>OY728145.1:1071742814-1081742814 GCA_963277665.1 Viscum album | reverse complement strand
CTATCTTGGTAATTTTCATAAATCTAAAGATGTTCACCTATGAGCAGACATCATTTCCAAGCCTATCCTTCAAATTCCTTGAAATCATCAATTCGTCACCAGTCATGGTTTGATAAACACATTGAAGCTCAGTGAAAAAAGTATAATACTCAAACACTATCATAGATACCTATTAAAAATGAAATAACTCCCTATCTCAATCTTATATTAGATTTTGTATAAATAAGTGGTCATAGAAAACTATTTGTATGTCTATCTAGATCATACCTTCATAATGCTCTGACTGAGGAATGATATCTCACCAATGCTTGACGGAGTCCTAAAACATGTAAATAGTGAGCTTGAACCTCCTCTCTAGAGGAATATCAAGATGATCAACGATAGATACCATGTCTTCTAACCATGACTCTCCAACATGAGTTCCTCTACCCCTGAGAAAGTGGGAGGATGATACTATTGAAAGTCCCATATGAGTTTTCCAATAGTCAGGGCATTTTGGGGAGCGCCTTAAATAGTCAGTATAAACCTATGAAAACTATCCCTAAGCAAAGAATTGGTGCTCAGTGGAAGATTTGTTGGATGTTCCTGATGTGGAACTATAGGAGGTTTAATAGGTGGCTCGAGGCCCACCACATTCAGAGGGTTCTCATCACCACTATCTTGGCGTACAACTTGAGGATGTTGTGGTGGAATAAATCTAAAATTTCATAGCATACTAACCTCAGATGGAGTTTTATAAAATATAGGGAAAGGTGGTAGGGAATGTTATAAAGAGGAAAAGTATATAACCTGCCTATGACCATAACATAGCTAACAACCTACTCCTAGATCCAATCTTTGATAAGAAGGAAAAGATATTATAAGGATCACAAGTTTCACGGGGATCATAGCCCACTTTCCATTTCTATGTTTAGGTATAACATTTTTCATATAAGGTGGCCATTTAATTTTAAATTTATTATTCACTTTAATATATTCATGCATTTATTCCTCCATTTTAAATAGATTGAATTATGTAGATCACCGTTCAAATTTATAAGGGCCCATACACCATATACTTTTAAATTTGATGTCTTCTTAATTTGATTCATAATACACTCATACAAGATAGATTAGAACATTTCTCTTTTTACTATAATCAAGCACTGCATGTTATAACAACCTGTCACAACAGTAATCCAATGAAAATTGTAAATGAATGCTGAAAGTAGATATGTCATAGAAATATGCATGAAAATTCAATTCATGTGGTTCCTAGTATGATGCATGTAATGGAACACCATCATTTCATTGGGTTTAAGTAATATAAATCTTCATTTCAATAATATCAATATCAATAACATCACAAAACAAGTGTGTCACCCAACTAGGATGTCATATCAACCATAAAAGGAATATTCAATAATTGAAATTCCCAACCTAGTTAATTTGGGTGTCTATTGTACATGGGTTTTAAAAATACAAGCATAGGGTAAATTCCAAATTCAAATGATCTAATCTCATTTCTAACCCAAATAGTGAGGAAAAGGAAAAAAGGGATATGATACCACTATGTAGCATCCCACCCCTAGTTCTACTCAACAGGTGCCTCGGGATGGTGGGACACATGATCTCATCCACCTCTTCTTGAATCCTAGAGACCTCCGAATAGCAGTGAGTGCCTAGGGTGTGTTTGTGGGGGAGACTATGACCTTATAGATTAGTGTGAGAATAGTGTTAAAGTATAAATAATTAATACTGGAAGCATAAGAACAAGTGTAAAATAGTGAAAGATAATGTAAACAACCATTAAATTGGAATAAATAATGGTATTAGATGAGTAATAAATAATAGATAAAAATGTTGACATTCATGATGATATACAAAAAAGAGAATGTTGGGGATTAGGGGATACACGCATATACAAAATTATAGAAAAATAAACAAAAAGAACAAAACATATACTACAAGAATCTCAAGCATAGGCTTGATCCTCTACCCTATGCTCTATACTATAACAATAATACAGTCAATCATGAGAAACTACATGCTTTCCCTTTTCCATACATATGGTCATAATGTCTACTTGGGTACTAAATATCACCCGAGTAGGGTGTGAGATATAAATCCCAATAGGCTGGCACCCACAGTGTTTAGACATTTTCATTTCGAGTTGTAAAAAATAGAATGTGTTTTATATATAATATATTTAGATAAATAAATAAATACGAAATGTAAGCCTTGGTTTGGGTTTTTAAATGGACACCCGTCCCATACCACCTGCATCGGCCTATGTTGGAAGTCTGAACAAGGTACCTGTGCGAGACATAACAGGGCCCAAGTAAAATGGTAAATCCAAAAGGGAAACCCCCAAGCCTGTGCTTTGGCTTGGGTTTTTATTTTCCATCTCACCAAGAAATTGAAATCATAATAAAAATAATAATTGATGCATCACATGTGTAAAAGCATGCTCATGATAATAATAAAGGGGTGCATCTCATTTGAACGAAAAATCAATCCATCTGTCAAATGCAAAGTGGAGTCTAAGCTTATCCAAGGTGATCTAACTAGAATTAAAAATTTTGTTATAAAACATCCAATATAACCCAATACCTTTGAGTCTACCCAAGGTAACCCAAATAGGTTCCCTTGTATCACTCAAGGCATGGTGACTCTGATTATGTACCAAGTATCTCACATAGGGGACCGTGTATCACCCAGGGAATGGAATATCCATATTACCTATGGGTCTATCCTTGGTCTCTCCCCAAGGGAACCAATGTCACTCCTGAGTATACGAAAATTCCTAGGATTCCCATACATAGAATGAAAAAGAATTAGTCCTGGAACATTGATTCATAACAAACCATGCATGGAAAGTCCATCCAGGGAATCCTTGATACCGAACCCATGTTATCTCCTCTCCTGTATCAAGCTAACCAAGTAGAAAAGGAACATCACAAGGAAATAATCAATATATAATTTCATTACATGAAATAAACATCTCAATACAAGGATAAAATTTGACCATTCATCACAATTCAAACCATAGAAATGCATGAGTCACTAAACACATGAATAATCTCAAAGCAAAAAAGGATAAGCATGTACACCACTACATGTCATCATAGTATTCTCACAAATTCAAACCAACAAGATTACAAAAGCATGGAATATAAATCAAGACACTAAAACAAGGGAAAAGGCATTAGTAACTTTCGTAAGTAATGCGATACAAGAAAGTGAACATGGCATAAACATTACCTTAAATACATTTCATCATCGAATGTCCAATAACTCAAGATACCATGCTTGACCAAGCATGGAATTTAATTAAAACCCAAAAAATACTTAATAAATGAGCATTAAATAGGGTAAAAACATTGTGTGACATATGAAATAAGAAAAACATAAGGTATGAAGCATGATGCCCATGTACCTTAGAATGAGAAATTAAATACAATTCATATGGGATTATAAATGGGGCCACCCAATAAGAGAATTAGCATATGCATTCTCCAAGTGATCCAATTCATGGTTCATTTCATATCTCAATTCAATTTTTAAATTTAAAACATTAAACAAGGTGTCACACACACAACCAAGTGAAAAAAAACACAATGTACATGGGAAATTTAGTCCATTTATGATGGAACAGCCAAATGGGTGGCCATAGACAAGGGAAAAAACTAATGATGTGTTTCTCTGTATGGTAGGGTCACTATTGAAATAGAAAAAAATTCCAATTAATTTAATATGAAATATCAAAGATTCTCTAGAAATATATGATGAGCAGAACAACAGCGAGACATGTAAAATGCAATTAGAATATGGGAAAGAGAGTAGATTCCCCACCTCAACATCGAATTACTCCAAACATCCGATAACAAGCCTTTATTCAAATGAAAATGGTATAAATAAATGGATTCTTTAGAACCCTGAATATAGGGAAAAGTACATCACACCAAAATATCACATCAAATGAAGGAGAAATCACATAATAAAGGAGTGTGGATGATACATCTTATTGAAATGAGTATGTAGCGTCTAACAGTGAAGGAAAAGGGGAAGAGATAAAGGAGAAAACTCAAAACCCATGGAAGAGGGGAAGAAGGTTTGTTCACCTAGAGGGAGGATTAAATTAGCTAGAAATATGTGGGAGGAAGAGAAATAATCTTAAAAAACTAATGAAGAGAAAAAGGGAAAATCACACCCATTTTATACTATGCATGGTTTGGCCGCATGGTTTGGCCAAACCGTATGCCAATTGTGCACAAGGTTCTGCTACTTAGGGAACATCACAGAGTTAGGTGCATGATTTGACTAACTCTATAGAAACTATATGAATCCCCACTGTCCCCAATTTCAGAAGAACTACATGACCATGCACCCTGGGTCGCAGGGTTTCAGACAAACTATAAAACCTAGCCCATTTCCTTTTTTTAGTGCTCCAGGCTTTAAATGAGCCCTAGACACATCAGGACCACCATTAACCTCTTAGGCATCAATATTAGATTGTTTTAAGTTATTTAAACAAAAAATATATAGTCATTACCTTTTGATCAATCCAGGATGTTAAATGAGTTATAAATGTTTGAGTAAACATGGATAAAATGATAATATAGCTATTGAATAGGATAACAATACATTTTATGGATCTTATGATATTATTAAAGGTGTATAATGTGAAGAAAACTGCATCGAGGATGTGATTACAAGTGTGAATGATGATGAAGATCATATTGAGGAAATGAAAATGATAGTTGAAGATGAACTCTATAATTTTCTAAATTTGCTTGAGAAGATAAAGAGCTATGAAAAGATGATAATATATATTGGTTTCAATAAATATAAAACATTATCAGTTGTACTAAAGCTTTATAATTTAAAAGATGGAAAAGGATGGAGGGATTCCATTTTTACTAAACTACTTTATCTCTTGAATTATATGCTCATAGAATATAATGAGCTCCCTAGCCGAACATATATTGTTAAAATAATTCTATGTTCGATGGTTATTATCTATTAAATAATACATTCATGTATAAATTATTGAATACTATTTTTAATAGACTAAAAATCATATAAAGAATTCCCAAAGTGTGGTGCTTCTCGATAAAATAAAGATGTATCGGGTCTTATGAAATTTGTATGGTACATTCCAATCATTCCAATTTTTAGGAACTTATAAATAAGTGAGGAGACTATATAGAAATTGACATGGAATTAAAATAAAATAAATAATGATGGGAAACTTTGTCACTTGGAAGACTCTTCCCATAGTTATAGAGTTTATCATGAGTATCTTGAATTTTTAAATGAGCTAAGAAACCTTCATCTTGTGTTATTTATATATGGAGTGAATCATTTTGGTTTTCAAAGTAGAAGTAATAGTACATGGCCGGTTATGTTGTTAAATTATACCTTTCCACAGTGTTTGTTCATGAAATGAAAATAAATTATATTATCTATGTATATATTAGGACGAAAACAACAAGGTAATGATATTGGTGTTTATGTTTTCCCATTTATCAATGATTTTAAATTATTGTGAGATTCAGCTATTATGTTGTATGAGGATTATAGAAATGAATATTTCATGTTGAGATACATGTTGTACTGGAATATAAATGACTTTCCTTCTTATAGAAAATTTTTAGGATATAGAATTAAAGGAACTCAAGGGTGTACTATTTTCGAACATGGTACACAATGAATTAGGTTAAAACTTTAATCGAAGATTGTGTTTTTTGGTACATCATGTATTCCTACCACAATGACATAAGTACCGACCTAGGATGAAATCATTTGATGTAATTTCAGAAAAAACATACAATGTTCCGAGCCTCCACACCACACCTCCTGATCCGGGAATCCTAAAAGTTTCAGTTTACAACCTTCATCCCCCACCTTGTTCCAAGTATATTAGAGCATGTTGACACAATTATCCTTCGAGTGACTATAGCAATAGTCACCTAATGTTCCGAGCTCTATGATCGCTAAACTAAGAGTACTTCATCATTACCACACGATGTTAAACTGTATGGAATGAAGGTACACCTACGCACGCAAAATAAATCAGTGCAGGGGGCTATTTAAGCTTTAACAGCAACCATGGACAAATATCCCTGACATGCCAAGATATTTCCTTACCCAAATGATAGACTTCGCGGCCCGGACAATCGCGGATCCTCATAACCACTCACGACAATCGGAAGTGGAAAGTTATCGACATGTGTAAACCTTTGCATGACTATAAATACAATTCCCTCAGCGGCTCTGCATATTGATAGCCCCTGGACCATCTACCAAAGGAAAGATTTCCATAGGCGGTACTCTTCCTAGCTCCGTATGCTTACCGGCCTCAAAGCCCCCATATCATCTCTCCTGATCCAAGAATCCCCAGAATCATGATTTACACCATCACCCCCTCCATGTCTTAGACATTCCAGGATACTCAGGCCCAGTTACATTCTAATCAAGAGTGGCCTTATTAACTACATCATTATTGCATGACATCAAACAACACAGAGCACATCTTGGCCTCTTAGCATAAGGCTGCAAAGACCAATAATTAAACATCTAGGGGAATGCCTCCAACAACAAGAATATTCACTGGTTTAATAATGATTATCATCCTTACCACACGACGTTAAACTGCACGATCAATCATCCTTGCTGCACGACGTTAAAATGCACAGCATTGGAAAAGGAAAGAAAAATTCCCCCCGTCCTCGCTGGATGACGTTAAATTGCACAACATCATTTAATAATTCTCTTCATCTTTACCGCATGATGCTAAACTGCACAGTCAAACCCGTCACGGGTTTAGTAAAGAATGAATGCTTTTTCTTTGTCCTTCAGTGCACAGGTAAGACCTGTACGAGCCACCGCCTCACACCCATGTGAGAAGGGATTACTTCACCCATTCTCAGAAAGCTTAGTCTAGATGTTTCCCCCATATCCAAGAACCCTCTCATCATAAACCATACTCTGTACTCAGAAAAATACGAACCCTCATAAGCCACCACTGTTTGTCCTAAATCTCAACCTCCCTGAAGTTTCTTGGCTATCGGGGGAATACAATCATTGACCTAGGGACACCTTTGCATTACTATGCATACCATGCCCTCAGCATCTCTGCATATTGATAGCCCCTGGCCCTTCTACCAAAGGCAAGATTTCATTAGGCAATGCTTCTCTATGTACGCCTCTTGGCCTCTGAGCCCCCACGTCTATCCCGGGATTCGGAAACCCTTTGAGCTACAGTTTACCAACCTCTTTCACAATCCTGCCTGAATACCATGGAACGTCTTTGATAAGATTACTGAGTACCAAGAAAAGTCGTTCCATTTTAAATGATGTCCCAGCTACAAGACTTTAAACTATGCCAAGCTTCAACCATCCCTTATGCTGACCAAATTCATTGGAAATTGGTCTCCCGACCACACTCTTGATTAGTGAAGATGTTCCCAAAACCCTTTCAGATGTAACATTCCCTTTCTGAGCCACCCCTGGTGGTTTTCATAATTTTCCAAGCCATCCATGGTGGTTTCCATAAGCCGGACTTCCATGAAGTCCCTGGGCCATCAGAAATGGACAGTCATTGACTTATGGACACCATTGTACGACTATGCATACCATGCCCTCAGCGGATCTACATATTGATCACCTCTAGATCTTCTACCAAAGGCAAGATTTCCTTAGGGAATGCTCTTCCTACCTTTGTACGCTGACGCGACTCCCATTTCTTGAGACATGCCCTGCATGTCATTCAAATTTAAACATGTTTCCCCCCACGTGCGTCTGAAGGGTATTGAGATATCTTTTAATCAAGAAAACCCCATTGGGGCCCTCGCTCCACCATGTCTAGTAAAAGCTATTCAACCTAAAACATCAGTAATGATAGACTTGTCAGCGGGACATTGAACCACTCACAAAAAGAGGCTCAATTCCTGTTAGGCCGAAAACCCGAAAAGGTTGACCAAAGAAAAATCCGGGCCATACCCGCTGGGTCCACACTAAATAGTCCTAGGCAAAATTAGAGTAATAACATGAAAAGACAAAAAAGTTTGTGGGGATTCTCTACAAAACCCCAGAAATAGTCAAACTATGCTCGTTGGATCCCATAGTCCAGGAAAAAAAATTAGAGCTTGTTTTCATTTTACTGAATTATGGTCAATTCTGATTCATTAGGTTGTTACTCATGAAACAATTGCTCCATTAATAACCAAATTCAAAAAAATAGAGAAGAAATCGACGTAGATTGTATTTCTTTGAACAAAAGTGGAGGGCATCCACAAGCTGGGGCCTCTCCCTCCCAGCAACAGAAGAGATAAAACAAAGTGTCCAGGAATGGCTCTAACAGTTACAAAGGAGCCTGGATTGCTCTCTCTGTTAGATCAGAAACCAAGCGGTGATGGTTATCGCAAGTCTGCTCCAGCACATCTTTCTCCTTCCCCTCAACTTCGGCCACCGAGTGAATATTCTTCACTGACATTTGGAGATCATTGATCCCTTTTCTGGCGGCTTCAAGGTTACCAATCCGAGTCTACAACCGATTCCTCCACATCCCTGCTCGAGTCTCGCATTCATACAGCTCAACAGACAGGGCGACCGCCTGATCTCAAGAGATCGCCTCCTGTGTTACTATCTGATGAAGCTTCTTCATAGTCTCCTCCAAGGCTCGAGTCCCGCAATGAGAAGAAGCGAGATGAGAAAGTTTTCATTCACTAGAGGAAGCTTCCTCATGGGCCATAACAACCTGACAAGTGAGAAGATGAAACTACCGATAGTCAATGCCACCTGACCCCAAACCTAGGAAGAGTTGTCAAAGGGATTCAGTTTTAGTTTCCATCTCAGCAAGAGGAGTTTTGGAGACAATCTCACAAATCCGAGGCCAGTCCCACCTCTGCACTGCTCAGTGGTCCGGCATTGCACGAGGATCATTGGTGTCCTCAACCAGTAGCATGGGAATGAAGTCTGGCATTGCAACCAGTGCAGACATGTGCTCGGTAGAAGTTGGTTCCGAAGATAGAATGTCTGGAGCCTATAACCCTAGTTCAGGCTTGGGGATCAAGTTGCTAAGCCCGTATCAACTGGAAAAACTTCCTAAATTTTCTCGCTGGGACCCGAAACCACAGGGTCATCCTCATCCACATCCAAGAAGGATGAACCCGTCTGAAGTTCAGCCACCACAGGGCTAGGAGAGGAAAATACCCTCAGTCGCTTTGATCGACGAGCCATCAATCGATCCTCCCTTAGAACTGATGAGGAAGGTGCAATGGATGCAACAGCCACAGTACCTCTTGAATTGGGAACCTGTCGGACAGCCTTCCCTAGGATCCCATCAGGATAGTGTTTTACCCACGTTTTTTCATACTCCAAGGAAAGGCCGGCAGCCGCCCCCATGACAGGAAGGGGAATACTTGTGTCAGATCCCTCCCACGTCAGCATCAGCCACCATTAACGAAGTATGGCTGGGTGCAGTCCTTGAGCCTGAGGAGGGGGAATGGAAACTTGGACTTGCTTGCACCCAAACTGGAGAGAATAATGATATGGGACATATAGCTCACACAGAGGAACCTCTTTGATCCATGCAGACAGAAATCCGTCCCGCAGAGAGATCATGTAAGAACGCTCCTACAGGCTCCCCCAACGGTTGTCTACTAAGATGCCAGAATGGGTGGGGTAGGAAGTGAAAGCAAACTGAGAGAAGTTACTAAGAAGCTCGAGGACTTCACCAGAGCTGAGGGACTTCAAGCTAACTCCGGCTATATCCAGCAGGGTAGGCTGAAAGGTAGGAAGTGAGATGGCTGGGTTGTGACAATACTCATAACAGAAACAATGATCCGCTACCCAGCCATACAAAAATTGAAATGGCCCACTCAGACGGAAGGGTGACCCACCCTTCTGCATGTGACCCAGCAGTTCATAATTATGATCCAATGTGGGCACGACCAAATTCACCGGGCGGCCCTCTGCCAGCTCAACTGCCATCATTAGGGTGCAAGCCCTTATGCTAGGATTGATGTCTTGAGAAGGGAATAGCCAGTCGCTCAAAAATATAGCAAACAGACCTGCCAACCTGAGTCTAGGCGGCACATTGAGGCATACCTCATAACCACATAAAAGGTAGCCTCCTACCTCCAGAACAGCCCAGTAAGAACCTGGGATGGTTCGTGACTGTTGAGAAGGATGAGTCCTGGAGCGCTTGATCCTTGTCCCAACACTAGTGGTGTCCGGAAATAACCCTATCAAGGTGCTATAGGGAATAAGAGAGTGGGTACGCAAGGCCTGACCCAGTGATTGGTCCGCCATAACCAGCAGATCCCTTGCCAATGAAGGCACTTGTTCGACGTTTCCCCATGCACCAGGAGTGGGTAGGAACTCATCATACATCTCACCGATAATCGGGAGCCCTCCCAATTGATAGATATCCCACAGACTAATGCCAACATCGCCATGGGAAAGGTGCAAAGTATTAGTGCTTGAACACTAGTGACTGAGCAGGTCAGGCAGGATCAAGGATGGTGGGTAAATATCAAATTGGGAATCCCACACTATGGAGTATAGATTGACTGTTCCAGTGATTCGGGAGACTCTGGGCAATGATGATGGACCCAGAAATCCCATGCCCAATCATTTGAGAAGAGCCTGCCAGACCGAAGATCCCACCTAAGAATCCACCCTGCATTAGGATCCCTTAGAGAAAGGTTGATAATATAAGGGTTGTCCCTGAGGACAACTTTATGAGAGAAGTATTGAGTACACAAATCACTTTGGGTCTAGACATAGCCCCTCAAAATGAAAGTGTCTTTCTGATTATAATTAGAGGTTATCTCCCAAAATGAGGTAAGGTTCGTCTGAATGCACTTTGGTGACACTTCCAAGCAAGAATATGGAATACCTGAGAAACTAGGGGGGATAGGGATGTCATCTTGAAGACCGAAGCCATTGAGTGGGAGTCGATTTGATATTGGATAACTCAGGAGCATAGGAGAGAGAATGTCTTTCAAGACACCGTCGTCAAGAATGGTGGACCGACTATGGTCCTTTTTGATGCTCTCTGCTCTGCGAATCATACCTAAATGTCTCCCTGAGCCGATTGGAAGAGGCTCCACAGCAGGTTTGGGTGCAGGGGGAGGAGGAACCATGTTTTCTCCGTACATTATGAAGACCACCAATGGTTAGTCTAGAATAATAAAATATGGACAAAACACCAAGTATTTGCAAAGGATTCCATCCAAGCCTCATAATGAAATATGAAAGGTGGACTCATAGGTTGGTTCGCGATGACAACATCCCATGAACCAACCTTATGTGGAATGCGTCCGCAAAACCCTGTCCCGCGGAGCATTGTCTAGAAAACTGCGAACCAGGATGCCTCGCGGAACCTCAGCTCTGAGCATTAAGCATTTAAGTTCGGACATAAAGTATTTTTCAAAGTTTGGATCATTCTGGTACGTGGACCATTTGGAACCGCGTAGAAATTTCTTGTGCGGCCTGGCTTGACTCGCCTTTTAGTTAATTAAATGGTTTGGTTTGCTGCTGACAAATTGGTCCACAGATTAAGAACAACGCAAATGAGAAATGGTTCATGGAAGTAACAGCCAGTTCGCGGACGAAGCGTTTCATGAAGGAACAAGTACGTGGAGGCAGAAAAGTGATGGAGCGCTGGTATTCATGAAGAATTTGGTAGAGGAAAAATGAAGGGCCCTCTGTATTTATAGGTGCGGTCCCCTACTGAGTCCACTTCCCTACCGTAACCCATCAGAGTTTCAGGAACACTCTACATCGGAATAGTCTTCTCTTCATTCTGATCGGACCCCATTCTGATGGGGGTCATTTGTAGGGTCCTGAAAAATCCTCAAAGGAGAATGATGATCCCATTTAACTCAAGGGAGTTTCTACCCAATTCCCCCCTCAAAGTATTGGGAAAATATGGAAAATACTAAAGGATGGAGAAGTACGAACCGGTCCGTGCACCGGTCTAATGTTAAGGATGCACGACCGATTCCGGGAAGCATCCCACCTCTGCAGACTGTCATCAATCGTGGAATGGAGGCGGAGATCCTCAGTGGGTGCAAAGCAGGGCAGGAGCCAAACCGGTTCACTGTCATGAACCGCCCCAGCCACGAGCCGCTTCAGCCTTCCCGAGCCGCATCCGCTGTCATTCACGAAATGGAGGCGAAACCCTCCGTGGGCACATAGCACTCCCCGAGTTCAGTTTACGGGGGAGATGCGTTCAGTGCCCACCGTGAGTCACGGATTGACCAAGTCGGCCGTAAACCGGGTTTTCGGTCATGGGCCTCCACAAAAGGTGTCGTGTGACCATAGATACATCTATTCCCCCGATCTATAAAAGGAGACCGAGGGGGGGAGAGGAGGAGGATTTTTGGAGGATTCATAGGAATCGTAGGAGATCAATCAGATTCAGGTGGAAGGATTTTGAAGGAAGGCTTAGGATTTCAGAAGTTCGAGTTCGCGAACCAGAGCAGGTATAAACCTGGGAACGAACTAATAAGGAACCAAAAATGCATAATAACTTGGTGAACCACGAACCTAAAATAACAATGAAGAGAAAACAGCGAACCATGGCTCCTCCGCAGATGCACTCCTCACGGACCAGGGCGTTTATGCCTCTTTTCCGATCTATCGCACCGTGTAGCACCCTCCTACGCGGGCGAAGCCCTGACCGATGAGCCTTCGGACAGCACCGTTGCC
This sequence comes from Viscum album, assembly GCA_963277665.1. Lineage (NCBI taxonomy): Eukaryota > Viridiplantae > Streptophyta > Magnoliopsida > Santalales > Viscaceae > Viscum > Viscum album. The sequence goes on along the minus strand of OY728145.1, from coordinate 1,081,730,109 downwards.
CGCATGGAACCCTCTACGGACCACCCTGGTTCTCAGATTGAATCTGAAGCTGTGAACCACCTTGGTTTTTGGGACGCCCATCAGTTCGTGGATCACCATGGTTCGCGGATGGTTTCTCCAACCGCGTAGCACTTCCCTACGCGAAGGGTGCCACTACCCATACCCCTATGTGGCTTGCCAAATCCTTCGGAGTTCTCATTCCCAGAGCCACATAAATTCCTTCTGATCTAGCCTAATCCCCCGTGGCTCCCTCACTGGCCTACTCATCGGCCTCAAGCCGAGGCCTCCACCAGAGCCACCAGATCAGTGCGGTGTAACCCTCTGGCACATCAGCGCGCTATTTTGAGTTCACATACCTCTATTAAGAAGAGTAAAAGGGGTTTCCCTGACCCTTGAGCAAGTTCCTGAAGCATTCCTGGGTTCACATTCCAACGGTAATGTGGAGCCTGAGCTCGGGAGTCCACTTTCTTCCCCTCCACTGGTTAGGGCTGGGGCACTTCTCCCTTCTTCAGAAGGTAGTAAAATACCCATCCAAAGGAAGCCCTGATGCACCTCTATACTTCCCCCAGGAACAAGAGAGGTGACGGGGATAGGAGCACCTTTTCCCCTATCCCTCTGCGCTTTGTCGCCATGGGTGTCCATCTCAGAGTAATCCCCAACCTTATGGGCCGCTCTATGTGTAAGCCCCACTCCAATTCCCACGGACACACCTTTTACGACGTGATCATATGGTTCTTGCTACCTCTTGTTTCTCAAACCGAGCATGACTCACATGGGATTAGAGTAAGCATCGACCCTGACATCCTCTTATGGGCCTCCTCAGAGTGTAAGCCCCAATCCATTACTCTGGGCCTCCTCAGAGTGTAAGCCCCAATCCATTACTCTGGGCCTCCTTAGAGTGTATGCCCCAATCCATTACTCTGGGCCTCCTCAGAGTGTAAGCACCAATCCATTACTATGGGCCTCCTCAGAGTGTAAGCCCAAATACATTACTCGGGGCCTCCTCAGAGTGTAGTCCCCAATCCATTACTCTGGGCCTCCTTAGAGTGTATGCCCCAATCCATTACTATGGGCCTCCTAAGAGTGTAATCCCCAATCCATTACTCTGGGCTACCTCAGAGCGTAGGCCCCAAGCCTTTTCGAACTATGAGGACTTGGATTCCCCACTATAGGGATACGTAGGAAGCCTTTAAGAGGTTCAAGCCCGATCACCATCAGACCCCCAGGTCCACCTTCATGTCGGTTCTCCAACACCCCAATTCGAACTACGTGGAATTTGATCCCTGTCTCCTAGGTAGGGTAATTAGGAAGCCTCCATGAGGTTCAAGCCCAAAAACCGGCTGATCCGACTATCTTTACGTCTCTTCACCACACTAACTCTAGCGCTGTCTCAGTGAGTCCAAACTCCTTGGGGTCATTAATCCAATGAGGGATGGTAAACCTCAGGCCAAAGTGATTACACACCACTGCACCTATTTGACCATTTCCCACCAGGGTTAAATCTGTGGATACTATGTTTGGGTATAAACCAAATATTCTCCGACATATGAACACATCTTAAATCTATAAGAGAGTCCCAGAACATGAAATAATTCCCCTCAAAAGGGTGTGATGAGCCTGACTTCCAATCCTCTCGACCATTGTGAGTTCATAAGAATTGTTGGCCAACCCATCCAGTGAATGTATGCCTTTGGAAAGTAGGTCCATGTATCGTTGGATATGGAACCATTGGGCGTTTCGAAACAAAGACTAGTGTACCCGACATTAGTAATCGAGCGGGGCTCAGCCATCCATGAGATCGATAGACGGGTGTGTCAGTCCTCCATTTCCTTGAAGGGAAGAGGTTTGAAACAGTCTTCTCTACCAGTCCCTTTCATATTTATGTTTTTTATTTCTCCGGTTGTCATTTTTTTTGATCTGTAGATAGGAATTTTTTAACTAGTTTTGTCGGTTGTCATCTGCAGTCCTAATATGTGAATATTTTACTTTTGGACTATAAACTGTGGGTATATCATTTTAGTCTATTAATTTGTTCCCCCAACCTTATTTAACTATGTTTAATATTATTTACGTCAATTTTGTTGCAATACTTTTCTCTAATTTATTGAATGTGAATTATGGAATCTGCACCTCTAGTCTGAGCTTGCACCAAAAGCCCGAACTCGTCACTATAACAAAATTATTATAATATATATATACTGGTCCCAGTCAAATAGTATGGGTATGGCTATAAAGGCCTTACTTCGTAGTGTAATTGAATGGGGGTGGGGTAAGCCTTGTTTGAAGCTCTGTGGGTGTGTTCAAGACAACATAAATAGACCACCGTTTCTACAATCAAGTAAGAGATTATTTATGATTTATTTTATTTTTATGTTCTTCATAAATTCATGTAAAGAACATCGTTTATTTAAAATATATAATTTTAATTTTTATGGTTTTTCTATGGGAATATTATCTTTCAAATATTATCCATGAAAATTTCCATTTCTAATTAGTAAGAGACTTCCTCAATTAAATCTTTCAAGATTATATTTACTTTATCAAAACTATTTTTATCTAGTTTGGTGTAATGGAATTTTATCTTTCCTTATTCAATAAATAACTTATATACGTTGTGTATATAGAATATATATATATATATATATATATATATATATATATATTCACACTTTTTATATCCCATTCTATCGATTTTTTTTGTAAGCCTTCTATGTTTTCTTCTTTTTCCTTAAATGGTGTTTTAGAAAAACATGTTGTAATTAAAGACTATAAGAGTTATGGTTTTTTAAAACCTGTATATATATATATATATAATGTGAGTATATATAGTTTTATATAACTTTCAATCTTAACCTATTTTATGTTTTCCAAATGATGATTTCTGGTATTTAACAGATCTCTCTATTGCGGAAAACCCTTGGAAGGACTGTTTTTCTATACTCTATTTAATTGAACTCATATTAAACTATATGTGCATATACATTTATATTTGAATATATATATAAATACCAAACCTCTTCTAGTTCATGTTTTCAGAGAAATGAAATTGGAATGATGTCCTTTAATAATTCATGTAAGAACTTATTTGGTTTCTTTTTTGGATGTGTGAAACTAATACACTTCATTTACATATAAAAACAGTTATATAGGTATATGAATATATGTTCATTTTACAACACCAGCTTGATTATGTATTTCAATTTTTAAGGTTGAAAACATAACATTATATATATATATATGTGTGTGTATACCATGTGAGTGTTCTACTTGTTTTGTTGTAATTGAACTATATAAACATATATATGGTTATATGTATATGCCTACAAGTTTTAACCACAACCCGAATTAAATTGGAATAAAACAATATTTGGTGGTTAAACTATGTTATTGATATGTTTAATTAAATTCTCATGAATGTATGCATTACATAGAACAACTGCTGAAATGAAATTCAACTGGGTACTATGAATGTTTTCAATAATTTGTTTGACGTGGAAATTTATCAGTGCATGCTTTGTGTACAAATGAAATCTATCTTAATTCAAAATTATTCATTTTAAACTATAAATGTTCACTTCCATGAATCAAGGATTTTTAAAATTAAGGAACTATCATTTTATGTGGTAACCCCATCCATTCATTACTTGTGTGTTTTGAATCAATATCACATGCACAAAGAATGTATAAAAGTTTATGCATGTTGATGAGAAACTTGTTATCTATATAATAACTGGAATATTATGATTTAGTCCATTTCCAATTCCATTTATCAGTGCATGAATTGATCATGAATAATAAACATGTATTTTAATGCATTAAAAGTTTATTACCACTTAAGGGTTTGTAAATTTATTATTTTATGTGACAAATGCAACAATTTATAATTTATTTATCACATATGAAAATTTATAAAATAAAATAATTTAATTATTCAAAGTGGTATGGGACACTTTGAATAAGAGCTAGAATTTAATAAATCAATGTGGTTTGATGCACATTGATTTAAGGAAATGAGGAATGCATTGGACTTAGTATGTGATGGGTGGGGTCTACTATAACCCCTCTATGCATCAATACGTATAATGAGACAAATAGATGTAAAATTGGATAAGGCATTTTCCCAATTATGATTTATATATTTTGGTCGGGGCCTTAATCATTATACGTCTTGGCAGAGGCCTTGACATAGTCCCACATATGCACCTTCCTCATTATAACTATGTAATTTAATTAACCAAAAGGAATATTCAAATAGTAGAATATTCTTGGTTAAATAGATTATGTTTATGAGAATCAGATAAAGTAAAATCTAATGGCTTATTAATTATTCAGCACTCAGATAATTATATTCCAATAAATGTTTCACAGTAATGAAAGGATGAAATTGAATTCATTATTTTATGCGCAACTCTGATCATGTATTACTGTTAGATTTAAATTTTGTACTTCTATTTTCACATGTCATTCCTGTTTAAGTTAGAATGTCTCTACTTATTAATTCAGTATGAGCACACTTATAATTTGAACATGTTTGTTTGTAATCGTGTTAGTATTCTATGAAATGTGATCTTTTTATTCTTAGAAAAAATGTTATGTTATGATACATGTGTAACAACATCCCTAAAGAAAATGTTTTCTAAATAATTTTAACGGAACTATTTTGAAAGGTTTTTATTGTTATATTATGTTTTTTGTACCCCTTACTGGGCATTTTTATGCTCACCCTACATTTTTAGATAAAATTTTTCAGGTATCAGTTTTTAGCTGAAGAAGCATGTCTGAAATGGATGATTTCCCAGAACCTGGACCATAATGATTCCTTATATGGTACATGATGTGTTAAGTATCAATGCATGTTTTGTTAAAAATTACACATCATGTTTTAATCCACTGGTTTCGGATATTCTGGAGCCGGGGCATTACAGTTGGTATCAGAGGTTTGGTTCAGATAACTCTGGAAAACCGGAACTGAACGTAGAAAAATTTACTTAAGCATTACTAAGTATGATGTTTTCTTAATTTTCATATTGCTGATGAATCACGCCTTTTGTCCTTTCCGATATAAATATTAGAAACCACTATGTCCAGGGAATGTTTAGAAGGATATGAAACTTTTGAGAACCTTCATTTATCATTTCAACATATCTATCGTGTGTCTGATTCTCCTCGCATACTCCAACTTCACTGAGGATCTGGATTTGATTACTTTCTAATGATGCATGCCCAACTTCCCTTTTATGCACATAAGGGAAGGTATTATCAAGGTCTATTCCGATACTTCACCATGGCCGACAACTTCTATTCACTAATGAACTTCTAGGAAGCTACACAATAGGGTGACCTCCGGGAAACATACCTCTATCAAATCATAACCTATGGTCTTTGAGGTGAGGTCATGGACTTCGAAATTCTCAAGGAAGAATCAACCCATTTACATTATAGACAAAAATTTCAAGTAGACGTCTCCCAACTCCATGCCCTGCATGCTTTCCTTTGTTAGAACTTTAGATGCCCAAGTCCAATTAATCTGGACTGACCTTGCTGCATCTGGACCCAGAGTATTGAAAGTTTGGAACCACTTTGGGAATCTGTTTGACCGAGAATTGGGGAAATCACCAACACTGGTGAATCTGGTGAAGTTCTATCTTGGAGGATGTTAAGAAATTCTTACTCATGTTGTTAGAGTGAGTGAGTAGTTATGTAGTACCTTGGGTTTATGAACTTTGTATAACTAAAGAATATTATGTGTTTTGTTACTTTAACATTCTTTTACATATAAAGTCTCTTTATTTTTTGGGTTATTTCTTGACGGAATAAAACATACCTCTTGAAATTTCAGATAGAAGACATGAGTTCACTAACCAATCTTCTATCACTTCCTACCCCCCCCCCCATTTCAAATTTTTATTATAAACCAAATTCCACTGTTAAGGTAAAAGTGAGAAACCCTAGGAGAAAAAAAAGTTATTGAAGGAAAACTTAAGCCTATTGGCATGTTTATCTTTTAAGAGATTCCAGGAGAGAGATGTTACCGGTGTTTCTGGATCATCCTAAATAAGGTCTTCGAAGCGGCGTGCCAATCTGTCCCACGCTTGCATGAAATCCTCTTGGTTGATTTTACCCCTATTGAAGCCTCTAACTAAGATTAAATTCTTCTTGGAAATCCAATTCCTATGATCTCTATTGGTGGCCACCTGAATGGACCTTAACATCATCTTGTCACCATCTTCTTTGGAAGCATTAAGAACAATGGATTCCTCCTCCATAACTTCTCCAGAATGCAGAATCAGGTCTACTGCATGATCAGCTACACTGCCTTGATCTTGTAGGACAATCCTATCGGAATCAGCCCTAGATACCGCAGCCACTGAACCTATTGTATTACCCTTTGAGATGGGAGTACCATCCATCACTTGGGCCTTCAACTTCCTTCCAGATCGGTTCTTCATTGGAGAAGGCAGATAAGAGTACTCCTTTCGTCCTTTCTTGCATCTTTGTCGTCCCTTCCTCCTCCACGGACTGTAGGCATCACTACCTTGAAATTCATGAGCACTAACCCCTGAAATATGACAAGATAAGTCATCCCCAGACTCCTCCCACAGAATACCCTGCTCCTTATTGAAGGATTCCTCCCAGTCTGCCTCTTGAGTAGGCCCTTTGTTCTCCAGACTCTCAAAACGGTTACTCAGTTTCATAGATGACACCCCTCTTCTCGATCTTGAAATGATCAAAGGAGTGGGATCAACTTGGGGTCCCTTACATCCAATGTCATCAATACATGTACGCACAACCTCCACATAAGAGGAGATCTTACGACATTCACCTTCCTCCACTGGCCTTCGGATCACCACTCCCCTGTTGGTATGTTTTTAGAAGCTGCTTTGGATGGTGACCATCGAGCGGCCTAACTATTCCAGGTTCTGAGTTTTAATATGTATGAGAAACTCTATGACATCAATATTTTCAAGCACAATGTGGTGAAAGGGAATTATAGGTATTTAGTCCACTATCAAAATCTCTGACCTCCACACTTCGCTTGCCTCTCAATGGAAGGTTGAGTGCTTTAGGCACAAGTTCGACAGTAGTTGTTCACAGTGTGTCTGGGCCAAGGAAATAGAGTAGCTAATTACTTCCTTAGGAATCCACTTGAGGTCTTCAGCACCCTACCATCAGTGGTGTTCTCAGTAAAGGGACCTCGGGAGTGATGTGTTTCTTGTGTTTCTATGGTTTTTTACAAGCATCATAGAATTACGAGGACACAATTCTTTTTAGGGGGGATAATGTGGAACCCCAAAATGTATTTCTCGTGTAATAATAATTTTTCATATTATTATGTTTAATTTACATGATATTCAAACAAAACATGTGAAATAAGCATAAGTAATTCTTATTAAACACTGAGTTTATTACATTACTTCAAAATGAAGAGAATTAAACTAACCAAAAAAACCTACTAAAAGCCCTATCAGATCCATTGAGAGGCCACCTAACGCAACAATGAGACCTGGTAAATATAGAAGATCTTTTGGGTCAGTTAGAATGAAAAACATCCCATCCAAAACCACAATAGCTATACTGAGTATTAATGGTATGGTGAGCACCATTTTCTCTAAGACGTTTTGAATATGGAACACCCTATACACGTTTATATAGGGTCTCAATTTGACCATTGCCCCTAAGGTGATAGTTTCTTTCTTTTATGACCATGAGAGTTTAAAATTATGTTACCATTAGCATTTTATCAAACAAATATATTTATAATTTAAATTTTTATTTACAGTTTCCTGTAGTATAATGGTTGAAACTTTTTATCATTTATTTTATAAGTACAGTTTTAAATAACTACTTTTATTAAATAGAATTATTTCTTATTGAATTATTATTTAATAGAATATTTTAAATAATAATTATAAAATTCTTTTGTTTGTCTTCAAAAATGTAAAATATATAAATATGTGTATATTGGATGTGAATTATATGAAATTATAATTAAAAATTATAATTTTATATTGCAGTTATACAAGATATTGAAAATTTTTATTTTTAAATATTTTAATGACTTTATTTTTGCGCTATTTTAACTATGTAAATATTTATTTAAACTATTATATGAATAATTATATGGGTTTTATATATATTTGAAAATATGAAAATTATAAGATTATAAATTGGATTAATATTTTATAACATTATTAACATTTCGAATATATAATAAAACTATTTTAAAAGAATAATTGTGCGGATATGAAATGATCTTCTGATGAAAATCATAGTTATTTTTAATCATATATATATATATAATATTAACTTTTTTTCAAAAAAATGTTTTACATTTTACAAATATTTTTGAACAATTATAATAATAATTATTAGGTTTTTCATGATAATACATTTTAATTTTTTAATTTTATTTATAACATTATAAGTATATAATATGAAATATGTAAATATATGTTTATAAAATAATTTAATAATAGTGACTTTAACCTTTTTAAAATGTATTGATAAGATAATTTTAATAGATTAATAGATTATTTTAGTGGATTATTTGTTTTATATATAATTATTCACTTCTTTAAAAGTTAAGATAATGAATGAGATATAATAATAATAATATATTATTAAAATAATAAAAAATAGAAGGAATATCTTAAAGGGATTTGGGCATCGCGCCGTGTTGAGGGTAAGAGGGAGAGCTCGCAGTGGTCGCGATCAACAACGGCCTCATTGGGGGTCTGGCGTCATGCATGGTTCTAGTTATGGTGAACCGTGGGATGGCCGAGTCGATTCAGTGGTGTTTCTGTGATGTTGGGTTGTGTTGAGGTCACCTGGTCACGTGGCTTGCAGGCTTCATCTGAGGTGGGGGAAATGACCCTGAGCTCAAGCAGACATCAAGGGCTTCAGCTGGTTCATCGTCCAGAATGCACCATCACAAGGGAGATTTTGAGTCGCGCTGGCTGAGTTTCTATAGAGGATCGGGTGTTCCGGATGAGGCCAGAGCTTCCTAGATGTTTTTGTGCGGTGAGGTCGGGGATAAGGCCATTGGTCGGTGACGTCGCGGTAAGCTCAGATGCGGAGTTTGTCCAAAGCTAATATGGGTGTTATTGGTGGTGGGGGTTTCATTTTATTCAGGCCTAGAAGGGTAGGTCTACTCTCAAAATATCTTTGGAATTTATGTTTTGTATTTCTCATGTTCTCAGTTTTGTCGATCCGTAGATAGGTAATTTTTTACGGGTTTTTTCAGTTATCATCTACAGTCTGAATCTGTGAATGTTTTAATTTTGGACTATAAAGAGTGGGTATATCATTTTAGTCTACGGATTTGTTCCCCCAACCTTTTTTAACTCTATTTAATATTAGTTATGTCAATTTTGTTGCAGTAATTTTTTGTAATTGATTGAATGTCAATTTTGGCATTTATACCTATAGATCGATCTTGCACCACAAGCATGAAGATGTCACTATAACAAAATTATTAAAGTGTCTATATTGGTCCCAGTCAAATAGTATGGGTATGGCTATAAAGGCCTTACTCCTTCATGTAATTTAATGGGGGGAGCCTTGTTTGAAGCTATGTGGGTGTGTTCAAGACAACGTAAATAGACCAAAATTTTGACAATCAAGTAACAGATTATTTATGATTTATTTTATGTTTATGTTCTTTATACATTCATTGATGGAACTTCATTTATTTCAATGTTATAATTTTTATTTTTCTGGTTTTTCTAAGGGAATATTATCTTTCAAATACTATCCATGAAAGTTTCCATTTTTAATTAGTAAGAGACTTCCTCAATTAAAACTTTCAAGATTATAATTACTTTCTCAAAACTATTTTTATCCAGTTTGGTGTAAGGGAATTATATATTTCCTTATTCATGAAATATATTATATACATTGTTTATATAGGAAATATATATATATTTGTACTGTTTAAATCCCATTCTATTCATTTTTTGTAAGCCTTCTATGTTTTATTCTTTTTCCTTAAATGGCGTTTTAGAATAACATGTTGTAATTAAGGACGATAATAGTTCTGGTTTTTTAAAACATATATATATATATAATGTGATTATATATAGTTTTATACAACTTTAAATATTATCCTATTTTATGTTTTACAAATGATGATTTTTGGTATTTAACAGATGCCTCTATTGCAAAAAAAAACCCTTGGAAGGACTATTTTTCTGTATTATGATTAATTGAACTAATATTTAAGTATATGTGTATATACATTTATATTTTAATATATATACAAATACCAAAACCACTTATAGTTCACGTTTTCGGAGTAATGAAATTGGTATGATGTCCATTTATAATTCATGTAAGAACTTATTTGGTTTTTTTATGTGCAAAACTCACACACTTCATATACGTGTACATTCGGTTATATAGGTATATGCACGTATGTTCATTTGATAACATTAGATTGATTACGTTATTCAATTTTGAAGGCCGAAAACATACAGTTATATATATATACACGTGTATACCATCTGAGTGTTCTATTTTGTTTGTTGTAATTGAACTATATAAACATATTTATGGTTATATGTATACACATATGGGTTTTAACCATAACCCAAATTAAATTGGCATAAAACAAACTTCAGTGGTTTATGTATGTTTTTGATATGTTTAATTAAATTCTCATGAATTTATGCATTACATAAAACAACTGTTTCACTGCAATTCAACTGGGTACTATAAATGTTTTCAGTAATTTGTTAAACATGGCTGTTTATCAGCGCATGATTTGTATACAAATGACATCTGTCTTAATTCAAAATTATTAATTTTATACTATAAATGTCCATTTCCATGAATCAAGGATTTTAAAAATCAAGGAACTATCATTTTATGTGGTAACCCCATCCATTGATTACTTGTGTGTTTTGAATCAATATCACATGCGCAAAGAATGTATACTAGTTTATGCTTGTCGTTGAGAAACTTATTATCTAAATAATAACTGGAATATTATGATTTAGTCTATTTCCAGTTCCATTTATCAGTGCATGAATTGAGCATGAATAATAAACATGTATTTTAGTGCATTAAAAGTTTATTACCGTGGAAGGGTTTGAAAAGTTATTATTTTTTTATGTGATAAATCAAACAATTTATTATTTATTTATCATTTATGAAAATTTATGATAGAAAAGAATTTAATTATTCAATGTTGTAAGGGAAACTTTGAATAAGAGACATAATTTAATTATTCAAAGTGGTATGGGATACTTTGAAGAAAATCCAGAATTTAATAAATCAATGTGGTATGATACACATTGATTTAAAGAAATGAGGAATGCATTGGACTTAGTATGTGATAGGTGGGGCCTAATATAGCCCCTAGATGAATCGATTGGTCTCATTAGACAAATAGATGTGAAAATGGCTGAGGCCTTTCCCAATTATGATTTATGGATTTTGGCTAAGGCCTTAATCATTATACGTCTTGGACGAGGCATTGACACAGTCCCACATATGCACATTCTTCATTATGACTTTGTAATTTAATTAACCAGAATGAATATTCGACTACTAGAATATTCCTGGTTAAAGATATTATGATTATGAGAATCTAATAAAGTAAAAGCTTATGGATTATTAATTATTCAGCACTCATAGAATTATCATCCATTATATGTTTTACTGTAATGAAAGGATGAAATTGAAGTCATTATTTTATGTGCAACTCTGATCATGTATTACTCTTAGATTTAAAATCTATACTTGCATTTTTCACATGTCATTCTTGTTTAAGTTAGAATGTATCTACTTATTAATTCATTATGAGCACACTTATATTTGAAACATGTTTCTTTGTAATTGTGTTAGTATTTTATGAAATGTGCTATGTTGATTCTTAAAGAAAATGTTATGTTATGATACATGTATTACAGCATCCCTAAATAAAATGTTTTCTGAATAATTTTAAAGGAATTATTTAAAAAGGTTTTTATTGGAATATTATGTTTTTTAAAACCCCTTACTAGAAATTCGCATGCTCACCCTACATTTTTAAATATAATTTTTCAAGTATCAGTTTTTAGCCGAAGAAGCATGTCAAAAGTGGCTGGTTTCTCAAAAACCTGAACCATAATGATCCTCTGTATGGGACATGATGTGTGAAGTATCAATACATGTTTTGTTAAAAATTACACATCATATTTTAAGGCACCAACTTTGGGTATTCTGAAGCTAGGGAATTAAAGTTATAGACTACATTTCTCTTGAGAATGTAAATAAAATCCTCAACTATGAATGGCTAGGACTCTCAATAATAAATTTCTGCACGTGGTGTGTTTTCATGATTTTTCCCCAATAGCTGATATACTATGTTAATTATGTATAAATACATTTCATATTTTTTCAGACTAATATATAAATACAAATTGAATGGATTATCTCATGAACATAAAATTGGACTCATTAGTCCTCACATTACTTCTACAGAAAAAACATAAAGAGAATAAAAAATGAATGAAATGGTTGAAAAACTATCCAAATCATTTAAAATAAAACTTATAGATGACAAAATCTTTTTAATACCAATTATTCAGGGGGTAAAACTCTAAAATTTAATCATATGAAACATATTTTTTATTTCTGTAATTATTTATTCCTTTTTTTATTCAGCATTGGTCTCTCATTGCGGTCAATTTGGATACTTGAATGATTTATTTCTTAGATTCACTACATGGATACCCAATAAAATGACCACACATGATGATGTTTGTCAATTTTTAATACACTAAATCCAATGTTTTAGAACTAAACTTAATGTTATATATATTATTTTATTTTTTATGATAATTATATTATGATATGGAGGTGTATAAATATTAGGAAAATAATGGCATGAGGATAGTCCATGAACACAAAGATCCTAAAACGTTCTGCAAGTGTACAGGTATCATGGTACACGTAAAAATATTTCACTATACAAACAAAATAAAAAAATTACTTATTTTTCTCAATTATTCTATAGTGTTTGAACCCAAAAAATGGGAAATATCATGTTTATTATATTTTTCAAATTTATGAGAGAGACCATATTCCATCAACACACTAGCACCCCAAATGGGGTATTTTTCAAGATAATTACTATTTCATTTAGATTATTTATTAATCATTTTGGTATTTATATATTTTTAGTATTAATAAGACTGTTGAAAATTATTGTATTTACAAGATGACATATATGTTTTTTAAAAATGAATGGGAACATACGTAATAGAAAAATGTGCACATATATCATGAAAATGTGACTGCCATAGAGGTAATGAATTGTTTCATATTTTTGTTTCATTAATTTATTTTTAGTACTACTCATATAATAATAGTTTTCTTATATAGTTGGATTCATTTATTTTAGTTGGTGTGGTTTTTTCGAAGTTATTCATGCTTGTGATAGATTGTACATCGAGGCTAAAACTGAGATAACAATAAAAAAGAATTGGGTCAAGAATGTATATGACCATCATGAAAAGATAAATTCCAACAACTTATTTGATTAATTTTCTCATTATTTTATAAAATATTTGTATTTAAATTTCCTAATCATTATTATCTAATACTTATTTAGTTTTTTTATAGATCTGTTTAGAAGTGATATTTTTCTTTCAACAATCTACAACATGCCACAAAAGAGATAACATGTTCCTTTATTCCATTGTTTCCATGCTTTCTATCACCTTTCTTTGTTGAAATTCCAATGCCTAATTTTGATTTTATGTTATTAGATGAAAAACATTTCTTTTTGAAAACCAGAATAGTAGAGGAAGAACTTTCATCTATAAACAATGATTCAATATATAGTATTGGATGTTTGAAAAATAAATTCAATGGGATGGTGTGATTGATATGACTCTATGTGAATCTTTTTATTTAAAATTTATATTAACTTTAGTAAGAAAGAGAATTGAGATTCTAAAAACCAATCAATCACATTAATTTTTTTGATATTTTAAGAAAAAAATCCATAATTAATTTATGACACATAGGAATCAATCACACCTAAATTCGATACATAGTGTTATAGATATAACTCCAAGTGTGTTGTTTTATTTAAAATTGACATTAATTTTAGTAAAAAAGAACTAGTGACATACTCAAAATCAAGAATATGAGTTTGAATTGTTTTGATACTTTTGGAAAATGATCCAAAAGTCATTTGTGATGTCTAAGAATCAAACACAACTCAATTCAATGCATTATGTGACCGGTATGAATAAAAGTGTCTCTTTTAATTTAAAATTGGCCTTAATTGTAGTGAAAAAATAAGTGACATAGTAAAAATATTAAAAAATTCAATTTTATTATTTTTATATATTAGAAAAATGATCCATAAGTCATTTTTGACATGTATAAGTCAATCGAACCTCAATCTAATGCATGGTGTGATCGGTATGATTTAAAGTGCATATTTTTATTTAAAAATGGCGTTGATTTTAGAAAAAAGAATAAGTGACATTCTGAAAACTGATAAAATTATTTTAGATTGTTTTGATACTTTATAAAAATAATTAAAAAGTCATTCATGATATGTAGGAAACACCCACACCTCAATCTGACCCATAATGCAATCAGTATGACTCAAAGTGTTTTCTATCTATTTAAAATTGTCCTTTTAGTTCCAAATGTGTGGAACTCACTAAAATCCAAACAAACACACTCTAAATATTTTGATAAATTAGGAAAATGAATCATATTTCATTTGTGACATGTTTTAAGCAGTCCCACATCAAACCAATACACGATACGACTGATATAACTCAAAGTGTATGTTTCTAGTTTTAGATGACATTTTAATACAAAACACAAGTGACATACCCAAAACCAATAAAAAAAATTCATATTGTTTTTATACTTTATTAAAATGGTAAATAAGTCATTTTTGATCTGTAGGAATTATTTTCACCTCAATCTGGTGCACAGTGTGGCTAGTATAATTTCAAATGTGTCTATTTATTTAAAATAGGCATAAATTTTAGTGAAAAGAAAAAACAACATACTAAAAAAAATAAAACGCTTTTATATTGTTTTTTATAATTCATTAAAATGATCAATAATTCATTTTTGATGGGTAGGAATCAACCGCACGTCAATATGATGCATGGTGTGACTGGCATAACTCCAAGTGTTTCTTTTTTATTTAAAATTAACCTTAATTTTAGTAAAATGAATAAGTGAATTATTGAAAACCCTGAAAAAATATTCCGATTATTTTTATAAGTTATTAAAATGATCCATATGTAATTCTTGATGTATATTAATCAACTGCACCTCAAAACGATGCATGGTGTGATCGATATGACTCTAAGTGTGTATTTTTTTTAAATTTACATAACTTTCATAAAAAGAACAAGGGACATACTGAAAACCAAAAAATTCATTCATCTTATTTTCATACTTTATTAAAATGACCCATGAGTCATTTGTGACATGTAGTAATCATTCACACCTCAATCTGACACAAGGTGTGACTGATATGACTCAAAGTGTATGTTATTAGTTTAAAATTGACATTTAGTTCAAAGCATGCGTGACTCACAGAAAACCAAGAAAATGCACTATGATTGTCTTCAGAATTTATTAATTTGATTCATAAGCCATTCTTGATGTGTGTGGAGCATTATCATGTCAAACCAATGCATGATATGACTGGTATGACTCAAAGTGTGTGTTTCCAGTTTCAGATGACATTAAAAAATGTTACATACTCAAAACCAAAAAAAACACATTAGGGTTGTTTCTGTAATTTAGGAGAATGATCCAAAAGTCATCTTTCACATGTATTATTCAACTAAACCTCAATCTAACGCACATGTTTACTGGTATAATTCAAAGTGTGATTATTTATTTAAAATTGACACTATTTTTTGTAAATAGAACAAGTGACATATTGAAAAATGTTCAAACATATTAGGATTGTTTTGATACATTAGGATAATCAGTCATATACCATTTCTAACGTGTATTAATCGAAGAAACCTCAACTTGATTCATGATGTGACCTATATAACTCCAAGAGTGTCTTTTTATTTAAAATTGACATTAATTTTCGCCGAAAGAACAGGTAAAATACTAAAAACTAATAAAAAACATCTTGATTGTTTTGATACCTTAGTAAAATAATCCATAAGTCATTTTTGATATTTAATAATAAACCATACCTCAATCTGATGCATGGTGTGACCGATATGACTCAAAATCTCTATTATCAGTTCAAAATTGACAATTTAGTTCAAAAGATTTCACTCACTAAAAACGAAGAAAAAGTACTCTCATTATATTGATAATTTATTAAAAAGATTTATAAGTTAGTTGTGACATGTAGGAATCAGTCTCACTAAAAACTAACAAATGATACCAATGATACGACTCAAAGTGATTGTTTTCAATTTCAAATATAATTTCAATAAAAAGAACAAGTGACATTCTCAAAACTACGAAAACACATTCAGATTACTTTTATACTTTAGAAAAATGATCCATAAGTAATTTTTGACATTTAATAATCATCATCAACTCAATCTAACACATGGTGTGACTGGAATAATTTCATGTGTGTCTATTTATTTAAAATTGACAATACTTTCAGTAAAAATAACAAGTGAAAAACAAAAAACTATAAAAACACATTCAATTTGTTTTGATACTTTAGAAAAATGATCCATAAGTCATTTTTGATGTTTAGGAATCATCTTCACCTCAATATGATGCATGGTGTTATTAGTATAACTCTAAGAATGTCTTTTTTTTTAATTATAATTTATTTTATAAAACGAAAAGTGACATATTTAAAACTAGGAAAACATATTCAGATTATTTTGATAATTTTGGAAAATTATCCATAAGTCATGTTTGACATGTAGAAATCAATTGAACCACAATTTGATGCATGGTGTGACCAATATTACTCAAATTTTGTATTTTAATTTATAATAAAAAATAATTTTAGTAAAAAGAACAGGTGACATGCTGAAAACTGAGAAAACAAATTCAGATTATTTTGATACTTTTGGAGAATTACCCATGAGTCATTTTTTATTTGTAGGAATCAGCTGAACCCAAATCCAACACATGGTGTGACTAGTAAATCTCAAAGTGTCCTTTATCAGTTAAAAATTGGAATTTTGGCTCAAAGATGTGTGTCACTAACTGAAAACCATGAAAACATGCTTTGATTAACTTAATAATTTAGGAAAGTGATTCATAAGTCCTTTGTGACATGTAGGAAGTAGTCTCACATCAAACTAACACACAATGTGACCAATATGACTAAAAATATGTGTTTCTAGTTTCAAATTACATTTTAGTAAAATACAAAAGTGACATAGTAAAAAAAAATACATTCGGGTTATTTTGATACATTAGGAAAATGTTCCATAAATAATTTTTGAAGTGTAGGAATCAACCGCACCACAATCTAATGCACGGTGTGACCGGTATAACTCTATGTGTGGCTTCATTTAAAATTGATATTAATTTTAGTAAAAACGAAAAGTGACATAATCAAAGCTATGAAAATGCATTCATATTGTTTTGATACTTTAGTAAAATGATCCACAATCAATTTGTGATGTGTAGAAATCAACCACACCTCAATACAATATATGATGTGACTAGTATAACTAAGAGTGTGTCTTTTTATTTAAAATTAACATTTTATTTATATATTATTTCATATTAATGTTTTATTTATTTATTTATAGTATTTCTAATGTAATATTTGTTTCTATATATAAGTGGATTATTTTTCTCAGGTTGAAGTGATTTTTTCAGAAACTGATACCATGGGAGAACATTTTTTAGAGGGTATTGGGGGCACCAAAGAAGATGAAACATTAATGTTTTTGAATGTTTCTAGATAGTAATTATATATGTAATTATACAAAACATTTTGTGAAATGTATATAGTAGTTTTTTTGTATTCATGATATAAAATTTATTTAAATTAAATTATATATTTTTGATATAGGTTACAAGTATTTTTGCAGTGTTATTTTATACAAACAATACACTGTAACAGATTGGGCCTTTATCATCACTATTTCTAAAGCTGATAAAGGGGACACCCCCTTTAATGGTGCTGAGGAAAACAATGATTTTATTGCACTGTTAGAGGCCTTTATGAATGCTATTAAAGGGAATATCTATAGTAGTGTACCTACTAAAATTATATCTAGATTAGTCCTGATGAATTATGGGTGTCATATTCATATTTATATTCTAATGAAGCTATTGAAAGTGGTTGTGATGAATTTGAAGTAGGATCGAATGAGTTCTTAGAAGGAAGTATCCTTTACAACATTATGATATTAAAATATTATTGCTTATGATATGAAGTACAATGAGACTAATGAATTGAAAATACCAAATATTCATCTTTAGCTAGCGCCACCCTTTATCAGCACTAACAAAAGTGCCGATAAAGGAGATACTTTTATCATTGTGAAAAAAGAAATGATAAAAGTATGACATTAATAAGTGCTAAAAAAACATTTTTTTAGTGAAAATAAAAGGTATATTTCATAAAAATCTTATATATCATTAAAAATAATATATTAATAAAAAAAATATATTTTATTTTATAGAAATAAAATATATATTATAAAATATGATTTAGAAAATGCTAAATCCTCATTTAAAATTAATATATATGATATTTTGTAAAAATGGTATATAAAATAATTAAAAATATTATTAATTAATAATTTTATAATTATTATCGAGTAATTGTGATTTAATAAAATTTTGATGACAAAACAATTAATCAATTAATGAACGGTCAAAGATAAGTAAAAAACAGGACTTGAACTTCAAACGACCATAAATTTTGATCTTGGTGTTCGTTTAGGCTCTACCATATATCCAATCAAAGCCTGAATAGATATATATTCCATTGATATGAAGAGAGACCGACAAAAACATTTTTCAAAGGAAAAAAAGACCTAAAGGTTCTCCAAATCCGAGTTTTTAGTCGGGGTATCCAATATTTTTTAACATTCGATGGAGTTTCATCCGTGTTTAAATTGTTCTTATTTTCTTTTATTAGTGGGGATTGAATTTATTCCAAGGGATTACATTTATATAAAATTTATGGTTTTTAAATTTTATCATTTTTTACAAATTTGTTATATTAATAATTAAATATATACACATGTATACATATTTGTATATATTCACAAAAAAATTAATTTTACAAATAAATACGTAAACATTTTTACATATATAATATCTATAAATAAAAACCATATCTCAATAATAATAATAAAATACATTTTGTTTAAAATAAAAATTTATGAATACTTATATACCTATATAATGTATATATAATGTGTATATATATTTATATTTATATTTGTCTATATATTAACAAACTGATATATATTATCAATATATTATAATATATATATATATATAAATATTAGTATATAATATATGTAAATAACTATAAATATGAATATTTATATTTATAGATATCCAAATATATATAATATATATGTATGTATGTATGTATGTATGTATTTATGTATGTATGTATGTATGTATGTATGTATGTATTCATAAACACACACACAAACACAAAGAATATTTTATATATGTATTTTAAAAAATTATATATATATATATATATATGTGGATATAAATTTAAAAAAAAATAAATAAATGCATATATATATATATATATATCATAAAAAATAGAAAAAATAATACAGGGGAGTGGAGAAGGGGAAGATTCATGAGGGGGAGATCTCAGGTGGGACATCAGGTCTTTCTGTGTGTATCACGTAGATTGGGTCATAAGGGAATTTGGAGATATGGAAAGTTATCACCTTATTATGTCGAACCTTTTGAGATAGTAGAGGGAGTTGGGTCGGTAGAATATCGATTGTTGTTACCTCAGAAGTATCACACCATGCATGATGACTTCCATGTATCACAGCTTCGATAGTATCATTCAGACCCATCTCATTTGTTTGACCCCGAGGATATCAAGCTGTAAGTAGATACGTCCTTCAAGGAGAATCTGATGCATATTTTTTATTAGATAAAGAAGGATCTCTGAGACAATTCAATTCTTTTGGTCCAGGTGTTATGGAAGAATAGACATGTACAAGTTGATAATAGGGAGCGAGAAGTCATTGTATGTTCACAGTGGCCATAACTCTTCTCGGATAATGTTCTACCACCCTTAGAAGAAAAACTATTGGATGAGTTTTCTTATGGAAGGATGGTTGTAATGTCCCATCTATAATAGAAAGTATGAACAATTTGTTTCTGGTTTAAATTCCTTCAAAAATCCCTTATAATGATTACTAAGGCTGTCAAAGAGGTCTCAGGGGAGTTTGACACTTGTTAGAAGCATGGAGCCCAAAAAAATTAAGAAAAGACTAGGTCACATGGTTAGGAGAAACCATTCTGCCCAACCTACATGGTTTCCCTAAACTATACGGTTGCAGATAGTGGGGTACTAGGGTCCACATAGTTTTTCTGCAACCATGAAACCCCAGGCACAGAGCCGTGTGTGAATTTTAGGTCCCAGGATTGTGGAATTTCACAAGGTTTCCGCACAGTTAGTCAAACCATGTGCCTAGCCATGTGGGGTTCTTCTTTGAAGCATATTATCTCAAACTATTGGTTCACAGTTAGGCCAATTGAGTATCCAAACCATGAACCCCTATTTTGAGAGCTAAATGGACATTTTCCCCTTATTAAATGATTTATCCTATTTCTTCTTCTCACTACTGGAATTCTGGTTTTTACCAATGGGTGTTTACCAACGGTTTTCTTAAACCGTTGGTGCTGTAGGATTAGGGAACTCTTTACCAACAGTTTCATAAAACTGTTGGTAAAGAAATGGTTAAGGAATAATTTCCCAATAGTTCACTGAAACTATTGGAAAAAGTCACCCCTTTGCCAACAGTTTGATGAAACCGTTGGTAAAGGGGTGTTTTAGGTTCCCTTTTTCCAACGGTTCAACAGAACCATTGGGAAAGGGTACCCTTTTGCCAACGGTTCTATAGAACCGTTGGGAAAGGGTACCCTGAACATCTCTTTCCCAACAGTTTTTAAAAACCATTGGTAAATATTTCCCCCAAATACAGCTGTGGTGCTGCTCTCCCTCATTCGCGACAGAACCCTAAATTCATTCCTGCTCCAGCGCTCTACTCCTCTCGCGAAATCCCCCATCCGAAGAGGTAAAAACCCATATGAAATCAGGTATTTTTTCAATTATACACATATACTACCTTATTTTTATTGTTATTTATCTAATATTTTAGTTTTAAGTTATAAATACAGCTCCAACTCTCTGCTACTCTCGAACTCACCCATCCGAATAGGTGAAAACCCATCTGAATCATCTCAAATCGGGTATTTTATTCTTTATACACATATGGTACCTTGTTTTTATTGTTATTGATCTAATATTTTAGTTTTAAGTTTGGATTTTGATGTGATTTCACCGTGAAAAATAGGTAAATGAATGAATATTTTGTTAATGAATTAGTTTCCCCTGGAATATCAGTTGTGTTATAATATCCATGCTAAATAAAGGGGTAATGTAATAAAAGACCTTGAATAAATAAATTGTGGAAGGTGGGGTATGTTGCCTCTATGAGAGGTTTTTTGTTGTGTTTCATTGTATGTTGTAGGCTGTTTTATGGGGATTGAGGTGACCAGTTGGGCTTTGTAATATGT
The DNA here is from genome assembly GCA_963277665.1 of Viscum album. Taxonomy (NCBI): domain Eukaryota; kingdom Viridiplantae; phylum Streptophyta; class Magnoliopsida; order Santalales; family Viscaceae; genus Viscum; species Viscum album. Next base: position 1,081,708,389 of record OY728145.1, on the reverse strand, counting down.
GGGGTTGTAATGTGATGGTTAGTGGGCATGGATGTGACATGTGAATTTGTATGATAGTGATGATGTGTGGTGGTGTTGTGTTGTGTGGAGGTGTTGTGTGACGAAGTTGTGGTGTATGATGTGGTGAGGTGGTTTTGGTTGTGCGGTGGTTTGTGATGTGTAATATTTTTGTTGTGATATGTGGTTGTTTTGGTGAGATGGTTGGTCGATGTAACATGGCGTCGATGGTTATTGTGAGATGGTGAGTTATTGTGTGGTGGTTCTATTAGTTTCCTAGTTATCTATGGAATAAATTATGTTGTTAAAACAAAAAAACAATATATTAAATAAATGAGATGGAATAGAAATGGATGTGCGGTAAATGGATTTAATTAATTTAACATTAAATGAATGGACAATGTAAGTGTGAATGCAGTGGCTTATAAATGAAAGTGATAAATGCTATGCGTTTTGTGTGGTGGTGGTGTGTTTTATGTGTTTTATAGTAGTAGTGAAGTGTGTGATTATGTAGTTAATTTGAACCCATAGGTTGAGTGTTTTTTGTTATCTATATATCATGTATTTTTATGTTATTTCTACACAATCCCAACCAGAGTTGGATAAACTTACCAACGATCAGAGGCTTTGAGTTATGGGTATTTTTTCTAATATCTAGGATGGTGGTTATATGGTTGGATAGCTACCATGTCTTCCCTACTCTTCCTTCAAAGGTGATTGACCATGTTTTTTTAGGCAAGATGTGATGTGATTGTCCATGTGTCTTCAGGTGAGATGTACTATGATTTCCCTAGTGTTTTCTGGTGAGGTGTGATGTGATAAGGCTATAATAAGATGTGGCATGTGGTTGGGGTCATGTAGGGTAGGAGGATGGAACAAGGTTGATGTTATTCATGTTCATGATACCCTACTAATATGGTTATGGGATGAGGCATGGTGTGATGTGATATAACACATTAAGTTCTTATTGGTTTTACATTTTTTCAATAACACATTTGTATGTTTTTTCACAAGTGTAGTTGATACCTTGATTATTTTCTTCCTTTATCATTTACTTAAATGTATTTTCTATTAAATTTCAATCCTATTGAATTGTTTATGACAAAATTACTTATATAAATTCTTTTAATAGAATGGACAGAAGTTGGATGTATGAAACCGATCGGATCTCAAGCGATTTTAAAAACAATTTGGAGAGCTTTATAGATTTTGCATTTCATAATGCTTCATATAGTGGTCGCATACACTGCCCGTGTTCCAATTGTGTTGGTAGACCTTGGTTGAGCCGTGAAGAAGTCAGCTACCACATAACCAAAAATGGTTTTCAAGCAAACTACTTTGTGTGGTATCACAATGGGGAGAAAATGAAATCTCAAATTGGTGATGATCGAAATGAAAGGACTGGAATGGAGAATTTGTTAGATGATCGGTTTCCGTTTATTTGTCATCATGAAAAAGAAAGGATTTTGACTCAAGAATACTTCGATATGAGGACAGCTGATGCATCTAGTGAAAATGATGATATTTAAAGGGTGAAAAAATTGAATGATGCTGCCACGACTCCAGTATATCGACAATGCGATACAATGAAAAAGCTGGAATTTTTAATCCGATTGTTTCATGGGAAAACTATGTATGGAATTTCTAATACAGCAATCGATTACATTCTTACCCTCTTGAAGGATTTACTTCCAGATGATGAAGATATTACCTCAAACCACTATATGGCATGGAATTTAGTTGAGGAACTTGGATTTTCAAGAAACAAAATTCATGCTTGCCTGAAAGATTGCAGTTTATTCCGGGAGGAAACTAGTGAACGAAATGATTGTATAAAATGTGGCACATCCCTCTGGATGTCAAAATCTGATTGAACACCATCCCGCGTTCCACAAAAAGTAATGTGGCACTTTCCATTGATCCCCAGACCTCAGAATCTTTTATGTCTGATGACATATCAATAAAAATGAGATGGCATGACACCGAGAGAAAGAAGACTAATGATGAGTTGGTTCATCCTACATATGGATTTGCATGGAAGATATTTGATGCTCAACATCCTAATTTTGCAGCTGACGTGCGTAATGTGAGGCTGGGTCTTTCATGTGACAGTTTTAATCTGTTTGGACAGATGCTTACTTCACACAACATGTGGCCAGTTTTTATACACATTTATAATCTTCCCCCATGGTTGTGTATGAAAAAACCTTTCACTTTCATGAGTATACTCATATCTGGTCCTTTTGATCCCAACATTGATATTGAGGTATACATGCAACCTTTAATAAAATATTTGAAACATATTTGGTATGTGGGTGTGCGCGCATACGATGCATGTTCGAAAGACATATTTCATATGCGTGTTGCGCTTATGTGGATGATCAATGATTTTCCGGCTTATGCAATGATTTCTGGATGGAGCACGAATGGAAAACTGTCATGTCCAGTTTGTAAGAAGAATTCGCGATCTAGAAGACTGAAACATCACTGTAGTTTCAGTTTTATGGGACATCGACGATTCTTGCCAAAGGATCATCCATATTGAATGAATCGTCGAAGATTTGATAATACCATAGAGACCGATGATCCACCTCAGCGTATGTTTGGAACTGACGTGCTTAATGAATTGAAAGATTTCAGTTTTTCGTTCGGGAAGGGTCAAATGAAATCTGGAAAGAGAAAGAATGTTTCTACTAAAACCTGTTACAATTGGAGGAAAAAGAGTATCTCTTTTGATTTTCTTTATTGGTCAACCAATTTGTTACGTCATTGCTTAGATGTAATGCATATTGAAAATAATATATGCGAAATGTTGCTTTCAGTTCTTCTAAATGTCAAAGGGAAGACAAAAGATGATTTACGGTCTCGGCGTGACTTGGTGGATTGGGGCATCAGACCAGAATTGCATCCTGTGCGTATCAGTAAAAATAAATGGCAACTTCCATGAGATTCTTATGTGATGAATCCTACGGAAAAAAACAATTTCTATAAGTATTAGAGACTATTAGAGTTCTTGATGGACATTCAAGCAACATATCTAAATGGGTCAACAGAAGAGAGTTGAAGCTAAAATCTTTGAAGACTCATGATTATCACATTTTACTACATGAGTTGCTTCCAATAGCAATCTGTCATCTTTTGTCCAATAATGTAAGGGTGGTTGTTATTCGATTGTGCCATTTTTTAGAGATCATTGTGCTAAGAATTTGTCCAAGTCTTTCTTGCAAAAAATGTTGATAGATGCCCCATTAATTTTGTGTGAGTTGGGGAAAATATTTCCTCCAACATTTTTCACATGCATGCTACATCTGATTATCCATATTCCCACTGAAATAAATCTCGGAGGACCTGTTTCTTTTTGTTGGATGTATCTAATTGAAAGAAATATGTTCACATTAAAGTCTTATGTCTGAAACAGAAATCATCCCGAAGGTTCTATCGTGAACGGTTACTTGGATCAAGAATGTATGGATTTATTCTTGATGTATTTTTCTGATCTTACTACAAGATTGAATAGACCAATGAGAAATGAAGAAGAACAGTATGAGAAAATTGAACCCAGTTTTCCATCACTTCTTCAAACAAGAGGAAATCCTGGATCATATACATTGAAGGAATTAAGCCATGAAGAGCGAGAGATGTCACATCGCACGGTTTTGTTCAACTATGATTTGTTCGATGACTATATCAGGTAACTAAATTGATTATGTATATCTTACATATATATCTGTTAAACTATTAATATTTTTTATCTACAGGGAACATAAAACAATGATAAATAGGAATCATCGTTCTTTATCTTTGAGAAGGAGAGAGACTTTGCATAACAAAGAGTTTTCTGCTTGGTTAAAATTGAAGGTATAAAAAAAAATTAATGTTTAAAATAATTATATCAATATTTAATTAACTTTAATTGTCATTTATATTGCAGGTATTGAGTTTGTCTGCTGACTCTGTCTCTAAGGAAATAAGAGCTTTGGCTTTTGGTCCTAATATCGTGGTTCGTGACTGTAAATCAATTGTTATCAATGGGTACAAATTTATTGTCAATGAACGAGCAAAGAACATGAGAACACAACATGATGGTGTTAAGGTTACTGCCACAACAGATTGTTATGCCAGTGCATCAGATAGTAGACCACGATTTGAAAATGTGGGTTATTATGGAGTTGTTGAGAAAATAATAATATTGGATTATTACTCTCATTGACGAGTCACAATGATGAAATGCCATTGGTTTGATTAGATGATGAGACATGGCACATTTATTGATGATTTTGGATTTTGAGTAATTAATATGACTCGCACTCTTTCTACCGAAGAACCATATGTGTTGGCATCAATGGCTAAACAAGTTTTTTATGTCAAAGACCAACTTCAACCTGAATTTGGTGTCACAGCTGAAGTAATTCCAAGAAATATTTTTGATGATGGTGATGATGGAATTGACATTGTCCCTAGTGCCATTGGAACCAATCCATTTATTTCTTTTGATGACTCAAATAGATCAATTATCAGAGGTGATTGTGAACCTGAAGTTGTGGTTGAAAATATATAGAATCATTCATCCATGTTCTCAGTTCTTTTGGTTTAACTCGAGTTGGGTTGTTAAGGTTGGTAATATTCAAATTGATTTAGTATTTATCACAAATATGTTTTAGCTGACTTGACCGTTATGTGAATTTTCAATGTTTATTGGTTGCAGTTTTATTTGAATTGCATTTTCTAATTTGGAATTGAACTATATTCAAACATAGTCAAACAATATTTCTAACTTGGTGAACATTAAAACTTGTATGATTTATTAAATCCATTCAAGCTCTTCTAAAACAATTGATAGCTAACTTGACTGTTATGTGAATTTTCAATTTTTATTGGTTGTAGTTTTATTTGAATTGCATTTTCTAATTTGGAATTGAACTGTATTCAAACATAGTCAAACAATATTTCTAACTTGGTGAACATTACAGATTGAATGATTTATTAAATGCATTCAAGATCTTCTAAAACAATTGATAGCTTAATTGATCATTATATGAATTTTCAATGTTTATTGGTTGCAGTTTTATTTGAATTGCATTTTCTAATTTGGAATTGAACTATATTCAAACATAGTCAAACAATATTTCTAACTTGGTGAACATTACAACTTGTAAGATTTATTAAATCCATTCAAGATCTTCTAAAACAATTGATATCTAAATTACCTATGAATCCCCTATTCCCTCATATATTTAGTTTTTTGGGTTGCACATTAGTTTTCTTTTTCTAATTAATTACATATTTGTTTTCAAAAGCAGGAAATGAAGCCAATTGAAGAGAGATGAAGGAAAAAAATGATGGAGAACAATTGTCGAATGACAGAGATGGGTGTTCCACCATTAGTGCCTATTGTGAGTACTTTATTTCAAATTGATATATTTAAAGAATATATAATGTCATGTGATTAATTTTTTAGTAAATATTTTTGTAGGATCCACCTATATGTCGATAGTTATTCAACGAGGAGCCTAGTATTGGTCCTAGTACTCAGGCCGGTGGTACGAGGAGGGTTCGTACCAGAGGTGGACGAGCAGCTGTGCGTACCCGACTAGACCCTTCCCCTCCCATTAACATGTCATCCTTCCCACATTCTAATCCTGATGTGTCATTAGAGACACACGAGATATTTAGGCCTCCCATGTTTTCGCTACCTTCTACATCTTTTGGCCCATCATTTTCACATCCCATGATGATTCCCACTCCTCAATCAGCATCCGGTCAGACAGCTGTCCCATCTTCTTTTCCTTCTACTTATGTCTCTCTGAGCTTCTATATTCCGTCATCTTCGACTCCTGTTCCACCACAGGGTGTTCCATCAGTTTTTGTGGATCCAACGGCACTCAGCAATCAGACCGGCATAGGTATATTTATAGAACCCTAACAAATTATTATAAAAATATTTATTTTCATTATAACATGTTTTGATAAAATATTTGTTTTTTTTTTCATGACAGATACATCTACTGACAGGAGGCGTGGGCAGGGGCGTACACGCATGCGTTCGGTGTGGAACCGCCGCACACAGGTTATAGTGGATTATAATGAATACAACCAAATGGTTAAGAAAACAGGGTAGCAATGTCGGAGTTTTTTGGCGACGCTTGCCAAATACTCCGACATCATTCCCGTCAGCCCGCTATCATGGAGACATTTTCCACATGAGGTCAATGATAGATCTTGGGCAGAGATATGGGTAAAAAAATCTGTTCTATTTAAGAAAATGAATTATTTTTGTATTTATATGAATTAATATTTTGATTTCAGCTTAGATTTAATTTTCCCGATGGTGAGGGTGCACGATCGGAACATCTAAAGGATTTAGGCGAGCTTTTGGAGAGCCTACAAGCATGAGTTGTATATTGGCTGGGTTGCTGGAGTTGTCATTGAGTTAGAGGTGGTACCAGTGGTGGATGATTGTTCTATAGAGTAGTATCATCAGATGATTACTCATTGGATGAGTACCTAGTTTAAGGTATTAATAACATTTGAGGTATTTAAATAATAAAATTCATGTTTTTCATTAATACTATCTGTTGTATTTTCGAATTTTATTTAGGAATCATCTGGAAAAAATAAAAAGAACATTGATGCAAAAAAATACCTCCACACACTGGGACGCACTACGATGCCGGATCATGAGAGGAAGCAGGTATAACAATTGTTTATAAGTTTTCTTTACGACTTACACTTTATTTAGTTTCTTAAATTATTTAATAGTTTGCTAAAGTTTTCATATAACTTTAGTTTTCAATGTCATTTTAGAGGCAAATAAAAAATATTGAAGGATGCGTGCCTCGAGCAAAACTGTTTTGTTCGAGTAGACTGAAAAAGGATGGAAGTACCGTCAACGAAGCGACTCAGTAGCAGATTGTAAGTTTTAATCTATTGAATTTATTTTCTAATATCTATTTTGTAACTTAATGATATATTTATATTTGTAACAGGATGCTTTAGAAGCCCTCGATGCCCAAGAACCAAACAATTCTGGGCCAATTGATCACTTACATCAGGTGTTGGGAGAGGAGCATTCTGGCAGAGTACGCTGCCGACATAGGATAGCCCCGATGAGGTATTGGCTCTCCTCAGGTACAAGCTGTAGTGCCACCGAGTAGCAGAAAGTTAGGGAACAGGCAGAACAGGTTGAGAAAAGGGCCACAGAGATGGCAGAACAATCTGCTAGGGCAAATAGTGCGTTTATGAAATTTATTGAAGTTCTACGTCCTACACTTCCAGTAGAGGCCAGCCCAGCTTTTGATGAGTATATTTCGTCGATACATTCTATATATGGTGTACCAGGTGGCAGTTCTAGTGGTGGTCAGGACGATGTACAACTTGATGATGATGATGGCGTGGAGTCTGATACTGAAGAAGAGTAGGAGGAGGAGGGCGAGGCGGGTGGCGAGGGCGAGGAGGAGGGCGAGGACAATGAGGAGGGCGAGGGCAAGGACGATGATGGGGACGAGGATGAGGGTGATGATGATGGTGGTGATGATGGTGATGGTGATGTGGGACAAGTTGATCCATTACATTTTTGACTGATATTACTGATATTTGATATTTAATCTCTTCTAGTTGTTGGTTTTATCTAGACTTGTAGTATAGTAATTGAGTTGAATTATTTTTATATATTATCTATTTTTATGGATGTTGTTGTATTTTAGTGGTTGTGTGTTTGGAAACCCCCCTCCTTCCTGGACCCTGGACAACCCCCCACCCTCCTCCCTGGACCCCGAACAACCCCGCCAGACAGCCCCCCAGACAGCCCCCCGGACAGCCCCCCCCACCCTCCTCCCTGGACCCCGGACAACCCCCCGGAAGGCCCCCTAGACAGCCCCCCATACAGCACCCCCCACCCTCTTCCTTGGACCCCGGACAACCCCCCGAACAGCCCCGGACAGCCCCCAGACAGCCCCCCGAACAGCCCCTCAGACAGCCCCTTGGAAAGCCCCCCAGACAGCCCCCCCCCCACCCACCTCCGTGGACCCCGGACAACCCCCCGAACACCCCCCGCAAAGCCCCCGCATAGCCCCCCCCCCCCACCATCCTCCCTAGACCCCAGACAGCCCCCTGGACAGCCCCCCAGATAACCCCCTGGACAGCCCCCCCACCCTCTTCCTTGGACCCCTAACAACCCCTCGCACAGAGGATTCTCATAAAATGGACAACATTTTATGTACATAAGGAAAACCGACCAAATGCATTCGTATTGTGTCTATACATTAGAACAACGATCCATGGGTCATATGTGATGTGTACGAGTCAACCCCGCCTCAATATGAGGCGCGGTGTGGCCGCCACCACTCAAAGTGTCTGCATTTTGTTTCAAAAGGACGTCATTTTAATTGAAAAACATCAACTAGCATACAGAAAACTGACCAAACGCATTTGGATTGTGTCAATACATTAGCACAACAATCCATGGGTCATATGTGATGTGTACCAGTCAACCCCACCTCAATCTGAGGTGCGGTGTGGCCGCCACCACTCAAAGTGTCTGTCTTTTGTTACAAAAGGATGTCATTTGAAGTGAAAAACATCAACTGTTATACGGAAAACAGAACAAACGTATTCGGATTGTGTCGATACTTTAGCACAACGATCCATGGGTCATATGTGACGTGTACGAGTCAACCCCGCATGAATCTGAGGCATGGTGTGGCCGGAATCACTCTAAGTGTCCCTCTTTTTCTTAAAATGGACAACAATTTAAGTACATCTGGAGAACCAACCAAACGCATTCGGTTTCAATTGAAAGTTTAGGATAATGATCCATGGGTCATATGTGATGTGTACGAGTCAATGCCGCCTCAATCTGAGGCGTGGTGTGGCCGGCACCACACAAAGTGTCTGCCTTCTATTTCAAACGTATGTCATTTTAATTGAAAAACATCAATTGACATACGGAAAACCGACCAAACAGATTCGGATTGTGTTTATACATTAGAAAAAAGACCCATGGGTCATATGTGACGTGTACGAGTCAACCCCGCCTCAATCTGAGGCGCGGTGTGGCCACCACCACTCATAGTGTCTATCTTTTGTTTCAAAAGGACGTCATTTGAAGTGAAAAACATCAACTGGCATACAGAAAACCGACCATACGGATTCGGATTGTGTCTATACTTTATCACAACGATCTGTGGGTAATATGTGACGTGTACGAGTCAACCCCGCATGAATCTGATGCACGGTGTAGCCGGAATCACTCTAAGTGGTTCTATTTTGCTTAAAATGGACAACAATTTAAGTACATACGGAAACCAAGCAAACGCATTCGATTTCCATTGATACATTAGGAGAACGATCCATGGGTCATATGTGACGTGTACGAGTCAACCTCGACTCAATCTGAGGCGCGGTGTGGCCGCCACCACTCAAAGTGTCTGTCTTTTGCTTAAAATGGACAACAATTTAAGTACATACTGAAAACCGAACAAACGCATTCGGTTTCCATTGAAACTTTAGGAGAACGTTCCATGGGTCATATGTGATGTGTACGAGTCAATTCTTCCTCAATCCGAGGCACGGTGTGGTCGGAACCACTCAAAGTGTCTGCCTTTTGTTTCAAAAGTACGTCATTTTAATTGAAGAACATTCACTGGAATACTTAAAACCGAGCAAACGTATTCGGATTGTGTCGATACATTAGCACAACGATCCATGGGTCATTTGTGACGTGTACAAGTCAGCCCCGACTCAATCCGAGGTGTGGTGTGGCCGCCACCACTCAAAGTGTCTGTCTTCTATTTCAAAAGGACATAATTTGAAGTGAAATACATCAACTAGCATATGGAAAGCCGACCACATGCATTCATATTGTGTCGATACTTTAGAAAAATGATCCATGGGTCATAAGTGACGTGTACGAGTCAACCCCGCCTCAATCCGAGGCGCAGTGTGGCCGCAACCACTCAAAGTGTCTGTCTTTTGCTTAAAATGGACAACAATTTAAGTACATACGGAAAACCAACCAAACGCATTCGGTGTCCATTGAAACATTAGGAGAAAGATCCATCGGTCATATGTGACGTGTATGAGTCAACGCCGCCTCAATCCGAGGCGCGGTGTGGCCGGCACCACTCAAAGTGTCTGCCTTTTGTTTCAAAAGTACGTCATTTTAATTGTAAAACATCAACTGGCATAAGGAAAACCGACCAAACGCATTCAGATTGTGCCGATACACTAGCAAAATGATCCATGGGTCATATGTGATGTGTAAGAGTCAACCCCGCCTCAATCTGAGGTGCGGTGTGGCCACCACCACTCAAAGTGTCTGTCTTTTGTTTCAAAAGGACGTCATTTGAAGTGAACAACATCAACTGGCATACGGAACACTGACCAAAAGCATTTGGATTGTGTCAATACTTTATCACAACGATCCATGGGTCATATGTGATGTGTACGAGTTGACCCCGCCTGAATCTGAGGCACGGTGTGGCCAGAATCAATCTAAGTGGCTCTCTTTTGCATAAAATGGACAACAATTTAATTACATACAGAAAACTGATCAAATGCATTTGGTTTCCATTGAAACTTTAGGAGAATGATCCACGGGTCATATTTGACGTGTACGAGTTGACGCCGCCTCAATCCGAGGCGTGGTGTGGCCGGAACCACTCAATGTGTCTGCCTTTTGTTTCAAAAGTACATCATTTTAATTGAAAAACGTCAACTGGCATACGGAAAACTGACCAAACGCATTAGGATTGTGTCGATACATTATCACAAATATCCATGGGTCATATGTGACGTGTACGAGTCAACCCCGCCTCAATCCGAGGCATGGTGTGGCCGCCACCACTCAACGATTCTGTCTTCTATTTCAAAGAGACATAATTTGAAGTGAAATACATCAACTAGCATACAGAAAGCTGACCAAATGCATTCGGATTGTGTCTATACTTTAGAAAAACAATCCATGTTTCATATGTGACATTTAAGAGTCAACCCCGCCTCAATCCGAGGCGCGGTGTGGCCGCCACCACTCAAAGTGTCTGTCTTTTTCTTAAAATGGACAACAATTTAAGTACATACGTAAAACTGACTAAACGCATTCGGTTTCCATTGAAACTTTAGGAGAACGATCCACGGGTCATATGGGATGTGTAAGAGTCAACGCCGCCTCAATCCGAGGCACGGTGTGGCCGGCACCACTCAAAGTGTCTGCCTTTTGTTTCAAAAGTATGTCATTTTAATTGAAAAACATCAACTGGCATATGGAAAACCGACCAAACGCATTCGGATTGTGTCGATACATTAGCACAACGATCCATGGGTCATATGTGATGTGTACGAGTCAACCCTGCCTCAATCCAAGGCACGGTGTGGCCACCACCACTCAAAGTGTCTGTCTTTTGTTTCAAAAGGACGTCATTTGAAGTGAAAAACATCAACTGGCATACGGAAAACCAACCAAACGAATTCGGATTGTGTCGATACTTTAGAAAAATGATCCATGGGTCATATGTGACGTGTACGAGTCAACCCTGCCTGAATCTGAGGTACAGTGTGGCTGGAATCACTCTAAGTGTCTCTCTTTTGCTTAAAATGGACAACAATTTAAGTACATACGGAAAACTAACCAAACGAATTCGGTTTCCATTGAAACTATAGGAGAATGGTCCATGGGTCATATGTGACATGTACGAGTCAACGCTGCCTCAATCCGAGGTGCGGTGTAGCCGGCACCACTCAAAGTGTCTGCCTTTTGTTTCAAAAGTACGTCATTTTAATTGAAAAACGTCAACTGGTATACGGAAAACCGATCAAATGCATTCAGATTGTGTAGATACATTAGCAAAATGATCCATGGGTCATATGTGACGTGTACGAGTCAACCCCGCCTCAATCCGAGGCACGGTGTGGCCACCACCACTCAAAGTGTCTGTCTTCTGTTTCAAAAGGACATAATTTGAAGTGAAATACATCAACGGGCATACGAAAAACCAACCAAACGCATTCGGTTTGGGTCGATACTTTAACACAACAATCCATGGGTCATATATGTTGTGTACAAGTTAACCCCGCCTCAATCCGAGGTGTGGTGTGGCTGCCACCACTCAAAGTGTTTGTCGTTTGCTTAAAATGGACAACAATTTAAGTACATACGGAAAACCGACCAAATGCATTCGGTTTCCATTGAAACATTAGGAAAATGATCCATGGGTCATATGTGATGTGTACGATTCCACGACGCCTCAATCCGAGGTACGGTGTGGCCGAAACCACTAAAAGTGTCTGCCTTTTGTTTCAAAAGTACGTAATTTTAATTGAAAAACATCAAATGGAATACGGAAAACCAACCAAACGCAATCAGATTGTGTCAATACATTAGCACAACGATCCATGGGTCATATGTGACTTGTAAGAGTCAACGCCGCCTCAATCCGAGGTGCGGTGTGGCTTCCACCACTCAAAGTGTCTGTCTTTTGTTTCAAAAGGTCGTCATTTGATGTGAAAAACATCAACTGGAATACAAAAAACTGACCAAACGCATTCGGATTGTGTCGATACATTAGAATAAAAATCCATAGGTCCTATGTGACGTGTACGAGTCAACCCCATCTTAGTCTGAGGCATGGTGTGGCCGGAATGAATCTAATTGGCTCTCTTTTGCTTTAAATGGACAACAATTTAAGTATATACGGAAAACCAACCAAACGCATTCGGTTTCAATTGAAACTTTCGGAGAATGATCCATGGGTCATATGTGACGTGTAAGAGTCAACGCCGCCTCAATTCGAGGCGCGGTGTGGCCGGAACCACTCAATGTGTCTGCCATTTGTTTCAAAAGTACGTCATTTTAATTGAAAAACATCAACTGGCATATGAAAATCCGACCAAACGCATTCATATTGTGTCGATACATTAGCACAACGATCCATGGGTCATATGTGATGTGTATGAGTCAACCCCACCTCAATCCGCGGTGCAGTGTGGCCGGTAGCTCTCCAGGTGTATGTATTATGTTTAAAATGGAAATTATTTCAAGTAAAATTATATGGTATACAAAAAACTGATTAAATTATGAATTGACTTCCGGATTTTACATATAATTTTCATCTAAATTTTAAATTTAATTCTAAATGAATTATGTATGTTTATAATTATGTTATGAATTCTAATTTAATTATGGATGTGTATAGTTCCACCATTATATGTTAAATGTGTATGAATTTGTTCTCTATATGTAAGTGTTAGTTGGTTATTACAGGTACAATAATTATATATGTATGTGTTAGTTCATTGTAGGTACAATAATTGGATTGAAAATGAGAGGTAACCCACAAAATGAGACCTGGTGGGCAAATTGGAGAGCCAATGGTCAAATTGGAGAGCTTCTAGGTAAATTTCATAGCTGCTGTGCAATTTTCCCAGCAGAGGCTATGCCAATGGTTCAAAACCGTTGGCATAGAATGTGTAGGTCTTGTTTTACCAATGGTTCATAGAACCGTTGGTAAAACATTTTTCCCAATGGTTCTAATCTGTTGGGCAAGAGGATATGTTCGGTTTTTCCCAACGGTTTTCCAAACCATTGGGAAAAACATGATAATTTTGTCCACTGTATCCCAACGGTTTACAACTATTGGGAAAATGATTTCCCAACGGTTTTCCAAAACCATTGGGATAGGGTAATTTTTCAGCACCCTATCCCAACAGTTCACAGTAAACCGTTGGGAAAAACTTTTCCCAATGGCTTACTTCCCTACGGTTTTCAGAACCGTTGGTATAACATATACCAACAGTTCTAAAGCCTTTCCCAACAGTTCTAAACCGTTGGGGAATCCGGCATTTCCAGTAGTGTCTCTACCTCTTTTTCTCCACTGGTTGAACGTCTCCTCTCCCCGAACAATCTCCTCCTCTCCAACTTCAAGGTTCCTAGCTATATTCTCTATTCATCCATTGAATCCCTTGCCATTAAAAGCAACATAAATTTAGAGGTGAGCTCTTCTATCCTCTCATCTATTTTTATTTTCTTCCTTTATTCATTGTGTTATTTTGGTGCGACTCCTTTTACACTATTTTTCGGTCATTAGACAAATCCTTTGATTTTTCCCATTATAGGTCGATTCAAGGCTTGAAAATAGAGGAGTAGAGTGATAATTCATTGAGGTAGGTGGTAGAGGTCTTCCCCACTAATTTTATCACATTTTAAATGACACAGTTTTGTAATGTAGGGTGAACTCTTCCATCATCATCTCAAATATGTAAAATAAATTAATTTAATTGGGTTTTCATGTCGTTTGGGAACTTTCCTTATAGAGAAAACCAATTGTGGGTTGATCACATCATCATTGGCCACCCCATTGGGGGTTCCCACCTTGAAATAACATTACCCATTCTTAAAATTGATAATCACATTGGGTGTGCATGTTGAACCTTGGGTTAATGATTTAAATTTATAAAATGAACTATGTTGAGTTGTGAGCCAGGAGTTAGGCTCCTTGGATATACCTGCTGCTTCATGCATATTGAATTATGATTCATTCTTTTTCCATATGTCAATAATTATGATTCTTTCCTTGTGTGAATTCTTGTAGCTCTTTGCTTATTATTTTTTACATATCCTATTACATGCACCTTACACTTTGAACATATTGCTCGGTTCATTGTGCTTATTGTCAATTTTTGTATGCCATATTTGAATGGATTGATTTAGATGCCAGGATTTGGATAACTCGTTTTATCATGTGATATTTCCATGCCTTTTAATGACATGTAAATGTAAATGATATGTTGTGTGATATGTGATTTTGTTTCTATGTTCACCTGCTATGGGCTGGGAGAGAACATAGGTCATATTTTAAGGATACCATGGATAGACTCGCTAGTTTGGTTGGATTTACATGATTCACCGAGAGTGATACATTGGTTTTCCATGTACGGTATCTTTAGGTTTATTTTATATACTCAGGAGTTACAATGGTTCCTTAGGGGAGAAATGGTAGATAGAACCATTGCAAGATGGATATTCCATTCCTTGAATGATACATATTCCCCAATGTGAGATCCTAAGTATAGACTCAGAGTTCTCCAGGCCATGAGTGATACAAGGGACATCATATGGGTAACCTTGGATAGACTCAACGTCGTTGATAATTTTGGAGACTCCTATAGCAAACCTATGGATTCTTATAAGATTTCCTTGGACAGGATCAGGACCCTAACAATGGAATTAGAGGATTGTTGATTTTGTCATATACAATGTTTCTCCTTTACATTTAGTGCATACTTATATGATGATGTAAGAACCGGATCTTCGTTTTCAGGTATGTATTTATTTTTCCTAGAGTTTTTATGAAAAGAGGAGTTTCTGTAAAATTTTGAAGTACACGCCGTGTACTCCTTTGCCACTCAAATCCATGTGTTGTCCATGTCCGGGCCACACACACGGTATATAGGGGTGAGGTGGAGGCCGCATAATGAAGAGTATGGAAAAACAGAGTACACGCTATGTACCTCACAAGTACACATTGTGTATTTTCTTTTTTTCATTAAACAGATAAGGGTTGCACCTGGCAGATAAAACTTGCTTCTTCTTCAGGTTCATTGTCCGAGAGCGACCCGTATGGCCGCAATTCTTCTCTGAGCCCCTGTGCATCTGTATGATCTCTGTTTCATCCACCGTTAATTGAGTTTGATCTGCATCAGTGATTTCTTCCTTCTCCTTGATCCTTGTTTTCCAATTCCTCCTCTTTCTCAAGATGTCATGGGTTGAGTGTTTTGGACGTTTTCTTAGATCTTCGACGTTCTAAGGAGAATCAATCAATGTGGTTAACATATATCAATCTCCTAGCCTAGAGGTAGGTGGTTTG
Source organism: Viscum album (assembly GCA_963277665.1). NCBI lineage: Eukaryota > Viridiplantae > Streptophyta > Magnoliopsida > Santalales > Viscaceae > Viscum > Viscum album. Next base: position 1,081,692,535 of record OY728145.1, on the reverse strand, counting down.
TGCCTTTCTGTAGGAATTATGTGAGTATTTTGTGCAATTCCACCAATTCCCATGAATGGGGAATTGTGTGTGTTCCTATTTGTCCCCTATTGTTTTCCTGCTATGCTTGATTGCTTGATTAGAGGTAATTGCATGTGAATAGGGTAATTGTTTACTATACTCTGGATGTTTTTCCATGCTTGTTTTTCATGTTAGGCGTTTTTCCATTTGCCATACCTAGTTGTAGGATAGTGGAACTATTGTACTATTATGTTGTTGTGCCTTAGAATGATATCCAAGTAGTTCTTTATGTTTACTTGGGCCGATACGCAAGCTATGCATTTTTGTTTTACACAGGGTTGTGAGAACCTAGTGTAACAGACCAAAGGGAGAATGGACGTAAGGGATTCTATATAGTGTACTTAATTTACGATACGAGACCACAGGGGGAATTGATGTTGAGTTCTTCCCCAGAGAGTTTGTAATTCCATGACGTGGGCCACAGGGTGAATGGATGTTGAGTGCTTCCCTAGAGAGACTTTAGCACGATACGAGACTATAGTGGGAATTGATGGTGAGTGATTCCCCAGAGAGTCTATTCTTTAGCTAAACCATAGGGGTGAGACTGTGTGTGCTTTCCAGAGGGTTTCTAGTACTTGTAGGTTGAAACTTAGGGGTTAGGCTATGAGAACTACTCATAGGTTTCCTTTTTTTTCTGCTTGATTGAGTGGCTATTTCTTGTGTACTTTATATGCTAGAACTGTGGATTGTATCTTTTTTGAGCATTCCTATTTACTAATTCCTATTTTATTACTACCATGTATTCACTGCCTATTAGGCACAGATATTTGGGTGGTTTCCTACTGGGACCTTGTCTCACACCCTATTTGGGCCATGCTTTTAGGCCCAAACAGATTATATTGTTGCAGGTGTAGATAAGGGCAAGCACCCTTCTTCTCCAGGTACTTGACTTGTTGTGAAGCCAGAGAGCGTGGGACCAAGCTATGACTTGAGATGCTGAGGAGTTTACTTGTTTTCTTTTTCACTTTGGTTTAGTATTGTATTCAGCATTGTGACTTATTTGGCTAATTTCCTAGATATATGTATCATGCACTATTTTATATACATGTGTGTGTGCTCCAGTTGTTTATTGTTAGTCTTCCGCTGTTTATCATTTACTCTTGTATGAATGTTTCTAGTTTCTACTATTATCTATTTGTTTTTCTTCCACTTTGTACTCTAACAATGAGGGAATAATTTCCCCACTATCACACCCAAGGCCCTCGCTTCTAGTCAGAAACCTCTGGCGTTTGGGGAAATGTGCTTGATGCAATGTGACCAACCTGGTATGGGGTGCCTCTGGGTGGATTCCGGAACTGGGATGTTACAAAGTGGTATCAGAGGAGTTTCTTTTCTCTTGATTTACTATCTGGAGCCTTTATCCATGGATATGACAGATTTGGTACTTGGTAATAAGTTGTGCCCAGGAGTAGCTAACCCATGTACAGGGAAAATCCATACTACCTCGATTATTGCAGTTTTCTAGTTTTGAGATTTTACGGTTGATATGATTTCACCTAGAGTGATTAACATGACTTGTGTTGTTACTGTTGTTGCTATTGTGGTTCTATTTCTGCGCAACCCGATGAGATGAGGGTATTCCATCTCATGTATCATATAGGCACTTGATAGAAATCACATTCCATGCATTCTTGCCTTGCCATCTAGGGTGAATTAGAAATTGCATGTTGTTGTGATAGACTTTGTGTAGATTACGCATGCTGTTGTGATATATGCTTGATTGAATCCATACAGATTGGTTGTTTGTTTTGTAATTTGCTTAATTGAACACCATGTTTTGGTTCTTGAGGTGTTATGGGCCCTCATGAATCAGAAATTGGCACCGTTTTGCTCGTTTTTCAGTTTTTTCTAGGCTTTGGTGCTGTTTCAGAGCTACTGCCCGGAAAAACCTAGAATACACGGCGTGTACTTTATATATACATTTCATGTAGTTTTTAGTAGTGTCACTGACTGTGTGAGCATAAACACGGGTTGTGAAAAATATCTAGGAACACGCCGTGTACGATTGGTACACATCTTGTAGTAGTGAGCCGTGTACCCAGCCATGTCACTAACAACACAGGTCTAGGAAGCTCGCGTAATACATGCCGTGTTTTGCATGAACACACCGTGTAGTCTTGTTCAGTGTACCCAGCCGTGTAACTAACAACACAGGTTGGGGAGACTGTGTCCTACACGCCGTGTTTTGTATAAACACGTCATGTAGATTTGTTTCCTGTACCCGGCCATGTCTCCAACAACACGGGTCAGGAAAAATCTTCAAGTACATGCCGTGTTTGTTCGTAACACTCCGTGTAGTCTCACCCGTGTAGTCATCCATGTAACTAACGACACGAGTCGTGAAACCTTGTCTACTACATGCCGTGTCCACCTGGAACACGTCGTGCAGTCTCTGTTTAAGAAGACTGTGTGGGTTAGCTGTATAAGGAGACACAAGCATGGTAATAGAGTTATGTACACACCGTGTAGAGTTTATACATGCCTTGTAGTCTTGTATTGTAAAACTGAGTGTTTCCTTCTCCTATTTCCTTTTTGTACTCATTTTTTCTATGCACGCGTTTTCCTAATCTGAGGTATTGTTTTGATCTTTCAGAGCTATGCCTCCGAGACATCCTCGGGTTGTACGTCAGTTGCCAGTCGATGATCAGACCCCAGATATGGCTGATCAGGGATTTCCTATCAATCCTCCAGTCAGGCCAGCCTTGGCACTGGATGTCATACCCGTTGCAGGAACCGATGCACATTTTAGGGAAGGATTTATGAGGATGATGCAGACCTTTCAGGAAGCACCGCCTCCTACCATGACTATGGCAGACTTGACATCAGTTTTTCATCAGCACCATCCTTCTACATTCTCAGGGAAAGGAGGACCACATGCTATAGAGTCATGGCTGGAAGCCATGCTGACTATCTTTGAGCATCTAGAAACACCTCTAGAGAGGAGGGTCAATATCACTACCTAGAAGCTTCGATATTTCTCCAAGATGTGGTGGGACGTGATCTCACAGGCAGTCCATCAGCAGGTTATTGCTTGGGAGGAGTTCCAGTGTGTGTTTTACGACTACTTCTACCCGAGACCCTGAGGGCCGATCGAGCCCGGGAGTTCATGAGTCTAGAGTAGGGTACTATTTCTATTAAAAAGTATTCCTCTTGTTTCACTGAGCTGCAGTGATTCACACCACCCCGGGATGGAAATATGGTGTTCTTATCAAGGAAGTTTGAGGATGGTCTCAGGCGGGAGATCCGCTCATAGGTGAATATCTTCCAGTTGACTTCCATCCCTTTGATCGTCAACCAGGCACTGATTGCAGAGCACAATATGAGAGACTCCCGAGCTATAAGCCTGGGCGGTTCTACTTCCAGAGGTAGTGTTCCTCTAGTTAACAGCAGGAAGCGCTGTAGGAAGCCTACATGTGGTGATCCGAGGAGGCGGGATACATCATTAAGTAGTAATGTAGTATGCTACCAGTGTAGAAGGGCAGGGCACAGAAGGCCACAGTGCCAGAGGGACCCGGTGGAGTGCCGATCTTATGGAAAGATGGGTCACCTTCACATTTTTGATGGATTTTCTCACCAGTAGTCGGTGATGGGGTTTCTTCCATGACTCCTCATTCAGAAGAAGCACCACCAGTTTCTCGCCAGTCAGGGAACTGGAGTTCTTCCGGCCATTCGGGCCGAGGTAAAGGTCGAAGTCGTGGCAGTCAGTCACCATTCCTTCAGTGTCAGCAGGGGGGATCACCTCAGAGTGGTCAGGCAGGGTCACAGGGGTGCGGGGCAGGACAGACTTTTGTGGTGGAGTAGACCTATCAGGATTAGGATCCAGGACCTTCTATAGTTCTAGGTACGATCTTAGTAGCCTCAGTTTTATCTTTACCCCTTTTCGATACTGGTGTTATGCATATCTTTATCTCTGTTGCTATTGTGGAGAGCCTTGGGCTATGTATCTTTTCTTCTGCCGACTTGTTGACACTAGACACACCTTTGGGGATTAGGAAATCTGGTGTACGTAAGTGCAGAGAGTGCCCTCTCAAGGTTGTAGGGTATCGTTTCTTATGGGATCTCTATGTCCGAGATATGACAGGATATGATGTCATTCTCAGGATGGACTGGTTGGTTCCCTTCCAGGCAGTCATCGACTGTTATCGCCATAAGGTGAGTTTCATTTCACCATAGGGTAAACCTTTTCTTCATAAAGGTGAGTGGGATGTTCGAGTGAGTCGAGCAGGACTCGAGTGTCATGGGATAGGAAGGGTGACAACCCATATTTCTAGTCTTTATCTGGATGACCAGGGGACATCACAGTTTGACATTCCTCCTGTGGTGGATCGTTTTAGGGATGTCTTTCCAGAAAACTTTTCAGGTTTGCCTCTAGAGCATGAGGTAGAATTCTCTATTGAGCTCGTGCGAGGAGTGGCACCGGTGTCCATTACTCCCTATAGGATGGCTACACCTGAGTTTCATGAGCTCAAGAAGTAGTTGGAGGAGTTTTAGGAAAAGGTTTTCATCCGACCCAGTACTTCTCTTTGGGGTTCGCCTGTCCTATTTGTGAAGAAGGCAGACGGTACCCCTAGGCTCTGTGTGGATTATCGGAAGCTAAACCAATTAGCAGTCAAGAACCAATATCCCTTTCCAAGGATTGATGATCTCTTCGGTCAGCTTCGAGGAGCTCGGGTGTTCTCGAAGATCGACTTGGCGTCCGGTTATCATCAGTTGTGCATTAGACTATCAAATATACCTCTGACAGCCTTTAGGAGCAGGTATGGTCTCTATGATTATATGGTTATGCCGTTCGGTCTAAAAAATGAACCAATAGTTTTCATGGAACTGATGAACCGAGGGTTCCATCCTTACTTGGATTCCATCTTCGTGGTCTTCGTGGACGATATCTTGGTGTAATCTCACACTCTACATGACCATGCTACCCATATTGAGATCGTTCTGAGTACACTAAGAGAGAATTGGCTTTATGATAAACTCTCAAAGTGCCACTTTTGGATGGATCAGATTCACTTCTTGGGTCACTTCATCTCAGAGGCAGAAGCATATGTGGACCTAGATAAAGTGAGAGTTGTAGTATCATGGGAGCAACCGAAGAACGTTTTTGATGTACAGAGTTTCCTAGGGATGGATGGATATTACAGACGCTTCATCCAGGACTTTTCACACCTAGAATCACCTTTGACAGGTTTGACCAAGAAGGGGTCGAAGTTCTTATGGTCAGATTCTTATGAGTCAGCCTTTCAAGAGATGAAGGGGAGGTTGACATCGGCACCGATACTAGTCTTTCCAGATCCAGGAAATATCTATACTATTTATTATGATGCTTCAGGAATCGGGATAGGAACTGTACATATGTAAGGAGATGGATTCTTTGCATACGGGTCTCGGCAGTTGAGGCCACATGAGAGGAACTACCCGACGCATGACCAAGAGTTGGTAGTTGTTGTTCATGCCTTACGTGGTCGGAGACATTACCTTCCGGGAGATCACTTTTTCTTTTTCACCGACCACAACAATCTCAAGTACATATTCACTCAGTGTGATATGAATTTAAGATAGCGTAGGTGGGTCGAGTATCTTCAGTCTTTTGATTTCAAGCTCGCCTATATGCCGGGAAAGGGTAAGGTAGTGGCAGATGCGTTGAGTAGGAGAAATCAGATTCAGGCAGTTCAGGAGGCCAGCAGTGAGTGGCTTCTTATGGGTCTATTCTCTGATATGCATCTGGAGGTGAACGATAGAGAGGGACGGACTTTCCTATCTACTGTAGTTGTTACCTCTACACTTCTTGATCGGGTACGGATGACGCATTTATATGACTTAGAATTCTTAGTCTTGCGGGAGGGTGTGTCAGGAGAGGACCCTCTTCCTAGATGGACAGTGGGTGAGGATGAGATCTTTCATTTCTAGGGACGTGTATTGGTTCCAGCAGACATATGTGAGGAACTGATGTGATATTTTCATTCCTCAGTTTGGGCAGTTCATCCTGGCATCACCAAGATGTATTGGGATCTTCATCGCCAGTACTAGTGGCCAGGTATGAAGAGAGATGTTGATGGTTTCGTCTTAAGGTGTTCTATATGTCAGCAGGTGAAAGCGGAGCATCAACGACCAGCAGTCCTTTTACAGCAGTTACCCATTCCGGAGTGGAAGTGGAATGATGTCGCAATGGAATTCGTGACTAGATTGCTGAGGTCGCCTCGAGGGAACGATGTTGTTTGGGTTGTCATCGATAGGCTTACGAAGGTTTCTCACTTCTTACCGATCAAGGAGACCTTCGTTGTTAATGATCTGGGATGACTTTACATCCGATAGGTTGTACATCTGCATGGAGTTCCACACTCCACTGTTTCAGACAGGGATGCATGCTTTACTTCTCGGTTCTGGCAGGGGCTTCAGAGGGCTTTGGGCACATAGGTACTTTTGTGTACAACATACCATCCCCAGACAGATGGCCAGTCCGAGCGTATGATCCAGGTTCTTGAGGATATGCTTAGAGCATGAATTCTAGACTTTGGCAGTTCTTGGGAGAAGCATATCCCTCTGGTGGAGTTCGCCTACAACAACAGTTTTCAGGCGACTATTCAGATGGCACCTTACGTGGCTCTGTACGGTAGGCCATGCCGATCACCCTTATGCTGGCTAGAGGCAGGAGAGGCAGCTTTGTTGGGACCTCGTCTTGTTCAAAAGACCTCAGAATAGATAGAGTTGATTCAGAAGAGGATGGCTACAACACAGTCTCGACAGAAGTCTTGTGCTCATCAACAGAGACGACCTCTGGAGTTCGAGGTCGGGGATTAGGTTTTTCTGCTTGTTGCACCAAGGTTGTGAAACAAGAGGATTCAAAGACATGGTAAGATTTCACCGCGGTACGTCGGGCCATTTGAGGTATTGTAGAGAGTTGGGCCGGTTGCCTATCGGTTATAGTTGCCTCAGAGGTACCAGGCCATGCACGACGTCTTCCACGTCTCTCAGCTCTGACGTTACTTTTCAGACTCATCTCATGTATTTCAGCCTGAGGAGGTTGAGCTCTAAGTGGATGCATTGTTTGAGGAGCATCCTATCCAGATTATCGATCACAGTACAAAGGTTCTCTGTGGGCAGTCTGTTCCTCTAGTACGAGTTCTATGGAAGCACAGGCGAGTACAGGACAAGACCTGGGAAAGGGAGGCTGATGTACGATCGCAGTAGCCGGAGCTGTTCTAGGTTTCTTCTTTTACGCCTCGTTAGGGCAATTCAGGGATGAATTTCCTTACGGGGGGAATTTTGTAAGAAACTGAATCTTAGTTTTCATGTATTTCTTTCTTTTTCCTAGATTTTTTATGAAAATATGAGTTTCTGGGAAATTTTTATGTACACATTGTGTACTTTATGAGTACATGTCGTGTACTCCTTTTTCTCTAGAATCTGTGTGCTGGCCATGTCCGGGCAACACACACGGTGTGTAAGGGTGAGGTGGAGGCCTCTTAAAGAAGAGTACGGAAAAACATAGTACACATTGTGTACCCTATAATTACACACCGTTTATTTGCTTTTTTTCATTAAATGGATCAGGGTTGCGCCTGACGGACAGAACTCGCTTCTTCTTCTAGTTCTTCATTCTAGAGCGACCCGTTCGGCCGCAATTCTTCTCCGAACCCCCGTGCATCCGTTCTATCTCTATTTCAGCCGTCGTGGATTGTGTTGGATCCACAATGATGAGTTCTTCCTTCTCTTTGAGCCTTGTTTTCCAATTCCTCCTCTTTCTCAAGATGTCTTGGGTTGATCGTTTTGGACATTTTATCAGATCTTCAATGTTCTAAGGAGAATCAATCATCGTGGTTCACGTATATCGATCTCCTAGCATCGAGGTAGGTGGTTTGTGACTTTCTTTAGAAATTCTGTAATTATTTTGTCTAATTCAACCAATTTCTATGAACAGGGAATTGTGTGTGTTCCTATATTTCCCCTATTGTTTGCCTGCTATGCTTGATTTCTTGAGTAGAGGTAATTTGAAGTGAATGGGGTATTTTATAATGTACTCTGGATGTTTTTCCATGCTTGTTTTCTTTTTAGGCATTTTTCAAGTTGCCATGCCTAGTTGTAGGATAGTGGAACTGTTGTACTGTTATGCTGTTGTGCCTTAGAATGATAGAAAAGTAGTTCTTTAGGTTTACTTGGGCCGATACGTGCGCTATGCCTGTTTGTTTTACACAGGGCTTTGAGAACCTAGTGTAATGGACCATAGGGAGAATGGATGTAAGGGCTTCTCCAAAGTGTCCTTAATTTGCGATGCAAGACCACAGGGGGAATTGACATTGAGTGCTTCCCCATAGATTCTGTAATTCCACGACGCGGGCCACAGGGGGAATTGACGTTGAGTGCTTCCCCAGAGAGCCTTTATCATGATATGAGACTATAGGGGGTATTGACGGTGAGTGCTTCCCCAAAGAGTATGCTATTTAGCTAAACTAGAGGGGCGAGACTGTGTGTGCTTCCCAGAGGGTTTCTAGTACTTGTAGGTTGAACCTTAGGGGTTAGGCTATGAGAACTACCCAGAGTTTACCTTTTTGTTCTGCTTGCTTGAGTGGATTTTTCTTGTGTACTTTATATGATAGAACTGTGGATTGTAGCTGATGTGTGCTTTCTTGTTTACCGCTTTCTATTTTATTTCTGTCATGTATTCACTGACTATTAGGAACAGATCTTTGGGTGGTTTCCTACTGGGACCTTGTCTCACACCCTGTTTGGGCCATGCTTTTGGTCCCAAAAAGATTATATTGTTTCAGGTGTAGATAAGGGCAACTGCCCTTCTTCTTCAGATACTTGAATTGCTGTGGAGCTAGAGAGCATGGGACCAAGCTATGGCTTGAGATGCTAAGGAGTTTACTTGTTTTTTTTTCATTTTGGTTTAGTATTTTATTTATCATTGTGACTTATTTGGCTGCTTTCCTAGACATATGTATCATGCATAATTTTATATACATGTGTGTATGCTCCAGTTGTTTACTGTTAGTCTTCCGTTGTTTATCATTTACTCTTATATGGATGGTTATGGATTCTACGATTATCTATTTGTTCTTCTTCCACTATGTACTCTCCCATTGAAGGGAATAGTTTCCCCACTATCACACCCAAGGGCCTTGCTGCTAGTCAGCAGCCTATGGAATTTGGGGAAATGCGCTTGAGGCCATGTAACCAACCGGGTACGGGGTGCCTCTGGGTGGCTTTTGAAACCGGTAATTTATAGATGACATGGAAATATGAACTCCAAGAAAAATAATAACCTTGGCGTTTGTCAAATCATGTCTCTTGATTACCATGGATCTTGAATGCACAATATTACTTTTACAGGTACCTAATTTTGACACACTGCCCTGGACAGAGAAGGTGGTATTAGTGGGGTGTCCATTTTGGAACCCAAACCAAGTGTTTAATTATTTATTTATTGACTTGAATTTATAATTTATAGAACATTGCTCACCTATTTATTATAGTAAGTGGAACAACCTAGACACCTTGGGAGGAAGCCTATATAGATTGTATTTCACACCCTGCTTGGGCCACCTTTGGTACCGAAGAAAATTTTATGATTCCATGTATTGATAAAGGGAAGCATGATACTTTTAATTCTTGATTATTTTTATACCGTAGGATAAATACTGGGGTTAGAGGACCGATCTTATACTTAATATGCTTGTTGTAGTTTTTGTTGGAATTTTTTTTATTTTTGTAACTTGTGGTATATGCATGTATCCCAGATCCCCATAAACATATTTTGTATAGAATGAAGATAATAATCATCATTGGTATCTTCTATTGTCATCTTTCGTTTGGTTACATGTATGCCTTGTTTTATTTCCATTATTTCTACTGCTATCTATTTATTACATATTGATTCCACTATTTATTATTGATTATATCTATTGTTGTTCTCATTGTGATCCATAAGGCCATAGTCTCCCCATGGAAACACCATAGGCCCTCCCTTATAGTCGATAGACTCTATTATTTGGGGAGGTGTGCTTGAAGTTTTGTGGCCACCATCTCATGGCATAATTAAATAGAACTCAGGGCGCGATGCTACAATAAGATTCCTATAGAGATGTTGAACCCATCTCAAATATAATATGGTAAAAAAATAGTGGTATGAGAGTTCTATCATAACTAAACCTCACCCATGAAACTACATCTCTTATTATTGGATAAAATAAACCCTCTTTTACCTTCCTCAAGAAACTCAGAAAAAGAACTCTTATCAGGGAACATAAGGAAAGAACATCCTGATTCTAAAACCCACTTAGCATGCAACATATCATTGTCACTATAAAAAATTTAACACTCTCAATTCCATGGTCTAAAATTAGATAATGTTCACCTAATTCTTTAAAATTCTCACTAGACTTCATCTTAGAGAATTTGGGCATAACATTCCAAGTTTTCCTGCAATGATATTATGTAACCTCCCATAATATGGATTTGGACCAAGTCACACTAGACCTGCTTTGGTTCATGTCACCCTTATTATACTGACCATTCTTTCTCCCAAAAAACTATGATTGACCTCTAACAATAAAACCCATGGTTTTATATTAAACCATAGCCTTTCTATGAAACTGATGAGAAAGATAGATAGATATGACTTCCTCTAGTCATGGATTTTCTTCTATATATTATAGAATCAATAAAATGTTCAAAATAACTATATAAGGAAATTAAAAGAATGTTGGCTCCATCCACTTATTCAATATTATAATTGATATTGGATTTGTCTAACAATATTTTATTAAACTCATCAGGATTTTCTTGGATGAGAGTTCCAAGATACATCTTTTAGGTGTATACTTTATGTTTCATATATATACGACCTACTAATATAATTTACATATACAATTTTTTTATCTGATACTAAATTACAGCTATAAAGGTTTCATAAGAATCCACCTACATAACATTTTTAGGCAAACAAAATGTTAAAGAGCTATGATATTTCATTGAAATTTCTGGTGGGACATCTAAGCTGGTAGTCACGTAATTTCCATTATCCGGCTGGCCTGTATGTGGTTTATTGGGATGATATAGCACATATTTAACCCCTTTTTGGACTTCTATTTCCCTAATATTATGTTTCCATAGATAATACCCTTTCAACCCCTTAGGATAACTTATTAAAATGCATCCAAAAACCATAGGCTCTAGCTTTTTATAGTTGGAATGAGCATAATAAGTGCATGAAAATACTTTAAGATATCCATCTGATAGATAAAAGATACTCTAAATTTCATTTGGAGTCTTAAAACCATTGGAATATTAAGGAAACCTATTTATCAAGTAAATTATCATAGTGGAATCCTCGTTTCAAAAGGACTTAGGAAAACCTAAGTATGCAAGAATGTTATGAACCTACTCATGAATAGTGTAGTTTATGATTTCAAATGAATAATTTTTTAAGAGTATGAATCAATGTTCAGTGTCTAAAAATTAACTCATTCTAAAAAAAATTAGTAAATTTAGTAGACAAGTATTCAAGACCATTTTCAGTCATCAAGGCTTTCAATTTCTTCTAAGATTGATTTTTCTACAAAGGATTTCCATGTTTTAAACATTTCAATGACCTAAGATATATTTATAAATTTTTAAATTGAATCCATTATTGTAAAAAAAGATATAAAAGTAAAAAAATATGAACCTCTACCATGGGAGATAAGGCTAGTGGGTCTCCACAAGTCATAGTGCAGATACTCAAGTGGGTGATTAGATTTAAATATGGATTTATGAAAACTAACTCTTTTAGACTTACTTAAGACACAACTCTCACAAAAGGGAATGTTACTTGGTATATATTTTGGTAAAAAACCGTCATCACTCAATTAATCTAAACTGTTAACACTCACATGCCTCATCCTTCTATTCCAAAGCATACTACTATCACCGTTGGTGATATAAGTGCTTCCTAACTTCTTAGTGTATGTATTCCCATTCAAGACATACAACCCATTAACTAGGGATCCCTTATAAACTACATGAGAAACCATTAATATTTTGAGGAATCCAATCTCAAATTTAAATGAAAATACCTTCTAATAAAATAAACATAATTAAATAAGATTACTATGTAGATCTAGAACCTATCTCACATGCAATAAGGTGAAAATAGAGTGGTTTAAGAGTTATATGATAACTAAAATTCTACAAATGAAATGATATCCCTTATTATTGGATAAAATAACCTATCGTTTAGCATCTTCGTCCAAATCAAAAAAAAAAGAACACATATTTGGGAAGAAAGGGAAAGAACACTGAGAGTAGAAAACCCACTCAACATGCAATGTATCTTGGGACACAATCAACACTTAAATACTCTAATAAATTTGGTATGAAAAAGTGGAATGATCCCAAAATTCATTAAAAGGCTCGTCAAACTTAATCTTAGAGAGTTTAGGCCGTAATAGGTCTTGGTTTCCATCATTTATAACCGGTAACCTCTCTTGCGGTGTATTTGGACTAAGTCTTCATATATGGACATTGGTTCATTCCAACCTTCTTCTTCTTATATTTCTTCTTTCTATAAAACTCAGAATAACCTATAACACTCAATATATGGTGCGATAAGATCACACCTCAAAAATATACAATCCATGGTGAGGGATTATGTTCATATATTTTAATTTCTTGGAACACAAAACATACAAAACTAGTGTTGTATACATTATTTGGTTGACACACAGAAACATACAAAATACACAAAATCCACAGTGATTCATGATCACACCTCATAAATCTTTTTCATGTAGTGAGATTATCCGTAGTGATTTCAAAGATTGTGTTGTAGTAGTTGGATATGGTGTAAGTTCCTCCTTGCACCACAGTAGTGACAATGGTGCTAATATAAAGATTATCCTTCTATAATAACATAATTGGAATGTATGTAAATAACACCTTGAGTCTAAAACCCACTTCGCAAGAAACATAACTTGGGTTACTATCAACACATCAATACTCTCATGGACTTGATCAGAAAATAGGGATTGATCACCAGATTCTTTAAAAGTATCACCAAACTTCAACTTAGGGAATTTAGGTCTAATGTGCTATGTTTTCCCACACTGATTATAGGAAACCTATCATAGGTTGGGCTTTGACCAAGACTCCCTAGACCAGATTTGGTTCTTCTCACCATTATTATACTTACCATTATTTTCATCAATAAAACTCAAAATGACTTCTAACACTCAAATCCTTGGATTTGGATTAATCTTTAGCCTTTCCATGCAATACATGAAAAATAAATACATGTATGATTTCCTCTATGGTCAAGGAGTATCTTCCCTACATCATAGAATCTATAATATGTTCATCTGAACTATCTAATAATATTAAAATAATAATTTCATGGCCCTCGTATTCAACATTAACATTGATATTGTATAAGTATAACATGATTTTATTAAAATCCTCAAGATGGTCCTAGATGGGAGTTCCCTGGTGCATCTTGAAGTTGTATCATTTATATTTATTATATATATAACTTAATAATGAAGTTTTCATGTAAAAATTTTCTAAAATCGACCAAATTATATTTATAGTGTTTTTAAAAGAAACCACTTGTAGAAGTTTATCAAAACATGATGGTGTTAAAGTGATATGAGTTTTATTAATGTGTCAGGTGGAAAATATGAGTAGGTGGACACAGTATATCCATTAAAAAAACTAAGTTATATGAGGTTTCTTGGGACCATGTAGTGATTCTTTCACCCCTTTTGGACTAGTAGTTATCTCATATTATTTTTTCATTGATTATACGCTTCCAAACCCTAGTATAGCCTATGAAAATTCTTCTAACAACATTAGTATTAAGAATTTATGACTTCTAATGAGCATAATTAGTGAAGTAGAATAATATAATATGTGTATAATATGGGTAAAAGATACTACAAATATACTTTGGAGTCTTAAAACCATTGTAAGGTAATGGAAACCTATTTATCAAGTAAAATTTTATAGTGGAAGCATTATCTCAAAAGGACTTGAAAAAACCTAAGCATGGAAGCATGCTATGAACCCACTTAAGAATAGTCTGGTTCACGCTTTCAACTGACCATTTTTTATGAGTATGACTCAATGTATAATGTCTAAAATTCTCTCATACTTACAGAATTTATTAAACTATGTAGATAGTTCTTCAAGCTCATTATCAGTCCTCAAGGTATTCAATATCTCCTAATATCTATTTTCCTTATAGGATTTATAAGTTTTAAAAATCTCAAAGACATAAGATTTATTTATCAATATTTAAATATAATCATTACATGAAAAACATATATAAAATTGAAAAAATATGAGCCTATTAAAAGCTAGATAATCCTAGAAGATACCCACAAATCAGAGTGCACATACTCAAGTGGGTGTCTTGATTTGAAGTTGTGTTTATGAAAACTGACTCTTTTTTATTTACATAGGACACATTACCCACAAAAGGGAATGTTACTTTGTGTCACATTGGGTAAAAAACATTTCTCACTAAATCACTCTAAACCTTTAAAACTCACATGTCTCGTCCTTTTATGCCAAAGATTACTACTATCCCTATTGGAGACATAAATGTTTCTCATCTGCTTATTGTAAGTCTTTCTGTTCAAGACATACAACCCATTAAATAAGGATCCCTTAAGAACCATATGAGAAACCATAGATATTTTTAGGTATCTTCTCTCAAATTTAAATGTAAATCCATTATAAACCAAGAAAACTAATTAAATATGATTTATATAGAGATTTGGAACCCATCTCACATCTGATAAAGTGAAAAGAGAGTGGTTTGAGAGTTATATTATGACTCAAACTATACCCATGAAATGATATCTCTTATTATTGGCTAAATAACCTCTCCTTCATCTTCCTCATCCAACTCATAAAATGAAATCCTATTTGTGAACAAATAGAAAGAACACCCATAGTCTAGATACCAATCAACATGCAGTGTATCTTAGGACACTATCAACACACTCTCATAGATTTGATCTGAAAAGAGAGAATGATCACTAGATTCTTTAAAAGGCTCATCATACATATACATACAAAATCACACACACACACACATGTATACATACATACACATACATGCATACTTGCACATCCATGTACATATATTCACATACACACACACATACATATCCATACACATAAATGTATAAATATATTTGTATAATCATACATAAACATATACACACATATATACATATACACATTCATACATAAATTTATGTGTATAAACACATAAACATGCATACATACAGATACATACATGCATACATACATACACATATACACACATACATACACATATGTATACATAAATTCACATATGCATACATATACACATAAACACATGTATACATGTATATATATGCATGTATACATTCATACATATATATACATACATACACATTCATATTTTATATACATTCATGTATTGATCCGCCATTGTTTCACTATTTTTTTCTTTTATCATACCACAATATTTTCAGGTCATACCAAACTCATTTCACCCCATAACCCTACATATTATTAGGGTTCCAACCCTATAATCCTCCATTGGGTTTATTTAAAAACCATTTATTGTTGATGACACAAGTAGTGACACGGGTGATGACACATATAGGGGTGCATACCAAAGTACACACTAGCACAACACATCACGTAGGGAGGGGGCCATTAGGCTTTAAAATTTTTAATTAGCTATCTATGTTGGGGGTGAACCCTTAGGGAGGTGTGTGATCTATCCTTGTTATCCCAGATGGGTGTCTATTGTTTTGTTTCCTGTAAACTCCAAGACCTTAAATATAAATATATTATATTTAAATATATGTTTTTAATGTATTTAAAAAAATTATTAAATAATTTTATTAATTAATAAAGTAATTTTTTTATATAAATTATGAAAATATAATTGATAATAAATTTATACTTTAATTTGAATTATATTTATAAATATACATTTTATCTAACAAAATGTTTTAATATATATATATATGTAATTTATAATAAATAAATATATGTACACTATCACACACATATAATTGTTAATGTATATGTATATCCTAAATATATGTCCATATTATAAATTTTTTAGATTGAATATAATTATATAAACTTATATATGAACAATATTTAATGTATTTTTATATTTATTTATATTTTTCATATCACTATATTTTCTAATATGTATGTGGTTATAATTATAATGTTTTATATAATAAATAAGTATAAAAGAAATAAATAGCATATAGATTATTATTATATATATACACACATTATTAAAATAGGTTAGGGAAATGTCCCTTTTGTATTTAACAAAAGAAACACATATTTTTTCTTTTTGGATAGAGGGGAACTCATTACATGACTTGTAGGACTAGGGAATGAGATCCCATTTGCATGGAATGTAGGATCGGACTCGTAGGCCCTTGGATAGACAAAAAGCGTAGTGGTCATGAGAGCCAAATATAGTGGGCCATAAGGCTTGACTTGTAGGTCCTTTGGCTGGCCCTCACTAAATTCACCCATCTTGTACTCACCTTTCCTCATGCCATTAGAGGCTTACACCACCTACATCACACCCTCTATCATCCACGTTCTCTACTTCAAGAATCTAAAACCCCCCTATGTCATCCCTATGTGTCTGCACCACTAGAGGCTGCCACTTATGGCCCTCACCGTCTCCCATGTGCCTACACCTCTGGAGGCTTGTTGCCCCACCCCCACCACCATCATCCTCGTGCACCCGAACAACCTAAGGTTTCCTCCTACTTCACATTCACTAGAATCCTTGCGCACTAGAGTCTTGATTATGCTATCTCTACCATGTGTGCTAGTATGTGGGAAAAAGAAATCTCAACCCCCCATACAAATAAATGGAGGGGGAGCTACAAGAAGCAATTAGGAATCAAACCCCAATCATAAAGATGAACTTGGAGAATATATATATATATATAATATATATATACAAGGTAACCTTTATATATGCGTGTGTGTGTATTTTAACATATATATGTGATGAAAATATGTGTATATATATAAATATACATAATTATAAATATATATATGTATATTATGAATTATATAAAAAGAAAATAAATATAAAAATTTAAAATTAAATTTAATTAATTAATTTTTTAATTAATTTATTTAGTTCATATTTCTATGTTTTATAATATGTGTCTGTCTATAATTATAATTAATTATATAATTATAAATATGTATAAATTAATGTATATATATATACATATATATTGTCTTCATATAAATTTATATAATTATTTCTATATAAATCATATATAAAAATATATAAATATGTATATATAAATTATATTATTCAAGGTACCATTTAAGAGTACTAAAAAGAACTAATACATGCTGTCAATTATGAGTGCTAAATAAAATGCTTATAAAGGGTGTCCTTAATCAATACTAAAAAATGATGATAAAGGATTCTCTTTTATCATTAATTTTTGTAGTACTATTAATGTTTTTCTTTATCCCCACTCTTAGGTAGTGATGCATTTTTTCCCCTTATCAACATATTTTATCCCTGATTGAGGTTAATATTGAATAATTCACAAACTATAGTACTGCAATCCTTTGTGTTGAAAGATCAGTACATTTTTAACTTCTTCATGCATTGAGCTTTTCTTAGGTGGTTTTAAATGTGTTATTATAGTAGTTTTATCCCATGTATGTTCCACCTTAGACCTCATTAGTGATGATGGTGATAGAATAGAGAGTATCTGCCTACATTAATGTACCTTTCATTGCAATTATATTCACCATCACCTATGTCATGTAAGGGACATGTACCATTGATTTTCTCATTCTACATTAAATTGAATCTCCTCAAAACATATACAAAACAACTTATGTAACATTTCTTCACCTCATTACATTGACTACCAAACACACACACACACATACACATTTCAAAATCATAATCAAGTATCCATATTTTCCAAAACCTCATAATCACACTATTGAGGGGAACCCCCATGTGTATGACCTTAATTAAATCTTAGGATCATGGAAAGGTAAAAAAAATCTAATTCATAAAGTATTTATAAATAAATAATGAATAAGTGATGAAAATAGGACAACAATGTTATGTTAAGAATAAAAGTAGGAAAAAGAAAATTGGGAATTAACATCATTTAGAAAATTTTGGTCCTACTAAACAATAACAAAAACACAATATTCTTACATTTTATTTAAGATCAAAACTTAGGACACATGAAAATAGAGATAACATAAAAAATCCAACAATAAGAACAAACCTACAACATTAAAAACACCAAAAATATTAAAAAGATGCTCTTATGAATAGTCAGATTTAATCACAGACATCCACACACCGGATTATCTTGGATGCTCCAATGGTGTAAAAAATAAGAAATAAATAAACTCACAGTTAATTGAAAAACATATTTACCAGAACACAGTGCCTATGAGATATTTAATCTTTCAATGGTGAAGGAAGTGGTGTGTCTGGTAGGGAACAATTCCTTTGGCTCTAATCGAACTCTTATAGGAAAATATTTATCTCCCCGCTTTCCCTCTCCCTCTTCGGAATAACATTAATCGCCTCTATAGAAACCTTCACACAAATCAATCTCTCCCAATCTAGAGATGATGTGTTGATATATCAAAAATAATCAAGAGTGGTTACAATGGGCTAACTAAATGCATGTATTGAATCGAGACCTAACAACCCAATAAAACTAGTGCATCATAAAAAACCCTATATAAAGCTGTCTTAAAACTTTGCGTAAAAGATCTTAACCTGCTACATCAAAGTAACTAGACCATTGCATCTAGGTAACTTGGATAAACCCTCACTGCATAATGGTCAGTCGACCACCACATGAAGATAACACGATTTCTACGTAAAGGTAAACCATTTAGGACACAAGCTATATAAAGGTCCTCATGGACTGCATGTAAGGCTAAACCATATAATATATGTTGTACGTAAGGGTAAAATAAGGCCTCAACTAAATGTAAAACCATCACCACATAAGGTCATTTTAGAATGATAAAAAATAAAGTCAAGGAAAATGGATGTAGGGAATTATAATGAAAATATAAAAAAAAAACAATAAAAAAACTAACTAGAAATTAGCTTCATTTGGAAATCAATCAATCTTTCTAAATCAAATAATATCCACCATTTATAAATGAAACTAAACAAATATAGATGATATTATTATACCTAAATGAAATTCAAGTGGAACCAATATCAAAATATCAAAAAAATACTTGAACTTATAAAAATATACAACTTTTCAAACTTGTATATGTCTTTTCATTGGTGTGTATCTTATTGATGAAAAATATTCTACTTTAAATAACATGTATAATAAAATACAACCTAATATCTATATGGTTGGACCAACCATGGAAAACTAGGTTCTGAGAGATATTTAAGGTAGTTTGTGAATCCCAAGGAATATTAAAAATAGAATTAAAAAAATCAGTTCAACAATTGAAACCATAATCCAAATGGATTCATTAATAACATAATCCAAGGAAACGTACTCAACCTCAATTGTTATGAGGGTCACCACTAATTTTATATTTCATTTCCCAGAGGTAGATCCTCCCATGTGGTAAAAAATCAATCTGTGATTTCCTCATATTTACATTTCTAGATAAATTTGAATAAATCTAACATATCACTAAATATCCATAAGTAACATTCATACCATAATAAATTGAAATGAATGAAGTAGAAGAGATTTACCTCAACAACCACTTATGATCATGCAAATATGGATTACCCATATTTCCAATGAAACTTTTCAAAGTTCACACATAGAAGGATGAATTCGACCTAATAAAAATCATAGCATATATAATTATTCCCACAACATTAGAATATGGTATTCTTCCCATGTTTTTAATAACAGTAGAGGTGGTAAGAGAGTGAAATAATGTTACTTTGAAAAGTTGATCAAAGGTAACAATAAGATGTTTTAAACATTAAACATGTATCCCTTAAGGAATTTATGCACTATAAAATGTTGTGACAGATAAGTTAAACCTTTATTTCTATCAAAAATGATTTCTATAAATAATATGTTCTTTAAAAAATCCAAATTTTTAATAAGATAAATTCAGTTTCCTTTTGACATTGGTGATTCATTTCATATTACTTCATATGAGAACCATGTCATCAATATAAATTAGTAGGTAAAGAATGAATTTTTTCAAAATTTTCTAATAAACACATGTAGAAAAATAAATCATATTAAAACCAATATACAACATGAATGAATCAAAATTTTATACCATTTTTATAGGCTTTTTTTAATCCATAATATTATTTATTAAGTAAATAGTCTGGATTGGTTTTAAATTCATGTTCAAAACTTATAAGAGGAATTATCTATAATTTTTCATCAAAATCTCCGTGTAATAAAGTAGTGTTGATATAAATTTAGTTAATATTAAGATCTTAATATGAAAAAAATAAATATTATAATTGAATAATGTTTAAATATAGACTAAAATATTTCATAATAGTCAATTCCCTCTCTTTGATGGAAACCTTGAGACACCAATCTTGCCTTATATTTGATTTTAGTCACTATATTGTTATTTTTTATAGGAAAATTTATTCACAAAAACCTATAATTAGGTTTACTATTGAATATAGACCATGTATGGTTCTTTCAAAGGGATTCCTTCTCATATTTCAGGGCATAAATCCAATGCATCGATTTTTTTTTCATTTGTGTCCTTATAGCTTTGGGGATCCTCACAATCAAGATCATGGGAAATATATAGGGAAAATGAAACCATATTAGTATTTCTGTACCTAAAGGTGGTATAATAACTATCCTCTCTATATACCTAGTGAGATGACAATATCTAAGGTCACTAGGGGTTTCAGCATATGAAGCATCATCATATTAAATTATAGAATCTAAATAAAGTAGTGGGACTAGTGGAAAAGATGGATTTGTTAAAATTGATTCTTTTATACCTAATTAGGACACAGTCTATACAAAAGGAAAAGTTACTTGGTGTAACTTTGGGTAAAAAGCTATTTCACATTGAATTCCTCTAAAACTTTAACACTCACATGCATCATCCTTCTAGGACAAAGCATACTACTATCACCATTGGTGACATAACTATTTCCCATCATCTTAGTATAAGTCTTTCCAATCAATACATACAACCCAATAAATAAGGATCCCTTAAGAACCGTATGAGATCCCTTTGAGATTTTGAGGTAAACACTCTCAAATCTAAAGGTAAATCCATTATAATTAAAGACAAAAAATGAAAAAATATTCCTATTTAGATCTGGAACTCATCTAACATCCAATAATGTGAAAAGAGAGTGGTATGAGAGTTCTATAATAACTGAAACACTACCCATTAAATGATATCTCTTATTATTAGATAAAATAACCTATCCTTTAGAGTGGTTATCAAACTCAGAAAAGAACTCCTATTTGGGAATAGATGGAAAGAACACTAAGAGTCTAAAACCCAATCAACATGAAGCATATTTGGGGACACTATCAATACTTCAACACTCTCATATATTTAGTCTGAAATGAGAGAATGGTCACTAGATTCTTTAAAAGGCTCATTTGATTTCAACTTAGGGAATTTGGTCCTGGAATGCCTAGGTTTACAACAATGATAGTTAGTAACCTCTATCAGTTTCTATTTGGACCAAGTCTCTTTAAACTGAATTTGGTTCTGTCCACCCTTCTTATTCTTATATTTCTTCATCCTATGAAGCTCATAATGACCTCTAACAATCAAACCCATGGATTTATATTTAACCTTATCCTTTCCACACAACTCATGAGAAATCAAGATAAACTTGAATTCTTATAAGGTCAATGGGTATTTACCAAACATCAGAGTATTTATAATATGTTCATATATACAATCAAAGGATATTAGTTTCATCTGCTACAAACTGAAGATATGGGTGGAATTTGATCCCATGAGAACATAGATATCTGTTGTTGTCCCCTTTGAATGCCACATACCTAGGGAGGATGATCAAATACTTCCAGTTGATGATAGTGAAAATTTCATCACCTCAGTGGTCATGAACATTATAATTTTCAATCACGGGGTGATTGAAAGGTAGTTTATTCAACTGCCACACACATAAGTAACAACCAGATAGGAGTTGGATGAACTGGACAATTTTTTTGTTAGTGTCATTATGGAGAGGCCTGAAGATCATGCACAACACTTTGGTTTGGTTATTCTCTATATTGGGGGAAGTCTATAGCATCCTGTCTTCTTATAACATAAACTTTCATTACATTACACATAACTGAGGATCTTTAAGGTCTAGTGTCTTGGAAACCAGGAACAAAATACATGAAAGCAACATAAAGCATTCTTCTTAAACACTTGAAAGGTTTCTCCTTAAGTTAATCCTAGTTTCATTACTTCATCTCATAACCTGGGGACATACATCAAAAGAAAGGGTGAGCAGAAGGCCCAGTAAGGGAAACAAGAGGAACATTTTACATGTGAACTTGATATACTTCAATAAGGACATGAAAAGAACATTAAGGAATGAGAAAGAAATCATGAGGCATTTCATAATAAAAATAACATTTTTCATAACTTGAAGATGTGGCTACATCATTTAACATAGACAATCATGAACATAGCACCAAGGTCCATCCCCAAGGTGTCATTTGAAAATTACCAAGGTTATTCACCAAGGTATCGTGAAAATTGTAATCTCTAGTGGTTACATCATTACCCAATGCATTGGAGCGCTATCAGGGCGCACCCTTAAATTTACCTTTATTAGCATGTGAGACACATATATCATCATCAAAAATTTCATAAATAACCCATATAGCATAAAATAAATGGGTTTCATTTCATAATCATAACGTTTTAAAAACTGCTTTAAAGATATGATCTTTAAGTCACTTTAAACCCACGGAAAGGGAAAGCGGGTCTCATGTATGTAAATACCAGAATTTAAAATAGAACATTTTGATATATATGTGAATACCCTTGTAGAAAAATAAGCTTTGAGTATTCACTTTATAACATAAAATAATTTTGAGAAAAGAGAGAGGCACTTTGAGTCAAAAATTCTGCAGCATAATGGATATGTTTCGGGGTTTTAGAAAACATTGAAAAGAGAGGGGACATGGGTCACCCACTCACAATTGATCCATAAAACAGTAGGGGACAGAATAAGAAGGATATATGGACATGGTAATTAAGTTTTAAGGACATACAATTTGAAATGAAAAACATGGAAGGAAGACAAAAATTAGATTTCTCTTATGAAAATTCGGCAGCCTAACGGCGTCACTAAAACTTCAATAAAAATGAATTGACAAGATCAAATAGGGTCTCTCATCATATGATCATAAGAGATCAGTATGATAGATATAGAGATCATACCCCAACAAAATAAAAAGGAACTTGAAAGACTTGACATGAAAATCGAACTTGAAAAATGAGAAGGGTGAAAGAATCCCTTAAAAATTCGGCAGCCTAACGGCGTCTCTTAAACTTTCATAAAATGAAATGATGAGAGTAATAGGGGATCTCTCATCATATAAAAATGGAAAGGGAAGTAAGAGGAATAGAAAAGAACATCCTATCACATAAGATCATGGAGCATAAAAGGAACGACATACATGAGATTACATGAAAAGAAAGAGAGGGGTCGGATCCCTTACCTTAAAACGTGACTCTTGAAACTCAATGTTTTGGACCTTGAGGGCTTGGTGGCACCTTGGGAGGACTCCTTGGAAGGTAAGAAGACCAGAACTCCGTTGGGGGAGAGTTGGGAGTGAAAACTAAAGGAGGAAAGGGTGGGTATTTATAGGGAAATTGAGGGGACAAGGCATTAATGGCCAAGGGACACCTCACTAGTGGTTTTGGCAAAACCATGGGCTTTCCCATGGTATTTGCCCATGGTATTGGACACTTGGGACACCTCATACCTTATATTACTATTCATAATTCTACCATATTGAATATATACTTAATACATCATTTAATGATGTCATTAAACACCCGTAACTTAAAAACTATATTTTCACTATTCATCCAAAATTCAACTTTCTCAGAATAATCCCAAAATTTCACCTTAACCAATTATCAATGCCCTGATTTCAAAAATGAAATCCATTTTATAAAAATAATTTTCTAAATATTTTTAATTTAATTTTTAAATAAAAACACTATTCATTGAAAATTAATTTTTTTCAGAAAAATCCCCAAAAATTACCTTAACATAATATTGATGCTCTGAGTTCAAAAATAGTCCTTTTTATAAAAATAATTTTCTAATTATTTTTAGTTAAATTTTTAATTAAAAAACACTATTCATCTGAAAAAACTAATACTTGACTAATAATTTATGAAACCGTTATTTACCCATTTTATTGAATCACATTACTTAATCTTGGTGTCTAAATTATATTAAAACTTTCTTTGAGTGAAATTACTAATCCATTTGGTCACATTACTAATCCTAAGCGTAAAATCACTATTCATAATTTACTATTCATCAAAAATTAAGTTGATCTTATTAGACTCCAAATTCCTTACTGAACACTTTTGTAGAAGACCATTTTTTGAAAATCATCATTAGTTATTTAGGGTTTACATCAATATTTTAAAATATCCTTTTTTCAAAATTCATCAATAAAATACATTCTAAAATTATCTGGACATTTGAAATTTCACAAACATCACTAAAGGAAGAAATCTCAATTCATTCACCCGAAAGGATTACACAAGGAAGCTAGGGTCTCGTCACATAGCCCCTTATAACACCGGTATAAGACCTAAGTGTAAGGTGTGCTATGGTGAGAGAATCTGAGGGAGGCTCAGATAACATTGCCTTAGTTGTAATCTCTACTAACTTGAACTTCTCTCGTAGGCATTTCCGTTCATGCTTGACATGCTAGAGTTCGGCTTGGGCTTGGTCCAAAGCGAAGCCCACAACTGCTACCTCCTTCCCAAGCTCTGATAAGTGGGCTTCATAAGGGTCGAGTCTACTGGATGAAGCCATCAACTCCTCTTTCTGCATTAACCATTAACATCGTATTAAATCATTAAGAGTAAGTTAATATACTACTCAAAATGATTGGGTCGTTACATTCTTCCCCCCTTAAGAAATTTCATCCCCGAAATTTATACTTGAGGCCTAATCGAAAAGGTGAGGGTACTTTTGATTCATCGTTTCATCAGGCTCCCAAGTCGCTTCTTCATATTTATGATTCCTCCACAATACTTTCACAAGGTGGGTAGTCTTGTTTCATAGGACCTTGTCTCTACGGTCCAAGATCTCCACTGGCTGCTTCTCATAAGAGAGTTCATGTTCCAGTTGTACCACCTCTGGGTTCAGTACATGCGAAGGGTCGGGTATGTACTTCCTCAATAGAGATACATGGAAGACATCATGAAATTGTGCTAGGTTCGGTGGAAGTGCTAGACGATAGGCCACTGCTCCTATGAGATCAAGGATTTCATAGGGGCTGGTGTACCTAGGGCTGAGCTTCCCTTTCTTCCCAAATCGCATGACTCTCTTCCATGGAGAAATTCGAAGGAAGACTTTGTCACCAACACCAAACTGCAAGTCCCTTCGATGATTGTCAGCATAGCTCTTCTGCCGACTCTGAGCAGCCTTTATGTGTTGTTGGATGGCATGAACCTGTTCCATCATCTCTTGCACGAAATCAGGCCCAAGAAGCTTCCTCTCACTAGTTTCATCCCAACAAGTAGGTGTTCTACACCGTTTTCCATATAGAGATTCATAGGGTGCCATCTGAATACTCGCATGGAAGCTGTTGTTATAGGAGAACTCCACTAATGGGAGGTGTTGATCCCATCCACCCTTAAATTCCATTGATCATAATCTCAACATGTCTTCAAGTGTCTGAATAGTCCTTCCAGATTGGCCATTAGTTTGAGGATGATAGGTCGTACTAAAATTCAATTCAGTATTCAGAGCATGTTGCAGACTTCTCCAGAATTTTGATGTGAATCTTGGGTGACGATTAGATACGATGGATAGTGGTACCCCATGCAGCCTTACCACTTCCTTCACATATATCATGGAAAGCTGATCCAGAGAGAAATCTTCCCGAATAGAGATAAAAGGGATGTCTTGGTGAGACGGTCCACAATAACCCATATCGCATTGTTTCCTTTGGATGTTTTTGGGAGACCAGTTACAAAGTCCATGGTGATATTATCCCACTTCCATACTGGTATGGGTAGCGGTTGTAATACCCCCTTAGGAAGTTGTCTTTCTGCCTTTACTTGCTAACACACCAGGCACCTTATAGTGTAATCGGCAATCTCCCTTTTCATGTTATCCCGCCAATAATGATCACGAAGGTCTCTATACATCTTAGTGCTTCCTGGATGTATAGAGAAAGTAGAGCTATGAGCTTCATCCATCAGTTCTATCTTTATCTCCGGAATAGATGGGACACATAGTCTTGTATGAAATTTCAATACACCTTCTTGATCAATATTGAAATCAGGTAACTTCCCATCTTTTACAGCCTCCAACATCTCCTGCAGCAAAGGATCTTCTTTTTGAGCCTTCTTGATCTTCTCTAGTAATGAAGGTTGAGAAATCATTTGGGACAGGGTTGATGATGTCCCTTTCCTTATAATTCCCATGTCCAGTTTTACTAGATCTTTAATCAAGGGATCTCCTAGGATCCTCATTGTTGCCATAACAACAGGATCTTTCCTGCTTAATGCATCCGCGACTTTGTTTTCTCTTCCAGGGTGATAATGAATTGAACAATCATAGTCTTTAATAAGCTCCAACCATATCCTTTGTCTCATGTTCAATTCTTTTCGTGTGAAAATATACTTTAGACTTTGGTGGTCAATGTATATATCACATTTATCACCATAAAGATAGTGCATCCATATCTTTAGAGCAAAAACAACTGCCGCCAGCTCTAGATCATGCGTAGGATAATTCTGCTCATGAATATTCAACTGTCGAGATGCATAAGCAATTACCTTGTCATTTTGCATCAGGATGCACCCAAGCCCTTTCAGAGATGCATTGCTAAAAATAACGAATCCTTCTCAGATTGAGGGTAGTGTTAACACAGGTGCAGTAACCAATCTCTTTTTCAGCTCTTGGAAACTTTCCTTGCATTCCTTTGTCCAGATGAACTTAACCCCTTTTCAAGTCAACTTGGTTAGTGGATTAGAAAGCCGTGGAAAGTTTTTCACAAACCTCCTATAATATCTCGCTAAACCAAGGAAACTATGAATCTCAATTACTATTGTGGGTTGAGGCCACTCCTCCACAACCATTGTCTTTGCAGGGTCAACCGAGATTCCTTCATTGGTTACGATGTGCCCCAAGAAAGCCACATGTTGTAACCAAAACTCACACTTGATGAACTTCCCAAAGAGCCTCTCCTTCCGCAGAGTTTTCAATATAACCCTTAGATGATCTTCATGCTCCTCATGAATTTTTGAATATATCAAAATATCATCAATAAAAACTACCACAAAGTTATCAAGGTAGTCCTTAAAGACTCTATTCATCAAATCCATGAATATAACAGGAGCATTAGTCAAGCTGAAGGGAATAACAATAAACTCATAATGCCCATATCTTGATCGGAAGGCAGTCTTTGGAATATCTTCCTTCTTCACCCTTAGTTGATGATAACCAGATCGAAGGTCAATCTTAGAGAAGAATTGAGCCCCGCGAAGTTGGTCAAATAAATCATAAATTCTTGGAAGAGGATATCTGTTCTTCACTGTGATCCCGTTCAGTTCTCTATAATCAATGCATAGTCGCATTGATCCATCCTTCTTCTTCACAAAGAGAACGGGTGTTCCCCAAAGAGACACACTCGGTCGGATAAACCCCTTCTCCAACAAGTCTTGGAGTTGTTTCTTTAACTCTTCTAGCTCCACATTTGCCATTCTATACGGAGTCTTTGATATCGGTTGAGACCCAGGTACGAGTTCAATGGAGAACTCTACCTCTCTTTCTAGGGGAGGTCCACGTAACTCCTCAGGAAATACATCCATGTATTCCTGAACAATCGGAACATCTTCTATTTGTATGCTCCCTTTTCCTTCTTCATCATCACCGATTAACTACATAAAGAAATCTATAGGAGGTGCTTCTAGATAGGGATCAGCTCGGGATATCTCTCCTTGGAAGATAACTGTAGGTCGTTCATTCAAGACTATTGAGATTTCCTTACTTCTGCATTTGATCTTAGCATTATACTTCGAGAGCCAGTCCATCCCTAGTATAATGTCGAATTCCATCATGGGAATGACTACTAGATTTGTGATAAGATTGTGATCACCAAATTAAACACTAGAGTCTCTAAATACTATTTATGCAAGGATAATCCCACTTGGAGTCTTGACTGACAACTCTACCTCTAGCAGTTCGGGGATTGATTCTATATTCCTTACAAACTTGGAGGAAATAAAGGAATGCGTAGAACCAGAATCAAATAAAGTACTTGCTTGTTTTGAGAGGACGACAAGAGTACCTGCTACCACATTGTTTGGAACTTCAACTTCAGTTGTTGTGATAGCGAAATCACGACCTTGCTCCCTTGGCCTCTGCTGAGGTTGATGGCGATTCCCCTCCACCGCCCTCGGATTTGGACATTGATTAGAAAAGTGCCCAAGCTGTCCACACTTGAAGCATGTGACTTCGGGTAGGGCCAGAACCATCTTTCCTCTGTCGTTAGTGTTGGGAAGTTGAGGTTTCACATCACTACGACAATCCCAAGAAATATGGCCTTCTCTTCCACACCTGTAGCACTTACCACTTCCGATCAAGCAGTTCCCCGGATGCTTCTTCCCACATTTATTGCATGTGGCATGTTGCATATGCTTTCCACCTCTTTCCGGATCAAAACTTCTTCCCATGCTTGGTTCTAGAGTTCTATTCTTTTCATTAGATTTGTGAGACCACTGTGTCTCCCCAAACTCTAGTTCAACGTTCATAGCACTTCGAACTATTTCTTCATAGCTATCGTAGTCCCTGTTGGCTAGATTATTCTACAGATGAGGTCATAGTCCGCCAAAGAATCTATCAACCTTCCCATTAGGGTCCATGACAAAGCTTGAGGTATAACGGGAAAGCCTTGTGAAGTTCATCTCATAGCTTCCGACAGATTCGTTCTCCTTCTGCTTCAACTTGAGAAACTCTTTCTCCATTTTTGTTCTCATGGAACGAGGGAAATACTTGTTAAAGAAAATTCCCCGAAATTCTTCCCACTCCATAGCTTCCATCTCTCCTCGTAGCTTCGTGTTTTTGATCAGTGACCACCACTGATCAGCTTCTCCCTCTAGGCGGTAAACATCAAGGGTGACTTTTTCTTGTTCCGAACAATGAAGTACAGAAAAGATCTTTTCAATGGAGCTTATCCATTGTTCCGCAACCAATGGTTCAGTAGATCCACTGAATGTTGGTGGTCTTTGACGCATAAAGGACGCAACAGAAAGTTGCTCCCTTCGTGGTGAGATCGGCCTCTCATCTTGATTCAAGTTATTACTCATAACTTGAGTCAGTTGGTTCATCATTCGCATGAATGTTTCCATTCTGGCTTCTATCGGAGGGCCGTCAGCACATGGTGCATTGTGGTCACCATCGGCACGGTTCCTCCTATTTCCCGCCATCTTCTAAAAGAATAAAACCTTAGTGAGAAATTTATTTCATTTATGAATCTTTTAACTAAGACTTCATGCTTATACAATTATACTTCTCTATAATTCCTTCATAATGATTCATAAAAAGCTTGTGATTAACCAAACATATCCCCCAGGAGTGTCGTAACCAAGAGTGCAGCAAGACCCGTTATCATGCACCAGTTCCCATTCGAGTCTATCTCAAAGTGGTGTTTTTGGGTTTTACCCCTATGTACATCTGTTCCAGAGCCGCCTCTACCTGCTCGTATCTAGACATGGATGTATTTGATTGATAAACCACTTACTCAATACTTACCAAAATACCAGGAAGTTTTCCTATATTTAAACTTTTCTATAGGGTTATTCCTAAAGTTTTTATATCCTAATTTCCATAAATAACTAAACAATCCTTTGATACCAACTATAGAATCTCGTCTTCTTATAACATAAACTTTCATTACATTACACATAACTGAGGATCTTTAAGGTCTAGTGTCTTGGAAACCAGGAACAAAATACATGAAAGCAACATAAAGCATTCTTCTTAAACACTTGAAAGGCTTCTCCTTAAGTTCATCCTAGGTTCATTACTGTATCTCATAACTTGGGGACATACATCAAAAGAAAGGGTGAGCAGAAGGCCCAGTAAGGGAAACAAGAGGAACATTTTACATGTGAACTTGATATACTTCAATAAGGACATGAAAAGAACTTTAAGGCATGAGAAAAAAATCATGAGGCATTTCATAATAAAAGTAACATTTATCATAACTTGAAAATGTGGCTACATCATTTAACATAGACAATCATGAACATATCACCAAGGTCCATCCCCAAGGTGTCATTTGAAAATTACCAAGGTTATTCACCAAGGTATCGTGAAAATTGTAATCTCTAGTGGTTACATCATTACCCAATGCATTGGAGCGCTATCAGGGAACACCCTTAAATTTGCCTTTATTATCATGTGAGCCAAATATATCATCATCAAACATTTCATAAATAACCCATATAGCATAATATAAATGGGTTTCATTTCATAATCATAATGTTTTAAAAACTGTTTTAAAGACATGATCTTTACGTCACTTTAAACCCACGGAAAGGGAAAGCGGGTCTCATGTATGTAAATCCCAGAATTTAAAATAGAACATTTTGATATATATGTGAATACCCTTGTAGAAATAAGAGCTTTGAGTATTCACTTTATAACATAAAATAATTTTAATAAAAGAGAGAGGCACTTTGAGACGAAAATTCTGCAGCATAACGGCTATGTTTCGGGGTTTTAGAGAACATTAAAAAGAGAGGGGACATGGGTCACCCACTCACAATTGATTCATAAAACAGTAGGGGGACATAATAAGAAGGATATATGGACATGGT
The DNA here is from genome assembly GCA_963277665.1 of Viscum album. Lineage (NCBI taxonomy): Eukaryota > Viridiplantae > Streptophyta > Magnoliopsida > Santalales > Viscaceae > Viscum > Viscum album. Next base: position 1,081,661,389 of record OY728145.1, on the reverse strand, counting down.
AATGAAGTTTTAAGGACATACCATTTGAAATGAAAAACATGGAAGGAAGACAAAAATTAGATTTCTCTTATGAAAATTCGGCAGCCTAACGGCGTCACTTAAACTTCAATAAAAATGAATTGACAAGATAAAATAGGGTCTCTCATAATAAGATCATAAGAGATCATTATGATAGATATAGAGATCATACCCCAACATAATAAAAAGGAACTTGAAAGACTTGACAAACTAATTGAACTTGAAAAATGAGAAGGGTGAAAGAATCCCTTAAAAATTCGGCAGCCTAACGGCGTCTCTTAAACTTTCATAAAATGAAATGATGAGAGTAATAGGGGATATATCATCATATAAAAATGAAAAGGGCAGTAAGAGGAATAGAAAAGAACATCCTATCACATAAGAACATGGAGCATAAAAGGAACGACATAAAAGAGATTACATGAAAAGAAAGAGAGGGGTCAGATCCCTTACCTTAAAACGTGACTCTTGATACTCAACGTTTTGGACCTTGAGGGCTTGGGGGCACCTTGGGAGGACTCCTTGGAAGGTAAGAAGACCAGAACTTCGTTGGGGGAGAGTTGGGAGTAAAAACTAAAGGAGGAAAGGGTGGGTATTTATAGGTAAAGTGAGGGGACAGGGCATTAATGGCCAAGGGACACCTCACTAGTGGTTTTGGAAAAACCATGGGCTTGCCCATGGTATTGGCCACTTGGGACACCTCATACCTTATCTTACTATTCATAATTCTACCATATTGAATATATACTTAATACATCATTTAATGATGTCATTAAACACCCGTAACTTAAAAACTATATTTTCACTATTCATCGAAAATTCAACTTTCTCATAATAATCCCAAAATTTCACCTTAACCAATTATCAATGCTCTGATTTCAAAAATGAAATCCATTTTATAAAAATAATTTTCTAAATATTTTTAATTTAATTTTTAAATAAAAACACTATTCATCGAAAATTCATTTTTTTCAGATAAATCCCCAAAAATTACCTTAACATAATATCGATGCTCTGAGTTCAAAAATAAAGTCCTTTTTATAAAAATAATTTTCTAATTATTTTTAATTACATTTTTAATTAAAAAACACTATTCATCCGAAAAAACTAATACTTGACTAATAATTTATGAAACCGTTATTTACCCATTTTATTGAATCACTTTACTTAATCTAGGTGTCTAAATTATATTAAAACTTTCTTTGAGTGAAATTACTAATCCATTTGGTCACATTACTAATCCTAAGCCTAAAATCACTATTCATAATTTACTATTCATCAAAAATTACGTTGATCTTATTAGACTCCAAATTCCTTACTAAACACTTTTGTAGAAGACCATTTTTTGAAAATCATCATTAGTTATTTAGGGTTTACATAATTATTTTAAAATATCCTTTTTTCAAAATTCATCAATAAAATACATTCTAAAATTATCTGGACATTTGAAATTTCACAAACATCACTAAAGGAAGAAATCTCAATTCATTCACCCGAAAGGATTACACAAGGAAAGCTAGGGTCTCGTCACATAGCCCCTTATAACACCGGCATAAGACCTAAGTGTAAGGTGTGCTATGGTGAGAGAATCTGAGGGAGGATCAGATAACATTGCCCTAGTAGTAATCTCTACTAACTTGAACTTCTCCTGTAGGCGTTTCTGTTCAAGCTTCACATGCTGGAGTTCGGCTTGGGCTTGGTCCAAAGCGAAGCCCACAGATGCTACCTCCTTCCCAAGCTCTGATAAGTGGGCTTCATAAGGGTCGAGTCTAATGGATGAAGCCATCGACTCCTCTTTCTGCATTAACCATTAAAATCTTATTAAATCATTAAGAGTAAGTTAATATACTACTCAAAAATATTGGGTCGTTACAAAGTCTTGGTGATCTAGTACCACTACTTTGTGTTTCCGATGATGGGAATATTGTTGGTTCTATTGGGAAAGAGTTCAAACCGAAGAATGTGCAAACAAACTCAATGAAAATGTCTAGCAAAAATAAAATATTTCCCTCCAAAAAAAGAGAATTTGGAGAGGGACAAAAATAAATGTTTAGAAAATAAGAGGGTGAAATAGGAACGTTTTATGCAGAAATCCCAAAAGATAAAAAACCAAAGGACCTATTCCATAAAGAAGACGCACATAAATCAATGAGTACATGGTAGAGACTCTAAAAAATAGAAGGGATATCAAAATTATTACTCAGATACAATAGTGGATCGAAGGAGGAATGTAGATTAATTCTGAATCCAGTTTAAAATGAAGAATGCATCATGATAAAGAAACCCAAATAGATATGACTTGGTAAACCAAATGTACATAGTCTTAAAAAAAGGTATAGATGAAAAAGCAGTAGGACAGACCACTATGGATGAAAGACGATCAGTCCAGGAGAGTTTCTATGGAAGCAGATCTGAAAACCACTTGATAAATCCTTAACTGCACTATGACAATAATTTTGAGGAGAGATGCACTTTTGGGATGCAAATACTCCCACACATCTTAGACCATGGGCCACTAAAAACATGGAAACCCCTTCCCAGTTCTCTATTTCTAGCTACATCATGTTGGGACCCCTTTCTGATGTATGTTCCAAAGTATATGCTTCCCCCTCTTATAAGAAACAATATTTTCATAAAAAATGTGTCTCCATGTAAAAAACATGTCTTTCTGTGAATTAATTCAGAAGGTATTCACCCATGTTAAAAACACCTCATTAATAGAGAAACTATGTGGGTACCATTTGTGGAGGCTCCCAAAAAAACTCATCCTCCAACTCAAGTGGGGATCACCACCAACCTTTTGCACTTTTGACAAATAAATATCAAATCCCCATACAAAATAAATCCAAAACTGAACTCTGACGATCACCAACAACAGAACATGCCTCATGACACCTACAGGTCAATTAGACTTTTGATATCCCATAGACACCTCTGGTACCACCATTGTATTCCTATAACATCCTTTAATCCCTTGATTAACTAATCCATTGGATGTCTTCCACCGCGTTCTACAACTATGTAATTCATCCAATTCATTTGATACTAGATTTTGGGAAAGAGGTAAATGCAATGAATGCACAAAAAAACTCAAAGAGAACATGCATCAATAAAAATATCTTTCCCTCATAACAAAATCAGACATGGAGAGTCCCAAAAATAAATGTTCATAATATAAAAGGTTGATAAGGGAATTGTTTATGTGGAAATCCCAAAAGATAAAAATCATAGGACCTAGTACAGAAAGCATATCGACTAAAATCATAGATTACTTGGTAGAGACTCCCAAAATATAAGGGATCTCAAATTTAATACTCAAATAAAGTAGTGGATAAAATTTGGAAAGTTTATGTATTCTGAAGTTAATTTGAAATAAATAATGTATCTAGATAAATAAACCAAAATAGACCTGACCAGGTAATGTAGATGTTCACTTTTCGAATATAAGGTGAAAATGAAAAAGCACCAGGATCAGATCAAATACCATTGTAGATGAAATCCGATTAGTCCAGGATAGTTCCACCGGTAACAGATTTGAAAACCCCTAGATAAAAACTTAATCGTACTGCACTGATGATTGTGAGGAGAGCCACACTTATGGGATGGATATAAAACTGCACATCTTAAACCATGAGAAACCGAAAATGTAAAAACCCCTTCTTGGTTATCTATTTTCGTCTATATCATTTTGGAACCCCTTACCAGTGTATATTCCAAACCACCTAATTCCTCCATTTTACAAGGAAAAATATTTATGTCAAAGACGTGTCTCTTTGTGAAAAACACATCTCTGTGTGAATTAATTCACACATTCTTGACTAGTTTTAGTAACACCTAATTAATATAGAAATCATGTGGGAACCATTTAAGGAGGCACCCAATAGTTGAAGACCCAATATCTATTGTTTTTATAGCTCCTTATGTGCACTGTGCCATCTGTGTTGACTGTCTCCAGTTAGAACATTGCAAATGGACTCACAGACTGGGTATGGGTGAAGGTGAGGTAACCATTGTCCTTGTCATTAGTGGCATTGTTGATTTATCCAATATAGTCTCCCTAATTATGGTACTTGAGTGTGATGAACATGAGAAATTTCTTGGTGCACATTCTCACCAACTCCGACACCCTCTTCACTCTTCGGAACTAAGTACTAACTATGAGTGATTACTGACAACCCCTCTACCACCAAAAATTTATGGGCTTGATTTTTTGTTCCTATTTGAGGTGGACTAAGGTGCATGTGAATATTGTTTCATTATTTTAGGTTTATTTTTTGAGAATACTATTAGGTTAGTGGACAAACATTTGATTCCTTTCATCATTAATTGGTAGTGTCGCCTCTACGTATCCCATGGTTTGTAGATTGTATTACCATGTTCATGGAACCTAATTTCTAATAAAAAAAATACTTCCCATTGATCCATCATTGAAAATGGGTGTAATTAATTGTGTATTTATTTTACATATTAGGAATGTTTCAGAGTTTTAAAATGTAATGGAATTAAATGGTATGGAGCATTAAAATGGTTAAAAAATTATGAAAAATATTAAAATTGTTAGTAATAATAATTTTATTTATTTTTTTATAAATTAAAATATAGGAAAAACATTTCATTCCACCAAACCCCACATTTTATGTTTTTTGTTATAAAATTTAATTTTTAAATAAAAATACGTATTTTGATTTATATAAGGAACACTGTGTTTCAGATTGACTTGTGGATTATTCATATGCATCACAGATAAACATTAGAATATTGTTATAAAATATCAACACAATCTAAGTGTGTTCTCTCATATGTTAACAATTGACTCATATTTCGAAATAAAATGTGACTCTTAAAATGAAAACACACACTTTGAGTTATACCGGACACACCGTGTATCGAATTGACATGAGACTGATTCCTACATGTCAAAAATTACATATGGACAATTGTACTAAACTATAAATAAAATATGATTGTAATTTATCTATTTTGAGTATCTAATGTATTTTTTGAAGTAATATTTTGATTTTAAATCAAAACACCCACTTTCAATCATATTAGGAACACTGTGTGTCAAATTTACATGCAATTTATTCCTACATAGAACAAATGACTTAAAGATATTTTTCAAAAATTATTAATACTGTAGAGACCCGAAGCCTGGCGTACATGGACCTTACATTACTTTTGCGGAATACTTAGTACATAACAAAAACACACACTAAAGGATCGTAATAGTTTAGTGTCTTTGGAAACTCGGAACGTAATCTTCTAATCGTGGTGAAAGTTCTTCAATATCTCCCTTAAAGGTCATCCCTTTTTTTACATAAAACCTTTCTTTATATCCTGGGGAAAAGAAAACATAAAAGGGTGAGCTCAAATGCTCAGTAAGGGTAAACAAAAGAAATATCAATCACATCATATATATATAAGAACATAGCTTTTGGAAATCTTAACCTGCAAAAAGCTCATAACATCATAACATGGGATAAATCATAGAAGTGAAATGTAATCCCAATAATCATAACTTAAAACATGAAACTTTGTGGCATACACACATAATCATAGAGAATCATTTCTTGTTAGTCAAGACTCAATGCCAAGACTATCTTAGTGGACAAAGTCCCTTTCGGAATCGAGTAACCCTCGTTTCAGTCCTGTTTCACTGAACCGGTATAACCTACCATTTCAGCCATGTCTATCTCATGAGATATAAAATCTTTAACCAATGCATTGGAGGGAGATATAGGTCCCACCCATCTTATAATGAATCCTTTCTTATGTGTGCCACATAATCATAAATCATACATCATCGCATAACCCATGTAATAAAAATGGGAATCTTAAACATCATGACTTCATAAAACAATTCATATAAGATAAAGGAATTCATAAAAATATTTCCATCACAACATAATCAAATCCATGTAATAATAGGGATAAAAACAGAACCCTTTTATTATCTTAGATGGAAAATAATTTTGATAAAATACTTGAACTCCATTCTTGAGGAAAATATCCTTTCTACTTCAAAAACATTTTTCCTTTCATAACATGTCATACGACTTTAAAACAAAAGAAGATGATTAAAAATAAACTTGAAAACTTGTAAAGGAAGCTTCTTGGAAATAATGTTTTCAAAATCCATTCATGCCGTATAAGTTAAAAAAAACATTCTTCTCGTACTTTTGTCGGAAAAGTCAAAAAAGTACCTCGTATGAAAAACAACAAAAGATTCATTTCATATCTTTTACTAAAAACTCACCGAAGGGTAAAATCGGATTTAAACTATTGTAAGTGGATGGAAACAATATTACATATTGAGGGAACATGGATGTGGATGATAAAATACACCCCAGTAAATACCAAAGTATAAACAATCTCGGATAAAAATGAGATTGTGATATTTCCCTTACCTTATGTCCGATTTGATTTTTTCATGTCCGAAGCTCCTGTATAATGGTTTAAATAATGTTATTGACTTATTCCAGAATCATATATATTGATATGATATCATATATGGTCATATTATTAGCTTCTTGTTAGTAATATTTCATTGTTACTTGTTACTCGGGTCTTTATAATTTTTTGTTCTTATGCGTGTTTTATTGAATAAATTCTTATTCTTATCTATAGGTTATAGATAATTCATTTCCAGAATGGTATTAGTGTAGTATATACCATATTCATTCATTCAATTCATTTATATAATCATTATGAAATGAAGATCATGTAGAACGAGTCGCATCACATCGTGGAGATGGTATTCCGTTCGTACGCACGAGTGATGATATCGTTCCTATGATCGTGGAATTGTATTGGAGTATATATATATATATTATTTCAGTATCAATATTACTTCATAATAATCATATATAGTTACTCATTACACCATTATACCCATCCTTGTAAGGTGATGGTGGAAAATAGATTACACCACGGCGTGGAGACGGTATTCCGTACGTACGCACGCGCGGTGATTTCTTTTTCCGTAGGATGGATAGATGGTGAAATAGGGTTGTTTCTTACTTATAATAACATATCAGTATATGAGTGATACTGATGTTATTACTTCATAATGAAACAACCTAAGAAGAAGAAGTGGAAGAAGAAATAAAGATGAAAGAATTGGTAACGGTAATTACCTCTTCTTTGAAGCGCCTCTTTGAGACCTCCTCTTAGGGCACTAGAATTGGTCTTTGAGGAAGACCAGAACCTCTAGGATGTTTTTAGGGAATTGGAGAAGAGATTTTGGCAGGGGTTGGCCGAGCGTGATTGCTCAAATTGGTGTGAGGAGGAGGGGGAGGAGGTGTCCTTTTATAGGGGAGGAGAGGGGCACCTTAGGAATATCTCAAAATATTATTTTATATTAAAGTCAAAATCGGTTTATAATGGTTCCAAAGGGTCTTATTTCAAAGATAAAGTGGGGATGGGTCGAAATCCTATCAACCAATAGAATTTAGACAAGTTTAGGATATTATTTTAACCTTATCAATTAGATTTAACTCCAAGTTAAATAATTTAACTTTTACCGTGTCTTTTTGTTTTCTTTCACTATATGGTTAATACACTTACTATAACATGCCAAACGAACCCCAAATTATTTATTATTAATATATATATCCTTATCTAAGTCATTTGGCCGAACCTTAGATTTTTAGGAATAAAATAACAATTAATAATATAATATTTGATTTAAAAACTATTTTGTGTCAATTTTGACACTATTTGATATATGATTTTTGTGAAAGTCATAACAGAATTAAATGTTCGAACCAAGTTGATTAAATCAACATTAATATATCATAGTAACCTAGAAAATTAGTGGAATTCATAAAAAATCTCAAATTACATTTATTTTGGTGTTTATAACATCAATTATGTCAATATTTTATTAATAAGATAATTACTGCATCATCGTTGTGTCATAAATAAATTAAATTATTTGATGTCTAAAAATTACAAATAAAATACCATCATGTAGTAAATCTTTTTAGCTTAATAATGAATATTTACAATCGAATTTATCTTATGTATAACCCCATATTAAAAATGATTTACGTATTAAACTTTGATTTTAACTATTTTAATCTTTCTTTAAATAAATTAATAATAAATGTCCTAATCTAATCCAAGTGGGCCTAAAGGGTAATATTTTATTCCTAAGTTTGTTTTTGGTCGAATTACACTTGTACAATAGAATTAGGACATGTGTTAGGGTAATAGTAATATCATATTTACCCTTAGTTACCCTATATACTATTAACCACGGTAAAAAAAAGTAAAAAGTTACTATTCACCAAAAATTATTTTCATCTCATTGAACCACATTTTAGTCCTTAATATTAACCGTGTCTGTCGGATTTTCAAAATTCTATTCACAGAAGCGGTAAAATTAAGTTTTATGCAAAATTCAATTTTTTTAACCTACCACTTAGTAGTTTCACTATTCATCAAAAATTGATGTTTTTCAGAACAATGCCAAAATTTCATCCTAAGCTATATTTCATATTCCGAATTCAAAAATGAAATCTATTTTACCAAATTCATAACATAGAAGTTGCATTAATTAATTTTATAATTAAATCCCGCTGTTAAAATAAATAGCGTGTTTTTAGGAAACAAAATATATCAAAAGATTGACACTTGATTATGTCTGGTTTAAATGTGAAATTACAACCAATGACCAACATTGTATTAAATTGTAAAAATATATTCTAAATATACTTTAAAACCACTCAAATTAATAATTTATCACTATTAATTATTTCGATTAAAAAAAGTTGTTTTTAATTATAAATTAGTAATTTTCACTATTCATCAGAATATGAAAGTTATCCGAAAAGTACCAAAATTTCACCTTAGGCTAAATTCGATACTCCGAATCCAAAAATGAAGTTCATTTTGAAAAATAAGATTTACAGAATTTTAAAAAGTGGTTATTACTATTCATAACGGCTAGTTTTAATAATATTTTAATAGCATATCGTTGTTTAGTGAAACTTGGTATTCCGTATTACACACGCTATCGAGGAAGGTCGCGATTGCGTGTAATGCAAGGCAAGTCAAGGATGCGTGTTGTGCAAGCTCCTTTTGGTGTAGCGTACAACACAAGACATTAGTGAAATAAAAAAGAATATTTTTCATAAAATCTCGGGCTGTTACATTCTACCCCCCTTAAAATGAATTTCGCCCTCGAAATTCGTCGGGGTTATAAATGGTTTACTATTCGAATGTTTCTTTAATAGAAACCCACATCGTAAAAAGGAATGTCAAAACCAATCTTTAAAAACAAAAGTATGAAACGTAACGGTTACCCAAATAAACAAATCATTGGGTTTCCACATAGGTGAAAATATGGATATGGAAGAGAAATCTAACCATCATGTTCTGATGGAGAGTGGTAGAGAACATGGCTACGGAAAAGCCAGTAATCACAAATCCATATATTTGTGATGATATAAGGTACCATCTGATTCATCAGGTATAAGATCACTAGGACAACATTTTTGGTTTTCAAGATCATTTCCCCTAAAGTTGAAAATTTGAATTAGAATAAATACTTACTTTATTTTGGTACAATCTCACTTTTGTTCGTGCCTTGAACAATTTCCACTTCATCTCTTAAATAAATGAAGTTGAATTTGTTATTCGTGAAGTGTTAGCAGATCATGTGATAGAATGACGGGTCATTCCATCTGTCTCAAACAAAAGGTTAGCAAAAATTATATGCATAAATCGATCTATAGTGAGATTAATCATATATGGTTCCTAAAATGGACTTATACTTCATATATCATACTGCTTAATATAATAAAACTAGTTTCTACTAAACAGGGACTTCCTGTAGGCCAGTGGTAGGCGATAAAGGCCAGTCGCACTTCGGTTGTGGGTTCGATTCCTACAGCCTTGTCCGAAGCGATGGGCTGTCGCCCGTCCTGCAGGTTGTCCTTTTTCTAAAACTATATTACTATAACATCCCATCAATAATATCGAAAAAAAACTTCTATCCTTAAACAATAATAACTTATGTCCAACATAATCCATTCCAATCTTTAGGCTTATCCATAATACTGCAGTCCATTCTCATAACATAGTGAAAACGATTACCAGAGATTTAACACCATCGTCGATCCCCATAAGATATGTCTTGTTGGTGACATTCTAATCATTCATAGTCCTTAATCATGTATTCGCTTGAATACCTTAGTGAAAACATGAATGCAGTTTAAAGTTAACACTTTCCACATACCAAAATCCTCAAAATTCTATATACTCAAACCATGATATCACTTAGTCCTTATATCAATCATGAGCTCATGAATACTGTTAAACATCTCGTTTTCTCGTTTTCCCTTCATTATGTGCATATCATCTTATTTCCAAAAATATCTGAATAACCTTTCATGGATACTGGTTACATTAATCAGACAACAGTGTAACAATCCTTACATGTCTCTTTATTCTAAAGTACCATGAGATTACTTATACAACATTACACATGATAAACATGTAATCATTCCACTACATTCTTAGACCATTGACCGAGCTTCAACATTTCTTTCATCTCACATATCATTTGTAGTTTCTTCATCATCATCAACATAAATACTTCCCATACGACCATACTGATTCTCTTCATGAGACTTTCCCTTAGGGCATTGGTTTTCATAATGCCCGTACATTCCACATTTAAAACATTTAACCATTGTTGATGTCGTAGCAATACCATTATCCTCATCCATGGTGTTAACTGAACCTTTTCCTTTGCACTTACTTGCTTTGTGTCCTTCTTTTCCACACCCAAAGTATCTTCCAGTTCCTTTAAAACATTCTCCTTGATGCCTCTTCCCACATGATTTACATAGGGGGAATTGAACTTTCATTCCTCTATGATCATCATGAAACTCCATCTTTCTCTTATTAGCCGAGTCAGGAAACTTACCAAATTTTACTTTATTGATCATATTATGAGATTGTTGATTCTGCATAATAATGATGTTTGGACTTCCAAATCCCATTTCATTATGAAGAATATCATTCCATTGTCCATCATATCCTCCATTATCGTGAATCATCATGATTCCAGCCGTTTTCTAAAACCCAAAAGAATAGTGTGAGAGTCAAAAATCATGCTAGAGAAACAACATAGTAAAGGGAAAGTATCCTCAATACCTAACTTCTTAGGTTTAATCTAATATCATTACCATAGTTCTAGGAATATATCCTATACGTATACTTATCCATAGGGACATCCCTAGACATACCTTAGAAATATCTCTAGGGATCTCACTAAAGTTCTCGCATCCTAGTTTCCAAAGGTTGACTAAACCTTTCCTCTGATACCAACTATAGAGACCCGAAGCCTGACGTACATGGACCTTACATTACTTTTGCGGAATACTTAGTACATAACAAAAACACACACTAAAGGATCGTAATAGTTTAGTGTCTTTGGAAACTCGGAACGTAATCTTCTAATCGTGGTGAAAGTTCTTCAATATCTCCCATAAAGGTCATCCCTTTTTTTACCTAAAACCTTTCTTTATATCCTGGGGAAAAGAAAACATAAAAGGGTGAGCTCAAATGCTCATTAAGGGTAAACAAAAGAAATATCAATCACATCATATATATATAAGAACATAGCTTTTGGAAATCTTAACTTGTAAAAAGCTCATAACATCATAACATGGGATAAATCATAGAAGTGAAATGTAATCCCAATAATCATAACTTAAAACATGAAACTTTGTGGCATACACACATAATCATAGAGAATCATTTCTTGTTAGTCAAGACTCAATGCCAAGACTATCTTAGTGGACAAAGTCCCTTTCTGAATCGAGTAACCCTCGTTTCAGTCCTGTTTCACTGAACCGGTATAACCTACCATTTCAGCCATGTCTATCTCATGAGATATAAAATCTTTACCCAATGCATTGGAGGGAGATATAGGTCCCACCCATCTTATAATGAATCCTTTCTTATGTGTGCCACATAATCATAAATCATACATCATCGCATAACCCATGTAATAAAAATGGGAATCTTAAACATCATGACTTCATAAGACAATTCATATAAGATAAAGGAATTCATAAAAATATTTCCATCACAACATAATCAAATCCATGTAATAATAGGGATAAAAACAGAACCCTTTTATTATCTTAGATGGAAAATAATTTTGATAAAATACTTGAACTCCATTCTTGAGGAAAATATCCTTTCTACTTCAAAAACATTTTTCCATTCATAACATGTCATACGACTTTAAAACAAAAGAAGATGATTAAAATAAACTTTAAAATTTGTAAAGGAAGCTTCTTGGATATAATGTTTTCAAAATCCATTCATGCCGTATAAGTTAAAAAAACATTCTTCTCGTACATTTGTCGGAAAAGTCAAAAAAGTACCTCGTATGAAAAACAACAAAAGATTCCTTTCATATCTTTTACTAAAAACTCACCGAAGGGTAAAATCGGATTTAAACTATTGTAAGTGGATGGAAACAATATTACATATTGAGGGAACATGGATGTGGATGATAAAATACACCCCAGTAAATACCAAAGTATAAACAATCTCGGATAAAAATGAGATTGTGATATTTCCCTTACCTTAGGTCCGATTTGCTTTTTTCATGTCCGAAGCTCCTGTATAATGGTTTAAATAATGTTATTGACTTATTCCAGAATCATACATATTGATATGATATCATATATGGTCATATTATTAGCTTCTTGTTAGTAATATTTCATTGTTACTTGTTACTCGGGTCTTTATAACTTTTTGTTCTTATGCGTGTTTTATTGAATAAATTCTTATTCTTATCTTTAGGTTATAGATAATTCATTTCCAGAATGGTATTAGTGTAGTATATCCCATATTCATTCATTCAATTCATTTATATAATCATTATGAAATGAAGATCATGTAGAACGAGTCGCATCACATCGTGGAGACGGTATTCCGTTCGTACGCACGAGTGATGATATCGTTCCTATGATCGTGGAATTGTATTGGAGTATATATATATATATATTATTTCAGTATCAATATTACTTCATAATAATCATATATAGTTACTCATTACACCATTATACCCATCCTTGTAAGGTGATGGTGGAAAATAGATTACACCACGGCGTGGAGACGGTATTCCGTACGTACGCACGCACGGTGATTTCTTTTTCCTTAGGATGGATAGATGGTGAAATAGGGTTGTTTCATACTTATAATAACATATCAGTATATGAGTGATACTGATGTTATTACTTCATAATGAAACAACCTAATAAGAAGAAGTGGAAGAAGAAATAAAGATGAAAGAATTGGTAACGGTAATTACCTCTTCTTTGAAGCGCCTCTTTGAGACCTCCTCTTAGGGCACTAGAATTGGTCTTTGAGGAAGACCAGAACCTCTAGGATGTTTCTAGGGAAGTGTAGAAGAGATTTTGGCAGGGGTTGGCCGAGCTTGATTGCTCAAATTGGTGTGAGGAGGAGGGGGAGGAGGTGTCCTTTTATAGGGGAGGAGAGGGGCACCTTAGGAATATCTCAAAAAATTATTTTATATTAAAGTCAAAATCGGTTTATAATGGTTCCAAAGGGTCTTATTTCGAAGATAAAGTGGGGATGGGTCGAAATCCTATCAACCAATAGAATTTAGACAAGTTTAGGATATTATTTTAACCTTATCAATTAGATTTAACTCCAAGTTAAATAATTTAACTTTTACCGTGTCTTTTTGTTTTCTTTCACTATATGGTTAATACACTTACTATAACATGCCAAATGAACCCCAAATTATTTATTATAAATATATATATCTTTATCTAAGTCATTTGGCCGAACCTTAGATTTTTAAGAATAAAATAACAATTAATAATATAATATTTGATTTAAAAACTATTTTGTGTCAATTTTGACACTATTTGATATATGATTTTTGTGAAAGTCATAACAGAATTAAATGTTCGAACCAAGATGATTAAATCAACATTAATATATCATAGTAACCTAGAAAATTAGTGGAATTCATAAAAAATCTCAATTTACATTTATTTTGGTGTTTATAACATCAATTATGTCAATATTTTATTAATAAGATAATTACTGCATCATCGTTGTGTCATAAATAAATTAAATTATTTGATGTCTAAAAATTACAAATAAAATACCACCATGTAGTAAATTTTTTAGCTTTTTAATGAATATTTACAATAGAATTTATCTTATGTATAACCCCATATTAAAAATGATTTACTTATTAAACTTTGATTTTAACTATTTTAATCTTTCTTTAAATAAATTAATAATAAATGTCCTAATCTAATCCAAGTGGGCCTAAATGGTAATATTTTATTCCTAAGTTTGTTTTTGGTCGAATTACACTTGTCCAATAGAATTAGGACATGTGTTAGGGTAATAGTAATATCATATTTACCCTTAGTTACCCTATTTACTATTAACCACGGTAAAAAAAAGTAAAAAGTTACTATTCACCAAAAATTATTTTCATCTCATTGAACCACATTTTAGTCTTTAATATTAACCGTGTCTGTCGGATTTTCAAAATTCTATTCACAGAAGCGGTAAAATTAAGTTTTATGCAAAATTCAGTTTTTTTAACCTACCACTTAGTAGTTTCACTATTCATCAAAAATTGATGTTTTTCAGAACAATGCCAAAATTTCATCCTAAGCTATATTTCATATTCCGAATTCAAAAATGAAATCTATTTTACCAAATTCATAACATAGAAGTTGCATTAATTAATTTTATAATTAAATCCCGCTGTTAAAATAAATAGCGTGTCTTTAGGAAACAAAATATATCAAAAGATTGACACTTGATTATGTCTGGTTTAAATGTGAAATTACAACCAATGACCAACATTGTATTAAATTGTAAAAATATATTCTAAATATACTTTAAAACCACTCAAATTAATAATTTATCACTATTAATTATTTCGATTAAAAAAAGTTGTTTTTATTTATAAATTAGTAATTTTCACTATTCATCAGAATATGAAAGTTATCCGAAAAGTACCAAAATTTCACCTTAGGCTAAATTCGATACTCCGAATCCAAAAATGAAGTTAATTTTGAAAAATAAGATTTACAGAATTTTAAAAAGTGGTTATTACTATTCATAACGGCTAGTTTTAATAATATTTTAATAGCATATCGTTGTTTAGTGAAACATGGTATTGCGTATTACACACGCTATCGAGGAAGGTCGCGATTGCGTGTAATGCAAGGCAAGTCAAGGATGCGTGTTGTGCAAGCTCCTTTTGGTGTAGCGTACAACACAAGACATTAGTGAAATAAAAAAAGAATATTTTTCATAAAATCTCGGGCTGTTACAAATACTATCCGAGTGTGTTTTCTCACAATATGTGGGATTATTTTGTTTATCATGATGGGTCATCAAAGGATAGTTTTGTGAACTCTTCTATTACACTAGGTGTGTCTTCATCAAAGTCCCTCTATGTGTGATCAGGGGACTTCAATGGGAAATGATCTAACCAATAATGGATGGGGTTGGATGAGAAAGGGTTAGACAATGAGGAGTTTTTGTTTGACGGCCCAATATCACAAAGGATTGGTCAGGCCCTGCTTCTGAGTGGTGAATCAGTTTAGATGTTAGGTGATGATAAAAATGTTGATCAACATTTATCTCAAATAAGAGATAATGCATAGGTGAACTCAATAAAGTTTAGTCATAGAGGATAATATTCCCACAATATGACAGATATTATGGCCTATAGGGATGATCTCTCTAGGGTGAATATGGAAAGATACACCATGTGTTAGTTTGATTTGTGGATGATAAATAAAATTTTTATAATTTTATAATTATTTAAATATATAATTATTTAATTATAATCTTAGAAATAATGTTTTCAAACATTATATATATATATTTGAATTATTAAAAAAATATTAATTATAAACATGTTTTTTTATTTATGTATGCAAATAAAAATTATTTTTGAATATAAATAAAATAGTTTTATATAAATTAATAACTTTTTTAAAAAATTATCATTTCTAAAAAAACACTAATTAAGGGTACACATTTATCAGCACATTTTAGTTTTGATAAATGGTAGATTTATCTGTTCTTTTAACTAACAATGATAAATCCCCCCTGTTTATCAGTCCTTCAGTTTGTCACTGATAAAAGTCGGTGCATCACTTTCCCGGATCTGTGGAAGTTTTTATATCGGTTAAAATTTTTAATAGTGTATTTATATACATTGATTAAAAATGAGTATATAATTAAAATATATCTAATATGCTAATATTTTATTTAAAAAATTATATAATATGTAAATTAATATATTTATTTAGATATATATTTTTATAGATATTAAATTATATGAAATATATAAACATGTATAATTGCATGTACATATGTTTATGTGTGCATATATGTGTGTGTGTGTGTATGTGTGTGTGGACGTGTATGTGTAATTATGGATTTTTTTTAATTCACATAAATGTTACAGATTTACTTGTTAATATTTTTGTAATTTATTTAATTGAATTTACCCATTTATTTTTAAACATTCATAAATAATGTTAAAACTATATTTATTCATTTTGTAATATTTATTTATACATATATTTATTTAATATACGTGTAATATTTTCAACATGATTTTAATTTATAGGAATATTATTTATTTTTTTATTTACTAACTTTTAAAATTTAAAATATGATTGAAATTTATATAATTAACTTATTTAAATGTTTTTTAATAATTTTGTAATATAATTATTTTATTATAAAATTTTGAATATATATATATATTATATTGTTTTAAAAGTATTTAATAAATTATAAATATATATATATTTTTATTTATTTATTTATTAAAATAGCTTTGTCATGGATTTGGAAACCAAACAGATGACCCAAAAATTATTTATCAAAAAAAATATACAAGGAAAGAGGCCACACAAAACAAGGCATCACATTCCCAAATCAAAAGATAGAAGCCAGTGGAATTTCATCACCTACAAGTTCCTATGAATCCCAAATTACTATAGTGTCTTCCTCCACCCTTTGGATGTTGACCTCTCCACCATGTTTTGGCCCTTGGTGAATCCTTCCGCTCTTCCACGGATGATAATTCAGATGAATCCCCTGATATAGATAAAATATTGAACTTCTATGATAGATCCCAAAATTCCATCTATGGATTGGATCATAAGACATATTCAATGTTAATTGATGACAACCAGTGAACTATTACATAATCATTAAAACCAAATACATTTGTCTCCATCAAAGAATAAAGTGATTCATGTTGTAAAAAAAACCAATCTTTCACTTCTTTTCTAAATCATTCAGTAGGCCTTTCACCTTCTTGACCCACTAGAGGTATGATATTATAATTTCATTATTTTGAAATGTTAGAATCCTATTTGGAGGAATTTCCAGAATATTAAAAGGTGTTTTTCATTAATTCAATAATGTTGGGTGGGTAAGACCACACCAAATTCTTAGCGGCACATGGGTGCTCAATCCGTAGAGAGAAAACCTATAAATACTTGCTACTTAGAAGGTTATCCTACATTAGGGTTAGACCAGATGAGTCCTATGAAATCTTAGGGACTCATATAAAATGGATTTATGAGGGACATCCAATTTGAATCCTCTTCATCCACTATTTTTTCTTTCTTTTACGAACCCTTGATGCAATTAGATGCTCCTGCCTTATGGGTTGATCAACCAGATCCTAGGAAGCATCCTCATAATTGAATTTGTCATCCATTGATGTCTCGTCGTGTCTAATTAGAACATCCATGGGTAGACCCTCCTTCATATAAGTTGCTACCACCTTATCTTATATCACAACAACCTAAAATCCTTTTTCCACACTCTCACGACCTGACCTCAGTTCTAGACACTACTTTCCACTTAATTACCCAGCATCCAAAATTCAATCTTATTTAGAAGATATATCTACCCATGAATTCTTAATGCGACCAGATCCTTGATCACTATTTAGATAAACATTCTTGAAACATCCAATACATGATTCTATAAACCCAAAATGTGCCATGATCATAGGCCTCTATCTCCACAGAAATAGGCGAAAACCTATAATGACTTTTTACCATCCCTAGTAAGGGAATTAGAAGGTCCTAGAATTCCAGTAGATTGATCCAAGGCATGGGGAGACTTCCCATAACCCAGTTGAGAGCCCTCCACCTTAAAAGCCACTACCACTTATAAAATAAGAGCCTTACCAACAGAGGACTTCAGACCTCGTGTGAAGAACTTATTCTGACCATGTCAGCGAACAAAAAAGAAGGAGCATACAATGTACCTTTTATAGTTTTCCTTATCATACCAAATAAACATACATTCCAATAATAACAGAGGTGTTCTCTCACATTTAATCTATAGATCAAATTCTGCATTATTAGTAGGTAGAAACACTTTGTCAACTAAAGGAGCATACAAATCAAACTCAACTAAGAAATGAGCATAATGGACATACCTGGCTAATTCCATTTCATTATCAACATTAATGGGGATTTCGATGGACAATGTGATATCATGAAGAATTTAATGATGCCACAATATCCATTTCATTTTTAACACTTTCATGCATAGTTGCACCGGGGAGTTAGAAGCCTTCATTAGGTTGAAGTTGAAGTCCCATTCAAAAGCATGAAATAAAACCTAACTTAAGGGAAATAGTAATGAAACCCTAGGCCCTCATCTCTGTCACTTCTGAAGGGAAAACTTGGTGGAAGAATCCTCATCCCATTGAGACACACTTCCTGTCAGAAAACACCCAAATACTAGAGTGTTGCTCGAGTAAATACCCAATTTTCCAACATGATGAACCTTTCAGTAAAAAAAGGCAGGAAATTATTGAATTTTTACCTAGTTTCAAGTATTCTGAAATTTCATCCTTATCCTCCCTCACATGAGCAATATTTTCCTTTCACCAAAGGACCCATATTTCCTAACCCTTGATTTGATGAAAGGATCAATGTGTAACGGAAAACACATCTGGAATAGATCCATGACATGCATAATTCATTCACCCCCACTCTTGGGAACATGAAATATGTGGCAAATGAAATTCCCTTCACTGAGGAATTATTTATCCATTGATAGAGAAACCATCGCATTGGAACCCTGGAATCCATCAAGGAAGCTGCAGTTGCCAAGAGGAATGAGTTGTGATGTTGAAGCCATCAATCTCAATATATATATATATATATTTAAATAATTGTAAACTTATAATAAATATATTTAAATAATAAATATATTTATTATATTTATAATTATATATTAATAGATATAAATATCTTTATAAATATATTTATAATTATATATATATATATTATTTATATATTTTTATTTATAAACATAATTATAAATATATATATATTTATTTAAATAATTATAAAATTATAATAAATATATTTAAATGATAAATATATTTATTAATTTTATAATTATATATTTAAATTATGTTTAAATATATTTTTTATAATTATAATTATAAATATATATATATATAAATATTTTTGAAATTATAATAAATATATTTAAATAAAAAATATTGTTATTATATTTATAATTGTATATATTTATATATTGATATTGTAGTTGTGGGATTACCCTAGTGGTAAAGGCTCACCGTAATTCATCGTCAAACACAGGTTCAAATACGGGTGGGCATAGGTATTATTTTAGTATTATGCAGGCGGTGACGCAGATGATGACACATGCAAGTGGTGGAACATGCATGACAAAGGTAGACAGTGACGCATTCATGATGTAAGAATGGTGAGTAGGCAGGATGATTCAGGCATGACAATGTATTGAGCTTTCAGGCCATGTTTTGGGATTCATGCCCACTAGGCCTACAGGTCATGTATTAAATAATATAATTTTTTATGGGTGGGATATCCCCATGGGGGGTTGGTCAGCCTTTCTGACCTGTATATGTGGTGTGTGTGTGTTTGAATATAATTGTACCCCCAAACACCTAATATATATATATATATTGATATAAATTTATATGATTATATAAATATACCAAAGTGGTGCATGCCATGATGTATAATAATATAAATACATATAATAAATAAATATATTTATAATTATAGAGAAGTTATGTTAAATATATTTATTTATAATTATAATTATAAATATATATATATATATATATATATAATTTTAAATTATAATAATTATATTTATTATAATTTTATAAATATAAATATTTATATTTTAATAATTAATTTTTTTAATTATTTAAATATATTTATAATCATATAAAATTATTAATAAAAATACTTATTTATTATTATAATTATATTTATAGTAATAATTATAAAATTAAATTAAATATATTTATTTTATTAATAATTTTAGAAATATATTTGAAAAGGATCTAGTATGTGTTAGCAAGATAACCCACACCAAAAAAATATTAGAAAAAAAATAAAGAGCACAATAGAGGAAAGAGGGATTACAATGAAAAAGGTTGCACCCACAATGCCACCTGAAATAAAAATTCATTCAACAATCACTTTCTTCAAAATCTTCCACCCATTCCTTAGGATCCACCCCGACCACTCAGATTCTTACCTCTCTTCGAGTGTTTGGGAGCCTTCCATGTGACATCCTGGCTATCCTAGCCTGATGATGCATCTTCCTCATCACGAGGCTTAGTGCCTTGAGTGAGTTATTTCAAACCATAGCCATCTTGTTTTGAGATGTTCAGTTCCATGACATTATCAATGTCTATGAATTTTGTTTTAACTCAATAAAATCCATGAACTTTGTTGAATTCCTCAGAGAATACATTATTACTATTCTATGTGTTTAAAATGTCATTCAAAGTAAATCTATTAATTTTGGTATTAGAGTCTCGGAGTGCAGTGGCAATCTACTCAGATGCCACCTTCCCTTCCAGTGTACCACCAGAAGCAAGTTCCACTATATCTTACAACCATCATGAAAGGTAGGTGATGAATATATTGGAGGAAAATTTTATCTTGGCACGGGTAGTGGATCCCTAAGCTTCATGGGGTGACTAACTAAAGGCCCTCAACATCCATTATTTTGGATTTTCCTTCCCTTTAGGTAGAGATAGACTCTTACCATAGACCACGATCAAATTTCTCTTGAACAATGGACTCATGGTTGGATTTTTCATAGGAGACCTCAATATCCACAATTTCAGTCTCCTTGCGTTGTTTTTCTTTAAAAGAGAAAGTAATATCTTGAGAGGTCGCCCCCATAAGTTCATATCCAGAGGGTATTTCCCCTTCTGTCACTGCCTAGTATAAATGGAAGAATCCTTATCCCATGGACTAAGAGTTATAACATACTTACTCATTACTAAAATAAGAACATCCTTAATAGAAGGATATACGTTAAAACTAGTAATGTTACCTGATATATCAGCCCTCGCACCCCCGAGCACTGCCCAGTTTGGATTGGTGAAATAGCTAGAGTATTGGATTTGAATCCATATCTATTATCCTTCCCTGTAGAAGACTCTAAAGCCCTTTCTTCTTGAATTATAGAACTTTAACCACCATTAAGTATCATTGGACCAGAGAAACTTTTAGAATTTTGTGTTGCGTATCCATCATCAATTGGAGGAAGATCCTCCCTATTAATCTTATCATTTTTTGTCACCAGAGTATCCTCTAATGTGGCTTTCCCAGCAACATGATTGGAATAAAATTTTATATTCTTTGTATATATTTTTACTTCGACCCCCTTTATAGAACAGAAGAACAAATAGTGTATGGACAATAATTGACCTATATATACCAAATTTTTTAACACAAATAATATAAACGAGGAAACTTCTCATATTTTATTTGGAGATATATGTCATCCTCTTCAGTAGATAAGAGGTCCATGCCAATAATATTATAACTAAGGTCTACTTCCACAAGTACATGAGTAAAATAGTCAAACCAAGAAACTTTTTTCACCTTATCCATCTTTATGGGTATTCCAACTATAGATACTATATCAAAAAGGATGTGTGGTTGCTAGAATATACAGTTCATGCCAAAATTCAAGATCCAAATATAAGCTCTAGTATTCATAATTCCAGATGGATTAAATTTATAATCCCAATCCTGAATTTTTAGTGTTCGAGGTTTAAGGAAACTAAACCAAAACCACAAGCCCTAAGCACCAAATCCTCATAATAGAAAACAATATGAAAATGACCTTTGTCGAAGGGGATACATCCCTAATCAGAGAAGCCCCACCAAGAAGAGAGTTTTTGTGTAAGTTATTTAGTACTCAGTGGATTTCCATTAATATGTAGCATGATTAGAGAAATAATCAAGAACATAAAGATTTTGAGACAATCCTTAATCACCTCTTGATTATTAAACACAAAAACCATTGGGTCTTTGTGGCTCACTCTTTATAAGGGAGAGGCCATCAGCGCAACAAATTGTCTTCTACTAATGCCATCATACATTGAAAGAGAACCTCTAGAATTCGATCTATCATAAATGAACTTTTTCATGTAACCATCAAAGTAGGGAGAGACTGGTAGATCCCCTCTAGAAAGGAGTTCTATATGAATTATGTGTGGTAAATCCATTGAATAATGGAATCCCTAATAACTATAGAGTTCACTACCATAGCTTCTAATAGGCCATCCAATATTTAAAAAGGATATTAGATAATGCAGTTATGTTGGGAGTCACCCTACACCTACACTAGAGCCAACCCAATATCAAGGGGTTGTATCAAATAACAAGGTTAGATCTTTATCAGCACATTTTTTAACACTGATAAAGAAACACCATATCAGCTCTAAAAAAAGCACTGATAAAATTATTCTTTATCACCACTAGAATTTTAGCGCTGATAAAGACATGTTTTATTGGAATTTTTTTAATGTTTATATAGGGGTATCTTTATCAGCACTTTCTATTTTTACTATGATAAAACCACACTATATCCCTGATGATAAAAGCCTTATGGGTTCTCATAAAATTAAACCTAATAAAGCCCTGGTTCTACTCATGCCATCAAGATTTCTTGGAACCAGAGCCCTATTCTAGCTATAATTTCTATCGTCAGAACCAACTACTACCATCGGTCAACATTCTCGATGAATCAATCTCTCCAAATCTATGGTATGTACCGATTTGTCTTGTTAGTGCCTCCAAACACACTATTTCTTAATTCATACCAATTCAAACCCTACTGCAAGTTTCATCACTTCTTCTCAATGAACCAAATAAATTTCCCCAAAAACAACCAATCCCTATAGTATCTAGTCTAAGTAAGAGTGTCATATCCTCATCATTCATCGTCCTCTCCTTCTCTTGTATTCCCCTTGATACGTATGCCATAGGCCAAAATATAGGTTGTCAGGATGATCAATTTTTATGGGATTAACATGTTTGATATCTCTTCTAGTTTTATTGGACTCGGTTGGGGTAGAATTGGGCCACCCATGTTGAAAGCAGTGAGATTTAAGTAGTTTTTCCCCATGCTTATCTCTTTAATTTTGGATTTGTTGATTTCATGGGATTTTAATTCATGTTTTTGTCTTCTAATAAAATTATTATTTATGTTAGAGGAATACATAGGATGAAAGAAAGGTTTTCTCTATATTTATAATTAATTTTAAATGTTTTTATATTAAAAAATGTATGTTATAAATTGTTTTTCAATATCCTTGTGCACCATGTGTTTTCCTAAATTTCTTGAAATGTCATCTGGAAAGATGTTTTTAATTTAAAAAGTTGGTCTAGTCATCAAAAATAATTTTATATTGGTTCCTAATTTTTAATTTTTATTTCAACTAATATTTGAAATTCAAAGAGTTGATAACGTGTTTCTAGTTTAGTTTTGAATAAATAAAGCATATCATGAAAATGTCTTTTGACATATTCAATGTTTTTCAAGTTTAAAATTTTATTATTTTATACAATTTTAAATTTATATAATTTTATAAATTTTATAATATATATTTATAAACTAATATAATTAATTATTGATTTTTGTTAAATATGTATACTTTTATTGTTTTATTTATTGATAAATTTATATACTTTAATAAATTTTATCGTATATCATATTGACAAATATTGTTTAAACATAATTTTTTTATTTATAATTTTATAGTTTTCTATATTTATAAATTAATTTAATTTTATAGTTTTATTGAGTATAAATTATTAAACTTTTATACTTTCATAAATTTTACTTTTATATATTATAATTTTATACTTTTAGAAATTTATAAAACTATATAATTCGACAAATTATGTATAATTTTATAACATATATATAATTTTATATTGTTTTATACATTTATATGAATATTTAAATTATTTATATTTCTTTAAGATATATATTATTTTATAAATTATATTTAATTTTATTGCCCCATGGGGTGTAGTTTAGTGGTTACATCCCTACTGTACTTGTGGTAGTGAGTTGAGGAGGTCCTGAGTTTGAATCTCAACATCTAGAGGTTTCTTTCTTTTGTACCCCACCCTCAGACCTACCATGTATTTATAATATTATACTTCTATATATGTCTAAAATTTCATATACTAATATAAATATATATAAATTTATAATTTATAATTTTCTACCTAAATAAAATTTTTAATTTATTAATGCATTAATACTTTTATACATTCATAAATTTTATTTCTATAAATTATACTTTTATATTTTTATAATTATGTAATATTATTATTTTTCCAAAAACATGATTTTAATAATTAATTATTATTTAATAATATATAATGTTTTATGTTTTAAATCATAATGGATACAAATTTGGACGTATGATTTCAATTGGGTGGTGAATGAGTTTCAAAATTAGATTTGATTTTTTGGATTTCATGTCAATAATGTATCTAAGTAGGGACTTATTCGATTTCTTCTTATAATTTTATTGGTAGACCTTGTTTTACTCATAAAGAAGAACATTATCATATCACTAGAGTTTTATTTCAAACCATCTATGAGGTATGACACAGTAACATAGAAACAATTCAAAAACTAGCAAATTTTGAGGGACCTAAGAGGTGTGATGTGAAATATATGATATTTGATGAGTTTTCCTTTCTTTTGAAAACCTGAGTATGATCTTAATCATAGGAAATTAAATGTTAGAGTCAAAAATAATTAAAAAATATATAATAATTTTGTTTTTATTTTTGAAAACATTATATTCAAGATCCATGTAATCTATAATGAAAATGGTTTTCAAATAATATAGTTTTTTTATTTCCATTATTACATTCAATATACATATTTTAATTAGTTTTTTATAATGTAAATGTGATTTTAAGGATTAATGTTTGTTGTTAAAGTTAATAAATTGGATTTATATAATGTTTATTAATGAAGATGATATTTTGGTTTTGAATGATGATGTAAATAAACGATTGTTTAAGTTTCACATTGGATTTAAAATGGTGTTTTGTGATTTGAAATTAGAGTGAATAGATTGATTAGTTTTTTATAATGTGGTATGCTCTATCAACGAGATGAGTGATATCTATGTTTATAAATGAAAACATGTGTAAGGAAAAAAGGTCCTATATATATTTCTGTGATCATTTTAATTTTAGACACCTCCTAGATACACATATCCACACCTCCTACATTATATATATTTATAATAACACCATGGAAAGGGCTTTCCACTGACTCTATCCAACCCATAGGATATGCATCATGACCTCATTCCCAAAAAAGGTGAATTAATGTTTAACACCTTTGAAACTCATAATCATATTTTTAATATAATATCCCTTTCATGGTTAAATTTAGACAATTCCTACATGACTACACCTTCTATCTAATTTGGTGTTAGCTTATAAGGGGATGAGTATAACAACCCTACTCTTTATTTCATATTTAGAAATGGTTTATTAAATAAACATGCACTTAATACAATATAAAATATCGAGAGGTCTAGTGTCTTTTGGGATTATGAACATTACATGGCAACTTAAGATATAAAATACAACATCTTTATTCAAAACATCTTTTACAAGACCACAATATTCCTTCGTACATAGCATTTCATGGGATAACCTAAGGACATACATAATAAAAGAGTGAGCTATGAAGCACAATAATTGATTAAATAGGTAATAACATGAAGAATAAAATAAATGTTAGGAAATAGTCATATCATTGGAGCATAAGAGAAACATGACCATAAAGACATGATATAGCATGATCATCATAACATGGAAATGTGGAAACAACTTAAAACACTATATCATTAACATAAAGGAATTAGGTAAACCCCTATCCCAACATGATGGAAAAAGTCATATAAAAGAATAAGGTAAAATCCTATCCCAACATGAAATATCATGATACTAAACATTACCCAATGCATTGGAGTACTGTTAGAGAGCACCCCTCACTGTCTTTTAAATCTCATGCTTAAGTGTTCCACATGGATCATATAACATGGATTCATTCAACATAATTAATTGTTCCACAATAGATTAATGTGAAATAAATATATTAAATTTTATAATAAATAATTATATGTTCATAAACATAAATATCATTGATATATAAATGGGCATGGTATTCACTACACGATGATTTTTTCATGGAAAATTGCGGTGCAATTTCAGCAGCATAACGACATCACATGGGGATTCATAAAATGGGTTGTTGAGAGCGAAAGGGGTATAAAATAATTTAGAAATTAAATGGGAAGTAAGGATTTCATATAAATATATTTTACAACATGAGGAATTTGTAAATAGAATTCATAACATAATAAAGCAATTTGAATAAGGAGGAGGAATTAAATAACTCTTATGAAATTTTAGCATTGTAATGGTTGTACATGATAGGGATTTATGAGAGAGAAATGGGTATATAATAATTTAAAAATAATAAAGGAAGTATGTGGGAGGTTCTAAAACATACCCTGTCATTTTTAATTGAATATAAAAGGGTGTAACAATATAAAGATACTTCGATAAAAATGAAAAAGGAAGGAAACCCTTACTTGACTGTGTGACTTAAAAATCTTGAAGAGGGGATTCTTGAGAGATTGAGTCACCTTGTGGGGATTATAGAGAGGGGATAATAGATTAGGGTCATGCTCCAAGGATTTTGAGTGAAGAGAAGTGGGAGATTTGGTGGCTTTATATAGGAAATTTGGGGGGAGTTATTTAATATTTCACAAACATAGGTTTTAGAATCTATATAATTAAATATTCAAAACAAAAAACCATACCATTGTTTTTGCCCATGGTTTTTTCCAAATAAGAGTAGAAAAAATTATTTTATTAGACCATGGGCCGAAGATATTAAAATATTATCCTTTCTTATGTGGAGGTGAGTCAAATTATTAAAGAAATGAACTTAAAATCATAAAATATGTTATACATTTTGGAGAATTCACTAAGGCATTATAAGAAAATTAAAATAAATCTAAAATCAAATTAATTTAAAGTTAAAACATATATTTGGTCAAAAATATCTTTTATGGTATTTATTACATCACTATCATGTCATTATGATGTCATAAAACACACTATATATTTATATATTATTTAATTGTTTACCCAAAAATTTGACTATCTCAGAAAATTATAAAAATTAACTATTGGGTAATTTTGACATCCTAATTCCAAAAATAATATTCATTTTATCTAAATAATTTTATAAATATGTTAATTTTCACTTTTAAAATGAGAACCGTCATTTATTGAAAATTTGACTGGTTTTGACCAAAACAGTTTTTAAACCATATTAAAAATTACATTTAAATTCATAAAAATTATATACTCATTTATTATTAATAAAATTAATTTTATAGTAGTATTTTATTAAAAATATTAATTATTTCAAATATTCACTAATTCCTTAAATTAATTGTTTTAAAACACACTTTCTATTTTGTCGTATAAAAATATAACACTTATCAAACTGATTACCTAATCATTTATAGATAACTAACTAATGTAATCATCATTTATAAGAATTTTTTTATAATATTATTAATAAAAAAATAATAATGCATATATTTCTCAAAAGTACCATTTTTACCTGAAAAATTAATTTATCAAATTCATCATTTTTCTAAGAAAGGCTATTCACATAAAGGGATTGATGGAATAAGGATTTTATTTATTGAAAGGGATTACACAATAAAAACTAATACCTTGTTAAATAACCACTTATAACACCCACATAAGACCTAAGGTTATGGTGTGCGATGGTGTCAGACTCTTGCGGCGGCTCAGATAACATCACTCAGGTGGTAATATCTATTAACACGAACTTCTCCAATAGGAAATTCCATTAAATCTTAACATGTTGAAGCACCGCTTGGTCTTGGTCAAGAGCATAATCTAGTAACTCTAAATCCTTTCCAGGCCCCAACAAATGATCTTCGTATGGCCCAACTCTACTGGATGTGGCCTTCATCTACTTTGTCTGTGTCGAAATGATTTGTTAAAAACATATATTTTTATTAGATGTCTGATTATTGTTCAATGAATATATTATCAATAGTAATGACACTTAACATTTAATTAAACCCAATAATAATAATAATAATAAAGAGTTCATGTGTTTTCTATATCCCTAAGACATTAAAAGAAATATAATTGTATTCATAAATGATCAGGTCATTACAACCTTCCTACTTAAGAAATTTCACCCTTGAAATTTCCTTTTCCAACACTAAAACAGATGAGGGTAACTCTACCTTGTCACTTCCTTTGGTTCCCGGGTTTCTTCTTCAAACTTTTGGTTTCCCAACAACATTTTGATGAGGGTAATTATCTTATTTCATAGAAGTTTTTTCCTATGATATATGATCTCTGTTGACATATCTTCATATGAAAGGTCATTCCCCAATTGTTCCACCTCTATATTGAGTACATCAAATGGGTTAGGTATGTAATTCCTCAAGATTGATACATGGCATGCATCATGTATTGAGACAGGTTGGATGGGAGTGTTAGTTGAAAGGCCACTACTCTAATAAGATCCAGGATTTCAAAAGGGATGATATAGCATGAAATAAGCTTCCCCTTATTCCCAAATCTCACCACTCTCATTCATAGAGATATGTGGGGGAAACCATATCTCCAACATCAAACTCAAGGTCTCATCTATAGTTGTTAGCCTAGCTATTTGGTCGACTATGAGCAGCTTTAAAGTGTTGTTGGATGGTCTTAACTTCTCTATCATTACTTCGAACATTTCTTTACCTGAATTTTTTTTCTCCCCAAAATCCCTCCAACATGCCAGTGTTCTACACCTCTTCCCATAAAGGGATTTATAAGGATCCATTTGGATGCTTGAGTAGAAACTTGTGTGGTAAAAGAACTCAACCAGAGGAATATATTGATCCCAAAATCCTTTAATGTCCATTGAGCAAGCTCTCAATATGTCCTCAAGTGTTTGGATAGTCCGCTCAGATTGACCACCAGTTTGAGGATGATAAACCATAATAAATTTCAGCCCAGTATTCAAAGCGTATTGGAGACTCTTCCATAACTCATAGGTGAATCTTGGATCTCAATCAGATAAAATTGATAGTGGTACACCATGCAGACTTACCACTTATCTAATGTATATTCATGATATTTGATCAAATAAGAAGTCATCTTGAATTTCAATTATGTGTGTAGTCTTTGTAAGACAATCCACCACAACCCATATATCATTATATCCTTTGGATTTCTTCAGAATTCCATTGAATATGTCCATGGTGATGTTCTCATATTTCCATGTTGGTATGGGTAATGGTTGTATCACCCCCTTGGACATCTTCCTCTCATCCTTCACTTGATGACATACCAAACACTTTGATATATATTTACCGATATCCATATTCATGATATCCCACCATTAATTCCCTCAATGTTCTTAATAAATATTTGTGTTTCCCAGGTGAATGGAGAAATTCTAACTATATGCATCATCTAAAAGACCTTTTTTTAACTCCGAATTTGATGGAACACATAGTCTTTGACTTAAATCTCAGAATTCATTCTTCATTAGCATTTAAATCTGATGATTTCCCTTTTTTGATAGCTTCTGCTTTATTCTAAAATCCAACACCTTATTTTTTAGCATCCTTCAACCTTTCCAGAAGTGATGATTGAGCAATCATTTGTGAAAGTATTTATTATGTTCCCTTATTTAAGATTCACATGTCCATCTTTACTAAATCTAAGAAGATTGGATACTTTTTAATTCTCATCAATGATAGAATCATTGGGTCCTTTATACTTAGAGAATCTTCCACCTTGTTCACTTTTCTAGGGTGGTAATGGATTGAGCATTCATACTCCTTGATGATCTCTAACCATCATCATTCATACATGTTCATATCTTTCTGTGTGAATATTTGTTTGTGACTTTTGTGATCCATATATATTTCACACTTTTCTAAAGAGAGATAATTATATCATACTTTCAATGAAAAGATCATAAATGACAATTATAGATCATTATTGGGATAGTTTTGATCCAGAATTTTCAACTTCCTTGAGGCATAGTTGATGAATTTGTAATTCTGCATCAACACACAGCCTAGGCCCTTCTTTGACGCATCACTGAAGATCATGAAAATCTCCCCACTTATTAGTAGTGTGAACACATGGGAAGTGATAAGCCTCTTCTTTAACTCCATGAATCTTTCTTCACATTCCTAATTCCATGAAAACTTGACTCCCTTATGAGTTAGATTGGTATGTGGGTTTGATAACCACGATAAATTTCTCATAAATTGGTTATAATATCTAGATAACCCCAGGATGCTTCGGATATCTGTCATAGATGTCAGCCTCAACCATCCCTCAATTGATTTTTTTTGTAAGGATCCATAGATATCCCATTGCATGTGATGATATTCCCCAATAATGAGACTTCATTCAACCAAAACTCACACTTTTTGTACTTTACATAGAACTTCTCCTTTAACACGGTCTATAGTATAATGTTTAGATGCTCCTCATGTTTTTCATTTTTTTGGAGTATATTAGAATATCTTCAATAAATACTACTATAAATTTGTTGAGGTAATCTCTAAAGTCTCTATTCATCAATCCTATAAGGTTTTTTGGATAATTAGTGAGTTGAAAAGGGAATTACTATGAACCCATAGTGCATGTACCTTGTACAAAAGTAGTCCTGAGGATATCCTCCTTCCTCACCCATACTTGGTAATATCCCAACCATAGATCCACCTTGGAGAAGTATTGTGATCCACATATCATGTTGAATAAGTCATAAATTCATGGAAAATGATACCTTTTCTTTATCATGATTTTTTTAACCTCACGAAAATCAATGACAAGGCGCATTGACCCATACTTCTTCTTGATGAAGAGGTCCAGTGCACCCCATAGTGAATCCCTTGGGAATATAAACCTTGTTTCATTATTTCTTTGTAGTTGTTTATCTATATATTCACGCTCCACAATAGCCATTCTATATGGATTCTAAGATATTGGAAATTACCCAGGTATAAGATCAATCTAGAATTCAATATCTCTTCTAGGAGGAAGCTATGGAATTCCTCAGGAAACACATCATTGAATTACCTCAAAATAGGCATGTCTTTGGGTATGGATCCTTCCTTAGACTCAATCAGCTAAGAAAGATAATCATGATCATAGGGAAGTAATATCCATTCTTAAGATGATGGTGCTATATAAGATTCATCCTTTTCCTTGAACTTGTATAGAATCGATGGTTGATTCACCATAGAGAGAGTGATTTCCCTCTCATGACAATTTATATTGCCTCTATATAGGGAAATCCAATCCATGCCAAGAATTTTATCAAATTACACCAAGGAAAGTATGATGAGGTTCTCCAGGAAGTTCATTCCACAAATTGTGACAGGGGAGGCATTATATTCATGGGATGAAATAATTTCCCCATTTTTAGTTTTTACCAACATATATACTTCCATTATTTGTGGTGATGTTTTTATTGTTATTCTAAACTTTTTGGTTATAAAAGAATGTGTTGAACTAGAATCAAAAAGTATGTTCACTATTATTGAATGAATAACTAGCGTACCTATCACCACTTCACCTTCGGGATTTATTTCAATAGTAGTGATGGAAAAGGCTCTCCCTTGATACATTGGAGGTTGTTGGTTGCCTATGAAAACCATTGGCTCGGGGCACTGGTTCGCAAAGTGACTTGGTTCTTTTCAGTTGTAGCAATGAAAAATGAATTGAGGATCGATTGAATCATTCCTTTCCTCTGTCGTAGTAGCGGTTTTTTCTTAGCAATAATCACTAGCTAGGTTTCCTTCCTTCCCTATCCTAAAGCATTTACTCACCCCCTTCAATAAATTTCTAGGGTGCTTCCTTCCACACCTTTGGCAAGTGGGATAATGGAATATCTTAGAACCATTTGATTTATCCATCGGACTGACATAATTAAAGTCTACTTTCTACTTCTTATCCCCACTATACCCATGATATTCACTGATCTCCATCTCGACTTTGAGGGCACATCAGACAATCTTCTTATAGCTATCAAAGTCGCAGATCTTGAGGGATTTTTGTAGGGTGGGTTTTAGCCGACCAAAGAAGCAAGAAACCTTGCATTCGGGGGTAATGACAAAACCATAGGTGTATTGTGCATGTCTGGTGAAGTTTTCCTCATACGGCCCAATAGATTCTTCCTCTTTTTTCTTGAGTTCAAGGAAATATCTTTCTATCTTAAGACAGAGGGTGCGTGGAAAATATTTATCAATTTTTTTTTTCAGAAATCCTTCCATCCCATCACCTTGATATATTCCTCAGGCTTTGTATTTTTGATCAATGTCCACCATTGATCAGCTTCACCCTCCATATGATAATAATCTAGAAGTAAATCCTGTTGTTCAGAACATTGAAGGATGGAGAAGATCTTCTCAATGGAGTTGATCCATTGTTTGGTGATTGAGGGATCAGATGATCCCTTAAAATTATGAGGCATTAGTATCATAAATCTCTCGATTACAACTTGTCCTTTCATAGGGAGGGGGTGGATTTTCTTATTAACCCATGTTTCTATTAAAAACATGAGTTAACTGAGAGAGTATCATGACAAATTTTATGATTCCCACTGCCATTGGATTGTGCATTGCATTAGAACAGTCATCACATTGATCTTCGCATTTGTTGCTATCTTGAGTACTCTTATTATCGGCCATTGGCTTGAATAAAATAAAAATTAGGGGTAATTTTTTTAAACTATTAAGCACATAAAGGGGAATACAATGAAAAAAGGGATAACATATAAACTACATTTATTTCCTTAACTTATGATTTTCTAGGCTTCTATATAAGTCATCCAATATCTATTTCCTAACGTATGGGATTTTTTCTACTCCCTTAATAATGGTTCATATTAATCTATTGAATTTACTAAAGAATATCCCCTTGGAGTGTCGAACTAGGAGTTCCGCATAGCCCATTATCATGCCTAATTTCCCGTCTGATTCTAGCTCAATATGGAGTTTTTGGATTTTACCCCTAGATACATCTATGCCAGAGCCACCTATAATTGTTCATATATAGATAGAGATGTATTTTCATGATAAAAAAATTACTATAGACTGACCAAAATTTGGTGTGTTTTTCCTATACTTAGTATTATCCTTAAGGATTTCACTAGGTTTTTCTAATCATAATCCAAAAAATAACTAAACCTATGCTTTGATACCAAATATAACAACCCTTCCCTTTATTTCATATTTAGACATGGTTTATTACATGAAAGTTCACTTAATACAACCCAGAAGATTGATAGGTCTAATGTATTTGGGGTTTAATAAAATTACATGACAACTTAAGACATTAAATACAACATCATTATTGAAAACTTCTTTTACATGACCACAACATTCCTTCATACTTATCATTGCATGCGGTAAATTGGGGACATACATAATAAATGGGTGAGCTATAAAGCTCAGTAAGAGAGTAAATAAAGCATAAAATTAAGAATACAATACATGTTAGGAAATATACATATCAATTGATAATAAAAGAAACATGAACATAAATGCATGATATAACATGATCATCACAACATGGAAATGTGCAACAACTTAAAACACTACATCATTAACATAAAGGAAATAGGTAAACCCCTATCCCAACATGATGGAAAAAGTCCTATAAAGGAATCGGGTAAAACCATTTCCCAACATTACATATCATGATACTAAATATTACCCAATTCATTGGAGCATTATCAGGGTGCACCCTTCATAATCATTTCAATCTCAGGATTAAGTGTGCAATATAGATCATATAACATTGATTCATTCAATATAATAATTTATTCAATGATTAAGGAATGTGAAATACATATATGAAAGTCTATAATCAATAAGTATACATGCATAAATTTTAATACCCTTGATAGATAAATGGGTATGATATTCACTACATGATGATTTTGGTATGGAAAATCGTGGTGCAATTTCGATAGCATAACAACAACACATGGGGATTCATAAAATGGGTTGATGAGAGATAAAAAAGTATATCATAATTTAGAATTGAAATGGAAAGTAAGGGGATCATATAAATACATGTTCCAACATGAGGAATTTTTAAATAGAAGGTGTAACATAATAAAGAACTAGAAATAAGAGGATGAATTAAATAACTCTTATGAAATTTCGTCATGATAAAGGGTGTACATGGGAGGGATTATTGATAGATAAATGGGTATATCATCATTAAAACATACTAATGTTGTATTGGGGGTGAAAAAAAACCCCATAATTTGTAATTGAAATGAAAAGGTTGTAACAATATATTAAAACATGGATAAAAATGACAAAGGAAGGAAACCCTTACTTGAGCGTGTGACTTCAAAAGATTGAAGAGGGGATTATTGAGATCTTGTGGAACCTTGGGGGATTATAGAGAGGGGAGGATATATTAGAGAATTTCTACAAGGATTTTTAGTGAAGAGAAGTTTGATATTGGGTGGGTTTATATAGGAAAGGAGAGGGGAATTATTTAATATTTCACAAACATAGGTTTTGGAATCTATATAATTAAATATTAAAAACCACAAACATTACCATGGTTTTTTTCCAATGGTTTTTTCCAAAGAGGAGTGGAAAACATTATTTTATAAGTCCCTGGGCCTAAGATATTAAAATATTAAACATTCTTATGTGGAGGTGAGTCACATTATTAAAGAATTGAGCGTAAAATCATAAAATATGTTATACATTTTGGAAGATTCACTAAGGCATTATAAAATAAGTAAAATAAAAATAAAATCAAATTATTTTAAAGTTAAAACATATATTTGGTCGAATATCCATTTTATGGTATTTATTACATCACTATTGGGTCATTATGATGTCATCAAACACACTATTTATATATTAATTAATTTTTTACCCAAAAAAATAGACTATCTCATAAAATTCTGAAAAATTCACCATTGGATAATTTTGAAATCCAAATTCCAAAAATAATATTCATTTTATATAAATAATTTTATAAATATGCGAATTTTTTCTTCTAAAATGAGAACTGATATTTATTGAAAATTTGACGGGTTTAGACAAAAAATGTTTTTAAAGATTAATAAACATTACATTAGAATTCGTAAATATTATATACTCATTTATTATTAATAAACGTAATTTGAAAATAATATTTTATTAAAAATATTAATTATTCAAAAAATTAATTAATTCTTTAAAATAAATTCTTTAAAAATACACCTTTTATTTTATCGTATAAAAATATAACTCTAATCAAATTGATTACCAAATAATTTAATGATAAGGAACTTATATAATCATAATTTATAAGAATTTTATTATAATATTATTAATACCAACATAATAATGTATATGTTTCTCAAAAGTACCATTTTCACCCAAAAAATCAATTTATCCAATTCAACATTTTATTAAGAAAGACTATTCCCATTAGAGAATTGACGGAATGATACTTTTATTTATTGAAAGGGATTACAAAATAAGTAACTAATACCTTGTTACAAAACCCCTTATAACACCCACATAAGACCTATGAGTAAGGTGTGCAATGGTGACCGAATCTTGGGCTGGCTCTGATAACATGGCATGAGTGGTAATATCTATTAACTCAAACTTCTCCCATAGGTGATTCCATTCAAGCTTAACGTGTTAAAAATCAGATTGGGATTGGTCTAGTGTAAAACCTAGTGATGCTACCTCATTTTTGAGATATGAAAAATGAGCTTCATATGACCCTAGTCTACTGGATGAGGTCATCATCTCCTTTGTCTGTCTCGAAAGGATATTTTAAAACATTATATTTATATTAGTTGTGTGATCACTGTTCAAAAACTATATTATCAATAGTAATTATACTTAATGGTCAATTAAGCCTAATAATAATAATAAAAGAGGACATGTATTTTCTATATCCATAAGACATTAAAAGAAAGGGTATTTTATTCATAAATGATTGGGTTGTTACAATGAGTATAAGGAAACAAAATGTAATAATGATTATAATAATCATTAGATTTTTCTCTAGAATAGTTATTAATGATTTTTTCCCTCCCCATATCTTATATACATGAACCTATATTTCTTGAACTGCTCTAAGTAGTAGTCACCCCATTCTAGGTACTGATGAACATTATCGATGAATTCAAAGGATAGCTCCTTCCACCTATGGAGTAATTCTTTTCTTAAATTCAATTTCCCATTTCCTTTAACGCATGATGAAATTATTTGGAACATTCAACTATTGGGTTCCCCTTATTTGAAAGGAACATTTAGTGTATTTTTTTTAAATATTAATATTAACTAATCAAATAAGATGAATTAGAATAGAAAATGGATAGATTCCAATTGTATGACAAAAGATTATGAATATGGGGTAAAATAGTGCATCATGTTTTCAAAAGATCATTCATATGAACATTATAAAATCCTTCATCTATGTTTACACAATTATTATTCAAGAATAAATATTATACAAGAGTCAGAAGAACACTTGATCTATCAGACAACAGATCAATATCATAAATGTTTGAATAAATATGAGGAAAACTTGAATAAAGTTAGTGACTAGGATAAAAATGTGTTTTATGGATCTTATGATGTGTTTATAAGTGTGGAAAATAAATAATATTGTATTGAGGATTTAATTGTAGGTGTTAATGATGATGAATATCATATTGAGAAAATTAAAATGATCTTCACCTAAAACCTTGATCTTTTTTTCAAAGATAAATGGGAGGTTGGAATCCATGGGAGATTCCATGCCCAACTTTAGTGAGACCATCATCTTCCATGTACTATGTATATGAATGCTTTATGTCTAGAGTGTTGGGATAATGACCAAGGTTACTCACAAATTTCTTCAAAAAAACCACAAAATTTTTATTGTACACCCTCAAATTGGGGATTTCATACTTTAAATCGAATATGATCCTTTCCAGAACAGGATCTTCCACAGAAAGACACACCTCCTTGGTAATGAAGGGGATAACTACATTGTGGAAACTAGTCTTTCCTTCAGTCATCAGGCCCATACAGAAGATGTGGTTGCCCAAGTTGAGAAGGATTTTTGTTTTGATGTCATCCATGAAATGTTGAAATAGGGTGTCATTGGTACTATTGTCGGAATCATTAGAATCAACCCAGATCTAGTTGGGGTTTCACCTCTAGAATCTATTCATAGAGATTGAATTGATATGGATTTTCCAGCATCTATTGTAAAAATCTCATCCATCATCATCGAGTCACCGATTATATCCATTGCAAAATGAAGGTATGGGTAGCCTTTGATCCAACGAAGACATAGGTATCTATCTTTTCCCCCTTTGGATTTTACAAACCTAGGAAGAATGATCAGTGATTTCCAGTCAATGACCATGAAAATTTCATCACCCTAGTGGTCATGAACTTTGTAAATTTATAGCATGGGTTGATTGAAAGGTGGATTATTCATCTACTACACGATTATGTAAAAATATGATTATAGGTGGATGAAACATACCATTTTGTAGCAGCGTCAACTTGGATGTACCTGAACATCATGCATGACTATGATTTAGTCAATCTCCAGATTAGGGGTAGTCATGGTGATCCAATACCACTCCTTTGTGTTTTTTTTTGATGGAAATATTGTTGGTGCAGACCCAATATCTATTTTTTATAGCTTTAGATGCGCACTGTGCCTCCTGTGAAGTTCATCTCAACTTGAAACATTGAGAATGGAATCATGGACTGGGTTTAGTCTTTCTCTTTCACTCTTTCTTTTATTGTGTTCTATTTCTATCACTCTATAATTTTAATTCTTCGTTCTATAGAGAATTTAGTTTGGTACTTAGTTGTTTGGTATTCTACTTTTGTTCGGGTTACTACTCAACCTCATTAAGTGGTATCACATCCCTCCTTTCATTTTCTATCAAAATCAATTAATGTTTCATGTTTTCTATATTTACCATTCTCATTTTTTCATGATTTTCCGCATTATAATCTCACTCTTAAATCACCACTTCCTTATTGAATTCAATTATTTAACGGCACTATCCCTTTTATATTTCTACACATTTCATATATCTTTTTATAAGAAATAGTTTAACTAATATATTAGTCATTTGATAGGGGAGTATGCATAAAGATATCTAAAAGAACTCAATATATACTCTATGTGTAAACATGTCAACAATGAGATATGATATTTTAAAATTTTATACTGATAATAACATTAATTTGTGGTGAATTAATAAGATAGAGCTTATTTATTAGCAAGGCCCCATTGATGCCCTATGTGGTCCTAAGCAGCATATTATAATTATGAATGAAACTAGAAAACCTATTACAGAATATGTTGATGTTAATCATGATGTGTTAGTTAAGCAACATATCTCTCTTTTTCATTATTTAGGTGAAAAAGTCCTCATTGAAAATTTTTACGAGTCTACTTCTCCTGTAATTTGTCTTAAACATGACAAACTCTACATGACTACCTCATTATTAGGTATGATTTACAAAAAAATGGCATGTTAACATTTGAAATGAAACTTGGTAGTTCAATTAAATCCCACCTAGATGAGTTTAATAAATTCATGGTATATTTATCCAATATTAATGTTTTTTGATGATTGGGATCAAGAAATGATCTTCTTAATCAATTTAGGTAATTCCTTCAACACCTTAGAATACACCATGATGTATTTCTAAGACTCTTTAACCCTATAATAGGTTAAATCACCCATTATTTCTAAGGAAATACATTTTAAACCTAAAATCAAAGGTGAGTCCAAGAGCTTGTTATTTAAGGGTAGACCTAAAACT
This sequence comes from Viscum album, assembly GCA_963277665.1. NCBI lineage: Eukaryota > Viridiplantae > Streptophyta > Magnoliopsida > Santalales > Viscaceae > Viscum > Viscum album. Next base: position 1,081,622,031 of record OY728145.1, on the reverse strand, counting down.
AAAACCAACAATAAATAGTTTAATAAAGAGAAGAATAAAAGGATTAAAGAATATAAACCTAACTCTAATTATAGGGATATAAAGTTACATATTTTCATTGTGGAAAGCCAGGTAACATTTAAGAGGAGTGTAGTAAAATCAAACATGATCTAGATTCTGAAAAAATCACTAATCTCTCCCTTCTTGTAAACTCTGGTTATAAAACTTAAAATGTCATTAATGTATCCATCCATCCCCTCAATCAAGAGTGGGTAATTAATTTAGGTTCTCCTTTCATAGGTTTCCTTTTAGAAAGTCCATTCTAGAGTTGGTTGAAAGGGTATAAGGATATTTCTACATAGGTAATAATAAGAGGTGTCAGGTTAAGGGTAAAGGTTCTATTTTGTTAGAACTTGATTACCATACAGTTATTACTTTTGTTGATAATAGGTGGGTTATAAACCTTCAAAGAAACCTTGTTTCCTTAGGAGTCCTAGACCAAAAGAGGTTCAACTTTAGGTCTAAAATAGGTTGGTTTTGAATCTATAAAGGCTTTATAACCATTATTAAAATATATTTAATCAATAGGCTATATTTATTTAATGGAATGAACCATTCAAGGGATTTGGGTAGTGTCTATTCAATATACACTGACAATATTATTCTTTGTCATAGAATATTGAGGTGTGTTAGATATAATGTCCTTGAGGAACTCAATAAGTAAGGGAATTTTAATGACATCACACCATTAAATATTCCATTCCATGAATATTGTGTGATGGGAAAAAACAAGAGCTTTAGTTTAGGTGGGTTTAGTTACGAAGCCATCATCCCCTTAGAATATGTCCACTATGATCTGTGGGGTCCATCTAGGACTTCTTCCCATGGTGGATGTTTCTATTTTGTTACCTTTATTGATGAATTTTATAGTAATGTGTGGATTTACATTATTAAAAAAAATATGATGTTTTACAAACTTTTAAAACCCACAAACATTAGTTAAAAATCATATTGGGAAGAAACATAAAACTTTAAGAATAGTCAATGGTCTTTAGTACCTATCCATTGAGTTCATAGAATCTTGTGAATCTTAAGGTGTTAATAGACACATAACTATTTTGTTAACTCTCAAAAAAATGGATTAGAATAATGTCTGAATAATACTATATGATAAAGATTCTAGAGAATTGTTTCATGTTCAGGCCTCCCCAAATACATTTGGGAAGAGGCCACTAACACCTTTTTCCACCTTATTAATAGGTGTCCCTCTTTTGAAAATCATTTTAAAACACCTAAATAATTGTTGAAGGGAAATAGTCCTTATTATTCCTACTTTAAGGTCCTTGGTTGTAGAACTTATGCTTATGTTAATACAAAAAAGTAAGAAGCAAGAGATCTAAAGTGTTTTTTTGGATATCCTAAGGGTGTCAATGGGTATAAGCTTTAGGTAGATAAACCTATTTATAAAAAATGTATTGTTAGTAGGGATGTTGTCTTTCATTAATCTTCTTATTATAAAACCATGGCTTCCAAATCTGGAAGTTTTGATCTTTCCCTTCAACAGACTAATGAAAATAATATTCCATCCCAATTTGAGGCTCATTTAGAGCCCTCTCCGCTGGATAAGTAACCTGATTCAAAGAAAGATTCTTGTTTTGATTTAGATTATAAATCTTAATATGCGTTCACTAATAGAGACTACCAACTGAACTGAGATAGGGAAAGAGGGGTTCTCATACCCATTGGTTGGTTTAGACAGTATGATATGGAACTTTATGCATTTCATTTATCCTAGGATCTTACTGATGATGATCCTCAAACTTCATGGAAATCTCTAAATGAAAAACACTCAAAGAAATGGCTCTTTTATAGGAGTAAATAAATAACATATTTAAATTAGAACCGTACATGGAATGTTTTGAACAAACCAACTAATGAAAAATAATTTATTCCATGTTGATATTTAAAATAAAGGAAGATAACACCGAAGGAAATAAAATCATGTATAAAACAAGGTTAGTTTAAAAATGTTTCTTCTAAAGAGAGGTAATTGATTACTCTGAAAATTTTCCCCCTATTATAAATAATTATTCTTATAGACTTTCATTATCATTTTCTACATATAATTATTTTCACATTGAAAAATTATATGTTAAATCTTCTTTCTTTCATGGTTATTTGAATGACAAAATTTATATGAAACCTCCTAATAGTTATCCTACCAAATTTAATTTGAATCATTTATTCCTTTTAAATAAATTTTTTAATTTCCTTAAAATTCCTCTATAAAATTATATTTAATGTTTTATTCATTCATGCTAGCAATAATCTCGTTAGGAGTCAATATGATGCATGTGTTTATTTTAAATTAACAAAAAACAACCTGATTTATCTTTTGTTACATGTTGATGACATGCATATCATTTTCAAAAAATATAAACCTCATTTATAATATTAAATCACAATTAAATGAAAATTTTGAAATGAATGACTTAGGTGAAGCTAAGAAAATATTAGTTTTTGGCATCATAAGGGACAGAATAAATAAATTTTTATACTTATCTCAGAATGATTTTATTTTAGTAAATCATAAGGGAAATATGTTTGAATCTCTTAAACCTATAAATATAACTCTTGGACAACATTTTAAGATATATTTAACACAATCACCCAAATATGCTAATGATATTCATCTTATGTCCAAAATACCTTATGCTAATATAGTAGGAAGTGTTAAGTACAATATGATATACACCCATCATGACATTTTTATGTGATTTTCACCTTAATAAAATTTATGGACACACCTGGTAAGCCACACTAGCATGCCCTTAATTAGATTTTATGATACCTCTCTAGTAGCACTAATATTTCTTTTAGTTATTGTAAATATGTATATTCTGTTGTATTCTTTACCAGATATGTAGATGTTGATTATGCAGGTAATATAGATAAAAGAAAATCTCTTACTTGTTATGCCTTCATGTCTTATGGTGGCCCAATTTCATGGAAATGCAATATGAAATCCATGGATGCACTTTCAACCAAAAAATCTGAGTATATATCATTTATTTAAGTAGTTAAAGAGGCCTTAGGGCTCAAGGATTTGTCTTCTGAAATGCACATGTAAAATTATGTAATTAATGTCAATTCTGATATTCAATCTATACTTCATTTATCTATAAAATTATTTTTCCATGGTAAATCAAAGCACATAGATATTAGGTTTCATTTAATTAGATATTTTATGGAATATAGAACCATGTGTGTCAAAAAGATACACACTGATATAAATTCGGTTGATAGTTTGACTAAAGTCATGGTCTTTTCTATGTTCAATTTTTTTTAGATAGGTTGAAATTGCTTCATATTCCATAACCTTAGGTGTAAGAACATCTCCAATTTCAAATGAAAATGATGGATATTTTTGAAATATTGTGTCCATTTAATTACTTATTTTTCATATAGATATTCTTCCATGTCAATATTTTCAATTTATTTGATAATTATTCCACATTCAATGAAAATATTTCCCAGGAAAAAATATTTGTTTGTGGATTTATTATTAATTCTCAATTATATTTTTTTCTTTTATTGGTCTTATCTAGCCTATTAGACCACTACTACATGTGGGATCCTGTTTACTAGGCCTTGGCCTTTGGTCGACCAATTTCCAATGTTGTCCTATTATCATAGAGATCCACCCATACTTTTCTCCTAAACATTGAATATCCACATAACCCTTTTGATCATAGTCTCACATCTGTACTGGTGTGTTATCAATTTTTTGTGATTTTCATTGTTGGTGTGTGAATGGAGGATGAAGGTTTACTATTCTATTTGAGATGTTGTCTAGTGTTAGGGGGAATTAATTCACCCATGTGTCTTTATCACTTTAGTGGATCATTTTTTACTTAGGTTCCTATTTCTTATTCTTGCTGATTCTTTACACCTTTTACTATTTCTTTCTTTGAGATTAAAAAAATTTATATGCATGTGTTGTATTATTTTTGTGCATGTAGGTCCCCATGGAACAGAATACTATTAAATCATTTTGTTATTTATTATTTCTTTAATTATTTATTTTCTTGTCTTCTTTTTTACATCACTCTTTAGTTTTAATTCATCGATTTTCAAAGAATCAGTTTGAATATATTAAAAGGAATTGAACGGGCCAATTGATGGGTGACAATGATTTTTTTTAACAAATGATATTTTTATCATTTTGTTCAAATTGATGAAGAAGGTCTTCACCATGGGTTAAACCACACCATGTTAAATTCATTCAGCCAATGTTTAAGATTACTATGGATGGAGTTATTAACCAAAATCATAACACTGGGTGTCTTGACCAGGGATGCCACCAATGAGAGACGACCATTCAAAATACATCATGTCATTTCATTGGGTGTGGTATCTTGAACATCAACCAATGTAATATGAGGAAAGTTAAAATATTCATTACAATGATCATGGTACATCAAACAAGTGCCTGTGAAAATTTCCCAATTAAATAAGTCTATGGTCATGGTGCTCAACATGTTAAGGTTAAAATGGTAATGAATTCCTCACCATGTTGTGTTGTAAGCCATATTGGAGGTCATGTCTCCAAAATAGGAGAAAACACATTGGGACTATTTAAATACATTTATTGTGGATTTAAAATCCTTGAATTGGATCATTAAATCTTTGTATTGACCGAAGGGACCCCCAACTCTTATGAATTATTTTAATAGATGTATTTGGAGACTAATATCTCATCCAAAAACATCTATAGCAACAATTTCCCCCAAATTATTCTTGAACAATATTCAATGTTCTTTTCAAAAACATCTTCAAGAAAGATTTTAGTTCACAAAAGGTAATTTAGGCTTCAGTGAATTCAATCCAATTTCTAAATTACTATCTTCATAATATATTTTCATTATCTATTGTTTTAACTTATTAAAGGATCTTCATATTATACCTTATATCACCCAATCTATCATTATATCCATCTCTCTCAATCATTCATTTTCATCTAAAAATTCTAGAGAGAGTTGAGTAATTTTAGAAGGGTTTGTAAAAAAACCTTTATCTTCTTCATCTTCTTCTTTATGTTCTCACCACTATTAATGTAATGATTCTTGGTTCATGGTTTCCACTAAAACCAAGGTTCTTATTTGGTTCTTGGTTTTTGTTAAAACCAAGGGATTATTTCCATATTCTTTGGTTCTTGGATTCCATTAAAACCAAGGGAGAAATATAACCCTCTCATTCCTTCTTAAGGGTAGGATGCATAAAAAATCATTCTTGAGCTATTTCTTGACCCCTTTATCAAATTTTGCATTTTAATTTCCATAATTTTTCTTTTTTCTACACTTAATGTTTTAATTTCTGGTATTCTTAATTTACTTTGATTATTTTATTCCTAAATATAATTTTAGCATGATAATCACTTTTATTTTATAGAATCATTAAAATAATTAAAGAAAATTCACCCCCACATTTCAATTTTATCTCTGAACTATAATCTTAGTGTCTCTTTTGGAAACTAAAAAACAGGTTGGTGGAACATTATAAAGTAGTGGGATATCCGAGTTCTCTGGAAAAGTCTTCAAGAATTTGATACCTGAGGTCTTAAATGAGATACCTAAATACCTGATCTTTTTAGTTTAATATTATAATTACCATCACATGTCTAGAAAATAATGTAATAGTTTCATCCATGAGAGAAAGTGATTTAAAATTGTTTCAATTATTTTTAAAATATTTATAAAAATAAATATTTTTTACAATGTGTAAAATAATCAATGATGGATCATTTGGAATCATAAAAATTGTTTCAAATTTTTACAACACCTATTGTGGGGTGTTAAAATAATATTCATATTTATTACGATTGTGTATTATAGTACCTAACCTCAAATTTATGTCTAAAGGAGATTCTATTGAATCACTCATTATTATTTTCACTTATTAATTATTTTTTATTTTTTAATTATGAAATATTTTAAAAATGTTGGTAAGTGTGTATGAATAAAAATTAGTAAATAAAAATGAACCTTTATGAAAACTCAACTAAATATGTTATGAAAGAAAGAACTAGCCCTAGGGTTGATAACATTGAATACTATTTTTTCCACCCACATGGTTAAATCACTACCACTAAATTTGAACTTTAAATCATACATGAAGACATCCCATTATTACTTATATGTGAATGCATATTTCATTAGAGATATCCAAGAACACAATTCACTCAAAACATCCATGAGAATGATAACGAATGACTCCTTAGTTGGAAGAATTTTGACTCACTTACCATATATGAGAACGCATCCATTCGATGTGAACATGTTGGTTCCATCATATACCAATATTGAGAGAGAGGGAAGGAATTATTGCAATCCAATAATATTGAATAAAAAGTGAAAAATCGGTGGCAAGAAACCATTTCCACATATCCATCACTCATGGAATCCCAAAATCCTCAGTTTAAACCCAAAATAATAAAATAATTGATCAAGTAGTTTCACATGAATCCCAATGAATTCTAGATTTCACACATTGTATTCATTTGTCAAGATAATTCATAAATCTAGTTCAACACTGCACTTGGAATATTTCCTCAGTAAAGAAGTTTGTCTTCATCTCATTACTTCTTATGAGCTTGAATTCAATAGAGATATTTGGTGGATTGTTAGTTGTACTAATTAGTTTCAATAGACCAGGCAGAATATTTCAATCAACTATGTAATAATTTTCAAAAATTGTAAGTAAGACAATCAGCTTGTATTTCTAGTATAAGACATTGTTGTCATCAAATCGATCATGCTTGACCATATCTTGGTCTTTTTCCTTCAAAGAATCATAATCCTTATTTATTAGATAAATCCTTAATATTGTTAGAAAAGATGGATGAAGAAGGATGTGATCTAAGTTGTTCAAGTGCACTATACTTAAAGATATAGTCCACCCCACATTGTCTTTCTTGATGTTAATCCACACATCCTTCGGGATTTCAAAAAACACTAAATAGAACCAATTGGATATCAAGTAGTGAAAACAAAAAATATTTAAGGATTTAGTCTTACCCACATCATGTTGTCAGTAGGTAATCCATACTTAAGGATTCTAAACAAACAAATAAAAATGTAACCAAGATAGCAAGTCATACATTCTCTTTGTTGTGATTAAGGGAAATGATTTTGGAGAATTTTTTATAGAGAGAAAAAGTAACTAAAAATGGACTTTTTTACACATTTTAAAGTGATGTTTTCATGGGAGAAAAATTACACCATTAAATAAAGATTCATCTTAATAAATCACGTGGGACCAAAGTGATAGACTGGTAGAAGAGAAGACCAAAAACCATTGGAATAAAGGTGTTGCGTCAATAAGCCTTCCCTTATGACTTTTCTATTCCTTTCTATTTTGAAAATCACAAACACCTTATACTTAAGAAAATATAAATTTTTCCTCCATAATGAAAATTTACTTCTTTAAGGAAAGTCACCCTAACCAAGATTTTCTTATACATAGAAATATTTTTCTTTAGTACAAAAATACCGGATTCATACTAAAAATCCCAGAAGTCAATTAATGTAAAGATTTGGAGCATTCTGTTTTTAGGATCCGAATTATGGATGAGAACTGTAATGAAGTTCCAATCCAAATTCTAGACTCTAAACTTTAATGAGTATGACTCCGAACTCTTAAGAAATTCGACTCTAAACATTTAAGTGGTTCGACTACGAACTCTTAAGCAGTTCGACTCCGAACTCTTATGAAGTTCGACTCCGAACTCTTAATCAGTTTGAATCCGAACTCTTAAGTTGTTCGAATCCGAAGTCGTTTGAAGTTCGACTCCGAACTCTTATGAAGTTAGACTCCGAACTTTTTCTAGTTCGACTCCGAACTCTGCAAGTTCTGATTCCGATCTCTATTGAAACCAGACTCCGAATTCTTATAAAACAGAATCCAAACATTTCTTAACATAGACTCCAAATTTCATTTTGTTTAGACTCCGAAATTTTGACTTTCATACACTCCGAAATGTTGTATACCTTTTACTTACATATGCTTCATTTCAAAACGATGTCGTGCATTTAGTTATACATGATTTATTATTAAACGATTTCTTTCATTATGTTTCTAATTAACCGTTGGTTGAGTTACACGTGTACAGGTCCCTGCAAATTTCATGGAAAATATGACCATTGGAGGAGGGAGTTGACCATTGGAAATTTTCCTATAAATAGGAGCTCATTTGAAAGAGATCAACAAGAAGTTGATCGATCTAGAGACCACATGCAATTAAGGTGATTTCTAGTGAGAGAAGCCTCTCATGCCTTGTGCGTACTTAACCGCTCATTCAGATTGCTTTGTGAGACTCCGAATGTTGGTGATTACATTCGAGGACTTCCGAGGATAGGAAAACAGAGGTTCCGACTACCTTGAAGTTCGAGGGCTTCCTTGATGAGGAAGACAGAGGTTCCAACTACCTTGAAGTTGAGGGTTTGCGGGGATAGCAAGACAGAGATTCTGATCATTGTATCGAGGGCTTACTCTGGTGTGGGTAAGACAGAATTGCTTGAAAGTATAAATCAAGGGACATTTATCCAAGGTTGTTGGATACCCTTCTCTTTGCGTTAAAGAATTCATATCTTGTTATTTGTAGTTTTACTATTTGTTTTTTCACTGCATATTGTATTGTAAGGAAAGTATAACCTACTTATATTTCCTTAAACTTGTACTCTGATTAGTTTAGATTCTATACGCTTTAAGGTAGAATCTCATATTGTAAACTTTGGTTCCAATTCCCTAATTGGTGATTAGAGGTGTTGTGAATTCTCTTAGTTTAACTTTGTTAAACTTAGATTTTTTCCTTGTCGAAGGAAATTTTTAAAGTGTACAATTCACCCCCTCTTGTATTTTGAGCATCTACAGCGTTATTTCGATCCTAAAATTGGTATCAGATGAGGTTTCAGAAATACTTATACTCATGTATAGGTTTTTCTTGATCATCTTTTTCTTTGTTCTTCATCCATGCTTAGAAAGTTTTTTTCCATTCCGAATTTTCATTCTGAACATAGTCATTCCGAACTTTGTCATTCCAAACATTGTAGTTACGAACTTTTTCTACTAACTAGTTTGGTTTCCAAAGTTTGTTTTACGAATGGTAGGAATCAACATTGGTTCTATTGAAAATATAAACTCTAAAAGACCACCAATATTTGATGGTAATGACTATGAGTACTGGAGAGATCGAATGAAGACTTTTGTTATCAATACTGGAGTGGATAATTTCGTTATGCTTACTGGTGATTATAAAATTCCTGATAAGGAAGTTAGAACATTCACTAACCAGGAAAAGAAAGAGTATCAACTCAAATTATAAGGTATGAAATACTCTACTATGTTCAATGACTAGAAATATATACAGCCAAATTTCTTCTTGTGAAGCAGCTAATTGTATCTAGAAGAAGTTATAAGTTACACACTTTGGCACTTATAAAGTGATTGAAACTAGGAGAGCTATGCTTAGAGCTGAATACCATAGATTCAATTTTCCTTATGGAGAACCAATCTGTAAAGTCCAACAGAGATTTATGACTATAGTCAATAGCTTACAGTCTATGGGAGAAAAAGGGTTAGATTTTGAATCCCTTTTGGATAAGTTAATTGATATTATGCCCAATGAATGGGAATTAAAGAGAACAGCTATAGATGAGAACAAGAAGGTCACTCAAATTTCTCTTGATGAGCTATTTGGAACTCTTATCCAGCATGAAATAAGAATGAAGAGAGATGCTGACAACATCAAAAAGAAGGATGGGAATGGTATTGTCGCTTTTACAACAACATCAAATCATATGAAAGCTAAGACTGCTGAGAGAGTAACCAGATCCAAGTCTAAGAAGGTGGTTATTCAATCAGATTCTAGTGAAAGTGAAATCTCAAAAAATGAGTTAGAAAATCTTGCTCGAATAATGAACAACATTACTGGCCAGATAAATTTCCAATCCAAATATAAGAAAAAGGAAAGGAAAGACAGGAAAGATGGAGAAGTTACTTGTTATGAATGCAAGAGAGCTGGACATATTAGACCAGACTTCCCTTTGCTCAAAAAGAGAGAAAGGAAAGAAAGGAATTCTGAGAGGAATATAAAGAAGTATTACAAAACCAAAGCTAAGAATGTACTGAATGCAAATGACACCTAGAGTTCCAGTGGTGGTGACTCTTCAGATGAATATTCTGATTACGAGTCTTCAGGACAGACGAATCTTGGTCTTATATCCATATTACCCATTAACAATCATTGCTTTATGGATAAAGTATGAAATACTAAATCGTTGACCAATGTATCTTTAAATTCTAATGATAGTAAGTATTATAACTCTTCTGATGATGAATCCTCTTCTGATGAAGAAAATACTTCACCTACCTATGAAGAAGTTTCTAGGTTTTCTGAACTTCTAGAGATTGAGAATTATAAACTAAATAAAAAACATGATAAGGAAAACTCTAGGAATTATATTCCTATAAAGAGAAATATCAGATCTTTCTAAAGATCTTGATAGAAAAAATGATGATTTTATAAATGTTTCAAAAAATCTTGAGGAAATGATTTATAAAAAGAACGAACTTTATAAAGAGTTAGAACAAGTAAATTATAAGAAAAGTGTTTTTGAGCCTAGCTATAGTTCTAAATCTAATGTTTTTGTAGATAAAAACATGGTTATTAAACTCATGTCCGAAATTTTTTCCTTAAATAAGTGTTTATCAAGCATTACCCATGGTAAAGAAAATTTTGATAAAATGTATTCTCAGAAATGAAATTTAAGAAACAAATCAGGATTTGGTTATATCCATGCAAAACCAATTTTTAGTAACAACTAATTTGTTCCAAAAATTGCCCCATTTTGTACCAAATGTCAATGTGGTGGTCACTGGGCAAATAATTGTTCTTTAAAAAACCCAATCTCTAGGTTTTCATAAAGCCTATTTTTCTAAGAAAGTGTGGGTTCCTAAAATTTTTTGTCTGGAAATCTTGGATCCAAGCAAGTTTGGATTCCGAAAGTCTAATTCTTTTCTTGTTTTCAGGAAGATAAAAGAAGTAACAATAACAACACATGGTACATGGATAGTGTATGTTCCTGGCACATGACTGGTAACAAATGATATTTTGAAAATATTATAAAAACGAAAGGAGGAAAGGTAAATTTCAGAGATAATGCTCAAAGAGAAATTGTTGGTATTGGTAATATTGTTCTTCTAGGTAAAACATTGATTTCAAATGTTTTATTTGTTAAGGGTCTTAAGCACAACCTCATTAGCATAAGTTAGTTACGTGATGAAGGTAACCTTGTGAATTTTAGGAATGATAAGTGCTTAGTACACAATTCCAAGGAAGAATTTATTCTCTCAGCCAATAGACAAGAGAGTGTTTACACTTTGAACTTAGATAACCTCAGGAGTCAATACATGCCTTGCCTAAGTGCAATGGAAGATCATTCCTAGTTATGGAATAGAAGACTAGGACACTGTAACCTTATAAATTTATGTAAACTTTCTAAGAAGAAACTAGTTAAGGATCTACCAGAGCTTAGATTTGATTCTTCTAAAGTTTTTGATCCTTATAAATTTGGAAAGCAACATAAATCTAGTTTTAGAGCAATTGGTTAAGTCTCAACGACTGATGCATTATAGTTAGTGCACATGGATCTTTTTGGTCCAACAAAAACTGGAAGTATCTGAGGCAAATACTATGCGTTTGTTCTAGTTGATGATTACACCAGATTTACTTGGTTCTATTTTCTAGCAAAGAAGTCTCAAGTTTTTTCTTATTTCAAAAGTTTTAGAGCACAAGTTAAAAATGATAAAAATCTTCCACTAAAAAATATTCATAGTGATCATGGAGGAGAATTTCAAAATTCTGATTTTGAAAATTTTTGAAGTAGAAAAGGTATTACTCAAACTTTTTCAGCACCTAGAACTCCTCAACAAAACAGTGCAGTTGAAAGAATAAATAGAATTCTTCAAGAAATAACTAGAACCATGTTGAGTGAGTATTCTATAGCTAGAGATTTCTGGGATGAAGCAATAAGTACTGCTTGTTATACTATAAATTGAGTTTTGATAATACCTTTTCTTAATAAAACTCCTTATGAGTTATGGAATGGTAGAAAACCAAGACATTCCTACTTCAAGTTTTTTGGTTGCAAAGTATTCATTCTAAATACTAAAGATAATTTACATAAATTCTCACCAAAATATGATGAAGGAATTTTATTAGGCTACTCCACAACTTCTATGTCATATAGAGTTTTCAATAAAAATACTTGTACTATTGAAGAAATGGTGCATGTAAAATTTGATGAGTCTGATCCTTTTGTTTTCAAACCATTCCAATCTAAAACCTCAGATGTGTTTTCAAAAACTGATTGTCAACCTTTGATAGAAGATCCTTCTGATAAGGAAAATGTTCAAGAAGATACTTCTAAAACATTTACCCCAGAAGACTTTCTACCCTATATTGATGAATAAGTTTAACAAAACCCAAATCAGGTGTTTCTTAAGAATCATCCCAGTGATAACATCATTGGTGATGTAAATAAACCTATAAGGACTAGAAGTTCCTTAAGAAATGAAGTAGAACATCTTTCATTTCTTTCCCAATTAGAACCAAAAAGCACTGATGAAGCTTTAGGTGATGATGATTGGATCAAAGCCATGCAAGATGAACTAAATGAATTTGAGAGGAATAAAGTTTGGACCTTGGTTGAAAGACCTAAGGAAACCTCTGTCATTGGGGTAAAATGGGTCTTTAGAAACAAGTGTGATGAAAATGGAGTCATAGTAAGGAATAAATCTAGACTCATTGCTAAAGTCTATAATCAACAAGAGGGAATAAACTATGAAGAAAATTATGCTCCAGTAGCTAGACTTGAATCTATTCGTATTCTAATTGCCTTTGCAGCATTCTTCAATTTTAAACATTTTCAAATGGATGTGAAATGTGCCTTTCTTAACGGTTTTGTTCAAGAGGATGTTTTTGTTGAACAACCTCCTGGCGTTGAAGATACGAAACATCCTGATCATGTTTTTAGATATACCAAATCTTTGTATAGTCTTAAACAAGTCCCATGAGCCTGGTATTATAGACTCACAGGATTTTTGCTTCAAAATAACTATGTTAAGGGAAATGCAGATCCAACCCTTTTTATAAAGAAAGATAAGAAAAATGTTTTGATTGTTCAAATTTATTTTGATGACATAATATTTGGTTTAACTCAGCAATCTTTAACTGATTCTTATGCAAGCCTAATGAAATCTGAGTTTGAAATGAGTATGATGGGTGAGTTAAATTTTTTCCTTGGTTTTCAAATTTCTCCAAAACCGGAAGGAACCAATATATCTCAACATAAGTATATTAAATATCTTCTCAAAAAGTATGGTTATGACAACACTAAGAGTATAAGTACTCCAATCAGTACCTCAAACTCTTTAGATCATGATGAAGCTGGGAAACCAGTAGATCAAACGTCTTTTAGAGGTATGATAGGAAGTCTAATTTACATAACAGCTAGTTGACCAGACTTAATGTTTTCAGTATGCTTATGTGCAAGATATCAATCTAATCCTATGGAATCTCACTTAAAGGCGGTAAAAAGAATTTCTCGCTATCTAAAGGGAACCATGGATCTAGGATTATTTTATACTTCTAGAAATGATTTTTTTTAAAAGCTTTTCAAATGCTGACTTTGGTGGATGTAGAATGGATAGAAAGAGTATATCTGGAACTTGTCACTTCTTAAGAGATTCATTAGTCTCTTGGTCCTGCAAGAAGAAACATTCTGTAGCACTCTCCACTGCTTAAGCTTAATATGTAGCAGTTGGAAGTTGTTATGCTCAAGTGTTGTGGATGCAACACACACTCACAGATTATGGCCTGAGTTTTACTAAGACTCAAATTTTGTGTTATAACACAGGTTCCATTTCCCTAAGTAAGAATCCTGCACATCACTCTCGTGCAAAACACATAGACATTAGGCCTCACTTTTTTAGGGATCACACACTAAAAGGAGATATCATTCTTTAGTTTATCGGAACGCAGGATCAACATGATGATATTTTCACAAAATCATTACCCTCCGATAGATTTGAATACATTAAAAAAAGTTAGGAATGATAACTGTAAGGTAATTAGTCTTCATTAACTTCTTTTTGAACAATTCTTCTAACAGTAATAAACTCCTTCTCATTGGAGGAGTACATGTGATTGTTAGTGTAACTAAAATTTTCATAATCTGTTTTTTTTATAACTAAATTTTCATAGTTAGTTTTTAAAACTTCCCAGAACTGAAGTTTCCAGAATGGAAATTTCTAAAACTAAAATTTCCGGAATGGGAATTTTCGGAACTGAAATTTTCAGGAATGAAATTCTCGGAATGAGAACTTCCAGAATGGAAATCTTTGTACTGAAAACTTCCGGAATGGCATTTTCGTAATGATATTTTCATACTAGAACTTTCGTAATGTTTTTTTAAATTCTTTTTTAAGAAGAATATTACAATTACGAACAATGTTTCTAGCCAATTCAAAAGCTATGATTTCCTTTCTTATAGTTTCGTAATCAAATTTTTCTTGCTGATATTTTCCTTGTTTTTAAAAAGTTCGGATTCTAGTTTTTTTTCTTCAAATTTTAATGTTTTCTTTAAAAGAACCTCAAAAGATCAGAGTCAAGTTTTCCTTTTGGGATTGTTTTCAATGGTCAGATTAGATCAAAGCTTTTTCAACCGTTGGATAGTTTTTGGAAGACTAAAGGCCACATCCATTGCCTATATAAAGAGGACCATGAGACTCGTCCCACATCAGTTTTTCAAAATTTTGCATCTCGAAGCCCTGCTACACTTCTTAAGGTCAGTTCCGAACTTTGCAAATCCGTTCTGATTCTTTCAGATTTCTTCACTCCGAATTTCTGTAGAAGAAACATCTCAAGATATGTCAACTGCGAAACCAATATCTAAGTGGTTAGTCTTCAGGGAAAGGTTAGTTCATCCAGATTTCATTAGGCATGATTCCCTTATATCCAAGAATATAAAGTTGAATGGATGGGAAGATATCTGCGTAGAAAAGTCAGAAAAACAGGATCTGGTTTATACTAATTTGCTGACCGAGTTCTACGAGTCTGTTTCCTTCTAGAAGGAAGATGGCAGAGAATAGTTTTCTTTCAAGTATTATGGGAAGACTTATAAGCTATCTTACAACAAGGTCGTGATCTTGGTTGGTTTATCCAATGAAGGAGAAGCTGAATTCTGCTCTCACAAACTTCCTGATGTGCAAGTAAGTTTCAACAAGGAGAAGGCACTGCAGTTTCTTAGTCTTAATGATGATTCAAATATCAATATTGCTCGTCTCACTCCATAAAATAGAGTCCTTCATCTTTGGGTGCAAGGCTTTCTAGTTCCAAGAATAGGTGATAAAGAAAATTTGAAGAAGAGTGATATCTATGTATTATATTTCTTGGTAAATCTAAGAAAGATAAATCTGATGAGGCATGTCTTGGTTACGATCAAGAACATCAAAGAGAGAAATTTGAGAGCTGAGTTTATCATGTTTCCTTCCTTACTATCTAATCTGATAGTTCGGTGCCTAGAATCTTTCAAGGTCTCTTGAAAATCAAACGTTTGGAATTGCAAGCTCATGCTAGTCAGTGATGATACCCTCAAGAGGATGAAGATGGGTTTTTTCAGTGAATCTGGAGAATTTTACCCTCTGTCTGTGGAAGAGTTTGAGACAGCTCAAGAAGAAACACAGAATCTGGAACCATCCAAAAAGCAATGGAGGAAGAGAAAGTTTAAGGAAGTGGTTCCTGATGAAGAAAATCCTCAAGCTAAGGAAACTCAGTCTGCTCCTCCCAAGCCGAAGAAGCAGAAAACATATACAGATGATGTGGCAGCCAAGTGGAGGGAAGATAGAGAGAAGAGGAAGGATGGGGATCCACAATTTGGATTGGACCCTATCGAGGCTAAGTCTTTAAAGTAAAGAGTTTTGGAAGAGCTATAGAAACAAGCAAAAGAAAAGAAGATGAAAAAGAAGATGTCTGAAGCTAAAGTAGTGCAATCTTTGCTGAAAGCTACAGAGTTGGCTTCTGGAATGCTTCCCGTTCAAGAAACTTTTGGTGCCGAACCTTCTTTACCAGAAACTCCAGCCAAGAACTATGTCACTCCGGATAGATCCAAGGGTAACAAAATAGTTGAAGAAGCTGAGAAATAAGTTGTTGAATAAATAGAGGAAGAAGTTGAAGAAGAAGAAGAAGAAGAAGAAGAGGAAAGTGAAGATTTGGATACCCTGATCAAGAAAGTACAGGACTACAAAGAGAAAACTGAATCTGCAAAGTTAGTATCTCCATGAAAGGCAGATTAGTAAGCTAGTATGAATGATGATAAGCAATATAAAGAAGAAGAAGAAGAAAATTTCTTGTATGATGAGGAAGAATCCTATGAGAGGAATTTCCTTGAGGAAGGACAAGAAAAAAAGAAGCCAGATAAAGACCAGATTATCCAAGTTTCTGAATCTGAGGAAGTATCCCTTAATAAAGAACTTATTCTGAGAGATGATAAGGGGTACCAAACTCTCATGGAGACACTTATAAAAGATTTCATCAGAAAGAAAGAGGTTGGTGGTACCTCTAGAAGAAAGATGGTGCAAGTTAAAGAAGAGCAGTCTCAAAGATAAGTTTCTGATTCAGAATCATCATCTCATGGGCATGATTTCGTGGTTCAATATCTAAAGAAGTTGGTGGAAACCATTCCGATTTTTCCAACAATAGATTCCAAATGCCAGATGCTGCAACAAAGCAGGAATCAGAAAACAGATTATTTATCCATGGTCATGGATAAGTTTGTGAAGTTGGAAGCTGAACAGAAAATTTTTATTATCGATTATGATGTGCATAGAAAGTCCTGCAGTAAGGTAACCAAGTGGTCTAAGAGAGTTGATGAAGATTTAGTTCAGTTTGAGAGTTTTCAGGCTGAAGTTCAAAATGCTTTTAAAATTGAGGATTAAAAGGTTAACGAGATTTTTGAGATGCTGACCCAAGATCAAAATTCTCAGAATCAACAGGTTAGGGACCTGAATGGGAAGCTTAACTCTGTGTCTCAGAATTGGAAAAATGAAAGAGATTTCCGGATTGAGTTTCAGAAGAAGTTTGAAAAACAAAATGAGTTAATAAAGCTGCAGAAAGAAGCCTTGGAGGCTCAGGAAAAAGCTTTAAAATTTCAAGAAGAAAAGGTATAAGCCTTGGAGAGGCAAGGTGAGGAAGACCAAAGAGACTTGAAGAAACTCAAAACCTTGTTAAAGAATCTCATTCTGAAGGAAAAGGAAGACAAATGAACCCACTCCAATCTTTTGTTGTAATTGTATTTCTTTGTAAAATTTTCCAACTCTAATAAAATGATTATTTGGTTGGTTGTATCTTGTCATGTACTAATGTTTCCGGTACCATATTTTTTTCCATTCCCTTAAATTCTTTTTGAAAATCACAAAGGGGGATAAGTAAAAAGAACTACTCCTAAGGAGGATAAAGGAAAAATTTCTAAGAGAGATATTCTTAAATAAGGGGGAGTTTCCCACTACGAAGATTTTCATTCTTACAATAATGAAAAATCCACTTCGGAAACTCAGAATACAATCCATAGAGTTTCAATGCCTAAAGGGAGTTAGTTTTATTCATTTTCATCCATGAATAAAGGGAGATAAGTTTTAATTTCAAAGTCTAATGATTTTTTTCCAAAATCCTTATATGATTTTTTGAAATGATGTTTGTGCTTTCCAAAAAGGGGGAGATTGTTGAGTCAATAAGGTTTTCCTTATGAATTTTCCATTCCTTTCTATTTTGAAAATCACAAACACCTTATACATAAGAAAATATAAATTTTACCCCCATAAGGAAAATTTACTTCTTTAAGGAAAGTCACCCTAACCTAGATTTTCTTATACATAGCAATATTTTTCTTTAGTACAAAAAAACTGGATTCATACCCAAAATCCCAGGAGTCAATTAATGTAAAAATTTGGAGCATTCTGTTTTTAGGATCTGAATTCCAGATGAGAACTGTAATGAAGTTCCAATCCGAATTTTGGACTCTAAACTTTCATTAGTACGACTCCGAACTCTTAAGCGGTTTGACTATGAACACTTAAGGGGTTCGACTTCGAACTCTTAAGCAGTTCAACTCCGAACGCTTATGAAGTTCGACTCCAAACTCTTAAGTGGTTTGACTCCGAACTCGTATGAAGTTCGACTCTGAACTCTTATGTAGTTCGACTCTGGACTTTTTCTAGTTTGACTTCGAACACTGCAAGTTCAGATTCTGATCTCTGGTGAAACCAGGCTCTGAATTCCTATAAAATAGAATCTGAGCATTTGTTAACATAGAATCCAAATTTCATTTTGGTTAGACTCCAAATTTTTGACTTGCTTACACTCCTAAGTGTTGTATAGCTTTTACTTACATATGCTTCATTTCAAAACAATGTCGTGCATTCAGTTATACAAGATTCATTATTAAACAATTTCATTCATTCTGTTTCTAATTAACCGTTTGTTGAGTTACACGTGTATAGGTCCCTCCGTATTTCATGAAAAATATGACCGTTGGAGGAGGGATCCGACCGTTGGAAATTTTCCTATAAATTGGAGCTCATTTGGAAGAGCTCAACAATAACTTGATCGATCTAGAGACCACACGCTGTTAAGGTGATTTCTAGAGAGAGAATCTTTTCATGCGTTGTGTCTACTGAACTGCTCATTCAGATTTCTTTGTGCGACTTTGAATGTTGGTGATTACATTCGAGGACTTATGGGGATAGGAAGATAGAGGTGCCGACTACCATGAAGTTCGAGGGCTTCCTTGATGAGGAAGACAAAGGTTCCAACTACCTTGAAGTTGAGGGCTTGCAGGGATAGCAATACAGAGATTCTGATCTTCATATCATGGGATTACTCTGGTGTGGGTAAGACATACTTTCTTGAAAGTATAAATCAAGGGACCATTATCCAAGGTTGTTGGATACCCTTCTCTTTGGGTTAAAAGATTCATATCTTGTTACTTGTAGTTTTACTACTTGTTTTTCTGCTGCATATTGTATTATAAGGAAAGTATAACCTACTTATATTTCCTTACACTTGTACTTTGATTAGTTTAGATTCTATAAGCTTTAAGGTAGAATATCATATTGTAAGCTTTGGTTCCAATTATCCAATTGGTGATTAGAGGTGTTGTGAATTCTCTTAGTTTAACATTGTTAAACTTAGATTTTTTCATTGTCTAAAGAAATTTTTAAAGTGTACAATTCACCCCCCTCTTGTATATTGAGCATCTACATCGTTATTTCGATCCTACATAAGGGACACGCCTGTTGGGTTGAAAACACATTGAGAAGACGCACTGATGTGGTGCATATTTTCTTTTAAAAAATAATTTTATTATCCTTATGTTTTGTTATGTTTTATTTTTTTTGTATATAATACAAAAAACTTAAATAATTTTTGAAGAACGTTTCTAGAAATTATTTATTATATTATAAATACTCCACCCAAGGGAATAATTTATAAAGGTGTATCTTCACCTCCAATTTCTCAATTTCTAATTTGGGGTAGGATAATATTAAAAATATATTAATTTAACAACTTTTACTAAGAATAACCAAGAAATAACATGGAGAAATCATAGAGATCAATAAGGGAACAATTTTATATTTGATATTTTTAAACATTTTCTCCTTAAATGGGTTATCCTTTTTTATTTTTAGAAAAAGGGATGTTCAAGCATCATATGAATTGACACTTGACGTCCCTAGATGAGTGTGTTGATTCATTTAATGCTCTCAACCCATTTTTATTAAAAAATATTTTTTGTCTTCATTATATATATTTATATATAACAAAATTTAAAATAGTATTTAAACTTTTGTTTTTAACAAAAGTTATTTTTATTTATTATAATTTTTGTATATATATATATAACAAAATTTAAAATAGTATTTAAAGTACATAAATTTTATTTTTAATTGTCAATATTTATGTAATCCCAAAACATATCTAAAAACCTCACCTAGGACACACCTTTATAGGGGAAGGGACCTTGATATCCCTTACTTATTTTCCATGTGAGATTCATTTTCACTTTTCCAACATTATAATAATAATAATATATTTATAATAATAACACATAAACAATAACATGTAAATAAAAATACATCATGTTAAAATAAAATATCATTAATATAAATAATAAATAAGAAAAATAATAATATAATTAATATAATCAATTATTATTATAAAAAAACAATCAAGAATCAAAATTATAATTATAAGTATTATTAATAATTAAAAATACAATTAATAATTTATAATATTAATAATATAATTAATACAATAAGTAATAAATAATATAATTTATTATTTAACAAATAATAATTTATAATCTAAAATATAATTATTTATATATTTGATAATTATTAATAAAATTAATAATTAATAATTAGTAATATATATCATAATATGATAAATATCATAATTAATTATAGAAATAATAATAGAATAAAAAATAGTGGTTATTAATTATTACGTAATACTAAATAATTAAAAATATAACTAACAATTAATAACCAAATTTATAATATTGTTAATTGTTAATTGTTAAATGAGTTTCGTTTTCACAGGTAATGAGTGGGCCCTTAGGTCCACCCTAGTCCTGAGATTCATATACTTCTTCTCAGGCTTCATGTGCTCAATAGGCAGTTGTTTGAGATCACAAGCACATGACCTTCGATGGGTTTCAGAAGTGTAACATCCCGCCCATCACACATTGGATTGAGAAGTGGAGGATGTTCTATAGGGCCTTAGGTGACATCCCCAAGACACGAAAGGATTGAAATAAATGCTAAGGGATTCATAAAAACTTATTGGATGTTTTTTCCTTTGAAGATAAAAAAACTGAAGAGGATAACCATAACAACCAAACCACTATATGATTCACGAGTACAAAAAAATACAACTCAAAGTATGACCAAAACAATAACCATATGAGATTATAATAGGAAACCACAACCAACAAAACTCAATGAAAAAAAATAACCAACTCCAAAACGGCTCCAAAATCCAACCAAACATGCAAAACCCTGGGTAGTTGTATGCATCACTATAGAAGTGGGATTCATTTCCTTTTCCTGTGTCTCAATATTAAACATCTGCAACCACACCAAAATTCACGAGAAAGGGGTGAGTGAAAAAATTGTTAGGGTTTCCCCAATGACTTCCCAACTCATTACACTAGGATAAAACATCTTCTAAAATTAATATAAAATAGTTTTAAAACAATTTAATGTAGTTTATATCAAATTTTAAACCATTTTTTCAAACCAAATAGAGTCTACAGAAGGAAATCAAACAAGCCTTTAAAATCATTTTCAAAATCACATTTGGAACACCCATCTCACAAATCCACACATCCACACATTCATGAGGAAGTGTAAGTTACATACTCATGAGAAGCTTCTCATAAATCTACCAAGTCGTCACAAGGTAACAATAACCAGTTTCCCCAATTCCATAGACCCCTTCTACATAGTCACATCTAATTAAAATGAAAACTCGCTTTCTATATATTCTAGAACCCATACCAATCCTTTTAAACAAAAAATTTATTTTACTAAAAATTATTCGATAAAGAATATTCCGTTAATTAAAACCCAACCATGATTTTAAAATTATCATTTTAAAAATCATGAACTAAAAGTACTTTTGATAAAACCATCCAATTTTCGCAATTTCACAAACCATCACTAAAGTGATTTTCCATCAAGAATCACATATCAATTTAAAAATTATAATAAATAAATTCAATAAATTTGAAACTAAGTATTCATCGTCTAATCAATAGGATTCGAGTAAGAATCCACGTTCCTCTCAAAATTTTGAAAAAATGAATAATACAATAAAAATTCAAAAGCCCAGATTGAAAAAACCAAAAAAATACTTAGATCTCATTACCATTAATCAAACAATTCGTATCCCATCAATAATTGCATAAAATATCATGTATATATCCCTGATTGATTATATCTATTATTCTAAGAGAGGGAATAAGAATTAATCTATGGAAAAATACAAAGAAAGAGAACTTATTGATGAATATAGGCCTCCAACTCCCTTTGATTCTCCTAATAATTTCTCCTAGACTGAAAGGATAGGTCTTTATAGCCTTGGGAGGAAGATTAATTCGTGTTATGGCCTCTTTAGGAGGAAAATTAGTGATTAAGAAGTTAAACTGATTTGAATCCACAATTTTCAGATCTAGTTTTTCACAGTGCACAGTTAGGGTGCACAATTAGGGTACACAGTTAGGAAAACCATGCACTAACCATGCATGAGCCACTACCTCCAAAAAAACCTCACATGGTTGGATCACATTGTTAGACAAACCATGAACTAACTATTCTACTATCCTCTCTCCACCATTTCATTAGTTTTCTTGGGTATCTGCATGGTTTATCCAAATCATATGCCTACCTAATTCCCATTTTTTATGTTTTAAAATTTTTTGGAAGATGTTTCTTATTTTTCATTAACCTTTCTCAAACCATGAACCTTTATAAAAGACTCAAAAATTTGTTAAAGATCATTTTAACCTCTTAAAACAAAACCTAATCACTTTATATACTTAAAATACATAAATAAATTTTGAGTACCTAAAAATGGGGGTGCAACATTTTCCCCACCATTAGTCTTTCTATCCTCGAAAAGTTGAAAACTTTTATTGGCTTGAATTATTTTATACCATTTCTCTACCATTTTATTTTCACGCTCCAACATTTATTCTTGAATCCAACCATGTTTCCATAAAACCCACACTAGACTAATTCTTTTACCACATAATACTTCCTCTTTCCTATCCACAATTTAAACCAGCACATGGACCAACCTAGCCTCTAGATCTTGGTCTACGTGATCTAGTTGAATCACTTGGTCAATATTAGGTTGATACTTCTTCAATTAAGGTACATGAAATAGTTATGCACTAAACTGAAGATTTTTGGTAAATACAACTTATATTCCACCTCACTAACCCTTTCACACATCTAAAATGAGCCTATGTATCAAGTAGATAACTTTCCCTTATTACCAAAAAAATAATTCCCAAGCCATGGAGTGATCGTTAAGAACCTGTGATCACTCACCTCAAATGTAAATGGTCATCTATAATTCTTTACATAATATTTTTAACCACTTTTATCCATCTCCATTCTCTTTATGATCTACTGAATCATCCCTGTTGTCTCTTCCATAAGGATTGGCCCAACCAGTGAAGTATCACCTGTTTCCACCTAAAATTGCAGAGAACGAAAAAGACACCCATTAAATACTTTAAAAGGATCCATATGTATCTAGGTATGATAATGGTTTTTGTAGGATAACTCCACTATTAGTATGTTATCCTCCCACAATCTACCAAAATCCATTACACAAGCCCTAAGCATATCCTCTAACATTTGGATCATCCTCTCGGATTTTCCATTTATTTGAGGATGATATTTCTTTATCATAGTCAAATATTTTCCATGTTATTTATACAATTATTTCTTGAAATGAGATATAAACATCAGATCTCGGTTTGATACCATTGAAACTGGTACATCATACATTTTTACCACTTCTCGAATATAGAATTTTGATATGTTTTCCACCATATTGGATTCACAAAGAGGGATGAACTGGGATGACTTTATAAGCCACTATCACCCATATGGAATCATTTTTATAAACCATCCTTAGTAGAACTATTACAAAATCCAAAGTTATATGATCCCATTTCAACATGGGAATTTGTAAAGACTAAAACATACCAACTGGCCATTGGTGCTCTAATTTAACCTGTTGATAGGCAAGTATCTGAAAACAAACTCAACCACTTTTTTTCAGTCTAGCCAACAAATTTTTTTCTTTCGGTTCCTTATATATATTCTTATTCAAGGATGAACAACCCATATTTAATGGTGATAAGTATGAAGGAGTTGTTCTTAACAAGAAAGAGGTACAACTATTCTCAAAACCACAAAACTGATCTTCTATCAAACTTCCATCCCTTTATGATCTCCACACCATTGAGTTATGACCTAATAGAAACAGATTCATAATTAGATGTTTGTTCCTCCATAACCTTTTCAACCAAATCAAGAAAAAAAAAGAAACCAAAAAGAAAACCTCAACATTACCTTATTCTTCACAATCCTAGTGCATGTCTATTATGAATGACATCAACAACCATTTATCTAAAGCCACTTTCTCCAATTAGCTATATGGTTTCTTGCTTAATGCACCCGCCATTGAATTTTCTATACATAATGTATACATCAAGTAAATATCAAACATTTGAAGATACACCATCCACTTTCTTTGTCTCCGATTTAAATCTCATTGGTATAAGATGTGTTTTAAACACTTATGATCCTTAAACACTGAATTTCTCACCAAATAGGTAATGATTCTATGTATTCAATGAATAGACTACAATAGATAATTACAAATCATGTGTCGGGTAGTTCTTCTCCTGAAAATGTAAATTTCATGAGTTATAAGAAAAAAATGATCAAAAATCTGATGAAAAAAACCCCAACCTAGATCCTAAATAATCAGAATACACCACACAGCCTTGTCCTGATTCTAGAAATATTAGGAACGGTGCTGATTCAAGGTAAACATTAAGCTCTTGTAAATACTTCTAACAATCATCACTAAATTGTAATTGAGCACTTTTATTTGTCAAATAGGTCATTATTGAATCTTTTCATGAAAATTCATGAATAAAATTTTGATAATAGCCAGACAAGATAAGGAAACTATGTATCTCAAAGGCATTATTTGGATGTCCCTATGAGATCATAGCCCCTATCTTTTCTGGATCCACCAAAACACCATTTTCAAAGATAACATGGCCAAGTAAACAAACAACTTATGTCCAAAAATCACACTTTAAAACTTTAGAATATAGATTATGATCTTGAAAATTACCCAATTTTATTTACAAGTGTTTATCAAGCTCATCCTTTACCCTAAAATACACCAGTATTTCATCCAAAAACACCAGCATAAAAGGATTCAAGTACCTATAAAATATTTGGTTCATCAAATCCATAAATAAAGCTTGTTCATTCATAAGTCCAAAAGGCATAACCATATATTCGTAATAGAGATATCTACTACTGAACTTTGTCTTCGGAATATCATCCTTTTGAACCTATAGTTGGTGATATCCATAACATAAGTCAATTTTAGAGAACCATTAGGCTCCCCTCAATTGGTCAAATAGGTCATCAGCTCATATATGAGGATATCAATTCTTTATCATAACTTTATTAATATTCTGATAGTCTACAGAAAACCTAGTATTTCCACCTACCCATTTAAAAACAAAACTGGTGATTCCCATGGAGATGTACTATGAGGAACAAACCATTTTCTTTCCAATTCTTACAATTATAAGTTAAATTTCCTTAATTCTATTGGTGCTATTTTATAATAGGGAAGTGAAATAAGAATGGTCACTATTAAGAGATCAATTGTAAACTCCACTTCTATTGTTAGTGTAAACCCATAGATATTAATAGGAAAAACATCTGGAAACTGATAAAAAATTGTTGGAAAACCTCAATTCTCGATCTCATCCATAGATGACAAAGTAAAAGCTACCAACTAGTATGAGATATTTATAACCGCTAGTTCCAACAATGCTTCTCCACTTTATTTTATATTTTGATCTCTTATAAAGAGATGTTGGATTCCATCTACAGTTGTAAAAATAACCCTTTGGGAATAATAGTTAATGTGATCTTTGAATATTGTCAACAAATTCATACCTAGGATTAAGTCATAGAAATCCTTCTCATGAATAGATAAATCCTAAAGAAACTCAACCTCATCAATAGTTATAGAATATGTTTTTCTTATAGAGGGTCAGCATTATCCTTATACAAGAAGAGTTTGAAGCTTCAAGATAGAAGGAATCATCTCAAGAAAAAAATATAAAAGATCAATAACAAGATAAGTAATAAACAAATGGGGTGCACTTGTATGAAAGAAAGCTTGAATGAGGATATAATTTAAAATAATAATACCTCGTGATGTCGATGGTCCAAATTTATCATACATGATCACCTACTCAGCATCATACAATTGTTTACTTGATTCAATTTTCATTTTATTAACCAGTTGAGATTTCACTACTTGATGGGTCATGGTGCCCCACGAATCATAATGGCTTTCTCAGTTCTCTTGATGAGATCTATTCAACTGCATTCATCCCATTAAAGTGTATGATTTTTGAGGAGCATGAGATGTGTCCCAAAAACCCAAACATGGTTCACTATGATAATAGAACAAAAGATGTCCCATATATATTCAATTGTGACATGATCTAGGGGGTTTCGTACAATCCCACATCATATGCTCAAAAGAAACACACTAGAAACATCTAGGCTTATTCATTAGTTTAGGAGAAAGATTCACTGATCCCATGGTATGATTTTGAGTGATACCACCACCTTAGAAATTTTTTCCCTATTATGCTTATTCCTAGCATTAGAGTTCCCACCACTCCCCATAAGTTTCGACATGATTCCTCAAACTGTATATTTTGAGATTTCTCTCTCTACCACTATTTCTCTATTGATCATATCTATATAATATGATATAAAAAGCATGAAAATATTTAAGCGAATCTATATCCTTAACCTCGAATAAAAAATGTGTGACTTCAAGGACCCACTTCCAACAACTTCTAGTAAAAAATGGACTAAAATCATAAATTTAGTTACATAATCTATCACTATGAGGTTCACTTATTTCAAATTGAATAATTTTTCGATTCTTGTAATTTAGAAAGTATGAGGAAAGAATTTTTTGTTAAAAAATTATTCAAAAAACCTCCCATGTCATTCCTTGTTCTAATTTGGACTGAACTTCTATATCCAACCATTGGTGTACATGATCTTCCAACATATATGTTTCTAACTTTACCTTTATCTCAAATACTGTACCAAGGAAATCAAAGATTTTATTCATCTTATTTAACCACATTTCTTCTTTTTCCATTTCTAAATCACCCCAAAAGATGGGTGGATTCTACTTTTGGAACTGAAATGGATAATCTTATTTTCATGGATCACCCATTTTATTCCCTCTTTCCATGGCTTAGAAATCTTCTAAAATACTCTGAATTAGCTATTGGTTCACCTTTGGCATAGGTGAAACCACATTCCTAGTGTCCTCTTCCTACTGGTTTCTATGATTTCTACCAAGTTCCATTTTCCATAACAAAAAAAATATGTTTATTCTCACTCTCTATTAACTTATGGCTTACCAATTTAAAATTTACCACGTCACACATATCAAAAAAATACTATCCAAAGATCAAAAAATTCCATTTTCAACCCATTTTTGAAAATTTTACCATGATTTTTTAAAATAAATCCATTTTCAATTATTTTAAAAAATCATCACTTTTCACCAAATCATAAATTATTTCTCAAAATTAATTATACACTCTAAGTGGGAATTCATTAAAATAAATTCATTTGATACTCTTCTCATCAGCTAAACCCATAATAATGAGGTGACTACTACTAGATGTTTCTCAAAATGCTCATGTACCCAAACTCTATAGTAACTTGAAGTTCAACATAAAGAAATTAGCTTCGACTTTTATACTCTACATTTAAAGTTCCAAAAATCCTACCTCCATGATACCGACTCAACTTAAGGACTAAACCAAAACGATTTTACAACTTCAGGATCGTACAAATTGATTCCACTTGTAACATCTCACCGATTAGCTTTAGAATAGGTGGAGGTGCTATTATGACAGAGGTGACTAATATCTGTATTCCATGCATGTTATTTATGGTGATTTAACATATTTATTTCTATAGTTAAATGATTACTCTTGCCAAATGTTGGATATTTTAACCCATTTTGTTTGTTTTGGAATGACATATTGGAAAATTTAAAAAAGTAAATACTAATGTTTTTAAGATAATCATAGAGCACTTCTAGGGCATAAAACTGAACAATTGAAGTGAAACGTGGCTTCTAGAGTAGAAAAATAACATTACTATATGTGTAAATCATTGCATGTTGTGAACAAGAGAAATTCATGAATGTGGGACATGTCTTGACGTGAAGAAAAAAATGAAATGTAAATTTACACATTCTGTAATAATTTAAACTTCATGTAAATTTTTGGGATGAGATTTAAAGGCCCCAATTAAGTGTATCTTCAATTTTTGACAGAATATATGACATGGGACCCAATCCATACCACATTTGGAACAATTATTAATGATCGTAATTATCATAATAGAATATTCAAGGCCTATAAATAGTGGTCTATCCTGCTGTTTTTGAGTGATCCAAAAAGGCTAAAGATTGGGGTGAGAAGCTGTGTTGTGTAGGGACCTCCCTGGGTTCATCTCCATTTTTCATTATGAATTAATTTTCTTTTCTACATACCTCTTATACTCTAATAAATATAATAAGGGGTAAACTTGCCTTATTCTAGGGTTATGTAATAGATGGGGGAATATTTGTTGGATTAATTTCTTTTTATTCCATTCATGTATTTATTTTGTCAAAATTTAATCTTTAACTTCCAATCACTTTATTTTTCTTTTATCATGACCATTGATATATAAAACTAAAAGGAATTTTAAAATTAGGCAACTGAAAACCCCTAACCCGGCATGAAAATTGTCTAATTTTGGGGACATTGGGTTTAAATTTTGTATCAAGATAAATTTGATTTGTAAAATCCCTAAATTACCAGACCAAGGGAAATAGGTTATTTCCCCATTGAGGAGGGGATACCATGACCATTAGATCATCCTCGTATTGACTTTGAGACCAATAATTAATTAATAAACTTATTTTATTAAATCCAATTGCACCTGAACCCTGAAATTACAAAACCCTAACACACCTTTCAATTTTTTTTACAAACCAATCAATATACTTCATTTTCATTTTTCTTTCTCAAAATCAATCATTCCCATTTTATTCACCTATTTATTCACTTTAATTAAATTAAATATTTTGAAAATCTAATAAAAATAATTTCATCACCATTGTAAATTTACCTCGACCTATTTCATTACAAATTTTAGTTAATTAGTTTCATCTCTTGAGTTTTTATAAATTTTTCTTTTGCATAGACATATAAGGAATTAACGATGCCCTCTAGTCTTGTTAATGACATCTCCATGATACATAATGTTGGAAATAAATTCCAGGGCATTCATAAATAATTGGGAGATTATCTACCCTTTGAATATAAAATAACCGAATAGGATAACTATATCAACAAAAACACTATATGAAGCATGAGTGTGACAAAATAAAAATCAAAGTATAACCAAAACGATAACTATTTCAGAGTACAAGCAGTTACCCAAACCAAAAAAACTCAACGACACCAAAGACATGAACTCAACAAATCCCAAAATTATCAAAGCTCTAAATCCACATGCCCAACCCAAGGTATCTAAAAGAATCACTAAATAATTGGGATACCTTACTTTTACCTGTGTCTCAATATAAAACATATGAAAATGAACCAAAGTTCCCAAGAATGGGGAGAGTATAAAACTTAGTAGGATTTACCCAATGTATTCCTAACTCATGATACTAGGGTAAAACATGTTATCACGTTTTCATAAAAAAATTAAAACAATTTAAACCAATTTATATCAAATAATAAAATAGTTTTCCAAAATAAATAGTTCACATGGAAAGCAATCAAATTAACCTTTAAAACCATTTCAAAAATCCAATTTTTCATTCCCATTTCACACATCCACATATCAACTCATGCATTCCCAGGTGATAGTTCAATACTCTTGAGAAGTTTCCCATTGATCTACCAAGTTTTCATAAGATAGCCATTACCAGGTTCCCTAATGGAACTTACCCATTCCACTGGGTAATTTATAATACAAATGAACACATTCCACCCATGTATGACAAAACCTATGCCAATACATTTTAATAAACATTTATTTTATTGAAAATTATTCTAAAAACATTTTTTCATGTATTAAAATCAATACATAATTTTAACATCATCATTTTAAAGTCATGAATCAAAGAACTTTCCACAAAACAATCCTTTTTTCATAGTTTCTCAAACCATCACTAAAGAGGTTTTCCATCAAGAATCACACATAAATTTCATAATTAAATTCAAGAAATTCAATAAATTTGAAACTAATCCTTCAATTTATTATCAATAGGATTCAATATTTAACCCAACTACCTCTAAAACATTGGATAAAATAATGAACATCACAAAAACTTCAAAAAACGGCTTGAAACTCCTAAAAACTCCATTAAGTATCATTCCATTCAAATGAAACAATATTATCACATCATTATTTTCATCCCATGGCATGGATATATCCCCAAGGTATTAGATCCATGATTCAAATAGAAATAAGAAGAATATATTTAATGGAAACAATGAATAAGAAGAACTTACAAATGAATACAGACCTCCAATGCTCTTTGAATCTCCTTAGAATCTCTCCCATATTGAAATGAATGGTCTCCAAATCCTAGAGAGGAGAAGGAATTATATTTATGGACCATTTATTGAGAAAAAGATTATTAAGTATGTATACCAAGTTATATCCACAATTTTAAGGTTTATTTTTTCACGTTGCATAGTTAGGACACATGGTTTGAAAAAATGCATGGTAGCTATGCCAATGCCACTACCTCAAAACTCACCTCGCACAGTTGGATCACACAGTTAGACAAACCATGCACCAACCATTATATTCCTCTTTTTCCATTACTTCAAAATTTCTCTTGGGCATCCATATGGTTTGTCCAAACTATGAACCAACCCAATGCCAACTATTTTAGTTCCACAATTTCCTGGGAGGTTTTGTATGGTTTCTACTAAATATTGTACCTTATGAAAATCCTAAAAAGCAGCAAAAAAACTTCTATGAAACTCTCAAAACATTACCTTATCATTTTATATACCTAAATTACGTAAATAAATATCCATTCACCTGAAGCCGGGGGTGATACTAGAATGATCATAGGTTTCCATCCCAAAATATAATTTCGAAGTGTGAAAATACTTTCATGGAAGCTAATTAGGGTCTCTTACATTAAATTATTAAAGAATGTAAGTAGTTGATAATAATTCAACTTTCTTTGAATTAAAAATATGATAAAAGAAAATTTAACAAACTTTATAAGATAATTATTTAATTTTAGTTCTTTGATGGACGTAGTATGACGCCCCTTGAGAGAGACTTCTTTCATATGGTCTTCCCCAATTCAGTCCTAAAATCAAAGGCATGGGGACTTGTTTTTTTAACTTGAATCATGGTATTGTAAGAATCTAAGGCTGTTACCCATGAATTATCCCCATGAAGGTGAGTAAATCTATTACCCATTATTGGATTAAATATAGGGTTTGAGTTGGTTTTTCAGGAACCCCAAAATTTTATCGGATATCGCTTTTACTATTGGTGTGCCAATTAAGATATTAAAAGACACTGAAAGGGAAAGGTTCAAGAAGTTTTTATACATATTTTTGGAGTTTGATATCATATATCCCCAAATTTAAACCATCATTTCAAATTTATAATACATTCAATTTGACCTATCAATTGAATATGAGAAGTGTTCTTACTTCTACTCAGGGTGTACCAATATTGGTCACACTTCTGAAAAATGTATTTATAGCTTGGTTTGTGTAAACGTTTAGCAGATATGAAACACCATTGAAACCTGTAAGATTTAGAATAATGCCTCCATGGTCATTGATTCTAATAAAAATGAAGATTCTTCTGAGGAGGTATAGAAAATTTTGGATTCTATTAGTGCAGAAAAGATAAATGAGGTCCAAGAAAAATATGAGATGAATGCCCATGTAACAAAAGATGTTGTGATAAAGAATAATAGTAACCTAGTTAATACTAATACTATACCATGTTTGGACCTAATAAAATAGGTTCATGAGGAAGGATACCCTAAAATAGTAGACTATGAAGAACCTGATAGAATCGGTAAGAATGATCTTAAGGAGTTTGAACCTGAATATGATTTTCCTTCCTATGATGGTGATTCACAGTAGGACTAGAAGGATGATTTCCATGAATTAGTAATGAAAGGTAATGAATCACAGTTGGTGATATACCTCTCCTATTCTCATCACAAACTGAAACCCAATAAGGTCATCATAAATTCTACATGTCACTCCAAGCCTCATTCCTACTTGGATGCAAATTCATGACCTGGTTCATTGGGATGTGTTCGTTCCATTGATCAAGGACATTGTTCCTCAAATGAGTCTATATGCATGATCAAAGTGGTCATATATATGCAATGGAAATGATTGATACTTCTCACGGTATGGTACCACCGTAGTTGATCTACAATCACCTAAGGGTGGCTATTTAAGGGCTGATGCTCACTCTGCAACTGATTTAGTTATGACTAGAATTTTTGAGAAGGATCATATTCAATCTATTGTAGGGGCACCAAAAACACCTAGGAAATACCCTCCTAATAAATCTGGTAAGGATTTAGTTGTGAGGGTTATACCAAATTTTTCAAGCATGGAACCTCACATGAGTATTGAGAAAAGGGGTTTTTTGTTTTCTTGAAAAGATAAACATGGAAAAATATAGGGAATAATTATTAGAGGAAAGGTAAGAGGAAAGGAAATAAAGGGTTGTTAAGATTCAGGGTTTTGATGATAGTCCTCTAGTTGATGACGATATAAGACAGTAACATCCGAAAACATGGAGTATTAGTCATCACTCAAGAGGTTAGGGTGGTGTTCGGAGATGAAAAATACTCTTCAGTTGGATTTGGATTTCTCGGGAATCTATCTTCTTGGATATTGGTGGTAGTGTATTTTCACTTCTTTGAAAACAAATGGGCATTTAATTATTTGTCCTCTTTTTATTAGTGGTTTGTCACTATCTCTCATGCGCCACTCACTATTTTACTACTTTTCTTTAATTTTAATAAAAGACACGAGGATTTTTAAACTCATGGTTCTAGATCATCTTTAATTATATTATTATTTATATTATTAAATAAAACATTTAAATATATAATTAATAATATAATTAATAATATAATTATTAATATACTTATATTTGCTCATTAAATTATTAATTATTAATTATATTATTAATTATTAATCATATTGTCAATTATTAATAATATTATTAATTATTAATTATATCATTACTTATTTTAGTTTTTTTGAAAAGGTTGAGTCTCGGTGAACCCTTTATTAAAAACAAAGTAAAAAACATAGAGTGT
Organism: Viscum album; assembly: GCA_963277665.1. NCBI lineage: Eukaryota > Viridiplantae > Streptophyta > Magnoliopsida > Santalales > Viscaceae > Viscum > Viscum album. The sequence continues at coordinate 1,081,588,655 of OY728145.1, read as the reverse complement.
GAACATACAACATGAATATTACAAAAAAAATAGAATAAAAAACAAAAATATATCAAGTTACTTGAGACCGAGTACTCATGCTATGGTGAGAGGGTCCTCTTCCCCAACCCCAACGATGTCATCCCCTTCTCCATGTTTTGATATGGAACCATAGGCCACCTCTATCATCTAAAATTCTAGAATAAAAGACATCAATTATTTCATTTTCACCATACACATGTTCACTAATTTTTCCTTCCTCCTCACTAATTTTGGATGCAAGCGACTCAAAGCAATTGAATGTATTCACCTTCAAAAATAATTTATCCTTCACATATAGAACAAAATTAGAACCCACATAAGAACAATTATCCTTTGATTTATCCATATTTAGATCCTTTAGTTTTAGAACCCCTAAATCTTCTCTATCAACACCATAACCCACACCAACATCCTTCTAGCAAAGATAAGTAGTGGTACTTTCCACTACATATACAAACATTTCCAGGCATAGAACCAAGGGCATTTCCCTATATTTAGTAGGATTTTATACTAGAGAAGGTCTCAAATCAAAATTATATTCCCTAAGTATAGTGGGAATATTCGTTCCAATTTCATCTACAGCATCACCTTTAACATCATCACTTTCCATCGTTGAGACAAAAAAATTATTAGTAACAATATTTAAACCCCCCCCCCTATATTAGTAGGCTCTGAAACCAAACCAGGACACATAGAATGATCCCTTTAATCATGGAAATAGGAGTTGTGGGTACCTGAAAGAGACTACATTCTTTATTTGGGTGGTTATAAATAAAAAAAGGTGGGTTTTCACTAATCAAACGACCACATTTATGAACAAATTCAATAGGATTAGAATAAAAATATGAGGATTCATTGACTACCAACTCATTTCCCACAGAGTACGTATAAGATCTAATGGGTTTAAGAGAACTAGAATGACATAGGGGAATAAAAACCTTCTCATTATCTTTAATTGGGGAATACATTCTATTCTTTTGAGTATAATCACTTTTGGTCTTGGATTTCATGGAAATTGAATCATCCATCTTGGATTTCCCCATGAATCTATTATTAGAAATCATTTTTTTCTTGACACATGTTGTAGTCCACCTCAGACTATGATGATATATCCATAGAATCTTGAATATCATCAAATTTCACACTATCATTAACATCCCTTATGCCCCTATATAAGGAATCCCTAAAATAATAACCCAAATAAACAAAATTACTCTAAGATACTATGTCATCCCCAGTTCTAGAGGATGTGAAATCCAACCGCACAATAAAACCAAACTCAAATTAATTCTAGGGAGAAGAAATACATCTAAGTTTAGGACATATAGTGCATTCATTAATCTGAGGAAGGAATTCATGGTCAAGAAATCAGGTGCCCTGAGAAGAGCCATGGGATTCAAGTTCATTGAAGTAGATGCAAGGGAAACCTCATCCATACTAGTATCCTTTATCTGATTATCAATGAATTGGATATTTATATTACTTAAATTCCTCTAGAATTTCAAAAAATCATGTCATTTTATCTAATAGTTAGTGGAAAAAATCTCTCCTACAATTTGACTTTAATAGTCTAATAATTCAACAATTTTCCCAAATCAATGGAGTTTTTTCAAGTTAAATTCTAAGATTAATCTCAACCTTTAGAGTAGAGAGAATGACTTTGTAGATTAAAGAATACCTTAAATCAAACTCAACTAAAACCCTTGAAAAATGATAGAAATTAACCAATTTAGTGGAAATATTCAACCTTATTGGAATTCCAATTGCATAGGAAATGTGATACAAAATTTATGGATTCTATATGGCCCATTTTAAATCATGAATTGTAATCCTGACCTATGAGTAAGTATATTCAAAATCATTATGCTTTAAATTTTAGTTCCATTCATGAACCCTTATGATTCCCAACCTTAAATCAAGAGATCATTCACAACAGGATTGAGATTTTAGTTCCACAAAAGAGAATAAAATATGGAAAATCCATGACCAAAATATACAAATTTGAAATATGAAAAACTAAAAATAGAAAGTAACCAATAAACTAGGTTGATGACTTTCCATGGTTTCATACCTTTCAACATAGTGATGCAACCAATAAATGAATGCTTACATAGGTCTATCCTTTCTAAAATGGAACTGTATGAGGTCGATAAAAGGGATGTTAAACTTTTCCTGATAATCCTTTTTGAGGTCCAATTCTTGAGATTGATTAATGGTCATTCAGAAAATCCAGAGAAGGATGACAAGAAATTCAAAGTTTATCCTTCGCACTTCATATCCTTCTTTAAAGAAGATAAACTCTATCAACCAGCAAGACGGATCAGGACATAGGAGAATAGATTTTCACTCCTTGGATAATATTATTACTTATTATTATTTATATTTTGATTTATCATTTATCATATTTATTTAAATTCTTATAGGTTACAAGAAAAAGAAACACACACACACACACACACAAGTTGGGCTAGAAAGGCTCAGACCTTATCCCCCCAAGGAAAGACACACATATAAGATAGGTTGTTACAATTTTAATTTCCAAAAGGCCCATTTTGTTTTTATATTAATAATATTTTTAATTTTTAATTTATAATTATTAATTGTTAATTATATTTTATTATTAGTTATTTATAATTAATAGTTAATTATTTTTTAATTATTAATCATATAATAAATTATTAATTACCATATTAGTTATTATCAATAATTATTTATAATTATAAATTATATCATTAGTTATTTATAATTATATTATTGATTATAAATTATATTATTAAAATAAATTTTTAATTTTTAATTAGTAAATTATTTTACTTATTATTATTTATTATTTATCATATTAATTATATTAATATCATCACTAATTAGAAATTTTATTTTGAATTTTTTTAACAGTTTAAGGTTCATGCCCAATTTTATTTAAACAAAAAGAAATAAACCATTTCAAACTAGGTTGAGGGGGGACCCCAAACATGAGTCGTAGTCCTAAAGGCACAAAGGCCTTAGTGAAACATGGCTCAAGGGACCAAACATGGACTAGAGGACCTAGTGAACCATAGGCCCAGAAAACCCCCCTCATAAAGGAGATGAAACAAAGGCCTAAAAGGAAGTAAGTTCTAGGAAAAGAACCAATCAATCATCTCCCCCCCCCCCACTCGAGTTGCTGAACCGGTTTTTCATGTCAAAGATGTTGTGTCACCCCTTCCAAAAGTTTTTTCCTACTAGAACAAAATAATAAGGCATGGAACCCCTTTATCCCTCATTGTACATTGGGGGATGACCATATGATGGGTTCTAGCACACCTATCACTCTTTTGAGTCACCCACCTGACATTGTTTGTGTGGTGGTTGCTACAACATCAACCTGGTGATCCACACCATCATCCAAAAAACCAATGAAAAAACCATGATGTTTGGTCCCCATATGTCTTGCAAGATAGATGGTTGAATTATGGGTGTAATCACACCCATCCCTCTTTTGATTATTCCCACCCTAAAGAACATGCATGACATGTTGTACTTCCTACCAAATGCACCAATACTTATCTTGGTCTCCTTATCATACCTGCAACCCAAAAATGGCCTAAGGCCCAGTGGCCTAGAGGCTAAAAAATGACCTGATGGTCTAGAGGTTTATACAAACCAAACAATGGTCCCAAAAATCAATTCTAATCCACTGATTCCCTCCCTTACAATCAACTGTGCTGGAGTAATTTTTTTCCATAGTTGCAACTATGTTGTCATCAATACCAAAATCCATAGACATCACAACCAAAACAGACACCTACCCAAACCAATTCCAAGCTACCTACCCTTTCCTAGTCCTCCATATAAGGGTGTTTAAGGAATCATGAATAGGTTTGGGTCGCTAGGTAGGGCATCAAAGTGGAGTTATAGGGGAGTTTAGGGAAACCTCAATAGGTTTGGGTCACCAAGAAGGGCATCAAAGTGGAGGGATAGGGAGTTTAGGGTATCATGAAGAGGTTCGCATCTCTATAAATGGAATCAAATAAATGGAGTGAGGATAGGGTTTTTTATTTATTTAATTTTTAATTGTAATAGACATGGACAAATTCCTATGGTTTAATGGTCATAGAAAATGTATATATCGACTTCCAACATGATTAATCAAATAAAAAAATTAAAAATATATTTTACATCAATTATTAAATAATGTATATTGAATATTAGATATAAAAAATATTTTCTATAGGTTGAAAGTCATACTGAGTTTTATTGGATTTTCATTATTAAAATAAAATATAAGAACTCGGGAATTGAATTGAAGCATATGAAAAATTAATTTTTCAAAATCACATAAACACAAACAATATTTATTTGTTACATCATTTATAAATCCAAGTCCATTATTAATAATTTCCAAAATCACATAAACACACTATTATTTTGGTATCCCCTTTTGGTGTTGTTAATTAAATTCCTAATTTAATAGGCATAATTAGAATGATTAATTTTTCATTTGTTTTCCATTTAACTACATGTTATAATATTCTTTTTTTAATTGTTCTTTATCATATCTTGATCTTTTTCTTAAAACTTATATAGGTTTTTTCCGAGTGGTTTTACTCTTATATGGTTTTTCCATACCAATTATTTAAGTCCATTTTCCTTGACTTTACCCTTATGTGGGATCTTGGGTATCCATGTATAAGCCTTTATTGTGTCTCTTTACCCTTAATTAAGTCATTGGGTACCCATACATGGGTGTTGGATCTCTTGGTTTACCTTTAAATATTTCCTTCATGAACCTTTCATATCCTCTAATCTTTGTGGGATGCCCTTACATATCACTGGTTTACCCTTACGTGCAGTCCCTAGACCTTTATGTAGCTTTGACTTTACCCTTACATGGGTTTTGGTTCTTTTCCTTTACCTTATGATATGTTAGTGTTACCCTTACATAGCTTATGTATTGAATGGTCCACCCTTATGCGACCAGTGTATTAAATTCATAACCCTTAAAAATTTTGGTATTTATTAATTTTTTATATTTTATATATATTAACAATTTTTTACATGGAATATTGGTATATTATGTTATTTATTAGTGTTTTATATTATTATAAATGAATTAATAATTTTTTTACAAGTAATATTATTATTTTATAATGGTCAAATATGTCCCTGATGATCTATTTCATCCTCTAATTACTATTAGGAGGGTGTGTGGCCTTGCTATATTGATGCCTCAATTCCCTATTCTAGAGATACATCCATATCTTTATTTTGATCCTCATTTATGATGGTATGTTTGACAATTTAAGGTATTTATATTATATTAATTTTTTTATTAATTTTGGTAATAATATTATGATTATTTTTTTTTGAACTTTTTTTTCATTTAGAAATTGGGCAGGCCATTGTGAATCTATGAAATTATTTTTCAATGCCATGGGTGTCATGGGATCAGGTTCCCATTCATATTTGACATCAAATGTTGGACCACTAGATTATAGGATATTAAAAAAAATATTGTTTTAAATTTCTTTAATTAGTAAATTGTTGATTTTAATTGTGTTGAAAAATTTATGGTCTCTGATCGATGATAGCTTGATATTTCTTATCTGGGAGGCATGATAGATTTGTATACATGATCATTATCATCAGTTTTCACACAACTTAAGAAGGAGATCTGTGGAGAGAGCTTCTGTTACTATTTTTTTACCGGTCTTACTTCTCTTAGAGACTTGAATATATCTTAGCTCAGGTATGGGATAAATTTTTATTCTACTAGATAAGAGAGACTCTTAAGAGGAGGAAATATTCTTTGTGTCAGATTTGGGGGAGGAAGGAGGTCACACATAGGGACTGGAGTCATACTTTTGGTATATATCTATGAAATATGGTAAGTAATATTATTTATTAATGTATATATAATTTAAATGTAAAATGTTAGTTATATTATCTAGTACACAAATAATATATCTATTATGTATTTTTATGTTATCAGGAAGATGTACATTAGTCCTCATATAGAATAACATATCGGTGATAGACAACACCAAATTATGGTTACAATTTTTCTTAAAATTTTACTAAGAATAATTTTAATTTCTTTTTTATTTATAATTATATTTGAAGGAAACATATGAGAATATGAATTCTCATTCATGATAGATTCAAGCTGATAGAGAAAAAAAATGCCACTTGAATGTAAGGTTTTAATGAGATGGCTTGGATACAAGTGACTATTCATAGTGTCCAGAAAGGTCGGGTGACTAGTACTGGTTCATGATTCACACCTACTAATTATTATGGCACTTTTGTGATGGCATCACTTGGCACAAAGGGATGTAATATAGATTCATCAGCATCATCATCTTATACATAGCATAAAGAGTGGTTGCAAGCTCAAGAAGATATGTTACATCCAATGTAGAGAGAGCGGGAGGAGGACCATGAGAACAAGTGTTAGAGAGATGAGTAGATGTTAATGTATAGGTGGAATCTTGTTCATGGTGTTAGTATGGAGTTTCTTCCCCCATACCTTTGAGTGATCCTCTTCCCCCAGATACTAGTTGATCCTAAATTATTTCATGACTTATATATACTTTGGTTTTAGGCATATTGTGTGCGAAATGGTTTAAATAATGTTATTCTTGTTTTAATTATATTTATTTCTTATTTATTTTTATAGAATAATTTATTTTTTGGTATTTATTGTTTTTAATTATTTAAGTAACTATTATAATTTATATTATCCATTCAAATTACTTTTTTTAAAATAGATGTTATTTGTGACTGGAAACACAACCTGTTGAAAATAATAATTTTTTCAATAGTCAGTTTCAATTATATTTTTAAAATAATTTCGAATATTTTTTACGATAGGAATCATTGGCCATTACAATTTTTTTTAAGATGAACCATCACAAATAATCACATTTTTTATTCTATTTACCATAATGAGTTTTTTTGTAATGGATTCTTATCGCTAATAACTTTTAGCAGTATGAATCTATCGCAAAAAAAACCCATCACAAAATCTTGAAACTCTATTTCTGAACACTCAATCCCTCAACATAATATTTAACCTTGGACATGCCATGAAATTCATGAGAAATAAAGACAGATTTGAATTCATCTAGGTTCAAGTAGTCACATCCATACATCATATCATCTATAAGAAGTTCATATGAACTACCTATGGAAAATAAAAGAATATTTTATTGGTCCTAATCATCAACATTAACATTGATATTGGATAACTCTAATAATATTTTCTTAAACTCGTCAATATGGGCTTGGATGAGGGTTCATGGACACATTATGAATGTGTATAGTTTATGTTTCTTAAATAGAATCTATTCCCAATAAGTTTCCATATACATTTTTTGTAACATAGACCAAATGCTAGCTACAAAGGTTTCATAAAAAACATTTTATAGAACTTTATCAACCAATGATAATGTTAAAGAGCTATGATCATTCATTGAAATGTCAAGAGGGACATCTGAGTAGGTGTTCACAATCATTCCATCAGTAGATTATCTGATATGAGGTTACTTGGGACCATGAAATTCATCATGAGGCCCTTTTGGAAAATAAGCACTATCATCTTAAGTCTCCATAGATTAATTTTGTTACCATTGAATTTCTCAATCCCATACTTACTAGAATCCATTATCATATGTTTGAAGCACTGGTACCAACTATTAAGGGGAACTTGTAGGGGTATTCCCTTATTCAATTCATAGGATCACACTATGAAGAAAAAATTATAGTTTGTAAAGAGTTGAGAAATGAAGGAAGAGAAAATCATGAAAATCATGAAAACAAGAAAAGTGAAGAATAAAAATAGTAAAAGAATAAAAAATTTATTTAACATGGTTTAAATAATTTTGTTCCTAATCCACTACAAGAACACCCCCTATTTCTACCTATTATCAAATCTCAAAAATAAAACATATGTGGAAAATGAGATAACATACAAATAAGAAAACAAAAAGAATAATATCGCAATAATAGAAATCCCTAAATTCTTTAAGAAGAATCTATTATGAAAAGTCGGATTTACTCATCGAATTCCACACATTGGATTATTTTTGATGCTCCAGTAGCGAAGATGGGAAAAAATGATCCTCACAATTAATAGTAACACGTCTCAACCAGAACATAGCATTAGAGAGGACTACAATCTTCAATTGATTGGGCAGCGACATGTATGTTAAGAAAAACAACTCTAGTATTGGTTGAACTCCATTGTCATGATATCCTTATCTCACTCTTGGTAATAATAGTAATTTATTCTCTATAAACCTTCACACAAATCAATCAATATCATTTTGGAGATGGTGAACATATATATCCAAGGGAATTTAAAGTGGCCACAATAGCTCAATAGAACACATGGAATGAATCGATCCCTAATATCCTGATAAAAATGGAATGATAGAAAAAAAATCAACACAAACAATACTTACAATTTTGTGTGAAGGTTCTCTAGAAACTATGTTAGGTTAACCTCACTACTGCATCCAGGTTAATTGGATGAACCCCCATTGTAACACCCTGATATTTTTTGATTTTTTTAATATATTTAATATTTTTTTAGTTTTAAATCACATGAAGTGCTCAATTTATCTTGAATTACACGCAATAATATGTTTTTATTATTTTACACACAATTCCGAGTTTATCTTGCGTTAAATGCAACATTGAGTTTAAACCAAACATGACATACAATTTACATATTACTATTTAATTTGATAGTTATCAACTAGTCGATGGAATGAAAGGTGTGTATAATATTAACTAAATTATGAAAATATGATTTACACTTGTTTATATAATTAATTATTTAGATACCAAATAATTTAAATGAAAATAAAACCCCTTTGAAAAAAAGGAAATATTTTTCCAGAAAAAAATATTTTTATGCGCGAAATTGTATTTTATATCGATGAATTAACAAAATAAATTTTGGTTAATTATTTTAAGAAAATATATATTTTATATATTCAATCATATTTTTAAAATTCATCTTATATGTTTTATAGGAAAGTAATATGAATAAATCCTATTTTACACTTAAAGACTTTGTTTTTCTAAAAAAAAGTTTTTTAAACTTTTTATGTTGCAATTATTTTATTAATAATTTATTCCAAATTTAGAAAATTAATTTGATAAAAAAAATTAAAACAGAAATATCAAAATTATCTTTTGCTGATTTTTTTGATTTATCTGAAAAGTTTTAAATATTTGATGAATTGTGCAAAATATTGAATTTTAATTGAAAACTGCCTTTTCATTGAATTTATTTATAAATTTAAATTATATTTTAAATGGTTTATATAGAATAATTATTTCAATTATTCATATATTAATTCAATTTTGTTCATTTTAATCAATTTCATATTTAAATTGGATATACAATCTTTGTAAACTTTTGAACATTTTCACTTTTTACCCTCTAATCCATATTTTTATTTTATTGAAAGAGCCACTTTAAGGAAAAGTCGAAACCTTACAAAAGCATTCACCGCCTGATTTAAAAATTCAAATTACAAGCTTCAAACCATTTCAAAATAAAGGCCAAGACTATCATAACCACATCGGACCATACCTGCAAATTATCAAAATCATGAAACTGCTTAAAAGAAATCAGCTGGATTCAAAATTCAAAATATCAAAAAACCATCATCGCATCCACGATGACCAAGACACCTTGGGACACAGATCCTCAAGCAGCGAGCATCCTCGAGCATCGCCCCTCACATCGAACCCCCACATCATCACCATCGTCTATATCATGGGCGAGAACCCACCGACAATCGTCGCCGCTACTTCATCATCGATGCAGAAGGAACCTTTACCCTTGCCGCCATCCAAACACCATGATGTCTTATCCCCGTCCGAAGACAGTCGTCAACATCGTCGCACCATCGTCACTCGTAACACCATTTAAGGATGAAATATCGAAAAATCAAGTGAAGAAGAAACAATAAAAGCTCCATCGATGCAGATAATGCCAAAATGAACATCTTCATTGATGAAGAGGCTGAAAATCAGAACCCATTATGACACCAGTCACACCCAGAAATGACCACCAACCCACCTCCCAAAACTTCTTAGGGCCACCGCACCGACTCCGACTGGGAGAGGTGTAGAGGAACATGATGCCAGGGAAGGGATAATAGTGGCCAAAAAGGACACCGAATGTATCATCCCAAGTAAGTAATGAATAATAGATATTTCTATATATGTCTATTAATGAATTAGATAGTGTTTTAGAGGCTTTAAATGAAAATAAATCCAATCTTAAGCATGGAATACATTAATATTCTTAAAAGATTGTTTTACTGCCTTTTGATGGCAAATAATTTTTAAATCAAACTTTTGCCAATTTTATAATCTATGTTTGTCAAAATAAACTTATTATTTATGATTGGGACATCAAAATTTACTTTGTGTGAATTTTTGGTATTTTTCTGACAATGTTCATTTTTTAATGAATAGTGAAAAATACTGGATTTTACATCAAAACTACTTCTTAATCTAATTTATTTATATGATTAAATTATCTTTTGAAATGGTTTTAATGTGTAATCTGAATATATTTTTACCATTTAATCCAATGGTGGTCACTGGAATCAATTTCACTTTGAAATTGGACTTAAACTGGTGTTAATCTTTTGATACTTATTATTTTATAAAAACACGTTTTTTGCTCTGACAGAAGTAATTAATTATTAAATTAATTAATGTGACTTATATGTTTTTAATCTTGTAAAATAGACTTCATTTTTTAATTCAGAATATCAAATATAGCTTAGGGTGAATTTTTGGTAATTTTCTGAAAAACTTCAATTTTTGATGAATAGTGAAACCACTAAGTTGTACTTATAAAAACTGATTTTCCATTTAAATGAAATTTTGCCATCATTGTGTTTTGAATTTAAAAAATCCAATATACATGGTTGTCATTAAGAAGTAAAATGTGGTTCAATGAGATTATAATAATTTTTTGGTGAATAGTAACTTATTAAGTTTTTAATCGCGATTAGTGGTAATTAGTGTAGTTTAAGGTAAAAATAATGCTTTAATAAAATGAGATGAGCTTGACACATGTCCTACCCTCATTGGTTGTGTCATGGCCGACCAAGACAAGCCAGGGTTCAACTTGGGGACCCCATGGATCCATTTTGGTTGGGAAATTACATAAATAACTTTTTATTTAATGTAAAAGTAAAAATGACACAAACAAAATATGTTTTACAAAAACATTTTTTACATGGGGTTATAAAGATCAAAGTTTTGATTATAAATATTCATTGGAAAGCTAAAAATATTTCCTACATCATAGTATTTTTTTTATAATTTTTCTACTTCAAATAAATTAAATTATTTATGACATCATGATGATGCAGTGATGACCTCAATATTTAACGATTTAAATAAAATGGAAAGATAATGTAAAATCTAAAACCTACACAGGGACAAAACCAATTGTATGAGTGGAGTTCTAAGCCTTATCACCTTATCCTCGAATTATATCAATGTGGGACCTTTTGAATCTGAAAATCATTTTAAAATAAAGTAACTTATATTTACTTTCCAAGAGTGCCCCTCCTCTCCTCTTATAAAAGGCTCCCACATCTACCTCATTTCACACACTCCTAAAGCCTTTGGATCGGCCAACCCATGCCCATTTTGTCTCTACACATCCCTCTCCTCATCCTAGAGGATACCCTTTGGGAAAATCCTTTCAAAGGAATCCTTTAGGCTCAAATCAAAAGGAGTTACACTTTTAAAGGTAATTCATTCTCTCATGTTCATTTGTTTTATTTTGCTTATCCAACCCCCTAAACTCTTTTTATTTACTTATTTTGTAACAACACCAGTATCTTCAATATACTAGGATGTTGTTATAAGATTTATTCGAGCTACACTCTCACACAACTACATCAAATGGTTAAAGAACATACAGTTTCCGTGGATGGTGAAATTCTGCCTCCCGAAACGATGATTGTTCAATACTCATTTAACACCTTCAAAGGTGGCCATTTTGATGTCACTATTTTTATATATGATATATAATATGTTTATTCTTTCCTTAAGCTTTTGTTTTTTTCATTTATGGCATACCATTATTGTTTCCATTATGGGTAAACACGATATCTTCATTTTAGGAAGTGCGGACTACCGCCCCCTGAAAGTGATTTGATTCGTTAATACCATATCTGGGATGTGTAAAGGATAAAGTTAATGATATTATAAATGTTATTATACTGGAATTATAATATACTCTTATATAATTATGACTCCATTTCTGAAAATATGAAATAGAAATGGAAGTAGTGTTCATGCGTACGTACGACTTACCGTCTCCATGAATGGTGCATTTCATTTCTTACCTCTAAATGTGATGTAATATTATAAATAAATTTATATGCTGAATATATATGATATATATGTTATCCAAATCATTAATATCATTCTGGATATAACGAACCTTTGACCAAATTAACAACATGTAAGTGTAAGAAGTCTATTTTTGACTTAAGAACCAAATACCGACAAAATGAACATTATTAACTTAAATGATTACATGATGTTCATAACTTGGTATAAAAGGAATAATGAACTTGAAAAAGGTTCTTAAGAAAGTAGATATTAACTCAAGTTTATTATTCAGGAGATTAAATAAGGACCGAGTCAAGTCGGACCTGAGGTATGAGACTTCGTCTCAATCTCCTTTCATTGAGGCATATTTTGTTTTATATACAGCCTTCTTTTATATGGTGTATAAACCCCTTTGACTTATACGTTTATTCAAAAGGAATCTTTTTTATACGAAGCGTTTACTAAATGACAAAAGGGAATGTTTTTGTCGTACGTATGCAGCGACAACGACTTCTCCGCCGTCGTGACCGTAATTTGAGTTTCGGCTTCCTCTACAAGCCATACCTTTTTTTAAGAAAAATAAATACCATGTTTTACTTTTTTATCGAAAATGGTTTTCATAATTTTTTATATCAATGTGTTGTATTGATATCTTGTGATTTAAAGGTGGTAATGTTATGTTTCCTTTATTCATGTTTTATGTGATGTTATTATGTTGAGGTTCTTGGGCATTATTATGAAAATGGGTGGTTCCGTGATAAACTAAGGGTGGGTGAGCCCGATATAGCTCTCCAATGCATTGGGTAACGCGAAGGAGTGAAACGTTAAGGTTTCTCCGAAGAGATTTTAGGGAATATACTGCGATGGGTATTCCAGATGTAACCAAAAGGGTTACTCCCTACGTAAGAATGTTATGAATGCCTCAAGTTACCTTTATGTCTTATGACTTCTATGATTTATTCATGATTTGATGAGGTATGTTAAAGTGCTTATGTTTTATGGGTAAAGTATGATCTCATCCTTATGTATATATGTACCCATGTTTCCTTTACATATTTTTATATCCCTTACTAAGCTTTTTATGCTCATCCCAAGTTTTTTTGAAATTTTTTTCACAGGTCAAGGGAAAGGAACATGATATGATGATAGTGTCAAGAAAGTGTCATGAAAGAATCCATGTTTATTTTAAATATGTTTCCATTGATGGGAATGAAGAATACTATCTTTATGTAACCACTTTGTTTATATGTGGAATGTAATGCAAGTTTTATGATCTAATTCTCTAAAAATCTAAACCCGAAAAGATCCTTAATGTGTAATCTTGTAATAACTCATGATTAAGTAAGGTTTAAGGCTGGGGCCTTATAGTTGGTATCAAAGGTCGGTTTAGATAAATTTAGGAGTTAGAATTCTATGAAATTATTATCCAAAAGTTTTTTTATGGTAAAATTGAAATGATATAGCATTTGAAGATTACCATGTTGCTTCATCTAAGACATGTTTGTTCAGAATGGTTTTCCGCAGAGAAAACAGGGAAGAAGTGCTAGGAAGGCATACAGAAGGAAATAACCTTCCGAATCAGCATCCTCAGATGGTCGGAATTGGAACTGAACAGTTTGTTGCAGTAATGGCGCAGTTGACTCAGGCTATAAATGGTGGTGGTATCCATGCACGAGATCTGCCAGATCAACCGCAGAGGAACATGTTAGTGGTGGAACATTTCATGAGGCAACATCCCCCATCATTTAGAGGATCATCTGACCCTGTGTTAGCTGAAGGGTGGATTAAAGCACTGGAGAAGATTTTTGATGTCATGGGGTGTTCAGACAATCAAAAGTTTAGTCTTTCTATTTACTATTTGGAGGGTGAGGCAGATCAGTGGTGGTCTATGGTTAAAAATATCAGGGGCGCTGATGAGATTGATGCTCTTGACTAGGACGAATTCAAAGGTATGTTTCTTGAGAAGTATTTTCCTAAGGCTCTTCGACTTAGGATGGAAAATAAATTCTTGGAATTGAGGCAAGAGGAAGACTCAGTGGCTACCTATGAAGAAAGGTTCACTCGATTGGCAAGGTATGCTCCAAATTTTATCCGAGACCTTGATAGTAAAATCAATCGTTTTTACTCAAGATTAAAGCCAAAATATCGAAGGGCATTAGCTTCTCGTGAGTTTAAAAGTTATGAAAATCTTGTTCGATGTGCTGAGAAGGTGGAAATGGAGTTTTCCGATGATCAAGTGTTCTATAACAACCAACAGAAGAAGAGACCGAGGTGGCAGGAGAAAGGTAAGAATTCTTCAAAAAAGTCTGATGGTAAGAAAACTAAGTTTCCAGTTTGTGATAAATGTGGCAAAAGTCATGCTGGGGAATGACTTCTGAATTTTGGAAAGTGCTACCGATGTGGTAAGATGGGACATAAGGCTCGTGATTGCACTGAAAAGGATCAAGGTGAAGGTAAGACCAAATTTGATTTATAGTTAGTGAAATTTTATAAGTGCAATGAGATGGGTCACTATGAAAATGAGTGTTCGACAAAGAGCTTGAGTGATGGGAAGCAGTTAGACTACAAGCAGAAAGGGGTGGTGAAATCCTTTGCAACTACTTCAGAAGATATTGGGCCATCAAATGAATTTTTATCAGGTACTTTGTTTGTTTTTTCAGATTATGCCAGTGTGTTGTTTGATTCGGGGTCTACACATTCTTTCATCTCTGAAACCTTTTCTAGTAAAATGTGAATACCATCTCAAGAAATGACTCCTGAAAATTTGTTAAAAACACATGGGGGGAATGTTGAGGCAAAAAGAATTTATAAGAATCTTCCTATCCTTATCTGTGGAAAGAACCTACTTGCAAACCTTATTGTTCTACCTCTAGTAGAGTTTGATGTTATCCTGGGTATGGATTGGCTCTCTATTTTCCATGCTAAGATTGACTGTAGAGCTAAAGAAGTTTCTTTTCAGGAAAGACTTTCAGTTTGTGTACAAGAATGAACCCTTACTGTGGATAACTTATCAAGAGGCCGAGAAATTTGTAAAAGATGGAAATGAATGTTACCTTGCACATATCGTTGAAAATAAAGGAACTGTTCAGATTAATGATGTGCCAGTGGTAAATGAGTATCTTGATGTTTTTTCTGATGAGTTGCCTGGAATAATACCAGATCGGGAAGTTGAGTTTACTATTGAATTAGTTCCTGATGCTAAGAAAATTTCAAAACCCCCTTATCGAATGGCTCAAATTGAACTTTTAGAGTTAAAGGAGCAATTTCAAGATTTATTAGAGAAAGGTTTCATTCAACCTAGAACATCACCTTGGGGTGCTCTTGTTTTATTTGTTAAAAAGAAAGATGGTTCCATGAGACTTTGCATTGATTATAGAGCCTTGAATAACATCACTATTAAGAACAAATATCCTTTGCCTCATATCGATGATTTGTTTGATTAGCTCCAGGGAGCTCAGTTTTTTTCAAAGATTGACTTGAGATCGGGGTACCATCAGCTGAAGGTAAAGGAGGAAGATATTCCGAAGACCGCATTCCGTACAAGATATGGCCATTATGAATTTGTAGTAATTTCTTTTGGGCTATCCAATGTACCTGCTGTATTCATGGACTTAATGAATAGAATTTTCCATGAGTTCTTGGATAAGTTTGTGGTGGTTTTCATTGATGATATTTTGGTGTTTTCAAAAATTAAAGAGGAGCATGAAAGAAATTTAAGGGTTATCTTGAAAACCTTAAAAGAAAATAAATTGTATTGGAAATTCAGCAATTGTGAGTTTTGGTTGCAACAAATTTCCTTCCTTGGTCACATTGTTTCTAAAGATGGGATAGCTGTTGATCAAGGATTATGATTGTACAATTCATTACCATCGGGGAAAAGCAAATAAAGTGGCTGATGATTTGATTCGAAAAAGTAATGATTCATTAGCAATGTTGCGTTTGGAACGTGATCCTTTGGTTAAGGATTTGATGAACTTTGGCATAGAAGTTGTTGGTGTAGGAAGTTCTTCTGTTTTGTTTCAGGTATCAGTGAGATCATCTCTATCAGATAGAATCAAGCAAGCACATAAGCAAGATAGTGAGTTGCAGAAAAAGGTAGAGCTGGTTCAGAAAGGTAAGTTTCCTGAATTCAACATTGATAATGATTGCGTTTTGAGATTTGGGAAGAGATTGTGTGTGCCTTGTGATTCACAGTTGAAGAGAGAGTTTTTATGTGAAGCTCATAGTTCTCCATTTTCAGTTCATCCTAGAAGTACTAAGATGTATAGAGATCTGCGGGATTATTACTGGTGGGATGGAATGAAAAGAGATATTGCTTATTTTACTATTAAGTGTTTGACTTGTCAGCAGGTTAAAGCAGAGCGGCAGTTACCGAAAGGGATACTTCAGCCTTTACCAGTGCCAGAGTGGAAATGGTAGAATATATCCATGGACTTTGTTGTGGGATTACCAAAGACATCTCGAGGTAATAATGCAATCTGTGTTATTGTTGATCGCTTGACTAAATCTGCTCATTTCCATTCTATACGAGATACTTTTTCCCTAGATCAACTTTCCCGTTTGTATCTTAAAGAGATAGTCAGGTTACATGGAGTTCCCCTCTCCACTGTATCTGATCATGATCTCAGGTTCACTTCTAACTTTTGGAAAGGCCTTTAGAAGTCGTTGGGTACTGAATTAAATTTTAGTACAGCTTTTCATCCTCAATTAGATGGGCAGTCAGAACGAACAATTCAGACATTGGAGGATATGCTACGTTCTTTCTCTATGGATTATCAGGGAAGTTGGGACCAACATCTTTCTTTGGTTGAATTTTTATATAATAACAGTTTTCATTCCATTATACAGATGGCACCATTTCAGGCATTATATGGGAAGCGGTGTTGAACTCCAGCTTTCTGGGATGAAGTGGGTGAAAGGAAGTTGATGGGACCAGAATTGGTAGAAGAGATGGCAGAAAAAGTTCAGCTGATTCAGAAGCACATGAGAACAGCTCGGAGCAGGAAGAAGAGTTATGCAGATAACCAGAGGAAGGATCTATCTTTCGAGGTGGGTGATCATGTTTTTCTCAAAGTCTCACCATGGAAAAGTGTGATGCGATTTGGTAAGAAAGGAAAGCTGAGTCCAAGGTTTATTGGACCATATGAAATTCTGGAGAGAGTCGGATCAGTTGCATACCAGGTGGCTTTACCTCCGAGTTTATCTCAGGTACACAATGTTTTTCACGTTTCGATGTTGAGAAAATATATGCCAGATCCATCTCATGTTTTGAGTCCAGAGGTAGTTCAGCTGGAAGAGAACCTATCTTATAAGGAAAAACCGGACCAGATTCTTGACCATAGGGAGCAAGTGTTACAGAATAAGGTGATTAAGCAGGTAAAGGTTTTTTGGAAAAACCACATGATGGAAGAGGCAACATGGGAATCTGAAAATGCAATGAGGGATAAGTACCCCCATTTATTTGATAAGTAAATAAATTGCAGGGACATAATTTTCTAAAGGGGGGAAGGACGTAACATCCCAAGTAAGTAATGAATAATATATATTTTTATCTATGTCTATTAATGAATTAGATAGTGTTTTAGAGGCTTTAAATGAAAATAAATCCAATCTTAAGCATGGAATACATTAATATTCTTAAAAGATTGTTTTACTACCTTTTGATGGAAAACCCTCTTTAAATCAAACTTTTGAAAATTTTATAATCTATGTTTGTCAAAATAAACTTATTCTTTATGATTGGGACATCAAAATTTACTTTGTGTGAATTTTTGGTATTTTTCTGACAATGTTCAATTTTAATGAATAGTGAAAAATACTGCATTTTACATCAAAATTGCTTCTTAATCTAATTTAGTTATATGATTAGATTATCATTTGAATTGTTCTTAATGTGTAATCTGAATATATTTTTACCATTTAATCCAATGGTGGTCACTGGAATCAATTTCACTTTGAAATTGGACTTAAACTGGTGTCAATCTTTTGATACTTATTGTTTTATAAAAACACGTTGTTTGCTCTGACAACGGGAATTAATTATTAAATTAATTAATGTGACTTATATGTTTTGAATTTTGTAAAATAGACTTAATTTTTGAATTTGGAATATCAAATATAGCTTAGGGTGAATTTTTGGAAATTTTCTGAAAAACTTCAATTTTTGATGAATAGTGAAACCACTAAGTGGTACTTATAAAAACTGATTTTTTGTTTAAATGAAATTTTGCCATCATTGTATTTTTAATTTCAAAAATCCGACATATATGGTTGTCATTAAGAAGTTAAATTTGGTTCAATGAGATTATAATAATTTTTTGGTGTATAGTAACTTATTATGTTTTTAATCGCGATTAGTGGTAATTAGTGTAGTTTAAGGGAAAAATAATGCTTTAGTAAAATGAGATGAGCTTGAAACATGTCCTACCCTCATTGGTTGTGTCATGGCCGACCAAGAAAATCCATGGGTCAACTTGGGGACCCCATGGATCCACATTGGTTGGGAAATGACATAAATAACGTTTTATTTAATGTAAAAGTAAAAATGACACAAACATAATATGTTTTACGAAAACAATTTTTACATGGGGTTATAAAGATCATATTTTTTATTATAAATAGTCATTGGAAATATAAAAAGATTTCCTACATCATAGTATTTTTTTTATAATTTTTAGATTTCAAATAAATTAAATTATTTATGACATCATGATGATGCAGTGATGACCTCATTATTTAACGATTTAAATAAAATGGAAAGATAATGTAAAATCTAAAACCTACACATGGACAAAACCAATTGGATGAGTGGATTTCGAAGCCGTATCACCTTATCCTCGAATTATATCAATGTGGGACCTTTTGAAGCCGAAAATCATTTTAAAATAAAGTAACTTATCTTTACTTTCCAAGAGTGCCCCTCCTCCCCTCTTATAAAAGGCCCCCACCTTTACCTCATTTCACAAACTCCTCAAGCTTTTGGCTCGGCCAACCCCTGCCCATTTTGTCTCTCCACATCCCTCTCCTCATCCTAGAGGATCCACTTTGGGCAGAATCCTTTCAAAGAAAGCCTTTATGCTCAAATCAAAAGGAGTTACACTTTTAAAGGTAATTCATTCTCTCATGTTCATTTGTTTTATTTTGCTTCTCCAACCCCCTAAACTCTTTTTATTTAATTCTTTTGTAACCACACCAGTATCTTAAATATACAAGGATTTTGCTATAAGATTTATTCGATATACACTCTCACACAACTACATCAAATGGTTAAAGAACATACGGTTTCTGTGGATGGCGAAATTCTGCCTCTCGAAACGATGATTGTTCAATACTCATTTAACACCTTCAAAGGTGACCATTATGATGTCACTATTTTTATATATGATATATAATATGTTTATTCTTTCCTTAAGCTTCTGTATTTTTCGTTTATGGCATACCATTATTGTTTCCATTATGGGTAAACACGATATCTTCATTTTAGGAAGTGTGGACTACCGCCCCCTGAAAGTGATTTGATTCATTAATACCATATGTGGGATGTTTAAAGGATAAAGTTAATGATATTATAAATATTATTATACTGGAATTATAATATACTCTTATATAATTATGTCTCCATTCCAGAAAATACAAAATAGAAATGGAAGTAGCGTTCATGTGTACGTACGGCTTACTGTCTCCATGAACGGTGCATTTCATTTCTTACCTCTAAATGTGATGTAATATTATAAATACATGTATATTCTGAATATATATGATATATATGTTATACAAATCATTAATATCATTCTGGATATAATGAACCTTTGACCAAATTAACAACAAGTAAGTGTAAGAAGTCTATTTTTGACTTAAGAACCAAATACCGACAAAATGGACATTATTAAGTTAAATGATTACATGATGTTCATTACATGGTATAAAAGGAATAATGAACTTGAAAAAGGTTCTTAAGAAAGTAGAGATTAACTCAAGTTTATTATTCAGGAGATTAAAGAACGACCGAGTCAAGTCAGACCCGAAGTATTGGACTTCGTCTCAATCTCCTTTCATTGAGGCACATTTTGTTTTATACACAACCTTCTTTTATATGGTGTATAAACCCCTTTGACTTTTACGTTTATTCAAAAGGAATATTTTTTATACGAAGCGTTTACTAAATGAAAAAATGGAATGTTTTTGTCGTACGTATGCGGCGACAACGACTTCTCCGCCGTCGTGACCGTTATTTGAGTTTCAGCTTCCTCTACAAGCCATACCTTTTTTTAAAAAGAAAAATAAATACCATGTTTTACTTTTTTATCGAAAATGGTTTTCATAATGTTTCTATATCAATGTGTTGTATTGATATCTTGTGATTGAAAGGTGGGAATGTTATGTTTCTTTTATGCATGTTTTATGTGATATGATTATGTTGAGGTTCTTGGGCATTATTATGAAAACGGGTGGTTCCGTGATAAACTAAGGGCGGGTGAGCCCGATATAGCTCTCCAATGCATTGGGTAACGTGAAGTAATGAAACGTTAAGGTTCCTCAAAAGATATTTTAGGGAATATACTGTGATGGGTATTCCAAACGTAACCAAGAGGGTTACTCCCTATGTAAGAATGTTATGAATGCCTCAAGTTACCTGTATGTCTTATGACTTCTATGATTTATTCATGATTTGATGAGGTATGTTAAAGTGCTTATGTTTTATGGGTAAAGTATGATCTCATCCTTATGTATATATGTACCCATGTTTCCTTTCCATGTTTTTATATCCCTTACTGAGCTTTTTATGCTCATCCCAAGTTTTTTTGAAATGTTTTTCACAGGTCAAGGGAAAGGTACATGATATGATGATAGTGTCAAGGAAGTGTCAAGAAAGAATCCATGTTTATTTTAAATATGTTTCCATTGATGGGAATGAAGAATACTATCTTTATGTAACCACTTTGTTTTTATGTGGAATGTAATGCAAGTTTTATGATCTAATTCTCTAAAAATCTAAACCCGAAAAGATCCTCAATGTGTAATCTTGTAATAACTCAAGATTATGTAAGGTTTAAGGATGGGGCCTTATACCGAAAGTAGACTTCAAGCAGAAAACAACTTCACCAGGGAAATATCCTTCGATCGCTAACCAACGAATCCAAAATCTCATAGTTTTCACTCCTCCAATTCTGACTTGGATAAGAGTAGAGGAATGAGAGGCCAGAGTAGGGTGTGAGGGGAAAAGGGAAACACATCAAGTAAAAACCACCGATATATCCCCACAGAATAGTCAAACATGAAAATTACCTTGAAAACGACGACAAAGATGAGTAGATCGTCACCAGTTATATTCACGTCCCAGTGTGGAAGCGAAGCACCATCAATAAGGAAAAGAGGAGAAAAAATCACAGCCTCAGGTAAGGATGAGGATATGAATAAATAGAGGATGAGAAAAGAGTAAAAGGAAGAAAGAAGGAGGGGTAAGGCACCAGAGACTCCTCCCCCCTCCAAATCACTGGTAGGAGAACCCTAGGGCGAGAGGGAGAGGGAGACACTGCCGCTCAGCATGAACATTTTCACTTCAAAACCCCACTTTCTCATCATTTTTTTTGTGATTGATTTTCATTTAAGTTATTCCAATTATTTGAGTAAAATTTGGAAAAATGGATTCCATATTTTGAATCATAATAATTTATACTATTTAATAAGTTTAACTTATGTTTTTACCATTACAATTTGTGAAAACAGTTAAAATTGATTAATGTGGTTAAGGTTTAAACAAGGTTTTGCACATTACATGGTTTTGTATTAAAATTAATTTTAAGAACACATAGGATTTTTATTTAATGGATTTTTCTTAAAATTTATAATAAATGGTTATAAATTATCTCATAAATATATTTTTAATTATATTCATAAAGGATTGATTACCTTGTAAAATAAAAATATACATGTTACCTTTGTAAAACTTTAAAGATAAAATTGAGTATGCTTAATGACTAAGTAATTACTTGAAAAAAAATGTATCTATTTTTTGTGTTGGAGGTGTGTCTTGAAAAATTCATATATTACCTACATAATTAATCAATTTTGGGGCCACATGAGGTGAGGGAGACCTACCAATAGTGAAAAATTCTGGGTATTTACAAGAATAACACTCTTCTTCAATTATCAAAGGGAACTAACTCTATTCACTTCTTCACACCCCTCCAAAAGTTTTTATTGATCAGAACCTAAAAAAATAACTTACCAACATTCATCACATAAACTGATAATTATTATTTTTTATATTAATCCAACTAATTATGGCTTTAGTAAAAACCTAAGGAGGAAATTTAAAGAAGAGGTAACGATCTTCAATGATCATTTTTATTTTATATCTTTCTAATCATTCAATTATTATTATAACATGATAATATAATAACCATTTTATCATTCATATACTAATATGTTGTTATGTTAAGGTTAAAAAATTCAACCTCACATACATCCATCAAATGGGTTACAAAATCATCATTTGTTTGTACGGCAGACAACCGCCTTGTGAATCGATGTCATTTGTTTTTCCATTACCACCTTTCAAGGTTTTGTATAATGATGTATTTATAGTTTATATAAGATATATATGATATTTATAATTATATTATGAATTTTTAATTGGTATATCAAATATTAATTAATTTTTTCCTTTTTTTGGAATAAGATAATGTCGTTCGTGTGTATGGTAGACTACTGCCTCGTAAAGCGATGTGATTCATTCACACTTTACATGGAACGTATTAAGAATGTATTGAATAAAGATATATGATATATAAGACATATAAATGATACTATAATGACAATATATGTATATATATGTATATCATTTACATCTATTTCTTTCAATATGAAAAGAAAATGGAAACAACATTCATGTATATGTATTCCTTGTCGTTACCATGAATGGTGTACTTAATTTCCTATCACTAAATTTTATCCACTACAACAAATACATATATAGTAGATATATATAAATATGTAATAAAATTTTATAAGGAAATAAAATTTGTTATGATATATGAAAATATGGTTGTATAATATTTTTATAATAAACTTATATTTATCATATAGTAGGTTGAATGACTACAATGGAAACCAATACTTAAGGTAAGGGATTTCCATCTCACTTTTTACTTCAGGGAGACAAATTTCATATTCACAGCCTATTTATTTTATATGTTGTATTTAGTTACAATGAATTTATATTATAACTCTTCTCATGAATTCTATTATATTTTACATATCCACCTGAGGATCTATCTTTCATGGGTTTTATGGTTCAATAGCTCACAAATTGGTAAGGGATTTTTGTCTCAATTTGCCTTCTTTGAGATGTACGTTATGTTATGCACCTATATTCTTGAATGGGGTGTATATACATCCAATTTTACATGTAATATCAATAAGTTATTCATCTTCATGATATTTTAAGTTTAATTTTATGTTTTTTCATTCATGGGTCTTATGATTTGATGTTACCAAACCAAAAAAAGATTTTATGATACAATCTCATCATTTGTCATGATTATTTAAGATTAAGTCTGCAATATTCAAATCTCATGATCAAACTATTAATAAGTACCACTATTTTACTTATACACTAGTTATTAATGATATATTAGATCAATGCTACCATTTTTCCACTATTTAGTACTCAAAATTTTTTAAAAAATGTTTTTAATAAAATCTAATTTTATTTCTATCTTCAGAAAAAAAATCTATTTTATTCCAAAACCATTATTTATAAAAAAATACTTTTTTTGAATGATATTTTAAGATAATTTTAAAGGAAAATGATTTTAAAAATGTTTTGTTTTTAAAAAGTTTTTTAAATGATTTCCAAATCTTCCTTTATAATTATTCAAAATTCATTTTCAAATAAAGGTATTTTAGAAATAGTTTACATTTAAAAACTTTTTTAAATGATTTTCAAATCTTCCTTTATAAGTTTTAAAAACAATTTTTAAAAAAATATTTTGAAAATTTTTTATTATTAAAATGTTATTTAAATGATTTTAAAATATTCTTTTATAAGTTTTTAAGGTTATTTTTAGAGAAAACGTTTTCAAAATGTTTTATGTTTTAAAAAAAATTTCAAATATGAAATGATATTTTCCCCGTTAAATTTTTTAAATGATATTTTAAAATTATTTTTTTGTGAATATTACATCTGTTGGTGGTATCTATACCTCATAGGGGATATATTACAAGGATACCATTCATTATCTTTCTCTGAATGGATTATATTTTGATGGAATGATATTTATGAAACCCATTTATCATCCATGGGTTATACCATGATAAAATGATTATTTAACCCACTTATTTTCATGAGTTATTCTAGGAAGAAATTATTTTTGAAACATGTCTATTTTAAACATGATATAATGTTATGAAATATTTATGATACCCATTTCATTTCCTAGGTTACAATATGATGATTGTTTATGATAGCCATTTCATTTCATTGGTTACATTATGTTTAATGTTTATAATCTTATGGAACACATAAATATGGTTTTCAATATGAAATAGTTCAGAACTAAATATTCCTATAATTTATTGGTTAATGATTTATATACCTTATGTGATAGAAATGGTTGAAATGCGGAGTGGACCTGGTATAGCAATACATGGATAGAATAGAGAGTGACCCCAATTGAGTAAGATGAGGCTTGAATGGGGAGTGAACCTGGTATAGTAAGACATGAATGGAATAGAGAGTGAACCTTATATAGTGAGAAATAGCTAGAATGGTTAGTGAAGTTGGTATATTCAGAGTAAAGGGATGCCACTGGGAATAGTGATGTTTCTCACCTATGAGGAGAATCTTACTAAAAGAAGGGTATACTGGTGGTCCACCAAAGACCAAAAGGGGGTACAAATAAGGCCATCCAAAGCCCAAAGTAGGTATACATGTTGTTAGGCCAAGCCTAACAGGTTATGAATATCCTTGTGGGTAGCCTTGAAATATAATTTTATATACTTATCTGTATTCCATAAACCTATGTTTTATGCCAATTTTATGCTTCTAGGGATCATGTTCTTTGATTTCCTATATGATTCATGCCTTATAAACTATGATTATTTATGCAACGACTCATGTTTATGATCTAGGATATTTTGGGCATGAACTTAGTAAGTTATTATCATTATCATGTACCCTTATTCTTTTCTTATTCTTGTATATTATCATATGTTGATATCTCTTATGTTTTCCCTTACTGAGCATCTGAGATCTTACTTTCGTATGTTTCCTTCTCCATGTTATAAAAAAGGTTTAGTTAGGGTAATACTAAAAGGAGTTATATGTGAAAATATCCATGTGGTATATGGTTAGGATCTTCCACCAAATTAGAGGATTATGTTCCATGTTTCCAAAGTAACTAAACTATTATGGTCCTTGGGTGTGTGTTTATATAATGTAGTGAATATTCAACACTAAAGATGTAATATCCATTTATGAGAAGCCTGGATCACTATTTTTGGTATCAAAGCAAGGTTTTAGTTAACATTTGGAAACTATGATGATATAAAATTAGTGAGATACCTTTGGACATGTCTAATGGTATGTCTATGATGAGTTAAAGTATAATAAAATGTCATGGAATTTTAGTAAATGATAGAGAATGTGGTTTTAAATAAATTATATCCATGTCTAGAAAAAATAAGTATATGTGGATCTAAGACATATTTACATAGACTTAATAACCCCATGAACACTATATTAAGCTACACTCGATCGGGAACCGATTCCTGACAACAGGCCTTTCTGCACACCTGGTTTGACACTCTCAGGAGATATGATTATTAAATTCACAAACTTTTTGAGAACCATCATATTGGATTTAAATTGAAGGTTACTATGAAGAGCCTAAGATAAACCTAAAGTTTCATTAATTATATATAAGGTGTCATGATTCAGACATCATATAAGTCATTTTCATGATTATTTATTTTCCCATTATGATTAGGATTATTCACACAATGCTTTTTTAATTTTAATTAATAATAGAAACTAGAAGGAGTTGGGTTAACATTGAATGTGATGATGTTGAGCCAAATGATATAATAAATTGAGTGAATCATGTAATAATTATACCTAATCAATTATCAAGAAATAAGATTAAAAATTTGCACCTTATCCAACTCTTAAACTCTCCAAATAGGAGAATTATAGATTTTACTGAAATGTCATGTTGGGAATATAATGGAGGAAAGAAGATTCAGTTTATTATGCATTGAAAATGTTGAAAGAAACACTCAAGTAGATTTCTTCGAGGAACACGAATATTTTTTGACTGTGGAAAATAAGGACACAAAGCATGTAACTGAAAATCAAAAATGAAAAGTCCATATAATAAAATGGATCGGAATATTGGTCTCCCTGAGATATCATCGAATGTTGAATAATTTAAATGTTGAAATTATGAGCATTATGAAAATCAATTTCCTATAATGAAATATCATAAATAAAATAATCAAGGTTGTAAAAGTAATGGTTATATTTTGGATGATGAAGACAATACATATGACATATAAAAGTAATGATATATTAAGGAATAAGATGATGAAGAATAGTTAATAGTTTTATAAGGAAGTTATATGGTTGATTTATTTTTTTTATTGGGATTAAATATTTATAAAATATATATTGATTTTTTAGTATAAGTTTTTCATTAAGTATTTAAAAGAATATGTTGAAAGATGTTGATGACCTGGAAAATTGATTTAATGGAAATGTGATATTCATGGAAAAAATGATTATGGGAAATATAACCCTTAATATATTCCTAGTGATGAGATAAAAATATTAGGATAAAGATGTGATTAGTCTAGATAAAGTTAATTGGATAACACTGATTACCTTGGAATTGATTAATTAATTATTGATAAAGTGGTTTATGCTATCATGAATAGAGTTTACAACATTTTTTGATCTAAGGAATATATCCATTAATCTTTGAGTTATGTAAGTAATGAAGAATCATATATGTTTCCAATAAGGTTTTATTTTAATTTTTATTTCAATTGAATACATGATGATGTTATTCCCATGTTTTGTATGTGACAATTAAGATTTATTTCATACTATTTGTGGGATTAATGATAAGTTCGTTCTGAAAATTTAGTGACCTTATTTTATAAAGTTTTGTATTTTAATCTTTAATAAGGGTCATAAGGTTAAAATTTAAAAAACAATCTATGTTGAAAACTGGATGGGGCTTTAAATATTAATGTATTACTTCACCATATAGATATTTATGAAAATTGGATAACCTGTGCTATCCATTTTCTTGTAATGATTACTAAATATCTATAAAATGAATTATCATTCTATCTATAGATCCTATGATCTACTACTGCTTTAGGTACAAAAAAATCAAATTTATTTATTGGTGTAAGAGATGAAGTGTAAATTGATCAAGGCACAACCAATGGATGAGATTGTTCTTATGAAATATATTAAAATCAAGTAAGTATCTCTTATTGTGAAATTTTTTCAATATTAGGAAAAAGGTCTTGAAATAAAATATTTTCCTATTATCATTAATTTTTTTGATATCAATATTCCTTTTCAAGTATCATTAGTTTATGGATTTTATTATCAAATTTCTCCTTACCATGTTCTCTACCTCTCTCTATTGATATTTGGGTGATCTTTTTCTCTTCCATGTTCATTTTTTCACTTCTCACTTATGTTCTCCTTTATGGAAACCTAGTTAAGATTTACTTTGAGAAACCATTACATTTCCAAATTTCCCCTTTTAAATTAATTTTTATTATTCACTTGTACAATGTGGATTTTTATGAAGTAATTTCTAAATGATAAACCATTGATGATAGAGATGAATTTTAAGGGTGAAATTAATTTTAAATTGGGTGGAATGTAACACCCCATAAGTTTTGTGATTTTTTTCAAATATTTTTTTATATCATAAATTACATAAAACACTTTATTTTTCTTCAATTAAATTCAATAATATGTTTTTCATATATTACACACAATCTTTAGTTTATCTTGCATTACAAGCAACATCGAGTTTAAACTAAACATGGACAATTTTTTAATTATTATTATTTAATATGATAGTTATGAAGTAGCTGTTGGAATGGAGGGTATGAATATGATTAATTAATTTATAAAAATTTGGTTTAAAAATGTTTATATAATTAATTATTTGGAAAATAGTTAATTATAAATGAAAATAAAACCCTTTTGAATATAAAAGTAAATCTTTTTCCGAAAAAACTATTTTTATGCACCCAATTGTGTTTTATATCAATTAATTGGACCAATAAATTTTAATTAATGATTAAAATTAAATATATATATATATATATATATTCAATAAAATATTTAACAAACATATTTTATTTTTTCTATAGATGATATAAGAATAAATTTTATTTTACGCTTTACAATAGTTTTTCTTTTAAAACAATTTTACCGCATTTTTAGGGCACAATTAATTTTTTTCCAATTTTAGAAAATGAATTTCATAAAATAAAAGTAATTTTTAAAATTGTAATATCCAAATTATATTAGGGTTAATTTTAGTGATTTTTTTGAAAAGTTTCAAATTTTGAGGAATAGTAAAAAATACTGAATTTTAATTGAAAACTTTATTTTTGTTTAGTTTATTTATAAAGATAAATTATATTTTAAAAAAATTGACAAATAATTATTTAGATAATACTTATATTAATCCAATTCATTTTATTGGAATCAATTTTATATTTAAATTGGATATAAAAACATTGTAAACTTTTGAACATTTTCACTTTAAAATCCTACTTTTTGTCGCATCTATGGGATTAATCAATTATCAATAATCTATACTAAAGTAGGATTATTCCTACCTAACGTGTCACACTCTCCTTCTTCCACGTAACTCTCCAATTTTTCCCCCCAACTATTCTAACATTCATCGCACTACACCATCGGCTTCTCCTCGCGCGCTCTCTCGCCAATCCCTCTGAACTAGGATTTCTACATGCTCCATCTCCACGTGCTCCACTTCATACTCTTCCACCTTCAGCTCTGCCACCTTCGGCTCTGCCACCTTCAGCTCCTCCACCTTCGGCTCCTCCGTAACCAGAAACTCTGGCTTCAGGTCTTCCAAGTACAGGTCCTCCGTCCATCCAAGGGTTCCTGTGCCCACAACCACGCAGTGGGTGACCTATTTCATGGATTTTATATCCTTTACGGACATTGTTGTCGGGAAAAATCATTGATTGATTACTCATGGTGCATCTATGGGTTTTTTCATCGAACCATTGATGTATCGACATTGAGCATGCATCGAGTAACCTAATTTATGATTATTGCTATATTTGTTTATCAAGATATATGAAACCCATAATTTTCTATGACGATATTTGTTTTATGTGCATATTTTTGGTTATAATTCTCTGATTTCTATTTCTTTCAGGCGGCCACCTCCTATTCATGGCTTCATGTCCAAGCAGTCTCTCATTCCACTATGTGAACTATAATAAATCACCTTGGTAGGTCTCCCTTTGATTTAAGTGATCTGATATGATTTCTGTTCCTTCAAAACACAAAAATACAGGTCGGGATTTCCTCATTTTGCATCTTCAAAACCTTCCCAAACACATCATGAATATAGTAATTTCATGTATTTAAATCTTTACATTTTCAATTTTTCATTAATGGTTCATGAGATCTTACTTTAATGTCACAATGGCATGTAAAGAATTAAGTTGTTAAAGGTAATATCACTAAATTTCTAATACTTATAGTCATGATTTTTATTCATTCCATTATTTTACAATTTTCATTTTATTTCATATAGTTAACATTATTTCCATGTATTTTAGGATCATTAGTGAACATGACATAATCTCTATTTTTAGAATTTATTCTACTGTCATAATGATTTGAATGTATATATTGTTTAGAGGGGATTCATATCATTATTGTAGGTTATTGTGGTCCATGAAAAAGTTGAACCGATTATTGGTGGCTATGTGTCTTATAAATATTTTAATAAAATACTTCCTCAGAATGACTGTCTTCTAGGCTAAATTTTGATATGTATTTATATGGTCATATTTTATTATATTGTTTATATTTTTATTTATTTTATTAGACCTGGTACCCATATGTGAAAACATTCATTTCTGTTTCCATTTTTTCAAAACATAATCTACTATGTTTCAATGGTTATATCAACTTGCATCTTTTATTAATTTTATTACATTTTCTTATTTTAAATGTCTGTTAATTCATGTTTACTATTTCAATTTGTTCAGATTAAATTTTAATTCCTATTCATATATATTTTATACTTAATACTACATTCATGAAGTCTGAGAATAGTTGGAAGATGTGTTTTAGAGATCTTTGGAGAAGATGAGGTAGATTTTGAACACTGCTTCTATTTTGAGACCACAAGAGTTGGTAGTTAAGTATGTGTTTTTTTTCAATTCTTTTCAGTTGGGATTAGATACATGTTGATGTAGATTCAAGTAGTGGTTAATTATGGTTTAAGTATGTCGGTACCTTCTATATTATTCAAAACTATAAATTTATGTTCATTAGAAACTCACAAATACAAGTCAGGATTTCCCCATTTTGTAGCTTCAACCGATTACCAAAAACATCACGCATATAGTAATTTCATCTTCCTATCTACTCTGTAAAAAATATCTACACTATTCATCATTTAATTTGAATCCATTCATACAAATTTCCCATAATGTTTTACAATCCATTTGTAATCCACCATCTTTCCTAATTCATTAATCAAGGAACTACTACATTTTGTCTTGAAACATTTATTTAAAAAATTCTCTATTAAGATAGAATAAAAAACCACTCTTTAGCAATAGGTCTGCTTAGCCATGGGTTCTTTTCAACTCCCTATAAAACTTTTTTTATTATTCCTTATACTCTTAATCCCACTATTTACATATGTAGTTTTCTTAAGAATATAATGTAAAGTGAACTGATTTTACATTTACTATTATCTACACTTTACATAAGTGTTTTAGGAAACCATATTACTCTCAACCAACATCCAACAGTCTAGGTCCAATTCAAGAATGAATAAAACAACTATTGGGATGAGGTAACTAACACACCATGATGCAGAAAATCTGAATCATAAGGGTACACCAGTGTTATTAAAAACATTAGTTACTATCAGATTTTAATCCCAACTCAATCCATTTTGAGTTGGGATTAGATACATGTTGATGTAGATTCAAGAAGTGATTAATTATGGGCTGAGAATTTTGGTACATACTATATTATTCGAAACATAAAAATTATGTTCATTAGATACATGTGGCTCTTTAGTGAATTATGGGGTTACCAACTATAATGTATTGGAAAAAATGAATCTTATACTAGAAAATATGTTGTTGAGGAATGTCTTTTAGGGGAACCTACTATCCTGGATACATCTCCATCCCCACTAAACTCTCTATGTTGTTCTAAAAAGCATGTCAGTGAAGTTCTTGGATGTATTCTTCCCTTTAGAATTTTGGACTTTATCTCTTCTTGATATAGATGCTCAATGTATTCAGGTATGTTCCAAGGTTGAAATGATATCCTTAGAGAATAATGTCTACATGTATCCCTTCCTTAATGTACATATATTATTGACTATGTTAGAAGATCAGGATGTTTATTATTCTGTTGAAAGGTATAATGTGATTATTCTTTTTGTTTTCTAATATTTTAATTGCCTTTATATTTAACCTACCTTTATTTCAACATTCTTTACCACTAATTTATGAATTCAATATATTCAATATAATCAATTTTAATTCCCCTTCATGGAAAGGGTAGTACTGACCCATTGTAGTGTTGTGGATCTTTACAAATTAAATGAAGTACTGAAATTGGGTTAGTTTTTATTATTTGATCATTTTTCATGAATTTGAAGTCAAATATAACCTATAAAAAAATCCTTTCCAATTCACATATCTAGAAAGACTAGTTTACCTGTATGGGTGGGTGTGTTTGTTATCACTTTAGAGCATGTAGGTAGTTTTCCCGACACCATTTCACTTAATTTTGTTTTATTATGTAGATTTACTTCTTTTGAAAACATGGTACATGAAACCAAACACAACATTATGATAAAAAACACACCCCAATGTTATCAAATCTAATGAATGATAAATATAGGTAAACTTGATGTTAAAATATAGTGTTCTATGTTGTAGATTAGTTATATGGGTGTGTTTGTTATCAGTTTACATCATATAGGCATATTTTACAACACCATTTCACTTTTTTTAGAGGAATTTCTGTGTAAACATATCACATGCAACCAAATAGATCTGTATGTTAAAAAATCACCCCAATGTAATGAAATCCAATAAATGAAATATATAGATAAATTGGCCATTAAAATATAGTGTTTCTTTGTTGTTGATTATCGTGTATGGGAGTTTATGTTATAATTTTCCAGCATATAGGCATATTTTTCAAAACAATTTCAGTTAATTTTTTTCTTGTATAGGTACTTCTTTGCAAACATGGTTCCTGAAAAAAAAATAGAACCTTATGTTAAGAAACACACCCCAATGTTATAAAAGGCAGTGAATGGAAAATATAGGTAAACCGTCAGTTTAAATATAGTATTTTTTGTTGTAGATAAACTGTATGGGTGTGTTTGTTGTCATTTTCCATCATATAGGTAGATTATTCAACAATATTTAACATAATTGTTTTTATCTGTACAGGTAATTCTATGAAAACATGGTTCATGCAACAAAATAGAACCTTATGATGACAACAACATCATCTTACCCAATCCCAAGGAGACATATAGACTCCATCAGTAGCTCTCCATGATTAGAATAGTGTGGAAATATCTTATTATAGATGAAATATGTCGCACTATGATGGGAAATTCAATGGTTAGATTCTATGATCCCCACACTGATGGAACAAAATTCATGGTGGAGCTTGAGGATGACATCTATTCATGGGTGTTCTACATCCCTTGAATTCCCGGGGTGAGGATATGTTGATGGTAATTTCATGCTCTCATGTTTATATTTCAGGTCATGTGACTTCTGGTGCATCTAAAGGTGATGATTTATAATGATCCTTGAGGATTCATTCCTATGAGATCTCAGAAAGGGTCATATGTTCTTGCATCCTAGAATGTAAATATCTGGATAATAGTGGGTCTGTTTTTTTAATGTGCTTATTCAAATTCTGATAATTAAACTTGATTTTTTTTATGTAGAAGTCTCATTTTTATCAGTTGTCTACTTTACTTAATTTTTTTCTCCAGGTTCAGGTTTTAGATTGTCCATGTGTGTGAGCTGCCTATAGTGGAATTGGGTAGGAAAGGATAGTAAAAGAAGCCGAGATGTAAGGTGGTATTTGACAAGAGGCATTATTTTAGGCCACATCGCCCTTTGGAAAATGAAGATCACAAAAAATTATTATTTATAATGCATCATAATTTGTATTTATCAGGTCTAGGTTAATCACTAGATCACAATTCATGAGTCCACCAAAAATACATTCAAACAGTTCTATTATTCATATGCTTTATTTTCAATACAAATAAGCGATTTATTTTATCCTTGCAACATCAATGAATTGGATCTTTAGGATTTAGTTTCAACACTAACATTGGGTTTGTAATAATGTCTAAAAATATTTCATCTACTCATGTATATATTTCTTATCTTCATTGACTGATATTTTATTGACATCATTCGAACTAACATTAATACATTTTTTCATGTCATTTTCATTTTCTCTATGATTAAAACATAAATTTTATTTATTCTCAATTTTCAACCAGTTTCCATCATATTTCTACCTCAATGATTTCATTTGTAACTATTGTTTTATACTTATTCATTAAAGTCATTTATTAATGAAGTAAAATATTTTGAGTGAGTTTGATGATGATGGTGATGTCCAATGTAATGTTACAATGTCACGAGTGTTTTCGGAAAAAACAAACCATGCCAATGAACTGCAATATCGTATGAAGGAAAACACAAACTAAAAGAATGAAAATAGTGATTATAATTTTTTGTTGCAATAGCAAGGTAACGTTAAAACCTCATTGATTCTGTTATTTTCACAGTGAAGGATATTAAGGAGTCAGCTGCAATAATGTAAGTGGATTTGCTACAACAAATAAAATTATATCATATACTCAGGTACATGTTTTCGTCCTTCATTTTCTTATTTTCATTACATAATTGGAGTAAACAATAATGATTTTTTTCCTGTTCCATTTACATTATCATTAAAACACAATTCAATTTTTTATTCTCCACTGAAATCTATTAAACATCATTAATTCTGCTCCAATTATTACATTCTTCAAAATTGATGGAAATTTTTTTATTGAAGTCATTTATTTATGTACAAAAATATATTGAAGAGTTTTATGCTCATGATGTAGTCCAATGAAGAGTTACAATGTCTCGATATGATGCGACATCAACAAACCTGAAAAAATTGACTAACATTATGTGGCCAATTTTCAAGGTATTAAAAAACCATTGAACCTATACGTTTCAAATTACATTATGCATATTTACATCAACTTTTAACTCTAATGTTATTATAGGTTACAGATAACCAGTTATAACCAATATAACACACACATGTATCCTTTCTGATTTTTATAGGCGATACACTGTAACGTTTTTACAGTTTCTTTTTTATCAGCTATGTTAAACAAATGCATATAATTATTTTCAACCTTCATCCAAAATTGGTTTCCCATTTCAGCATCGATGCACACTTACAGAAGGCTTCATGCAATATGGAGGAAGCTTTATATATCGGTCCGACCTGTACAATTTTTCCAGTTAACAGATGATTTTTCTATTTCGGTTTTCACTATTTCTATAAAATACATATACTGTAGGGGGGAGGGGAGGATGAGGGCAGGGGGAGGGGGCTGTTGGGGAAGAGTTTAGGCATGGGGGAGGGGAGGGGAGGGGAGAGGAGGATGAGGGCAGGGGGAGGGGGCTATTGGGGGAAGAGGTTGGGCAGTGGGGAGTGGTGGGGGAAGGGGATGGGTAGGGGGAGGTTGAGGTGGGTGGGGGTGCTGCTGGGATTGGGTGGGAGACAAGAAGAGGAGGGTGAAGGGGATGGGTATAGCTAAGTAGGGGGTAAAAGGAGGTGTTGGAAAATTGGGGGGGGGGAGGGTGACAAGCTGGACAGATTAACCACCTTTTTTATTTCAATTAGTACTGATTTTTGTATTATTTCAATTAGTAGTGATTTTTCATTTTCATATTAATAATTATTTTCATGGAATTTTTATCAACCTTATTTTCTTATATTACTATTGTAAAAAAATAAGAAATTTTTTTATGACATGTTTTTTTTCACATCACTACATTACCCAGGTTTTTTTCATAGTAATATGTATCATTTACTCACATTAATGTCTAATTATATATTGCAGGGATCAATATAATTGTTAACAAACATGAAAAACTGCTACTGTACATCAATGATATATAGTAGCACTGGGCGGTTATTGAATGCACATTTTGATGACATGATTTGTAATCTGATCTCCACACCCGCTGTTGTTGAAAATCTTGGTTCCTATAATTGTTGTCAAACATGTATCTTCTATTTAAAGTGTATTTATTCTCTCTTATCATGATTAAATAACATTCCATAGTTTTATTTCAAAGGTGGCATGAAAATGAAAACTAATGTAAGATTCCAATTTCAAGTTCACTTACCATGAATCTGTTTCACTGTTTACCTATTTTAAGTATCTAGAAATTAGATTTTCATAGTTCGTTTCTATGAATAGATTTATAATTTCAATACATTATTTATTAATTTCCATTGATCACTTCTCATATTTCTAATGCATTTTGTAGTTCATATTTTATTTATGACGTCGTGTGTATGCACATGTGATGTACTAGTTTAAAATTAAATTATGCCACTTATGTAAATTTAATTTTTTGAAATGGATTTAATTTTTTAGTAATTATAATTTATATTATCTAATAATTTTAAAATAATTTTTTTACAATAAGGATTTGTGAAAATAGTTTAAATTAATTAACACAATTATGGTTTTAATAGGGTTTGTGCATTACAAGCATTTGTATTAAAATTAATTTTACACAGACATAGGATTTTTATTTAATAAATTGGGATTAATATTTATAATAATTTGATAAAATTATATATGAAATCTCTTTTTAATTATAGGATAAATGGATAAATTACCTAGGTTACTTAAAAGATACAAGTTACCTTAGTAAAACTGAAAATATAAAATTGATTAAAATTAAATAATATGGAATAACCTAATAAAAATGTATTTATTTTTTGTATTGGAGGTGTGTATGGACCAATTAATCCATTACCTCCATTATTAATCAATGTTTTAGCCACATGAAGTAATCGATACCTCTCAATAGTGAAAACATTTGGGCATCTACAAAAATGTCACTCCTCCTCAATTCTAAAGGGCACTCACTTTCCCAACTTCTTCACATATCTCAAGACATTTTACTCGACCTAAATCAACCAAAATTACATCCCAAATTAAATCCCCTCACACTATAAGAATTATTTTTGACATGAATCCAATCATGCAAGGCTTTAGTGAAAACCTAAGATGGATACCTGAAGAAGAGTTAATGATCTTCAATGAAATTTTTTATTTTTTATCTTACCCCACATATTTAAATTATTATTATACTATGCTGGTATAATAATATTAGTATCTTACATATAATGAGATTTTATTTATTTTACCGGCACTATTTAAAACCACAAACACTCCCATCAAAGGGGTTACAAAATAATCATTTGTGTGTAAATCGGACTACTGCCTCGCGAACTGATGTCATTCATTTTTTTTATTTCCACATTTCATAGTTGGGAATAATGATGGATTTACAGTTTATATATAATATATATGATATTTATAAGTATATTTTTTTATTGTCATACCACACATACCTTCATTTTTTCTTTTTTTTTGTAATACGATAACATCGTTCGTGTGTACGACGGAATACCACCTCGTGAAGTGATGTGATTCATTAATTCATTATAGAGAATGTATTAAGGATGGTTTTAATAAACATATATGATATATATTGTATAAAAATTAATGTAATGATAATAAATATATATATATATATATATATCATTTACCTTTGTTTATTTCAATATGATAACAAAATGGTAACAATATTTATGTGTATATATGACCTATCATCTCTAAAAACAGTGTACTTTATTTCCTATCACTAAATTTTTTGACTTACTATAAATAAATATATATATATATATAATGGATATATATAATATTTATATCATTGTTTACATTTTATAAATGATGAAATCGTGATCAAAGTAAGAGGACAAAAAAAGTCAAAACATATTCAAAAAACTATGCGGTTATTACCCGAAACATGACATTAACATGAAATTGTTAATAAAAGGGTAATAAATGGTCATAAGAAAATAATATATGGTATTATATATGTTAATATGGTTCTTTAATCGATGTATTATAAAATTATATTTATTAAATATGATTTTTAATGAGTACGATGGAAACCAAGACTTAAGGTAAGGGATTTTTATCTCACTTTTTAATTATGTTAGACACAGGTAATATTCAACACCATTTATTTTATATGATGTATATACATTAGATAAATGTATATTATGATTATTATATTGAAAAATATTTGGGTTTACAAATCTATTTTAGGATATCTCTTTCAGGGGGTTTACAGATAAAAAGTTAACAAATTGATAAGGAATAGTTATCTTAATTTTATTTCATTAAGACATAAATTATGTTATGAAACAATATTCATTAATGAGGGGTCATGAAATAAGTTAGGATTCCATTCGAACTGACACCCAACTCGACCTGAGACAAGGCTTGAGAGGTGTTCCTGATCTTCCTGGGATGATGACTAGCATTGGGTATCAAAGTTATCACATTGGTAATAATTTTTTCCAATAATATCATGGCTTAAATAACCAGATAGAGCATGAAACATAACTAATAATAATTGAAAATCAATATAAAAATCTAGATCTAAAATAAAACAGATACTGAACAAATAATAAATTGTAAAAGGAAACAAAAACCAAACCACAACTGACATGATCACCACGTGACCTCTTGATCACCACCAACCATAATAAAAACCTACTCAAAAGGAAAATAAATAGAAACCTAAACCTAGATAATATATTGGGTCTACCTATGTTGAGTGGAACAAGTAGGGTGTGAGAGTAAACAACTCCATAAATAAGAACTTTTCACGAACTGAATCTAGTCGCCATCAAAACTGGCACCACACCCATCCCGTGGAAAGATCTGAAGGGTGTTCCAAATCCTCATGGGATGGCACAAGTTCCGAGGTATCATAAAATGAAATTTTGGATTGATTTACCCAATTTTATATACATAAAACAACAAACGAATCCATAAACCAAATCTAGATATTTCAAACCAAATCATCATTTACAATATTTCAAAATTGATTTAAGAAATTTAAAATAATATTCAAGGAATAAACAAAGGGAAAAAACCAAAAGGACAGCCCAAGAACCTCTAAATGGTAATATTAACCACCCTCAATCCATCTCCACGACATTTCACCAAGAAGGACTAAAAGAAACCTAAACCATTGGAACTAAAAGATTTACCCAAACCAACGACAAAATAACCAAGTATACTTACACCCAAAGGTGTAAGTAGGGTATGATCCAAATCCCAGTAGTATTCCACCACTAAATTATATTTTGTGATAATAATTCAAAGATGAAAAGATTGTAGGTTTTCATAAATATAAAATTCTAATAAGAATTTTAAGGAGATGAGACTTTAAATAAAAATGGGTTTTAAGTGGGAAACTTTAAATAAAAAACAATTTTAAATAGAAAGTCAAAGCTACTAAATTTTCCATCCAAACATACCATATGTCAATGGTAAACATAACATGTCTAATGAGCACAATAAATAGTAAATAACCCCTAGGCACTTGCTCGTTGTGCGTCCATGGTACCTCATATCTCGGTGAAAGTAACCATCACAATATCCATTCTCATGTACAAGAGCCACTAATAGGGATAATGCCCATAACCTAGTGGACCCCAAACACCATTATAATCATAATCATAGTTTAGTTATTTTTTTCATCGTTAAACTCTCTATGTAAAACTAGGGCCAAACCCCCACGGGATCACTAGCATACTAGTACACATCCACCAACCCAGATACCCAGGTTTTCCCTCTTGTGATAAAAAAAGTTCAAAAATCCATGAAATACAATTTACACATGAAAAT
Organism: Viscum album; assembly: GCA_963277665.1. Lineage (NCBI taxonomy): Eukaryota > Viridiplantae > Streptophyta > Magnoliopsida > Santalales > Viscaceae > Viscum > Viscum album. The sequence continues at coordinate 1,081,548,924 of OY728145.1, read as the reverse complement.
ACCTCTTCCAAGTCACACATAAACCAAACATCCAACACACATGTCACATAATACTCTTTTCACAAACAAAATTCATTTTCCACATCATACTCACACAAAATAGCCCACAAACATGTTCCATGCATTTCTTGTAATTTAATAAAACACTTCAGCTCTTTATAAAACATTATAAAAAAGTTTTCATCTTAAATCACCTCTTTAACTTTCAAAAACCCATATTAGGTGGACACACTCACCAAAACAGTACATGTACATCCTTTTCCTACTTTTTAACTCAATAAATCATTTAAAATTTCCAAAAAACAATCCCAAGGGGTATAACCATGTTTTATACACAAAAACCATTTCAAACCCATATTTAAATGCCAAAATGACCCCAATATTAATAAAAAAAGAGTTTTAATCCCTATAATCATTTATTAAACCACTCTGGAATGTTTTAAAATGAACCCAAATATTTCCACAAGCGTTAGACATGGAAAACACCCAATTTGAAACAAAAGTGAAAATATAAAACTAATCGCTTAAAAACACCATAAAAATGGTCTTTTCACAATACACAACATATAAGTAACATTCAAAATAATTAAATCAATAAATCTAACTCATGAATAAATGCTTACACATGGAACCACCTACCATTTGTGCCAAAAACTCCAAAATGTTGTGTGAAACTCCAATCACACCACTACCATACCACAAGGAAGTAAAATCAAGATCTAATTCACAATATTTCAACAAAATGACACAAAATAAAACCCTAGGTATGAACCCTAGATTATGGTAACTTTAGAGCCCCAATAAAAGAGGAAGAAACCCAAATAAAATGGGAGGAACATGAGAGGAAACCCATTTATTTGAGATATCTTGAATCAAACACCCCAAATACACTAGTACCTGAATTTAAAAACTGCCAAACAATTTAACTGAGGTTTTAATAAGGATGATGAGGTCATCTAGAAACTGTAATGGGGGGAAAAGAGTGAAAATTTAAGGATTTATGAAAGAAACATTTTACCTCTTCAAATCTGGATGATTTGAGGAATCTAGATACGTTTTTACCTCATTCGCAATGAATATGATCTTCAAATAGAGGGAAAAGAGCATGGGGGAGCTCCTTGGGTACGTGGTCTTAGGTGAGAGTTGAAATCACCAAAAAATATTAAAAATTGAATGAGATATTAAAGGATTAATTTTGATTAAACTAGGAAATGAGACTTCGAGCTGGCCTAATACCTTATTAAAAAACCCAAATCCATCATGATTATGGATTTCTATGAGTTCCAAATGGATATGGCGGTTTTAAAATACCAGGGATTCTAACTGGAAAGTGTAATGGGTGTAAAATGTTGAAAAATGAAGATGTTATAAAAGAAACAAAATTTATTTTTAGATATGGAAATGGGCTCACCGATCGGCCCAAATCATAAAAACACCCCCTTCCCTCCAAAACTACATAGGAATCCCCCACAAAAAAATAAAGAATAGTAATTAAATAAAAATTACCTTTAAAAGAAGTCATGTATTTTACAATTCTCCCCACTATAAAAGTTTATTCCCTTGGAAAGCCACAGTAGGGCTAAAAGCAAAAACCAAACCCAACTGAAAGGCCAAAATGGACTCATTTTCCAAGTTATGCCCACCCCAGAAAGGCCAAAAAACCTAAAATGGATCAATAAAGTAAGGAATACTCTCAAAACCCAAAAAATACACCACTTCCTGAAATGATCAATCATATTCAAACTACATCCCAAAACAAAACACCTCAAACACTATCCGAACAAGACTCCAACAACTAACCTAGAATGAACAACAAAAATGAATGAGGTCAACACAATATTACTTCAAAAAACCATTGGGCGAACTCCAATCCCAGTATTTAATAGAGGAAGATTTTGGTAATTAGATATCTTAGGATGAGTCTACCTATCACCAATCCAATACCCAAAAAAAATCTGATTTACTAGTACGAGGAGACACAAGTGGGCTCCCCACCACAAGAGACAACTTAAATTTTCATGAGACAGAATCTGAACACTAACTGGGGGAGGCCCGAATGGAATCCCTAGTAAAAGAGGTTAAATTCAATTATAATTTTCCAAAAGAACTTACATGAGACTCGTAGTGTGTCTCCCAACCATAAAAACCAACCATTTTAATCGACCAGCATGGGCCGACACAAAAAGATCCCAAAATTTAAAGAGTTTACATGACTGCACGGTTAGTCCGCACAATTCGGGGAAACTTCGCATGGTTACATGGGGTCAGGATCATGACCATGCAGAGACTGTTCAATAGCTATTGTCTCTTATCCCAGGGTTTTCGAGGTTGGTGTATGGTTACTACTAATCATTCACAAACTATGCTCTTTAATCTACCTAGCCCAAATTTCAATCTTTTCTCCAAAAACTCGAATAAAACCAAATGGGGAATGTATAAACTCAGCATACAACATGGAAATTAGGTCCTCCCAATGAACGTGAACAACTAGAACAAGATGATGACCCCAGAGGTTTAAACTACTCCCGTCATTCATACTAATAACAAGACTTTGTACAAGGGTTTGAACAAACTTAGGATTTCCCCTGACTACGTGCCAACTTCACTATAGTACCTATGGATGGAGCTCAAATTATTGAAGAATCTTTGGCCTTGAAGTAAGGATTTGGAAACCCCTGAATGGAATTTCTTCTTTCAGTTCCACAAATAATGAAACTATTATCTCAGATGGCTTCACCAATACATAACATGCTTCATACTCACTTTACTAAAACCTAGAACCTTACCAAAACCAGATCTTAGAATATTCACACACATCACCCCTCGTTTCTTCAGATGAAAGATGGAAGGTGGAAAGGACATATGAAAACACCTTCCTCCAAACAAAGTATGTTGAGATTTCCCAAAAGGATATACACTTCTAAAAAAACAAATACTCACAAAAGATTGTACAACTTCACCTTTACAGTCAAACGAGAACTTGACATCACAAAGCATCACAAAACATGACCATTGTGACTGATAGAAACAATACATGGAAAGGGGTCTTATTTCAAGTCCCCAAAAAACACCAAATTCCAGAAAGTGTCCATAACAGCCTCTCATGATCAGATTTTCTACACTTGTGGTTTAACATGAACCCCTGATTTTTAGAGACTACGAAGGACCTAGAGACCCTATTAGAAACCATCCACACTAACAACCCCGGACTACTTTTACCTTTGATGAATCAAGTAACTTAAGAAACTAATGTCTCTTTCAACCTTCCATGAATACTCTCTCGCTACCAGAGGATCTAAAAAATCAATAAAGGAAATGGTGTAGACGAAATCTCCAAATCTCGAGAATAATATTTCTTATATTTATCAACCAGAGGATCCTCCAATGGACAAACAATTTGCGCTGCACTTCAGTCATGCGTTAACTCTTAATGTGGGTGTAACTTATCTTACTAGAGAACCCCAAGTACCTGACCAAGCAGGTTCATTGGTCAAAACATGCCATAAACTAGAACCGAACACATGAGGGGAACCACCATAAAGGCTTCTTGAACTTTTCTCAGAAGAGACCACTAACCATCTTTTCAACCCAACATACCAAAGAAACAAAAATCCAAAACACCATTCAAACAAGAGGGGTTCTTGGACTCAAAACATCCCCCAACAAAAACATTCCCAAAAACACATAAGTCACACCATCTCAAAAAAATCATCAAGACATCATGATTTCGTTTAAAATATTATCTTCAAAAATAAATGGTTCATCTATTACCATATCCATCAATTCAATCCCATGGGCCTCAAAAATTCAAGTTTACATGCCACACCCGACACCCACCTCATATCAATCCTGAAACTCATCCAGTTATTCCATTAACCATCCATATTCCCATATAAACCCATGTATGTGGTCTCCCATGGAAATACCAAAGGTTAAAACAAAAATTATTTCCACGTTCAAAACCAAAACAGTAAACCAATACTTTCTTTCTCTCAAGACCACTAACCATGAAATCAAAATCCAAATTTACATCTTACAAAACTTTTTATAAATTCCCAATCATTAAAATAAGAACTCACTTTCAAGTCATATACATTAATTTATAAACATATCATCCAATTTAAAAACACTCTCAGTTTTATGAGAACTCCCTTTCATCAACCCCCATTCCTTATAAAACTCGTCTCTTCTTATTAAAAAAATTACAATGATTAATAAATTTTTTTGATTTCTCATAAGTTACCAAATCATAAATCCATTTTTAAACTCCACACACAAATTCAAAACCACTTTATTCATTTGAAACACTTTTTCAATAATTCAGAAAGATTCATTTGAAATATATTTTCAAACCCCACTTTGAAGTAATTTATACTTTCAAAAGAGTTTAAATACAACATTTACCATTTCAAAACAATTCTGAAAATTTAGTTCCACCATTTCACAAATCAAACCGTTTCATATTTATTAGAAAATTATTTCACAAAAACATTAAGCTTATTAAATAGTCCATAAACACTATTTTGAAATATATTTAGAAAATAGTGTTTTATCATTTCCTAAACCAAACATAAATTTTCCTTATTAAAATAAAACACACACTTTACTCTTTAAAAAACATATTTCCATTTTAAAAACCCATTTTAGAAATCAAATTTCCCAAAAAAAACCACACCAAGTGATCAAAGAGTCATATTCAAAATAAAGGAAATAGTATAAGTAGGAAGAAACAACCATAAGAGGAAAATTAGGCTCAATAAAATAAAACAGAACATACAGATAGATAATAATGGGAATTTACTAACCATATCTATAAGAAATCTCTAGATAAACTCAGTTCAAACTCACCTGAAGGTATATGGTGCATCTCCATAGTCAATAACCAACTTGGTTACTCTAAACATGCATCACTTATAGAACAACCCACCTAGCTTCTCAAAAAATCTTGGGGGTACCAACTTATCTAATTGGGGTGGATAAGAAACCGTCAATTGACCCTCTAGATTATGCCCAAGAATCCAATGATAATAGAACATGGATAATGGAGAAGTTCTCACATGCGTGGCATAAATAAAAAACCCACATATGACACCATGCTTTCCTATCCCAAACTTTAACACCACATATGCAATGACCCTCTCCTAAGAGGGAGTACCATAAAGGTGCCCATCACACTTAAATCCATACACAAGTTCCTACTGGTTTCTCACATCACATGAGTTCCAAAACCAATATCCCAAAATATCATGAAGTACCAACTGGTCCTTATAGATCAAATTCTATTTCCAAACCACTTCCAAAACCAAGATTAAAACATGAAACAAGCTAAAATGGTTCCAAATGGGATATTATGATAGTTGGTTTCCAAACCACATTCCAAGGTGCCAAATAGGTCATGATTTTGAACATATAATTTAAAATCACACTTGAGTCATTATGAAACTATGGAACCATTTATAAAAATTGGTGGTAAGGAATAAAAGAAAAAAGGGAGGATAATTTTGAAAACATGGTTCAAGAGGAACATTCATATGGAAATCAATTATCATATGTGTGCATATCCATATGTGAAACCAATGAACATGTGGTGTTAACACATCCAATGATTCACTTAAATCGTCACCAAATTACATGAAGTTTCAATTCATGAATCGAAAAGAGCCTTGTAACCATTTACACATAATCATCAAACCACCAAACCACCCAACGAAACCCAATTCACAATAAAATCCAAATTAGAAAAAATAACTAAGGAAAAAAAATAATTCAAAATTTTTTATTTCATATTTAAAATCCAAGTTACATTTTATCAAACTTTTCCCATGCATATACATATAGGAATAATTAAGAAAACCCTATGAAAACCCATTTTAATCCAAATGACAATATGAAGACACCAAAATAATTTACTCAATAACATCACAAGCATGAACATCACATTTATAAATCATTTAGAAAAGCTCAACCATCAATGGAATGGGCTGGAAAGGAAAATAACAGAAACACATACCTCAAAAATGTAATAACACAATGATTCCCTTTGATATATAATAAAAAATTCCTAGGAGAAATCTATACACCCTAACATCAAATAAAACAACCCACATTTTCCAACCCTCACTCTAGGTTTTGACCAATAGAGAACCAAGCCAAGAAAACCCAAATAACCAAGAGAGGGGGAAGTGAAGACAAGGAAATCAACCAAAAACCAAAGGAAAAAAACATAGGGACCTTAAGGGATCTTCAATGGAGGAAAGAGAGAAAATGAGAAGAGTTTTTGGGAGCCCCCTAGTGCACTTAGACTGAGAAAGGGAGGAGAAAGTGTAAATGGGTTTAAAACATAAGAGTGGAAAAGTGGGAAATTCAACTTTTAAGATCCTGGGTAAGTCGCACGGTTTGGATGTATGATTTTCCAAACCATGCACCAATTGTGCACACCATACTAGAGAGGAGGGACACCCCACATAGGTTATCCTGATAGTTTCAGAAACCATACGCCAACCATGATACTCAACTCTTTAAAATGACATAACCATTTCATATGCTTACCGCAAAGTTTCCTATAACCATGAAAATTCCATGTGATTTCTCCTAGAAAATAACCATGTTCCACATGGTTTATCTTGGGCCTCGTACGATTCTAACCAAACCATTCATAAACCATGAATAGTGCCAAAAACCACCCAAAAACTCCAAAACACAAAAATTATTATTGGGAACTCGACTAAAACCACAACTAAATATCCCAAATCAAGAAAAGAAAAAAAATAAATGGAAAACTGTGGTTGGGGTGTGACAATTCAACCAACCACAAACACTTCATGCCCTCAAAAAATCATCAAACTAAATAAGGAATAAAACTAGAGATTAATCTCGAATGAAGACAAGATAAACCACGATCTTAGTGTGACATTTCAACTTCACAAGTCACACTCGACCACTTATAGGGAAAAATACAACAAAAGGATCCATAGGAAAGAAAAAATGGTATAGTTCTCCACACTATAAGAAACTGGTTAACACCATGGAACTAACACCAAAACTCCCAACCCGAAAAAACCCCTGCACAATGGGAAACCCACATAAGGAAAATCTAAATGAAGAAGAAAACTCAAATGCAATTTATCATCTCCATAATATGTGAACATCTCTAAAACAAGAAAAACCAAATACCAAAACCAATCCACAAAAAATGCTAATCAAATAGGTTATTCAAAATAAAACACAATCATGAAAAATATAAGGAAACAAGGCTACCAATCCTTTTACAAAAAATGGTGGGATTAAAAAACAAAGGAAACCATAAGTGGAAATCTTAAACCATTACTGCTCCAAAACCAGAGAGAAAGAACGGCTAATATTTCCCACACCCATGATCCATGACTGTATGAAGAACTTCACTTTGGGGCCTATGGATACATCCATGATGTCTTGAAGCATCTAATTCCCCACAATTAGGAGGTGACATCCTCCATAAAGACTTCTTCTTCTAGAAAAAACTTCTTATATAACTTATCTAGAGGACACAAATATCCTCATCAAAGACAAGTATTTAGAGGATTGTGGAAATATGACATCGAATTCTCAAACCGAATATACTAGAAGTGCACAGACGAATGGTCTGGTGAGAATGGATTCAAAACTATAAAAGGATACTCCTCTAGAACAGGTTCTTCTAGAACACACCTCCTTTTAGTTAGCGATCATTCTCAAGCACCAAGAGACACTGGATTGTCGACTGTAATAGCTTACACTCCAGAAATCAACTCAGATAGAAACACATCATCCTTCAACTTCTCAAACAATAATTCACTTGATGCGAGGAAATTTCCTTGCATCTCTAGACAAATACCCCAAAAGAAAATAGGATCCTTGAGATGATCCATTGAATTTATCTTCATAGATAAGGAAACTGAATCATCAAAATGATCAACATTATCCTTCACTGCACGCTATTCCTACTGAACACCCAACACCACTACCAGTTTCCTTGTCTAAAACACCTACGGTATGAGACATCAAATAAAAGTGGTCTTAAACACATAAAATACATTACAACTTTCAACTATGATGAAATGATCACCTTCCATTGATCCAATCTCAAACCCTCAAATAAACAGAAAATAACATGCACCCTCACAGTCTTGGGAGTTATCAATGACTAAAAGACACCCTAGACTTCATCAAGATACTATGAAGCCTATAGTAGATATAAAATACTATGAAAAATAGGTGAAAACAAAGAATAAGTAAACTCTTACACCACACTTGGTGTTTGGGTAGGTCCAACTACTGAACAAATCTCACTAGAAACATTGGGTACCTTTCTGGGTAGCTTACTCTGGAAAAAGAAATACATAGGACTAAAATCAACACCATACAAAAACTCAACCAAAAATAAAATCCCAAGCCAAAAAACATATCTTGTAAACCAAACACTATAAACGAAACCAAAATCCCTTTAAAAAACCAAAACTTCCATTTCAAATCTACTACTCAAACTAGACAATTCAATTTTCAAATTCAATTTTAAACACCAAATACTTTATTTTAAAAATAAGCCCCATCTAGAAATAATTTCCTTTTAAAAAAACACCCAAAAACCATTTTCCATTTGAAAATAAATTCACATTGACTAAAACCATTCTAGATCTTGACTCTCATGAAACTCCCATAATTGGGAACTAGCGACCATGCATAACCTGGGCACATGGTTTAGTGGATAATTACCTAGTAAAGAACCAGCCACTATGAATATCTTAATTCATGCACTTAGGCTCCAAATGGGTTGCTGATCTTCATAATCCCAATGTACATCACTAGCTCACTTCCCTTTTCATTCACTATACACACACATACCAAACAAAAAACTCATGTCCTGGACAAACCCAGAAAATTTGAGGATCAGAACAATCAAGAGTTCAGGGTGCTCTTCTCATACCTACCTCTCGAGTCCCGAAATTCCAAATATCTAGTCTACCAGATGCCTCAAATAACAATGGTCTTCACTGATAGCATTTTTTCATGAACCGAGTTAAAGCTACCAACCAACCTGGCATCTATCCGAGACAAAGGCAAGACCCAAGAGGAATTCCCGATCCTCCCAGGTAGGAAAATAGTTTTGGGCATCAATCCTATCATAGTGAAAACTACCTAGCCCAATAATAGTCAAGATCAAATAGCCAAAAGGATCACAAATCGTAACTAATAATAATTGAATATCAAAATACAAAACCAGATCTAGAATACAATAACTAAACAAATCAAAAACTACAGGATGAAACTAAAACCAAACCACAAATAACATGATATATACATGACCTCTAGGTCACAAACAACCATAAGACCAACTTTATTGAAAGGAAACCCAAATGTTCAAAATAGATCAGGTCTACCAATTCCAAGTGGCATAAGTAGGGTGTGAGCATAAAAAACTCAAAAAGTAAGAATCATAGAGTCCATACATTTCCATTCCCAAAATATTCCATAAACACTGGTTTGAAATACATTTAGAAAATTGGTTTTTTTCATTTAATGAAATAAAAAAACTTTTCCTCTTTAAAATAATACACACACTTTATTATTTCAAAATTATATTTCTATTTTAAAAAATCTATTTAAAAACAAAATTTCCCAACAGAAATCAAACCAAGTGATCAAAGATACATACTGGATATAATGGAAATAAAAAAATAAGGTAGAAACTAGATGATAATGTAAATTAGGTGCATCCAAATACAACCGAACATGCTAATAGATAATCATGATAATTACCTAAGCATCTATAGAACCAATCCTAGGAAGTTCTTGGTTATGAATCACCTATATTTTGCGGTTTAACTTCATAGTTAATAACCAACTTGACTACTCTAAACTGGCCTCACAAGTGAAACAACATACCTAGCCTCTCAATACACCCATGGGGTACCAACCATTCTAATTTGGGTCGATAACTAACCATATATCGATCCTCAACATGAAACATGTGTGGAATAAACCAATAACACATAAATTCTAATATGCTTTCCTAGCCCAAATGCTAACACCGCCTATGCAATGACCATATCCTCAAAGGGACTACCATAGAGGTGACCATCACACATCAATCCACACACAAGTGCCAACTAGGCCTCCACGTCACATGAGTTTTAAAACCAATTTATGAAATACAAAAAAGTACCAACATGCCTTATAAATCCAATTCCATTTCCAAACCACTTCTGAAAAGATGATGAAAACATAAAACATGCTAAAAAGGTTCCAAATGGGATTTTATGTCAGTTCGTTACCAAATGAAATTCCAGGGTGCCAAACTAGCCATGATTTTGAACACCAAAATTAAAACCATATTTGAGTAATTTTTAAACCAAGGAACCATTTATAAAAATTGTACGAAAGGGTAAAAATAAATGGGGGAGGATCATTTTGAAAATTGAGTTCAAGGGGAACATTATTATGGAATGCTATTATGAATTGTGTGCCTATTTATATGTGAACCCTATGCACATGTAGTGTTCTGACATCTAATGGTTCACTTAAAGCATCACATAATTACACAAAGTTCCAATTCATGTACTGAAAATAACATTGCAACCATTTACACATAACCATCAACCCACAAAACCACACACCAAACCCAATTCACAATGAAAACCAAATTACAAAAACCTAACCAAGGCCAAAAAAAATTTAAAACATCCAATTTCATCAATAAAATCCAAATGGAATTATATCAAACAATTTTCATGCATATATATATATATATATTCATAATTAAGAAAACCCTTTTAGAACACATTAAATGACAACATGAAAAAAACAATTCCCTATATCACATCACAAGCATGAACATCATGTTTCAAAATAATTTTGAAAAGTTCAAGAATCAATGGAATGTTCTAGAAAGGAAAGTAATGGAAACACCAACCTCATCAATGTGAAAATGAAATAAATCCCTTAAAAGAGGAGGAAGAACAAAGCCCAAGGAGAAATCCACACATCATAACATCAAATAAAGTAACCCACATTATCCAAATATCACTCTTGGGTTCATCCAAAAGATAAACAAGCCAAGAAAAACTATTTCACCAAGATAGGGGGAAGATAAGAGGAAGAAAATGACCAAAAAAAGGAAACTTACCTAGGGAACTTGAGTGAGGTTTAATCGAGGAAGAAGATAAAAGGAGGAGAGTTTATGGGATCCTCTTAGTGCACCTAGGTCGAGTAAGGGTGGAGAAACCCAAAATGAGGTTTAAACATAATAAGGGCAATGTGAGAAATTTAGCTTTTTAAGAACTTAGGAAAGTCAGATGATTTGGATGCATGGTTTTCCAATCATTATGCCAATCGTGCACACCCTATTGGAGAGGAGGGACACCACACATGAGCTAGATACATGGTTTTTGAATCCATGTTCTAACCATGCAACTCAACCCTACCAAATGAAAGAGCCATTTCACAAGTTATCCACACATTTTCCCCTAATAATGTGAAAACTGTGCACTTTTTCCTAGACAACAACTAAGAGCCACACGATTTTTCCTAAGCCTCACACGGTTTGGACTAGACCATGCTCAGATTGTACACAGGACCAAAAACCACTTGAAAACTCTAAAACTGAAAAATTATCACTGATAACTTGACCTGAACGTCAACCAAAGATCTTGCATCAATAAAAGAACAAAATAAAAGGAAAATCGTGATTGGGGTGTGATAAAAGGTGTATATAAATCCCCTAATATATGTAATATCATGAATTTATTCACAATTATGATATTTTAAATTTAGTTTTTATATTATTTCTTTCATGGGTCTTATGATTCAATATTTCCAAAGTGGTGAAGAATTTATGTTGCAATGTCATCATTTATTGGGATTGTTTAGGATTGAGTCTCTAATGTTTAAATATTAGGATCTACCTCTAAAGAATTATCATGAATTTCATTATCCTTTTGTTATTCATGATATATTCAAGTAATGGTACCATTTTTTTACTCTTTGGCACTTAAAATTTTTAAGCAATATTTTTTAAGAAATTCTTACATCATTTATCTCTTTGGTTGGAATTTTTTTATTAAAAAATCATGTTTTATAAAAAAAATAATGTTTTAAATTGATCTTTAAAAATTGTTTTAATGGTAAATGATTTTGATTATGTTTTATGTATGAATATTGTTTTAAATGATTTTTAAAGCTTCATATATAAGTTTTCAAAGTTCATTTGTGAAGAAAATGATTTCAAAAAAAATTTCTATTTAAAAAGTTTTTAAAATGACTTTCAAATATTACTTTCTATGTTTTCAAAATTCATTTTCAAATAAAAGGATTTTGAAAATTTTTTTAGGATTAAAAAGTTATTTAAATTTTATTTTCAATGCATCATTTATAATATTTTAAGGTTAAATTTAAAGAAAAATGTTTTAAAAATGTTTTATGATTTAAAAATCATTTTTCAAAGCAGAATAGATATTTTCATCAAGAAATGTATTTAATAATCCTTAAAAATTAATTTCTATCTAAGATGGAATTTTTTATTTTTACCTATGCCTTGTTGGGGATATGATCCAAGGATATAATTCATATTTTTTCTTTAAATGCTTTATGTTTTGATGTCATGATGTTTATGAAACCTATTTTTCTTCCAAAGGTTATACCATGATGAAGTGATTATGAAACCTACTTCTTCTCACAGGTTATTCAATGATGAAATTATTATAAAACCTATCTATTTTTTCATTGGTTATGATATGGTAAAATTTTTATGATACCAATTTCATTTCATGGGTTACAATATGATGAATTTTTATGATCTTATGGCACACATAAATATTGTTTTCTTTATGAGATAGTTGGGACCTATATCTCCCTCTAATTCATTGAGTAAGGATTCATATATCTCATGAGATAGACATGGATGAAACATGGAGTGAACCCATTAAAATAAGGCATGACTGAAATGGGGAGTAAACCAAGTACAATAAGAGGAAAGGGATACCACTAGGGATAACGGTGTGTCCCACCTAGGAGGTGCATCCAAAAAAAACAAGGGTACAAGGGTGGTCAGCCCAAACTTGAAAGAGGGTACACAGTAGGCTAAACCAAGCCCAGAGTAGGTACATGGGTGGTTAGACCATGCCTAATATTTTATGAATCTCTTGGTGGGTATCCTTACCATATAATTTTCTATGATTATTTTTATTCCATAAACCTATGTTTATTCCAATATTAGGCTCTCATGGATCATGTTCTTTGATTTCACATATGATTCTTATCTTATGGATTTCTAATCTTTATCCCAAGAATCATGTTTATGATATATAAAAGATTGGGTATGAAATTCTTAAGTTATCATCATCATCATGTACCCTTATCCTTACCTTATTATTTTATATGATCATAGATTGATATCTCTTATGTTTTCCTTTGCTGAGTATCTGAGCTAACCCTTTATTATGTTTCATTTCCTAGTTTATAAAGAAAGATTTAGGTAGGGTATTTCTAAAAGGAGTATTATGTGAGAAGATATTTCTCCAAATTAGAAGATTATTTTTCATGTTCCCAAATGAACTAAACTATTATAGTCATTGGGCATGTGTTTGTATAGGGTAATGAATATTCATCTCTAAAGATATAATATCCATGTATGAGAATCCTAGTTTGCTATACTCATAGCTTAAAGGTCGCTACGTAAAGGTAACACACCCACTATGTAAAGGTAAACCCTTGAGAACATGGAGTACAAGAAGTTCTTCATGGACTTTGTGTAAGGGTAAACCAATGAATATAAGGAACACATAAAGGTAAACCAATGCATTAGGTTAAGGTAAAACTAGCACCATCACCATGTAAGGGTAATATAGAATTAGAGAAATAAAATAAAGTAATGAAAGACACAAGTAAAGAATTATAATGAATATATAAATATTCTGAACTCAATAAACAAACAAACTAGATATTAGTTTAATTTGGAAATCAATAATTATACTAAATAAACACCGGTAGTATATTTATTTAGTGAATCAAATCCCAAAAAATTATCTGTTAACATAACAAACCCATTAAAAAAATAAATAACCATCATATATTTTATTCGGTTGGAAAAACACACAAATTCCTCAGTAACATAAGATCACACCTCAGTAAACTTGTTCATGCAGGGAGATTATCCTTAGTGGTTTTAAAGACGGTGTTATAGTAGTTGGAGTAGATGTAAGTGTTACATTTCACCTCATTAGTGATGGTGGTTCCAATATAGACAATATCCCTATAGATTAACATAAAATTAATTTCATACGATCCATTAGTTGTAATTAAATTCACTGCCACCTTAGTCAATATGTGGACAAAAACATTGTGTATTCCTTCCAAAACAACAGTTTCTGTTTTGATCTATCCCCACACCACTCCCAATTAAACCTCGCCTGATAGCTCAATATTTCCCTAAAATATGAGTGGGTGGTTGAAATTCATGGTGGACTTCTTTCCCTAATTCATCAAGAGCATCATCTTCCAGGTACGGGTCTGGGTGTCCATATAGGGAAGCATCACATCCAATGTTTTGGGTTGATAAACAAGGATATTGTCAGAATTCATGAAATAAGTGTGAAATTTTTATTTTAAATCCTCTCATTAGGGATATCATAGTTTATATTGAATATTATCCTCATCAAAATGGTCTATTCCATGAAAATTTGTGCCTACTTGGTAATGGAGGGGGTGGATGCATTGGTGAAACTCATTTTTCCTTTAGTCGTGAGGTGCTTATAGAAGTTGTAGTTACCCAAGATGAGAAGGATTGTTATTTAGATGTCAACCAAGGAAGTTTGAAACAGGGTGTCCTGGTTGTTTCTTCCATCAACACTAAAATCATCCCAATTATTTTTGGGGTTGTGACTCTAGAATTGGTCCTCAAATATGGACTTTATGTAGATGTCTCCATCTCCCTCTATGAAAATCTCAGCTCTCATTGTTGAGTTTTCGATGAAATCAGTTCAAAACTAAAGGTACAGGTAGAATTAAATCCAAAAAGTCATTAATATCTATCATTTCTCTTCTGAGTTCTGCAAACCTGGGGAGGATGATTTGAGACTCCCTGTCCATGACAATGAAAATTTCATCTCCCTAGTGGTCATGCCCATTGTACCTAGATGCAATTAGTTAGTTAATTACATATGGTTATTATATTTCACAACATTTTTTTACTGGGAAAACCTAGAACATGTAAAGTTAATAAAAGGTGTGTAGATGGGATGTATAATCCATGTAGTCTAGCTGAGTTAACAGACCAAAGCCTCAAGTGTGTGACTTTGATACAAGACAACTGAGGTATATGGCATGTAGCTGGATGTACATCACATATAGTCTTTCATTAATAATCAAAATTAAAATTGAATTAAATTTAAAAATCACACTATTAAAACCTTATATCATAGATTGGCACACCATTGTATATTTTCCAATTTAATAACGGTTTTAAGGAATTTTAAATGCTTAATTAATTCATTAAAATTACTATTTCATTATTGGTTCTGCCATTAATTTTCCCTAAATGCCATAAATGATGGTTATCTCCAATTAATATTGGATTATAATTAAGATAAAAGATAAATTAATTAATTCTAGTGTGTTTATCTTAATTATGAATAAAGAATAAAGAAATGAATGATATCCAGTTACTTTTTCAAATTCGTTGAATGTATGACTGATCATGTGCTTTACTAAGAACTATGTATGTGTTGTCATTTATTTAATTTATTTTATTTTATGAGTTTTTAATTAGTTTATATTAAATTAAATGATAGTATACTATCCATCCATCCCTCCATTATTATGTAGGACATGTATGTATAAGGATATTTATGTAATCCCCTTTATCCAATCCTTTGGTCCCCCTCACCTATGTGTGAGTAATAAATATTTTTTATTGATGGATAATCTCAAAGTGTGTGTAAGTGGTTTAATATGGAACCATAATGATTCCAACCTAGGTGATACACAGGTGGATAGGTGGAATTCTGTAACTCAGGACAATACTGACAATATGTGTTATTTCCCCTAGGTCAATGGTTGATTTAATGCCTTCTCATTAAATCAACCATTATATAGAGCTCATGAATGGGTCATTTAATTAGTTGATTATTTTTATATGAAAGTATTTATATTATGGATGCAAGGCCATGATCACATAAATAAATGAATTAATGTCAAAAGAAAAAAATTAAATAAATGTATTATGCAAAAATGTTTTATCCAACAAGGTTAATTAATTTAGTAATATCCACTTAATATTAACAAGACATGTAAAGGGTAAATAAAGATAAAATTTATACATAAAAGATTAAATTATCTCAATTAAATATCATTTCACACTAAACCTTCCATTACTTGATTGGTAATGAAACAATAGAACAAAGTGTAGTACATAACCAAAGTTTGGACATTTAGTTTTATCAAGGAGTTATCATGAGAGTTTTGGGTTGACTTAATGGAAATTTTATTGAGTTTAATGATGAAAATATACCCCATACAAATTTTCAGGAAATTATTGAGGAAATCCAAGTCATGATTTCAGGATAGGGGAATTCACTCAATGGATAAAGGAGCTTCACATTTATAGTTGGAAATACCACCTATATAATTACTTTTTTATGGACTTAGTGGCCAAATTATAGATCATTAAGAAAATTAATAGGGACACTTACCACTAGAATGTTAAATGAACTGGGCATTCTGAGTTCAATGGTGATGTATATTAGGACATGATAAAATTGTAGGAGATTTAATAATAATAAAAAATAATAATTTAGTATATCTCACTTATTTTTTATTCAACCAATGTACTAAAAATCTTCTACTTTTAATTGTAGAATAAAATGACAATTTCATCATCCATGTTATCCCTATGATCAACATTGGAGAAGGAAAACCTCCTAACTTGTAGTAACTTCCAGGAGTGGTTTAGATGCATTCGGGTTATGCTACAACATGTATAGAAATCATTCATGCTAGAATCCTCAATGACTAGTACACCTACTAAATAGGTGAGTGATGAATAGATCCTTACTATGAAAAACATTTGAGTGACATGGTCAATGTTCAATTTTCAAGGCCTTCATCAATTTCTTATAAACTAACAAAGTTTCAAGAATACATGGATGCATATAGAAAGCTTGAGAACCTCCTTGGTATTTATCAACATAGAGCTAGACAGGAACATATTGATATTTTCAAGGATCTCTTTCAGAGAAATCCTGGAGAGGGTTCCCCAGCTGGGCCTTATATAGTCAAGCTCATTGGCTACATTGAGCACTTAGAGGTTCTAGTGTTTAAAATCCCCATAGAACTAGGCACTGGAATCATTCTTACATAATTACCTTAGATATTCTCTTTATTTTAGGTAATTTTAATATAACCAACACTGAGAAGTCTCTTCCAAATATTCTTACTCTTCTTCAGCAAGTAGATAAGGATACGAAGCATGAAAAAAACCCTTCTTTCCATATTGTTAATAAATGGAAAGGGAAAGTGGATAGCTTCATGCCCAAAGCTTCTTCTCACTATTACAAGAAGTGGAAGATCAAGGGGAGAGAAAGGGAACCATGTCTTGTATGTCTCACATGTGGAAAAAAGGTCCATCGGAAAAAAATCATCCATCCAAATAAGCAGGGGGAAGCTTCAGGTGCGATTGTTATCTAGTAAAAATTTTCTATTTCTACAAATTAGGTATTCGATACAACTTTTAGTGATCACATATGTATTAAAATACATGAACCATGTAGATTTGGAAATATCGATCAAGGAGAGAAAGATATTTGAGCATCCAATAGAGCTAAACTTGCTTCTTTAAAAATTAAAGACTACCACCTCATGTTGTCGATTTGAATAATCTTGGTTTTAAAGGTTTGTTATTATGTTCCTTAAATTAACAAAAATATAATTTTTGTATACAAACTTAATATGGATGGATTTATCTTCATATTTGGTCATAAATGTTGCTTCTTTAATAAAGATATCATTTATTATGGTAAGGTGAATTTAAATAACAGTATTTTTGTATTGAATTAAATTAACCAAGTAATGGAAATCAATAATGAAGTTACATCAGATGACTAATACCATACCCAACTTTGGAATCACTAGATAGGTCATGTAAATGAAGATCACTTAATTAAATTACGTCAATATGTACATTTAGATTCATTTGAGCTAAAACCACTTGGTTTATGTCATTCATTTTTATAAATAAAAAAAGATTAAATCTCCATTTAGTGAGAAAGGAAAATGGGATAAAGAGATTATTAAATTAGTTCATACTAATGTATGTTGACCATTTTTTATTGAAGTAAGGGTTGGGTGCTCATACATCATAACTATTATTTTTGTTTTAGTATATATGGATATATCTACTTAATGTGGTATAAGTCAAAATCTATTGATAAATTCATGGAATTCAAGAATGAAGTTGAGAATGTGATTTTAAGAAGATTAAGAAACAAAGATCTGACCATTGTGGAGAATTTCTTAATGAGGACTTCATTGATTATTTATGATAGTTCAGAAAATTATCACAACTCACTTCTCTTTATATGCCTCAGAGGAATGGTGTAAACAAAAGGAGGAACCTCACATTTTTGGACATGGGAAGATCAATGATGAGTCATATAACTATTTCATTATCATTTGAGACTAAACATTATAAATATTATCATATGTACTAAACTGAGTACCAACTAAAGAGAAATATGGTATAACATGCCAATTATGGAATGGAAAGAAACCAGTGTTTTCTTAATTAAATGTGTGGGGTTTTGAATCATTTGTTAAGGCCTCTTCAAGTAACAATCTTCCTCCTCGAGTTATAAATTGTATCCTTATAGGATAATCTAAAGAAACAATGGTATAATACTTATACAATCCATTCGAAAAAATGTTATGGCTGAAAAACATCCCAAAAATATTGAGGAGGATGTTATCTCTAAAAGAGATTGTGGGACCGAGATAGAATTTGATGAAGTCTAAGCTCAAGATACACAATATATGGAAGAGGAACAAATTATATAAATCCCCATGGAAAAAGAAATTTTTCCAGCTACAAAATTACATTATATGAGTACTAGAGAGGTTAGATAATAAGAATAGTATGGTTTTTTAGTAATCGAGGATGGTGACTCATAATTAGTTGATAATAATGATCATCTAACCTATAAAGAAGCCGTAAGTGGAAAAGATGTTTCCAAATGACAAGAATCCATGAATGATGAAATTTATTCCATATACCAAAATGATGTTTAGATTTTTGTAGACCCTCAAATAAATATAATTTTTTTTGGGTTTGAATGGGTATTCATGAATAAATTGGACATGGATTGATAATTCAGTGCCTATATGGCATGAAACGTTGCAAAGGGGTTTAAACATCATCAAGGAATTGACTATGATGATATTTCTTTCCATTTTCAATGATAAAATCTATCATAATTTAACTTTCCATTTTGGATTTCCATGATTATGAGATTTGTAAAATGGATTTCAGAAGATCTTGTCGTAATAGGATCCTTCAAGAAGATGTATATAAGATACAACCTAATGGGTTTGTGACTCCAAATTATGCCAACAATGTATAAAGTTGCAAATATCCATTTATGGATTAAAGTAATAATCCAAGTCATGGGACATTAATTTTGATGAGGCCATAATGAAATTTGTTTTCATAAAGAATGAATTTGATCCATGTGTCTATAACTAGTTTTGTGGGAGTGCAGTAATTTTCTTAATAGTATATGTCATTGAAATATTACTCATTGGAAATGAAATATCTATCTTACTATCTATTAAGGAAGGGGTGAATAAATGAATCCCTAAGAAGGACTTAGGAAAGGAAACATATATTCATGGGATCAAGATCCATCATGATAGATCCAAGAGGTTTCTCAAAATAATTCAAATTATATACATTGAAATAATACTAAAGAGATTCAGTATGGAACAATCCAAGAGAGGATTATTGTCGGCATCACATGGAATTTATATTTCATGGAAAATGTTTCCTCAGAAACATGAGGAAAAGAACATAATGGAAATTATTCCATAAAAATTAGTGGTTTGGTCATTCATGTATTCTATGCTGTATACTTAGATAGATTTTTCCTACACATTATGTGTGGTAGAAAGATATCAAGCTGATCCAAGTGACCAACAATAGATGGTAGTCTAGACTATCCTTAGGTTTTTGAGGTGTACTAAGGATATATTCTTGGATTATGTAGGACAAGAGGAACTTGTCATCAATAGATATGCATATACTAGTTTCCAAACTGATCAAGATGACATGAAGTCCCACACGGGATAAATCATCACTTTGAATAGATGTGTTGTGAGATAGAATAGCTCAAAGAAGGATATGGTTAAAGATTTTATAGCAGAGTTTGAGTATATTTTAGCTTTTGAGGTAGCTAAAGAAGTGGTATAGATGTGTAACTTCATCCATAATCTTGACATGGTAGCTAGCAGAAAAGATCCTATCACACTATATTGTGACAATATTGTAGTGGTGGCTCTTTCCAAATAGAAAAGGTCACATTATTGGATGAAGAACATACATTGGAAGTATCATCTCTTGATGGATTTTTTTCAGAGTGGTGAAGTTGTAGTGAGTAGTATTTTCATGGAATAAAACATGATGTACCACTCAAATAAATTCTTGACTTAAAAAGAAACATGATTATCATGTGAGGTTGAGAGAAATGAAGGTTGTAGGTAGTTGGATCTATTCTAAGTTGGAGTTTCTTCAAGTTGTTGTCATAGGAGCAACTATTTTTACTTTGATTACATGTATATTAAATGTATTTAATAATAATAAAACTAATTATTATGTATTGTGTGTTTTTACACATGACTCTACTATAATAATGAGGTAGAGTATATTTATCACTGATATGGTCATAGCAGCTCCCCGCTATGATGAGAAGCTTGATATGCTATGATGATATTCTAAGATAATGTTATATGGTAGGATAAAATACTATGATGGGACACATAATGACTAGAATTTCTGGTGACAGTACTTTTAAGTATTTGATTCATCTTTTCATGAAGTTTACACTCGATAATCTTTAAGATGAGAGATTATGAGAACAGACCCTCCAGTAGGAATTCTTCATGTTTTGGTGTCATCTGATATTCCTATCAACAAGTGTGTGTTTTATGGTACTTAGAATTTAATATTATGATTAATTCATGTTACAACTTTCATACTTAGATTTATTTCTTAAAAAAATAATGATAACATTTCATGGGGAAGTTGGATACATTGGGTGTGTCGTGAGTGACATGTTATTAATGAATAATTCAAGGAAGGATTTTTCCCTTACATCATTATGGAAGTCGATATCTCATCCCTATGATGGGAATAGAACCATAGGATTAAATTCTATGGCCATGGTGTAATGACGTTTTTATTCAATATATTCAAAGAAATACATATTCAGGATATAGGTTGGAGAAATGTATTTCAAACCTTCATGATGATATATTGTGACAAAGGGATTTTAACACACAATGGGAATTCCTATGTGGTTGTCAATGCTGAAACATTAAGTTCTTTATTTTGGTTTCCTTGGCCTATTAGTAGACAGTAATCTTGGACTTTAGTCAGTACTACCTAATTCCAATGAGAAAGAATCCAAGAGGTTCACACACTCTGTGTTTCAATTGATCTCAATTAAATTCTATTTGACTTTAATTAATTGAGTAAATATTATTATCAAGCTTGAGGAATAATTTTATTCAAGTTATATTGATCACATAAATAAATTAAGTATTTATTTGTTGTATTGTGAATAAAATATTAATTTTATTTATTGAATATTTTAATAAATATTTATTTTCTAGATTGTGAAATAACTATTTATTTATGAATAAAATATTTATTCGTTTTTTCAATAAATGATAGAGGGGTTTTAACAGATCAAGACTGAGTTTAGTGTCAAATATTAATTAATAAGACCATTACATAATATTTTTTATTGTCCAATTTTACACAAGACAGAAAATAATAATGATATAATTATTATTATGTGGAATGGGGTATATTAATGGTAATAAATGTTATTTAATGGATGATATGTAATAAATAATATTTCAACTTAAATCCTAACTCTATAAATAGATGATTGTGTCTATCGTGTATAGCATCCAAAATTGAGAATGGTGGATTATTGCAAAGAATGAATTCTATCTCAACTACTTCTGTCTCCCTCTAAAGAATGAGAAGCACGATAGAGGTTTCTTTAATCTTGATAAATGAGCAATCAAGAAATAACAATGCAAGACATTAGACTCCCTGTACTAGCACTCAAATATCGAGTGTTTTTTCTCAGAGATCATAAGAGAATATGTGGATCACCGCTAGAAGGATTTTATCCTTGGATACTCATAGTGAAAAAAAGGTAATCAGAAAGGGACTTTTCTTTAGATCAACATTCACCAATGAAGAAATTTCCTAATCCATGGTATTTATTTTTCAAATATAGAATAAATTAATTATAAATTTGACGTGTAATATTTTATCTCATGGCTTTGGAAAATGATTATTAAAATAAATTTTAATATATCACCCACCACTATATGCTTCCACTATGCCTGAAACCAACAATTTCATGGGACCATGAAACCCATATCACTACACTTTTCAGACAATATACACTCTCATATTATGTTTCTGTATATTAAATTTGTTTCTACCATTAAATTTATCAATATCATACTTACAGTACGCCATTATCATATGTGTAAGGCTTTGATACCAACTTTGGAGGGGAAGCTACAGAGGTATGCCCTTATTCAACTCCAAAAAACACACAATGATGACAAAATTATAGTTCGTAAAGAGTTCAGAAATGAAAAAAGAACATGCAATGGAAATCAAGTGACCAAGACATGCGAATAAAGAATACAGGAAAAGAAGAGCATTGGAATTTAACAGTATTTAGACTATTTTCATCCTACTCTACAACAATTTTTCCCCTTACTACTACCTTTATTAAATATTAAAAACAAAACATAGATGAAAAATGAGAGAAAAGACAAACTTCCCAACAAGAAGATTAAAACCACACACAAAAATCCAATGGAAGAGTAAGAAAAAGCTCTTATGAAGAGTCATATTTACTCATCGACTTCCGCACACTGGATTCTCTGGGATGCTTCAGTGGAATTAATAAAAGACAAGAAAGATCCTCATAATTTTCAACAAGATGTCTCCACCAGAACACAACATCATTTATTGATTTGATCTTCAATGGAGAGGGAAATGGCCCATCTAATGCGAAATAGCTCCTCTGGCTTAAGTCAAATTTTTTGGCATTATCTACCTATCTCCCTCTCTAGAATAGAATCAATCACCTCTCTATAAACCTTTATGTTAGGAGAAGTGTTGATGTGGTTGTCCCTACTAAATGACCAAGATCCACTTATGTAACGCCCTGACCCTAGTTACCTATAGTTGGTGCATTATTACGTATCATTGGCATGATCATAAAGATCATGTCTTGAAAGACCAATTAGTTTAGTAGCCTTTGAAGTACTAGATACATTCATAAGGTTTACATTACATCATAAAATGGAAAAATAAAACAACATTGTTTCCAGAGACAACACTGAGATCCCATAGAAAATCTCTGGAGGTCAGTCATACAATAATTCTTTGCATCCTACGAAAAATAAAACATATAAAGGGGTGGGTCATATTCTCATTAAGGATAACATTATAGTGGAAAATTTTATAAATAAGCATAAACATTGAAGGCAATGTATAAATAAAACAGAAGCCTTTTAAACTTTAACTTCAGCATAATCTGGCAAAAAAATAATGAAATAATTCCATTTAATTATTCACATGGATATTCTACTAGTCAAATAATCACATGCAATATAATTAACCACTTTTATAATTATGGAATGCATAATTCCAAAATATCATAACCACACAGTCAAGGCCTCGTGCCAAGACTACAAATAAATTTTTTTCAAGGCCTTGTGCCAAGACACAGGTTTGTCTCATGAGACCTACCGATGCATCAAGGAGCTATAGCAGGCTCCACCCGTCACATAATAAGTCCAATTCATTCCACATATGAAAAGTTTGAAACGTAACATAAAGATTCATATTAAAACTAGCATACGAAATGTCAATACTTTATCCACAAACCATGAATGGTATAAAAATAGCACATCTATAGTCAAACATAACTCATTAGATACAATATGAAAGATTTTGTTGTATCAGATTATCCTCAATCGAGAATAATGAAGGATATTTATATAGATGAAAATAACTAAGAAAACTATTAGAGATAAATATCCCCCTTTTTCTTGAAATCATTTAAAAGTCACAATATTTGTCAAGAATCCATTTAAAAATAGATTTTTTAATCAATGTGTCCCATACCATTTTGAATCTTTTAAAAGGAATTTTAATTTTAAAACATTAATATCCATGTAAATAAATCCTTCAAACCATTTTTAAAACATGGACATTAATGAGAAATATTTAGAATAATAAATCTTTAAAACATTTAAAATGATATTTTAGTTAGAGTTTTTAATAAAAAGAGAGACACTTGAATACAAATGATTGAGGTAATAAAAACTTTTTAATATCATGAGAATAAAGGGATTCATGATATACTATGTCAAATTACATTATATACACCATATAAAAGTGATTTGGTGTATAACAACAAAGAAGTCTCAATGGAATGTAACTTGAGATGAAATCTCTTATAAAGATCGTATCCTTTGGTTAAGGATAAATCCATGACATAATTATGTGTGAAAAATATAAATACACTCAATATGATTGGATATTCAGTTTAAATCAATCATAGGACATTCACACATATTCTTGTAAAAATAACACCAATGAATTGGATATTTAACTCAACAAATGGAGATTGAGTTAAAATTACTCTTATAAAGTTCATATCGATGACTTGAGAATTTATCAATGGAGTGATTATGTGTATCAAAATTATATAAATAGAATGGGGAGTCAAAATTATCACATAAGAAAATGAATAGTGATTCCACACATAATCTTGGAGTAAAATAATCAATAAAGTATGCGTAAATCCGAATGAGTGGAAATTGAAATTTCAAATTCCCTTGTTGATTTGGTAACTGACAAAACATAAATTCATGAAAGAAGGATCAAAAAATATTGATTTAAATATCCATAAATTAAATTATATTACACAATTAATACAATCATGGGTAGTACACACACCACATGCAATAAATAAGTGGTCAACAATGGAAATCTCACGGAATTAAAAGTGAGATAAGAAACCCCTTACTTTGTACTTTTTCCTTGGTAGAGGGAAGGTTAATCTCCTGTATAATGGTGAAATAATTTTTATTAAATTATACAAGAATCATATACATTAATATTATATCATATATGATCTTTTAACATTGATTTGTTAATAATATCTTAGTATTATCATCGTTTCGGGTGTTAACAGATTCGTTTTCCTTTATATTATTTGTTATGTGAACCATATTTGTTATGGATGGGATGTATCTTATTCATATACATAATTATATAATGTCTCTAAACATTATTTTAAATCATCAAATGAAATTTAGTCTTGAATAGATATGATGGGGAATGGATCTCATCACGTTCGTGGAGACGGTAATCCGTATGTATGCACGAGCAACAATATCATTATTTTGATATTAAAATAATATATAATTGGATGTTATATCATGTATACAAAATAATTATCATGTTATATTTATTATTTACATGAATTAAACATCATTATTATACCCATCCAAATAATAATGTATTAAATAACAATTACACCACGACGTGGAGACGATAATCCGTACGTACACACGTATGGTGACATGTCATTCAAAGGATAGATATAATAATGAATATGGATGTGCCATATTTATAATAACATCACAGTATATAGAAGAGACTGGATTTATTATTTTAGAATGGAAATAACAAAGAAATAAGAAGTGGAAGAAGAAAAGAACTTAAAAGAGGGTGGTGAAATTATTACATCTTCTTCGGGTTTTTCCTTTTGATTTGATCAAAAGGGCTCCTTAAGTTGGATTTATGAACAAAGTAAGGCCTCTAGGATGAAGTTAGGGAAGTTTATAGGATATTTGGGAGGTTTTGGATGATCCAAAAGGCATTTAAGGTGTGAATTGGAGAGAGGGTAAGTACCTTTTTATAAGAGGGGTGAGGGGCACCTTAGAAAAAACTTAAAATATTATTTTATAATAAAATAATTTTCGGTTTATGATGGATCCAAAGTAAATTATTTAAATTATAAGGTGGGTAGGGTTCTAAAACACTGAACCAATAGGTTTTAGACAGGTTTTGGTCACTATAATAACCTTAACTTTTATATTTAACTCTTAGTTAAATAGTTTGACATTTACCATGTCTCTTTGTATTTTTATATTATATGGTTAATAAACATACTATATACTTTTAAGAGAACCCCAAGTGGTTCATTAATGATTCACCTATCAATATATAAGTTATTTGTCTGATCCTTTGATTTTTAGTAATATTATATCAATTAATAATATAATATTTGTTTTAAAAACTCCTTTATGTCAATTTTGACACTATTTAATAATTCATTTTTGTTAAAGTATTAAAAACTTTATTAATTCAAACCAAATTCATTTCATCAATTATAAAATTTCATATTAACCTATAAAATTCTTTTATGGCATCAAACACTTTCAAATTATATTTATTTTAACATTTATAATACCAATTATTTGATTCTATCATTAATAAGGAAAATATTGCATCGTCATTGTGTCATAAATAAATTTAAATATTCAATGTCTAAAAATTATAATTAAATTACCATTATGTAGTAAATCTTCTTATTATTCTAATGAATATTTATATTTGGAGATATACCATGTATAACCCTATGTAAAATTTGTTTTACTAAAAGATATGTGCTTATGTCATTTTTGTATTTACTTTACCATAATTAATATAAACTGTCATTATCCCTTATAAGTGGCTCCATGGGGTCCCAAAATCGACCCAAAGATCACCATGGTCGGAAATGTATCATCCAATATGGTTAGGACACATTTTAGGGTAATTTAAGATTATTATAATATTATTTTCTTACCCTTATTTTCTGGATTTACCCTTTAACCATGTTAAATTAAATATTTACCGAATTAATTATTCAAAATGTATAAAAATAAAAGTTGCATATTTACACAATTTAGACCTACTGATCCTAAATATTGAATCCATTTTTCTAAATTCAAAACACAGAAGTAGAATAAATTAATTTAATATTAATTCTCGTTGTCAAAACAAAGAGCGTGTTTTTTACGAAATAATAACTGTCAAAATATTGGCACTTGTTTATGTCTAGTTTAAATGTGAAATTATGTACAATTACAAATATTGGATTAAATGGTAAAAATATATTCTAATTATACTTTAAAACCACTCAATATTATAATTTATCACTATAAATTATTTGGATTAAAAAAGATGTTTTAATTAATGTTTAGTATTTTTCACTATTCATCAAATAATGAATGTTTTCTAAAAAATACCAAAAATTCACCCTAGGATAATTTCAATATTTTTAATCCAAAAATGAAGTCCATTTTGAAATATAAAATTTTTAAAATTTGAAAAAGTTGGTATTACTATTCATAACGGCTAGTTTGATTGGTTGTGGTGTGTGTTAGAACTCGAAGTTGCGTACAACAAACACTACTGTATTATTAAATGGAAAGCCTACCATGGAAGATTGGGGTGTTACATTCTCCCCTCCTTCAAAAAATTTCATCCTTGAAATTTTTAAAATTGGGCTTGGTAATATAATGGAAAGTTCCACATCGGAAAAAGAGTCAATAAAACTAT
Organism: Viscum album; assembly: GCA_963277665.1. Taxonomy (NCBI): domain Eukaryota; kingdom Viridiplantae; phylum Streptophyta; class Magnoliopsida; order Santalales; family Viscaceae; genus Viscum; species Viscum album. The sequence continues at coordinate 1,081,520,987 of OY728145.1, read as the reverse complement.
AACTTTAAAAGAAAGAAAGAGAAGTACAAAGGTCACCCAAGATAACCCATAATAGGATTCCATGTATGAAAACATGTATATGAAAGATAAACTAACTGTCAAGTTTTGATGTTCAGGGATAGAAAACATGATCAGGAAAAAGTAAATAGACAACATTTTTTTTTGGTTTTAAGTTACATTACATAAAGATGAGGAATTTATTTATGAGATTGACTAAGAACATAAAGAGATATAATTAATTTTTAAGTAGAGTTTCATTATTTAATAAATTTCTACCAATAACACATTTTTTTAAACGATGAGTATTCAAGAAGACTTGGTCACACTTGAAGAGCTAGAATAAACTTCTAGAGAATCACATAATCTACAAAGGATAAAATATATATTTACCTTGTCTTTAGAGATTAATCAAACCCAAAATGGTGAGCACAAGATCTGATGATCCCCCAAAAGGATATTCTTTTAGAGAAATAAACACTAATCTTAATTTCCAAAATTAATCCAACAATACCCCAAAGTTAAATAAATATCATTAAATAAACAATTGTCCTTAAAATCCTTCAATATAATCAAAACTAATATTGAAACCCAAAACATAGAAGAATTTGGTTATTTAGTCTTCAACGTCAAATTGTATCTCTAAATAACATCAACTACTCTTAAAGTCACATAGTTAAACTTAGTTAACCTAATCACATATTCTCTATTATAGGTTAATCATTTCCATAAATAACCCAAATCACTATAAATCCACAATAAAAACATAGATAAAAATACACCATTACCCCTCAAATGAAATCCCATAGTATTCTGTTTTCCTTGGGAATATAGTGTTCCCAACAAAGCGAACATCTTCCAAAATAACATTTATCAATTAATCACCAAATAATTTTCCTATATTTAGGGTATTAATTTGATAAGACATAAGATCCCAAATCAACTTATAATTGATCAATAAAACCATTTAACTAAAAATAATTAGTCACACTAACCAGGGACTTCACGTAGTCCAGTGGTAGGCGATAAATCACAATCGCACTCTGGTTGTGGGTTCAATTACAATAGCTTTGTCTAATGCGACAGGTTGTCACACGGTCTGTGTGTTTTCCTTTTTCAAAAACTATATTTTATAACATTAACAAAAAGACATAAATTCCTCAAAATAATTTAACCATGAATTTTATCTCATACCTTTAATTTTCATCCCAAAATATAATAACTTGTAATTTCCTCAACCCAATGATCATATAAAACCAAATGGTTATTTATAACTATATCCACAAGAGAAAAGATAAGTCTTCCTCAAATATCATTCTCACATGGAAAACTACAGGGTTACAAATACAAGAGAAAATTATTCCAAAGTAATCCCATCAATAAGAATCACTAATACTTTTAAACATTTATCCAACCATTTATTTCCACATAGCTTCTTCTTTGACCAAGAAAATATCCTATAGAATAAGGCATTCACTCGGGTAATGGCCAGGTCCCCTACATTTACGAAAAATGACTTTAAATGGATTCTTGGGACAATTTTTATTTTCTTCCATAGTACTCTTCATTTTTCCATGGAAATTCTTCACTTTATGTCCTTATTTCCCGCACGTAAAGCATTTCTTTGTTCCATTGAGAAACTTTCTTGGGTGTCTCTTTCGACATTTCCTACATGATGGAAATTGAGGATTCTTTTCTCCATGGTCTCTACTGCTGGAGCTCTTATCATTCATCATGTTTATCTTATTGATGAGTCCGAGAGTTGGTTAATATATATTTTGTTGATCATATTTTTGGAAAACTGATTTGGCATGAACACGATATCTTTTATACCTATCAACATTCCATTTTGTTGCTCATTTACACCACCATTCCCACCTTGTACATCATTCTCAATGTTATTATGACTTCCTTGGAATCCATCCATTAAATAAAACAAAAAATCATTGTGTGAGTAATATTAGTCATAAAATAATTTAGAGAATATCATGACACCATATTCTCAATTTGAAACACCTTAGGATTAACCAAGGTCATTTATTCTCATATTATATTAAAATTCTTTAAATAGGTTTAAAAATAAAATGTGAATTATCCTAATCATATCCCCCAGGAGTTTCGTAACCAAGAGTGCAGCAAGGCATGTTGTCGTGCACCAGTTCCCATTCGATTCTAGCTCAAAGCGGTGTTTTTGGGTTTTACACCTAGGTACATCTATGTCAGATCTGCCTCTACCTGCTCGTATCCAGACAGGGATGTATTGCATGGAAAACTCAAAAAATCACTACAATACAAAAATTTTAGGAAGTTCCTCTATAATAATCCTCAAAGTCTATCTTAAGTCTATGTGCTCTAATCAGATTTTATCTAAATCTAGTTTCCATGTTTTGTACTAAACTTCCTCTAATACCAACTGTAACACCCCGACCCCAGTTACCCAGATTCGGTGCATTATTATGTATCATTGGCATGATCATAAAGATCAAGTCTCAAAATACCTATTAGTTTAGTAGCCTTGGAAGTATTAGATACAGTCAAAAGGTTTACATTACATCATAAAATGGAAAACTACAACAACATTGTTTCCATAGACAACACTGGGATCCCAAAGACTATCCCTAGAGGTCAGTCATAATATACTTCTTTGTATTCTTTGAAAAATAAAACATAGAAATGGGTGAGCTCATATGCTCATTAAGTATAACATTATAGCGGAAACATTCATAAATAAGCATAAACATTTAAGGAAATGTATAACTAAAACAAAAGCCTTTTAAACTTGAACTTCAGCATAATATGGGAAAAAATAATGAAATAATGTCATTTACTTATTCCCATGGATATTATAATAGTCGAATAATCACATGCAATATCAATAACCACTTTCATAATGATGGAATGCATAATTTCCAACTATCATAACCACATAGTCAAGTCCTCATGCCAAGACTACAAATAAGATTTTGTCAAGGTCTTATGCCAAGACACTAGTTTATCTCATGAGACCTACTGATGCATCGAGGAGCTATAGCGGGCTCCACCCGTCACTTACTAAGTCCAATTCATTACTCATATAAAAATTTTGAAATATAACATAAACATTTGTATTAAAACTAGCATACGAAATGTCAATAATTTATCCACAAAACATGAATGGTATAAAAATAGCACATCCACAGTCAAACATAACTCATTCGATACAATATAGAATATTGTGTAGTATCAGATTAATCTCGATCGAGAATAATGAAGGATATTAACATAGATGAAAATAATAATCAAAACTATTAGAGTGAAATATCCCCCTTTTTCTTGAAATCATTTAAAAGTCACAGTATTTTTCAAGAAGCCATTTAAAAATATATTTTAGAATCAAAGTGTCCCATACCACATTGAAACTTTTAAAAGGAATTTTAATTTTAAAACTTTAATGTCCATATAAATAAATCCTTAAAAACATTTTTAAAACATGGACATTAATGAGAAATATTTAGAATAATAAATCTATAAAACATTTAAAATGATATTTTAGTTAGAGTTACTAACCAAAAGATATCCACTTGAATACAAATGATTGAGGTAATAAAAGCTTTTTAATATCATGAGAATAAATTGATTCATGATATACTATGTCAAAGTACATTATATACACCATATAAAAGTGATTTGGTGTATAACGACAAAGAAGTCTCAATGGAATGTAAATTGAGATGAAATCTATTATAAAGACTATATCCTTAGGTTAAGGATAAAACAATGACATAATTATGTGTGAAAAATATAAATACACTCAATATTATTGGATATTGATTTTAAATCAATCAGTGTATATTCACATATATTCTTGTAAAAACAACACCAATGATTTGGATATTTAACTAAATAATTAGAGATTGAGTTAAAATTACTCTTATCAAGTTCATATCAATGACTTAATAATTTATCAATGGAGTGATTATGTGTATCAAAAGTATATCCACATAAAGGAGAGTGGTAATTATGACATAAGAAAATGAATAGTGATTCCACACATAATCTTGGAGTAAAATAATCAATGAAGTATGTGTAAATCTGAATGAGTGGAAATTGAAATTTCAAATTCCCTTATCGATTTGGTAAATTACGAAACATACAACCATGAAATAAGGATCATACAATGATGATTTAAATATCCATAAATTAGAATATATTACACAATTAATACAATTATGGTAATTACACACACCACTTGCAATAAATAAGTGGTGAACAATGGAAACCTCACGGAAATAAAAGTGAGATAAGGAACCCCTTAATTTGTAAGTTTTCCTTCAAAGAGGGTAGGTTAACCTCCTCTATAATGTTTAAATAATTGTTATTAAATTATAAAAGAATCATATACATTAATATGATATCATATATGATCTTTTAACATTGCTTTGTTAATAATATCTTAGTATTATCGTCATTTCAGGTGTTAATGGATTCTTTTTCTTTTATATTCTTTGTTATGTGAGACATATTTGTTATGGATGGGATGTATGTTATACATATCCATAATGATATAATATCTCTAAACATTATTTTGAATCATAAAATGAAATTTATTTTTGAATGGATACGATGGGGAATTAATATCACCGCATTCTTGGGGACGGTAATCCATACGTACGCTAGAGCGAAAATATCATTATTTTGATATTAAAATAATATATAATTGGATGTTATATCATATATACAGAATCATTATCATTTTATATTTATTATTTACATGAATTATACATCATTAATATACACATTCAAATAATAATGTATTGAATAACAATTACACCATGATATGGAGATGGTAATCCGTACGTACGCATGTATGGTGACATGTCATTAAAAGGATAGATATAATAATTAATATGGTTGTACCATATTTATAAAAAAATCACATTATATAGAAGATATTGGATTTATTATTTTATAATAGAAATAACAAATAAAGAAGAAGTGGAAAAAGAAAAGAACTTGAAAGAGGGTGGTGAAATTATTACCACTTCTTCGGGTTGTTCCTTTTGATTTGATCAAAAGGGATCCTTAAGTTGGCTTTCTGACCAAATTAGGGCCTCTAGGATGAAGTTATGGAAGTTTAGAAGATATTTGGGCAGGGTTTGGCCGATACAAAAGGCTTTGAAGGTGTGAATATGAGAGAAGGGGAAGTGCCCTTTTATAAGAGGGGTGAGGGGCACATTAGGAAAAACTTAAAATATTATTTTATAATAAAATCATTTTCGGTTTCTAATGGATACATAGTGAATTAATTAAAGTCTAAGGTGGTTATGTGTCGAAAATCACTCAACCCATAGGTTTTAGATAGGTTTGGGTCACTATATTAACCTTAACTTTTAGATTTAACTCTTAGTTAAATAGTTTGACATTTACCAAGTCTCTTTGTATTTTTGTATTATATGGTTAATAAACTTACTATATACTTCCAAGAGAACCCCAAGTGGTTCTTTAATGATTCACCTATCATTATATAAGTCTTTTGTCCAAACCTTATATTTTTAGGAATATTATATCAATTAAGAATATAATATTTGTTTTAAAATCTCTATTATGTCAATTTTGACACTATTTAATTATTGATTTTTGTTAAAGTCTTAAAAACTTTATTAATTCTAAAAAATAATCATTTAATCAATAATAACATGCCATATTAACCTATACAATTAGTTTATGGCATCCAAACTTTCAAATTATATTTATTTTAACATTTATAATACCAATTATTTGATTCTTTCATTAATAAGGAAAATGAGGCATCATCATTGTGTCATAAATAAATTTAATTATTAAATTTCTAAAAATTATAAATAAAATAAGATTATTTAGGAAATATTTTTATCTTTCTATGAAATTTTATAGTTGGAGTGATACCATGTATAATCCTTTGTAAAAACTGTTTTACTAAAAGATATATGCTTTTGTCATTTTTGTATTTACTTTAACTTAATTAATATAGTGTCGTTATCCCATACAAGTGGCTCCCTGGGGTCCCAAAATAGACCCAAAGATGACCATGGTCGAGAATGTATCATCCAATACAGTTAGGACATGTGTTATGGTAATTTAATATTATTATAATATTATTTGTTTACCCTTATTTTCCGGAATTACCCTTTAACCATGGTAAATAAAATATTTACCAAAGTAATTATTCAAAATTTCTAAAAATAATAGTTACCTATTTAAATAATTTGGACCTCCTATTTCTAAATATGGAATCAATTTTTCTAAATTCAAAATACAGAAGTGGCAGAAATTAATTTAAAATTAATTCTTGTTGTCAAAACAAAGAGCGTGTTTTTTAAGAAATAATAACTGTCAAAAGATCGGCACTTGTTTATGTCTAGTTTAAATGTGAAATTACGTCTAGTTACCAAAATTGTATTAAATGGTAAAAATATATTCTAATTATAACTTAAAACCTCTAAATATTATAATTTATCACTATAAATTATTTTGATTAAAAAAGTTGTTTTTAGTTAATGTTTAGTATTTTTCACTATTCATCAAAAATGGAATGTTTTCTAAAAAATACCAAAAATTCACCCTAGGATAATTTCGATATTCAGAATCCAAAAATGAAGTCCATTTTGAAACATAAAATTTATAAAATTTCAATATTTGGGTATTACTATTCATAATGGCTAGTTTGTTTGGTTGTGGTGTGTGTTAGAACTCGAAGTTGCGTACAACACATGCTACTGTATTATTCAAAGGGAAGCGTACCGTGGATGCTTGGGGTGTTACAACTTAGGTGTTTTATAAGGTCATAAAGTGATTTATAACAATTTTTTTCTTTATAAAACAAGAGTTTACATATTATGATGAATTATCATATTTAGAATTGAAAAGAAAAAAAGAAAGAAAACATAAATATAACATGCTTCGGATCTTTGGGATCCTATTTTCTTTGTGAGAACACAACCAATCGAGACGTTCATATTAACAAAATATGAACAAGAAATTACATACTCTATGCAAGAAATAAAAAGACAAGAAAATCTATTCTAGGAGGACGACCATATTAAAATAAGTGGCTATGGTGAACCTCATCATGTGGAGTTAGCGCCATCAAATCTTGGATGGAATCATGCATACACAAGACATTAAATTGATACAACAATTTGTTGAAATATAAAGAGAATAATCTCTTTCAAATCCATATTTGTTTACCAAAATCTGGTTACAAATAATATGTGAACCCTACTCAACCATTTCATGTGCTAGGATCCTCAAGGATGAATTCCCCACTAAAGATACCACTAAATCTCTATCGGATTATTTTTCAAGTTCTAGAAGATCAGAACTCTAAATCACCAGGGTACAGGGACTGAAGTCCAACACCTCAGCCTCTTATCTTACCAAATATCTCATAAAACTAGATGGTTTTCTTCTCTAAAAAGATCTCGGTGAACTATCCAGATGAAAAAAATGAACCAAAACCAAAATCCCTACTAAGGAAGATGAGTAGTGCAATAATAGGTTGTTAGCGAGCTTTGGTCGGCAGGCACCGAACCCAGCGGATGAGGGTCATGTAGACTGCTTGGATAAATAAGGATATTCGAATAAACTTGGATGGAAGTTAGAAATAAATTGTGGAGGTACCGCATTGGAGCCTAAGAAGAGATGTGGATCAATAATGTGGTGAAAAAACACAAACACCCATAATCTTTTCTATTAAATCAGGGTTGATCGATGGCCTCAGTTAAACTCAATAATAAGGAAAACAACTGAAGAAAAACAAAAATAAAAAAAATACAATGGAAGTAATAAATTTAAAATGTCATATATAAATAAACCATGCATCCCATGCACATAAAAAAACAGTGTATATCAAAATGAAATTTGAATTACAATATACATGCATGAACATTTTAACAAATATCCACCTTTCAGTTTAAATGGTTCATGTTTGAAGATGGTGTTATCACAACTACTACTATTGAACTAGGATAAGGTTCATAATATTTAATCAATGGTGAAATTTATAAAGGGGTCCATCCTTAGTCAAGAAATCTATAAGGACCTGGCCTTAAAACATTACATAATCTTGAATTAAAAGAATAATTCACATTGAGGATATTTTCAGGTTTAGAGTTTTAGAGAATTGGGCTATAACTAATACATAAAAACATGAATAATACATGTATACAATACTACTCAGTATCCATTTTATCATAAAATAAAAACTGTTTAAAAGAAACACATGTAGTTCCATGTTTTAGACAGCATGACTTTTCCTTGATCCCTTCCTTGACCCTATTCATCTTTAAGTCCTGTGAAAAACATTTCAAAAACATGGGATAAGCATAAAAAGCTCAGTAAGGGTTATAAAATAAGGAAAGAAAACATTATCCCATCAATAATTACAAATCAATGAAACAAATAGTTTTCAATCATAACATACCTTACAAAATAATAAGATTTATGAATAACACATAGAAATTATAAATCATAAAGGTAACTTATGGAATTCATAACATACTTACATTCTAGCTATCACAGCTATATAGGGAGTCACATTTGGAATACCTATCATAATATATTCCCTAAATCTCTTAGGAGAAACATTCATGTTTACCTCTGTCATGTTACCCAATGCATTGGAGAGCTATCTCGGGCTCACCCACCCTAGGTTTATCACGGAACCACCCATATACGTAAACAATGCCCAATAACCATAACATAACATATAAAACAAGCATAAAGGAAAGATAAAATTTCCACATTCCAATTACAATATATCATATCAATATATTGAAATAAACAATGCTTTATCAAACCATTTTCATAACCATTTAAAACATTTAATAAATAGATTTTTGAATCAAAGTGTCCCATACCACTTTAAAGATTTTAAAGAAATTAACATTTTCAAACATTAATGTTCATATAAATAAATCCCAAAACCATTTTGAAAACATGGACATTGATGATAAATATTTATAAGGATAAATCTTTAAAACATTTAAAATGATATTTTAGTTAAAGAATTTTTAACAAAATGGGAGACGCTTGAATACAAATAATTGAGGTGTAAAATTTAATCATAACTTTATAATATCATGAGAATAAAATAATTCATGATATAATTTGTCAAAGGACATTATATACACCATATAAGAGTGAATTGTTGCATAAAAATAATGAAGTCTCAATGGAATGTAAATTGAGACGCAATCCCTTATAAAGACGGTATCCTTAGATTAAGGATAAATCAATGACATAATTTATGTGTGAAAAATATAAATACACCCAATATAAGTGGATATTAAGTGTAAAATAATCAGAGGTCATTCACACATATTTATATCACAACATAATCAACAAGTATATGTTTAACCCAAAGAATTTAAATTGGGTTAAGAAGTCCCTTTACAAAAATTCGACAGCCTAACAGCGTCACTTTAAAATTAAGAAAATGAGTTTATGAGATAAAAAGGGTATCTCATCACATGGACATAAAATTTAAATCAATAATTATATATAATAACATATTCTAACATAATAAGATGTAAATTAAAAGACATTACAAAAAGAAGTCTTTTAAAAAGAGGAGGGTGAAAGGTTCCCTTACCGATTTGGTAGCTTTTGAAACATACACCACATGAAAGAAGGATCATAAAATGAAGATCTAATTACCCATAAATTAAAGTTTATTACACAGGTAATACATTCATGGGCAGTACATACACCACATGCAATAAATAAGTGGCGAAAAATGGAAATCTCGTGGTTTTGAAAGTGAGATAAGAAATCCCTTACGAAAATTTGGAATCCTAACGACGCCACATAAAAATTCTTAAAATGAATTGATGAGGTAAGAGGGGGTCTCTCATCATGTGAAAATACAAATTACATTATGGTTAATATAAAATAACATCCTCCAACATAAGAACATGGAGCATAGAAGAAATGACATAAAGGAGAGTACATGAAAAGAAATAGAGAGGTCGGATCCCTTACCTCGTGTCCGATTTGACTCGATCATTGTTTAATCTCCTGAATAATAAACTAAAGTTCATTTATACTTTCTTAAGAACCTTTTTAAAGTTTATTATTCCTTTTATATCATTTATTACCATGTTATAAACATTATGTAATCATTTAAGTTAATAATGTTTGTTTTGTCGATATTTGGTACTTGAGTCAAAAATGGACTTCTTATAATTACATGTTGTTCATGTGGTCAAAGGTTCATTATATCCAGAATGATATTCATGATTTATATATCATATATATCATATATATCCAGTATATACATGTATTTATAATAGTACATAACATTTAGACGTAAGAAATGAAATGCATCGTTCATGGAGATGGTAAGCCGTACGTACGCATGAACACTACTTTCATTTCTATTTATTATTTTAATGGAAATAAAACATAATGATACATAGGTATATTAAAATTCCAGTATAATGTAATATATAATATCATTAACTCCATCCTTTATACATCCCACATAATGCATTAATGAATCAAATCACTTTGAGGGGGTGGTAGTCCGCACTTCCTCAAATGAGATTATCGTATTTACCCACTGTGGAAACCGTAAAGTCATAATGTAAATGGGAATTAAAGAAGCATAAGGAAATCATAAACATAATATATATCATATATAAATACAGTTTCATCATAATGGCCACCATGAGAGGTGGTAAGATGTAATTGAAGAATCATCATTTCGTGAGGCGTTAGTTTTCCATCCACAGAAACATTATGTTCTTCATCCATTAGATGGAGGTGTGTGTAATTGTAGTTCAAATACTCTTTATAACAACATCCTAGTATATTTAGGATACTGTTTTTGTATCAAAAGAAAGAAATAAAAAGATTTTAGTGGTTGGAGAAGTAAAATAAAAGAAACCAAATTAAGGGAAACTGTTACCTTTAATTTGGGTAACTCCCTTTGGTTTGAACCAAAGGACTTCTTGAAGTGACTTCTGCCTATGATAAGGCTTCTAAGAGGAGGAGAGGGATTTTGAGAGATTAATTGGGCAGAGTTTGTATGATCCAAATGTCTTGAGAGGTGTGAGGAATTGGTTAGAAGTGGTTTCTTTTTATAAGGGGGAGGAGGGCCTCTTTAGGAAAGTGTGAAACTATTATTTTATTATATAATGATATTTGGTTTCTAATGGTCCAAAAATCATTATATTGAAATATAAGATGAGTCATGGTAGAAATAAAATCATCCAATCATAATTTGACATGTTTTGGTTAATATTTTAATCATTATAATCATATTTTTATAAATCATTTATTAATGAGGTAAATACTGCATCATTATTGTGTCATAAATAATTTAATTTATTTGATTTCTAAAATTTATAAAAAAAATACCATGATATATGAAATATTTTTTTCTTTCCAAATAATATTTATAGTAGAAAATAGGACTTATATCAAACCATATAAAAATTAATTACTAAAAGATTTTTGTTTATGTCATTTTGGCCTTTACTTTAAATTAATTAATCTAAATTGTCATTATCACTTTCAAGTGGATCAAAGGGGTCCCACAATAGACCCAAAGATTCCCATGGTCGTTAATGACTCAACCAATAAGGTTAGGACAATTATTAAGGTAATTTTTAATTATTATAATATTCTTTTAACCTTGAATTACCTTATTTACCTTTAACCGCGGTAAATAAAAGTCAAAAGTTACTATTCACAAAAATTATTTTCATGCTAATGAACCACATTTTACTTCTTTATAAGAACCATTTATGTAGGATTTTTGAAATTCAATTCATAGAAGTGGTAAAATTTCATTTAAATGAAAAAGTCAGTTTTTTTAACTACCACTAAGTGGTTTCACTATTCATCAAAAATTGATGTTTTTCAGAAAAATACCAAAAATTCAGCCTAATATATATTTGATATTCGGAATTAAAAAATGATTTCCATTTTTCCAAATTCAAAACATAAAAGTGGCATTAATTAATTTAAAAATTAATTCTCATTGTTAAAACAAATACTGTGTTTTTAAGAAACAATAACTATCAAAAGATGGATAGTTGATTAAGTCCCATTTCAAAGTGAAATTTCATCCAATGACCAAAATTGGATTAAATTGTAAAAATATATTTTAATTTCAATTTAAAACCAATTAATAAGATAATCTAACCATATAAATAAATTAGATTAAAAGGAACTTTTGAATTAAAATACTATATTTTTCCCTATTCATTTAAAAATGAACTTTGTTGGAACAATTCCAAAAATTTACACAAAGTAAATTTTGATGTCCCCATTCTAAAGAAGGATTTTATTTGGTCATATATTATGTATTAAAGTGACCAAAACTAGATTTAAAAAGGGTTCATCATTAAAAGGCGATAAATCGGCCTTTTAATGTAAATTATGCTTAAAATTAGATTTATTCGCATTTTAAGCCTCTAACTTTTATTGGATAAATGTAAATACATTTAACAAACATGTATAATCATATTCTATTTAGTTTTTTTAATTCCTTCCAATACAATGGCTAGGAGTTGACCGCCGTTTAAAATAATAATATTATATTATTATTGTGCAACATAAGATTTCAAAGAAACCCATTGTTGCGTATCGGGTACGCTATCGAACAAAGCAACCCTTTTAAAGTAAAATTAATATTTAATTAAAAAATATTAATAAATATGAAATATGTCTTATTCTTTATTTACCTGGATGTTACATTATCATCAGGGTTCTCCCCAGTGTGTATCTTAGTGACACACACACAGTCCCATATTCAATAATATCCATAACAAAGTGAAATCTAATGTCTGTGTGCTTCAATATACCATGGAAAAAAACTTAGAAAAATTTAAATCATACTGACTATAATATTGTACAAAAATAGTATAATTATTTAAGGAAAACTTGAGAATAATACCTTTCAACTAAATATCTTACTTAATACATTCGTTCAAGGCTATACATTCAGCCTCTTTGATGGATTGAGAAACTATTGATTTCATGTTACATTTCCAAGAAATTATTCCACTATAATAAAGGGATAAAAACTAATTGATTTGTGAGTTTATATATTAGAAACATAGTCAGATTCTAAAAAACCTACAATGTCATTATCATAACTATCATTTTTTTCCAAAATAAATGCATAAACCAGAAGGCATTGAGACATACTTGAGAATTCATTTTAGAGTGTGCTAGTGTGCTAGTATTCCTTCTTAGGTTTCCCCATAAATCTTCTCAGATTACACACATAAAAAATGAATATCTAGTCTAGAACAAATCATTACATACATAAGACTCCTAACAACATTATAATAAGGGATCATGATCATAAAATCAATCTTAGATTCACTAATAGGGGATTGTCTCAAGGAAAATTTAAATTGTTGACCTTAAGGTATGCCTACTAGTTTAATGTGCTCAAATAAGTATCATTTTAATAACGTTTTTACATAAGAATGATGAGATATAAAAAAACTATTTCCATTATATTCCTAATGATTTCCATTCCAAGGATCTCATTTTCATTTCCCAAATACTTCATTTCGAAGGCAGGATGTAATTAGATTTTCAAATGCAAAATTAATTTAATGTAATTACAATTAACTTGAATTTCATCAACATACAAAGGTAATTAAATTATTTCATGCTTAATTTGTTTATAATAAACACATGCACTAAATTTTCATGTATTAAAACCATTTTCAATCATAAAATAATGTAAATGTTTGTACCATTACCTAGAGAATAGCTTCAAACCATACAAAGAATTTCATAAAATAAAAACTTGATTATATTTAAAATTATTTGAAAAACCTTCAATAGGTCACATATAAATAGTTTCATCAAATTTACTATTAAAAAAAATTAGTTTTAACATATAACTATTCTATATGGAAATCATATTTATCAGAAAAAGTAAGTAAAATGAAAATAGATGAATGTTCAAAAACTAGGGAAAAACTCTCACCATAGTCCACTCCCTCACAGTTGAGGTACCCCTTAGTGACTAACCAATATTTAAATTTATTTTTTAATTTACCATTATTATCCTATTTCTTCTTGAATATCCATCTGCAACCTATATCATTTAAATTTTGAGGTTTAGTTACAATATTCTCGGTTTTATTATTCAGAAGGGAATGCATTGCTTCATTCATAGTAGCAAACCACTTTCATCATTCTTTTGATTTTAAAACCTACTTAAAGGTTTGAGTTTCATCATTACACATGTACTGAACAACTCAAAAAGTATACGTAGCCATATCAACGTAGATAAACCAAGTAGGGGGTTTGATAACCCTTCTCTATTAGTCTTGGGTAAATTGGTATCCTCTAAGGTCACATGTTTTTTCTTTCCCTTCAAAAACTGAATTAGATTTTGATTCACCCTCAGGTTGTGTGGGGTGAGAAGAAGGTGCGGGTTTGGGTTATGAATTTTTCTAAGAGTCAGGACCGACTTGAAAACCCGAAGGATTGGGTACATTGGTCTCCTCAAACTCAATAGTATTCTCTTTATGAATACTTAACTCTCTAAACACAACATCATGACTGATTATACATTTTTGATAACCTAGTTTTTCTAAACCCAATTTATACCGCTTAACACCCTATGGGTACCAAAAAAGACACACTTGATAGCCTTAATTTTCATATTATCATTCAAATAATGTGGATAGGCTATAGATCTGAAAACTCTAAGGTGATCAAGACTTTGAGGTTTTCCTATCCAGATTTCTTCTAGTGTTTTGAATTCATTAGTTGAGGATAGAAATATATTAATTAGGTACATAGCTATGGTAATAGCCTCATCCCAAAAAAAGTCTTTGGAAGGAAGGAATATGACAAAATACACCTAAACCATTCTAGGATAGTTATTATCATTCTATTGGATAACCCATTCTATTGTTGGGATTCAAAAATACTAATATACCTATGAACACCCTCATAGCTACATAATTCAACAAACTCAGTGGATAGATACTCCAAACCATTATCGATTCTAAGAGCTTTTAACTTCTTAACAGATTTAGTTTCGACACTAGCCTTCTAGTTCATAATGGTTTGAAACATATTAGTATCATGTTTTAGAATTTATATCCAAACATTATGGGAGTATTCATTTATAAAGGTTTCAATGTAATATCCTCAACCATGAGTCCTAGAGGGCCCCCCAATAGTCATAGTGTACACCCTCTAAAGGGTTTCTATCTTTGTTGTACAATTTAATAAAACTATCCCATTAATATTTACCTTGCACACAATCCTCACAGAAAGGAATATTAAGGGGGGTGACATTAGTTAACAGACCTTATTTTCATAGTTTATCTAAAACATTAGCACTAAAATTCCCTAACCATCAATGTCGTGATGCAGTATTATCAAAGGATTGAACATATGAAACATTTAACTATTTTATGTGAGTACTACCTTCTAAAACACATAGCCCATTGTTAAGTTTTCCTTTTATGACAATGATAGAGCCACAGGTAATCCTAAGACAACCATAATTGAAATAGAAGAATTAACCCTCCTGGTCCACAACACCTAGGGAAATAATTATTTTTTTAGGTTTGGATACCCAACTAACCTATTTGATAGTTTTAACCAAACTATCATGAAGTTAAAAATAAACTGAACATATTCCCATAATGTGAAAAATATTTCAATTTGTTAGGAAGACACTACCCAATTCAACTTCTCTCAATTCAGTGAAAGACTCTCTATTCGAACTCCTATGGAATGAGCATCCAAAATCCATGATCCTTTTCTTTGAAGTAGGAAAATCACTAACATTCAACACATCAATCATGTAAAAGTCTAGTTCAATTAAAAAATAATGGTCACTATTGTTTTCATTATAGAAATTATTTTTATTAGGATAGTTATGTATCATGTTCTCAGGTTGTTTACAATGAAAACATTTGAACACTTGAGTCTAAGACTCTCTTTTCATAGATTTACACCATATTTTCTTGACTGAATCCTCTATTGATACCTATCTATCTTATCACATATTACTCTAATATTTAAAACCTCAACTTCATTCTTAATAGTGTTGTTCTTTTGGACTTCTTTGGATAACAAATAAGACTTAAATTCTTCAAGTCTTAAAGAGTCTCTACCATACATCGTTAAATATTTCATAGAAGTATATGATTCATCCAATGAATTTAATAGAACTATTTTTGGGACCTAATCACCCATATCAACATTTATGTTGGATAGGTCTAACATAATTCTATTAAAATCATCAATATGTGATTGGATATCAATTCTTTGGCAACTTTTTAAATGTATAAAGTATCAATTTTTATACAACCTTCTGACTAAATATTTAATAATATACATGGCTTCTATATTAGACTAGATACTAGTGGAAGATGAATCAAAGGCTACTTCCATTTGTACCTTATCCCCCAAAGACAACAAAATGAAGCTATGGGATTTCCTAAGAATATCATCTAAAAAATAAACAAAAGTAACAATGATCTTTCCATAAGGGAACAGAGTGGTCACCTTTTTCATGAGACCATCGAGAGCATCAATTAACACTTTTGTATCTAAGAGATCATTCATTTTATTTCTCTATAGATCAAAATCATTTTAACCGTTGAATCTCTCTATTTTAAAATTCATTGAACCAATTAAAAATGCTTCTAAAAGGCTATGATACCAATGATTAGGGTTAGTGTTGATGTGGTTATCCCTTATCAATGGCTAAGATCCACTGAGGAATTTATATTGTTATGAATTGATTTTGAAAAATAATTTTTATTTAAAAAATTTGATTTTACATATTAAGTTGAATGCACTTATTTAGAATAGAAAAGAACACAAGAAATAACACACAAATGTAACGTGCTTCTAGCCCTTGGGATCCCACATGCACGATGAGAAAACCACCGGGTGTGACATTCTTATTAGAAAAATAGTACAAGAAATTACAGACTCTATGAAATAAAGAGAAGGGCCATAGAATCTATATGAGGGGTATGACCTTACTAAAACTAGTGGTGGTGGTGAAAACTATCATGTGGAGTTAATATCGTCCACTCTTTGATGAACTCATGAAAACACGCAACATTAAAAGGACACAACATTGGGTTGAAATTGAAA
Source organism: Viscum album (assembly GCA_963277665.1). Taxonomy (NCBI): domain Eukaryota; kingdom Viridiplantae; phylum Streptophyta; class Magnoliopsida; order Santalales; family Viscaceae; genus Viscum; species Viscum album. The sequence goes on along the minus strand of OY728145.1, from coordinate 1,081,503,866 downwards.
GAGATGAATTGCTTATAAATTCGGATTTCATTACCCAAATCTTGTTATAAAGAATATGTGAACTTAGTTGTAACCATGTTGTATGCTAGGATCATCTAGGACAAGTTACCCACTAAAGAATCCACTGAATACTATTAGAAGTGTTTTCCAATTCCATAAGATTGGATCTCTGAATCACCTGTTAACAGGGAGAAAAGGTCAGCACCTCAACCTTCTACGTTCATGAATATCTCTAGAAAACTAGTTTGTTTTCTTCTCTCCAAATCTATTGGTGAACACTCCAGACAAAAGAAATGAACCAAAGCTGAATTCCTGGTGGAGGAAGATGGGCAGTGTAATGATGGGTTCTCAATGAGAATTACGTGGTAGGCACATAAGATGGAAGATGAGGGCCACATGGATAACTTGGATGAACAAAACATTTCGAATAACCATAGGCAGTAGTTGGCTAGCACACATGAAGGTACTGAGAAAAAATGGAGATGTGGATCAACACTGCAATGAAGAAACAAAAATGCCCGTAATCATGACCATTAGAATAGGGTTGATCAATGGTCCCGATTAAACCTTCTAATAAGGAAAATAAAATGAGGAAAAATGAAGATTCTAAAAATATAAAGTAAATAATAATTTTAAAAGTCCAAATATGAAAAAACCATGCATCTGATGCACATATATAAAATAGTATATATCAAAATTAAATTTGAATTGTAATATATAGGTATGAAAGAATAATAATTCACATGATTCAATATCTCATAATCTATAGATGGTTAGCATATATATGCAAGGGAATTGAGAGTTGTTTTATAATGCAATTATTGGAATGAATCTAAGTGAAAATAGCCTAATGAAACTACTGAAATTGAAAAAGAAACCCAACACAACATGTAATAAAACATTGTGTAAAGGTTCTCTACCCACTATGTCAAGGTAACCTAACCTCTGTGTCCAGGTAATTTGGTTGAACACCCATTGTGTAAATGTTATTCAGCTACTATGTAAAGGTAACATGCCTACTGCATAATGTTTTGGGGCAGATCCCGAAGTCATAATGGAAGCAATCGCAAAACACATCAAAATATTATCCCAAAGGACTTTTATCAACACACCTGGAGGATTTTTCTCTCAACACACCCAAAGGAATTTTTATCACACTTATTGAAAATACCATTTTGATATACCTCTTATCATTACAACCAAGATATACCATGTGATCTCCGCAACCAAATGGACTCTTGATGCATGAAACCATCATCATCCCTCACCACAGACCATCTTCGATGCTTCTAATAATCACCATTGACACACCATCATTGACATAATCACTATCTTTTCTTCATTCTCATCACAATCACTTTTCTCTAGTTACCACAAATGTAGCAACCCCTTCCTTATTCTCTCTCATTAGCCACATTGTGTCTTATAGCCTTCCAAAATATGATAATTCATTCTCTTATTTAGATATCAATTCTGTATCTCTAATTAATGTATTCAATGTTAAAATTTCCATCCATTATTAGTTATAATTATCTCTCTATTAATGTTGGGAGAAAACCCCCTATTAATTTTGATATAATCATCTCCATTAATAATGCTCTCTCTCTTTAATATTCAAATTTTAAATAAAAAAATCCCAATATAAAGGACCATTCAAAACATGGAATATATAAAGTTCCTTAAGGGAATCACGTAATGATAAACCAAGGCCACATGTTAAGGTAAAAATAGCACCCTCAACATGTAAGTGTGAAACAAAATGAGAAAAATGAAATAAAGGCATTGAAATAGCACCCTTCAATTGCATCATTCCTATTCTCTAGCTCCTCTCGTGTTCTAGGTGTAGACCAAAGTTTTTATATGGTTTTATTTGTTCTTTGTTGTTTGGTTTTGAGTTTTATATTCTCCTTTTTCCCGACCAGGGTTGGGATTGGTGTGCATGATTCCATTTAGTTTGAGGGATTAGATTACCATATTTTATCCATGATTCATCACTGGCTCTAGAGTGACTAGGTCCCTATGCTTGGATAGCTTCTCTAGTCCTCATGTGTATCTTTCTTCTTTGCATTCTCTATACTTGTATGTTGTTTGTTTTTCATGATAATAAATTTTTGTCGTGGTGTTATTATTATGTAATAAGACTAAAAATGTAAGAAATCGGTTTTTTCTATAAAATACTTTGGAATATTCTTGATATTATTCCAGAGCAGCGCCTTCAGACTGCGTATGATTCTGAGCCCCAGTGTGACCGGAATTAAATTTTCAGTGTGTTCACACTGGGAATTCCAAATAAATGGGATAACTCCTAAATGGTGATCCGGATCAGAAATCTAAGAGTACGGATCGGTCCTAAATGCGGTGTTTACCCTAGGGATGACATAAAACATGTTGGCACGGGATGTTGGGACCCCTCGCCCGTTACCAAAATGTTAAATGGATAAATAAAATAATTAATTTATTCATTAAATGGTTAAACTCAAGTATCTCTTAAAAGGTTGCTTGGATGGGAAAACTGGGGGAACCGTTGAGTCTAGAACGTGCTGTTTACCCTAGGAGGGGTGTAATTTTCGCGGGCTCGACCCCTCTATGAAAAATGGCCCCATGGGCGTTTTCGTAATTTAGTGGCATCGGGCGTTGAGTTTTATAACTTTTGAAAGAGGCCTCGGTTTAAAATTTCGAGACTGAATTTGTGCTCGGGAGGTGGTTTTTACCCTAGGGGAGGCGTAACCTCGACCCCGCTAAGGGTTTAGGTACAGGGCCTACGGGTGGGGGGTTTAAGGGTTTTCTATTTAAACACTTCTCCCCCCCCCCCTTGTTTTTCCCCCTAGTGAAAACCCTTCCAAGGAAGGAGGAACTCCTTGTCTCCTCCACCTCTCCGGTGAGGCATGGCAGCTCCAGCAGATCATCGGTGAAGGGTCGGGCAACACCCATTAAGGTAGGATCGTGCGTTTTTCATTTTAAACCACCGCACCTTTTTTGAATCCATATATATGCGTCGATTTGCCGTTATTTTGTCAAGAAAATCCCATAATTTTGTAGCACTTGTTCTGAGCTTTTCGACGCATATTTCGGATTTGAATTCTGAGCTCTGAGGCGTCCCCAGTTGTCCGACAAAGTTTTGGGTGGTTTTGGGGTTTTCCGGTGAGGTTATGGCGGTCTAAGGTGGCGGCAGTGCGGGTCCAGGTGGAGGTGCGGTCGGACAGGCGGTCCTCAGCGGTTCGTCAACAATTCGGTTGGGCTTCGGTAGTAGGGCGAGGCGGCGGTGACTCTTTTGTACGGCGGGCTCCAGGCGAAGGCACAGGTGGACCGGGGTCGCAACACGCGACCCCACGGGGGAAACACGACCCGCGTCCCGCGGGTCTTCACACGAGGCACCGACCGGCCGCGAGCGCTAGTCTCCAGGTTAACCGTGGGTCCACGGTCGGTAGGCATAGCTGATCTGTGGGCTGGTGCTACGAGCCGGGCCGGCCGGCGTGGGCTGGCCCAGGCCGGTCCAGCCCAAGGGGATTTGTCCCCTTGACTTTGGGCACCCGTAATTACCACTACAGGTGTCTGTTTTGTGTGTCGTCTACGGTGACGCATCCCTTAAATAGAGACAAATCTTTTGAGATGGTTTCGAGGGGTTTAAATCCCAATATGGGGGCCTCGGGGGCACGACACATACGTTAAGTGGATTGAGGTTTTTCTGGGGGTTCATGTTTTCAGCGGGGCGGACACATCCGACGTCCGATTTGAGTACCGTTAGTGGCATTGGGACCCTGGTGCCGAGGCGTATTTTTACAAGGTTGTTTAAGGCGTTGAAACTTGAGTTGAGGTGTGGGCCCCACGACCCTTCTTTTGAGCTGCGATCAGTGTTTTGTAACTTTTTCATCGGACGTCCGTTCGGGGCATGCGAGCAGTCGATTCGGGGTGTTTTTCTGAGGGCATTGCATTGGCGCAATCCACCCGCTTTAATTCTGCACAATGGTGCAGGCCCCACGAGGCCCATTTTGGGAGCTGGCGGTGATTTCCATCTTTATCACCAGGTTTCTATTTCAGAGAAGTGCATAGTCAATCTTGTGTACTTTTTCAAGAGGATCACAACAGTGTGATCATTTCATTGCGCTTCGGGACCGAAATGCAGGTCCCACGAAGCACCGCTCATTTGTGGTACGGCGAAATGCATCTTTTTCCCTATATTTCTGTTGCACTCAAGTGAGCAGTCAATTTGACATGTCTTTCTGAGGATATCTCAATGGTGCAATGCGCCTGACTGTTTTTGGGGTTGAGGCTCAGGACCACAGGACGCTGTTTAGGCGTAAAGCGATGTCGGACGACTTTTACATCCGATATCCATTGAAGGCGAGTAAAAAATCTATCTCACCTGTTTTTCCTTGAGGATTAAAACGGTATAATCTTTTTGGATGTGCAGAGTCTCCTTCGGTATCTCATTTAAATGGGGAAGCATGAAAGGTGCTCCAGTGGTGGTTCTTCTTGCTGTGTTTGGAAGCGAACCCTTGGTGTGTGATCGCGTTCACTTTTGTTTGAGTGAAGTTGATGTTTGAAGAGATGTGGTTGGCCATGTTAGGGTCGTGGAGGAAGAATGTTGGAAAAGTTATGTTTACGCCTTTTTGCATTGACTTTGGGTGTTGTGTGCACGATAGCCTTGGGCTGGCAATGTGGAATACTCTGAGAGTATATGGGAATGTTTGGAGGTACATGTTGTAGTTTTTACTTGAGAACATTTGTTCTTGGTTTAAAGATGAGTTGGGTCCAAACATCTTGTGGGACCCATTTTCACGCTATGTTCTACTTTACGTACCTTTGACCTCTCACAACGTAGAGGGTCCTTCTGTTAGTGATATCTAGACCAGCAGGGTTGAGTGGGTTCCCCTAGTCTTGTTCTCGATGGTGATCAGAGGAGTTGTTTGGGTTACCCTATTCCTTTATTTGTGTAGTCTTTTAGCATCACGTCCCTTCGAGTTCCCTGGTAGGGTTTAGTGGATTCGGTGTCACCAATACTTTACGTGGGCACCAATTCTCTACCCAGGAGGTTGTTTCTAGTAGGGATGACCAGAGCAGTTCTGGGTCTACCCTCTAGCAGGGATGGGCAGTGGGTCTCCTGTCGACTTATTTTAGGTCTACTGTAACGCCCCAAGATTTTATGAAAAATATTCATTTAATTTCATTAATTTCTTGTGTTGTATGCTACAACAAGATTACCTTTCGCTATATGCAACACCGTATTAGCTTGCAGTATACGTAACACAATTCTTGGATCGTGTTACACACAATTTTGATAATAGTTATTATACGCAACATTGAGTATATATATATATATATATTCAATGTATAAATGAAATATGGTTGGATTCTGTTATACAAAACAATGAAGGATTCTTTCACAACACGCAACCCTGACTTGGCTTGCATTACACTCAATCACGACCTTCCTCGATAGCTTGTGTTGTACGCAATACCGGGATTTAATAAACAACGATATATTATTATAATATTGTCATGAACTAGCCGTTATGAATAGTGTTAACTAAATTTTGAATTTTATAACATTATTATTCATCTTACACATTTCTAGAACATGGTATAAGAACAAAATAAATTTTTCGGGTAAAATAAGTATTTTTCAAAAAATGCAGTTTTGTCGCCTTTTGATAGAGCACCCACTTTAAATCTAGTTTTTTACATGTTTATAAGTTCAATTTGACAAAATAAAATTTTTGTTTTGAATCAGGATATAAAAATTTACATTAGATAAAGTTTTGATATTTTTCCGATAACTTTCATATTTTAATGAATAGTAAAAACACGCTATATTTTAATTAAAAACAAATTTTTTCATCGTAATATCTTATGTACTTAAATTATAATTTTGAATGGTTTTAAAGTATAAATAGAATATATTTTTACCATTTAATATAATTTATGTCATTAGCATTGATTTTACCTTGATTTCTTAGGTTAAATCAATTCAATCTTTTGCAATGTTTTAAAGAAAAACCCATTTTCTTTCAACAACGGAATTAATTTTAATTTAATTTCTGCAACTTTTGTGTATTGAATTTGGAAAACTGGATTCCATATTTTGAATCAGTGGGTCCAAATTATTTTAATAATCTACTTTTTATTTTTGTGAATTATGACTAGTAACTACGGTAAATTTTATTTCCCATGGTTAAAGGTAAATCGGGTAATTAAGGGTAAATATAATATTATAAAATTATCCTAACACATGCCAAAATTCTATTGGATGGCTAAAAGTAAACATATATCAACTAAGGGTCGGATTAGATTCATTTTATGGACTTTTGACCATGAAAATAATTTAATTATTATTAAAACCAAAGAAAGTGACAACATGTCACTCTCTTAAATCTTATAAGTATAATAATTTTAACTTAGTGATAAACATCATAAAATTTTGAACAAGAATAGTCTCCAGAAATATAACAAAATTAACTACATCATGAGAATTTATTTATAATTTTTTGGGATTAAATAATTATCATTAATTGTGACACAATAGTGATGCAAAAATTATTTATCTAGTGAAAAATCAAGAATATAGTTTTTATTAAACTAATAGTGACCATAAAAGGAACAAAACCCTAACCAAAACTTATTGGTCATGTACATTTAAATTATAATCATCCAATTCTAGAATATTTGACCATTTGGAGTCTTATACAAGCAATTATGACACTTATATTATATTATTTTAAATGATGCCAAAGTTGTCACCTCCACAATTTAATAAATTTAACAATTTAAATATTGTGATTTTTAGATGATAAATTAGAGTAAAAGTATTATTGTGAAAGGTAATATATTTATTTTCATCATAGGATTTTATTTTAAATTTTTATGAAACAAATTAGTATATTAAATAATTATACAAAAATGTTGTAGTAATTATTTTATTAAGAGATAAACCAAATAAATGGTATTAAAAATAATAAAAGAAATATTATATGAACTATTTAATGTGATCCACTAATTTTATAGATACATATGACCTTTTATTAATCTATTAATGATTTTGGTTCGAACATAACTTCTGTATATATTTTATTTAAATTCAAATAAATGAATAGTGTCAAAATTGACACTATTGTTATTTTATAAAAATAACATATTATAAAATTGTTTAAAAATCACAAAAATATTTAAAAATTATAAATTTAAATGTATATGGTCTATTATGTTATAAAGTAAACAATTATAGAAAATTCACAACAAATAAGTAATTATTTTTTATAATTTAAAATTTAGAATTTTATTACCACAAATAAACTTAAATAGATTAAATAAGGATAAATCAAACTGATAAGGTTTAAAATAAGATCCAAACATGTCTAAATTTGATTGGTTTATGATATTAAAACCCAATCTCATCTAAGCTTCGAATATGACTCATTTTTGGAAGTTTTTTAGTGGGGTTATATTTATTATAAATTAATATTTTTAAGAATTCCAATGGTGCCCCTCTCCTCCCTTACAAAAGGGCACCTCCTCCCTCTCCTCCTCACACCAATTTGAGCATTCAAGCTCGGCCAACCACGGCCAAAATCTTTTCTCCACTTCCCTAGTATCATCCTAGAGGTCCTGGTCTTCTTCAAATACCATCCTTAGTTCTTTATGTGGAGGTTAAGAAAAGGCGCGCCAAAAAGAGGTAATATCCATTACCGATCTTTTTCAATTTCATTCTTCTTCAACTTCTTCTTCCTTAGTTTTTTCATGATAAAATAATAACATCAGTATTTAATATATACTGATATGTTATTATAAATATGAAACAACTCTAATTAACCTTCTATCCATCCTACGGAAAAAGGAAATCACTGCGCGTGCGTACGTACGGAATATCGTCTCCACGCCGTGGTGTAATTTATTTTCTGCCACCACCTTAATTGGATAAGTATAATGGTGTAATGAGTAACTATATAGGATTATTATAAAGTGATATTGATACTGAAATAGTATACATACACTTCAACACAAGTTCACGATCATGAGAATGATATCATCGCTCGTGCGTACGTACGGACTACCGTCTCCACGACGCGATGAGATTAATTCTCCATGTTAACCATTTAAGAATGATTGTAAAGTATATATAAGAAATAATAATGAAATATATGACATTATAAATCTACTGTATTTATGTATATATGTATGTCATCTACTCACTTCCATTCAAGACAATAAGGAAAGGAAAACAGCGTCCATGCGTACGTACGGACTACCGTCTCCATGAACGGTGTGTTTCATTTCATTTATCTATCTATTATATATATATACTGAATATATATGATATATAAATCATGTTTTATATTCTGGAAGTAAGTAAATCATGATATAAGTAATAATAATGTCAGGAACAACAAGTCCAAACACCTACGATAAATGAAACGATTTTACCCAAAACGCTTCTTTAACATGGAATTTACAAAAGAACGGGTAATATAAAGTCATAAGTGAACTGTATATGATATAATAACAATGAATATGATTCTGTAATAAGTTAATGACATTATTTAAATCATTATACAGGAGTTTCGGACACTTACGAAGCAAATCAGACTTAAGGTAAGGGAAATATCACAATCTCATTTTTATCCGAGATTGTTTATACTTTGAAATTTACTGGGGTGTATTTTATCATCCACATCCATGTTTCCTCAATATTTAATATTATTTATATCCACCTACAATTGTTTAAATCCAATTTTACCCTTCAGTGAGTTTTTAGTAAAATATATGAAAGGAATCTTTTGTCATGTTTCGTACGAGGTACTTTTTGACTTTTCCGGCAAAAGTACGAGAAGAATGTTTTTTTAACTTATACGGAATGAATGGATTTTTAAAACATTATTTCCAAGAAGCTTCCTTTACAAGTTTTCAAGTTTATTTTTAATCAACTTATTTTAGTTTAGAATTGTACGACATGTTAAGAAAGGAAAAGTGTTTTTGAAGCTTAAAGGATATTTTCCTCAAGAATAGAGTTCATGTGTTTTATCAAAATTATTTTCCATCTAAGATAATATATTGTTCTATTTCTATCCCTATTATTAAAATGATTTGATTATGTTGTGATGGAAATATTTTTATGAATTCCTTTATCTTATATGAATTTTTTTATGATGTCACGATGTTTAAGATTCCCATTTTTATTACATGGGTTATGCTATGATGTATGGTTTATGATTTTGTGGCACACATAAGAATGGTATCATTATGAGATGGGTGGGACCTATATCTCCCTCCAATGCATTGGGTAAAGATTTTATATCTCATGAGATAGACATGGCTGGAATGGTAGGTTATACCGGTTCAGTGAAACAGGACTGAAACGAGGGTGACTTGGTTCAGAAAGGGACTTTGTCCACTAAGATAGTCTTGGAAATGAGTCTTGGATAATAAGAAATGATTCTCTATGATTATGTGTGTATGCCACAAAGTTTCATGTTTTATGTTATGATTATTAGGATTACATTTTACTACTATGATTTATCCCATGTTATGAAATTATGATCTCTTTTGCAGGTTAAGATTTCCAAAAGATATGTTCTTATGAATATGACGTGATTGATATTTCTTTTGATTATCCTTACTGAGAATTTTAGCTCACCCTTTTATGTTTTCTTTTCCCTAGGACATAAAGAAGGGATTTAGGTTTAGAAACAAAAAGAAGATCTTTATGGGAGATGTTGAAGATCTTTCACCACGATTAGAAGATTATATTCCGAGTTTCCAAAGACACTAAACTATTACGGTCCTTGTGTGTGTGTTTTTGTTATGTACTAAGTATTACGAAAAAGTAATGTAATGTCCATGTACGTCGGGCTTCGGGTCTCTACAGTTGGTATCAGAGGAAAGGTTTAGTCAACCTTTGGAAACTAGGATGCGAAAACGTTATTGAGATCCCTAGAGATACTTCTAAGGTATGTCTAGGGATGTACCTAAGGATAAGATTACGTATAGGATATATTCCTAGAACTACGGTAACGATATTATAATTTAACCTAAGATGTTAGATATTGTGGGTGCTCCCCCATTACTATGTTGTTTTCCCTAGCAAGATTTTTTTCCTCTCACACTATTCTTTTTGGGTTTTAGAAAATGGCTGGAAACAGGAAGATTCATGATAACGGAGGATATAACGGACAATGGAAGGATATTCTTCATGAGCAACCAAATGAAACTGGATTTTGAAGTCCAAACATCATTATTATGCAGAATCATCAATCTCATAATATGATCAATAAACTCAAATTTTGTAAGTTTCCTGACTCGGCTAATAAGAGAAAGATGGAGTTTCATGATGATCATAGAGGAAAGAAAGTTCAATTTCCCCTATGTAAGTCATGTGGGAAGAGGCATCAAGGAGAATGTTTCAAAGGAACTGGAAGATGATTTGGGTGTGGAAAATAAGTACATAAAGACAATAAGTTCAAAGGGAAAGGTTTAGTTAACACCATGGATGAGGATAATTGTATTTCTACGACATCAAAAATGGTTAAATGTTTTAAATGTGGAATGCACGGGCATTATGCAAACCAACGCCCTAAGGGAAAGCCTCATGAAGAGAATCAGTATGGTCGTATGGATATTATTTATGTTGATTATGATGAAGAGACTACAAATGATATGTGAGAGGAAAGAATTTTTGAAGCTCGGTCAATGGTTTAAAAATGTAGTAGATTGATTACATGTTTATCAAGTGTAATGTTGTATAAGTAATCTCATGGTACAATGGAATAAAGAGACATCTAAGGATCATTACATTGTTTTATTTCCTTGAGTTTTGAAAGTGTATGATTAATGCTACCAGTATCCATGAAAGGTTATTCAGATATTTTTGGAATATAGAGGATATGCGTATAATAAATGTATAAGGAGAAAATTAAATGTTTGATAGTATTCATGAGCTCATGATTGAAATAAGGACTAAGTGATATCATGGTTTGAGTATATAGAATTTTGAGGATTTTGGTATGTGGAAAGTGTTAACGTTTAACTGCATTCATGTTTTCACTAAGGTTCAATGGGTATTCAAGAGAATACATGATTAAGGCCTTCGAACGTTTGTAATGTGACCAACAAGACATATCTTATGATATATGGGGATTAACGATAGTATTAACATGCTTCTTATATAAAATCTCTGGTAATATTTTTCACTATAATATGACAATGGACTGCAATATTATGGATAAGCCTAAAGATTGGAATGGATTATGTTGGACATAAGTTAGTATTGTTTAAGGATAGAACCTTTTTTTTCGATATTATTGATGGGATGATATAGTAATATAGTTTTAGAAAAAGGATAACCAGCAGGACGGGCGACATCCCATCGCGTCGGACAAGGCCGTGGGAATCGAACCCACAACCGAAGTGCGACTGGCCTTTATCACCTACCACTTGCCTACAGGAAGTCCATGTTTAGTAGAAACTAGTTTTATTTTATTAAGCAGTATGATATATGAAGTATAAGTTCATTTTTGGAACAATATACGATTAATCTAACCATAAGATGGACTTATAACTTTTGCTAACCTATTTTTTTTGAAAGAGATGGAATGAACCATCATTCTATCACATGATCTGCTAACACATCATAAATAACAAATTCAACTTCATTTCTTTAAGGGATGAAGTGGAAATTGTTCAATTCACGAACAACAGTAATATTGTACCAAAATCATGGAAGTATTTATTTTAAGTCATCAACTTTAGGGAAATGATCGTGAAAACCAAAAATGTTGTCCTAGTTCCCTTATATCCGATGAATCAGATGGTACCTTAGATCATCACAAATCTATAGCTTTGTGATTGTTGGCTTTTTCATAGCCATGTTCTCTACCACTCTCCATTAGAACCTGATGGTTAGATTTTTCTTCCATATCCATATTTTCACCTATGTTCTCCTACGTGGAAACCCAATGACGAGTTAATTTGGGTAACCGTTACACTTCATACTTTAGTTTTTAAATCCATGATTTGGTATTACTTTTTACGATGTGGGTTTCTATTAAACAAACTTTCGAGTAGTAACCCATTTATAACCCCGACGAATTTCGAGGGCGAAATTCATTTTAAGGGGGGTAGAATGTAACGCCCCAAGATTTTATGAAAAATATTCATTTAATTTCATTAATGTCTTGTGTTCTATGCAACACCAAGATTACCTTGCGCTATACGCAACACTGTATTAGCTTGTAGTATACGCAACACTATTCTTGGATCGTGTTACACACATTTTTGATAATAGTTATTCTACGCAACATTGATTATATATATATATATATATTAAATGTATAAATGAAATATGGTTAGATTCTGTTATACGAAACAATGAAGGATTATTTCACAATACGCAACCCTGACTTGGCTTGCATTACACTCAATCGCAACCTTCCTCGATAGCGTGTGTTTTACGCAATACCGGGTTTTAATAAACAACGATATATTATTATAATATTGTCATGAACTAGCCGTTATGAATAGTGTTAACTAAATTTTGAATTTTATAACATTATTATTCATCTTACACATTTCTAGAACATGGTATAAGAACAAAATAAATTTTTTGGGTAAAATAAGTATTTTTCAAAAAATGCAGTTTTGCCACCTTTTAATGGCGCACCCACTTTAAATCTAGTTTTTGAAATGTTTATAAGTTCAATTTGACAAAATAAAATTATTCTTTTGAATCAGGATATAAAAATTTACATTATATAAAGTTTTGATATTTTTCCGATAACTTTCATATTTTAATGAATAGTAAAAACACGCTATATTTTAATTAAAAACAACTTCTTTCATCGTAATATATTATGTGGTTAAATTATAATATTGAATGGTTTTAAAGTATAAATATAATATATTTTTACCATTTAATATAATTTATGTCATTATCCTTGATTTTACCTTGAATTCGTAGGTTAAATCAATTCAATCTTTTGCAATGTTTTAAAGAAAAACCCGTTTTCTTCGACAACGGAATTAATTTTAATTTAATTTCTGCAACTTTTTTGTATTGAATTTGGAAAAATTGATTCCATATTTGGAATCAGTGGGTCCAAATTATTTTAATAAGCTATATTTTATTTTTGGGAATTATGAATAGTAACTACGGTAAATTTTATTTACCATAGTTAAAGGTAAATCGGGTAATTAAGGGTAAATATAATATTATAAAATTATCCTAACACATGCCAAAATTCAATTGGATGGATAAAAGTAAACTTATATCAACTAAGGGTCGGATTAGATTCATTTTATGGACTTTTGACCATGAAAATAACTTAATTATTATTAAAACCAAAGAAAGTGACAACATGTCACTCTCTTTAATCTTATAAGTATCATAATTTTAGCTTAGTGATAAACATCATAAAATTTCAAACATGAATAGTCTCCAGAAAGCTAAAACAATTATCTACATCATGAGAATTTATTTATAGTTTTTTGGGATTAAATAATTATCATTAATTGTGACACAATAGTGATGCAGAAATTATTTATCTAGTGAAAAATAAAGAATATAGTTTTTATTAAACTAATAGTGACCATAAAAGGCACAAAAACCTCACCAAAACTTATTGGCCATGTCAATTTAAACTATAATCATCAAATGGTCGAATATTTGACCATTTGGAGTCTTATACAAGCAATTATGACACTTATATTATTTTATTTTAAATGATGCCAAAGTTGTCACCTTCATAATTTAATAAATATAACAATTTAAATATTGTGATTTTAAGATGAGAAATTTGAGTAAAAGTATTATTGTGAAAGTTAATATATTTATCTTTATCATAGGATTTTATTTTAAATTTTTATTCAACAAATAAGTATATTAAATAATTATAAAAAAAATGTTGTAGTAATTATTTTATTAAGAGATAAACCAAATAAATGGTTTTAAAAATAATAAAATAAATATTATATGAACTATTTAATGTGATCCACTACTTTTATAGATACATATGACCTTTTATTAATCTATTAAAGCTTTTAGTTCGAACATATCTTCTGTATATATTTTATTTAAATTCAAATAAATGAATAGTGTCAAAATTGACACTATTGTTATTTTATAAAAATAACATATTATAAAATTGTTTAAAAATCACAAAAATATTTAAAATTTATAAATTTATATTTATATGGTCTATAATGTTATAAATTAAACAATTATGGAAAATTCATAACAAATAAGTAATTATTTGTTATAATTTAAAATTTACAATTTTATTACCACAAATAAACTTAAATAGATTAAATAAGGATAAATCAAAATGATAAGGTTTAAAATAAGATCCAAACATGTCAAAATTTTATTGGTTGATGCGATTACAACCCTATATCATCTAATCTTCTAATATGGGTCATTTTTGGAGGTTTTTAATTGGGGTTAGATTTATTATAAATTAATATTTTTAAGAATTCCAAAGGTGCCCCTCTCCTCCCTTATAAAAGGGCACCTCCTCCCTCTCCTCCTCACACCAATTTGAGCATTCAAGCTCGGCCAACCCCTGCAAAAATCTCTTCTCCACTTCCCTAGTATCATCATAGAGGTCCTAGTATTCTTTAAATACCATCCTTAGTTCTTTAAGTGGAGGTTAAGAAAAGGCGCGTCAAAAAGAGATAATATCCATTACCGATATTTTTCAATTTCATTCTTCTTCAACTTCTTCTTCCTTAGTTGTTTCATGATAAAGTAATAACATCAGTATTTCTTATATACTGATATGTTATTATAAATATGAAACAACTCTAATTAACCTTCTATCCATCTTATGGAAAAAGGAAATCACCGCGCGTGCGTACGTACGGAATACCGTCTCCACGCCGTGGTGTAATCTATTTTCCGCCACCACCTTAATTGGATGGGTATAATGGTGTAATTAGTAACTATATATGATTATTAAAAAGTGATATTGATACTGAAATAGTATACATACACTTCAACACAAGTTCATGATCATCAGAATGTTATCATCGCTCGTGCGTACGTACGGACTACCGTCTCCACGACGCGATGAGATTCATTCTCCATGTTAACCATTTAAGAATGATAATAAATTATATATAAGAAATAATAATGAAATATATAACATTATAAAGCTACTGGATTTATGTATATATGTATGTCATCTACTCACTTCCATTCAAGACAATAAGGAAAGGAAAACATCGTTCATGTGTACGTACGGACTACCGTCTCCATGAACGGTGTGTTTCATTTCATTTATCTATTTATTATATATATATATATACTGAATATATATGATATATAAATCATGTTTTATATTATGGAAGTAATTAAATCATGATATAAGTAATAATAATGTCAAGAACAACAAGTCCAAACACCTACGATAAATGAAACGATTTTACCCAAAACGCTTCTTTAACATAGAATTTACAAAAGAACGGGTAATATAAAGTCATAAGTGAACCATATATGATATCATAACAATTAATATGATTCTATAATAAGTTAATGACATTATTTAAATCATTATACAGGAGGTTCGGACACTTACGAAGCAAATCGGACTTAAGGTAATGGAAATATCACAATCTCATTTTTATCTGAGATTGTTTATACTTTGAAATTTACTGGGGTGTATTTTATCATCCACATCCATGTTTCCTCAATATGTAATATTATTTCCATCCACCTAAAATTTTTTAAATCCATCTTTACCCTTCGGTGAGTTTTTAGTAAAAGATATGAAATGAATCTTTTGTCATGTTTCGTACGAGGTACTTTTTGACTTTTCCAACAAAAGTACGAGAAGAATGTTTTTTCTAACTTATACGGCATGAATGGATTTTTAAAACATTATTTACAAGAGGCTTCCTTTACAATTTTTCAATTTTATTTTTAATCAACTTCTTTTAGTTTAGAATTGTACAACATGTTAAGAAAGGAAAAGTGTTTTTGAAGCAGAAAGGATATTTTCCTCAAGAATGGAGTTCAAGTGTTTTATCAAAATTATTTTCCATCTAAGATAATATATTGTTCTGTTTCTATCTCTATTATTACATGGATTTGATTATGTTGTGATGGAAATAATTTTATGAATTCCTTTATCTTATATTAATTTTTTTATGATGTCATGATGTTTAAGATTCCCATTTTTATTACATGGGTTATGCTATGATGTATGGTTTATGATTTTGTGGCACACATAAGAATGGTATCATTATGAGATGGGTGGGACCTATATCTCCCTCCAATGAATTGGGTAAAGATTTTATATCTAATGAGATAGACATGGCTGGAATGGTAGGTTATACCGGTTCAGTGAAACAGGACTGAAACGAGGGTGACTCGGTTCAGAAAGGAACTTTGTCCAATAAGATAGTCTTGGCAATGAGTCTTGAATAATAAGAAATGATTCTCTATGATTATGTGTGTATGCCACAAAGTTTCATGTTTTAAGTTATGATTATTGGTATTACATTTCACTACTATGATTTATCCCATGTTATGAAATTATGATCTCTTTTGTAGGTTAAGATTTCCAAAAGATATGTTCTTATGAATATGACATGATTGATATTTGTTTTGTTTACCCTTACTGAGCATTTTAGCTCACCCTTTTATGTTTTCTTTTCCCCAGGACATAAAGAAAGGATTTAGGTTTAGAAAAAAAAGATGATCTTTATGGGAGATGTTGAAGATCTTTCACCACGATTAGAAGATTATATTCCGAGTTTCCAAAGACACTAAACTATTATGGTCCTTGTGTGTGTGTTTTTGTTATGTACTAAGTATTCCGCAAAAGTAATGTAATGTCCATGTACGTCAGGCTTCGGGTCTCTACATCTACCCTCCAATAGAGACTAGGTAGTGGGTCTCCTGTCGACTTCTTCCGGGTCTACCCTCCAGTAGTGACTGGGCAGTGGGTCACCTGTCGACTTCTTCCAGGTATACCCTTTAGCAGATATTGGGCAGTGGGTTTCATGTCAACTTATTCCAGGTCTACCCTCTAGTAGATACTGGGCATTGGGTTTCATGTCGACTTATTACAGGTCTACCCTCCAGTAGAGACTGGGCAGTGGGTCCCCTGTTGACCTCTTAGGGTCTACCCTCTAGCAGAGATTGGGCAGTGGGTCACCTGATGACCTCTTAGGGTCTACCCTCCAGCAGAGATTGGGAAGTGGGTTGCCTGATGACTTCTTTCAGACTCAGTCCTTTCTTCTAGGCTAGTATGTGGATTTTCTCTGTGACTACCGGAGCAGGACCCTTGGATTGTACGGGTCAGTGATGTGACATCTTTGACTTTTAGCAGACCTCTCGGTTGTGTGATGGTGATGAGGTGTGGTTTTATATTCCCCACACCTCTCAAGTACGAGGGGTATTTTCCCCACTGAGACGCGTCCTTGAGATGCAACCTAAAACCATGCGGGCGATTCAGTGCTGCCTAAAGTGGATGGTGTCAAGGTGCGGTGATTTGAGCCCCTTGACTTGCAGTTCGGGGCAGACAGGTGGGATGCTGGGCATCGATGGTGTTTACTTCTGGGACTATTGGCTACTCACTTTCTTGGGCTGAGCTATGGGACAGAGACCCCTTACGATCTTTTTTGAGTTTCTTAACAGAGCATATATATATGTATACCTTGTTCCAGTACCCACTCCTTGGGTTTTGGCTACTCTCCTTCCATGAGAGGTGAAGACACGCGGGGTATGCCACGTGCTTTCCGTGTCTAGATTCTCTTGGTTAGACGAGTCTACTCTCCTCCTATCTGTAGTGAAGAATCAATGGGAAGTTCATCTTCTCCTCATTTCTATCTCCTCGTGTTAGGACAAGTCTACTTCCTTCCTCTTGTTGGGTTGAGTTGTACTCTTTACTACACTCATTGTTGTACTCCTTTACTATTCTCTGTTCGATCTACTGCTCACCTCTTTAGTACCTCCTTTGTTTCCCCCTTGATCTTTTGAGGCATCCTACTGGATATTTTTATACTCACCCCTGCTTGGGAATTGCCCGAACTTGGTGTACCCTTGTAGAAGATGGATAGGTTGGTCGTGACTTCAGTGGAGTGTAAGAGTTTGAGAGCTTGGACCACATGCGGTGGTCGTAGTCGGGTTCCAAATGTGGGACTCTCCCAGCTGTTTAATTTTGTTTACCTATTTCTGAGTTGTGGCACTTTACTGGTTGGGCATGTGTTTTGCCCCTTTTCTTTTCAATTTACCATCACCACTTTCTCTGTACTGTTTAGAGGTCAATTCAATTTGTAGTTTATTTATAGCAGTTGGTACTTTACCTTTCATTTTACTCTTCACTTCTGCATTGAGTGGGTTGTGTGTGTGTGTACAGATACCTAGGCAAAGGCCACGCCAAGTTGTTTAGACTTCAGCGCTTGTTGCCAGCTCTTGGCCTATGGAGGTGTGATTGGGGTAGTTGTGGCTCGAGCCCGGGTAGGGTCGGATCATGGAAAAAAAGGTCTGAACCACATAAATATCTATGTTCATTTTTTACTTTCCTTCATTTTATTTTTCTATTTCTTTCAGATTTGTTAACATCGATTATTCCTCTCTGTTGCATTTTCTTAGAACAACTGTAACTGAACCTATCATGAAATTAACAAGTGTTAAGAGAGATAATATAGTTATATATTTTAAATAAAAGGATTAGGATTTAATTCATTTTACTTCTCTAGATGATTCTTTTAATTCATTGAAATATTCAGTGATGTATGGTAGAGATTCAATTACATTAGATGAATTGAAGTCTGTTGTGTTTTATTGCGATCTTCAAACACATTGATTGAAAGAATAACTTAATGTGGTCAAGAGTGAACATAATTTGATGTATACTAATCATCCAATGAAAAATAAAGGAACTAAATACAACAACTAGTTTAAGAATTTATGTTTCTTTGAGTGTGTCAAGACCGACCCTATAAAAATGTACTGTCTGGAATTGAAAATTTGAGGCAGTATGGCCCAATCCCATATGGTATGCCCCAAGTTTGACACTTCTTATGTTCATTAATTTCCTTTTAGAATACCCTTTGTTATATTTATTCATGGACTTTTGTTGTGTCTATTTTAGAATCCCTTGACTAGCCCTACTTTTTTATGGTGATCCTAGTGGGGGGAGAGGGTTTTATGTGGGTTGTTTTAAGCCGTTAAGGATTAGGTGGAGACTCTTCTCTTGTTGGCTTCCAATTTTTTTATTGTGTGTTTTTACTACTTTATTACTTTTATATTTCTTTTTTGAGCTTTTCTATGTTTTCATGATCAGTTTATTTTATCCCAAGGAATGTTCTATGTACAAGTATTTTCATGCTTGGGAGTTTCTATTTGTGATGGAAACTTAGGTAATAATGGTGAGATATATTTTTTAAATGTTTATTCTTAGGTGGTTTGTTTTATGTTAAATTCTTATCAATTCTACCAGTAGTAGATGTGTAGTATTCATAGAACATGTTCCACTACTATCACATGATAAGTGGTATCCATGTTGGGTGAGTACTCTGTAGACTTAGGGTTTTTGTTTTATGAAAATCTACATGCACTACTGATTGGTTAAGGGTGGGTATATTTCAAAAACTCAATAAATTTTTTGTTTTCATTTTATTTTGAAAAGGTATATATTTTTTGTTTTTTTTTTCATGATTAAAATCAAATTAATTATTTTCTTGAAAAAATTAATGTTTATTTTTTTATAGAAACCCTTATTTTTTTAGGTTCTATTTCATCATGCCTTGTGTGCTATTAGGCATCCTTTTGGCCTTGGGTGTTACTGGGTTCAGTGTTGGGCTATGGGGGGGCTCATATTTGTTTGGATTCTCGACATGGCCTTTTTATAGTTACCCTTCTTTATCCTGGCTTTCCACTGAGGAAATCTATTGCTGAAGTGCTCGATTGGTCATCGATTACTAATAATCTGATGGCTCGCATGTGTGTCATTTTTTTTATCACCTTCAGTAATCTGCACCCGCTACCACTTGTCCAAGTGTCTATGGGCACATGTTCCATTATTTTTAGCTGCCTGTTATACTAGCCTAGTTTTGTGATCCTTCGGCGCACTTTTAGCCACACAATTTTCTTCCTTGTATGTTTCACTTTTCAAGACATATCCCCACCTCTATCAAATTTTTATTACTCTGAGGCTCCATATTTTCCTTCATTGGGTGTTTCTTCATCTCCACCATAGGTCCATAGAGTCTTTGAGAGAGAAAGGGGGATCTTAGTTGCTCTCTTTCTGATGTCCAACATGCACCATATTCTAGTGATATCTTCTAGTCAAGACGTCACCTCTTGCGAATCTCATTTGAGAACACTAACTTCAAGAAGTTTCAACTGTAATATTCATATTCTCCATCTCCTCTTAGCTTCTTGGTGTATGTAACAACCTGAGAATTTATAATATATATACTTTTTAATTTCATTCATATCTTCTGTTGTACGATACACCAATATTATTTTGCGCTATACACAACACCGTATTAGCTTGCAGTATACGCAACACTAATCTTGGATCGTGTTACACACAATTTCAAGTTTTTTTATAGTATTTATTCTTAGAAACATTGAGTATATATATATATATATTCAATTTATAAATGAAATATTGTTGGATTTTTTTATACGCAACAACAAAGGAGTCTTTCACTACATGCAACCCTGACTTGGCTTGCATTACACCCAATCACAACCTTCCTCGATAGAGTGTGTTGTACGCAATACCGGGTTTCACTAAACAACGATATATGGTTATAATATTATTATAAACTAGCCATTATGAATAGTAGTAAATACATTTTGAATTTTATTCCATTATAATTCATCTTACACATTTTATATAATATGGTAGGGAACAAAATAAATGTTTCGGGTAAAATAAGTATTTTTCAAAAAATGCAGTTTTGCCGCCTTTTGATGGCGTATCCATTTTAAATATAATTTTTGACAAGTTTATAAGATAAATTTTACAAAATAAACTTCTTCTTTTGACTCAGGATATAAAAATTTACATTGGATAAAGTTTTGATATTTTAGTGATAACTTTTATATTTTAATAAATAGTAAAAACACGCTATATTTTAATTAAAAACAACTTTTTTCATCATAATAATTTATATGGTTAAATTATAATATTTAATGTTTGTAAAGTATAAATAGAATATATTTTTACCATTTAATATAATTTATGTCATTAGCATTGATTTTACATTGAATTCGTAGGTTAAATCAATTCAATCTTCTGCAATGTTTTAAATAAAAACCCGTTTTCTTTCGACAACAGGATTAATGTTAATTTAATTTCTGAAACTTCTGTGTATTGAATTTGGAAAATAGATTCCATATTTGGAATCAGTGGGTCCAAATTATATTAATAGACTACTTATTTTTGGGCATTATGAATAGTAACTACGGTAAATTTTATTAGCCATAGTAAATGGTAAATCTGGTAATTAAGGATAAATATAATATTATAAAATTACCCTAACATTTGTCTTAATACAATTGGATGATTATATTTTATACAATGTAATATTTGGGTCGAAATTGAATCCATTAGAACCCACATGGATGTGATTAAGACTTTTAGTTTATTTTATTTAAATGAATGTGAAATATGTCTCACTCAAACATTAATAATTATAGTATTTTTAATATAAGGTTATACATAATATAAATTCTGTTATAAATACTCATTTTAAATCTAAAATGTTTTTATTTATCATGGTAATTTATTTGTAATTTTTAAGAGTTATTTATTTACCTTATTATCTTATACATTAATGATGCAGAAATTATTTATTTAGTGAAAAATAATTAATATAGATTTTATTGAAATAATAATACCCATTAAAAGGATCAAAAACCATACCAAAACTTATTTGTAGTGTATATATACACCATAACCATACAATGACCGAATATATGACCGTTTGGAGTCTTATAAAAGTGATTATGACACTTATATTATTTTATTTTATATGATGTCAAAGTTGTCACCTTCATAATTTAATAAATATAACATTTTAAAATTTGAGTTTTTTAGAAGATAAATCAGACTAAATGTATTCTTATGAATGATATCCGATTTATATTCATCTTAGTATTTTATTGTTAATTTTTATGCAACAATTAAGTATATTTAATAATTATACAAAAATGTTGTAGTAATATTTTATTAAGAGAAATATCAAATAAATGGTTTTACAAAGAGTAAAATAAATAATATATGAACTATTAAATGTGATAAACTAATATTATAGATTATTATGACATGTTAGAAACCTATTTAACATTTTAGTTTGAATATATCCTCAGTGTGGATTTTATTTAAATTTAAATAAATGAATAGTATCAAAACTGACACTATTGTTATTTTATAAAAATAACATATTATTAAATTGTTTAAAAATCACAAAAATATTTAAAAATTATAAATTGAAATTAATAAAGTCTAAAATTTAATAAATTACCTAATTATGGATAATTCACTGCACATAAGTAATTATTTATAACAATTTAAAATTTAGAATCTTATTACCACAAATAACATTTAATAGATTAAATACGGATAAATCAAGTTGATAATGTTTAAAACAAATTCCCTACGTGTCTAAATTTTATTGTTTGATGAGATTACAACACTATCTAATATAATCTTATAATATGAGTCATTTTTGGTTGTTTTTAAGTGGGTTTATATTTATTATAAATTAATGTTTTTAAAATTTCCAAAGGTGCCCCTCTCCTCCCTTATAAAAAGGGAACCCCTTCCCACTTCTTTTCAGACCCTTTTGAGCCTTGAAGCTCGGCCAACCCCTGAAATGTTCCCTTATAAACTTCCCTAGAAATATTCTAGAGGTCCTGTTATTCTTCAAAGACCAATTTTAGTACCCTAAGAAGAGGTTTCAAAGAGGCGTGTCGAAGAAGAGGTAATATCCGTTACTGATTCTTTCAACTTTATTTCTTCTTCTGATTCCTCTTATTTAGTTTTTTCATTATAAAGTAATAACATCGGTATTACATATATACTGATATGTTATTGTAAATATGAAACAAACCTATTTCACATTCTATCCATCCTATGAAAAAAAATCACCGCACGTGCGTATGTACGAAATACCATCTCCACGCCGTGGTGTAATCTGTTTTCCCAACACCACCTTACATGGATGGGTATAATGGTGTAAATTATAACTATGCATAGTTATTATAATATCAAACTGATTCTGATATATTGTATCATCCACTCCAATTCAATTCAATAATTATGGGAACGATATCATCGCTTGTGCGTATGTACGGACTACTGTCTCCACGATGCTATGAGATTCATTCTCCATGTTAACCATTCAAGAATGATTATAAAGTATATATAAGAAATAATAATGAAATATATGAAATTATAAAGATACTGTATATATGTATTTATATATGTGTGTCATCTACTTACTTCCATTCAAGTCAATAAGGAAAGGAAAACAACGTTAATGTGTACGTACGGCCTACCGTCTCTATGAACGGTGTGTTTCATTTCATTTATCTATCAATTATATATATATATACTGAATATATATGATATATAAATCATGTTTCACATTTTGGAAGTAAGTAAATCATGATATAAGTAATAATAATACCAAGAACAAGAATTCCAAACACATACGATAAATTAAATGATTTTACCCGAAAAGTTACTTTAACATGAATTTACAAAATAACGGGTAATATAAAGTCATAAGTGAACCATATATGATATCATAACAATGAATGTGATTCTGTAATAATTCAATGACATTATTTAAATCATTATACAGGAGGTTCGGATACGTACGAAGCATATCAGACCTAAGGTAAGGGATAACTTTTCCAATCTCGTTTTTATCTGAGATTGTTTATTCGTAAGTATTTACTGGGGTTATATTTATCATCCATGTCCCTATTTTCTAAAAATGATTTCATGTATGTATAAAGTCCTTTTTACCCATTTTAACTTTTACTACATGGTATGTAAAGAATCTCTCTTTTACAAGGTACTTTTTTATTTTTCTGGCAAAAGTACGAGAAGAATGTTTTTTAACTTATACGGCATGAAAGGATTTTTACAGTTTTATAAATCCTTATTTTCATGAAGCTTCCTCCACAAGATTTCATGACTATTTTCAACAAAATATTTTTATTTTAAAATTGCATGATGTTTTGTGAAAAGAAATTGATTTTGAAGAAGAAATGATATTTTCCTCAAGAATTCATTTCAAGTGTTTTATCAAAACCATTTTCCATCTAAGATGACATTATTTCATATGTGTATGTTTCATGTATAATGTCTCTATGATTTACATGGTTTCACTTCTCTTATGATTAAATGATATCCATTTATTTTATATGGATTATGTTATGATGGGATATTGTTTATGAAACCCATTTTATTCTTTGGGTTATGATGAATGATTTATGTTTATGTTGTGGAACACGTAATAATGATTTCATTATGAGATGGGTGGGACCTATATCTCCCTCCAATGCATTGGGTAAAGATTTATATCTCATGAGATAGACATGGATGAAATGAAAAGTAAATTCGGTTCAGTAATACATAGCTGAAACGGTAAGTAAACCCGGTTCCGTAAGGGACTTTGTCCACTAAGATGGTCTTGGTAGCAATGCCTTGGCTACTATGGGAATCATATCATATGCTTAATGTTTTTCCAAAATTACATGTTTTATTCCCATTCTATTTTATCATGATTGATGTTCCATTATGATATATATCTTACGTACTGCCATGTTTAATGTCATTGCTCAAGATTTTGATGTTTAAACATTATGTTCTTGTTTTTAAGTTCAATGGTATATGGTTTGTTTTGTTTTCTCCATGCCTACCCTTACTGAGAATTTGAGCTCACCCTTTATATGTTTTCTTTTCCCCAAGATTTTAGGAAAGGTTTTAGGTAAGAAAACAAAAGGATAAGATCTTTATGGGAGTTGTTGAAGATTTTTCCCCAGGATTAGAAGATTATATTCTGAGTTTCCAATGACACTAAACTATTATGATCATTGAATTTTGGTTTTTGTTATGTATTAATTATTCCGCAAAAGTAATGTATTGTCCATGTATGTCAAGCTTTGGGTCTCTACAGTTGGTATTAGAGGAAAGTTTTAGTTAACCTTTGGAAACTAGGATGCGAAATCTTTAGTGAAATCCCTAGAGATATTTATAAGGTATGTCTACGGATGTCCCTAAGGTTATGTATATGTATAGGTTAGAGTCTTAAAATTATGTTGACGATCATGAATAACCTAGGGTGAACCTAAGGTGTCATGGATTAAAGAATTTTTGATAAGTTAGACATCCCATAAGTGACTTTTTATGATTATGTGGTTCCTCGTTATTTTAATTGTTTCTTACACTATGGTTTCTGTTCTTAGTCAATAGAGGGAACCGGATGGAATTTAGTTAACATTGAATCCATGGACAAATTAGTGACTATGAGAAAAAAAATTGTGTAATTCCTAGAGAGAATGATATTATGATTATTGTAACAGCCCAAGATTTTATAAAAAATATTCTTTTTAATTTTATTAATGTCTTGTGTTGTACGCTAAACCAAAAGGAGCTTGCACAACACGCATCCTTGACTTGCCTTGCATTACACGCAATCGCGACCTTCCTCGATAGCGTGTGTAATACGCAATACCAAGTTTCACTAAACAACGATATGCTATTAAAATATTATTAAAACTAGCCGTTATGAATAGTAATAACCACTTTTTAAAATTATGTAAATCTTATTTTTCCAAATGAACTTCATTTTTGGATTCGGAGTATCGAATTTAGCCTAAGGTGAAATTTTGGTACTTTTCGGATAACTTTCATATTCTGATGAATAGTGAAAATTACTAATTTATAATTAAAAACAACTTTTTTTAATCGAAATAATTAATAGTGATAAATTATTAATTTGAGTGGTTTTAAAGTATATTTAGAATATATTTTTACAATTTAATACAATGTTGGTCATTGGTTTTAATTTCACATTTAAACCAGACATAATCAAGTGTCAATCTTTTGATATATTTTGTTTCCTAAAAACACGCTATTTATTTTAACAGCGGGATTTAATTATAAAATTAATTAATGCAACTTCTATGTTATGAATTTGGTAAAATAGATTTCATTTTTGAATTCAGAATATGAAATATAGCTTAGGATGAAATTTTGGCATTGTTCTGAAAAAAACATCAATTTTTGATGAATAGTGAAACTACTAAGTGGTAGGTTAAAAAAACTGAATTTTGCATAAAACTTAATTTTACCGCTTCTGTAAATAGAATTTTGAAAATCCGACAGACACGGTTAATATCAAGGACTAAAATGTAGTTCAATGAGATGAAAATAATTTTTGGTGAATAGT
Source organism: Viscum album (assembly GCA_963277665.1). Taxonomy (NCBI): domain Eukaryota; kingdom Viridiplantae; phylum Streptophyta; class Magnoliopsida; order Santalales; family Viscaceae; genus Viscum; species Viscum album. The sequence goes on along the minus strand of OY728145.1, from coordinate 1,081,477,451 downwards.
AACTTTTTACTTTTTTTTACCGCGGTTAATAGTAAATAGGGTAACTAAGGGTAAATATGATATTACTATTACCCTAACACATGTCCTAATTCTATTGGACAAGTGTAATTCGACCAAAAACAAACTTAGGAATAAAATATGACCATTTAGGCCCACTTGGATTAGATTAGGACATTTATTATTAATTTATTTAAAGAAAGATTAAAATAGTTAAAATCAAAGTTTAATAAGTAAATCATTTTTAATATGGGGTTATACATAAGATAAATTCGATTGTAAATATTCATTAGAAAGAAAAAACGATTTACTACCTGATGGTATTTTATTTGTAATTTTTAGACATCAAATAATTTAATTTATTTATGACACAACGATGATGCAGTAATTATCTTATTAATAAAATATTGACATAATTGATGTTATAAACACCAAAATAAATGTAATTTGAGATTTTTTATGAATTCCACTAATTTTCTAGGTTACTATGATATATTAATGTTGATTTAATCAACTTGGTTCGAACATTTAATTCTGTTATTACTTTCACAAAAATCATATATCAAATAGTGTCAAAATTGACACAAAATAGTTTTTAAATCAAATATTATATTATTAATTGTTATTTTATTCCTAAAAATCTAAGGTTCGGCCAAATGACTTAGATAAGGATATATATATTAATAATAAATAATTTGGGGTTCGTTTGGCATGTTATAGTAAGTGTATTAACCATATAGTGAAAGAAAACAAAAAGACACGGTAAAAGTTAAATTATTTAACTTGGAGTTAAATCTAATTGATAAGGTTAAAATAATATCCTAAACTTGTCTAAATTCTATTGGTTGATAGGATTTCGACCCATCCCCACTTTAGCTTCGAAATAAGACCCTTTGGAACCATTATAAACCGATTTTGACTTTAATATAAAATAATATTTTGAGATATTCCTAAGGTGCCCCTCTCCTCCCCTATAAAAGGACACCTCCTCCCCCTCCTCCTCACACCAATTTGAGCACTCAAGCTCGGCCAACCCCTGCCAAAATCTCTTCTCCACTTCCCTAGAAACATCCTAGAGGTTCTGGTCTTCCTCAAAGACCAATTCTAGTGCCCTAAGAGGAGGTCTCAAAGAGGCACTTCAAAGAAGAGGAGGTTCGGACACTTACAAAGCAAGTCGGACCTAAGGTAAGGGAAATATCACAATCTCATTTTTATCCGAGAATGTTTATTCGTAAGTATTTACTGGGGTGTATTTTATCATCCACATCCATGTTTAATCAATATGTAATATTATTTCCATCCTTCTACAATAGTTTATATCCAATTTTACCCTTCGGTAAGTTTTTTTGTAAAAGATATGAAAGGAATCTTTTGTCGTTTTTCATACGAGGTACTTTTTGACTTTCCGAAAAAAGTACGAAGAATGTTTTTTTTAACTTATACGGCATGAATGGATTTTTAAAACATTATTTCCAAGAAGCTTCCTTTACAAGTTTTCAAGTTTATTTTTAATCAACTTCTTTTATTTTAAAGTTGTAGGACATGTTATGAAAGGAAAAATGTTTTTTAAGAAGAAAGGATATTTTCCTCAAGAATGGAGTTCAAGTGTTTTATCAAAATGATTTTCCATCTAAGATAATAAAGGGTTCTGTTTTTATTCCTATTATTAAATTTATTTGTTCATGTTGTGATGGAATTATTTTTATGAATTCCTTTATCTTATATGAATTGATTTATGATGTCATGATGTTTCAAGAATCCCATTTTTGTTACATGTGTTATGCGATGATGTATGTTTTATGATTATGTGGCACACATAAGAAAGGATTCATTATAAGATGGGTGGGACCTATATCTCCCTACAATGCATTGGGTAAAGATTTTATATCTCATGAGATAGACATGGCTGAAATGGTAGGTTATACCGGTTCAGTGAAACAGGACTGAAACGAGGGTTACTCGATTCAGAAAGAGACTTTGTCCACTAAGATAGTCTTGGCATTGAGTCTTGACTAACAAGAAATGATTCTCTATGATTATGTGTGTATTCCACAAAGTTTCATGTTTTAAGTTATGATTATTGGGATTACATTTCACTTCTATGATTTATCCCATGTTATGATATTATGAGCTCTTTTGCAGGTTAAGATTTCCAAAAGCTATGTTCTTATATATATGATGTGATTGATATTTCTTTTGTTTACCCTTACTGAGAATTTGAGCTCACCCTTTTATGTTTTCTTTTCCCCAGGATATAAAGAAAGGTTTTAGGTAAAAAAAAGGGATGACCTTTATGGGAGATATTGAAGAACTTTCACCACGATTAGAAGATTACGTTCCGAGTTTCCAAAGACACTAAACTATTACGATCCTTTAGTGTGTGTTTTTGTTATATACTAAGTATTCCGCAAATGTAATGTAATGTCCATGTACGTCAGGCTTCGGGTCTCTACAATTATGCTGAATCAGTCATCGCGATATATGATTAACAAGGTGAAATTTAGTGGTATTCCTAATTAATCAAATAAGAGGAAGATAGAATTTTATGCATGTTCTCATTTTGAGGATCATAAAGAAAGGAAGATTGAGATTTATAAAGAAGGGAAGATTAACCTTGATGAATACATCAAATGGAGGGGAAGATGTTATCTGTGTGGAGAGAAGGGTCATAGAGTGACCGATTGTTATGGAGTTCAATGTCTTATCTGTGGAGAACATGGGCATTACCCAACTCAATGCCCTGACCTAAGAGGTTACTTCTAAATCAAGGATCGACTTATTCCAAAACAATCATTGAAGAGGATGGATTGAAGTGTTTATGTATTTGTATTAAATAATAATGTTGTTGAGGTACTTTTATGGTATATTAGAATATCTATGTATTGGTCAATTGTGGTTTTTAATAAGAATATGGTACTGGTAACCATGAAAAGTGACTGAAATATTTTTGGAAAGAAGATGATATGTGCATAATGAATGGATTAGGAGAGAATAATATGTTTGATAGTATTCATGAGCTCATGACTGATATAAGGACAATGTGATATCATGGTTTGAGTATATAAAAATTTTGGGATTTTGGTTTGTGAAAAGAGTTAACTTTTGATAGCATTCATGTTTTCATTAAGGTTCAATGGGTATTCATTTTTCAGGAGAATGCATGATTAGGTTAATCACATATTTGGAATGTATACAACAATAAGATATATCTTATGGTATATGGGGGAAAAATGAAGGAATTCACATGCTCTCTAGATGACCTTTCTAGTAATCGGACAGAAGTATTTTTGATAAGCTAAAAGGTTGGAATGGATTAAGTTGGACATCAGATAGAATTTTTTAAGGCAGGAACTTTTTTTCGATATTATTTATGGAATGTTATAATAATGTAGTTTTAGAAAAAGGAAAACCTGCAGGATGGGTGACAAACCATCGCGTCGGACAAGGTTGCGGGAATCGAACCCACAACCAAAGTGAGACAGGCCTTCATCACCTACCACTGGCCTACAGGAAGTCCTTGGTTTGTATAAATTAGTTTTATTTTATTACGTGGTATGATAGATGAAGTATAAGTCCATTTTTGGAACCATGTACGATTAACCTCACCATAGATGTACTTATGTATATTTAATATCTTATACTCACCTTTTATTGTGATAGAGACGGATGGAATGACCTATCATTCGATCGCGTGATCTTATAATACTTCAAGAATGTCAAATTCAACTTCATATCTTTAAATAAGAGACGAAGCAGAAATTGTTCATGGAATGACCAATGATGATTTTACATTGAAATCAAAAAAGTATTTATCCTTATACAAAAAAATCATCAACACTAGGGAAATGATATTGAAAACCAAATATATTGTCCTAGTACTCACATATCCGATGAATCCGATGGTACCTTAGATCATCACAAATTTATGGCTTTGTGGTTGTTGGATTTTTTATAGCCATGTTCTCTACCACTCTCCATCAAAACTTGATGGTTATATTTTTCTTACATGTCCATATTTTCAGCTATGTTCTTCTATTTGGAAACCCAGTGATGAGTTACTTTGGTTAATCGTTACGTTTCATACCTTATTTTTTAAAATTAAGTTTTAGTATTCCTTTTTACGATGTGGGTTTCTATGAATAGTAAACAATTTATAACCTTGACAAATTTCGAGGGCGAAATTCATTTTAAGGGGGGTAGAATGTAACAACCTGAGATTTTATAAGATATATTCTTTTTAATTTCATTCATATCTTCTGTTGTAAGATACATCAAGATTATCTTGCGCTATACGCAACACCGTATTAGCTTTCAATATATGCAACACTAAACTTGGATCGTGTTACACACAATTTCAAGTTTGTTTGATAGTTGTTATTCTACGTAAAATTGAGTGTATATATATATATATTCAATTTATAAATGAAATATGGTTGGATATTGTTATACTCAACAGCAATGGAGTCTTCCACTACACGCAACCCTGACTTGGCTTGCATTACACGCAATCACAACCTTCCTCGACAGCGTGTGTTGTACGCAATATCGGGTTTCACTAAACAACAATATATGGTTATAATATTATTATAAAATAGCCATTATGAATAGTAGTAAATAAATTTTGAATTTTATGACATTATAATTCATCTTACGCATTTTATAGAACATGGTATGAGAAAAAAAATAAATGTTTTGGGTAAAATATTTATTTTACAAAAAATGCAGTTTTGTCGCCTTTTGATGGCGCACCCATTTTAGATATAATTTTTCACAAGTTTATAAGTTAAATTTTACAAAATAAACTTCTTCTTTTGAATCAATATATAAAACTTTACATTGGATAAAGTGTTTGATATTTTTCTGATAACTTTAATATTTTAATGAATAGTAAAAACACGCTATATTTTAATTAAAAACAACTTTTTTCATCGTAATACTTTATATGGTTAAATTATAATATTGAATGGTTTTAAAATATTAATAGAATATATTTTTACCATTTAATATAATGTATGTCATTAGCATTGATTTTACATTGAATTCGTAGGTTAAATCAATTCAATCTTTTGCAATGTTTTAAACAAAAACCCGTTTTCTTTCGACAATGGGATTAATTTCAATTTAATTTCTACAACTTCTGTGTATTGAATTTGGAACAATGTATTCCATATTTATAATCAGTGGGTCCAAATTATATTAATAGAATACTTTTTATTTTTGGGTATTATGAATAGTAACTACGGTAAAAAAAATTACTATAGTAAAAGGTAAATCGGGTAATTAAGGATAAATATAATATTATAGAATTATCCTAACACTTTTATTAATACAATTGGATGATTATATTTCTTCCTAATTCATATTTTAGTCGAAATGGAATACATCAGAACCCACTTGGATGTGATTAAGACCTTTATTTATTTTATTTAACGGAAAGTGAAATATGTCTCACTCAAACTTTAATAATTAAAGTATTTTTAATATAAGGTTATACATAATATAAATTAGGTTATAAATACTAATTTGAAATATAAAATTTTTTTCTTTATCATGGTAAATTATTTGTAATTTTTAAGAATTATTTATTTACCTTATTTTCTTATACAATAATGATGTAGAAATTATTTATTTAGAGAAAAATTAGTAATATAGTTTTATTGAAATAATAATATATTTTAAAAGGCTCAAAAACCTGAACAAAACTTATTGGTAGTGTATATATACACCATAATCATACAATTACCAAATATATGACCGTTTGGAGTCTTATAAAAGTGATTATGACACTTATATTATTTTATTTTATATGATGTCAAAGTTGTCAACTTCATAATTTAACAAATATAACAATTTAAATTTTGGGTTTTTTAGAAGATAAATCATACTAAATGTATTATTATGAAATATTTAAGATTTATCTTTATACTAGTATTTTATTTTTAATTTTTATTCAACAACTAAGTATATTTGATAATTATAAAAAAATGTTGTAGTAATTATTTTATTAAGAGAAACATCAAATAAATGGTTTTACAAATAGTAAAATAAATATTATATGAACTATTTAAGGTGCTCCACTAATTTTATAGATTACTATGACATGTTAGGAACCTATTAAATATTTTAGTTCTAATATATCCTATGTGAGGATTTTATTTAAATTCAAATAAATGAATAGTGTCAAAATTGACACTATTGTTATTTTATAAAAATAACATATTATTAAATTGTTTAAAAATCACAAAAATATTTAAAAATTATAAATTGAAATTAATATAGTCTAAAATGTCATAAATTATCTAATTATGGATAATTCACAGTACATAAGTAATTATTTAAAACAATTTAAAATTTAGAATCTTATTTCCATAAATAAAATTTAATAGATTAAATAAGGATAAATCAAGTTGATAATGTTTAAAATAAATTCCCTACATGTCTAAATTTTATTGGTTGATGATATTTAAACCCTATATCATCTAATATTCGAATATGAGTCATTTTTGGAGGTTTTTAAGTGGGTTTAGATTTATTATAAATTAATATTTTTAAGATTTCCAAAGGTGCCCCTCTCCTCCCTTATAAAAAGGGAACCCCTTCCCACTTCTCATCACACACTTTTGAGCCTTGAAGCTCGGAAAACCCCTGAAAATTTCCCTTATAAACTTCCTTATAAATATTATAGAGGTCCTGGTCTTCTTCAAATACCAATTTCAGTCCCCTAAGAGGAGGTTTCAAAGAGGCGTGTCGAAGAAGAGGTAATATCCGTTGTCGATTCTTTCAAATTTATTTCTTCTTCAACTTCCTCTTATTTAGTTGTTTCATTATAAAGTAATAACATCAGTATTACTTATTTAATGATATTTTATTATAAATATGAAATAACCCTATTTCACATTCTATCCATCCTACGGAAAACAATATCACCGCGTGTGCGTACGTACGGAATACCGTCTCCACGTCGTGGTGTAATCTGTTTTTCCAACACCACCTTACTTGGATGGGTATAATGTTGTAAATAATAACTATACATAATTATTATAACATCATACGGATTCTGATATATTGTATCATCCACTCCAATTCAATTCAATAATTATGGGAACGACATCATCGCTCATGCGTATGTACGGACTACCATCTCCACGACGCGATGAGATTCATTCTCCATGTTAACCATTCAAGAATGATTATAAAGTATATATAAGAAATATTAATTAAATATATGAAATTATAAAGCTACTGGATTTATTTATATATATATGTGTCATCTACTTACTTCCACTCAAGTCAATAAGGAAAGGAAAACAACGTTCATACGTACATACGACCAACCGTCTCCATGAACGGTGTGTTTCATTTCATTTATCTATCTATTATATATATATATATATACTAAATATATATGATATATAAATAATGTTTTAAATTTTGGAAGTAAGTAAATCATGATATAAGTAATAATAATATCAAGAACAACAAGTCCAAACACGTACGATAAATGAAACGATTTTACCCAAAACGGTACTTCAACATGAATTTACAAAGGAACGGGTAATATAATGTCATAAGTGAACCATATATGATATCATAACAATGAATAGGATTCTATAATAATTCAATGACATTCTTTAAATCATTATACAGGAGGTTCGGATATGTACTAAGCATATCGGACCTAAGGTAATGGATAACTTTTCCAATCTCGTTTTTATCTGAAATTTTTTATTCGTAAGTATTTACTGGGGTTATATTTATCATCCATGTCCCTGTTTTCTAAAAATTATTTCATGTATGTATAAATTCCTTTTTACCCAATTTGAATTTTACTACATGGTGTGTAAATAATATTTTTTTACATGGTACTTTTTGACATTTCTGGAAAAAGTACGAGAAGAATGTTTTTTTAACTTATGCGGCATGAAAGGATTTTTAAGGTTTTATAAAGCCTTATTTTCATGAAGCATACTCCAAAATATTTCATGACTATTTTCAACAAACTCTTTTTCTTTTAAAATTCCATGTCGTTTTGTGAAAAGAAATTGATTTTGAAGAAGAAAGGATATTTTCATCAAGATTTCATTTCAAGTGTTTTATCAAAACCATTTTCCATTTAAGATGAAATTATTTCATATGTGTAAGTTTCAAGTATAATGTCTCTATGATTTACGTGGTTTCACTTGTCTTATGATGAAATGATATCAAGTTATTTTATATGGATTATGTTATGATGGAATGATGTTTATGAAACCCATTTTATTCTTTGGGTTATGATGAATGATTTATGTTTATGTTGTGGAAAACATAAGAATGATTTCATTATGAGATGGGTGGGACCTATATATCCCTCCAATTAATTGGGTAAAGATTTATATCTCATGAGATAGACAAGGATGAAACGACAAGTAAATCTGATTCAGTAATACAGGGCTGGAATGGCAAGTAAACCCGGTTCAGTAAGGGACTTTGTCCACTAAGATGGTCTTGGCAGCAATGCCTTCGCTACTATGGAAATAACATCATGTGATTAATGTTTTTACACAATTATATGTTTTATTCCCAGGCTATTTTATCATGTTTGATGTTCCATTATGATCTATGCCTTACGTACTGCCATGTTTTATGTCATTGCTCAAGATTTTGATGTTTAAACATTATGTTCATGTTTTTAAGTTCAATGGTATATGGTTTGTTTTATTTTCTCCATGCTTACCCTTACTGAGCATTTGAGCTCACACTTTATATGTTTTCTTTTCCCTAGGATTTCAAGAAAGGTTTTAGGTAGGAAAACAAAAGGGGAAGATCTTTATGGGAGTTGTTGAAGATCTTTCACCAGGCTTAGAATATTATATTCTGAGTTTCAAAAGGCACTAAACTATTACAATCCTTGAGTTTTAGTTTTTTTTAAGTATTAAGTATTCTGAAAAAGTAATGTATTTTCCATGTACATCAAGCTTTGGGTCTCTACAGTGTAGGAATATGTTTTTTTAAGGATGTATTTGTTCTTTTCTATTTGTTTTTTCACTGTATCTACTTATTTTTCTTACTCAGGGTTTGAGGGGCCGGAATAGATTTCATGACTCCATGGATTGTTTGTTTTCCAGATTGGGGCAGTCGTGGTGATCTGGTACACACCTTTTTGTTTTTAGTGTTGGAAAAGACCCAATATCTATTGTTTTGATAGATTTTGTTGTGAACATTGTGTCATCTATGAAGGCCAAATCACGGCCTGGGTTTGGGTGATGTTTGGGAACCCATTTTCCATATGTTCTAATTCATAATGGATTTATCCTATATAGTCTCCCTCATCATGGGACTTGAGTATGATGAGCCTAGTCAATTTCATGGTGTCCATTCTCACCAACTATTGCACACTATTCACTATTGGGAACCGAGTGCGGACTGTGAGTGATTACTAACAAATTGGCAACCCCTCCACTGCCAACAATTTATGTTCTTGAATTATTTCCCATTTTTGGAAACCAGAGGCTCATGAAAAACACGATCATTCTTTTATATTTTTTTCTTGAGAATATGATTTGACCTGTGGACAAACATTTGATGCCTTTCATTACTAATTGGGCATGCCATATCCATTTTTTCCACCTCCAGTCATCTTCTTCATTTATTCCCACTCCAAAACTCTATCACATCCCCCAAACACCTCACTCTTCACCCTTTTCACCCTAGGTGATCCCCAATACACATTTACCACCATTAGCATTCCAAAAAACACTTAGGGTCACCCTCTGTATGCATGTCATCATCCACCAACTACACCTCTAGCACCCTTGACATACCGAACCTCCCTTGAGCCACTACACACCCTCCAGGGTCAGTGAATGAATCTGACAACATTCACTTACCTCGCCACTTACATTCTCACTTATCGTCAATCCAATACTATAGAAACATCTTTTAATTGCACTATAAAAAACCATGAACAACACTAAAAACATTATTGATCTTAGAAATGTTAAAATGGGTACCTTTTATCAATTTTAAAAAATAATTGATAATGGGGGTATTTAATTAGTTCTAAAAAAATAATGATAAAATTGATATTTTATCTACACTAGTAAAAGACCCCCTTTATCAGACCTAAAATAAAATCATTGATAAAAGTAAAAAAAAATTAATACAAAATCTCCAAAATTAAAAAAAAATATTAGAGAAACCCAATTTTATCAGTGCTCGAACACCCCTTCAACAGAGTAAGGCACCCCCTCCCCTTTAATAGTGCTCAGAATTCCCCCTTCAACAACACTAGGCATTCCTTCACTTAGTCAAGTGCCCCTGCTTCCCATTGGATTCGAACCTGAGACCTCTCCCTTGCGTTCCTAGACCATTACCACTCCTCCATGTTGTTTTGTTCTCAATTTTATGATATATCAGTATATATATACTTATATATACTTATATTTTTTATCTATATAATTATTCATATATTAATACATATATATATATGATTGTTTTTAAAAACATTAAAAAATTATTTGTGTGTGTGTGTTTATAAATAAATAAATACATCCATACTTATATATGATATACATACATATTATATATATATCTGTGTGTGTGTGTGTGTGTATCTATAAACATAATTATACATATATTTATTTATTTACATATATTATATTTTAATATTTATATACATATAATAGAATCTACAGATAATATATATCATTTTCTAATATAGACACACACAAATATAAATATTTTTACACACGCATTATAGAGTTATTATTTCATTTTTTTCTCGAGACTCATCCCTCATCTCTTCTTGATGAATTTAGAGGATAACACCTACCACCAGTGGAGTAATTCTTTTCTTATATTCAATTACCCACTTTCTTCAAAGCATGATGAAATTATTTGAACTGTTCAAATGTTGGGTTACCCTTATTTGAAAGGCCCCTTATTTATTAATTTGGTTAAATATTAATATTAATGAAACTACTATGATGGATATGAATATAGAATGGAAGGATTTCAATCATATGACAAAACAGTATGAAGATGGGTGGAAGAGTTCATCATCTTGGAAAAATCATGCATATGAACCTTCTCAAATCCTTTGTCTGTGTTTACATTGTGGTTATTCACGACTAATTATTCTAGAGGAGTTGGAAGAATTCTTTATCTACCATGGAATATATCGATGTTATAGCACCCCACCTTGAGTCACACTCAACAGGTTCCCCAAGATGGTGTGCCACATGACCTCAAGTGACACAACGACATGAAATGTAAAAAATGACGAAAAATGAGAAATATAGTAGAAACCCCACCTCAATGTTTTATTACTCCACACATCTAATAACAATACTTCATTCTACCTAAAATGATAGAAATCAACATATTTTTCAAAACCCCAAAAAAGGGAAAAAGTTTTTCATATCAAAATAGCACAATAGAAGAAGGAGAAACTATAGAATAATGAAGTGTGGATGATAGAGCTTACTGAGATGATTCTGTAGCTTCTAATGGTGATGGAATTAGAATAAAGATAAATGATAAAACTAAAAATTCCATAGAGGAGGAGAAGAAGTTTTGTGCACCTAGAGGGAGGAGGAAATTAATTGGAAATAAGTGGGGAGGAAGAGAAATAATCTTAAAACATTAATGAAGGGAAAAAGGGAAACACACCCCTATTTTACACTATGCATGGTTTTGCCTCACGGTTTAGCCAAAATATGTGTCCAAACCATGCATAAGGTTATATTACTTGGGGTAAATCAAATAGTTAGGTGCATGATTTGACTAATCATGCACAAACTTTGTGAATGCTCACTATCCAAAATTGAAGACAACATGCACAGTTGTGTGCCCTGGGTCTCACCATTTCCAATAAATCATGCGGCCCTGCCATTTTCCTTCTTTTCTGTGCACCAGGCTTTAAATGATCCCCATATGCATTAGAACCTCCATTAATCTCTTAGGAATTAGTATTACAAAATTTTAAAAAAAAATAAACCAAAAATTAAATGGTTCATACCTTTGGAAAAGTCCGGAAGTCATGGTGAAATAACTCTAAAATTTTAAAGTGTTCACACCTCAAATAGAGTTTTATAAAATTTAGGGAAAGTAGATATGGAAATTTATAAAGAGGGAAGTTATATAGCCTTCCTATGAGTATAACATAGGTGACAACCAACTCCTAGAGTCAAGCTTAGATAAGAATGAAAAAACCTCAAAAGTATCAAAATATTCACAAGAATCATATCCCAATTACTATTTCTATGGTTAGGTATCACATTTTTCATATAAGGTGGCCATTTCATTTTAAATTTTGTTGTTCAATTTAATTTATTCATGAATTTAATCCTCCTTTTTAAATATATTGAATTAGGTGGATCACATTTCCAATTTGTAAGGGCCCACAGACCTTATAAATTGAAATTGGATGTCCACTTAATCAAATTCATAATAAACTCCTATAAGATATATTAGAACTTTTCTCTTTTTATAACAATCAAGCACTCTAATTTATAACAACTAGGTACAATATTTATCCTATGAAAATGAGAAATGCATGTTGAAAGTAGATTTTTCATAGAAATATGCATGATAATTCAATTCAAATGGTGCCTAGTATGATACATGTAATTAAATTTCCTCATTTAATTATAATGAAGTAATATAAATCATCATTTAAATCATATAAATATCAATAACATAACAAAAAAGCATTTCACCCAATGATGATATCATATCAACCATAAATGGCATAATCAATAATTGCAATTCCCAACTGAGGTAATTTGGGTGTCCACTTTACATGGGTTTTCTATATCCAAGAACAAGGTAAATTCAAAATTCCATTATCCCAATATCACATCTAACCAAAATAGTAAGAAAAATGAAAAAGAGCTCTAATACCAAATTGTAGCATCCCACACCAAGTTCTACTCAAATGGTGCCCCGAGACGATGGGATACATGACCTCATGCACCTCTCTATGAACACCAGAGGCTACTAACTAGTAGCGAAGGCCTATGGTGTGTTCTTAGTGAGACTATTCCCTGATAGATCAATGTGATAGAATTGGTAAGGTATGAATAATTAATAGTATAATCCTAATACCAAGAGGACAACAACAAAAGATAATTTAAAAAATCATTAAATTAGAATAAATAATGGAAGAGTATGACTAGTCAATAATAGATACAAAATGATGACATTCATGATGTTTTACAAAAAAGAGAGTGTCATGGATCAAGGGATATGATCATATACAACATGCTGGAAAAATATACCATAAGGCAAAAACATCTACTACAAATATCTCAAACATAGGCCTGATCAACTACCCCATGCTCCATCCTAGAACAAAAAAACAATCAATAATCAAAAGCTATATACTTCCCATTTTCTATAAATATAATCATAAAGTCTACTCGTGTAACATCTTGTTACTTGGAGAGGATAAGGTTTTTCCTCTCTCTAAATTCTTTTTGGGTTAAAAGACTTTAAAATTCCTTTTCTGGGTAGGTTTCAGAGTAGGTAAACGTTGTGTACCTAAGGTATACACCATGTAGTAGTTATTGGGTACAAGTCATGAAAGGGGAGATGATGTTGGGAACCGGTACATATCATGAATTGCATGTACATATCATTTATGGTTTAAATAATGTATTTCTAATCTGATGTGATGGGTTTTTTTCATGATTATCCAGCATGGCCTTCATGACGTGACCATGGGTTACACGTCGTGAATCAGTACGCTCATAGATTTAATTTATGAATTCGGCTATTTTGGTTCAATTATATCATTTTCGTTTCATTTCTCTAAACAAAAGTCTATTTCTAGTTGATTTTAGAAGGCTTATTTCCTTCCAGATTGATCTAGTCAGTTTTGGATCTTCATTGTGTCTGTGGTTTGTCTCTCAGGGTAAGCGTTATTTCTGGTCTTTCATCGTGATTGATCACAGTATCACCCTATCTTTTCTGCACTAGATCCATTGATCTAAGTTTGATTTTGAATATTTTATTCTTCTATATCCATTGTGATATCTTGTTTCAGAGGCCTTTTCCTTTGTTGTTCATAGTATAGGCGTTCGTCTTCAAGGTATGTTAGTGTCCTCTCTTCCACCAACCTCTTGTGTTTATATTTGGATCCATCATAAGTTGTGGGGATTTGATTCTAGGTCCTTCACTAACATTTTTGGGTTTCATTGATTTTGTATTCTGTTGTGGGAAAGCGCGACCCAAGTTTTGATGTAGGTGGTTTCATTTCTAGGCTATGATAATAAACTTGTTTTTTTCTTTATAAACTGATTTATTAATTTGGTATTATTATTTTTGTGTGTTGAAAAATGTTTTTAAAAGAGAAATGGTTTTCCCTAGTTTTTGGTAAATGGATTATCAAATGGTTTTGAATGGTTTTCAAATAATTAACATTGGTTTGTGAAATTGAGCACATGGGTTACCTTGGGCACTTAGGTGGAAGGTTTATCTTGAGTCCATTGTCCGTTGTTTTGTGATTATAAAGGAGTTTTTTCTTGGGGATTTCCTCTATCTCTTAGGCATGTTGTTTTAGGGGAACAATCTTGACATTTTGGGGGGTTTATTCATGGGGTATTCCTCTACTTCCAAGGTATGTGTTCTAGGATCATTTTTTGTGCACTTGATTATTTTGGTATGAGTGTACTGCATCCTAGACCTATAGTATTCATTGGTGTTGTGATACATGTGCTCTTGTTTTGTACAACTTGGATTTTTGAGTTAGCCATGATATGCGTGTTTATGCTTGTGGAAAATGATATAGAAAATGTTCTTTGAAAGTAATATACCTACTTTCATTAAGAATTGTGAAAAAGTGAAATGTTTACCATGTTTTTTATAAAGCTGGTTTACTTATTATCATGCCATGTTTTATTTTAAAATGAGAATATAAGATTTGTTATACAGAGACTTGTTATAAAACACCTGGGTGGGATCTTACAGAGCATGTTATCTCACACTCTATGCCCCTCTGTAGTGGTGCATAGACCATTGTTTGTTTCCCAGTTTATAGAAGGGCATGGTGCCACATTGAGGTAGTGAGGTTCATGTTAGTTGGTTGGGTAGCTAGTAGTGAGATGGTGGGAGTTTTTCCATGACATTTTTTGGAGTAGTTGTATCATTTTTAGTCATTTGTTGTTGGACTCAATTTTTAGTTTTAGCTATTGTTACATTATTTCTATTTCCAATGTTTTCCTTACAGTTATGGCATATATATTCACTAGTCTTACAATATTTATTTCCTAGTTTATATATATTTTTTCCATGTGGTTGTTCAGGTTGGGTGAAATCATTCCCACTGTTGTGTTTTTCGATGATCGAGTGCTTGTCGCCAACCCATGGGTATCGAGAACACCCGTCAGGTATGTGAAGAAATGGGTCGAGTGTCAAGTTTGAGGGAAACCCAGGTTTGTTTGTTATAGTTTGGTATTATAGGAGGTTTGTTCTCAAGATTCCTTGTCTTTAGATGTCTGTTAGATTGGAGATAGGATTTTCGAGACTTGAGAGGTATGTTGCGATAAGTTCATGGCCAGATATTGTCATAACTAGACTCAAGATACCATGGGATATCGAGATATGTATATTTAGTGTTGGTTTTTTCATTTAAAATATTAGTTTCAGTTTATGGGTTTTCTATTTTTAACTATGATTTTATTTGTCTGGTCATTCATATGTTTCGGTGTGCAGTAGTATTCCTCTGAGATGTCTTCCACTGGTTCCTCAGGAAGGTGCAGCTAATGCTCCTCAAGGGAACCCACCTATAGATCATAACCTCATTGAGATGATCATAAAAGAAGTCTATTCCATTGATCATGATGTACCACAGGTTTAGAATGCTATTATTGAGGTACAAACTAGAGTTGGAGGAGAGAGGGAGATCATGAGATTTCTTGTGAAAGAAGTCACCAACCTTTAAAGTAATGACTAAACATAAAGAGGCGAAGGATTTTCTGGAAAATTTTGATCAAATCATTTTCCTTTTGGAGACACTTGAGAATATTAGGTTGAAGTGTGAATCTTTTAGGCTCGATGGTTTCAGCAAGTGTTGGTGGGACTCTATTGTTTAGGAATACAGACATGCGAGCTTGGGTGGGAAGAGTTTAAAAACCCTATTCCTTTAACAGTTTTTTCTAGAATTTATGATGTTAGAGAAGTCTCTAGAGTTACTATCTTTAGATAAGAGAGATCATTAGGTGTTGTCATACACCAAATAGTTTTATAATCTTTTCTTTTTTTCTCCAGACGTGGTAAATAATGACCAGCTAAAGGTTTAGAAATACCTGTAGAGTTTGCGATCGATATCAGATCACAGCTGTTCATGTTGAATCTTTATACCTATATAGAGATAGTAAACAGATAAATAATTAAAGAGATGATCATGGAAGGAAAGGTCAGCTTTTCCACCTCTTCCCTTCCAACTAGTGACATCTTCACTAGCTAGCATGAGAAGAAGATGAAGCGACAGGACTGTCATAAGAGTGGTGGTGGTGGCTCTTAGTAGCGAGCCTCCTCTGAATTGTCTATTGCAGTTGGAAGTGTACCTCTATCTTGCTATCAGTGAGGAAAGGGAGGTCACATCAGACATTCTTGTACTATTCCCATGAATATGTGCAATAGGGGTGAATGTTTTGGTTATCTACAATATTTCTATCAGGCTATGACTATGCCTTTTTATCATCAGTGTTTGTCAGCTCTAAAGGCTACTGCGGTGTAGTCATAAGCTTCAAAGGCTATAGGGATTTAACCAAAGGACTCAAGAGTGAATCATTTACACACGTTAGATGAGTTTTTAATGTAATTTTATGTAGGTTTAGAAATAGAGAGAGGTATGCTTCTTATTGAATCTTAAGTAGAAATTACTTTGTTTGATAATGGATCCTGCCACTCATTTATATCTACATGCTTTTTTGATGTTCTTAAACATTCAATATAACTTATTCCCTTTACCATGGAGTTAGTGACACCTCATGGAAAGAGGAAATAGTAAGGGTTTCAGTGTCCTTCTTGTTGGTTAATGATAACCAATACAGGGTCGGTCTGGGATTTTCTCATTCTTGATTCGGATTTATTTGATGTCATCATCATTATGGATTGGATTTTAACTCCTCAAACTGAGGTTTATTTTATCATCTTCTTGTTTCGTTTCATGTTGTTTCATGAGAGATCTCATGTGTGTTTGGGAGAGTGGGACCCGAGGTATGGTCATTCATGACCTTCCTGCCCTTATCTCACGAATTTTTTGGAAGCTATTACATTTGAGACCAATAAATTTTCTTCTTTTGATGACATTTCTATTGTTTTTCAATATTCCTCTTATGTTTTCTCAAATAATTTCTCTGATATTCCTCCAGAGAGAGAGTTAGAGTTTACGATTGTCCTGGTGTTAGGTACGCAGCCTATATCGATGCCTTCTTATCATATGGTACCAGCAGTACTGAAATAGCTCAAGATTCAATTGGATGATCGGGTAGAGAAAGGTTTCACTCATCTTAGAATTTCTCCTTGGGAATCCCCTATGCACTTTTTCAAGAAATTAGATGGTTCACTTCGGTTATGTGTGGAATATCAGAAGTTGAACTGGGTAACGGTTAAGAAAAAAATATTATTTGCCTCTTATGGATGATTTTTTTGATTATTTTAAGGGGTCAAAGTGGTTCTTGAATATTGATCTTTGGTAGGGTTATCATCAGCCCAGAGTTCAAGATTCTGATATACCAAAGATGACCTTTAGGAGCAGGTATGGCCATTATGAATATCTTCTGATCCTTTTTGGTCTGACTAATGCTCCTGTAGTTTTTATGGCCCTGATGAATCAGATATTTCACCAATATCTTGACACCTTTTTGGTAGTATTGATGGATGATATTCTATTTTACTCAAAATATGATCAGAATCATGATCACCATCTGAGTTTGGTTTTGTAAATTATGAGAAATCTCCATTTGTATGGAAATATTTCGAAATGTATTTTATGAATTTGAGAAGTGAAATTCTTGGGGAATAGAATTTCTAAGAATGAATTATCAATTGATCCAAATAAGGTAAAGGCTATTATGTCTTGGAAGTGACTACATAACATCTTTGAAATTCAAATATTCCTTTGTCTTTATGGGTACAACTGACATTTCGTTAAGGATTTCTCTAAGATGGCATAACATTTGACTACTCTTATTAGAAAAATAGTGAAATTCACATGGAATGCAAAGTGACAGTATTATTTTTATGAATTAAAAAACTTCTAGCATTGGGTCCTAATATGATCTTTCCTGAGCCCGATAAATGGTATGTAATGTTTTATGATGAATTTGGTTCTGTTTTTGTATGTGTATTGATGCAGGATGATCATGTGGTAGCTTATAAATCTCATCAACTCTGACCACATGAGAAGAACTATCCCACTCATGATTTAGATCTTGCAGCAGTCATGCATGTGCTTAAATGTCAGTGGCACTATCTTTTGGGGGATAAGTTTATATTCTTCTCTTATCATAAGAGGTTGAGATATATCTTCTCTCCAAAAAGACTTTAATCTCATGCAGACATGATGGATAGAATACCTTCTAATGTTTGACTTCGACGTCACCTATACCTTAGGGAAATGGAATATTGTTGTATATGATCTTGGCAGGAAGGTACTATCATTGACTATTTTGGAATCAAATGAGGAGTATAATCTTATGGGGTTTTTCACTCAATTTCACTTGGATGCTCAGGAGGTTGTTTCAGGTATGGTTATAACCAGTACACATTTTTTATCATCTCTCATGGAGTTTATTTTAAAAATTCTTTAGCATGATGGTATGTTTCAGAAGACTTGGGAAAGACTTTATGGTGGGGAGACCATTTCTGGTTTTCTCTTTCTTTATATGGTATGCTTCACTTCAGAAAGTGAGTTGTCATCCTAGAACCTGTGAAAAGCTTAGTCTTGTGTTATTGTTATAACTCTTCATTTTCTATTCATCCAGACACTACAAAGATGTATTATGACATGAGAAGAATATTATGGTGTCTCGGTATGAAGTGTGACATTACAGATTATGTGTCACACTGTTACACCTGCCAACAGATAAAGGTAGATCGCTTGAAACCTTTTGGTATACTTAATCCTTTTCTGGTTTTAGTTTGGAAATGGGATGAGGTATCCATGGATTTTGTTTTTGGGTTTCCACAAACACCCCGAGGGAAAAATACTACCTGGGTGGTTGTGGATCAGTTGATGAAGTTTTCTCACTTTATTCCAATGAAAGACTACACTAAAGTTGAATATTTGGGTAAGTTGTACATGTAGAAGATCTTGAGGTTACATGGGAGTCCTTATGCCATTGTTTCAAATAGGGATCCTAATTTGCCTTGAGGTTCTAATGAAGTCTTCAAAATAAAATGGGAACTTAGATCAAGTTGATCATAGCTTACCATCCACAGAAAGATGGTCAGCCGGAGCGTGTAATTTAGATCTGGGAGGATATGATTCATGCCTATGTCTTGGATTTTAGTGGATCATGGGATATTCATCTAGGACCGGTTGAGTTTTTTTTACAACAACAGTTATCATTCATTAATAAGAATGGATCCTTTCAAGGAATTTTATGTTCACCCATGAAGATCACCTCTTTATTGGGAATAGGTGGGATATTTAGATTTTGATGGACCAAGTTTGGTTTAAGAGACATCTGTAAAGATTCAGGATGTGTGACGATGGCTAATTACATCCCATATTCAACATAAATCTTATGCAGATCAGATGCGTCCTCCTTTTGATTTTTTCATAGGTGACTAGGTTTTCTTGAATGTTTCTCCTCATTTGGGTCATTGTGGGATTGGAAAACTGGGGAAGTTGGATCCAAGATATGTTGGACCAATTTATATCATTGAAATTCTTGTACATGTTTCTTATTGGTTAACTTTTCCAATTCAGTTGACAAGAATCCATGATGTTTTCCAAATATCTCTACTCAAGAAGTATCGCCCTAATCCCACTCACATTAAGAGTTAGTAAGACATTGAGTTAGAGACAAATTCTTCTATTTTGGAGAAACCAGTTGAGATCGTTGACTCTTAGATGAAAGACTTTCATGGGAAATTTATTCTGCTGGTCAGAGCTCTATATAAACATGGATCAGATTCTCATGAGACATGGTAATGTGAGTGGTTGATGAGAGTGCAGTGGCCTTATCTTTTTCTAGGATTTACATCTTCCACTTGACTTCCTTGGGACGGAAATTCATTATGGTGGTGAGATTGTAACATCCCATTACCTTTATCGAGTATGTTTTACCCTCTCTCTAAGTTCCTTTTTTCTTCAAAGCCTTTATAATCCATTTTATTGATTTTACACAGGCTACAGATTAGGTACATGTCATGTACCTGAGGTACACACTATGTACTAGCTGCCGAGTACAATTCGTGAAATGTATCACACTGTGAACTAGTACACATCATGAATGGTGGGTACACATCATGTATTGTTTAAATAATGGATTTTTAATCTGAGGCAATGGGTTTCTCAGTGTACTTATCCAGCATGGCCTTCACCACTTGACCAGGGGTTACAAGTCATGACTCATCATGTACCCATATTTAAGTCACATGTTCGGATGTTTTGGTTCAGTTCTCTCATTGGATTTTCATTTCTCTCAACCCGAGGCTCTTCCTAGGTTATTTTCAGAGGAACCTTTCCTTTTGGATTGATCCGATTATATTTGGATATTTGTTACATCTATGGTGTGTCTCTTCAGGTAAGAATTATTTTTGTTCATTCATCACAATTGATGTTGGTAGCACCATAGCTTTTCAATACTAGATCTATTGATCTATGTTGGATGTTTATTCTTGTCTTCTTCTAGATCCATTGTGAGATATTGTTCCGGATACTATTTCTTTCATTGGTCGTGACACGATGGGAATTCGCCTTTGAGTTATGTGTATTTCCTCTCTTTCACCAACCTCTTATCTTTAGAATTGGATCAATCCTAATATGGGGGGATTTGATTCTATGTCCTTCTTTGACGTTGTTGGGTTTCATTGATTTTGGAATCCATTTGTAATGACCCAAGGTTTTTCAATGGAAATTCCCTTCTTATATTTATGTCATAAAATAACATGAAGTCACAACATAATGAACTACTAAGTGATAAGTGACGTTTAAACATAAGTTTGTCACTTCTGTGTTAGGAATTTTGAAAATATGACATACACGGTTGTGTTCAAGATGATTTTTGGAGTGTAATGAAACAAAAATAATTTTTGGTGAATAGTAATATACCCTTAGGAATAGTAATATACCCTTATGAATAGTTATATGACCCTTATTAATAGTAAATAATCCAACATAAGAGTAACATTACCTATGAATAATAAAATAAAATTTAGACATCTTAGAAAGTGACAATTTGACCTTAGTAAAGGTTTTGGTATTTTGTAAGTCATAAATAATTAATTATAATTAATTAATTAATTTAAAATAATATTTATTCCCTAAAATGTATTAATAAATTATTTAATCAATGTCTTATTGTTTTAGATAACTTTATAAGACCCTACGTAATTTTTGAAAGCACTATAAAATCAATTTTAACTTTTAAAAACTATTTTTTAAGTAAATTATGATTTTAATTAAATATTAAATTAATAATATTTAGAAAATTATTTTTGAAAAATGGACATAATTTTTGGATTCTACATGTTGAAAAATGGTAGAGGTAAATTTTTGGGTTTATTCTGAAATACTTCAATTTTCGGATGAATAGTAAACAATACAGTTTTTCGAATAATAGGTGTATACTAAATTGCATCATTAATGATGTAATGATGACATAAACATTATAGAACTTTAGTTTCGGCCAAATTATATTAAATCTCATAAATGTTTCCTTAAAATACAATAAATCCAATTCTCAAACCTAAAAAGAACTTTCCAAAGTCTAAAGTCAAAAGGTGATTTCTTAAATTGTCTTTTTCTCTTTCTTTCACATTCCTTTTAATAAATTAATGAATTCGGATTATAAATAATAATTAAAGCCTAAAAAAATATATTATATTAATATATTATTTAGGTTTCCAAAAACTACTATTACAAGTCTAACTTTTGATATATTATTTTATTTAATATTTTATACCAAAAACACTTCCCTCCTCATTTATATTCCTCCCCCTCCTCTCGCCAAACCACACCTCTCAAGCTTCAATCATTGCCTAAGATCTTCCCAATAATCTACCCTATCCCCTCCCCCACGTCCAAGAGATGATGGTCTCATCAAAAGACCAAGCTTAGGCCCTTAAGGAGGTTCTCAAGAGAAGGATTCAAGAGGTAATTTCCCTCCCTCTTCTCCTTTAATTTTCATTCAAGTTCAAGTTCATTTCTTGATCTCTCCCCACCTATATTCATCCAAATTGTATTGTAACTCCAGTATTATAAATATACTGTAATTGTATGATTCTATTGGTATATTATATCATCCAATCCAATTTCCCTCTTCTTTTTATTTTGTTAAAGAGAATGTTGTTCGTGAGGTGTTAATTTATCACCTTCAAGAACAACATGCCTTATTCTTCCATTTATACCTTCAAATCTGGTCATGAAACCATTTTTATGTTTGAAATAGAATATTTTATATGTATTATGTTCTATTTAAAGTTCTGGATATAACTTATGGCCATATTACTAAGTGAAAATTTAAAACAAGTTCGTTGTGATCCAAAAACCGCTCAAATTAACCCAAATAACCATCATTTAATTCTTATCTAATGATTCATCCACATGGATCAAATATAATTAATTATAAAATAACTCAATATCCTGTAATATCATTAATAACATGTAATATAATTTCTGGATGTTTACTCATATTCTACCCAAACATCAATTTAAGAATACAAGTGAACCACCCAAGAAAAACCATAAAAACGAACATCCCCGAACAATGTTTTTAAACTCTATAATCATCCGAAGGAACATAATATGGCATAATGAAACCAGAATGAACCCTATTAATGTACACATGGTTCTGGTTTCTAATTAAGGAATATAATGTCATTATACAGGACATTAAAGATAAGGAAGCATTCGTGTACAAGGTAAGGGGAAATCTCAAACCCAATTTTCTTCCTTCGGGTTCTCCCTCTTTCACTCAATTTTTTATATGGTTACTCCTAAAATATCATTTTTCATCATTTAATTTACTTTTCTAGGATATACATGTTTGTCACTGGTTTTTATGTCCAACAAAATGTTTTACAAAAGAACTCTTCTTTTAAGAACACCCCTTTTACTTCTCACTCAAAGTGGACGGTTCTTATAACATGTGTGTTATTCCCTCATTCTTTTGGGAACCCAAAGATTATGAATGTGTTATTATGAGATGAAACTCATTCCTTTTCATGGGTTCATTATGTTGATTTATATTATATGTTCATTGTGTCATGCATGATAAATGAGAATGTTATGATGTGATGGGTGCGCCCGGAATTATATAGCGCAATATGAATGTTTAAATGTGACGGGTGCGCCCGGAATTATATAGCGCTCCAATATATTGGGTAATGTGATGAATCTCATGAGTAAATATGAAATGATGTGTGAAAATGATGATAGATTGGTTCAGAATTATTTGTGGTAGTTAACCACTAAGACATGATGTTTCATTTTTATGCATTGCCACATTTCAAGTCTTTTATTTATGCTCCTCTCATGTTCATGATCTTTTGTCTATGTTATGATTATGCTCACCCCATGATATATTGTTCTTATATATCCTATTACTGGGCTTCTAGATCACCCCTTTTGATGTATATCCTCAGGTTGCTACATGTACTAAGTAGAGGACAAGTGCCACTTAGAATCTAGAGAAGAAGAAATTAAATAAATATTTATGGTTGATGATGTATTTGTTATGTATGGACCTAGTTTACCCAAGACACTAAACCTTTGGATCCTCTATGTGTAATACTATTATGCTGTTTATCTTTGAAAAGATGTAATAGTAGTGTAAGAAAAGGCCGGATCTCTATAGTTGGTATCAGAGGAAAGGTTTAGGTAATTTGGTAATTAGGATTAGTAAACCCTAGAAAAAACCTCTAGCATGAGACTAAGTACAAATATGTACACAAGAATATTTACCTAGGGATCCCATATGTTATGTTTTTAGTATAAATTTTTTAAATGAATAAGTTATTCATGACTTGTTTACTTATGTTTTGTTCTATCCTTTTCTATTTTAGAAAATGGTAGGAACCATGAGAAATCAGGCCAACAACTCATGCGAGGGCCAATGCAACGATTGCCCGAACGACATCCCCAATGATTTGGGAGGTGGAGTTCAAAACTTCATGGCGATGCTTACCCAATTATCTCAGGTTATGAATAATAACCATAATAATCGGGAACGTCCTCCTTCACCAAAGAGGGAGCAACTGGCTAATGAATGTTTTATGCGGCAACGACCACTGACGTTTTGTGGATCTTCCAATCCAGTAGTTTCGGAATAGTGGGTCAACTCCATGGAGAAGATATTTTCTGTGCTTCACTATTCCAAGACAGAGAAGGTGACTCTAGCTGTTTATCATCTATATGGAGAAGTTGATCAATGGTGGGCTTTGATTAAGAACACCAAGCCAAGGGAGGAAATTGAAGAGATGGAATGGGAAGACTTTAAGATAATGTTTCTTAACAAGTATTTCTGAAGACATCTTCGTACTAAGATGAAGAGAGAATTCATAGAGCTCAAGAAAAATGAAGGATAATCTGTCACAACCTATGAAGCGAACTTCCCAAGGCTTGCAAGGTACGCTTCGGGTTTTGTTATCAACAATGATAGAAAAATTGATAGATTCTTTAGTGGATTAAAACCACACCTTTTAAAGGCTCTTGCAATTAGAGACTTTGGGACTTAGGAAGAAGTTGTTTGGTGTTCTCTCAAATTGGAGATGGAGTTTGGATAATGTTCCCATGGTTATGGTGATAAGAAAAGAAAGATGGATTTTCAAGCTGGTGGATCTAATGACAAAGGCAGGAAGAAAAATCAACGACCCACATGCCAAAAATGTGGGATGTTGCACCATGGGAACTGCCTCAAAGGGACGGGGAAATGCTTCAAGTGTGGGAAAGAAGGAAACCATGCTCAAGAGTGTCGAAAAGACACAAAAAGGAAGGTGAATATAGCCAATGAAAGGAGAGAACAACCCATGGTTCAATGCTACAACTGTAGGGAGCTAGGGAACTATGCAAACTAGTTAACTAAACCTCGAGCCCTCAAGGGTAATCAGCATCAGCATCCACCAAAGCCAAAGGAACAAGGTAAGGCTTATGAAATCACTACTGCGGAGGTAGAGCATGATAATGAAGTCGTACAAGGTAAACTTCCTATTCACTCAAGAATGGAAAAAGTCTTTTTTGATTCTGGTTCTACGCATTCCTTTATATATTGCAAGTTTTCTACAACTATAGAATCGAATTCCTGAAAGCATGAAGTAGAGATATCTATAAAAACACCAAGTGGTGCAATCATTGCAAACCATTTGTTTGACTCTTCTCATATTGATGTATGTGGGAAGATTATTCTGGAAAATCTCGTAATACTTCCCTTGGTGGAATTCGACGCTATAATGGGAATGGATTGGCTCTCGTTATATAGAGAACATATCAACTGTTAGGAAAAGGAAATATCTTTTCATATTCCGAATGATCCCATGCTCTTCTACAAATGCAAGGAAGATCATGAATATGCTTTGAAAAATCATTCAATGGTGTGGGTGTTGATTCCCTATGAATAAGCATACCTCACCCAAATGGTTGAGTCGAATGAAAGTTACAACCTTGAAGAAATGCCCATTGTGAGGGAATACGACGATGTATTTCCCAAAGAGTTACCCGGAATTCCCCCGGATCGTGAGGTAGAGTTCTCAATTGAACTCATACCATGAGTTACTCCTTTCTCGAAGTTCCCATATAGGATGGCTCCTATTGAACTGGAGGAGTTAAAGAAGTGGCTGCAAGAGCATCTGGACAAAGGGTTCATACGCCCTAGTGCATCACCCTAGGGTGTTCCAGTGCTCTTTGTGAAGAAGAAGGATTGAACCATGAGGATGTGTATCGATTATCAGGAACTCAACAAGATCACCATAAAGAAAAAGTACCCTCTCCTAAGGATCGATGACTTGTTCGATCAGTTAAGAGGAGCTCAATACTTCTCAAAGGTGGATCTTCATTCTGGATATCATTATGTAAAGGTGAAGAAGGAAGATATTCAGAAGACTGCCTTCCGTACAAGGTATGGGCACTATGAGTTTTTGGTGATGCCCTTCGGACTTACTAATGCCCCTGAAATCTTCATGGATTTGATGAATAAAGTCTTTAGACATTACCTTGACAAATTTTTGGTAGTGTTTATTGATGATATTCTCATCTACTCCAAGAGAAAACATGAACATGAAGAACGTCTAAGACTTGTGTTGGTGACATTGAGAAAGGAGAAGTTGTATGCCAAGTTTAGCAAGTGTGACTTTTGGATGAATCAAGTCACGTTCTTGGGACATGTGATCACAAGTGAGGGAATTTTTGTGGATCCTTCTAAAGACAAAGGCGATTGAGGAATGTCCCAGACCCTCTAGTGTCCCAGAAATCTGTAGTTTTCTTGGATTAGCGGGGTACTACCGAAGTTTTGTGAGAAAATTCTCACGATTGTCAAGCTCGCTAACTAAGTTAAAAAGGAAAGGGGTAAAGTATGTCTGGATGGAAGAATGTGAGGGAAGATTCAAGAAGATAAAGAGAAGGCTGATCACCACACCTATACTCACACTACCAAAAAGTGGAGAAAGTTTTGTGATATACAGTGATGCATCAAAGAAAGGATTGGATTGTGTGCTCATGCAAAATGAAAATGTGATAGCCTAGGCCTCACGAAAGTTGAATATCCATGAGAAAAACTACCCGACGAATGATCAGGAGCTGGTAGCCATGATTTTTTCCTTGAAAATATGGTGGCACAACCTTTATGGTGAGAAGTGTGACATATACACCGACCACAAGAGTCTAAAGTATATATTCACACAAAAGGAGGTCACTATGCGTCAAAAGAGATTCTTAGAGCTAATCAATGATTACAATTGCTCTATTCACTATCATCCTGGAAAGTAGAAAAAGGTAGGTGATGCTCTAAGAAGAAAAGAACATGCTACTCTATCCATGTTGCGGATTGAGAAAGACCCCATCTTCTTGGATATTCAAAGGATGGATTTGGGAATCGTAAGGGTAGGGGATACATCCTACCTTTCCCAAATGATTGCACAACCATCCATCCAAGAGAATATTAAGGAAGCACAAAGGGATGATGTGGAGATACAAAAGAGGGTGAATGCGGTAAAGGAAGGGAAGATGCAAGAGTTCCATATCGGCGATGATGGTGTGATAAGGTTTGGAATGCGACTTTGTGTACCATCATCACCCAGGATAAAGAAGGAGCTATTGGATAATGCACATAGCTCAACTTTATCTATCCATCTAGGGAGTACCAAGATGTACCCTGATCTCCAAGAACACTTTTGGTGGGATAACATGAAGAAGAAGATTGCAGAATATATATCAAGGATCTTGATATGTCAGCAAGTTAAAGCTAAGAAACAAAAGTCCAAAGGTATGATGCATCCATTGCCTATACCCATGTGGAAATGGGAAAATGTTACTATGGACTTTGTCACGGGTCTCCCGAAGACATCAAAGGGAAATAATGTGATATGGGTTGTGGTTGATCGATTCACCAAGACTGCCCATTTTATTGCTATTCGGGAAGATCTCTCGCTTGATCTACTTTCAAAGATATATGTGAAGGAAGTGGTGAGATTGGATGGTGTTCCACTCTCAATTGTCTCTGACCGTGATCCAAGGTTCACATCTAAATTCTGGAGGAGCATTCAACATGCTTTGACTACTGAATTAAATTTTAGCATGGCCTATCACCCCCAAAATGATGGCTAGTCTAAAAGGACTATTCAAACACATGAATATATGCTAAGATCCTGATCTCTAGAATTCAAAGGTGGATGGGATCATCATCTCCCATTGGTTGAGTTCTCATACAACAATAGCTTCCACTCGAGTATTCAGATGGCTCTGTATGAAGCTATTATGGGAAGTGATGTAGAACTCCAACCTGTTGGGATGAATTTGCAGAAAGAAAGCTACTTGGGCCCAATCTTGTTCAAGAAATGATAGAGAAGTTTCAAGTCATCCAAAAACACATCAAATATTCTCAAAGTCATCAAAAGAGCTATACGGAAAACTATCGAGGGGACTTGGAGTTCGACGTTGGAGATAAAGTCTTCCTTCGAATATCTCCATGGAAAAGAGTCATGCGATTCAGGAAGAAAGGGAAGCTAAGCCCAAGGTATATTAGCCCCTTTGAGATCCTTGACCGCATAGGATCTATGGCCTATCGTCTAGCACTTTCACCGAATATGGCTCAGGTTCATGATGTGTTTCATGTATCACTACTGAGGAAGTACATACCAGACCCCTCACATGTACTAAACTCAGAGGTGGTGCAGCTGGAAGATGATCTCTCTTATGAGGAGTAGCCAGTAAAGATTCTGGATTGGAGAGATAAGGTTCTACGCAACAAGACAACCCATCTTTTCAAAGTGTTGTGGAGGAACCATAAGTTTGAGGAAGCAATTTGGGAACCAAAAGAGGCAATGAAGGATAAGTGCCCTCAACTGTTTGTGTAAAGTGAAATTTTGGGGGTGAAATTTCTTAAGGGGGGAAGAATGAACTACTAATTTATAAGTGACCTTTAAACATAATTTTGTCACTTCTGTGTTAGGAATTTTGAAAATCTGACATACACAATTATGTTCAAGATGATTTTTGGAGTCTAATGAAACAAAAATAATTTTTGGTGAATAGTAACGTACCTTTAGGAATAGTAAAATACCCTTATGAATAGTTATATGACCCTTATGAATAGTGAATTATCCAACATAAGAGTAACATTACCTATGAATAATAAAATAAAATTCAGACATCTTATAAAGTGACAATTTGACCTTAGTAAATGTTTTGGTATTTTGTAAGTCATAAATAATTAATTATAATTAAATAATTAATTTAAAAGAATATTTATTCCCTAAAATGTATTCATAAATTATTTAATCAATGTATTATTGTTTTAGATAATTTTATAAGACCCTATGTAATTTTTGAAAGCACTATAAAATCATTTTTTACTTTTAAAAACTTTTTTTTAAGTAAATTATGATTTTAATTAAATATTAAATTAATAATATTTAGAAAATTATTTTTAAAAAATGAAAATCATTTTTGGATTCTACACGTCAAAAAATGGTATGGGTAAATTTTTGGGTTTATTCTGAAATACTTCAATTTTCAGATGAATAGTAAAAAATATACTTTTTCGCGTAATTAGTGTATACTAAATTGCATCATTAATGATGTAATGATGACATAAACATTCTAGAAATTTAGTTTCGGCCAAATTATATTAAATCTCATAAATGGTTCCGGAAATACAAGAAATCCAATTCTCAAACCTAAAAAGAACATTCCAAAGTCTAAAGTCAAAAGGTGATTTCTTAAAGTGTCTTTTCCTCTTTCTTTCACATTCCTTTTAATAAAATAATGAATTTGGATTATAAAGTAGAATTAAAGCCTAAACAGAATTATATTATATTAATATATGATTTAGGATGTCAAAAAACTACTATTACAAGTATAACTTTTGATATATTATTTTATTTAATATTTTATACCAAAAACACCTCCCTCCTCATGTATAAATAAGCCCTCCCCATCCTCTTGACAAACCACACCTATTGTAACGACCCAAAGTTTCATTAATGGAAAATCCCTTTTGATCCAGTTAAATGTTTCTTTATGAAAAAAATGTTTTTATAAGATGTCAACTACTTTAGTTTTATGTTAAGATTTGTGACCGTTACTTTTATAGCCGTTGAACAGTGATCATCTGAGTAGTATAAATATAAGGCTTTAACGAAACCATTTCTACTCAGACAAAGGAAGCGATGGCCTCATCCAGTAGAATTTCCCCTTACAAAGCCCATTTGTCAGAGCTCGGAAAAGAGGTGGCGTCTTTGGGCTTTGCCCTTGACCAAGCCCAAGCTGATCTTCATCAAGTCAAGCTCGAATGTGATCATCTACGGGAAAAATGGAAGTTGATAGAGATTACCACTCGAGCGATGTTATCCGAGCAACCCCAAGAGTCTGTCACCATCGCACACCTTTCCCTTAGGTCTTATGCGGCTATTTTAAGGGGTTATGTAACAAATAAGTAGCACCATGTTCATGTACATTATTTTTTGTATATAATAATGAATATAATTTTTTTGATACATTGTAATTAGTTTTTAAAGTACAAATGGTGTTTTTAGTTATTATTTAATTAAGAATTATATTTTATTAAATTAAAAGAATTTTTGAATTAAATAATATTTTAATAAAATATTATTATTAATATTAAATTAATTTTTATTAAATATAAATGATCTTATAATTTTATGAATGCAATTAAAATTTTTATTAAGGTTTGAAAGTCATTTCTGTCAAAACCCGTGAATTTTTTATAAATGTCGGTTTTTATTTTAAAAGTACAAATTCACATATTTAGAAAATTATTTAGATAAAATAAATATTATTTTTGGAATCAGGATGTCGAAATTATCCAACGGTGAATTTTTCATAATTTTATGAGACAGTCAAATTTTTGGGTAAAAATTAAATACCATTAAAATATATAATGTGTTTTATGACATCATAATGACCCAACGGTGATGTAATAAAATACCATAATCCTTATGTTCTGCCAATATGTGTTTTATCATTAAAATAATGAGGTTTTGGTTTTGTTTGACTTACTTTTCAAAGCATTAATGGAGCCCTCAAGACTTATTCAACACTTTGCCTTTTTAAATTAATTTCCATGGGAGTGTGACTCACCTCCACATAAGCAACCCTAATTTTTTAATAAGTTCGGACCTTGGACTTGTAAAATATTTTTTTCCTCTTTCCTTTTCCAGAAACCATGGGCAAATACCATGGGATGGTTTGTGGTTTGGATTATTTTAATATAAGGGGTCCCAAACCTAAATAATAAAGAATTCTCTCACCTTTCCTATATAAACCCACCCAAGCTCCCACTTCCTCCTCACTCAAAGCCCTTGAAGTTCGTCCAACCTCTTCCCTACTCTCTCTAGAATCCTCTCATGGTGCCCCAAGCTCCCAAGAAGCCTCTCACAAGCCTCTCTCTAGCCTTTGGAAGCACACTTCCAAGTAAGGGGTTTTCTTCCTTTCTCATTTTTGTCAAATTTCTTTAAGTTGTATTGCCTTTTTTTATTTCAATTATGAATGTTGGGGTATGGTTTCACACCTCCCCCATACTGCCCTCTTATTGTTTGAATGATGGGATAACCCTTTCTCTCTCATTAAATGCCTCCCATGTACACCCGTTACTGTGCCGAAATTCCGAAAGGAACTTCTCTCTCTTCTTTTACATTCAAGCAATACTTTTGTATCATGAATCTAAATTCCATTTCTATTATTGGTACATATATATATATATGATCTCCTTACTATCCATTACATGTAAATATGATGCGGAACCCCTTTCTCTCTCATCAACCTTTTTTATGAATTCTTATGTCACGCTGTTACGCTGCCGAAATCGCACCGATTTTCTAAGCCAATGTCTTTGTGTAGTGAATACCATGCCCATTTCTCCATCAAGGGTATTCACCTTTATGCACATTTACATATTGATTATAAATTTTCATTTATGAATTCCACATTCCTTTATCATGGAAGAAATTATTATGTTTTATGAATCCATGTTTTATGATCCATGTGGCACACTTATGCATGAAATGAAATGTTTAAGAAGGGTGCGCCCTTTATAGCGCTCCAATGCATTGGGTAAAGTATAGTATCATGATATGTCATGTGCAATGAGTGTTTACTCATGCTAATTCAAGTGCAACGAGGGTTTACTCGTGCTTCAAGTGCAATGAGGGTTTACTCATGCTCCATGTGCAATGAGCCTTGGCTCATACTAATTCAATGTTAAGTGTTGTTGCCACATTTCCATGTTATGATTATCATGCTTTATCATTCCTTTATATTCATGTTTCTATTATTCTCTATTGATATGCCTATTGCCTAAAATGTATTTCACTCCCCATTTTATTCGTTGTTTACTCCCTTACTGGGCTTTATAGCTCACCCTTTTCTTATGCATGTCCTCAGGTTATCCCAAGCAATGCTAAGTACGAAGGAATGTAGTGGTCATGTAAAGGAAGTTTTCAATAAAGATGTTGTATTTCAAGTTTAAAGTTTTTCTGTAATGATCCTAAGCCCCAAAGACACTAAACCTCTCGATCTTCTTTGTTGGATCAAGTGAAGTTTTATGTAATAAAGCATGCTTAAGTTGTAATAACAAGCAGGGTTGTCATAGTTGGTATCAGAGGATAGGTTTAGTTATTTTTGGGATTAGGAAACCCTAGTAAAGCCTTAGATACAAGACTAAGCATAATAAAAACATCCCTATGTTTTGGTAAATACTAAGTAAGTGGTTTATCAAACAAATACATCTCTGTCTGGATACGAGCAGGTAGAGGCGGCTCTGGCACAGATGTATCCTAGGGGTAAAACCCGAAAACACCGCTTTGAGCTAGACTCGAACGGGAACTGGTGCACGAAAACGGGCCTTATTGCACTCTTGGTTACGACACTCCCGGGGGATATGTTTTGATAAATTCACAATCTTAGTATGAACCCTTGTTAAGGGAAAAAATTCCCCTAAGAATATATGTTAGAAGGAAGATCATGAAAAGCCTGGATTGAATCCTATAGACTCATGAGTTAAAGAGATTAAAGTTTATTTTTAAGTCATCAACTTTTGTCTTTGGATTACCCTTTATGTATTACCCCTAACTTTCCTTTTATTCTAGCCAATGGCCGGTAATAGGAGAACTCGGGCTAAGAACCGTTGTGAAGATCAGTGTGATGATTGTACTTATGAGATGCCCAATCTAATGGGAGCGGGAATCGCGAACTTTGTCACGCTTCTCACTCAGATAACTCAAGTTTTGAATAGAAACACTGTTCAAGAGGAACGTTCAACCCCCCCTAAGAAAGAACAAGTCGCTATTGAAAGCTTCATGAGACAAAGGCCTCCTACTTTTAGTGGATCATCTGATCCCACGATTGCTGAACAATGGATCAACTCCATTGAAAAGATATTCTCCATCCTCCAATGCTCTGAAAAAGAGAAGGTTCTCCTGGCGACTTATCGTATGGAGGGTGAAGCTGATCAATGTTGGACATTGATCAAAAATATGAAGTCTGAGGTGGAGATCGAGGCTTTGGAATGGAAGGTATTCCGGAAGATGTTTTTCGATAAATATTTTCCACGCACCCTCCGTCTTAAGATGGAAAGGGACTTCCTTTCCCTCAAACAGAAAGATGAGGAATCTGTGGGAGCGTACGAGGCAAACTTCACAAGGCTTGCACGATACGCTTCCGGCTTTGTCGTTACCCCCGAATGCAAGGTTGACCGCTTCTTTGGTGGGTTGAAGCCTAGCTTGCGGAAAGCATTAGTGATCCGTGACTTCGACAGCTATGAGGAAATTGTCTGATGTGCCCTCAAGGTTGAAATGGAGATCGGAGAATAACAGGGGTATCATGGGGACAAGAAGCGTAAGGTGGACTTCAATGTTATTGGTCCGATGGATAAATCCAACGGCGCTAAGAAATTCCAGCACCCCATTTGCCAAAAGTGTGGAAAGAAGCACCCTGGAAATTGCCTTAGGGGGACAAGAAAATGCTTCAAGTGTGGAAGAGAAGGGCACCTAGCTGTTAACTGTCAGCAAGAAGGACCTGCAGCTGCGACAGAGGAGAGGAACGCTCTGTTCGAACCTCAACGCGTTGTTCAATGCTTCAAATGCAAAGAACCGGGTCATTTTGCGAATCAGTGCCCTAATCCAAGGGTTATCGGAGGCAATCAACAACCTCTGAGACAGCAAGGAAGAGCTTTTGCCATCACTTCTGCTGAAGTGAACCCCAACAACGAATTGGTGACAAGTATGCTAGTTATTCATTCAAGAATAGCGAACGTACTTTTTGATTCAGGTTCTACGCATTCTTTTATATCTCAAAAGTTTAGTAGAACAATCCCTGCACCACCACAAATCATGGAAGTAAAGATGTCGGTGAGTACGGAAAATGGGGCAATTATTGCATCCCATGAGTATAAGTCCTCCCCTGTTATAATATGTGGATTGAATTTCTCAGTGAACCTCATCATACTCCCTTTGGTGGAATTTGATGCAATTCTTGGCATGGATTGGATTTCCTTATATAGAGCCAACATAAATTGTCGGGAGAGGGAAATCACACTCCATATGGAGAATCGACCCCCGATTCTTTACAAGTGTCAGGAGGAAGATGAATCTCTTTTAGCTCCATCATCTCAAGCATGGATATTACTGCCTTATGAGCATGTATATCTGGCTCAGATGATTAAGTCCAAGGAAGAAACCACCCTTGAAGAAATGCCTATTGTGAGGGAATTCGCTGAAGTATTTCCCGAGGAACTTCCAGGTCTTCCTCCAAGAAGAGATGTTGAGTTATCAATTGAACTTATACCTAGGGCACTACCAATATCCAAGACTCCATATAGAATGGCTGTTGTTGAGCTTGAAGAGCTGAAGAAACAACTACAGGAGAATCTGGATAAAGGGTTTATACGCCCAAGTGCATCACCATGGGGTGCACCAGTCCTCTTCGTCAAGAATAAGGATGGGTCAATGCGGCTTTCCATCGATTATCATGAACTTAACAAAATCACGATAAAGAACATGTATCCTCTCCCAAGAATCGATGACTTGTTTGATCAGCTGTGTGGAGCACAATACTTCTCCAAGGTCGACTTGCGGTCGGGATATTATCAAGTAAGGGTGAAGAAGGAAGATATCCCCAAGACTGCTTTTCGTACAAGGAACGGGCACTATGAATTCATAGTAATGCCTTTAGGACTCACCAATGCTCTAGAAATATTCATGGACTTGATGAATAGAGTCTTTAGAGATTACCTAGACAAATTTGTGGTAGTCTTTATAGATGTTATTCTAATATACTCCAAAACCAAGGAGGACCATGAGGAGCATTTAAAAACTGTACTAGAGACTTTGCGCAAGGAGAAGATCTATGAAAAGTACAACAAGTGTGATTTTTGGTTGAAGGAATTCTCATTCTTGGGTCATATCATCACAAGTAATGGGATATCTATGGACCCCTCCAAAACAGATGCAATTGAGGGATGGCCGAGGCCAACATCGGTAACTGATATCCCTAGCTTCTTGGGGTTAGCTGGATATTATCGGCGATTTGTGAGAAATTTCTCACGATTGTCCAACCCTATTACCAAGCTAACTCGAAAGGGAGTAAAGTTTGCTTGGAGTGATGAATGCAAAGAAATCGTCAAGGAGTTGAAAAGGAGGCTTATCACTGCACCCGTGCTCACTTTACCCACAAGTGGGGAGCTTTTTGTGGTATTCAGTGATGCTTCGAAGAAGGGTTTAGGATGTGTGCTGATGCAAAATGATAAAGTGATATCCTATGCCTCAAGGCAGTTGAAAATCCATGAGTGAAACTATCCAACGCATGATCTGGAGTTGGCGGCGGTGATCTTTGCCTTGAAAATCTGGCGGCATTATCTCTATGGAGAGAAATGTGAGATATATACTAACCACAAGAGTCTTAAATATATATTCACACAGAAAGAGCTTAATATGCGCCAGAGAAGATGGATAGATCTCATCAAGGATTATGACTGTTCAATACATTACCACCCTGGGAAGGCGAACAAGGTGGCGGATGCCCTAAGTAGAAAGGATCCAGCAATTCTATCAATGATGAGAATTGAGAAGGATCCAATCTTCTTAGACTTGATGAAGATGGACGTGGGAATCATAAAGAAGGGAACATCATCAATCCTTTCACAAATGATTGCTCAACCATCTCTTTTGGAAAGGTTAAAGGATGCTCAAAAGGATGATGCGGGAATCCAAGAAAAAGTGGAAGTTATCAAAAAGGGAAAATCCTCGGAGTTTAATGTTAATGAAGAAGGAATTGTGCGGTTTGGGAAAAGACTATGTGTTCCATCAAGTTCGGAGCTGAAGAAGGAACTTTTGGATGAAGCACATAGTTCAAATTTCTCTATTCACCCAGGGAGCACAAAGATGTATCGAGATCTCCGAGAAAACATTTGGTGGGATAATATGAAGAAGGAGATCAATGAATATACATCAAAGTGCCTGGTGTGTCAGCAAGTGAAGGCAGAGAGGCAGAAGTCTAAGGGGATGATGCAACCATTGCCCATACCAAAATGGAAATGGGAGAACATCACCATAGACTTTGTCACTGGACTTCCAAGGACATCCAAAGGCAACAATGCAATCTGGGTTGTTGTGGATCGTCTTACAAAGACTGCACACTTCATTTCTATTCGAGAGGATTTCTCTTTGGATCAACTGGCACGGATATATATCAGGGAAGTGGTACGGTTGCATGGAGTACCACTATCTATTGTGTCTGACCAAGATCCAAGATTTACCTCTAAGTTTTGGAAGAGTCTTCAACATGCTCTGAATACTGAACTAAACTTCAGTACGGCCTATCATCCTCAAACTGATGGCCAATCCGAGCGGACTATCCAAACACTTGAGGATATGTTGAGAGCGTTCTCAATGGACTTTAAAGGAGGATGGGATCAACATCTTCCTCTGGTTGAGTTCTGTTATAATAATAGTTTCCACTCGAGCATCCAAATGGCACCATATGAAGCCCTGTATGGGAAAAGGTGTAGAACACCGGCATGTTGGGATGAGGTCGGTGAACGTAAGCTGCTTGGACCAGAAATGGTCGAAGAAATGGTGGAGAAGGTGAAAACCATTCAGCAGCATATCAAGGTAGCCCAGAGTCAACAGAAGAGTTATGCAGATAATCGTCGACGAGACCTTGAGTTTAAAGTCGGAGACATGGTGTTTTTACGCATATCTCCGTGGAAGAAGGTCATGAGGTTTGGAAAGAAAGGGAAGTTAAGTCCAAGGTACATCGGCCCCTTCAATATTCTTGATCGTGTTGGGGCTGTGGCCTATCGACTAGCACTTCCACCTACTATGGCCAAGGTGCATGATGTCTTCCATGTATCCCTCTTAAGGAAGTACATACCAGAACCTTCACATGTACTCTCTTCCGAGGCGGTACAATTAGAAGACGATCTTTCTTATGAGGAGAAACCAGTGAAGATCTTAGATCGTAGAGAAAAAGTTCTACGAAATAAGACAATGCCCCTCGTCAAGGTGTTGTGGAGAAACCACAAGTTTGAAGAAGCAACTTGGGAGTCGGAGGATATGATGAAGCTAAGTTACCCACATTTGTTTTAGTGTGGGAAAAGAAAAATTTCGAGGGCGAAATTTCTTAAGGGGGGAATGTTGTAACGACCCAAAGTTTCATTAATGGAAAATCCCTCTTGATCCAGTTAAATGTTTCTTTATGAAAAAAAATGTTTTCATAAGATGTCAACTTCTTTAGTTTTATGTTAAGATTTGTGACTGTTACTTTTATAGTCGTTGAACAGTGATCATCTGAGTAGTATAAATATAAGGCTTTAATGAAACCATTTCTACTCAGACAAAGGAAGCGATGGCCTCATCCAGTAGAATTTCCCCTTACGAAGCCCATTTGTCGGAGCTCGTAAAAGAGGTGGCGTCTTTGGGCTTTGCCCTTGACCAAGCCCAAGCTGAGCTTCATCAAGTCAAGCTTGAACATGATCTTCTACGGGAAAAATGGAAGTTGATAGAGATTACCACTCGAGCGATGTTATCCGAGCAACCCCAAGAGTCTGTCACCATCGCACACCTTACCCTAAGGTCTTATGCGGCTATTTTAAGGGGTTATGTAACAAATAAGTAGCACCATGTTCATGTACATTATTTTTTGTATATAATAATGAATATAATTTTTTTGATAGATTGTAATTAGTTTTTAAAGTACAAATGGTGTTTTTAGTTATTATTTAATTAAGAATTATATTTTATTAAATTAAAAGATTTTTTAATTAAATAATATTTTAATAAAATATAATTATTAATATTAAATTAATTTTTATTAAATATAAATGATCTTATAATTTTATGAATGCAATTAAAATTTTTATTAAGGTTTGAAAGCCATTTCTGTCAAAACCCATGAATTTTATATAAATGTCGGTTTTTATTTTAAAAGTGAAAATTCACATATTTAGAAAATTATTTAGATGAAATAAATATAATTTTTGGAATCAGGATGTCGAAATTATCCAACGGTAAATTTTTCATAATTTTCTGAGACAGTCAAATTTTTGGGTAAAAATTAAATACCATTTAAATATATAATGTGTTTTA
Organism: Viscum album; assembly: GCA_963277665.1. Classification (NCBI taxonomy): domain Eukaryota; kingdom Viridiplantae; phylum Streptophyta; class Magnoliopsida; order Santalales; family Viscaceae; genus Viscum; species Viscum album. The sequence goes on along the minus strand of OY728145.1, from coordinate 1,081,438,985 downwards.
TGACATCATAATGACCCAATGGTGATGTAATAAAATACCTTAATCCTTATGTTCGGCCAATATGTGTTTTATCGTTAAAATAATGAGGTTTTGGGTTTGTTTGACTTACTTTTCAAAGCATTAATGGAGCCCTCAAGACTTATTCAACACTTTGCCTTTTTAAATTAATTTCCATGGGAGTGTGACTCACCTCCACATAAGTAACCCTAATTTTTTAATAAGTTCGGACCTTGGACTTGTAAAATATTGTTTTCCTCTTTCCTTTTCCAGAAACCATGGTCAAATACCATGGGATGGTTTTTGGTTTGGATTATTTTAATATAAGGGGTCCCAAACCTAAATAATAAAGAATTCTCTCACCTTTCCTATATAAACCCACCCAAGCTCCCACTTCCTCCACACTCAAAGCCCTTGAAGTTCGTCCAACCTATGCCCTACTCTCTCTAGAATCCTCTCAAGGTGCCCCAAGCTCCCAAGAGGCCTCTCACAAGCCTCTCTCTAGCCTTTGGAAGCACACTTCCAAGTAAGGGGTTTTCTTCCTTTCTCATTTTTGTCAATTTTCTTTAAGTTGTATTGCCTTTTTTTATTTCAATTATGAATGTTGGGGTATGGTTTTGCACCACCCCCATACTGCCCTCTTATTGTTTGAATGATGGGAGAACCCTTTCTCTCTCATTAAATGCCTCCCATGTACACTCGTTACTATGCCGAAATTCCGAAAGGAACTTCTCTCTCTTCTTTTACATTCAAGCAATAATTTTGTATCATGAATCTAAATTCCATTTCTATTGTTGGGACATATATATATATATATGATCTCCTTACTGTCCATTACATGTAAATATGATGAGGAACCCCTTTCTCTCTCATCAACCATTTTTATGAATTCTTATGTCACGCCGTTACGCTGCCGAAATCGCACCAATTTTCTAAGCCAATGTCTTTGTGTAGTGAATACCATGCCCATTTCTCCATCAAGGGTATTCACCTTTATGCACATTTACATATTGATTATAAATTTTCATGTATTAATTCCACATTCCTTTATCGTGGAAGAAATTATTATGTTTTATGAATCCATGTTTTATGATCCATGTGGCACACTTATGCATGAAATGAAATGTTTAAGAAGGGTGCACCCTTTATAGCGCTCCAATGCATTGGGTAAAGTATAGTATCATGATACGTCATGTGCAATGAGTGTTTACTCATGATAATTCAAGTGCAACGAGGGTTTACTCGTGCTTCAAGTGCAATGAGGTTTTACTCATGCTCCATGTGCAATGAACCTTGGCTCATGCTAATTCAATGTTAAGTGTTGTTGCCACATTTCCATGTTATGATTATCATGCTTTATCATGGCTTTATGTTAATGTTTCTATTATTCTATATTTATATGCCTATTTCCTAACATGTATTTCACTCCTCATGTTATTCATTTTTTACTCCCTTACTGGGCTTTATAGCTCACCCTTTTCTTATGCATGTCCTCAGGTTATCCCATGCAATGCTAAGTACGAAGGAATTTAGTGGTCATGTAAAGGAAGTTTTCAATAAAGATGTTTTATTTCAAGTTTAAAGTTTTTATGTAATGATCCTAAGCCCCAGAGACACTAAACCTCTCGATCTTCTTTGTTGGATCAAGTGATGTTTTATGTAATAAAGCATGCTTAAGTTGTAATAAAAAGCAGGGTTGTCATACCTATCAAGCTTCAAGAATTACCTAAGCTCTGCCCAATAATATCCCCTATCCCCTCACCCACGTCCAATATCTTATGGTCTCATCAAAATACCAAGCATAGGCCCTTAAGGAGGTTCTCAAGAGAAGGATTCAAGAGGTAATTTCCCTCCCTCTTCTCCTTTAATTTCCTTTCAAGTTCAAGATCATTTCTTGATCTCAACCCACCTATCTTCTTCCAAATTATATTGAAACTCCATTATTATACATATAATGTAATTGTATGATTCTATTGGGATATTATATCATCCAATCCCCTTTCCCTCTTCCTTTTATTTTATTAATGAGAACGTTGTTCGTGAGGTGTTAATTTATCACCTTCAAGAACAACATGCCTTCTTCTTCCATTTCTACCATCAAATCTGGTCATGAAACCGTTTTTATGGTTGAAACAGAATACTTTATATGTATTATGTTCTATTTAAAGTTCTTGAAATAACCTATGTCCATATTACTAAGTGAAAAGTTAAAACATGTTCGTTGTGATCCAAAAACAGCTCAAATTAACCCAAATAACCATCATTTAATTCTTATCTAATGATTCATTCACATGGATCTAATATAATTAATTATAAAATAACTCAATCTCCTATAATATCATTAAGAACATGTAATATAATTTCTGTATGTTTACTCATGTTTTACCCAAACATCAATTTAAGAATACAAGTGAACCACCCAAGAAAAACCATAAAAACGAACATCCCCGAACAATGTTTTTAAACTCTATAAGTCATCCAAAAGAACATAATATGACATAATGAAACCAGAATGAACCCTATTAATTTACACATGGTTTTGTATTTATTATTAAGGAATATAATTTCATTATACAGGACATTAAGGAGAAGGAAGCATTTGGGTACAAGGTAAGGGGAAATCTCGAACTCAATTTTCTTCCTTCGGATTCTCCCTCTTTCACTACATTTTTGATATGGATACTCATAAAATATCATTTTTCATCATTTAATTTACTTTTATGGGATATACATATTTTTCACTAGTTTTTATGTCCAACAAAAAATTTTCTAAAATAACTCTTCTTTTAAGAACGCCCCTTTTACTTCTCACTCAAAGTGGACAATTCTTATAACATGTGTGTTATTCCCTCATTCTTTTGGGAAACCAAAGCTTATGAATGTGTTATTATGAGATGAAACTCATTAATTTTCATCGTTTCATTGTGTTGATTTCTATTATATGTTCATTGTTTCATTCATGATAAATGATAATGTTATGATGTGATGAGTGCGCCTGGAATTATATAGCGCAATATGAATGTTTAAATTTGACAGGTGCATCCAGAATTATATAGCTCTCCAAAGCATTGGGTAAAGTGATGAATCTCATGAGTAAATGTGAAATGATGTTTGAACAAGATTCTAGCTTTGTTCACAAGTATGTGTCGTAGTTAACCACTAAGACATGTTGTTGCATTTTTATGCATTGCCACATTTCAAGTCTTTTATTTATGCTCCTCTCATGTTCATGATCTTTTTCCTATGTTATGATTATGCTCACCCCATGATATATTATTCTTATCTCTCCTATTACTGGTCTTATAGCTCACCCCTATTGATGTATATCCTCTGGTGGCTACATGTACTAAGGAGAGGACAAGTTCCACTTAAAAGCTAGAGAAGAAGAAATTAAATAAATGTTTATGGTTGATGATGTATTTTTTATGTATGGTCCCAGTTTGATAGAGACACTAAACCTTTGGATCCTCTATGTGTAATACTATTATGTTGTTTATCTTTGAAAATATGAAATAGTAACGTAAGAAAAGGCCTTGTTGATATACCATTGTGGTTGTATGCGACATAAGTTTTGAGGTAGGTGGTTTCATCTATAGATTATGATAATAAACTTGATTTTTTTCTTTATAAATTGATTTATTAAATCAACAAGATTTTTTGTGTTTGTTGAAAAAGGTTTTTAAAATAGAAATGGGTTTTCCTAGGTTTTTGGTAAATGGATTGTGAAATGGTTTTGAGTGGTTCTCAAATCATTTAAATTGGTTTGTAAAAATCAGAACATGGGTTACCTTGGGAAATTAGGTGGAAGGTTTATCTAGAGTCCATCATCCATTATTTTGGGATTATCAATGATGTTTTTTTGGGGGTTTTCCTTTCTCTACTAGAAATTTTGTTCTAGGAGACTGATATTAACATTTAGTGGGGGTTACTCATGGGGTATTCCTCTGCTTCCTAGGCCAGTGTTCTATGATCAATTTTTTTGTACTTGATTTTTTTGGTACGAGTAGTCTATGGGCTAGACCTATAGTATTAGTTGGTGTTTTGATACATGTGATTTTTTTGTACTTCTTATCTTTCTGAGTTATCCTACATATGCATGTTTATTCTTGTGGAAAATTATATGTAAAATGTGCTTTGAAATTGATATACCTGCTTTTGTTTAGAACTGTGAAAACGGGAAATGTTAACCGTGTTTTATATAAAACTTCTTTACTCTTTATCTTGCCATCTTTTATTTTAAAATTATCATACTAGATTTGTTATACATAGTCTTTTTATGGAACGCCTAGGTGGGATCCTACTAATCCTGTTAGCTCACAGCCTATGCACCTCTTTAGTGGTGTGTAGACCTTTGTTTGTCTTCCAGTTTAGGGAAATAACTGGAACCATAGTAAGGTGGAAAGGTTCATGGTAGTTGCTTGGGTAGGTGGTGGTGAGATGGTGGAAGTTTTTTCATTCCATCATTTAGAGTAGTTTTTTGGTTTTTAGTAATCATTTGTTGGACTTGCCTTGGAGTTTTAGCTACTGTTACAGTTTTTATTTTTCTACTATTTTTCCTATAGTTATGGCATATATATTTTCTAGTCTTCTATTGTTTCTTTCTTACTTTATATGTATATATATATATATATATATTCCACATGGTTATTTTAGTTGGGTGAAATCATTTCCTCTATTTTGTTGTTCGATGCTCAGGTGCATGTCACCAGCCCATGGGGATTGGGAATGCCCTTTGGGTATGTGACAGAATGGGTTGGGTGTCGGGTTTGAGGGAAATCCATGTTGGTTAGATAAAACACGGGTACTAAATGATGTCTGAGTAGGTTCTGAGATATAAATCCCAGTAGTTTGGCACCCACAGTGTCTAGACCTTTTAATTTTATGGTGTAAACAAGATATAGTGTTCTATATATTATAGATATAGATAAATAAATAAATAAAATATGTTAACCTTTGTCTGGGTTTTTAAATGGACACTTGTCCCATACCACCTGCATCAGTCTAAGATAGAAGTCTAAACAAGGTACCTGTGCATGACATAACATGTATATAAGGCCCAAGTAAAAAAGTCAATCCAAAAGGGAAAACTCCCAAGCTGGGGCATTGGCTTGGGGTTTCATTTTCTATCTCACCAAAAAAATTAACTCACAATAAAAACAATATTAATAATAGATGCGTCACATCTATAAAATAAATATCCTGATTATAAAAATGGGGTAAATCTCGTATGAACAAGCAATCAATACATCTATCAAATCCAAAGTGGATTTCGAGCCTATACAAGGTGATCTAATAAGAATTCAAAGGGTTGGTATAGAACATCCAATATAACCCAATACATATGAGTCTATCTAAGGAAACCCATATGGATTCCCTTGTATCACTCAAGGCATGGTGACTCTGAGTTCATACCAAGTATCACACATAGGGGGCGGGTATCACCCATGGAATGGAATAGACATCTTGCCTATGGTTCTATCCTCTTTTTCTCCCATAGATAACCAAATTCTCTCATGAGTATAAGAAACCACTTAGGAATCTCATACCTAGGAATCCAGAGGGTCTCTCTCGGTACATCAAGTCATAACCAACAAGGCATGGTATTTCCATCCATGGAATCATTAATACGGAACCCATGTTCTCTATTGTCTTGTATCAATTGAACCAAGTATCCAAAGAAAATCACAAGGAAATAATCAATATATAATTTCATTCCATGAAATAAAAATCTCAGTCCAAATCTAAAAGTTAACCATACATCACAATTCAAACCATAGAAAGACATGAGTCACTAAGCACATGCATAAGCTCCAAGCCACAAGGTTAAGCATGTACACAATTACATGTCATCTTAGGTATCCCAACATTTCAAACCAACTAGCTTACCCAATCATGGAATTTAATTGAAGCCATTAAAATAAGGGAATAAGCATTAGGCACTTGTATAAGCAATGTGATATAAGGGAACATGTCATCAACATGCCCCCAAAAACATGTCATCAATGATGACCCAATTACCCAAGCTACCAAAATTGACCAAGCATGACATTCCATTCAAACCAATAAAATACTTAAGCAATGATCACTAAACAAGATAAACGCACATGGAATGACATGTGGAATATGAAAAACATATGGCATGAAGCATGGTATTTGTGTAACATGAAATGAGAAATTAAATAAAAGACATAATGGATTATACATAGGGCCAACAAATAAGATAATTATCATATTAATTATAAAATTTATCAAATTCATGGTTCATTACTTATCATAATTAAATTTATAAATTTAAAACATTAAACAAGGTGTCACACACACACAACCAAGTGAAAAACAATACAAGGCACATGGTAAATTTAGGCCATTATGATAGAATAGACACATGGGTTTCCATAGTCAAGGTCAACAGATAAGGGTGAGTTTTTTTGTATTCTAGTGTCACTATGTACATTGAAAAACATTCCAATTAATTTAATACGTTTGATCGAATATTTTATAGAAATATCCAATGAAAGGAACAATGGTGAGACATATAAAACATAATGAGAAGATACGAAAGAGAGTAGACACCCCACCTCAACATCGTAGTACTCCAAAAATTCTATAATAATCCTTGATTCAACCAAAAACAGTATAAATCAATGGATTTTTTAAAATCCAAAAAATAGGGGAAATTTCCATCACACCAAAATAACACAAAAGATAAAGGAGAACCCATGGAATAAAGGAGTGTGGATGATATATCTTAATGAGATGAGTCTGTAGCTTCTAATGGTGATGTAAAAGGAGAAGATATGAAAGAGAAAGCTCAAAACCCCTTAGAGGAGGTGAAGATGGTTTGTGCAGCTAGAGGGAGGAAAAATTTGGCTGAAAATAAGGGGGAGGAAGACAAATAAGAATGAAACATTAATGAAGGGGAAAATAGGAAACTCATGCCCATTTTACACTATACACATTTTGAACTCATGGTTTCGCTAAACTATATGCCAATTGTGTACAAGGTTTCTCTACTTAGGGAACATCGCATTGTTAAGCGAATAGTTTGACTAACTATGTGCAAACCATATGAAATCTCACTATCCCCAATTCCAGATGACCGGCATGGTCGTGCGCCCTGGGTCACACAGTTTCAGAAAAACTATCCAACCCAGCCTGTTACCTCCTTTTCAGTGCTCCAAGCTTCAGACAATCCCTAGATGCATCGGGACCTCCTTTAACCTCTTAGGCATCAATATTATACTATATTATGGAGTTTAAAAAAATTAATCTATCCATACCTTTGGATAAATCAAGGATGTTAAATAAGTTATGAATGTTGGAATAAACATGGGGAAATGAGAATGTAGCTAGTGACTGGGATACACATCATTTTATAGATCATCTAATATGATTAATTGTTTGGAAAATGAATAAGATTGAATCAAGTAGGAGATTACAAGTGTGAATGATAACGAAGTTCATATTGAGGAAATGAAAGTGAAAGTTGAATATGAACTCCATGATTGTCTAAAATTGTTTGAAAAGTTAAAGAGCTGTGAAAAAGACACTAATGTATGTTGGTTGCACTAAATATATAACATTATCAGTTTTACTAAATATGTATAATTTAAAATCTAGCAACATATGAAGTGACACTAGTTTTACTAAACTACTTTCTCTCTTGAATGATATACTCCCAAAAGATAATGAGATCCCAAGCTGAACATATGATGCTAAAATAATTCTACGCTCGATGTGTATGATCTCTGAAATAATACATGCATGTCCAAATGACTGTATACTGTTTTTCAAGGACCAAAAATCACTTAAAGAATTCCAAAAGTGTGTTTATTCTCAATAAAATAAATATGAATTGGGTCCTAAGATATTTGAATGGTACTTTTAAATCATTTCAATGTTTTGTCACCTGTAATGAAGTGAGTAGACTGCATGGAAATCAACATGGTATGAAAATAAAAGTAATACATATGGAAAACTTCATCTCTTGGAAGACTCTTGTCGGTGGTAGAGAATTGATCATGAGTATCTTGAATTTGGGAATGAGTGAAGAAACCTTCAACTTATGTTATCTATAAATGGAGTGAATCCTTTCAGATTTCAAAGAAATAGTCATAGTACATGGCTGGTTATGTTGGTAACTTATAACTTTCCACTGTCATTATGAATGAAATTAAAATACATTATGTTATCTATGCTTATATCTAGACCAAAACAACTAGGTAATGATATTGGTGTTTATTTTGATCTATTGATAAAAAATAAATTATTGTGGGATTTAGCTTTTATGACGTATGAGGATTATAGAAATGAATATTTTACATTGAGATACATGTTGTATGGGATTATAAATGACTTTCCTTCTTATGTAAATTATTTAGGATATATAATTAAAGGAACTCAAGGGTGTATTATTTTTGAACAAGGTACATAGTCCCTTAGGTTGAAACAATCATCAAAGACTGTGTTTTTAGTACATCAAAGATTTCTACCCCTATAACATAAGTTCTGATCTAGGAAGAAATAATTCGATGGAAGTTTAGAAGAACATACAATATCATATCCACTAATAGGTGATTAGCTATATTAGAGAGTAAAATTTAGGGACATTTCCTTTGATAAACCTTTTTTTGAAAAATCTTACAAAAAATGGTTCAAAAAAGAGATATGTTTTTTTTGAGTTACCATACTGGAATTTTCTATACATCAACCATTTTATTGATTTTATTCATGTTGAAAAAAAATTATTTCATAGTTTCATTGGCACATTAATAAATGAACCTGAAAAACAAATTATTTAATTAAGGTTAGGTTAGACATGATTGACATGGTAAAATAGGGAGAGTTGGCACCAGTGAAGGTTACAAAAAAGAGATTTTCTTCCTTCAGCTTCTTATACTCTTTTTATATAAGAGAGATATATGTTTTTAAACTTATTGAATAATATAATTGATATACATGGGTATTCATCGGATATCAATAATATCATGCTAATTAATGATTTAATGTTAAAGGGTCTGAAATCACATGTTGTGTTTTGATATAATATATAATCCATGTAGCTTTACATTACATTTTTCCAAGAATTTCTATCATATAATAACCAATCTCTATTTATTTTTCAAATATATATGTTTCAATGTTATAGACCCAGTGAAATTTCCAACTATGGAAAAGGATATTTCCATCATATTATATGAATTGGAAATTTCCCTCCCACTAAAATTCATTGATATGATGGTTCACTTGATGGTTCACTTGGTGAGAGAGATTTGACTATGTGTTCTTGCACATTATAGATGGATATACCCCATTGGATGGTATATGATAATTTTTAAAGGGTATGTCAAAAATAAAATTTGGACAGAGGGCTATATTGTAGAGCGATATATTTTTGAGGAAGTTATGGAATTCCATACTAACTAACTTTTTGAAATGGAAATCATTAGTCTACCATAATATCATCACATTGGGTAGCTTGTGGGTGAATGTATTTCTAGAATAGATGTTATCACAATCAGTATTATAGATCCATAGTAGGTCCACTTTTATTTTTTTCATAACATTTTAGCGGTTTCCCCATAAGTTGAATCACACAAAGAAATTCTTAGGCATTTGAATACATCAAGGGATAAAAATTGGATATCAACTACACATAAAAAAATTATAGGATGGTTTTGAGAAGTTTTTTTTAAGGATTCAGATGAAAATCCATATTCAATTTTAGAATGTATTTGATGGCTATCCAAAGGACCAAGTGTGAATATATTATATTACAATAGTTATATAATTAATTATTATACGTTATATACAAATGAACATGATGAAGGTAGTACCACGAAAAATAGTGTAGTAACACATGTGGCTGAAGTGATGCATGTTTCTAGTACTAGGGATAAAAATATAATTTATGATAATATATCATACTTTGGAATCATCAAACAAAAATGGGACTTGAAGTATAAAACATTCCAACTTCTGATTTTTCAATGAATGTGGGTTGATAACATGAGATCTATTAAAATAGATGAATTGGGATTTGTGAAAGTGGATTTCAGTCAGGAATGGTACAAAGGTGAAATTTTTATAAGGGAATCACAAGTAGTACAAGTATTTTATGTTTCAGATCCCACAAACTGAAAGTGTACAATTTTTCTTTTATCGATCAAAATAAATGAAGGTTCAGATAAAAATTAAACTAAGGATGGTCTTTTCACTGGGAATTCACAGTCATTTTGCAGTGGTTCCAATGTAGATGTGGTTTTATATATCATAGGGGACCATAATGAAGGTATTTGGATACTTGATAGAGGGGAAAAATCTCTTCATCCTTTAAAAAAATAAAGATTTCAATAATAAGGTTATATATATTTTTACTATACAATTTCCTAAATCTTGTTATTATTTTTTCACTATAGCATTTATGTAATATAAATTAAATTTTAACCCACATAAATGGATATTATCTTCTAAATGTTCTAATTCTCCCAATCTTAAGGAACAATAGGTTTCTTAACCTTCTTTTGCTCCCAGTGCAAAGGAACAACTACCTTCAGCACAAGATGATTCTATCAATCCAAAGGAAAAACATATTGATGATGTTTAATTTGAAGAAATGGTAGACAGAGAAGAAATGATGTTGCAGAAAAAATAAGAGCACCATAAAAAGGTGTTGTTGTAAAATATTATTAAGTAAAAAAGAAAACACATCAAATTTAGGTTGAATGGAATGCGTGTAGTTAGCATGTTAACCCCAACAAGGCCATGTTTAGTAGTTACATTGGGATCATCACTCAGGAATGCATGATGATTCACTTAAATTAATGGCACCGTGTTTTTTCAATGATTAAGGCTCTTATTTGGGAATATATTATGGAAACAATATGATATCCTTTATTTATTTTTCCAAAAAACTAAAATTAATGAAACATTTACTTACTCTTCATCATCCCTTACAGAGTGAATTTATAATAGATGAACCCCACAATAAATATATATTAATTATTTTTGGAAGGGTTCAAAGATGATTTACCACAATTCTAATAAGATTTAATCTTAATGATACTTAAGGAAAAATAAACCCGCACCCACCACTTATTTATGCATGCCTAATAATCCAATCTGCGTGGGATGTGTTTACTAGCCGTCATGTAGAGATATTTTTTCAGGTATATTGTGGTTGGTAATAAAATGTTTGAAAATACATATATTCATCACATTAGTTGAGTATTTTTTATTTATAGAACAAAAATTTAGTGGTGAAAATAAGGAATGGGTAGAAAAACAAACATACCCCTCCCAAAAAGCAATGATGGAGTATGCTTCACTTAAAAGAAAAATTGTATGTATTTTAAATCTACCACAATACATTTATGTGACCTGAGAAAACAACATAATTATTTTACTCTAATTATATGATGATTGATGAATCTATATCCAAATACACTTCCATCACACATCATGTGCTATGGATGGAGGCAAATGTAAATAAAGGTGGGATACTAATAGATGAAAACACTCAAAAAGTGTGGGAAAAATGTGTAGGTATGACATAATAAAAAAATTATTTAAATTTATATTACATAATAATGATTACTTATTTTACTATATTTCATATATGACTTAGACATAGGAATCATCAACACATGTATCAGATGAAAACCTACTATTAGTGTACTTAAAGTAGTAAGAACGGTATGGTCCTCTCAGAGGTGTAGGTTTTGGGGTGACACCCCAAACATATTTTGAGAAAAAATGGGAGGATAAAGATAAAGAAATGGAAGAGATGTAAACAATATTAGCTATTCTTGAAGAAAAATTTCATTGGTTGTCGGATTTTTTATAAAATTTTATGGGGGGAAGAAAAGAGAAGAAACAACTCAAGAACAACCATTGTGTGAAGATCCATCCCCCACCCCCACCAGCTTTGAGGAAATATATTCCCCTCCAAGAGATTTCTTAGATAAGGTAATCAAAATTATAATAATTGTTTCAATGAAATTTGAATCATAAAGACATTGATACATTTCATTACTGATATTATAAAGGCTAAAAATTAGTGTAATTTATATCTATTAATGCCCACCCATCACCTTATTGTGAGAGCTATAATGTTAACTATCCAAGAAGATACTCTACACAACAGACCACATCCAATGGGTCATGTGAGAGTGGTGATTATCATAGTTCATGAGTCGAGCACCGAGATACCTGTTCCACTTGAAGATGCAAATATTCATAATTTTGACTAATAAATTGGAAGATTCATATCATGGACATTAGATCTTGTAAAAAACATGCTAATAAGTAGGTATTAATTTCCAATTTATTTTCAATGCTAAAACTTTAACAATTAATGAAAAAAGTTCTGAGCTAATGAATGTTGTTACATATGGACAAAGAGAAGGTGTGAAACAAAAGGTCGAATCAAAACCATCTAGAGTGTCAACAAACTGATTGAATAGATCTTCATAAAGCACGTTTACCCTACTCGTTCAATATCCTCATTTACTAACATTGAAGCTTCATGTGGATAAAAAGTTACAAGGTGGTAGTAATCACATATATTTTTTTGAAGAACAAATATACATAGATGATGTTATATAATACATTTATCTTGAGAATGTAAATGAAATCCTCAACTATTAATTTCTAGGAGTCTCAGTTTTAATTGTCTACATGAGGTGTGTTTTTATGATTTGTTTTCCCAATAGTTAATATATTATGTTAATTATGACAAAATACATTTCATATTTTTTTCATGATTATATATCAATACCAATTTAAGGGATTACCCCATTAAAATAAATTTGGACTCATTAGTCCTCATGTCACTTCTACAGAACAAAAAAATAGATTAAAAAAAGTTAATGAAATAGTGGAAAAACTAGCCAAATCATTTGATAGAAAACATAAGGATGATAGATTCTTATTAATACCAAAGATGTGGGGGGGTAAAACTCTACAATTTAATCATATTAAAAATATTTTCATTTCTTTCATTACTTATTCATTTTCTGGTTTTTAGTCAACATTGGATGCTCATTGTAGTCAATTTGGATACTCTAAATATTTATTTCTGAGATTCACTGCATGGATACCCAATAAACCGACCATACACACTAAATCCAATGTTCTATAACTAAACTTCATGTCATATATTTTAGGTAATTTTTTATGAGAATTCTATTATGATAGGGAGGTATAATAATATTGTGAAAATAATAGCATGAGGATAGTCCTTGCGCACAAAGAGTCTGACAAGTTCTGAAAGTGGACAAGTATTAAGGTATATATATTAATATTTCACTACCCAAACACATATAAAAACAAATTACTTATTTTTCTCAATTTTTATACAGTGTTTGAAATAAAAAATGGAACAGATTGCGGTTATTATGTTCATAAATTTATGAAAGATATCATATTCCATCAAAACTAGCATACCCGAAGGGGTGTTTTTGAAGATAATTACTATGTAATTTAAATTTTTTATTAATAATCTGTGTATTTATATGTTTCTAGTATTACTATGACTATAAAAAATTCTTTTATTCATAAAATGACATAAATTTCTTTATAAATGAATCGGTAACATACCTGATGGTAGAATTTACACATATATCATGAATATGTGACTTCCATAGAAGCAATGAATTATTTAATATTTATGTTTAATTTATTTATTTATTAATTTATCACATAATAATTGTTTTCTTACACATTTGGATTCTTTTTTTCGATTTGGGTTGGTTTGTTTGAAGCTGCCTCGGCTCGTGAGAGATTGGACATCAAGGCTGCAATGAAGATGATGACAGAAAATAAATGTGTCCAGAATGTATGCAACCATCATGAAAAGGTGAATTCCAACTTATTATTTAATTAATTTTTTCATCATTTTATCAACTGTTTTTATGTTAATTTTCAAATCATTTTTTTCTAATACTAATTTAGTTTTGCTCGTAAATATTTCCAGAAGTCATATTTTTCTTTCAACAATCTGCAACAAGACACAAAATAGAAAGTTGTTCTTTTCTTCCAATGTTTCTATGATCTCCATCACCATTATTTGTCTATCATCCAACAATTCATATTGAGTCGTTGTTATTAGATGAAAAACCTTTCTTGTTGTTGAAAACCAAAGGATTGATTTTCAGCTAAGAACATTAACTCAATATACAATGTTGGCAGTTTGAAAAATAAAGGAAATGGGATGGAGTGAAAGGTATTACTCAATGTGGGTAATTCTATTTAAAATTAACATTAATTTTAGTAAAAAAGACACTAGAAATACTAAAAACCAATAAAACACATTAATATTGTTTTAATTCTTTAGGAAAACAATCCATAATTCATTTGTGACATGTAGGAATCAACCAAACATCAATTTGATGCATAGTATAATCGATAAAACTCCAAGTGTGTATTTTTATTTAAAATTAAAAATAATTTTAGTAAAAAGAACAAGTGGCATACTCAAAATCTATAAAATGAATTTGGATTATTTTGATACTTTTTTACAATGATTCAGAAGTCATTTTTGATGTGTAAGAATCAACCACACCTCCATCTAATGCACGATGTATAAACACCGGCACTTATTTCATACATAATATAGAATTTATTCAAGAAAAAACTTCCTTTTAAATTGAGGATCTTTTCATGTTTATAGTTTTAGAGAATTAAGACAAAACATTCATAACATTACACATTGTTACATAGTGGATACCATAAAATCAGTTTCCATTTTCCTCAGAATATAAAACATTAAAACTTAAAGCAAGACTCCTTGACAATTCTTCAACATTTAACATGTCTTACTTCTTTGTATTACTCATCCATTAACCTGTGAAAAATCATTTAAAAAATTGGGATGAGAACAAAACCTTAGTAAGGTATGAAAAATAAGGAAAAATCACATTAGTCCATGAATACACATGACGTATGAAAACATTTTCAAAAGACATGATTTACACCCATAAATACTTACTTTGTGTAACCTGAGATTTACACAAGATCCACACAAGAATCAATATAATCATAGAGGTATCTTGGTGCATTACTTACATAACCTTGTAACCATCTTGGCTACCTTAAAATCTGTAACCCTCACAGCTACCTTGCTTTGTGTAACCATCGCAGTTACACTTAGAGTAACCATATGGCCGACCTCCAACTTACTCATACCCAATGCATTGGAGGGAAATATAGGTCCCAACCTTCATCATAAAAAATGCCCAATAACAAAAAAATAATCATAAAACATAAACAATAGCATAAAAACATTGCCTTTAAATCTTAAAAAATAGAATTTTAAAGAGGATTTTAGAAGAAAAGTCCCTTATAAACATCATATACTTGAAGTGAGACTTAATAGAGTGGATGGAATATGTATATACTCTGTAAATACACATAATGAAACATAATATAAACAGAACCCATCACACAAACAATTTAAATAGCACATAAATTATAAAGTAGAAGGTTAACCCAAAGAATGAAAATTGGGTTAAGAATTCCCTTACCTTAGGCTTTTCTTACTTCAAATTTGTTTAAACCTCCTATATAATGGGTAAAAGAGTGTTATTGGTATTTTACAGAAACATGTTCATGTTTATAACATCTTATATGGCCATTTCAACCTCATTTCACCCCTTAATTGTTAGTATTTTGTTCCTTGCATTATTTTGGGTGAGTTCTTTTGTGATTTTCACGATCGGTTCATGATGAATCGTTCTTGTTGGTTGGAAGTGAAACTCCAGAATTGGAATGGATTAGTATTTACATATTTCCAGTACCATAAATTATACCATTTATCACTTTGATACTTTATATGAGGATAATTCATTAGATAAAGCATTAATGATATTCGTTAAGATTATTTAAGTGGTTCTTTGATAATAACAACGTCATTTTGTCTTTTAAATTAGAACCATGAGTACAAAAGAATTCCAGAACCATATATGGGTCATAAAACATATATTATAACCTGGTTCAACCATATAAATGGTTTCATGACCAGACTTGAAAGAATTAATGGAAATTGAAAATACATCGTCCACGATGTCGGTAATTCGACACAAATGGAAAATGTTTTTTGATTCTTCGAATAAGTGGAAGAGGGGAAGAATAATGATGAGGAATTTTCCATAATCATGAGAACATAATGAATATACGTGATTTTGGTGATTTCATGCCTCTTGGATAATAGGGAGTGAGGAAAGAAGAAAAATGAATCATGAAATAAAAGAAAATCTAGAGAAATTTCTCACGAAAATTCGGCATCCTAACGGCGTCTCTTAAAATTTCATAAAAACAAGATTGATGAGAAGAATGGAATATATCATCATTAATAAAAGATATGGACAGTAAGGGGGAATATTTAATGAAATATCCCAACAAAATACAAAGTTAATGGAAGAGAATAACAAAAAAATGAAAGAAAAGAAAGATAATAAAAGAGGTTGTTTACCTCTTGATCTCTTCTCCTTGAGATCCTTCTTAAGGGCTTCAATTTTGGTCTTTTGGTGAGACCAGAAGCTCTAGGACGTGGGGAAGAAGATTGGGGAGGGAATTTGGCATAAATTATACAATTCTCAAGTCTTGAGAGGTGTGGGAGGAAGAGGGGAGTGAGGGTGGTATTTATAGTGGAGGAGGGGAGGTATTTTAGATTATTTTAATCATTATTATAATATTTTTATCAAGACTATGAATAATCTCAAATCAAGTGGCCCTAAATAGTGATAATATCATGTGAGTTCGAAGAAAGTGACCTTGCATCACTTATGATGTCATAAATAGTGTGTTTTTACTGATAAATTGATTATATGGTATTTTATCGTATTTCACTATTCACCGAAAATTCAAGAGTTTCAGAAAAATACCAAAAATTTACCCCTACCATTTTTCGAAGTGTAGAATTCAAAAGTAAAATCCATTTTTCAAAAATAATTTTTTAAATATTATTAATTTAATTTTTAAATAAGGTTACAGTTAATTCGAAAAATAACAATATTGAAGTGCAATTAGTTTTATGTGACATTGGTAAATTAATTAAGATCCCATTATCCTATTGCCTTGGGAAAATAAAATAATATTATTATTTACTATTCATGAGGTCATATTACTATTCATATTACTATTCATAAGGGTATGTTACTATTCACCAAAAAACCAGTTTGTTCTATCAGACTCCAAATAACATACTGTACACAATTGTAGATGACAGTTTCTTGAAATTCAGAATATAGAAGTAGAAAAGTTATGTTTTAAAGACTAATTAAAAATATCTATTTTAAAAAAAGTTCCATTCATTTCTATTTTTTTTAAACTGGGATGTTACATTATCCCCACCTTCCGGAAATTGCGTCCTCAAAATTTTATTTACTTATTAAACAAGTGAGGGTACCTTGATCAAGGTGTCCACCTGGTCTCATCATCGTCTTGCTCACGTAAATAGAAGGTCCATTCATTGCAACAATGATTTATAGGTCCTTCAAAATCATTTGCTTCCTTTATCCAAATACATCTTGTACAACTTGGGTCATATGGGTGTTCACAGAAAAATAGTTTTGGAAAAATAATCATGTATGACATATAATTTCAAAACATCTGATAAAACATGATTTTTATAAAATTGTCGGACTGAGTTTGAGTTGAAACATTCAATAAATGGTCCTTTTAAAATACCATAAGTATGTGCTGAAAGATTATACTATAAAAAATATATAAATAGGTTGCGCAAGGGTCTCCTTCTTCAGCACCTATTTCAAAATCATAACATGCTTCAAAATCTCTTGATAAGGTAAACTATTTAAAAATTCA
This sequence comes from Viscum album, assembly GCA_963277665.1. Lineage (NCBI taxonomy): Eukaryota > Viridiplantae > Streptophyta > Magnoliopsida > Santalales > Viscaceae > Viscum > Viscum album. Next base: position 1,081,421,165 of record OY728145.1, on the reverse strand, counting down.
TTGATAATATTTACCTTTATTAAAAAAATGAGAATATTGAGAAAATAATATTTTTTTAAATATAACCCGTGATCCACGATGGTATCGAGGTATATTGGAGGTGTTTGATATCTCAAACAGTTGCTTGCAAGTGAGTTGCATGTTAGAAAAGGTTTCAAAGTCATCTCGACAAGACTTTGCAATAATTATTGCAAGCAAGTCATCGGGAAGAGATAGGAATGTCATTTGAGATCCGCCTACTTCCATTTGTAACTGAATTTCCTTAATTTGAAAAGTTATAAAACAATTATTTACCATAAAGAATAGACATACAGACTAACCATATGTTTAACGAAAACATCTAATCCCTAATGTTGTCAAAACCTTTCCTCTGATACCAACTTTAACGACCCGCACTTATTACATACATAATCTTGAATTTATTCAAGAAAACACTTACTTTTACATTGAGGATCTTCTCAAGTTTAGAGATTTATATAATTAAGACAAAACATTCATAACATTACATATTGTTACATAGTGGATACCATAAAATCAGTTTCCATTTTCCTCAGAATATAAAACATTAAAACACAAAGCAAGACTCCTTGACAATTCTTCAACATTTACCATGTCTTCCTTACTTGTATTACTCATCCATTAACCTGTGAAAAATCATTTAAAAACTTGGGATGAGCACAAAAGCTCAGTAAGGTATGAAAAAGAATGAAAAATAACATTAGTCTATGAATACGCATGACGTATGAAAACATTTTCAAAAGACATGATTTCCACCCATAAATACTTACTTTGTGTAACATGAGATTTACACAAGATCCACACATGCATAAATATAATCATAGAGGTATCTTGGGGAATTACTTACATAACCTTGTAACCATCTTGGCTACCTTAAAATCTGTAACCCTCACGGCTACCTTACTTTGTGTAACCATCGCAGTTACACTTGGAGTAACCATACGGACGACCTCCAACTTACTCATACACAATGTATTGGAGGGAACTATAGGTCTCACCCTTCATCATAAACAATGCCCAATAACCAAAACATAATCATACAACATAAACAATAGCATAAAAACATTGCCTTTAAATCTTATAAAATATAATTTTAAAGAGGATTTTAGAAGAAAAGTCCCTTATAAACATCATATACTTGAAGTGAGACTTAATAGAGTGGATTGAATATGTATATACTCTATAAATACACATAATGAAACATAATATAAACAGAACTCATCCGAAAAACAATTTAAATAGCACATAAATTATAAAGTAGAAGTTTAACCTGAAGAATGGAAATCGGGTTAAGAATTCCCTTACCTTAGGCTTGTCTTACTTCAAATTTGTTTAAACATCCTGTATAATGGTTAAAAGAGTGTTATTAGTATTTTACAGAAACATGTTCATGTTTATAACATCTTATATGTTCATTTCAACCTCATTTCACCCCTTAGTTGTTAGTATTTTGTTCCTTGCATTATTTTGGGTGAATTCTTTTGTGATTTTCACGATCGGTTCATGATGAATCGTTCTTGGTGATTGTAAGTGAAACTCCAGAATTGGAATGGAGTAGTATTTACATATTTCCAGTACCATAAATTATACCATTTATCACTTTGATTCTTTATATGAGGATGATTCATTAGATAAAGCATTAATGATATTCGTTTAGATTATTTAAGTGGTTCTTTGATAATAACAACGTCATTTTGTCTTTTAAATTAGAACCATGAGTAAAAAAGAATTCCAGAACCATATATGGGTCATAAAACATATATTATTACCTGGTTAAACCATATAAATGGTTTCATGACCATACTTGAAAGAATTAATGGAAATTGAAAATACATCGTCCACGATGTCGGTAATTCGACACAAATGGACAATGTTTTTTGATTCTTTGAATAAGTGGAAGAGGAGAAGAATATTGATGAGGCATTTTCCATAATCATGAGAACATAATGAATATACGTGATTCTAGAGATTTCATGCCTCTTGGATAAGAGGGAGTGAGGAAATAATAAAAATGAATCATGAAATAAAAGAAAATCTTGAGAAATTTCTCATGAAAATTCGGCATCCTAACGGCATCTCTTAAAATTTCATAAAAACAAGATTGATGAGAGGAATGGAATATATCATCATTCATACAAGATATGGACAGTAAGGGGGAATATTTAATGAAATATCCCAACAAAAGACAAAGGGAATGGAAGAGAATAACAAAAAAATGAAAGAAAATAAAGATAATAAAAGAGGTTGTTTACCACTTGATCTCTTCTCCTTGAGATCCTTCTCAAGGGATTTGATTTTGGTCTTTTGGTGAGACCAGAAGCTCTAGGACGTGGGGAAGATTATTGGAGAGGTAATTTGGAAGAAATTAGACAATTTTCAAGGTTTGAGAGGTGTGGGAGGAAGAGGGGAGTGAGGGTGGTATTTATAGTGGATGAGGGGAGGTATTTTAGATTATTTTAATCATTCTTATAATATTTTTATCAATACTATGAATAATCTCAAATAAAGTGGCCCTAAATAGTGATAATATCATGTGAGTTCGAAGCAAGTGGCCTTGCATCACTTATGATGTCATAAATAGTGCATTTTTACTGATAAATTGATTATACGGTATTTTATCGTATTTCACTATTCACCGAAAATTCAAGAGTTTCAGAAAAATTCCAAAATTTAACCCTACCATTTTTCGACGTGTAGAATTAAAAAGTGAAATCCATTTTTCAAAAATAATTTTCTAAATATTATTAATTTTATTTTTAAATAAGGTCACAGTTAATTCGAAAAATAACAATATTAAAGTGCAATTAGTTTTATGTGACATTGGAAAATTAATTAAGATCCCATTATCCTATTGCCTTGGGAAAATAAAATAATAATATTATTTACTATTCATGAGGTCATATTACTATTTATATTACTATTCATATTACTATTCATAAGTGTATGTTACTATTCACCAAAAAAACAAGTTTGTTCTATCAGACTCCAAATAACATACTAAACACAATTATAGATGATAGTTTCTTGAAATTAAGAATATAGAAGTAGAAAAGTTATGTTTTAAAGACTAATTAAAAATATCTTTTTTAAATAAAGTTCCATGAATTTCTATTTTTTTAGAAAAACTGGGATGTTACACGATGTGATCGGTATGACTCAAAGTGTGTCTTTTTATTTTAAATTGAAATTAATTTTAGTAAAAAGAATAAGTTTCATACTAAAAACTTTAAAAATTAATTTTTATGATTTTTATACATTAGTAAAATGATCAATAGGTCATTTGTGACATTTAGGAGTCAACCGAACCTCAATCAAAAGCATGGTGTGATCGGTATGACATAAAGTATGTTTTTATTTAAAATTGAAATTAATTTTAGAAAAAAAAATAAGTGACATACTGAAAACTGATAAAATGAATTCATATTATTTTGATACATTAGGAAAATAATTCATAAGTCATTCATGACATGTAGGAATCAACCACACCTCAATCTGACGCACGTTGCAATCAGTATGACTCAAAGTGTTTGTTATGAGTTTAAATTTTTTATTTTAGTTAAAAATGTGTGTCTCACTAAAAACTGAAAAAACACACTCTAACTGTCTTTATAATTTTTTTAAAATGATTCATATGTCAGTTTTGACATGTTGCAGGCAGTCTCACATCAACCAGACACACGATGTGACTGATATGACTCAAAGTGTGTGTCGCTAGTTTCAAATGGCATTTTAATAAAATAGTGATATATTCAAAACCAATAAAACACATTCATATTGTTTAGATGATTTAGTAAAATTATTCATAAGTCATTTGGGATATATAGGATCATCCACACCTCAATCTGACACATGATGTGACCAGTATAATTTCAAGTGCTTTTATTTATTTAAAATCAACATCAATTTTAGTAAAAAGAAAAAATGTTATACTAAAATCCAAGAAAACACTTTTAGATTGTTTTTACACTTTGGTAAAATTATCCATAATTCATTTTTCATGTGTATGAATCAACTTCACTTCAATATGATTCATAGTACGAACTGATATAACTCAAAGTGTGACTTTTTATTTAAAATTGACATTAATTTTAGTAAAGAATATAATTGAATTATTTAAAACCAATAAAATATATTCAAATTATTTTGATAATTTAGGAAAATTATCCATAAGTCATTTTTGAAATATATGAATCAATCTCACCTCAAACTGATTCATGGTGTGACCATTATGACTCAAATTGTGTATTTTAATTTAAAATTGACATTAATTTTTGTAAAAAGAACAACTGACATACTAAAAACCAATAAACACATTTATATTATTTTAATACATTTTTACAATGACTCGTGAGTCATTTGTAACATGTAATAATCAACGGCATCTCAATCTAACACACGGTGTGACTGGTATGACTCAAAGTGTTTGTTATCAGTTTAAAATTTACATTTTAGTTCAAAACATGTGTCACTCACTGAAAACCAAGAAAATGCACTCTTTTTGTCATGATAATTTAGTAAAGAGATTCATAGGTCATTTTTGATGTGTAGGGAGTAGTCTCATGTAAAAATGACGCACGATGTGACCGGTATGACTCAAAGTGTGTGTTTCCATTTTCAAAGGACATTTTAATAAAAAAACACAAGTGACATACTCAAAACCAAGAAAACACGTTATGAATGTTTTGATACATTAGGAAAAGGACCCATAAGTCATTTGAAACATGTAGGATTCAACTAAACGTCAATCTAACAAATGGTGTGATTGCTATAATTCCAAGTGTGTCTATTTATTTAAAATTGACATTAATTTTAGTAAATAGAACAAGTGACATACTAAAAAATTATCAAACACATTAGGATAGTTTTGATACTTTAAGATAATGATTCATAATTCATTTCTAATGTGTATTAATCAACTGAACCTTAATCTGATTCATGTTGTGATCTGTACAACTATAAGTGTGTCTTTTTATATAAAATTGAAATCAATTTTAGTAAAAAGAACAAGTGACGTACTAAAAATTGAGAAAATTCATTCTAATTGTTTTGATACTTTAGTAAAATGATCCATAATTCATTTGTAATGTTTAATAATAAAACAAACTTCAATCAAATGTATGGTGTGACCATTATGACTCAAAATTTCCGTTATCGGTTTAAAATTGACATGTTAGTCCAAAACATGTCACTCATTGAAAACTAAGAAAAAGCACTTTGATTGTCTTAATAAATTCAAAAAAATATGCATAAGTCAGTTGTGATTTGTAGGAAGAAATCTCACATCAAATTGAAACATGATACCACTGATATGACTCAATGTGCTTGTTTCTATTTTCAAAAGAAATTTTAATAAAAAACACAAGTGATATACACAAAACTGCGAAAAAACATTCAGATTGTTTTGATACTTTTGGAAAATGATCCATAAGTCATTTTAACATGTAAAAATCATCCTAACCTCAGTATGATGCATGGTGTGACTAGAATAATTTTATGTTTGTCTATTTATTTAAAATTGACATTAATTTTAGTAAAAAGAACAAGTGACATACTAAAAAACGAGGCAAATGCATTCGAATTATTTTGATACATTAGTAAATTTATCCATAAGTCATTTTTGATGTGTATGAATCATCCTCACCTCAATATGATGAATGGTGTGATTGGTATAACTCCAAGTGTGTATTTGTATTTAAAATTGACATAAATTTTAAAAAAAGAACAAGTGACATATTTAAAACTGAACAAAATATTCGAATTATTTTGATAATTGAGTGAAAATATCCATAAGTCATTTTTGACATTTCGGAATCAACCACACCTCAATTTGACACACAATGTGACCGATATGACTTAAATTGTGTCTTTTTATTTATAAAAGATATTAATTTTAGTAAAAAGAACAAGTGACATACTAAAAACTGAGAAAACACATTCATAATTTTTTGATACTTTATGAAAATTACCCATGAGTCATTTTTGATGTGTAAGAATCAACCTCACCTCAATCCAACACACAGTGTGACATGTATGGCTCAAAGTGTCCACTATCAGTTAAAATTTGACATTTTGGTTCAAAACATGTGTCACTCACTAAAAACCATGAAAAAACTCTCTGATTGTCTTTATAATTTAGGAAAGTGATTTATAAGTCATTTGTGATGTGTAGGAAGCAGGATCACATAAAACTAACACACAATGTGATCTATATGACTCAAAATTGGTGTTTCTAGTTTGAAATGACATTTTAGTAAAAAACACAAATGACATAATAAAAATCAATAAAATACATTTGGTTTTTTTTATACTTTATGAAAACGATCTATATGTAACTTATTATGTGTAGGAATTAGTTGTACATCAATCTAATGCATGGTGTAACCAGTATAACCCCGAGTGTATCTTAAATTAAAATTGACATTAATTTTAGTAAAAAGAACAAGTCACATACTCAAAACCAATCAAATGGATTCATATTGTTTTGATACTTTAGTAAAAGTATCCATAACTCATTTTCGATATGTAGGAATAAACCACACCTCAATACGACACACAGTGTGACCGGTATAACTACAAGTAAGTCTTTTTATTTAAAATTGACATTTTATTTATTTATTTTTTCATATTAATGTTTAATTTATTTCTTTGTAGTATTACTAATGTAATATTTGTTTCCTTATATAGGTGGATTATTTTTCTTAGGTTAAGGTGATTTTTTCAGCAACTGATACCGTGGTAGTACTTTTTTAGAGGGGGTCATGGGTTCCAAATATGATGAAACATTAATTTTTTTGAATGTTTTTAGATTGTAATTATAAATGTAATTATACAAAACATTGTTTGAAATGTATATATTAGTATTTTTTGTATTCATGATATAAAATTTATTTCAATCAAATTATATATTTTTCATACAGGGTACAAGTATTTTCTTTAGTTTCATTTTATATAAACAACACAATGCAACAGGTTGGGCCTTTATCATCACTAGTTCTAAAGCAGATAAAGGGGACACCCCCTTTACTGGTGCTGAGGAAAACATCACTTTCTTAGTTATAGTAAAGGCCTTTTCACATGTTGTTAAAGGGAATATATGTAGTAGTGTACTTGATGCAATTCTATCTGGATTATTCCTAATGATTTATGGGTTACATATTCATAGTTATATTCAAATGAAGCTAGTGGAAGTGGTTGCGATGAATTTGATATTGGATCAAATGAGTTCTTGGATGGAAGTATCCCTTACAATGTTACGTTATTAGAATATTATTGCTTATGTTATGAAGTACAATGAGACTGGTGAATGGGCACTACCATAGATTCATCTTTAGTCAGCGCTATGATTTATCAGTGCTAAAAAAGTGCTGATAAAGGAGATACTTTTATCAATGTGAAAAAAGAACTGATAAAAGTATGCCTTTTATAAGTGCTAAAACAATAGTTTTTACTGATAATAAATTCTATATTTTATTAAATAATATATATCATTAAAAATAATATATTAATAAATAAATATATTTATATTGTTATAAATATAATATATTTTATAAAATATGATTTATAAAATGCTAAATATTCATTTAAACATAATATATAAAATATTTAGTGAAAATGCAATATAAAATAATTAAAAAACTATTATTAATTAATAATTTTCTTATTAATATCGAGTAATAGCCATTTAATAAAAAATTTATGATAGAAAAATTAAATGAATTAATAAAAAGTCAAAGATAATTAAAAAACATGAATTGAACATCAAACAGTCATAACTTTTGATCATGTTGTTTGTTTGGTCTCTCCCACATATCAAATCGAATCTTGCAAATATATCTATAGTCTGGTAATGATGATCACCCCACAAACATGTTTTTGAGGAAACAAATTCCTAGAGGTCCTCCAAAACTGAGTTTTTAGTCTGGGTATCCTAATTATTTAACATTCTTTGGAATTTCATCCTCATTTAAGGTGATCTTATTTTCATTTTTCAGTGGGAACTAAATTTATTCCTAGGAATTTCATTCATATAGAAATTTTGGTTTTGAAATTTTATCATTTTTCATAATGTAGTTTTATTTATAATTAAATATATACACATCTATACATATTTTTATATATTCACACATAAAAAATAATTTTATAAATAAATATGTAAACATATTTACATATATAATATCTTTCTAAATATAAAAACCATATCTAAATAATAATAATATCTATTTTGTTTAAAATAAAAATGTATGAATATTTATATACTTATATAATGTATATATAATGTGTGTGTATATATATATTTGAGTGTGTATTAAGAAGCTAATATATATTATCTATATATTCTAATATATGTATATACATATTAATATGTAATATATGTAAATAAATATGAATATGCATAATTATATCTATAGATACACACACATATATATACTATATATATGTATGTATATATGTATGTACATATGTATGTATATATAAATACACACAAAAACACAAAACATATTTTATATATGTATTTTAAAAAATTATATAGATATACATTTAAAAATATATAGATAAAGATGTAATAATATATATATATCTTACAATACAGAACAAAATAATACAGGGGAGTGGAAAAGGTGCAGATTTTTGAGGGGGGAGGTCTCAAGTGGGACATTAGGTCTTTCTGTGTGTATTACATAGATTGGGTCATAAAAGAATTTAGAGATAGGGCAAATTATCACCTCATTATGTCAAGACTTTTGTGATAATGGAGAGTGTTGGGTCAGTAGCCTATCATTTATTGTTACCTTAGAGGTATTGTTCCATGAACGATGTATTACATGTATCATAGCTTCAACAGTATCATCCATACGCATCACATTTATTTGACCTTGTGGATATCGAGCTGGAAGAATATGAATCCTTCGAGGGGTATCTGATATGTATTGGCGATCAGAGCACGAAGGCTCTTCAAGGCTGGTCAATTCCTTTGGTTTGGGTGCTATGGAAGTATACACACATACAATATGAGACTTGGGAGAAAGGAGTCCATGTATTTGAGCAGTTTCCATAATTCTTCCCAGATGACATTCTACCACCCTCAAAACGGAAACTCTGGGATGAGTTGTCTTAAAGAGGTAAGTTTGTAACGTACCATATTTTATTGAAAGTAAGGGCCATTTTTTATGATTGAAATTCCATAAAATGGCCTTTATAATTATGCTTAAGGTATTGAAGGAGGTATCAGGGGCATATGATACTTGTTTGGATCCTGAAGCATGAAAAATTGAAGAAAAGACTGGGCCACATGGTTTGGAGAAACTCGGCCACCTAGCCCGCATGGTTTCCCTAAACCGTGTGGTCAGAGACAATGGGGTATTAGGGGAGGCATGGTTTGTCTACAACTGTGCAACTCTAGGAACACAGCCATGTGGGAATTGTGGGTCCTAAGGTAGTGTCATCTCAAATAGTTTTCACATAGTTAGTCAACCATGTGTCTAACTGTGTGGGGTTTCCTTTGAAGCATATTATCTCAAGCGATTGGTGCATGGTTTGTAAAACCATTTAGCCAAACTATGGACCCTAGTTTTGAGGGTGAAATGTATATTTATCCCCTATTAAATTATTTAACCTAATTATTCTTCTCCCCATATTTTTATCCAATGGATGGGCCTCTACTCCCCGCACATGATCTCCCTCCTCTCCAACTCCAAGGTTCCTAGCTATCTCATATATTTCTCCACATAATATCTCATCATTAAAATAAACTGAGATCTAGATGTGAGCTCTTTCATCCTCTCATATCTTTCAAGTTTATTTCATCATTCATTGTGCTATTTTGCTGTGACTCCTTTTTCCCTATTTTTAGAGCATTGGAAAAATCATTCATTTTTTCCCATTATAGGGCAATTCATGCCTCAAAAATAGAGGACTGGAGTTCTAATTCATCTAGGTAGGCGGTATAGGTCTTTCCCACTCATTTCGTCACATTTTAAATGATAATCTATTGTGATGCATGCCTAAATCTTCGGGAGTAACCTCAAATATGTCTAATAAATTAATTTAATTGTTTTTTCATGTCATTTTTTACCTTTCCTTATAGAGAATACAAACTATAGGTTGATCACCTCATCATTGGCCACCCCTTTGGGGGTTCCCACCTTGAGAGTCTTTGTCCCATGATTAAAATTTATAATCACCTTGGGTGTGCATGATGAGCCTTGGTTTAATGCTTTAAATTTATAAAAAGAACTAAGTTAAGTGGTGATCCATGAGTTTGGCCCCTTGGCTATACCCGATGCTTCGTGATTATTTAATTATGCCCCATGATTTTTCCTTTTGTTAATAATTATGATTATTTCCTTGTATGAATGATTGTATCTATTTTTTTTATTCTTTATAAATATGCCATGAAATGTTCCTTACACTTTAAACATATTTCTCAGTTCCTTGTGCTTATTTCTAATTCTCGTATGCCATATTTGAATATAATGATTTAGATTCCATGATTGGGAAAGTTTGTTTTATCTTGTGATCTTTCAATTCCTTTTTATGACATGTAAATGTAAATGCTATGTTGTGTGATATGTGCTTCGATTACTATGTTCCCCTACTATGGGATAAGAGAGAATGTGGTTCCTGTTTTCAGGATGCCATATATGGACTCGCTAGTTCGGTTGGATTTACTTGACGGGCTGAGAGTGATACATTAGCTTTCTATGTAAGGGCTCTCTGGGAATATTTTATATTCTCCTGAGGGATAATGGTTCTCTATGGGAAAATAGCAGTTAGACCCATTAGCAAGATGGATATGCCATGCCTCGAATGATACATGGTCCTCTATGTGAGATACTTGGTATGGAATTAGAGTTCTCCATGCCATGAGAGATACAAGGGACGTCGTATGGGTCTCCTTGGAAAGACTCAATGGCATTTGTCATATTAGAGACCATGTGGTGACCCTAGGTATTCTTATATTATCACCTTGGATGGGCTCCAGACTCCATCATTGGATTTAGAAGATTGTTGCTTGTGTTATATATAATATTTATTCTTTATATTTAGAACATGATTGTATGATGACATGGAAATATGACCTCCAAGACAAATCATAATCTTAAGTTTCACCTACATGTGTTTCTTGATTACCATGGCCCTTGCATGCACAATATTAATTTTATAAGTACCTCATTCAAAACTCTAGATTAGGTGGAAGAAGGTGGTATCGATCGGGAGTCCATTTAAGAACTAACTCCTGAGTGTTTACTTATTTATTTATTTATTAGCCTACTTTATCATTTATGGAACACTTCTTATTTTTTTATTATAGTAAATAGAACAACCTATACATCATGGGTGGCAGCCTACTGAGATTGTATTTAACACCCTACTTGGGACACCATTGGTACCCAAGTAGATTTCATGATTTTAGGTATTGATAAAGGTAAAAATTCAACTTCTAATGATTGTTTATTTTTATACCTTAGAATGGAGACTGGGGTCAGAGGACTACGTCTATGCTTGAGATTCTTTTTGTAGCATTTTTTGGAATTTTAGTATTTTTGTAATATATGGTATATGTATGTATACCGTATCCCCATACTCATATTTTTTATAGAATCATGATCATCATCATTATTGGTATCTCCTATTGTTGGCTTCCATTTGGTTTCTTATATTTCATGGTTTATTTCTATTATTTCTATTATTGTCTATTTATTACATATTTCTTCCAATATTTATTATTGATTATATCGGATACTATTCTCACTCTGATCCATGAAGGAATAGTCTCCCCATGAACACACCCTAGGCTCTCCCTGCTAGTCGATAGACTTTGGCGTTCGGGGAGGTGCGCTTGAGGTTTTGTGGAAACCATCTAATGGCACAGTAAAATGGAACTCAGGTTAGGAAACTTAAATAAGATTCTTATAGATATCTAGAACCCATATCACATCTAATAAAGTAAAAAGGGTGGTATTGGTGTTATATCATAACTAAAACTCACCCAACAAATGAAATATCTTGTTATTAGATAAAATAAACTATCATTTAGCTTCCTCACTTGACTTAGAAAAACAAATCTTATTTAGGAACATATGAAAAGAATATATTGATTCTAAAACCCACTCAGCATGAAATATATCATTGGACACTATCAAGACTTCAAAACTCTCAATTACTTGTTTTAAAAATAGATAATGTTCAACACATTATTTAAAAGTCTCAATGGAAAACAACTTTAGTAATTTGGGCCTAACATTCCTAGTTTTCCTATAATGATAGTATGTAACCTCTCACAATTTGTGTTTGGACCAAGTCACCCTAGAACTACTTTGGTTTATGTAAACCTTATTATACTTGCCTTTATTTCCCAAAAAATTCAATTGGCCTATAATACTCAAACCCTGGGTTTTATATTAAACCTTAGCCTTTCCATGAAACTCATGAGAAAGATATATAGATATGACTTCCTCTGGCCATGGAGTCTCTTCCATACATCATAGAATCAATAATATGTTCATAAGAACTATATAAGGAAATTAAAATAAAATGTATTGGTCCACCTATTCAATATTATAATTGATATTGGATAAGTCTAACAAGATTTTATTAAACTCATCAAGATTGTATTGGATGGGAGTTATAGGATACATCCTGAAGGTGTATCATTTTTGTTTCTTATATATATGGCCTACTAATAGAGTTTTCAAATACAATTGTTTTAGCTTATACAAAATTATAGCTATATAAGTTTCATAAGAAACCTCCTACAGATGTTTTTTAGATAATGATAATGTTAAAGAGCTACGATCTTTCATTAGAATTTTAGGTGGGACATCTGATTAGGTTTTCATGATATTTCCATCAGCATATTGAATGGTATGAGGTTTCTCAATATGATACAATACATATTTCAATACTTATTGGACTAGTAGTTCTCTCATCTTATGTTTCCATAGACTATAAGCTTTCACCCCCTTAGGATATCATATGAAAATTCATCCAACAACCCTAGGCTCAAGCTTTTCATACTTGTAATGAGCATCATAAGTTCATTCAAATACATTAAGATATCCATAGGATGGGTAAAAGTTACTCTAAAATCTCATTTGGAGTCTTAAATCCATTAAAAGACTAGGAACACCTTTTTATAATGTAAACCTTCCTAGTAGAAGCCTCATCTCCAAAGCACATGGGAAAACCTAAGTACGCAAGAATGCTATGAACCTACTCAAGAATAGTGTAGTTCATGATTTCAACTGGACCATTGTTTAGGAGTATGAATCAATGTTCAGTGTCTCAAAATTCTCTCATTCTCATAAAATTTAGAAAATTTAGTAGAAAGGTATTCAAGACTATTATCAGTCCTCAAGGATTTCAATTTCTTCTAAGATTGATTTTCCACATATTATTTCCATGTTTTAAACACCTGAAAGACATAAGATTAATTTATAAATATTTAAATTTAAACCTTTCTTGTAAAAACATATATAAAAGTAAAAAATTGTGAACATCTACCATGGGAGATAATCCTAGTGGGTCTCCACAATTCATAGTGAACATGCTTAAGTGGGTGCCTAAATTTGAAGATGGATCTGTGAAAACTGACTCTTTTAGACTTACTTAGGACAAAATACTCACAAAACGTAAAGTTACTTGGAATAACTTTGTCTGAAAATACCATTCTCACTAAATTACTCTAAACCTTTAACACTCACGTGCCTCATCCTTTTATGCCAAAGCATACTACTATCACCGTTGGTGATATATGTGTTTCCAAACTTCTTAGTGTAAGTATTTATATTCAAGACATACAACCCATTAACTAAGGGTCCCTGATAAACTGTATAAGAAAACTTTCAGATTTTGAGGCAACCACTCTCAAATTTAAAGTCCAATCCATTCTAATTAAATATACCTAATGAAATAAGATTCCAATGTAGATCTGGAACCCATCTCACATCCAATAAGGTGAGAAGACAGTGGTTTAAGAGTTTTGTGATAACTAAAACTATACCTATGAAATGATATGCCTTATTATTGGGTAAAACAACCTATACTTTAGCTTCCTCATCCAACTCAAAAAAACTCATATTTTGGAACAAAAGGAAAGAACACGAGGAGTCTAAATCCCACTCAACATGAAACGTATCTTGGGATACTATTAACACTTCAGTGCTCTCATAAATTTGGTATGAAAAAAGTTAATGATCACAAGATTATTTAAAAGGCTCATCAAACATAAATTTAGGGCATTTAGGGCCTAACATGTCTAGGTTTACATCAATGATAGCTGGTAACCTCTCTAGGATGTGGATTTGGACCAAGTATCCATATATAGACATTGCTTCATTCCACCTTTCTTATTCTTTCCTTTCCTCTTTCAATGAAACTCAAAATGACCTCTAATAGTAAATCCATGGTACTAAAATATCACACCTTAGAAACATACAATCCATGGTGAGGGATTATGAACATAGATTTTATTTGGTTGGCACACAAAAACATAAAAAAATTATGTTCTAGAATTTATTTGGGTGACATAAAGAAACATAAAAACACACACAATACATGGTGCTACAAGATCACACCTTCGTAAACTCGTTCATGCAGGGAGATTCTCCTTAGTGATTTAAAAGATGGTGCTGTAGTAATTGGGTTTGGAATAAGTTCCTTTTTTCTCCATAGTAGTAACAGTGGTTCCAACATAAAGAGTATCCCTCTACAAGAACGTAAAAGGAATGTATGTAAAGAACTCCCTAATTATAAAACTCATTCTTAATGAAACATATCTTGGGTCACTATCAACACTTCAAAATTCTCATGGCCTTGGTCTGAAAATAAAGAATGATAACCAGATTCATTAAATGGCTCACCAAAATTCAACTTAGGGAATTTAGGCCTAACATGACATGTGTTCCCACAATTATTGTAGGTAACCTCTCTCAAAGTGGATTTGGACCAAGTCTCTATAGACAGACTTTAGTTCTTTTCATCCTTCTTATACTTACCATTATATTCCACTAAAACTCAGAATGACTTCTAACACTCAAACCCCTGTCTTTGGATTAATCCTTAGACTTTCCATGAAACCCATGAAAAATAATAACATATATGACTTCGTATATAGTCAAGGAGTATCTTCCATACATCATAAACTCTATACTATGTTCATATGAACTATCTAAGAATATTAAAATAATAATTTCATGGTTCTCTTATTCAAAACTAGCATTGATGTTGTATAATCCTAACATGATTTTATTAAAATCATCAATATGGTCCTAGATGAGAGTTCCATGATTCATTTTGAAGTTGTATCGTTTCTTTTATATATATATATATATAACCTACTAATGAAGTTGTTATATGAAAATTTTCTAACTTAGACCAAATTATAGCTATAGAGTTTTCAAGAGAAACCTCTTGTGGAACTTTCTCAGAATAAGATGATGTTAAAGATATATGATCATTCATTAAAATATTAGGTCGGACATCTAAGTAGGTGGTAATAGCCTATCCATTAACATACTAGTTATATGAGCTTTCTTGGGACTATGCAGTGCATCTTTCACCACTTGTTGGATTGGTAGTTGTATCATATTAAGTTTTCATTGATTATACCCTTTTAACCCTTAGTATATCCTATGAAAATACATCTAACAACCCTAGGATCAAGCTTTTTAGTCTTGAAATGATCATAGGAAGTGAAGTCAAATACTCTAAGATGTCCATAGGATGGGAAAAATCCACTCCAAATTTGTTTTGGAGTCTTAAAACCATTATAAGAAGAGAGAAACATATTTATCAAGTAAACATTCATAGTGGAAGAATTATATTAAAAGGTCTTGGGAAATCCTGAGCATTAAATCATGCTATGAACCCACTCAAGAATAGTGTGTTTCACGCTTTCATATGAACCATTTTTAGGAGTATTAATCATTATCCAGTGTCTCAAAATTCCCTCATACTCATGGAATTTAGTAAACTCTGTAGACTACTTTTCATGTTTATTATCAGTCCTCAAGGCATTAAATATACTCTAATATTTATTTTATATATAGGATTTATAAGTTTTAAACACCTTAAAGACATAAGATTTTTTTATCAATTTGTAAATAGAAACATTCCATGAAAAAATATATATATATAATTGAAAAAATAGGATCCTATTTCATGGAAGATAATCCTAGAAGACACTCACAAATTAGAGTGCACTTACTCAAATGGGTGATAGGATTTGAAGCTGTATTTATGAAAACTAACTCTTTCTTACATAAATAAGACACAGTCCTCAGAAAAGGGGATGTTAATTGGTAAAAATTTGGGTAAAATCCCCTTTTCTCACTCAATTCCTCTAAACCTTTACCAATCACATGTCTCATCCTTTTATGATAAAGAATACTACAATCACTATCGGTGACATAATTGTTTCCCATATGTTATTATAAGTCGTTCCATTCAAGACATACAACCCATTAATTAAGGATCCTTTAAGAAACATATGAGAAACCTTTGAGATTTTGATGTAACCACTCTAAAATTTAATGTTATATCCATTACAGTCCAATATAACTAATTAAATAAAATATTTATACAAATCTGGAACCCATATCACATCCAATAAGTTGAAAAGAAAGTGGTTTGAGAGTTCTGTCCTGACTAAAAATATACCAATGAAATGATATCTCTTATTTTTGGATAAAATAACCTCTCATTTAGATTCATTGGACAACTTGGAAAATGAAATCCTATTTGGGAAAAAATTGAAAGAACACCTATAGTCTGGAGCCCACTCAACATTCAATGTATCTTAGGACACTATCAACACTTCAACTTTCTCAAAGATTTTGTCTCAAAAGAGTGAATGGTCACTAGAATCTTTAAAAGGATCATCAAACATACATATATACATAGATATATGTATATACACATATAAATACATATAAAATCACACACACACACATACATACACATACATGCATACTTGCACATCCATGTACATATATACACATACACATACATATGCATACACATAAATGTATACAGATATGTGTATAAACAAACAAACACATATGCACACATATATACATATACACATGCACACATAAGTGTATGTGTATAAACAAATATACATGTATACATACACATACATACATACATTCATATATACACACATACATACATACATACACATATGCATACATAATTTCACATATAAATACATATACACATACACCCATGTATACATTAACATATATGCATGTATATATTCATATATATAAACGCACATACACATTCATATTTTATATACATACATATATTGACCCCCCTCATTTTTTCACTATTTTTTTCTTTTATCGTACCGCAAGCTTTTCAAGTCATACCAAACTCATGTCATCTCATAATCCTACATATGATGAGGGTTCAAACCCTAAAAACCTCACTTTGGATTATTTAAAAACCATTTATAGTTGATGACATAAGTAGTGACATGTGTGATAACACATACAGGGGTACATGCCAATGTACATACTAGCACAACATAGCACATAGGGAGGGGGCCATAAGGCCAGGAAATTGAGGCCTTTAGGCTATAAAAATTGTAATTAGATAGCTATGTTGTTGGTCAACCCTTAGAGAGGGGTGTGATCTATCCTTGTTATCCCAGATGTGTTTCTGTTGTTTTGTTTCACGTAACTTCCAAGACCTTAAATATCAATATATTATATTTAAATATACATTTTTAATATATTTAAATACATTGTTAAATATTTTTATTGATTAATATAATAATTTTTATTATATAAATTATGAAAATATAATTAATAATAAATTTATAATTTAATTTGAATTATATTTTAAAATATAAATTTTATATGAAAAAATATTTTAATTTATATATATATACTTTATAATATATAAATATATGTACACTCAAGAACACATATAATTATCAATTTATATGTATAGAATAAATATATTTTCATATTATAAATATTTTTTCATGAATATAAATATATAAATTTATATATGAACTATATTTAATGTGTTTATATATTTATTTATGTTGTTTATATCACTATATTTTCTAATACGTGTGTGTAATTATAATTTTATATTTAATAAATAAGTATAAAAAATAAACTGAATATATATTATTATATGCATACACACATTTTTAATATAAGTTAGGGAAAGGTCCCATTTTTATTTAATAATGGAAACACGTCTTATTTCTTGCTGGTTGGAGGGGAACTCATTACATGTCTTGTAGGCCCAGGGCATGAGATCCAATTACATGGCCCATAGGCTCTGACCCGTAGGTCTATGGTCGGCCTAAAAGCATAGTGATCATGAGAGAAAATTATAGTGGCTCGTAGGCCCTGGCCTGTAGGTCTTTTGGATAGCCCACAGTATATCCACCCATCCTATGCTCGCCTGTCATCACACCACCTGAGTCTGCCACCACCTGCATCTCCCCCGTTATCATCCTCGTGCTTAGCTTCTATCATCTAAAGCACCCCCTCTATCATCTCTATGTGCCTGCACCACCAGAGGATTCCACTTATGGGGATTTCCATCTCCCGTGATCCTACACCTCTGGAGTCTCGTCACCCCCCCCCCCCCACACACACACACACCATCGCCCTCATGCACCCTCACAACCTGAGGTTGCCACCTACTTCGCCTTCAATGGTATCCCCGTGCACTATCATCTTCATTATGCAATCCCTCCCACGTTTTCTCTCTTGTGGGAAAGAGAAATCTCACCCCCCCCCCATTAAATTGTGGGGCTATAGGCAGTAGCTAGGAATCAAACCCCAATTGCAAGGATGAACTTGGATAATATATAAATATGTATATTTGTATAATATATATGTGACGTAACCTTTATGTGTGTGTGTGTGTATTTTAACATATATATGTGATGAAAAAATGTATATATATTAATATATATTTATATTAAGAATTATATAAAATGAAAATAAATATATAAATTGAAATATAAAATTTAGTTAATTAATTTGTTAATTAATTTATATAGTTCACATTACTATGTTTTATAACATGTGTGTCTATTATTATAATTATGTATATAATTATAAATATGTATAAATTAATATATATATATACATACATATATATTTTATTCATAAAAATTTGTATAATTATTGTCATATAAATCATATTTAAAACTATATAAATATGTATATATAAATTATATCATTTAGGGTACCATTTATCAATACTAAAAAAATACTAATACATGTTGTCATTTATGAGTTCCAAATAAAATTCTTATAAAGGGTGCCATTTATAAATACTAAAAAATGATTATAAAGGGTTCTCTTTTATCTTTAATTTTTTTTGTATTTTTAAAGTATTCCTTTATCACCACTCTTAGGTAGTGATGAAAAATGTTTTCCCTTTATCAACATTTTTAGCACTAATTTAGGGTAGCATTGAATAGTGAACAAACTATAGTATTTCAATCCTTTTAATTGAAAGATCAATACATTTTTACCTTCTTTATGCATTGATCTTCACTTAGGTTGTTTCAAAGGTGTTATTGTAGTTGTTGGAGCCCTTGTATGTTCCACCTTAGAGCTCAATAGTGATTATGGTGCTGGTATAGAGAGTATCCCCCTGCATGAATGTACCTTTCATTGAAATTATATTCACCATCACTTTTTTCATGTAAGGGACATGTACCATTTATTATTTCATTCTATATTAAATCTAACCTCCTCAAAACATATTAAAAACAACTTATGTAATGTTTCTTCACATCATAAAATTGACTGCTAAACAAACACACACACATATTACTAAATCATAATCACATATCCATATTTTTTCAAAATCACATAAACACACTATTGAGGAGAAACCCCAAGTGTATGAAATTATTTAATTCCGAGATCATAGAAAGGTGAAAAAATTATAATTAATAAAGAGTTAAGAAATTAAGAAAGAACAAGTGATGAATATCAGACAACCAAGTTAAGTAGAGAATGAAGGTAGGGAAAAAGAACATTGTGATTTAACATCATTCAGAATAATTTGGTCATACTCCAAAATAAGAAAAACAACACATTCCTTCCTTTTATTAAAGATTAAAAATGAAACATACTTGAAAAGAAATATAACATAAAAAAATCTGGCAAGAAGTACAAAACTAGAAAAACATAAACACCAAAAATTTTAAGAATATGCTCTTATCAACAACCAGATTTACTAACTGACATCCTCAAACTAGATTCTCTTGGATTCTCCAACAACGTCAACAAAATGAGATCAATAAACTCACAATTAACTAAAAAAACATATCCATCAGAACATGTTTCCTGAGAGAGATCGGATCTTTCAAGGGTAAGGGAAGTGGTGCATCTCGAAGGAAACAATGCCTCTGGATCCAATTGAACTCCTCTAAAAAAATATTTCTCTCTTGAATTTTCCTCCCCCTCTTTGGAATAACATCAATATCCTCTCTTGAAACCTTCACAAAAATCAATCTCTCCCAATACAGATATGATGAGTAGATATATCCAAATGAATCAAGTGTGGTTTCAGCAACTCAATGGAAGTCATGGAGTGATTCAAGAACTAACATCCCAATAAAACTATTTCAACAGAAAAAGAAAAACCTTGCATAAAAAGATCTCAAAATTTTGTTCAAAGGCTCATCAGACTTCAACTTAGGTAATTTGGTCCTGACATGCCTAGGTTTACAATAATGATAGCTGGTAACCTCTCTCAGTTTGGATTTAGACCAAGTCTCCCTAGAAAGACTTCGGTTCTTTCCACCCTTCTTATTCTTATCGTTGATCATCCTTCGAAGTTCAAAATGTACTCTAAAAGTGAAATCCATGGACTCATATTTGACCTGAGCCTTTCCATGTAACTCATGATAAAGAAAAATATATTTTACTTCATCTAAAGTCAAGGAGACATTTCCATACGTCAGAGAGTCTATAATATGTTCATATGAAAAATATAAGGAAATTAGTTTAAATTGGAAATCAATAAGTATGAAAAATTAACATAGGAAATATATTTATTTAGTGATTAAAATCCCATAACATTACATGTTATCATAACGCACCCATTACAACTTTAATGGTTCTGTGAAGGAAACCACCACAAATTTTATTTGGTTGGCACATAGAAACATAAAAAACACACACAATCCTGGATGCTATAAGATCAGACCTTAGTAAAGTTATTTTATGCAGGTAGATTCTCCTCAGTGGTTTCAATGATGGTGTTTTAGTATTTGGAGTCAGTGTAAGTGTCACCATGAACCTCAGTAGTGATAGTGGTGCCAGTATAGAGAGTATCCCTCTGCATGAAGGTAAAATGAACATTACACGTAGCTTTAGTTTCAATTACATTCACTATGAGGTTCGGCATCTGAATAATCATCAGATTTGATCACATAATCTAAATCAAGTAGAGGGACTAGTGGAGAAGTTTTAATAGGAGACTCACCATTCATGTAAGGGTCAAACTCAAGATCCATCTTATGAAAAGGGTCAAAACTATCATCACTTGGAAGATATACTCTAAGAGTAAGAGACTCTTGAAACTTCAGATCCATACTAACAATACAATTTTGATAACTATGTTTCTCTACCCATAGACTATACCCTTTCACCCCCTTATGATATCCTATGAAAATATATCTACCAACTCTATGCAGAAGATTTTCTAAATTGACATGATTTCAAAAAGTGTATCCATTTACTCTAAGTTGTCCATGGGATGGGGATAGCTACTCCAAATATCCTTTTGAGTCTTAAACCCATTGGAAGATGAGGGAGACATATTTTTCAAGTAAAGTGTCATAGTGGTAGCCTCATCCCAAAACTACATTATAAAACAAAAGCATGAAAGCATTCAACACACCCGCTTAAGAATAGTGAAATTCATGAATTTTATGAGTATGAGTCAATGTCCAGTGCCCCAAAATTCCCTCATCCTCAAAAAATCTAGAAAACTCAATAGACATGTATTCATGGTGGTCATCAGTCCTTAAGGTTTTTATTTTCTTTGAATATTGATTTTCCATAGATGATTTCCCGGTTTTAAACACTTCAAAGGCATCATATTTATTTATCAACCTGTAAAAAAAATTTCTCAAAAACATCTATAAAAGTGGGAAAACAAATAAGAGCCTCAACCATGGGAGATAATACTAGTAGGTACTCACAAATCATAGTGCACATACTCAAGTGGTGACTATATTTAAATATGTATTTTTTGAAAGCTGACACTTTTAGATTTACCAACTACATAGTCATTACAAAAGGAAAGTTATTCATTGTAACATTTGGTAAAAACCCTTTATTAATAAATTTCTTTAAACCATTAACACTCACATGACCCATCCTTCTATGAAAAATCATATTGTTGTCACTGCTGGTGACATAAGTTTTCCCACCTTCTTAGTGAGAGTATTTCCATTCTAGACATAAAACACACTAACTATGTCTCCCTTAAGAAGTAACAAGAACCCTATGATATTTTGAGTCAACCAATCTAAAACATAATGGTAAGTCCCTTCTTATTCAAGACAACTAATGAAATAAGATTATTATAGAGATCTGGAACCCATCTCACATCTAATAAGGTGAAGAAGAGTGGTATGAGAGTTATATCATAACTATTCGTCAACCATGTAACAACATATCTTTCAATTTTCTCAAATAACCTGTCCTTTAGCTTCCTCAGTCAACTCAAAAAAGTAGATCATATTTTGGAACATATGTAAAGAACACCTTGAATATAAATCCCACTCACCATGAAACATATATTGGGACACTATTACCACTTCATCACACTCATGGACTTAGTCTGAATATAGTTAATGATCACCATATTATTTAAAAGGCTCACAAGACTTCAACTTAGGGAATTTGGGCCTAATATGCCTAGTTTTCCTACAATGATAGTAGGTAACCTCCCTCATTTTTTATTTGGATAAATTCTCTCAAGATAGTCTTTTTTATTTTCTTCCTTCTCATAAATACCTTTATTTTTTCAAAAAAAACTCATAATGACCTCTAACACTCAAACCCTTGTCTTTGGATTAAACCATATACTTTCCATGAAACTCATGAGAAAGAAGGAAAATTATGACTTCCTCTATGGTCAAGATTCTCTTCCACATATCATAGAATATATAAGATGTTCATATGAAAAATCAATGAAAATTAAAATAATAACGGTTGGGTCCACTTATTCAACATTTACATTGATATTGGTTGTGTCCAATTAGATTTAATTAAACTCATCAAGCTGGTCTTGGATTTGATTTCTAGGACACATCTTGAAGATTTATCATTTATGTTTCTTATATAGATGGCCTAATACTGATGTTTTCATATAAAATTATTCTAACTTGGAGAAAAGTACACTTATAGAGGTTTCTTAAGAATCCTATTGTAGAACTTTATCAGCCAAGGATAATGTTTAAGATCTATGAGATTTCATTAAAATTTCAGGTGGAACATATGAGTAGGTGGTCACAGTCTATCCATTAGCAGATTGAATTATATGAGGTTTCCTGGGACCATCCAATGCATCTTGAATGTCTTGATGGAATAGAAATTATCTCATATTAGGTTTCCATAGATTATACCATTTCAATCATTTATGATAGATTATTAAAATTCATCTAACAACTCTAGGATCAAGCTTTTCGACTTGTCTTGAGCATAATAACTACATCCAAATACATTAATATGTCCATAGGATTGGGAAAATCTACTCCAAAGTTCCGTTATAGTATTTAAACCATTAAAATATGAGGAACAAATATTTATCAAGTTAAATATCATAGTGGAAGCCTCATCTCAAAAGGACTTGGGGAAATAAGATCTTGAAAGCATGCTATGAACCTGTTCAAGAATAGTGTTGTTCATGCTTTCAACTGAACTATTTTTTAGGAGTATGAGTCAATTTTAATTATCTATAAATTCTCTCATCCTCAAAAAATTTAGTAAACGTGGTAGATAGGTATTCAGGGTCATTATCTGTCATCTTGGATTTCAATTTCTTCTATGGTTGATTTTCCACATAGGATTTCTTTGTTTTAAACACAAAAAAGATATAATATATATTTATCAATATATAAATAAAAAAATTTCTTTAAAAACCATATATAAAAGTGAAAAAATTAGAAGACTCTATCATGTGAAATAATCCTAGGATGTCCCCATAAATCAAAGTGCACATACTCAAGTGGGTTACTGGATTTGAAGATGGATTTGTGAAAACTGACTCTTTTAAACTTACTTAGGACACAGTCCATACAAATTGGAAAGATAATTGGTTTAACTTTGAGTAAAAACCCATTTTTTCATTCAATTCCTCTAAAACTTTAACACTCACATGCATCTTCCTTCTATGCCAAAGCATACTACTATCACCATTGGTGACATAAGTGTTTCCCATATTCTTAGTGTAAGTCTTTCAATTCAAGACATACATCCCACTAACTAAGGATCCCTTAAGAACCTTATGATAACCCTTTGAGATTTTGAGGTATCCAATATCAAATTTAAAGTTAAATCTCTTCTAATCCAAGACAAAAAATGAAATAATATTCCTATTTAGATCTAAAACTTATCTCACATCCAATAATGAGAAAATAGAGTGGTCTAGGAGTTATATCATAACTAAAACTCTCCCCATGAAATGATATCTCTTATTATTAGATAAAATAACCTCTCCTTTCACTTCCTTGTCAAACTAAGATAAAGAAATTTTATTTGGGAACAGATAGAAAGAACACTCAGAGTCTAAAACTCTCTTAGTATACAGCATATCACGGGACACTATCAACACTTCAACACTCTCAAAGCTTTAGTCTGAGAGGAGATAATAATTATTGGATTCTTTAAAAGGATCATCAAACTTCAACTAAGGGAATTTGGTCCTGCCATGCCTAGGTTTACAACAATGATATCTGGTAACCTCTCTTAGTTTGGATTTGGACCAAATCTCCCTTGGCCAAATTCAGTTATTTCCACCTTTCTTATTCTTATCTTTCACTACTATACATATATCCTTTAACAACATAAAAAATGGCCTTTAAAAGTGTTAAAAAGTCCTATTGATCACAATACTGATAAAGAGGGTCCTTTAACATCACTAAAAAGTTTGTTGATAAATGATCCCCTTTATCAACACTTTTATAGCATTGATAATTACCCCCTTTATAAATTCTATTTTTAGATCTGATAAATGATACCTTTATCAGAGCTTTTTTAGCACTGATAAAGGGATACCCGCCTATAGTGTGCGGTTTATATAACATCACACCCATCCTGAAATTTAAACACATATAACTTCACACTCAACCATCAATTTAAACATAGCACACCCAAACGAAAACATCAATTTAAACAACACACCAGAATAAATCCTACTATGTACATTTAATTGATATCATGAATACAAAACTATCCACCCATGGTATATACAAAAATAAACATTATTATTTACATTTGAAAGAAAATTTTTTATATAATTACATTTAAAATTGTCCAACAAACATTCTAAAATAATAATATTTCATCTTTTGACACTCGTGGTCCCCTCTCAAAAACCTCATCCAATGGTATCAGTTTCCAAAAAAATAATCTAAAAATGATAAAAATATTCCACCTATGTAATAAAACAAATGTTATGTTTGTAATTACATAAAGAAATAAATTAAACAATAAAATAAAAGAACACATTAATAAAATGTAAATATTTCATAAAAATGACCCATTTGGAGTTATATCAGTCAGACCATGCATCCAATTGATGTGGGGTTGATTTCTACACATTAAAAGTGAGTTATGGATCATTTTACTAAAATTTCAAAACAATACAAATGTGTTTTATTAGTTTTGAGTATGTTACAATTTCTTTTACTAAAATTAATGTCAATTTTAAATAATGACACATTTGGAGTTATATCGGTCACACTGTGTGTCATATTGAGGTGAGGCTGATTCATACCTATGAAAAATTACTGATGGATTTTTTTCCTAAAGTATCAAAATAATCTGAATGCATTTGCTTATTTTTTCAGAATTTTAGTTGTGTGTTTTTACTAAAATATCATTTCAAACTGAAAAGACACATTTTGGATCATATCGATTACATCATTTATCAGTTTGACATGAGACTTATTTATAAAAATCAAAAATGAATTATGAGTCTCTTTGAAAAATTATCAATAAAATCAGACAATGTTTGTTTGGTTTTCAGTGAGTGATATGTTTTGAACTAAAATGTTAATTTTAAACTAATAATGAACACTTTTATTCATAACAATCACATCATGCGTCAAATTGAGGTGCAGGTAACTCCTAAACATCAAAAATGACTCATGGATCATTTACCTAGAGTATTAAAATAATCTAAATGTGTTTTCTAAGTTTTCAGTATGTCACTTTTTGTTTTTACTTAAATTAATGTCAATTTTAAATAAAAAGAGACACTTTGAGTTATACTGGCCAAATGGTGTGTCGTATTGAGGTGAGGCTAATACCTAAACTTCAGAAATGACTAATAGATCATTTTCCTAAAACATCAAAACAAGAAAAATGTGTTTACTTGGTTTTCAGTATGTCACTTGTTTTTTTAATTTAAATTAATGTCAATTTCAAATAAAAAGAAACTTTGAGTTCTACCAGAAGAACTGTGTGTTGTGTGGTGGAAAATATGATCCCTATATGTTAAACATGACTAATATACCGTTTTCCAAAAATATCAAAACAATTCTAATGTGTTTGCTCGGTTTTCAGTATGTCACTTGTTGTTTTTTACATAAATTAATCTCAATTTTAAATAAAAAGATACACTTTGAGTTGTACCGGACACACCATACATCGTATTGATATGCAGTTGAGTCCTACATGTCAAAAATGGCTCATGTATCATTTTCTTAAAGTATAAAAACAATCTGAATGCATTTTCTTGGTTTTAAGTACAACACTTGTTCTTTTTTACTTAAATTAATGTCAATTTTAAATAAAAAGTGACATTTTGAGTTGTACAAGCCACACCATGTGTCATATTAAGGTTTGGGTAATCTATACACATTAAAAATGACTAATATATCATTATACTAAAATATTAAAATAATTCTAAAGTGTTTGATCAGTTTTTAGTATGTCCCTAAATGGCCCGAAGGCCTTCTTTTTATTGATTTTTGATAACCCCCCTTTCAAGGGATGAGGGGGAACCCTTACAAGGCTTGTAGGCTTAGAGATTACATGAATTTTAGGTCTTAGAGGAAATATCCAGACTATAACTACATGGAACTATTCCTTCCCTGCATTCACATCGTGATATCAGCTCTCCACCTTCGCATGTCACTTATTGGTTTTACTTAAATTATTATCAATTTTAAATAAAAATAGACACTTTGAGTTTTACCAGACACACCGTGCAATGGATTGAGGTTTTTTGACTCATACGCATCACAAATGACTCATGGATCATTTTACTAAAGTATCAAAACATTTTTAATGTGTTTCCTCAGTTTTCAGTATGTCACCTGTTGTTTTTACTTCAGTTAATGTCAATTTTGAATAAAAAGAGACACTTTGAGTTATACCAGTCACACCCTATGTCAGATTGAGGTGAGGGTGACTCATAAACATAAAAATGACTTATTTATCATTTTCATAATGTATCAAAACAATCCAAATGTGTTTTCTTGGTTATAAGTACGTCACCTGTTGTTTTTACATAAATTAATGTCAATTTTAAATAAAAAGATAATTTGAGTTCAACCAGCTACATCGCGTGTCTTATTGAGGTACGGTTAATCCCTACACATCAAAAATGACTAATATATCTTTTTCCTAAAATATGAAAACAATCTTAATGTGTTTTATCAGTTTTTAGTATGTCACTTGTTGTTTTTACATAAATTAATGTCAATTTTAAATAAAAAGAGACACTTTGTGTTCTACCGGCCACACCGTGCATCGTATTGAGGTATGGTTGACTTATAAATGTCAAAGATGAATCATGGATCTTTTTTCTAAAGTATCAAAACAAATATAATGCATTATATCAATTTTAAGTATGCCCATAAGGGGCTCTGTGACTTCGGCTCTCCCCTGGTCACCGCCTCCTTCCTCGCCTAGGGTTTGTGTGGCACCATTCCTCCAGGATCGTGGCGGCGTCTTCTCTGTTGCAGTGGGGTCGGCGCCCTTTGGGAGTCTGTCCTGGACTTGTGCGATTCAAACTCCGGTGAGCCTCCTCGTCTCTCTGGCGTCTCGCACAACGGTTCCTCTCCACCCTATTCCTTCTTTTGGGATAGGGTTTCTTCGGATATGTGGTGCTAGTCGAAAGAGGTACTCCAGGCTCTATGGCTCGAGTGATGCCTCCTCTTATCTAGCATGTCTTGGGTGATTCGTCGCAACCCCGATGTGTGACTTGGATGGCGACGATGGGATCTTTTTTACGGTGACTCCGAGATCTGGTTTTGGTGATGTTTTCTGATTCTGTTCTTTTTAGTCGTTATTGTTCGTGATGTGTTGATGATGGATTTGTGGTGAGTTTGGTTGGTGTTTTCTAGTTGATTTTGGTTCGCGACGCATTCAGTCTATTGGGATGCGATTGATTGAAGGTTGTTCACTTCTGGTTTTGGTTTTTGTTGATGATTCTTGGCTTATCGTGGCTGTTTGATGTTGGGGCTCCATCATGATGTGTCGTCGAGGGGAATTCCAGTGGGTTTCTTCCGGATGGTGATGTTGGGGAGGCGATGACCCATGATAGGTGTGTGGGTTGTGATTCTCTATATATGAAATGAGATTTTTGTCTTTGAATTTTGTAATTTGAATTTGAACATTGTGGTGGTCGTGACCCGTGTAAGGTTTCCCGCTTCCCTTAAAGCGGCTTTTTGAAAATAAAAAAAAGGATTTGCAGTCCCTTGTTGTTTTTACTTAAATTAATGACTATTTTAAAAAAAAAAGAGACTCTTTTAGTTGTATCAGCCACACTATGAGTCATATTGAGGTGAGGCTTATCCCTACACATTAAAAATGACAAATTAGTGTGCATATACTCAAGTGGGTGACTGGATAAGAATCTGTATTTATGAAAAATAACTCTTATTTACTTACTTAGGACACAGTCCTCACAAAAGGGAATGTTAATTGGTGAAACATTGGGTAAAAACCCTTTTCTCACTCAATTCCTCTAAACCTTTAGCAATCACATGTCTCATCCTTTTATGATAAATATTACTACAATCATTATCGGTGACATAAGTGTTTCCCATATGCTTATTGTATGTCATTGCATTCAAGACATACAACCCATTAATTAAAGATCCATTAAGAAACATTTGAGAAACCTTTGAGATTTTGATGGAACCACTCTCAAATTTAATGTTATATCCATTACAATCCAATATAACTAATTAAATAAGATATTTATACAAATCTGGAACCCATATCACATCTAATAAGGTGAAAAGAGAGTGGTTTGAGAGTTCTGTCCTGACTAAAAATATACCAATGAAATGATATCTCTTATTATTGGATAAAATAACCTCTCATTAAGCATTATTGGCCAACTGCTATTTGGGAAAAAATTGAAAGAACACTTATAGTCTGGATCCCACTCAACATGCAACGTATCTGAGGACACTATCAACACTTCAACGCTCTCATAGATTTGGTCTGAAAAGAGTGAATGGTCACTAGATTCTTTAAAAGGATCATCATACATACATGTATAAATAGATATATGTATATACACATATAAATACATACAAAATCACACACACACACATACATACACATACATACATACTTGTACATCCATGTACATATATACACATACACATACATATGCATACACATAAATGTATACAGATATGTGTATAAACAAACATACACATATGCACACATATTTACATGTACACATGCATACATAAATGTATGTGTATAAACAAATATACATGTATACATAAACATACATGCATGCATTCATACACACACACATACATACATAAATACACATATGCATACATAATTTCACATATACAAACATATACACATACACACATGTATACATTAACATATATGCATGTATACATTAATATATATATACATATATACACTTTCATATTTTATATACATACATATATTGACCCCCTCTTCATTTTTTCACTATTTTTTCTTTTATCGTACATCAAGCTTCTCAAGTCATACCAACCTCATGTCATCCCGTAATCCTACATATGATCAGGGTTAAAACCCTACAAACCTCACTTTGGATTATTTACAAACCATTTATAGCTGATGACAGAAGTAGTGACATGGGTGATAACACATACCGGGGTACATACCAAAGTACACACTAGCACAAGACAGTACATAGGGAGGGGGCCATAAGGCCAGGAAATTGGAGCCTTTAGGCTATAAAAATTTTAATTAGCTAGCTATGTTGTGGGTCAACCATTAGAGAGGGGTGTGATATATCCTTGTTATCCCACATGTGTTTCTGTTGTTTTGTTTCCCGTAACTTCCAAGGCCTTAAATATCAATATATTATATTTAAATATAAAATTTTAATGTATTTAAATACATTGTTAAATATTTTTATTGATTAATATAATAATTTATATTATATAAATTATGAAAATATAATTGATAATAAATTTATACTTTAATTTTAATTATATTTTAAAAAATATATTTTATATGACAAAATATTTTAATATATATATATATACTTTATAATATATAAATATATGTACACTCACGAACACATATAATTATCAATGTGTATGTATAGAATAAATATATTTACATATTATAAGTATTTTCTCATGAATATAAATATATAAATTTATATATGAACTATATTTAATGTGTTTATATATTTATTTATGTTGTTCATATCACTATATTTTCTAATATGTGTGTGTAATTATAATTTTATATTTAATAAATATGTATAAAAAAATAAACTGAATATAGATTATTATATACATACACACATTTTTAAAATAAGTCAGGGAAAGGCCTCTTTTTTATTTAATAAAGGAAAAATATCTTATTTCTTGTTGGGTGGAGGGGAACTCATTACATGGCTTATAGGCCCAGGGTATGAGATCCCATTACATGGCCCATAGGCTCTGACCCGTAGTTCTATGGCCGGCCTAAAAGAATAGTGGTCATGAGATCCAGTTATAGTGGCCCATAGGCCCTGACCCGTAGGTCCTTTGGATAGCCCACACTATATCCACCAATCCTACGCTCACCTATCATCACACCACCGGAGTCTGCCACCACTTGCATCTCCCCTGTTATCATCCTTGTGCTCTCCTTCTATCATCTACAACACCCCCTCTATCATCTCTATGTGCCTGCACCACTAGAGGCTTCCACTTATGGATCTTTCCATCTCCTTTGATCCTACACCTCTAGAGGCCTGTCACCCTCCCCCCCCCCCCCCCCACACACACACCATCATCCTCATGCTCCCACACAACCTGAGGTTGCCACCTACTTCACCTTCAATGGAATCCCCGTGCACTGTCATCTTTATTATGCAATCCCTCCCGCATTTTCTCTCTTGTGGGAAAGAGAAATCTCACCCCCCCCCATTAAATGGGAGGGGCTATAGGCAGTATCTAGGAATCAAACCCCAATCATAAGGATGAACTTGGATAATATATAAAAATGTATATATATATATATATGTATGTATGTATATATGTATAAAATATATGTGACGTAACCTTTATATGTGTGTGTATATTTTAACATATATATGTGATGAAAAATTGTATATATAAATATATATTTATATTATGAATTATATAAAATGAAAATAAATATATAAATTGAAATATAAAATTTAGTTAATTAATTTGTTAATTAATTTATATAGTTCACATTACTATGTTTTATAATATGTGTGTTTATTTTTATAATTTTGTATATAATTATAAATATGTATAAATTAATATATATATATATACATATATATATTGTATTCATATAAATATTTATAATTATTGTCATATAAATCATATTTAAAAATATATAAATATGTATATATAAATTATATCATTTAAGGTACCATTTATCAATACTAAAAAACACTAATACATGTTTTCATTTATGAGCGCTAAATAAAATGATTATAAAGGGTGCCATTTTTTAAATACTAAAAAATGATGATAATGGGTGCTCTTTGATCATTAATTTTTGTTGTAGTTTTAAAGGTTTCCTTTATCAACACTCTTAGGTAGTGATGAAAAATGTTTTCCCTTTATCAACATTTTTAGCACTAATTTAGGGTAGCATTGAATAATTCAAAAACTATAGAAATGTAATCCTTAGAGTTGAAATATCAATACATTTTTACCTTCTTTATGCATTGATCATCACTTAGGTTGTTTCAAATGTGTTATTGTAGTAGTTGGAGCCCTTGTATCTTCCACCTTAGAGCTCAATAATGATTATGGTGATAGTATAGGGAGTACCCCTTGCATGAATGTACCTTTCATTGCAATTATATTCACCATCACTTTTGTCATGTAAGGGACATGTACTATTGGTTTTTTCATTCTCTATTAAATCTAATCTCCCCAAAAAAATATGCTAAACAACTTATGTAATATTTCTTCACATCATTAAATTGATTGTGAATCAAACACACACACACATTTCTAAATCATAATCACATATCCATATTTTCCAAAATCACATAAACACACAATTGAGGAGAAACCCCGTGTGTATAACATTATTTAGTTCCCAAGATCATGGAAAGGTGACAAAATTCTAATTGATAAAGTGTTGAGAAATTAAGAAAGAACAAGTGATGAAAATCAGACAACCAAGTTAAGTAAAGAATGAATGTATGGAAAAAGAACATTGTGATTCAACATCGTTCAGAATAATTTGCTCATACTCCGAAATAAGAAAAAACACATTCCTACCTTTTATTAATGATTAAAAATGAAACATACATGAAAATAAATATAATATAAAAAAAATTTGGCAAGAAGAACAAAAATAGAACAACAGAAACACCAAAACTATTTAGAATATGCTCTTATCAACAGCCAAATTTACTCAATGACATCCACACACTAGATTATCTTGGATTCTCCAACAACGTAAACAAAATGAGATCAATAAACTCACAATTAACTGAAAAACATATCCACCGGAATACATTTCCTGAGAGAGCTCGGATCTTTCAATGGTAAGGGAAGTGGTGCGTCTGGAAGGAAACAATGCCTCTAGATCTAACTGAACTCCTCTAGAGAAATATTTCTCTCTCGAATTTCCCTCCCCCTCTTGGGAAAAGCATCAATATCCTCTCTTGAAACCTTTACACAAATCAATCTCTCCCAATACAGATATGATGAGTAGATATATCCAAAGGAATCAAGTGTGGTTTCAGCAGCTCAATGGAATTCATGGAGTGAATCGAGACCTAACAGCCCAATAGAAATATTTCAACAAAAAAATAAAAACCTTGAATAAAAAGGTATTAAAATTTTGTGTAAAGGCTCATCAGACTTCAATTTAGGGCATTTGGTCCTAACATGCCTAGTTTTACAACAATGATAGCCGGTAATCTCTCTCATCTTGGATTTGGACCAAGTCTCCCTAGGATGACTTCGGTTCTTTCCACCCTTCTTATTCTTATCTTTCATCATCCTTCGAAGCTCAAAATGAACTCTAAAAATGAAATCCATGGACTCATATTTTACCTAAGCCTTTCCATGCAACTCATGAGAAAGAAAAATATGTTTTATTTCCTCTAAGGTCAAGGATACATTTCCATACATTATAGAATTTATAATATGTTCATATGAAAAATATAAGGAAATTAGTTTCAATTGGAAATCAATAATTATGAAAAATTAACATAGGAAATATATTTATTTAGTGATTAAAATCCCACAACATTACATATTAACATAACGCACCCATTACAACTTTAATGGTTCTATGAAGGAAACCACCAAATATTTTATTTGGTTGGCTCATAGAATCATAAAAACATACACAATCCCCAATGCTATAAGATCACACCTTAGTAAAGTTATTTTATGTCGGTAGTTTCTCCTTAGTGGTTTCAAAGATGGTGTTTTAGTATTTGGAATCAGTGTAAGTGTCGCCATGCACCTCAGTAGTGATAGTGGTGCCAGTATAGAGAGTATCCCTCTATATGAAGGTAAAATGAACATTACATGTAGATTTAGTTTCAATTACATTCACTATGAGGTTTAGCATCTAATGAATCATCAGATTTGATCACAGAATCTAAATCAAGTAGAGGGACTAGTGGAGAAGTGTTAACAGGATACTCACCATTCGTGGAAGGGTAAACCTCAATATCCCTCTTATGAAAAGGATCAAAACTATCATCTGTTGGAAGATATACTCTAGGAGGAAGACACTCTTGAAACTTCAGATCCATACTAACAATACACTTTTGAAAACTATGTTTCTCTACCCATAGACTATACCCTTTCACCCCCTTAGGATATCCTATGAAAATATATCTACCAACCCTATGTACAAGATTTTCTAAATTGACATGATTGTAAGAAGTGTATCCAAATACTCTAAGTTGTCCATTGGATGGGGCTAGCTACTCCAAAGCTCCTTTTGAGTATTAAACCCATTGGAAGATGAGGGACACATATTTTTTAAGTAAAGTGTCATAGTGGTAGCCTCATCCCAAAATAACATTTTAAAACACAAGCATGAAAGCATTCAACACACCCGCTTAAGAATAGTGAAATTCCTAAATTTTAGGAGTATGAGTCAATGTTCAGTGCCCCAAAATTCCCTCATCCTCAAAAAATCTAGAAAACTCAATAGACATTCATTCATGGTGTTCATTAGTCCTTAAGGTTTTAATTTTCATCTAATATTGATTTTACATAGATTATTTCCATGTTTTAATCACTTCAAAGCATCAGATTTATTTATCAACATGTAAATAACAAAATTTCTCAAAAACATATATAATAGTGGAAAAAAATGAGAGACTCCACCAAGGGAGATAATCTTAGTAGGTCCTCACAAATCATAGTGCACATACTCAATTGGTGAATAGATTTAAATATGAATTTTTTGAAAACTAACTCTTTTAGATTTACCTACTACATAGTCATTACCAAAGGGAAAGTTATTCATTGTAATATTTGTTAAAATCCCTTTCTTAATAAATATATCTAAACTATTAACACTCACATGCCCCATCCTTCTATGAAAAATCATATTGTTGTCACTATTGGTGACATAAGTGTTCCCACCTTATTAGAGAATGTATTTCCAT
The DNA here is from genome assembly GCA_963277665.1 of Viscum album. Lineage (NCBI taxonomy): Eukaryota > Viridiplantae > Streptophyta > Magnoliopsida > Santalales > Viscaceae > Viscum > Viscum album. The sequence continues at coordinate 1,081,385,816 of OY728145.1, read as the reverse complement.
TCTAGAAATAAAACACATTAACTAAGTCCCTTAAGAACTAACAAGAACCCTTTGATATTTTGAGTCAACCAATCTAAAACGTAATGGTAAATCCCTTCTTATTCAAGACAAATAATGAAATAAGATTCCTATATAGATCTGGAACCCATCTCACATATAATAAGGTGAAGAAGAGTGGTATGAGAGTTATATCATTACTATTCTTCACCCATGAAACAAAATCTCTTCAATTTTCTCAAATAACCTGTCTTTTAGCTTCCTCAGTCAACTCAAAAAAAAAATATCATATTTTGGAACATATGTAATGAACACCCTAAATATAAAACCCACTCCCCATGAAACATATCTTGGGACACAATCACCACTTCATCACTCTCATGGACTTAGTCTTAATATAGTTAATGATCACCAAATTATTTAAAAGGCTCACTAGACATTAACTTAGGGAATTTTGGCCTAACATGCCTAGTTTTCCTACAATGATAGTAGGTAACCTCTCTCATTTTTTATTTGGACCAATTCTCCCAAGATAGTCATTTTTATTTTCTTCCTTCTCATACATACCTTTATTTTCCCAAAAAAAACTTAGAATGACCTCTAACACTCAGACCCCTATCTTTGGATTAAACCTTATACTTTCCATGAAACTCATGAGAAAGAAAGAAAAATTTTGATTCCTCTATGGTCAAGATTCTCTTCCATACATCATATAATCTATAAGATGTTCATATGAAAAATCAATGAATATTAAAATAATAATGGCATGGTCCACTTATTCAACATTAACATTGATATTGGTTGTGTCCAATTAGATTTCATTAAACTCATCAAGCTAGTCTTGCATTAGATTTCTAGGACACATCTTGAAGATTTATCATTTATGTTTCTTATATATATGACCTAATAGTGATGTTTTCATATAAAATTATTCTAACTTAGACCAAAGTGCACTTATAGAGGTTTATTTAGATTCCTCTTGTATAAATTTATCAGCCAAGGATAATGTTTAAGAGCTATGAGATTTCACTAAAATTTCAGGTGGAACATATGAGTTGGTGGCCACAGTCTATCCATTAGCGGAATGAATTATATGAGGTTTCTTGGGACCATCATGCGCATCATTAATGCCTTGAGGGAATATAAATGATCTCATATTAAGTTTCCATAGAATATACCATTTCAATCATTTATGATAGATTATTAAAATTCATCTAACAACCCTAGGATCAAGCTTTTCGACTTGTATTGAGCATAAGAACTGCATCCAAATAAATTAATATGTCCATAGGATTGGGAAAGTCTACTCCAAAGCTCCTTTGGAGTACTTAAACCATTAAAATATGAGGGACAACAATTTATCATGTAAACTATCATAGTGGAAGCCTTATCTCAAAAGGACTTGGGGAAACAAGATCTTGAAAGCATGCTATGAACCTACTCAAGAATAGTGTTGTTCATGCTTTCAACTGAACAGTTTTTTAGGAGTTTGAGTCAATTTTAATTATATAAAAATTCCCTCATCCTCAAAAAATTTAGTAAACTCGGTAGATAGGTACTCAAGGTCGTTATCTGTCATCTTGGATTTCAATTTCTTCTATGATTGATTTTCCACATAGGATTTCTTTGTTTTTAACACCAAAAAGATATAATATTTATTTATCAATATGTAAATAAAAAAATTTCACGAAAAACCATATATAAAAGTGAAAAAATTAGGAGCCTCAATCATGGGACATAATCCTAGGATGTCCCCATAAATCAGAGTGCACATACTCAAGTGGGTGACTGGATTTGAAGATGGATTTGTGAAAAGTGACTCTTTTAGACTTAATCAGTTCACTATCCATACAAAATGGAAAGTTAATTGGTGTAACATTGAGTAAAAACCCATTTTTCATTCAATTCCTCTAAAACTTTAAAACTCACATGCATCGTCCTTCTATGACAAAGCATATTACTGTCACCATTGGTGACATAAGTGTTTCCCATATTCTTAGTGTAAGTATTTCCATTCAAAACATGCATCCCATTAACTAAGGATCCCTTAAGAACCATATGATAACCGTTTGAGATTTTGAGGTATCCATTCTAAAATTTAAAGGTAAATATCTTCTAATCCCAGACAAAAAATGAAATAATATTCCTATTTAGATCTGAAACTTATCTCACATAAAATAATGAGAAAATAGAGTGGTCTAGGAGTTATATCATAACTAAAACTCTACCCATGAAATGATATCTCTTATTATTAGATAAAATAACCTCTCCTTTATCATCCTTATAAAACTCATAAAAAGAACTTTTGTTTGGGCACATATAGAAAGAACACTTAGAGTCTAAAACCCACTCAGTATGCAGCATATCACGGGACACTATCAACACTTCAACACTCTCAAAGCTTTAGTCTGAAAGGAGAGAATGATTAGTAGATTTTTTAAAAGGCTCATCAAACTTCAACTTAGGGAATTTGGTACTGACATGCCTAGGTTTACAACAATGATATCTGGTAACCTCTCTCAGTTTGGATTTGGACCAACTCTCCCTAGGCCGAATTCAGTTATTTTCACCATTCTTATTCTTATCTTTCACTAATACACATATATCCTTTAAAAACATGAAAAATGGCCTTTAAAAGTGTTAAAAAGCGCTATTACTCACAAAACTGATAAAGAGGGTCCTCTAACAGAACTAAAAAAATTGATGATAAAGGATCCCCTTTATCAATGCTTTTATAGAATTGATAAATACCCCCTTTATAAATTCAATTTTTAGATCTGATAAATAATACCTTTATCAGTGCTTTTTTAGCACTGATAAAGGGATACCTTCCTACAGTGTGCGGTTTATATAATCGCACAAGCATCCTGCAATTTAAACACATATAACTTCACACCCAACCATCAATTTAAACATAGCACACCCAAAAGAAAACTTTAATTTAAACAACACACCCGAAGAAATCCTACTATATACATTTAATTGACATCATGAATACAAAACTATCCACCCATGGTTTATACAAAAATAAGAACTATTATTTACATTTCAAAGAAAATGTTTTATATTATTACATTTAAAATTGTCCAACAATCATTCTAAAATATTAATATTTCTTCATTTAACACTCGTAATCCCCACTCAAAAACCTCACCCCATGGTATCAGTTTCCAAAAAAAATCTCAAAATGAAAAAATATTCCACCTATATGATAAAACAAATGTTATGTTATTAATTTCATAAAGAAATAAATTAAACATTAAAATGAAATAACATATTAATAAAATGTAAATATTTAATAAAATGACACATTTGGAGTTATATCGGTCACACCATGCATCCAATTGATGTGGGGTTGATTCCTACACATTAAAAGTGAGTTATGGATCATTTTCCTAAAATATCAAAACAATCCAAATGTGTTTTCTTGGTTTTCAGTATGTAACATTTTCTTTTACTAAAAATAATTTCAATTTTAAATAATGACACATTTAGAGTTATATCGGTCACACTGTGTGTTGTATTGAGGTGAGGATGATTTATACCAATCAAAAAATTACTGATGGATTGTTTTTCTAACGTATCAAAATAATCTGAATGAATTTGCTCATTTTTTTCAGTATGTTAGTTGTGTTTTTTTGGTAAGATTTCATTTCAAACTAAAAAATATACATTTTGGGTCATACCGATTGCATCATTTATCAGTTTGACATGATACTTCTTCATACAAAACAAAAATGGCTTATGAGTCTATTTACAAAATTATCAAGAAAATCAGATAATGTTTGTTTGGTTTTCAGTGAGTGATGTGTTTTGAACTAAAATGTCAATTTTAAACTAATAATGAACACTTTTATTTATACTAGTCACACCTTGCATCAAATTGAGGTGCGGGTAACACCCAAACATCAAAAATGACTCATGGATCATTTTCCTAGTGTATAAAAATAATCAAAATGTGTTTTATTAGTTCTCAGTATGTCACTTGTTGTTTTTACTTAAATTAATGTCAATTTTAAATAAAAAGAGACACTTTGAGTTATACTGTCCAAATGGTGTGTCGTATTGAGGTGTGGCTAATACCTAAACTTCAAAAATGACTAATAGATCATTTTCTTAAAATATCAAAACAAAAAAAATCCGATTACTTGGTTTTCAGTGTGTCACAGGTTTTTTAATTTAAATTAATGTCAATTTTAAATAAAAAGACACTTTGAGTTCTACCAGACCAACTGTGTGTCGTGTGGTGGTGAAGATGATCCCTACATGTCAAAAATGACTAATAGACCATTTTCCCAAAATATCAAAACAATTATAATGTGTTTTCTTGGTTTTTAGTATGCCACTTGTTGTTTTTTACATAAATTAATCTCAATTTTAAATAAAAAGACACACTTTGAGTTTTACCGGACACAGCATGCATCGTATTGATATGCGGTTGACTCCTTCATTTCAAAAATGGCTCATGTATTATTTTCTTAAAGTATAAAAACAATCTGAATGCATTTTTTGGGTTTTAAGTACATCACTTGTTCTTTTTTACTTAAATTAATGTCAATTTTAAAAAAAGAGACATTTTGAGTTGTACCAGCCACACCATGTGTCGTATTGAGGTTTGGATAATACCTACACATTAAAAATGACTAATATATCATTATAATAAAATATTAAAATAATGCTAAAGTGTTTGATCAGTTTTTAGTATTCCCTAAATGGCCCAAAGGCCTTCTTTTTATTGATTTTTGATAACCCCCTTTCAAGGGATGAGGGGGAACCCTTACAAGGATTGTAGGCTTAGAGATTACATGACTTGTAGGTCTTAGAGAAAATATCTAGACTATAACTACATGGAACTGCTCCTTCCCTGCATTCACATCGTGATATTAGCTCTCCACCTTCGCATGTCACTTGTTGGTTTTACTTGAATTATTGTCAATTTTAAATAAAAAAGGAAACTTTGAATTTTACCAGACACACCGTGCATTGGATTGAGGTGTGTATGACTCATACGCATCACAAATGACTCATGGATCATTTTACTAAAGTATAAAATCAATATGAATGTGTTTTATCAGTTTTTAGTATGTCACTTGTTGTTTTTACTTCAATTAATGTTAATTTTGAATAAAAAGAGACAATTTGTGTTATACCAGTCACACCCTGTGTCGGATTGAGGTGAGGGTGACTCATAAACATAAAAAATGACTTATTTGTAATTTTCATAAAGTATCAAAACAATCCAAATGTGTTTTCTTGGTTATAAGTGCATCACTTGTTTTTTTACTTAAATTAATGTCAATTTTAAATAAAAAGATAATTTGAGTTCTACTAGCTACATCGCATGTCGTATTGAGGTACGGATAATCCCTACACATCAAAAATTACTAATATATCTTTTTCCTAAAATATAAAAACAATATTAATGTGTTTTATTAGTTTTTAGTATCTCACATGTTGTTTTTACTTAAATTAATGTCAATTTTAAACAAAAAGAGACACTTTGAGTTCTACCGGCCACACTGTTCATCGTATTGAGGTATGGTTGACTTATAAATGTCAAAAATGAATCATGGATCTTTTTTCTAAAGTATCAAAACAAATATAATGCATTTTATCAATTTTAAGTATGCCCTTGTTGTTTTTACTTAAATTAATGTCTATTTTAAATAAAAAGAGACACTTTTAGTTGTATCAGCCACACTATGAGTCATATTGAGGTGAGTCTTATCCCTACACATTAAAAATTAATAATATATCATTTTCATAAAATATCAAAATAATACGAATTTGTTTTTTCAGTTTTTTGTATGTCACTTTTTATTTTTATTTAAATTTACTGTCAATTTTAAATAAAAAGAGACACTTTGAGTTAGACTGGACACATAGTGCATCATATTGAGGTTAGGTTGACTCATACATATCACAAATGACTCATCATAAATGAATAATAGTTCACTTTCCTAAAATATCAAAATAATCCAAATGTGTTTTCTCAGTTTTTCAATATGTCACTTATTTTTTTTACTTTAATTAATGTAAATTTTAAATAAAAAAAGATACATTGAGTTCTACTAGCCACACCATGCATCATAATGAGGCATGGATGATCCATACATATCATAAATGACTAATAGATTGCTTTCCAAACATATCAAAACAATCTTAATTTGGTTTCTTGGTTTTATGTATGTCACTTATTGTTTTTACTTAAATTAACATTAATTTTAAATAAAAAAAGACACTTTGAGTTGTATCAGCCTTATTAGACATCATTTCTAAAACCATTATTAATAACCTAAGGATATGAAACATAATAAATTTTGATCATAATTGTTTAATAAGTGTAAAAAATTTAGATATCAATGATCATAAGGATAGCATGATCATAAAGATGTTAGAAGATGATATTAACATTAGAAATTCATAACCTGAATATAGAAGTCACATATTTATGCTATTTTTGAACATTATTTCATAAGGTATGATTCTAATTCGTTTCTGAGTGCATCTATATCATATTGTCAATATGAGTCTTTTCAAAAGTCATATTATTAATGAAAAAATATAAATACACAGAGGATTAATAAATATTTTAAATGACATAGTAATTATCTTCAAAAATACATTTTTAAGGATGATGGTTTATTCCTAGAATATTATCTATCTCGTAAATTTAAAAACATAATAACCCAAAATCTTTTACATTGGGTTTTTCAGACACTGCAAAAACGATGAGGATAATAATTACTTTGTTTTGATATGTGTTTAGATAGTAAAATATTATTATATATACCCTGATAATTGTCTAAACATAGTACATTTGTTCTTCCTTGTCCATATACCCTAGCCCCATTCCTTTTTTCAGATGATAGAGATTCACCACCCCATTATAAAAAAATCCCTATTAAAAGAAAATATAAATTATATTACTTGATGTTTAGTTCTAAAATGTTGGATGTAGTGTATTTAAAATTGATAAATTCCATCATTTTTGGATGGTTTGTTGGATATTAATGCATTGAATCCATAAAATAAATCATTGGAGTATCCAAATTTTCTACAATGAGCATCTAATGTTACCTAAAAACAAAAAAAATAATTAATGAAAGAAATGAAAATAAATTTGATATGATTAAATTGTAGATTCTTACCCCCTACATCGTTGGTATTAAATAGAGTCTGTCATCTGAAATTTTTCTTTCAAAGGATTTGATCAAACCTACCATTATTTCATCCTTTTTGTTGGGTTCTATTTTATCTTGTTCGGTTGAGGTGATGTGAGGACTAACAAGTCTGAACTTTTTCTCATGGGAAAATCCCTTCAATTGTTTTTCATATATACACCTGCCAAAAATATGAAATGTATTTATTCATAATTAACATAGTATATCAGCTTTTGGAAAATGAAATCATGAGAACATACCACTTGTATACATTTGTAATTGAGTCGCCTAGCCAGTCATAGTTGAGGATTTTAGTTGCACTCTCAACACCAATGAAGTATTGATCTTGCTCTCCATACTTATTTGATTCAAATTAAAATATATTGTTTCCACCATATTTTAACTTTTTATCCACATGATCCTAGAATGATAATAAGTGTATATATAGAATGGGTGGGGTAATTGTGCTTTAGGTATATCCTTTTGATCGGTTGGTCGATCCTTTAGATGGTTTTTAGATGGTCTTTCATTTCATCCCATTCCTTTTGTCCATCTGTAATAATGATGCATGCCTGTCATTGGGCATGGAAAAAAAATTGAAATTTACTAAGTGTAGTTTAGTGATTAACCCTAGGAAGTATCCTAAAGAGGAGTGCACACAAAATAGTTTTTCACTTTAAAGTGAGGGTAAAAATTATGTGATTTTGAAAGGAAATTTAAAATTTAGATGATTGAAAAACTATGATATTAAAAGGGTGATTAGTTTGGGGTTGGTTTCCCAATTATAATGTTATACTTGTTTGATTTAATTCAAAACTCTTCTTATTAGTTGATTAAAGTGAGTTTCCATAATTGTTTCCTCTCACTTCCTTGGTGAAATTATGATTATGAGAGAAAACCTTAACAAGACCTTGGTTTTTTCAACTCTTCTTGCATGTGCAAAATAGTTGTATTCAATATCCTTAATTGACATGGGAAATACCCGATCAGGTCTTTTTTATCCCAAACAATCAAGAACATTCACTACACCTTTTACACATACTGATGATCATTGAGTACTTCACCACTAATCCCTGGTTTATTCCATCATATATAAACCAGAAATTAGTGGAGGGAGATAATGATTATTTTACCAAGGAGAAAATAAATAGCGGAATTAAAATTTAAGAATGATCTCACTTGATAATAATTTCCAATATATTAAATTGAAAACAACTTTTAAGAAGAAATAAATTTCATTCAATTACGTCCAAGAACTCAAGCATTATAAAATAGAAAACCAACCCTTCCCCAATCACTCCAAATATTTACCCCACCATGGTAAGGGTAATCGAGATTAATGGGGAAAAAGAACGAATTAAAAAACTATGAAAAATAAAAGAAATAAAAGATAAACCCAAAAAGTAATCCTCCTTGGTGTCCTAGAAGGAATGGGATGGAATGAGAGATGCTTTGAGAGGGTGGAGCTCTCCTCCTTTTATAGTCAGAATTTATCACCCAAATTTTGATGTGTTGTAGCCCCATTAAATGACGTCTTCACAAGTTGAGACCTTCTTGAATGTTGTTCATAAATCTCTTGGTCGTTTCTCCTAAAAATCTCAGTGGATATGGACATGTAATCCAAGAGTTATGCCCATGTTACGCTCACAATTTATTCTGTCAAGTCAGGCACACCAAATCGAAAACCTCTAGATTAGGATGATTTAATGACTCTTAAAACGTCCAATTCCCATGACTTTACCTTCATGAAATATGTCCTAAAACTCCTTTATCGTCGACCCACCGAATATATCAACAATTGGGCCAACCAAAAATTATTTATGGACCCCACACCAAAAATCGGCAGAAGAGTAAATAGTTTTCATGAGACAACTTGTGAACTTTTTTTGAGCTTTCATATGGTAGATTCCGCTTTTGGTCCAAAAATAGTACATGAATAACTAGATGTGTAGAATTTGGAAAAGAAATAATTTTTTAATTTGGATTAGTTTAGAATATTTTATGGCCAAACTACATAAATAATTTTAAAAGGTTAAAAATCCTAAATTGGCCATTTTTAATGTCCATCTCAAAATAACACCAATATCATAAAAATGAGGAAATTAATCTTAGAGTAACACTTTTTTGGGTTTAAAACAATTAATTCAATGTAAATTTAATTGAAAATATTTTCTCTATCAAATAACATTCATTATTTTTGACCTTTTTCATTAATTGTTAAAGGTTTAGCTTGAAAAGTAAATTGGAAATGAATACCTCTTTGTTAACATGATTTTTCACAAGATTTGATGTCCATTCAAGGAATGTTCGAATAGATTTTTCAACCAAATTAATATCATCCTCCTAAATTGGAAGAGGTAGCTCTATTCTTGGATCATGGTAAATTTTGATTGACACTTGCACATGACCTATTGGAAGTGGTCTATTGTGTCGTGTGTCCTTTTGAATATTAAACAATGTAGCCCTCACCACAAGGTGGTGGGTGGGTGTTACTAGATATAAATAATAGTTATTATCATCTTTTAGAATATAATTATAGGAAAGGTATCAGTGTATTTCTGATTCACATTTCACATAAAAATTTATTACCACTACTAAGACTTATCTTTGAGGGGAATGGCTAGCCCCGTAACTGGTGGGGGTCAGGCAGGATATCTACATGGTGGATCTTCTTGAGTTTCTTCTTCTCTTTTTCTATCCCTCATTAACGTTTCCTTCATCTTCATCTACCATTGGAATTGTATAAAAAGGGTATATATTCTTTCTCTCATCCATTTTATTAATTCTCTTTGATCATCCTCTTGTTTTTTTCTTTGAATATGTTCAGGGTGTCATCCCAAAACCCACACCTCTGATATAGCCATGTTGTTCTAGCCACTTCCAGACCATTGATATTTTGTGTTCATCTGGAATAGGTGCTTCTTATTCCTATGAATATGTTGGATAGAAAATATAGGAAAAGAATAAAACATTTTTATGTAATAGTGATTTAAGGTAAAAATAATTATTATGTAATATTACACATGATTCCCACAATTTTTGTGTGTTATCAGCTATTAGTATCCTATATTTTTTACATGTTACACCTTTTATAACACATTGAGTGACATGGAAGTGTATTTGGATTTCGAATCATCAATCTACATAGAAAATAAATGAACATAATTATGATGTTGTTTCATGTCACATAAAAGTATTACGGTAGATTTAAAATGCGTACCAATTCTTTTCAAGTGAAGCATACCCCCATCCTTGCTTTACGGTAGGGGTATGCTAGTTTTTATTCTTGTTTTTTATTTTTATCACTTAGTTTTTGTTTCATAAATAAAAAAATTCAATAAAAATGATGAATACATGTATCGTCAAACAATGTATTACTGGACACAATGTACCTGAAAAGACACATATGCACGATGGCCAGTAAATCCATCCCACACTTCTTGGGTTATTAGGTGTGCATAGATAAGTGGGGGTGTGGGTTTATTTTCCATTAAATATATTTAAGATGGTGTCTTTTTAGGATTGTGTGAAATCCCTTGTGTATCCTTCCAGTAAGCATTAATACATAATTATTATGGGAGTCATCTACTATAAATGCACTCTAAAATGGATTATGAAGAGTAATTCAACGTTTTATTATACTATTTTTTATTAAAATAAATAAATGATATCATAATGTTATCATAATATCTTCCCACATCAGTGTCTTAAGCCCAGTCACAACACAGTTCCACGAATCTACATCAATCGGCACGTGTTACTGAGTGACAATTCCAACATAACAATTTAACATGGCCTTGTTGGGGTTAACATGTTGACCCCACGCAGTCCATCTAACCTTGTATTTGATTCCTCTTACTTTTACCTTAAGGATTTTTTCTAACACCATCAAACTATGGTGCTCATGTTTTTTCTACGACATCAGTCCGTCATCGCTTACCATTTTCCTAGAATCATCATAGTCAATATGTTCCTCTGGAGAAGTGGAATCAACATGTGTGGATGGTTGTTGTACCTATGAACTGGGATAAATAGTAGGTTGAGAAACCTGTTGTTCCTCTGTAATGGGAGCACCAACACATGAAAAAGTTCTCTCCTCTGCACTGCAAACAGCATCAGTTTGGGAGACCTGTTGTTCTTAATTAATGGGAGAACCAGTATGTGTAGAAGGCCACACCTCTACACTACAAGTAGCAGTAGGCTGAGAGACTTGTTGTTCCTCTTGATTGTGAGCAGCAGCATGTGTGGAAGTAATTATCTATAAAAGTGGTTTAACATCTAATTTAGAGTACATAAATGAAGCAACCAATGTATAATAACATGAGATAACATGATGCATATTACAAAAAAAATGTAACCTGATTATTGAACTCTCTTTTTCTTTTTTAAGGGATGAAGTGATTTGAACCCTCTATCAATGATCCAAATACCTTTATTGTGGTCTCCTCTGACATAAAAATGCAATATATATTGGGACTTTAATGAAATGATTGTGAAGTCGCAATAAAGGGGTCATCCTCGGTTTAATTTTCATCTGACCCTTCAATGGTTTTGGTCAATAACATAACAATTTACTTCTTTCATTTGGAGGGATCTGTAACATAAAATAATTATACTACCTATTATGCCATTATAAATGGTTCTTCTTTATACCATTCCATACTGAATTCAACTTTCATGAATCCCAATTAATCTATTTTAAACACACTCCAATTATCAACCCACTTGCATTGAAAAATTGGTACTTGGAATGTTATATAATCCAACTCCCATATTTGTTTGATGATTTCAAAGTATGACATATTCACGTAAATCGGATTTCTTTCCTTACTAATAGAATCATGCATCGCTTCAACCATGAGTGTAACCCTACTATTTTTCATGGTACTATCTTCATCATACTCATTTGTATAGAACATATAAACATTAATTACATAACATTTTAAGATAATACATACATGATTGGTCCTTTGGTTATCCATCTAAGTCATTTTTAAATTGAAACAGTATTTTCATCTAACTCCTTTAAAATATGGTCTTAAAACCATCATATATACTGTTGATTATTTGTATTTGATATCCATCTTTCAGCCCTTGATGGAGTCAAATACCTAGGAATTTATTCGTGGGTTTCAACATATGGGAAAACCTCCAAACTATTATGCAGAACATAAATGTGGGCATGCTTCTGATATGTAATATTGATTATTACAACATATCTTCCAGAAATTCCTTCACCCGCAAGCTGCCCATTGTGATGAGATTTCAGAAGACCAATGTTTTCCCCACCGGATAGGTATTCGGTACAGAATTCAACAGATTCCTAAAAAATATATCACTCTACAATTCAACCCTCTAGATGACTTTTTTTTTGCATACACTTTCAAAATATTCATATACCATTCAATGGATTACATCTATATATAGTGTATAGGACACCAAAGTTAAATCTCTCTCACCAAGAAAACCATCAAAAGGAACATCATATCAAATATTATTGGATGGAAGAACATTTCCAATTCACATAATATGATGGAAATTTCTCTTTCCATACTTGGAAATTTGATTGTGTCTATAACTTTTCTTCATATAGCTTTGAATAAGAAAATGAGTTTGGTTAATGTATAACATAAATTCTTGGGAAAAGTGAAACGTAAATCTATAAGCATTAGATCTTGCATCAAAACATGGAATTCATGTGATTTAATAACCTTTAACTTTAAATCGGTCATTGACACGATGTTCTTGATATTCGATGAATACCCCTATTGAACCTTTATGTTATTCAAGAAGTTGAAAAACTAATATCTACCCTATCTGGAAAGAGTGTAAGCAGCTTGAGGAAGAAAAGATCATTTTTCATTTTTCACTAGTGCCAACTCTTCTTGTATTCCCATGTAAACCATTTCCATCCTAGCCTTAATTCCATCCTTTGTTTGGTTAGGTTCATTTAGCAACGTGTCTATGACATTATCACAGACATTTCTTTCAACATGCATAACATCAAGAAAGTGTCTGACGTACAAACAATTCTAGTATGGTAATTCAAAAAATGCTGATGAAGTCTTGATCTTTCTCTCCATACATATTTTATTCAAATTCAAATATATTTTTTTCACCATCTTTTAACTTGGTATCCACATGATTCTTGAATGATAGTAAGTGTGGATATAGAATGGGTGGGGTAATTGTGCTTTCGGTATATATTTTTAATCGATTGGTCAATCCTTTAGATAGTTTTTAGATGTCCTATCATTTCATCCCCTTCCCTTTGTCTGTCTGTAATAACATCCATTAGTTTATACCTTTTTCATTAACTATTAAAGGTTTAGCTTGAAAAGTAAATTGGAAATGAATAACTCTTTATCGACATGATTTTTTACAAGATGTGATGTTCATGCAATACATTTTCTAATAGCTTCTTCAGTATTAATAATATCAACCTCCTAAATTGGAATAGGTAGCTCTTAGATTGGGTCATGGGAAACGTTGATCGACACTTACACATGACCTGTTGGAAGTGGTCTGTTGTGTAGCATGTCCTTTTGAATATTGAACAATGTAGCCCTCTCCACAAGGTGGTGGGTGGGTATTTCTAGATATAAATCACTGTCATTATCACCTTGTATAATAGACGTACAGGAAAGGTATCAATTTCTATCTTATTCACATTTAAAATAAACATTTATTAGAACATTTATTACCTCTACTAACATAACTCTTTGAGTGGAATGGTTGGCCCCGTAACTGGTGGGGGGGAGGTATCTCCCCATGGTGGTTGTTCTTGAGTTTCTTATTCTCTTTTCCTATCCCTCGTTAACGTTTACTTCATCTCCCTCTACCATTGGAATTTTCCTTTGGTGGTTTTGGTCAGAAACAGAACAATTGACCACTTTTGTTTTGCAGGATCTATAACATAAACTACTTGTACTACCTCTAATTCCATTATAAATGGTTCTTCTTCATACCCTTCCTTACTAAAATCAACTTTCATGAATCCCAATTAATCTATTTAAATGAAAATCCTATTATCATCCCACTTTCATTGAAAAATCGGCACTTGGAATGTTATATAATCCAACACCCATATTTGTTTAATGATTTCAAAGTATTACATATTCGCGTAAATTGGATTTCTGTCCTTACTACCAGAATCATGCATCGCTTCATCCATGAGTGTAACTCCACTATTTTTCACAGTACTGTCTTCGTCATACTCATTTATATTGATCATATAAACATTAATTACATAACCTTTTTAAGATAATACATACACATTGGGTCCTCTAGTCAGCCATCGAAGTTGTTCTAAAATTGAAGTAATATTTTCAACTAACTCCTTCAAAATATGGTCCTAAAACCATCCTATAAATTGTTGATTATGTGTATTTTATATCCATATTTTATCCATTGATGGATTCAAATTCCTAGGAATTTATTTGTGGGTTTCAACATATGGGGAAATCTCCAAAATATTATGAAAACATAAAGGTGGGAATGCTCTCAATATGTAATATTAATTGTGACAACATATCTTCCAGAAATTCCTTCACCCTCAAGGTTCCCGATGTGATGAGATTTCAATAGACCAATGATTTCTACACTGGACAGGTATTTAGTAGAGAATTTGATAGATTCCTCAACAATATATCACTCAACAATACAACCCTCTGGATGACTTTGATTTTAGACATACCCTTTCAAAATCTTTATATACCATTCAATGGGGTACGTCCATCTATAGTGCATAGGACCACATAGTCAAATCTCTATCACCAAGAGAACCATCAAATTAAACATCATATCAAAGAATGTATGAGGGATGAACATTTCCAATTCACATAATATGACCGAAATTTCTCTTTCCATGCTTGATAATTTCTTCACACCTATAACGTTGATGCATATAGCTTCAAAAAATAAATGGAGTTTGGTTAATGTATAACAAAAATTCTTGGGAAAGGTGCAACATAATGCTATTGGCATTAGATCTTTCATCAAAGCATGGTAGTCATGTGATTTCATACCCTTTAAATTTAAATTGGTCATTGACATGATGTTCTTGATATTCAATGAATACCCCTTTGGAACCTTAATGTTATTCAAGAAGTTGTAAAAATGATATCTCTCTTGTCTGGAAAGAGTGTAAGAAGCTGGAAGAAGAAAAGTTCATTTTTCTCCCTTCACTGGTGCCAACTCTTCTTGTATTACCATGTCAACCATTTCCTTACTAGCCTTAATTCCATCATTTATTTCATCAGGTGCATTTAGAAACGTGTTGATGACACTATCACATACATTTTTTCAATATACATAACATCAGGAAAGTGTCTGACGTACAGACATTTCTAGTATAGTAATTCAAAAAAACCGATCCCATCTTCCAATTTGTGTTCGTAATGTTTTCCGAAAGAGGTTTACCAAAAGTAATGTCCACGTATTTTACTTTCACCAATATTTGATCACCTATTAGTAGAGATAGTGTTGTGCGTTCTTCTAAACTTCCATAAAATGATGTTTTCCAAGATCAGTACTTATGTCGACGGGGTAGAAATCTATGATTTCCTAGAAACATGGTTTTTATTGAAAGTTTAAACCTAATTGACTATGTACCTTGTTCAAATATAGGACACCCATGAGTTCCTTCAAGGCTATATCTTGACAAATTTCTATAACCAGGAAAGGCATTTATCATCCCATATAATGTGGATCTCATTGTGAAATCTTCATTTCTGTAAGCATCATACAACGTAACACCTAAATCCAATAATAATTTCAAATCCTTGATCAATGGAGAAAAATAAACATTAATATCATTACTCAGTTGTTTTTGTCATGATATAATAATAGATAACATGATGTGTTTTCATTTCATTCATAACCACGGTGGCAAGTTATAATTTACCCACATAAATGGCCATGTACTATGAGTGTTGCATTGAAAACCGAAAATATTAACTCCATCTGTAGATAATGCAATACAAATGTTTCTCAACTCATTTTAAAAGTCATGATACTCATGATCAATTTACTTACATTGAGAAGAGTCTGATGGGTGATGTAGTTTCACATCTTTATTTCATTTTTCTGTCTGCCACACCAATTTCCCTATAGTATCCTCACTTCCATATAGGCGCATAAACCTTGGAATTTTTGGAAAGTACCATAAAAATTTCATAGGACCGGATTCATCTTTCTTTTATCAAGAAGCACCACACTTTGGGAATTCTATAAATGATTTTTTGTCCTATTAAAATAGTATACAGTCATTCAGGAAGGCGTGTATTCTTTCAGAGATCAAACCCATCAAGCATAGCATTCATTTCGCATTGTTTGTTTGGATCGAGAGCTCATTGTCTTCTAGGAACATGTCATTCAAGGGAGCAAGTAATTCCATAAAACTGGCATCGCTCCATCCATTTCCTGCTTTCAAATTATACGGCTTTAATATAGCTTACAATGCTATATATTTAGTGAAACCTCCATAAAATGGAATCTTTACAAAACTCTTTAACTACTCAAACAATATTTGGTAATCACGAAGTTCATCGTCAACTATCCTTCTCATTTCATCAATATGATCTTTATCATCATTCACATCTGTAATCACATCCTCGATATAGTCTTTTTCATTTTCCACACTTGTAAGCATATCAGATGATCCATAAAACGTAGTGTTATCCCGGCCACTAGCTACATTCTCTTTTTCCTTATGTTTATTACAACATTTATAACATTGATCTATTCCGTGACAGATCAAGTGTTCTTCCAAATCCTATGGACTAACTAATCTTGAATAACAGCAGTGTAAACACAAAAAAAGATTTTTGAGAATGGTCATATGAATGATATTTTTCAATATTAATGAACTCTTTCACTCTATCTTCATAATCTTTTGTCAAATGATTAGCATACATCCATTCTTTATTCATATCTATCCTATTTGATTTGGTGATATTAGTATTTTAAAAAATAAATACACAAAACATTGATATAAAAATTAACCAAGGATAAAAATATATATAGACTTTATGTCTCCTTTGAAAACTATTTATCAAATCACAATAAAAATCCCATTAAAAACAACCATTTACACAAATTTCTCTTTAAAATAACATGCCTTTTTTAAAATAAACCAATCAGTTTCAAACACTCTATCACAAAACCCCAATTCTTTTTTAAAGCAATCAAGGAAACTTCATGACCCAAAAATCATAATCATTTAAAATGAATGACAACCCTAAATATTTTACAAATTTTCATTTAAAACATCACACACCCCTTTTTAAAATGAAACCAACATTACATACGCTTTCAAAACATTCACAACCCATTCTGAAAGCCAATAAGATGAGTTGACAAACATTTAGCATGTAACCTAAGTCCATTCCATGTGTTTAAATCATTTTAAAGGTATTTAAAACCAAAAAAGGTATGTTTGACATATGTAATTTTTTAAGAAACATTTCAAAACGCTTGAATCATTTTAAAAGAGCCACATAGGTATTTTCAAAAAGACATAAATCCCAAGAGATGGACTTTAAAAAGTATACATGAATCAAAAATAACCAACATTTTATAAATTCTAACCCTATAAAAGGTTTATCATGTCTCTCATGAATAAATTTTATGAATCCTATAGTTTACTCCTATAATACTATCGAGGAGTGAATAAGTGATATATAAAAACGTAAGTGTCACTTGAAAATTATAATTTTGAACATAAAGTCATATCTCTTCAAAGTGGTCAGCCATCTTCCACTTGATGCTTGAATCATGTACTACCTAAGATTGATCCTTTCAATATGGTACATTAGAAAAAATATTCCCCTTCTTGAGGGTATACATTTAGTCAAAGTTAAAGTACTATAGGTACTCATACCTTCTCTACTATCAATGGTTCATTTGACATTGTGATTAAATATATTTCAAACACTTTTTTTAGTGTATTCCAATAACACCTCATGGAAAGAACCGCTATTTCAAAATCTAGGAAAGTGTTAGGGAAGTTTCTCTTATGTATTCTTAACTGTTTGGACTCATACGCAACCACATGATCATCATGGTCTGGAATTGTTCAAATCCTTACTCTCGATACATCATAATATAATCCATACTCATTACCCAACTCATTTATGGTCAATATTGGTGTTTTTATCAATCTCCCATTAATATATTAAAAGAATCTCTCATGAACATCTAATCAGAGGAACCATACCACATTCTTGGTTAAGGCCTTATTAGCGCTTCCAATCAAGAAGAATCCCTATTGACCCTATGGTAATATAAGTGAACCTCTAACAAAATGACCATAATAAAATTTTCATTTCATGTTCCAAATATTCTTTTGAAATTATTTTTCTTCTCAATTATTATTCTAAAAACACCTCTACCACATGTTTCTTGCGCATGTTGTCCCACTTTCTTATCGTAAGTATCAGTTGTTCATCTAGTTTCACTGACTTCCAAAATTTCATGGAAGTCTCCCCATTCAACATGTGGAATTTTTAACACCTATATCATGTCCAGCTAAAACCATTCACTTTTGAGGAATAGTTAACATCACTCTTACTTTTAAATGAATGAATCTTACATTACAAAAACATTTTCTCAATAAAATGAGGAGAAGACCTTAACATATCACCATTAAAACCCATATTTAAAAAACCGCAACTTCTATTCATAACTTCTGGACTACTTACCATTACACCATCCAATTATAATAATCATATCTTTCAAAATTACCAAAAATAAAGGATATTTCACAAAATACTTCCTATGTACAAAATGATGCTATGTTCTAAAGCCTCCCCTTTTAGTTGAAATAATCAAAAAATGAGTAAGGATTTACATTCCAAATATTTTTGATGCTTGAAGACTACTTCATGAAGACTACAGTATCATATAACTCTTTAACACAAGAAAATAACTATGGTACTAAACTAATAGATGGTATGATTTTCCATAGTCTATTTTCTAAAAATTTTAAAAATACCTTATAAATGACATTACAAATACTAGTCATTCTAAAATCCTTAATTGCACTCATATTTGTAACCTCTAGAATCAATGTGATTAGTGTATCATTATAAGTCTCAATAGAATTATTACCACTGCAAAAATCATTCATGAAGTTAACAACATCAAGTCCCAAAATAGTCTATAACCTTTTAAAGAAAATTTCATAAAGAAAATATTGGTTAGGTACCTTTGATGGATGCATCCACCTAAATGTCATGACATCTTCATAACATTGAATATAAATAGTTATTAATTCATTCATATAATTTTTTAAAGTTTGAATAAAATAATACTTTATATATTTAGATATAAAATTAAACTGAGAAGAAAATATTATTTGATAATCAATTAAATTATATCATTTGTACCTTTGAGGGGATTAACCATAGAGTGCTTGCAAGTGGAAAGTCTCAATACGTGTGTCATTATAGTTATTTGACTAGGGTGTCTAGAAATTGTCTCATATAGCTTTTGATTAGTAGGGTTAACAAAATATGTGTTTCCCTTATAACTCAATTTATCCCTTAATAAAAATATCAATGTATTCCCCTATGAAGTAGGATTTTCATCCAAACAATATAATTTTCATGTGGTGTACTTATTCCATTTAGGTCATGTGTTTATTCATTATTGCTCATTTTCCTCTAAGGGAGGTATTTTCAAAACCATGAGGTTACTGGAACTAGAAGGTAGAGATCTGATGTAATGTGTTAGTTGTAGATTTACTTATATATTATGGTATATCAGGTTTGGGAATTTGTTTCAATTTAGGTATGTTCTATAACTTCTTCCTCTATTTGCATGTTTTAGGGGTTTAATTTATGTGTTGGGGGATTAACATTAGGATTTCTGATGTGTATCAAATCCAACTAGTGGTATTAGATTTTTTTCTTATTCTACTATCAATTACGAAAAAAGTGATATTTGAGCTTGGTTACATAACATATGGTGATTATTTTATCAACACTTGATAGAAATTCTTGGTACAAAGACTACTGGGTTTCCTCTAGTGAAGTTGTTTTATAAGACACAGTGGAATTGCACTAGTAACAAAGTTGTGGTTCCATCGAAATGGGTAAGGTTTTGATTGATATTCAATGGTGGGGGATTTAGAATTTGGGAGATAATGGCCTTGCTACTCTTGGAGAGTTCAAAAGTTACATTGATTTTGAATTAGTTAGAAGGGAGGTGTTTAGTAGAATGAGAAACCATGAGATAAAAGCATTAGAAATTTTTTTAAATGGTGTTTCCAAGAGAATCTGAATCTAAGAGAGAAGAAAGACATGCCTTGACAATCTTGAGAATTAAAGGTGTATGTGTAGTAGAGGGGGGGATCAAGTACTATGATTCTGACATAGTCAAAGGAGGCCCACCTCCAAAATATGGTCTCACTACCACAAAACTGGGTTTCCGCAGCACCACCCTTTATCAGCATTGATAAAGGGGGTGCCTTTATCAGTGCTAAAAAAAGCGCTGATAAATCACACTTTTAAAAGTGATGTTAAAAGTGATGCTTTATCAGCACTTTTTTAGCACTAATAAAGGCACCCCCTTTATCAATTCTTTTTTTAGCGCTGTTAAAGGGGACCCCTTTATTAGTGCTTTTTTTGGTAGCGCTGATAAAGGGGGGCTTTATCAGTGCTTTTTCATAGCACTGATAAAGTTTATATTAAAAAATATATTTTTTCATGAAAGATAATATATTGATATATAAGTATATTTATATTGATATAAATATAATATATATTATTTAAATATGTTTTAGATAAGTATAAATAGACTATTACATTTGATATATAAGAAATTTAGTGAAAATGGATTTAAAATTTTTTAGAAAATATTATTAATTAATAATATTCTAATTATCATCGACTTATAATAATTTAATAGCAATTTGAAGATACAAAAAATCAAAAAATAATAATAAAAGTTCTAAAAATAAGTTGAAAATGCAACTCAAACTTCAAACGGCCATAAATTTTGATCTGGGTGTCTATTTGTGCTCTACAGCATATCAAATTGAATTCTGAAACAAGCTCTATGCACTCTTAATCTAAGGTAAACTTATGTAAAAAAATTTCAAGGACAAAAAAGGCCCATAAGGCCTCCAAAACTGAGCTTTTAGTCAGGATACCCCGATTTTTTAACATTCAAAAAGCTATAACTTCTGATTTGGATGTCCGCTAGGCCTGTACCACATATCATATCTAATATTGTTTCATTTTATTCTATTTGACTAGTTGTGGAGTTGAAATAGACTTTTCGATTAGAATTTATAGTCGTTTTAACATTCTATGGATTTTCATATACACATATATATGTATTTATTCATAAATGTGTGTGTGTGTGTGTGTTTGTGTGTTATATATATGTATGTATTTATTTATTTATTTATTTATAAACACACATAAAAAACATATTTTATAAATGTTTTAAAAACTAACCTTATAAATATATTTTAATATACAAATAAATATATGGATAAAAATTATAACTAAATATATATATATATATATTAATATATATTAATATATGAATATATATATATTAATATATATTAATATATGAATATATATATATATATATTAATATATGAATAAATATTTATGTATTAATATAACTAAATATAGGTATATTAACTTGAATCTATATTAATATATGAATAAATATAACTATATATATATAAATATATATATCATTAAATGGATAAAAAACTAAATAGATTAGTGGTAAAGGTGTATCCCCGCAAGGGGGGAGGTCTCAGGTTCGAGTTCTAGTGAAAGCAAGGGTGCACGAGCAAGTTCACCATGCATGAGAGAGAGGGAGGGGGCTCTACCTAGCACTGATAAAGGTGGGGTTAAGTGCTATTAAAAGCATCCCGAATTAATATATTCTTTTCTACTTTTAAAAAAAATTACTTTTATCAGCGCTTAAAAAAAGCACTGATAAAATGGGTCTTTCATCAGCGCTAAAAAAATTGTTGATAGAGGACCTTTTTATCAGCGCTTTTTTAGCGCTGTTAAAAGACACTTTTTATCAACGCTTTTTTAGTGCTGATAAAAGGGACCCCCTTATCTTCACCTCAATTAAAATCATTTTTTTAGTGATATTAATGCCTTTTTCTAGTGTTGATAAACGTCATATCTACAGTACTGTCTACATTGAATATGGTTGTGGATATAATAAAATGGTGAGAAAACCTTGCTTTGATCTAGAACCTACTAACATTAAGTGGTGGGTCACTTCATATTCATTACAACTACCTCAAAATAAAGACCAAACAAGGGAAAATTCATAGTATGCCTCACTGATGTAATCAAATAATCACCTTCATGTTGGGATCTTACATAATGATTCAAGCATATGGGCCAAGCCCCTTTTTAAAATCATGCTCACATAAAAACTATTTCATAACATGATTCACATTACTTCCACAATTCAAATACGCATTTGAGGTACACAACAAGAAATCCAACACACACTAAAAACCCATTTCCCTTGGATAAATCCATTTTCAACACATTTTCACCTTTATATCTCTTTTGAAAAACAATTTTCACCTTTCACACAAAGCATAATACATTCTCAAGGAACACCACCACATAGCACATAATAAATTCAACCAATTTCTTTTCAAAAACAAACTTCATCATATATGGATGTCAAACCATTTCCAAAACATGTTTCGCACCACATGAATAATCCATGGAACACATAAGAAAACAGGCAAGCATATCAAAATCATCTAATAATGTAAAATCAGGGAATAAAATACCTCACCCTTGGAAACCTTTAGAAATTGGTGTCAAACCACAACCACGCCTCACAAAGACCCTATTAAGGAAAGATCTAAACTCAAGAATGAATATTTTCCCCAACAAATAGAAGATCAGACCAACATTATTCAAATAACCCACAGGAAAATAAGAACTCAAGAAGGGGGAAGAGAAACCATAAAAAGAAAGAGAAATCAAGAGAAACGAGACTTACCTGATGTTTCATTAATGAATCAGAGTCAAAACCACCCAAAGATTGAGGTATAAGGGCTTCAAGGAATCTTGGAGGGGGCTTCATGGCAGAAATGGGTTCACGATAGAGGAGGGGTTGCGGCGGAGGAGGGTTCGCGGTAAAGGATCATTCGCGGGGGAGGAGCGTTCATGGTGGAAGAGGGGTCGTGGCGGATGAGGGGTCGGCAGTGTAGAGGTCGGCTTCGGACAGAGCTTAAGGAGTGTGAGAAAGGAGGAGACTGTTAGGGTTTCTTTATAAAACTCAGTGGACCTTTTATCAATGCTAGCTAAAAAATGCTGATAAACGTATGTTTTATCAGTGCTAAAATAAAAAAAACACTGATATAACAAGCCTTTATCAGCGCTTTTTTAGTTTTGATTAAGATATGTCTTTATCAGCATTAAAAAAATGCGGATAAAAGGTGTCTTTATCAGCGCTAAAATTATATCGCTGAAAGACCTATCTTTGTTAATGCTAAAAAACGTTGATAAATATATATATTGTTATATATATTTATAAAATTATATATATGATAAATATATTTATTTATTTATAATTATAACTATAAATAAATATATTTTTTTTAATATTTATAAAATTATAATTTAAATCATTATAAAATTATAAGAAATGTACTTATTATATTTATAGTCTTAGAAATACATATAATAAATAAATTAGTTATATATATTTATAAGATTATTGATATATATATATATATATATATATATTTATTTATTTTAATTTTATAATTATTTAAATGAATATATATTTATTTATAATTATAAATATAAATATTTATTTATTTAAATAATTATAAAAGTATAAAAAATTTATATTTCTAATATTTATAATTTTATTAATAAATATTTAATGTATTTATTATAATTTTATTATTATTTAAACATATTTGTATTTATTTATAATTATAAATATAAATATTTGTATTTATTTATCAATATTTGTATATATTTATTTAATTATATATAACATTATATATTAAAATAATAAAAATAATTTTTATGAATTAATAATTATTTAAATATATATATATTTATTTACATTTATAACTATAAATAAATATATATGTATTTTAATTAAAAAATATATTAAACCAAAATTTATTTATAGTTGTAATTATATATATATAAAATTATAAAATTATAAAAAATGTATTTATAATTATATATATATAATTAATATATTTATTATAATTTTTTAATCATTTAAATATACCTATATTTATTTAAGAATTATAATTATAACTATTTTTATTTATTTAAAAATATTTTTATATGTTTATTAATATATTTATTTTATTATATATATTTATAAATTTATAAGTATAATAAATATATTTATTATAATTTTATAATTATTTGCATATATATATATTTATTTATTTATAGTTATAATTATAACTATAAATAAATATATTTTTATATATTTTTATTTTTATTTATTTATTTATTTATTTATTTATTTATTTATAAAATTATATATGTATTTTTTGTACTTTTATAATTATTTAAATATATATAGTTATAATTATAATTACAAAAAAAAATACATTATTTAAAAAGTAATTATATATAATTAAAATAAATAATTATAAATATAATAAATATATTTATTATTTATATTTATTTAATGTAATTTTATAAGTATTTTTTAGAACATAATAGTTCATATGGGTAACATGAATTAATCATGTACCTAGTAAAGTATAAATAAAAAAATGTGTCTATCACATATGCACAATATGAATACTAAGAAGGGTAAAATACATAAATGAACATTCATGATGATACATAACATATATGCACGTCAATTATACTCACGCATGATCAATATATTTATTGACCAAATTCATTGGAAACATATATATTTATTTAATAATTAATTATAAATATACATATTTAAAAAGTATATATATATATTAATTTTAAATATAAAAAATATAATGAATATAATAAATATAATAAATCAAATAAATCTAACAAATCTAATAAATAGAAATCAAATAAATCAAATAAATCAAATAAAAGTAATAAATCTAATTAATATACTTTTTATTTAATGAAATTTATTATAATGTTATAATTATTTAAATATATATATATATATAATTATAATCTTAGAAATACTATTTTTTAAAAATAATATATATATATATATATATATATATATATTTGATTTATTAAAAAATATATATTAATTATATACATGTGTTTTTTATTTAATGTATAGAAATAAAAATAATGTTTTAATATAAATATAATAATTTTATATAAATTAATAATATTTATATTAAAAAAATTATCAACACTTTTAGCTAGCATCGGTAAAGGTCACCCCATTATTGATGATGTCACGACCCGTCCCCCGGGTCTCGTGTCGTGACTACCCCAAGCCCACCTTCCATAGGCCAGGGGCTGGCGACTAGCACCAAAGGTGTAATTCCCTAAAACTGGGAAGACATTGCCTTTATAACCTGTAAACACACACACTGGATACAAACACGAGTAAACTGTATAACCAACAAGTGAGTACAGTAAGTAAAAATGGGCCAAAATACAAGCCCAACTAGAAAGTATAAGAAACTGAAAGTACAAGTACAACTGATGAAAAAGGAAAAATAGTTACTAGGTCATCCACCGAGGTTCCTACCTAAAGGGTAGGTACAGATCGCCTCCTCAGCACTCCACGTACGTCCGTCTCCTCCGTGTACCGACACGCCATATGGTCCACCTCCGGGTACTATCCAGTCCTGGTACTCTCAGCCTCTGTCAAAGTTGTATGTCGTCTGCATCCAACACAACGACGAGGGGGCATAGCCTATGCAGGGGTGAGTATAACGATACTTAGTAGGGACCCCGAGACCCTCAAGGTCTCACAAAAATCCAACACGGATAAACCACAAAGTACGAAATCAACAGATAACCTTACATAGGTATATGCCAATACATATACCTAAGTTATCAAGTGATCCATCTCAATCATGAGGAAAACACAGAAAATTTGACTCAGCTCAACCGGGATTTTATTCTAGGGGAAGTAACATTTCGAACCCTCGGCTGCTGGAGAACTCCTCCTCTCTCAAGTACAGTGGGCCTGCCACCACAACCAGGCACTTCCCACTAACCTTGGACTGCTGAGGTACTCCCCCTATCGAGTACCGTGGGTCTCCTGCATCACACAGAGGCACTCCCCACCATGGTTATGCCTCCACAACTAGGCTCTCATCCGCCGTGGGTCTACCGCCACAACTAGGTGCCCCCCACTGAGATAGTCAAGTCACTCTGAGTCAATCGGTCAATAGTCGTCAAGTCTCATCCAGCTATTAGGTTCCCGCACAAATGCTCGCTCATCTTCAGAAGATCCGCTCCACAAGCTACAGGTTAATGCTTCAATTGCCATGAAGTCCCATGAAGAAGTATCCCAAAGGTCCGCCACATCATAGGGGTCTCAAAGAAAATGGCGGCGCGTCAATCGAATGCCTAATTTGTGAGTTATTATCCATTTAGTCCCGGGGGCCCAGTTGGATTCGTGCACGATCCAACCTGGCCATTTCTCAACTATACCCCAAACTCTAGTGGGGTATACTCAAAGGGATCGTCATTCACCAAGATTACCAGTGTCATTGAAGGTTCATCAAACGGACGTCCGGTGCAAAAGATATGGCCAAAAGAAAGTAAAGGGGTTGTAGTGGGCCCGGGTCTGGTCCGACTCGATCAGACCGACCCGGACTGACCTGGCCTGGCCCGTTGGGTGGGCCAGTCCATTGGGTTCGTCCTAGACTGTAGGGCTCATCCCAGCTGGCCCCAAGGGGTTGTGGAGGGCCGCGAGGGCACGGACCGGTCGCAAGGGCGCAGACCGGTCACGGGGGAATAGACTGGACATGAGGGCGCGGACCGACCGCAGGTCGGCGCAAGGTCGGTTCATCCTGAAGGGTGCCGCAAGGGTGCGGCTCGTCCCGAAGCTCCCCGAGGGGCGTACGGAGGCCGGCGCGGCTTCGGGCGTCGTGAGGGGTGCGCGGAGGTCAGCACATTCAGGGCTCTGTGAGGGGCGGGTTTGGGGGCAGTGCGGCTGGGGCGTGGGGGCACGGCTGGGGGCGCCGCGTGGGGTGCGACCAGTGAGGGCAGCGCGGCCAGTGAGGTCGGCGTGGCCGATGAGGCACCATGGCCAGCGAGACGGCGCGGCCGGCAAGGGCGACGAGGGCGGTGCAGTCGGCGAGTGCAGCGCGGCCAGCGAGGGCGGCCCGACTGAAGGGGCGGCGCGACCGATGGGGCAGCGCAACCGGCGGGGCGGCGCATCCAGGGAAGGCGGTGCGGCTGGTGAGGGCGGGGCGGCCAGGGTGTGATGCAGCTCGGGCCTCTTCGGTCAGCGGGGGGCACGGCACGGCAAGCACGACACATAAGCCGGCGAGCAGTGTGGTTCGGCTCGGGGCGGCGGAGTGTCGCGGGGGTGGTTCGGGTCACGGAGGTTGTGAGTAGCATGGTTGTTGCCTTCATCGCCTTCGTTGCCTTTGACGTCGCTTTCCTCTGTTTCAAAGAACACCACAAAGGAGATCAGCAGAGGGGTTGGACCACGTTTCTTTGGTTTTCACCCTCTATGTTTAGGGTGATAGCAATTAGCTCACAAGAACAAGGCACAACAACACTCCCACAAAAGGAAAACATCCTCAGTCTTCATTTTGAATGAAAGGAAGAACATGCGAATTAAACATAAGTAAATAAAGTTAAACCCCTACTTTGTTCGAAGTTGGTCGATAGAGTCGTGGGGAAAAAGACGGAGTTTTCGTCCTTCATCGCATCTGCCGCACACTTTCAATCCTGAGCTCATGCGTCTGTTCATTGACAATGATGTGGAGGGAAGGTCGGTCATTGAAGACATCCACATTGGTTGCTTCTGCAAGGTGATTCCAAGGAAGAAGTCGAAGATGCTCCTTGTCGGTGTTCTTCGTTGGAAGAATGCATTCTTTATTCTGCATTGGAGAAACTAGTTCTTCATTGGTGACGGCTTTTCTCTCAAAATCTCCTTCCTCCTTTTCCAACAAAAGAAAAGGTAGCCAAGAATAATAGATTGTAAAATCTATTAAATCATTGGCATAAAATTAAAAAAGGATAATTAAACACTTGTTTGACCCATTAATGGCATGTGCGTTGGCACAATAAATGTGGAGGAGGTCAAGAGGGTCTCCCTTGTTTATGAGGGAGTTTAGTGATTTTCCTCAATTAATTGGGGGGGTTTAGTCTTGGGTGGTCCCCACACCATAACCTATCATGGGAGTTCAGGTTATGGTGGGCCCCACCATTATAACCTCTCATGGGAGGTTAAGGTGTGGTGGTCCCCACCTCCAACTTCCACTTAAGTGGTTATAATAGATAAAATAAAATAAAACATGCGTTTTTTTATTTTATTATTTCCAAGAAAAACCCAAAAAACTAACATTCACCCTCGACCAACTATCATCAAGGTGAAAATATTCTTAGGCGAACATCGGCACTATGAGTTCAACAGTTCCCTCAGATTTCAATTCCAAACACTGGTTCAAAAGTTAGAAAAATATGCTCGTACGTTTACTAAACCTACCCGAATAGAACTTTATAAATTG
The DNA here is from genome assembly GCA_963277665.1 of Viscum album. Taxonomy (NCBI): domain Eukaryota; kingdom Viridiplantae; phylum Streptophyta; class Magnoliopsida; order Santalales; family Viscaceae; genus Viscum; species Viscum album. Next base: position 1,081,357,010 of record OY728145.1, on the reverse strand, counting down.
ATTTCGGGCACAACGGGCCTCGGAATCATGAGTCATCAATTTCCGCAAACTCATAAAATTGCCATATATTTAGAAATATTACATGGAAATTTCAGGTCTTTACATTCTCCCCACCTCCGGGCTCTACGTCCCCGTAAGCCATAAGTCAAACTAGGGGAACAAGTGGGGGTACTGAGCACACATCTAAGCCTCCCACTCCCATGTGCTCTCATGGAGGTTCCCATACTACCAGCGAACGTGCACCAGAGGTATCGACCGTCCACAAAGGACCCACTCCTGTAGATCCTCAATCTCTACTGGAACCTCTGTAAAAGTCACCCCATCGTCGACGTCTAACTCGCCATGGTCGATGGTGTGAGAAGGGCTGTGCACGTATCTCCTTAGCTAGGATACGTGGAAGACGTCATGCACCTGGTGAAACTGAGGTTGAAGAGCTCAGCAGTATGCCACCTCTCCAACTCTGCTGAGGACCTAAAAAGGTCCGATAAATCTCGGTGATAACTTACCAGCTTGAACAAATCTCTGTAAACCTCGTCGAGGTGAGACCTGTAGAAATATGTGGTCACCATCCTCAAACTCTGGAGGTCTTCATCTCCTATCAGCATATGACTTATGCCTGCTCTGTATAGTCTTCATCCGCTCTTGGATGATCTGCACCTTCTCTGTGGCAACCCATACCATCTCTGGTCCCACTAGTCCTGACTCCCCTGGGTCAGTCCAGCACAAGGGTGATCTACAAGGTCGCCCGTATAATGCCTCAAAAGGTGTCATCCCAAAGGTTGAGTGATAGCTGTTGTTGTATAAAATATCCACTAAAGGAAAGTGATCCTCCCAACTGCGATCGAAGTTAATAAAATAAGAGCGAAGCATATCCTTGAGGGTATGAATGGTCCGCTCAGTCTGGCCATCCGTCTAAGGATGGAAGGTGGTGCTCAAATCAAGATGCGTCTCGAAATCCTCCACCAACCCCTTCCTTAGCCGGGAAGTGAAAATTGCATCACGATCGGAGAAAATTGTCTAAGGTACTCCATGTAGCCTCACAATCTCTTGCAGGTAGAGGTTTCCCAAGCTATCTACTAAACACTGTTCTCTGATCGGTAGGAAGTGGGCCGACTTGGTGATTCAGTCGATGATCACCCAAATCGAGTCATGTACCCTGGATGTACGTGGAATTCCTGTCACAATTTCCATGGATATCCCATCCCATTTCCACTTTAGAACCTCTAAAGGCTGAACCAATCCTGCTAGTACCTGATGCTCCACCTTCACTTGCTGACAAGTGAGGCATCAAGAGACAAACTCTGCAACTACTTTCTTTATTCCCGGCCACTAGTGATGTCTTCGGAGATCATGGTACATCTTTGCCACTCCTGGATTTACCGATAGAGGGGTTGTGTGGAACTCCCTCAACACTTCCTCTTGAAGTGACACTTGTACCATGATATGTCCTCTGGAGAGGATGATGTGCTCCCCACCTTCATAAAATCCATCAGGTGTCTGCCCTATTTATATCTGAGCATGTCGTGTCTCGCAGTCAGCGTTCCCATGTTGTGCCACCCTGACTCACTGAAGAAGTGGGGGAGTGACTATAAGAGACTGAAGGAAAGCTTCTCCATCTCTATCCACAAAGCATATCTGCAAAGCGGCCAGCTGCTCTGTCGCCTCACCTAGCAGTTGTATACCAGATCTCCTACTGAGTGCATCTGCAACAACATTCCCCTTATTAAGAGTATAGACTCTCTCAAAGTCATAATCTTGGAGGAACTCAAGCCAACTTCATTATCTTAGGTTTAGTTCCTTCTGTGAGAAGATATACCTGAGAATCTTATGATCAGAGTACACTGTAAAGCGCTCTCCAATCAGAAAGTATTGCTACATCTTCAAGGTGAAGACCACTGCTGCTAAATCTAGGTCACGTGTAGAGTAGTTATGCTCATGTTGTCTCAACTGAAAAGAGCCATATGTGATCACTGCTCTCTCCTGCATCAGGACACATCCGAATCTGGTCTCTGAGGTGTCGCAGTATACTACGTACCCTACACCTTCCTCTGGAAGCCTCAACATGGGGGGCACTAGTTAGCCTCTGCCTCAGCTCCTGAAATCTCTACTAGCATCTCTCTGACCACACAAAGGTTTTCCCCTTCTTCTTCAAGGCTGATAGTTGTGCTGCAACTCTGTAGAAGTCTGGCACAAATCTCTGGTAGTATCTATCCAAACCTAGGAAACTTCGTACCTCTGTCACACTCCTGGGTGACTCCCAAGAAAGTACCACCTCAATATTTGCTGGATCTACTATAAATCCAGCCTCTGAGATGACATGTCCAAGAAAGTAAACCTCTCAGATCCAAAACTGGCACTTCAAGAGCTTACCATAAATCTGGTGCTCTCATAGTGTGTCTAGTACTACTCACAAATGATAGGCATGCTCCTCCTCAGTAGTCGAGTAGATCAGAATGTCATTGATGAAGACTACGACAAAGCGATCAAGGTATGGCTGGAAGATCCTGTTCATGAGTCCCATGAACACTACTGGAGTGTTCGTTATGCCGAAAGGCATAACCAAGAACTCGTAGTGGTCGTATCGACATCTAAAATCCGTCTTCTTCACATTCTCGTCTCGAACTATGAGCTGGTGATAGCGTAATCTGGGGTCTATCTTCAAGAACCACCGAGCTCCCTTCAGCTGATCAAAGAGGTCGTCAATCCTCAAGAGTGGGTACTTTTTCTTCACAGTCACCTATTTTAGGCACCGGTAGTCAACACAAATCCTCATGTTCCCATCCACCTTCTTGGAAAACAGAATTGGGGCTACCAAGAGAGAAACACTAGGCCAGATGAATCCCTTCCCCTGCAAGTCCTCTAGTTGTACCCATAGCTCGCAAATCTCCACAGGAGCCATCCGATACAGTAGTGTAGATATCAGTGTATTCATGGGGTACAAGTCAATGTAAAAGTCTACCTCTCAATTAGGGGGTAGACCTGGAACATCATCAGGGAAGACATCTGTGTATCGGTACACCACTACAGGATAGCTCGGACTCTCCACATCAACTGCTATGAGGGTAAGGCAAACCAAATGACGAGTGATCAGCTGCACTCTCCTTCGAGTAAGTCCATCATATGCTTCATAGGCTCCCTTCTCACCAGTGAAGGTGAAACTTGTTCCATCCATGTGGACGCACCACACTTTGCGCCTCATATAGTCAATCTGAGCAAGGACTGTAGATAACCAGTTCATACCCAAGATGACGTCGTAAGGCCTCAACGCCGCTACTAGGAGATCCCAGCCAAAGTTCTTGCCTCCTAATGTAAGCTCACACTATCAGCACCAGTGTGTAATCATCTAATCTGCTCCCATAGGAGTCTCTAGCCATAAGGATTGAGCCAACGGCTCCGTCAGAATCTTCGAGCTCTGAACGAGGGTAGTGGCAATAAAAGAGTGACCGGCACCTGTGTCTATAAGTATTACAGCTATGGTGGAGTAGACACAGATCGTACATTGAATCATATCTGGAGTTCCATGATCATATGCCTCAGCTATATGGAGCTGAGCTCTCCCCTATCCACCTGCTCCCTGTGGTCGGGGTGGACCTTCGGGTGGTGGTGGCGGTAACACCTCGAATCGTCGTCCACCGCCAGCTGCACGACCAGCTCCTTTGCCATGTCTGCCTACTCCCTGCGGACCGCCTCGATCGAATCTTTATCTCTTTCTGGCCTGTCCTTTGACTGTATTATGATCATCCGAATAGTGGGTCGGACAGTCACGAGCCATGAGACCTTGCCCGCTGCATGAGTAACACTGCCCACTCCTTGCATTTCTGTCTCCACTTTGGGTGCCCGCACTACTGATCTGGAGTCATTTGGTCTTCCACCTATAGTTTTGGTCCTCTTGGACCTCTGTGACATCTATCTGCTACCAGCTACATAAGACTCCACTACATGTTGACTGGTGGTGGATCTCGCTACTAGTGATTGCTCGGCAAGGAAACCCTCCACCAAGAGGGCTCTATCAAACACCCCCACCTGTGTTGGGATGCTGAGTGAGATCATCGATGCCCTGATCTCCCACTTGAGTCCCTGCTCGAATTTCCAGGCCCTGAAAAATGGTTCCTACACTATATCAGTGGAGTAGCGTGAGAGGTATGTGAACCTCTCTAAGTACTGAGCTACAGTCATGTTGCCCTGCTGTAGATGAAGTAGCTCCTGTATGCGCACTGCACAAAGAGTCGCTGGGACAAACTCTGCTCGAAACAGGCTCTCGAAGTCTTCCCTAAGAAGCTTCATCTTGTCATGAAGCTAGAGTATCAAGCACCACCATTTTCCTGTTGTTTCCTGTAGAAGGCTGGTAGCAAGAATCACCATGAGGTCTGCTGGTGTCCCTACCAGTCGGAAGACTCTCACCGCAGCCTCCAGTAAATCCTCAGTCGCCTGTGTGTTCGTCTCTCCCCTGAACCTGGGTAGCCTATGGCGCTGGAGCTCATGCAACATGCTCAAGAAGCGTGCACCTTCTACTGCTAAGGCTGGTGGCATCGGTGGCCCAATGGGTAAAGGTACCATTTGTGCCTCTACTGGAAAAGGACCATGTACTGAGGCCTTGTCCCTCAGTGGGTTGTCACTGCGTACAACTCTCGGAACTCTAGCCGACTGTCTGCGTGGATACATCTTGAAAGAAAAAGATACAACATGGTCAAAATATTATACCTGGTGAGCTGACATGGTTGAGCTAACTTAGAGAAAACTTTTGAAAACACACATGCAATCAGTGTTTCCATGCACTGAGTCGGAAATCAGAAGTCAGGGTTCTGGTGTATGGATACGTCGGCCACCGCACCAACACTTGACTCCCTGAACTAAAAACCACACTGACTACACTTAACATTATTACTTCATAGATAACAAATATCAGAGTCCTAAGTTCTGCGGTAGAACCGACTCCTCTAATACCAATTTGTCACGACCCGTCCCCTGGGGCCCGTGCCGCGACTACCCCAAGCCCGCCTTCCATAGGCCAGGGGATGGAAACTAGAACCAAAGGTGTAATTACCTAAAACATGGAAGGAATTTCCTTTATAACCTGTAAACACACACAGCAGATATGAACACGAGTAAATTTTATAACCAACAAGTGAGTACAGCAAGTAAAAAGGGGCCAGAATACAAGCCCAACTGGAAAGTACAAAAAACTGAAAGTACAAGTACAACCGAGGAAAAAGGAAAAACAGCTATGGGGTCATACTCCGTGGTTCCTACCTGAATGGTACGTATAGATCGCCTCCTCAGCACTCCACGTACGTCTGTCTCCTCCATGTACCGACACGCCATATGGTCCACCTCCGGGTACCGTCCAGTCCTGGTACTCTCAGCCTCTGTCAACGTTGTCCGTCGTCTGCATCCAACACAACGAGGTGCGGGCATAGCCTGTGCAGGGGTGAGTATAACGATACTCAATAGATACCCCAAGACCCTCAAGGTCTCACAAAAATCCAACAAGGATAAGCCAAAAAGTATGAAATCAATAGATAACCTTACTTAGGTATATACCCATACATATACCTAATTTATCAAGTGATTCATCTCAATTATGAGGAAAACACAGGAAAACTGACTCAACTCAACCAAGATTTTATTCTAGGGATAGTAACATTTCAAACCCTCGGTTGCTAGAAAACTCATCCTCTATCGAGTACAGTGGGCCTGCCACCACAACCAGGCGCTTTCCACTAACCTGGGACTACTGAGGTACTTCTCTTATCAAGTACCGTGGGTCTGCTATGTCACACAGAGGCGCTCACCACCGTGGGTCTGCCGCCACAACCAGGAGCTCCCCCTCATAGCCTAGAAAGGTACTCCTCCTATCGAGTACCGCAGGTCTACCCCCAAAACCAGGCGCTCCTCCACCGTGGGTTTTCCACCACAACCAGGCGCTCCCCACTGGGCTAGTCGAGTCACTCCGAGTCAATTGGTCAGTAGTCATCAAGTCTCTTCCAACTACTGGGTTCCCACAAAAATTCTTGCTTGTCTCCGGAAGATCTGCTCCACAAGCTACTGGTCGATGCTCTAACTACCATGAAGTCCCAAGAAGAAGTATCCCAAAGGTCCGCCACATCATAGGGGTCTCAACGCAACTGACGGTGCATCAATCGGATGCTCCGTCTGTCACTTATTATTCATCTAGTCCTGAGGGCCCGGTTGGATTCGTGCACGATCCAACCTGAAAGTATCTCAAATATACCCCAAACTTTAGTGGGTAATACTCAAAGGGAATATCATTCTCCAAGATTACCATTGTCACTGACGTTTCTTCAAACGGACGTCTGGTGCCAAAGATATGGCCAAAAGAAAGTAAAGGGGTCGTAGTTGGATCAGGTTCGGTCCGACCTGGTTCGGATGGACCCGGCCTGATTCATTGGGTCTGGGCTAGCCCGTTGGGTTCAGTCCGGCTCGTAGGGCCCAGCCCAGCTGGCTGAAAGGGGCTGTAGAGGGCCGTGAGGGCACGGACCGGTCACGAGGGCACGAACAGGCCGTGGGTCGGCGCAAGGGTGGGTCCTCTCAGAGGGTGTCGCGTGGGTGAGGCTCGGCTCGAAGCACAGTGAGGGGCGCACGGAGGCTAGGGGCTCCGTGAGGGGCGCGCGGAGGCAGGGTCGGCCAGGGCATCACGAGGGGCACGGCCGGTTCGACCTGAGGTAGAACGGCCAGGGCGCGACCGGCGGGGCACCGCGGCCGGCGGGGGTGACGCGGCCGGAGAAGGCAGCGCGGCCGACGGGGGCGACGCGGCCGGCGGGGGAGGTGTGGCCAGTGGGGGCGATGCGGCAGAGGTGCGACATAGTGCGGTCTGGTTCGGCCGGGGGGCACGGCGGCGAGCAGCGCGGCAGGGGCGGCACGGAAGCCGGAGGGCAGTTCGGTTCAGCACTGGGTGGCGGAGTGTCGCGGGGGCGGCGCAGGTCGTAGAGGCCACGGGTAGTGCGGTCGTTGCTGTCATCACCTTCATCGCTATTGACCTCACCTATTTTAATAATCCCAATTATATTTTAATATGTGTTTATAATCCTACGTTGAAAATAATATCAAAATAATCATTGGAATATTTTAATCAATGTCCATCTTTGTTTATACACACTTTGAAATAATTCTAACTCAATCTGGATATGATTTTCATAGAACAGATAAATGTTAAGTTCACTGGTATGCACAAAGTCCACTGATATGCACATAGCTACTAATACAGATAAGCAGACAGATCTACTGTTATAGCAAGAGCTACCGATATGAAGATCACTGATACAAACAGATACACGGCTATTGATAAGTCTAAGTACACCGGTACAGAAGTCTGCTGATATGGATAAGCAGCTACCGACAGAACAGAGCTACCGGTATGTAAGTCTACCAGTACAATGAAAGGTTATCATTAGAGTAAGTCTACTGATATGTGTAAGCCTACCGATAAACAACGGTCACCGATTAGCGAATGTCTCTGATAGACCAAGTCTACCGATAAGCATAGCTACCGATACAAATAGACAGACACTCATCTACCATTATAAAAACCTACCGATATAGACAGAGCCAATGATATAAGTAGTTACCGATACGAGCAAGTTACCGATAGACCAAAGCTACTGAAGGAGTTACTGGTACATAGAGATATTGTTACACGGAGTAACTTCTACCGATATAAGGAGCTACTTGTATAAGAACAGAGAGCTACCGATAGGAGCTCACCGCTATACAAAGTCCACCATTACAAGTCTACCGACAGAGAGCTACTTATAAGATGAATGTTAACCAGTCACTCCTACTTAAACTCTATTTCTATTTATTTATTAAGAAACGGTCATATTCGATGTTTTTAATGCACGTACTATTAATTAATGATAGTTGTTGGCATGTCAGGGAATCGTACCACGTACCTATGAAAAGGTAATCATTCCTATTGCTTTAGCAGAAATCTATAAAAGGAAGGACAAAATCTGGACAGAGAGAGTGTGGAAAAGAAGTAAAAAAGCTGCTGGTGTGGTGCATATATACAGAGGTGCACATATGCAATAAAAAAAAGGTGACATCCATACACCAGTATACTTGAAGAAAACTAGACATACACGAGACCATTCATACAAGAAGAGAACACAAGATGAGTCTTAGTCAAGAAGTAAATAACTAAAATGATCTCTTCAAACACTCAATTTGATCAAACTGAACCTAAAAATCAAGCAAACAACACTCTATTTTCAAGACAAAAACCAGAGAAGGACTCAGAAGCATTCCTGATCAATCAAAAGGAGTCCAGATATGCACTTCAAATCACTAGAGCATTCTAAACTCATATATACTCTCTTAGTGATTCTTTTACTTACTTTTGAGCAGTGTGTGTACTTTGTTTATTTCATTCACACATTGACTCTTGTGATAAAATGGAGGATTTAATCTTCACTCACTCTTTCCCCATACTATTATTTCCCACTGTGGATAGTGGTAGAGGTCAAGTGTGACCTAGATAGCCTGTGAGCTACTGTTTTGTTTTCTCACTATAACTATGGTAGAGGTCTCAGTACCTGGACAATCTGAGCACTGTTGTTTACCCCGATCAAAGGTGTGGATCAAAATTTATATAAATTGTTTTGAGAGGAATAAGTCTTGGATTGAGACTAAACCTCTTGGTTTGAACTACTGTGCTTATTTATTCTGTTTTAAACTATATTGAATATTCTACTGCTAAATAATTTAAACTCAAATCTATTTTAAAGTAACTCAGATAGTTAAACTAGAAAGTGTTTATATTTATTTTAAAGCATTAGGTTAGCTTCAAAAGTTAATTATTGGATTAACTGATAACTAATCAATCTCTTGAGAAACTAACTGACCCTTTACTATATTACAAATTCACTACAGTTTATCTTGTTATTTAATTTGGGGGATTTTAATAAGAACCTTTTTAACAGAAATTTTTAATTCGAACTCAATTCACCCCCCTCTTGAGTCTCCACTCCGACCAACATTTGGTATCAGGGGTTGTTTGTTATTTATAAAGGATTTCCAAATACTCTGTTTTTCAACTGTGATTTTTCTTATATCATAAAGATCTTAAATTTCTGTTAGTTCTAAATTTTATCTATTTAAATAAGTTTTCTAAAATCTAATGATGGATAATGGACTTGAAAGTGTTGCTACCAACTGGCCACCTTTCTTTAATGGTACAAATTATGCTCAATGGAAACATAAAATGAAAATTCATTTGGAAAGTATAGGATTTGACATCTGGACGGCTATAGAGACTCAATATAAGATTCCAGAAAATAAAAGAACTACTTGTGATGAACCTACTAAAATAGCTTACAACAATAATTGTAAAGAAATGAATGCCATGTATTGTGCTTTAGGAGATGAAGAATTTAATAGAATATCTTCTTGTAAAAATGCTTATGAAATTTGGGATACTTTGGGTGTTTCTCAAGAGGGAACAACCAATGTTAAAGAAATGAGACTAAACACCTATACTATTTTGTATGATAATTTTAAAATGAAGCCTGATGAACCTATTTCTGGCATGTATCTCGGGTTCAACTAAATTGTAAATACAATGAGCTCACGTGGAAAGGTTGTTCCTGTAAAGGGGAAGATTATGAGAATACTAAGATGTCTGCCAGACAGATGGAGAGGCACATTAGTCTCAATTAGAGAATCTTGTGACATTGGTTCTCTTCCTGTCGAGGAACTTACTGGTAAGTTAATGATGTATAAAGAAGAGCTAAAAGTAAACAAGGAGGAAGATGATGAACCAAAAAGGAAGTCAGTTGCATTTAAAACTACTTCCTAAAAGAGCAAGGAAAAGGAGAAAGTTCGCATACCTTCTGAAAGCTCAACAAATGAAGGTTCAGATTCTGATAGTGATGAAGAGATGGCTCAGATAGCCAGACAGTTCAAGAAGTTCTACAGGAAGAAGAAATTATTCAGAAAAACAAATTATAAAGGAAAATATAACAAAAAAGGTCATTGGATGAAGGATTGGAAAAAGTCTGATAAGAGTGATGAAATTGTCTATTATGAATGCAATAGGAAAGAACATGTGAAAGAAGACTGTCTGAAGTTAAAGTTTAAGAAGAAATATGATTACAAGGACAATACATATGAGAAAGCTATGAAAGCAACATGGAGTGCTTTAGAAGATAGTTCAAGTGATTCTGATTCTTCTCAGGATGAAAAAGCTCAAAAATCTAATATGTGTTTCGTGACAAACACATCTTAGGAAACACTGGATACTCCTAGTTTAAATTCTTATTATTCTGGAGTTGATTCTGATTCTGAATCAGAAAACATGACTAGTGAAGAGTTATTTAAATATTGTAATATGCTAGAAGAGACATGTAATGAATTGAAGGACAAGTATAAGACTTTGAAGAAACAACATGCTTTGACCAGCTCTGTTAAATCTGCACTTGATATAGAAAAGGAAAAGAATGCTCAATTACTTAAGGAAAATACTGAACTGAAATTGTCCAATGAGAAATTAAGGAAGGACTTAGAGAAATTCACAAATGGAAAGAATACTCTAACTCAAATTCTATGAAAAAAAGTTGCACAAAAATATACCACAGGAATAGGCTATCAGCCTGGACATAGATAAATTACTAAAAAAAGATTTATTCCTAGATCTGGATGGAATGGTGCTAGTTCTAGTTTTTGAAATTCATATGATTCACCTAGTTATTCACATGGATATAAGTCAAATAAAGTTTATCTTTCAAAATATTTTGAATCTATTGATTGTATAAGACCCATTAGACAAGTTTGGTTACCAAAAGTTTTTCTTGCTAACCTGTCTGGATCCAAGAAAATCTGGGTACCAAAATCATTTTTTGTTTAAACCTGTTTTGTAGGAAACTTGCTTGAAAAGTTACCATAAGAAGGTATGGTACTTGGACAGTGGATGTTCAAGGCACATGACTAGAGATTACTCGTGATTCAAGAGTTTAATCAAGGTTGATGGAGGATATGTCACCTTTGGTGATAATTCAAAAGGAAAAATCATTGGCTTAGGCCAGATTGGTAACACTGATTCAGTTTTAATTTCCAAAGATTTATTTATTGATGGACTTAAATATAACCTGTTAGTTATTTCTCAGTTGTGTGATGATGGTTTCAATGTTAAATTTGAAAATGATTCTTGTAATGTTTTTAATTCTAAAAATATTTTAGTATTTTCTACTTTGAGAAATAAAAACGTTTATGCAGTTGATTTGAATTACTTAGCTAAATAGGACATTTCTTGCCTAAATGATTTTCATAAAGAGTCTTGGCTATGGTATAGAAGATTAGGACATTTCAATATTCACTCACTTAGAAAACTGACTTGGAAAAACTTAGTTATAGACCTACCTAAACTTGAATTCCCATCTAATAAAGTTTGTAATCCCTGTCAAAAGGGAAAGCAACATAAAGTTTCTTTTAAATCAAAGAAATAAGTTTCAACTTCTCACCCTCTAGAGTTGGTTCACATGGACTTGTTTAAACCCTCTAGAGTTTCTAGTTTAAATAGGAAGCACTATGTCTATGTCTTAGTAGATGACTATTCTAGGTACACTTGGGTATACTTCTTAGCTCACAAAAGTGAAGCTTGTTCTTAATTTATGAAATATTCCAAGTCTGTAGAGAACCTCAGTGGACTTAAGATTAAGAACTTGAGAAGTGATCATGGTTGTGAGTTTGAAAATCATGATTTTTAATCTTATTGCTCACACAATGGTTATAGTCACAATTTCTCTGCCCCTAGAACACCTTAGCAGAATGGTGTAGTAGAAAGAAGAAACAGAACTCTTCAAAAAATTGCAAGAACTATGCTTAATGAGTATGACCTGCCAATTTACTTTTGGTCTAAAGCTGTAAATACTACTTGTTATATCATTAATAGAGTCCTGATTAGACCTGTTCTCAAAAAGACCCCTTATGATTTGTGGAACCATAATAATCCTAAGGTTAATTACTTTAAAGTTTTTGGTTGAAAAGTCTTTATTCTCAATACAAAAGACAACCTTGAAAAGTTTTCACCCATGAGTGATGAAGTAATTTTCCTAGGTTATTCAATTACTAGTAAAGCTTATATAGTTTTTAATAAAAGAACCAAATGTGTGTAAGAATCTGTTCACATCAAGTTTGATGAAACTAATCCACATGAACCCAAATATTCCATTGAAAATCTTGAAGAAGATTTGTCTATTTTGAACCTTAATGATAAAATCAATGAACCTGTTGTAAAGACATCCAGTTTTGGAAACTTTCCAGAACCTATTTCTATAAAACCTGAATCTAGAGAAGAACCTGAAATTTCTACTTCCACCTTTACTGGATCAACTAGGATCCTAAATAATCATCCTTTAGATGCTGTAATTGGTAATCTTGATAGTGGGACACAGACTAGAGATTCTCTAAGAAACTAGGTTGAACATCAAGCATTCCTTTCACAGTTAGCACCTAAAAATATCAATGATACAATCAATGATGAATTTTGGGTAATGGATATGCAAGAAGAATTAAAAAAATTTAAAAGAAACAAAGTCTGGGAATTAGTTGACAAACTTAAGGAAACTTTGAACATTGGCACTAAATGGGTCTTTAGAAATAGAGTTAATGAATCTGGAAATATAGTTAGAAACAAAGCAAGGCTAGTTGCACAAGGGTATAGTCAAGAGAAAAGAATATACTATGAGGAAACCTTTACACCTGTATCTACATTAGAATCTTTTAGGATTCTACTTGCCTATGCTGGTCATCTGGATTTCAAGTTATATCAAATGGATGATAAAAGTGCTTTTTTAAATGGTTTTATAATTGAAGATTTTTTTGATGAACAACCACCTAGATTTACTAATCCTCATTTTCCAAATTAATTTTTTAAGCTATCTAAAGCTTTATATGGTTTGAAACAAGCTCCAAGAGCTTGGTATGATAGACTTAGTAATTTTATTATTTCAAAAGGTTTTACAAAAGGGATTTCTGATCCAACTCTCTTTATCAAATGAATTTCTAATGATGTTTTGATAGTACAAATCTATGTTGATGATATTATTTTTGGATCTTCTAAACATACCTTATATATTGATTTTTCCAAGAGTATGCAAAATGAATTTGAAATGAGTTTAATGGGAGAACTCAAATATTTTCTTGGATTTCAAAATTTTCAATATGAAAATGGTATTATTTTAAATCAATGTAAATATACAAAAGATCTTTTAAAATGTTTTGGTTTAGATGGTATTAAGGAAAGTGATACACCCATGAGTACCACCTGTAAGTTGGACATTGATGAATCTGGGAAACCAGTTGATCAAACCAATTATATTGGTATTATTGGAAGTCTACTCTACCTTACTTCTAGTCAACCATATATTATGTTTAGTGTGTGTATGTGTGAAAGATTTCAAGCTAATCCTAAATAATCTCATCTACTTGTTGTTAAAATAATTCTTAAATATCTTAAACATACTTCAATTTTAGGTTTCTTTTATCCAAAAGGAAAATATTTTAATTTAATAAGTTATTCAGATGCTGACTTTGCTGGTTTCAAGTTAGATAGAAAGAGAACTTCTCGAACATATCATATTATAGGTAAGTACTTAGTATCATGGTATAGTAAGAAGCATAATTTTATTGCATTGTCTACTGCTGAAGCAGAGTACATTGCTTATGGTAGTTGCTGTGCACAAAATCTGTGGATGAAACATACTTTGTTGGACTATGGATATGATTTTAAACATGTATCTATAAACTGTGATAACACGAGTACAATTAACATCTCTAAGAATCTCATGTCTCACTCTAGGACCAAACACATTGATGTAAGGCACCATTTTTTTTAGAGATCATTACCAAAAAGGTGATATTACTCTTGAATTTATAAGTACTGAACATCAATTATCTGACATTTTCACCAAGCCTTTATATTCGGATAGGTTAAGGTACATTAGACATGAATTAGGAATGATAGACTCTATTTATTAGAAGTCTCCCTGTTATACCTCACCGGTATGAAACCACACTGTTATACCTCACCAGTATGAAACAAATACCTCACTGGTATGAAACCTCACTATTTTACATCACCAGTATGAAACCTCACTATTATACATCACCAGTACGAAACCTCTCTGTTATACATCACCAGTATGAAACATTACTGTTATACCCCACCGTTATGAAATCTCACTATTATACCTCACTGTTAGTAGACCTCACCGTTAGGAATTCTCACCAGTATACCCTACCGTTAGTATGCGATGTTTTAAACTTCTGTCTTTAGTAGCTGGAATCTGTATCATTTATACTTTACTTATTATATTTGAATTATCTATTTTATGATTCCTAAATGGTAAAACTAATTCTTAGTTACTTCTCAATCCACTGAACTCTCCTCTCTCAAACCCAACTCCTTGAATCACCGAATCTCACGAAACCCCTAAGTGCTTCAGTACAGAGATGGAAAAAACCAAACTTCCAACTGTCAGAGATGACCTTGATGATCAAAATGCGAATAAGTAGAAGATAATACCTGAAGCAAGTAGCGGGGTCAATAGAACAAGGTCAGGGAGGCGTCTAGTGAACCCACACTTGCAAAATAGAGAAATTGTAATCGAGAAGGAGCTGTGTGCAGAATGGATTTTGCCAAGAAAATCATTGATCCTAAGAATTTTGGAGGAGCAGAGATGGATAGAATGTTTCAAAAACAACAATGGTCTTTATTATCCAAAGTTGATAAAAGAGTTCTATGCCTTTGTGCAATTTAAGAAATCTGATAAGGAGAATAGAATTATTTCATTGGAAAATGGAAAGGAAGTAACTTTTTCATCCATTGAATGGATTGCATGCATGAAGGTACCACATGAAGGAGTATTTGGGTACTCATTGAAGACAATACCTCCTACCAGTGACATATTCGACTATGAAACTGCCTTGGAAGAGTTGGCAGGAGATGGCACTCCTAGGAAAGTAGTGGCTGCTGAGATGGATGGGGAAACCAAGTTGCTGTTCAAATTCATTCAACATTTTCTAAGTCCAAGAAGAGGGGAATTTTCAAATCTAAAGTATCAAAATATTTATTTGTTGCATCTCTTAAGGCATGGTGTGAAGTTGAATCTGTGAAGGCTGCTAATTATTCAAATAGAGGATATGACCAGACCCAAATCAAAAACCAATGCATTATTCTTTGCCAAATTGACTTCGATTATGATTAAAGTAAAGGGGGTTGTTGAGTCTCAGGATAAGACAGTGGTGGTAAGGAACAATTTTTGTATTACAGGAATAGTATGTAAGTACATGAAAATTAGCTGGAACCCATGGAGAAGGTAGTGGGTTACTGATGATGAGAAGATATATGACAAGTTCAATCATGTTGACCATCCAAATAGACCAAAAGACAAGAGATATCTAGTTCTAGGACCTGATGAAGAGGATCCACAGTATAGTGATGATTTAGATGAGGAGGATTCCTCTACTGCAGATGGAGGAGATCCGGACTTGCCTCCTAGCCCGACTCCTGAAATTTTATCATAAGAAAAGTAAAGTGCTTCTTTGAACCTACCTAGTACAAAAACTGTTTTGGGTGTAAGCAATGAAGAGGCACCTGTGGATGAGAAAGACCAGTAGAGATCAGATCAGGAAGAGGTTTCCCCAGAGAATGAGGAAGAAGAAAGAGAATTTAAAACTAAAGCATCTGCTTCTGCCACCTTGAGTTTGAGTCCACTGATTGGAAGTTCTGTTGTGCCTTTAGAGGCTGTTCTTGCTGAAGTGGATAGACCTGTACCTATTCTTGAGGAACCTACAGCTATTGGAGAAATGGAGATAGTTGTGAAAGAATCTTCTGAGGAAGACTGAGCTGATGAGGGTACTATAGTTATACAGGAGAATGCACTAGTTGAGGGGGAGCATCCAACTAGACTTAGATGTGTTTCAGTAGCTGATGGAATTGAAGACTGGGTAGCAGACCCAGGTTTTGTGGTCTGTGGATTGGTTTATCTGGATTCTGATAATGAGGCATCCCTCAGTAGACCTAAAGTCAATTATGATATTCTCTCTGAGTTATTACTTGCGGATGTAGTCAGAAAATCTGATATGGATCGGTTAAAGTCTGAGCTAAAAGCCAGCATTGTGGAAGAAGTAAAGAGAATGGAAACTTCACTGATTTCATCCATTCAATCTGTTATGGATGACTCTGTAACTAGTATTGTATCAGAAAGAGCACATGTTTTTGTACCTGATAGTATGGTAACCAGGGCTGACTTTGAGTCTTTAAAGGCTGAGATGAAAGAGTCTTTGAATGCATCTATTTCTGATTTAAAGAATTGTTTTGTTGAGGAGCTGAGAAACATGGAAAAGTCCTTTGAACTCTCTCTTAGTTGTTGTGTGTCAACCACTGTGGCAGAGGTGGTGGATTCAGTCACATTTTTCCAGAATCAGATGTCGATCTTGGCAGAGGATGTTGAACTTCTAAAGAAATCGGTTGTCACTCTGGAATCCTATATGAGTTCTAAATCTCAAGCAGACAAGGATTTGACTTATGTGAAGGGTGTAGTTAGCCAGATGGTATTAGTTTTTGAGGAATTTAAGCATTCCATACAGAAAAATGTTAGCACCCAGGATCTTGTAGTGAAAAATCTTATCATTGGGCTAACTAAAAGTTTCAAGGAAATTGTGTCTTTTTATATTGGTTCTCTTGCTTCCAGACCTTCAATAGAATTGGATCAGATTCGAGCTTTGATGAAAGAGGATCTTGGTTCAGCATCAACCAGTGGATCTATGGACTCATCTGCCCTGACCCAGGTGGTTACTACCACTAGAGATATCATGAAAATTGTTCAATATTATATGAGAGAAGCTTCGAACTCTTAGAAAGAAGTAAAGGATAAAATTGAATCTTATTTTTAGAAAGTGTATACCAAGCATCAGTTGACCAACCATTTCAAACTTCTTTTAGAAATTCTGAAATTACCTCCTGTCAGTCAAGCCTTCAGAGAACAAGTAAGCAAGCTTAGGGAACTGACTCCAGCCTCAGATAAATTCATGGAGAACAAGAATGACTTCATTTCTGCTATGGAGAAAGGAGTAGGAATTATAATGGACTTTCGAAATCTATTTCTTCCATTCTTTCATGTGGACAGTACTCCAATCATTGCACCTCCAGCTCTGCTTACCTCTACTCGGTCTACCCCCATTCCTCAGATGACTCCAGTCCAAGAAATTCGGAGCCTCACTACTATGATCACCCAGAGAGATACACATTATAGTCCGAGCACTGTCTCAGTAGCTCAGCCTCCTCTGATTATCTCTGGTGTTCCTAAGCCTCCACCTGCATCCACCACACCTGAATCCTCTTCTAATCCCAAGGGAAAATCTCATGCAGAGGATGTGGATTGATTAGTGGCTAGGATCTTTGATAGGAATCAGCTATATTTATTTTTATTTCATTTATGTATTTCTTTTTATCTGTTTTCCCCAAGGAATATATATGATCTTACTTTCATTTACCCTCTGTTACTTCTCTTCTCCTATATTTCCTTTTTGTCCCACTTTTTGCTAATCACAAAGGGGGAGAAATAATATCCAAGGGAAAAATATCTGGGAGAGAAATAATATCTAAGGGATAACAGGGAAAATTGATATGAAATATCATTATATCTTATGAGCATAATATATTTCCCTCTGGTACATTTGTTTTATATTTTACCTCGGATACATGTGCTTTATAGTATATTGTTTTTTCTGATACAATTTCATTTTAATACTATATCGTCTAATACTTTTAAAATCTCACATATGAACATGTCATTGCTCACATTGAGAAATAAGAACCATTGTATTTTATACTGATAATTTACTGATTATTTTGGATTATAATATCATAATTTGTGATTATCAAAAAGCAGGAGATTGTTGACCTCACCTGTTTTGATAATCCCAATTATGTTTTAATATGTGTTTATAATCCTATGTTGACAATAATATCAAAATAATCATTGGAATATGTTAATCAATGTTCATCTATGTTTATACACACTTTGAAATAATTATAACTCAATCTAGATATGATTTTCATAGAACAGATAGGTGTTAAGTTCACCGGTATGCATAAAGTCCACCGGTATGCACATAGCTACGGATACAGACAAATAGATAGATCTACTGTTATAGCAAGAGCTACCGATATAAAGATCACTGATACAAACAGATACACAGCTATTGATAAGGCTAAGTACACCGGTACAGAAGTCTACTAATATGGATAAGCAGCTACCGATAGAACAGAGCTATCGGTATGTAAGTCTACAGGTACACCGAAAGGTTACCGTTAGAGTAAGTATACCGATATGTGTAAGCCTACCAATAAACAACGGTCACCAGTTAGAGAATGTATCCAATAGACCAAGTCTACCAATAAGAATAGCTACCGATACAAGCTACTGAAACAAATAGACAGACACTCAACTACCGTTATAAAGACCTACCGATATAGACAGAGCCACCGATATAAGTAGTTACCGATACGAGCAAGTTGCTGATAGACCAAAGCTACCAAAGGAGTTACCGGTAAATAGAGCTACTATTACACGGAGTAACTGCTACTGATACAAGGAGCTACTGGTACAAGAACAGAGAGCTACCGATAGGAGCTCACCGCTATACAAATTCCACCATTACAAGTCTACCAACAGAGAGTTACTGATAAGATGACTGTTAACCAGTCACTGCTACTTAAACTCTATTTCTATTTATTTATTAATCAATGGTCATATTTGATGTTTTTAATGCATGTACTATTAATTATTGATAGTTTCTGGCATGTCAGGGAACCCTACCTCGTACCTATGAAAAGGTAATCATTCCTATTGCCTGAGCTGAAAGCTATAAAAGGAAGGACAAAATCTGGACATAGAGAGTGCTGAAAAGAAGTAAAAAAGTTGCTGGTGTGGTGCATATATACAGAGGTGCACATATGCAATAAAAAAAGGCAACATCCATACACCTATATACTTGAAGAACACTAGACATATACAAGGCCATTCATACAAGAAGAGAACACAAGCTGAGTCTTAGTCAAGAAGTAAAGTCCTACAATGATCTCTTCATACACTCAAGTTGATCAAACTGAACCTAAAAATCAAGGAAGCAAAAGACACTCTATTTTCAAGACAAAAACCAGAGAAGGACTCATAAGCATTTCTGATCAATCAAAAGGAGTCCAGAGCGGCACTTCAAATCAGAAGAGCATTCTAAACTCATATATACTCTCTTAGTGATTCTTTTACTTACTTTTGAGCAGTGTGTATACTCTGTTTATTTCTTACACACACTGACTCCTGTGATGAATTGGAGGATTTAATATTCAATCACTCTTTACCCATACTCATATTTACCACTGTGGATAGTGGTAGAGGTCAAGTGTGACCTGGATAGCCTGTGAGCTATTATTTTGTTTTCCCACATATAATTGTGGTAGAGGTCTCAGTACCTGGACAGTTTTAGCACTGTTGTTTACCCCGATCCGGGGTGTGGATCAAAATTTATATAAATTGTTTTGAGAGGACTAAGTCTCGGCTTGAGACTGAACCTCTTGGTTAAAACTATTGTGCTTATTTATTTTGTTTTAAACTATATTGAATATTCCGGTGCTAAATACTTTAAAACTCAAATCTATTTTAAAGTAACTTTGATAGTTAAACTAGAAAGTGTTTGTATTTATTGTAAAGCATTAGGTTACCTTCAAAAGTTAATTATTGTATTAACTGAGAACTAATCAATCTCTTGAGAAACTAACTGACCCTTCACTGTATTACAAATTCACTACAGTTTAGCTTGTTATTTAATATGGGGGATTTTAATAAGAACCTTTTTAACAGAAATTTTTAATTGGAACTCAATTCACACCCCTCTTGAGTATTCAGTCCGACCAACAGTCGCCTTTGACTTTGCTTTCCTCCTGTTTGAAGAACACCACAAAGGAGATTGGCGGAGGGGTCGGACCATGTTGGTTTGGTCTGCACGCTCTGCGTTTAGGGTGACAGCAATTGGCTCACAAGAACGAAGCACAACAACCCTCCTGCAAAAGGAAAACATCCTCATTCTTCGTTTTGAAAGAAAGGAAGAACATGGGAATTAAACAAACTTAAATAAAATTAAACTCCTACCTTGTTCGAAGTTGGTCGACGGAGTCACGGGGAAAAAGACAGAGTTGTCTTTGTTCGTCGTGTTCGCTATACACTTCCAATCTTGAGCTCGTGTGTCAGTTAGTTAACGATTATAAGGAGGGAAGGTCGGTCATCGAAGACGTCCCACGTCGGTTGCCTCTGCATGGTGCTTCTGAAGAAGAAGTCGAAGACGCTCCTTGCCAGCGTTCTTCGTTGGAAAAACGCGTTCTTCGTTCTTTGTTGGAGAAACTAGTTCTTCATTGGCAAGAGATTTTCTCCCAAAAGCTCCTCCCTCCATTGCCAACAAAAGAAAAGGTAGCCAAGAATAATAGATTATAAATCTATTAAATTGTTGGCATAAAATTCAAAAAGGATAAGTAAACACTTGGTTGGCATATTAATGGCATGTGCATTGGGACAATCAAGGTGGAAGAGGTCAAGAGGCTCTCCCTCATTTATGAGGGAGTTGAGAGGTTTTCCTCAATTAATTGAGGGGTTTAATATCGGGTGGTCCCACACCGTAACCTCTCGTGGGAGGATATGTTTGGGTGGGTCACACCACTATAACCTCTCATGAGAGGTTAAGATGTGGTGGTCCCTACTTCCAACTTCCACTTTAGTGGTTATAACAGATAAAATAAAATAAAACATGCGTTTATTTTATTTTATTATTTTCACGAAAAAAATCAAAAACTAACTTTCATCCCGACCAACTGCCGTCGAGATGAAAGTTTTTTTAGGTGAACACCGGTGCTGTGAGTTTAACGGTGCCCTCGGATTTCAATTCTGAGCACCAGTTTAAAAGTTAGAAAAACCCGCTCGTATGTTTATTTAACGTATCCGAACAAAACATCAGAAATTGATTTTAGGCACATCGGGCCTCGGAATTATGAGCTGTCAATTTTTGGACTTGGAAAATTAATATATATTTAAAAAAAATACATGGAAATTCCGAGTCTTTACAGGTGATTTCTGCTTGGCGCTGATAAAACAAGGTAGTGCCCTTGCCCCATTCAGTGGTAGTATTTTTTCATCCTACAAAACTTGGAATGACCTCCTTCAATGAAAGTCATGGCTTGAGATTTAACATTAGCCTTGTCACGCAAGGCATGAGAAATCAAGATAAAATTGACTTACTCTAAGGTCAAGGAGTCTTTGACATACATCATAGCATCTATAATATGTTCACATGAACAATCAAAGGAAATAAGTTTGATTTGGAAATCAATAAGTATGCAAAATCAACACAGGCAATATATTTATTTAGTGATTCAAATCCCACAACATTGCATGTTAACATGACGCACCCATTACAACTTTAACGGTTCTGTGAAGGAAACCACCACAGATTTTATTTGGTTGGCACACAGAAACATACAAAACACACACAATCCTCTCTGCTGCAAGATCACACCTCAATAAAGTTGTTCTATGCAGGGAGCTTCTCCTTGGTGGTTTCAAAGATGGTGTTTTAGTAGTTGGAGCCGGTGTAAGTGTCGCCTTGCACCTCAGTAGTGACGGTGGTGCCGGTATAGAGAGTTTCCCTCTGCATGAAGGTAAAAGGAATGTCGCACGTACCTTTGGTCGCAATTAGATTCACCGTCACCTTAGTCATTGCTGGGACAACAACTTTGTGAACCACGTCCAGAACGGCAGTCGCCGTTTTGGCCTCTCCCCACTCCACTCTCGACTGAACTTCACCTGATAGCTCGATCTTTCCCTCAAAGATGAGCGGGAGGCTGAAATACATGGTGGCCTTCATGCCCAACTTCAGAGACACCATTTTCTTCCAGGTACTGGTCTTGGTGTCGGTATAGGAAAGCTTCACGTCCAGTGTGCTGGGTTGATGACCAAGGTTACTCGCGGAATTCTTGGCAAGAACCACCACATTTTCGTCATACACCCTCACATTGGGGATGTCATACTTGAATGCCACATACCTGGGGAGGATGATCAGCGACTCCCAGTCGATGACAGTGAAAATGTCAACGCCCTGGTGGTCATGAACTTTGTAATTTGCCAGCACGGGTCGATTGAAAGGCGCCTTATTCAGCCGCCACACGCATAAGTAACAACCCGATTGGTGGTGGACGAAGCGGACCGTTTTTGCGGCAGCGTCAACTTGGAGGAAAGATTTTTGTAATTTTCCAGTACTGCTCGTTTGTGTTTCCGGTGATGGAAATATTTTTGGTGCGGACCCAGTATCTGTTGTTTTGACAGCTCCTGATGTGCACCGTGCCATCTGTGCCGGCCGTCTCCACTTGGAACTTTGCGAATGGACTCACGGCCTGGGTTTGGGTGAAGGTGAGGTACCCATTGGCGTTGTCGTCGGTGGCATCATGGATGTATCCCATGTAGTCTCCCTGGTCATGGGACTTGAGTACGATGAACCTGGGCAATGCCATGGCGGCCATTCTCACCGACTCCCGCGCTCTCTTCGCTATTGGGAACTGAGTATTGACTGTGAGTGGTTACAAACAACCCCTCCACCACCAACAATTTATCGGCTAGTTTTTTAGTTCCTGTTTGTGGGGACGTGACGTGCAACTGAAACTCCGGTCAAACTTTTACATTTTCATTGAATTTCTTTGTCGAATTGTCCGCATAGCATATTGAGTCGATGTTCTTAACTGAAAAACTTCCCTCTACTCTTCTGGTTCTCAACAGCAGGACAGGTTTTTCCGCTGAGAACATTGACTCAACATACAGTATCGATAATTCGGCATAGGAAGACAATAAAAATCGTGGTAACATGACAAAAAGGAACACATTATCTCTTTTGTGGCTTGTTGCAAATACTTGAAAGAAAAATATGTCTTCCCAAAAGATTTGAGAGAAAAACTATATAAGTATTAGATAAAAAGGATAAGGAAATTAACTTATAAATAGTAGATAAAATGATGACAAAATTAATGAAATTAGTAGTAGGAATTCATCTTTTTATGATGGTGTTACATATTCATGACTCATTTCCTTGTTGTCATTATTTCAGTTGCACTCTCAAAGTCCAGTCTCATATTAGGTCATTTCTTTATAATCTCTATGAAAATTAACAAAATAAGTATTAGATAGAAATACTAAGGGAATTAACAAAAAAAAGATAAAATGATGAGAAAGTCAACTAAATAAGAAGTAAGAACTCACATCTTCATGATATATCGGTGCATTCTTCCATCAGGTGTGGTGCTCATTCCTTTTTAAACAAACCTATATCATCTTGTGAATGAGGGGATTCTCGACAGTCATAATTGTACTAGAATAATATAAATACAGAAAGGATTAATAAATATTTTAAATGGAATAGTAATTATCTTTAAAAAAATGTTTCTTTAGGGATTCATGTTTGTTGATAGAATAGGTTCTCCCTCATAAATTTAGAAACAAAATAACAACAAACTTTTCCATTTATTTGCTTCGGACACTTTAGAAACATTAAGAAAAATAAGTAATTTTCTGTATGTGTTTGGATAGTTAAATATTATTATATATACCCTAATACTTGTCCATTTGTGGAACTTGTCAGGGTCCTTGTTTACATAGACTGTCTTCATTCCATGAGTTTCAGGATATTTAGACACCACCCTATCATAACTGAATCCTCGTTAAAATAGAATATAAATTATATAAAATTATGTTTAGTTCTAAACCATTGGATGCAGTGTATTACAAATTGAAAACCATCATCATTTGTGGTTAGTTTATTGAGTATCCATGCGGTGAATCCATGAAATAAATCTTTGGACTATCAAAATTAACTCCAACGAGTATCCAATGTTTCCTAAAAACAAAAAAAGAAATAAGTGATGAAATAAATGAAATTATATTTGATATTATTAAATTGTAGAGTTTTACCCCTCCATCCTTGGTATTAAGAATTATATGCCATCCGTAAGTTTTCTTTCAAACAATTTGGCCAGTTTTTCACTATTTCATCTATTTTTTTATTATATTTCTTTTTGGTCTGTACAAGTGACGTGAGGAATAATGAGTCCAAATTTATGTTCATGGGGTATTCCCTTCAATCAGTATTGATATATATGCCTATAAAAAATATGAAATGTATTTGGTCATAATTAACATAGTATATCAGCTATTGGAAAAATAAATCATGAAAAAACACATAATGTATACATTTACAACTGAGAATACTGGCGATTCATACTTGAGGATTTCATTTACATTCTTAAGAGTAATGTAGTATTTAAAGAACTCTTTATACATTTGTTATTCTAAATCAACTATGCAATTACTTCCATTTTGTAACTTTGTTAATGCATGAACCTTCAATGTTAGTAAATGCGGATATTGAACGTCCATGGTAAAGGTGATTTTTGAAGATCTTTTAGATTAGTTGGTTGATTCTATAGATTATCTTGATTTGACAATTCGTTTAAACCCATTCTCTTTGTCCGTCTGTAATAACATCCATATATTCTGATATTTTTTCATTAATTGTTAACGGTTTATAACGAATAATAAACATGAAATGAATGCATCCTTATCAACATGTTTTTAAAAGATATGATGGGCATGGTATGAATGTTACAATATTTTGGGTTATCGTATGAATAACTTTGTCATAAAATGGAATAGGTAGCTCAGTGCTCGGTTCATGAGCTATGCTAATCACCACTCTCACATGACCTGTTAAAAGTTGTATGTTGTGTAGAGTTTACTCTTGGATATTGAACATGGTAGCCTTTGCTACAAGGTGTTTGTTGGGTGTTGATAGATATAGATCATTTTCATTTTCAGCCTGTATAATATTAGTATAGGAAAGGTTTCATTGTCTTCCGAGTTCACATTTCATAGAAACAATAATGAGAATATTGATTACCACATCTAAAACATCCATTTTAGGGGAATGGATAACCTTAAAGCTGGTGGGGGTGTATCTTCCGGCAATGGATTTTCTTGAGTTGTTTATTCACTTTTCTTCCCACAATAAAATTTTCTAGCCACTCAGAATGCCAATGAAATTTTTATTTAAGGGAAGCTAATCTTGCTTTCATCTCTTCCATTACATTATTTTTATCCTCATGTTTTTTCTTTTTCCAAAAATATGTTTGGGATGTCACCCCAAAACCTACACCTCAGAAATGGCCACACTGTTTTGGCCACTTAAAGGCCATCAATAGTAGGTGTTCATCTGGTATAGGTGTTGATGATTCCTATGTATATGTCAGATAGAAAATAATGGAAAATAATTAATCATTATAATTTAAAAGTGATTTAAAGAAAAACAAATTTTTATTATGTCATACTGACGCACGCCTGTCGTAGGTCATGGGAAAAGCAATTTAATTTTCCTAGTGCAGCATAGAGGCTGACCAAGGTCATCTCTCTTGAGGGTATTTTTCAGCAGTTCACACACTTAATCTAATTTAACTAACCTACTTATTTTGGTTGCTTTTATATCATCTATGAATGGAATACAATTTAATTAAAATAAAATAAAAAACTAACATGTAATGACAAAATGGAATTAATTAAGAAAGAACTTGGCCTTTATGGGTTGGTTTGTGGGTTCCATCATTCTCTTTGTTGGTATTTAAATTGAGTTTAATAATTCAATTGTGAGATCTTGTTCATGAATTACAATTCTTTTATTTATTGGTGTGAAATCTTGAATGCATTTATCATTCTTAACTTCACCTCCTTCTATAATCAAGGTTGATGACACACCGCAATCGAGAGTGTGACATCTTCCAAGGCCTAGATCCATCGTATGTCATTTCAACCACTGAATGGATCAACTCCATCATATGAAGATCCTGTATCTAGTAGAAGGGAGGGAAAATAATTAATAAAAGAATAGAAATGAGTTTGAGATCATTGTCATGGTGGACGATCACCACACCTTTACACATCACTCTTGCTCATCACAAATATAATAAAACATCGGAATTTAAGCACAGAATAAATAAAATTTCCACATACCTCCCCCAGGCCAAGTCTCGGGTTAAACCCTCATTTTTTAGGGTAAGAGGTCACAGTGGATAATATGAGAAGAAAAAAAGAATAAAATAAGGAGAAAAGATGAAGAAGAAAACAGGGTGGATGGGTGGACACATAAATAAAAATAATGCATGAATTTTATTAGAAATCTAAATTACAATTCAAAACTAAATCAAAAATAAAGAAAAGAAATAAATAAATAAAAATGAAATGGTGAAGATTTGTGGCTGTCCTTCCTCAGTGTAGATCTCCTTTTTGGTGCCTTGAAGGAATGGATGGAGAATGGGATGATTTGGGAAGGAGGTAAAATCCTCCCTTTATAGGTAGAATTATGGACCCCGAAATTTTGCAACTTTTTATCCCCATAAATGGTCGATTTATGCGTGGACCCCTTCCTAAAGGTTTTTCCGTAATGTGTCTTCTTTTCCCCATCCATATTTCAGCTCTGTTGGCCACCGTTTGTAAGAGTTATGAATTTTTCATTGGCAGTTTCTGTTTCTGGAAAAAGCTTCCAGGAAGGTTCCTCCAAATGTATATTGTTAAATGGAAGGCTTAATAACTACAAAACTCCCCAAAATTTGTTGTAAAGTCGTCACTATCTATCCTCGTTCTATCCCATGTGTAAACACCTCATTTGGATATGTGTAGGCCAAGTTTGGGTTCCGTTACAGTGGTGGGGTCCATGCTCTCTGCTCGGAACATTGTCTAACTTCAATGAATTTTTAGACCCTTTAGATAGCTGAATCATCTCCTGGTTCAGAAGACAAAATTGAAGGAAATAAAACCAGGATTCTAAAAAATATTAAACCACAAAATTTGGACATATGGTTTCCATGAAATTTCTAAACAACCCTTGATGTAAAAATCAGTCTAAAATCCAGAATTAGGCGTTTTTCACATTTAGGCTCAAAATAACACTAAAACCTAAAAACATGACAATTACCCATCCAATAACACAATGATGGGATTATAAAAAATGATTTACAGTATAAAATATATGAAAATGTGGGCTCCATCACTCCCTCATACTTAAACATTGCACTCTTGGGCAATCATCATACATCCAAATCAAAATCCACACAACAATCAAAAATGAGAAAATATCAATGATCTTATCCAAAATAGAATTCCATCATGTATCATCTATAAAAAACAATTATCTCTCATTTTCTTTTCAATCATTCAAATTTTTTCAACCTCATAAATCAATCCATGGCCCAATCACAACCTACCTCACATTTAATTTTATGTCACTTTTCACTTAAGAGAAATTTAATCTACAGTTGTACTCATACTTGAAAATCGCATGTATTACCATAGGTTTGTGAAAAATCTCATTTATCCACAGCATGAAACATGAGAATGAATTTAATCATGAGGGATTTAATTAAAGGTTCAAATGATTATGTGGCTTAGGGTTGGTGGGAAAATTATTGAAAAAGTTTTAGGCTAGAAAGAGGAGGTTGGACTTTTAAATACAATGCATGATTAATTAAAGTGAAAACACATGAAATTCCTCTCTTAATCCCACATGAAAATGTGTAAAAACAAAACCATCACTCTTTTATGACATGGTACATGATCCAATCAGTGATTATAATGAATGATATCATCTAAGTCCTCCCTTTTGTTTCAATGCTCCAAAAAGGCACAACATTATTTTGTATTTTTTTTCTTTTTTATTTTCTTTTTCATGGAGGGGGAGCTAAAAATTGAATAAAATGAATGAATGAAAATTCATTCCCTTTATTTTTGAGAGGGACATGAGTCATAAAAGAATGTACAATGAGGAATTCAAGCACAACTCCATTTTTTCATTTTTTTTTTTTGAAGGAGAAATGGATGAAACAAATAAAGCACAATGAAATGACGACACATGCCCAATTCTCTTACTATCCACTACCCAAAATATTGACACACACATCGCACCAGCTATAAATAATATGAATCCCAATGAACACACAGTAAAGGCCCTTTCCCCACACTCAGACTTGAAATATCCATGCAAAAAATACTAAAAGTGAAGGTAGTTAAGGAAAATTGGCATGTAATGTGGCTTGAACCTATAAGGCAATTCATGGAATCTAAGGGCTTATGAAGGATAAATGTAAAGGTGGGTCTCAAGATAAAATGTGGCTAGCCAAAGATATTCCTCAATCTTTTCAAATACATTCCATGAAATCCAAATCTTTGAAAGAGAAAATTCAAAAATTTTGGTTCTCACACAAAATCCAAGTTTCTCTCAAGAAAGTGTGGGTATTAGGAAGAATATGTAAAAGTGGTTTAGAATGCCTCACAGGATTGGAAAAATATTTTTAGTCAGTTTTTCATGGGCATGGATTTCAAAATTCTTTCAAACTCATTAAAATGATTGAAAATTAATTTCAAGGTAAAACAATTCATATCAACAATCATTTAAAATCCATTATTTCAAAAAATAATTTCAACTCTTTCTAAATCAATTGATGTGTAAAAAATGATGATAATATTTTTTAAATCTCAAAAATCCTAAAAATATGATAAACAAAAATGAAAAGCACACAAGAAAAACTAAGCAGGTTGACACTCCCCCACACTTAAATTTTACTACCCTTCATATCAACTCAACAAAATATAAATATAAAGGTAGAAAAGCTAAGGGAAGGAAATATACAACCTGAAAACATTTTTGAAGTGGATGCCTTGAGTTAAGCTCTTAGAAGCTACAACTTTAAGACTACAAGAAAGTAATGAAAATACATAAGAAAAATAAATAAAAAGAATGAGAAAGTGAAAATGAAAGTGATAATGCTTGGTTTAGACCCCCAAGTGGGTGATAGGTTTTTACTACGCCTAGTCAGGCAGTTTTAGTGGATTATCCCCAATCAGAAGGTGGGTGTGGTTTCTTTGAGATGAACCACCACATGTGACTTTTACCAATTTCCATGAATAAACATTAAATATAGAGAACCTCAAAAAATATAAGATAGTTTCCAACCCCACATAAATAATAAATAAAGAAATTAAGGTATAAAGTGGGAGGAAGTAGAATATAGGCGGGCTTCCTATTAATTTTTGTGGTGTCCTCCTCCATATGGTAAGAAATTTTTTTGAGGAGGTAGTTGCACCACCATATTCTCTGACTCTTCTTCTTCAATAACCACCACTTGAGTGGTCTGTTCTTTAACATCCAAGGTCTTCTCCAATTGTGTTGTATCAAAAATTTCAGAGAAATAAAATTTAGAAAACAATTCAGCTTGAATAAGATTAAAAAATGAGGAATTAATAAAGAAATATTCCCTTTCAAGTAAGTTATCTTGGTAATTGATCTCTTTAGGAATGACCATTGGGAACTCAATCTCAGCAGGTGCATCTTCTTCATTATCTTCCAAAGAAATATAGAGGTAGAATATTTCTGATTTTTCATCATCAAGGATGAGAAGATCATGTTTAAGTTATCTTCGACAATGTTATTCTAGGATTCTTCTAAAAAATGTTGATCTCACATGAGTGCATCAGCTGGAATGTGTACTTATGGGACCTCCTCGAGTAATTGTTGAGTGCGGGATTATGTGATTAATTCCTTTAGAAGTTCATTCTCACCCGCCTCAGGTTCTTTAGCAAAAAAATGATTGGTGAAATCTCGTCCACAACTCATTCTGGTTCAGGTTCTGGCTCAGGTTTGGATTGCTCTTGGGATGTACGGACATATTCTGTTAGCCTTTATATTCGAATCTTTAGTCCTTATATGGCCTCTTTAAGTTAATTCACCTGATCTCTGTTTTACTCTAAAGCATCTTCCTCATGTTGTTGTTGCACCTGTGAGTAGTCATTCCATGCATAGTAATTGTAGTTTGGATACATCATGGAACTTTTAATTTTTTAGATTTAAAAAAAATGAAAATCTATCTACAATGTGAAAATTGAGAAAGCTATGTAAACTACGGATTGGCTCCTTATAAATAGTGCCAGTTTTGACGCATGCCTGTTGTAGGGCGTGGAAAAAGCAATTTAATTTTCCTAGTCTAGCATAGAGGCGGACCAGGGTCATCTCTCTTGAGGAGCCTTTTCAGAAGTTCACTCACTTAATATAATTTAACTAAACTACTTCTTTTGGTTGTTTTTATTTTATTTATGAATGGAATAAAATTTAATTAAAATAGAAGATAAAACTAATATGCAATGACAAAATGAAATTAATTGAGAAATAACATGGCCTTTATGGGTTGGATTGTGGGTTCCATCATTCTCCTTGTTGGTATTTAAATTAAGTTTGATAATTCAATTATGAGATCTCATTCTTGAATTACTATTATTTTATTTATTGGTGTGAAATCTTGATTGCATTTAGCAATCTTAACTTCACCTCCTTCTATAGTCAAAGTTGATGGCACACCTCGATCGAGAGTGTGACATCTTCCGAGACCTGGCTCCATCGTATGTCATTTCAACCACTGAATGGATAAACTCCATCGTATGAAGAGCTTGTATCCAGTAGAAGAGAGAGAAAATATTTAATAAAATAATAGAAATGAGTTTGAGATTAGTGTCGTGGTGGACGATCTCCACACCTGTCCACATCACTCTTGCTCAACACAAACTTAATAAAACATCGGAATTTAAGCACAAAATAAATGAAATTTCCACATACCTCCCCCGGGCCAAGTCTCGGCTTAACCCCTCATTATTTAGGGTAAGAGGTCACAGTGGATAATATAATAAGAATAAAATAAGAAAATACGGGGAAAAGATGAAGAAGAAAACAGGGTGGATGGGTGGACACAGAAATAAAAATAATGCAGGAATTTTATTAGAAATCTAAATTACAATTGAAAAATATAACAAAAATAAATAAAATAAAATAAAAATTAAATGGGGATTGTAACACCCCGATCTTCCACGGTAAGCTTCTCTTTGAAAAATACAGTAGCGTGTGTTGAACACAACTTCGAGTTTTAACACACCACGACCAATCAAACTAGATGTTATGAATAGTAATACCTACTTTTTGAAATTTTATAAATTTTATCTCTCAAAATGGACTTCATTTTTGGATTCGAAGTATCGAATTTAGCCTAAGGTGAAATTTTGGTACTTTTCGGATAACTTTAATATTTTGATGAATAGTGAAAATTACTAAATTTTAATTAAAAACAACTTTATTAATCAAAATAATTAATAATGATAAATTATGAATTTGAGTGGTTTTAAAGTATATTTAGAATATATTTTTACCATTTAATAAAATGTTTGTCATTGGACATAATTTCACAATTAAACCAAACATAAGCAAATATCAATCTTTTGATAGTTATTATATCTTTAAAACATGCTTTTTGTTTTGACAGCGGGAATTAATTTTAAATTAATTTCTTCCACTTCTGTGTTTTGAATTTGGAAAAATGGATTCCATATTTGGAATCAGGAATTCCAAATTGTGTAAATGGGTAACATATTTTTTTAGACATTTCGAATAATTACTTTGGTAAATATTTTATTTACCATGGTTAAAGGGTAAATATGGTAAATAAGGGTTAAAAACAATATTATAATAATACTAAATTACCGTAAAATGTGTTCTAACATTATTGGTGGATACATGTCCGACCTTGAGCATCTTTAGGTCGATTTTGGGACCTCATGGTGCCACTTGTAAGTGATAGGGACACTTTATTTTAATTAAGATAAAATGAATACAAAAATGACACACGCATATATCTTTTAGAAAAAACAATTTTTACATAGGATTATATATGTTTGATTTTCGACTATAATTATTCATTAGAAATCTAAAAAGATTTCCTACATAATGGTATTTTATTTATAATTTTTATACATTAAATAATTTAATTTATTTATGACACAATGGTGATGTAGTAATTACCATAATAGTGAAAAATTAAAATAATTGATTTTATAAATACCCAAATAAATATAATTTGATACTTTAAATTAATTACACTAATTTTTTAGGATAATATGACATATTAGTATTGATTTAATTAACTTTTTTCTAAGTAATAATTCTGTTATAAGTTTTTCAAAAATCAATTATTGAATAGTGTCAAAATTGACATAAAAGAGTTTTTAAAACAAATATTATATTATTAATTGATATTAAATTCCCTAAAAATCTAAGGTTCGGCTATGAGACTTATATCATGATGGGTATATCATTAATGGACCACTTTTGGGTCTCTTGGATGTATATAGTAAGTTTATTAACCATATATTATAAAAATACAAAGAGACATTGTAAAATTGAAACTAATTAACAAAGAGTTAATATTTAAAGATAAGTTTAATATAATAACCCAAACCTGTCTAAATTCTATTGGTTGAGTGGTTGTAGACCCATAACCACCTTAAACTTTAAATGATCCACTTTTTAGGCATTAGAAACCGAATATGAATTTATAATAAATTAATACTTTAAGTTTTTCCTAAAGAGCCCCTCACCCCTCTTATAAAAGGACACTCCCTCTTCTCATTAATTCACACCTTAAAAGCCTTTTGGTTCGGCCAAACCCTACCTAAATACTCTCTCAACTTCCCTTAATTCATCCTAGAGGCCCTCCTTTAGTCAAAAAGCCATCCTATGGAGCCCTTTTGATATAATCAAAAGGAAGAACCCGAAGAAGAGGTAATGATTTCACCACCCTTTTTCAAGTTCCTTTCTTCTTACACTTCTTATTTCTTTGTTATTACCATTCTAAAATAATGAATCTAGTATCTACTATATACTGTAATATTATTATAAAAATGGTACAACCATATTCAGTATTCTATCCATCCTTTGAATGACATGTCACCATACGTGTGTACGTACGGCTTACCGTCTCCATGTCGTGGTGTAATTGTTATTCAATATATTATTATTTGGATGTGTATAATAATGATTTTTAATTCATGTAAATAATAAATATAATATGATAATTATTCTGTATATATGATATAACATCCAATTATATATTATTTTAATATCAAAATAATGATATTTTCGCTCGTGCGTACGTACGGATTACCGTCTCCACGACGCGATGAGATTCATTTCCAAGTTCACCATTCATCGACGATTATAAAAATATATATTACTAATAAGTATGTAATATATGAAATAATAATGCTACTGGAGATATATATATATATATATATATATATATATATGGATTTATGTACTTACATATATCTTATTCACCTACTTCCGTTCAATACTATATGAAAACAGAAACAGCGTTTATGCGTATGTACGGACTACCATCTCCATAAACGGTGTTTTTCATTTCATATATATGTCTATTATGAATATTTATATTCTAAATATATATGATATATTTATCATGTTTTATATTCTGGAAGTATTTAAATAATGATATAAGTGATACAACCAAGAGTGACAAGTTAAAACACTTACGATAAAGAAAGTGATTATTACCCGAATTGTTAACTTAACATGGAAATTATTATTAAATGGGTAATACAAAGTCATAAATGAATCATGTATGATATCATAAATATTGATATGGTTCTGGTATAATTTAATAACATAATTCTATCTTCATAAAAGAGGTTAAACGTACCCTCAACTAAAGGGAAGTGCAAGGTAAGGGGTTTTCATCTCACTCCTTATTCACGTGAGATTCATGCCATATTGCCACCATTACCATTTGTGTGGTGTATGTACTACCCATAATTATATTATTTGTGTAATACACTTTAATTTATGTGTATTTACATATTCATTGTATGCTACCTCTTTCATGGGTTGTATGTTTCGTAAGTTACCAAATTGGTAAGGGTTTATTTCTCAATCTCTTCATTATCCGAGGTGGTTTATACGTAATTATCTTCTGGGACCTCTTTATCATCCACATCCATGTTTCTTAAAAATGTATTTCAAAACATTTTTACTATTTAATAGACAATGGGTTGAAGTCATTTATACCCTTATTTGACTTTATATGTTTTTAAAGGAATCTTTCTAACGTTTTCGAAACAAGTTACTTTTTAACCTTTTTGACAAAATTAAGTTAAGAATGTCTTTTTTTAACTTATACGGAGGGTGCAGTTATTCTCCGCCGTTATTACACCTTTGATGCTTCCTTCACAAGCTTATAAATATATTTTCAAAATAAAGGTTTCTTCTATAATTATGCGACTTTTAAATGATTTCAAAAAAAGGGATATTTCTCTCAAATACTATTGATTTCATATATGTCAACATCCTTTGATAAATTTTACACTTGTTTCAAGTTGATTTATTATGATACAAATCATCCATATTTTATTTAAGATTTTGTGATATTTTTGACTATGGATGAGTTATTTTTATGCCATTAATGGTTTATGATTAAAGTTTGGACATTTTGTATGTTAGTTTTAATACGAATGTTTATGTTATATTTCATCATCTTCTTAAGATGAATGTGTTGGACTAGTATGTTCCAGTTTGGGGACCTGTAAAAGTAAGCCCTCCGGGTTGGTGTCCGGTTATTAGAGGAACTCCGGGTTGGTGTCCGATTATTAGAGGCACTCTGACTTGGTGTCCGGTTATTAGAGGCACTCCGGGATGGAGTTTGGTTACTGAGGCTCTCCGGGTTGGGTTCCGGTTACAGTTATCCCTTAGGTCTTGGAACGGGGCCTTGAAACAGAAATTAAAGTTCGACATCCTAAATTCTATCATTATGAAAGTGGTTAGTGATATTGCATGTGATTATTCGATTAGTAGAATATCCATGTGAATAAGTAAATGGCATTATTTCATTTTATTTCTACCATATTATGCTGAAGTTCAAGTTTAAAAGGATTTTGTTTTAGTTTTATACATTGCTTAAAATGTTTATGCTTATTTTTAAAAGTTTCCACTGTATTTCTTACCCTTACTAAGCATTTGAGCTCACCCCTTTCTATGTTTTATTTTTCCCAGGATTCCAAGAAGTGTAATGTGATTGATATGCAGGGTTAAGCCAAGGGAATAATGGCATTCATAAAGATTATTTATGTTGTTTTGTACGTCTTAAAGTACAAATGTAACATTCATGTATGTGATCTATTTTTCCAAGACTGCTAAACTGATCGGTCCTTCGGGACTTGATTCCTTGTAATCATGCTAATGTATTAAAATAATGCACCGACTCTGGGTAACTGGGGTCAGGGCATTACAGTTGGTATCAGAGGAAGTTTAGAAATTACCTTGGAAACTAGATTTAGATAAACTGTGATTAGAGCACATAGCCCTAAGATAGACTTTGAGGATTAGTATAGAATAACTTCCTAGAATTTTGGTATTGTAGAGATTTTGTGAGTTTTCCGAGCAATACATCCCTTTATAGATACGAGCAGGTAGAGGCAGCTCTGAAACAGATGTACCTAGGGGTAAAACCCGAAAACACCACTTTGAGCTAGACTCGAATGGGAACTGGTGCACGACAACAGGTCTTGCTGCACTCTTGGTAATGACACTCCCGGGGGATATGCTTAGGATAATTCTCATTTTCTTTACAAACCATTATGAAGGGATTTTGAGTATATACTTAGTCAAAGAAAACATTTTTATGATTATATATTATATCCATAAACTGTTCAATTTGTGTTAGGTATTTTACAAGTTTTGTAATTATTCATTACAATTCATAAACTAAACTAGTTTATGTTATTGTATAGAAATGGTGCCCAGTAGAAGGAATGTGAACTCCCGTAATACTTATGATCCAAAGAGTAAGAAGGATCATATCCTTCATGGTCCTAATCCAGAATTTAGTAGGGAAATAGTTTCCCACATATTATCGTCATATGAAGAAATAGTATCATGTGTTGATAAGATGAGTAAATAATTCTCAGAGTCCTATGGAATTGAAGGGAAGCAATAGAAGAAAAGTATGGAAGAGAGAAAGATGGATAAAGGGAAGAGGGAAAAGAATAATTTTCCCATATGTGATGACCTCAATCACTACCTATAAATATTTACGTTTTTCCTCTAGTTACATGTCTATAATTACCACCAATTTCCTCCTAATCAAGATCATAATTTTGTGGTGACCCTTTCATTTCTCTTTCCATCTTGTTAAGACTAAATTTTATTAACCAAATTTCCGATGTGTGTTTTTTCCACAAAGATATTTTCTATTTTCAACCTTTATTTTCAAAGAACAATATCAAATTGTGAGGATGCAATTTGTTGAAGGAGGGGAGAATGTAACACCCCGAGCTTCTATGGTATGCTTCTCTTTGAAAAATACAGTTGCGTGTGTTGTACGCAACTTCGAGTTCTAACACACCACAACCAATCAAACTAGCCATTATGAATAGTAATACATAATTTTTGAAATTTTATAAATTTTATCTCTCAAAATGGACTTCATTTTTGGATTCGGAATATCGAATTTATCATAAGGTGAAATTTTGGTACTTTTTGGATAAAATTTAATATTTTGATGAATAGTGAAAATTGCTAAATTTTAATTAAAAACAACTTTTTTAATAAAAATAATTAATAAAGATAAATTATGAATTTGAGTGGTTTTAAATAATATTTAGAATATATTTTTACCATTTAATACAATTTCGGTCATTGGGCATAATTTTACCATTAAACCGAACATAAACAAGTATCAATCTTTTGATATTTATTATATCTTAAAAACACGCTTTTTGTTATGACAGCGGGAATTAATTTTAAATTAATTTCTTCTAATTCTGTGTTTTGAATTTGGAAAAATAGTTTCCATATTTGGAATCAGGATGTCCAAATTGTGTAAATAGGTAACTTTTATTTTTAGACATTTTGAATAATTACTTCGGTAAATATTTTATTTACCATGGTTAAAGGGTAAATATGATAAATAAGGGTTAAAAAATATTATTATAATAATACTAAATTACCCTAAAACGTGTCCTAAACTTATTGGTGGATATATTTCCGACCATGGTCATGTTTGGGTCGATTTTGGGACCCCATGGTGCCACTTGTAAGTGATAGGGACACTTTATTTTAATTAAGTTAAAATGAATACAAAAATGACACAAGCATATATCTTTTAGAAAAACAATTTTTACATAGGGTTATATATGTTTGATTTTAGACTATAAATATTCATTAAAAAAATAAAATTAATTCCTACATAATGGTATTTTATTTATAATTTTTAGACATTAAATAATTTAATTTATTTATGACACAATGGTGATGTAGTAATTACCATCATAGTGAAAAATTAAAATAATTTATTTTATAAATACCCAAATAAATATAATTTGAGACTTTTAATGAATTAAACTAATTTTATAGGATAATATGACGAATTAGGATTGATTTAATTAACTTTTTTAGAATTAATAATTCTGTTATGATTTTTACAAAAATCAATTATTGAATAGTGTCAAAATTGACATAAAATAGTTTTTAAAACAAATATTATATTATTAATTGATATTAAATTCCTAAAAATATAAGGATCGGCCAAAAGAATTATATCATGATGTTTATATCATTCATGGACCACTTGGGGGTCTCTTGGATGTATATAGTATGTTTATTTACCATATAATATAAAAATACAAAGAGACATTGTAAAAGTGAAACTAATTAACAAAGAGTTAATACTTAAAGATAAGTTTAATATAATTACCCAAACCTGTCTAAATTATATTGGATGAGTGTTTTTCGACCCATCCCCACCATAACATTTAAATAATACACTTTGGAGCCATTAGAAACCTAATATGAATTTATTATAAATTAATACTTTAAGTTTTTTCTAAAGAGCCCCTCACCCCTCTTATAAAAGGACACTCCCTCTTCTCATTAATTCACACCTTCAAAGCCTTTTGGTTCGGCCAAAACCTACCCAAATACTCTCTCAACTTCCCTCACTTCATCCTAGAGGCATTCCTTTAGTCAAAAAGCCATCCTATGGAGCCCTTTTGATCAAATCAAAAGGAAGAACCCGATGAAGAGGTAATGATTTCACCACCCTTTTTCAAGTTCCTTTCTTCTTACACTTCTTATTTCTTCGTTATTACCATTATAAAATAATGAATCCAGTATCTCCTATATACTGTAATATTATTATAAAAATGGTACAACCATATTCATTATTCTATCTATCCTTTGAATGACATGTCACCATACGTGCGTACGTACGGCTTATCGTCTCCACGTTGAGGTGTAATTGTTATTCAATATATTATTATTTGGATGGGTATAATAATGATTTTTAATTCATGTAAATAATAAATATAACATGATAATGATTCTGTATATATGATATAACATCCAATTATATATTATTTTAATATCAAAAGAATGATATTTTTGCTCGTGCATGCGTACGGATTACCGTCTCCACGACGCGATGAGATTCATTTCCAAGTTCACCATTCATCGACGATTATAAAAATATATATTACTAATAAGTATGTAATATATGAAATAATAATTCTACTGGAGATATATATATATATATAATGATTTATGTACTTACATATATCTTATTTACCTACTTCCGTTCAATACTATATGAAAACAGAAACAGCGTTTATGCGTACGTACGGACTACCGTCTCCCTAAACGGTGTTTTCAATTTCATATATATGTCTATTATACATATTTATATTCTAAATATATATGATATATTTATAATGTTTTATATTCTGGAAATATTTAAATCATGATCTAAGTGATACAACCAAGAGTGACAAGTTAAAACACGTACGATAAAGAAAGTGATTATTATCCAAAATGTTAACTTAACACGGAAATTATTATTAAATGGGTAATATAAAGTCATAAATGAATCATGTATGATATCATAAATATTAATATGGTTCTGGTATAATTTTATAACATACTACGATCTTCATACAGGAGGTTAAACGTACCCTCGACTAAAGGAAAGTGCAAGGTAAGGGGTTTTCATCTCACACCTTATTCTCGTGAGATTCATACCATATTGCCACCATTACCTTTTGTGTGGTATATGTCCTGCCCATAATTATATTCTTTGTGTAATACACTTTAATTTATGTGTATTTACATATTCATTATATGATACCTCTTTCATGGGTTGTATGTTTTGTAAGTTACCAAATTGGTAAGGGTTTATTCCACAATCTCTTCATTATCCGAGGTTGTTTATACGTAATTATATTCTGGGACCTCTTTATCATCCACATCCATGTTTCTTAAAAATGTATTTCAAAACATTTTT
The DNA here is from genome assembly GCA_963277665.1 of Viscum album. NCBI lineage: Eukaryota > Viridiplantae > Streptophyta > Magnoliopsida > Santalales > Viscaceae > Viscum > Viscum album. Next base: position 1,081,317,697 of record OY728145.1, on the reverse strand, counting down.
ACTATTTAATAGACAAGGGGTTAAAGTCATCTATACCCTTATTTTACTTTATATGTTTTTAATGGAATCTTTCCAATGTTTTCAAAACAAGTTACTTTTTAACCTTTTTTCCAAAATTATGGTAAGAATGTCTTTTTTTAATTTATACGGAGGGTGTGGTTATTATCCACCGTTATTACACCTTTGAAGCTTCCTTCACAAGCTTATAAAGATATTTTCAAAATAAATTTTTTCTCTATAATTATGCGAATTTTAAATGATTTCAAAAAAAGAGATATTTCTCTCAAATAATATTGATTTCATATATGTCAACATCCATTGATAAATTTTAAACTTGTTGCAAGTTGATTTATTATGATACAAATCATCCATATTGTATTTAAGGTTTTGTGATATTTTTGACTATGAATGTGTTATTTTTATGCCATTAATGGTTTATGATTAAAGTTTTGACATTTTGCATGTTAGTTTTAATATGAATGTTTATGTTATATTTCATCCTCTTCTTAAGATGAATGTGTTGGACTAGTATGTTCCGGGTTGGGGACCGGTAAAAGTAAGCCCTCCGGGTTGGTGTCCGGTTATTAGAGGCACTCCGGGTTGGTGTCCGGTTATTAGAGGCACTCCGGGTTGGTGTCCGGTCATTAGAGGCACTCCATGATGGATTCCAGTTATAGAGGCTCTCCAGGTTGGGTTCTGGTTATAGTTTCCCCTTAGGTCTTGGCACGGGGCCTTGAAACAGAAATTAAAGTTCGACATCATGAATTCATCATTATGAAAGTGGTTAGTGATATTGCATGTGATTATTTGATTAGTAGAATATCCATGTGAATAAGTAAATGGCATTATTTCATTTTATTTCTACCATATTATGCTGAAGTTCAAGTTTAAAAAACTTTTGTTTTAGTTTTATACATTTCCTTAAATGTTTATGCTTATTTTTGGAAGTTTCCGCTGTATTGCTTACCCTTACTGAGCATTTGAGCTCACCCCTTTTTATGTTTTATTTTTTCCAGGATTCCCAGAAGTGTAATGTGATTGATATGCAGGGTTAATCCAAGGGAATAATGGCTTTCATAAAGATTATTTATGTTGTTTTGTACATCTTAAAGTAAAAATGTAACATTCATTTATGTGATCTATTTTTCCAAGACTGCTAAACTGATCGGTCTTTCGGGACTTGATTCCTTGTAATCATGCCAATGTATTAAAATAATGCACTGACTCTGGGTAACTGGGGTCGGGGTGTTACAGGGAAGATATGTGGCCAGCCTCCCTCAATGGAGATCTCCTCCTTGGTTCCTTGAAGGAATGGATGGAGAATGGGATTATTTGGGAATGAGGTGAGGGCCTCCTTTTATATGCAGAAATCTGGACCCCGAAATTGTGTGCCCTGTTTTCCCCATAAATGGTCGATTTACGCATGGACCCATTCATAAAATTTTTTCCTTAATGTATTTTATGTTCCCCATCCAAATTTCAGCACCGTTGGCCACCATTTATAGGAGTTATGAATTTTTCCTTGGTGGTTTTTGTTTCTGGATGAAGTTTCCAGGAAGATTCCTCCAAAAGTATATCGTTAAATGGTCGCATTAATGACTTCAAAACTCACCCAAATTTTTTGTAGAGTTGTTCCTATCTTTCCTAGTTCTATTAAAGGTAGAAAACCCTAATTTGTATATGTTTAGTCCAATTTTGGGTTCCGTTACAGTGGTGGGGTCCATGCTGACTGCCCAGAAAAATGTCCCACTTCAATGATTTTTTAGACCCTTTAGATGGTTGAATCAGCTCCTAGTTCAGAAGACAAAGTTGAAGGAAATAAAATTCGGATTCTAAAAAAAGTAATCACAAAATTTGTACATATAGTTTCCATGAAATGATTAAACTACCCTTGATGAAAAATTCTGTCTAAAATCCAGAATTAGGCATTTCTCACATTTAGGCTCAAAATAACACTAAAACATAAAAATGTTAAAATTAACCATCCAATAACACTATGGTGGGATTATAAACAATGATTTACAGTATAAAATTTATGAAAATGTGAGCTTCATCACTCCCCCACACTTAAACATTGCACTCCTGGGCAATCATCTTACATCCAAATCAAAATCCACACAACAATCAAAAATGAGAAAATGTCAATGATCTTATCCAAAATATAATTCCATCATGTATCATCTATAAAAAACAATTCTCTATAATTTTAATTTCAATCATTCAAATTTTTTTAACCTCATAAATCAATCCATGGCCCAATCACAACCTACCTCACATTGAATTTTATGTCACTCTTCACTCAAGAGAAATTGAATCTAGAGTTGTACTCATACTTGAAAATCACATGTATCACCATAGGTTTGTGAAAATTCTCATTTATCCACAATGTGAAACATGAAAATGAATTTAATAATGATGGAATTAATTAAACTTTAAAATTATTCTATGGCTTAGGGTTGGTGGGAAAATGATTGAAAAAGTTTCAGGCTAGAAAGAGGAGGTTGGACTTTTAAGTACAATGCATGATTAAATCAAGTGAAAACACTGGAAATTCCTCTCTCAATCACACATGAAAATGTTGAAAAACCAAACCACCCCTCTTTTATGACATGTTACATGATCCAATTTTTGATTATAATGAATGATATCATCTATGTTCTCACTTTTTTTTCAAAGCTCCAGAAAGGCACAACTTTATTTTTTTTCTTTTTCATGGAGGATGAGCTAAAAATTGAATAAAATGAATTAATGACAATTCATGCCTTTGATTTTTGAGAGGGAGATGAGTTTTAAAATAATTTAAATTAATTAATTCAAGTTCATCTCTATTTTTTTCATTTTTTTTAGAAGGAGAAATGGTTGAAACAAATAAAGCACAATGAAATGAGGACACATGCCCAATTCTCTTATTGTCCACTACCCAAAATATTGACACACACATCACACCACCCATAAATAATACGCATCCTAATGAACGCACATGAATGGCCCTTTCCCCACACTCAAACTGGAAATATCCATGCAAAAATACTAAAAGTGCGGGTAGGTAAGGAAAATTGGCTTGTAATGTGGCTTAAAACAATAAGGAAATTCATGGCATCTAAAGGATTATGAAGGATAAATGTAAATTTGGGTCTCAAGATAAAATGTGGCTAGACAAATATATGCCACAATCATTTCAAATACATTCCATGAAATATAAATCTTCGAAAGAGAATATTCACAAATTTTGATTCTCACGCGAAATCGAAGTTTCTCTCAAGAAAGTGTGGGTTTTAGGAAAAAAATGTAAAAGTGGTTTATAATACCTCATAAGATTGGAAAAATATTTTGAGTTAGTGTTTCATGGGCATGGATTTCAAAAATCAGTCAAAATCATTAAAATGATTGAAAATTCATTTTAAGGTAAAATAATTCATATCAACAATCATTTAAAATATATTAATTCAAAAATCAGTTCAACTCTTTCAAAATCAATTGATGTGTAAAAAATGATAAGAATATTTATTAAAGATCAAAAATCCTAAAAATATGAAAAACAAAAATGAAATGAAAACAAGAACTAAGCAGGTTGACACTCCCCCACAATTAAATTTTACTACCCCTCATATCAACTCAACAAAATATAAATTTAAAGGTAGAAAATCCAAGGGAAGGAAAGATACAACTTGACATTATTTTTGAATTGGATGTCTTGAGTTGAGCTCCTAGAATCTACCACTTTAAGACTACATGGAAATACATAAGAAAAATAAATAAAAATAATGAAAAAGGGAAAATAAAATAGGTAATGCTTGGTTTAGACCCCCAATAAGGATTTAGGTTTTTACTACCCCTATTCAGGCAGTTTCAGTGGATTATCCCTAGTCGGAAGGTGGGTGTGGTTTCTTTGAGATGAACCACCACATGTTACTTTTACCAATTTCCATGAATAAACACTGAAAGTATAGAACCCCAAAGAAGATAAGATAGTTCCCAACCCCGTAGAAATAATAAAGAAAGAAATTAAGGTCCAAAGTGGGAGGAAGTAGAATATAGGGGTGCTCCCTATTAATTTTTGTGGTGTCCTCCTCCATGTGGTATGAAATTTTATTTGAGGAGGTAATCGCATCACCATCTTCTCCAACTCTTCTTCTTCAATAACCATCACTTGAGTGGTATGTTCATTAACATCCAAGGTCTGATCCAATTGTGTTGTATCAAATATTTCAAAGAAAGAGAATTTTGAAAACAATTCAGCTTTAATAACATTAAACCATGAGGAATTAAAAAATAAATCTTCCCTTTCAAGTAAGTTAGCTTGGTAATTGATCTCTTCAGGCATGACCATTGGAAACTCAATCTCATCAGGTGCATCTTCTTCATTATCTTACAAAGCAAGAGAGAGGTAGAATATTTCTGATTTTTCATCATCAAGGATGGGAAGATCATGTTTCAAGTTATCTTCGACAATGTTATTCTAGGATTCTTCCAAAAAATATTGATCTCCCATGAGTGCATCAGCTAGAATGTGTACTTCTGGGATGTCCTCGATCAATGGTTGAGTGCGGGATGATGTGATTAATTCCTTTGGAATTTCATTCTCACCCACCACAGGTTCTTTAGAAAAAAAAATAATTGGTGAAATCTCATCCACAACTCATTCTGGTTCAGGTTCTGGCTCAGGTTTGGATTGCTCTTGGGATGTATGGACATATTCTGTTAGCCTTTCTATTTGAATCTTTATTCCTTCTATAGCCTCTTTAAGTTCATTCACCTAAGCTCTGTTGTACTCTAAAGTAGCTTCCTCTTATTGTTGTTTCACCTGTGAGTAGTCATTCTATGCAAAGTAATTGTAGTTTGGATAAATCATGGAAGTTTTACTTTTTTTTATATTTTTTAAAAAAAAATTAAAATCTATCTACAATGTGAAAATTGAAAAAGATAAGTAAACTACTGATTGGCTCCGCGACAACGGCGCCAGTTTTGATGCACGCCTGCCATAGGGCGTGGAAAAAGCAATTAAATTTTCCTAGTGCAGCATAGAGGCTGACCAGGGTCATCTCTCTTGAAGAACCTTTTCAGCAATTCACTCACTTAATCTAATTTAACTAAACTACTTCTTTTGGTTGTTTTTATTTTATCTAATAATGGAATAAAATATAATTAAAATAAAAGATAAAACTAACATGCAATGACAAAATTCAATTAATTGAGAAAGAACTTGGCCTTTATGGGTTGGTTGGTGGGATCCGTCATTCTCATTGTTGGTATTTAAATTAAGTTTTATAATTCAATTATGAGATGTCATTCATTAATTATTATTCTTTTATTTATTGGAGTGAAATCTTGAATTAATTTAGCAATCTTAACTTCACCTCCTCCTATAATCAAGGTTGATGGCACACCTCAATCAAGAGTGTGACATCTTCCAATACCTGGCTTGATCGAATGTCATTTCAACCACTGAATGGCTCAAATCCATCATTTGAAGAGCTTGTATCTAGTAGAAGGTAGGTAAAATATTTATTAAAAGAATAGAGATGAGTTTGAGATCAATGTTGTGTTGGACGATCGTCACACCTATGCACATCACTCTTGCTCATCACAAACTTAATAAAAATCGGAATTTAATCATAGAATAAATGAAATTTCCACATACCTCCCCAAGGCCAAGTCTCGGGTTAACCCCTCATTTTTTAGGGTAAGAGGTCATAGTGGATAATATGAGAAGAATAAAATAAGAAAATAAAGAGAAAAGATTAAGAAGAAAACTGGGTGGATGGGTGGACACAAAAATAAAAATAATGCATGAATTTTATTACAAATCTAAATTACAATTGAAAACTAAAACAAAAATAAAGAAAATAACTAAATAAAAAAATTAAATGGGGAATATTTGTGGTTGACCTCCCTCAGTGGAGACCTCCTCCTTGGTTCCTTGAAGGAATGGATGGATAATGGGGTGATTTGGGAAGGAGGTGAGGGCATCCTTTTATTGGTAGAATTTTGGACCCCAAAATTGTGGGCCTTGTTGTCCCCATAAATGGCTGATTTACACATGGACCCCTTCATAATGGTTGGTCCCTAATGTGTCATCTGTTCCACCTCCAAATTTCGGCTCTGTTGGCCACCGTTTGTAGGAGTCATGAATTTTTCATTTGCGGTTTCTGTTTCTGGACGAAGCTTTCAGGAAGGTTCCTCCCAAAGTATATTGTTAAATAGCCGCCTTAATGACTTCAAAACTCCCCTAAATTTGTTTTAGATTCGTTCCTATCTTTCCCGTTCTATCCCATGTGGAAACATTTCATTTGGATATGTGTAGGCCGAGTTTGGGTTCCGTTACAGTGGTGGGGTCCATGCTGTCTGCCCGGAAAAATGTCCAACTTCAATGAATTTTTTGACCATTTATTTGGTTAACCCATTAAATTGAGAAAACATGTTTCTATTACACTAATTTGAAACGTCGTTACGATGTTTCCTTTATGAAACATAGTTTCTATTATGCTCAGGTTGCAATTTTTTTACGTTACAACAAAATTTGAAATTCAAATAAAATAAACTAAAAGTTCATTTTATTTTTTCTAAATAAAATTTTAATATTTTTTTCTTAAAAATTCTGAAAAATAACTTTCCCTCAACCTGTGCCAGTCGAGGTTAAGTCTTTCCTTGGGTAAAGTCATCGTTTTGGACGCAACAGTGCCCTCAAATTTTTAATCCCAGCACCCGTTTAGAAGTTTCCAAAATCATGAATGCACACTATTTTAAATAAACTTAAGAAAAGTTCAAACACTTATTCCAGGCTCACCGGGTCTCAAAATCAATTGTCGTCTGAGTGCCTGGTCTCAAAATAATCTCATATAATTTTAAAAAAAGTTATATAGAATTTTCAGGACACTACATTTGAGGCATCATATAATTATAACTATATATTTACTTATTTCATTTTAAATATTTATAACTTTATAAGTCTAATAAACATATTTATTATAGTTTTATAATTATTTACAAATATATATTTATTTATAGTTATAATTATAACTATAAATAAATATACTTATATATCTATATATTTATAAAATTATATATGTATTTTTTGTACTTTTATAATTATTTAAATATATATATATAATTATAATTACAAATAAATATATTAATTAAAAATTATTTATATGTAATTAAAATTTAATATTTATAAATATAATAAATATATTTATTATTTAAATTTATTTAATGTAATTTGATAAGTATTTTTTAAAACATAATGGTTCATATGGGTAACATGAATTAATCATATACCTAGTAAAGTATACATAATAAAAAACTAGCCATCACATATGGAGAACATGAATAATAAGAACGGGGTAATGTATAAATGAACATTTATTATGATACATAACATATATGCACATCAATTAAACTCACGCATGATCAATATATTTATTGAGCAAATTAATTGGAAACATATATATTTATTTAATAATTAATTATAAATATACATATTTAAAAAGTAAATATATAAATATATTAAGTATGAATAGAATAAATACAATAATAATAGAAAATATAATAAATATACTAAATATACTAAATCTAATAAATATAAACATAATAAATCTAATAAATCTAATTAATATATTTATTATTTAATGAAATTTATTATAATCTTATAATTATTTAAATATATATATAATTATAGTATTAGAAATAGTTTTTTAAAACATTATATATATATTAGAATTATTAAAAAATATATATTAATTATAAACATGTGTTTTTTATTTAATGTATACAAATAAACATTATTTTATAATTTACATATTATAATTTTATATAAATTAATAATATATTTATTAAAAATGTTTATCAGAGATTTTAGCTAGCACTGATAAAGGCCTCCCCTTTATCAGCGCTTTCAACTTAACACGGATCAAACGTGGCGCTGCCATTGACCCATTCTTTGGTAGTATTTCTTCATATTGTGATGCTCGGAATTGCCTCTAACAATGAAATCCATGGCTTCATATTTAACATTAGCCTTGTCATCCAACTCATGAGAAAGCAAGATAGGTTTGACTTCTTCTAAGGTTAAGGAGTCTATGCCATACATCATAGCATTTATAATATGTTCATATCAACAATTTAAAGAAAATAGTTTCATTTGAAACTAAATAAGTATGAAAATCAACATAGGAAATATATTTATTTAGTGATTCAAATCCCACAAAATTGCATGTTAACATAACACACCCATTACAACTTTCACGGTTCTGTGAAAAAAACCACCATAGATTTTATTTAGTTGGCACACAAAAACATACAAAACACACACAATCCTCAGTGTTGCAAGATCACACATCAGTAAAGTTTTTTTTTGTAGGGAGATTTTCCTTTGTGGTTTCAAAGATGGTGTTGTAGTAGTTGCAGCCCGTGTAAGTTCTGCCTTACACCTCAGTAGTGATGGTGGTGCTCATATAAAGAGTATCCATATGCATGAAAGTAAAAGGAACATCGCACATACCTTTAGTTGCAATTAGATTCACTTTCACCTAAGTTGTTGATGGGACAAAAACTTTGTGAACCACTTCTAGAAGGGCAGTTGTTGTCTTGGACTGTCATGACCTGTCCCCTGGGGCTCGTGTCCTAACTAACCTAATCCCGCCTCTCGATGGCTAGGGGTTGGCGACTACCACTGAAGGAATTATCCTGTTAGTGGGAGGCATTTCCTTGAGTACCTGTACGCACACACACACACACACATCCTAACCCACAGTGCTGAAAAGTAAACAAGCATTCCATTAAGACAACCATTGAGAGTTAAAGTATAAAACTGGAAGTAAAGGGGCCAGAGTACAAGCCCAACAAAAAGATAGGTACAAGATCCTAAAGTCTGTCTACGGTAAACCCTACCTGATGTGTAGGTGAAGGGGTGCCACCTAAAGTCATTGAGGTATTCCTCGTCTGTCAGATCTCACTGGGCATTGCTTGGTGTTGGAACACCAACGTCTCTGTCGAAGCATATGTCATCTATAAAAGTCACAAAATGTGTGGGCGGAGCTCGTGCAGGGGTGAGTAACACAATACTTGGTAAGGACCTCAAAACACAAATGTAATACCACAAAGGAAAGTATGCACAAAGTAGACTTCCAAAGAGGTACACTAAGTGTAGCCTCTAAGAAGTATAGTGGACCGAGAGAGTCATCAGAGTCAGTGCACACAGGTATAACCTAAAGTATAAAATGCAAGACTATTGTGAATTAATGAATTAATTCATTCTTGTTTTTTTATTTAAATTCATTTTAAATTTTTTTTACTCACCTGTTATTTAACACCCGCATGCCTTTTATTTTCTTTTTTTCCTTCCTGCAATGCCTCGCTGGCAATCCTCCTGCGCACCGCCTCTTGATTTGTAGCCATGGATCATCACACCGCCCAATCAATCCTGGGCGTCCACCTGTTCTGATTGCTTGAACAGACTGTTTCAATCAGCCGTTCAGTTTTGGCCGTTTCGCCAAAAACCGTCGATCGCAGAGGGTTTCACCACCTCTTCTTTGACTCTCATCGGTGGGGGTTACATCTCTTCGCGCTGATTTCCCGGAGACAATACCAAGACTTCCTCGACATTCTTGGATCTTGGCTCTCGAGCCCGTGCAGGGTTACCTCGACGGCAACAGACTCCGCGGCACAAAGCTTGTGTACCGCATCTGGTGGAGCTCCGTCACGGCCATTCGTTCGGCGACAGCACTCCGACGGCCAGCCGCGAGGTCCTTCGAACCAGATCTGGCGTCATCGGCGTCATTTGGAAGAGAATAGGACGTCCGGGCGATTTACAGCCCGGCGTTGTGAGTATCGCATACTTTCTTGCGCTTTACTTGAGATTCCAGATCTGTTATCCTTGTTTCTTATACCCGTTCGACTGAATCGGTTCATTGTAATTGTTTCCTCTTTAAGAGTTAATAAAATGCGTGTGTGTGTGGGGTGTTCTTGCCATGCAGTAGGTCCCAAAGGGGACCGAAGCACGTAAATCTCTTGTTCATTTTACAATTCTGCATTTGATTTCTGTTTTGATTGTTCTTGCATTAATCGGCACATATCTCCCGCACGATCCTTGCATGTTTGGTTGCATTTCTTTATTCCGCTTCACAACCAAATCACTACATGTGGTATCAGAGCCAATCTGGCTGCTGTGTTGTCTGATTTACCTTTGTGCACAATCTGCCTTGATGTTATTACACATATGTTCCTTTTTTTAATCGGTTTACATATATTTTTCTGCTCGGTAATATCTACAAGATTAAGCTGCAATTACAGTCGTATGTTTCCTTTGTTTCTGTATGATTCGTATACGACTGCTCCTTGTCTGCTGTAATTTTCATGCTCAATTTTTGTTCACAATCTTGCCCGAAGCGTAACTGCCACTGTTTACATAGTGTATTAAAACCTGTTTCTTGTAATAGCAATTTACATGATCGAATTTTCATCACAATCTGCCCACAGTATTACTGCTACTGTTTATAGACTGTCTTAAATTCAGTTTCTTGTTATTGCATTTGTTATTGGCTACCAATATTCTTGTAGCCCCCTGTACTATCCATAAATCTGACCAATTTTTCACTTTCTGTGTTCTATTTCAGCCTTCTTGCAATTGTTGATTGCTGTTTTCTGGTTTATAGTCCAGCCTACCACTAGTTCTGCTAACAAATTGGGTTTTCTGTATTCCGCACTCTTTATGTTTAATTCTGCCTTTTTATATTGTTGTCCTTTAAATCTCTTTTAAAGACCAAAATTATTGCCTTCACCAAATATTTGTTTTCGTTTTTCACTACACATTGTGCAAATTTATTTCTAGTAAGTATTGGCCGGTCTTTTGGGGGCGTACGCTCTCTTTGTCCCCAATTACTTGGCATCGAACTTGCTGTTTATAAATATGTCTACAATGAGGTATGAAATCGAAAAATTTGATGGAGATAATGACTTCAATTTATGGCGTATTAAAATGAGGGCATTATTAGTCCAACAAGGTCTCATTGATGCCCTATCTGGGCCTACTAAACCCATAACAACTGTTAATGAAGCTGGTCAAACCGTAACCGAACACCAACCGATCCCTAATGACACTCTAGTCAAAGCCCATAGTTCCCTTTTACTGTCCTTAGGAGATAAAGTCCTTAGGGAAGTGGCCTTCGAGTCCACTGCTGCTGGCATCTGGCTCAAGTTAGAGAAGCTTTATATGACTGCCTCCCTTGTTGGTAGGCTCTATAAGAAGCACCGCATGTTTACCTTTAGGATGAGACCGGGCTCTTCCTTGAAAGCCCATCTTGACGAGTTCAATAAGATCATTCTAGACTTAGCCAATATAGATGTCATGGTAGATGATGAGGATCAGGCTATTATTCTCCTGATATCTCTAGACCATAGTTATAGTACTCTGGTCGAGACCATGATGTATGGTCGTGACTCCTTGACTCTAGAAGAAGTCAAGTCCGCCCTCCTATCTAAGGATCTTCACTCAAAACCTAAGGCCAAAGGTGAGGCTGAGAGTTTGTTCACTAGGGGTAGAGCTCAGGTTAAAAGCAAAAAGAAACACTTTAGCCGAGACAAAAGTAGCAATAGTAAAGAACCAAGGCACGAGCGAAAGTCAAAGAATAGTGATAACAAAGACAGAAAAGTTACCTGCTTTCATTGTGGGAAGCCCGGACATATTAAGCCCGAATGTAGGAAGCTTAAGAGAGAGCAAGAGCGCGCGCATCCCACTGACCAGTCTCTCATTGTTGACTCTGGTTATGACACAGCCGAAGTTCTAAATGTGTCCAGCCACACACTCGACCGTGAGTGGGTCCTTGACTATGGCTGCTCCTTCCATATGTGTCCCCACAAAGATTCCTTCTTAGAGCTGGTTGAGAAGGTTGAAGGGGATGTTCTATTAGGGAATAAAAAGAGATGCAAAGTTGAGGGAAGGGGATCTGTGCTGATAGAATTGGATGATCATTCCATCATCACCTTACTTGATGTAAGGTGGGTCCCCAACTTGCAACGAAACATGATTTCCCTAGGAGTCCTAGATCAAAAGGGATATACTTTTAGATCTGAATCTGGCACTATTAAAGTCTCAAAAGGATCAAGAACCATCATTAAAGGATCCCTTGTGAATGGTCTATATGTCTTGAATGGCATGACTCATTCAAGACAGTTGGGTAGTGTTTATACCACGAACACTGACAACACTATGCTCTGGCATAGAAGGCTGGGGCATGTAACCTCCAAAGGGCTTGAAGAACTCAGCAAACAAGGATTGCTGAATGACATCACACCTTCAAATCTCCCGTTTTGTGAGGATTGTGTGATGGGAAAGGCTAAAAGAGTGAAATTTAATAGATCTTCCTTCAAGGTAGCCGCCCCCCTTGATTACATCCATTCGGATTTGTGGGGGCCGGCCAGGACCTCCTCTCATGGTGGAGGCTTCTATTTTGTCACTTTTATCGACGATCACTCAAGGAAAGTTTGGGTATACATCCTCAAAAATAAATCTGATGTTTTCAAAACATTCAAAACCTAGAGAGCCACCGTCGAGAATCAAACTGGGAAGAGAGTTAAGACCTTGAGGATGGATAATGGGCTTGAGTACCTGTCCACCGAGTTCATTCAATACTATGAGTCTGAAGGTATCAAGAGGCACAGAAAAGTTAGGGAAACTCCCCAACAGAATGTCTTAGCAGAGAGGATGAATCGGACTATCCTTGAAAGAGTCCGTAGCATGCTTGCTCACTCCGGCCTCCCTAAATCCTTTTGGGCCGAGGCCACAAGCACTGCTGTGCACCTGATTAACAGGTGTCCCTCCTCTGCGAATCAATTCATTACTCCGGAAGAACTATGGACCGGCAAGCCCCCATCATATTCCTACTTAAGGGTCTTCGGGTGTACTGCCTATGCCCACATCAAGACTGACAAACTTGAACCAAGAGCCCTCAAGTGCATCTTTGTTGGTTATCGCGATGGAGTTAAAGGATATAAACTCTGGGTGGATAAACCAGGATACCAACGATGCATTATTAGTAGAGATGTTGTTTTTCATGAGTCCTCGGCTCCTAAGACCAGGATTGACACACCTGACAGTTCTGATCCAGACTTTCAGAAGTCTGATGAACATGAGTCATCGACTCATGTTGAGACTGATGTTCAGTCTATTCCTGCTCCTCCTCAGCCCACTGATGCGGCTGACTCTGAGATGAGTTCTGGCTCAGACTCTGATTCTGAACCTTCCACCGATCATCAAGGTTATCAATTAACCCGAGATAGACAAAGGAGAGTCTCTAGACCTCCTGCTCGGTTTAGCCAGTATGATATGGCATCATATGCTTTTCATGTGGCCCAGGATCTCATGGATGATGATCCTCAATCGTATAGGCAAGCTTTAAAAGATAAGGATTCAAAGCACTGGATCATAGCCATGAATGAAGAGATACAATCTCTAAAGAAAAATCACACTTGGACCATTGTTCACAAGCCTGTGAATGCTAAAGTGATTGGGTCCAAATGGATTTACAAGAGAAAAGAAGACAACACAGAGGGAAATAAAGTGAGGTTTAAAGCTAGGCTAGTCGCCAAAGGATTTCTTCAGAGAGAGGGAATCGACTATGTTGAGATTTTTTCCCCCGTTGTCAAACACTCTTCTATTCGGCTCTTATTAGCCTTTGCTGCCTATCTCGATCTGCACATCGAGCAACTTGATGTTAAAACTGCCTTCTTGCATGGGGATTGGAATGAAAAACTCTATATGAAACCTCCTGATGGTTATTCAAAGGAATTCAATTCCAACCAAGTGTGCCTTTTGAATAAGTCCCTGTATGGTCTAAAATAGGCATCAAGGCAATGGTATAAGAAATTTGATTCCTTTATGTTAAATAACCAATTTACTAGGAGCCAGTATGATGCTTGTGTCTACTTCAAGTCAATTCAAGGTTGTATGATTTACCTTCTGCTTTACGTAGATGACATGCTTGTCATATGTAAGAATATGAGCTTTATCACTTCAATTAAATCCCAGGTGAAAGGCAATTTTGAAATGAAAGACTTAGGTGCAGCTAAGCAGATTTTAGGTGTTGAAATCATTAGAGATAGATCTAATAAATTGCTATACTTATCTCAGCATGCTTACATTTTGAAGATCTTAAAGAGGTACATGTTTGAATCTCTCAAACCTGTGAATGTACCTCTTGCTCAACACTTTAAATTTTCTTTGACACAAGCACCCACTGCTGATGATGATGTGCAATTTATGTCTAAAATTCGATATGCTAGCATTGTTGGTAGTATAATGTACTCTATGATTTGCACCAGGCCTGACATTGCGTTTGCTATCTGCACCTTGAGAAGATTTATGGCCGCTCCTAGGAAGCCCCATTGGCATGCCCTCAAATGGCTTCTCAGATATTTATCATGTTCATCTAATTTGTCTTTACACTTTGGAAATAATGTTGATGCTTCTAATATTGTGGTAGGTTTTGTAGATGCTGATTATGCAGGTAACATTGATACCAGAAAATCATTGACTGGATATGTGTTCACTGCATGCGGTGGGCCTGTTTCATGGAAGTGAAACTTGCAATCTGTTGTTGCCCTTTCCACCACTGATTCTGAGTACATTGCACTCACTGAGGCAGTAAAGGAAGCCTTATGGCTTAAAGGCTTGTCTTCTGAACTCAAGCTCTTTGATTCAACTATTAATGTTTTCTCTGATAGTCAATCTGCATTACATCTGTCTAAAAATTTAGTTTTCCATGGAAAATAAAAGCACATAGACATTAGATTACACTTTATTAGAGATGTGATAGAACAAGGAACCGTGTGTGTCAATAAGATACACACTGATAAAAATCCAGCTGATAGTTTGACTAAAGCTGTAATTTTATCAAAGTTCAAATATTTCCTAGATAGTTTGAACCTGGTTCTTGTTCCGTAGCCCTAGGTGCATGAACATCCCTGAATTTAATTAAAAATGGTAGAGTTTTGTGAATTAATGAATTAATTCATTCTTGTTTTTTTATTTAAATTCATTTTAAATTTTTTTTACTCACCTGTTATTTAACACCCGCATGCCTTTTATTTTCTTTTTTTCCTTCCTGCAATGCCTCGCTGGAAATCCTCCTGCGCACCGCCTTTTGATTTGTAGCCGTGGATCATCACACCGCCCAATCAATCCTGGGCGTCCACCTGTTCTGATTGCTTGAACAGACTGTTTCAATCAGCCGTTCAGTTTTGGCCATTTCGCCAAAACCCGTCGATCGCAGAGGGTTTCACCACCTCTGGTTTGACTCTCATCGGTGGGGGTTACATCTCTTCGCGCTGATTTCCCGGAGACGATACCAAGCCTTCCTCGACGTTCTTGGATCCTGGCTCTCGAGCCCGTGCAGGGTTACCTCGACGGCAATAGACTCCGCGGCACACAGCCTGTGTACCGCATCTGGTGGAGCTCCGTCACGGCCATTCATTCGGCGACAGCACTCCGACGGCCAGCCGCGAGGTCCTTCGAACCAGATCCGGCGTCATCGGCGTCATTTGGAAGAGAACAGGACGGCCGGGCGATTTACAGCCCGGCGTTGTGAGTATCGCATACTTTCTTGCGTTTTATTTGAGATTCCAGATCTATTATCCCTGTTGCTTATACCCGTTCGACTGAATCGGTTCATTGTAATTGTTTCCTCTTTAAGAGTTAATAAAATGCGTGTGTGTGTGTGGGGTGTTCTTACCGTGCAGTAGGTCCCAAAGGGGACCGAAGCACGTAAATCTCTTGTTCATTTTACAATTCTGCATTTGATTTCTGTTTTGATTGTTCTTGCATTAATCGGCACATATCTCCAGCACGATCCTTGCATGTTTGGTTGCATTTCTTTATTCCGCTTCACAACCAAATCACTACAACTATCATTCGTAATGAAGAACATCTGGCACTGATGAGTCACCATGGTCTGATGGGCCACTAAGGTTTGCACGTTTGCTGGGCCACTGAGGCCCGCTCATCTGTTGGGCCACTGAGGTTTTCTCGTCAGCTGGGCCACTGATGTTTTTTTGTTTGCTAGGCCACTGAGGTTCGCACATCTACAGGGCCACTAAGGTCTGCTTGATTCCCTCTCGTAGAGCACTTCATTCTGGGAGAATCTACTCCTCAAGCCATCAGTCATATTTCAACTTCCACAAAAACTCACATACTGTATGTCAAAAAGATTGTTTCGTCATGAGAGTCCCAACGCTGCAAGTGGATCATATGTTGGGCCACTGAGATCTGCTCGTCTATTGGTCCACTCAGGTCCGCTCATCTATTAGGCCACTGAGGTCTGCTCATCACATGGACCACTGAGGTCTGCTCGATTCCCGCTCGTAGCATGCTTGATTCAGGGAGAATCTAATCCTCAAGTCATCGGTCGTATTTCAACTTCTATGAAAACTCCCATGGAGAATTTCAAAAGGATAGTCTTGTCACACAGGGAAAAACTCCGCAAACAGGTCGTCAATTGGACACACCATTTGGAAGTTAAGCATGTTTTACTAAAAAGGGGCAGGTTGAGTCTGGGTCCGACCCGGGCCACTGTGAGCGGGCCGACTTATCACGCTTGGATGCAGTGGCAGTCTCCCCATCCACTCCCGTTCAACGTAGAGGTTTCATCACGTGATCGCCTCGTGGGTCGCCGATGTCTTGCTGGACCGCGGCCCTACGGGCGAGTGATGCAACTCGTTGTTGCGTATGTCAAGGAATCGCTACCCACGGTTGCCGGCAGCCACTGTCGTCGTCCTGCGGCCGCAGTCGTGGGGACCTCCACCGCCGCAGTGTGCCACCTCCCACACGCGGTGCATTGGTGGTTTCTTATGTGGGCCACCAGACTTACTCTGGTTGTACGTTCTCCAATTTGTGAGCGCCTTCAGGATCCTCGGGTCGTCGTCATCAATTCGAGGGTCTGGTCACGAAGAACACAAGAACACCCTCAACTGAGGGATTTGGGCCTTGTTCAAGTCGGTCTGATCCCTCAACATTAGAATTTAAAAACAAAACTGGAGGGGATTTAAGAATCTAACATGGATAACTTCGATTCAAAACCCTGAGATCCAAAACCCTCTTGCATAAGTGATCGGTCTGCGGGTCATCTATTCATGGGTTGACCCAAATTCATCGCTCAAATCCATAAATAGGGAAAAAGGAAATTCACTTAGAATCTAACCCTTATCTCAAGGTTGGATCGTTCACTGGTGAAGATCACACTGTTGTTGTTCGTCGTTCCTCAATCCGTCGTTGGTGGCGGTTCATCGATCGTCACTCGCCAATGCCAAATTTTCTAGGGTTTAGAGTAATACTGGATTGTGCCAACGATCTCGTATTCAGTTAACCCATTAAATGAAGAAAAGACACTTCAACGTTTCTGTTATGATAAGTCTCTGCATCGTTAGGCTGTTTCATTAACAAAAATAGCACTTTAGTTACACTCGAGTTGCAACGTTGTTATGTTGCAACAAAATTTGAAATTCGAATAAAATAAAAAAAGTTTATTTTTTCTTAAGGAATTTTAATATATTTTTCTTTAAAATTCCAAAAAATAACTTTCCCCTCGACCTGTGCCAGTCGAGCTTATGTCTTTATTTAAGGAAAGTTGTCATTTCAGACGCAAAAAGTGCCCTCAGATTTTTAATCCGGGCACCCGTTTATATGTTTCCAAAACCGCGTACACACGCTATTTTAAAGGAACTTAATGAAAATTCAAACACTTATTCCAGGCTCATCGGATCTCGGAATCAAGTGTCGTCTTAGTGTCTGGTCTCAAAATAATCTCATATAATTTAAAAGAAAATTACATGGAATTTTTGGGACAATGTGTTGCATGCAACATATAATTATAACTATATATATTTGTATTTATTTTATATATTTATAACATTAGAATTAGAATTAATATATTTATTATAATTTTATAATCATTTACATATATTTATTTATTTATAGTTATAATTATAACTATATATATATATTTATAAATTATATATGCATTTTATGTACTTTTATAATTATTTAAATATATATATAGTTATAATTATAATTTCAAATAAATATATAAATTATAAAGTATTTATATGCAATTAAAATTTAATAATTATAAAAATAATAAATATATTTATTATTTCAATATATTTAATGTAATTTTATAAGCATTTTTTAGAACATAATAGTTTTTATGGGTAACATGAATTAATCATATACCTAGTAAAGTATACATAAAAAAATGAGTCACCACATATGGACAACATGAATAATAATAACGGTGTAATGTATAAATGAACATTCACAATGACACATAACATATACGCACGTCAATTATACTCACGCGTGATCAATATATTTATTGACCAAATTAATTAAAAAAGACACACACACACATATGTATAATAATTAATTATAAATATACATATTTAAAAAGTATGTATATATATATATATATTATTTATAAATAAAATAAATATAACAAATATAACAAATATAACAAATATAAAAAATATAATAAATATAATAAATATATTAAATATAAATCAAATAAATGTAATTAAACAAATAAAACTAATAAATCTAATTAATCTAATTAATATATTTATTATTTAATGAAATTTATGATAATCTTATAATTATTTAAATATATATTTATATTTAATTATAGTCTTAGAGATACTTTTCTTAAACATTATATATATTTGAATTATTAAAAAAATATTAATAAAAAATATGTGTTTTTTATTTAATGTATACAAATAAACATTATTTTTGAATATAAATATAATAATTTTATATAAATTAATAATTTTTTATTAAAAACTTTTATCAGTGCTAAAAGTGACGCTGATATATTACCCTTTTATCAGCGCTCAGAAAAGCACAGATAAAGGATACAGCTTTATCATTGCTCTTTTTAATGCTGATAAAAGGTAGATTTATCAGCGCTTTTAGCTAGTGCTGATAAATGTGTCTACTTTAACAGCACTTTCTGCTGAGCGCTGATAAAACGAGGCGCTGCCCTTAACCTATTTTGAAGTAGTGTTTCTTCATCCTGCGAAGCTTGGAATGACCTCTAACAATGAAAGTCATGGCTTGAGATTTAACATTAGCCTTGCCAACCAACTCATGAGAAACCAAGATAGATATGAATTGTGTAAGGTCATGGAGTCTTTGCTATACATCATAGCATTTATAATATGTTCATATGAACAATTTAAAGAAATTAGTTTCATTTGGAAATCAAAGTTTGGAAAATCAACACAGGCAATATATTTATTTGGTGATTCAAATCCCACAACATTGCAAACACAACGCACCCATTACAACTTTAACGGTTCTGTGAAGGAAACCACCACAGATTTTATTTGGTTGGAACACAGAAACATACAAAACACACACAATCCTCTATTGCAAGATCCCACCTCAATAAAGTTGTTCTATGCAGGGAGCTTCTCCTCGGTAGTTTCAAAGATGGTGTTGTAATAGTTGGAGCTGGTGTAAGTGTCGCTTTGCACCTCAGTAGTGACGGTGGTGCCAGTATAAAGAGTATCCCTCTGCATGAAGGTAAAAGGAACATCGCACGTACCTTTGGTTGCAATTAGATTCACCGTCACCATAGTCATTGCTGGGACAAGTTAACAGTACGAAGTTGTGAACCACTTCCAGAACCGCAGTCGCCGTTTTGGCCTCTCCACACTCCACTTTCGATTGAACTTCCCCTGACACAACCTCAGCGACACCATCGTCTTCCAGGTACTGGTCTTGGTGTCGGTATAGGAAAGCTTCACGTCCAGAGTGCTGGGATGATGACCAAAGTTACTCGCGGAATTCTTGGCAAGAACCACCACATTTTCGTCATACACTCTCGCATTCGGGATGTCATACTTGACATCGAATATGCTCCTCATCAAAATGGGCTCTTCCATGGCAAGTCGCGCCTCCTTGGTAACGGAGGGGATGGCTGCGTTGAGGCAATTCGTCTTTCCTTCGGTCGTCAGGTGCTAACAGAAGTTACGGTTGCCCAAGTTGAGAAGGCTTATTGTTTTGCTGTCAACCAAGAAAGGTTGAAACAGGGTTTCCTTGTTTCTGCTGTCGGCATCATTAGAATTGGCCCAGATCCAGTTGGGGTTGAGCCTCTAGAATCTGTCCGCAGAGACTGACTTTATGCGGATATTTCCATCGTCCGCCGTGAAAATCTCAGCAGTCGTCGTCGAGTCGACGAAGTCATCAGTTGAAAACTGAAGATACGGGTGGCCTTCGATCCTATGAGGACATAGATATCTATCATTGTCCCCTTTGAATGCCACATACCTGGGGAGTATGATCAGAGACTCCCAGTCGATGACAGTGAAAATGTCAACGCCCTGGTGGTCATGAACTTTTTAATTTGCCAGCACGGGTCGATTGAAAGGTGCCTTATTCAGCTGCGACACACATAAGTAACAACCCGATTGGAGGTGGACGAACCTGACCATTTTTGTGGAAGTTTCAACTTGTAGGGGCCGGATGTGTCGGCAAAAACGTTTCCACAAGACAGTGGCCGCCCCCCATTTGAGGTGGGCGAGGTTGATGAGGTGGGTTGCCAAACCCCACCAAACCTCCGGCGGTAGGTGGAGAAGGCAGTGGAGAGGCTGGGATCTCTCCCCTCAGCAAATCATCCCCAATCAGTTTCGCATCCATCATCACTTATGTGTGGTATTTCATGAGGCAGTTTTCCCCATTTATTCAAGAGAGATATTAGGAGGGTTTTCTCCTTATAATAGTGAGGGAGTGTGTACCCACTTTTACCCCTTAGTTATCCTTCTATTTGCTTGTGATTTTTTACCTCTTCCATTTGGGGGTTTTTCTACGTTAAATCTGGTGTCATTTATTTCCGCATTTGCACTTTATTTTTATCTCGTGATTATCGCTGCACCGGTGGTCCAATCATTTATGGTCCCAACAAGTGGTATCAGAGGCAAGGTTCTAGCCCGATGTTGTTCACGTTTTCAGGTATTAATAATTCTAATAAATTTGAGTATGCTCTGTGATTGAAACACTAGTGGATTTTTCACATCAAAAAATTATTATTAAGATTATTAAATACACCGTTGTGAAACAGAGGAGGTTCTGTACTGACAGCATGTCCAGATGGCGGTGAAATTTGAGATCGAAAAATAAAACGAGAATAATTTTTCATTGTGGAAAATGAAGGTGCAGGCAGTGCTGTGGAATGAAAATTGCCGACTTCCAATTGATGAAAGACCGGAAGATGTGACGATGGAGTGTGGTTTTAATGGGATCCAGAATCATGTCATGGAAAAAAATGTGGCGAGTACTTCTGGAAGTGGAGATATACTAGTCAGTGAAGCAGAATCGACTAATGGAAGCAGGCAGTATCTCGACGATGCGTGGATTATCGACTCCAGAGCAACATGTCATATTAATTCTCGACGAAAATTGTTTTACCAATATGAAACCATTCCGGAAGGACTTGTGTACACGGGGAACGATCACACTCTGAAGATCGTTGGAGTCGGTACCATCAAACTGAAGATGCATGATAGCATAGTACGGACCATCCAAGGAGTATGTCATGTGAAGGGCATGAAGAAGAATATATTGTGTTTGGGACAATTTGATGATATCGGATGCAAGACTCTCACCGAGAATGGTTTGATGAGAATCGTGAAGGGCACGCTTGTGGTGATGAAGGTAGAGAAGATCTCAAAGAACATGTATGTGCTTATGGGTGAAACATACAAGGAGGCGGAGATAGTTGTTGCATCAACTACCTCGACGGAAGCGTTAATGACGTTATGGCATCGAAAGCTTGGCCATATGTCAGAACGAGGCCTGAAGATTCTTGCGGATCAGAAGTTGATGCCTGGGGTGACAAAGGTATCCTTATCATTTTGTGAGCATTGGGTTTTGAGCAAGCAACACAGGTTAAACTTCGGGACGTCAATAGCAAGAAGTCAAGAGATCTTGGAGTTGATCCATTCTGATGTTTGGAAAGGACCGGTTATATCCCTAGGAGGAAAAAGGTACTTTGTATCATTCATTGATGATTATTCCAGGAGATGTTGGGTGTACCCAATCAGGAGGAAGGCAGATGTTTTTGAAGTCTTCAAAACATTCAAAGCGCGGAAGGATCATAACTCTGGAAAGAAAATCAAGTGTCTGAGGATAGAAAATGGTGGAGAATATACAAGTGAAGATTTTGATAATTTTTGTCAACAAGAAGGGATCAAGAGATAGATCACGGTGGAGTACACTCCTTAGCAGAATAGAGTGGTAGAGCGGATGAACAGAACCCTGTTGGATAGAACAAGGGTGATGCTGAAGAATGCAGGTATTTCCAAAACTTTTTGGGCAGAAGTAGTGAATACCGCATGTTATGTGATCAACTGATCTCCTTCAATGGCGATTGAGCTGACGACACCAATGGAGATGTGAACTGGTAAACCCGCTGACTATTCTCGGTTACATACTTTTGGAAGTCCTGTATATGCAATATTTAATGACCAGGAAAGATCGATGTTTGATTTGAGATCCAGGAAATGTATCTTCTTGGGGTACACTAATGGTGTGAAGGGGTATCGTTTGTGGGACCCCACTGCCCACAAATTTATCATCAGCAGAGATGTCATTTTTGCTGAAGATAAGGTGCAAATGACAACTCATTGAGACACGGAGAAAGAGAAAACAGAAACTACAACAGTCAAAGTAGAGGACAAATCCAAGGAAGAACCAGTTTCCTCTGAGGCATTACCAGAGCATGGTGATCAAGTACTGGTTGAGTCTGGACCACGACGGTCAACACGGGAGAAAAGAGCACCAGTATAGCACTCAGACTATGTCACTGAGAGCAATATTGTGTATTGCTTATTGACAGAGGATGGAGAGCAATCTTTTTTTGTGGAGGCGACCCAGAGTCCAGATGTATCCTCATGGATGGCGGCGATGTAGGAGGAACTTGAAGCCCTGCACTGGAACAAGACTTGGGATCTTGTTCCATTACCTCGTGGAAGGAAGGCTATCAGAAACAAATGGGTCTTTAAGATCAAGAGGGGTGGAAAAGACCAGGTGGAAAGATATCATGCAAGATTGGTGGTCAAAGGATTTTCTCAGAAGGAAGGTATCGATTTCAATGAAATATTTTCTCATGTTGTTAGACTAATGACTGTTCAGATAGTTCTGGCGATGTGTGCTACATACAGCTTACATCTAGAGCAGCTGGATGTGAAGAATGTGTTTCTCCATGGTGATCTTGATGAAGAGATATATATGCTCCAACTTGAAGGGTTTGCATAAGAAGGTAAAGAGAACTTGGTTTGCAGGTTGAACAAATCTCTGTACGGTCTCAAACAGGCGTCGAGGTGTTGGTACAAGAGATTTGATTCCAATATCTTGACCCTCAGATACAACAGACTTCATTCAAATCCTTGTGCATATTTCAAGGGTTCATATGGTAATGATTTCATCATTCTTCTATTGTGTGTGGATGACATGTTGGTTGCAGGCCCCAAAAATGATTATATCTAGGAGACGAAGGCACAGTTGGATAAGGAGCTTGATATGAAGGACTTGGGACCAGCAAACAAGATTCTTGGGATGCAGATTTACCGAGAAAAAAATAATGGGAAGATTTGGCTATCACAGAAGAGTTACTTACAGAGAGTCTTGAAACGCTTCAACATGAAATACTGTAAGCCAATATCTACCCCTATTTCCATTAATTTCAAGATATCCTCCATGATGAATCCTAGCAGTGAAGCATAGAGGATGGAAATGTCTTGAGTACCGTATGCATCAGCAGTGGGTAGTCTAATGTTCGCTATGTTTTGTACCAGACCAGACATTGCACATGCAGTGGGAGCAGTTAGTCAGTACATGGAGAATCTAGGATGGGAGCATTGGAGCATAGTGAAGAGGATCCTTAGATACATCAAGGAGACCTCAGATGCTGCATTATGTAATGGAGGATCAAATTTTAATATTAGAGGATATGTTGATTTAGATTTTGCAGGTGATTCTGACCGGGGGAAATCCACTACTGGTTATGTGTTTACTCTTGCAGGAGGAACTGTGAGCTAGATTTCGAAGTTACAGTCAGTTGTGGCTTTATCCACGACGGAGGCAGAGTACATGGTAGCTAAATAGGCTTGAAAAGAGGCAATTTGGATAAGAAGGTTTTTGGAGGAGCTCAGGCACAGACAGACGTAGATTCCATTGTATTGTGACAGTCAGAGCACCTTGCACATTGCAAGGAATCCATCTTTTCATTCCAGAACAAAGCACATTGGGGTACAGTATCACTTTGTCTGAGATGTGGTGGATGAAGGAAGTGTGGATATGAAGAGGATTCATACTAAAGAAATTCTGGCAGATTTGCTGACAAATGCGATTAACTTTGATAAGTTCAGATGGTGCAGATCTTCGAGTGGCCTTGCAGATACTTGAGCAGCATGGTTTGGTAGATAGAAAGGATGTGTGGAGATGTGATTGGTTCTCAATCAAATCACCAAGTGGGAGATGTGTCGGCATAAACTTTTCCACAAGACAGTGGTCGCCCCCCATTTGTCAAATGGGGTGGGCGAAGCTGATGAGGTGGGTGGCCAAACCCCACCAAACCTCCAGCGGGAGGAGGATAAGGCAGGGGAGTGGAAGCCTATATAAAGGGCTCTCTCCCCTCAGTAAATCATCCCCAATATGTTTCTCATCCATCATCTCTTATGTGTGGTATTTCTTGAGGCAGTTTTCCCCATTTATTAAAGAGAGATATTACGAGGGTTTTTCCTTGTAATAGTGAGGGAGTGTGTACCCACTTTTACCCCATAGTGATCCTTCTATTTGCCTGTGGTTTTTTACCTCTTCCATTTGCGGGTTTTTCCACGTTACATCTGGTGTCATTTATTTCCGTATTTTCACTTTATTTTTATCTTGTGATTATTGTTGCACTGGTTGGACAATCATTTACAGTCCCAACATGAACAGGGTGCACGACTCCTTGGTTCGGTCGTTCTCTGGCTTGGGGGCAGTCGCGGTGATCCAGTACTGCTCCTTTGGGTTTTCGGTGATGTAAAGATTTTTGGTGCAGACCCAGTATCTGTATTTTTGACAGCTCTTGATGTACACCGTGCCATCTATGTCGGCTCTCTCTACTTGGAACTTTGCGAATGGACTCACGACCTAGGTTTGGGTTAATGTGAGGTACCCATTGGCCTTGTCATCAGTGGAATCATGGATTTATCCCATGTGGTCTTCCTGGTCATGGGACTTGAGTACGATGAACCTGGGCAATGTCGTGGCGGCCATTCTCACTGACTCTCGTGCTCTCGTCGCTATTGGGAACTGAGTATTGACTGTGAGTGGTTACTAACAACCCATCCACCACCAACAATTTATCGGCTAGTTCTTTAGTTACTGTTTGTGGGGACGTGACGTGCAAGTGAAACTCGTGTCAAATGTTTACATTTTTTTTGATAGGTGGACAAACATTTCATGCCTTTAGGCAATAATTGGGGTACACCAGCTACATCTGTCCAATGGTTTGTTGGAAGTATCACCACTTGAGTGTTTCTTTACCACAAGACAATGATCTCTCGATCGATGTTTTTCCATTTTAGACTCTACATTTCCCAACCTTCCAATTAGGGGTCACTCAATGAACAAAAAATGATATATTTTTTAAAAATTTATTTAACAAAAATTATAGAAAATTAAATAGTTAAAAATAATGATGATATTTTTAAAAAATCATAAAAATAATGATGTTTCTTTGTGCTAATGTAACCACGTTTTTCATTGAATTTCTTTTTCGAACTGTCCACATAGCATATTGAGTCGATGTTCTTAGCTGAAAAACTCCCCTCTACTCTTCTGGTTCTTCACAGCGATACAAGTTTTTCGATTTAAAACATTGACTCAACCTAGAGTATAGACAATTCGGCATAGAAAGACAATAAAAAACGTGGTAACATGACAAAAAGGAACACATTATCTCTTTTGTGGCTTGTTGCAAATAATTGAAAGAAAAATATGTCTTCCCAGAAGATTTGTTAGAAAAACTATATAAGTATTAGATAAAAAGGATAAGGAAATTAACTTAGAAATAGTAGATAAAATGATGACAAAATTAATGAAATTAGAAGTAGGAATTCATCTTTTTATGATGGTGTTACATATTCATGACTCATTTCCTTGCTGTCATTATTTCAGTTGCACTCTCAAAGTCCAGTCTCACATTAGGTCATTTCTTTATAATCTCTATGAAAATTAACAAAATAAGTATCAGATAGAAATACTAAGGGAATTAACAAAAACAAAGAAGAAGATAAAATGATGAGAAAATCAACTAAATAACAAGTAAGAAGTCACATCTTCATGATATATCGGTACATTCTTCCATCAGGTATGTTGCCCATTCGTTTTTAAAAAAAAACTATATCGTCTTGTGAATGAGGGGATTCTCGACAGTCATAATTTACTAAAATAATATAAATACAGAAAGGATTAATAAATATTTTAAATGGAATAATAATTATCTTCAAAAATTTCTCTTTATAGATTCATGTTTGTAGATGGAATATGTTATCTCTCATAAATTTGGAAACACAATAACCCCAAACTTTTCCATTTATTTATTTCGAACACTTTAGAAACATTAAGAAAAATAAGTAATTTTTTGTATGTGTTTGGATAGTGAAATATTATTATATATACCGTAATACTTGTCCACTTGTGGAACTTGTCAGGGACCTTGTTTACATAGATTGTCTTCATTCCATGATTTTCAAGATATTTAGACACCGCCCTATCATAACCGAATCCTCATTAAAACATAATTTAAATTATATAAAATGATGTTTTGTTCTAAACCATTGGATGCAATGCATTACAAATTGAAAACCATCATCATTTGTGGTCAGCTTATTGAGTATCCATGCGGTGAATCTAGGAAATAAATCGTTGGAGTGTCAAAATTAACTACAAAGAGTATCCAATGTTTCCTGAAAACACAAAAATATATAAGTGATGAAATAAATGAAAATATATTTGATAGTATTAAATTGTAGAGTTTTATGCCTGCATCCTTGGTATTAAGAATTTTATGTCATCTGTAAGTTTTATTTCAAACAATTGGGCTAGTTTTTCACTATTTCATCTATTTTTTTATTATATTTCTTTTTGGTCTCTAAAAGTGATGTGAGGACTAATGGGTCCAAATTTATGTTCAAGGGGAAATCCCTTCAATCAGTATTGATATATAAGCCAATAAAAAATATGAAATGTATTTAGTCATAATTAACATAGTATAACAGCTATTGGAAAAATAAATCATGAAAAAATACATAATATATACATTTACAACTGAGAATCCTAGCGATTCGTACTTGAGGATTTCATTTACATTCTTAAGAGTAATGTATTCTTTAAAGAACTCTCCATACATTTGTTATTCTAAATCAACTATGAAATTACTTCCACTTTGTAACTTTGTTTATGCATAAGCCTTCAATGTTAGTAAATGCGGATATTGAACTTGCGGGGTAAAGGTGCTTTTTGATAATATTTTCGATTAGTTGGTTGATCCTTTAGATTACCTTGATTTGAAAATTCATTTAAACCCATTCTCTTTTTCCATATATAATAACATCGATATATTCATATATTTTTTCATTAATTGTTAACATATTATAATGAAAAATAAATTTGAAATGAATACATCCTGATCGACACGTTTTTTACAAGATATGATGGGCATGGTATGAATGTTCCTATATTTTGGTTGACCGTATGAATAAATTTTTCATAAAGCGGAATAGGTAGCTCAGCACTCGGTTCATGAGCAATGCTAATCACCACTCTCACATGACCTGTTATGAGTTATATGTTGTGTAGAGTGTACTCTCAGATATTGAACATGGTATCCTTTGCTACAACACTACTGGAAAATGGGCCTATACCCAGGGTTTTTCAAGAAACTGTGGGTATAGGGTACCCCTATACCAACAGTTTTCACAAACCGTAGGTATATGGATAGTATTTTTCCAAAACTGTGGGTATTGATATTTTTTAAAGACTTATACCCATGGTATGGAAAAACCGTGGGTATAGGTGTTTTTTTACGAGACATATACCCATGGTTTTGGTCAAACCGTGAGTATAGGGTTTTTTCGGAAGACCTTTACCCATGGTTTTTCAAAACCGTGGGCAATGGGGGTTTTATTTTGAAGACCTATACCCACGGTTTGGCCAAACCGTGGGTATAGCTTTCCCGAGAGAAAAATATTACGTGGGAAAACAAAAATATTTGGTGGGAACATGATTTGGATTATTATAATTACAGAGATACATGTAATTAAACAAATAATATCCACGGGTTAGTTGGTCGGGTAGTACTTGTTGTTGAAGGTGGTCCCTTGTTCGAATCTCAGTGATTGTTTTTTTCTAATAAATGAGTTATAATTTATATAAGTAAATAGATGTATCATTATATTAACAAAATTTCCACAGCTTAGTTGGCCTAGAAACCTATTCTCCTCCAGTCGGTCTCATGTTCAATACACAGTGTCTTTAATTTTAGATAAGCGGTTATATTAATATATTTATATAAATATATACATATATATTGCATGTGAGGTTGTCTCGGTTGGTCAAATAGGGAGTAATTCATTTGGGGCGTCCCGCGTTTGATTCCCAGCGCATCCATTTTTTAAATAAATTCTTACAGCTATGATAATGTATTTATATAAATATATGTATATATATCGAATATGATTTTGGCTCGGTTCGTCAGAGAGGGAAGCAGTCCTGTGGCAGGGTGCATGTTTGAATCCTAGCAGTTTAGTTTTTTCAATATAAATCCTTATGGCTATATTAATATATTTATATAAATATATATAAATATATAGAACATTAAGTTGGCTCGGTTGGTTAGAGAGGGTGGTATAGTTGCGGGGCATCCCATGTTCGAATCCCAGTGTCTCCTTTTTGTCAATAATAAATCCTTATGGTTTGAAAATTGTGGGGCTAGTGTCTGCCATGCTGTACAATAGGTTTCCAATCTGTGAAACCCCTATACCCATGGTTCTGCCAAAGTGTGGGTATAGACACAGACCCCTATTGCCTCTCAGCCCCACGGTTCCCAAAACCGTGGGTATAGGCTATACCCATGGTTTTTGGGGCTATACCCATGGTTTAGAACTGTGGGTGACACCTACATGTCACCAATGACTCATGGATAATTATCCTAAATTATCAAGAATATCCTAATGCATTTTCTCAGTTTTCAGTATGTCACTTGTTGTTTTTACGTAAATTAATGTTAATTTTTAATAAAAAGAGAAACTTTGAGTTATATTGGCCACACTGTGCATCATATTGAGGTGAGGCTAATCCCAACACATCATAAATGACTAATAGATCATTTTCCTATAATATAAAAACAACTCAAATGTTTTTTCATTGTTTTCAAGATGTCACTTTTTGTTTTTATTTAAATTTATGTCAATTTTAAATAAAAAGAAACTTTCAGTTCTAACGGACACAAAAAGTGGCGTATTGAAGTGTGGATGATCTCTACACATCACCAATGACTAATAGATCATTTTCCAAAAATATCACAACAAATAAAATTTTTTTTTCTCAGTTTTAAGTATGTCACTTGTTTTTACTTTAATTAATGTCAATTTTAAATAAAAAGTTACACTTTGAGTTGTACTGGCCACACTGTGCATCAAATTGAGGTTTCGTTGACTCCTACATGTCAAAAATGACTTGTGTATCATTTTCTTAAAGTATCAAAACAATCTGAATGCATTTACTTGGTTTTAAGTACATCAATTTTTGTTTTTACTTAAATTAATTTTAATTTTATATAAAAAGAGACACTTTGAGTTGTACTAGCCACACACAGCATCTTATTGATGTTTTTATGATCCATAAACCTTTAAAATGACTAATAGATCATTTTAATAAAATATCAAAACAATCCTAAAGTTTTCTCTTAGTTTTCAGTATGTCATTTTTTTTACTTAAATTAATGTCAATTTTAAATAAAAAGAGACACTTTGAGTTGTATAGGACACACTGTGCATTGGATAGTGGTTTGGTTGACTCATACATGTCAAAAATGACTCATGTATCATTTTCATAATGTATCAAAAAAATCAAAGTGTGTTTACTTTGTTTTCAGTATGTCACTTGTTGTTTTTACTTCAATTAATGTCATTTTTGAATAAAAAGAGACACTTTGAGTTCTATCGGTTGCATTGTGCATCAGATTGATATGATAGTGACTACTAAACATCAAAAATGACTTATATATCATTTTACTAAAGTATAAAAACAATTCAAATATATTTTATAGGTTTTAAGTACACCACTTGTTATTTTTACTTAAATTAATGTCAAATTTAAATAAAAAGACACTATGAGTTATATCGGCCACACTGTATGTCGTATTGAGGTATAGATGATACCTACATGTAAAAAATTACTAATATTTCTTTTTAATAAAATATCAAAACAATTTGAATGTTTTTTCTCAGTTTTCAGTATGTTTCTTGTTGTTTTTACTTAAATTAATGTCAATTTTAAATAAAAAGAGACACTTTGAGTTCTAACGGCCATACAATGCATCGGATTGAGGTATGGTTGAATCCTACATGTCAAAAATTACTCATGGATCACTTTACTAATGTATCAAAACAATTTGAATCCATTTTCTTAGTTTTAAGTAGTTCAGTTGTTGTTTTTACTTAAGTTAATTTCAATTTTAAATAAAAAGAGACACTTGGAGTTCTACCGGCCACACCATGCATCGTATTGAGGTACGGTTGAATCCTACATGTCAAAATTGACTCATTTATTATTTCACCAAAGTATAAAAACAATTTGAATGCATTTTCTCAATTTTATGTATGTCACTTGTTGTTTTTACTTAAATTAATGTCAATTTGAAATAAAAAGAGACACTTTAAGTTGTATCGTCCACATTGTGAGTCCTATTAAGGTGAGTTTAATACCTACATGTCATAAATAACTAATGTATCATTTTACAAATATATCGAAACAATATGAATGTGTTTGATCAGTTTTTAGTATGTCACTTTTTGTTTTTACTTAAATTAATGTCAATTTTAAATAAAAATAGTCACTTTGAGTTGTACTGGCCCCACCATGTGCCATAATGAGTTGAGGTTGACTCATAAAATAACAAATGTCACATGTCTCATTTTCCTAAGTTATCAAAAAAATCCTAATGTGTTCTCTCAATTTTCAGTATGTCTCTTGTTGTTTTTACTTAAATTAATGTCATTTTTAAATAAAAAGAGACACTTTGAGTTCTACAAGCCACACCATGCTTTGTATTGAGATTCTTCTAATCCATAAACCTCCAAAATTACTAATAGATAATTTTACTAAAAAATCAAATCAATCCAGATGCATTTGATCAGTTTTCAGTATGTCACTTGTTTTTTTACTTAAATTAAAGTCAATTTTAAATGAAAAGAGACACTTTGAGTTCTACCAGCCACACCATGCATCATATTGAGGTGCAGATAATTCTTACATGTCAAAAATTACTAATAAATTGTTTTAATAAAATATCAAAACAATCCAAATGTGTTCTCTCAGTTTTTAGTATGTCACTTGTTCTTTTTACTTCAATTAATGTTAATTTTAAATAAAAAGACACTTTGAGTTATACCGAACACACCATGAATCATATTGGGGTGAGTATGATCCCTAATCATCAAAAATGAATAATATATTATTTTACTATAACATACAAATAGTTTTAATGTGTTTGCTCAATTTTCATTATGTGACTTGTTGTTTTTACTTAAATTAATGTCAATTTTAAATAAAAATAGACACTTTGAGTTCGACTGGACACACCATGTGTCCAATCAAGGTGATTATGATCCCTATATGATACAAATTACTAATAGATCATTTTTAAAAAATATAAAAACAATAAAAATTCATTTGATTGATTTTCAATATGTCACTTCTTGTTTTAACTAAAAATATTTTCAATTTTAAATAAAAAATAGACTTTGAGTTCTTTCAGCAACACCGTACATCATATTGAGGTGTGGATGATCCCTAAACTTCAAAAATAACTAATAGATCATTTTCCAAACATATCAAAATAATCTAAATTTTTTTTATTGGATTTCAGTATGTCACTTGTTGTTTTTACTTAAATTAATGCCAATTTTAAATAAAAAGACACACTTTGAGTTGTACCAACCTTCTTATACATCATTTCTAAAACCATTATTGATAACTTAATGATACTAAACATAATAATGGGTGATCATATATGTTAAATTAGTGTAAAATACTGATATATCAATAACCATATAAGGATAACATGAGCATAAAGATGTTAGAAGGTGATATTAACATCAGAAATTCAAACCCTGCATATGGAAGTCACATCTTTATGCAATGTGTGGACATTATTTCATAAGGTATGCATCAAATTCGTTTATGAGCACATATATATCATCTTGTGAATATGAGTCTTTTAAAAATTCATAGTAGTACTGTAAAAAATGAATACAAAAAGTATTAATAAATATTTTAAATAAAAGAGGAATTATCTTTGAAAATACCTCTTTAGGGATGCTGGTTTGTTCATGGAATAAAATCTCACTTATAAATTTACATACATAATAACCGCAATCTTTTCTATTGGTTTGTTTCAGACACTTCAGAAATGTTGAGGATAATAAATAATTTGTTTTGATATGTGTTTGGATAGTCAAATATTATTATATGAACCCTAACACTTATCTAGTCGTAGTACTTGTGTTCTTCCTTGTATTTAGCCCCGAACCTCATTCCTTTTTTCAGATGATATTGATGCACCACCCTATCATAACAGAATCCTCATTAAAAGATAATATAAATTATATTACTTGATATTTAGTTCTAAAATGTTGGATGTAGTGTATTAAAAATTGATAAAAGCCATCATGTGCAGATATTTTTTTGGATATTCATTCATTGAATTCGGGAAATAAATCTTTGGAATATCCATATTTACTCCAATGAGAATCCAACACTACCTAAAAAAATAAAAATGAATATGTAATGAAAGAAATGAAAATAAATATGATATTATTAAATTTTAGAGTCTTTCCCCTGCATCATTGGTATTAAATAGAGTCTTTCATCGAAGATTTTTGTTTCAAAGGATTTGATCTGACCTGCCACTATTTCATCCCTTTTTTTATTTTAGTTTATGTTTTTTTGGTTAGGTGATGTGAGGACTAATGAGTTCAAACTTATTCTCAGGGGAAAGTCCATTCAATTGTTTTTCATATATACGCCTGCCAAAAAAATGAAATGTATTTAGACATAATTAACATAGTATATCAACTTTTGGAAAATTAAACCATGAGAACATACCTCATGTATAAATTTTCAAATAAATCGCCTATCCAATCATAGTTGAGGATTTTTGTTGGACTCTAAATACCAATTAAGTCTTGGTCATTCTCTTTGTACATATTTTCTTCAACTTAAACTATGTGGTTTCCAATATCTTTTAACTTTCTATCCACATGAGCCTTGAATGATAGTAAATGTGGATATAGAACGAGCAGGGTAAATGTGATTTTGGATAAAAAAAATTGATCATTTGGTCGAACCTTTAGATGGTTTTGAGATGGTCTTTTGTTTTATCCCCTTCCCTTTGTCCATATGTAATAACATTCATCGGTTCAGACTTTTTCATTAACTATTAATGGTTTATCTTGAAAATTAAATTGAAAGTGAATACCTCTTTGTCGACATTATTTTTGAAAAGATTTGATGGTCATGTGATGAATGTTCCATTTTCATTTTCGATCATATTAATATCATCCTCCAAAATTGGAACAAGAAGTTATGTGCTCATATCATGGGCTATGTTGATCAACACTTGCACATGACATGTTGGAACTCGTCTATTGTGTAGCATGTCCTTTTGAATATTGAACACCATATCCCTCGCCACAAGGTGATGGGTGGGTGTTTCTAGAGATAAATCATAGTTATTATCACCCTATAGAATAGCAGTATAGGAAAGGGTATTAGTGTATTTCTAGTTTACATTTCATAGAAACATCTATTCAAACATTTATTACCTCTGCTAAGATATCTCTTGGAGGGGAACAACTATCCTCATAGCTGGTGGGGGTTGGGCAGGATCTACATGCGGTGGTTGTTCTTGAGTTTCTTCTTCTCTTTGCCTATCCCTCATTAAAGTTTCCATCATCTCATTCTGCCCCTGTAATTTTCATTCTAGGGTAGATATTCTTTCTCTCATCTATTTTATTAATTCACCTTGATCATCCTCTTTCTGTCTCAAAATATGTTGGGGGTGTCACCCCATAATCCACACCTCTAACATAGCTATATTGTTCTGTCTACTTCAAGGCCACTGATAGTTTGTGTTCATCCAGAACAGTTGTTGATGACTCTTGTGACTATGTTGGATAGAAAATATAGGAAAAAAATCAGTCATTTTTATGTAATAATTATTTAAAGAAAAAAATTATTATGTAATACTTACACATGATTCCCACACCTTTTGTGTTTTCTCATCTATTAGTATCCCATATTTATTTACATCTACCTCCTTCTATAAAACATGGTGTGGGATGTCAGTGTCTTTGGATTTCAAGTTATCAATTTTCATATAAACAAAGTAACATAATTATGGTGTTATTTCATGTCACATAAAAGTATTACTGTATATTTAAAATACGTACCAATTTTTTTTCAAGTGAAGTGTACCCCATCATTGCTTTATGGTAGGGATGCACTGGTTTTGAAGCTCGTTCCTTATTTACAGTAGTCATTTTTGTCTCATAAATAACAAATTTTCAATCAAAGTGATA
Source organism: Viscum album (assembly GCA_963277665.1). Lineage (NCBI taxonomy): Eukaryota > Viridiplantae > Streptophyta > Magnoliopsida > Santalales > Viscaceae > Viscum > Viscum album. The sequence goes on along the minus strand of OY728145.1, from coordinate 1,081,282,801 downwards.
AATACAGGTATCATCAAACAATGTATTACTTGCCACAATGTTTCGAAAAAGACACATCCACACGACGGCTAGTAAATGTGTCCCATGCTTCCTAGGTTATCTAGTGGGCATAGATAAGCAGGGGTCATGGGTTTATTTTACCTTCAATAATTTTAAGATGATGTCTTGTTTGGATTGTGTGAAATCCCCTATGAATACTTCAAGAAAGCATTAATACATGATTCTTATGAGAGTCATCTACTATAAATGCACTATACAATGGATTATGAAGAGTAAGTCAATGTTTCTTTATAATATTTTTTAGTAAAATAAATAAATGACATCATAATGTTATCATAATATCTTACCACATCATTGTTTTAATCCTGGTCACTACATGGTACCATGAATCTAGGCCAATCGACACACGTTTTCAAGTGATGATTCCAATATAATTGTTGAACATGGGCTTGTTGTGGTTAACATGCCAACCTCATGCATTCCATCCGACCTCATATTTGATGCCCTTGGATTTTGCCTTAAGGATTTTTGCTAACACCATTAAACTATGGAACTCCTTTTTTCTGTGATGTTTATCCTTATTCAACTACCATTTCCTTAGAATCAACATCTTCAATATGTTCCTCTGGAGTAGTGGCATCAGCACATGCAGATGGTCCATGTACCTATGCACTAGGAGTAGCAGTAGTTTAAAAAACCTGGTGTTCTTCAGGTATGGGAGCACCAGCACTTGAAAAAGGTCGTTCCTCTACACTGCGAGCAATATCAAGTTGGGAGACCTGTTTTTCCTCAATAATTCAAGCACCAGCACATGTAGATGGCTAGTCCTCTACACTGCAATTACCAATAGGTTAAGAGACATGTTTTTTCTTAGGATTGAGAGCACCAATACATGTGGAATTCATTATCTTTAAAATTGGTTTGACATTTAATTTAAAGTACATAAATGTAGCAAAAAATGGATAATAACATGCAATAACACGATTCATATTACAAAAAATATATAACCTGATTATTGAACCCACTTTTTATCTTTTAAAGGCTAATGATATTTGACCCCTCTATCGATGATCCAAATCACTTTATTATGGTCTCCTCTGAGATGCAAAATTTCATCTACATTGGGACTGATGTGAAATGATTGCAACATCCCAATGAGAGGGTCATCCTCAGTTGAATTTTAATCTGATCCTTCAGTTTTTTTGGTCTATAATAGAACAATTGACCACTTTCGGTTTTTGGGATTTCTAAAATATTGTACTACTTGTGAGGCCATTATAAACGGTTCTTCTTTGTACCCTTCCTTACTGAGATTAGCATTCACAAATCCCAATTCCTCTATTTTAACGGAACTCTTATTATCAACAAACTTGCATTGAAAAATCGGCACATGTAATTTTATATAATCCAACTACCATATTTTTTTATTGTGTAAAATTATAACATATTCATGTAAATTAGATTCTTTTCATTAGTACTACAATTATGCATCGCTTCATCCATGAGTGTAACTCCATAATTTTTCATGGTACTGCCTTCATCATACTCATTTGTATAGAACATATTACCATTAATTACATAACCTTGGTAAGATAATACATATATACTTGGTCCTCCAGTTAGCCATCAAATTCATTCTGAAATTGAATATAGATTTTCATCAAACTCCTTTAAAATATAATCTTGAAATCATCCTATAAACTGTTGATTTTGTGTATTTGATATCTAAAATTTATCCCTTGATGGATTAAAATGCCTAAGAATTTATTTGTGGGTTTCAACATATGGGGAAACCTCCATACTATTATGAAGAACATAAAGGTGGGCATGCTCTTGATATGAAATATTGATTGTGACAACATCTCTCCCAGAAATTCCTTCACCCACAAGCTGCCCAGTGTGATGAGTTTTTAGTAGACCAATTCCTTCCACACCAGATAGGTATTGAATACAGAATTAAATGGATTCCTCAATAATAAATCACTCTGTAATAAAACTCTCTGGTTGACTTTAGTTTTTTACATACACTTTCAAAATATTCATATATCGATCAATGGGGTGCATCCATCTATAGTGTATATGACCACATAGTCAAATCACTCTAAACAAGTGACTATCAAATAAACTATCATATCAAATAATTTTGGAGGGAACAACATTCCCAATTCACATAATCAGAAGGCCATTTATATTTCCATACTCAGAAATTTCATCGCGTCTATAACTTTGATGCATATAGCGTTGAATAAAAAAAGAGTTTGGTTAATGTATGATGGAAATTCTTGGGGAAATGTTACGTAAATCTATAGGCATTAGATAGTGCATCAAAAAATGGAAGTTATGTGATTTCAGACCCTTTAACATTGAATTATTCATTGACATGATGTTATTAATATTCAATGATTAGTCCTCTAGAACCTTTATATTAATCAAGAAGTTGAAAACCCAATATCTCTCCTATCTAGAAAGAGAGTTAGCATCTGGAGGAAGAAAAGTACATTTTTCACACTTCATTGGTACCAAATGTTCTTTTATTCCCATGTTAACAATTTCCAACCTAGCCTTAATTACATCCTTTATTTGGTCATGTGCATTTAGTAATTTGCTGATGACACTATCACATACATTTTTTTAAACATGCATAACATCAAAAAAGTTTCTGACATTCAAAAAAAATCCAGTACTGTAAATAAAAAAAACTAATCTCTTCTTCCAAATGTTTTTCATTAGGTTTTTCAAAAATGGTTTTCCAAAATCAGTGTCCACATCTTTTACTTTCTCAAATAGTTAATCACCTATCAGTGGAGATGGTGTTGTACATTCTTCCAAACTTCCATAAAATGATGTTGTTCTGGATCGGTACTTATTTCATTGGGGTAGAACTCTATGATGTCCTAGAAACACGGTTCTTTATGAATGTTTCAACATAATTTACTTTATACCTTGTTCACAGGTGGGACACTCATGAGTTCCTTTAATAATATATCCTGACAAATTTCTATAAGCAGGAATGTCATTTATCATCTGGTACAACATGGCTCTCAATGTCGAATCATCTTTTCTGTAAGCATCATACAATGTAACACCTCAATACCACAATAATTTTAAATCCTTGATCAATGAATCCAAATAAACATCAATATCATTATCTAGTTGTTTTGGTCCAGATATAAGCATAGATAACATGATGTGTTTTTTATTTCATACATAACCACAGTGGAATGTTATAATTTACAAACATAACTGGCCATAAACTATGAGTGTTTATTTGAAAACCAAAAGGATTCACTCCATCTTTAGATAATTCAAGATTAAAGTTTCTCATCTCTTTTCAAAAGTCAAGATACTCATGATCAATTTTCTTCTAGAGAGGAGGGTCTACTATGTGATGTATTTTCCCACCTATATTTCTTCTGTCTATGTGCCACATCAATTTCCTTGTAGTCTCCTCACTTATATATAGGTTCCAAAACCTTGTAATGATTAGAAAGTTCTATAAAACATTCACAGGACTAAATTTATCTTTAGTGAATCGAGAAACACCACACTTTTGGAATTCTATAAGTGATTTTTTGTCCTTATGAAATTGTATAAATTCATCCGATAAGGCATGCATTCTTTTATAGATCATACCCTTCGATCATAGCATTAATTTAACATTGTATTTTCATCTCATGAGCTCATTTTATTCTGGGAACATGTCATTCCAGAGAGAAATTAGTTTCATAAAACTATCATTACTCTAACTGTTTCCTTCATTCAAATTATTTAGATTTTTTACGCTTGAAAATGCTTTATATTTAGTGGAACTACCATACAATGGTTTCTTTTCACAACTATTTAATTTCTCAAACCATTTTTGTCAACTACAAATTTCATCATCAATTGTACTTTTCATTTTCTCAATACGACCTTAATCATCATTCACATCTATAATCACATCCTCGATATGGTATTATTCATTTTCCATACTTATAATCATATCAGATGATCTATAAAATGCAGTGTTATCCCAGAAACTAGCTAGATTCGTTTTTTCCTATGTTTATTCCAACATTTATCACTTCGATATATTCCATGAAAAATAAAGTGTTCTTCCTCCTATGGACAAACTTATCTTGAATAAAAAAAGTGTAAACACAAAAAAAGGATTTGAGAAGGATCATATGCATGATCTTTTTCAAACTTGATGAACTCTTTTACTCTATATTCAAACTCTTTTTTCAAACAATTGGAATACATCTGTTATTTATTCATATCCATCCTATTTGATTTAGGGATATTAGTATTTAACAAAATAAATTCACAAAATGTTGATATAAAAATTAACCAAGGATAAAAAAAGATATAGACTTTAATTCTAATTTGAAAACTATTTATCAAATCACAATTAAAATCCCATTAGAAAAAAAAAACAATTTACACAAATTCCTCAATAAATAACACACCCTTTTAAATAAACAATCAGTTTCAAACAATCTTTCTCAAAAACCCATTTCCTTTTTTTAAAGCAGTCAAGGTAACTTCATGACCCAACAATATTAATCATTTTTAATGAATGACAAACCTCAATATTTTACAAATTTTCATTTAAAATGATATACATCCCTTTTTAAAATGAAACCATCATTACATATGCTTTCAAAATATTCAAAACCTTTTCTGAAAGCCTATCAAATGTGTTGAAAAACACATGGAATGCAACCTAAGTCCATTACAAGTGTTTAAATAATTTTAAAGTTATTTAAAACCAAGAAAGGAATTTCTAACACATATAATTTTTAAAAAAAATCAAAACACTTGAATCAATTAAAAATATCCACTTAGTCATTTTCACAAAGACATAAATCCCAATAGATGAACTTTACAAAGGATACATGAATAAAAAATAAACAACATTTTATAAATTATAAAGCTATAAAAGTATTATCATGTCACTCATGAATAAATATTACGAATACTATAGTTTACTCTCGTAATACTACTTAGGACTGAATAAGTGATAGATATAAACATAAGTGTCACTTGGCAATGATACTTTTGAACATAAATTTATATCTCTTCAAAGTGGGAAACCATCATCCACATGATTCTTGAATCATGAACTACCTAAGATTGATCCTTCCAATACGTTACATTAGAAAAAATGTTCCCTTTTTGAGGGTATACATTAATTCAATGTTAAATAACTATAGGTACTCATACCTTCTCCGCTATCAAGGGTTAATTTCACTTTGTGATTAAATATATTTCAAACACTTTTTTTACTGTATTCCAATAACACCTCATAGAAAGTGCCACTATTTCCAAATCTAGGAAATCATTTTGGAAGTTTATCTTATGTGTTCTTAACTTTCTAGACCCATAAGCAACCACATGACCATCATGGACTGGAATTGTTCAAATCTTTACTCATGATATATCACAATATAAGACATACACATTACCCATCTCATTTATGGTTAAGATTGGTGTTTTAATAAATCTCCCATTAAGATCTTAAAAGGATATCTCATGAACATCTAAGAAAAGAAACCATACCATGTTCTTGGTTAAGGAATTATTAGCACTTCTAATCAATAATACTAATGGTTGACCCTATAGTAATATAAGTGAACCCATAAAAAATCACCATAATAAAATTATCATTTCATGTTCCAATGATTCTTATGCAATGCCTTTTCTTCTCAATTATTATTCCAAAAACACCTCCACATGTTTCTTGTGCATTTTTTCCACTTTCTTATAGTAAGTATCAGTTTTTCATCCAGTTTCACCAACTTTAAAAATTTCATGGAAGTCTCCCTATTGAACATGTGGAATTTCTAACACCTACATCATGTCCATCTTAAACCTTTCACTTTTGAAGAATAGTTAATGTCACTTTTAGTTTAAAAATGAATTAATATAACATTACAAAAACATTTTCTTAATAAAATTTGGAGAAGAACTTAACATATCACCATTAAAAACCCAATATTTAAAAACCCAAAACTTCTATTCATAACTTCTGGACTACTTACCATTACACAATCCACTTCTAAAAAAATATCTTTTAAAATTACCACATCTATAGGATATTTCAATAACTACTTAAAGTATAAAAAATTGAGGCTATGTTTTGGATCCTATCCTTTTGGTTGAATTAATAAGAAATGAGTAAGGATACACATTCCAAATATTTTTCATGCTTGAAGACTACATCATGGAGACTATAGTGTCATATAACTCTTTAACAAAAGAAATTAACTATGGTAATAAACTACTAGATGGTATAATTTTCCATTTTTTATCTTCTAAAATCTTCAAAAAGACTTTATAAATGACATTACAAAGGCCATTCATTCTAAAATACTTAACTAAACTCATATCAGTAACCACTAGAATCATAGTGATGAATGTATCATTATAATTCTCAAGATAATTCTCAGCTCTCCAAAACTCATTCCTGAAGTTAACAACATCAAGTCCCAAAATATTCTATAAACATTAAAATAAAATTTCATAATGAAAATCTAGGTTAGGTACCTTTGATGGATGCATCAACCTAAATTTCATGACCACTTCATAACATTGAATATAAATAGCTATTAATTCATTCATATAATTTGTTAAGGTTTTAATAAAATTATAATTTATATATTTAGATATAAAAATATTCTGAGAATAAAATATGATTTTATAATCACTTGAAATATATCATTTTTCCCTTTGAGGGGATTCACTATACAGTGCTTGCAGGTGGAAGGATTCATTACATGTGTTTTTATGGTTATTTGACTAGGGTGTCCAGAAACATTCTTATGTAGCTTTGGATTGGTAAGGCTAAGAAAAGATATTTTTCCCTTATAAATCAATTTATCCCTTAATAAAAATATAAATGTATTCCCCTATGAAGTAGTATTTTCATCCAAACAATAGAATTTTCATGTGGTGTTCTTATTCCATTTATGTCTTGTGTTTATTCATTATTACTCATTTTCCTCTAGGGAAGGGATTTTGAAAACCATGAGGTTACTGGAATTATAAGGTAGAGGTTATATGTAGTGTATTAGCTATAGCTTTACTTCTATGCTATGGTATATCAGGTTTGGGGATTTCATCCAATTCAGGTATGTTCTGTAATTTCTTCCCCTATGTGCAAGTTTCAAGGGTTAAATTTATGTTTTGGGGGTTTAACATTATGATTGTTGATGGGTACCAAATCCAAATACTGGTATCATATCATTTTATTATTCTAATATCAATTACCAAAAAGTGGTATTAGAGATTTGTTACATAACATATGGTAATTATTTTATCAATACTCGATAGAAAGTCTTGGTTTGAAGACTATTGGGTTTCCTCTAGTGAAGTGGTTTTCTAATATTCAGTGGAATTGCACTAGTAGTAATGTGGTGGTTCCATTGAAATGGGTATGTTTTGGATTCATATTCAATGGTGGAGGATTCATACTTTAGGGTTAATGGCCATGCTACTCTTAGAGAGTTCAAAAGTTAAATTGATTTCGAATTAGATAGAAGTGAGGTGTTTAGTAGAATGGGAAACCATGAGATGAAAGCATTAGAATTTTTTTTAAAGGGTTTTCCAGGAGAATCTGGATCCAAGAGAGAAGAAATACTTTCCTAAATGATGTTGATCTTTAAAGGTGGATGTGTAGTAGAGGGAGAAATCAAGGAGTATAATTCTTGCATAGTCAAAGGAGGAACCACCTCCAAAATATGGTCTACATTGAATATGGTTGTGGATAGAATAAAAAAGGAGGTAAAACCTACCTTTTATCTAGAACATGTTGTCACTCACTGGAACGTTGCTTCATATTCATAACAACTGCCTCAAAATAAATACCTAACAAGGGAAAATTCATAGTATGCCTCACTGAGGAGATCAAATTTTCATCTTTGTGTTGGGATCTTAAACAATGATTCAAGAATATGGGTAAAGCCCCTTTTTAAAATCATGCTCACATAAAAACAATTTCATAACATGGTTCACTTTGCTTTCACAATTCAAAGAAGAATTTTAGGTACATAACAAGGAAGCTAACACACACTAAAAATCCATTCCCCTTGGAGTAATCCATTTTCAACACATTTTCACCTTTATATCTCTTTTGTAAATACAATTTTCAACTATCACACAAAGCATAAAACATTCTCAAGGAACACCACCAGAAAGCACATAACAAATACAACCAATTTCTTTTCAAAAACCAACTTTCATCACATATGGATGTCAAACCATTCCCAAAACATGTTTTTCACCACATGAATAATCCATGGGACACAAATAAGAAAACAAGAAAGCATATCAAAATCATCAAATAATGTAAAAGCATGGAATAACCTACGTCGCACTTGGAAACCTTCAGAAATCAGTGTAAAACCACAACTGCACCTTAGAAAGACCATATTAAGGAAAGATCCAAACTAAAAAATGAATATTTTCGCCAATAAATTGAAGATCAGACCAAAATTATATCAAACAACCCACTGGAAAATAAGAACTCAAGAAGGGGGAAAGAGAAACCCTAAAAAGATGGAGAAATCAAGCGAATCGAGACTTACATGATGTTTTCTTGAAGAATCAGAGTCAACCACCCCAAGATTGAGGTATAAGGGCTTTAAGAAATCCTAGAGGGGGGTTCACAGCGGAAATGGGTTTGCGGTGGAGGAGTGGTCATAGCGGAGGAGGGGTGTGGTGGAGGAGGGTTCACAGTGGAAAAGCGTTCGTGGTAGAGGAGTGTTAGTGCCAGAGGAGGGGATGCAGAGGATGAGGGGTCAGCGGCACAGCAGTCAGCTTTTGCTAGAGCATGAGGGGTGTGAGAAAGGAGGATACTGTTGGGGTGTCTTTATTAAACCCGATGGACCTTTTATCATCACTAGTTAAAAAGCATTAATAAACGTATGTTTTATCCACACTTAAAAAGCACTGATAAAAATATATATTATTATGTATATTTATAAAATTATATATATGATAAATATATTTATTTATTTATAATTATTAATATTAATATATATTTATTTATTTATATTTAGAAAATTATAATTTAAATAATTATAAAATTATAAGAAATATACTTATTATATTTATAGTCCTTAAAAAATATATAATAAATATATTAATTATATATATTTATAATATTATAGATATATATAACTATATTTCTTATAATTTGATAATTATTTAAATGAATAAATATTTATTTATAAGTATAATTATAAATAAATATTTAATTATTTATATATTTAATTATAAAATTATAACAAATTTATATTTCCAATATTTATAATTTAATTAATATATATATTTAATATATTTATTATCATTTTATAATTATTAAAATATATCTGTATTTATTTAGAATTATAAATTAAATATTTTTATTTATTTATCAATATTTGAATATATTTACAAATATATTTAGTTAATTATATATAACTTTATATATGAAAATAATAAATATAATTTTTATAAATTAATAATTATTTAAATAAATATATATTTATTTATATTTATAATGATAAATAAATATTTATTTATTTTTAATTAAAAATTTTAATAAATAAATATTTATTTATAGTAGTAATTATAAATAAATATATATAAAAATTAATATTTATAAAGTTATAAAAAATATATTTATAATTATATATATAATTAATATATTTATTATCATTTTTTAATTATTCCAATATATCTATATTTATTTTGGAATTATAATTATAACTATTTGTATTTATTTTATAAATATTTGTATAGTTTTATTAATATAGTTATTTTATTATATATATTTATAACTTTATAAGTATAATAAATATATTAACTATAATTTTATAATTATTTACATATATATATATATATATATATATTTATAAAATTATATATGTATTTTTTGTAATTTTATAATTATTTAAATATATATAAATATTGTTATAATTATAATTACAAAAAATATATATTAATTAAAAAGTATTTATATATAATTAAATTTAATAATTATAAATATAACAAATATATTTATTATTTAAATATATTTAATGTAATTTTATAAGTATTTTTTAGAACATAATAGTTCATATGGGTAACATGAATTAATCATATACGTAGTAAAGTATACATAATAAAAAATGAGCCATCGCATATGGACAACATGAATAATAAGAATGGTGTAATGTATAAATAAACATTCATGATCATACATAACATATACGCATTCAATTATACTCACGTATGATCAATAAATTTATTGACCAAATTCATTGGAAACATAAATTTTTTTTAATAATTAATTATAAATGTACATATTCAAAAAGAATATTTATATATATTAATTATAAATAAAATAAAAATAATAAATATATAAAATATAACAAATATAATAAATCTAATAAATCTAATAGATCTAATAGATCAAATAAATCTAAAAATATAATAAATATAAATCGAATAAATCAACTAAATCAAATAAAACTAATAAATCTAATTAATCTAATTAATATATTTATTATTTAATGAAATTTATTATAACATTAAAATTATTTAATTGTATATATATTTATAATCTTATAAATAGTATTTTTAAAACATTATATGTATATTTGAATTATTTAAAAATATTAATTATAAACATACATTTTTTAATTAATGTATAAAAATAAACATCATTTAAGAATATAAATATAATCATTTTATATAAATTAATAATATATTTTTTCAAGACATTAATTAGAGCATTTAGATGCAGCCGATAAAGGCCTCCCCTTTATCAGCACTTTCTGCTTAATGCTGATAAAACAAGGCACTGCCCTGGCATCGTTCTATGGTAGTATTTCTTCATCTTGTAAAGCTCAGAATGTACTCTAATAATGAAATCCATGGCTACAGATTTAACCTTAGCCTTAACATGAAACTCATCAAAAAGAAAGATATATTTGACTTCCTCTAAGGTTAAGGAGTCTATGCCATACATCATAGCATTTATAATATGTTCATACGAACAATCTAAAGAAATTAGTTTCATTTGGAAATCAATAAGTATGCAAAATCAACACTGGAAATATATTTATTTAGTGATTCAAATCCCACAACATTGCATCTTAACATAACTTGCCCATTACAACTTTAACGGTTTTATGAAAGAAACCGCCACAGATTTTATTTAGTTGGCACACAGAAACATACAACACACACAATCCTTAGTGCTGCAAGATCACATCTTAGTAAAGTTGTTTTATGCAGGGAGCTTCTCCTCAGTGGTTTCCAAGATGGTGTTGTAGTAGTTGGAGCCTATCTAAGTGTCACCTTTCACCTCAGTATTGATGGTGGTGCCTGTATAGAGAGTATCCCACTAAATAAAGGTAAAATGAATGTCACATGTACCTTTAGTTGCAATTAGATTCACTGTCACCTTAGTCACTGCTGTGACATTAACTTTTTAAACCACTTCTAGAATGGTAGTTTCCATTTTGGCTAGTCCTGACCCGTCCCCCGGGGCTCGTGCCGTGACTACCCAAAGACCGCCTCATGATGATCTGGGGCCGATGAATAGCGTCGAAGGCATTATCCTGTAAGTGGGAGGGATTTTTTTGAGTACCTATATGCACTCACACACACATATCCAAACCCACAATGTTGAGAAGTAAACAAGCATGCCACTAAGACAACTAATGAGAGAAAAAGTAAAAAACATGAAGTAAAGGGCCAGAATACACGCCCAAAAAAAGAGAAGTACATGCTCCTAAAGTATGTCTACGGTAAACCCTACCTGAAGGGTAGGTGAAGGGGGTACTGCCTGAAATCGTAGTGGTAGGCCTCGTTAGTCGGATCACATTGGGCACTGCCTGGTGCTAGACCACCAAGGTCTCTGTCAAAGAGTTTGTCGTCTGCACAAGACACAACACGTGCAGGCGAAGCCCGTGTAGGAGTGAGTAATTCAATACTCAATAAGGACCCCAGAACACAAAGATAACACCAAAAAGTAAAGTATTCACAAAGTAGACTACCAAAGAGGTTACAAAGTGTAGCCTCTAATAAGTACAGTGGAGAAAGAGAGTCACTAGAGTCAGCTCACAAAGGTATCACCTAAAGTATAGAAATCAAGACTATCAATCATAATGCTGAACATCTTGCTCTGTTAAGGGACTCATCCCTGATTTTTCACCTTGGTCTTTTAGGACATTGAGGTCCAATTGTCTGTTGGGCCACTGAGGCCCGCTCGTCTTTTGGGTCACTAAGTTCTGCTCGTCTATCTGGCCACTAAGGTCTACTCGTATGTTGGTCCACTAAAGTTCTCTCATTTTTTGGGCCACTGAGGTCCGATAAATTCCCTCTCATAGCATGCTTGATTCTGATATAATCTATACCTCAAGCCATCGGTCGTATTTCAACTTCCACTAAAAACACATGGATTATATCGAAAGGATCATCTCTTCACGAGGGTCCCAATGCTGCAAATGGCTCCTCTGCTGAGCCACTAAGGTATATTCTTTTTTTGATCCACTAAGGTCTACTCATCTACTGAGACACTGAGATCCACTCATCTGTTGGGCCACTAAGGTATGCTCGTCTGTTGGACCACTGAGTTTTTCTCGATTCCCGCTCGTAGAGCACTTGATTCCGGGAGAATCTACTACTCAAGCCATCAGTCATATTTCAAAGTCCACTAAAACTCATATGAATTATGTCAAAAAGGATCATCTTGTCACGAGGGTCTCAACGCTTCAAATGGCTCATCAATCGAACACACAGTTTGGATGTTATGATCGTATTATTGAAAAGGGGTCGTTTGGGTCCAGGTCTGGTCCAACCTGACCTGGGTCACCGTGGGACCCAAAAGTCATGGTCCTATTGGACCACGACCCTCTGGGCGTGTGACGTGGCATGTGGCCACATCCTTCGAAGATCTGTCATTGGTCGTTGCCAATGGTCCCTATCGCTGCCCCACAATCGCTTCCGTGGGGACCTCCACCGTCACGACGTGCCAGTAGTTTCATTCTTGGTCCACTAGACTTGCTCTGGTGGTTCTTTATCCGATCCATGAGCACCCTCGAGATCCTCAGGTAATCTCCATCAATCTAGGGGTTTAGTCACGAAGAACACCAGAACTTCCTCAATGGTGGGATCTGGGCCTTGTTCATGTCAGCTCAATCCCTCCACGTTAGAATTTAAAAATGACTTGGGAGGGGAATTAAGAATCTAACATGGATAACTCCAATTCAAAACCCTGGGATCAAAAACCCTTCCACTTATGTGATCAATCTACGGGTTACCTATTCATAGGTTAACCCTCGTTCATCACATAAATCCATGAATGGGGGAAAAGAAAATTCACTTAGAATCAATCCCCTATCTTGAGGATGGATCGTTGGTTGGAGAAGATCACACTGTTTTCATTTTTCATCCCTCAATCTGTCATTGGTGGTGGTTCATCGATCGTTGCTCGCCAACGCCAAATATTTAAGGGTTCAGAGCAACACTAGATTGTGCCAATGATCCTATATTCGGTTAACCCATTAAATTGAGAAGACACGTTTCTGTTACATTGAGTTGCAACGTCGTTACGATGTTTCCTTTATGAAACATAGTTTCTATTATGCTTCGGTTGCAATGTTTTTACATTGCAACAAAATTTGAAATTCAAATAAAATAAACTAAAAGTTTATTTTATTTTTTCTAAAGAAAATTTATATGTATTTTTCTTAAAAATTCCAAAAAATAATTTTCCCTCGACCTATGCCAGTCGAGGATAAGTCTTTCATTAGGTAAAGTCATCGTTCTAGACGCAACGGTGCCCTCATGTTTTTAATCCCAGCACTTGTTTAGAAGTTTCCAAAACCGTGTATGTGTGCTATTTTAAATAAACTTAAAAAAAGTTCAAACACTTATTCTGGGCTCATTGGGTCTCAGAATCAATTGTCGTCTGAGTGCCTGATCTCGAAATAATCTCATATAATATTAAAAAAAGTTATATATAATTTTCAAGATATTACGTTGCAGGCATCATATAATTATAACTATATATTTACTTATTTCATTTTAAATATTTATAACTTTATAAGTATAATAAATATATTTATTATAATTTTATAATTATTTACATATATATATTTATTTATAGATATAATTATAACTATAAATAAATATATTTATAAAATTATATATGTATTTTTTTGTACTTTTATAATTATTTAAATATATATAGATATAATTATAATTACAAAAAAAATATTAATTAAAAAGTATTTAAATATAATTAATGTTTAATAATTATAAATATAATAAATATATTTATTATTTAAATTTATTTAATGTAATTTTATAAGTATTTTTTAAAACATAATAGTTCATATGGGTAACATGAATTAATCAAATATCCAGTAAAGTTTACATAATAAAAAACTAGCCATCACATATATAGAACATGAATAATAAGAAGGGTGTAATGTATAAATGAACATTTTTATGATACATAACATATATGCACGTCAATTATACTCACACATGATCAATATATTTATTGATAAAATTCATTGGAAACATATATATTTATTTAATAATTAATTATAAATATACATATTTAAAAAGTATATATATATATATAGTAAGTATAAGTAGAATAAATATAATAAATATAGAAAATATAATTAATATAATTAATATAATAAATATAATAAATATAGAAAATATAATTAATATAATTAATATAATTAATATAATAAATATAATAAATATAATAAATATACTAAATCTAATAAATATAATAAATCTAACAAATAAAAACATTATAAATCTAATAAATCTCATAAAACTAATAAATCAAATTAATATATTTATTATTTAATGAAATTTATTATAATCTTATAATTATTTAAATATATATATTTAATTATAATATTGGAAATAGTTTTTTAAAAACATTATATATATATTTGAATTATTAGAAAATATATATTAATTATAAACACGTGGTTTTCATTTAATGTACGCAAATAAACATTATTTTAGAATATACATATAATAATTTTATATAAATTACTAATATATTTATTAAAAACTTTTATCAGAGATTTTAGCTAGCACCAATACAGGCCTCCCCATTATCTGTGCTTTCAGCTTTGCACTGATCAAACGTGGCGCTGCCATTGCCCCATTCTGTGGTAGTATTTCTTCATCTTGCGATGCTCGGAATTGCTTCTAACAATGAAAGCCATGGCTTCATATTTAGCCTTAGCCTTGTCATGCAACTCATGAGAAAGCAAGATAGGTTTGACTTCCTCAAAGGTTAAGGAGTCTATGCCATACATCATAGCATTTATAATATGTTCATATGAACAATCTAAAGAAATTAGTTTCATTTGAAAATCAATAAGTATGAAAAATCAACATAGGAAATATATTTATTTAGTGATTCAAATTCAACAACTTTACATGTTAAAATTACGCACCCATTAAAACTTTAATGATTCTGTGAAATAAACCACCGTAGATTTTATTTGGTTGGCACACAGAAACATAAAAAACAAACAAAATCCTCAGTGTTTCAAGATCACACATCCGTAAAGTTATTTTATATAGGGAGTTTTTCCTTGGTGGTTTCAAAGATGGTGTTGTAGTAGTTATAGCCCGTGTAAGTTTTTCCTTGCACCTCAGTAGTGATGGTGGTGCTCATATAGAGAGTATCCCTCTGCATGAAAGTAAAATGAACGTCGCACATACCTTTAGTTGCAATTAGATTCACTGACACCTTAGTCATTGATGGGACAACAACTTTGTGAACCACTACCAGAAGGGCAGTTGCTGTTTTGGCCTGTCATGACCTATCCCCCGGGGCTCGTGCCGTGACTAAGCCAATCCCTCCTCAAGATGGACAGGGGCTGGTGACTAGCACTGAAGGTATTATTCCGTAATTGGGAGGCATTTTCATGAGTTCCTTTACGCACTCACATGCACACACATCATAACTAACAATGCTGAAAAGTAAACAAGCTTTCCACTAAGACAACCATTGAGAGTAAAAGTACAAAACTGGAAGTAAAGGGGCCAGAATACAAGCCAAAAAAAAAGACAAGTACAAGCTTTTGAAGTCCGTCTACGGTAAACCCTACTTAATGTGTAGGTGAAGGGGTGCCACCTGATGTCGTTGAGGTACGCCTCGTCTGTCGGATCTCACTGGGTATCGCTTGGTGCTGGACCACCAATGTCTCTGTCGAAGCATCTATCATCTGCAAAGGACACAACACGTGAGGCGGATCCCGTGCATGGGTGAGTAACACAATACTCGGTAACGACCCCAAAACACAAAGTTAATACAAAAAAGGAAAGTATGCACAAAGTAGACTACCAAAGAGGTATAGGAAGTATAGCTTCTAAGAAGTATAGTGGACAGAGAGAGTCATTAGATTCAGCTCACCCAGGTATAACCTAAATTATAGAAAGCAAGTCTATCATATGTAATGCTGAACATATTGACCTGATGAGTCGATATGGTCTGATGGCCCACTAAGGTCCACTAGTTTGCTGGGCCACTAAGGCCTGCTCATCTATTGGGCCAATGAGGTTTGCTCGTCTGCTGGGCCAATAAGTTTTTTTCATCTTCTAGGCCACTAAGGTTCGATCCTCTACAGGTCCACTAAGGTCTGCTTGATTCCCACTCATAGCGCGCTTCATACTGGGAGAATCTACTCCTCAAGGCATCTGTCGTATTTCAACTTCAACAAAAACTCACATACTGTATTTCAAAAGGACCATTTCATCACAAGGGTCCCAACGCTGAAAACGGATCATCTGTTGGGCCACTGAGATTCGCTCTTCTGTTGGGCCACTCAGGTCCGCTCATCCGTTGGGCCACTGAAGTCCGCTCGTCAGCTGGGCCACTGAGGTCTGCTCGATTCCCGCTCATAGCATGCTTGATTCTGGGAGAATCTACTCCTCATGTAATCGGTCATATTTCAACTTCTACTAAAACTCACATGGATTATGTCAAATGGATCTTCTTGTCACACTGGGAAAAACACCGCAAACAGCTCGTCAATTGGACACACCGTTTGAAAGTTATGCCTGTTTTACTAAAAAGGGGCAGGTTGAGTCTGGGTCTGACCCGACCCACTGTGAGCGGGCCGACTTGCCACGCCTAGACGCAGTGGCAGTTGCCCCTTCCACTCCCGGTCAACGTGGCAGTTTCTTCATGTGATCCCCCCATGGGTCGCCGCGGTCCCGCAGGACCGTGGACCTCCGAGCGAGTGATGCAACTCGTGGTTACGTCCGCCGAGGACCTACCACTGACGGTTTCCAATAGCCACTATCTTTATCCCGAGGCCGCTGTCGTGGGGACCTCCACCGTCATAGCGCACCGCCTCCCACACACGGTGCGTTTGGGGTTTCTTCTTGCGGGCCACCAGACTTACTCTGGTGGTCCGTTCTCTGATCTGCGAGCACCTTCAGGATCCTCGGGTCGTCGTCATCAATTCGGGGGTCTGGTCACGAAGAACACAAGAACGCCCACAACTGAGGGATCTGGCCCTTGTTCATGTTGGCCCAATCCCTCAACATTAGAATTTAAAAACAACATGGGAGGGGGTTTAAGAAACTAACATGGATAATGTCGATTCAAAACCCTAAGATCCAAAACCCTCTTGCATAATTGATCGATCTGTGGGTCATCTATTCATGGGTTAACCCGCATTCATCGCGCAAATCCTTGAATGGGTGAAAAGGAAATTCACTTAGAATCAAACCCTTATCTTGAGGTATGATCGTTTTCTGGAGAAGATCAAACTGTTGTTGTTCGTCGTTCCTCAATTCATTGTTGGTGGCGGTTCGTCGATCGTCACTCGCCAATACCAAATCTTCTAGGGTTCAGAGCAATACTGGATTGTGCCAACGATCTCATTTTCAATTAAACATTGAATGGAGAAAACACATTTCAGCATTTCTGTTACGCGGAGTCTCAACATAGTTTGGCTGTTTCATTAACAAAAATAGCACTTCAATTACCCTCGGGTTGCAACATTGTTATGTTGCAACAAAATTTGAAACTCGAATAAAATAAACAAAACGTTTATTTTTTTTATTAAGAAAATTTTAATATATTTTTCTTTCAAATTCCAAAAATTAACTTTCCCCTCGACCCGTGCCGATCGAGATTGAGTCTTTCATTAAGTAAAGTCGTCATTTCAGACGCAAAAAGTGCCCCCAGATTTTTAATCCGGGAACCTGTTCAGAAGTTTCAAAAACCGCGTACGCGTGCTATTTTAAATGAAATTAAAAAAAAGTTCAAACACTTATTTCGGGCTCATCGGATCTCGGAATCAAGTGTCGTTTGAGCGCCTGGTCTCAAAATAATCTCATATAATTTTAAAAAAAAATTACATAGAATTTTTGGGACACTGTGTTGCATGCATCATATAATTATAACTATATATATTTATTTTATTTTATATATTTATAACTTTAGAATTATAATTAATATATTTATTATAATTTTATAATCATTTACAAACATATATTTATTTATAGTTATAATTATAACTATATATATATATATTTATAAATTATATATGCATTTTATGTACTTTTATAATTATTTAAATATATATAATGTTATAATTATAATTAAAAATAAATATATTAATTAAAAAGTATTTTTATACAATTAAAATTTAATAATTATAAAAATAATAAATATATTTATTATTTCAATATATTTAATGTAATTTTATAAACATTTTTTAGAACGTAATAGTTCATATGCATAACATGAATTAATCATATACCTAGTAAAGTATACTTAAAAAAACGAGTCACCACATATGGACAACATGAATAATAAGAACGGTGTAATGTATAAATGAACATTCACGATGACACATGACATATACGCACGTCAATTATACGCACGCGTGATCAATATATTTATTGACCTAATTCATTAAAAACACAAACACACACATATATATAATAATTAATTATAAATATACATATTTAAAAAGTATGTATATTTATATATTAATTATAAATAAAATAAATATAACAAATATTATAAAAATAAAAAAAAAAAATTAAATCTAATAAATCTAATAAATATAAATCTAATAAATCTAATAAAACTAATAAAACTAATTAATCTAATTAATCTAATTAATATATTAATTATTTAATGAAACTTATGATAATATTATAATTATTTAAATATATATTTATATTTAATTATAGTCTTAGAAATACTTTTTTAAACATTATATATATTTGAATTATTAAAAAAATATTAATTATAAATATGTGTTTTTTATTTAATGTATACAAATAAACATTACTTTTTAATATAAATATAATAATTTTATATAAATTTATAATTTTTTTAAAAAAACATTTTATCAGTGCTAAAAGTGGTGCTGATAAATCTACCCCTTATCAGCGCTAAGAAAAGTACTAATAAAGGATACAACTTTATCATCTCTTTTTTTAATGCTGATAACGGGAAGATTTATCAGCGCTTTTAGTTAGCTCTGATAAACGTGTCCCCTTTATCGACGCTTTCTGCTTAGCACTGATAAAACGAGACTCTACCCTTGCCCTATTCTAAAGTAGTATTTCTTCATCCTGTGAAGCTTGGAATGACCTCTAACAATTGAAGTCATGGATTGAGATTTAACATTAGCCTTGCGAGGCAACTCATGAGAAACCAAGATAGATATGACTTGTGTAAGGTCATGGAGTCTTTTCCAAACATCATAGCATTTATAATATTTTCATATGAACAATTTAAAGAAATTAGTTTCATTTGGAAATTAAAGTACGGAAAATTAACACAGGAAATATATTTATTTGGTGATTCAAATCCCACAACATTGCAAACACAACGCACCCATTACAACTTTAACGGTTCTGTGAAGGAAACCACGATAGATTTCATTTAATTGGCACGCATAAACGTACAAAACACACTCAATCCTCGGTGCTGCAAGATCACACCACAATAAAGTTGTTTTATGAAGGGAGCTTCTCCTCGGTGGTTTCAAAGATGGTGTTGTAGTACTTGGAGCCGGTGTAAGTGCCGCCATTCACCTCAGTAGTGACGGTGGTGCGAGTATAGAGAGTATCCCTCTGCATGAAGGTAAAAGGAACATCACACGTACCTTTGGTCGCAATTAGATTCACTGTCACCTTAGTCATTGCTGGGACAACAACTATGTGAACCACTTCCAGAACCGCAGTTGCCGTTTTGACCTCTCCCCACTCCACTCCCAATTGAACTTCACCAGACAGCTCGATCTTTCCCTCAAAGATGGGTGGGGGCTGAAATCCATGGTGGCCTTCATGCCCAAATTCAGTGCCACCATCGTCTTCCAGGTACTGGTCTTGGTGTCGGTATAGGAAAGCTTGACGTCCACCAGATTTTCGTCGTAAACCCTCTCATTGGGGATGTCATACTTGACATCGAATATGGTACTCATCAAAATGGGCTCTTCCACGGCTATCTTCGCCTCCTTGGTAACCGAGGGGACGGTGCGTTGAGGCAACTCGTCTTTCCTTTGGTCGTCAGGTGCTTACAGAAGTTGTGGTTTCCCAAGTTGAGAAGGCTTATTGTTTTGCTGTCAACGAAGAAAGATTGAAACAGGGTGTCCTTGTTGCTGCTGCCGGCATCATTAGAATCAGCCGAGATCCAGTTAGGGCTACGCCTCCAGAATCTGTCCGCAGAGACAGACTTTATGTGGATGTTTCCATCGTCCGCCGTGAAAATCTCAGCAGTCGCCGTTGAGTCGCCGATGTCATCCGTTTCAAACTGAAGATACAGGTGGCCTTAGATCCGACGAAGACACAGATATATGTCATTGTCCCCTTTGAATTCCACATACTTGGGGAGGATGATCAGTGACTCCCAGTCGATGACCATGAAAATGTCAACACTCTGGTGGTCATGAACTTTGTAATTTTCCAGCACGGGTCGATTGAAAGGCACCTTATTCATCCGCCACACACATAAGTAAGAACCCGATTGGTGGTGGACGAAGCGGACCGTTTTTGCGGCAGCGTCAACTTTGAGGGGCCTGAAGAACATGCAAGACTCCTTGGTTCGGTCGTTCTCTGGCTTGGTGGTAATCGCGGTGATCCAGTACTGCTCCTTTGGGTTTCCGATGATGGAAAGATTTTTGGTGCGGACCCAGTATCTGTCGTTTTGATAGCTGCTGATGTGCACCATGCCATCTGTGTCAGCTGTCTCCACTTGTAACTTTGCAAATGGAGTCACGGATATCTGTCGTTCTCAGGTATGATTCCCATTCATTTTTAAACAAACCTATATCTTCTTGTGAGTGAGGGGATTCTGGACGGTCATAATTGTACTAGAATAATATTAATACAGAAAGGATTAATAAATATTTTAAATGGAATAGTAATTGTCTTCAAAAATGTCTCTTTGAGGATTCATGTTTGTTGATGGAATATGTTCTCTCTCATAAATTTAGAAACACAATGACCCCAAACTTTTCCATTTATTTATTTTGGACACTTTAGAAACATTAAGAAAAATAAGTATTTTTTTGTATGTGTTTGGATAGTGAAATATTATTATATATACCCTAATACTTGTCCACTTGTAGAACTTGTTAGGGTCCTTGTTTACATAGATTGTCTTTATTCCTTGATTTTCACGATATTTAGACACCACCCTATCATAACTGAATCCTCATTAAAACATAATATAAATTATATAAAATGATGTTTAGTTCTAAACCATTGGATGTAGTGTATTACAAATTGAAAACCATCATCATTTGCGGTCACTTTATTGAGTATCCATGTGGTGAATCCAAGAAATAAATCTTTGGAGTATCAAAATTAACTACAACAAGTATCTAATGTTTCCTAAAAACACAAAAAGAAATAAGTGACTAAATAAATGAAAATATATTCGATATTATTAAATTCTAGAGTTTTACCCCTTCATCCTTGGTATTAAGAATTGTATGTCATCCGTAAGTTTTCTTACAAACAATTTGGCTAGTTTAACACTATTTCATCTATTTTTTATTATATTTCTTCTTTGGTCTGTACAAGTGACGTGAGGACTAATTAGTCCAAATTAATGTTCATGGGGTAATCCCTTCAATCAGTATAGATATATACACCTATAAAATATATGAATTGTATTTGGTTATAATTAACATTGTATATCAGCTATTGGAGAAATAAATCACGAAAAAACACAAAATTTATACATTTACAACTAAGAATCCTAGAGATTCATACTTGAGGATTTCATTTACATTCATAAGAGTAATGTAGTCTTTAATGAACTCTTCATACATTTGTTATTCTAAATCAACTATGCAATTACTTCCACTTTGTAACATTGTTTATGCATGAACCTTCAATCTTAGTAAATGTGGATATTTAACGTGCAGGGGTAAAGGTTGTTTTTAAAAATCTTTTCGATTAGTTGGTTGATCCTATAGATTATCTTGATTTGACAATTCGTTTAAACCCATTCTCTTTGTCCGTCTGTAATAACATCCATATATTTAGATATTTTTTCATTAATTGTTGACGGATTATAATGAAAAATAAATTTGAAATGAATACATCTTTATCGACATGTTTTTTACAAGATATGATGGGCATGGTATGAATGTTCCAATATTTTGGTTGACCTTATGAATAACTTTGTCATAAAGTGGAACAGGTAGCTCAGCACTCAGTTCATGAGCTATGCTCATCACCACTCTCACATAACCTATTAAAAGTTGTATGTTGTGTAGAGTATACTCTCAGATATTGAACATGGTAGCCTTGGCTACAACACTACTGGATAATGGGCCTATACCCACAGTTTTTC
Organism: Viscum album; assembly: GCA_963277665.1. Taxonomy (NCBI): domain Eukaryota; kingdom Viridiplantae; phylum Streptophyta; class Magnoliopsida; order Santalales; family Viscaceae; genus Viscum; species Viscum album. Next base: position 1,081,259,964 of record OY728145.1, on the reverse strand, counting down.
AAGAAACCGTGGGTATAGGGTACCCCTATACCAACGGTTTTCGAAAACCTTATGTATAGGGATAATATTTTTCCAAAACCGTGGGTATAGATATTTTTTAAAGACCTATACCCACGGTTTGGAAAAACCATGGGTATAGGTGTTTTTTTACAAGATGTATACCCACGGTTTTGGTCAAACCATGAGTGTAGGGTTTTTTTGAAAGACCTATACCCACGGTTTTTCAAAACCGTGGGCATTGAGGGTTTTATTTTGAAGACCTATACCCATGGTTTGGCCAAACTGTGGGTATAGATTTCCCCCGGGAAAAAAATTACGTGGGACAACAAAAATATTTGGCGGGAACATGGTTTGGATTAATATAATTACATAGATACACGTAATTATAAAAATAATATCCATAGGTTGGTTGGTTGGGTAGTACTTGTTGTTGAAGGCAATCCCTTGTTTGAATCTCAGTGATTGTTTTTTTCTAATAAATGAGTTATAATTAATATAAGTAAATAGATGTACTGTTATATTTACAAAATTTCCGTAGCTTAGTTAGTCTGGAAACCTATTTTTTTGGAAAAAATCCCTCAAGGCATCATTGAAGCATTTTAGAGGTGATTTTGTTTGTTAAAAATGCAGGGCTCCATGTTGTGTTTGTTGACAAAGTGAGTCTCAATGACTCAAACTGTTGACAAAGGGAGTTTTCTTGGAGAATGGGGAAAAGTTTTTTTGGTAAAGGGAATTGTTCTCTTGTATTAAGGAGGTTTCTAATTTTGTAGCTAGGAATTTTTTCAAATTCAGAACATCAAAAATTTGGCAAAGAAAAGGTGGCGCACAAGTCCAAAAGTGGCACGCAGGTTTTGGCACGCAGGTGTTGGCATGTAGGTGTTGGCACGCAGGTTTTGGCGCACAGGTTTTGGCGCACAGGTCCTCAAAATGCCTATAAATAGATGACTACCCTCCTCATTTCTTAATGAACTCAACACTTAGAGAAAATCCGAGCTCTCAGTGCGCAAGTGGAAGCTGTGGAGCGTAGGTTCTGGTGTGCAGGTTGTGGCACACAGGTTCTGGAACACAGGTTGTGGTGTGCAGGTTCTGGCATGCAGGTTCTGGTGTGCAGGTTGTGGCGCACAGGTTCTGGTGCGCAGGTTCTGGCCCATAGGTTCTAGCGCACAGGTTTTGGCCCGCGGGTTCTGGCCTGCAGGTTCTTGCGCAGCAGGTTGTGGCCCATAGGTTTTGGCCAGCAGGTTTTGGCCAGCAGGTTTTGGCCAGCAGGTTTTGGGCAGCAGGTTTTGGCCACCGGGTTTTGGCTCGCAGGTTTTGGCACGTAGGTGTGGCGCACAAGTTGGTTTTTCCGCAATGAAGGTAGAGGTTTTTCACTGGTTAAAGGGGCACACAGGTCACCCTACGGTTTCATGAAAGTTAGAATTTTCCAAGAACATTTGTGGTAAAGCAGTATTCATCAGTGGATAAACATTGAACTTCAATAGAGTATCTATCAATAGTTGAGGATGCATTAGTTCATGCCAATGAAGATACCTACAGGTCTATAAACTGTGAGTGGATCATTTCCAGAGCAGTGAGCAAAAGAAGAGGAAGAAGGTGATCCTCTCCACCAGCAGTGAACTAGAGAGAGAGAAACAGGGAGTGACCCTTGGGAAAGCATTGAGCTGATCTTAAACCTTGTAAAGGTAGTGAGCCTAGGATAGAGTGACGGTTTTCAAACCTTTGTATCCACATCTAGTGAAGAATAGTGGAATTTGGTATGACCGGCAACTTGTCGGCATATACTCCTTGGACGTAGCCCAGTGAGGGTGAACCAAGTAAAGGTCTCTATGTCTGCCAGCTTACTTCCTTGCATTGCATTTAAAGCATCATCATCAGATAAAGAAGCAAATAAGTGATTATAATAAACACACAAGTGAAAAAGAAAGTTACCCTTGTAATAAAGAGGTCAAGATCCAGTGGGGCAGGAAGAACTTTGAAAAATAATATTCATACCCTAATTCACCCCCCCTCTCAGGGTATATAGGCCCTTATTAGTCCAAAAAATTGGTATCAAAGGGAAGGTTTCTTTTATAAGATTTGTTTTCTCTGACTTGGTATATTTTATTTTTGTGGTTAAATCAATTTTCTCTTATCTCGGTGTGCCATGGCAATGGGAAAAACATCATAGAAGAATCAGAAGTCAGATGATATCCCTCAGTGAGGATGTGTTTATGGAAAAAGTGTGATTCAACTAAAAGAGTCAAACAACTTTCTGAAAGAAGTCTTGGATGAATCTGATAGGTAAAAGATTGATTCACTCAATCATGATGTAGGAATGAGTGAAGTACTTGAACATAAAAGTAATACCAAAACAACTGATGATGAAGATGTATTAAGAAAGAGGCCACCAGTAGATGTTATCAACATAACAAAGAAATTGGATTGGAAATTGGGTGATGATGTTAAATCTAAAGATATCAGGATCTAAGTATTGGAAATTGAGGTCAACAAGCTAAGAGGATTAAATAAAAGGATTATTTATGTGGCTACTGACCTAAGGGAGAAAAATGATTCGCAAGGTGAAGAAATACCAAAGATGACCAGAATGAAAGGAAAACAAAAGGCTTGTAATTATGAAGAGAATCACAAGTTAGAGGAAGTTCAAAATCTAAAAGACAGAAATGATGATCTAGCTACACAGTTGTCTGAAGAAGTTCAGAAGAATCAAAGGATACAACAAGATAATGAATCTGTCTCTGAATATATTGCTAAAGAAAAACTGAAGGTGAAGGAGAAAAGTGACATGGTGGAAAATCTCACATGGGAACATGAAGATGAGTTGAGTAGCCGGAAGAATCTCAGAAAAGAACTTAATTCTCAACTCAAATCAAGAGATAAAAGGATTCAAAAATTAGAGGAAGTGATAGAAAAATCCAAGAAATAAATGGAGATATCAAAGGACAAAGGAAAGCCTAAGTTCAATTATGAACTGCACCTACTATTTGATTGTCCTTCGGAAGGTGATGATGAAATGAAAAGGAAGTTTGAGATTTCTGAGGAGAAACAACAAATATTTTCTCAGCTCAAAGACCATATAGCTTGGGAAAATCTGGCATTGGATTTCATGAATCCCCTCCTGTGCATGATAGAATGCAAGCCATAAATAGTAACAGGAGTGGTGAAAACATATAGGTGCTGGAGATAGGCCTAAGAGGACAATTATAAAAAGAAGTGATGACATGTGCTATTTCTACAGGATTAATGGCCACACGTCAAGCTTCTGTTCAGAGGCTCTGGAATACATTTCAGGCTGTGAAAATAGAAACATTACTAAATATGAGAATAAGAAGAAGCATCATGAGAAATCAGATAGAAGAGTCTCTCAAGGGAAATCATTCGTCAGATGCTATTACTATGGAAGAAAGGGACACACAATGAGTATGTGTCAGGAAGTTGAGGAGCTCAATGTCAGAGGAAGAACACAAGATGTTTCAATATCTTGATAGAGAAATGATGAAATGAATTATGCCTTTGATGGAAAATGTTTTATATGTTCTGATTATGGGCATTTGAAAAGACATCGTAGCAAGAAGAAAGTAGGAAAGGGAAAATAATGTACTGAAAACTTCACATGTCAGATTCCAAACAGAGAGATTCCTACCCAGAGATGGAATCAAGGGAAGTGGCATATTGGTGGAACATCAAAGAGGTAAATGACCACCAGTGGGTTTAAACCTCAAATTGTGAGGAAGGATAATCCTGCCGAATCTATATATTAGAAAAAGGCTCAGAATGTGGGTAATGAAAGCCTAGTCATATGGCCAGAACAGTTGAAGTTGGAAAGGCAGCTGGAGGAAGCAAGGAAAGAGTGTGATTCTCTGCAAGAAAAAATCAAAGGGTTGACCCATTAGGATCAACCACTATCCTCATCTTGAGGATTCCAGAAGGACCCCTCTCCCTGTGTGTATAAATGTTGTTAACTAATTTTTCAAGTGTTTTAGGATTTAGTGAGATACGATCCAAGGGGAAGTGGCATCTAAAGATGCAAAGTGGAGAAGTGATATGATCTAGAGTTTCAATTGATTCAAATCAGGTACCAGAGTTGAAGAAGAAAGGGAGTAATAGAGCACAATAGGAAGTGATTGGGTTATTAACTTTATCTTTTGTTTCTTACACCGAGTTCCAAGTCAGTAGGCTTAGAGATTCTATTAGTGGCTCAATGTTGAGTTCCAGATAATAAAAGATTCATGAGGGTAAGAATGGTTATGGGTCTATATAGTTGTGCCTAAAAACTATAAGAGTTTCATAACATAGGGGGATAATTTTATATCCTAATCAGATGCAAGATCACAAAGTGATATGAAGGATGAATGTTTATGTTCATGAAGAATGAATGGGGCACAATTAGCAACACACAGGTTTTGATGATTATCTTTTTTGTTCTAACTATGTGGTATCAGCTGAATGCTTTCAGGATACCAAGAAGCTGTGAGAGAAAATCAAAGGTGTGTCAACAAAAATCTGAGAGTAGAAGTTGAATGAAATGACATCATTGGACAATAACACAATGACATGTTTTTTGTTGAAAGTGAGGATGTGGTAAGAGACTCTGGGGGAGTATAAGTGAAAATTCTAATTCAGAAGAAGACAATAATGATGAACAAGAAAGTGTCAATTCTCTCTCTGTAAGAAAGCCAAAGAGTCGCGCTGAAATTGATATGTAGAATATCATTGGTGATCAGACAGCTCCAGTTCAGACAAGAAGAATGAATTCAATACAGCAGACATTTTTCCTATCTCAAGTAGAGCCAAAATGATTTTCTAATTCAGCTGAAGATGAACACTAGGTTTAGGCTATGAATGAAGAGCTTGATCAGATTGAGAAGAACCAGACATGGGATATTGTTTCGAGACTAGCAGATAAGAATGTCATTGGTACTAAATGGGTCTATTGCAACAAGATGAATGAAGATGGAATAGTGGTTTGAAAAAAAAACATGACTAGTGTGCAAAGCATACTCCTATATAGAGGGAATAGATGTTGATGAGACATTTTCACTGGTTGCAAGGTTGGAGACAATCATATTATTCCTAGCCATTACAGAGCAATGAAAGTTTGAAGTGTTCCAGATGGATGTCAAATCTACATTCTTGAATGGGGTTCTAGAGAAGGCGTGTATATTGATAAATTAGATGTTTTTTCATTCATGAAGATGAGAACAAGTTTTGTCAGCTGAAGAAGGAATTATATGGGCTGAAACAAGCACTGAGAGAATGGTATTCAATGCTGGATCAATATTTGAAGAATCTATGTTTCAAATGAAGCATAGAAAATGTGGTTTTAAGAAATATGAAAAGAAGGTTATGATGAGATTTGGAATTGAAAATTCCAAGGGGATGAAGTATCTGGTTGCTACCCGGATGAAACTATCTAAAAATGAGGATGCTAAGGCAATTGATATCATGGAATACAGGAAAATCATCAGAAGTTTATTTTACTTAACTGCGATAAGGCCTGACATTGTTTTCACCACATTCCAAGAAGAAACATATCATAGTAATCCCAAGGAAATCCAAATTCTTGCAGTGAAAAGAATACTTCGGTATATCAAGGGCACAGTGGACTTCGTCTTTACATATAATGACAAATCTCAGACAGAGTTATTGGGATATGCTGATGCAGACTGGGCTAGTTCAGGGGATGATAGAAAATCAACGTCAGGTGGTGCATTCTATCTTGGTGGATTGCGTATTTCTTGGCTAAGAAAGAAGCAAGATTGCATTTCATTGATCACCACAGAAGCTGAGTATATTGCAGCCACTCAAGCATGCACACATTTATTGTGGATGAAGCAGCAGCTTGATGACATGAGAGTTGAAGTGAAGTCTCTGATTGGAATCCAGTGTGATAACTTAAGTTCTATAAATCTTAGAAAAAATCCTGTTCATCACTCAAGGACAGATAAAATTGAGATAAAATATCATTTCATCAAGGAGACGGTTGAGCAGGGGCTTGTGCAGTTGGAGTATGTGCCTACAGAGCTATAGGTTGCAGATATTCTGACAAAGGCCTTACCCAAAGAATCTTTTGAGAGGCATCGATTGGATCTGGGAGTCTAATCGACTCCCCACACTTGAAAAGTGTGAATACTGAAAAAGAGTGGCCTTTGGGTTCATTGACAAAGGGGGAGAAAATAGTGATTATTCAAGGGAGAGACAACGTGTATATTTGACAAATCATGAATGATATTGGGAGAAGCTGATAGGTGGAGCAGCGAGATGGGGGAGCAATGAGAAAGGGGGAGCGTATTAAATTAGATGATGCTAGACATGATCGATCAAAGAATAGATATCATGATTGCTGAGGAATGTGATAAAAGCAGAAGTGTGGTTGATATAAGGTTGGTATAAAAAATTTAGTAGGCATTAGGTTGGTATCAATAGTGTTGTCAGAAACAAAGTGACTCATAGATAAACTTTTCATGATACTCTTGTTTCTCATGTCGATCATTGTTCATGTGGGCTTTGAGTATGTATTGGGTAAATCTTTGATCGCTGTCTATATCGCAAGAGGTGAATGGTGGCTGAAGATGAATGAAGCCTCAATAATGTATCAAAGAATAGAGAATTGTTTTTGAGAAGAGTTTTCAACAAACCCAAAGGGGGAGATTGTTGGGAAAGAATCCCTCAAGGTATCATTGAAGCATTTTTGAGATGATGGTGTTTGTTGACAATGTAGGGCTACATGTTGTGTTTGTTGACAAAGTGAGTCCCAATTACTCAAACTGTTGATAAAGGGTGTTTTCTTGGAGAATGGGGGAAAGTGTTTTTGGAAAAGGGAATTGTGCTCTTGTGTTAAGGAGGTTTCTAATGTTATATGCCGTGAATTTTTTCAAATTTAGAACTTCAAAATTTTAGCAAAGGAAAGGTGGCGCGCAAGTCCAAAAGTGGTGCGCAGGTTTTGGCGTGCAGGTGTTGGCTCACAGGTGTTGGCACGCATGTGTTGGCGCGCATGTGTTGGCGCGCATGTGTTGGCACGCAGGTGTTGGCGCGCAGGTGTTGGCGCGCAGGTGTTGGCGCGCAGGTGTTGGCGCGCAGGTGTTGGCGCGCAGGTGTTGGCGCGCAGGTGTTGGCGCGCAGGTGTTGGCGCGTAGGTGTTGGCGCGCAGGTTTTGGCGCGCATGTTTTGGCGTGCAGGTTTTGGTGCGCAAGTCCTCAAAATACATATAAATAGATGAATACCCTCCTCATTTCTTAACAAGCTCAACACTTAGAGAAAATCTGAGCTCTGAGCGTGCAAGTGGAAGTTGTGGCGTGCAGGTTCTGGCACGCAGGTTGTGGCGCACAGGTTCTGGTGCGCAGGTTGTGGTGTGCAGGTTGTGGTGCGTAGGTTGTGGCATGCAGGTTGTGGCCCGCATGTTGTGGCGCGCAGGTTTTGGCGCACAGGTTCTGGCCCGCAGGTTCTGGCGTGCAGGTTTTGGCCCGCAGGTTCTGGCCCGTAGGATCTGGTCAGCAGGTTGTGGCCCACAGGTTTTGGCCAGCAAGTTTTGGCCAGCATGTTTTGGCCAGTAGGTTTTGGCCAGCAGGTTTTGGCCAGCAGGTTTTGGCATGCAAGTTTTGGCGCGCTAGAGTGGTGCGCAATTTGGTTTTTCTGCAACGAAGGTAGAGGTTGTGCACTAGTTAAAGGGGTGCACAAGTCACCCCGGGGTTGCGTGAAAGTTATAATTTTCCCAGAACATCTGTGGTAAAGCGGTATTCATCAGTGGATGTACAATGAACTTCAACATAGCATCTATCAACCATTGAGGATGCATTCGTTCATGCAAATGAAGAGACCTACGTGTCTATAAACTATGAGTGGATCCTTTCTGGAGCAATGAGAAAAGGAAGAGGAAGAAGGCGGTCCTCTCCACTGGAAGTGAGCCAGAGAGAGAGAAACAGGGAGTGACCCTTGGGAAAGCAGTGAGCTAACACTAAACCTTGTAAAGGTAGTGAGCCTGGGACATAGTGACTGTTCCTGAACATTTGTATCCACATCTAGTGAAGAATAGTGGAATTTGGTGCAACCGGGAGCTTGTCAGTGTATGCTCCTTGGATGTAGCCCAGTAAGGGTGAACCAAGTAAAAATCTATGTGTCTGCCTGCTTACTTCCCTGCATTGCATTTAAAGCATCATCATCAGATAAAGAAGAAAATAAGTGATTATAATAAACACACAAGTGCAAAAAAAGTGACCCTTGTAATAAAAAGGTCAAGATCCAGTGGGGCAGGAAGAACTTTGAAAAAGAATATCCATACCCTGATTCACCCCCCTCTTAGGGTTATAGGCCCCTATTGGTCCTAAAACTATTTCTTCCAGCTGGTATCATGTTCAATTCATGGTGTCTTAAATTTTAGATAAGTGGTTATATTAATATATTTATATAAATATATACATATATATTGCATGTGAGGTTGTCTCGGTTGGTCAAAGAAGGTGGAATTCCTTTGGGGCGTCCCACATTCGATTCCCAATGCCTCCATTTTTTAAATAAATGATAATGGATATATTAATATATTTATATAAATATATGTATATATATTGAATATAAATTTGTCTTGGTTGGTCAGAGAGGGTGGCAGTCCTGTTGCGGGGTGCGTGTTCGAATCCCAGTAGATTTGTTTTTCAATATAAATCCTTACGGCTATATTAATATATATATATATATATATATATAGAACATGAACTTGGATTGGTTGGTCATAGGGGGTGGTATAGTTGTGGGGGTTCTGTGTTTGAATCCCAGTGTCTCCTTTTTGTTAATAATAAATCCTTATGGTTTGAAAACCATGGGGGCAGTGTCTGCCATGCTGTATAGCGGGTTGCCAATCTGTGACACCCCTATACAGTTCTGCCGAAGCATGGGTATAGGCTCAGATACCCACAGTGATGAACCATGGGTGAATTTTACATGTCAAAAATTAATCATGGATAATTATTCTAAATTATCAAAAATATCCTAAGGCATTTTCTCAGTTTTCAGTATGTAACTTGTTGTTTTTATGTAAATTAATGTTAATTTTAAATAAAAAGAGACACTTTATGTTATATTGGCCACACTGTGCATCAAATTGAGGTGAGACTAATTACAAAACATCGTAAATTAATAATATATCATTTTCCTAAAATATAAAAACAACCCAAATGTTTTTTCATTGTTTTCAAGATGTCACTTATTGTTTTTATTTAAATTAATGTCAATTTTAAATAAAAAAGAAACTTTGAGTTCTAACGGAAACAACATGTGTCGTATTGAAGTGAGGATGATCCCTACACATCACAAATGACTATTAGATCATTTTCCTAAAATATCAAATCAATTAAAATGTTTTTTCTCAGTTTTAAGTATGTCACTTTTTGTTTTTACTTAAATTAATGTCAATTTTAAATAAAAAGTGACACTTTGTGTTGTACCGGCCACACTGTGCATTGGATTGAGGTTCAGTTGACTCTTACATGTCACAAATGACTTGTGTATCATTTTCCAAAAGTATCATAACAATCTGAATGCATTTTCTTGTTTTTAAGTACATCACTTTTTGTTTTTACTTAAATTAATGTTAATTTTAAATAAAAAGAGGAACTTGGAGTTTTACTAGCCACACCATGCATAATATTGAGGTTTGTATGACCCATAAACCTTAAAAATGACCAATAGATCATTTTAATAAAATATCAAAACAATCCTAAAGTTTTTGGTCAGTTTTTAGTATGTCAGTGGTTGTTTTTACTTAAATTAATGTCAATTTTAATTAAAAAAAGACACTTTGAGTTGTATCGAAAAGACTGTGCATTGGATTGAGTTTTGGTTGACTCGAACATGTCAAAAATGACTCATGGATCATTTTCCTAATGTTTAAAAAATCCGAGTGTGTTTCCTTGGTTTTCGGTATGTCACTTGTTGTTTTTACTTCAATTAATGTCAATTTTAAATAAAAAGAGACACTTTGAGTTCTATCGGTCACATTGTGCATCAAATTGAGGTGAAGGTGACTAATACACATAAAAAATGACTTATGTATCATTTTCATAAAGTATAAAAACAATCCAAATATATTTTCTAGGTTTTAAGTACACCACTTGTTATTTTTACTCAAATTAATGTCAAATTTAAATAAAAAGACACACTGAGTTCTATTGGCCACACCATATGTCGTACTGAGGTATAGATGATACCTACATGTAAAAAATGACTAATATATATTTTTAGAAAAATATCAAAACAATTTGAATGTTTTTTCTCATTTTTTTAGTATGTCACTTGTTGTTTTTACTTAAATTAATGTCAATTTTAAATAAAAAGAGACACTTTGAGTTCTACCAGCCACACCATGCATTGGATTGAGTTACAGTTGAATCCTACCCATCAAAACTTACTCATGGATCATTTTATTAATGTATCAAAACAATTTGAATCCATTTTCTCGGTTTTAATAAGTTCACTTGTTTTTTTTACTTAAATTAATGTCAATTTTAAATAAAAAGAGACACTTGGAGTTTTACCGGCCACATTGTGCATCAGATTGAGGTACGGTTTAATATTACATGTCAAAAATTACTCATTTATTATTTTCCTAAAGTATCAAAACAATTTTAATTCATTTTCTCAATTTTAAGTATGTAACTCATTGTTTTTACTTAAATTAATGTCAATTTTACATAAATAGAGACACTTTGAGTTGTACCAGCCACACTGTGAGTCATATTAAGGTGTGTCTAATCCCTACACATCTCAAATAACTTAGGTATCATTTTCCTAAAATATAAAAACAATATGAATGTGTTTGCTCAGTTTTTAATATGTCACTTTTTGTTTTTAATTAAATTAATGTCAATTTTAAATAAAAAGTGACACTTTGAGTTGTACTGGCCCCACCGTGTGTCATAATGAGGTGAGGTTGACTCCTAAAATAACAAATGACACATGTCTCATTTTCCTAAATTATCAAAACAATCCTAATGTGTTTTCTCGGTTTTCAGTATGTCTCTTGTTGTTTTTACTTAAATTAATGTCATTTTTAAATAAAAAGAGACACTTTGAGTTCTACTATCCACACCATTCTTTGTATTGAGATTCTTCTGATCCTTACACCTCCAAAATTTCTAATAGATCATTTTACTAAAAATTAAAAACAATCCAAATGCCTTTGATCAGTTTTCAATATATCACTTGTTGTTTTTACTTAAATTAATGTCAATTTTAAATGAAAAGAGACACTTTGAGTTCTACCAGCCACAAAATGCATCATATTGAGGTGCGTATAATCCTTACATGTCAAAAATTACTATTAAATCTTTTTCATAAAATATCAAAACAATCCAAATGTGTTCTCTCGGTTTTTAGAATGTCACTTGTTGTTTTTACATAAATTAATGTCAATTTTAAATAAAAAGACACTTTGAGTTATACCGGACACACAATGAATAATATTGGGGTGAGGATAATCCCTAAACATCAAAAATTACTAATATATTATTGTCCTATAACATCATAATAGTCTGAATGTGTTTGCTTAGTTTTCATTATGTGACTTGTTGTTTTTACTTAAATTAATGTCAATTTTAAATAAAAACAGACACTTTGAGTTCGAATGGGCACACCATGTGTCATATCAAGGTGGTTGTGATCCCTATATGACACAAATGACTAATAGATCATTTTTAAAAAATATAAAAACAATAAATATTTATTTGATCAGTTTTCAATATGTCACTTCTTGTTTTAACTAAAATTATTGTCAATTTTAAATAAAAAAGAGACTTTGAGTTCTATCGGCAACACCGTACATAATATTGAGGTGTGGATGTTCCCTAAACTTCAAAAAAAACTAATAGATAATTTTACAAACGTATAAAAATAATCTAAAATTGTCTTATTGGATTTCAGTATGTCACTTGTTTTTTTACTTAAATTAATGTCAATTTTAAATAAAAAGATACACTTTGAGTTGTACCAACCTTCTTAAACATCATTTCTAAAACCATTATTAATAACATAATGATATGAAACATAATAATGGGTGATCATATCTGTTCAATTAGTGTAAAAGAATAATATATCAATGACCATATAATGATAACATGAGCATAAAGATGTTAGAAGGTGATATTAAAATCAGAAATTCAAACCATGCATATAGAAGTCACACCTTTATGAAATTTGTGTACATTATTTCATAAGGTATGCATCCAATTCGTTTCTAAGAACATCTATATCATCTTCTGAATATGAGTCTTTTCAAAAGTCATAGTAGTACTATAAAAAAAATGAATACACAAAGGATTAATAAATATTTTAAATGAAAGAGTAATTATCTCTGAAAATACCTCTTTAGTGATGCTAGTTTGTTCATGGAATAAAATCTCACTTATAAATTTACATACATAATAACCACAATATTTTCTATTAGTTTGTTTCAGACACTTTAGAAATGTTTCGGAGAATAAGTAATTTGTTTTGATATGGGTTTGGATAGTTAAATATTATTATATGAACCCTAACACTTATCTAGTCATAGTACTTGTGTTCTTCCATGTATTTAGCCCCTGACCACAATCTATTTTTCAAATGACAGTGATGCAACCCCTATCATAATAGAATCTTCATTAAAAGATAATATAAAATATATTACTTGCTATTTAGTTCTAAAATTTTGGATGTAGTGTATTACAAATTGATAAAGTCCATCATGTGTGGATGTTTTTTTTATATTCATTCATTGAATTTGGGAAATAAATATTTGGAATATCCAAATTTACTCCAATGAAAATCCAATACTGCCTAAAAACATAAAAAGGAATAAGTAATGAAATAAATGAAAATAAATATGATATGATTAAATTGTAGAGTGTTACCCCTGCATCATTGGTATTAAATAGAGTCTTTCATCCAAAAATTTTCTTTCAAAGGATTTGAGCCGACCTGCCTCTATTTCATACTTTTTTATTCTAGTTTATCTTCTCTTATTGAGGATTTGTGAGGACTAATGAGTCCAAACTTTTTCTGATGGGAAAATACCTTTAATTGTTTTTCATATATACACCATCCAAAAAATTGAAATGTATTTAGTCATAATTAACACAGTATATCAACTTTTGGAAAATTAAACCACGATATCATACCTCATGTATACATTTTCAAATGAACCGCCTATCTAATCATTGTTGAGGATTTTTTTTGGACTCTCAACACCAATTAAGTCTTGATCATTATCTTTGTACATATTTTATTCAACTTCAACTATGTGGTTTCCACTATCTTTTAACTTTGTATCCACATGATCCTTGAATGATAGCAAATGTGGATATAGAAAGGGTGGGGTAATTATGCTTTTGGTAAATCTTTTTGAGTAGTTGGTCGATCCTTTAGATGGTTTTGAGATGGTCTTTTGTTTTATCCCCTTCTCTTTGTCCATATAAAATAACATTCATCAGTTCAAACGATTTCATTAACTGTTAATGGTTTAGGTTGAAAATTAAATTAGAAGTGAATACCTCTTTGTCGACATTCTTTTTTACAAGATTTGATGGTCATGCGATGAATGTTCCATTATGTTTTTCGACTGTATTAATATCATCCTACTAAATTGGAACAAGTAGTTATGTGCTCAGATCATGGGATATGTTTATCAACACTTGCACATGTCATGTTGGAAGTTTTCTATTGTGTAGCACGTCCTTTTGAATATTGAACACCATAGACCTCGCCACAAGGTGATGGGTGGGTGTTGCTAGAGATAAATCATATTCATTATCACCCTGTAGAATTGTAGTATGAGAAAGGGTATTAGTATCTTTCTAATTCACATTTCACAAAAACATCTATTTTAACATTGATTACCTCTACTAAGATATCTCTTGGAGGGGAACAACTATCCCCATAGCTGGTTGGGGTTGGGCAGGATCTACATGTGGTGGTTGTTCTTGAGTTTCTTCTTCACTTTGCCTATCCCTCATTAAAGTTTCCATCATCTCATTCTGCCACTGTAATTTTCATTATAGGGTCTCTCATATGTTTTATTAATTCACTTTGATCATCCTCTTTTTGTTCTCAAAATATGTTGGGGGTGTCACCCCAAAATCCACACCTCTAACACAGCCATACTGTTCTGGCTACTTCAAGGCCACTGATAGTTTTTGTTCATCCAGAACAGGTGTTGATGACTCCTATGACTGTGTCAGATAGAAAATATGGGAAAATAAGCAATCATTTATACGTAATAATTATTTAAATAAAAAAAATTATTATGTAATACTTACACATGATTCCCACACCATTTGTGTGTTCTCATCTATTAGTATCCCATCTTTATTTACATGTGCCTCCTTCTATAGCACATGGAGTGGGATGTAAGTGTCATTGGATTTCGAGTTATCAATTTTCATATAAAAAATTAACATAGTTATGGTGTTGTTTCATGTCACATAAAAGTATTACGGTAGATTTAAAATACGTACCAATTTATTTCAAGTGAAGTGTACCCCATCTTTGCTTTATGGTAAGGGAACACTGGGTTTGAAGCTCGTTCCTTATTTTCAGCACTCATTTTTTGTCTCATAAATAAAAAAATTTCAATCAAAGTGATGAATATAGGTATCATCAAACAACGTATTACTGGCCACAATGTACCAAAAAAGACACATCCATATGACGACTAGTAAATGAATCCCATGCTTCTTGGGTTATCTAGTGGGCATAGATAAGTAGGGATCATGGGTTTATTTTCCATTCAATATTTTTAAAATGATGACTTGTTTGGATTGTTTGAAATCCCCTATAAATCCTTCTAGAAAGCATTAATACATGATTTTTATGAGATTCATCTACTATAAATGCACTATACAATGGATTATGAAGAGTAAGTCAATGTTTATTAATATTTTTTTAGTAAAATAAATCAATGATATCAAAATGTTATCATAATATCTTACCACATCAGTGTCTTAAGCCTGGTCACTACATGGTACCATGAATCTAGGCCAATCGACACACATTTCCAAGTGATGATTCCAATATAATTGTTGAACATGGACTTTTTGGGGTTAACATGCCGACCTCATGCATTCCATCCGACCTCATATTTGATTCCCTTGGATTTTCCTTGAGTACTTTTGCTAACACCATTAAACTATGGCACTCCTTTTTTCTGCGAGTCAGTCCTTATTCGACTACCATTTCCCCAGAATCAACATCTTCAATATGTTCCTCTGGAGCAGTGGCATCAGCACGTGCAGATGGTTGTTGTACTTATGCACTGGGAGTAGCAGTAGTTTGAAAAACCTGTTCTTCCTCGGGTATGGGAGCACCAACACTTGAAAAAGGTCGCTCTTCTACAATGCGAGCATAATTAGGATGGGAGACCTATTGTTCCTCAGGAATTGGAGCACCAACACATGCAGAAGGCTGCTCCTCTACACTGTAAGTACTAGTAGGTTATGAGGCATGTTTTTTCTCAAGATTGGGAGCACCAACACGTGAAGAATTCATTATCTTCAAAAGTTTTTTAACATTTAATTTAGAGTACATAAATGTAGCATCAAATGGATAATAACATGCGATAGCACAATCCATATTACAAAAAATATATAACCTTATTACTGAACTCACTTTTTCTCTTTTAAAGGCTTAAGATATTTGACCCCTCTATCGATGATCCAAATCACTTTATTATGGTCTCCTCTTACATACAAAATTTCATCAACATTGGGACTGTTGTAAAATGATTACAACATCCCAATGAGAGGGTCATGCTCAGTTGAGTTTTCATCTGATCCTTCAGTGTTTTTGGTTTATAATAGAACAATTGACCACTTTCAGTTTTTGGGATTTGTAAAATAAATTACTTGTACTACTTGTGAGTCCATTATAAATGGTTCTTCATTGTACCCTTCCTTACATAAATCAATATTCAAGAATCCCAATTCATCTATTTTAACAGAACACTTATTATCAACCAACTTGCATCGAAAAATCGGCACATGTAATTTTATATAATCCAACTCCAATATTTATTTGATCGTATCAAAGTATGACATATTCATGCAAATTAGATTCTTGTCCTTAGTACTACAATCAATAATCGCTTCATCCATGGGTGTAACTCCACAATTTTTCATGGTACTGGCTTCATCATACTCATTTGTATAGAACATATTACCATTAATTACATAACCTTTGTAAGATAACAAATACATACTTGGTCCTCTGGTTAGCTATCAAATTCATTCTGAAATTGAATCTAGATTTTCATCAAACTCCTTTAAAATATAGTCTTGAAACCATCCTAAAAACTGTTGATTATGTGTATTTGATATCTATCATTTAGCCCTTGATGGATTAAAATGCATAAGAATTTATTTGTGGGTTTCAACATATGGGTAAACCTTCATAATATTATGAAGAACATAAAGGTGGGCCTGCTCCCGATTTGTAATATTGATTGTGACAACATCTCTCCTAGAAATTCCTTCACCCACAAGCTACCCAGTGTGACGAGTTTTCAGTAGACCAATGCTTTAAACACCGGACAGGTATTCATTATAGAATTAAATGGCTTCCTCAATAATAAATCACTCTATAATATAACTCTCTGGCTGACTTCACTTTTTGACATACACTTTCAAAATATTCATATATCGTTCAATGGGGCGCATCCATCTATAGTGAATATGACCACATAGTCAAATCACTCTCCCCAAGTAACTATCAAATGAACTATCATATCAAAGAATGTTGGAGGGAAAAAATTTCCAATTCACATAATAAGGCATCCATTTATCATTCCATACTCAGAAATTTCATCATGTCTATAACTTTCCTGCATATAGCATTGAATAAAAAAAGAGTTTGGTTAATTTATGATAGAAATTCTTGGGGAAAATGCAACATAAATCTATCGGCATTAGATCTTGCATCAAAACATGACATTTATGTGATTTTAGACCCTTTAACTTTAAATTAGTCATTGACATGATGTTATTAATATTCAATGAATAGTCCTCTAGAACCTTTACATCATTCAAAAAGTTGAAAAACCAATATCTCGCCTATCTGGAAAGAGTGTAAGAATCTGGAGGAAGAAAAGTACATTTTTCACACTTCATTGGTACCAAATGTTCTTTTATTCCCATGTTAACCATGTCCAACCTAGCCTTAATTCCATCCTTCTTTTGGTGAGGTTCATTTAGTAATGTACTGATGACACTGTCACATACATTTTTTTAAACATGCATAACATCATGAAAGTGTCTTACATAAAAAAAATTACAGTATTTTAAATTGAAAAAACAAATCTCTTCTTCCAAATGGTTTTCATTTGGTTTTCGAAAATAGTTTTCCAAAATCAGTGTCCACGTCTTTTACTTTATCAAATAGTCGATCACCTATCAGTGGAGATGGTGTTGTACATTCTTCTAAACTTCCATCAAATGATGTTGTCCTAGATCGGTACTTATTCCATTGGGCTAGAACTCTATGATATCCTAGAAACACATTTTTTTATGAATGTTTCAACCTAATTGACTCTATACCCTATTCGCAAATGGGACACCCATGAGTTCCTTGAATAATATAACCTAAAAAATTTCCATAATTAGGAAAGTCATTTATCATCCGGTAAAACATGGCTCTCAATGTGAAATCTTCATTTCTGTAAGCATCATACAACGTAAAACCTCAATCCCACAATAATTTCAAATCCTTGATCAATGGATCCAAATAAACATCAATATCATTATCTAGTTGTTTCGGTCCAGATATAAGCATAGATAACATGATGTGTTTTTTATTTCATGCATAACCACAGTGGGAAGTTATAATTTACCAACATAATTGGCCATGTACTATGAGTGTTTATTTAAAACCCAAAAGGATTCACTCTATCTTTAGATAATTCAAGACAAAAGGTTCTCAGCGCTTTTCAAAGGTCAAGATACTCATGATCAATTTTCTTCTAGAGAGGAGAGTCTACTATGTGTTGTATTTTCCCACTTATATTTCTTTTTTCTATGTGCCACATCAATTTCCCTATAGTCTCCTCACTTATATATAGGTTCCTAAACCATGTAATGATTAAAAAGTTCCATAAAACATTCATAGGACTAAATTTATCTTTCTTGTATCGAGAAGCACCACACTTTTGGAATTCTATAAGTGATTTATTGTCCTTATGAAATATTATAAATTCATTAGGTAAGGCATGTATTCATTCAAAGATCATACCCATCGATCATAGCATTCATTACACATTGTATGTTCAATTCAAGAGCTCATTTTATTCTGGGAACATGTCATTCCAAAGAGAAATTAGTTAAATAAAACTATCATTACTCCATCTGTTGACTTCATTCAAATTATATAGCTTCAATATGGTTGAAAATGATTTATATTTAATGAAACTACCATACAATGGGGTCATTGAACAACTCTTTAATTGCCCAAGCCATTTTCGTCAACTACGAATTTCATCTTCAACTGTACTTGTCATTTTCTCAATACAACCTTCATCATCGTTCACATCTATAATCACTTCATCGATATGGTCTTCTTCATTTTCCACACTTATAATCATATCAGATAATCCATAAAATGTTGTGTTATCCCAGAAACTAGCTACATTCTCTTTTTTCCTATGTTTATTCCAACATTTATGACTTCAATCTATTCTATGGAAAATCAAGCGTTATTCCTCCTATGGACTAACTTATCTTGAATAACAAAAGTGTAAACACAGAAAAAGGATTTGAGAAGGATCGTATGCATTATCTTTTTCAAACATGATAAAATCTTTCACTCCATATTCATACTCTTTTGTCAAAAAATTGGAATACATATGTTATTTATTCATATCCATCCTATCTGATTTGGTGATATTAGTATTTAACAAAATAAAAACACAAAATGTTGACATAAAAATTATCCAAGGATAAAAAAAAGATATAGAATTTAAATCTCATTTGAAAACTATTTTTCAAATCACAATTAAAATCCCATTAGAAAAAAAAAACAATTTACATAAATTCCTTAATAAATAACACACCCTTTTTAAAATAAACCAACCAGTTTCAAACACTATTTCTCAAAACCCCATTTCCTTTTTTTAAAGCAGCCAAGGTAACATCATGACCCAAAAATATTAATCATTTAAAATGAACAAAAACCCTCTATATTTTACAAATTTACATTTAAAATCATACACACCCCTTTCTAAAATGAAACCATCATTACATACGCTTTCAAAACATTCTGAACCTTTTCTAAAAGCCAATCAGATGAGTTGAAAAACAAATGGCATGTAACCTAAGTCCATTCCAAGTGTTTAAATCATTTTAAAGGTATTTAAAGTCAAAAAAGGAATGTTCAACACATATAATTTTTTAAGAAACTTTTCAAAACACTTGAATCATTTTAAAAGAGCCACTTAGGCATTTTCACAAAGACATAAATCCCAATAGATTCACTTTACAAAGGATACATGAATAAAAAATAAACAACATTTTATAAATTATAAATATATAAAAGGATTATCATGTGACTCATGAATAAATAGTATGAATACTATAGTTTACTCTTGTAATACTACTGAGGAGTGAATAAGTAATAGATATAAACATAAGTGTCACTTGACAATGATACTTTTGAACATAAATTCATATCTATCTAAAGTGGGAAACCATCTTCCACTTGATTCTTGAATCATGTACTAACTAAGATTGATCCTTCCAATATGGTACATTATAAAAAATGTTCCCCTTTTTGAGGGTATACATTAATTCAATGTTAAATAACTATAGGTACTCATACCTTCTCCACTATCAAGGGTTAATTTATCTTTGTGATTAAATATATTTCAAACACTTTTTTTAGTGTATTCCAATAACACCTCATGGAAATCACCACTATTTCCAAATCTAGGAAAGCATTTTGGAAGTTTATCTTATGTGTTCTTAACATTCTAGACCCATAAGCCACCACATGACCATCATGGACTGGAATTGTTCAAATCTTGACTCATGATATATCACAATATAAGACATACACATTACCCATCTCATTTATGGTTAAGATTGGTTTTTTAATAAATCTCCCATTAAGATCATAGAAGGACATCTCATGAACATATATGCAAAGAAACCATACCACATTCTTGGTTAGGGAATTATTAGCACTTCTAAGAAAGAATATTAATGGTTGACCCTCTGGTAATATAAGGGAACCACTAACAAAATCACCATAATAAAATTATTATTTCATGTTCCAATGATTCTTATACAATGCCTTTTCTTCTCAATTAGTATTCCAAAAACACCTCTATCACATGTTTCTTGTGCATGTTGTACCACTTTCTTATAGTAAGTATCAGTTTTTCATCCAGTTTCACCGACTTTCAAAATTTCATAGATGCCTCCCCATTGAACATGTGGAATTTCTAACACCTATATCATGTCCATCTTAAACCTTTCACTTTTGATTAATAGTTAATGTCACTCTTACTTTAAAAATGAATGAATCTTACAATCCAAAAACATTTTATTAATAAAATTTGGATAATACCTTAACATATCACCATTAAAAAACCAATATTTAAAAAACCACAACTTTTATTCATAACTTCTGGACTACTTACCATTACAACATCCACTTCTAAAAAACATATCTTTCAAAATTACCACATCTATAGGATATTTAGATAACTACTTCCTGTACAAAAAAATTGAGGCTATGTTTTGGAGCCTCTCCTTTTGGTTTAATTAATCAAAAAATGAGTAAGGATTCACATTCCAAATATTTTTCATGCTTGAAGACTACTTCATGGAGACTACAGTATCATATAACTCTTTAACACAAGAAAATAACTATGGTAATAAACTACTAGATTGTATAATTTTCCATAGTATATTTTCTAAAATCTTAAAAAAGACTTTATAAATGACATTACAAAGACCAGTCATTCTAAAATACATAACTGAACTCATATTTGTAACCTCTAGAATTAAAGTGATGAAAGTATCATTATAATTCTCAAGATAATTCTAACATCTCCAAAACTCATTCATGAAGTTAACAACATCAAGTCCCTAAATAGTCTACATACTTTTAAATAAAATTTCATAATGAAAATCTAGGTTAGGTACCTTTGATGGATGCATCAACCTAAATGTCATGACCACTTCATAACATTTAATATCAATAGCTATTAATTCATTCATATAATTTTTTAAAGTTGTAATAAAATTATTATTTCATATTTAGATATAAAAATATGCTGAGAATAAAATATTATTTTATAATCACTTGAAATATATCATTTATCCCTTTGAGGGGATTCACTATAGAGTGCTTGCAGGTGGAAGGATTTGTTACATGTGTTGTTATGGTTATTTGACTGGGGTGTCTGGAAAGTTTCTTATGTAGCTTTGGATTGGTAAGGCTAAAAAAGATATTTTTCCCTTATAACTCAATTTATCCCTTAATAGAAATATAAATGTATTCCCCTATGAAGTAGTATTGTCATCCAAACAACAGAATTTTCATGTGGTGTTCTTATTCTATTTATGTCTTGTGTTTATTCATTATTACTCATTTTCCTCTAGCGAAGGGATTTTCAAAACCTTGAGGTTACTGGAATTATAAGGTAGAGATTAGATGTAGTGAATTAAATGTATCTTTACTTCTATGTTATGGTATTTTAGGTTTGGGGATTTCTTCCAATTCAGGTGTGCTTTATAATTTCTTCCCCTATGTGCAAGTTTCAAGGGATTAATTTATGTTTGGGGGGGTTTAACATTAGGATTGATGATGTGTACCAAATACAAATACTGGTATCATGTCATTTTCTTACTCTACTATAAATTACCAAAAAGTGGTATTAGAGATTCATTACATAACATATGGTAATTATTTTATCAACACTCGATTGAAAGTCTTGGTTTGAAGACTAATGGGTTACCTCTAGTGAAGTGGTTTTCTAATATTCGGTGGAATTGCACTAGTAACAATGTGGTGGTTCCATTAAAATGGGTAAGTTTTGGATTCATATTCAATGGAGGAGGATTCAGACATTGGGGGTTAATGGCCTTGCTACTCTTAGAGAGTTCAAAAGTTACATTGATTTCGAATTAGTTATAAGTGAGGTGTTTATTAGAATGGGAAACCATGAGATGAAGGAATTAGAATTTTTTTAAAAGTTTGTTGAGGAGAATCCAAATCCAAGAGAGAAGAAAGACATTCCTAAATGATGTTGAGCTTTAAAATAGGATTTGTAGTAGAGGAAGGAATCAAGGAGTATGATTCTTGCATAGTCAAAGGTGGCACCACCTCCAAAATATGGTCTACATTGAATATGGTTGTGGATAAAATAAAAAAGGAGATAAAACCTTCCTTTGATCTAGAACCTTCTGTCACTCAGTGGAAGGTTGCTTCATATTCATTACAACTATCTTAAAATAAATACCCAACAAGGGAAAATTCATAGTATGCCTCACTGAGGCGATCAAATTTTCATCTCTGTGTTGGGGTCTTAAACAATGATTCAAGCATATGGGTAAAGCCCCTTTTTTAAAACATTCTCACCTAAAAACTATTTCATAATACCATTCACTTTGCTTTCACAATTCAAATATGCATTTTAGGTACATAACAAGGAAGCTAACACACACTAAAAATCCCTTCCCCTTGGATAAATCCATTTTCAACACATTTTCACCTTCATATCTCTTTCGAAAAAACAATTTTCAACTTTCACACAAAGCAGAAAACATTCTCAAGGAACACCACCACAAAGCACATAAAAAATACAACCAATTTCTTTTCAAAAACCAACTTTCATCACATATGGACGTCAAACCATTCCCAAAACATGTTTTCCACCACATGAATAATCCATGGACACAAATAAGAAAACAAGAAAGCATATCAAAATCATCTAATAATGTAAAAGCATAGAATAACCTACGTCGCACTTGGAAACCTTTGGAAATCAGTGTGAAACCACAATCGCACCTTAGAAAGACACTATTAAAGAAAGATCCAAACTCAAAAATGAATATTTTTACCAATAAATAGAAGATCGGACCAACATTATATCAAACAACCCACTGGAAAATAAGAACTCAAAAAGGGGGGAAGAGAGACCCTAAAAAGATGGAGAAATCAAGCGAAGCGAGACTTACTTGATGTTTCCTTGAAGAATCAGAGTCAACCACCCCAATATTGAGGTATAAGGTCTTTAAGAAATCCTAGAGGGGGGTTCACAGTGGAAATGGGTTTGCGGTGGAGAAGTGGTCACAACGGAGGAGGGGCGTGGTGGAGGAGGGTTCACAGTGGCAGAGCGTTCGTGGTAGAGAGGCGTTAGAGGCAGAGGAGGGGTTGCAGAGGATGAGGGGTCAGCGGCGCTACAGTTGGCTTCCACTAGAGCATGAGGTGTGTGAGAAAGGAAGAGACTGGTGGTGTTTTTTTATGAAACCCGATGGACCTTTTATAATCACTAGTTAAAAAGCGTTGACAAACGTATGTTTTATCCGCACTAAAAAAATCACTGATAAAAATGTATATTATTATATATATTTATCAAATTATATATATGATAAATATATTTATTTAATTATTTATAATTATTATTATTAATATATATATATATTTATTTATTTATTTATTTATATTTAGGAAATTAAAATTTAAATAATTATAAAATTATAAGAAATATACTTATTATATTTATAGTCCTTGAAATATATATAATAAATATATTAATTATATATATTTATAAGATTATAGATATATATAGCTATATTTCTTATGATTTTATAATTATTTAAATGAATAAATATTTATTTATAAGTATAATTATAAATAAATATTTATTTAATTAATTATAAAATTATATCAATTTTATATTTCTAATATTTATAATTTAATTAGTATATATATTTAATATATTTATTATAATTTTATAATTATTTAAATATATCTGTATTTATTTATAATTATAAATTAAATATTTGTATTTATTTATCAATATTTGAATATGTTTACAAATATATTTAGTAAATTATATATAACTTTATATATGAAAATAATAAATATATTTTTTATAAATTAATAATTATTTAAATAAATATATATTTATTTATATTTATAACGATAAATAAATATAATTTATTTATAATTAAAAATTTTAATA
Source organism: Viscum album (assembly GCA_963277665.1). NCBI lineage: Eukaryota > Viridiplantae > Streptophyta > Magnoliopsida > Santalales > Viscaceae > Viscum > Viscum album. The sequence goes on along the minus strand of OY728145.1, from coordinate 1,081,235,768 downwards.
AATAAATATTTATTTATAGTAGTAAATATAAATATATATTTATTTATTTATTTATAAAATTATAAAAAATATATTTATAATTATATATATAATTAATATATTTATTATCATTTTTTAATTATTCAAATATATCTATATTTATTTAGGAATTATAATTATAACTATTTGTATTTATTTATAAATATTTGTATATTTTTATTAATATAGTTATTTTATTATATATATTAATAACTTTATAAGTCTAGTAAATATATTTTCTATAATTTTATAATAATTTACATATATATATTTATATTTATAAAATTATATATGTATTTTTTGTAATTTTATAATTATTTAAATATATATAAATATAGTTATAATTATAATTACAAAAAAAATATCAATTAAAAAGTATTTATATATAATTAAATTTAAACATTATAAATATAACAAATATATTTATTATTTAAATATATTTAATGTAATTTTATTATTGTTTTTTAGAACATAATAGTTCAAATGGGTAACATGAATTAATCATATTCTTAGTAAAGTATACATAATAAAAAATGAGCCATCGCATATGGACAACATGAATAATAAGAAGGGTGTAATTTATAAATAAACATTCATGATGATACATAACATATACGGAGTCAATTATACTCATGCATGATCCATATATTTATTGACCAAATTCATTGGAAACATATATTTTTTTTAATAATTAATTATAACTATACATATTCAAAAATATATATATATATATATATATTAATTATAAATAAAATAAGTAAAATAAATATAGAAAATATAATAAATATAATAAATCTAATAGATCTAATAGATCTAATAGATCAAATAAATCAAATAAATCTAATAAATATAAATCTAATAAATCAAATAAAACTAATAAATCTAATAAATCTAATTAATATATTTATTATTTAATGAAATTTATTATAATATTAAAATTATTTAAATGTATATATATATATATATATATATATTTATAATCTTAGAAATAGTATTTTTAAAACATTATATTTATATTTGAATTATTAAAAAAATATTAATTATAAACATGCATTTTTTATTTAATGTATACAAATAAACATTATTTAAGAATATAAATATAATCATTTTATATAAATTAATAATATATTTTTTCAAAACATTAATTAGAGCTTTTAGATGGGGCTGATAAGGGCCTCCTCTTTATCAACACTTTCTGCTTAGCACTGATAAAACAAGGTGCTGCCCTGGCCCCATTCTAAGGTAGTATTTCTTCATCTTGCAAAGCTCAGAATGACCTCTAATAATGAAATCCATGGATACAGATTTAATCTTAGCCTTACAATGAAAAACATGAGAAATAAAGATAAATTTTACTTCCTCTAAGGTTAAGGAGTCTATTCCATACATCATAGCATTTATAATATGTTCATATGAACAATCTAAAGAAATTAGTTTCATTTGGAAATCAATAAGTGTGAAAAATAAACACTATAAATATATTTATTTAGTGATTCAAACCCCAAAACATTACATGTTAACATAACTTTCCCATTACAACATTAACGGTTCTATGAAAGAAACCACCACAGATTTTATTTAGTTGGCACACAGAAACATACAACACACACAATCCTTAGTACTATAAGATCACATCTTATTAAAGTTGTTTTATGCAGGGAGATTCTCCTCGGTGGTTTGTAAGACGGTGTTTTAGTAGTTGGAGCCTGTGTAAGTGTCGCCTTACACCTCAGTATTGATGGTGGTGCCTGTATAGAGAGTATCCCACTAAATGAAGGTAAAAGGAACATCACATGTACCTTTAGTTGCAATTAGATTCACTGTCACCTTAGTCATTACTGGGAAAATAACTTTGTGAACCACTTCTAGAAAGGTAGTTTCCATTTTGGACTGTCATGACCCGTCCCCTAGGGCTCGTGCCGTGACTAAATCAAGACCGCCTCATTATGGTATGGGGTCGGCGACTAGCGTCGAAGGCATTATCTCATGAGTGGGAGGCATTTTCCTGAGTACCCATATGCACTCACACACACACATCCAAACCCACAATGTTGAAAAGTAAACAAACATGCCACTAAGACAACCACTGAGATAAAAAGTACAAAACAGGAAGTAAAGGGGCCAGAATTCATGCCCAAAAAATACAAATACATGCTACTAAATTCCATCTGTGGTAAACCCTACCTAAAGGGTAGGTGAAGGGGGTACTGCCTAAAATCGTAGAGGTACGCCTCTTCAGTCAGATCAGGTTGGGCACCACCTGGTGCTAGACCACCAAGGTATCTGTTGAAGCATCTGTTGTCTGCAAAAAGACACAACACATGCAAGTGGAGCCCGTGTAGGGGTGAGTAATTAAATATTCGTTAAGGACCCCAAAACACAAAGATAATACCAAAAAGGAAAGTATGCACAAAGTAGACTACCAAAGTGGTTACGAAGTGTAGGCTCTAAGAAGTATGTGGAGAGAGAGAATCACTAGAGTCAGCTCACAAAGGTATCACCTAAAGCATAGAAATCAAGAATAACAATCGTAATGTTGAACATCTTGCACTATCAAGGGACTCATCCTTGATTTGTCACCCTGGTCTTCTAGGCCCCTGAGGTCCGCTCATCTGTTGGGCCACCGAGGCCCGCTCGTTTGTTGGGTCACTAAGTTATGCTTGTCTATCGGGCCACTAAGGTATGCTCTTATGTTGGTCCACTAAGGTTTTCTCGTCTGTTGGACCACTAAGGTCCGTTTGATTCCCTCTCATAGCATGCTTGATTCTGAGAGAATATACTACTCAAGCCATTAGTCGTATTTCAACTTCCAGGAAAACTCAGATGGAGTATCTCGAAAGGATCATCTCTTCACGAGGGTCCCAATACTGCAAATGGATCCTTTTCTGAGCCACTAAGGTATGTTCTTTTTTTGGGCCACTAAGGTCCACTCATCCACTGAGCCATTGAGATCCACTCGTCTGTTTGGCCACTAAGGTATTCTTGTATGCTGGACCACTGAGGTCTACTCGATTCCCGCTCGTAGCACACTTGATTCCAGAAGAATCTACTCCTCAAGCCATTAGTCAAATTTCAACTTCCACTAAAAATGATATGAATTATGTCAAAAGGATCATCTTTTCACGAGGGTCTCAATGCCGTAAATGGATCATCAATCAAACACATAGTTCGGATGTTATGATCATATTATTGTAAAGGGGCTGTTTGGGTCCGGGTCCGTTCCGACCCGACCTGGGTCACCGCGGGACCCACATGTCGTGGTCCCACTGGACTGCATCCCTATGGGCATGTGACGTGGCCTGTTTCTACATACTTTGATGGTATGTCGCCGACTGTTGTCGTTGGTCCCAATCGCTACCCCACAATCGCTACAACGGGGACCTCCACCGCTATGACGTGCCAACAGTTTCTTTCGTGGTCCACCAGACTTGCTCTGGTGGTTCGTTATCCGATCCACGAGCACCTTCTGGATCCTCAGGTCATCGCCATCAATCTAGGGGTCTAGTCACGACGAACACAATAACTTCCCCAATGGAGTAATCTGGGCCTTTTTCATGTCAGTTTGATCCCTCCACGTTATAATTTAAAAATAACTTTCGGGGGGGATTTAAGAATCTAACATGGATAACTCCAATTCAAAACCCTGGGATCAAAAACCCTCCTGCTTAAGTGATCAATCAGCGGGTCACCTATTCATAGGTTGACCCTTGTTCATAGCTCAAATACATAATTGGGGGAAACGAAAATTCACTTAGAATCTAACCCTTATCTCGAGGTTGGATCGTTCATTGGAGAATATCGCACTGTTTTCGTTTGTCGTTCCTCAATCCTTCATTGGTGGCAGTTCGTCGATCATTTCTTGCCAACGCCAAATCTACAAGGGTTCATAGCAACACTAGATTGTGCCAATGATCATGTATTCGGTTAACCCATTAAATTGAGAAAGCATGCTTCTCTTACACTGAGTTGCAATGTCGTTACGATGTTTCCTTTACAAAACATAGTTTCTATTATGCTCAGTTTGCAATATTTTTTTATTGCAACAAAATTTGAAATTCAAATAAAATAAACTAAAAGTTTATTTTATTTTTTCTAAAGAAAGTTTATATATATTTTTCTCAAAAATTCTGAAAAATAACTTTCCCTCGACCTGTGCCAATCGAGGTTAAGTCTTTCCTTAGGTAAAGTCATTGTTCTGGACGCAATGGTGCCTTCATGTTTTTAATCCCAACACTTGTTTAGAAGTTTCCAAAACTGTGTATACACACTATTTTAAATAAACTTAAAAAAAGTTCAAACACTTATTCTGAGCTCCCCAGGTCTCAGAATTAATTTTCGTCTGAGTTCCTGATCTCGAAATAATCTCATATAATTTTAAAAAAAGTTATACAGAATTTTTAAGACATTACGTTGCAGGCATCATATAATTATAAATATATATTTACTTATTTCATTTTAAATATTTATAACTTTATAAGTATAATAAATATTTTTATTCTAATTTTATAATTATTTACATATATATATATATATTTATAGTTACAATTATAACTATAAATAAATATATTTATATATCTATATATTTATAAAATTATATATTTATTTTTTTTACATTTATAATTATTTAAATATATATAGATATAATTATAATTACAAAAAATATATTAATTAAAAAGTATTTATATATAATTAAAATTTAATAATTATAAATATAATAAATATATTTATTATTTAAATTTATTTAATGAAATTTTATCAGTATTTTTAAAACATAATAGTTCGTATTAGTAACATGAATTAATCAAATATTCAGTAAAGTATACATAATAAAAAACTAGCCATCACATATGGAGAACATGAATAATAAGAAGGGTGTAATGTATAAATGAACATTTATTATGATACCTAACATATATGCACGTCAATTATACTCACGCATGATCAATATATTTATTGAGAAAATTCATTGGAAACATATATATTTATTTAATAACTAATTATAAATATACATATTTGAAAAGTATATATATATATATAATAAGTATAAATATAATAAATATAATAAATATAGAAAATATAATAAATATAATATATATAATATATATAATATATATACTAAATCTAATAAATATAATAAATCTAATAAATATAAACATAATAAATTTAACAAAACTAATTAATATAATTAATATATTTATTATTTAATAAAATTTATTATAATTTTATAATTATTTAAATATATATATTTAATTATAATTTTAGAAATAGTTTTTTAAAAACCTTATATATATATTTGAATTATTAAAAAAAATATATTAATTATAAACATGTGTTTTTTATTTAATGTATAGAAATAAATATTATTTTAGAATATACATATAATAATTTTATATAAATTAATAATATATATATTAAAAACCTTTATCAGAGATTTTCGCTAGCGCTGATAAAGGCCTCCCCTTTATCTGTGCTTTCAGTTTATCACTGATCAAATGTGGTGCTGCCATTGCCCCGTTCTGTGGTAGTATTTCTTCATCTTGCGATGCTCGAAATTGCCTCTAATAATGAAAGCCATGGATCCTTGTTTAACCTTATCCTTGTCATGTAACTTATGAGAAAGCAAGATAGGTTTGACTTCCTCTAAGGTTAAGGAGTCTATGCCATACATCATAGAATTTATAATATGTTCATATGAATAATATAATGAAATTAGTTTTATTTGAAAATCAATAAGTATGAAAAATCAACATAAGAAATATATTTATTTAGTGATTCAAATCCCACAACTTTGCGGGTTAACATAACGCACCCATTACAACTTTAATGGTTCTGTGAAAGAAACCACCAGAGATTTTATTTGGTTGGCACACAGAAACATAAAACACACACACAATCCTCAGTGTTTCAAGATCACACATCAGTAAAGTTGTTTTATGTAGGAAGCTTTTCCTTGGTGGTTTCAAAGATGGTGTTGTAGTAGTTGGAGCCCGTGTAAGTTTCTCCTTGCACCTCAGTAGTAACGGTGGTGCTTGTATAGAGAGTATCCCTATGCATGAAAGTAAAAGGAACATCGCGAATTCCTTTAGTTGCAATTAGATTCACTGTCACCTTAGTCATTGATGGGACAACAACTTTGTGAACCACTTCCAGAAGGGAAGTTGCTGTTTTGTCCTGTCATGACCTGTCCCCCAGGGCTCGTGTCGTGACTAACCCAATCCCTCCTCCCGATGGCCAGGGGCTGGCGACATGCACCGAAGTTATTATCCCGTAAGTGGGAGGCAATTTCATGAGTACCTGTATGCACTCACACACACACACATCATAACCCAGAATGCTGAAAAGTAAACAAGCATGCCACTAAGACAACCGTTGAGAGTAAAAGTACAAAACTGGAAGTAAAGGGGCCAGAATACAAGACTAAGAAAAAGACAAGTACAATCTCCTAAATTCCGTCTATGGTAAACCCTACCTGATGTGTAGGTGAAGGGGTGCCAACTGAAGTTGTTGAGGTACGCCTCGTCTGTCGGATCTCACTGGGCATCGCTTGGTGTTGGACCACCAACGTCTCTGTCGAAGCATCTATCATCTGCAAAGGACACAACACGTGTGGGCAGAGCCCGTGCAGGGGTGAGTAACACAATACTCAGTAAGGACCCCAAAACAAAAAGCTAATACCACAAAGGAAAGTATGCACAAAGTAGTCTACCAAAGAGGTACAAGAAGTGTAGCCTGAAGTATAGTGGACAAAGAGAGTCATTAGAGTCATCTCACCCGGGTATAACCTAAAGTATATAAAGCAAGTCTATCAGTCGTAATGCTGAACATCTTGCACTAATGAGTCACCATGGTTTGATGGGCCACTAAGGTCCTCTTGTTTGTTGGGCCACTGAGGCCCACTCATCTGTTGGGCCACTGAGGATTGCTCGTCTGTTGGGCCACTAAGGTTTTTTCGTCTGCTAGGCCACTAAGGTTCGCTCCTCTATGAGTCCACTAAGGTCTTCTTGATTCCTGATCGTAGGACGCTTCATTTTGGGAGAATCTACTCCTCAAGCCATCGGTCATATTTCAACTTCCACAAAAACTCACATATTTTATGTCAAAAAGAACATTTCATCATGAGGGTCCCAACGCTGCAAACGGATCATCTGTTGGGACACTGAGATCCGCTCGTCTGTTGGGCCACTCAGGTCCGCTCACCTGTTGGGCCACTGAGGTCCGCTCGTCAGCTGGGCCACTGAGGTTTGCTCGATTCCCGCTCGTAGCATGCTTGATTATGGGAAAATCTACTCCTCATGTCATCAGTCGTATTTCAACTTCTATGAAAACTGACATGGAGTATGTCAAATGGATCATCTTTTCACATGGGGAAAAACTCCACAAACAGCTCGTCAATTGGACACACCGTTTGGAAGTTATGCATGTTTCACTAAAAAGGGGCAAGTTGAGTCTGGGTCCGACCCGGCCTACTGTGGGTGGGAAGACTTGCCACTCCCAGATGAAGTGGCGATCACCCCATCCACTCCCAGTCAATGTGGTGGTTTTGTCATGTGATCGCCTCGTGGGTTGTCGCGGTCCCGCTGGACCGCAGACCTCCAAGCATGTGGTGCAACTCATTGTTGCATTCGCTGAGGACCTGCCGCTGGCGATTGCCGGCAGCCACTGTCATCGTCCGCGGCCGCTGTCATGGGGACCTCCACCGCCGCAGTGCACCACCTCCCACACAAGGCACATTTGTGGTTTCTTCTGCGGGCCACCAGACTTACTCTGGTGGTCCGTTCTCCGATCTGCGAGCGCCTTCAAGATCCTCGGGTCGTCGTCATCAATTCGGGGGTCTGGTCACGAAGAACACAATAATGCCCTCAACTGAGGGATCTGGGACTTGTTCGTGTCGGCCTGATCCCTCAACGTTAGAATTTAAAAACAACATGGTAGGGGGTTTAAGAATCTAACAAGGATAACTTCGATTCAAAACCCCGAGATCCAAAACCCTCTTGCGTAAGTGATCGATCTGCGGGTCATCTATTCATGGGTTAACCCGCATTCATTGCTGAAATCCATGAATGGTGGAAAGGAAATTTACTTAGAATCAAACCCTTATCTCGAGGTTGGATCGTCCGCTGGTGAAGATCACACCGCTGTCGTTCATCGTTCCTCAATTCGTCGTTGGTGGCGGTTCGTCGATCGTCACTCGCCAATGCCAAATCTTCTATGGTTCAGAGAAATACTGGATTGTGCCAATGATCCTGTATTCAGTTAACCCATTAAATGGAGAAAACACATTTCATCTATTCTGTTATGCTGAGTCTTAGCGTCGTTAGGCTATTTCATTAACCAAAATAGTACTTCAGTTACACTCGGATTGCAACATTGTTATGTTGCAACAAAATTTGAAATTCGAATAAAATATAAAAAATTTTATTTTTTTCCTAAGAAATTTTTAATATATTTTTCTTTCAAATTCTAAAAAATAATGTTCCCCTCGACCTGTGTCGGTCAAGCTTAAGTCTTTCTTTAAGTAAAGTCGTCATTTCAGACGCAAAAAGTGCCCTCAGATTTTTAATCCGGGCTCCCGTTTAGAAGTTTCCAAAACCTCGTATGCGTGCTATTTTGAATGAACTTAAAAAAAGTTCAAACACTTATTCCGGGCTCATCCGATCCCGGAATCAAGTGTCGTTTGAGTGCGGTCGTTGCCTTCGTCGCCTTTGATGTCGCTTTCCTTCGGTTTGAAGAACACCACAAAGGAGATCAGCGGAAGGGTTGGACCATATTAGTTTTGTCCACACGCTCTGCGTTTAGGGTGATAGCAATTGGCTCACCAGAACGAAGCACAACAACCCTCCCTCAAAAGGAAAACATCCTCTTCTTCTTTTTGAAAGAAACAAAGAACATGAGAATTAGACACTACTGGAAATAAACTATTTCCCAACGGTTCAGAACCGTTGGGAAAGCCCCTCAAACCGTTGGGAAAGGTTTTCCCAACGGTTCTGATAACCATTGGGAAGTAAGCCGTTGGGAAAGGTTTTCCCAACGGTTTACTGGCAACCGTTGCAATAGGCCCATAGAAGTTACCCTACCCCAACGGTTTGGGTGAACCGTTGGGATAGTTTTTCCCAACGATTCTCCCAAACCGTTGGGAAAACCAAATGCCACACATTTTCCCAACGGTTCCAAACCGTTGGGATATACCATGTGGAACATTTTCCCAACGGTTTTAAACCGTTGGGAATTGGTGAAGTCTTTCCCAACGGTTTAGAACCGTTGGGAAAAGACATGCTAAAACTTATATGCCAACGGTTTGAAACCGTTGGCATACCCTATGCTGCAAATTGCAGCACCCTGCAATTTGCACAGCCCCTGCAATTTGCACAGCCCCTGTCCCCTGTCTATCACCACCAGTCATCAGGCCTCATTTTCACCTCATTTTCACCTCATTTTCACCTCATTTTCGATCCAACTATTGTACCAGTAATAAAATAAAACATACATATTCAATTACGAACAAATTCATACACATTTAACATATAATGGATCCTGAAACTATACAAATCCATAATTAAATTACAATTCATAAACATACATAATTCATATAGAATTCAATTTAAAATTTAGATGACAATTATACGCGGAATCTGAAATTCAATTCATAATATGATCGGTTTTTTCTATACCATATATTTTTACCTCAAATGATGTCCATTTTAAACAAAATACATACACCTGAAGTGATACCGGCCACACCGCACCTCAGATTGAGGCGGGGTTAACTCGTACACGTCACATTTGACTCATGGATCGTTGTGCTAAAGTATCGACAGAATCCTAATGCGTTTGGTCGGTTTTCCGTATGCCAGTTGATGTTTTTCACTTAAAATGGCGTCCTTTTGAAACAAAAGACGGACACTATGAGTGGTGCCGACCACACCGCGTCTCCAATTGAGGCGGGGTTGATTCGTACACGTCACATATGACTCATGGATCGTTCTCCTAAAGTTTAAATGGAAACCGAATGTGTTTGGTCGGTTTTCCGTATGTACCTAAAATGTTGTCCATTTTAAACAAAAGAGTGACACTTAGACTCATCCCGACCACACCGCGACTCAGATTCATCCCGGGTTGGCTCGTACATGTCACATATGACCCATGGATCATTTTGATAAATTATCAAAAGATTCCGAATGCGTTTGGTCGGTTTTGCGTATGCCAGTTGTTCTTTTCATTTATAATCATGTCCATTTTAAACAAAAGAGACATAGTTAGAGCGGTGTCGGCCACACCACATCTCAGATTAAGACGGGGTTGACTTGTACACGTCACATATGACCCATGGATCGTTGTGCTAAAGTATCGATAGAATCTGAATGCGTTTGGTCGGTCTTCCGTATGTCAGTTGATGTTTTTCACTTAAAATGACGTCCTTTTGAAACAAAAGACGGACACTTTGAGTGGTGTCAGCCGCACCGCATGTCGGATTGAGGCGGGATGATTCGTACACGTCACATAGGACCCATGGATCGTTCTCCTAAAGTTACAATGGAAACCGAATGCGTTTGGTCGGTTTTCCGTATGTACTTAAAATGGTGTACATTTTAAACAAAAGAGAGCCATTTAGACTGATCCCGGTCACACCGCGACTCGGATTGACCCGGGTTGGCTCGTACACGTCACATATGACCCATGGATCGTTGTGATAAATTATCAAAAGATTCTGAATGCGTTTGGTCGGTTTTGCGTATGCCAGTTGTTCTTTTCACTTATAATCCTGTCCATTTTAAACAAAACAGACACAGTTAGAGCGGTGTCGGCCACACCGCGGCTCGGATTGAGGCGGGGATGATTCGTACACGTCACATATGACTCATGGATCGTTCTCCTAAAGTTTCAATGGAAACCGAATGCGTTTGGTCGGTTTTCCGTATGTACTTAAAATGGTGTCCATTTTAAACAAAAGCGAGCCACTTAGACTGATCTCGGCCACACCGCGACTCGGATTGAACCCGGGTTGCCTCGTACAGGTCACATATGACCCATGGATTGTTGTGATAAATGATCAAAAGATTCGGAATGCGTTTGGTCGGTTTTGCGTATGCCAGTTGTTCTTTTTCACTTATAATCATGCCCATTTTAAACAGAAGAGACATAGTTAGAGCGGTGTCGGCCACACCGTGTCTCGGATTGAGACGGGGATGATTGGTACACGTCACATATGACCCATGGATCGTTCTCCTAAAGTTTCAATGGAAACCGAATGCGTTTGGTCGGTTTTGCGTATGCCAGTTCTTTTCACTTATAATCCTACCCATTTTAAACAAAACAGACACAGTTAGAGCAGTGTTGACCACACCGCGCCTCGGATTGTGGCGGGGATGATTCGTACACCTCACATATGACCCATGAATCGTTCTCCTAAAGTTTCAATGGAAACCGAATGCGTTTGGTCGGTTTTCCGTATGTACTTAAAATGATGTCCATTTTAAACAAAAGAGAGCCACTTAGACTGATCCCGGCCACACCGCGACTCGGATTGAGCCCGAGTGGGCTCGTACATGTCACATATGACTGATGGATGTTGGGTCGGAGGTGATGGCAAGAGGGGGGGTGAATTGCCTTTTTAAAATTAATTAACAATTTAAAACAAATTTAAATGCAGCGGAAAGTAAAATGGCAAGACACAATTGATAACGGAGTTCGGCTTTAAACTCAAGCCTACGTCTCCGCTCCCAACTCAACCGTTAGGAGATTTATATGACCGCTTTCTTTTTAATGGTTATAGCAAGAAACCCACTAGCCGTTTTAAGGTAGGCTAGATCACCTTCTTACAGCTTGCTTTTTTATTATGGTTGTAGCAAGAAACCCAAATTGAAAGAAGAAAAAGGGTGGTTTGTTTTAATACAAACCCAATTAAGAACTAAACAATTGAAGTAAATAATTTAGAACAAACTAGAGGAAGCCTTGAGCGCCAAGAGGTGAGTGTAGTTGATGTAGAGGCAGCCCAAGCTTCAAGGATGGCAATTGGATCTCAAGTAGCCTTTGAGAATTGTCGTAGGAGCCTCAAATGATTAAAATAGCTTTGGTATGCTTCGGTATATGATCGGTAGTGTTCCCGGCATCCATGGATGTCTATTTATAGGAGAAAGGCTCCCAAATACTTCAAAATAGCCGTTGGAGGGTTTTCGGAGCCGTTGGGGATCAAGTGGGCAAGCCTGGTCAGTTTGACTGAGCACACCGGCTGGCCGGTGCTGATCCACCGGCTGGCCGGTGCACCAGACAGAAGCAAGGGATTTCTCTGGCTCCACCGGCTGACCGGTGCTGAGCCACCGGCTGGCCGGTGGTCTGGACAGAAGCATGCTATTCTGTCTGGGTTCCACCGGCTGGCCGGTGGTCAGGCACCGGCTGGCCGGTGGTCTGGACAGAAGGTATGCCATTCTATCTGGGCCCACCGGTTGGCCGGTGGCCAGACACCGGCTGACCGGTGGCACCTGGCAGAGGGCAAGGCCTTCTGCCTTGTCCACCGGCTGGCCGATGGGCTGGCTCCGGCTGGCCGGTGACCTTACCGGCTGGCCGGTGGTCTCACACCGGCTGGCCGGTGGACTTAAAATGACGTCTTTTTGAAACAAAAGACCGGCACTTTTTGAGTGGTGTCGGCCACACCGCGTCTCCGATTGTGGCGGGGTTGATTCGTACACGTCACATATGACCCATGGATCGTTCTCCTAAAGTTTCAACGGAAACCAAATCCGTTTGGTCGTTTTTCCGTATGTACTTAAAATGGTGTTCATTTTAAACAAAAGAGAGCCACTTAAACTTATCCCGGCCACACCGCGACTCGGATTCATCCCGGGTTGGCTCGTACACGTCACATATGACCCATGGATTGTTGGGATAAATTATCAACAGATTCGGAATGCGTTTGGTCGGTTTTCCGTAAGCCAGTTGATTCTTTTCACTTAAAATGACGTCCTTTTGAAACAAAAGACGGACACTTTGAGTGGTGTCGGCCACACCGCGTCTCCGGATTGAGCTGAAACCACCGTGAAACATTCTAATTATTATTCGTGACGTGTACGCGCAGACGGCACGTCAATCGGACGTGCGGTTTGCGCGGTACGGCTCAATATTAGTGTTTTAAGTGATGCGCGCGCTTCGTAAACGCGCGTGAGGGGGGTCCAAACGGGCCGAACGATGTCGGAATGGCCTGAAATCAGACGACAAATACGGGTGAGTGATTTCTGAAGTGGTCGAGCAGACGGCACGTCAATCGGACTTGTCGTGTGCCCGCGGTGACCGACAACGCAGTTATGGTGTCATAAACGGCCAGAACGGGCGTCCAACGGTCAAATTCATAGCGGACGGCCTCGGATTGATCTGAAACCACCGTGGAACATTCTAATTATTATTCGTGACGTGTACGCGCAGACGGCACCTCAATCGGACGTTCGGTTTGCGCGGTACGGCTCAATATTCGTGTTTTAAGTGATGCGCGCGCTTCGTAAACGCGCGTGAGGGGGGTCCAAACGGGCCGAACGATGTCGGAATGGCCTGAAATCAGACGACAAATACGGGCGACTGATTAAAATAATTCAACTCCAATACTATACTATGAGTCTAGATAAAACCAACAACTAGAATAGATTAAACATCAAATCTCAAGTCAAAAATGTAACGGATCAATATGTCCCACATCAGCATCACCATCTCCATCATCATCATCATCATCGCCCTCGTCATCGTCCTCCTCATCGTCATCACCCTCCACAACGCCTTCCTCCTCGCCTTCGCCCTCCTCCTCGCCCTCCTCATCTCCATCCTCTTCCGCATCAGACTGCTCGCCATCATCATCTTCAAGCTCGACATCGGCCTGACCACCACTGGAACTGCCACCTGGTGCACCATATATAGAATGTATCGACGACATGTATTCATCAATCGCTGGGCTGGCCTCTGCTGGAAGTTTTGGACGTAGAACTTCAATAAATTTCATAAATGCACTGTTTGCCCTTGCAGACTGTTCTGCCGTCTCTGTGGCCCTTTTCTCAGCCTGTTCTGCCTGTGCCCTAACTTGCTGCAGCTCGGTGGCACTACAACTCGTACCTGAGGCAGGCCAATACCTCGTCGGGGCTATCCTAGGTCGGCAGCGTACTCTGCCAGAATGATCATCTCCCAACACCTGATGTAAGTGATCAGATGGCCCAAAATTGTCTGCTTCTTGGGCATCGAGGGCCTCTAAAGCATCCTGTTACAAATATAAATATATTGTTAAGTTACGAAATAGATATTAAAATATAAAATCAACAGATTAAAACTTACAATCTGCTGCTGAGTCGCTTCGTTGACAGCACGTCCATCCTTTTTTCGTCTACTCGAGCAAAACAGTTTTGCTCGAGGCACACGTCCTTCAATATTTTGTACTTTCCTCTACAATGACATTGAAAACAAAATTTATATAAAGACTTCAGCAAATAATTAAATAATTGTGGAAAAAAAATAAAATGTAAGTCGTAAAGAAAACTTATAAACAATTGTCATACCTGCTGCCTCTCATGATCCGGCATCGTCGTGCGTCCTAGTGTATGGAGGTATTTTTTTACATCAATGTTTTTTTTATTTTTACCAGATGATTCCTAAATAAAATTCGATAATGCAAAGGATAATATTAATGCAAAACTTGAAAGTTATTATTTAAATACCTCAAATGTAATTCATACCTTAAACTGGGTACTCATCCAATGAGTAATCATCTGACGATACTTCTCTATAGGACAATCATCCACGACTGGTACCGCCTCTAACTTAGTGCCAACTCTAGCACGCCAGCCAATATACAGCTCATGCTTGTAGGCTCTCCAAAGCTCGCCTAAATCCTTTAGACGTTCCATTCGTGCACCCTCACCATCAGGAAAATTAAATCGAAGCTGAAATGAAAATATTAATTTATATAAATACAAAAAAAATTCATGTCATTAAATACAACAGATTTTTTTACCCATATCTCTGCCCAAGCTCTATCTTTGACCTCATGTGGCAAATGTCTCCACGACAGCGGGCTGACGGGAATGATGTCGGAGTATTTGGAAAGCGTCGCCATAAAACTCCGACATTGCTGCCCTGTTTTCTCAACCATCTGATTGTCTTCATTATATTCCACCATAACCTGTGTGCGACGGTTCCACACCGAACGCATGCGTGTACGGCCCCGCCCCCGCCTCCTTTCAGTAGATGTATCTGTCATGAAAGAAAAACAAAAATTTTATCAAAACATGTTATAATGAAAATAAATATTACTATAAAAATTTGATAGGGTTTTATAAATATACCTGTGCTAGTCTGATCAATGAGTGGCGCCGGATCCACAGAACCTGATGGAACACCCTCTGGTGGAACAGGAGTCGAAGACGATGGAATATAAAAGCTCGGAGAGACAGAAGTAGAAGGAAAAGAAGATGGAACAACTGTATGACCTGATGCTGACTGGGGAGTGGGAATCATCATGGGATGTGAAAATGATGGGGCAGAAGATGCAGAAGGTAGCGAAAACATGGGAGGTCTAAATATCCCGTGTGTCCCTAACGACACACCGGGATCAAAATGTGGGAAGGCTGAAATGTCAGTGGGAGGGGCAGGGTCTAGTCGGGCACGCGCAACTCTATGTCCACCTCTGGTACGAACCCTCCTCGTACCACCGGCCTGAGTACTCGGACCAGTACTAGGCTCCTCGTCGAATAACTGTCGACGTAATGGTGGATCCTACAAAAAAGTTTACAAAAAAAATTAATCACATGACATTATATATTCTGTAAATATATATATATATTTGAAATAAAGTACTCACTGTAGGCACTAATGGTGGAATGCCCAGCTCCTCCATCCGACGATTGTTCTCCGCCATTTTTTTTCTTCGTCTCTCTTCAATTGGCTTCATTTCCTGCATTGGAAAACAAATATGTAATTAATTAGAAAAAGAAAATTAATGTGTAAACCAAAAAACTAAATATATGAGGGAATGAGGGGATTAATTGGTAATTTAGCTATCAATTGTTTTAGAAGAGCTTGAATGAATTTAATAAAACATACAAGTTGTAATGTTCACCAAGTTAGAAATATTGTTTGATTTGGTTTGAATACAGTTCAATTCCAAATTAGAAAATGCAATTCAAATAAAACAGCAACCAATAAACATTGAAAATTCACATAACGGTCAAGTCAGCTAAAACATATTTGTGATCAATACTAAATAAATATGAATATTACCAACCTTAACAACCCAACTCGAGGTAAACCAAAAGAATTGAGAACATGGATGAATGATTCTATATATTTCCAACCACAACTTCAGGTTCACAATCAACTCTGACAATTGAGCTATTGGAGTCATCAAAAGAAATAAATGGATTGGTTCCAATGGCAATAGGGACAGTGTCAATTCCATCATCAGCATCATCAAAAATATGTCTTGGAATTACTTCAACTACGACACCAAATTCAGGTTGAAGTTGATCTTTGACATAAAAAACTTGTTTAGCCATTGATGCCAACACATATGGTTCTTCGGTTGCAAGAGTGCGGGTCATATTAATTACTCGAAATCCACAATCATCAATAAATGTGCCATGTCTCGTCATCGAATCAAACCAATGGCATTTCATCATTGTGACTCGTCCATGAGAGTAATAATCCAATATTATTATTTTCTCAACGACTCCATAATAACCCACATTTTCAAGTCGCGGTCTACTATCTGATGCGCTGGCATAACAATCTATTGTGGCAGTAACCATAATACCATCATGTTGTGTTCTCATGTTTTTGGCTCGTTCAGTGACAATAAATCTGTACCCATTGATAACAATTGATTTACAGTCACGAACCACGGTATTAGGACCAAAATCCAAAGCTCTTATTTCCTCAGAGACAGAGTCAGCAGACAAACTCAATACCTGCAATATAAATGACAGCTAAACTTAAGTAAATATTGAAATAATTAATTTAAACAGTAATATTTTTACCTTCAATTTTAACCAAGCAGAAAACTCTTTGCTATGCAAAGTCTTTCTCCTTCTCAAAGATAAAGAACGATGCTTCCTATTTATCATTGTTTTATGTTCCCTGTAGATAAAAAAATATGAATAGTTTAACAGATATATATGTAAGATATACATATTCAATTTTGTTACCTGATATAGTCATCGAACAAATCACAGTTGAACAAAACTGTGCGATGTGCCATCTCCCGCTCTTCATGGATTAATGTCTTCAATGTATATGATCCAGGAATTCCTCCTGTTTGAGGAAGTGATGAAAAACTGGGTTCAATTTGCTCATATTGTTCTTCTTCATTTCTCATTGGTCTGCTCATTCTTGTAGTAAGATCAGACAAATACATTGAACAGAAATCCATACATTCTTGAGCTAAGTAACCGTTCACGATAGAACCTTCGAGATGATTCTTGTTTCGAACATAAGACTTTAATGTGAACATATTTCTTTCAGTTGGATACATCCAACGAAAAGAAACAGGTCCTCCGAGAAGTATTTCAGTTGGAATATGGACAGTCAGATGCAGCATGCATGTGAAAAATGATGGGGGAAATATTTTCTCCAACTCACACAAAATTAATGGGGCATCTGTCAACATTTTTTGCAAGAAAGACTTCGACAACTTCTTAGCACAAAGATCTCTAAACAAATGGCACAACCGAATAACACCCACCCTTACATTATTGGACAAAAGATGACGGATTGCTATTGGAAGCAACTCATGTAGTAGAACGTGATAATCATGAGTCTTCAAAGATTTTAGCTTCAACTCTCTTCTGTTGACCCGTTTAGATATGTTGCTTGAATAGCCATCAGGAACTCTAATAGTCTCTAATACTTCCAAAAATTGTTTTTTTTCAGTAGGTGTCATCACATAAGAAGCACATGGAAGTTGCCATTTATTTTCACTGATACGCACAGGATGCAATTCTGGTCTGATGCCCCAATCCACCAAGTCACGTCGAGATCGTAAATCATCTTTTGTCTTCCCCTTGACATTTAGAAGAACTGAAAGCAACATTTCACATATATTCTTTTCAATATGCATTACGTCTAAGCAATGACGTAGCAAATTGGTTGACCAATAAGGCAAATCAAAAAAGATACTCCTCTTCCTCCAATTGTAACAGGTTTCTGTGGAAACATTCTTTCTCTTTCCAGATTTCATTTGACCCTTCCCGAACGAAAAACTGAAATCTTTCAATTCATTAAGCACATCAGTTCCAGACATACGCTGAGTTGGATCATCGGTCTCTATAGTATTATCAAATCTTCGACGATTCATTCTATATGGATGATCCTTTGGCAAAAATCGTCGATGTCCCATAAAACTGAAACTACAACGATGTTTCAGTCTTCTGGATCGTGTATTCTTCATACAAACTGGACATGACAGTTTCCCCTTCGTGCTCCATCCAGACATCATTGCATAAGCCGGAAAATCATTGATTGTCCACATAAGCGCAGCGCGCATCTGAAATATGTCTTTCGAACATGCATCGTATGTGCGCACACCCACATCCCAAAGAAGCTTCAACTCTTTTATTAAAGGTTGCATGTATACATCAATATCAATGCCAGGATCAGAAGGACCAGATATGAGTATACTCATGAAAGTGAAAGGTTTTTTCATACACAACCATGGGGGAAGATTATAAATGTGTATAAAAACTGGCCATGTGCTGTGCGAAGTAAGCATCTGCCCAAACGGATTAAAACCGTCGAATGAAAGACCCAGCCTCACATTACGCACGTCAGCTGCAAAATCAGGATGTCGAGCATCAAATCTCTTCCATGCAAATCCATCTGCAGGATGAACCAACTCATCATCAGTCTTCTTTCTCTCGGTATCATGCCATCTCATTTTTATTGATATGTCATCAGACATAAAAAGATTCTGGAGTCTGGGAATCAATGGAAAGTTCCACATTACTTTCTGTGGAACGCGGGATGGTGTTCCATCAGATTTTGACTTCCAGCGGGATGTTCCACATTTTATACAATCATTTCGTTCAGCGGTTTCCTCCCAGAATAAACTGCAATCTTTCGGGCAAGCATGAATTTTGTTTCTTGAAAATCCAAGTTCCTCAACTAACTTCCATGCCATATAGTGGTTTGAGGGAATATCTGCATCATCTGGAAGTAAATCCTTCAAGAGGGTAAGAATGTAATCGATTGCTGTATTAGAAATCCCATACATAGTTTTCCCATGAAATAATCGGATTAAAAATTCCAGCTTTTTCATTTTATCGCATTGCCGATATACTGGAGTCGTGGCAGCATCATTCAATTTTTTCACCCTATCAATATCATCATTTTCACTAGATGCATCAGCTGTCCTCATATCGAAGTCTTCTTGAGTCGAAATCCTTTCTTTTTCATGATGACGAATAAACGGAAACCGATCATCTAACAAATTCTCCATTCCAGTCTTTTCATTTCGATCATCACCAATTTGAGATTTCGTTTTCTCCCCATTGTGATACCACAGAAAGTAGTTTGCTTGAAACCCATTTTTGGTTATGTGGTAGCTGACTTCTTCACGGCTCAACCAAGGTCTACCAACACAATTGGAACATGGGCAGTGTATGCGACCACTATCTGAAGCATTGTCAAATGCAAAATCTATAAAGCTCTCCAAATTGTTTTGAAAATCATCTGAGATCCGATCGGTTTCATACATCCAACTTCTGTCCATTCTGTAAAAAGAATTTATATAAGTCATTTTGTCATAAACAATTCAATAGGCATTAACTATAATAGAATATACATTTAAGTAAATGATAAAGGAAGAAAATAATCAAGGTATCAACATAACTCATAATGGCTAGCAATTCAATGAAAATTCAAGCACTCACATGGGAATTTTTAATAGAACACTCCTAACAAGACTATAAAGATATCACATGCATTAGTTATAATATATCTAACATGGTAACATAAAATATAAGATAAATTCAATCCAATTTCATAGATTCATAGCATAGTCTCTACTTTACTCACATTGGCAAGGCAATACAATTAAAACATGTGTTAAAAAATAATTGGCATTCATGTGTTAAAAAGGGGAATGCAAACCATAAAATACCCTTAATTAATTTAATTTACAATTCAATTCAGAAATCGAACAATCAATTCGATTTATATAACCTTTCACAAATGACATCCCATGTTCAAAGGGTAAAATCCAAAAAGGAATTTTCAATAAAACTCACCCTTAGGCGCCGGCAGTAGCTCCAAAATCGTCTAAACTGAAGGGAAAAATAAAAATAAGTTTCAATACTATCCAAACATTTGAATACCTTTTGAGATAAAGAAGAATAACCTGAAGAAAGAGCTTCAAGGTCCGGCCGGCAGTACTCCAAAATCGCCTGCTGCTGCTCCCGTTAGGGCTCTGTAACGCGAATGGGGAGAGGAGATCGCGGCCTGCAATTTGGGGGAAACCTTTGCCAACGGTTTATAAAAACCGTTGGCAAAGGCACACATTTCCCAACGGTTTACAGGAACCATTGGGAATGTGGGAGTTTGAGCTGCCTTTTCCCAACGGTTCCATTGAACCGTTGGGAAAGGTCTCCTTTTCCCAACGGTTCCAGTGAACCGTTGGGGAAAGTGCTGCTGAAATTCTCTTTGCCAACGGTTTTCTTAAACTGTTGGCAAAGACTCACTATCCCAACGGTTTAAGTAAACCGTTGGTATACTGCCGTTGGGAAAAAGCTAAATTCCAGTAGTGAGACATACTTAAATAAAATTAAACCCCTACCTTGTTCGAAGTTGGTCGACGAAGTCACGGTGAAAAAGACAAGGTTGTCTTCGTTCGTCGCGTCCGCCGCACACTTCCAATCCCAAGTTCGTGCGTTGGTTCATTAACGACGATGAGGAGGGAAGGTCAGTCGTCGAAGGTGTCCCACATCGGTTGCTTCTGCAAGGTGCTTCCAAAGGAGAAGTCGAAGACGCTCCTTGCCAGCATTCTTCGTTGGAAGAATGTGTTCTTCGTTCTTCATGGGAGAAACTAGTTCTTCGTTGGCGAGAGATTTTCTCTTAAAAGCTCTTTCCTCCTTTGCCAACAAAAGAAAAGTTAGCCAAGAATAATAGATTATAAAATCTATTAAATCATTGGCATAAAATTCAAAAAGGATAATTAAACGCTTGGCTGGCATATTAATGGCATGTGTGTTGGGACAATCAAGGTGGAGGAGGTCAAGAGGCTCTCCCTCATTTACGAGGGAGTTGAGAGGTTTTCCCCAATTAATTGGGGGGTTTAGTCCCGGGTGGTCTCACACCGTAACCTCTCGTGGGAGGTTTGTTTCGGGTGGGCCACACCACCATAACCTCTCATGGGAAGTTAAGGTGTGGTGGTCCCCACTTCCAACTTCCATTTCAATGGTTATAATAGATAAAATAAAATAAAACATGCGTTTATTTTATTTTATTATTTCCACGAAAAACTAAAAAACTAACTTTCACCCTCGATCAACTGCCATCGAGGTGAAAGTTTTCTTAGGCGAACACCGGCGGTGCGAGTTCAACGATGCGCTCGGAATTCAATTTCGTGTACCGGTATAAAAGTTAGAAAAACTCTCTTGTACGTTTACTTAATGTACCCGAACAGAAATTCAGAAATTGATTTTGGGCACATCGAGCCTCGGAATTATGCGATGTCAATTTTCGGACTTGTAAAATTCTCAAATATTTAAAAAAAATACCTGGAAATTCCCGGTCTTTATGGGTGATTTCTGCTTGGCACTGATAAAACAAGGTAGTGCCCTTGCCCCATTCAGTGGTAGTATTTTTTCATCATACGAAACATGGAATGACCTCCTTCAAAGAAAGCCATGGCTTGAGATTTAATATTAGCCTTGTCACGCAAGGCATGAAAAATCAAGATAAAATTGACTTACTCTAAGGTCAAGGAGTCTTTGACATACATCATAGCATTTATAATATTTTCACATGAACAATCAAAGGAAATAAGTTTGATTTGGAAATCAATAAATATGCAAAGTCAACACCGGCAATATATTTATTTAGTGATTCAAATCCCACAACATTGCATGTTAACATGACGCACCCATTACAACTTTAACGTTTCTGTGAAGGAAACCACCACAGATTTTATTTGGTTGGAACACAGAAACATACAAAACACACACAATCCTCTCTGCTGCAAGATCACACCTCAATAAAGTTGTTTTATGCTGGGAGCTTCTCCTCGGTGGATTCAAAGATGGTGTTGTAGTAGTTGGAGCTGGTGTAAGTGCCGCCTTGCACCTCAGTAGTGATGGTGGTGCCAGTATAGAGAGTATCCCTCTGCACGAAGGTAAAATGAACATCGCACGTACCTTTGGTCGCAATTAGATTCACCGTCACCTTAGTCATTGCTGGGACAACAACATTGTGAACCACTTCCAGAACCGCAGTAGCCATTTTGGCCTCTCCCCACTCCACTCCCGATTGAACTTCACCTGACACCTCGATCTTTCCCTCAAAGATGAGAGGGAGGCTGAAATCCACGGTGGCCTTCATGCCCAACTTCAGCGACACCATCGTCTTCCAGGTACTGGTCTTGGTGTCGGTATAGGAAATCTTGACGTCCAGAGTGATGGGTTGATGACCAAGGTTACTCACGGAATTCATGGCAAGAACC
Organism: Viscum album; assembly: GCA_963277665.1. Taxonomy (NCBI): domain Eukaryota; kingdom Viridiplantae; phylum Streptophyta; class Magnoliopsida; order Santalales; family Viscaceae; genus Viscum; species Viscum album. The sequence goes on along the minus strand of OY728145.1, from coordinate 1,081,213,075 downwards.
AGGAGATACAAATCCCTATGCAGCGCATGTCGCATCGATAAGATGCAGAACACAGGATGCATGGTTCTTCTACAGATGTGGGTATGGGAGCACATACCTCGTTTAGCTCCACATGCCCGTGCGCCATTACCCGTAGATATTGTAGTAGAGGCTCCACGTGGACGTTGGTATGTTATTAATTCCTTCTAATATCTAACTTACTTGTATAAAATTCTTTTATGAAATGTAAAAAAAATGTTATCTACAGGTGGAGTCAGGCGCATCGACATTCAGATTCTCCCAAACATGATGTTCACGCCTACAGACTTATGTTAGACAGCATTCGACCAGACGATGTAAGTGATTATTATTTATATTGTTAAATCTTTACTCTTTACTATACATCTATTCATTTATTAATTGATTATTCATTTTTTCTTTCAGATTACATGGATGCCATATACAGATGATATCCTTCATAGTCTTCCCCCATACTGTATAGTGATGCTTGATATCGGCTCCTGCATGGTTCCACTGATTCATTTTCATATAGTCGAGTGGCATCAGACGGATAGGGTTATGAGACAGTTTGGATTCCTTCAGCCAGTTCCTGACCCGCCCAGTCAGTTGGATTCATTGCATTCCCTGAAGATGTCAGGGAAGAGAGATTTTGATTGGAGGAGCTACCATGCCAGATATGTTGCATTATGGGACAGACGATGGGAGTCCCAGTTGATAGGGGCAGGGACAATATGTTTTCATTTGATGGATCAGATGGATTATGCAGGCTGGTACATCAGGTCTCCAGTCAGATTTCTGACACGGCACGGACGGGGCTTCCATGACTTGGTATGCATTCTTCCTTTCACTGTTCAACATATTTTTTATTCAAATTAGTTAACAACAGAATTTGTTTTCACAGGATTCTCGTATTTGTCAGCTATTTCATATGTCTGATCTAGTGGAGAGAGCTGTCTTTGACCCATCATATTTTCACAGCCTTGTACGACAAACGCTACCGTCGATGGACGAGATTTATCATGGCATTTTCTTTGATCCACCACCTATTGTGGAGGTCGCGGAGCCTGCTGCGGAGGCCGCGGAGCCTGCTGAGCCTCACATAGATGTACCTGGGGGTGACGACCCTATTATGGATGCTGTTGTTCCACAGGAGGAGGCAGTTCAGCTTGCTCAACAACATGATATTGTTCCAATGGAGGAGGGTGTTCAGTATGATCAGTCAGATGCTCTTCCAGCTTCTCAGGCACATCCATAGGTACTTACAGACGCTGACTGGATTGAGTTCGATGTTTTATTGCAGTCATCCGCAGTAGAGCAGCCATCTACTTCCTATATTGGTGAGAGTTCCAGCCAGCTTCCACTATCCTTAGATGCAGGAAAAGGTAAAGGTGGTGAGACTGTACATCCACCGTCTGTCACACAGGAGGATGTTGAGGTGGCTGTCGATGAGGATGCGCAGCGTACGCCAGAGCACAAACGTAGACAGACACGGCATGGACGCATCCAGTATACGCCTGACTGTGGGACAGAGGAGCATCCATGCCGGAGGCGTATATTAGGTTGACATTTGATTTATGATACATTTTGTATGTGTATTACTGTTATCTAGACTTCTATTATATTTTTAATAAGTTTCTTACTGTTATCAAATTATCTACCAATGTATATATATATGTGTATAATAAATAATATGTTTAAATTAAATGATAAATATTAATTATATTAATTATTTCGAATTGCAATAGAAGTGGTCACAGTTATGATGAGTGTTGGTTCAGTCCAACCATGCAGAATGCATATGTTGATAAGAATAAAAGGCCACAACAAGTGTAGAAGAATGGAACAATAGTTGGCAAATCTTCCATTGGGAATATGCAAAACAATGTAATCAAGAAAACTATGAAAGAAACTATTCCCAAGAATAAGTTTGAGCTAAAATCCAAGGATTATTTCATGACAAATCTTGAAATTCATATCATCTCAAGAAGTTGAAACTTAAGGTATTCCAATCACACTTTATCCATTGTTCTTAATTATATTTCTCATTTCAATTAAGGGGGAGAGCTTGACTTATGGAAAGATGGGATGAAAAGGGGGGATTTATCTTTTCACTAGAACTTTTTAATATATTTGGTGAAGTATGTGCAGGATTTAGCATTTCATTGATAATTTTGATTATCTACCCTTGGTTAATAATTGATACACTCTGAGCATGATTTCACATGTATGGTTGTTTATGGACAACATTGAAAACTACAATATGAATTAGAAGTTCATTTGGACAATTTTGAGAAGATACATATTCAGACTTTATAAAAGGAAAAAATTTATACTGGTACACAATCTAAAGAGTGAGATTATTGAGTATGCATCTCAAAACTTAGGTCATGTCCATGACATCACTTCTTCCACCTTATTTAGATAAAATGATATTTTTTTAGAGATCACATCCCTTAAAAAATATTACTCTTGGATCTAGAAATGAAACTCGGAGAAATTAGCATAGTGATGATGTGTTCATGGTTCACTTTTTTCATGTAACTCATTTGTGCACAAGTATACCAATATTTAATCAGAAAAACAATGAAAAAAGAGTATTAGAAACTATAAAAATTAAGTTTCCACTTTAGAATACAAATGGAACCATATGAGGATCTTTACAGAAATAGCTGTTTAACTACAATATATGTTAGAGAATACTCAAGTAATTCTATTAATAATTATTTAATGAATATCTATTATTCATGAATATTTATTAAAAATTATTAACATTATTTCAATATTTTTTATTATTTAATTGATATTTCTTAATATTTCTTAATTTTAAGATTAAGTGTATTAGTTTATAATTAATAGTTATACATTTTGAGGAGGATTTGAGTGTTATGTGAAATGCGTGAACCCCGCATCCCTCCTCTCGGGCACGGCTAGCCGCGCCTCCTTGGTAACCGAGGGGAGGGCTGAGTTGAGGCAATTCGTCTTTCCTTCGGTCATCAGGCGCTTATAGAAGTTGCGGTTGCCCAAGTTGAGAAGGCTTATTGTTTTGCTGTCAACCAAGAAAGATTGAAATAGGGTGTCCTTGTTGTTGCTGCCGGCATCATTAGAATCAGCCCAGATCCAGTTGGGGCTGCGCCTCCAGAATCTGTCCGCCGAGACTGACTTTATGCGGATGTTTCCATCATCCGCCGTGAAAATCTCAGCAGTCGTCGTCGAGTCGCCGATGTCATCAGTTGCAAACTGAAGATACGGGTGGCCTTCGATCCGACGAAGACACAGATATCTGTCGTTGTCCCCTTTGAATGCCACATACCTGGGGAGGATGATGAGCGACTCCCAGTCCATAACGGTGAAAACGTCACAGCTCTGATGGTCATGAATTTGGTAATTAGCCAGCACGGGTCGATTGAAAGGAGGGTTATTCAGCTGCCACACGCATAAGTAACAACCCGATTGGAGGTGGACGAAGCGGACCGTTTTTGCGGCAGCGTCAACTTGGAGGGGCCTGAAGAGCGTGAACGACTCCTTGGTTCGGTCGTTCTCTAGCTTGGGGGCAGTCGCGGTGATCCAGTGTTGCTCCTTTGGGTTTCCGGTGATGGAAAGATTTTTGGTGCGGACCCAGTATCGGTTGTTTTGACAGCTCCTGATGTGCACCGTGCCATCTGTGCCGGACGTCTCCACTTGGAACTTTGCGAATGGACTCACGGCCTGGGTTTTGGTGAAGGTGAGGTACCCATTGGCCTTGTCGTCGGTGGCATCATGGATGTATCCCATGTAGTCTCCCTGGTCATGGGACTTGAGTACGATGAACCTGGGCAATGCCGTGGCGGCCATTCTCACCGACTCTCGCGCTCTCTTCGCTCTTGGGAACTGAGTATTGACTTTGAGTGGTTACAAACAACCCCTCCACCACCAACAATTTATCGGCTAGTTTTTTAGTTCCTGTTTGTGGGGACGTGACGTGCAACTGAAACTCAGGTCAAACTTTTAAATTTTTTTAGATAGGTGGACAAACATTTGATGCCTTTAGGCAATAATTGGGGCGCCCCAGGTGCATCCGTCTAATGGTTTGTTTGAAGAATCACCACTTGAGAGTTTTTTTACCAGATGACAATGATCTCTCAATCGATGTTTGGCCATTTTAGACTCTTCATTTCCCAACCTTCCAATTAGGGGTCACTCAATAATCAAAAAATGATATATTTTTTTAAAAATTATTTAACAAAAATTATATAAATTAAATGGTTAAAAATAATGATGATATTTTAAAAAAAATCATAAAAATAACGATGTTTCTTTATGCTAATGTAACCACGTTTTTCATTGCATTTCTTTGTCGAACTGTCCACATAGCATCTTGAGTCGATGTTCTTAGCTGAAAAACCCCCCTCTACTCTTCTAGTTCTCAACAGAGAGACACGTTTTTCCTCTAAGAACATTGACCCAACATACAATATCAACAATTTGGCACATAAAGACAATAAAAAACGTGGTAACATGACAAAAAGGAACGCATTATCTCTTTTGCGGCTTGTTGTAAATACTTGAAAGAAAAATATGTCTTCCCAAAAGATTTGAGAGAAAAACTATATAAGTATTAGATAAAAAGGATAAGGAAATTAATATAGAAATAGTAGATAAAATGATGACAAAATTAATGAAATTAGTAGTAGGAATTCATCTTTTTATGATGGTGTTACATATTCTTGACTCATTTCCTTAAAGTCGTTATTTCAGTTTCACTCTCAAAGTCCAGTCTCACATTAGGTCATTTCTTTATAATCTCTATGAAAATTAACAAAATAAGTATCAGATAGAAATACTAAGGGAATTAACAAAAAAAAAGATGACAAAATGATGAGAAAGTCAACTAAATAAGAAGTAAGAAGTCACATATTCATGATATATCAGTGAATTCTTCCATCAGGTATGATGCTCATTCCTCTTAAAACAAACCTATATCATCTTGTGAATGAGGGGATTCTCGACAGTCATAATTGTACTAGAATAATATAAATACAGAATGGATTAACAAATATTTTAAATGGAATAGTAATTATCTTAAAAAATGTTTCTTTAGGGATTCATGTTTGTTGATAGAATAGGTTTTCTCTCATAAATTTAGAAACACAATAACAACAAACACTTCCATTTATTTGTTTCAGACACTTTAGAAACATTAAGAAAAATAAGTAATTTTTGTAATGTGTTTGGATAGTGAAATATTATTATATATACCCTAATACTTGACCATTTGTGGAACTTGTCAGGGTCCTTGTTTACATAGATTGTCTTCATTCCATGATTTTCACGATATTTAGACACCACCCTATCATAATTGAATCCTCGTTAAAATAGAATATAAATTATATAAAATTATGATTAGTTCTAAACCATTGGATGCAGTGTATTACAAATTGAAAATCATCATCATTTGTGGTTAGTTTATTGAGTATCCATGCGGTGAATCCAGGAAATAAATCTTTGGAGTATCAAAATTAACTCCAACGAGTATCCAATGTTTCCTAAAAACACAAAAAGAAATAAGTGATGAAATAAATGAAATTATATTTGATATTATTAAATTGTAGAGTTTTACCCCTCCATCCTTGGTATTAAGAATTATATGCCATCCGTAAGTTTTCTTTCAAACAATTTGGCCAGTTTTTCACTATTTCATCTATTTTTTTATTATATTTCTTTTTGGTCTGTACAAGTGACGTGAGGAATAATGAGTCCAAATTTATGTTCATGGGGTAATACCTTCAATCAGTATTGATATATATGCCTATAAAAAATATGAAATGTATTTGGTCATAATTAACATAGTATATCAGCTATTGGAAAAATAAATCATGAAAAAACACATAATGTATACATTTACAACTGAGAATACTGGTGATTCATACTTGAGGATTTCATTTACATTCTTAAGAGTAATGTAGTATTTAAAGAACTCTCTATACATATGTTATTCTAAATCAACTATGCAATTACTTCCACTTTGTAACGTTGTTAATGCATGAACCTTCAATGTTAGTAAATGCGGATATTGAACGTCCGGGGTAAAGGTGATTTTTGAAGATCTTTTCAATTAGTTGGTTGATTCTGTAGATTATCTTGATTTGACAATTCGTTTAAACCCATTCTCTTTGTCCGTCTGTAATAACATCCATATATTCTGATATTTTTTCATTAATTGTTAACAGTTTATAACGAATAATAAACATGAAATGAATGCATCCTTATCAACATGTTTTTTAAAAGATATGATGGGAATGGTATGAATGTTACAATATTTTGGGTTATCGTATGAATAACATTTTCATAAAATGGAACAAGTAGCTCAGTGATCGGTTCATGAGCAATGCTAATCACCACTCTCACCTGACCTGTTAAAAGTTGTATGTTGTGTAGAGTTTACTCTTGGATATTGAACATGGTGGCCTTTTCTACAAGGTGTTTGTTGGGTGTTGATAGATATAGATCATATTCATTTTCACCCTGTATAATATTAGTATAGGAAAGGTTTCAATGTCTTCCGAGTTCACATTTCACAGAAAAAATTATGAGAATATTGATTACCACATCTAAAACATCCATTTTAGGGGAATGGATAACCTTAAAGCTGGGGGGGTGTATCTTCCGGCAATTGTTTTTCTTGAGTTGTTTATTCACTTTGCTTCCCACAATAAAATTTTTTAGCCACTCAGAATGCCAATGAAATTTTTATTTAAGGGAAGCTAATCTTTCTTTCATCTCTTCCATTACATTATTTTTATCCTCATGTTTTTTCTTTTTCCAAAAATATGTTTGGGATGTCACCCCAAAACCTACACCTCAGAAATGGCCACACTGTTTTGGCCACTTAAAGGCCATTAATAGTAGGTTTTCATCTGGTATAGTTGTTGATGATTCCTACCTATATGTCATATGGAAAATAATGGAAAATAATTAATCATTATTATTTAATAGTGATTTAAATAAAAACAAATTTTTATTATGTCATACTGACGCACGCCTATTGTAGGGCGTGGGAAAAGAAATTTAATTTTCCTAGTGCAATATAGAGGTTGACCAAGGACATCTCTCTTGAGGAGCTTTTTCAGCAGTTCACTCACTTAATCTAATTTAACTAAACTAATTATTTTGGTTGTTTTTATATCATCTATGAATGGAATACAATTTAATTAAAATAAAATAAAAAACTAACATGTAATGACAAAATGGAATTAATTGAGAAAGAACTTGGCCTTTATGGGTTGGTTTGGGGGTTCCATCATTCTCTTTGTTGGTATTTAAATTGAGTTTAATAATTCAATTATGAGATCTTATTCATGAATTACTATTCTTTTATTTATTGGTGTGAAATCTTGAATGCATTTATCATTCTTAACATCACCTCCTTCTATAATCAAGGTTGATGACACACCTCAATCGAGAGTGTGACATCTTCCAAGGACTAGCTCCATCGTATGTCATTTCAACCACTGAATGGATCAACTCCATCATATGAAGATCTTATATCTAGTAGAAGGGAGGGAAAATATTTAATAAACAAATAGAAATGAGTTTGAGATCATTGTGGTGGTGGACGATCACCACACCTTTACACATCACTCTTGCTCATCACAAACATAATAAAACATCAGAATTTAAGCACAGAATAAATAAAATTTCCACATACCTCCCCCAGGCCAAGTCTCGGGTTAAACCCTCATTTTTTAGGGTAAGAGGTCATAGTGGATAATATGAGAAGAAAAAAATAATAAAATAAGGAGAAAAGATGAAGAAGAAAACAGGGTGGATGGGTGGACACATAAATAAAAATAATGCATGAATTTTATTAGAAATCTAAATTACAATTCAAAACTAAATCAAAAATAAAGAAAAGAAATAAATAAATAAAAATGAAATGGTGAAGATTTGTGGCTGTCCTTCCTCAGTGGAGATCTCCTTTTTGGTGCCTTGAAGGAATTGATGGAGAATGGAATGATTTGGGAAGGAGGTGAGGGCCGCCCTTTATAGGTAGAATTATGGACCCCGAAATTTTGCACCTTTTTATACCTATAAATGGTCGATTTATGCGTCGACCCCTTCCTAAAGGTTGGTCTGTAATGTGTCTTCTTTTCCCCATCCATATTTCAGCTCTGTTGGCCACAATTTGTAGGATTTATGAATTTTTCATTGGCGGTTTCTATTTCTGGAAAAAGCTTCCAGGAAGGTTCCCCCAAAAGTATATTGTTAAATGTAAGGCTTAATAACTACAAAACTCCCCCAAATTTGTTGTAAAGTCCTTACTATCTATCCTAGTTCTATTCCAGGTGTAAACACCTCATTTGGATATGTGTAGGCCGAGTTTGGGTTCTGTTACAGTGGTGCGGTCCATGCTCTCCGCCCGGAACAATGTCTAACTTCAATGAATTTTTAGACCCTTTAGATAGCCGAATCATCTCCTGGTTCAGAAGAAAAAATTGAAGGAAATAAAACCAGGATTCTAAAAAATATTAAACCACAAAACTTGGACATATGGTTTCCATGAAATTTCTAAACTACCCTTGATGTAAAAATCAGTCTAAAATCCAGAATTAGGTGTTTTTTCACATTTAGGCTCAAAATAACACTAAAACCTAAAAACATGACAATTACCCATCCAATAACACAATGATGGGATTATAAAAAAGGATTTACAGTATATAATATATGAAAATGTGGGCTTCATCACTCCCTCATACTCAAACATTGCACTCCTGGGCAATCATCTTACATCCAAATCAAAATCCACACAACAATCAAAAATTAGAAAATATCAATGATCTTATCCAAAATAGAATTCCATCATGTATAATCTATAAAAAACAATTATCTCTCATTTTCATTTCAATCATTCAAATTTTTTCAACCTCATAAATCAATCCATGGCCCAATCACAACCTACCTCACATTTAATTTTATGTCACTCTTCATTGAAGAGAAATTTAATCTAGAGTTGTACTCATACTTGAAAATCGCATGTATTACCATAGGTTTGTGAAAAATCTCATTTATCCACAGTGTGAAACATGAGAATGAATTTAATCATGAGGGATTTAATTAAAGGTTCAAATGATTATGTGGCTTAGGGTTAGTGGGAAAATTATTGAAAAAGTTTTAGGCTAGAAAGAGGAGGTTGGACTTTTAAATACAATGCTTGATTAATTCAAGTGAAAACACATGAAATTCCTCTCTTAATCCCACATGAAAATGTAGAAAAACAAAACCATCACTCTTTTATGACATGGTACATGATCCAATCAGTGATTATAATGAATGATATCATCTAAGTCCTCCCTTTTGTTTCAATGTTCCAAAAAGGCACAACTTTATTTTGTATTTTTTTTCTTTTTTTATTTTCTTTTTCATTGAGGGGGAGCTAAAAATTGAATACAATGAATGAATGAAAATTCATGCCCTTTATTTTTGAGAGGGACATGAGTCATAAAAGAATGTTCAATGAGGAATTCAAGCACATCTCCATTCTTTTCATTTTTTTGAAGGAGAAATGGATGAAACAAATAAAGCACAATGAAATGATGACACATGCCCAATTCTCTTACTGTCCACTACCCAAAATATTGACACACACATCGCACCAGCTATAAATAATATGAATCCCAATGAACGCACAGTAAAGGCCCTTTCCCCACACTCAGACTTGAAATATCCATGCAAAAATACTAAAAGTGAAGGTGGTTAAGGAAAATTGGCTTGTAATGTGGCTTGAACCTATAAGGAAATTCATGGCATCTAAGGGCTTACGAAGGATAAATGTAAAGGTGGGTCTCAAGATAAAATGTGGCTATCCAAAGATATTCCTCAATATTTTCAAATACATTCCATGGAATCCAAATCTTTGGAAGAGAAAATTCACAAATTTTGGTTCTCACACAAAATCCAAGTTTCTCTCAAAAAAGTGTGGGTATTAGGAAGAATATGAAAAAGTGGTTTAGAATACCTCACAAGATTGGAAAAATATTTTTAGTTAGTGTTTCATGGGCATGGATTTCAAAAATATTTCAAACTCATTAAAATGATTGAAAATTAATTTCAAGGTAAAACAATTCATATCAACAATCATTTAAAATCCATTATTTCAAAATATAATTTCAACTCTTTCTAAACCAATTGATGTGTAAAAAATGATGATAATATTTATTAAATCTCAAAAATCCTAAAAATATGATAAATAAAAATGAAAAGAACACAAGAAAAACTAAGCAGGTTGACACTCCACCACACTTAAATTTTACTACCCTTCATATCAACTCAACAAAATATAAATATAAAGGTAGAATAGCTAAGGTAAGAAAAGATACAACCTGAAATTATTTTTGAAGTGGATGCCTTGAGTTAAGCTCCTAGAAGCTACCACTTTAAGACTACAAGAAAGTAAAGAAAATACATAAGAAAAATAAATAAAAATAATGAGAAAGTGAAAATGAAATAGATAGTGCTTGGTTTAGACCCCCAAGTGGGTGCTAGGTTTTTACTACCCCTAGTTAGGCAGTTTTAGTAGATTATCCCCAATCAGAAGGTGGGTGTGGTTTCTTTGAGATGAACCACCACATGTGACTTTTACCAATTTCCATGAATAAACACTGAATGTAGAGAACCTCAAAAAATATAAGATAGTTTCAAACCCCACATAAATAATAAATAAAGAAATTAAGGTCCAAAGTGGGAGGAAGTAGAATATAGGCATGCTCCCTATTAATTTTTGTGGTGTCCTCCTCCATATGGTATGAAATTTATTTGAGGAGGTAGTTGCACCACCATATTCTCCGACTCTTCTTCTTCAATAACCACCACTTGAGTGGTCTGTTCTTTAACATCCAAGGTCTTCTCCAATTGTGTTGTATCAAAAATTTCAGAGAAATAAAATTTAGAAAACAATTCAGCTTGAATAAGATTAAAACATGAGGAATTAATAAAGAAACATTCCCTTTCAAGTAAGTTATCTTGGTAATTGATCTCTTTAGGAATGACCATTGGGAACTCAATCTCAGTAGGTGAATCTTCTTCATTATCTTCCAAAGAAATATAGAGGTAGAATATTTCTGATTTTTCATCATCAAGGATGAGAAGATCATGTTTCAAGTTATCTTCGACAATGTTATTCCAGGATTCTTCTAAAAAATGATGATCTCCCATGAGTGCATCAGCTGGAATGTGTACTTATGGGACCTCCTCAAGTAATTGTTGAGTGCGGGATGATGTGATTAATTCCTTTAGAAGTTCATTCTCACCCGCATTAGGTTCTTTAGCAAAAAAATGATTGGTGAAATCTCGTCCACAACTCGATCTGGTTCAGGTTCTGGCTCAGGTTTGGATTGCTCTTGGGATGTACGGACATATTCTGTTAGCCTTTCTATTTGAATCTTTAGTCCTTATATGGCCTCTTTAAGTTAATTCACCTGAGCTCTGTTGTACTCTAAAGCATCTTCCTCTTGTTGTTGTTGCACCTGTGAGTAGTCATTCCATGCATAATAATTGTAGTTTGGATACATCATGGAAATTTTACTTTTTTAGATTTAAAAAAAATGAAAATCTATCTACATTGTGAAAATTGAGAAAGCTATGTAAAATACTGATTGGATCCTCGGAAACAGTGACAGTTTTGACGCATGCCTGTCGTAGGGAGTGGAAAAAGCAATTTAATTTTCCTAGTCCAGCATAGAGGCTGACCAGGGTCGTCTCTCTTGAGGAGCCTTTTCAGAAGTTCACTCACTTAATCTAATTTAACTAAACTACTTCTTTTGGTTGTTTTTATTTTATTTATGAATGGAATAAAATTTAATTAAAATAGAAGATAAAACTAATATGCAATGAAAAAATGCAATTAATTGAGAAATAACATGGCCTTTATGGGTTGGATTGTGGGTTCCATCATTCTCCTTGTTGGTATTTAAATTAAGTTTGATAATTAAATTATGAGATCTCATTCTTGAATTACTATTCTTTTATTTATTGGTGTGAAATCTTGATTGCATTTATCAATCTTAACTTCACCTCCTTCTATAGTCAAGGTTGATGGCACACCGCGATCGAGAGTGTGACATCTTCCGAGACCTGGCTCCATCGTATGACATTTCAACCACTGAATGGATAAACGCCATCGTATGAAGAGCTTGTATCTAGTAGAAGAGAGAGAAAATATTTAATAAAATAATTGAAATGAGTTTGAGATCAGTGTCATGGTGGAAGATCTCCACACCTGTGCACATCACCCTTGCTCAACATAAACTTAATAAAACATCAGAATTTAAGCACAAAATAAATGAAATTTCCACATACCTCCCACGGGCCAAGTCTCGGGTTAACCCCTCATTTTTTAGGGTAAGGGGTCATAGTGGATAATATGATAAGAATAAAATAAGAAAATATAGGGAAAAGATGAAGAAGAAAACAGGGTGGATGGGTGGACACAGAAATAAAAATAATGCAGGAATTTTATTAGAAATCTAAATTACAATTGAAAACTAAAACAAAAATAAATAAAATAAAAAAATAAAAAAAATTAAATGGGGAATGTAACACCCCGAGCTTCCATGGTACGCTTCTCTTTGAAAAATACAGTAGCGTGTGTTGTACGCATATCGAGTTCTAACACACCACAACCAATCAAACTAGCCGTTATGAATAGTAATACCTACTTTTTAAAATTTTATAAATTTTATCTCTCAAAATGGACTTCATTTTTGGATTCATAGTATCAAATTTAGCCTAAGGTGAAATTTTGGTACTTTTCAGATAACTTTAAAATTTTGGTGAATAGTGAAAATTACAAAATTTTAATTAAAAACAACTTTATTAATCAAAATAATTAATAATAATAAATTATTAATTTGAGTGGTTTTAAATTATATTTAGAATATAGTTTTACCATTTAATACAATGTTGGTCATTGGATATAATTTCACAATTAAACCGAACATAAGCAAGTATCAATCTTTTGATAGTTATTATATCTTAAAAACACGCTTTTTGTTTTGACAGCGGGAATTAATTTTAAATTAATTTCTTCCACTTCTATGTTTTGAATTTGAAAAAATGGATTCCATATTTGGAATCAGTATTTCCAAATAGTTTAAATAGGTAAATTTTATTTTTATACATTTTGAATAATTATTTCGGTAAATATTTTATTTACCATGGTTAAAGGGTAAATATTGTAAATAAGGGTTAAAAATAATATTATAATAATACTAAATTACCCTAAAACGTGTCCTAACCTTATTGATAGATACATGTCCGACCATGAGCATCTTTGGGTCGATTTTGGGACCTCATGGTGCAACTTGTAAGTGATAGGGACACTTTATTTTAATTAAGTTAAAATAAATACAAAAATGACACACGCATATATCTTTTAGAAAAACAATTTTTACATAGGGTTATATATGTTGGATTTTCAACAATAATTATTCATTAGAAATATAAAAAGATTTTAAACATAATGGTAGTTTATTTATAATTTTTATACATTATATAATTTAATTTATTTATGACACAATGGTGATGTAGTAATTACCATAATAGTGAAAAATTAAAATAATTGATTTTATAAATACCCAAATAAATATAATTTGAGACTTTTAATGAATTACACTACTTTTTTAGGATAATATGACATATTAGGATTGATTTAATTAACTTTGTTCGAAGTAATAATTCTGTTATGATTTTTACAAAAATCAATTATTGAATAGTGTCAAAATTGACATAAAAGAGTTTTTAAAACAAATATTATATTATTAATTGATATTAAATTCCTAAAAATCTAAGGTTTGGCTAAGAGACTTATATCATGATGGGTATATCATTAATGGACCACATGGGGGTCTCTTGGATGTATATAGTAAGTTTATTAACCATATAATATAAAAATACAAAGAGACATTGTAAAAGTGAAACTAATTAACAAAGAGTTAATATATAAAGATAAGGTTATTATAATAACTCAAACATGTATAAATTCTATTGGTTGAGTGGTTTTAGACCCGTACCCACCTTAACCTTTAAATAATCCACTTTGTAGGCATTCAAAACCGAATAAAAATTTATTATAAATTAATACTTTAAGTTTTTCCTAAAGAGCCCCTCACCCCTCTTATAAAAGGACACTCCATATTCTCATTAATTCACACCTTCAAAGCCTTTTGGTTTGGCAAAACCCTACCCAAATACTCTCTAAACTTCCCTCAATTCATCCTAGAGGCATTCCTTTAGTCAAAAATCCATCCTATGGAGCCCTTTTGATCAAATCAAAACGAAGAACCTGAAGAAGAGGTAATGATTTCACCACCCTTTTTCAAGTTTCTTTCTTCTTACACTTCTTATTTCTTTGTTATTACCATTCTAAAATAATGAATCTAGTATCTCCTATATACTTTAATATTATTATAAAAATGGTACAACCATATTCAGTATTCTATCCATCCTTTGAATGACATGTCAGCATACGTGTGTACGTACGGCTTACCGTCTCCACGTCGTGGTGTAATTGTTATTCAATATATTATTATTTGGATGGGTATAATAATGATTTTTAATTCATGTAAATAATAAATATAATATGATAATTATTCTGTATATATGATATAACATCCAATTATATATTATTTTAATATCAAAATAATGATATTTTCGCTCGTGCGTACGTACGGATTACTGTCTCCACGACGCGATGAGATTCATTTCCAAGTTCACCATTCATCGACGATTATAAAAAAAATATTACTAATAAGTATGTAATATATGATATAATAATTCTACTGGATATATATATATATAGGGATTTATTTACTTATGTATATCTTATTCACCTACTTCCGTTCAATACTATATGAAAACGAAAACAACATTTATGCGTACGTACGGACTACCGTCTCCATAAACGGTGTTTTTCATTTCATATATATGTCTATAATACATATTTATATTCTAAATATATATGATATATTTATCATGTTTTATATTCTGGAAGTATTTAAATCATGATCTATGTGATACAACCAACAGTGACAAGTTAAAACACGTACGATAAAGAAAATGATTATTACCCGAATTGTTAACTTAACATCGAAATTATTATTAAATGGGTAATACAAAGTCATAAATGAATCATGAATGATATCATAAATATTAATATGGTTCTGTTATAATTTAATAACATACTACTATCTTCATACAAGAGGTTAAACGTACCCTCGACTAAAGGGAAATGCAAGGTAAGGGGTTTTCATCTCACTCCTTATTCACGTGAGATTCATGCCATATTGCCACCATTACCATTTGTGTGGTGTATGTACTACCCATAATTATATTATTTGTGTAATACACTTTAATTTATGTGTATTTACATATTCATTGTATGCTACCTCTTTCATGGGTTCTATGTTTCATAAGTTACCAAATTGGTAAGGGTTTATTTCACAATCTCTTCATTATCTGTGGTTGTTTATATGTAATTATCTTCTGGGACCACTTTATCATCCACATCCATGTTTCTTAAAAATTTATTTCAAAACATTTTTAATATTTAATAGACAATGGGTTAAAGTCATTTATACTCTTATTTTAATTTATATGTTTTTAAAGGAATCATTCCAACGTTTTCGAAACAAGTTACTTTTTAACCTTTTTGTCAAAATTAAGGTAAGAATGTATTTTTTTAACTTATACGGAGGGTGCGGTTATTCTCCGCCATTATTACACCTTTTAAGATTCCTTCACAATCTTATAAATATATTTTCAAAATAAAGGTTTTCTCTATAATTATGCGACTTTTAAATGATTTCAAAAAAAGGGATATTTCTCTCAAATACTATTGATTTCATATATGTCAACATCCTTTGATAAGTTTTACACTTGTTTCAAGTTGATTTATTATGATACAAATCATCCATATTGTATTTAAGGTTTTGTGATATTTTTGACTATGGATGAGTTATTTTTATGCCATTAATGGTTTATGATTAAAGTTTTGAAATTTTCTATGTTAGTTTTAATACGAATGTTTATGTTATATTTCATCCTCTTCTTAAGATGAATGTGTTGGACTAGTATGTTCCGGGTTGGGGACTTGTAAAAGTAAGCCCTCCGGGTTGGTGTCCGGTTATTCGAGGCACTCTGGGTTGGTGTTCGATTATTAGAGGAACTCTGGGTTGGTGTCCGGTTATTAGAGGCACTCCGGGATGGAGTTTGGTTACAGAGGCTCTCCGGGTTGGGTTCCGGTTACAGTTATCCCTTAGGTCTTGGAATGGGGCCTTGAAAGAGAAATTAACGTTAGAAATCATGAATTCCATCATTATGAAAGTGGTTAGTGATATTGCATGTGATTATTTGATTAGTAGAATATCCATTTGAATAAGTAAATGGAATTATTTCATTTTATTTCTGCCATATTATGCTGAAGTTCAAGTTTAAAAGGATTTTGTTTTATTTTTATACATTGACTTAAAGGTTTATGCTTATTTTTGAAAGTTTCCACTATATTTCTTACCCTTACTAAGCATTTTAGCTCACCCTTTTCTATGTTTTATTTTTCCCAGGATTCCAAAAAGTGTAATGTGATTGATATGCAGGGTTAAGCCAAGGGAATAATGGTTTTCATAAAGATTATTTATGTTGTTTTGTACATCTTAAAGTACAAATGTAACATTCATGTATGTGATCTATTTTTCCAAGACTACTAAACTGATCGGTCCTTCGGGACTTGATTCCTTGTAATCATGCTAATGTATTAAAATAATGCACCGACTCTGGGTAACTGGGGTCGGGGCATTATAGTTGGTATCAGAGGAAGTTTAGAAATAACCTTGGAAACCATATTTAGATAAACTCTGATTAGAGCACATAGCCCTAAGATATACTTTGAGGATTAGTATAGAATAACTCCCTAGAATTTTGGTATTGTAGAGATTTTGTGAGTTTTTCGAGCAATACATCCATTTCTGGATACGAGCAGGTAGAGGCAGCTCTGGCACAGATGTACCTAGGGTAAAACCTGAAAACACCGCTTTGAGCTAGACTCGAACAGGAACTGGTGCACAACAACAGGCCTTGCTGCACTCTTGGTTACGACACTCCCGTGGGATATGCTTAGGATAATTCTCATTTTCTTTACAAACCATTATTAAGGGCTTTTGAGTATATACTTAGTCAAAGAAAACATTTTTATGATTATGGATTATATCCATAAACTGTTCAATTTGTGTTAAGTATTTTACAAGTTTGGTAATTATTCATTGCAATTCATAAACTGAACTGGTTGTTGTTATTGTATAGAAATAGTGCCCAGTAGAAGGAATGTGAACTCATGTAATACGTATGATCCAAAGAGTAAGAAGGATCATATCTTTCATGGTCCTAAGCCAAAATTTAGTAAGGAAATAGTTTTCCACGTATTATCATCATATAAAGAAATAGTATCATGTGTTGATAAGATGAGTAAATAATTCTCGGAGTCCTATGGCATTGAAGGGAAGTAATAGAAGAAAAGTATGGAAGAGAGAAAGATGGATAAAGGGAAGAGGGAAAAGAAGAATTTTCCCATATGTGATAACTGTGAGAAGAAACACCCTGGAACTTACCTGAAAGGAATGGGAGTTTGTTATAAGTGTGGAGGAAAAGGGGCACAAAGTACGTGACTGCAAGGGTAAGAAAAAGGTTTCAAATATACAATGCTTCATTTGCGTGGAGTTTGGACACTACACGAACCAATGTTCCTGTCATCAGACTATGCCACAAATAATGCTATTGGATAATAATCAAGTTATGATACTACCAGATATGAAGAGGAATGACTAGTGTTCTTATGTTGTTATTTTAGAATTACTTCATTTAAGTGTTGTATCAATGATGTTCTGGAAATAAATAAGTATTGTACTGCAGTACTATTTAATTAAGGATTTGAGATTTTATGGTACTAAGAAAAGTGACTCTACAGCGAGTTAAATTTTTTTGGAATTTACATGGTTGAAGGAAAGATAAACCTTAATATGGTCTTAATATTGAGGTAGTGATTTTGGAATAAGAGATGGTTGATTTTGGTAATTCAGGATGTTGTGGTGTTTTAAAAGATTATATTAGGAAGGCGTTCACATGTTATTATCTGACAATAAGGATCCTCATTATGTTTAACTTCCTTGTAAATTTTGGACTGTGAGTTTGGATAATATTATTTTGGATAAGTCTAATGGTTGGAATGGATTAAGTTTGAAAGGTTAGTTTTTTGGATTTTTATAAAAGGACAACACGCAGACCGTGTGATGACCCATCATGTCAGACAAAGCTACGGGAATTGAACCCACAACCATAGTGCAATTGGGATTTATCGCCTACCATTGTGCTACATGAAGTTCCTGGATGGTATAATGTATTTTCTTTACATAAAGGGTCTGATATGTGAAATATAAATTCATTATATTTGGAACCCTATACGATTAGGATAAATAGAGTATTTTTGAGTTGTATTATGTTTTGGGGTGAAAGATGAGTTTGTGGTAGAAATTTATTAATGGATAAAACTCTAATTATAAAGTAAGTATATCTCCTTATGATCTTAGCCAATCTCATAAATAAATTCCTCAACATTAAGAAAAGGAAATTAGAACAAAAATTTTGTCCTAGATGGTACCTTAGATCATCACTAATTTATGGCTTTGGGATTGTTGGCCTTTTCATAGCCATGTTCTCTACCACTCTCCATCAGATAATTGATGGTTAGATTTCTCTTCCATATCCATATTTTCCTACATGAAACCCTAGTATGTGTTATTTTCGGTAATCTTCATACATTCCACTCTTTATTTTAAAAAGAGGCCTCATTAATTCATTCTTCAATGTGGGATTTCAACTAAGATATTTTGAAACGTCAAAAATGTGTTATCCTAATACCTTATGTTTTGTTGAACTGGTGGTATTTTAAATCATCAGAGATTAATGAATTTAAGGTCCTCAATTTTAAACTTGTTTTTGATTGATGACCTCAATCACTACCTATAAAAATTTATGTTTTTCCTACAGTTACATGTCTATAATTACCACCAATGTCCTCCTAATCGAGATCATAATTTTGTGGTGACCCTTTCATTTCTCTTTCCATCTTGTTAAGACTAAATTTTATTAACCAAATTTCCGATGTGGGTTTTTTCCACAAAGATATTTTCTATTTTCAACCTTTATTTTCAGAGAACAATCTCAAATTGTGAGTACACAATTTGTTGAAGGAGGGGAGAATGTAACACCCCGAGCTTCTACGGTATGCTTCTCTTTGAATAATACAGTAGCGTGTGTTGTACGCCACTTCGAGTTCTAACACACCACAACCAATCAAACTAGTCGTTATAAATAGTAATACCTAATTTTTGAAATTTTATAAATTTTATCTCTCAAAATGGACTTCATTTTTGGATTCAAAGTATCAAATTTAGCCTAAGGTGAAATTTTGGTACTTTTGGATAACTTTAATATTTTGATGAATAGTGAAAATTGCTAAATTTTAATTAAAAACAACTTTTTTAATAAAAATAACTAATAATGATAAATTATGAATTTGAACTGTTTTAAAGTATATTTAGAATATATTTTTACCATTTAATATAATGTTGGTCATTGTACATAATTTTACAATTAAACCAAACATAAACAAGTATCAATCTTTTGATATTTATTATATCTTAAAAACACGCTTTTTGTTTTGACAGCGGGAATTAATTTTAAATTAATTTCTTCCAATTCTGTGTTTTTAATTTGGAAAAATGGACTCCATATTTGGAATCAGGATGTCCAAATTGTGTAAATAGGTAACTTTTATTTTTAGACATTTTGAATAATTACTTCGGTAAATATTTTATTTACCATGGTTAAAGGGTAAATCTCGTAAATAAGGGTTAAAAATAATATTATAATAATACTAAATTATCCTAAAACATGTCATAACCTTATTGGTGGATAAATATCCGACCATGGGAATGTTTGGGTCGATTTTGGGACCCCATGGTGCCACTTGTAAGTGATTGGGACACTTTATTTTAATTAAGTTAAAATGAATACAAAAATGACACCAGCATATATCTTTTAGAAAAACAATTTTTACATAAGGTTATATATGTTGGATTTTCAACTATAAATATTAATTAAAAATATAAAATGATTTCATACATAATGGTATTTTATTTATAATTTTTAGACATTAAATAATATAATTTATTTATGACACAATAGTGATGTAGTAATTACCATAATAGTAAACAATTAAAATAATTGATTTTATAAATATGCAAATAAATATAATTTGAGACTTTTAATGAATTAAACTAATTTTATAGAATAATATGACATATTAGGATTGAGTTAATTAACTTTTTTCGAAGTAATAATTCTGTTATAATTTTTACAAAAATCAATTATTGAATAGTGTCAAATTTGACATAAAAGAGTTTTTAAAACAAATATTATATTATTAATTGATAGTAAATTCCAAAAAATCTACGGTTCATCCACGAGTCTTATATATTGATGGGTATATCAATCATGGAGCACTTGGGGGTCTCTTGGATGTATATAGTATGTTTATTTACCATATAATATAAAAATACAAAGAGACATTGTAAAAGTGAAACTAATTAACAAAGAGTTAATACTTAAAGATAAGGTTAATATAATAACCCAGACCTATCTAAATTATATTGGATGAGTGGTTTTCGACCCATCCCCACCTTAAACTTTAAATAATCTACTTTGGAGCCATTATAAACCGAATATGAATTTATTATAATTTAATACTTTAAGTTTTTTCTAAAGAGCCCCTCACCCCTCTTATAAAAGGACACACCCTCTTCTCATTAATTCACACCTTCAAAGCCTTTTGGTTCGGCCAAAACCTACCCAAATACTATATAAACTTCCTTCACTTCATCATAGAGGCATTCCTTTAGTCAAAAAGCCATCCTATGGAGCCCTTTTGATCAAATCAAAAGGAAGAACCTGAAGAAGAGGTAATGATTTCATATATGTCAACATCCTTTGATAAATTTTACACTTGTTTCAAGTTGATTTATTATGATACAAATCATCTATATTGTATTTAAGGTTTTGTGATATTTTTGAATATGGATGAGTTATTTTTATGCCATTAATGGTTTATGATTAATGTTTTGACATTTTGTATGTTAGTTTTAATATGAATGTTTATGTTATATTTCATCCTCTTCTTAAGATGAATGTGTTGGACTAGTTTGTTCCAGGTTGGGGACCGGTAAAAGTAAGCCCTCCGGGTTGGTGTCCGGTTATTAGAGGCACTCCGGGTTGGTGTCCAGTTATTAGAGGCACTCTGGGTTGGTGTCCGGTTATTAGAGGCACTCCGGGATGGATTCCGGTTACAGAGGCTCTCCGGGTTGGGTTCCTATTACAGTTATCCCTTAGGTCTTGGAACGGGGCCTTGAAACAGAAATTAAAGTTCAACATCATGAATTCCATCATTATGAAAGTTGTTAGTGATATTGCATATGATTATTAGATTAGTAGAATATCCATGTGAATAAGTAAATGGTATTATTTCATTTTATTTCTTCCATATTATGCTGAAGTTCAAGTTTAAAAGGATTTTGTTTTAGTTTTATACATTTCCTTAAATGTTTATGCTTATTTTTGAAAGTTTCTGATGTATTGCTTACCCTTACTGAGCATTTGAGCTCACCCCTTTCTATGTTTTATTTTTCCCAGGATTCCAAGAAATGTAATGTGATTGATATGCAGGGTTAAGACAAGGGAATAATGGCGTTCATAAATATTATTTATGTTGTTTTGTACATCTTAAAGTACAAATGTAACATTCATGTATATGATCTATTTTTCCAAGACTGCTAAACCGATCGGTCCTTCAGGACTTGATTCCTTGTAATCATGATAATGTATTAAAATAATGCATCGACTCTGGGTAACTGGGGTCGGGGCATTATAGTTGGTATTAGAGGAAGTTTAAAAATAACCTTGGAAACTAGATTTAGATAAACTCTGATTAGAGCACATAGCCCTGAGATAGACTTTGAGGATTAGTATAGAATAACTTCCTAGAATTTTGGTATTGTAGAGATTTTGTGAGTTTTCAGAACAATACATCCCTGTCTGGATACGAGCAGGTAGAGGCAGCTCTGGCACAAATTTACCTAGGGGTAAAACCCGAAAACACCGCTTTGAGCTAGACTCGAACGGGAACTGGTGCACGACAATATGCCTTGCTGCACTCTTGGTTACGACACTCCCGGGGGATATGCTTAGGATAATTCTCATTTTCTTTACAAACCATTATGAAGGGCTTTTTAGTATATACTTAGTCAAAGAAAACATTTTTATGATTATGGATTATATCCATAAACTGTTCAATTTGTGTTAGGTATTTTACAAGTTTGGTAATTATTCATTGTAATTCATAAACTGAACTAGTTTATGTTATTGTATAGAAATGGTGCCCAGTAGAAGGAATGTGAACTCTCGTAATATGTATGATCCAAAGAGTAAGAAGGATCATATCTTTCATGGTAGTAAGCCGGAATTTTGTAGGTAAATAGTTTCCCACGTATTATCATCATATGAACAAATAGTATCATGTGTTGATAAGATGAGTAAATAATTCTCGGAGTCCTATGGCTTTGAAGGTAAGCAAGAGAAGAAAAGTATGGATGAGAGAAATATGGATAAAGGGAAGAGGGAAAAGAATAATTTTCCCATATGTGATAACTGTGGGAAGAAACACCCTGGAACTTGCCTGAAAGGAATGGGAGTTTGTTATAAGTGTGGAGGAAAAGGGGCACAAAGTACGTGACAGCAAGGGGAAGAAAAGGGTTTCAAATATACAATGCTTCATTTGCATGGAGTTTGGACACTACACGAACCAATGTCCCAGTCATCAGACTATGCCACAAATAATGCTATTGGATAATAATCAAGTTATGATACTACCACAAATGAAGAGGAATGACTAGTGTTCTTATGTTGTTATTTTAGAATTATTTCATTTAAGTGTTGTATCAATGATGTTCTGGAAATAAATAAGGATTGTACTGCAGTACTATTTAATTAAGGATTTGATATTTTATGGTACTAAGAAAAGTGACTCTACAGCGAGTTAATTTTTTTTGGAATTTACATGGTTGAAGGAAAGATAAACCTTAATATGGTCTTAATATTGAAGTAGTGATTTTAGAATAAGAGATGGTTGATTTTGGTAATTCAGGATGTTGCGGTGTTTTAAAAGAATATATGAGGAAGGCGTTCACATGTTATTACCTGACAATAAGGATCCTCATTATGTTTAACTTCCTTGTAAATTTTGGACTGTGAGTTTGGATAATATTATTTTGGATAAGTCTAATGGTTGGAATTGATTAAGTTTGAATGGTTAGTTTTTTGGATTTTTATAAAAGGACAACACGCAGACCGTGTGACGACCCGTCATGTCAGACAAAGCTGCGGGAATCAAACCCAAAACCATAGTGCAATTGGGATTTATCGCCTACCATTGTGCTACATGAAGTTCACGGATGGTATAATGTAGTTTCTTTACATAAAGGGTCTGATATGTGAAATATAAATTCATTATATTTGGAACCCTATACGATTAGGATAAATAGAGTATTTTTGAGTTGTATTATGCTTTGGGGTGAAAGACGAGTTTCTGGTAGAAATTTATTAATGGATAAAACTCTAATTATAAAGTAAGTATATCTCCTTATGATCTTAGCTAATCTCATAAATAAATTCCTCAACATTAAGAAAAGGAACTTAGAACAAAAATGTTGTCCTAGATGGTACCTTAGATCATAACTAATTTATGGATTTGGGATTGTTGGCCTTTTCATAGCCATGTTCTCTACCACTCTCCATCAGATAATTGATGGTTAGATTTCTCTTCCATATCCATATTTTTCTACATAGAACCCTAGTATGTGTTATTTTCGGTAATCTTTATACTTTCCACTCTTTATTTTAAATAGAGGCCTCATTAATTCATTCTTCAATGTGGGATTTCAACTAAGATATTTTGAAACTTCAAAAATGTGTTATCCTAATACCTTATGTTTTGTTGAACGGATGGTATTTTAAATCATCATAGATTAATGAATTTAAGGACCTCAATTTTAAACTTGTTTGTGATTGATGACCTCAATCACTACCTATAAATATTTACGTTTTTTTTCAGTTACATGTATATAATTACCACCAATGTCCTCCTAATCGAGATCATAATTTTTTAGTGACCCTTTCATTTCTCTTTTCCTCTTGTTAAGACTTAATTTTATTAACCAAATTTCCAATATGGGTTTTTTCTACAAAGATATTTTCTATTTTAAACCTTTATTTTCAAAGAACAAAATCAAATTGTGAGGACGCAATTTTTTGAAGGAGGGGAGAATGTAACACCCCAAGCTTCCACAGTACACTTCTCTTTGAAAAATACAGTAGCGTGTGTTGTACACAACTTCGAGTTTTAACACACCACAACCAATCAAACTAGCCATTATGAATAGTAATACCTAATTTTTAAAATTTTATAAATTTTATCTCTCAAAATGGAATTTATTTTTGGATTCGGAGTATCGAATTTAGCCTAAGGTGAAATTTTGGTACTTTTTGGATAACTTTAATATTTTGATGAATAGTGAAAATGACTAAATTTTAATTAAAAACAACTTTTTTAATAAAAATAATTAATAATGATAAATTATGAATTTGAGTTGTTTTAAAGTGTATTTAGAATATATTTTTACCATTTAATACAATTTTGGTCATTGGACATAATTTCACAATTAAACCGAACATAAACAAGTATCAATCTTTTGATATTTATTATATCTTAAAAACACGCTTTTTCTTTTGACAGCGGAAATTAATTTTAAATTAATTTCTGCCACTTATGTGTTTTGAATTTGGAAAAATGGATTCCATATTTTGAATGAGGATGTCCAAATTGTGTAAATAGGTAACTTTTATTTTTAGACATTTTGAATAATTACTTCGGTAAATATTTTATTTACCATGGTTAAAGGGTAAATCTGGTAAATAAGGGTTAGAAAATAATATTATAATAATACTAAATTACCCTGAAACGTGTCCTAACCTTATTGGTGGATACATGTCCGACCATGGTCATCTTTGGGTCGATTTTCGGACCCCATGGTGCCACTTGTAAGTGATAGGGACACTTTATTTTAATTAAGTTAAAATGAATACAAAAATGACACAAGCATATATCTTTTAGAAAAACAATTTTTACATAGGGTAATATATATTGGATTTTCGACTATAAATATTCATTAAAAATAAAAAATTATTTCCTACATAATGGTATTTTATTTATAATTTTTAGACATTAAATAATTTAATTTATATATGACACAATGGTGATGTAGTAATTACCATAATAGTGAAAAATTAAAATAATTGATTTTATAAATACCCAAATAAATATAATTTGAGACTTTTAATGAATTACACTAATTTTCTAGGATAATATGACATATTAGGATTGATTTAATTAACTTTTTTAGAAGTAATAATTCAGTTATTATTTTTACAAAAATCAATTATTGAATAGTGTCAAAATTGACATAAAAGAGTTTTTAAAAAAAATATTATATTATTAATAGATATTAAAATTTTAAAAATCTAAGTATCGGCCAAGAGACTTATATAATGATGGGTATATCATTAATGGACCAGTTGTGGGTCTCTTGGATGTATATAGTATGTTTATTAACCAGATAATATAAAAATACAAAGAGACATTGTAAAAGTGAAACTAATTAACAAAGAGTTAATACTGAAAGATAAGATTAATATAATAACCCAAACCTGTCTAAATTCTATCGCTTGAGTGGTTTTTGACCCATCCCCACCTTAACCTTTAAATAATCAACTTTTTAGCCATTAGAAACCGAATATAAATTTATTATAAATTAATACTTTAAGTTTTTCCTAAAGAGCCCCTCACACCTCTTATAAAAGGACAGTCCCTCTTCTCATTAATTCACACCTTCAAAGACTTTTGGTTCAGCAAAACCCTACCCAAATACTCTCTAAACTTCCCTCACATAATCCTAGAGGCCTTCCTTTAGTTATAAAGCCATCTTAAGGAGCCCTTTTGATCAAATCAAAAGGAAGAACCCGAAGAAGAGGTAATGATTTCACCACCCTTTTTCAAGTTCCTTTCTTCTTACACTTCTTATTTCTTCATTATTACCATTCTAAAATAATGAATCCAGTATCTCCTATATAATGTAATATTATTGTAAAAATGGTACAACCATATTCAGTATTCTATCCATCCTTTGAATGACATGTCACCATACATGTGTACGTACGGCTTACCGTCTCCACATCGTGGTGTAATTGTTATTCAATATATTATTATTTGGATGGGTATAATAATGATTTTTAATTCATGTAAATAATAAATATAACATGATAATGATTCTGTATATATGATATAACATCCAATTATATATTATTTTAATATCAAAAGAATGATATTTTCACTCGTGCGTACGTACGGATTACCGTCTCCACGACGCGATGAGATTCATTTTCAAGTTCACAATTCATCGACGATTATAAAAATATATATTACTAATAAGTATGTAATATATGACATAATAATTCTACTGGAGAGATATATATATATATATATAATGATTTATGTACTTACATATATCTTATTCACCTACTTCCGTTCAATACTATATGAAAACAGAAACAGCATTTATGCGTACGTACGGACTACTGTCTCCATAAATGGTGTTTTCCATTTCATATATATGTCTATTATACATATTTATATTCTAAATATATATGATATATTTATAATGTTTTATATTCTGGAATAATTTAAATCATGATCTAAGTGATACAACCAAGAGTGACAAGTTAAAACACGTACGATAGAGAAAGTGATTATTACCCGAAATGTTAACTTAACATGGAAATTATTATTAAATGGGTAATATAAAGTCATAAATGAATCATGTATGATATCATAAATATTAATATGGTTTTGGTATAATTTAATAACATACTACGATCTTCATACAGGAGGTTAAACGTACCCTCGACTAAAGCAAAGTGCAAGGTAAGGGGTTTTCATCTCACTCCTTATTCCCGTGAGATTCATGACATATTGCCACCATTACCTTTTTTGTGGTGTATGTACTGCCCATAATTATATTATTTGTGTAATACACTTTAATTTATGTGTATTTACATATTCATTATATGATACCTCTTTCATGGGTTGTATGTTTCGTAAGTTACCAAATTGGTAAGGGTTTATACAACAATCTCTTCATTATCTGAGGTTGTTTATACGTAATTATCTTCTGGGACCTCTTTATCATCCACATCCATGTTTCTTAAAACTGTATTTCAAAACATTTTTACTATTTAATAGACAATGGGTTAAAGTCATTTATACCCTTATTTGACTTTATATGTTTTTAAAGGAATCTTTCCAACGTTTTCGAAACAAGTTACTTTTTAACCTTTTTGACAAAATTAAGGTAAGAATGTATTTTTTAATATATACAGAGGGTGTGGTTATTCTCCACCGTTATTACACCTTTGAAGCTTCCTTAACAAGCTTATAAAGATATTTTCAAAATAAATTTTTTCTCTATAATTATGCGACTTTTAAATGATTTCAAAAAAAGAGATATTTATCTCAAATACTATTGATTTCATATATGTCAACATCCATTGATAAATTTTACACTTGTTTCAAGTTGATTTATTATGATACAAATCATCCATATTGTATTTAAGGTTTTGTGATATTTTTGACTATGGATGAGTTATTTCTATGCCATTAATGGTTTATGATTAAAGTTTTGACATTTTGTATGTTAGTTTTATACAAATTTTTATGTTATATTTCATCCTCTTCTTAAGATGAATGTGTTGGACTAGTATGTTCTGGGTTGGGGACCGGTAAAAGTAAGCCCTCTGGGTTGGTGTCCGGTTATTAGAGGCACTCCGGGTTAGTGTCCGGTTATTAGAGGTACTCCGGGATGGTGTCCGGTTATTAGAGGCACTCCGGGATGGAGTCCAGTTACAGAGGCTCTCCGGGTTGGGTTCTGGTTATAGTTATCCCTTAGGACTTGGCACGGGGCCTTGAAACAGAAATTAAAGTTCGATATCATGAATTGCATCATTATTAAAGTGTTTAGTGATATTGCATGTGATTATTTGATTAGTAGAATATCCATGTGAATAAGTAAATGGAATTATTTCATTTTATTTCATCCATATTATGCTGAAGTTCAAGTTTAAAAAGATTTTGTTTTAGTTTTATACATTGCCTTAATTGTTTATGCTTATTTTTGAATGTTTCCGCTGTATTTCTTACCCTTGCTGAGCATTTGAGCTCACCCCTTTTTATGTTTTATTTTTCCCAGGATTCCAAGAAATATAATGTGATTGATATGAAGGGTTAAGACAAGGGAATAGTGGAGTTCATAAAGATTATTTATGTTGTTTTTTACGTCTTAAAGTAAAAATGTATCATTCATGTATGTGATCTATTTTTCCAAGACTGCTAAATTGATCGGTCCTTCGGGACTTGATTCCTTGTAATCGTGCCAATGTATTAAAATAATGCACCGACTCTGGGTAACTGTGGTCGGGGCGTTACAGGGAAGATTTGTGGCCAGCCTCCCTTAGTGTAGATCTCCTCCTTAGTGCCTTGAAGGAATGGATGGAGAATGGGATGATTTGGGAAGGAGATGATGGCCTCCTTTTATATGTAGAAATCTGGACCCTGAAATTGTGTGCCCTATTTTCCCCATAAATGGTTGATTTACACATGGAACCATTAATAAAATTTTTTCCTTAATTTATTTTCCGTTCCCCATACAAATTTCAGCTTTATTGGCCACCATTTGTAGGAGTTATGAATTTTTCATTGGCAGTTTCTGTTTCTGGATGAAGTTTCCAGGAAGGTTCCTCCAAAAGTATATCGTTAAATGGTCGCATTAATGACTTCAAAACTCACCCAAATTTTTTTAGAGTCGTTCCTATCTTTCCTAGTTCTATTATTGGTAGAAAACCCTAATTTGTATATGTTTAGGCCAATTTTGGGTTCTGTTACAGTGGTGGGGTCCACGCTGACTGCCCGGAAAAATGTCCCACTTCAATGATTTTTTAGACCCTTTAGATGGCTAAATCAGCTCCTGGTTCAGAAGACAAAGTTGAAGGAAATAAAATTAGGATTCTAAAAAAATTAATCACAAAATTTGTACATATAGTTTCCATGAAATGATTAAACTACCCTTGATGTAAAATTCTTTCTAAAATCCAGAATTAAGTGTTTCTCACATTTAGGCTCAAAATAAAACTAAAACATAAAAACATTAAAATTATCCATCCAATAACACTATGGTGGGATTATAAACAATGATTTATAGTATAAAATATATGAAAATGTGAGCTCCATCACTCCCCCACACTTAAACATTGCACTCCTGGGCAATCATCTTACATCAAAATCAAAATCCACACAACAATCAAAAATGAGAAAATATCAATGATCTTATCCAAAATAGAATTCCATCATGTATCATCTATAATAAAACAATTATCTATCATTTTAATTTCAATAATTCAAATTTTTTCAACCTCAGAAATCAATCCATGGCCCAATCACAACCTACCTCACATTTAATTTTATGTCACTCTTCACTCAAGAGAAATTGAATCTAGAGTTGTACTCATACTTGAAAATCGCATGTATCACCAGAGGTTTGTGAAAATTCTCATTTATCCACAACGTGAAACATGAAAATGAATTTAGTAATGATGGAATTAATTAAACTTTAAAATGAATCTATGTCTTAGGGTTGGTGGGAAAATGATTGAAAAAGTTTCAAGCTAGAAAGAGGAGGTTGGACTTTTAAGTACAATGCATGATTAATTCAAGTGAAAACACTGGAAATTCCTCTCTCAATCCCACATGAAAATGTGGAAAAACCAAACCACCCCTCTTTTATGACATGGTACATGATCCAATTTGTGATTATAATGAATGATATCATCTAAGTTCTCCCTTTTGTTTCAAAGCTCCAGAAAGGCACAACTTTATTTTTTTTCTTTTTCATGGAGGATGAGCTGAAAACTGAATACAATGAATTAATGACAATTCATGCCATTGATTTTTGAGAGTGACATGATTTGTAAAAGAATTTAAATTGAGTAATTCAAGTTCATCTCTATTTTTTTCATTTTTTAAGGAGAAATTGTTGAAACAAATAAAGCATAATGAAATGAGGACACATGCCCAATTATCTTATTTTCCATTACCCAAAATATTGACACACACATCGCACCACCAATAAATAATACACATCCCAATGAACGCACATGAAAGGTCCTTTCCCCACACTCAAACTGGAAATATCCATGAAAAAATACTAAAAGTGCGGGTAGGTAAGGAAAATTGGATTGTAATGTGGCTTAAACCTATAATGAAATTCATGGCATCTAAGGGATTATGAAGGATAAAAGTAAAGGTGGGTCTCAAGATAAAATGTGGCTAGCCAAATATATGAGACAATCATTTCAAATACATTCCATGAAATCTAAATCTTCAAAAGAGAATATTCAAAAAATTTGGTTCTCACACGAAATCCAAGTTTCTCTCAAGAAAGTGTGGGTTTTAGGAAAAAAATGTAAAAGTGGTTTATAATACCTCATAAGATTGGAAAAATATTTTGAGTTAGTATTTCATGGGCATGGATTTCAAAAATCAGTCAAACTCATTAAAATGACTGAAAATTCATTTCAAGGTAAAAGAATTCATATCAACAATCATTTAAAATCTATTATTTCAAAAATCATTTCAACTATTTCAAAATCAATTGATGTGTAAAAAATTATAAGAATATTTATTAAAGCTAAAAAATCCTAAAAATATGATAAACAAAAATGAAAAGAAAACAAGAACTAAGCAGGTTGACACTCCCCCACAATTAAATTTTACTACCCCTCATATCAACTCAACAAAATATAAATTTATAGGTAGAAAATCCAAGGGAAGGAAAGATACAACTTGATATTATTTTTGAAGTGGATGTCTTGAGTTGAGCTCCTATAATCTACCACTTTAAGACTATAAGAATGTAATGAAAATATATAATAAAAATAAATAAAAATAATGAAAAAGGGAAAATAAAAGAGGTAATGATTGGTTTAGACCCCCAAGAAGGAGTTAGGTTTTTACTACCCCTATTCAGGCAGTTTCAGTGGATTATCCCTAGTCGGAAGGTGGGTGTGGTTTCTTTGAGATGAACCACCATATGTTACTTTTACCAATTTCCATGAATAAACACTGAAAGTAGAGAACCCCAAAGAAGATAAGATAGTACCCAAACCCACAGAAATAATAAAGAAATAAATTAAGGTCCAAAGTGGGAGGAATTAGAATATAGGGGCACTCCCTGTTAATTTCTGTGGTGTCCTCCTCCATGTGGTATGAAATTTTATTTGAGGAGGTAGTCGCATCACCATCTTCTCTGACTCTTCTTCTTCAATAACCACCACTTGAGTGGTATGTTCTTTAACATCCAAGCTCTGCTCCAATTTTGTTGTATCAAAAATTTCACAGAAAGAGAATTTTGAAAACATTTCTACTTTAATAATATTAAACCATGAGGAATTAAAAAATAAAACTTCCCTTTCAAGTAAGTTATCTTGGTAATTGATCTCTTCAGGCATGACCATTGGAAACTCAATCTCAGTAGGTGCGTCTTCTTCATTATCTTCCAAAGCAAGAGAGAGGTAGAATATTTCTGATTTTTCATCATCAAGGATGGGAAGATCATGTTTCAAGTTATCTTCGACAATGTTATTACAGGATTCTTCCAAAAAATGTTGATCTCCCATGAGTGCATCAGCTAGAATGTGTACTTCTGGGATGTCCTCGAGCAATGGATGAGTGCAGGATGATGTGATTCATTCCTTTAGAATTTCATTCTCACCCACCTCAGATTCTTTAGCAAAAAAAAATAATTGGTGAAATCTCATCCACAACTCGTTCTGGTTCAGGTTCTGGCTCAGGTTTGGATTCCTCTTGGGATGTATGGACATATTCTGTTAGCCTTTCTATTTTAATCTTTAGTCCTTCTATGGCCTCTTTAAGTTCATTCACCTGAACTCTGTTGTACGCTAAAGCATCTTCCTCTTGTTGTTGTTTCACCTGTGAGTAGTCATTCTATGCATAGTAATTGTAGTTTGGATACATCATGGAAGTTTTACTTTTTTTAGATTTTTAAAAAAAAATTAAAATCTATCTACAATGTGAAAATTGAAAAAGATAAGTAAACTAATGATTGGCTCCCCGACAATGGCGCCAGTTTTGATTCATGCCTACCGTAGGGCATGGAAAAATCAATTAAATTTTCCAAGTGCAGCATAGAGGCTGACCAGGGTCGTCTCTCTTGAAAACCCTTTTCAGAAATTCACTCACTTAATCTAATTTAACTAAACTACTTCTTTTTGTTGTTTTTATTTTATCTAATAATGGAATACAATATAATTAAAATAAAAGATAAAACTAACATGAAATGACAAAATGAAATTAATTGAGAAAGAACTTGGCCTTTATGGGTTGGTTGGTGGGTTCCATCATTCTCCTTGTTGGTATTTAAATTAAGTTTGATAACTCAATTATGAGATTTCATTCATTAATTACTATTATTTTATTTATTGGAGTGAAATCTTGAATGCATTTAGCAATATTAACTTCACCTCCTCCTATAATCAAGGTTGATGGCACTCCTCAATCAAGAGTGTGACATCTTCCAAGACCTGGCTCGATCGAATGTCATATCAACCACTGAATGGCTCAAATCCATCGTTTGAAGAACTTGTATCCAGTAGAAGGTATGGAAAATATTTAATAAAATAATAGAGATGAGTTTGAGATCAATGTTGTGGTGGACGATCGCCACACCCGTGCACGTCACTCTTGCTCATCACAAACTTAATAAAAATCGGAATTTAAGCATAGAATAAATGAAATTTTCACATACCTCCCCCGGGCCAAGTCTCGGGTTAACCCCTCATTTATTAGGGTAAGTGGTCACAATGGATAATATGAGAAGAATAAAATAATAAAAGAAGGATAAAAGATTAAGAAGGAAACAGGGTGGATGGGTGGACACAGAAATAAAAATAATGCATGAATTTTATTACAAATATAAATTACATTTGAAAACTAAAACAAAAATAAAGAAAAGAAATAAATAAAAAAATTAAATGGGGAATATTTTTGGTTGAACTCCCTCGGTGTAGACCTCCTCCTTGGTTCCTTGAAGAAATGCATGGATAATGGGGTGATTTGGGAAGGAGGTGAAGGCATCCTTTTATAGGCAGAATTCTGGACCCCAAAATTGTGGGCCCTGTTGTCCCCATAAATGGCCGATTTACGTGTGGACCCCTTCATAAAGTTTGGTCCCTAATGTGTCGTCCGTTCCACCTCCAAATTTCAGCTCTGTTCGCCACCATTTGTAGGAGTTATGAATTTTGTATTTGCGGTTTCTGTTTCTGGATGAAGCTTTCAGGAAGGTTCCTCCAAAAGTATATTGTTAAATAGCCACCTTAATGACTTCAAAACTCCCCAAAATTTGTTTTAGAGTCGTTCCTATCTTTCCCATTCTATCCCATGTAGAAACACCTCATTTGGATATGTGTAGGCCGAGTTTCGGTTCCGTTACAGTGGTGGGGTCCATGTTGTCCGCCCGGAAAAATGTCCAACTTCAATGAATTTTTTGACCATTTATTCAGTTAACCTATTAAATTGAGAAATCATTTTTCTGTTACACTGAGTTGAAATGTCATTACAATGTTTCCTTTATGAAACATAATTTTTATTATGCTCAGGTTGCAATGTTTTTACGTTACAACAAAATTTGAAATTCAAATAAAATAAACTAAAAGTTCATTTCATTTTTTCTAAAGAAAATTTTAATATATTTTTCTTAAAAATTCCGAAAAATAACTTTACCTCGACTTGTGCCAGTCGAGGTAAAGTCTTTCCTTGGGTAAAGTCATCGTTTTGGATGCAACAGTGCCCTCAAATTTTTAATCCCAGTACCCGTTTAGAAGTTTCCAAAATCATGAATGCGCGCTATTTTAAATAAACTTAAGAAAAGTTCAAACACTTATTCCAGGCTCACTGGGTCTCAGAATCAATTGTTGTCTGAGTGCCTGGTCTCGAAATAATCTCATATAATTTTAAAAAAAGTTATATAGAATTTTCAGGACACTACATTGCATGCATCATATAATTATAACTATATATTTACTTATTTCATTTTATATATTTATAACTTTATAAGTCTAATAAACATATTTATTATAGTTTTATAATTATTTACATATATATATTTATTTATAGTTATAATTATAACTATAAATAAATATACTTATATATCTATATATTTATAAAATTATATATGTATCTTTTGTACTTTTATAATTATTTAAATTTATATATATAATTATAATTATAAATAAATATATTAATTAAAAATTATTAATATGTAATTAAAATTTAATAATTATAAATATAATAAATATATTTATTATTTAAATTTATTTAATGTAAGTTGATATGTATTTTTTAAAACATAATGGTTCATATGGGTAACATGAATTAATCATATACCTAGTAAAGTATACATAATAAAAAACTAGCCATCACATATGGAGAACCTGAATAATAAGAAGGGGGTAATGTATAAATGAAAATTTATTATGATACATAACATATATGCACGCCAATTAAACTCACGCATGATAAATATATTTATTAAGCAAATTCATTGGAAACATATATATTTATTTAATAATTAATTATAAATATACATATTTAAAAAAGTAAATATATATATATGTATATATATATTAAGTATAAATAGAATAAATACAATAAATATAGAAAATATGATAAATATGCTGAATATAATAAATCTAATAAATCTAATAAATATAAACATAATAAATCTAATAAATCTAATAAATATAATAAATCTAATAAATCTAATTAATATATTTATTATTTAATGAAATTTATTATAATATTATAATTATTTAAATATATATATAATTATAGTATTAGAAATAGTTTTTTAAAACATTATATATATATTTGAATTATTAAAAAATATATATTTATTATAAACATGTGTTTTTTATTTAATGTATATAAATAAACATTATTTTATAATTTACATATTATAATTTTATATAAATTAATAATATATTTATTAAAAAAATTTATCAGAGATTTTAGCTACCGCTGATAAAGGTCTCCCCTTTATCAGCGCTTTCAACTTAACACTGATCAAATGTGGCGCTGCCATTGACCCATTCTTTGGTAGTATTTCTTCATATTATGATGCTCGGAATTTCCTCTAACAATGAAAGCCATGGCTTCATATTTGACATTAGCCTTGTCATCCAACTCATGAGAAAGCAAGATAGGTTTGACTTCTTCTAAGGTTAAGGAGTCTATGCCATACATCATAGCATTTATAATATGTTCATATGAACAATCTAAAGAAATTAGTTTCATTTAAAATTAAATAAGTATGAAAATCAACATAGGAAATATATTTATTTAGTGATTCAAATCCCACAACATTGCATGTTAACATAACACACCCATTACAACTTTCATGATTCTGTGAAAAAAACCACCATAGATTTTATTTAGTTGGCACACAGAAACATAAAAAACACACACAATCCTCAGTGTTGTAAGATCACACATCAGTAAAGTTGTTTTATGTAGGGAGATTTTCCTTTGTGGTTTCAAAGATGGTGTTGTAGTAGTTGGAGCTCGTGTAAGTTTCTCATTACACCTCTGTAGTGATGGTGGTGCTCATATAAAGAGTATCCCTCTACATGAAAGTAAAAGGAACATCGCACATACCTTTAGTTGCAATTAGATTCACTTTCATATAAGTTGTTGATGGGACAACAACTTTGTGAACCACTTCCATAAGGGCAGTTGTTGTTTTGGACTGTCATGACCTGTCCCCTGGGGCTCGTGTCCGAACTAACCCAATCCCGCCTCCCGATGGCTAGGGGCTGGCGACTAGCACCGAAGGAATTATCCTATAAGTGGGAGGCATTTTCTTGAGTACCTGTATGCACTCACACACACACACATCCTAACCCACAATGCTGAAAAGTAAACAAGCATTCCGTTAAGACAACCATTGAGAGTTAAATTACAAAACTGGAAGTAAAGGGGCCAGAGTACAAGCCCAAAAAAAAGATAGGTACAAGCTCCTAAAGTCTATCTATGGTAAACCCTACCTGATTTATAGGTAAAGGGGTGCCACCTGAAGTCGTTGAGGTATGCCTCGTCTGTCAGATCTCACTGGGCATTGCTTGGTGCTGGACCACCAACGTCTATGTCGAAGCATATGTCATCTGTAAAAGAAACAACACGTGTGGGCGGAGCCTGTGCAGGGGTGAGTAACACAATACTTGGTAAGGACACCAAAACACAAAGGTAATACCATAAAGGAAAGTATGCACAAAGTAGACTACCAAAGAGGTACACTAAGTGTAGCCTCTAAGAAGTACAGTGGACCGAGAGAGTCATTAGAGTCAGTGCACACAGGTATAACCTAAAGTATAGAATGAAATACTATCATTCGTAATGCTGAACATCTGGCACTGATGAGTCGTTATGGTCTGATGGGCCACTAAGGTCTGCTCGTTTGCAGGGCCACTGAGGCCCGCTCATCTTTTGGGCCACTGAGGTTTTCTCGTCAGCTAGGCCACTGAGGTTTGTTTTTCTGCTAGGCCACTGAGGTTCGCTCATCTATAGGGCCACTAAGGTCCACTTGATTCCCTCTCTTAGCGCACTTCATTGTGGGAGAATCTACTCATCAAGCCATCAGTCATATTTCAACTTCCACAAAAACTCACATACTGTATGTCAAAAGGATTGTTTCGTCATGAGGGTCCCAACGCCGCAAACGGATCATCTGTTGGGCCACTGAGATCTGCTCGTCTATTGGCCCACTCAGGTCCGCTCATCTGTTAGGCCACTGAGGTCTGCTCGTCACATGGACCACTGAGGTCTGCTTGATTCCCGCTCATAGCATGCTTGATTCAGGGAGAATCTACTCCTCAATTCATCGGTCGTATTTCAACTTCTATGAAAACTCCCATAGAGTATGTAAAACGGATCGTCTTGTCACACGGGGAAAAACTCCGCAAACATCCCATCAATTGGACACACCATTTGGAGGTTATGCCTGTTTTACTAAAAAGGGGCAGGTTGAGTCTGGGTCTGACCTGGGCCGCTGTGAGCGGGCCGACTTATCACGCTTGGATTCAGTGGCGGTCTCCCCATCCACTCTCGTTCAACGCGGAGGTTTCGTCACGTGATTGCCCCGTGGGTCGCGGCTGTCTTGCTGGACCGCGGCCCTACGGGCAAGTGATGCAACTCGTTGTTGCGTATGTCGAGGAATCGCTGCCGGTGGTTGCCGGAGGCCACTGTCGTCGTCCCGCGGCTGCTGTTGTGGGGACCTCCACCGCCGCAGTGTGCCACCTCCCACACACGGGGCATTGGTGGTTTCTTCTGCAGGCCACCAGACTTACTCTGGTTGTCCGTTCTCCGATTTGTGAGCGCCTTGAGGATCCTCAGGTCATCGTCATCAATTTGAGGGTCTGATCATGAAGAACACAAGAACACCCTCAACTGAGGGATTTGGGCCTTGTTCAAGTCGGTCTGATCCCTCAACATTAGAATTTAAAAACAAAACTGGAGGGGATTTAAGAATCCAACATGGATAACTTCGATTCAAAACCCCGAGATCCAAAACCCTCTTGCATAAGTGATTGATCTGCGGGTCATCTATTCATGGGTTGACCCAAATTCATCGCTCAATTCCATGAATAGGGAAAAAGGAAATTCACTTAGAATCCAACCCTTATCTCGAGGTTGGATCGTTCATTGGTGAAGATCACACCTCTGTTGTTCGTCGTTCCTCAATCCGTCGTTGGTGGCGGTTCGTCGATCGTCACTCGCCAATGCCAAATTTTCTAGGGTTCAGAGCAATACTGGATTGTGCCAACGATCTCGTATTCAATTAACCCATTAAATGAAGAAAACACACTTCAACGTTTCTATTATGCTAAGTCTCTGCATTGTTAGGTTGTTTCATTAACCAAAATAGCGCTTCAGTTACACTCGGGTTGCAACGTTGTTATGTTGCAACAAAATTTGAAATTCGAATAAAATAAAAAAAAGTTTATTTTTTTCTTAAGGAATTTTAATATATTTTTCTTTTAAATTCCAAAAAATAACTTTCCCCTCGACCTGTGCCAGTTGAGCTTATGTCTTTCTTTAAGTAAAGTTGTCATTTCAGACGCAAAAAGGGCCCTCAGATTTTTAATCCGGGCACCCGTTTAGAAGTTTCCAAAACCGCGTACGCGCGCTATTTTAAATGAACTAAAAAAAATTCAAACACTTATTCCAGGCTCATCGGATCTCGTAATCAAGTGTCATCTTAGTGCCTCGTCTCAAAATAATCTCATATAATTTAAAAAAAATTACATGTAATTTTTGGGACAATGTGTTGCATGCATCATATAATTATAACTATATATTTATTTATTTATTTTATATATTTATAATATTAGAATTATAATTAATATATTTATTATAATTTTATAATCATTTACATATATTTATTTATTTATATTTATAATTATAACTATATATTTATATATATTTATAAATTATATATGCATTTTATGTACTTTTATAATTATTTAAATATATATATAGTTATAATTATAATTTCAAATAAATATATAAATTAAAAAGTATTTATATACAATTAAAATTTAATAATTATTAAAATAATAAATATATGTATTATTTCAATATATTTAATGTAATTTTATAAGCATTTTTTAGAACATAATACTTTTTATGGGTAACATGAATTAATCATATACCTAGTAAAGTATACTTAAAAAAACGAGTCACCACATATGGACAACATGAATAATAAGAACAGAGTAATTTATAAATAAACATTCACAATGACACATAACATATACGCACGTCAATTATACTCACGCGTGATCAATATATTTATTGACCAAATTAATTAAAAACACACACACACACATATGTATAATAATTAATTATAAATATACATATTTAAAAAGTATGTATATATATATATTAATTATAAATAAAATACATATAACAAATATAATAAATATAATAAATATAATAAATATATTAAATATAAGTCTAATAAATGTAATTAAACAAATAAAACTAATAAATCTAATTAATATATTTATTATTTAATGAAATTTATGATAATATTATAATTATTTAAATATATATTTATATTTAATTATAGTATTAGAGATACTTTTCTTAAACATTATATATATTTGAATTATTAAAAAAATATTAATAAAAAATATGTGTTTTTTATTTAATGTATACAAATAAAAATTATTTTTGAATATAAATATAATAATTTAATATAAATTAATAATTTTTTTTAAAAACTTTTATTAGCGCTAAAAGTAACGCTGATATATTACCCTTTTATCAGCACTCAGAAAAGCACAGATAAAGGATACAGCTTTTTCATTGCTCTTTTTAATGCTGATAAAAGGTAGATTTATCAGTGCTTTTAGCTAGCGCTGATAAATGTGTCTCCTTTATCGGCACTTTCTGCCGAGCGCTGATAAAACGAGGCGCTGCCCTTACCCTATTTTGAAGTAGTGTTTCTTCATCCTGCAAAGCTTGGAATGACCTCTAACAATGAAAGTCATGGCTTGAGATTTAACATTAGCCTTGCCAACCAACTCATGAGAAACCAAGATAGATATGACTTGTGTAAGGTCATGGAGTCTTTTCAATACATCATAGCAATTATAATATGTTCATATGAACAATTTAAAGAAATTAGTTTCATTTGGAAATCAAAGTATGTAAAATCAACACAAGCAATATATTTATTTGGTGATTCAAATCCCACAACATTGCAAACACAACGCACCCATTACAACTTTAACGGTTCTGTGAAGGAAACCACCACAGATTTTATTTGGTTGGCACACAGAAACAAACAAAACACACACAATCCTCTACTGCAAGATCACACATCAATAAAGTTGTTCTATGCAGGGAGCTTCTCCTTGGTGGTTTCAAAGATGGTGTTGTAATAGTT
This sequence comes from Viscum album, assembly GCA_963277665.1. Lineage (NCBI taxonomy): Eukaryota > Viridiplantae > Streptophyta > Magnoliopsida > Santalales > Viscaceae > Viscum > Viscum album. The sequence continues at coordinate 1,081,172,759 of OY728145.1, read as the reverse complement.
GGAGCCGGTGTAAGTGTCGCCTTGCACCTCAGTAGTGACGGTGGTGCCAGTATAGAGATTATCCCTCTGCATGAAGGTAAAAGGAATTCCGCATGTACCTTTGGTCACAATTAGATTCAGCGTCACCTTAGTCATTGTTGGGACAAGTTAACAGTACGAAGTTGTGAAGCACTTCCAGAACCGCAGTCACCGTTTTGTCCTCTCCCCACTCCACTTTCGATTGAACTTCCCCTGACAGATCAATCTTTCCCTCAAAGATGAGCGGGAGGCTGAAATACATGGCGGCCTTCATTCCCAACTTCAGCGACACCATCATCTTCCAGGTACTGGTCTTGGTGTCGGTATAGGAAAGCTTCACGTCTAGAGTGCTGGGTTGATGACCAAAGTTACTCGTGGAATTATTGTCAAGAACCACCACATTTTTGTCGTACACTCTTTCATTGGGGATGTCTTACTTGACATCGAATATTCTCCTCATCAAAACAGGCTCTTCCACGGCAAGTCGCACCTCCTTGGTAACGGAGCGGACAGCTGCGTTGAGGCAATTCGTCTTTCCTTCGGTCGTCAGGTGCTTACAGAAGTTGCGGTTGCCCAAGTTGAGAAGGCTTATTGTTTTCCTGTCAACCAAGAAAGGTTGAAACAGGGTGTCCTTGTTGCTGTTGTCGGCATAATTAGAATCGGCCCAGATCCAGTTGGGGTTGCGCCTCTAGAATCTGTCTGCAGAGACGGACTTTATGCGGATATTTCCATTGTCCGCCATGAAAATCTCAGCATTCGTCATCGAGTCGACGATGTCATCAGTTGAAAATTGAAGATACGGGTGGCCTTCGATCCTATGAGGACACAGATATCTATCACTGTCCCCTTTGAATGCCACATACCTGGGGAGTATGATCAGAGACTCCCAGTCGATGATAGTGAAAATGTCAATGCCCAGGTGGTCACGAACTTTGGAATTTTCCAGCACGGGTCGATTGAAAGGTGCCTTATTCAGCTGCGACACACATAAGTAACAACCTGGTTGGAGGTGGACGAACCGGACCATTTTTGTGGCAGCGTCAACTTGGAGGGGCCTAATGTGTCGGCAAAAACATTTCCACAAGACAGTGGACGCCCCCCATTTGGGGTGGGCGAGGCTGATGAGGTGGGTTGCCAAACCCCACCAAACCTCCAGCGGTTGGAGGAGAAGGCAGGGGAGAGGATAGGCTCTCTCCCCTCAGCAAATCATCCCCAATCAGTTTCTCATCCATCATCACTTATGTGTGGTATTTCATGAGGCGTTTTCCCCATTTATTCAAGAGAGATATTACGAGGGTTTTCTCCTTATAATAGTGAGGGAGTGTGTACCCACTTTTACCCCTTAGTTATCCTTCTATTTGCTCGTGGTTTTTTACCTCTTCCATTTGGGGGTTTTTCTACGTTAAATCTGGTGTCATTTATTTCTGCATTTTCACTTTATTTTTATCTCGTGATTATCCCTACACCGGTGGTCCAATCATTTACGGTCCCAACAAGTGGTATCAGAGGCAATGTTCTGGCCCGGTGTTGTTCACGTTTTTGGGTATTAATAATTCTAATAAATTTGAGTATGCTATGTGATTGAAACTCTGGTGGATCTGTCACATAAAAAATTTATTATTAAGATTATTAAATACATCGTTGTGAAACAGAGGAGGTTCTGGACTGACATCATGTCCAGATGGCGGTGAAATTCAAGATCGAAAAATTCAACGAGAATAATTTTTCATTGTGGAAAATGAATGTGAAGGCAGTGTTGTGGAATGAAAATTGTCGACTTCCAATTGATGAAAGACCGAAAGATGTGACAATGGAGTGTGGTTTCAATGAGATCCAGAATCATGGAATGGAAGAAAATGTGGTAAGTACTTCTGGAAGTGGAGATATACTAGTCAGTGAAGCAGCATCGACTACTGGAAGCAGGTAGCATCTCAACGATGCATGGATTATCGACTCCGGAGCAACATGTCATATGAAGTCTCGACGGGAATGGTTTGACCAATATGAAACCATTCTGGAAGGACTTGTGTACATAGGGAACGATCACACTCTAAATATCGTTGGAGTCGGTACCTTCAAACTGAAGATGCATGATAGCATAGTACGGATCATCCAAGGAGTATGTCATGTGAAGGGCATGAAGAAGAATATATTGTCTTTTGGACAATTTGATGATATTGGATGTAAGACTCTCACCGAGAATGGTGTGATGAGAATCGTGAAGGGCGCACTTGTGGTGATGAAGGCAGAGAAGATCTCAAAGAACCTGTATGTTCTTATGGGTGAAACGTACAAGGAGGTGGAGATAGTTGTTGCATCAACTACCTCGACGGAAGCGTTAACGATGTTATGGCATCGGAAGCTTGGCCATATATCAAAACGAGGCCTGAGGATTCTAGCAGATCAGAAGTTGATGCCTGGGCTGACAAAGGTATCCTTACCATTTTTTGAGCATTGGGTTTTGAGAAAGCAACGCAGGTTAAAGTTCGGGACGTCAAAAGCAAGAAGTCAGGAGATCTTGGAGTTGATCCATTCCGATGTTTGGCAAGCACCGGTTATATCCCTGGGAGGAGAAAGGTACTTTGTATCATTCATTGATGATTATTCCAAAAGATGTTGGGTGTACCCAATCAGGAGGAAGGCAGATGTTTTTGAAGTCTTCAAAACATTCAAAGCGCGGAAGGATCATAACTCTGGAAAGAAAATCAAGTGTCCGAGGATAGAAAATGGTGGAGAATATACAAGTGAAGAGTTTGATACTTTTTTCATCAAGAAGGGATCAAGAGATAGTTCACGGTGGAGTACACTCCTCAGCATAATGGAGTGGCAGAGTGGATGAACATAACCATGTTGGATAGAACAAGGGCGATGCTGAAGAATGTAGGTATTTCCAAAACTTTTTGGTTAGAAGCAATGAATACCGCATGTTATGTGATCAACCGATCTCCTTCAATGGCGATTGAGATGAAGACACCAATGGACATGTGGACTGGTAAACCCGCTGACTATTCTTAGTTACATACTTTTGGAAGTCCTGTATATGCAATGTTTAATGACCAGGAAAGATCGATGTTGGATTCGAGATCCAGGAAATGTATCTTCTTGGGGTACGCTAATGGTGTGAAGGGGTATTGTTTGTGGGACCCCACTGCCCACAAATTTATCATCAGTAGAGATTTTATTTTTGTAGAAGATAAGGTGCAAATGAAAACTCATCGAGACACGAAGAAAGAGAATACAGAAACTACAACAGTCAAAGTAGAGGACAAATCCAAGGAAGAACCAGTTTCCTCTGAGGCATTACCAGAGCATGATGATCAAGTACCGGTTGAGTCTGGACCATGACGGTCAACACGGGAGAAAATAGCACTAGTATGGCACTCAGACTATGTCACTGAAAGCAATATTATGTATTGCTTATTGATAGAGTATGGAGAACAATCTTTTTTTGTGGAGGTGACCCAGAGTCTAGATGTATCCTCAGGGATGGCGGCGATGTAGGAGGAACTTGATGCCCTGCACTGGAACAAGACTTGGGATCTTGTTCCATTACCTCATGGAAGGAATGCTATCGGAAACAAATGGGTCTTTAAGATCAAGAGGGATGGAAAAGACCAGGTGGAGAGATATCATGCAAGATTGGTGGTCAAAGGATTTTCTCATAAGGAAGGTATCTATTTCAATGAAATATTTTCTCATGTTGTTAGACTAATGACTGTTCGGATAGTTCTGGTGATGTGTGCTACATACAGCTTACATCGAGAGCAGCTGGATGTGAAGAATGTGTTTCTCCATGGTGATCTTGATGAAGAGATATATATTCTCCAACTGGAAGGGTTTGCAGAAGAAGGTAAAGAGAACTTGGTTTGCAGGTTGAAAAAATCTATATACGATCTCAAACAGGTGCCGAGGTGTTGGTACAAGAGATTTGATTCCAATATCTTGAGCCTAGGATACAACAGACTTCATTCAGATCCTTGTGCATATTTTAAGGGTTAATATGGTAATGATTTCATCATTCTTCAGTTGTATGTGGATGACATGTTGGTTGCAGGCCCCAAAAATGATTAGATCTAGGAGACGAAGGCACATTTGGCTAAGGAATTTGATATGAAGGACTTGGGACCAGCAAACAAGATTCTTGGGATGCAGATTTACCGAGACAGAAATAATGGGAAGATTTGGATATCACAGAAGAGTTACATACAGAGAGTCTTGAAACGCTTCAACATGAAAGACTGTAAGACAATATCTATGCCTCTTTCCATTAATTTCAAGTTATCCTCCATGATGAATCCAAGCAGTGAAGCATAGAGGATGAAAATGTCTTGAGTACCATATGCATCAACAGTGGGTAGTCTAATGTTCACTATGGTTTGTACTAGACCAGACATTTCACATGCAGTGGGAGCAGTTAGTCAGTACATGGAGAATCTAGGATGGGAGCATTGGAGCACAGTGAAGAGGATCCTGAGATACATCAAGGAGACCTCAGATGCTGCATTATGTAATGGAGGATCATATTTTACTATCAGAGGATATGTTGATTCAGATTTTGCAGGTGATTCTGACCGGGGGAAATCCAATACTGGTTATGTGTTTACTCTTGCAGGAGGAACTGTGAGCTAGATTTCGAAGTTACAGTCAGTTGTGGCTTTATCCACGACGGAGGCAGAGTACATGGTAGCTACACAGGCTTGAAAAGAGGCAATTTGGATAAGAAGGTTGTTGGAGGAGCTCAGGCACAGACAGACACAGATTCCATTGTTTTGTGACAGTCAGAGCACCTTTCACATTGCAAGGAATCCATCTTTTCATTCCAGAACAAAGCACATTGGGGTACAGTATCACTTTGTCTGAGATGTGGTGGATGAATGAAGTGTGGATATGAAGAAGATTCATACTAAATAAAATCTGGCAGATTTGCTGACAAATGCGATTAACTCTGATAAGTTCAGATGCTGCAGATCTTTGAGTGGCCTTACAGATACTTGAGCAGCATGGTTTGGCAGATAGAAAGGATGTGTAGAGATGTGATTGGTTCTCAATCAAATCTCCAAGTGGGAGATGTGTCGGCAGAAACTTTTCCACAAGACAGTGGTTGCCCCCATTTGTCAAATGGGGTGGGTGAAGCTGATGAGGTGGGTGGCCAAACCCCACCAAACCTCCAGTGGGAGGAGGAGAAGGTAGGGGAGTGGCTGCCTATATAAAGGGCTCTCTCCCCTCAGCAAATCATCCGCAATAACTTTCTCATCCATCATCTCTTATGTGTGGTATTTCATGAGGCAGTTTTCCCCATTTATTAAAGATAGATATTACGAGGGTTTTTTCCTTGTAATAGTGAGGGAGTGTGTACCCACTTTTACCCCATAGTGATCCTTCTATTTTCATGTGGTTTTTTACCTCTTCCATTTGCGGGTTTTTCCACATTACATCTGGTGTCATTTATTTCTGCATTTTCACTTTATTTTTATCTCATGATTATCATTGAACTGGTGGGCCAATCATTTATGGTCCCAACATGAACAGAGTGAACGACTCCTTGGTTCGGTCGTTCTCTAGCTTGGGGGCAGTCGCAGTGATCCAGTACTGTTCCTCTGTGTTTCCGGTGATGTAAATATTTTTGGTGCGGACCCAGTATCTGTTGTTTTGACAGCTCCTGATGTGCACCGTGTCATCTGTGTCGGCCGTCTCCACTTGGAACTTTGCGAATGGACTCACGGACTAGGTTTGGGTGAATGTGAGGTACCCATTGGCCTTGTCGTCGGTGGCATCATGGATGTATCCCATGTAGTCTCCCTGGTCATGGGACTTGAGTACGATGAACCTGGGCAATGTCATGACGGCCATTCTCAATGACTCCCGCGCTCTCGTCGTTATTGGGAACTGTGTATTGACTTTGAGTGGTTACTAACAACCCATCCACCACCAACAATTTATCGGCTATTTTTTTAGTTCCGGTTTGTGGGGACGTGACGTGCAAGTGAAACTCGTGTCAAACGTTAACATTTTTTTAGATAGGTGGACAAACATTCCATGCCTTTAGGCAATAATTGGGGTGCACCAGCTACATCTGTCCAATGGTTTGTTGGAAGTATCACCACTTGAGTGTTTCTTTAACACAAGACAATGATCTCTCGGTCGATGTTTTGCCATTTTAGACTCTACATTTCCCAACCTTCCAATTAGGGGTCACCCAATGAACAAAAAATGATATATTTTTTAAAATTTTATTTAACAAAAATTATAGAAAATTAAATAGTTAAAAATAATGATGTTTTTTATGCTAATGTAACCACGTTTTTCATTGCATTTCTTTGTCGAACTGTCCACATAGCATATTGAGTCGATGTTCTTAGCTAAAAAACTCCCCTCTACTCTTCTGGTTCTTAACAACGATACAAGTTTTTCAGTTTAAAACATTAACTCAACATAGAGTATCGAAAATTCGGCACAGAAAGACAATAAAAAACGTGGTAACCTGACAAAAAGGAACACATTATCTATTTTGTGGCTTGTTGCAAATACTTGAAAGAAAAATATGTCTTCCCAAAAAATTTGTGAGAAAAACTATATAAGTATTAGATAAAAAGGATAAGGAAATTAACTTAGAAATAGTAGATAAAATGATGACAAAATTAATGAAGTTAGGAGTAGGAATTCATCTTTTTATGATGGTGTTACATATTCATGACTCATTTCCTTGCTGTCATTATTTCAGTTGCACTCTCAAAGTCCAGTCTCACATTAGGTCATTTCTTTATAATCTCTATGAAAATTAACAAAATAAGTATCAGATAGAAATACTAAGGGAATTAACAAAAAAAAGAAGAAGATAAAATGATGATAAAATCAACTAAATAAGTAGTAAGAAGTCACATCTTCATGATATATCGGTGCATTCTTCCATCAGGTATGTTGCCCATTCGTTTTTAAACAAAACTATATCGTCTTGTGAATGAGGGGATTCTCGACAGTCATAATTGTACTAGAATAATATAAATACAGAAAGGATTTATAAATATTTTAAATGGAATAATAATTATGATAAAAAATGTCTCTTTATGGATTCATGTTTGTAGATGGAATATGTTCTCTCTCATAAATTTAGAAACACAATAACCCCAAACTTTTCCATTTATTTATTTCAAACACTTTAGAAACAATAAGAAAAATAAGTAATTTTTTGTATGTGTATGGATATTGAAATATTATTATATATACCCTAATACTTGTCCACTTGTGGAACTTGTCAGGGACCTTGTTTACATAGATTGCCTTCATTCCATGATTTTCACGATATTTAGACACTGCCCTATCATAACTGAATCCTCATTAAAAAATAATATAAATTATATAAAATGATGTTTAGTTCTAAACCATTGGATGCAATGTATTATAAATTTAAAACCATCATCATTTGTGGTCAGCTTATTGAGTATCCATGCGGTGAATCCAGGAAATAAATCGTTGGAGTGTCAAAATTAACTACAAAGAGTATCCAATGTTTCTTGAAAAAACAAAAAGAAATAAGTGACGAAATAAATGAAAATATATTTGATAGTATTAAATTGTAGAGTTTTACGCCTGCATCCTTGGTATTAATAATTTTATGTCATCTGTAAGTTTTCTTTCAAAAAATTGGGCTAGCTTTTCACTATTTCATCTATTTTTTAAATATATTTCTTTTTGGTCTCTACAAGTGACGTGACGACTAATGGGTCCAAATTTATGTTCAAGGGGTAATCCCTTCAATCAGTATTGATATATACGCCAATAAAAAATATGAAATTTATTTAGTCATAATTAACATAGTATAATAGCTATTGGAAAAATAAATCATGAAAAAACACATAATATATACATTTACAACTGAGAATCCTAGAGATTCATACTTGAGGATTTCATTTACATTCTTAAGAGTAATTTATTCTTTAAAGAACTCTCCATACATTTGTTATTCTAAATCAACTATGCAATTACTTCCACTTTGTAACTTTGTTTATGCATGAACCTTCAATGTTATTAAATTCAGATATTGAACTTGCGGGGTAAAGGTGATTTTTGATGATCTTTTCGATTAGTTGGTTGATCTTTAGATTACCTTGATTTGAAAATTCGTTTAAACCCATTCCCTTTGTCCATATATAATAACATCGATATATTAATATATTTTATCATTAATTGTTAATAGATTATAATGAAAAATAAATTTGAAATGAATACATCCTTATCGACATGTTTTTTACAAGATATGATGGGCATGGTATGAATGTTCCAATATTTTGGTTGACCGTATGAATAACATTTTCATAAAGCAGAATAGGTAGCTCAGCACTCGGTTCATGAGCAATGCTACTCACCACTCTCACATGACCTGTTATGAGTTATATATTGTGTAGAGTGTACTCTCAAATATTGAACATGGTAGCCTTTGCTACAACACTACTGGAAAATGGGCCTATACCCAGGGTTTTTCAAGAAACCGTGGGTATAGGGATAGTATCTTTCCAAAACCATGGGTATAGATATTTTTTAAAGACTTATACCCATGGTATGGAAAAACCATGGGTATAGGTGTTTTTTTACGAGACGTATACCCACAGTTTTGGTCAAACTGTGGGTATAGGGTTTTTTTGGAAGACCTTTACCCATGGTTTTTCAAAAAAGTGGGCAATGGGGGTTTTATTTTGAAGACCTATACCCACGGTTTGGGCAAACCATGGGTATAGCTTTCCCACGAGAAAAATATTACGTGGGACAACAAAAATATTTGGCGAGAACATGATTTTGATTAATATAATTACAGAGATACATGTAATTATACAAATAATATCCACAGGTTAGTTGGCCGGGTAGTACTTGTTGTTGAAGGTGGTCCCTTTTTCGAATCTCAGCGACTGTTTTTTTCTAATAAATGAGTTATAATTAATATAAGTAAATAGCTGTATCATTATATTAACAAAATTTCCACAGCTTAGTTGGTCTGGCAACCTATTCTCCTCCAGTCGGTCTCGTTTTCAATACCCAATGTCTTTAATTTTAGATAAGCGGTTATATTAATATATTTATATAAATATATACATATATATTGTGCGTGAGGTTGTCTCGGTTGGTCAAAGAGGGCGGAATTCCTCTAGGGCGTCCCGCTTTCGATTCCCAGTGCATCCATTTTTTAAATAAATACTTATAGCTATAATAATATATTTATATAAATATATGTATATATATCAAATATGAGTTTGGATCGGTTGGTCAGAGAGGGAAGCAGTCCTATGGCAGGGTGCATGTTTGAATCCTAGCAGTTTAGTTTTTTCAATATAAATCCTTATGGCTATATTAATATATTTATATAAATATATATAAATATATAGAACATTAAGTTCGCTTGGTTGGTTTGAGAGGGTGGTATAGTTGTGGGGCATCCCGTGTTCGAATCCCAGTGTCTCCTTTTTGTCAATAATAAATCCTTATGGTTTGAAAATTGTGGGGGAAGTGTCTTCCATGTTATACAATAGGTTTCCAATCTGTGACACCCCTATACCCATGGTTCTGCCAAAGTGTGGGTATAGGCACAGACCCTTATTTCCTCTCAGCCCCACGGTTCCCAAAACCGTGGGTATAGGCTATACCCATGGTTTTTGGGTCTATACCCATGGTTTAGAACTGTGGGTGACACCTATATGTCACAAATGACTCATGGATAATTTTCCTAAATTATCAAGAATATCCTAATGCATTTTCTCAGTTTTCAGTATGTCACTTGTTGTTTTTACGTAAATAAATGTTAATTTTAAATAAAAAGAGAAACTTTGAGTTATATTGGCCACACCGTGCATCATATTGAGGTGAGGCTAATCCCAACACATCATAAATGACTAATAGATCATTTTCCTAAAATATAAAAACAACTCAAATGTTTTTTCATTGTTTTCAAGATGTCACTTTTTGTTTTTATTTAAATTAATGTCAATTTTAAATAAAAAGAAACTTTGAGTTCTAACGGACACAAAATGTGTCGTATTGAAGTGAGGATGATCCCTACACATCACCAATGACTAATAAATCCATTTCCTAAAATATCAAAACAATTAAAATGTTTTTTTCTCAGTTTTAAGTATGTCACTTGTTGTTTTTACTTTAATTAATGTCAATTTTAAATAAAAAGTTACACTTTGAGTTGTACTGGCCACACTGTGCATCAAATTGAGGTTCAGTTGACTCCTAAATGTCACAAATGACTTTTGTATCATTCTCTTAATGTATCAAAACAATCTTAATGCATTTACTTGGTTTTAAGTACATCACTTTTTGTTTTTACTTAAATTAATGTTAATTTTATATAAAAAGAGACACTTTGAGTTGTACTAGCCACACCATGCATATTATTAATGTTTGTATGACCCATAAACCTTTAAAATGACTAATAGATCATTTTAATAAAATATCAAAACAGTCCTAAAGTTTTTGCTAAGTTTTCAGTATGCCACTTGTTGTTTTTACTTAAATTAATGTCAATTTTAAATAAAAAGAGACACTTTGAGTTGTATCGGACACACTGTGCATTGGATTGAGGTTTGGTTGACTCGTACATGTCAAAAATGACTCATGTATCATTTTCCTAATGTTTCAAAAAAATTGGAGTGTGTTTACTTTGTTTTTAGTATGTCACTTGTTGTTTTTTACTTCAATTAATGTCAATTTTAAATAAAAAGAGACACTTTGAGTTCTATCGGTCGCATTGTGCATCAGATTTTTTTGAAATAGACTACTACACATCACAAATGACTTATATATCATTTTCCTAAATTATAAAAACAATCCAAATTTATTTTCTAGGTTTTAAGTACACCACTTATTATTTTTACTTAAATTAATGTCAAATTTAAATAAAAAGACACTCTGAGTTATATCGGCCACAATGTATGTCTTATTGAGGTATAGATGATACCTACATGTCAAAAATTACTAATATTTATTTTTCATAAAATATCAAAACAATTTGAATGTTTTTTCTTAGTTTTCAGTATGTTTCTTGTTGTTTTTACTTAAATTAATGTCAATTTTAAATAAAAAGAGACACTTTGAGTTCTAACGGCCATACAATGCATCGGATTGAGGTACGGTTGAATCCTAAATGTCAGAAATTACTCATGGATCATTTTCCTAATGTATCAAAACAATTTGAATCCATTTTCTTAGTTTTAAGTAGTTCACTTGTTGTTTTTACTTAAATTAATTTCAATTTTAAATAAAAAGAGACACTTGGAGTTCTACCGGCCACACCATGCATCTTATTGAGGTACGGTTGAATCCTACATGTCAAAATTGACTCATTTATTAGTTTTATAAAGTATCAAAACAATTTGAATGCATTTTCTCAATTTTATGTATGTCACTTGTTGTTTTTACTTAAATTAATGTAAATTTGAATTAAAAAGAGACACTTTGAGTTGTATCGGACACACTGTGAGTCCTATTAAGGTGAGTTTAATCCCTACACGTCATAATTAACTAATGTATCATTTTCCAAAAATATCAAATCAATATGAATGTGTTTGATCGGTTTTTAGTATGTCACTTTTTGTTTTACTTAAATTAATGTCAATTTTAAATAAAAATAGTCACTTTAAGTTGTACTGGCCCCACCGTGTGCCATAATGAGTTGAGGTTGACTCATACAATAAAAAATGACACATGTCTCATTTTCCTAAGTTATCAAAACATTCCTAATGTGTTTTCTCAATTTTCAGTATGTCTCTTGTTGTTTTTACTTAAATTAATGTCATTTTTAAATAAAAAGAGACACTTTGATTTCTACAAGCCACACCATGCTTTGTATTGAGATTATTCTAATCCCTACACCTCCAAAATTACTAATAAATAATTTTACTAAAAAATCAAAACAATCCAAATGCATTTGATCAGTTTTCAGTATGTCACTTGTTTTTTTACTTAAATTAATGTCAATTTTAAATGAAAAGAGACACTTTGAGTTCTACCAGCCACACCATGCATCGTATTGAGGTGCAGATAATTCTTACTTGTCAAAAATTACTACTAAATCATTTTCATAAAATATCAAAACAATCCAAATGTGTTCTATCAGTTTTTAGTATGCCACTTGTTATTTTTACTTCAATTAATGTTAATTTTAAATAAAAAGACACTTTGAGTTATACCGAACACACCATGCATCATATTGGAGTGAGTATGATCCCTAATCATCAAAAATGACTAATATATTATTTTCCTATAAAATCAAAATAGTTTGAATGTGTTTGCTCAGTTTTCATTATGTGACTTGTTGTTTTTACTTAAATTAATGTCAATTTTTAATAAAAATAGACACTTTGAGTTCGACTGGACACACCATGTCTCCAATAAAGGTGATTATGATCCCTATATGATACAAATGACTAATAGATAATTTTTAAAAAATATAAAAACAATAAAAATTCATTTGATCGATTTTCAATATGTCACTTCTTATTTTAACTAAAATTATTTTCAATTTTAAATAAAAAAAGAGACTTTGAGTTCTGTCAGCAACACCGTACATCATATTGAGGTGTGGATGATCCCTAAACTTCAAAAATAACTAAAAGATCATTTTCCAAACATATCAAAATAATCTAAAATTGTTTTATTGGATTTCAGTATGTCACTTGTTGTTTTTACTTAAATTAATGCCAATTTTAAATAAAAAGACACACTTTGAGTTGTACCAACCTTCTTATACATCATTTATAAAACCATTTTTAATAACCTAATGATACTAAACATAATAATGGGTGATCATATATGTTCAATTAGTGTAAAATACTGATATATCAATAACCATATAAGGATAACATGAGAATAAAGATGTTAGAAGGTGATATTAGCATCAGAAATTCAAACCCTTCATATGGAAGTCACATCTTTATGCAATTTGTGGACATTCATTCATAAGGTATGCATCCAATTCTTTTATGAGCACATATATATCATCTTGTGAATATGAGTCTTTTAAAAATTCATAGTAGTACTGTAAAAAAATGAATACAAAAAGTATTAATAAATATTTTAAATGAAAGAGAAATTATCTTTGAAAATACCTCTTTGGGGATGCTGGTTTGTTCATGGAATAAAATATCACTTATAAATTTACATACATAATAACCGCAATCTTTTCTATTAGTTTGTTTCAGACACTTCAGAAACTTTGAGGATAATAAGTAATTTGTTTTGATATGTGTTTGGATAGTCAAATATTATTATATGAAACCTAACACTTATCTAGTCGTAGTACTTGTGTTCTTCCTTGTATTTAGCCCCTAACCTCATTCCTTTTTTCAGATGATAGTGATGAACCACCCTATCATAACAGAAGCCTCATTAAAAGATAATATTAATTATATTACTTGATATTTAGTTCTAAAATGTTGGATGTAGTGTATTAAAAATTGATAAAAGCCATCATGTGCGTATATTTTTTTGGATATTCATTCATTGAATTCGGGAAATAAAGCTTTGGAATATCCATATTTACTCCAATGAGAATCCAATACTGCCTAAAAAATAAAAATGATTATGTAATGAAAGAAATGAAAATAAATATGATATGATTAAATTTTAGAGTCTTACCCCTGCATCATTGGTATTAAATAGAGTCTTTCATCCAAGATTTTTCTTTCAAGTGATTTGATCTGACCTGCCACTATTTCTTCCTTTTTTTATTTTAGTTTATCTTGTTTTGGTGAGGTGATGTGAGGACTAATGAGTCCAAACTTATTCTCAGGGGAAAATCCATTTAATTGTTTTTCATATATACGCCTGCCAAAAAAATGAAATGTATTTAGTTGTAATTAACATAGTATATCAACTTTTGGAAAATGAAACCATGAGAACATACCTCATGTATACATTTTCAAATAAACTGCCTATCCAATCATAGTTGAGGATTTTTGTTGGACTCTAAACACCAATTAAGTCTTGATCATTCTCTTTGTACATATTTTCTTCAACTTAAACTATGTGGTTTCCAATATCATTTAACTTTCTATCCACATGAGCCTTGAATGATAGTAAATGTGGATATAGAACAGGTGGGGTAAATGTGATTTTGGTAAAAAAAAATTGATCATTTTTTCAAACCTTTAGATGGTTTTGAGATGGTCTTTTGTTTTATCCCCTTCCCTTTGTCCATATGTAATAACATTCATCAGTTCATACTTTCTCATTAACTATTAATGGTTTATCTTGAAAATTAAATTGGAAGTGAATACCTCTTTGTCGAAAATATTTTTGACAAGATTTGATGGCCATGTGATGAATGTTCCATTATCGTTTTCAACCATATTAATATCATCCTCCTAAATTGGAACAAGCAGTTCTGTTCTCATATCATGGGCTATGTTGATCAACACTTGCACATGACATGTTGGAACTCGTCTATTATGTAGCATGTCCTTTTGAATATTGAATATCATATCCCTCGCCACAGGGTGATGGGTGGGTGTTTCTAGAGATAAATCATAGCTATTATCACCCTGTAGAATAGCAGTACAAGAAAGGGTATTAGTGTATTTCTAATTTACATTTCACAAAAACATCTATTCGAACATTGATTACCTCTGTTAAGATATCTCTTGGAGGGGAACAACTATCCCCATAGCTGGTGGGGGTTGGGCAGGATCTATATGTGGTGGTTTTTCTTGAGTTTCTTCTTCTCTTTTCCTATCCCTCGTTAAAGTTTCCATCATCTCATTCCGCCACTGTAATTTTCATTCTAGGGTAGATATTCTTTCTCTCATCTGTTTTATTAATTCACTGTGATCATCCTATTTCTATCTCAAAATATGTTGGGGGTGTCACCCCAAAATCCACACGTCTAACACAGCTATATTGTTCTGGATACTTCAAGGCCACTGATAGTTTGTGTTCATCCATAACAGGTGTTGATGACTCTTGTGACTATGTCGGATAGAAAATATAGGAAAAGAAGTAATCATTTTTATGTAATAATTATTTAAATAAAAATATTATTATTTAATACTTACACATGATTCTCACACCTTTTGTGTTTTCTCATCTATTAGTATCCCATCTTTATTTACATGTACCTCCTTCTATAAAACATGGTGTGGGATGTAAGTGTCTTTGGATTTCAAGTTATCAATTTTCATATAAACAAAGTAACATAATTATGGTGTTATTTCATGTCACATAAAAGTATTACAGTATATTTAAAATACGTACCAATTTTTTTTCAAGTGAAGTGTACCCCATATTTTCTTTATGGTAGGGATGCACTGGTTTTGAAGCTCGTTCCTTATTTTCAGCAGTCATTTTTTGTCTCATAAATAAAAAATTTTCAATCAATGTGATAAATACAGGTATCATCAAACAATGTATTACTGGCCACAATGTTTTGAAAAAGACACATCCACACGATGGCTAGTAAATGAATCCCATGCTTCCTAGGTTATCTAGTGGGCATAGATAAGCGGGGGTCATGGGTTTATTTTACCTTCAATAATTTTAAGATGATGTCTTGTTTGGATTGTGTGAAATCCCCTATGAATCCTTCTAGAAATCATTAATACATGCTTTTTATGGGAGTCATCTACTATAAATGCACTATACAATGGATTATGAAGAGTAAGTCAATGTTTCTTTATATTATTTTTTAGTAAAATAAATAAATGACATCATAATGTTATCATAACATCTTACCACATCATTGTCTTAATCCTGGTCACTACATGGTACCATGAATCTAGGCCAATCGACACATGTTTCCAAGTGATGATTCCAATATAATTGTTGAACATGGACTTGTTTTGGTTAACATGCTGACCTCATGCATTCCATCCGACCTCATATTTGATGCCCTTGGATTTTGCCTTAAGGATTTTTTCTAACACCATTAAACTATGGAACTCCTTTTTTCTACGATGTCAGTCCTTATTCAACTACCATTTCCTTAGAATCAACATCTTCAATATGTTCCTCTGGAGTAGTGGCATCAGCACGTGCAGATAGTCCATGTTCCGATGCACTAGGAGTAGCAGTAGTTTAAAAAACCTGGTGTTCTTCAGGTATGGGAGCACCAGCACTTGAAAAAGGTCGTTCCTCTACACTGCGAACAATATCAAGTTGGGAGACCTATTTTTCCTCAATAATTCAAGCACCATCACATGTAGATGGATGGTCCTCTACACTACAAGTACCAGTAGGTTAAGAGACATGTTTTTTCTTTAGGATTGAAAGCACCAACACATGTGGAATTCATTATCTTTAAAATTGGTTTAACATTTAATTTAAAGTACATAAATGTAGCAGAAAATGGATAATAACATGTGATAACACGATGCATATTACAAAAAAAAATATAACCTGATTATTGAACTCACTTTTTCTCTTTTAAAGGCTTATAATATTTGACCCCTATATCGATGATCCAAATCACTTTATTATGGCCTCCTCTGACATACAAAATTTCATCTACATTGGGACTACTGTGAAATGATTGCAACATCCCAATGAGAGGTTCATCCTCAGTTGAATTTTCATCTGATCCTTCAGTGTTTTTGGTCTATAATAGAACAATTTACTACTATCAGTTTTTGGGATTTCTAAAATATTGTACTACTTGTGAGGCCATTATAAACGGTTCTTCTTTGTACCCTTCCTTACTGAAATCAGCATTCATGAATCCCAATTCCTCTATTTTAACGGAACTCTTATTATCAACAAACTTGCATTGAAAAATTGACACATGTATTTTTATATAATCCAACTCCCATATTTTTTTATTGCGTAAAATTATAACATATTCATGTAAATTAGATTCTTGTCTTTAGTACTAAAATTATACATCGCTTCATCCATGATTGTAACTCCACAATTTTTCATGGTACTGCCTTCATCATACTCATTTGTATAGAACATATTACCATTAATTACATAACCTTTGTAAGATAATACATATATACTTGTTCCTTCAGTTAGTCATCAAATTCATTCTGAAATTGAATATAGATTTTCATCAAACTCCTTTAAAATATAATCTTGAAACCATCTTATAAACTGTTGATTATGTGTATTTGATATCTATAATTTATCCCTTGATGGATTAAAATTTCTAATAATTTATTTGTGGGTTTCAACATATGGGGAAACCTCCATACTATTATGAATAACATAAAGGTGGGCATGCTCCCGATATGTAATATTGATTGTGACAACATCTCTCCCAGAAATTCCTTCACCCACAAGCTTCCCAGTGTGATGAGTTTTTAGTAGACCAATTCTTTCCACACCAGATAGGTATTCAATACAGAATTAAATATATTCCTCAATAATAAATCACAATGTAATAAAACTCTCTGGTTGACTTCAATTTTTTACATACACTTTCAAAATATTCATATATCGTTCAATGGGGTGCATCCATCTATAGTGCATATGACCATGTAGTCAAATCACTCTCAACAAGTGACTATCAAATAAACTATCATATCAAATAATTTTGGAGGGAACAACATTCCCAATTCATATAATAAGAAGGCCATTTATATTTCCATACTCAGAAATTTCATCGTGTCTATAACTTTGCTGCATATAGCGTTGAATAAAAAAGAGTTTGGTTAATGTATTATGGAATGTCTTGGGGAAAATGCTATGTAAATCTATAGGCATTAGATCGTGCATCAAAACATGGAATTTATGTGATTTCAGACCCTTTAACATTGAATTATTCATTGAAATGATGTTATTAATATTCGATGAATAGTCCTCTAGAACCTTTACATTAATCAAGAAGTTGAAAACCCAATATCTCTCCTATCTGGAAAGATTGTAAGCATCTAGAGGAAGAAAAGTACATTTTTCACACTTCATTGGTACCAAATGTTCTTTTATTCCCATGTTAACCATGTCCAACCTAGCCTTAATTACATCCTTCTTTTGGTCAGGTGAATTTAGTAATGTGCTGATGACACTATCACATACATTTTCTTAAACATGCATAACATCAAGAAAGTTTCTGACATTCAAAAAAAATCTAGTATTGTAAATCCAAAAAACTAATCTCTTCTTCCAAATGGTTTTCATTAGGTTTTTCAAAAATGGTTCTCCAAAATCAGTTTCCACATATTTTACTTTCTCAAACAGTTAATCACCTATCAGTGGAGATGGTGTTGTACATTCTTCCAAACTTCCATAAAATGATGTTGTCCTAAATCAGTACTTATTTCATTGGGGTAGAACTCTATGATGTCCTAGAAACACAGTTCTTTATGAATTTTTCAACCTAATTTACTATATACCTTGTTCACAGATGGGACACTCATGAGTTCCTTTAATAATATATCCTGACAAATTTCCATAAGCAGGAATGTCATTTATCATCTGGTACAACATGGCTCTCAATGTTGAATCTTCATTTCTGTAAGCATCATACAACGTAACACATCAATACCACAATAATTTTAAATCCTTGATCAATGGATCCAAATAAACATCAATATCATTATCTAGTTTTTTTGGTCCAGATATAAGCATAGATAACATGATGTTTTTTTATTTCATGCAAAACCATGGTGGAATGTTATAATTTACCAACATAACTGGCCATGAACTATGAGTGTTTATTTGAAAACCAAAAGGATTCACTCCATCTTTAGATAATTAAAGATTAAAGTTTCTCAGCTCTTTTCAAAAGTCAAGATACTCATGATCAATTTTCTTCTAGAGAGGAGAGTCTACTATGTGATGTATTTTCCCACCTATATTTCTTCTGTCTATGTGCCACATCAATTTCCCTGTAGTCTCCTCACTTATATATAGGTTCCAAAACCTGGTAATGATTAGAAAGTTCTATAAAACATTCATTGGACTAAATTTATCATTCTTGTATCGAGAAACACCACACTTTTTTAATTCTATAAGTGATTTTTTGTCCTTATGAAATAGTATAAAGTCATCTGGTAAGGCATGCATTCTTTTATAGATCATACCCATCGATCATATCATTCATTTAACATTGTATGTTCATCTCATGAGCTCATTTTATTCTAGGAACATGTCATTCCAGAGAGAAATTAGTTACATAAAACTATTATTACTCTATCTGTTGCCTTCATTCATATTATATAGATTTATTACGCTTGAAAATGCTTTATATTTAGTGCAACTACCATACAATGGTGTCTTTTCACAACTATTTAATTTCTCAAACCATTTTTGTTAACTACAAATTTCATCTTCAATTGTACTTGTCATTTTCTCAATACGACCTTCATCATCATTCACATCTATAATCACATCCTTGATATGGTATTATTTATTTTCCATACTTATAATCATATAAGATGATCCATAAAATGCAGTATTATCCCAGAAACTAGCTATATTTGTTTTTTCCTATGTTTATTCCAACATTTATCCCTTCGATATATTCCATGAAAAATCAAGTGTTCTTCCTCCTAAGGACTAACTTATCTTGAATAACAAAAGTGTAAACACAAAAAAAGGATTTGAGAATGATCATATGCATGATCTTTTTCAAACATGATGAACTCTTTCACTCCATATTCAAACTCTTTTTTCAAACAATTGGAATACATCTGTTATTTATTCATATCCATCCTATTTGATTTGGTGATATTAGTATTTAACAAAATAAATACACAAAATGTTGATATAAAAATTAACCAAGGATAAAAAAAGATATAGAATTTAATTCTCATTTGAAAACTATTTATCAAATCACAATTAAAATCCTATTAGAAAAAAAAACAATTTACACAAATTCCTCAATAAATAACACACCCTTTTTAAAAAAACCAATCAGTTTCAAACAATCTTTCTCAAAACCCCATTTCCTTTTTTTAAAATAGTCAAGGTAACTTCATGACCCAACAATATTAATCATTTTTATTGAATTAAAACCCTCTATATTTTACAAATTTTCATTTTAAATGATACACATCCCTTTTTAAAATAAAACCATCATTACATACGCTTTCAAAACATTCAAAACCTTTTCTGAAAGCCTATCAGATGAGTTGAAATGTACATGGCATGTAACCTAAGTCCATTACAAGTGTTTAAATAATTTTAAAGTTATATAAAACCAAAAAAATGAATTTTTAACACATATAATTTTTTTAAAAAAATTTCAAAACACTTGAATCAGTTTAAAAGATCCACTTAGTCATTTTCACAAAGACATAAATCCCAATATATGTACTTTACAAAGGATACATGAATAAAAAATAAACAACATTTTATAAATTATAAAGCTATAAAAGTATTATCATGTCACTCATGAATAAATAATATGAATACTATATTTTACTCTTGGAATACTACTAAGGACTGAATAAGTGATAGATATAAACATAAGTGTCACTTGACAATGATACTTTTGAACATAAATTCACAACTCTTCAAAGTGGGAAACCATCATCCACATGATTCTTGAATCATGAACTACCTAAGATTGATCCTTTCAATACGTTACATTAGAAAAAATGTTCCCTTTTTGAGGGTATACATTAATTCAATATTAAATAACTCTAGGTACTCATACCTTCTCCGTTATCAAGGGTTAATTTCACTTTGTGATTAAATATATTTCAAACACTTTTTTTACTGTATTCCAATAACACCTCATGGAAAGAGCCACTATTTCCAAATCTAGGAAATCATTTTGGAAGTTTATCTTATGTGTTCTTAACTTTATAGACCCATTAGAAACCACATAACCATCATGGACTGGAATTGTTCAAATCTTTACTCATGATATATCATAATATAAGACATACACATTACCCATCTCATTTATGGTTAAGATTGGTGTTTTAATAAATCTCCCATTAATATCATATAAGGATATCTCATGAACATATAAGCAAAGAAACCATACCACGTTCTTGGTTAAGGAATTATTAGCACTTCTAATCAAGAATACTAATGGTTGACACTCTAGTAATATAAGTGAACCCCTAAAAAATCACCATAATAAAATTATCATTTCATGTTCCAATGATTCTTATGCAATGCCTTTTCTTCTCAATTAGTATTCCAAAAACACCTCTATCACATGTTTTTTGTTCATTTTGTCCCACTTGCTTATAGTAAGTATCAGTTTTTCATCCAGTTTCACTAACTTTAAAAATTTCATGGAAGTCTCCCCATTGAACATGTGGAATTTCTAACACCTATATCATGTCCATCTTAAACCTTTCACTTTTGATGAATATTTAATGTCACTCTTAGTTTAAAAATGAATTAATATTACATTTCAAAAAAAAATTCTTAATAAAATTTGGAGAAGACCTTAATATATCACCATTAAAAAACCAATATTTAAAAACCCACAACTTCTATTCATAACTTCTGGACTACTTACCATTACACAATCCACTTCTAAAAAACATATCTTTTAAAATTACCAAATCTATAGTATATTTCAATAACTACTTCTGGTATAAAAAAATTTGAGTCTATGTTTTGGATCATATCCTTTTTCTTGAATTAATAAAAAAATGAGTAAGGATTCACATTCCAAATATTTTTCAAGCTTGAAGACTACTTCATGGAGACTACAGTATCATATAACTCTTTATCAAAAGAAATTAACTATGGTAATAAACTACTAGATGGTGTAATTTTCAATTTTATATATTCTAAAATCTTCAAAAATACTTTATAAATGACATTACAAAGGCCAGTCATTCTAAAATACTTAACTAAACTCATATCAGTAAGCACTAGAATCAAAGTGATGAAAGTATCATTATAATTCTCAAGATAATTCTCAGCTCTCCAAAACTCATTCCTGAAGTTAACAACATCAAGTCCCAAAATATTCTATAAACTTTAAAATAAAATTTCATAAAGAAAATCTAGGTTAGGTACCTTTGATGGATGCATCAACCTAAATTTCATGACCACTTCATAATATTGAATATCAATAGCTATTAATTCATTCATATAATTTGTTAAAGTTTTAATAAAATTATAATTTATATATTTAGATATAAATATATTCTGAGAAGAAAATATGATTTTATAATCACTTGAAATATATCATTTATCCCTTTGAGGGGATTCACTATACAGTGCTTGCAGGTGGAAGGATTCATTACATGTATTTTTATGGTTATTTGACTAGGGTGTCGAGAAAGATTCTTATGTAGATTTGGATTGGTAAGGCTAACAAAAGATATTTTTCCCTTATAACTCAATTTATCCCTTAATAAAAATATAAATGTATTCCCCTATAAAGTAGGATTTTCATCC
Organism: Viscum album; assembly: GCA_963277665.1. NCBI lineage: Eukaryota > Viridiplantae > Streptophyta > Magnoliopsida > Santalales > Viscaceae > Viscum > Viscum album. Next base: position 1,081,150,442 of record OY728145.1, on the reverse strand, counting down.
AAACAACAGAATTTTCATGTGGTGTTCTTATTCCATTTATGTCTTGTGTTTATTCATTATTACTCATTTTCCTCTAGGGAATGGATTTTCAAAACCATGAGGTTACTGGAATTATAAGGTAGAGGTTAGATGTAGTGTATTAGCTGTAGCTTTACTTCTATGTTATGGTATATCAGGTTTGGGGATTTCATCCAATTCAGGTATGTTCTGTAATTTCTTCTCCTATGTGCATGTATCAAGGGTTAAATTTATGTTTTGGGGGTTTAACATTAGGATTGTTGATGGGTACCAAATCCAAATACTGGTATCATATCATTTTATTATTCTAATATCAATTACCAAAAAGTGGTATTAGAGATTCGTTACATAACATACGGTAATTATTTTATCAATACTCGATAGAAAGTCTTGGTTTGAAGACTATTGGGTTTCCCCTAGTGAATTGGTTTTCTAATATTCAGTGGAATTGCACTAGTAATAATGTGGTGGTTCCATTGAAATGGGTAAGTTTTGGATTCATATTCAATGGTGGAGGATTCAGACTTTGGGGTTAATGGCCATGCTACTCTTAGAGAGTTCAAAAGTTAAATTGATTTCGAATTAGTTAGAAGTGAGGTGTTTAGTAGAATGGGAAACCATGAGATGAAAACATTAGAATTTTTTTAAAGGGATGTCAAAGAGAATCTGGATCCAAGAGAGAAGAAATACATTCCTAAATGATGTTGAGCTTTAAAGGTGGATGTGTAGTAGAGGTAGAAATCAAGGAGTATAATTCTTGCATAGTCAAAGGAGGAACCACCTCCAAAATATGATCTACATTGAATATGGTTGTGGATAGAATAAAAAAGGAGATAAAAACTACCTTTGATCTAGAACCTGTTGTCACTCACTGGAACGTTGCTTCATATTCATAACAACTGCCTCAAAATAAAGACCTAACAAGGGAAAATTCATAGTATGCCTCACTGAGGAGATCAAATTTTCATCTTTGTGTTGGGATCTTAAACAATGATTCAAGCATATGGGTAAAGCCCCTTTTTAAAATCATGCTCACATAAAAACAATTTCATTACATGGTTCACTTTTCTTTCACAATTCAAAGAATCATTTTAGGTACATAACAAGGAAGCTAACACACACAAAAAATCTATTCCCCTTGGAGAAATCCATTTTCAATACATTTTCACCTTTATATCTCTTTTGAAAAAACAATTTTCAACTATCACACAAAGCATAAAACATTCTCAAGGAACACCACCACAAAGCACATAACAAATAAAACCAATTTCTTTTCAAAAACCAACTTTCATCACATATGGATGTCAAACCATTCCCAAAACATGTTTTTCACCACATGAATAATCCATGGGAAACAAATAAGAAAACAAGAAAGCATATCAAAATCATATAATAATGTAAAAGCATGGAATAACCTACGTCGCACTTGGAAACCTTCAGAAATCGGTGTAAAACCACAACTGCCCCTTAGAAAGACCCTATTAAGGCAAGATCCAAACTCAAAAATGAATATTTTCGCTAATAAATAGAATATCGGACCAACATTATATCAAACAACCCACTAGAAAATAAGAACTCGAGAAGGGGGAAAGAGAAACCCTAAAAAGATGGAGAAATCAAGTGAATCGAGACTTACTTGATGTTTTCTTGAAGAATCAGAGTCAACCACCCCAAGATTAAGGTATAAGGGCTTTAAGAAATCCTAGAGGGGGGTTCACAGCAGAAATGGGTTTGCGGTGGAGGAGTGGTCATAGCGGAGGAGGGGTGTGGTGGAGGAGGGTTCACAGTGTAAAAGCGTTCGTGGTAGAGGAGCATTAGTTGCAGAGGAGGGGTTGCAGAGGATGAGGGGTCAACGGTGCAGCAGTCAGCTTTTACTAGAGCATGAGGGGTGTGAGAAAGGAGGACACTGCTGGGGTTTCTTTATGAAACCTGATGGACCTTTTATCATCACTAGTTAAAAAGCATTGATAAACGTATGTTTTATCCACACTTAAAAAGCACTGATAAAAATATATATTATTATATATATTTAAAAAATTATATATATGATAAATATATTTATTTATTTATAATTATTACTATTAATATATATATATATATATTTATATTTAGAAAATTATAATTTAAAAAATTATAAAATTATAATAAATATACTTATTATATTTATAGTCCTTGAAAAATATATAATAAATATATTAATTATATATATTTATAAGATTATAGATATATATAACTATATTTCTTATAATTTGATAATTATTTAAATGAATAAATATTTATTTATAAGTATAATTGTAAATAAATATTTATATATTTATATATTTAATTATAAAATTATAACAAATTTATATTTCTAATATTTAAAATTTAATTAATATATATATTTAATATATTTATTATCATTTTATAATTATTAAAATATATCTGTATTTATTTATAATTATAAATTAAATATTTTTATTTATTTATCAATATTTGAATATATTTACAAATATATTTAGTTAATTATATATAACTTTATACATGAAAATAATAAATATAATTTTTATAAATTAATAATAATTTAAATAAATATATATTTATTTATATTTATAGTGATAAATAAATATTTATTTATTTTTAATTAAAAATTTTAATAAGTAAATATTTATTTATAGTAGTAATTATAAATAAATATATATAAAAATTAATATTTATAAAGTTATAAAAAATATATTTATAATTATATATATAATTAATATATTTATTATCATTTTTTAATTATTCAAATATAACTATATTTATTTAGGAATTATAATTATAACTATTTTTATTTATTTATAAATATTTGTATATTTTTATTAATATAGTTATTTTATTATATATATTTATAACTTTATAAGTATAATAAATATATTAACTATAATTTTATAATTATTTACATATATATATATATATATATTAAATTATATATGTATTTTTTGTAATTTCATAATTATTTAAATATATATAAATATAGTTATATTTATAATTACAAAAGAAAATATTAATTAAAATGTATTTATATATAATTAAATTTAATAATTATAAATATAACAAATATATTTATTATTTAAATATATTTAATGTAATTTTATAAGTATTTTTTAGAACATAATAGTTCATATGGGTAACATGAATTAATCATATACGTAGTAAAGTATACATAATAAAAAATGAGCCATCGCATATGGACAACATGAATAATAAGAAGGGTGTAATGTATAAATAAACATTTATGATCATACATAACATATACGCATTCAATTATACTCATGTATGATCAATATATTTATTGACCAAATTCATTGGAAACATAAATTTTTTTAATAATTAATTATAAATGTACATATTCAAAATATATATATATATATATATATATATATATATTAATTATAAATAAAATAAAAATAATAAATATATAAAATCTAACAAATCTAATAAATCTAATAAATCTAATAAATCTAATAGATCTAATAGATCAAATAAATCTAAAAATATAATAAATATAAATCAAATAAATCAACTAAATCAAATAAAACTAATTAATCTAATTAATCTAATTAATATATTTATTATTTAATGAAATTTATTATAACATTAAAATTATTTAAATGTATATATATTTATAATCTTAGAAATAGTATTTTTAAAACATTATATGTATATTTGAATTATTTAAAAATATTAATTATAAACATACATTTTTTATTTAATGTATACAAATAAAAATCATTTAAGAATATAAATATAATCATTTTATATAAATTAATAATATATTTGTTCAAGACATTAATTAGAGCTTTTAAATGGGGCCGATAAAGGCCTCCCCTTTATCAGCACTTTCTGCTTAGCGCTGATAAAACAAGGCACTGCCCTGGCATCGTTCTATGGTAGTATTTCTTTATCTTGTAAAGCTCAGAATGAACTCTAATAATGAAATCCATGGCTATATATTTAACCTTAGCCTTACCATGAAACTCATGAGAAAGAAAGATATATTTGACTTCCTCTAAGGTTAATGAGTCTATTCCATACATCATAGCATTTATAATATGTTCATACGAACAATCTAAAGAAATTAGTTTCATTTGGAAATCAATAAGTATGAAAAATCAACACTGGAAATATATTTATTTAGTGATTCAAATCCCAAAACATTGCATCTTAACATAACTTGCCCATTACAACTTTAACGGTTTTATGAAAGAAACCGCCACAGATTTTATTTAGTTGGCACACAGAAACATACAACACACACAATCCTTAGTGCTGCAAGATCACATCTTAGTAAAGTTGTTTTATGCAGGGAGCTTCTCCTCGGTGGTTTCCAAGATGGTGTTGTAGTAGTTGGAGCCTATCTAAGTGTCGCCTTGAACCTCAGTATTGATGGTGGTGCCTGTATAGAGAGTATCCCACTAAATAAAGGTTAAAGGAATGTCACATGTACCTTTATTTGCAATTAGATTCACTGTCACCTTAGTCATTGTTGTGACATTAACTTCTTGAACCACTTCTAGAACGGTAGTTTCCATTTTGTCTAGTCCTGACCCGTCCCCTAGGGCTCATGCCGTGACTACCCAAAGACCGCCTCATGATGGTATGGGGCTGGCGTACAGCGTCGAAGGCATTATCCTATAAGTGGGAGGGATTTTCCTGAGTACCTATATGCACTCACGCACACATATCCAAACCCACAATGTTGAAAAGTAAACAAGCATGCCACTAAGACAACTACTAAGAGAAAAAGTACAAAACATGAAGTAAAGGGCTAGAATACATGCCCAAAAAAAGACAAGTACATGCTCCTAAAGTCTGTCTGTGGTAAACCCTACCTGAAGGGTAGGTGAAGGGGGTACTGCCTGAAATCGTAGAGGTACGCCTCATTAGTCGGATCACATTGGGCACTGCCTGGTGCTAGACCACCAAGGTCTCTATCAAAGAGTTTGTCATCTACACAAGACACAACACGTGCAGGCGGAGCCCGTGTAGGAGTGAGTAATTCAATACTCAATAAGGACCCCAGAACACAAAGATAGCACCAAAAAGTAAAGTATTCACAAAGTAGACTACCGAAGAGGTTACGAAGTGTAGCCTCTAAGAAGTACAGTGGAGAAAGAGATTCACTAGAGTCAGCTCAAAAAGGTATCACCTAAAGTATAGAAATCAAGACTATCAATCATAATGTTGAACATCTTGCTCTGTTAAGGGACTCATCCCTGATTTTTCACCTTGGTCTTCTAGGACACTGAGGTCCGCTTGTCTGTTGGGCCACCGACGCTCGCTCGTCTGTTGGGTCACTAAGTTCTGCTCGTCTATCTGGCCACTAAGGTCTGCTCGTATATTGGTCCACTAAGGTTCTCTCATTTGTTGGTCCACTGTGGTCCGATCAATTCCCTCTCATAGCATGCTTGATTCTGATAGAATCTACACCTCAAGTCATCGGTCGTATTTCAACTTCCACTAAAAACACATGGAGTATATCGAAAGGATAATCTCTTTAGGAGGGTCCCAATGCTGCAAATGTCTCCTCTGCTGAGCCACTAAGGTCTGTTCTTTTTTTGATCCACTAAGGTCTACTCATCTGATGAGCCACTGAGATCCACTCCTCTGTTGGGCCACTAATGTATGCTCGTCTGTTGGACCACTGAGGTTTTCTCAATTCCTGCTCATAGCGCACTTGATTCCGGGAGAATCTACTACTCAAGCCATCAGTCATATTTCAACGTCCACTAAAACTCATATGAAGTATTTCAAAAAGGATCATCTTGTCACGAGGGTCTCAATGCTTCAAATGGCTCATCAATCGAACACAAAGTTTGGATGTTATGATCGTATTATTGAAAAGGGGTCATTTGGGTCCAGGTCTAGTCGGACCTGACCTGGGTCACCGCGGGACCCACATGTCATGGTCCCACTGGACCACGGCCCTCTGGGCGTGTGACGTGGCCTGTTGCCACATACTTCGAAGATCTGTCGCTAGTCGTTGCCAACGGTCCCTATCGCTGCCCCACAATCGCTGCCGTGGGGACCTCCACCGTCGCGACGTGCCAGCAGTTTCTTTCGTGGTCCACCACACTTGCTCTAGTGGTTCTTTATCTGATCCATGAGCACCTTCAGGATCCTCAGGTCATCTCCATCATTCTAGGGGTTTAGTCACGAAGAACACAAGAACTTCCTCAATGGTGGGATCTGGGCCTTGTTCATGTCAGCTCAATACCTCCATGTTAGAATTTAAAAATGACTTGGGAGGGGATTTAAGAATCTAACATGGATAACTCCAATTCAAAACCCTGGGATCAAAAACCCTCCCACTTATGTGATCAATCTGCGGGTCACTTATTCATAGGTTAACCCTCGTCCATCACACAAATCCATGAATGGGGGAAAAGAAAATTCACTTAGAATCAAACCCCTATCTTGAGGATGGATCATTGGTTGGAGAAGAGCACACTGTTTTCGTTTTTCATCCCTCAATCTGTCATTGGTGGTGGTTCATCAATCATTGCTCGCCAACGCCAAATCTACAAGGGTTCAAAGGAACACTAGATTGTGCCAATGATCCTATATTCGGTTAACCCATTAAATTGAGAAAACACGTTTCTGTTACACTGAGTTGCAACGTCGTTACAATGTTTCCTTTACGAAACATAGTTTCTATTATGCTTCGGTTGCAATGTTTTTACATTGCAACAAAATTTGAAATTCAAATAAAATAAACTAAAAGTTTATTTTATTTTTTCTAAAGAAAATTTATATATATTCTGCTTAAAAATTCTGAAAAATAACTTTCCCTCGACCGGTGCCAGTCGAGGATAAGTCTTTCCTTAGGTAAAGTCACCATTCTGGACGCAACGGTGCCCTCATGTTTTTAATCCCAGCACCTGTTTAGAAGTTTCCAAAACCGTGTATGTGCGCTATTTTAAATAAACTTAAAAAAAGTTCAAACACTTATTCTGGGCTCACCGGGTCTCAGAATCAATTGTCGTCTGAGTGCCTGATCTTGAAATAATCTCATATAATTTTAAAAAAAATTATATAGAATTTTCAAGATATTACGTTGCAGGCATCATATAATTATAACTATATATTTACTTATTTCATTTTAAATATTTATAACTTTATAAGTATAATAAATATATTTACTATAATTTTATAATTATTTACATATATATATATTTATTTATAGATATAATTATAACTATAAATAAATATATTTATATATCTATATATTTATAAAATTATATATGTATTTTTTTGAACTTTTATAATTATTTAAATAAATATAGATATAATTATAATTACAAAAAATATTAATTAAAAAGTATTTAAATATAATTAAAATTTAATAATTATAAATATAATAAATATTTTTATTATTTAAATTTATTTAATGTAATTTTATAAGTATTTTTTAAAACATAATAGTTCATATGGGTAACATAAATTAATCAAATATCCAGTAAAGTTTACATAATAAAAAAGTAGCCATCACATATAGAGAACATGAATAATAAGAAGGGTGTAATGTATAAACGAACATTTTTATGATACATAACATATATGCACGTCAATTATACTCACACATGATCAATATATTTATTGATAAAATTCATTGGAAACATATTTATTTATTTAATAATTAATTATAAATATACATATTTAAAAAGTATATATATATATATATATAGTAAGTATAAATAGAATAAATATAATAAATATAGAAAATATAATTAATATAATAAATCTAATAAATCTAATAAATATACTAAATCTAATAAATATAATAAATCTAACAAATAAAAACAATATAAATCTAATAAATCTAATAAAACTAATAAATCATATTAATATATTTATTATTTAATGAAATTTATTATAATCGTATAATTATTTAAATATATATATTTAATTATAATATTGGAAATAGTTTTTTAAAAACATTATATATATATATTTGAATTATTAGAAAATATATATTAATTATAAACCTGTGTTTTTCATTTAATGTACCCAAATAAACATTATTTTAGAATATACATATAATAATTTTATATAAATTAATAATATATTTATTAAAAACTTTTATCAGAGATTTTAGCTAGCACCAATAAAGGCCTCTCCTTTATCTGCGCTTTCAGCTTTGCACTGATCAAACGTGGCGCTGCCATTTCCCCGTTCTGTGGTAGTATTTCTTCATCTTGTGACGCTCGAAATTGCTTCTAACAATGTAAGCCATGGCTTCATATTTAACCTTAGCCTTGTCATGCAACTCATGAGAAAGCAAGATAGGTTTGACTTCCTCAAAGGTTAAGGAGTCTATGCCATACATCATAGCATTTATAATATGTTCATATGAACAATCTAAAGAAATTAGTTTCATTTGAAAATCAATGAGTATGAAAAATCAACATAGGAAATATATTTATTTAATGATTCAAATCCCACAACTTTACATGTTAAAATTACGCACCCATTACAACTTTAACGATTCAGTGCAAGAAACCACCAGAGATTTTATTTGGTTGGCACATAGAAACATTAAAAACACACAAAATCCTCAGTGTTGCAAGATCACACATCAGTAAAGTTATTTTATATAGGGAGATTTTCCTTGGTGGTTTCAAAGATGGTGTTGTAGTAGTTGGAGCCCGTGTAAGTTTTTCCTTGCACCTCAGTAGTTATGGTGGTGCTCGTATAGAGAGTATCCCTCTGCATGAAAGTAAAATGAACATCGCACATACCTTTAGTTGCAATTAGATTCACTATCACCTTAGTCATTGATGGGACAACAACTTTGTGCACCACTACCAGAAGGGCGGTTGCTGTTTCGTCCTGTCATGACCTATCCCCCGGCGCTCGTGTCGTGACTAACCCAATCCCTCCTCAAGATGGCCAGGGGCTGGTGACTAGCACCGAAGGTATTATTCCGTAATTGGGAGGCATTTTTGTGAGTACCTTTACGCACTCACATGCACACACATCATAACCAACAATGCTGAAAAGTAAACAAGCTTTCCACTAAGACAACCATTGAGAGTAAAAGTACAAAACTGGAAGTAAAGGGGCCAGAATACAAGCCCAACAAAAAGACAAGTACAAGCTCCTGAAGTCCGTCTACGGTAAACCCTACTTAATGTGTAGGTGAATGGGTGCCACCTGAAGTCGTTGAGGTATGCCTCGTCTGTTGGATCTCACTGGGCATCACTTGGTGCTGGGCCACCAATGTCTCTGTTGAAGCATCTGTCATCTGCAAAGGACACAACACATGCGGCAGAGCCCGTGCATGGGTGAGTAACACAATACTCGGTAACGACCCCAAAACACAAAGGTAATACCATAAAGGAAAGTATGCACAAAGTAGACTACCAAAGAGGTATAGGAAGTATAGATTCTAAGAAGTATAGTGGACAGAGACAGTCATTAGATTCAGCTCACCCAGGTATAAACTAAATTATAGAAAGCAAGTCTATCATACGTAATGCTGAACATATTGACCTGATGAGTCGCTATGGTCTGATGGGCCTCTAATGTCCACTAGTTTGCTGGGCCACTAAGGCCTGCTCATCTATTGGGCCACTGAGGTTTGCTCGTCTGCTGGGCCACTAAGTTTTTTTCGTCTGCTAGGCCACTAAGGTTCGATCCTCTACAGGTCCACCAAGGTCCGCTTGATTCCCACTCGTAGCGCGCTTCATTTTGGGAGAATCTACTCCTCAAGCCATCTGTCGTATTTCAACTTCCACAAAAACTCACATATTGTATTTCAAAATGACCATTTCGTCATGAGGGTCCCAACGCCGCAAAAGGATCATCTGTTGGGCCACTGAGATTCGCTCTTCTGTTGGGCCACTCAGGTCCGATAATCCGTTGGGCCACTGAAGTCCGCTCGTCAGCTGGGCCACTGAGGTCTGCTCGATTCCCGCTCATAGCATGCTTGATTCTGGGAGAATCTACTCCTCATGTCATCGGTCATATTTCAACTTATATTAAAACTCACATGGAGTATGTCAAATGGATCTTCTTGTCACACTGGGCAAAACACCACAAACAGCTCGTCAATTGGACACACCGTTTGGAAGTTATGCCTGTTTTACTAAAAAGGGGCAGGTTGAGTCTTGGTCTGACCCGACCCACTGTGAGCGGGCCGACTTGCCATGCCTAGACGCAGTGGAAGTTGCCCCTTCCACTCCCGGTCAACGTGGTGGTTTCTTCATGTGATCGCCCCATGCGTCGCCGCGGTCCCGCAGGACCGCGGACCTCCGAGTGCGTGATGCAACTCGTGGTTACGTCCACCGAGGACCTACCGCCGACGGTTGCCGATGGCCACTATCTTCATCCCGAGGCCGCTGTCGTGGGGACCTCCATCGTCGTAGTGCACCGCCTCCCACACATGGTGCGTTTGGGGTTTCTTCTTGCAGGCCACGAGACTTACTCCGGTGGTCCGTTCTCTGATCTGCGAGCACCTTCAGGATCCTCGGGTCGTCGTCATCAATTCAGGGGTCTGGTCATGAAGAACACAAGAACTCCCACAACTGAGGGATCTGGCCCTTGTTCATGTCGGCCCAATCCCTCAACATTAGAATTTAAAAACAACATGGGAGGGGGTTTAAGAATCTAGCATGGATAACGTCGATTCAAAACCCCAAGATCCAAAACCCTCTTGCATAATTGATCGATCTGTGGGTCATCTATTCATGGGTTAACCCGCATTCATCGCCCAAATCCTTGAATGGGTAAAAAGGAAATTCACTTAGAATCAAACCCTTATCTTGAGGTATGATCCTTCGCTGGCGAAGATCACACTATTGTCCTTCGTCGTTCCTCAATTCATTGTTGGTGGCGGTTCGTCGATCGTCACTCACCAATACCAAATCCTCTAGGGTTCAGAGCAATACTGGATTGTGCCAACGATCTCATTTTCAATTAAACATTAAATGGAGAAAACACATTTCAGCATTTCTGTTACGCTGAGTCTCAACGTCGTTAGGTTGTTTCATTAACCAAAATAGCACTTCAATTACCCTCGGGTTGCAACATTGTTATGTTGCAACAAAATTTGAAACTCAAATAAAATAAACAAAATTTTTATTTTTTTTCTTAAGAAAATTTTAATATATTTTTCTTTAAAGTTCCAAAAATTAACTTTCCCCTCGACCCGTGCCGATCGAGATTGAATCTTTCATTAAGTAAAGTCATCATTTCAGACACAAAAAGTACCCTCAAATTTTTAATCCAGGAACTTGTTCAGAAGTTTCAAAAACCACGTACACACGCTATTTTAAATGAAATTAAAAAAAAAAGTTCAAACACTTATTCCGGGCTCATCGGATCTCGAAATCAAGTGTCGTTTGAGCGCCTGGTCTCAAAATAATCTCATATAATTTTAAAAAAAATACATAGAATTTTTGGGACACTGTGTTGCATGCATCATATATTTATAACTATATATATTTATTTTATTTTATATATTTATAACTTTATAATTATAATTAATATATTTATTATAATTTTATAATCATTTACAAACATATATTTATTTATAGTTATAATTATAACTATATATATATATATATATTTATAAATTATATTGGCATTTTATGTAATTTTATAATTATTTAAATATATATAAAGTTATAATTATAATTACAAATAAATATATTAATTAAAAAGTATTTTTATACAATTAAAATTTAATAATTATAAAAATAATCAATATATTTATTATTTCAATATATTTAATGAAATTTTATAAACATTTTTTAGAACATAATAGTTCATATGGGTAACATGAATTAATCATATACCTAGTAAAGTATACTTAAAAAAACGAGTCACCACATATGGACAACATGAATAATAAGAACGGTGTGATGTATAAATGAACATTCACGATGACACATAACATATATGCACGTCAATTATATGCACGTGTGATCAATATATGTATTGACCAAATTCATTAAAAACACAAACACACACACATATATATATAATAATTAATTATAAATATACATATTTAAAAAGTATGTATATATATATTAATTATAAATAAAATAAATATAACAAATATAACAAATATTATAAATATAAAAATAATAATAAATCTAATAAATCGAAAATCTAATAAAACTAATAAAACTAATAAATCTAATTAATCTAATTAATATATTAATTATTTAATGAAATTTATGATAATCTTATAATTATTTAAATATATATTTATATTTAATTATAGTCTTAGAAATAATTTTTTAAACATTATATATATTTGAATTATTAAAAAAATATTAATTATAAATATGTGTTTTTTATTTAATGTATACAAATAAACATTATTTTTTAATATAAATATAATAATTTTATATAAATTAATAATTTTTAAAAAAAACATTTTATCGGTGCTAAAAGTGGTGCTGATAAATCTACCCTTTATCAACGCTAAGAAAAGTACTAATAAAGGATACTGCTTTATCATCGCTTTTTTAATGCTGATAACGGGAAGATTTATCAGCGCTTTTAGCTAGCTCTGATAAACGTGTCCCCTTTATCGGCGCTTTCTGCTTAGCACTGATAAAACAAGGCTCTACCCTTGCCCTATTCTAAAGTAGTATTTCTTCATCCTGTGAAGCTTGGAATGACCTCTAACAATGGAAGTCATGGATTGAGATTTAACATTAGCCTTGCGAGGCAACTCATGAGAAACCAAGATAGATATGACTTGTGTAAGGTCATGGAGTCTTTGCCAAACATCATAGCATTTATAATATGTTCATATGAACAATTTAAAGAAATTAGTTTCATTTGGAAATTAAAGTATGGAAAATTAACACAGGAAATATATTTATTTGGTGATTCAAATCCCACAACATTGCAAACACAACGCACCCATTACAACTTTAACGGTTCTGTGAAGGAAACCACCACAGATTTCATTTAATTGGCACACATAAACGTAAAAAACACACTCAATCCTCGGTGCTGTAGGATCACACCACAATAAAGTTGTTTTATGCAGGGAGCTTCTCCTCGGTGGTTTCAAAGATGGTGTTGTAGTACTTGGAGCCGGTGTAAGTGCTGCCATTCACCTCAGTAGTGACGGTGGTGCCAGTATAGAGAGTATCCCTCTACATGAAGGTAAAAGGAACGTCGCACGTACCTTTGGTCGCAATTAGATTCACTGTCACCTTAGTCATTGCTGGGACAACAACTCTGTGAACCACTTCCAGAACCGCAGTCGTCGTTTTGTCCTCTCCCCACTCCACTCCTGATTGAACTTCACCTAACAGCTCGATCTTTCCCTCAAAGATGAGTGGGAGGCTGAAATCCATGGTGGCATTCATGCCCAACTTCAGCGACACCATCGTCTTCCAGGTACTGGTCTTGGTGTCGGTATAGGAAAGCTTCACGTCCAGAGTGCTGGGTTGATGACCGAGGTTGCTCTTGAACCCTCTCATTGGGGATGTCATACTTGACATCGAATATGGTACTCATCAAAATGGGCTCTTCCATGGCTATCCACGCCTCCTTGGTAACCGAGGGGACGGGTGCGTTGAGGCAACTCGTCCTTCCTTTGGTCTTCAGGTGCTTACAGAAGTTGTGGTTGCCCAAGTTGAGAAGGCTTATTGTTTTGCTATCAACCAAGAAAGATTGAAACAGGGTGTCCTTGTTGCTGCTGTCGGAATCATTAGAATCAGTCGTCGTTGAGTCGTCGATGTCATCCATTTCAAACTGAAGATACGGGTGGCCTTAGATCCGACGAAGACACAGATATATGTCGTTGTCCCCTTTGAATTCCACATACTTGGGGAGGATGATCAGCGACTCCCAGTCGATGACCATGAAAATTTCAACACTCTGGTGGTCATGAACTTTGTAATTTTCCATCACGGGTCGATTGAAAGGCACCTTATTCAGCCGCCACACACATAAGTAAGAACCCGATTGGTGGTGGATGAAGCGGACCGTTTTTGCGGCAACGTCAACTTGGAGGGGCCTGAAGAACATGCACGACTCCTTGAGTGGTCCAACAGACGAGCATACCATTTTAAACAAACCTATATATTCTTGTGAGTGAGGGGATTCTCGACAGTCATAATTGTACTAGAATAGTATTAATACACAAAGGATTAATAAATATTTTAAATGGAATAGTAATTTTCTTCAAAAATGTCTCTTTGAGGATTCATGTTTGTTGATGGAATATGTTCTCTCTCATAAATTTAGAAACACAATGACCGCGAACTTTTCCATTTATTTATTTTGGACACTTTAGAAAGATTAAGAAAAATAAGTATTTTTTTGTTTGTGTTTGGATAGTGAAATATTATTATATATACCCTAATACTTGTCCACTTATAGAACGTGTTAGGGTCCTTGTTTACATAGATTGTCTTTATTCCTTGATTTTCACGATATTTAGACACCACCCTATCATAACCGAATCCTCATTAAAACATAATATAAATTATATAAAATGATGTTTAGTTCTAAACCATTGGATGCAGTGTATTGCAAATTGAAAACCATCATCATTTGCGGTCAGTTTATTGAGTATCCATGTGGTGAATCCAAGAAATAAATCTTTGGAGTATCAAAATTAACTACAATGAATATCCAATGTTTCCTAAAAACACAAAAAGAAATAATTGATGAAATAAATGAAAATATATTCGATATTATTAAATTGTAGAGTTTTACCCCTGCATCCTTGGTATTAAGAATTGTATGTCATCCGTAAGTTTTCTTACGAACAATTTGGCTAGTTTAACACTATTTCATCTATTTTTTATTATATTTCTTCTTTGGTCTGTACAAGTGACGTGAGGACTAATTATTCCAAATTTATGTTCATGGGGTAATCCCTTCAATCAGTATTGATATATACACCTATAAAATATATGAATTGTATTTGGTCATAATTAACATTGTATATCAGCTATTGGAGAAATAAATCACGAAAAAACACAAAATTTATACATTTACAACTAAGAATCCTAGAGATTCATACTTGAGGATTTCATTTACATTCATAAGAGTAATGTAGTCTTTAATGAACTCTTCATACATTTGTTATTCTAAATCAACTATGCAATTACTTCCACTTTGTAACATTGTTTATGCATGAACCTTCAATCTTAGTAAATGTGGATATTGAACGTGCGGGGGTAAAGGTTGTTTTTAAAAATCTTTTCGATTAGTTGGTTGATCCTATAGATTATCTTGATTTGACAATTCATTTAAACCCATTCTCTTTGTTTGTCTGTAATAACATCCATATATTTAGATATTTTTTCATTAATTGTTGACGGGTTATAATGAAAAATAAATTTGAAATGAATACATATTTATCGACATGTTTTTTACAAGATATGATGGGCATGGTATGAATGTTCCAATATTTTGGTTGACCTTATGAATAACTTTGTCATAAAGTGGAACAGGTAGCTTAGCACTCAGTTCATGAGCTATGCTCATCACCACTCTCACATGACCTATTAAAAGTTGTATGTTGTGTAGAGTGTACTCTCGGATATTGAACATGGTAGCCTTGGCTACAACACTACTGGGTAATGGGCCTATACCCAAAGTTTTTCAAGAAACCGTGGGTATAGGGTACCCCTATTCCAATGGTTTTTGAAAACCTTATGTATAGGGATAATATTTTTCCAAAACCGTGGGTATAGATATTTTTTAAAGACCTATACCCACGGTTTGGAAAAACCATGGGTATAGGTGTTTTTTTTACAAGATGTATACCCACGGTTTTGGTAAAACCATGAGTATAGAGTTTTTTTGAAAGACCTATACCCACAGTTTTTCAAAACCGTGGGCATTGAGGGTTTTATTTTGAAGACCTATACCCATGGTTTGGCCAAACTGTGGGTATAGATTTCCCCCGGGAAAAGAATTACGTGGGACAACAAAAATATTTGGCGGGAACATGGTTTGTATTAATATAATTAGATAGATACACATAATTATACAAATAATATCCATAGGTTGGTTGGTTGGGTAGTACTTGTTGTTGAAGGCAGTCCCTTGTTTGAATCTTAGTGATTGTTTTTTTCTAATAAATGAGTTATAATTAATATAAGTAAATAGATGTATTGTTATATTTACAAAATTTCCGTAGCTTAGTTGGTATGGCAACCTATTTGTTGGTAAAAAATCTCTCAAGGCATCATTGAAGCATTTTAGAGATGATTGTGTTTGTTAAAAATGCAGGGCTCCATGTTGTGTTTGTTGACAAAGTGAGTCTCAATGACTCAAACTGTTAACAAACGGAGTTTTCTTAGAGAATGGGGAAAAGTTTTTTTGGTAAAGGGAATTGATCTCTTGTATTAAAGAGGTTTCTAATGTTGTAGCTAGGAATTTTTTCAAATTCAGAACATAAAAAATTTGGCAAAGAAAAGGTGGCGTGCAAGTCCAAAAGTGGCGCGCAGGTTTTGGAACGCAGGTGTTGGCATGTAGGTGTTGGCGCGCAGGTTTTGGAGTGAATGTTTTGGCACACAGGTTTTGGCGCACAGATCCTCAAAATGCCTATAAATAGATGACTACCCTCCCCATTTCTTAATGAACTCAACACTTAGAGAAAATACGAGCTCTCAGCGCGCAAGTGGAAGCTGTGGAGCGCAGGTTCTGGTGCGCAGGTTGTGGCACGCAGGTTCTGGAACGCAGGTTGTGGTGTGCAGGTTCTAGCATGCAGGTTCTGGTGTGCAGGTTGTGGCGCGCAGGTTATGGTGCGCAGGTTCTAGCCCGTAGGTTCTAGTGCACAGGTTTTGGCCCGCAGGTTCTGGCCCGCAGGTTCTTGCGCAGCAGGTTGTGGCCCACAGGTTTTGGCCAGCAGGTTTTGGCCAGTAGGTTTTGGCCAGCAGGTTTTGGCCACCGGGTTTTGGCTCGCAGGTTTTGGCACACAGGTGTGGCGCACAAGTTGGTTTTTCCACAATGAAGGTAGAGGTTGTGCACTAGTTAAAGGGGCACACAGGTCACCCTAGGGCTGCATGAAAGTTATAATTTTCCAAGAACATTTGTGGTAAAGCAGTATTCATCAGTGGATAAACATTGAACTTCAACAGAGCATCTATCAATAGTTGAGGATTCATTAGTTCATGCAAATGAAGAGACCTACAGGTCTATAAACTGTGAGTGGATCCTTTCCAGAGTAGTGAGAAAAAGAAGAGGAAGAAGGTGATCCTCTCCACCGGCAGTGAGCTAGAGATAGAGAAACAGGGAGTGACCCTTGGGAAAGCAGTGAGCTGACCCTAAACCTTGTAAAGGTAGTGAGCCTAGGACATAGTGACGGTTTTCGAACCTTTAAATCCACATCTAGTGAAGAGTAGTGGAATTTGGTATGACCGGCAACTTGTCGGCATATGCTCCTTGGACGTAGCCCAGTGAGGGTGAACCAAGTAAAGGTCTCTGTGTCTGCCTGCTTACTTCCCTGCATTGCATTTAAAGCATCATCATCAGATAAAGAAGCAAATAAGTGATTATAATAAACACACAAGTGAAAACAAAGTGACCCTTGTAATAAAGAGGTCAAGATCCAGGGGGGAAAGAAGAACTTTGAAAAAGAATATCCATACCCTAATTCACCCCCCCCCCCTCTCAGGGTATATAAGTCTTTATTAGTCCCAACAATTGGTATCAAAGGGAAGGTTTCTTTTATCAGATTTTTTTTCTATGACTTGGTATATTTTATTTTTGTGTTTATATCAGTTTTCTCTTATCCCGGGGTGCCATGGCAATGGGAAAAACATTATAGAAGAATCAGAAGTCAGATGATATCCCTCAGTGTGGATGTGTTTATGGAAAAAGTGTGATTCAACTAAAAGAGTCAAACAACTTTCTGAAAGAAGGCGTGGATGAATCTGATAGGTAAAATATTGATTCACTCAATCATGATGTAGAAATGAGTGAAGTACTTGAACATAAAATAAATACTGAAACAACTGATGATGAAGATGTATTAAGAAAGATGCCACCAGTAGTTGTTATGAATATAACAAAGAAATTGGATTGGAAATTGGGTGATGATGTTAAATCTAAAGATATCAGGATCTAAGTATTGGAAATTGAGGTCAAAAAGCTAAGAGGATTAAATAAAAGGCTTATTGATGTGGCTACTGACCTAAGGGAGAAGAATGATTTGCAAGGTGAAGAAATACCAAAGATGACCAGAATGAAAGGAAAACAAAAGGCTTGTGATTATGAAGAGAATCACAAGTTAGAGGAAGTTCAGAATCTAAAAGACAGAAATGATGATCTAGCTACATAGTTGTCTGAATAAGTTCAGAAGAATCAAAGGCTACAACAAGATAATGAATCTGTCTCTGAATATATTGCTAAAGAAAAATTGAAGGTGAAGGAGAAAAGTGACATGGTGGAAAATCTCACATGGGAACATGAAGATGAGTTGAGTAGCCGGAAGAATCTCAGAAAAGAACTTAATTCTCAACTTGAATCAAGAGATAATAGGATTCAACAATTGGAGGAAGTGATAGAAAAATCCAAGAAATAAATGGAGATATCAAAGGAAAAAGGAAAACCTAAGTTCAATTATGAACTGCACCTACTATTTGATTGTCCTTCAGAAGGTGATGATGAAATGAAAAGGAAGTATGAGATTTATGAGGAGAAACAAAAAATATTTTCTCAGCTCAAAGACCATATAGCTTGGGAAAATCTGGCATTGGATTTCATGAATCCCCTCCTGTGCATGATAGAATGCAAGCCATAAATAGTTCCAGGAGTGGTGAAAACATATAGGTGCTGGATATAGGCCTAAGAGGACAGTTATAAAAAGAAGTGATGACATGTGCTATTTCTGCGGGATTAATGGCCACACGTCAAGCTTCTGTTTAGAGGATCTGGAATACATTTCAGGCTGTGAAAATAGAAACATTACTAAATATGAGAATAAGAAGAAGCATCATGAGAAATCAGATAGAAGAGTCTCTCAAGGGAAAACATTCGTCAGATGCTATTACTGTGGAAGAAAGGGACACACAATGAGTATGTGTCAGGAAGCTGAGGAGCTCAATGTCAGAGGAAGAACACAAGATGTTTCAATATCTTGACAGAGAAATGATGAAATGAAGTATGACTTTGATGGAAAATGTTTTATATGTTCTGATTATGGGCATTTGGAAAGACATCGTAGCAAGAAGAAAGTAGGAAAGGGAAAAGAATGTACTGAAAACTTCACATGTCAAATGCCAAACCGAGAGATTCCTACCCAGAGATGGAATCAAGGGAAGTGGCATATTGGTGGAACATCAAAGAGGTAAATGACCACCAGTGGGTTTAAACCTCAAATTGTGAGGAAGGATAAGCCTGCCGAATATATATATTAGAAAAAGGCTCAGAATGTGGGTAATGAAAGCCTAGTCATATGGCCAGAACAGTTGAAGTTGGAAAGGCAGCTGGAGGAAGCAAGGAAAGAGTGTGATGATCTGCAAGAAAAAATCAAAGGGTTGACCCATTAGGATCAACCACGATCCTCATCTTGAGGATTCCAGAAGGACCCCTCTCCCTATGTGTATAAATGATGTTAACTAATTATTCAAGTGTTTTAGGATTTAGGGAGATACGATCCAAGGGGAAGTGGCATCTAAAGATGCAAAGTGGAGAAGTGATATGATCTAGAGTTTCAATTGATTCAAATCAGGTACCAGAGTTGAAGAAGAAAGGGAGTAATAGAGCACAATAGGAAGTGATTGGGTTATTAACTTTATCTTTTGTTTCTTACACCAAGTTCCAAATCAGAAGGCTTAGAGATTCTGTTAGTGGCTCAATGCTGAGTTCCAGATAATAAAAGATGCATGAGGGTAAGAATGGTTATGGGTATATATAGTTGGGCCTAAAAACTATAAGAGTTTCATAACATAGGGGGATAATTTTATATTGTAATCAGATGCAAGATCACAATGTGATATGAAGGATGAATGTTTATGTTCATGAAGAATGAATGGGGAACAAGTAGCAGCACACAGGTTTTGATGATTATCTTTTTTGTTCTAACAATGTGGTATCAGCTGACTGCTTTCAGGATACCAAGAAGCTGCGAGAGAAAATCAAAGGTGTGTTAACAAAAATCTGAGAGTAGAAGTTGAATGAAATGACATCATTGAACAATAAAACAATGACATGTTTTTTGTTTAAAGTGAGGATGTGGTAAGAGACTCTGGGGGAGTATAAGTGAAAATTATAATTCAAAATAAGACAATAATGATGAACAAGAAAGTGTCAATTTTCTGTCTGTAAGAAAGCCAAAGAGTCACACTAAAATTGATATGTAGAATATCATTGGTGATCAGACAGCTCCAGTTCAGACAAGAAGAATGAAGTCACTATAGCAGACATTTTTCCTATCTCAAGTAGAGCCAAAATGATTTGCTGATTCAGCTGAAGATGAACACTAGGTTCAGGCTATGAATGAAGAGCTTGATCATATTGAGAAGAACCAGACATGGGAGATTGTTTCGAGACCAGCAGATAATAATGTCATTGGAACTAACTGGGTCTATTGCAACACGATGAATGAAGATGGAATAGTGGTTTGAATAAAAAAGCATGACTAGTGTGAAAAGCATACTCCCATATAGAGGGAATAGATGTTGATGAGACATTTGCACCAGTTGCAAGGTTGGAGACAATCAGATTATTCCTAGCCATTACAGAGCAATGAAAGTTTTAAGTTTTCCAGATGGATTTCAAATCTACATTCTTGAATGGGATTCTGGAGAAGGCATGTATATTGATAAATTAGATGGTTTTTTCATTCATGAAGATGAGAACATGGTTTTTCCGCTGAAGACGGAATTATATGGGCTGAAACAAGCACTGGGAGAATTGTATTTCAAGGCTGGATCAATATTTTAAGAATCTATGTTTCAAATGAAGCATAGAAAAGGTGGTTTTAAGAAATATGAAAAGAAGGTTATGATGAGATTTGGAATTGAAAATTACAAGGGGATGAAGTCTCTGGTTGCTACCCGGATGAAACTATCTAAAAATGAGGATGCCAAGGCAATTGATATCATGTAATATAGGAAAATCATCGGAAGTTTATTATACTTAACTGCGACAAGGCCTGACATTGTTTTCACCACATTCCAAGAAGAAACATATCAGAGTAATCCCAAGGAAATCCAAATTCTTGCAGTGAAAAGAATACTTTGGTATATCAAGGGCACGGTGGACTTTGTCTTTACATATAATGAAAAATCTCAGACAGAGTTATTGGGATATGCTGATGCAGACTGGGCTGGTTCAGGGGATGATAGAAAATCAACGTCTGGTGGTGCATTCTATCTTGGTGGATTGCGTATTTCATGGATAAGAAAGAAGCAATATTGCATTTCATTGATCACTGTGGAAGCTGAGTATATTGCAGCCACTCAAGCATGAACACATTTATTGTGGAAGAAGCAACATCTTGATGACATGAGAGTTGAAGTGAAGTCTCTGATTGGAATCCAGTGAGATAACTTAAGTGCTATAAATCTTAGAAAAAATCACATTCATCACTCAAGGACAAATCAAATTGATATCAAATATCATTTCATCAAGGAGACGGTTGGGAAGGGGCTTGTGAAGTTGGAGTATGTGCCTACAGAGCTATAGGTTGCAGATATTCTAACAAAGGCCTTACCCAAAGAAGCTTTTGAGAGGCATCGATTGGATCTGGGAGTCTAATCGACTCCCCACACTTGAAAATTTTGAATACTGAAAAATAGTGGCCTTTGGGTTTGTTGACAAAGGGGGAGAAAATAGTGATTATTCAAGGGAGAGACAACGTGTATATTTGACAAATCATGAATGATATTAGGAGAAGCTGATAGGTGGAGCAGCGAGATGGGGGAGCAATGAGAAAGGGGGAGCTTATTAAATTAGATGATGCTAGACATGATCGATCAAAGAATAGATATCATGATTGCTGAGGAGCGTGATAAAAGTAGAAGTGTGGTTGATATAAGGTTGGTATGAAAATTTCAGTAGGCATTAGGTTGGTATCAATAGTGTTGTCAGAAACAAAGTGACTCGTAGATAAACTTTTCATGATACTCTTGTTTCTCATGTTGATCATTTCTCATGTGGGCTTTGAGTATGTGTTGGGTAAATCTTTGATCGCTATCTATATCGCAAGAGGTGAATGGTGGCTGAAGATGAATGAAGCCTCAATGATGTATCAAAGAATAGAGAATTGTTTTGAGAAGAGTTGTCAACAAACCCAAAGGGGGAGATTGTTGGGAAAGAATCCCTTAAGGTATCATTGAAGAATTTTTGAGATGATGGTGTTTGTTGACAATGCAGGGCTACATGTTGTGTTTGTTGACAAAGTGAGTCTCAATGACTCAAACTGTTGATAAAGAGAGTTTTCTTGGAGAATGGGGGAAAGTGTTTTTGGAAAAGGGAATTGTGCTCTTGTGTTAAGGTGGTTTCTAATGTTATATGCCATGAATTTTTTCAAATTTAGAACATCAAAATTTTATCAAAGGAAAGGTGGTGCGCAAGTCCAAAAGTGGTGCGCAGGTTTTGGCGTGCAGGTGTTGGCGCGCAGGTGTTGGCGCACATGTGTTGGTGCGCATGTGTTGGCGCGCATGTGTTGGCGCGCAGGTGTTGGCGCGCAGGTGTTGGCGCGCAGGTTTTGGCGCGCAGGTTTTGGCGCGCAGGTTTTGGCGCGCAAGTCCTCAAAATACATATAAATAGATGAATACCCTCCTCATTTCTTAACAAGCTCAACACTTAGAGAAAATCTGAGCTCTGAGCGCGCAAGTGGAAGTTGTGGCGTGCAGGTTCTGGCACGCAGGTTGTAGCGCACAGGTTCTAGTGCGCAGGTTTTAGTGTGCAGGTTGTGGTGCGTAGGTTGTGGCATGCAGGTTGTGGCCCGCAGGTTGTGGCCCGCAGGTTGTGGCGCACAGGTTCTGGCTCGAAGGTTCTAGTGTGCAGGTTCTGGCCCACAGGTTCTGGCCCGTAGGATCTGGCCAGTAGGTTGTGGCCCATAGGTTTTGGCCAGCAAGTTTTGGCCAGCATGTTTTGGCCAGTAGGTTTTGGCCAGCAGGTTTTGGCCAGCAGGTTTTGGCCTGCAGGTTTTGGTGCGCTAGAGTGGTGCGCAATTTGGTTTTTCTGCAACTAAGGTAGAGGTTGTGCACTGGTTAAAGGGGTTCACAAGTCACCCTGGGGTTACGTGAAAGTTAGAATTTTCATAGAACATTTGTGGTAAAGCGGTATTCATCAGTGGATGTACAATGAACTTCAACATAGCATCTATCAACCGTTGAGGATGCATTCGTTCATGAAAATGAAGAGACCTACATGTCTATAAACTGTGAGTGGATCCATTCCGGAGCAATGAGCAAAGGAATAGGAAGAAGGCGATCCTCTCCACTGGTAGTGAGCCAGAGAGAGAGAAACTGGGAGTGACCTTTGGGAAAGCAGTGAGCTAACACTAAACCTTGTAAAGGTAGTGAGCCTGGGACAGACTGACGGCTCCCGAACCTTTGTATCCACATTTAGTGAAGAATAGTGGAATTTGGTACAACCAAAAACTTTTCGGTGTATGCTCCTTGGATGTAGCCCAGTAAGGGTGAACCAAGTAAAAATCTATGTGTCTGCCTGCTTACTTCCCTGCATTGCATTTAAAGCATCGTCATCAGATAAAGAAGAAAATAAGTGATTATAATAAACACACAAGTGCAAACAAAGTGACCCTTGTAATAATAAGGTCAAGATCCAGTGGGGTAGGAAGAACTTTGAAAAAGAATATCCATACCCTGATTCACCCCACTCTTAGGGTTATAGGCCCCTATTGGTCCAAACACTATTTCTTCTAGCTGGTATCATGTTCAATTCATGGTGTCTTAAATTTTAGATAAGTGGTTATATTAATATATTTATATAAATATATACATATATATTGCGCGTGAGGTTGTCTCGGTTGGTCAAAGAGGGCGGCATTCCTTTGGGGCGTCCCACATTCGATTCCCAATGCCTCCATTTTTTAAATAAATGATAATGGATATATTAATATATTTATATAAATATATGTATATATATTGAATATGAATTTGTCTCGGTTGGTCAGAGAGGGTGGCAGTCCTGTTGCGGGGTGCGTGTTCGAATCCCAGCAGATTTGTTTTTCAATATAAATCCTTACGACTATATTAATATATATATATATATAGAACATGAACTTGGATTGGTTGGTCAGAGATGGTGGTATAGTTGTGGGGGTTCTGTGTTTTAATCCCAGTGTCTCCTTTTTGTTAATAATAAATCCTTACGGTTTGAAAACCATGGGGGCAGTGTCTGCCATACTGTATAGCGGGTTGCCAATCTGTGACACCCCTATACAGTTCTGCCAAAGCATGGGTATAGGCTCAGATACCCACAGTTTTGAACCATGGGTTAATTTTACGTGTCAAAAATTAATCATGGATAATTATCCTAAATTATCAAAAATATCCTAAGGCATTTTCTCAGTTTTCAGTATGTAACCTTTTGTTTTTATGTAAATTAATGTTAATTTTAAATAAAAAGAGACACTTTAAGTTATATTGGCCACACTGTGCATCATATTGAGGTGAGAATAATCCCAACACATCATAAATGAATAATAGATCATTTTCCTAAAATATAAAAACAACCCAAATGTTTTTTCATTGTTTTCAAGATGTCACTTGTTGTTTTTATTTAAATTAATGTCAATTTTAAATAAAAAGAAACTTTGAATTCTAACAGAAACAACATGTGTCGTATTGAAGTGAGGATGATCCCTACACATCACAAATGACTATTAGATCATTTTCCTAAAATATCAAAACAATTAAATTGTTTTTTCTCAGTTTTAAGTATGTCACTTGTTGTTTTTACTTAAATTAATGTCAATTTTAAATAAAAAGTGACACTTTGTGTTGTACCGGCCACACTATGCATTGGATTGAGGTTCAGTTGACTCCTACATGTCACAAATGACTTGTGTATCATTTTCCAAAAGTATCATAACAATCTGAATGCATTTTCTTGGTTTTAAGTACATCACTTTTTGTTTTCACTTAAATTAATGTTAATTTTAAATAAAAAGAGGCACTTGGAGTTTTACTATCCACACCATGCATCATATTGAGGTTTGTATGACCCATAAACCTTAAAAATGACCAATAGATCATTGTAATAAAATATCAAAACAATACTAAAGTTTTCGCTCAGTTTTCAGTATGTCAGTGGTTGTTTTTACATAAATTAATGTCAATTTTAATTAAAAAGAGACACTTTGAGTTGTATCGGAAAGACTGTGGATTTGATTGAGTTTTGGTTGACTCGAACATGTCAAAAATGACTCATGGATCATTTTCCTAATGTTTAAAAAAATCAGAGTGTGTTTTCTTGGTTTTCAGTATGTCACTTATTGTTTTTACTTCAATTAATGTCAATTTTAAATAAAAAGAGACACTTTGAGTTCTATAGGTCACATTGTGCATCAAATTGAGGTGAAGGTGACTAATACACATAAAAATGACTTATTTACCATTTTCCTAAAGTATAAAAACAATACAAATATATTTTCTAGGTTTTAAGTACGCCACTTGTTATTTTTACTCAAATTAATGTCAAATTTAAATAAAAAGACACACTGAGTTCTATTGGCCACACCGTATGTCGTACTAAGGTATAGATGATACCTACATGTAAAAAATGACTAATAGATATTTTTACTAAAATATCAAAACAATTTGAAAGTTTTTTCTCAGTTTTTAGTATGTCACTTGTTGTTTTTACTTAAATTAATGTCAATTTTAAATAAAAAGAGACACTTTGAGTTCTACCAGCCACACCATGCATTGGATTGAGGTACGGTTGAATCCTACCCATAAAAACTTACTCATGGATCATTTTCTTAATGTATCAAAACAATTTGAATTTATTTTCTTGGTTTTAAGAAGTTCACTTGTTGTTTTTACTTTAATTAATGTCAATTTTAAATAAAAACAGACACTTGGAGTTTTACCGGCCACACTGTGCATCAGATTGAGGTACGGTTGAATATTACATGTCAAAAATTACTCTTTTATTATTTTCCTAAAGTATCAAAACAATTTTAATGCATTTTCTCAATTTTAAGTATGTCACTCATTGTTTTTACTTAAATTAATGTCTATTTTACATAAATAGAGACACATTGAGTTGTACCTGCCACATTGTGAGTCATATTAAGGTGTGTCTAATCCCTACACATCACAAATAACTTATGTATCATTTTCCTAAAATATCAAAACAATATGAATGTGTTTGCTCAGTTTTTAGTATGTCACTTTTATTTTAATTAAATTAATGTCAATTTTAAATAAAAAGAGACACTTTGAGTTGTACTGGCCCAACCGTGTGTCATAATGAGGTGAGGTTGACTCCTAAAATAACAAATGACACATGTCCCATTTTCCTAAATTATCAAAACAATCCTAATGTGTTTTCTCGGTTTTCAGTATGTCTCTTGTTGTTTTTACTTAAATTAATGTCATTTTTACATAAAAAGAGACACTTTGAGTTCAACCATCCACACCATTCTTTGTATTGAGATTCTTATGATCCCTACACCTCCAAAATTTTTAATAGATAATTTTACTAAAAAAGAAAAACAATCCAAATGCCTTTGATCAGTTTTCAGTATGTCAGTTGTTGTTTTTACTTAAATTAATGTCAATTTTAAATGAAAAGAGACACTTTGAGTTCTACCAGCCACAAAATGCGTCATATTGAGGTGCGTATAATCCTTACATGTCAAAAATTACTATTAAATCTTTTTCATAAAATATCAAAACAATCCAAATGTGTTCTCTCAGTTTTTAGAATGTCACTTGTTGTTTTTACATAAATTAATGTCAATTTTAAATAAAAAGACACTTTGAGTTATACCAGACACACCATGAATCATATTGGGGTGAGGATAATCCCTAAACATCAAAAATGACTAATATATTATTGTCATATAACATCATAATAGTCTGAATGTGTTTTCTTTGTTTTCATTATGTGACTTGTTGTTTTTACTTAAATTAATGTCAATTTTAAATAAAAACAGACACTTTGAGTTCGACTGGACACACCATGTGTCATATCAAGGTGGGTGTGATCCCTATATGACACAAATGACTAATATATCATTTTTAAAAAATATAAAAACAATAAAAATTTATTTGATCGGTTTTCAATATGTCACTTTTTTTTTAACTAAAATTATTGTCAATTTTAAATAAAAAAGAGACTTTGAGTTCTATCGGCAACACTGTACATCATATTGAGGTTTGGATGATCCCTAAACTTCAAAGTAACTAATAGATCATTTTCCAAATGTATAAAAATAATCTAAAATTGTTTTATTGGATTTCAGTATGTCACTTGTTTTTTTACTTAAATTAATGTCAATTTTAAATAAAAAGATTCACTTTGAGTTGTACCAACCTTCTTAAACATCATTTCTAAAACCATTATTAATAACCGAATGATATGGAACATAATAATGGTTGATCATATCTATTCAATTAGGGTAAAAGAATAATATATCAATGACCATATAAGGATAACATGAGCATAAAGATGTTAGAAGGTGATATTAAAATCAGAAATTCAAACCATGCATATAGAAGTAACATCTTTATTAAATTTGTGTACATTCTTTCATAAGGTATGCATCCAATTCTTTTCTAAGCACATCTATATCATCTTTTGAATATGAGTCTTTTCAAAAGTCATAGTAGTACTATAAAAAAATGAATACACAAAGGATTAATAAATATTTTAAATGAAAGAGTAATTATCTCTGAAAATACCTCTTTAGGGATGCTAGTTTGTTCATGGAATAAAATCTCACTTATAAATTTACATACATAATAACCACAATCTTTTCTATTAGTTTGTTTCAGACACTTCAGAAATGTTGCGGAGAATAAGTAATTTGTTTTCATATGTGTTTGGATAGTCAAATATTATTATATGAACCCTAACACTTATCTAGTCATAGTACTTGTGTTCTTCCTTGTATTTAGCCCCTGACCACATTCCATTTTTCAAAAGATAGTGATGCACCCCCTATCATAATAGAATCTTCATTAAAAGATAATATAAAATATATTACTTGCTATTTAGTTCTAAAATTTTGGATGTAGTGTATTACAAATTGATAAAATCCACTATGTGTGGATGTTTTTTTTATATTCATTCATTGAATTTGGGAAATAAATATTTGGAATATCCAAATTTACTCCAATGAAAATCCAATACTGCCTAAAAACATAAAAAGGAATAAGTAATGAAATAAATGAATATAAATATGATATGATTAAATTGTAGAGTGTTACCCCTGCATCATTGGTATTAAATAGAGTCTTTCATCCAAAAATTTTCTTTCAAAGGATTTGAGCCGACCTGCCTCTATTTCATACTTTTTTATTCTAGATTATCTTCTTCTGTTGAGGTTATGTGAGGACTAGTGGGTCCAAACTTTTTCTGATGGGAAAATACCTTTAATTGTTTTTCATATATACGCCATCCAAAAAATTGAAATGTATTTAGTCCTAATTAACACAGTATATCAACATTTGGAAAATTAAACCATGAGATCATACCTCATGTATACATTTTCAAATGAACCACCTATCTAATCATAGTTGAGGATTTTTGTTGGACTCTCAACACCAATGAAGTCTTGATCATTATCTTTGTACATATTTTCTTCAACTTCAACTATGTGGTTTCCACTATCTTTTAACTTTGTATCCACATGATCCTTGAATGATAGCAAATGTGGATATAGAACGGGTGGGGTAATTATTCTTTTGGTAAATCTTTTTGAGCAGTTGGTCGATCCTTTAGATGGTTTTGAGATGGTCTTTTGTTTTATCCCCTTCCCTTTGTCCATATAAAATAACATTCATCAGTTCAGACGATTTCATTAACTTTTAATGGTTTAGGTTGAAAATTAAATTGGAAGTGAATTTTTCGACTATATTAATATCATCCTACTAAATTGGAACAAGTAGTTATGTGCTCAGATCATGGGATATGTTTATCAACACTTCCACATGACATGTTGGAAGTTGTCTATTGTGTAGCATGTCCTTTTGAATATTGAACACCATAGACCTCGCCACAAGGTGATGGGTGGGTGTTGCTAGAGATAAATCATAGTCATTATCACCCTATATAATTGTAGTACGAGAAAGGGTATTAGTGTCTTTCTAATTCAAATTTCACAAAAACATCTATTTTAACATTTATTACCTCTACTAAGATATCTCTTGGAGGGGAACAACTATCCCCATAGCTGGTTGGGGTTGGGCAGGATCTACATGTGGTGGTTGTTCTTGAGTTTCTTCTTCACTTTGCCTATCCCTCATTAAAGTTTCCATCATCTCATTCTGCCACTGTAATTTTCATTCTAGGGTAGCTATTCTTTCTCTCATCTGTTTTATTAATTCACTTTGATCATCCTCTTTTTGTTCTCAAAATATGTTGGGGGTGTCACCCCAAAATCCACACCTCTAACACAGCCATACTGTTCTGGCTACTTCAAGGCCACTAATAGTTTTTGTTCATCCAGAATAGGCGTTGATGACTCCTATGACTGTGTCAAAAAGAAAATATGGGGAAATAAGCAATCATTTATACGTAATAATTATTTAAAGAAAAAAAATTATTATGTAATACTTACACATGATTCCCACACCATTTGTGTGTTCTCATCTATTAGTATCCCATCTTTATTTACATGTGCCTACTTCTATAGCACATGCAGTGGGATGTAAGTGTCATTGGATTTCGAGTTATCAATTTTCATATAAACAAAGTAACATAGTTATGGTGTTGTTTCATGTCACATAAAAGTATTACGGTAGATTTAAAATATGTACCAATTTATTTCAAGTGAAGTGTACCCCATCTTTGCTTTATGGTAGGGGAACACTGGGTTTGATGCTCATTCCTTATTTTCAGCACTAATTTGTTGTCTCATAAATAAAAAAATTTCAATCAAAGTGATGAATATAGGTATCATAAAACAACGTATTACTGGCCACAATGTACCAAAAAAGACACATCCATATGACGACTAGTAAATGCATCCCATGCTTCTTGGGTTATCTAGTGGGCATAGATAAGTAGGGGTCATGGGTTTATTTTCCCTTCAATATTTTTAAAATGATGACTTGTTTGGATTGTGTGAAATCCCCTGTAAATCCTTCTAGAAAGCATTAATACATGCTTTTTATGAGATTCATCTACTATAAATGCACTATACAATGGATTATGAAGAGTAAGTCAATGTTTATTTATATTATTTTTTAGTAAAATAAATAAATGATATCAAAATTTTATCATAATATCTTACCACATCAGTGTCTTAAGCCTGATCACTACATGGTACCATGAATCTAGGCCAATAGACACACGTTTCTAAGTGATGATTCCAATATAATTTTTGAACATGGACTTGTTGGGGTTAACATGCCGACCTCATGCATTCCATCCGACCTCATATTTAATGCCCTTGGATTTTTCCTTGAGGACTTTTTCTAACACCATTAAACTATGGCACTCCTTTTTTCTGCGAGTCAGTCCTTATTCGACTACCATTTCCCCAGAATCAACATCCTCAATATGTTCCACTGGAGCAGTGGCATCAGCACGTGCAGATGGTTGTTGTAATTATGCATTGGGAGTAGCAGTAGTTTGAAAAACCTGTTGTTCCTCAGGTATGGGAGCACCAACACTTGAAAAAGGTCTCTCCTCTATAATGCGAGTAGAATTAGGTTGGGAGACCTATTGTTCCTTAGGAATTGGAGCACCAACACATGCAGAAGGCTGCTCCTCTACACTGTAAGTACCAGTAGGTTATGAGACATGTTTTTTCTCAAGATTGAGAGCACTGACACGTTCAGAATTCATTATCTTCAAAAGTGGTTTAACATTTAATTTGGAGTACATAAATGTAGCATCAAATGGATAATAACATGCGATAGCACAATGCATATTATAAAAAATATATAACCTTCTTACTGAACTCACTTTTTCTCTTTTAAAGGCTTAAGATATTTGACCCCTCTATCGATGATCCAAATCACTTTATTATGGTCTCCTTATACATACAAAATTTCATCTACATTGGGACTGTTGTAAAATGATTACAACATCCCAATGAGAGGGTCATGCTCAGTTGAGTTTTCATCTGATCCTTCAGTGTTTTTGGTTTATAATAGAACAATTGACCACTTTCAGTTTTTGGGATTTGTAAAATAAATTACTTGTACTACTTGTGAGTCCATTATAAATGGTTCTTCATTGTACCCTTCCTTACTGAAATCAACATTTAGGAATCCCAATTCATCTATTTTAACAGAACTCTTATTATCAACCAACTTGCATCGAAAAATCGGCACATGTAATTTTATATAATCCAACTCCAATATTTATTTGATCGTATCAAAGTATGACATATTCATGTAAATTAGATTCTTGTCCTTAGTACTACAATCAAGCATCGCTTCATCCATGAGTGTAACTCCACAATTTTTCATGGTACTGGCTTCATCATACTCATTTGTATAGAACATATTACCATTAATTACATAACCTTTGTAAGATAATAAATACAAACTTGGTCCTCTGGTTAGCTATAAAATTCATCTGAAATTGAATCTAGATTTTCATCAAACTCCCTTAAAATATAGTCTTGAAACCATCCTATAAACTATTGATTATGTGTATTTGATATCTATCATTTATCCCTTGATGGATTAAAATGCATAAGAATTTATTTGTGGGTTTCAACATATGGGTAAACCTCCATAATATTATGAAGAACATAAAGGTGGGCCTGCTCCCGATATGTAATATTGATTGTGACAACATCTCTCCTAGAAATTCCTTCACCCACAAGCTACCCAGTGTGACGAGTTTTTAGTAGACCAATGCTTTAAACACCGGACAGGTATTCAGTATAGAATTAAATGGCTTCCTCAATAATAAATCACTCTATAATATAACTCTCTGGCTGAATTCAATTTTTGACATACACTTTCAAAATATTCATATATCGTTCAATGGGGTGCATCCATCTATAGTGAATATGACCACATAGTCAAATCACTCTCACCAAGTGACTATCAAATGAACTATCATATCAAAGAATGTTGGAGGGAAGAAAATTTCCAATTCACATAATAAGGCATCCATTTATCTTTCCATACTCAGAAATTTCATCATGTCTATAACTTTCCTGCATATAGCGTTGAATAAAAAAAAGAGTTTGGTTAATTTATGATAGAAATTCTTGGGGAAAATGCAACATAAATCTATAGTCATTAGATCTTGCATCAAAACATGACAGTTATGTGATTTCAGACCCTTTAACTTTAAATTAGTCATTGAAATAATGTTATTAATATTCAATGAATAGTCCTCTAGAACCTTTAAATCATTCAAAAAGTTGAAAAACCAATATCTCGCCTATCTGGAAAGAGTGTAAGCATCTGGAGGAAGAAAAGTACATTTTTCACACTTCATTGGTACCAAATGTTCTTTTATTCCCATGTTAACCATGTCCAACCTAGCCTTAATTCCATCATTCTTTTGGTGAGGTTCATTTAGTAATGTGCTGATGACACTGTCACATACATTTTTTTAAACATGCATAACATCATGAAAGTGTCTAACATAAAGAAAATTACAGTATTTTAAATTGAAAAAACAAATCTCTTCTTCCAAATGGTTTTCATTTGGTTTTCAAAAATGGTTTTCCAAAATCAGTGTCCACGTATTTTACTTTATCGAATAGTCGATCACCTATCAGTGGAGATGTTGTTGTAAATTCTTCTGAACTTCCATCAAATGATGTTTTCCTAGATCGGTACACATTCCATTGGGCTAGAACTCTATGATATCCTAGAAACACAGTTTTTTATGAATGTTTCAACCTAATTGACTCTATTCCCTGTTCACAAATGGGACACCCATGAGTTCCTTGAATAATATAACCTAAAAAATTTCCATAATTAGGAAATTCATTTATCATCCTGTAAAACATGGCTCTCAATGTGAAATCTTCATTTCTGTAAGCATCATACAACGTAACACCTCAATCCCACAATAATTTCAAATCCTTGATCAATGGATCCAAATGAACATCAATATCATTATCTAGTTGTTTTGGTCCAGATATAAGCATAGATAACATGCTGTGTTTTATATTTCATGCATAACCACGGTGGGAAGTTATAATTTACCAACATAACTGGCCATGTACTATGAGTGTTTATTTAAAAACCAAAAGGATTCACTCTATCTTTAGATAATTCAAGACAAAAGTTTCTCAGCTCTTTTCAAAGGTCAAGATACTCATGATCAATTTTCTTCTAGAGAGGAGAGTCTACTATGTGTTGTATTTTCCCACTTATATTTCTTTTGTCTATATGCCACATCAATTTCCCTGTAGTCTCCTCACTTATATATTGGTTCCTAAACCATGTAATGATTAAAAAGTTCCATAAAACATTCATAGGACTAAATTTATCTTTCTAGTATCGAGAAGCACCACACTTTTGGAATTCTATAAGTGATTTACTGTCCTTATGAAATAGTATAAATTCATTAGGTAAGGCATGTATTCATTCAAATATCATACCCATCAATCATAGCATTCATTACACATTGTATGTTCAATTCAAGAGCTCATTTTATTCTGGGAACATGTCATTCCAAAGAGAAATTATTTAAATAAAACTATCATTACTCCATCTGTTGACTTCATTCAAATTATATAGCTTCAATATGGTTGAAAATGATTTATATTTAATGAAACTACCATACAATGGTGTCTTTGAACAACTCTTTAATTGCTCAATCCATTTTCGTCAACTACGAATTTCATCTTCAACTGTACTTGTCATTTTCTCAATACAACCTTCATCATCATTCACATCTATAATCACATCATCGATATGGTATTCTTCATTTTCCACACATATAATCATATCAGATAATCCATAAAATGTTTTGTTATCCCAGAAACTAGCTACATTCTCTTTTTTCCTATGTTTATTCCAACATTTATGACTTCAATCTATTCTATGGAAAATCAAGCGTTATTCCTCCTATGGATTAACTTATCTTGAATAACAAAAGTGTAAACACAGAAAAAGGATTTGAGAAGGATCGTATGCATTGTCTTTTTCAAACATGATAAACTCTTTCACTCCATATTCATACTCTTTTGTAAAAAAATTGGAATACATATGTTATTTATTCATATCCATCCTATCTCATTTGGTGATATTAGTATTTAAAAAAATAAAAACACAAAATGTTGATATAAAAATTATCCAAGGATAAAAAAAGATATAGAATTTAAATCTCATTTGAAAACTATTTTTCAAATCACAATTAAAATACCATTATAAAAAAACAATTTACATAAATTCCTCAATAAATAACACACCCTTTTTAAAATAAACCAATCAGTTTCAAACACTGTTTCTCAAAACCCCATTTCCTTTTTTTAAAGCAGCCAAGGTAACATCATGACCCAAAAATATTAATCATTTAAAATGAACAAAAACCCTCTATATTTTACAAATTTTCAATTAAAATGATACACACCCCTTTCTAAAATGAAACCATCATTACATACGCTTTCAAAACATTCCGAACCTTTTTTAAAAGCCAATCAGATGAGTTGAAAAACAAATGGCATGTAACCTAAGTCCATTACAAGTGTTTAAATCATTTTAAAGGTATTTAAAATCAAAAAAGGAATGTTTAACACATATAATGTTTTAAGAAACTTTTCAAAAGACTTGAATCATTTTAAAAGAGCCACTTAGGCATTTTCACAAAGACATAAATCCCAATAGATTCACTTTACAAAGGATACATGAATAAAAAATAAACAACATTTTATAAATTATAAATCTATAAAAGTATTATCATGTGACTCATGAATAAATAGTATGAATACTATAGTTTACTCTCGTAATACTACTGAGGAGTGAATAAGTAATAGATATAAACATAAGTGTCACTTGACATTGATACTTTTGAACATAAATTCATATCTATCTAAAGTGGGAAACCATCTTCCACTTGATTCTTGAATCATGTACTAACTAAGATTGATCCTTCCAATACGGTACATTATAAAAAATGTTCCCCTTTTTGGCGGTATACATTAATTCAATGTTAAATAACTATAGGTACTCATACCTTCTCCACTATCAAGGGTTAATTTAACTTTGTGATTAAATATATTTCAAACACTTTTTAGTGTATTCCAATAACACCTCATGGAAATCACCACTATTTCCAAATATAGGAAAGCATTTTGGAAGTTTATCTTATGTTTTCTTAACATTCTAGACCCATAAGCCACCACATGACCATTATGGACTGGAATTGTTCAAATTTTGACTCATGATATATCACAATATAAGACATACACATTACCCATCTCATTTATGGTTAAGATTGGTGTTTTAATAAATCTCCCATTAAGATCATAGAATGACATCTCATGAACATATATTCAATGAAACCATACCACATTCTTGGTTAGGGAATTATTAGCACTTCTAAACAAGAATAGTAATGGTTGACCCTCTGGTAATATAAGGGAACCACTAACAAAATCACCATAATAAAATTATCATTTCATGTTCCAATGATTCTTATGCAATGCCTTTTCTTCTCAATTAGTATTCCAAAAACACCTCTATCACATGTTTCTTGTGCATGTTGTCCCACTTTCTTATAGTAAGTATCAGTTTTTCATCCAGTTTCACCGACTTTCAAAATTTCATAGATGCCTCCCCATTGAACATGTAGAATTTCTAACACCTATATCATGTCCATCTTAAACCTTTCACTTTTGATTAATAGTTAATGTCACTCTTACTTTAAAAATGAATGAATATTACAATCCAAAAACATTTTATTACTAAAATTTGGATAATACCTTAACATATCACCATTAAAAAACCAATATTTAAAAAACCACAACTTCTATTCATAACTTCTGGACTACTTACCATTACAACATTCACTTCTAAAAACATATCTTTCAAAATTACCACATCTATAGGATATTTAGATAACTACTTCCTGTACAAAAAAAATCAAGGCTATGTTTTGGAGCCTCTCCTTTTGGTTGAATTAATCAAAAAATGAGTAGGGATTCACATTCCAAATATTTTTCATGCTTGAAGACTACTTCATGGAGACTACAGTATCATATAACTCTTTAACACAAGAAAATAACTATGGTAATAAACTACTAGATTGTATAATTTTCCATAGTATATTTTCTAAAATTTTAAAAAAGACTTTATAAATGACATTACAAAGACCAGTCATTCTAAAATACTTAACTGAACTCATATCCGTAACCTCTAGAATTAAAGTGATGAAAGTATCATTATAATTCTCAAGATAATTCTGACATCTCCAAAACTCATTCATGAAGTTAACAACATCAAGTCCCTAAACAGTCTACCTACTTTTAAATAAAATTTCATAATGAAAATCTAGGTTAGGTACCTTTGATGGATGCATCAACCTAAATGTCGTGACCACTTCATAATATTTAATATCAATAGCTATTAATTCATTCATATAATTTTTTAAAGTTGTAATAAAATTATTATTTCATATTTAGATATAAAAATATGCTGAGAATAAAATATGATTTTATAATCACTTGAAATATATCATTTATCCCTTTGAGGGGATTCACTATAGAGTGCTTGCAGGTGGAAGGATTCGTTACATGTGTTGTTATGGTTATTTGACTGGGGTGTCTAGAAAGTTTCTTATGTAGCTTTGGATTGGTAAGGCTAAAAAAGATATTTTTCCCTTATAACTCAATTTATCCCTTAATAAAAATATAAATGTATTCCCCTATGAAGTAGTATTGTCATCCAAACAACAGAATTTTCATGTGGTGTTCTTATTCTATTTATGTCTTGTGTTTATTCATTATTACTCATTTTCCTCTAGGGAAGGGATTTTCAAAACCATGAGGTTACTAGAATTATAAGGTAGAGATTAGATGTATTGAATTAAATGTATCTTTACTTCTATGTTATGGTATTTTAGGTTTGGGTATTTCTTCCAATTCAGGTGTGCTCTATAATTTCTTCCCCTATGTGCAAGTTTCAAGGGATTAATTTATGTTTTGGGGGTTTAACATTTGGATTGATGATGTGTACTAAATCCAAATACTGGTATCATATCATTTTCTTACTCTACTATAAATTACCAAAAAGTGGTATTAGAGATTCGTTACATAACATATGGTAATTATTTTATCAACACTCGATAGAAAGTCTTGGTTTGAAGACTACTGGGTTACCTCTAGTGAAGTGGTTTTCTAATATTCGGTGGAATTGCACTAGTAACAATGTGGTGGTTCCATTAAAATGGGTAAGTTTTGGATTCATATTCAATGGAGGAGGATTCAGACTTTGGGGGTTAATGGCCTTTCTACTCTTAGAGAGTTCAAAAGTTACATTGATTTCGAATTAGTTATAAGTGAGGTGTTTATTAGAATGGGAAACCATGAGATGAAAGCATTATAATTTTTTTAACGGTTTGTTGAGGAGAATCCAAATCCAAGAGAGAAGAAAGACATTCCTAAATGATGTTGAGCTTTAAAATTGGATTTTTAGTAGAGGAAGGAATCAAGGGGTATGATTCTTGCATAGTCAAAGGTGGCACCACCTCCAAAATATGGTCTACATTGAGTATGGTTGTGGATAAAATAAAAAAGGAGATAAAACCTTCCTTTGATCTAGAACCTTCTGTCACTCAGTGGAAGGTTGCTTCATATTCATTACAACTACCTTAAAATAAATACCCAATAAGGGAAAATTCATAGTATGCCTCACTGAGGAGATCAATTTTTCATCTCTATGTTGGGGTCTTAAACAATGATTCAAGCATATGGGTAAAGCCCCTTTTTTAAAACATTCTCACATAAAAACTATTTCATAATACCATTCACTTTGCTTTCAAAATTCAAAGACGCATTTTAGGTACATAACAAGGAAGGTAACACACACTAAAAATCCCTTCCCCTTGGAGAAATCCATTTTCAACACATTTTCACCTTCATATCTCTTTCGAAAAAACAATTTTCAACTTTCACACAAAGCAGAAAACATTCTCAAGGAACAGCACCACAAAGCACATAAAAAATACAACCAATTTCTTTTCAAAAACCAACTTTCATCACATATGGACGTCAAACCATTCCCAAAACATGTTTTTCACCACATGAGTAATCCATGGACACAAATAGGAAAACAATAAATCATATCAAAATCATCTAATAATGTAAAAGCATGGAATAACCTACGTCACCCATGGAAACCTTTGGAAATCAGTGTGAAACCACAATCGCACCTCAGAAAGACCCTATTAAGGCAAGATCCAAACTAAAAAATGAATATTTTTGTCAATAAATAGAAGATCGGACCAACATTATATCAAACAACCCACTGGAAAGTAATAACTCGAAAAGGGGGAAAGAGAGACCCTAAAAAGATGGAGAAATCAAGCGAAGCGAGACTTACATGATGTTTCCTTGAATAATCAGAGTCAACCACCCAAATATTGAGGTATAAGGGCTTTAAGAAATCCTAGAGGGGGGTTCACAGCGGAAATGGGTTTGCGGTGGAGAAGTGGTCACAGTGGAGGAGGGGCGTGGTGGAGGAGGGTTCACAGTGGCAGAGCGTTTGTGGTAGAGGGGCGTTAGTGGCAGAGGAGGGGTTACAGAGGATGAGGGGTCAGCGGCGCTACAGTCGGCTTCCACTAGAGCATGTGGGGTGTGAGAAAGGAAGAGACTGGTGGTGTTTCTTTATGAAACCTGATGGACCTTTTGTCATCACTAGTTAAAAAGCGTTGACAAACGTATGTTTTATCCGCACTAAAAAATCACTGATAAAAATATATATTATTATATATATTTATCAAATTATATATATGATAAATATATTTATTTAATTATTTATAATTATTACTATTAATATATATATATATATTTATT
Source organism: Viscum album (assembly GCA_963277665.1). Classification (NCBI taxonomy): domain Eukaryota; kingdom Viridiplantae; phylum Streptophyta; class Magnoliopsida; order Santalales; family Viscaceae; genus Viscum; species Viscum album. Next base: position 1,081,111,315 of record OY728145.1, on the reverse strand, counting down.
TATTTATTTATATTTAGGAAATTAAATTTTAAATAATTATAAAATTATAAGAAATATACTTATTATATATATAGTCCTTGAAATATATATAATAAATATATTAATTATATATATTTATAAGATTATAGATATATATAACTATATTTCTTATAATTTAATAATTATTTAAATGAATAAATATTTATTTATAAGTATAATTATAAATAAATATTTATTTAATTAATTATAAAATTATACCAAATTTATATTTCTAATATTTATAATTTAATTAATATATATATCTAATATAATTATTATAATTTTATAATTATTTAATTATATCAGTATTTATTTATAATTATAAATTAAATATTTGTATTTATTTATCAATATTTGAATATGTCTACAAATATATTTAGTAAATTATATACAACTTTATATATGAAAATAATAAATATATTTTTTATAAATTAATAATTATTTAAAAATATATATATTTATTTATATTTATAACGATAAATAAATATAAATTTATTTATAATTAAAAATTTTAATAAATAAATATTTATTTATAGTAGTAATTATAAATATATATATATATATATATAAATATTTATAAAATTATAAAATATATATTTATAATTATATATATAATTAATATATTTATTATCATTTTTTAATTATTCAAATATATCTATATTTATTTATGAATTATAATTATAACTATTTGTATTTATTTATAAATATTTGTATATTTTTATTAATATAGTTATTTTATTATATATATTAATAACTTTATAACTCTAGTAAATATATTTACTATAATTTTATAATAATTTAAATATATATATTTATATTTATAAAATTATATATGTAATTTTTTAATTTTATAATTATTTAAATATATATAAATATAGTTATAATTATAATTACAAAAAAAATATTAATTAAAAAGTATTTATATATAATTAAATTTAATAATTATAAATATAACAAATATATTTATTATTTAAATATATTTAATGTAATTTTATTATTATTTTTTATAACATAATAGTTCATATGGGTAACATGAATTAATCATATTCTTAGTAAAGTATACATAATAAAAAATGAGTCATCGCATATGGACAACATGAATAATAAGAATGGTGTAATTTATAAATAAACATTCATGATGATACATAACATATACGGAGTCAATTATACTCATGCATGATCAATATATTTATTGACCAAATTCATTGGAAACATATATTTTTTTTAATAATTAATTATAACTATACATATTCAAAAAGAATATATATATATATATTAATTATAAATAAAATAAGTAAACTAAATATAGAAAATATAATAAATCTAATAAATCTAATAAATCTAATAGATCTAATAGATCAAATAAATTAAATAAATCTAATAAATATAAATCTAATAAATCAAATAAAACTAATAAATCTAATAAATCTAATTAATATATTTATTATTTAATGAAATTTATTATAATATTAAAATTATTTAAATGTGTATATATATATTTATAATCTTAGAAATATTATTTTTAAATCATTATATTTATATTTGAATTATTAAAAAAATATTAATTACAAACATGCATTTTTTATTTAATGTATACAAATAAACATTATTTAAGAATATAAATATAATCATTTTATATAAATTAATAATATATTTTTTCAAAACATTAATTAGAGCTTTTAGATGGGGCTGATAAGGGCCTCCTCTTTATCAGCACTTTCTGCTTAGCGCTGATAAAACAAGGTGTTGCCCTGGCCCCATTCTAAGGTAGTATTTCTTCATCTTGCAAAGCTCAGAATGACCTCTAATAATGAATTCCATGGATACAGATTTAATCTTAGCCTTACCATGAAACACATGAGAAATAAAGATAAATTTGACTTCCTCTAAGGTTAAGGAGTCTATGCCATACATCATAGCATTTATAATATGTTCATATGAACAATCTAAAGAAATTAGTTTCATTTGGAAATCAATAAGTATGCAAAATCAACACTAGAAATATATTTATTTAGTTATTCAAATCCCACAACATTACATGTTAACATAACTTTCCCATTACAACATTAACGGTTCTATGAAAGAAACCACCACAGATTTTATTTAGTTGGCACACAGAAACAAACAACACACACAATCCTTAGTACTATAAGATCCCATCTTATTAAAGTTGTTTTATGCAGGGAGCTTCTCCTCGGTGGTTTCTAAGACGGTGTTTTAGTAGTTGGAGCCTGTGTAAGTGTTGCCTTACACCTCAGTATTGACAGTGGTGCTTGTATAGAGAGTATCCCACTAAATGAAGGTAAAAGGAACATCACACGTACCTTTAGTTGCAATTAGATTCACTGTCACCTTAGTCATTACTGCAAAAATAACTTTGTGAACCACTTCTAGAAAGGTAGTTTCCATTTTGGCCTGTCATGACCCGTCCCCTGGGGCTCGTGCCGTGACTAAATCAAGACCGCCTCATTATGGTATGGGGTCGGCGACTAGCGTCGAAGGCATTATCTCATGAGTGGGAGGCATTTTCCTGAGTACCTGTATGCACTCACACACACACATCCAAACCCACAATGTTGAAAAGTAAACAAGCATGCCACTAAGACAACCACTGAGATAAAAAGTACAAAACAGGAAGTAAAGGGGCCAGAATACATGCCCAAAAAAGACAAATACATGATACTAAATTCCATCTGCGGTAAACCCTACCAAAAGGGTAGGTGAAGGGGGTACTGCCTAAAATCGTAGAGGTACGCCTCTTCAGTCAGATCAGGTTGGGCACCACCTGGTGCTAGACCACCAAGGTATCTGTCGAAGCGTCTGTTATCTGCAAAAAGACACAACATGTGCAAGCGGAGCCCATGTAGGGGTGAGTAATTAAATATTCAGTAAGAACCCCAAAACACAAAGATAATACCAAAAAGGAAAGTATGCACAAAGTAGACTACCAAAGTGGTTACGAAGTGTAGCCTCTAAGAAGTACGTGGAGAGAGAGAATCACTAGAGTCAGCTCACAAAGGTATCACCTAAAGCATAGAAATCAAGAATAACAATCATAATGTTGAACATCTTGCACTATCAAGGGAATCATCCTTGATTTGTCACCGTGGTCTTCTAGGCCCCTGAGGTCCGCTCATCTGTTGGGCCACCGAGGCCCGCTCATTTGTTGGGTCACTAAGTTATGCTTGTCTATCGGGCCACTAAGGTATGATCTTATGTTGGTACACTAAGGTTTGCTCGTCTGTTGGACCACTAAGGTCCGATTGATTCTCTCTCATAGCATTCTTGATTCTGAGAGAATATACTACTCAAGGCATTAGTCATATTTCAACTTCCAGGAAAACTCAGATGGAGTATGTTGAAAGGATCATCTCTTCACGAGGGTCCCAATACTACAAATGGATCCTTTTCTGAGCCACTAAGGTATGTTCTTTTTTTGGGCCACTAAGGTCCACTCATCCACTGAGCCATTGAGATCCACTCATCTGTTGGGCCACTAAGGTATGCTCGTATGCTGGACCACTGAGGTCTACTCGATTCCCGCTCGTAGCACACTTGATTCCAGAAGAATCTACTCCTCAAGCCATCAGTCAAATTTCAACTTCCACTAAAAATGATATGAAGCATGTCAAAAGGATCATCTTTTCATGAGGGTCTCAATGCCGCAAATGGATCATCAATCAAACACACAGTTAGGATGTTATGATCATATTATTATAAAGGGGCCGTTTGGGTCCGAGTCCGGTCCGACCCGACCTGGGTCACCGCGGGACCCACATGTCGTGGTCCCACTGGACTGCAGCCCTATGGGAATGTGACGTGGTCTGTTTCTACATCCTTCGATGGTCTGTCACCGACTGTTGTCGTTGGGCCCAATTGCTGCCCCATAATCGCTACAACGGGGACCTCCACCGCTATGACGTGCCAACGGTTTCTTTCGTGGTCCACCAGACTTGCTCTGGTGGTTCGTTCTCCGATCCACGAGCACCTTCTGGATCCTCAGGTCATCGCCATCAATCTAGGGGTCTAGTCATGATGAACACAAGAACTTCCCCAATGGAGTAATCTGGGCCTTTTTCATGTCAGTTCGATCCCTCCATGTTATAATTTAAAAATAACTTTCGGGGGGGATTTAAGAATCTAACATGGATAACTCCAATTCAAAACCCTGGGATCAAAAACCCTCCCACTTAAGTGATCAATCAGCGGGTCACCTATTCATAGGTTGACCCTTTTTCATAGCTCAAATCCATGATTGGGGGAAAAGAAAATTCACTTATAATCTAACCCCTATCTCGAGGTTGGATCGTTAATTGGAGAATATCGCACTGTTTTCGTTTGTCGTTCCTCAATCCTTCATTGGTGGCAGTTCGTCGATCATTGCTTGCCAATGCCAAATCTACAAGGGTTCATAACAACACTAGATTGTGCCAATGATCCTGTATTCAGTTAACCCATTAAATTGAGAAAACATGCTTCTGTTACACTGAGTTGCAACCTCGTTAGGGTCCTTGTTTACATAGATTGTCTTCATTCCATGATTTTCAAGATATTTAGACACCACCCTATCATAACCGAATCCTCGTTAAAACAGAATATAAATTATATAAAATTATGTTTAGTTCTAAACCATTGGATGCAGTGTATTACAAGTTGAAAACCATCATCATTTGTGGTTAGTTTATTGAGTATCCATACGGTGAATCCAGGAAATAAATCTTTTGAGTATCAAAATTAACTCCAACAAGTATCCAATGTTTCCTAAAAACACAAAAATAAATAAGTGATTAAATAAATGAAATTATATTTGATATTATTAAATTTTAGAGTTTTACCCCTCCATCCTTGGTATTAAGAATTATATTCCATCTGTAAGTTTTCTTTCAAACAATTTGGCCAGTTTTTCACTATTTCATCTATTTTTTTATTATATTTCTTTTTGGTCTGTACAAGTAACGTGAGGACTAATGAGTCCAAATTTATGTTCATGGGGTAATCCCATCAGTCAGTACTGATATATATGCCTATAAAAAATATGAAATGTATTTGGTCATAATTAACATAGTATATCAGCTATTGGAAAAATAAATCATGAAAAAACACATAATGTATACATTTACAACTGAGAATACTGGCGATTCATACTTGAGGATTTCATTTACATTCTTAAGAGTAATGTAGTATTTAAAGAACTCTCTATACATTTTTTATTCTAAATCAACTATGTAATTACTTCCACTTTGTAACTTTGTTAATGCATGAACATTCAATGTTAGTAAATGCAGATATAGAATGTCCGGGGTAAGGCTTCTTTTTGAAGATCTTTTTGATTAGTTGGTTGATTCTATAGATTACCTTTATTTGACAATTCGTTTAAACCCATTCTCTTTGTCCGTCTGTAATAACATCCATATATTCTGATATTTTTTCATTAATTGTTAACGGTTTATAATGAATAATAAACATGAAATGAATGCATCCTTATCAACATGTTTTTTAAAAGATATGATGGGCATGGTATGAATGTTACAATATTTTGGGTTATCGTATGAATAACTTTGTCATAAAATGGAACAGGTAGCTCAGTTCTCAGTTCATGAGCTATGCTAATCACCACTCTCACATGACCTATTAAAAGTTGTATGTTGTGTAGAGTTTACTCTTGGATATTGAACATGGTAGCCTTTGCTACAAGGTGTTTGTTGGGTGTTGATAGATATAGATCATATTCATTTTCACCCTGTATAATATTAGTATAGGAAAGGTTTCAATGTCTTCCGAGTTCACATTTCACAGAAACAATTATGAGAATATTGATTACCACATCTAAAACATCAATTTTAGGGGAATGTATAACCTTAAAGCTGGTGGGGGTGTATCTTCCGGCAATGGTTTTTCTTGAGTTGTTTATTCTCTTTTCTTCCCACAATAAAATTTTCTAGCCACTCAGAATGCCAATGAAATTTTTATTTAAGAGAAGCTAATATTACTTTCATCTCTTCCATTACATTATTTTTATCCTCATGTTTTATCTTTTTCCAAAAATATGTTTGGGATGTCACCCCAAAACCTACACCTCAGAAATGGCCACACTGTTTTGGTCACTTAAAGGCTATCAATAGTAGGTGTTCATCTGGTATAGGTGTTGATAATTCCTATGTATATGTCAGATAGAAAATAATGGAAGATAATTAATCATTATTATTTAATAGTGATTTAAAGAAAAACAAATTTTTATTATGTCATACTGACGCACGCCTGTCATAGGGCATGGGAAAGCAATTTAATTTTCCTAGTGCAGCATAGAGGCTGACCAAGGTCATCTCTCTTGAGGAGATTTTTTAGCAGTTCACTCACTTAATCTAATTTAACTAAACTACTTATTTTGGTTGTTTTTATATCATCTATGAATGGAATACAATTTAATTAAAATAAAATAAAAAACTAACATGTAATGACAAAATGGAATTAATTGAGAAAGAACTTGGCCTTTATGGGTTGGTTTGTGGGTTCCATCATTCTCTTTGTTGGTATTTAAATTGAGTTTAATAATTCAATTATGAGATCTTATTCATGAATTACTATTATTTTATTTATTGGTGTGAAATCTTGAATGCATTTATCATTCTTAACTTCACCTCCTTCTATAATCAAGGTTGATGACACACCTTAATCAATAGTGTGACTTCTTCCAAGGCCTAGCTCCATCGTATGTCATTTCAACCGCTGAATGGATCAACTCCATCATATGAAGACCTTGTATCTAGTAGAAGGGAGGGAAAATATTCAATAAAAGAATATAAATGAGTTTGAGATCATTGTCATGGTGGACGATCACCACACCTGTGCACATCACTCTTGCTCATCAAAAACATAATAAAACATCGGAATTTAAGCACAGAATAAATAAAATTTCCACATACCTCCCCCAGGCCAAGTCTCGGGTTAAACCCTCATTTTTTAGGGTAAGAGGTCACAGTGGATAATATGAGAAGTAAAAAAGAATAAAATAAGGAGAAAAGATGAAGAAGAAAATAGGGTGGATGGGTAGACACATAAATAAAAATAATGCATGAATTTTATTAGAAATCTAAATTACAATTCAAAACTAAAACAAAAATAAAGAAAAGAAATAAATAAATAAAAATGAAATGGTGAAGATTTGTGGCTGTCCTTCCTCAGTGGAGATCTCCTTTTTGGTGCCTTGAAGGAATGGATGGAGAATGGGATGATTTGGGAAGGAGGTGAGGGCCTCCCTTTATAGGTAGAATTATGGACCCTGAAATTTTGCACCTTTTTATCCCCATAAATAGTTGATTTATGCGTGGACCCCTTCCTAAAGGTTGGTCTGTAATGTGTCTTCTTTTCCCCATCCATATTTCAGCTCTGTTGGCCACCGTTTGTAGGAGTTATGAATTTTTCATTGGCGGTTTCTGTTTCTGGACAAAGCTTCCAGGAAGGTTCCTCTAAAAGTATATTGTTAAATGGAAGGTTTAATGACTAAAAAACTCCCCCAAATTTGTTGTAAAGTCGTTACTATCTATCCTCGATCTATCCCAGGTGTAAAAACCTCATTTGGATATGTGTAGGTCGAGTTTCGGTTCCGTTATAGTGGTGGGGTCCACGCTCTCCGCCCGGAACAATGTCTAACTTCAATGAATTTTTAAACCCTTTAGATAGCTGAATCATCTCCTGGTTCCGAAGATAAAATTGAAGGAAATAAAACCAGGATTCTAAAAAATATTAAACCACAAAATTTGTACATATGGTTTCCATGAAATTTCTAAACTACCCTTGATGTAAAAATCAGTCTAAAATCCAGAATTAGGCGTTTTTCACATTTAGGCTCAAAATAACACTAAAACCTAAAAACATGGAAATTACCCATCCAATAACACAATGATGGGATTATAAAAAATGATTTACAGTATAAAATATATGAAAATGTGGGTTTCATCACTCCTTCATACTTAAACATTGCACTCCTGGGCAATCATCTTACATCCAAATCAAAATCCACACAACAATCAAAAATGAGAAAATATCAATGATCTTATCCAAAATAGAATTCCATCATGTAACATCTATAAAAAAAATTATCACTCATTTTCATTTCAATCATTCAAATTTTTTCAACCTCATAAATCAATCCATGGCCCAATCACAACCTACCTCACATTTAATTTTATGTCACTCTTCACTTAAGAGAAATTTAATCTAGAGTTGTACTCATACTTGAAAATCGCATGTATTACCATAGGTTTGTGAAAAATCTCATTTATCCACGGCGTGAAACATGAAAATGAATTTAATCATGAGGGGTTTAATTAAAGGTTCAAATGATTATGTGGCTTAGGTTTGGTGGGAAAATTATTGAAAAAGTTTTAGGCTAGAAAGAGGAGGTTGGACTTTTAAGTACAATGCATGATTAATTCAAGTGAAAACACATGAAATTCCTCTCTTAATCCCACATGGAAATGTGGAAAAATAAAACGATCACTCTTTTATGACATGGTACATGATCCAATCAGTGATTATAATGAATGATATCATCTAATTCCTCCCTTTTGTTTCAATACTCCAAAAAGACACAACTTTATTTTGTATTTTTTTTCTTTTCTTATTTTCTTTTTCATGGAGGGGGAGCTAAAAATTGAATACAATGAATGAATGACAATTCATGCCCTTTATGTTTGAGAGGGACATGAGTCATAAAAGAATGTACAATGAGGAATTCAATCATATCTCCATTTTTTTCATTTTTTTTGAAGGAGAAATGGATGAAACAAATAAAGCACAATGAAATGACAACACATGCCCAATTCTCTTATTGTCCACTACCCGAAATATTGACACACACATCGCACCAGCTATAAATAATATGAATCCCAATGAATGCATAGTAAAGGCCCTTTCCCCACAATCAGACTTGAAATATCCATGCAAAAATACTAAAAGTGAAGGTAGTTAAGGAAAATTGTCTTGTAATGTGGCTTGAACCTATAAGGCAATTCATGACATCTAAGGGATTACGAAGGATAAATGTAAAGGTGGGTCTCAAGATAAAATGTGGCTAGCCAAAGATATTCCTCAATCCTTTCAAATACATTCCATGAAATCCAAATCTTTGAAAGAGAAAATTCACAAATTTTTGTTCTCACACAAAATCCAAGTTTCTCTCAAGAAAGTGTGGGTATTATGAAGAATATGTAAAAGTGGTTTAGAATACCTCACAGGATTGGAAAAATATTTTTAGTTAGTGTTTCATGGGCATGGATTTAAAAAATCTGTCAAACTCATTAAAATGATTGAAAATTAATTTCAAGGTAAAAAAATTCATATCAACAATCATTTAAAATCCATTATTTCAAAAAATAATTTCAACTCTTTCTAAATCAATTGATGTGTAAAAATATGATGGTAATATTTATTAAATCTAAAAAATCCTAAAAATATGATAAACAAAAATGAAAAGCACACAAGAAAAACTAAGTAGGTTGACACTCCCCCACACTTAAATTTTACTACCCTTCATATAAACTCAACAAAATATAAATATAAACATAGAATAGCTAAGGGAGGGAAAGATACAACCTGAAATTATTTTTGAAGTGGATGCCTTGAGTTAAGCTCCTAGAAGCTACCACTTTAAGACTAAAAGAAAGTAATTAAAATACATAAGAAAAATAAATAAAAAGAATGATAAAGTGAAAATGAAAGAGATAATGCTTGGTTTAGACCCCCAAGTGGGTGCTAGGTTTTTACTACCCCTAGTCAGGAAGTTTTAGTGGGTTATCCCCAATTAGAGGGTGGGTGTGGTTTCTTTGAGATGAACCACCACATGTGACTTTTACCAATGTCCATGAATAAACACTAAATGTAGAGAACCTCAAAAAATATAAGATAGTTTCCAACCCCACATAAATAATAAATAAAGAAATTAAGGTCCAAAGTTGGAGGAAGTAGAATATAGGCGTTCTCCCTATTAATTTTTGTGGTGTCCTCCTCCATATGGTATGAAATTTTTTTGAGGAGGTAGTTGCACCACCATATTCTCCGACTCTTCTTATTCAATAACCACCACTTGAGTGGTCTGTTCTTTAACATCCAAGGTCTTCTCCAATTGTCTTGTATCAAAAATTTCATAGAAATAAAATTTAGAAAACAATTCGGCTTGAATAAGATTAAAACATGAGGAATTAATAAAGAAATATTCCCTTTCAAGTAAGTTATCTTGGTAATTGATCTCTTTAAGGATGACCATTGAGAACTCAATCTCTGTAGGTGCATCTTCTTCATTATCTTCCAAAGAAATATAGAGGTATAATATTTCTGATTTTTCATCATCAAGGATAAGAAGATCATGTTTCAAGTTATCTTCGACAATGTTATTCCAGGATTCTTCTAAAAAATGTTGATCTCCCACGAGTGCATCAACTGGAATGTGTACTTATGGGACCTCCTCGAGTAACGGTTGAGTGCGGGATGATGTGATTAATTCCTTTAGAAGTTCATTCTCACCCGCCTCAGGTTCTTTAGAAAAAAAATGATTGGTGAAATCTCATCCACAACTCGTTCTGGTTCAGGTTCTAGCTCAGGTTTGGATTGCTCTTGGGATGTACGGACATATTCTGTTAGCCTTTCTATTTGAATCTTTAGTCCTTATATGGCCTCTTTAAGTTAATTCACCGGAGCTCTGTTGTACTCTAAAGCATCTTCCTCTTGTTGTTGTTGCACATGTGAGTAGTCATTCCATGCATAGTAATTGTAGTTTGGATACATCATGGAAATTTTACTTTTTTAGATTTTTAAGAAAATGAAAATCTATCTACAATGTGAAAATTGAGAAAGCTATGTAAACTACTAATTGGCTCCTCGGCAACAGTGCTAGTTTTGATGCATGCCTGCCGTAGGGCGTGGAAAAAGCAATTTAATTTTCCTAGTCCAGAATAGAGGCTGACCAGGTTCGTCTCTCTTGAGGAGCCTTTTCATAAGTTCACTCACTTAATCTAATTTAACTAAACTACTTATTTTGGTTGTTTTTATTTTATTTATGAATGGAATACAATTTAATTAAAATAGAAGATAAAACTAATATGCAATGACAAAATGAAATTAATTGATAAATAACATGGCCTTTATGGGTTGGATTGTGGGTTCCATCATTCTCCTTGTTGGTATTTAAATTAAGTTTGATAATTCAATTATGAGATCTCATTCCTGAATTACTATTCTTTTATTTATTGGTGTGAAATCTTGATTGCATTTAGCAATCTTAACTTCACCTCCTTCTATAGTCAAGGTTGATGGCACACCTCGATCGAGAGTGTGACATCTTCCGAGACCTGGCTCCATCGTATGTCATTTCAACCACTGAATGGATAAACTCCATCGTATGAAGAGCTTGTATCCAGTAGAAGAGATAGAAAATATTTAATAAAATAATAGAAATGAGTTTGAGATCAGTGTCGTGGTGGACGATCTCTACACCTGTGCACATCACTCTTGCTCAACACAAACTTAATAAAGCATCGGAATTTAAGCACAAAATAAATGAAATTTCCACATACCTCCCCCGGGCCAAGTCTCGGGTTAACCCCTCATTTTTTAGGGTAAGAGGTCACAGTGGATAATATGATAAGAATAAAATAAGAAAATACGGGGAAAAGATGAAGAAGAAAACAGGGTGGATAGGTGGACACAGAAATAAAAATAATGAAGGAATTTTATTAAAAATCTAAATTACAATTGAAAACAAAAACAAAAATAAATAAAAATAAAAATAAAAAAAATAAATGGGGAATGTAACACCCCGAGCTTCCACGATACGCTTCTCTTTGAAAAATACAGTACCGTGTGTTGTACGCAACTTCGAGTTCTAACACACCACAACCAATCAAACTAGCCGTTATGAATAGTAATACCTACTTTTTGAAATTTTATAAATTTTATCTCTCAAAATGGACTTCATTTTTGGATTCGGAGTATCGAATTTAGCCTAAGGTGAAATTTTGGTACTTTTCGGATAACTTTAATATTTTGATGAATAGTGAAAATTACTAAATTTTAATTAAAAACAACTTTATTAATCAAAATAATTAATAATGATAAATTATGAATTTGAGTGGTTTTAAAGTATATTTAGAATATATTTTTACCATTTAATACAATTTTGTTCATTGGACATAATTTCACAATTAAACCGAACATAAACAAGTATCAATCTTTTGATAGTTATTATATCTTAAAAACACGCTTTTTGTTTTAAAAGCGGGAATTATATTTAAATTAATTTATACCACATCTATGTTTTGAATTTGGAAAAATGGATTCCATATTTGGAATCAGGATTTCCAAATTGTGTAAATAGGTAACTTTTATTTTGAGACATTCTGAATAATTACTTCGGTAAATATTTTATTTACCATGGTTAAAGGGTAAATCTGGTAAATAAGGGTTAAAAAATAATATTATAATAATACTAAATTACCCTAAAACGTGTCCTAACATTATTGGTGGATACATGTCCGACCATGGGCATCTTTGGGTCGATTTTGGGACCCCATGGTGCCACTTGTAAGTGATAGGGACACTTTATTTTAATTAAGTTAAAATGAATACAAAAATGACACACACATATATCTTTAAGAAAAACAATTTTTACATAGGGTTATATATGTTGTATTTTAGACTATAATTATTCATTAAAAATATAAAAAGATTTCCTACATAACAATATTTTATTTATAATTTTTAGACATTAAATAATTTAATTTATTTATGACACAATGGTCATGTAGTAATTACCATAATAGTGAAAATTTAAAATAATTGATTTTATAAATACCCAAATAAATATAATTTGAGACTTTTAATGAATTAAACTAATTTTTTAGGATAATATGAAATATTATGATTGATTTAATTAACTTTTTTAGAAGTAATAATTCTGTTATGATTTTTACAAAAATCAATTATTGAATAGTGTCAAAATTGACATAAAAGAGTTTTTAAAACAAATATTATATTATTAATTGATATTAAATTCCTAAAAATATAATGTTCGGATAAGATACTTATATCATGATGGGTATATCATTAATGGGCCACTTTGGGGTATCTTGGTTGTATATAGTAAGTTTATTAACCATATAATATAAAAATACAAAGAGACATTGTAAAAGTGAAACTAATTAACAAAGAGTTAATATTTAAAGATAAGGTTAATATAATAACCCAAACCTGTCTAAATTCTATTGGTTGAGTGGTTTTAGACCCATACCCACATTAACTTTTATATAATCCACTTTTTAGGCATTAGAAACCTAATATGAATTTATTATAAATTAATACTTTAAGTTTTTTCTAAAGAGCCCCTCACCCCTCTTATAAAATGACACTCCCTATTCTCATTAATTCACACCTTAAAAGACTTTTGGTTCGTCCAAACCCTACCCAAATACTCTCTAAAATTCCCTCAATTCATCTTATAGGCCTTCCATTAGTCAAAAATCCATCCTAAGGATCCCTTTTGATCAAATCAAAAGGAAGAACCAGAAGAAGAGGTAATGATTTCACCACCCTTTTTCAAGTTCCTTTCTTCTTACACTTCTTATTTATTTGTTATTACCATTATAAAATAATAAATCTAGTATATCCTATATACTGTAATATTATTATAAAAATGGTACAACCATATTCAGTATTCTATCCATCCTTTGAATGACATGTCACCATACGTGTGTACGTACGGCTTACCGTCTCCACGTCGTGGTGTAATTGTTATTCAATATATTATTATTTGGATGGGTATAATAATGATTTTTAATTCATGTAAATAATAAATATAACATGATAATGATTCTGTATATATGATATAACATCCAATTATATATTATTTTAATATCAAAATAATGATATTTTCGCTCGTGCGTACGTACGGATTACCGTCTCCACGACGCGATGAGATTCATTTCCAAGTTCACCATTCATCGATGATTATAAAAATATATATTACTAATATGTATGTAAAATATGACATAATAATTCTCCTGGGGATATATATATATATATAAGGATTTATGTACTTACATATATCTTATTAACCTACTTCCGTTCAATACTATATGACAACAGAAACAGCGTTTATGCGTACTTACGGACTACCGTCTCCATAAACGGTGTTTTTCATTTCATATATATGTCTATTATACATATTTATATTCTAAATATATATGATATATTTATCATGTTTTATATTCTGGAAGTATTTAAATCATGATCTAAGTGATACAACCAAGAGTGACAAGTTAAAACACGTATGATAAAGGAAGTTATTATTACCCGAAATGTTAACTTAACATGGAAATTATTATTAAATGGGTAATATAAAGTCATAAATGAATCATGTATGATATCATAAATATTAATATGGTTCTTTTATAATTTAATAACATACTACTATCTTCATACAAGATGTTAAACATACCCTCGACTAAAGGGAAGTGCAAGGTATGGGGTTTTCATCTCACTCCTTATTCACGTGAGATTCATGCCATATTGCCACCATTACCATTTGTGTGGTGTATATACTGCCCATAATTATATTCTTTGTGTAATACACTTTATTTTATGTGTATTTACATATTCATTGTATGCTACCTCTTTCATGGGTTGTATGTTTCGTAAGTTACCAAATTGGTAAGGGTTTATTTCACAATCTCTTCATTATCCGAGGTTGTTTATACGTAATTATCTTCTGGGACCTCTTTATCATCCACATCCATGTTTCTTAAAAATGTATTTCAAAACATTTTTACTATTTAATAGACAATGGGTTAAAGTCATTTATACCCTTATTTGAATTTATATGTTTTTAAAGGAATCTTTCCAACGTTTTCGAAACAAATTACTTTTTAACCTTTTTGACAAAATTAAGGTAAGAATGTCTTTTTTTAACTTATACGGAGGGTGCGGTTATTCTCCTCCGTTATTACACCTTTGAAGCTTCCTTCACAATCTTATAAATATATTTTCAAAATAAATGTTTTTTCTATAATTATGCGACTTTTAAATGATTTCAAAAAAAAGGGATATTTCTCTCAAATACTATTGATTTCATATATGTCAACATCCTTTGATAAATTTTAAACTTGTTTCAAGTTGATTTATTATGATACAAATCATCCATATTTTATTTAAGTTTTTGTGATATTTTTGACTATGGATGAGTTATTTTTATGCCATTAATGGTTTATGATTAAAGTTTTGACATATTGTATGTTTGTTTTAATATGAATGTTTATGTTATATTTCATCCTCTTCTTAAGTTGAATGTGTTGGACTAGTATGTTCTGGGTTGGGGACCTGTAAAAGTAATCCCTCTGGGTTGGTGTCCAGTTATTAGAGGCACTCTGGGTTGGTTTCTGGTTATTAGAGGCACTCTGGGTTGGTGTCCAGTTATTAGAGGCACTCCGGGATGGAGTTTGGTTACAGAGGCTCTCCGAGTTGGGTTCTGGTTACAGTTATCCCTTAGGTCTTGGAACGGGTCCTTGAAACAGAAATTAAAGTTCGACATCATAAATTCCATCATTATGAAAGTGGTTAGTGATATTGCATGTGATTATTCGATTAGTATAATATCCATGTGAATAAGTAAATGGCATTATTTCATTTTATTTCTGGCATATTATGCTGAAGTTCAAGTTTAAAAGGATTTTGTTTTAGTTTTATACATTTCCTTAAATGTTTATGCTTATTTTTGAATGTTTCCACTGTATTTCTTACCCTTACTAAGCATTTGAGCTCACCCCTTTATATTTTTTATTTTTCCCAGGATTCTAAGAAGTTTAATGTGATTGATATGCAGTGTTATGCCAAGGGAATAATAGCATTCATAAAGATTATTTATGTTGTTTTGTACGTCTTAAAGTACAAATGTAACATTCATGTATGTGATCTATTTTTCCAAGACTGCTAAACTGATTGTTCCTTTGGGACTTGATTCCTTGTAATCATGCTAATGTATTAAAATAATGCACCGACTCTGGGTAACTGGGGTCGAGGCATTGCAGTTGGTATCAGAGGAAGTTTAGAAATAACCTTGGAAACTAGATTTAGATAAACTCTAATTAGAGCACATAGCCCTAAGATAGACTTTGAGGATTAGTATAGAATAACTTCCTAGAATTTTGGTATTGTAGAGATTTTATGAGTTTTCCGAGCAATACATCCCTTTATGGATATGAGTAGGTAGAGGCAGCTCTGGCACAGATGTACCTAGGGGTAAAACCTGAAAACACTGCTTTGAGCTAGACTCGAACGGGAACTGGTGCACGACAACAGGCCTTGCTGCACTCTTGGTTATGACACTACCGGGGGATATGCTTAGGATAATTCTCATTTTCTTTACAAACCATTATGAAGGGCTTTTGAGTATATACTTAGTCAAAGAAAACATTTTTATGATTATGGATTATATCCATAAATTGTTCAATTTGTGTTAGGTATTTTACATGTTTGGTAATTATTCATTGCAATTCATAAACTGAACTAGTTTATGTTATTGTATAGAAATGGTGCCAAGTAGAAGGAATGTGAACTCTCGTAATACGTATGATCCAAAGAGTAAGAAGGATCATATCTTTCATGGTCCTAAGACAGAATTTAGTAGGTAAATAGTTTCCCACGTATTATCATCATATGAAGAAATAGTATCATGTGTTGATAAAATGAGTAAAGAATTCTCGGAGTCCTATGGCATTGAAGGTAAGCAATAGAAGAAAAGTATGGAAGAGAGAAAGATGGATAAAGGGAAGAGGGAAAAGAAGAATTTTCCCATATGTGATAACTGTGGGAAGAAACACCTTGGAACTTGCCTGAAAGGAATGGGAGTTTGTTATAAGTGTGGAGGAAAAGGGGAACAAAGTACGTGACTGAAAGGGTAAGAAAAAGGTTTCAAATATACAATGCTTCATTTACATGGAGTTTGGACACTACACGAACCAATGTCCCAGTCATCAGACTATGACACAAATAATGCTATTGGATAATAATCAAGTTATGATACTACCACAGATGAAGAGGAATGACTAGTGTTCTTATGTTGTTATATTAGAATTATATCATCTAAGTGTTGTATCAATGATGTTCTGGAAATAATTAAGGATTGTACTGCAGTACTATTTATTAAGGATTTGAGATTTTATGGTGCTAAGAAAAGTGACTCTACAGAGAGTTAATATTTTTTTGAATTTACATGGTTGATGGAAAGATAAACCTTAATATGGTCTTAATATTGAGGTAGTGATTTTGGAATAAGAGATGGTTGATTTTGGTAATTCAGGATGTATCGGTGTTTTAAAAGAATATATTAGGAAGGCGTTCACATGTTATTACCTGGAAATAAGGATCCTCATTATGTTTAACTTCCTTGTAAATTTTGGACTGTGAGTTTGGATAATATTATTTTGGATAAGTCTAATGGTTGGAATGGATTAAGTTTGAAAGGTTAGTTTTTTGGATTTTTATAAAAGGACAACACGCAGACCGTGTGACGACCCGGCGTGTCAGACAAAGCTACGGGAATCGAACCCACAACCATAGTGCAATTGGGATTTATCGTCTATCATTGTGCTACATGAAGTTCCTAGATGGTATAATGTAGTTTCTTTACACAAAGGGTATGATATGTGAAATATAAATTCATTATATTTAGAACCCTATACGATTAGGATAAATAGGGTATTTTTTGAGTTGTATTATGTTTTGGGGTGAAAGATGAGTTTGTGGTAGAAATTTATTAATGGATAAAACTCTAATTATAAAGTAAGTATATCTCCTTATGATCTTATCCAATCTCATAAATAAATTCCTCAACATTAAGAAAAGGAACTTATCACAAAAATTTTGTCCTAGATGGTACCTTAGATCATCACTAATTTATGGCTTTGGGATTGTTGGCCTTTTCATAGCCATGTTCTCTACCAATCTCCATCAGATAATTGATGGTTATATTTCTCTTCCATATCCATATTTTCCTACAAGGAACCCTAGTATGTGTTATTTTCGGTAATCTTCATACTTTCCACTCTTTATTTTAAATAGAGGCCTCATTAATTCATTCTTCAATGTGGGATTTCAACTAAGATATTTTGAAATGTCAAAAATTTGTTATCCTAATACCTTAAGTTTTGTTGAACCGATGGTATTTTAAATCATTATAGATTAATGAATTTAAGGACCTCAATTTTAAACTTGTTTGTGATTGATGACCTCAATCACTACCCATAAATATTTATGTTTTTCCTCCAGTTACATGTCTATAATTACCACCAATGTCCTCCTAATCGAGATCATAATTTTGTGGTGACCCTTTCATTTCTCTTTTCATCTTGTTAAGACTAAATTTTATTAACCAAATTTCTGATGTGGGTTTTTTCCACAAAGATATTTTCTATTTTCAAACTTTATTTTCAAAGAACAATATCAAATTGTGAGGACGCAATTTTTTGAAGGAGGGGAGAATGTAACACCCCGAGCTTCTACGGTATGCTTCTCTTTGAAAAATACAGTAGCGTGTGTTGTACGCAACTTCAAGTTCTAATACACCACAACCAATCAAACTAGTCGTTATGAATAGTAATACCTAATTTTTGAAATTTTATAAATTTTATCTCTCGAAATGGACTTCATTTTTGGATTATTAGTATCGAATTTATCCTAAGGTGAAATTTTAGTACTTTTCGGATAACTTTAATATTTTGATGAATAGTGAAAATTGCTAAATTTTAATTAAAAACAACTTTTTTAATAAAAATAATTAATAATGATAAATTATGAATTTGAGTGGTTTTAAAGTATATTTAGAATATATTTTTACCATTTAATAAAATTTTGGTCATTGGACATAATTTCACAATTAAACTGAACATAAAAAAGTATCAACCTTTTGATATTTATTATATCTTAAAAACACGCTTTTTGTTTTGACAGTGGGAATTAATTTTAAATTAATTTCTTCCACTTCTGTGTTTTGAATTTGGAAAAATGGATTCCATATTCAGAATCAGGATTTAAAAATTGTGTAAATAGGTAACTTTTATTTCTAGACATTTTGAATAATTACTTCGGTAAATATTTTATTTACCATGGTTAAAGGGTAAATCTGGTAAATAAGAGTTAAAAATAATATTATAATAATACTAAATTACCCTAAAACATGTCCTAACCTTATTTGTGAATAAATTTCAGACCATGGGCATCTTTGGGTCGATTTTGGGACCCCATGGTGCCACTTGTAAGTGATAGGGACACTTTATTTTAATTAAGTTAAAATGAATACAAAAATGACACAAGCATATATCTTTTAGAAAAACAATTTTCACATAGGGTTATATATGTTGGATTTTAGACTATAAATATTCATTAAAAATATAAAATGATTTCCTACATAATGGTATTTTATTTATAATTTTTATACATTAAATAATTTAATTTATTTATGACACAATGGTGATGTAGTAATTACCATAATAGTAAAAAATTAAAATAATTGATTTTATAAATACCCAAATAAATATAATTTGAGACTTTTAATGAATTAAAATAAATTTCTAGGATAATATTACATATTAGAATTGATTTAATTAACTTTGTTGGAAGTAATAATTCTGTTATGATTTTTACAAAAATCAATTATTGAATAGTGTCAAAATTGAAATAAAAGAGTTTTTAAAACAAATATTATATTATTAATTGATATTAAATTCATAAAAATCTACTTTTCGGCCAAGGGACTTATATCATGATGGGTATATCATTAATGGACCACTTTGGGGTCTCTTGGATGTATATAGTTTGTTTATTTACCATATAATATAAAAATACAAAGAGACATTGTAAAAGTGAAACTAATTAACAAAGAGTTAATACTTAAAGATAAGGTTAATATAATAACCCAAACCTGTATAAATTATATTGGTTTAGTGGTTTTCGACCCATCCCCACCTTAACCTTTAAATAATCCACTTTGGAGCCATTATAAACCGAATATGAATTTATTATAAATTAATACTTTAAGTTTTTTCTAAAGAGCCCCTCACCCCTCTTATAAAAGGACACTCCCTCTTCTCATTAATTCACACCTTCAAAGCCTTTTGGTTTGGCCAAACCCAACCCAAATACTCTCTTAACTTCCCTCAATTCATCTTAGAGGCATTGTTTTATTCAAAAAGACATCCTATGGATTCCTTTTGATCAAATCAAAAGGAAGAACCCGAAGAAGAGGTAATGATTTCACCACCCTTTTTCAAGTTCATTTCTTCTTACACTTCTTATTTCTTCGTTATTACTATTCTAAAATAATGAATCCAGTATCTCCTATATACTGTAATATTACTATAAAAATGGTACAACCATATTCAGTATTCTATCCATCCTTTGAATGACATGTCACCATACGTGCGTACGTACGGCTTACCGTCTCCACATCGAGGTGTAATTGTTATTCAATATGTTATTATTTGGATGGGTATAATAATGATTTTTAATTCATGTAAATAATAAATATAACATGATAATGATTCTGTATATATGATATAACATCCAATTATATATTATTTTAATATCAAAAGAATGATATTTTCGCTCGTGCATGCGTACGGATTACCGTCTCCACGACGCGATGAGATTCATTTCCAAGTTCACCATTCATCGACGATTATAAAAAAATATATTACTAATAAGTATGTAATATATGCCATAATAATTTTACTGGATAAATATATATATATATATATATAAGGATTTATGTACT
Source organism: Viscum album (assembly GCA_963277665.1). Classification (NCBI taxonomy): domain Eukaryota; kingdom Viridiplantae; phylum Streptophyta; class Magnoliopsida; order Santalales; family Viscaceae; genus Viscum; species Viscum album. Next base: position 1,081,090,482 of record OY728145.1, on the reverse strand, counting down.
TACATATATCTTATTCACCTACTTCCGTTCAATACTATATGAAAACAGAAACAGCGTTTATGCGTATGTACGGACTACCGTCTCCATAAACGGTGTTTTCCATTTCATATATATGTCTATTATATATATTTATATTCTAAATATATATGATATATTTATAATGTTTTATATTATGGAAGTATTTAAATCATGATCTAAGTGATACAACCAAGAGTGGTAAGTTAAAACACGTACGATAAAGAAAGTGATTATTACCCAAAATGTTAACTTAACATGGAAATTATTATTAAATGGGTAATATAAAGTCATAAATGAATCATGTATGATATCATAAATATTAATATGATTCTGGTATAATTTAATAACATACTTCGATCATCATACAGGAGGTTAAACGTACCCTCGACTAAAGGAAAGTGCAAGGTAAGGGGTTTTCATCTCACTCCTTATTCCTGTGAGATTCATGCCATATTGCGACCATTACCTTTTGTGTGGTGTATGTACTGCCCAAAATTGTATTCTTTGTGTAATAAACTTTAATTTATGTGTATTTACATATTCATTATATGATACCTCTTTCATGGGTTTTATGTTTCGTAAGTTACCAAATTGGTAAGGGTTTATTCCACAATCTCTTCATTATCCGAGGTTGTTTATACTTAATTATCTTCTGGGACCTCTTTATCATCCACATCCATGTATATTAAAAATGTATTTCAAAAATTTTTTACTATTTAATAGACAATGGGTTAAAGTCATTTATACCCTTATTTTACTTTATATGTTTTTAAAGGAATCTTTCCAACGTTTTCGAAACAAGTTACTTTTTAACCTTTTTGACAAAATTAAGGTAAGAATGTCTTTTTTTAATTTATATGGAGGGTGCGGTTATTATCCACCATTATTACACCTTTGAAGCTTCCTTCACAAGCTTATAAATATATTTTCAAAATAAAATTTTTCTCTATAATTATGCGACTTTTAAATGATTTCAAAAAAAGAGATATTTCTCTCAAATACTATTGATTTCATATATGTCAACATCCATTGATAAATTTTACACTTGTTTCAAGTTGATTTATTATGATACAAACCATCCATATTGTAGTTAAGGTTTTTTGATATTTTTTACTATGGATGTGTTATTTTTATGCCATTAATGGTTTATGATTAATGTTTTGACATTTTGTATGTTAGTTTTAATACGAATTTTTATGTTATATTTCATCCTCTTCTTAATATGAATGTGTTGTACTAGTATGTTCTGGGTTGGGGACCGGTAAAAGTAATCCCTCCGGGTTGGTGTCCGGTTATTAGAGGCAATCCGGGTTGGTTTCCGGTTATTAGAGGCACTCCGGGTTGGTGTCCGGTTATTAGAGGCACTCCGGGATGGAGTCTGGTTATAGAGGCTCTCCAGGTTGGGTTCTGGTTACAGTTATCCCTTAGGTCTTGGCACGGGGCCTTGAAACAGAAATTAATGTTTGACATCATGAATTCCATCATTATTAAAGTGGTTAGTGATATTGCATGTGATTATTTGATTAGTAGAATATCCATGTGAATAAGTAAATGGCATTATTTCATTTTATTTCTGCCATATTATGATGAAGTTCAAGTTTAAAAAGCTTTTTTTTTAGTTTTATACATTTCCTTAAATGTTTATGCTTATTTTTAGAAGTTTCCGTTGTATTGCTTACCCTTACTGAGCATTTGAGCTCACCCCTTTTTATGTTTTATTTTTCCCAGGATTCTAAGAAGTGTAATGTGATTGATATGCAGGGTTAAGCCAAGGGAATAATGGCATTCATAAAGATTATTTATGTTTTTTTGTACGTCTTAAAGTACAAATGTAACATTCATGTATGTGATCTATTTTTCCAAGACTACTAAACTGATCAGTCCTTCGGGACTTGATTCTTTGTAATCATGCCAATATATTAAAATAATGCACTGACTCTGGGTAACTGGGGTCGGGGCGTTACAGGGAAGATTTGTGGCCTACCTCCCTCAGTGGAGATCTCCTCCTTGGTTCCTTGAAGGAATGGATGGAGAATGGGATTATTTGGGAAGGAGGTGAGGGCCTCCTTTTATATGCAGAAATATGGACCCCGAAATTGTGTGCCCTGTTTTCCCCATAAATGGTCGATTTACGCATGGACCCATTCATAAAATTTTTTCCTTAATGTATTTTCCATTCCCCATCCAAATTTCAGCTCTGTTGGATACCATTTGTAGGAGTTATGAATCATTCATTGGCGGTTTTTGTTTCTGGATGAAGTTTCCAGGAAGGTTCCTCCAAAAGTATATCTTTAAATGGTCGCATTAATGTCTTCAAAACTCACCCAAATTGTTCATAGAGTCGTTCCTATCTTTCCTAGTTCTATTAAAGGTAGAAAACCCTAATTTGTATATGTTTAGGCCAATTTTGGGTTCTGTTATAGTGGTGGGGTCCACGCTGACAGCCCCGAAAAATGTCCCACTTCAATGATTTTTTAGACCCTTTAGATGGCTGAATCAGCTCCTGGTTCAGAAGACAAATTTGAAGGAAATAAAATTAGGATTCTAAACAAATTAATCAAAAAATTTGTACATATATTTTCCATGAAATGATTAAACTACCCTTGATGTAAAATTCTGTCTAAAATCCAGAATTAGGCGTTTCTCACATTTAGGCTCAAAATAACACTAAAACATAAAAACTTTAAAATTACCCATCCAATAAAACTATAATGGGATTATGAACAATGATTTACTGTATAAAATATATGAAAATGTGAGCTTCATCACTCCCCCACACTTAAACATTGCACTCCTGGGCAATCATCTTACATCCAAATCAAAATCCACGCAACAATCAAAAATGAGAAAATATCAATGATCTTATCCAAAATATAATTCCATCATGTATCATCTATAAAAAACAATTCTCTATCATTTTAATTTCAATCATTCAAATTTTTATCAACCTCATAAATCAATCCATGGCCCAATCACAACCTACCTCACATTGAATTTTATGTCACTCTTCACTCAAGAGAAATTGAATCTAGAGTTGTACTCATACTTGAAAATCACATGTATCACCAAAGGTTTGTGAAAATTATCATTTATCCACAATGTGAAACATGAAAATTAATTTAATAATGATGGAATTAATTAAACTTTAAAATGATTCTATGGCTTAGGGTTGGTGGGAAAATGATTGAAAAAGTTTCAGGCTAGAAAGAGGAGGTTGGACTTTTAAGTACAATGCATGATTAAATCAAGTGAAAACACAGAAAATTCCTCTCTCAATCCCACATGAAAATGTTGAAAAACCAAACCACCCCTCTTTTATGACATGGTACATGATCCAATTTTTGATTATAATGAATGATATCATCTATGTTCTCACTTTTTTTTCAAATCTCCAGAAAGGCACAACTTTATATTTTTTTCTTTTTCATGGAGGATGAGCTGAAAATTGAATACAATGAATTAATGACAATTCATGCCTTTGATTTTTTAGAGGGAGATTAGTTTTAAAAGAATTTAAATTGAGTAATTCAAGTTCATCTCTATTTTTTTCATTTTTTTGAAGGATAAATGGTTGAAACAAATAAAGCACAATGAAATGAGGACACATGCCCAATTCCCTTATTGTCCACTACCGAAAATATTGACACACACATCTCACAACCCATAAATAATACGCATCCCAATGAACGCACATGAAGGGACCTTTCCCCACACTCAAACTGGAAATATCCATGCAAAAATACCAAAAGTGCGGGTAGGTAAGGAAAATTGGATTGTAATGTGGCTTAAACCTATAAGGAAATTCATGGCATCTAAGGGATTATGAAGGATAAATGTAAAGGTGGGTCTCAAGATAAAATGTGTCTAGCCAAATATATGCCACAATCATTTCAAATACATTCCATGAAATCTAAATCTTTGAAAGATAATATTCACAAATTTTGGTTCTCACACGAAATCCAAGTTTCTCTCAAGAAAGTGTGGGTTTTAGGAAAAAAATGTAAAAGTGGTTTATAATACCTCATAAGATTGGAAAAATATTTTGAGTTAGTGTTTCATGGGCATGGATTTCAAAAATCAGTCAAACTCATTAAAATGATTGAAAATTCATTTCAAGGTAAAATAATTCATATCAACAATCATTTAAAATCTATTAATTCAAAAATCATTTCAACTCTTTCAAAATCAATTGATGTGTAAAAAATGATAAGAATATTTATTAAAGCTCAAAAATCCTAAAAATATGATAAACAAAAATGAAAAGAAAACAAGAACTAAACAGGTTGACACTCCCCCACAATTAAATTTTACTACCCCTCATATCAACTCAACAAAATATAAATTTAAAGGTAGAAAATCCAAGGGAAGGAAAGATACAACGTGACATTATTTTGGAAGTGGATGTCTTGAGTGGCGCTCCTAGAAGCTACCACTTTAAGATTACAAGAATGTAATGGAAATACATAAGAAAAATAAATAAAAAGAATGAAAAAGGGAAAATAAAAGAGGTAATGCTTGGTTTAGACCCCCAAGAAGAAGTTAGGTTTTTACTACCCCTCTTCAGGCAGTTTCAGTGGATTATCCCTAGTCGGAAGGTGGGTGTGGTTTCTTTGAGATGAACCACCACATGTAACTTTTACCAATTTCCATGAATAAACACTGAAAGTAGAGAACCCCAAAGAAGATAATATAGTTCCTAAACCCACAGAAATAATAAAGAATGAAATTAAGGTCCAAAGTGGGAGGAAGTCGAATATAGGGGTGCTCCCTGTTAATTTCTGTGGTTTCCTCCTCCATGTGGTATGAAATTTTATTTGAGGAGGTAGTCGCATCAACATATTCTCCGACTCTTCTTCTTTAATAACCACCACTTGAGTGGTATGTTCTTTAACATCAAAGGTCTGCTCCAATTGTGTTGTATCAAAAATTTCACAGAAATAGAATTTTGAAAACAATTCAGCTTTAATAATATTAAACCATGAGGAATTAAAAAATAAATCTTCCCTTTCAAGTAAGTTAGCTTGGTAATTGATCTCTTTAGGCATGACCATTATAAACTCAATTTCAGCAGGTGAATCTTCTTCATTATCTTCCAAAGCAAGAGAGAGGTAGAATATTTCTGATTTTTCATCATCAAGGATGGGAAGATCATGTTTCAAGTTATCTTCGACAATGTTATTACAGGATTCTTCCAAAAAATGTTGATCTCCCAAGAGTGCATCAGCTAGAATGTGTACTTCTGGGATGTCCTCAAGCAATGGTTGAGTGCGGGATGATGTGATTAATTTCTTTAGAATTTCATTCTCACCCACCTCAGGTTCTTTAGCAAAAAAATAATTTGTGAAATCTCATCCACAACTTGTTCTGGTTCAGGTTCTGGCTCAGGTTTGGATTGCTCTTGGGATGTATGGACATATTCGGTTAGCCTTTCTATTTGAATCTTTAGTCCTTCTATGGCCTCTTTAAGTTCATTCACCTGAGCTCTGTTGTACTCTAAAGCAGCTTCCTCTTGTTGTTGTTTCACCTGTGAGTAGTCATTCTATGCAAAGTAATTGTAGTTTGGATACATCATGGAAGTTTTACTTTTTTTATATTTTTTTTAAAAAAATTAAAATCTATCTACAATGTGAAAATTGAAAAAGATAAGTAAACTACTGATTGGCTCCTCGGCAATGGCGCCAGTTTTGATGCACTCCTGCCATAGGGCATGGAAAAAGCAATTAAATTTTCCTAGTGCAGCATAGAGGCTGACCAGGGTCATCTCTCTAGAAGAACCTTTTCAGCAATTCACTCACTTAATCTACTTTAACTAAACTACTTCTTTTGGTTGTTTTTATTTTATCTAATAATGGAATAAAATATAATTAAAATAAAAGATAAAACTAACATGCAATGACAAAATGCAATTAATTGAGAAAGAACATGGCCTTTATGGGTTGGTTGGTGGGTTCCATCATTCTCCTTGTTGGTATTTAAATTAAGTTTGATAATTCAATTATGAGATGTCATTCATTAATTACTATTATTTTATTTATTGGAATGAAATCTTGAATGCATTTAGCAATCATAACTTCACCTCCTCCTATAATCAAGGTTGATGGCACACCCCGATCAAGAGTGTGATATCTTCCAAGACCTGGCTCGATCGAATGTCATTTCAACCACTGAATGGCTCAAATACATCGTTTTAAGAGCTTGTATCTAGTAGAAGGTAGGTAAAATATTTAATAAAAGAATAGAGATTAGTTTGACATCAATGTTGTGGTGGACGATCGCCACACCCGTGCACATCACTCTTGCTCATCACACACTTAATAAAAATCGGAATTTAATCATAGAATAAATGAAATTTCCACATACCTCCCCCGGGCCAAGTCTCGAGTTAACCCCTCATTTTTTAGGGTAAGAGGTCACAGTGGATAATATGAGAAGAATAAAATAAGAAAAGAAGGAGAAAAGATTAAGAATAAAACAGGGTGGATGTGTAGAGACCCGTATCTTGACATACATGGACATTACATTACTTTTGCGGAATACTTAGTACATAACAAAAACACACACACACAATGATCGTAATAGTTTAGTGTCTTTGGAAACTCGGAATGTAATCTTCTAATCGTGGTGAAAGATCTTCAACATCTCCCATAAAGATCTTCTTTTTTTTATACCTAAAACCTTTCTTTATCTCTTGGGGAAAAGAAAACATAAAAGGGTGAGCTCAAATGCTCAGTAAGGGTAAACAAAAGAAAAATCAATCACATCATATACATAAGAACATAGCTTTTGGAAATCTTAACCTGCAAAAGAGCTCATAATATCATAACATGGGATAAATCATAGAAGTGAAAATGAGATCACCATAATCATAAAATGAAACTTAAAACTTTGTGGCATGCACACATAATCATGAAAAATCATTTCTTGTTAGTCATGACTCATTGCCAAGACTATCTTAGTGGACAAAGTCCCTTTCTGAATCGAGTAACCCTCGTTTCAGTCCTGTTTCACTGAACCGGTATAACCTACCATTTCAGCCATGTCTATCTCATGAGATATAAAACCTTTACCCAATGCATTGGAGGGAGATATAGGTCCCACCCATCTTATAATGAATCCTTTCTTATGTGTGCCACATAATCATAAACCATACATCACAGCGTAACCCATGTAATAAAAATGGGATTCTTAAACAACATGACATTATAAAACAATTCATATAAGATAAAGGAATTCATAAACATAATTCCATCACAACATATTCAAATGAATGTAAAAATATGGATAGAAACAGAACCCTTTATTATCTTATATGGAAAATAATTTTGATAAAACACTTGAAATGAATTCTTGAGGAAAATATCCTTTCTTCTTCAAAATCAATTTCTTTTCACAAAACATCATGCAATTTTAAAAGAAAGAGATTTTATTGAAAATAGTCATGAAATCATTTGGAGGAAGCTTCATGAAAATAAGGCTTTATAAAACCGTAAAAATCCGTTCGTGCCGTATAAGTTTAAAAAAAACATTCTTTGTACTTTTGTCGAAAAAGTCAAAAAGTACCTCGTACGAAGAAAAACGACAAAAGATTACTTTCATATTATTTACTAAAAACTCACCAAAGGGTAAAATTGGATTTATACTAGTGTAAGTGGATGGAAACAATATTACATATTAATGAAACATGGATGTGGATGATAAAATACACCCCAGTAAATACTTACGAATAAACAATCTCGGATAAAAATGAGATTGTGATATTTTCCCTTACCTTAGGTCCGACTTGCTTTGTAAGTGTCCGAACCTCCTGTATAATGATTTAAATCATGTTATTTACTTATTACAGAATCATATTCATTGTTATGATATCATATATGGTTCACTTATGACATTATATTACCCGTTCTTTTGTAAATTCCATGTTAAAGAAGCGTTTTGGGTAAAATCGTTTCATTTATCGTAGGTGTTTTGACTTGTTGTTCTTGACATCATTATTACTTATATCATGATTTACTTACTTCCAGAATATAAAATATGATTTATATATCATATATATTCAGTATATATATATATATAATAGGTAGATAAATAAAATGAAAAACACCGTTCATGGAGACGGTAGTCCGTACGTACGCATGAACGCTGTTTTCCTTTCCTTATTGTCTTGAAATGGAAGTAAGTAGATGACATACATATGTATATATATACATAAATCCAGTAGATTTATAATGTCATATATTTCATTATTATTTCTTATATATACTTTATAATCATTCTTAAATGGTTAACATGGAGAATGAATCTCATCGCGTCGTGGAGACGGTAGTCCGTACGTACGCACGAGCGATGATATCATTTCCATAAATACTGAATTGAATTGGAGTGGATTATACAATATATCAGAATCAATATGATGTTGTAATAACTATGTATAGTTATTCTTTACACCATTATACCCATCCATGTAAGGTGGTGGTGGAAAATAGATTACACCACGGCGTGGAGACGGTATTCCGTACGTACGCACGCGCGGTGATTTCCTTTTTCCGTAGGATGGATAGATGGTGAAATAGGGTTGTTTCATACTTATAATAACATATCAGTATATGAGTGATACTGATGTTATTACTTCATAATGAAACAACCTAAGAAGAAGAAGTGGAAGAAGAAATAAAGATGAAAGAATTGGTAACGGTAATTACCTCTTCTTTGAAGCGCCTCTTTGAGACCTCCTCTTAGGGCACTAGAATTGGTCTTTGAGGAAGACCAGAACCTCTAGGATGTTGCTAGGGAAGTGGAGAAGAGATTTTGGCAGGGGTTGGCCGAGCTTGAGTGCTCAAATTGGTGTGAGGAGGAGGGGGAGGAGGTGTCCTTTTATAAGGGAGGAGAGGGGCACCTTAGGAATATCTCAAAATATTATTTTATATTAAAGTCAAAATTGGTTTATAATGGTTCTAAAGGGTCTTATTTCGAAGATAAGGTGGGGAGGGGTCGAAATCCTATCAACCAATAGAATTTAGACAAGTTTAGGATATTATTTTAACCTTATCAATTAGATTTAACTCTAAGTTAAATAATTTAACTTTTACCATGTCTTTTTGTTTTCTTTCACTATATGGTTAATACACTTACTATAACATGCCAAACGAACCCCAAATTGTTTATTATTAATATATATATCCTTATCTAAGTCATTTGGCCGAACCTTAGATTTTTAGGAATACAATAACAATTAATAATATAATATTTGATTTAAAAACTATTTTTTGTCAATTTTGACACTATTTGATATAAGATTTTTGTGAAAGTCATAACAGAATTAAATGTTCGAACCAAGTTGATTAAATCAACATTAATATATCATAGTAACCTATAAAATTAGTGTAATTCATAAAAAATATCAAATTACATTTATTTTGGTGTTTATAACATCAATTATGTCAATATTTCATTAATAAGATAATTACTTCATCATCGTTGTGTCATAAATAAATTAAATTATTTGATGTCTAAAAATTACAAATAAAATACCATCATGTAGGAAATCTTTTTAGCTTTCTAATGAATATTTACAATCGAATTTATCTTATGTATAACCCCATATTAAAAATGATTTACTTATTAAACTTTGATTTTAACTATTTTAACCTTTCTTTAAATAAATTAATAATAAATGTCCTAATCTAATCCAAGTGGGCCTAAATGGTCATATTTTATTCCTAAGTTTGTTTTTTTGTCGAATTACACTTGTCCAATAGAATTAGGACATGTGTTAGGGTAATAGTAATATCATATTTACCCTTAGTTACCCTATTTACTATTAACCGCGGTAAAAAAAAGTAAAAAGTTACTATTCACCAAAAAATTATTTTCATCTCATTGAACCACATTTTAGTCCTTGATATTAACCGTGTCTCTCGGATTTTCGAAATTCCATTCACAGAAGCGGCAAAATTAAGTTTTATGAAAAATTTAGTTTTTTTAACTACCACTTAGTAGTTTCACTATTCATCAAAAATTGATGTTTTTCAGAACAATGCCAAAATTTCATCCTAAGCTATATTTCATATTCCGAATTCAAAAATGAAATCTATTTTACCAAATTCATAACATAGAAGTTGCATTAATTAATTTTATAATTAAATCCCGCTGTTAAAATAAATATCGTGTTTTTAGAAAACAATATATATCAAAAGATTGACACTTGATTACGTCTGGTTTAAATGTGAAATTACATCCAATGACCAACATTGTATTAAATTGTAAAAATATATTCTAAATATACTTTAAAACCACTCAAATTAATAATTTCTCACTATTAATTATTTCGATTAAAAAAGTTGTTTTTAATTATAATTTAGTAATTTTCACTATTCATCAGAATATGAAAGTTATCCGAAAAGTACCAAAATTTCACCTTAGGCTAAACTCGATACTCCGAATCCAAAAATGAAGTCCATTTTGAGAGATAAAATTTCTAAAATTTAAAAAGTGGTTATTAATATTCATAACGGCTAGTTTTAATAATATTTTAATAGCATATCATTGTTTCGTGAAACTCAGTATTACGTACCACACACGCTATCGAGGAAGGTTGCGATTGCGTGTAATGCAAGGCAAGTCAAGGATGCGTGTTGTGCAAGCTCCTTTTGGTGTAGCGTACAACACAAGACATTAGTGAAATAAAAAATAATATTTTTCATAAAATCTCGGGCTGTTACATTCTACCCCCCTTAAAATGAATTTCGCCCTCGAAATTCGTCGGGGTTATAAATGGTTTACTATTCGAAAGTTTCTTTAATAGAAACCCACATCGTAAAAAGGAATACCAAAACTTGGCTTTAATAACTAAAGTATGAAATGTAACGATTACCCAAATAAACTAATCACTGGGTTTCCACATAGGTGAAAATATGGATATGGAAGAGAAATCTAACCATCATGTTCTGATGGAGAGTGGTAGAGAACATGGCTATGGAAAAGCCAGTAATCACAAATCCATAAATTTGTGACGATCTAAGGTACCATCTGATTCATCAGGTATAAGAGAACTAGGACAACATTTTTGGTTTTCAAGATCATTTCCCTAAAGTTAAAGAATTTGAATTAGAATAAATACTTACTTTATTTTGGTACAATCTCACTGTTGTTCGTGCCTTTAACAATTTCCACTTCATCTCTTAAATAAATGAAGTTGAATTTGTTATTCGTGAAGTGTTAGCAGATCATGTGATAGAATGACGGGTCATTCCATCTGTCTCAAAAGGTTAGCAAAATTTATATACATAAGTCGATCTATAGTGGGATTAATCATATATGGTTCCTAAAATGGGCTTATACTTCATATATCATACTGCTTAATATAATAACACTAGTTTCTACTAAACAGGGACTTCCTGTAGGTCAGTGGTAGGCGATAAAGGCCAGTCACACTTCGTTTGTGGGTTCGATTCCTACAGCCTTGTCCGACGCGATGGGCTGTCGCCCGTCCTGCAGGTTGTCCTTTTTCTAAAATTATATTTCCATAACATCCCATCAATAATATCGAAAAAACTTCTATCCTTAAACAATACTAACTTATGTCCAACATAATCCATTCCAATCTTTAGGCTTATCCATAATACTGCAGTCCACTCTCATAACATAGTGAAAATGATTACCAGAGATTTAACACCATCGTTGATCCCCATATATCATAAGATATGTCTTGTTGGTCATATTCCAAACATTCAAAGTCCTTAATCATGTATTCTCTTGAATACCTTAGTGAAAACATGAATGCAGTTAAAAGTTAACACCTTCCACATACCAAAATCCTCAAAATTCTATATACTCAAACCATGATATCACTTAGTCCTTATATCAATCATGAGCTCATGAATACAATCAAACATCGCATTATCTTCTTATCCTTTCATTATGCACTTATCATCTACTTTAAAAAAAAGTATCTGAATAACCTTTCATGGTTACTGGTACCATTCATCATACACTTTCAAAACTTAAGCAAAGACAATAGTGTAACAATCCTTAGATGTCTCCTTATTCCACGAGATTACTTATACAACATTACACATGATAAACATGTAATCATTCCACTACATTCTTAGACCATTGACCGAGCTTCAAAATTTCTTTCATCTCACATATCATTTGTAGTTTCTTCATCATCATCAACATAAATACTTCCCATACGACCATACTGATTCTCTTCATGAGACTTTCCCTTAGGGCATTGGTTTGCATAATGCCCGTACATTCCACATTTAAAACATTTAACCATTATTGATGTCGTAGCAATACCATTATCCTCATCCATGGTGTTAACTGAACCTTTTCCTTTGCACTTACTTGCTTTGTGTCCTTCTTTTCCACACCCAAAGCATCTTCCAGTTCCTTTGAAACATTCTCCTTGATGCCTCTTCCCACATGATTTACATAGGGGAAATTGAACTTTCTTTCCTCTATGATCATCATGAAACTCCATCTTTCTCTTATTAGCCGAGTCAGGAAACTTACCAAATTTTACTTTATTGATCATATTATGAGATTGCTGATTCGGCATAATAATGATGTTTGGACTTCCAAATCCCATTCCATTATGAAGAATATCATTCCATTGTCCATCATATCCTCCATTATCGTGAATCATCTTGATTCCAGCCGTTTTCTAAAACCCAAAAAGAATAGTGTGAGAGTCAAAAATCATAATAAAGGGGGAGTAACTTAAATATCTAACATCTTTGGTTTAATCCAATATCGTTACCATAGTTCTAGGACTATATCCTATACGTATACTTATCCTTAGGGGCATCCCTAGACATACCTTAGAAATATCTCTAGGGATCTCACTAACGTTTTCGCATCCTAGTTTCCAAAGGTTGACTAAACCTTTCCTCTGATACCAACTGTAGAGACCCGTATCTTGACATACATGGACATTACATTACTTTTGCGGAATACTTAGTACATAACAAAAACACACACACACAAGGATCGTAATAGTTTAGTGTCTTTGGAAACTCGGAATGTAATCTTCTAATCGTGGTGAAAGATCTTCAACATCTCCCATAAAGATCTTCTTTTTTTTATACCTAAAACCTTTCTTTATCTCCTGGGGAAAAGAAAACATAAAAGGGTGAGCTCAAATGCTCAGTAAGGGTAAACAAAAGAAAAATCAATCACATCATATACATAAGAACATAGCTTTTGGAAATCTTAACCTGCAAAAGAGCTCATAATATCATAACATGGGATAAATCATAGAAGTGAAAATGAGATCACCATAATCATAAAATGAAACTTAAAACTTTGTGGCATGCACACATAATCATGAAAAATCATTTCTTGTTAGTCATGACTCATTGCCAAGACTATCTTAGTGGACACAGTCCCTTTCTGAATCGAGTAACCCTCGTTTCAGTCCTGTTTCACTGAACCGGTATAACCTACCATTTCAGCCATGTCTATCTCATGAGATATAAAACCTTTACCCAATGCATTGGAGGGAGATATAGGTCCCACCCATCTTATAATGAATCCTTTCTTATGTGTGCCACATAATCATAAACCATACATCACAGCGTAACCCATGTAATGAAAATGGGATTCTTAAACAACATGACATTATAAAACAATTCATATAAGATAAAGGAATTCATAAACATAATTCCATCACAACATAGTCAAATGAATGTAAAAATATGGATAGAAACAGAACCCTTTATTATCTTAGATGGAAAATAATTTTGATAAAACACTTGAAATGAATTATTGAGGAAAATATCCTTTCTTCTTCAAAATCAATTTCTTTTCACAAAACATCATGCAATTTTAAAAGAAAGAGATTTTATTGAAAATAGTCATGAAATCATTTGGAGGAAGCTTCATGAAAATAAGGCTTTATTAAACCGTAAAAATCCGTTCGTGCCGTATAAGTTTAAAAAAACATTCTTTGTACTTTTGTCGAAAAAGTCAAAAAGTACCTCGTACGAAGAAAAACGACAAAAGATTCCTTTCATATTATTTACTAAAAACTCACCAAAGGGTAAAATTGGATTTAGACTAGTGTAAGTGGATGGAAACAATATTACATATTAATGAAACATGGATGTGGATGATAAAATACACCCCAGTAAATACTTACGAATAAACAATCTCGGATAAAAATGAGATTGTGATATTTTCCCTTACCTTAGGTCCGACTTGCTTTGTAAGTGTCCGAACCTCCTGTATAATAATTTAAATCATGTTATTGACTTATTACAGAATCATATTAATTGTTATGATATCATATATGGTTCACTTATGACATTATATTACCCGTTCTCTTGTAAATTCCATGTTAAAGAAGCGTTTTGGGTAAAATCGTTTCATTTATCGTAGGTGTTTTGACTTGTTGTTCTTGACATCATTATTACTTATATCATGATTTACTTACTTCCAGAATATAAAATATGATTTATATATCATATATATTCAGTATATATATATATATATAATAGGTAGATAAATAAAATGAAAAACACCGTTCATGGAGACGGTAGTCCGTACGTACGCATGAACGCTGTTTTCCTTTCCTTATTGTCTTGAAATGGAAGTAAGTAGATGACATACATATGTATATATATACATAAATCCAGTAGCTTTATAATGTCATATATTTCATTATTATTTCTTATATATACTTTATAATCATTCTTAAATGGTTAACATGGAGAATGAATCTCATCGCGTCGTGGAGACGGTAGTCCGTACGTACGCACGAGCGATGATATCATTTCCATAAATACTGAATTGAATTGGAGTGGATTATACAATATATCAGAATCAATATGATGTTGTAATAACTATGTATAGTTATTCTTTACACCATTATACCCATCCATGTAAGGTGGTGGTGGAAAATAGATTACACCACGGCGTGGAGACGGTATTCCGTACGTACGCACGCGCGGTGATTTCCTTTTTCCGTAGGATGGATAGATGGTGAAATAGGGTTGTTTCATACTTATAATAACATATCAGTATATTAGTGATACTGATGTTATTACTTCATAATGAAACAACCTAATAAGAAGAAGTGGAAGAAGAAATAAAGATGAAAGAATTGGTAACGGTAATTACCTCTTCTTTGAAGCGCCTCTTTGAGACCTCCTCTTAGGGCACTAGAATTGGTCTTTGAGGAAGACCAGAACCTCTAGGATGTTGCTAGGGAAGTGGAGAAGATATTTTGGCAGGGGTTGGCCGAGCTTGAGTGCTCAAATTGGTGTGAGGAGGAGGGGGAGGAGGTGTCCTTTTATAAGGGAGGAGAGGGGCACCTTAGGAATATCTCAAAATATTATTTTATATTAAAGTCAAAATTGGTTTATAATGGTTCCAAAGGGTCTTATTTCGAAGATAAGGTGGGGAGGGGTCGAAATCCTATCAACCAATAGAATTTAGACAAGTTTAGGATATTATTTTAACCTTATCAATTAGATTTAACTCTAAGTTAAATAATTTAACTTTTACCATGTCTTTTTGTTTTCTTTCACTATATGGTTAATACACATACTATAACATGCCAAACGAACCCCAAATTGTTTATTATTAATATATATATCCTTATCTAAGTCATTTGGCCGAACCTTAGATTTTTAGGAATACAATAACAATTAATAATATAATATTTGATTTAAAAACTATTTTTTGTCAATTTTGACACTATTTGATATAAGATTTTTGTGAAAGTCATAACAGAATTAAATGTTCGAACCAAGTTGATTAAATCAACATTAATATATCATAGTAACCTATAAAATTAGTGGAATTCATAAAAAATATCAAATTACATTTATTTTGGTGTTTATAACATCAATTATGTCAATATTTCATTAATAAGATAATTACTTCATCATCGTTGTGTCATAAATAAATTAAATTATTTGATGTCTAAAAATTACAAATAAAATACCATCATGTAGGAAATCTTTTTAGCTTTCTAATGAATATTTACAATCGAATTTATCTTATGTATAACCCCATATTAAAAATGATTTACTTATTAAACTTTGATTTTAACTATTTTAACCTTTCTTTAAATAAATTAATAATAAATGTCCTAATCTAATCCAAGTGGGCCTAAATGGTCATATTTTATTCCTAAGATTGTTTTTTTGTCGAATTACACTTGTCCAATAGAATTAGGACATGTGTTAGGGTAATAGTAATATCATATTTACCCTTAGTTACCCTATTTACTATTAACTGCGGTAAAAAAAAGTAAAAAGTTACTATTCACCAAAAAATTATTTTCATCTCATTGAACCACATTTTAGTTCTTGATATTAACCGTGTCTCTCGGATTTTCGAAATTCCATTCACAGAAGCGGCAAAATTAAGTTTTATGAAAAATTTAGTTTTTTTAACTACCACTTAGTAGTTTCACTATTCATCAAAAATTGATGTTTTTCAGAACAATGCCAAAATTTCATCCTAAGCTATATTTCATATTCCGAATTCAAAAATGAAATCTATTTTACCAAATTCATAACATAGAAGTTGCATTAATTAATTTTATAATTAAATCCCGCTGTTAAAATAAATATCGTGTTTTTAGAAAACAATATATATCAAAAGATTGACACTTGATTACGTCTGGTTTAAATGTGAAATTACATCCAATGACCAACATTGTATTAAATTGTAAAAATATATTCTAAATATACTTTAAAACCACTCAAATTAATAATTTCTCACTATTAATTATTTCGATTAAAAAAGTTGTTTTTAATTATAATTTAGTAATTTTCACTATTCATCAGAATATGAAAGTTATCCGAAAAGTACCAAAATTTCACCTTAGGCTAAACTCGATACTCCGAATCCAAAAATGAAGTCCATTTTGAGAGATAAAATTTCTAAAATTTAAAAAGTGGTTATTACTATTCATAACGGCTAGTTTTAATAATATTTTAATAGCATATCATTGTTTCGTGAAACTCAGTATTACGTACCACACACGCTATCAAGGAAGGTTGCGATTGTGTGTAATGCAAGGCAAGTCAAGGATGCGTGTTGTGCAAGCTCCTTTTGGTGTAGCGTACAACACAAGACATTAGTGAAATAAAAAATAATATTTTTCATAAAATCTCGGGCTGTTACAGGATGGGTGGACATAGAATTAAATATAATGCATGAATTTTATTAAAAATCTAAATTACAATTGAAAACTAAAACAAAAATAAAGAAAATAAATAAATAAAAAAATTAAATGGGGAATATTTGTGGTTGACCTCCCTCGGTGGAGTCCTCCTCTTTGGTTCCTTGAAGGAATGGATGGATAATGGGGTGATTTGGGAAGGAGGTGAGGGCATCCTTTTATAGGTAGAATTCTGGACCCCAAAATTGTGGGCCTTGTTGTCCCCATAAATGGCCAATTTATGCATGGACCCCTTCATAAAGGTTTGTCCCTAATGTTTCATCTGTTCCACCTCCAAATTTCAGCTCTGTTGGCCACCGTTTGTAGGAGTTATGAATTTTTCATTTGCGGTTTCTGTTTCTGGACGAAGCTTTCAGGAAGGTTCCTCCAAAAGTATATTGTTAAATTGCTGTCTTAATGACTTCAAAACTCCCCCAAATTTGTTTTAGAGTCATTCCTATCTTTCCCATTCTATCCCATGTGGAAACACCTCATTTGGATATGTGTAGGCCGAGTTTGGGTTCCGTTACAGTGGTGGGGTCCATGCTGTCCGCCCGGAAAAATGTCCAACTTCAAGGAATTTTTTGACCATTTATTCGGTTAACCCGTTAAATTGAGAAAACATGTTTCTGTTACACTGAGTTGAAACGTCGTTACGATGTTTCCTTTATGAAACATAGTTTCTATTATGCTCAGTTTGCAATGTTTTTACGTTACAACAAAATTTGAAATTCAAATAAAATAAACTAAAAGTTCATTTTATTTTTTCTAAAGAAAATTTTAATATATTTTTCTTCAAAAATTACGAAAAATAACTTTCCCTCGACCTGTTCCAGTCAAGGTTAAGTCTTTCCTTGGGTAAATTCATCGTTTTGGACGCAATAGTGCCCTCAAATTTTTAATCCCAGCACCCATTTAGAAGTTTCCCAAATCGTGAATGCACGTTATTTTAAATAAACTTAAGAAAAGTTCAAACACTTATTCCAGGCTCACCGGGTCTCAGAATCAATTGTCGTATGAGTTCCTGGTCTCAAAATAATCTCATATAATTTTAAAAAAAGTTATATAGAATTTTCAGGACACTACATTGCATGCATCATATAATTATAACTATATATTTACTTATCTCATTTTATATATTTATAACTTTATAAGTCTAATAAACATATTTATTATAGTTTTATATTTATTTACATATATATATTTATTTATAGTTATAATTATAACTATAATTAAATATACTTATATATCTATATATTTATAAAATTATATATGTATTTTTTGTACTTTTATAATTATTTAAATATATATATATATATAATTATAATGACTAATAAATATATTAATTAAAAATTATTTATATGTGATTAAAATTTAATAATTATAAATATAATAAATATATTTATTATTTAAATTTATTTAATGTAATTTGATAAGTATTTTTTAAAACATAATGGTTCATATGGGTAACATGAATTAATCATATACCTAGTAAAGTATACATAATAAAAAACTAGCCATCACATATAGAGAACATGAATAATAAGAAGGGGGTAATGTATAAATGAACATTTATTATGATACATAACATATATGCACGTCAATTAAACTCATGCATGATCAATATATTTATTGATCAAATTCATTGGAAACATATATATTTATTTAATAATTAATTATAAATATACATATTTAAAAAGTAAATATATATATATATATATATATTAAGTATAAATACAATAAATACAATAAATATAGAAAATATAATAAATATACTAAATATACTAAATCTAATAAATATAAACATAATAAATCTAATAAATCTAATAAATCTAATAAATCTAATAAATCTAATTAATATATTTATTATTTAATGAAATTTATTATAATCTTATAATTATTTAAATATATATATAATTATAGTATTAGAAATAGTTTTTTAAAACATTATATATATATATGAATTATTAAAAAATATATATTAATTATAAACATGTGTTTTTATTTAATGTATACAAATAAACATTATTTTATAATTTACATGTTATAATTTTATATAAATTAATAATATATTTATTAAAAATGTTTATCAGAGATTTTAGCTAGCGCTAATAAAGGCCTCCCCTTTATCAGCGCTTTCAACTTAACACTGATCAAACTTGGCGCTGCCATTGACCCATTCTTTGGTAGTATTTCTTCATATTTTGATGCTCGGAATTGCCTCTAACAATGAAAGCCATGGCTTCATATTTAACATTAGCCTTGTCATCCAACTCATTAGAAAGCAAGATAGGTTTGACTTCTTCTAAGGTTAAGGAGTCTATGCCATACATCATAGCATTTATAATATGTTCATATGAACAATCTAAAGAAATTTGTTTCATTTGAAAATAAATAAGTATGAAAATCGACATAGGAAATATATTTATTTAGTGATTCAAATCCCACAACATTGCATGTTAACATAACACACCCATTACAACTTTCACGGTTCTGTGAAAAAAACCACCATAGATTTTATTTAGTTGGCACACAAAAATATACAAAACACACACAATCCTCAGTGTTGCAATATCACACATCAGTAAAGTTGTTTTATGTATGGAGATTTTCCTTTGTGGTTTCAAAGATGGTGTTGTAGTAGTTGGAGCCCGTGTAAGTTCCGCCTTACACCTCAGTAGTGATGGTGGTGATCATATAAAGAGTATCCCTCTGCATGAAAGTAAAAAGAACATCTCACATACCTTTAGTTTGAATTATATTCACTTTCACCTAAGTTGTTGATGGGACAACAACTTTGTGAACCACTTCCAGAAGGGCAGTTGTTGTTTTGGACTGTCATGACCTGTCCCCTGGGGCTCGCGTCCTAACTAACCTAATCCCGCCTCCCGATGGCTAGGGGCTAGCGACTAGCACCGAAGGAATTATCCTGTTAGTGGGAGGCATTTTCTTGAATACCTGTACGCACTCACACACACACACACATCCTAACCCACAATGCTGAAAAGTAAACAAGCATTCCATTAAGACAACCATTGAGAGTTAAAGTACAAAACTAGAAGTAAAGGGGACAAAGTACAAGCCCAACAAAAGATAGTTAAAAGCTCCTAAAGTCTATATACGGTAAACCCTACCTGATGTGTAGGTGAAGGGGTGCCACCTGAAGTCGTTGAGGTATGCCTCGTCTGTCAGATCTCACTAGGAATTTCTTGGTGCTGGACCACCAACGTCTCTGTCGAAGCATATGTCATCTGTAAAATTCACAAAACGTGTGGGCGGAGCCCGTGCAGAGGTGAGTAACACAATACTTGGTAAGGACCCCAAAACAAAAAGGTAATACCACAAAGGAAAGTATGCACAAAGTAGACTACCAAAGAGGTACACTAAGTTTAGCCTCTCAGAAGTACAGTGGACCGAGAGAGTCATTAGAGTCAGTGCACACAGGTATAACCTAAAGTATAGAATGCAAGAATATCATTCCTAATGCTGAACATCTGGCACTGATGAGTCGCCATGGTCTGATGGGCCACTTAGGTCTAATCGTTTGCTGGGCCACTGAGGCCCGCTCATCTGTTGGGCCACTGAGGTTTTCTCGTCAGCTGGGCCACTGAGGTTTGTTTTTCTGCTAGGCCACTGAGGTTCTCTCATCTACAGGGCCACTAAGGTCCGCTTGATTCCCTCTTGTAGCGCACTTCATTCTAGGAGAATCTACTCCTCAAGCCATCAGTCATATTTCAACTTCCAAAAAAACTCACATACTATATGTCAAAAGGATTATTTCGTCATTAGGGTCCCAATGCCGCAAACGGATCATATTTTGGGCCACTGAGATCTGCTCGTCTATTAGTCCACTCAGGTCCGCTCATCTGTTAGACCACTGAGGTCTTCTCGTCACATGGACCACTGAGGTCTGCTCGATTACCGCTCGTAGCATGCTTGATTCAGGGAGAATCTAATCCTCAAGTCATCAGTCATATTTCAACTTCTATGAAAACTCCCATGGAGTATGTCAAAAGTATTGTCTTGTCACATGGGAAAAAATGCCGCAAACAGCTCATCAATTGGACACACCATTTGGAAGTTATGCAATTATTTACTAAAAAGGGGCAGGTTGAGTCTGGGTCCGACCCGGGCCGCTGTGAGCGGGCCGACTTATCACGCTTGGATGTGGTGGCAGTCTCCCCATCCACTCCCGTTCAACGCAGTGGTTTCTTCACGTGATCGCCTCGTGGGTCACCACTGTCTTGCTGGACCGCGGCCCTACGGGCGAGTGATGCAACTCGTTGTTGCGTATGTCAAGGAATCGCTGCCAGCGGTTGCTGGCAGCCACTATCGTCATCCCGCGGCCACTGTCGTGGGGACCTCCACCGCCGCAGTGTGCCACCTCCCACTTGCGGTGAGTAGTTGGTTTCTTATGTGGGCCACCAGACTTACTCTGGTTGTCCGTTCTCCGATTTGGGAGGGCCTTCAGGATCCTCGGGTCATCATCATCAATTCGAGGGTCTGGTCACGAAGAACACAAGAACACCCTCAACTGAGGGATTTGGGCCCTGTTCAAGTCGGTCTGATCCCTCAACGTAAGAATTTAAAAACAAAACAGGAGGGGAATTAAGAATATAACATGGATAACTTCGATTCAAAACCCCGAGATCCAAAACCCTCTTGCATAAGTGATCGATCTGCGGGTCATCTATTCATGGGTTGACCCGAATTCATCGCTCAAATCCATGAATAGGGAAAAAGGAAATTCACTTAGAATCCAACCCTTATCTCGAGGATGGATCATTCACTGGTGAAGATCACACTTTTGTTGTTCGTTGTTCCTCAATCCGTCGTTGGTGGCGGTTCGTCGATCGTCACTCGCCAATGCCAAGGGTTTAGAGCAATACTGGATTGTGCCAACGATCTCGTATTTAGTTAACCCATTAAATGAAGAAAACACACTTCAACGTTTCTGTTATGCTAATTCTCTGCATCGTTAGGCTGTTTCATTAACCAAAATAGCGCTTTAGTTACACTCGGGTTGCAACGTTGTTATGTTGCAACAAAATTTGAAATTCGAATAAAATAAAAAAAATTATTTTTTTCTTAAGGAATTTTAATATATTTTTCTTTTAAATTCCAAAAAATAACAATCCCCTCAACCTGTTCCAGTCGAGCTTATGTCTTTATTTAAGTAAATTTGTCATTTCAGATGTAACAGTGCCCTCAGATTTTTAATCCGGGCACCCGTTTAGAAGTTTCCAAAACCGCGTACACACGCTATTTGAAATGAACTTAAAAAAAAATCAAACACTTATTCCAGGATCATCGGATCTCAGAATCAAGTGTCGTCTTAGTGCATGGTCTCAAAATAATCTCATATAATTTAAAAAAAATACATGGAATTTTCGGGACAATGTGTTGCATGCATCATATAATTATAACTATATATTTATTTATTTATTTTATATATTTATAACATTAGAATTATAATTAATATATTTATTATAATTTTATAATCATTTACATATATTTATTTATTTATATTTATAATTATAAATATATATATATATATAAATTTATAAATTATATATGCATTTTATGTAATTTTATAATTATTTAAATATATATATAGTTATTATTATAATTTCAAATAAATATATAAATTAAAAAGTATTTATATACAATTAAAATTTAATAATTATAAAAATAATAAATATATTTATTATTTCAATATATTTAATGTAATTATATAAGCATTTTTTAGAACATAATAGTTTTTATGGGTAACATGAATTAATCATATACCTAGTAAAGTATACTTAAAAAATGAGTCACCACATATGGATAACATGAATAATAATAATGATGTAATGTATAAATGAACATTCACAATGACAAATAACATATACGCGTGTCAATTATACGCACGCGTGATCAATATATTTATTGACCAAATTAATTAAAAAAAACACACACACACACACATATGTATAATAATTAATTATAAATATACATATTTAAAAAGTATGTATATATATATATTAATTATAAGTAAAATAAATATAACAAATATAACAAATATAACAAATATATTAAATATATTAAATATATTAAATATAAATCAAATAAATGTAATTAAACAAATAAAACTAATAAATCTAAGAAATCTAATTAATATATTTATTATTTAATGAAATTTATGATAATATTATAATTATTTAAATATATATTTATATTTAATTATAGTCTTAGAGATACTTTTCTTAAACATTATATATATTCTAATTATTAAAAAAAATATTAATAAAAACTATGTAACGCCCCAACCCCAGCTACCCGGAGTCGGTGCATTACTTCGTAACATTGGCATGATCACAAAAGATCAAGTCTCGAAAGACCGATTAGTTTAGTAGCCTTGGAAACACTAGATACATTCGTAAACGTTACATTACATCATAAAGTGAAAAAACTACAATAACAAAGTCTCCAGATTCCACTATCATATCCTCTTCTGAAAATCCCTGCAGGTCATTCATAAAATACTTCTTCACATCCTGGAAAATATTAAAACATTGAAAGGGGTGAGCTCAGATGCTCAGTAAGGATAACAATATTGCGGAAGCTTTCATAAATAAACATAAACATTTAAGGCAATGTATAACTAAAACAAAAGCCTTTTAAACTTGAACATCAACATAATATGGAAAAAGTAAAATGAGATAATGCCATTTACTTCTTCACATGGATATTCTACTGGTCGAATAATCACATGAAATATCATTAACCACTTTCATAATGATGGAATGCATAATGCCAGACATTCTGAAACATTTTTTCAAGGCCTCGGCCAAGAAGTCTAAAATGATTAAGGCCTCGGCCAAAACCATAAATCAAATTGGGAAAGGGCCTCGGCCAATTCCACGTCTAGTTGTCTCATGAGACCTACCGATGCATCGAGGAGCTATAGCGGGCTCCACCCGTCACTTATTAAGTCCAATGCATTCCTCATATGAATAGGTTTAAACATATCATAAACCATAACATAATCGTATCACATAAAACATGCATAAATGAAACATAAAATTTCCACATTTCAATCACAAGATATCAATACAAAACATTGATATAATAAAAACGCTTTCAAAACCATTTTCAATACCAAAATAAAAGAAAAGTATAACATGGTATTTATTTTTCATTAAAAAAAGTATGGCTTGTAGAGGAAGCTGAAACTCAAATAATGGTCACGGCGGCGGAGAGGTCGTTGTCACCGCATATGTACGGAAAGAAAAACATTCCCTTTTTGTCGTTTAGTAAAACGCTTCATATAAAAAAGATTCATTTTGAATAAACGTAAAAGTCAACGGGGTTTATACACCGTATAAAAGAAATTTGTGTATAAAACCAAATATGCCTCAATGAAAGGAGATTGAGACAAAGTCCTTAAAAAGATCATTTTTAAAATAAAATAGATATATTATGTGTATTCACTATAGGTACACATAAAGAAAGTGAAAAATACAAAATAAGACATAATAAAATCATGACAAAATTTGAAAGTAGGAGATTAACCCAAAGAATGGAAGTTGGGTTTAGAAATTCCCGTACCTTGTGTCTGACTTGACTCAACCGTTCTTTAACCTCCTGAATAATAAACTAGAGTTAATATATACCTTATTAAGAACCATTTTCAATTTCATTATCCTTATTATATCACTTATTACAATGATATGAACATTATGTAATTATTTAAGTTAATAACGGTCGTTTTGTCAATCTTTGGTACTTGAGTCAACAATAAACTTCTTATAATTACAAGTTGTTTATGTGGTAGAATATACATTATCTCCAGAATTATATTCATTATTTATATGTCATATATATCTTATATATCCATTATATACATTCATTTATAATATTACGTAACATTTAGAGGTAAGAAATGAAATGCACCGTTCATGGAGACAGTAAGTCGTACGTATGCATGAATGCTACTTTCATTTCAATTTCATATTTAATGGAACGAAATCATAATGATATAAATGTATAATATAATTCTAGTATAATATATTGTATAATACTATTTACTCCATCCTTTATACATCCCACATATGGCATTAACGATTCAAATCACTTTGAGGGGGCGGTAGTCTGCACTTCCTAAAATGAAATTATCGCGTTTTACCCATAATGGAAATCATAAAGTATGCCATAAATGAGAAATACAGAAGCATAATTAAAACATAAACATATTATATATCATATATAAAAATAATGACATCTTAATGGCCACCTTTAAAGGTGTTATATGAGTGTTGAACAATAATCGTTTCGTGAGGCAGAAATTCGCCATCCACAGAAACCGTATGTTCTTTAACCATTAGATGTAGGTGTGTGTAAGTGTAGCTCAAATACTTCTTATAAAAACATTCTAGTATATTGAGGATACTGGTGTTGTTACAAAAGAAATGAATAAAAAGAGTTTAGGGGGTTGGAGAAGAAAAATAAAACAAAACAACATTAGAGAAGACATTACCTCAAAATTGGGTAACTCTTTTTGATTTGAGCCAAAGGCTTCCTTGGGAAGAGTTCTGCCCAAAGTGAGGCTTCTAGGAGTAAGAGGGGGAATTTTTGAGAGTATTTGGGCAGATTTTGGCCGAGCCAAATGTCTTGAAAGTGTAAATGAGGTGGGAGAGGTGGAGGCCTTTTATAAGTGGAGAGGAGAGGCACTCTTGGAAAGTAAAGAAAAGTCACTTTATTATAAAATGAGTTTCGGATTTTAGAGGTCCCACACATATATAATTCGAGGATAAGATGATAAGGGTTCGAAATCTACTCATCCAATAGGTTTTTGACAAGTGTACACTTTGTATTTTACATTATCTTTCCATTTTATTTAAATCGTTAAATAATGAGGTCATCGCTGCATCATCATGATGTCATAAATAATTTAATTTATTTAATGTCTAAAAATTATACAAAAAATACTATGATGTAGTAAATCTTTTTAGCTTTCTAATGAATATTTATAATCAAAATTTGGACTTGTGTAACCCCACTTAAAAACTGTTTTAGTAAAACAACTCATGTTTGTGTCAATTTAATTTTAACATTAAATAAATATATATTAATGTCATTTTCCAACCAAAGTGGCTCCATGGGGTCCCCAAGTTGACCCATGGGTTGTATTGGTCTTCCATGACTCATCCAATAGAAGTAGGACAAGTTTCAAGCTCATCTCATTTTATTAAAACATTATTTTTACCTTAAACTACACTAATTACCTCTAATCGCGATTAAGAACTTAAAAGTTACTATTCACCAAAAATTATTTTAATCTCATTGAACCACATTTTACTTCTTAATAACAACCATGTATGTTGGATTTTTGAAAATCAAATCACAGAAGTGGTAATATTTCATTTAAACGAAAAATCAGTTATTTAACTACCACTTAGTGGTTTCACTATTCATCAAAAATTGAAGTTTTTCAGAACAAGGCCAAAATTTCACCCTAAGCTATAATTGATATTCCGAATTCAAAAATGATGTCTATTTTACAAAATTCCAAACATATAAGTTCCATTAATTAATTTTATAATTAATTCTCGTTGTTACAACAAATAGCGTGTTTTTAAGAAACAATTTAAATCAAAAGATTGGCAATTGTTTATGTCCAATTTCAATGTTAAATTAATTCTAATGACCACCATTGGATAAAATGGTAAAAATATATTCTAATTATACTTTAAAACCACTAAATAGTATAATTTATCACTATAAATTATTTTGATTAAAAAAGTTGTTTTTAAGTAATTTTCACTATTCATAAAAAATTAGAAGTTCTTAGAAAAATACCAAAAAATTCAACATAGGCTAATTTCGATATTCCGAATCCAAAAATGAAGTCCATTTTGATAAATAAAATTTATCAAATTTCAAAAAGTAGGTATTACTATTCACAACGGCTAGTTTAATTAGTTGTGGTGTGTGTTAGAGCTCGAGGTTGCGTACAACACACGTTATTGCATTATTCGAAGGGAAACGTACCGTGGAAGCTTGGGGTGTTACATTCTCCCCTCATTCAATAAATTGCGTCCTCGAAATTTGAAATTTTTCTTTGAAAATAAAAGGTTGAAAAGAGAAAATACCTTTGAGGAAAACCCACATCGGAAATAAGATTAATAAAATTTAGCCTTAATAAGATGGAAAGGGAAATGAAAAAGTCACCACCCAATTATGATCTCGATTAGGAGAACATTGGTGGAAACTAGAGACATATAATTGGAGGAAAAACGTAAATATTTGTAGGGAGTGATTGAGGTCATCAATCACAATCAACTGTCAAATTGAGGGCCTCAAAGCCTTCAATCTATGTTGATTTAAAATATCATCAGTTCAACAAGACATAAGGTATTAGGATAACACATTTTTTTGTTTTAATATCCCTTTACTAAAGTTTAAGAATTAATTTATTCATTGAATAAGAGATAGGTATATATATATTTATGCTTAACAATTAGAGTTTCAACCTTCAACTCATCTTTCACTCAAAAAGATAATAGAACTCAAAAATATTATACTTATCCTAATTGTATAAGGTTCCAAATGTTAACACATACCATTTAGATTAGTAAAATTATTTTTTAATAACCAGGGACTTCCTGTAGGCTAGTGGTAGGAAATAAAGGCATGTCGCACCATGATTGTGGGTTCGATTCCTGCAGCTTTGTCCGACGTGACGGGTTATGCCCCACCCTGCAGGTTGTCCTTTTCCTAAAACTATAGTATCATAATATTCCAAAAATAATCTTCATAAATTTTTTAACATTAAACAATACTATCCAAAGATCAACTTAATCCACTCAAACCTTTATAGTTATCCAAAATACCTCTGTCCAGACTTTCTCTAAAAGGTCTCTTAATTCCAAAATCAATTTATCAGATTCCCCAAACAAAGTAAAGTTTCTCTTATTGTCACATACTAAAAATATAATTACCTTCATCATATTAAAACCTTACTGAAATCAACAAGTACTACAGTACAATCCTTATATATATATCACATTATTATAATAACCATAATATAATCCATGAGTCCAAAAGCACCATTACATTAGTTATTCTGCTTCAACTGTAGTAACAGCATAAGATTGTCCTTGATCCCTTGGCCTTTTCTGAGGTAAGTTTCCCTGACGCTTAGGACATTCATTTGCATAATGACCCATTTCACTACAATTGTAGCATTCAACTTTGATAGCCTCTTTCTTTCCCTTGCAATCACGAGCCTGGTGACCCTTTTCTCCACATTTATAACAAACTCCCATTCCTTTTAGGCAAGTACCAGGGTGATTCTTCCCAAAATTATCACATAATGGAAAATCCTTCTTTCTCTATTTCCCTTTATCTGTCTCTTGTTCCACCGTTCTCTTCTTCTCTTGCTTTACTTTGTTGTCATAAGACTTAGAGAATTCCTTTTCTATCTTGATAGCACACGAGACAATATCTTCGTATGATGAGAAGAATTGTGATACTAAAGATCGACGGAGAAATGGTTTTAACCCATCAAAGAAACGATCAATCTTACTCCTTGGGTTACGTATATAATCTGTAGCATACCTCGCTAAACTTGTAAATTTGGCCTCATACTTTGCGACATTCTCATCCTCCTTCTGCCTCAGACTCAGAAATTGCCTTTCCATATCTGCTCGATGGTCACGAGGAAATTATTTTTCTAAGAAAAGCTCTTTGAACTCCCTCCATTCCATATTCGATACGTCATCATCTTCCTTTGTGTTTTGAATCAGCAACCACCACTGATCGGCATCTCCAGTGAGGCGGTAAACTGCCATGACAACCTTCTCCCTTTCGCTACTCCCCAAGGCATGGAATATTTTCTCTAAGGAGTTTATCCATTTCTCAGCTTCTAACGGATTTGTACCCCCATTAAATGTTGGTGGTTGATTCCTCATGAAGTGGTCTAACATTGATCCTCCACGTTGTGGATCAGGGTGCTCCATACGAGTAAGGTTATTATTCATAACCTGAGTGAGTTGTCCCAGTATGGTAATAAGTTGATCAGCACCAGTTGTATCTCCAGATCCACAATAATTATCTTGATCAGGAGGGCAATCCCTACACGGAGTGCGTGCATTGATACGGTTTCAATTCCTTCCACTAGGTGCCATTTCTAAACAATGGCATAAACTAGATTAGTTTATGAATCAAAATACATAATTCCATACTTGTAAAATACTTAACATAAATTGAACTATTTATGGACATAATCCATAATCATAAAAAATGTTTTCTTTGAGGAAGTATATACTCATAACCCTTCATAGTGGTTTGTAAAGAAAATGAGAATTATCCTAAGCATATCCCCCGAGAGTGTCGTAACCAAGAGTGCAGCAAGGGCCGTTGTCGTGCACCAGTTCCCGTTCGAGTCTAGCTCAAAGCGGTGTTTTTGGGTTTTACCCCTAGGTACATATGTGCCAGAGCCGCCTCTACCTGCTCGTATCCAGACAGGGATGTATTGCTTGGAAAACTCACAAAATCTCTACAATAACAAAATTCTAGGAAGTTCTTCTATACCAATCCTCAAAGTCTATCTTTGGGCTATGTTCTCTAATCAGAGTTTATCTAAATCTAGATTCCAAGGTTAGTACTAAACTGCCTCTGATACCAACTGTAACGCCCCGACCCCAGCTACCCGGAGTCGGTGAATTACTTCATAACATTGGCATGATCACAAAAGATCAAGTCTCAAAAGACCGATTAGTTTAGTAGCCTTGGAAACACTAGATACATTCGTAAACGTTACATTACATCATAAAGTGAAAATCTACAATAACAAAGTCTCCATAGTCCACTCTCATATCCTCTTCTGATAATCCCTGCAGGTCATTCATAAAATACTTCTTCACATCCTATAAAATATTAAAACATTGAAAGGGGTGAGCTCAGATGCTCATTAAGGATAACAATATTGCGGAAGCTTTCATAAATAAACATAAACATTTAAGGCAATATATAACTAAAACAAAAGCCTTTTAAACTTGAACATCAACATAATATGGCAAAAGTAAAATGACATAATGCCATTTACTTCTTCACATGGATATTCTAATGGTCGAATAATCACATGAAATATCATTAACCACTTTCATAATGATGGAATGCATAATGCCAGACATTCTGAAACATTTTTTCAAGGCCGCGGCCAAGACGTCTAAAATGATTAAGGCCTCGGCCAAAACCATAAATCAAATTGGGAAAGGGCCTCGGCCAATTCCACGTCTAGTTGTCTCATGAGACCTACCGATGCATCGAGGAGCTATAGCGGGCTCCACCCGTCACTTATTAAGTCCAATGCATTCCTCATATGAATAGGTTTAAACATATCATAAACCATAACATAATCGTATCACATAAAACATGCATAAAGGAAACATAACATTTCCACATTTCAATCACAAGATATCAATACAACACATTGATATAATAAAAATGCTTTCAAAACCATTTTCAATACCAAAATAAAAGAAAAGTATAACATGGTATTTATTTTTCATTAAAAAAAGTATGGCTTGTAGAGGATGCCGAAACTCAAATAATTGTCACGGCGGCGGAGAGGTCGTTGTCACCACATATGTACGGAAAGAAAAACATTCCCTTTTTGTCGTTTAGTAAAACGCTTCGTATAAAAAATATTCCTTTTGAATAAACGTAAAAGTCTAATGGGTTTATACACCGTATAAAAGAAATTTGTGTATAAAACCAAATATGCCTCAATGAAAGGAGATTGAGACGAAGTCCTTAGAAAGATCATTTTTAAAATAAAATAGATATATTATGTGTATTCACTATAGGTACACATAAAGAAAGTAAAAATACAAAATAAGACATAATAATATCATGACATAATTTGAAAGTAGGAGATTAACCCAAAGAATGGAAGTTGGGTTAAGAAATTCCCTTACCTCGTGTCTGACTTGACTCAACCGTTCTTTAACCTCCTGAATAATAAACTAGAGTAAATATATACCTTATTAAGAACCATTTTCAATTTCATTATCCTTATTATATCACTTATTACAATGATATGAACATTATGTAATTATTTAAGTTAATAACGGTCGTTTTGTCGATCTTTGGTACTTGAGTCAACAATAAACTTCTTATAATTACAAGTTTTTTATGTGGTAGAATATCCATTATCTCCAAAATTATATTCATGATTTAGATGTCATATATATCTTATATATCCAGTATATACATTCATTTATAATATTACGTAACATTTAGAGGTAAGAAATGAAATGCACCGTTCATGGAGACGGTAAGTCGTACGTACGCATGAACGCTACTTTCATTTCAATTTCATATTCAATGGAAAGTAATCATAATGATATAAATTTATAATATAATTCCAGTATAATATAGTGTATAATACCATTTACTCCATCCTTTATACATCCCACATATGTCATTAACGATTCAAATCACTTTGAGGGGGCGGTAGTCCGCACTTCCTAAAATGAAATTATCATGTTTTACCCATAATGGAAATCATAAAGTATGCCATAAATGAGAAATACAGAAGCATAAGTAAAACATAAACATATTATATATCATATATAAAAATAGTGACATCTTAATGGCCACCTTTTAAGGTGTTATATGAGTATTGAACAATCATTGTTTCGTGAGGCAGAAATTCGCCATCCACAGAAACTGTATGTTCTTTAACCATTAGATGTAGGTGTGTGTAAGTGTAGCTCGAATACTTCTTATAACAACATCCTAGTATATTTAGGATACTGGTGTTTTTACAAAAGAAATGAATGAAAAGAGTTTAGGGGGTTGGAGAAGAAAAATAAAACAAAACAACATTAGAGAAGACATTACCTCAAAATCGGGTAACTCTTCTTGATTTGAGCCAAAGGCTTCCTTGGGAAGAGTTCTGCCCAAAGTGAGGCTTCTAGGAGTAATAGGGGGAAGTTGGGAGAGTATTTGGGCAGATGTTGGCCGAGCCAAATGTCTTGAAAGTGTAAATGAGGTGGGAGAGGTGGGGGCCTTTTATAAGTGGAGAGGAGGGGCACTCTTGGAAAGTAAAGAAAAGTCACTTTATTATAAAATGAGTTTCGGATTTTAGAGGTCCCACACTTATATAATTCGAGGATAAGATGACAAAGGTTCGAAATCTACTCATCCAATAGGTTTTTCACAAGTGTACGCTTTGGATTTTACATTATCTTTCCATTTTATTTAAATCGTTAAATAATGAGGTCATCGCTACATCATCATGATGTCATAAATAATTTAATTTATTTAATATCTAAAAATTATAAAAAAATACTATGATGTAGGAAATCTTTTTATCTTTCTAATGAATATTTATAATCAAAATGTGGACTTGTGTAACCCCACTTAAAAACTGTTTTAGTAAAACAACTCATGTTTGTGTCAATTTAATTTTAACATTATATAAATATATATTAATGTCATTTTCCAACCAAATTGGCTCCATGGGGTCCCCAAGTTGACCCATGGGTTGTATAGGTCGGACATGACTCATCCAATAGAAGTAGGACAAGTTTCAAGCTCATCTCATTTTATTAAAGCATTATTTTTACCTTAAACTACACTAATTACCTCTAATCGCGATTAAGAACTTAAAAGTTACTATTCACCAAAAATTATTTTAATCTCATTGAACCACATTTTACTTCTTAATGACAACCATGTATGTCGGATTTTTGAAAATCAAATCACAGAAGTGGTAATATTTCATTTAAACGAAAAATCAGTTATTTAACTACCACTTAGTGGTTTCACTATTCATCAAAAATTGAAGTTTTTCAGAACAAGGCCAAAATTTCTCCCTAAGCTATAATTGATATTCCGAATTCAAAAATGATGTCTATTTTACAAAATTACAAACATATAAGTTGCATTAATTAATTTTATAATTAATTCCCGTTGTTACAACAAATAGCGTGTTTTTAAGAAACAATTTATATCAAAAGATTGGCAATTGTTTATGTACAATTTCAATGTTAAATTAATTCTAATGACCACCATTGGATAAAATGGTAAAAATATATTCTAATTATACTTTAAAACCACTAAATAGTATAATTTATCACTATAAATTATTTTGATTAAAAAAGTTGTTTTTAAGTAATTTTCACTATTCATAAAAAATTAGAAGTTCTTAGAAAAATACCAAAAAATTCAACATAGGCTAATTTCGATATTCCGAATCCAAAAATGAAGTCCATTTTGATAAATAAAATTTATCAAATTTCAAAAAGTAAGTATTACTATTCACAACGGCTAGTTTAATTAGTTGTGGTGTGTGTCAGAGCTCGAGGTTGCGTACAACACACGCTATTGCATTATTTGAAGGGAAACGTTCCGTGGAAGCTTGGGGTGTTACATTCTCCCCTCATTCAATAAATTGAGTCCTCGCAATTTGAAATTTTTCTTTGAAAATAAAAGGTTGAAAAGAGAAAATACCTTTGAGGAAAACCCACATCAGAAATAAGATTAATAAAATTTAGCCTTAATAAGAGGGAAAGGGTAATGAAAAAGTCACCACCCAATTATGATCTCGATTAGGAGAACATTGGTGGAAATTAGAGACATATAATTTTAGGAAAAACGTAAATATTTGTAGGTAGTGATTGAGGTCATCAATCACAATCAACTGTCAAATTGAGGGCCTCAAAGCTTTCAATCTATGTTGATTTAAAATATCATCAGTTCAACAAGACATAAGGTATTAGGATAACACATTTTTTTGTTTTAATATCCCTTTACTAAAGTTTAAGAATTAATTTATTCATTGAATAAGAGATAGGTATATATATATTTATGCTTGACAATTAGAGTTTCAACCTTCAACTCATCTTTCACTCAAAAAGATAATAGAACTCAAAAATATTATACTTATCCTAATTTTATAAGGTTCCAAATGTTAACACCTACCATTTAGATTAGTAAAATTATTTTTTAATAACCAGGGACTTCCTGTAGGCTAGTGGTAGGAAATAAAGGCCTGTCGCACCATGATTGTGGGTTTGATTCCTACAGCTTTGTCCGACGCGACGGGTTATGCCCCACCCTACAGGTTGTCCTTTTCCTAAAACTATAGTATCATAATATTCCAAAAATAATCTTCATAAATTTTTTAACCTTAAACAATACTATCCAAAGATCAACTTAATCCACTCCAACCTATATAGTTATCCAAAATACCTCTGTCCAGACTTTCTCTAAAAGGTCTCTTAATTCCAAAATCAATTTATCAGATTCCCCAAACAAAGTAAAGTTTCTCTTATTGTCACATACTAAAAATATAATTACCTTCATCATATTAAAACCTTACTGAAATCAAAAAGTACTGCAGTACAATCCTTATATATATATCACATTATTATAATAACCATAATATAATCCATGAGTCCAAAAGCACCATTACATTAGTTATTCTGCTTCAACTGTAGTAACAGCATAAGATTGTCCTTGATCCCTTGGCCTTTTCTGAGGTAAGTTTCCCTGACGCTTAGGACATTCATTTTCATAATGACCCATTTCACTACAATTGTAGCATTCAACTTTGATAGCCTCTTTCTTTCCCTTGCAATCACGAGCCTGGTGACCCTTTTCTCCACATTTATAACAAACTCCTATTCCTTTTAGGCAAGTACCAGGGTGATTCTTCCCACAATTATCACATAATGGAAAATCCTTCTTTCTATCTTTCCCTTTATCTTTCTCTTGTTCCACCGTTCTCTTCTTCTCTTGCTTTACTTTGTTGTCATAAGACTTAGAGAATTCCTTTTCTGTCTTGATATCACACGAGACAATATCTTCGTATGATGAGAAGGATTGTGATACTAAAGATCGACGGAGAAATGGTTTTAACCCATCAAAGAAACGATCAATCTTACTCCTTGGTTTACGTATATAATCTGTAGAATACCTCGCTAAACTTGTAAAGTTGGCCTCATACTTTGCGACATTCTCATCCTCCTTCTGCCTCAGACTCAGAAATTGCCTTTCCATATCTGCTCGATGGTCACGAGGAAAGTATTTTTCTAAGAAAATCTCTTTGAACTCCCTCCATTCCATATTCGATACGTCATCATCTTCCTTTGTGTTTTGAATCAGCAACCACCACTGATCGGCATCTCCAGTGTGGCGGTAAACTGCCATGACAACCTTCTCCCTTTCGCTACTCCCCAAGGCATGGAATATTTTCTCTAAGAAGTTTATCCATTTCTCATCTTCTAACGGATTTGTACCCCCATTAAATGTTGGTGTTTGTTGCCTCATGAAGCGGTCTAACATTGATCCTCCACGTTGTGGATCAAGGTGCTCCATACGAGTAAGGTTATTATTCATAACCTGAGTGAGTTGTCCCAGTATGGTAATAAGTTGATCAGCACCAGTTTTATCTCCAGATCCACAATAATTATCTTGAGCAGGAGGGCAATCCCTACACGGAGTGTGTGCATTGATACGGTTTCCATTCCTTCCACTAGGCGCCATTTCTAGACAATGGCATAAACTAGATTAGTTTATGAATCAAAATACATAATTCCATACTTGTAAAATACTTAACATAAATTGAACTATTTATGGAGATAATCCATAATCATAAAAAATGTTTTCTTTGAGGAAGTATATACTCATAACCCTTCATAGTGGTTTGTAAAGAAAATGAGAATTATCCTAAGCATATCCCCCGGGAGTGTCGTAACCAAGAGTGCATCAAGGCCCGTTGTCGTGCACCAGTTCCCGTTCGAGTCTAGCTCAAAGCGGTGTTTTCGGGTTTTACCCCTAGGTACATCTGTGCCAGAGCCGCCTCTACCTGCTCGTATCCAGACAGGGATGTATTGCTCGGAAAACTCACAAAATCTCTACAGTAACAAAATTCTAGGAAGTTATTCTATACCAATCCTCAAAGTCTATCTTTGGGCTATGTTCTCTAATCAGAGTTTATATAAATCTAGCTTCCAAGGTTAGTACTAAACTGCCTCTGATACCAACTGTAACGCCCCGACCACAGCTACCCAGAGTCGGTGAATTACTTCGTAACATTGGCATGATCACAAAAGATCAAGTCTCGAAATACTGATTAGTTTAGTAGCCTTGGAAACACTAGATACATTCGTAAACGTTACATTACATCATAAAGTGAAAATCTACAATAACAAAGTCTCCATAGTCCACTCTCATATCCTCTTCTGACAATCCCTGCAGGTCATTCATAAAATACTTCTTCACATCCTGGAAAATATTAAAACATTGAAAGGGGTGATCTCAGATGCTCAGTAAGGATAACAATATTGCGGAAGCTTTCATAAATAAACATAAACATTTAAGGCAATGTATAACTAAAACAAAAGCCTTTTAAACTTGAACATCAACATAATATGGAAAAAGTAAAATAAGATAATGCCATTTACTTCTTCACATGGATATTCTACTGGTCGAATAATCACATGAAATATCATTAACCACTTTCATAATGATG
Source organism: Viscum album (assembly GCA_963277665.1). Taxonomy (NCBI): domain Eukaryota; kingdom Viridiplantae; phylum Streptophyta; class Magnoliopsida; order Santalales; family Viscaceae; genus Viscum; species Viscum album. Next base: position 1,081,053,751 of record OY728145.1, on the reverse strand, counting down.
GAATGCATAATGCCAGACATTCTGAAACATTTTGTCAAGGCCTCGGCCAAGACGTCTAAAATGATTAAGGCCTCGGCCAAAACCATAAATCAAATTGGGAAAGGGCCTCGGCCAATTCCACGTCTAGTTGTCTCATGAGACCTACCGATGCATCGAGGAGCTATAGCGGGCTCCACCCGTCACTTATTAAGTCCAATGCATTCCTCATATGAATAGGTTTAAACATATCATAAACCATTACATAATCGTATCACATAAAACATGCATAAAGGAAACATAACATTTCCACATTTCAATCACAAGATATCAATACAATACATTGATATAATAAAAACGCTTTCAAAACCATTTTCAATACCAAAATAAAATAAAAGTATAACATGGTATTTATTTTTCATTAAAAAAAGTATGGCTTGTAGAGGAAGCTGAAACTCAAATAATGGTCACGGCGGCGGAGAGGTCGTTGTCACCACATATGTATGGAAAGAAAAACATTCCTTTTTTGTCGTTTAGTAAAACGCTTCGTATAAAAAAGATTCCTTTTGAATAAACGTAAAAGTCAAAGGGGTTTATACACCGTATAAAAGAAATTTGTGTATAAAACCAAATATGCCTCAATGAAAGGAGATTGAGACGAAGTCCTTACAAAGATAATTTTTAAAATAAAATAGATATATTATGTGTATTCACTATAGGTACACATAAATAAAGTAAAAATACAAAATAAGACATAATAATATCATGACATAATTTGAAAGTAGGAGATTAACCCAAAGAATGGAAGTTGGGTTAAGAAATTCCCTTACCTCGTGTCTGACTTGACTCAACCGTTCTTTAACCTCCTGAATAATAGACTAGAGTTAATATATACCTTATTAAGAACCATTTTCAATTTCATTATCCTTATTATATCACTTATTACAATGATATGAACATTATGTAATTATTTAAGTTAATAATGGTCGTTTTGTCGATCTTTGGTACTTGAGTCAACAATAAACTTCTTATAATTACAAGTTTTTTATGTGGTAGAATATCCATTATCTCTAGAATTATATTCATGATTTATATGTCATATATATCTTATATATCCAGTATATACATTCATTTATAATATTACGTAACATTTAGAGGTAAGAAATGAAATACACCGTTCATGGAGACGGTAAGTCGTACGTACGCATGAACGCTACTTTCATTTCAATTTCATATTTAATGGAAAGTAATCATAATGATATAAATGTATAATATAATTCCAGTATAATATAGTGTATAATACCATTTACTCCATTCTTTATACATCCCACATATGGCATTAACGATTCAAATCACTTTAAGGGGGCGGTAGTCCGCACTTCCTAAAATGAAATTATCGCGTTTTACCCATAATGGAAATCATAAAGTATGCCATAAATGAGAAATACAGAAGCATAAGTAAAACATAAACATATTATATATCATATATAAAAATAGTGACAACTTAATAGCCACCTTTTAAGGTGTTATATGAGTGTTGAACAATCATTGTTTCGTGAGGCAGAAATTCGCCACCCACAGAAACCGTATGTTCTTTAACCATTAGATGTAGGTGTGTGTAAGTGTAGCTCGAATCCTTCTTATAACAACATCCTAGTATATTTAGGATACTAGTGTTGTTACAAAAGAAATGAATAAAAAGAGTTTAGGGGGTTGGAGAAGAAAAATAAAACAAAACAACATTAGAGAAGACATTACCTCAAAATCGGGTAACTCTTCTTGATTTGAGCCAAAGGCTTCATTAAGAAGAGTTCTTCCCAAAGTGAGGCTTCTAGGAGTAATAGGGGGAAGTTGGGAGAGTATTTGGGCAGAGGTTGGATGAGCCAAATGTCTTGAAAGTGTAAATGAGGTAGGAGAGGTCGGGGCCTTTTATAAGTGGAGAGGAGGGGCACTCTTGGAAAGTAAAGAAAAGTCACTTTATTATAAAATGAGTTTCGGATTTTAGAGGTCCCACACTTATATAATTCGAGGATAATATGATAAGGGTTCGAAATCTACTCATCCAATATGTTTTTCACAAGTTTACGCTTTGGATTTTACATTATCTTTCCATTTTATTTAAATCGTTAAATAATGAGGTCATCGCTGCATCATCATGATGCCATAAATAATTTAATTTATTTAATGTCTAAAAATTATAAAAAAATACTATGATGTAGGAAATCTATTTAGCTTTCTAATGAATATTTATAATCAAAATGTGGACTTGTGTAACCCCACTTAAAAACTGTTTTAGTAAAACAACTCATGTTTGTGTCAATTTAATTTTAACATTAAATAAATATATATTAATGTCATTTTCCAACCAAAGTGGCTCCATGGGGTCCCCAAGTTGACCCGTGGGTTGTCTTGGTCGGTCATGACTCATCCAATAGAAGTAGGAAAAGTGTCAAGCTCATATCATATTATTAAAACATTATTTTTACCTTAAACTACACTAATTACCTCTAATCGCGATTAAGAACTTAAAAGTTACTATTCACCAAAAAATTATTTTAATCTCATTGAACCACATTTTACTTCTTAATGACAAACATGTATGACGGATTTTTGAAAATCAAATCACAGAAGTGGTAATATTTCATTTAAACGAAAAATCAGTTATTTAACTACCACTTAGTGGTTTCACTATTCATCAAAAATTGAAGTTTTTCAGAACAAGGCCAAAATTTCACCCTAAGCTATAATTGATATTCCGAATTCAAAAATGATTTCTATTTTACAAAATTCCAAACATATAAGTTTCATTAATTAATTTTATAATTAATTCCCGTTGTTACAACAAATAGCGTGTTTTTAAAAAACAATTTATATCAAACGATTGGCAATTGTTTATGTCCAATTTCAATGTTAAATTAATTCTAATGACCACCATTGGATAAAATGGTAAAAATATATTCTAATTATACTTTAAAACCACTAAATAGTATAATTTATCACTATAAATTATTTTGATTAAAAAAGTTGTTTTTAAGTAATTTTCACTATTCATAAAAAATTAGAAGTTCTTAGAAAAATACCAAAAATTCAACATAGGCTAATTTCGATATTCGTAATCCAAAAATGAAGTCCATTTTGATAAATAAAATTTATCAAATTTCAAAAAGTAGGTATTACTATTCACAACGGCTAGTTTAATTAGTTGTGGTGTGTGTTAGAGCTCGAGGTTGCGTACAACACACGCTATTGCATTATTCGAAGGGAAACGTACCGTGGAAGCTTGTGGTGTTACAAACTATGTGTTTTTTTATTTAATGTATACAAATAAACATTATTTTTGAATATAAATATAATAATTTTATATAAATTAATAATTTTTTATTAAAAACTTTTATCAGCACTAAAAGTGATGCTGATATATTACCCTTTTATCAGCGCTCAGAAAAGCACAGATAAAGGATACAGCTTTATCATTGCTCTTTTTAATGCTGATAAAAGGTATATTTATCAGTGCTTTTAGCTAGCACTGATAAATGTGTCTCCTTTATCGGCACTTTCTGCTGAGCGCTAATAAAACGAGGCGCCGCCCTTACCCTATTTTGAAGTAGTGTTTCTTCATCCTGCGAAGCTTGGAATGACCTCTAACAATGAATGTCATGGCTTGAGATTTAACATTAGACTTGCCAAACAACTCATGAGAAACCATAATAGATATGAATTTTCTAAGGTCATGGAGTCTTTTCTATACATCATGGCATTTATAATATGTTCATATGAACAATTTAAAGAAATTAGTTTCATTTTGAAATCAAAGTATGGAAAATCAACACAGGAAATATATTTATTTGGTGATTCAAATCCCACAACATTGCAAACACAACGCACCCATTACAACATTAACGGTTCTGTGAAGGAAACCAGCACATATTTTATTTGGTTGGCACACAGAAACATACAAAACACACACAATCCTCTGCTGCAAGATCACACCACAATAAAGTTGTTCTATGCAGGGAGCTTCTACTCGGTGGTTTCAAAGATGGTGTTGTAATAGTTGGAGCTGGTGTAAGTGCTGCTTTGCACCTCAGTAGTGACGGTGTTGCCAGTATAGAGAGTATCCCTCTACATAAAGGTAAAAGGAACGTCTCACGTACCTTTGGTCGCAATTAGATTCACCGTCACCATAGTCATTGCTGTGACAAGTTAACAGTACGAATTTGTGAACCACTTCCAGAACCGCAGTCGCCGTTTTGGCCTCTCCCCACTCCACTTTCGATTGAACATCCCCTGACAGATCGATCTTTCCCTCAAATATGAGCGGGAGGCTGAAATCCATGTTGGCCTTCATGCCCAACTTCAGTGACACCATCGTCTTCCAGGTACTGGTCTTGGTGTCTGTATAGGAAAGCTTCACGTCCAGAGTGCTGGTTTGATGACCAAAGTTACTCGCGGAATTCTTGGCAAGAACCACCACATTTTTGTCGTACACTCTCGCATTGGAGATGTCATACTTGACATCGAATATGCTCCTCGTCAAAACGGGCTCTTCCACGGAAAGTCGCGCCTCCTTGGTAACGAAGGGGACGACTGCGTTGAGGCAATTCTTCTTTCCTTCGGTCATCAGGTGCTTACAGAAGTTACGGTTTCCCAAGTTGAGAAGGCTTATTGTTTTTCTGTCAACCAAGAAAGGTTGAAATAGGGTTTCCTTGTTTCTGCTGTCGGCATCATTAGAATCGGCCCAGATCCAATTGGGGTTGCGCCTCTAGAATCTGTCCGTAGTGACGGACTTTATGCGGATATTTCCATCGTCCTCCATGAAAATCTCAGCAGTCGTCGTTGATTCGATGATGTCATCAGTTGAAAACTGAAGATACAGGTGGCCTTCGATCCGACGAGGACACAGATATCTATCATTGTCCCCTTTGAATGCCACATACCTGGGGAGTATGATCAGAGAATCCCAGTCGATGACAGTGAAAATGTCAACGCCCTGGTGGTCATGAACTTTGTAATTTTCCAGCACGGGTCGATTGAAAGGTGCCTTATTCAGCTGCGACACACATAAGTAACAACCCGATTGGAGGAGGACGAACCTGACCATTTTTTGTGGAAGTGTCAACTTGTAGGGGCCTGATGTGTCGACAAAAACTTTTCCACAAGATAGTGGTCGCCCCCCATTTGGGGTGGGCGAGGCTGATGAGGGGGGTTTCCAAACCCCACCAAACCTCCAGTGGTAGGAGGAGAAGGCAGTGGAGAGGCTGGGCTCTCTCCCCTCAACAAATCATCCCCAATCAGTTTCTCATCCATCATCACTTATGTGTGGTATTTCATGAGGCAGTTTTCCCCATTTATTTAAGAGAGATATTACGAGGGTGTTCTCCTTATAATAGTGAGGGAGTGTGTACCCACTTTTACCCCTTATTTATCCTTCTATTTGCTAATGGTTTTTAACCTCTTCCATTTGGGGGTTTTTCTACAATAAATCTGGTGTCATTTATTTCCACATTTTCACTTTATTTTTATCTCGTGATTATCGCTGCACCGATGGTCCAATCATTTACGGTCCCAACAAGTGGTATCAGAGGCAAGGTTCTAGCCCGGTGTTGTTCACGTTTTCGGGTATTAATAATTCTAATAAATTTGAGTATGCTCTATGATTGAAAATCTAGTGGATATGTCACATCAAAAAATTATTATTAAGATTATTAAATACACCATTGTGAAATAGAGGAGGTTCTCGACTGACAGCATGTCCAGATGGCGGTGAAATTCGAGATCGAAAAATTCAACGAGAATAATTTTTCATTGTGGCAAATGAAGGTGCAGGCAGTGCTGTGAAATGAAAATTGCAGACTGCCAATTGATGAAAGACTGGAAGATGTGACGATGGAGTGTGGTTTCAATGGGAGCCAGAATCATGGCATGGAAAAAAAATGTGGCGAGTACTTCTGGAAGTGGAGATATACTAGTCAGTGAAGCAGCATCGACTACTGGAAGCAGGCAGCATCTCGACGATGCATGGATTATCGACTCCGAAGAAACATGTCATATGAAGTCTCTATGGGAATGGTTTTACCAATATGAAACCATTCCGGAAGGACTTGTGTACATGGGGAATGATCACACTCTGAAGATCGTTGGAGTCAGTACCATCAAACTAAAGATGCATGATAACATAGTACGGACCATCCAAGGAGTATGTCATGTGAAGGGCATGAAGAAGAATATATTGTCTTTGGGACAATTTGATGATATCGGATGCAAGACTCTCACTGAGAATGGTGTGATGAGAATCGTGAAGGGCGCGCTTGTGGTGATGAAGGCAGATAAGATCTCAAATAACCTATATGTTCTTATGGGTGAAACGTACAAGGAGGCGGAGATAGTTGTTAAATCAACTACCTCGACGGAAGCGTTAACGATGTTATGGCATCGGAAGCTTGGACATACGTCAGAACGAGGCCTGAAGATTCTTGCAGATCAGAAGTTGATGCCTGGGCTGACAAAGGTATCCTTACCATTTTGTGAGCATTGGGTTTTGAGCAAGCAACACAGGTTAAAGTTCGGGACATCAATAGCAAGAAGTCAGGAGATCTTGGAGTTGATCCATTCCGATGTTTGGCAAGCACTGGTTATATCCCTAGGAGGAGAAAGGTACTTTGTATCATTCATTGATGATTATTCCAGGTGATGTTTGGTGTACCCAATCAGGAGGAAGGCCGATGTTTTTGAAGTCTTCAAAACATTGAAAGCACAGAAGGATCATAACTCTGGAAAGAAAATCAAGTGTCTGAGGATAGAAAATGGTGGAGAATATACAAGTTATGAGTTTGATACTTTTTGTCAACAAGAAGGGATCAAGCGATAGTTCACGGTGGAGTACACTCCTCAGCAGAATGGAGTGGCAGAGCGGATGAACAGAACCCTGTTGGATAGAACAAGGGTGATGCTGAAGAATGCAGGTATTTCCAAAACTTTTTGGGCAGAGGCAGTGAATACCGAATGTTATGTGATCAACCGATCTCCTTCAATGGATATTGAGATGAAGACACCAATGGAGATGTGGACTGGTAAACCTGCTGACTATTCTCGGTTACATACTTTTGGAAGTCCTGTATATGCAATGTTTAATGACCAGGAAAGATCGATGTTGGATTTGAGATCCAGGAAATGTATCTTCTTGGGGTACTCTAATGGTGTGAAGGGGTATCGTTTGTGGGACCCCACTGCCCACAAATTTATCATCAGCGGAGATGTCATTTTTGCAGAAGATAAGGTGAAAATGACAACTCATCGAGACACGGAGAAAGAGAATACAGAAACTACAACAGTTAAAGTAGAGGACAAATCCAAGGAAGAACCAGCTTTCTCTGAGGAATTACCAGAGCATGATGATCAAGTACCGGTTGAGTCTGGACCACGATGGTCAACACGGGAGAAAAGAGCACCAGTATGGCACTCAGACTATGTCACTGAGAGCAATATTGTGTATTTCTTATTGACAGAGGATGGAGAGCAATATTTTTTTGTGGAGGTGACCTAGAGTCCAGATGTATCCTCATAGATGGCGGCGATGTAGGAGGAACTTGAAGCCCTGCATTGGAACAAGACTGATGATCTTGTTCCATTACCTCGTGGAAGGAAGGCTATTAGAAAAAAAAATGGGTCTTTAAGATAAAGAGGGATGGAAAAGACCAGGTGGAAAGATATCATGCAAGATTGGTGGTCAAAGGATTTTCTCAGAAGGAAGGTATCGATTTCAATGAAATATTTTCTCATGTTGTTAGACTAATGACTGTTCGTATAGTTATGTCAATGTGTGCTACATACAGCTTACATCTAGAGCAGCTGGATGTGAAGAATGTGTTTCTCCATGGTGATCTTGATGAAGAGATATATATGCTCCAACTGGAAGGGTTTGCAGAAGATGGTAAAGAGAACTTGGTTTGCATGTTGAACAAATCTTTGTACGGTCTCAAACAGGCGTCGAGGTGTTGGTACAAGAGATTTGATTCCAATATCTTGAGCCTCAGATACAATAGACTTCATTCAGATCCTTGTTCATATTTCAAGGGTTCATATGGTAATGATTTCATCATTCTTCTGTTGTATGTGGATGAAATGTTGGTTGCAGGCCCCAAAAATGATTAGATCTAGGAGACGAAGGCATAGTTGGATAAGGAGTTTGATATGAAGGACTTAGGACCAGCAAACAAGATTCTTGGGATGCAGATTTACCGAGACAAAAATAATGGGAAGATTTGGCTATCACAGAAGAGTTACTTACAGAGAGTCTTGAAACGCTTCAACATGAAAGACTGTAATCCAATATCTACCCCTATTTCCATTAATTTCAAGTTATACTCCATGATGAATCCTAGAAGTGAAGCATAAGGGATGGAAATGCCTCGAGTTCCATATGCATCAGCAGTGGGTAGTCTAATGTTCACTATGTTTTGTACTAGACCAGACATTGCACATGCAGTGGGAGCAGTTAGTCAGTACATGGCGAATCTAGGACGGGAGCATTGGAGAACAGTGAAGAGGATCCTGAGATAAATCAAGGAGACCTCAGATGATGCATTATGTAATGGAGGATCAGATTTTACTGTCAGAGGATATGTTGATTCAGATTTTGCAGGTGATTCTGATCGGGGGAAATCCACTATTGGTTATGTGTTTACTCTTGTAGGAGGAACTGTGAGCTAGATTTCGAAGTTATAGTCAGTTGTGTCTTTATCCACGATGGAGACAGAGTACATGGTAGCTACACAGGCTTGAATAGAGGCAATTTGGATAAGAAGGTTTTAGGAGGATCTCAGGCACAGATAGATGCAGATTCCATTATATTGTGATAGTCAGAGCACCTTGCACATTGCAAGGAATCCATCTTTTCATTCCAGAACAAAGCACATTGGGGTACAGTATCACTTTGTCTGAGATGTGGTGGATGAATGAAGTGTGGATATGAAGAAGATTCATATTAAACAAAATCTGGTAGATTTGCTGAAAAATGCGATTAACTCTGATAAGTTCAGATGGTGCAGATCTTCGAGTGGCCTTGCAGATACTTGAGCAGCATGGTTTGGCAGATATAAAGGATCTGTGGAGATGTGATTGGTTCTCAATCAAATCTCCAAGTGGGAGATGTGTCGGCAGAAACTTTTCCATAAGAAAGTGGTCGCCCCCCATTTGTCAAATGGGGTGGGTGAAGCTGATGAGGTGGGTGGCCAAACCCCACCAAACCTCCAGCGGGAGGAGGAGAAGGCAGGGGAGTGGTAGCCTATATAAAGGGCTCTCTCCCCTCTGTAAATCATCCCCAATAAGTTTCTCATCCATCATCTCTTATGTGTGGTATTTTATGAGGCATTTTTCCCCATTTATTAAAGAGAGATATTACGAGGGGTTTTTCCTTGTAATAGTGAGGGAGTGTGTACCCACTTTTACCGCATAGTGATCCTTCTATTTGCCTGTGGTTTTTTACCTCTTCCATTTGCGGGTTTTTCCACGTTACATCTAGTGTCATTTATTTCCACATTTTCACTTTATTTTTATCTTGTGATTATCGTTGCACTGGTTGGCCAATCATTTACGTTCCCAACATGAACAGAGTGCACGACTCCTTGGTTCAGTCATTCTCTGGCTTGGGGGCAGTCGTGGTGATCCAGTACTGCTCCTTTGTGTTTCCGGTGATGTAAAGATTTTTGGTGCGGACCCAGTATCTGTTGTTTTGATAGCTCCTGATGTGCACCGTGCCATCTGTGTCGGCCGTCTCCACTTAGAACTTTGTGAATGGACTCACGGCCTAGGTTTGGGTGAATGTGAGGTACCCATTGGCCTTGTCGTCAGTGGCATCATGGATTTATCCCATGTAGTCTCCCTGGTCATGGGACTTGAGTACGATGAACCTGGGAAATGTCGTGGCGGCCATTCTCACTGACTCCCGCGCTCTCATCGCTATTGGGAACTGAGTATTGACTGTGAGTGGTTACTAACAAACCATCCACCACCAACAATTTATCGGCTAGTTATTTAGTTCCTATTTGTGGGGACGTGACGTGAAATTGAAACTTGTGTCAAACGTTTACATTTTTTTAGATAGTTGGACAAACATTTCATGCCTTTAGGCAATAATTGGGGTGCACCAGCTACATCTGTCCAATGGTTTGTTGGAAGTATCACCACTTGAGTGTTTCTTTACCACAAGACAATGATCTCTCGGTCGATGTTTTTCCATTTTAGACTCTACATTTCCCAACCTTCCAATTAGGGGTCACTCAATGAACAAAAAATGTTATATTTTTTAAAAATTTATTTAACAAAAATTATAGAAAATTAAATAGTTAAAAATAATGATGATATTTTAAAAAAATCATAAAAATAATGATGTTTCTTTGTGCTAATGTAACCACGTTTTTCATTTCATTTATTTGTCGAACTATCCACATAGCATATTGAGTCGATGTTCTTTGCTGAAAAACTCCCCTCTACTCTACTGGTTCTTAACAGCGATACAATTTTTTCGGTTTAAAACATTGACTCAACCTAGAGTATTGACAATTCGGAACAGAAAGACAATAAAAAACGTGGTAACATGACAAAAAGGAACACATTATCTCTTTTGTGGCTTGTTGTAAATAATTGAAAGAAAAATATGTCTTCCCAAAATATTTTTGAGAAAAACTATATAAGTATTAGATAAAAAGGATAAGGAAATTAACTTAGAAATAGTAGATAAAATGATGACAAAATTAATGAAATTAGGAGTAGGAATTAATCTTTTTATGATGGTGTTACATATTCATGACTCATTTCCTTGCTGTCATTATTTTAGTTGCACTCTCAAAGTCCAGTCTCAAATTAAGTCATTTCTTTATAATCTCTATGAAAATTAACAAAATAAGTATCAGATAGAAATACTAAGGGAATTAAAAAAACAAAGAAGAAGATAAAATGATGAGAAAATCAACTAAATAAGAAGTAAGAAGTCACATCTTCATGATATATCGGTACATTCTTCCATCAGGTATGTTGCCCATTCGTTTTAAAAAAAAACTATATCGTCTTGTGAATGAGGGGATTCTCGACAGTCATAATTGTACTATAATAATATAAATACATAAAGGATTAATAAATATTTTAAATGGAATAATAATTATCTTTAAAAATGTATCTTTATGGATTCATGTTTGTAGATGGAATATGTTCTCTCTCATAAATTTAGAAACACAATAACCCCAAACTTTTCGATTTATTTTTTTCGAACACATTAGAAACATTAAGAAAAATAAGTAATTTTTTGTATGTGTTTGGATAGTGAAATATTATTATATATACCCTAATACTTGTCCACTTGTGGAACTTGTCAGGGACCTTGTTTACATAGATTGTCTTCATTCCGTGATTTTCACGATATTTAGACATCTCCCTATCATAACTGAATCCTCATTAAAACATAATTTAAATTATATAAAATGATGTTTAGTTCTAAACCATTGGATGCAATGCATTACAAATTGAAAACCATCATCATTTGTGGTCAGCTTATTGAGTATCCATGTGGTGAATCCAGGAAATAAATCGTTGGAGTGTCAAAATTAACTACAAAGAGTATCCAATGTTTCCTGAAAACACAAAAAGAAATAAGTGATGAAATAAATGAAAATATATTTGATAGTATTAAATTTTAGATTTTTACACCTACATCCTTGGTATTAAGAATTTTATGTCATCTGTAAGTTTTATTTCAAACAATTGGGCTAGTTTTTCACTATTTCATCTATTTTTTTTATTATATTTCTTTTTGGTCTCTACAAGTGACGTGAGGACTAAGGGGTCCAAATTTATGTTCAAGGGGTAATCCCTTCAATTAGTATTGATATATACGCCAATAAAAAATATGAAATGTATTTAGTCATAATTAACAGAGTATAACAGCTATTGGAAAAATAAATCATAAAAAAATACATAATATATACATTTATAACTGAGAATCCTAGCGATTCATACTTGAGGATTTCATTTACATTCTTAAGAGTAATGTATTCTTTAAAGAACTCTCCATACATTTGTTATTCTAAATCAACTATGCAATTACTTCCACTTTGTAACTTTGTTTATGAATGAACCTTCAATGTTAGTAAATGCGGATATTGAACTTGCGGGGTAAAGGTGCTTTTTGATGATATTTTCGATTAGTTGGTTGATCCTTTAGATTACCTTGATTTGAAAATTCGTTTAAACCCATTCTCTATGTCCATATATAATAACATCGATATATTCATATATTTTTTCATTAATTGTTAACAGATTATAATGAAAAATAAATTTGAAATGAATACATCCTTATCGACACGTTTTTTACAAGATATGATGGGCATGGTATGAATGTTCCAATATTTTGGTTGACCGTATGAATAACGTTTTCATAAAGCGGAATAGGTATCTCAGCACTCGGTTCATGAGAAATGCTAATCACCACACTCACATGACCTGTTATGAGTTATATGTTGTGTAGAGTGTACTCTAAGATATTGAACATGGTATCATGTGCTACAACACTACTGGAAAATGGGCCTATACCCAGGGTTTTTCAAGAAACCGTGGGTATAGGGTACCCCTATACCAATGGTTTTCAAAAACCGTAGGTATAGGGATAGTATTTTTCCAAAACCATGGGTATAGATATTTTTTAAAGACTTATACCCATGGTATGGAAAAACCGTGGGTATATGTGTTTTTTTATGAGACGTATACCCACGGTTTTGGTCAAACCGTGAGTATAGGGTTTTTTTGGAAGACCTTTACCCATGGTTTTTCAAAATCGTGGGCAATGGGGGTTTTATTTTGAAGACCTATACCACGGTTTGGCCAAACCGTGGGTATAGCTTTCCTGTGAGAAAAATATTACGTGGGACAACAAAAATATTTGGCGGGAACATGATTTGGATTAATATAATTATAGATATACATGTAATTATACAAATAATAACCACAGGTTAGTTGGTCGGGTAGTACTTGTTGTTGAAGGTGGTCCCTTGTTCGAATCTCAACGACTGTTTTTTTCTAATAAATGAGTTATAATTAATATAAGTAAATAGATGTATCATTATATTAACAAAATTTCCACAGCTTAGTTGGTCTGGAAACCTATTCTCCTCCAGTCGGTCTCATGTTCAATACACAATGTCTTTAATTTTAGATAAGCGGTTATATTAATATATTTATATACATATATACATATATATTACACGTGAGGTTGTCTCGGTTGGTCAAATAGGGCGGAATTCCTTTGGGGCGTCCCGCGTTCGATTCCCAGCACATCCATTTTTTAAATAAATGCCTACAGCAATAATAATGTATTTATATAAATATATGTATATATATCGAATATGAGTTTGGCTCGGTTCGTCAGAGAGGGCAGCAGTCCAGTGGCAGGGTGCATGTTTGAATCCTAGCAGTTTAGTTTTTTCAATATAAATCCTTATGTCTATATTAATATATTTATATAAATATATATAAATATATAGAACATTAAGTTGGCTCAGTTGGTTAGAGAGGGTGGTATAGTTGCGGGGCGTCTCGTGTTCGAATCCTAGTGTCTCCTTTTTGTCAATAATAAATCCTTATGGTTTGAAAATTGTGGGGGAAGTGTCTGCCATAATGTACAATAGTTTTCCAATCTGTGACACCCCTATAGCCATGGTTCTGCCAAAGTGTGGGTATAGACACAGACCCCTATTGCCTCTTAGCCCCATGGTTCCCAAAACCGTGGGTATAAGCTCTACCCATGGTTTTTGGGGCTATACCCATGGTTTAGAACTGTGGGTGACACCTACATGTCACAAATGAATCAGGGATAATTATCCTAAATTATTAAGAATATCCTAATGCATTTTCTCAGTTTTTAGTATGTCACTTGTTGTTTTTACGTAAATTAATGTTAATTTTAAATAAAAAGAGAAACTTTGAGTTATATTGGCCACACTGTGCATCATATTGAAGTGAGGCTAATCCCAACAAATCATAAATGACTAATAGATCATTTTCCTAAAATATAAAAACAACTCCAATGTTTTTTCATTGTTTTCAAGATGTCACTTTTTGTTTTTATTTAAATTAATGTCAATTTTAAATAAAAAGAAACTTTCAGTTCTAACGGACACAAAATGTGTCGTATTGAAGTGAGGATGATCCCTACACATCACCAATGACTAATAGATCATTTTCCTAAAATATCAAAACAATTCAAATGATTTTTCTCAGTTTTAAGTATGTCAATTGTTGTTTTTACTTTAATTAATGTCAATTTTAAATAAAAAGTTACACTTTGAGTTGTACTGGACACACTGTGCATCAAATTGAGGTTCTGTTGACTCCTACATGTCAAAAATGACTTTTTTATCGTTTTATTAAAGTATAAAAACAATCTGAATACATTTACTTGGTTTTAAGTACATCACTTTTTGTTTTTACTTAAATTATTGTTAATTTTATATAAAAAGAGAGACTTTGAGTTGTACTAGCCACACCATGAATCTTATTGATGTTTGTATGATCCATAAACCTTTAAAATGACTAATAGATCATTTTAATAAAATATCAAAACAATCCTAAATTTTTCGCTCAGTTTTCAGTATGTTACTTGTTGTTTTTACTTGAATTAATGTCAATTTTAAATAAAAAGAGACACTTTGAGTTGTATCAGACACACTGTGCATTGGATAGAGATTTTGTTGACTCATACATGTCAAAAATTACTCATGTATCATTTTCCTAATGTTTCAAAAAAATCAGAGTGTGTTTACTTTGTTTTCAGTATGTCACTTGTTGTTTTTACTTCAATTAATGTCAATTTTAAATAAAAAGAGACACTTTGAGTTCTATCGGTCGCATTGTGCATCAGATTGAGATGACAGTAACTACTACACATCACAAATGACTTATATATCATTTTCCTAACGTAGAAAAACAATCCAAATATATTTTCTAGGTTTTAAGTACACCACTTGTTATTTTTACTTAAATTAATGTCAAATTTAAATAAAAAGACACTCTGAGTTATATCGGCCACACCGTATGTCGTATTGAGGTATAGATGATACCTACATGTCAGAAATTACTAATATTTCTTTTTCCTAAAATATCAAAACAATTTGAATGTTTTTCTCTGTTTTCAGTATGTTTCTTGTTGTTTTTACTTAAATTAATGTCAATTTTAAATAAAAAGACACTTTGAGTTCTAACGGCCATAAAATGCATCGGATTGAGGTACGGTTTAATCCTACATGTCAAAAATTACTCATGGATCATTTTCCTAATGTATCAAAACAATTTTAATCCATTTTCTTAGTTTTAAGTAGTTCACTTGTTGTTTTTACTTAAATTAATTTCAATTTTAAATAAAAAGAGACACTTGGAGTTCTACCGGCCACACCATGCATCGTATTGAGGTACGGTTGAATCCTACATGTCAAAATTGACTCATTTATTATTTTACTAAAGTATCAAAACAATTTGAATGCATTTTCTCAATTTTATGTATGTAACTTGTTTTTTTTTACTTAAATTAATGTCAATTTGAAATAAAAAGAGACACTTTGAGTTGTATCGTCCACACTGTGAGTCCTATTAAGGTGAGTTTAATACCTATATGTCATAAATAACTAATGTATCATTTTCCAAAAATATCGAAACAATATGAATGTGTTTGATCAGTTTTTAGTATGTCACTTTTTTTTACTTAAATTAATGTCAATTTTAAATAAAAATAGTCACTTTGAGTTGTACTGGCCCCACCATGTGCCATAATGAGTTGAGGTTAACTCATACAATAATAAATGACACATGTATCATTTTCCTAATTTATCAAAACAATCCTAATGTGTTTTTTCAATTTTCAGTATGTCTCTTGTTGTTTTTACTTAAATTAATGTCATTTTTAAATAAAAAGAGACACTTTGAGTTCTACAAGCCACACCATGCTTTGTATTGAGATTCTTCTAATCCCTACACCTCCAAAATTACTAATAGATAATTTTACTAAAAAATCAAATCAATCCAAATGCATTTGATCAGTTTTCAGTATGTCACTTGTTTTTTTTTTTACTTAAATTAATGTCAATTTAAAATGAAAAGATACACTTTGAGTTCTACCAGCCACACCATGCATCGTATTGAGTTACGAATAATTATTACATGTCAAAAATTACTAATAAATTGTTTTCATAAAATATCAAAACAATCCAAATGCGTTCTCTCAGTTTTTAGTATGTCACTTGTTGTTTTTACTTCAATTAATGTTAATTTTAAATAAAAAGACACTTTGAGTTATACCGAACACACCATGCAGCATATTGGGGTGATTATGATCCCTAATCATCAAAATGAATAATATATTATTTTCCTATAACATCAAAATAGTTTGAATGTGTTTGCTCAATTTTCATTATGTGACTTGTTGTTTTTACTTAAATTAATGTCAATTTTAAATAAAAATAGACACTTTGAGTTTGACTGGACACACCATGTGTCCAATCAAGGTGATTATGATCCCTATATGATACAAATGACTAATAGATCATTTTTAAAAAATATAAAAACAATAAAAATTCATTTGATCGATTTTCAATATGTCACTTCCTGTTTTAACTAAAAATATTTTCAATTTTAAATAAAAAATAGACTTTGAGTTCTGTTAGCAACACCATACATCATATTGAGGTGTGGATGATCCCTAAACTTCAAAAAAACTAATATATCATTTTCCAAACATATCAAAATAATCTAAAATTGTTTTATTGTATTTCAGTATGTCACTTGTTGTTTTTACTTAAATTAATGCCAATTTTAAATAAAAAGACACACTTTGAGTTGTACCAACCTTCTTATACATCATTTCTAAAACCATTATTAATAACCTAATGATACTAAACATAATAATGGGTGATCATATATGTTCAATTAGTGTAAAATACTGACATATCAATAACCATATAAGGATAACATGAGCATAAAGATGTTAGAAGGTGATATTAACATCAGAAATTCAAACCCTACATATGGAAGTCACATCTTTATGCAATGTGTGGACATTCTTTCATAAGGTATGCATCCAATTCGTTTATGAGAACATATATATCATCTTGTGAATATGAGTCTTTTTAAAAATTCATAGTAGTACTGTAAAAAAATGAATACAAAAAGTATTAATAAATATTTTAAATGAAAGAGGAATTATCTTTGAAAATACCTCTTTAGAGATGCTGGTTTGTTCATGGAATAAAATCTCACTTATAAATTTACATACTTAATAACCGCAATCTTTTCTATTAGTTTGTTTTAGACACTTAAGAAACGTTGAGGATAATAAGTAATTTGTTTTGATATGTGTTTGGATAGTCAAATATTATTATATAAACCCTAACACTTATCTAGTCATAGTACTTGTGTTCTTCCTTGTATTTAGCCCCTAACCTCATTCCTTTTTTCAGATGATAGTGATGCACCACCCTATCATAACAGAATCCTCAATAAAAGATAATATAAATTATATTACTTGATATTTAGTTCTAAAATTTTGGATGTAGTGTATTAAAAATTGATAAAATCCATCATGTGTGGATATTTTTTTGGATATTCATTCATTGAATTTGGAAAATAAATCTTTGGAATATCCATATTTACTCCAATGAGAATCCAATACTTCCTAAAAAAATAAAAATGAATATGTAATGAATGAAATGAAAATAAATATGATATGATTAAATTTTAGAGTCTTTCCCCTGAATCATTGGTATTAAATAGAGTCGTTCATCCAAGATTTTTCTTTCAAAGGATTTGATCTGACCTGCCACTATTTCATCCTTTTTTATTTTAGTTTATCTTGTTTTGGTGAGGTGATGTGAGGACTAATGAGTCCAAACTTATTCTCAGGGGAAAATTCATTCAATTGTTTTTCATATATATGCCTGCCAAAAAATGAAATGTATTTAGTCATAATTAACATAGTATATCAACTTTTAGAAAATAAAACCATGAGAACATACCTCATGTATACATTTTCAAATAAATCTCCTATCCAATTATAGTTGAGGATTTTTGTTGGACTCTAAACACCAATTAAGTCTTGATCATTCTCTTTGTACATATTTTCTTCAACGTAAACTATGTGGTTTCCAATATCTTTTAACTTTCTATCCACATGATCATTGAATGATAGTAAATGTGGATATAGAACGGGCGGGGTAAATGTGATTTTGGTTAAAAAAATTGATCATTTGGTCGAACCTTTAGATGGTTTTGAGATGGTATTTTGTTTTATCCCCTTCCCTTTGTCCATATGTAATAACATTCATCGGTTCAGACTTTTTCATTAACTATTAATGGTTTATGTTGAAAATTAAATTGGAAGTGAATACCTCTTTGTCGACATTATTTTTAACAAGATTTGATGGTCATCTGATGAATGTTCCATTATCATTTTCGACCATATTAATATCATCCTCCAAAATTGGAACAAGCAGTTATGTGCTCATATCATGGGCTATGTTGATCAACACTTGCACAAGACATTTTGGAACTCGTCTATTGTGTAGCATGTCCTTTTGAATATTGAACACCATATCCCTCGCCACAAGGTGATGGGTGGGTGTTTCTAGAGATAAATCATAATTATTATCACGCTGTAGAATAGCAGTACAGAAAAGGGTATTAGTGTATTTCTAATTTACATTTCATAGAAACATCTATTCGAACATTGATTACCTCTGTTAAGATATCTCTTGGAGGGGAACAACTATCCCCATAGCTGGTGGGGGTTGGGCAGGATCTACATGAGGTGGTTGTTCTTGAGTTTCTTCTTCTCTTTGCCTATCCCTCGTTAAAGTTTCCATCATCTCATTCTGGCACTATAATTTTCATTCTAGGGTAGATATTATTTCTCTCATCTGTTTTATTAATTCACTTTGATCATCCTCTTTCTGTCTCAAAATATGTTGGGGGTTTCATCCCAAAATCCACACCTCTAACACAGCTATATTGTTCTGTCTACTTCAAGGCCACTGATAGTTTGTGTTCATCCAGAATAGGTGTTGATGACTCTTGTGACTATATTGGATAGAAAATATAGGAAAAGAAGCAATCATTTTTATGTAATAATTATTTAAAGAAAAATATTATTATGTAATACTTACACATGATTCCCACACCTTTTGTGTTTTCTCATCTATTAGTATCCCATATTTATTTACATGTACCTCCTTCTATAAAACATGGTGTGGGATGTCAGTGTCTTTGGATTTCAATTTATCAATTTTCATATAAACAAAGTAACATAATTATGGTGTTATTTCATGTCACATAAAAGTATTACTGTATATTTAAAATACGTACCAATTTTTTTCATGTGAAGTGTACCCCATCATTACTTTATGGTAGGGATGCACTGGTTTTGAAGCTCGTTCCTTATTTACAGCAGTCATTTTTTGTCTCATAAATAACAAATTTTCAATCAAAGTGATAAATACAGGTATCATCAAATAATGTATTACTTGCCACAATGTTTCGAAAAAGACACATCCACACGACGACTAGTAAATGCATCCCATGCTTCCTAGGTTATCTAGTGGGCATAGATAAGCGGGGGTCATGGGTTTATTTTCCCTTCAATAATTTTAAGATGATGTCTTGTTTGGATTGTGTAAAATCGCCTATGAATCCTTCTAGAAAGCATTAATACATGCTTCTTATGATATTCATCTACTATAAATGCACTATACAATGGATTATGAAGAGTAACTCAATGTTTCTTTAAATTATTTTTTAGTAAAATAAAGAAATGACATCATAATGTTATCATAATATCTTACCACATCATTGTCTTAATCCTGGTCACTACATAGTACCATGAATCTAGGCCAATCGACACACGTTTCCAAGTGATGATTCCAATATAATTGTTGAACATGGACTTGTTTTGGTTAACATTCCGACCTCATGCATTCCATCCGACCTCGTATTTGATGCCCTTGGATTTTGCCTTAAGGATTTTTGCTAACACCATTAAACTATGGAACTCCTTTTTTCTGCGATGTTAGTCCTTATTCAACTACCATTTCCTTAGAATCAACATCTTCAATATGTTCCTCTGGAGTAGTGGCATCAGCACGTGCAGATGGTCCATGTACCTATGCACTAGGAGTAGCAGTAGTTTAAAAAACCCGGTGTTCTTCAGGTATGGGAGCACCAGCACTTGAAAAAGGTCGTTCCTCTACAATGCGAGCAATATCAAGTTGGGAGACCTATTTTTCCTCAATAATTCAAGCACCAGCACATGTAGATGGCTGGTCCTCTACACTGCAATTACCAGTAGGTTAAGAGACATGTTTTTTCTTAGGATTGAGAGCACCAACACATGTGGAATTCATTATCTTTAAAATTGGTTTAACATTTAATTTAAAGTACATAAATGTAGCAGAAAATGGATAATAACATGCGACAACATGATTCATATTACAAAAAAAATATAACCTGATTATTGAACTCACTTTTTCTCTTTTAAAGGCTTATGATATTTGACCCCTCTATTGATGATCCAAATCACATTATTATGGTCTCCTCTGACATACAAAATTTCATCTACATTGGGACTGCTGTGAAATGATTGCAACATCCCAATGAGAGGGTCATCCTCAGTTGAATTTTCATCTAATCCTTCAGTTTTTTTGGTCTATAATAGAACAATTGACCATTTTCGGTTTTTGGGATTTCTAAAATATTGTACTACTTGTGAGGCCATTATAAACGGTTCTTCTTTGTACCCTTCCTTACTGAGATCAGCATTCATGAATCCCAATTCCTCTATTTTAGCGGAACTCTTATTATCAACAAACTTGCATTGAAAAATCGGCACATGTAATTTTATATAATCCAACTCCCATATTTTTTTTATTGTGTAAAATTATAACATATTCATGTAAATTAGATTCTTGTCCTTAGTACTACAATTATGCATCGCTTCATCCATGAGTGTAACTCCACAATTTTTCATGGTTCTGCCTTCATCATACTCATTTGTATAGAACATATTACCATTAATTACATAACCTTTGTAAGATAATACATATATACTTGGTCCTCCAGTTAGCCATAAAATTCATTCTGAAATTGAATATAGATTTTCATCAAACTCCTTTAAAATATAATCTTGAAACCATCCTCTAAACTGTTGATTTTTTGTATTTGATATCTATAATTTATCCCTTGATGGATTAAAATGCCTAAGAATTTATTTGTGGGTTTCAACATATGGGGAAACCTCCATACTATTATGAAGAACATAAAGGTGAGAATTCTCCCGATATGTAATATTGATTGTGACAACATCTCTCCTAGAAATTCCTTCACCCACAAGCTACCCAGTGTGATGAGTTTTTAGTAGACCAATTCTTTCCACACCAGATAGGTATTCAATACATAATTAAATAGATTCCTCAATAATAAATCACTCTGTAATAAAACTCTCTGGTTGACTTCAATTTTTTACATACAATTTCAAAATATTCATATATCGTTCAATGGGGCACATCCATCTATAGTGTATATGACCACGTAGTCAAATCACTCTCAACAAGTTACTATCAAATAAACTACCCTATCAAATAATTTTGGAGGGAACAACATTCCCAATTCACATAATAAGAAGGCCATTTATATTTCCATACTCAAGAAATTTCATCGCGTCTATAACTTTTCTGCATATAGCGTTGAATAAAAAAAAGAGTTTGGTTAATGTATGATGGAAATTCTAGGGGAAAATGCTATGTAAATCTATAGGCATTAGATAGTGCATCAAAACATGGCAGTTATGAGATTTCAGACCCTTTAACATTGAATTATTCATTGACATGATGTTATTAATATTCGATGAATAGTCCTCTAAAACCTTTACATTAATAAAGAAGTTGAAAACCCAATATCTCTCTTATCTGGAAAGAGTGTAAGCATCTGGAGGAAGAAAAGTACATTTTTCACACTTAATTGGTACCAAATGTTCTTTTATTCCCATGTTAACCATGTCCAACCTAGCCTTAATTACATCCTTCATTTGGTCAGTTGCATTTAGTAATGTGCTGATGACACTATCACATACATTTTTTTAAACATGCATAACATCAAGAAAGTTTCTGACATTCAAAAAAATCCAGTACTGTAAATCAAAAAAACTAATCTCTTCTTCCAAATGGTTTTCATTAGGTTTTTCAAAAATGGTTTTCCAAAATCAGTGTCCACATCTTTTAATTTCTCAAACAATTAATCACCTATCAGTGGAGATGGTGTTGTACATTCTTCCAAACTTCCTTAAAATGATGTTTTCCTGGATCGGTACTTATTTCATTGGGGTAGAACTCTATGATGTCCTAGAAACAAAGTTCTTTATGAATGTTTCAACCTAATTTACTCTATACCTTGTTCACAGATGGGACACTCATGAGTTCCTTTAATAATATATCCTCACAAATTTCTATAAGCAGGAATGTCATTTATCATCTGGTACAACATGGCTCTCAATGTCGAATAATCATTTCTGTAAGCATCATACAATGTAACACCTCAATACCACAATAATTTCAAATCCTTGATCAATGGATCCAAATAAACATCAATATCATTAACTAGTTGTTTTGATCCAGATATAAGCATAGATAACATGATGTGTTTTTTATTTCATACATAACCACGATGGAATGTTATAATTTACCAACATAACTTTCCATGAACTATGAGTGCTTATTTGAAAACCAAAAGGATTCACTCCATATTTAGATAATTCAAGATTAAAGTTTCTCAGCTCTTTTCAAAAGTCAAGATACTCATGATCAATTTTCTTCTAGAGAGGAGAGTCTATTATGTGATCTATTTTCCCACCTATATTTCTTCTGTCTATGTTCCACATCAATTTCCCTGTAGTCTCCTCACTTATATATAGGTTCCAAAACCTTGTAATGATTAGAATGTTCCATAAAACATTCACAGGACTAAATTTATCTTTATTTAATCGAGAAACACCACACTTTTGTAATTCTATAAGTGATTTTTTGTCCTTATGAAATTGTATAAATTCATTCGGTAAGGCATGCATTCTTTTATAGATCATACCCATCGATCATAGCATTCATTTAACATTGTATTTTCATCTCATGAGCTCATTTTATTCTGGGAACATGTCATTCCAGAGAGAAATTAGTTCCATAAAACTATCATTACTCTATCTTTTTCCTTCATTCAAATTATATAGATTTTTTACGCTTGAAAATGCTTTATATTTAGTGCAACTACCATGCAATGGTGTCTTTTCACAACTATTTAATTTCCCAAACCATTTTTGTCAACTACAAATTTCATCTTCAATTGTACTTGTCATTTTCTCAATAAGACCTTCATCATCATTCACATCTATAATCACATCCTCGATATGGTATCATTCATTTTCCATACTTATAATCATATCATATGATCCATAAAATGCAGTGTTATCCCAAAAACTAGCTAGATTTGTTTTTTCCTATGTTTATTCCAACATTTATCACTTCGATATATTCCATGAAAAATAAAGTGTTCTTCCTCCTATGGACTAACTTATCTTGAATAACAAAAGTGTAAACACAAAAAAAGGATTTGACAAGGATCATATGCATGATCTTTTTCAAACATGATGAACTCTTTCACTCCATATTCAAACTCTTTTTTCAAACAATTGGAATACTTCTGTTATTTATTCATATCCATCCTATTTGATTTGGTGATATTAGTATTTAACAAAATAAATACACAAAATGTTGATATAAAAATTAACCATGGATAAAAAAAGATATAGTCTTTAATTCTCATTTGAAAACTATTTATCAAATCACAATTAAAAACCCATTAGAAAAAAAAATTTACACAAATTCCTCAATAAATAACACATTCTTTTTTTAAAAAACCAATTAGTTTCAAATAATATTTCTCAAAATCCCATTTCCTTTTTTTAAAGCAGTCAAGGTAACTTCATGGCCCAAAAATATTAATCATTTTTAATGAATGACAACCCTCTATATTTTACAAATTTTCATTTAAAATGATACACATCCCTTTTTAAAATGAAACCATCATTACATACGCTTTCAAGACATTCAAAACCTTTTCTGAAATCCTATCAGATGAGTTGAAAAATACATGGCATGTAACCTAAGTCCATTACAAGTGTTTAAATAATTTTAAAGTTATTTAAAACCAAAAAAAGGAATTTTTAACACATATAATTTTTTAAAAAGAATTTCAAAACACTTGAATCAGGTTAAAAGATCCACTTAGTCATTTTCATAAAGACATAAATCCCAATAGATGAACTTTACAAAGGATACATGAATAAAAAATAAATAACATTTTATAAATTATAAAGCTATAAAAGTATTATCATGTCACTCATGAATAAATATTATGAATACTATAGTTTACTCTCGTAATACTACTGAGGACTGAATAAGTGATAGATATAAACATAAGTGTCACTTGACAATGACACTTTTGAACATAAATTCATATCTCTTTAAAGTGGGAAACCATCATCCACCTGATTCTTGAATCATGAACTACCTAAGATTGATCCTTCCAATACGTTAAATTAGAAAAAATGTTCCCTTTTTGAGGGTATACATTAATTCAATGTTAAATAACTATAGGTACTCATACCTTCTCCGCTATCAAGGGTTAATTTCACTTTTTGATTAAATATATTTCAAACACTTTTTTTACTGTATTCCAATAACACCTCATGGAAAGTGCCACTATTTCCAAATCTAGGAAATCATTTTGGAAGTTTATCTTATGTGTTCTTAACTTTCTAGACCCATAAGCAACCACATGACCATCATGAACTAGAATTGTTCAAATATTTACTCATGATATATCAAAATATAAGACATACACATTACCCATCTCATTTATGGTTAAGATTGGTGTTTTAATAAATCTCCCATTAAGATCTTATAAGGATATCTCATGAACATCTATGCAAAGAAACCATACCACGTTCTTGGTTAAGGAATTATTAGCACTTCTAATCAAGAATACTAATGGTTGACCCTCTAGTAATATAAGTGAACCCCTAAAAAATCACCATAAATAAATTATCATTTCATGTTCCAATGATTCTTATGCAATGCCTTTTCTTCTCAATTATTATTCCAAAAACACCTCCACATGTTTCTTGTGCATTTTCTCCCACTTTCTTATAGTAAGTATCAGTTTTTCATCCAGTTTCACCAACTTTAAAAATTTCATGGAAGTCTCCCCATTGAACATGTGGAATTTCTAACACCTATATAATGTCCATCTTAAACCTTTCCCTTTTTATGAATAGTTAATGTCACTCTTAGTTTAAAAATGAATTAATATAACATTCCAAAAACATTTTCTTAATACAATTTGGAGAAGACCTTAACATATCACCATTAAAAAACTAATATTTAAAAACCCACAACTTCTATTCATAACTTCTGGACTACTTACCATTACACAATCCACTTATAAAAAACATATCTTTTAAAATTACCACATCTATAGGATATTTCAATAACTACTTCTGGTATAAAAAAATTGAGGCTATGTTTTTGAGCCTATCCTTTTGGTTGAATTAATAAAAAAATGAGTAAGGATTCACATTCCAAATATTTTTCATGCTTGAAGACTACTTCATGGAGACTACAGTATCGTATAACTCTTTAACAAAAGAAATTAACTATGTTAATAAACTACTAGATGGTATAATTTTCCATTTTGTATCTTCTAAAATCTTCAAAAAGACTTTATAAATGACATTACAAAGGCTAGTAATTCTAAAATACTTAACTAAACTCATATCAGTAACCACTAAAATCAAAGTGATGAAAGTATCATTATAATTCTCAAGATAATTCTCAGCTCTCCAAAACTCATTCCTGAAGTTAACAACATCAAGTCCCAAAATATTCTATAAACTTTAAAATAAAATTTCATAATGAAAATCTAGGTTAGGTACCTTTGATGGATGCATCAACCTAAATTTCATGACCACTTCATAACATTGAATATCAATAGCTATTAATTCATTCATATAATTTGTTAAAGTTTTAATAAAATTATAATTTATATATTTAGATATAAAAATATTCTTAGAAGAAAATATGATTTTATAATCACTTGAAATATATCATTTTTTCCTTTGAGGGGATTCACTATAAAGTGATTGCAGGTGGAAGGATTCATTACATGTGTTTTTATGGTTATTTGACTAGGGTGTCCAAAAAGATTCTTATGTAGCATTGGATTGGTAAGGCTAACAAAAGATATTTTTCCCTTATAACTCAATTTATCCCTTAATAAAAATATAAATTTATTCCCCTATGAAGTAGGATTTTCATCCAAACAATAGAATTTTCATGTGGTGTTATTATTCCATTTATGTCTTGTGTTTATTCATTATTACTCATTTTCCTCTAGGGAAGGGATTTTAAAAACCATGAGGTTACTGGAATTATAAGGTAGAGGTTAGATGTAGTGTATTAGCTGTAGCTTTACTTCTATGTTATGGTATATCAGGTTTGGGGATTTCATCCAATTCAGGTATGTTCTGTAATTTCTTCTGCTATGTGCAAGTTTCAAGGGTTAAATTTATGTTTTGGGGGTTTAACATTAGGATTGTTGATGGGTACCAAATCCAAATACCGGTATCATATCATTTTATTATTCTAATATCAATTACTAAAAATTGGTATTAGAGATTCGTTACATAACATATGGTAATTATTTTATCAATACTCGATAGAAAGTCTTGGTTTGAAGACTACTGGGTTTCCTCTAGGGAAGTGGTTTTCTAATATTCAGTGGAATTGCACTAGTAATAATGTGGTGGTTCCATTGAAATGGGTAAGTTTTGGATTCATATTCAATGGTGGAGGATTTAGACTTTGGGGTTAATGGCCATGCTACTCTTAGAGAGTTCAAAAGTTAAATTGATTTCGAATTAGTTAGAAGTGAGGTGTTTAGTAGAATGGGAAACCATGAGATGAAAGTATTAGAATTTTTTTTAAAGGGTTGTCTAGGAGAATCCGGATCCAAGAGAGAAGAAATACATTCCTAAATGATGTTGAGCTTTATAGGTGGATGTGTAGTAGAGGGAGAAATCAAGGAGTATAATTCTTGCATAGTCAAAGGAGGAACCACCTCCAAAATATGGTCTACATTGAATATGGTTGTGGATAGAATAAAAAAGGAGATAAAACCTACCTTTTATCTAGAACATGTTGTGACTCACTGGAACGTTGCTTCATATTCATAACAACTGCCTCAAAATAAAGACCTAACAAGGGAAAATTCATAGTATGCCTCACTGAGGAGATCAAATTTTCATCTTTGTTTTGGGATCTTAAACAATGATTCAAGCATATGGGTAAAGCCCCTTTTTAAAATCATGCTCACATAAAAACAATTTCATAACATGGTTCACTTTGCTTTCACAATTCAAAGAAGAATTTTAGGTACATAACAAGGAAGCTAACACACACTAAAAATCCATTCCCCTTGGAGAAATCCATTTTCAACACATTTTCACCTTTATATCTCTTTTGAAAAAACAATTTTCAACTATCACACAAAGCATAAAACATTCTCAAGGAACACCACCACAAAGCACATAACAAATACAACCAATTGCTTTTCAAAAACCAACTTTCATCACATATGGATGTCAAACCATTCCCAAAACATTTTTTGCACCACATGAATAATCCATGGGACAAAAATAAGAAAACAAGAAAGCATATCAAAATCATCTAATAATGTAAAAACATGGAATAACCTATGTCGCACTTGGAAACCTTCAGAAATCGGTGTAAAACCAAAACCGCACCTTAGAAAGACCCTATTAAGGCAAGATCCAAACTCAAAAATGAATATTTTCACCAATAAATAGAAGATCGGACCAACATTATATCAAACAACCCACTGGAAAATAAGAACTTGAGAAGGGGGAAAGAGAAACCCTAAAAAGATGGAGAAATCAAGCGAATCGAGACTTACATGATGTTTTCTTGAAGAATCAGAGTCAACCACCCCAAGATTGAGGTATAACGGCTTTAAGAAATCCTAGAGGGGGGTTCACGGCGGAAATGGGTTTGTGGTGGAGGAGTGGTCATAGCAGAGGAGGGGTGTGGTGGAGGAGGGTTCACAGTGGAAAAGCGTTCGTGGTAGAGGAGCGTTAGTGGCAGAGGAGGGGTTGCAGAGGATGAGGGGTCAGTGGCGCAGCAGTCAGCTTTTGCTAAAGCATGAGGGGTGTGAGAAAGGAGGACACTGCTGGGGTTTCTTTATGAAACTCGATGGACCTTTTATCATCACTAGTTAAAAAGCATTAATAAACGTATGTTTTATCCACACTTAAAAAGCACTGATAAAAATATATATTATTATATATATTTATAAAATTATATATATGATAAATATATTTATTTATTTATAATTATTACTATTAATATTTATTTATTTATTTATATTTAGAAAATTATAATTTAAATAATTATAAAATTATAAGAAATATACTTATTATATTTATAGTCCTTGAAAAATATATAATAAATATATTAATTATATATATTTATAAGATTATAGATATATATAACTATATTTATTATAATTTGATAATTATTTAAATGAATAAATATTTATTTATAAGTATAATTATAAATAAATATTTAATTATTTATATATTTAATTATAAAATTATAACTAATTTATATTTCTAATATTTTTAATTTAATTAATATATATATTTATTATATTTATTATCATTTTATAATTATTAAAATATATCTGTATTTATTTAGAGTTATAAATTAAATATTTTTATTAATTTATCAATATTTGAATATATTTACAAATATATTTAGTTAATTATATATAAATTTATATATGAAAATAATAAATATAATTTTTATAAATTAATAATTATTTAAATAAATATATATTTATTTATATTTATAATGATAAATAAATATTTATTTATTTTTAATTAAAAATTTTAATAAATAAATATTTATTTATAGTATTAATTATAAATAAATATATATAAAAATTAATATTTATAAAGTTATAAAAAATTTATTTATAATTATATATATAATTAATATATTTATTATCATTTTTTAATTATTCAAATATATCTATATTTATTTAGGAATTATAATTATAACTATTTGTAATTATTTATAAATATTTGTATATTTTTATTAATATAGTTATTTTATTATATATATTTATAACTTTATAAGTATAATAAATATATTAACTGTAATTTTATAATTATTTACATATATATATATTTATAAAATTATATATGTATTTTTTGTAATTTTATAATTATTTAAATATATATAAGTATAGTTATAATTATAATTACAAAAAAATATATATTAATTAAAAAGTATTTATATATAACTAAATTTAATAATTATAAATATAAAAAATATATTTATTATTTAAATATATTTAATGTAATTTTATAAGTATTTTTTAGAACATAATAGTTCATATGGGTAACATGAATTAATCATATACGTAGTAAAGTATACATAATAAAAAATGATCCATCGCATATGGACAACATGAATAATAAGAAGGGTGTAATGTATAAATAAACATTCATGATCATACGTAACATATACGCATTCAATTATACTCACGTATGATCAATATATTTATTGACCAAATTCATTGGAAACATAAATTTTTTTTAATAATTAATTATAAATGTACATATTCAAAAATAATATATATATATATATATATATTAATTATAATTAAAATAAAAATAATAAATATATAAAATCTAACAAATCTAATAAATCTAATAAATCTAATAGATCTAATAGATCTAATAGATCAAATAAATCTAAAAATATAATAAATATAAATCAAATAAATCAACTAAATCAAATAAATCTAATAAATCTAATTAATCTAATTAATATATTTATTATTTAATGAAATTTATTATAACATTAAAATTATTTAAATTTATATATATTTATAATCTTAGAAATAGTATTTTTAAAACATTATATGTATATTTGAATTATTTAAAAATATTAATTATAAACATACATTTTTTATTTAATGTATACAAATAAACATCATTTAAGAATATAAATATGATCATTTTATATAAATTAATAATATATTTGTTCAAGACATTAATTAGAGCTTTTAGATGGGGCCGATAAAGGCCTCCCCTTTATTAGCACTTTCTTCTTAGCGCTGATAAAACAAGGCACTGCCCTGGCATCGTTCTATGGTAGTATTTCTTTATCTTGTAAAGCTCAGAATGAACTCTAATAATGAAATCCATGCCTACAAATTTAACCTTAGCCTTACCATCAAACTCATGAGAAAGAAAGATATATTTTACTTTTTCTAAGGTTAAGGAGTCTATTCCATACATCATAGCATATATAATATGTTCATACGAACAATCTAAAGAAATTAGTTTCATTTGGAAATCAATAAGTATGCAAAATCAACACTGGAAATATATTTATTTAGTGATTCAAATCCCACAACATTGCATCTTAACATAACTTGCCCATTACAACTTTAACGGTTTTATGAAAGAAACCGCCACAGATTTTATTTAGTTGGCACACAGAAACATACAACACACACAATCCTTAGTGCTGCAAGATCACATCTTAGTAAAGTTGTTTTATGCAGGGAGCTTCTCCTCGGTGGTTTCCAAGATGGTGTTGTAGTAGTTGGAGATTATCTAAGTGTCGCCTTGCACCTCAGTATTGATGGTGGTGCCTATATAGAGAGTATCCCACTAAATAAAGGTAAAAGGAACGTCACATGTACCTTTAGTTGCAATTAGATTCACTGTCACCTTAGTCATTGTTGTGACATTAACTTTTTGAACCACTTCTAGAATGGTAGTTTCCATTTTGGCTAGTCCTGACCCGTCCCCTGGGGCTCGTGTCGTGACTACCCAAAGACCACCTCATGATGATCTGGGGCCGACGAATAGCGTCGAAGGCATTATCCTGTAAGTGGGAGGGATTTTCCTGAGTGCCTATATGCACTCACACACACATATCCAAACCCACAATGTTGAGAAGTAAACAAGCATGCCACTAAGACAACTACTGAGAGAAAAAGTACAAAACATGAAGTAAAGGGCCAGAATACATGCCCAAAAAAAGTCAAGTACATGCTCCTAAAGTCTGTATGTGGTAAACCCTACCTGAAGGGTAGGTGAAAGGGGTACTTCCTGAAATCGTAGAGGTACGCCTCATTAGTCGGATCACATTGGGCACTGCCTGGTGCTAGACCACCAAGGTCTCTATCAAAGATTTTGTCTTCTGCACAAGACACAACACATTCAGGAAGAGCCCGTATAGGAGTGAGTAATTCAATACTCAATAAGGACCCCAGAACACAAAGATAACACCAAAAAGTAAATTATTTACAAAGTAGACTACCAAAGAGGTTACAAAGTGTAGCCTCTAAGAAGTACAGTGGAGAAAGAGATTCACTAGAGTCAGCTCACAAAGGAATCACCTAAAGTATAGAAATCAAGACTATCAATCATAATGCTGAACATCTTGCTCTGTTAAGGGACTCATCCCTGATTTTTCTCCTTGGTCTTCTAGGACACTGAGGTCCTCTTGTCTGTTGGGCCACTGAGGCCCACTGGTCTGTTGGGTCACTAAGTTCTGCTCGTCTATCTGGCCACTAAGGTCTGCTCGTATGTTGGTCCACTAAGGTTCTCTCATTTGTTGGGCCACTGAGGTCCGATAAATTCCCTCTCATAGCATTCTTGATTCCGATATAATCTACACCTCAAGTCATCGGTCGTATTTCAACTTTCACTAAAAACACATGGAGTATATCGAAAGGATCATCTCTTCACGAGGGTCCCAATGCTGCAAATGGCTCCTCTGCTGAGCCACTAAGGTCTGTTCTTTTTTTGATCAACTAAGGTCTACTCATCTGTTGAGCCACTGAGATCCACTCCTCTGTTGGGACACTAAGGTATGCTCGTCTGTTGGACCACTGAGGTTTTCTCGATTCCCGCTCGTAGCACACTTGATTCCGGGAGAATCTACTACTCAAGCCATCAGTCATATTTCAACATCCACTAAAACTCATATGAAGTATGTCAAAAAGGATCATCTTGTCACGAGGGTCTCAACGCTTCAAATGGCTCATCAATCAAACACACAGTTTGGATTTTATGATCGTATTATTGAAAAGGGGCCATTTGGGTCCAGGTCTGGTCCGACCTGACCTGGGTCACCACGGGACCCACATGTCATGGTCCCATTGGACAACGGCCCTTTGGGCGTGTGACATGGCCTGTTGCCACATCCTTCGAAGATCTTTCATTGGTCGTTTCCAACGGTCCCTATCGCTGCCCCACAATCGCTGTCGTGGGCACCTCCACCGTCGTGACGTGCCAGCAGTTTCTTTCGTGGTCCACCAGACTTGCTCTGGTGGTTCTTTATCCGATCCACGAGCACCTTCGAGATCCTCAGGTCATCTCCATCAATCTAGGGGTTTAGTCACGAAGAACACAAGAACTTCCTCAATGGTGGGATCTGGGCCTTGTTCATGTCGGCTCAATCCGTCCATGTTAGAATTTAAAAATGACTTGGGAGGGGATTTAAGAATCTAACATGGATAACTCCAATTCAAAACCCTGGGATCAAATACCCTCCCACTTATGTGATCAATCTGCGGGTCACCTATTTATAGGTTAACCCTCATTCATCACACAAATCCATGAATGGGGGAAAAGAAAATTCACTTAGAATCAAACCCCTATCTTGAGGATGGATCGTTGGTTGGAGAAGATCACACTATTTTCGTTTTTCATCCCTCAATCTGTCATTGGTGGTGGTTCATCGATCGTTGCTCGCCAACGCCAAATCTACAAGGGTTCAGAGCAACACTAGATTGTTCCAATGATCCTATATTCGGTTAACCCATTAAATTGAGAAGATATGTTTCTGTTACACTGAGTTGCAACGTCGTTACGATGTTTCCTTTATGAAACATAGTTTCTATTATGCTTCGGTTGCAATGTTTTTACATTACAACAAAATTTGAAATTCAAATAAAATAAACTAAAAGTTTATTTTATTTTTTATAAAGAAAATTTATATATATTTTGCTTAAAAATTCTGAAAAATAACTTTCCCTCGACCTGTGCCAGTCGAGGATAAGTCTTTCCTTAGGTAAAGTCATCGTTCTGGACGCAACGGTGCCCTCATGTTTTTAATCCCAGCACCTGTTTAGAAGTTTCCAAAACCGTGTATGTGCGCTATTTTAAATAAACTTAAAAAAAAGTTCAAACACTTATTCTGGGCTCACCAGGTCTCAGAATCAATTGTCGTCTGAGTGCCTAATCTTGAAATAATCTCATATAATTTTAAAAAAAGTTATATAGAATTTTCAAGATATTACGTTGTAGGCATCATATAATTATAACTATATATTTACTTATTTCATTTTAAATATTTATAACTTTATAAGTATAATAAATATATTTATTATAATTTTATAATTATTTACATATATTTATTTATTTATAGATATAATTATAATTATAAATAAATATATTTATATATCTATATATTTATAAAATTATATATGTATTTTTTTGTACTTTTATAATTATTTAAATATATATAGATATAATTATAATTACAAAAAAATATTAATTAAAAAGTATTTAAATATAATTAAAATTTAATAATTATAAATATAATAAATATATTTATTATTTAAATTTATTTAATGTAATTTTATAAGTATTTTTTAAAACATAATAGTTCATATGGGTAACATGAATTAATAAAATATCCAGTAAAGTTTACATAATAAAAAAATAGCCATCACATATAGAGAACATGAATAATAAGAAGGGTGTAATGTATAAATGAACATTTTTATGATACATAACATATATGCACGTCAATTATACTCACACATGATCAATATATTTATTGAGAAAATTCATTGGAAACATATATATTTATTTAATAATTAATTATTAACATACATATTTAAAAAGTATATATATATATAGTAAGTATAAATAGAATAAATATAATAAATATAGAAAATATAATTAATATAATTAATCTAATAAATCTAATAAATCTAATAAATATACTAAATCTAATAAATATAATAAATCTAACAAATAAAAACATTATAAATCCAATAAATCTAATAATACTAATAAATCAAATTAATATATTTATTATTTAATGAAATTTATTATAATCTTATAATTATTTAAAAATATATATTTAATTATAATATTGCAAATAGTTTTTTAAAAACATTATATATATATTTGAATTATTAGAAAATATATATTAATTATAAACATGTGTTTTTCATTTAATGTACACAAATAAACATTATTTTAGAATATACATATAATAATTTTATATAAATTAATAATATATTTATTAAAAACTTTTATCAGAGATTTTAGCTAGCACCAATAAAGGCCTCCCCTTTATCTGTGCCTTCAGCTTTGCACTGATCAAACGTGGCGCTACCATTGCCCCATTCTGTGGTAGTATTTCTTCATCTTGCGATGCTCGGAATTGCTTCTAACAATGAAAGCCATGGCTTCATATTTAACCTTAGCCTTGTCATGCAACTCATGAGAAAGAAAGATAGGTTTGACTTCCTCAAAGGTTAAGGAGTCTATGCCATACATCATAGAATTTATAATATGTTCATATGAACAATCTAAAGAAACTAGTTTCATTTGAAAATCAATAAGTATGAAAAATCAACATAGGAAATATATTTATTTAGTGATTCAAATCCAACAACTGTACAAGTTAAAATTACGCACCCATTACAACTTTAATGATTCTGTGAATGAAACCACCATAGATTTTATTTGGTTGGCACACAGAAACATAAAAAACAAACAAAATCCTCAGTGTTGCAAGATCACACATCAGTAAAGTTATTTTATATAGGGAGCTTTTCCTTGGTGGTTTCAAAGATGGTGTTGTAGTAGTTGGAGCCCGTGTAAGTTTTTCCTTGCACCTCAGTAGTGATGGTGGTGCTCGTATAGAGATTATCCCTCTGCATGAAAGTAAAATGAACGTCGCACATACCTTTAGTTGCAATTAGATTCACTGTCACCTTAGTCATTGATGGGACAACAACTTTGTGAACCACTACCAGAAGGGCAGTTGCTTTTTTGGCATGTCATGACCTATCCCCCGGGGCTCATGTCGTGACTAACCCAATCCCTCCTCAAGATGGCCAAGGGCTAGTGACTAGCACTGAAGGTATTATTCCGTAGTTGGGAGGCATTTTCGTGAGTACCTTTACGCACTCACATGCACACACATCATAACCAACAATGCTGAAAAGTATACAAGCTTTCCACTAAGACAACCATTGAGAGTAAAAGTACAAAACTAGAAGTAAAGGGGTCAGAATACAAGCCCAACAAAAAGACAAGTACAAGCTCCTAAAGTCCGTCTACGGTAAACCCTACTTAATGTGTAGGTGAAGGGGTGCCACCTGAAGTCGTTGAGGTACGCCTCATCTGTCAGATCTCATTGGGTATCACTTGGTGCTGGACCACCAATGTCTCTGTCGAAGCATCTGTCATCTGCCATGGACACAACACGTGCAGCAGAGCCCGTGCATGGGTGAGTAACACAATACTCAGTAACGACCCCAAAACACAAAGGTAATACCAAAAAGGAAAGTATGCACAAAGTAGACTACCAAAGAGGTATAGGAAGTATAGATTCTAAGAAGTATAGTGGACAGAGAGAGTCATTAGATTCAGCTCACCCAGGTATAACCTAAATTATAGAAAGAAAGTCTATCATATGTAATGCTGAACATATTGACCTGATGAGTTGCTATCGTCTGATGGGCCACTAAGGTCCACTAGTTTGCTGGGCCACTAAGGCCTTCTCATCTATTGGGCCACTGAGGTTTGCTCGTCTGCTGGGCCACTAAGTTTTTTTCATCTGCTAGGCCACTAAGGTTCGATCCTCTACAGGTCCACTAAGGTCCTCTTGATTCCCACTCGTAGCGCGCTTCATTCGGGGAGAATCTACTCCTCAAGCCATCTGTCGTATTTCAACTTCCATAAAAACTCACATACTGTATTTCAAAATGACCATTTCTTCACGAGGGTCCCAACGCCGCAAACGGATCATCTGTTGGGCCACTGAGATTCGCTCTTCTGTTGGGCCACTCAGGTCTGCTCATCCGTTAGGCCACTGAAGTCTGCTCGTCAGCTGGGCAACTGAGGTCTGCTCGATTCCCGCTCATAGCATGCTTGATTCTGGGAGAATCTACTCCACATGTCATCGGTCATATTTCAACTTATATTAAAACTCACATGGAGTATGTCAAATGGATCTTCTTGTCACACTGGGCAAAACACCGCAAACAGCTCGTCAATTAGACACATCGTTTGGAAGTTATGCATGTTTTACTAAAAAGGGGCAGGTTGAGTCTGGGTCTGACCCGACCCACTGTGAGCGGGCCGACTTGCCACGCCTAGACGCAGTGGCAGTTGCCCCTTCCACTCCCGGTCAACGTGGCGGTTTCTTCATGTGATCGCCCCATGGGTCGCCGCGGTCCCATAGGACCACGGACCTCCGAGCGCTGATGCAACTCGTGGTTACGTCCGCCGATGACCTACCGCCGACGGTTGCCGATGGCCACTATCTTCATCCCGAGGCCGCTGTCGTGGGGACCTCCACCGTTGTAGCGCACCGCCTCCCACACACAGTGTGTTTGGGGTTTCTTCTTGCGGACCACCAGACTTACTCTGGTGGTCTGTTCTCTGATCTACGAGCACCTTCAGGATCCTCGGGTCGTCGTCATAAATTCGGGGGTTTGGTCACGAAGAACACAAGAACACCCACAACTGAGGGATCTGGCCCTTGTTCATGTCGGCCCAATCCCTCAACATTAGAATTTAAAAACAACATGGGAGGGGGTTTAAGAATCTAACATGGATAACGTCGATTCAAAACCCCAAGATCCAAAACCCTCTTGCATAATTGATCGATCTGTGGGTCTTCTATTCATGGGTTAACCCACATTCATCGCGCAAATCCTTGAATGGGTGAAAAGGAAATTCACTTAGAATCAAACCCTTATCTTGAGGTATGATCGTTCGCTGGCGAAGATCACACTGTTGTCCTTCGTCGTTCCTCAATTCATTGTTGGTGGCGGTTTGTCGATCATCACTCGCCAATACCAAATCTTCTAGGGTTCAGAGCAATACTGGATTGTGCCAACGATCTCATTTTCAATTAAACATTAAATGGAGAAAACAGATTTCAGTATTTCTGTTACGCTGAGTCTCAACGTCGTTAGGCTATTTCATTAACCAAAATAGTACTTCAATTACCCTCAGGTTGCAACATTGTTATGTTGCAACAAAATTTGAAACTCGAAAAAAATAAACAAAACCTTTATTTTTTTTCTTAAGAAAAATTTAATATATTTTTCTTTCAAATTCCAAAAATTAACTTTCCCCTCGACCCGTGCCGATCGAGATTGAGTCTTTCATTAAGTAAATTCATCATTTCAGACGCAAAAAGTGCCCTCATATTTTTAATCCGGGAACCTGTTCAGAAGTTTCAAGAACTGCGTACGCGCGCTATTTTAAATGAAATTAAAAAAAAGTTCAAACACATATTCCGGGCTCATCGGATCTCGGAATCAAGTGTCGTTTGAGCGTCTGGTCTCAAAATAATCTCATATAATTTTAAAAAAAATACATAGAGTTTTTGGGACACTATGTTTCATGCATCATATAATTATAACTATATATATTTATTTTATTTTATATATTTATAACTTTAGAATTATAATTAATATATTTATTATAATTTTATAATCATTTACAAACATATATTTATTTATAGTTATAATTATAACTATATATATATTTATAAATTATATATGCATTTTATGTACTTTTATAATTATTTAAATATATATAAAGTTATAATTATAATTACAAATAAATATATTAATTAAAAAGTATTTTTAGACAATTAAAATTTAATAATTATAAAAATAATAAATATATTTATTATTTCAATATATTTAATGTAATTATATAAACATTTTTTAGAACATAATAGTTCATATGGGTAACATGAATTAATCATATAACTAGTAAAGTATACTTAGAAAAACGAGTCACCACATATGGACAACATGAATAATAAGAACGGTGTAATGTATAAATGAACATTCACGATGACACATAACATATACGCACGTCAATTATACGCACGCGTGATCAATATATTTATTGACCAAATTCATTAAAAACACAAACACACACATATATATATAATAATTAATTATAAATATACATATTTAAAAAGTATGTATATATATATTAATTATAAATAAAATAAATATAACAACTATAACAAATATTATAAATATAAAAATAATAATAAATCTAATAAATCTAGTAAAACTAATAAAACTAATTAATCTAATTAATCTAATTAATATATTAATTATTTAATGAAATTTATGATAATCTTATAATTATTTAAATATATATTTATATTTAATTGTAGTCTTAGAAATACTTTTTTAAACATTATATATATTTGAATTATTAAAAAAATATTAATTATAAATATGTGTTTTTTATTTAATGTATACAAATAAACATTATTTTTTAATATAAATATAATAATTTTATATAAATTAATAATTTTTTAAAAAAAACATTTTATCGGTGCTAAAAGTGGTGCTGATAAATCTACCCTTTATCAGCGCTAAGAAAAGTACTAATAAAGGATATAGCTTTATCATCACTTTTTTTAATGCTGATAACGGGAAGATTTATCAGCACTTTTAGCTAGCTCTGATAAACGTGTCCCCTTTATCGGCGCTTTCTGGTTAGCACTGATAAAACGAGGCTCTGCCCTTGCCCTATTCTAAAGTAGTATTTCTTCATCCTTTGAAGCTTGGAATGACCTCTAACAATGGAAGTCATGGATTGAGATTTAACATTAGCCTTGCGAGGCAACTCATGAGAAACCAAGATAGATATGACTTGTGTAAGGTCATGGAGTCTTTGCCAAACATCATAGCATTTATAATATGTTCA
Organism: Viscum album; assembly: GCA_963277665.1. Taxonomy (NCBI): domain Eukaryota; kingdom Viridiplantae; phylum Streptophyta; class Magnoliopsida; order Santalales; family Viscaceae; genus Viscum; species Viscum album. Next base: position 1,081,014,549 of record OY728145.1, on the reverse strand, counting down.
TATGAACAATTTAAAGAAATTAGTTTCATTTGCAAATTAAAGTATGGAAAATTAACACAGGAAATATATTTATTTGGTGATTCAAATCCCACAACATTGCAAACACAACGCACCCATTACAACTTTAACGGTTCTGTGAAGGAAACCACCACAGATTTCATTTAATTGGAACACATAAACGTAAAAAACACACTCAATCCTCGGTGCTGCAAGATCACACCACAATAAAGTTGTTTTATGCAGGGAGCTTCTCCTCGGTGGTTTCAAAGATGGTGTTGTAGTACTTGGAGCCGGTGTAAGTGCCGCCATTCACCTCAGTAGTGACGGTGGTGCCAGTATAGAGAGTATCCCTCTGCATGAAGGTAAAAGGAACGTCGCACGTATGTTTGGTCGCAATTAGATTCACTGTCACCTTAGTCATTGCTGGGACAACAACTCTGTGAACCACTTCCAGAACCGCAGTCCCCGTTTTGACCTCTCCCCACTCCACTCTCGATTGAACTTCACCTGACAGCTCGATCTTTCCCTCAAAGATGAGTGGGAGGCTGAAATCTAGGGTGGCCTTCATGCCCAACTTCAGCACCACCATCGTCTTCCAGGTACTGGTCTTGGTATCGGTATAGGAAAGCTTGACGTCCAGAGTGTTGGGTTGATGACCGAGGTTACTCATGGAATTCTTGGCAAGATCCACCAGATTTTCATCGTAAACCCTCTCATTGGGGATGTCATACTTGACATCGAATATGGTACTCGTCAAAATGAGCTCTTCCACGGCTATCCGCACCTCCTTGGTAACCGAGGGGACGGGTGCGTTGAGGCAACTCATCTTTCCTTTGGTCGTCAGGTGCTTAGAGAAGTTGCGGTTGCCCAAGTTGAGAAGGCTTATTGTTTTGCTGTCAACCAAGAAAGATTGAAACAGGGTGTCCTTGTTGCTGCTGCTGGCATCATTAGAATCAGCCCAGATCCAGTTAGGGCTGCGCCTCCAGAATCTGCCCACAGAGACGGACTTTATGTGGATGTTTCCATCGTCCGCCGTGAAAATCTCAGCAGTCGCCGTTGAGTCGCTGATGTCATCTGTTTCAAACTGAAGATACGGGTGGCCTTCGATACGACGAAGACACAGATATCTGTCGTTGTCCCCTTTGAATTCCACTTACTTGGGGAGGATGATCAGCGACTCCCAGTCGATGACCATGAAAATGTCAACTGTTACTGCGGATGAGTCACAAACAGTGGACACAACAATCAGACGAACAACAATTGAAACATAATCGGTGCTGATTGAAACAAGAACCAACAGAAATGAAACTTGCAGGAAAGAAAAGTACAGGAACACGAGATTTAATGTGCTTCGGACCCTTTGGGTCCTACTGCATGGCAAGAACACCCCCACGCACGCATCTTTTATTAATATCAAACAAACAGATTATAAAGGAATGGATTCGCCCCAAAAGATAATCAACAGGGATGAAAAAAATACAGGGTTTCAATAAACCGCAAGAAGGAAATGAAATACTTACAATGCCGGGCGCAAACAAGCCCGTCTGTCCTGTTCGCTTCAAGCGCTCATCTGGATCTGGTTCGAAATGGACTCAGAGGTTGGCTGTCGGAATAATGATGCCGATCAAAGGGCCCGTCACAGAGCTCCACCAGAAGCGGCACACTAGTAGTGTGTCGCGGAGTCTGCTGCCGTCGAGAACACCCTACACGGGCTTGAGCGCCAAGATCCGTAGATGACGAAGGAGGCTTGCTGAGATTTCCAGGGAAAAGGAAGCCGAAGGTGATGTTCAAGATCAATGCATAGGTGAGTCGAAACAGACGCGATAAAACCCCCTGCAATCAACGGTTCGTCGAAACCGCCTGCCGTCCGAGAGAATGCCACGAAGCCAAAGTGAAAACCAAGAGCCGTTAACGGGTTGAATCTGTTCGACTAGCGAGAACAGATGGACGGCCTGTGATGATTGGCCGGTGATAAAGATTGACGGCCATGATTCAAGGGGCGGCTGCAACTGGATTGCCAATGTGGCAATGGCTCAAGCGGGAGAAAAACAAAACAAGAGCATGTGAGGTTTAACAAAAAAACAGGTGAGTCAAAAATAAAAAAAAAATGAATTTAAATAAAAACAAAACAATAATGAATTAATTCATTAATTCACAAAACTCCACCATTTTAATTAAATTCAGGGATGTTCTTGCACCTAGGGCTACGGAACAGGAACCAAGTTCAAACTATCTAGGCAATATTTGAACTTTGATAAAATGACAGCTTTAGTCAAACTATCAGCTGGATTTTTATCAGTGTGTATCTTATTGACACACACGGTTCCTTATTCTATCACATCTCAAATAAAGTGTAATCTAATGTCTATATGCTTTGATTTACCATGGAAAACTAAATTTTTAGACAAATGTAATACAGATTGACTATTAGAGAAAACATTAATAGTTAAATCATAAAGCTTGAGTTCAGAAGACAAGCCTTTAAGCCATAAGGCTTCCTTTACTGCCTCGGTGAGTGCAATGTACTCAGACTCAGTGGTGGAGAGGGCAACAACGGACTGCATGTTGCACTTCCATGAGATAGCCCCACCGCAGGCAGTGAACACGTATCCAGTCAATGACTTTCTGGTGTCAATTTTACCTGCATAATCAGCATCTACAAAGCCTACCAATATGTTAGAAGCATTAACATTTTTACCAAAGCATAAAGAAAAATTAGATGAACATGATAAATATCTGAGAAGCCGTTTGAGGGCATGTCAATGGGGCTTCCCAGGAGCGGCCATAAATCTGCTCAAGGTGCAAATATCAAAAGCAATGTCAGGCCTGGTGCAAATCATAGAGTACATTATACTACCAACAATTCTAGCATATGGAATTTTAGACATAAATTGCACGTCATCATCAGTAGTGGGTGCTTGTGTTAAAGAAAATTTAAAGTGTTGAGCAAGAGGTACATTCACAGGTTTGAGAGATTCAAACATGTACCTCTTTAAGATCTTTAAAATGTAAGCATGCTGAGATAAGTATAGCAGTTTGTTAGGTCTATCTCTAATGATTTCAACACCTTAAATCTGCTTAGCTGCACCTAAGTCTTTCATTTCAAAGTTGCCTTTTAATTGGGATTTAATTGAAGTGATAAAACTCATATTCTTACATATGATAAGCATGTCATCTATGTAAAGAAGAAGGTAAATCATACAACATTGAACAGACTTGAAGTAGACACAAGCATCATACTGGCTCCTGGTGAATTGGTTATTTAACATAAAGGAATCAAATTTATTATACCATTACCTTGATGCCTGTTTTAAACCATACAAGGACTTATTTAGAAGGCAAAATTGGTTGGATTTGAATTCCTTTGAATAGCCATAAGGAGGTTTCATAAAGATTTTTTCATTCAAATCCCCATGCAAGAAGGCAGTTTTAACATCAAGTTGCTCGATGTGCAGATCGAGATAGGCAGCGAAGGCTAACAAGAGCCGAATAGAAGAGTGTTTCACAACAGGGGAAAAATTTTCAGCATAGTCGATTCCCTCTCTCTGAATAAATCCTTTGGCGACCAGCCTAGCTTTGAACCTTACTTTATTTCCCTCTGTGTTGTCTTCCTTTCTCTTGTAAATCTACTTGGACCCAATCACTTTAGCATTCACAAGTTTGTGAACAACGGTCCAAGTGTGATTTTTCTTTAGAGATTTCATTTCTTCATTCATGGCTATGATCCAATGCTTTGAATCCTTATCCTTTAAATCTTGTCTATACAATTGAGGATCATCATCGATGAGATCATGGGCCACATGAAAAGCATATGATGCCATATCATACTGGCTGAACCGAGCAGGAGGTCTAGAGACCCTCCTTTTTCTATCTCGGGTTAATTGATAATATTGATGATCGGTGGAAGGTCCAGAGTCTGATTCTGAACCAGAACTCATCTCAGAGTCAGCCACATCAGTGGGTTGATGAGGAGGAGGAATAGACATAACATCAGTCTCAACATGAGTAAATGGCTCATGTTCATCAGACTTATGAAAGTCTGGATCAGAACTGCCAGGTGTGTCAATCCTGGTCTTAGGAGTAGAGGACTCATGGAAGACAACATCTCTACTAATAATGCGTCGTTGGTATCCTGGTTTATCCACCCAGAGTTTATATCCTTTAACTCCATCGGGGTAACCAAAAAAGATGCACTTGTGGGCTCTTGGTTCAAGTTTGTCAGTCTTGATGTGGTCATAGGTTGTACACCTGAAGACCCTTAAGTAGGAATATGATGGGGGCTTGCCGGTCCATATTTCTTCTGGAGTAATGAATTGATTCGTAGAGGAGGGACACCTATTAATCAGGTACACAGCAGTGCTTGTGGCCTCGGCCCAAAAGGATTTAGGGAGGCCGGGGTGAGAAAGCATGCTACGGACTCTTTCAAGGATAGTCTGATTCATCCTCTCTGCTAGGCCATTCTGTTGGGGAGTTTCCCTAACAGTTCTGTGCCTCTTGATACCTTCAGACTCACAGTATTGAATGAACTCAGTGGGCAGGTACTCAAGCCCATTGTCCGTCCTCATGGTCTTGACTTTCTTCCAAGTTTGATTCTTGACTGAGGCTTTCCAGGTTTCAAATGTTTGGAAAACATCTGATTTATTTTTGAGGATGTATACCCAAACCTTCCTATAGTAATAATCGATAACGGTGATGAAATAGAAACCTCCACCATGAGAGGAGGTCCTGGCCGGACCCCACAAATCCGAATGGATGTAATCAAGTGGGGCGGCTGCCTTGAAGGACGATCTATTGAAGGTCACTCTTTTAGCCTTTCCCATCACACAATCTTCACAAAACGGGAGATTCGTAGGTGTGATGTCATTCAGCAATCCTTGCTTGCTGAGTTCTTCAAGCCCTTTGGAACTTACATGCCCCAACCTTCTATGCCAGAGCATTGTGTTGTCAGTGTTCGTGGTATAAACACTACCCAACTGTCTTGAATGGGTCCTTCCATTCAAGACATACAAACCATTCACAAGGGATCCTTTTATGATGGTTCTTGATCCTTTTGAGACTTTAATAGTACCAGATTCAGATCTAAAAGTATATCCCTTTTGATCTAGGACTCCTAGGGAGATCAAGTTTTGTTGCAAGTTGGGGACCCACCTTACATCAAGTAAGGTGATGATGGAATGGTCATCTAATCCTATCAGGACACATCCTATCCCCTCAACCTTGAACTTCTTGTTATTCCCTAATAGAAAGTCCCCTTCCACTTTCTCGACCAACTCTAGGACAGACTCTCTGTGGGGACACATATGGAAGGAGCATCTAGAGTCAAGGACCCACTCACGGTCGAGTTTATGGCTGGACACATTTAGAACTTCGGTTGTGTCATAACCAGAGTCAACAATAAGAGACTGGTCAGTGGGTTGTGTGCGCTCTTGCTCTCTCTTAAGCTTCCTACACTCGGGCTTAATATGCCCAGGCTTCCCACAATGGAAACAAGTAACTTTTCTGTCATTATTGTCATTGTTCTTTGTCTTTCGATCGTGCCTTGGTTCTTTGTTATTACTACTTTTGTCTCTGCTAAAATGATTCTTTTTGTTTTTAACCTGAGGCCTTCCGCTAGTGAATAAACTCTCAGCCTCACCTTCCACCTTAGGTTTTGAGTGAAGATCCTTAGATAAGAGGGCAGACAAGACTTCTTCTAGAGTCAAGGAGTCATGACCATACATCATGGTCTTGACCAGAGTGCTATATCTATGGTCTAGAGAGATCAGGAGAATAATAGCCTGATCCTCATAATCTACCGTGACATCTATATTAGCTAAGTCAAGCATGATTTTATTGAACTCATCAAGATGAGATTTCAAGGAAGAGCCTGGTCTCATCCTAAAAGTGAACATGTGGTGCTTCTTATAGAGCCTACCAACAAGGGAGGCAGTCATATAAATCTTCTCTAACTTGAGCCAGATGCCGGCAGCAGTAGACTCAAAGGCCACTTCCCTAAGGACTTTATCACCTAAGGACAATAAGAGGGAACTATGGGCTTTAATTAGAGTGTCATTGGGGACCAGTTGGTGTTTAGCTATGGTTTTTCCAGCTTCATTAACAGTTGTTATGGGTTTAGTAGGCCCATATAGGGCAACAATAAGACCTTGTTGGACTAATAATGCCCTCATTTTAATACGCCATAAATTTAAGTCATTGTCTCCATCAAATTTTTCGATTTCATACCGCATTGTAGACATATTTATATATAGTGAGTTGATGCGAAGTAATTGGGGACAATGAGAGTGTACGCCCCCAAAAGACTGGCCAATACTCACTAGGAATAAATTTGTACAATGTGCATAAAAACAAAATTATTTGGTAAAGACAGTAATTTCAGTCTTAATAAGAAACTAAAGACTACAATATATTGGCAGAATTAAACAGGAATAGTGTGGAAAACAGAAAACCTAATTTATTAACACAACTAAGAGGAAGCTGGATAGAGAACCGAAAACAGTGAACCTGATTTTAATAAAACTGAAACAGAATACAGAAAAAGGTAGATTCAACAGTTTTGTAAACAGTACAAGGTGCTGCAACCAATGACAGCCAAGATGACTGTTACAAAAAAAACAAGAAATATAACTTAAAACAGAAGGGAAGCAGTGGTAAACAGTCGGTAAAAAAGTGAAATAATCTGTAGTTACAAAAAAATGCAAACAATGGAGGACATACAGGCAGATTGTGAAGAGAAAAGAAAAAAATTTATCATACAAATTGTTATCACAATAGACAACCGTATACCAGGAAATATCCGTAGACAGATTGCGCAGTAAACTAGTAACTGTTTATTCTAAACAAATTTACAAATAACAGATCAGCAAGATAGCAAGATATCACAGATATTGCGAACTGATATGATGCAGATGTGACCGAGCAGCAAAGAAGACAAAGGGCAAAAAAAATGAAAACAGCAGTCGAACGGTGGCTCTGATACCACTTGTACGGCGGATGAGTCACAAACAGTGGACACAACAATCCGACGAACAACAATTGAAACAGAATCGGTGCTGATTGAAACAAGAACCAACATAAATGAGACTTGCAGGAAAGAAAAGTATAGGAACACGAGATTTAACGTGCTTCGGACCCTTTGGGTCCTACTGCACGGTAAGAACACCCCCACGCACACATCTTTTATTAATCTCAAACAAACAGATTACAAAGGAATGGATTCGCCCCAAAAGATAAGCAACTGGGATGACAAAAAATACAAGGTTTCAATAAACCGCAAGAAGGAAATGAAATACTTACAACGCCAGGCGCAAAAAAGCCCGGCTGTCCTGTTCGCTTCAAGCGCTCGTCTGGATCTAGTTCGAAATGGACTCAGAGGCTGGCCATTGGAATAATGATGCCGATCAAAGGGCTCGTCACAGAGCTCCACCAGAAGCGGCACACCAGCAGTGTGCCGCGGAGTCTGCTGCTGTCGAGAACACCCTACACGGGCTCGAGCGCCAGGATCCGTAGATGAAAAAGGAGGCTTGCTGATATTTCCAGGGAAAAGGAAGTCGAAGGTGATGTTCAAGATCAATGCATAGGTGAGTCAAAACAGAGGCGATAAAACCCCCTGCAATCGACGGTTCGTCGAAACCGCCTGCCGTCCGAGAGAATGCCACGAAGCCAAAGTGAAAACCAAGAGCTACTAACGGGTTGAATCTGTTCGACCAGCGAGAATAGATGGACGGCCTGTGATGATTGGCCTGTGATAAAGATTGACGGCCATGATTCAAGGGGCATCTGCAACTGTATTGCCAACGTGGCAATGGCTCAAGCGGGAGAAAAACAAAATAGGAGCATGCGAGGTTTAACAAAAAAACAGGTGAGTCAAAAATAAAAAAAATGAATTTAAATAAAAAAAAACAATAATGAATTAATTCATTAATTCACATCAACACTCTGGTGGTCATGAACTTTGTAATTTTCCAGAACGGGTCGATTAAAAGGCACCTTATTCAGCCGCCACACACATAAGTAAGAACCTGATTGGTGGTGGATGAAGCGGACCGTTTTTGCGGCAGCGTCAACTTGGAGGGGCCTGAAGAACATGTATGACTCCTTGGTTTGGTCGTTCTCTGGCTTGGTGGCAGTCTCGGTGATCCAGTACTGCTCCTTTGGGTTTCCGGTGATGGAAAGTTTTTTGGTGCGGACCCAGTATCTATTGTTTTGATAGCTGCTGATGTGCACCGTGCCATCTGTGTCGGTTGTCTCCACTTGGAACTTTGCAAATGGACTCACGGATGTCTGTCGTTCTCAGGTATGATTCCCATTCATTTTTAAACAAACCTATATCTTCTTGTGAGTAAGGGGATTCTCTACATTCATAATTGTACTAGAATAATATTAATACAAAAAGGATTAATAAATATTTTAAATGGAATAGTAATTGTCTTCAAAAATGTCTCTTTAAGGATTCATGTTTGTTGACGGAATATGTTCTCTCTCATAAATTTAGAAACACAATGACCCCGAACTTTTCCATTTATTTATTTTGTACACTTTAGAAACATTAAGAAAAATAAGTATTTTTTTGTATGTGTTTGGATAGTGAAATATTATTATATATACCCTAATACTTGTCCACTTGTAGAACTTGTTAGGGTCCTTGTTTACATAGATTGTCTTTATTCCTTGATTTTCACAATATTTAGACACCACCCTATTATAACCGAATCCTCATTAAAACATAATATAAATTATATAAAATGATGTTTAGTTCTAAACCATTGGATGCAGTGTATTACAAATTGAAAACCATCATCATTTGCGGTCAGTTTATTGAGTATCCATGTGGTGAATCCAAGAAATAAATCTTTGGAGTATCAAAATTAACTACAACGAGTATCCAATGTTTCCTAAAAACACAAAAAGAAATAAGTGACGAAATAAATGAAAATATATTTGATATTATTAAATTGTAGAGTTTTACCCCTGCATCCTTGGTGTTAAGAATTGTATGTCATCTGTAAGTTTTCTTACGAACAATTTGGCTAGTTTAACACTATTTCATCTATTTTTTTATTATATTTCTTCTTTGTTCTGTACAAGTGACGTGAGGACTAATGAGTCCAAATTTATGTTCATGGGGTAATCCCTTCAATCAGTATTGATATATACACCTATAAAATATATGAGTTGTATTTAGTCATAATTAACATTGTATATCAGCTATTGGAGAAATAAATCACGAAAAAACACAAAATTTATACATTTAAAACTAAGAATCCTAGAGATTCATACTTGAGGATTTCATTTACATTCATAAGATTAATGTAGTCTTTAATGAACTCTTCATACATTTGTTATTCTAAATCAACTATGCAATTACTTCCACTTTGTAACTTTGTTTATGCATGAACCTTCAATCTTAGTAAATGCAGATATTGAACGTGAGGGGGTAAAGGTTGTTTTTTAAAATCTTTTCGATTAGTTGGTTGATCCTATATATTATCTTGATTTGAAAATTCGTTTAAACCCATTCTCTTTGTCCGTCTGTAATAACATCCATATATTTAGATATTTTTTCATTAATTGTTGACGGATTATAATGAAAAATAAATTTGAAATGAATACATATTTATCGACATGTTTTTTACAAGATATGATGGGCATGGTATGAATGTTCCAATATTTTGGTTGACCTTATGAATAACTTTGTCATAAAGTGGAACAGGTAGCTCAGCACTCAGTTCATGAGCTATGCTCATCACCACTCTCACATGACATATTAAAAGTTGTATTATGTGTAGAGTGTACTCTCGGATATTGAACATGGTAGCCTTGGATACAAAACTACTGGAAAATGGGCCTATATCCACAGTTTTTCAAGAAACCGTGGGTATAGGGTACCCCTACACCAACGGTTTTCGAAAACCTTATGTAAAGGGATAATATTTTTCCAAAACCGTGGGTATAGATATTTTTTAAAGACCTATACCCATGGCTTGGAAAAACCATGGGTATAGGTGTTTTTTTCAAGATGTATACCCACGGTTTTGGTCAAACCATGAGTATAGGGTTTTTTTGGAAGACCTATACCCACGGTTTTTCAAAACCGTGGGCATTGAGGGTTTTATTTTGAAGACCTATACCCATGGTTTGGCCAAACTGTGGGTATAGATTTCCCCCGGGAAAAAAATTACGCGGGACAACAAAAATATTTGGCGGGAACATGGTTTGGATTAATATAATTACATAGATACACGTAATTATACAAATAATATCCATAGGTTGGTTGGTTGGGTAGTACTTGTTGTTGAAGGCAGTCCCTTGTTTGAATCTCAGTGATTGTTTTTTTCTAATAAATGAGTTATAATTAATATAAGTAAATAGATGTATTTTTATATTTACAAAATTTCTGCAGCTTAGTTGGTCTGGAAACCTATTTGTTGGGAAAAATCCCTCAAGGCATCATTGAAGCATTTTAGAGATGATTGTGTTTGTTAAAAATGCAGGGCTCCATGTTGTGTTTGTTGACAAAGTGAGTCTCAATGACTCAAACTGTTGACAAAGGGAGTTTTCTTGGAGAATGGGGAAAAGTTTTTTTGGTAAAGGGAATTGTTATATTGTATTAAATAGGTTTCTAATGTTGTAGCTAGGAATTTTTTCAAATTCATAACATCAAAACATTGGCAAAGAAAAGGTGGCGCGCAAGTCCAAAAGTGGCGCGCAGGTTTTGGCACGCAGGTGTTGGCGTGTAGGTGTTGGCGCGTAGGTTTTGGCGCGCAGGTTTTGGCGCACAGGTCCTCAAAATGACTATAAATAGATGACTACCCTCCTCATTTCATAAAGAACTCAACACTTAGAGAAAATCCGAGCTCTCAACACGCAAGTGGAAGCTGTGGAGCGCAGGTTCTGGTGCGCAGGTTGTGGCACGCAGGTTCTGGAATGCAGGTTGTGGTGTGCAGGTTCTGGCATGCAGGTTCTGGCGTGCAGGTTGTGGTGCGCAGGTTCTGGTGCACAGGTTCTGGCCCGTAGGTTCTAGTGCACAGGTTTTGGCCCGCAGGTTCTAACCCGCAGGTTCTTGCGCAGCAGGTTATGGCCCACAGGTTTTAGCCAGCAAGTTTTGGCCAGTAGGTTTTGGCCAGCAGGTTTTGGCCAGCAGGTTTTGGCCAGCAGGTTTTGGCCAGCAGGTTTTGGCCAGCAGGTTTTGGCCACCAGGTTTTGGCCACCAGGTTTTGGCTCGCAGGTTTTGGCGTGTAGGTGTGGCGCACAAGTTGGTTTTTCCGCAATGAAGGTAGAGGTTTTGCACTGGTTAAAGGGGTACACAGGTCACCCTAGGGTTTCATGAAAGTTAGAATTTTCCCAAAACATTTGTGGTAAAGCAGTATTCATCAGTGGATAAATATTGAACTTCAACAAAGCATCTATCAACAGTTGAGGATGCATTAGTTCATGCAAATGAAGATACCTACAGGTCTATAAACTGTGAGTGGATCCTTTTCGGAGCAGTGAGCAAAAGAAGAGTAAGAAGGTGATCCTCTCCACTGGCAGTGATCTAGAGAGAGATAAACAGGGAGTGACCCTTAGGAAAGCAGTGAGCTGACCCTAAACCTTGTAAAGGTAGTGAGCCTAGGACAGAGTGATGGTTTTCGAACCTTTGTATCCACATCTAGTGAAGAATAGTGGAATTTGGTATGACCGGCAACTTGTCGGTATATGCTCCTTGGACGTAGCCCAGCGAGGGTGAACTAAGTAAAGGTCTCTGTGTCTGTCTGCTTACTTCCCTGCATTGCATTTAAAGCATCATCATCAGATAAAGAAGCAAATAAGTGATTATAATAAACACACAAGTGCAAACAAAGTGACCCTTGTAATAAAGAGGTCAAGATCCAGTGGGGCAAGAAGAACTTTGAAAAAGAATATCCATACCCTAATTCACCCCCCCTCTCAGGGTATATAGGCCCTTACTAGTCCTAACAATTGGTATCAGAGGGAAGGTTTCTTTTATCAGATTTGTTTTCTCTGACTGGGTATATTTTATTTTTGTGGTTAAATCAGTTTTCTCTTATCTCAGTGTGCCATGGCAATGGGAAAACATCATAGAATAATCAGAAGTTAGATGATATCCCTTGGTGTGGATGTGTTTATGGAAAAAGTGTTATTCAAATAAAAGAGTCAAATAACTTTCTAAAAGAAGTCTTGGATGAATCTGATAGGTAAAAGATTGATTCACTCAATCATGATGTAGGAATGAGTGAAGTACTTGAACATAAAAGGGATACCGAAACAACTGATGATGAAGATGTATTAAGAAAGAGGCCACCAGTAGATATTATCAACATGACAAAGAAATTGGATTGGAAATTGGGTGATGATGTTAAATATAAAGATATTAGGATCTAAGTATTGGAAATTGAGGTCAACAAGCTAAGAGTATTAAATAAAAGGCTTATTGATGTGGCTACTGACCTAAGGGAGAAGAATGATTCTCAAGGTGAAGAAATACCAAAGATGACCATAATGAAAGGAAAACAAAAGGCTTGTGATTATAAAGAGAATCACAAGTTAGAGGAAGTTCAGAATCTAAAAGACAGAAATGATGATCTAGCTACATAGTTGTCTGAAGAAGTTCAGAAGAATCAAAGGCTACAACAAGATAATGAATCTGTCTCTGAATATATTACTAAAGAAAAACTGAAGGTGAAGGAGAAAAGTGACATGGTGGAAAATCTCACATGGGGACTTGAAGATGAGTTGAGTATCCAGAAGAATCTCAGAAAAGAACTTAATTCTAAACTTGAATCAAGAGATAATAGGATTCAACAATTGGAGGAAGTGATAGAAAAATCCAAGAAATAAATGGAGATATCAAAGGAAAAAGGAAAACCTAAGTTCAATTATGCACTGCACCTACTATTTGATTGTCCTTCGGAAGGTGATGATAAAATGAAAAGGAAGTATGAGATTTCTGAGGAGAAACAACAAATATTTTCTCATCTCAAAGACCATATAGCTTGGGAAAATATGGCATTGGATTTGATGAATCCCCTCCTGTTCATGATAGAATGCAAGCCATAAATAGTTCCAGGAGTGGTGAAAACATATAGGTGCTGGAGATAGGCCTAAGAGGACTGTTACAAAAAGAAGTGATGACATGTGCTATTTCTGCGAGATTAATGGCCACACGTCAAGCTTCTGTTCAGAGGATCTGGAATACATTGTAGGCTGTGAAAATAGAAACATTACTAAAGATGAGAATAAGAAGAAGAATCATGATAAATCAGATAGAAGAGTCTCTCAAGGGAAAACATTCGTCAGATGCTATTACTGTGGAAGAAAGGGACACACAATGAGTATGTGTCAGGAAGCTGAAGATCTCAATGTCAGAGGAAGAACACAAGATGTTTCAATATCTTGACAGAGAAATGATGAAATGAAGTATGCCTTTGATGGAAAATGTTTTATATGTTCTGATTATGGGCATTTGGAAAGACATCGTAGCAAGAAGAATGTAGGAAAGGGAAAAGAATGTACTGAAAACTTCACATGTCAGATGCCAAACAGAGAGATTCCTACCCAGAGATGGAGTCAAGGGAAGTGGCATATTGGTGGAACATCAAAGAGGTAAATGACAACCAGTGGGTTTAAACCTCAAATTGTGAGGAAGGATAAGACTTCCGAATCTATATATTAGAAAAAGGCTCAGAATGTGGGTAATGAAAGCCTAGTCATATGGCCAAAACAGCTGAAGTTGCAAATGGAGCTGGAGGAAGCAAGGAAAGAGTGTGATGCTCTGCAAGAAAAAATCAAAGGGTTGACCCATTAGGATCAACCACTATCCTCTTCTTGAGGATTCCATAAGGACTCCTCTCCCTATGTGTATAAATGTTGTTAACTAATTATTCAAGTGTTTTAGGATTTAGGGTGATACGATCCAAGGGGAAGTGGCATCTAAAGATGCAAAGTGGAGAAGTGATATGCTCTAGAGTTTCAATTGATTCAAATCAGGTACCAGAGTTGAAGAAGAAAGGGAGTAATAGAGCACAATAGGAAGTGATTGGGTTATTAACTTTATCTTTTGTTTCTTACACCGAGTTCCAACTCAGTAGGCTTAGAGATTCTGTTAGTGGCTCGATGCTAAGTTCCAGATAATAAAAGATGCATGAGGGTAAGAATGGTTATGGGTCTATACAGTTGGGCTTAAAAACTATAAGAGTTGCATAACATAGGGGGATAATTTTATATCCTAATCAGATGCAAGATCACAATGTGATATGAAGGATGAATGTTTATGTTCACAAAGAATGAATGGGGCACAAGTAGCAACACACAGGTTTTGATGATTATCTTTTTTGTTCTAACAATGTGGTATCAGCTGACTGCTTTCAGGATACCAAGAAGATGCGAGAGAAAATCAAAGGTTTGTCAACAAAAATCTGAGAGTAGAAGTTGAATGAAATGACATCATTGAACAATAACACAATGACAAGTTTTCTGTTGAATGTGAGGATGTGGTAAGATACTCTGCAGGAGTATAAGTGAAAATTATAATTCAGAAGAAGACAATAACGATGAAAAAGAAAGTGTCAATTTTGTGTCTATAAGAAAGCCAAAGAGTCGCGCTGAAATTGATGTGTAGAATATCATTGGTGATCAGAAAGCTCCAGTTCAGACAAGAAGAATGAAGCCACTACAGCAGACATTTTTCCTATCTCAAGTAGATCCAAAATGATTTGCTGATTCAGCTGAAGATGAACACTAGGTTCAGGCTATGAATGAAGAGCTTGATCAAATTGAGAAGAACCAGACATGGGAGATTGTTTCGAGACCAGCAGATAGGAATGTCATTGGAACTAAATGGGTCTATCACAACAAGATGAATGAAGATGGAATAGTGGTTTGAAAAAAAAAAGCATGACTAGTGTGAAAAGCATACTCCCATATAGAGGGAATAAATGTTGATGAGACATTTGCACCGGTTGCAAGGTTGGAGACAATCAGATTATTCCTAGCCATTATAGAGCAATGAAAGTTTGAAGTGTTTCAGATGGATGTCAAATCTACATTCTTGAATGGGGTTCTAGAGAAGGCGTGTATATTGATAAATTAGATGGTTTTGTCATTCATGAACATGAGTACAAGGTTTGTCAGCTGAAGAAGGCATTATATGGGCTGAAACAAGCACTGAGAGAATGGTATTCAATGCTGGATCAATATTTGAAGAATCTATGTTTCAAATGAAGCATAGAAAAGGTGTTTTTAAGAAATATGAAAAGAAGGTTATGATGAGATTTGGAATTGAAAATTCCAAGGGGATGAAGTCTCTGGTTGCTACCTGGATGAAACTATCTAAAAATGAGGATGCCAAGGCAATTGATATCATGGAATACAGGAAAATCATCGGAAGTTTATTATACTTAACTACGACAAGGAATGACATTGTTTTCACCACATTCCAAGAAGAAACATATTAGAGTAATCCCAAGAAAATCCAAATTCTTTCAGTGAAAAGAATACTTCGGTATATCAAGGGCACGGTGGACTTTGTCTTTACATATAATGACAAATCTCAGAGAGAGTTATTGGGATATGCTGATGTATACTGGGTTGGTTCAGGGGATGATAGAAAATCAACGTCAGATGGTGCATTCTATCTTGGTGGATTGCGTATTTCTTGGCTAAGAAAGAAGCAAGATTGCATTTCATTGATCATCGCGGAAGCTGAGTATATTTCATCCACTCAAGCATGCACACATTTATTGTGGATGAAGCAGCAGCTTGATGACATGAGAGTTGAAGTGAAGTCTCTGATTGGAATCCAGTGCGATAACTTAAGTGCTATAAATCTTAGAAAAAATCCCATTCATCACTCAAGGACAAATCAAATTGAGATCAAATATCATTTCATCAAGGAGACGGATGAGCAGGGGCTTGTGAAGTTGGAGTATGTGCCTACAGAGCTATAGGTTGCAAATATTCTGACAAAGGCCTTACCCAAAGAAGCTTTTGAGAGGCATCGATTGGATCTGGGAGTCTAATCGACTCCCCACACTTGAAAAGTGTGAATACTGAAAAGGAGTGGCCTTTGGGTTCGTTGATAAAGGGGGAGAAAATAGTGATTGTTCAAGGGAGAGACAACGTGTATATTTGACAAATCATGAATGATATTGGGAGAATATGACAGGTGGAGCAGCGAGATGGGGGGAAATGAGAAAGGGGGAGCGTATTAAATCAGATGATGCTAGACATGATTGATCAAAGAATAGATATCACGATAGCTGAGGAGCATGATAAAAGCATAAGTGTGGTTGATATAAGGTTGGTATGAAAATTTCAGTAGGCATTAGGTTGGTATCAATAGTTTTGTCAGAAACAAAGTGACTCATAGATAAACTTTTCATGATACACTTTTTTCTCATGTTGATCATTTCTCATGTGGGCTTTGAGTATGTGTTGGGTAAATCTTTGATCGCTATCTATATCGCAAGAGGCGAATGGTGGCTGAAGATGAATGAATCCTCAATGATGTATCAAAGAATAGAGAATTGTTTTGAGAAGAGTTGTCAACAAACCTAAAGGGGGATATTGTTGGGCAAGAATCCCTCAAGGTATCATTGATACATTTTTGAGATGATGGTGTTTGTTGACAATGCAGGGCTACATGTTGTGTTTGTTGAAAAAGTGAGTCTCAATGACTCAAACTGTTGATAAAGGGAGTTTTCTTAGAGAATGGGGAAAAGTGTTTTTGGAAAAGGGAATTGTGCTCTTGTGTTAAGGAGGTTTCTAATGTTATATGCCATGAATTTTTTCAAATTTAGAACATCAAAATTTTAGCAAAGGAAAGGTGGCACGCAAGTCCAAAAGTGGTGCGCAGGTTTTGGCGTGCAGGTGTTGGCGTGCAGGTGTTGGCGCGCAAGTGTTGGCACGCAGGTGTTGGCGCGCATGTGTTGGCGTGCATGTGTTCGCGCGTAGTTGTTGGCGCGCAGGTGTTGGTGCGCAGGTGTTGGCGCACAGGTTTTGGCGCGCAGGTTTTGGTGCACAAGTCCTCAAAATACATATAAATAGATGAATACCCTCCTCATTTCTTAACAAGCTCAACACTTAGAGAAAATCTGAGCTCTGAGCGTGCAAGTGGAAGTTGTGGCGTGCAGGTTCTGGTGCGCAGGTTGTGGCGCACAGGTTCTGGTGCGCAGGTTGTGGTGTGCAGGTTGTGGTGCGCAGGTTGTGGCATGTAGGTTGTGGCCCGCAGGTTGTGGCATGCAGGTTGTGGTGCACAGGTTCTAGCCCGCAGGTTCTGGCATGCAGGTTCTGGCCCGCAGGTTCTGGCCCGTAGGTTCTGGCTAGCAGGTTGTGGCCCACAGGTTTTGGCCAGCAAGTTTTGGCCAGCAAGTTTTGGCCAGCATGTTTTGGCCAGCAGGTTTTGTCCAGCAGGTTTTGGCGCGTAGGAGTGGTGCACAATTTGGTTTTTCTACAACAAAGGTAGAGTTTGTGCACTGGTTAAAGGGGTGCACAAGTTACTCTAGGGTTGCGTGAAAGTTAGAATTTGCCCAGAACATCTGTGGTAAAGCGGTATTCATCAGTGGATGAACAATGAACTTCAACAGAGCATCTATCAACAGTTTAGGATGCATTCATTCATGAAAATGAAGAGACCTACATGTCTATAAACCGTGAGTGGATCCTTTCCGGAGCAATGAGCAAAGGAAGAGGAAGAAGGTGATCCTCTCCACTGGTAGTGAGCCAGAGAGAGAGAAACAGGGAGTGACCCTTGGGAAAGCAGTGAGCTAACACTAAACCTTGTAAAAGCAGTGATCCTGGGACAGATTGACTGTTCCTGAACCTTTGTATCCACATCTAGTGAAGAATAGTAGAATTTGGTACAACCGGAAACTTGTCGGTGTATGCTCCTTGGATGTAACCCAATAAGGGTGAACCAAGTAAAAATCTATGTGTCTGCCTGCTTACTTCCCTACATTGCATTTAAAGCATCGTCATCAGATAAAGAATAAAATAAGTGATTATAATAAACACACAAGTGCAAACAAAGTGACCCTTGTAATAAAAAGTTCAAGATACAGTGGGTCAGGAAGAACTTTGAAAAAGAATATCCATACCCTCATTCACTCCCCTCTTAGGGTATATAGGCCCCTATTGGTCCTAACACTATTTCTTTCAGCTGGTATCATGTTCAATTCATGGTGTCTTAAATTTTAGATAAGTGGTTATATTAATATATTTATATAAATATATACATATATATTGCACGTGAGGTTGTCTCGGTTGGTCAAAGAGGGCGGCATTCCTTTGGGGTGTCCCACATTCGATTCCCAATGCCTCCATTTTTTAAATAAATGCTAATGGATATATTAATATATTTATATAAATATATGTATATATATTGAATATGAATTTGGCTTGGTTGGTCAGAGAGGGTGGTAGTCCTGTTGTGGGGTGCGTGTTTGAATCCCAACAGATTTTTTTTTCAATATAAATCCTTACGGCTATATTAATATATATATATATAGAACATGAACTTGGCTTGGTTGGTCAGAGAGGGTGGTATAGTTGTGGGGGTTCTGTGTTTGAATCCCAGTGTCTCCTTTTTGTTAATAATAAATCCTTACGGTTTGAAAACCATGGGGGCAGTGTCTGCCATGCTGTATAGCAGGTTGCCAATCTGTGAAACCCCTATACAGTTCTTCCAAAGCATGGGTATAGGCTCATATACCCACATTTTTGAACCATGGGTGAATTTTACATGTCAAAAATTAATCATGGATAATTATCCTAAATTATCAAAAATATCCTAAGGCATTTTCTCAGTTTTCAGTATGTAACTTGTTGTTTTTATGTAAATTGATGTTAATTATAAATAAAAAGTGACACTTTAAGTTATATTAGTCACACTGTGTATCATATTGAGGTGAGACTAATCCCAACACATCATAAATGAATAATAGATCATTTTCCTAAAATATAAAAACAACCCAAATGTTTTTTCATTGTTTTCAAGATGTCACTTGTTGTTTTTATTTAAATTAATGTCAATTTTAAATAAAAAGAAACTTTGAGTTCTAACGGAAACAACATGTGTCGTATTGAAGTGAGGATGATCCCTACACATCACAAATGACTATTAGATCATTTTTATAAAATATCAAAACAATTCAAATGTTTTTTCTCAGTTTTAAGTATGTCACTTGTTGTTTTTACTTAAATTAATGTCAATTATAAATAAAAAGTGACACTTTGTGTTGTACCGGCCACACTGTGCATTGGATTGAGGTAGAGTTGACTCCTACATGTCACAAATGACTTGTGTATCATTTTCCAAAAGTATCATAACAATATGATTTCATTTTCTTGGTTTTAAGTACATCGCTTTTTGTTTTTTACTTAAATTAATGTTAATTTTAAATAAAAAAGAGGCACTTGGAGTTTTACTAGCCACACCATGCATCATATTGAGGTTTGTATGAACCATAAACCTTAAAAATGACCAATAGATCATTGTAATAAAATATCAAAACAATCCTAAAGTTTTTGCTCAGTTTTCATTATGTCAGGTGTTGTTTTTACTTAAATTAATGTCAATTTTAATTAAAAAGAGACACTTTGAGTTGTATCGGAAATACTGTGCATTGGATTGAGTTTTGGTTGACTCGAACATGTCAAAAATGACTCATGGATCATTTTCCTAATGTTTAAAAAAAATCACAGTGTGTTTCCTTGGCTTTCAGTATGTCACTTGTTGTTTTTACTTCAATTAATGTCAATTTTAAATAAAAAGAGACACTTTGAGTTCTATCGGTCACATTGTGCATCAAATTGAGGTGGAGGTGACTAATACACATCAAAAATGACTTATGTATCATTTTCCTAAAGTATAAAAACAATCCAAATATATTTTCTAGGTTTTAAGTACGCCACTTGTTATTTTTACTCAAATTAATGTCAAATTTAAATAAAATTACACACTGAGTTCTATTGGCCACACCGTATATCGTATTGAGGTATAGATGATACCTACATGTAAAAAATGACTAATAGATATTTTTACTAAAATATCAAAACAATTTGAATGTTTTTTCTCAGTTTTTAGTATGTCACTTGTTGTTTTTAGTTAAATTAATGTCAATTTTAAATAAAAAGAGACACTTTGAGTTCTACCAGCCACACCATGCATTGGATTGATGTACGGATGAATCCTACCCATCAAAACATACTCATGTATCATTTTATTAATGTATCAAAACAATTTGAATCCATTTTCTCAGTTTTAAGAAGTTCACTTGTTGTTTTTACTTAAATTAATGTCAATTTTAAATAAAAAGAGACACTTGGAGTTTTACCGGCCACACTGTGGATCAGATTGACGTACGGTTGAATATTAAATGTCAAAAATTACTCATTTATTATTTTCCTAAAGTATCAAAACAATTTTAATGCATTTTCTCAATTTTAAGTATGTCACTCATTGTTTTTACTTAAAGTAATGTCAATTTTACATAAATAGAGACACTTTGAGTTGTACCAGCCACACTGTGATTCATATTAAGGTGTTTCTAATCCCTACACATCACAAATAACTAATGTATCATTTTCCTAAAATATCAAAACAATATGAATGTGTTTACTCAGTTTTTAGTATGTCACTTTTTGTTTTTAATTAAATTAATGTCAATTTTAAATAAAAAGAGACACTTTTAGTTGTACTGGCCCCACCATGTGTCATAATGAGGTTAGGTTGACTCCTAAAATAACAAATGACACATGTCTCATTTTCCTAAATTATCAAAACAATCCTAATGTGTTTTCTCGGTTTTCAGTATGTCTCTTGTTGTTTTAACTTAAATTAATGTCATTTTTAAATAAAAAGAGACACTTTGAGTTCTAACATCCACACCATTCTTTGTATTGAGATTCTTCTGATCCCTACACCTCCAAAATTTCTAATAGATCATTTTACTAAAAAATAAAAACAAGTCAAATGCCTTTGATCAGTTTTCAGTATGTCACTTGTTGTTTTTACTTAAATTAATGTCAATTTTAAATGAAAAGAGACACTTTGAGTTCTACCAGCCACAACATGCATCATATTGAGGTGCATATAATCCTTACATGTCAAAAATTACTATTAAATCTTTTTAATAAAATATCAAAACAATCCAAATGTGTTTTCTCAGTTTTTAGAATGTCACTTGTTGTTTTTACATAAATTGATGTCAATTTTAAATAAAAAGACACTTTGAGTTATACCGGACACACCATGAATCATATTGGGGTGAGGATAATCCCTAAACATCAAAAATGACTAATATATTATTGTCCTATAACATCATAATAGTCCGAATGTGTTTGCTTAGTTTTCATTATGTGACTTGTTGTTTTTACTTAAATTAATGTCAATTTTAAATAAAAACAGACACTTTGAGTTCGACTGGACACACCATGTGTCATATCAAGGTGGGTGTGATCCCTATATGACACAAATGACTAATATATCATTTTTAAAAAATATAAAAACAATAAAAATTTATTTGATCGGTTTTCAATATGTCACTTCATGTTTTAACTAAAATTGTTGTCAATTTTAAATAAAAAAGAGACTTTGAATTCTATCGGCAACACCGTACATCATATTGAGGTGTTGATGATCCCTAAACTTCAAAAATAACTAGTAGATCATTTTCCAAACATATAAAAATAATCTAAAATTGTTTTATTGGATTTCAGTATGTCACTTGTTTTTTTACTTAAATTAATGTCAATCTTAAATAAAAAGATGCACTTTGAGTTGTACCAACCTTCTTAAACATCATTTCTAAAACCATTATTAATAACCTAATGATACGAAACATAATAATGGGTGATCATATCTGTTCAATTAGTGTAAAATAATAGTATATCAATGACCATATAAGGATAACATGAGCATAAAGATGTTAGAAGGTGATATTAAAATCAGAAATTCAAACCATGCATATAGAAGTCACATCTTTATGAAATTTGTGTACATTCTTTCATAAGGTATGTATCCAATTCGTTTCTGAGCACATCTATATCATCTTTTGAATATGAGTCTTTTCAAAAGTCATATTAGTACTGTAAAAAAATGAATACACAAAGGATTAATAAATATTTTAAATGAAAGAGTAATTATCTCTGAAAATACCTCTTTAGGGATGCTAGTTTGTTCATGGAATAAAATATGACTTATAAATTTACATACATAATAACCACAATCTTTTCTATTATTTTGTTTCAGACACTTCATAAATGTTGCGGAGAATAAGTAATTTGTTTTGATATGTGTTTGGATAGTCAAATATTATTATATGAACCCTAACACTTATCTAGTCATAGTACTTGTGTTCTTCCTTGTATTTAGCCCCTGACCACATTCCATTTTTCAAAAGACAGTGATGTACCCCCTATCATAATATAATCCTCATTAAAAGATAATATAAAATATATTACTTGCTATTTAGTTCTAAAATTTTGGATGTAGTGTATTACAAATTGATAAAATCCATCATGTGTGGATGTTTTTTTTATATTCATTCATTGAATTTGGGAAATAAATATTTGGAATATCCAAATTTACTCCAATGAAAATCCAATACTGCCTAAAAACATAAAAAGGAATAAGTAATGAAATAAATGAAAATAAATATGATATGATTAAATTGTAGAGTTTTACCCCCGCATCATTGGTATTAAATAGAGTCTTTCATCCAAAAATTTTCTTTCAAAGGATTTGAGCCGACCTGCCACTATTTCATACTTTTTTATTCTAGTTTATCTTCTTCTGTTGAGGTTATGTGAGGACTAATGAGTCCAAAATTTTTCTGATGGGAAAATACCTTTAATTGTTTTTCATATATACGCCATCCAAAAAATTGAAATGTATTTAGTCATAATTAACACAGTATATCAACTTTTGGAAAATTAAACCTTGAGATCATACCTCATGTATACATTTTCAAATGAACTGCCTATCTAATCATAGTTGAGGATTTTTTTTGGACTCTCAACATCAATGAAGTCTTGATCATTATCTTTGTACATATTTTCTTCAACTTCAACTATGTGGTTTCCACTATCTTTTAACTTTGTATCCACATGATCCTTGAATGATAGAAAATGTGGATATAGAACGGGTGGGGTAATTATGATTTTGGTAAATCTTTTTGAGCAGTTGGTCGATCCTTTAGATGGTTTTGAGATGGTCTTTTGTTTTATCCCCTTCCCTTTGTCCATATAAAATAACATTCATTAGTTCAGATGATTTCATTAACTTTTAATGGTTTAGGTTGAAAATTAAATTGGAAGTGAATACCTCTTTGTCGACATTCTTTTTTACAATATTTGATGGTCATGCGATGAATGTTCCATTATGTCTTTCGACTGTATTAATATCATCCAACTAAATTGGAACAAGTAGTTATGTGCTCAGATCATGGGACATGTTTATCAACACTTGCACATGACATGTTGGAAGTTGTCTATTGTGTAGCATGTCCTTTTGAATATTGAACACCATAGACCTCGCCACAAGGTGATGGGTGAGTGTTGCTAGAGATAAATCATAGTCATTATCACCCTGTAGAATTGTAGTAAGAGAAAGGGTATTAGTGTCTTTCTAATTCACATTTCACAAAAACATCTATTTTAACATTGATTACCTCTACTAAGATATCTCTTGGAGGGGAACAACTATCCCCATAGCTGGTTGGGGTTGGGCAGGATCTACATGTGGTGGTTGTTCTTGAGTTTCTTCTTCACTTTTCCTATCCCCCATTAAAGTTTCCATCATCTCATTCTACCACTGTAATTTTCATTCTAGGGTAGTTATTCTTTCTCTCATCTGTTTTATTAATTCACTTTGATCATCCTCTTTTTTTTCTCAAAATATGTTGGGGGTGTCACCCCAAAATCCACACCTCTAACACAGCCATACTGTTCTGGCTACTTCAAGGCCACTGACAGTTTTTGTTCATCCAGAACAGGTTTTGATGACTCCTATGACTGTGTCAGATAGAAAATATGGGAAAATAAGCAATCATTTATACGTAATAATTATTTAAAGAAAAAAATTATTATGTAATACTTACACATGATTCCCACACCATTTGTGTGTTCTCATCTATTAGTATCCCATCTTTATTTACATGTGCCTCCTTCTATAGCACATGGAGTGGGATGTAAGTGTCATTTTATTTCGAGTTATCAATTTTCATATAAACAAAGTAACATAGTTATGGTGTTGTTTCATGTCACATAAAAGTATTACGGTAGATTTAAAATACGTACCAATTTATTTCAAGTGAAGTGTACCCCATATTTGCTTTATGGTAGGGGAACACTGGGTTTGAAGCTCATTCCTTATTTTCAGAACTCATTTGTTATCTCATAAATAAAAAATTTTCAATCAAAGTGATGAATATAGGTATCATCAAACAACGTGTTACTGGACACAATGTACCAAAAAAGACACATCCAAATGACGACTAGTAAATTCATCCCATGCTTCTTGGGTTATCTAGTGGGCATAGATAAGTAGGGGTCATGGGTTTATTTTCCCATTCAATATTTTTAAGATGATGACATGTTTGGATTGTGTGAAATCCCCTGTAAATCCTTCTAGAAATCATTAATACATGCTTCTTATGAGATTCATCTACTATAAATGCACTATACAATGGATTATGAAGAGTAAGTCAATGTTTATTTATATTATTTTTTAGTAAACTAAATAAATGATATCAAAATGTTATCATAATATCTTACCACATCAGTGTCTTAAGCCTGGTCACTACATGGTACCATGAATCTAGGCCAATCGACACACGTTTCCAAGTGATGATTCCAATATAATAGTTGAACATGGACTTGTTGGGGTTAACATGCTGACCTCATGCATTCCATCCGACCTCATATTTGATGCCCTTGGATTTTTCCTTGAGGACTATTGCTAACACCATTAAACTATGGAACTCATTTTTTCTGCGATTCAGTCCTTATTCGACTACCATTTCCCCAGAATCAACATCTTCAATATGTTCCTCTGGAGCAGTGGCATCAGCACGTGCAGATGGTTGTTGTACCTATGCACTGGGAGTAGCAGTAGTTTGAAAAACCTGTTGTTCCTCAGGTATGGGAGCACCAACACTTGAAAAAGGTCGCTCCTCTACAATGCGAGCAGTATTAGGTTGGGAGACCTATTGTTCCTCGGGAATTGGAGCACCAACACATGCAGAAGGCTTCTCCTCTACACTGTAAGTACCAGTAGGTTATGAGACATGTTTTTTCTCAAGATTGAGAGCACTGACATGTGCAAAATTCATTATCTTCAAAAGTGGTTTAACATTTAATTTAGAGTACATAAATATAGCATCAAATGGATAATAACATGTGATAGCACAATGCATATTACAAAAAATATATAACCTGATTACTGAACTCACTGTTTCTCTTTTAAAGGCTTAAGTTATTTGACCCCTCTATCGATGATCCAAATCACTTTATTATGGTCTCCTCTTACATACAAAATTTCATCTACATTGGGAATGTTGTAAAATGATTACAACATCCCAATGAGAGGGTCATGCTCAGTTGAGTTTTCATCTGATCCTTTAGTGTTTTTGGTTTATAATAGAACAATTGACCACTTTCAGTTTTTGGGATTTGTAAAATAAAATACTTGTACTACTTGTGAGTCCATTATAAATGGTTCTTCATTGTACCCTTCCTTACTGAAATCAACATTCAGGAATCCCAATTCATCTATTTTAACAGAACTCTTATTATCAACCAACTTGCATCGAAAAATTGGCACATGTAATTTTATATAATCCAACTCCAATATTTATTTGATTGTATCAAAGTATGACATATTCATGTAAATTAGATTCTTGTCCTTAGTACTACAATCATGCATCGCTTCATCCATGAGTGTAACTCCACAATTTTTCATGGTACTGGCTTCATCATACTCATTTGTATAGAACATATTACCATTAATTACATAACCTTTGTAAGATAATACAGACATACTTGGTCCTATGGTTAGCTATCAAATTCATTCTGAAATTGAATGTATATTTTCATCAAAATCCTTTAAAATATAGTCTTGAAACCATCCTATAAACTGTTGATTATGTGTATTTGATATCTATCATTTAGCCCTTGATGGATTAAAATGCATAAGAATTTATTTGTGGGTTTCAACATATGGGTAAACCTCCATAATATTATGAAGAACATAAAGGTGGGCCTGCTCCCGATATGTAATATTGATTATGAAAACATCTCTCCTAGAAATTCCTTCACCCACAAGCTACCCAGTGTGACGAGTTTTCAGTAGACCAATGCTTTAAACACTGGAAAGGTATTCAGTACAGAATTAAATGGCTTCCTCAATAATAAATCACTCTATAATATAACTCTCTGGCTGACTTCAATTTTTGACATACACTTTCAAAATATTCATATATCGTTCAATGGGGCGCATCCATCTATATTGTATATGACCACATAGTCAAATCACTCTCACCAAGTGACTATCAAATGAACTATCATATCAAAGAATGTTGGAGGGAAGAAAATTTCCAATTCACATAATAAGGTAGCCATTTATCTTTCCATGCTCAGAAATTTCATCATGTCTATAACTTTCCTGCATATAGCGTTGAATAAAAAAAATTGTTTGGTTAATTTATGATAGAAATTATTGGGGAAAAAGCAACATAAATCTATAGGCATTAGATCTTGCATCAAAACATGACAGTTATGTGATTTCAGACCCTTTAACTTTAAATTAGTCATTGACATGATGTTATTAATATTCAATGAATAGTCCTCTAGAACCTTTACATCATTCAAAAAGTTGAAAAACCAATATCTCACCTATCTGAAAAGAGTGTAAGCATCTCGAGGAAGAAAAGTACATTTTTCAAACTTCATTGGTACCAAATGTTCTTTTATTCCCATGTTAACCATGTCCAACCAAGCCTTAATTCCATCCTTCTTTTGGTGAGGTTCATTTAGTAATGTGTTGATGACACTGTCACATACATTTTTTTAAACATGCATAACATCATGAAAGTGTCTAACATAAAAAAAATTACAGTATTTTAAATTGAACAAACAAATATCTTCTTCCAAATGGTTTTCATTTGGTTTTCGAAAATGGTTTTCCAAAATCAGTGTCCACGTCTTTTACTTCATCAAACAGTCGATCACCTATCAGTGGAGATGGTGTTGTACATTCTTCTGAACTTCCATCAAATGATGTTTTCCTATATCGGTACTTATTCCATTGGGCTAGAACTCTATGATATCCTAGAAACACAGTTTTTTATGAATGTTTCAACCTAATTGACTCTATACTCTATTCGCAGATGGGACACCAATGAGTTCCTTGAATAATATAACCTAAAAAATTTCCATAATTAGGAAAGTCATTTATCATCTGGTACAACATGGCTCTCAATGTGAAATATTCATTTCTGTAAGCATCATACAACGTAACACCTCAATCCCACAATAATTTCAAATCCTTGATCAATGGATCCAAATAAACATCAATATCATTATCTAGTTCTTTTGGTCCAGATATAAGCATAGATAACATGATGTGTTTTGTATTTCATGCATAACCACGGTGGGAAGTTATAATTTACCAACATAATTGGCCATGTACGGTGAGTGTTTATTTAAAAACCAAAAGGATTCACTCTATCTTTAGATAATTCAAGACAAAAGTTTCTCAGCTCTTTTCAAAGGTCAAGATACTCATGTTCAATTTTCTTCTAGTGAGGAGAGTCTACTATGTGTTGTATTTTCCCACTTATATTTCTTCTATCTATGTGCCACATCAATTTCCCTGTAGTCTCCTCACTTATATATAGGTTCCTAAACCATGTAATGATTTAAAAGTTCCATAAAACATTCATAGGACTAAATTTATCTTTCTTGTATCGAGAGGCACCACACTTTTGGAATTTTATAAGTGATTTATTGTCCTTATGAAACAGTATAAATTCATTAGGTAAGGCATGTATTCATTCAGAGATCATACCCATCTATCATAGCATTCATTGCACATTGTATGTTCAATTCAAGAGCTCATTGTATTATGAGAACATGTCATTCCAAAGAGAAATTAGTTAAATAAAACTATCATTACTCCATCTGTTGACTTCATTCAAATTATATAGCTTCAATACGGTTGAAAATTCTTTATATTTAATGAAACTACCATAAAATGGTGTCTTTGAACAACTCTTTAATTGCTCAATCCATTTTCGTCAACTACGAATTTCATCTTCAACTGTACTTGTCATTTTCTCAATACAACCTTCATCATCATTCACATCTATAATCACATCATCGATATGGTCTTCTTCATTTTACACACTTATAATCATATCAGATAATCCATAAAATGTAGTGTTATCCCAAAAACTAGCTACATTCTCTTTTTTCCTATGTTTATTCCAACATTTATGACTTCAATCTATTCTATGGAAAATCAATCGTTATTCCTCCTATGGACTAACTTATCTTGAATAACAAAAGTGTAAACACAGAAACATGATTTGAGAAGGATCGTATGCATTATCTTTTTCAAACTTGATAAACTCTTTCACTTCATATTCATACTCTTTTGTCAAAAAATTGGAATACATATGTTATTTATTCATATCCATCTTATTTGATTTGGTGATATTAGTATTTAACAAAATAAAAACACAAAACATTGATATAAAAATTATCCAAGGATAAAAAAAGATATAGACTTTAAATCTCATTTGAAAACTATTTTTCAAATCACAATTAAAATCCAATTAGAAAAAAACAATTTACATAAATTCCTCAATAAATAACACACCCTTTTTAAAATAAACCAATCAGTTTCAAACACTTTTTCTCAAAACCCCATTTCCTTTTTTTAAAGCAGCCAAGGTAACATCATGACCCAAAAATATTAATCATTTATAATGAACAAAAACCCTCTATATTTTACAAATTTTCATTTAAAATGATACACACCCCTTTCTAAAATGAAACCATCATTACATACGCTTTCAAAACATTCCGAACCTTTTCTAAAAGCCAATCAGATGAGTTGAAAAACAAATGGCATGTAACCTAAGTCCATTCCAAGTGTTTAAATCATTTTAAAGGTATTTAAAATCAAAAAAGGAATGTTTAACACATATAATTTTTTAAGAAACTTTTCAAAACACTTGAATCTTTTAAAAGAGCCACTTAGGCATTTTCACAAAGACATAAATCACAATAGATTCACTTTACAAAGGATACATGAATAAAAAATAAAAAATATTTTATAAATTATAAATCTATAAAAGGATTATCATGTGACTCATGAATAAATAGTATGAATACTATAGTTTACTCTCGTAATACTACGGAGGATTGAATAAGTAATAGATATAAACATAAGTGTCACTTGACAATGATACTTTTAAACATAAATTCATATCTATCTAAAGTGGGAAACCATCTTCCACTTGATTCTTGAATCATGTACTAACTAAGATTGATCCTTCCAATATGGTACATTATAAAAAATGTTCCCCTTTTGAGGGTATACATTAATTCAATGTTAAATAACTATAGGTACTCATACCTTCTCCACTATCAAGGGTTAATTTAACTTTGTGATTAAATATATTTCAAACACTTTTTTTAGTGTATTCTAATAACACCTCATGGAAATCACCACTATTTCCAAATCTAGGAAAGCATTTTGGAAGTTTATCTTATGTGTTTTTAACTTTCTAGACCCATAAGCCACCACATGACCATCATGGACTAGAATTGTTCAAATCTTGACTCATGATATATCACAATATAAGACATACACATTACCCATCTCATTTATGGTTAAGATTAGTGTTTTAATAAATCTCCCATTAAGATCATAGAAGGACATCTCATGAACATCTATGCAAAGAAACCATACCACATTCTTGGTTAGGGAATTATTAGCACTTCTAAACAAGAATAGTAATGGTTGGCCCTCTGGTAATATAAGGGAACCACTAACAAAATCACCATAATAAAATTATTATTTCATGTTCCAATGATTCTTATGAAGTGCCTTTTCTTCTCAATTAGTATTCCAAAAACACCTCTATCACATGTTTCTTGTGCATGTTGTCCCACTTTCTTATAGTAAGTATCAGTTTTTCATCCAGTTTCACCGACTTTCAAAATTTCATAGAAGCCTCCCCATTGAACATGTGGAATTTATAACACCTATATCATGTCCATATTAAACCTTTCACTTTTGATTAATAGTTAATGTCACTATTACTTTAAAAATGAATGAATATTACAATCCAAAAACATTTTATTAATACAATTTGGATAATACCTTAACATATCACCATTAAAAAACCAATATTTAAAAAACCACAACTTCTATTCATAACTTCTGGACTACATACCATTACAACATCCAATTCTAAAAAACATATCTTTCAAAATTACCACATCTATAGGATATTTAGATAAATACTTCCTGTACAAAAAAATTGAGGCTATGTTTTGGAGCCTCTCCTTTTGGTTGAATTAATCAAAAAATGAGTAAGGATTCACATTCCAAATATTTTTCATGCTTGAAGACTACTTCATGGAGACTACAGTATCATATAACTCTTTAACACAAGAAAATAACTATGGTAATAAACTACTAGATTGTATAATTTTCCATAGTATATTTTCTAAAATCTTAAAAAAGACTTTATAAATGACATTACAAAGACCATTCATTCTAAAATACTTAACTGAACTCATATCCATAACCTCTAGAATTAAAGTGATGAAAGTATCATTATAATTCTCAAGATAATTCTGACATCTCCAAAACTCATTCATGAAGTTAACAACATCAAGTCCCAAAATAGTCTACATACTTTTAAATAAAATTTCATAATGAAAATCTAGGTTAGGTACCTTTGATGGATGCATCAACCTAAATGTCATGACCACTTCATAACATTTAATATCAATAGCTATTAATTCATTCATATAATTTTTTAAAGTTGTAATAAAATTATTATTTAATATTTAGATATAAAAATATGCTGAGAATAAAATACGATTTTATAATCACTTGAAATATATCATTTATCCCTTTGAGGGGATTCACTATAGAGTGCTTGTAGGTGGAAGGATTCGTTACATGTGTTTTTATGGTTATTTGACCGGGGTGTCCAGAAAGTTTCTTATGTAGCTTTGGATTGGTAAGGATAAAAAAGATATTTTTCCCTTATAACTCAATTTATCCCTTAATAAAAATATAAATGTATTCCCCTATGAAATAGGATTGTCATCCAAAGAAAATAATTTTCATGTGGTGTT
Source organism: Viscum album (assembly GCA_963277665.1). NCBI lineage: Eukaryota > Viridiplantae > Streptophyta > Magnoliopsida > Santalales > Viscaceae > Viscum > Viscum album. The sequence continues at coordinate 1,080,983,172 of OY728145.1, read as the reverse complement.
CTTATTCTATTTATGTCTTGTGTTTATTCATTATTACTCATTTTCCTCTAGGGAAGGGATTTTCAAAACCATGAGGTTACTGGAATTATAAGGTAGAGATTAGATGTAGTGAATTAAATGTATCTTTACTTATATGTTATGGTATTTTAGGTTTGGGGATTTCTTCCAATTCAGGTGTGCTCTATAATTTCTTCCCCTATGTGCAATTTTCAAGGGTTTAATTTATGTTTTGGGGGTTTAACATTAGGATTGATGATGTGTACCAAATCCAAATACTGGTATCATATCATTTTCTTACTCTACTATCAATTACCAAAAAGTGGTATTAGTGATTCGTTACATAACATATAGTAATTATTTTATCAACACTCGATAGAAAGTCTTGGTTTAAAGACTACTGGGTTACCTCTAGTGAAGTGGTTTTCTAATATTCGGTGGAATTGCACTAGTAACAATGTGGTGGTTCCATTAAAATGGGTAAGTTTTGGATTCATATTCAATGGAGTAGGATTCAGACTTTGGGGGTTAATGTCCTTGCTACTCTTAGAGAGTTCAAAAGTTACATTGATTTCGAATTAGTTATAAGTGAGGTGTTTATTAGAATGGGAAACCATGAGATGAAAGCATTAGAATTTGTTTAACGGTTTGTTGAGGAGAATCCAAATCCAAGAGAGAAGAAAGAAATTCCTAAATGATGTTGAGCTTTAAAATTGGATTTGCAGTAGAGGAAGGAATCAAGGAGTATGATTCTTGCATAGTCAAAGGAGGCACCACCTCCAAAATATGGTCTACATTGAATATGGTTGTGGATAAAATAAAAAAGGAGATAAAACCTCCCTTTGATCTAGAACCTTCTGTCTCTCAGTGGAAGGTTGCTTCATATTCATTACAACTACCTTAAAATAAATACCCAACAAGGGAAAATTCATAGTATGCCTCACTGAGGCGATCAAATTTTCATCTCTGTGTTGGGGTCGTAAACAATGATTCAAGAATATGGGTAAAGCCCCTTTTTTAAAACATTCTCACATAAAAACTATTTCATAATACCACTCACTTTGCTTTCACAATTCAAAGACGCATTTTAGGTACATAACAAGGAAGCTAACACACACTAAAAATCCATTCCCCTTGGAGAAATCCATTTTCAACACATTTTCACCTTCATATCTCTTTTGAAAAAACAATTTTCAACTTTCACACAAAGCAGAAAACATTCTCAAGGAACACCACCACAAAGCACATAAAAAATACAACCAATTTCTTTTCAAAAACCAACTTTCATCACATATGGATGTCAAACCATTCCCAAAACATGTTTTTCACCACATGAATAATCCATGAAACACAAATAAGAAAAGAAGAAAGCATATCAAAATCATCTAATAATGTAAAAGCATGGAATAAACTACGTCGCACTTGGAAACCTTTGGAAATCAGTGTGAAACCACAATCGCACCTTAGAAAGACCCTATTAAGGAAAGATCCAAACTCAAAAATGAATATTTTTTCCAATAAATAGAAGATCAGACCAACATTATATCAAACAACCCACTGGAAAATAAGAACTCGAAAAGGGGGAAGGAGAGACCCTAAAAAGATGGAGAAATCAAGCGAAGCGAGACTTACTTGATGTTTCCTTGAAGAATCAAAGTCAACCACCCAAATATTGAGGTATAAGGGCTTTAAGAAATCCTAGAGGGGGGTTCACAGCGGAAATGGGTTTGCGGTGGAGAAGTGGTCACAGCGGAGGAGGGGCGTGGTGGAGGAGGGTTCACAGTGGCAGAGCGTTCGTGGTAGAGGGGCGTTAGTGGCAGAGGAGGGGTTGTAGAGGATGAGGGGTCAGTGGTGCTATAGTTGGCTTTCACTAGAGCATGAGGGGTGTGAGAAAGGAAGAGACTGGTGGTGTTTCTTTATGAAACCCGATGGACCTTTTATCATCACTAGTTAAAAAGCGTTGACAAACGTATGTTTTATCCGCACTAAAAAATCACTGATAAAAATATATATTAATATATATATTTATCAAATTATATATATGATAAATATATTTATTTAATTATTTATAATTATTACTATTAATATATATATATATATATATTTATTTATTTATTTATATTTAGGAAATTAAAATTTAAATAATTATAAAATTATAAGAAATATACTTATTATATTTATAGTCCTTGAAATATATATAATAAATATATTAATTATATATATTTATAAGATTATAGATATATATAACTATATTTCTTATAATTTTATAATTATTTAAATGAATAAATATTTATTTATAAGTATAATTATAAATAAATATTTATTTATTTAATTATAAAATTATATCAAATTTATATTTCTAATATTTATAATTTAATTAATATATATATTTATTATATTTATTATAATTTTATAATTATTTAAATATATATGTATTTATTTATAATTATAAATTAAATATTTGTATTTATTTATCAATATTTGAATATATTTACAAATATATTTAGTAAATTATATATAACTTTATATATGAAAATAATAAATATATTTTTATAAATTAATAATTATTTAAATAAATATATATTTATTTATATTTATAACGATAAATAAATATATATTTATTTATAATTAAAAATTTTAATAAATAAATATTTATTTATAGTAGTAATTATAAATAAATATATATATATATATATAAATATTTATAAAATTATAAAAAATATATTTATAATTATATATATAATTAATATATTTATTATCATTTTTTAATTATTCAAATATATCTATATTTATTTAGGAATTATAATTATAACTATTTGTATTTATTTATAAATATTTGTATATTTTTATTAAAATAGTTATTTTATTATATATATTAATTACGTTATAAGTCTAGTAAATATATTTACTATAATTTTATAATAATTTACATATATATATTTATATTTATAAAATTATATATTTTTTTTTGTAATTTTATAATTATTTAAATATATATAAATATAGTTATAATTATAATTACAAAAAAAATATTAATTAAAAAGTACTTATATATAATTAAATTTAATAATTATAAATATAAAAAATATATTTATTATTTAAATATATTTAATGTAATTTTATTATTATTTTTTAGAACATAATAGTTCATATGGGTAACATGAATTAATCATATTCTTAGTAAAGTATACATAATAAAAAACGAGTCATCGCATATGGACAACATGAATAATAAGAAGGGTGTAGTTTATAAATAAACATTCATGATGATACACAACATATACGGAGTCAATTATACTCATGCATGATCAATATATTTATTGACCAAATTCATTGGAAACATATATTTTTTTAAATAATTAATTATAACTATACATATTCAAAAATAATATATATATATATATATATATATATATTAATTATATATAAAATAAGTAAAATAAATATAGCAAATATAATAAATCTAATAAATCTAATAGATCTAATAGATCAAATAAATCTAATAAATATAATAAATATAAATCAAATAAAACTAATAAATCTAATAAATCTAATTAATATATTTATTATTTAATGAAATTTATTATAATATTAAAATTATTTAAATGTATATATATATATATATTTATAATCATAGAAATAGTATTTTTAAAACATTATATTTATATTTGAATTATTAAAAAAAATATTAATTATAAACATGCATTTTTTATTTAATGTATACAAATAAACATTATTTAAGAATATAAATATAATCATTTTATATAAATTAATAATATATTTGTTCAAAACATTAATTAGAGGTTTTAGATGGGGCTGATAAGGGCCTCCTCTTTATCAGCACTTTCTGCTTAGCGCTGATAAAACAAGGTGCTGCCCTGGCCCCATTCTAAGGTAGTATTTCTTCATCTTGAAAAGCTCAGAATGACCTCTAATAATGAAATCCATGGCTACAGATTTAATCTTAGCCTTACCATGAAACACATGAGAAATAAAGATAAATTTGACTTCTTCTAAGGTTAAGGATTCTATGTCATACATCATAGCATTTATAATATGTTCATATGAACAATCTAAAGAAATTAGTTTCATTTGGAAATCAATAAGTATGCAAAATCAACACTGGAAATATATTTATTTAGTGATTCAAATCCCACAACATTACATGTTAACATAACATTCCCATTACAACTTTAACGGTTCTATGAAAGAAACTGCCACAGATTTTATTTAGTTGGCACACAGAAACATACAACACACACAATCCTTAGTACTGTAAGATCACATTTTATTAAAGTTGTTTTATGCAGGGAGCTTCTCCTCGGTGGTTTCCAAGATGGTGTTTTAGTAGTTGGAGCCTGTGTAAGTGTTTCCTTACACCTCAGTATTGATGGTGGTGCCTGTATAGAGAGTATCCCACTAAATGAAGGTAAAAGGAACATCACACGTACCTTTAGTTGCAATTAGATTCACTGTCACCTTAGTCATTACTGGGAAAATAACTTTGTGAACCACTTCTAGAAAGGTAGTTTCCATTTTGTCCTTTCATGACCCGTCCCCTGGGGCTCGTGCCGTGACTAACTCAAGATCGCCTCATTATGGTATGGGGTCGGCGACTAGCGTCAAAGGCATTATCCCATGAGTGGGAGGCATTTTCCTGAGTACCTGTATGCACTCACACACACACATCCAAACCCACAATGTTGAAAAGTAAACAAGCATGCCACTAAGACAACCACTGAGATAAAAAGTACAAAACAGGAAGTAAAGGGTCCAGAATACATGCCCAAAAAAAGACAAGTACATACAACTAAATTCCATCTGCAGTAAACCCTACCTAAAGGGTAGGTGAAGGGGGTACTGCCTGAAATCGTAGAGGTACGCCTCTTCAGTCAGATCAGGTTGGGCACCACCTGGTGCTAGACCACCAAGGTATCTATCGAAGCGTCTGTTGTCTGCAAAAAGACACAACACGTGCAGGCAGAGCCCGTGTAGGGGTGAGTAATTAAATATTCAGTAAGGACCCCAAAACACAAAGATAATACCAAAAAGGAAATTATGCACAAAGTAGACTACCAAAGTGGTTACAAAGTGTAGCCTCTAAGAAGTACGTGGAGAGAGAGAATCACTAGAGTCAGCTCACAATGGTATCACCTAAAGCATAGAAATCAAGAATAAAAATCGTAATGTTGAACATCTTGCACTATCAAGGGACTCATCCTTGATTTTTCATCGTGGTCTTCTAGGCCCCTGAGGTCCGCTCATCTGTTGGGCCACCGAGGCCCGCTCATTTGTTGGGTCACTAAGTTATGCTTGTCTATTGGGCCACTAAGGTCTGCTCTTATGTTGGTCCACTAAGGTTTGCTCGTCTGTTGGACCACTGAGGTCCGATTGATTCCCTCTCATAGAATTCTTGATTCTGAGAGAATATACTACTCAAGCCATTGGTCGTATTTCAACTTCCAGGAAAACTCAGATAGAGTATGTCGAAAGGATCATCTCTTCACGAGGGTCCCAATACTGCAAATGGATCCTTTTCTGAGCCACTAAGGTATGTTCTTTTTTTGGTCCACTAAGGTCCACTCATCCACTGAGCCATTGAGATCCACTCGTCTGTTGGGACACTAAGTTATGCTCGTATGCTGGACCACTGAGGTCTACTAGATTCCCGCTCGTAGCACGCTTGATTCCAGAAGAATCTAATCCTCAAGCCATCAGTCAAATTTCAACTTCCACTAAAAATGATATGAAGTATGTCAAAAGGATCATCTTTTCACGAGGGTCTCAACGCCGCAAATGGATCATCAATCAAACACACAGTTCGGATGTTATGATCGTATTATTGTAAAGGGGTCGTTTGGGTCCGGGTCCGGTCCGACCCGACCTGGGTCGCCGCGGGACCCACATGTCGTGGTCCCACTGGACTGAAGCCCTATGGTCATGTGACGTGGCCTGTTTCTACATCCTTCGATGGTCTGTCGCCGACTGTTGTCGGTGGGCCCAATCGCTGCCCCACAATCGCTACAACGGGGACCTCCACCGCTATGACGTGCCAACAGTTTCTTTCGTGGTCCACCAGACTTGCTCTGGTGGTTCGTTCTCCGATCCATGAGCACCTTCCGGATCCTCAGGTCATCGCCATCAATCTAGGGGTCTAGTCACGATGAACACAAGAACTTCCCCAATGGAGTAATCTGGGCCTTTTTCATGTCGGTTCGATCCCTCCACATTATAATTTAAAAATAACTTTCGGGGGGGATTTAAGAATCTAACATGGATAACTCCAATTCAAAACCCTGGGATCAAAAACCCTCCCACTTAAGTGATCAATCAGCGGGTCACCTATTCATAGGTTGACCCTTGTTCATAGCTCAAATCCATGATTGGGGGAAAAGAAAATTCACTTAGAATCTAACCCCTATCTCGAGGTTGGATCGTTCATTGGAGAATATCGCATTGTTTTCGTTTGTAGTTCCTCAATCCTTCATTGGTGGCAGTTCGTCGATCATTGCTTGCCAATGCCAAATCTACAAGGGTTCATAGCAACACTAGATTGTTTCAATGATCTTGTATTCGGTTAACCCATTAAATTGAGAAAACATGCTTCTGTTACACTGAGTTGCAACGTCGTTAGGTTGTTTCCTTTACGAAACATAGTTTCTATTATTCTCAGGTTGCAATGTTTTTTTATTACAACAAAATTTGAAATTAAAATAAAATAAACTAAAAGTTTATTTTATTTTTTCTAAAGAAAATTTATATATATTTTTCTAACAAATTCTGAAAAATAACTTTCCCTCGACCTGTGCCAATCGAGGTTAAGTCTTTCCTTAGGTAAAGTCATTGTTCTGGACGCAATGGTGCCTTCATGTTTTTAATCCCAACACTTGTTTAGAAGTTTCCAAAACTGTGTATGCACACTATTTTAAATAAACTTAAAAAAAGTTCAAACACTTATTTCGATCTCCCCAGGTCTCAGAATGAATTGTCGTCTGAGTACCTGATCTCGAAATAATCTCATATAATTTTAAAAGAAGTTATACAGAATTTTCAAGACATTACATTGAAGGCATCATATAATTATAAATATATATTTACTTATTTCATTTTAAATATTTATAACTTTATAAGTATAATAAATATTTTTATTATAATTTTATAATTATTTACATATATATATATATATATAGTTATAATTATAACTATAAATAAATATATTTATATATCTATATATTTATAAAATTATATATGTATTTTTTGAACATTTATAATTATTTAAATATATATAGATATAATTATAATTACAAAAAATATATTAATTAAAAAGTATTTATATATAATTAAAATTTAATAATTATAAATATAATAAATATATTTATTATTTAAATTTATTTAATGAAATTTTATCAGTATTTTTAAAACATAATAGTTCGTATTAGTAACATGAATTAATCAAATATTCAGTAAAGTATACATAATAAAAAACTAGCCATCACATATGGAGAACATGAATAATAAGAAGGGTGTAATGTATAAATGAACATTTGTTATGATACCTAACATATATGCACGTCAATTATACTCACGCATGATCAATATATTTATTGAGCAAATTCATTGGAAACATATATATTTATTTAATAACTAATTATAAATATACATATTTAAAAAGTATATATAAATAAAAAATAAGTATAAATATAATAAATATAATAAATATAGAAAATATAATAAATATAATATATATAATATATATAATATATATACTAAATCTAATAAATCTAATAAATCTAATAAATATAAACATAATAAACATAATAAATTTAACAAAACTAATTAATATAATTAATATATTTATTATTTAATGAAATTTATTATAATTTTATAATTATTTAAATATATATATTTAATTATAATTTTAGAAATAGTTTTTTAAAAACCTTATATATATATTTGAATTATTAAAAAATATATATTAATTATAAACATGTGTTTTTTATTTAATGTATAGAAATAAATATTATTTTAGAATATACATATAATAATTTTAAATAAATTAATAATATATATATTAAAAACTTTTATCAGAGATTTTCGCTAGTGCTGATAAAGGCCTCCCCTTTATCTGCGCTTTCAGCTTATCACTGATCAAATGTGGTGCTGCCATTGCCCCGTTCTGTGGTAGTATTTCTTCATCTTGCGATACTCGAAATTGCCTCTAATAATGAAAGCCATGGCTCCTTGTTTAACCTTAGCCTTGTCATGTAACTTATGAGAAAGCAAGATAGGTTTGACTTCCTCTAAGGTTAAGGAGTCTATGCCATACATCATAGAATTTATAATATGTTCATATGAATAATCTAAAGAAATTAGTTTTATTTGAAAATCAATAAGTATGAAAAATCAACATAGGAAATATATTTATTTAGTGATTCAAATCCCACAACTTTGCAGGTTAACATAACGCACCCATTACAACTTTAATGGTTCTATGAAAGAAACCACCATAGATCTTATTTGGTTGGCACATAGAAACATAAAACACACACACAATCCTTAGTGTTTCAAGATCACACATCAGTAAAGTTGTTTTATGTAGGGAGCTTTTCCTTGGTGGTTTCAAAGATGGTGTTGTAGTAGTTGGAGCCCGTGTAAGTTTCGCCTTGCACCTCAGTAGTAACGGTGGTGCTCGTATACAGAGTATCCCTATGCATGAAAGTAAAAGTAACATCGCGCATTCCTTTAGTTGCAATTAGATTCACTGTCACCTTAGTCATTGATGGGACAACAACTTTGTGAACCACTTTCAGAAGGGAAGTTGCTGTTTTGTCCTGTCATGACCTGTCCCCTAGGGCTCGTGTCGTGACTAACCCAATCCCTCCTCCCGATGGCCAGGGGCTGGTGACATGCACCAAAGTCATTATCCCGTAAGTGGGAGGCATTTGCATGAGTACCTGTACGCACTCACACACACACAAATCATAACCCATAATGCTGAAAAGTAAACAAGCATGCCACTAAGACAACCGTTGAGAGTAAATGTACAAAACTTGAAGTAAAGGGGCCAGAATACAAGACCAATAAAAAGACAAGTACAAGCTCCTAAATTCCGTCTATGGTAAACACTACCTGATGTGTAGGTGAAGGGGTGCCAACTGAAGTTGTTGAGGTATGCCTCATCTGTCGGATCTCACTGGGCATCGCTTGGTGTTGGACCACCAACGTCTCTGTCGAAGCATCTGTCATCTCCAAAGGACACAACACGTGTGGGCAGAGCCTATGCAGGGGTGAGTAACACAATACTCAGCATGGGTGAGTAACACAATACTCAGTAAGGACCCCAAAACAAAAATCTAATACCACAAAGGAAAGTATGCACAAAGTAGCCTACCAAAGAGGTACAAGAAGTGTAGCCTGAAGTATAGTGGACAAAGAGAGTCATTAGAGTCATCTCACCCGGGTATAACCTAAATTATATAAAGCAAGTCTATCAGTCGTAATGCTGAACATCTTGCACTGATGACTCACCATGGTTTGATGGGCCACTAAGGTCCGCTTGTTTGCTGGGCCACTGAGGCCCACTCATCTATTGGTCCACTAAGGTTTGCTCGTCTGTTGGGCCACTAAGATTTTTTCGTCTGCTAGGCCACTAAGGTTCGCTCATCTACGAGTCCACTAAGGTCTGCTTGATTCCTGATCATAGCACGCTTCATTTTGGGAGAATCTACTCCTCAAGCCATCTGTCATATTTCAACTTCCACAAAAACTCACATATTGTATGTCAAAAGGACCATTTCATCAAGAGGGTCCCAATGCTGCAAACGGATCATCTGTTGGGACACTGAGATCCGCTCGTCTGTTGGGCCACTCAAGTCCGCTCACCTATTGGGCCACTGAGGTCCGCTCTTCAGCTGGGCCACTGAGGTTTGCTCGATTCCCGCTCGTAGCATGCTTGATTTTGGGAAAATCTACTCTTCATGTCATCAGTCATATTTCAACTTCTATGAAAACTGACATGGATTATGTCAAATGGATCATCTTGTCACATGGGGGAAAACTCCACAAACAGCTCCTCAATTGGACACACCGTTTGGAAGTTATGCATGTTTTACTAAAAAGGGGCAGGTTGAGTCTGGGTCCGACCCGGCCTACTATGAGTGGGAATACTTGCCACACCCAGATGCAGTGGCGGTCGCCCCATCCACTCCCAGTCAATGTGGTGGTTTCGTCATGTGATCACCCCGTGGGTTGTCGTGGTCCCGCTGGACCGCGGACCTCCAAGCATGTGGTGAAACTCATTGTTGCATTCGCTGAGGACCTGCCGCCGGCGGTTGCCGGCAGCCACTGTCGTCGTCCACGGCCGCTGTCATGGGGACCTCCACCGCCACAGCGCACCACCTCCCACATAAGGCGCGTTTGTGGTTTCTTCTGCGGGCCACCAGACTTACTCTGGTGGTCCGTTCTCCGATCTGCGAGCACCGTCAGGATCCTCGGGTCGTCGTCATCAATTCGAAGGTCTGGTCACGAAGAACACAAGAATTCCCTCAACTGAGGGATCTGGGACTTGTTCGTTTCGGCCTGATCCCTCAACGTTAGAATTTAAAAACAACATGGGAGGGGGTTTATGAATCTAACATGGATAACTTTGATTCAAAACCCCGAGATCTTGCGTAAGTGATCGATCTGCGGGTCATCTATTCATGGGTTAACCCCCATTCATCGCTGAAATCCATGAATGGGGGAAAGGAAATTTACTTAGAATCAAACCCTTATCTCGAGGTTGGATCGTCCGCTGGTGAAGATCACACTGCTGTCGTTCGCCGTTCCTCAATTCGTCGTTGGTGGCGGTTCGTCGATCGTCACTCGCCAATGCCAAATCTTCTATGGTTCAGAGCAATACTGGATTGTGCCAATGATCTCGTATTCAGTTAACCCATTAAATGGAGAAAACACATTTCATCTATTCTGTTATGCTGAGTCTCAGCGTCGTTAGGCTATTTCATTAACCAAAATAGTACTTCAGTTACACTCGGATTGAAACATTGTTATGTTGCAACAAAATTTGAAATTCGAATAAAATATAAAAAAAGTTTATTTTTTTTCCTAAGAAATTATTAATATATTTTTCTTTCAAATTCCAAAAAATAATGTTCCCCTCGACCTGTGTCGGTCGAGCTTAACTCTTTCTTTAAGTAAAGTCGTCATTTTAGACGCAAAACGTGCCCTCAAATTTTTAATCCGGGCACCCGTTTAGAAGTTTCCAAAACCACGTACGCGCGCTATTTTAAATGAACTTAAAAAAAGTTCAAACACTTATTTCGGGCTCATCCAATCTCGGAATCAAGTGTCGTTTGAGCGCGGTCGTTGCCTTCGTCGCCTTTGATTTCGCTTTCCTTCGGTTTGAAGAACACCACAAAGGAGATCGGCGGAAGGGTTGGACCATATTAGTTTGGTCCACACGCTCTGCGTTTAGGGTGATAGCAATTGGCTCACCAGAACGAAGCACAACAACCCTCCCGCAAAAGGAAAACATCCTCTTCTTCTTTTTGAAAGAAAGAAAGAACATGAGAATTAAACATACTTAAATAAAATTAAACACCTACCTTGTTCGAAGTTGGTCGACGAAGTCACGGTGAAAAAGACGAAGTTGTCTTCGTTCGTCGTGTCTGCCGCACACTTCCAATCCCGAGCTCGTGCGTTGGTTCATTAACGATGATGAGGAGGGAAGGTCGGTCATCGAAGGCATCCCACATCGGTTGCTTCTGCAAGGTTCTTCCAAAGGAGAAGTCGAAGACGCTCCTTGCCTGCATTCTTCGTTGGAAGAACGCGTTCTTCGTTCTTCGTGGGAGAAACTAGTTCTTCGTTGGCGAGAGCTTTTATCTTAAAAGCTCTTTCCCCCTTTTCCAACAAAAGAAAAGGTATCCAAGAATAATAGATTATAAAATATATTAAATAGTTGGCATAAAATTCAAAAAGGATAATTAAACGCTTGGCTGGCATATTAATGGAATGTGCGTTGGGACAATCAAGGTGGAGGAGGTCAAGAGGCTCCCCCTCATTTATGAGGGAGTTGAGAGGTTTTCCCCAATTAATTGGGGGGTTTAGTCCCAGGTGGTCTCACACCGTAACCTCTCGTGGGAGGTTTGGTTCAGGTGGGCCACACCACCATAACCTCTCATGGGAGGTTAAGGTGTGGTGGTCCCCACTTCCAACTTCCATTTCAGTGGTTATAATAGATAAAATAAAATAAAACATGCATTTATTTTATTTTAGTATTTCCACGAAAAACCAAAAAACTAACTTTCACCCTCGATCAACTGCCATCGAGGTGAAAGTTTTCTTAGGCGAACACCGGCGGTGCGAGTTCAACGATGCGCTCGGATTTCAATTCCGTGTACCGGTTTAAAAGTTAGAAAAACTCACTTGTATGTTTACTTAATGTACCCGAATAGAAATTCAGAAATTGATTTCGGGCACATCGAGCCTCGGAATTATGCGATGTCAATTTTTTGACTTGTAAAATTCTCATATATTTAAAAAAATACCTGGAAATTCCGGGTCTTTATGGGTGATTTCTCCTTGGCACTGATAAAACAAGGTAGTGCCCTTGCCCCATTCAGTGGTAGTATTTGTTCATCCTATGAAACTTGGAATGACCTCCTTCAATGAAATCCATGGCTTGAGATTTAATATTAGCCTTGTCACGCAAGGCATGATAAATCAAGATAAAATTGACTTACTCTAAGGTCAAGGAGTCTTTGACATACATCATAGCATTTATAATATGTTCACATGAACAATCAAAGGAAATAAGTTTTATTTGGAAATCAATAAGTATGCAAAGTCAACACAGGCCATATATTTATTTAGTGATTCAAATCCCACAACATTTCATGTTAACATGACACACCCATTACAACTTTAACGGTTCTGTGAAGGAAACCACCACAGATTTTATTTGGTTGGCACACAAAAACATACAAAACACACACAATCCTCTCTGCTGCAAGATCACACCTCAATAAAGTTGTTTTATGCAGGTAGCTTCTCCTCGGTGGTCTCAAATATGGTGTTGTAGTAGTTGGAGCCGGTGTAAGTGTCGCCTTACACCTCAGTAGTGACGGTGGTGCCAGTATAGAGAGTATCCCTCTGCATGAAGGTAAAAGGAACATCGCACGTACCTTTCGTCGCAATTAGATTCACCGTCACCTTAGTCATTGTTGGGACAACAACTTTGTGAACCACTTCCAGAACCATAGTAGCTGTTTTGGCCTCTCCCCACTCCATTCCCGATTGAACTTCACCTGACACCTCGATCTTTCCCTCAAAGATGAGTGGGAGGATGAAATACATGGTGGCCTTCATGCCCAACTTTAGCGACACCATCGTCTTCCAGGTACTGGTCTTGGGAGTGATTTTTTTTCTGGGTTTTAAAAAAATAAAAATTTGGGAAAAGGGGTTAGGGTTCCGATATTTTTAAAATTGGGTCCGGGATGCGTGAACGTCGTTCACGCATCCTTCACCGTGGAAGGATGCGTAAACGCCGTTCACGCATCCCGGACCTAGGCGGTAATGCATGAACAGCGTTCACACGTCCTTTGTTGACCAGCTAAAGGAAGCGTGAACGTCGTTCATGCATCCTTGCGTGGGAAAAGATGCGTGAACAGCGTTCATGCATCCGAGCCGCGGCAGTGATGCATGAACGGCATTCACGCATCCTTCGCAGACTAGCTAAAGGATGCGTGAACGGCGTTCACGCATCTGGCCGAGATTTTCTATAAAAGAAGGGGTCCCCCCCCAAAACCCATTTTTCTCCTCTGGTTTTTGTTGTGAAGCTCTGCAGAAATTCTTTCTCAACAAATATTTGCTGCTTTTATTGAGGTAAAATTTCTATTTAATAATTTAATTGTTTAATTGTGTTTATTTATTTCATTTGTATGTTTAATTGTGTGTATGATTTATTTATTTCATATGTTATGCATGAAATGTTTTGTATGATTTAATTTTCTTGATGTTGAATGTTTGTATGATTTAATTTTTTGAATTTTTGTTGTCTGAATATTGAATGTTTTATGTTATGTCTAAAATTTTTATTGTTTAGGAAAATTAATTTATGTTAGAGAAATTTATTTTAATGGATGGTTTTGATGTAAGTGTAAATTAAATTACTTTTATTTACTAGTAATAATATTTTTAATCAATAAAGTATAAAATATATTTACTTATATTTTGAAAAGTAGAAGAATGCCCAAAAAACATTACAATTTCATAAAATTTAAAATAACAAAAGTGTTTATTATGTAAATCTCAATTAGATCAGTTATAATAAAATTTATTAAATGTTATTAATAATTATATATATATAAATATACACATGAAGTTAAATTTTTGTAAAATAGGTGTAGTATTTAATATAGATTTTATATAATACGGATAATATAATAAATATACCAAAAAACACGGTATGAGTGATGACTGATCTTGAGATGACCGACCATGAATAATTGAAATTACATGTTTTATTTTGTGTATGTTATTATTCAATTTGTAATAATTGCATTTTTTCCACATTGATGACCTGCGATTCATCTCTCAGTAAGTGTAAGGACCTGCGTGTCCACTTAAAATAATTTATGTATTTCATACCCTTAGACCCCCTCACATGCATGTGAGTAAATTTGTAATTAAAAGACAGATGCCCTGAAGAGGTGTCGACGAAGAGGCATCCCCGAAGAGGTGTCGACGAAGAGGCATTCCAGAACTCGTTTGAGAGGAGGCATTGCTGTTTGACAGGAGATTGGCGGTTGCTGTAATATTTGATAATAGAGATAGGAGTTTACCTATATAGGTTGTGGTTAGTTTATCAGATAATGATAAACTAATCGCAAGTCTCAAGATCAAGTCATGATTATATATTCATAAGTAATTAAACTTTATGAAACATTATATTAAATTTGCTTTTGTGCTAAAATCACAATTATTATACCTTAACAGTGATAAATCAACAAATAAAAAAGTATCAAGATAATCAATTATTCAAAACCAAATTAAATAAATTAAAATTTTAATGTAGTGTATAATATTTTTTAAATTATTTTTTAATAGGTAATTATGTCTAATCAAATATATTGCAATGGTGAGGTAATTTGTACCGAGCAGGGTTTTAGCTACAGTGTGCCACCTGTCAAAGTGGTAAATCTCCATAGTTATATGAAATTGGATGCAGTTCGTAATAAGATTCATAGTCGGTTAAAACTGAGTGCAGGACAAGCAATCACTTCAATTAGATACTGACATCTTCAATATCCTGAGCGTCTGTGGCACAGCGACTACCCTATAATCGATGATGAGGATTGGATGGAGGCTTCTTAGTTATTCAGACAACAATGTATTAATGGTTTGATGGAATTATTTATTTTCATTTCTGATATTGATGTGGTGCAATCGATTACTACAGAACCATGCTTTGTGACCTCTATAGAATTCGGTCCTTCACAGCAGTATTCTTCATTGCCTTCTTCTCATACGACTCCTGTGGAAGAATGTAATGAGGAAGATCATCAAAATTTGGAAGGAAATGTAGATGACATCACTTTCTGTGCTGATATAGTGCATGAAAGTTTATCTGAGGAAGAAGAATCTGGGGAGTCAGCAGGAGATGATGTGGTTGGGAATGAACCTTCTGAGGTTCCTTTGAGAGACAGACATCCACTACATCCACCAGTTAGTGGTAATCAGCCTTCAGTTTTGAGTTCCTTAGTTGAAGGAATGTCTTGTGAACAACATTTTGATTGGGATGTCATTACACCAACTTCTGAATTCCCTGGCATTATAGGGAATATGCCTGCATCAAATGATAATTCCATATATGTTGGGCAGGATTTTGAAAGTAAACAGGTCATGAAAAATGTGATAAAACAATACCACATTGAGCGACATTTCACATTTGTGGTTTATGAGTCAAAGAAGACCAAATATCTCATTCGTTGTGAAAAATATGGGTTAGAATGTAAATTTCGATTAAGATCACTATTTGATAAATATTATTGATGTTGGAAGATAACCAAATTAGAAGGCCCATACACTTGTCTGCATCCCAGCTTGGCACAAGATCACTCTTCTCTTAATGCAGATTTTATATCTATTGTTATTTGTGAGATGATACGAACAAGTCAGGATGTTCCTGTTGCCCTTGTTCATGAAAGAATTAAACAGTTGTATAACTATAAGGTATCATACAACAAAGCTTGGAATGCAAAACAGAAAGCCATTGTAAAAGTGTATGGTGATTGGGATGATTCTTATGTGATGTTTCCACAGCTCATGGAATTGTGGTCTCTCAATAATTAGATTGTTTATCAATTGGACAGTGTTGAGTATGTATCCCAAAATCATCGAGTTGATCGGTCAAAGGTGAAGTTCAATAGGATTTTTTGGGTATTCAAACCGTGCATTGCTGCATTTCCCTTTTGTAAACAATTTATTCAGGTAGATGGCACATTCCTTTATAGAAAGTATACAGGTGTTCTACTCATTGCTTCCACATAGGATGGTAATCGCGCTTCTCTTCCACTTGTTTTTTCTGTTGTTGAAAAAGAATATTTTGAATGCTGGAGCTGGTTCTTGGCATGTGTACGTGTTCATGTCACGCAAAAACAGGGCGTGTGTCTGATATCTGATCGTCATCGAGCGATTATAGAGGTCGTGAGTAGTGATGGGGTTTCTTGGACTGAGCCGAATGCTTATCACCGTTATTGCATTAGACATATTTCAAGTAATGTGCATAAGCAGTTTAGAGATGAGGACATAAAGAAGGCGATCCTCAAATTGGTTATGGTTTTCTAAACTTTCTTTTTTTAACAAAATTTAATATCCATTTTAATACATTATTATGTTATGCTTTCAGCATATGAACCCCAACAAGAAAGGTTTGATAGACGTCTTGGAGAGATCCAAACAGTTAATGAGGAGGTATATGAATATATGGTACAAATTTCAAAGGAAAAATGGTCATTAGCATATGATGGTGGCATGAGATATGGGCATATGACCACTAATATAGTGGAGTGCATAAATGGGGTCCTCAAGGGTGTGCGCAAACTCCCAATCACATGGTTAGTGCAAGAGACATTTTTTAGATGTGTTCACTACTTTGTTGACCGGTCCCAAAAGGCCTACCAGAGGATGGAAAATGGAATGCTTTTTACTCAGAATTTTCAAACTGATATTGACCGGATACGGAATGAGGCTTCACGATGGAATGTTATAGCCTTTGACAGGGAAAAGAGGAGTTTTCGGGTAAGACAGTGCTACGACCAGGGTACATGCACTAATGGTGAAGTGTTTGTCGTGATGTTGGACAACAGGTACTGTGATTGTGGAAACTTTCAGGCATTGAGATATCCATGTGTACATGTTATTGCAGCTTGCGCTTTGGTAAATATATCATGGGAGCCATATGTTGACCCGGTGTATCACATGAGCACTTTGGTTAACTGTTATAGTGCTGCTTGGATGCCTGTTGGTGACTTCCATTCTATCACATTGTCTGCTGATCAACCGACCATCGTCCCTGATATTTCCAGGTTTTCATAAGTTAGTTTTGGTTTCATTTATAATTTTTTCAATGTCTGTCATTTTTAAAATTATTGGCTTCATGCTACCAGGTTGCGGCCTCAAGGAAGACCGAAGTCAACTCGCATCAGAAATGAGATGGATTGGCCTCGGCAACGAGGAGGGAGAATACGATGCAGTATCTGCCACGTAGAAGGACATACTCGTAAGAGATGTCCCTAAGTGGCAGGACAGAGTTCCACATCTCATCATCCATGATCGAGTCTGTGTACCTGCTCCATTTTTGTGATAAATATAATTTTCTAGAGCGTGAGTTGTACTTTTTCTGGAGGAGTTCAAGTGCCTTGTTTTGGATAAATTAACAAACGTAATTTCACAAAAAAGAAGAAATAATTAATTTTTCACTTTTTCCTGTTAATTTTTAATGTGGAATAATGTTGATGGTTATTTAATGGATAATGGATAAATTAACAAACGTAATTTCAAAAAAAAGAAGAAATAATTAATTTTTCACTTTTTCCTGTTAATTTTTAATGTGGAATAATATTAATGGTTATTTAATGGATAATGGATAAATTAACAAACGTAATTTCACAAAAAAGAAGAAATAATTTATTTTTCACTTTTAAATTATGGTTTTCTTATAAGATGTCTAGTTTTAGTAATGGCAATTGAGTGTATGAGCATCCTTAACTAATGTTGATTGTGAGACTAGGCTAATGTTGATTGTGACACCAAATAAAAATGAATATATCATGCTTCCACTATTAATAAGTACCGATGATATCATGTGTGCAGATGGCAGGTTTTCCATTGCTTACATCTCAGGCTACTCATGTATCATGACTGCTTTTAGAGGGACGTCATGTGGCTCCCTTGAGTGTGCGTAGATCTCACCACTTCAATCATACTGCACCACCTCCCGCTATCGTCCCACATCTTCGTCGAGCTGGATTCTATGGAGTAGCGATGTGCGACTTCACATTTCTTGATCATCAGCTCATTGCCGCACTTGTAGAGAGATGGAGACCAGAGTCGCATACTTTCCATTTCAGTGAGGGGGAGATGACTATTACGTTGTAGGATGTGTAAATTATGTTGGGCCTCCCTATTGACCGACATACTTTGACAGGCTGAGTTCCATCAGATCTTCCTGAGCTTGTTCATAGACTTCTGGGCATAGAGGTCCAGGATGTTGGCAGGACCATCGTCGGTGGTAGATTGCGGATGCCTTGGTTAGACCAGCACTTCACACATTTACCAGATGATGCTGATGATGTCACCGTGCTGCGATTTGAACGTGCATATATTTTGAGGCTGATCGGTGGCACGCTTTTTGTTGACCACTCTACTACTTTTGTGCACCTGGTGTATCTATCTTTTTTGGAGGATGTGGACCAGGCAGGCCGATATAGTTGGTGGTCTGCCTGCCTAGAATATACATACAGAGCCCTATGCAGCGCATGTCGCATCGATAAGATGCAGATCACAGGATGCATGGTTCTTCTACAGATGTGGGTATGGAAGCACATACCTCGTTTAGCTCCACACGCCCGTGCGCCATTACCCGTAGATATTGTAGCAGAGGCTCCACGTGGACGTTGGTATGTTATTAATTCCTTCTAATATCTAACTTACTTGTATAAAATTATTTTATGAAATGTAAAAAAATGTTATCTACAGGTGGAGTCTGGCGCATCGACATTCAGATTCTCCCAGACATAATGTTCACGCCTACAGACTTATGTTAGACAGCATTCGACCAGACGATGTAAGTGATTATTATTTATATTGTTAAATCTTTACTCTTTACTGTACATCTATTCATTTATTAATTGATTATTCATTTTTTCTTTTAGATTACATGGATGCCATATACAGATTATATCCTTCATAGTCTGCCCCCATACTGTACAGTGATGCTTGATATCGGCTCCTGCATGGTTCCACTGATTCATTTTCATATAGTCGAGTGGCATCAGACGGATAGGGTTATGAGACAATTTTGATTCTTTCAGCCAGTTCCTAACCCGCCCAGTCAGTTGGATTCATTGCATTCCCTGAAGATGTCAGGGAAGAGAGATGTTGATTGGAGGAGCTACCATGCCAGATATGTTGCGTTATGGGATGGACGACGGGAGTCCCAGTTGCGAGGGGCAGGGACAGTACGTTTTCATTTGATGGATCAGATGGATTATGCAGGCTGGTACATCAGGTCTCCAGTCAGATTTCTGACACGGCACGGATGGGGCTTCCATGACTTGGTATGCATTCTTCCTTTCACTGTTCAACATATTTTTTATTCAAATTAGTTAACAACAGAATTTGTTTTCGCAGGATGCTCGTATTTGTCATCTACTTCATATGTCTGATCCAGTGGAGAGAGATGTCTTTGACCCATCATATTTTCATAGCCTTGTATGACAAATGCTACCGTCGATGGATGAGATTTATCATGGCATTTTCTTTGATCCACCACCTGCTGCGGAGGCCGCGGAGCCTGCTGTAGAGCCCGCGGAGCCTGCTGAGCCTCACATAGATGTACCTGGGGGTGACGACCCTGTTATGGATGTTGTTGTTCCACAGGAGGAGGCTGCTCAGCTTGCTCAGCCACATGATATTGTTCCACTGGAGGAGGGTGTTCAGTATGATCAGTCAGATGCTCCTCCAGCTTCTCAGGCACAGCCAGAGGTACTTACAGACGCTGACTGGATTGAGTTTGATGTTTTATTGCAGTCATCCGCAGCAGAGTAGTCATCTACTTCCTATATTGGTGAGAGTTCCAGCCAGCTTCCACTATCCTTAGATGCAGGCCAAGGTACAGGCGGTGAGACTGTACATCCACCGTCTGTCACACAGGAGGATGTTGAGGTGGTTGTCGATGAGGATGCGCAGAGTACGCCAGAGCACAGACGTAGACAGACATGGCGTGGACGCATCCAGTATACGCCTGACTGTGGGACAGAGGAGCATCCACGCCGGAGGCGTAGATTAGGTTGACATTTGATTTATGATACATTTTGTATGTGTATTACTGTTAACTAAACTTATATTATATTTTTAATAAGTGTCTTACTGTTATCAAATTATCTACCAATGTATATATATATATATGTATAATAAATAATATGATTAAATTAAATGATAAATATTAATTATATTATTTATTTCGAATTGCAATAGAAGTGGTCACAGTTATGATGAGTGTTGGTTCAGTCCAACCATGCAGAATGCATATGTTGATAAGAATAAAAGGCCACAACAAGTGTAGAAGAATGGAACAATAGTTGGCAAATCTTCCATTGGGAATATGCAAAACAATGTAGTCAAGAAAACTCTGAAAGAAACTATTCCCAAGAATAAGTTTGAGCTAAAATCCAAGGATTATTTCATGACAAATCTTGAAATTCATATCATCTCAAGAAGTTGAAACTTAAGGTATTCCAATCACACTTTATCCATTGTTCTTAATTATATTTCTCATTTCAATTAAGGGGGAGAGCTTGACTGATGGAAAGATGGGATGAAAAGGGGAGATTTATCTTTTCACTAGAACTTTTTAATATATTTGGTGAAGTATGTGCAGGATTTAGCATTTCATTGATAATTTTGATTATCTACCCTTGGTTAATAATTGATACACTCTGAGCATGATTTCACATGTATGGTTGTTTATGGACAACATTGAAAACTACAATATGAATTAGAAGTTCATTTGGCCAATTTTGAGAAGATACATATTCAGACTTTATAAAAGGAAACAATTTATACTGGTACGCAATCTAAAGAGTGAGATTATTGAGTATGCATCTCAAAACTTAGGTCATGTCCATGACATCACTTCTTCCACCTTATTTAGATAAAATGATATTTTTTTAGAGATCACATCCCTTAAAAAATATTACTCTTGGATCTAGAAATGAAACTCGGAGAACTTAGCATAGTGATGATGTGATCATGGTTCACTTTTTTCATGTAACTCATTTGTTCACAAATATACCAATATTTAATCAGAAAAACAATGAAAAAAGAGTATTAGAAACTATAAAAATTAAGTTTCCACTTTAGAATACAAATGGAACCATATGAGGATCTTTACAGAAATAGATGTTTAACTACAATATATGTTAGAGAATACTCAAGTCATTCTATTAATAATTATTTAATGAATATCTATTATTCATGAATATTTATTAAAAATTATTAACATTATTTCAATATTTTCTATTATTTAATTGATATTTCTTAATATTTCTTAATTTTAAGATTAAGTGTATTAGTTTATAATTAATAGTTATACATTTTCAGAAGGATTTGAGTGTTATGTGAGATGCGTGAACGCCGCATCCCTCCTCTCCGGCACGGCTAGTCGCGCCTCCTTGGTAACCGAGGGGACGGCTGAGTTGAGGCAATTCGTCTTTCCTTCGGTCGTCAGGCGCTTACAGAAGTTGCGGTTGCCCAAGTTGAGAAGGCTTATTGTTTTGCTGTCAACCAAGAAAGATTGAAACAGGGTGTCCTTGTTGCTGCTGCCGGCATCATTAGAATCAGCCCAGATCCAGTTGGGGCTGCGCCTCCAGAATCTGTCCGCAGAGACAGACTTTATGCGGATGTTTCCAACGTCCGCCGTGAAAATCTCAGCAGTCGCTGTCGAGTCGCCGATGTCATCAGTTGCAAACTGAAGATACGGGTGGCCTTCGATCCGACGAAGACACAGATATCTGTCGTTGTCCCCTTTGAATGCCACATACCTGGGGAGGATGATGAGGGACTCCCAGTCCATGACGGTGAAAACGTCACAGCTCTGATGGTCATGAATTTGGTAATTAGCCAGCATGGGTCGATTGAAAGGAGGGTTATTCAGCCGCCACACGCATAAGTAACAACCCGATTGGAGGTGGACGAAGCGGACCGTTTTTGCGGCAGCGTCAACTTGGAGGGGCCTGAAGAGCGTGCACGACTCCTTGGTTCGGTCGTTCTCTGGCTTGGGGGCAGTCGCGGTGATCCAGTACTGCTCCTTTGGGTTTCCGGTGATGGAAAGATTTTTGGTGCGGACCCAGTATCGGTTGTTTTGACAGCTCCTGATGTGCACCGTGCCATCTGTGCCGGCCGTCTCCACTTGGAACTTTGCGAATGGACTCACGGCCTGGGTTTGGGTGAAGGTGAGGTACCCATTGGCGTTGTCGTCGGTGGCATCATGGATGTATCCCATGTAGTCTCCCTGGTCATGGGACTTGAGTACGATGAACCTGGGCAATGCCGTGGCGGCCATTCTCACTGACTCCCGCGCTCTCTTCGCTATTGGGAACTGAGTATTGACTGTGAGTGGTTACAAACAACCCCTCCACCACCAACAATTTATCGGCTAGTTTTTTGGTTCCTGTTTGTGGGGACGTGACGTGCAACTGAAACTCGGGTCAAACTTTTACATTTTTTTTAGATAGGTGGACAAACATTTGATGCCTTTAGGCAATAATTGGGGCGCCCCAGCTGCATCCGTCCAATGGTTTGTTGGAAGTATCACCACTTAGTGTTTCTTTACCACATGACAATGATCTCTGAATCGATGTTTGGCCATTTTAGACTCTACATTTCCCAAACTTCCAATTAGGGTTCACTCAATAAACAAAAAATGATATATTTTTTAAAAAATTATTTAACAAAAATTATAGAAAATTAAATGGTTAAAAATAATGATGATATTTTTAAAAAAAATTCATAAAAATAACGATGTTTCTTTATGCTAATGTAACCACGTTTTTCATAGCATTTCTTTGTCGAACTGTCCACATAGCATATTGAGTCGATGTTCTTAGCTGAAAAATTCCCCTCTCCTCTTCTGGTTCTCAACAGCGAGAAAGTTTTTCCACTAAGAACATTGACTCAACATACAGTATCGACAATTCGGCACAGAAAGACAATAAAAAATGTGGTAACATGACAAAAAGGAACGCATTATCTCTTTTGTGGCTTGTTGCAAATACTTGAAAGAAAAATATGTCTTCCCAAAAGATTTGAGAGAAAAACTATATAAGTATTAGATAAAAAAGGATAAGGAAATTAACTTAGAAATAGTAGATAAAATGATGACAAAATTAATGAAATTAGTAGTAGGAATTCATCTTTTTATGATGGTGTTACATATTCTTGACTCATTTCCTTACTGTCATTATTTCAGTTGCACTCTCAAAGTCCAGTCTCACATTAGGTCATTTCTTTATAATCTCTATAAAAATTAACAAAATAAGTATCAGATAGAAATACTAAGGGAATTAACAAAAAAAAGAAGAAGACAAAATGATGAGAAAGTCAACTAAATAAGAAGTAAGAAGTCACATCTTCATGATATATCGGTGCATTCTTCCGTCAGGTATGATGCTCATTCATTTTTAAACAAACCTATATCATCTTGTGAATGAGGGGATTCTCGACAGTCATAATTGTACTAGAATAATATAAATACAGAAAGGATTAATAAATATTTTAAATGGAATAGTAATTATCTTAAAAAAATGTTTCTTTAGGGATTCATGTTTGTTGATAGAATAGGTTCTCTCTCATAAATTTAGAAACACAATAACAACAAACTTTTCCATTTATTTGTTTCAGACACTTTAGAAACATTAAGAAAAATAAGTAATTTTTTGTATGTGTTTGGATAGTGAAATATTATTATATATACCCTAATACTTGTCCATTTGTGGAACTTGTCAGGGTCCTTGTTTACATAGGCTGTCTTCATTCCATGATTTTCACGATATTTAGACACCACCCTATCATAACCGAATCCTCGTTAAAACAGAATGTAAATTATATAAAATTATGTTTAGTTCTAAACCATTGGATGCAGTGTATTAAAAATTGAAAACAATCATCATTTGTGGTTAGTTTATTGAGTATCCATGCGGTGAATCCAGGAAATAAATCTTTGGAGTATCAAAATTAACTGCAACGAGTATCCAATGTTTCCTAAAAACACAAAAAGAAATAAGTGATGAAATAAATGAAATTATATTTGATATTATTAAATTGTAGAGTTTTATCCCTGCATCCTTGGTATTAAGAATTTTATGTCATCCGTAAGTTTTCTTTCAAACAATTTGGCCAGTTTTTCACTATTTCATCTATTTTTTTATTATATTTTATTTGGTCTGTACAAGTGACGTGAGGACTAATGAGTCCAAATTTATGTTCATGGGGTAATCCCTTCAATCAGTATTGATATATACGTCTATAAAAAATATGAAATGTATTTAGTCATAATTAACATAGTATATCCGCTATTGGAAAAATAAATCACGAAAAAACATATAATGTATACATTTACAACTGAGCATCCTTGCGATTCATACTTGAGGATTTCATTTAAATTCTTAAGATTAATGTAGTCTTTAAAGAACTCTCCATACATTTGTTATTCTAAATCAACTATGCAATTACTTTCACTTTGTAACTTTGTTTATGCATGAACCTTCAATGTTAGTAAATGCGGATATTGAACACGCGGGGTAAAGGTGCTTTTTGAAGATATTTTTTATTAGTTGGTTGATCCTGTAGATTATCTTGATTTGACAATTCGTTTAAACCCATTCTCTTTGTCCGTCTGTAATAACATCCATATATTCAGATATTTTTTCATTAATTTTTAACAGTTTATAATGAAAAAAAAATTGAAATGAATACATCCTTATCGACATATTTTTTACAATATATGATGGTCATGGTATGAATGTTCCAATATTTTGGTTGACCGTGTGAATAACTTTGTCATAAAGTGGAACAGGTAGCTCAGCGCTCGGTTCATGAGCTACGCTAATCACCACTCTCACATGACCTGTTAAAAGTTGTGTGTTGTGTAGAGTTTACTCTTGGATATTGAACATGGTAGCCTTTTCTACAAGGTGTTGGTTGGGTGTTGATTGATATAGATCATATTCATTTTCACCCTGTATAATATTAGTATAGGAAAGGTTTCAATGTCTTCCAAGTTCACATTTCACAGAAAAAATTATGAGAATATTGATTACCACATCTAAAACATCCATTTTAGGGGAATGGATAACCTTAAAGCTGGTGGGGGTGTATCTTTAGGCAATGGTTGTTCTTGAGTTGTTTATTCTCTTTGCTTCCCACAGTAAAATTTTCGATCCACTCAGAATGCCAATGAATTTTTTTTTCAAGGGAAGATAATCTTGCTTTCATTTCTTTCATTACATTATTTTTATCCTCATGTTTCTTCTTTTTCCCAAAATATGTTTTGGATGTCACCCCAAAACCTACACCTCTGAAATGGCCATACTATTTTAGCCACTTAAAGGTCATCGATAGTAGGTGTTCATATGGTACAGGTGTTGATGATTCCTATGTCTATGTCAGATATAAAATATAGGAAAGTAAGTAATCATTTTTATTTAATAGTGAATTAATGAAAAACATATTTTTATTATGTCATACTGACGCACGCTTGTCGTAGGGCATGGCAAAAGCAATTTAATTTTCCTAGTGCAGCATAGAGGCTGACCAAGGTCATCTCTCTTGAGGAGCCTTTTCCACAGTTCACTCACTTAATCTGATTTAACTAAACTAATTCTTTTGGTTGTTTTTATTTTATCTAAGAATGGAAAACAATTTAATTAAAATAAAAGATAAAACTAACATGCAATGACAAAATGCAATTAATTGAGAAAGAAATTAGCCTTTATGGTTTGGTTTGTGGGTTCCATCAATCTCCTTGTT
The DNA here is from genome assembly GCA_963277665.1 of Viscum album. Lineage (NCBI taxonomy): Eukaryota > Viridiplantae > Streptophyta > Magnoliopsida > Santalales > Viscaceae > Viscum > Viscum album. The sequence goes on along the minus strand of OY728145.1, from coordinate 1,080,956,868 downwards.
AGTGTTTAAATTAAGTATGATAATTCAATTATCACTACGGGAAAATGGATCTATCCCCACGGTTCTTCAAAAAACCATGGGTATAGGGTACCCTTTACCCACGGTTTTCGAAAACCGTAGGCATAGTGATTATATAGGAACCTATACCCACGGTTTTCCAAAACCGTGGGTATAGGTCATTTATACCCACGGTTTTTCCCAAACCGTGGGTATAGGGATTTCTCATAAGGCCTATACCCACGGTTTTTTCCAAACCGTGGGTATAGGGTTTTCTCAAAAGGCCTATACCCATGGTTTTGAAGAACCGTGGGTATTGGTATCTTTTTTCGGAAGACCTATACTGACGGTTTATCTAAACCGTGGGTATAGCTTTCCCGCAATATGGTGGGAAAAAAAATTTGCGAGGGAAGGAAAATATTTGGTGAAAATATGGTTTTCATTAATATAATAACAAAAATACACAACTAAATACCAGAAGTATTCGCAGCATGGTTGGTCAGGTATATTGTCGTTTGAGTCGATCCACTGTTCGAGTCTCGCTGAGTTTTTTTTCTAATAAATTACTTATAATTAATATAATTAAACAGATGTCTGAGTAAATCAACAAAATTCTCACAGCTTAGTTGGTTCGGCGACTTATATCATGCAACCGGTGCTGTGTTAGAATCGCACCGTTCTCCTTTTTAGATATGCGGTTATATTATTATATTAATATAGATATATACTTATATATCAAATGCGTTGATAGCTCAGTTGGTCAGAGAGGGGCGCATCCAGTTGAGGCGTTCCATGTTCGAATCCCGCAAAATCCATTTTTGGAATATAAATACCCACGATTTTCAAACCGTGGGAGCAGTGGTGTGCCACGCTGGTACATCAAGGTGCCGCACGGTGACATCGCTATACCCATGGTTTGGGAAAACCGTGGGTATATCCTCAGACCCCTATTGCGACGCCTCTCAGCCCCACGGTTCCCAAAACCGTGGGTATAGGTTATACCCACGGTTTTGGGAGCTATACCCGCGGTTTTGAACCGTGGGTATAGGTCGTATTTCTAGTAGTGTATGAGATCTCGTTCATGAATTACTATTATTGTATTTATTGTTGTGAAATCTTGAATTCATTTAGCACACTTAACTTCACCTCCTCCTATAATCAAGGTTGATGTCACACCTCGATCGAGAGTGTGACAACTTCCAAGACCTGGCTCCATCGTATTCCATTTCAACCACTAAATAGATCAACTCCATAGTATGAAGAGATTGTATCCATTAGAAGGGAGGGAAATATTTAATAAAAGAATAGAAATGAGTTTTAGATCAGTGTTGTGGTGGATGATCGCCACACCCATGCACATCACTACTGCTCATCACAAACATAATAAAACATCGGAATTTAAGCACAGAATAAATGAAATTTCCACATACCTCCCCCGGGCCAAGTCTCGGGTTAAACCCTCATTTTTTAGGGTAATAGGTCAGAGTGGATAATATGAGAAAAAAAAGAATAAAAGAAGGAGAAAAGATGAAGAAGAAAACAGGGTGGATGGGTGGACACATAAATAAAAATAATGCATGAATTTTATTAGAAATCTAAATTACAATTGACAACTAAAAAAAATAAAGAAAAGAAATAAATAAATGAAAAATGAAATGCTGAAGATTTATGTCTTTCCTTACTCAGTAGAGATCTCCTCTTTGGTTCCTTGAAGGAATGGATGGAGAATGGGATGATTTGGGAAGGAGGTGAGGGCCTTCCTTTATAGGTAGAATTTTGGACCTCGAAATTTTGCACCTTTTTATCCCCATAAATGGTCGATTTATGCGTGGACCCCTTCCTAAAGGTTGTTCTGTAATGTGTCTTCTTTTCCCCATCAAAATTTCAACTCTGTTGGCCACTGTTTGTAAGAGTTATGATTTTTTCATTGGCGGTTTCTGTTTCTGGACGAAGCTTCCAGGAAGGTTCCTCCAAAAGTATATCGTTAAATGGAAGGCTTAATGACTACAAAATTCCCCCAAATTTGTTGTAAAGTCGTTAATATCTTTCCTCGTTCTATCCCAGGTAGAAACACCTCATTCGGATATGTGTATGCCGATTTTGGGTTCCATTATAGTGGTGGGGTCCATGCTCTCCGCCCAGAACAATGTCTAACTTCAATGAATTTTTAGACCCTTTAGATAGCTGAATCAGCTCTTGGTTTAGAAGACAAAGTTGAAGGAAATAAAATCAGGATTCTAAAAAAAATTAACCATAAAATTTGGACATATAGTTTCCATGAAATTTCTAAACTACCCTTGATGTAAAAATCAGTCTAAAATCCAGAATTAGGTGTTTTTTCACATTTAGGCTCAAAATAACACTAAAACCTAAAAACATGACAATTACCCATCCAATAACACAATGATGGTATAATAAAAAATGATTTAAAGTATAAAATATATGAAAATGTGGGCTTCATCACTCCCTCACACTTAAACATTGCACTCCTGGGCAATCATCTTACATCCAAATCAAAATCCACACAACAATCAAAAATGAGAAAATATCAATGATCTTATCCAAAAAAGAATTTCATAATGTATCATCTATAAAAAACAATTCTCTCTCATTTTCATTACAATAATTCAAATTTTTTCAACCTCATAAATCAATTCATGTCCCAATCACAACCTACCTCACATTGAATTTTATGTCACTCTTCACTCAAGAGAAATTTAATCTAGAGTTGTACTCATACTTGAAAATCGCATGTATTACTATAGGTTTGTGAAAATTATCATTTCTCCACAGCGTGAAACATGAAAATTAATTTAATCATGAGGGGTTTAATTAAAGGTTCAAATGATTATGTGGCTTAGGTTTGGTGGGAAAATGATTGAAAAAGTTTTAGGCTAGAAAGAGGAGGTTGGAATTTCAAGTACAATGCATGAATAATTCAAGTGAAAACACAGGAAATTCCTCTTTTAATCCCACATAAAAATGTGGAAAAACAGAACCATCACTATTTTATGACATGGTACATGATCCAATCAGTGTTTATAATGAATGATATCATCTAAGTTCTCCCATATGTTTCAATGCTCAAAAAAGGCACAACTTTATTTTGTATTTTTTTTTCATGGAGGATGAGCTAAATATTGAATACTATGAATGAATGACAATTAATGCCCTTGATTTTTGAGAGGGACATGAGTCATAAAAGAATGTACAATGAGGAATTCAAGCACATCTCTATTTTTTCATTTTTTTGAAGGAGAAATGGATGAAACAAATAAAGCACAATGAAATGACGACACATGCCCAATTATCTTATTGTCCACTACCCAAAATATTGACACACACATCGCACCAGCTATAAATAATACGAATCCCAATGAACGCACACAAAATGCCCTTTCCCCACACTTAAACTTGAAATATCCATGCAAAAATACTAAAAGTGAAGGTAGTTAAGGAAAATTGGCTTGTAATGTGGTTTGAACCTATAAGGAAATTCATGGCATCTAAGGGCTTATGAAGGATAAATGTAAAGGCGGGTCTCAAGATAAAATGTGTCTAGCCAAATATATTCCTCAATCATTTCAAATACATTCCATGAAATCCAATGCTTCGAAAGAGAATATTCACAAATTTTGGTTCTCACACAAAATCCAAGTTTCTCTCAAGAGAGTGTGGGTATTAGGAAGAATATGTAAAAGTGGTTTAGAATACCTCACAGGATTGGAAAAATATTTTTAGTTAGTGTTTCATGGGAATGGATTTCAAAAATCTGTCAAACTCAATAAAATGCTTGAAAATTAATTTCAAGGTAAAAGAATTCATATCAACAATCATTTAAAATCCATTATTTCAAAAATAATTTCCACTCTTTCTAAATCAATTGATGTGAAAAAATGATGATAATATTTATTAAATCTCAAAAATCCTAAAAATATGATAAACAAAAATGAAAAGAACACAAGAAGAATTTAGCAGGTTGACACTCCCCCACAGTTAAATTCTACTACCCTTCATATCAACTCAACAAAATATAAATATAAAGATAGAAAAGCCAAGGGAAGGAAAGATACAACCTGAAATTATTTTTGAAGTGGATGCCTTGAGTTAAGCTCCTAGAATCTACCACTTTAAGACTACAAGAAGGTAATGAAAATACATAAGAAAAATAAATAAAAAGAATGAGAAAGTGAAAATGAAAGATATAATGCTTGGTTTAGACCCCCAAGTGGGTGATAGGTTTTTACTACCCCTAGTCAGGCAGTTTCAGTGGATTATCCCCAGTCAGAAAGTGGGTGTGGTTTCTTTGAGATGAACCACCACATGTGACTTTTACCAATGTCCGTAAATAAGCACTAAATGTAGAGAACCTCAAAAAAGATAAGATAGTTCCCAACCCCACATAAATAATAAATAAAGAAATTAAGGTCCAAAGTGGGAGGAAGTATAATATAGGCGTGCTCCCTATTAATTTTTGTGGTTTCCTCCTCTATATGGTATGAATTTTTTTTTGAGGAGGTAGTTGCACCACCATCTTCTCCGACTCTTCTTCTTCAATAACCACCACTTCAGTGGTCTGTTCTTTAACATCCAAGGTCTTCTCTAATTGTGTTGTATCAAAAATTTCAGAGAAATAAAATTTAGAAAACAATTCAGCTTGAATAAGATTAAAACAAGAGGAATTAATAAATAAATACTCTCTTTCAAGTAATTTATCTTGGTAATTGATCTCTTTAGAAATGACCATTGGGAACTCAATCTCAGCAGGTGCATCTTCTTCATTATCTTCTAAAGAAATATAGAGGTAGAATATTTCTGATTTTTCATCATTAAGGATGAGAAGATCATGTTTCAAGTTATCTTCGACAATGTTATTCCAGGATTCTTCCAAAAAATGTTGATCTCCCATGAGTGCATTAGCTGGAATGTGTACTTCTGGGACCTCCTCGAGCAATGGTTGAGTGCGGGATGATGTGATTAATTCCTTTAGAAGTTCATTCTCACTCACCCCAGGTTCTTTAGTAAAAAAAATGATTGGTGAAATCTCGTCCACAACTCATTCCGGTTCAGGTTTTGGCTCAGGTTTGGATTCCTCTTGGGATGTATGGACATATTTTTTTAGCCTTTATATTTGAATCTTTAGTCTTTATATGGCCTCTTTATGTTCATTCACCTAAGCTCTGTTTTACTCTAAAGCATCTTCCTCTTGTCGTTGTTGCACCTGTGAGTAGTCATTCCATGCATAGTAATTGTAGTTTGGATACATCATGGAAATTTAACTTTTTTATAGATTATTTTTAAAAAAATGAAAATCTATCTACAATGTGAAAATTGAGAAAGCTAAGTAAACTACTGATTGGTTCCCCGACAACAGTGCCAGTTTTGACGCATGCCTGTCATAGGGCGTGGCAAAAGCAATTTAATTTTCCTTATCCATCATAGAGGCTGAACAGGGTCGTCTCTCGTGAGGAGCCTTTTCAGAAGTTCACTCACTTAATATAATTTAACTAAACTACTTCTTTTGGTTGTTTTTATTTTATCTATGAATGGAATACAATTTAATTAAAATAAAAGATAAAACTAACATGCGATGACAAAATGCAATTAATTGAGAAATATATTGGCCTTTATGGGTTGGATTGTGGGTTCCATCATTCTCCTTGTTGGTATTTAAATTAAGTTTGATAATTAAATTATGAGATCTCATTCCTGAATTATTATTCTTTTATTTATTGGTGTGAAATATTGATTTCATTTAGCAATCTTAACTTCACCTCCTTCTATAGTCAAGGTTGATGGCACACCTCGATCGAGAGTGTGACATCTTCCGAGACCTGGCTCCATCGTATGTCATTTCAACCACTGAATGGATCAACTCTATCATATGAAGAGCTTGTATCCTGTAGAAGAGATGGAAAATATTTAATAGAATAGAAATGAGTTTGAGATCAGTGTCGTGGTGGAACATCTCCACACTCGTGCACATCACTCTTGCTCATCACAAACTTAATAAAACATCGGAATTTAAGCACAAAATAAATGAAATTTCCACATACCTCCCCCGGGCCAAGTCTCGGGATAACCCCTAATTTTTTAGGGTAAGAGGTCACAGTGGATAATATGATAAGAATAAAATAAGAAGATAAGGGTAAAAGATGAAGAATAAAATAGGGTGGATGGGTGGACACTGAAATAAAAATAATGCATGAATTTTATTAGAAATCTAAATTAAAATTGAAAACTAAAACAAAAATAAAGAAAATAAAAAAATAAAAAAATGAAATGGGGAAGATTTGTGGCCGGCCTCCCTCAGTGGAGATCTCATCCTTGGTGCCTTGAAGGAATGGATGGAGAATGGGATGATTTGGGAAGGAGGTGGGGGCCTCCTTTTATAGGCAGAATTCTGGACCCCGAAATTGTGTTCCCTGTTTTCCCTATAAATGGTTGATTTACACACGGACGCCTTCATAAAATTTGTTCCTTAATTTATTTTCCGTTCCCCCTCCAAATTTCAGCTATGTTGGTCACTGTTTGTAGGAGTTATGAATTTTTCATTGGCGGTTTCTGTTTCTGGATGAAGCTTCCAGGAAGGTTCCTCCAAAAGTATATCGTTAAATGGTCGAATTAATGACTTCAAAACTCACCAAAATTTTTTGTAGAGTCATTCCTATCTGTCCTAGTTCTATTACAGGTAGAAAAACCTAATTTATATATGTGTAGGCTGATTTTGGGTTCCATTAAATTGGTGGGGTCCACGCTGACTGCCTGGAAAAATGTCCCACTTCAATGATTTTTTAGACCCTTTAGATGGTTGAATCAGCTCCTGGTTCAGAAGAAAAAGTTGAAGGAAATAAAATTAGGATTCTAAAAAAATTAATCACCAAATTTGGACATATAGTTTTCATGAATGATTAAACTACCCTTGATGTAAAATTCTGTCTAAAATCCAGAATTAGGTGTTTTTCACATTTAGGCTCAAAATAACACTAAAATATAAAAACGTTAAAATTACCCATCCAATAACACTATGGTGGGATTATAAAAAATGATTTACAGTATAAAATATATGAAAATGTGAGCTTAATCACTCCCCCACACTTAAACATTGCACTCCTATGCAATCATCTTACATCCAAATCAAAATCCACACAACAATCAAAAATGAGAAAATATCAATGATCTTATCCAAAATAGAATTACATCATGTATCATATATAAAAAACAATTCTCTATAATTTTCATTTCAACCATTCAAATTTTTTCAACCTCATAAATCAATCCATGGCCCAATCACAACCTACCTCACATTGAATTTTATGTCACTCTTCACTCAAGAGAAATTGAATCTAGAGTTGTGCTCTACTTGAAAATTGCACGTATCACCATAGGTTTGTGAAAATTCTCATTTATCCACAACATGAAACATGAAAATGAATTTAATAATGAGGGATTTAATTAAACTTTCAAATGATTCTATGGCTTAGGGTTGGTGGGAAAATGATTGAAAAAGTTTCAGTCTAGAAATAGGAGGTTGGACTTTTAAGTACAATGCATGATTAGTTCAAGTGAAAACACTGGAAATTCCTCTCTCAATCCCACATGAAAATGTGGAAAAACAAAACCACCCCTCTTTTATGACATGGTACATGATCCAATTAGTGATTATAATGAATGATATCATCTAAGTTCTCCCTTTTGTTTCAAAGCTCCAGAAAGGCATAACTTTATTTTCTTTTTTTTTTCTTTTTTTTATTTTATTTTTAATGGAGGATGAGCTAAAAATTTAATACAATGAATTAATGACAATTCATGCACTTGATTTTTGAGAGGGACATGAGTTGTAAAATAATTTACATTGAGTAATTCAAGTTCATCTCTATTTTTTCATTTTTTTAAAGGAGAAATGGTTGAAACAAATAAAGCACAATGAAATGAGGACACATGCCCAATTCTCTTATTTTCCACTGCCCAAAATATTGACACACACATCGCACCACCCATAAATAATACACATCCCAATGACCGCACATGAAAGGCCCTTTCCCCACACTCAAACTTGAAATATCCATGAAAAAATACTAAAAGTGTGGGTAGGTAAGGAAAATTGGCTTGTAATGTGGCTTAAACCTATAAGGAAATTCATGGAATCTAAGGGATTATGAAGGATAAATGTAAAGGTGGGTCTCAAGATAAAATGTGGATATACAAAGATATTCCACAATCATTTCAAATACATTCCATGAAATCCAAAGCTTCGAAAGAGAATATTCACAAATTTTGGTTCTCACACAAAATCCAAGTTTCTCTCAAGAAAGTGTGGGTATTAAGAAAAAAATGTAAAAGTGGTTTAGAATACCTCATAGGATTGGAAAAATATTTTGAGTTAGTGTTTCATGGGCATGGATTTCAAAAATCATTCAAAATCATTAAAATGCTTGAAAATTCATTTCAAGGTAAAAGAATTCATATCAACAATCATTTAAAATCGATTATTTCAAAAATCATTTCAACTCTTTCAAAATCCATTGATGTGTAAAAAATGATAAGAATATTTATTAAAACTCAAAAATCCTAAAAATATGATAAACAAAAATGAAAGGCAAACAAGAACTAAGCAGTTTCACACTCCCCCACAATTAAATTTTACTACCCCTCATATCAACTCAACAAAATATAAATATAAAGGTAGAAAATCCAAGGGAAGGAAAGATACAACCTGACATTATTTTTGAAGTGGATGTCTTGAGTTGAGCTCCTAGAAGCTACCACTTTAATAATACAAGAAAGTAATGAAAATACATAAGAAAAATAAATAAAAATAATGAAAAAGGGAAAATAAAAGAGGTAATGCTTGGTTTAGACCCCCAAGTAGGAGTTAGGTTTTTACTACCCCTATTCAGGTAGTTTCAGTGGATTATCCCCGTCAGAAGGTGGGTGTGATTTCTTTGAGATGAACCACCACATGTGACTTTTACCAATTTCCATGAATAAACACTGAAAGTAGAGAACCCCAAAGAAGATAAGATAGTTCCCAAACCCACAGAAATAATAAAGAAAGAAATTAAGGTCCAAAGTGGGAGGAAGTGGAATATAGGGGTGCTCCCTGTTAATTTATATGGTGTCCTCCTCCATGTGGTATGAAATTTTATTTGAGGAGGTAGTCGCATCACCATCTTCTCCAACTCTTCTTCTTCAATAACCACCACTTGAGTGGTATGTTCTTTAACATCCAAGGTCTGCTCCAATTGTGTTTTATCGAAAATTTCAGAGAAAGAGAATTTAGAAAACAATTCAGCTTGAATAATATTAAAACATGAGGAATTAAAAAATAAATCTTCTCTTTCAAGTAAGTTAGCTTGGTAATTGATCTCTTCAGGCATGACCATTGGCAACTCAATCTCAGCAGGTGCATCTTCTTCATTATCTTCCAAAGTAAGAGAGAGGTAGAATATTTCTGATTTTTCATCATCAAGGATGGGAAGATCATGTTTCAAGTTATCTTCGACAATGTTATTCCAGGATTCTTCCAAAAAATGTTGATCTCCCATGAGTGCATCAGCTAGAATGTTTACTTCTGGGATGTCCACGAGCAATGGCTGAGTGCGGGATGATGTGATTAATTCCTTTAGAAGTTCATTCTCACCCACCTAAGGTTCTTTAGCAAAAAAATGATTGGTGAAATATCGTCCACAACTCGTTCTGGTTCAGGTTCTGGCTCTGGTTTGGATTGCTCTTGGGATGTATGGACATATTCTGTTAGCCTTTATATTTGAATCTTCAGTCCTTCTATAGCCTCTTTAAGTTCATTCACCGGAGCTCTGTTGTACTCTAAAGCAGCTTCCTCTTGTTGTTGTTTCACCTGTGAGTATTCATTCTATGTATAGTAATTGTAGTTTGGATACATCATGGAAATTTTACTTTTTTTAGATTTTAAAAAAAATGAAAATCTATCTAAAATGTGAAAATTAAAAAAGATAAGTAAACTACTGATTGGCTCCCTAACAACGGTGCTAGTTTTGATGCACGCCTGTCATAGGGCATGGAAAAAGCAATTAAATTTTCCTAGTGCAGCATAGAGGCTGACCAGGGTCATCTCTCTTGAGGAGCCTTTTCAGTAATTCACTCACTTAATCTAATTTAACTAAACTAGTTCTTTTGGTTGTTTTTATTTCATCTAATAATGGAATACAATATAATTAAAATAAAAGATAAAACTAACATGCAATGGAAAAATAAAATTAATTGAGAAAGAACTTAGCCTTTATGGGTTGGTTTGTGGGTTCCATCATTCTCCTTGTTGGTATTTAAATTACGTTTGATAATTCAATTATGAGATGTCATTCATTAATTACTATTCTTTTATTTATTGGAGTGAATTATTGAATGCATTTAGCAATCTTAACTTCACCTCCGCATATAATCAAGGTTGATGGCACACCTCGATCAAGAGTGTGACATCTTCCAAGACCTAGCTCGATCGTATGTCATTTCAACCACTGAATGGCTCAAATCCATCGTTTGAAGATCTTGTATCCAGTAGAAGGGAAAATATTTAATAAAAGAATAGAGATGATTTTGAGATCAATGTCATGGTAGACAATCGCCACACCCGTGCACATCACTCTTGCTCATCACAAACTTAATAAAACATTGGAATTTATGCACAGAATAAATGAAATTTCCACATAACTCCCCCGGGCCAAGTCTCGGGTTAACCCCTCATTTTTTTGGGTAAGAGTTCACAGTGGATAATATGAGAATAATAAAATAAGAAAATAAGGAGAAAATATTAAGAAGAAAACAGGGTGGATGGGTGGACACAGAAATAAAAATAATGCATGAATTTTATTAGAAATCTAAATTACAATTGAAAACTAAAATAAAAATAAAGAAAAGAAATAAATAAAAAAATTAAATGGGGAATATTTGTGGTCGACCTCCCTTGGTGGAGACCTCCTCCTTGGTGCCTTGAAGGAATGGATGGATAATGGGATGATTTGGGAAGGAGGTGAGGGCATCCTTTTATAGGCAGAATTCTGGACCCAAAAATTGTGGGCCTTGTTGTCCCCATAAATGGCCGATTTACACATGGACCCCTTCATAAAGGTTGTTCCCTAATGTTTCTTCCATTTCACCTCCAAATTTCAGCTCTGTTGGCCACCGTTTGTAGGAGTTATGAATTTTTCATTTGCGGTTTCTGTTTCTGGACGAAGCTTCCCGGAAGGTTCCTCCAAAAGTATATCGTTAAATAGTCACCTTAATGACTTCAAAAATCCTCCAAATTTGTTTTAGAGTCGTTTCTATCTTTCCTTGTTCTATCTCATTTGGAAACACCTCATTTGGATATGTGTAGGCCGAGTTTTGGTTCCGTTACAGTGGTGGGGGCCATGCTGTCCACCTGGAAAAATGTCCAACTTCAATGAATTTTTTGACCATTTATTCGGTTAACCCATTAAATTGAGAAAACATGTTTCTGTTACACTGAGTTGAAACTTCGTTACGATGTTTCATTTATGAAACATAGTTTCTATTATGCTCAGGTTGCAATGTTTTTACGTTGCAACAAAATTTGAAATTCAAATAAAATAAACTAAAAGTTCATTTTATTTTTTCTAAAGAAAATTTTAATATATTTTTCTAAAAAATTCCGAAAAATAACTTTCCCTCGACCTGTGCCAATCGAGGTTAAGTCTTTCCTTGGGTAAAGTCATCATTTTGGACGCAACGGTGCCCTCAAAATTTTAATCCCAGCACCCGTTTAGAAGTTTCCAAAACCGTGAATGCGCGCTATTTTAAATAAACTTAAAAAAAGTTCAAACACTTATTCCAGGCTCACCGGGTCTCAGAATCAATTGTCATCTGAGTGACTGGTCTCGAAATAATCTCATATAATTTTAAAAAAAGTTATATAGAATTTTCAGGACATTACGTTGCAGGCATCATATAATTATAACTATATATTTACTTATTTCATTTTATATATTTATAACTTTATAAGTCTAATAAACATATTTATTATAATTTTATAATTATTTACATATATATATTTATTTATAGTTATAATTATAACTATAAATAAATATATTTATATATCTATATATTTATAAAATTATATATGTATTTTTTGTACTTTTATAATTATTTAAATATATATAGATATAATTATAATTACAAATAAATATATTAATTAAAAAGTATTTATATGTAATTAAAATTTAATAATTATAAATATAATAAATATATTTATTATTTAAATTTATTTAATGTAATTTGATAAGTATTTTTTAAAACATAATAGTTCATATGGGTAACATGAATTAATCATATACCCAGTAAAGTATACATAAAAAAACTAGCCATCACATATGGAGAACGTGAATTATAAGAAGGGTGTAATGTATAAATGAACATTTGTTATGATACATAACATATATGCACGTCAATTAAACTCACGCATGATCAGTATATTTATTGAGCAAATTCATTGAAAACATATATATTTATTTAATAATTAATTATAAATATACATATTTAAAAAGTAAATATATATATATATTAAGTATAAATAGAATAAATACAATAAATATAGAAAATATAATAAATATAATAAATATACTAAATCTAATAAATATAAACATAATAAATCTAATAAATCTAATAAAACAAATAATTCTAATAAATCTAATTAATATATTTATTATTTAAGGAAATTTATTATAATCTTATAATTATTTAAATATATATATATAATTATAGTATTAGAAATAGTTTTTTAAAACATTATATATATATATTTGAATTATTAAAAAATATATATTAATTATAAACATATGTTTTTTATTTAATGTATACAAATAAACATTATTTTATAATTTACATATTATAATTTTATATAAATTAATAATATATTTATTAAAAATGTTTATCAGAGATTTTAGCTAGTGTTGATCAAGGCCTCCCCTTTATCAGCGCTTTCAACTTAACACTGATCAAACGTGGCGCTGCCATTGACCCATTCTTTGGTAGTATTTCTTCATCTTGTGATGCTCGAAATTGCCTCTAACAATGAAAGCCATGGCTTCATATTTAACATTAGCCTTGTCAACCATCTCATGAGAAAGTAAGACAGGTTTGACTTCTTTTAAGGTTAATGAGTCTATGCCATACATCATAGCATTTATAATATGTTCATATGAACAATCTAAAGAAATTAGTTTCATTTGAAAATTAATAAGTATGAAAATCAACATTGGAAATATATTTATTTAGTGATTCAAATCCCTCAACATTGCATGTTAACATAACACACCCATTACAACTTTCACGGTTCTGTGAAAGAAACCACCACAGATTTTATTTGGTTGGCACACAGAAACATAAAAGACACACACAATCCTCAGTGTTGCAAGATCACACATCAGTAAAGTTGTTTTATGTAGGGAGATTTTCCTTGGTGGTTTCAAAGATGGTGTTGTAGTAGTTGGAGCCCGTGTAAGTTTCGTCTTACACCTCAATAGTGATGGTGGTGCTCGTATAAAGAGTATCCCTCTGCATGAAAGTAAAAGGAACATCGTACATACCTGTAGTTGCAATTAGATTCAGTTTCACCTAAGTTGTTGATGGGACAATAGCTTTGTGAACCACTTCCAGAAGGGCAGTTGTTGTTTTGGACTGTCATGACCTGTCCCCTGGGGCTCGTGTCCTGACTAACCCAATCCCGCCTCCCGATGGCTAGGGGCTGGCGACTAGCACCAAAGGAATTATCCCGTAAGTGGGAGGAATTTTCTTGAGTACCTGTACGCACTCACACACACACACATCCTAACCCACAATGCTGAAAAGTAAACAAGCATGCCATTAAGACAACCATTGAGAGTTAAAGTACAAAACTGGAAGTAAAGGGGCCAGAGTACAAGTCCAACAAAAAGACACGTACAAGCTCCTAAAGTCTGTCTACGGTAAACCCTACCTAATGTGTAGGTGAAGGGGTGCCACCTGAAGTCGTTGAGGTATGCCTCGTCAATCGGATCTCACTGGGCATTGCTTGGTGTTGGACCACCAACGTCTCTGTCGAAGAATATTTCATCTGTAAAAGACACAACACGTGCGGGCGGAGCCCGTGCAGGGGTGAGTAACACAATACTTGGTAAGGACCCCAAAACACAAAGGTAATACCACAAAGGAAAGTATGAAAAAAGTAGACTACCAAAGATGTACACTAAGTGTGGCCTCTAAGAAGTATAGTGGACAGAGAGAGTCATTAGAGTCAGCGCACACAGGTATAACCTAAAGTATAGAAAGCAAGACTATCATTCGTAATGTTGAACATCTGGCACTGATGAGTCGCCATGGTCGGATGGGCCACTAAGGTCTACTCGTTTGCTGGGCCACTGAGGCCCACTCATCTATTGGGCAATGAGGTTTTCTCGTCAGCTGGGCCACTGAGGTTTTTTTTTATGCTAGGCCACTGAGGTTCGCTCATCTACAGGGCCACTAAGGTCCGCTTGATTCCCTCTCGTAGCGCACTTCATTCTGGGAGAATCTACTCCTCAAGCCATCATTCATATTTCAACTTCCACAAAAACTCACATACTATATGTCAAAAGGAATGTTTCGTCATGAGGGTCCCAACGCCACAAACGGATCATCTGTTGGGCCACTGAGATCTGCTCGTCTGTTGGGCCACTCAGGTCCGCTCATCTGTTAGGCCACTTAGGTCCGCTCGTCACATGGACCACTGAGGTCTGCTCGATTCCTGCTCGTAGCATGCTTGATTCAGGGAGAATCTACTCCTCAAGTCATTGGTCGTATTTCAACTTCTATGAAAACTCACATAGAGTATGTAAAAAGGGTTGTCTTGTCACACGGGGAAAAACACCGCAAACAGCTCGTCAATTGGACACACCATTTGGAAGTTATACCTGTTTTACTAAAATGGGGCAGGTTGAGTCTGGGTCCGACCCGGGCCGCTATGAGCGGGCCGACTTGTCACGCCCGGATGCAGTGGCGGTCGCCCCATCCCCTCCCGTTCAACGCGGCGGTTTCGTCACGTGATCGCCCCGCGGGTCGCCGCTGGACCGCTGGACCGCGGCCCTACGAGCGAGTAATGCAACTCGTTGTTGCGTATGTCGAGGACCCGCTGCCGGCGGTTACCGGCGGCCACTGTCGTCGTCCCACGGCCGCTGTCGTGGGGACCTCCACCGCCGCAGTGTGCCACCTCCCACAGGCGGTGCGTTGGTGGTTTCTTCTGCGGGCCACCAGACTTACTTTGGTTGTCCGTTCTCCGATCTGCGAGCGCCTTCAGGATCCTCGGGTCGTCGTCATCAATTCGAGGGTCTGGTCACGAAGAACACAAGAACACCCTCAACTGAGGGATCTGGGCCTTGTTAGTGTCGGTCTGATCCCTCAACGTTAGAATTTAAAAACAAAACGGGAGGGGATTTAAGAATCTAACATGGATAACTTCGATTCAAAACCCCGAGATCCAAAACCCTCTTGCATAAGTGATCGATCTGCGGGTCATCTATTCAGGGGTTGACCCGAATTCATCGCTCAAATCCATGAATGGGGAAAAAGGAAATTCACTTAGAATCCAACCCTATCTCAAGGTTGGATAGTTCACTGGCGGAGATCACACCGCTGTCGTTCGTCGTTTCTCAATCCGTCTTTGGTGGTGGTTCGTCGATCATCACTCGCCAATGCCAAATTTTCTAGGGTTCAAAGCAATACTGGATTGTACCAATGATCTCGTATTCAGTTAACCCATTAAATGAAGAAAACACACTTCAACGTTTCTGTTATGCTAAGTCTCTGCATCGTTGGGCTGTTTCATTAACCAAAATAGCGCTTCAGTTACACTCGGGTTGCAACGTTGTTATGTTGCAACGAAATTTGAAATTCGAATAAAAAAAAGTTTATTTTTTTCTTAAGAAATTTTAATATATTTTTCTTTCAAATTCCAAAAAATAACTTTCCCCTCGACCTGTGCCGGTCGAGCTTAAGTCTTTCTTTAAGTAAAGTCGTCATTTCAGATGCAAACAATGCCCTCAGATTTTTAATCCGGGCACCCGTTTAGAAGTTTTCAAAACCGCGTATGCGCGCTATTTTAAATGAACTTAAAAAAAATTCAAACACTTATCCCGGGCTCATCGGATCTCAGAATCAAGTGTCATCTTAGCACCTGGTCTCAAAATAATCTCATATAATTTAAAAAAAAATTAGGAATTTTCGGGACAGTGTGTTGCATGCATCATATAATTATAACTATATATATTTATATATTTTTATATATTTATAACATTAAAATTATAATTAATATATTTATTATAATTTTATAATCATTTACATATATATATTTATTTATAGTTATAATTATAACTATATATATATATATTTATAAATTATATATGCATTTTATGTACTTTTATAATTATTTAAATATATATATAGTTATAATTATAATTTCAAATAAATATATAAATTAAAAATTATTTATATACAATTAAAATTTAATAATTATAAAAATAATAAATATATTTATTATTTCAATATATTTAATGTAATTTTATAAGCATTTTTTAGAACATAATAGTTCATATGGGTAACATGAATTAATCGTATACCTAGTAAAGTATACTTAAAAAAACGAGTCACCACATATGGACAACATGAATAATAATAACGGTGTAATGTATAAATGAACATTCACGATGACATATAACATATATGCACGTCAATTATACTCACGCGTGATCAATATATTTATTGACCAAATTCATTAAAAACACAAACACACAAACACACACACACACATATATAATAATTAATTATAAATATACATATTTAAAAGGTATGTATATATATATATATATTAATTATAAATAAAATAAATATAACAAATATAACAAATATAAAAAATATAATAAATATAATAAATATAATGATAATTATAAATATAATAAATCTAATAAATCTAATAAATCTAATAAATATAAATCAAATAAATCTAATAAAACTAATAAAACTAATAAATCTAATAAATCTAATTAATATATTTATTATTTAATGAAATTTATGATAATCTTATAATTATTTAAATATATATTTATATTTAATTATAGTCTTAGAAATACTTTTTTTAAAAATTATATATATTTGAATTATTAAAAAAAATAATTATAAATAGATGTTTTTTATTTAATGTATACAAATAAACATTATTTTTGAATATAAATATAATAATTTTATATAAATTAATAATTTTTTATTAAAAACTTTTATCTGCGCTAAAAGTGACGCTGATAAATCTACCCTTTATCAGCGCTAAGAAAAGCACTGATAAAGGATACAACTTTATCATCGGTTTTTTTAATGATGATAAAGGGTAGATTTACCAGCGCTTTTAGCTAGCGCTGATGATAAATCTACCCTTTATCAGTACTAAGAAAAACACTGATAATGGAGACAGCTTTATCATCGGTTTTCTTAACGCTGATAAAAGGTAGATTTACCAGCGCTTTTAGCTAGCGCTGATAAATGTATCCCCTTTATCGGTGCTTTCTGTTTAGCGCTGATAAAACGAGGTGCTGCCCTTGCCCTATTCTGAAGTAGTATTTCTTTACCTTGTGAAGCTTGGAATGACCTCTTATAATAAAAGTCATGGCTTGAGATTTAACATTAGCCTTGCCACGCAACTTATGACTTGTTGTAAGGTCAAAGAGTCTTTGTCATACCATAGCATTTATAATATGTTCATATGAACAATTTAAAGAAATTAGTTTCATTTGGAAATCAGTAAGTATGGAAAATCAACACAGGCAATATATTTATTTGGTGATTCAAATCCCACAACAGTCCAAACACAACGCACCCATTACAACTTTAACGGTTCTGTGAAGGAAACCGCCACAGATTTTATTTGGTTGGCACACAGAAACATACAAAACACACACAATCCTCTGTGCTGCAAGATCACACCTCAATAAAGTTGTTTTATGCAGGGAGCTTCTCCTCGGTGGTTTCAAAGATGGTGTTGTAGTAGTTGGAGCCCGTGTAAGTGCCCCCTTGCACCTCAGTAGTGACGGTGGTGCCAGTATAGAGAGTATCCCTCTGCATGAATGTAAAATGAACGTCGCACGTACCTTTGGTCGCAATTAGATTCACCGTCACCTTAGTCATTGCTGGGACAACAACTTTGTGAACCACTTCCAGAACGGCAGTCGCCGTTTAGACCTCTCCCCACTCCACTCCCGACTGAACTTCACCTGATAGCTCGATCTTTCCCTCAAAGATGAGCGGGAGGCTGAAATCCATGGTGGCCTTCATGCCCAACTTCAGAGACACCATTGTCTTCCAGGTACTGGTCTTGTTGTCCGTATAAGAAAGCTTGACGTCCAGAGTGCTGGGTTGATGACCAAGGTTACTCGCGGAATTCTTGGCAAGAACCACCACATTTTCGTCGTACACCCTCGCATTGGGGATGTCATACTTGACATCGAATATGCTCCTCGTCAAAACGGGCTCTTCCACGGCTAGCCGCGCCTCCTTGGTAACCGAGGGGACGGCAGCGTTGAGGCAATTCGTCTTTCCTTCGGTCGTGAGGCGCTTACAGAAGTTGCGGTTGCCCAAGTTGAGAAGGCTTATTGTTTTGCTGTCAACCAGGAAAGGTTGAAACAGGGTGTCCTTGTTGCTGCTGCCGGCATCATTAGAATCAGCCCAGATCCAGTTGGGGCTGCGCCTCCAGAATCTGTCCGCAGAGACGGACTTTATGCGGATGTTTCCATCGTCCGCCGTGAAAATCTCAGCAGTCGCCGTCGAGTCGCCGATGTCATCCGTTGCAAACTGAAGATACGGGTGGCCTTCGATCCCACGAAGACACAGATATCTGTCGTTGTCCCCTTTGAATGCCACATACCTGGGGAGGATGATCAGCGACTCCCAGTCGATGACGGTGAAAATGTCAACGCTCTGGTGGTCATGAACTTTGTAATTTGCCAGCACGGGTCGATTGAAAGGCGCCTTATTCAGCCGCCACACGCATAAGTAACAACCCGATTGGAGGTGGACGAAGCGGACCGTTTTTGCGGCAGCGTCAACTTGGAGGGGCCTGAAGAGCGTGCACGACTCCTTGGTCCGGTCGTTCTCTGGCTTGGGGGCAGTGGCGGTGATCCAGTACTGCTCCTTTGTGTTTCCGGTGATGGAAAGATTTTTGGTGCGGACCCAGTATCTGTTGTTTTGACAGCTCCTGATGTGCACCGTGCCATCTGTGCCGGCCGTCTCCACTTGGAACTTTGCGAATGGACTCACGGCCTGGGTTTGGGTGAAGGTGAGGTACCCATTGGCGTTGTCGTCGGTGGCATCATGGATGTATCCCATGTAGTCTCCCTGGTCATGGGACTTGAGTACGATGAACCTGGGCAACGCCGTGGTGGCCATTCACACCAACTCCGGCGCTCTCTTCGCTCTTGGGAACTGAGTACTAACTGTGAGTGATTACCAACAACCCCTCCAACACCGGCAATTTATGGGCTTGATTTTTTGTTCCTGTTTGTGGCGGCCTGAGGCGCATGTGAAACTCGTTTCATGCTTTTACGTTTTTTTATTTTATTTTATTGAGAAGACTATTAGACCCGTGGACAATCATTTGATGCCTTTCGTCATTAGCCGCCATGAGTCCCATGGTTTTTAGAAAGTATCACCATGTTCGTGGAACCTAATTTCTAATCATAAAATACTTTCCCCTGATCCATCATGAAAAACGGGTGTAATTAATTCTATTTTTCTTTTTATTATTTGGCGTGTTTGTGAGTTTTAAAATGTAATGGAACGGAATGATATGGAGTTTTAAAACGGTTAAAAAAATGATAATAATTTTGAAAATTGTTCATAAGAATGATTTAATTTATTTATTTTATAAATTAAAACCACTGCATTCCACCCAACCCCACAATTGATGTCTGTTTTGTATTAAAATATCGATTTTAAATAAAAATACCAACTTTCAATCATATCATGCACATCTGGACAAACATTTGAAACACGATTTTCCACGAGCCATGGGATGAGGCGCATGTGAAAGTGAAACCCGAGTCATTCTTTTATTTTATTTTTATTCAGAAGACTATAGACCCGTGGACAAACATTTAATGCCTTTCATCAATAATTAGGCGCGCCGCCTCCATTGGTCCCATGGTGTTTAGAAAGTATCACCATGCTCGTGGAACCTAATTTCTAATCAGAAAACACCTTCCACTGATCTGTCATGGAAAACCAGTGCAATTAATTCTATTTTTATTTTCCATATTTGGTGTGTTTGAGAGTTTTAAAATGTATGGAATGGAATGATATGGACTTATATTAGATTTGATGATTGTTCGAGAGTTTTTCTTTTCCACATGGTTAAGTATGGGCTCTCAAGCCATGTTTGGCCATTTTAGACACAATTTTCTTCTCTGCCTATTAGAGGTCACTGAATAAATAAAATAATAATAATTAACTTTAAAAAGTTTATATAACTGTAATAACCAGGTTCTTCCTTTGAGATATGAATCTTTTTTTTTATACTCGAGGAAAAAGAGTAAAAGAGGTGAAATGCTAGCTCTAGGCCTTACACGACTAGACTTAGGGGTTACATGCCGTGTAATCAAAACACATCGTGTACTGTTTGACTGGGTTTGAGATCATACATGACGTGTAGAGGAGGTCGACAGAAAATCAAATTTTGAATATACAGGCCATGTAGTTTCTAATTTTTGGCTAGAATGGGCAGTACCTTGTCTTTTGGCATAATGGACAGAGGGCTTGCTGGGTTTGTGAACCAGCACCGCCAGAGCTCATTTTTGCTCCCGTTTGATCATCCGAACTCCGATTCGATCATCGTCAGATGCGTTCGAACCCAGTCGGTAAGCTCTCGATTCCTCTGTAGCTGTTCTTCATGATTTCTACTCTCGGCCTAGATATCGAAGGTTAATCGTTTATACTCGTTTTGTAAGTCTTATCTGTTCTAGAATAAATTAGAGGCTGATGTTGGATGAGGAGAGTCGTACGACTACGGGGTAGGTGGTCTTGTGACTTTTGGTGATTGTCATGTTGAATATATGTGTCGAAGTGTCATGCGCCCTTTTTAGGGTGTCGCTCTGATTGAGAATTGACCTACGTTGTTGCCTATTGTTGTTTATGAAATTGGTTAAGTGATTCAAGACATGTTTAGGATTGTTTGCCTTGAATTAGGGTCACCCCGTGAGTGTGTTTCCCTTGGATGACCATTTATGGCCGTTTGGGCTAGGATGCCTATGAGACATGCCTTGTTTCCCATTTGTGGGGTTGTTTGAATGTATTTGATTAATAAATGAATTGCCATGTTGTAAAATGGTATTCAATTGGCCAAGGGTATGCGATAGATGACTTGCCCCCTTGACCCATGATTATGCCTATGCTTATTTAAGCTTGATTGGAATGTACTGCTCCAATTGTGAACTTACCCACGTGAGATAAATGATGGTTAAGCCTTCGGATAGTTTAAATTAAATAACAGGCTTGTTATATATAAATTTCCCACGTGAGTTGTTTAATGTCAAACCATGTAATAATTTAATTTACATGTGTTGCTTGTTATGTGAATTGTGCCCACGTGAGTTTATGAATGATAAAGTCATGTAATAGTTTAATTTACATGTGTTGCTTCTTATATGAAATGGATAAAGGGGTAAATAACAATGGGCGAGCCATAGCCTGAGGTTAAAAGGCATGGTCGAGAGCATATGCCTATTGCACCTTATACCTTGAGTGAACCATGTATTCAGATTAGAATGCCATGGACGGACTCAAAGAGGGTATCATATTAAAAGTTGTGAGCGAGCCACAAATGTAGTTGTCGGGCTCATGGAGGATTATTTAACATGGTCGAGCGAGCCATGGATCCATTGAGGGATGACATGGTTGAGCTCTATTGGAAATGATTATATGTCACAAGTTGACCTTTACATATACCTTGGGTGAACCATGGATTCACATTATAATGTCATGGACGAACTCAAGAGGTTGTCATGATTAAGCCATGAGCGAGCCACAGATGTAGTGGTCGGGCTCAAGCTATAAATTGAATATTGAAATGGAATGATTTATGATGTGTCTGCCAAGTCAAAGCACAAACTTGGATTCGATCTTCTCTCATACTTGTTTAGATGGTCTGCTGAGACATCTGTCGTGCTTACTCTTTATAGGGACCATCGGGCCTAGGCCGGATCCTGAGTCTTATGTAATTCAATGTAATTGAATTGTTATTGGACATGAAATGAAATGTAAATGGAAACCAGTGTTTGTAGGACTGTTTACTTTTGAGAATTTCTTAGCTTACTGTTTTCACTATTGTACATTGCCTGTTATATATATTCACTGATAGATTGGCATAGATCTTTGGTGGTTGCCTACTGGGATTTAGTCTCATACCCTGTTTGGGTTATGTTTTTGGGCCCAAACAGATTCTATTGTTGCAGGCGTTGATAAGGGCAAGTGCCCTTCCACGTGTAATTGATATGTTGCTTAGGAGCATGAGAGCATGAGACCAAACTGAGGGTTGCGATGCTTCTGAGTTTCATTTGTTCTTGTATTGTTAGAACTTATTTAACGTATTATTGCAGTGTGACCTGTTTTGGCTGTTTTCTTAGAACATGTGACATGCAACATCATCTTTTGTATGCCAAGACATCTTGTTATTTAAATTGTTAGTCTTCCGCTGTTTACTACTATTTTATGGTATTACTTCTTCCACTATTGAATTGTTATTATTTCCACTGTGTTACACTCTGCCAATGAGGGTATAGTTTTTCCACTATCACACCTAGGCTCTCGCTACTAGTCGGAAGCCTCTGGCATTTGGGGAAATGCGCTTGAGGCCATCTGACCAATTGGGTACGGGGCACCTTTGAGTGACATCCGGATTCGGGACGTTACAATAACAAAAATTAGAGATAATAAATTTGTTAAAAAATGATGATAATTTTAAAAATTATTAATAAAAATAATTTTATTTATTTATTTTTATAAATTAAAATACAGTAAAACCATTGCATTCCACCCAACCCTGTGTTTACTATTGTAAAAAAATGGAGGTTCTATATGAGGTGACAATGTTTTTTTGAAAAACAAACAAGGTTAATTAATTGGATGATCCAAGATCACAAAGTGCAATAGAGTTCAACCATGAAAGAAACTCATCCAATCAAAGGTTGACGTCTTTTCACAGACGATTATCAGAGTTTCCCTATAAGAAAAGTGATTTATACCAACAAAAATTTATTGACAGATAATATATCTGTTGGTAAAATTGGGTAATTCCAACAGATATGAACTTTTATTGGTATTAATTTTAACTACCAAGACTTATTTTTACTAACATATATATTTGTTGATATTTATCATTTAATACCAACACATCTTTTACCAATGGTTAAATTTATTGCTTTATCATACTAATAACATAATTTTTTTACCAACAAATGAATTTGTTAGTAATAATTATATATACCAAAAAATCATTTACCACCAATAAAAAAATGTTACAACAATAACAACAAAAAATTTATCAATAACCAATTAATAAAAACCAACATTATATATATTATTATTTTTATGACCAAAGTCAATGTCCATTTTTTGAGGTCTTATTAAAAATATCTCATTCATTTTAATTTTAATTTTTCTCCGAATATCAATAGTGTTTATATTTTATAATGTTGTTCATTTAATAAACATTTAAATAATTATTATAAAAAAAACAATTTAAATATTTTCGATATTTGATATATTTATATATATGTTTGATAATCTCTATATACATGATAATTTAATTTTTATATTTAAATTTAATAAATATAACTAAATCTAACCAAAAAAATTTAAAAAAATAATTATTTAAATTTAATAAATAAGAAACATAACAATCAATTGAGTATTATTATTTAATTAATAATTTATATCCATGTATTGAAATTTTATTATATATTATAAAATAAAATAATTATTTTTTTATAAAATTTTATACCATTCATACAAATATGTATTATATTTATTACAAAAAATTAATGATAGTTGTTATTTTATTTTATTTATTTTATTTTTATAAATCAATCTAAACCCTAATTCTCCCCCACCCCACCACCTCGTGATCCACCACACCGCCCTCTATTTTTGCTTCCTCCTAAGCAACCCTCAGCTTCCTCTACGACCACCGCTGCCCTCGGTGACCCTCGTTACATTGTCCACCACTCTCAGCCGACGCCACCCGCCTCCTCCACGACCCCCACTATCTCCTCCACGACCCTTGTCGTATTCGCTGCCTCCGTCGCAAACCTCTGCCTATACCATTGTCCCCCTCAACCATGACTCACTGTCCTATTTTAGTGAACCATCACGCCATCCCTATCGTCACCACCGAACGACCCTACCATCCCTGTTCGACCCCCGCCATCACCTACCTTCCTCTCTCGACCCGTGCCATCCCTGATCTTCCTTGTTTGATCCCCACCATCCCCACCCTTCCCCACACGACCACACCTGCCTTGTTTTCAACTTCTCCCTCTAGCGTGATTGATCGACAACTAGGTATGACCTCATATTTATTTGGTTTAATCGCCTCCCCTACAATCAAGAGCAGCATGGAGAAATTTTATCTGTAAAATGACTGTTATATGATGGTTGATATTTTCTTGATTTTAAGGCCTATATATAAGGACCTAGACTAAAACATTACATAATCTTGAATTAAATGAATAATTCACATTGAGGATCTTTTCAGGTTTAGAGTTTTAGAGAATTAGGCTATAACTATTACATAACAACTTGAATATTACTGGAAGACACTATTACCCAGTATCCATTTTTTCATAAAATAAAAAAACTTTTGAAAAAAAAGAAACATGTCTAGTTCCATGTTTTAGACAGCATGACATTTCCTTAATCTCATCCTTGACTCTGTTCATCTTTATGTCTTGTGAAAAATATTTCAAAACTTTGGATGAGCATAAAAAGCTCAGTAAGGGTTATAAAATAAGGAAAGGAAACATTAACCCATCAATAAATACAAATCAACGAAACCAATACTTTTCAATCATAACATACCTCATGAAATCATAAGATTTATGAATAACATACAGAAATCATAAATCATAAAGGTAACTTATGGCATTCATAACATACTTACATTGTAGCTATCATGGCTAAATAGGGAGTCACATTTGGAATACCCATCACAGTATATTCCCTAAATCTTTTAGGAGAAACATTCACGTTTACCTCTGTCATGTTACCCAATGCATTGGAGAGCTATCTCGTGCTCACCCGCCCTAGGTTTATCACAGAACCACTCGTATACGTAAACAATGCCCAATAACCAAAATATATTTATAACTTATAACACAAGAATAAAGGAAATATAACATTTCTATATTCCAATCAGAATATATAAAATCAAGATATTGAAATAAACAATTCTTTTCAAATCATTTTCAAAACCATTTAAAACATTTAATAAAGTGATTTTTGAATCAAAGTGTCTCATACCACTTTGAAGCTTTTAAAGGAATTATCATTTGAAAACACTAATGTCCATATAAATAAATCCTAAAAACCATTATGAAAACATGGACATTAATGAGAAATATTTAGAAGAATAAATCTTTAAAACATTTAAAACGATAATTTAGTTAAAGAATTTTTAACAAAATGAGAGACACTTGAATACAAATAATTGAGGAATAACATTTAATTAAAACTTTATAATATCACAAGAACAATGGGATTCAGGATATAATATGCCAAAGGATAGTATATACACCACATAAGACTGAATTGGTGCATAACAATAATGACGTCTCAATGGAACGTAAATTGAGAAGAAATCCCTTATAAAAACTTTATCCTTAGATTAAAGATAAATAAATTACATAATAATGTGTGAAAAATATAAATACACTCAATATGATTGGATATTCAGTGTAAATCAATCCGAGAACATTCACATTGTAACATCCCCAAATGATAAAGGGTTAAATGACTAAATGATATGACTCATGTCAACAAGGTGCACCTTTCTTTTCGGGAGCCTACCTGGTTAGAACTCCATAGTTAAGCGTGCTTGGCCTGGAGTAGTGATCAGGATGGGTGACCTCCTGGGAAGTTTCTCAGGGTGTGTGTGAGTGAGGACAAAGCACACTGGAAAGAACATGTGTTGGCTTGTGGGGACTATCATTAGTCAGATGACCCGTTCAGGCACGTGGGTGGACCCTAGGGTGGGCCCCACATGTCTGCGGGGCAACTGGTTGTACCTAGTGGGCCAGGACCCGACGACCCTGTTAAGGCGGGGTGGCTGTGCTGTCACCGGGACCCGGTTTTCACATTTGGTATCAGAGGAGGAACCCAGCCTTAAGTGCGGTGCACTGCCTGGGTTGAGATGTAGGGCCCACAACGAGGGCGTTGTGCTCTAAAGGGGGGGTGATTGTAACATCCCCAAATGATAAAGGGTTAAATGACTAAATGATATGACTCATGTCAACAAGGTGCACCTTCTTTTTCGGGAGCCTACCTGGTTAGAACTCCATAGTTAAGTGTGCTTGGCCTGGAGTAGTGATTAGGATGGGTGACCTCCTGGGAAGTTTCTCAGGGTGTGTGTGAGTGAGGACAAAGCACACTGGAAAGGACATGTGTTGGCCTGTGGGGACTATCATTAGTCAGATGACCCGTTCAGGCACGTGGGTGGACCCTGGGGTGGGCCCCACATGTCTGCGGGGCAACTGGTGGTACCTGGTGGGCCAGGACCCGACGACCCTGTTAAGGCGGGGTGGCTGTGCTGTCACCGAGACCCGGTTGTCACATTTGGTATCAGAGGAGGAACCCAGCCTTAAGTGCGGTGCACTGCCTGAGTTGAGATGTAGGGCCCACAACGAGGGCGTTGTGCTCTAAAGGGGGGGTGATTGTAACATCCCCAAATGATAAAGGGTTAAATGACTAAATGATATGACTCATGTCAACAAGGTGCACCTTCCTTTTCGGGAGCCTACCTGGTTAGAACTCCATAGTTAAGCGTGTTTGGCCTGGAGTAGTGATCAGGATGTGTGACCTCCTGGGAAGTTTCTCAGGGTGTGTGTGAGTGAGGACAAAGCACACTGGAAAGGACATGTGTTGGCCTGTGGGGACTATCATTAGTCAGATGACCTGTTTAGGCACGTGGGTGGACCCTGGGGTGGGCCCCACATGTCTGTGGGGCAACTGGTGGTACCTGGTGGGCCAGGACCCGACGACCCTGTTAAGGTGGGGTGGCTGTGCTATCACCGGGACCCGGTTGTCACACACACACACACATATTCTTTTTAAGACAAAACCAATGACTTGGATGTTTAACTCAATGAATGGAAATTGAGTTAAAATTACTCTTATCAAGTTCATATCGATGACTTGAGAATTTATCAATGGAGTGATTATGTGTATCAAAAGTATATCCACACAAAGGGGAGTGGAAATTACAACATAAATAAATAAATAGTTATTCCCCACATAATCATAGCATGACATAATTAAGAATTAGAAGATTAACCCAAGGAATGGAAATTGGGTGAAAAGGTTCCCTTACCGATTTGGTAACTTACGAAACATACAAACCATGAAAGAGGAATCATTAAATGAATATGTAAATACCCATAAATGAAATTATATTACACAAAGAGTACAAATCATGGGTAGTATGTACACCACACAATAGTGACAATATAGCATGAATCTCACGGGAATAAAAAGTGAGATGAAGACACCTTACCACATTGTAATCAATCGAGTCATATGACCAAAAGTTAATAACCACCGAATGATTCCCAGAATAACATGAATATAAAGAGAATAATGATAATATATATCAACTGGTAGTACAAAATACACCACATGTAATAAATTAGTGGCGAACAATGGAAATCTCATGGAATTAAAAGTGAGATAAGAAATCCCTTACCACGTTGTAATCAATTGAGTTGTATGAACAAAAGTTAATAACCACCAAATGAATTACAGAATACCATGAATATAAAGAAAATCATGATAATATATATCAAATGGCAGTACAAAATACACCACATGCAATAAATAAGTGGCGAACAATGGAAATCTCATGGAATTAAAAGTGAGATAAGAAATCCCTTACCATGTTGTAATCAATCAAGTCGTATGACCAAAAGTTAATAACCACCAAATGAATCAAAGAATACCATGAATATAAAGACAATCATGATAATATATATCAAATGTCAGTATAGAATACATCACATGCAATAAATAATTGGTGAACAATGGAAATCCCATGGAATTAAAAGTGAGATAAGAAACCCCTTACTACATTGTAATCAATCGAGTCGTATGACCAAAAATTAATAACCGCCAAATGAATCACAGAATAACATGAATATAACGACAATCATGATAATATATATCAAATGGAAGTACACAATACACCACATGCAATAAATAAGTGGTGAACAATGGAAATCTCATGGAATTAAAAGTGAGATAAGAAATCTCTTACCTCATGTCCGACTTGACTCGTTTGTTCCTTGTTCTTCCTGAATAATAAACTAAAGTTAATTTATAATTTATTAAGAACATTTTTCATGTTTAATATTATTTTTATATCACTTATTACCATGTTATAAAAATTATTCAAACATTTAAGTTAATAATGGTTGTTTGGTCGATATTTGGTACTTGAGTCAAAAAATGGACTTCTTATAATTACAAGTTGTCCTTGTGGTCAATAGTCCGTTATATCCAGAATGATATTAATAATTTAGATATCATATATATCATATATATCCAGTATATATATGTATTTATAATATTACATAACATTTAGAGGTAAGAAATGAAATGCACTGTTCATTGAGACGGTAAGCCGTACATACGCATGAACGCTACTTTCATTTCTATTTCATGTTTTAATGGAATTAAAACATAATTATACATAAGTATATTATAATTATAGTATAATATCATATATAATATAATTAAATAAATCCTTTATATGTCCCACAAATGGAATTAACGAGTCAAATCACTTTGAGGGGGTGGTAGTCTGCACTTCCACAAATGAAATTATCGCATTTACCCATAATGGAAACCATAAAGGTATGCTATAAATGAAAAAAAAGAAGCATAAAGAAAACATAAAAAATATATATATTATATATAAATACAGTTTCATCATAATGGACACCATGAGAGGCGATAGGAGATAATTTAACAATCATTATTTCGTGAGGTTTTAGTTTTCCATCCATAGAAACAGTATGTTCTTCCCCCATTAGATGAAGGTTTGTGTAAGTGTAGTTTGAATACTTCTTATAAAAACATCGTAGTATATTGAGGATACTGGTTTTGTTATAAAATAAAGGAATAAAAAGAGTTTAGTGGTTGGAGAAGTAAAATAAAAGAAAAGAAGTTAAGAGAAACCGTTACCTTTAATTTGGGTAACTCCCATTATTTTGAACCATAGGGGTTTGTTGAAGTGCCTTTTGCCTAAGGTAAGGATTATAGGTGGAATAGAGGGATATTGAGAGATTATTTGGGCAGGGTTTGGATGATCCAAGGGGCCTAAGAGGTGTGAGGAATGAGTTATAAGTGAGGGATTTTTATAAGGGGGAGAAGGGGCTTTTTAGGAAAGTGTGAAAATATTATTTTATTATATAATGATATTTGGTTTATAAAGGTCCAAAACTAATTAAAGTGTAATATAAGATGACTAATGGTCGAAATAAAATCATCCAATAAGAATTGGACAGATTTTGGATGTTATTTTACTATTTATAATCTTATTTATTTAAATCATTTATTAATGAGGTAAATACTGCATCATTTTTGTATCATAAATAATTTTATTTTTTTGATTTCTAAAAATTATAAAACAAATACCATGATGTAGGAAATATTTTTATCTTTCCAATTAATATTTATAGTTGAAATGATAACTTATATAGCCCCATGTAAAAAATAATTTACTAAAAAATATTTGTTTATGTCATTTTTGTCATTACTTTAAGTTAATTAATCTAAAGTGTCATTATCACTCCCAAGTGGCTTCATGGGGCCCCAAAATCGACCCAAAGATTCCCATGGTCGTAAATGACTCAAAAAATAAGGTTAGGACAAGTGTTAAGGTAATTTTGTATTATTATGATATTCTTTTTACCTTGAATTATCCTATTTACCTTTAACCACAGTAAATAAAAGTCAAAAGTTACTATTCACAAAAAGTTATTTTCATCTTATTGAATCGCATTTTACTTACTAATAATAGCCATGTATGTCGGATTTTCGAAATCCAATTCACAGAAGTAGTAAAATTTCATTTAAATGAAAAAGTTTGTTTTTTTAACTACTACTTAGTGGTTTCACTTTTCATCAAAAATTAAAGTTTTTCAAAAAAATACAAAAAATTCAGCCTAAGCTGTATTTGATATTCCGAATTCAAAAATGATGTCTATTTGAAAAAATTCAAAACATAGAAGTTGCATTAATTAATTTAAAATTAATTCTCATTGTCAAAACAAATAGCGTGTTTTTTAGAAATAATATCTGTCAAAATATTGGCACTTGTTTATGCCCAATTTCAAAGTAAAATTGCTTCCAATGACCATCATTGGATTAAATGTTAAAAATATAATCTAATTACACATTAAAACCATTTAAGAATATAATCTAACTATATAAATAAATTATATTAAAAGGCATTTTTGAATTAAAATACAATATTTTTCACTATTCATAAAAAATGAATTTTATCAGAAAAATACCAAAATTTTACCCAAAGTAAATTTTGATGTCTCGATTCTAAATAAGAATTTTATTTTGTCAAATGGAACATATAAAAGTGACCAAAAATATATTTAAATAGGGTTCACCATTAAAAGGTGATAAATCAACCTTTTAAAGTAAATTATGTTTAAAATTAGATTTATTCACATTTTAAGCCTCTAACTTTTAGTGGATAAACATAAAAAAATTTAACATACATGTATAATCATTTTTTGGTTAATTCTGTTCATTCCCACCATTACAACGGTTAGGCGTTAACTACCATTTAAAATAATAATATTATATTATTAGTGTGCAACGTATGATTTCAAAGAAATCCATTGTTGTGTATCGGGTACGCCATCGAACATATAATCCCCTTTAAAGTAGAATTAATATTTAGTTCACAAATATTAATAAATGTGAAAATTTTCATGTTCTTTATTTACCTGGGATGTTACAATATTTGATTCTTCTTATGAGATTTAATTCTTTTATTCCATTGATATTTTCTGTAATTTAATTCATATAAGGTTCATGTTGCATGTTGCTATACTGTTGCTCTATTTTCTTATTTTCTACAGTTCAACTCATATAATATATGTGTTTTGATGTTTGTTTATTTTGAATCATTTATCATGAATAAAATTCATTATGTTTAGTAAATGAATGTTCAATTTTATAGATATCAATTAATTTTTAGAGGTAACCACAATATTTGTGCAATTTTAAATTCTATCACTATATGATGCAGAAAAGTTGAGTGTATACTTTCATTGTTTTATTTACTCTTACCTCAATTCACTCTCTTATTACATGTCATGCTACTTAATCTGGAATTTTCTATGGCACCATCTAGAGGCATTCCTCATGATCAAAAATTTGTATTTCTTATATTATTTAAATGAAAACACTCCCTCTTGACCATTGTTATCTGGTGACAACCATTCCATTACAATATTTCATGGAAGGCTATGCGCATTGAATAACATATCATCAATAAATTAATTTGAACGACCAAGTAAAGTTTCATGCATAAATATATATTTTTCATTATGGTTTTAGTATGCTCTGGATTTAGTGATTATTTACTTAATATTTGGCAATATGTATTTTGAAGCGCCTTCCCATTCCCCAGTGGTTCGTTGTCATCTCCCTTTCTCCATATAAGTTTATCTTCAACCCATAGAACCCTTGCACCACAGTCACTTATAATGGAGTGTGAAATCTATTTCTTAGAATAGTGTGACTCAAAATTATAGTGTTCTTTTGAGCACAATAACAAATACTAATAATGTATCATATTATGGTGTTTTGACTAAAATTATTGATTTGAGTTATCTTTTTGGAAGTAATCTTATTTTATTTCGGTGTGATTTGGGTAAATATAACTAAATGTGTCAAAGAAGATATATTTTTATTCAATATTTCTAGCCTTAAGGGGATTATGAAAATAAATGATCTTGTTGTGCTTTGCATCTCAAGATTTACAGGTGTTTTATATAAAAAAATCTTATGCGAAAAAATAACTTGTTGTTGTCATTACTATACCAAGAGATTTATTTGAAATGGAAGAAGATATCATTCCAGAAGTGTATGACTTAAAAACTAACATTGAAACTAATGCCAATGAGACATATATTTCATTAGAGGATATTAAAGATGTTACAACTGCCTATCCTACTCTTAATTTTTTTGAAAACCATTGATGTATTTTGAGAAGAACTCTTATGTTGTGGTGAGTCAGATTTTCTATTTACATCTTGCTATCTCAAGTCTTTTGTGTGTTTGTGTTTTTATTGATGTGTCCTTTGTGACATGTTTTTTTAAATGGCTCACTGTTTATATGTTTTTATGAATTAGAAAATGGTAAATAAAGCATCATTTCTATAGTTCTTTATTGATCCTTTTCTTTCACTTTTCTAAATTCATTTAATAGAATGAATTCATGTGAAAGGATATACTTTCAATAGGGTTATTTTTTAGGTGAATTTGTATTTTATATCATTAATGAAAATGGATCATTTTTATTTAATCTTTGAGATCATAGAATATATAGATTGGAATTAGGATCCCTTCATTTCTTTTCATCACTTATTATCTCATCTTGTCATTTCTTGTCAATGGAGGACATCAACATAAGGGGTTTGAAGAGATGAATTATTGAGTATCATGACACTAGAAATTCCTCCCACCATCACCCATGCATCAATCAAATCTAATAGCTACAAGCATAGGTTTCTCACTGATGATATTTTATGAATCGGGAAAGGCCAAATCCCTTCCCATGTCATTGCATTCTGGGAGATCTATGTTGTGACACAGAACCTTGATCCCAATATCCTACTGGAAGAAGGGTGGTTTGGAAGAGTGTACAAATGCTACCTCAAGAGCAGTAAAAAGGTGCCCTTTCTCCCAGTTATTTTAGTGTGTTTTCTATTTTGATTATTATTATTTTGTTAATAATTCATTAGTATGGGGCTATTAAGATACTTGACAATATTGGATTGTAATGTAAAAAAAATCATAGTGGAGGTCCTCATGATGAACCATATTCACTATCCCAATCTCATTAGCTTGGTCAGTTTCTATGTAGATGGATATCTGAGGATTCTTTTCTATGAATAAATGGTTCTTTTGAGGATCATATTCTTGGTATGTATCTTCATTTTGTATTCATAAATAACATAAAAAATTAATCTTCAAACAAATCCTGACTGAAGAAACTTTTCCTTATAGATTTACCTCTGAACATGAAGCTATGGGATTAGAAAGCTAGTATAAAAATTGCCAAGGGGGTAACAAGCTGGCTTGAATATTTTCATGACCAGGAAAAAAACCAAGTAATATACTGTGGTTTCAATGAATTAAACATATTTTGGGATGATGAATTCAATCTAAATCTCTCTTATTTTAGGATTTCCAAGCTTGGTCCAACTGGGGATAAAACCCATGTTTCCACAATGGTGATGGGGACCTCTACATACTGTGCTCCTAAGTATGCACTGACTAGCTAGTTGACTACCAAATCTAATGTGTAAAACTTTAGTTTCATGTTCTTGGAGATGATTTTTGGAAGGTGGGTTATTAACAATATTGGGCCTACTGATGAGAAGAATCTGATCTTGTAAGTTATTATTTCATATCTAATGCCAATTCCACATTTTTAGGAAATCAAAGGCTATCTTTGAAGGTTCATTTCCCTATTGTGTTGGAATTACATTTGAATAAAGTGGTAAGTTCACCATTATGTTCAATCCATTTCTTTAAAGGATGTATCCAATAAAGGGTCTCTAACAAGCTCTTGTAGTTGCAATACTTGTTTCCATAAGGATGCCAAAACTCTGAACTTTGATCAGTGATGTAATTATAAACATAAAATACATGGATTTTAATGAATAATTAGGTTGTGACATTTTATTTCCCTTATTCTTTGGTGATTTCTCATGAAGTATTAGATTCAAGAGTCTAAAATAAAGGTAAATAAAGGGAGATGTTCCTTATATTGAATTGATTTTTCTTGAATTTTCATGATGTGGAATCTGAAGCTTTTTTGTTGATTAAACTGGTTAGGTTTTGTTGGATCCCAAGTCCCAGAATAAGACTGGGTAAAGTTTGAGACCTTTTCTATGGTTTATAGGAAACTATCTTGGATAATGGCGTGGTGTTTGAGAGACTTGTTACTGAGGCTTGATTCAACCAACCTTTATTTCATTTTTAATGAATGATGTTTTTTGTTCATTTATTTCAATATTTTTTTATTATGATTTGGTAAGACCTTCTTTGAGTAATTTTAAAATTTTCCTGTATATTTTCATTTGGAGTCTGTTTTTTTTATTCATGCAGTGGTTGTTAAATGAACTATAATTTACACCAGTATTGTTTAAAAAATGGTTGTTTTATGGTTTTTGATAAAAACGATGAACATTTTTCAATCTAGATGTTAAATTTTTTCCAGGGATGAAATATTAAAATTATGTGAACAATGAAATGTTATACTAACTAATACATATACTATATAATATGGTAGTTCTTCTCCTGCCTGATTAGATGATGCTGATATTATTCCATCGATAGTTTGTTCTTCTTCCCCAATCAAGAAATAGAGGGGCACATG
Source organism: Viscum album (assembly GCA_963277665.1). Classification (NCBI taxonomy): domain Eukaryota; kingdom Viridiplantae; phylum Streptophyta; class Magnoliopsida; order Santalales; family Viscaceae; genus Viscum; species Viscum album. Next base: position 1,080,921,929 of record OY728145.1, on the reverse strand, counting down.
ACTTGATAATGAAAACCATAGTATGAGAGATCCAGGTTGGATTAGCCTCCCCTGACATGAGGGAGGGGCAGTTGCCTAGTAGTTTGATGTGTTTTATTTTTTAGTCATCTATCCTGCAACTAATTTTTTAACACAAATATTTTTTTCTGCCAGTGTGAGATTGTTGATGAACTAATTACATGATCTAGTGAAATAGCGAGGACATTCTTACTTTATCGGGGATGAACAGCTGCTTCCCGCCACTAGTATGAGTGCCACCTATGGCGGGAATTGGGGATGATCAGCTACTTCTGATTATCTAGTGAGTTTATTTTTTGAGTTTTTGTTTGATGCTTTTTTTTATTTTTTTTATGTAGGTTCTAGTGATGTAATTTGGGCAGTTGTTGACTCTACATAAGTTCTGGAACATCCTTGTATCATTCAAAATGAAGACCACATTATTTTGTTGTGTTTCTTTTGGTTGGTTTGTTTCTATTTATGGTTCATTGTGTTTAATTTTCCTTACTTTTTCATGCCTTATCAAACTTACTTTTTTCACTTTTTATATTTTATATCAGGATGAAAATCGATATAATTATAGAAGAGGAACTCATATTTCTATCAAAAAAGCTGAGAAAGCTTGTTCTATGGTAACTAAAATCTTAGGTAAATGTATTCCCTTATAAGTGATGTGTTAAAAAGTTTTCAGCAAGTGTTTTCAAATTAAACCTATATCAACTACAAGTGTAAGGTTTTGACAGTGGGTCCATGGTTATATACATAATTTCAACCGGTTCTTTTGATCTAGATTTCTACAACAATGGTGTTTCTAATTGGTTCCCTTGGGAACTGTGCCACCTAATTTTCTAAAAGACACAATGATTGGATATTTGATGTTAATTGTGTTAGTTTGGCTGCTTGGTCTGTCTATGACTTTGCAGTGATTTTTACATAGGAATTTTATTTGTTACTCAAGTATATGGGTTTAAATTCCATTATGGTGTGACTTTGGTGCATGTGGGGGTACTCTCTCTTTCCTTTCCACCTAAGCACTATAAGTACCCAAATTCTCGAATAGGACTTTAGTTTTCTACATTGATTTTGTGTGAATGGGGTTTTATGCTCCTTGTATTTTTTTTAAATCAAATGATCTTGAACCATAAATCATGATTCGTTCATAACTATAGTGACTCTTTCATTAAGGCTGCGTTTGGAACAAATGGAACATGAATATGTTGAGCCTTCTTTACTATGATATTTTCATCATTTTCTTTTTTTCCATCTCTCTGATTTTATGTATTATTTCTTTAAATATTCCCCTTTTTAACATATTTCATCACTAATTTCCCATTCATACCAAATAAACTATTAGAAAGACTTTCTTTATTATCTCTTCCATTTTTATTGAAAAAGCATTCTTATACCAAACATAGCCTAATAAATTCTAGATTGTTTATTTTAGAATAGCCATGGTTGATGATTTGGCTTCAAAAGTCACATTATGGGAGAAGGAAAGGGCACTGATTTCACATATTATGGGGTAACAAATTCTTCACATATAAGTAATACTAACTAGTAGATGACCATTCATTAGTTCTTTGTTGGACGGTTTTTCCCTTCCCCTTATTCAATGTCATACTATTTAGACTACTTTCCATGATGAAAGATCACACTATTTTAAGAAAATATAATGAACATTAATAAATAAAGTGGGTATACATGATTTTTCTATTTTCTCCTCCCCCTTACAATTTTATTAATTTCTATTTTAGTTTCAATTCATGCAGATATTTTGCATTGATTTTGGAGTATTCTGTTTGGTTGCCTGTGATGTAGATATTGGAGTTGAAGGGTGTGGTATAACAGTGACTTGAGGATCCTCACTGGTACTGAAGTTGAATTGGTTTGTTTCTTCTAGTGTCCTACATGTTGGAACTGCCTCACTGGCGATGATGGGCTAGAGATGTTGGTGCTTGAGCTGACTCATCGAAGATTGTCGTCGGAGTTGGAACTAGGACTGGGTCGCTTGGGGGGGGGAGGGGGGTGTCTAGTGTTTTTGTATTGATTCATTTTGTAATTAATTTCATTATTAATATATTTAATTTTTTTAATTTTGAGTATGTGTTAAAATCATCTTCATTTTAATAATTAAAATAAAAGTATTATATATAATAAATTAATAAATATAATATGAAATTTTACTAGCAATAAAAATTTATTATTTTTATTCAAATGTAATTTATAAATAAATATTATATGTTTGTAATATTATTACCAAAAGAGAAATTTGTCACTAGAACCTATTCCTAAACACTTTATCCAACATATATATTATCTGTTGGTATTATTATAATTGCAACATAACTATTTTATTTGTCGCAAAAACATTTAGCGATAGAGTTTTTACCGATAGTTTAGTGATAGAGACATATATGTTAGTAAAGCATTTTACCAACAGAAAATTCACTTTTACCAATAGATATGCCCATGTTAGAAAACATGAAATATTTTGTAGTGAGACAATAGAGGTCTATCAATGTGTGGATTTTCACATAGGTTTTCTACGCTTTATTTGCAATTCACGTTTCAAAATTTTCTTGGATTTCAACACTCACTAATTATTTGTGGATTTTCTCAAAGTTTCCCATTTGGATTTTTAATCATTCTTATTAGAGGGATTTTCACTACAAAATATTTCACTTTTTCCAATGGGGGAATATATGTTGGTAAAAGTGAATTTTCTATTGGTAAAACATTTTACCAACACATATGTCCCTGTTACTAAACTCTTGGTAAAAACTCTATCACTAAATGTTTTGTGATAGCTAAAACATTTTTGTTACAATTATGATAATACCAATATATAATATATATGTTGGTTAAAGTGTTCCGCAAAAGATTATCATGAGAAATTTTTCTATTGGTAATAATATTACCAACATATAATGTATATTTTTAAATTACATTTGAATAAAAATTATAAATTTTTATATCTAGTAAAATTTAACATTATATTTATTAATTTATCATATATGATTTATTTGTTTTAATTATTAAACAAAATATAAGTTACCCAAATGTTCAAACATGGGAAAAAATTAATTATATTAATAATGAAATTAAATACAAAATAAATAAATTCAAAAAATGCACGATTCATCCCACAACATGATCCATCACACCCCACCCACCGAAAGTACCCCATCCATGCCTAGAACCCAACCATGCCCCAGGACCAGCGACCCAGCTCCAGCACCAACGAGAAACCTCAAGTAGCTACTATACCACAACCTTCATCTCCAAGATCTCCACCACACACAACCAAAGAGCATACCAAAAATGAGCTAGCTCTAATACCAGTAAGAAACCACAATTAGCTACTATGCCACGACCATTAGCACCAATATCTACATCACAATAAACCAAAAAGCATATTGAAAAATCAATGAAAAATATATGCATGAATTGAAACCAAAATAGAAAAAAATTAAAGTATAAAAAATGATTTTCATGGTAAAAAAATTCATCATCACCTTGTTAAACATAGTGGGATTTTTTATGAGTTTCTAGGAAGGTGTGATTTGGGAAATGGGTCACTAATTTAATGTGAGAAGATGTTGTGTGTCAATTTGAAATATGAATCAGATGATATTTTTTATCTCTTAACAAAAATTAATTACAAATATAAGATGGAATCATAAAATCATGAACTAGTTCTAACCTTTTGTTCCCAGCTTGATTGAAGATTGAAAGACCTACACAAGATCATAGTGGGGTTAGTATCTGAACAACAGCAGCATGTAAAAGCATGGAAGAGCATGTGGACTCGTTTATTGCAATCAAATGTGATTCAACCCATTCTTTGGAATTGTGAATTAATAATATTTTGGAAAGATATACTTCAAGACTGGCAGTCATAAAAGATCATTCTAGAAAAAAAAAAAAAAAATCTTGTTCTGATCTAGAGTAGATAAGTTCTGACCAAATCCAAATATATGTGCACTACCTAGGAGTCTCCATTGTGACATATTTTTCTCATGCTTGAAAACATTCCATAAGCTCAATGAATCCCACAAACCAGCACCTCAATGATGAACCTAACAAAAAATCCTTTTTCCATGTACTACTATTGACATGGGAAGATTCGAACCTGCAACATAAGATTTTCCTCACCCTAAGTAATAATTTATGTCTTCTGCCCAAACGGTTGTACAAAATAAAAATCTTCAAGTGACACAAATATTAATTAAAACATGATAAATAAGAGGAAAAGGAATAAAAACCATACAGTAAAAAATCAAGAAATGTGTAACACCTCACTCCCCCAAATCACCATCAATTTTTTATCTCATGATAGAAAATTTAGTGCTTGGATTTCTCGAATGAATCGGTTGTCACCTTCGTGGTGGCAGCAAAGACTACAACATACCATCATTCAACTGTTTCTCTCATGCATCGACTATCACTTCCGTGACAGGGAATATGTATGTAGTTCACCTACAAAAACATGACATAGCCTCAATTTCCTATAGTCTTTCATGGAAATCCACTTGAAATAAAAAATAAAAAACAAATACAAAGTTACAAAATTAGAATAATGGAAAAGGAAAAATGGCTCTTATATAAAATTAGAATGAAGAAGGGTTCACCTAAGTAATACCATCCCTAAAAATGGAAATAACTTCTGGCTTTAGGATAACATTGAATGTGATTACATGATCTATATATTCACACCAACAACATATAGAAAATTAAAATATTGGAACTCAAATGAGATGAAATTCTGAATAAAACCATTGCTTACACAAGAAAAATTATCAAATCAAGACATCATTCATTTTCAAAATCACACAGTTCATGGCCACCACACCTTTTTTACATGATTAAATATTCCTACACCATAATAAAGATAACCCAGCAAAGACAGTTATAATACAAGACTCCAAGACTCCAATTATCCACAAAAACACCATGATCCCCACTCTTAGACATAAAAAAACTCTAGAAATCCATATTAGAGTGGTAATATATTACAAATATTACCGAATTTCCCATTATATATATTCCCATAATAAATTTTACCATCTATATCTTGGATAATATAAAGTTTTATAAGGTATAAAAAAGATAATAAATGATAGAGAAACATCTCAACATTCAAAACCCACTCGACAATAATCTGTTGCAGCATCCATAGGGTTTGAACACTACTTCTCCAATCACAAACACATGAGTACCTATCCTCAAGGACTCTTAGACATGTGAATCAGGTGCACCTTGATAATATCCTATCATAAAAGGTCATAGCTAACATAATTTTCACTAACAGTGGTCTATAATCATTCATGGATCTAATATCAATCATATTTAGCACTCAATGTTATGAAAATAGTTAGTGTGGACCTTGGTAAATGTTCTCAAGAGATTGAAATTATGTAGATAAATTTTGAAAAAATCTTTGAATTCCAATTATAGGATTCCAAGGTTCTTAAAGGTGTAGTGTTAGACAAACACTTTTTTCCATTGGAAAAATGAGAAAAGGATTGTGAACCCCTACACCATTCTTCATGATTTTCTTTTGGAGTACAAGAATTTGGAGAACCAAAAAAATGTATAGTTTGTGAGAGAATATGACTAGAGAGTATAAAAAATGAAAAATTACATTGAGAATCATTACATACAGATACAAAATTTCAAACCTGATTTGGTTATAATTGAGAGAGGGCTGTGTGATTTGGCATGCCATTACTTAAGAAAATATGGAGTAAGTGTCACCATATGATTCAGAAAATAATATAACATGGTAGTGTATGCTTATGGAACTATTTTTGTAAATAGACCCAATGAATATCATGAATCCTATGTGGGAACAAAATCTAGGATTTTTTAGTTCAAGAGGATAAGTGACCAGATTTTATCTTTTATTATGGAGTGTTCATATCAAAAAGCTTGCATTGTTCTTCCAAGGGGTGATAGAAAGGATGTTCTAAATAAAGTATAAAATAATTTTCATGTTTTTATGCCCTATGAAGAAACATTCTCAAGAATCCAAAGCTAATACCCTGTGGTATTGCTACTGGGATTTACATGTCTTCCACCATGAAGTAGAAGAGATCATTGATTGAAGGCATTGAGAAGTGACCTTACAAAGCTATTTCTATTTATTTTGAGGCATCACCTAGAACCTTAGTAGAAAAAAGAGGTGTTAATGTGATTAGGACTATGACGACCCTATAAGTAAAGCATGAAAAAAGTGAAAATGCATGGATTAGAAAGGATGTGAGTATGGGTGTCATTACTGACATGAAAGAATACAAGATATGGGATTCTTATAACCTAATGGTGTAAAATATATGGTATTATTTCATGAAAAAATCTATTAAAAACTAGATAGAAAATAACAATTACAGGCAAACTTGAATAATTCAGTGCTTACCAGGCGAGTGCAGTGAATAAGAGCCTTAAAGTTTCCAGTTCTAGGAACCCATAACACTAAGATAGAATCACCCAAGAAACACCATGAAGAACATCATATAATTTTTCATGTATCATCTTTGCATTCCTGTCATCAAAAGGACATAAAACTAAATCTTCTATAGAATATGCATTTCTTAAATGACCATCTCTGATGAACTGTGCATACAACCCCTAATTGTTAAAATCACACTTGAAAATGAGATAAAAATATTACAAGACACTATCGTGGGTGCTCTCAAATTATGTTCGAATTTAGGTTATTTAGACTCAGTAGAGTGGCTGGCCAAGGTCATCTCTCAAAGTTGGAAGTAATTTAAAACAACATATTAAAGGCATTTTCAAAATAAGAAAAAATAAAATAAATACACTATTTAAAGGGATGGAGGGGTTGTTTATTGTTTATAAAACTAGAATAATTTTGCTAGAAGAGTATTTTATTTTTCTGTTTCTATTTTTGAAATGATGTTCGATTAAAAAGACAGAATAATAATATTTTTTTTAGAAAATATTTTAAAAGGAGTAATCGATATAACCCCACCTATTCAGTTACTTATTAATCATTATAATATAAATTAATATTCACTTAATTATGATCCCCTAATTTGTTAACCCTCAGACCCTATGGGAGTTAACATACCCACAAAGATGAAGTGAATTAAATATGAGACTAGCTTTGGAACATACAATCACAACACCCTACTTTGATTTACGTTCTAATTCTAGATTACGGTCAGTGGTAAATTAGGTCACATATACAATCTATAAATAAGGATAAATTGAGCATAGGGATTATATTTTGATTCTATGAATTTATCCCAAAGGGTCTTATTTTACCGATTAAATTTGCACTCTCATAATTTACACAAATTCCCAACCTCGTGTGTTTTTGTGTTAATTGTTCAATTGCTTACTTAGTTTCTTATAATTTAAAAAGATAAATTCATGGATCATATTAATTTATTTAAAATAACTCATTTATTAAAAATAAATTAATGAATAAGGTAAGAGGTAGACCGATTACTAAAAAGAACTACTCTTCTATGGGTGGTGTAGTCATCGTAGAAACATTTTTCATTCGCAAGGGTTTAGAAAGAGTATAACACAATCATGTTTATAATCTTGAATTCCATCCCAAATAGGAAGATTAAGAGATGAATAAAACTGGAAATAATATAATAAATGGGATAGAAACTAAGAGTTTATTAAAATCACAACAATATTGCAAAGTGAAGAAGAAGAAGAAGGCTTCGATGAAGGGATCATGGATTCAAGAGATCTCCCTCTTGAAATGCCTGGAGAAATGGAGTGAAACCAATTCCCATCGGACTTTAATATAAAAATTCACCTTCCAAACCCTCCAAATGATAAAAAAACCAATTTATAAAGTAGAGGGGAGGCTATGTTTCAAGTGGTTTCAAGTGTGAATGGAGAAATTCGGCCAAATATTTTATTCCAAGTTTTATTGCATGTTTGACCTTTAAAAACGTGAACTAGCTATCCATATAGAAGAATTATTTGTGAGAAAGTTTTCTCTCAAGCTTCCCTCCAAATAAGAGCCCAATCCAAGAAACTATGTAGAAGTTATGGCCAAAATAAAGAACCGATGTCCAATCAGGTGAGTCCATACAAACTTTGAATTCATGGCCTATTTGCACCAAACAAACGAATTATTTAACTCAAATGTCCTGAATAAAATTTGTAGAAAATTAAGTTAGTAACACATTTAAAAAATATTAAGTTCAATTAATAAAAATAAAAATATTTATGTTTGAAATGATACTGTGAATTTTTAAAGGGTAAACCTAGAATTTTCATCAAATTTTCAAATGAATGGTATAATCCCAAATATTTTATAAATAAATGTATTTAACACAATGTGAGGAAAATTTTTCATTTATTATCAAAAAAATATTCAAAAAAATTCTGTTTTATCAAATCTATAACTTAAAAATAACTAAAATAAATAAAATAAAACTAGAGAACAGAGGTATGCCCATCCTCTCAGCTCATCATAGATCTATAGAGAACAAGATGTCATCCACCCCATCACCCACCACAATGTAACATAATTAAAAAGCATGAGAAATAATAAAAGAACCATAAATAAAGGAATAAACATGAATTAAACCTCAATAAACCAAAAATAAACTGGAATGAAACAAAATGTAAGAAACATAAAAATATGAATCACTATTAAGATTTCAATTTTTAATGACAACTATATGAGATAAACCTTCTTTTACATTAATATAATGCTGAACACATGCTCCTCACCATGCACTGACCTGTCAGAGAAGATAAATCTAGCCCATAATCACTTCCATCTTCATTTTTTGGTGTCTTATTTTTGAATCAAAATCATGAGAACTAGATAAAAGCAAAGACTAACCATACATTGTAATGAATTCTATCTAAAAGAACAACTAAAAACCTTGGATTTCAATAAAAATCAAAACCAAAACAGGCCGAGCATGAATAAGTACACCATTATAAAGTCTATTTAAATCATTTCGTTCAATATCCATTTGAGACAAAAAACATAGCCTCTTAGAAACACTAGCTCCATCACATCCCCCCTCCAAATACATTGCGTGAAATACAAGAATAGAAACCCAAAAATGGGAATTGACCTGACCACCCTTCACTGTTAGGGAGCATGAGCATAAATAAGGATCTCATACTCATTGGATTGAGATGGAAAAACCAACGCTACCCTGGGATGGGAGGTCCATCTTCATGCCCTAGTGGGATAGTTGGAGACGACATCTCTCAAAGCCAATTGAAGCCTAAATCGACATACCCTGAAGGGAAACAGAGAAAGGGAAGATAAAATCCAGTTGAGGGTTGATCCGAAATGATGGTGAAGTAACCCTAAATTGAAAACACTAAAAGAAACCAGAACAACACCGAAATCACCACACGAGACCTACCCTGCACAAAATCACATGCAAGAAGAAGAACACATCACTAAAAGTGAGATAAGAGAGAACCGAGTAATAAATAGAAATCCATGGGAGGGAGATACAAACACGAGGAGAACGGTAAAGAACCGAGTTTGTGAGTACAGGTAGAAATCTCCTGTGTGGAGGCGGAAGGCAACGAAGAAGTTGGGGGAATGGAGGTGTAGGGAAGACACGAGGATTGGGGGATACATTTTTCATTTATTTATTTTTCATTTATTTATGGGTTATTATTATTATTTTTCCATTATATTATTTTGATTTTTTTTCTAAAATTTCAATTCTAATAAAATTTAGTAAAATATAATTTTAATTATATTCTAAAAATAATATATATTGGAAAAAAATCAATTTTTTCCAGATATTTGGGATATTTTATTGTTAATAATAGCATAATTTTGTTTGATTAACTTAGAAATTTGACTTATAATATTTTTTATTTTTGTTAATAGAAATATATTTTTTAGCATGCAATTTACAATAGTAATAACATTTTTTGTTGTTAAATTATTTGTTTGTATTGAATAAATAATAGATACAACTTTATATGATGGGAAACTTTTATCAATAATAATGAATAATATAACATATTGAATTTTTGGTAAAAAAAAATTCAATGTTAGTATGATAAAGTAACAAATCAAATTATTGGTAAAAATATTTGTTGGTATTAAAAATTAATTGCAACAGATATATATGATGGTAAAAATAAAGGTTGGTACTAAAATTAAATATTAACAAGATTTAATATCTGTTGGAATTTCTCATTTTTACCAACATATATATTATATGTTGCTAAATTTTTGTTGGTATAAGTAACTTTTTTTGTAGTGTTTTCACATTAAATTTTAGTGTTCCCATTTTTCGATTTTTATTTCTGTGCTCCGTTTTTTATTGGTGATTCTCACAATTCAATTGTCACAACATAGATTTTATCTGCAGGCCAAGTCACTTCTAACCTAACTGCTGGTATCAGAGGGATTTATTCATGTTTCTTGCTGATTGGATACGAGTGATTCATGCAATGGGATTTCTTCCCACATTGAATTGTTTAATGGGAAAATGATTTTACTATATGAAAGAAACGAGTTAAAAATATCTCGATTTGTGAGAAGACTGTGAAGACATTGAACAAAAAATTAGAGAATCCAGATACTATGAGTGATAGTGATTGAAAAGATTGTATAGAGTTAGCATCAAGCATGATTTAGATGTGTTTCTCTAATAATACTCTATGGGAAGTGATTATTCTGACAGATTTGGAGGAGATCTGGGAAAATCATGAAAGGATGTATAAATCGAAATCCCTTGAAAAATCATTTATATATGGAAAAAAATTGTATAATTTGTGAATGCTAGAGAATGGAGATTTAGGTAACCATCTGGACAAGTTCACCAAAATATTAATAGATCTGTCTTAAGTAGAGGTCAATATCGATGATAAAGGTGACGTGATAGTTGTTTAAATGGAAGAAAAAGACAAAGATTTGCTTCTCTTGAGTTTGTTACCTGATTCATATGATAATATCATCACCACACTGTTGTTTGGGAAAGACACATTGAAGTTAGATGATGTGATTTCATCATAGTTGATGAATGAGACTCGGTAAAAGACCAATTATGGTGAATCTTTAGGTAATAATAGAATTCTGGCCATGGTAGATGGACACGATAATCAAAGAGTTCTATCGAAGACAAGAAGAAAGGTCAAGTGCTTCTTTTGTGATATGGAGGGACATGTGCAAAGAAATTGATATGCTTTAAAAAAGTTAAGGAGGAAAAAAGGTGAATGGCACCAATTCTGAGGATACCAACATAAGTCTTATACATAGTGACAATGATTTAATTTTAGTTTTCATTGATTGACACAAATCAAATTTTTTCTCCCATTACGTCTCTGATAGGAGTTCTCTCTAAGGTAGCAGCGTCTCTCTAGAAACCTTTGACCCAGGCCCTTTGGTGAATATCATCTAAAACCCACTTCATTTTGAGTTTTCTTGTTCTCTTACCCTATCTATGCAGTTGGGATCACTTTCAAGGATGTCCTTCATGGTTTCCCCCAATCCTCCCACCCTAATCCCTTCTCGAAGGTGTATTTGTATTCTTCAGTTTGGGTGAGGGGTGGAGAGTTCCCGACCCTAAAAACCCCTTATGCTACATTTACTGAAGCTTTGTAATGATTTAAATAGACCCTTGTGGCGAGGTTTGGCACTGAAAGGTCACAGATTCCTCTCTTCTGTAGCTTTGTGGACCCTTGGGGGATCACGACGTCGTCTCAGGTCTCATCCCCGAATCAATGATCCTTCTGTGTGATTCTAGAGTAAGAGGCCGATTTTATTCATGCTTCATGCTTGTCTCCAAGATTGATGGGTTGTCAGAGGATTAATATTACTTGATGGGTGATAGAGGTTCATCATAGGAGAGATCCTTTGTTCACAGCTCTGTGGATCAACTTATCGAGCCTACTTATACCCTTCTGGAATGGATTTCTCTCATGAGTTATTGAAAACTCCCTAGGCCACTTCCTTTGTGAGGATGAGTGTTCTTTTCATCTAGAGGAATCTTCAGTAGCCATTATTTGTGTGGAAATGAACTTATCCCTCCCTCTCCCATATTGAATTTATCTTCATGTGCATGAATCCGTCAAATGGATCTAGTCTCTTGTTTACCCCTCAGTTCCCAAGTATGGATCTTTTTTCGAGATTCAAGGTCACTCGCTATCGGTCTACAGGAAGTTGCACCATAGTGCTTTGGATTTTTTCTATAAGGTGCCTAATAGCAGGTATGTAGAACTAAATTTTTCTGGTCGCTCTTCTCTACCCCAAGGCTAGGAGTAGAAGATTTTGGATAACTCTCTTATGACTCTTTCACCCCATCCTCCTCCAAACGGAACATGGTTGGGCAAAGAGTCACCCTTTTAATGTGAGATATCAACTGATAGCATGGCCTTGGTTCCTTAATATCCACCAAACTCTTCCTCTACCCCCATGGGATATTTTTCCAATAGAGAAGTCCTTTCTATTTCATCGAAGGGAAAAGAAGCATTGAAATCCCCTAGATGATACCTCTTATTTTTGTGATCCATGACCTTCTTGTTTGAAGGCCCTCCCACAATTTGATCCAATCAGAGATTTATATAGTGCATGGGAATATTTCATCATCCCAGACCTTCCTTTGGAGAACTTCCTTCCTAATCTCTCCCTTACCTTCCCCTCAGAATGAAAATTATCTAAATTAAGGGATGCATGGCCTATCTTGGACCATCCATCTTTGAACCCCTTCCAACGAGGATTCAAGAATTTCCCAGGAGTTCTCAACTCCACCTGCACCAGCCTCTTCTCTACAACATATTGCAGCATGAAAAAGATCTCAATCAAAAAACAAATTCCAACCCACATCTTCTCAGAAAAAGGTGGCCATACAGCCTCAGGACAAATCTAGGTGATACAATTCTTAATGTAACCCATCCTCATATGGAATGCCCGAGGCCTGAAAGACTGGGTAAATGTAGAATTTATCTCTAATGAGGTGAATAATAACAAGGTCTCTCTAGTGTCTATTTTGAAACCCAATAAGTACTCTAGCACGATCGGTGAGTATGCACAAAAAATAAAGATGAGTGTATTTCTACATGAAATCCCCCAAAACCATCATATATGGATTTTTTGGAAGTCAAATCTTTTAGTGAGTTTTATCCAAGCATCAGAGAAATGTATCAACACCAAAATCATGATAGGTAATCATGTATTGTTCTTTTCATTTATTTATGGAAGCTGTGATGCGCATGTTAGAGAAGCTTTGTGGTATAATCATAAGGCCTTTGACTTGGAGGATTTACTAGGGTCTGTCGAAGGAGAATTCAATATCATTATGGATCCATATGAGAAGAAAGGGATAGGTCCATTCCCTAGGAAGGAAAGCATGTATTTTGTCCTGTTTATGGCCCGTAGAGGTCTACTTTACATGTGCAACATTTTTGATCACTATAGATGGTGAAACAATCAAAGAGGGGCTCTTCGTACCTACTGCCAACTGGATCAGTGCCTTTATAATGGTTAATAATTATCAACCTATTCCAATGCAAAGGTAAAACACAAGGTTCAAAGTATTTCTGAGCACTCCCCCCATTCCGGTGTCTCTGTCTTCAAGGCAGGAGGGGAAATTATGCAGCAACTTTTCCCAGTTTTGGATTATCAAATCGAGTTATCACCAAATAGTGGATGACTTGTGGAATAGTGGAATGAAGGGTCGAGGTTAGACCATGTTTCACAAAAAAATTAGGTGACTCAAAGTTGACCTTTATAATTGGATTGAAAAGTTACCCTGAACTCTAATGAAATAGACACCATCAAGAGGGAGATTGAGAGTCTGGATTCATGTATGGAATATACCTGGAATGAAAATTAGTTTTGCAAGCTGGATGTCAAGAAGGGTACTATGTAAAAGATGATACTAAGGAAATAACTCCTAACGCACAAACCCTCAAGTATTAAATAGATGCGTGAGGGATAATAGAACACTGCATATTTTCATGCATGTATTAAAGAAAAGTGGTGTTTCATCAGACCTAACATACGGCTGGAGGATGGATCATATACTGAAGACAAGGATTTAATAGGGGGAATGGTTGAATCCTACATTAAGGATCTCCTTGTAGGCCTGACCCTTTCATGCCTAAGGGTACCCTGAGGGGCCATGAGAAACTCATGGAGGTTGTCCCTAACATTGACTCAAACCATGATAATACCCTCATTAAAGATGTTCGTGAGGAAAAGGAAATACAAGAGGCAATGATGTGTCTTAACCCGGATAGCACTCCGGGCCCTGATGGCTTTCTGGGATCTTTTTATAAGGAATTATGGGATATTATCAGTAATGAAATTGTGAAGATCATTCAATATTTTTTCAGTGAAGGTAGTATCCTGAGTGTTTCATGTGCCACCACGCTGGTCCTTATTCCAAAAATCAAGGATCCATCTTCAATCCAACATTACAGGCCAGTAATAATGTGCAAATTTCCATATAAGTTTCTAGCTTGTGTCATTAATATAAGATTATCTACATTTATCCCCCGGTGGATATCTGACGAGCAACATGGATTTTTGAAGGGAAGGTCCATTCAAGGGGCCATTATCTTGGCACGAGAATTGGTTAGTGATCTTAACTATAAGATTCATGGATCTAACATGGTTATAAAGTTAGACATGGATAAGTATTATGAAAGGATCAAGTTGATCTTCATCATAAAGGTGATGACATGTTTGGGCTTGTCGCATTGGGCTTCAGACTTAATTTTTAGATACTTCAGCTCTTCATGGATTGTTATTCATTTCATGGGGAGGAATTATGGATTCTTCAAGGATATTCATGGGTTGAGACAAGGTGATCCAATATCTCATAGTATCTTTATTATTTCCCAAGATGCGTTGAGCCGCCTCATCAACAAGAACATGGAGGGGGGACCATATTTCCTTATCGATATAGGCAAAGTACTAATTTAATTTCTCATATAATTTTTTCATATGATAAGGTCATCTTTAGGAATGCTAGAAATAGATATATTTATGGAGTTAACAAGGTTATTGGCAACTACTTCCATTGGAGAAGACAAAAAATCAATCGAGCCATAATTAATTTCCACACTTCAAATAGATATATGAAAAGGAGGATCAATATCATGGCCATCGATCTGGATATGAAAAAAGGGTGCCTTCCCATGGAATATCTAGGTACCCTAATCTCACTAGGGAGGCAGAGAATTCTTCATTTTGATTATATCATATGAAGAATCAAAAGACATGTGTTGAACTAGAAAAAAATGATTTTTTAATCTTTGGGATGAAGGATATCATTAGTTAATGGTGTTATTTCTTCCATCCCTATCCATGCTTTATTATCCATAAATCTCCTGAAAGGAGTGATTTCGACCATTGAAAACATTCTAGCCTCCATCATATGGAATTCTCACTTGGAGGGGAAGCGATATTGGGCTTCTTGAGCAAGGATGGACAAACCTATTCAGGAATGAGAAATTAATGTTTGAAGTCTCTCAACTACCCTTCAATGCATGAATGAAAAACTTTCCTAGGAGTTAATTGAGTAGCATACTATTTGGGGAATATTCATAGAGATTAAATTCTGAGGGAATGCGAGGCAAATAGGTCAGATCCATTCTTCCTTATGGGATGTGATTCATCCATAACTTGTGTCCCTTCAAACTCACACCAGATGGATTTTTAGAAGATGGGATATTTCATTCTAGCACCACAACTGGGCATGTAACTTTCTTGGTTTTATAGGATTTCCAGTCCTGGATATCTCATTTTGGAAGGTATGAGAACACCTGTCTTTCATCAGAGCTATTTTGGATGAAAACAAGTAGAAATGTATTGAGCTTATTGACATATCCAAAGACCCTGATAGGTGTGTTTTCACTAATCCTAGTTCAAGTGCATTTTCCATGCAAGACAACCGTCGAGCGATGGATGTGATTAACCAAGGTGATATTTTGGGTGAAATCCTATGGCGAAAATAGATTCCCTCTAAATATAATTTTCTTGTCTCGAGAATTCATAATTACGCTATACCCACTGATGAAAACATAAATTAAATGGAAATACATAGGGATTTTAGGTGCTACTGATGTATGGATAGTTAGGAAGAGAGCTAGAAGAATCTGTTCTTCAAATATGAATGAGATCGTTCCATATAAGAATATTTTGGTGATTTCTCTTGTTATTATCTACAGGAGCTTTCATATTCCTCTTTTTTGGTACGATGGTTCTATGGAATCCATGATGATGACCCTAAGAAAAAGTCTCATGCTCTGGTGATGTATGAGGTGTTTGGTGCATTTGGAAATCTAAGAATCTGGCCCTCCATGAAGGGACCCACTTCTCTAGAATGAATCTGATCTCTTGGACTAGGAACCTACTGCTTGATTTGGTATGAATTTTCAAGGACTAGCTAGATGCTTCTACTCTTAGAATGGTTATTACAGCTAACTTGCATGATCCTTCCACTTCCAATGGAAGACATGGAATTTGGGTTCGATGGAACCCACATCCACCCGACCCCAAACTGAACATGGATGGATCATGCACCATGGGATTCATGAAATGAGGAGTGGTTCATGACACAAAGGGTTTAGTCATCCTTGAATTTAAAACCAACTTTGGGTGTGGAAACTCACTTCTAGATGAAGCAATGGATATTCTTACATGGACTTCAACCTTGCAATCAAAGACATATTGATCTTGAAACTGTGTAAACAAGCTCAACAATCATAAAAAATGCATATCTTTTCAAAGTTAACACTCCCTGGTCAATTTCCTATGTCATTAAAAAATGAATTAGTTACTTAAGAGACCATATGAAAGTTTCCCATACCTAGCAGGAGGGTAACAAGGTTTCTGATCACTTAGCTTCCATGGAGATACAAGGGAATAGTGTTACCTACTTTACTAGAGTGGCCCCTTTGACCCACAAGGGGAAGTCCCTTGTGATAGGGGATGAACTTGGGATTCATTATTTTAGGCCTCTATAGTCTTTGCTTTCTGATGTATTGTATCCATGTACTCCATTATTCTAATAAATTTAATGATGATGATGATTGGTATTTGTGTGCATTGGAATTATATAAATCTGAAAAAATATGAAATATGAAATATTTTTATTGTAGTTGGAAGAAATATATTACACATAGATGAAATTATATTACCTATCTTCAGTATTTTAATTTTCAAGTCCAGAATATTAGGCATGCTCAGAATAATTAAGAAATATATTAAGCATTTGACATTTTTAAATGTCTTATATGTTATTCATGGAAGAAAAATATATTAAACGCTGTTGTTTTTTATGATAAGATAATATATTACATGATAGAAAAATCCTATGCATCATAATGATAGGAATCAAGCCCTAATAGAATTTAGATACTGCACTCCTCACATGTTATAAACTGGAGACTGGAGAGAGTGTGTCACATGATGTAGCATGAAGACAATAAAATCTTAATCATGACATGCAACCCATATCATAAAGAAACATGAATAGAAGATGGCCTCCAACTCTTGCAGATGTGCATTGTGATATATGAAAGTAGGAGCTAACTCATGACATGTTGAAAATGTTTTACAATTTTGAGAAGGAAAAAGTTTGGAACACTACATACAATGAAACATGTGAAGATGCCACATGAATATTATGATTCAAGGATATCATAAAACTATTTAATTCCACCCTACCCCTCACTTGATTTGTGTTTTGTATTGAAATGTTTATTTTAAATAAAAATGCACACTTTCAGTTGCATCTAGCACACCATTTGTCGCATTGGTATCAAGATGATTCTTATACATCACATATGACTTATGGATCATTTTCCTAAAATATTAAGGCAACACAAGTGTGTTCTATCAATTTTCAATAAGCGATCAACATTTTGAATTAAAATGTGACTTTTAAACTAAGAACACACACTTTGAGTCATACCAAGCACACCATGTGTCGGATTGACGTGTGGTTGATTCCTACATATCAAAAATTCTATATGGATAATTTTCCTAAAGTATTAATACAACGTGAGTTAATTTTATTGATTTTGAGATTGTGACACATGTTTTGAAGTAAAATGTTGATTTTAAATCAAAACACACACTTTCAATAATACTGGGCACACTGTGTGTCAGGTTGACGTGTAGTTTGTTCCTAAATATCACAATTAGGGGTCACTGAATAAAAAAATAGCATTTTAAAATAATTTATACAAAAAAAATAGAGAAAATAAAATGGCTAAAAAATGATGCTAATTTTAAAATTTCTTAACAGAAATAATTTTATCTATTTATTTTATAAATTAAAATATGGTAAAACCATTGCATTCCACCCTACCCCTCACTTGATGTGTGTTTTGTATTAGAATCAATACCAAAAAATCGGGTTTTCATAGCGCCACCCTTTAACAGTGCTAAAAAAAGTGTTGATAAAGGGGGTTCCTTTATTAGTGCTAAAAAAAGCACTGATAAAGGGTACTTTTAACAGCACTAAAAAAAGAGCTGTTAAAAGTACTCCTTTATCTGTGTTTTTTTAACATTGATAAAGGAAAACCCTTTATAAGTTCTTTTTTTAGTGTTGTTAAAGAGGCCCCTTTTATCAGTGCTTCTTTTAATAGCGCTGATAAAAAGGAGTCTTTATTAGTTCTTTTTTTACTAGCATTGATAAAGGGTATATTTCAAAAAAATCATTAAAAATAAAATAATATATATATATATATATAATATTTTTTTAAATATTTTTTAGATAAGTATAAATAGACATTACACATAATATATAAGATATTTAGTGAAAATAGATTATAAAATAATTAAAAAATAATATTAATTAATAATGTGCTAATTATGATCGACTGATAGTTATTTGATAACAATTTGAAGACACAAAAAATCAAAAAATCAATAAATGAACTAAAATAAGTCCAAAACGTAACTCGAACTTCAAACGACCATAACTTTTGATCTAGGTGTCTGTTTGAGATCTACAACATATCAAATCAAATACTGCGATGAGCTTTACACGCTAGCATCAAATAGAAACTTGGGCCACATTTTCTGAGGCCAGAAAGGCCCAGAAGGCCTCCAAAATTGAGTTTTTATTGGGGATTCCCAAATTTTTTAGCATTTGATGGAATTTCACCCTCTCTTAAGGGGGTATTTTTTCTCTTTTTTAGTGGGGAATGAATTTATTCTAAGGTATTACATTCATTTTGAAATTATGGGATTTAAATTTTATCATTTTTCATAATGTACTGTTATTTATATTCAAATATATAACAATATATACATATTTTTTTATAAATTCACACATAAAAAATTAATTTTATAAATAAATAATTAAACATATTTCCATAGAAAATATATTTCTCAACATATAAGACTTATCTAAATATAAAATTTATATCCATTTTATTTAAAATACAAATATATGAATGTAGTGTGTGTGTGTGTGTATACATTTGTGTGTTTGTATTAACAAAATGATATATATTATCTATATATTCTAAACATATATATATGTATATTAATATATAATATTTGTAAATATATATAAATATGTATAATTATACTTACTGATACACATATAATATATGTGTGTGTGTGTGTGTTGTATATATGTATGTATTTATTTATTTATTTTTAAACACATAAAAAACATATTTTATAAATGTATTTAATACCAATCTTATAAATATAAATTAAAATATGAATATATATATATATATATAAATATATATATAAATATTAATATATATATATATATATATATATATATATTTATATATTAATATACGAATATATATATATATATATATTAATATGCAAATATATATATATTAATATTAACATGACTATATATATATAAATATATATTAATATACGAATAAATATAATTAAATATATATATATATAAATAAATAGATATATCATTAAATGGAGAACAAAGCAACATGGCGGAGTGGCAAATGATTCAAACACGTAGGAAGGAGGTTTCAAGCTCGAATCTAGGGGGAGGCAGGGGCATGCACGTGGGTGATATTGGGGCAAGCACTTTTAAATAGTGGGGGGGGGGGGCGTGCGGGTGGGGGGTGAGAGTTATTAAAACCCCCTGAGATTTGCTAAAATATTTTTTTATATTTTTTTTATATTTTTATCTTTTATTATCACTTTTAAAAAATCTCTGGTAAAGGATCCTTTTATCAGCACTTTATTAGCGCTGATAAAAGACCACTTTTATCCATGTTTTTTAGCGTTTATAAAATGAGTCTTTATCAATATTTTTTTAGCGCTGATAAAAGGAACTCCCACTTTACCAGCAGCTCGATTGTCAGTGCTTTTTTAGCACTGATAAAAGCAATTTCTAGCACTTTTAAAAGGCATATCTATGGTTGTGAATGTTGATTTTCAATAAAAATATGCCCTTTTGGTTATATTAAGCACACCGTTTGTCAGATTGATTGTGTGTTAGACTGCATTGGGTATTGGGGGAGTGGACTAAAAGATTTTCTTACC
Organism: Viscum album; assembly: GCA_963277665.1. Classification (NCBI taxonomy): domain Eukaryota; kingdom Viridiplantae; phylum Streptophyta; class Magnoliopsida; order Santalales; family Viscaceae; genus Viscum; species Viscum album. Next base: position 1,080,901,444 of record OY728145.1, on the reverse strand, counting down.
TAAACCACTATAAAAAAATTCTGTGTCTTTCTATTTCCATTTTTTATTTCCACAACATTACATGAATAAAAAAGAAAGGAAATATTTCATTCAACTTAAAGCGGGAAGTTTAAATCAGTGAAATTATTTAAAGGACTCAATTCACCCTCTCGTGAGCCTTTTTCTATTACTAATCTAGGTCTATATTTGGTATCAGAGTAGTTAACTTTTTTATATATTTTTTATTGAAGCATTATCTTCAAAGTATTATCATTTCAAACTTAATAATCTTGAGATAATTATTCAACAAACAAAGACCCATGAATGATCCTAGTGAAGGTATGCCAGTGATTAGAGCATCATATTTTAATGGTGAGAATTATGGTTTCTATAAATCTAGAATAGTTATCTACTTAAAGAATCGTGGTTTGATAATTTATATGAAGGTAGTGAAATCCTAATTTTTTTTTGGTGAACCTAAATTGTTTTTTTGAAGGTGGGAGGGAATCCACTCTGTTTTTATTTAAATTAGAAACCACAACTTTTTTTAAGAGATGAGGGAACTCATTACATGGCCATCAAGGTCCAATGAGGCACATAGACCCATGACCAATGAGGCACATAGACCCAGATATGACCTGAAGGATGAAGAGGAATTAAACCCTAATATATTAACCCGTATGCTGGCCCTCAATCACCCAGCCGTGATCCCTGTGACACGACGTCATCCCTGTCCTATAAGGCATGCTGACCACATCATCTTCCCCCATTTGTGTGGTTTTTCTACCATGCGCCGAGTCATCATCCTCCATCATTGCCGACATGCTGGAGCAGAGGCCCGCAACACATCAGTTCCACCTTTACAGCCTGCTGCCATCAAGATCTGTCACTGACAGAGGCCCCCCCAAGGACCATCCTTCATGACCCTGCCAATCTCCATCGGTCTTCACGCCTCCACCATGACTACCCGCATCAACGCGCCGTTGGACTTTACACCTCCACCAAAAACGGCTGATAGCCATGCCCACCGGACGGTCTTCCCCACACCCTACCGCTTCCACCCGCTTGGGCGCCACACCAACTACCCAAATCTCCACCGTGTCCCAATAAATCCAAAAATACGGGTCTATTGGATATTACACGAGGAAGACTATTTTTTTCTTATAAATAAACTGAAAATTTAAACCAATTAGGGTATAACACTAAAAAGATTAAATTTGATACTTTTGGGTTGTTTGATGAAGAAATATTACACGTGATGTTTATTGAATGTGTAAAATACTCACTACTACATAATATACTTTTATCACTGATGTTACGTGGATGAAAGGAGAAATGGTGGGCACAAAGACATCCAGCGAACAACAAATAGAGCAGATTGGTGCCAGTGATTCACGAACGAACAAAAACCAAAAGAACAGAAAAGAAAATGCAGAAATGGAAAATGAACACGCGATTTAACGTGCTTCGGACCCTTTGGGTCCTACTGCACTACAAGAACACCCCCACGCACGCTTTGTATTATTAATCTCAAAAGAACAAATAGATTACAATGGATTCGCCCCAACAGAGATATGCTACATCGATACAAAATTATAGGGTTTCAATAAACCGAGAGAAAGGGATGAGATACTTACAACGTCGGGCACAAAATGCCCGATCGTCCTGTTCACTTCAAGCTCTCGTCTGGATCTGGTTCGAAAGGGACTCAGAGGCTGGCCGTCGGAGTACTGATGCCGATTAGAGGGCCGTCACAAAGCTCTACCAGAAGCGGCACACCAGCTGTGTGCCGCGGAGTCTGCTGCCGTCGAGAACACCCTACACGGGTTCAAGCGTTAGGATTCGTGGACGACGAAGCAGGCTCGCTGAGATCTTCAGGGGAATCGAAGCTGAAGATGATGTTGAAGATCGTCGCCGATGTGAGTCGAAGCAGGGGTGATTAAACCCCCTGCGATCGACGGTTCGAAGAAACGACCAGAGTCAGCTGCTGATGCCACGAAGCAAAACTGAAGCGGAAAATCCGCTGGTTGATTCTTTCTATTCGAACGATGAGGACATGTGGACAGCCCTGCCGAAAAGGGCGGTGATACAGATCGACGACCACAAAGCAAAAGGGCAGCAAGAAATGGATTGCCAACGTGGCAATGTGGGAGGAAAAATAAAACAGAAGCATGTGGTGTTTAAAAACAGGTGAGTCAGTATAATAAAATGAATTTAAAACATTACTGAGAATGAATTTAAATAAAAACAATAGTGAATTAATAACCAATCAGTTCACAAAACTCTACCATTTTTAATTAAATTCAGAGATGTTTTTGCACCTAGGGTTATGGAACAGGAACCAAGTTCAATCTATCTAAACAAAAATTGAACTTAGATAAAATGACAGCTTTAGTCAAACTATCAGCTGGATTTTCATCAGTGTGTATCTTATTGACACACATGATTCCTTGTTCTATAACATCTCTAATAAAGTGTAATCTAATGTCTATGTGCTTTGATTTACCATGACAAACTAAATTTTTAGATAAATGTAATGCAGATTGACTATCAGAGAAAACATTAATAGCTGAATCATAAAGCTTGAGTTTAGAAGACAAGCCTTTAAGCCATAAGGCTTCCTTTACTGCCTCAGTGAGTGCAATGTACTCAGACTCAATGGTGGAGAGGGCAACAACGGACTGCATGTTGCACTTCCATGAAACAGGCCCACCGTAGGCAGTGAACATGTATCCAGTTAATGATTTTTTGGTGTCAATGTTACCTGCATAATCAGCATCTACAAAGCCTACCAAAATGTTAGAAGTATCAACATTTTTACCAAAGCATAAAGAAAAATTAGATGAACAAGATGGATATCTAAGAAGCCACTTAAGGGCATGTCAATGGGGGTTCCCAGGTGTGGCCATAAATCTGCTCAGGGTACAGATAGCAAAAGCAATGTCAGGCTTGGTGCAAATCATAGAGTACATTATACTGCCAACAATGCTAGCATATATAATTTTAGACATAAATTGCACGTCATCATCAGCAGTGGGTGCTTGTGTTAAAGACAACTTAAAGTGTTGAGCAAGAGGTACATTTACAGGTTTGAGAGTTTAAAAAATGTATCACTTTAAGATCTTTAAAATATAAGCATGCTGAGATAAGTAGAGCAATTTGTTGGGTCTATCTCTAATGATATCAACACCTAAAATCTGCTTAGCTGCACCTAAGTCTTTCATTTCAAAATTGCCTTTCAATTGGGATTTAATAGAAGTGATAAAACTCATATTCTTACATATGATTAGCATGTCATCTACGTAAAGCAAAAAGTAAATCATACAACCATGAATTGACTTGAAGTAGACACATGCATCATATTGGCTCCTGGTAAATTGGTTATTTAACATAAAGGAATCAAATTTCTTATACCATTGCCTAGACGCCTGTTTTAAACCATATAAGGACTTATTTAGAAGGTACACTTGGTTTGGTTTGAATTTCTTTGAATAACCATCAGGAGGCTTCATATAGAGTTTTTCATTCAAATCCCCGTGTAAGAAGGCAGTTTTAACATCAAGTTACTCGATGTGCAGATCGAGATAGGTAGCGAAGGCTAACAGGAGCCGAATGGAAGAGTGTTTTACAACAGGGGAAAAGATTTCAGCATAGTCGATTCCCTCTCTCTAAAGAAATCCTTTGGCGACTAGCCTAGATTTAAACCTTATTTTATTTCCCTCTGTGTTGTCTTCCTTTCTCTTGTAAATCCACTTGGACCCAATCACTTTATCATTCACAGGCTTGTGAACAACGGTCCGGGTGTGATTTTTCTTTAGATATTGAATCTCTTTCTTCATGGATATGATCCAATGCTTTGAATCCTTATCATTTAAAGCATGCCTATATGATTGAGGATCATCGTAGATGAGATCCTAGGCCACATGAAAGGCATATGATGCCATATCATATTGGCTAAACCGAGCAGGAGGTCTAGAGACCCTCCTTTGTCTATCTCAGGTTAATTGATAATCTTGATGATCAGTGGAAGGTCCAGAGTCAGAGTCCGAACCGAAACTCATCTCAGAGTCAGCCGCATCAGTGGGCTGAGGAGGAGGAGGAATAGACTGAACATCAGTCTCAACATGGGTAGATGACTCATGTTCATCAGACTTATGAGAGTCTGGATCACAACTTCTAGGTGTGTCAATCCTGGTCTTAGGATCAGAGGACTCATGGAAGACAACGTCTCTACTAATAATGCACAATTGGTATCCTGGTTTATCCACCCAGAGTTTATATCCTTTAACTCCATCGGGGTAACCAACAAAGATGCACTTGAGGGCTCTAGGTTTAAGTTTTTCAGTCTTGATGTGGGAATAGGTTGTACACTCGAAGACCCTTAAGTAGGAATATGGTGGGGGATTTCTGGTCCATAGTTCTTCTGAAGTAATGAATTGATTTGCAGAAGAGGGACACCTATTAATTAGGTACACTGCAGTGCAAGTGGCCTCTGCCCAAAAGGATTTGGGAAGCCCTGAGTGAGAAAGCATGCTATAGAATCTTTCAAGTATAGTCCAATTCATCCTCTCTGCTAGGCCATTCTGTTGGGGAGTTTCCCTAACAGTTCAATGCCTCTTAATTCCTTCAGACTCACAGTATTGAATGAATTCAGTGGACAGGTACTCAAGCCCATTGTCGGTTCTCATGGTCTTAACTTTCTTCCTAGTATGATTCTCGACTGAGACTTTCCAGGTTTTGAACGTTTGGAAAACATCTGATTTATTCTTGAGAATCTATACCCAAACCTTCCGGGATTAGTCATCAATAAAGGTGACGAAATAGAAACCTCCACCATGAGAGGAGGTCCTAGTCGGCCCCCACAAATCTGAATGGATGTAATCAAGTGGGGCGGCTACCTTGAAGAAGGATCTATTGAAGCTCACTTTTTTAGCTTTTCCCATCACACAATCTTCACAAAATGGGAGATTCGTAGGTGTGATGTCATTCAGCAATCCTTGCTTGCTGAGTTCTTCAAGCCCTTTGGAGCTAACATGCCCCAGCCTTCTATGCCAGAGCACAGTGTTGTCAGTGTTCGTATTGTAATTACTAAAAAACTATCTTGAATGGGTCCTGCCATTCAAGACATATAAACCATTCACAAGGGATCCTTTTATGATGGTTATTGATCCTTTTGAAACTTTGATAGTACCAGATTCAGATCTAAAGGTATATCCCTTTTGATCTAGGACTCATAGGGAGATCAAGTTTCGTTGCAAGTTGGGGACCCACCTTACATCAAGTAGAGTGATGATTGAATGGTCATCCAGTTCTATTAGGATAGATCCTCTGCCCTCAAACTTGCATTTCTTATTATTCCCTAATATGACGTCCCCTTACACTTTCTCGACCAGCTCTAAGAAAGACACTCTTTGGGGACACGTATGGAAGGAGCATCCAAAGTCGAGGACCCACTCACGGTCGAGTGTATGGCTGGACACATTTAGAACTTCGGTTGTGTCATAACCAGAGTCAACAATAAGAGACTGGTCAGTGGGATACACGCGCTCTTTCTCTCTATTAAGCTTCCTACACTCGGGCTTAATAAGCCCAAGCTTCCCACAATGGAAGAAATTAACTTTTCTGTCTTTATTATCATTATTCTTTGACTTTTTTTCATGCCTAGGTTCTTTTCTATTACTACTTTTATCTCTGCTAAAATGTTTCTTTTTTCTTTTAACCTGAGGCCTTCCCCATAGTGAACAAACTCTTAGCCTCACCTTTCACCTTAGGTTTTGAGTAAAGGTCCTTGGATAGAAGGGTGGACTTGACTTCTTCTAGAGTCAAGGAGTCACGACCATACATCGTGGTCTCAACCAAAGTACTATAGCTATGGTCTAGAGAGATCAGGAGAATAATAGCCTGATCCTCATCATCTACCGTGACATCTATATTGGCTAAATCTAGCATTATTTTATTTAACTCATCAAGATGGGATTTCAAAGAAGAACCTGGTCTCATCCTAAAAGTGAACATGTGGTGCTTCTTATAGAGCCTACCAACTAGGGAGGCAGTCATGTAGAGATTCTCTAACTTGAGCCAGATGCTGGCAGCAGTGGACTCGAAGGCCACTTCCCTAAGGACTTTATCTCCTAAGGACAATAAGAGGGAAATATGGGATTTAAATAGAATATCATTGGGGACCGTTTGGTGTTTAGTTATGGTTTGACCAGCTTCATTTACAGTTTTTATGGGTTTAGTAGGCCCAGAAAGGGAATCAATAAGACCTTGTTGGACTAATAATGCCCTCATTTTTATATGCCATAAATTGAAGTCATTATCTCCATAAATTTTTTTGATTTCATACCTCATTGTAGAAATATTTATATAGTGAGTTGATGCCAAGTAATTGTGGACAACGAGAGCATACGCCCCCAAAAGACTGGACAATACTCACTAGGGATAAATTTGTACAATGTGTAATGAAAAAACAAAATGATTTGGTCAAGATAATAATTTCAGTCTTAAAAGAAATTTAAAGACAATAATAAAATGACAGAATAAAAGGGTAAAAAGTGCGGAAAACAAAAAAACCCAATTTATTAAAACAACTAAGAGAAACCTAGACAATGAACCAAAACCAGTAAACTTGATTTTAAGAAGGCTAGAACAGAATACAGAAAATGGAAGATTCAACAGGTTTGTAAACAGTACACAGAGGGATGCTAATTAAAATATATAGACATCCAATTAATGTATAATAAAACAAGAAAAAAAATAAAATAGAATGTAAATAGTAGTAGTTATGCTTCGGGCAAGATTGTGAAAAAAATTGAACTTGCAAACTACAACAGACAAGAAGCAGCCGTATACTTAATCATATAGAAACAAAAGCATACGACTGTAATTGCAACCTAATCTTACAGATATAGAAGAGCAGTAAAGAATACAACAAGAAAAAGAATCAAACAACAACCGAATGGTGGCTCTGGTACCACTTGTTTTGTGGATGAGAGGATAAATGGTGGGTGCAAAGACATCCAGTGAAAAACAAATAGATCAGATTGGTGCCAGTGATTCACGAACGAACAGAAACCAAAAGAACAGAAAAGAAAATGCAGAAATGGAAAATGAACATGTGATTTAACGTGCTTCGGACCCTTTGGGTCCTACTACACAGCAAGAACACCCCCACACACTTTGTATTATTAATCTCAAAAGAACAAACAGATTACAATGGATTCTCCCAAACAGAGATATGCGACAGGGATACAAAATTACAGGGTTTCAATAAACTGAGAGAAAGGGATGAGATACTTACAACGTCGGGCACAAAATGCCCGGCCATCCTGTTCACTTCAATCTCTCATTTGGATATGGTTCAAAAGGGATTCAGAGGCTGGCCGTCGGAGTACTGATGCCGATCAGAGGGCCATCACAGAGCTCCACCAGAAGAGGCACACCAGCTGTGTGCCGCGGAGTCTGCTGCCATCGAGAACACCCTACATGGGTTCAAGCTTCAGGATCCGTGGACGACGAAGGAGGATCCCTGAGATCTCTGGGGGAATTTAAGCTGAAGGTGATGTTGAAGATCGTCGCCGATGTGATTCAAAGTAGGGGTGATTAAACCCCCTGCAATCGACGGTTTGAAGAAATAGCCAGAGTCACCTGCTGATGCCACGAATCAAAACTGAAGCAGAAAATCTGCTGGTTGATTCACTCTGTTCGAACGATGAGGACAGGTGGGCAGCCCTACTGAAAAGGGCGGTGATACAGATCAACAACCACAAAGCAAAAGGGTAGCGAGAAATCGATTTCCAACGTGGCAATGTGGGAGGAAAAATAAAATAGAAGCATGCGGTGTTTAAAAACAGGTGAGTCAGTATAATAAAATGAATTTAAAACATTATTGAGAATGAATTTAAATAAAAAAATAATGAATTAATAACCAATCAATTCACAATGGCTATAAAACACTTTTAACAGTGCTAAAAAAGCACTGTTAATCTTAGAAAAGATGGGGGGTCACCTTTAATAGTGCTAAAAAAGTACTGATAAATGGTGTCTTTTATCATCACTAAAAAAAGTTTTGATAAAGTCCCCCATTTATCTGTGCTATTTTAGTACTAATAAAAGATTAGTTTATCAGCTCTATTTTGAGCGTTGATAAATAAAACATTATCAATGCTCAAAATAGCGTTGATAAAGGAATATCTTCCTTTGGTGTGCTGCTTATATAACAACACACCCTCCAACAACACCTACACCTGCACAACACACACACACCACCTACACAAAATAGCACCTGCATAGCATATACAAGAACAAAGTAGTGCACACAAGGGTTTGGAAAACAAAGATATATACATTTAAAACAATGTTTTATATAATTACATTTACAATTATCCAATAAAAAATTAAAAATATTAATGTTTCCTCCTTTGACATCTGTGATCCCCTCTCAAAAATGTCTGCCCATGGTATTAGTTGCCAAAAAAATCATCCCAACTCAAGAAAATGGTTCCACCTATGTAAGAAAACAAATATTATGTTCGTAATACTATAAAAATAATAAATTAAACATTATTATGGAATAATACATTAATAAAATGTCAATTTTTAATAAAAAAGACATATTTGGAGTTATACAGGTCACACCATGCTTCGTATTGAGGTGGGGTTGATTCCTACACATAAAAAATGAGTTATGGATCGTTGTCCTAAAATATAAAAAAAATCCGAATGACTTTTCTTGGTTTTGAGTATGTCCCTTATTTTTTTACTAAAATTAATATCAAATTTAAAATATATATTTTGATTTATACCAGTCACATAATTCATTGGATTGAGGTATGGTTTATTTCTACATGTCACAAATGAATCATGGATCGTTGTTCTAAAGTATCAAAACAACTTGAATGGGTTTGCTCGGTTTTCAGTATGAAAATTATGTTTTTTTACTAAAATATTATTTCAAACTAGAAACACACATTTTGAGTCATACTAGTCACATTGTGCGTCATTTTGAGGTGATACTACTTCATACATGTCACAAAGGACTTACGAATTACTCCCCTAAATTATGAAGACAATCAGATGGTGTTTACTTGGTTTTAAGTGAGTAAATCATTTTGAGATAAAATGTCAATTTTAAACTAATAACAAACACGTTTAGTCATACTGGTCACACCTGTTGGATCAGGTTATACCAAATATACACGGGGGGGGGGGGGGTGAATTGTGTCTTTTACAATTTCTTCATGAGATCGTGATCGGTCCTTTTAACTTTATCAGAAAGATTAAGTAGCAGAAAATAAATAGAAACGGACGCACAATGTATAGTGGTTCGAGGAACAGAAGGACCCTTTCCACTCCTCCAACACTCTTCTACATGAGCTTGGTGATTTTCACTATCTCGTCCTTTTATCAATATACCGTTCCACAACTGAGTGCAGACAGTTGATACTTTTACAACATTAAGGCAAAACAGAGCCTTCTGGTTCATACATAGAACCGAACATACATCTTAGTATGATAAGTTGGTCACTCAAATTAAAAGAGTATTTGTTCTTTAAATACATTCCAGTTGTTCTTCACAATCACAACAGTATGAAATTGATAGTCAATGGATCATCATCTTCAGAAAGAATAATCTTTAGATAGAAGTAGATCTAAGTTGATCTGGTTGGAGTAGATCTTGAAATGAATTCAGCAATTTCAAAAATAGTAGATCCACAAAAGATATTTGATGTAGAGTTGGTGAATCTTCAATGTGTTTCTTCTTCTTCAGAAAATAGAGCTTTTTCTCTCTTCGTAATAGTAGATTCTTGATTTCTTAATTAGTTGTCTCTATAAAATAGTAGTCGTGAAAAACTCTAGAGATCGATGATTCACCTCTCTCTATTTTATACAGAATAATATAGATAAATATATAATAAATATGAGTGTTCTCTCTATAAATTTTGATCCAAAAAAGTCACCTTCTGACTTGCAATATTAAAAAGATTGAATAACAGATTAGTTATAACATCCCTTAATATTCACCATGAAAAGATCTTCTTAAATCGATCCTTTGAATCATTAATAAACAACTTTGAATTTTTCAAAGACATGCTTTAGATTTGGGCTTTTAATCTGGCTTGAAATTATCCTAATAATCCGCTTAAAGACCATTGCTCGATAAAATCATAATTGAAATCTCCGACATCAAACATAGGGTTGAACTTCATAGCATTCATTCCCATTAACGTAAGGTTCACAACATAAGGTTTACAATGTAAGTATGACAACGTAAGGTTGATGAACTATACTTTTATCTTCAGCTTTCAAATATATGGTTGTTCACAAAAGTAAGGTTAATGAACCATTCTTTTATCTTCAACTCTTAAATGTATGGTTGTTCATAAAAGTAAGGTTGATGAACCATACTTTTATCTTGGGTTCTTCTTCTATAATTTGCAGATAACGTATGGTTGTTTAACCATACTTTTCCGATATCTTATAAAGTAAATGCCACATTCCATCCTTACGCAATGATTCTCAATGTAGGGTATGGACAGTGCTTCCAGAACACGCTAAAGTAATTTCCGAACATTTAGAGCATGAACAGTGTTTCTAGAACATGCTAAAGTAATTTAGGAATACTTGGACAAATATACCATGTAGATTAAATACATTAATATTTCTTCAAAAAAATATAAATAATATAAAATTCCTTAAATATACTTAAAGCAATACCATTAGAATAACAAATAAGGGTATTTGTGAGGATCAAAATCATCATAAAGAGATAGAGTATTGTTCTCAACAATCTCCCCCTTATAAAATTATTTATTTTTGAAAACCACATTTTCTCAACAATTTCCCCCCTTTTGATGCTCATAAAACCTATAAAATAACCAATGAAATTAACATACACAATTAATTACATATAGTTTTAGAATTTTCCAAAGATAAAAACAATATTTAATTTTAACAAAATTATTTTAACAAAAAAATATTGTGTTTATAATTTCTCCCCAAAATAACATCTTAAAATTTTTAAATAATTTTATCTCCCTGAGTAAAAGGATTTAAAATATTAAAATAAAATTTTAATTTCCCCTTTTTTTGAAATAAAATAAAATTATTTTTAAAGAACTTAAAATAAAATGTTGTGTTTATCTTAATTTCTTCCCTTTTTTGTGATATCAAAAAGGATGACTGAATAAGGAATATAACATATTTTAATGTAGCACTGAACTTAAGTAAATGCTACGATAAACTATTTATTAATATCTGAATCAAGATTACTAGCATTCTAGCCGAGATAGGATACTAAAACACATTAATAACAGAAACACATGGGATGAAAATAAATTTTATTGAAAATATAATTAAAAGCACAGTAAAGACAACAAGAATCAAGGTTGGGCTAAAAAGGTTTTGGGAAATAGGTTTTAACACATTTGAATGACATCCATGATCTCTGACTACTATAGTCTCAACCTTTTCATTAGTCTATAGCCTAACTGGATTATGATATCTCTTCCTTCCTGAGTTAGATGAATGTCTTCAATCAAATTGACTTTGAAGAACTCATGTAGCCTCTCTTCCTTCTCCATAAAAATAGTTAACTTATCAGTGAACTAATTTAGCAATGTTCTAATTCCAGGTTAATTTGAAGTCAACTAGTCAAAAAAAAATTGATTTTCCAAAAACATAGATAAAGGTGCACTATTTCATTGAAGGTCCTGTAATCTATCATTTATATTGCTCATAACTGTTGTAATGGCCTGAAATCTTCTGATCAAATTAGGTGAAGTACCTGATGTACTGGCTTAAATATTTCTGATAGCTGTGAATTGTTGCTCCATGAAATATTTAAAATCTAGTAAATTTATCTTCATCACCATTTTAGATTTTATATTTGCAACTTCAGCCATTATTTCCTTCTTGAAATTTTATACTTCTTGCTTAGAAATAGAACTGGCTTTCAGGTTCTGAAACTTCTTCCTCTCATTTTCAAATGCACTTCACAAAGATACATTTTCAGCTTGAACTTTATTAAAATTTCTGATCAACTCCTCCACATGATCATTATCAGAATCAGAGGAACCTTGATCTTGATTCTTAGTATTAGTTTCCACTAGATTTATTAGTTCTATAGGTAGAGATTCAACATCTAAATTCTCTTCAGCATTCCTCCGTACTAGATTTTCTACTATGTTTTCCTTAGAGTCATGAAGAGAATCATCCACAGAAAAATTATCATTAAGTACTTTAGTATGAATCTCAGAAGAGTTCTCTGCTTGATTTATATGAACTTGTTCTTGCTCCTCATGAGCATCATCTTCATTGATCTCTTCCAAGACAAGATCCTCCAAAACTGATTCCTCTTGATCAATTTCCTTTTCAATATTAGTTCCAGGTGCATTCTCTGCCTCTACTTCTGGTTCTACCTTTACTTCTACCTGAGGCATAATTTCCTATTCTACATGATGAGTCACCTCAATCTGAGAAACTGTTGGTTTTGCAATGTCCAGTACTACAGATTCTCCAATAAATCTGTAGCTCAGAAGTGGTTCAGTTTCATTTGAATTTGTTTGAGTAGGCTTCTCTCCAACTTGAGCCACTCTATGCCTTTTCCTTTGAATTTCTTCTTGACTTTCCTTATCTATAGGTGTATAAACAGTTTTAAATATTATTCTTCTTGAAACTCCACTTACTCTAGATTCAGCTTGTCCTTTTGATTTTGTAGGTTGTGCTTGAGCACTCTCTTGCTCTTCTTCTACTCTAAAAGGCATTAGTTTTCCTTTTATTATGCTCTAAAAGAAACCAATTTTCTCAGTGTTCCAGCATTGAAAATGTTGTTGTGGTGGTATTTCACACGAGCATCCACTAGCCTTATCATATATCCTTTAAACAAAATCTTTGAAATGAATCTTACAAAGGGATATAAGCTCATTCTTGCTTCTGGTTGGCAGTAATAATTGAGATATCTCACCATATATCTCAGAAAGTTTAACTTGATATCACTCATTAAGAGAAACATGATATACATTTCAGGATATAAAATTTTCTCCATTTTTGACATACGAGGTGAAATCCCTGTTTGCACAAACTTAACCAAAATCTTTTGGTCCGACTCTAGATTTTTCACTAGCATCATCCTTACATTCATTGATCCAAACAAAAAAGACATAATATCCTCTAACTTATGCACACTATCACCTATATTCTTCAAATAGAAGTGAAATACTCCCTCATGAGGGTAGTTAAGAGGTTAGGTTATTTCCAAAGACGATATCAAAAAATATTTTTCCTCAATCATTGCTATCATAATATCTTCCTTCTTTCCCAAGATAAACTGAATAGATTTAAAGAAGGGACGAAGTTCTACCTCATATAGAAACTTCATGTTCTCTCCATTATACGTTTGTTCTACGTTATGAAAATCTAGGGCTTATCATAACATCAGATTTGTTTGATATAGCTATTCTAAATCGATTACCTTTGCTTGCAGAATCTTTCTTCTTGTTCAGTGATAATGCTTAGCAGTGCTAGTCACTAGCTCATTGGTCCTCTTGGTCTTTTCCATTTTTATGTAGATCTCTAATGATTCAAAAGGTTAGGGTTTCGAAGGATCAGGTGTAGGTAGAGAATATCGGTAGAGGTTTTCAAGGTTTCAAAGGGTTTTTGAAAAAATGAACGGATTTGGAAGTGGAATCGGTTTTTGATATCCTTGAATCTCATGTCATTACGCACATATTAATTATTACATTATTTAAAATTAAAAACTTATGCGGAAAAAGTTTAAAGCAGAACTAATGAAAATTTTAAATTAAACAAGTAATAAATAAAATAAGAGAAAAAAATCATTTAAAAATAAATAAACCTATCCCCCCTTAATAAAATCAAACCTTGTAGTAGGAAGTGGTTTAGTAAAAATATCAGCTAATTGAATTTTAGTGCTTACAAACTCTAAGAATATATCCTTTTTAAGAACATGATCTCTTAGAAAATGATGTCTGATATCAATTTTCTTAGTCGTAGAATGATTAATAGGGTTTTTTGAAATAGTTATAGCACTTGTATTATCACATAAAATTGGTGTGTTATTAAAATTTAGTCCAAAATTCATAAGTTTGTTTTTCATCCACAAAACTTATGCACTACAACTGCCTATAGATACATATTATGCCTCGGCTGTTGACAGGGCAACTGACTGTTTTTTCTTACTAGACCATAACATTAAAGATTTTCCTAAAAAGTGACAGGTCCCAAAGGTGATTTTTTCTATCCAATATACAACATCTAAATTCTATATCTGAATATGAAATTATATTAAAATCACATGTTTTTAGATAGAGAAGAGATTGAAAAACAGTTCCCTTTAAATATCTAAAAATTATTTTGACAACACTTAGGTGATATTCTTTAGGATCAGATTGAAATCTAGCATAAAGACATAATGAGTACATTATAACTGGCCTGCTAGCACTAAGATATAATAAACTACCAATAATACTTCTATATAACTTGTTGTCAACTGATTTTCCAGTTTCATCCAATTCAAGTTTTATATTAGTACACATAGGAGTTGTATATGTCTTTATATTTTCAAGTCCAAATTTCTTAGGTAAATCAGTAACTTATTTTCTTTGATTCAAAACATTTACAATTTTTTTTGATAAATTTGAAGTCCTTAAAAGAAATTTAATTATACAATCATTCTCATTTCAAATTCCTTTTGCATTAAATTTGAAAAATCGTGACAAACTTTTGAATTTGTTGATTGAAAAACTACATCATCAATATAAATTTAAACCAATAAAACATTAGAATCTACAATTTTCTTAAAATGTGTAGGATCTTCCATTCCAATAGAAAAATCATTTTTAATAGAAAATAACTTAATCTTTCATACCAAGCTCTTGGTGCCTGTTTAAGGCCATAAAGAGCTTTAGTAAGTTTAAAAATAGAATCTAGTTTTTGTGAATTTTTAAAACTAGGAGGTTTCTCAACATAAAATTCCTCCATTAAATAACCATTTAAAAAGAAAGACTTAACATCCATCTGAAATAATTTAAATTTCATATGAGATGTATAGGATAAAAGGATTCTAATGGATTCTAATCTAGCTACAGGTGCAAAGGTCTCATCACAATCTATACTTTCTTCCTAATTATATCACTTAGCTAATAGTCATTCTTTATTTATAGTTATTATTCCTTGATCATATTGTTTATTTCTAAAGACCTATTTGGTTCCTATAAATGGATAGTTCTGAGGTCTTTCAACTAAATTACAAACATCATTTCTTTTGAACTGGTTTAGTTTTTCTTGCATTTCTATCATCAAACTTTCATCAACTAAGGATTCTTCTAATGTATTAGGTTCTAATTGGGATAGAAAGGAAGAGACTTCCACAATATTTTCTACATTTCTTCTAGTTTTTATTCTAGTTTCTAGGTCTCCTATAATAGTTTCTAAAGGGTGATTCTTTAGGGTTCTAGATTGTATAGGTAGTACACTGTTAGGTTCTTTAATGTCATGTCCTTCTGAATTGGACCGAATTTCATTTATATCTTTTTCAAAATCATATTTCAAGTTTTCAAGTCTCATGTTATCATTAGAGTCAGATTCATCAATTTGGTCTTTCATTTTTTTCAAAGGGATCAAATTCATCAAATTTCACATGAACTGATTCTTCAATAATCCTTGACTTTTTATTAAAAACTCTATAAGCATTGGAAGTAGAATAATATCCTAAGAAAATGCTTTCATCAGATTTGGGATCAAACTTACCAATATTGTCTTTGGTGTTTAAGGTGTAAACCTTGCATCCAAAAAATTTAAATTAATTTACTTTAGGTTTTCTGTTATTACATAGTTCATAGGGTGTCTTTTTAAAAAATGGTCTAATTAAAACTCTATTCATTATATAATAGGCTGTTCTTACAAATTCTGCCCAGAAATAGGTAGGAAGACTCTATTCATTTAGTATAGTTTTGCCCATTTTTGAATAGTACTATTTCTTCTTTCAATAATTCCATTTTTTTGAGGTGTTCTTGGTGCAGAGAAGGTGCGTTTAATACCCATATTTGAGCAAAAGGAATTAAATTCAAGATTCTCAAATTCTCCACCATGATCACTTCTTAATGAAATTATTTTAAAACCTTTTTCATTTTGAACAGATTTGCAAAAATTTACATATATAGTAAAAGTTTCATTTTTATATTTTAAAAAATAAATCCAAGTAAATCTAGAATAGTCATCAACTAAAACATATACATATAATTTACCAACCAAGATTTCTACCCTTGAAGGTCCAAACAGATCCATATGGATAAGTTCTAGAGGATTAGATGTAGAAACTTTGTTAATAGATTTGAAGGATGATTTGTGCTGCTTTCCAAGTTGACATGCATCTCAGAATCTATCACTTTCAAATTTGAGACTAGGAAAATCAGAAACTAGTTGTTTCTTAGACAACTTATTTAAAGTATATATATTGCAATGTCCAAGTCTTCTATGCTAGATCCAAGATTCATTTATCTTAGTAGTTAAGTAGTTTACCTTTTGTTTTACACATGGAATTTAAATCTAGAGTCTAAACATTATCAGTTCTGGGTGCTCTAAATTTAAGAAATTTATCTTTGAAAATAGAACAAAAATTGTTAGAAAAATCAACAGCATAACCATCATCACAGAGTTGAGAGATACTTATCAGGTTGTGTTTCAATACGTGTACATAGAGTACTTTATTTATTGAGACATCTTCTGGATCTCCAACTGTTCTAATGCCAATAATCTTGCCTTTGGAATTGTCACCAAATGTGACTAGACCTCCATCCTTTTGAGTTAGAGTTCTGAAATTTGATGAGTTTCCACTCATATTCCTGGATTAGCCACTGTCCATGTACCATATTTCAGTTTGGCTTATGTGACCTGATTCCTACAATGGAATTTAAACAAGGGTTTGTTTTTGGTACCCATATTCTATTGGGTCCAGTAGTGTTAGCTATAAAAGTCTGGGTATCCATACTTGCTTTGTTTTTCTATAATCAATAAAATCATATGAACTGCTTGCAACAAAGGCTTTCTTAATCCCACTTATTTTTGGGTTCCTTAAATAACAGTTTTTAGATTTGCGTCCTCTTGTTCCACAATAATTACAAATTACTTTTCTAGTACTAGGAACAAAGTAATTTTTATATAGTTTAGGTTTTTCACCTTTGCTACATATTCCATATATTTCCCTTTTAATTACATTCTTTACAAGTATTTCATTTAGAGTATTATCTCCTTTTGTAAAAATAAGAGCTACACTTTTGTAAGTTTATACTTCGGTTTGTAGTGTTTTTATTTTAGATTTAGGATCTGAATGGTTTGTGTTAATTAAGTTATATTTTTCCAGTAATTCCAGATGATTATTTAGTAGAGTATCTCACTCTCTTAAAATAACATTATGAATATTTTTTAAAGACTTGTGTTTCTTAAATAAAGATTGATATTTTTCTTCAAGAATACTGCAGTAGACTGCAAGTTTTTCATTTGAATAGCTTGAATCAGAATTAGAGTCAGAATTAGAGTTAGATGAGTAATAGGATTGTACCTCATCGATTTCTACTATAATTCACATATTCAATTTCAGGTTCGATTCCTCTTTTTTTGAATCAGACTCTGATGAGCTGCTGGAGTCTTCAGATACAATCCAAGTAGCTTTCATTAACTTATTCTCTTTTTTCTCATAATCATTTTTCTTAAGGAATTTCTTCTTCTTATCTTCCTTTAATTGTGGACAGTTAGGTCTGATATGTCCATGTTTCATGCACTCATAACATCTGACTTACTTTCCATCCTTTTTAAAAGAAATTCTAAAAAATGTTTTCTTTCGATAAAAATTACTGAATTTTCTAGCTATCTGAGCCAGTTCCACATCTAAATTGGATGAATCAAAACTTTCTAATTTTACCTTTATTTCCTTTTTCTTTATCTTTCTAGTTTTTCTTTGAGATGTAACCTTTAAGGCAGTGTTTTCTCTCTTGATCAGAACCTTATGCTCATTTTCTTCATCTTGCATCTCAGCCTCATACATCATTAGAGTTCCAATCAACTCTCTCACTGCTAAATATTTGACAAGAGATGATTGTATATTAGCAAAAGAGATTCCACTCCATTTTGGTGGTAGAACTCTTAGTACTTTCAGGGCTTGATCAGCTTGTTTGATCGGATCTCCCAAGGCAGTGATATTTTTGACAATCTCTGTAAACCTTCCATTAATTTGGGTGATACTTTCTCCTTCAAACATCATGAATGTATCGATTTTTTGTTTGGAAATAGCATACCTCATCTGCCTGACATTGTTAGTTCCTTCATAAGAAACTGCAATTGTCTGCCACATTTCATAAGTTTTTGGACACTAAGATACTCTATTGAATTCATTTGGTCCAAGACCACAGAAAATAGAATTCATAGCTTTTGAGTTTATGTCTTACTCTGCTTCTTTATTCGCACGCCATGTTTCAGGTTTCTCTGGAATCACATAGGGAGTTAGAATTTTTGAGTAGACTCTACATCCAATATTTTTTAAATAAATGATCACTCTTGATTTCTAGCATCAATAATTTTCACCATTGAAGTAAGGATCTCAAACCATTAACATGACCTCTCGTGTATCAACCATTGTGCTGATGTATAATACAAAGACTTTCAACTTGTTATAGCTTTGACAAAAGCTCCTCCTCTGATACCAATTGTTGGATTGGGTTATACCAAATATACAAAAGAGAGGGGGGGGGGGGGGTAAATTGTGTCTTTTACAATTTCTTCCCAAGATCGTGATCAATCCTTTTAACTTTATCCAAAATATTAAGTAGTGGAAAATAAATAGAAAATAATGCATGATGTATAGTGGTTCAGGGAATAGAAGGCCCCTATTCCACTCCACCAACACTCTACTCCATGAGCTTGGTGATTTTCACTATCTGGTCCTCTTATCAACAGATCATTCCACAACTGAGTGCAGGCAGTTGACACCTTTACAACTTTAAGGAAAAACAGAGCCTTCTGGTTTATACACAGAACCGAACACACAACTTAGTACGAGAAGCTGGTCACTCAAAGTAAAAGAGTATTTGTTCTTTAAATACTTTCTAGTTGTTCTTAATAATCGCAACAATTCACAATTGACAGTCGATGGATCATCTTCTTAAGAAAGAATAATATTCAAATAGAGGTAGATTTGAGTCGATCTAGTTGCAGTAGATCTTGAAATGAATTAATCAATTTCAAAAATAGTAGATCCACAAAATATATTCGTTGTAGAGTTGGTGAATCTTCAACGTGTTTCTTCTTCTTCAGAAAACAAAGTTTTTTCTCTCTTCGTAACAAAAAATTATTGATTTCTTAGTCAGTTGTCTCTGTAAAACTATAGAGGTGAAAAACTCTAGAGATCTATGACTCGCCTCTCTCTCTTTTATATAGAATAATATAGATAAATATATAATAAAAACGAGCATTCTATCTGTAAATTTAGATCCACAAAAGTCGCTTTCTAACTTTCAATATTCAAAAGTTTGAATAACAGAAAAGTTATAACATCCCTTAATATTCTCCATGAAAATCTCCTCTTAAATAGATCCTTTGAATCATTAATAAATGGCTTTGAATTCATCAAAGACATTCTTTAGATTCAGGATTTTAATCTGGCTTAAAATCAGCCTAATAATCCACTTAAAGACCATTGCTCGATAAAATCGTAATTGAAATCTCTGACGTCAAACGTATGTTTGAACTTCATAGAATTCATTCTCACGAACATAAGGTTCACAATGTAAGGTTCACAACGAAAGGTTGACAACATAAGGTTGATGGACCATACTTTTGTCATCAGCTTTCAAACATATAGTTGTTCATAAATGTAAGGTTGATGAACCATACTTTTATCTTCAAATCTCAAACGTATGGTTGTTCACAAAAGTAAGGTTGATGAACCATACTTTTATCTTTAGATTTCAATCATTCCATACATGCGTAATGATCTTCTTCTATACCTTGCCGATTTCCCAAACATAAGGTTTGTTCCAAACATAGTGTTCTTATTCAATACTTTGGAAATAACATATGGTTGTTTAACCATACTTTTCTGATATCTGATAAAGTAAATGCCGCATTCTATCCTTACTCTATGCTTCTCAACATAGGGTAAAAACACTATTTCCAGAACACGCTCAAGTAATTTTCAAACATGTAGAGAATGAATAGTGTTTCTAGAACATGATCAAGTAATTTTAGAATACTTTGTCAAATATACCACGCTTATTAAATACTTTAATATTTATCCAAAATTAAAAATATAAGAATATAAATTTCCTGAAATATACTTAAATAAAAATCATTAGAATAACAAATAAGTGTATGTGTGAGCATCAAAATCATCATAAAGAGATAGAGTATTATTCTCAACAATCTCCCCCTTATAAAATTATATATTGTTGAAAACGAAACTTTCTCAACAACACCATGAATCATATTGAGATGCGGTTGATTCCTACACATCAAAAATGACTCATGGATCATTGTCTTAAAGTATCAAAACAATAAAAATGTATTTTCTTGGTTTTTAGTATGTCACTTGTTCTATTTACTTAAATTAATGTCAATTTTAAATAAAAAACATTTGGATTTATACCAGTCACATCCTTTATTAGATTGAGGTGTGGTTGATTCTTACACATCAAAAATGACGCATGGATCATTTTTCTAACCTATGAAAATAATCAAAATGTTCTTGACCAATTTTTAGTATGTCATTTGTTTTTTTTACTAAAATATCATTTCAAATCGGAAACATGCTTTTTGAGTCATACCAATCACATCATGCATCAATTTGATGTGAGACTACTTCATACATGTTAGAATGCACTTAAGAATCACTATTTTAAATTAGGAAGACAATTAGAAAGCATTTTCTTGGTATTTAATGAGTGACACATTTTGATCTAAATTTAAATTTTAAGCTGATAACAAACACTTTTAGTCATACCGGTCACACCATGCATCATAATGAGGTGAGGTTGATTCCTACACATCACAAATGGCTTATAGATCGTTGTTCAATAGTATCAAAATGATCCAAATGTGTTTTCTTAGTTTTCAGTATGCTAGTTGTTCTTTTTTACTTAAATTAACATCAATTTTAAATAAAAATACGCATTTAGATTTATATTGGTCACGTCATGCATTGTATTGAGGTGGGGTTGATTTTTACACATCACAAATGACTCATGTATCATTTTCCTAAATTATCAAAACAATAAAAATGCATGTTATCAGCTTTCAGTATGCCATTTGTGTTTTTTACTAAAATTAATGTTAATTTTAAATAAAAAGAGACACTTTGAGTCATACTGGTCTCACCATGCATTAGATTTATGTTTGGTTGATTCCTACATGTTAAAATTACTTATAGATCATTTTAATAATGTATTAAAACTATCTGAATGTGTTTTCTTATTTTTTAGTATGTCAGTTGTGTTTTTTTACTAAAATATCATTTCAAAGTGAGAACATGAATTTTGAGTCATACCCGTCGCATCGTGGGTCAGTTTTACTTGATATTGCTTCATACACATCAAAAATAACATATTAATTATTGTCCTAAATTATGAAG
Source organism: Viscum album (assembly GCA_963277665.1). Lineage (NCBI taxonomy): Eukaryota > Viridiplantae > Streptophyta > Magnoliopsida > Santalales > Viscaceae > Viscum > Viscum album. The sequence goes on along the minus strand of OY728145.1, from coordinate 1,080,879,828 downwards.
ACAGTCAGAGAGATTTTTCTTGGTTTTTAGGGAGTGACATGTTTTGAGCTAAAATGTCAATTTTAAACTAATAATAGACACTTTCATCCACATCGGTCACACTGTTCATTAAATTGAGGTGTGGTTGATTCCTACATGTCAAAAATGATTGATGGATCAATTTCCTAAATTATCAAAACAATCCAAATGTTATTTCTTTGTTTTCAGTATGTCACTTGTTATTTTTGCTAAATTCATTGTTAATTTATTATTTAAATACAAACATGAAATAATAGTGGTCACCCCATGTGTCAGATTTAAGTGTAGTTGATTCTTACATGCCACAAATGATTTATGGATCATTGTCCTAAAGTATCAAAACAATCCTTGCATTTTCTCAGTTTTCAGTGTGGCAGTTTTTCTTTTTACTAAAGATACTGACGATTTGAAATAGAAATAGACACTTCGAGTCATACCAGTCACATCTTCATGATATTTCTGTACATTCTTCCATCATGTGTGATTCCCATTCATTTCTAAAAATATCTATACCATCTTTTGAATATGAGTATTTTAAAAAATTATGTTAGTACTGAAAAAATATAAATACACAAAGGATTAATAAGTATTTTAAATGAAATAGTAATTATCTTAGAAAATACCTCTTTAGGGATGATGGTTTGTTCCTAGAATATGACCTATTTCATAAATTTACAAATATATAACCACAGTCTTTATCATTTCTTTTTCTAAGAACTAAAAAAACATTGAAAAAAATAATTAATTTTTTTATATGTGTTTGGATAGTGAAATATTATAATATATACCCTGATTTTTATCCAGTCGTAGTACTTGTGATGTTTCTTTTCCTTTTCCCCTAACCTCATTCCATGATATAGACGATAGTCACACACCACCCTATCATAACATAATCCTCATTAAAAGATAATTTAAATTATATAACTAGATGTTTAGTTCTAAATGTTGGATGTAGTGTATTACAAATTGACAAACACCATCATTTGTGGTCAGTTTGATGGATATCAATGTATTTAATCCAAGAAATAAATCTTTCGAGTATCTAAATTGACCGTAATGAGCATCCAATGCTTCTTAAAAACAAAAAAAAGGAATAATTAATGAAATAAATTAATATATATTTGATATGATTAAATTTTACTATTTTACCTCTTCATCGTTGGTATTAATAAGAGTTTTTCATCTATAATTTTGCTGTTAAGCAATTTTAGTAGGCCTTCCACTATTTCACCCTCTTTCTTAGATTTTATATCTGTTAGTGTTATAGAGGTGATGTGAGGACTAACGAGTCCAAAATTTATTTCATGGGGAAATACCTTCAATTGTTTTTCATATACACTTGTGAAAAATATTAAATGTATTTAGTCATAATTATCTTAGTATATCATCTTTTGGAAAATCAAATCATGAAAACATACCTCATGTAAACATTAACAACTGATCCACCTAACCAGCTATACTCTAGGATTTCAATTACATTTTCAACACTAATGAAATTTGGATCTTCAACATTGTACATATTTTCATAAAAAATAATTGTGTGAACCACACCATCTTTCAACTTTGTATTCACATGAGTCTGCAATGATAATAAATGTAGATATAGAACATGAAGGTTTAAGGTGCTTTAGGTAGATTGTTTTGATTGGTTGGTTGATCCTTGAGATGGTTTTGAGATATTCTTTCTTTTCACCACTTCACTATGTCCGTCTGTAATAACATTCATTAGTTCAAACATTTTTTCATTTAATGCTAAAGGTTTATCTTTATTTTTTTTGAAATGAATACCTCCTTTTCGATGTGTTTTTTATAAGTTGTGATGGGAATGCGATGAATGTTCTAAGATCTTGTTCGATCTTATGAATATATTCATCATCAATTAGAATAGGTAGCTCGGTGCTTGGCTCATGGGATATGTTACTCATCTCTTTGACATGACTTGTTGGAAGTGTCCTATTGTATAGCATGACATTTTGGATATTGAACACCATAGCCCTCTCTATAAGGCGATGAATGAGTGTTTATATATATAAATCACAGTCATTTTCACCCTATACAATATTTTTATAGGAAAGGTATTAGTGTCTATATGATTCAAAATTCACAAAAACAACTATTAGAACATTGATTACCTCAACTAAGACATGTTTTAAAGGGTAATGACTTGCTTTAAAGCTAGTGGGGGTGGAGAGGGATCTTCACACGCTGGTTGTTCTTGACTCATTTCTTCTCTTTCCCCCCCCACCATCATACTTTCAATAAAATCTCTCTGCAATTGCATATTTTCTTCATGGATATCTATTCTTTCTCTCATAATTTTCATTTCTAAACTTTGATCCTCTTGTTTTTTTTCTCAAAAAATGTTTGGGGAGTCACCACAAAACCTGCACCTCTGACGCAACCGTACTTTTCTGGATGGTTCAATGCCACCAAAAGTTTTCCCGCATCCAGTTTGGGTGTTTTTGATTCTTGTGACTATGTCAGATAAAAAATATAGGAAAATAAGTAATCATTTTTATTTAATATTGTTTTAAAGAAAAAAAATATTTATTATGTCATACTTACAAATTTTTCCCACACTTTTTGTGTTTTTTCATCTATTAGTACACCATATTTATTTACACACACCTTCCATAGCACATGGAGTGGGATGGAAGTGATATTGGATTTGGATTCATCAATCTACATATAAAAATAGGAACATAGTTATGGTGTTGTTTTATGTCACATAAAATTATTATAGTAGATTTAAAATACGTACAATTTTTTTCAAGTGAAGTGTACCCCATTCTTGCTTTATAATAGGGGTACGCCGGTTTTGTAGCACATTTCTTATTTTCAGAACTCATTTTATATTTCATTAATAACAAACTATTAATTAAAGTGATGAATACACATATCATGAAATAACGTATTACCAAACACAATGTACATGAAAAGACTACTCCTCACCACTACTAGTAAATGTATCCCCTGCTCCTTGGGTCATCAGGTGTGTATAAATAGGAGGTGGGTGAAAATTTGTTTTCCCTTCAACATCTTTAAGATAACATTTCGTTAAAATTGTATGAAAGCCTCTGTAAATACTTCCAGTAACCCTTAATACGTAGTCCTTGTGCAAGTCATCCGCTATAAATTCACTCTACAAGGGATGATGAACATTAAGTAAATGTTTCATTATTTTATTTTTTTAGTAAATTAAAGAAATAATATATCATAATGTTACTATAATATCTTCCCACATTAGTGTCTTAAGCCTGATGACAACATGGTTCCATGACTGTACATCAATCGGCATACATTACCGAGTGAAGATTATAATGTAACTACTGAAAATGGACTTATTGGGGTTAACATGTTGTCCCCTCTTATTCCATCCGACATTGTATTTGATGCCTTTCACTTTTTCCTTAGGGATTTTTGATAACGCCGTCAAACTATGACGCTGCTGTTTTTTATGCGCCCCCAGTGTTTCGGTGCCTAACATTTTCTCATTTTCAACATTATTAATATGTTCCTTAGGAGAACTAGCATCGTCATGTGAAAATGGTGGTTGTACCTCTGCACTGGGAGAAACAACAACAACAAGTTGAGAAACCTATTAGTCCTCTACACTGTGAGCAACATATGGTTGAGAGACCTATTGTGCCTTAGGATTTGAAGCATCATCATGTGCCAAAGTCATTAGTAGTATAATTGGATCAACATTTAATTTAAATTACATAAAATGAACAACGAACAAATAATAACATAATGTAACATGATGTAAATTCTAAAAAAATGTAATCTGATTATTGAACTCGTTTTTTTAAAATACTGAAGGGGTTTGAACCCTGTATCGACTATCCAAATCCCTTAATTGTGGTTTCCTCTTACTTACAAAATTCCATCTACATTGGGACCGCTGAGAAATGATTACGACGTCCCAATGAAAGGGTCATCCTCTTTTGAATTTTCATCTGACCCTTCAGTGGTTTTGGTGGATAGCAAAACAATTGACTAGTTTCAGTTTGTGAGATCTAAAATATAAAATACTTGTACTGCTTGTGATTCCATTATAAATGGTTCATCGTTATACCCTTCCTTACTAAAATAAAATTTCATGAATCCCAACTCATATATTTTAATAGAACTCATGTTTATCAACCCACTTGAATTGAAAAATCAGCACATGGAAGTTTATATAATACAACTCCAATATTTGTTTGACGATTCCAAAGTATGACATATTCGCATAAATTGGATTTCTGTTCTGAGCAACGAAAACATGCCTCGCTTCAACCACAAGTGTAACTCCACTACTCTACATGGAACTGTCTTCATCATGTTCATTATTATAGAATGTATTATCATTAATTACATAAGCATTATAAGATAATACATACAAACTTGGTCCTCCATCTAGCCATCAAAGTTGTTCTGAAATTGAGTCTATATTTTCATCTGACTCTTTAAATATATAGTCCTGAAAATATCCTATAAACTGTCGATTATGTGTATTTGATATCCATTTTTCATCCCTTGATGGATTCAAATGCCTAAGAATTTTTTGTGGGTTTCGACATAAGGGACAAACTCCAAATTGTTATGCAAAACATAAAGGTGGGACTGCTCCTAATATGTAATATTGATTGTGACAACCTCTCTTCTAGAAATTCCTTTACCCATAAGCCGCCCAGTGTGAAAAGATTTTTGTAGACCAATTATTTCCACATGAGACATGTATTCGGTATAGAATTCAATGGCTTCCTCAACAATATATCTCTCTACAATACCACCCTCTGTCCGAATTTTATTTTTGACATAGCCTTTCAAAATATTTCTATATCGTTCAATGGGGTATGTCCATCTATATTTTACACGACCACATAGTTGAATCTCTCTCATTGGGTGAACCATAAAATTAACCATCATATCAAAGGATGTCGATGGGAAGAACATTTCCAATTCACTTAATATGATGGTAATTTCTCTTTCCATACTCAGAAATTTTGTTGGGTCTATAACTTTGCTTCATATAGATTTGAAGAAGAAACAAAGCTTTGTTAATGTATAACAGAAATTCTTGAAAAAAATTCAACATAAAGATATACGAATTATATCTTGTATCAAAACGTAGTAGTAATGTGATTTCAGACCCTTTAACTTTAAATCGGTCATTAACATGACATTATTTATATTTGATGAATAGCCCTCTAGAACCATTACATCATTCAAGAAGTTTCAAAACTGATATCTCTCCTACCTAGAAATAGTGTAAGTAGATGGAGGAAGAAAAGTTAAATTTTCACCCTTCACTAGTGCCAACTCTTCTCGTATTCCCATTTCAACCATGTCCAACCTAGCCTTAATTCCATCCTTTATTTTTCCGGGTGCATTTGGAAATGTGTCGATGACACTATCACATAATTTTTTCCACATTCATAACATCAAGAAAGTGTCTGACATACAAAAAATCCCATTATGGTAATTCAAAAAAAAAAAACTGATCTCTTCTTCCAATAGGTTTCTGTATGGTTTTTCAAAAATTATTTACCAAAAGCAGTGTCCATATCTTTTACTTTCTCAAACACTTGACTTCCAGTTAGTGGAGACAGTGATGTACATTATTCTGAACTTCCATCAGATGATTTCGTCCAAGATCAGTACTTATGTCATTGTGGTAGAAGTATGCGATTTTCTAGAAACATGGATTTTGATAAATGTTTCAACCTAATTGACTGTGTACCTTTTTCACAGATAGGACACCCATAACATCCTTTAATGCTATATCCTTACAAATTACCATAAGCAGGAAAATCATTTATCGTCTCATACAACATGGCTCTCAATGTGAAATCGTAATTTCTATAATGATCATACAATGTAACACTTGAATCCCACAATAATTTCAAATACTTGATAAATGGAGCCAAATAAACATTAATGTAATTACTTGGTTGTTTCAGTCTTGATATAGGCATAAATAGCATGATGTTTTTTTTTTTCATTTCATGCATAACCATGGTGGCAAGTTATAATTTAGCAACATAACTGGCCATACACGATGATTGCTGCTTTGAAAACCAAAAGGATTCACTCCATCTATAGATAACACAAGAAGAAGGTTTCTTGGATCTTTTCCTAAATCAGTATACTCATTATCGATTCTCTTCCATTGAGGAGAGTATGTCGGGTGATGTAGTTTCCCATATTTATTTCTTCTATCGGTGTGCTACGTCAATTTCCATGTGGTCTTCTCACTTCCATATAGGTGCCTAAACCTTTGAATGATTGTAAAGTACCATAAAACATTTGTATTACTGGATTCAATATTCTTGTATTGAGAAGGATCACACATTGAGAATTCTCTATGTGATTTTTTTCCTTCAAAATAGTATACAGTCATTTGGTCAGGTGTGTATTTGTTCAGAGATCATACCCATCAGACGTATTATTCATTTGGAATCATATGTTTGGATCAGGATCTCATTATCTTCTGGGATCATGTCATTCAAGAGAGAAATTAATTCTGTAAAACTAGCACCACTCCATCCATTTCCTGATTTCAAATTATATTGCTTTAGTACAGTTGAAAATGTTGTATATTTATGCAACCACCATACAAAGGCATCTTTACACAACTCTTGAATTGCTCAAACTACTTTGGGCAATAAAGAAGTTCATCTTCAACTGTCCTTATCATTTCCTCAATAAGATCTTCCTCATCATTCATATATATAATCACATCCTCCATATGGTCTTCTTCATTATCAACACTTCTAATCATATCAGATGATCCATAAAATGCATTTTTATCCCAACCATTAGCTATATTCGCATTTTCCCCATGTTTATTCCAAAAATTATAACTTTTATTTATTCCATGATAGATCAAGTGTTCTTCTAACTCCTCTGGACTAACTTGTCTTTAATAACAACGACATAAACATAGACAAAGGATTTGATAAGGGTCATATACATGAGCTTTTGAAAACTTTATGAACTCTTTCACTCCATCTTTATACTCTATTGTCAAATGATTGGCATCCATCTAGTCTTTATTCATATCCATCCTATTTGATTCGGTGATATTAATATTTAACAAAATAAATAGATGAAACATTGATATAAAAATTAACCATGGATAAAAAATGTTATTGAATCTAAGTGTCATTTGAAAACTATTTATAAAATCACAGTGGAAATCCAATTAAAAAACAAACCATTTACACAAATTCCTCTTTAAAATAACACACCATTTTTAAAATAAACCAATCTGTTTCAAACACTATTTCTAAGAACCCTAATTTCATTTTTATAAAGCATTCATGGAAACTTCATGACTCCATAATGTTAATCGTTTAAAATGAGGGACAACCTTATATATTTTACAAATTTTTATTTAAAACTTCACACACCCCTTGTTAAAATGTAACAAGTATTACATACACTTTCAAAACATTTACACCCCTTTATAAAATCCAATCAGGTGAATTGAGAAATACTTCACATGAAACCTAAGTCCATGAAAAGTATTTAAATCATTTTAAAGTTATTTAATACAAAAAAGGGGTATGTTGAACACATTTTTCAAAAACTTTTTTTAGTGTATTACCATAACACCTCATGGAAAGCACCACTATTTAATAATATAGGAAAGGATTTGGGAATTTTCTCTTATGTGTTATTAACTATATGGACCTATAAGTAACCACATGACCATCATGGATTGAAACTATTTAAATCCTGACTCCTGATACATCACAATATTAGACATACTCATTACCCATCTCATTTATGGTTAAGATTAGTGTTTTCATCAATATCCTATTAAGATCTTAGAAGGATCACTCATGGAAATCTAAATACTCATATTGAGCTACATAACATAGGCCAGGTCCCATATAATTCCATGCCCATTTCAATGGTATTATCATAGATGGAAATTTGAAGTTAAAAGATCATCCCTATCTCATATAATTCAAATATCATCTTTGAATCCTCCACCATCTCACATAGATTCTTATCTAATACCATGCCTTACCCAAACCATCAATGTAGGGATTGTAACTAGCTTATGGAAACTTAAGCATCGTTACAAAGGTTAGTGATTAAGAACCCACTTTAGACTAATCACTAGATTCCTAAAAAAGTTCATAACTAATTCTTACTAAAACATCCTAAAAGGAATGTTAAAAGGGAATACAAACCCAAATAACTCAAACATAAACAATAGTGACCCCCAGTAACTCATCACATCCCATTTTACAACCATGTACCAATATGAGCATCAAGAAAAAAACAAAATAGGGCACTGGAAAAGGATATATAAGAGCATCATACACTCCCATCCACCAGTTCATAGGTAGGGTGTGAGATAAAAATTCATTGTATGATATCATAAAGAATTATTTTTAAATCCCTTCATAATATATTTCAAAAAGTTTTAGTTTGAACATAAGGTATAAAATATATTTTCACATGAATTATAAAACAAGTGTAAAAACAATAAACATACATATTTTCAAAAAACCACCATTTTTATAATATAAAAACAAGGATAACTAAAAATTTGAAATAAAAATATCAAAAAAATGGAAAGAGGTCCTTTAGAACCATATAATAAATGTCAAATAATAGATTATATCTCTTTTAAAACATTTTATGAAATAATATTTTTCATAAATAACCACAATGAAAACCCATTTTCTAAAAACTAATTTAACAAATAACAAATTTTTCTTCTTTTTAAAGAAATTTTTTTAACCATTTAAATCAACCTATTTAAAAGTAATAAAATATACACTCGAAGTGAAACAATGATCATACATAGGAACAAATGAAACAAGGAAACATAATCCAAAAAACAACCAAACGATGGTGTCATATAATAAAAAAACTAGTGGAATATAGTCCAACCAAGAAAATAAATCCTCTAAAGTGTCCTAAAAATGATGTAATCATCAGGTGAAACTTTGTAAGACTCATGAATTTGTATCCTAAACTGGAGATGAGGAACCTAGGTCGATACTATTTAACTTTTCATATCCCGGTAGTCCTATAGATCTCACTTGGCTCTATCATGATCAGGGGATCAAAAGAAACCTTGGTCCCTTCTAGTACATTCTAGGGACACTAAAATATCTCAGAAACTCACTCAATCTAACTGGGTCCTTACACTAGGTAGTGCACTCCACACTAGGGATTTCACTTATCTAGATCCCTACTAGCCTCCTAAGACACCCATGACATTTCAATAGTGTAAGTGAGCAAAAAATGAAAAATAATAGATCATCACATAAATATAATTTCAATAATTTTAAATATAACCTCACTCCACCTCATACACCCTCACAAGAAACTACCCCTTTCACATCATTTTATAAGCTTTAGAATAAGCATAAGAATATAAAGAATCCTCCATGGAGTCACAATACCGAATAGGAACAATAAATACTGGAGCTCAATGAAGGGTCTCTCATATTTACAAAATAACTTCATTTAAATTACCAATAAGGATTTTACAAATGTGATCGAGAAGTTAATCCATTTCACCCCATTTGATAACAAAATTTCAATTTTCATCAAAAAACCATTTATCAAATGCACAAGAAAGCCCATTTGGATAACCGACCATTTTCTATACATAAATTTTTAAAATAATAAACCCTTTTATTTTTGAAGGAAATATGTGCTACGTACTCTTTTATTAAAATTCAATATCCTTTTGAATATATCTCAATCCACCATGAGAGTTAAGGGTCTCAAAACCATTTAAATAGGTTGAAGGTCAATTACATTAATTTTACAAAACATTAATTTAAAATATTACATATTCACATTAAATAAAAAAAATATCACTAAACTTTCAAAATATTTACATTCCTTTAAAAAATTCACTTGGTCTTTTTACAAAAGACTTGGCATGTGACATAAGTCTATGCCAACTCTTTATACCATTTTCAAGCCAATTGAAACCCAAAAAGTCATAAAATAGGATTATAATTTCATAATAAATCATTTAAAAACATCCAAGAAATTTACATCATGTATTACAAGGGAGTTCCAAAGAAACACCTACCTCACTCAAGAAAAATTGAAGCTAAAACTTGTCCACATTAATGAAGAACACATAAATATGTCAAGTGACATACTTCTCAACCCCTAATGACATAAATCCTCATCATTAAAAAGAAATTACACTATGCTCTAGTGGAATCACACTTCAAATTCATAATCAAGTCACACAAAATCAAATAAAAAATATGAAGTGCAACACCAACTAACATGAAATTCATTTAGTGTGCAAACAAGGACCACCAACAATCATGATTTCTAGTGGGACTTTCAACCCATAAAATTCACGGTATAACATCAATATCACACTATAATTACATACAAACAAGACGAAACAAATGAAAAAGAGGAGAAAGATCACCGATAGAGGAGAGGCGCATGGCGGAGGCGAGGCACACGACGAAGGTGTGGCGCATGATGGAGGTGTGGTGCATGGTGGAGGATATTCGCATGACGACTGGTAGAGGAGATGCATGACGACTTGTAGAGGAGATGTGCATCGGTGTGGCATGCGGTGGAGGTGGAAACACATTATGGAGGTGTGGTTCACGATTGAGGAGAGGCAGCAAGAGAGGTGGAGGAGGAGGAGGAGGGGGAGTCGCAGCGTAGGGGTCAGCTTCCTTGAGAGCTTGAGGGGTGCGAGAATGAAGGTGACTGTTATGGTTTTTTTTTAAAATGCGGTGAACCTTTTATCAGTGCTAGCTAAAAAGCACTGATAACGGTATATTTTATTAGCATTGAAATAAAAAACCCCGATAAAACTCACCTTTAGCGGTGCTTTTTTAGCACTGATAAAATGTGTCTTTATTAGTGCTAAGTTTATAGTGCTGATAAAGGCACCTTTTATAAGCACTGATAAGGGCCCATCTTTATCAGTGCTAAAAAAGTGATGATAAATATATTATGTTAATAATTTATTTATAGTAATATATATATTTATAAAATTATATATATGATAAATATATATAAATATATATTTTTATAATTATAACTATAAATTAATAAATAAATATTTATATTTAAAAAATTATAATTTAAATAATTATAAAATTATAAGAAATATACCTATTATATTTACAATCCTAGAATATATACAATAAATACAATAAATATATTAATTATATATATTTATAAGATTATAGATATATACAACTATATTTCTTCTAATTTTATAATTATTTATATGAATATATATTTATTTATAAAATGAATATATTTATTTGTAATTATAAGTACAAATGAATATATATTTATTTATCTACTTAAATAATTATAAAATTATAAAAAATTAATATTTCTAATTTTTATAATTTTATTAATATATATTTAATATATTTGTTATAATTTTATAATTATTTAAATATATCTGTATTTATTTATAACTATAACTATAAATATTTCTTTTTATTTATCAACATTTCTATATATTTATTTAATTATATATAACATTATATATGAAAATAATAAATATATTTTTTATAAATTAATAATTATTTAAATAAATAAATATGTATCTATATTTATAACTAATAAATATATAAATATTTATTTGTAATTAAAAATTATAATAAATAAATATTTATTTATACTTTTAATTATATATATATATTTAATTAATTATAAAATTATAAAAAATATATTTATAATTTTATAAATATATATAAATATATATAAATATATATAGAAATATTTATTATAATTTTTTATTTATTTAAATATATATACATTTATTTAGAATTATATTTATAACTATTTGTAGTTATTTTTAAATATCTGTATATAAATATATATATATATATATTTAATATATTTATAATAATTTTTTAATTATTTAAATATATCTATATTCATTTAGGACTTATAATTATAAATATTTGTATTTATTTATAATTTTTTTTATATATTTATAAATATATTTATTTAATTATATCATAACTTTATAAGCAGTATAATAAATATATTTATTATAATTTTATAATTATTTACATATATATAGTTATTTATAGGTATAATTATAAGTATAAATAAATATATTTATAAATATTTGTATATAATTATGAATATATATCTATATTTATAATTATAATATATGTATTTATTATAATTTTATAATTATATATATATATATATATATATATAGTTGTAATTATAATTAAAAATAAATATATTTAAAAAGTATATATATATATAATTAAAATTTAATAATTATAAATATAATAAGTATACTTATTATTTAAATATATTTAATGTAAATTTATAAGTATTTTTGAGAATATAATAGTATATATGGGTAACATGAATTAATCATATACCTAGTAAATATACATAATAAAAAACAATCCATCAATGGACAACATGAATAATAAGAAAGGGTGTAATGTATAAATGAACATTATGATATATAAAAAATTCACGCATGCTCAATATATTTATCAACCAAATTCATTTGAACATATATATTTAATAATTAATATAAATAAATATATATATATATATATTTAAAAAGGTATATATATATATATTAATTATAAATAAAAAAATACATTAAATATAACAAATATAATAAATAAAATAATCTAATAAATCTAATAATATAATAAATAAATCTAATAAATCTAATAAATCAAATAAATATTAAAAATATATTTATTATTTAATGAAATTTATTATAATCCTCTAATTATTTAAATATATATATATATAATTATAATCTTAGAAATACTTTTTTTAAAATATTATATATATATTCCTGAATTATTAAAAAAATTATATTAATTATAAACATGCGTTTTTTAGTTACTGTATCCAAATAAACATTATTTTTTAATATAAATTATTAAAAACTTTTATCAGTGCTAAATATAACATTGATAAATGAATCCTTTATCAATGCTAAAAAAGCGCTGATAAAGGTGTACCTTTTATCAGCACTGATAAAGGATACATATATCAATGTTTTTATATAGCACTGGTAAAGGATCCCCCTTTATCAGTGCTTTCTTCTTAGCGCTAATAAAATGAGACGCTTCCCTTGCTTTGCTTTTTGGTGGTGACTGGGGGGTTGAATCCATGGTGATATTTTATAATTCCCTTTACTTTGAAATAAAAAAACAAACCACTATAACATGGTAATGATTTTAACCTTTAAAATTTATAACACGGCCTCAATTGTATGAAAGGATAAGTAAAAGAGTCAATGCACACAAGTTTTTACAAGGTTTGGTCCCAATGTGGGTACCTATTTATTTCCATGTGGACTCCATTCGATCCACATATATCCACCATATAATTAATGTGAATAAAAATGAGTTAGCTCATATCAATCTAATTCTATCTTCTGATAAGAAATATTACTGGCTCCCACTAGTTTCAAATTTTACTTCTTCTTTAGAGAAAAAATTAGGATCTTTGAAAACCAATCATTATAAACTCTTCTCTGAATTTATTTGCACTATGCCTCTCTATCTGGAAATACTACATCTAGTTCTTCTTCATTTGATACCTCTCTATTTTGGTCTTCTCTATCTGATCCACTTCATTTATAACTCTCAAACTTCCTCAGAACCCATTTTTCGGGTTTTCTCAAATTTCTTTCTTCAAATGGTATCTTACAAATGATCTGAAATATATTTATTAATTGAAGAAACTCACAATAACACTTTAACCATTTATATACTCAAATCTTATCATAAAAAAACTCTTCAAATATTTCTCATAACTCAACATAATCTATGATTGTTGAAAGTACATCTCAACATCGTCATGATATATGACTTTACAATGTTTTGAATATATCCTTATATATCCATCTTGTTCTTCTTCTTTAGAACTATTTATTTGTAAAGACCTGGAATTTCCATGTAATTTTTCTTATTTAAATGAGAATTTTATGGGTCTGTGAAATCTGACGGCGCGCGATTCTGTGGCCCGGAGTGCCCGCAATGATTCGTCAAAGTTTTTGTTAAGCTTAAGTTAATGCGCGTAAGCAGTTTTCCTAAAAAAGTGGAATAACTCTTAAATGGTAACTCGGATCAGAAATCTGAGGGCACCGTTGCCCCAGGATAGCAGGTTTACCCTTGGCACGACTTAAGATTAGTCGGCATGGGTCTCCTGTGAGAAAACCCAAAAATGGAATAATTGTGAATAAAATATTTAAATAAAATATTTTATTTTTCAAATGCTTATAACTCACAAACGGTAACTCAGATTAAAAATATGAGACCACCGTTGAACTCGTGAGTGTATTATTTCTTTAAGAAGATACTAACTTTGGCTGACGCAGACCACCAGAGAAAGTTAATTTTTGGCGGCAAATAAAATAATTAAGTTACAATTATTTTATTGTAAAATTCATAACTTTTAAACGGTAACTCAGATTGAAAATACAAGAGTACCGTTGGGTTCTTTGGGGTGTGTTTCACCTAGGCAGAGCCTAACCTTGACTGGTTCAAGTCGAGGGTGACTGATAATAATTTTCCAAACTTTTTTTTCGGGTACGTTCAGTAAACGCGCGAACAACGTTTTGTAACTTTTTAAGTGGTGATCAGAATTGAAATCCAAGGGCATAGTTGAACTCGTAGTGCCAGTATTTGCTTAAGAAGACTTTCACCTTGATGGTAGTTGGTCGAAAATAAAAGTTAGTTTTTGGATTTTTTAAAAAAAATAATAAAATAAAGTGTACAACACTTTATTTTATTTTAAGGTGTCATGTGAGTGATTGTTGGTTAAAACCTCTACTTGGGAGTTGGTGGTGGGACCACCACACCCTAACCTCCCATGAGAGGTTATGATGGTGGGGCCCACCCAAACATAACCTCCCACGAGAGGTTACGATGTGGGGACCACCCGAGATCAAAACCTCTCAACTCCCTCAATTAATTTCATGTGTCAACGTAAAATTAAATGCTTTAAATTTAATTTTATGTGTCAACAAAAATTAAATGCTATCAATTAATTTTATGTGTCAACATAAAATTAAATCCTATCATTTTTTTTGATGCAGGCTATGTGGGGGAAGCCTCTTGGAATCCTCTCAATAATTAAGCCAACACACATTTTAAATTGCGCCAATGCTATTTAATTCGCTTGACCCCCTTTTTTAAATTAAGTAAACGGATCATTGGAATTTAGGAAGGTTCTTAATAAATGAACCGTCATAAATTCCACGATGGTTACATACCTCTCCCCCTCTCCTATATATAGGGAGCTTTTGAGGAGGATTTGGGACGGCTTCACCAAGCGATGAAATTCTGGAAAAGTGATGCGACACCCAACACTCGGAGGATTACGCCTTCTCCAACAAAGAACGAAGAATGCCAACCTTCGTCGACTTCTTCCCCAGACACCTACCGACGTGGAGCATCGTCAACGAGCCGACGCAAATCGGGTTTGGAAGTTCTTGGCAAACGCGACGAACGACGATCCTCTACGTCTTCTTCCGCGACTCCATCAAAAAACGAAATCCGCCTTTTTGTGCCAAAGTCAACCAACTACGAGCAAGGTAGGGGTTTACTTTTTACTAGTATGATCTTTACATATGTTCTTCCTTTCTCTCAAAAACAAAGAATTATGAATTTTTGTGCTTATGAACCAATTGCTATCACCTCTAAACGTGGAGGGTGCGGGCCAAACTAACATGGCCCAACTCCCTCCACTGATCTTTTGTGATGTCTCTATGGCAAGGCGATGAGGCGACGCTGACGAAGGTTTCACTACTTGCGGCCTCTGCGAATCACGCTGCTCCCCCGTGGCACACTGAAGCTTCCGGCCGAACACCGCCGGCCCGCGCGATGCCCTGCCGGCACACCTACGACCTCCCAATGCCCTGCCCGGTGCGTGACCCTCCTGCCCACGGCCTCTCGGCGCCCTGCCCGGCGCGCGACCCGCCTACCCACGGCCTCCCGACACCCTGCTCGGCGCGCAGACCGCTTGCCCGCGACCCCAACACCCAGCCTGACGCCCTGTCGGTGCCCCCGCTGTCACGACCCCCTCCCCACAAAGTGTACCCCTCCTGGGCCGGCAATGTGAGAAGGGAGATAATGACCCCCGAGTCCCGCCTCCAGTAGGCCCCGGGTTGGCGACTAGCACCGAGGGTATAATACACACACAAATGGGAGGCATTACCCTCTAAGAGAACACATGCAGAAGAGAGAGATAGAATAGACTCCAATCAACTCCAACTCAGAACTGAAATGTAAAAGGAAATCAAGTACATATATGAAATGTCATGAAAAAGTACTACAACTGAAAGGGAAAACTAAAAGTACCCAAAAGAAAGTAAAACGACAGCGACCACAAGCCCGAACAGCTCCTCCTCCAACCGGAAGCTAGTAGTAACCAGCTTGATCTCTAACCTGCTCCAAGTGACCTGAAAAACAGTTTATATGTATATAGGGTGAGTATAACAGTATACTCAGTAGGATCCTCCCCAAGACTCTCGTTCAAAAGTAAAGAAAGCATGCTAAAGCCCAGTGAACAACAAGTGAAACTAACTCGTCACCTAAACAGGTATACTATGTTCCCAACCTCACCATGGCTACTCTCACCAAGTAACGCATACAAGAATATAGCATATAGTAAAGAATATCAAGGGTACCCCGCTACTACTTCCCCACTGGTTTGCCGCTTTTCCCCAACGACATACGTCCTGTGCATCTCTCTCCAAAGGCTTGACCGCAGACACCTGGGCTAAGCTCCACAATCCGCACCTCGTGCACCACAAAGGCTTGCCCGCAGACACCTGGGTGAAGCACCACACCGTCCTCACAACCAAAAGTAACCAGGTAGTTTCTGGGAGCCACCATAGCTCGTATAACGTGTATCATACGTCGAGTATTATTCCTCAAGCCATCACATCCCATACGCCGAGTAAGGATCCTCAACCCATCATAGCCTATACACGTTACACCTATAGTAGTCCGTAGGATACTATATCCAGAATATATGTGTGTGAATAACCACAAGCCATTACAGCCCTCTACACACATATATGGGGTAACTAACCACTGTGCCTCATGGCACGAGTATCTACCAAGAGAAGAGAGCGGGGCCAAAGGGGGTAGTCAGCCATTCAACCTCCCATCAGAATGTTGGGGAAAACACCCCCCAGGGCTCAGAATCCCCGGGGTGTCAGTTGCCCTTACCGACAGGGTGGAGTAGCGTATAGAAACACAAAAAGTACAGAATATATAAGTAACTCACATCCACACTATGGGCATTACCTAGTCTTAGATACAACTGCAGCTAACGTCTCTCAGACTCCAGGCTATTACTTCAAAGACTAGGTATCCTATAAGCACACAACCAATTGAAGAGCTTCATTAGATTACTCCATTCTCATTTTCCAATTCCACTGTACGTTAATTAATTCTTTAAACATTAATTAAGAATGAACAATTCCACATTAAACTGAATTGGCATCACTTTCAAAACAACTGCTCCTTTTTAAGATTCACATCACCTTTAAATTCCAGCATCTCCATCCCCGTGGATTTTCACCATTTAATCAAATACTCCTTATCGAATTACTTTTCCACATTCACAGGCATTCTAGAAAAACATCCTATGCTTCTAAACACAAAGGAGGCTCAACACGGGTTGTAGATATACTACCCGTCGAGTCTTTGCCGCCTATAGAAAGAGCATAGACCCATCCTCCATCGAGAGGCTAAACACGGAAAGCACGTGGCATACCCCGCGTGTCTTCGCCTCCTTCGGAAAGAGGGTAAGCAAGACCAGCTGACTTGAGCAGTGGGGAAAAGTAAAGCAGATAAACAACCAAACCAAACCACCAACATCAAACCATCACATTCATCTCATACCATCACCCTTGGTGTCCTCCCCAACACCCACATGCATAAACCGATGCATCTCGCCACACTAGGCGTCATCCGCTGCCACAACCACAAGTCTCCATGCCTCCACATATCACAACAGCCATCCAGGCTCACATCACAGCACAAGCAGCAGGAAAACAAACATCACAAAGTGGGATCTCGGCCCTTTAACAAACAAGAGGGTAACTCAAAACCCTTTTAGAAATTCCCACATAATCTGTTCTCTAATCCATATTGAATTAACAGACTTGTTATTCATAGGTTCCAATCATGGATACCTAATCAGTAAGCTATCACAATTAAATAACCATACTTACTTCCCTAATTTGATTATCCTCAAATTAGAACAACAACAACAACTGCAATAACCATATTAATTTACATGCCTCTTTATCTTTAGCCAATTAATTAACAATTAATTCCGGCTTTACGTTCATTATCAATTTCTATCATGAACGAACAACAAATCAAAGAAAACATAGATATCACTATATCTAGGAAAACATGAGGCAAACCGTTATCACGGTATAAAGTAACAACATGCGATCAACCAATTCTTTTAATCCGGTTCAAGTATTTAATTAGGTCAATTTCATTGTGATCTAAAGGACTAAATCATGCTAATTCTACGATTGCACATACACAATTAGAGAAGCCATGAATCCCCTACCTCGAAGAGTTCTTGACGTCCTTTATCCACACAACGGGTCACAATCCTCTTCTCCTCACGACAGCTGCATCCACCAGAGGATGCCACGGTGCGACAGTACCAACCAACCCCAAGAAAAACCATTAGAACCATGGAGATTACATGCTAATATGGAAGGAAGAACAAGAGAAGGTGATCCTTGAAGGAACGATGATAAAACATACCTTATATGGAAGAACGATCGACACAACTTGGTTGCATCAAACAGAGCGGAACTGATCCGAGTAACGTTTGATTGTGAAACTCCTACGAGAATGATTTCAAGGTTCTAGCGTCTCAGAGATGAGAACCAGGAGGAAGAACAATGAAGAATGATATCTCGTTCCTTTTAAAAAAAATTAGAGAGGCGACAGTTTAAGATCTGGTTTATTCTCCATTAAAAACGGATCGCATTAACCCACGCGGTTTGACCAAGTAAAAAACATCCCGGCCTTAGGAATAATTAATATAGGATTTATGGACTTTGAATCGGCCTTAAAGTCCTTAAAATAAGGTTTTAAAAGTATTTTACGTCAAAGAAAACGTCAAATTTGCGAAGCTGGAAACACTGTTCACATACTCAAAATTTGGCAAAGTATGGAATCGGTAGCTCTTATGGAGTCTGGAAACACTGTTCATTCGTGAAATTTGGCAAAGTATGGAATCGGTAGCTCTTAGGATTCTGGAAACACTGTTCATTCGTGAAATTTGGCAAAGTATGGAATCGGTAGCTCTTAGGATTCTGGAAACACTGTTCATTCGTGAAATTTGGCAAAGTATGGAATCGGTAGCTCTTAGGATTCTGGAAACACTGTTCATAGAACTAAAAAAATTGACAAAGGAAAGAAAAGATCACCGATAGAACCTTACCGATAGAAACACAAGTCTACTGATAGATCCTCACTGATAGAAGTCCACCGATAGGACCTCACCGATAGAAACATTGTTCACACAACTAGAAATTTGGCAAAGTGTTAGCCGAGCTACTGCTGGACTGCAGCTACAAGTATACTGAGCTATCAGTATGCCGTGGCTACCGGTAAACCCAGCTACCGGTAGGATGCGGCTACCGTAGACCGAGCTACCGGTATTCAGCAGCTACCGGTAGACCGAGCTACCGGTAGGCAGCAGCTACCGGTAGACCGAGCTACCGGTAATCAGCAGCTACCGGTAGACCGAGCTACCAGTAATCAGTAGCTATCGGTAGACTGAGCTACCGGTAGTCAGCAGCTACCGGTAGACCGAGCTACCGGTAATCAGCAGCTACCGGTAGGCCGAGCTACCGGTAGTCAGCAGCTACCGGTAGACCGAGCTACCGGTAGGCAGCAGCTGGGGGATAAGTCACCTTGTCCTCCCGGAACACCTCCAACACCACAATTCCACAAAGTAATGGACCGGAGAGGTCCGGGCCATTACATTAGATACCTCTCAAAACATTCTCGTCCTCGAGAATTAAAAACCAACCCAGAAGAAAAGAGGGGTCCGAACAACCACCCCATAAGATACCTCTCAGGGGAAAACCACCATGAGTTGTTCGAAAGCTGGAACAAAACTCTGACATCCGGGAACAAACAACCCATACCCAAACAATTCAAACATAACATCACATCAAAGGTACATAAATAATACATCAAAGGTCTAACCTATAAGGAAACGTCATTACATGGAAAGAGTTAAACATTAAACAACTCTGGGTACTGAGCACGTATCTGTGACTCACGCTCCCAGGTACTCTCCTCCATGCCACCGTGTCGCCACAGGACACGAACTAAGGGGATAGAACGCCCACACAACACCTTCTCCTTGTGGTCTTGGATCTCCACAGGTCGCTCCTCGAAGGTTGCATCATCGTCAATATCGATCTCTCCCCAATCGATAACATGAGATTCATCATGAAGATAACGACGGAGCTGTGATACATGGAAAACATCATGTATCCGACTCATCTAAGGGGGAAGTGCTACTCGATACGCCACAGATCCAACACGAGCTAACACCTCGAAAGGCCCAACAAACCGGGGAGAAAGCTTACTTCCACGACCAAACCTTCGCTGCCCACGACGGGGAGTCACCTTCAGAAACACATGATCCCCAACATTAAACTCTAACGGTCTCCTTCTTTTATCAGCATATGATTTCTGACGATCCTGTGCTGTCTTCATCCTCTCACGAATCACCTGAACCATCTCTGTTGTATTCTGCACTAGTTCTGGTCCGAGAATTGCTGACTCTCCGACCCCAGTCCAGCACAACGGAGAACGGCATGGCCGGCCATACAAGGCTTCAAACGGCACCATGCCGATGGTAGAGTGAAAACTATTATTGTATGCGAACTCTACCAAAGGTAAGTGCTTCGTCCATGAACCTCCAAAATCAAGAACACAAGAGCGCAACATGTCTTCAAGAGTCTGGATTGTTCGCTCTGTCTGACCATCCATTTGAGGATGAAAAGCAGTGCTAAGGCATAGCTGAGAGCCAAAAGCATGCTGGAGACCTCTCCACACCCTAGAGGTAAAACGAGGATCTCGATCAGAAATGATCGTCTTAGGAACTCTGTGAAGCCTCACCACCTCCACCAGATACTGTCTCGACAAAACTTCCACTGAGCTCGACTCCTTGATTGCTATGAAGTGGGCCGATTTAGTTAAACGATCCACTACCACCCATATAGCATCATGTCCTCCCGGAGCTCGAGGTAAACCTGTAACAAAGTCCATTGAGATGTCCTCCCACTTCCACTGAGGAATCTCTATGTGCTGGAGAAGACCACCAGGAACACGGTGTTCGGCCTTCACCTTCTGGCAGACTAAACATCGAGACACACATTCTGCAACTATACGCTTCAGCCCAGGCCACCAAAACTGACTCCTCAAGGATCGGTACATCTTCGTCACACCAGGATGTACCGCCAAGGGTGAACTATGGAACTCTCGGAGAACCGTCTCGCGCATCGCTAAGGGAACAAAAAGTCTACCATGATACAACACTCGGTGTTGTTCATCCTCCGACCAACCATCAGGGGCCTCACCACATACAACTCTGTCTCTCCAAACTTCCACCTCTAGATCACCCAACAGAGACTCTTCCACCTTCTGCATCAGGGATGACTGCACCGTCATCTGGAAAAGACAACCTCTTCCCCCAACTTCTCCCATATCAAGATTCAAAGCTGATAGCTCTTCCATCACTCTCCAGGAATCACCAGATTCACGCACAACATCATTACGTGACTTTCGGCTTAGTGCATCAGCTACAACGTTCCCTTTTCCAGGTGTATAGGATATTTCGAAGTCGTATTCCTGCAAGAACTCCATCCACCGACGCTGCCTCAAGTTCAAGTCACGTTGGGAGAAAACATACCTCAAACTCTTATGATCGGTGAAAACCACAAAGGGCTCGCCAATGAGGTAATGTCTCCACAACTTCAGCGCAAACACCATGGCTACCAACTCAAGATCATGGGTGGCGTAGTTGCGTTCATGGGGACGCAATTGCCGAGACCCATAAGAAACAACGAACCTCTGCTGCATAGAAATACAGCCTAGCCCCAGATGTGAAGCATCACAGAAAACATCAAACTGGACTCCCTCCGCTGGAAGACAAAGGACTGGAGCACTTACCAACTTCTCCTTTAGATAATCGAAATCTATCTAACACTGATCAGTCCATATGAACGCTTGATCCTTCCTGGTCAAAGATCTCAGAGGAGTCGCAACTCGGGAGAAATTAGCCACAAACCTCCTGTAATAGCCTGCGAGACCAAGGAAACTTCGCACCTCTGACACGGTCTTGGGGGCTGGCCAAGACACCACTGCTTCTATCTTAGAAGGATCCACAGCTACTCCCTGTTGGGACACAACATGTCCCAAGAAACGAACTTCTCGAGCCCAGAACTCACACTTGGACAACTTCCCAAACAACCGATGTTGGCGAAGAACTCCCAAAACGGCTCGTAGATGCTCTGCATGATCCTCTTCAGATGTGGAGTATACAAGGATGTCGTCGATGAAAACCACAACAAACTTGTCCAGGAATTCATGGAACACAGCATTCATCAACCCCATGAAAACAGCTGGAGCATTTGTCACGCCGAATGGCATTACAACAAACTCATAATGCCCATGACGACAGCGGAAAGCAGTCTTCGGGATATCCTCATCCTTTACGCGCATCTAATGATATCCTGACCGCAAGTCGATCTTTGAAAAACAACTTGCACCCTTCAGTTGATCGAATAGGTCATCAATCCGCGGGAGAGGATAGCGGTTCTTTATTGTCACTTTGTTTAATCGACGATAATCGACACACAACCGCAAACTGCCGTCAGCCTTTTTCACAAACAAAACTGGTGCACCCCACGGTGACACGCTTGGCCGAAAAAAACCACACTGCAATAGACCATCAATCTGTATACGTAGCTCTCGTAACTCAGAAGGGGCCATCCTATACGGAGACATAGAGATAGGAGACGCTCCCGGCTGTAGCTCGATCCCAAACTCGATCTCTCGTCGAGGGGGTAAGGATACAACCTCTTATGGGAAGACGTCAGGGTACTCTTCTACGACCCTAGGAAACGCCAACTGTTGAACCTCTAAAGAACTCAGCATCATCCCAGCCATCATGGATGATAAAGATGAAACCCGTCTATGACTCATCCGAGGATCTCTCTCACCAACAAACACTACTTCCTCTCCATCTTCATCAAAGAAAACGACCTTCTTCCTGTAGAAATCCAGAATAGCCTGCACCGAATAAAACCAATCCATGCCGAGGATGACATCATATGGTTGTATTCGTAAACATAGGAAATCTCCCCAAGAGCGGTGCTGCCCCAACACTAGCTCACAGTCTCTACATACTTCAAACAAGCTAGCTCGACCTCCAACTGGCGTAGTCAACGCCAAGGGCACTGGAAGCCTCTCTACCTCAAGTCCCAAAGTGTGGAAAAGGGTAGGGGATATAAAAGAGTGTGTCGCTCCTGAATCAAACTAGGCATACACCAAGGTAGAAAACAAGCAAAGGGTACCTCGGACGACGTCTGGCTCGCCTGGAGCTGGCAACGCTAGAGCATGAAGCTGACCACGACCACCTCCACGGCCTCTCTGACCCTGATGACGACCACCACCATGGCCACGCTCTGCTCTCTGAGGACGGGGAGCATCATGGGGTTGTCCTCTGCCTGCTCCATCTACCCTCGGGTGATCTAAAGCTGGTGCAACCTGCTGCTGCTGCCTCGGCTGGAACTGCCTCAACGGAGGAACCTGGAGTGGAGCGCCTGGTGCACGATGACTGCTCTGAAAAGTTGGGCACTCCCGCTGCTGATGACCACGTCCACCACAAGAAAAACAAGCGCCTGATCCCTTGGCATAGGTCTGAGAGTTGCTACCTCCGGAGAAACGAGATGGGAAGGGCTGAGACCTACCCCCAGGTGAACAGAAACTCTTCTGTCCTGAAAACCAGGAACCCTGGACCACAGCTCTGCTTCGTGAGGAATCATGACGATTCCCCTCTCGTGACGATCCGGTCCTGGTCAAAGTCCTCTCAACAACCTCTGCCCTTTCCAGCACCACAAGATATGTCTTCAGCATAAATGGGGTGACCTGGCGCTGGATCTCTGGACGCAAAGCCTCCTCGAAATGCCTCGCCCTGGCCTCATCATCTGGTAACAGGTCTGAAGCATATCATAGAAGGTTCCTGAAACAGATTCCAAACTCCCGAACACTGGAGCTCCCCTGTCGAAGGGTAAGAAGCTCCTAGCGACTGGATGCCTTCGCAGTCGATGAAAGAAACTCGACTCTAAACCTGTCTCGAAACTCCTCCCATGAGATCGCTGACTCCTCACCATCCCCGAGGAACAAGAACCACCACTGTCTCGCTGCTCCACGCAACATCGTCACAACCAAGGACACCCAGTGTTCCTTCCGAGAACGAATCGAACTGAAGGCTATCTCGACCTCCTCTAACCAGTCTTCTGTGACTGCATCTGAAACGGAGACCTCGTACTTCTGTAGACTCTGGCGCTGGAACTCTCGGAGTGTCTTCCTTCAAGTGTCATCGTCGTCAACCTCTACCCGGCGGCGATCTGCTGGAACAGCCTGCTGGGCACCTTCTGCGCAAACCTGACGAGGACGTCGACCTGGAGCCATACCTGTAAAATAACAACCATTAGAGCTCCTAAGCCTGGAATATGGAAGACTCAACATTAATTAATTAATTATTTTGTTTTATTAATTTTAGGTTACCTATCCCAAGGTCTACCCATTCAAACACAAGCGCAAAGAATAATGATGCATGATCCTTTCCTAGGTCTCTACCCTGCAACCAGTATCACTTTGTTTAGTAGCCATCGTAAACTTAAAGGTCCGTGCAACAGATCATAGGGGGCCCTGAACGCCTATGTCTCTTCCAGTCTCCAGTGTTTACCCCACTTTCTAAACATGAATGACACCGTTGCCCTACCATCCCATGCATCCTCACCTGTGCCTAACTCCAAAACTCCATCCTATCCCTCAACCTGGCTCTGATACCACTCTATCACGACCCCCTCCCCACAAAGTGTACCCCTCCTGGGCCGGCAATGTGAGAAGGGAGATAATGACCCCCGAGTCCCGCCTCCAGTAGGCCCCGGGTTGGCGACTAGCACCGAGGGTATAATACACACACAAATGGGAGGCATTACCCTCTAAGAGAACACATGCAGAAGAGAGAGATAGAATAGACTCCAATCAACTCCAACTCAGAACTGAAATGTAAAAGGAAATCAAGTACATATATGAAATGTCATGCAAAAGTACTACAACTGAAAGGGAAAACTAAAAGTACCCAAAAGAAAGTAAAACAACAGCGACCACAAGCCCGAACAGCTCCTCCTCCAACCGGAAGCTAGTAGTAATCAGCTTGATCTCTAACCTGCTCCAAGTGACCTGAAAAACAGTTTATATGTATATAGGGTGAGTATAACAGTATACTCAGTAGGATCCTCCCCAAGACTCTCGTGCAAAATTAAAGAAAGCATGCTAAAGCCCAGTGAACAACAAGTGAAACTAACTCGTCACCTAAACAGGTATACTATATTCCCAACCTCACCATGGCTACTCTCACCAAGTAACGCATACAAGAATATAGCATATAGTAAAGAATATCAAGGGTACCCCGCTACTACTTCCCCACTGGTTTGCCGCTTTGCCCCAACGACATACGTCTTGTGCATCTCTCTCCAAAGGCTTGACCGCAGACACCTGGGCTAAGCTCCACAATCTGCACCTCGTGCACCACAAAGGCTTGCCCGCAGACACCTGGGCAAAGCACCACACCGTCCTCACAACCAAAAGTAACCAGGTAGTTTCTGGGAGCCACCATAGCTCATATAATGTGTATCATACGTCGAGTATTATTCCTCAAGCCATCACAGCCCATACGCCGAGTAAGGATCCTCAAGCCATCATAGCCTATACACGTTACACCTATAGTAGTCCGTAGGATACTATATCCAGAATATATGTGTGTGAATAACCACAAGCCATTACAGCCCTCTACACACATATATGGGGTAACTAACCACTGTGCCTCATGGCACGAGTATCTACCAAGAGAAGAGAGCGGGGCCAAAGGGGGTAGTCAGCCATTCAACCTCCCATCAGAATGTTGGGGAAAACACCCCCCAGGGCTCAGAATCCCCGGGGTGTCAGTTGCCCTTACCGACAGGGTGGAGTAGCGTATAGAAACACAAAAAGTACAGAATATATAAGTAACTCACATCCACACTATGGGCATTACCTAGTCTTAGATACAACTGCAGCTAACGTCTCTCAGACTCCAGGCTGCTACTTCAAAGACTAGGTATCCTATAAGCACACAACCAATTGAAGAGCTTCATTAGATTACTCCATTCTCATTTTCCAATTCCACTGTACGTTAATTAATTCTTTAAACATTAATTAAGAATGAACAATTCCACATTAAACTGAATTGGCATCACTTTCAAAACAACTGCTCGTTTTTAAGATTCACATCACCTTTAAATTCCAGCATCTCCATCCCCGTGGATTTTCACCATTTAATCAAATACTCCTTACCGAATTACTTTTCCACATTCACAGGCATTCTAGAAAAACATCCTATGCTTCTAAACACAAAGGAGGCTCAACACGGTGAGTAGATATACTACCCGTCGAGTCTTTGCCGCCTATAGAAAGAGCATAGACCCATCCTCCATCGAGAGGCTAAACACGGAAAGCACGTGGCATACCCCGCGTGTCTTCGCCTCCTTCGGAAAGAGGGTAAGCAAGACCAGCTGCCTTGAGCAGTGGGGAAAAGTAAAGCAGATAAACAACCAAACCAAACCACCAACATCAAACCATCACATTCATCTCATACCATCACCCTTGGTGTCCTCCCTGACACCCACATGCATAAACCGATGCATCTCGCCACACTAGGCGTCATCCGCTGCCACAACCACAAGTCTCCATGCCTCCACATATCACAACAGCCATCCAGGCTCACATCACAGCACAAGCAGCAGGAAAACAAACATCACAAAGTGGGATCTCGACCCTTTAACAAACAAGAGGGTAACTCAGAACCCTTTTAGAAATTCCCACATAATCTGTTCTCTAATCCATATTGAATTAACAGACTTGTTATTCATAGGTTCCAATCATGGATACCTAATCAGTAAGCTATCACAATTAAATAACCATACTTACTTCCCTAATTTGATTATCCTCAAATTAGAACAACAACAACAACTGCAATAACCAGATTAATTTACATGCCTCTTTATCTTTAGCCAATTAATTAATAATTAATTCCGGCTTTACGTTCATTATCAATTTCTATCATGAACGAACAACAAATCAAAGAAAACATAGATATCACTATATCTAGGAAAACATGAGGCAAACCGTTATCACGGTATAAAGTAACAACATGCGATCAACCAATTCTTTTAATCCGGTTCAAGTATTTAATTAGGTCAATTTCATTGTGATCCAAAGGACTAAATCATGCTAATTCTACGATTGCACATACACAATTAGAGAAGCCATGAATCCCCTACCTCGAAGAGTTCTTGACGTCCTTTATCCACACAACGGGTCACAGTCCTCTTCTCCTCACGACAGCTGCATCCACCAGAGGATGTCACGGTGCGACAGTACCAACCAACCCCAAGAAAACCCATTAGAACCATGGAGATTACATGCTAATATGGAAGGAAGAACAAGAGAAGGTGATCCTCGAAGGAACGATGATAAAACATACCTTATATGGAAGAACGATCGACACAACTTGGTTGCATCAAACAGAGCGGAACTGATCTGAGTAACGTTTGATTGTGAAACTCCTACGAGAATTATTTCAAGGTTCTAGCGTCTCGGAGATGAGAACCAGGAGGAAGAACAATGAAGAATGATATCTCGTTCCTTTTAAAAAAAATTAGAGAGGCGACAGTTTAAGATCCGGTTTATTCTCCATTAAAAACGGATCGCATTAACCCACGCGGTTTGACCAAGTAAAAAACATCCCGACCTTAGGAATAATTAATATAGGATTTATGGACTTTGAATCGGCCTTAAAGTCCTTAAAATAAGGTTTTAAAAGTATTTTACGTCAAAGAAAACGTCAAATTTGCGAAGCTGGAAACACTGTTCACATACTCAAAATTTGGCAAAGTATGGAATCGGTAGCTCTTATGGAGTCTGGAAACACTGTTCATTCGTGAAATTTGGCAAAGTATGGAATCGGTAGCTCTTAGGATTCTGGAAACACTGTTCATTCATGAAATTTGGCAAAGTATGGAATCGGTAGCTCTTAGGATTCTGGAAACACTGTTCATAGAACTAAAAAATTGGCAAAGGAAAGAAAAGCTCACCGATAGAACCTTACCGAT
Source organism: Viscum album (assembly GCA_963277665.1). Classification (NCBI taxonomy): domain Eukaryota; kingdom Viridiplantae; phylum Streptophyta; class Magnoliopsida; order Santalales; family Viscaceae; genus Viscum; species Viscum album. The sequence goes on along the minus strand of OY728145.1, from coordinate 1,080,851,336 downwards.
AGAAACACAAGTCTACTGATAGATCCTCACTGATAGAAGTCCACCGATAGGACCTCACCAATAGAAACACTGTTCACACAACTAGAAATTTGGCAAAGTGTTAGCCGAGCTACTGCTGGACTGCGGCTACAAGTATACTGAGCTATCAGTATGCCGTGGCTACCGGTAAACCCAGCTACCGGTAGACCGAGCTACCGGTATTCAGCAGCTACCGGTAGACCGAGCTACCGGTAGGCAGCAGCTACCGGTAGACCGAGCTACCGGTAATCAGCAGCTACCGGTAGACCGAGCTACCAGTAATCAGTAGCTATCGGTAGACTGAGCTACCGGTAGTGAGCAGCTACCGGTAGACCGAGCTACCGGTAATCAGCAGCTACCGGTAGACCGAGCTACCGGTAGTCAGCAGCTACCGGTAGACCGAGCTACCGGTAGGCAGCAGCTGGGGGATAAGTCACCTTGTCCTCCCGGAACACCTCCAACACCACAATTCCACAAAGTAATGGACTGGAGAGGTCCGGGCCATTACACCCGCGCCCTGCCGGCGCCCCCGCGGCCAGCCCGTCCACTACCGCGCCCTACCCGGTGCCCCCGTGGCCTGCCCGATGCCCTACCGCCACCCCCGTGTCTTGCTCGGCCCCTGCCACGCCCTACCCGGCACGCCCGCGGCCTGCCCGCAATCCGCGCGGCCTGCCGCTAGTCTCCCGACCGGCCCGACCTCCCGGACTGTGTCACTCGGGCAACGCCCCTCACAACGTTGGCCAAACCGGCCCCGACCTTTAAGACGAGTCACCTACATGGCGACCTCCGGGCCGAACCGCCCTCGTAGTCTGCAGGGCCGGGCCCAGTAGACCGGGCCAAACATAGCGGGCTGACCCTCCCAACGGGCCGAGTCAGACCTAGCAGGTCTGACCGGGTTCACCCAGACTAGGTTGGCCCAGTCTGGGTTGGGCCGAGTTGGTCCAACCGGGTCGGACCGGACCCGGGCCCACTATAGACCCTTTTACCTTCTTGGTCCATATCTTTGGCACCAGATGTCCGTTTGAGGAACCGTCAACAACGCCAATTTTCTTAGAGCGAAACCATCCCTTTGAGAATAACCCACTAGATTTCGGGGTATAGTTGAGATACAGTCCGGTTGGATCATACACGAATCCAACCGGGCCCCTGGGACTAAAAGGCTAATAACTCACAGATTGGGTGTCCGATTGATGCACCGTCAGTTGCGCTGAGACCTCTTCGACATGACGAACTATTGAGATACTTATACGTGGGACTTCGTGATAGTTGGAGTATCGATCAGTAGATTGTGGAGAAGATATTCTAGAGACGAGCAGACATTTGTGCGGGAACCTAGTAGCTGGCTGAGACTTGACGACTGCTGATCGATTCGACTCAGAGTGATTCGACTTGCCCAATGAGGAGCACCTCTGTGTGAGCACGACAGACCCATGGTGGGGAGCGCCTCTGTGTGAGCGCAACAAACCCACGGTACTCGAATTGTGGAGTACCTAAGCAGGATACCAGTGGGAGCACCTTTGTGTGAGCGCAGCAGAACCACGGTGGGGAGCGCCTCTGTGTGAGCGCGGCAGACCCACGATACTCGACAGGAGGAGTACCTCAGCAGTCCAAGATAGTGGGAAGCAACTCTGTGTGATGTGGCAGGCCCACTATACTCAATAGAGAAGGATTTCTCTAGCTGCCAAGGGTTTAGATTGATACTACCCCTAGAATAAAATCCTGGTTGAGCTGAGTCAATGACTTTTGTGTTTTCCTTATTTTTGAGTTGGGTTACTAGATAACATAGGTATATGTATGGGCATATACCTAAGTAATGGTTATCTATTGATTTCATACTTTTTCGTTTATCTTTGTTGGATTTTGTGAGACCTTGAGGGTCTCAGGGTTCCTATTGAGTATCATTATACTCACCCATGCACGGGATATGCCCGCACCTTATTGTGTTGGTTGCAGATGATAGACAGCGCTGACTGAGGCAGAGGGTAGCAGGACTGGACGGTACCCAGAGGTAGACCACTCGGTGTGATGGTACACCGAGGAGATGGACAGATGAGAGTGCTGAGGAGGACATATGTACCTACCCTTCAGGTAGGAACCCCGGAGGATGACCTAGTATCTGCTTCACTTTTCTTCAGTTGTACTTGCTTTCAGTTGTACATGTACTTTCCTGTTGGGCTTGTGTTTCTGGCCCCTTTTACTTTCCAGCACTTCTTTTGTATATAGTTTTACTTAGTGTTTTACTTCCAGTTGTGTTCTATGATGTGTTTTTTACAGTTATAAAGGCAATTCCTTCCCAGTTTAGGGATTTACGCCTTTGGTTCTAGTCGCCAACCCCTGGCCTATGGAAGGCGCTCTTGGGGTAGTCATGATATGGCCCGCAAGGGATGGTTCGTGACATTCTTTCGGTAATTCCCTTTCTGATAGTTCATCATGAGAACTTATTCATCTAGTAAAGATTCCTTCAGGGATGCTTTTTTTGACTCTTCTTCATCTGGTACTTCTTTATTCAGATCCATTCTATCCAAAAAACCCTATCTGACAGAATCAAGATTGTCCATCTAGTAATCTTTGCATTTCATGGTCCGATGATCATCAAATTTCTTTATCTGATGATTTTCATATGAATCTTCCATTTGATTATTGTCCATCTAATGATCTTGTGAAATCCCTTTCAGTGGAATCACAAATACTCAGTCTTTTGGGTGAAAATATGTCACCTAATCATCATCTTTCTCCATCTAGTAGGTTTCAAATTTTCATATTCCTACATTGTAACTTCATCTAGTGAAATATTTCAGGTTTCTCCATATAATGGATTCACAAAGGTTCTCCATATCATAGACCGATAGGCTCTTCTTCTTCCATATTTACAAAGTATCTTCTTGATCAATTTACATCTGATCACACCTTTAAATAAAAAACTTAATACAACCACAAATCAATAAATTTAAATCATTGAACATTGTATAATCTAAAACTTCATCATTTTATACCATGAAAATTCTACAAAAAATTTCAATATAGAAACTTCATGAATGAACTCATCTTAAACTATGTGATCATTTAGTAAATCACCAACTAACTTGGTAAGATAATTAACACAACCTTATTTTGATAAGAAACAACTAATTATTTACTAAAATTCAAAAAACATTCATCGAAAAAATGATAATAGAAAATAAAACAATTCTATAAAATCAAATCAAATGATCTTATATCTCCTCTAGAATTTTGGAAGCATTATCAATTAATATTTTATCAAATTTTATCAAACCATATTCTTTCTCATAAAGAAGTGTCCTGAAACCACTCTGATGGATTAAGAAATTTTTTGAAAGAATTTCCTCAATTTTTCGGTATTAAACTCACAAAAATTTATAAATATTTATCTATAGTAAAGGATGTAATTTATACTAGAATAAAACTGATTTAGTTATTTAGATCTCTTATTACTAATACTATATGACCCAAAAATAATTTGGGTACCAAAATACATACTTCTTTGATATTTTTTGGGAAATGATCCACAAAAACAACAATGTTAAATAATATATGGACAATGTCTTCTCAAAATGAATACGTGGATACTTATTAAATTTTTATTCACTATTAGTTTTTGATGAAATTCATGGAGATTATGTTAAAGAGAATTTCATTATTCATGTCACACTCCAACAATCAGAATTATTTTATATTATTCTTTTCTTGGATTAAGATCTTTTTGGTGAGGTTTGGGTTGAGTTCCTAGATTGAATTTTTATGTTTTTGAGTTTTCTGGTGGTATTTTGGCATGTAAACAGTTTGGGTGCATAGTTTGGGAAATGATTTGGCCTCACCAAGGTAACTATTCCACTTTTTTGGGGTCTAGAGGTAAGGTGCATGGGCTACACATGGTTTGGAAAACTGTGTAGAAACCGTGCGAGTGGTTCTGTCTATTTGGAAAGTATCTACCACACGGTTTGATAAACCGGGCGACCAAACTATGCGAGCTTCCCAAATTCTTAAAAAATTCAAAATTCTAAGTTTTCTATCCCATATTTTTATCCCTGTTCTAGATTTACTCTGCATTGGTCATTTTTGGCGAACTAAGGGAGCCCCCAAGCCCTCTCCCTTTGGTTATCCTCCCTCCATGGATGATATTCCAATGATCTAAGGTGAGTTTCTTAAAGGTGTTCTCAATTTTATCCTCCTCTTCTCCTCATCCCTATATTTATAGGATTTTCTTGGCGGGAGTTTTGTGTCATTCTAGAGGAAGATTTAGTTTTGGTGGTCCGAATTCAATTAGAAACTCTTACTACTAGTATAGTGTGAGTATAGGGTTGATCCACATGGAGAGTTAATGTGATATATTTCTTGAATCATAATTAATTATGTGAAGGTTTGATGAATTTATAGTCGATGTTTATGGTTTGAGAAGGCTATTTATGATGTTTGAATGATTAAATCATCATCTTCTTGAATGGTTTTATTTAAAATCGGAAAAACACAGAAATTGATTTTTAACGATTAATGGGAGAAATTCATCGGGGATGTGGATGTTTGAGAAGGTCATCAAGAATTTATTTTCCTATTGTGTTGTGTTTTTCATAATATCTCACATCTTTGTGTTTCAAATATAACAGAACTCCCTTGGCCTAGTGAGTTTTGAGTAAATTAATAGAGATCAATTTCTTGGTTTGGAAATTGATTTCTATAAACATTATTAAGAATCCCCTTTTGAGACTACATGTGCACCCAATGATCATGGGTTTACCTATTTTAAATTCCCTAAAGGTCCCTATAGATCCCATTATTTGTCTAATATGGAGTTTCTAGTAAGATATCTAAAGATATTGCAGTGAAATTTATGAGAGGAAGATGAAAAAACATAATCATAATGAGAAAATTAATTATCAAAGAACCTATACTTTCCATAGTCCCAACACACAAGGGAAATTAGCTACATATTGAATAAATGACAAAAAAACTCTTAATACCTTAAATAATCATTATTGCTAATATGGAATGGAAGAAACACCAAAAACCATAAGATAATCCTCTAAAAATTGAGTAGAATGGGTTTCAAGCACTCCTCCTTGGCAAGATGTATCTCTCCCGGATGATTCCCCCTTTCCAAATTGGTTTAGGGAGAATTAATTGTCCACCCCCCACTGTCCTAGGGTGTATAGGGGTCCAAACCCTATGTCAATTTATGTGTAGGATGGGTAGATACAAGGTAGGTGGAGGCCTGTTGACTTTCGTATGGTTAAGGAGAAAAGTTAGTTAAACTGTGCGTGAACCATTCTCAAAGTTCTATCCACTGAATTAGAGACACATAGGTACTTGGGATAGTCAAAATGGTTTGTTAACTGTATAAATGCTGTGGAGTAAGACTCTACCTCCAAACATGCACACTCCGCATGGTTTCTTGGTTGATCTACACAATTTGACAAACTATGAGGAGACTATGAGAGAGGATCTATTTTAGTAATCCATGCTCTACATGGCCTTCGGGGTTGGGGTGCTCAGATTGGGTTTCATAGAAGTATCATGTGTCAGAAAAAATGGTCAAAATGTCTCAGATTTCAATCCAAATATCTCAATTATGCTATATCTTCAACTCCCTTTTTTGGGGACTAAATTATACCTATCGAAACATGTTTAGGTTTTAAAATCTTGAAAATTTATCCAAACAAGCAATTTCATTTTCTTAAATGAACAAAAATTCATTATGCACATCAGTGCATCAAACTACCCCACACATGATTAATCGTTTTTCCTCAAACAAACGCCTAGAAAATCATCTTAAAGGACTTATCAAAGAAATAGGTAGAAATGTCACAGGTTGTATCAAATAAATGAATATGGATTTTCGATGAATTATTATAAAAATTTCTATATACATTCTTTATGACTCACTCATCTTTGAACATATCCAACAAAGTAAGGATAATTCAAAACCTCCAAATATTCATTCCTAAATAATTTTTATTTGAAACTAAAATTTTCCTTCTTCATTCAAAGAAAGTTAAAACCTCAATTTCCATCACATCATACGCTTAGTTTGGTTAAGTATAGATTTATTCATCTCAAAATGGTGGGGTATCACTTTTATGGTCCACACAAACTCATTAACTTGCAACATTGGAAAAATAATGAAAGGTCATCATCAAATTTGGGCATGATTTTTCATATCTCAAATTTCTTTCATTTGGATGAGAAACTAACATTAAAATTGGGTCCAAATTTTCAGGTCTAATCATGATGAATTTTTGGAGCAAGTCCAGAGTTCATGAAATTAAGACAACGTAATAACCACTAGTGTGGTATCAAAAATTTTAATACTTAACCTCCCTTTATGAATATTTTGATTTCCATTTTAAGAGATTCCCTAATTTAAACTACTCCATCACAATGTTGATTTATATAAAAATGTTTCATGAATGAATTTATAAAGGTTCTCCTCAAGTGTTACAATTTTTATTCATATCAAAAATGAGTTTATCAATACTGACATTTGAATAATTTCAAAAATATTTATCCAAAATTAATTTTTATCTAGTTGATATACATGTGTGGAACCTATAACAATCCTTTAGAAAACCCCTAAGAAAACATGTCATCCTGGGTAATCATAAGGCAATGACCAAATGGGGGGACATATATAGATGGCCACCTCCACAATTAAAACCATGAATAGTCCCCCGTGAATGTGGTAAGGTGGAGAAGGGTGGGTAGAGAACTACATGGAAGGGGAGGGAGAAACAACTAAAAGAAGGAAAATGAAATTTAGAATAGAAGAAATCCCTTGAAAAAAGGTCTAATAGATGCAAAAAACTAATGTGTGAGAGCCCGCCTAGCTGAGAAGCTTCTTCATTCCATAAATACCAATCCACTTACAATCTAGAAAAGGAAACCAAAGAGAGTTAAGTAATAATATCATAGTAGGAGCAGGCAGAATGAAATTAAAGCATAAAACCAAACTATTTATGATAGAGAAAGTAACATCCAAAAAACAAGGCAGGTGGGAAAACAAAGTCAAGAGAGATCATTTAGAAAAAGCAGCATAAAATATAAGATAATTAGTGCCAACCTATGGATTGATAAAAGTCAGAGGGACTGTGGAACTAGGTGTGGGATTCTTCAACACATGATGAATCTTTTAGGGTAGGATCGAAGGACATCCCTTTTGAGGGAGGTTTAGCTGATGGACTACCAGGTGAAGAGGATCCCCCGCTGGGCAAAAGGTAGTAATGATCAGGTTCAAGAAGATTGTGCTTGCTAATTTCCTCCACCTATCATTGAGTAGCCTCAATATTCCAATCTAATATAGCATAAAAATCTTACTTCCAACCGCAGAAGAGGTTTGGGTCACCATATGGGGTTCCCTCCATGGGTGGATATGTGGGAAAGACTGAGTATATTAGTGATGACATAGAGGTGGGAGGAGTTGGGGGGTGATACTACTCATCCTGGGGATAAGAGTCGTGATAGATAGTGGGTGAGGATGAGGTGGGTTGGGGGTCATCTGATCCTTCCACTTGTTGGCCTCTAAATTGTTAATGGCTTCCATCAAATTCAATCATTTACATGTGGCATACCATATTGATATCAAAAGGATGGACTGGTTTTAACTCGAGGAATGAATCCTCATCAAAATCTATGTCAAGGAATTCCATGAGTAGAGTGATGAATGACCTAACAAAAATGACCCCTTTGGCTTGTAGAACATCTCTTGAAGGTATTGGGTGAAGATGAAGTAAAGGATGACTAGAGTGCTGGTAATCATGAAGTGCAAGATGAAAAAATCCCTATGAATAATATTGACTTTGCTATTAGACCGAGGTGTGAAACATGTGTTGATGATACGATTTAATAGGTGGTGGATAGGGTTTAGGAGGATGGATGCCTTGGTAGTCTTTGGAACAAAAGTATCTACAGGCTGGGCAATGATAGACAAAAAATACTAGCTTCTACATGATTCTATTATGAGGCTACTTCTGCATATTCGACACTCATAACATAACATTGATTTAAATCCCAACATATGTAGCAAATTCAAACAACTGAAAATTAAAGAGATGGTTAATTAGGTGGAATGTTACATTGCCTTCACCCTTCCTCAATAATCCATTATCATCATTAGCATATCGGTTGTAAAACTAGAAGGGGGAACCGAATTCCAATACAAGTTCTTTAAAAGTGGGATAGTGTACAAAAAGTTCTTGGGTGAGGTTCCCTTGAGAAATTTTCCTATTTAGCTCATCATAAATCCCCAATTCTTTAAGATTTTTTGGCATAAAGAAACATTGGGTATTAAACTCATGAGTGACCAGCAGGTGAAAGGGATTATTCTCCTCTTTTTTGCTAAATTTTATTTGGGACCAAGGGGGTTGGCAAAGCTGGAAGCATAAGCTCTTTCTGATTAGGCCATGGGGTTATGGGTGGGTGATCCTATAGGAAGTGGAGTATAGATAAAGAAATTTCACACCTAAAAACAATAATAGATAGATAATTTAATGTGTATCATCGAAAACTTAAAGAACCTATGGAAAATCAAAAATCTGTAAAAATCAGCATATGAAATTGGGGGTTTTGGAGAAAATCATGGTTTTGCAGGTGTGTGTGGAAGAAGATTTGAAAAAAATGAAGGTGAAAAAGGGTGAATCAAATAAAAAATAGAAATAAAATGAAAACTGAATAAGGGGTGGGGAAAATCATGTAAACTGAACCCTAGATGGGAAAGAGATGATAAAAAGGGAGAAAGATGGAGAAGAGGAAGGGGAGGAGAGAAGAGAAGTTAACTTGGCCAAAGATTTGGTGGAAGGAGGAAGGAGAAAGGGTCGTAATTTGATGGAGAGGGAGAGGTAGGTCCTATGAAAATCATAGAGGAGTGGTATCACATGATTTTTAAGGTTTTAGAATGTGGGAAAAATTTTAAGTTCTAAATTTTCTGGGTATTTAAAAGAGCCACACAGTTTCATCACAAAGTTTAATAAACTATGCGGTAACCAAGAATATGGCCACTGGAGGGGGGTTTTCTATCTACATGGGTTTCTAGAGTAACTGAACGGTTGGAAAACTGTTAAGACCTGTGCAAGAATCCCTTATAATGAGTCTCCATTACGCACAGTTAGCGCACACAACTTTTTTGACCATGCACAAACCATGCATATGGGTCTATTTTGAAAAATTATGGAAGTTTCCCTCATTTGAATGAAATGCATCCCTTTAAAATTAAAACACTTGTTCCCCCATTATTTTTTAAAAGGTAATTTTATATTTCAATAGGATATTTAAGTTAATCATAATAAAAATTCAATACTATATCTATCACTTTTCCTTTATCATATGACAACAATACACAAAAAAAATGAAAAACCAACTACATGCTTTCCTAAGCACACACAAACAAAACATTATATTTTATAAAGGTTTAAAAATGTTGGGTTACCTCCCATTCAATGATAAATTTAATGTCTTGATCTTGACATATCTGGCCCTCTTGTCACCCGAATTTCATGGTAGAGACCATGCCCACCATCTCCTCCATTTGAAAATAATGTCTTATACATTTCCCATTCACATTAAATGATTGACCATATTCTCCAGTAACTTCCAACACTCAATGGTGGAAGACTTTGACCACATTGAAAGGTACCAACCACAGGGACTTCAAAATTCCTGGAAACAATCTTAACTAGGATTTAACCAATAATACATGATCCCTAGGCCATAATGATATACAAGAAATCATGCAGTCATGAATTGCCTTTGTCTTTTCTTTGTAAAGTGTGGAATTTTCATATTCATTTCACAAAATTTCATCAAGATCGGAAAAGTGGAATATGTTTTTCTATTTCATGACCTTAAAATTATAATTCAAATCTTTAACTACCTAATATGATTTATAATAAAGTTCCACATATAGTTAACATGGTTTTGTATAGACCAAACGAAACAGGGACATGCCCAACGGTGTCCTGAAAGAAGTATAGTATACCAATAAGGCATCATCGAGCTTCATGGAATAATATTTTTTTTGAGTATCCCACAATATTTTCTTGGATTTGATTAAGTTCATGAGTGGATACCTCAACTTGATTTCTTGATTGAGGATGCTAAGGTTTCCTCATGTTATACTTCACCCCATACTTCATTAGAACATTCCTCATTAATGAATTTTTAAAATATGTTACTCTATCAATGATAAGAACCCATGGAACACAAAAACTTCAAAATACATTCTTCTTGAAGAAGGAAACAACTACCATTGTGGTGTTTTTCATTGTGGTAGTAGCTTCTACCCATTTAAATACATAGTCTACACATACCAGAATTTGTGTCTTCCCATATTATGGGGAAAACAATCCCATGAAGTCAATACCCCATACTTCAAAGATTTCAACCTCAAGTATGGGTTTTTGAGGTATTTTAGCTCTTTTCCCAAAGTTACGAGTTTGTTAGATTTTATCACAATGTGCCACAAAGTGCTGAGAATCCTTATGCATTGTGGGAAAGAAAAATCCAAATTGTAAGATCTTTTCCATTTTGCGGTTCGACCCATGATTCCACCCAACTAGAGAGGAGTGAAGAAAATCTAGAATTATATTTAATTCATCCTCAGGTATGTATCAGAGAATTTATCCATCTCCACATGAGCGTAAGAGAAGCGGGAATTCCCAAGAATATCACTTTACTTCTGACTGAAACTGATTCCCTTACTGAAAAGCGAGATCAGGGTGGAGAACATCTGTAACCAAATAATTTGTGATGTTATAAAACCATGGATGGGTGTGGATATTATTGAAAAAATATGTTCATCTGAAAAGTCTTCAATGATTTCTCTATTATCTACTTTTTTCAAATGGGGTAATTTCAGGTGGGAGAGATGACCAGTAACTAAGTTTTCACTCCCTTTCTTAACATAAATATCCAAGTCACACTCTTGGAGGAGAAGCACCCAACTAATGAGTCGTGGATTTGCATCCTTCTTGTTCAATAAACATTTGAGTGTTGTATGGTCTATATAAACAATGACTTTCGATGGCACTAGATATGAGAAGAATCTATCAAATGCAAAAAATACCACCAAAATATCCTTCTAAGTGGTAGTGTAGTTGATTTGGGATTTGTTTAAGGTTTGAATCGTAGAGTAAATAGGGTTGAAGATGTGATCCATCCACTTCCTAAGAACTGCTCCCACAACATAGTCACTCACACCACACATAATTTCAAATTGATCATCCTAGTTTGGTGAAATCATGATGGGTGCTTAAACTAATATCAACTTAAAGAGTTTAAAGGCTACAACACAAGTTTAATCAAATTTGAAGATATCATCCTTTGAAAATATATTGGTCAATAGTTGGGCTATCTTTGATAAATACATCACAAACCATCTACAAAATCCTATATGTCCAATGAATCTTTTTATTGATCATATAGAAGTTGGAATGGTTAGGTGTGATATAACTTCAATCTTTATGGGATATACTCCCATTCCCTTCATGGAGATCCAGTATCCCAAGAAGATGCCATTTTGCACCATAAAGTGGGATTTCTACCAATTCAAGACAATATTGGTCTGCTCACACCACTCTAAGACTGATTCCAAATTCTCCAGACATGTGTTGAATGACTTTCCATAGACTGAGAAATCATCCATGAAAACTTCCAGAAACTACACCACCATGTCATCGAATATAGCCAACAAACACCATGGGAAGGTGGTTGCAAAATTACACATGATAAAAGACAAATGACGGTATTCAAAGGTTTTATAAGGGCATGTGAAGGTGATTTTCTCCGGATCTTCAAGGGCAATTGAAATCTAGTTATACCCCGAGTAACCATCTAAAAAGAAACAGAATTTCCTCCCCACCAAGTGTTCCAACATTTGATCCATGAAGTTAAGTGGGAAGTGATCCTTCCATGTATCATTTTCAAGGTTTTGGTAATCCACACAAAACCTCTATAACTTATCCATACTTGTTGGGATCATCTCAGTATTTTCATTGGAAATCATGGTGATATCCCCTTTTTAGGCACTACTTTCTAGGGACTCACCCATGGGATTTCAGAAATTAGGTATATAATACATGTGTCTACAATAATGATTACTTATTTCTTCAAAAACTCCTTCATTAGAGCGTTTAGCCATCACTATGGTTTTCTAGAGGGTTCGAACCTTCCTCCAGTAGCACATTGTGTGTGCAAATGGTTGGACTGATTCCCTTAAGGTTAGCAACCATCAAACTAATGGATTGTTTCCTTATTCTTAAAACTTATCACGGTGTATTATACTGATCTTGTGTAAGAAATGCATTAATAATTACTAGAAGAATGTTATTATCTCCCAATTATCCATATTTTAAATAGGATAGGAAAAGTTTCAATTCAAGCTGTGTTCCTTTAAGAATTGAAGGCACAATTGGTTCTACCTCAGCCCACTCTAAAATATTCGGAACCACTGCCCACTACCAATGATGACCACCATGTCCTGAAATAAAATATGTATATTCTAGTTAATATAGTGACCCTATCCATTTACATATAAAATTACATGATTTTAATCATAATTATACATCAGAGTACAATCCAAGGATCATAAAGTATAGTGTCTTGGAAGACTAGGTACATAAAACTAAAAACCTGGAACTACATAAAACATTTATTTATTTAATATTAAAATTGATATCCTAACTTATATTTAGAACATACGTATTCATAGGGTACCCTAGGTATCACATGAACAAAGGGATGAGCTAAAAATCCTAGTAAGGAAATAAACATCAGAATAAGACTTCAACACAAGGGTTAGAGATCATGACATAAAGATATAAAATGGCATATAGAATCATAACACATAAAAATGGGATAATATAAACATGAATTCATAGTAATTTGTAAGAAACATAAATCATGACTTTATCACAATTAAAGTCTTGTTTGACATATAGGAGCACAAGTCATGGTTATCCACCAAGATCGTTGCACGTGGTAGCACGAGTCAAAGCTAACCACCAAGACCTTTGCACATAATGTATCATGAGAATAAACATTACCCAATGCATTAGAGAGCTATCTGGGTGAAACCATATTAACTTTTAATGAATTTGTTCTTCACATAAATAATCATACATAGTCAATCTTACATAAACATAAGGGTTACCCATCGAAAGAATTGGGTACCACAACCATTTCATAAAGCATAAAAAATGGGCGTATTATAAAAGTGTCCATGAGAGAAAGGAATTAAAGGATACATGGACATTAATAAGGTAAAATAGGAATATATCATGTTAATTTATGTCAAATATAAGTGAATAAAAGTAAGAAGAGTATTTAATAAGTTCTTATCATTAAAACATTTTAGTGCGGTTTTATGAAAAATACTAAAGAGTATTTAAAATATAAAAGGGAATAATCATTTATATAAAACCAGAATGAAAAAATAATATTTTAATAATAAAAATACTAATATTATAAAAACAATGCTGTCTTAAAACAAATGGTAGAGTGTACTTGAAATTGGGTAAAAATTAGGGAAGTTCCTTTAAAATGGGTTTGCTTATTGGGAAGTATCAAGGAGGCAAATCACTTGTAAGCATGTATATCCCCAAAAGAGAATGAGGTATGGATCTTGAAACATGATTTTGTATCATATAAAAAATATTTATAATTTTTACAGAAAATTAAAAGACAAATTCATTTGGGTAAAAAGAAATATAGAGAAACCTGAAGGAATTACGGTTGTTCGGGTATAATCCCTTACAGAATATCGACATCATATCAGGTGTACTTAAGAGGGCTTAATGAGAGATAAATGGATTTATAATCTTTTTTTCATCATGAGGTAAGTATGGGGGAGGTGAAAAATCATAACCAATATTAGGGATTACACATAAAAGGACATAACATAGAGGAGAGTCTTGAATAAATGTGAGAAAGAGGGGATCCCTTACCCTTTGTCCGATGGTATTATCCACTTGATATTAATGACCTGAATAATCATATTAGGTTCATTAATTAATAATTCCAGAACCTCTTTTACATGTAAATTATTTATTATAACCTTTTTTATTTGATTAATAACCTTTTTGATTGGTTATGAGGTTGAATTTCATTGTTTGGGTCTGTTTGTTTCCATGGTTTTAATGATCAGTTCACTTATATTCATGTTCGTAAACACATGTATGATGAAGGTGGTTGTCCAAAATTTAAGTTTTATAAAATTAGTGATAATATAGAAGATTAAATGGTTATAAAATTCATTTGGTTATTTTTAGTGAAGGTGAATCATTATATAAAACATTAATGTTAAACACTTGGATTAACTTGGAGATTTTATTCATAATTAACTGATTTTTTATTATTATTTTACATCAGGTGTGAAAAATAATTATAGAACAAAACATAAGATAAAATAAATATTTATTAGTTTGGTTCAAGAATAAAATTGGTTTTATTACCAAAATATAATATGTTAATAGAAATTGATAAATCGTTGTCCTTGAATGTGATAAATTAACACACCTCAGACAGTGTTTTCATTTCTTTTGTAAAAAAGAAGGGGAAAGGAGAGATGATAATGAATTATCCCATTATCATAAAAATATTATAGTACATGTTTTTTTACTAGAGTTATCATACCATTTGGGAGATGGTAGGTGAGAAAAGAAAAATGAAAAGAAAAGAACTTGATAGAAATAAAAGAATCGAAAAGAAGAATTTACCTCTTGAGTTTATATCATTTGAGAACCTATTAAGGGGAGAAGATTTGGTATTTTGAGGATAAAAAGTTCTTACAGATTTGGGGGAGGATCTTAGGGAGATATTTGGGAAGAATTTATGGAAGGTGTAAGGCTTGGGAGGAGTGAAGAGAAAAGGGGAGTGTGGGTGTTTTTTATAGTGGAGGGGAGGAGTGTTTTCTTAATATTTTATTGATTAGTTTATTAATTTTTCATAAGACAAAAAATAGTATCGATTATTATGACCTAAAATATTAATATGTTCATTTTAGTTTAAAATAATGTCCATTTACATCATCCATGACTAAAGAATGATGCAGAAATTCTGGTTTTAGCATTTATTGTGAATTATCGCATTTTACTATTCATAAAACATTCATGTATTTTAGAAAAATCCCAAAAATTCATCCTAACCATTTTTTAATGTGTATAATCCAAAAATTAACTCCATTTTTAATTTTTTTTATAAATATGATCAATTTAATTTTTAATTAAAATCATAATTCACTTGAAAAATACAGATTTTAAAACTTTAACTGATTTTATAATGCTTTTAAAAATTACATAAGGTCTTATAAAATTATCTTAAAACCAAAAGACATAAAATTGTAAATTTATGAACAAATTTTAGAAAAATATGTTCTCTTTTAAATTAATTAATTAATTTTAATTATTTATTTATGACTTACAAAAATACCAATAATTTTATTGTGGTCATATTATCACATATAAGAAGCCTAAATTTTATTTATACAAACAAGGGTGAGGTTACTATTATTTTTGATGATGGAATATTCATTAGGGTTTTGACGCTCCTTTTTGTCACATTTTCTAAAAGAATGGAAAGGGAAATACCTTAGTCCAAAGTGATTCATCTTTTGAAGAAACATCAAAAATCAACAAAGGGATGAACAAGGAGAACATTGCCCATAGGTCATGTTAGTTACCTCATAGTCGCGCAAGTATACTTGCGCGCCACCTAATGGTCGCGCAAGTGACTTGTGCGACCTAAGTGATAACTGCCCGGGGTCTTCTCCAGCCTATAAATATACCCTATGGGCCCCCCATTTCAAGAGGAATTTTTCCAGAATTCCGATTTAGAGCTCTGAACGCCCAAGTCTCTTCTTCAGGTCTTCCGAACACTTATAAGGTAATTATTTACCTAGAATGGAGGGTCTAAACAAGAGGAGTAAGGTCTAAGTGTTATAATTCACTAACACTCGCATGCCTAAGGTGTTTTACCCTTAAGGGAAATGAACATACTTGCGCGCCGCCTTACTTCTTCACCAAAACTTGTGCGCCTCTCTTCTGGAAGTACCACAGGATAATTCTAAAGGCTTTGGTCAAGGTTCTCCCAAGTGTTACCCTACTAGTTAACAATCGCGCAAGTACCCATGTGTCGCGCAGGTATACCTGCGTGACCAGGACTTGCGCGCCCATGCAGTACTTGCGTTCCTGCCAGGACTTGCGCGCCCCTACCTTTTTGGGTGCCCTTTTTGCCCATTTCACCCCTCTTATGCCATTCCACCTCCCCTATTCAAGATTCAGTCTTCAAGACACTCTTAAAATCCATTTATGGCATGATTTCTTTATTTGACTTTTTTATCTAAAAGGAATTATGTGGAATATCTCTCAAAAACTAGTGATTTACACATCTTTATGTCACAAAAGATTGAGATTTAATTCATTCAACCTCATCATTTAAGATGAGAGAACTCATTAACTTGGGCCTCCTTTTCAGGAGTAAGTCCCAAGTCCTCATTAACCTGGGCCTCCTTTTCAGGAGTAAGCCCCAAGTCTACATTAACCTGGGCCTCCTTTTCAAGAGTGAGCCCTAGTCTCAAATATGGGCCTCCTTTTCAGGAGTAAGTCCCAGTCATAATTCCCATTAATTTTGGGCATCCTCTTTAAGAGTAAGCCCCAAGTCCCCTAATCTGGGCATCCTTTTCAGGAGTAAGCCCCAGTATCAAATATGGGCATCATCCTTAGGAGTAAACCCCAACCATAATTCTCAAATCTGTGCCTCCTTTTCAGGAATAAGCCCCAGTCTCAAATCTGGGCATCCTCCTTAGGAGTAAGCCCCAACCATAATTCTCTTAACTTGGGCCTCCTTTTCAGGATTAAGCCCCAACTATAATACTCTTACCCTAGGCCTCCTTTTCAGGAATAATCCCCAGTCATAATTCTTAACCTGGGCCTCCTTTTCAGGAGTAAGTCCCAAGTCCTCATTAACCTGGGCCTCCTATTTAGGAGTAAGCCCTAGTCTCAAATATGGGAATCCTCCTTAGGAGCAAGACCCAAGTCCCTTAATTTTCTCTTAACGAGTCCTAATTTACTTTTTATATGGATCTCCTTCTTAGGAGTAAAACCCAATCATAAGTCCCCTTCTAATTTGGGCCTCCTTTTCAAGAGTACGCCCCAAATTAGAGTATCCAAATCTCATAAAGTACATATACCTTTGTGGACCCTGTTCCTGGATTTCTTCCCTGAATTAAATCCTAATCTTCATCTATTTGGGCAGTCATACATACATAAGCTCCACATCATTTCTTATGATTCCATCTTTCATGGAACAATTGTCTGGTTTTAACAATACCTCTTATTTCTCACACCGATCATGAATCACGTGAGCTTAGAGCGTAAAAGTAATTATGACATCTTTCTTTGAGCCATCAATCATAAACATAATATTCCCTTACTTGAACTACGTGGGTTATGATTTCTTTTCCTAAACAAAGGATACGTAGGTAGCCCATCTGAGGGTACGATCCCAACTCTGAAATAATCTATGTCCTTCTGAATGATAATAAACTTAAAGTGCCCCACTGAGTGGCTTTAAAACCAGTATGGTCATCATAATGACCAATAGACTTTTATGTATTAAAGGATACCATTGAATAAGAATATATAAACGAATATAGATGATTCTATATCAATGAAGAACCTCGAATACATATAAAATATTCTCTAAATTTCCTACATATCAATCATTTATTGTCAGATCTAAAAGAAAGCTCATTTTATACTTGGTAATATAATAAGGATTCACAAACATAACTTAAATCTATAAAGAGAGTCCCATAGTAGACAATAATTCCCCTAAAAAAGGTTTTATGAGTCCGACCTCCCATCCTCTCGACCAATGAAAATTCCTAAGCCTCATCAGTCCAAAAATATTAAGTGCCTACCTTTGGAAAGTAGGTTCAAATGGATATGGAATCATTGGATGTTTTCGGTTCTACGAACAAACCCGTTAGAAACCGCTTGGAATGTTTGAACCTTAAATCGATGAGGTAATCCCTAATTCCAGAGGGAAACAAAAAATGGTGAACCCGATGTGAATCCTTAACCAAGTTAAAATGATGTTTTTCTTATTTGTTAGGCCCCTATTTAAAACTCAATGAGAGGGCCAACAAAACAATCATTGACATATGTGCTCATCCAAAAGATGTAGGGGCTGAATTTATCTTGATTATGTATGTTATATCAAACACACGCTCTTTTCCAAGATCTTATCCATTTCTAGAATGACTTCTCTTTGGTTCACATCCATGAATACGTCTACTGTGAAAACTTCTGCTGCAAATGCCACTGCTGCTACTCCTACTGGATCGTCGTCCGATCTGAGGACGACATCACCTACTCAGCCTCTTCAACGTTGGGTATCAAACACACTGGTCAAGGAGTACCGTCAACACGGTACCATTCCAACTCTGGAGTCTTCCCGACAAGCCCTCCAAGTAAACAACTCATACCGGTCGTTCGGACAACGACGGCCAGTGATCAAGAAGCAGGCTGTTCTAACCACCATCTCCAACTGTTTCGGGTCATTATCCCCATAACGCAATCACCATTCACTCCCATATTCTGAGGAGGTGAATGAGCAGGCCCCTCAGGGCCTTAATGAAAAGAAATAGGAGTTCTTACCAAGGGCTCCTATCAACAATCGCTGCCAGACTCTTGCAGCAGTGTGCCCTCAACATGATGAGGGTACCGACTCCAGGCATTCGGCTCAGGTTCCTCGAACCCGGGTAGGCCAGAAGAATCGCCACAGGTGAAGTCTGGTTAACAGTGAGCAGGTTCTCATCTCTTCCATTTCCAGAGAAGTCCACCAACCTAACTTGGTGGCAAGAAATGAGCGGGCACACCCACCTGCCCATTTTAATTCCGCTGTCCATCAGACTCGTCTGGCAGCATCACGCCAATCCCGCCAGGCAATTCTGGAGGAGTATTATAGGCAGAAACATACACCTGTTTATACGTCACCAGCTATTCAGCAGGCTCATCTGACTAAATATGATGGATCTCATCAACCACGTTTGGCGAAGTGCAATCTGCAGGCACATACGCATGCTAGTACTGATCAAGCCTACCAACAGTCTCGCTTGGTAGCATTCATGGAAGTCAGTCGGAAATCTCCGATGACAAACAGGAGGCAGACTCAACTCTCTTCCCATACACTTGAGTACTATCATGATTCACTAACAGGAAAAGGAGGAAAGGAGCAGGCACATACACCTCCTCCAAGCACGGAATGGACGTATATCCCTGTTCCGATAGCTGAAGTCACCAAGCATATTCTATCAATGGTGAAAGAGAAGAAGCAAATCCCTGCTCATATTCTGGATGCTTTCCAGGATATTATAACAGATTCAGCAACATATCAGAGAAAGACACACAAATATGTTCCTAGTAGTGGAGTGACACATCAATAGTTTACTCCAGAGCAGATACACACATCTGTTCCAGTCCCAGAGGGTTGTGGGGCATACTACCCCATATCATACGGACAACCAAGTCAGGCAAATACACCTGATTTGAGTAGAGATCATCAGCCTAACCTGGCCATTTTTCCTGATCAAGCACATACACCTGCTCAAAGTATCCACTTTTGTCAACAGGTGGTTTCCAAAGTGAGTAAAAAGGCGTCTAGGAAGAAGACCCACCCAACACAGTCAAGAGATCAAGAGCCAATTTGTAACAAGGCCTTGCTCGATGCTGGAGTTCTTGAAGCCCTCAGAAAGTTATCTATTGGAATTCAAGATTCTACTCCCTCATTTCCCAATAGTGGGAACATTAATTCCGAAGGTCTTCAACAGACACTTCTTCATGAAGGCTTGCTTCATGACAATTCGGTCGATCTCGAAGTTTCATCTTTAGATGCGAGCCACAGGAACCCTCTGTGTGGTCAGAAGACCAAGAAGCAAGAGATCTCATATTATGCTGTAACCCACCATGGTGGTCCTCCACATGATGATGAATTTCTCTACGAAAGTCCTCTCCGCAGTAGTGATGCACATTGCCCGGAAAATGCTCCAGTGGAGAATGTAGTGCCAAGAAAGCCCTCTTATCTTGAGGCACTTGAAAATATGAAACCAGTCATGTCTGATGCTTCATCACTAGTAGGTGAAATACTTTCTCAATCAGAAGATAGCCCAGGGTGTAGGTTATTCTCCGAACCACCCCTAAGTCATGCATATTCTAGCTTGATCAGTGGTTTCTCTACCAATCTGTTTGAATCTAATGAAGCAACAAGGAAGAACCAGCTTTGGTCAAATCAGGTATATGGATATTCATTGAATGATAAAGAGGAAATGATGAACATGAGAAAACAACTGGTGAAAGGTAAAGTGCCAGTCATGTTTTGGCCTCGGGATGATTCTCAGTATGACATTCCAGAGATGTTGACAGACGATGAAATTCATGATATTTGTCTCAACATTTGGAAAACACTTTGTCAGTTGAAAAAGAAATTATTTTCTTATGATGAATATGAAAATCATGTTAAGATAATAGAAGGGTTAAAACATCAAATTGACTTGGCATCTCTATCAGTCTCTCGATATCCGAAGGCTGAAAAGTAGTAGAGATCCCTTCAACATTCATGCCTTGGGGAACTAAGAAAGTTGCGCCAGTTAATTTCCAATTCCCCATCTGGTATTCATGTTAGAGGATGGGGTGTTCATGGAGCACTGCATTTCACAGTGCTCTCCATTCAGCAAAGCCCGCCGAAAATGGTCTCATGCGATGTTATTGCCCATGGCCATCCACGAATACCTAGCTTTGTTTGTAATCCAAAGCTTTCCCAAGAACAAGCTTCAACTAGTTCCTCTCAAAATCAAGAATATAGAGAACAAGTTGTTGAATTACTCCTGCATCAAGAAAAAGAGAATATTGAACAGGCCTCTCATATGGAGCAAGCACATCATCAAGTGACAGAAGTGTCAGAAATCATCCAATGGTCTTTCGAGCTAGGTGATAAAAGTGGATGCAGGTTTATGCATCCAGTTAATTTCCGGACCAAGGTCCACAAGATCAGGAGAGATTTTAAGAAAGTCTCAGACATAGCATGTCAAGAGCCACCCCAGCTCTCCAGACTGGGGAATCTTTTAAACCAACCCTTAGAATCAACAAATAGGATTCAAGGAGTTGAGCAAAGGGAGTAGAAACAGCCCTAGTCCTCTGGACTGGGGACTTTTTCAAATCATTAATCCCCTCTTCAACGAAAGTCGGTCTATTATAGATTGGGGAAGAAGACTCAAGAGGAATGAAGAGCCAAATTATCAGGAGATTCTATCTAAAATACGGTTCATTAAGAAGTTCTTGAGGGATCGAATCAATAAAAGACAATGTCTCATCAAAGACATGGAAGGAGACAATATCACAGAAATGCCGATAGGAGGGATTCAATGCATTATGAATCAATCAATGTCATCAATGCCGTTGTTGCTGATCCACCAGATGAGGCTCACTCATGGGATTCAGATGAAGAGGTTCCTGCTCAAGAATATGTACGCACAGACACAAATGAAGAAGGTGTGCATACACGAAATCAAACGTTTACCCAAAATCTGGGTGTTCTTTCAAATAACCCACTGACCCCTCTCCAAAAGTGATTAAACAAGGGGAAAGGAAAGAATCAAGTTACATATCATTCCTCTGGAGAAGGCCAATCGCTCTCACTAGAGAAAAGGTTTTCACAACAGGAGGAAGAGATGAAGGAATTGAGGAGGTTGAATGCAGAACTACTTTAGGGAAGTCTTCTTCCTAAATGTGCTGGAGTCTGTCAGCCAAGGGAATTTGTTGTAGCTACTGAGATGGATCAGGAATATCCTCCTCTATCAGTACACCCTCACAATTCTAATCCTACGAGTCAAGTGCAACAACAGTTGGCAGTGCTGCCACCAGTTGCAGTACCAGCTGCCATACTTGTTCAAACTCGAGTCATTGCACCCGCCGAAGTCCAAGTTCAACCGGATGTTTCTCAAAAGTTAATAACTACCATTGAGTCATTAAAAGATCGGTTAGAGACTATGGATGGGAAGCGTGCGCAGGTTCAACCAGAAGAGAGAGCTTACCCTGAATGGGTAGATTCAGTCTCTCCCCCATCAAGTTTTGGGAACCCTGTATTTCCTATTTTCAATGGATCAGGTGACCCTGAATAGCATTTGACACATTACTTGTCTTGTTGCGATCCAATGATGGGAACTCCGGAGTCGCAAGAAGTAGTTAAACTTAGATGCTTCGTGCGAACCTTGCAAGGACCAGCCTTTGTCTGGTACACAAGCTTGAAATCCCGGTCAATTACCGGATGGGAAGATCTCCGTCAACGATTTCTTCTTCAATTCAGCTCAACTTTTCCAAAGACAACAGTTTTCGATCTTACAAACTTTAAGCAAAGGGAGAATGAAAGGGTCTCTGATTTCATTGCTCGCTGGAAGGGATTAACATATTCCCTGAGCTTCGCACTCCCTCAAGAGGAACTTTTTCCAATCTGTGTGGAAAATCTGCGTGATGAATTATGCATGTCGTTGATCCCTGTAAAATACACAAGAGGGTTTCGAGACCTTACTTCAATCACTCAACAGATTGAAGATTTTCTTATACAGACTAAGGCTAAATCTCATGTAATTCCATCAGCTCCATGAAGGAGAATGTGTAAAGCAGAGACTGCTACAATTATGCTTAAACAAGCACCTGTACCTGCTTCAACCTCAAAACCTTCATCTTCTTAAATGGATCCACCTCCTGAGCGCTAAAAAAAAGGACTTTTTGTCGAGACGATCAAAGAGATCAAAGATGGAAACAATTTGATGAGTTGAAGAGAAAAGTTCACTCTTTCCAAAATGAACAAGTTCCTGGCTACTTCATTTCGGCTCTGGAAAATAATCTGGTTCAATTGCCAAGGCCGAAGAGGCCAAACAAGGAAGGATATGAAGACCGTCCCAATTATTTACCCTTTCATCAAATGTTGGGGCATCCCATACAAGAGTATTTTTTCTTCAAAGACCTCCTTCAAAAGATGGTCGACTCGGGACAAGGCAAACTGAAAGGTTCTTCATCTCAGGTAGCATGTGTTACTGCTAAAGTTCCAGAGGAGGAAGGTGAGTGGCAAGAAGTCAGAAGAAAAAATGCATAGAAATATAATGATTGGATGGTCAGAAAGATGATCAACTAAACTCATGCTATTTTTCAAACACAATTGAAGAAACCAATTGTGCCTTCTGCCATGAATGCCGCAGAAAAATCCTCTTCAGAGGGAAAATCCTCAAAAGGGTGACACAATTCCAAGAAAGAGGAACAATCAGAAGAAGATGAGTATGTGTCAAATCCTAAGTTGTCTTTGACTCTAGAAGATTTCAAGCCATCTACTTTGAAGAGATGGGCACCGTACCACCAAATGGTACAACCTAAATTGGTTAGTCAGACAGAGTCTTCGTCGGATGAAGAGTTTATTTTCGGTTTTGTTAATATGATTCAATTAATAGATCCATATTCCAGTTGCAGTTTCGATTATGATGAGCCCGAATTAACTATATCAAATAGAGGAATCAAAGGAAGTTCCAGAGGCTCAGGATATAGGGGAAGAAGTGGATCTTTCAGAAGACACTATTCTAATTCTACCCCTGCTAGAACTGTGTACGCAGCAGAAACTCGTGGCAGAGCCCTTCCGCAAGCTCAACAAGAACTAGCAAGTTCTTCCACCAATAGAAAATTCAGTCCTGGCATAGTTATTCTGGAAGATCGGTTGAGGGTTCCACTTTCTTCTTCTCAGCAAATAAATGGATCTAATCAGTCTAATCTTCCAAAACCAGGAATGTTTCCAACTCCTATCCCGATACAAGATGCATCAACTTCCAAAGCATCTACTTCCAAGGCACCTGCTAAAACACATGTTCCTGTTGGGAAACACAGACATCCGGATCAAAAGTATGATATATTGAAACACCTGGGCCAAGTACCAGCCAAGTTATCAATTATGGATGCTTTGAACCTGTCAAAGGATCTTCGGGAGGCACTCATCGAGGCTTTGTCAAGTCCTCAAGAGTTTGAAACTAAAATTGTTGCAGCTGAAGTCTATCACGTAGAGAATAATCCTGCAGAATGCCATGCAGTGATATCTTTCACTGATGAAGATGAAGATGATGTCGTGCATGGTCATATTAGACCTTTGTATTTATCTAGAAAATTCAATGGCGTAGACGTCCGAAGAGCTTTCATTGATAATGGTTCAGGAGTTAACCTCATGCCCATTCGTACACTTCAGCAATTGGGCCTCACGGAATCTGATTTATCTCCTTCTACCATGATTGTACAAGGATACGATAAAAATGAACCAGAACCACTGGGATAAGTTACACTCAGAACTCAGTTTTTAGATCTTGTATCCAATTCAGATTTCATGGTTGTTGATCAAGACTTAGCCTTCAACATCTTGCTTGGAAGACCCTGGCTACATCAACATGCAGCTATCCCTTCATCATACCATAAATGTCTCAATTATTGTTTTGATGGTCACGTTGGGACATTTTATGGTGATAAGGCCCCGTTCCAGACATGTGAGTCTCAATACATTGAGGCGGAATTCTATCACATGAAGGGAAAGGATAAATCCACAACAAGGGAGCTTACCAAAGTTAATGCTCCATATGGTTTGGAAAATATTCCAGTAAATCCATTTGTGCATGTAAGTATAGATTATGTGTTTCCTATTAGTCAAATTGACAGGATAGACCCAAATCAAAATAATCTTATGGAAATATCCATAATGTCAATTATGGAAATCAAGCCAGACAACATGGGAGAAACTGGTAACCCACCAGGCAATGATGAAAGCTCAAATAGAGATGTCTTCATTTCATCTGCTGAAATCCAAAAAGTCTATACTTTACCAACCAGGACAGAAGAAGTGATAGAGACGTCGGAGGTGAATAATGATGTCGATTCTCAATCCATCATCTCCTCTTTATTACCCAATGAAGACCCTTCATCATCAATTGGGTCGGAAATGGAAGACTCTTCTTCAAGATGTTCAAATTTTAATATCTCTTTTAATCATGTAAATTCTAATTCATCATCTACTATGAAATTAGAAACGGAAGAAATAACATATGATGAAGAAGAAGAGGAAGATCTCAGAGACGCTCCTCCAGCATTTGAAGAGGGTATCTCTACCACCGTGGATGAACTCAGAGAAATAAATCTGGGTACAAAAGAAGATCCACACCCCACTTTAATCAGTGCATCCATGACTCATGAAGAGAAAGAGATGTATATTTCCTTTCTAAAGAAAAATAGAGACATATTTTCTTGGAATTATACAGAGATGCTCGGGCTTGATTCTAATGTTGCTACTCATCATTTGGGTTTACCAGAAGAACATCGAGGATTTAAGCAAGCCGCGAGAAGAACACACCCAACTTATGCTTCCAAAATTGAAGCTGAAGTGGATAAGCTTATCAAAGATAACTTCGTCAGAGAAGTTCAATATACCAAGTGGTTGGCTAATATTGTCCCTATGAGGAAGAAGAATGGACAAATTAGAGTTTTCATTGATTTCAGAGATCTTAATCGGCATTTTCCTAAGGATGATTTTCCAATTCCGATTACAGAACTCCTGATTGATGCAACAGCTGGCTATGAAGAACTTTCCTTCATGTATGGATATTCTAGATATAATCAAATCGAAATGGTTCCAGAAGATGAGGAATCCACAGCCTTCATAGCCCCTCAGGGTGTGTTTTGCTACCGGGTAATGCCCTTTGGCTTAAAGAATGCAGGCGCAACATATCAGCATGCCATGCATCGTATCTTAAAACCCTTTTTAGGAAAGTTTGTTGAATGGCATGTGTACGATTTGGTGGTCAAATTCAAACAACGTTCTAATCACTTGGATGATTTAGAAGTCATATTACGCAAACTTCGGTAACATAATTTGAAGATGAACCCCTTAAAATGTTCTTTTGGGGTAACCTCAGGAAAATTTCTTGGCTTTGTTGTACGCCATCATGGTATTAAAGTCGATCCTGAGAAAACCAAGTCAATCCTTGGTATGTCACCTCCTCGAAATTTGAAAGAATTGAGATGACTTCAAGGACACTTAGCCTATATTTGGCATTTTATCTCCAATTTGGTAGGTAAAAGTTTACCCTTCACCAAATTGATGAAGAAGAGAGTCAATTACCCGTGGACTGAAGAATGTCAATAAGCATTTGATATTCTCAAGAAATACCTCTTGATTCCACCGGTACTCATGCCACCTATTGAAGGAAGACCACTTATCCTTTACGTGACAGCTTTAGAGAGATCATTGGGTGAATTTCTTGCTCAGAAGAATGATATTGGGAATGAAAACAGCCTCTACTACCTCAGTCGGACTATGCTTGAAGCAGAAACCCAGTATTCAAGTATTGAGAAGTGCTTCCTGGAATTAATCTTTTCAGTTCAGAAGTTGAGACACTACCTGTAACATAACGAGGTCTAATTGGTATCTCGAAATAACCCACTCAAATTCATCCTTAGTCATCCAATGCTTATAGGACATCTGGCAAGGTGGGTAGTTATTTTACAGTAATTCGACATTCAGTATGTGTCTCAAAAGGCAATAAAGGGCCAAGATCTGGCTGACTTCCTGGCTGAGCACCCTTCAGTGGAAGACACATCTCTAGATATTGAACTCCCTAATGAGGAAGTCTTCTCTATTCAGGAAAGTACTCAAACATGGGAAATGTATTTTGATGGTGCTTCCAGAAGACCAACAGGGAGGAAAATGGAAAATCCTAAATTCAACAAATTTGGATTAGGAATTGTGCTCATTTATCCAAAAAAAGGTAGTGTTACCTTATTCCTTATTATTATGGGAAGGTGGTGCCAATAATGAAGCAGAATACCAAGCTCTTATCACAGTCTTGGAATTGGCGCTTCAAGCACAAGTGAATCAATTAAAGGTGAAAGGTGATTCAGACCTGGTAATCAAAAAAGTCAATGGGGACTATTCCATCAGAAAAGAAGAATTAATCCCTTTGTATGATTACATCAGAGAGTTAATGGTAGAATTCCATTCGGAACTGACATTTTCTTATGTCCCGCGATCACAAAATGCTCAAGCTGATGCACTGGCTAGTATAGACACAACTCTAGCAGATCCAAATCGGGACGAGACAACCATCAGTATTTCCCACTATCATGCAATTTCACCTTATGTTCGATCCAGAACAGAGGAAATTAATGAAATTAGTCCCATTCATGAACTGTATGGTCATACTACAGGATGGATGTCACCTATCAGGGAATACCTTCAAAATAGAACACTTCCACCTGATAGAGCTAAGAAAGAACAAATCTGGCGACATGTGGTCAATTTTACTCTTTATGATAGCCCAGATCACTTAGAGAAAATTCTCTACAAACGCGGTTTTGATGGAGTTATCTTCAGATGCATTGATGGTGAAGAGACAATGACTATCATGAAAGAAGTGCATGCTGGTGTCTGTGGTTCCCACCAGTCTGGACATAGACTGTCTGATCAGATTTGAAGGATTGGATACTTTTGGCCTTCAATGATACAAGATTGTGTTGATTTCACAAAGAAGTGTCATTCATTCCAAGTACATGCCAACTTCATTCATCAACCTACAGAGTTTCTTCACACAGCTAAATACTCGTGGCCATTTTCCACATGGGGAATGGATGTGGTGGGACCTTACGCTTCAACTACGACCAAACAGTTTAAGTATATTCTTACTGCTTCTGATTTCTTTTCCAAATGGGCAGAGGCAGTACCTCTCAAGGAAGTCAGTTCTAAATGCATTGTTAGCTACATCAAGTCTAATATCATTACCAGATTTGGTGTCCCTCATACCATATTGACAGATAATGGAACCAACTTCTGTTCATCCGAGGTGAAGAAGTTATATCAAGAATACAACATCAAATCCAATCTTCATCTTGGTATCATGCAGCATCCAATGGCCAGATAGAAGCCTTCAACAAGACTCTTTCCAATATACTGCAAAAGATGGTGGATAAAGATAAGAAGTCATGGCCTGATAAACTCTTTCATGCTTTATGGGCTTATTGGACTACCACCCGCACTGCAACGCGGTCAACTCTATATTTACTGGTATATGGAACGGAAGCAGTCTTGCCTATTGAAGTTCAAATACCCTCGCTCATAGTATCCATTTGTGATCAGTCATCTATAGATGAACAATCTCAAAAGCGATTGAATTAAATGGAACGGTTAGATAAGAAAAGATTGTGTACTTTGCACCACTTGGAAGTCTATCAGAATTGAATAGCATGAGCTTTCAACAAAAAAGTTCGTCTTCATTCGTTCACTCATGGAGAATTGGTATTAGTTCTCAGAACTCTAATGATACCAGGAAAGAAACCTCCCAATCTTGAGCCAAAATGGGAAGGAACTTACTCAATACATAGGGTCTACTCCAATGGAGCTTATTCATTAATCTCGATGGATGGAGAACTCATCACTACTCCAACCAATGCCGTATTTTTTAAGAAGTATTTTGTATAAACACAAAATATATCATCCACTGTCCAGTATGACCTTAAACTACACCTCGGTCCAGTATGACCATAAACTACACCTTGGTCCAGTATGACCTTAAACTGCACCTTGGTCCGATATGACCTTAAACTACACCATTGTCCTGCATGACATTAAAACTGCTCATTACGTCCAGCAAGATGTTAACCTGCATAACCAACAGTCCATGCATACGACCTTAAACTATTTGAATGTCCCTTATATCTAGCATGACGTTAAACTGCATCCCCCTTCATCGTCTTTACTATATGACGTTAAACTACATAAAAGTCCCTTACGTCCAGCAAGACGTTAAACTGCATAATGAATGGTCCATGCATACGACCTTAAACTATTCGCACTTACGTCCAACATGACGCAAAAACTGTATCGTCCCCTTTTTCATCCAACATGACGTTAAACTATGAAAAAAGTCCCTAATACGTCCAATGTGACGTTAAATGGTGTGCTCTTTTGTCCTCACTACATGACATTAAACTGCACAGTTCCCCTTTTGTCCAAACATGGCATTAAACTGTATTGTCCCCATCATCCTAACTACATGACGCTAAACTATACAGAAAGTCCTTTAATATGTCCTACATGAAATTAAACTCTACTTTGTCCCTGCTACATGACATTAAACTGTGCAGCACCAATAGTCTTAACTGCAAGACTTTAAACCGCATAGTCCCTTTTTTATGTCCTACATGACATTAAACTGTGCATCGTTAGGGTTTTTTCTACCTCTTGTTTCTCATACCGAGTATGAATCACGTGAGATTAGAGCAAAATTCAACCATAACACTCTTTCTGGGATACTAGACATGTGTAAGTCCCAACACCACATTTTAGGTCGTTGTCCCCAAGAACAACTTGATCACTAATTCATTCTTTAATTGAACTACGCGGACTTTGATCCTTGCCTTCTAGGCTGGGTATGTAGGAAACCTCCCAAGGTTTAAGCCCAAAACCAATCTCTTCACATTGGTTCACCTCCATCTCATACGATGTTGATTTGTGAAACCGCCTCTAGAATCAATATCTTTACATTGGTTCACTTTTTTCCTTGCTATACAATGTTAAACTATACAACACTTTTGTCCAGTATGACAATAAACTACAATATTCTTTGATACCCTCACCTGAGAGGGAATTATTATTTACAATGATTTTAAATCATGTTATATTCCAAAGGCTACGTGCATACATGGCAATACCCGGACCTTTTATCTTGGGTTAAACCATCATTTTCACTAAAGTTCCCTTTCACCCTTCACATGTACGAACCAAATTTGTACATAGGGTATTTATAGAACTACGTGGGCTTGATTCCCATCCTTATGAGGTACGTAGGAACGTTTGAGTGTCCCTCGAAACCATCCCCAAGCCTTTTGGGCCTAACCCCAAATTCCACTTTCAGTCCCTTGGATGAAAAGTCCCCATGAAAGCACACACTGTGTATTTCTTATAATGGTCCAAGCTCTATGACCCTAAACTAATATCTCCAATCCTTTTGTCCCACATGACGTTAAACTGTAGTTCAAGAACTATGTATGGCTTGATTCCCATCCTTATGGGATACGTAGTGAAGTCCAACATTTCCATTCTGGACCCAGTCACAATATGATTATGGTTCGCACTGATCTGTGTATCTCTGCATATATTGGACAATAACCATCTTTATGTGTCATAATCCTAAAATTAAATATGTTCATATATTTATAACCATTTTCTTGACTTCTAGTCACAAAACTGTCAAACTTCTGAGAGTTATTTTTCCTGACTATGCAGCACGTGCCCTTAGGTGGCCTTGCATAAGTAGTCTACATAACGGACCTATCAGCCAAAAGATACTATTATTTGACTATGCATCCAATGACCTTATGTGGCCCTGCATAATTCAACCCCCTAACGAGTTTTTTAAATAGTGGTAACTTCATTCTTGGGAGGAAAGCCTCTTTTTTCCTTATTTGTCTTAATGACAATATGTAGGGATCTGAAAAAAATAGCCATCCTTAACATACTTGTCCGATATCATTTTTCATGATCTGAAAGTATTCAAGTCTATGGTTTATATTATTCTTCCCTACATTTGGGTCAGACCTTCGTAGGAGTGATGTCCATCCAGTTCTTTGATAATCTTGTTTGGAAATATCTTCTCCATATTCAAGTACCTCTTTCCATACAACAAACTCTATACTTTGGAAAATTTGAATCTCCATAAACTTTCACTGTATTTTTAGTACTAGGAAAGTAAATTTCTGAGAGTTCTTTTGCCTGAATATGTAGCATGTGCCCTTAGGTGGTCTTTCATAAGTAGTCTACATAACAAACCTTTCAGCCAAACGATGCTATTTATTTTAATATGCAACCAATGCCCTTAGGTGGCCCTACATAATTCAACCCCCTAACGGGTTTGTAAAATAATGGTAACTTCATTCTTGGGAACTACTTCTTATAATGATTTTTATCTCTTTTTCATATTATTCCTCAGATTCAAATATTCTTAAGTCATAGTTTACATATATTCCCTCATACTTGAGTATGGTAATATGTTTTCAGATGAATTTTCAAGGAATTGAGTCAATTCTAATTCATTCGGTCAAAGCTATTTCGACCTTAAACATTAGCCTCTTTATGTTTGATGTGCATGACTTTAAACTGCCCACAAAAGACAAAGTAAATCTGAATAAAAGTCAAGTTCCAGCTCACTAAACATATATTTTTTATGATTTAGGTAATATTGAGTAATTAAAAAACCCAAAGTTTGTAGAGTTATTTATAATAATCCTAGTAAAAATCAAACTATGCTTACTAGGCCCATTGGCTTAGGTAAAATTTAAAGCAGGGAGAAAAGGAAAATACGTGCACAAGTGATTAAAGATGAGAGAATTATTTCCATTTGATGCACAAGAATTAGAGGGACATCCATAGATTGGAGCCTCTTCTCTTTTTCAGGAAATTAAAAAAGGCTGTCGACATAAGTCTTTACTTGAGGAACCGCATCCCGAGCTTCATCAACAGCCACTTGAAGCTCATGCACCCGACCAACTTCACTCTTTTCAGCCTGATGGAGTGATTTCTTGGTATCCGTAATGGTCTTCATACTATTCATTTGAACTCACTCCAGTGAATTATTGAGTTGGTCAAGTTCCCCAGTAACAACATCTAACTGTTGCTGAAGGTGCATCTTCTGGACGACTTTTTCTTTGATCTCATGCTTCAGCTCCTTCATCTTGGTAGCATATTCAGCCTCAGCTCGGGATACCGCAGCCTCAAATTCTCCGATGTTGACTAACAGTTTTACCCTGGTCAGATCTTCATGACACTTTTGTTCCTGCTCCCTCCTGAAGATGACTTGTTTCACCGCGGTATGGATCTCTTGGTATCAAAAACCGCCAAGTCCTAGCATGATGAATTGGGACGAAAATAGAGGGATCTTCGATGATAGCTCTTCTAAAGGAACCATAGATATGATTTTCCATATGTTTTTCCATGCCTTGCGTCATGAAAAGCTGATCTCCTTAAGCACCTCTGGGTCTGATTCAACATCATCATCATAGGGGGACTTGTAATATGGGATTAATGCACTTAAGGAAGTTCCATGTTCTGCTTCTTCCCCCCTAACCATGGTTTCTTTACCTTCTACTACTGTTTGGGCAGAGGTTGAGACTTCACCTCCATTTTTAGCCATTAAAGTTGATAGCCCTGTTTGGTCAATTAAAAGTATGGTTAGTTTCATAGAATAATAGAAGTTTGCTGTCTTGAAAACTCAGTCCAATCATTACCTAATAATAGATCAGCAGCTTGAGAAGACTCCTCTCAATCTTTCCCAGTTTCAACAGGATCTTCAAGATGGGTCTCAAGAGGGTTTACTGGATTTAGCTCCACTTGAGCTAATGTTTGTGCAATGGTAGGGTTGACATGAATGTCCACACGCTCTTCAGGCATTGGCAGTTCAACAACTTCTATGGATGGAACTGCATATTATTTTTAGTCATGATTAGAAGTGTAAAGTATATGAAAATTTACTGGGGAAAGTATAACACTCAGGGCCAAGGTCTTCTAAATCGCATGATAACTTAGCATGATCAGAAAATTCTTCGAAAGACATGCCATGATTCATCATTTCATCCAATGATATTTCAGAATCCTGGTTAGTCTCACTGGTGGAAGCATTTGTTGTGTCCTATTGGCGACCCTCACTATGAGGTCCCTGACCCTGGATAGCTTCTTCAGGAAGGATGGCAGATTCAGTTGCTTCAGCTACCAATGATTCTGGTGCAAGTTCTTCTCTACTTTTAGCAGCAACAGAAGCAGTACTGGGAATAGATGTTGGCTCTTTTTCAGAAGCATCCAAGTCAGTATGAATTTGCATTTGTTCCACAACACCCTCCATGGTCCTCAAAGGATGATCAGTCCTTTCCCTCAGAGGGGTAATTGAAGAAGCCTATGAAATCCCAAGGAAAATGAGAAATCTTTTCATGGTTTAAGACTCATGATTATCTGAAGGACTTACCACTGCTAATGAAGCGTTTAGCTGTGGTCTTCTTCCTCCGTTGCTTTTTCTTCCTTGGCTTTTTGGGAGTATCAGCAGTCTCTATTATAGGTACCTAGATGGGAGAGGGGAAAGCCATGTGAAACTCTTCATCCATGGCCTGCTGGCCTGGAGATATCTCACCTAGTTCACGAGGAGATTCAGCAGCAGCCCTGATGGTAGTACCACTAGGGCTATACTGTGGTGAAGGAACCTCAGTTCCTTTCTTTGCAAGCTTCAAGATGAAGAAAATAACTTCCTTAAGTAACAAAGCTTCGACTATAATTAAGTTTCAAAGAAAATAAGGAAAGAAAAATTACATCTTCAGGAGCCACATAATCATGCCACTCCTCATGTCCATAACCACCGGCCCCCTCAGCGGTGCCACGATCAATCATTTCCTTCACCCACCTGGTGATAGGAACAAACTCATAAGTGGCATATATGAGCATTTACAGATCTCTGATGTAAGATTGCACTTCATTGGGGTTATCCTCGTATTGGATATCTATAGAAGATAGAAGATTCCCTATTCCAGGAAGTTGTAGGCCCTCACACAAATCCATCCATGCGGTCTCAGTACCACATTATAAACTCTTCCGTAATTGGACAACCTCTAGTCTTAGATATGAAGGCTGCGAGGAAGGTCCTACAATCTTTGACTTCAATTTCTTCCCAGCTCCTGCAACTAAATATAGAGAATAAGAAAATAAGACTTATTACTTTATAAATTAGTAGTGATTAAAGTACCCCAATGAAGTAACTCACCAGGTGTTGATGGAGTGGGTCTTTTGATTCTGACCGGAGGATTATATTGGGCACGTGGCCGCTTTGACACTTGTTGTGCCTCATCATCCCCATCATGGGAATCTTGTGAATTAATCCTAGAGGAGGAATCTGGCGAAACAAATTCAGGTGGGGAAGCATCACCGTCATGAGGAAGGGTTTATTTCTCTAAAGTCCTCTTTCTTTTCCCCACCTGA
The DNA here is from genome assembly GCA_963277665.1 of Viscum album. Lineage (NCBI taxonomy): Eukaryota > Viridiplantae > Streptophyta > Magnoliopsida > Santalales > Viscaceae > Viscum > Viscum album. The sequence continues at coordinate 1,080,817,235 of OY728145.1, read as the reverse complement.
TAAACTGGGTGATTCAGAACCCCTTTAGGGTATGATGCTATCCAGTGCTCGTCATACCATGTAGTCAGGTTATGTGCTGCTTTTTAAACTTGTAGATCAAATATTGCCCCAGTCTTCTCCCTTGATGTCAGCAGCCACAGTTTCTGAGAAACCATCAGATGTTGCTCTAACCTGACATGTACTGGGGGAGATACAACAATCTATTACAGACACTTGAATTGACGTGCAAATCTATATGGATCATAGGGCTCACATATAATTTCTCCATCAATCTTGGCAACTAGCACACCATCTCTACAAGCTAGCATGTATGCCCTCAGATCCAAATGGGTTATTCCACAATCAAAAAACCTCCCAGTTGGCGGATTTCCATAGAGAAAGAAGTTGAATTCCTTAAACATGCTCAACCTCACTTTCATGTCATAGGCATTAACATCTAATGGAGCAACTCCAGAGAATGCTTCCACTGAAGTCCTGAAATAACTTCCAGGAATTTTTAATCTATTCTATACATTGTAAGTCCTGAAGTGAGTGGCGATCCATCCCCATAAAACATGGAATGGTCCCACTATTCTTAAAGAAGATTTACCCTTGAAGACATGAAGTAAACTCCTGTGAATCTTTGCTAAAATGGGGGTAGCCAACCCAACCATTTTTTTCTCAGCCAACTTTTCCGCAATGATGAAGGTCCCTGGCCTGACGCCTCCCTTCAAATCCATGATTGGAAAGAGATAAACGCTGAGCCACATAGCCAAGAAGCCCGCCAGACAAGTCTTCTTTGGGATCCTTTGATTCACCTCATATCCCTAGTTCTCGAACTCTCCTGCTTCTAGAGTTGGCCAGAATGTGCCAAGGGCACCCCTATTCTCAGGTTTTGGGCAAGTGGTAGGACATTTGGGCCTCTTATCCTTGGTTTTATTTTTCTTGGATCCTTTCTCCTTCAGATCCTTCTCTTTTGGTTCCTTATCTTTCTTCTCAATAAGAAATATATTCATCCACTCCTTCGGATGAATATCCTTTCTAGAATGAGTTAACGAGGTCTCTAAACTCTTGAGCCTGTGGAAGATTTTAAATAATTCCTGAGCTAAAGAAGGAGTCTTCTCGGAATCATTCCAAGTCACCTTGGGAGGATTGAATTCATCATACATATCACCCAAAATTGGAGCCCCTGAGATCTTGTGGACATCCCAAAGACTGATGCCTACTTCTCCATGAGCCAGATGGAAAGAATTAGTTTCTGGGCTCTAGTGGATGAGTATCTCTGGCACGAAGTTATCATGTCTATAAAAATATGTTTGCCCAACCCAAACAACTTCATATATTTCAAATCCTTTTAGATCCTCAACAAACTCTGCACAAGTTTGTCTCACCCAGTATGCCCACATCCAAGTTGACTTCACACCTCCCCCAGGACGGAAGTCCCAACTTTTCTTCCAGCCTTTGGATTGATCCATCTGAGCATTTCAAAAGATTGAAGGATGACAATGTGGTTACAGCTCAGGCGTATGAGGTTTCAGATATGGCGTACAAGGGCTATGATGCATCATGTGGGCCTTCTCCACTGTTCCAGCACTTATAAATACTCCTCCACATGAGATATTTGCTGAAGCAAAGTTGGTATAATTCTGAAACCATGAAAATGGGAGATAGTTCTTTGCTTCTAGAATAGTAACTTTTCACAAATGACCATATCCATACAAAGGCAAATAAATGCTTTGGGGGAAGTTGCGATGATATTTCTTCAGATACTTATCCAAATATGGAAGAGTTCTACTTTTGATGGTATAATAATCATGGCCAATGATGTTCATCACATCATCAATCCCCTTTCTATCCAGTTCATCAGCTATTCCAGTTCTAAGAGCCATTGATTCTGCACAAAAGTTGAATACATTAACTTTTAATTAAGTTAATTTTTCATAAAATTTGTGAAGGAATTTCAGAAAAATGGAAAAGGCATTAAGGCACGCAAGTATAAACTTGGCGCACAAGTATGGATGTGTCACCCAAGTGTTAATGTGGCGTGCAAGTTTTTGGCACGCAAATATCACCGTGCATGTCCTATTACCTTGACAACAACACGACAGCGAAGAAACAGTAGAAAACAAGAAACTTGCGCGGCGAGAGCTCGAAAATCCAGAAATCAGATGCTCTGCATGGAAAATAACTGCATATTTATAGGCCGGGCTACCCACCTACACGCCTACAGCCAACGAGCTCTATCCCGCATGCTCCAGCCCTGCGCGACTCGCACCTGCGCGATGATGGTTGCGCGGTGAACACCTGCGCGCCTCTTTCCCTTTGATTTTCTTCTTTTCCTCAGAGTCACATCCTTATTATTCCGGATCCATCTCTGAGGGGGGTCTTTTGTTGACACTCCTTTTCATCACATTTTCTAAAATAATGGAAAGGGAAATACCTTAGTCCAAAGTGATTCATCCTTTGAAGAAACATCAAAAATCGACAAAGGGATGAACAAGGAGAACATTGCCCGTAGGGCGCGCAAGTTCCCTAATAGTAACGCAAGTATACTTGCGCGCCACCTAATGGTCGCGCAAGTGACTTGCGCAACCTAAGTAATAACTGCCCGGGGTATTCTCCAGCCTATAAATAGACCCTATGGGACCCCCATTTCAAGAGGAAGTTCTCCAGAATTCAGATATAGAGCTCTGAACTCCCAAGTGTTTTCTTCAGGTCTTCCGAACACTTCTAAGATAATTCTTTACCTAGAATGGAAGGTCTAAACAATAGGAGTAAGGTCTAAGTGTTAGAATTCACTAACACTTGTGCGCCTAAGTTGTTTTACCCTTAAGGGAAATGAACATACTTGAGCACCGCCTTACTTCTTCACCAAAACTTGTGTGCCTCTCTTCTAGAAGTACCTCAGGATAATTATAAAGGCTTTGGTCAAGGTTCTACCAAGTGTTACCCTACTGGTTAACAATCGTGCAAGTACCCATGTGTTGCGCAGTTATACCTACACGACCAAGACTTGCGCGCCCACGCAGTACCTGCATGCCTACCAGGACTTGTGCGCCACAACCTTTTTGGGTGCCCTTATTACCCATTTCACCCCTCTTATGTCATTCCACCTCTTCTATTCAAGATTTAGTCTTCAAGGCACTCTTCAAAGCCATTTATGGCATGATTTCTTGATTTTACTTCCTTATCTGAAAGGAATTCTGGGGAATATCTCTCAAAACCTATTGATTTACACATCTTTATGTCACTAAAGATTGATATTTCATTCATTCAACCTCATCCTTTAAGATGAGAGAACTCATTAACCTAGGACTCCTTTTCAAGAGTAATTCCCAAGTCCTCATTAACCTGGGCCTCCTTTTCAGGAGTAAGCCCCAAGTCCTCATTAACCTGGGCCTCCTTTTCAGGAGTGAGCCCCAGTCTCAAATATGGGCCTCCTTTTTAGGAGTAAGTCCCAGTCATAATTCCCATTAATTTTGGGCATCCTCCTTTGGATTAAGCCCCAAGTCCCCTAATCTGGGCATCCTTTTTAGGAGTAAGCCCTAGTCTCAAATATGGGCATCCTTCTTAAGAGTAAGCCCCAACCATAATTCTCAAATCTGGGCCTCTTTTTCAGGAATAAGCCGCAGTCTCAAATCTGGGCATCCTCCTTAAGAGTAAGCCCCAACCATAATTCTCTTAAATTGGGCCTCCTTTTCAGGAGGAAGCCCCAACTATAATACTCTTAACCTAGGCCTCCTTTTCAGGAATAATCCCCAGTCACAATTCTCAACCTGAGCCTCCTTTTCAAGAGTAAGTCCTAATTCCTCATTAACATGGGCCTCTTTTTTAGGAGTAAGCCCTAGTATCAAATATGGGAATCCTCTATAGGAGCAAGCCCCAAGTCACTTAATTTTCTCTTAACTAGTCCTAATTTACTTTTGATCCGGATCTCCTTCTCAGGAGTAAAACCAAATCATAAGTCCCCTTCTAATTTGGGCCTCCTTTTCGAGAGTAAGACCCAAATTAGAGTATCCAAATCTCCATAAAGTACATATAACTTTATGGACCCTGGTCCTGGATTTCTTTCCTGATGTAAATCCTAATCTTCATCTATTTGGGTAGTCATACATACATAAGCCCCACATCATTTCTTATGATTGCATCTTTCATGGCACAATTGTCTGGTTTTACCAATACCTCTTGTTTCTCACACCGAGCATGACTCACATGAGCTTAGAGCGTAAAAGTAATTATGACATCTTTCTTTGATCCATCAATCATAAACATCATATTCCCTTACTCTAACTACGTGGGTTCTAATTCCTTTTCCTAAACAAAGGATACGTAGGTATCCCATCTGCGGGTACAATCCAAACTTTGAAATAATCTATGTCCTTCTGAATGACAATAAACTTCAAGTTCCCCACTGAGTGGCTTTAAAACCAGTATGGTCATCATAACGACCAAGAGGATTTTATGTATTAAAGGATACCATTGACTAAGAATCTCTAAACGAATATAGATGATTCTATATCAATGAAGAACCTCGAATACATATAAAATATTCTCTAAATTTCTTACATATCAATCATTGATTGTCAGATCTAAAAGAAAGCTCATTTTATACTTGGTAATATAATAAGGATTCATGAACATAAATTAAATCTATAAAGAGAGTCCCGGAGTAGACAATAATTCCCCTCAAAAAGGTGTGATGAGTCCGACCTCCCATCCTCTCGACCAATGCCAATTCCTAAGCCTCATAAGTCCACAACTAATGATCACCTACCTTTGTAAATCAGGTTCAAATGGATATGAAATCATTGGATGTTTCCGGTTCTACGAACATACCCGTTAGAAACCGATTGGAATGTTTGAACCTTAAATTGATGAGGTCATCCCCAATTCCAGAGGGAAACAAAGGGTTATATTAATATTCATAATGGTAGGTTTCTATTCACAAGGGTAGGTTACTATTCACCCAAAAAAAATTCTTATCGAACTCCAAACATATTACTAATCACAATAGTGTATGTCAAATTTTCGAAATTCAAAATACAGAAGTGTCAAAATTAAGTTTAAAGGTCACATGGTACTTAGTAGTTCATTTTGTTGTGATTTCATGAGATTTTATGACATATTTATAGGAAAATAATTTCTATGGATAAAACATTGGGTTGTTACATTATTCCCCCTTATAAAATTTATCCCTTGAAATTTTTCTTTACTTTCTAATCCACAAATAGGTGTATGTACGTTTCCTTTATTTACTCCTCTAGTTCTCAAGTTGCCTCTTTGTACTTATGGTTCCACAAAAGTATTTTGATGATGTGAGTAGTATTAATACATAGAACTTTACCTATAATATCCAAGATCTTCACTGGCTACTCCACATAAGAAATATCATTCTCCAACTATACCACCTCTAAAGAGAGTTCATGTTAAGGATCTGGTATATACTTCCTTAATAGTGATACATGGAAGACATCATGTACTTTGGACATGGTAGGTTGAATTGCTAGTCGATATGCTACAACTCCAACATGATTGAGAATATCGAAGGGGATGATGTACCTGGGACTTATATTTCTTTTCTTCCCAAACCTAATGACCTTATTATACAGAGATATGCGTAGAAATATCATGTCTCCAAGTTTGAACTCAAGGTCATATCGAAAATTGTCCACATAACTCTTTTTTAATCTTTGGGCTACCTTTATGTGCTATTGAATAGTTTTCACCTTCTCCACCTAGTAGCTTACGCTCACTGACTTCATCCCAACATGCCAGTGTTCTTCACCTTTTCCCATAAAGGGATTCATATGGTGCTATTCAGATTTTTGGGTGGAAATTGTTGTTGTAGTAGAATTAAATGAGTGGAATATGTTGGTCACATCATCCTTTTAAGTCTATATTACAAGATCTCAACATATCTTCTAGTTTCTAAATAGTTCGCTCTAATTGACCATTAGTTTTAGGATGATAGGAAGTACTGAAGTTTAGTTCAGTTCTTAGAGAATGTTGGAGACTTTTCCAGACTTCAAGGTGAATATAAAATCTTGATCGAATATAATATATAGTGTTACTCCATGAATCCTTACCACCTCTTTGATATATATCCATGAAATTTGATCAAATGAGAAGTCCTCTCAAATTGCGATAAAGTGAGCCGTCTTTGTAAGATGATCCATAATGACCCATACAGCATTTTTTTTTCTAGATTTCCTTAGAAGTTCAATGAAAAATTCAATGGTGATGTTCTAACACTTCCATGTTGGTATGGGTAGTGGTTGCATCTTCCCTTTAGACATTTTTTCTTTCAGCCTTCACTTTTTGACATACCAGGCACTTTGATGTATACTCAACAATCTTTTTCTTAATATTGTCCCACAAAAACTTCTCTCAGATATCTCTCTATATCTTTGTGCTCCCTGGGTGAATAGAAAAGGTTGATCTATGTGCGTCATTCAAAATATACTTCTTTGTCTCTATATTGGATGGTATACATAATCTTGACCCAAATCATGCAACTCCTTCCTCATCAATCATGAACTCAGAGGATTCACCATTTCTAATAGCTTCCACCTTTTTCAAAATTTCCATACCTTTTCTTTGATCATCCTTTATTTTCTCCATGAGGAATGGTTGAGAAACCATTTGAGAAAGGATTGATGATGTTCCTCCCTTAATTATTCCCATGTTTATCCTCTATAAATATAAGAATATTGGGACCTTTTAAATTATCAACATTGAAAAAGATGCAGGATCCTTTCTACTTAGAGCATATACTACCTTATTTTTATTATTGGATGGTAGTGGATTGAGCATTCATAATCCTTGATGAGCTCTATATATCCTCACTGGTTCATGTTAATATTTTTTTTGTGTGAATATATATTTGAGACTCTTGTGCTTAGTATATATCTCACACTTCTCCCCACATAGATAATGCCTCCATATTTTTAACTCAAAGATCACAAACGATAACTCCAGATCACGCATAGGATATTTTTGCTCATGGATTTTCAGATTCCTCAAGGTGTAGGATATAAATTTATCATTTTTCATCAAAACACAACCTAAGACCTTATTTGAAGAATCATTGTACACCAAAAAGAGTTTTCCACATTTTGAGAGTGAGTACTAGCATAGTGATTAGTCTTTTTTTTATATCCTTAAAGCAGTCTTCACATTCTTAAGTCCAGAAAAACTTTTCTCCATTCTATATAATCTTGGTCATTGGGTTTTACAATAATTATAAGTTCTTCAAAAATCATCGATAATAACCGACTAGACCTAGAAGTCTTCGGATCTCCGTTACAAATGTTGGCCTGGGCCACTCTTCAATCACCTTTGTATTGGAAGGGTCCACAGATATCCATTTGTTGGTGATAACATGCCCTAAGAATGATACTGCCTCCATCTAGAACTCACATTTATTATACCTTGCATACAACTTATCCGTTCACAAACTATTTAACACAATATTCAAATTCTACTCATGTCCCCCTTACTCTTAGAGTATATCAGAATATCAATGATGAAGACTACCACAAATTTGTTGAGGTAATATCTAAAGAATCTATTTATTAAATCCATGAAAATTTCTGGAGCATTAGTGGGTCCGAAGGGAATCACTATGAACTCATAGCGTCCATACATCATTTGAAATGAATTCTTGGGAATATCTTCCTTCCTCGCCTTTAATTGGTGATATCCCAACCGAAGGTCCACCTTAGAATAATAAATGGCCCCACAAAGCTGATCAAACAAGTCCTATATCCATGGAAGGGGATACTTGTTCTTTATCATGATTTTATTAAGCTGATGATAATGAAAATAGAGGCACATTGATCCATCCTTCTTCTTGACAAAGAGGACTAGAACATCCCATGGTGAAGAACTCAAGCATATAAAACCCTTCTCCAGATTATTCTGTAGTTTCTTCTTCATCTCTTCCAGCTCTATGGTGGCCATTCTATAAGGTTTCTTTGATATAGGTAGAGATCCAAGAATAAGTTCAATTGAGAACTCAACCTATCGATCTGGAGGAAGACCAGGAAACTCTTCAGGGAATAAATCAGGGTAATCCATCATGATGGTAATGTCTTCAAGAATGATTCTCTCCTTTGTATCAATCATTTTATTTAGAAATTCTTGCTCATAAGGAATTAATATCCACACACGAGACACTAATTTAAAAAGAGGTTCATCTTCCTCCTTCCAGTTGTAAAGAATTGTAGGATGCTTCGGGATGTGAAGAGTGATCTCCCTATCCTGATAGTTGACATTGGATTTGTATAAACATAGCCAATCCATGCACAAGATAGCATTGAACACCACTAAATGAAGTATGAAAAGATTTTTTGGGAGGTTCAATCAACAATTGTTAACTGTGAAGGATTTATAAACCATAGACTCAATAATTTCCCCATTCATTGTTCTCACAGATGACTTATCCTCCAAATTTTGAGGTGGTGTTTGGATAGTTCTACTATAATTGAAATATATGAAAGAATGTGTAGAACCAGAATCAAATAGTATGTTTTCAATTATTTAATGAATAACTAGCATAACTGTCACCACATCATTGTCCAGCCCCACCTCAGTAGTAGTGATAGTATAATCCCTTACTTGATGCCTAGGAGGTTGTTATTGATTTCCTCTAAAAACCCGCATCTTAGGACAATTGTTCGCATAATGCCCATGCTCTTTGTAGTTGTAACACTGCACTACAATATTAATGTTGATATGAAACTTCCTTTTTTATTCCAAATTAGAGGTATTCTTCATATCACATCATCAGTTTTTATCCATATGTCCCAAATTTCCACATTTGATCGAAGTACTTCCTGGTTCCCTTTAGATAGTTCCCTGGATGGTTCTTCCCACAATTTTTACATGTGGGATGATTGTGTTTCTTTACTTCATGGAATTTATTTACAGGAACACCCACATTGGATTCTATTTTCCACTTCTTATCACTGGGCCCATGATACCACTAAAAGTTTCCGATCTCCATTTCAACATTGAGGGAACAACATACAATCTCATCATGACTATCAAAGTCTCAAATTTCCAATGCTTTTTGTAGACTCAGCTTTAGTCTTCTAAAGAAGTAATCCAACTTTCTTTTGGTTTTTAAGACAATTCCAGAGGTGTACCTTTCAATCCTTGTAATGTTTGATTCATATGCCCTAATGGACTCATATTTCTTCTGCTTGAGTCTGAGGAACTCTCTTTCCATCTTGAGATGGAGGGTTCAAGGAAAATATTTATTTAAAAATATTTTATTGAATTCCTCCCAATTGATGGAATCAATTTCCTCCTGGGGCTTCTCATTCTTGATCAGTGTCAACCACTGGTCAACTTCCCCATTAAAACGATAGACTGCCAGTACAACATTCTCTTCTTCTGAGCATTGGAGGAAATAAAATATCTTTTCAATGGAGTTAATCCACTATTCCACAAGGAGGGGATTATAAGATTCACTAAACATGGGATTCCTTTTCCACATGAAGGATTCAACATCAACATGATATTTACTTGTATGAGGAGGGTGTTCCACATGATTCCAGTTATTATTCATAACTTCAGCCACCTAAGCAAGTACTATCATGAATTTTTGAGCACCTGCTCCCCTCATATCAGGAATATAATTAGTAATATCTTCACATTATCTATCACATTGATTATTGGAACGTGTTATTCTATTTCCCACCATTAACTAAGAAAAAGAACATATAATTAGAGGTATTTAATACTTAGTGATTGAGCATAAAAAAAGAAACTTTGAACATAAGAGGATAAACTTGTAAATAAGAAGTATATCCTAAATTGTGATTACCTATTTTTCAATCTAGGTTATCCTTGATCTATTTCTTAACTTATATTCTTATGGGATTTTTTATTCCCTTAATAATGGTTTTTACTAAGCGTATGAATTTACCAAATCATTTCCCCCATGAGTGTCAAACCAAGAGTGCATCAATGCTCATTATCGTGCACCAGTTCCCGTTCGAGTCTAGCTCAAAGTGGTGTTTTTGGGGTTTACCCCTAGATACATATGTTCTATAGCCACCTCTACCTATTTGTATCCATAAAAGGACGTATTTTCTTGATAAAAAACTTACTCTATACTTACAAAAATTGAGGGGTGTTTTCTTATACTTTGTCTCATCCTTAAGGTTCTTACTAAAGTGATCTATTCCTAATCTCCAAAAATAAATATACCATCCTTTGATACCAACTATAGAGACCCTAGAATTTTACATATAACATTACATGATTTTAATATTAATTATACATCAGAGTACAATCCAAGGATCACAAATTCTAGTGTCTTGTAAGACTGGGTACATAAAACTAAAAACATGGAAGTAAATAAAACATTTCTTTATTTAATCTTTAAATTGAGATCCTAACTTCCTTTGATCCCTTACATCTATATAGGGTAACCTAGGGATCACATTAACAAAGGGATGAGCTAAAAATCCCAGTAAGGAAATAAAAATAATAATAATACTTTATCACAAGGGTTAGAGATCATGACATAATGATATAAAATGGCATATAGAATCATAACATATAAACATGGGATCATATAAACATGAATTAAAAGTAATGTGGAAGAAATATAAACCATTAATTTTGTACAAGTATAGGATCTTTGCACATAGAGTAGCACAAGTCAAGGTTAACCACCAAGACTGCTACACATGGTAGCACGAGTCAAGGCGAACCGCCAAGACTGTTGCACATAATATCTCACGAGACTACACTTTACCCAATGAATTAGAGCACTATATGGGTGCATCCATGTTAACTTTTCCTGAATATGTTTTCCACATAAATAATCATACATAATAAATCTTACATAAACATAAGGGTTACCCATGAAAATAATTGGTTACCACAATCATGTCATAAAACATAAAAAATGGGCGTATCATAAAAGTGACCATGAGAGAAAGTAATTAAAACATACATGGAAATTATTGTGGTTAAATAAGAATATATCATGGTATATGATTTCAAACATTAGTGGAAACTAGTAAGAAGAGAATTTAGGAAATTCTTAGCATTAAAACATTTTTGGGAGGTTTTAAGGAAAATAATAAAGAGCATTTAAAATTGAAAAGAGAATAATAATTTATATAAAAACAGAAGTAAAACAAGAAGGGTTTCATATAATGTAGAATTATTTTATAAAAACAATTGTTTCTTAAAATAAATGGTTGAGTGAACATGAAACTAGGTAAAAATTTAGGAAGTTCCCTTAAAACGAGTTTGCGTATTGGGAAGTATCAAGGAGGGAAATCACTTAAAAGCATGTATATACCTGTAAGAGAACGAGTAAAGGATATTGAAACATTATTTTCGAACATATAAAAAGTATGTAGATGTTTTACATAAAAATAAAAAGAAAACATCATTTGGGTAAAAAGATAGATAGAGAAACCTGAAGGAATAAACGCAGTTCAAGTAGAATCCCTTACAGAATATCAACATCGTATTAGGTGTACTTAGGGTGATTAATGAGATATAAAGGGATTTCTAATCTTTTTTTCATCATGAGGGTAGTATAAGGGAGGTTCTAAATCATACCCCATAATTAGGTATTACACATAAAAGAACATAACATAGAGGAGATTCTTGAATACATGTGAGAAAGAGGGGATCCCTTACCTTAAGTCTGATGGTGTTATCCACTTGATATTAATGAACTGAATAATAAAATTAGGTTCATTAATTAATAATTAAAAAACCTATTTTATATTTAAAATATTTATTATAACCTTTTTGAGTTCATTAATAACCTTTTTGATTGATTATGAGGTTAAATTTCATTGTTTGAGTCTGTTTTTTTCCTTGGTTTTAATGATCGGTTCACTTATATTCATGTTCTAAAACACATGTATGATTAAGGTGGTTGTATAGAATTGAATTTATATAATATTAGTGATCATATAGAAGATTATATGGTTATAAAATTCATTTGGTCATTTGGGGTGAAGGTGGATCATAATATAAAACATTAATGTTAAGTCCTTGGATTAACTTGGAAATTTTATTAATAAATAACTTGTTTTGTTTTATTATTTTAAATTAGGTGTGAAAAAGGATTCTAGAACAAAACATAAGATAAAATAAAAAATTAATAGTCTGGTTCAACCCTAAAAATAGTTTCATGATTGGAATAGAATATGGTAATAAAAATTGATAAATCGCGGATGGTGTTTTCGTATCTTTCTTAAAAAAAGGGAAAATGAGAGATGATAATGCATTATAACATTAGAATAAAAACATTATAGTACATTTATGTTACTTTATTTATCAAACCATTTGTGTGAAGGGAGATGAGGAAAGAAAAAAAAAAGAAAAGAACTTGAAAGAAATAAAGGAATCAGAAAGAGGAATTTACTTCTTGGGTTTATCTCCTTTGAGAACCTCTTAAAGGGAGACGATTTGGTCTTTTGAGGAGACCAATAGATGTTGGATGTGGGTTAGGAACTTGGGGATATAATTGGACATAATTTAGGGAAGTTACAAGGCTTTAGAAGAGCGAAGAGAAAAGGAGATTGTGGGTGTTTTTTATAGTGGATGAGAGGATGGTTTTCTTAATATTTTAATCATTAGTTTATTATTTTTTCATAAGAAAAGAAATATTAATGATTATTTTAACCAAAAACAGTAATATGTTCATGTGAGTTCAAAGAAATGGCCATTTACATCACCCATTACTCAAGAATGATTCATAAATTCAGGTTTTAGCATTTATTGTGAATTATCGTATTTTAGAATTCATAAAAAAATCAAGTATTTTAGAAAAATATCAAAAATTCACCCTAACCATTTTTTGATGTTTAGAATAAAAAAATAAAATCCATTTTTCAAAAATAATTTTCTATATATTATTAATTGAATTTTTAATTAAAACCATAATTTACTTGAAAAATACAGATTTTAAACTATAAATTATTTTATAATTCTTTCAAAAATTAAATAACATCTTATAAAATTATCTTAAAAATAGAAGAAATAAAATTGTTAATTTATGAACACCTTTAAGAGAAACATAATTTCTTTTAAATTAATTATTTAATTGTAATTAAATATTCATGACTTACAAAAATACCAATACTTTTACTATGGTCATATTATCACTTATACGATGTCTAAATTTTATTTATACAAACAAGGTTGAGGTTAATATTCTTTTGGATGATGTAATATTCATAAGGGTCATATTACTATTCATAATGGTAGGTTACTATTCATAAGGTTAGGTTACTATTCATCAGAAAAAGTTTATCTTATCGGACTCCAAACATCTTACTGGTCGAAACCGTTTATGTTAGATTTTTGAAATTCAAAACAAAGAAGTGTCAAAATTATGTTTAAAGGTCACATAGTACTTAGTTGTTAATTGTGTTGTGGTTTCATGTGATTTTATGACTTATTTATAAGAATGGAATTTCCATTTATAAAACATTGGGTCGTTACAGTTCATGTTCGGGATGGCTATCTACTAAAGCCAGTTAATCAGAAGTAGAGTAACATCCCATGTTGCTCTCTGTGCAGTCAAAATAATATTCAACTATAGTTAATGAACAACAGTCCTCAATATCCAAAAATGATGCTTTATTTACATCATTGATTACATTGTAATATTATCTTTCATCCCCTACTCTAAAAATCAATTCACCTTGATGAACGTCTATCAACACTTTTTCGGTGGAAAAAAAGGGTCTTCCCAAAATTAGTGGTGCCTCTGTATCTTCCTCCATATCGATTATGATAAAATAATCCCAAAGAATTAACTTTCCTACTTTTACCATCAAATTCTCAAGTACTTCCCTCTGTATTATTAATATAGTGATTAGCTAGTTGTAATTCCACATGAGTCTATTTTAAATCATTCATCCCAAAATTTTTAAGAACTCCAAATGGAATTAGATTGACACTATCCCCCAATTCACAAAGAGATTTTCCAAACTCACAGGACCTTATTGTGAATGGGATAGTAAAACTGCTAGTATTTTTAATATTTGGATGAATGGTGTGTTGAACCACTGCTAAGCATTCCTTGGTGAGAGGAATGGTTCTCAAATACTCCATCTTCCTTTTGATTGAAAGGATATATTTCATGAATTTTGTATATGTTTTCATTTGAGTCAATGATTTTTTGAATGGGATGTTAATATGAAGTTTCCAGAATACCTCCATAAATTTTAATTTTTTGGGTCCAATTTCCTCTGTTTCATACATTCTAGGAATGTTATGGTTGGTTAATAGGGTTTGACCACCTCTATTCCTTTATCATGTGTATCATCTTTCCCTTTTGACGATTCTTGTTATAATGGGGGATTCACGACTTCAGATTCTTTATCCCAAGAGGGTGCATGATTATCTTTATTTTGAGATTCACCATGATTTGTGGTCACTTGTTGAGGAAACTCCTTCCCACTTATTAAAGTGACAACATTAGTATCCTCCTATGGGTTATTTTCAATATTACTCGGTAGTGTGTTGGATTTCCTTGATGGTAGTTTATTGGAAAGATTTCCAATATGATTCTCAAGGATTCGAATGGATGTATCTTGATTATGAAATATTGTCTCAGCTATTGTAATGAATTTAGACATCATATCTTCAAAAATTGATGTTTTCTCTTGATCATGTTATTTTTTTTATAACTTTATAAGGTTATATATTTCTTTGTAAGTGTATTTTAAATGGACTCAATGTAAGTCCTAGTTAGCACTTTGAAATGTTTTGGAAATAAATTGTGGTTTTGGAAGTGTAAATGCCTGATTGTCATCTCAGCATGTTTTGATAAATGATTTGAATCTTAAATGATGTGATGGATTAGTTGGAAATTGTGAATGGATTATTATAAAATGGGAACCACTATGGAGGATTTCCAAATGGGGGATATTGTAGTGGGTGGTGTCAGTGTTTGGGGTAGGCAAGTGCAGAGGCAGAAGATAAGGCGAGTCACACATGCGAAGGCCTCCTCCTTTCACCACATACTATTACCATGGGTTTCCTAGGTGTATTTTATAGGGTCAAGTGATAGTTTCTTGTCAAACCCTATTATACGGGTTGGTTCACCTTGAATATATAGGGATTTGTGGGATGTGGCACTAGATTGGTTTTTTTAGAGTGGCTAGTTGGTTATTGACTATGGAGCTACACCATACGCCAGAAAGTGAGTCCGTCTTGAGTATATTTTGGGATCTCTCTAGGGATGCTTAAGAAAAGCCCATGGTTACTATATATATTTTCTTATTTATATTCTATGAGAACATGATTTCTTACTGATACTTCTTGTATATTTTTAACATAGCATGGTATCATTCTGTATGGATTTTGGTTAGAAATAGGGCTAATCCATTTTTTAAAATAGTGAAGTGGTGTGTGTTGTTTTGAAAAGATAGAGAAATTTTTGTTTGTTTATTAAAATGGGGAAAACCTATTTTCATACATGAATTTTGATCTAGTGTTTGTGGACTGTTTTGGAAAAGGAAATGTATAGATTCTGTGCTTGTTGCCTGATGAGATGTTAAAGGCCAAAACCTACTTGTTCCATTCGATGTAGGTAGACCCGAGTTGTTTTATAGGTGTAAGTTTATAGTTTGGTTGCTCACCCTTAGAGCATATCAATCTTGAGGTTGGTGGTGACCAAGTGGTCATGTGGAGATCCTGTTACATGGTTTAGTCTTAGTTTTTTATTTTGTTTCTAGTTTTTTCAGTTGTATTTCGTACCTGAATTAGTTTGTATGCTTATTTATGATTAGTGGTTGGATTTTGCTGCTTGATTAGTTTATTTTATTTGATCCTAGTTTATTTGTGATTAATTGTTCCTTCTATGATTACTTTGATGCCTGACACTAGATTCCAACCCATGGGGATTGGGAATTCCCTTCAGGCCATGTCTTGGACTGGGTCAGATGTCGGGTTAGATGGTATCCCAGCTTGTTCTGTGACAAAATGTTATCAGAGCAGGCCCTTTATATTCGGGTGTCATGTAGTTGGAGATTATGACTATTGGGAATTGATAGGTAGGTATGGTAAGTGTATCATGAACATTTTATTAATCCTATCCTATATTTTCGAAGGGTAGTTTATGTTTTGAATATTTGTTTTGGTTTTAGATTGTTTTGGGTGAGGAATGATAATGGAGGTTAGCCAATGTTATGTAATGACCTCAAATAGAGTAGTGACCCATGTGGAGTCTGAGTATATAATTGAAGCTACTCTTAGTTATTGATGCTTACTCGAGGTATGGCCCACAAACCATGTTTTTAGGTTAGTCATGAATACTAGTTCTGTGCTCCAATAGTTTGGCATGGATAATTTTTTGTTTCAGTCTCAGTTGATGAGAGTAAGCTTTTAAAATGAAAATGGTTTTGAAATTTGAAAGAATGGGTTTTAAAAGAATATGTTTTGGATTGAAAATTTGGAAAATTATTGGGATTGATTGTGAAATGGAAAGTGTGGCCCTTGGTATTCCTTATGAATGTCCACATATGTGTGGGTATGTATGAGAAGTTTGTGTTAGCATGTGTTCATGGAATAAGAAAAATTGCTTGGACACATATGTGATGGTTCATAGGATTTCATGGGTAAGTATTTGAAGTTACTGTTTTAGATTGGTTTTTTAAAAAAGGAGTTTTGAAAGGGAAAATGATTCTAGAAATTGGTCTTATTTAAAATGATGGTTTTGTTCTATGAAAGGAATGTTTTGATTGATTAAAAATAGGTTTCAGTTTTTAGATAATGGCTTTGGAATAAAGTAGTTTAGAAATTGAAATGAAAAAGGTGGTTTTTGAGAAGAGGTTTTTTGGTTGTGCTCGTATGTGTTTTGATTGCGATCCTGTTAAGTTGGTTTGAGATATTTTTCTTGATTGTGTGTTGGTTGGATGTTGATTTTTGGCTTCGTGTTTTGATGTTGTTCTTAATATTCCATCCTGAAAGGTACCCAAGTTCTCTAATGAATCTTGACCAGTTTCTGGTTCTTCTCGAGTGTTGTATATCTATTAGGGTTATTGATGTATGTTAGAGGCAGTGGTGTGGCTTGAAATTGTTGAGTGTGTCTTCAAATCATTGGGAATTCCCGAAGCTAATTGAGTTCATTCTATTCTGGATTTTTTTGAGGGTCCAACATTGGATCAGTGGAAGGTAATTACTTTGTCATTAATTCAAGTAGGGATGACATAGGAAATTTTTAAGTCTATTTTCATATAAAGGTTCATACATGAGGAGGTGAAGGCAAGGAAGGTGGTAGAGCTTCTTGATTTTTGATAGGTCTAATAGTCAGTGAAACTTATATCAACCACTTAAAAGAGATGGTTTCTTTCTTTCTAGAGACAATGTCAGTGGATTAGTTTCAAGATCCTCTTTTTGTTTGGGGTATCCATCAAGAGAAAGGAAAAAGTTCTCTCATCTGGTGAAACCTGTTTTAAGAAGTTGATAGATGAGGCATTTTTAGATGAGTTGGTTCTCGGGGTACAATCAGGGGTTGTTGGATCTTGTGAAGGTTCTTAATCTAGAGAGTGGGGTGTGATAGAGGAACCTGTTTATGAAAATTCTCCATCATTGGTACTAACTTCAAGTTTTTTAGACTATTTTCTTATGTGCCACCAGTTTGGCCAGTTTAGGAATTCGAAGCTGTATATCACAATCCTATAAAGAAATGTAATTTGTGTGGACATCTATGTCATATAGAGAAGTTTTTTAGGAAGCATTTCCTGAAGAAGAAGCCTTGATCAGAGGATATTAGCGCCTGACTATGAGGCATTAGATGCGTCAGTCATTAGGGCTTTATCCATAGAACTGATAGTGAAAATTACACACACATTCTAGAGATCGCTAGGGTTGTGAGAAACCTTGGCCCAATTTTTGTCTCCAGCGTTGGAGTATAGAAATTTTTTGTTTCCTATTGTAATTTTCTTCTTCTTTCAAGTTTCTTTTATCTATGTAAGAAACTCGATGATTATTTTTTCCTAAAATATCATCCATGTGTTTCGGATATAGGTCTATAAATTGATGGACTTTTATAAATTGGTTTTAATTTCTTATTGAACTTGTTTGGAGATGCCCATGTTTGTGGAAATAATTGATTGTATCTTGTGTTCGGGTTCATTGTTTGGTTATGGTTTTTTTTATGGGTTTCCACCATGTGTTTTTGGTCTAGCTTATGTGTTAAATTTTTAGTCATAGTGGTGGTTTTGTTTAGCTCATGCAATGAATATTGGGATGGTTCATGTTTGGGGTCTCCTTATTCCCTTATTGGGTGGATCTAAAGTAATTCCATGGTGTTAGTAGAGTTATTATAGTGGGGAGAACCCTCTTGTGTTCTCCTATTGTTCTGCATGTTGTTTTTTTATTTATAATTGGTGAGGGGTGACTTGTGCAGTGAAAGGTCACCCTGAAGTTTGTAATTTTATTCAGCTTTATTCAGTTTTAGAATCATGTTTGTTTATCTTTCAGCTGGGTAACTTTATGGGGGAATAAAGTGTTTTTGGTGGGAGAATTGTCAAACACCAACCTTCATAATTATTTAATTCTATTCTTTTGTTGGATTTATTTTTTTGGGTGAGGTTCAGGTTGAGTTCCTGGTATATGTTTTTTATGTTTTTGAGTCTTTGGGTGATATCTTGGCATGTGCATAGTTTGGGTATATGGTTTGGGAAATCGTGTAGCCTCACCAATGTAATCGTGTGACTTTTTTTTTGGAGTCCATAGGTAAGTTGCACGAGTTTTAGATTATTTGGGAAACTGTGTAACCGTTGTGCGAGCAGTTCTATCCATTTGGACAATGTTGGTTGTACAAGGTTTAAGAAACTGTGTACAACTATTTGAGTAGTTCTATCCAATTAGATAGTGGATACCACATGGTTTACCCATGATTTATGTAGGTTTTGGTAAATAGTACAATCAAACCATGTGATCTACTGATATTCTTAAAAATTTGAAATTCCATGTTTTCCCTCCTATCATTTTAACCCCTTTCTGGATTTCCTCCTCCTTAGCCATTTTTGGCACATGAAAGGTTCTCCCAAGCCCTATACCTTTGGTTATCCTCCCTTCATGGAGGCTCCTACATGTTTTAAAGGTGTGTTTCATAGGATTTTTCCCAAATTTCTCCTCCTCTTCTTATCCTTGGATTTCTAGGGTTTTCTTAGTGGGTGTTCTCTCTTCGATGAACCCTAGGGGTTAGAGGTTTTGTATGATTTGATTTATTGAATGTTAGGGTGTGCATATTATATCTCTAGATTGGATATCCCCTTTCCCAAAGTTTCATCTCAAGCACACATCGTTGAGGTATGTGTTTCCATTATTTTCCATTATATTCCATTTAATGCGTGAGTCTTTCTAAATAATTTATAAATGTGAGTTCCTTACTTGTGATTCCTTAGTATGATTTTTTTGGTATTTTCATGACGAATAAAGGGTGATAAATGGTTTTATAAAGGGTTTCATTAATTATTTCAATGTTAAATGCAATCTTGGTGTTTGATAAAATTCCAATTTATTTTTTGAAGAAAAATTGGGTGATTTGGTGGTGCTTTCTCTTGACTATATTTTGATAATGCTGTTAAATTGTGAGTAGGGTGTTATATGTTGAAATTGGTGACTTTTATGGTGTTACACACATAGGTTTCTTGTTGTGTTGATTTAAAATAAATTATTGTTTCTAAAAAATGATCATTGGAATGATTTCATGGATGCATGATTCTTTCATTGGATGTTGGCACATCCATGGGTGCACGATGTGCACACATGGATGGGAATTCAAATGAAGATGGAACTCGAGAGTGATCCCACTTTTCTAGAAATTTTTTTCTAGAATTTCTATATTGTGTGGTAATGCTTTACATGACTCAAAAAATGTGGTTTCAAATATATTCCTTGAATGTTGTCCCATTTGGTACCTTGGAAAAGTGAGTTGGGTTTTAAGTGGTATGAAAGCCTGTTTGACACCTTAAATCATGCTGTGTGTATTCTTCATGATTTTAAAAATAAACTAAGAAATAGAATTGAACTTGAAAATTTAATTCCCATTTTGAATTAAAAATATAAAAGTGGTGTTTTATATTATTTTTGGAAAATGGTTTTGAAATTATTTGTAAGTGTATTTAAAATGGGCTCGATGTAAGGCTTGGTTGGAGATTTACAATGTTTTGGAAATAAATCATGGGTTTGGAAGTGTAAATTCCTGATTGGAATCTTAGCATGTTTTGGGAAATGTTTTGAATCTTAAATAACGTGACAAAACGTTTTGGACTTGTGAATGACTTTCTATAAAATGGGAACCCATATGAAAGAATTCACAATGTGGGTTATCACACTTAGTGGTATCAGTCTTTGGGGTAGGCAAGTATAGTGGTATCATGTAATGTGATTCATGCATGCGAGGGCCTCCTCCTTTCACTATGTACTATTACCATGGGTTTTCTAGGAGTATTTTAGAGGGTCGAGTGATGGTTTCTTGTCAACCCTAATTAGATGGGTTTTTACCCCATTGACTTTATAGGGCTTTGTGGGATGTTCCACTGGATTAGCTAGTTTATAGCGATTAGTTGGTTATTAACTACGAAGATGCACTATATGCCGATAGGTGAGTCTGACCCGAGTACATCTAGGGATCTCTCTATGGATGTTTAAGAAATTCCCATGGTAACTAAATTTATTTGGTTGTTTATATTATGCATGCACTTGGTTTCTTATTGAAACTACTTGTTTATTTTCAACATAGCCTAGTATCATTTTGTTTGGATTTTGGTTAAAAAAGGGTTAATCCATTTTTGAAAATAGCGACGTGGTGTGTGTTGTTTTGAAAAGAAAGGGAAAGTTATTTTTTTTTTGTTAAAATGAAAAAAAAAACAATTTTTATACACATATATTTCAAACTAGTGTTTGTGGAAGGGTTTAGAAAAGGAAATGTATAGATTCTGTGGTGGTTTCCTACTGATCTGTTTAACTGTACACCCTTATCATGCCATTTGGTGTCGGTAGACCCAATTTATTTTTCAAGTGTAGGTTACTAGTTCATTTAAAAACCCTTGGAGAAGGTTGATCTTGAGGTTGGTGGTGGAAAAGTTGTCACATGGAGATCATGTAACATGGCTTGGTTTAATTTTTTTTTTATTTAGTTTCATGTTTTTTTAGTTTTATTTTGTACTTGGATCAATTTATATATTTTTTATGAATAGTGGTTTTATTTTGTTGCTTTCTCAGTTTATTTTATTTGATCATATTTTATTTGGGTGAAATCATTCCCTCTGTGATTAATTTGATGTATGACACTAGTTTACAACCCGTGGGTATTGGGAACACCCTTCATACCATGTCTAGGATTGGGTTGAATGTAGGGTTGGATGGAATTCCATCTTGGTTCATGAAAATACATGTGATTTTATCTTTTCAAGAAATATTACTTTCAAATCTATTTTAGTTATAATAACTACATGATATTCACTAACTATTTTATATTGGGGGAAGGTGTCATATTTATTTTATTTATTTAGTTTTATTTGTGTTTATTAAATTGACTGATTTATGTACTAAAATGGTATTATTATTTCTTATTTTATCCAGTATGCATAATCTTTATCATTTTATTTACTAATATGTTGGAATGAACTGATTTGATTGTTGATATTTTGTTATTAAGCATGTATTTATGGTTTTGTCATTTAATTTACTATTTTTTCTATATGAATTTATTATTTCATTTACTAATATCATATTTTAAGTTATTATAATATATTTTGGTCAGGTACCACCTGCTACTATCTACTTTTAATATACATTCCATGTGTCTAAACCATTTATGTTTAATTATTTAAATATGTATTATTCCTAGAATATCATTAATATATTTATTCTTAGTTTAAGGGAGAGTTATCTTGAATATTTATCATGTATTTAACTGTTTAATTTTACTGAAATTTGTTGAATCATTTATTACTTTTTTAATTTGTTACTAATTATTTTATTATTCTTTGATTATTTTAAACATATTTCATATATACTTGAAATTCACTATTCTATCTTTTTAAAGGAAGATTATTTTAAGAGGGTTTTATTTTACTACATTAGGGATCCTTGGAATTTCTATTTTTATTACATGTGTTCATATTTTTTATCAACGAATAAAAATAAACATACATATCATTACCCAATTTTTTTGGTCCTGATATAAGCAGAGACAACATAATGTATTTGTGCATCATGTATAACCATAATGTTAGGTTATAACATACCAACATAACCATCCATGTACCCTGATTTCTATTTTGTACACCAAAAGTATTCATTCTATATGTATATATCTCAAGAGAGAGGTTTCTCAACTCATTTTTAAATTCGGGACACACATGATCAATTTTATTCCATTGAGGAGAGTTTATTGGGTGATAGAATATCCCATCTAGAATTATTTTATCTACGTGCCAGGGCAGTTTTCTTGTAGTCTCCTCATTTCCATAAATGAAATATTAATATTATAATAAGTTTATTAATATTACTATATTATAATAAATGTATTAATATTATAATAATTATTTTATTATTAAATGTATCAATAAATATATTAATATTATAACAAATATTAAAAATAAGTGTATTAATATTATAATAAATGAAGAATTAAATAACTGAATTATAATAAAATAAATAAATATTCAATGTTAATAAATATAATTAATAATTAATTATATTTAAAATTATTAATTATAATTAAAAGTATTATTACCTATATAAATGAATAAATATTTTTTAAAATATATCATTAATACACATTTATGGTGTCTAGGGTTTTGATGTTATGAAGATTGATATGGATTGATTTTTTTTATCCAATGGATGTCTTTATTTCTAATCCAAAGACCACTGATGATGCTCCTTCTTCGTCTAGGGTGTTTTGTGAGCATCAATCAAAAAATCATGTGTCTTTGGATGTACTAGAGAATTGTGTTGTGATGTTTTTGGGTGACTCAAAGAATTATGGTTCATTGGTATCTTTTGAGTTTGATTTGAGAGCTAGATTATTCTTTGTTTGTATTAATGATTCCTTAATGTTTCATAATAAAATTACAAGAAATAGATCTCTCGCATTCTTTGAGGTGAATTTTGAGATTACAAATGCTCAAATCAAGGATTTAAAACATTAAATCATAATTAGATTGATGAATCTTCCAAAGGTAATGAATTTAAGAGATTTTTTTCTTTAGAATTTGGTTGCATGACAATTGATTGCAGGGGGTTGAATTTCATTCGATCATTCATGTTGAGTTCACTAATTTTGAATGGTTTCTAATGGGGGTTTTCATTGAAGCAGAAACACCCAACGGTTCTATATCCTTGGGGGACCTACATTCCAATGGAATGCACTTATAGGGTATTTTTTTCAGTGATTCTTAAGAGCTCGCACTTGTTGAGAGGATGGGAGGTCGATCTCATCACACCCTTTTAGGGGGGATTGTTTCCTACTCCAGGACTCTCTTATAGATTTAAGATATGTTCATGAATACTTTATTAATTCCCAATTATTATATTGGTCACCCTTGAATTAACAACCAATTATTAGCATGTTTAGAGTTTAGAATCATCTATATAAATCTGAGTTTATTCATTAATGGATATATCAGTATGTATTATAGGTCCTCCATCAGTGGTATCCTATTATATACTGATTAGATATTCTTTGGTCCTCATTATGATGAAGCCAGTTTCATAGCCATAGTGGGGAACTCAAGAGTGTATTTTAATCTAGGGATATGAGAGTTGTTATGATGTTGGTATTGGACCCATGAAATGGGATTCCTACATATCCAAACAAGAGGGATCAGAACCCATGTAGTTCAGTGTCGCCTAACGGGACACATCATACCTTTTATGTTCATGTGATAAGGAACTAACCATATAGTTTAACATCATGTGGCAAGGACATCCATGTAAAAAGTTCCTAGTCAAAGTTTGGTGTGAGACTTTTGCTAAGGCAGCCCAATAAACCTAGAAGAAGTATGGATTTCCAAGATGAATTAGACCTTACTGGGAATGTGGCCTATGAAGAATAGGGTTGACAAAGCGTGTTGGGTATGTACATTGGGGAGGATTCCTACATATCAATTTTGGACAATAATCAAATACCACGTAGTTAGGTTGGTCTTACAACGGTGTGTGGCCCTTTGAGAGGATTAAGATGGGGATTTTTCTTGAAAAGGATGCCCTGTATAAAGAGGGAGAGTGAGTGATGTTTATGCTAATGGTTATTTGAAGGCTTGTTCAAGTATTATTCCTAAGGAGGCGGCCCATTGATCTCAGTCTATAGGTAGGCACCCTAAGTATCATGATTTTAGCAGGAATCGGAGTTCTCATCATTCAAGAAAAGTTCAGGTCTTAGAAAGTAAGGTTTCCTTGGTTAATAGAGGTTATTATTAGTGTTTACTCCTAATGAGGATTTAATCATTTTATGGTTACACTTGAAATAAGGGCCAAATAATAATAAAGTTGGGGAATAGTACTCAGGAGGATGCCCATGGATTGGTTTGGGATCAAGTGTATGTCATTGCCACCATTCCTCTAAGCCCACACAAGCCATGCTCGATATAAGAAACAACTAGAATCGGAAGATCTAGAAAACCACACAATCTACTTTTCCCATAGGTTGGATACATGGATTTTAGGACCCAAACCTATGGGGGAACTTTGGAGGAAGATGAGAGGAGGATTCAAAAGAATACTCTGCCAAAACATGCATCTGACCATGTGGATTCCAGGTTTGTGGCTAGCCTCTGTGTCTACTTGAGTCCGGACGAGTCATGCTTGAATTTTATGGAAAATAGGAAGTCAATGATATGGAAAACCACACTTATGCTCCTCCGTTGGTTGAAGAGGATGAGGCTATGGGAGGGACAGTATAGGACTCTAGTGCCCATGCCCTCTCTAACCTAGTAGCCAAGGGGGTGATAAGGAGTAGGAGTGAAACCTCCTTCATGAAAGGCTATGGGATTACCCTAGGAGGGATTCCCTTAAATTGGTTCCACAGTGGGAGAGGAGGATCTCATTCCATGTTGAATGAAAAATAAAGCATAATTCTCACCCTCCTTGCTAGGAACTAGAGGCTCTGATTCATAGAGACAATAAGGGTAGGACATGGTCCTATCACTAGTATCTAATACCGATAACTCCTTATCACCGTCCATGGGGTAGGGTTCCTTGTGACCAAAGGTATATAAATCCACATGAACCATGAGAACCCTAACCCTCTCATAAGAAAACTGTGGGAAACCTCTAACCAAATGAATAAAAATCTAAATAGAAGACATGATGGTGTGCATTTTTCCCATCGTTTTGAATGTTTTTAGGTTTTGATAGAGCTTTCAACATGGCCCCTCTCAGACAAGGTATCCAAAAGAGAAGAGTCCCAACCATGGGTGGCTTAGAAAAGGTCATAATCATAGGCTTGTTTAGGGTAGAGGCTAGGGAAATCCAAGGGAGGATCACACAGATAGGCCTAAGTGAGAAAAGGGAGGCCCCCATAGGGGGTACTTCACTTAGGTGGAATAGGGTGAGGTGATTGTACCTTAGTAGATGAACCACATGGGAAAAAAACTTGGGGTATGCTCTTCTCAATCCTTCAAGGGTCTCCACAGGTGTTCATAGAAGTGGATCACGTAGGTCCCTGTTTAGAAGAGGGGACCTCATTCTACTGTTCATCAACTAAAGGGGAGTGATTTCCTCACACAGGTGATGCATATTTTAAACCTTTGGGGACTTTATTTTCACTACCCCCCTTCAATTCCTTGTTCTTTAGGCTTTAGAGGGAAAACTAGATAGTTTAGAGGGATTGGGAGAAGGACTAGGGTGATCATAACGTTAGGAGTGAATTTTTATCTATAAAAATGAGGAACCCAAGGACCTATTTATAGGAAAATATGGGACCTTGGGAATGGAGTCTATCTCGCTCAGGGGTTCTACTCAGGCATCTCATGTAGGTTCTCACTCAGACCAATCGCATAGGCCGATGTACATGAATTCTAAGTGATGACGGTGCTTTGAGGTGTCTGGGAAAATGGCCTTTGGAGGATTTTGGGGTCCTTGTACTTCTTTATTTATCTTATTCTCTTATCCATAAGGTATTTCCATTTGTCACCTTTTCATCCATGTGAAAAAATATAGTGTCAAAAATAATCCCCCTCCATATTAGATCTAATCGAAAGAAGTGGGTCTAATCCTGAGGTAAAGGGATGAAAAGGTTGGATGTATCTTGTAGGTAATCTATACAGGTCGTCTATGCTGGTTGGCCTCTTAGGTCTTCCATGTTTCTAGGGTGCATATGCGGGCCGTACATAAGAGATTATTCATTTATAAATAGGGTCTTCATTTCAATGATGAACTCCCATGACTTTGTATTTCAGGTCTTACCATGATAGTACCCCACACAGACCCTCTATTGAAGCTTCCTTGCTTAAAGAATCATTTTCATAGACATAGTATGTCCCTAAAAATTTGATACAAATATCTAGGAGATTGACTTATGTAGAGACCTTGATCAATGACTCAACATAAGGCCCTTTCATGATTAATTTTCACGAGTCCCCTGCGCGAGTTCATTCTTTTACTAAATTTCCTCTATTATTGCAATTTTTTTAAATAAAATTGTTGTTAATGAAAACTAGTACTTATTTTTAGGTTCAATGGCCACTAAAAATACTAGAGTTCCAGAAAAAAGCCAAGAATTGAATAGAGAATATGTTGAACACTACAGGTAATGACTATTATGATGTTCATGATACTACTCTACCCGATCTGGAGGGACATCCAAAAAAATATCATTGTGAATTTCATGAGAGTAATTATCTGCCAATTTATTACCACAACCATCTGAAGGAGTTCCTCATACCGGCTTTTAAGAACTATACTCCTCTATCCTAGTTTCAATAATATAGAAAATTCACCACTTCCAAAATTTCAAGCATTGGTGCATATATTAATGATGGTATGTCATCCAAACCATGTGTCATTCACCATAACCAATGTGCTCTAGACCTGAAGTTGCACAAATAAAAATTTAATCCGCATTTTTATCCATCCATCTTTTGTGATTCCCAAACTGATCGATCAAAGGGTTGGAAGAAAGACTGGGACTTCCACCCAAGAGGTGTTGTTAATCCTGCGTGGATGTGGAAATAATGGGTGCACCAAAGTTATGCAGAATTTAAGAAGGAGATAAAAGACATAAAAATATATGAGGTTTTTTGGGTAGGGAAAACCTAAGTATATAAGAATTCCAAATTTATTATTGAGTTGTTAAGTCGGTGGAGTCCACAGACAAACTCTTTCCACTTGATGCATGGATAAGTTTGTATTAGCTTGTGGGATTTACACACAATATCTAGGGCTCCGATCCTTTGAGATATGTCAGATGAGTTCATCCATTCAAGGGAGATCTGTGATGATGTTGAAAGGATGCCACCTATAGTGCATGAGGTGATGAAGATATTTCATGATCTTATAAAGGAAGAACCTTTCCCTAAGGGGGATATCCATCTTGAAGTGTGGATTAGTACATTCCTAGAGCCAGAGGGAGAAGACCCAACACGAAAATGTTCAATTGGGATTCCCATGATGGTTAAGTGAAGCACTCTTTCTATATCTTGGATAACTCTAGAAAAAGGGGAGTACGACAAATGGGGGGTATAAGACGAAGTACATCATTCCTGAGAAGACATGTCTCACAGGATTTTTATCCATGTGGATAAGTATCTATCTGCTACCTTTCTGTAATTCCAACGATGACAGAAATTCAGGGACATTTGTTGTGGAATCCAAGTTGGATGAGAAGAAGCAATTGGGGTTGGAAATCCCCATATTAGAGAAAATATATTGATTCCTACTGAATGTTCATGTGGGGAAGGCACCGTTATGAATTTCAGGACTGTTCAAGGTACAATGGGGATGGATAGTGGCTTATTTTAGATCTTACACCATGTTAAATAAGGTCGATATTCCTAGGATCTCATTTCGACTATATGTTCAGGTTGTTTCTGGTATTAAACCCTTGTTTATGATTCCCAGTGAGATCCTATTAATCTTGATCATATTCAAGTAATTTAAATTCTTCCCATATGCAGGCCTGCTTACTAGGATCTTTACCAATTACAAGAAGTCTATCAATGAGCTAAGGTCATATATGATGGCCTTTAGAGATGGTGTTATGGAAACTTATATTGATGGAAAAGTTTTATGCAAGGCCTATGATCTATATTGGTTTGTACTCCAATTAATGTGCATGCAATAGATAACTATATATCCTCCAATTAATGTTCAATCAAAAAATCATTTGATGGTAGTCCGACAGGTATGGATGCTTACTGACATGGAGTTGACTCATGTGATGATCAACCTACCTCCAGTGGATGTGATGAGTGGTTTAACTTACTAGCATGACAAGTCATGGATTACATCATACCCTAAGGGAGTGTTGAAAAAATATGTTCCTCAAATCGGTACATGAAAAATATAAAAGTGTGGAAAGTGGTCTAGAAAGTATTATGTTCATATATAATATGTTTCTTCTCCCCTGGAGGATACTTCATCCCCTTCAGAAGGTATTGATGATGAGGTACCAATTTTTCCCAAATGACCTAATGCAAGGTTTAGTCCAACGACCAGAATCAAAAGGGATACACCAACTGAAATTGAACCTAGATGGTCCATTAATTACCACCAATAAGAGACATGATTTCTGTATTCTCATCATTCATCTATGATAGGGAGGGTCAGGAAGGCTATGAATCAAGGGATAATGAGTCATCTATAAGGAAGTCTAGAATGACCTAAAAATTTTGCAACTAGTGATAGTAAAACTTTGTAAGGACGTGTCCTTTAATGTTCAAATAATATGGGAACTCCTTTGTGCTAGGATGAGAATTCAAGATATAGGAGATGATCAAGCCCCGCTCGATCTTCACATAAAGGAAAATCCCACTGAGGTGAGGATTTATATGAGGGAGTAAGAGAATCTCATTTATGAAAATAAAAATTGGATCCCTACCACGAGGCTAGTGGAGGATATGATGAGACATGGCACTACTGAAGGGGCCATTCACTCATCTTCTAAGGAATGGATTGGTTATGTCAATATCAAAGATGTAATTTCCCTTTTCACCATATCCTCCTTTATCCTATTTTATTTTATCTGAAACAAAGTGATGTAACTAAGGGGAAGGTTATTTTAATTTGAAGTGGCCCAAGTGGGAATGAAATGAGAATTCATTGCCGAAATATAGCCCAACTAGTACCCCAATCAGGATTGATGAATCGCCTCCTGAATAGGGAGAGCTATCTATGAGCCAGTAGTAAATAGAGGGCTAGATAGTAGGGGAAACTATATTTCCCACTATAATAACTGTATTTGAGTAGGTTGATGCTATCCCTACTCTATCAATAAAGAAAGAACTCCTAAGGATAAAATATTTGGCTAAATGACTCATTAGTCATGGTAAGTCATCATGGAGTCATTAATATATGCTTTATCCATAAAAAAATTTCTAACCCTTTTCGTGTTATAGAATATCCTTCCCTATACTCTCTCAAGGGGCTTAAAAAAAGAATCCAAGAACTAAAGAGGGTGCTCTAAACTAAATGCAGATCCTTACTAGTGAGTTGTATCCCTTGATAGAAGAAGTGTTGAGGGTTGAGTATATGTCATCTGCTCCTGTCACCACTTCTACTACTGTAGATAGGGATGATGATTTTGGTAATGTCAAAGGTACATTATTGTTTCCGACACTTTCGTCGGGGCGTGCACATCCATCTGTGGGGAGGACGCACTGCTTGTTGCCCCGCATTCCCGCTTTCCAAAGGTGGGCGACATTCATTCCTTGTTCAGGTACGTCTGCTCCTTGATCAAAACGGGATGATGGGATGTCGGTTCTTCCTTCCGTGGATTCCTCCTCAGAACTCATCACCTAGTCCGAGTCTCCCTCATAGATTTAATACGTTGTTCGTGAATCTCATTCCTGGTGCCATATCGTCATGGACGCTAGTTAATTACACTACTTCTATCAAGACTTTCCATAGGGTCTTGACATGGTAGCGACCTATGGTCGGAGTAGACGACAACATTATGCATGTCAGGGCATCTCTGGGTGCATGGACATTGGGGAACCTGTATTCTTCCTCATGAGAGGGCATCTCAAGGGTGCATAACCCAAGGCATCCCACGTCAGATGTGGGGAATCATATGCCATAGGCATGCATATGAGGTTTTGCTCAGCTTCCCATGTCTAACACAGGGTATGTTGCAAGATTAACGTCTAGCAGAGACGGTTACACCAAAGGCGTGTCATACAAGGTTTTCCTCAGGCATCTTGTGTTTATCACAAGGTAGTCCGCGAGTTTAACGTCTTGCGGAGACGGTTATGCCATAGGCGTGTCATCCGAGGTTTTCCTCAGGCATCTCATGTTTATCACGAGGTAGGCCGCGATTTGAACGTCTTGCGGATACTGTTACGCCAAAGGCGTGTCATCCGAGGTTTTCCTCAGGCATCTCGTGTTTATCACGAGGTAGGCCGCGAGTTTAACGTCTTGCGGAGACAGAATGAGGGTGATTAGAACGTCCCACAGAGACGGATCAGATTGGTATATCCCTAGGAGGGAACACCTGGAAGGTTTACCAAGGGGATGGATCAGAATGCCCAATGAGGACGAATCCGAGGTGGTGCACTCCCTAGAGGGGAGATGTCACACCGTAATGGCTGATCTGAACACCACTGAGGGCGGATCAGGGGAAGTGCACCCCAGGATGGGGTACACCATGGATTACCATTGGTTGGGATTGAACCTCTTGGAGGTTTCCTACGTACCCTGTGTAGAGGACAAGGATCAAAACCCACATAGCTCAAAAGGGTGATGAATCGGGGTGTACACAGAGGACAACAACCCGGAGACATGTTGGGGCTTACGCATGGATAGCAGCCCATGCGCCGCTAGGAGCAGTGAGGAGGTGGATGGCATGATCCCATCGGGATGTGGAGGCCCGGGTGAGATTCAGGATGGGTGATGGATGGATGAATGAAGTGGAGGGGGAATTAAATGGGACCATCGCAGGGGCGACAGTGAAGTTGGGCTTGATCCTTGAAGAGGCTTCCTACGTATCCCCGTGGCAGGGAATCAAAGTCCGCGTAGTTCGGGATGGTGCCGGTGAACTGACGTGAAGGTGGACCTTGGCCCGATGGATGTCATCAGCGAACCAACGTAAAGGTGGACCTTGGTCCGATGGGCATCGTTAGTGAACCGACGTGAAGGTGGACCTTGGTCCGACGGGTGGTGGGCTTGGACCTCTGGAAGGCTTCCTACGTACCATGCCTTGGCATGGATCGAATTCCTCATAGTTTGGATGATGGAATTCATCAGCGAACCGATGTGAAGGTGGACCTTGGTCCAATGAGAGATGGGTTTGAACCTCGGGGAGGCTTCCTACGTACCATGCCTTGACATGGATCAAAGACCTCATAGTTCAAAGGGTTTCATCGGTGAACCAACGAGAAGGTAGACCCGGGGGTCCACTAGTGGTGGGCTTGAACCTTGGGAACCCTGACGTGAATAAACAATGGGCGGTGGGCTTGAACCTTGTGGAGGCTTCCTACGTACCATGCCTTGGCATGTATCAAAGTCCCCGTAGTTCGGAATGGTAGTGGGTGTCGGTGAACCGACGTAAATTAGGGACGTTTGGTCCGATGGGAGATGGGCTTGAACCTCTGGGAGGCTTCCAACGTACCATGCCTTGACATGGATCAAAGTCCTCGTAGTTCGGGTTGGTCACAACGGCTTGCTGTCGGACTGTAATGCAGTTTAACGTCATGCTGGACGAAGGTAGAACTCGATGTGAATTGGATGATGGGTGGGCTTGAACCTCATGGAGGCTTCCTACGTACCATGCCTTGACATGGATCAAAGACCTCGTAGTTCAAATGGGTGTGCAGTTTAATGTCATGCGAGACAAGGGCATATAGTTTAACGTCATGCTGGATGAGGGTGTGCAGTTTATCATTATGCTAGATGAGGGTATTGCCATGGCCGATGCTTACTCTAAGCCCACGTGAGTCATGCTCAGTGTGAGAAACAAGAGACAGCAAGGACCTGACGATCACGCCGCGAAGGGTGCGTCCGTGTGAAGCGAAGAGGGGATTATGCGTTAGGCGGCCCATGGTGCTAGGACTTACTCCAGGATGGAGGACCGAAGAAAAGGATGATGATGGTTTCCAACTTGAGCCTTGAAGAGGCTTCCTACATACCATTCCTTGACATGGATCAAAGACCATGTAGTTCATCTGATGACGGCTTACCGCTGATTGGTTGGTTTCAACGGCTTACCGTTGGATTGAGTCACAATGGCTTACCGCTAGATGGGATCACAATGGCTTACTACTGGATGGGATCACAACGGCTTACCGCTGGATGGGATCACAACGGCTTACCACTGGATTGGTCACAACGGCTTACCACTGGATGGGGATGTGAACAACTTACCGTTGAATGGGGTCGCAACGGCTTACCGCTAAATGGGGTCACAACGGCTTACCGCTGGAAAAGGATGTCAACAACAATGGATGTGGCTTACGTGAGTAAGCTGCCCGGGTGCCGCTAAGGAGCAGCAATGGTGAATGGGGCTTACGCAAGGATGCTGCCCGGGTGCCGCTAAGGAGCAGCAACGGTGAATGGGGCTTACGCTAGGAAGCTGCCCGGGTGACGCTATGGAGTGGCAATGGTGAATGGGGCTTACGTAGGGAAGCTTCCCGGGTGCCGCTATGGAGCGGCACTGGTGAATGGGGCTTATGTTAGGAAGCTGCCCGGGTGCCGCTATGGAGCAGCAATGGTGAATGGGGCTTACGCTAGGAAGCTGCCCGGGTGCCGCTATCGAGTGGTAATGGTGAATGGGGCTTACGCAGGGAAGCTGCCCGGGTGCCGCTATGGAGCAGCACTAGTGAATGGGGCTTACGCAAGGAAGCTACCCGTAATGTCTTCCTCATGTCTGGCCATGAGGGCATCCCAACTCACTGATGAATTGAGGCCTTCACCTATGCACTGGTGCACAAGAGGGATAATGCAAAGGGGCGTTGGAATCATGCCACTGTAGTCATGGCATTGAGCATCTTATGCTTGGAGCATAAGGCATATCCTGTTTGGAACAAGAGGCAGCCTACGTTAGGAACATAGGGCATACTACAATTTAGAGTCTTATAGGTATGACTATTAGAATCTCATGCTAGGAGCATAAGGCATCTCTTATTTGGAGCAAGAGGCATACTATGTTTGGAACATAGGGTGATCACTACAGTTTAGAGTCTTGTAGGTAGGACTGTTGGCATCTCATGCTAGGAGCATGAGGCATCTCTTGTTAGGAGCAAGAGGCATCCTATCATTTGTTAGACAGGGGGAACTACAGTTTAGTGTCATGTAGGTAGGACTGTTGGCATCTCATGCTTTGAGCATAAGGCATATCTTTCTTGGAGCAAGGGGCATCCAATCATTTGTTAGATAGGGAGTACTACAATTTAAAGTCATGTAGGTAGGACTATTGGCATCTCATGCTTGAAGCATAAGGCATCTCTCGTATAGGGAAAGAGGCATCCTATGTTTGGCACATAAGGATTACTACAGTTTAGAGTCATGTAGAAAGGACTATTAGGCAGAAGATGCCTAGAAATGGTTGGTGTTGGGACTCACGCAAGGGCGGCCCACTACTAGAAAAACAGGTATTTGCGAAGGGGCATTTGCGACGGGGGCCCGTCGCAAATGGCTCGTTGCTGAAAACGGCGTCGTAACAACACTTATTTGCGACGGGCCCGTCGCTAAAGCCTTTTTTTGCGACGGGTATTCTCCCCGTCGCAAATAGTACTCTGTATATTTGTAAAAAACTTTTAAAATAGTTTTTGCGACGGGACCCGTCGCAAAAACTATTTTTTAAAAAAAATAAAAAACTATTAATAAATTATTTTAATGCATATAATAATAATAATAATATTTGCGACGGGCATAGTATCCCATCGCAAATACTATAAAAAAATAAAAAAAATAAATTATTAATAAATTATTATAATTAATATAATAATAGAATTATAATTCACAAATAAAAATAATAAATTATTTTAATTAATATAATAATAATAGAATTATAATTGAAAAATAAAAAATAATAGAATATTAATAAATGATTTAATTAATATAATAATATTAGAATTATAATTCATAAATAAAAAAAATATTAATATGTTATTTTAATTAATATAAAAATAATAGAATTATTTTACATTCAAATATTAAAATAATTCAAGTATTACAAAAAAATATAATTAAATTATAATATTTCAAAATTTTAATATATATATAAAATTTAATATTATAAAATATAAATAATATTATTATTCATATTAATATTGTTATTTAAAAATATAATATTATTAATATTTTATAATGAGACAGAAACTACGAATAGAAAAAAAATCATATTTTGATTTCACAAATTTTATAACATAAATACAAACTCTAATCTAAAGGAGGGGGGGGGAGGTGGGGGATCTGCAGATGGTGGTGGAGGAAACTCCATCCCTAAAGCATGAGTGAGTCGGCGCATGTACTCCATCTGCTCCTGATGCTGCTGCTGCCACCGACTCGTCTGCTCCTCGTACAGCTGCTGCTGGCGTCGACGCTCCTCCTCATGCTACTGACGCATCTGCTCCTGCTCCTGTCAGAGACTCTCTATCAGTGTAGTCTGAGATCGCAACTCATCCTCATACTGTGTAGTAGAAGAAGATGCACGAGCTCCTCTCGAGCTGGACGCCGACATCGCAGCACTGCCATAATAATCTCCGGGAGTCAGTCGAGAGCCGATACCAACTACCCGGCCCTTCTCGAAGGCATAATAGGTGTCCTGCATCCATGCCGCCTCATCAAACTGACAGCCAGTGGTCTGATCTGATGACTCGGCCTGACTCTCAGGCCGGGCCTGTGACGCTGCGACCTCATATGACTCCTATAGTTGAAATTTAAAATTAAAATTGTGAATATATTATATGCAGTTAATTTTTAAACTTGAAAACAAATAATACTGACCACGATGTGATGCTGACGATCACCTCTGAGCTCCCCAGTAGCAGGATCACTATACATCCTCCGATATACGTCGTACTCTGTAATATCGGGGTGCTTGACAGCCTATAAGAATAAAAAATAAATTGTTAATATTTATAGTTATATAAAATATTTATAAATAATGTACGTACCCGATGCTATCTATGAGTACTGAAAGAACGACTCCCAGCTCGATGAGTCACCTCCTGTCTCCCCCGATTCTGCCTCCCCACCGACGATCTCCTCTGAAAGTCACCACTCAACCAGTGCGCACATAATCCATCCCATACATGGGATGAAATGTACTCTGGTCGGTGTGCTCTACATGACTCGTCAAAATCTGACACTCCTGCTTTCTTCATCGCAGCT
Source organism: Viscum album (assembly GCA_963277665.1). Lineage (NCBI taxonomy): Eukaryota > Viridiplantae > Streptophyta > Magnoliopsida > Santalales > Viscaceae > Viscum > Viscum album. Next base: position 1,080,781,748 of record OY728145.1, on the reverse strand, counting down.
TTTCTTAAATTGTGCAAAAACTGACGAAGGCGATCACGCATGGCCACCTCCCATGCCTCGTGGATGGCGTCACGCATGGTATCCTCGATCGGATACCATAAAAACTACAAATAAATCAAAATATCAAGTTAGAAATGAAATAATTTTCAAAATAAAAATTATTTATTTACGTACGTACCAACCAATGGCCAAACATGGCCTGCTTCACATCAATGGGAATCTGCTCCCATGTGGTCCATGGCTGAGAGAAATAGTTGCGCAAAATAGCGCTGCCCTGTCCAACTGCTATATGCGGAAAATTGTAAAAATAATAAACATTTATTATGTGAATAGATTAATGAAATCTTAGTCATGTCCACAGGTTATCACACAGGTTATCACACCTCCGTGTGCGTGGATCAAACCCAAGACGTGGACGTCGCTCGGGGACGGGGTCAGGAATCATCAATCGTGCAAGACCGTGCCCCCTCCGCATACTCCCTGGAGCGCCTGCAGGCTGAGGGTCATCTGTCAGCAACTCATCCGCATCGAAAGTCAGGTCAGCATCCGCCAACTCACGAAATGTGGCGTCGTCCATCTGAAATAGAAAATGTTAATGTTAGCAAATAATTGATAATTACTATTATATATACATATATACATATTATGATTGTATATAAATACCATGGAATTCTATCAGTGTTCATCTTCATCATCATCTTCATATATGTCAATGTCATCTTCATATTCCTCCTCAACATCATCGATATCCATTCGAGTTATAGTTGCTTCATCTCTTACCATTTCAAATTCATATGTGACATCAGTACGAAACAAATTATCAAAACAGTTCTTCTCAATATGCATGACATCTAACATGTGTCAGACCAACAGATCAGACCAATATGGAAAATCCCAAAATATGCTACGTTTAATCCAATTGTGTTCTTTCCTAAAACCAGAAATTTTCTGTTGGTTTATTGTGGGACCAAAAGTGATGGGAGGTAATGAAAATACAACTGATTTTAACTCCGAACCTGATAGCATTTTTGGATTTCCATCCCTTTCAACTGTTCCTTTTCTGAAATGAGATCTGTTTCTGCGAAAAGGATGATCAGCTGGAAGAAATCTGTGATGACAGTCAAAATAACAAGGTTTCTTTCCATGAATGAGCATAAATGCTTTGTTCTCTCCCACACAGTAAGGAAATGATTTCTGACCATGTGTACTCCGGCCAGATAACATCCCATAAGCCAGGAAGTCACTTATTGTCCACATCAATGCTGCTCTCAGTATGAAATTCTGTTTCGTTGCAACATCATATGTACTGACACCAGTACTCCACAATAAATTTAATTAATCAATCAATGGTTTCAAATAAACATCAATATTTTTCTTCAGATGTCCTAGAATTAGTAAAGTCAAAAATATATATTGCTCCTTCATCAACATCCATGGAGGTAAATTGTACGGAGTTAAAAAAACAGGCCAACATGAATATTGACTACCATAAGATCCAAACGGACAGAAACCATCAGTGGAAAGGCCCAGTCGAACATTTCTAGCTTCTAAAGCAAAGGATGGATGCACTCTATCAAAATGTTTCCATGAATCACCATCGGCTGGATGATTCTAGCTTTTATCAGTTGAAATATTCTCTTTATGTCATAACATCATTGTCGTTGTATTCTTAGACATGAATAAACGCTGAAGTCTAGATGTAAGCGGAAAATATCTCAAATGTTTTACAGGAATCAAACCAGACTTCCCGTGTTGTTCTTCTTTATATCTCAGTTGCCCACATGTGGGACAACTATCCAACGACTCATTTTCCCCAGAATATAAAATGAAATCATTTGAACATGCATGAATCTTCTGACAAGTAAGTCCCAAATTTCGAACCAGCCTCTTACTCTCATAGTAATTTGCAGGTAAAACATTTCCTTCGGGTAACAGTGTTTTAAGCAAAGAAAATATCTGGTCAAAACAGGTGTTTGACATTCCGTTATCTGATTTGATAGCCATAAATTTTGCAACTGCTTCTAATTTTCTCATCTTGCAGCCAGGATATAATGCATCCTCAGCAGACTTCAACAACTCATAAAATTCAGACGGTGCCAACTCAGGATTTGAAGCTATATCAGCCGGAGTTTCTGTATGTTGAACAGATGAACCTGAAACATCATGTACTAAATCTTGAAATTGGGATGGATCCGGAATCAAGTTGGTATCACCTGCTCTGGAATTGCGTTCACCGTGTTGATACCAAAAAACATAATCTAGTTGAAAACCAAAACGCAAGAGATGTTCTCCCACTTTGTCAAACATGTCAAACATTCTCAATGCACATTTTCTGCAAGGGCATTTTATTTTTCCTTCTGAAACAAATTCTGGATTTGATACCGCAAATGATAAAAAAGTCTCCACACCCTCTACATATACTGGATTTAAACCAGAACCGTTTGGATTTCTACGTTGATTTATCCATATGCGGTCACCTAATAATGATTGTTGACGACCTCGTTGTTCCATATTTCTCTATAAAATATAAAAGCATTATTGGTTTTGAATAATTTGTTAGAAAAAACACTCAAGCTAGGATAATTATAGAGTTTAGATCATACACGACTGACACAAAATTTTTATTGAGATAGACCTAAAAATTGACCCTTTAAGAATTAAATATGTTGAGAATAAAGCAAAACATGTTACAAATATTGATAATTTTAATATTATATAAATTTTTTATTATTTTCATAGTACTAATATTATTGGTAATTAATACTAATTATTGGTAATTATTTCTAATTATTGGTAATTATTTGTAATTATTGGTAATTATTACTAATTATTGGTAATTATTACTAATTATTGGTAATTATTACTAATTATTGGTAATTATTACTAATTATTGTTAATTAATACTAATTATTGGTAATTATTACTAATTATTGGTAATTATTGGTAATTAATACTAATTATTGGTAATTATTACTAATTATTGGTAATTATTGGTAATTATTGGTAATTATTGGTAATTATTACTAAGTATTGGAAATTATTACTAATTATTGGTAATTATTACTAATTATTGTTAATTATTACTAATTATTGTTAATTAATACGAATTATTGGTAATTATTGGTAATTATTACTAATTATTACTAATTATTACTAATTATTGGTAATTATTACTAATTATTCGTAATTATTATTAATTATTACTAATTATTCCTAATTATTGTTAATTATTACTAATTATTCGTAATTAGTACTAATTAGTACTAATTATTACTAATTATTACTAATTATTAGTAATTATTACTAATTATTACTAATTATTACTAATTATTGGTAATTATTGGTAATTATTGGTAATTATTGGTAATTATTACTAATTAATACTAATTATTGGTAATTATTGGTAATTATTACTAATTATTGATAATTATTACTAATTATTGGTAATTATTATTAATTATTACTAATTATTACTAATTATTACTAATTATTACTAATTATTGGTAATTATTACTAATTATTACTAATTATTACTAATTATTGGTAATTATTACTAATTATTACCAATTATTGGTAATTATTGGTAATTATTACTAATTATTGGTAATTATTGGTAATTATTGGTAAGTATTGATAATTATTACTAATTATTGGTAATTATTACTAATTATTGTTAATTATTACTAATTATTGTTAATTATTACTAATTATTGTTAATTAATATGAATTATTGGTAATTATTACTAATTATTACTAATTATTACTAATTATTACTAATTATTACTAATTATTACTAATTATTGGTAATTATTACTAATTATTGGTAATTATTATTAATTATTACTAATTATTCCTAATTATTGTTAATTATTACTAATTATTGGTAATTAGTACTAATTATTACTAATTATTACTAATTATTACTAATTATTGGTAATTATTACTAATTATTTCTAATTATTACTAATTATTGGTAGTATTACTAATTATTGGTAGTTATTACTAATTATTGTTAATTATTGGTAGTTATTACTAATTATTCCTAATTTTTACTAATTATTACTAATTATTACTAATTATTGGTAATTATTACTAATTATTACTAATTATTGGTAATTATTACTAATTATTATTAATTATTGGTAATTATTACTAATTATTACGAATTATTGGTAATTATTACTAATTATTACCAATTATTGGTAATTATTGGTAATTATTACTAATTATTGGTAATTATTACTAATTATTGGTAATTATTGGTAATTATTGGTAAGTATTGGTAATTATTGGTAATTATTTGTAATTATTACTAATTATTGATAATTATTACTAATTATTGTTAATTATTACTAATTATTGTTAATTATTACTAATTATTGGTAATTATTACAAATTATTACTAATTATTACTAATTATTACTAATTATTGGTAATTATTACTAATTATTGGTAATTATTACTAATTATTGGTAATTAATACTAATCATTGGAAATTATTACTAATTATTACTAATTATTACTAATTATTACTAATTATTGGTAATTATTACTAATTATTGGTAGTTATTACTAATTATTGGTAATTATTACTAATTATTCCTAATTTTTACTAATTATTACTAATTATTACTAATTATTACTAATTATTGGTAATTATTACTAATTATTACTAATTATTACTAATTATTAGTAATTATTGGTAATTATTACTAATTATTACTAATTAATACTAATTATTGGTAATTATTGGTAATTATTACTAATTATTCCTAATTATTCCTAATTATTACTAATTATTCCTAATTATTACTAATTATTCCTAATTATTACTAATTATTACTAATTATTACTAATTATTGGTAATTATTGGTAATTATTGGTAATTATTGGTAATTATTCCTAATTATTACTAATTAGTGGTAATTATTAGTAATTATTACTATTTATTACTAATTATTGATAATTATTAATAATTATTACTAATTATTGGTAATTATTACTAATTATTGGTAAGTATTTCTAATTATTAGTAAGTATTACTAATTATTGGTAATTATTACTAATTATTGGTAATTATTACTAATTATTGGTAATTATTACTAATTATTGGTAATTATTACTAATTATTACTAATTATTCCTAATTATTGATAATTATTGGTAATTGTTCCTAATTATTAGTAATTAAATGAATAATTACCAATAATTAGGAATAATTACCAATAATTACGAATAATAACATTATTAGTATATTTTATTATTAATATTAGAATAATATAATTTTCTAATTTATATACAATTCTCCTTTCATCTGTGCGTTTTCTATCTCCACATACAAATAATACATGTGAAGACAGCAAACACACAGATGAAAAGAGAATTGTATATATATAAAAAATTATATTATTTTAATATTAATAATAAAATATACTAATAATGTAATAATGTTATTATTCCTAATTATTGGTATTTATTACTAATTATTAATATTTATTCTTAATTATTAAAAATTATTACTAATTATTCCGAATTACCATTAACTATGAACAATACTAATAATTTAAATTTATTAAGTAACAAAACAATGTAAACATAATTAAATTACAACTAATTAAGAATAATTGAAACTAATAAAAAATAAAAAATAAATATTAAATTAAAATAAACATAAATACCTTGAAAATTGATCTGCTCTGATCGTTCTTCAAAACTTTAATATCAACTCCGGAGAAAAAAATTAAACTTGAGAAAAACTGAACTTTAGAAATAAAACTTTGAGAGAAGAAGAAGATGGAGTTTGAGAATGATTTGAAAAAAACCGATGGGGGTATTTATAGGTTAGATTATTTGCGACGAGTCCATTTGCGACGGTACCCGTCGCAAATACCTTAGCCACCATTTATTACGGTCAACGGTTAAATAGTTATTTGCGACGGGACCCGTCGCAAATAACCACCTGCCGACATACTATTTGCGACGGAGAAATATTCCCGTCGCAAATACCTTTTACCGCTGCCGGTTTGTTGCGATGAGAATATTCCCCCGTCGCAAATATGTTTCCCGCGATTTGGCGCGCAACGCGCGCCTGTTCTTTTGCGACGGGGAAAGCAATCCCGTCGCAAAAGCCTACTTATTTGCGACGGGCAAATACCCCCGTCGCAAATAACCCGTCGCAAATACCCATTTTTCCCGTAGTGGCCCTTTCTGGTTCAACCTGGCATAGGAGCCAAGTGATTGGGTTTGGAGGAGTTGCCTTAGGAATGGTTCGACTCAAGTTACTCGGGGAATTGATGATGAGAACCTCAACTCACGACATAGGATGAAACCCAGAGGAATATGTCAACTCAAGGTGTTTCATGGTGCGTGGAGGAGTATCTCAAATCATGGTATTCCATAGGTTGAAGGTGGGAGTGCATAAGGGCGCAATGGAAAATCCCGACATCCCGGCCCGAAAAGTTCGCAGTGCAACTCTTCGTTTTTCATGGGGGTCTGTGACGGTAGAGAAGGGACCGACCCGGAGGGCCGGGACTGCAGCCCGGCACTGACCCTGAGTGGGGTGCGGGGGCGCAGCCCCCGCGGTATGGACCGGTGGGTGCGAAGGTAGGATCCTCGCGAATGATAGGTCTTCGCGAAGTAGCTTCACGGAGCATGGCCTCGCGAAGCAATGGTCTCTCGCGGAGCAAAGGGGTCTGGCGGAGCAAAGGGCTCTCGCTGAGCAAAGGCCTCTCGCGGAGCAAAGGACTCTCGCGAAGCAAAGGGCTCTCGCGAAGCTTGGTCTCGCGGAGCAGCATTGCAGAGCATATGTTCGCGGAGCATGGGCTCACGGAGCCTTGGCTCGTGGAGCAACAACGCGAAGGAAGCTGCTCACGGAGCATGGCTTCGCGGAGCCGCAATGCGGAGCTCCGCTCGGCCGCCCAAGGGGCGAAGTGGCTGTGGCCGTCCGTCTGGAGAAGGGGGGTGAGATGGGTATTTATAGGCAAGGGGCGCCGCGAAGCAGAACTCGCGTGCTGCCTTGGGTGATTCGCGGTGCGCTCGCGAACGTCAGCGTCGTTCGTGGAGAGTTACCGCCTCCCGAGCTTCGCGGCGGTCTCACGAACGTCAAACTCGTTCGCGGAGAGTTACTGCCTCCGGAGCTTCGCAGCGGGCTCGCGAACGTCAAATGAGTTCGCGGAGAGTTACCGCCTCTGGAGATTTGCGGCGGGTTCGTGAACGTCAAATTCGTTCACGGAGCATCCCGCCTCCTGTGCTTCGCGGTGGTGCTCCGCAATCGCGGAGGCGGCTTCGCGAATGGGCTTTGCAAACCAGTTTTCCATCCAAACTTGAAATGTCCATAACTCCTAATCCGTAACTCTGTTCGGGCCCTACGACCTACCAAATCGAAGATTGAGAAATGGACTACGATCTTGGATCATGTATGGAAGCATTTGGAAAATTTTGGGGACGCGTTTTCCGGGGTCTATAGAAGCCACCCCTAAGAACGGGGTCCAACGAGGACGAGAAGGGCGAGGCAGACCGCGATCTGAGGAAACGACTGAGGAAAACGCATGCATTGGGGTCCATTGTACCTCGATCGAATTGAGGATTACTTAAACTAAATATCTAAGCCTACTTGAGCCATGCTCGGTGCGGGAAACAAGAGATAATAGGAGCTCCTGTACGAGAGTGTAAAGCAACGGATGGTGTGAGGGGATCGACATGGGAAATCAATCACTATTTGGGGGAATCCTAAGAGAGAGAGGGGTCACGGCTGGAGAGCATGGCTCTCTGAACAGCTGAACTGCTTTTCCCATGCTTCTCTAGTGCATGAGCTGGGTAATGCCAGGGGCGTTAGAATCAATCCAAATAGAGGGAAGTGGGAGGTGTGAATCACGATACCCAAAATCCGGAACACTATGGAGACGGCATGACAATAAAGGACAACCGTTAACTGTGGCGGAGAAATGGTATCCTTACTGCGTTTTCCTGAAATGGGGACAACAAATGAGGGTTGACCGTTGACCATGTTTGAAACACGGGACCATGTCACAAATGTTATCGGTCAATTTTTTGGGAGTTTGGCCCAGGATAGTAGGCAGACTCCAGGTCAAACATCCATACTGTTAGGGGTCCTTCCAAACATGACCAGTCTTCTGGAACGTTGGCCCAGGATGGTAGGTGAGCTGATGCGGCATGAGACCAGGCCGTTAGGGGGTCCCGTGAGACATGAAAGGGGATGAGGGTCCGAATAAGGGGCACGAAAAGCGTGGAATATGGAGTGATGGTTTGTCCGAACAGAATCCAACACTTAGGTAGTTACACCACCGTGGTGGGAGTACACCATATGGGTGCATTGGTCTGATCATGGATCATTCCTTCTTTCAGACAGGGCCTCTCTGGCGAGGGGATTTACCACTTCCCAATGTATTCTTGGGGCATTCTGAACTTGTTCAGGGCAGAGTCATAGTTACACGGTCCCCTATGAGGGGTCCGACCAGGGGAAGGAACAGGATTTTACGATTCCTGGGGCTGGACCCTAGGTGAAATGCCTGGGTGTCCTTACGTATCCCATAAGTATGGGAATCAAGCCATACGTAATTCTGGAAGCGTAGTGCAGTCAAAGACCAACACTGGCAGGTGAAATCCTCTCTGATAGAGGCTCTGGTGCATCCCATGATTAACATGGGGCATCCTGAGCTTGTTTAGGGTAGAACTGTAGTTTAGTGTCATGCGTTGAGGACACATGGACTCCTGTAGTTTAACGTCATACGATAGGACGTGGAATAAAAGGGAAGATCCCAGGGATCATGTGGTGCGGTAGATATGAAACCGACGTGAATGAGGACATCGAGTCCAAATCACACCACGTACCCCCAGAGGAAACTCTTCAGGTCGAGGGACCAAGAGTGAGGATTAGGCTGGGCCCAAAGCAAAGTGGTCGAGCATTCCTACGTACCCCATGAGGATGGGAATCAAGCCATACGTAGTTCTGAAAGCGCAGTTTAACGTCATGCGGGACGATGAAAGGCCTGGCCGTGTTGGTACACATCCCGCCAAAACTACTAAGCCCACGTGAGTCATGCTCAATGTGGGAAACAAGAAGTAGTGATGGGAATTTCCCGACACGAAAAGGGGCAGGTTAGGGCAAAGGGATGCTCGGTGAATACCAGCCTAATGACACTAACACAATCATTTAACACACCTAGATGTGCAAAGAGAAAGAGCTGAGTATGATGGAATTCCACTTGAACATGAGGAAGTGGAAATGTGTGAATCATGGCACTCGAGATTCAGATCACGATGATGGCGGTGTGATGATGGAGGATAACTGTTGACCGTGGCGGAAACCCAGCATCCATATCGCGTTAGCCTAGAATGGGGACAGACAAATGTGGGTCGACCGTTGACCATGTTCGAAACATGGGACCATGTCACAAATGTTGTCAGAGATCCGTAGGGACGTTGGCCCAAAACGATTGGAGGGCCCTTAGGTACAACATTCATGGAGATCCCTTAAGCCTAGTATCCATGTCGTCTGAGGGCCCTTTTGGATGTGGAAGAGGATGAGGATACAAATAGCGAGCTCACGAAGCATGGTCATGGGATGAGGAGGATGTCCCTATGAAAATCCCACACTTTGGGCTCTTTGTCAAAACACATCTGAATATGACAATGAGACGTATTAGATATAGGGAAAAGATTCCTTTCCCATAGGGATATCTTAGTTTAGGGTCGTAGAATTCAGACCATAGATGAGAGGAAACATATGAGGCACACGGTGGAGTAACTCAAAAACCTGGCGTGAATGGGAATAGGGGGTGTGTGCGGTGTGGTGAACAACCCGACGTGAATGAGAACATAATCCCATATCACACCACACGACCTCCTTGGGAGAGGTTTTTGGTCAAGGGACCGAAAGCGAAAGTTAGGTTGGGCCCACGGGGAAGTGCCCGGGCGCTCCTACATATCTTATAAGGATGAGAATCAAGCCTCACGTAGTTCTTGATGGACCTTAGACCATAAATGGGTAAAGGGACCAGGGGACACATGAAAAAAAAACCCGACCTGAATGAGGACCTAAGCCCTACTTACCATGCGTTCTCTGGGGAAATGCTCGAGTCGAGGGACCGAACACAAAGGTTAGGCTGGGCCCGTGGGGAAGTGCCCGGGCTCTCCTACGTATCTCATGAGGATGTGAATCAAGTCATACATAGTTTTGAAAGGTGACATGGTAAGACACCAGTGCCAGGGGAAAAGGGGAGTGCGGGCATGGCCCTTGCACTAAAAGAAGCGGAATTTGATAAATCTTGTTTTTTCTTTAAGGTGAGTGGTTTTTTTTGTGAAGTGACAGGCCTAGAGTAGTAGGCTGTGGTGTCGCCACAAGAATTAAGCCATGATAGGCGTTGACAAATGGCATGGCACGTGACCAATACCCAACGTGATGTCCTCTACAATGAGGTCATCACAATGTAGTGCCGTTTTTCATCGTGCGGCCAGGACGATAATGTCACAGTTTAGGGTCATGTGATAAGGCCAAGCATGCATTTTAACGTCATGTAGCGCAGACGTAGCAGAGGCGATGCTAGGCGGGGAATGTGCACAGTGTTATAAAACAAAATTTATGGAGACATGATCCCACATCACATTATACGCCACTCGGAGAGGGAGACCTTAGGCCAAGGGGCCTATACAGAGGTAAGAGGTGAAACAAGGGGGAGAGACTAGCTCCCTAAATGGGCTGGACCCGAAGACAAGGCGTTCGGGTGGTCCTACGTATCCCATGAGTATGGGAATCAAGCTGAACGTAGTTCTAGATGGATCTTAGTTTATGGTCTTAGAGCTCGGACCATGGGAGCCGCTAAGGACGCCGTATTGTAGCTTTGTCCCCCTGACATGCAAAGGTGCACTGAGGAATAGCGCCAAAAGTGTCGAGATTCCTCGTGGACATGATGGGGTGGAAAATGATGTGAATAATGCATCCAACATTCAAGGACTTAAGGGGATGGCGTGACGATAGAGGATTACTGCTGACCATGTTCGCAACACAGCATCCTATTATGTTATCATGAAATGGGGACAAATGAATGAGCATCGACCGCTGACCATATTTGCAACGCGGGATTTTATCGATTTGTTGTCCAAAACCCTCGGGGGAATTTTACCGTAATGGTAGGAGAGCCCTTGGGCGTAGTATCCAAGTCGTTATTGGGGGTCCCTCTAGGTGTGAAAGGTAATGGAAGCCTGAATGGAGGGGAACACGAAGCTTGACAAGTGGAAGGAACTTGATCAAGTTGAATCTGGCACTCTTGGTCCTAGACCAGAGTACTCTTAACACATGGGTGAACCACTACAAGGGCTCAAGAGACTCAACATGAGGGTAACCAAGAGATGGCGGGTTCCCGGGAGAAGGGGGCATGGTGCCCAAAACCTTGTATCATACCTACATATCCCCCTCCTGGAGAGGGATAGACCAAGTGGCCTAGGTGACCGGGAGATCAGGATATCTCTAAGAGGTGGGGCTGGGCCCGAAGTTTGGACATTCAGGTGGTCCTACGTATCGCATGAGGATGGGAATCAAGCCACACGCAGTCTTGAAGGGTGCCTTTTAATGTCATGTAGGACAAGGAATAGGAGGGCTAACTCTCAGAACGGGGGTGCGCGTGGTGCAGCTATTGCAAACCCGACGTGAATGAGGACATAATCCCGCACTACGCCACGCAGTCCCGTAGTCGGGGTCCCAATGGCAGGACCAGAGAGGCGAATTAGCTGAACTCAAGCTGGACCCAAAGACAGGGGGTCTGGGCATTCCTACGTATCCCATTAGGATAGGAATCAAGCTGAACGTAGTTCCAGATGAGAATCTTAGTTTATGGTCTTAGAGATCGGACCATGGGTGGTGACAACTTCCCGAGTAAGCCCACGTGAGTTAAAATCGGTGTGGGAAACAAGGGGGGGGGAATCCTTATCGCAATACTTGGGGCGTCCATCAAAGGGGAGTCGGCAGAGAGCCCCGAAGGACACCTTTGATACGGCTTGTTCCCCCAACGCGCAGACGTGCACAGAGGAATAGTACCAAGAGTTCCGAGACTCTACTTAGACATGATGAGAATGGAGAAGGATGTGAATCGTGTAACCGACATTTTGGCCTTAATGGGGTCGGTCTGGTGATAGAGGAAGACTGTTAACCATGGTGGAAAAAACAGTCTCTATATCGTGTTAGCCTGAGGTGGGAACAACAAACGAGCATCGACCGCTGACCATATTCGCAATGTGGGATTTTATCAATTTGTTGTCCGAAACCCTCGGGGGCGTTGGCCCATAACGGTAGGAGAGCCCTTGGTCGTAGTATCCAGGCTGTTCTTGGGGGTCCCTCTAGGTGTGAAAGATGATGGAAGCCTTGATGCAGGGATACACAAAGCCTGGAAAGCGGGTGCGAACGTGTCAAAGTAAAGCTTGGCATTCCAGGTAACAAACCAGAGTACTCTTAGGCACATTGGTGAACCGCCGAAAAGGGATCGACGAAACAACTCAAGAGGGAGAGGTACATGGTGTGGTCATTACGAGACCGACGTGAATGAGGAAATAATCCCACACCACACCATATAATCCTCTCATGGAGGAAGGGTGGGCTAAGGGGCCAAGATGGGATGAAGATTCCTGAGATATGGGGCTGGACCCGAATCCTAGACATTCGGGTGGTACTATGTATCCCATGAGGATGGGAATCAAGATGAACGTAGTTCTCTAGATGTAGTTTAATGTCATACAAGACGAGGGGGGAGTAATATACCCCCAAACAAGGGAGGTGTACGGTACGGAGAATAAACCGACGTGAATGAGAAATTAACTTCACGCCACACCATACACTCCTATAAGGGAGGACCTGGGCCGGGGCCTGAAAAGGCCAAGGGGCCTGATGGTTAGGCATTGGTCAAAAAGGCCTGACCTGCTTGCAGTTTAACGTCTTGCAGTGAGGACGAGGGCCGGGGACCCAAGGAGGCCAAGGGGCCTGAGGCTGTGCCTCATAAGGGAAGGTGTACGGCATGGTACATGATCCCGACGTGGATGAGGACATAGTCCCACACCACACCTTACACCCCGGGTAAGAGGTTGGGCAGAGAGGCCTGAGAAGGCCAAGGGTCCTAAGGTCAGGCATCAGTGAAGAAGGTCTGACGGGTCTGCAGTTTAACGTCTTACATGAGGACGGGGGCCGGGGACCTGAGGAGGCCAAGGGGCCTGAGGATGGGCCTCGTAAGGGAAGGCGTACAACATGGTACATGATCTCGACGTAGATGAGGACATAGTCCCACACCACACCATACACCCCTTATAGGGGAATCAGGGTTGTGGGCCCGACCGCTAGCACCACCCGGGGGGAAGTTTGTCACTTTGGGATGGGGTAGAACGAATCACTACACTCGATGTTTGGGACATCTCGGGGTGGACCCGAAGATCCAGGACACTGTTGACCATGTTCGAAACACAGGGTTCCTATGGTGACCTGATATGGGAGCAACAAATGAGCGTCAACCACTGACCAAATTCGGAACGCGGGACTTGTATCGGCTTGTTGCTTGAAAACCCTCGGGGGGCATTGGCCCGTATCGGTAGGAGAGCCCTTGGGCGTAGTATCCAGGCCATTCTTGGGGGTCCCTCTGGGTGTGCAAAAATGATGGAATCCTAGTCAAGGAGTGGGTGAAGCATAGCTGTATCCATCCACGAAAGAGGCAAACATCTCCAGGGGGATGTGCAGCCGGGTCGAGGCTTGCTCGACGTGAGTTGGGGAGAAAATGTGCACCCTGCCATATGTCTTGACCCGAGGGGAATATTTTGGCTTTCGGGCTAGGCCAACAGACAAAATTCCTGGGCGTTCCTACGTATCCCATTAGGATGGGAATCAAGCCATACGTAGTTCTTGAAGGCCATGAAGTTTAGCATCATGCGGTGAGGACGTGGGAGGATAGAAGAACGAGAGTGGGCACATGGTGTGACCCTTACAATCCTTGTGTGAGCGGGGTTGTATGAGCGGGGATAAGAAAGCCTACTCCCCGCTACACAAAGATCCTCTAAGGAAACTATTCCCAGGGGGTGATAGTGGAAGAGAAAAGCTTGGGGCTGGGCTCAAGACGAGGCGTCCGAGCATTCTTACATATCCCATTGAGATGAGAATCAAGCCACACGTAGTTCTTGAGATGCAGTTTAATGTCATTCAGGATGAGGATGCATCTCATTTTGGGATATATAAGGTACGACAAGTAATTCGACATGAATGAGGACTTGGTCCCACACCACACCGTACAATCCCGCAAGAGGGTAAGTCGGGGAAAACCAAGGGGCCTGAGTCCAGGACGTGGCCAGGGAGACCTGACCAGCTTGTGGTTTAACTTCTCGCGGTGAAGACGGGGGCTGTGGGCTTGAGGAGGCCATGGGGCCTGAGGCTGAGCCTCGGTCAGGAAGGCCTGACTGGCTTGCAGTTTAACGTATTGCAGTGAGGACGGGGGGAGATCTTAGTTTAAGGTCATAGAGCTCGGACCATTTTGCAGTTTATCGTCTTGTAGGATGAAGATGCAGTTTAAGGTCGTGCAGGACCTTACAGTTTAAGGTCGTGTTGGACCATAACGTGCAGTTTAAGGTCATGCGGGACCATACAGTTTAAGGTCGTGTAGGACCATACAGTTTAAGGTCGTGCGGGACCATACAGTTTAAGGTCGTGCAGGACCATACAGTTTAAGGTCATGCGGGACCAAGGTGCAGTTTAAAGTCTTGCTGGACGATAATGTGCAGTTTAACGTCATGACAGGCGAAGATGAACAGTTTTACATCATGAAGGACGATTGTGCAGTTTAATGTCATGAAAGACGATAATGTGCAGTTTAACGTCATGCCGGACGAAGATGAACAGTTTAACGTCATGCATGACGATGATGCCGTTTAATGTCATGCAGGACGAACACGGTTTAATGTCGTACAAGATGATAATGAGCAGTTTTACGTCATGACGGATGAAGATGAACAATTTAACATCATGCAGGATGATGATGCAGTTTAATTTCATGCAGGACGAATGCAGTTTAATGTCGTGCAGGACGATAATGAGCAGTTTTACGTCATGACGGACGAAGATGAACAGTTTAACGTCATGAAAGACGATGATGCAATTTAATGTCATGCATGACGAACACAGTTTAATGTCGTGCAAGACGATAATGAGCAGTTTTACGTCATGACGGACGAAGATGAACAGTTTAACGTCATGCAGGACGATGATGCAGTTTAATGTCATGCAGGATGAACGCAGTTTAATGTCGTGCAGGATGATAATGAGTAGTTTTACGTCATGACGGATGAAGATGAACATTTTAACGTCATGCAGGACGATGATGCAGTTTAATGTCATGCAGGACGAATGCAGTTTAATGTCGTGTAGGACGATAATGAGCAGTTTTACGTCATGATGAAGAAGATGAATAGTTTAACGTCATGCTTGAAGATGATGAAGTTTAATGTCATGCAGGACGAACGCAGTTTAATGTCGTGCAGGACGATAATGAGCAGTTTTACGTCATGACAGACAAAGATGAACAGTTTAACATCATGAAGGATGATGATGCAGTTTAATGTCATGCAGGAGAAACGTAGTTTAATGTCTTGCAGGACGATAATGAGCAGTTTTACGTCATGACAGACGAAGATGAACAGTTTAACGTCATGCAGGACAATGATGTAGTTTAATGTCATGCAGGACGAACGTTGTTACAAAGTTTAACGTCATGCAACTGGGTCGTTAAACCACATGAATTGTGTTGGTAGAGGAATGGTCATCTCTACCCCATTTTTGTTTGGGATGAGTGGGGGATCTATATGACGGGAATTCCCTAAAATCACCAGATCATGATGATCCTTCCACGAGCTGGTTTCAAGGCCACAGGGAGGACATCTGTGGTTGATGCAATGTGGTGGTTGGGATGACACAAAGTGTCACGAGGGTAGTAGTGATGACTACATTACCTCGATCTGGAGGGGAAAAGAAGCCAGGATCATGGGTACGACGGGGTTATGGAGCCTGAAAGGCATTGAATCATGGAGCATCTGTACGATGGGGGCCACGGGGCCCGGGAGGCATGAAAGCCTGGACGTTGGTATGACAGGGCAACGGAGCCCGGAAGGCATGGAAGCCTGGACGTCGGTACGATGGGGCGATGGAGCCAGAAAGGCATGGAAGCCTCGATGTCGGTACGACGGGGTGATGGAGCCCGAAAGGCCTGGAAGCCTCGATCGTCAGTACGATGGGGCGATGGAGCCCGGAAGGCGTGGAAGCCTGGACGTCAGCATGACGGGTTGATGGAGCCCAGAAGGTGTGGAAGCCTGGACATCGGCATGATAGGGCGATGGAGCCCGGAAGACGTGGAAGCCTGGACGTTGGCACGACAGGGCGATGGAGCCCGGAAGACGTGGATGCCTGGACGTCGGCATGATGAGGGCGATGGAGCCCGCAAGGCATGGAACTCTGGAACGTTGGCACAACGGGGCGAAGGATCCCGGAAGGCGTGGTAGCCTGGAACGTTGGGACGATGGGGCGAAGGAGCCCGAAAAGTAGGGAAGCCTTCATGCCGAACGGTGGTGGTATTATGAGCACCTCCGTAGTTGCTGGTGAAAATGGGGTAGGGTTGACGAAGCACTTATAGATTTGGGGAAGGATTTCCCATACGCGGCCTCTTGAGTCTGTGGAGTTGGCGAGGAGCCGATGGAGTTGGGGTGGCCGAGCCACCTGCGTGGCCTCTTGAGGCGGCAGAGTCGGTGATGAGCTGATGGAGTTAGGGTGGCGGAGCCACCTGCGCGGCCTCTTGAGGCGGCAGAGTCGGCGAGGAGCCGATGGAGTTGGGTGGCGGAGCCACCTGCGCGGCCTCTTGAGGCGGCAGAGTCGGTGAGGAGCCGATGGAGTCGGGTGGCGGAGCCACCTGTGCGGCCTCTTGAGGCGGCGGAGTCGGTGAGGAGCCGATGGAGTTGGGGTGGCGGAGCCACCTGCGCGGCCTCTTGAGGCAGCGGAGTTGGCGAGGAGCCGATGGAGTGGGGTGGCGGAGCCACCTGCGCGGCCTCTTGAGGCGGCGGAGTCGGCGAGGAGCCAATGGAGTTGGGGTGGCAGAGCCACCTGTGCGGCCTCTTGAGGTGGCGGAGTCGGCGAGGAGCCGATGGAGTGGAATGGCGGAGCCACCTGCGCGGCCTCTTGAGGCAGCGGAGTCGGCGAGGAGCCGATGGAGATGGGTGGCGGAGCCACCTGCGCGGCCTCTTGAGGCGACGGAGTCGGCGAGGAGCCAATGGAGAAGGGTGGTGGAGCCACCTGCATGGCCTCTTGAGGCGACGGAGTCAGCCAGGAGCCAATGGAGTTGGGTGACGGAGCCACCTGCGCGGCCTCTTTAGGCGGCAGAGTCGGCGAGGAGCCGATCGAGTCGGATGGCGGATCCACCTGCGCGGCCTCTTGAGGCAGCGGAGTCGGCGAGGAGCCGATGGAGTTGGGGTGGCAGAGCCACCTGCACGGCCTCTTGAGGTGGCAGAGTCGGCGAGGAGCTGATGGAGTTGGGGTGGCAGAGACACCTGTGCGGCCTCTTGAGGCGGCGGAGTCGGCGAGGAGCCGATGGAGTTGGGGTGGCGGAGCCACCTGCGCGGGCTCTTGAGGCGGCGGAGTCGGCGAGGAGCCGATGGAGTGGGGGTGGCGGAGCCACTTGCGCGGCCTCTTGAGGAGACGGAGTCGGCAAGGAGCCGATGGAGTTGGGGTACCGAAGCCACCTGCGCGGCCTCTTGAGGCGGCAGAGTCGGCGAGGAGCCGATGGAGTGGGTTGGCGGAGCCACCTGCGTGGCCTCTTGAGGCGGCGGAGTCGGCGAGGAGCCGATGGAGATGGGTGGCGGAGCCACCTGTGCGGCCTCTTGAGGCGGCGGAGTCGGCGAGGAGCCGATGGAGTTGGGGTGGGGGAGCCACTTTTGCGGCCTCTTGAGGCCGCAGAGTCGGTGAGGATCCGATGGAGTCGGGTGGCGGAGCCACCTGCGTGACCTCTTGAGGTGGCGGAGTCGGCGAGGAGTTGATGGAGTTGGGGTGGTGAAGCCACCTGCGCGGCCTCTTGAGGCGGCGAAGTCGGCAAGGAGCCAATGGAGTGGGGTGGCGGAGCCACCTGCGCGGCCTCTTGTGGCGGCGGAGTCGGCGAGGAGCTGATGAAGATGGGTGGCGGAGCCACCTGCGTGGCCTCTTGAGGCAGCGGAGTCGGCGAGGAGTCGATGGAGATGGGTGGCGGATGCCACATGCGCGGCCTCTTGAGGTAGCAGAGTCGGCGAGGAGCCGATGGATTGGGGTGGCGGAGCCACCTGCGCGGCCTCTTGAGGCGGCAGAGTCAGTGAGGAGCCAATGGAGATGGGTGGCGGAGCCACCTGCGCGGCCTCTTGAGGCGACGGAGTCGGCGAGGTGCCGGTGGAGTCGAGTGGCGGAGCCACCTGTGCGGCCTCTTGAGGCGGCAGAGTCAGCGAGGAGCTGATGGAGTGGGGTGGTGGGGTCGGCGAGGAGCCGATGGAGTCGGGTGGAGGAGCCACCTGCGTGGCCTCTTGATTCGGCGGAGTCGGCGAGGAGCCGATGGAGTTGGGTGGTGGAGCCACCTGCGCAGCCTCTTGAGGCGGCGGAGTCGGCGAGGAGCTGATGGAGTTGGGGTGGCGGAGCCACCTGCGCGGCCTCTTGAGGTGGTGGAGTCGGCGAGGAGCCGATGGAGTCAGGAGGCGGAGCCACCTGCGCGGCCTCTTGAGGCGGAGGAGTCCGCAAGGAGCCGATGGAGTCGGGTGGCGGAGCCACCTGCGCGGCCTCTTGAGACGGGGGAGTCGGCGAGGAGCCGAAGGAGTCGGGTGGCGGAGCCACCTGCGCGGCATCTTGAGGCGGAAGAGTCAGCGAGAAGACGATGGAGTTGGGTGGAGGAGCCACCTGCACGGCCTCTTGAGGTGGCGAAGTCGGCGAGGAGCCGATGCAGTCCGGTGACGGAGCCACCTGCACGGCCTCTTGAGCCGGTGGAGTCGGCGAGGAGCCAAAGGAGTTGGGTGGCAGAGCCACCTGCGCGGCCTCTTGAGGCGGCAGAGTCAGTGAGGAGCCGATGGAGTTGGGGTGACGGAGCCACCTGCCCGGCCTCTTGAGGCGGTGGAGTCAGCGAGGAGCCGATGGGGCTGGGTGGCGGAGCCACCTGCGTGGCCTCTTGAGGCAACGGAGTCGGCGGGGAACCGATGGAGATGGGTGGCGGATGCCACCTGCGAGGGCTCTTGAGGCAGCGGAGTCGGCGAGGAGCTGATGGAGATGGGTGGAGGATGCCACCTGCGCGGCCTCATGAGGCGGCGGAGTCGGCGAGGAGCCGATGGAGTGGGGTGGCGGAGCCACCTACACGGCCTCTTGAGGCGGCAGAGTTGGCGAGGAGCCGATGGAGATGGGTGGCATAGCCACCTGCGCGACCTCTTGAGGCGGCGGAGTCGGCGAGGAGCCGATGGAGTCGGGTGGCAGAGCCACCTGCGTGGCCTCTTGAGGCGGAAGAGTCGGCGAGGAGCCGATGGAGTGGGGTGGCGGAGCCACCTGCGCGGCCTCTTGAGGAGGCGGAGTCGGCGAGGATCCGATGGAGATGGGTGGCGGATGCCACCTGCACGGCCTCTTGAGGCGGCGGAGTCAGCGAGGAGCCGATGAAGATGGGTGGCGGATGCCACCTGCGCGGTCTCTTGAGTCGGCAGAGTCGGTGAGGAGCCGATGGAGTGGGGTGGTGGAGCCACCTGCGCGGCCTCTTTAGGCGGCAGAGTCGGCGAGGAGCCGATGGAGATGGGTGGCAGAGCCACCTGCGTGGCCTCTTTAGGCGACAGAGTCGGCGAGGAGCCGTTGGAGTCGGGTGGCGGAGCCACCTGCACGGCCTCTTGAGGCGGCGGAGTCGGTGAGGAGCCGATGGAGTCGGGTGGCGGAGCCACCTGCGCGGCCTCTTGAGCCGGTGGAGTCGGCGAGGAGCCGAAGGAGTCGGGTGGCAGAGCCACCTATGCGGCCTTTTGAGGTGGCGGAGTCGGCGAGGAGCCGATGGAGTTGGGGTGGCGGAGCCACCTGCGCGGCCTCTTGAGGCGGCGGAGTCGGCGAGGAGCCGATGGAGTTGGTGTGGCGGAGCCACCTGTGCGGCCTCTTGAGGCGGCGGAGTCGGCGAGGAGCCGATGGAGTTGGGGTGGGGGATCCACCTACGCGGCCTCTTGAGGCGGCGGAGTCAGCGAGGAGCCGATGGAGTTGGGTGGCGGAGCCACCTGCGCGGCCTCTTGAGGCGGCAGAGTCGGCGAGGAGCCAATGGAGTCGGGTGGCGGAGCCACCTGTGCGGCCTCTTGAGGCGGCGGAGTCGGTGAGGAGACGGTGGAGTCGTGTGGCGGAGCCACCTGCGCGGCCTCTTGAGGTGGCAGAGTTGGCGAGGAGCCGATGGATTTGGGTGGTGGAGCAACCTGCGCGGCCTCTTGAGGCGGCGTAGTTGGCGAGGAGCTGATGGAGTTGGGTGGCGGAGCAACCTGCGCGACCTCTTGAGGCTGCGGAGTCGGCGAGGAGCCGATGGAGTGGGGTGGCGGAGCCACCTGCGCGGCCTCTTGAGGCGGCGGAGTCGGCGAGGAGCCGATGGAGATGGGTGGCGGATTCCACCTGCACGGCCTCTTGAGGCGGCGGAGTCAGCGAGGAGCCGATGGAGTGGGGTGGCGGAGCCACCTGCGCGGCCTCTTGAGGCAGCGGAGTCGGCGAGGAGCTGATGGAGATGGGTGGCGGAGCCACCTGCGCGGCCACTTGAGGCGACTGAGTCGGCAAGGAGCCGATGGAGTCGGGTGGCGGAGCCACCTGGGCAGCCTCTTGAGGCGGCGGAGTCGGCGAGGAGCCGATGGAGTCGGGTGGCGGAGCCACCTACGCGACCTCTTGAGCTGGTGGAGTCGGCGAGGAGCTGAAGGAGTCGGGTGGCGGAGCCACCTGCGCGGCCTCTAGAGGCAGCGGAGTCGGTGAGGGGCCGATGGAGTTCGGGTGGCGGAGCCACCTGCGCGGCCTCTTGAGGTGGCAGAGTCGGCGAGGAGCCGATGGAGTTGGGGTGGCGGAGCCACCTGCGCGACCTCTTGAGGTGGCAAAGTCAGCGAGGAGCCGATGGAGTTTGGGTGGCGGAGCCACCTCCGTAGCCTCTTGAGGAGGAGGAGTCGGCGAGGATCCGATGGAGTGGGGTGGCGGAGCCACCTGCGCGACCTCTTGAGGCGGCAGAGTCGGCGAGGAGTCGATGGAGTCGGGTGGCGGAGCCACCTGTGCGGCCTGTTGAGTTGGTAGAGTTGGCGAGGAGACGATGGAGTTGGGGTGGCGAAGCCACCTGTGCGGCCTCTTGAGGCGGAGGAGTCGGCGAGGAGCCGATGGAGTGGGGTGGCGGAGCCACCTGCGCGGCCTCTTGAGGCGGCGGAGTCAGCGAGGAGCCGATGGAGATGGGTGGCGGAGCCACCTGCGCGACCCCTTGAGCTGGCGGAGTCGGCTAGGAGCCGATGAAGATGGGTGGCCGATGCCACCTACGCAGCCTCTTGAGGCGGCGGAGTCGGCGAGGAGCCGATGGCGATGGGTGGCGGAGCCACCTACGCGGTCTCTTGAGCCGGCGGAGTTGGCTAGGAGCCGATGAAGATGGGTGGCCGATGCCACCTACGCGGCCTCTTGAGCCAGCGGAGTCGGCTAGGAGCCGATGAAGATGGGTGGCCGATGCCACCTGCGCGGCCTCTTGAGGCGACAGAGTCGGTGAGGAGCCGATGGAGATGGGAGGTAGAGCCACCTGCGTGACCTCTTGAGCCGGCGGAGTCGGCTAGGAGCCGATGAAGATGGGTGGCCGATGCCACCTGCACGGCCTCTTGAGCCGACGGAGTCGGCTAGGAGCTGATGAAGATGGGTGGCCGATGCCACCTGTGCGGCCTCTTGAGATTGCGGAGTCAGCGAGGAGCCGATGGAGATGGGTGGCGGATGCCACCTGCGCGGCCTCTTGAGGCGGCAGAGTCGGTGAGGAGGCGATGGTGATGGGTGGAGGAGCCACCTGCGCGGCCTCTTGAGGCGGCAGAGTCGGCGAGGAGCCGATGGAGATGGTTGGCGGATGCCACCTGCGTGGCCTCTTGAGGTGGCGGAGTCGGCGAGGAGCCGATGGAGACGGGTGGCGGAGCCACCAGAGCGGCCTCTTGAGGCGGCGGTGTCGGCGAGGAGCCGATGGAGATGGGTGGTGGAGCCACCAGCGTGGCCTCTTGAGGCGGCAGAGTCAGCGAGGAGCCGATGGACCGTAGTCTTCAAACACCGAATTTTACTCATCCTCTCACATATAATGGAGAGGGAATTCACATGGATTTTACCTCAATCTTCCCAACACATTTGTTCTACTCACTATTGAAGGAGAAGAGTTTCACGTCAGGTTCACCATTTCTGTTTCCGATGCTTTCTCCGGGGCGTGCACATTTGTCTATGGGGAGGATGCGCTGCTTGTTGCCCCGCATTCCCGCTTTCCAAAGGCGGGCGGCATTCGTTCCTTGTTCAGGTACGTCTGCTTCTTGATCAAAACGGGATGATGGGATGTCGGTTCTTCCTTCCGTGGATTCCTCCTCAGAACTCATCACATAGTCCGGGTCTCCCTCATAGATTTAATACGTTTTTCGTGAATCTCATTCCCGGTTCCATATCATCATGGACGCCAGTTAATTACACTACATCCGTCAAGACTTTCCATAGGGTCTTGACATGGCAGTGACCTTCGGTCGGAGTAGACGGCAACATCAGGCATGTCAGGGAATCTCTGGGTTCATGGACATTGGGGAACCTGTATTCTTCCTCATGAGAGGGCATCTCAAGGGTGCATAACCCGAGGCATCCCGCGTCGGATGTGGGGAATCATATGCCATAGGAATGCGTCTGAGGTTTTCCTCAGCTTTCCATGTCTAACACAGGGTATGTTGCAAGATTAACGTCTAGAAGAGACGGTTACACCAAAGGCGTGTCATCCGTGGTTTCCCTCAGGCATCTCGTGTTTATCACGAGGTAGGCCGCGAGTTTAACGTCTTGCGGAGACAGTTACGCCATAGGCGTGTCATCCAAGGTTTTCCTCAGGCATCTCATGTTTTCACGAGGTAGGCCACAAGTTTAACGTCTTGCGGAGACTGTTACGCCAAAGGCGTGTCATCCGAGGTTTTCCTCAGGCATCTCGTGTTTATCACGAGGTAGGCCGCGATTTTAACGTCTTGTGGAGACGGAATGAGGGTGATCAGAACGTCCCATAGAGATGGATCAGATTGGTATATCCCTAGGAGGGAACTCCTGGAAGGTTTACCAAGGGGATGGATCAGAACGCCCAATGAGGACGGATCCGAGGTGGTGCACTCCCTAGAGGGGAGATGTCACACCGTAATAGCTGATCTGAACACCACTGAGGGCGGATGAGGGGAAGTGCACCCCAGGATGGGGTACACCACGGATTACCATTGGTTGGGATTGAACGTCTTGGAGGTTTCCTACGTACCCTGTGTAGAGGACAGGGATCAAAACCCACATAGTTCGAATGGGTGATGAATCAGGGTTTACATAGAGGACAACAACCCGGAGACATGTTGGGGCTTATGCATGTATAGCGGCCCATGCGCCGCTAGGAGCAGCGAGGAGGTGGAAGGCATGATCCCATCGGGATGTGGAGGCCCGGGTGAGAATCAGGATGGGTGATGGATGGATGAATGAAGTGGAGGGGGAATGAAATGGGACCATCGCAGGGGCGACAGTGAAGTTGGGATTCAGCCTTGAAGAGGCTTGCTACGTATCGCCGTGGCAGGGAATCAAAGTCCGCGTAGTTCGGGATGGTGCCGGTGAACCGACGTGAAGGTGGACCTTGGCCCGATGGATGTCGTCAGTGAACCAACGTAAAGGTGGACCTTGGTCTGATGGGCATCGTCAGTGAACCAACGTGAAGGTGGACCTTGGTCCGAAGGGTGGTGGGATTGAACCTCTGGAAGGCTTCCTACGTACCATGCCTTGGCATGAATCTAAGTCCTTGTAGTTATGATGATGGAATTCGTCAGCGAACCAACGTGAAGGTGGACCATGGTCCAATGATAGATGGGCTTGAACCTCAGGGAGGCTTCCTACGTACCATGCCTTGACATGGATCAAAGACCTCGTAGTTCAAAGGGTTTCATCAGTGAACCGACGTGAAGGTAGACCCGGGGGGTCCACTAGTGGTGGGCTTGAACCTTGGGAAGGTTTCCTACGTACCATGCCTTGACATGGATCAAAGTCCTCATAGTTCAAAGGATTTATGGAATACAGTTTAACGTCATGCGGGACGGTAGTGAACCCTAACGTGAATAAACAACAGGCGGTGGGCTTGAACCTCGTGGAGGCTTCCTACGTACCATGCCTTGGCATGGATCAAAGTCCCCGTAGTTTGGAATGGCAGTGGGTGTCGGCGAACCGACGTAAATGAGGGACCTTTGGTCCGATGGGAGATGGGCTTGAACCTCTGGGAGGCTTCTTACGTACCATGACTTGACATGAATCAAAGTCCTTGTAGTTCGGGTTGGTCACAATGGCTTGCCGTCGGACTGTAATGCAATTTAACGTCATGCTGGACGAAGGTAGAACTCGACGTAAATTGGATGATGGGTGGGCTTGAACCTCGTGGAGGCTTCCTACGCACCATGCCTTGACATGGATCAAAGACCTCGTAGTTCAAATGGGTGTGCAGTTTAATGTCATGTGGGACAAGGGTATACAGTTTAACGTCATGCTGGACGAGTGTGTGCAGTTTATCGTCATGCTGGACGAGGGTATTGCCATGGCCGATTCTTACTCTAAGATCACGTGAGTCATGCTCGGTGTGAGAAACAAGAGACATCAAGGACCTGACGATCACGCCGCGAAGGGTGCATTCGTGTGAAGCGAAGAGGGGCTTACGCGGTTGGTGGCCCATGGTGCTGGGACTTACTCCAGGATGGAGGCCCGAAGAAAAGGATGATGATGGTTTCCGGCTTGAGAATTGAAGAGGCTTCCTACGTACCATGCCTTGACATGGATCAAAGACCACGTAGTTCTTCTGATGACGGCTTACCGCCGATTGGTTGGTTTCAACGGCTTACCATTGGATTGAGTCACAACGACTTACCACTGGATGGGATCACAATTGCTTACTGCTGGATGGGATCACAACGGCTTACCACTGGATGGGATCACAACGGCTTACCGCTGGATGGGATCACAACAGCTTACCGCTGGATCGGTCACAACGGCTTACCATTAGATGGGGATGTGAACGGATTACCGTTGAATGGGGTCGCGACGACTTACCGCTAAATGGGGTCACAACGGCTTACCGCTGGAAAAGGATGTCAACAACAGTGGATGGGGCTTACGCGAGGAAGCTGCCCGGGTGCCGCTAAGGAGCGGCAATGGTGAATGGGGCTTACACAAGGATGCTGCCTGGGTGCCGCTAAGGAGCAGCAATGGTGAATGGGGCTTATGCTAGGAAGCTGCCCGGGTGCCGCTATGGAGCGGCAATGGTGAATGGGGCTTATGCAGGGAAGCTGCCCGGGTGCCGCTATGGAGCGGCAATGGTGAATGGGGCTTACGCAGGGAAGCTTCCCGGGTGCCGCTATGGAGCAGCACTGGTGAATGGGGCTTATGCTAGGAAGATGCCCGGGTGCCGCTATGGAGCGGCAATGGTGATTGGGGCTTACGCTAGGAAGCTGCCCAGGTGTCGCTATCGAGTGGTAATGTTGAATGGGGATTACGTAGGGAAGCTTCCCGGGTGCCGCTATGGAGCGGGACTGGTGAATGGGGCTTACGCAAGGAAGCTGCCCGTAATGTCTTCCTCATGTCTGGCCATGAGGGCATCCCAACTCACTGATGAATTGAGGCCTTCACCTATGCACTTGTGCACAAGAGGGATAATGCAAAGGGCGTTGGAATCATACCACTGTAGTCATGGCATTGAGCATCTTACGCTTGGAGCATAAGGAATCTTCTGTTTGGAACAAGAGGCATCCTACGTTAGGAACATTGGGCGTACTACAATTTAGAGTCTTATAGGTATGAATAATAGCATCTCATACCAGGAGCACAAGGAATCTCTTATTTGGATCAAGAGGCATCCTATGTTTGGAACATAGGGCGATTACTACAGTTTACAGTCTTGTAGGTAGGACTGTTGGCATCTCATGCTAGGAGCATGAGGCATCTCTTGTTAGGATCAAGAGGCATCCTATCATTTTTTAGACAGGGGGAACTACAGTTTAGTGTCATGTAGGTAGGACTGTTGTCATCTCATGCTTTGAGCATAAGGCATCTCTTTCTTAGAGCAAGGGGCATCCTATCATTTGTTAGATAGGGAGTACTACAGTTTAAAGTAATGTAGGTAGGACTATTGGCATCTAATTCTTGGGGCATAAGGCATCTCTCGTATAGGGAAAGAGGTATCCTATGTTTGGCACATAAGGATTACTACAGTTTAGAGTCATGTAGAAAGGACTATTAGGCAGAAAATGCCTAGAAATGGTTGGTGTTGGGACTCACACAAGGGAGGCCCTTTTTGGTTCAACCTGGCATAGGAGCCAAGTGATTGGTTTTGGAGGAGTTGCCTGAGGAATGGTTCGACTCAAGGTACTCGGGGAATTGATGATGAGAACCTCAACTCACGACATAGGATGAAACCCAGAGGAATATGTCAACTCAAGGTGTTTCATGGTGCATGGAGGAGTATCTCAAATCATGGTATTCCATAGGTTGAAGGTGGGAGTGCATAAGGGCGCAATGGAAAATCCCGGCATCCCG
The DNA here is from genome assembly GCA_963277665.1 of Viscum album. NCBI lineage: Eukaryota > Viridiplantae > Streptophyta > Magnoliopsida > Santalales > Viscaceae > Viscum > Viscum album. Next base: position 1,080,754,949 of record OY728145.1, on the reverse strand, counting down.
GCCCAAAAAGTTCTTGGTGCAACTCTCCGTTTTTCATGGGGGTCTGTGATGGTAGAGAAGGGACCGACCTGGAGGTTCGGGACCGCAGCCCGACACTGACCCCGAGCGGGGGTGCGGGGGCGCAGCCCCCACGGTATGGACCGGTGGGCGCGAATGTAGGATCCTCGCGAATGATAGGTCTTCGCGAAGTAGCTTCGCGGAGCATGGCCTCGTGGAGCAATGGTCTCTCGCAGAGCAAAGGGGTCTCATGGAGCAAAGGGCTCTCGCAGAGCAAAGGCCTCTCGCGGAGCAAAGGACTCTCGCGGAGAAAAGGGCTCTCGCGAAGCTTGGTCTCGCGGAGCAGCATCACGGAGTATAGGCTCGCGGAGCATGGGCTCACAGAGCCTCGGCTCGCGGAGCAGCAACGTGAAGTAAGCTGCTCGCGGAGCATGGCTTCGCGGAGCCGCAATGCGGAGCTCCGCTTAGCCACCCAAGGGGTGAAGTGGTCGTGGCCGTCCGTCTGGAGAAGGGGGGTGAGGTGGGTATTTATAGGCAAGGGGCACCGTGAAGCAGAACTCGCGCGCCGCCTCAGGTGCTTCGCGGCGTGCTCGCGAACGTCAGCGTCGTTCGCGGAGAGTTACTGCCTCTTGAGCTTCGTGGCGGTCTCGAGAACGTCAAACTCGTTCACGGAGAGTTACCACCTCCGGAGCTTCGCGGTGGGCTCGTGAACGTCAAATGCGTTCGCGGAGAGTTACCGCCTCTGGAGCTTCACGGCAGGTTCGCAAACATCAAATTCGTTCGCGGAGCATCCCGCCTCCTATGCTTCGCGGAGGCGCTCCGCAATCGCGGTGGCGGCTTCGCGAATGGGCTTTGCAAACCAGTTTTCCAGCCAAACTTCAAATGTCCATAACTCCTAATCTGTAACTCCATTCAGGCCCTACGACCTACCAAATCGAAGCTTGCGAAATGGACTACGATCTTGGATCATGTATGGAAGCATTTGGAAAATTTTGGGGACACGTTTTACGGGGTCTACAATTATAATGTGTCACATATAGGCTGTGGACTTTTATCCATATGATATTTCAGGTTCATCTAATACACTAGAGGACCTTGTGATAGCTGATGTTGACCCTATAACGATCACCTGATACTGAAAATATGGCCTTTATCAGTGCTAGAAAAGGACATTAACAGTGCTAGAAAAGTTATTTTAATTGAGGAGAAGATAGGGGGGGGGTCCCTTTTATCATTGCTCTGAAAAGTTCTGACAAAGTCCCCTTTTATGAGTAATTAAAAAAAGAGTTGATAAAAGGGGATTTTATCAGTGCTAAAAAAAGCGATGATAAAAAGGTCCTTTATGAGCACTTTTTTTAGCACTGATAAAAGACACCTTTTATCAGCACTTTATTTAATCATTGATAAAAGTCAAAAAAATTAAAAAAAAGTGAAAAAAATATATTAATGCGGAGATATTTTAACAGCGCTTGACCCCCTATCAGCGCTACGTGGAGCCCCCTCCCTCTCACGCACGCTGCACTTGCCCGCGCAACCCACTCCCACTTGCCTACACGCCCTTGATTCCACCAGAACTCAAACCTGAGACCTCCCCCCTTTGCACGCTTGCACCTTTACCACTAATCCATTTAGTTTTTTCTCCATTTAAAGATATATCTATTTATTTATATGTATAGTTAAATTTATTTGTATATTAATATAGATTCATATTCATATAAATATATTTAGTAATATTAATATATATATATATATATATAGTTATAATTTTTTATTCATTTATTTATTTGAATATTAATATATATTTATAAGATTAGTTTTAAATACATTTATAAAATATGTTTTTTATGTGTGTTTATAAATACATAAATTAATATATATACATATATTCAACACAGACACACACAGACACACACACACATATATATTTACAAATAAATACATATATATGTGTATCTCAAAATCCATAGAAAGTTAAAATGACCATAACTTCTAATCTAGAAGTCTGTTTCAACTCTAAACCACTAAAATCGAAGAAAATGAAACTATTTTTGATATGATATGTGGTACATTCCTAGAAGACATTTGAATCAGATGTTATAGCTATTTGAATGTTAAAGAATCGGGGAATCCTGAATAAAAACTCAGTTTTAGAGGCCTTTAGGACTATTTTGGAATTGAAAATTATGAAAGAAGGTTTCCTTTAGTCTCTAGCACGTAGATATCATTGAAACCTTTATTTGATATGATGTAGATTGCAGATGAATACCCAGATCAAAATTTATGACCGTTTGATGTTTGAGTTACATTTTAAACTTATTTTAGATCTTTTATTAATTTTTTTTTTGTTTTTTTGTGTCTTCAAATTGTTATTAAATGATTATTAGTTGATGATAATTAGAAAATTATAAATAAATAATATTTTTTAAAATATTTTAATGAATTTTTCATAAATTTCTTATATATTAAATGTAATAGTCTATTTATACTTAGCTAAAACATATTTAAAATGTATATATTATATTTATATCAATATAAATATACTTATATATCAATTTATTATTTTTCATGAAAAATTATTATTTTTGAAATATAAACTTTTTCAGCGCTGGGAAAAAATGATGATAGAGCCTCCCCTTTATCAGCGCTACTAAAAAAAGCACTGATAAAGGGGTCCCCTTTAACAGTGCTAAAAAAGAACTGATAAAGGGGGTGCCTTTATCAGTGCTAAAAAAATTCTCATAAGGGTCACTTTTAATAGCACTTTTTTTAGCACTATTAAAAATGAACTTTATTAGTTATTTTTTTAGCACTATTAATGGGTGGAATTGTAGAAACCAAGTTTTGTGGTAGTGACCGAGGAAGTTGTTTAGGGTATCATGTCACTGAGAGTTAGTGGTGTACCAGTTCCTGAGGAAAATATTATAATCATCTTCATGGGTGAGATTACCAAGCAGCCTCAAACATCAATATATTCCATGAGAAATCATGGCATGAACTTTGATGAAGTGATGCAATATATTGATATTTCTACCACTTATCATAATTTGAGGAACTTAGTAGTCAATTTAATGTAGGCGGGTCTTTATTTATATGAAACCAATTTCTTTATGCCTAATATTTTTATTATGATTGGTTGGAATGTGTATCTCCATCCACAAAAAATGTCACAGTGACAGTGCATGAACAATATGTAGAAGTCCATCCCAATCCCACTATTGAGAGGGGGGGGGGGTAGCTCAAGTGTAACATGAAATGGAGAGTCTTCATGAGCCTCATTTGGCGAACCCCAGGAATACCCAGGAGAGTGACCCTCATCAAGAGGTTCCAGTTCAAATTATTGAGGTCAGGGACATTAAGGAAAAATCCACCCAAACTTCAGACCCATTATTGGGTGAGATTCACTTACTGCTTTAATCATCCCCTAGTTTTTTATACCATCCTTTTGAGGATAATGACGAGTCTTACCCACTTTCTAGCACCATCAACTTCTATGGTTGGGTATGAGGGTGAATCCTTTATGACAATGTAGTCAACACCATAATAAGAATCTATTTTCGACTAGGAGGGAGTGTGGAAAGGTTCTCTAAGAAGTGCATGGATTCTGAAGTACATTTCACCCTATGACTGCAGCTCTAAGTCATATTCAGAGCTGTGGAATGCTCTTCGTGTCACATACCATGGATTTTGGTGGGATATTTTGAGAATAATATATAAGATGACTCTTGAAGATCTTCCTTCATGAATCCATTGACATTCATTCTTATTATGTATGATGGGATACATAGGATTTTATTACCACATGATTCATGATTTTGTGAATGAGATCATTCACAAAAGGTAGTGAGAGAACAAGATGAAACAAGACCTCATAAAAGAAAATCTTCTTGTCAATGTTGATGATCTTAAGGCTGCATTATCCCAAGTGGAAACCAACCATACCAAGAAGCCAGCGGAATGTAAACAACAGATTAATGAGAAAACCATTCAAGTGTTATGCCTTCAGTATGAATTGGATGTTCCTCAGAGGGAGCTCATACAACTCCACAATTCATTAGAAGGATCCCAAACCAAAGGGCTAACTTCTATTATGACTATAATAGAATCACTTCACAAGGACAATGAGATTGAAGCTATTCAGTAATTGGACATCATCATGCAACTGATGTGTCTTGGAAGACTATTCAATAATTAAAGAGTTATGTTTAAGGTCTCTTGTATTTTACAATAGAGAGAATTCATCTTGTGGATGTTCCATCAGTTTCATTTTTCTCCATAAATGAAAAAAAATTCTTCTAATCATCCATGTATTCATCCCTATTTTCTTTCTTGTGACATAACATGACATTGAAGATGATTTTCAAAGCACGAAAATTTTGTACCAACTACTCATAACCACAATGATGGGTTGGGGAAGTTCTCTAATTTTTTTCCTAATCCTTAGGGCCTAGAAGTCATGTCATGGCTGTTATTGGGGTTGTATAGATATCCCGACAAACTTTGTGTCATTTATTTAATCACCCTAATATTTTTTTCCCTAAGATCAATATAAAGGAGACTTACTGGGTGAGACTTGAATTTTTTTAATATTGACCTATTCAAATTTTAAGCCTAACAAGTTTTGTGCCTTTTATCCATTCATTGCTCAATTTTTTCCTAAATCATATGGAGTGTAGGTTTAATGAGTTGAGACTCAACTTTTTGTCCAGATTTTATTTTGAGGGGTTTTAATCTGGTGAGTTCTATTTCTTACTTTTTGGTCAGATTAAAGTTAGGGATACTATAATAATAATACTGGTGTTTTTAGTCAAACAATATTGACCACACATTTCAAAATGATGAAAAAAAAATCTATCGGTTGATAATGTTCCGAAATTATTCATATATATGATGGGGAATCTTGAGCCATGATTTTGTGGTTCCTAGATCTAAAACATGATATTAGGGAATATAGGAGGTCTCTCTTAAGGACAAAGTTCCCACTATTTGAAAAACTCATTTTTGGGCTATTTTAGGTAGAGCTAGCTTGGGAGTGTTACTGCATAGTCAAATTGTGGCATCCTTTGGTTGACATGCCTATTATAAGGGTCATTTTTATGGAAGGATAACTGGAGTTCATACTGCATCATCAGGAAAAGGAGTTCTTAGGAATTCCAAAATTCAATCATTGATGACTAATGTTTATGAATATTTAGATCTCTCAAAACCATGATGGGTGATTTTTCCAAAGGAAGGTGCCTAATAATGAAGGGAATATCTTCTTTGGCATTTCCCATGTATGGGAAACCACTCATACATGAATTTAGCTCGAGTGACAGAGGCTACATTTTTTTATCTAGTCAATTTCATGGGGGAGGCACCTTTCTAACAAGGGTTAAATTATCATGTAGTTTAATATAATTAAATCCGGGCATTGACTATATAGTTTAACATCCTATGGTGAGGAAATTATCATACAAGTTAATGTCTTGTGACCATGACATTGTTCTATAATGTTTAAAGTCATACAAAAAGGACATTATGCTATAACATTTAAATTTGTATAAAAGGACATTATTCTATGTAGTTTAATGTTTTACAATAAGGATATTAGGGGGAAATAATTTTATGGTCCTTATATTTGATCGAAAGGTTAATGGTTTTCCCATGGAATGAAATTTTTTTTGAGAATGCACTATCACTTTTAGGTATGAGGGGGAAAATTTTTTTAAGCTATAATATGGGGATTTTTAATTCCAAGGAGTGGAACGGAAAAGGAGGTATCATGGTGATAGAAGAGGTATCTTCTAAGGGAGGAGTTACCACTGATTAACAAACCCATTATAAGGGTTGTTTTATGAAAGGACAATTGGGGCACATACTACGTAGTCAAATAGTGGTACCTTTGATGGGTGGGCCCATTATGAGGTTCATTTTTATGAAATGACAATTGGGGTTCATACTGAATCATCAGGAAAAATATCCCATAAGAATTCTTAAATTATATTGCTAAAAGTCAATAGATGTTTGTGGAGATTCAAATTTACCCAGACACAATGTTTGGTTTGTGGAAGGAATGTACCTAAAAACAGAATGGACATTTCAAGAAAAAATTCCCAAAGAATTAGGGGAATATGTTACCTACATAGGTATGACCCAAGCTTAGGAAATATGATGAATTAGTTTTAGTTCATATTTCTCAGACCATAATACTATTGAAATGATAGATGAAATGTTGCCTATTTGATCCAGATCATTCCTGTATATTTCAGACATGAAAAGGGAAGTTACAAACCATGGTCTTGGAGGTTTTTAGATTGAGAGAGAATGTATGAGACTAACTTTTCAGGGATGACTGTATACTGAATTTTAATCATGGGTTCAAGCATATTGTTTACAAAGCTTATGATGAAATAAGAGGTTTTTTATCGCACCATGATTCAATATTCATTTTCACCCTCTACACCACTGAATTAAATAAATTTTATATTGTAAATTACAATTATTATAAAAAACTGTACTCCATTTTTTAATAAATTATTTTGTTTTAATCACTATTAAAAAGGGTAACTTCACTTGTTTTTATAATTTCATTTTATGTAGAGGTGATTTGGAGGTCCCACGATGAAGTGTATGAAAAATGGACCAAATTTCATGGGGTCCCATGAACACCTGTACACTATTTTTCATGTTTCATGAAATACATGCATCTAAATGGGATGAGATTTTTTTGGGAAGGTACAAAATTAAATTTTTTTAAAACTATTATGAAGAAAACCAAGACCATTTTTTTATTAATTGGGCTAACTAAATTGATCTATCCAGCCCCCGAATCTGCATGAAGTCAAAAGTGGTGTACTGTGTCTCATCCATATCTCGATCTTTAGGCCTCCAAATGATTCTAAACATTCAGTGGAGATATTAAATACATGGGTAAAAAACTTTATAGTTTTTTAAAAGTTATTTAATACAGTATAGACACCCAAAACCATGGGCCAAGTGGTTTCTCAAAATCAGGGTTCCCAAAACCACCTCCAACATTGACTATAAATTGGATCATTGGGCACCCCATTTGAATTTCCAACCAAAAGAGTGAAGTTAAACCAAATTTCAGTTCCATAGTATTCCCTTCATCCACTTTGAGGATCTAGAGCTCTATATCCTCATAGGGAGAACTAAAATGAAGAAGGAGATCCACCTGATCTTCCTCCTCCTCTCAATGTCAGGCGAAACAATTAGCATTCATTGTGAAGGAGATATACACATTTAAAAGGAGTTCCGATGCATATATTAGCCACTTGTTTGGATTAATTTGGGTGTAAAAACATTTCATTCTAGTTATCTTACATTATTTTATATTTGGATGCTTGTTTGGATGCATGTGATTGATTTTCTCTTAATTTTTAACCGATCGGTGTGAGGTTTTGAGTGTGTGAATTATGTTGTTCTGATTGGAAAACATAAGAATCCTATTCTTATCCACTTTCTTGTAATTTCAATATTATTTTAAATCTATTATTCCATGCATAATATCTGTACCTTAACTATACAATTTTTATTTCAAGGTTTGGTTCTTTAAGCATTGAAATAAAATCTTAAGAATTAATCGGGATTCCAATTAATTTTAACCAAAGAATTACTCCAGACCTGAATGAATCACTAAGAAAAATGAACTTTAAATGCATGTAATGAAATCCCAATGACACCTTTTTCTAATATTTTTCAAAATACACTTGGTTTCTCAACAATTAAACTCTCTGAATTAAGTTATTTTCTTAAAACTGTTTTCAAAATCACCCCCACTTTTAGTACTTCTTATTTAAAATACACACTCTGAACCTATAGATTCTCCTTTATATATGACCTAGGGTCTGAACTAGACTATAAAATCGTCTTTAAATCAGAATAAATTTGACATGTCATGACAATGTGGTAAAATTTGGCCCCATTTCCTGGGAGCGCTTTAGTTTTTAGTTAGAGTTTTTGGTAACTTTATTTATTTTGTAAGTATTTATTTATTAAGCTATTATACTTTTGTATATAAGTGGTGTTATAATGAATTATTTTTTGTATGTTTTGTGTATGATTCATTCTAATTTGAGTGAAATACCACACTTAGAACCTAAACCATATAGGATACTATGTCAACGACACTGAGACACATTGATCGATCCTTTGAAGGAAGACACACCACACCTTGAGACTCCTCTAGACCCCTCTTCTTCTATAACTAAAATATAAACAAAAATTAATGTGTATAAAATGGAACAAAACAACATTAATGTAAAATAACTAACCACTAGAGATGTGAAGTACCAACATGTGTTCATCCAATACCCTGGGGAAGCATCCAACTTTGAGTTGAGATCTAGCCCCAACCACATCCTTCCTAAATTCCATGGTATTCCTAGTATGGAACCTCACAAACATATCAAGGAATTTCATACTGTGTTATCCACCATGAAACCCCAAAATGTAACTGAGGATTTCATTATGTTTAGGGCCTTCCCTTTCTTCCTTGATGGTGTAGCCAAACACTGGATATACTCTCTACCTACCAAGATTGGGGGATAGAATGACCTTAAATGAATATTTCTAGAGTTTTTTTTACTTCCTCCTAAACTACATGAATTATAAAAGAAATATATGGCATTAGGAAATCCCAAGGAGAGACCCTTCATGAATATTGAGTGAGATATAAAAGACATTTCTCATGTTTTCCCCCCACCAAATTATTTAAAAATTTCTAATTCCAAACTTTTATGAGGGACTTATCCTTTTGGATCATGGCATGATAGAAACTATATATGGTGGTTCCCTTATTGATAAAACTCATGCGACCTCCCTTGACTTAATAGAAAACATGTATCAAAATGCCCAAAAATTTGGTATACGAGAAATTACACTGACTTTAAAAGTTCATGAGGTAATTCATTAATCTATAGAAGAAAATGTAGATAAAAATCATAATGATATTATTTCCATTAGAATACATGCTCTTGTTAAGAATCACTATTTCTGGATCATTTCCAATGGATTTGTTTATAGAACCAAAAATACCCAAATGTTCTTTATCCAAAGGGACTTGATTTCCAAAGGCAGGTGTTTGATATGTATTTTGAACTTTGATTCTTAAGAACTTTCATTGGTTGGGGGGATGAGAGTTTGGGCTCATCACACCTTTTTGGGGGGAATTATTTCCTACTCCGATACTCTCTTATAGATTTAAGATATTATCATCAACCCTTTATTAATTCACCAAGTATGAGGTAGGTTATCCCACTATATCTAATCAATTATCAGTATGTATGGAATTTGAGAATGATATGTATGTTTTCGAGGTTCCTTATCAATAAAGAAATATATATATATCCTAGGTTCTCCATCAAAGGTATCTTCTTGTATACTACATAGATATTCTTTAGTTTTTATTACAATGATATGGTTTTGAAGCCACATAGTGGGAACTCTAGAGTTTATGGTCATCCTGGTAGAAAAAAGTCTCTCAAGAGTTTATTTTCATCTAGGTAAACAAAGATTAATCTGAAATTTATTGTCATTCAGGGAGGAAAAAGTTTACTCTATATTTTATCATCATCCAGGGGGACATAAGTTTTTTTTTTTATATTGGGATCAAACACATAAATGGGATACCTATGTATCCTTGTGAAAGGAATACAAACTCACATAGTTCGGTGTCGCTTAATGGGACACATCATACCTGTTAATGTCATGTGATAAGGACCTAACCATACAGTTTAGCATCATGTGGAAAGGAAATATAGGTGGAAGTTACCTAGTCAATGTTTTGGTGTGGGAATTATACCGAGGTAGCCAAATGAACATGAAAAGGATATAAGTTTCCAAGTTGGATTAGAACCTGTTGGGAATGTGGTCCAGAGAGAACATGGTTGATTTTGGGATGTTGGGTTTGTACCTTAGAAAGGCTTCCAACATATCCCATTTGTTTGGGAATCAAATCCCACGTAGTTCAGTTAGTCTCATAGAGGATTATAACCCTCTGAGAGGAATATGTTGAGGCTTACTCCTGAAGAGGACACCCTATAAAAGGAATCATTATAAATTTATTAACTCATGATTATATGGGATATTAATTTGGGTCTTACTCCTAAGGTGGATGCCTAATAATTGCAGGGTCCATGAGGAGCATGCTCAATCATGGAGATTTGAGGTGTTAACATGGGGCTTACTCATGAAAAGGATTCCTAGATTAAGGGAATTAGGATTGGTTTCTAATTTTATGGATGATTTGATATATATATATATATGGCCTTAGAAAGGCTTCCTACATATCCCAGTTATGGTGGGAATCAAAGTTATTGTAGTTCATTATGTTTGGGGTTTACACCTTGGAGGATGCCTGAGCGAATTGGGGGTTTTGATTGGGACTAACTTCTGAGGAAGACATCCTTTGAGATTTGGACATAAGTGGGATTCCTACATATCCTGGTTAAAATAGGAATCAAATTTCTCTTAGTTCAGTCCTTCTAGTGGATTGTGCAATTGTTGTGATCATTATAAACCACTAAGACCATGTGAGTCATGCTCGGTGTGAGAAACATGAGGATGTAAATGATTCAACAAAGGCACACACTTTATTTCCTCCACTAATGGAAGAGTATGGTCCTATGGTATAATAGACCAAGGTGATGATGTAAGAGGACATGGAGAAATGAACCTTTTAATGTGAAATGAAAGTGATAGTCATTGGGTTCTACCTGAAAGGCTAGAGAATTACTCCAAGATGGTTGCCCTAAAATTAATCCTAGTAGAGGAAGGAGACTTTTCATTTGTCAAAAAAAAAAGTAGCTATGAACCATAATCTTTATAATAGGTACCTAAGGCTTCAGGTCTTATAGATGAAAAGGGGTGGAAAGAGTCCTACCCCTGAGATCCAATTCTGGGAAATCCTCAACACTATTATTGGGAGAGGAGTCCTCGTGATCATGGAGATACAAATCCACAAACATTGTGAAGACCCTAACTCCAAAACAGGAAAAGTGTGGGAAAACTATGACCATAGAGATACAAATATAAATAAGAGTCATGCTGGTGTGCCTTAACATAAGGTTTTTTAAATCAGGAGGTCTTGGTGGAGGTTTCAACATGATCTCTTTTAGACAAGGGATCCAATGAAGAAGAAGCTCTACCATGAATGCGTTTGAGGAAGGCTTCAAGAAAGGACCGAATAGGCTGAAGAGATGAGGTGAACCAAATAAGGGTGCTCAAGTATTTGTCATGAAGGTATGGGGCACACAAGTAGGCTTGGGAGACTTGATGACACCTTAATTGACGAACAACCTGGATGACTTGACTTGGGAGAGACTTGGCTCGATCCATCAAGAGTGTTTCACAGGTATTCCCAAAAGTGGGGCGCTTAAGTTCCTATATAAGGAATGGAGGGTGCATAATTGTTCTTGAATTATGTAGATTGGGCACTTTGGGAACACAAGTGTTATGGATTTCAAACACTAAATGGACTTAAATTCTTTGATCCACTTTTAATTCCCTCTATTTAGGTGTTAAAGAACTACCTTGGATGTTTCTGAGGACTTGGATGAAGCACTAGGGTGACCAGAGAAGAAATTGGACTTCAGGGAAATTAGTCTATAAAAATAAATACCCAAATTCTCTATTTATAAGAAAATATGGTACCCAGATTGATGGTGAGTGGTGATCAAGTGGAGTGTCATGCACAAGTATGGGGCTTAAAAGTACTTGCGCGCCGATGGTGATTTTGGCTAACTTGTGTAACTTCAAGTTTAAACCTTTTCAAATATTGATAATTTTCATTTACCTTATTCTCTTTTTTCTAAGGCATTACCATTTGCATGTTTTCATCAATGTGATATAACAAAGTGTTAAAAGAGACTTAGGCAAAAAATCTATTCCATAATACGGGGGATGTTTCCCCACAACCCTACTCAGGATCAGTGTCGGGCTATGGTCCCTTCCCTTCAGGTTGGTGCCTTCGCTACCATCACTTCCTTGATGAAAAATGCAGAGTCACACCATAAATCATTTGATCCCGGTTGAAGAAATTTTGTAGAAAAGTGCATGGAACACATTTCAGGGTGTCTAAAAAAGCCCCCCCTTTAATTATATTTTATCAGAATGAAAAGAATCTGGTTCTAATGTAATTTTAGGGTAGTCTTACATATTCTAAAATCATTTTCTAGGTTTGGAGATTTGTCAAGTTTGGGTGATGATCTAATTTTTACCAATGCCATGGGGCCTAGAAAGAATTGTTTGACTGTTTTTAGGGTCATATGGACAACCCTAAAAACTTTGTGTCTTTTGATTTTTATTTTTTTTAGATTTCTTGATATTGCCTAAACTATATAGAGTGTATGTTTAGCGAGATGAGACTCAATTTTTTTTTTCAAATTTCCATTTACAGGTTTTCAATATTGTTGGAGTATGTGCCACTTCCTTGGTAACTTCCTACCCCACTTACTTTGTAACTTCTCTTTGTAACTTCCCTATATTTTCTATAAATGAAGGCTCTCTCCTCACCTTGAGAGAGTGGGGGATTTCTGATTTTACATGGTATCAGAGGGAACTTAATCCCGATCCCCCCTCCCATCTATTTTTTTATTATTCTGCTCTAGGTCTCCGATCTTTTTTTTCCCGTGGGGGCGGCGGCCTCCATGGCTTACGAGCCATAGTAATTCTCCGCCGCCCCCTGCCGGCGATCCCTTTCCAGCGAATTTCCCGTCCCGACGGCTCTCCAGCCCCGCATCCCATGCGTCGGCCTCCTGTGACGCGCGACACCTCCCGCGACGCTTTGTCCGGCGGCCCTCTCTCCCGAAGGCCCTCTCTCCCGACGACCCACTATCCCGACGGCCCTACTCCCTACGCATGCCGGCCCGCTCGTCGCCGCCCCTTCCCGCAGCGCCTCCTGCCGGTCCTCCCTCCCGGCGGCTCACCTACATGGCGCGACTCCCCTTCCCGGCGGCCCTCTCCTTACGCGGCTCCCCTTCCCGGCACTTCTGCCCGGTCCGATTCCCCTCTGCCTTTGCCCTTCCCGGCGGGTCTCCCTCCCATGCGGACTCCCGGCGCCGCCGCTCCCGCGACGCCTCCCATCGCCCCTCGCGGTCCCGTTGCGCGCTCATCCCAGCGCCCGCTCCTCCTGCGCGCGACTCCTCCCGGCGACAGGCTTCCTTGCCCGACGGTTCTCCCGCCTTCCCGTCGTCATCCCTCCGCGGCTCTTCCCTGCGACGTCCAAATCCAGTGTGGATCCTCAGTCGCAGCGGCCCTCCCTCCCGGCGGCGCACTCCCGTCTTCCCTCCCGACGCAGCGAATCCAGGCAGCCTCCCTGCTCCGCCTCAGTCCGGCGGTGTTCCTCCCCGGTGCGCATCCTTTCCCGGTGGGCTTCCTCCCCCGGCGTCTCCCCCTTGCTGCGCACGCCGGCCTTCTCCCCCGGCACGGCTCCCCTTCCCGGCGGCCCTCCTAGCCCACTCGCGATCCAGCGTGGGTTCCCGGCGGCCCTCTCCCTCCCTAGTAGCGGCTCCCGTCGCGCCTCCCTCCACTCGCGCGGCTCTAGCGCAGCTCCCAGCGCGACTCCTTCCTTCGCGCGGTCGCCTCCCGCACGATGCTCCCGACGAGGCTCCCTCCAGCGCCGGGACCTCCCGCCCCGGTTCATCCCGCCCCGGCTTCTCCTCCGGCAGCCCTCCTCTCGTGCTCTGCTCCTCCCGCTGCTCCCGCGCGCTCGCGGATCCCGGCTCCCGGCGGATCTCCCTCCAGTCCGGAAACCGCTCTCCCGGCCCTCTCGTCCCGCGGCGCTCCTCCTGTCCAGCGGCCCTCCGCGCGCCTCCCGGCCGGCCCTCCGCACGCCCTCCCGGCCCTTCCCGGATTTTTCGGTCAGATCCTTCTCCCGGCAGCTCTCCTGCGGATTTCCCGGCGACCCTTCCGGTTGGCCGGCTGCGCCTTTCCCGCCTTGTTCTTCCCAGCGGACCTCCCTTCCCCGGCTTGCGGCTCTTTTCGGCAGCCCGCCTCCTGTGAGATTTCCCGCCGGCTCCTTTGACGATCGGCCCGACATTACGGTTTACCGGCGCTCTGACGACCGGCCCGTAGTGCGAATTTTCCCGACACTCTGACGACCGGTACCCGCCAGTGTGGATTTCCCGGCACTCTGTTGTCCGGCCCCGCACTTTTCCGGCGATGACCCATCATTTTCAGTGGCATAACATTACAATCTTGAGGGGGAGCAGCATCATCAACGATTTTATTATTTTTGTATCTTCTGATTTTCGTCTTGTTTTGTCATCAAGCTGGGTATGTCCAGCTTGAGGGGGCGTGTTTGCAGCTTGTTGCTTGCGTTGATTTTCATTATGTGTCCAAGCTAGGTACACCTAGCTTGAGGGGGAGTGTTGGAGTATGTGTAACTTCCTGCCCCACTTCCATGGTAACTTCCTGCCCCACTTACTTTGTAACTTCTCTTTGTAACTTCCCTATATTTTCTATAAATGAAGGCTCTCTCCTCACCTTGAGAGAGTGGGGGATTTCTGATTTTACAAATATCGTGAGTAATCTATCTTTTTTTGTTGGTAGTTTAATGTCATTCATGTCATATTTATAGGGCTAATGTTTTAGGTCAAACAACATTGACCATGAATTTTAATATTACAACCCAAACAAATATTTGATGGCTAGGAAGGTACCAATATTCTTTATATACTTCCATGTGGAATCTTGAGTCACTCTTTTTATGGCCACCAAATATAAAACTTTAAATATTAGAACTGTCATGATCCGTCCTCGGGGCCCGTGCCGTGACTACCCCAAGCCCGCCTTCCATAGGCCAGGGGCTGGTGACTAGAACCAAGGCGTAAATCCTGGTAAAGGGAAGGCATTGCCTTTGTAAAGTAAACAAGCACCACAGAGTAAGCCTCCACAACGCCTCGGTCCAGCCGTCTGCTCTGAGTACACCCCGCCCAGTGGTCCACCTCCAGGTACCGTCCGGCTCTGCAAGCCTCCACCACGATCAGCACTGTCCGCCGTCTGCAACCAACACAACGTAGTGCGGGCATCGCCCATGTAGGGGTGAGTATAAGCTACTCAGTAGGGACCCCAAGACCCCCGAAGGTCTCCCAGAATCCAAAAAGGATAAACCACAAAGGAAGGATACAATCATGAAGTAACATCTGAAACTGCTTAGGTATATGCCCATACATATTCCTAAGTCATCAATCTTGTTCGGCTCCAACATCCGAGCCCAAGTACAACCCAGTCCACACAGGAAAGCAAAACCTAAATCCACATAGGATAGCACGACACAATCCACATAGGAAAGAAAAACGTAAATCCACATAGGATAACAAACAGGATTCAGCTCGCACAAGATATACTTCTTCGTAAGACGATAGAGATGATCAGATGTAGCCACTGATTCATCTAGCCGTCGGACCCACAAAGGATCAGTAGGTACTAACCCCCGCAATGACCCACATAGGATCAATCAAGAAGTTGAACCCCAAAATATTGGGAAACTCTTTCTCCATCAAGTACTATGGTTATGCTGCTACAACCAAGCACTTACCTCTCACCTTGGACTGCTGTAGTACTCCACCTATCGAGTACTGTGGGCCTGCTGCTACAACCAAGCGCTTCCCACCATGGGTATGCCGCTACAACCAAGCGCTCCCCCCTCATAGCCTCTAGAGGTACTCCTTCTGTTGAGTACCATCGTTCAGCCACTACAACCATGCACTCCTCCGTCATGGGTCTGCCACTATATCAAAGCGCTCCCCGGTGCTGCTACAACCAAGCGCTCCTCCATCGTGGGTCTGCCGCTACAACCAAGCGCTCCCCCATGCTGCTACAACCAAGCGCTCCTCCGTCGTGGGTCTGCCGCTACAACCAAGCGCTCCCCCTCATAGCCTCCAGAGGTACTCCTTCTGTTGAGTACCGCGGGTCTGCCGCTACAACCAAGCGCTCCTCCGCCGTGGGTCTGCTGCTACAACCAAGTGCTTCCCACTGGGCTATCCGTAACACACCGAGTCGTTCAATCAGCAGTTGTCAAGTCTCAACCAGCTCTAGGGTTTCCGCACACAGCATGCTCATTCCGGGAGGGTCCACTCCACGAGCCAAGAGGTCGATGCATCAACTGACATGTAGTTCGGAGTTGATGTATCTCAAGATGTACCATAATGGTCACTGCCGAAAACACGGAGGATTCTCGTACTATTTCCATCATCGTCGCAGTCGCAGACAGCTCTAGGGTTCCCGCACACAACAACCTCGTTCGGGAGGGTCCGCTCCACAAGCTAAGAGGCTGATACATCAACTGACACAAGTCCGGAGTTGATGTATCCAAAAGTTCCGTATCGTCAATAGGAACTCAACACAACAGACAGCGCGTCAATCGGACGCTCGGTCTGAGAGTTATTGGCTTTTTCGTCCCAGGGGCCCGGTTGGTTTTTAAGGCAAAACCAACCCGACCGTACTCCACCTGCGTCCAAACCTTGGGCAGAGTAAGCCAAAAGATCTGTCTCACTTAGAGGAATTCAAAAAAGTCGACGGCACGTCAATCGGACGTCCGGAGCTCAAGCTATGAGCATTTCCGCTCCAAGGGCCCGGTTGGTTTCGTGGACAAACCAACCCGGCCGAACCCAAAGTATTACGAAACCTTGAGTGCAATATATCGAAACGACCGTCTCGATCAAAGGATCGCATCGCTGCTAACAGCGTATCGTTCAGAGGCCGTAGCTCAAGTTATGAGAAAAAGACCAAAAAGGTCCGGAAACGGGGGGTCTGGGCCCGGACCGACCTGGTTCGGTGCGACCTGGCCCGGCCAGGGCGGCCCGTCCCGGCCTGGGCGCGACCCGACCGGCGGGTCGGCTCGGCTCGGCCGAGCGGCCGAGCAAGGGAGCCGCGGGGCGTGAAGTCCCCGCAGGAAGAGAATCCGCGGCCCACGTGGGCCGCGCTGGATCAACGGACGTGGCTTTGCCATGTCCCGTGAGTCGCCGGGCCCGCGCGGTTGCGGGTCTGGCTGGCTGCCGCCGCCGCCTCCGACCGCCGGCACCGCCGCGCTGGCGCCCCACCCTGCCGGTGGATTCCGTGGGCCACCGAAGTTGCTCTGGTGGTCTGTTTTCGTTTCCGTCTGCGCCATGGCTCATCCCGGGTCCCATTCTTCGCTACCAGGCCCTCAAATCGCCATTACAGCCCCGTTTGTCATCGTCCACCGTTTTTCACACCAAGAACGGAAAAGTGCGGTGGGTTCGGACTTGTTCGTTAGTCCGCACCCACCGCGTTAGCGGTTTTAAAGAAATTACACAACAAATGTTCAACAACCATCGCGGGTATAAAATCACAACGATTTTTAAGGATCAAACCCCTACCTCATCAAAGTCGTCGAACGTGCGTTCTTCGTGGAATTGATCATCGCGGGAGAAGAGGATTGTCGCGTTTCGAAAGGGCGTCACGTCGTCACAGTATACGGCGTTGCGTTGATGAACTCTGAGGATCAAGAACATACATATTTAATTATAACAATTAAATCCATGTTGTTGTTATAAACCACAAAGAATTAAAAGGGTCCGCAATCTCTCACCTCAACGGATGATCGAAGATTTGTCGCGGATGAAGGAACGTCGCAGAAGAACGTTGCTGGAGAAGAATCATTAGCGTCGCGGAACACGGCGTCGCGTTGTCGATCTCCGAGGGTTCGACGTTCTTCGTCGCCTTTCATCGAAGGCCGGCGTTCTTCGCGTTCTTCGCTTTCTTCGCGAAGGAGGATGAAGAACTTAAGGCTTCTTTCAAATCCTTTCAACGAACAACACTCAAGAAGAACAATGTTGGTCTTATTTTATTAACATGCCAACAAACGAAAAAAGACAAGTTAGGTAATGACCCATTAATTCATAGAATTAATTCAACGAATAAAACCGCCCAATTAATAGGAGCATTTAATTGTTTAAGAAAACGCTCCTATTGACTTTATTTAAAATGGGTTTTCGTTGGTGCATTACTTAGCAGAAAAGAAATGGTGGGGCTCGTGCGGGCCCCACCTCACAAATATCCTACCAATAGGGTAGGATATTTTGAATTGCACCTTATCCGCTTTAACTTAGCTTAAGCAGCTTTAAGTGGCTTTTAAGTGGCTTAAGTGAAATAAAAATAAAGTTGTCTCAACACTTTATTTTTTTTTAACTTAAAACCCAAAAATTAAAAACCACACCCGAGAAAAATCAACTCCGGAAGAGGCGTTTCTAAGCAAATACCGGCGCTGCGATTCCATCGGTTCCCTCAGAATTCGATTCCAAGCACCGATTCAAAAGTTAGAAAAACCCACTCGTTCGTTCACTGAACGTACCCGAGCCAAAATTCGAAAATTGATTCCGGGCACACCGGGCCTCGGAATTAGGTGCTGTCAGAAACTGCGTTCTTGTAAAATTCCAAAGAAAATTATGAAAAACAATTCCTTGAAATTTATGGGTCTTTACAAGAACATAGGAGGCCTTTCTAAAGAATGTGGTTATTACTATTTGATAAACCCATTATGGGGTCTATATTATGCAAGGTTATCTAGGGTATGTAATGCATGGTCAAATAGTAGAATCCTTATGTTGAAAGGACTATTATGTAGGAATATTTTATGCAAGGCCAACTAGGGAACGTACTACATAGTCAGGTAAAATGGGCTCTCAAGAATTATGACATTCTATTGTTGATAGAAAAATGAAATTAAGATTTGGGTGTCTCAAGAACACAATGGGTGGATTTTTCAAGGAATGATATATAAGAATAATGGGTCCATCTATTCCGACATATGCTATGAATGGGAAAACACTCCTACACAAATTTGCTATATGAAGGGGGGTACATTTTTTTAGAAAGAGGTTTTCTGATACCATGATGTGCAGTTTTATGTCATATAGTTAGGATATTAGGGGCTTTTATGCTGTGTAGTTTAAAGTCATGAAACAAGGACATTATAGGGGCTATGTAGTTTAGAGTCATGCAACAAGGAAATTATACTATGAAACTTAAAGTGATGAAGTAAGGACATTAAGGGATTTTTAACAATATGTTGTGTAGTTTAAATTCACATGGAAAAAAAATTTGTTGTACAATTTCAGGTCACATAATAAGGACATTAAAGGGGATTTAATTTAATGTCTTTAGATCTGACCAAAGAATCATGAATCTCCAATTTCTTGGTAATTTATTTGGAAACGTGTTACCTTATTCTGTTATGGAAATGGAGAACTGTATAATGTGATTGGGAATTTCCAAATATGAAGAATGACATGGGAAAAGGGATAATATAATTAGATGGTGTCTCTTCCAAGAATGAAGTTACCACTACTTGAGAAAACCATTATGGGGGCTGTATTACGCAAGGAAAACTGGGGCATGTGTTGTATAGCCAAAAAATGGAATCCTTTGACTAAAAGGCCTTTTATGTAGGCATATTTTATTCAAGGACAACTGGGGTATGTACAACATAGTCATGTAAAGGATCTCTCAATAATTCTTACATCCTATTGCTAAAAGATGAAGAATGTTTATGGAGATTCTTATTTTTTCAAGAACAGTGTTTGGTTTATAGTGAAAAGTAACTGAATATAGTAAGAGTATTTCAAGTCATGATTTACAAAGAATCATAGGATTAGGTTTTCTATGAAGGTATGACCCAATTGTAAGAATTATGGTGTCTGTAGTTTTAGGTCATACAACTAGGACCATAATATTATGGAAATAATGGATGATATGTGGTCAAATGACCCAAAATTATTCTAATATGATTTGAAAAATTGAAGGAGCAAAGTGAAAACCATGGACTTGAAGGATTTCAGGTCAGGATAATGGTTATGGGGAAAAATGAAAAGTATTACCATTTTAAATTACAGGTTCTTGAATACCATCATCAAAGTTTAAGGGGACAGAAGAGGCTTATACCAAGAATAAAATTTCCAATATTTGAAAAACACATTATGAAGGATGTATTATTTAGGTCCAACTAGTGAATGTGTTGTGTAGAAAAATAGTATCATCCTTTGTCTTACATTCCTGTATTGTAGGAAACATATATAAGACCACTTAGGGGCACATACTGCATAGTCTGGCAAAAGAGCTCTCAGGTATCATACATTCTATCAACAGAAACCGAAGAAACATTATGAATATATGAAAGTATGAAATGTTAGGAGTATGAAATGTGAAAGGGGTAATTTCCAATGCACAAGGGAAGTATCTGAACCAATATTGGCCACAATTCCGGAGTCCCTTACATATATCTGACTCATAAGTATAATGGGGACATTTCTTGTTTCCTTGGTGAGCTCAAAAAAGAGAGGACCCAAAATAAAGACTCCTGCATATATTGTTAATTATATGTGGGATAGGGGGAAAATTAGTTTATCCCATGGCTGGGACTAGGATCTAAGGCCTAGTCTTCACTACGTATCTCAATGGGATGAAAATCAATCAATATGTAGTTCTCTGAGTACCGTGTAGTTTAAAGATGTGCGATAAGGAAATTATGTTGTGTAGTTCAGAGTCATGAAGCAAGGATATTACGAGATTTGATATGAAGAGAAATTGAATCTTCTCATGTAGATCTGACTCATACATGGGAGAGAAGTGGTTTTTTCACATCATGCTGCAGATAGGTCAAGGATTGAAAATCTGAACATCATTACATATCTCATATTGATAATAATCAAGCCACACATAGTTCTTGTAGGTCCATGAATTTTATCATCATGTGGTGAGGATGTGAAGTGATTCCGACATGAAAAATAATATTGTAGCTGGACTAGGGGATAAGACCCAAGTGTCACTAAGTATCTTACTGAGGAAAGAATCACGCCACACATAGTTCTTAAATAAAGGTTCCCTCACTCTAGTTGAATTTAGAAGTGGAGGATAATGGAAGTATCTTGAATATGAATTCATACATAAGATGATAAATCATATTGATCTCATCATGTATATCTAACTCATACAAGTGATAAAAGAGTCATTAATTGTATGATGTTGTGGCTGGGTCTAGGATTGAAAGTATGGACGTCACTACATATCTCATTGAAATGAGAATCAAGCCACATGTAGTTATTAAACTTCCATACAGTTTAATGTCATGTAGTAAGGAAAAAGGTGAACTGACATGAAATAACTATATACCTCATTAAAATAAGAATTGAACCATACATAATTTTCTATAAGATCATGTAGTTTATCCTTAGGCGGTGATAAAATCTGTTGTGTCTTTTAAAGTCTTACAACTAGGACCCTTGATAAACCCAAATAGGAACTGAGATACCTTATTTATATAAAGAATCTCTTTACCCAATTCCTAAGCCAACTTGAGCTATGCTCAGTAAGAGAAACAAGGGGTGGTGAATGATTCTTTTACAACACAAAGGTGCAACATGTAAATGATAAGGGTACAATGATTTAGTGGTGGATGAGCCAGGATATAGGGCTCGGGTGCACTAAATATCTTTCTATAGGCAAGAATCATGCCACCAGTAGTTCTTGAAATTGTTCCCCATATCATCATGTTTTGATGTTGGGAAGATGGATTTTTTTATAATTTCTAGGATTATAGTTTCACCTAAAGAAGAATGTCTATATTTCACCATGAATTTTATTAAAATGGGAATATACTTAGAAATCCTCAAAGAGGTACCTATGAAAATTTGATTTGTGCATAGGTAAAATAAAGGGGGTTTTCTTTTATAAAATTGTGGTTGGACTCGATATAAGATATCTGGGCATCACTATGTATCTCAATAAAAATGTGAATCAATCTACACATAGTTCTTGAAACATTCCCTATGCTGGTTTGATTCATACACATAGGGAATGATGGGTCTTAATATTTTTTTATCATTATTGGGCCCATGATTTGAGATCTTGGCATATAAATGTATCTAATATGGATGAGAATCAAGAAAAATGTAGTTCTTGAAAAGATTCCTCACACCAACTATATTTCAATGCGAGGAAGGGTTTTTTAGTTATGGATGGACCCAAGATAGAAGATCTGAGTGTCACTACATAAGCCATTAGAATGATAATAAATCCAAACGAAGTAATTGAGAAGTTCATTCCCCACACCAACTGAGTTTGATGTGAGAGAGAACAACTTTTAATACATTTCAAAATAATGTTTAAGATCAAGACATAGGATAGTATGAGAATTGAACCATGTATTCTAGAGGAATTCCCTGTATAGGTTTAGTTCATATACATGAAAGGGGGAAATAAATTTCTTTATGGTTGTGTTTGGGCCAGTATTGGAGATCTGGTTGTCACTTGTATCTCATTGGAATGAGAATAAAGCCACACATAGTTCTGGAAGATGGTATTCCTTGTGAAGATCTGACTTCTGAACACAAGGAATGAGTATTTCTTTTATTGTTTTCATGACTGGATACAATATTAGAGATCTTGGTGTCACTACGTATCTCATTATAATGATAATCAAGTCATAAATAGTTCTTGAAGAACCATGCAATTTAAATTCTTGCAGCAAGGATGTGAGTCACTTGATGTGAAAGAAACATTATGGGTGGACCAGGGAATAAGACAGAAGTGTCACTGCAAATCTTACTAGGAAGAAGAATCAAGCCACACATAGTTCTAGGAAAAGATATTACATATGTATATCTGACTCATACGCATAGTAAATAAATGGGATTTACTTTTAGTCATGGATAGACCCGAGATTAGAGATCTGGGCATCAGTACGTATCTCATTTGAATGAGAATCATTCCATACGTAGTTCTTGATATGAGAACCTTATATAGATTCGATTCAAACGTATGAAGAAATGGAATTCAATTACCACTAAGGAGTGGCAATGATATGAGTAATTCTTACATATGTAAGCTTCTCATATTTAAAGGACTATAAGGAATATTAATTTGTGGTATCTTGGGGGATTTCTTAACGTTAAATGAAGGAGACATTAACCGTACAATATAATTTCAGGTAGTGAGGAAAAATGATGTTGTGTAGTTTAATGTCATGTGATAGGGATAAAGATGCTACATATTTTAATGTTGTGCAGCATGGATGCATATGGTTTCTATGAAGTTTAATGTCTTGTAACTAGGACATTCTCTATGTGTGATTACTCAAAGTACTTTGTTAGGACCAATAGGGGCCTATATACCCTAAGAGGGGGGGGGGTGAATCAGGGTATGGATATTATTTTTCAATGTTCTTCCTACCCCATTGGATCTTGACCTCTTTATTACAAGGGTCACTTCGTTTTCACTTGTGTGTTTATTATGATCACTTATTTTCTTCTTTATTTGATGATGATGCTTTAAATGCAACGCAAGGAAGTAAGCAGGCATACATAGAGATTTTTACTTTGTTCACCCTCACTGGGATACATCCAAGGAGCATACGTCGAAAAATTTCTGGTCGTACCTAATTCCACTATTCTTCACTAGATGTGGATACAATGGTTCGGGCTAGATCACTCCTATGCCCAGGCTCACTGCCTTTACAAAGTTTAGGGTCAGATCACTGCTTTCCCAAGGGTCACTCCCTGAATCTCTCTCTATGGCTCACTGCCAGTGGAGAGGATCACCTTATTTCTCTTAATTTTCTCACTGCTCTTGGAAGGAATCCACTCACAGTTTATAGACCTGTAGGTCTCTTCATTTTCATGAAGGAATGCACCTTCCTCTGTAAGTAGATTCTCTGTTAAAGCCCAACTTTTACCCACTGATGAATACCACTTTGCCTCTTAACCACTGGGCAATTCACTTTGGAAACACCTTCGCAAAGCACCCTACTTGTCTAGGATCCTAATTTCATGAAGCTTAAACAAGCCTTCACGAAGCTCCTGTCTTTTCGTGAAGCACTCTCGCAAAGCACTACCACAAAGCACTATCGCGAAGCTCAAGTCATTGCAGAGAAACGTCCCTCGCGAAGCTTACTAAGCCAACGCAGAGCTCGTAGGTTTCGCGGAGCTACAATTTTCATCGTGAAGCTCCTCTTTCACGAAGCACACTGGCTCCACGAACCACCTTCAGAAAACGGGAGAAAATGATTTTCTCTGAAAATTCTCTCTGCTTCTCTCAAGGGGGTCGGCCTCTATTTATAGGCCATTCCACTGACCCTCGAACTTTCCGCATGAAGTCAACGCCACATCATCTCAAATCGCGAAGCTCCGAAGTTTTTGTCAGAATTCTGTCCAAATCGCGAAGCACCACGGAAATTTTCCAATCGCAGAGCTCGTCGTAATCGCGAAACATTCCGTCAATTCCTTTGTTCCTTCACCGTGAAGCTCCCTTGCAATGATCTTCATCACCGTGAAGCTCCCTTGCAAATCCCTTCACCGCCGCAATGCGCTTCCACCTCTTCCATTCGCGAAGCTTGTCGTAATCGCGAAGACTCACCACCTCCATTCTTCTGGTCTTCGCGATTTCCAAACCATGCATCCTATCTTCGTGAAATTCACGCCTTTTCCATATTAAATTATGATCTTCATGGAAATCCTATTTTCGCGATGCTCACCAAACTCCAAATTTTGGACCCCAAAATTTTGGCAAACACTAGGAAATGGCACCACCTTGTTCTGCTCTTTTGTACCGCCTACAGATCATCCATTCCTTTGTCATCATTCTTTGTCAACATGGATTGTCAATAACTTCTCGGGAACTCGACAATTCTCCATGGAAACCTGCTTTGTCAACAAACACAATCAACCCAAAAATACTACAATGTTACCTTGAGGGATTTTTGCCCAACAATCTCCCCCTTTGGGTTTGTTGACAATTATTCATAACTCTTCTCAGAATGATTTTATGCACTTTTATACCTCACTAAGTCTTCTTCCAGCCACTACCACCATTCACCTCTTGTGATTCTGATAGCATTCAAGGATTCACTTAACACGTACTCCAATCCCACATGAGCAATGCTCGGCGTGAGAAACAAGAGTAGTATGAAAAGTTCATCAATGAATGACTTCATGTCAAACACCAATTGTCGATTCCAACATGATACCAATTCTTAAATTGATACCAATTGTTTAACCACACTGATCTCAATTCATGATAGATGGACACCTTCACACACCATTCCAACATCACTCTTCTACTTTTATCACGATCCTCAGCTGTCGTGATATCTATTCTTTGATCGATCACTTCTTGCATCGTCAGATTTAATATGCTCCCCATTTCTTCTCACAGCTTCAACACCTCTTTAGCCATATTTCCTATGTTTTCCAATCTAAGCTCTAGCTAAGCACATTCAACTAGCTTCAACTCCCCCTATCTGGCTGCTCCACTTGTCAGCTTCTCTCCATATCATTCATGATTTATCAAATCTCTACAGTGTCTCCCCCTTGAACAATCAAGATTTTCTCCCCGTTTTTCAATGAACCCAAAGGACACTCCTTTGTATTCTATAACATAGTAGAGAACACAAATCAGCACATTAGGGAAAAACACATCATACCTCAGAGAGAGGGGGTGGGTTCCCGCATCCACACTATTTCAAGTGCGGGGAGTCGACTGAACTCCCAGAGCCAGTTGATGTCTCTCAAAATCTTCCTTGGGTAAGGCCTTGGTCAGAATATCTACAACCTGTATCTCTGTAGGCACATACTCCAACTTCACAAGCCCTTGTTCCACCTTCTCCTTGATGAAATGATATTTGATCTCAATGTTCTTTGTCCTTGAGTGATGAACTGGATTTTTTCTAAGAGTGATAGCACTTGAGTTGTCGCACTGGATTCCGATCGGAGACTTCACTTCAACTCCCATATCTTCAAGCTGCTGCTTCATCCACAATAACTGTGTGCATGCTTGAGTGACCGCAATATACTCAGCTTCTGTGGTGCTTAATGAAATGAAATCCTGCTTCTTGCTTAACCAAGAAATACATAGGCCACCAAGATAGAATGCACCTACAGATGTTGATTTCCTGTCATCCGTTGAACCGGCCCAGTCTGCATCATTACATCCTAATAACTCTGTCTAAGATTTGTCGTTATATATCAAGCCAAAGTCCACCGTGCCCTTGATATACCGAAGTATTCTTTTCACTGCGAGCATGTGACTTTCCTTGGGATTACTCTGATATCTCACTGCTTGGCATGTGGCGGAAACAATATCAGGCCTTGTCGCAGTCAACTACAACAAACATCCAATAATTATCCTGTATTCTGTGATATTAACTGCCTTTCCATCCTCATCTTTTGATAATTTTATCAAGGTAGCAACCAGAGTCTTCATCTCCTTGGAATTATCCATTCCAAACCTTCTCAGGACCTCCTTGGAATATTTAGATTGAGAAATGAATGTTCCATTCTTTCCTTGTGTCACCATGCTCTCGGTGATTGTTTTATCTCATATAATGCCTTCTTCAGCCGAAAAACCTTGTTCTCATCCTCATGAATGAGAAAACCATCTGGTTTCTTGACATACAATTCTTCCTCCAGAATTCCATTCAAGAATGCTGATTTGACATCCATCTGAAACACTTTGAACTTCTGTTGTACTGCAATGGCTATGAATAATCTGATTGTTTCCAGCCTTGCTACCAGTGTTAATGTCTCATCAACATCAATACCCTCTATTTGGGAGTATCCTTTGCATACCAGTCGTGCTTTGTTCCGAATCACTGTGCCATCTTCATTCATCTTGTTGCGATATACCCATTTAGTTCTGATGAAATTCTTATCTACTGGCCTCAAAACAATCTCCCATGTCTGGTTCTTCTCAATCTGGTCAAGCTCTTCATTCAAAGCCTGAACCTATTTTTCATCCTCGGGTACATCAGCAAATCATTTCAGCCCTACCTGAGATAGGAATGATGTCTTCTGTAGTGACTTCATTATTCTAGTCTGAACTGGAGCTTCCCAATCAACAATGGTATGTTGTCTATCAGTTTTAGCTCAGCTCTTTGACTTCCTTGTAGACACATACTTGACACTTTCTTTTTCACCATTAGTGTCTTCTTCTAAATCAGCATCAGCCACTTCTTCTCCCCCTGTGTTGCTTTCTTCCTCAACACTTTCGTCGGGAAATTGTTCACTGACTCATTTTTTAGTGGCTTCATTTCTTTCAGCTACTTTTCTCTGTGTCATTGTTCAATGATGTCATTTCTTTGAACATATTCTCTTAGATTTTTGTTGACACACCTTTGATTTTCTCTCGCAGCTTCTTGGTATCCTGAAAGTAGTCAACTGATACCACATTGTTAGAACAAAATAGATAATCATGAAAACCTGTGTGTTGCTGCTTTTCCACCAATCATTCTTCATGAGCATAAACATTCATCCTTCATATCATATTGAGATCATGCATCTAATTAGGATATTGAATTCTCCCCCTGTGTTATGAAACTCTTCCAGTTGTTAGGCCCAACAGTTTAGACCCGTAACTAGTCTTTTCCTCCTGCATAATTTGTTCTCATCTTCCACTCAGAGTTGAGACATTGACAAAATCTTTAATCCTACTGAGTTGAAACTCGGTGTAAGAAACAAGAGATAAATTTAATAACACAATCACTTCCTATTGTGCTCTGTTTCACCCTTTCTTCTTCAACTGTTGTACCTGATTTGAGCCAATTAAAAATCTGGAGCACATCACTTCTCCACTTTGCATCTTTAGATTCCACTTCCCCTTGGATTGTATCACCCTAAAACCTGAAACACATGAATCATCAGTTAATTTCATTTATATTCAGAGGGAGAGGGGTTACTTATTGAATCCTCAAGATGAGGATGGTGGTTGATCCTGATGGGTCAACCCTTTGATTCTTTCTTATAGAGTGTCACACTCTTTCTTTGCTTCTTCTAACTGCCTTGACAACTTCAATTGTTCTGGCCATATTACTAGGCATTCTTTACCCGAATGCTGAGTCTTTTTCTGATATGTAGATTCTTCAAGCTTGGAATTTTTCACAATCTGGGGTTTAAGACCATTTGTAAAAACATCTATCTTTGATGTACTACCAAAATTCCATTTCCCTTGATTCCTTCTCTGACCAGGAATATCTCTTCTTTTCATCTTCCCTTGCTTCTTTCACCATTTCAAGGATCTTGCACCTTCCTCCACTTCTCGATGTGGAACATGACATGCGATTTTTTCAATACATTCTTTGTTAATCATTATTTTATCAGATGTTTGAGTCACCACACTCTTTTTCACTGGTGTTGAGTCCTCCATTGAACGTCCATTCTTCTTTATCACAGCTAGAGTAGATCTCCCCTTAATCTTTCAGGTTTGTTCACATTCTCTCCTTGAGAGCGGTTGTGAGTATGACAAAGGAGGTGACTGATACACCTTTCGTTCAGCTCCATGTGATTCCCCTGAGGCTCTAATCCTATTATCCAACTTTCCACTTTGTCTCCCATTGTAATATTTCTCTTTATACATCACTGGAGTCAAGAATCTCTTTCTGGGCTCCTTTTCCTTTTCCGCTTTCTTCTTACTGCAATGTCTTGCCAAATGACCATAATGGGAACATACGAAACATCTGCCATCAAAAGCATACCTCATTTCAATATTTTTCAGTTGAGATGTTGATGCAGCTTGAGTTATTCCTCTGACATTGAGCTCCTGAGCTTATTGACACATATTCATGGTGTGTCCCATTCTTCCACAGTAATAGCATTTTATGAATGCTTTCCTTTGAGAGACTATACTCTATGATTTCTCATGATGCTTCTTCTTATTCTCAAATTCAACAAAGTTTCTATTTTCACAGCCTGATATGTATTCATGAGCCTCTAAACAGAATCTTGATGTGTGGCCGTGAATCCCGCAAAAATAGCACATGTCATCACTACTTTTTGTAACTGTCCTCTTAGGCCTATCTCCAGTACCTATAGGATTTCTTTCATATCTGGAACTTGTCACATCTCTCTTTCTATCTTTCACGGGAGGGGATTCATCAAATCTAATACCAGTTGTTCCCAGACTGTATGGTCTTTGAGCTGAGAAAATTTGTTCCTACCGCTTTTCAGAAATAGAAAATTTTCTTTTCATTTCGTCATCACTTGTCGAAGGATAATCAAATAGCAAGTGTAAGGAATCCTTCATTTTGGGATTTCCTTTAGCATTGGATTTCTCCACTTCCTTAATTTGGGCATTGAGTTCTCTTCTGAGATTATTTCCTCTATTCATCTCAACTTCCAATTCTTTTGTAAGCTTTTCCACCACTTCACTTTGCTCTTTTATCTTCAATTTTTCTTGAGCAACAGAATCTGAGCAACATGAATTCTCTTGTTGTAGCCTTTGATTCTTCTGAACTAGTTCAGAAAGATGTGTCACAAGATCATCATTTTTAGATTTCATGTTTTGAATCTCGTCTGTGTTCAGATTCTTCCCCTTGACATCAGCTATTGATTTTTCTACCTTTGTAGATCTCTTTTGCAATTCTTCATCTTGAGAATCATTTTTCTCCCTCAGATCAGTAGCTATGTCAATAAGCCTTTGATTCAAACTTCTTAGCTTGTTGATCTCAGTTTCCAGTGCTTGGTTCTGAATATCTTTAGATTTAATTTCATCATTGTTTCTAACGTCACACAAAATATCAGGTTCTTCAATACACTTGACTTGATCATTCACTTTTATATTAAAGCCATCAATCTCCCTTTTCTGTTCTTCAATCTTAAGCTTATACTCACTAACTATTTCTGAGTTCTCTCATGTTGATAAATTGAGTTTCTCAATTTCTTCCATCAACTCAGACTTCTCTTCTTCCTGCTGTTGCATATAGAGATTGGCATTGTGAACAACTTTGTTAGATTTCTTTGTTGTAGCTCTCCAAACATCTATCTCCTCAAGAGCAGCCTCTAACTCAGCTCGCATATCTATTATTCCTTCAATTTCTTCTTCTGTTTCAGTATCACTCTGATTCTCATGTACTTCACTCATTCCAACATCATGATTGAGTGAATCAATCTTTTCCCTATCAGATTCATCCAGACCTTCCTTCAGTAAGCTTTTTGATTCTTTTAGTTGAATCACACTTTTCCCAAAAACACTTCCACACTGAGGGAAATTACCTAACTACTGATTCTTCTTTGATGCATTTCCCTTTCCCATGGTAGACTGAGATAAGAGAAAACTGTATCTTCAACCACACAGATCGACTACACCAAGTCGAAGCAAAAAAATCTGATAAAATAAACCATCCCTATGATACCAATTGTTAGGACCAATAGGGGCCTATATACCCTCATAGGGGGGGTGAATCAGGGTATGGATATTCTTTTTCAACGTTCTTCCTGCCCCACTGGATCTTGACCTCTTTCTTACAAGGGTCACTTCGTTTGCACTTGTGTGTTTATTATGATCACTTATTTTCTTCTTTATCTGATGATGATGCTTATATGCAATGCAGGGAAGTAAGTAGGTAGACACAGAGATTTTTACTTGGTTCACCCTCACTAGGCTACGTCCAAGGAGAATACACTGACAAGTTGCCGGTTGTACCTAATTCCACTATTCTTCACTAGATGTGGATACAATGGTTCGGGCTATATCACTTCTATGCCCAGGCTCACTGCCTTTACAAAGTTTAGGGTCAGCTCACTGCTTTCCCAAGGGTCACTCCCTGAATCTCTCTCTATGGCTCACTACCGGTGGAGAGGATCATCTTTTTTCTCTTCCTTTTCTCACTACTCTTGGAAGGAATCCACTCACAGTTTATAGACTTGTAGGCCTCTTCATTTGCATTAAGGAATGCATCCTCCTCTGTAAGTAGATGCTCTGTTGAAGCCCAAATTTCACCCACTGATGAATACCAATTTGACTCTTAACCACTAGTCAATTCACTTTGGAAACACCTTCGAAAAGCACCCTACTTGTCTAGGCTCCCAATTTCACGAAGATTAAACAAGCCTTCACGAAGCTCCTATCTTTTCGTGAAGCACTCTCGCGAAGCACTACCGTGAGTCACTACCGCGAAGCTCAAGTAATTGCAAAGCAACGTCCCTTGCGAAGCTTACTAAGCCAACGCGAAGCACACAGGTTTCACGGAGCTACAATTGTCGTTGCGAAGCTCCTCTTTCATTAAGCACACTGGCTCCGCGAACCACCTTCGCAAAATGAGAGCAAATGATTTTCTCTGAAAATTCTCTCTGCTTCTCTCAAGGGGGTCAAACTCTATTTATAGGCGATTCCACCGATCCTCAAACTTTCCGTGCGAAGTCAATGCCACGTCATCTCAAATCGCGAAGCTCCGAAGTTTCCGTCGGAATTTTGTCCAAATCGCGAAGCACAACAGAAATTTTCCGATCACAGAGCTCATCGTAATCGAAAATCATTCCTTCAATTCCTTCACGCCTTCACCGCAAAGCTCCCTCGCAATGCTCTTCATCGCCGCGAAGCTCCCTTGCAAATCCCTTCACCGCCGCGATGTGCTTCAACCTCTTCCGTTCGCGAAGCTTGTCATAATCGCGAAGACTCACCGCCTCCATTCTTCTGGTCTTCGCGATTTCCAAAACATGCATCCTATATTCGTGAAATTCATGCCTTTACCATATTAAATTATGATCTTCATGGAAATCCTAGTTTCGCGATGCTCACCAAACTCCAAATTACGGACCCCAAAAATTTGGCAAACACTGGAAAACGACGCCACCTTGTACTGCTCTTTTGTACTGCCTGCAGATCATCCATTCCTTTGTCATCGTTCTTTTTCAACATGGATTGTCAACAACTTCTCAGGAACTCGAAAATTCTCCATGGAAACCTGCTTTGTCAACAAACACAATCAACCCAAAAATACTACAACGTTACCTTGAGGGATTTTTGCCAAACATACTTCTTCAAGAACCTCACATTGGTTGGATTTGTAATGAGTTCTCTATCCATTGAGATTAAGGAATAATCCCTATTAGAGTAGAAATTATTTATGGAATAAGTTCTTTCCCACTTTGTCTCAAGCTTTGGAGGGTTCTTTCCTAGTATAATTGAAGTCCTAATGACTATTACTAATTCTCCTTGAAGGAATTAATGGAGGTAAATTTTTTTGTTGAAATATCATGCTATTCTATTCTTATAGACTTCCAAGTGATGTAAGGTATTCAATATCTTTTCATCTAATCACTCCATACAATATATCTATTTATAAGAATACTCGTCTGTAGATAATTTGTCAAAAACAACAACTCCAAGTGAAGGAAATTGAACATTAAAGGGAAGGACCACCTTAACGAGTACATAGTTGTTCATGTTGAAGTATAGGAAGTAGTCATTTATGCCTATAAGGAATGAAATAGTTTTTAGGCCAAGACTTTTTATCTTTAACCACCATCTTATGGAGTGTATTTTACAGGGTTTTGTTGAAAACCTATATTTGTCCATTGGATGCTGCATGATAGTGATATGAATGGTTGGAATTGATATTGTTATCCTAATATACTTGTCCTTTTTCTTTCAATATGGTATTAGGGACACCAAATTTGGTAATGATGTTAGCTTTTAAAAATCTAATAATGCTTATGCCCCTTACTTATTTAAGAGATATTACCTCAGCCCATTTGGAGAATAAATTGGTAGCAGTAAAAATTTACTTGAACTTCTTTGCTATAGTTAGAGGATAAGGTCCTACTATATCCATTTACCATGTTGAAAATGTCTAGGAGTATTTAGCTGTGTGTATCAACTTCAGGGGTTGATGAATGAAGTTGTCATGCACCTGGTACATATGAAATGTTTTAGTGAAATCTCTGAAATCTTATGTCATTGAAGGACAAAAGTTTCCAAGCCTTCAGATTTGATAAGAAATACCATGCCCAAACTGGTGAGAACCAAACCTCCTACATGTACTTCTTTCATGACAACTATAATTTCTTCTCCATAAATGCATCAGAGGAGGATTCTACTGAACCCTAATTTGTAGAGGATATTTTTGTGATCTGGGCTATCATAAAGGGAGAAATTGACCACTCACTTCTATAATTGTTCTTTCCTAGCTCTATCTGGTGGAAGTACCCCATTATGAAGATATTCAATGATGGGTTCCATCATTCCCATGGTATGACCATATGGATCCGAAATGGGACTAATTTAAATAATTTTCTCTACTTTTACTTGAGAAAAAGGTGAAACCACATGATTATTGGAAATAATGATGATTGCCTCATCTCAAATGGGATATTCTAGGGCTGTGGATGCATTTTCTAGTGCATCAACTTGGGAATTTTGTGATCGTGGGATATATGAAAATGTTGTCTCTGAGGGAAATTCAGCCATTAAACTTCAGAAATAAGTGTATGGGGGGATTAACTTTTCTTTATTAATAGTGTAATCCTTGTTGATCTAACTGATTACCAATTCTGAATCACCTTTCTCTTTCAGGTGATTCATTGGTACCTGAAGTGCCAATTCCAATCCTGTAATGAGAGCTTGATATTCCACCTCATTTTTGGTACCACCCTATGATAACAAAATGGAATATGGTAAAAAAAACCTTTTTGGGGTAGATAATAACAATCTCTAACCCATATTTGTTGAGTTTAGGGTCTTCCATTTCCTTCCCCATCAGACTTCTAGAAGCACCATCAAAGTAAATTTCTCATAGTGAGGTACTATCTTGAATAAAGAAGATTTATCCATCAAGAAGTTAAATATTCAATGATTTCTCCTCTGCATATGGGTGCTCAATAAGGAAGTATACTAGGATTCTCCTTTTACTGATTTCTAAGAAAAAATGGATATTGAAGTATTGCAGAATAACTACCCACAGCGTCGGACATCATGTAATCATAGGAAGACTGAGTATAAATTTTAGTGGGTTATTGTGAGATACCAAGTTGAACTCATGAAGATGTAGGTAGTGAATTAGCTTTTGAATTGAAAATATTAATTCCAAGAATCCCTTCTTGATATCTGAATATTGAGTCTCTGTGGAAAGTATGGATTGACTAAGATAGTAAAGGTTCTTTTCATTCCCATCATTGTTCTTTTGCACAAGTAAGGCACCTAGTGATCACTCTAAGGTAGTCACATAGATAATGAGAGGCTTCCATTAAATAGGTAGCATCAATTCCAGTGGGATCAAGAGATATTTATTGAGGGTATCAAATGCCTCTTTTCAGTTAATTGTCCATTGATATGTGACCCCCTTCTTCATCAATTTGGTAAAGGGTAAACACTTTCCTTCCAGATTGGTTATAAGGATATGGATTTAGGCCAAGTGTCCTTGAATTCCTATCAACTCCTTTAACTTTTGAGGAGGTGACATTCCAATAATATCTTTTTTCTTATCAGGATCAACTTCAGTTTCGTGATGATGTACAAAAAATCCTAGATCTTTTCCTGAGGTAACCCCAAAAGAAAATTTCAAAGGGTTCATCTTCATATTATTTTGCTAAATCTTACTGAATATGGTCTCCATATTATCCATTTGATCAAAACATTTTCTATATTTATCCACCAAATCATCCATATAACATTATAAAAATTTCCCCAAGAAGGGTTTGAATATATGGGGCATGACACATTGACATGTTGCACCAGCATTCATGAAGACAATGAAGATTACCTGATAGAAAAATACACCTTGAGGGGATCTTGAGGCTATTGAATATTCATATTATAGGGAAATATAGATTTTAATTTACCCATATTATCTATCCATGAATGATAGTGCCTCATATCCAGTTATTTCTTCAATTAAGAGCTTAGTGGTTTGAACCGAGAAGTCATTTTTGTAATAATGCTGGTTGAGATCTCTGAAATCAATGAAAACTTTGATTTTACCTTTATTCTTTTTCACTAAGAAAATATTATCCATTAATTTGGGATATTTCACCTCTCTGATGAATTCATATTTAATAATCTTGTCAACTTCAACCTCAATTTTTAAGGAATGAGTTGGGTGCATTCTTCTTACTGCCTGTTTAAGCCCTGTATATTCGTCTGGAAAACCCAAATGATGGGTGTCCACATTGGGTTCAAGGAATATAATTTATATATAGTTCCAATAAAACACAACTTTATGTTTCTTTAAAAAGGAAATATGAATTTCTTGTTCTTCAGAAGTCATGGCCACACTTATCAAAGTGGATCGTGGCTCTTCCTCTGTACCTAGATTTATTTCTCCGGTTTCATCTACAGTGGTAGAGATTCCTTATTCAATTTCTAGAGAGGAATTCCTGAGATCTTTCTATTTTTCCTCTTATTCACGTGTCAATTCTTATTCCTCTACTCAGATAATTTCTTGGAGGGTATTTGATGATGCAAAATCTTCAGAGTTAGGGGAGGAGTCAGTATTTAGACATCCTGAAAAAGTGGCAACCATTTCTGACCAAATTGATGATAGAGGGTCTTCTTGAAGTTTTTAAGGTAAAATAATGGGTTTAGAATCATCATACCTATCTTTATCTACTAATGTGATAACTTATTCCAGCCCGTCTAAAGAAGGAAAGGCTTGATGAAGCTCGTGGGATGGAAAGAATGCATTTTCATCTGGATATTCATCACTATTTAGAGAGTTTATGTTTTATTCTGCATGGTTAGGTTCAAATGTACAACTAACATTATAGAAGTTATTGAATGAGTGCCTTGATTTGAGTCTATCTTTTAAATTTGGTTGATAGGACGCACAAAACATGCACAAATATGCTTGAATGGGTTAGCTGGGATATTCTCTAGACCATTTGGAGCATTGATTATTATTGCATCCTTTTTCATAGACCATTTTCCCTTTGTGTGATAAAACTTTGCATCAATATTCTGATATTCACATGTTTTGAATGGGGCCTTTCACCGTGAAATGTTCCAATTTGACCATTGAATCAATACTTAAGACATTGGTGGTATGATGAAGGAATTGAAACATGATGATTTAATCAAGGCCTTCCCAGAAGAATGTTGAACGATGTGTCTTTCCTAACAACCATGAAATCTAAATCAAATACAATATCTACAAACTAAGTTCTAAGTGTGATCTTTCCCAGAGGTTCTTGTTCATTATTTTCATAGCCTTGAAAAATCATAGTGGAGGGATACAATTCTGATTCAGTAAGACCCAATCAAAAAAGTGTATAGACAGAAATTAATTTGACTCCTAAGCCATTATCAATGATGGAACATCAAAATATCAGCATTGTTAACCTTGCCAAATAGATACAAGGGCCTGATGTGTCCATGTCCAACATCATCCTCATCTTGGTCCGTGGAAGATATAACTGCATGAAATTCTGTAGGATTATTCTCTATACAGTAGACCTCAGTAGCAACAACATCAGTTTCAAACTCTTGAGGGATTGACAAATCCTCTATAAGTGAATCTTAGAGATCTTATGACAAATTTAGAGTATCCAAAATTGATAACTTGGCCGGTACTTGGGACAATTGATTTATAACATCGTAATTATAGTCCAAAGATTTGTGATTCCCCACATGGAGATTCTCTTTTACAGGTTCCTTAGGAGCCGATGTCCCTGATGTGGATGGACAATATTTTGAAGTAGGATCCTGATGTGTTTCTACTCTTGTGGGTTAGGTCAGCTAGGATGGCCCTCCCGCTGATGAGATGACATCATAGCCTCTAACCTATATTCAAAGGTGATTATATAAGGATAGGCTCTGTCATGTGTGGGAGACTTTCTTTGTTCCTGCTGATCCTGCTGGAGGTCTCTCCCGTGAGTTTCTTCTACATAAATGGTTTGAGTAGGGGTATGGTTGAAGTAGTGGCTTCTAGAATGACCAAATCTTCCCTTGTATCCTCAACCCTGATGAATCTATCCTTCAGTTTCTCAATTAAATGTGTAGAAATCAGGTTCATAACCAGATTCATCATGCACATAGTGATCCATAAAATGAATAACATTAATAGAACTAAAGATTAATTCCTCATATGTTGAAGATTTTTCCGAATAGGTTGATTCTTTTTGTGCTATTTGGCATGGTGGTGCCTATGCTTTTGTGACAGTTGACCTGAAATCTACCAAGGTAAATTAAAACTTTGGCCTTGAAATATACTCATCTTATTCTTGTTATTATTTATCCTTATGATCGTGTCTCTTCTTGGAATATTGGCCTTTGTAGGACTGATCTTTTGATGAAGATGGTTTTGCTGTAGAAGTGGTGGTGGGAGGCATAATTGGTTCCTTCAACTATGTTCATATAATGGCATGAGTTTGATTTACTATTTTCCTAACCATCCAATCATAAAAATTCTGCGCATTATTTCTTTTAACTTCCTTCCATTCGCCTTCATCCTCTGGATCTATATCAGTAACACATGATACCTAGGCTAATGAACCTTTTAGTTTAACTTATCAATAGTCCACCATCTTTTTCAGGAGATATTTGAAAAGAAATCACTCTTGGATGGGGTGACCCAACATTCGATGAAAGGGGTAGTAGTTTTGGATGTCCATATCTTCTTCTTTGTTCAGTTTATTAGGCCTTGGCAACTGGACTAAGTTGTTTTCCATGGTTGAAATGATGTAGCTGAGAACCTGTTCATTCGGAAAGGAATAGACTTTGTTCTTTAACTCCTAAAACTATTTTCACCTTTGATCTTTTTGATCATATTAAAGAGGTAGTCATTTTTTTGATGATTGGGAGGTGGGTCCATATGGTTTGTCGAGGGCTTTGAAGTAGAAGCAAGTTCATGTGATTTCTCAAGCATAACTATAGAAGCCACTTCTTTTCATGTTATTCTTCTCAGAGGTGATGGAATTACCCAAGATTTAGATTTCGTTTCCACATAGTAATTATCCAATTTTTGAGAAATTGAAGCAAGGTCCCAAAACCCTTTTTTGTATTTCATAGGGATTAAATGTGTGCACAACTCATCACAGATATTGGAAACACAAATAGGAAACAACTCTTATTGAGGGAGTGATATATTCAAGGAGTACGTTAATCCTTTCCACCGAGTAATGAAATCTAAATCTCTTTCATTCTACCTTTTTTTTAAGTTCATATGATCAAAGATTTTTTTCTTCTCCAGTATTGAGATGAATTGGAAATGGAATTTCTGATGGAGATCTTCCCATCCAGTAATTGATCAAGACTGCAAGCTCATGTACTAGACAAAGGATGTATTCTGAAATGATTGTACGAAGCATCTGAGTTTTACTTATTCTTATTACTCAGGGGTACCCATGATAGGGTCATAGTGAGAGATGAAATGAGTCAAGTGTTTCTCCACATCTCCTGAACCATTGAATATTTGAAATGTGGGATTCCCAAAGTTTTGTGGAGGAGGAGTCAGATCTACCCATTCAGGATAAACCTTCTTTTTTGGTTGAATAGTTGTGTTCCATCCTTCCATAGCTTCCGATCATGTCTTCAAATACACAATGGTGTTCATTAAAGTTCAAGGAACATCTGGATGACCTGGGACCTGAACAGGTGAAACAGTTGGAGCTTGGATGGGTGAAACAACTAGTAATACCATTGTTAGTGGATCTAATAGAATCTATTGAATGCAACCCATAGGGATAGTCCTGTAAGGGTGTTCTTGTAACAGAGGGAATTATTTATTTTCCTTGGTTGTTGTGAAAAATTATCTTTATTGATGTGCTCCAACTGGAAGTGCTGTTTTGGGATCTTCTTGTGGAGAATATCTAGTAGGAAGACTACCATGGAGTAGCTCTACATTGAATCTTCTTAACTCCTTCATTTATTCTTCATATTGTTAAAATATTTCTTCCAACGAAAGGGATTGACCTTATCTTGGGTGAGGGTGAGATATGGTTTGAATTTAACCTTTGACACTATTATTTTCCTTTTTCAAAGGTGGAAATGGATTACTAGAGAGGACACCTTGATTCTGGGCAAGCCTCTCTTTTCTAGTACACACCCCATTCAATTGCTTCGGTGTGGACTGAATCAAGAACATGAACATTCTATTGCGATTCCCATGAGTTCAACTCATGACCTAGAGGATCTATAGTGAGGTGATTGATGAAATTTATGGATTCATAATGAATTATAACTGTTTTATTAGTATATCTATGAGATCATATTCTTTTACGCCCTTCATGAGACCCGGTCCTTCTGTTGGTTGATTCCCCAGAAATTACCTATTTAATAGGAACTTGAAAATAACCCTATTAGAGTTAAATTATGCGTTCATTTTGTGGAATCATCCCTAATCAGGAGAAAATTGACTTTTCTTAGGGAGGAGATTTTGAATATGAAAAATCCACAAACTGTGTGGTTTGGGGATGTTCTTGTTGTCTCTTCTCAACCTTTTGGGCCCTGTTTGTTGGTTTTGAGGGTTGGGTTAAGAAAACCTTAGCCCAGCGGGCTGGGGTTGCTCATGAACTACTATGGATAATATTGATGTAGTTTCTATTCTGATCTTATAGATTTTGGTCTGAACATTCATTGGATGCATTTTACTAAATTCATTCAAATCTCATATTTTGGACAACCATTGTGCTATTTCAGACATTTTCTCAATCTGATGATGGACATCCTCTAAACAAGATTCCTGCTTGAAATTTTCAACGGCTTGATGAAAAATTATTTCAACAGCTTGCTATCTTTGGTATTGACTTTGTTAAGAGGTATTCAAAGCCTGTTCCTGAGCATATAATTGGTTACACACAAAATCCATATTTTGTAATTGGCCTTGGGAAATAACATTTGATGAAACCATTTTTTGGTGAGCTTTGTTGACTCTGGGGCACAGTAAAATACAATTCTCCATGAACACCCCATCTTATGAAACAAACACTAGACAAGGTTTCAGTAATTAACTGGTGTATACTATTTAGTGCATCGAGGCATGCATGCAAAATGGATCCCTACTGCTTCTCAACCATTAGATGTTAGGAAACTGAGAGATATGCCAAGTCAATTTGGTGATGCAACCCTTCTATTACTTTTAAAGGACTTATATATTCATCATAAGGTAATAGTTTTTCCTTAAGAAGATGAAGATTCTTCCATATGTTGAGGTGTATATCATGAATATAATCTTTTTCCAATATCTCTAGAATACTTTATTGAGGAGTGGCCAATGGCCAGAACATGACTGGTACTTTATTTTTCACCAGTTGTTTCCTCATATTCAACACATCATCTTCAAATTTCACTAGAGGATCTTCCACCAAATCAGACTAAAGTTTGTGTTTCTTTTCAATTTCATAAAAATCAATAATATTGGTAGAGAGTCCCTCTGTTTCATTGGAATATAAATGGCCCAAGGGTGGTTTAGAGAATGACTGATTCCATGGTTTATCTTCTGGCTAAGAAATTATTTCATCGGCCAATGACAAGGCATTAAACATGACTAGAATTGTTTTTTCAAGTGCCTCAAGATAATAGGGTTTCTCATCACTACATTTTTCATTGGATAATTTCTTTAATAATGTGAATCACTACTATGGAGAGGACTTTCACAGCAAGCATCATTATGCTGAGGACCACCATAGTGGGTTATAGAAAGGGGTAAACCACATTGATCCTTAGTCTTCTGGCCATACAGAGGGTTATTGTATCTCTCATGATGAGATAGTTTCTATATATTGATTGAATTATCATAAATCAAGACTTCATGAGGAAGTTTCCAATGAGGAACTTAAGAATTACCACTAATACACCCATAATTTGTTAATGGGAGGGTAGGATCTTGATTTGAAATAGATAAATGTCTAAGGTGTTAATGAACTCCAGCATTGAGTGGAGCCAGATCACAGATCAAAGATTGATATTTCAAAGGAGTTTGATGAGACTTCAACATAGATTTACTATTACTAGTAGTTGGATCCACATGCTAGGTGAAGTGGTTATCATGAGTAGGTGTATGTGTGTGCCTCGAAGTGGCTATCATAATAGATTGCTTAACTCTAGTTGGATTGTGTGTATATGCCCAATCCAGTTGTCCGTATGACATGGGAGAGTATTCCCCATGACCCTCCTAGACAAAAATATAGGTATATGTTTTCTCTGTGGTGGTATGTTGACGAGCCACCCGGCTTTTGGGGATAGAGTTACGCTTCTGTCCCTCAGGTACTGCTGTTGTCGCCCTGATGATATATTGGAAAGTCTCTAGGATATGAGAAGGAATCTATGTCTTACCTTTAACCATTTCTGATATGTGATTGGTGACATCAGTAGACAGAATTGGAATATATGTCTATTATATATCTGGAGTAGGTGTATGTACCTTCTCTTGTCCTCCCTTTACTATTAGTGGATACTGATAGTACTCATGTGTGAGGGTAGAGAGTTAAGTATGCCCTCTACTTATCATTCAGACATTTTGATTGTCTTATATGGGTGCTTCCAAATGAGACTATTTTCAGGATTGATGAATGATGGTTGGTGTATGTACTTACTGGATTTGTTCTGCTATATTTGGTTAGTAGGCTTCATTGAATGCAGCCAGGTGAGACTGATGGCTGGCTAAAAGATTGTAAGAAGGTGTTTGTCTCTGCTCATGGTACTCCACTATATTTAAATGGAAACACTGGTTAGATGCTACCAAAAAAGCATACTAGATGGTTGGGTGAGTATTGGAAGGAGTATATTCCTTCATATGGTACTCCAACTTTGAACGATGGGTTTCATGGGTTTCCATCATATGAGTCTGCTAAAGAACTAATTGAAGGCAGATGAGTGTATGTGCCCATTCAATGATTTCCACAAAATTGGGTTGGTGGGATTATTTATAGTGTTAAAATGACTAAATATACTCACTTTTAGCCATTTTTTGTCCCCGGCGGTCCATCTTGCGTGTCTAGGTCTGATGAACCTGGACCGAACAATCGAAGGTAATACTGCTATTATATTGAGGTTACACTATTGCATGGTGTTTTTGGATTCTATTGTGGTAGGATCTCTTGGTAAGGACTCCTATGTATTTGAGATGAGGTTGTATGTAGCCTCTTGTTCAACCTACATAGAGTAGGGAAGGTATTGGTGATTGCGTTTTGGGGATAATCTCTTGAAATAGTTGAAGATAGTAACTTACGTCATCGTCTTTTGAAACACTGGTCATTGATGAC
Source organism: Viscum album (assembly GCA_963277665.1). Classification (NCBI taxonomy): domain Eukaryota; kingdom Viridiplantae; phylum Streptophyta; class Magnoliopsida; order Santalales; family Viscaceae; genus Viscum; species Viscum album. The sequence continues at coordinate 1,080,713,034 of OY728145.1, read as the reverse complement.
CAGACAATTAGGGTTTGTTGTTAATCTAGAGGGCCTGTTGGGTGGCCTCCAAGGTCAAGATAATATCACATTGACTGTACTCTTGGAATATTGCATTTGATAACTAGCATTGGAGATAATGAGTTGGGGATGTCATCCTTAGAGTAGACGAGGATATGGCTTGAGTAGTAGCCAAGGCATTCATAGGTGAAAAACTTAAAGAAGCCATTTGTATTGTTAGAAGTTATTTGGAAAAGAGTGGTTATATGTATGAAAAATAGAAACAATGAACTCCAGTATTTCATTTGAGTGAAAAATGCCTGATTGATTTCATTGTCAGCCCTACTTTATTTAAAGGGGAATGATAGATGGGTAACATCATCAACTTGTTTAAGGATTCATGTCAGGATAAATTTTTTATTTTTTGAGTATAGGAGCAAAAAAAATGTCTTAATGGGAAATAACCATATATCATTATAGATTTTTTAATCGGGTTAACCCATTAACTTGGTTAAGGATTCACGTTAGGTTTACCATTAATTGATTCCACCAGAATGTGTATTATTTTTATAAATCACTCCAGATGATTTCTAATGGATTTGTTTATGGAACTGGAAACACCCAACGATTCTTTATCCAAAGGGACCTACTTTCCAGAGGTAGGTGTTTGTGGGGTATTTTGACCTATGCCTATTAAGAACTCTCATTGTTCGAGAGGATGGGAGTTCAGGATCATCACACCCTTTTGGGGGGAATTATTACCTACTTTGGGACTCTCTTATATATTTAAGATATATTCATGAACCCTTTATTAATTCACCAATTATGAGGTGGGTTATCCCAATATTGACAATAAATTATTAGAATGTATGGAATTTGAGAATCATACGTATGCATTCAAGGTTCTTCATCAATGAATACATCTGTATGTATCCTAGGTTCTCCATCAATGGTATTGTTTGGTATACTACTTAGAGATTATTTATTTTTTATTAGAATGATACTGATTTTGTAGCCACACAGTGAGGAATTATGGAGTTTATGGTTATCCACGTAGATGAATGTCCCTCCAAAGTTTATTTTCATCTATGTAGACAAAGGTTATATTAGAATTTATCATCATCCAGTGAGACAGAAGTTTAATCTAGAGTTTATCATCATCCAGGTGGACGAAAGTTATTTTTGATGTTGGGATCAAAGCCATAAATGGGATACCAATGTATCCTTGTGGGAGGAATAAAAACCCACATAGTTTAATTCCATGTAATGGGACACATCATACCTTTTAAGATCATGTGATAAGGACCCAACCATACAGTTTAAGGTCTTGTGGAAAGGATGTCTTGGTGGAAGGCACCTAGTCAAAGATTTGGGGGGGGACTTATACCAAGTAATCCCTAGTAACTTGGAAAGAATATAAGTTTCCATGTTGGATTAGACCCTGCTAGGAATGTGGTCTATAGAGAACATGGTTGATTTTGGGATGTTGGGTTTGTAACTTAGAGAAGATTCCCATTTATCCCATTTATATAGGAATCAAAGCCCACTTAGTTTTGTTAGTCTCGTAGGGGATTATGATTGTTTGAGAGGAATAGGTTGGGGATTACTCCTAAAATGGATTCCCTGTAAAAGGAATCATGAGAAATGTATTGACTCATGATGATATTGGATATTAATTTGGGGCTCACTTCTAAGGAGGATGGCTTGTAATTTCAGGGTTCATGAGAAGTGTGCTCACTCAAGGAGATTTGAGGGGTTAACATGAGGCTTACTCTTGAGGAGGATGCATGGATTAAGGGAATTAGGATTGGTTTCTCATTTTATGGATAATATTATGTGGAGCTCCAGCCTTAGGAAGGCTACTTACATACCTAGTTATGGTGGGAATCATAGTTCTCATAGTTCATTAGGTTTGGATTTTATACCTAGGAGGAGGCCCAAGTGAATTGGGGATTTTTATTGGGACTAACTTTTGAGGAAGAAGTTCATTGATCTTAGGTCATAAGTGGTATTTCTACATATCCTAGTTAAAATAAGAATCATAGTTCTCATAGTTCGGTACTTTGGGTGGATTGTGAATTTTTTTTGATTATTACAAACCTCTAATCCCATGTGAGTCATTCTCAGTGTGAGAAACAATAGGATATAAAATATTAAACAAAGGCACACACTTTCATTACTCCACTGATTGAAGAGAACAAGACTATGGTAGAAGAGGCTGAGGTGATGGTGGAATAGGATGTAGAGTAATGAACCATTCAATGTGAAATGAAAGTGAAGGTCATTGGGTCTGGACTGAAAGTCTAGGGTCTTACTCCAGGGGGGATTCCCTAAAATTGAACCCACTAGTAGAAGGATACATTTCATTTGTCAAAAGTAAAAGCAGGTGTGAATCATACCATCCCTACCAGGGACCTGAGGCTCCTGTTCTTAGACATGATAAGGGGTTGTCGGAGTCCTAACCTCGAGATACATGAATGGTATCTCCTCAACACTATTCCTGGAAGAATATTCCTCATGACCATGGAGATACAAATCCACGAACATTGCAAAGACCCTAACTCCCCAATAGGACAAGTGTGGGAAACCTTTGGCCATAGAGATACAAATCCAAATAGGAGGCACACTGGTGTGCCTTTCCCTAAGGTTTTTTAAATATGGAGGTCTTTGTGGAGGTTTCAAAATTATCCCTTTTAGACAAGGGGCCAATGAATAAGAATCTCTTCCATGAATTGCTGTGAAGGATACTTCATGAAAGGATTGAATAGGCTGAAGAGATGAGGTGAACCAAAGAGGGGTGCTCAAGTCTCTAGTAAATAGGTATGGGGAACAAAATTAGGATTGGGAGACTTGATGTAACCTTAAGTGATGAAAAAAATGGATGAATAGACTTGGGTGAGACTTGGCTCAAGCCTTCAAGAGTCTTCCCAAGTATTCCCAGAAGTGGGGAACTCAAGTTCCCGTATAAGTAATGGAGGGAGTGCAAGTGTTCTTGAATTTGGGAGGTTGGGTGCTTTGGGCACAAAGGTGATCAAGCACTAAATGGAATTAATCATTCTGACCATCCTTTAATTCCATCACCTTATGTGTTAAAGAATGACCTTCTAGGTTTCATAGGACTTGGGTTAAGCACTAGGGCGACCAGAGTATATAAATTGGTCTTCAGGGAAATTCTTCCATAAAAATGAAGACCAAATTCACTATTTATAAGAAAATTTGGTACCTTGAGTGATGGTGACATGAAGATCAAGTGGAGTGGCACACACAATTATGGGGTGCACAAGTACTTGTGCGCTGATGGTGATTTGCGATAACTTGGGTGGCCTCAAGTTTGAACCTTTTCAAATCAATATATTTTTCAACTGCCTTATTATATTTTTTCTAAGGCATTTACCTTTATCAATTTTCCATCAATGTGATGAAAGGAAGTGTCAAAAGGGACATAGTTGAAAAATGTTCTATGTAGTACAGGGGTTGTGCGCCCACACCCCTACAAGGGATCAGTGCTGACCTACGGTCCCAGCCCTTCAGGCTGGTGCCTTCTCTACCATCACTGACCCCCACGAAAAATGAAGAGTCCCACCGAAAAATTTTTGAGCTCAGTTGAGGATATTTTGTGGAGAAGTGCATAGAAAAAATTCCATGGTGTCTATAGAGATGCATACCATTATAAAGTAATTAGATCAATTATAATGTAATTAACTCTCTCCTGCTATTACATTGCATTGTGGTATTTTTTCTAATAACACACATTTTTCTGACTAGTGTATAAAATATCATGATTCATATGTGTCTTGTACATAAGTATTCCATGTGCATTCATTCCAAAAAGAACCTCCCTTCAACCAAGAACCATTCAGGACAAATCCAAACCCCAGATGGAAAGCACAACCATAATACCAACAAAGAGGAAACCCAAGTACCATAAAAATAACTGGTATCAACAAGGGCAAGGTATGAAATCTTCTTATCCTTGACCTTCTTAGAACAATCCTCCTCCTCCAAAGTCTGAACCAATCCTCAAGGATATGGTGAAGAAAATGGAAACCTATAACCTCTAGTTCCAAGTGACCACACAATCAGCTATTAAAGACCTAATAACTCAAGTGGGAAAATTGGAAAACACCCCTGGTTAGATAAAGATGCAAGGTTATGTAAAATTACTATCCCAACCTATTACTAATCTAAAGGATAAAGGTAATATATGTTCAATTACACTTAATAGTGGTAAGAAAGTTTCTTCATCCAAGGATTATAGACAACATGCATGTTCCCCACTTGAGAACACTCTTTCTCTACCCATAAAAGATTCCAATGAAGAAAAACAATAAAAAAGTGTAAATAAGTTATTATTGAGAATTCCCCTGAACAATCCATTCCTCTTCTATTACCTCAAAGAATCTTTAAAGATAAAGAGAGTATTGATAATGAATTTGATTATGCAATAATGGATACATTTAAAAAGGTGAAAGTTAATATTCCTTCATTGGATGTAGTTCGAAAAATTCCTTGCTACGCAAAATTTCTTAAAGAGATTTGCACCCATAGATGGAGACTGAAGGGGAATGATAGTGTAAACCGTTTAAGAAATGTATCAGCTTTGATCCAACCATCAATACCAACCAAATGAAAGGATCCATGCACTTTCATGATACCTTGAACCATAGGGGATACCTTATTTTATAATTCTATTCTAGATTTGGGTGAGTCAATTAACGTGATGCCTTATTATGTGTAAAATTATTTATAAGTTGGAGAGCTTAAACCAACAAGCATAATCATGAAAAATTCTAACCAGAGAACTATATAACCATCAGGAGTGATCGAGGATGTCCTCGTAAGAGTGAATAATCTCATATTCCCCACATAATTTTATATTCTCGATATGGAAGATACCCGAGCCCAAGGACATGATCTTCTCATACCTGGGATTTCATTCATTAAAAAATAAAAAATGATCCTCAAAATCCACAATGGTACACTATCCATGGATTTAGATAGAGAAAAGGTATGTTTTAACATCCTTGATGCTATGAGACACCCCATTGAAGAGTAATCCACCCATCCTATCTATTCGATGGGTGTTCTCTCTAATGACACACACACACAATTATCTCCTTGAACCATACTCTAATTTATTTTATTCTTCTTCACCATTGGATGATTTGAGTTTTGATTCATGTTTTGAGTGTTGTGTGGGTTCAAAAAAGTGTAAATTTTGTTCTTTAATTGATGAGTGTGTTCATTTTTAGGTACTCATGATTGTTAATGATTCCAAAAATCTCATTTCCATTGATTATCTTTATTTAGAGAATAAACATGAGCATATTGAAATTTTAATGGACCACAATCTCCCTGAATCCCCTCCCTCAATCCAAAAACCATCAGAGTTGTAATTAAAACCACTTCCATTTAATTTAAAATATGCTTATTATGAGGGTATTGACCAATTGCCCATAATTATTGCGAAAAATCTCTCTTCACAACAAGAATAAAAACATCTAGGACTTTTGAGAGAGTGTAAGAAGGTAATAAGATGAAAATTTCATGATATTTCAAGGATTATCCCATATATTTGTATGAAACATATAATTTTAGATGATGAGATTTATCCCACAAGGCGTGCTCAATGACGGTTAAATCCCACTCTCCATGAATTAGTAAAATTGGAAGTCAGTAAATTAATTTTTGTTGGGATCATTTATCCTATATTTGATAGTAAACGGGTTCTCCCAGTGAAAATTATGCCTAAAAAACTGGAATAATAGTTGTGTCAAATGAATAGGATGAAATGGTTTTAACACGCGTGCAAAATAGTTGGTGAGTTTGTATTGACTACACTCAACTAATCTAAGCCACGCGAAAGGACCAATTTCCTCTACCTTTCACTAACTAAATGTTAGAAATATTTGCTGGTAAGTCCCATTATTGTTTCCTTGATGTCTATTTGAGTTATTTTCAAATCCATATATCCTCTAAGTATCAATAAAAGACAAAATTTACCTATCCATTAATTAGATTTTCATACGGAAAAATGCTATTTGGTCTATGTAATGCTCCTGGTACGTTTTAGTGATGTATGTTGAGTATTTGTTTTGAGTACCTTGATAATTTTATGGAACTTATTATGGATGATTCCAAGGTATATGGATCTTTCTGTGATGACTGTTTGGAACACCTAGGTTCTATCCTCAATTATTGCATTGAAAAAGATCTTGTATTAAATTATGAGAAATGCCATTTTATTTTTGAGTGGGGGATAGTTATTGAGTGTGTTATTTCAAATGATGTAATTCAAGTGGATAAATATAAAAATGAATTAATTTCATCCCTTCCATATACAAAGTGTGTTTTTGAGGTGTGATCTTTCTTGGTTCATGCTGGTTTTTGTCATTGATTCACTAAAGACTTCTGTAAGATCACACTACCCTTGTCCTAGTTATTACAAAAGACTCTAATTTTTTGTTTGATAAAAATTGTGAGGAATCATTCAATTTACTAAAAATGATTCTCATGTCACCTCCCATCATCCAACCTCCAAGGTGGGATCTCCCTTTCTAACTTATGTATAATCCCTCTAAATTTGCAGTTGGGGTGGTTTTATCCCAAAGTGTTGAGAGTGATCATCATGTCATTGTGTATACCTCACATACCCTTGACCCTACACAAGAAAAATACACAACTACTAAAAAATAACATCTTTCAATTATTTATTCCTTGGAAAAATTCCATTCATATCTTATGGGGTCAAAAATCAATGTGTTTTCTAATCATTCTTCCCTTCTATTTCTCATAAAGAAACCTAAAGCTAAGCCTCACCTCATTCTATGGATAATCCTTCTACAAGAGTTTGACCTTGAGATTCAAGATAAGAGAGGAGTGGAAAATGTGGTAGCTAACCACATTAGCAAGATTTCCCCACCATTAGACCACTATTTTAACTCATCCCTTCCCATGGTATAATTCTTCCCTCATGAGAACCTTTGTGATGTTGTTAACCTTACCACCTAGTACAAGGACATTGTGAATTTTCAAGAAACATATAGATTCCCTAATAATTTAATCACTTCACAATCCCATATACTTAGGAATGATTGATGACAGTAAATTTGGGATGACCCTTACTTGTGGAGAATTTGTAGTGACCATGTTGTATGTATGTGTGTCCCTAACCATGAGTTCACCTAATTTTTGAGCTTCTACTACACTTTGCATGTGGGGGACACTTTGGATCTCAACATATAACTCGAAAGTTCCTTGAATCTTGAAATTATTTTCCTAAATTATTTAGGTATTCTCATATATTTTTTAAGTCATGCACGGGATGTCAATTCATATGGAATATCTTAAAGAGGAATGAATTTTACCAACAAACCATGTTATTTCTTGAGATATTTGATGCATGGAGCACTAAATTCATGGGACCTTTTCCAAATTCATATGGATTTGTTTACATCTTATTAGTTGTTGAATATCTTTCTAAATGGGTAGAAGAAAAAGCTATAAGGACTGATGACTCTCTAGTGGTTGTTGATTTTGTGAGGTCCCAGATTTGCAGTAGGTTCAGTTTTCCTAGATTAATCATTTGTAACCAGGGTTCACATTTTTTCAATCATAAAATGAAAAACATACTTCGTAATTATGGGGTTGTTCATAAATTCTCCACTACATATCACACCCAAACTATCGGACAAGTAGAAATGTCAAATCAGGAAGTTAAGAGAATCTTTTAAAAAATGGTACAACCCAAAAGGAATGATTGGAGTTTGCACTTGGATGATGCACCTTAGGAATACCATACAGGTTTTAAAACCCCAATTCAAATCCTACTGTAAAGGATTGTGATTAGAAAGGAATTTCACCTACCAGTAGAGGTAAAGAACATTTCATATTGGGATTTGAAAAAAATGTAATATGAATATCTCAGATATAGGTGAGCATAGGAAGTTATAGATTCAAGAGTTGGAAGAAATTTGGTGTGAAGCATATGAGAAGTCCTGGATATATAAGGAGTGAAACAAGGCTATACATGACCACCTCATCCTTCATCATTAATTTCACATTGGGTATAAGGTCCTCCTTTACAATGCAAGGATGAAGTTACATCTAGGTGATCTTCATTCCTATTGGTTTGGAGCATACACTATTACTAATGTTTATCTATTTAGTGTTTTTCAGGTACAAAATGAGTAAATTAAGGAAACCATCACTGTTAATGGGAAACTGCTCAAGAACTTTGATGAATCCCTTCTAGTGTTTCTAATAGTGGAACTCCAAGTTCAAGAAGTAATATACCTATAATGACCAATAGGTTTTATCCTTCCTTCCCATATTCTATTTTCTTATAGTGAGGACACTTCCCACACTAGGTTTGGGGGTGGTTATATTCCTAGAATAGTTAGGAATTTATATTATCTTTCTTGTCTCTCTTTTTTGCTTGCTGAAAGGTGTTTTTAAAATTCCCCACTTTATTGAGTTCACTAGGATTTTCATTTTATTTTTTTTCTTCCCTTTTTTGTTTGCTGAATCGTATTTTTACTTCTCCCCCCATTTACCCCCCTCAATTTTGTTCCAAAATGTTAATTTTTATGCCCACTCTATCATGGAAAATGATGCCCTATTATTCATAAAAGTTATTGAAAATGCATGAGGAATTTCCCTATATCATGTTATTTTAACATTTTCAAAAAAACACTAATGAAAGTTTTGTTTTAGCATGAAATTAATATTGAGGTGTGTTTTTTCTTTCAAGAAAATTATTTTTTATGATGATTTAAACGGATGTATCATTTTGAAACCATTTATATAACTGATACCCCTCATATGTTCCATTTATGTGAAAATTTTGACCCATAATATCTCCAAAAATTATTGCCAAAAATCATGAAGTGTGAATATTTATTACTTAATAGAAGGTAAACATAAGTTAGGTTATTATTTATCATCTTTCTAAAATGATTTTTCCATACATTTGTTCCTTATCTGATCTCTTTCATTACTATATTTTATTTACCTATGAGTTTGTTCCTATTATCCGACTATTGTATGCCCTAAAAACAAAAAAAATATGGTTTATGTCTTACAGATGTCAAAAACCAATCTTCCTAAATCTTTGATCTTGTTATAAATATTACAATTAGTGTTTTGAGGAGATCAAATAATGGTTAGGGATGAGTGTGAGATTTTTTCCAAGATTAACTTTTTAAAATAATAATAATAATAATAATAAATGATTAGAGTGATTAAATGTACAAAATATTAAGATATCTAAATCATGAGATTAGGGTTTTAATTCCAAGAATGCTAAGTGAGTGGTTCTTGAAATTTTATTACAAAAGATGTAGGGTAGGTTTGGTTGAAAAAACCAGTTAAGAAAAAAATGATAAAATAACCTATATTTACTGAAAAAATTGGAAAGAATAACATGGAATGGTTTTAACACACACACATGGAGTGTTAGTATCATGGTGAAATTTTGAATTCCTTTCTCATATAGGCATCATGCATCTCTTTAAATTTTCTTCTGATAAAATTTTTGAGACATCTTTTTCTATGATCACAGAGAATAACTCCTTAGAGTGATTTTTGATTTACTCACTTTGATATCAATAATTTAATTTTCAATGTTAAATATTCATGAATTTGGGAATATCTCCATACATAATTTTTATAAATGTGACTTTTCCTAGGAGTGAAAATGTTAAGGTGTGGGGGTGCGATCATACCGTGATTCACTATTCATTTTCACCCTTTACACCACTGAATTAAATTGGTTTTAACTATAAATTGTAATTATTTTAAAAAAATTCAATATATGTTTGGATAAATTATTTTTTTAATCACTATTGAAAAATTTAATTTAACTTGTTTGTGTAATTTCACAGTAGGTGGAGGTTATTTGGATGTCCTAGGATAAAGTTGAAGAAAATTGGAAAAAAAATCATGGAATCCCATGAACACCTATCCACCATTTTTCATTTTTTTTCAAATCCATGAATTCAAATGGGATGATATTTTTTGGTCAGATCCAAAATTCAATGGGTTATAACTATTATGAAGACACACAATCCCAATTCTACCATTATGTGGCCCAACATAACTAATATGTCAAGGCCACCGAATCTTCATGATGAAAAAAGTGGGTGGTTTGTTTAATTTATATCTAGACCTATAATCCCTCAAATGATTCCAAAAATTCAGTGGATATAGTCAAGACATGGTGAAAAAACTTTTTAGTTTTGTAAAAAGTGATTTAAGACTGTTTGGATTCCCAAAAAATGTTCCTAGTGGTTTCTTAAAATCAGGGTCCCCAAAACCACCTCCCACATGCCTATAAATTAGCACCTTGGGCACCCCATTTGAAAGTCCAACGAAGAGAGTAAAGTTATTCAAAATTTAATTTCAATAGGATTCCCTTCAACCCCTTGGAGGTTTTAGAGCTCCATATCCTCATTGGAAGAGTTGAAATGAAGAAGGATATCCACCCGAGCTTCCTCCTCCTTTCAATATTGGGCTAACTCGTGGGTGTTCGTTTTGAGGGATATAAATACATGTAAATAGAGTTTTGATTCATATATTAGCTACTAGTTTTCAGTAATATGGGTGTTAAAACATTTCATTCCATATATCTTTCATTATTTCATATTTCAATGCTAGTTTTGATGCATCTGATTGATTTTATCTTAATTTCTAACTGGTCGGTGTGAGGTTTTGAGTGCATGACTTGTGTTGTTAAAATTTGAAAACACAAGAATCCTTTTCTTAACCACTTTCTTGAGAATTAAATCTGATTTTCAGGCTCTTATTCCATGCATACATTCTTTACCTTGACAATAAAATTGTTATGTCAAGGTTTTGTTCTTCAATAATTGAAATATAAGATTAGAAATTAATCAGGATTACAATTAATTTAAACCATAGAATTACTCCAAACATGAATGAATCTATAAGAACAATGAACTTTAAATGTGTGTATTGAAATCAAAATGACACCTGTATCTCATATTTTTCAAAATCCACTTGGTTTCTCAAATACTAAACTGTTTAAAGTTTGTTATTTTCTTAAAACTATTTTTACATATTTTAGTAATTATTAATAGAAATACTCACTCTAAACCTATTAATTCTCCTTGATATATGACCTAAGTTATACCGTAGACTATAAAATCATCTTTAAATCATAATCAATTTGATGTTTCCTGACAACAGAGTCAGTACCCCCCTGAGGGTGAAGTTACCACAGGTTGAAAACCCCATTTTGTGGGTGGTTTTAAGCAAATAAGACTAGGGAGTATTAAAACATAGTAAAAAAGTTGCATCCATTGGATGAAAAATCCATTTTTGGGCTGTTTTATGAAAATACGACAGGGTCATATCACTACATAGTTAAGCGAAAGTGCCCTCAGATATCAAAAATTATGAAATTGGGAGCTGGAGAAAGGTTATGAAGATCTAAAAGTTTCCAAGATTAGGATTATATTGTGTGGAAGGGATAGGTCTAGGCATAAAGGAAGTGTTTTTATTGATATCTACAATGGTTTTGGAGTCCCTTGCGTAGATCTAACTCATATGTAGAAGGGGGAATATATGTTTCCTAGGTGGACCTCTAATGAGAGGACTTAAAATAAAATCTCTTGTATGGACCTTTATTTATATATAGGAGAGGGGGGATTTATCTTTACCTCATGGATGGGACTAGGAATTAAGTCCTAGGAATCACTATGTGCCTCAATAGGATAAGAATGAATCCAGAAATATTTCAAAAGTAAACCCCCCCCCACATTTATTGAATGAGTGTGTGGAGAAAATGGGGGTTTTTAGATATGGGTTCATGCATAGGGTGATAAATCATATTGGATCCCCTCCTATATATCTGATTCATACATGTGAGTTTGAGGAGATTTACTATATCATGTTATGGATAGGACCATGATTGAAGATCTAAACATCACTATGTATCTCATGAGAATTAGAATCAAGCCACATGTAGTTCTTGAGGTAATCATGTAGTTTATTGTCATGTGATTAGGACATCTGGTGTTTTTTTTTAAAGTCTTGAAACTAGGACCATGATAACCTATACTACATTATGATATGACTTACTCATTCAAGTAATCCTTTTACCAAAAATCCTAAGACTGTGTGATCTATGCTCGATGTGAGAAACAAGGAGTGTTAGAAGCTTCTTTCACAACATGAAGGAAACACAAATGAAGGACAGGGGAATTTAGATTTTTATGGTGGATGGACTAGGAAGTATGATTTAGGTGTCATTACATATCTCATTGGGATGAGAATTAATCCATATATAGTTTTTGAACTCCTGTGTAGTCTAACGTCATGTGGTGGGGACAAAGATGAACTAAAATGAAAAAGGGGAAATTTTGTGGATAAGACAAAATATGGACACCTAGGTCTCACTACATATTTCATTGGGATAAGATAATGAGTACCCACATAGTTCTTGGAATAACCAGGTAGTTTAATGTCATGTAGAAAGGAAGTAGGTTTCCTGATGTGAAAATATAATTGAATCACACATAGTTCTTGAAAGAAAAATCCCCACATTTATTATGATTTGAGATAGGAAAAAATGAATTTGATATATATTTATATTTCTCTTTAATTGTATATGGACTTAGGATATGAGATCTAGGAGTCACTGTGTATTTCATCAGAATGAGAATGAAGCCACACATAGTTCTTGAAAAGTTCCCTATTCTGGTCTGATTCATATAAAGGTGAAAGAGTGATATTTTTTTGGGGTTATTGGGACCAATATTGGATATCTGAGTGTCAGTATGTATCTCATTATAATGAGAATCAAAACAAAAATAGTTCTCGAAATATTCGCTAGGCAAGTCTGACCCATACACATAGAGAGTGAGGGGGCCTTTCGTTTAATTTCATCTAGACTTGGGATTGGAGAACCAGGTGTCACTACATATCTCATTGGAATGGGAATCAAGGAATATGTAGTTCTTAAAGAACCATTAAATTAAACATCATGTGGTAAGGATGTTGGTTACCTTATGTGAAATAAATATTGCTAATGGACTAGGGAATAGGACCTGTGTGTCGCTACATATCTTGTTGAAGCAAGAATCAAGCCACATGTTGTTCTTGAAAAGATTACCTATTCTGGTTTAATTTTTACATAGGGAAAAGAGGGGAGGGGGGGTTATTGGGGTTTCACCCAGGATAGAAGAACTAGGAATCACTATATATCTCATTGGAATGAGAATTAAGCCACACATAGTTCCGGAACTGATCATGTAGTTTACCATCATGCAATAAGGACAAGATAATGATGGGGCTTATACCTAAAAATGGATCCCAAGTTCCACCATGGAGTGTAAATGACGTGAGTTGGGATTATGCATGGGATATGCCTATCCTTTCATCCTCGTTTCTAGATAAGAGAGAATATTTACCCACTGAGGGGTTGGTGGGATGTGATTGTGGATTATACTTGAAAGGGAGTGCCATATTTGAGGGACCATAAAGAGTGTCAACTCGTGGTATTTTGGGTCGTTTCTCAATGTCAAATGAGAGAGACATTAACCATGAAGTTTAACATCATGCGGCAAGGAATAATGTGTCTTGAGGTTTTGGGTCATATGATTAGGACCATATGTCATGTTGTTTATCATCATGCGATGAAGAAAAAATGTCATGCAATTTAAAATCATGTGGAATAGACATTATTTCATGCCTTTTATTGTAATGTCCCGACCCATCTCACCACTAAGATGGTGGTCAGACCGGTCACCACATGTCCTCAAGCGCACCTCCCCATATGCCAGTGGCTGCTGACTATCAGCGAGGGTGTAAGATTAGTCAGTGGGGAGACTATACCCTTTTATCAGAGTTGCAAAGTGGTATAATAGAGAAAATAATAATCAACAGTGGAAGCAGTAATACATAAATGACAAAGCAATGTAAGATATATTTCTTATAAATGAACAAAAGTGGCCAAATCCCATTTATAAAATAGATGAATGAATGTCATGGTATTGATGTATCATGGGAAGAAGTAAACATTACAACATTCCTTTCAATAGAATACAATGTGGGACTCAAGTAAAGAAAATAACAAAATCCCAAAGGCAATCTCCATAAGCATCCCGATCTCCAGATCGATCCTTTTCTCTTACTCCAGATACAAGAAAGCAACAACAAGCAAGATCTAAGGCACTATGAACAAGAAAGGTATACTTGGGTACCCCCATATAATGGTGGCCCGAGTAGGGTGTGAGATATAAAACTAAGTATGCCAACACCACTAGTGTCTAACCCAATCCCAATAGTGTAATATAAATTAAATAGGGTGCAAGCATGCATAAATAAAGCAGTTCAACGTAACTAAATACCCAAGTACCTGATTCAGCCCTTACCTTGTGTCTAAACATGTAACCAATTCATTAATTGAGCACTACCATTTTGTTTATAAGTCACATGTGAGTAAGTTGTCTACCGAGTCCCAGAAGTTTCGTCCAAGGTAAAACAATGCTAAGCAATGACCGAGACCTTTGGGCTTTAACCATGGAACCTACTTGTCAATGTTGGACCCAAGGAGTGTATCCAAGGCATCCTATGATATTATAAGTATTTAAGGTTCCAAGATGTAACAAGGCAACCTAGAAAAGATATCTAGTGGGGGAGTTCCAGGGTAAGGACCAAGGTAATGTAAACTCATAGAAAGCTAAATCAGTAGTATCTGAGTCTAGAAAAGAGGTAAGAGTGTAATCCAAGGAGCATAATCCAAGTCATTCCATAATAATCCACCTACCAAGTCCAAGGTGATCGAACACGGTAAAACGGTTCTAAAAAAGATAGGGCCTAATGGGATTTAACCATGGAACCTACTAGTCAAAGATGGATCCACAGAGTGTATCAATGGTATCCTATAAGAAGAATGGACCCAACGGTAGTATACTAGGCATCCAAGGAATAGACAAGAACCAAATTCTAGGTGGGTATCATCCTAATAAAACTATATCCTTGAATTGGAATGGGGTTCCTGAGACCTAAGGAATTCTCCTCTCAGAAACCAAGGTGAGCTCAGGTCAGTACATTCCTATTTGATATTATATCCATAATAATTCTTTTATTTCAAGCCTTTACTTCAATTAGTTTTTATAGGTCAAGTAGATTTGCAACCATTTATTTATTGGTCCAATCCTTGTCTTCCAATTGTATGGATAGGCCAAGTAGCATTGCAACCATTCATTTATTGGTTCAAGCCTTTCCTTCCATTAGTTTTGAAAGGTAAATTAGGATTCAAACCTTTTAGTAAAACCCATTAAGGAATTTTCATATGGCAAGGTCCACACTGCTACCTTCCCTTAGTATGGTAAGGGTTTCCACAGACACAAAACCAATCCCTATCTCATGAACCCGGGTCCATCCATAGAATTCCAATATGGGAATCCATGTATCTCCCAAGGTATGAGAATGAAAACCCATTGAGTCCATCAGGGCATTCCTACTTGGGAACCCACATGTCACCCACGGCTTTATTATTATTCAAAACATTTGAAAACAATTTGGTAACTTGTTTTGAGGGAAAATCATTAAGCACTAACCATTCATTTAACACAACACATTCCATTTACCAAAACATGTAAGTTTCATTTAAAGGGCTCCACATATCCATATAAAAGGTTAATTACCTACATGGTTAATTCCGATCCAAAACTAGACCAAACACTTTGATGGTTTTTTGGCCCTTCAATCATTTTAAAAAGGTAAAATTAGTGTTTCTAATGTCATTAAGGCCATGTCCTAATCATGAAATATTTTAACATAACATCAACGCATAAGAATTATAAATACAACAAGTCAAGTAAGAAATGTCTAATGAAAAAATTTTAGCTTAAAGGCAGCGCACCTCTGTTGGAGGGGTTTTATTATAAAAACATCATATTGTTAATCAACAAACCATTTAATACATTTAGAATTTAAATCATGAACATGATAAAATTCACATTTCAAAAAAATTAGAAATAATACTTCATTGTATGAATTTATTTATAAAAAAAGTGAAATAAGAAACTTAACTAATGTATTTATAAATATTGAGGACTTAGAAAGGGAACCTACCTTAATGGGGAATCAAGCCATCCACTCGGCCCATGGAGCTTTCTAACTAAAAGAAGTTGCTCCTCTCCTACTGAGCATACACACATACAGATACTTTAAGGGACACAAAAAGATCTTAATTAAAGATGTGAGAAACAAAAGATAAGGTATAAACCTTTCCCCGAGACATTGTTGGTGAACCAAAACTACCCAAGCTACCTCGCCTTCAGAAGCAGTTCCTGGAACTCGAACCCCAAGGCCCCGAGAGACCATTTGCACAACATAGGAACCGAAGAAAATCAAAAAAACATTAACCCAAAAAACTAGGGTTTGCACGCACCTCATCGGGAGCCGATTAGGTCAAAGAAAAGATGGTAAATAGAGGAGAAAAAATTGTAGACTCGTACCTAGGAGTTTCAGAATAAGAATTGGAAGAAATGGTGGGAAGAAGTCGATTCTTGAGGAGTCCGTAGGGAGGAGGGGTTGCACGCATATCTCAAAGGGGAGTGGCTTGGTGAATCATGATTCGAGAGAGAGAGGGTGAGGGTTGAGTGATTTATGTTTTATTTTATTTTAATTTAATTAAATTAAATTAACTTAAATTTTAAAAATTGGGCGTCACGCATGATTTAACCCACGCGGTTTTCCAAACCGTGTGCAAACCATGTGGAGTCTTCTTGCCTCCATGACACGCCCTACACAGGCTAGGCGTATGGTTTAGGAAACTGTGCATAACCCATGGGCTAAGCCACTTCCCCATTCTAAATAGGGTTGCATGGTTACTACTGTGGGCTACACGGTTTAGCAGACCATGCACACACATGTTCCCCCTACTATCATTTAATACTAGAAGTTTTTTGAGTCCAGTACTCTTGAAACTTCTAGATCCACTCAGAAAACTTCATAGGCCTTCACCCATGCCCAAAAAAAACTACTTTGGTGTGATCCACCTCTTGGAATTATATTTTGAAGATCGGTTTTAAAAACAACCGGTTTAGTAAAAAAAAGTTCAAAAACATCCGTATTTTAGTTCAGTTAAAAAACATGGGATTATACAATCTACCCACCTTAAAAACTTCTCGTCCCCGAGAAGCCTTTTGGAACAACGTAAACATCACCCAACCTACAAGGGTCATGAAGTTTCATTTAAACAGTTGCATTTCGTTACCAGCACTAAATGCACATTAAGAATTTCCAATGCACTCTGCACTTCAGCCTTTACAACCTGATCCAACACTCAATGTTCAACATAAACATAGAAATAGAGCTTACTTGATCCCATTACAATAGAGACAAGATCATGTCAAATGCTTGGTAATATTCGGCTGATGTTGCTTCCCACCATAGGTCTTAACTTAAGGAAGGTGGAAGTTCCATGACACGGTACCTCCATAGTTGGAATGGTTGTACAAGGCAGAACTCTGAGTGTTATTACAACACCCCTGGAATGATTTCATAAAAAGGAAACAGTCAAATTCTGATCGGCCTGATAGACCTGGTCGAGCAAGCTCTCTCAAAAGACACTGCTAACCTTGAGACCACACTTTACTTATCCTAGAAACATGCTTTAAAATGGCCCCATACAACTGTAAGCATCAACTGAAAAGAAGAGAATGTGTCGAGCCATTTGGCCGACTTATCTCAAATAATTCTGGCTTAGACAGCCAGATAAAATCAAAAGAAATGGCTGGAGTCCATGAGTCCGAACATGGCGTTCCTACTTGGGAACCCATGAATCACTCAGCACTTACCAAACCTCTATAAGAGCCTTGATTTAGCATGTAAAACTGACAAAGATCATCCAAAAAGATCAACAAATTTTAACGATTTAGCATGGTGTAAGACCGACACTCTCTTAGTTCATTGCGGACGACGTCAAGATAGGAGACATTATTATCACTTAAGAAGAGTACACTAAGAGGATTTAAGACGGGGTTTTCAATCAAACACACCCAAAAACTGGAAGGTAAAACAGTCAAACCAATAAAAGGTCGTGCTGCTGAAAAAACACCAACATAAACAACACTAGCAATAAATAAAAGCATTCAAGAAACCTGACCAATTCCCAATGGTCCCCTTAGGTTGTGTTCCTTCTACATGGAAGGAAACATTTATCATGTTTATAACAACACTACCCACCTTAGGATTGTCTTATCTGAAAAAGGAAAGAAAAATAACTACTCATAAAAGCTCTAGATTAAAACAATGATAATGACATGTCAAAACACCCGAGTCTTTCGAAAACCATCCCGGGTATTGGGATGAAACTTATTATCAAACGCTCAAGTTTCTCTACATGGAGATGACCCAAGACCGTAATAAACAGTACAAGAAAATTTATTTTCAGAGTCGTATTTCCTCATATGACCATCATCCTGGATGATGCCATAACCATTCATTCATTACTTGGAAGAAGAAAGGGTCAAATGATCTACAAAGTAGCCGACCATGCCCGAGGCACGTCTAAATAGCTGAAAAAGAGAATTAATCGATCCACAAGCCCATAAAATGGTCAAGAAAGCATGAACACCCATCTACACAAGGGGTTCACTAAAAAACTAGAATTATTACTTCAGAAAATGACAGCCAAATGACACCAAGAGTGAGAAAAGTCACAACACAATAAAGGAATCAAGTTTTGAGGGAGCTACCTACCATAGGTTAGGCCCTTACGTAGAATAAGATTCAAACCTGACACTAGGTCATGAAAAACCCAAGTCACTAAGCTCAAAATCCAAACATATAGTCATTTCTACAAAAAATAACACCTACAAAAATTACTCATTCTTCCATTACAAGGCAACTCAAGAAAAGTCCAAACTACCCTTACATGAGGGTTTTAAACCGTGGACACCACTATGGGTTCCATTTCCAAGCCTCTTATATTTAATCACATTTAATATTTAATTAAAAAAAGATTTAATCAAAACATCAAAGTACCATTTTCCAAAAAACATCACAAGATACTTGATTTTAACCAACACCCCAAGGGAAAAATAGGCATGTTTTTTTAAAACTCCTATTTAAAACATTTTTCATTAGTTGACATCCCGTTATTTTCAGAAAACTTATCAAAATAAATTCCTTTTAAGTAGATAAGGATACCTATGAGGGTCCCATTTTAACTATCATGGGCCCTCTATAAAGCAAACATATAGAAAACACACAAAATATTAAAATTTCAACACCCAAATAGGAAATCTCATAAAAACATTCTCCAATTGACCTACTTGGGTCTAGTTGCATTTTAAAAGCTAACCATTTCATTTCGGATCAACATTAAACATCCTTAACACTTATAACCATTTCACAAACCATCATTTCATTTCATTTAATATGGGTTTCCATTTCCCAATTCATTAAGTGCCCATACACTCCATGGATTGAAAATTGGCCCCCATTAATCGGTACCATTTTCAGTTCAGAATTCAACATGATCAACATAATGGTCCAAATTATATGGGTGGACACCTACCAACCTATAATGCACCCATACACTTTACAGTTTGTCATTTAGATCCCTTTAGTCAAAACCAACTCCACTTAATAATTGAATTTAGTATCCTTTCCACAATTATTCAATTACATGGGTTACCTTTTCCCAGCTATAAGGATCTCATACAACTTACAACGTAAAACTAGCTCCCTTCATAATGGCATCCAATAACTGAGTCCATTCAACCATTTACATATATTAACATAAGATAGCATGTCACTACAAGCAGCTAACATTGAGAAACAAGATGAAATCACAGAAGCATGGCATTTTAATCACAGAAGCATGGAATTTTAATCACATACATATGCTATAACAAGTTGAAATCATAGAATGCATGCAAATATGTTACCTAAAGACGTATAAATCTAAGCATGGCATATAAATAAGGCACCGAATCATACTTAGTAGGAAACCTACTAATCCAAATACATGGCATGGAATATATTCCTGACATGGGAATTTCTATGGTCCTAATATGGTGCATGTAATGCAATATAATTTTCATATCAGGCCAAGGAAAATTTCAAAAATTCAAAAAATCATAAGCAACAGGTACACCAGTCACTATAGGTGAAATAATATCAATTCTAACAGCGAACAAAATAACATCAATCCCAGCCCTGGCCACTTTGACATTTCCTATACACGGGGTGATCAGTCCCAAGCATAGCTATTAACTAAGCACCAACACATTGCTAGTCTCCTGTCTACCAACCCAAAACAGTAATACAAAATGAAAAAAACACCTTTGATACCACTTTGTAATGTCCTGACCTGGCTCACCACTAAGATAGTGGTCAGATCGGTCACCACATAACCTCAAGTGCACCTCCCTATATGCTTGAGGCTGCCGACTAGTATCTAGGGTGTAAGAATAGTCATTGGGGAGACTATAACCTCTTATTAGAGTTGTGAAGTAGTATAAAAGAGTAAATAATAATCAATAGTGGAAGAAGTAATACATAAATGTCAAAGAAGTGGAAGACGGATTTCTTATAAATGAACAAAAGTGGCCAACGCCCGTTTATACAATAGATGAATGCATGACATGGTATTGATATATCACGGAAAGTAGTAAACAGTACAACATACCTTTAAATACAATACAATGTTGGGATCAAGTAAAGAAAATAACAAAATCACAAAGGTGATCTCTGAAATCATATCTAGCTTCAGATCAGTCTTTTTCTCCTACTCCAGACATAAGAAAACAAAAACAAGTAAGGTCCATGTCCCTGTGAACAAGAAAGGTCTACTTGGGTACCCCAGTGCAATGGAGACCCGTGTAGGGTGTGAGATACAAATCTCAGTAGGCCAACACCAATGGTGTCTAACCCAATCCTAAAAGTGTAATATAAAATAATCAGGGTGCAAAAATGTATAAATAAAGTAAGCAGTACTATATAACTGAATACCCAAGTACCTGCTTCAGCCCTCGACTAGTGTATGAACATGTAACCAATTAATTAATTGGGTACTACCAATTTATTTATAAGTCACTTGTGAGTAAGTCGCCTACTGAGTCCAAGATGTTTCCTCTAAGGTAAACCGGGGCTAAGCAATGACCGGGCCTGATGGGCTTTAACCATGGAACCTACTTGTCAATGCTAGACCCAAGGAGTGTATCAAAGGCATCCTGTGATAGTATAATTAGTGAAGGTTCTAAGATGTAACAAGGCAACTGGGAAAAGATATACAGTGATGGAGTTCCAGGGTAAGGACCAAGGTATGGTAAACTCACAAAATGATAACTCGGTATTATATAAGTCTATATAATAGGTAAGAGTTTAATCCAAGGAGCATAATCCAAGTCATTACACAATAAGTCATCTACCGAGTCCAAGGTGATCGACCAAGGTAAAACAGGGCTAAGCAAAGATAGGGCCCGATGGGATTTAACCATGGCACCTACTAGTCAATGTTGGATCTAAGGAGTGTATCTGAGGTATCCTATAAGAATAAGGGACCCAACGGTAGTATACTGGGCATCTAAGGAATAGACAAGAACTAGAGTCTTTGTGGGTATGAACCTAAGAAAACCATATCCTTGAATCAGAATGGGGTTATTGAGACCCAAGGTATTATCCTCTTAGAATCCAAGGTGAGATAGAGTGAGTCCATTCCTATTTGATATTGAAATCATAATAATTCATTTGGTTCAAGTCTTTCCTTCCATTAGTTTGGATAGGTCAAGTAGATTTTCAGCCATTTATTTATTGGTCCAAGCCTTGTCTTCCATTAGTGTGGATAGGCCAAGTATCATTGAAACCATTAATTGATTGGTTAAAGCCTTTCCTTCCATTAGTTTGGAAAGGTCAATTAGTATTGAAACAATTTAGTAAAAATGATTAAGGAATTTTCAAAATTCAAGGTCTACACCGCTACCTTCCCTTATTATGGTATGGTTTGCCACGGAAATGGAAATAATCCTTGTATCGTGAACTCAGGTCTGTCCGTGGAATTCCTACATGGGAATACATGTATCTACCAAGGTCTGAGCATGAAAATCCACTGAGTCCATCATGGAATTCCTACTTGGGAACCCACATGTCACCCAAGGTTTTATTAGTATTCAAAACAGTTGAAAACAATTTGGTAACTTGTTTTGAGGGACAATCATTAAGCATTAACCATTCATTTAACTCAACTCATTCCATTTACCAAAACATTTTAGTTTCATTTAAAGGGCTCCAAGTATCCATACAAAAGAGAAATTACCTACATGGGTAAATCCAATCCTGAACTAGACCAAACACTTAGATGGTGCTTCGGTCCATTAATCATTTTAAAAAGGGAAACTCAGTGTTTCTAATGTCATTAAGGCCATGTACTAAGCATGCCATATTTCAACATAACATCAAGGTATAAGAATTATAAACACAACAAGTCAATAAATAAAGGTATAATCACTACTTTTTATCTTGAAGACAATGCACCTTCATTGGAGGGGTTTTATTATAAAAATATGATATTGTTAATCAATAAACCATTTAATAAATTTATCATTCAAATCATGAACATGATAAAATTCACATTTCACAATAATTGGAAATAATAGTTCACTGCATAAATTTATTTATAAAAAATTTGTAGTAAGAAACTAAATTAATGTGTTTATAAAGATTGAGGACTTGGAAAGGGACCCTACCTCAAGGTGGAATCAAGTCGTCCACTCAGTTCTTGGAGATTTCTAACTAAAAGTAGTATCTCCGCTCCCACCGAGTATACACACATCCACATACATATGAGGACACATGAAAATATTAATTCACGAGGTGAAAAACAATGTAAAAGGTATAGGCCTTACCCCAAGATGTTTTCGGAGGACTAAAACTACCCGAGCCTTCTTGACTTTAGTAGAAATTGCCAGAACTTGAACCCCTAGGCCCCAAGAGACCATCCGCACAACCTAGGAACCAAAGAAAACCTGAAAAACATTAACCCCAAAACCTAGGGTTTGGTTTCACCTCACCAGGTGTGGATTAGGTATAAGAAAATGCGTGAAAGAGAGTAGAAGAGATAGGAGACTCATACCTAGGAGTTTCAGACTATGAATCGGAAGAAATGGTGGGCAGAAGTTGATCTGAGAGGAGTTCGTAGGGAGGAAGGGTTGCGTACACATCTCAAAAGGGATCCCCTTGGTGAATCACAATTTGAAGGATATAGGGTTAGGGTTGAGTGATTTATGTTTTAATATACTATAATTAAATTAAATTAAAATAACTCAAATTTTTAAAACTGGGTGCCGCACACAGTTTTCCAAACCATGTGCAAACCATGGAGAGTATTTTACCTCCAAGTCATGCCCTGCATGGGATAGGCACACAGTTTAGGAAACTATGAATAGATCATGCACTAAGCCACATACCCATTCTAAATAGGGTTGCATGGTTACTTCTGTGGGCAACACGATTTAATAGACCATGCAAAAACCATGTTCCCTCTACTGTCATTTAAAACTTGATGTTTTTCAGGTCCAGTACCCCCAAAACATCTCTAGACACTTGAGAAACTTCTCAGGCCTTCTCACATTCCCAAAAGCATCACTTAGAAGTTATCCAACTCTAATAATTAACTTTTGAATCCCAGTTTAAAAAATGACCGGTTTAGTAAACAAAAAAGTTCAAAAACATCCGTATTTTAGTCTGGTTAAAAAACATGGGATTATACATTTATATTCATGAGACAATGACAAACTACATAGTTTGACATCTTGAAATTGTGGCATATATGATTCTATGTAGTTAAAGGTCTTGTTTCTAGGACTATTCTTCATTTAATTATAAGAAATACTTCTTTAGGAACCTTGCAGTGGTTGGAGTTATAAGGATTTCCCCATCCATTTATATTAAAAAATAAGATTAGTTAGAGTGGACACTTTGTATAGATTAATGTCTCTCCCACTTTGGTTCATGTTTCAGAGGCTTGTTTCTAGGTATCAATGGAGTTTTGAGGACCAATATCAGTTCTCCTTAGAGGAATGAGTGGAGGCGAACCTTCTTGTTAAAGGATCATGCTATTAAATTTTTTTAAACTTCCAAGTGATGGAAGTTGTGCAATATTTTCTCATAGAGTTGCTTCAGTTCATCCAATAATTTCTTGGATTGTTCATATATAGATAGCTAGTCATAAATGGAAATATAGAGTGATGGTAATTGCACCTTAATGGGTAAGACTAATTCTATTTTGTATACCAATGAGTATGAGGTCACCCATGTTCTAGAGTGGGTTGTAGCTCAGTAGGCCCATAAGAAATGAAAGATCTTGTCAGGACATGGTTTTTTATATTTTTGCACTATCTTCTGGAGTATGGTCGACGGGGTATTGTTGAATGCCCCTATGTTTATATTGGTCGCTAAATGATAGCAAGATGAATGGTTGGATTTGATATTGTATTCCTGATTTAGATTTTCCACCTTAGTGAAAGATAAATTAGTGGTGTCATTGTCTTTCAATATTTTATGAGGGATACCAGATATGGTAATAATTTTGGTATTTATAAATCTAGAAATGATTTTGGACTCTAATTATTTGAGGGGCATTTCCTCAACCCATTTGAAGAAGAAATTAGTAGAAGCTAGGATGCATTTAAACTTCTTGGGCATAGCTGGAGGGTATGGTCCCACAACATCCATTGCCCAAATTGAAAAGGGCCATGAGTATTTTTCTATATGTAAAAAAAATAGGGTTGATAGATTAAGTTTTCATGCACTTGGACATAATGGCATTTCTTGGTAAATTCTCTACAATAATGTGTCATTGAGGGCTACAAGTATCCTTAAATTTGGATTTTATCAGGAAGCTTAGTCCTTGATTGGTGGGTTCCAGAGGCTCCAACACGTACTTCTTTGATAATAGTTGTAGTATCTTCTCTATCATTACATATGAGAAGGAATCCATTAAAGCATCCCTTATAGAGGACTTTTTGGTGATTTGGGCCGTCATAAAGAGTGCAATTAATTGCATGCCACATGATTTTCTCCTTCTCATATCTATCCAGTGGGAGTACTACATCCTGAATTTAATCCATGATTGGATTCATCCTCCTAGTGGTATGGCTATATGGCTCAGGGATAGGGATGATTTCATCAATATCCTATGTTTTAACTTGAACAAAAGGTGAGACTGTATGGAAATGGGAAATTCTGATGTTTTTTTCATCTCAGTTTGGATATTCCAGAGTGGTAGCTAAATTTTCCAATTCATCTTCTTGGGAATTTTGTGATCACAGGACATGAGTCAATTTTGGTTTTGAGGGGAATTCTGCCACTAACCCTTGGACACAGTCAAGGAGGGGGATCATATCCTCTTTTCTAATGGCCCAATACCCATTGATATGCTTGATCACAAACTCTGAGTCACTTTTCACTTCTAGGTAGTTCACTAGTATTTGGAGTTCTAGTTACAGAACTATAATGAGGGCCATGTATTCCACCTAATTATTTGTACACTTTTCTGACCTCAAGAAGGAGTAAGGTAAAACTGCCTTTATTGGGGAAAGATGAATAATTCATAACAAATTTTTTTAGAGCCTAGGTCTTCCATCCTTATCAATGTTGGGATCCAAGATGCACTATCAAAATACATTTCCCATGTTTGTGACCCTCCATGAATAGAGAATTTATCGTTATCTATAAATTCAGTACTTAACAATGTTGTTACTAGAGACAGGTGCTCTGTAAATAAATCTTCCAAATCATGGAATTTTACTACATTCTAAGGCTCAAATTGTATATCAAACTACGGTAGAATAACTACCCATCATTGTAGATGTGTTTTCAATGTAGGATGGATGAAGATGTATTTTAGCAGGTTATTGTGAGAGGGAAATTGGACCTTTTGGTGTTGCAGGTAGTTCCTCAATTTCTAAACTATGAAGTTTAATTATAGTTAGTTCTTCTCAATATCTGAATAAAGAGTCTTAGTATTGATCATAGTTTTACTAAGATAATAAAAACCGGTTTCATTGCCATTATCATTCTTTTGTGCAAGGAAGGAACCCATTGATGTCTCTAAGTCTGTCACATACAGAATGAGTAGCTTTCCCTCAATCGGTGTCATAAATATTGGTGGAATCAAGAGGTATTTAGTGAGGGTGTTAAATTCTTGTTGATAGTCACTTTCCCAATGATATTTTATTCCTTTCTTTATCAGTTTGGTGAAGAGGATAATTTTTCCTATAAGGTAAGCTATGAAGCAGTAGATGTAGGATAAGTGTCCTTTAAGTCCTCTCAACTATTTTAAGTTTCAAGGAGGTTACATGTTAAGGATATATTTTTTATTAAGACCAACCTCAATTTTGGTAAGGTGTATGATGAAGCCAAAAATATCCCCTAGTGTTACCTCAAAATCAAAATTTAAGGGGTTCTTCTTTAGGATATGTTGTCATAGCTTTTTTAAGATTGTTCAGGTCATCTAGGTGGTCCGAATGTTTCCCAAACATGACCACTAAATCATAAACATATAATTCAACAAACTTTACAAGGAAGGGTTTAATAATGTGATGTATAACACAATGTTATGTGGCACTAATGTTTTTCTAGCCATATGACATTACCTGATAGAATAATAATCCCTAGGGGCTCTGAAGGGAGTGGCTTCATCTTCTAGGTCCATCTAAATTTGTTTTTACCCTGGATAGCCATACATGAAGAAGGGATCTTGATAACTAGTTGTTGCATCCATCCAAAGTTCTGTAATTAGAACCGGGAAGTCATCTTTGGGAAAATGTAAATTGAGATATCTATAGTCGATGAAAACTATGATCTTCCTATTTTTCTTTTTCATAGGGATAATATTTTCTAGACACTTAGGATACTGAATTTCTCAAATGAAGTCATCCTTGATGACCTTATTCACTTTAGCCTCAATTTTTGAGGCATGAGTTAGATGTGTTCATTTGGATGCCTGTTTTTTATCCCAAATGATCATCTAGAAAACCTAAGTGGTTGTTGGAAACCTTTGGTCAAGGCCTAACATATCTATGTAATTCTATGAAAAAATGTCTTGATGTTACTATGGGTAGGAGGTATATAACTCATTTTCTTCATAATTCATGGCCTCACTAATCAAAGTCGGCTTCTGATCTTTATTTATACCCATATTTATCTCTCTGAGTTCATCAATGACGATGGAGATTCCATCATCAAATGTTATAGGGGTGTATCCGAGGTCTTCCTATTCTTCATCTTCCCCATGCTTTACCACTTACTCCTTTTCTTGGGAATTAGGAGATGAAGAAAGATTCTTGGAGGGAGGAGGGGAGTTTCTATTTGGACATCCATATGATGAGGTGACCATTTTGTCTTACTTACTAGTAATAATCCTTTTTGGATTTTTGAAGGGAAAATGGACTGAGAATGGTCCTCCCCATTTTCTCCTATTTTCAGGACAAATTATTCTAGCCTAGATGATGAAATAGGGATTTTATCAATCTTAGGATATGGAATGAAGACATTTTCCTCAGGGATTTCATTACTACTCAGAGTGTTGAAAATATATCATGTCTTTTCAGGATCAGTTGTAACCACTAACATCATAAAAGTAGATAGATATGCGATTGAATTTGGTCCCACCCTTTTGATTTGATTGATGGGAAGCATATAAGATACACTGATATGCTTGAAAGTATTAGCTGGGATCATCTCCATGCAATTTGGGGTATTGATCCGAGTGACATTATCAACCATAGGTTGTTTCCCTTCCCTATAGTTAAACCCTGTATTAATGTACTGTGACTCATAGGATTTGAATGGGGCATTTTAACCATGAAATATACCAATTTTTATATTGATAATATTTTATTTATTGGTGGTATGATGAGGTAATGATCACATGTTTATGTAGACAAGGTCTTATATGAAAAATATTAAAGGTCGTATCCTACCCTATAACCATGAATTCTAAGTTTGATAAGAGATCCATGAACTAAGTAATGATTTTGGTTTCACCAAGAGGATTTTACTCATTCCTGTCATAACCTTGTAACCTTATAGAGTATGGGGACAAGTTTGAATCATTGAAACCCAGTTGACGATGTATTCAGATTGGAATGAGGTTGAATCCTAAACTGTTGTAAATGAAGTCTCATTGTATATTAATGTCATTTATCCTTCTAGATATATACAATGGTCAAGCATTCCCCTGTATGATAGAATCATCATACTAGTCTATGAAAGAAATGACGATGTGACATTCATCTAGATCATTCTACGTACAATACACTTTAGTAGCAGTAACATCAACTTCAAACTCTTGGGGGCTTGACAAGTCCTCTACGAGTGCTTCTTGTAGGTGTTTTGATAGATTCATGGAATCCAAGATTGAAAACTTAGTTGAAAAAAGTCTAATTACTTCAAAACATATTATATTTGGCCTAATGTTCTTTGTTTCCCAGCGTGGGGATGTTCTTTCATAGTTGGTTTGAGATATGATGTTTCTGATGTGCATGGATCAGTCCTTGGATCGGGATTCAAAAGTGGTTCCACTCACGGTAGATTAGTTCGGTTGGGTCGGCCTACACATAAATGTTGGTTAAGTGGTGGTGTATTCTCTAATTTTTCTTCTAGGATTATTATTTCAGGGAATACCCTGTCATGTGTGGGAGTAGAACTCCCTTATTCCCATTGAGCTCGTTTAAATGATTTCCCATAAGTTTTAGTCACGTAGACAGTTCGAGCATGGGTGTGGTTAATGTAGTGACTCTTGGAATGACTGCATCATCCCCAATATCCTTGAACCTGATGTCCTCTACCCCCAATTCCCTAATAAATCATATGGAAATCAGGTTCACAATCATGATCATCATTTTCAAAGGCATACATGAAAAATATGACTTTAATGTAACTGAAGATCAATTCCTCATATAATAGAGATTTTGTCTGGTGGGTGGACCCCTGTTGTACCATTTGGTGGGCGCATGCTCCTGGGAATGTTGAAATGATGTCCGATAAAGTCAAAGAAAACTTTGGATTTGGTACTGGCTCATATTATTTCATTTTCTCCTTCCCTTTTGGCCATGTCTCTTTTTGTAGGATTTTATTTTAGATGACTGAGCGGTTGATGAAGTTGGCTATGTTGTAGAAGAAGTAGTTGGAGGCACTGTCAGCTAATGAAACTATGATCAGAGGATAGCATGAGTTTAGTTGATTGTTTTCCTGTACATCCAGCCATTAAAATTCTATGTACTATTTCTATTAACTTCTTTCCCTTTCTTTTCCTCCTCTAGATTAGTGACAGAAGCATAGAAAACTAGAGAATCAAAATTGTTCAGCTTCACTTACCTAGAGTCCACCATCTTTTATATGAGGTCTTTAAAAATAAAATAATCTTGTATGTGGTGCCCCAAAATTTCAAAGAAGGGGAAATAGTTTTGAAGGTCTTTGAAACCTTATTTGCTAGGCTTCTAGGATGATAAGATGAATTAGTCGGGGACTTGGTCATTTCAAAAAGAATAGAACTTTCTTTTTATCTCCTCAAACTGTTTTTTCCTCTTCTCTCTCTAATAATCCAAACAAGATGGGCTTTGTATCTAATGCTCAGGAGGTGGAACCGCATGATATGGTGTGTAATTTGAAGTGGGAGTAGGTACAAGAGCATACATAAGTGTAACTATAATGTCTTCTTCTTTCTCTCCTCTCTTTCCTTTAGTTGATGGAATTACAAGGACCTTGGATTTGGTCTCTGCGATAGAGTCTTCTACCTTTTGAGCATTCAATATATGGTCAAGAAACCCTAATGTATTTTTCATAGGAATCAACGACAAAAAAAACTTTTCAAAAAACATTCACTATAATTGTAGGAAACAATTATTATTAAGGGAAAGATTAGTTTAAGGAGTATGTCAGTCCTTTTCCACCGAGCAACAAAATATGAGAAACTTTTATTCTCCCATTGTTTGCAGTTTGTGAGATCAAAGACTGTTGACTTTTGCATTATTGAGCTGAACTAGAAGAGAAACTTCTGATAGAGGTCTTCCCATCTAGTGACTGACCGAGACTAAAAACTCATGTACCATACAAAGTGATCCCCTGTAGTGATTGCACAAACAACCTGAGTTTAATCACCTCATATTTTTCAGGGGTTCCCATCATGGGATCACAGTGAGATATGTAATGCGTCAAGTGCAACTATAGGTCTCCTGATTGATTGAAAATTGGAAATGTTGGGTTCCCAAAATTTTGTGGGGGAAGAGTCAGATCTACCCATTCGGGGATAAGGCTTATTTTCTGGATGTATTGGTGCATGAAGTTTCTCCATGGCTTTCAATTGAGCCATTGGTGACTCAATAGTGTTCATAGGAATTTTAGGGATGTTCGGATATGTTGAAGGTTGAATGATTACGACGGTCGAAGAATGAATGAGTGTGATAGCCACAGCCTGAACAGGTGCAGAAGCTGGAGTCTAAATGGGTGCAGAAGTCGGTTGGTCCATTAGTAGCAGCACTGATGGTACTTGTCGTGGGTAGCTTATATGAGTAGTTCTGTAAGGATATATCTGAACCGATTTTGGTTGTGCACCCAATGGTGGGAACTCCCATTTTGGGATCCAAGTATATTGGTGGTTGGTATCCCATGTTGAGAAGGTATTCAAGATATACTTTAGATGCTACAAAAACCTCTCTTTGTTGAGGTGTGCCACCTAGAAGTGTGAGTTGAGGATCTACTTATAGAATATATCTAGAAGGAAGGTTTCCTCAATGTAATCTTGCATTGATTTTTCTCAATTATTTCATCATCACCTCCTATTGATAAATACATTCTTCCAAAGAAAGGGGTTTAACCTCTCTGGAATGAGGGTGGGGAACAATTTTAACTTTACCCTTTTTTAATGCCTTTCAAGGTGGTAATGATGGATTGTTTGTGAGAGTTACCTAATTTAGGGAAAGCCGGTTCTGGGTACACACACCACCTTAAAATGTTTTATTGTCAACCACATTATGAACCAGAACATTTTCACATGTCTGCTCCTCCAAATTGCCTCACATTCTGTAGAATCTATGAGGGATGCATTGATGACATTAACTGATGCATTCTCCCTATGTCCCACCTCAAATCATCTCCTGGTGCACCATTCAGCAACCCCATGCCTCACACTACTATCCATGTTACCCCCCATATCTGACGACGCCATCCTGGATTCCACCATCGTGAGGCGGTCATCGACGGCTAAAGAACCGCTATCTGCGGGACCACCCAGCCTCCCGAATCCCCCCATTGTGAGAACTCTACAGTCGACGACTTGAGAACCAATTTCCAAAATCACTATCCTGGATCCCACCACCATGAGTCCACTATCGTTGATGGATTATGTACCGCCCTTTTACCCTCTCAGAAAAACCCACAGGAGGTGACCCACAGCTCCCACTCACCCGCCGACGATGCCCTACTGGACTCACCCCCACCCATGGGTACCACTCCATTCATCCTGCGTGTTCACACCTCTTCCCCTTATATTTTTGCATCAAGTATTTGTCCACTTATTCATATTATCGACACCTAGAATGTTTGTGGCCAGAGGCGGTGGAGAATGATTGCATACACATACGCGACCGATTACGGTTTGACCTGGGACTAGTTTGTGGAACTGGCTGATGTTGAGGTTTCTGCGCCTATATTTTTCTTCTTTTTCTTGCATTATTCTTCCATTTCATCATGATCCTTTGTGTAAGATCCCAATTTGGCTGGATTTTATGGATTCCATGATGTTTTGGATAGTGGTGATTTCTTTGGGAAAGGTTGAACTTTTCTGGTGCCTTTTTTTGGTTGCATCATCCATGGTGGCTCGAAAGTCTTGTCGTTCCTCATTTTAGATCTCTGTCGATGAATCCCTCACCATCAGTCACCCTTCTTCAAAGGATCATGTGCATATTTGGTTATATCTTTTCATTTTTTCTGTGCATTATGTTCGTGTTTGTTTGGGTTGGTTTGACTCATGTCTCCAATGGTGGATCCCCTTCGAAACACTGCCTCATCTTGTTTTACTTGTTTGGTTCTCACTTAACCATAACCTGTTTCTGTTGTAAAATACAAAAAAAAAATTTAGTGGACATTAACTGATGCGAAATACATTACACGAATTCTATTAGTGTCTTTGTGAGAATATATTCTTCTACACCCTCCACGAGGATTTTTTTCCACTCCTTTTCCAATTCTTTAGGAGCCTCTTGGCAGATAGTAATCTAAAGGGAATCTCCAAACAGTTCAGTCGGGCGTATCCCTAGTGATGGTACTAGATCACAGAATTAGATGAACTCGAAGAATCCATTTTACAACATTTTCCCTAATTGGGAAAAAACCGATTCCCATTAAGGAGGGGGTGTTGAGGTGAAAAATCCTTCATCCATGAGGGCTGGGGATATTCCCGTTCCACTTTCAAAACTCTCTGGGCCTTTTTTGATGGCCTCAAGGTTTGGGTTAAAAAATCCCCCAGCCCTGTGGGATGGGGTTTCTTCTGAACTGTCGTGTATGCTACTGTCATGACTGCCTATATTATTTTATGGAGTTTTTTTAGAATATGGACTGAGTACATCATTCACTGTGCACATGGATAAACCATTTCCATAGATCATTGGACTATTTCTGATATTTTTTATATCTGATGGTGGACTTCCTCTAAGTAGGAGGCCTGCAGGATATTTTCATATGTTTGGTGAAAAAGTATCCCAACAACCTGCTCCCTTATGGCCCATCTTTAGTGAGAGTCATTCAGGGACTATTTTTGTTGAACATGTCTTTGGTGATGGATAGGGTTCATTTTCTGGATCTTACCAGAATCTATAAAATTGCACGTTACAAACTTTGGAAGACTTTTCTAGTTGGGGAGTGCAATGAAATGTAACAATCCATGTGTACCTAATCCTTTGATATGAAAACCATATGGGGAATCGACGATTAGCTGTCACAGTCATATTAGAGTTCTTAGGAATTCACATTAAAGTGATCCTTTATGTTTCTTGATCATTTGATGTCATCTCTCCAGGATAGCTTCCAAATCAATTTGGCAATACAACCATTATATTAACTTGTAGCGACTTCAATACTCATCATATGTTAATAGATTTTATTTCAAGTGAAGAAGAGTTTTCTATATATTGAAATGTATGTCGTGCACACAATCTTCTGACAACACCTCTAAAATACTATATTGAGGGGTATCCATAGGCCAAAACATGACTGGTATGTCATCTTTTTCGAGATACTTTCTCATGTTTAGCACATCTTCTTCATCCTTTTCTAGAGGATCCTATAAATGCTCTGACTATAGTGGGATCTTTCCTATCATTTTATCATAGGCAGTGGGATGGGTAGGAATTTCCTCTGTCATTTTGGAAGGTAGGTGACCTACAGGTGGTTTAGAGAATGACTGTCACCTTGGGATTCCTTCTGATTGAGAAAGGATTTCAATTACCAATGACAAGGAATCAGACATGAATGGTCTTATTTTCACAAGTATCTTGCAATAGGAGGACTTTCTCGTTACTACATTTCTATTTGGAGAATTCTCTTGACAAAGTTAAACACTACTGTAGAGAGAACATTCACAGTGAACACCATCATGTGAAGGACCACCATGGTGGATTACAGCAAGGGGAAGAACCTATTGATCCTTAATAATTTTGCTATATGGAAGGATATCATGGCCAACATCAGGACATAAGATCTAGATATCGATCAAATTATGGTCATGAAGTAATACTTCATGGTGAATTGTTTGAAAAGGTCCTTTAGAATTAATGTTACCGCTCCTGTAATTTGGTAACAGGAGACTAGAGTCTTGAGATTCCACAAATAAGTGTCATAGGGCTTCAAGAACTCCAATATTAAGCAGATCCAGATCATAGATTAGTCCCTTATTTTAAAGTTGTATTTGGTGAGGCTTCGTCTTAGATAAATTATTACAAGCTATTGGGGCCACTCACTAAGAGAAGTGGTCTTCCTAGGTAGGTTTTTTTTCCTTCCTTAGAGTGGCCATTATGATAGGATGGTTACCTCGAGTTAGAGTGGGTGTATGTTCCCAATCCAGTTTTCCATTTAGTATGGAGGAGATTTCCCCCATTACCCTCCTAGATAGGAGTGGTGGTGTGTATCTACTCCGGGGTGACATGATGATGATTCACCCCACTTATGGGGATAATGTAGTGTACCCATCCCTCAGGGACTACTACTATTGCAGTTATCATGGCCTGGAAAGTCTGTAGGATGTGGGAAGATATTTGTGTCTTCCCTTTCAGCATTTCTAAGATATGCTTGGTGACTTTAGTGGTTGAAGCATGGTTATATTCCCATTCCATATCTAGAGTAGGTGTATGATATTTATCCTATCCTCCATTTATAGTATGCTGATACTAAAAGTACTCGTGTGTGTGGGACGAGAGTTGAGTCTCCCCCATGCTTTTCATCGGGACTTTCCAACTGACTTCTCTAGATGCTTCTAGATGAAACAAATCGCAAGCTTGTTTAATGCTGGAAGGTGTGTCAACCTGGTCATGAATTTCCACCAAACATGGTTGGCAGTCTTCTTTGAGTGCTTTTAGAGGATTCTTTAGGATGGATTGATGGGTGAAGTCAGGTGTATGTTTCTACTCGCGGTATGCCGCCAGATTTGAATGGTAGGATTCTTTGAATGCCTCTAGGTGAATATGTTATATGGATAAATTAAGGCAAATAAGTGTGTGGGACCGATCACGATTTCCCACTAAATTGGGTTTGTGGGATTCTCTGGATGGGAGAGGGGTTTGACCCTACTACCTGGTGACCTTTCACTGCTCCCGGTGGGTTGTCTTGCAAGCCCGGGTCTGAAGGACCTAGGACGGAAAACTAAGGATAAAACCCTCATCATTTTGAGGGGTCATTACCATGTGATGTTAGTGGTGGAAATTTCTGTTAGGAGGCCTAGAAAAAGACCCATGTGTCTTCTAAATGAGGTCGTGTGTGGCCTCTTGGTCCACCTCCCAGAGATATGAGAGGTACTGGTTGTTAGTTTATGGGGATAGGCTCCCAAAATGGTTAAAGACTGTGGTTAGCTCTATCTTCTTTAGGACTACTAGTCATTTCTAACTGGATGATTAGTGGGGCTTGGTGAGATAGAGTTCCTATCAGGTAGCCTCCAAGGTTGGGATTTTACTATTCATAATATACTCCCAGACTAGTGAGTTGGAGACCCAGCATTGAAAACACTGGGTTGGTGATGACATCTTCGTTGTGGATAAAGACCTGGCTTGCATAGTAGTCAGGGCATGAATTGGTGACAACTGGAAGGACAAATTCGGATTAAGGGGGGATTTGTAAGGAAGTTCATGAGATATGTTAAAAACAAAAACAAGAAAACCTCTTCAAAGAAATATCTCATTTTAATGAACACATGTAATATTTTCTGTCTTGTATGGGACTCTTTTATCAAGTGATGGTGGCCTAATAGATGGGTGACACTATCTTCTTGGTTAAGGATTCACTTCAAGTTCATTTTTGTTTCCCTCAAAATTTGGTCACCTAACCTTTGATTGTAGAGGTTTAATTTCATGCAATGATTCATGTTAGTTTAACTATTTTTGAATGGGTTCCAATAGGTTTTTTTGTGGAACTGGAAACACCCAAAAGCTCTGTATCCCTGAGGTACCTTCTTTCCAAAAGCTCACGTTCATTGGGTCGTTTTTACAATGATTCTTAAGAACTCAATTAGTCCAGATAATGGGAGGTTAATCTCATAAAAACCTTTTGGGGGCATTGTTTCTTACTCTAGGACTCTCTTATAGATTTAAAATATGATCATGAATCCTTTATTAAATCCCAAGTATGATGTGGGTCGCCCTTCAATTAATAACCAATTATTATCATGTGTAGAGTTTAAAATAATCTTTATGTATACGAGGTTCTTCATTGATGGAGATATGGATATGCATATGAGGTTGGGACAACTAGGCCTCGGTGATAGCCCAGACACCCCGCCTTAACATGGTCGCCGGGTCTTGGCCCACTAGGTACCACCAGTTTTCCCGCAGACATGTTGTCCCCACCCAGGGGCCCACCAACATGCCTAAACGGGTCATCTAATTAATGATAGTCCCCACAAGCCAAAACATGTCTTTTCCCCTGTGTTCTTTGTCCTCACTGACACACACGCTGGGTAAATTCTCAGAAGGTCACCCATCCTGATCCCTACTCCAGGCCAAACACACTTAACTGTGATGTTATAATCTGGCAGGCTTCCGAAAAGGAATGTACACCTTGTTGACATGAGTCATTTCATTTAGACATTTAACCCTTTATTATTCAAGGGTGTTATAATCACCCCCTTAGAGAACAATGTCCTCGTTGTGGGCCCTACATCTCAACCCAGGAAGTGCACCACACTTAAGGCTGGGTACCACCTCTAATACCAAATGTAACAACTGGGCCTTGGTGACCGTACAAACACCCCACCTTAACATGGTTGTTAGGTCCAGGCCCACCGGGCACCACCAGTTTCCTCGCAGACATGTGGTCCCCACCCTGGGGCCCACCCACATGCCCACATGGGTCATCCGACTAATGACAATACCCATAGGCCAACATGTGTCCTTTCCAGTGTGCTTTGTCCTCACTCACACACACCTTGGGAAACTTCCTAGAAGGTCACCCATCCTGATAACTACTCCAAGCCAATCATGTATAACTGTGGAGTTCTAATCAGGTAGGCTCTTGAAAAGGAAGGTGCACCTTGTTAACCTGAGTCATATCATTTAGTCATTTAACCCTATATCATTCGGGGGTTTTACAGAGGTTCTCCACCAATACTATCCTCTTATATAATGATTATTGATTATTTGAGTATAATTATAATAACTATGGTTTTCTAGCCTCACAGTGGGGAATTTTGGAGTGTATTGACATTTAGGGAGATGATAGTTGTTTTTATGTTGGGATCGGACCCATGAAATGGTTTTCCTACATATCCTCTTGAGAGGGATCATAACCCATGTAGTTTGGTGTCACTTAATGGGACACATTATACCTTTTGAGGTCATGTGATAAGGACCTAACCATTCAATTTAACATCATGTTTCAAGGATGTCCAGGAGAAAGGTTCATAGTAATTGTTTTCCCTATGAATTATGTCGACGTAGCCTAGTAAAGATATAAGAAATATGGATTTAAAAGATGAATTAGATGTTGTTGGGAATGTGGCCAAAGGAGAATAGGTTTGAAAAATTCTTTTGTGTTTGGACCCTAAGGAGTATTTTTTATATATCCCATTTGGATGGTAATCAAACCCCACATAGTTCAGTTGGAATTGCAAGGGAGTTTGGTCCTTTGAAATGACTAAGGTTGGGATTATTCATGAGAATGTTTCCCTATAGAAAGAGGGGGAATGAGTGATATTTTTGATCATGGTGATTTAGAGGCTTATTAAGGGATTATACCAATAGAGGTGGTCCATTGATCTTGGGACATAGATAGGTATCCTACATATCCTGACTATAGCCAGAATAAGAGTTATCATAGTTCAAGAAAATGTTAGGGCTTACACACTAAAGTTTCCTCAGTGAATGGGGGTTATGATTGGGACTTACTATTAAAGAGTATTACCTTAATATATTGGGGATTACACTTGGAATAAATCTCAAATACTAATACATTTGGGGATTTCTCTTGAGGAGGATGTCCTCAGATTGCTTTGGGATCATGCATATTTCATGACCATCACCATCCTCTAAGCCCATGTTATCCATGCTTAGTGTGGGAAAAAAGGGGAAGAAAAAGATACATAAAAACACACATTTCTCTTTTTCTTGAGGTTTGATACATGGACATGAAGTTCTGAACATATGGGAGAACACTAGAGGAAGGGGAGAGGAATATTCAAAAAGAGACTACGACAAAACATGCATATGAACATGTGGACGTTGTGATTTTGGAGAGCCTGTATGTACACATGATTCTGGACAAGTCATGGCTAAATATGATGGATAAGAGGAAGTCAAAGATCTAGAGAACCAAAAATTTTCTCCTCTGATGTTATAAGAGGTTGAGGCTACTTTTGAGAGAGGAGAGGACTTCAGTGCCCATCCCATATCTTACCCAATTTCTAAAGGGGCGAAAAAGAGTAGGAGTGAAACATTCAAAACAAGGTCTTGGGGATTACTCTAGGTGGGATTACCTTAAATTGGTTCCTTAGTGGGAGAGGAGGACCTCATTTCATGTTGAATGGAAAATAAAGCACAATCTACACCCTCCCTTCCTGTAATTGTAGTCTCCAGGTATTAGAGATGACAATGGTAGTACATGGTCCTAACCCTAGTATCAGATACTAGGAGCTCCCTAAAACGTTCATTGGGGTAGGGGTCCTTGTGACCGCAAGGATAAAAATCCACATACACCCAATGAACCCTAACCCTATGGTAGGAAAACTGTGGGAAAACTTTGACTGAAGGAATAAAAATATAGATGAGAGACATGTTGGTTTGACTTTTACAATGGTTTTTAAGTCCATAGTTTGTAGTGGAGGTTTCCAATTGGTCCCTCTCAGATAAGGGATCCAAAAGAGAAGAGTTCCTTCCATTGGTGGTTGATAAAAGGGTGTAATCAGAGGTTCATGTAGGGTAATGGGTAAGGATTTTTAAGGGAGGTTTGCACAGATATTCCTGGGTGAGAAAAGGAAGGCTCATACAAAGGGTAATTCCCTCTAGCAGACTTTGGTGAGGTGATGGCACCTTGGGTGACATACCACCTAAAAAAACATGGGAAAGGCTTTCCACAAGAATTCAAGGGTATCCATAGGTGTTTCCAGAATTGGATCATATAGGTCATTGGTTAGGGTAGGGGGCCTCACACTAGTGTTCTTCAACCCCAAGGGAGTGGGTTCCTTATGTAGTTATTGTTTATTTTAAAACATGAGATGACTTTAGTTTTACTATCCACATTTAATTCTGACTTATTAAAGTTTTAGAGGACGACTAAGATGGTTTTGTAGGTATTGGACAAAGGAATTGGCTGATTAGAGCATCATAAGGCATTCATTAATTTCTATCCATACAAATGAAGACCCTGGGTTCATATTTATAGGAAAATATCGGACCTCGGGAGAAGGTGATATCTCACTCAGGGGTGCCACTTAGGTATCTCACACAGTCCCTCACTCAAACTGATCACACAGGCTTATGCATAGGTACCCTAAGAGATAAAGGTGCATTAGGGTGTTAGAGAAAATGGCCTTTGGAGGACGTTGAAATCCTTGACCTACTTCATTTATATTGTTGTCTTCTCCCTAAGGTATTTAATTTTGTCGCATTTTTATCCATGTGAAAAATAGATTGTCCAAAAAGATATTTAATATAAACTCATTCAGTGTTAGGGTTTTTGTGGATGGAAAATTGTAACATGCTATGAATTTAGAATACTATGCTCAATAACATTCTTAACACACGGCATCGAGCTTTAAGCGTACCACGATATATTATTAAAATATTATTAATTATTGTAACAGTTAAAATATGGAATTTAAATTGGAATTAATGAATTATATTAACTAAATAATTATAAATGTATGGTTTATACATATATAAAATAAATTAATTGGATATGAATTGTTTAGAAATAAAAAGTAAATCATTTAATAGTAAAAGATATGTTTTTATAAAGAATTTTTTTTCTCACAATATACTATTATCTTAAAAATTAAATTTATCACTTTGTTGAATGATTTTAATTAAATTTATATATATTATATATTCAATCAAAGTTTTAAAAATCTTTTAATATTTTTTTCTAGTTATATGATATGTATAAATCCAGTTTTATGATTAAAAATGTATTTTTCTAAAAGATGGTTTATGTTTCCTTTTGAACACTTATTTTAAAATTAATTACATACAATTATTGAAATTTAATATTCAAAAATGGATATCACATTTGAAATTAGGATATTTAAAATTTTCAACATTATTAATACCATCCTTGGTAAATTTTTATCACCTCAGTAAGGGTAAAATGGGAAAAATGAGGTTAAAACTTTGGGTTAAGATGTTAAAATTCCCATAAAACTTGTCTTTATCCCATTGGATGAGTGTATTTTGACCATTCTCATCCAATGGTTGAAAATATGGCCACTTGGTGCCATTTTTGTTGGATTATAAACCACATATTATTTTAAGAAAATGATAAATACAAATTTTCACTGTCTTGACTTTAATAACTATAAATTTTTATTATAAGGATAAAAGAGGATAAATTTAGTATTAATATTTATTTTAAATAAGAATTAATTTTTTTATCCTCATAATTTATTTATAATTTCATGATATTTAATACTTACCTTAAATACTTAAGATGTGGTGACATAATATTTATTCATTAAATAGTAAAATAAAATAAATGATTTAAAAAAATTCAAAGTAATATAATTTTGGTACAATACTATTCTCCTTAAATGTTATAGATAAATACAACACCTTAGGAATATGTGAAAGGATTATACTATAATTAATTTATTGTCAGGTTGTCCTTAAATCAAATAAAATGAATAGTGTAAAAAACATTAATAATATTTTATGTTAAATAATATCTAATTAAATTATTTAAAAATAATTAAAATCTTAAAAGAGGATAACTAGATAAGAAATAGTTAAGATATCATCCATTTTACATCTACGAGATAATTGTTATCTAATAAGTAAAATTTTTACCCTTTAATATTAAAATTTCAAATTATTGTTATGATTAAAATCGTTATCCAAAGAGTTAAACGAAATGATAAGTTTTAAAATAAAACCAAAATCTTTATAAATTTCATTATATGTTGATATTTTGACATTATACACTTTTCTTAAAATATATGTCTTTTTGGAAGCATTTGGATTGAGAATGAAATAATTATATTTTAATATTTTTAGTAATTTCAAGTGTCTCCTTTCCCTCCCTTAAAAAGGACACCACTTCTCTATTTTATTTACACCACTTTGAGCCATATACCTTAAAAAACTATCAAATTATATTATAAACTTTCCTATCCAAAAATTGTAGATATTTTGCTTCTTAAAATACCATTCCAAGCTTCTATAATATATGATCAAAAAGAGGAGTCCTAAAGAAGAGGTAATCATATTACCCCTTCTCTTTAAATTTATTTATTCTTATACCACCATAAAATATATGGTATTAAAAATAAAATATTTAATTAAATATACAGAATATACTGAAATTTTATTATGATCATGAAACCACCATTATCCACCCTCTTTTCCATCAAATGGGAAGTGAAAGTATCGCTTGTGCATATGTGTGGACTACTAACTCCCCGTAGCGATGCAATTTATTTTTCATCACCATATTTCATAGATGTTTATTATTTTGGGTTTAATCATTAAACATTATATTCATGAAATTAATTGTATTATGGAATTATATTATCATATCTGTCATCTTACCTTCCAATATATTGGAAAATGATAATGTCGCTTATGCGTACATGTAGACAACCACCTCTGCGATGCAATGTGATTAATTTTTCATTTATGTTTTACATGAATGGTAATAAGGATATATTAAATGAATATATATGATATTATAATATTTTTTAATGTTGAATTACTATTTACCTTTCTTTTGTCCCATCTGTCAAAATGTGAGAACATTGTTCATGAATATGTGGAGCCTACCATCTCCATGAATGGCATAATTATTTTGTATATATCTAATTTTCATGGATGATTATATATAAATATAACGAATATTTTTTATATTTATATTATTATTAAAATTATGGATATTAGGGAACCATGATCAAAGTACATAGACCAAAACTAACAAACCAAAACATACATGAAAAATGAAGCAATTATCTCCTTAAACAATGATTTTAATAAAAAATTGTTAATAAATAGGTGATAAATGTTGTAAGTAAATCATATATGGTTTTAAATATCTGATTTTGGTTCATTAATATAAGTATAATTAATCTATAAATATTATACTCGATGTTCAAATATATGTGAACGAAGTCAGACCCGAGGGAAGGGTTCTTCGTCTCCAATTGTCTTGTTTGGGAAAAATGTAATTTTGTACACCAATATACTTATATGAGGTATATATAAATTCCACATTAGATATATTATATAATTAATATATCAATATTTATGTAATTTAAAGATTCATTTGAAGTTATTTTTTTCACAAGGGTTATGATTTGAATGTTACCAAATAGTAAGGGTTTATTTCACAATCTCGTCGTTATTCAAGATTGGTTATTTATAAGGCTTTACTAGGGTATTTATTTTTTATTTATATCTCTAACCCAATATATTTTATTCTACTTTGGTCATGTCAAAAAATTACAAGTTTTCCTTTCATTTTCATCTCTTTAAATAGTCAAAAGACCTAACATATATTTTTAATAAAAGCTGACTTTATTTATCTCTTTGCTTGAAAAGAATTTTTCGTCCATGTCCAGGTTTTTTAAATATATTTTAAAAAATGGTTTAAATATTATATTATGATTGTTTAAATTAATTTTTATCCCTGATCTTAATTTTTTTTAAAAATGGTTTAAAATTATTCTTCTTGTCATTTTTCGAAAGAGGTACTTTTGTCTTTTAATTGAAAATATGAAATGGTTGTTTATTTTAATGTATACGACATAAATATAATATCCTATCATCATTAAAACTAAATTATT
Source organism: Viscum album (assembly GCA_963277665.1). Lineage (NCBI taxonomy): Eukaryota > Viridiplantae > Streptophyta > Magnoliopsida > Santalales > Viscaceae > Viscum > Viscum album. Next base: position 1,080,670,325 of record OY728145.1, on the reverse strand, counting down.
TGAATATTCCTTTAAATGTTTCCATTATTAATTTTTAATGAAAATATTTTTCCAGATATTATGGAAAATTTTAATTTTGAAAATGATTTTCAATGTGAAAAGGGTATTTTCCTCAAGAATGTTTTTAATGATCTTTTATGGTATTTATATTCATAAAAAATGAAAAACCTTTAGTACTTATGATACAATTTGGATATGTTGTAATGATACCATACTTATTCTTTATCTGTATGGTTTATGACCAATTTGAGTTGGGAGAGTATTCACATTCTGTATACTAGTTGTTTTTTTTATGAAATGTTTTTTTATTATTAATAAATATTAATAAAATTGTGTTAATTTTTCATATGATGAATGAATTGGACTTATTAAGTAATGTTTGGGGTTCATAATTATATATACTTCAATGAATTAGTATGCATCAAGAGACAAAATGGGTTGGATATTTGGTCAAGGCCTTAACCATTTACGTATGATGTCATTGAATGAGGCCTTGACGATATGTTTCTGATGTATTGGAATGAGGCCCCGATGGTATGTTTATGATGTTTATAATTATGAATTTAATCCTTATGAAATTAGTTATTGAAGTCCATGTTATTATTTTCAAAGCATTGATATACATGGATTATCTTTAAGCTCATGTGATTATTTATATGGCATTATTTGATCATCACTTATTCTTACCATATTATTATTCATTCCCGGGATATTGATTAAATGGAATAAATTTTTAGATATTTTACTTTCCACATTTATTTTTACTTATTTACTCATTACGTCTTCCATTGTATGTAACCCTTAATGATCATTTGAACATACCCATTTCTTAAGTTTCTTTTCCCCATGATGCTAGGAAATGTACTATGATTGATATGAAAAGATATGCAAGATAGAATAATTTTATTCTTAAAGAAAATAGTATGTCGTGTTTTATATTTTAAATTGTAATTTAAGATGTCTGTATGTACTAGTCTATCAAGACTACTAAACAATTCAGTCAGTTTGGATGTGATCACTTGTAACTCATGACAATGAAATAATGTCACCATCGGCTCTAGGCTACTAGAGTCAAGGCCTTTAAAGTTTCTATTAGAGGAAGTTTATTTGAAAACATGAGAACTAGATTTTGGAAAGCATATATTAGGGAATATAAAACTATGAATAACATTTATGGTTAGTCTCAGTATATGATAACATCCTATAGCTTTGGTAGAGTAGATATTGTTTTGGTTTTCCTAACAATACATCTCTTTATGGATAATATAAGTTGATGTGGTTTTGGAATAGATGAATCTAAGGGTAATAGCCCCAAAAGAGCTTGTTGATTATATTTTGTTGCATGGTGAGAATTTCCTTACTATGAATCTGGTTTGACACTACTAGGGTATATGATTGGGTTAATTCACATTTTATTTATGAACTATTTTGATGAATTAGAGAGTAGAACCTTTGGAAACCTATGAAATTCTATAGTGAAATGGGATAAGACTAAAGTGACTTGGGTTGATCAGTATAAGGTTTATTATAATTTTAAAGGCATAGATAATCCTTTTGTGGGTTTATGTGGTGGGGGATTAACATTATTAAGGATATTTTTAGATACATTTATGGAAATACAACCATTTGGTTTATAATATGTTATAGTGAAAATTTTATTTGAGGAATAATGCTTTTATATTTTTTAGAAATAAGTTTAATGTTATTGATAACCTTTATATTTAATATGATCGTTGATGTTGAGGTAATTATGGTTTATTAGGATACAATAGTTAGTATTTTTTGGGAATATATCATATAGATAACCATGATATTCAAAAGTGATTTGCAGACTAATTTATTAATGTTAAGTACACTATACTAAGAATATTATATGATTAAAATAAACATACTTTTAGGAATGAAGAGTTAATTTATTAAATCAAATATTATTTTATTCTATATTTAGAGTGATATAGGATATTTATAGGAAGGATTGTCATATTTTGGGGATAATACAATTAGTGTATACACATTTTTTGTATATGAACTTATGAGATATTTCTTTTATTTGTAGATAATAATTAGTTAGATCTTAAATATATAAAATCACACACATATGATAAAATATTTCTAATTTCTGGGATTTGAATTTGGTGAGACATATTTTTTAGGAGTCTTAAGGTTAATTTGTACTTTGGTTGTTGTTATTAATGCTTTATAAATTCATCTTGAATATTCATTTCTTGAAGTAAGAGTTGAAGTAGAAATTGATCAAAGAAAAACCAAAGGATGAAATTATGCTTATGAAATGGAAATATATTAAGTAATTATATTTTATTGTGTCCTCTATTTAGATGTTAAAGGAGTTCCTAAACTCTAGGAAAATAATCTTGAAATAAAAATTTTATACTTTAACAGTAATTTCTAATGAACTGATAGTCTTTTCACTCATCATAGATTAATGGATTTGTGGTCTTTAAATTTCTCATGAACATGTTATCTGTCAATATATATTAGTCCTTCAACATTGGTTTTCACCTCTATTTATAAACTTTATCTTCTGAATAATGTTCACTTTATCTGGAAAACAAATTATGTGTTATTTCAAGATATTGTATGTTTCTCACTTCCTCTTTTCAAAGGAAGTTTTATTATCCCTATGTATTATGTGGGTTTTCAATAAAGGAATTTTCAAATATTAAACCATAGATGACCGAGATAAAATTACAAGGGATAAATTTATTTAAGGGGGTAGAATGTATCACTATGAAAATTTAGAATACTATGCATGATAACATTCTTAACAGGAAACATCGAGTTTAGGAAAACCACTATACACTATTAAAATATTACTATTTAATGTAATAATTATAAACTCACTATTTAATTAGATAGTATGAGTTGGATGAACTAAATAATAGATAATTTATGTTTTAAACATGTATAAAATAAATCCAATGGATACGAATTATTTAGAAATAATAATAAAATCATCTCAAAGTAAAAGAGATTTTTTTTCTAAAAAACTATTTCTATGTGTGCAATGTTATTTACCCTAATAAAATAAATTTATCACTATTGGTGAATGATTTTAATGAAATTTATAAATTGTATTTTAAATAATTTTTTTAACATTCATATAATATTTTTTTTAGTCATGGGATACAAATAAATCTAGTTTTATGAATAAACTTTCATTTTTATAAAAAATAGTTTTTGTCTCATTTTATGAGATAATTTTAAAAATAAATACTTAAACATAATGAAATTGAATGATGAAAAATGGATCCCATATTTGGAATCTGTATATTCAAATTTGGTAAATAGGCCCCTTTTATTTTTGTTCATTATGAATAGTAACCTTGGTAAATTTGGGTCACCTTTGTTAGGGTAAAATGGGTAAAACAAGGTTAAAACATTGGTTTAAGGCTTTGAAATTCCTATAAAACAACAATTTATCCTATTGGATGAATTTATTTTGACCACATAGATGTATTTAAAATAATTCTACTTAGTTCCATTTTCATTGATTATGACCATTATATTATTTTAAGAAAAGTATAATTACAAAATGTCACTCTCTTGAATTTAATAACTCTAAATTTTAATTATAAGGATAAAAATTGGACAAGTCCAGTTCTAAATATATATTTAAAATATAATTTTTTTATCATTTTAATTTATTTACAATATTTAGTTATTGAATAATTACCTCAAATGCTTACACAATTGTGGTACAATATTTATTAGATTAATAAATAAAATAAAATAAGTGATTTTAAAAATATTAAAAGTAATAATATTTTGTTGAACTATTTTTTCCCATGAATTTTATAGATAAATAAAACATATTAGTACTATTTTAAATGTTTAGATTCAAATTCTTTTTCCAACATGTTGTCTTTAAAGTTAAATTAAATGAATAATGCGAAAAATGACATTAATAATATTTTATGTTAAATAATATTTTATAAAATTAATTAAATATAATTAAAATTTTTAAAGAGGAAAATTAGGATAATAAATTGTCTAAAATTTCATCCATTTTCCATTTATGATGTAATTTTTACCTTATATGTAAAATTAAACACTTTAATATTAAAAAATCATTAATGTGGTAAAGATTAAAATTGGTTAACCAAGGGGTTAAACCAAAATATAATATTTAAAATGACACAAAAACATATCAAAATTTAATTTTATTATTATATTTCTAAATTATCCCCATTTTAATTAAATATCATTCCATTTGGTAGAATTTTTCTTTATAATGACTTAATTATATTTTTATCTTTCTAGTAATTCAAAGTGTATCCTTTCCCTCCCTTATAAAATCACACCACTTATCTATTTTCTTTGCAACAATATGAAAAATCTATATCATCAAAAACTTATCTAATTATCTTCTCAAATATACTTTTGACAAATTTTTAGTGATTTTATTATTAAAATTCCATTTCAAGGGTCTATAATAAATGATCTAAAGGAGGCATCCTAAAGAAGAGGTAATCTTCTTACCCAACCTTTTTTAATTAATTTGTTTTATATATCCTATAAATATATGGAATTCATAATAAAATATAAAATTAAGTTTTAAAGATATGTTAAACTTTTAGTTTGATCATGAAACCACCATTATCCACCCTTTTCTTCATCATATGGGAAGTGAAAGTATCACACTTGTATAAGTGTGAAATATCACCTACATGTTGTGATAAAATTAATTTTTCATCACCATATTTTAGGGATTGGTTTAATTTTTATACATTTTATTCATGAAATTATTATTATTTTGTAATTTCAATATCATATCTACCTTCTTACCTTCCAATTTGTTGGAAAATGATAGCATTGCTCAAGTTTATGTGTGGACTATCATCTCCATAGAGTGATGTGATTCTTATTTGATTTTTACATAAATGGTAATAAGTATAGATTTAATGAATATAAATGATATATATGATATAATATTTATTCTATAAATTTGATTTATTATTTACCTTTCTTCTATTCCATCTTTTGAAAAGTGAAAGTAGTGTTCATTGGTACCTACGATCTACTGTCTCCATGAATGGTGTAATTAATTTTTCTATCTCTATATTTCATAGTTTTATATATATATATATAATGAATATATATGATATTTATATCATTATTAACATTCTATAGATAATGTAACCTTTATAAATGTAAAATTACCAAAACTACCAAACCAAAACATAGATGAAAAACGAAGTAGTTTTCACAAGAACAATGATTTTAATAAAAAATTATCAATAAAGGAGTGATAAAAAGTTATACATAAATAATATATGGATTGATATATATGATTATTTTTATAGAATAAATTTATAATAAATCTATAATTATGATACAGGATGTTTGAACACATATGAAGTAAGTCAGACCTAAGGTAAGGGTTCTTTGTCTCAAATTTTCTTCTTTAGGAGATATGTTATGTTGTAAAAATTTATAAATTTATGACCTGTATCTAATACCACATTTTATATGTTATATAATTAATATAATTGTATTTATGGAATTTAATGATTCATTAAAATTTATTTCTTTTATGGGGGTTATGATTTTAAAGTTACCAAAATGTTAAGGTTTAATTTCACAATCTCTTCATTATTCAGGATTATTTATTTTTAAATCTCCATTGGGAGAGTTATTTGATGTTTTTATCCCAAACCTAGTCTATTTTATTTTCCTATGATTTTTTCTATAAATTAAAAATATTACTTTCATTTATCTCTCTTTAAATACTCAGTAGAAAGAAAGAATATTTTTAATAAAAACCGACTTTATTTCTCTCTTCTGTCAAAAATCATTTTTCTTATGTATCTATATTTTCTCAAAATGTTTTCAAGAATTTTTTTTTAATATTATATGATTATTATTTAAATTAATTTTTACCCATGACTAAATTTTTTAAAAATGTTTTAAAAGGAATATTATTGTTATTTTCCCAATGAGTTACTTTTGACTTTTTACTGAAAAAGTGAAAAGAATATTTGTTTTAACTTATATTACATAAACATAATTTCCCTCCATCGTTGCCACTCAATGATTTCATGATTCCATTACAAGTTTTTATTTTAATTTTCAAATAAAATATTTTTCCCAATACTCTAGAAATTTTTAATTTTTAAAAGCAATTTTAAAACTCAAAAGGGGATTTTTGTAAGGGTCGAGATCTATGTGGATAAACCAATTACGTGTTTTTGAAGACTGAGGTGCTCATTGGAGGATTAGAGGAACTATGGGGGAGTTCATCTTCTAAGAGATGGAATAAAGGAAGGATTTCCTGTTGTGAAGATTTACAAGATTTTGAAAATGGGATTCACAATGTGTAATGAATCAGGGTTAGAAAAATAAATAAAATGAAGAGGTAACATATTTTTCAGAAAAAACTGAACCATGATAATTACATGATAAGAAAGGTGATTACACACCATGTAATTCATGACTAAAATGTTTTTTGAGCATTTTTATCTGCTTGGATTATTCATAATCCTATGGATTCAGTAGCTCTACCTCTCGTTCAAGGTGACCCAAAAGCCACATCCTCAACGTTTTAGGGGTTCCTTCATCAAGTACCGATTCCTAGATTACCTCTGATCCATATTGACCCTTCTTCTATCTAAGATATGATATACTTCTATGCTTGAGGTTTCTTCAATCCATTTACTCTCATTCCACTTCTCTATGTGACAACACTTGACCTCCATTTTTCTAATGGAGTTTTTTTGGTTTTTTATTGGCACGGTAGTGGAAAGAAATCCATGGGTGTATGTAGTTATTGCAGGAGAGGTGATTGGAATCCACTGTGTTAGTCCATTCCCATGAGAAGAGCATTGAAACCCTTTTGAGTTAGGGGATTCATTGCTTCTCTTTTATTTATGTGCAATCATAGAGATAACATTATTTATCCCCTTGGATCACAGTGAAATTAACATAATAATTTCTTGAACCTGATTGAAGAATTGGTATTGATTGCATGTTGATGTTTCTCTTTCTAACCTTGATAAATATTTTCCTATTGATTTTCTAAATAGTTTTATATCTATTCCTTTCTTTGAGTATCATGTGAAATTGGTAAATAAAAAATACAGAATTAATTGATAATTAATTTTCTAAAAGGTTTAAAGAGTCGTGTTTAATGAATCCAGTTGTTGTTGAAATTTGGTGATAATCAAATTTATGAATGTTTCCATGTTTAATTGAATTGGTTAATGAAATATAATCATGTTAACTCTTGTTGATGAAATAATTGAAGGCATGTTAACTTAATTCTTTAATTATTTGTTGATAGCTTTTGATAGATTGCTGCTTAGGTTTCCCATAGTTGGAACCTATGATTAATGTATTGGTTAATTCAAGATGGAATAATAATTGGCTGTGTAATAAAAGATAATGCCTTAAGAGGGTCTGAGTCTCCGATTTTATATTAAAGGTCAAGTGCCTTGTACTTTAGAGTTGTGAAAGATCGTATTGTGTGAAGGCTAAATGCCTTGTTTTATGGCCAAGATCTTGGTTACTGTGATTTGTTTACTACTACTTGTGATGTGATGTGAGCCAGGAATGGATGAGCCTGGAGAGCTATTGTGTTGTATGGGATGAGGATTCCCGAATGTGATGTGATCCTAGGATGGCTGATCCTAGATGGCTATTATGATATGTAGGGTGGAAAGGCCCTATTTTGGTGGCAGCACTTAACGCTTGTGGTGGCGAGATGAATCAAGATATACTTTTAGTTTTCAGGGAGGACACCAGGGATGAAAAAATTGGTTTATGTTGGGCTTACCCATTGATATGAATCTGGATGCTTGTTTGAATCTTTTTATTAGCCAATTACTAGGTTGTTTTTTTATCTACTTTTCCTTCCCTACTACTTGAGGGAGATGGATGTTCTTGGTCATATGAATTTTTTGGTTTATTAGGATGTTTTCTTATAAAACATGGTAATATGGAATGTTATAATTTTAATAAATGAATAATTTTTTAACCCATGAGGTTGTAAATTGCAGGGATGCAATGCTGATGTTATAATTTTGAGAAGCCATGGACTTGGTCTGCTTACACATGGAGGGCATAAATCTTTGTTATAACGTTAATGAAATGTAATGATGAAATTTTTTATGGTTAATTAATGGAAAAATAATTAATTTATGTTAATTGAAATGAAAAGTAATAAAATAACTTAATTTAGCTCTTAAATGGTTGTGTGTTAATAGGATATCTGGTCTTAGCAGTGGTTGTTGAGAGTCTAAGAGACATTAGATACAGTTGGTTTTGAGACTAGGTTATTCCCATAGTGTGGTTGTGATCTATATTATATCATGTAAATTTTATGTTTCTATATGCTACTCTACCCTTCCAGTTAGGGAAACTAACACCCCAGGGATTCTGATCCCTAGGGGGGGGTGTTTTCCATAACATCCTAGTGGGAGGATGGATGGATGACTACCCCCTTTGAACCCACTCTATTATCTTGGTAGTTACTTGTGCTGGTATTCATGGTGGTTAGTTTTCCCCTTATATGTGTATAGAGGGATATAATGTCTTGTGGTTATTTTTTATACGCATGTATTCTGGATATAGTTTCCTCATGAATACTATATGTATTATGTGCGTGGTTTGTAATTTATTGAGGTTCCTTACTCGACGTATGGGTTGTGATGGCATGATGTATAATACCCGATGTATAATATATTTTATATGGGTTCTGGTGGCTCCTGAAAACTACCTGGTTACTTTTAGTAGGTGTATGTGGTGGTGTTCTTCACGAGGTTCGTGTTGTGGTTCTTCGCCCAGGTGTCTGTGGGATTGCCTTTTTTAGAGATATTATTAAGACGTGATATGTTGGGGAAATGTAGAAAACCTATGGGAAAGTGATAGCGGGGTACACATGATATTATTTATTATATTATATACTCTTCTATTCGATCCTTGGTGGGGATGGGAACTTAGTATACTTATTTAGGTGATGAGTTAGTTTCACCTGTTGTTCACTGTGCTTTATCTTGCATTCTTTATCTTTTTCATAGAGGCTCTAGGGAGGATCCTACTAAGTATACTGTTATACTCACCCTATATATATATAAACTATTTTTGAGGTCATATAGAGAAGGTTGGAGTTTAGTCTTGTTACTACTATCTTTGGGTTTAGTGGGAGTTGTTTGTGCTTCGTGGTCGCTATCGTCTTTACTTTTATTTTTATACTTATAGTTTTCCTTTTAGTTGTGGTAGTTCTTTCATGAAATTAAATATGTGAACTTTTGTTTTTTATTTACATTGAGGTGTGACCAGGAGTTGGTTGTTGTCTATCTTATCTCTCTCCATCGCATGTGTTCTCTTAGAGGGTAATGCCTCCCATATGTGTGTTTACTATACGCTTGGTGCTAGTCACCAACCCAGGGCCTACTAGAGGTGGGAATCAGGTGTCACTATCTCTCTTCTCCAATTTCTATCCCAGGAGGGGTACACCCTGTGGGGTGGGGTTCATGATAGAGTGGTATCAAAATTCTGAATGAGGGATAGGATGGAGTTTATAGTTAGGCATAGGTGATGTTACGTGGGATGGTAGGGAAATAGTGTAATTTAAGATTATAAAACCCTAAAAACATGGGAGACTAACTTAGACATAGATATTTAGGGCCCCCTATAATCTGATGCATGAAACATTACTCTTACAGTGGTTATTGAATAAGGTGATACTAATTTTAGGGTAGAGACCTAGAAAAGGATCACGCACCATTCTTCATTGTGCATGTGTTTGAATGGGTACACTTTGGGATAGGTTAACCTAAAATGAATAAATGAAAAAAATCAATCAAGGTTGTTTTCTTCCATATTCCAACTTTAAGAGATCAAATTGTTTGTTATTTTACAGGAATGGATCCAGTTCAGTGTCCTCATCAGGTCTTCACAGATGATGTTTATTAGGTTTTCCATTAGTTTTTCATAGAGTAGAGGTTGAAGATGACGACACATGGAGGAGGACACTCCATGAGTTTCAGGGCCAGTGTCTATAGAGGTATGAGTGCTCCATTTTAGATGCAGCCTCAAATGACTGGTTGGAGGAGGTTGATATAGCCTTCATTTTGATCCGTGCTCAGAAGGATAATTGAGTATTTTTGGCTATTATGATGTTTTGTGATGAAGTAATGTAGTGGTGGTTCTTGTTCCTTGAAGATCGTGAGGATTCAACAATCTTGTGGGAGGAGTTATGAGACTAGTTTAGTGTTGCGTTTCTTTTTTCGATCATAAAGAAGGAAAATTTACAATCACTACTTACCCTTCAGCACTGGATGTCCACTATATAAGAGTTCTAGATCCATTTCACGAACCTTCTTTGATATTCTTCAGAGAAATTTTCAGATGAGGGGGCTAGGGTGAGGCATTTTGAGGAGGCTTTGTATCTAGAGATCCAGCACTAGGTCACCCTATTTTTGATAAAGACGTATCTTGATATTCGAGCAAGAGTAGAGTCCATCAATATGACATTAGCCAGAACTAGATCATCATGATAGGGTAGTAATCAAGATTCCTCACAAAGTAGAGCTATGATATGGGGATCCCATTTTCCAGGAGAAAAGAGCATTTGATCGGTGGGGGTAGGTCCTAGCCCTCAATGTCTGGTTTTTATAGGGGAAATGTATCTTAGGTCTATGAAAAGGGATTAGAAGCATGTTTTTTTATAATGTAGGTCGAGGTCATTAGTGGCGATAGTTCCTGACCTTTTAGAGCAGTAAGCATGTGTCAGTTGTTCTGCTTCAGGATCCTCTATTGTGGCAGTTCAAGCTGAGGCAGCAACAGCAGGTTGCTCCTATTTGGGATCAAAAAAAGAGTATATGGGGGAAAATCATAGGATAGCCTCAAGATTCTACCCATACTTAAGTAGAAAAGGGAGACCATTGAGTTGGTATTCATCATGGTCAGAGAGGATTTGGAATAGATTATGGTCAGCTTCATGCTTTAGCATTTCTAGCATTGGGTGAGCTAGATGTTATTCGAGGTACCATTTTCTTGTTTTCTATTAGGGTGCATGCCTTATTTAATCCAATATAGAAACACTCCTTATATCACCTACCCTTTTCCATGCTTTAGGACTTGAGTTAGAGAGGTTTTGAGTTCCCTTTGTGTTAACTTTGTTAGTTAGAGGTCAAGCTAACTTTTTTTTTGTATGTAGTGACTGTGATCTAGTGCTAGGGTAGCACCACTCTTGGGTATATTTCCTATCTTTATATATATAACCATATTACATCATCCTTGGTATGGATTGGTCTTATTTTTTGAAGGTTATCATGGATTGATTTAACAGGAAGGTTGTGCTCTTCGATGATGATATAGAGAGAATAGTGTTTGTTAGAGAGCGGGACCCTCTGATGGGTTAGATGAATGTTTCATCCTTGTCATACTTGATGGGTGATATAATTCCGAGTTCATTGGAGGCTTAGTAGTCATCATTTTCTAGGTTCTTGGAAGAGTACCCTAATGTCTTTCCAGAGGAGGTTTTACCGTTACCCCCTCAATGAGATACCGAGTTCGAGACTGAACTATAGCTAGGAGCATATCATATCTCAATGTCCCCATATATGATGGTTCCTTATAATTTTTTAGAGATTTTTATATAGGTCAATGGTCTATTATAGTGTGGTTTTGTTTAGACAAGTTTTTCACTAGGGGGTGCACCAGTTTCGTTCATCCAGAACGATTATGGAAGTTTGTAGTTGTATATCAATTATCATCCCTTGAACCAAGTGACAGTGAAGAACCACAATCCTCTTACTTGGATTTAAGATTTATTTGATTAACTGAAGGGTGAAAGTTGGTTCTTGAAGATAAATTTGCAATAAGGATATCATCAAATGCTTGTGAAGAATGAGGATATCCCGAAGACTGCATTCCATTGTTATCATGGGCATTTATAGTTTATTGTGATGTAATTTGGTGTGAGGAATAATCTATATGTGTTGATTGGGTTAATGAACATTGTGTTCCATGAGTTATAAGATAACTTTTTGGTGGTTTTTTATTGATGACATACTTGTGTACTCTGCGTTTGAGGGGGAGCATGAAGAGCATCTGCTTGCCATTTTTGGAGTTCTTCACCATGAGAAGTTTTTTGGGAAGTTTCTAAAGTTTGATTTTTGGGATTAAAAATTCAATTTATTGGGTCATGTTTTATCCCAAGAGGGAGTATTTATATATCCATCAAATATATAAGAAGTTTTGTCTTAGGAATCCCCCATGATAATGGCATAGGTGGAAATTTTCCTTAGTCTTGAAGGCTATTAAAAGAGGTTCGTAGCCAGCATCTCTCTAGTTGAAACACCTATGATAGTGTTGAATAGAATGGATCAATAATTCTTGTGGAATTATTAGTGTTGTAATGCTTTTGAGTAACTGAAGGAGAATTTGAACAGTGCTCCAGTTCTTTGTCTTCCAGCATAAGGAGTTCGGTTTGAGGTTTTCTGTGATGCTTTGCATCTGAGGTTGGGATGTGTTTTGATACATTAGATATATGTCATTTCTTATGGGGCTTGAAAGTTACATCCCGATGAGAGTAACTATGCCACCCATAATCTCAAGTTGTCCATGGTGGTATTTCTCCTTATTTTTTGGAGACATTTCCTCATCGGTATGCATTTTGTGGTCTTCACCAATCATAGGATCCGAAGGTATGTTTTCTCCCTTAATGACTTGAACTTACACCAACATCAGGGGATGGAGTTTTTACAGGACTATGAAATTGATATTTCATATACACATAGAAAGAGGAATATTGTAGCCGATGTGATGAGTAGGAAGTCACACAGTGATGCAGTTTGTTAAACTAATGATTCCTGGAGGGTTTTTAAATAAATTTTTCCATTAAATCTAAATATGGGAGAAGCCGAGGGTAGAGGTTAAATTTTTTAGATGATTGTGTTTTCATATATAGTGTAATAGGTTGAAGAATCTCAGTTGAGGGATCCTGAGGTGGAGGTTTGAAGAGACTGAATTGTTTTTGGAGAGGCCCCCAATCATTTCTCTAAGGATGAACAACACTGAGTATTGTTTCAGGGAAGTATTTTTGTTCCTTTGGTGATGCGTGAGATGATTCTTAGATATTTTCATAGTTCTCCTCTAGTATTAAATCCTAGAATAAAAAGTATCTACCAATATTTGAGACTTTAGTTTTGGTGTCCTAGGTTGAAGCATGCAGTTTCAGGGTTTGTGTCTCAGTGTTTGGTCTTCCAGAAGATGAAGGCTGATCATTAGTGGTTTTATCCAGCCATTAGATATTTCTTAGTGGATGTGGGAGGACAAATTTATGGAATTTGTTATCAATTTCCTCGATCTCAGGGATGCTATGATACAACACGGGTGTTATTTTATCATTTGATGAAATCATACCACATTATAGAGATCAAGGAGTCGATATCAGTAGAGGTTTTGTTGAGGAAGTATCTAGATGAGGTGGGGAAACTACCTAGGGTCCTAAGGATGATCATTTCCCATCGAGATCCTTGTTTTCCCCCAAGGTGTGGAGAGGTCTCCAGCATGATTTTGATTATCAGATATGCCTTAACAATTTTTTTCATCCACTGACATACAACTAGATATAGTGGAACATCCAGACTCTTGAAGATTTTTTGCAGTCTTGTGTCCCAGATTTTGGAGGTTTTTGGATGAGGAACCTTCCTTTGTTAGTGTTTGATTACAATAATAGTTTTCACTTCACTATAAATATATCACCATTTGAAGCCTTGTATGAACAACATTTCAATTATCCATTATGATAAAATGGGGTCGGATAGTCAGCAATTCTCATGTTAGAACTAGTATAGAACATGATAGAGATGGTTTAGGTGACTCATGAGAGGATTAAGGCAGTGCAAGATTGTTTTAAATGTTATTTCAATCATAGGATGAGACCTCTAGAGTTCTATTTTGGGGATCATATGTTCTTGAAGTTGGCTCCTCGTTGTGGGAAGTGGAGGTTCGATCATGGGAGTAAGCTTTCTCCTCAGTTTCTTGGGCCTTTCGAGGTGTTGGCTCATGTTGGAGTTGTGGCATATCAGATAACACTTCCCCCCAAAATTATCCAGATACACAATGTTTTTCATGTGTCGTAGCTCTATCATTATATCCATGAGGAATCTCACATCATTGATTGAGGATAGATCAATTTTGATAATGATATGACCTTGGAGGAGCAGCCTGTAAAGACCCATGACCACCAGAAGAAGGTGTCATGTTGGTGTGTTGTCCCTTTGGTTCATGTCTTGTGATAGCATAGTGGAATAGATTAGAGTTCATGGGACCATTTGTCATAGTTACACGCTCAGTACACTGAGTTGTTGGATGTTTAGATATTCTCTTCTAATGCTGTTCATTTTGTGGTTGTAGACCTTTTCTGTTTATGATATGGCTCTTTCTCTTATTACTTATTGTGGATTACTCTCTTTTCATGGGATACAAAGATGCATGGTGTATACAATGTGATTCCCTAAGAGGGTTTTTTGGTTGTTTATTGTCATGGTTGTGGTGTAATGTCCTTAGGTGGATGTAGTTCTTCAGGGAGAGGTGATCAGGATCCATTGTGTTGGTTTGTTCTCATGAAAAGAACATTGAAACCATTTTGAGGTAGGGGATTTATTTCTTCTATTTTATTTATGTGTAATCATAGAGATATCATGATTTATCCCCTTGAATTATAATGAAATTAATATAATAACTACTTGAACCAAATTAAAGAATTGGAATCGATCGCATGGTGATGTTGCTACTTTGTACCATGATAACAGATTGCCTCTTGATTTGATAGATAGTGTGATATCTATTACTTTCTTAGATTATCATGTGAAATTAATAAATAATGTAAATCCTGAATTAATTATTAATAAATTGGCTAAAATGTTTAAAGATTCATGATTAATAAATCCGATTGTTGTTGCAATTTGATGATAATCAAATTGATGAAAGTGTGCATGTTTAATAGAATTGGTCAATGAACTGGAATCATGTTAAATATTTTTTATAAAATTATTATAGGTATGTTAAATTAATTGTTTAATTAATTTTTTGTAGCTTTCTACTTAGGTTTCCCGTAGATGGAATATGTAATTAATGAATTAGTTAATTCAATAAGGAATAATAATGATTTGTGTGAATAAAGATAATGTCTTCATAGGGCATGAGTTTCCCACTTTATTGTAATAGTTGAGTGCCTTGTGATTTGGAGCTTTGAGAGCTCATTTTCTGTGGAGGATGAATTCCTTATATTAGGGCCAAGAGCCTAGTTACTATGATTAGTTTCATACTTCATGTGATGTAATGTGAGCTTAGAATTGTTGAGCCTAGGGGTTATTGTGGTGTGTGGGGTGAGGATACCCAGATGTCACAAGATCCTAGAGGGATGTTTTGGTATGTAGTGTGGGGAGGTCTGGTTGTGGTTTCCGCAGTTGATGCTTATGATGGCGATATGCATCGGGACATGCATGTGCATGCTAGGGAGAACACTAGGGATGATAGAACAGGTTGATGTTGGGTGTACTCATTAATATAAATCTAGATTATTTTTTGAATCTTTTGATTGGATGATGTCTAATTTTTTTTTTACTTTCATTCCTTTCCCAACATCTTTAGGTATATGGATGTGTTTGGTTGTATTCATTTTCTTGGTAGATTTTTATTTTTTCCTAGATTACCTGGTAATATGGAAAGCGATAATGTTAATAAATGAATAAATGTTTAACCCATGGGGTTGGAGGTTGATGGGATGAAATACTTATGTCATAATTCTGAGAAGCCATGGACTTGGTTTTCTTATGCCTGGAGGTCATGTATCTTTGCTATAATGATAATTAAAAGTAATTTTGAAATTGTTAATGATTAATTAATGTTT
The DNA here is from genome assembly GCA_963277665.1 of Viscum album. Classification (NCBI taxonomy): domain Eukaryota; kingdom Viridiplantae; phylum Streptophyta; class Magnoliopsida; order Santalales; family Viscaceae; genus Viscum; species Viscum album. The sequence goes on along the minus strand of OY728145.1, from coordinate 1,080,654,442 downwards.
AAAGAATTAATTAATTTAAAGTGAAATAGATGAAAATGAATAAAATGAATTAAAGTAACACATAAATGGTTGTGTACTTATATGTTATCTGGTCTTAAAAATGTAAGGAAGGAGTCTGAGTGACATTAGATGTTGTTCATTCTGAGACTAGGTTATTCCCATAGTGTGGTTTTGAGTTATATTATATCATGTGTATTTTGTGTTTCCATATGTTATTTCACCTTGTTGGTTAGGGAAACTGATGCCTTGAGGATTCTGATCCCTAGGGTGTGTTTTCCCCAACCTCCCAATGGGAGGATGGATTGATGACTACCCCCTTTGACCCCGCTCTGTTCTCTTGGTAGTTTCATGTGATGGTATGCATGATGGTTAGTTTTCCCCATATATGTGAGTAGAGGGATGTAATGGATTGTGGTTATTTCACAGGAATGTATTCTAGATATAGTTTCTTAAGGACGACTATAGGTATAACATTTGTGGGTTGTGATGGTTTGAGGTTCCTTACTCAGAGTATGGGTTGTGATGGCTTGAGGTATAATACTCAATGCAAGATACACGTTATACAAGTATTGGTGGCTCTCGGAAACTACCTGGTTTATTTTGCTTATGTGGGATTGGTGGTGTATTGCATGATGTGCATGTTGCGGTGTTTCTCTATGGTGTATTCATGACAGATGTTTTGGAGAGAGATGCTCAGGATGTTCGACATTGGCGAAAATCAGAAAACCAATTGGGAAGTTGTAGCAGGGTTCCATTAATATTAATTATTATATTATATAAAACTGTATGGGATACTTGGTGAGAGTATCCTTGGTGAGGTTGGGAACTTAGTATACCTATTTAGGTGATGAGTTAGTTTCAATTGTTATCCATTGTCCTTTAACATTCTTTCTTTATCTTTTAGATGACAGGATCAAGGGAGGATCCTAATGAGTATATTGTTATACTCACCCAGTGTATAGATAAATTGTTTTTGAGTTCAATTGGAGTAGGATGGAGATTAGGCTGTTTATTACTAGATTTGGTGTTAAAAGGATTTTTTTGGGATTCTTGGTCAATATAATCATTAATTTTCTTTTGGTACTTGCAGTTTTTATTTTATTTATAGTAGTTCTCTCTTGATATAACATTTGTGATCTTTGGATTTTCTTTTATATTGGGTTCTGAGCAGGAGTTGGTTGGTGTCTTTATTATCTATCTCCTTCACATGCATTCCCTTTGAAGGTAATGCCTCCCATCTATGTGTTTATTGTACCCTTGGTGCTAGTCTCCAACCTGGGCCTATTGGAGGCTAGACTCAGGTGTCACTATCTCTCTTCTCCCATTGTTGGCCTAGTATGAGTACACCTTTTGGGGAGGGCTTCATGACAATTTTCCTCAAGAATTATTTTAACCATATTTTGTGGTATTTATATTCATCATCAAAAATAACCATTTGTCATAATTATTCTCCATTGAGGATATGTTATATTAATACTATCCTTATTCTTGATCTATATTGTTTATAATCCATTTGACTGGGGAAAGTATTAACATTATACTTTCTAGTTCTTCCTATATGAAATGTTTTTTATTATTAATACATGTCAATTAACTTTTATTACTTTTTCATATGATGAATGAATTGGAATTATTAAGTGATGGGTGGGGCTTGGAATTATATATCCATAAATGTATCGATAGGTATCAAGAGACAAAATAGGTTTGGTATTTGGTTGAGGCATTACCCATTTATTTATGATATATTAGCATGAACCCTGGATGATATGTTTATGATGTCTTAGAATGAGGCCTCTATGGTAAGTTTATGATGTTTGGAATTATGCATTCCATCAATATGAAGTCAGTTATTGATGTTAATGTGATTATTTTAATAGTTAAAATATCCATTTATAAGTTACAAGCTCATGTGATTATTTATATGGCATTATCTTGAGGGTCTTGAGAAGGATGGTGTTAGAAACTGGAAGGGTCTATCTGCTATTATATTAGAATCTGGAATTTATGTTAATAGAAAACACCGAAAGAATCAGGTGAACCCAACTCACTGAAAAGAGTATATGTGGAGCCTAATAAATCCCATATATTGGATGAAAATAAAGTTGTTTATATACAGTCTCAAGATCTTACCTCCTTGGCTTGGATAGGCACACATCAAAGCAGGCTACACCTTGCCTGTAGGCTTCAATTGGGGATGATGTAACAAAAATAATAGGAATCAATAGTGGCCATAGTTCCAAAAGAATATTATTTAGATGATTCAAGGTTGCATCATACTTAGAGGATAGGTCAACACCCAGCAAGCTGGGGTGGCCCTCAGGGTAGGGGAAATTAACATAAAAATGATGAATGTTGTTTTCTAATGTCTAGCATGTGGATCACTTTTTCAAGTTGATTCATTTATGCAAGTTTTTTTTTGTGTAAATTTTTACACCACAGTTTTGATCTTATAACTCCATATACCACATGTGGTTGTGGGTATTTTTTTAATAAACTTCTCTGGACCATGATTTTGGGATTACCAAATCCATAGTTCGAGCGATCATTGATTAATAAATCTATAAATAGTAATATTACGTATAAATATTTTCTAAAATATAATATCACTTGTAAAATTATAAAATTAAAATTAAGAAATTTAATATTTCTATGTACATAGATTTACAATTGATAATATATTGATATATTATTTTTAAAAACTAATTATATGGATGAATATATTGTATTGATTGCATTTAAAAATATAATTAATTAGTAACTACATTTCAAATTCATTATTATAAATAAAATTTTTTCTATTTATATAAATGTATAATTATGTTTTTATGTGTGTGTGTGATTTATAATAGAACCAACACATACCTGTGTGTATCTGACTATACACATACACATACATATACATGCACACACAGACATACATACACATACACATGTACACACACACACACATAAATGAATACATATACACATATATAAATATACACATACACATATGCATACACATACATACACATACACTTACATACACATATATAAAAATACATATGCATCCATGTACATACATACATACACATATATACATACACATACATATAAACATACACATACATACTCATACATAAAAATACACATGCATCCATGTACATACATACATACACATATATACGTACACATAAACATAAACATACACATACATACACATACACGTACATATATACCCACATAAAAATACACATACACATACTCAAACGTATATACACATACATGAACATACATGTACATGCGAATACATACACATATATACATAAACACACACCTACTCATACATATGCATATAGATATATGTATATACACATATACATACAAATGTAAACATCTGCACACACATACATGTATACATACATACAACATGCATACATATATGTACATCCATGTACATATATACACATACACATACACATTCTTACAGATAAATGTAAATATTTACATTTATAAACACACATACAAAAACATACACAGATACTCACATATATACATATACACTTGCATACATAAATGAGGGTGTATAAAAACATATACAAAAACACATACACATACATACAGATAAACATACATAAATATAGATATGAATAAAAAAATTCACATATACACATACACACATACATATAGACATATATATGCAAATATACATTCATACATACATATATATACATACCCATTCATATTTTATATACGTACATATATTAAACCCCTATTTTTTCACTATTATTTTTATTTTTTTATATCATGAGATTTTCATGTCATACCAAACTCACAACACCCTATAATTCTACATTTGACCAGGGTTCAATCCTTGGATGCCTCCCATGGGGAGGAATTCTAGACAATTTATGTTCAATGACACAGGAAATTATGTGGGTGATGAAACATGATGAAGGGAAAACTCATGTGCATTTTTACACAACACATGATGTAGGAAGCAGGCCTTTAGGATATGACATTGGTTCCATTAGGATTTAAATATTTTATTTATCTTGCAATGTAGTGAGTGAACCCTTAGAGAGAGGTGCGATCTGTCCTTATTATCCCATAAGTGTGTGTAGTTTTGTTTCTTGAAACCACCATGACCTTTAATATCAATATATTATATTTCAATATACATTTTTAATCTATTTAAATACATTATTTAATATTTTTATTGATTGATATAATATTTTTATTATATAATTTATGACAATATAATTGAAAATAGGTTTTTACTTTTATATGAATTATATTTTTAAATGAATATCTTATATGATAAAATATTTTTATATATTTTTATATTTATTTTTATATTTTATAATATATAATTATATGTACACTCACAGACACATATAACTATCAATTTGTTTGTATAACATAAATATATTTGCATATAATAAATTTTATTATATGAAAATAAATAAATAAATTTATATATGAACTATATTTAGTTTATTTTTATATTTATTTATATATTTAATATAACTATATTTTATTATATGTGTGTCTGTAATTATAATTTTATATATAGTAAATTAGTATAATATAAATAGGCAAAGTATAAATGATTATATATATATATAATATTAAAAAGGCTAGGGCAAGGTCCCCATTTTTATTGAATGAAGGAAACACCTCTTTTTTCTTATTGGGTAAAGGGGAACACATTACATGGATTATAGGCCCAGAGCGTGAGATCCCATTACATGGCCCGTAGGATCTGACATATAGGTATATGGAAGTCTGGAAAGCATAGTGGGAAAGAAATCCCATTACAGTGGCTTGTAGGCCCTAACCTGAAGGTCCTTTGGCTAGCCCGCATTACATCTGCCCCGTCCTATTCTAGCATGTACCCACACCACCAGAGGCTGCTGTCATTTGTAATGTCCCCGCTATCATTCCCATGTGCTGCTTCCATCATTTATGACACCCACTGCTATCATCCCTATTTTCCCTCACCACTTGAGGTTTCCACGTGTGGCCCTCTCCATCACCCATGGGCCTAGGCCCCTCGAGGCTCATCACCCCCACTATTTTCCATATTCTGCAACACCGCCAGAGGTCTCCCCCTTCTTAACCTTCTTCAACATACCCATGCACTATCATCATGATGACTTCAACCCTCTCATGTGTTCTTGCATGCGGGTAAGAGAAATGTCACCCCCTAAATAAATGGGGGGTGTAGCGGGCAATGACTGGGAATTGAACCCCAATCACAAGGATGCACTTAGAGAATATATAAAGGAAAATACAGAAAATATATATGAAGTGTAGCCTTTATATATATATAAATATATGTGTATGTGTGTGTATTTTAACATATATATGTGACATTAAAAATGTATATATATAAATATATATAATTATAAATATCTATGTATATTATAAATTTTATAACAAGAAAATAAATATATAAATTTAAATATGAACATTAATTAATTAATTTTGTTATATATTTCATATTACTATGTTTCATAATATGTGTGTGTAGTTATAAATATGTATATAATTATAAATATATAAATTAATATATATATATATGTACACACTTGCATATATATTTTATTTATATAAATATACATAATTATTGTTATATAAATCATATTTTAAATTATATAAATATGTATATATAAATTATATTGTATATGTTACCATTTATCATTTCTAAAAAATAATTTATACAAGGTTTCATTTATTAGTGCTAAATAAATTACTAACAAAGGATGACCTTTATAATTACATAAAAATCAATGATAAATGGTGCCCTTTTATAATTATTTTTTATAGTGATAAATGTTTTCTTTATCAACACTCTTATTTAGCATTGACTTTTTCCCTTTATCAACATTTTTAGCACTAATAGAGGGTACCATTGAGTAATGTGAAAACTCTAATCGTGTAATCCTTGGGTTTGAAAGATCAAAACATTTTACCTTCTTTGTGAAATGATCTTATCTTAGGCAGTCTCAATGGTTTTTTTGAATTAGTTGGGGCTTGGGTAAGTTCAATCACGAACCTTAGGAGTGATAGTGGTGCTAGTACAAAGAGTATCCTTCAGAATGAAAGTACCTTTCACTGTAATTTTATTCACCATCACCTTTTTCATAGAAGGGACATGTAACATTGATTTTTTTGATCTACATTTAATTGAATCCCCCCAAAACATATGAAAAAAAACTTATTTAATGTTTTATCTCCTTATTAATTTGACATCCATAAACACAGACACATTTCTAAATAATAATCACATATCCATATTTTCCATTATCACATAAACACACTATTGAGAGGAACCCCATTTGGAATTACCTTATGCAATTCCTAGGTTTATTCAACGATAACAAATTCTAGTCCGTAAAGAATTGAGAACTGAAGAAATAATAAGTGATGAAAAATAGACAACCAATTTAAGTAAATAAAGAATAAAGGGGAAAATAACATTGGGATTTAATGTGGTATAGACAACTTTAGTCATACACCAGGATGAGTAAAACACCATATTCTAACCAATTATCAAAGTATAAAAACAAAACATACATGAGAAGTGAGATTAAATGAATAAAATCCAGAAATAAGAATAAAACTAAAACATTAGAAATCCCAAAAATATTATGAAGAGGATCTTACAAACATTGAGATTTAATCAATGACTTATACTCACCAAATTATATAGGATGCCCCAAAAATATCAAAAACAGTTTAGAAAGATCCTCAAGATTTACCAAATAATGTCCCCATCAGAACACATTGGTTGGGAAATAAATAATCATTTAATGTCAAGGTTAGTGGTGTATTTGGCATGGAACAAATCATCTATCTCAAGTAAAACTCCTCTAAAAATTATCTATCACCCCCTCTCCCCCACTCCATATTTATAGTAGAAACAATCACCTATCACTAAAAAATCACAAAATTCAATCTCTCCCATTACAGAGATGATGAGTAGATATATACAAGGGAACTAATTGTGGTTGCAATGGCTCAATGAAATGAATTGAGTGAATCAAGACCTAACAACCTTATAAAACATGTGAAAAAGATAAACAAAAACCCAAAATATTGTTTCTTTAAATGTTGTGTAAAGGATTTATTATTATTAAATCAAGGTAACTCAACCACTATGTCCAGGAAAATTGTCTAAACCCTCACTACATAAAGGTTAGTTGACCTCTACATAATGGTAGCACACTTTATGTGTAAAGGTAAACCATTTAGTACACAAGCTATATAATGATTCTCTTAGACTTCAATTATGCTATTCTATAGAATATAAGGCACACATAATGGTAAACCTAAGAATCACATAATGTTAAAACTAGCACCATATAAGGGTAAAGTAGAATGAGAAATGTTAAATAAAAGCTTGAGAAAACAAGAATAGGATTACAATGAAGATAAAAAAAATATATAATAAAAAAACTGACAAGAAATTAGTTTCATTTGTAAATCAATAGAAATTTATAAATAAAATAATATCCACCATTTGTAAAAGAAACTAAAAAATATATGAATATTTTATTTCACCAAAATTGGATTCATGTGGATCCAATTTCATAATATATAAACAATTATTGAACATATAAAAACTCACAACCTTAGTAAAACTATTGATTGAGATTTCATTAGTGTGTCTCTTATTGACATAAAACATTATATTTCAATAATATATCTATTAAAATGAAACCTAATATCTATATTCTTTGTCCTACCATGGAATATTAGGTTTTTAGAGAAATTTAGGGCAATTTTTGGTTCCCAATGAATAGAAATAATAAAATTTAAAAAAATTGACTTCAACAATAAAACCCTTAATGAAAATGGATTATTTCATGGCCTTTATCAATTCAATATACCTATACTCAGTAGTTGAGAGGGATAATAATTATTTTACAAGTCATTTCTTAGAGATTGATCTTTCACATGCAGTAAAAACTTATAGTATGTGATTTATTTATATTAAAATTTATATCATAATATGATTAAACATTATCAGTCACTAAATATATATAATTATCATTCCTACTATAATAAATTGATTGGAATGAAGTAGAAGGGATGTACCTCAGCAACCACATAAGTACATGAAAGTGTGGATTACTGTAATTTTCAATGAACCTACTCAAAGTGCACACATATAAGGCTATATTCAACCTAATAAAAATCATAACTTATATAATACTACCCCAAAAAATATCCTATATCATTGTAATCATGTATTTATTATCAATAGTAGTGGTATGAGAGTGAGACAATGATACTTTTAAATGTTGATCAAAGGGAATAATAATTGGTTTAAAAATTCCAAACAAGTATCTCTTATGAACACTAAGCACATAAGAATGTTGAGATAGATAAAATAAGCCTTTATTTAAATAGCATATGATTTATATACTTATGATATGATTCACAAAATAAAAATATTTTATAATCTAAATTTAATTTTATTTTGACATTGGTGGATAATTTCATATTACTACATATGAGAACCATGTCATCAGTATAAATTAGCACGTAAAGCAATATTTTTAAATAAAATTAAAATAAACACATGAAAAAACTAACTCCTATTTTAACCATTATAAAACATGAATATATCATATTTTTTTATATGATTTTCTATTTTTTTAATCATTCTTAGTTGAAAATTCATTTTAAAAACATGTAGGATTCTTTGTGTATAATTTTTCATCAAAATAACCATGTTAGAAATCAATCTTTATATCAAGTTGGTAAACATGTATACCTAAATAATAATAAAAAGAAAGGAAAATTATAATAGAATAATGTTTAAATACAGAAGAAAATATTTAATAATATTCAATTCCCTCTCTTTGAAGGAAACATTTATACACCAATCTGGCTTTATATTTGATTTTATTCCTTGTAGTTTTATTTTCTTTTTTGGTATAGATCCATTTATTTTTAGTGACCTTGTATGTATTTATTTTTTTTTACTATATAACAAATATGGTTCTTTATGATGGATTCCCTCTCATTTCTATGGCATAAGTCTAGTTCATCATGTTTTTTTCATTATTATCCTTATTGTAGCTTTGGGTATCCTCAACTTCAAGAACATGGTAAATATGTTAAGAAAAGGAAACCATATCAGAATGGTTGTACCAAGATGGAGGTATAGTAAATATCCTCTATATATCCCTAGTCAGATGATAATTTCTATGGTCAATAAGAGCTTCCACATCTAAAGGATCATCATAATCAAATCCATAATCTAAATCAAGGAGATGTTCAAGTGGATTAGTCTCAAGAGGAGACTCACCATCCATGGAAGGATCAACCTCAAGATCCTGCTTTCGATAAGTATAAAAACTACCATCATTGGGAGGATAGAATCTTGGAGGAAGATTCTCTTGAAAAATCACATCCACACTAACAATACACTTATGGAAATTGTGTTTGTCTACCTTTCATTCCCTCAAGATAGCCTATGAAAATACATCTAACCACTCTAGGATCATGATTTTTAGAATCGACATGAGTATAATAAGTGTATCCAAATACTATAAGATGTCAATAAGATAAGGGATAGCTACTCCGAATCTTCATTGGTGTTTTGAACCCATTAGAATAATAGGGACACATATTTATCAAGTAAGATATCATAGCAGCAACTCCATCCCAAAAGGATATGGGAAAACCCATGCTTGAAATCATGTGACACACTCATTTAAGAATAGTGAAGTTCATGCATTCAGCTAGACTTTTTTTCTAAGGATGAGTTGATGTTCGTCATCTCAAAGTTCCCTCATCTTCATGGGATTTGGAAAAATCAGTAGACATGTATTCAAGGTTTTCATTAGACATCGAGGCTTTGAATTTATTCTAATATTGATTTTACATAGATGATTTCTACATTTTAAACGTATAAAAGGAATTATATTTATTTCTCAATATGTAAATAGAAACTATTACAAAAAAAATAATCTATAAAATGACAAAATAAGAGCCTCTACAATTGGAAATAATCTTAGAAGGTACCCACAAATCTGATAGCACATACTCATGTGGTGATTGGATTTGAAGCTGGATTTATAAAAAATAAATCTTTTAGTATTACCTAGTAAACAACCCTAAAAAATGGAATGTTTCATGTTGTAACATTGGGTAAGAAACACTTTATTACTCAATTTCTCTAATCCTTTAACACTAACATCCCCCAACCTTCTATGCTAAAGCATATTGCAATCAACATTCACGATATAAGTGTTTCACAACTTCTTTGTGAAAGAATTTACATACAAGACATATAAACCATTAACTAAGTATTACTTAAGAATTATACAAGAACCCTTTTATATTTTGAGTCAAACAATCTCAAATTTAAATTTAAATCCAATCTATCAATGAAATTTAATGAAATAATATTCTTATAGAGACCAGGAACCATCTCACATATAATAAGGTAAAAAAGAGTGGTCTTAGTGTTCAATCATACCAAAAACTCACCCATGAAACAACATATCTTGTTATTATAAAAAATAATCTCTCATTTACTTCCCCAATAAAATAAAATAAAAACAAATAATATTTGGGAACATATGGAAATAAAAAACATAGTCTAAAAACCACTTGGCATACAACGTATCTTGGGAAAATATCAACACTTCATTACTCTAATGGCCTTGGTTTAAAAATATATAATGATCACAAGATTATTTAAAAGGATCACTAGACTTAATATTAGGGAATTTTGGACTAAAATTCATAATTTTCCTGTAATTATATTAGGTAAACTCTCTCAGTTTTTATTTGGGACAAGTATCCCGAGAGTGGCTTTAGTTCTTGTCACCCTTCTTATACTTATCATTATCTTCCCAAAAAAAATTATAATGGAATCTACCAATCAAACCATGGGATTTGGATTAAACCTTAGCCTTTACATGGAACTCATGAGAATAAATGACATATAAGAATTCCTCTATGGGTAAGGTGTGTCTTCCATAAATCATAGAATCTATAAGATGTTAAAATGAAAAATATATGGAAATTAAAATGACAATGGATTGGTTATATTATTCAACATTAACAATGATATTGGCTAAGTATAGTAATATTTTATTAAACTCATAAATATTTTCCTAGATGATAGTTCCAGGATGCATCTTGAAGGTTTATCATTTATGTTTATTATATATATGACCAACTAATAAAGTTTTAATATACAAATTTTAATACATAGTACAAATTATAGATATATAGGTTCCATAAGTGACCTCTTATAAAACTATATCATCTATGGATAATGTTAAAGAGGTCTGATATTTCATTAAAATTCTATGTGGGACATCAGAGTAGGTGGTCATGGTCTGTCCATTAGTGGATTGACTTATACGAGGTTTATTGGGACCATACAGTGCCTATTACACACCTTGATAGACCTGTAGTGCTATCACCTTATGTTTCCATATATTATAACCTTTCAACCCCATAGTATAGCTTATGAAAATTCATCTAACAACCCTAGGCTCATGATTTTCAGACATTTTATGAGCATAATATGAGCAACAAAATACTCCAATATGTACATAGAAATGGGGAAAACTACTCCAAAGTTCCTTTGGAGTATTAAAACCATTAGAAGATGAGGTAAATCAATTTTTCAAGTATAATTTAATTGTGGAAGCCTAATCTGAAAGGGACTTCATAAAATATGAGCATGAAAGAATGCTACGAACCTTCTCAAGAATAGTGTGGATCTTTCTTTCAACTAAACAATTTTTTAGGAGTATGAATTAGTGCTATGTGTCTCAAAATTATCTCATCCTTATAGAATTTATTAAACATAGTAGAAAGGTATTCATGTCTATTATCACCCCTCAAGAATTTTAATTTCATCTAAGATTGACTTTCCACATAGGATTTCAATGTTTTAGAGTTCACATACTCAAGTGGTTGACCAGATTTGAAGATGAATTTTTTAAAACTGACACTTTTAGACTTACTTGGGATACAATCCTCACAAAAGGAAAATTTACATGCTATAAATTTGGATAAAAACCCTTTTCTCAATAAATTAATCTAAAAAGTTAACACTCACATTCCTCATCCTTCTATGACAATGCATACTATTGTCAATATTGGTTACACAAGTGTTTCGTATCTACATAGTGTAAGTTTTTCAATTCAAGACTACCACCCATTAAATAAGGATCCCTTCAGATCCTTATGAGAACCCTTTGAGATTTTTAGGTAAACACTCTCAAATTTAAATGTACATATCTTATAATCCAAGACACCTAATGAAATAATAATCCTATATATATATATATATATATATATATAGAACCAATCTCACATTAAATAAGGTAAAAGAGAGTGGTCTAAGAGTTCTATCACAACTAAAACTCTACCCATGAAATGATATTTATTATTATTATGTAAAATAACTAAACTTTAACTTCTTCACCCAACTCAGAAAAAAAACTCATATATGGACATAAATAGAAATAAAACCCAGAGTTTAAAACCCACTCATCATGAAGTTTATCCAAGGACATTATAAACACTTAAATACACTCATATATTTGGTTTGATAAGGTAGAATGATCACCCGATTCTTTAAAAGGCTCACCAGACATCAGCTTAGGGCATCTGGGCCTAATATGCCTTGGTTTCTAGCAATGATATCTGGTTAACTCTATCAGTTTGGATTTAGAGAAATTCTCCCTAGACCAAATTTGGTTTTTTCTACCCTCATTATTCTTACATTTCTTTTTTCCTATAAAACTCAGAATGACCTCCAATACTGAAACCCTTAGCTTTATATTTAACCATACACTTTCCACTTAACTCATGAGAATGAAAGAAAGATTTTACTTTTTCTATGGTCAAGAAATCTCTTCCATAAATCCTAAAATCTATAATTTGTTCATATGAGCTATCTAATCAAATAAAAATAATAATGCATTTGTTCTTATATTCAAAATTAACATCCATTTTTTTAAACTCATTAATGTGGGCTTGGATGAGAGTTCCAGGGAATATCTTGTATGTGTATAGTTTATGTTTCTTACATGGGAAACCTACAAATGAAGTCTATATATATATATATATATATTATAACTTAGACTAACTTCTTGTTATGGAGGTTTCATAAGAAACCTCCTGCAAAACTTTATCAGAGAAGGATAAAGCTAAAGAGCTATGAGCATTCATTGTAATATTGGGAGGGACATTTGGTTAGGTTTTCATGGTCTATCCAAAAAAATATTTAATTATATAAGGCTTAATAGAACCATGTATCCCATCTTTCATCCTTTTTTGGACAAAAAATTCTCTCTTCTTAAGTCTCTATAGATTAAAGTCATTGTTACTATTGAATTTATCAATCTCATACTTATTGGAATCCATAATCATGTGTGAAGCTATAATACCAAATATTTAGGGAACACTATATGGGTATTCCCTTATTCAATTCCCAAAATGTGAAATTATGAAAAAATTCTAGTTCATAAAGTGTCGAGAAACAAAGGAGGAACAAGTAATGGAAATCGGGAAACCAAGACAAGTGAAGAAAGAAAAAAGGAAAAGAATAAAACACAGATTTCACATGGTTTGTACTATTTTGGTCCTATTCCATGAAAATAAAAAAGACTATTTCTAGATTTTAAAGAAGTTCAAAAATAAAACAAACATAAAAAATGAGAGAACATACAAACAAGTCAAAAAGAAGAATAAAACTGAAATAATTGATGTCTCAAAGAGAAGTAACAAGATTCTCTTATGAAGTGTTTTAATTTAACCACTAAATTTCATGCACTATATTATAAAGGAAGATCCAGTGGAATTTATAATATACAAGAAATATCCTTGCAATTAACAGAAGAACATTTCCACTAGAACATAACATCTAGTAGGGCTCTGATATTCAATGGAAATGAAAGGGGTGTGTTTGAAATTGAACAGTGCCTTTGGCTTAAGTTGAACTCCTATGGCATGATCTCCCTCTATCCCTCTCTAGAATAGAGATAATCACCTCTCTATAAACCATAACATGAATTAGTCACTCCAAATATGGATATTGGGTGTGAATTAGAATTTTGTAAATTTTAAAAAATATGACATGTTATGTATTTATTAGTATCTGGAATATAAATGTTACATATGGATGAAATTATATTACATATATAAATTGTTAAAATTTTAAAGTAAAAAAAATTATTCATGCTTGGAATAATATAGAAATATATTAAGAAATGGATATTTTTAATTCTTATATGTTACACATGGATGAAAAATTTATTACACATTGTTTCTTTTTATCATAGGAGAATATAGTATATGATAAATAGAAAACTATTATGTATTAAAAATATAGGAAGAAAACCATATGCATAATGTAGATACGTTCCTCACTTGTTATAAACTAAATATTAGAGAGAGTGTGTCACAATATGCACCATTAAGATAGTAGAAACATGGCCACCACATGAAACCCACATATTATAGAAATAAGAATAAAATATTGCCTCCAACTCTTGCTGATTTGTGTTGTTATATATGGATGTAAAAGATAACATGTGACATGTGTAGAAATTGTTTTATGATTTTGAGTATGCATATGTTTGGAACACTACAAATAAATATGAAGAGTTTCCACTTTAATTTTATGATTCAAGGATATCACAACATACAACTGAAATGAAAATAGTATTGTAATTATTTATCACTAATTATGAATGTTTCAAATAACTTACAGTTTGTTACTCTATTTCATCACAATTTTATTATTTCCCTCCTTTACTATGCTATATAGATTATTCATGATGATTTATGAGTTTCATATTAATCGTTATAATATAAAAAAGATATTGAAATTGGTTGTGAATAATTTAATGTAGGATCAAATGAGTTCTTGGCTGGAAGTATCATTTGTAATGTTATGATATCATATTATTATTTCTTATGATATGTAGTACAATGAGACTGGTGAATTGGAAGAGGAAGTGATATATGAAGAAGAATGTTATGTATTGATTCAATATTACTTTTTTATATACGAAGAAGGGTTCAATAATTCAGTTAATCATGTGAATACCTTTATGTATGAAGTCATTTGAGGAAATATCATTATTTATTAGGAATGATTTGCTACCACTCCATATAATAGATGGTTAGAGAAAGAAATTCAAATATTATGGTTATGATTTGGAATATTTAATGTTTTGAAATTATGGAGTCGATTTTAAAAGGAAATATTCAAATGATTTGAAGATGGCTATTTATGGATGATATTTTTGAATTTATCTTGCATTTGTTGGAAGTGTATTAACCATGTTAATTTTATGATTTACTTTTGAATGAATGTTTGCAATAGATACTCTATATTCAAGGAGAGACTGAAGGCATATTTTTGTTGAATTATTGAAGAAGAAACAAGACTCAACAAATATCTTTATTTTTGTGTTATATATATTTGTTTTCTTTACATGAAGAAAATATATGGTGAAAAAAGATGTAAAGTTGTAATACACACAAATATTAAAGAACATTGCATCATGAATTTAAGAAAAAATAATCTAGTTATTCTATTCATTGTATTATTCAATTACTACCATTAATTTTACAACTAAAAAAGAAAGGATAAATAATGAAATTTTTTGTACGTTGAAAAAAATTTCTACAACTAATGTGATCATTGAATATCATTAAAGTGACATCTTATTCATAGCCACACCTTGAGTTTTTTTTAAATCTCTAATAGAATATTCATACTATAATTTGGAGAGGCAATGGTGCACCGATGTTATCCATTGTTTCTATATCCATTCTATTTGCACTAAGTTTCATCTACCTATACTCATTTTGTGGGTGAAGTGTTAATTACTTATCACTACCACACATCTGAGCAAGGTATGTGAAAAATTTTATCAGTACTAAGCAAAAAATGCTGATAAAAGGGTAAATTTTGTCAGTGCTAGCTAAAAGTGTTGAAAAATCGACCATTTATCAGCACTAAAAATGCACTAATAAAGGTCTTCCCTTTATCAGCGTTTTTTTAGCGCTGATAAAAGTTTTTAATAAAATATATTATTAATTTATATAAAAATATTATATTTATATTCAAAAATTAATGTTTATTTGTATACATTGAATAAAAATCATGTTTATAATTTATATATATTTTTGAATAATTCAAATATATATAATAAATTTAATTAAATAATAAATATTTTTATTATATTTATTATATTGATATATTTATAATTATAAATTTATAATTATATATAAATAATTTTTAAATACATATTTATAATTATATATAAATACTTTTTTGATACGTGTATTTATAATTATAATCATATATAACTAAATATATAAATATATTTAAATAAATATATAAATATATATTTAAATAAATATATGTTTCCAATGAATTTGGTCAATTGATGCATGAATATAATTGACGTTCATATGTTATATATTCATCATGAATGTTCATTTATACATTACACCCTCATTACTATTCATTTTGTCCATATATATGACTCATTTTTATGAGATCTATACTTTACTCAGTGTATATGATTCATTCATGTTCTCATAAAGCTATTATGTTCTCATAAATACTTAAAATCAGAATAAATTTATTTTAATAATAAATATATTTAATATATTTATAACTGTAAATATTTAGTTATATATAATTATTTTTTAAAATATAATTATAATTATAATTATGCATACACTTTTTATAAAATTACAATAAATACATTTATTATAATTTTATAAATATATATATTAATTTATTAATATACATATATATATATATACATATAAATATATTTATAACTATAGAAAAATATTTATATTTATATATTTATATTTATAATTATATATATTTATATAACTAGAAAATTATAATAAATATATTTATAATAATTATAATTATATAAATATATATTACTATAGAAATTATTTATAAATATATAAATATATATATATATATATAAATATTGATAATTATAATTATATATATATATATAATTAAAAATTATAAAAATTATTTTTATTATATTTATAATTATGATTATAAATATATTTATATTTATATGTAGTGATAAATATAAATAAATATTATTTTTTAATACATAGGAAATTAAAATAAATATATTAATTATATATATAAATATATATATTATAATTTCATAATTATAAAAATAAATATATAATTATATTTAAATAATTATGAAATTATAATAAATATATTTATAATAAATATATTTACTATATTTATAAATATAATTATAAATACATATATGTAAATATTTATAGTCATAAATATATATATATATGATTATAAAATTTTTTATAATCTCATAATTATTTAAATATAAAAATATATTTTTTAAATAAATATGAAATTCTAACAAATATATATAATTAATATATTTATTGTAGTTTCATATATATATATATATATATATATATTTATGAATATATATATTTATTTTAATTTCCTATTTATTTAAATATATATACAAAATTATTTATATTTATGACTATAATTGAAATATATATATAATAAATATATATTTATGATAAATAAATATAAAAATATATAGTAATTAAATAATTATAAAATTATAATAGATTTATACAAAAATAATTCTAAAAAAATATAGATATATTTAAATAATTATACAATTATAATAAAGATATTAATTATATATAATTATAAATATAATAAATATATTGATTATAAATTTTTAATTATAAATAAATATTTATTTATTAAATATATAATTATAAATAAATATATATTTATAGTTTTATCAGTGCTTTTTTAGCACTGATAAATATTGTCCTTTATCATGGCTAAAAAAGTACTAATAAAAGATGTCTTTATCAGCGCTGATTATAGGTGTCTTTATTAGGGCTTTCTAGTTTAGCACTGACAAAACATACAATTGTCAGTGCTTTCTCTCTAGTGCTGATAAAGGGTTTACCCTATTCTATAAATTAACCCTAAAAGCCTCCTCCTCATGTTGCATGACTTAATCTCTCACAGATGTCGAACCTTGCCATCGCCGCCTCCTCCTCCTCCTCCTCCTCCTCAGTAGTCGACTCCTCCTCCTCTTTCGCCACCACTGTGATGCGCTTATCCTCCCCCTCCTTAGCCATCAACTCCTTCTCCTCCACTTATCTGTTGCTTCGAAGCCTTCTCCTCCTCCTCCCATGCCGCCCCTCCTCCTTTGATGCCACCGCCGCGAAGCTCTCCTCTATTGTCGACCACCCACCTCCTCCTCTGCCACCAAATCCTTCTATCGTGAAGCCCTCATCTGCGTACCCCACCTCTTCCACCAAACCTCAACTACCTACGAAGCCCTCCTCCTTTGTGAACCCACCACCACCATGAACCTAGCTCCCCAGGTGCTACCACTGTGAGTATTCTTGTAATGATCTAAGTACATTTTTGTTTCAATAAGTATATGGTAAGGTATTGGATGCTTGTGGCCCAATTTATGTTTAGTGGCATAAGAATTGGTTTTTTTTGGTAGGTTATTTTGAGAATGAATCCCATGTTTTCATAGAGATCATATCAAAGAATATAACAAATCCATTTTTAGTTATGTTTTTTCGGCATAGTTTCATATGTTTTTCATTGTCTGTTTACATATAGATATGGTTTATTGTTTCTGCATGCCTTCATATAGTGATGTTGGTGTTTATTTTAAATGCAACATAACATGTTATAAAATAGTGAATCATACCAGAAATTCAATAATACATGAAGAAATATTTTTAGGGAGACTCATATACAAGTTTGAAAAAGGAACAAAATACCACATTATAAACAAATAAATAAATTTTTTCCAACATTGTTCATGTCCCTAAAATATTTCATGCTACGTATTCCATATCCCAAGTACAACCTATGCATAGTAATATATAAAATCTATTTTGGACTAGATATCCATTAGACTTTATGTGAAGGGTGTGAAAATAATAATATATATCCAATCACCATTGTTCACCATTTATTTTACACTATATATCATGATTATACATGTATGAGAGAATAAACCAAATAGTTATAGCTATAATTCAAAACATTGTGATCAGATATTGTGTGTTGATGATGGTCATATAACTCCCAACCCTAAATAATTTGTCCAAAGTGAGTTATCAAACCTCTGATACCCACATAAGATATAAGGGACAATATTTTCAAAATCGTCATCTCATAGAGAAATACATATAAGAAAGAAAAAATAACTCTGATACCACATATATTGGAAAAAAATCTATAAAAGTTATAACATGGGAATTTATATGTGTACATGTAATGAATCATGAAAAGGCATAACATAGTTTGAAAAATGTATATAGTAAATAATTCAAAGAGTGTTATAACATATCCAATATTAGATGAACTAGAATAATATAAATAAAATGTATAACATAGGCACTATTGTGTGCCTACAAAACATATTTAACAAATATAATATTATGTCCCTTCCTAATAGACTATGACACATAGCTAAGAAAGTCATTATATAGTATTTCCCTTGTATTTCAGCACCCTAACTATAGTCTTCAAACCTATAGTATTTAAACCATTATTATAGATACAAAAATACCACGATACCTAGAAAAATTCATATAACTCAAGTACCTTGAGATCTTATTATAATATGTATGTTTTTTATTCACATTGAACGAACAACCCTAGTCCATGCTAGAAACACCTCTAGGGCATAGATCCCAAAATCTAGCCCAACCCAATCATTTCACAATAATGTAATTTTTATTATAGATACATAACTATGGGCACTGATCTTTGGAATAATTCTTACTTCTTATAGGTTTATAAGGTCATAACTGAGTATACGAAAATCTATATAGTTCACCTCCCTGATAAAGAATCCTATGAAAAAAATCCTTATTAGTCTAGTTCATGGTGATGATTAATCTAGCTCACTAGCTGATTCCATATTTATGGTGTTTCTATCGAAACATCACACAAAAACCCAAATCCATATATGGGAAGCCTTTATGATACAAGGTAGTATTAAAGACCCACCCTAATGAAATTTGAGAGTAGTAAACGACTCATTAAGACACTATTTAATTGGTTGGGAATTTCAAATTATTACCAGAAGGTCGACCAAGATTCCTCCTAATTGGAAATGCTAAGAAGGACTCAACAAAGAATGTGGTATGGTTCCTTTTCTTATATATGTTCATGAGATATCCTTCTAATATCTTAATGGGTAATTTTTGAAAACACCAATCTTAACCAATAGTGAGATGGGTAATGGGTATGACTTATATTGTATTGTATCAGAAGTCAGGATTTTAATAGTACATGTCCATGATGGTCACGTGTTTGCTTGTGGGTCCATATATTTATGGAGACATAAGACAAATATCCCAAATCCGTTCTTAGATATTGAAAAAGTCATGATTTCCATGAAGTTTTATTAGTATTATACTTATGGTGAGATATTTTTGAAATACAATAAAAAGTGTTTGCAATATATTTAATCAAAAAGTGAAATGAACCATTGATATCAGAGAAGGTTTGAGTACCTATAGTCCTTTAACTTTGACCTAATGTATATCCTTAAGAACGGGAACATGTTTTCTAATGTACCATATTAGAAAGATTAATCAAAGGTAGTGCATGATTCAAACATCAAGTCGAAGATGGTTTCCACTTTGAAGAGATGTGACTTTATGTTCATGTGACTCTTATTTATTTATTGATCACTTATTCACTCTTAAATAGTATTACGAGAGTAACCCATATGATTCATACTATTTATTCATGAGAGACATTATTAAATTTTTATAGCATTATATTTTATAAAATTTTAGTTATTTTTTATTCATGTATCCTTTATAAAGTTCCTCTCTTAGGAAATATGTATTTGTGAAAATTTTTAAGTATATCTTTTAAAATAATTCAAGTGTTTTGAAATATTTATTAACAAATTATATATCTTAAAAAAACCCTTTTTGGTTTTAAATAGATTTAAAATGGTTTAAAAAGAGGAAATGGGGTTTTGAGAAAAGGTGTTTGGAACTGATTGGTTTATTTTAAAAAGGTTGTGTTATTTTAATGAGGATTTCTTTTGTAAATGGTTGGTTTTTTAATGGGATTTCAATTGTGATTTTATAAATGGTTTTCAAAGGAGGACTAAAGTCTCTAACTTTTTTTATCCTTGGTTAATTTTTATATCAACGTATTTTTTATTTATTTTGTTACATATTAATATCACTGAATAATATAGGATGGATATGAAAAAATAATGGATAGATGCCAATTGTTTGAAAATAGAGTATGAATATATAGTGAAAGAGTTCATCAAGTTTTCAAAATATCACACATATGACCCTTTTCAAATCCATTATCTGTGTTTATGCTATTTTTATTCCAGAAAAGTCAGTCTAGAGGAGTTGGAAGAACACATGATCTATCACATAATAGATCGAAGTTAAAAATGTTGGAATAAACATGAGGGAAAAGAAAATGTTTCTAGTGTCCGGGATAACACAATATTTTATTGATCATCTAATTTGATTACAAGTGTGGACAATAAAGAATATTTTATCAAGTAAATGGTTACAGATGTGAATGATGATGAAGATCGTATTGAGTAAATGAATAGAATAGTTGAAGATGAACTTTGTGATTTCCCAAAATTGTTTTATTTGTAAAATATTTGTGAAAAGAAACCATTATATTGTGGTTTCACTGAATATATAACATTATCACCTATACTAAAGCTGTATAATTTGAAAGTAGGAAATGGATGGAGTGGCGCTGGTTTTACAGAATTACTTTCTCTCTTGAATGACATGCTCTCAGAAGATAATAAGCTCCCAATATGAACATATGACACAAATAAATACTATGCTCGATGGGTATGATCTTTAAAAGAATACACACCTACCTGAATGATTGTATACTATTTAAAAAGGACCAAAAATCACTTAGAGAATTCCCAAAGTGTGGTTATTCTCGATACAAGAAAGTTAAATTTGGTTCTATAAAAGTGGTATGGTAATTTCCAATCAATACATGGTATAAGATCCAATATGGAAGTGAGGATACTATAGGGAAATTGACCTAGCATACAGAAAGAATAAATAATTATGGGAAATTATGTCACTCGGTATACTCTTCTTAGTGGAACAGAATTGATCATGAGTATCCTGACTTTGGAAACTAGTTAAGAAACCTTCGTCTTGCATTATCAATAAATGGAGTAAATCTTTTTTGTTTTCAAAGATGTAATCATAGTACATGGGAGGTTATGTTGGAAAATTATAAATTTCCATTGTGGTTATGCATGAAACAAAAACAAATCAAGTTATCTATGCTTATATTAGGACAAAAACAACTGGGTAATGATATTTATGTTTATTTGGCTCTATTGATCGATGATTTGAAATTATTGGGGGGATTTAGGTGTTATGTTGTACAATACTTTTAGAAATGAATATTTCAAATTGAGAAACATGTTGTACAGGATTATTAATGATATTCATGATTGTGTAAATTTTTTAGGATACAGTATTAAAGGAACTCATGGGTTCCCCATCTATGAAAAGGGTACACAATCAATTAGGTTGAAACATTCATTGAAAACTGTGTTTCCAGCACATAACAGATTTCTACCCCAACAAAATAAGTACTGATCTTAGACGACATCATTATATGGATGTTTAAAACATAAAACACCATATCCACTAATAGGTGATCAACTGTTTTAGAATGTAAAAGACATGGACACTTCTTTTGGTAAACCATTTTTGAAAAACCATATAAAAACTGGTTAGAAAAAGAGATCACTTTTTTTGAATTACAATACTGGAATTCTCTGTACGTCATTTATTTTCTTGATGTTAGGAATTTTGAAAAAAAAATGTATGTGATAGTGTCATCTTCACATTGATAAATGCACCTGAAAAAACAAAGTAAGGAATTATGTCTAGGTTAGACATGGTAATATGAGAAGAGTTGGCACTAGTGAAGGGTAAAAAATGTACATTTCTTCCTCTAGCTACTTAAAATCTCTCCAGGAGGAGAGATATCCGTTTTGAAACTTCTTGAAGGACGTAAAAGTTCCTGAGGTGTATTCATTTAATACCAAGAACATCATGTCAATGAATGATTTAATGTTAAATGTTTTGTAATCACGTGTTTTCCATGTTTTGATGAAAGATCTAATGTTTATAACTTTACATTGAATTTTATTCAAGAATTTCCATAATAAATTAACCAAGGTTTATTTCATTTTCAAAGATATATGCATCAATGTTATAAACCTTGTGAAACTACCGACTATGGAAAGATAAATTGTTTTCATATTATGGGAATTGGGAATTTTCTTCCCTACAACATTCTTTGATATGATGGTTCATTTGACCCTTCACTAGGTGAGAGATATTTGACCATGTTGTCCAATACACTATAGATCAATGTACCCCATTGCACGATATGTGATGATTTTGAAAGGGTATGTCAAAAATAGAAGTTTTCTAGAGGGTTGTTTTTAGAATGATATATTGTTGAGGAAGATGTTGAATTCTATACCAAATACCTATCCAGTGTGGAAAGCATTGGTCTACTGAAATCTCATCTCACTGGGCAGCTTGTGAGTGATGGGATTTCTGGAAGAAATGTTCTCACAATAAATATTATAGAATAGGAGTAGGTCTATCTTTACATTTTTCATAACAGTTTAGAGGTTTCCCCATATGTTGAAACCCAAAAAGAAATTCTTAGGCATTTGAATCCATCAAGGGGTAAAATATGGATATAAAATACAAATAATCAATTTTTTATAGGATGGTTTCAGGACTCTATTTTTAGGGAGTCATATGAAAATCAAGATTCAATTTTATAATGAATCTGATGGATAGTAGGAGGACCCAATGTGTATGTATTATCTTACCATGGTTATGTAATTAATTGTTATAAGTTCTATACAAATGAGCTTGATGAAGAAAATACAATGAAAAATAGTGGAGTTACACTCATGGATGAAGCGATTAATGTTTCTAGTACTAAATAAAAAAATAAAATTTACGTGAATATGTTATAATTTGGATCATTAAACAAATGTGGGAATTGGATTATACAACATCCCAAGTGACTATTTTTCAATTCAAGTGGGTTGATAACATGACTGTTGTTAAAATTGATGAGTTAGGATCTGTGAAAGTTGATTTTAGTAAGGAAGGGTAAAAATATGAACCGTTTATAATGGCATCACATGCAGTAAAAGTATTTAATATTTCAGATCCTACAAACTAAAAGTGGTCAATTTCTCTATTATCAACCAGAACCACTGAAGGGTCAGATGAATATTCAACCAAGTATGACCCTTTCATTGAGACGTTGTAATCATTTAGCAGTGGTCCCAATGTTGATGGTGTTTTTTGTGCCAGATGAGACCACAATGAATGTATTTGGATAATCAATAGAGGGGTAAAATCCCTTCAATATTTAAAAAATAAAAAATGAGTTCAAAAAACATGTTATAATTCTTTATAATATACATCATGTTACCTGATGTTATTATATATTTGGTGCTGCATTTATGTACCCTAAATTTATTGTTAAACCACTTATGCAGATAATGACTTCTGAACATGTTGGTGTGCCCAATCCCAAGGGACAATAGATCACTCAAACTTCTATTCCTTACAGTATAGAGGAATGACCTTCTGAACGTGCTAGTTCTCCCAATCCAGATGGAGAACTTTCCTCTCAACCAATTGTTGCTTGTAGTGCATTGGAACGACCTTTTTCATGTGTTAGTGCTCCCATTCCTAAGGGGCAATTGGTTTCTCAATGGGCTAATGCTCCCAGTGTAGAGGTACAAAGACCATCCACACATGCTAATGCTATCGCTCTATAGGAACATATTAATGATGTTGATTTTGGGGAAAAGGTAGGAAAACAAGGACTGACGTCTTATATGAAACATGAGTGTTTTAGTTTGACAGTGTTAGAAAAAATCATTAAGGAGAAAGTCAAAGGCATTAAATATGAGGTCAGATGGAATGCACAGGGCCAACATGTTAACCCCAACAAGGCGATGTTCATCAGTAATGTTGGAATCATCACTCGAAAAAATGTACTGATTGATGTAGATTCATGGAACTATGTTGTGCCTAGTCAGAATACACTTACACGGGAAGATATTACATTAACATTAAGATATCATTTCTTTATTTTACTAAAAAATAAAATAATGAAACACTGGCTGACTATTAATCATCCATTTCATAGTGCATTTATATTAGATGAATCTCATAAGAAGTATGTGTTAATGCTTACTAGAAGGATTCAAATAGTATTTATCACAATCCAAACAAGAAATAATATTAAATATTTTTAAGGGAAAATAATCATGCACCCACCAGTTATTTATGAACAACTGATAATCCATGAAGCGTGAGATGTATTTACTAGACATCATGCTGATGTGTATTTGTATGTTCATTGTGGATAGTAATATGTTGTTCGATGATATGTGTATTCATCACATTGATTAAATATTTTTTATTTATAAAACAACAGTTGAGTGCTAGAAATAAGGAATGAGAAGCAAAACCATCGTACCTCTACCATAAAGCGAGTATGGGGTACACTTCACTTGAAAAAAATTGGTACATATTTTAAATTGTTTGTAATACATTTATGTGACATGAACCAACACCATAATTATTCTACTCTATTTATATGAAGATTCATGAATAAAAATCTGAATCCACTTCCATCCCATGCCATGCATTTTGTAAAGGAGGCATGTACAAATAAATAAAGGATACTAGTAGATGAAAATACAAAAAAAAAGTGTGGGAGACCTATGTAACTATTACATAATTAATTTTTTTTCTTTATATATCTATTACATAACATTGATAACTTATTTTCCTATATTTTTTTATTTTACATAGTCATAGGAATCAACAACACATGTTCTAGATGGACACAAAATATCAGTGGCCTTTAAGTGACTAGAACAATATGGTCATGTTAGAGGTGAGGGTTTCAGGGTGACACCCCAAACATATTTTGAGAAAAAATCAAGAGGAAAAAAATGTGAATTAATAAAACTGATAAGAGAAATAATATCTATACTTGATGGATAATTCCAATGGAATATAGATATGATGTAATATTTAATGGGGTAGAGGTAATGAGATGAAGAAACTCCAGAATAGCCACCACATAGAGATCCCACCCCATCCCCCACCAGCTACGAGGATATCCATTCCCCTCAAAGAGATGTCTTAGTATAGGTAATCAATGTTCTAATAAATGCTTCTATGAAAATTGAATTATACAGACACTGATACCTTTCCAGTACTGATATTATATAGGGTGATAATGACTATGATTTATATCTAGCAACACCCACCCATCACCTTGTGGCGAGGGATACAGTTTTCAATATCCAAAAGGACTTGCTACACAATAGACCACTTCCAATAGGTCACATGAAAGTGTCAATCATCGTATCCCATGAGTTGATTGTAGAACTACCTATTCCAATTGCTGAGGATGGTATTAATGCTGTCGAAAAAGATGTTTTGACATTCATCACATGGACTTCATGTCTTGTAAAATACTATTTAGATAAGCATGTATTCTTTTCCGATTTACTTTTGAATCTAAACCTATAAAAATTAATGAAAAAAGGACTGAACTTATGACTTTTATTACATAAATTCAAATAGAAGGATATGAAATGAAAAACCACCTCAAAACCATCTGAAGGACTGACCAACTGATCAAAAATATCTACTCAAAGTACCATTACCCCACCCGTTCTATTTCCGAATTTACTATAATTCAAGGCTCATGTGGATACAAAGTTAAAAGATGATGGCAACCACATAGTTTAATTTAAAGAAAATATTCATGGATAGAAAGATAAAGACTTCATTGGTGTTGATAGTGAAACTAAAATTAACGAATATGAATGTCTAGGTGGATTAGTTGTAAATGTATACATAAGGTATGTTTTCATAATTTGATTTTCCAAAAGTTGATATATTGTGTTAATTATGAAAAAATACATTAAATTTTTTTAGAAGGGGTATATATGAAAAAAACTGAAGGGTTTTTTTCATGAAAAAAGTCAGACTCATTAGTCCTCGCATCACCTCTACAACAGAAAAATAAATAGATAGCAACCAATAGGACAAAATAGTGGCATGTCTGATCAAATAGTTTGAAGGAAAAATTTAGGATGATAGAATCAATTTAATACCAATGATTCAAGGGTAAAACTCTACAATTTAATTTTATCAAATATATTTTTATTGTTTCATTACTTATTGGTTTTTTTGTTGGTAATATTGGATTCTCATTGTAGTAAATTTGGATACTCCAAAGATTTATTTCCTAGATTCAATGCTTGAATTTCCAACAAACCTTCCACACATGATTGCATTCTTCAATTTTTAATACACTATATCCAATGTTTTGGAACTAAACATCAAGTTATATAATTTATATTTTCTTTTAATGAGGATACTATTATGATAGGGATGTGTATCAATATCATCTGAAAAAACAAATGAGGTCATGGGCTATGTACAAGGCTGAAGACAGGTACTACGACTAGATAAGTATCAGGGTATTATAATAATATTTCACTATTCAAACACATATTAAAAAGATTACATATTCTTATCTACATTTCTACAGTGTTTGAAACAAACCAATGGAAAATATTATGATTATTATGTTTGTAAATTTACGAGAGACACCACATTCCATGAACAAACCAGCATCCCTAAAGAGGTATTTTTGAAGATAATTACTAATTCATTTAAAATATTTATTAATACTTTGTGTATTTATATTATTCTAGTAATATTGTGACTGTAAAAAAGAATAATATTCACAAGACGATATAGATGTGCTCATAAATGAATGGAAAACATATATTATAAAATAATATACACAAATAGCATGAAGATGTGACTTCCATAAAAGTAGTGGATTGTTTCATATTTATGTTTAATTTAATTCTTTTTAGTATTACTCACATAAGAACTATTTTATTATATAGGTCGATTTCGTTGTTCTAGTCAAGACAGTTTGTTCAAAGATGCTCGTGCTTGTGAGATATTGGACTTCGAGGCTATAATTGAGATAATGATAAAAAGGAAATGGATCAAGAATGTATAAAGGTAAATTACTACTAATTATTTAATTAATTAATTTTTTCATCATTTAATCTACTATTTGTATGCTAATTTTCTTATCATTTTTATCTATTACTTACTTTTGTTACAGATCTTTTTGGAAGTCATATTTTCTTTTCAACTATATGCAACAAGATAGAAAATAATGAACATGTTGAATGAAAAGTATGATTTTCCTTTAATATCCTTAGATTGTTAAGAATTTTTTTAGAAATGATATATCTAAGAAGGTTTCTAGTAAAGAATAACTTAACAATAGACTCTTATGAACTAGTTATTTATGTTTCATGTTTCCAAAATCACTAGACCTAAACTATTCTGGCATAGATCATTATGTTATGTAAAGAATATTAATCTACTAAGATGTGATATCTATAATGAAATGCCTGGATCAATCTAGTTGGTATCAGATCAACTGACCTACTCAAAATTGAGAAAAAAATAAAAAGTGACCGGTATCAGTCAAAGTGTACTTTCATTTAAAATTGACATTACTTTTTGTAAAAATATTAATTAAAAAAATAAAAACTTATAAAACACATTCATATTGTTTTTATATTTTAGGAAAATGATACATGAGTCATTTTTGATGTGTAAGAATCAACTGCACCTCAATCTGATGCACGGTGTGACCAGTATGACTGGAAGTGTGTCTTTTTATTTAAAATTGACATTAATTTATGTAAAAAGAATAAGTGACATGCTGAAAACTGATAAAACACATTCATATTATTCTGATACTTTAGGAACATGATCCATGAGTTATTTTTGATGTGTTGGAATTAGACACAGATTAATACGATGCACGGTGTAGCCTATATAACTCAATGTGTCTCTTTTTATTTAAAATTGGCATGAATTTAAGTAAAAACAACAAGTAAAAAACTAAAAACTGATAGAACTCATTCATATTGTTTTGATACTTTAGTATAATGACCCATGAGTCATTTTTGACATGGAGGAGTCAACCTCACTTCAATCTGATGCACAGTGTGACCTATACGACTAAAAGTTTCATTTCATTTAAAATTGACATTTATTTAAGTCAAAACAAAAAGTGACATCCTCAAAACTGATAAAATGCATTCATATTGTTTTCATATTTTAGTAAAATGATCTATTAGTGATATTTTACATATAAGGATTAATCTTACCTCAATATGATGCATGGTGTGGCTGGTATGACTCAATGTGTCTCTTTTTTATTTAAAACTGAAAATAATTTATGTAAAAAAAGAGACATACAAAAAGCAAAGAAAACACATTCATATTATTTTATTACTTTATAATAAAAATCCATGATTCAGTTTTTACATGTAAGAATCAACCACACCTCAATATGACGCAGGGTGTGACCGGTATGACTAAAAGTGTCTATTATCATATTAAAATTTACATTTTAGTTGAAAACATATCACAAACAAAAAACCAAGTAAAATTACTCTGATTGTTTTGATAATTTAGGAAAATGATTAATAAGTCATTTTTGACATGTATGAAGTTGTATCATGTCAAACTAATGCACGATGCGACCATCAAGACTCATGATGCATGTTTCCAGTTTGAAATTACATTTTAGAAAAACAATACAACTGACATACTGAAATCCGATGAAACATATTTATATTGTTTTAATACACTCAGAAAATTATCTATATGTTTTTTGGATGTGTAGGAATCAATCACACCTCAATATGATGCACGATGTCGCTAATATAACTCAAAGAATCTGTTTTTATTTTCAATTGACATCAATTTAAGTAAAAACAACAAGTTACATATTGAGAAATGAGAAAATGCATTTGTATTATTTTTATATTTTATGAAAATGATCAATGATTCATTTGTGACATGTAGGAGTCAACCTTGCCTCAATACGACACATAGTGTGACCAGTATGACTCCATTTTTTATTTTTATTTAAAATTGACATTAATTTATGTAAAAAAACAAGTGACATACTGAAACCAAGAATATACATTTGTATTGTATTTATCCTTTAAAGAATATATCCATGAGTGATTTGTGACATGGAGGACTCAACTGCACCTGAATACGATGCACAGTGTGGTCAGTATAACTCAAAGTGTCTCTTTTTATTTAAAATTTGCATGAATTTAAGTAAAAAAAGTGACATAATGATATCCAATAAAACACATTTGGATTGTTTTTATACTTTAGTAAAATTATCCATGAGTCATTTTTGACATGTAGGTGTAAACCACACCTCAATCCAATGCATGTTGTGAGAATTATGACTAAAAGTGTCTCTTTATTTAAAATTGACATTAATATAAGTAAAAAAGAACAAGTGACATACTCAAAACCAAGGAAACACATTAATATTGTTTTTATATTTTATGAAAACAATTTATTAGTTATTTGTGACATGTAGGGATAATCCTCAACTCCATACAATGCACGGTGTGACTAGTATAACTCAAAGTGTCTCTTTTTATTTAAAAGTAACATTAATTTATGTAAAAAAGTGACAGACTAAAAACCAATAAAACACATTCAGATTGTTTTGATACATTAGGATAATTATCCATGTGTCATTTGAGATATGTAGTAGTCAACCACACCTCGATTTGACCCATGGTGTGATAGGTATGACTAATAGTGTCTGTTATTAGTTTTAAATTGACATTTTAGTTCAAAATGTGCCACTCACTAAAAACCAAGAAAACACACTCTAATTGTCTTGAAAAATTTGGAAATCAATTCATAAGTCATTTGTGATGTGTATGAAGAAGTCTCATGTCAAACTGATGGATGATGTGACTGGTATGACTCATAATTCATGCTTCCAATTTGAAACTACATTTTAGTACAAAAACACAACCGACATACTGAAAACTGAGAAAAAATATTTGGATTGTTTTAATACACTAGGAAAGTGATCTATATGTAATTTGGGACATGTAGGAATTAGAAACACCTCAATATGACACATGGTGAGACTAATATAACTCCAAATGTGACAATATTTAAAAATGACATTAATTTTAGTAAAATAACATGTGAAATACTCAAAATCAAGAAAATGCATTTGGATTATTTTGATATTTTAGGACAATAATCCATAACTCATTTTTAACATGTTGGAATCAACCCCACCTCAATAGGATTCACAGTGTGACCAATATAACTCCATATGTGTAATTTTTATTAAATATTGACATTTTGTTAATGTGTTATTTCATAATAATGTATAATATATTTCTCTATAGTATTAATAATAAAATATTTTTTTATTATATAGTTGTAATCTTTTTCTCAGGTTGAGATGATTTGTTTGGAAACTGATACCATGGGTGGAGATTTTTAAGAGGGGATCACAAGCATCAAAAATGAAATATTAATGTTTTAGAATGTTTGATTGACAATTGTAAATGTAAGTATATAAAAAATTTATTTGAAATGTAAATATCCGTGTTTATGTTTGAATATACCATGGGTGGATAGTTTTGTATTCATGATTTAACTTAAATGTATATAGCAGGTTTGTTTTTGGTGTAGTGTTTAAATTGCATTTCTTTTTGTGTGATGTGTTTAAATTGCAGGTTTTTTTGGGTTTGTTGCTATATAAACAACACATTGTTGGAGGCTAGGCCTTTATCATCACTAAAATAGCACTGATAAATGAGGTCCCTTATCAGCACTTTTTTTATCATGGATAAAGGACCACCTTTATGATTTTTGTGATTAACGATGCTTTTTTAGCACTGTTAAAAGCCATTTTGTGCACTGTAAAAGGCCGTATTTGTAGTAGTGTGTACATAGTTGTGAGTTCAACAATAAAACATTCTAGAGTCCTAATGAAAGCCATGTACAGAGTGTCAATTTATTACACACTATTGTGAGACCCTTATGAATAATATTTGAATAAAATCGGCTAGTCTGTATTGGGTGTTGGTGGAGTGGACTAGAGGGTGCTCTTGTTGCACTAAGACACTATAAAAACATTTTTTGTATTTCTCTTTCCATTTTTTTTGTTTCCAAGACACCACTTGACTAATATAGAATGGAAATATGCAATCTAAATTAAATAGGTATGTTTAAATCAGTGAAAATATTTAAAGAACTCAATTCACCTACTCTTCTATCTTTGTCTATTACTAATCTAGAAAAATATTTATAATCAGAGTGGTAAATTTTTTTGGATATGTTTTCTAATAATTGTCTCCAAAGTATTACTATTTCATCCTTAATAAGAAAGAGATAAAAATTCAAGAAACAAAGACTGATGGATGATCCTAGAGAAGGTATGTCAATGATTAGACCTTATTAATTTAATGGTAAGAATTATGGTTGCTAGAAATCTATAATAGTTATAAACTTGAAGAATCCTAGATTGATATTTTATATAAAGGTAGTGAAACCATATAAGATTTTTTCTAGTGAACCAAAATTGTGTAATAATACTGAAGTAGAATATTATGATTTAAATTCAAAGGCGATAAATTCTATCAATTGGGGATTATGTCCAGATGAATTCAATATAGTTTCTCAAAGTTTTATTAGATATGAAAAGTGAGATACTATTTTCATTTCATATGAAGGAACTGAAAATTTAATATAGTTAGGGTATAACACTGTAAAACATAAATTTGATACATTTATGATGTTCGATGAAGAAATTATTAATCCTAATATTTCTAGTAACGTATATTTCACTAGGGGTTGAATTGATATTTTATAATTTCCTTTCATCTAAAATTATTTTTTTAACTTGTTGAAGTTTTCACCCATTCAAATTTATAACTCAACCTCACTCATATGAAAAGATAAGTAAAAAAATAAAGGAAATCAATTTTTACATGGTTCAGCCCCTATGTCGGTACCTAGTTCTTTCCATATAGAATCTAATCAATCCATATATATCTATCATATAATGATAGGGAATAAAAATGAGTAAACTATTTTCATTATTCCTCTATCTCCTGATAATAAAAATTACTATTTTCCACCAGTTATGAAGTTTTCTTCTTCTTTAGAGACAAAAAATATGAACATTGAATATTGATCAGAATAAAGTCTATCCCGAATTTCTATGTATAGTTCCTGTCTTTTTGGAAATTCTCTATAAAATTCATCAACCAATACCTCCCTATTAGGATCTTACCTATCAAATCCACTTCATTCAGTACTCTCAAACTTCCTCAGAACCTGTTGTTCTGGTTTTCTCACAATTATTAATTTAAATGAGCTCTCTCAAATGATTTGAAATATCTTTCTGAACAACATCATCTAACAATAAGGCTTTATCCATTTATATACTCATACTTCATCTTGAAATTACGGAATACGAATGGGATCCAAATTTAAACTTCCCCATCAACTCAAATTTCACTTGACCTCCTTTAGAGTGTTAGAAAATATAGAGTCAACAATATTTTTAAAAACATCCTAAAATCTTTGTGTTAATGAAATCATAAAATAATTCTCAAAAATTTCCTAGATTTATGATCGTTGAAAGTAAAACATATAATTTCAATGATGTATTGCATTACAATATTTTGAAAATATCCTTAAATATTTATCCAATTATTATTTGTAAGAACTCATTCTTCCAAAAGTGGTCTATCTGGTGGTTAATCATAAGAACTCCTCCATCCAATAAAGCTTCATCTGAAGATGCCTTTCTTGACACTTCTTCATCTAATAAATCTTTGTTCAGATCCATTCTATCTGGAAAAACATATTATACAAACTCAATGTTTCCCATCTAGTAATATTCTTATTTCTTAATCTAATGATCATCTCATTTCTCTATTTGGTGCTCTTCATAGGTTTCCTTTGTTCGATTCTCATCATTCTGATGATCTTTTGAAAGTCTATTTCATTGGACTCAAAAATAATCACTAAATTTGGTGAAAATATATCCACTAATAATCATATTTATACATCTGGTAGGCTTCATATTTTCCACTTTATACATTGAAACATCATCTAGCAAAATTTTTCTTGTTTCTCCATCTGGAAGACTGACAGACTCTTGTTTTACTATAGTTAAAAAGTCTCCATCTGATCATTCTTTGTTTGATCATTACATTTGAGATAAAACTTCATACATCCAAAATTCATAAAATTTATAACATTGAACATTGTATAATCTATAACTTCATTATTTTATAACTTTAACTTTTTAGAAACATTATCTATCTGAAAACTTCATAAATGAAATTAGGTTGAACCATGATAACTTTTAGTAAAGCATCATCTAACATGGGAAGAGAAGTAACACAAAATTATCTTGATAAGTGGAAACCCATTTTCTCTTAAAACACTAAAACATTCAAAGAAATTTTATTTAAAACAAACAAAAAAATTCAAAAAAATAAAACCACAAGATATAAAATTTTCTAATTTGGATTTTTGGCATCATTATCGATAAATGTTTTCTAAAATTTTATCAATCCACAATCTTTTTCATCGATATGTTTCGTAAAACTACACTTCAAGATTATTCACTGTTTTTTATGGAATTTCATCTTTCTAGGAAAAACAATTTTATGGAAATGATATTGATAAAGTCCCCAACCAATCATATCAATTTCAAGAATTGTAACATCTAGAAATTTCACTCCCCCCTTATATGATAAGATTTATTCATATTCAAAAAATATAGACTATAGTGTTGTACCTATTTGTACTTATTCTCCTCCTTTTAAAAATAAATCAAAAGAACACGAGCATCAAATGAATAACAATATATAGTTACAGGTGGAGGCTTAACTTGTAGTTTCTGTCTGAATTCCTAAAATAATTCCCCTAGCATAGATTTGGGGAAAATATCATCAATTTCATCTCTTTTTTAATTATAATCATGAATTTATTCCATACTATAAACCTTATACCTGATGAAATTATATTTAATATAAATTTGTTTAGATCTGGAGTGTAGAATAGATTTCTAGAGTGATCAATGGAACTTTTATTATAAAAATTATTCTTCAATGGATTTTTAAATTTCACCCTCAAATATCCTAACTGAACATTCATACACATAATTTGTGTAAATTAATGGGTGAAGGAAACATATTTTATTTCATCTATACTCAATGTAATATAACATTGTTTCTTACTATGCCGACTCACACAACTTTCTCCTTAGAAAAAATTTCCTCCTGATGTTGATTTATTATCATTACAATCTTCATCCCAATCAACATCAATGAAAATTTGAAAGGTTCATCACTCCATTTATACATCATGAGATAATTTATTATTCCTTTAATATACATGATGATTATATTTTACTTCTAGAATGTGTGATTTCTTCCTATCACTATGAAATCTAGAACAAAAAGTTACATCATATGAAATGTATGGTATTGGGGTAGTAAGATAAAGTAAACATTTTATCAACTTTCAGTGGTCTCTCTAATTTACTCTTTCTCCAACATAATTTTTACTCATCATTATACTAATAGAAATAGGTGTAGAAAATTCCCTTGAGTCATCCATATTAAAATTTTACAATAACACCTTGGAATAATTTTATTTAGGGGGGGATATGTATCTTTCTTTATATTGAACTTGAAATCCCATTAAAAATTAAACTCTCTATGCATTTATATATCAAAGTTTCCTTTCGTTTTTTGTAAATTTCTCATAATATTCATCCCTATCCCCAGAAAAAATAATATTATCAATGTATAAAATGTCTATTCGGTTACCTATATTCAACTCTTTAAAATACATGTTGCTATCAAGTTTTCCTTTAGAAATGTTCAACTTCTTATGAAAACTCTCAAGTTTTTAATACTATGAAAAAGGGTCCTATTTTAATATATAAAAATATTTATTTAGTTTACACATCATGGTTCAATCATTATTAATATATGAATCCATTGGGACTCTAAATAGAAAATTATTTCTCAATTTCTATATTTAAGAATTATGACTTAACATCTATATGAGAAACTTTGTAATTTTGAGGATTAGAAACCAAAAACGTTATGATATTTTCAAGTCTTACTATAAGATAAAAATCTTTTTCAGAATCAACACATTCTACTTAATAATATCCATTTTAAACTAGTAATTCTTTATTACATAAAAATTATACCAATTTAATGAACTTGTTTTTTAGCACTCATTTTGTTCCTATAACATTATTTACCTCTAGTAATCAACCACTTCTAAAATGTATTGTGGTTAAACCTATGAGATAAGTGACGTCTAATTCTAAATACTCAATTCTCATTTGGTCTAAATAGGAGACTTGGGATTTTTTATGATATTATCATATTAATATTGATTTTTAAAATCCATCATTTTGGTTTATTTTCTTCCGATTATACTTTTCTTATTAACGGAAAAATCGGATCAACATGTACAAGATTAGGGTCACATTCATCTTTCTTCTCATTAACACCCCTAAAGGCCACCATTCTATTTTAGTTACACCATCTTAATCATTTTCAATAATTTTTATTGTGGATAACTAGTTTGAAATTAATTATACATCAAATTAATCAACTAACTTATACATTCATTTAATCATGGACTTGTAACTTTTTTCCTTTAGATGAATATCCCATTAAAACACCTTCTTATACTTTTACAAAAAAATTCCATAAATCCATTTTTTTATCTTTATTAAGAAAGAACTCCCAAATACCTTGATTTATTTCACTGTAGGGTTTTTCTTATACCACATCTTCTAGGGATTCATTTTTTATTTTGGTTGAAGAAAACATCTATTTTGAACATGTAAAACTATACTTATAAATTATCTCTTGATTAATTTTGGATGTTTATATTCAGAGAGCATGTTTCTTCTAATATCAAATATAATTATATTTTTCCTTTATATTGCTCGATTTTTAAGGATTTTGAGGAGTACTATATTTATTTTTAATTAAATGTTTTTTATGTATTAATTGAAAGAGTGACTTGTGTACTTCATTCCATTATGTGTTCTCAACTTCAATACATAAACATTCATATCCTACACAACTTCCCTTCTGAAACTTATTAATTACATTGTAGACTCCAATTTATGTTTTATGAACATTATTTTGACATCTAAGTCAATTAATCAATGAAATCATTAAGTTAAAAATCACCATTTATTGATTGATGTATCATCAGCCCGCACATATTGGAATATATGATCTCAAGAGGTCTTGTGAACTGTATTTCAACTTTCATATGACTTCTTCCGACCATCCATCCTTTCTAGAAAGTTGGGCAGATGACTTCATCTTTGAAATTTATTTTTTTAAATATCATTTGACATATCACATTGAAATATTGCTTATGAATTTATAGAAAATATAGCCAAGTCTTCAAAGTCTCAATCTATTTTAATCCTCAATACTCAAATAAAAATATTTATTAGGATCTCCAATCAAGAACATATAATTACTGATTCATTCTTCATTAGTAATAAATTTTCAATATTTAAAAAAAATAAGGATTCATGAATCTTATCAGAAGACAAATTTCATCCCATAATCACATATTTGGCTAATACTCAGTAATTTAATTTTAAGTCCATCAAAAAATAAAATTTTCCTTTTATTTTAACGTATGAGATTAAATTTCTATCATACCAATTCCTCTAATTTATAAGGAAGTATAATTACCAAAAATTGACTTCTACTCCCCCATATTATTCATTGTTTTTCAATATTTTCACATCACTAATAAAATGTGATGAAAATGTACTATCAAGAATATATGGTTAATTAATATTTTTCAAGATTTTATAGAAATCTCAATAAAAAAATATCTTTCTTAAATCTTCCTTATTTGAGATTCATTTTATTTTATTATACAAGTAGATTTCCTTAGAAATTTTCTTATGAAATATTTAATATAGTGACCTAGTTTCTCATAACTTTAATAAATCTATTTCAAGAAATAAAATAGATTTTACTTAGAGGAGTTTTTTACGTCTGATTCCTTTTCTATTATATATTTCTTTAAAATTAAAATGTTTCTTCAAGTTCTTCAATTATTGTTTCCACATAGATATTGCATACCAATAGTTAGAGGAATATTGTGACAATGATCACATGAATTGTTTCTAAATATCACACAACACTAATAATTTAAATTAATCCACAATCTTCCATAATGTATGGTTTTTCTCTAAGATTTTTTTGAGATTCAACATATGTCATAGTATCTGATTTCCCTTATTGTGGGGATTCACTCTATCATAAGTCATTTTTTACTTATATTAATGTGATGTATTTCTAAAATTATTTCTCAACCCAATATATCTCATTATTTATTCATAAACCTTCATGGTTAGTATAATCTGATGATCTTTTAAGTTTAGTGGATGTATATTTCACTTTATTATTTAGAAGAGTTCTTCTAATAGCTTGAGATGTTACATCCTTTACCTCTGAATATTTATTTAAATTCACATTCATTTTCCATAAGTAATTTTTATCCATGATAAATATTGAGTGTTTCATACATAGATCTTATTATTTTTACGTAATTCATTTATAAAGATCTTTCACCATTTTCCTTATTCCTCAACATTTATCTTGAAGTTTTAAATTTACTGTATGTACGCAACTTTATTTTAGAGAAATTAGTCATTTCTTCTTTCTTATTTGCACATTAATTTATCAAATCTCAAGCTTCAATTTTTATTATTTTGTTTTTATCAAGACATGGATCATATTAGGATCTTAGAAAATGTTCTAAATAAGTTTCTTCACCTTATTCTTCTTCACTAGTTGAAGTATCTTCCTTTATTTCAGTGTGATCCAAGAAGGTTCTAAACTTATTTGAGACTTAATCATCTTATGAACTATTTTCAATGGAGTCATACTCTTCCCTTTAACTCAACACACTAATTTTTTTCATTCTGGTGAACTTTTTTCTTACTTGTGGTAGATTTATTAACATTATTAAATGTTATAATCTACTTATTTCACTGATTATTTTCATCAAAATCATAATTATCATATTCTAAATATTTCTTATTTGGATAGTTTATTTAAAAATTTATAATTTCACCACACAAAAAACATTTAAGTGGTATATTTCATTTGTACATTACTCTACCTTTTCAGCAAGTCCTAGAGATAAGAGACATAATTTTCTTACTCTCTTCATTATTTTCTTCCCTGTATTCTTATTCATTGTGGCCAATTACCTCATGTGGTGATTATTGTTTTTTATCTTCCTCAAAGCTACAAATTTAATCTCCTGTTTATTATTATTTTTGAATGTTGGATCTTTCATCATTTAATACATAATAATCATGTTATGTAATTCATTATAGGATAAATTATATCAATATTATAATGTAGAGACATAAGAATCAAACCTATATTGAAGGTTCCTCGTTATTTTTTTACAATATTTGATTGTTCCAAGACATCTCTAAATCCTCTAATGTTGATAAAAATTTCATTTACTCAAGTGAGTTAATCATCAATAATTTCTTCTTCTTCTATACTGATATCATTTAATATGCTTCTCTCGATTTTATTCTTTTATTCCTTTACTCTTACATTTCCTTTAAATATTATTTCATGTTTTTCCCAAGTTTCCTTCACTCTTTTGATACTGATCACCTTCATATAATTTTTTTTAGATAAGGATATAAGAATAACTTTTTTTCTTTTACATCTACCATGAGATTCATTTTTTTAGTAAATGACATATGATTATCAGTTTACATGGGTGGAAACCCTTCCATAAATGTATAAATCACCTTTAGTAAAAGAGACGAAATATATTGTATCATTATGATTGTCCATAAATAATAATTTTTGACATCAAGGGTAAAAATACTTATTCTATTGACTATGTTGATATTATTCATGATAAATAATATATGTATCTTAGATAGGAAACATGTTTCTATGATACCAATGTATGTACCTAGGAATTTTTAAAACACCGATGAAACTCATAATATCACATATATTATTAAGTAATGACAAAATTCTCATATTTTAAAGGTAATTGTCACAATTTTAAATTTAATTAATATTTTGATATTAATTGCAAAAATGAATTAATTTTGGAATTTAAATATTTTTATTTCATATTTATATTTCTTTCATAACATCTTCTAAAATAATTTAAATTTAGAAATTCCATTTTCTTAGGCTTCAACACATGTTTTTATTCAATTTATTAAACTATATCCAAAGGTCAATACAAGATTTTGAGGCATAAATCAAACTCACAAGCTGGAAATTGCAATTTGTTCCCAAATCTAATTAAATATTAATATGGACCCATATATCACACATGGAAATCCCAAATTATTTGAAATTATACATAATGATATATAACATCAACGGTGTAAAATTAATTAACTATCTTCACTCTAAAATTTTCCTCTATTAATCTTATAAATTCATGGGCATTTAGCACTTTTGAATATGAATAGTCTGTCATGCCATAAGTTTTTTCATTAAATATTCCATCATAAATAATTTATTACATGTTCAATGGTTCATAAATTTTTGTGGTTTTAGAGAGGACACACATCCAAACAACTTCACTAAAGACACATTTTCAAGATTCATCTATTAAGTGGGGATAAATAATGAAATATTTTAGAGGATAGAATTGGAGGAAAATTTTCATCTCCCCTCCCTATATAAATGTCTCCCTCTACATTTTAAGGTTGTTAGAAACATCAGTTGGATATTTACTGTATAATAGAAGGTTTTATTCCTTTTTAATAGTGTTTTAAATGTTCAATATATTCCAATTTTCTTATTTTCATTTATTTTGTTTTATTTTTTGTTTACCCCAATGTACTCTTTCTAATATACATGAAAATGGAGAACTAACCATTGTTATTGTCTGATGGGGGATTGGTGTTTCTTGATATTGTTTTTCCAAATTGATTTTCAATTATTATATTATGAGAATTTTAGTAGTGGTGAATCTAGCTTTGGTGTAGGGTTCACCACACATTCATTATTGTTGAGTTCTTCATGTTCAATTTTTATTCCTCTTATTGATCGTCATAATTCTATATATGGGGTGGAGTAGCATTATGGTGATGATTTGAGGCAGTATTATCCTACATGTTGAGGTTTAGAGTGGCTTAATAACAATTAAATTATATGGTTTTGTTTTATAAGGATGATCTCAACATCAGGTATAATATTGATAATTTATATTTTAACAAACAATGATAGCATCATTGTGATCTCTGATGAACAAAAATGATTTTTCAATAACTGATTTGTGTCATTTTTTCTTCTTTGTGTTTGGTTTTCATATTTATATATTTTATGCATTTAAAACCCCATCCCTTCCCTTTTTTATATTTTTATTTATTAATATATTATTTAGTTTATAAATAGTGATAAGAAAAATGATGGTGTATGAGTGGCCTCCTCAAGAGATCAAACCTAGGGTGTTCAATATATATCATGATTAGGGAAATAAGAAATTATTGTTGAGGGATTCATGAAAAATATATCCCATTAATTTGGTTCCATTTTCATGGAGTCCAAAATCTTTCACACACTTTTTTTCATAAAAAATATAAAAAACATAAAATTTTAAAACAAATTAAAAACAAGAATCTTTGATGATGAGATCTCAACTTATTTGAGTGAAACGATGAAATTATAGCAAGTAAAGTGAAAGGATTTTTTTATAATAGATAGGTATTCAGGGAGATCATATATGACCTGAAGGATGATCTTGAGAAATCAACATTAGAATCATTTTCCGTGGAGCTCAAATAATTCTAACACTACTTTTAAAAGTTCAATCGAGAGAAGGTTTGGGTGTAAAAAAGATATTATGTTTCTAAATTTTAAAGAGGATATCATGGAGTATGAAATTAAACTTCATTACAATTCTTTACCAAAACATTCTAAAATAGTCCTAGAGTCCTTACAAGAGGATCCAACACTCGATGCTGATTTGTTTAAGAGAGTGTATATAACACTAGATTCACTTATTTTTTATTTTACACTATTATCTAAGACAATTCACTACCCTTATTTCTATTTTATAGAATTATATTATATTATTACCTTGTAAAATGATGATGATGAGGATGAAGTTTCCACCACACTAGAAAATAAAGAATTAAATTTTAATATTGATGAATAAGAAAAACTCAAGGTTAATGTGATGATGAGCATGCCACTTATACATGAACATTAATACCACATGGGGGATGAAATCATGATAGATTATAAGGAACATTCATAAATTCTTTTCCTACCCATTATAAACCTTAAATTATCTCTTTATTATCTTTATGGGGTTGGTAAATTATTTCTTTTCTATGGAGGTTCCCACTCTTGGAATCCACTTATAAATATTGGGAGAAATAAAAAATGGTGGTTTCATAGAATGAAACCTTATCCACCTTCAGATTTGGGATAAAGATCTACAACTACCTAACTATGGGTTGTAAAAACATACCATACAATTTGGGGTCAAACCATGTTCTATCATATTTGAACACTTTTTTACTAATTTTTTTATTTTGTGTTTTGGGAGTTATTTCTAGGTTAAATTTTTAGAATCTAGGTGTTTAAATTATTACAACAATTGAAAAATAAATCCATTTTATGCCATTCATTCTATTTTGTTTGTTGATCTTTAATGAAGGGTAGTGAATTTTTTGTGTGAGCGGTGTTAACCTTCTTAGGAGTCTTTGTGTCTTTTACTTTTGATATTTTATTTTTAGGGATTTTGATCTTTAAGGAATATCTATTTTCATATTTCACACATGAATTTATTTTGAGTCTATTTTCTTTATTTTGTATATAATATATTTTAATTGATTGTTAATGTGGAAACTTTTTCTAGGATTTTTTTCAATAATTTTTATTAGTTTTTTTAATTATTTAAATCCATTCCCATAAAAAAATAACTGAAATTATTATATCATGTCATGTGAGGTATTATAAAACTTTTTGGATATGTTTCCTAATAACCACACTTTCTTAAGTGAAACTTGTATTCGGTGTGAAAACTAGAACTTGTGATTATTCTATTTCAAAGCACTGGATTTCATAAAATGTTTTTCAT
Source organism: Viscum album (assembly GCA_963277665.1). Classification (NCBI taxonomy): domain Eukaryota; kingdom Viridiplantae; phylum Streptophyta; class Magnoliopsida; order Santalales; family Viscaceae; genus Viscum; species Viscum album. The sequence goes on along the minus strand of OY728145.1, from coordinate 1,080,611,200 downwards.
GTGATTGGGGATTTTTTTGGAAAGACATATTTTAACTTGAGATCCACATTTACACATAACCTTTTTTCCATTAGAAACCATGAACTAACTTATTAGTTTAATCTGAATTATAAGATGATTTTTCCTAACCTACCTCCACTCTTAATATTTTTTTCATGAATATTTATAGTTTGAGTGTGGGGGAATGAATTTTCATGTATTTTATTTTTGAATAAACTCATTATAGAGTGTTGTGTGGTGTGTGTAAAAATATTGTGAATTTGGATAATGATCACAAGTAACTTTAAATAATTTTTCATCATTTCTATCATCAGGTTCTCCCAAAAAATAAAGAAAAAATATTTGAAAAAAATAAAAATATAGAAAAGAAAAAAATGGAGGTAAGATTGAATTATTTATTTTTCTTTCATTTTGGTCTCATGTAACTCTAAAAAATAATTTTCATGATTATCATTCATTCATTCATAGTATTTTATTTTCATTTGATCCTCTATGAAAATATTTTTTTTAAATGTGATATAAAAGAACAAACTAAAATAGCTTAATTATGAGGAAATCATTAATTTATTCAATTTTTGACTCAAGGATCATGTAAAAAATAGGGTGGTGTTTTGTTTCACATTTATAAGGGGAATTGAGTGAGGAAATTAAATATTTTCACTTATTTCAAGAAGTAGAATGAATCCCCTGGTACACTAAAACCTAATCTAGCAGTAACATAGCCTGAATGACATTACCCATCCCCATGGGTTAGTGACTAGAATGTGAAATAATTCAATATAAGAAGGAATAAATTTTCCACATAACATCATAATATAGAAAAACAAACCAGTATACTCAAAACCCCAGATGGAGAAATTACTAGAAACAAAAAAGGTATAACAAAAACCAAAAATAGAACATCAACAAAGTTATCAACAACTAAAAATATAAACTCCAATTTCCCAAAGTATAAATCAATCCAAGAACAAACAATCAATAACATCCAACACCTCTATGTGGCACATTTCCTTTTCTTAGAACATTAAGAAGGAAAACTAAAAATGCTCATAGGAAAATATAGGGTGTGATCTATAAATTCATTTAGGTTCTCACCCAGTGTTCCATAAGAAATTACCTAACAAAAAACCAAACCATGATTTCAATTTTAATAAAACAGGGCATAAAAATAAATTTCCATTTTTGAAACAAAAAAAAATTTCAGTTAAAAATTTTGGATAACATTTCAAACATGGATTAAATGACAACATTATATAAAATAGTTTATATAAATCAATAGGCATAAATAAAATATTTCTATATTAATTGTATTCATAATTAAAACAATCACAACAAGAACCATGGTTATCATCCAAGTAGTATGATAAGTCCTAGTTATAGGATCCTAATGTTCTCATATTGATAATGGATATATTTTTACACACATCCCTTAGGCATAGGCCAAATGTGAATCATCAACATCCCATCAAGGATAAAATTTTATTATGTTTTTGTATAATTTTCATCATCAATATATTTCTTGGGAATTATAATCCCAGCATTCCTATCCAAAATATCCCATTAAATACCCAGGATCACATGTGCCTAATTAATAAATTAAAAAATGGAAGACCATTTCATTTCAAATCAATCATCATTCACAATTCAATTTCCCACTTTTCATTTCCAAAATTCCAATTCACTTTCAAAAACAAAACACAGGCTTTTAATAATTTCATTCATTTTCAATAAAAACCAATCATAGGTTTTAATCATTTCAATTTAAGGCCTTTTTTCTCAAAAAACATCAAATAAATTCATCAATTCCTTCAATTTCAAAATACATGCCCCAAATTCCAATTAAATTTGAATTCAGGGTTCTCCCAAAATTACATTCCAATTCAATTCACAATTCCAATTCACATAGAATTGGGTTTTCATAAATCAATTGAAATAAATTTAATTCAAATAAAGAAAATCATGGTTTAATTATATAGAAACACTCAAACAGAACCACCAAATTTTATCATGGAATCACAATGCACAACATCCACAATGAGATTTTCCAATGAAGAATGTTTAGAATATAGATCAAGAAACCAAACCCAAAATCAAGATCCAATTCAATAATGTTTATATCCCTCAACAAAATGGTGATATAACACTATCTAAGGAGGAACGAAAGAGGAATCATGAGAATACACATAAGAGGAGAATCACTTACATGGAAGAGATCGAATGAGATCCTCCCCACTTTTATTCACCAAGGAATGGGTTTTTAGAGACAAAATCGGTTCTTGAGATCCTTCATGACCTTATAAATCTACTTATATTGAGTTAGGTTTGAGAGGGGGATAAAACATGGGTTCATGGTTTATTTTATAAATGTTTAGAATAAAAAAATTCTTGTACGATTGATTATAAGAGTCATGACACACTGTTAAAAAAACCATGCACCCTAACTGAGCACCTCTTCACTGGGATTTATGGTTTCTACTAGTTGGGAACACAGTTTGTACAACTATGAACCAACCATCCAAACCTTCACTGTCCAAGTTTTCATGGTTTACACTGGTAGGGTGCATGGTTTTGGAAAACCCTGTGAAAACTTTCCACAACCCAAAGAGCCTCCAATGTTTTCCCAATTTCACCCAAATCACCCCAAAACAAGAACCAAACAATGTATCCCCAAATGGAGGTTCAATGAGTACTTTAAAATAAGAAAATTTTTATTATAAACTCTCCACCATATAAACTTTTAATCCTAAAAAATCTTGTCAATAAGTTTCAATATCAAATATGAGGTCACTACTCTCTCACCAGTTCCTCCTTCTCCCAAGTCACATGTGTATCATAATCAGGATTCTATAGCACATGAACCAAATGTATCATCCTCCCACAAATTCCCATTGTCTTCGAATTAACTATCCAAACTAGATTCTTAGTCATGTATAAATTATGCTCAATATTTAAGGCATCCCATCTCAATATATGAGAAGTGTCAAAAACCATCAAGAACACCCGGCCACCAACTAAAAAATTCAGTGGTATATGAAAAATATTATTATAAGATTTATACTGACCTTGTACAATAAACATTCTTGGAAGAATCAAATGAAACCTTTTTATATCACCTAAACCAAGCTCGTTCCAACTAAGGGACCCTCACCCATCTTCAACCAGCACAATGAAGACATATAAGGCTAGTCATACAAGGCATAAAAATGATCCATTAAGATTAGAGAATCATAACAATTGTTATAATAAAACATAACTAGTCCAAAATGGTCATACCAAGATCCAAAAAAGGTAAGAACTCAGTTACGAATGATGACTCAAGTATTTTGTAGCCCTCTATGTCTCACCATCTGTCTGAAGATGGTATGTCATGCTAAAAAAATGAAGTTCCTAGTTCCTACTAGATGCCTCTTCAAAAGAGATAAGTAAAACATGGATCCCTATTATAGACTATAGAATATGGAACTTCATGAAAACTAATGATCTCTTTCACATGGATATTTCCTAGATCCTCAACTTTGGTTCTATCACAAATGTGGATAATGTGAGATGATTTAGTAAGATAATTGATCATAACTCATACCACATTATTATTCCAAGGGGTACATGGAGACCCAACCAAAAACTCAATATAGATCTTATCCCACATCCAAGTTGGCATTATAAGTGGTTGAATCATACCCCAAGGTCTTTAATGGTCGACCTTGACCTGTTGACAAGTATAGAAATGTGAAACAATGTCAGTGATGTCTTGTTTCATACCTTGTGACCAGAATCATCATTGCATGTCATTTAACTTAATTTTGGTTCCTGGTTTCACATCCTAATGGGAAATATGGAAATACACCAATACATCTTTCCTCATAAATATAGAAACAAGGTACCAATTTTGGAACTGTACGATACCCTCCTTTGAGAATGACCACTCCGAAATAGTCTCCCATCAAAAAGAGAGTTCAAAATGTTACATAATTCATCATCAATATATTATTACTAAATAATAATCTCAATAAGAAAAGAGGTCAAATGAAAACTATCCAAGATAACCTCAAACTCTATTCTCAGACTCCCTTATTCAACTATGTAGAAATAACCATCATGTTTCACTCTTCTGTTGATTATTTCATAGTCTGAGTTGGGAGTTTCTCAATCAATGAATTATTAATGAAACTAAATTTACATGGGGTATATTCAGTTTCCAAATCAAAATATTTTAGGTTCACCACCCAACTCATCTGGTGAATATTCAAATCATTTTCAAAGAAGATATAACTCAAGATTTTGTGTTTGGATAACATGGAAAACCTTTCTCCAAAGAGGTAATTATATCAACACTTAAGTGTATTCATTGTAGAGGCATGTTCAAGTTCAGGGGCCAGATAATTCTTCTCACGTGGCCTATGTTTTATTGAACAATATACCACCACATTATCACCTTGCATAAGAACATAGCCCAAAAGAAAACCTGATGTGTCACAAAAGGCCACACAACCCTTCCTGGACTCTAGAAGAGTTAACATGAGCATATAAGTCAAAAGTTGTTTCATCTTAATGAAATAAATATAAAATTTCTCATCATAAAATAACATTACCCCTTCTAGGTGAGAGAGGTCATCAGAGAATCCAAATTTGAGAAAGCCTTTATGAACTGATGATTATACCTTGTTAAACCAAAGAAGATTCAAATATTGAAAACATTATGCGGTTTCTCCCATTTCATAATAGCTTTCACCTTTCAAGATGAACTGAGAAACCATGTTATGATACCACATGTCCCAAAAACATCACTTCTCAAATCCAAAAATAATATTTTCATATATTGGCATAAATTCAGCGATTTCTCAAAAATTCTAGAACTATTCTTAGATGACGCACATGATCCTCATCAGGCTTAGAGTAAACTAGGATTTAATCCAAAAAAACCACCATGAATGTATCAAGATACTCATGGAATATCCTATTCATAAAATACATAAATACTATTAGTGAATTAGTTTTACCAAATGGCATGAAAATACACTCATAATGGTCATACCTACTTCAGAAGGTGGTTTTTTAAATGTCAAATTATTTTATTCTTAATTGGTGATAACTAGACTGATGATCAATCTTAAAAAACCACTTCACCCCTTTAAACTAATAAAATCGATCATGAATATGTGGCAATGAATATTTTTTATTTACCATAAATCTATTTAGTTTCTAGTAGTCAACACGTATGAAAAGTGTTCCATCAATGTTATTTCGAAAGAGAACAGGAGGAACCAAATTTGACACACTATATAGTATAAATCCTTTCTCTAATTGATTATCTAATTGAGCCTTCAAATATTTTATTTAACCTATTTTTATATTATAAGAATAAATATATACCATTTGGGAACCATTCACAAAATCAATATAAAACTACACCTCCCTTGCTGGTGGAAAACTATAGAATTAAGAATGATTTTATTTGGAAACATAATGAAAACAGGAGGGAGATCATACCTAAAGGACTCTATCTATAGATAAAATGAAAACAAAAATTTTACTTTCCCTAACTCTTCATAATAAGGTCTAACTCTACTTGACGTTGAGTCCTATTCTCTATGAAAAAACATGAATCACCACATTGGGTGAAATAAAGGTGACCTGTCATGGATAGTAGTAAATTCAGGCCTCATTATAAATGAGTCAATCCATCCAAAAAATTAAATCAATAGGTTTTATGTCAAGGCTCCGAAAATACCATGTAATCTCAGTCTCTTAGAGTGATAAATCACAGGTAGGCAACAAATATCCTACCCTCTTTTCATTCCGAGGGGTGTAGAAATATCCATCACATAAGATAAAATCTCCATAGGCAGATTTAATAAGTTCACAATATGAATCAAAATGAATAAATGAGATGCACCAGTATCAAATAATAGAGTAAGAAAAGATGAATAAAGAGTGATGGTACCAATCGCGGTTGCTGGACCTGTATCTACTTCCTCTGGAGACTCTTCCATGCTGTGAAGAAGCATTATTCCTGATGCATGCAGCTGGAACCCCATAGATAATTAATCAAATGTTTTTATCATTGTACATTTAGGTTATTATGATCCAGTTCTACTAAAAGGGGTAGAAAATATTTAGAAGAAGTTTTTCAAGTATCCAGAACACCTACAGGAACTATAGATCTTAGGTGCCTCAGTGGAAACCCATTTTGAATGCCCAAGCTTGAAACACTGGAAGCAAGTCAAAGGGCCTCTTCTAGGAACAACAAGAGGTCTATAAGAATCCAACTATCTATATCCACGTAGATACTCATCATGCTTTCTATTTACATTATGGGAACTCACATAACTACCATTGATAGAAAACTTAGCTCCCGCCAACCCTGGCTTACCTGAAAGTTCTAGTTTAACCATCAAATCCCTATCCATCATGTAGGAATAAGATGTTATGTTATAAAAGAAAACATGAGAATGAATATCAGATCAATGGAAAATATCAAACCATTGAGTCTTCATCTTCTCATTCAATATAATCTTAGGTGAAAACTATATAAGCTTAACAAAGCAGTTTTCATAAACAGTCACGATCCTATCTACCTTATCAAGTTTGAAAAACTCCATAGCCTTAGCTTGCACCATAGAGTATGGACAAAACAAGTTATTGAAAATAAATTTAAATTCATTACACTATAAACCCCCATTCTTATTTTTACTCATAGTTGAATCCCACCATCTCCTTCCAGGTCCATCAAGATTAAAGGTAACATAGTTTACCTTAATATATTTGGGAGTTTCCAACAAATCAAATAGGATATATATATTTCTAAACTAGTCTGCATCCTCTTGATGATCATTCGATCCTTCAAAATTAGGTGATTTATAGTGATGTAAATCCTAAGAATGGTTCTGAGATTCATCCCTTATACATTCCATAAATGGATCCTGCATGGGAATAGGTGTTGGTGCTTATCCCAGAGCTTGAAAAACATTCCCAATAATCTCAACCAGGTTATAGTACATGGGAGAATTAACTCACTATGGTTCACCATAAACTTATTCCTAGTGACTATTCACATGTCTTCTTAGAGGTATAATGCTACAAAACATCAGAAAACAACATTGAAGACATCACATGGTTACCTAGATCAAAAACTCAAACAAGAGAAACATGGAAAAAATATGTACCATAAGATAAGATATCAAGATTTGGATCTAAACTATCAAAATCAATAGTAGGTAAAAGACTATAATTATTCCCCAAGATTACTTTCCCAGATCATCCATGGTGATTTAAGGCTCTATAATATGAGATATGGTCGATCAATCATTCATAACTACCTTTTATGTCTTGAAAAGATACACAAAATTGCATACTGACGTCAAGGAAAAATGATCAACCTCACCTTGGATACAAATTTTTCCTGAACTAGCATGAATACCAAAGTAATTTGATACCTAATCTAATAATGGCCTAGCTAAAATGTTGTTCTTGATCCCCATGAGTTGGAATCAAGCACCTATCATCATTTAAGATAAAATAGTGAATAAATTTTCCATAAAACAACAAATGATAATGAATCAAGTCAGTTTCCTCAAAACGCCATAGTGAGAAAGTACCAGAAACCAATTAGGTATAAAGAACCTAAAATAGTGCATCAATAAAGTAATCAAAAAAAATAAGATAAACTCAAATGTCACAATGTATACATAATTATAACCCTAGAGGATCAAGAATATCCACCACCTCCAATTGGAGTTTTCTCTTTACTCGGACCTGGAAGAAGGAAATCTACAAACACCCAATGGAAAAGGTGGGGTGTGAGAAATAAATAATACTGTGATATCAAAAATTGTTATATAATATATGAAATAATAAGAAACCAAATCATTCTTTCAATTTTAATAAAGTAGGAAATTGAAAAATATTCATATTTAAAACAAAACATGATTTCATTTCAAAATGATGAAAACCATTTCAAACATGGATTAAATAAACACTTCTTGTAAAAAAATTATATAAACTAGAATGAATTTATAAAATAGTTATATATAAGTGGTATTCATAATTAAAAAAATCACAGTAAGAATAATTTTTATCTACCCTATTATACAATAGTTTTTAGTTATAGGATCCTCATACTTCTCATATCAGTGATCATGGGAATATGTGTGTTTCCAATGCTTTTTATTGGGGAGTTCCCACTACCGCATGTCATATACTACATATTTTTCCCCAAATCCCCTATTTCCTAAGGCAAGAAACATTCATCACATCTTTAGAGATATCTACTACATGATCATAATGGGTTAATGGGATTTTGGTTCCTCCTTCTATGGATTCTTCCTCGAAACTTGTCACCTAGTCTGGGTCTCCCTTGTATATTAAGATGTTGTCTATGAACTTCATTCTCAATTCCATCTCTTTGTGTAATCTGGTTAATTAAACTACTTCTATTAGTATATTCCATGTGGTCAATTCAAGGAATCAACCTTTAGTGAGGTGAGTAGTCATGCTAGGCATCGAGGTCATGTATGGATGTTGAAACATTCGAACACCTATATTCTTCCTCATCAGAGGGATTCCCAATGGCGTAGAAACCTGAGTCTTCCCACACCGATCATGGGTTATCCTATTCTATAGGCATGCCTCTATGATTTTAATCATATTATCATGTTTAACATGGGGTATCCAGTGAGTTTGATATCTTGTCAAGATGGATCAGACTGATTAGAACACTTATAAAGGTACATCAGATAGGAACATCCCTAGGAGGGAGAACCTAGAAGTTTTAACTTATGGGTTGATCAGAACGCACAATGAGGATGGACTTGAGAGTGGTGTGTCCCATAAAGGGAAGGTTTCACACAATGAAGGCTAATTTGAACACTAGTGAGGATGGATCAGGGATGGTGGGTCCCAATGAGGGGGATGCCAAGGTTTTTCCATTGGTTGGGATTGAACTTTATAGAGGCTTCCTACGTACCCTTTTTAGAATTAATGGATCAAAACCCACATAGATCATATGGGTGATTTGGGGATAAGGCATTTTTAGATGCCCATCGCAGGAGGTTCACTCTCAGTTGGATGATATGGGTTGTGAGGGGCTTATTCCGAGTTAGCTTCCTGGGTGCTACAAGGGAATGTAATGGAATGAATGGGGCTTATGAACGGGTGAAAATCATGTGAATGATTTGTACCCACCATGATAAGCTTGAGGTGATGGAACAAATGGTTGGGGCTTATGCATGGTTAGATGCCCATGTGAATAGAATGATCATGCCAAGATGTTGCAGCCCGGGTAAGAATCATGATGGATGATGGAGTAAGTGATGAAGTGGGACATAATGAATGAAATGAAAGTAATGTGAAGATGAAGATGTTAGGATTTAACCTCATGGAGGTTTACTATGTATCCTAGTAGGTTGGGAATCAAATTCTTTTTAGTTCTAAATGGTGCATTGGGGCTTACGCATTATTAGCGGCCCAAGTGGCCCCGAAGGAGATGTAACCTCCAAGTGGGACATGTTCCCCATAAGGTATAGTGTATCGAGGGAAATATCTGGATGTGAATTCATATGGGTGGATGATAAGGTCCAAGAGGTGTAGCCCTAGGAGAATGGAACTATGGTTTATTGATAGTTGAGATTTAACATCATGGAGGCTTCCTACATACCCTGTTTATAAAATAGAGATCAAAACCCTCATTATTATGTAGTTTAAGGCTTATGCAGGGTTTGCATCCCATGGATAGATATTGGGTCCTACACATGGCTAGTGGCTCGAGGGAAGGGTGTCACAATCACTACTAACCTATAAGATCATGTGAGTCATACTCGGTGTGATAAATAAGAGGAAGTAGTAGATCGGATGGTCGCATCAATAAATATGTGTCGATGGGGGATGGTGTGGGGCTTACACTTGGATTTAGGCATAGGGAAATGGTGATTTTGAAAAGGAGGAGCAAGGGTGGTACCATCTATAATAAATACTAGGGTATTACAATAGGATGGTTTCCCTTCTGTGTGGGAATATGTCGTTCCATACAAGGGGGATCTCATTCCATGTGAGGAAGATCTCACTCCCATGGAGATGAGTGGGCATGGAAAATGACTGATATTGGGCACCCCAGATGCATGACATGGGGTTAGGCTACAATTTAATGTCACGTGATAAGGAAAATGTTTCTTGGATGTTTAACATCCTATAACTCAGATGTGGCGGTGATTAGTCATTGAAAGTGGCTAATATTCATTGTTAAGATCTTAATATTAATGTTTTTTAAAGTTCATAAACATCAATTTTAGTCCAATTCAGAAATTGAACTTCATTTCCCATCATTGTGCAATTCATGCTTAAAATGTCAATTTGGGCCCACTCAATAATTTGCTTGTGGAAATTACAATATTCATCATTTTAATTTGAAATTTTGGGATATGATTGATCACTTTGTTTGGAACATTTTATCATTTAGGTCCGATGGATGAATCCCAAAGGATGATGGAGAATTTTGCGCCTGAAGGCAGAAACTTTCTGGAAAAAGCATAATGGGCCTAAGGCCCATCAAACAAATGGATCTGAAGTTGAGATTTAAATGGAGGACTCGTCATTAATGCACAGAAATCCGTCCCACCATTTCGACCATACTTTCAAACGGCTGAGCCAAATGTCCTAAAATTTTGAGAGATTCTAGAAGACACATGGAAGAAGATATTTTATATTTAAGACACCTTCGGATTCGGCCATATGAAGTGTCAAACGCACACATAAAAATGGAGGACGAATCTGGACAGTTTTCCAGGTCAACTTCGAAACGTCAATTTCCTTTTGATTATTCACCCTCATTTTGACTCTATTAATTGTTGGGGGGTGAATTAATTATTGGGGGATGGACCTAAGGCTCCTAATATGCCTATATAAGGAGCTATTGGTGAAGGGAATGGGGGTGGAAAATTTTCTTATCATCTTGGATTCTTTGTTTCATTGTAATGTTTTGCTTCCAAATTTCCTTTGTAATGTTTTCCATTTCCATGTATGTTTTTTTTGTATCTTTTTGTTCTTAATCAACTTATTCTCTTATATATTTTCCATTTCATTTATTAAAACTTTATAATCACAAAGCACAGTGATATCTCTGTGTTGTTGTGAATTAGTTCACACGTAGGTGTGAATTTCATTCACACACACGGAGGAGTGCTCGTTATTTCCGCGGTTTTAATTTCTTCAATCCAATTCTTGTTAGCCATCTTCCGCCCACCATTGAGAGTATACCATCAATGGAGGGCTAAACCCTTAATGGGTTGATCTTAAGAGGATGAAAAGGCTGGATTGAATGTTATTTTATGAACGAATTGTTGTTAAATGGATAATTAATTTAAGACATCCATTCTTCAGTTATTTCTACTCTTCATCTTTACTGTGTTTGAGCAAAATAAATTCAATTACTAAATGACCATATACCTCGGAGAGATCATGAATTTGGTTCTCTAAGTGTATAGGGGATTAGTAATTGTGTTTAGTAAGCACCAAACCAGAAAATGATGAAGGTAGTGTTATTTTTGAAGAATGGATTCATCAAGAATTAATAAAACCAAAATTGTTTAAAGAAGTAAAATTCATTCAATCCACCCCGAGCATAATCCTAGATCAACCCATTTTCATTAAATTGAATTCACGTAGGTGTCTTAGTGTTATTTAAACCATCCAAAATCAAAACCAAAGTTGGCTACTTCATAGCCCATCCTTCACCAAATCATAGCGTCTCAAGGTTACTTCTTCGGTCCCTGTGGACTCGACCCCTACATGTACTACATCGATTGCTTTTACCCGTAGGGTAAATTTGGGTGCAACCAAATTTTGGCGCCGTTGCTGGGGACCAAGTAAGTTCCTTAGACCAAAAACCTTCTTTTCTTAACCCCATTCTTCTATTCTCACCCCAATTCTCTTATCTTTTCCCTTTCTCGCTTTTTTTTCTTTTGGCGCATGTCCGCCTACACCCGCGATAACTCAAACAGATTAGTTAGGGTGGATACTCCTAGGGCTGGGGAGTCGAGCACTAAAAGAGATCTATTTCCTTTAGATCCAAATCTTTCTAATACTCCAAATTCAGACGTTGAGTTCGATACAATGGAGAATCTCCCACAAAACCAAATCATAAACCATGGAGGGAACCAAAATAACGGGAAGGACCCTAACTTGGGAATTGTTGCAGACCCGACCATGAATGACTACCTCACACCAACCTGGACCAATGCACCCTCATGAATTAGGCATGATAACATAGGATATGCCCAATATGTTTTCAAACCCCATGTCCTGAACCACCTTCCAACCTTTCATGGGATGGAGTCTGAGATGCCTTACCTTCATGTTAAAGAATTTAATGACATTGTCGAAACCATGTGCCCACCAAATCAAATTGAATCTGCTAAAATGAGACTTTTCCCTTTTTCCCTTAAGGACCGAGCAAAGAATTGGTTAAACAATTTGAGACCAGCATCCATTCACTCTTGGGACCAACTTCAACGAGAATTTTATAAAAAATACTTCCCCCATCACAAAACAATTGCACTTAAAAAGAGCATACAAAACTTTTTTGAAAGAGAGGGAGAAACATTCTACGAAACATGGGAAAGGTTCAAGGACACATTAAACATGGTACCGCACCATGGTTTTTTAATCCCATAACAAGTGAGAATTTTCTATGAAGGGTTGCGTCCCGGAAACAAACAATTCATTGATATGATGTGTAATGGAACCTTCAAAAACAAAGCCCCAAATGATGCTTACGAGTATCTAGAAAATCTTGCTGAACAAAACCAAACATGGGGAACATCACCATACTATGAGAAGCCACAAAAAACTGGTGGAATGTACAATCTTGGAGAAGAAGAAAACCTTAGAGCAAAACTTGCTGCACTCACAAGGAAAGTTGAGGAGATTGATCTTAGGAAGGTCCACAAAACCCAAACTGTTGAGCTTGTTTGTACAATTTGTGACAAGAATGACCACAAGACTGATAATTGTCCAACCATTCCTTCCATCAAGGATGTTCTTTTAGGAGGACCACCAGAAGAAGTTAATGCAATGAACTTTCAAAAGCCACAATTCACGAACACCTTCAATCCAAGGTATAACGACCATCCGGGCTTTCGTTGGAAGGACAATCAACAACCAACACAACAACAATGTATCAACCCATACCCTCAACAAAACTTTCAACCTCATAATCAGTTCCAACCACAACCGGTCCAATTCCAACATCCTCATGTCCAATATCAACAACCTATCCAACAACCAAAGTATCCTCCTGGAATAAACCCACAAGCTCAAGCACCAACCCAAAATGTTCCACAAAGCCTACTAGAACAACTGTGCAAACAAATGGACAAAATGAACTCAGAATTCTCATCCTTTAAACAAGAACTTCAAACCATAAAAACTGGAAAGGCACCCATGCCCACACAGGCCATTCCACAACAAACATCAAGGGGAGAGACAAGTTTCACTCAAACAACTCACGAACAACTAAAGGCTGTGACAGTTTTAAGAAGTGGGAAATCAATTGAAAAACCTGAACAGATAAGTTAGAAACCATGTGAAGCTTCAAAATATAATGAAAATTCAAATGAAATACAAGATCAAACTGAAGAAACTGATAATAATGTGAATGAAACAACACTTCATCAAACGACTCCACAATCTGCACCATTTCCTCAACGCATGAGGGGGAAAACCAAGCCTGAATTGAGTGAAACATTGAGGGAAATCTTCTCACAAGTCAAGTTGAACATTCCCCTTCTCGATGCCATCCAAACCATACCTTCCTACTCAAAATATCTTAAGGACTTGTGCACTTTTAAAAGAAAATTTTCACATAAAAACCAAGTCCTTTTGGCTGCTAATGTGAGTACCACCATTCAAGGGACCATTCCTCCTAAGATGAAAGACCCAGGATGCCCTTACATAAATGTTGAACTAGGAGAGAAAAAAGTTGTCAAAGCCTTGTGTGATCTAGGTGCTAGTGTGAACCTCATTCCTTATGCCATGTACTGTCAGTTAGGGCTCGAAGAACTCCAACCCACATCTGTCACTCTTCAACTTGCTGATCGTAGTGTTCAAGTTCCAAAGGGGATCTTAAAAGATGTTTTGGTAAAAGTTGAAAATTTCATTTACCTAGCTGACTTCATTGTTCTGGACAATCACCCAAGCTTAGGTCCTAGGGAGAAAACCCCAATCATACTTGGTCATCCCTTCTTTGCAACAATCAACTCTGTAATTCGAGTCCGAAATGGGAACATGACCATCACCTTTGGGAACATGAGTCTAGACTTGAACATCTACAACGCAAACTCTCAAATTGGGGATGATGAAGAGATCCATGAGGTTAATTGGATTGGTAGTGTTGATAATGAACTCAATGAACATCAATGAGTTACCGAAGGATGGTTATGTCAAGAAGAGATTGATTTTCTTTATTCACATGAGGGAAATTTGCCTCCTTGGATTGAATCCCTTTCAGACAGCTCTATTGATGAATTTCTAGAATCACCAATCAATGATACCATGGTTGAAATCAATAACATTGAGTCCATATCCATTCATGACACTACTCTGGAAAATTTAGTGGATGAAAATTCTGTTCACAAGGAACCAATTTTGTCAAGAAATCTGAACAAAGAAACTAAGTTCAATACAAAGTCTCAACCATTCTTGGAAATTCATGACCAATCTGATCTTGAATTTAAAATATTGCCTTCATCACTAAAGTATGCTTAATTAGGGGACAATCAATCCTTTCCTGTTGTCATTTTTTCCTCCCTTGAAGCCGATCATGAGAGGATTCTTCTAGATGTTCTTAGGAGACACAAGAAAGCCATTGGATGGACCCTATCTGATATCCCTGGGATTAGCCCACTTATCGGGACTCATAGAATTATTCTTGAATCTGAGTCAAAGCCATGTCGTCAACCTCAGAGGCGACTCAATCCTAATCTCATGGAAGTAGTGATAAAAGAACTTTTGAAATTGTTAAAAGCCGGTAACATCTATCCTATAGCTGAGAGTGAGTGGGTTAGCCCAATCCATGTGGTTCCAAAGAAGGCTGGAATCACAGTAATAACCAACAAGGATGGAGAGATACTTCCAACAAGGGTCAGTAGTGGATGGAGAGTTTGTATTGACTATAGGAAGCTCAACTCTTGTACCAAGAAAGACCATTTCCCCTTACCCTTTATTGATCAAGTCCTCGAGCGAGTGGCGGGTCATCAATTCTATTGCTTCCTAGATGGATTCTCAGGGTATAATCAAATCGAAGTCTCCTTAGAGGATCAAGGAAAAACAACCTTCACTTGTCCATTTGGCACTTTTGCCTTCAAACGCATGCCCTTTGGGTTATGTAATGCCCCTGGTACCTTCCAGCGGTGCATGATGGGAATATTCTCGGATATGGTGGGGGATTTTTTAGAGGTCTTCATGGATGACTTCTCCATCTTTGGGGATACTTTTGAGGGATGCCTTATAAATGTTGAAAAGGTTTTGTCAAGGTGCGAGGATAAGAATCTGATACTAAATTGGGAAAAATGCCATTTCATGGTAAGGGAAGGACTTGTTCTAGGTCATCTGGTATCTGGTAGAGGGATTGAAGTTGATAAAGCTAAGGTTGACATCATTCGTCACCTTCCCTCTCCTAAAATTGTTAAGGAAGTGAGGTCCTTCTTAGGACATGCTGGTTTTTATAGAAGGTTCATTAAGAATTTCAGCTCTATTTCTCGACCACTTTGTGCTCTATTGGTAAAATATGCTCCATTTTTATGGACAGAAAGCTGTGAGGAATCATTCTCTACACTCAAGTCAACTCTTATATCTCCACCTATCATGCAATCTCCAAATTGGAAACTTCCTTTTGAGCTCATGTGTGATGCAAGTGATTTCGCTGTAGGAGCAGTCTTAGGACAACGGTGTGAGAAAACTCCACATGTCATTTCTTATGCAAGCAAATCTTTAAATGATGCACAAATAAACTACACCACCACTGAGAAAGAGTTTCTTGCTGTTGTCTTTGCCTTAGAGAAATTCAGGTCTTATCTCTTAGGATCACCCATCATTGTCTTCACTGATCATTCAGCCCTAAAATACCTTTTCCAAAAACAAGATGCCAAGGCTAGATTGATTAGGTGGGTCCTTCTTCTTCAAGAGTTCTATTTAACCATTAAGGATAAAAAGGGTGTTGAAAATATTGTAGTTGATCACCTCTCTAGGATGGAATTCAAAGACAACTCACACCACCTCTCTGTGTCTGATTCATTTCCTGATGAGCACCTCTATTCAGTGAGTGATTGCCCTTGGTATGCTGACATAGCAAAACATTTGGTGATGGGTGAAATTCCAAAATTCATGGGGTCCCAAGCTAAGAGGAAATTCCTTTCTGATGTAAAACACTATGTGTTTGATGATCCTTACCTCTTAAAGTTCTGTCCTGATCAAATCATCAGGAGATGTATTCCCGAGTCTGAGCAAGAGTCCATTCTAAAATTTTGTCATGGGGAGGCATGTGGAGGCCACTTTTCTACAAAGAAAACCACTACAAAGGTCCTCCAAAGTGGTTTCTACTGGACGAACCTCACTAAGGATTCCTTCCAATTCTGCAAAAGTTGTCCTCAGTGTCAGAAATTAGGATCCATTACCAAAAGGAATCAAATGCCCCTCACTCCCATTCTGGTCGTTGAAATCTTTGATTGTTGGGGAATTGATTTCATGGGACCCTTTCCAAACTCTAAGGGATACCTCTACATCCTCTTAGCTATTGATTATGTCTCAAAATGGGTTGAAGCCATTCCCACCAAGTCCAATGACCACCATGTTGTGATCCGATTTTTAAAAGAGCATATATTTTCTCGATTTGGAATTCCTAGGGCTATAATCAGTGATCGTGGAACCCATTTCTGCAACCGCCCATTCGCTTCACTCATGTCTAAGTATGGTATTACTCATAAAGTTTCCACTGCATACCATCCTCAAACCAACGGTCAAGCTGAGTTGGAAAATAGAGAAATTAAACAAATTCTTGAAAAAACTGTCAATCCCTCTAGGAAAGATTGGACCGAGAAACTCTTAGATGCCCTTTGGGCATATCGAACAGCTTTCAAAACTATCCTAGGCATGTCACCGTATAGATTGGTTTATGGAAAAGCATGTCATTTACCTGTTGAAATTGAACATATGGCCTTTTGGGCAATAAAAAAAATGAACTTTGACATTTCTTTGGCTGAAAAAAAAAGGAAATTAGATCTTAATGAACTCGAGGAACTTAGGATGGAGGCTTATGAAAATTCAAGGATTAATAAATCTAAAGTTCAAGCCTACCAATCTAGGAATCTCAAAGTCAAACACTTTGAACTGGGAAAAATTGTGCTCTTGTATAGTTCAAAACTTCATCTACACCCAGGAAAGCTAAGGTCCAGATGGTCTGGTCCATACCTAGTGCATCATGTGTACCCTCATGGGGCAATAGAGATTCAGGATCCCACAAGTGGTCATGTCTTCAAAGTCAATGGTCATAGGTTAAAACCATTCATTGAATCATTCAATAAACAAAAAACCAAGGAGGATTTAGCTGAGCCAACATATGAACCAGAGAAAAATTGATAGATTGAGGGTACAAGTCGGGCTAACGACGTTAAACAAAAGCGTTGCACTGGAGGCAACCCGTGGTTTTCATGTTTACAATCACTGTGAATCATCTTTTTTTTCCTTATGCTTAATTTTGTTATTTTTTTATATATAGACTGTTGACCTGTTCTTCTTTTATGAGTAAGGATGGGTATGAAAAGGGAGCACCGTATTCATCTGTGTCACGCGGTGTGATCCCTGAGTAATACCTTACCCAGAAATTTAAAGAAGACAATGTATCATCAGTTTATTTTATTTATGTTTTTGTAGGTTAAAAAAAATTGACTCTCGACCTGTTCTTCTTTTATGAGTATGGATGGGTATGAAAGGGGAGCACCGTATTCATCCGTGTCACGCGGTGTGATCCCTGAGTAATACCTTACCCAGAAATTTAAAGAAGACAATGTATCATTAGTTTGATTTAAAAAAAACATGAAAATGCTGGTACTTGGAATTAAATAAATCATTGTGTTGTTTGTTTTGTCTTCTTTGTCCTTCTTTTTATGGTTCAGGAACTATTTTGGGTGATACATGTTCAATCAAGGAGGTGCCTACATCCCCAAAGAGATCAAAGGAGTAATTTGGAGCATCATGAACCTCAACTTTAAAAACCAGGTGAATTTGTTCCATGTTTATCATTCTCAATTTCATCTTTGAACTCCTATCCTACCCCCTTCTAACTTTTCTTTTCTTTAAACACTGGGGACAGTGTTATTCTAAGTTGGGGGGGGATAAAAATGATTTTTTTTAATAAAAACATGCATGAAAAGAAAAATTCCATTAACCTTAAACATGATAAACACACATTGCAAACTCTAAAATTGGATATCAAATAAATTTTGCATTCCTTGATTCTGATTTTAATGCAAGTTTAAGTTCATGAGCATAGTTTTTGGAAAGTGCGGTTGTCCGATGTGATTTTTCAATGTTTACATTTTCATCCTCTTAATAAAAATGCCACAATTCACGTCTACTGGATCTTGGGTGTAAATTTGAGTTCTTGGGTCCCTTTCATTATAGCATAGGGTTCTGGGGTCACTTTTAGTTTAATTTGAGTATCCAAAAAAAAACACAAAAAAAAACAAAAAAAAAACAAAAAAATGACCACATAGAGCAATGTTTTGTCCAAATGCGTGGCGTCCGGCACTTGGGGATCGTGACTCCATAGTTGTCTTGCCCAGAGTTAGGCTTTATATCTCTATTGTAGAGCATGAAATTGACAATATGTGAGGCGTCTGGCACTTGGGGATCGTGACTCCATAGTTGTCTT
The DNA here is from genome assembly GCA_963277665.1 of Viscum album. NCBI lineage: Eukaryota > Viridiplantae > Streptophyta > Magnoliopsida > Santalales > Viscaceae > Viscum > Viscum album. The sequence continues at coordinate 1,080,592,284 of OY728145.1, read as the reverse complement.
GCCTAGAGTTAGTCTTTTCATATCTATTGTGGATAAAAAAATCATCAAAAAAAATCAAAAAAAAAATGAATACTCATATTAAGGTTTAATGTGATTCCCACCTAGAACTTCCATTTTTTCCCCTTGAACAATAAAATGGGCCCCATATCTTTTATGATGCACAACAATTTATCATGCTTAATTGGAATTGGATGAAATGTGGCAATGAATTTGAACAAAGGAATGGGCTTGGTCTTGGGATATGCTTATGGACCTATCTTGTTTTAAATGATTTTGATGGGTTCCTTAATTTTTTTTGATATGAGGTCTTTTGAGTGAGAAATGTGTATTTAAATTTTTTTGGAAAAGGGGATTTGGATTTCATATTTGTAATTTATTTTGCTCGGGACTAGCAAAACTCAAGTTGGGGGGTTTGATTAGTCACTGAAAGTGGCTAATATTCATTGTTAAGATCTTAATATTAATGTTTTTAAAAGTTCATAAACATCAATTTTAGTCCAATTCAGAAATTGAACTTCATTTCCCATCATTGTGCAATTCATGCTTAAAATGTCAATTTGGGCCCACTCAATAATTTGCTTGTGGAAATTACAATATTCATCATTTTAATTTGAAATTTTGGGATATGATTGATCTCTTTGTTTGGAACATTTTATCTTTTAGGTCCGATGGATGAATCCCAAAGGATGATGGAGAATTTTGCGCCTGAAGGCAGAAAATTTCTGGAAAAAGCATAATGGGCCTAAGGCCCATCAAACAAATGGATCTGAAGTTGAGATTTAAATGGAGGACTCGTCATTAATGCACAGAAATCCATCCCACCATTTCGACCATAACTTTCAAACGGCTGAGCCAAATTTCCTAAAATTTTGATAGATTCTAGAAGACACATGGAAGAAGATATTTTATATTTAAGACACCTTCGGATTCGGCCATATGAAGTGTCAAAAGCACACGTCAAAATGGAGGACGAATCTGGACAGTTTTCCGGGTCAACTTCGAAACGTCAATTTCCTTTTGATTATTCACCCTCATTTTGACTCTATTAATTGTTGGGGGGTGAATTAATTATTGGGGGATGGACCTAAGGCTCCTAATATGCCTATATAAGGAGCTATTGGTGAAGGGAATGGGGGTGGAAAATTTTCTTATCATCTTGGATTCTTTGTTTCATTGTAATGTTTTGCTTCCAAATTTAATTTGTAATGTTTACCATTTCCATGTAAGTTTTTTTTTGTATATTTATGTTCTTAATCAACTTCTTCTCTTATATATTTTCCATTTCATTTATTAAAACTTTATAATCACAAAGCACAGTGATATCTCTGTGTTGTTGTGAATTAGTTCACACATAGGTGTGAATTTCATTCACACACACGGAGGAGTGCTCGTTATTTCCGCGGTTTTAATTTCTTCAATCCAATTCTTGTTAGCCATCTTCCGCCCACCATTGAGAGTATACCATCAATGGAGGGATAAACCCTTAATGGGTTGATCTTAGGAGGATGCAAAGGATGGATTTAATGTTATTTTATGAACGAATTGTTGTTAAATGGATAATTAATTTAAGACATCCATTCTTCAGTTATTTCTACTCTTCATCTTTACTGTTTTTGAGCAAAATAAATTCAATTACTAAATGACCATATACCTCGGAGATATCATTAATTTGGTTCTCTAAGTGTATAGGGGATTAGTAATTGTGTTTAGTAAGCACCAAACCAGAAAATGATGAAGGTAGTGTTATTTTTGAAGAATGGATTCATCAAGAATTAATAAAACCAAAATTGTTTAAAGAAGTAAAATTCATTCAATCCACCCCGAGCATAATCCTAGATCAACCCATTTTCATTAAATTTAATTCACGTATGTGTCTTAGTGTTATTTAAACCATCCAAAATCAAAACCAAAGTTGGCTACTTCATAGCCCATCCTTCACCAAATCATAGCGTCTCAAGGTTACTTCTTTGGTCCCTGTGGACTCGACCCCTACATGTACTACATCGATCGCTTTTACCCGTAGGTTAAATTTGGGCGCAACCAGGGGGACTCATTCCTCACCCCTCGGAAATAGAGGATTGGCGCCCCCTAACCCCTGGTGAAGTGATGGAATCAACAATGATGGGATACAACAGGGTGCAAGAGTGGTTAGTTGAGGGGTATACATTATTTTAGATATACCAAGAAGAAATAACTATTAGTTTACCTATGAAAAGAAACATTAGATAGGTAGAGCAACAAAACATGAGGCACTACATGTGGAACTAGGAAATTACTACACGCAATCCTGGAGGGATGCATGAAGGAGGTGTGTGCAAGATGTGGGTGTTGTGTGAAAGAGGGGCTCAAACATAGTTCATTGGGGTAAAGACAACCCATAGATCCTATAGAAGGGGGTGAATCAAATATTGGAAGCTTATGTGCAAAATGGAGGGGTCAGATCTAAATAGGCACAACATGAATTCATGTTTTGTGCACAAGAAAGATATTTTGCGCACACTTGCCTTAGTTGAAAAAGGGAATGAGTGAGGTTTAATAATTTGTGGGCCCACCCAAATGGGGGCCATAGGGGACCTGTCACCCAAGATACGATACCTTAAAGTCAAGACTTTTGTGCAGTCATGAAATGGATTGTCTGGCGCACAAGAGAGAGATAGTTTGACTTCTAGAGTGTTCTTTATAAAAATGGTAGGGTGGCCTTATATTTATAGGAGAAAATGTCAGTGGGAGTGCATAATAGCACTAACATAGAATAGGCCTATTGAAATCTCACTGTGCACTTAAGATCCTTGTGATCAGGTTAACTATTTTCATGCTAAAATCCAAACTTCCTAACACTTTCTTTCGATTATTTTTTTTGTAATGAGCGAAATATTGAATTTAACGTCACATTGGGTGCATAAAATCTTTGAACGGGGATTTGGTTCTTGCATGTACGTTCCCAATCTTACCCAAAAATCCCTGGGGATTCTCAAAATTATCTTCCGATTCAAATTACGAATTTAAGTTTCTCAAATATTCCTATCTATAGCCTCAAGTGGGATTCAATTCCAACAATGTGTACACACATCCCTTAGGCTAAGGTTGAATAGGACTCATCAACATCCCATTAGTGATAAGATCTACCAAACTAGGTTTTTTAGAGTTTTCTTCATCACGTAATTGATAGGTAATAATCATCCTAGTGTTCTTGTCACAGAAATATACTAACTACATAGGCTCAAAAAATCTTAATCAATCAATTGAAAAAGGGAAAATCATTTCATTTCAAATCAATCATCATTCTCAATTCAATTGACCACTTTTACTTTTAAAAATACCAATTCACATTTAAAACCAAAACACATGTTTTTCATAATTTCATGAATTTAAATACAAAACTAATCAAAGGTTTTAATCATCTCAATTTAATCCATTTTTCTCAAAACAATTTTGAAATAAATTTATCAATTAATTAAATTTTATAATACACAACACAAATTCCAATTCAATTGGAATTGGGTGTTTTTCTTAAAATTACATGCTAATTAAAGTCACAATTCCAATTTATCTCTAATTTTGTTTTCATAAATCAATCCAAATAAATTTAAATTAAATCAAGAAAATCATGTTTTTATTATTTTGAGAAACAAAAAATGGAATGAAAAACCTTTAATCACGGAATCACAATACACGAAACCCGCAATGATATTTTCCCATGACGAACGAAGAAAACAAAGATCAATAAATAAAACCTAAAATAAATATATAATCCAACTGAGTTTAGATCCCTAAAAAACAAAGCGATCTGACACTCTATAAGGAGGAAAGAAAGAGAGAGTAGGAGAAGGCACATGAGAGGAGAATCACTTGCCTGATAGAGATTTAATGAGATATACTATTCTTTGATACACGAAGGAATGGGTTTGGAGGATCCAAAAAAAATTCTTGAGAGCCTCCAAAACCTAGGATATAGACATGGGATGTGTTAGAGTTGAGCGGGGTATTGAATAGAGTTGAGCTGGGCAAGGCCACACAGATAAAAAAACGATGCACCCTAACCATGCACTATTTCACTTGGGTGCATCATTTTTACTAGGGATACATGGTTTTTCAATCTTTACACCAACCGTGAAAACCCCACTACTGGGGTTTCTTAGTTCTCATTGTGAGGGAACACAGCTTGGGAAAATCACGTGATAACCATGCACAACCAAAAGATCATACAAAATTTTCCAAATTTCACCCAAAGAACCCCAAATCAAGACCCCAAAAAATGTATTATAAAAGGTATGGTCTAGTAGTAACTTAAAACTAGTAATAAGATGTTATAATGTGAATATTCACAAATTGGTTTTTAATAGTTCAACCTTCTCTTTCCAACATTAACTTTTTAATTGTTTTACCCACCAATTCATTGCCACATAATTCCCCTTGAAAAATTACTCATAATTGGGAATAATTTTATGTCTTATTTTGTGGGGAGATGATAATTTTCCCAAGAATATGGTGAAATATACACTTTCCATGTATGGGCACATCTCCATATTTAAATCCTCTTGAGTAGAGAGTGACATGAATATCAATGTGAGGTTGGTGTGATTGGGATATGAATGGGTTTTTGATCTTGAATGAATTCAAATGTGAGATATGATAATGAAAGGGAATTGTTTTTTATAGATGATACATGATGATGTTTCATTTTGTAAAAGAGCATGGAAGTTTTTTCACTTTTTATTTTAGTGTGGATTTAGATTCAGGTATTTAATGATTTCCCAAGAGTCCAGTGTTTAAGTGTGGGGGATTGATTAAACTCATAAGTTGACAAATATTATTCTATAATTTAATGTTTTAATCCTAAAATATATATTTTAATGGAAATTGTTACAATTTTAGGTTTTATTAATATTTCGATATTAATTCTAAAAATGGGCTAATTTTTTGAATTTAAATATTTTTATATAAAATTTTTATTTTAGAAATAACATCTTAAAAACTTATTTAAATTAAGAAATTACTTTTTTAGGATTCCAAAAATGTATTTATTTATTTCATCCAACTTGAATCGATTCTCAATCCATCATTTTATGGCCCAAATAAAGCTCACAAGTTTGACCTTGGAAACTATTACTATATATGAAGAAAATTGGATATGGGACCATATATCACACATTGATAGCCCAAATGAGATGAAATTTTACATGGAGATATATAAAATATGGGGGGGACTTCATTAACTATGGTCACATGAATATTTTTCACCATCAAGGTCATAAATTCATAGTAAGTCGACCCATGATAACATGAACCATCTTCAAGAATTTTTTTTTATTAATTATTATATAATAAATAATTAATTAATTGATTAATGGAGCTAAAATTTTATTTTTTAGGGAGAGAACATATAGACAGACACCTTTTATTAAGACATAATTATAATATTCCAACATTAAGTGGTCATGAATGAATAAAGATATAGGAGGATGGAATTGGAGTCAAATTGTTTACTCATATACCTATTAAAATTCCCCCCATATCTATTTCAAAGATGTTGGAAACATAGTTTGGAAATTTTCTATAAAATATGAGATTTTATGTTGATATAATTGTGTTTTAAATGTTCAATATATTTTAGTTTCCTTATTATCATCTATTTTTTCACTTTCATTTTCCATCACTGTACTCAATATAATTTCCATGAAAAAAGATAACTAAAATTTGTTGTTGTTCAAGGGGGAGTGGTGGTTCTTGGGTTATCTGTGCATAAATGAATTTTCATTATTATATTCTATGAATTTCAGTAGTGGTGAAACTAGTTATAGTGTAATGTTCACCCCAATTTCACTACTATTTACACCTTCTTCCCATTAATATTTTATTCATCTCTATCATTTTCATAATGATTTATATAGGGTGGAGTAGCGTTATGGTGATGATGTGATGGAGTATTTTCCTGCATGCATAGGTTCAGCGTAGTATAATTACAATTCAATTGGATGGTTTTGAGTTAATGTCTTCATATCATGATTTATTAGAATATTGAGAAATAATATTTTAAAGAATAATGATAGAATTACTATGATCTACAAAAAACAACAATGCTTCTTGTAGGACCCTGAACCACCCTTAGAGGGGGGGTGAATCAGTGTGTCATGCTTTTCTCAAAAAAATTATCTTGTACCCACATCAGTAGGAACTCATTTAAACATGTATGATAGATATGTACAGTAATGAAATCATTCATATGCACAAAGAAAACACACCACTTTTACTTGGTTCACCACTAAGGAATACGTCCAAGGAGCATATGCTGACAAGTTGTCAGTAATACCTAATTCCAACATTCTTCTCTCAGTGTGGATTACAAATATTTAGGCACAATCACTCTATCTTAGGAACACTACCTTTACAAAGGTTCAGGGATAGCTCACTGCTTCCCTCAGATCACTTCCATAGACTCCCTTGGCTCACTTCCTTGGGAAAGGTCTCACTCAGTTTATCAACATGAAGATATCTTCAATAGATTGTCAAGGAAGTCTTTTCCTCTGTTCATCATGATACACTCCTTGAATCAAAGTCCAGAATTGATGCTCTTTTATATTCAATCTTCTTCCTTAGTGAAATAACTGAATGCACTAAATATTATTATTCTTATTATATAGAATCACAAGAACATATGTTATTGTTTAATTAGTGAAGATATGCTCACTGGGCATCATCAAAATCAATTTACCTTTATTCTTTTCATGTATTCATTTGATCATGCTTGTATCTTTTTGTTGAACTTATATTATTCTATCTCTCCTCTTCTCTTAATCTCTATGTAGTTAATATTTTGTGGTCTACTTCTATCCCTACCTTTGCATGTAAGTGATGCTAAAAACAATATATCCACTTATTATTTTCTTCTGAAAAATCTTTAATGGGTATAATCCTTTGGACACATACTCATTTCTTCACATGTGTGTGCACACACACACTGTCTGCCTTGTATTCTACTCATCTTATTCTTTTCATGCAACCAAGAATAGTCTCAAGTTTATTCGAATAGAACATGTCAGTATATGCAGGTAAACCCTTACCCTACCTCCATACTTCTCTTTATTCACCAATGAAACAACTCCTACAAATATAATTGTTTGACGTGCAAAACAGTATGATGTTCACCTTCTCTTCATGGAACCAAAGTGGTTCACATGTCTTTTTCTTCATGAAAATGGTATACATGGGTCTTATTTACAGAACTAAGGATGGTTTGTGGATCTATTAATCTAAAATCATCGAAAGGGTGAAGTTATTTTATGCATTGAGAATGTGTTGTTCTTCTTCGTGAACCCTTAAGAGTCCACGGGTCTTCTCCTTCGCGAGACACTTAAAGTGTGCATTTCACCTTTTGAAGGCCTATGTTGTTTGGCTTTCTCCTTCACATAAAATGAAATACTGGGGAATGATTTTTTTGGAATAGGATCACTTGAGTATGTGGGAGGAAGTTACTTTATTTGGCATAGGGATTCTCTATTTATAGGCATAGATGAGATCCTATTCATGTTCTAATTTTGTATTAAATTCCCTTCAAATATTACCTTTGAATCATTCAATATTTCCATCATTTAAGATCTTAAAACCCATAAAAATAAATTCCAAATATTGTGGGTGTATCCTTTTTCAAATGTGCGGCCTTCTAAGTGATGTTCATGTATTTAAATATTGCATGAAATCTCATTTTAAATACAAGCTCGAATCCATGTGGCTTCGGAAACTTTGTTTACCTCAGCGGAGTTGAGTTCTTCTTAGAGTTTTACACATGCCTACAAAAAATAGTTTCATGCATAGTCTTGGTTCACTCCAAAGAACCTAATACCGTCGGAATGATCCTTCTTTGATAGATATACAACAATCTAGGGGGTTTGTTCTTCATCTCCAGTGAGTAGCTATGGTGGCATCGGGCACTGGAGGTTGAATATGATGATGTTGTTCTTCAAATTACATGGTAGAAATCATATGAGCCTCATTCAAATAGGCGAGGAATGGATGAGATGGATGGAGGTGATTAGATTGCAGAGCATTGATAGGATGGAAATTCCTCATAACGTCCATGTTTTTAAATGATGATTAGTACCCACATTTCCTATCTCACATTGAATCAGAGGAGCGGATAGAATTCGGTTTATCAATCAACTTGCTCTAGAAAATTGCTAGATTACTCCTCCTACCTCCCCAGTACTTCCATGTACCATGTTCTCATACGGGTGTTCCCTTCACCCACCTTTTTCGTGGGCTTCGACCCAACTATGCATGGGCTCATCCCCCATGTGTTCCTCCATGCCCCACATGGCCATGCCACTCACAGGCTAGCCTCCTTAGTGTGAAATAGACCCTTGTGTTCCCTCATGTGCCTCAAGTTGAACCTAGCTGAATGGCTAGAGTGCTGGCTCAAATTTTTAAGTAAGGCCACAAAAAAACACTTCCTAAAAAAATATTCATGACTATTCATGCATAGCCACCTTTCATCAAATTCCAATCCCATGCACACACCCCTTCTTATTCTATTACTTTTGGATAATTAAATCCAAAGAACACTTAATCATCACCCTTCTTTATTATTTTAAACTTTGTATCGCATGTGATACAATTTCATTGAACATAGGATCATTACATCAATCTCTTGACATAGGAGAGCACTTTATTTATCATGATAATCATTGAAAACCTCATTGACATCCATTGACAAAAAATACAACTAATACACACAAGTGGTCCCAAAAATATCTCCCATTTTATTTGTTGGAAATACCCAAATTTCTCTTTCAAATGATTGTGTCAATGTCAATGTGAATCTTCTCCCTCATTCACTTTTCTTTTTATCCCCTTCTAACTTCTCAAACATTCATTTCACTTCTCTCCCCCTTATTAATAATAAAAAAAAAAGTTCATACTAAAAGGGTATCAATCCATACTTAAGCAATGTTCCATCTATCATTTCACTCCATGTCTAATTGATCCATGCTTGGTGTAGAAAATAAGAGGTTTTGATTTTGAAAACAAAGGTGTCCATTGCTCACTGATATGATACCTTATAAAATGAGAACTCGTGTACTTGTTGTTAATGGATTTACACTTTCATCCAAATATTAAGATATGAAATCCTTTTAAGAATAAACAATATGAAACTCTTTCACTCATTTCAACAAATGGATCAAAAACATTAAAGTGAAATAGATAGGATAAGTTACGTCAGGGAACTTCCATTATTATTATGTATCAGATTGATTTAGTTACTTCCCTTTGGTAAGATGATTTTTATTTTGAGTAACCAATGTTGATAAATTAAAAAATAACATACCTTTCCCAATGACGTGATCTCCAATAAATTTCCATAGTAAATGTATTTGATACCACATGAAATAATAACTCTTATAGTTTCTTCATTGGTCTCTCCCACAAGGGAAAACACTTCTCATAATTGTTTCTCAGGTTTTCCTCCTAAGATCTTATTTCCCCTTCAATTCCCTAAAAAATAAACACAAATACAATACAAAAAATATTTAAGGGAATAAATAGTATCTTTCTTGATTCATCAATATGAACATCTAGGTTGATATGCTTTTCTCAACCTAGATGCTCCATTTGATCCACTCCCCACACTTTCACATTTGATATTCAATTTTTGTTGTGCTTCTATGGATCTGATTACTTCTTCCATTTTCCTCATTATTTACAAATATTCTAGCCAGATAAACAATATTTCATTAGGGATTATGGAATTAAGTTTGGATTTTTCAAATGAATTCTTATGAGTGTCATTTTTCTTGGAAGTTCTTTTGGATTCATGACCTTTCAACTTCTTGGATATAGATTCAAATGAATTCTAACCATTCTTTTTTGGAATCTTCGTAAAAGGATTTATTTTACAAAATTCTTCTGATTACATCTCAAGGAAACTTCTTCATTCTTGAATATCTTCTGTGATTTTTTTTATCAACTTTTGATTCATATTGAGATGATCATGTACCAAACTTGTGACCAATTCCATTCCATACATCACATATGTTTTCAAGAATTCCAAATCTTTTTGTAGTATACTAATTTTTCTGGACCTGTAGTTTATTATTATTATTATCTATATTTCTCCCCCTTGAAATGGTCTACCTCTGTGATTTTTCATTTTTAGGATTATACCAACAATCTAATGCACAATGCCCAAACCTATTGCAACACCATCATTGGCCCAAATATATTGATTTCGTGATATACGTTTGGTATGGTTGTTGGGTCTTCTTCTAGATTTTTAATGCTATATCTAGGGAACCACCTTCCAAATTAATTTTCTTATCCATCATATCCATGGTGGTAGGAATATCATCACCTTTACTCATCCATACTTGTTATAATGTTTCTTCCCACCTAAACTTTTGTAGAAACAAATTTAGAAACATTAGTACAAGATGGTGTGGATGATACCTTTTATTTCTTTTTTGCTTGTGATAGATCATTAAGTGAAGTTAGGATCTTATGATCACATGTTGAAGGTATTTTAACAATAGAATCCTCCATTTAAAATTGAATACTAGTTGAAATCGTTTCCTTATTTTGTAAAGTCTCATTATTTGTTTCTTCAAGATTTTTTAACCAGGCTTCCAATTTTAGACATTCCATGTTGAGGATGATCTTATGATCTTCAATAATGATCATATTTTATTCACAATTATTCTTTAATATTTCAACCTCATCTTCATTCATATTAAAAAACATTTGTGACAAAGAGTCAAGTCACTTGACCCACTTGGAAGTTTCTTCCAAATATAAACCCTAGACATCATTTTGATTCTTCAACTCATATTCAAGTGCATGGATCTTATACTCAATAGTCTTATTGACTTCCACTTTTTCTTCAACTTCTTCAACGTGTTTAATGGAAATCATTTCATGTTCATTCTTGGTTTTTTAATTTGTCTAGTGAGATTTAAATATTCAAGAACTTTTTCTTCTAATAATTTTTCCACATTATCAGTTTCTATTTCTAGTTGGGTGATCTTAAGTTGCATACATTGAAATATTATACAGACAGTAGAAACTCTTTCTTTAGGAATATCATTAAGATAATTTCTTAATTTCTCCTGATCACGTTAAAATGATAGTAAAGTGTGTTCCTTTCCTCTAATGGAAACCAAAGCCACCTATTTCTTACATTCTCTTCCTGGAATGTTTTTATTATTAGAAATTCATGGAGAACCAGATGATACCTATTCTTTAAATAAGATGTAATTCTTGAAGAGATTCTTATATTCATTTTTCGTATTTTTCAAGGCCTTGATGGATATAGAATTCTTCTCATAGGTAAAAGAATCTTCATTAAAACTGCACTTCATTGCTGAAATCAGAAAAAACTCAAATCATCCACTGATTATAATTACTAAAGAGTATCTAGAAAACATAAAACTACCTTAGATACCAATTGGAGGACCCCATACCACCCTAAGAGGGGGGAGGGGGTGAATAAAGGTGTAAATGTTTTCTCATAAAATGATGGATCTTATTCCCATTATTGTAGGAACTCATTTAAACCTATATGATGGATATGTGAAATAATTAAAACATTCACTTGTATAAGGATAACACACCACTTTTACTCCGTTCACCACTAAGGGCTAAATCCATGAAGCACGCACCGACTAGTTGTCATTCATACCTAATTCCACTATTCTTCACTAGTTTTGGATTGAAAATATTTGATCATAGTTTCTCTGTCCCTAGAACACTGCCTTTACAATGGTTCAGGGATATCTCACTGCTTCCCTCATTTCACTTCCATAGACTCCCCCTAGCTCACTGCCTTGGGGTGAGGTATCACATTGTTTTTCAACTTCAATATCTCTTCAATAGATTGGTATTGAACAATTTGTCTCTGTTAAGCACGAGAAACTTCTTTCATTGAAGTCCTGAATTGATTCTCTTTTATATTCAATCTTATTCTTTAGTGTAATAACTGAATAAACTAAACCTTCTTCTTCTTTTCATCTAGAATCTCAAGAACTGATGTGATTGTTTAATTAGTGAAGATCAGATCACTCAATATCATCTGAATCAATTCCCCTTTCTCCTTTTCACATATGAATGTGATCATGCATGTAGAATTTTGTTGAACTTCTCTTACTCTTTCTCTCCTTTTCACGTATTCTTAGTGCAGTTAATCATTCTTGGTCTTCTTATCTATCTCCCTTTTCATGAAAGTTATTATAAACAAAATATTTCCACTTCTTCTTTTCATGGGCACAAACTCTAATGGGTATAATCCTTTGGACATGTACTCCTTTCATTACACATGGGAACACACACACACACACACTATCGGCCTTGTTTTCTACTCGTCTTCTTCTTTTCATGCAATCAATCATGACCTCGGGTTTCTTCAGATAGGGTACATGAGTGTATGCATGTACACCCTACCTCTACCTTCATTATTATCTTTCTCCACTAAATAAACAACCACTGCAAATATAATTTTTTGTCCTGCAAAATAGGATGATGTTTACCTTCTCTTCATGAAACCAAATTGGTTCATAGGTCTTCTTCTTCATGCATAGTGTACGCGTGGATATTCTTCATAGAACTAGGAATTGTTCTTGGATTTATTATTGGAAAAGCACAGTAAGGGAGTAGGTCACATTTTCATAGAGAAGGTGTGGTTTTTCTTTATACAACCACAAGGGTCCACAAGTCTTCTTCTTCGCGAGATGCTTCAAGAGTGAATTTAACTTGTTGATCGCCTATGGTGGTTGGATTTATCCTTCACATAGAATTATGTACTAAGGAATGCTCAATTATAGAATAGGATCACTCAAGTATGTGGGAGGTAGCTACTTTCTTTGGCTTTAGGATTATCTATTTATAAGCATAGATGAGATCCTTTTCATGTTCAAATTTAATATGAAATTCCCTTCAAATATAACATTTGAATGATCTGATATTTCCTTTTTTTAAGATCATCAAAATCATAAAAATATTTTCCAAATATTGTGGGTGTTTACTTTTAAAATGAGAAGCCTTCTGAGTCATGTGGATATGTTTAAATATCGCATGGAATCTCATTTTAAATCCCTGATCAAATGAAAATGGCCTTGACAACTTTGTTTTCCTTGGCCAAGCTGAGTTCTTCTTTGAGTTTGATGCATGAATTCAAAATGATAGTTGGATTCATGGTCTCATTTCATTCCAAAGACCCTCATACAGTCAGAATAATCCTCCTTTGACATACAAACGTTAATCCTAGTGGTTCGTTCTTCATTGCTGGTGAGTAGCAATGGCGACATCGGGTGCTGGAGGTAGAAGATGACAATGTTGTTATTCAAATACCATGGGAGAAATTGGATGACTCTCATTCAAACAGGTGAGGCACAAATAATTGGATGTAGATGATTAGATCATAGAATGCTGATAGGATGGATATCCCTAATTGCGTCTATATTTTTAAACTATGAATAGTACTCATATTTATTATATCACATCAAATCAGAGGCACAGTTAGAATTCGTTTTATCAATCCACTTGCTCTGCCACATCATCATATTACTCCACCTTCCTCCATGATACCACCCCATAACGTGTTTTTCTATAGGCGCACTTTGCGCCCACCCTCTGTAAGGGCTTCAACCAAACTTTTCACGGGCTCATCCCTTGTGCATTCCTCCAGGCCTCACATGGCCTTACCAATTGCGGTATGGCCTTGGATGGCCTCTCTTTTGCGCATTTGACCCATGTTGTCCCACATGTGCCTTAGGTTGAGGCTAGCTAGTTGGATCAACTATTGGACCAATTTTTTAAGTAAGGCCACAAAAAAACACTTCCCAAATATAAGATTCATGTCTACTCATGCAAGGCCACCTTTCCTAAAACTCCAATCACATTCACACACCCCTTCTTCTTCTATTTTTTGGATTATTAAATTTAATGAACACTTCATAATCACCCTTATTTATTGATGTAAACTTTGTATCACACATGACACAAGTTCTTTGGACATAGGATCGGTGCATCAATCATCTAACTTAGGAGAGATCCTTCTTCATCTTTATCGTCATTAATAACTCATTTACATCCATTAACAACAAATAAAAATTATACACACAAGTGGTCCCAACACTTCTTTTCTAACTTCTTTATCTTTCCTCTTCTTCTTGGTATTTGATTTTTATATTTATATATTTTATGAATTTCAAAACCAAAATCCATTCACTATATTAATATTTAAATTTATTATTATATTAGATTGTTTATAAATATTGACAAAATTGTCAGTGTGTGTGAAGCCTCCTCGAGAGATCAACCTTAGGGTGTGCATTATATTTCATGATTAGGAAAATATTAAATTATTCATGAGGAATTCCTAAAAAATTTCCCTCGTCACCCAATTAGAGGTGGTATGGGTGATTCAAGCCTATCATAGGATATGGAAAAATTATTTTTGTCTAATTTAGAGTAGAGTCTAACCAAGTACATCTCACTTGAAGAGCTTTTCAGTTTGGTCACTTACTTTTTCTAAATCACCTAAACTATCACTTGTTGTTGTTTTGATTAATTTATGAAAACAATAACAGATATTTTTTGTGCTTTTTATTAATGGAATGAAGAATAGAAATTTTAATTCATAATACCATGCATTTCTATACAAAATTAAATTAAGGAGACAAAAGACATGGTTTTGGGTTCAGTTTTTGGGTTCAATAATTATTCTCCTTTATATGTTAGATTTCTGTTTGACAATCATAATTGAAATTTCGTGTTTTAAAAAATATTATTTATTTAGAAAATCTGTAAAACATTTAATTCCTCATTAATATCAATTACACATCCTCATTTAATAATACTCTATGACACACCTTGGTCTAGGATGTTTTATCTTCTAAGACTAGACTGTATTGATGTTGTTGCATGCATTGAGTTGTTCAACTCCAATGTATTAAGAAATAACCAATGGATAGAGGGAAAATATAGTAAATAAAATAATAGATATATATTGATTTTCATGTCATTAGGGGCAGTCACCACATCAAGGACATTTTCCTCACACATGCATGCTACTCAAATCTATGAAAAACTAAAAATAAACTTTATAGAAAATTCAAGAACACCTAGACCACCCCTGGACCAAGACATTATTCCAACCTCTCATTTTTGAGATTAATATATCACAATGGTGGATGGGATAGAAGAGAAGTTGGAAATAATAAAATTGAATACAATAATGAATTATAATAAAAATAAAAAAAGAATGAGGTTGAGGAAAATAAAATAAAAATAATAAAAGAAAAGAAAAGAATTTAGGTGAGAGAGAGAAGTAAAATAAAATAGAAGGAGAAGATAAAAGAAAAAAATAAAAAGAATATGAAATTTAAATAAAATATAAATAATGACAAAATAATAATAATAATAATAATTAAAAAATAAAATTTCAATATAAGAAGAAGAGATAATATGGATAGATGACATAATATTATAAAAAAATGCCTGAACAATTTTTATTAAAAATAAATTTAAATTTAAATTAAAACTTAAAACATAGGAATTTTGTAAAATAATTGTGAAATAAAAATGAAGATGAATTGATAGAGTTTATATGCATGATCTTTTGAAAACTTGATGAAATATTTCACTCCATCTTTATACTCCTTTTTCATAAAATTGGAATCCATCCATTTTCAATTCATGTCCATCCTATTTGATTCATAATTATTAATATTTTAAAAAATAATAAAATACAAAAAAAGGAATTTCAAATAAGGGTAACCCAACATTTGAATGTTTCAAATAATTTCTACAAGCTTAAAAATAAATGGGTAATTAAATTTATGAAACTAATTACTCCACTAGTGGTAGGTGTTATCCTCTAAATTCATCTAATATGATCATTGGTACCTAGTATCGGATGACTATAGCTCAGAGTAGCTCAATAAACAAAGGTGAATGTATAGATGAGATGGGGGATGAATCTCTAAATGAATTACAATAATAAGTATTCAAGAGATGAAGCTGATGAGGATGACATTTGTCACCTTAAATATAAATGTTCTGTGGTTAGGGAGTTGGAAAAGAACCAAAAAAATTCTTAGTTTTCTATAAAAATTTGAAAAAAGAAGCATCAATTTGATCCATACAAGAGGCTAATTGACTGGTTTAGCTGTCAGAAGGATCAGCTAGATGGTCTTACACAAACTCATGTTGAGACAATCATTTCAGTTTCAACATTCAATGAAATCCTTCAATTGCAACATAAAATGTTAAAGAATTTTTGATTGGGGATTGAATTTTAGTAGTGATTAGCTTCTTGTGAGGCTAAGAGTGTAGGAGTGGGCTCATCATGGATATCTAATCAGTTGGATAGAGTCAGTGAAATTCCCTTTCCATGGTGTTATTATCAATCTATATAATTTTGGGGTGAGATTCTATATATCTATGAGGTTCTAAAATTTATTATGATCATATAAATATTAATACCACCCTTTCCATTACACATGTATGCATTTTTAAATATAGATACCCCTCATCCCATTGAATTTATAAATATAGATACCACTAAACTTTTTGACACATATTTTAAGGAGTGTTCCAAAAGGAAAAGAAAATTAGAAAGTGAGTGGATCAAGACTTTATCCAATAACAGAGGTTAATTTCTAAAAATATATTGTAAAATAAAAAGATTATCTCTTATTTATCACCCCTTCTTGATTTTAAATTACCACTTCCCAAGAATCTTCAATAAGGAATATTCCTCAGAAATGTAATCCTATATGCTCTCTTATAATATTCTTCTTCGATATTTTCTTTTTTACAGTATCCCTATACATTATAATCTCATATTAGGCTATTAAATATTTTTCAATCCATAAATGTAACTTAGGTTTTGTTGGAGTGGATTATATTCTTGGATTATACCATCTTAATACATTTTTTCCCTTTTCTAGTTTCATACTTCATATAAAAACAAAACAATCCCTAATTTTATTGATGTATTTTAATTGTATGTTAGTGAAGAAAGTGAAAATATAATTCAAGTGAGTGATACAAGAAATTCATTCAACTTATTTTTTAATGCAGGAATACAATTATGGAATAGAAATCTTGATCATATTATCAAAAAAACATTAGTAGGATCACTTAAGAAGAAATTTTTTTTTCACCTGTAAATACTAAAAATATAAAAGAATATGACATTGTAAACATTCCTAAAGGGAAATATTTTTAACTCTTCATAGAATAATTTAGAGATAAAATCTACCCAATAATATGAGATAATTTATTTATATAATTATAGTATTATGTGGAAGTACTCAAAAAATATAGATAAATATATTAATTCCATTATTGATAAATTTACCTAAATTAAATATATTTTCTCTATGTGAAATAAATTTTAGGATCTAGATATTTTTATATGTTTTAGAAGAAAGTTAGAGAAGGATTATAATTTCTCCTTATAGATGATCTGGATTAATTATGTATGGAATTTATAAGGGAAAAAATTTATAATTATTTTTAGAAGAATTCAATTCACTAAGATCTTAGTGTTCTATATATCGCATAATAAAATGTTGTTTTTTAGAAGTACAATAAAATTTTATTTGAATTGGATTGAAAATTGTTGATAGAGAATACTGCATTAAAAAATATATGAATCTATCTACTCTAATTTCAAATCATAAAACTCCATTTTGAAGTCGATGTGAAATTTAAAATATCCTTTATTGAGATAATCAATGAAATCCAAAATATCATCATCATTATAAAGCATCATAGAAATCTAATTTTTTAACTTTAAAACCAAAAATTTACCCTAAAATTACATTTAATTTTTAAAAAACTGATGAATCATGTCCTAATAAATCATTTGGATGATTTTTATTATTTTTTCAAAATTATTTTCACCATTAAAAATATTTTCAACCTTTATCTAAAATCACTTTTTAATTAAATTCTTACCTATTGAAATAACTTTTAAAAAATAAAATGTCAAATTCATTTCGAAACTACCTAAAAAAAATCACTCACAATTTTCAAAACCAATCCCTTTCCATTTTAAACCATGATTTCAATGTTTTAAAATAATATATCACCTAAATATAATGAGCATTCAATAATCAAGATAGTTTTGAAACAATAAAAATATGACACAACATATTACTAAATATGGGAATCATGTCATTAGCATAATGTAGCAGGTAAAGCATGATTTTTTTACAAATTTAAAATAAACACATGAAAACATATAACTCATATTAAAACCACTATAAAACATGAATGAATAAAACTTTTTATACCATTTTCTATAGGCTTGTTTTAATACATAATGTGGTTTGTTAAGTGAAAATATTTGGTTAGTTTTAAATTAATTTTTAAAACCTATAGGAGGATTTATGTATAATTTTTTATTTAAATCCCCATATAAGAAAGAATCTTTTTTAGGTTGAAATAATACAAAGTAACACAAGAGTGGGGTAAGTTGTGTCTTTCAACAAATATTATACAACTCTAGCTTTTAACACTCTGCAATTTATACAAATATACAATGTTTAATTCTATAAATAATATAAGTAGAAGATAAAACAAAAATAAATACCATAACTTTTAAGAGTGGTTTGGGGCCCAATGATCCCCTCATCCACTCTACCAGTCACTCTCTCTATGGTACTGGTAAATTTCACAACAATGGTCCTCCTATAATAAGACCAAAAATCCATAAATGAATGTAGAAAGTTGGAACCTTTTGAAAAAGACTTAAAATAGATCTATCTAGTTCTTTAATGGGGAACTGAATATACACATATTAGATCAAGAAGATGATATTACACCACAACTTAGTTATAGTAGTTGAAACTTGAACAAATCAAAAGATACTTATTTGAAGATAAATTGGGTTGAACTTTAAAACTGCAAAAAAAATTGACAGAAAATGTATCTTCTTCTTCATAAAAGATATTATTCAAGAAAGAATAGATATGAAGCAATACTGGTTGCAAAATGATCTTCAAATAAATTAAGCAACAAACATACAGTAGTAAAAATTGAACATGTGTTTCACCAAATTTTATTTCTCTTTCAAAGTCAATCATTCACTATAGCACTGTAAAAAGATTTTTAATAGAATATAATCATATATGAAAGACGAATGACTTGTAGAAAATCCATCATGGAAATGATGCACTTGTAGAATATATAAATCATAGAGTCTACTTTCACAAAAGATGCCTAATAAACTAAAGATACTCAAATTCAAAATAGACTAGTGGATTCATAACCTCCCTTAAGAATATGAGAGAATTTATCTTTTGAACATGGTTATTTAAATAAAATATAACATTATTAGAATGAGTCGAAAACATGCTTTAAATCAGCTTAAAATTCAATCAAGGCTGATGTAGAAATATTAGATAAAAATAACAAAATTAAATTTCCAACATTGAAAGTCAAACATAGGGTTCCTTCACAAAGAAGAAAAATAGAAAATGTAGGGTTCAACTACATAGAATTCATTCTTCGAATGTATGGTTGATCAGGAAAGTAAGGTTGATGAACCATAAGTTTGACCCCTAAAATGTAGTGTTCATTACTTTTGTATGGTTCCTTAATCATAATTCCTTATTTTCATAAATGTGAGGTTCCATCCAAATGTGAGGTTCTTTATCCACAATTTTCTAATAATTTAGGGTTATTTAATCATACATACTGATATAAATGTAGGGTTGAATACAAACATATGGTTCATGAACCATACACGTCGTACAAAGCTTAAGGTTTATTCCTTACATTATGTTAATCAATGTAGGGTATGAACATGGTTTCTAGAATGAATAAAATGTGTCCCAAACACTTTAACAAATATTGTTTGTGAATTAAAATCTTGAAAAATACATCTTAAATAAATATTGGAATAAATATTAATCCCTAATATACACTTAATGTAAAATCATTATTAAAAAAATAAGGGTATTTGTGAGCATCAAAGTCAATAATATTTAAAGAGTATTATTGATACAATACATGAACAACAATCTCCCCCTTTTTAATTATCACAAAACCAATAAAATAATTAACACAATATAGAATTTTTTTTTAAAATTTAAAGAAAATATTTTAAAATATTGATTTCATAGTTTTATTTCAAGAAAATAATTTTGATAAAATAATTTCAATAATATAAAATTTTCTGATCATCCAATTTTCTCCCCCTTTTTGTGATATTAAAAATTAAGTATAAGAAAAGGTATTAAATTACTTTTAATTTTTCACGAAACAATAAATTAATGTTTATAATGAACTGTGTTGATAAATAATACATGGATTGTAGCAATGGATAATAACAAAAAAAAGCACCGAAAAATAAGAGAAACATATAAATATTATTAATAAAAACTATATAAATTTATTAATATAGTTTTGTCTAAATACATAAGGTGGAAAATTGGTTACGTGAAGGATTAAAGGTTTTGGTTAGGGTCGTTTATTGGTTCAGATTTTGGTTATGTAGGAACCTGAGCTGCTTGAAAAACTGCTTTTAGTTCTGCCATCTGAGCATGTAGATTATCTACAAGATTGTATCCTAACTTATTTATCAAAATTATGGAATATTGACTGACAAATAGATTTTCAACAAATTAACTTTTACAAATTCTGGCATATTTTCTTCTTTCTGCAAAAACTGATCTAGATGACCACATTACTTACTGAGAAGAAGCCTGATACTTGGTTTACTTGAAGTTAGTTTCTTAATGAGATATATTTGGTTTTCTAAAAATATGAAAATGGTACACTATTTCACTAAATACTCTGCAATATTTCATTAATATTTACCATGACAGAGGTGATAACATGAAAACTTCTAATCAGATCTGGTGTGTTAGAAGGAGCATAGGTAGAATAACTATCTAGACTGACACTTCCTTTGATGGATTCAAACAGGATCCCCAAATACCATTTCAGGTCTACAAAATATATCTTAGAAACATAATCAAATTTGATTTTCCCAATCTCATTGAAAATTTCTCTTATAAGATCAACAAAATCATTCTTTGACATCGAATTCTATTTACTATACTAAAGTTAAGTCTAAACAGACTCTAATTCTATCCCTAAAGTAGATGAATTTTACAAATCATCAAAGGATTTTCCTACAGTTTCCAGGTCCTTTCTAAGAGTAGAATTTTCATCCCGAACATTATTGAACATGATCACAAGATCGTTAATATGATTTTTCATAGAATCATATGTACCCTCATCTAGAATCATTTACTAAAAAATATCAATAACAATTGATAAGGGATTAATAAAGGATTTTTCAACAGATATCTCACTAGAAAAGGATACACCATCAAGAACTTATGTTCTTTCTCCAGAGGAGGATGTAGGTCCCTCCAATGATTGATCAAAGAATTAGATATCCTGATTCTCAAAAATATCTATACCCTCATTCACAGATATCAGAATTTTTTGTTCTTCTTGAGATGCTCTTTTCTTATCAAATGGTGGATAAATAGTTTAAATCTCTTAAGCCCAACTTTCAACTTTTTGATCCTCATCATGAGCTAGTTCTTCTAAATAAAAAAAATTGGTTGCTTCCCCAGATCCTATCATTGGTTCTTCAATCTATTGTTCTTCTCTGTTCTTTGGATTCATAATAAGTTCTTCCTAAACTTCTTCTTCTTCATTTTCTTCAGCAGGGGTTGTAGTATCATCAAATATTAATTTTCTCTTGGTAGTCTTTGAAACTCTTTATGTCATTTATTCTTCTACTTATTCATTACTTAAAGGAATTTTCTCCCCTAATAAAAATATCTAGATTTATGTTGGTAATCAGCACCAACCGGCATGAGCTTTCCTCTAACAATACTCAAATAAAACAAACTTCATAAGAGTACCAACATTCAATACATTACTATGATGACATTTAACTCTTTATTCAAATAAAATAATCATATTCTATCTAAAACAATTATAGAAATTATCCTCCCATAAGGATAAAATTACATCCTTTCTTTTGAATGGAAATAATAACTTTGATACCTCAACATGTATCTAGGAAAATGCTGGAACCTAGGATGTTATTTTCTGGAATTGTAGTATGGTTTGTGTTTATTGTCAATCCACATTGGTTTAATCAAGGAGTTTGCATGTAATGTGGTATTATTATTGAGGATGAAAGTAGTATTGAAGGTGGTTCAATTTTCTAGTGTTTTCCAAATTTTTTCACCACAAAATTAGGAGTTTGTTTTTATAAAAAGAAGAATTTCAGAAAAAGAGTGAACAAGATCTAGAATAGAAATGGAAATGAACAAAAGAAGTGAACAACATAGAATAAGACACCAAAATCATACCATATACAATTAATGGTTTGCAGACTAAAAAGGGCACTGCCATAGACCACATATGAAAATGGTTTTTGGAATTGAAAACAATTCACTATGAGGGTTTTTGGATCGTAGAAAGGCTCGTTGTACATTGAACAAAAATGGTACATGGGATGGTCCTCCATTGGTGGAAATGGGATAGTGTTTTAAGGATCCTCAAAGGGTATCATTTTCAAAAATAGGTTGGTGAAAATTTTCATTGTGTAGAGGAATGTTGGTATGTGGAATAGGTAGGAAGCATGGTTCGCTGGTGAAGTAGTTCGCGGTGAAGGTTGTAATGAATTTATTATTTGGGTAAATCTTGAATTAACAGATTTTTTTGGATCTCTTTTCCAATATGAAGAGTGATAATCCCCTTCATTATAGACTAGACTGATATTAAAAATACAGGAGGAATTAAAAGAATTTAAGAACAGTTCACAAGAAGACCACCATGTAAAGGGGTTTATGATGGTAAATTTAGAATAATTTGGTGATGTGTGAAAATAGTTTGTGGGAAGAAGATTCCACATAAGATAGGTAATAACCAGATGAAGAAATCATCCTACGGTGCTCTTATAGCATGCAGCGGAAGTAGAGTGATACATGAAGCAAGGTCAGTTCATGGAAGGAGGTTCGTAGAAGGCTATTAGCAGAGGTAGTACACGATGTTGGTTCATGAAGGCAGTTCATGGTGGCAGTATGTAGAGCTGGTACGTAGGCGAAGAATGTCGGTTCATGGAGGATCAATTCATGAACTGTCAATTCATGGGAAAGTGAACTACATCTATGGGTAAAAAAAATGGGACTTCAACAGATCATCAATATAAAGTTGAGGATGCATTATTTAATTCTAATATATTGAAGCAACCTTTACGTTGATAAATTGATTTCAGATTCTTCCCAAAATATTAATAAAGGGGGAGTCAAACGAAAGTGATTTAAGGGACACAGTGTTCCATACCTAAAACCTTGTAAAAGCAGTGTGCCTAGAATAAAGTTATTGTGCTAAAATATTGTAATCCACAACTAGTGATGATTAGTGTACTTTGGTATGATGGAAAACCTACCGGTGTATGCTCCTTGGATGTATCCCTTAGTGGTGAACAAAAAAAATTGATCTGTCTTTACTTTGAATATGATTGTTTCCTTTCTACACATTCTCATCAGATTATTTTAATAGGTTCCTACCATTATGGGAACAAGATCTATCAGTTTAAAAAACAATTGACACCCTAATTCACCCCTCCCCTCTTATGGTGTTTTTTGGTCCTTCAAGTGGTACCAGAGCATAAAGGTTGTTGGGGTTAAATCTATTCGTCTTTGCTATCATGTAGAACATAGTTAATTTTTGGGGAATCCCTCTGTTTTATGGAAGAAACTTTTGGAATTTTTATGAACAAGGTGAAATCTCATCTATGATATCTAAGAATCTAAGTCCTCTTTTCTATTTCAAAAGGTATTCAGGTAACGGATGCAATAGAACTATCTAAGATGAAAACTGATATGAAAATGCTGAATACTGATGCTAAATCATAGAATGCCCTAACTGTAGCTCTTTCCAATCAAATTTAGGTAAAGGTGATGAATTTTACTCCTTCAAAGTCTATGTGGGAAAAACTGGAGAACATATATAAAGGATAAAACAAAGTGAAGGAGGTGAAACTTCATGTTATTTACAAAAGGTTCAATGATCTGAAAATACATCCAGATGAAAATGAAGATGCATTTTTTAATGGATCTGCTTAAGATGTTGTAGAAATATGAGGACTTCATGAAGATATCAAAGACATTGATATTGTAAAGAAAATACATAGAATACTTCAACCTCTTTATAATGCAAAAGTGTTATCCCTTGAGGAATGGGATCTATCTAAACTTTCATTGGATGACATGCTGAGTAGTTTGGTAGATTATGAAATGATAGTCAAACCTGAAGATGAAACAACTTCTGTATGTAAGGAAATTCAATTAAAATCATGGGAAAACTAGAAGTTTTAGGATATTTTTTTGATGATGATCATTAGGATAATGAAATTATTTCTCTCATTTCTAAGAAATTTGATAAGGGAATATGGAAATTTGAAGGCAAGTTACCTCAAGCCTGTTTTTTGTGTGGAAGAGTTGGGAACATTTCCTCTTTGTGCCCATGATTTTTTTATGATGAATAAAATGAAGTTGAAGACATTCATAAGCCTTTAAAAAGTTTTTTCAAAAAGTGAGACTTAAAATCTAGAAATAAATTACCACAAAAGAGTTTTTTCTATGAAGAAGAAGATGATGAAAATTAATCCTTGAGGAAGAAGATGCCAAATTTAAATCTATAAACCATGCTCCTATGATGGATATAATTGAAAAATTATACCCATAAAAAGATAAATATGGAGATAATCAGTTAACCACTAATTCTTATCCCATGTTGGAACTTACAGGTGATTTTGTCAAGCATGATAATAAATGTAATAGATGTAATAAGTGGAGAGAAATATTTGAATATTCATCAGAATATGTTGATCATCTTGAAGATAAAATTGAATGACTAGAAGAATTTTTGAAAGAACATTCATCGATCCTTGAAGGTACAAAATATGCAATGGAACTAAAACTCAAAATTGAATAACATGTAAGGGTCATTAATGACATTACCTCTAGCCTGGAAGAGAAGTCCAAGAATATTGAGGTTCAAGAGAAAGAAGTTTTTACAATGAAATTTAAACTTGAATGTGAATCAATTTCAACAGAAATAATGAAGAAGATATAGTTTGTAAAATTCTCAAATGCTAAGTTGCTCGAGAGATCTAATCATGGATTTTATGGAGTTGAAAATACTATTAATAAACAAAGACCAACATTCATGGGTAATAGTGAAATCAGTTGTGATGCCGAAACATCTAATGTTGGAAATAAAATGACTAAAAATAAAGGCAAGCTGAAAGTTGGACAGGTTGAAAAGTCACCTGATGTGTTGAAGAAGAAACCCTCAATTCAAACAGAAAGAAGAACTGAAAACTATTCTCAAGAATCCTTCCATGATATGTAATCAAACTATCCTTATAAGAAAATTGAAAATATAAGTAATATAAGTGAAAAGGCATTTCCACTTTTGAAATGTCAATTTTGTGTCTATCTAGGTCATACCATGTCATAATGTGAAGAGGCACAAATATACATGGATGGGGAAGAGCTAGGAAGTTAAAATAAGATAATAAATTCATATCCTAATTCTTAAAGAAGAAATAGTTTTTAGGGATATTGTTTTTAGTGTTCTTACATTTTCTATAAAGCAGTTGATTTCGAGCAGAGGAATGGAATCAAAAATTTGTATAGAACTCAAAAACAAGTCAATACTCATCAATCAGACAGTGTTGTTATTTCAAATAGTTTATCTATACTATAATAAGAGTATGAGTATAAAGAACCTCTGTACATGGTAAAGATACTTGAAACACCATCTTTATCCTTCAATCAAAATGATATTTCCTAGAAGGAAAAGAATAAAGTTAAAAAAATACAACAAGCAGAAGTATCCCTCAAATTTACCAAGAATAGTAGTATAAGGATTATTGATAGTGGATGCTCATCCCATATGATGGGAAATTCATAAATATTAATGAATATCAAGACAAAGGTCAATGGAATAGTGAGATTTTGTACTGATGGTGCTCTGAAGATCAAAGGCAGTGTAAGTACAGAACTGGCTAATAGTGAGATGAAGATGACTAAAGTCCTTTATGTGGATGGATTTCTTCACAATATCTTGAGTGAGAGTAAACTCTATGAATTAGGACCTATAGTTACATTCAATCAAAAATGTTAAAATATAAAAGAAAATACATGTAATTATCTCTTGAAAGGATATAGAACAGATGTAAACTTATATCAGGTTTATAGTAAATGGAACATTGGTTACATGAATGTTGAAGATGATAACAAATTACGGCACTAGAGGTTCTGTCACATCAATAGAAAATAAATGGAAAAGATATATAAACTTAAAATTGTTGTGGATATCCTAAATATGAAGTGTGAATGAGATAAGACTTGTGATGTTTTCATGCAAGGAAAGTTGGCATGCAGTTCATATCATCAAAAGAAGAAAAGAGAATGAAATCTTCTTTATCTCATTCATTGAGACGTACGTGGCACGATAAATTTTGTTGGAACATACATAGAAAGGAACTTAATCCTTTTCATCTATGATTATAGTATAATGGATTCTATGATGGTCATACACAGGAAGCGACATGTGCTAGATTGCATGAAAACGTATCACTGAATCATCGAGAATGAAACTGGATAAACAATTAAAGTTCTATGATTTGAAAACGGAGGATAATATACATCCATTGAGTTTGAAAATTGCCTGGAGAAACATCGAAAAACATGAAGTGGATATTGTGAGAACACCATAGAAAAATGGATTTTTGGAGTGCCAGAATCTATAGGTGAACAGTATGACTATAACTATACTGATTGAGAGTCATATCTCTCTCCATTATTAGAAAGAGGTTTTTAAAGCTGATGTTTATATTCAAATTTGTACATTTCCTTATATGGGGGAAACCAAGATGCCCTATGAGTTATTTCATGGATGGAATTCCTATTTGAAGTATTTTTGTGTTTTTGGAAGTAAGTGCTTTATTCGAAACAAATAAAAAAATCAAGAAAAGTATGGTGATTCTATGGATGAAGGAATATTCCTCAGATATTCAATGAATAGAAAATTCTACAAATTTATCAATTAATGTCTTAGAAAAATTGTGGAAATAAGTGATGTAAATATCATTGACGACAAAATTAAAAAAGCCTCAAATAATTCTTATGTTGTTGTGATAGAAGATGAGGAAGAATGTGGACATATAATTTATCAAAAACCAAAGTTGAGAAAGGTCTGCAGAACATCAAGGAGTCACATCATGATGTTGAATTAGAAGAAGAATTAAAAGAGGAATCCATGGCTAAATAATATTCTTATAAATCTCATAGTACAAATTGAAGAGCATAAATTGATTAATCCAAAATCATTGGGGATTGGATAGATCCCATAAAGACAAGGAGAATGAGGAATAATTCACAATATTCATTTCTTTCAGTTTCGGAACCATCCTCATTTGAAGAAGCTACAAAGGAAGAATCAAGGGTTAAGGCCATGAATGAAGTGTTGGATCAGATCGATAAGAGCCAAACATGGGATTTAGTTGTGAGATCCATTAACCACAATGTTATCAGTACAAAGTTTATTTTTAAAAATAAATTTTATTGGCATGGAAATGTGATCAGAAATAAGGCACAATTGGTGTATAAAGTCTATTCACATATTGAAGGTGTTGATATTGAAGAGACATTTTCTCCAGTGGATAGATTGGATTCAATCAGACTTTTTCTTGCCATGAAAATTCAAAGAGGATACAAAGTGTATCAAATGGATGTCAAAACATATTTCTTAAATGGTGTTCTTGAATAAGAAGTCTACATTTTACAAACAGTGGGATTTTATCTTGGTAATAATGAAATGAAGGTTTGCAGATTAAATAAGGATCTCTATAGTCTAAATTAGGAACCATTAGCTTGGTACTATCTGATGGATTCTTATCTAAGAAAGATCAAATTTAAAATTGGAGGAGTTGATCACAATCTCCATGTGAAGAATTCTCAGAAAAGAATAATTTATGGTATTGATGCATGTTTATAAAATTATCTTTGATGGAAGTAGGGAAGGATCAGTAGATGAATTTTCCAATCGCATGAAATCATAATTTGAAAAGTCTATGATTGGTGACCTCACTTACTTCTTGGGTTTGCAATTGATTTAAAGAAAAAAACTATAATTTTATTTCTCAGGAAAAATTATGTAAGAGAGTTACGAAAGAAATTCAATATCTATGACTCCCAACCAATGTCAACTCTGATTGCGGTTGGAACTAAAGTGAGAAAGCATGAGGATGGGACTTCTGTAGATACCACCTTGTACATAAGAATCATTGGAAACCGTATGTACTTAAATACAACAATTCCAGATATTGTCTATACAACTTTTTTAGAGGCCATCTTCCAAATTAATCTGAAGGAAGAATATATGGGGGTAGTAAAACTAATCATGATGTATATTCATGGTACTCACAATAATGGTTTATACTTTTCTGTAGGAGAGGATAATGAAATGTCATCAGTTTTTGATGTTGACTAGGCAAGATATGTGATTGATATAAATTCCAAAAGTGGTGGAGCATTATTTATTAGAAAGAAATTTCTAGTTTGGTTGAGTAAGAAATAGGAAAGTACTTCTCTTAGTACCACTGAAGATGAGTATATATCCGCGACAAAGGATTTCACTCAGCTACTTTGGATGAAGCAACAAATGACTGATGTTGGCGATAAGGTAAAAAATCCAATGGCGATTCACAATTATAAGATGATCACAATTTATCTTATGAAGAATCCTCTTCAGTACTCTCTTACAAAACAAATTGAAATTAGATATAACTTTATCAAGGAAAAAAGATGAACAAGGCCTGATTAAAATGGATCATATTGGAACTAATGATCATGTGGTTGACATCCATATAATTCCATTGTCAAAAAAGGTGTTGGAGAAACATCGATTGAAACTCGGTGTTCAACCACCTCCTAGTGCATGAGGAGGTCATAAAATTCCCCTCACCCCAATTGTTTTAATTGTTTTAATCTGTTTGTGGAAGTGATACAGGTTTATGGGGGGGATATATTATGTAGGAGGAGTATGTTCCTGAGCACTACAAGTCAAGATTTGTGTCTTTGGGTTTATTTTCAATGGGAGATAATGGATAAATTCAATGGTTCAAAGAAGGATAATGAATTTTTTTTCTAGTTATAGGATAGATAAAAAGTAGAGGAATTAAAAAAGGTTACAATGGGGGAGAATGATGAGTTTCAAAGAGAGCAAATGCTTGGAGAAAATGATAATGGTGTTTAGTGTCAAGAGAAAATTCATCCTTACCCTCTTTATTTTTACACTTATCATTGTTCACATAGACATAGATAGTTTTATAAGTTATTTTTTATTGATTGGGTATTGGTTTTTATTGTAGCTAGTGCTTTATTAAACTTATCTGCGAATTGAAAACAAACACAAAGGGGGAGATTGTTGGAACCAAGGATGTTATTAACTAGAAATGGAGTATGGGTTGTGTTTTTTTGTCAATACACATTAGTTGGATCATGTATTTCTCATCACATTTGTTTTTATGATTGAGGCATAATTTAGTATTGAAGGTGGGACGATTTCCTAGTGTTTGCTAAAAAATTTGGCCTCAAAATTGGGAGTTTTTTTTTGGAATAGGAAGGATTTTAGCATAAGAGTGAAAGAGATGCAGAATGGTGAAGGAAATCAGAAAAGGAAGGGAACTATGTAGCACAAGACATGAACCATGTACCATATACTGGGAAAATTTTGTGTACCGCAAAGTTCCCTATGTGGACCACAGACGAAAATGCTTCGTAGAATGGAAAATGGTTCATGGTGAAGGTTTTTAGTTCACAGAAAGGATCATTGTGTGTGGAAGGAAAATGGTGCGTGGGATGCTAATTTATTAAAATAAATGAGATAGTGTTTTGAATAGTTATGATGGGTGTTGTTTTTTAAAACAAGGTGTTGATTTGTGCCACCATGTTGGGAAATGGCAGTACCTAGAATGGGAAAGAAACATTGTTCACGAGTGAAGCAGTTCCCGGTGAAGGTTGTACTCAATCTTTGATTTTCATAAATCTTAAATTAGAAGATTTTCCAAATCACTTTACCAATATAAGGATATCTAATCCCCAGCATTATGAAATGGGTTGATATTAAAAATCTGGGAGGATTTCAGTGAAGTCAAGAGTGGTTCGCAGGAAGAACACTATGCAAAGGAGATTCTAATTGGATATTTAATAGATTTTGGTGAAGTGTGAAAATAGTTTGTGGGAAGATAAGTCCTCATAGGAAAGGTAGTACGCGGAAAAATAAAATAGTTCATGCTGCTCTTGCATTAATTAGTTGAAGTAGAGCAGTAAGTGGAGCAGGGGTGGCTCGCAGAAGGTGGCTCACAGAAGGAAGTCAGCGGAGGCAGTATGTGAAGTAGATCTATGGAGGTAGTTCATAGAGAAAGTATATGAAGTTGGTATACAAAGAAAGAAAGTCAGTTTATAGAGGAGTTATTTTGGAACTATTAGTGTGTGGAAAAGTGAAATACATTTGTGGATAAAACAAATGGGACTTCAACAGAGCATCCATCTATAGTTGAGGATGCATGATTTAATGCCTATACATTGAAGTGACCTTCATGTTGATAAACATACTTCATATTATTTCCAAAGAATTAAGAAAGGGGGAGTCAAACATAAGTGATCTAAGGTACGTGGTGTTCCTTCCCTAAAATCATGTAAAGGTAGTGCACCTAGTATAAAATGAGAGTGCTAAAATATAGTAATCCGCAACTAGTGAATATTAGTGGAATTTGGTATGACTAATAACCTTTCAGAATATACTCCTTGGATGTATCCCTTAATGATGAACTAAGTAAAATTTCTGAGTCTTTTATTGGAATATTATTTTTTTCTTCAGTACTTTATCATCACACAGGTTTAACAGGTTCCTACCAACGTGGGAACATGAACCGTCAAATTAAAATAAAAATTTTCACCCTGAGTCAACCTTCCCCTCACAGGGTGTTTTGGGGTCCTCCATAAAATTCAAATTGATATCATGAATGAACAAAAACATGATATACATATCCAAGTACAAAATTTACTCTATTTCAGCTACTCTTAGAGAAATTTTAGTTTGAATATACTTAACTAAAACATTATGATCTGCTTCAAGATCCGTAAAAAACATCTTCATTATATTGTTTGATCCAAATAGAAATGGAATAATATATTCATAATTATGATATTGATTTCCAATTGATCTAAGATCAAAGTGGAATACTCCTTCATGATGGAATTTCAAAATTTTGATAAATTTATACTAAAGAAATTGAAATCCCTTATCTTCTATTCATAAAAATACAGTATCTTCTAATTCATGAAAACTATACTAAACACAAATATAGAAATTCTTGATCTTTTCTTCATAATTAAAATATGTATTCTCCTCATTGAATATAAATTCTATACCATGAAATGAAATATCTTTATTCATTAGAAGGTTCGTTTCATACAACTTCTCAAAATTCGCAACCTTTTCTTGAAGAATCTTTATTGAGGGAACACATTGATGCTTTGGGTCAATGGGATCACCTTCATCAGTTCATTTAGTCTTTTCCATTACTAAGAATTGAAATGTTGGAGGCTTTCAGATTTTTTGGTTTTGGAAGAAGATGAAGGCTTTGGTAGGAAAAATGGTTTGAAAAACAAATGGGTAAGGTAAGTCGAAGAGTTTTTGAAAGATAATGACATGGCCTATATTATTGTGAATGATACATATGGTAATCATGAATTTTTAGTTTTTGAAAACATACAATTTAAAAACTAAAAATGAGTAAGTATCAATTTAATCAAATAAATGAAATTATAATTTTTACAACAAAAATAAAATGGAAAAATAAAAAATATAACCGAAATAAATAAAATCAATTTAAATATATATTCATTAAAAAAATAAACATAAAAGATTAATTTACAATCAAATAAACCTAACACCCCCTAAATAAAATAAATAGTTGTTGTGGGAAGTGGTTTAGTGAAAATATCAGCTAATTGATATTTAGTGTTAAAAACTTTTAATGATATATCCTATTTAAGAACATAATATTTTAGAATTAATGTCTTATATCAATGTTCTTAGTCCTTGAATGAATTATAGGATTTTTTGAAATATTTATAGCACTAGTATTATCACAAAAAAATAGGTATACTGCAAAAATTTTGTTTAAACTCTAGTTGTAAGAACCTGGTTCTTCTTTTGATGTATGGATCATTTCTATTCAGTTCGTACTTATGAAAATGGAGGAAAAATAGTCCAAGTGATGGTTGTAGAGCTGTTACACAACATGACCAGGGTTTATATGCCATGTAATCCTAGTACACATCATATATGTAAGTCGACATGACTCATTAATGACGTGTGAGGATTTTCAGAAAAAAGGGAAAACCAAGAATATACATGAAATGTATATTCAAGTACACACCATGTATTTTTTGTTTTTCTATGGTAAGTTACCTCATTTTGTCATTTCTGGAAAGAAGCTCACCTGGGTATCATGAATATGTAGTTCCAAAAGAAGTTTTGGAACCTGATTTTCTATCAAAACTCCAATTCAAACACCATCAAATGTGTTGGAATCTAATTGGTAATCACTAGATTCCTCTTGAGCTATTATTTCTGATTTCTTCTCTAGACCTAGTTATCGAGGGTTTAGAATTTATTCTCATTTTGTAGATCATCCCAATTTTAGGTATAATTAGAGACTGAAGTGGATGAGTAGAGTCATACAAGTATGAGGCATGTGGTCTCGTGCTTTTCCCTAATTTTCAAGCTATTTGTATATGTCGGAGTGTTGCATGCCTATTATTAGAGTGTCGCTTTTAATGACTATTGCCTATTTTCATTTCCTATTTTTTAGGTAATTGATTAAGTGTTTGAAATAATTTTCAGGGTTTTTTACCTTGAATTAGGTCCACCCATGAGTGTGTTTCCCTTGAATGACCGTTTGTGGCCATTTGGTCAAGGATGCCCATGAGGCATGCCTTTTTCAAATTTCATAGGTTGTTAAAAATTAATTGAGATTCTAATAGAATTACAAGGTTGTTAAATTATAATTAAAATTAATTATTGTTATGGGATGGATAATTTTCCCCTTAACCCATGTATACCTTTATGGATTAAAGCATGTTTGCCTTTCCCATGTGAGTAAGTAAAATCTATGACTTGAATTGATGAAATTGAATTGAGTTGCTTTAATTATGGATTTGACCATGTGAGATAATTTATGGTTAATCCTTGTGATAGTTTAAATTACATGATAGTCTATTTATATAGATTGGCTACGTGAGTTGATTAATTTTTGAACCATGTCATAGTTTAATATGTGTGTGCTTCTTCTTATATAAAATGTGCCTGTGTGATTTGATTAATGTTAAATCCATGTAATTGTTTAATTTACATGTGTTTATTTTTATAAGAATTTTCCATAAGAGTTGATTAATATTGAACCATGTGGTAGTTTAATTCACATGTGTTTCTTTTTATAATAATTTCCCACATTAGTTGATTAATGTTGAACCATGTAATAGTTTAATTTACATGTGTTTCTTGATATATGATATGTTCCCACATGAGTATATAAATGATAAATCCATGTAATAGTTTAATTTACATGTGTTCTTATTTTGATAATTGTTACCATTTGAGTATTTGAAAGGTTAATCCTTCTTGAGGTTGGTCCTTTCTTGAGACTGTATTGGATGCTTTTGGTTTTGACAATTACATGCCTAATTAAATGTTAATTGATTCTTAAATGATAAAAGGGTAAATAAAAATCAGAGAATCTTGGATTTTTCTATAATTCCATGGATAGGTTTATGCAACTATTGTACCATATACCTATGGTGACTCATGGAACCTATGGGATTGCATGGATCGACTCAAAGGAGGTTTATCATGTTAATCCATGAGTGATCTAAATATTTAGTGGTAGGCATCATGTAGGCTATGTTTAAAGGCCGAAAAATCATGGAATGATGGATACCATGGATGGGTTCTATTGGCAATATTTATATGTCTTGGGAGATACTAGGGTCTTATTTATAGGATCCAAGGATGACCAAGTTGACATATACTCAGACCAGACATGGAGAGAGACTGAGTTCCTAAGAGGATCATATATATGGGCTTGAAGGATGTAGGTGTTTGTCACCAGGTGTACTACATGAATTCTAACATAGTAATGTAAATGGAAATTCAGATTGTAAATTGAATTCTGAAATGGAATGACTTATGACATGTCTGCTAATCCCAAGCACAAGCTTGGATTCAGTCTTCAGCTTACTTGTTTTGATAGCTCTTGAGGTATCTACTATATTTAATTTATATAGGGATTTTTGGGCTTAGTATGGATCCTGAGACTTATATAATTCAATGTAATTGAACTATTAATGAATATGAAATTAATGTAAATAGAAACCAGTACTTGTAAGATTGTTTACTTTTGAGTACTTTCTAGCTTACTACTTTCAATATTGTACACTACATGTTATATATATTCCCTAATAGATTGGAATAGACCTTGGGTGTTTTCTTATTGGAATTTAGTATCACACCCTATTTGGGTCATGTTTTTGGACCTAAGAAGATTATATTGTTGTAGGTGTTAATAAGGTAAAGTGTCCTTCTACAGGTACTTGATATGTTGTTTAGGAGTAGGAGAGCATGGGACCAAGCAAAGGCTTGCGATGATTCTGAGTTTCCTTAGTCCTTTTTTCACTATTGATAATTATATCATGTATTACTATAATGTTACCTATTTTGACTATTTTCCTAGAACATGTGATATGCAGCATCCTCCTTTGTGTGCTATGAACATCTGGTTATTTATATTATCAGTCTTCTATTGTTTACTTCTATTTCATGGTATTGCTACTTCCTCTCTTGATTTCTTATTTTATTCCTCTATGTCAAACTCTTACAATAAGGGAATAGTTTCCCCACTATCACACATAGGTGCTCGCTACTATTTAGAAGTCTGGCATTTGGGGAAATGCACTTTAGGTCATGTGGCCAATCCGGTATGGGGAACCTTTGAGTGGAATCCGGATCCGAGAGGTTAGAAAGATGTATTAGAGGACTTCTTTTCTGGTTTTCATTGTTGTTTGGTGATTATGGGATGAATTAAAAATTTAGTAGGATTTTTCAATATGATGTGACCGAAAGTAGGTACCCCACATACAAGAAAAACCCAAATTGTGTTGAATTGAATTGTGATTTTTGGAATTTGAGATATTACAATTGATTTGATTCCACCATTGGGTGAAACACTTGTATTGTGATATTAATATTTATATCATTCTGGTTCTATTTTTTGAAACCTAATAAGATGCAGGTATTCCATCTGATGCATCATATAGTAACTTGTTAAAAATCTAATTCCATGCAGTCTTTCCATGCCATTTAGAGAGAATTTGTGATTGCATGTTGTTGTGGTAGATGTCATGCTAGATATGTCTGCTGTTGTTATAGGTTTATTGGTACATGTTATGGTTTGAATTGGATGGATTCCAAACTTTGGTCCCTAAGGTGTATTTTCCCTCTTTTATTGGAATTTGGTGTGTCATGTTTCGAACATGTATTGAATCATGTTATTATGTGCTACAGATAGACACTAAGCTTTGATCCCTAAGGTGTATAGGCCCTCTTGAATCGGAATTTGGTGGATCATGTTCGTGTCTTAAATTGAATTGTGTTATGATATGATATATATGGATTCCAAACATTGATTCATGGGTAGTATAGGCCCTCACATATTGGAATTTGGCATACCTTTGGTTTACTTTTCAAAAGTGGGGGTTTCAGGATAATTCTTGAGAGTTACTAGAATTTTCTATTTGGAATCCCAGACAAAATGGAGTGTGGTTCTATGAACACACACCATGTATTATTCTATTCTAAACACCATTTAGTTTTACATAGGTATACCCTATATGGCTCTGTCCATGTAAAAGTACATGGCCAGGAGGTGAGGCTTTAGAACATGTTGTGCACTCGAATTACACATCATGTACCTGGGGTGTTTACATGCCTAGGCCGGAGGAAGTACACTCCTATGTAAAATATTGAGGGTACACATTGTGTATGGTTTCTATACATTGTGTACTTATCTTCTGGTACCCTTTTTGGGTCTTTTCTTATTTTTTACCTTTGTCAATTTTGCGCCTAAGATTAGTCCTTTCTGGGTAGTTTTCCACATAGATCGTGATGGTGAAACCTATAGAGAATTTTGATGAATCGTAATGGGTTTTTTGGGGATTATATATAATGAAGAGGTTCTTTTTTTTGTTACCATTTTCATTCATCACCCAAGAGTGAAACTTAGCTTGAATGATTGGTTGGGTGTTCATACCAACCTAGTTGAGACTTTTGATCTAAGGTGAGCTGTGATCTATCTATCTAGACCAATGTTGTTCTATAGAGTACCTTGTAGGATCTATCTTCTATGTACTATTTACAAGGATCCCTACTGTAGGATGCCTCATTTGTTTATCATTCGATGATCCTATGTAGGATTCATCCTTTTCCTTTTTAGCCAAGGATCCTGTGTAGGATTCCTTCCATTGTGTTTACTAGGATGATCCCAAGTAGGATGCCTCTCAATGTTTGACTTGACTAGACCCAAATTTAGTAGTGGTATTTTGGTAGTATCACTCATCGTTTGACACCTAGACCTAACCCATGGGGTAGGAAGAGGGGTGAGTGCTTAGAGGACGATGTTGACCTATCATGTTTTTAATATCTACACTTTTGAGCTACGAGCATTACTTGTATCTATTGACCCTCATAGGTTTCCTATTTATTAAAAAGGAACTTACATGATAAATTATTTTTATCCCTAGTAGGATGTTTGGTTTTTAAATAGGACACCCTTGTTCATATGGGTGATCATTGTATTTTGACCCTTGATGTTGGAATGAGAATTGAGGAATACTCGGTTCAATAGGTCAAACATGTCTCAGGCATGGTCCACTAATTAGAAGTCTATGTGAACCTATCATTCCATAAGTTATTAGAGAACTTTTATGTTTTAATTTTTTTAAATTGTTGTGTAGATGGTGTGCTTTTGAGCCTATTCCTACATGATCCATCTAGTACTAGGATGCATAGTATGGACATCTTATAAATAGTATGCAGAATGTGTTGTTGTATCTTATAAACTCAGGGTAGTATATGTTGACATATGCGGTACCCGTCGACTATTAAATTTTTAAATGAGTTGTTTTGTTTGGATAAATCATTGATCTTTGAGCTATTTTATACGTTTTTGTGTTATCTATGAGGTATAGTGACCTGATCATTATAGAACCATGTTTTTTCCACTACTCAGAAGGAATTTCTTGGATACATGTGTTTTAACATGCCAGTTAGTTTAATTTTGGATTTCATGATAAGTGATATGATGTGATGATCGTGGTTCATGGAATGAAACTTGTGCATTTAAGTTGTTTTTGAATTAGTGTGTTGAGAGTGGATGGTTCTTTTTCTTGATGTATAATACACTTCTAGGTGGGGAGAATCATGTTGATTCAATTTAAATGTGTCCTTCCAGGTATAAAGATCACAATCAGAGACCATTCATAAATGGTCGATTCTACTTGAAATACTTTAAGGCTTTCGAGTTTTGTTTCTTGTTTATGCTTGCTTTGAGGCATGATGTTGTTGTGGTTGGCTGACTTTGTAGCCCTTATGAGGTACCAATGATCATGTATAGACCTTGGTGCTTAATCATGAGCTATCACATTAATTCCTTGGGATAAAGGCATTGTGTTAAGTTAAATGATGATGCGTCGACAAGTGAATCTAGGTTTCTTTCAGGAGGTCAACCAGTAGTGGTTTGTCTGGCCTTTTTTGGAAATTTGTGAGATCCTCTTTGTCTAATCTTCCTTATGAGATGACCATGTCCCCTCTCTTGATATTGACTCAGATGCACTAAGAGATAATCATTTATACGATGCGCTACATTCAAAAGCCATTGGTCCAGTTCGTGATCTATTTATATGTCGTGCACTGGATGTGTTTCTTTAAATGGGCATTTGTTTATCTTGAGTTATTCTTAGGTTTTCATGTAGGAAAGCCTTGGACGTACTTTGGATGCCTAACATTTTCTTTGATGTGACCACCGATCATATGCCACTATAGGGTCAGTCAATGTTCTTATGTGGAATATTGTCCTTTTACCAAAGTCTCACTTGTAACAGGGAGTATGGACCACCATGGTGAGTTCCTTAGAATACAGGTTGATGAATATAAGTTTATATAGAACTTATAGTTGGGATCATATGTGATTCTTCCTTAAGATGGCATGAATCAATGTCTGTTCAATTAAAAAACTGAATCTTATAAGATCACATATATTTGATTAAAATGACTATGAATACTAGAGAGACAAAATGAAGATATTTTTTTATCAATACTAGTTTTGATAATTATGATATGCTTACTTGAGATTACAAAATTTCCAAAAAGGAAGTCAGAACTTTTACTAACCAGGAGAAGCAAGAATATCAACTGAAATATGAGGTACACAATACTTTGCTTTGTTCTATAACCAGGAATATATACAACTAGATATCATCCTTTGAAGTCTAAAATAGCATCTATAATAGACTATAGGTTACACATTTTGGTACTTCTATAGTTATTGATACAAGAAGATCCATGCTCAGAGTTAATTATCCTGAGTTTTTTTCCTATGGAGAATCTATAGTTAAAGTTCAAAAAAGATTTATGCCTTTTGTAAATATCCTAAATTCAATGGGACATTAAGGATTAGATGATGAAATTTTTGTATATAAGATTATAGATATCATGCCTAATGAATGAAAATCGAAGAGAACTGCGATTGATGGGTCAAGAAAAGTCATAATTGTGACTCTAGTTGAGTTATTTGGAACTCTCTTGAAACATCAGAACAGATTACAAAAAGATACTAAGAATGCAAAGAAGAATAATGGGAGTGTTTCTTTTAATACTACTTCAAATCAGTGGAAAGACAAGAATCCTGAGAAATTTGTTAAGTCAATAAAGACAAAGAGTGTTTTTGTTCAATTAGACTCTAGTGAATCTGAACATTCAGAGAATTTGTTAGCCAATCATGCTTGAAGGATAAACAAGATTATTGAAAAGAATAATTTTCAATATATATGTAAGAAAAAGGATAATAAGTATAAGAAATATTCTGAAGTCACATGTTATTAATGAAAGAAATATGGACTTACCGGACTTGACTATCCAATGTTTAAAAGAAGAGACAAGAAAGATAGACGTTATGGAAAGAATAATAGAAGATATTATTAGTTTAAAGGAAAGAATATTCTAAAGGAAAATGATTCATAGTGTGAAAGTGGTTTAGACTCATCTGATGAATTGTCAGATAATTAAACTTCTTGATAGAAGAATTTTGGTCTTTGTGCTAAAATACCTACTGAGAATCAATGACTTATAGAAAAGGTACACAATGTTGAATCCTTAAAAAATATGTGTTTGAATGATAATTATCCTGATGAAAAGTATTATGAGTCTTTTGATGAATAATCCTCCTCATTATAGGATATTTTACCTTCATTTGATGAAGTTTCTATATTTTCAAAGTTGCTTGAAAATGAGAATTGCAAAATCAAAAAAAAATCAAGAAAAGGAAAATACTATAATTAGTGTTTTAACAAAAGAACTATCATATATTTCAAAAGATCTTGATGAAAAATCTTTTGAAATTATTTTTATTTATAGAAACTGTGAGGAAGTAAATTTTGATAAGGATAAAACTTCTATTCATTTTAAAAAGGTTATTTCTAATAAAAATGTTTTAGAGAAAAAATTTAATTCTAAAACTAATACTTTCAATGATAAGAATTTATTCATTGGACTAAAATATGAAATATTTTCTCTAATGAAACTCTTGTCAAATTATAAATATGGAAGAGAAAATTGTGATAAGATGTATT
Source organism: Viscum album (assembly GCA_963277665.1). Taxonomy (NCBI): domain Eukaryota; kingdom Viridiplantae; phylum Streptophyta; class Magnoliopsida; order Santalales; family Viscaceae; genus Viscum; species Viscum album. The sequence goes on along the minus strand of OY728145.1, from coordinate 1,080,552,265 downwards.
CTCAAATTCATCCTCTTAGAAATAGTTCTGGAATTGGTTACTCCCATCCAAAACCCTTATTCAATAATAACTATTTTGTTCCCAAAAGTGGACTATTCTTCACTAAGTGTCAAAGTGGTGGAATTTGGAATCAAAATTGTTCTTTAAATAAAATCCAATCCTTAGGATTTTATAAATCCCCTTTTTTCAAACAAATATGGATTCCAATGATTTTACTTTCCAACATTTCTAGATCCAAGAAAGTTTAATTTCTAAAATTCATAATGTTTTGTTTTTAGGGAAAAAAGGAAGTACAAACAAAATTACATGGTACATGGAAAGTGGGTTTTCCTAGCATATTACTGGTAACAAAAACTTATTTTTAAGGATTATCAAGATGAAAGGTGGAAAAGTAACATTCAGAGATAATTTTCAAGGAGATATTGTTGGTATAGGTAACATTGTTCTTCTTGGAAAAGCCTTTATTTTAAATTATTTATTTGTTAATGGTCTTAATCGCAACCTTGTAAGAATAATTCAATTATTTGATTAAGTTTACCTTGTGAATGTTAGAAATGATAGATGATTAGTACATAATTCCAAGGATGAATTCATTCTTTCTTCCCATCAGCATGAGAATGTCTACACACTTAACATAGAAGACCTAAGGAGCCAAAACTTACCTTACCTTAGTGTAATCATATATCAATCTTCGTTATGGAATATAAGGTTAGAAAACTATAACCTTAGGAACTTATGCAAACTAAATAAGGAGGGAATTGTTAAGGAGCTACCAGATCTTAGATTTGATTATTCAAAAGTCTACGACCCTTGTCAATCTAGCAAGAAACATAAGTCTAGCTTTAAATCTATAATTTAATTCTCAAATTATGATGCTTTATATCTAGTGCACATATACTTATTCATCCCTATACAAATTTTAAGTATTGGTGGAAAATACTATGTATTTGTTTTATTTTAGGACTAAACTAGATTTACATGGGTATATTTTCTAGTAAAGAATGAGGAACCCTTTTCTTATTTCAAAAAATTTATATCCAAAGTTAAAAATGAGAAAAACCTTCCATTGATAACTATTCATAGTGATCATGATGGACAATTTGAAAATTTTTATTTTTAAAATTTTTGTAGTAAGAAAGGAATTACTCATAACTTCTTATCTCCAAGAACTCCACAACAAAATGGTTTTATTGAAAGAAGAAACCAAGTTATTCAAATATAACAATAACCATGTTGAGTGAATACTAAATTGCTAAACACTATTGGGATTAAGTTGTTAGTACTTCTTTTTATACTATAAATCAAGTTTTAATAAGGCCATTTCTAAATAAAATGCCTTATGAGTTATGGATATACCGAAAACCAAAAGATTCATACTTCAGAGTACTTAGATGAAAAGTATACATTTTGAATAAAAACTATAACCTACACAAATTCACACCCAAATTTTATGAGGAAATTTTCTTTGGTTATTCCACTACCTCTAAGGATTTTAGAGTTTTGAATAAAAATTCATGTACTATTGAGGAAATAATACATGTAAAATTTGATGAAACTAAACATTTTGACATTAAAGAATCCCAACCCACATCTTTATATGTGTTTTACTTAATTTAATGTCAACATTTGATTAAAGATTATTCTAACAAGGAAAATACTCAAGAAATAATTTATGAAGTATTTACTCCAGTTAATTTTCTACCTTATATTGATTAACATGTTTTACAAAACCCAAAGCAGTTGTTTCTTAAGAATCATCATAGTGATAATATCATTAGTGACGTAAATAAACCAGTAAGGACTAGAATTTCTTTGATAAATGAAGTAGAAAATATTTATTTTCATTCTCAATTAGAACCTAAAAGTATTTATGAGGCTTTGGGTTATGAATTTTGGATAAAGTCAATGCAAGATGAGCTAAATTAATTTGAAAGGAACAATGTATGGACCTTGGTTTAAATTCCTAAAGAAACCTCTGAAACTGGAGTAAAATGGATCTTCAAAAACAGATGTGATGAAAATGGAATCATTGTTTGAAATAAGGAAAGACTTGTTTCTAAAAGATATAATCAACAACAGGGAATAGACTATGAAGAAACCTATGCTCCTGTAGCAAGACTTGAATCCTTTTGTATTCTATTAGCCATTGAATCATTCTCTAAATTCAATATTTTTAAAATGGATGTGAAGTGTTCTTTCCTTAATGTATATGTTCAAGAGTAAGTTTATTTTGAACAACCTTCTGGTTTTGAAGATGAAAAACATCCTGAAAATGTTTTTGAACTTACCAGATCTTTATATGGTCTTAAAAATTCCATAGATCTTGGTATGATATACTTGCAAGATTTTTGTTACAAAAAAAATTGTTAAGGGACCTACTGATCCAACTATTTTTATAAATAAATAAAAAAATGTTTTTATTATTCAAATTTGTGTTTATGACATTATATTCGGATCAACTCATCAATACTTAACTAATTATTTTATGAATATTATTAAATATGAGTCTGAAATGAGCATGATGTGTGAGTTATCTTTCATTCTTGGTTTTTAAATTTAAAAAAATATAAGGAACCTATATATCTCAACATAATTATATAAAATATCTTATAAAAAATATTGGGTATGACAACACTAAAGTATCAGTACTCCAATCGAAACTTAAAAAAACACTTGATCTTGATGAAACTGGTAAACCAGTAGATCAAAAATATTTTAGAGGAATAATAGGAAGTCTAATATACTTGATAGATAGTCACCCATACATAATTTTTTCCGTATGATTATGTGAAATATACCAAGAAAATAGAAAATAATCTCATTTAAAAGTTGTGAAAAGAATTTTTTTCTATTTAAAGGGAACTTTAGATTCAAGAATTTTTTTTATTGTTTTTGACATTATTTTGAATTAAAAAGTTTCTCATATGATGATTTTTGTGGTTGTGGAATGGATAGAAAAAGAACATCTGGAACCTTTTATTTTGTTGGAGAATAATTATTTTCTTGGACATGTAAGAAACAAAATTTATTAGCACTTTCCACTACTGAAGAAGAATATATGGAAGTTGGAAGTTGTTATGCTCAAGTGTTGTAGATACAACACACACTCATTGATTATGGAATGAGTTTTACTAAAACTCTGATACAATGTTATAAAATCAGTTCCATTACCTTAAGAAAAACTCAGCACATCACTCTCGTGCAAAGAACATAGATATTAGACATCATTTTCTTAGGGATCACACGCTTAAAGGAGATATTATTTTACAATTTTTTGGAACACAGGAACATCTTGCTGATATTTTTACAAAACCTTTACCTTTCGATATATTTGAATACACTAAACAAAAGTTATGAATGGTAATTTTAAGGTAATCATTCATATACAATTTTTTAAACTATCTCCTTACATTAAGTTACACATTTTCATAGGCGGACTACACTTTATTTCCTTAATAATTTTTTTCAGATCCTACTAAAAAGTTTTCAGAACCTATAAAATGTTTTTTGAATCTAATAAAATTTTTGGATTTTATTTTTTGTAAGTTAATTTTTTTGGATTTTAATATTTTTAAGAAGAATGTTATCTAATACTAACAAATCTAATGAGAACTCCAAAAGGTGAATCTTCTAAACAATTACTTCTTAACTAAAATTTTTTATGTTGGTATTTCAATCATGTTTTAAGAAAAACATCATCAAATTCATCTTCATTAAATCTGTTTTGTTTCTTTAAAACCTCAAAAGATCAGAACCTGTAATACCTTCTTTAGATTAATCTCAAACGTCAGATCAGATCATTTTATTTTAATCCATTATATTGAGTTTTGGAAGTTGAACTATCACCTCATTGACTATATAAAGAAGGGGACCCCCCATATGTCCCGCATCGATCTCCAAAGATTTTTAACTATGTTGCTACTAGCCTTTAAAGATTTTAGTTTAATTCTAAAAACTTTCCTTAGTTCTGATTATCTCTTTCAATCTCTTCGAAATGTTTATTGCATGTGCATAAGGAGTTTAAATAATTATTCATTTTTAGAGAAATTTTAGTTAATAAGGATTTATTCCTCAAGTATGATTACTTATTAATCAAGATAATAAAGTTCCAAGTATGGGAAAAATTTTCATTGTGAAAAACAAGGGAGAAAAATATCCATTGTATATAGAACTACTGAAAAAATTCAATGAATCAATTGAGTTCTTCATAGAATGAGGGAATGATAAGGTACCCTTTAAGTGTAATAGAAAATATTACTCAATGTCTTTCAATAAATTTATAGATATTCTTACAATCCCGTTTGTTGGAGAATATTTTTATTCCTCTCATAAGCTGTCAGAATCAGAATGTTCATTCAACAAGGAAAAGGCCATAGATTCTTTATGCCTTCAGTCAGTAAAGAAGCCGAAAATTTCTCATATTTATTCAAACTATTGAATTATAGAATTATAGATGCAAGGGATTCTCATTCCATGAAAAGGAGATAAGTATAACCCTAATATTATAGATATCTTCAGGTTAGATTTCCTTGTAAATCTACGGAAAGTAAATATGATTAGATATATATTCATCCTGATCTGTAAGATAAATAATGGGTTAATCAAGTCTTAGATCCTCATGTTTCAAGAAACTTTATCAGAGTTGTTAGTTAATTACTTGAACACCAGTAATGTTTTATGAAAGTTGAATCCACATAAGTTTAATATTTTTCTTTTAAGTGACAGCACCCTTAGAAGGATCAAACACTATTTTGATGTTAATACTAACGAATTTGTTGGTTTTTCTAGAAAATTAGATCAAGTAGGAGAAATTTCTATGAAAGAAATAGCTGAATCCAAGAAATTAAAATTTCAAGAATCCAAACCACTAAAGTCAAAGAATGAAAAGAACCTATACTCCTGAAGATTTTTCCAAGTTTATACAAGATAATTCACAATGAAAATATGTAGATCTAGTGTTTGGGATAGATATGTAAGAATAAAATGCTTTAAGAATTCAATAAGCTGAAGAACATGAAAAACAAGCTAAAGAAAAGAAGCTTAAGAAAAATCTATCACAAGTAGAGATAATTCAGGACTTGTTGAAAGATTCATAAAAATCCTCAGAAAAAATCCATGGTCCAGATTCCTTTCTTAATGATTCTAAACATCCCTCTAAACAATCAAAATTCATGGTGATATAGGGTACTCCAATAAATAAAGTTAAAACAATTACTTTAGACTCAGTTCTGATTGTTGAAGAACATTCACAGGAAAAAGATGAATCCAGTTGAGAGAAATATAGTGAGGATGAGAATCAAGAAATTAGAGAAATACAGAGAGGGAGAGTGTGTAAATCCAACAAACTATCTATAAGAACCTCTCAATCCTCCTTTTACAATCTTTCCTCAGAAGGAAAATCAGTTCATAAATCTGATTACCGGGTTCAAAAAGCTTCCCCAACTCAGAAAGACATTGTCGGTGATAGTGAAGATCAAAAATTTTCTTATGGTGATGATGGTTATAATGAAGATGGTGATGGTGATGATGATGAAGACATGATTATGAAAATTTTTAATGAAATACAAACAGTTCAAAGAACAAAGAAGTCTGTCTCTAAGAAATCCAAAGGGAAAAAGGTAGATGTTAGAACATCTAAACCAAATGCATCAGAATCATAAAATTCTTCCTCCTCTATAGGTGTATACTTTGTTATTTAATCTTTGAAAAAGTTGGTAAATTATATTCCATACATCCCAAATATTGAGTCAAGGTGTCAACCTATTCAAGAATCCTTAAATTTGAAATAGGATTCAATAACCCTTCACATGGAGAAGTTGATAAAGATTGAAGTTGAATTCAAAACCTTTGTTTAGAATTATGATTCTCATGGGAAATCCAAGAGAGATTTTTCAATGTGGTAAAAACATATCAACATTGATCTTAAGGTTTTTGATGATATGTTTGAGACAATCCATAATTCCTTCAAAGATTCTGAAGACTCCCTCAAAGAACTTTCAAACAATTTTTTAGAGGAAATGAAGGAATAACAAGGCATTTAGTTTCAATAAGAAAATGATTTATAGGGGAAACTAAATTCTCTCTCAGCTTAGGTTAAAGTGGTAAAGCCTATTAAAGATGACGTGGCTGAAAAAATCAAGCCGCAGGAGGAGAAGATTAAAATTCAAGAAAAAAAGATTCAAAATCTTGAGAAAGAGAATATAGACTATGAAGTGCTCCTCGCAATGTTTCAAGATGATCATAAGTAATTGAAGAAGTTGAAGGCTATGGTTAGGGCCTTAACATAGAATAATGATTAATCTTTTATATCTCCGATCTTTTTTTGTAAAAACTTTTTCAATATAAAAATTATATTATCCATCTTGTTTTCTCATATTTTTCCTATCTTTTTTCGATACAACATATTTTCTTGTATTCCTTTTTATAAATAAAAAAGGGGGAGAATGTTCTAAAAATAATATTAGACTAAGGAGGATAATGTTTATTTAAGGGGGGAATTCTTAAAGAATAAATCCTTAAGTGAGGGGGAGAAATTTCCTTAAGAAAAGAAGAAAAATACTTACAGATAAGAATACACTCCATAGTAATTTCATAACCTAAGTGAAAGTTAGTAGTATTCATTATTTTAAGAGTCATAAACTCAAGGAGAGATAATTATTTATTTTTAACTTCAAATATAAAAAATTTTGTTCTTAATATTTTTTCCTTAAAAACAATTATTTATGCTTTCCAAAATGGGGGATATTGTTAAGTCAAAAGTTTCCTTGTGAATTTTCTCATTCCATTATGTTTTGGAAATCACAAACATATTTTATTTAATAATTTTTTACTTTATAAAGAATTTTATTTAAATATATGAAAAATCTAATTATAATCAGAATTATGCTCTCTAATATATCTTATGCCTTTTTTAGCCAAATCTATCAAACTTTTCTTATGACTAAATAGATACAAGAATAAATAAAAACTATGTAATTACTTATAATCAAAGTCCTACACTTTCTCAAATCCAATTCACCCAGAAATTCAAATCTAATTTTCACAGTTCCATAAATATGATTCGCTCCAAATTTTGAATCTGATTTTCACAATGTTTCTGAATTCTGATTCGCACAGATTTTGAAATCCAATTCACATTGCTTCCCAATTCTGATTCGTACAAATTTGAGAATACAATTCATAATTTTTCTCAATTCCCATTAACAAATATTTTTTAATCTAATTCATATTGTTTCTCAATACCGATTCACTAAAATTTTTGAATCTGATTCACTTTGTTTCTCAAATTTAATTCTATATGTTTTTGGAATCCAATCCACATGGTTTCTCAAATCCAGTTCTCTATGTTTTCCAAATCTGATTCATAGAGTTTCTCAAATCGGATTATCTATGTTTATCGAATCTGATTTACAGAGTTTCTCAAATCTGATTCTCATCATTTTTAGAATTTAATTATCATTACATTAAGAATATGATTTCATGTTTTCCACAAAACAAATAAGTGTTTATATTTCTTTAATGTTCATATACATATATTCAAATTCATATTACACATAATAATTCTCATGATATTTTTCTTATGCTAAAACTATTTCGTCTAATCTTTTATTTTATGACCATTGTAAGTTACATCTGTACAGGTCCCTCTAATATTTCAAGAAAAATATGAAATTTGTAGTCCACTTCTATAAATACCTGTTCACTTCATAATTTCTAATGTGTGGGTTTCTAGGTGTGTGTCTAAATGTTTTAAATTTTCTCTCGTGATACTAGAATTTGAACTGCTTGTTCCCTATGTTTGTATTGCTTTAACAAGAGAGTGTTGATCTTAAAGAAACCTTGTCAGGTAGCCTCTATAAGATCTTCTCTATGCATCCAATTCATTAATTGAGGGTTTTTAATATGAAGGAAGATATAGGTACTGATTACCTACTTAATCGAGGTCTTCTAACAAGAAGTCAGATAGAGGTGCTGGTTACCTTCTTAATTAAGGGTTTGCAGGGATAACAAGATAGAATCTACATCAGATCATTTTTTGATTGAGGGCTTACCCTGGTGTGGGAAAGATAGAATTTTCTGAAAGTATAAATTAAGGGACTTTTATACAAAGTTTTTGGATACCCATCTCTTTGGGTAAAATGATTATACTTGTTTTATTACAAGTTCTTTAATTACACTGTAATCTGTTTTAAATAGAAAGTGTTTCTTATACATTCACTTTCTACTTAAACTCTTATTTATGATTATATATGCTTTAAGGTAAAATATTGTTTTAAGTAAACCCATGTGACAATCATCTTAATCGAACCAAAGATGTTTTCCTTAACCTTACAGATGAGGGTCTAGTGAATCCGATTTGATTAACTTTTTTAAACATATATTTATTTAAGTTTAAAAAAAGTTTTTAAACTTACAATTCACCACCCATAATTTATTGTCCCATCTACATAAATATTTTAATGAAAAATTCCCTTGACCCTTGTCATTTTCTCTACCTAAAACATTTATCCCCTCTCTCTTTAATCCTAAACCATTATTAGCACACACTTTTTTTGAAAGAAGAATTTACACAACCTCTTCTAGGGTCAGCGAGTCTCTCCCATACATCATAGTGTCTACAAGGGTGTTATAGATAAGGTCAAGAGAGATCAATATGATCGTTTCTAGATCCTCATGATCTATAGAAACACTAATATTGGATAAATATAACATGAATTTATTAAATTAAACTAGATGGGTTTTTAAATAAGCATCGAACTTCAATCTAAAAGTGAACATACAATGCTTCTTGTAATGTATTCCTACTAGGGAGGTAGTCATGTATAAATTCTCAAGTTAAAGACATATTCTTATAGTGGTAGACTAATAATACCCTTACCTAAGAACCTTATGACCTAGGAAAAGAAAGAGGGAACTATGGTCCTAAACAAGAACATTAGAGGGAACCGATTGGTAATCTATAATAGCCTGAACAGTTTCATTAATATTTGTGATGGGTTTCATAGGCCCAGATAGGGTATCAATTAGATCTTATTGAATAAGAAATTCCCTCATTTTAATTCTCCATAAATTTAAGTCTTTGTCTCCACCGAATTTTAGAATTTCGTATCGCATTGAAGACATGTTTATCTAGATGAGTAGATGTTGAGTGTTTGGAGACAACGTTAAGCGTACACTGCCAAGAAATAGCTAATCTCACTGGGTAAATGTGTACCTTGAGATAAAAAATGCAAAGAATGTTTGATGGATTCAATTATTTCAACAAAAAAATCAATAAAAAGTTAGAATTAAATAAAAAATATAAATTCCAAATATAAAGTCAAGACAACTTGGGTTAATGAAACTATAAATAGAGTACAATAACACTGTAAACTAGATACAGTAAACAACATCATCAAAACATTAAGTTGCACACAAGAAACCGGATTTATAGAAGCAGTTAAACAGAATGCAATGAACCAGTTTGACAAAAATGTAAGCACAACTCAACATACCAGTTTTAATAGAACTGAACAAACGGATGGAAAAAAGGAAACACCACATCACATGGATCAAATTAATAGTAGTACAATCACAGCGCAGGTAAAAATATATTAAAAATAAAACACATAGTAGGATAGAAAATCTTTGATACCAATTTTTATGGTAAGTGGGTGGTGAAATTGATCCAATTAACCACCGTAAAACAAGGATCAAACTAGTACTGTATTTTAAATATAGCAGAATCAAAGGCGAATGGAAAATGAAAGAAAACTAAAGGGATGAAAGGATTTAACATGCTTCGGACCCTTAGGGTTCTTACTACATGATAATAACACCACACCCACACACACAATTTTATTATTCTCGAAAGAAAAAAAATACTGGATAAAAGATGCAAGAAAAAACGCACAAAGAATGCACACTAGAGGTTTCAACACTGAAGATATCAGATTTGAGAACATATAACGACGCTATGTAATTTTCCAAATATCCAGATCACTTCAAACAGTGCCTCGTCGCTGATGCTAGTGCTCACTTTGAAACCAAACATCATCATGCAGTAGGTTGACATCAAGAAACTCAATCCCCCTCAGCATAACATCTCTTCAGTGAGAAGCAGGAACTCCGCTAGAATCTCCCAGATATAGAATCCCAAAGTTGGAGACTGTGGATCTGGTGCTACTGTAGAAAAAGAAGGGAAGTGTGGGGGCCACTCCCAATTTGGGGAGTGATTGGTGGATGGAGTGTTCAACGGAGGTTAGAAACAACTACACTGACATATTTTTCTTCTTTTGGTGTGTAGCTGACATGGTGGACAACAGTCGTCGGCGAGAAAAGTTTCAAGGGGTTGATGAACCAACACTTGACATTGCAGAATTCCTTCTCTTTATAATAGTATGTATTCCCATTAATTGGAAGGAAGTAGTGGTGTGGTGTAATCTGGGTGTATTTTTTGTGATCCTTCGGTGAGTTGGAGCCAGAGAGAATAAACATGACGACCACCCATTTCTCCCGTGGATGTAGGCTTCAAGTTGAACCACATTAAATTCTGTGTTTCTCTATTTTTATTTCCTTTTGTGTGATCTGTATTGCCACAGACCTCCATTGAGGCCCTTACAAGTGGTATTAGAGGGATCCAGAGTGAGGGAGTTTGAAACGGCGAGGCAACTATGTGTTTTCCAATGAACATAAAATTGAAAGTGGTCAGAATATTTTTATGAGGCCAGATCCATAAAGGGGATGATGAGATGAAATGGCACAAGCGGTGTTGAAAATGGAGCTAAAACGAAGGAGATACACTCAGTCAAAGTTTAGTCAAAACCACAGGTGAACAATAACCCTGTGCCAGAGAGGAAGAAATTTTTCACACCACCGGTGAAAATTTTGGTGAGATTCTGGCATCTGCTCTGGTGCGCCACGTCATTGCCCCATTAGTAGGTGATTTGGACCGTTGAATTTGTTTTAACGATATATCTCCCAATCGGACTCCGTTTTTAGCGATCCTGGATTCTATTCCCACTATTTTGACCATTACGGATGCATCCATATGTTTAGATTTTTAAAATTCGAACTCCATAAGGTGGTTTCAGACAGGTGTGACATCAATGATGGTGATTGTGTTTTGCAAAAGTGATGATTTATGGTGGCGGAGCACTACCAAAATTTGAGATTGAGAAGTTCGATGGTCGGAAGAATTTTGGCTTGTGGAAAATAATGGTGAAAGATATTATTATTCAGCAAGGTATGATCAGACCATTAATCAAAGAAAATCTCAAGACAACCAGTGGTGATAATTCGGAAGAACTCAAGATGTGGGTTGTCAGCACAATTTGATTGTGTCCGGAAAATGATGTAAAATATTTGGTGTTGGACAAGACCTCACAAAAAGAGATTTAGAAGAATTTGGATCAGTAGTATATAGTGAAGTTTCTCACCAATAAAAAATTCCTGAAGAAGATATTGTACCAGTTGCAGATGGACAAGTGAACAAATTTGTTATATCAAACCAACGAATTCAACAAGATCATGATGCAATTATTGGGCCTCGATGCGAAGGTTGGATAGGAAGACAAAACACTTTTGCTTTTGACATCACTACCAAGCTCATTTGATGGGATTGTGATTGCATTGCTCATGGGGAAGGAAACATATAAGTTATATGAGTTGATGATGTTGCTCTAAGATTCAGAGACCTTCCAAAGGCCTGATACGCATTTAGGTGAGCAAATCATGGTGATGTAAGATGATCAACGTGGGAGGAGCCAATATCGGAATTCAGGAGGTAAAGAATGGCATCCAAAATCCAAGAGATGTAATCCTAGAGAAATCTCATGTTTATGGTGTGAGAAAAAGGGTTACTATAAAAGTGACTGTAGAGAGTGCAAATGGTATGTTGCTGGGAAAGAGAAAGTTGAAGAGAATGTTGTAAACATCACAGAATTATCAATAGATGGTGAAGTTTGCATGACAATGGGATTCTCACACTCAGGTGGGAGAGTCGAATAGGGATAAGTGTAGTGCCATTACTACAAAAGATACGTGCACATGAAGCAAAAATGTTGATTTCTAAAAAGGAAGAATGAGTGGGCTGAAAACACAAAGGAAGACGGATGAGTTTTGGATTCGGGGAGCTCGACACACATATGTATAACCAAAGATTAGTTTCATACTATTCAGCACGTGTGAGATTCGGTGATACTTGATGATGGGTCAACATTTGGGGTTTGAGGAGTCAGGACGGTGAAATTTAAGACATCTGATGGAAGAGTTCATCAATTGGCTAATGTGAAATTTGTTCTAAGGATGAGATAAAACATGGTATCATTAAGTAGGATTGATGCGGAAGGGTTCAAGATTTCCATAGCAGGTGGAGTTTTGGAAGTCTCATGTGGGGATGCAGCAAATATTACTGGGAAAGTGTATCAAGGGTTGTATCATTTGGTGGGGACCGCAGTCATCCCAATATCGATTGAAGACAGTTGAAGTGTCACATCATCTGGCATGAAAAAGCGTGTTTGATTTTCTAATGAAGTTTTCTACACCTGCAATGAAACTGTAGGTCAATATTCTACCCTAAATTATTCATGAGAGGGAGATTTTTGGGGGTCACTCCCAATCTAGGGAGTGATTGGTGGATGGAGTGTTCAGTGGAGGTCGGAAACAACTGCACCAACTTTTTTTTCTTCCTTTGGTGGGTAGCTCATATGGTGGATAGTAGCCATTGGTGAGAGAAGGTTTAAGGGGTTGATGAACCAAATCTTGATATTGCGGAATTCCTTCTGTTTATAATGGAATGTATTCCCATGAATTGGAAGGAGGTAGTGGTGTGGTGTAATCTGGGTGTATTTTGTGTGATCCTCCGGTGAGTTTGAGCTAGAGAGAATAAAAATGATGACCACCCATTTATCTCATGGATGTAGGCTTCAATCCAAACCAATTTAAATTCCGTGTTTCTCCATTTTTATTTCTATTTATGTGATTTGTGTTGGCACGCACCTCCGCTGCGGCCCTTACAGGAATCATATTCCCGAATAGTGCAAGGGGATTTTTTGGGGGGAAGAAATTCTGATCTCTCTCACTCTAATCATAGAATTATCCACTGCTAGGGTTTCACTTGTGGAGAACCCAAATCACACAGTTGTAGGGAGCCATATCCATGGTCGAGTCGCGATGATGTCTTGGGAAACAATGAGGGTCGAGATGATGAAACCCCTTGTGCATGGTTGGTTCTCGTAACAGTACATCCAACCAACTGGTTCCACAGAGCCAAGCGAAACTGCACAGTCGAACCAAAACTATACATTGGAACAACCAAGGAAACAAAAGAATGGACAGAACCATATAGGTGACCAATATGATCAACGAAGCATAGGTAAGAACCCAAAGGAAGTAAGATTTCTAGCATGTCACGTACAATAACCAATGGGCCTCCAACTGGAGGCCCAGTAAAATAGAATGACGAAGCAGCAGATTAACAGGCCCAATGAAAATCATATATCCAATAACATAAAAATAAATAGAACGGGGTATAAAAATTTTAAATGGAAGGACCCACATTAAACCAAATTTAATATGAAAAACCAGAATTAATAAAACATAATTCACAACAAAGATATCTGTCATTTTCCCCTTTGAATGCCTCAAATTTGGGGAGGATCAGCCACTCCCTGTTGATGATAGTGAAAATTTCATTGCCCTAGTGGTCATGAATGTTGTAATTTTCCAACATGGGTCAATTTAAAGGAACCTAATTCATCCACCATATGAATAAGTAACAACCCGATTGGAGGTGGATGAACTAGACCATTTTTGTCACAACATCCACTTGAAGGGGCCTGAACAACATGCATGGATCCTTGGATTGGTCATTCACTAGCTGGGGGCATTCATGGAGATCTGCTCATTTTTATTTCCAATGATGTAAATATTGTTGTTGGGGACATAGTATTTGTTTCTTTGAGAGCTTTCGATGTGCATTGTGCCATCTGTGTCATCCATATCAACTTGGAACTTTGCAAATGTACTCATGGATTGGACTTGGGTGAAGGTTGATGAATATTATCTAGCTTCCATGGTTGGTGGGTGTTTCACCAACCACACCCACCATAGGAGGACTTACATTTTTGGGGTTTCACATTTCACATGTGCAGCAACTATTGTTTTGGCTACCATTGGAGTTATCAAAGGAGATGGTGGCCACAATGTTTTAAGTACAAGGTTGGTGGGAGAATTGGTGGGGGAGTTGTGTCAAACTTGACACCCCCACCATGGCTATATAAGGTAGCCTTGGGGAGCTTCCATCAATTAGATTAGGGAGCCTAGTGTAGAGCTCTATTGTGAGAGGGCCGGGAGAGCTCCATGTTTGTGAAATAAAGGGAGGTGTGGGAGGGGTCATTGAAGTCCTTTGTTTTTGAGAAATAAAGTCTGGTTTCCTTTTCCATTCATCTCTCTTAGTGGTCAGTGAACCATAGAAAGTGGTATCAGAGGCGGTTCTGGTGAAACGGTGGCGGGTGGTAGAAATTTTCTAGTGATTGGAATATTCAAGTTGCCTGAAATCTTGTTTTTAAGGCATATTCTGAAATCCTCTGTCGAGACGATTCCAACGGTGCAAACAGCATCGAAAACGGAGCTAAAACGAGCTTCCTAGGGCTGGTCAAAGTTTGGTCAAACTTTGGGTGCTAAAATACCCCCTTTCTGGAGAAGAAGGTATTGTTCCAATGTTAGTGAGTTTTCCAGTGGGTTTCTGATAATTGCTCCGGTGTGCCACGTCATCACCACATCATCGGACGATCTTGACCGTTGATACTGTTTTGATCATAACTTGATCAATCTGTATCCAATTTCGACGATCCAAAAGTCGATTCCACCATTTTTGACTGTTCCAAACGCAACGGTGAGCTCCATTTTTCTATATTCTGCACCAATTTTCAATAAATTGAAATTAAATGTTGGGATCATCTATGGGAGGGATGATCATGTTGACTTCTTCGAACTACTCCATTGGGAAGTCTTGAATGGAAGATCTCCTCAATGCTAAGGATCTTTTTTACTCCATTGAGAATGAGGGAGTCAGCCTTGGTGCCACCAAGGATACAGAGTGTAAGAAGTTGAACAAGAAGACAATCGCCAATGGATCGATCACAACGTTTACCACCATGTTTCTCAAGAGACTGGTGCATACGAACTTTGGACAAAGTTGGAAAACACATACCAGTCAAAGACCGCTTGAAACAATATCCTCTTGTTGAAGCGGTTGATGAATCTTTGACTACAGAGTGGAAGATCTATAGCCGAACATGTCAGTGAGTTCCATAACCTGTAGAACTAGTTGGTGGCTACCGGTAAGACTCTAAATGATGAATATCACACAAACCACTTACTCTTCACTCTTCCCGATAATTGGGATATGCTTTTCGTCTCACTCAGCAACTCGGCACTTGGAGGCAAACTTACCATGGTGATGGTAAAAGATGCACTATTCAATGAGAAGGCCTGAAGTAAGGATGTGAGTTACAACCAAAAGAAAGCTCTCATTATAGAGAATCGAGGGATAAAACCAGGAGGAGGTCATGTGGAAGGAACCAGAGGTAGAAGCAAGAATAGAGAAAGGTCCATAGATGGCAGGAGGCCAATATACAAATGCTACCATTGTGCCATGGAGGGACACATGGAGAAGAACTGCCAAAATTTGTTACAATAAAATGGTCAAAGTAACAACCAGCAAAGAAGAAATGAATATGTTCATGTGAGAATCACCAGAGAAGTTATTATTTGCTCCAAATATATATAAGAGACGTGTCTTCATACATCAGGCCAAGACATAGAATGGGCGGTCGATATTGCAGCATTGTACCACGTCACACCACATCGTGAGTATTTCTTGACTTATCAAGCTGGTGAATTTGGTGAAATCAATATGGGGAATACTAGTTCGGAAAATATTATTGGCATGGGTGATATCCAAGTCAAGATGAAATTTGGATACACAATCACCCTGAAGGTTGTTCGGCATGTTCCAAGTCTTCAACTCAACCTATTATCTGGTATAACCTTTGATCAACAAGGATATGAAAAAATCTACAGAAATGGATCATGGAAGATGAAAAAACGAGCCATCTTCATCGCCCGAGGACACATATGTGGTACATTGTACAAAACTCATGTGAATATATGTGCAGACAGCCTCAACATGGTGGAAGGAGAAATGTCATCCAATATGTGGCATAGAAGGCTCATCCACATGTGTGAAAAGGGGTTATCTACCCTAATGAAGAAGAATTACATCAGTATTGACAATAATGCATCACTTGATCCTTGTAAATACTACTTGTATGGGAAGAAACATAGAGTCTCATTCAATACTACTTCATCACGGAGATCAGAGTTATTGGATCCGGTGCACTCTGATGTATGCAGACCCATATAGGTGGATTCACTCGGTGGTAACAAATATTTTCTATCCTTTATTGATGATTCATCTCAAAGGGTTTGGGCATTCTTCTTGTGGAATAAGGACAAAGTACTAGACTACTTCAAGATTTTCCATGCCATGGTGGAGCGTGAAACTAGAAGGAAGCTGAAGTGTCTATGTTCAAACAATAGAGGAGAGTACACATCCAGGTAATTTGATGCCTATTAAAGGATTCATGGCATCCGACATGAGAGGATGGTCCCTCGCACCCCACAACACAACGGAGTTTCAGAAAAGATGAACAGAACCATCATGGAGAATGTCAGAAGCACGATGAGTTTGGAAAATCTCCCTAAGCCATTCTAGGTTGAAGCTATTCAGGTTGCCTTCTACCTCATCAATTGATCACTGTCAGTCCTGCTGAATTTTGAGATTCCACAGAAGAGATGGTCTGGTAAACATCCCTCTTACTCTCATTTACGAGTATTTGGATGTTTGGCATTTGCACATGTATCCAAGGAGCTTAGGCAGAAGCTATACGGGAGATCTAATCCATGCATCTTCATCGTCTATATAGATGAGGAGTTCGGATACAAGCTTTGGGACTCGAAGGATAAGAAGGTGATCAAAAGAAGAGATGTCGTGTTCCATGAGAACCAAAAAATAGAGGACATTCAAAATCCTATAATTACTCGAAGGGAAAGTGTTGAGGACTCAATTCATGATCCAACACCTATACCAGAACCACCTATCATTGAAGAGTAGGAGGTGTAAGAAGACTAATCGACAACAAACCAGGAGGTCGTAGAGGAGGATATTGAGCAGGGGGAGACTCAATCCTCTCCAAAAAAAGTTTCAGAACCATCACAGAAGCTAGGTGATGTTGTGCCTCCCAAACCTAAAATTTCACAGGTTCAAAGATCTTCACGAGGAAGGATTCCATCAATAAAATATTCAGAGTTAGATTACCTATTGCTGACTAATGAGGGAGATCCGTAAGGATACCAGGAAGCAGTGTCTCATCCCAAAAAACTCAAGTGGTTGCATTCAATGGAGGATGAGATGGATTCTTTGATAAATAACCAAACATACGATTTGGTGGAATTACCCAAAGGTAAGAAGGAACTTATGAACAAATGGGTGTTCAGGATGAAGAAGGATGGAAACAAAAGGGAGGTCAAGCACAAAGCTTGGTTATTTGTCAAGGGATTCCTTCAGAAGAAAGGAGTTGACTTTGACAAGATATTTTTACCTGTGGTGAAGATGGCTTCAATCCGAGTATTTTTTGGATTAGTGGATATCTTGGAATTGGATCTTGAAAATATGGATGTGAAGAAAACTTTTCTTCACAGTGACCTATTCGAGGAGATTTATATGAAGCAACCTGAAGGATTTGAGGTTTCTGGGTAGGAAAACCTCATCTGCAAATTGAAGAAGATCTTGTACGGACTAAAACAGGATCCTAGGTAGTGGTATAAAATGTTTGACTCATTCACAGTGAGTCATGGATACAAGCGGACATAGGAAGACCAATGTGTCTACATCCATAGATTTTAGGATGGTAACTTTGTTTCCCTTCTAATTTATGTTGATGACATGTTGATCATTGGGAAGGATGCATTGACAATTAGCCAGTTGAAGAACAAGTCATCCAAGCCTTTTGATATGAAAGGCTTAGGAGTAGATCAACAGATTTTGGGGATATAGATCATTAATGACAGAAAGAGGAAGTTGTTATGGCTATCTTCGGAGAAGTATGTTAAACGTGTTTTGAAATTTTTCAACATGGAAAAATCCAAACCAGTGAGCATTTCTATTCCTGGTCATTTGAAGTTGAGCAAGAGTTCATACTCGTAGTACAAGGAAGAATTCAAGCTGATGGAGATGATTCTATACTCCTCAGTAGTTGGAAGCTTGATGTACGCTATGGTGAGTACGAGACCCGACATTTCCCATGTAGTGGAAATCATGAGCCGATTTCTCTCTAATCCTGGAATGCAGCATTGGGATGCAGTCAAGTGGATTCTGAGGTATCTTAAAGGTACTTCAAAGTTATGTTTGTGATATGGGGGAGCTGAACCTATCTTGGAGGGCTATACAAATGCGGATATGGCGAGAGATCCTGATAGCAGGAAGTCTACATTAGGATACATCTATACATTTTTTGGGGGAGTTGTATCATGGTAGTCATGGTTGCAGAAGTGTGACGCTTGATCCACGACGGAAGTAGAGTACATTGCTGCTTTGGAAGCTAGCAAGGAGATGTTGTGGGTAAAGTGTTTTCTTCAAGAGCTCGGATTCATCCAGAAGGAGTACATGGTTCATTGCAATAGTCAATGTGATTTGGAATTGATCAAGAACTCTATGTTCCATTCCTGGATGAAGAACGTCGACATTCGCTATCATTGGATACACGAAGTGATGGATCAACAACTGCTTTGACTTGTGAAGATCCACACGAAGGAGAACCAAACGGATATGTTTAAAAAGGTGGTTGCTCAGGATAAGCTAAACCTTTGCAGATGCTCTAGCAGATTGTAGCTGGAGGGGGAGAATTGTTGAATATTCTCCAGCTACCATGGTTGGTGGGTGTTGCACCAACCACACCCACCATAGGAGGACTTCCATTTTGGGAGATGCACATTTCACATGTGCGGTAACTATTGTTTTGGATGCCATTGGAGTTATCAAAGGAGACGGTGGCCACCATGTTTGAATTCCAAGGTTAGTGGAAGAATTAGTGGGGGGGTTGTGTCAAACGTGACACCCCCACCATGGCTATATAAAGAATCCTTGGGGAGCTTCCATCAATCAGATTAGAGAGCCAAGTGCAGAGCTCTATTATGAGAGGGCCAAGAGAGCTCCATGTTTGTGAAATAAAGGGATGTGTGGGAGGGGTTATTGTAGTCCTTTTTTGAGAAATAAAGACCGGTTTCCTTTTCTATTCATCTCTCTTAGTGGTTAGCGAACCACAACAAAGGTGAGGTACCCATTGGTTGTCTATTTGGAGGCATAATAGATGTATCCCATATAGTAACCCTCATCATGGGACATGAGTATGATGAACCTCGACAATGCCCTGGTGGCCATTATAACACCAACTGTCGTGTGCTCCTCACTATTGGGAACTGACTACTGGCTATGACTGATTACTAACAACCCCTCAACCGCCATCAATTTATGCACTTGATTTTTTGTTCCCATTCAGTGACCTGAAAAACATGTGAAACGCAAGTTATTCTTTTATATTTTTTTATTCATAAGACTATTAGACATGTGGACAAAAATTTGATGCATTTCGTCAATAATTGGGTGTGCCGCCTCCATTGGTCCCTTGGTTTGTAGAAAGTATCACCATCATGGAACCTAATTTCTAATCAAAAAACACTTTCCTCTTTTCTGTCATGGAAAAAAAGTGCAATTAATTCTATTTTTATTTTCCATTTATGGTGTGTTTGAGAGTTTTAAATTGTATGGAATGGAATGATATGGACATATATTAGATTTTATGATTTTTGGAGGGTTTTTCTTTACTACATGACAAGTAATGGTCTTTGAAGTCATGTTTGATCATTTTAGAAACCATTTTCTCCCCTCCCAATTAGGGGTCACTGAATAAATAAAATAACAAAAATTATCTTTAAAAATTATATATAACAAAAATTAAAGATAAGAAAATTGTTAAAAATTGATGATAATTTTAAAAATTGTTAATTAAAGTAATTTTATTTAGTTATTTTATAAATTAAAATACAGTAAAACAATTGCATTCCACCCTACCCCACACTTGATGTCACGAACCAGGCCGGGTCACCATCTAACTCAGCACCTGACCCGATCCAAAACATGGCCTGAACGGCATTCCTGAACCCCACTGGCTGGCACAAGTGCCCATGTATCAAAACATTACATGTGAATTATTTACCTGAAATAAAAGACAAAAATATAACTAACAAGATAAACAAGCTGAAACTGGAAATAGACAACTGAACACGCATTTAAACTATAAACAGGTTTAAAGTCTACAATTCAACTAAAACCCAAAATGAACAACAACAAAGATAGAGAACTAAAACTCCAATACCAACCTCTAAGAGAAGACCATCAGCAACCAGAACCACCATCACTATGTTCAATGCTTCAACCTGGAATACAAAAGAAATAGAAACTACATACACCCAAAGGTGTATGTAGGGTGTGAGCCAAAATCCCAGTAGGACGTCACCCAATAAAAGGTTTCACGCATAATTATTAAATGACAATACATTTGAAATTTTAATTAAAGCAATAAGTAAATGCTTGAAAAGTTTTAAAGAAAATGAGATTATGGAAAACAGTTTCAAATGGAACAACTTAAATTAAAACACACACGCACACCCTTACTTTTTAAAATATCCAATGTGTCACACTAATGAGCATAAAGTAACCAATGAGAACTAAATATGGGAGAGGCCTCGTGGGTGTTTGCTAGCTTGGGCCCCTAGATCTTCGTGTATCGGTGAAACGTGGCTTAGAAGGTCGTGACCCTAAAAAAATGTGGCTTAGAGGGCTACAACCCTCAGAAAACGTGGCTTATAAGGCCATGAATGTTAGAAGAGCATATGTTTAGTTAGTGTTGCAATCATCAGTCCTGTCAGTGAAACCAGGTTGAGTCACCTCTAGAACACTAGCCCACTAGTCTAGTCCACACTCCTAGCTACCCAGGCTTCCTGGTTTGTGCTCAAACAAGTTTCATGTTTATGTCAGATGTCACAATAATGCATAAAATCCAATAGGGTACTTACACATGCAAAATCACAATTTGTACACCCAAACCCGCTTTTAAAACCATACGCACACCAAAATATTTTCAAAACATAATTTTCATAGGTTACATACTAATTAAACCATCTGCACGATTTAAAAGACACTCATCGCTAAACAAACCAGCACTTACACACGTAAACACCATTTTGAAATAAGGCGCACACTAAATCGTTTTTCAAACATGTTTCACACAGTTGTCATAATTATGTAAACCATAAAAAAATAAAGTAATAGTAAAAGGGTGTCACATGTCTTTGCACAGACTAAAGTAACCATTTATAAATTCAAATGCATTCACACATCACACACACTCAAATAAAATTTTAATGTGTAACCTGCACCACCCAAATATTTTGATGGAAAAACATTATACCATATGAAAAACACAATTTCATTAACCACATAATTTAACAAGCCAAAAATAAAAGATTATAAAACAATTTGAAATAAATCGCTTTGCGTGAATAACTAAACCCACACAAACCATCTTTTGCGACCAAAATCACATGATTCCATGTAAAAAAATATAGTTCTCACCACTTTCACAAATTAATAAGTCAATCACAAAATTTAAAAATCACCAACAGAGTTCTCAGTAGAAAACACACGCATTATATAAACAATCTACTAAACAGTTTCAATGCAAATAAAACTTTAAAAAGAAACAATTTCACACTACAAAAAATCATTAAATAAATTGATAAATTAATCAAAATTTCTGATTAATTAATCAAATAATAATTAATCATGGAACCACCTACCTTTGTGTAGCAGACTTCACAAACATGATGCGAAAAGACCATCGCACGCCAACCGCACCTCCAACAACTAGAGTGGGTTGTCGGATGGGAGTGTGGGGGCAACAGTAGGGCAGTGGAGCCGAATGGGACTAAAAGAGTTTCAGTGGAAAGGGGTTCCAGGGGAGGGGGAGTCCACCGCGACCCAAGGGGAAAAGTGGGAGGTACTGCAACGGGGTTGGCCGGGAGAGGGAGCAGGGAGCGACGAGCTGGTCGAGGAGGGAGGCGCGAGCTGGGGAGGAATCCGGCGAGTCATAGGGAGAAGGGAGAGCAACATAAGGGAGGTTGTCAGACAGGATCTTAGGGGCGATGACGCAAGGAGGTAGGGATGGGGCTAGCAATGGGGAGGTGCAGTGTAGGATAGGGCCGTCAGACGAAGGTAGGCCAAGGGGAGAAATGGCTTGTCGTGAGGTAAGGGATTTGTCGCCGGACGGAGCATGAGGCAGTGGGGCAGCGACGCTATGAGAGGTGGTCGAATGAGAGAAATGGCTGGGAGGTGGGAAGAAGGGGCATGATGTGAAGTGGGGTTGTGGCTAGTGATGTGAAAAAAAAAGGGATGTGATGGGATGGTGGGGAGTTCTGGCGTCTAAATCTTCTGGCCGAGAAGAAGGGGTGTGGAGCGACGGGCTAGCCAACAGCAGGGGTGCGGCGTGCTTAGGGTTATGGGGGAGGTTGCGCGGAACAACCAGGGGGGAAAGAAGGTGAGGGGGAGAAAAGAAATAAAAGAAAAAAGAAATAAAGAAGAAAATATAAAAGAAAATATAAAAATAAGAAACAAAAATAAATATATAAATACGTAACAAAATAAATAAATGAAATAAGCAAAATAAAAATAATAAGAATTATAATATCATCACATAATATTAACAATAATATTTATTATTATTCTCAAATAATATTATTATTATCATCATTAAAACAACAACTTAAATTTTCATTACATTTACATTTTGTTACTCATCATCATTTTATTATTCCCTTATGTTTTAACTCATTTTTTAATGCTGAGAAAACCGCACGGTCTCAGAATCGTGCCCTACCCGTTCGCCCGGTGACGCAAAACCTAAAACACTCATAATAATAATAATAATAATAATAATAATAATAATAATAATAATAATAATAATAATAATAGAAATAATAATAATAATAATAAAGAATACTAATAATAATAATAAGAATAAATTTACTATTAATAATAATAATATCCTCAAGTAATAATATTATTATTGTTCTTATCATAAAAAATTCATTAAATTTTAACACACTATTCTTATTTTATTTTATTTTTATTTTACCACTCAGTTAATTTTATTTATTTATTATTAATTCCTTTTATCAAAATAGTTTCACATTGGTCAGGCATGTGGGGGACCGAGCGATGTCGTGTGGTGACCCAGGCGAGGCCGCACGGCTTCGACAGCGGCACGCTAAACACTGTCTAGGCCAGAATAAACATTTTTTTAAATAACTCAAAAAATTTAAGTTGGTCTTTAACCTAGACTACCCGATGCCCAAAAAAATTAATAAAATAAATAATGGAAAAGTGACGGGTGTGAAAATTCTCCCAACCATAAAGTTTTCTGTCCCCGGAAAGCCACAACTAAGGTTGAGAATCAAATTAGAAAACAAAAACCCCTTATGGTTCAGAAAGGATGAAAATGAAAAACAACTGGAAGAGGAAAACACACCATGCTTAGAGAAAGTTACTCAAATGGAAACCACAAGAACCCATAAAAATATTTTACCTCTAAGTGTCGTCCGCCCCAAAGAGTTAGAACACCTCCAGTTGATTGATCAAGGATAGGAACTCTCACACTCGTGAGACACAACTTCACATACCGAAACACCTCAAGTACCATTGAATTAAAACCCCACCGTTTGTCTAGAAGGAACAAACAAGATCAAACCACATCCCAAGAACACTCTTATAACCTACTAAAAAGTCACCTCTAGGAACAGGACCAAAAGGAAATCATGGGGAAGCCTGAAGGGGCTCCCCACCATTAAGATCCTACCAACGCCCAAGGCGAGACTGAAAAACCAACACGGGGAGGCCCGACCAGTCTCCCCCCCAAATATAAATACAACCAACACTGATTCATTCTAGAAGCATTTACGCGAGACCTGTCATGGGTCTCCTCATCATTGGAGCTGACAAAAAATACAAAACCTTGAATATTTTCCGATGGTGACCAAGCACCCCACCACAAGGGATGGGGAGGGAGGGGGCCAACTACTGGGGATTTAAAACCACGAACTAAGACAGACCTGCACCTCCTCATAGACATGAGAAACCCCACACACCCAAATAGGTCATTCGAAACAGAACCATATGAAACAATTTAAACCTCCTTCATCATCAATTCTGATGATAGAAATAAGTTTTGGATCCCATATACTCCCGGGGTTTCTGACCACACATCAGCTCCACTCTGAGGCCTATGGCTGGAGCCCTAATGTTTGAAGCATCTCTTTCCTCGCAGTTAGGCATGGAATACTCCTAAACAGAGCTTCTCCTTTTGGTGTCACACGCAACCACACCGTAACTAAGACAACACCAACAAACACAACACACCACGACATACAACTACTCCCTCACGACACATCCACCAGAACATAGGTTTAGATGATGCACATGCATCACCTCTTCACTGTAACCATGAAACAAAATAAGGAAAGATGCACGATAAAAACTCCCCTTTGAACAGAAAAATTAGAACTCCCCGAGAGGACATACTCCTATGGAAACAGGTATTCCTAAAGGATCTTACGAAATCCACCCTTTCTCTTCGAAGAGAACTAACACTGCAAGACATCATAAAACATGACCCTTGTGGCAAATTAAAGTACCACAAAGCCCTTCAAGACACTGGTCAACACTGATAATTCTGAACTGCTTTCACTATTCCCCACTGGAATTCCATTCACCGTTTCTGGGGTGAAACCTTCCAAGGCAATAGTGTCAAACTTCATACCCGGCGACTCCAAAAAATCAAAGAGACCAAAACTCCTATCAATTTACCTCACATTTTTCATCCCACTGCGAGAGGATCTGCTTGGCTGAAAAAAAAAAGGAAACGACTTGGCCTTATCACTAAAATGGGAGAGTGATTTCTCTAATCAACTGGAGGGTTGGCCAATGATGAAATACCCATAGTTTCACTTCAATCGCTTGTAAATTCTTTATGGGGGGTGAACTAGTCAAAAAAGAAAACCATGGACCCAATAAAATTGGTCCAATGGATAAGAAATACTGCAAGCGAACACTAAACATGCAGGGGGAAACTCTTCAAGAGCTTCCCAAAACACTTTTCAAAAGAAACCACTAACCACATGCTTTCACACCAACTTACAAATGAGATGTCAAACTCAAGACTCAAATCAGTCAAAAAGGATTCTCGGCTCGAAACACCTCACATACAACACTCCCAAAATACAATAACACACCACACAACCACCATTTTTTTTTACACAAAATCATTTTTACTTAAAAAACATATTTCCAAAAATCCAAAACAAAGAGACGAAGAACAATGCAAGAGGAGACTAGTGTCAGCGGGTGACTAAGACATATGGTTGGAGGCCATACGCCAATCATGCCACCACCAAAGAGGGTATTCTGTGACAGCGTCCCTAGCTCCACATGGTTTTCCAGACCCTGCGAGCTCACTAGTACCACTGACCCTACTCCTTTTTCATTTCCCCTATACAAGATTAACCACATTGACCAAATATTTAGACAAACCTCAACTTACTTTGGTAACTCGAGTCCTGCCACATGGTGTGCTGGCCAGGCACCTTACTCGTAGTCAGAACGTCATGTTCCGTCACCCTTAACATTGGTATACCTTGACTCTATCCCAAAGGAACACGACCCAAAATAAAAAACCCCCTCTGATACCATTTTTTCACGAACCAAGCCGGGTCTCCATCCAACCCGGCGCCCGACCCATTCCACGACATGGCCCGAAGGGCATTCCCAATCCCCACGGGCTGACATAAGTGCCCGGGTATCAAAATATTAAATGGGAATGATTTACCCGAAATAAAAGACAGAAAGACAACTAACAAGATAAATAGGCTGAAACTGGAAACAGACAACCGAACACGCATTTAAACTATAAACAGGTTGAAAGTCTAAAATTCAACTAAAACCCAAAATGAACATCCAAAAAGTTAGATAACTAAAAATCCAATACCAACCTCCAAGCGATGACCATCAGAAACCAAAACCACCATCACTAAGTTCAACGCTTCGACCTGGAATACAAGAGAAATAAAAACTACATACACTCAAAGTTGTATATAGGGTGTGAGCCAAAATCCCAGTAGGACATCACAAAATAAAATATTCCACGCATAATTATTAATTGATAATACATTTTCAATTTTAATTAAAGATAAAAGTAAATGCTTGAACAATTTTAAATAAAATGAGATTAAGGAAAACAGTTTCAAATGGAACAAATTAAATTAAAACACACACGCACACCCTTACTTTTTAAAACAACCAATGTGTCACACTAATGAGCGTAAAGTAACCAATGAGCACCAAATATGGGAGAGGCCTCATGGGTGTTAGCTAACTTGGGTCCCTAGATCTTTGTGTCTTTGTGAAACGTGGATTAGAAGGCCACGACCCTTAGAAAATGTGGCTTATAAGGTCATGACCCTCAGAAAATGTGGCTTAGAAGGCCATGACCCTCAGAAAATGTGGCTTAGAAGGCCACAACCCTCAGAAAAGCATATGTTTAGTTAGTGTTGCAATCGTCAGTCCTGCTAGTGAAACCGGGTCGAGTCACCTCCATAACACTAGCCCACTAGTCTAGTCTAGCCTCCTAGCTACCCAGGCTTCCCGGTTTGTGCTCAAACAAGTTTCAAGTTCATATCACATGTCACAATAATTTATAAAATCCAATAGGGTACTTACACATGCAAAATCACAATTTTCACACCCAAACCCGCTTTTCAAACCATTTGCACACCAAAATATTTTCAAAACATAATCTGTATAGGTTACATACTCAATTAAACCATCTGCACAATTTAAAAGACACTCATCACTAAACAAACCAGCACTTACACACGTAAACACCATTTTGAAATAAGGCGCACACTAAATCATTTTTCAAACACTTTTCACACTATTGTCATAATTAAGTAAACCATAAAAGAAATATAAAGTAATAGTAAAAGGGGATCACATGTCTTTGCGTAGACTAAAGTAACCATTTATAAATTCAAACGCATTCACACATCACACACACTCAAATAAAATTTTAAAGTGTGACCTGAACCACCCAAATAGTTTGATGAAAAAACCTTATGCCATATGAAAAACACAATTTCATAAACCACATAAGTTAACAAGCCAAAAATAAAATCATATAAAAAAATTTAAAATAAATCGCTTTGAGTTAACCACTAAACCCACACAAACCATCTTTTACGACCAAACGCACACGACGCCATGTAAAAAAAATACAGTTCTCACCACTTTCAAAAATTAATAAGTCAATCACACAATTAAAAAATCACCAACAGAGTTCTCAGCAAAAAACACACACATTATATAAACAATCTATTAAATAGTTTAAATGCAAATAAAACTTTAAAAAGAAACAATTTCACATTACACAAATTAATTAAATAATATTCTAAATTAATCAAACTTGCATATTAATTAATCAAATAATAATTAATCATGGAACCACTTACCTTGGTGCAGTAGACTTCACAAACATGGTGTGCAAAGACCATCGCATGCCAACCGCACCTCCAACAACCAGAGTTAGTCGTCAGATGGGAGTGCGGGGGCGACAGCATGGCCATGGAGCTGAAGGGGATCACAAGAGTTTTAGCAGAAAGGGGTTCCAGGGGAGGGGGAGTCTGCCGCGACCTAAGGGAAAAGTGGGAGGCACTGCAACGGGGCCAGCTGGGAGAGAGAGCAGGGAGCGACGAGATGGCCGAGGAGGGAGGTGTGAGTAGGAGAGGAATCCGACGAGTCATAGGGAGGAGGGAGAGCGATTCAAGGGAGGTTGCTGGACAGGATTTTGGGGGTGACAATGCGAGGAGGTAGGGATGCGACTAGCGATGGGGAGGTGCAGTGTAGGCTGGTGCTGCTGGACGGAGTTCGGCCAAGGGGAGCAAGGATTGGCCATGAGGTAAGGCGTTTGTCGCCAAACAGAGCAAGAGGAAACGAGGTGGCGACGCTATGGGAGGTGGTCGAATGAGAGAAATGGCTGGGAGGCGGGAAGAAGGGGCGCGATGTGAAGTGTGGTTGTGGCTAGTGATAGGGGTAAAAAAGGGACGTGATGGGAAGATGGGGAGTTCTGGCGGCCAAATCTGCTAGCCGAGAAGAAGGGGCGCGGAGCGACGGGCTGGCCGACAGCAGGGGTGCGGAGTGGGGTAATTTTTTTATCTGGGTTTTTAAAAAATTAAAATATGATAACAGGGGTTAGGGTTCGAATATTTTTAAAAATGGGTCCGGGATGCGTGAACGCCGTTCACGCATCCTCCCGAGAGAAGAGATGCGTGAACGGCGTTCACGCATCTCATAGAATACCTAAATTCCCCTTAAAATGTATAACTATTAATTATAAAGTAATAAACTTATTATAAAAATTAAGAAATATTAATAAATATCAATTAAATAATATAAAATATTGAAATAATGTTAATAATTATTAATAAATATTCATGAATAATAGATATTCATTAAATAATTATTAATAGAATGGCTTGAGTATTCTCTAACATATATTGAGAAATCTATAATCTTAGCATCTTTCAGTCACTCACATTATCTCAACATGTTGTAGTTAAACATCTATTTCCATAAAGATCCTCATATGGTTCCATTTGTATTCTAAAGTGGAAACTTAATTTTTATACTTTCTAATACTCCTTTTTCATTGTTTTTCTGATTAAATATTGGTATATTTGTGAACAAATGAGTTACATGAAAAACATATAGTGATTGTGATGAGTGAACCATGATCACATCATCACTATGCTAAGTTCTCCGAGTTTCATTTCTAGATCCAAGAGTAATATTTTTTAAGGCATGTGCTCTCTAAAAAATATCATTTTATCTAAATAAGGTGGAAGAAGTGATGTCATGGACATGACCTATGTTTTGAGATGCATACTCAATAATCTCACTCTTTATATTGCGTACCAGTATAAATCGTTTCCTTTTATAAAGTCTGAATATGTATCTTCTCAAAATTGGCCAAATGAACTTCTAATTCATATTGTAGTTTTCAATGTTGTCCATAAACAACCATAAATGTGAAATCATGCTCAGAGTGTATCAATTATTAACCAAGGGTAGATAATCAAAATTATCAATGAAATGCTAAATCCTGCACATACTTCACCAAATATATTAAAAAGTTCAAGTGAAAAGATAAATCTCCCCTTTTCATCCCATCTTTCCATCAATCAAGCTCTCCCCCTTAATTGAAATGAGAAATATAATTAATAACAATGGATAAAGTGTGATTGGAATACCTCAAGTTTCAACTTCTTGAGATGATATGAATTTCAAGATTTGTCATGAAATAATCCTTGGATTTTAGCTCAAACTTATTCTTGGAAATAGTTTCTTTCACAGTTTTCTTGACTTCATTGTTTTGCATATTCCCAATGGAAGATTTTCCAACTATTGTTCCATTCTTCTACACTTGTTGTGGCCTTTTATTCTTATCAGCATATGCATTTTGCATGGTTGTACTGAACCATCACTCATCATAACTGTGACCACTTCTATTGCAATTCGAAATAATTAATATAATTAATATTTATCATTTAATTTAATCATATTATTTATTATACATATATATATATATACATTGGTAGATAATTTGATAACAGTAAGACACTTATTAAAGGTATAATAGAAGTCTAGATAACAGTAATACACATACAAAATGTATCATAAATCAAATGTCAACCTAATCTACGCCTCCGGTGTGGATGCTCCTTTGTCCCACAGTCAGGCGTATACTGGATGCGTCCACGCCGTGTCTGTCTACGTCTGTGCTCTGGCGTACACTGCGCATCCTCATCGATAGCCACCTCCACATCCTCCTGTGTGACAGACAGTGGATGTACAGTCTCACCGCCTATACCCTAGCCTGCATCTAAGGATAGTGGAAGCTGGCTGGAACTCTCACCAATATAGGAAGTAGATGGCTGCTCTGCTACGGATGAATGCAATAAAACATCGAACTCAATCCAGTCAGCGTCTGTAAGTACCTGTGGTTGTGCCTGAGAAGCTGGAGGAGCATATGACTGATCATGCTGAACACCCTCCTCCAGTGGAATAATATCATGTGGCTGAGCAAGCTGAGCAGCCTCATCCTGTGGAACAACAGCATCCATAACAGGGTCGTCACCCCCCGGTACATCTATGTGAGGCTCAGCAGGCTTCGTGGCCTCCGCAGTAGGTGGTGGATCAAAGAAAATGCCATGATAAATCTCGTCCATCGACGGTAGCATCTGTCGTACAAGGCTGTGAAAATATGATGGGTCAAAGGTAGCTCTCTCCACTGGATCATTCATATGAAGTAGATGACAAATACGAGCATCCTGCGAAAACAAATTCTGTTGTTAACTAATTTGAATAAAAAATATGTTGAACAGTGAAAGGAAGAATGCATACCAAGTCATGGAAGCCTCGTCCGTGCCGTGTCAAAAATCTGACGGGAGACCTGATGTACCAGCCTGCATAATCCATCTAATCCATCAAATGAAAGCGTACTGTCCCTGCCCCTCGCAACTGGGACTCCCGTCGCCTATCCAATAACGCAACATATCTCGCATGGTAGCTCCTCCAATCAAAATCTCTCTTCCCTGACATCTTCAGGGAATGAAATGAATCCAACTGACTGGGTGGGTCAGGAACTGGCTGAAAGAATCCAAACTGTCTCATAACCCTATCCGTCTGATGCCACTCGACTATATGAAAATGAATCAGTGGAACAATGCAGGAGCCGATATCAAGCATCACTGTACAGTATGGGGGTAGACTCTAAAGGATATCATCTGTATATGGAATCCATGTAATCTGAAAGAAAAAATGAATAATCAATTAATAAATGAATAGATGTACAGTAAAGAGTAAATATTTAACAATATAAATAATAATCACTTACATCGTCTGGTCGAATGCTGTCTAACATAAGTCTGTAGGCGTGAACATCATGTCTGGGAGAATCTGAATGTCGATGCGCCTGACTCCACCTGTAGATAACATTTTTTTTTACATTTCATAAAATAATTTTATACAAGTAAGTTAGATATTAGAAGGAATTAATAACATACCAACGTCCATGTGGAGCCTCTGCTACAATATCTACGGGTAATGGCGCACAGGCATGTGGAGCTAAACGAGGTATGTGCTCCCATACCCACATCTGTAGAAGAACCATACATCCTGTGATCTTCATCTTATCGATGTGACATGCACTGCATAGGGCTCTGTATGTATATGCTAGGCAGGCAGACCCCCAACTATATCGTCCTGCCTGGTCCAAATCCTCTAAAAAATCTAGATACATCAGGTGCACAAAAGTAGTAGAGTGGTCAACAAAAAGCGTGCCACCGATCAGCCTCAAAATATATGCGCGTGCAAATCGCAGCACAGTGACATCATCAGCATCATCTGGTAAATGTGTGAGGTGCTGGTCTAACCAAGGCATCCGCAATCTACCACTGACGATGGTTCTGCCATCATCCTGGACCTCTATGCCCAGAAGTCTATGAACAAGCTCAGGCAAATCTGATGGAACTCGGCCTGTCAAAGCATGTCCGTCGATAGGGAGGCCCAACATAACAGCCACATCCTGCAACGTAATAGTCATCTCCCCCTCACTGGAATGGAAAGTATGCGACTCTGGTCTCCATCTCTCTACAAGTGCGGCAATGAGCTGATGATCAAGAAATGTGAAGTCGCACATCACTAATCCATAGAATCAAGCTCGACGAAGATGTGGGATGATAGCGGGAGGTGGTGCAGTATGATGGAAATGGTGAGATCTACGTACACTCAAGGGAGCCACAGGACGTCCCTCTAAAAGCAGTCGTGATACATGAGTATCCTGAGATGTAAGCAATAGAAAACCTGCCATCTACACACATGATATCATCGTTACTTATTAATAGTGGAATCATGATATATTCATTTTTATTTGGTGTCACAATCAACATTAGCCTAGTCTCACAATCAACATTAGTTAAGGATGCTCAGGCACTCAGATGCCATTACTAAAACTAGACATCTTATAAGAAAACCATAATTTAAAAGTGAAAAATTAATTATTTCTTCTTATTTGTGAAATTACATTTGTTAATTTATCCATTATCCATTAAATAACCATTAACATTATTCCACATTAAAAATTAACTGGAAAAAGTGAAAAATTAATTATTTCTTCTTATTTGTGAAATTACGTTTGTTAATTTATCCATTATCCATTAAATAACCATTAACATTATTCCACATTAAGAATTAACAGGAAAAAGTGAAAAATTAATTATTTCTTCTTATTTGTGAAATTACGTTTGTTAATTTATCCATTATCCATTAAATAACCATTAACATTATTCCACATTAAAAATTAACAGGAAAAAGTGAAAAATTAATTATTTCTTCTTTTTTGTGAAATTACGTTTGTTAATTTATCCATTATCCATTAAATAACCATTAACATTATTCCACATTAAAATTTAACAGGAAAAAGTGAAAAATTAATTATTTCTTCTTTTTTGTGAAATTACGTTTGTTAATTTATCCATTATCCATTAAATAACCATTAACATTATTCCACATTAAAAATTAACAGGAAAAAGTGAAAAATTAATTATTTCTTCTTTTTTGTGAAATTACGTTTGTTAATTTATCCATTATCCATTAAATAACCATCAACATTATTTCACATTAAAAATTAACTGGAAAAAGTGAAAAATTAAATATTTCTTCTTTTTTGTGAAATTATGTTTGTTAAGTTATCCAAAACAAGGCACTTGAACTCCTCCAGAAAAAGTACAACTCATGCTCTAGAAAATTATATTTATCACAAAAATAGAGCAGGTACACAGACTCGATCATGGATGATGAGATTTGGAACTCTGTCCTACCACTTGGGGACATCTCTTACGAGTATGTTCTTCTGCGTGGCAGATACTGCATCGTATTCTCCCTCCTCGTTGCCGAGGCCAATCCATCTCATTTCTGATGCGAGTTGACTTCGGTCTTACTCGAGGCCGAAACCTAGTAGCATGAAGCCAATAATTTTAAAAATGACACACATTGAAAAAATTATAAATGATACCAAAACCGACTTATAAAAACCTGGAAATATCAGGGACGATGGTCGGTTGATTAGCATGCAATGTGATAGAATGGAAGTCACCAACAGGCATCCAAGCAGCACTATAACAGTTAACCAAAGTGCTCATGTGATACACCGGGTCAACATATGGCTCCCATGATATATTTACCAAAGCGCAAGCTGTAATAACATGTACACATGGATATCTCAATGCATGAAAGTTGTCACAATCATAGTACCTGTTATCCAACATCATGACAAACACTCCACCATTAGTGCATGCACCCTGGTCGTAGCACTTTCTTACCCAAAAACTCCTCTTTTCCCTGTCAAAGGCTATAACATTCCATCGTGAAGCCTCATTCCGTATCCGGTCAATATCAGTTTGAAAATGCTGAGTAAAAATCATTCCATTTTCCATCCTCTGGTAGGCCTTTTGGGACCGGTCAACAAAGTAGTGAACACATCTAAAAAATGTCTCTTGCACTAACCCTGTGATTGGGAGTTTGCGAACACCCTTGAGGACCCCATTTACGCACTCCACTATATTAGTGGTCATATGCCCATATCTCATGCCACCATCGTATGCTAATGACCATTTTTCCTTTGAAATTTGTACCATATATTCATATACCTCCTCATTAACTGTTCGGATCTCTTCAAGACGTCGATCAAACCTTTCTTGTTGGGGTTCATATGCTGAAAGCATAACATAATAATGTATTAAAATGGATAGTAAATTTTGTTAAAAAAAGAAAGTTTAGAAAACCATACCCAATTTGAGGATCGCCTTCTTTGTGGCCTCATCTCTAAACTGCTTATGCACATTACTTGCAATATGTCTAATGCAATAACGGTGATAAGCATTCGGCTCAGTCCAAGAAACCCCAATCACTACTCACGGCCTCTATAATCACTCGATGACGATCAGATATCAGACACACGCCCTGTTTCTGCGTGACATGAACACGTACACATTCCAAGAACCAGCTCCAGCATTCAAAATTTTCTTTTTCAACAACAGCAAAAGCAAGTGGCAGAGGAGCGTGATTACCATCCTGTGTCGCAGCAATGAGTAGAACACCTGTATACTTTCTATAAAGGAATGTGCCATCTACCTGAATAAATTGTTTACAAAAGGGAAATGCAACAATGCACGATCTAAATACCCAAAAAACCTATTGAAATTCACCTTTGACCGATCAACTAGATGATTTTGGGATACATACTCAACACTGTCCAACTGATAAACAATATGATTATTGAGAGACAACAATTCCATAAGTTGTGGCAACAACGCATAAGACTCATCCCAATCACCATACACTTTTACAATGGCTTTCTGTTTTGCATTCCAAGATTTGTTGTATGATACCTTATAGTTATACAACTGTTGAATTCTTTCCTGAATAAGGGCAACAAGAACATCCTGACTTGTTCGTATCATCTCACAAATAACAGTAGATATAAACTATGCATCAAGAGAAGAGTGATCTTGTGCCAAGCTGGGATGCAGACAAGTGTGTGGGCCTTCTAATTTGGTTATCTTCCAACATCCATAACATTTATCAAATAGTGCTCTTAATCGAAATTTACATTCTGACCCATATTTTTCACAACGAATGAGATATTTGGTCTTCTTTGACTCATAAACCACAAATGTGAAATGTTGCTCAATGTGGTATTGCTTTATCACATTTTTCATGACCTGTTTACTTTCGAACTCCTGCCCAACATATATGGCATTATCATTTGATGCAGGCATATTCCCTATAATGCTAGGGAATTCAGAAGCTGGTGTAATGACATCCCAATCAAAAGGTTGTTCACGAGACATTCCTCCAACTAAGGAACTCAAAACTGAAGGCTGATTACCACTAACTGGTGGATGTAGTGGATGTCTATCTCTCAAAGGAACCTCAGAAGGTTCATTTCCAACAACATCATCTCCTGCTGACTCACCAGATTCTTCTTCCTCAGATAAACTTTCTTGCACTATATCAGCACAGAAAGGGATGTCATCTACATTTCCTTCTAAATTTTGATGATCTTCCTCATTACATTCTTCCACAGGAGTCGTATGAGAAGGAGGCAATGAAGAAGACTATTGTGAAGGACCGACTTCTATAGAGGTCACAAGGCATGGTTCTGTAGTAATCGATTGCACCACATCAATATCAGAAATGACAATAAATAATTCCATCAAACCATTAATACACTGTTGCCTGAATAACTGAGAAGTCTCCATCCAATCTTCATCATCGACTATAGGGTAGTCGTTGTGCCACATACACTCAGGATATTGAAGATGTCGGTATCTAATTGAAGTGATTGCTTGTCCTGCACTCAATTTTAACCGACTATGAATCTTATTACGAACTGCATCCAATGTCATACAACCATGGAGATTTACCACTTTTACAGGTGGCACACTGTAGCTAAAACCCTGATCGGTACAAATTACCTCACTGTTGCAATATATTTGAGCATAAATAATTACCTATTAAAAAAAATTAAAAATATTATACACTACATTAAAATTTTAAATTATTGAATTTGGTTTTGAATAATTGATTATCTTGAGACTTTTTTATGTATTGATTTATCACTGTTAAGGTATAGTGATTGTGATTTTAGCACAAAAGAAAATTTAATATAATGTTTCATAAAGTTTGATTACTTATGAATATATAATCATGACTTGATCTTGAGAGTTGCGATTAGTTTATCATTATCTGATAAACTAACCACAATTTATATGGGTAAACTCCTGTCTCTATTATCAAATATTGCAGCAACCGCCAATCTCCTGTCAAACAGCAACGCCTCCTCTCGAACGAGTTCTCAAATGCCTCTTCATCGACACCTCTTCGGGGATGCCTCTTCGTCGACACCTCTTTGGGGCGTCGGTCTTTTAATTACAAATTTACTCACATGCATGTGAGGGGATCTAGGGGTATGAAATACATAAATTAATTTAAACGGACACGCAGGTCCTTACACTTATTGAGATATGACTCGCAGGTCATCAATGCCGAAAAAATGCAATTATTACAAATTGAATAACAACATACACAAAATAAAACATGCAATTTCAATTATGCATGGTCGGTCATCTCAAGATCAGTCATCACTCATACCCTGTTTTTTGGTATATTTATTATATTATCCGTATTATATAAAATCTATATTAAATACTACACCTCTTTTACAAAAATTTAACTTCATGTGTATATATATATATATATAATTATTAAAAACATTAAATAAATTTTATTATAACTGATCTAATTGAGATTTACATAATAAACACTTTTGTTATTTTAAATTTTATGAAATTGTAATGTTTTTTGGGCATTATTCTACTTTTAAAAATATAATTAATTATATTTTATACTTTATTGATTAAAAATATTATTACTAGTAAATAAAAGTAATTTAATTTACACTTACATCAAAACCATCCATTAAAATAAATTTCTCTAACATAAATTACTTTTTCTAAACATTAAAAATTTTAGACATAACATAAAACATTCAATATTTAGACAACAGACATTCAAAAAATTAAATCATACGAACATTAAACATCAAGAAAATTAAATCA
Source organism: Viscum album (assembly GCA_963277665.1). Lineage (NCBI taxonomy): Eukaryota > Viridiplantae > Streptophyta > Magnoliopsida > Santalales > Viscaceae > Viscum > Viscum album. The sequence goes on along the minus strand of OY728145.1, from coordinate 1,080,515,320 downwards.
TACAAAACATTTCATGCATAACATATGAAATAAATAAATCATTCACACAATTAAACATACAAATGAAATAAATAAACACAATTAAACATACAAATGAAATAAACATTTCATGCATAACATATGAAATAAATAAATCATACACACAATTAAACATACAAATTAAATAAATAAACACAATTAAACATACAAATGAAATAAATAAACACAAATAAACAATTAAATTATTATAAAGAAATTTTACCTCAATAAAAGCAGCAAATATTTGTTGAGAAAGAATTTCTGCAGAGCTTCGCAACAAAAACCAGAGGAGAATAATGGGTATTGGGGGGGGGGGGACCCCTACTTTTATAAAATATCTCGGCCGGATGCGTGAACACCGTTCACGCATCTTTCGCCACGGAAGGATGCGTGAATGCCGTTCACGCATCTTTTCCCGCGCAAGGATGCGTGAACGACGTTCACGCTTCCTTTAGCTGGTCAGCAAAGGATGCGTGAACGCCGTTCATGCATTACCGTCGGGGTCCGGGATGTGTGAACGCCGTTCACGCATCCTTCCACGACGAAGGATGCGTGAATGGCGTTCACGCATCCCGGACCCATTATTAAAAATATCCGAACCCTAACCCCTTTTATCATATTTTCATTTTTTAAAAACCCAGAAAAAAAATTACTCGTGCAGAGTGCATAGGGTTAGGGGGAGGTCACACGGAACAACCAGGGGGGAAAGAAGGTGAGGGAGAGAAAAGAAATAAAAGAAAAAAGAATGAAAGAAGAAAAGATAAATGAAAAGATAAAAAGAAGAAAAAAAATAAATAAATAAATACGTTATAAAATAAATAAATGAAATACGCAAAATAATAATAATAAAAATTGTAATATCATCACATAATATTAAATGTAATATTTATTATTATTCTCAAAGAATATTATTATTATTATCATTAAAACAAAAAATTAAATTTTCATTCCATTTACATTTTGTTACTCATCATAATTTAATCATTCCCTTATGTTTTAACTCGTTTTTTTTAATGTCGGGAAAACCGCGCGGTCTCAGAATCATGCCTGGCCCATATGCCCGGTGACCCAAAACCTAAAACACTCATAATAATAATAATAATTATAATAATAATAATAATAATAATAATAATAATAATAATACTAATAATAGGAAGAAAAAGAAAAATACTAATAATAATAATATCCTCAAGTAATAATATTATTATTGTTCTTATCATATAAAAATCATTAAATTTTAACACACTTTTCTTATTTTATTTTATTTTTATTTTACCCCTCAATTAATTTTATTTCTTTATTATTAATTCCTTTTATCTAAATAGTTTCACATCGGTCAGGCGTGCGTGGAACCGAGCGATGTCATGCGGTGACCCAGGCGAGGCCACGCGGCTTCGACATCGGCGCTCTAGATGTTGTCTAGGCCAAAACAAACATTTTTTAAATAACTCAAAAAAATTAAGTTGGGCTTCAACCTAGACTACCCGATGCCCAAAAAAATATTAAAATAAATAATGGAAAAGAGACGGGTGTGACACTTGATGTGTTTACTATTGTAAAAAATGGATGTTCTAAATGAGTTGATAATGTTTTTTTGAAAAAATACAAGGTTAATTATTTGGATGATCCAAGATCATGAAGTACAACATAGTTCAAACATGAAAGAAACTCATCCAATCAATGTTTGGTGTCTTATCACGAGCGATTATTAGAGAGGCAATAGAGGCGTATTAGTGTGTGGATTTTCACATAGGTTTTCTATGTTGTATTTGCAATTCAAGTTTCAAGCTTTACTTGGATTTCTCTACTCTCTAATTATTAATGGATTTTCTCAATGTTTCCCATGTCTGGCCATTTTAGATTATTTTTCTCACTCTTCCAATCAGTGGTCAATGAATAAACAAAAAAATAAATAAATTATTTTTAAAAAATTTATATAAAAATACGCACTTTGGGTCACACCACCCACACCGTGTGTCATATTTATTATGTGTTAGACTTCATTGGGCCTTGGTGGAGTGGACTAGATGATGTTCTTCCCTAAACCACTATAAAAATGTTATGTGACTTTCTCTTTCCTTTTTTTATTCCCACAAAATTACTTGAATAAAAGAGAAAGGAAATATTTCAACTAACTTAAAGAGTGTTGGGGTGCAGCGAAGGTGTGTGGTACCTCAAACACACAAAAACAGAATCTAACAGATCAACACATATTTTTTACATGGTTCAGCGGTATGCCTACATCCACGGGAGAAACATGGTGCTTCTCTATTTCACTCTCTCCGACGGAGGATCACCAATACACCTTACAAACAAAGGAATTCAAATCCCGTTTTATAGAGGAACCGAAACCGTTTTTTTCTTGGTTGGTGGTTAGTTCAGCTACCCTTGAAAAATCCTCCACCGACTGTTGTCCACCTGCGTCGGCTGCCCACCAAGGAAGTTGTGCACCAAGTTGCTACCGACAAAAGTTTTTTCTCCCCAGATGACTCCCAAATTTGGGAGTGGCCCCCAAAAATCTCCCCCTCACGACCAATTTGGGGCAGAAGCTTGACCTGTAATCTCCTTGCAGGTGTCGAAAACTTCATCAGCAAATCAAAAACTCTTCTTCATGCCAGATGACATGGCACTTCCACCATCTTCACATGATCTCAGGCTGACTGCGGTCCTCATCAAATGATACAACCCTTGAGACTCCTTCCCAGTAAACATCGCTGCATCCCCACGTGAGACTTCCAACACTCCACCTACTATGGAAATCTTGAACCCTTTCGCATCGAGCCTACTTAATGATACCAGGTTTTGTCTCATCCTCGGAACGAATTTCACGTCAGCTAGTTTACGTACTCCTCCATCGAGTGTCTTCAATTTCACCGTCCCGACTCCTCGAACCTCGCATATTGACCCATCACCAAGTCTCACCGAGTCTCGCACCTTCTGAAAAGTATCAAATGTACCACTCATCGTACATATATGTGTTGAGCTCCCTGAATCCAGAACCCATCTGTCTTCCTTTGGATTTTGAGCCCGCTCATTCTTCCTTCTCAGAAAACGACATTCCCTCTTCATGTGCCCGAATCTTTTGCGGTAATGACATTGCACTTCTCCCCGTTCAACTCGCTCATCTAAGTGCATGCCTCCCGTTGTCACGTAGATTTCATCATCAGCTGATAATCCTATGATGTTCACATCATCCTCTTCAACTTTCTTCTTCCCAGCAATGTACCATTTGCGCTCTCCACAATCACTTTTATAGTGACCCTTCTTCTCGCACCAGAAACACGTGATTTTGCTAGGATCACGCCCCCTAGATTTTGGCCGTCATTCTTTACCTCCTGACTTCCGATGTCGGCTCCTCCCACGCTGATCTTCTCGCATCACCATGATTTGCTCGCCTGAATGAATCACGGGTCTTCAGAATGCCTCCGAATCTTGATGTGATGCCATCACATCGTCCAGCTTCAATGTCTCCTTCCCCACGAGCAATGCAGTCACAAGCCCATCAAATGAGCTTGGTAGGGATGATAAAAGCAAAAGCGCTTTGCCTTCCTTTCCAAACTTCACACCGAGCCCCAATAATTGTGTCAGGATCTTGTTGAATTCGTTGGTGTGATCCAACAAGTTCATTCCCTCATCCATGCGCAACTGGTACAATTTCTTTTTTAGGAACAACTTCTTGGTGAGCGATTTCACCATATACCGCTGCTCCAACTTCTTCCAAATCTCTTTCGGTGATGTCTCATCCAACACCGAGTACTTTACCTCATTCGCTATACATAGTCGAATTGTGCTGACGACCCGCATCTTGAGCTCTTCCCAATCATCGGCACTGGTTGTCTCGGGCTTTTCTCCGATCAACGGTTTGATCAGGCCCTGCTGCATCAAAAGATCTTTCACCGTGCTTTGCCACAAGCCGAAATTATTTCGACCATCGAAATTCTTGATCTCAAATCTTGGTAGTGCTCCGCCACTAGCCATTGTCGTTGTCGCAAAACGTGATCACCACCTTCGATATCGCACCCCTCTTAAACCACTTGATAGAATGCGAATTTTGAAAAACCAACCATATGGATGCGTCCGTAACGGTCGAAATAGTCGGAATCAACTCCTGGATCGCTGAAATCGCACACTAATTGACCGAGATATGGTCAAAACACGTTCAACGGTCCAGATCATCCGCTGACATGGCGCTGACGTGGCGCTGACGTGGCGCTGACGTGGCATGCCGGAGTTTTTGCCGAATTCTTGCCGGAATTGTCGCCGGCGGTATGAACAGTGACGTCTTCTCCGGCACGGGGACTGTTCACCCACGAGTTTGATCAAACTTTGACAGAGTATACCGGGCTCGTTTCAACTCCGTTTTTATCGCTGCATGCGCCGTTGGAATTGTTTTGCTGTACTCTTCACAGATCCGGCCTAGGAAAATTTTCCGACCACTTTCCATTTTCCAGCCACCGGAAAAATTGTCGTCGCTTCGCCATTTCAACTCCGTTCGCACCGACTCGCCTCTGATACCACTTGTTGGGGCGCAGCGGATGTCCATGGTACCTCAAACACACAAAAACGGAATTTAACGGATCAACACATATTTTTTACGTGGTTCAGCGGTATGCCTACATCCACGGGAGAAACAGGGTGCTTCTCTATTTCACTCTCTCCGATGGAGGATCACCAATACACCTTACAAACAAAGGGATTCAAATCCCGTTTTATAGAGGAACCAAAACTATTTTTCTCTTGGTTGGTGGGTAGTTCAACTACCCTTGAAAAATCCTCCATCAGCTGTTGTCCACCTGCGTCGGCTGCCCACCAAGGAAGTTGCGCACCAAGTTGCTGCCGACAGAGGTTTTTTCTCCCCAGATGACTCCCAAATTTGGGAGTGACCCCCACAAATAGGGATGTTTAAATGAATGAAATTATTTAAAGGTCTCAATTCACCCCCACTTTAGCTTTTTTCTATTACTAATCTTGGTCTATATTTGGTATCATAGTAGTTCGATTTTTTCAGAAATTTTTTATTGGAGCATGATATTCAAAGTATTATCATTTCTCCCCTCCTTTGCTTGTATTTTAATCAAACACCACCAATTTTTTTCTAGGAGAGGAGAGACCCATTTCATGGCCATCAAGGCCCAATGATCCAAAAAGACCCAGATATGACCCGAAGGCTGAGGAGGAATTAAACCCTAATATATTGACCAGCAAGGTGGCCTTGAATCGTCCACCCATCATCCTGTGATGTCATCCCGATCCCGCAAGGCACGCTGACCACGTCATCATCCCCCATTTGTGCAGTTTCGTTGCCCTGTACCGAGTCATCATCATCCATTGTTACCAACATCTTGCAGCAGAGGCCCGCTGGCCGTCACCTCTTCTTTTTCATCCCGCTGCCATCAAGATTTGTCACCGGCAGAGGCACCTCGAGGACCGCCCTAATATATTGACCAGCAAGGTGGCCTTGAATCGTCCACCCATCATCCCGATCCCGCAAGGCACGCTGACCACGTCATCATCCCCCATTTGTGCGGTTTCGTTGCCCTGTACCGAGTCATCATCATCCATTGTTACCAACATCTTGCAGCAGAGGCCCGCTGGCCGTCACCTCTTATTTTTCATCCCGCTGCCATCAAGATTTGTCACCGGCAGAGGCACCTCGAGGACCGCCCTTCATGCCCCCGTCGTTCGCCTCCAGTTTTCACGCCTCCTCCATGACAGTCCACATCGATGCGCCACCGGCCTTCACGCCTCGACCATGAACGGTCGGCCGCCACGCCCGCCGGATGGTCTCCCCCTCTCCCTGCGGCTTCCACCCGCCTGGACGCCGCACCTGCGGCCCAAATCTCCACCGTGTCCCAATAAATCCCCAAATATGGGGTTATTGGATATGACATGTGGGAGACTATTTTTTCCTATAAAGGAATGGAAAATGTAAGCCAATTAGGGTGTAACAGTGAGAAACATAAATTAGATACTTTTAGGTTGTTTGATCAAGAAATCATTACTCACGATGTTTCTTGGAATGTGCAGTCTACTGGGGTTTGAATCCGTGGTGACATTTTATAATTTATTTTCCTATGAAATTAACCTCTACAACTTGTTAAATATTTCATCCTTTCAAATTTATAACTCAAGGTCACTAGTATGAAAGGATATTGACTCCAATCAATCAACATATATGCACCATATGACACATACTTAACTATGGTCGAGCTACTTATGTCTCCCGATAAGAAATATTATTGTCTCCCACCAGTTACAAAGTTTATTTTTTTTATAGAGAAAAAAATTAGGAACTTCGAAAAGTGATCACAATAAACTGTCCTAAATTTCTTTGTACCGTGTCCCTCTATTTGGAAATCCTCCATCCAGTTCTTCTTCATCCAATAACTATCTATTTGGGTTTTCTCTGTCTGATCCACTTCATTCAGAACTCTCAATCTTCGTCAGAACCTATTGTTTTGTTTTTCTCAAACTACTTCCTTTAAACGGTCTCTCTCAAATGATCTAAAATCTATTTGTTAGCAGTAGCAACTCATAATAAGCCTTCACCCATTTATATACTCAAATATAACCATCAACAACCTCTTCAAATATTTTTCAAAACTCAGTAAGATTTATGATTATTGAAAGTACATCTTAGCATCATCATGATTAATGACATTACAATGTTTTGAAAAGATCCTTAAATATCCATATGGTTCTTCTTTTCAAGAAGTATTTCCTTTAGTAATTCTCTTTCTGGTAGTTCATCATAAGAGCTTCTTCATCTGGTAAAGCTTCATCCAAAGCTGATTTTTCTAACCATTCTTCATCTGGTACTTCTTCATTGATATCCAATCTGTCACGAAACCCCTATTTGATGGACTCAAGATTTTTCATATAGTAATATTCAAATTTCGTGGTACGGTGATCATAAAATTTCTCTACCCAGTGCCTTTCATAGGATTCTAACATTTGTTTATTGTCTATCAGATGATCTTGTGAAATTCCTTTTGGTGGACTCACAAATATTCACTATGTCTGGTGCAAATCTATCCACTAATCATCATCTTTCTCTATATGGTAGGCTTCAAATTTTCCTCTTTCTACAGTGCAACATCATCTGGTGAAATGTTTTTGGTTTCTCTATCCGATGGATTGACAAAGTTTCTCCAACTGGTAGACGGAAAAGTTCTTCTTCGACGAGAGTTACAAAGTCAATTCCTGATCAATTTGTGTCTGATCACAACTTTAAAGATCAAAATTTCATACAACCACCACTTAATAACTTTAAAACTTTGAACATTTTACAATATGAAACTTCATCATTTTATAACTTGAACATTCTACAAAAAATTTCAATCTGGAAACTTCATGAATGAACTCAGCTTAAACCGTACTCACTTTTAGTAAATCATCAACTGACTTGGTAAGAGAAGTAACACAAATTTCTTTTGATAAGAAACAACTAATTTTCTCACAAAACAAAAAAACATTCATTGAAAAAATGTTAATAGAAAATACAAAAATTCTATAAAATCAAAGTGAAGGATCTTATGTCTCCTCTTGAATTTAGGAAACATTATCAATAAATCCTTTATCAAATTTTATCAAACCATACTCTTTCAAATAAAGAAGTGTATTGAGGCCACACTGATGGATTAATCAAATTTATGATGGAATTTCCATCATTTTTTGGTATTAAAAATGCCTACATTTACAAATATTTATCTAAAGTAAAGGAAGTAATTTCTACTATATTAATTTTTTTTGTTTATTTAAATTTATTATTGCTAACAATGTTTGACCCAAAAGCATATGTGTAACACCCCGACCCCTCTAGGCTAGATTCGGTGCATTACATGTGATATTGGCATGGTTATAATTAATAAAAATCCCAAAGGAATGATCGGTTTAGTAGTCTTGAAGAAACTAGATACATAGATGTCTCTCAAATTACATTGGAAAGGTTTACAAAATACAATACATAATGAAAACTAAAACTGCAACCACTTGAACTCAATAAACTACCCCTTCTTTGTCACCTGTTGAAAGTAAACAATGAAAGGGGTGAGCTCAAACGCTTAGTAAGGGTTACAAATAGCGGAAGCATGAGTACAATAATAAGTGAATCATAATCAATCTGACATAATCAATATGGCACAGTGAGTAAATGAAAAACTAATGCCATTAATAAACTGAGAATGAAACTGCATCCATAAATTTTGTCATAGTGAAAACCTCATGGATAATAATAATAACTGATAATGAATAAAGAGAATGCTTATTAATTGGACGTCATGTATCCGAAACATGAAACCATAATACCATTAAAAGGGTTTAGTTCTGTGGGTAGAAACCCGTCTAATTTTTGGAAACAAACTCGAAGGGTTTGTCGCTAACTTATTTGTCTCATGAGACCTACCGATGCATTGAGGGGCTATAGAAGACCCCACCCACCACTGCATGTCCAAATAATTATTTATACATTGATTCAATAGAAGAGAAATATTCCTTTTCAATATCTGTATAGAGTAGAGTATACAGATTCATCAATATTTCCACAACTAAAATAACTTTCCAAATAAACACCGTATGTAAAATGGTATACGGTTTAGACAACAACATATCCATGATATGAGATTATGAATATTTATTATCAATAAAATTTCAAATGAAAAGTGATCTCAAATGGGAAGTAGGTACACCACATAAGGATTTATTAGGTGCATAGTACAAAGTTAGTCACAACACAATGGTAGTTGAGACAAACATCCTTACAACAATGTAATCGGTCGAATCATATGACCAGAACTTAATAAACCTCAAATGAATCAGTGAATAACATGAATATAAAGAGAATAATGTTATTATATATCGCATGGTAGTACACATATACCACATATTCCACATACAAGAAATAAGTGGCGAACAATGAAAATCTCACAGAAATGAAAGTGAGATGAGAAACCCCGTACCTTTTGCTTGAGTGTGTTATTTGTTTGTTTTAATGACCTGAATAATAAAATTTAGATTCATTAATTAATAATTCCATAACCTCCTATAAATTTAATTGATTTATTACAACCTTATTAGGTTCATTCATGGCCCTTTTAATGGATTTAAGAAGTTCAATTTTATTGTTTTCAAAGCATTTTCTTCCTTGGTTTTCATGTTTTGTTTACTAGCTCTCATGCATGGGAGTTCATTTTGAAATGTGGATAAATATCCAGATTTGTTAATATATATTATTATTGAAATTAAAGAGATATAAATGATCTTTTGAGGATGAATCATTAGTTAAAATTTTTCGAAAAAAGCTTGGATTTAGCTTGGCAGTTTTGTATACAATGAACTCGTTTGGTATTATTATTCCGTATTATGAGTGTGTACAGATTCGAGAACATTAATGAGATGAAATAATTATATTATTATCTGTTTCAACCATTAAAATGGTCTCATTACCAGTAATGATGAAGAAAGTGAAGAACAAAACTCCGTCGTCCACAAAGGTTATAAATTAGAACCTCATGGACATTGATTTAATTTATAAAAATTAAAGGGAGGGAGAAAGGATATCGATGATAGTTCTTCCATTAACATGATATAATTCCAGTATATATATGATACTAGAGTTTATCATGGTCATTTGGATAGAATAGGTTAGGATAGAGAAATAAACGAGATGAACTTAAAAATAAAAGAAAAGTTGAGAGATCCCTTATCAAAATTTCGGCATCCTAACGACGTCACTTAAAATTTCAAAAAATCAAATGATGAGAACAAAAGGGTATATAATCATATTGAAATCAAAAGGACAGTAAGAATAATAAAAAAAATCAAACCCCAACATATGAGAAAGGAATTTCAAATAGATAACATAAAAGAAGTGTTGACTTAAAGAAGAGAATGAAGGATTCCCTTACCTTGTAGAATAACTCCTAGATCTTGAAGGATTGGACCTTGGGGGCTTAGGGAAACCTTGGGAAGACTCCTAGAGAGGTAAAACACCAGAGCATAGAGGATGATGTATTTTTAATGAATGAAAACGAAGGGGGGGGGGTGAGTGGGTATTTATAGTAATCAAGAGAGAGTTCTTTATTAATTAAAAGGGACACCTCATCAGTGGTTTTCGAAAAACCATGGGCTTGCCCATGGTATTCGCCCATGGTTTAAGACACTTGGGACACCTCATGTCATAAGTTGCTGTACACAAGTCGACCATACTTTTATATTTAATTATTACATCATTATGATGTCATTAAACTACCAAAACTCAAAACTGTATTTTTACTATTCATGAAAAATTCATGTATTTTAGAAAAATCCAAAAAATTTAACCTAACAATTTTTCGACGTGTAGAATTAAAAAATGAACTTCATTTTTCAAAATTAATTTTCTAAATATTATTAATTTAATTTTCAAATAAATTCATATTTAATTTGAAAAATAACAATCTTAAAGTACAATTAGTTTTATTTCTCATTGAAAAACTAATTAAGATCTCATTATCTTATTACCTTAAGAAAATGAAATAATATTATTATTTACTATTCATAAGGGTCATATTAGTATTAATATTACTATTCATAATGGTATGTTACTATTTACCAAAAATCAAGTTTGTTCTATCAGACTCCAAATGACTTACTGATCACAACTCTAGATGACGATTTTTCGAAATTCAAAACATAGAAGTGGAAAATTTATATTTAATGGATAGGTTTTGACTATCTCCTAAATAACCTAGTGTTGTTTCAAAGGAACACATTGATAAATAGAATGTATTTAATAGAAACATACCATAAAATGTTTGAGGTGCTACATTATTCCCTCCTTCAGAAATTTTGTCCTAGAAATTTTATGTATATAGCCCACAAAAAAGATGTGGGTGGTTATTCTTCATGAAATCCTCTGGTTCCCATGTTGCTTCCTCCATATTTTGGTTTCTCCAAAGAACTTTTACTAGATGAGTTGTTCGATTCCTCAATACCTGCTCCCTTGTGTCAATAATCCTGATAGGCTTTTCACAGTATAATAAATACGGTTCCAGTTCTATTCCTTCATATGTGAGTACATGCGTTGGGTCTGTCATGTATTTATTTGACAATGATACGTGGAATGCATCATGGAATCTGGAGAGATTTGGCGTCATCACGAAATGGTAATCTACAGCTCTGATTCTTCCCAAAATTTAAAATGGTCCGATGTAGCTGGGGCTCAATTTTCATTTCTTACCGAACCATAAGATGCCCTTCCATGGAGATACTTTTAGAAATACATGATCTCCAACTTGAAATTCCAAGTCCTTTCTCTAGTTGTCAGCATAACTCTTCTGCCTACTTTGCGCTGCTTTAATATGGGCCTGTATTATCTTCACCTTTTTCGTGGTCTCTTCAACACATTCAGGGCCTATAAGTTTCCTTTCACCAACTTTGTCCCAACAAGTTGGAGTTTGACATCTCTTTCCATATAATTCTTTATATGGATCCATTTGAATACTAGAACGGAGACTATTGTTGTAGGAAAATTCCACCAAAGGCATGTATTGATCCCACATACCTTGGATGTCAAGAGAGCATGATCTCAGCATGTCTTCCAGAGTTTGAATAGTCCTTTCAGACTGTCTGTCAGTTTGAGGGTGATATGCAGTACTCATATGAAGCTCAGTATTCAAGGCCTTTTGGACACTTTTCCAGAATTTTGATGTAAAACGGGGATCTCGATCGGAGACAATCGAAATAGGTGCACCATGAAGTCTCAAAACTTCATTAATATAAAGTATTTCCAGGTGCTCAAGTGGTAAATCCTCTCTTATTGGAAGGAAATGTTTTGATTTAGTGAGATGATCAACAATTACCCATATTGCATCATTCCTTCTAGGTGTCCTCGATAGTTCAGTGACAAAATCCATCGTAATGTTATCCCACTTCGACATAGGAATTGGTAGAGTTTGCATCACTCCTTTGGGATGTTGTCTCTCAGCCTTCACTTGTTGACATATAGACACCTTGACACGTATTCAACAATTTCTCGCTTCATATTATCCCACCAAAAATATTCCTGCAGATCTCTATACATCTTGGTGCTACCCGGGTGCATTGAGAAATTTGAGCTATGAGCATTTTCTAACAATTCCCTTTTTAGCTCAGGTACTGATGGAACACATAACCTCTTCCCGAACTTCAGAACTCCTTCTTCATACAAAAAGTCAGCCAGTCTTCCACCCTTAACTGCATTAATTTTCTTGTGGAGATTCTCATCATCAGATTGAGAAATTTTTATCTTCTCTAGTAAATATGGTTTAGAAATCATTTGAAAGAGGAGTGATGTTTACCCTTCCTTAATAATTCCCATATCCATCTTCAGTAGATCCATAAACATAGAATCTCTTTCAATCCTCATTTGAGTCAGAAGGCCATGATCTTTCCTGCTTAATGCATCTACCACCTTATTCTCCTTTCCTGGGTGGTAGTGTATTGAACAATCAGAATCTTTGATTAACTCAAGCCATCTTCTCTACCTCATGTTGATTTATTTTTGTGTTAAAATATATTTCAAACTCTTGTGGTCCATATAAAACTCACATCTCTCTCTTTAGAGATAATGCCTCCATATTTTCAGAGCAAAGATTACGGTTGCTAACTCAAGATCATGAGTTGGATAATTTTTCTCATGAGTCTTCAACTGTCTTGATGCATAAGAAATAACTTTATCGTTTTTCATAAGGATGAAACCCAGTCCATTCTTTAATGCATTGCTGTATATTAAAAATCCATCACTTCCAGATGGAAGAGTCAAAATTGGAGCATTAACCAGTCTTCTTTTCAATTCTTCAAAGCATTCTATGAATTCTTTTGTCCATACAAACTTAACTCCTTTACGTGTGATCTTGGTTAGCGGGTTATCCAGTCGGGAAACATTCTGAAGGAAATGCCGATAGTAACCTACTAAGCCAATAAAACTACGTACCTCAATTATATTTGTTGGCGTGGTCCAATCTTGGATTGCCTTTGTCTTCACAGGATCAACTAGGATTCCATATTTAGAGACAACATGGCCCAGAAAAGAAACTGATTGAATCCAGAATTCTCACGTGCTAAACTTCCCATATAATTCATTTCTTCTAAGAGTTTTTAGAATAATCCGAATGTGATTCTCATGGCCTTCATAGATTTTTGAATATACAAGGATATAATCGATGAATACCACAACAAAGTTATCAAGATATTCCTTGAAAACTATGTTCATTAAATCCATGAAAACAGATGGTGCATTCGTCAATCCAAAATGCATCACTATAAACTCGTAATTCCCATACCTGGTTTGAAATGCTATCTTCGGAATATCTTCCTTCCTCACACGTAGTTGATGATATCCAGATCGAAGACCATTCTTTGAAAAGTATTGAGCTCTATGAAGCTGATCAAATAAATCATCAATCCAGGGCATATGATACTTATTCTATATTGTAATAGCATTGAGTTCCCTGTAATCAATGCGAAGCCTCATGGATCCATCTTTCTTCTTGACAAATAGGACAGGGGATCCCCATGGAGAAAAACTAGGTCGAATAAATCCTTTTCACTCAAATCCTCTAGTTGTTTCTTTATCTCTACTAATTCCATAGTGGCTATTCTATAGGGAGTCTTTGATATAGGTCTTGCATCAAGGAATTAAAACAACAGAGAACTCAACTACTCGCTCTGGAGGATGTCCAGGTAAATCCTCTGGAAATACATCAATATACTCTTTCATTATATGTACATCTTTTATTTGAATATTTCTTTCCTCCCCCATAGATATTGGTTTATCTTCCTCTCCAAGTATTGCATTCAGTAGTGCTACTGGGGGTGGTTCTAGATAAGAATCACATGGCAAAGTTTCTGCTCTAAATACAAGGGATTCTACACCATTTCCATAAATTGTAACTTCATTCTTACAATAAATCTTCACATCATAATTTGACAACCAATTCATACCAATAATTATATCAAAGTCAGTCATTGGTATGATGACAAGGTTAGCAATTAAATAACGTTTTGGTGTCTGGAGGGGGACTAGTCGACATGACTTTGTTGCAATGATACATCCCCTTGGAGTTTTGACAGACAAATACTTTATTAAATAAAATTGGACATATCTAATTTTCTTGGAAAACTGAGAAGATATAAATGAATGCGATGATCCAGAATCAAATAAGCTATTGGCTAAGTTTGAGGAAACAATTAATGTACCTGCCACCACATCAGTAGGAACTTCAACCTCCATGGTTGTAATCGCATAATCTCTCCCTTTCTCTCTTGGCCTTTTTTTGAGGTATATTTACTTGGAACTTAGGACACTCATTTTAATAGTGTCCCATCTCTCTGCAATTGTAGCATTGAATATCATTTAATTGTTTCTTCCCCTCGCATTCATCAGATCGATGACCCTTTTCTCTGTAGTTATAGCAGACTCCCATGCCTTTCAAGAATTTCCCAAGATGATTCTTTCCACATTTCTCGCATAATGGAAAATTATTCATTCCCTTTCTCTTCTCTGGTGCCTCTCATTTTCCCTTGTTATCAGAGTACCACTTCTTATATTGGTTTCCTTTAAAAAAATTTGATCTAGAAATTTCCTTCTCTGTTTTGATGGCACTTGATACAATTTCATCATATGAGGAAAATGATTGAGAAGGCAGTTCCCTTTGAAGATATGGATGAAGACCTTCAAATAAATGATCAATCTTGCCCGAAGAGTCACGTACGTAATCCACAACATACCTAGATTGCCTTGTGAAGGTAGCCTCATACTCTGCAACACTGTCTTCCTACCTTTGTTTCAATCCATGGAATTTACTCTTAATTTTAGTTCGTTGCTCACGAGGGAAATATTTTTTGAAGAATATTTCTTTAAAAGTCCTCCATTACATATCATCTATCTCTTCTTCCTCTATGGTATTTTGAATCAGGGACCACCATTGATCAGCGTCTCCCTTGAGACAATATACTGTAAGTACTACCTTTTCATTTTCATTGCATCTTAACGCCATGAATATATTTTCATGGGACTTGATCCATTACTCAGCAACCACTAGATTAGTATTCCCATTGAAAGATGGGGGCTTCTGCCGTATGAAACGATCCAGAAAAGGTGTTGAATGGTTATTCGTTACAACTTGAGTAAGTTATCCCAATATTGTCATGATCTAATCTGCTCCAACGTTGACCGTGTTGACTTGCTCAGTAGGGATATCCCTACCATGCCCATGAGTATTTATTCCCCTTCTTACATTAGACACCATTTCTAAATAATGGGATACACTAGATTATTTTATGAATCTCAACTAGAAAATAACTCTATATAGATTGAAATTCTATGCATAGCTAATCTTATAAGCATGGTTCTTGTGGGGAAAAATTTACATCAACTCCTTCATAATGGATTGTAAAGAACATATGAATTATCCTAAGCATATCCCCCAGGAGTGTCGTAACCAAGAGTGCAGCAAGGGTCATTGTCATGTACCAGGATACCCCGGGTCAAGCCCGAAACTCCTTGTCGGAGATTTCACTCCTAGGTACCTCTGTGCCAGAGCCACCTCTACCTGCTCGTATCCAGAAAGGGATGTATTTTCTAGAAGGATTCACATAATATATTCCTTACCAAAATACCAGGACTTTTTAGTATGTTTATCCTCAAATACTACCTTAGTCCTTTGTTCCCTACTATAAATTTCCTACTCTAGTTTCCAAGTTTTCTACTAAACTTCCTCTGATACTAACTATAACACCCTGACCCCTCTAGGCTAGAGCCGGTGCATTACTTGTGATATTGGCATGGTTAGAAGGAATGAAAATCCCAATGGAATGATTAGTTTGGTAGTTTGGAAGAAACTAGATACATAGATATCTCTCAAATTACATAGGAAAGGTTTACAAAATACAAAACATAACGAAAACTAAAACTGCAACCACTTAAACTCAATAAACGATCTCTTCTTTGTCACCTGTTGAAAGAAACAATGAAAGGGGTGAGATAAAACAATCAGTAAGGGTTAAAAATAGTAGAATCATGAGTACAATAATAAGTGAATCATAATCAATCTGACATTATCAATATGGCATAGTGAGTAAATGAAAAACTAACGCCATTAATAAACTGAGAATGGAACTGCATCCATAGATTTTATCATAGCGAAAACCTCATGGATAATAATAATAAATAATAATGAATAAAGATAATTATTATTAATTTTACATCATGTATCTGTCACATGAAACCATAATACTGTTAAAATGGTTTAGTTCTGTGTGTAGAAACCCGTCTAATTTTTGGAAACAAACTCGAAGGGTTTGTCGCCAACTGATTTGTCTCATGAGACCTGCTGATGCATCGAGGGGCTATAGCAGGCCCCACCCACCACCGAATGTCAAAATAATTATTTATACATTGATTAAATACAGGATAAATATTCCCTTTTAATATCTTTATAGAGTAGAATATACAGATTCATCAATATTTCCACAACTAAAATAACTTTCCAAATAAACACCATATGTAAAATGGTATACGATTTAGACAACAATATATCCATGATACGAGATTATGAATATTTATTATCAATATAATTTCAAATAAAAAGTTATCTCAAATGGGCAGTAGGTACACAACATAAGGATTTATTAGATGTATAGTACAAAGTTAGTCACAACATAATGGTAGTTGTGACAAACACCCTTACAACAATGTAATCGGCCGAATCATATGATCAGAACTTAATAAACCTCAAATGAATCATTTAATAACATGAATATAAATAGAATCATGATATTATATATCTTATGGTAGTACATATATACCACATACAAGAAATAAGTGGCGAACAATGAAAATATCATAGAAACAAAAGTGAGATGAGAAACCCCTTACCTTTTGCTTGAGTGTGTTCTTCATTTGTTTTAATGAACTGAATAATAAAATTTATATTAATTAATTAATAATTCCAAAACCTCATATACATGTAATTGATTTAGTATAACCTTATTAGGTTCATTCATGGCCCTTTTAATGGGTTTAAGAGGTTCAATTTTATTGTTTTTGAAGCATTTTCTTCCTTGGTTTTTATGTTTCGTTTACTTGCTCTCATGAATGGGAGTTCATTTTGAAATGTGGGTAAATATCCAGATTTTCTAATATATATTATTAGTGAAATTAAAGAGATATAAATGATCTTATGAGGATGAATCATTAGTTAAAAGTTTTTAAAAAATGCTTGGATTTAGCTTGGCAGTTTTTTATACAATGAACTCGTTTGGTATTATTATTCCGTATTATGAGTGTGTAAAGATTCCATAACATTAATGAGATGAAATAATTCTATTCCTATATTTTTCAACCATTAAAATGGTCTCATGACCAGTAATGATGAAGAACGTGAAGAACAGAACTCCATCGCCCACAAATGTTATAAATTGGAACCTCATGGACGATGATTTCGTTTATAAAAATAAAAGGGAGGGAGAAAGGATATTGATGATAGTTATTACATTCACATGATATAATTACAGTATATATATGATACTAGATTTTATCATGGTCATTTTATATAGGAGGTTAGGAGAGAAAAATAAAAGATAAGAACTTGAAAATAAAAGAAAATTTGAGAGACCCCTTATGAAACTTCCGGCAGCCTAACGAGGTCACTTAAAATTTTATAAAATAAAATGATGAGAACAAAAGGGTATATCATCATATTGAAATAAAAATTACATTAATAAGAATAAATAAAATCAAACACCAATATATGATAAAAGAATTTCAAATAGCTAACATAAAATAAGTGTCGACTTAAAGAACATAATGAATGATTCCCTTACCTTGTAGAATAACTCCTAGATCTGAAGGATGGGACCTTGGGGGCTTAGGGACACCTTGGTAGGACTCATAGAGAGGTAAAACCAGAAGAGCTTAGAGAATGAGGGATTTGGAATGAATGAAAACGAAGGGGTGGGGGGTGAGTGGGTATTTATAGTAGTTAAGAGAGAGTTCTTTATTAATTAAAAGGGACACCTCGTTAGTGGTTTTTGCAAAACCATGAGCTTGCCCATGGTATTTTCACAGGGTTTAAGCCACTTGGGAAACCGCATGTCATAAGTTACTGTACAAAAATCGACCATACTTTTATATTTAATTATTACATCATTATGATGTCATTAAACTACCGAAAACTCAAAACTGTATTTTTACTATTCAGGAAAAATTCATGTATTTTAGAAAAAACCCAAAAATTTACCCTAATAATTTTTCGACATGTAGAATTCAAAAATGAACTCCATTTTTCAAAACTAATTTTCTAAATATTATTAATTTAATTTTTAAATAAAGTCATAGTTAATTCGAAAAATAACAATCTTAAAGTGCAATTAGTTTTATTTCTCATTGAAAAACTAATTAAGATCTCATTATCTTATTGCCTTATGAAAATGAAATAATATTATTATTTACTATTCATAAGGGTCATATTACTATTCATATTACTATTCACAAGGGTATGTTACTATTCACCAAAAATCAATTTTGTTCTATCAGACTCCAAATGACTTACTGATCACAACTCTAGATGACCATTTTTCAAAATTCAAAACATAGAAGTGGAAAATTTATATTTAATGGATAGGTTTTGACTATCTCCTAAGTAACCTAGTGTTGATTCAAAGGAACACAATGATGAATAGAATGTATTTAACAGAAACATACCATAAAATGTTTGGGGTGCTACAATATGGGTTCCAAAAGATATACTTCTTTAATATTTTTTTGGGAAATGATGCACAAAAACAATAATGTTAAATAATATATGGATGGTGACTTCTCAAAATGAATAAATGGAGACATATTAAATTTTTATTCACTATCAATATTTTATGAAAGTCGTAGAGATTATGTTAAAGGGAATTTCATTATACATGTCACACTCTAAACTTCATAATTGTTTTATTTTATTATTTTCATGGATTTAGATATTTTGGGTGAGGTTCACATTGAGTTCCCAATTTTAATTTTTATGTTTTTGAGTTTTGGGATGTATTTTAGCCCATGCACGGTTTGGGAGCATGGGTTGGAATTCGTGTGGCCTCGCCCAGGTAAGTGTGTGGTTTGTTTTGGGGTCTAAAGGTAAGGTACATGGGTTTCACATGGTTTGGGAAAACGTGTGGCAACTGTGTGAGTGGTTCTATCCATTTGGATAGTGGCTACAACAGGGTTTTTGCACGGTTTGGTAAATTGTGCAGCCAAACCGTGTGAGTTTCCGAGATTATTAAAAATTCGAAATTCCAAGTCCCCCCCATCTTTTTAACCCCTTCTGGGATTTCCTCCTCCTTGGTCATTTTTGGCGCATGAAAGGATCCACCAATCCCTATCCCTTTGGTTCTCCTACCTTCATAGATGTTCCTAAATGGTTATAACGTGAGCTTCATAGGGTTTTCCCCATTTTCTCCTCTTATCTTCCGCTTACTTAGAATTATAGGTTTTTTTGTGGGGATTCTCCATTGGCTAAAACCTAGGGGTTAGGGTTTGTGTATAATTCAATTTCTTGGATGTTAGGGTGTGAGGATTATGTCTTAGGCTTGCATCTCCCTTCTCCCAAAATTTCATCGCATCCATAATCCAATGAGTTAGGTGATTCCATCATTTTCCTTTCTGAAACATTCTATTTAATTTTTGTGTTTTCTTTAATAATTTATAAATGTGACTCCCTTTATTTTGATTCATTGGTACGTTTTTTTGGTATTTTCACAATGACTAATGTGTGAAAAATGGTTTTCTAAATTATTTCTTTAATTATGCCAATGTTAAATGCATTCTTGGTTTTTCATAAAATTTAAATTATGTTTTTAAAGAAAAATTAAGTTATTTGGGTGGTGTTTGATCTTGCCTATATTTTTTATAATGTTGTCGGATTGTGATTTGGATGTTATATGTGGAAATTGGTGACTTTTATGGTGTGACCCACTTATGTGGCTTGTTTCCACAATTTAAAAGAAATTAGTGTTTATCATAAATGGTCCTTGGAATGATTTTATGGATGCTTTAGGGTGTCATTGGATGTTGTCACATCCATCAGTGCATGAGTTTTATACATGGATGGGCATTCAAATAAAAGTTTCACTTGATAGTGATCCCTCTATTCTAAAAATGTCTTTTAGGATTTCTACATTGTATGGTAATGATTCATGTGACTTAAAAATGTGGTTTCAAATGTGTTCCTTGAATGTTGGCCTGTTTGGTACCTTGGAAAATAGAGTGGATTTTTATGTGGTATGAAAGCCCATTCAGCACCTTAAGTCATGTTGTGTGTATTCTTCATGATTTTTGAAATGGAATGGGAAACATAATTGAACATGAAAATAATGGTCCATTTTGAATTACATAGATGAAACTGGTGTTTTATATTTTTTTAAATGGTTTGAAAATGATTTGTAAGTGAATTTTAAATGGACTCAATGTGAGGCCCGATTGGCGCTTTATAATGTTTTGGAAATAAATTGCAGTTTTGGAAGTGTAAATGCACTATTGGCATCTCAGCATGTTTTGAGAAATGTTTTGAAACTTAAAAGATGTGACGGCCTGATTGGAACTTGTGAACAACTTGTTATAAAATGGGAAACCCTGTGGAGGATTCCCCAATGTGGGTTATCGTGGTGGGTGGTGTCGATTTTTGGGGTAGGAAAGTGCAGTGGTGGTAGGTAAGGTGAGTCATGTGTGAAAGAGCCTCCTAATTTCACCATTTACTATTACTATAGTTTTTGTGGGTTTCTTTTAGAGGGTAAAGTGATGGTTTCTTGTCAACTACGATTATATGGGTTGGTACCCCTTGTCTTTAAAGGCTTGGTGGGATGTGCAACTAGATTGTCTAGTTTATAGCGGCCATTTGGTTATTGACTATGGAGATGCACCATACGCCAGTAGCGAGTCTGACTTGAGTGTGTACAACGATCATTCTAGGGATGTTTAGGAAATTCCCATGGTTACTATCTATATTTTCTTGTTTATATTCTATGTGCACCTGGTTTCTTGTTGATACTACATGTTAATTTTCAATATGTCCTGGTATTATTTTTTTTGGATTTTGGTTTTGGTTTCTATTAAAAAAATGGAAAATACATTTTAAAAAATATTTAAGTGGTGTGTGTTGTTTTGAAAAGAAAGGGAAAGTTGTATTTGTTTATAAAAATGGGAAAAACCTTGTTCGGAAAAAAACCCTCAAGCTATCTTTGCAGTATTTTTTGGGCTGGTTTTGTTTGTTAAAAAAGTAGGGTTCTATGGTGATTAGTCGAGTTCCATATATATTTTTGACAAAGAACCATGAAAAATGAATGGATGATTTGGAGGCGGTACAAAAAGAACAGATACAAGGTGGTGCCATTTCCTAGTGTTTTCTAATTTTGGGGGTCTAAAATTTGGAGTTGGGGTAGCATTGCGAAATATGAATTTACCTACAGATCTCATCAAAATATGGAAAAAGCATGATTTTAGAAAATATGGGCATCTTGAAGTGGATCTCATGAATACATGAAGGATTCTGGTGGTGATCTTTATGACTACGATGAGCATCGTGAATGGAGAAGGTGAGGAGCACTACGAGTGGAGTATTACAGTGGCATAAAGGTTCTGATAGAAGGTCTGTGATTATGAGAAAAGGATAATCATGGAGGTATAAAGTATTTGACATAACACTTCAAGATTACAATGAGAATTAATAACTGAAAATTTCTATGGAGCTTCATGAGAAAGAGATATTATATGCAAAAATATTGGGGCCCTGTGAAAGGGGCTGATGTGGCGTAGAAGGTTATAGAGTCAGTGGGAAAATCTTATTAATAGGACTCTAACCCCTTGAGAAGAATATATAGACTCAAAAAAAATCTTAAGGATCTCTAATCATCAAGGAGGTTTGCTAAGGTAATGAGCATCACGAAAGTAAAGAACTTCGCAAAGGCTGGTTGAGCTCTATCAAAGGAAGGAATGTCGTGAAGGCTAGTGGAGATTTGTGAAAGTGGTGTTCTTCACGAAGGCTAAGTGAGATTCATGAAAATGAAAAATATTATAAAATTCTAGTTTGAGTTTTTCGAAATAATGAGCTTCACGAAAGGAGGTGAACGTCGCAAAGACTAGTTTGAGATTTGTGAAATACAGAGATTCACGAAGGCAGTGTGCTTGCAAAATGAGGTTAAAAGGAATTTCCCAGTGTTCTGTGATATATGGGGATTAATAAGTGGATGAAAGTGGGACATCAATAGAGAATATAAAAACAATGGAGGATTCATTCATTAATAATAATGAAGGTACCTACAAGAATGTAAATTGTGAGTGGATATTCTAAAAAAGTAGTGGGCCCACTTCAGTGGAGAGAGTTGTGAGATTTCAAATTGTGATTAGTTGTAAACATGGAGGGATAGTGAGTACATTCCAAAATTTTTAAATAGTAGTGTGCTTATAGTGGATTTGTTACATCAACATGTTGTTGGTGTATTCTCCTTGGATGTAGCCTAGTAAGGGTGAACCATGTAAAATTTATGTTTCATGTGCATGCTTTAACTTCATTTCACACTGTGCAGAAAGAGAGAGAGAGAAGAGAGTTTTCTTAATAGTGAAACAAGATAAAAAGGGGAAGTTGTTTTACTCTATCATACCCTGATTCACCCCCTCTTAGGGTATTTGACCTTGTGGACCTAACAAACCTATTTTTATACAAGTATTTCAAACTAGTGTTTGTGGACTATTTCAGGAAAGGAAATGTATGGATTTTGTGGTGGTTACCTACAGAGCTGTTAAAGATCACAACTTACTTTTTCCATTCGATGTCGGTAGACCTGAGTTGTTTTGTAGGAACAGATTTTTGGAACAGTTTCTCACCCTTGGAGCAGGTTGGTCCTGAGGTTGGTGGTGACCAAGTGGTCATGTAGAGATCATATATCATGGTTTAGTCTTAGTTTTGTATTTAATTTATGGGGTTTTAGTTTTATTTTGTACCAAGATCAATTTTTATGTTTATTTATGAATAGTGGATGGATTTTTTGCTTGACCAGTTTATTTTTTTATCCCAGTTTATTTGGGATAAATCACTCCCTCTATGATTCATTCCCGACACTAGTTACCATATAGTGTGGTTTTGGAACACTATTCAGGCTATGTCTTAGACTAGGTCAGATGTTAGGTTGGATGGTATCCTGACTTGGTTCATGAAAAATGTTATCAGATTTATCCCTTGATATTTTGGGTGTCACATACTATGAGATTACTACTTTCGAGACTCGATAGGTAGGTACGGGAAGATCATCTTTAACTTTTTCTCATTCTGATCCTCGAGTTTCTAGGGGTAGTTTGGGTTTTGAGTCTTTATTTTTGGTTAGGATTATTTTGGCTGAGGAATGATAATGGAGGAGAATCAGTGTTATGTTGTGATTTCACATGGATTAGTGACCCATGTGGCATCAAAGTACACAATTAAATCTCCTCCTAGTTATCGATTCTTTCTTGGGGTATGGACCACTAACCATGTCACCAAGTTAGGCATGGCTACTAGTTCTGTACTTTGGTAGTTTGGCATGAGTTATGTTTTTTTCATTCTTGGTTGATCTGAGTAAGCTTTTAAAATGAAAGTGGTTTTGAAATTAGAAATAATGGATTTTAAAATATTTTTTTTTGATTTAAAATTATGAATATTCTTTGGTTTGATGGTGAAATGGAATGTGTGTCCCTAGGTATTCCTTATGAACTTCCACATATGTGTGGGTATGTATGGGAAGTGCATCTTAGCATGTGTGCATGGAATATGAGGAAGTGGATGGACACATATGTGATGGTTCATAGGTTTTAATGGGTGAGTATTTGAAGTTAATGGTTTGGATTGGTTTTTCAAAAAGGGGTTTTGATAGGGAAAATGATTATAGGAGTTGGGTTTGTTTAAAATGTTGATTTTGTTTTCTGAAAGGTGGGGTTTTTTGATGAAAAATATGTTATGTTTTTGGATAATGGCCTTGGAAGAAAGTGGTTTTGAAATTGAAATTTAAAAGGTGGTTTTTGAGAAGAGTATTTTTGGTTATTATTGTATGTGTCTTTCTTGTGATCCTGTTGATTTGGTTTGAGATGTTTTTCTTGATGTGTTTTGGTTAGATATTGGTTTTTGGATTTGTTCTTTGATGTTCTTTAGAATATTCCACCCATAAAGGTCCCCATGTTCACCAATGAATATTTCTAACTTGTTCATTCTTCTCATGTTTTGTCTATCTATCGTGGTGCTCACTGTATATTAGAGGTAGTGGAGTGGCTTGAAAAAGTTTTATGTGTCTTCAAATCATTGGGAACTCCCAAAGATGTTAGAGTTCGTGATGTTTTGGGTGTCACAAACCAACTCAGGCCGACCCTAAACCGGTCACCTGAGTCGATCCAAGATAATACCCAAAGGGCGTTCTCAATCCCCACCAGCTCGAAACTAGTGTCAGACATCAAAACAAAGAAGATGGGAATGATTTGGCCCATAAATAGAAGGCAAAAAATAGATATAAACTGAAGAAAAAAAAACAATAGCAGCGGTAAAAAGAGTAAAGTTCCACAACTGAATTTACCTCCAAGGGACCTTATGGGTCACCACCAAACTCAAAACCACACTCACTCCAAGGGTGATCCAATTAGAGGAACCCAAAACTGAAAGGATAAAGTAGGTGTGAGAACCGAGAAGCTCAGTAGGACTACCAAAGAACAACAATGCTCAATGATCTTGCCTTAAAAAAAAACCCAATCATGCAAGTTGAAAATAATACATAATAAAATAATGGTTTTAATTATTTTAAAATTCAAGTTGCATGTTTACATTTTTGTGGAAGTTGTTTTTATTCCACTACATTTTCAAAATAGTTTCGGAGAATTCATTAACAGTCCAAAATGAAAATAAAATAGTTCAAATTAAAAACATAGATTTTACAATGGAGGAATGAAGCTTGAAGTAACTAAAATGGAAATCATTTCAAAAACACCATGTCATAAGTGATCACTATGGTCAATCCCTATATGTAACAAGCACAAATCGGGACCTAGGAACCTCGTACCTTAGTGAATCATGGATTAGAAACCATGACCATGAGCATTCTCTTGCACAAGAAACTAGTAGGGGAAACCACCATAACATAGTGGTATACAATCAGTATAATCATTTTTTAGTGTTGTAATTGTCAATCCTGCTAGATGGAACTAGTAGGAACCACTTTTGAATCATATAGCTTACTAGTCCTGGTCTTCCCACCTAGGTACCCAGGGTTACCCATGTGCTCTATTTCAAATGGTTGTGAGGTTTTATCAAGAAAAAAAAATAAAAACCCGTCACTTTCTTTATCTAAAAACTCATTTAATATATAACCACCAATCTCCCTCCTTAATCTCATTACCCTATTTACATCACACAAAAATTAACAAGACTTAACTCCAGGAGCATATAAAAAACCACATACTAACACTTACATCACATTACTCAAATTATGGGGAATGCCTCAAGAAGGGGTTTTCACATTCAAAAATAATTTTCAAGGTGCCAAATGGGCCTAATTACTTCATAAAGAATAACTTCACTTTAGAAAACTTGCTCACCCAATGCTTTCAATTTATATAGCCATTTGAATTCCAATTAAACAAAAAAGACTTCAGACATTTTAAAACAACTTGAAACCTTTCTTAAATCCAAGAAACCCATTTAAGAAAGGAAAATCACTATTTAACCTTGAATTCACACTAAAGTCCTTACACTTTTCATAACTTACAAAATCGTGGAATTTCCCCATTTTAAAATCACTCAAGAATCCGTATTCATTTAAATAAAATTTCACAACTAATATACACACCAAACATTATGGGAAATACCCGCTACACACCAAAAACCAATTTGGAAATGAATTCTAAGAATTTAAAATATTTATCTTTTTGAAACAAGATTGGGATCATATTTTAATAAAATAATACACATGTCAATACTTAAAGTGAGCATGAAATACAAAGGAATGTCCAACATCAAGAATCACCATCACTTTGCAAATCACACAGATAATATTTAATATTAAAAACACTTTTTAAAGAACTATATCAATTAAGGAATTAAATTTAAAGGCATAGGCATAGGGGGCCTTCCTCAGGGTGTAACCAAGCCGAAATTTCATCTCTTGGTGCTTTCTAACTAGAAGCTTCTACTCCCCCACTAAGTATACACACTTTCACACACATATATGGACACCTATCCACTATGCACACACCTTCATGGCCATAAAAATTGTTCAAGGGGATCCTCACATATATGCTTATATGCATGTACTAGTATCTACTCAATAACACATGAATATTTCATATAAATACATAGGCACACATTGCCCCATACAAGTATTTCACTACCATGGATGAATTTACTCGTAACCGGGGAACCGACACACACACACACACACACAAACTTACCTTTTCATATGTAGGTGATTCTTCTTAGACCCGACGACATGAAACCACAAAGAAGGGGCCACACACTATACATATAATTTAATAGATCAATTACAACCACTTAATAAAACATTTCCAATATGCACAACAAGAATTAACCCCAAAAATGCCCTCAAATTCTTCTCTTTAAAATCAAACTCACACTAAAACCACTTACACACATGATTCACGCTACTTGCACAACTTAATAAATATGATTAACTATTTACAAAAACTCTTTCAAACATTCACAATAAAGATTTACACTTGTGAAACCCCAAATTATTTTATTAAAACACCTTTTTAAACCACATTCACCTCAAATCCATTTCAACAAGGGTTTCACATATTCTACACATTTTATCAAACACTTTCATGCCATGAAAAAAATGGTACATATGAAACACACATTGGATTTAGCACATTTTCCTTATAAATTCATTTTTTCAATACTAACACACTTTTAATATTTTCAAAAATTCAATTCGAACCTTCCAAACAAGGCATAAATCTTTTGTCAAAATGAATCACAATATAACACACACAAAAATATAACCATTTCCCTTCAAAAATACATTTTCAGCACACATATGGGCCAAAGAATATAAAATCACTTTTCACACCACACAATTAGTTAATAAAACAAGAATAGACACCTAAACAAGCATAGTAAAAATATACTGAAATGCTAAAGCAAGGAACCACCTACATCGAACAACAATGCTTTCGGTAAATGGTGTGAAATCTCAACTGCACTATAAGAAACCCTAGAAAGGAATGATTTATCCAAAAACAACAAGATTAATCCCTAAATCACAAGATTCAATATTAATAATGGAACCCGACCCATTGGAGAACCAAAACCCCAAAGAAAAAGACTGAAAAACCTAAACTAAAGAGGAAGAATTTCCCTGGGGAAAATGGGGGGCATACGACTACCGGAGGGAGGTGGCATGCTGGAGAAGGGTCACCGACATGAGGTGTACAGGGGGGTTGCACAAGGGAGAGAGAGGTGTTGGCTGGGGTGATGGTTAGCAAAGGTGGGGATGGAGGGGCCACGGTCACCGAATGATGAGGGCGGGAGGCCACCAGAAGGGAGATGGTGGAGCAACTGACAGAGGGGGAGTGAATAGAACCAGGAATGGGGGGTCTTGACCTAAGGAGGGGGGGTGCTGTGTGGTAAGGGGGGAGAGGGAAGAAGAGGGGAATAACATCCTAAAAATAAAAAATTTAACTAATACGAATAGTAATAATAATAACTTTATAATAATAATAATAAATTAAAAATAATATTAACTTTATTATTCACAATAATAATATCCTCATGATTATTATTATTAAATAATTTTCTTTTTATTTTATTTCCTTTCATTTTGATTTTAATTTAATAAATTTTAAACTAAAAAAAGACTCAAATATAAATAAACTGACCGCAACCACAAGGTGCCGGGTCAGAGTGTGAAAATTCTCCCCACCATAATGCTTTCATCCCTCAGAAAGAAATACCAAGATTGTTTAGAAAACATGAAATGGTTCTCCTTCTCAACTCAAGGAGATTTATACCGAACAACAAGCGAGAGGAGGCACAAACACTACCAAAAAAGATAAAAAATTTCAAATTTAACTCACGAGACCAAAATGGAATCCCCTCTATATGACACCCCTAAGTGAAAACACCTTTAGTTGATCGATCAAAGGAAAAGAGCTTACTATAATGCACAATCCAATCTCTTTAGACGAAATATCTCATAGATTACTAAACAGAACCCATACCACTTTCCTGAAATTACCAAACAAGATCAAATCACATCTTGTGATTACCCTCATGATTTTAATTTGGATAAACCATTGGGAATGCTCTAATACCAATGTTAACACAATAGCAGAGCTTGGGGATAGATCTTAACATGTCTATCTGCAGTCAATCCAACACTATGAACAAAACTGAATTACTTACATAGGTTGTCCCGAATGGACTCTTCACCATTAGAAACAACCTATCACCTAAGACTGAATTGGTACACTAACATAGGGAGGCCCGAATAGACTCCTCACCATAAGAAACAACCTAACACTAAATTCAACGAGACCCTCTATTGGTCTCCCCACCATAAGAACTAATAGAATTAAACAAACTCGAAAATTTCCCATCACTGACCAAACACACCCACCATATGGGGGGGGGATAATAACAGGGTTCCAAAATCATAGCCAACAACATACCAATAAATTCACATCCCTTGATGACCACAAAATAAAACTAATTCCAATTCACCCAAGAAGGCCCCATAAGGGCCACCAAATAGAGGCCTACACCCAGTGAGACACAACCACTGGGGTTTCAAGAAAGAAAGATGAATAAGCCTCCTTATAACCAAGGGAAAACTATTACATCCAAATGGCCCACAATGTGGAAATGTGGTTATCCCACTTCTTTCTACCAAAAAGGGTCAACTAAAATAGGACAAAGAAACCAGAGGTTTAAACTATTTCCATCTTCTACGCTATGGAAAAAAATTAGACCAAATCCTTTCATGACCCTAGGGTTATCCTGACTACGTGCTAGCTTTACTCCAGAACCTATGGTTGGAGATCTAATTATTGAAGCATGTCCTTCCTCGCATTCTGGATTTATAAACTTCCAAACGAAATGTCGCCATCTAGTTCCCCAAGCAACCACACCACATTTGAAACCAAACCAATAGAGCCCAACACACCCCAATATTAACTTGCATCAACATGAAAATATATCATGAGAAGGACTAAGATTATGGACACACATCATCCTTTTTTACCTCAAACAAATAACATGAAAGAAATGACACAAGTTAAAATATTTTCATCCTAAACCGAGAATTTTGGAATTCTCGAAGAAAAGATACACATATTTCTAAACAGAAGTTCTCAAAAGGGATCCACAACATCCAATTTTGAATTTGAATAGGGACACACCACTGAAAAATTTCATCGAACATGACCATTTCATCACAAGAGGCCTTACTAGGAAAGGGACCTTAAACTATGTACAAAACAACACACAATTCTTGCAAGCATCCAGCACCAACAACCCCAGACCTCTTTCCAATTCTCCCACTGGAATTCCATTCACCCTTTCTAGATAGGAATTTTAGAGTCAATGATGCTATATTTCACCTTTGATGATTCAAGAAACTTAAGAAACTATGGTCTCTTTCAATCTTCCACATCCACTCTCCCACTACAGAGGATCCTCTTCGACAAAAGAGAGGAGAGGTAGAATCAATTTCCACAGAACAAGAGGAAAGTCCTTATGTTGATCAACTAGAGGGTATTCTAATAGTGAATCTCCCATTTTGACACTTCAAACATGCCTAAATTATTTATGGGGGAATACTCTAACTAATAGAAGAAATAGAGGGTCCAAACAATATAACACATAGGTGAAGACATGATTTTCCAAACAATTAATTCCAACAAACCACAAGTTTAAATTATGAAAATAAACTCCCTATAAAATAAACCCCATTTTCTGAAACCATTTCCATTTTAAAATCTAGTTTCCACAATTTTAAAACAAAAGCTTTCAAAATGACGTTTCAAAACCCATAATGATACTGAAGAAATCAAGGGGAAACTAGTGTTGATTGGTGACTTAGACATATGGTTGGTGGCTATATGCCAACCACAACACCATCAAAAAGAGTGTTCCAGGACAATATCCCTAGCTCCATATAACTTTACAATCCCTGAGATCTCACTAGGACCATCAAACCAACTATCTTTTTATTTCCCCAAACATCAATGAACCATAAGAACCAAATGAATCTGATGAAACCTGACTTCCAATGGTGACTTGAGTCTCATCATAAGGTTTTCTATCCATACACCACACTCGTAACCTGAACCTCAAGTTCAGAAAATCCTAACTCCTTTCTACCCAAAATCTTCCCCAAGTAATATGAATCAAAATAGTATGACCTCCTATGATACCATTTTGTCACAAAACAACTCAGTTTAACCCTGAACCAGTCACCTGAGTTGATCTGTGACAAGGACCAAAGGGTGTTCCTGATCCCCGCGGGCTGGAAACTAGTGTTGGGTATTAAATCAAAGTAGATGGGAATGATTTTCACCATAAATATAAGGCAAACCAATTGATATAAACTGAAAAAAACAAATAAACACTAGCACCAATTAAAAGAGTAATGTTACACAACTGAACATACCTCCAGGGATAATCATGGGTGACCACCAAACTCAGAACCATGATCGCTCCAAGAGTGATCCAATTGGAGGAACCAGAAACATAAATGACAAAGTAGTCTTGAGTACTGAGATTCTCAGTAGGACTATAATAGAATAACAACACACTATTCCCTTTCCATTAAAAAAACTCAATCATGCTAGTTTGAAAATAAGACAAAATAAAATAATGGTTTTCTTTATTTTCAAATTCTAGTAACCGATTTAAATTTTTAAGGAAGCCATTTCTATTCTGCTACATTTTCAAAATAGTTTCTGAGCATGGATTAAAATCCCAAAATGAAAGGAAAACAATTCAAATTAAAAACAAGGATTTTAAAATAGAGGAATCAATATTGAAGTAACTAAAATGGAAATCATTTCACAAACTCAATGTAATAAGCGAGCACTATGTTCAATCCTTATTGGTAACTAGAATAAATGGGGCCCTAGGAACCTCGTACCTCGGTGAAACATGGCTTAGAAACCACAACCATCAGTATTCTCTTGCACAAGACACTAGTAGGGGACACCACCAAACCTAGTGGTCTTTAATCATCATAATCATTTATTTAATTTTTTAATTTTCAATCCTACTATATTAAACTGGTATGAACCACTTCTGAATCTACTAGTGTACTAGTCCTAGTCTACCCACCTAGGTACCCGGGGTTACCCATCTGCTCTATTTCAAATGGTGGTGAGGTTTTATCAAGAATATATATATAAATCTATCACTTTAATTATCTAAAAACTCATTCAAAATCACATCATTTGTCTCCCTCCTTAATCACATTCCCCTATTTATGTCACACAACAATGCACAGACCTCAACACTAGGCATATGTCACAAATATCATACTAAAACATACATCACATTTCTCGAACTTGGGGGAATGCCTCAAGAAGGGTTTTTCACATTCAAAAAAAAAATTCAAGGTGCCAAATATGAACCATTAATTCAAATAAAAAAACTTCTCTTTAGAAAACTTGCTCACCCATTTCTTTAAAGTTCTAAAGACATTTGAAATTCAAATTAAAAAAAAGGCTTCACACATTTTAAAACAACTTGAAACCTTGCCTAAATCCAAGAAACACATTTAATAAAGGCAAATAAATATTTAATAATGAATTTACACCAAAACACACACATTTTTTCTAACTTACTAAATTTTGGAATTTCCCCTTTTTAAAATCACACAAGAATCCATATTCATTTAAATCAACTTTCACAACTAATATACACACCAAACATTTTGGGAAATACCCACCACACACCCAAAACCATTTTGGAAATATGTTTTAAGAATTTAAAACATTGATCCTTCTAAAACAAACTTGGGATCATATTTTAATAAAACAAATAGACATGTCAACACTTAAAGCTAGCATGAAAAACAAAATAAATCCCAAAATCAAGCTTCACCATCACTTTGTATAGCTCACATATACTATTTAATATTAAAAAAACATTTTAAAGCACTCTAAAAATTAAGGGATTAAATTTAAAGGTATAGGCATAGGGGAACTTTCTCAGGGTGGAACCAAGCCTAAAATTTATCTCTTGGCACTTTCTAACTAGACGATACTACTCCCACACTATGTATATGCACTTTCACAAACATATAAGGATACCTCGCCCCTATGCACACCCCTGCATGGCCATGAACATGTGTAAGGGGATCCTCACATATATTCTTATATGCATCTACTAGTCTCCACTTACCTACACATGGGTATTTCATAAATATACAAAGGAACACCTTGCCCCATACATTTCTTTCACTACCATGGGTGAATTTACTCATAACTGGGGAACCTAAATATGTATATATACTTACCTATGCATACACAAGCGATTATTCTAAGACCTGGTGACTCAAAAACACAAATAAGGGCTCACACACTACACATATAATTTAATATATTAATCAAACACTTAATAAAACATTTCCAAGATGCATAACAAGGCTTTACCCTAAAAAAACTCAAATTATTCACTTTAAAATCAAACGTACACTAAAACCATTTCAATACATTATTTTCACCACTTTCATAACTTAATAGATATGTTTCACAATTTACAAGAACTCATTCAAATATTCACAACAAATATTTACACTTGAAAACACAAAATTAATTTTGAAAACACCTTTTTAAACGATATGCACATCAAATTCATTTTGAAAATGGTTTATCATTTTCTACACATTTTATCAAACACTTTCAAGGCATTAAACAAAATGGTACATA
Source organism: Viscum album (assembly GCA_963277665.1). Taxonomy (NCBI): domain Eukaryota; kingdom Viridiplantae; phylum Streptophyta; class Magnoliopsida; order Santalales; family Viscaceae; genus Viscum; species Viscum album. Next base: position 1,080,482,349 of record OY728145.1, on the reverse strand, counting down.
TGAAACACACATGGGACATAGCTCATTTTCTTTAGAAATTCATTTTTCAATACCAAATCCCTTTGAATATTCTCAAAAACGCAATTCTCACCTTCCATACAAGTCATAAAACTCTTTTCAAAAAGCATAACAATAGAATAAAAAAAAAAATATAACCATTTTCCCTTCAAATATCCATTTTCAAAACACATACGGGATAAAGCATATAAAATAAAATTTTACGCCACACAATTAATTCATATAATATGAATAAATACCTAAACATGCATACTAAAAATATCTTGAAATGAAAACGCAAGGAACGACCTACCTCAAACCATGAAGCTTCTAGAAAATGGTGTGAAGTCACAATCTCACCTCAACTACAATAAAAGAAACCCTATAAAGGAAATATTTACCAAATAAATAACAAGATTAAACCCTAACCCATAAGATTAAATCCTAACAATGGAACCCTACCCACTGGAGAACCAAAAACCCAAAGAAAAAAGATGAACAACCCTAAACTAAAGAGGGAGACTTACCCCAGGGGAAATGGGGAATGTGCGGCCACCAGAGGGAGGTGGAATGCTAATAGGAGGCGTTTACACAAAGGGTGTTCCACAAGGGAGAGAAAAGTGTAATCTAGGGTTGCGCTCACTATAGGATGGGATAGATGGGTTGTGGTCACTAGTGGAGGGAGGGAGGGAGGCCACCAGTAGGGAGAAGGTGGAGCAGCTAGCAGGGGGTACGAGCAGAATTAGGAAGGGGGGCGTCACGACCTAAGGAGGGTGGAGGTACATGTGTGGTAAGGGGGAGAGGTAAGAGGAGGATAATCAAAACCTAAAAATAAAAAAATAACTAATATGAATAATAATAATAATAACTTCATAATGATAATAATTATAATAAATTAATAGTAATATTATTTTTATTATCCCCTATAATAATATCAACCTTATTATTATTTTTAAATAATTTTCCTTTTATTTTAATTCCTTTCATTTCGATTTTAATTTAATAAATTTTAAACTAAAAAAGACTCAAATATAAATAAATTGACCAAGACTGGAAGATGTTGGGTTGGGGTGTAACATTGGGATTTCTTGAGGATCTAGCTTTGGATCAGTGGAAGGAGATTTCTCTATCATCAATGTAAGTTGGGAAGATGTGGGATGTTTTTATGTCTATTTTCATCCAAAGGTTCATACCTTTAGAGCTGAAGGTAAAGAAGGTGGTAGATATACGAGATGTTCAACAGGGCTAACGGTCAGTGAAAGCTTATGTCGACCACTTTAAATAGTTGGTTTCCTTCTATGTAGAGGTAGCGTTAGAGGATTAGTTAAAATCCCCTCTTTTGTTTTGGGGTCTCTATTTAGAGATCACGAAGAATGTGCTATCATCCAATGAAACCTGTCTTTAGATGTTAGCGAATGAGGCATTTTTAGCTAAGTTTGTAATCGAGGTACAGTTAGTGGTGGTTAGATCTCATGAAGGTTACCCATCTAGTGATAGGGGTGTTCCAAAGAAACCTATTTAAAAAAAAGTCTCCTTTAATGGTTCCAACTTCTAGTTCATCATACCATTCACTCTTGTGCCACCAGTGTGGCCAGTTCGAGCATTTGAAGCTATCATGTCACAATCCTCTAAAGACCTATCATCAGTGTGACTATACATGTCATCTAGGTATTTTTTGTGAAGATTTTCCAAAAGAATAATAATCCTTAATCATAGGATTCTATCACCTAATTTTGAGGAATTGTATGCTTTGGTCACTAGGGCACCATCCACAGGCCTTGGAGTGAAGCTCATGCACTGTCATTAGATCATCATGGGTGTGGGAAACCTTGTCCTGGTTTTTATCTCCAATGTTAGAGTAGAGACATTTTATGTTTCCTTTTGTAATTTTATTCATATTGCGAGATTATTTTTTGAATGTAATAAAATCATTGATTCTATTTTATTGTAATATCATCCTTATGTTTTGGATGTGGTCTTTAAATAGATGGGATTTTTTAAATCATTTTTAATTTCGAGTTGTGCTTGTTTGGAGATATCCGTGTCTGTGGAAATAAATGATTGTAGCTTGTGTTCGGGTTTGTTGTTTGGTTCTAGTTTATTATGTGAGTTTCCCCATGTGTTGGAGTCCTGTTTTATGTTTGAAAATTTTATTCCCTATGGAGGTGTTTTTTAGCTCCTGAGAAGAAGATTGGGATGGTTCATGTGGGGTGTTCCCTTGTTTCCTCATTGGAATGATCCAAAGTCATTCCAAGGTGTTAGTTGAGTTCTTATTATGGGTAGAACCTTTAAGTGGTCTCCCATTTTTGTTTATGTAGTTTTTTTTCTTTATAATTGGTTGGATGTGATTTATGTAGTGAAAGGTTACCCTGAGGTCTGCAATTTTGTTCAGATTTATTCATTTTTGAAATCGAGTTTGTTTATCTTTTGACTGAGTAAATTTATGGGGTCATAAAGTTTTTTTAGTGGGGATAATTGTCACAAAAAAACCTTAATAATTCATTTATTTTATTCTATTCTTGTCTTGAAATATTTTGGGTGAGTCTTTGGTTTAGTTCTTGTTTTGAAATTTTATGTTTTTGAGTTTTAGGTGGTATTTTGGCATGTTTGCAGGTTCGATGCACTATTTAGAAAACCATATGGTCTCTCCTAGGTAAATGTGTGGCTTTTTTTGGGGTCCAGAGGTAATGCGCATAGGCTACACATGGTTTAGGAATCTTTACACCAACTGTGTGAGCGGTTCTACCCATTTGGACAGTGGATACAATACAATTTGGTAAACCGTGCGGCCAAAACGTACGAGCTGTCCAAATTCTTAAAAATTATAAATTCCAAGTTTTAACTCCCATATATTTAACCCATTTTTGGATTTACTCCCCCTTAGTTGTTTTTGGCGCATGAAGGGTTCCCCCAAGCTCTCTCCCTTTGGTTCTCCCTTAGGGGTTTTCCCAATTTTCTCCTCCTCTTCTCCTCCTCCTTGGATTTCTAGGGTTTTCTTGTTGGGGGTTCTCTCTTGGATGAACCTTAGAGGTTAAGGTTTGTGTATGATTAAATTCCTTGGATGTTAGGGTGTGATGATTGTATCTTGAGATTAGATATAACTTCTACCAAAGTTTCTTCGCATCCAAACATCGTCGAGGTAGGTGTTTGCATTATTTTCCTTTTAACACATTCTATTTAATACTTGAGTTTTCCTAAATAATTTATAATTGTGATCCCCTTTCTTCTGATTCCTTAGTATGATTTATTTTGGTATTTCCAAAGTTACTAATGTGTGAAAAATGGTTTTCTAAATGGTTTATTTAATTATACATATGTTAAATTCTTTATTGGTGTTTTATGAAGTGATAATTGAGTTTTTAAAGAAAAATTTGGTTCTTTGGGTGGTGTTTTCTATTACCTATATTATGATAATGTTGTCAGATTTTGATTTAGGTGTGATATGTGGAAATTTAGGACTTTTATGGTGTGACCCACATATGTATCTTATTGTGTTGATTTAAAATAAAGTAGGGTTTCTCAAAAATGGTCCTTGGATTGATTTCATGGATGATTGAGGGTGTCATTGGATGTTGGAAAATCCATGGTTCCACAGGGTGTCCACATGGATTAGCATTCAAATGAAGATGGCACTTGAGAGTGATAACTCAATTCTAAAAATGATTTCCTGTATTTCTAAATGGTGTGGTAATTCTTCAAATGACTCAAAAAATGTGGTTTCAAATATGTTATGTGAATGTTGTCCCATTTGGTACCTTGGAAAATAGAGTTGGTTTTTATGTGGTATGAAAACCAGTTTGTAACCTTAAATCATGTTTTGTGTATTCTTTATGATTTTTGAAATTGAATGGGAAAAAAAAATTGAACTTGTAAAGTAAAGCCCTGTTTGACATTACACACATGAAAGTGGGGTTTTATATTATTTTGTAAATGGTTTGGAAATTCGTTGTATGTGTATTTGAAATGGACTCGATGTAAGGCCCGATTGGAACTTTACAATGTTTTGTAAAAAAATTATGGTTTTGGATGTGTAAATGGACATTTGGCATCTTAGAATGTTTTGATAAAATTTTTGAAGCATAAATTATGTGACGGCCTGATTGGAACTCATGAATAGATTGTTATAAAATGGAACCCTTATAGAGGATTTCCTGATGTCAGTTATCATGGTGGGTCGTGTCGGTGTTTGGGGTAGGCAAGTGCGATGGTGGAAGGTAAGGTGATTCAATCATGTGAGGGACTCCTACTTTCACCATATACTATTACCATGGGTTTCTTGGGAATATCTTAGATGACCGAGTGATAGTTTACAATCAACCCTGATTAGATGGGTTGGTACCCCCTTGAATTTATATGGATTAATGGGAAGTTACACTAGACATGATATTTTATAGCGGCCAGTTGGTTATTGACTACAGAGCTTCACCATACACTGGAAAGTGAGTCCGACCTGAGTGCATTCAAGGATTTCTCTATTGATGTTTAGGAATTTCCCATGGTTATGATCTATATTTACTTGTTTATATTCAATGTGAACTTGGTTTATTATTAATACAAATTATTTATTTTGAGAATATCATTGTATCATTTTGATTGGATTTTGTTTTAGGTTTTGGTTAAAAAAAGGGTTTATCCATTTTTGAAAATAGTGAAGTTGTGTTTGTTGTTTCGAAAATAAAGGGAAAGATATGTTTGTTTATTAAAATGGTAAAAATCATATTTTCATACATGAATTTAAATCTAGTGTTTGTGCATTGTTTTGGGAAAGGAAATGTATGTTTTTTGTGGTGGTTTCTTACTGATCTGTTAAATATCACACCCTACTTGTTCCATTTGGTAGTGGTAGACCTGAGAGTTTCTACAGGTGCAGGATTCTGGTTTGGTTTCTCACCCATGGAGAAGGTCATTCTTGAAGTTGGTGGTGACCAAGTTCTCATTTAGAGATAGTGTAGTGTGGTTTGATCAAAGTTTTTTATTTAGTTTCTGGGTTTTTGAATTATATTTCCTACCTAGTTTAATTTGTATATTTATTTATGAATAGTGGCTAGATTTTGTTTCTTGCTCAGTTTATTTTATTTGATCATGGTTTATTTGGGAATAATCATTCCTGCTATGATTACTTTGATACCTGACACGATTTTCCAGCCTGTGGGGATCAGAAACGCCCATTGGGCCATGTCTTAGAACAGATCAGTTGTCGGGATGGATTTTATCCCAGCTTGGATCGTGACAATACATGTGATTTTATGTTTTCAGGAAATATTACTTTCATTTCAATTTTAATTATAACAACTACTTAATATTCACTAAATATTTTATATAGGAGGAAACTGTTAAATTTATTTTATACCTTAATATTTATATGCATTTATTAGATTTATTGATTCATGTGCTATAATGGTATTACTCTTTCCCAATTTAACCAACATGTACAATATTTATCATTTTATTTACTAATATGATGGAATGAACAGATTTGATTGTTGATATTTTGTTAGTAAGAACGTGTTTGTGGTTTTATCATTTAATTTACTATTTTTTCCTATAAAAATTTATTATTTCACGTACTAAAATTATATTTCAGGTTTTTATATTTTATTTTAGTAATATACAATGTGATACTGTCTGATTTTAATATAAATGTCATTTGTCTAAACTATTTATGTTTCATTATTTAAATATGTCTTATCCATTTTTTACCATTAATATATTTGTTCTTATTTTAAGGTAGAGTTATCTTGAATGTTTGGAATGTACTAAACTATTTCATTTTACTGACATTAGTTTATTTTTTGATTACTTGTTTAATTTGTTACAATCATTTTATTATTCTGTGATTATTTTAAAAATATTTCATAGAACCTTGATATTAATTTCTCTATCTTTTCAAAGGAAGATTATTTTAAGGGGAGTTTATATTTTTGAATTTGGGATCCTTGGAATTTCTATTTTTATTACATATGTTCTTATTTTCAATCAACGGAGGAAAATAAACATAAATATCCTTACCCAAATTTTGTTGGTCCTGATATAAGCAGAGAAAACATACTGTATTTGAGCATCATTCATAACGATAATGTTAGGTTATAACTTACCAACATAACCATCCATGTACTGTGAGTACTATTTTGTACACCAAAAGTATTCATTCTATCTATATATAGTACAAGAAATTGGTTTCTCGGATTTTTTTTAAATTCGGGGTACTCAATATCAATTTTCTTCCATTGAGGAGATTCTACTAGGTGATATAATTTCCCATCTAGAATTATTTTATCAATGTTCCATGAAAGTTGTCTTGTAGTCACCTCAGTTCCATAAATTCATTATTAATATTATAATAAGTTTATTTATATTATGATATTATAATAAATGTATCAATATTATATTAAATGTTTTATTAATAAAGTTATCAATAAATATATTGATATTATAATAAATATTTCTAATAAATTCCTTAATATTATAATAAAATTTGAATTAAAAAACTCAATTATTATAAAATAAATAAATACTCAAAGTGAATAAGTATAATTAATTAATAATTATATTTAAAATTATTAATTACACCTAAAAATATTATTATTCATATAAATGAAGAAATATTTTTTAAAATACATCATTAAAAAAAATTGATGGAGTCTATGGTTTTGAAGTTATGGAGATTGATATAGATTGATGTTTTTTATCCAATGGAAGTCTTTATTTCTAATCCAAAGACCATTGATGATGCTCCTACTTTGACTAGGTTGTTTTTTGAGCATCAATCAAAAAATAATGTGTATCTGGATGTATGAGAAAATGGTTATGTTATGTTTTTTGGTGACTCAATGAATAATGGTGCATTGGGATCTTTTGATTTTGATTCGAGAGCTAGATTACTCTCTAGTTGTATTGATGATTCCTTGATGTGTCATAATATAATTTCAAGAAATAGATCTCTTGCATTAATTGAGGAAACTTTTTAGATTATATATGCTTGAATCAATTATTAAAAACATTCAATCCTAGATAGATTGATGAATCTGCTGAAGGCTATGAAGTTGGAAGATTGTTTCCCTCAGAATTTGGTTTCCTGACCATTGATTGTATGGGGTTGGATTTCTTGCAATCATTCATGTTAGGATCACTATTTATGAATAGTTTTCAATTGTTTTGTTCATGGAACTATAAATAACCAATGGTGTTATATCCTTTAAGGACCTAATATCCAATGGAATTCAATCATTGGAGAGTTTTTCCAATGATTCTTAAGAACTCGCATTGGTCGAGAGGATGGGGGTCATTCTCATCACACCCTTTTAGGGGGAATTGTATCCTAATCCGAGACTCTCTTATAGATTTAAGATATTTTCATGAATCCGTTATTAATTCCCAAGTATTATGTTGGTCACTCGTGAATTAACAAACAATTATTGGAATGTGTAGAGTTTAGAATCATCTATATATATCCAAAGTTCTTAATCATTAAAGATATAACTATGTATCAAAGGTTATCCATCAATGGTATCCTCTTATATATTTATTAGTGATTATATGGTCATCATTATGATGAAGCTTATTTTCTATCCACACAATGGGAAACTCTAGAGTATATTACCTTTTTGAGATACAATAGTCATTTTATGTTTGGATTTGACCCATGAAATGGCATTCCTACGTATCCTTGTGAGAGGGATCAAACCCATGTAGTTTTCTGTCACATAATGGGACACATCATACCTTTTAATGTTATGTGATAAGGACATAACTATAAAATTTAATGTTATGTGTCAAGGACGTCCAAGTAAAGCTACATAGTCAAATTTTGGTGTGGGACTTATGCTGAGGAATCTAAGTAAACATGGAAGAAGTATGAATTTTCATGCTGAATTAGAACCTACTAGGAATGTGGCCCAAGGAGATGATCTTGACATAAGGTGTTTGGGATGGACCTTGTGGAGGCTTCCTACGCACCCCATTTGGATGTGAATCAAATCCAATATAGTCTGATTGGTGTGTCAAGGGTGTGTGGACATTTGAGAGGATTAAGTTGGGGATTATTCCTGAGAAGGATGCCCTGTTGAAAGAGGGGGAATGAGTGATGTTTAAGCTCATGGTGATTTGAAGGCTTTTTCATGTTTTATACCTAATGAAGAGGACCATTGAGGTTGGGCCTTATTTAGGCATCCTATATATCCTAATTATACAATGAATCAATGTTCCCATAGTCAAGAAAAGTTCAGGGCTTAATCACTAATGTTGCATTGGCGAATGTGGGTTATGATTGGGACTTACTCCTAGGGAGGATTAACTTAATAATTTGGGGGATTACACTTGGAATAATACCCAAATATTAATTTAGTTGGGGCTTACTTCTAAGAAGGATGCATTTGGATTTGTTTGGGATCTTGTGGATGTTATGACCACCATTCCTATAAGCCCACACAAGTCATGCTCAGTGTAAGAAAAAAGGAGGAAGTGAAAGATCCAGTAAACAATACACTCTTATTTTCCCTAAGGTTGGATACATGGCCTTGAGGAATCACCCCTATGAGATAACATTTGAGGATGAGAAATGAAGATTCAAAAGAATACTCTACCAACACATGCATCCGACTATGTGGATGCCATTTTTGTGGCTATCCTCTATGTCCAGATGAGTCTAGATGACTCATGATTGAATGTGACGGACAAGAGGTATTTGATGATATTTATAAAAAAACTTCTCTTATCCCATTGGAGGAAAAGGATGAGGATATGGGAGGGAGAGGAGAGGACTCTGGTGCCCATCCCATCTCTAACCTAGTATCCAAGGGGGTGAGGAGGACTAGGAGTGCACCCTACTTCATGAAAGGATAGGGGATTAATCAAGGAGGGACACCCATAAATTGGTTCTCTAGTGGGAGAGTAGGATCTCATTACATGTTGAATGGAAAAGAAAGTGTAATACTCACCCTCCCTACCTGGAACTAGAGGCTCTAGGTTATAGAGATGATAAGGGTAGGATATGGTCCTAACCTTAGTATTCGATACCAGGAACTCCCTAAAACTATTCTTGGGGTAGGGGTCCTTTTTTATAAAGGGATATAAATCCACATGCAACCCAAGATGCCTAACTCTTTTGTAGGAAAAGTGTGGGAAACCTATGACTGAAGGAATCAAATCCAAATGGAAGACACACTGGTGTGACTTTTTCTATGGTTTTGCAAGTACAAAGGTTTCAGTGGAGGTTTCAACTTGTTCCCTCTAAGAAATGGGAGACAAAGAAGAATCAAAACTACTATGAGTGTCTTAGAAAAGGTTCTAATCAGAGGATTATGTAGGGTAGAGGCTAGGGTGATCCAAGGGAGGCTCACACAGATAGGCCTGGGCGAGAAAATGAAGGCTCACATAGTGGGTACTTCACTCAAGTGGACTTGGGTGAGGTGATGGTACCTTGGGAAATTAACCACATGGGAAAAAACATGGGTGATGATTTGCTCAGGCCCTCAAGGGTCTCTACAACGGTTCCTAGATGTGTCTCACAGAGGTCCTAGTTTTATGGAGGGAACCTCATTTTAGTGTTCACAAACCACAGGGGTGTGAGAACCTCAGTCAGGAATTGTTAATATTAAACCTTGGGAGAACTTTAGATTGACTATACCCTTTTAATTCCTTATTCTTCAGGTTTTAGAGGACTACCTAGATGGTTTTGGAGGGCTTGGGTGAAGGACTAGGGTGATCCAAACGTAAGGAGGGAATTTTCATCCCTACAAATGAAGACCCTATGGTCTTATTTATAGAAAAATATGTGACCTTGGGTGAAGGGGATATCTCACTCAGGGGTTCTTCTCAGCTATCTCATGTATTCTCTCACTCAGACCGATTAGGCAGGCTGATGTACAAGTACCCTAAATGATGATAGTGCTTTGGGGTGTTTAGGTGAATGGACTTTGGAGGATTTTTTGATCCTTATCTTTCTCCGTTTATCTTATTCTGTTCTCCCTATGGTATTTCCTATTGTATCCTTTTCATCCATGTGAAAAAATGAAGTTTCATTAAAATACCACCCTTAGGATTAGATCTGATCAATGGGTGAGGGCTTGATCCTAAGGTAAAGGGTTGAAAAGGGTGGATGGATCATGTAGGTAATCTGCAAAGGTAATATATAATGGTAGGCCTTTTAGGCCTTACACATAGTTGGGGGAGTATCTGGTCCATATGAATGGGATTATTCACTTATAAATGGGGTCTTTATTTTAACGGATGGCTCTCACAATTATGTATTTCAGGTATCTCTATGCTACTCCCCCATGTAGTCCCTTTATTGAATCTTCCTTGCTTAAAGCATCATTCAAAGAGACATAATATTTCTCTTCTTGTTCAATACATACATCTGGGTGAGTGAATTACAGAGACCTTGAACAGTGGTCCTATGCAAGTCACTTGCATGATGAACTTTCACGAGGCACCTATAGGAGTTCACTCCTTTTCCAAATTTTCTCTATTTCTATAATTTTTTGAAATGAACTTATTGTTAATGAAAACATGGTACTTCTATGTTGGTTAAATGGACACTAAAAAGACTATCTTTCATGATGAACAAGACCTGAATTGATTGAAGGACATAGTGAAAACTTTAGGGAATGACTATTATAATTCTCACGATACTACTCTACCTGACCTGGTGGGATATCTGAAGAAATATCACCATGAATTTCCTAATAGAAATTATCTTCCGATTTACAAAAATGAACAAATAAAGGAGGTACTCATATTGGATTTGATGAACTATACTCCTATATAATTTTTTCAAGATTATAGAAACTTCACCACTACCTAAATTTCATGCATGGGTGAAAATATTAATTTCAATAAATCATTCACATGTTGGGTCATGCACCATAGCTAGTTTCCTCTAGATCTAAATCCTCATAAACTTGAATTTAATACAAACTATTACCCATCATTCTTCCATGATTCCCAGACTAATCTGTCAAAGGTTTTGAATAAATAACTGGACTTCTTACTGGGAGGGGGTGTTAAGCCTGCGTGTATGTGGGCATACAGGGTGTGCCAAACATACACAGGGTTCAGGAAGGAGCTGCAAGATTTCAAAAATTATGAGGTTTTCTAGGTAGGGGAAACCTATGTATAAAAGAATTTTGAATTTATACAAATTTTATAAGTTGGTGGAGTCCACAAAGAATCTCTTTCCACTTGATTCATGGAGAATTTTGTATTAGCTTGTGGGACATCCAAAAGATCTATGAGCCTTCGATCTTTGAAGATATGTATGATGAGTTCATCCCTTAAAGGGTGATGTTTAATGACACTGAATGGATTCCACCTCTGGTGCATGATCTGCTGAAGATAGCTCCTGATCTTATAAAGAAAGACCCTTTCTCAAAGGGCGATATCCATCTTGATGTATGGATGAATACAACCCTAGATCTAGAGGGAGAATGAACCAATTGAAAAAATCCAACTGGGTGTCCCAAGATGGATACGCCAAGCACTCTTGGTACATCATGGTCGACTCTAGACAAGGGGTAGTATGATAAATGGTGATACAAGACCAAGTCCCATGTTCCTATGAAGACATGTCTCACATGCTTTTATCCATGTAGCTAAGTATCTATCTGCTACCTATCCATGATTCCAACAACTGCATAAGGCCAGGGAAATTTTTTTTTGGTGACCAAGATGGCTGGGAAGAATCATATGGGGTTTGAAATCCCCATCCTAGAAAAAATTTATCGAAACATCTTTCATGTTCATTTAGGGATGGAACCATTCCAAATTTTAGGACCATTCCAGGTATTGTGGGGATGAATAACATCTCGTTTTAGGTCATACGCCATGTTATGTGAGGTTGAGATATCTAGGGCCCCATTTTGACCATATTTTGTGAATGTTTCTGGTATTCCACCCTTGTCTCTAAAGCCCAGCGAGATCTTATTTAGGTTTATCCTGTTCAAGGAGTTGAACTTCTTCCCGTATGAGGCCCGCCTACTAGGAGCATTACCAATATCATAAAGTCTAGAACTGAGATAAGGATGTACATGATGTCCTTTAGAGATGGTGCTTTGTAAACTCGTATCGATGATGAGGTTATATGTATGGCCTATGCTCTATATAGGTTTTCAATCCAATTCAAGTGCATGCAACAAATGATAATATCTCCTCCAGTGTGTTTCTAACAAGAAAATCATTCAATGGTAGCCCGATAGGTATGGGTTCTCATAATCATGGTGTTATCTCAAGTGATAATCAACCTTCCTCTAGTGGATATGAATAGTGGATTAACTTCCTCATATGATAAGGAATGTACTGCATCATACCGCGAGTGAGTTTTGGCCAAATAAGTTCCTCGAATTAGTACCAAGAAAACATCCAAGCATGGAATGTGGGTTAGAAAGTCTTCTTCTCACACAAAATCTATTTTTTATCCCATGTAGAATACAGCATACCCTTTGTAAGGTGGTGATAATGAGGTCCAATATTCTCCCAAATGACCTCATTCAAGGTTTATTCTACCATCTAGAATCAAAATGGATACACCGACTAAGATTGAACCTATATAATCTAGTCGTCACCACCAATAATAGACTCGAGTTCCGTTTTCCCATTATTCATCTACGACAGAGAGGTTTGGGAAGCCCATGAAATCTAGGGCTACCAAGTCATCTTCAAGGAAGTCTATGACAACCGTATAATTCATCTGATGAGGGACAATACAACATTGGATGGACATTTCCTCTAATATTGAAATCATATGGGCACTCCTTCATTCTAGGCTACAAATTCCATATACAGGAGATGCCCAAGCCCTACATGATATTCACTTTGAGGACATTCATACTGAGGTGAGGATTTATATTGATGAGATAGATAATCTCATTTAGAAAACTGACAAGAAGATCCCTAACATATGATAGTTTGAGGACATGATGAGACGAGGTGCTTCTGATGGGGCTGATCACTCATCTTCTGAGGAATTGATTGATTATTTCAATCTTGAAGATGTAAGTTACCTTTTCCCTATATCTCCTTTTCTCCCCTTTTATTTTATCTTTAAAAAGATCTATTATTTAGGGAAAGGTCATTTTAATTTATAGCGGACTAAATGGGAATCAACTGAGGTTTCATCACTGATAATATAGCCCAGCTTCTACCCCACTTGGGACTAATGAATTGCCTCCCTAATAGGGGGAGATATCTCTGGGACAATAGAAAATGGAGACTGATATGGGGGGGGGGACTATATTTCCCCCTCTAATACTTGTATTTTTGAAGGTTGGTTATGGATGTCCTCTATCAAAAAATAAGGAACATCAAAGGATAAAATATTTGGTTGAATGTCTCATCTATAATGGTAAGTCATCATGGAATCATTAATCTCTAATTTATCTAGAAGAAATTTCTAACCCTTTTCATGTTGTAGAATCCCCTCCCATAAACTCTTTATGGGGCTTATAAATGAGCCTCCAAGAACTGAGGAGGGCACTCTAGACAATGTTCGGATCCTTGCTGGTGAGTTGGATCCCTCGACAGAAGAAGTGTTGAGGGTTGAGGATACACAATCTTCTCCTATCACCGATCTGACCACTGTAGAGAGGGACGCAAATTCTGGTAATGTAAATGGTACATCATAAGGTGTCACATATTGGTTGTTGAAAATCATACCTATGAAATTTTAGGTTCATCTCATACACCAGATGACCCTGTGAAGACTGATGATGACCCTATGTCGGTCATTGAGGAAGTTGTTTTGAGTCCCATGTTATCGAGAGTGGGTGGTGTACTGGGTCCCAAGTTAATATTCCCAGCATCTTCATGAGTGATATTACCAAGTGACCTAGGATATCAATACATTCCATGAGAAATCTTGGATTGAACTTTGAAGAACTGATGGAACATATTAATATTCCTAATACTTTAGCATAATTTGAGGAACATACTAGGGAATTTAATGGAAATAGGTCTTTATTTATGTGAAAACAATTTATTTATGCCTAATATTTTGATCATGACTGTTTTGAATGAATAGTTCCATCCATGGAAAATGTTATAGTGATGGTGAATGAACAATACATAAAATTCCATCCTAGTCCCATGGTTGGTTGGTGGGGGGCTTGCTATTGTTTACCTTGAAAAAGGGAGTCTTCTTGAGCCACATTGGGTGAACCACATGTAGAATAAGGAGAGTTCCCCTCATCAAGAGGTTCGAGTTCAAATTGTTGAGGTCGGGGATTCTAGGGAGAAATCCACCTAAGCTGTGGTCCTATTACTGGGTTATTGTCATTGAACACTTTAATCAACCCTAATTTTTTTGTCTACTATCCTTTTAAGGAAAATGATGAGTCTTTCACACTTTCCAGTGCCATCAACTTATGTGGTTGTGTCTGAGGGATAAACCTCTACACCAATGTAGTCAGCAGTAGAACAAGAAATTGTTATCAACCAGGAGGGAGTGGGCCAAGGTGCTTTAATATGTTCACAAATCCCAAAGTACATTTATTCCCTCTAACAGTGGATTTGAGTCAGATATAGAGTTGTAGAATTCTCTTTACATCACATGCCATGGAGTTTGGCAGGATGTCTATAGAATAATCTCTGAGATTCCTCTTGAAGAACTTCCTTTACAAATCCATCAACTTTCACTATTTCTTGGTATATTGATATATGACGAATTTAATTACTACATGATTCATGATGTTGGGAAAGATATCATTCATAAATGGGAGTGAGAGGATGAGATTCAACATGACCTCATAAAGGTAAATATTCTTATCAACATTAATGATCTCAAGGATGCATTATCCCATGTAGAAACCATACATTCATAGAAGTTGGCGAGATGAAAACAATAGATTATTGAGAAAAACATTAAATTGTTGAGCCTTAAGTAGGAATTGGAAGTCACTTAGGGGTGATCTTACAACTCCAACATTCATTAGAAGGATACTAGACTGAAGGGTGAGATCCTATTGCAACTATAGTAGAAGCACTTCATAGGGATAAGGATACTGAAGCCATTCGGTTGACTAGACTTCAAGAGGTGGCTGATGGGGCTTGGGAGTCCATTCAATAGATGAAGAGTTATGTTGATGGTTTCTTGTAACTTTTGATGGAGAGACTCAATCTTGTTGATGTTCCTTCAGTTTTGGTTTGCTACATAAATGAAAAGATTTGTTTTTATTCTAACTATCCATGTCTACATCCTTATTTATTTATGTGTTCATAACATGAAATTGAAACTGATTTGTGTAGAAAGATGTTTTTCACGAGTTAGTCATAACCACAGTGATGGGTTGGGGAAATGATCTAATTTTTTCCTAATCCATGGGGCTAAGAAACAATATCTTGACTTTTTATAGGGTTATATGGACAACCCTACAAACTTTTTGTCATTTATTTAATCACACTAATACTTTTTTCTAAGATCAATATAGGGGAGACTTTGTGGGATAGACTGGGATATTGTTTAGAGAGACCTTTTTAGGTTATTATCCTAACACATTTTATTCCTTTTATCCTTTCTATAATCCTTTTGTTTTGTATTATCAAATGATATTTTTAAAGGTTAAGTGTGATCCCTAACAAATTTACCCAATAAAAACCATTAAAAAGAAAGGCATACTAGATAAATACTACAAGAAATGGCCCTCCCTAACAATTACATCATTATATCAAGCCTCCACCATTGCATGACCGCTTGACTAGTTGTCTTGTGCAGGGTTGCACGGGCTTGGTACCAATGGAAAAAGCCATATCCTCTCATTCTTCTAAATTTTGATGGCCAAACTCTGGTGAATGATTCCTGCTCTAGAACCTATTCTAAAGAATATCATTGTAGCTTCTCTAAATGCTTTCACATTCTAGAATAAAAAAATCACCAAAGACCAAGAAAGCTGATTAAAGTAACGAAGAACCATTCAAGGGTAGGATTAACATTTAAAATTCTAAATCAGAAGTACCACCATTTTCATCATCAAGATATGAATCACCTCATCGGAACCATCTAGCTGTAGAGGAACATCACTGAGATCCAATAGATACAGAGAAACCACAAGACGCCGACCGTCGCTCACTCTCATATCCCAAAGCACCATAAAGACCACCACTCAAATCAGCCTCAGAGAGAGTGAAAGATTTTTGAAGAAAGAGTACAGGAATGCGAGGCCAAATCCATCAATGAATCTTGTTTCAATAACCCCCCAAAATATGTAAATACAAATAAAAAATCACAAGTAGAAGTTCATAACATTTCATGCCTCCTAGAACACCCCACCACTCACACAAGCACATCCCAAATACTTTTTGGAAACCATATCACCCAACTAACCTGGAAAGAAAAAATGGATCTAGAAGCCAGAGTAGCGTAAGATCCCACCACAATGAGCCATGATGAAGCCAGACCATCAACCCCTTAAAAAAAATCATCGTCAAACCAACATTTAAAATAAAAAGTAAAACGCCTACAAACAACACCAGAACTTGAAATTCAAACCTCAAATCCACCAATAAAAATTTTAGGATCTAGCCACAACTTCATTAAAAAATGATCAGACAAAAACACACTAACAAATCCATTTCCAGTGAGAAAATGGAAAACCCGGAAATGTAGAATCCAAAAACAACATGAATCAAACACCATTCATGAGATCTAGATTTTTCTATTCACTTCCCCCATGTGAGTTCCCTTACTTTAGATCCAAAACCTAGAACAATTCATAATTTTACTTAAATAATTTGTAGTTAATTTTATTCAAACCATTCTTAGAATGACCACCGATAGTGGAACAACATCACCATCTTCTTCAATTGTGAACATAATAAGAACCAAATACCCCAAACAAAGCTTTTTTATTCCATATTATTAGGGACTCAATAGGAATCTATGATTGGTAGAATATTTGAACCTCAACTTCAGTGAGAATATCAACACCTGATTTGTTCTCCTCTCGTATCTTCATCCATTTTCAATTCAGGTCTTCAACAAGTGCACCTCAAGCTCAAAAAAACGAAGCCACTATGCAGGTTGAGACTCATCTTTTTGTTGAGATTTCCTATTTAGGGGTTTTAATCTAGTGAGTTCTATGTCTCTTTTTGTGGTCATTTTAATGTCATGCATTCCAAACTAATAACACGAGTGTTTAAGGTCGATCAAATATAACCACATGTTTCAAAATGTTGACACAAACAAAGCCTATGGGTTGAGAATGTGCCAAAATTCTTCATATACCTGATGAGGAATCTTGAGCCATGATTTTTTGGTTCCAAAATCTAAAACATGTTATTTTGAAATAGAGGAGGTATCTCCTAAGGAAGAAGTTACCACTGGAAGAAAAACTTTTTTTTGTGGGATGTTTTATGCAGATCTACCTGGGGAGTGGTACTGCATAGTCAAATAGTGGCATCCTTTAGTTGAAAGGTCCGCTATGAGGGTGGATTTTATGAAAGGCCAACTGGGGTGCATACTACATCATCTTGAAAAGGAATTCTTAGTAATTCCAACATTATATCACTAGTTATTGAAGATTATAAATATTTGAATTTATCAAGACCACAATGGGTGATTTTTCCAAAGGAAAGTGTCAAATAATGAAGGGAATGTCTCATTTTTCATTGGACATGAATGGGACACCACTCCTACATGAATTTAGATTTAGTGGAGGAGGGTACATTTTTTATCTAGTCAATGTCTAGGGGGAAGGCCCCATTCCAACAAGGGTTAAAGTATCATGTAGTTTAATATAATGTTACCAGGATATTGATCATATAGTTTAACATCCTATAGCAAGGACATTGACATACAATTTAAAGTATTCTGACTAGGATGTTGTGGTATCAATATTAAATTCATAAAATAAGGAAATTATGTTATGCCATTTAAATTCATACAATAAAGAAATTATTATATACAATTTAATGTCTTACAACAAGGACATTAGGGGTTATAATTTTAAGGTCCTTTACTTTGATCTAAAGGTTAATGGTTTTCCCCTAGCATCGTAAATTTTCTAGGAATGCACTAACAATTTCAGGTATGAGGGGGTGAAATAATGTAATCTGTAATATGAGGATTTATGGATCTAAAGAGTGGAATGGAAAAGGATTGATCATGGTGATAAAATAGGTATCTCATGAGGGAGGAGTTACTGCTGGCTAAAAAACCCATTATGAGATCTATTGTATGCAAGGAAAACTATGACATGTTCTGCATTGTCAAATAGTGGTGTCCTTTGACTGATGGGCCCATTATGAGGGTTGTTTTTTTGCAAGTCCAACTGGGGAACATAATACATCATTAGGAAAAGGATCCCATAAGAATTCTGAAATTATATCACTAAAATCTGAAGGAAGTTTGTGGAGATTCAGATTTAACTGGGCACAAAGTTGAGTTTGTAGAAAGAAAGTACCTGAATACAGAAGGGGAATTTCAAGTCAAAATTCACAAAGGATATAAGGAAGAAGTTCTCTATACAGGTCTAGACCAAGGGTAGGAAATACAGTCCATATAGTTTTAGGTCATATTACTAGGACCATAATACTATGGAAATGACAAATGGCATGTGGCATATTGGACCCACATCATTAAAATATATTTGATACATGAAAAAGGATGAATCAAACCATGATCTTGGAGGCTTTCAGATCAAGAGGGAGGATACAAGACTATTGTTCAAGGGATGACTACATACTGAATATTAATTGCTGGTTCCAGCCTATTGTTATCAAAGATTATCATGACAGAAGAGGTTTCCCCCCTGAGGGTGTAGTTACTGCTGATTGAAAAACCTATTTTTGGGTGGTTTTATTCAAAGCTGGCTAGGGAGTATTATAGCATAGTCAAAAAGTGGCTTACATTGGCTAAAAACACAATT
Organism: Viscum album; assembly: GCA_963277665.1. Lineage (NCBI taxonomy): Eukaryota > Viridiplantae > Streptophyta > Magnoliopsida > Santalales > Viscaceae > Viscum > Viscum album. The sequence continues at coordinate 1,080,463,498 of OY728145.1, read as the reverse complement.
TTTTGGATGTTTTAAACAAAACAAACTGAATCATATTACAAAATAGTCAAGAAAAAGATCCCTTAGGTATCCTATATTCTGTAACCCGGAGCCGGAGGAAGGTTATGAAGATCTGAAAGTGTCTAAGATCAGGAGTATGACATGTGGAAGAGAGAGGTTCAAGAAAAAAGGAAGTGTTTGGACTGATATATTCCATGAATTTGGATTCCATTATATAGATCAGACTCATATGTACAAGCGGGACATATCTATTTCTTGGGTGGACCCCTAATGAGGGGACTTAATTTAAAATCTCTAGCATGGATCTTTGTTTCTATTTAGGAGAAGGGCCATTTTTTTACCTCTTTGATGGGACTAGGACTTATGGCCTGGGATTTACTATGTACATCATTAGGATGATAATCAATTCACATGTAGTTCTAAAGTAAAGTCCCACCACATTTTTTGAATTCATGTGTGGAGGAAATGTGGGTTTTTGGATATGGGTTCATGTAGAGGGTGAGAACTCATATTGGATCTATGCTGTAGATATGAATCATATGTCAAGAACCATCCCCCTAAATCCACACTGTGGCTACCCTTATCCTGCCTTCCATAGGCCAGGGGTTGGTGACTAGCACTGGAAAGGCATATCCCAAAAAGGGAAGGCATTTCCTTTAAACCTGTACACACACAAACTAGGTACATGACAAAAGAAAACCACAGAGTATAACTGCTGATAGTAAAAATAAAATCCGAAAGTAAAAATAGGCCAGTATACAATCCCAACTGAAAATAGAGTACATCAAAAAGTAAAATAACTCCAGAGGTCATCCTCCAAGGATCCTACCTGAAGGGTAGGTACAGCTCTTCACTGCGGCTCTCCGTGTCAACCTGTCACCTCCTCACACCATCTAGACCTTGCTCCCAAAAGTCGGTCAAGGCTGCCCATCATCTGCACAAGACACAATAAGGTGCAGGTGATGCCCATGTATGGGTGGGTATCACAAACTAACGTAGGGACCCTGAGACCACTAACGGTCTCATAGAATTACACAAAGGAAAAACCACAAAACATGTTCTCAATCACAAAGTAAAAAGTAAAAGACAACTTACACTTGGTATACAACTTAGAGAACACGAATAAAGATGATTAGTCTTAATCTATACCATCTTATTCTATCAAGAGGATTTTGCTGCTAGACCGCACAAGGTTGCTAGGTTCTGACCCACAGAGGATTGCTAGGTGCTGACCCACAGAGGATCGCTAGGTGCTGAAACACTCATAGGATTGATAGGTGTTGAACCACTTAGAAGATCACTAGGTGCAGACCCATAGAGGATCACTAGGTGAGAACCCACAGAGGATCGCTAGGTGCTGACCCACTCCTAGGATCACTAGATACTGACCCACTTAGAGGATCACTATTCTTTCTTCACGTCACAGCCAACCACTAGATTTCTGCACTAAGTACACTTGATTTCCAGAGGATCCACTCTAAAATCCACCAGATATATTTTAAATGCCATGAAGTCCCACTTATAAGTAACATGAAGGACTATCTTATCATAAGGGTTTCAATTCCACAAACGGTGTGCCAATCGGATGCTCAGACTATAAGTTATAGGCATTTTAGTGTAGAGGGTCCGGTTGGATTCGAGTCTGATCTAACCTAGACGTACTCCAACATTTCCAAAACCCAAGTGGAGTATCCTAAATGGAATTCCTTATACTAAGGGTTCCGACACCATTGACGGTTTTAAGAACCCGATTCTTCTTCTTGAGGTACAAGTTTCTTCTTTTCTATTTTCCTTAAGTGTTTTTGAGAAGATAAGGAAAATGGGAAAAAATACTAAATTTTGGGACTACACGGTGTGTACTATTACACACGCCATATACTTTGGCCGTGTGGGATGAGTACATAGGGTGTGTAGCCATGCAGGCGACGAAAGGTGTAAAAAATGACTACATGCCATGTAGTGGGTATTTACACGTCGTGTAGTCAGTCAACAGGTGAATAGTAAGTTGGTGGAAGCAACAACCAGTTGAGTGATAGTACATGCCATGTAATCAGTAATACACGCCGTGTGATCATGTCGAAAATGAATTGTTTGGTGGTGGGGAAAAGGTAGCCGCCAGAATAACAGTTAAATGTGAAAAGTGCACGCCGTGTAGTATATAGTACACACCGTGTAGTTTGTTTTTTTCGCTTAAAATGGGCAGTATCCTCCCCAATTCACAGGGAAGGCTTAGAACTGGACGAAGGATTTGGAGAGATGGACGGACCTTTGACGATCCCCCGATTGAGTACTGGGAATCCATTTTCTGCACCGTCGATCTCCCTAGAACCGCACAGGTGAGTTCTTCCTCCTCCTTGCGTAGTTCTTACCAATTATTCCTCTAAGAGAAGTTATTTGAGTTTGAATGAGGGTTTCTTTCACATCTGATCTACATCATTCTTGGACAATTCGAGGATCATCGTTCGCATATTCATATCAGGGGCGTTTGAGGTAGGTGTCTTGGTGTTTAATTTCCAACTGTTGTGCGTTTGTGTACCGTTGTGCTACAAACCCATGTTGCGGTGTCGTATGGCCGAGGCCTTGGATGTTTAAATACCTATAATTTTATAGGTAATTAAATGTGATAATAAACTATGGTTTGGGATTGATGCTTGGATCCAGGACCCCGGGGGTGCGTTCCTTTGTTTATCTATTTGGCCAGGATACCCGTGGGTATGCCATTGTAATAATGTTTATTAAATTTCCTTGAGAGGAATTGATGTGAATTGATTACTTACATGTTGGGCATGGACCAGTTTCTTGTACCTAAGGGAAGTGTTTTTTAGCCTGAGGGCATTGTTTGTTTAGCCTGAGGGCAAGGTACTGCTTAGCCTGAGGGCAACGTTCTATTTCGCCTAAGGGAAAAATTTCGTATGCCTGAGGGCAGTGACTTCTGTGCCTAAGGGTGACACTTCCTATGCCTGAGGGCACTATCTGTTATGATGGAGGGAAATTATCTGAGGGTTGTGATTATGATTACCTGAGGGTAAGGGTTTGCTTATCTGAGGACACTAATTTTTTACTTAGAATATTCACTGTGGTGATTCCTTATATTGAACTGTTAAATGAATAATAAATAAAATTTAAATATAACTGGTAAAGTTAGTTACTTTTGAGTACTGATTAGTTTATTTTACTACTGCACACTTCTTTTGCACATTACACTATCAGTTGGGAACGAACCTTTGGTGGGTGCCTACTGGGATTTATTTCTCACACCCTGTTTGGGTCATGTCTTCGGCCCAAACAGATTATGTTTCTATAGGTGTGGATAAGGGAAAGGGTCCCTATACAGGTACTTGACTATTGTTGAGGAGTAGGGGAGCATGGGACCGAGCTTAGGCTCACGATGCTGTCAGCTGTTTTTTTTTCTGTACCTGGTTTTTGAGCTGTATTGTATTGTACTACTATGTAACATGTTCTGGCTATTTTCTTAGAACTTGAGACATGTTGCATCATTATATATATCACTATTGGTTATCTTTTACTGCAGTTGTTTATTTTATGTGTATGGTTATTGCTTCCATTGTTGTTGTATGTATGTATATTTTACTCTGATGTGCTACACTTTGATAAATGAGGGCATAGTTCCCCACTATCAGACCTGGGCCCTCACTGCTAGTCGGTAGCCTTTGGAATTTGGGGAAATGCACTTGAGGTCATGTGACCAACCGGGTTCGGGGCACCCGTTGAGTGGCACCCAGATCCGGGATGTTACAAAGTGGTATCAAAGGGGTTCTTTTTTTTGACTTACTATTTGGAACCTTAGTCAGGGATAGGATGAAAACGGTAGTTGGTAATAAGCTATGCTTGGGAGTAGCTAACCCGTGTATAGGGAGAAGCCGATCTACCTTGTATTTTTTCAATTATTCTTATTTTTCAAATTTTACAGTTGATAATATTTTCACCATTGGGTGACACACTTGTGATGGTGCTGTTTATATGTTATACATGAGTTCTATTTAGTTGCGACCCGATGAGATGAGGGTATTCCATCTCATGCATCATTTAGGCACATGCTAGGAATCACTTTCCATGCATAGTTCCATGCCATTTAGGCACATTAGAAATTGAATGTTGTTGTGATAGTTGTTGTGATAGAAAATCATGCTATTGTAATAACTGCTTGATAAATACCTGCAATGTGATAGGATAATATTTGTGTGTGCCTGTTGGTAAAATAAACTTCGAGCTTTGGTTTTTGGGGAGTATGGTCCCTCATTGACCAGAATTTTGTGGATCATTGACTGTTTATCTTGTTATAACACATATAAGATACCAAACTTTGATTCGTAGGGAGTATGGGCCCTCACGGATCGGAATTTGGAACTTAGGTGTTGTTTTCCAGTATTTACTGGGTTCCGGAGTAGTGTCAGAGGATTACTGTCCAAAAAACCCAGGATACACGCCGTATAGTTCCTCGGACACATTCCGTGTGTTATTCTGTTTAGGAAGAAAAGTAAAAATTTTTAATACACACCGTGTACCCTCAGTACATGCCATGTAGTCTCTTATCATGTCATAAACCATGTGGGTGGTGACACAGGGAAGGGAAGGCTTAGAAAAAACATGTCGTGTATCGGACGCACACGCCGTGTAATGTTGACCTGGAGTCCTCCCATGTAACTAACAATATGGATGGAGGAGACCATAAGACATACACGCCGTGTCCACTTTGGAGCACGCCGTGTAGTCTGGCCTGGGGACCCAGCCATGTGACTAAAAACACGGGTTGGTGTCACCTCTTCTTGAACACGCCGTGTACCTATGGGACACGTCGTGTAGTCTTGACCGAAGACAGACCGTGTGAACTTAGCTATGTGGCTAGGGAAATAGGGTGGTGTACACTCCGTGTGTGGGTGTCACACGCCGTGTAGATTTAACCGAGTAGTCGGCCATGTCACGAACGACACAGGTAGTTGGAAAATTACACCATATACACCGTGTAGTTGATATAAATGTCGTGTAGTCTTGTTCAACGGGAGCTGTGTGGCTTAGCTGTGTCGAAGGACCCGGGTAGGGGAATAAAAGTCAAGTACATGCCGTTTAGTTAATATACAAGTCGTGTAGTCTTATTTTTCAAATCATGAAATGCCTTCTTCCTCCTATTTCCTTTTTGGTCCCCTTGTTTTTCAGTCTTGATAAGACTTAAATCTAAGGCGTGTTCTTGACCTTGTAGAGTCATGCCATTGAGACGACCACACATTGTTCTCCAAGAGAGTGGCGATGAATATACTCCAGAGATGGTGGGACATGGGCTAAAAGTGGATCCTCCAGCAGTTCCAGATGCGGCGCCAGCCATTATACTGGACACATGAACGGATATGCAGTTCCGTGAAGGCTTTATGCGGTTTATACAGACCTTTTAGGGAGCACCGCCGGCTACCACATCTATGGCAGAGCTGACTCGTATCTTCCAGTAGTAGCATCCACCTACGTTTTTAGGGGATGGCGGACCACAGACTGCAGAGTCTTGGATGGGTTCTATGCAGACTATTTTCGAGCACCTTGAGATGCCTCCAGGGAGGAGGGTCAAGCTCACTACATACATGCTGCGTGATTCCGCCAAGAGGTGGTGGGATGTTACCACTCAGTCAGAGCATCACAGAGACATGGCGTGGGAAGTTTTTCAGGCCAAATTCTATGACTTCTTCTTCCCAGAGATGCTGAGGGAAGATCGAGCTTGAGAGTTCATGAATCTGCAGAAGGGTGCTATGCCGGTGATGGATTATTCTACTCGTTTCACCGAGTTTCAGCATTTTTCACCCGTTTTGGTGGGTGATGAGACATTTAGGGCCAGACGCTTTAAGGATGGTCTTTGACATGACATCTGAGCACAGGTGAATGTTTTCAGGTTTCCTACATTACATGATATTGTGAACTAGGTGCTAATTACAGAGAGGAACCTTCGAGAAGCTAGTGGTGTGGGCCAGGGTGGTTCGACACCAGTTTCTGGTACTATTTCTACTAGAAAGAGGAAGTGACAGATGAGTTTATCTCATGGGGGTAGTACTAGACATGTGATTGCTTTAGGTGGCCCTATCTTTTGCTACCATTGTGGTAGAGAGGGGCACAAGAGACCATAGTGTCCACGTGACCCAATGGAGTGCCGAGATTGCAGAAAGATGGGTCATCTACAACACTTTTGCATGGAGTTTCTACTAGTGGCTAGTGAGAGGGGTTCTGTGTAGACTCCGCGTGCGGGAGCAGGACCAACAGCTTCTTACCAGTCAGGTAACTGGGATATGTCAGGATGTATAGGCAGAGGTGGTGGTCGTGGCCATGGTAGCCAGACACCAGGATCTCAGAGGCAGCAGGGCGGGACAGCTCAAGGTATCCTGGCTGTGTTGCAAGGGCGCGACACTGGGCAGGCATATGCAATGCAGCCGACCCAACATGAGCAGGATCCCAGAACATCTACTGTCAGAGGTACTATTCTAGTAGATTATGTCTTATCATTAGTACTTTTTGATATTGGCGCTACACATATCTTTATATCTGTACCCGTTGTAGAGAGCCTTGGGCTCTGTATTTCTTCTTCTTATGCTGTTATGACGCTAGAAACTCCATTGGGGACAAGAACGGTTGGTGTGCGTCAGTGCAAGGAGTGCCCCTGGATGTTGGTGGTTGTCACTTTCTTTGGGACCTCTATGTTTTGGAGATGACGAGTTATGATGTCATTCTCGGGATGTACTATTTGGTTCCCTTTCGAGCCTTTGTAGCCAGCTATTGTCGTAGGGTGTGTTTCACGTCACCAGAGGGAGAAGAGTTTCTATACAAGGGTGAGTGGGATGTTCAGGCGAGTCGAGCTGGAATCACAACCTAGGTTGCGACTTTATATCTTGATGACTAGGGAACTTGTCAGAAGGATTTCCTTCCAGTGGTTGATCGTTTTAGGGATGTCTTCCCAGATGACTTTTTAGTTCTACCTCTGGAGCGTGTGCTGGATTTCTCTACTGAGCTTGTGCTAGGAGAAGCGCCAGTGTCCATTCCTCTATATAGAATGGCCATGCCAGAGTTGCAGGAGCTCAAGAGACAGTTAGAGGAGTTACATGAAAATAGTTTCATATGACCCAATACTTCTCCTTAGGGTTCCCCGGTCCTCTTTACGAAGAAGGCAGACGGTACCCTCAGACTCTACGTGGATTATTGGAAGATGAACCCGCTGACGGTTAAGAACCGATATCCCTTGCCGAGGATTGATGATCTTTTTGATCAACTTTGAGGTGGACGAGTGTTCTTGAAGATTGACTTGAGGTCAGGATATCATCAGCTACATGTGAGACCATTAGATATACCACTTACAGCTTTTCAGAGCAGATATAGTCTATATGAGTACTTGGTTATGCCTTTTGGACTCACGAACGCGCCAGCAGTTTTCATGGATCTGATGAATCGCATGTTCCATCCTTACCTGGATTCTTTTGTGGTAGTATTTTTGGACTACATCTTAGTGTACTCTCACACTCGACATGACCATGACACCCATCTTGAGATCGTATTGAGTACACTGAGAGAGCATCAACTATATGCTAAGATCTCAAAGTGCTACTTTTTGATGGACCAGATTCACTTCCTGGGTCATATCATCTCAGAGGCAGGAGTTGTAGAAGACCCATGGAAGGTGAGAGTAGTAGTTTTCTGGGAGCATCCTAATAACTTGTTTGAGATAAAGAGTTTCTTAGGGCTTATAGGTTACTAAAGACGCTTAATCCAGGACTTCTCCCACTTAGCAGCGCCGTTGACGTGTTTGACTAATAAGGGTGTGAAGTTAGTTTGGACATATGCTTGCAAGACAAACTTTCAGGACCTGAAAGGAAGGTTGACATAAGAACCAATCCTGATACTTCTAGAGCAAGGGAAGAGCTATACAGTTTACTGTGATGCATCAGGTATTGGGCTGGGAGTTGTGTTGATACAGGGCGATCGAGTTATTGCGTACATGTCTCGACAGTTGAGGCCACATGAGAGGAATTACCCGACGCATGACCTCGAGTTGGCTGCAGTTGTGCATGTGTTACACTGTTGGATTCATTATCTCTTAGGAGAGCATTTTTTGGTTTTCACCAACCAAAAAAGTTTCAATTACATCTTTACTCAGTGTGATATGAACTTGAGATAGAGAAGGTGGGTTGAGTACCTTTAGTCATTCTACTTTGAGCTTGCCTATACACCTGGTAAAGGTAATGCAGTAGCTGATGCACTGAGCAGGAGGATTCAGATATAGGAGGTGCATGAGGCTAGTGGTGACTGGAAGCTCATGGATTTGTTCTCTGAGATGCATTTGGAGGTGCATGAAAGTCAGGGGCAGACCTATCTTTCCTCCATAGCTATGACTTCTACCCTCCTGGATAGAGTGAGGATGAGATAACTATCTTATTTAGAAGGCCTAGTTCTACGGGAGTCATTGGCGAGTGAGAACCCTCCTCCTGGTTGGACGATAGGTCAGGATGAAGTACTCCATTTCCATGGACAAGTGTGGGTTCCAGGGGATATACACGAGGAGATGATGTTGGAGTTTTATGATTCAGCTTGGGCAGTTCATCCCGGAGTTACCAAAATGTACTGTGACTTGAGACGTCAGTATTGGTGGCTGGGTATGAAGAGGGAGATCGCTGGTTTTGTTACAAGGTGTTCCACCTGTCAGCAGGTGAAGGCGGAGCATCAGAGGCCAGCCGAAATGTTACAGAAGTTATCCATTCCGGAGTAAAAATGTGATGATGTCACGATGGATTTCATGACTGGGTTGCCGAGGTCACCTCGAGGCAATGATCCCATGTGGGTTGTTGTGGACAGACTCACAAATATAGCTCACTGTTTGCCGATCAAGGAGACCTTTGGTGTGGACGAGCTCAGAAAGTTGTATATCTGAGAGGTCGTACGTCTTCATGGGATTCCTAGTTCTGCCATTATAGATAGGGACACCCATTTTATGTCTCGTTTCTGGTAGAGTTTTCAGAGGGCACTAGGTACACAGGTGCTTCTGAGCATAGCTAACCACCCTCAGACCAATGGGCAGTCAGAGCATACGATACAGGTGCTTGAGGACATGCTGTGTTCATGCATCCTAGACATTGGGGGATCTTGGGAGAAGCACATACCCTTGGTCGAGTTTTCCTATAATAATAGTTTTCAGGAAACTATTGAGATGAAACCTTATGAGGCTTTATATGGAAGGCCATGCTGATCACCCTTGTGCTGGTTATAGGCAGGTGAGGCAGCTTTACTGGGACCACATCTCATTCAAGAGAATTATGAGTAGGTCCAGTTGATTCAGAAGCGGATGGCTACCAAACAGTCTCAATTGAAATCTTATGCTAATCGCCGCAGACGACCCTTGGAGTTCGTGGTCGGGGATCAGGTTTTCTTACATGTTTCGCCGAGGTTGGGACATAGGCGGATCGGGGGACAAGGTAAACTTTCACCGAGGTATGTGGGAAAATTTGAGATTTTGGAGAGAGTCGGGCCCGTTGCCTATCAGTTTCAGTTACCACAGAGGTACCAGGCCATGCACGACGTCTTCCATATATCTCAGTTACACCATTATCATTCAGAACTATCTCACGTTTTTCAGCCAGAGGAGGTTGAACTCCAGATCGATGTGTCCTTTGAGGAGCATCCGATTTGTATCGTGGATAGGAGCACGAAGGTTCTCTGAAGCTGGTTAGTTCCTCTCGTATGGGTGCTATGGCAGCATGGTTGGGTGAAGGATGAAACTTGGGAGTGGGAGACCGGCGTACGTGCTCAGTGGCCAGAGCTGTTCTGAGCTTTATCTTCGCCACCCTTGGAAGGGCAATTCGGGGATGAATTGATTTAAGGGGGGAAGTTTGTAAGAACCAGGTTCTTCTTCTTGAGGTACAAGTTTCTTCTTTTCTCTTTTCCTTAAGTGTTTTTGAGAAGATAAGGAAAATGGGAAAAAATCCTAAATTTTGGGACTACACGCTGCGTACTATTCCACATGACTTGTACTTTGGCCGTGTGGGATGAGTACACTGGGTGTGTATCCATACTGGTGACGAAAGGTGTAAAAATTGACTACACGCCGTGTAGTGGGTATTTACACGCCATGTAGTCAGTCGGTAGGTGAATAGTAATGTGGTGGAAGCAACCGCCAGCTAAGCGACAGTACATGTCGTGTAATCAGGAATACACACCGTGTGCTCATATCGACAATGAACAGTTTTGCGGTGGGGAAAAGGTAGCCACCATAGGAACAATTAAATGAGAAAAGTACACGCTGTGTTTTCTATAGTACATGCCGTGTAGTTTGTTTGTTTTTACTTAAAATGGGCAGTAGCCTCCCCTATTCATAGAGAAGGCTTAGAACTGGAGGAAGGCTTGGGAGAGATGGTCGGACCTTTGAAGATCCCCCGATCGAGTACCGGGAATCCGTTTTCGGCACCATCGATCTCCTTGGAACCGCACGGGTGAGTTCTTTCTCCTCCTTGCATAGTTCATTCCAATTATTATTCTAAGGGATGTTATTTGAGTTTGAATGAGATTTTATTTCACCTCAAATCTACATCGTTCTTGGAAGATTCGAGGATCGTCGTTCGCGTATTCGGATCAGGAGTGTTTGAGGTAGGTGGATTGGTGTTTAATTTCCAACTGTTGTACGTTTGGGCACTGTTGTGCTATGAACCCATGTTGGGGTGTCGTGTGGCTGAGGCCTTGGCTGTTTTAAATACCTATAATTGTATAGGTAATTAAATGTGATAATAAACTGTTGTTTGGGATCGCTGCATGGATCCAGGACCACCCCGGGGGTGCGTTCCTCTGTTTAGCCGTTTGGCCAGAATACCCAAGGGTATTCCATTGTAATAATTTTTATTAAATTGCCTTGATGGGAATTAATGTAAATTTCTTATTTACATGTTGGGCATGGCCCAGTTGCTTGCGCCTGAGGGTAGTGTTTTTTTAGCCTGAGGGCATTGTTCGTTTATCCTAAGGGCAAGGTAATGCTTAGCCTGAGGGCAACGTTCTATTTCACCTGAGGGAAACTTTTCTTATGCCTAAGAGGAGTGAGTTTTGTGCCTAAAGGCGACACTTCCTACGCCTGAGGGAACTATCTGTTATGCCTGAGGGCAATTACTGGAGGGTTGTGATTATGATTACCTGAGGGTAAGGGTTTTCTTGTCTGAGGACACTGACTGTTTACTTAGAATATTCACTGTGGTGATTCCTTATATTGAACTGTTAAATGAATAATAAAGAAAATGGAAATATAACTGGTAAAGTTAGTTACTTTTGAGTACTGCTTATTTTATTTTACTACTGCACACTGCTGTTTCACATTACAGTATCAGTTGGGCACATGCCTTTGGTGGGTGCCTACTGGGATTTATTTATCACACCCTATTTGGGTCATGTCTTTAGCCCAAACAGATTATGTTTCTATAGGTGTGGATAAGGGAAAGGGTCCCTATACAGGTACCAGACTGTTGCTGAGGAGTAGGGGAGCATGGGACCGAGCTTAGGCTCGTGATGCTGTCGGCTGTTTTGTTTTGTTTTACTGTACCTGGTTTTTGAGCTGTATTGTATTGTACTGCTGTGTAACATGTTCTGGCTGTTTTCTTAGAACTTGAGACATGTTGCATCATTATCTATATCACTACTGGTTATCTTTTAATGCAGTTTTTTATTTTATATGTGTATGGTTATTGCTTCCATTGTTTTTGTATGTATGTATATTTTACTCCGCTGTGCTACAATTTGATAAATGAGGGCATAGTTTCTCCACTATCAGACCTGGGCCCTCACTGCTAGTCGGTAGCCTCTGGCATTTGGGGAAATGTGCTTGAGGTCATGTGACCAACCAGGTTTGGGGCACCCATTGAGTGGCACTCGGATCTAGGATGTTTCAACGGTTCATTAAATGTACATCCGGTTTAAATATATAGCCCTTTAAGCGTATCTGGATCAAACTAGGTCCAGGTTCAGTACAACTCGTGTTGACCCAACCCGGGTCCAACCTGGGTGCAACCCTGGTCCGACCAAGGCCGACCCGGGCCGCTGGGCCCGACCCAGACCGAATGAACCCGGTCAGGTCTGCTGGTTGGGTGCAGCCGCCAGTTAGGCATGGTCTCAGCTCCCCACCGAATAAACTTCTGTCTGTTCGGCCTTCAAACAACAACGCCAGGCTGGTGCCGCTCCTGATGACCGGTCTGCGGGGATTGGTAAAAAGTGGGACCTGGGGGCACTGGTTGGCCCACCGCCATGGCATGGAGCCACGAAGCATCCACCATAGCACGCCGCCTGCCATCAACGTGGCTGACAAAGGCTGGCCGCCCCTGTCCTCCATAGTGCCTTCAGATGCTACCGTCCTCTCACAACTGCTAGTCACTGGTGCCGCCGGACCAGTGGTTCCGCGTTGATGGTGATTCCGTGGGCCACCAGTGAAGATCAAGTGGTCTTATTCTCTTTCTTTCTGCGCCTACGTCTCTCTAGGGATGCCACATTTACTGTATGGCCTTCAGTTTCATGTTGCCGTCAAGTTGGACATTATCCCACAAAGAACACATCAAGAACAAGATCAGAAGAGGGTTCAAGCCTTGTTGGTATCAACCCACACCCTATGCATTAGAATTATAACATGTGGGTGAAATAGTAATCATCATAAGTTTTAATAAAACCCCAAAATGAATCCCTAGGACAACCTCCCATAGAAATGAATGAGTTGCAGATTCAACCCATTAGTTGGTTGATCTGTGTTCTTCATATTAATCTAGAACGGAAAGAGGAAATCATTTAAACACATAAAATATTTAAACCCCCTACCTTGAACTCGTTGGAAGACACTTCAGAGGAAGAATGGTTCATGTTGAAGGTGTTTGTCAACATTCATTGATCTCTGGATCGAATCCTCAATGGTGTCGTCGAATCTCCATTCTTCGGTTTAGGAACACATCGCCCGCACTACGTCAAGAGTTCTCCCATGGGTTTCCAAAACCCATGCCAATGATTTGATTAAATAAAAAAACCTCCCACATTGGTTCATTATTATGATTCATTAATGACTCATAATTAATGAACCTAATAAACCACAGGTGTTGCATTTACATAATGAGAGGTTTAAGTCATTAAATGAGACACATTTATTGCCTAACGTTACACTATGGTCCCACCATTCTCCGCTCAATGATTGCAAAAATAATAAAGTAACATATTTAGTTATTTATTATTTTTTTCCGAATGTCTGAAAAATTAACTTTTCCATATGACTTTTTCAGAACAATATTAAGCATCCCTTAAGTGAATCCCAACACTACGAGTCCAACAGGGTCCTCATATTTTTAATCCGAGCATCATTTCAAAAGATGGAAATTCTGACCCGTGCATTTATTGAATGTACCTTAAAAAAAGGTCAAAATTTCATTGTGAGCACTTTGGGCCTCAGAATCACATGCTGTCAATTTTCGTAGTCTCGTAATAAATAAATTTAATTAAAAAAATTACATAGAATTTATTGGTCTTTAAATTCTCCCCACCTTAGGGTTTTCATCCCCAAAATCCACAACAATGTCTAAGAAAACAAATGGGGGTACTGAGCAAGAACTTGAGCCTCCCGCTCTCATGTGCCCTCCAGGAGGTTCCCATGTTGCCACCGAACTCAGACCAAAGGGATCAACCATCCCTGAAGGACCCACTACTTTCAATACTATATGTCCACTAGAAACTCTGTAAATGTCACCCCATCATTAATGTACAGCTCGCCCCAGTCGATAACGTGCGATGGATCATGCACATACCTCCTGAGCTGTGACACATGGAAAACATTATGCACCTAGAACATTTGTGTGGTAATAGATTTGTAGTATGCCATCTCTCCAACTCTACTAAGAATCTAGAAAGGTCTGATGAACATTAGATATAGCTTGCTACCTCGACCAAATCTTCGCAATCCTAATTGAGGTGAGACTCAATGGAAACATAAATGCCCTCCTCAAACTCCAGGGGTCTCCATCTTCTATCAGCATAAGACTTATGCCTGCTTTGTGTAGTCTTCATCTACTCTTGGATGACCTGAACCTTCTCAATGGTATCCCATACCAACTCTGGACCCATAAGTGCTGACTCCCCTGGGTCTTTCCAACATAGAGGTGATCTACATGGTCGCTTGTAAAAGCCATCAGATGGTTCCATTCCAATGGTGGAGTGATAAATATTTTTGTATGAAAACTCCACCAGTGGCAGGTGGTCCTCCCAATTGTGTCCAAAATTGAAGAATCAAGCACGAATCATGTCCTCAAGTGTCTGTATAGTCCACTCCATCTGACCATCTGTCTGAGGGTGAAAGACGGTGATCAAGAATAGTTGAGTCCCAAATGCCTCCTACAATCCCTTCCACAACTTAGATGTAAAACAAGTGTCATGATCTGAAACGATCATCAATGGAACCCCGTGAATATATAAAACCTTCTGTATGTAGAGGCATCCCAATCCCTTTACTAATCCCTTCTCTCAGATGGGTAGGAAGTGGGATGAATTGGTGAGTCGGTCAATGATCACCCATATGCAATCGTGGCCCCCTGACGTACATGGTAGCCCTGTCATGAATTCCATGAAGATTTCATCCCAATTCCATTCTGGCACCTCAAGGGGTTTTCCTAATCCTATTGGAACCTGATGCTCAGCCTTAATTTACTGACAAGTGAGGTATCGTGAAACAAACTCATCCACTATTTTCTTTATCCCTTTCCACCAGTACTAACGTCAAAGGTTTAGGTACATATTTTCCATACCAAGATGTACCTCCAAAGGGAATGTTTGGAACTCCCCCAACACCTCCTCTCATAGTGTCACTGGTACCATGGTGCATCCTATGAAAAGGATGACGTGCTCCCCACCTTCATAAAATCCTTCTGGAGCCTATCCTAAGGATATCTAAGCACGTCGGGCCTCACTGTCAACGTCCCCAAGCTGAGCCTCCCTGACTCACTGAAGGAGAGGGGGAGTGACTATCATAGACTGGTGGAAAGACATTCCATCACTATCCATGAAGGAAAACTACAACATGGCTAGCTGTTATATCACCTCACTCAGCAACTATAAACCAGACCTCCTACTGAGTGCATCTACCACCACGTTCCCCTTACCATGAGTATATAATATCTCAAAGTCATTGTCCTGGAGGACCTCCAACCATCTCCGTTGTATCATATTTAAGTCTTTCTGTGAGAAGATATACCCAATACTCTTGTGATTAGAATAGATAGTAAACCGTTCACCTATCAAGTAGTGCCACCGCATCTTCATGGAAAATACCACTGCTACTAACTCTAATTCATGGGTAGCATAGTTCAGCTCATGTTGTCACAACTGTCATTAGTCGTAGGCGATCACCACTTGCTCCTGCATCAGGAAACATTCCATTCCAGTAACTAATGCGTCTTAGTAGACTACATACCCAACACCCTCTTCTAGTAGCCTCAAGATGGGGGCACTCGTCAGTCTCTACCTCATCTCCTAGAAACTCTGCTGGCAT
The DNA here is from genome assembly GCA_963277665.1 of Viscum album. Lineage (NCBI taxonomy): Eukaryota > Viridiplantae > Streptophyta > Magnoliopsida > Santalales > Viscaceae > Viscum > Viscum album. Next base: position 1,080,447,975 of record OY728145.1, on the reverse strand, counting down.
TTCTCCATCCATACGAAGGGTTTCCCCTTCTTTTTTCAAAGAAGAAAAGGGTGCTTCTACTCTAGAAAAGTCAGGTAAAAATCAATGGTAGTACCCATCTAACCCCAAGAATCTTAATATATTAGTCACACTCATGGATAGATCCTAAGAAATAACTGCCTCTATCTTCACTGGATCCATTACAACCCCAACCTCCATGATACCGTATCACAGAAAGTGGACCTCCTGTATCTAGAACTAGAACTCTGAGAGCTTACCATAAAGCTGGTTCTCTCGAATTTTATCTAGAACTATCTGCAGATGAGTGACGTGATCCTCCTCCGATGCTAAGTACAACAAGATGTCGTCAATGAAGACCTCCACAAAGTGATCGAGGTAAGGATGGAATATACTATTCATGAGTCCCATGAACAATGATGGGGCATTGGTCACACCGAAAGGAATCACCAAGAACTCATAGTTTCCATACCAAAAAATGAAGGCCTTCTTCAGTAAATCTTTATCTCGCACCCTGAGCTTATGATAGCCCGATATGAGTTCTATCATCAAAAACCACTGAGCTCCCTTCAGCTGATCGAAGAGATCATCAATCCTTGGAAGTGGATACTTGTTCTTCATGGTCACCTGGTTCAGGCATCGATAGTCCAAAAAAAGCCTCAAACTCCAGTATTACTTCTTGGAAATAAAAATAGGGGCTTCCAATGGAGAAACACTGGGCATTATGAACCCATTCCCCTAAAATTCCTCATGCTATACCCTCAACTCACGAAGCTCTACAGGAGCCATCCAATATGCTGGTGTAGATATCAGTGTTGTCTCGAGGTGTAGGTCGATGTAAAATACTACCTATATATGAGAAGGTCGTCTCAAAACATCATCAGGAAAGACATCAATATATTAATCCACCACAACAGGTAGCTCGGACTCCACTCGTCCACTACACCAAGGGTGAGGCTGTTCAACAGATGAATGATTGGATACACCCTCCTACGAGAAATTCCATCCCGTACTACAAAGGTTTCCTTCTCACTGGTGAAGGAAAAATTGGTCCCATACTCATGGAAACAATACAATTTGTTCCTAAAATAGTCGATCTGAGCATAGACTATGGATAGCCAATCCATACCCAAGATGATATCGTAAGGCCTCGACGCTGCTACGAGGAGATCCCAGCTGAATCTATCACCCCCTAGAGTGATATCACACTACTTTTACCAGTGCATAATCATCAAATTATCTCCTGTAGGAGTATATAATCATATGGATCGAGCCAATAGTTCCATCCGAATCTCTAAGATCCGAATGAGATCCATGTAAATGAAAGTGTGACTGGAACCTGTGTCTAAAAGAATTGCATCTTAGGTGGAGTAGACATAGATTGTACCTTGAATCATCTCTATAGTTCCATGGTCATAAGACTTAGTTTCATATAGCAGAGCTCGCCCATATCCATCTAATCCCTGTGGTCAGGGTGGACCACCTGGGGGTGGTGGCGGTAGAACCTCAAATCATCACACAACAATTGCTGCACGAAATAATCCTATGCCATGCCTGCCACCCTACAAACCTCTTCTCTTGAACCTATATCACTGAATCGGTGGTCCCTTGACTCTCTATTGATCGTCTATATGGGTAGTCAGACAGCCGCGATCCATGTTCCCTTTTATGTCGCAAGAGTAAGAGACTCTAGTCCTCAGGTGAACTCTTATGCCTCGCAAGCTTTGCACCTCTGACCCTATGTTCCAGGGTCATCCTCTAGAAGGACTGGCACATTTAGGCCTCTATGTCATCTTCCTACTACTTTCTACAGAGGACTCGACTGCATGTCATTTGGTGTTAACTCTCGATGTCGGTTCCTGTTCAGTAAGGAAGTTCTCCACCAGTAGTGCACACTCTAGCACTCCATCCTACATCAGGATGTTGAGCGATATCATAGACACTCTGATCTCTTGTTGGAGACCTTGATCAAACGTTTGAGCCATAAATAATGGGTCTCGAACCATGTCAGTGGAGTAGGGAGAGAGGTCAGTGAATCCCACTGGGTACTGGGCCACTATCAGACTACCCTGCTCTAAGTGCAGTAGTTCCTGAATACGCACTGAACGTAAAGTCACTGGTATAAACTTCGACTTAAAGAGTCTCTCGAATTACATCTAGGAGAGTGTCACCTCCTCGTGTTTCTAGAGCATCAAGCTCCACCATCTCTCTACAATTCCCCAGAAGAGGCTGGCAGTTAGGATCACCATTTGGTCCGCTGGTGTCTCAACCAAGCGGAAAACCCATGCCACAACATCCAGCTAATCCTCAACTGCCTGGGGATCTTTTTTCCTTGAAACCTTAGAGGAATCTGTCTCTGGAACTAGTGAGACATGCTCAGTCGGCATGCATGAGCTGCTGGTGGGGTAGGTGGAAACTGCTGCCTTATGGGTAGTGGTGCTACTGGTACACCACCCAGAGGTACCATCACTATTTGAGGGACCTACACAAAAGCCTCATCACTCGGTGGCCTGTTATCAATATCACTCACTGGAATCCTGGCTGGATGTCTACGTGGTTGCATCCTGTAAAGAAACGGATATGCCACAGTCAATAAGCTATACCTAGTGAGCTGACTCAAAAAGTTCAAATGTAAAACAACATTTTCAAAACACACGCAAACAATGTTTTCGTGTACCAAGTCATAAATCAGAATTCAGGGTCCTGGTGTATAGATACATTGGCCACCGTACCAACACTAGACTCTATGAACTGAAACCCAACCTCAAGATAGATAACACTATTGCTCCATTGAAAACATAGACTCTTAGTTTTTCTGGTAGAACCGACTGTGCTCTAATACCACTTTGTCACGACCTATCCCCCGGGCCCATACTGTGACTACCCAAGCCCTCCTTCCATAGGACAGAGGTTGGCGACTAGCACCGTAAAGGCATATCCCAAAAGGGAAGACATTTCCATTAAACCTGTACACACAAAAACTAGGTACATGACAAAATCAAACCACAGAGTAGAACTGCTGATTGTAAAAATGAAAACTGAAAGTAAAAATGGGCCAGTATACTATCGTAACTGAAAAGAGAGTACATCAAAAAAGAAAATATCTCCAGAGGTCATCCTCTAAGGATCCTACCTGAAGGGTAGGTACATCTCATCAATGTAGCTCTCTGCATCAACCGGTCACCTCTGCACACCATCTATACCTGGTTCCCAAAACTCGCTCAAGGCTTCCCGTCGTCTGCACAATACACAACAAGTTGCGGGAGATGCCCATGAAAGGGTGAGTATAACAATACCCAGTAGGGACCCCGAGACCCTTGAAGGTGTCCCAAAATTCCACAAAGTAAAAACCAAAAATCATGTTCTCAATCACATAGAACAAAGTAAAAGATAGATCACACTTGGTATACAACTTAGAGAATAAGAATAAAGATTATTAGTCTTGAGCTAGATCATCTTTTTTGTTGAGAGGCTTTTGCTTCTAGACTGCACAAGGTCACTAGGTGTTGACCCACGTAGGATTACTAGGTGATGACCCATAGAGAATCACTACATGATGACCCACAAATGATCGCTAGGTGCTGAACCACTTAGAGGATCGCTAGGTGCTGACCCACTTAGAGGATCTCTAGAGGCTAACCCACTCAGAGGATCACTATTCTTTCTTCATGTCATAACCAGCCACTAGATTTTCGCACTAAGAACACTTAATTTCCAGAGAATCCACTCCACAAGCCATCAGCCATATTTTATCATCCCCTAAGTCCCACTTAGAAGTAACCCGAAGGATTGTCTTGTTTTAAGGGTTCCAACACAATAGACGACGCATCAATCAGACACCCAGTCTGTAAGTTATAAGCATTTTAGTGTCGAGGACCTAGTTGGATTTGACTCTAATCCAACCCATCCATACACCATCATTCTCCAAAACCCAAATAGAGTATCTCAAAATAACTACCTCATCTTAAGGGTTTTGGCGTTGTAGACGGTTCATCAAATATACGTCCAGTTCAGAAGATATGACCCTTTAAGGGTATCTGGGTCAAACTGGGTCCGATTCCAGTCTGACCCAGTTGGGCAGACCCGACCCAAACTGGCTCCGACCTGATCTAGACTACTGGGCGTGATCCAGATAGGCTGAACTCGGTTCCGTCTGCTGGCTGGGTGTGACCGCCAGCTGGGCACAGTCCCAGCTTTCCACCAAATGGAATTCTGTCCATTCGACCTTCAAACAGTGGCGCCAAGCTGGTGCCACTCCTATTGATCGGTCCTTGTGGACTAGTCAAAGACGAGACCTATGGGCCCGGGTCTGCCCACCGCCACATCTCAGAGCCATGATGATTCTTCTATGGCACGCTTTTGCAACACACTGCCCGTCGTCAACGCAACCGTCAAAGGTCGGCCGCCCCAGTCTGCAATAGTGCCTTCGAGTACCACCATACTCTCACAGTTTCCAGTCACCAGTACCACCATGCCAGTGGTTTTGTGTCGACGGTGCTTCTGTGAGCCAATAGTGAATCTCTAGTGGTCTGATTCTATTCTCATCTGCGCTTACGACCCTCCTAGGATGCCACATTTACTGTGTAGCCTTCAGTTTTGCGTTGCCGTCAAGTTGGACATTTTCCCATGATGAAATCAACATGAACAAGCTCAGCGGAGGGGACAGTCCTTGTTGGGTTCGGTCCGTGCCCTCCGCGTTAGTGTTATAACATGTGTGTGAAGTATTAATCATCATAATATTTAATAAAAACCCAAAATGAATCCCCACGACAACCTCCCACAGAAACAAATGAGTCCCGGATTCAACCTGTTAGTTGGTTGATCAATGTTCTTCATATTAATCAAGAACAGAAATAGAAAATCATTTAAATGGAAAAAAAATTTATACCCCTTCCTTGAACTCGTTGGAAGACACTGCGGAGGAAGAGGGGTTCAAATTAAAAGGTATTCGTTGGTGTTCGTCGATCTCAGGATCGAATCCTCAATGGCATCGTCAAATCTTATTTCTTAATTGGAGGAAGATGTCACCAGAACGTTGTTAAGAGTTCTCCCATGGGTTCCCAAAACCCACACAAATGATATGATTAAATAAAAGAAAAACCTCCCACGTGGGTTCATTATTATGATTCATTAATGAATCATAATTAATGAACCTAATAAACCACAAGCATTGTGGTTACACAATGAGAGGTTCAAGTCAATAAATGATCCATGTTTATTTTCTAAAGTTACAATATGGTCTCACTATTAACCTCTCTATAGTTGCAAAAATAATAAAATAACATTTTTAGTTATTTTATTATTTTTTTCCAAAAGTCCGAAAAATTAAATTTTCCATTTGATTTTTTTCCGAACATAGTTAAACATCCCTTTAGTGAATCCTAGCACTATGATTCCAATGGTTTCCTAGGATTTTTAATCCATCACCATTTAAAAATATATAAATTCACATCCGCACGTTTACTGAACATACTATAAAAAATGTTCAAAATTTCATTCTGGGTGCTCTGGGCCTCAAAATCACATGTCGTCAATTTTCGTAGTCTTGTAATAATTCAATTTAATTAAAATTTTTACATGTAATTTTTGGGCCTTTACATCATAAATGGGAGAATAGTAACATTTCTTGTATCATTCTATAGCTGGTACCATGATCAAATATATGAATATCACTATGTATCTCACAAGAATGAGAATCAAGACAGATGTAGTTCTTGAGGAAATCATATAGTTTATTATCATGCGATACAGACATCTAGTGTTCATTTTAAATTCTTTAAACCCTAACCATGAAAACATCTACTACATTATAATATGCCCTACTAATTCATGAAACTCTTTCACCAAAAATATTATGCCCGTGTGAGCTATGTTTAGTGTGAGAAACAAGGAGTGGTAGAATATTATTTCATGACATGAAGGAAAAATGAATGAAGGATAAGGGAATTTAGATTTTATAGTGTCTAGTCTAGGAGGTATGATCCAAGAATCACTACTTATCTCATTGGGATGAGAATTAAGACATACATAGTTCTGGAAATCCTGTGCAGTTTAACGTCATCCGATGAGGACAAAGATGAGATGACATGAAAAAGGGGAAATGATGTGGCTGGGCCCAATGATGGAAACCTAGGAGTCACTACGTACTACATTAGGATGAGATAATCACGCCACATGTATTTCTTAGAAGAATAGTGTAGTTTAATGTCACATGGAAAAGAAGTAAGTTTCCTGATGGGAATAGAGAATCAAGTCATACATAGTTCTTGAAAGAAAACTCCCCACATTGACTAGGATTTGACATAGGGATAAGGGATTCGATATATATTTATATTTTATTTAATTTTGGATGGAATTGAGATATAATATTCAGGCATAAATATGTATCTCATCAAAATAAGAATCAAGCCACTCATAGTTATTGAAAGGTTCCCTATAAGGTCTGATTCATAGAAAGGGAAAAGGGGCATACTTTTTAGTGCTAGACCCAATATTGGAGATCTGGGTGTCACTACATATCTCTTTAGAATGAGAATCAAACCAAATGTAGTTCTTGAAATGTTCCCTATGCAGGTCTAACCCATACACATAGGGAGTGAAGGGTCATTTTCATTTAAGTGCGGTTGGACCTAGGATCAGAGAACTAAGTGTCACTACATATCTTATTGGAATGAGAATCAAGCCATATGTAGTTGGCAAACAACCACGCAACTTAACATCATGCGGAAAGGATGTTGGTCTCCTGACGTGAAAAAAATATTATAGTTGGACCAAGGGATAAGACCCGAGTGTCACTACGTATCTTGTTAAAGAAAGAATCAAGACACATGTAGTTATTGAAAAGATTCTGTATTTCAATATGACTCATACACATGGAAAAGAGTGGGGATTTTTCTCCATGGATGGACTCGGGATAGGAGATCTGAGAATCAATTTGTATCTAATTGAAATTAAAATCAAGCCACACATTGTACTTGAACATATCGTGGAGTTCTCCCTCTTGCGATAAGTACTTGATAATGTTGGTAATTGTACCTAAAGAGGGTTTCCAAATTCCACCATATAGTGAAAATGATTTGATTTGGGATTATGCATGGTATATTTCCATCCATTCATCGTAATGTCTGGAAAATTTGATATCTTGACCTACTGAGGGGTTAGCGGGATGTGATTGGGGATTATTCATGAAAATAATGCCCATATTTGAGGGACCACAAGGAGTGTAACTTGTGGTATTTTGGGGGATTTCCAAAAATTGAATGATAGGGACATTAACCATGTAATTTAACATTATTCAGTGAGGACTTACGTGTCTTTTGGTTTTTTGTAATGTCACAAAGATTTATGATTAAAATTTTCTTTATTTTAATTAAATGTATTATGGATATAAAAAACAAATTCACTCCTTTTGTTTTATTATATACAATGGGATTTATATGATCATTAAGTATCATTATCGTTGATAATATAGTCATTGAACAATGATGACATGAATAGTATAAATATATGGTTTTAATGAATCATTTTTGACTCAGACATTGGAAGTGATGTCCTTAGCTAGTAGGATCATACCCCATGAAGCCCATTTATAGGTGCTTACAAGAGAGATATAATTTCTAGGAATTTCCCTACACTGAGACCATGTTGAGATCTAACAACTTAAGCATGAGTAGAATAACTTAAGGGAGAAGTCCAAGCTTATTGAGATCACGACACAAACCATGTTCACCGAACGACCCCATGAAAGCCCCACCATCACACACCTTACTCTTAGGGAATATTCTAGTGTAATAAATGGATATGCATCAAGACCCTAGAATCATTATTATTTACATTATTGTTTTATAGAATAATGAATATACTTTCATCCTATCATTGTTACTTAGTGAATGTTTTTTAAAGTACAAATAATATTTTTTGGTTAATATTCAAATTCAATTAAGAAATATTTTTTCATGAAATAATGTATTTTTTAAATAAATAATATTTTAATAAAATATTATTATTAAAATACTTTTATTAAATATAAATAATTTTATAATATTTATGAAGTCAAACATAATTTTTATTAATGTTGAAAAACTGTTTTTGTCAAAACCGATCAATTTTCAATAAATGTCAGTTTTTATTTTAAAAGTTAAAATTCACATATTTAGAAAATGATTTAGATAAAATAAATATTTTTTTGGAATTAGAATGTCAAAATTATCCAATGGTGAATTTTTCATAATTTTCTGAGCGTCAAATTTTCAGGAAAAAATTAAATACTGTATTAATATACGATGTGTTTTATGAGATCATAAGGACCAAATAGTGATGTAATAAATACTATATTAGGGATATTTGAAAAAATTCATGTTTTAATTTTTAAATAATGTGATTTTATATTTTTCTTATAAAACCTTAGTGAATCCTTAAAGACTTATAAAATATTTTAAGATTTTAAAATAATTTTCATGAGAGTGTGACTCACCTCCACATAAGAATGGAAAATATTTAAATATCTTCGGCCCTTTGAATTATAAAATAATTTTTTCCACTCCCATTTTCAAGAAAACATGGGCAAAAACCATGGTACGGTTTGTGGTTTTGAATATTTTATGGTGTAGTGTCCAAATCCAAAATAATAAAGAAATCTCTCTCTTTTCTTATATAAAACCACCCATGCTCCCATTTATCTTCACTAAAACAATTTTAATCTCAGAACCTATTATCTTTGTACTCCCTATATTCCTCCCAAGGCGCCCCCAAGTCCCCAATAATCCTCTCCCAAACATTTGGTGTCAAACATCCAAGCAAGGGATCCTCACTTTTCTCTCTTCCTTTCAATTCAAAAACGTTGTTTGAAATTTGTATTTTTAATTTCAAGTAGTTATATTTTCAACCTTTTATAATTAATTACCTACTATGAATTTTATTTTATTTCAATTATGGATCATTTAGCCTCCCCCATTTGGACCCATACCTAAGCCGCTACTTTGCCGAAATTTCGTAAGGGGTTTCTCTCTCTCCTATTTTTATCAAGTGCCTCTTTTATGATATGCCCTTTAATCTCCAATTGGTTAAGTTGGGATAAATTTTTAATTATCAACCTTACATTACATTTAATGTATCAATTATCATATCACCATTTCTCTCTCATCAAACCATTTTATGAATTTCTATTTGACTTATGCTGCCGAAATTGCACTATGATTTTCCATGCCAATGTCATCATGTAGTGAATACCATACTCATTTCTCTTTCAAGGTTATTCACCATTATACTCATATAATTATTTATTGGGTATGTGCATGTATTTATTATACAATTCATGATCATGTAATAACCTATGATGTTGAACTAATCCATGTTATATAATCTCTGTGGCACACTAAAATATGAGATTGAAATGTTTATGAATGGTGTGCCCTGATAGTGCTCCAATGCAATGTGTAATGTTTAGTATCATGATATCTCATGTTGGTATATGTATTATAAAATATTCCTTTATGGGGAATTTTTCCACAATTAAGACTTTTTGGTTTATCTTTGACTTATGTTTATGATGTAGTGTTTTAAATTGTTTCCAAATTTCCATGTTATGATTATCATGCTATATCATGCCTTTATGTTCATGTCTCTTTTATGATCCATTGATATGCCTATTTTATAACATGTATTTCCTTCCTCATGTTCTTACATTTTTATTACCTTAAATGTATTTATATCTTACCCCTTTCTTATGTACATCCTTAGGTTATCCAATGTAGTGTTATGTATGAAGGAATGTTGTGGTCATGTAAAAGAAAGTTTCAATAATGATATTGTATTTCATGTTTTAAGTTGTTATGTAATGTTACTAATTCCCAAATACACTATACCTATCAATATTCTACGTTTTATTAAGTGAAATTTTATGTAATAAAACATGTTCAATTCTGAAATAAAAATAATGGTTGTTATAGTTTATATCAAAGGATAGGTTTAGTTATTTTTGTGATTAGGATTAGAAAACCCTACTGAAAACCCTTAGGGATTAGACTTAGTGTAAGAAAACTTCCCAAAATTTTGGTGTGTATAGAGTAAGAGGTTTATCAAGAAAATACGTCCCTGTATAGATATGAACAAGTGGATGTGGATCTGGAAAAAATGTATCTAGGGGTAAAACCTGAAAACACTTCTTTGAGCTAGTCATGAACGGGAACTAGTGAATGAAAATGAGCCTTGTTGCACTCCTTGTTTGACACTACTTGGGGATAATATTTGGTAAATTCATATTCTCATAAAAAACCATTATTAAGGGACCACAAAAAAATTCCCATATGAATATAATTTAGGAATTAGATCATGGATAACCAATACTGAACGCTAGAAACTCATAAGTTAAAAGGATAAATGTAATTTATTTATCCATTTAATGTAATTGGATTCCCCTTTATGAATTTGAATATTAAATATACTCATCCCTAAGTACATTTTAAAATAAATTAGTTGAACACTAATAAAAAAGATGATGTTAGGGTTATCATTCATAGTTATATGCATTCTTTTATATCATAAAAGTTTAGTAGAACACTACAAACACCAACAAAAAGCATGGAATTAGAAATTTTGGTGAAAACTGAAGATGGGGAGATTATAGAAACCCATGTATATAACTACTACCCTATAAAAATTTGTGGATTTAACTTCTCATCAATCCTTGTCATACTTCCCTTGGAGTAATTTGATGCAATTCTAGGCATGGACTGGATTTTCGTATATAGATCCAACATAAATTGTAATAAGAGGTTAATCACTCTCTATATGGTGAATGAACCCCTAATTCTATACAAGTTCAAGGAGGAGGAAGAATCATCTTTAGCACCATCATACCAAGCATGTATATTACTACCCTGTGAGCATGTATATCTTACTCAGATGATTGAGTCTAGGAAAGGAACCAACCTCGAAGACATGCCTATTGTGAGTGAATTTGCTAATGTTTTTCCTTAAGAATTGTTTGGTATTCCTCCTATAAGCGATGTTGAATTCTCGATTGATCTTATACCTGGGTTTTGATCATATCCAAGAATCCGTATAAATGGATGTTATGGAACTTGAGGGGATAAAGAATAAATTACATAAGAATCTAGATAATGTGTTTATACCCCAAGTGCTTCACTAATGGGTTCACTAGTCCTCTTCTTCAGGAAGAAGGATGGGTTAATGCACCTTTTCATTGATTATCTTGAGCATAACAAAATCAAAATAAATAAAAAGAACCATTTTCCAAGAATTGATGACTTTTTTGATCAACTACATGGAGCACAATAATTCTCCAAGGTGGATCTACGATTAGGATATTACAATGTAAGGGTGAAGGGGGACATCACCAAGAATAATTTTTATACAAGGCATAAAAATTATGAATTCATAGTGATTTCATTATAAATCACCAATTCTCTAAAAATATTCATGGAATTGATGAATAGAGTCTTTAGATATTACCTTGATTTTTTGGTAGACTTTATAGATGATATTCTAATATACTACAAAACCAAGGAGGAGAATGAGGAGAATCTTGGCTTTGTGCTAAAGACCTTACAAAAGGAGAAGCTCTATGCAAAGTACATCAAGTCTGAGTTCTAGTTGAATAATGTCTCATTATTAAGGAATATCTACACAATAAATGGGATATCTGTGGATCCTTCAAAGTCAAATTTAATTATGGAATGGCCAAGGCCAACATCTATAACAAATATCCATATCTTCCTTAGGTTAGATGGATATTATCATTGATTTGTGAGAAATTTCGTACAATTTTCAAACCCTATTACCAAGATAACTTAGAAGGGAGTCAAATATTCTTATAATGATGAATGTGAAGAAAGATTCATGGTGTTTACAATGATGCTTATCAATTCCCCTATTCTCACACTACCCACAAGTGGGGATATTTTCATAATTTTCAGTGATTCTTCAAAGAAGGTATTGGGATGTGTATTGATTCAAAATGATAAAGTCATTTCTTACACTTCAAGACAATTGAAAATTCTTGTGCAAAACTATCCCATGCATGATTTGGAGTTGGAAGCTGTGATCTTTACATTGAAAATATGGAAGATTTATCTCTTTGGGGTGACGTGTAATATATATACTGATCAAAAAAGTCTCAAATATACATTCACATAGAAAGAGATGATTATGCACCAAAACATATGGTTAGAGTACATCAAGGATTACAACTTCCCAATCCACTACCATCATGGGAAAGCAAACAAGGTGGCAGATGCTCTAGTAGAAAGGACCTAATGATTCTATCATTGGTGGGAACTAAGAAGGATGTAATCTTTTTATATTTGAAGAATATGGACATGGGAATCATAAATAAGGGAACGTTATCAATACTTTCATGAATGACTACACAAAAATCTCTTTTGGAAAGGTTAAAGGATTCTCCAAAATAAGATGCGGGAATTCAGAAGAAAGTGGAAACTATAAGAAAATGGAAATCCTTAGAGTTCAATGTTAATGATTAAGGAATTGTGAGATTTGGGTTGAGAATATGCGTTCCATCAAATCCTGAGTTAAAGAAAGAACATTTAGATGATTCACATAGTTTGAATTTCTCTATTCAGCCAGGAAACCTGAAGATATATCGAGATATCCAAGAGCTCTATTAGTAGAATATCATAAAGATAAGGATTGTAGTATATACATAAAAGTGTCCAATATGTTAGAAAGTGAAGGATGAAAGGTAGAAGTATAAGGGTATGATTCAACCATTACCTATACCAACTTGGAAATTGGAAAACATCACCATGGACATTATCACCGAACTTCTGAAGACATCTAAAGGAAACATTGCTATCTAGGTTTTTGTAGATCATCTTACTAAGACTACACACTTCTTTGCGATTCTATAGGATTTATCACTGGATCAACTGGAATGGAAATACATCAGTGATGTGGTAAGGCTTCATGGAGTACCACCATAGATTGTGTCTGATCGTGTTCCAAGATTCACCTCTATGTTTTAGAAATGCCTCCAGCACACTCTAAACATTGATATGAAATTTATCATGGCCTATCATCATCAAACTAATGGCCAATATAAATGGGATATATAAACACTTGAGGATATGTTGATAGCTTTCTCAATGGACTTAAAAGGAGGATGGGACCGACATCTTCCTTTGGTGGAGTTCTCTTACAAAAACAATTTCCACTAAAGAATACAAATAAAACTTATAAATCCATTTATGGGAAGAGGTTTAGAACACCTGAATGTTGGGATGAAGTTAGGAAATGAAAACTTCTAGGTCTTTAAATGGTCAAATAAATTTTCTATAAGGTTATGATCATCCAGCAACACATCCAAGCTTCTCAGAGTCGAAAAAAGAGCTATGTTGACAATTATCGACATGAACTAGTGTTAGATGCTGGAGACATGACATTCCTTTGCATATCTCCATGGAATAGAGTGATGAGATTTGGTAAGAATGGGAATTTTAATTCAAGTCACATCATCCCTTTTTAGATCCCCGATCGCATCTGAGTAGTGGTCTATCAACAAGCACTCTCACAATACCCATCTCAAGTAAATGATGTATTCCATGTATCCTTCTTAAGAAAGTAAAAACCACACCCATAACATGTACTCAATCCATATTTGGTACCATTAAATAATTATTATTAATATGAGGAGTATCTGGTGAAGATCTTGTATCATAGATAAAAATTTGTATGAAATAAGACGATACCCCTTGTCAAGGTGTTATGGCGCAACCAAAAATTTGAATAACCAAAGTGGGAACCAGAGGAAGTGATGAAGTGGAGTTACCCACACTGGTTTTAGTGTGGGAAAATTAAATTATGAGGGTGAATTTTATTAAGGGGGGATGGTTGTAACAACCTGAACATTTATGAATAAATTTCCATTTCTTTTAATTAAATGTATTCTAGATATAAAAAACACAAGCACTCCTTTTGTTTTATTATATCCAATTGGAATTGAATGACTGTTAAGTATCATTACCATTGATAATATGATAATTGAATAGTGATCACATGACTTGTATTAATATATAGTTTTAACAAATCCTTTTTGACTCAGACAAAGGAAGCAGTGGACATAATCAGTAGGATCATACCCAATGAAGCCCATTTATTGGAGCTTCTAGGGAAGATAGAATTTCTAGGATTTTACCTAGACCAAGAAAAATCTGGGATCCAACAACATAAGAATGTGAAGAATTGCTTATGGGAGAAGTTCATGATCATAAAGTTCATGACCCAAACCATGTGTACCGAATGACCGCATGAAATCCCCATCATAACACATCTTAATCTTAGGGTGTATACTGGTGTAATAAAGCGATATGTATCAATAACCTAGAATTATTATTATGTAAATTATATTTATATGGAATAATTAATATACTTTCATCATATTATTGTCACTTGTTTAACATTTTTTGAAGGAAAAATATTATTTTCGGAAAATATTCAAATTAAATTAAGAAGTATATTTTGATGAAATAGATAATATTATAATAAAATATTATTATCAAATTAAGTTTATTAAATATAAATGATCATATAATTTTTATGATGCCAAACATAATTTTTATTAAGGTTTAAAAAATGTTTTTGTCAAAACCCATCAATTTTCAATAAATGTCGATTTTTATTTTCAAAGTAAAAATTAACATATTTAGAAAATTATTTAGATAAAATTAATATTATTTTTAGAGTTAGGACTTCCAATTTATCCAAAAGTGAATTTGTCATAATTTTCTAAGACAGTCAAATGTTCGGGTAAAAATTAAATACCGTATAAATATACGGTGTGTTTTATGACACCATAAAGAACCTATAGTGATATAATAAATACTATTAAATGGATATTAGAGTAAATAAATGTTTTAAATTTAAAATATTGTGATTTTATATTTATTTGACTTATAAAGCCTTAGTGAATCCTCCAATACTTATAAAATATTTTCCTTGAGAGTGTGACTCACCTCCACATAAGAAAGGGAAATATTTTATTATCTTCAAACCTTGGACTTATAAAATAATTTTTTCCACTCCCATTTTCCTGAAACCATGTTGAAAAACCATTGTATGGTTTGTGGTTTTGAATATTTTATGGTGTAGTGTCCAAAACAAAAATAGTAAAGAAATTACCCTCCTTTGTTAAACACACCCAAGATCCCATTTATTTTCACTAAAACTCTTTGATGCTCGACCAATATTTTCCCCATACTCCTTATATTCCTCCAAAGTCACCCAAAATACCCCATGAATCCTCTCCCAATCATTTGGAGTCACACAACCAAGTAAGGGATCCTGACTTTTCTCTCTTCCTTTCAATTCAATAACCTTGTTTGAAATTAGAATTTTTAATTTCAAGTATTTATAGTTTGATACTTTTATAATAAATTCCCTACTATCCAATTAATGTTATTTCAATGATTTATCATTTATCATCTCCCATTTGACCCATACCTAATCCATTACAATGCTGAAATTACGTAAGGGATTTCTATCTCTCCTCTTTTTATCAAGCACCTCTTTTATGATATGCCCTTTAATTTCAAATGGGTTAAGTTGGGATACATTGTTACATATATCCCTTACTATCCATATCATGTATAAATTATTATAGACCACTTTCACTCTTATCAAATCATTTTATGAATTTCTATTTGACGTCCTTATGCTGACGAAATTGCACTACGATTTTCCATGCCAAAGTCATCATGTAGTGAATAACATAACCATTTATCTATCAAGGGTATTCACATTTATTACAATATAAATATTGATTGTGGAAATTCATGTATGTATTACACATTACTTTATCTTGTAATAACCTATGATGTTGATCAAATTCATGTTATATGATCTATGTGGAACACTAAAGCATGAGATTGAAATGTTTACGAAGGGTGAACCCTGATAGCGCTCCAATACATTGGGTAATGTTTAGTATCATGATACATCATTTTGGGATATGGGCTTACTTGATTCCATTATGGGATATTTTTCCAGCATGAATTATTTTCGGTTTAGCTTTGAATTATATTTATGATGCAGTGTTTTAAGTTATTACTACATTTCCATGTTATGATTATCATTGTATATAAGGCCTTCATGTTCATGTATCTTTTATTATCCATTGGTATTCCTATTGTCTAACATGTGTTGTCTTATTCAAGTTATTCCATGTTAATTACTTTAATGGGATTTTATCTCACCCCTTTCTTATGTACGTCCTCAGGTTATCCCATGCAGAGTTAAGTAAGAAAGAATGTTTTGCTCATGTAATAGATGTTTTCAATAAAAATGTTGCATTTCATGTTTTAAGTTGTTATCTAATGTTTCTAATCCCCAAAGAAACTAGACCTCTCTATCTTCTGAGTTGTATTAAGTGAAATTTTATGTAATATATCATGTATAATTATGAAATAAAGAGTGGGGTTATAATATTTGTGGGTCATATGACTAGTTCCATATGTCATGCAGTTTACCATCCTGTGATGAATATGATGATGCCATGTAGTTTAGCATCATGTGGCATAGACATTACGTCATGCCTTTAAAGGTCATGTGAAAAGGACCGAATCTATAATTTAATGCCTTTTAGCTATGATTTATATGATGATTTTTAGTTCAAGGTCTTGCAGTTAGGATGATTCACAATTTCATTATAAGAAATACTTATTCCAGAACCTTGCATTGGTTGGAGTTTTTATGATTTTACCATCCATTGAGATCATGGAATAAACTCTATTAGAGTGGGACTTTTATATAGATTAAGGTCCATCTCACTTTGGTTTAGGTTTTTAAGGATTCGTTCTGGGTATCATAGGAGTTATAAGGACCTATACCATTTCTCCTTGGAGAAATAAGTAAAGACAATACTTCTTGTTAAAGGCTAGCACTATCCAATTTTGATGAACCCCAAAGTGAGTAAAGGGGTGAAATATTTTATGATTTATCTTCTATAGTTCATCCAATCATTTATAAGAATGTTCTTCTATAAATATCTAATCATATATGGAAATTCATACTAATGTAATTAAACTTCAATGGGTAGGACTGTTTCTGTTACATATACTAATGAGTACGAGGTTGCTCATGTGGTAGTGCGGGTTGTAGTCTGGTAGGCCCAAAAGTCATGAAAGATATTTTTAGGAAAAGGATTTTTTATCTTTGTACAACATCTTCTATATTATGTTTTATAGTGTATTTTTGAAGGCCTATATCTTACTATTATATGATGTATGATTGTGAGGTGAATGGTGGTATTTGATATTGTATTCTGGATATAGCTTTTCCACCTCAGTGGAATAGAAATTAGTGCTTTTTTCTACCAATATTGTATGAGTGACACTAAATTTGGTAATAATTATGGCTTTTATGAATCTAACAATGATTTTTTGCTTTTACATTATTGAGGGGTATTTCCTCATCCCATTTGGAGGAGAAATTGCTAGCAGTTAAGATGTATTTGAATAGATTGGACATAGGTATAGGGTATGGTCCCACAATATCCATTACCTAAATGGAAAATGGATATGACCATTTAGATTTATATAGAAGCTCATGGGGTTTATGAATTAAGATTACCTAAACTTGATAGGAATGATATTTCTTGGTGAAATCTATTCAATACTATTCCATCGAAGGCCAAAAGTATGAAAATATTCAGATTTGATCCGAAATCTTGGTCCCTAATTAGTGGGTGTCACAGGATATAGCATGTACTTCTTTCATAATAGCTACAGTCTCTTATACATCAATACATCTGAGAAGGACACCATAAAATCCTTACTTATAGAGGACTTTTTGGTGATTTGGGCCATCATAAAGAGTGAAGTTGACTACCCACCACCATATTTTCTCCTTCCCATCTCTATCCAGTGGGATCACTCCATCCAAAAGATAGCTCATGATTGGCATCATCCACCTAGTGGTAGGGCCATATAGCTCAAGGGTAGGGATGATTTCATCAATATCCTATATTCCAACATAAACAGAAGGTGATAAAATCTCGTGATGGGAAATGATGATGACTGTTTTATCCCAGTTTGGATATTCTAGAGCAATAACAACAATTTCCAATTCATCTTCCTAGGTGTTCTGTTATCATAGTATGTGATTCAATGTTGGTTCTGGTGGGAATTCTGCCATTAACCCTCATACACAAACAAGTAAGGGGGTCAATTCTTCTTTTCAAATGGCATAATCCCCATTGATATTATTCATCACCAACTCTAAGACACATTTCACTGCTAGGAAGTCCACTGGTATTTGGAGTGATAGTTCCAGACTTATAATGAGGGCCAGATATTCCACCTAATTTTTATTAAATTATTCTAACAACATTAAGAAGTAAGGTAAAACTACCTTTACTGGAGAGATAAGCATGATTCCTAAACAAACTTTTTTAAGCTTTGGGTATTCCAGATTTCTCTCTATTAGGCTTCTGGATGCGCTGTCAAAGTACATTTCCCATGTTTGTTGATTGCATTGAATATAAAATATATCTTCATCTAGAAATTAAGTATTTAATAATGTTGTTTCTTTAGATGGGTGATCTGTAATTAATTATACCATGGATTGGAATTTCATGACTTTCTAAGGCACAAATTGTACATCAAACTATTGCTGAAAAACTGCCCATCATGCCATATGTCCTATCAGCATATAAAAACATAAGATATATTTGAGAGGGTAATTGTGTGAGACCAATTGGAATTCATGGTTAAACAAGTAGTTCCTCAATTTCTGAACTATGAAGATTAATTCCAGGAAGTTCTTCTCAATATATGTATAATGAGTATTAGACTTGATCATAGTTTGATATAGATAATAAAGGTTGTTTTCATTCCCACCATCGTTCTTCTATGCATTGAAGTCACCCATTGATCTATCTATGGCCATAATATACAGAATGAGTTTCTTTCCCTCAATAGTCGGAATCAATATTGGTTGGATCAATAGTGTTTTTATTGAGGGTGTTAAATGATTTTTGACAGTCACTGGTCAAATGATATGTCACCCATTCTTCATTAGTTCGGTGATGGGATGACCTTTTCTTTTAAGGTTAGCTATAATGTACTAGATATAGGATAAATTTATTTGAAGTCCTCAAAACTCTTTGAGGTTTTAAAGAGGTGACATGCTAAGAATATATTTTGTTTTCTCAAGATTAAATTCGATGCTATGATGGAGTATGATGAAGATAAGAAACATTCCCCAGGTTACCTTGAAATCACATTTTAAGGTGTTTGTCTTTCGGCTATTTAATCATAGCTTGTTTAAGATGTTTTAGGTTAGCCATGTGGTTAGAACATTTCTGAGACATGACTACTAGATCATTAACATCGAATTTGAAAAACATTCCATGGAAGGGTTTGAATATGTGATGCATAGCATGTTGTTATTTAGTGTCAACATTATTCAAGCTAAAGGAAATTACTCGATAGAAGAATACAACCTAGAGAGATCTTAAGGTGGTGGAATTATCTTCTAGGGCCATCATAAGTTTTTTGTACCCTAAATATCCATCTAGGAAGGAGAGGTCTTCATAACTGATTGTTTCATCAATAAGTAGTTATATAATTTGAACGAAGAAGTTATCTTTGAGAAAATACCAGTTGAGATATTTGAAGTTGATGCAAACTATGATATGTCTATTTTTCTTTTTTATAGGGACAATATTTTCTAGACACTTCAGATACTACACTTCCCGACTGAAGTAGTCCTCGATGATCTTGTTCACTTCAGACATAATTTTTGGGGTTTGAGTTGGATGTGTTCATCTATCTTCCTTTTGGTATCCCCAATTATCTTTCTAGAAACCCAAGTGATTGGTGCCGACCTCAGGAACAAGGCCTGAAGTATCTATGTAATTCTAGGAAAACACATCCCAGTGTTGCTTCAGGAAGGAGTTATATACCTTATATTGATCAGAATTCATGGCCAAACCAATCAAAGTGGGTTATTGAACTTTATTTGAACCCAGATTTATCTCTCATATTTCATGAATGGTGGTTGAGAATCTATATTAAAATATTGGATGGGTGTCTCTGAGGTCTTCTGTCTCTTCCTCTTCCCCACACTATACCTCTTCCACCATTTCTTGGGAATTAGGTGATAAATCAAGATTATTGGAGGGAGGAGGGGAGTCTCTATTTGGACATCCATAAGATGATATGGCCATTTAGGTATTGCAAGATAGAATTAGGCCTTTATAGAGTTTCAAAGGGTAAATGAGGGATTAAGAATGAGCCTCCTCATTTTCTCATATTTTCACGACAACTTCTTCCGAACTAGATGAAGAAATAGGGATTTGATGAAGCTAAGGGGATGGAATGAAGACATCCCAGATTTCATTACTGATCAGAGATTTGAAAACATCTCCTTTGTTATCAGGATCATTAGTCACAACTAACATCATAGAAGTTTCTAGATGTGTGATTTAATTCCCCCTTTGATTTGATAGATGAGAAGAATGTACTATACACTATGATTCTTGAAATGATTAGATGGGATAATCTCTACTCCATTTGGGGAATTTATTTGAGTGACATTATCAACCATAGAATATTTCCCTTCCTTATGGTAGAACACTGTATTAATGTACAGTGACTCAAAAGATTTTAATGTTGAATTGTTTTCATGAAATTTACAAATTTGTATATTGATTCAATATTTGATGCATTGGTGGTATGATAAGGGAATGAATTCATGTTGATGTAGCCAAGGTATCCCCAGAATAATGTTAAAGGTTGTATCCTTCCCAACAACCATCAATTCTATGTCAGATAAGAGATACCTGAACTAAGTCCTGAGTTAGATTTCTCCAAGAGTTTTTTTTCTCTTTCTTTTCATAACCCTATAACATTAGAGTGAATGGGGACAAGTTTAATCCATTTAAAACTAGTTTATGAAGTGTTCATATTATAATGAGGTTGAATCTTGAACAATTTCAATGAAGTATCATTGCATATCGATGTCATCTACCCTTCCATATTTATACAAGGACCTAGAGTTCCCCTATATGATAGCATCTTCATCTTGGTATGTGAAAGAAATGATCATGTGGAAATTTTCAGGATCATTCTATACACGATACTATTTAGTATAGGAAACCAAAACTTTAAACACTTTAGTGATTGAAAAGGCCATTATAAGTTCTTTCCAGAGGTATTTTGGCAGACATAAGGCATCCAAGATTGAAAAAATAGCTAGAAACAAGGCTAATTACTTCAAAACATCATATTTCTGGTGTAGATTTCTATTTTTCCAATCATGGGGATGTTCTTTCATAGGTTCATTTAGAGTTTATGTTCCTTATGTGGATGGAGCGGTCCTTGGAGCAGGATCCAAAAGTTATTATGCTCCTGTTGGATTAGGTCAGATAGGTCTGCCTACATGTTGAGGTTGGTTAGGAAATGGAGAATCCTATAACTGGTCTTCCAAGATGATTGTGTCTAAGAATACCTTATCATGTGTGGGGGAAGAACTCCCTTGTTCTTATTGAGCTCGCTGGAGAGCTTTACCATAAGTTTCTCCAACATATATTGTTCGAGAAGGGGTGTGGTTAAAGTAGTGACTCCTAGAATGACTGTGCCTTCCCCTATATCCTTGAACCTAATGGCCTCTTCCCCCAGTTCCATAATCAAGCATATGGAAATAAAGTTCATAATCATGATCATAATTTTTAAAGGGATCCATTAAATGAATTATGTTAATATAATAGAAGATCAATACCTCAACTGATAGAGATTCTGTCTCGTGGGTGGAACCTTATCGTACCATTTGGTAGGGAAGTTCCCTTACTCCTGGGAGTATTAGAATAAAGTTTTATAAATTCAAAAATATATTTGGATTTGGTATAGGTTCATTTTCTTGTGTTTTATACTTACACTTCTGGAAATATCACTTTTTAGAGGATTGGATTATATAGGACTGAGCGATCGATGAAGTTGGTTGTGTTATAGAGGAAGCATCCACAGACACATTTGGATACTGTAACTATGCTCAGAGGATTGCAAGATCTTGGTTGATCATTTTCCTAGACATCCATTCATCAAAATTCTGTTTACTCATTCTCTTAACCTCTTTCCATTCATTTTTCTCATATGGATTAGTGACTGAAACATATGCAAACTGAGCAGGAAAATTGTTCAACTTCACTTTCCTAGAGTCTAGTATCTTTTATAGGAGGTATTTAAAAACAAAAAAGTCTTGTATGTGGTGTCCCAAAATTTTATGTCTAGGGAAATAGTTTAGGAGATCTTTTTCACATTCATTTCTAGTCTTCGCGGGCTTTAGAAACTTGACCAAGTTGTTTTCCAATGCCGATAGGAAGTAGCTGATGAAATGGTCATTTTGAAAAGAATAAACCTTTTTTTCATCACCTCAAGCTGTTTCCACCACTGATCTCTCTGATCATCCTAACAATGCATGAATTTTTTCTAATGATATGGAGGTGGAACCATATGATATGGTGAGGGCATTGAAATGGGAGCGGGTATCGGGGCTTCTTTAAGCGTAACTGTAATATCATATTCTTTCACTACTCTCTTTCTACAAGTTGATATAATTACTTGGGCCTTGGATTGGGTCTCTATGATAGAGCCTTCTACCTTTTTAGAAATCACAGCAAGGTACCTAAAACCTCATGTATATTTCACATGAATCAATGGAATGTGAAAATCATTACAATGATTCACTATAAAAATAGAAAAGAATTATTTTGAGGGAAGGGTTGGTTTAAAGAGTATGTTAGTCATTTCCCCTAAGAAATGAAATATGATACCCATCCATTCTCCTATTATTTCTTGTTTGTGAGCTCTAAGATAGTTGTCTTATGTATCATTGAGTTGGACTAGAAGAGAAACTTCTAATGGTGGTCTTCCCATCTAGTGACTGACTGAGACTAAAAAATTGTGTACCATACAAAGGATAGACTCTATAGTGATTTCACAAAGAACATGAGTTTCATCACATCCTATTTTTCTGGGGTCCCCATCATGTGATCACAGTGAGAGAAAAAATGTGTCCATTGGTGATCTAGGTCTCTTGATCTATTGAAAATTAGAAAAGATTTGTTCCCAAAATATGGCTGTGGAAGAGTCAGTTCTACCCATTCGGGGTAAGGATTATTTTCTAGATGTATTGGTGTATGTTATTACTAAATGTATTCCAATCGAGCTATTAGTGACTCAATATTCTTCATAATAATTCTAGGGATGTCTAGTTAAGCTAGATCTTGAAATTGTATGACAGCCAGAGCCTAAATGAGTGCGATAACTAGAGGCTGAATGAGTGCAGAAGATGGAGACTGAACGTGTGTAGCAGTTGGTATGTCCATTTATGGAGGCACTAATGGTACTTCCTATGGGTAGCCTATGGGGGTAGGCCCTTAAGGATGTGTCTAACCATGTTCTGGTTGTCCACCCTATATGGGGAAATCTTGATCTTCTATTGCGAGATCCAAGTATATTTGTGGTTGGTATCCTATGTTGAGAAGGTGTTCCAAATCTACTGCAACTACAGTGAAAACCCCTCTTTTTTGAGGTGTGCTAGCTGGAAGAGTGAGTTGAGGATCTACCTTCAGAATATATCTAACAGGAAGGATTCCTCAAATTAATCATGAATTGAGTCTTCTTATTTATTTCATATCATAATCCTACTAAGAAAACATTTCTTCCTGAGAAAGGGGATTAACCTCTCTAGGATGGGGGTGAGGTACAGTTTGACCTTTACCCTTTTCCTTATTGGATTCCTTTCTAGGAGGTAATGATGTATTATTTGATGGAGTGACCAAATTTAGGGAACACCTCTAGTTCTAGGTACACACACCTCTTTCTAATGTTTAAATGTCAACTAAACCATGAAAAAAAACTTCTTTATCTGAATCCTCCTCCAAATTGGCCTCACATTCTGTATAATATATCTCGGCTATGTGGAAGAAATTAAATAATGTGAAATGAATTACAAGAATTCTATTAGTGTCTTTTTGAGACTATCTTCTTCTATACCCTCCATGAGATTTTTTCCTCTCCTTTTCCAATTCTATAGAAGGTGCTTGGTAGAAAGTAATTTGAAGGGAATATCCAGTCAGTTTGGTCGTGCATGTCCCTAGTGAGAGTACGAGATCATAGAATGGGACAAACTGGGAGGATCCATTCTATGATATTTTCCCTAATTAGGAGAAAAATAATTCCCTTCGGGGAGGGGTAGTTGAGGTAAAAAATCC
The DNA here is from genome assembly GCA_963277665.1 of Viscum album. Taxonomy (NCBI): domain Eukaryota; kingdom Viridiplantae; phylum Streptophyta; class Magnoliopsida; order Santalales; family Viscaceae; genus Viscum; species Viscum album. The sequence continues at coordinate 1,080,423,728 of OY728145.1, read as the reverse complement.
CCCATCCTTGTGGGATGGGGCTATTCTTGTTCAACTTTCACAGCTCATCAAGCCTAGTTTGATGGCCTTGAGGGTTGGGTTAAATAATCCCCCCAACCTTGCTACCTAGGGTTTCTTCTAAACTACCATGTCTATTACTTTCATGAATGGCTATATGATTTTATGGAGTTTTTTTAACATGATCTAGGTGCATCTTTCAGTGTGAACTTGGATCAAACATTTACAAATATCATTGAATTATTTATAACATTTTCACTATTTGATTGCGAACTTCAAATAAGAAGGATGCCAGGTCAATATTTTCAAATGTATGATGAAAAATTCTCTCAATAGTCTACTCTATTTTGGATGAACATGGTGAGATTTAATTGGGGCCTATTTTTTTGAGCATATATTCGGTCATGGATAGGGTCCATTTTCTAAAGATGACTGGGATCTATAACATTGCATGTTACAACCTTCAACAGACTTTGCTAGTTAGGGAGTGCAATGAAATGTAACACACCATGTGTACCTCATCCTTTGATATGAACACCATATGTAGTATTGGAAATTGAGAATTTTCAATATCATTAATGTGCTTAGGCCTATGTATTGAAGGGATCCTTCCCATTTCTCAATATTTGAATGTATTGACTCTAGGAGAGCTTCCAAATAAATTTGGAATTCCAATCCTTATATTAACATGATGTGACTTTGATACTCATCATATTGTAATACCTTCTAGAGTTCTCTATATGCTGAGGTAGATATCGTGCACACAATCATCCAACAACACCTCTGTAATGTTGTATTAAGGGGTATCCATAGGTCATAACATGACTGTTATGTGGTCTTTAGAAAGCTATTTACACATGTTTAGCATGTATTCTTCATATTTCTCTAGATTCTTCTCTACTTGGTCTGACCATAGTGGGATCTTTACTACAATTTTATCATAGGAAGTAAGAAGGGTAGGGATTTCCTCTGTTGTTTTGGATTGTAGGTGACCGACAGGTGGTTCAGATAATGATCATCACATTGGGATACCATCCTATTGAGAAATGATTTCACCTACCTATGACTAGTAATCTGACATGAATAGCCTTATTTTCGCATGTTCCTCATGATATGAGGGTTTTATCATCACTACATTTCCAATTGGAGAATTATCTTGACAACATGAAACACTACTATAGAGAGAACTTTCACAGTGAACACCATCATGGGGAGGAGCACCATGGTGGATTATAGAAAGGGGAAGAACCTCTTTCTCCATGATATTATTTATATGTAAAGGGCTTCTATATCCCTCATCATGAGATGGGCTCTCGAGATCGATCATATTTGGTCATGAACAAATCCTTCATGGTGTAGTGTCCAGAAAGGTCCTTTGGAATTTCTGCTACTGATCCAACAATTTGGTAATTAGAGAGTACGGTCTTGAGATTCCATAGACAAGTGTATGTGGGATTCAATAACTTTAACATTAAGTAGATCCAGATCATAGATTGGTCCTTCTTTTTTTAGTTAACTTTAGTGGGGATTACTTTTAGATGCCTTCTTACAAGTGACTGGAGACACTCACTAAGGGAAGTGGTATTCATGGGCAGGTGTTTTTGCCAAACCTGGAGTGGCCATTAGGATAGGGCAATTACAACTTGTTAGAGAATGTTTATGTTCTCAATATGGTTTTCCATTTATTATGGGGGAGTTTTCACCATTAACCTCCTAGATGGGAGCAGAGGTGTATGTCTACTATGGGGAGACATGCTGATGAGCCAAACCACTTATGGGAAGAGAGTTGTGTGTATTCTCCTCAAGAACTACTATCATCCCCATTATAATGTCTTAGAATGTATGCACGACGTGGGTAGAGATTTGGGTCTAGCCTTTTACCATTTTTAGGATATGATTGGTGACTTCAGAAGTCGAAACTTGGAAATATGCCCATTCCATATTTGGAGTAGGTTTATGTGCTTACTCTTGTCCTCCCATTCCTGTCAATGGATTTTGAATGTAATCATGTTTGTGGGAAGATATTTGAGTTTTTCCTATGCTCATCATTAATACATTACCACTAACTTCCCTAGATTCTTCCAAATGAAACTACTATGAGGCTTGATGAATGCAGGTAGGTGTGTGCTCCTGCTCATAGATTTCTGTCAAACATGGTTGGTGAGATCATTTGAGCGATTCTAAATGATTCTATTGGAATGCTTGGTGGGTTCAAGAAGGTGTATGTTTCTACTCATTGTAGGTTACTATATTTTAAGGACGAGCTTCTTGAATACTGCCAGGTGAGTCTGTTGGTAGCTAAATTAATCCAGATGTGTGCATATGCTTGCTTATGATTTACAACCAAATTTTGTTCTTCAAATTCTTTTAAGGGGATAAGGTTGTGGACCTACACCCTGGTGACCGATCACTACCCATGATGGGATATCCTGCCTGCTCAGGTCTGAAGGAACGGGGCCAAATAACTGAGGAACACACCCTCATCAAGTAGTGGGGTCATGTCCATGCGATGATGGAAATATAAATTTCGGGTAGGAGGCCTTGAGAAAGACCCCTATGTCTTCTGGATGAGGCTGTATGTGGCATGTTGATCCACCTCCCAAATATATGGGAGGTATTGGTTCTCACATTTCAAGGAAAAGCTCCCAAAATGGATGAAAATGGTAGTCATCTCTACTAAATTTATAAGCACTAGTCATTGATGAACAGATGATTGGTGGGGATTGGTGAGTTGGACAGTCTATCGGGTGGCCTCCATGGTCATGATTTTATCGTTCTGAAGGAACTCCAGGAATAGTGAGTTTGAGTCCCAATGTTGAAAACACTGTGTTGGTGATGGTCTCCTTCATGTTGATGAAGACCTGACCTATGTAGTATTCAGGGAATGTATTGGCAGCAGTTGTAAGAACCTCATTGGAATATGATAATTCTAGAAGGATGTTCCTGAGATTTATGATAATCAAAAATAGGAAAACCCCATCAAAGAAATATATCATTTGAATGAACACATGTATGGTTGTTTGTCTTGTTTGGAATCTTTTATCATTTGAAAGAGGCCTGAAATATGGGTGGAACTATCATCTTGGTTAAGGATTCATGTTAGTTTCAACATTTCTGTTTCCCTTAGAATTAGGCCACCTTTAGGTTGATTATAAGGGTTTAATATCATGATATCATTCATGTTAGGTTCACTATTTATGAATGGTTTCGAACATATTTTTTTGTGGAATCAGAAACACCCAATGGTTTCATATCCTTGAGGGACCTAATTTCCAAAATATGGTTCACATTTGATAGTTTTTTCAATGATTCTTAAGAACTTAAATTGGTCAAGAGGGTGATAGGTTGAGCTCATCACACCCTTTTGGGGGGAATTATTTAATACTCTAGGACACCCTTATTTATTTAAGATATGTTCATGAATCCCTTATTAATTCCCAAGTATGATGTGGGTCACCCTCTAATTAATAACTAATTATTATCATGTGAAGATTTTAGAATCTTTTGTATGTATATGAGGTTCTTCTTCGATGGAGATATCAGCATGTATCTGAGGTTCTACATTAATGTTATCCTCTTATATAATGATTATATATTCTTTGGTCGTAATTATGATGATGATGGTTTTCAAGCCACACAGTTGGGTCCTCTGGAGTGTATTGTCATCCAGGGAGACGGGTGTTGTTTTGAAATTCATATCGAACCAATGAAATGAGGTTTCTATGTATCCTTGTGAGAGGGATCATGTAGCACCCCAAGATTCCATGGTACTCTTCTCTTTTAATAATACAATAGCTCTTATTGTAGGGAACTTCGAGTTCAAACACACCACAACCAATCAAACTAGCTGTTATGAATAGTAATACCCACTTTTTGAAATTTTATAAATTTTATATTTTAAAATGGACTTCATTTTTTGATTCATAATATCAAAATTGTCTTAGGGTGAATTTTTGTTACTTTTCTCAAAACATTCAATTTTTGATGAATAGTAAATTTTCATTAAAAACAACTTTTTTAATCAAAATAATTTAGTGTTTAATTATAAATTTGAATGGTTTTTAAGTATTATTAGATTATATTTTTATTATTTAATATAATTTAGGTCATTGGATGTAATTTCATGGTTAAACTAGACATAAACAAGTGTCAATCTTTTTATAGTTATTATTTCTTAAAAACACGATTTTTATTTTGAAAACGGGAATTAATTTTAAATTAATTTCTGCCACTTCTGTGTTTTGAATTTGGAAAATTGGATTCCATATTTGTAATCATGAGTTCCAAATTGTATAAATAGGTAAATTTTATTTTCAGACATTATGAATATTTACTTTAGTAAAAATTTTATTTACTGTGGTTAAAGGGATAAAACCGGTAAATAAGGGTAAAAAAAATATATTATAATAATATTAAATTAATCTAAAATGTGTCTTATTTCTATTTTTTGATATATTTCCAACCATGTTAATTCTAGGATCTATTTTGGGAGTCCATGGAGCTACTTGAGAGTGACAATTAGACATTATATTAATTAATTTAAAGTAAAGACAAAAATGACAAAAACATATATCTTTTAGTAATTTTTTTACAAGGGGTTATATAAGTTATATATTTGAATACAAATATTAATTAGAATGATAAAAATATTTACTAAGTAATGGTATTTTATATAGAATTTTTATACATTAAATAATTAAATTTATTTATGACAAAATGATGATGCAATAATTACCTTATTAATGAAAGATTAAAGTTATTGATATTATAAATATCCAAATAAATGTAATTTGTGACTTTTGATGAATTAAACTAATTTTATAGGTTAATATGACATTTTATGATTTATTAAATAAATTTTATTGGAAGTAGTCATGCTGTTATGTCTTTAACAAAAACAAAATACCAAATAGTGTCAAAATTGACATAAAAAAGTTTTTTAAAAGAAATATTATATTATTAATTGATATAATTTTCCTAAAAATATAAGGATCAGAAAAAGGACTTATATAATTATAGGTATATCATTAATGAACCACTTGAGGTTCTGTTGGCATTTTATAGTAAGTTCATTAACCAATAATTATAATAATACAAGAATACGTTGTAAAAGTTAAACTATTTAATTAAGTGTTAAATCTAAAAGATAAGGTTAATATGGTGACCTAAACATATTTAAAACCTATTTTTTGAGAGGTTTTTGACCTATCCCCACATTATCCTCTAAATAAATTATTTTTAACCCATTATAAAATGAAAATTATTTTATTATAAAATAATATTTCAAGCTTTTCCTAAAGTGACCCTCACCTCTCTTATAAAAGGGTACTTCCTCTTCTCTTAATTTCACTCCTCCAAAGCCATTTGGATCAAACAAACCCTACCCAAATATCCTAAAAACTTCCCTAATATCAACCTAGAGTCTTTACCTTGATAAAAAATCCAACATAATGAGCCCTTTTGATCAACTAAAATGGAAACACCCGAAGAAGAGGTAATAATTTCACCACCCTCTTTCAAGTTCTTTTCTTCTTCCACTTTCTTTTTCATTTATGTTTTCATTATAAAATAATAAATCAAGTACCTAATACATATTGTGATGTTTTTATAAATATGGTATAACCATATTGGTTATTCTATCCATCCTAAAAATGACAAAGTCACCATACACGCGTACGTACAGCTTACCGTCTCCACGTCGTGGTGTAGTTTATTATTCAAACACTTCATTATTTGGATGAGTATAATAATGAGTATAACTGATGTAAATAATAAATATTACATTTTATTTATTCTCTATATATTATATACCATCCAATTACACATTATTTCACCATCAATATAATGATATTGTCGCTCATGCGTACGTACAGATTACCATCTCCACGAACGCGATGAGATTCATTCCCCATTGTAATCATTCAAAAATAATTTTAATTTTTATGATTAAAAATAATGTTTAAAAACTTAATATATTTATATATATTAATAAAATACATCATATTCATAAAAAACCCAGCTTACGTAACCATGCATATAAAGGAAAACGGATCAGTTAACACCCGAAATGGTGATATTACTAAAATATTATTAAAAAAGTAATATTAGAGGATCATATATGATATCATATTTATGTATATAATTCTTGTATAATTTAATTACAATGATTTTACTATTATACATGAGGTTAACATACCCTTGACCAAGGAAAATTACAAGGTAATGGTTAATTTTACAATCTCTTTATTATCCGATGTATTTTTTACGTAAGTATCTTCTGGGGCCTCTTTATCATCCACATCTGTGTTTTTATAAAAATGTATTTCAAAACATTTTTAATATTTACTAGACTATGGTTTAAAGTAATTTATAACATTATTTGACCATATATGTTTTGAAAGGAATATTTTCGTCATTTTCCAAACAAGGTACTTTATGACTTTTTCGACAAAATTAAGGTAAGAATGTTTTTTATCTTATACGGTGGGTGAGACTATTTTCCACAGTTATATCATCATCAAAGCTTACCATACATGCTTATAAGAATATTTTCAAAATAAATGTTTTCTTTTATAATTATGTGAATCTTAAATTATTTCAAAATAGAAAGATTTATTTCTTTCATATAGTTTTGATTTCATCTATGTCAACTTCCTTTGATGGACTTTAAACTTGTTTGAAGTTGATTTATTTTGATACAAATATTCCATATTTTATTGAAGGTTTTGTGATATATTTGACTATGGATGTGTTATTTTTATACCATTCATGGTATATGGTTAAAGTATTGACATTTCGTATGATAGTTTTAATATGACTGTTTATGTTATGTTTCAACTTTTTCATATGAGGAATGTATTGGACTTAGTAAGTGACAGGTGGAGCCCTCTATAGCTCCTCGATGCATCAATAGGTCTCATGAGACAATTAAACATGGACATGGATGAGGCCTTTCCCAATTTGAAATCATTTTTAGACGTCTTGGCCGAGGCCTTGATAAGATGTTTCAGAATGTCCGACATTATACATTCCCTCATTTTGAAAATATTACTGATGGTTCATGTGGTTATCTTACTAACAGAATATCCATGACTATGTTTTTTATGGAATTATTTACTCAGCACATATTCCTTCCATAAAGTGTTATTGTTTATTATTTGTAAAGGCACATGTTTTTAATTATTCACCATGCCTAATGATTGTGTTATCATCCACCGTATTTCTTACCCTTACTGAGCATTTGAGATCACCTCTTTCTTATGTTTCGTTTTCCCAGGATATGAAGAAGTTAGTTTTGAGTGACTTGTAGGAATAATCTAGGAGGCTTGGATGTTTCTAATGGAATAAATTAGTGATGTATTTCTTTTCAAGTTGTAATTTTGAACTTATGTATTTATCTTGTTTCCAATAATACTAAACTTATCGGTCGTTCGAGACATGATTCCATGAATAATTCCAATGTTATTTGATAATGCACCAACTCTAGGTAATTGGGGTCGGGGAGTTATAGTTGGTATCATAGAGTGTATACCTTGGAAACTAGATTTCGATAAACTCTAATTAGAGCACATTATCCTGAGATAGACATTGAGGATTAATATAGAAGAACATCCTAGAATGTTGGTAATGTAGATATTTTTTGAGTTTTCCAAGCAATACATCCCTTTATGGATACGAGAAGGTAGAGGCGGCTTTGGCATAGATGTACCTAGGGGTAAAACCCAAAAACACCGCTTTGAGCTAAAATCGAACGGGAACTAGTGTATGACAACGGGCCTTATTGAAATATTGGTTACGACACTCCCAGGGTATATGTTTAGGAAAATTCTCATTTACTTTACAAACCATTATGAAGGATTTAAGAGTATATATCTCTTCAAATAAAACATTTTCATGATTATGGATTATATCCATAAATTGTTCAATTTGTGTTAAGTATTTTACATGTTAGGGATTATGTATTACGATTCATAAACTAATCTACTTTATGAAACTGTTTAGAAATAGTTCCTAGTAGAAGGAATGGAAACTATATCAACCCACATAATCCATGTAGGGATTTCCCTCCTACTCAAGATAATTATAGTGGAGTTGGTGATACAACTGTTGCTGATCAGATTATCACCATACTCAGACAACCCGCTCAGGTTATGAATAATAACCTTACCCATATGGAGCACCCTAATCCACAACGTGGAGGATCAATGTTATACCACTTAATGTGGAAACAAACACAAAAATTCAATGGGTCTACAAATCCATTTTTAGCTGAATAAAGGATAAGTTCCTTGGATAAAATATTTCATGCTTTGGGGAGTAGTGAAAGGGAAAAAGTTTTCCTGGAAATTTATCGCCACATCGGAGATGCAGATCAATGGTGGTCATTAATTAAAAACACAAAGGAGGATGAAGAAGTATCAAGTATGGAATTAAGGTAGTTTAAATAACTTTTCATAGAAAAATACATTCCTTTTGACCATCGAACAGATATAAAAAGGAAATTTCTAAGTCTAAGGAAAAAGGAAGATGAGAACGTTGCAAAGTATGAATCTAACTTTACAAGGTTATCAAGGCATGCTGCATATTATATACATAACCAAAGAAGTAATATTGATCATTTCTTTGATGGGTTATAGCCATTTATCTGTCAATCATTAGTATCGCAATCTTTCTCATCATATGAAGATATATTCTCATGTGCTATCAAGACTGAAAATTAATTCTTTAAGTCTTATGACTATAAAAAAAATCAAGAGAAGAAGAGATATGCTAAAAACTCTGAAAAAGAAAATAAAGAAACAAGGAAGAAGGGAAGAGTTGAATTTCCACCTTGTGATAATTGTGGAAGGAAGCACCCTGGTGCCTGTCTAAAAAGAAATGGAATATGCTACAAATGTGGATAGAAAGGCATCTTTCTAGTGATTGTATGGGGAAGAAAGAAGATACCAATGTTCAATGCTACAATTGCAGGGAGATGGGACATTATGAAAATGAATGTCCTAAGCGTCTGAGAAACTTACCTCAGAAAAGGACAGGGGATCAAGGCCAAGCTTATGTGGTGAATATTACTAAGTTTGATAGTCCGAAAGACATGGTGGTAGGTAATTTAATGGTTTCCTAAAGTTTAGGAAATGCTTTATTTGATTTTGGATCATCACATTATTTCATATCTTCCTAGTTTGCTAAGAAAATTAGATATTTCCAATTTAATTTAACAAGAGAGTTGTTAGTCCAAACTCCAAAGGGAATTATCATGGAAACAACGTTTTTTGAATCAGTCCTCATTAAGTCATATAAACATTATTTATCTACTGATCTCATCATCATACCCATGATTAAATTTGATATAATTCTCAGTATGGATTGGCCTTCAGACCATGATGGAAATATTTTTTGTAAGAAGAAAGAGTTTTCTAATTTTCGATGATGATAATGAGTACCTTATCATTAGAGTAGAAACTTCACCCCTTATTCTTATCAAGATCCACCCCCTTTAGATCTAATAAATTAAATTATTGGGGAATAAGAGAATGAAATAACTTTGGGTGAGGAAAAGAATTTTCAAATAGAGAATGTACTTACTATGCAATAATATGTTGATGTGTTTCCAAAGGATTTACCTAGAAATCCTTCAGAATGAGAAATTGAGTTTTCCATTGATTTAATTCCTGGTTCAAGAACCATATCGAAGATACCTTATAGAATGGCCATTGTGGAATTAGTGGAACAAAAGAAACAACTAGAGGAATTGAGTAATATGGGATTTATTCTACCTAGTGTTTCTCCAGGGGAGCCATATCCTTTTTGTTAAGAAGAAAGACGGATCTATGAGGTTTTGAATTTACTACAGGGAGATCAATTCTATAACAATAAAAAACAAGTATCCCCTACCTTGCATTGGTTATTTATTTGAAAAACTTCATAGAGCTCAATATTTTCAAAGATTGACCTTCGATCTAGATATCATCACTTGTATGTGAAGAAGGAAGAAATTTTGAAAACCAAATTTTGAACCTAGTACGAGCATTATGAGTTTATATTAATGCATTTTGGATTAACTAATGATCCCCTTGTCTTCTTGGATCTAATGAATAGAATTTTCTAGGAATATCATGATGACATTATAGTGGTATTTGTTGATGATATCTTTTTATACTAAAAAATCTACGAAGATCATGAAAATCACTTGCACACTATTATGAAAACCCTAAGATGAAATGAATTATATGGGAAGGTTAGCAAGTGTGAATTCGAGCTTTAAGAGATTTATTTTCTTGGCCATATTGTCTCTAAGGATGGAATCTCTGTTGATCCTTCTAAGAGAAGAGCAATCCAAGAATGGCCAGCACCGATGAGTATAACTGAGGTACATAGTTTTATTGGTTTAGCAGGTTATTATCAGCATTTCGTATAGAATTTTTCCCAATTGGATAACCCATTAACCAAGCTCACACATAAAGGTGTTAAATTTGTTTGAAAAAAATACTGTGATGAATTTTTTGAATAACTGAAGATAAGATTAGTCAATGATCTTATATTGAACCTACCATTGGGGAATGATGGGTTTGTTATTTATAGTGACGCTTCAAATAAAGGAGTTGGTTATGTCCTCATGCAGAATGATAAAGTTATTACATATGCATCACGACAACTAAAATTTTATGGACAAAACTATCATACTCATGATCTTGAGTTAGCAACTGTAATCTTGGATTTGAAGATATGAAGACACCATCTTTATGGTAAAAAATGTGAGATATATACCGATCAAAAGAGTTTGAAGTATATTTTCTCATAGAAGGAACTCAACATGAGGAAAAGGTGATGGATTAAACTACTCAAATATTATTATTGTACTATACACTACCACCAGGGAAGGAAAATAAGGTGGAAGATGCTTGGAGCAGAAAGGATCATGGAGTTCTGAACAAGATGAGAGTTGAAAGGGATCCTATGTTCATGGATCTAGTAAATATGGATATGGGAATAATCATGGAAGGTGAAACATCTATACTTTTTCAAATGATTTCCAAACCTTCTTTACTAGAAAGGTTAAAAATTTCTTAGCCTGAAGAAGAGGAGTTTCAAAAAAAAGCTGTGAATGATGGGATATTAATTGGATTCGTATAGGAAGATGGAATTTTGATATTTGTGAAGAGACTTTGTGTTCTAGATATACATGATCTAAAAAGGGAATTTTTGGATGATGCTCATAGTTCCAATTTCTCTATACACCCTAGTAGCACTAATATGTATAGAGATTTGAAGGAATATTTTTGGTGGGACAACATGAAGAGGGAGATTGTAGATTATGTGTCAAGATGTATGGTTTGTCAACAAGTGAAAGCTGGAAGGAAACATCCTGGAGGGGTCATGCATTCTCTTCCCATACCTGAGTGGAAATGGGACGATATTATGATGTAATTTTTCATGGGGCTACACAAGAATCCTAGAAGGAATGATCCAATATGTATAATTGTTGATCGTCTTACCAAGTCATCCCATTTTCTTTCTATATGATAAGATTTACCACTAAAACCTCTAAAAAGACTATTTATTAATTATGTTGTAAGACTTAATGGTGTAACCCTATCAATTGTTTCTGATTGAGATCCTTGTCGTACATCAATATTGAGGACAAGTCTTCAGAAGGCCCTAGGTACTGAACTTCGTTTGAGAACTACCTACCACCTTCAAACTGATGGAAAATCAGAACAGACTATTAAAACCATAGAAGACATGTTGAGATCTTTATCACTTGACTTTCAAGGTATGTGGGATCAATATTTACCTCTGGTAGAATTTTCCTATAAAAATAGCTCCTATTCAAGTATTCAGATAGAACCATATAAAGCGTTATATGGAAAGAGATGTCGCACACCAACTTGTTGGGATGATGTTAGTGAAAGAGAACTCGTAGGCCCAGAACTTGCTGAGGAAATGATGGAAAAGGTGAAGGTTATCCAAACACACATCAAAGTAGCTCAAAGTAGGAAAAAGAAGTATGCCGATAACTGAAGGAAGCATTTCGAATTTCAGGAATGAGATTATGTTTTCTTGAAGTTATCTCCATGGAAGGGAGTTATACAACTCATTAAGAAGGGCAAATTAAGTCCTGAGTACATCAGACCTTTCGAAATTCTAGAATGAAATGGGGCTGTAGCTTAGAGTTTGGCAATTCCGCCAAGTCTCTCCAAATTTCATGATGTGTTCCACGTATCGCTATTGAGAAAATACATGCCTGACCCAACACATGTACTCACCCATGAAGAAATATAACTAGACCCCAATCTGTCTTATTGCGAAGAGCTTATCAGAATTCTTGATACCAGAGAACAAGTGGTGAGAAACCGGATGAATCGTCTGGTAAATATTCTATAGAGAAACCATAAGATGGAAGAGGTAACATGGGAACCTGAGGAACTTATGATGAAGAACCACCTGAATCTTTTTGTGGGGTAGTATTCTAGAAATTTTTAGTATGAAATTATTTGAAGTAGGGGAGAATGTTACACCCCAAGCTTCCATGGTACACTTCTCTTTGAATAATACAATAGCTTGTGTTGTACGCAACTTTGAGTTCAAACACACCACAACCAATCAAACTAGCCGTTATGAATACTAATACCCAGTTTTTGAAGTTTTATCAATTTTATCGTTCAAAATGGACTTCATTTTTGGATTTGTAATATCAAAATTGTTTTATGGTGAATTTTTGGTACTTTTCTAAAAACTTCCAATTTTTTATGAATAGTAAATTTTAATTAAAAACAAATTTTTAATCAAAATAATTTATAGTGTTAAATTAGACATTTGAATTGTTATTAATTATAATTAGATTATATTTTTAGAATTTAAAATAATTTACGTCATTGGATGTAATTTTACGTTTAAACTAGACATAAATAAGTGTCAATATTTTGATAGTTATTATTTTTTAAAAACACGCTTTTTTGTTTTGACAACGGGTAATTAATTTCTTCCACTTTTGTGTTTTGAATTTGGAAAAATAGATTCTATATTTAGAATCTGGAGGTCCAAATTGTGTAAATAGGTAACTTTTATTTTTAGACTTTATGAATATTACTTCAGTTAATATTTTATTTACTGTGGTTAAAGGGGTAAATCTGGTAAATAAGGGTAAAAAATATTAAAATAATATTAAATTACCCTAACATGTATCTTATTTATATTGGATGATAAATTTCCGACCATGGAAATCCTTGGGTCTATTTTGGGACCCCATGGAGCCACTTGAGAGAGATAATGACATTTTATATTAATTAATTTCAAGTAAAGACAAAAATGACAAAAAACATATATATTTTAGTAAAATTTTTTACAAGGGGCTATATAAGTTATATATTCAACTATAAATATTAATTATAAATTTAAAAATATTTCCTACATAATGGTATTTTAGTTATAATTTTCATACATTAAATAATTAAATTTATTTATGACACAATGACGATGCAGTGATTTTCTTATTAATGAAAGATTAAAATAATTGATATTATAAATATCCAAATAAATGTAATTTGAGACTTTTGATGAAATTAAATAATTTTATAGGTTAATAAGACATTTTAGGGTTGATGAAATAAATTTTTTCTGAAGTAATCATGCTTTTATGACTTCAAAAAAAAAAATGAAATAGTGTCAAAATTTATATAAAAGAGTTCTTAAAAGAAATACTATATTATTAATTGATATAATATTACTAAAAATATAATGTTGGGGAAAAAGACTTATATAATTATTTGTATATAATTAATAAACAACTTAAGGTTTTCTTAGAATTTTATAGCATGTTTATTAATCAATTATTATAATAATACAAGAATACATGGTAAAAGTTAAACTATTTAACTAAGAGTTAAATCTAAAAGATAAGGTTAATATGGTGACCTAAACCTATCTAAAACCTATTGGTTGAGAGGTTTTTTACCCATAACCACCTTATCCTATAAATAAATCATCTTGGATCCATTATAAACCAAAAATGATTTTTAAAAAAAATAATATTTTAAGCTTTTCCTAAAGTGACCCTCACCTCTTTTATAAAAGGGTACTTTTCCTTCTCTTAATTTGAAACATCCAAATCCTTTTGTCTCAGCCACCCCTGCCCAAATATCCTCCCAAATTATCTCACATCAAACTATAGTCCTTACATTGATCATAAATCCATCCTAAGGAGCCCTTTTGATAAACATAAAAGGAAACACCCGAAGAAGAGGTAATAATTTCACCACCCTCTTTCAAGTTCTTTTCTTCTTCCACATTCTCTTTTTTTGTTGTTTCCATTCTAAAATAACAACTCTAGTACCTACTACATAGTGTGATGTTTTTATAAATATGGTACAACCATACGTGTTATTCTATCCATCCTATAAATGACATAGTCACCATATGTGCATACGTACGGGTTACCGTCTCCACGTCGTGGCGTAGTTTGTTATTCAAACAATTAATTATTTGGATATATATAATAATGAGTATAACTAATGTAAAAAATGAATATAACATGTTAATTATTCTATATATATGATATACCATACAATTACATATGATTTCACCATCAATATAATGATATTGTCGCTCGTTCGTACGTACGGATTACCGTCTCCACGAATGCGATGAGATTCATTCCCCATCATAATCATTAAAGAATAATTTTCATATTTATGATTAAAAATAATGTGTAAGAAATTAATATCATTCTAGATATGAATAAAATACATCCTATCCATAACAAATATGTCTTACATAACCAAGCATATAAAGGAAAACAGATCAGTTAACACCCCAAATGATGATAATATTAAAATATTATTAATAAAGAAATATTAGAAGATCATATATGATATCATATTTATGTATATAGTTCTTGTATATTTTAATAACAATTATTTAACTATTATACATGAGGGTAACATACCCTCAACCAAGGAAAAGTACAAGGTAATGGATAATTTCACAATTACTTTATTATCTGAGGTTGTTTTTACGTAAGTATTTAGTGGGACCTTTTTATCATCAACATCCATGTTTTCTTAAAAATGTATTTCCAAATTTTTTTTCTATTTACTAGAATATGGGTTAAAGTCAATTATAACCTTATTTTACCTTATATGTTTTGAAAGGAATCTTTTCTTCATTTTCCAAATAAGGTATTTTATGACCATTTCGACAAAATTAGGGTAAGAATATTTTTTAACTTATACAACAGGTGAAGCTATTTTCCACCATTATATCATCATCGAATCTTCTCATACAATCTTATAAGAATATTTTCAAAATAAATGTTTTCTTTTATAATTATGTGACTCTTAAATGATATCAAAATAGAAAGTGTTATTTCTTTCAAATAGTTTTGATTTTATCTATGTCAACATCGTTTGATAGATTTTAAACATGTTTGAAGTTGATTTATTATGATATAGATCTTCCATATTGTATTGAAGGTTTTATGATATATTTGACTGTGGATGTGTTATTTTTATACCATTAATGGTATATAGTTAAAGTGTTGACATTTCGTATGCGACTTTTAATACTAATGTATCTGTTATGTTTCAACCTTTTCATATGAAGAATGTATTAGACTTAGTAAGTGATGGGTGGAGCCCACTATAGTTTCTCGGTGCATCGGTAGGTCTCATGAGACAATTAGATGTGATATTGGCCAAGGCCTTTCCCAATTGGATATACAGTTTTGGCCTAGGCCTAAATCCTTTTTAGACATCTTGGATGAGGCCTTGACAAGAAGTTTTAGAATTTCCAACATTATACATTCCCTCATTATGAAAATATTATTGATGGTTCATGTAGTTATTTGACTAGTATAATACCCTTGACTATGATTTTTTATGGAATTATTTACTAAGCTCATATTCCTGCTATAAATTGTTAAGTTTTATTATTTATAGAGGCATGTGTTTTCAATTATTCACCATGCCTAAGGTTTATGTTTTCTTCTAATGTTTTTATTAACCTTACCAAGCATTTGATATCACCCCTTTCTTATGTTTCATTTTCCCAAGATATAAAGAAGATAGTTATGAGTGAATTTCAGGAATAATCTTAGAGTCTTGGATGTTTCTAATGGAATAAATTAGTGTTGTATTTATTTTCAAGTTGTAATGCCAAACTTATGTATGTATCTTGTTTCTAATAATACTAAACTGATCGGTATTTCGGGACATGATTCCTTGTATCATGCCAATGTTATCTAACAATTCACTGACTCTAGGTAACTGGGGTTGGGACATTATAGGTGGTATCATATGAATTTTAGTACAAACCTTGGAAACTAGATTTAGATAAATTATGATTGGAGAACATTACCCTAAGATAGAACTCGAGGATTAGTATAGAATAACATTCTATAATTTTGGTAATGTAGAGGTTTTGTGAGTTTTTCAAGAAATATATTCCTGTCTGGATACAAGCAGGTAGAGGTGGCTCTGGCACCGATGTACCTAGGGATAAAACCTGAAAACACCACTTTGAGCTAAACTCGAACGGGAACTAGTTCATGAGAATGGGCCTTGCTGCACTCTTGGTTACAACACTCCTAGGGGATATTCTTAGGATAATT
This sequence comes from Viscum album, assembly GCA_963277665.1. Classification (NCBI taxonomy): domain Eukaryota; kingdom Viridiplantae; phylum Streptophyta; class Magnoliopsida; order Santalales; family Viscaceae; genus Viscum; species Viscum album. The sequence continues at coordinate 1,080,407,128 of OY728145.1, read as the reverse complement.
ATCATTTACTTTACAAACCATTATAAAGGATTTATGAGTATATACCTCCTCAAAGATTTTTTTATGATTATGGATTATATCCATAAACTATCCAATTTGTGTTGAGTGTTTTACATGTTAAAAATTTTGTATTGCGATTCATAAAATAATATACTATATGCCATTATTTAAGAATGGAACCTAGTGGAAGGAATGGAAACTGTATCAACCCACGTAATCCGTGTAGGGATTTCCCTCTTATTCATGATAATTATAGTAGAGTTGGTGATGCAAATGGTGCTGATCATCTTATCACCATACTGGGACAACTCATTTAGGTTATGAATAATAACCTTACCCATATAGAGCACCCTAATCCACAACACAGAGGATAAATGTTAGACCGCTTAATGAGGAAACAAACACCAACATTCAATGGGTATAAAAATACATTTTTATCTAAATAATGGATAAGTTCCTTAGAGAAAATATTTCATGCTTTTGGGAGTAGCGAAAGGGAAAAAGTTGTCATGGGAGTTTATCACCTCATTAGAGATGTAGATCAATGGTGGTCATTAATTCAAAGCACAAAGGAGGATAAAAAATTATCAAAAATGGAATGGATGGAGTTTAAAGAGATTTTATTAGAAAAATAGTTTCCTCATAACCATCGAGCAGATATAGAAAATCAATTTCTTAGTTTGAGGCAAAATGAAGATGAGAATGTCACAAAGTATGAAGCTAAATTTACAAGGCTAGCAGGGAATGCTGAAGATTATATACGTAACCCAAGAAGTAATATTGATCGTTTCTTTGATCGGTTAAAACCATTTCTCCGTCAAGAATTAGTATCAAAATCCTTCTCATTGTACTAAGATATTTTCTCATGTGCTATCAAGACAGAAAAGGAATTCTCTAAGTCTTACAACTTTAAAGAAAAGAAAGAGAATAAGAGATCTGCTGAACACTCTAGGAAAATAAATAAGGAAATAGGGAAGAAGGGAAGAGTTGAATCTCCACCCTGTGATAATTGTGGAAGGAAGAACCCTAGGGCTTGTCTAAATGGAAAATGAGTATACTAAAAATGTGGAAAGAAATGCCATCTTGCTGGTGATTTTAAGGGGAAGAAAGAAGCTACCAATGTTCAATGCTATAATTTAAGGGAGGTGGGACATTATGAAAATGAATGTCCTTAGCATTAGAGAAAATTACCTCAAAAAAGGCTAAGGGATCAAGGCCAAGCTTATGTGATCACTACTACTGAGTTTGAAGCTCTGAAAGACGTGGTTGTATGTAATTTAATGGTTTTCTCAAGTTTAACCTATGATTTATTTGATTCTGGATCATCACATTATTTCACATCTTCCCAGTTTCTTAAGAAAATTAGATGTTTTAAATTTTATTTAACATGGGAGTTTTTAGTCAAAACTCCCAAGGGAATTATCATTATAAAAATGTTTTGTGAATCAGTCCCCATTAAGTAATATAAATGTTATTTTTCTATTGTTATCTTCATCATAACCATGATTGAATTTGATATAATCCTTGGTATGGATTGGGTTTCAAACCATGATTTGAAAATTTATTGTAAGAAGAAGGAGGGTACAATTTTCGATAATGATAAGGAGTACCTTATCTTTAGAGATGAAACATCACCACCAGATTCTTATCTAGATCCACCCCCAGTAGATCTAATAAATTCAATTATTGGGGAAGAATATAATGAAATAACTATGGGTGAGGAAAATAATGTTCTAATAGAGGAAATACCTATTGTGCAAGAATATGCTGATGTGTTTCCAAAGGATTTACCTGGACATCCTCCAGAATGAGAAGTTGAGTTTTCTATTGATTTAATTCCTGGTTCAAGGACCATATTGAAGACCCCTTATAGAATGGCCACTGTGGAATTAGTGTAACTAAATAAAAAACTAGAGGAATCGAGTAATAAGGGATTTATTATACCTTGTGTTTCTCTATAGGGATCCCCTGTCCTTTTTGTTAAGAAGAAAGATGGATCTATGAGGTTGTGCATTGACTACAGGGATATCAATGCTATAACAATAAAGAACAAGTATCCCCTACCTCGCATTAATGATTTATTCGACCAAATTCATGGAGCTCAATATTTTTCAAAGATTGAACTTCGATATCGACATCATTAGTTGTGTGTCAAGAAGGAAGACATTCTAAAAATAACATTTCGAACTAGGTACGTGCATTATGTGTTTACAGTAATGCCTTTTGGATTGACTAATGCACCCTATGTCTTCTTGGATCTAATGAAAAGAGTTTTCAAGGAATATCTTGATGACTTATTAGTGGTATTTACTGATGATATCATGGTATACTCAAAAATCTATGAAGATCATGAAAATCACTTGCGCACTATTATGAAAACACTCAGAAGAAATGAAGTATACGGGATGTTTAACAAGAGTGAATTTTGGCTTTAAGAGATTTCTTTTCTTGGCCATATTATCTGTAAGGATATAATCTCTATTGATCCTTCTAAGATAAGAAAAATCCAAGAATGGCTAGCACTGACGAGTATAACTATGGTATGTAGTTTTATTGGTTTAGCAGGTTATTATCAGCATTTCATCTATAATTTTTCCCAATTGGCTAAACCATTAACCAAGCTCACATGTAAAGGGGTTAAATTTTTTTGGACATTCAGAGTGTGAAGAATGTTTTGAAGAACTAAAGAGAATATTAGTCAACAATCCTATATTGAATCTTCCATCAGGGAATGATGGGTTTGTTATTTATAGTGATGCTTCAAAGAAAGGACCTGGTTGTGTCCTCATTCACAATGATAGAGTTATTTCCTTGGCATCACAACACCTAAAAATTCATGAAAAAAACTATGATACTCATGATCTTGAGTTATAAGCTGTAATATTTTCTTTGAAGATATGAAGACACTATCTATATGGTGAAAAATGTGAGATATATACTGATCACAAGAGTTTGAAGTATATTTTCTCTTATAAGTAACTCAACATGTGGAAAAAGTGATGTATTGAACTACACATAGATTATGATTACACTATACACTACCACCCGGGGAAGGCAAATAATGTGGAAGATTCTTGGAGGAGAAAGGATCATGGAGTTCTGAACAAGATGAGAGTTTAAAGGGATCCTAAGTTCATGGATCTAGTAATGATGGATATGGGAATAATCATGGAAGGTGAAACATAGATACATTTTCAAATGACTTCCAAACCATCTTTACTAGAAAGTATATAATGTTCTCAGAGTGATGATGAGGAGTTTCAAAAGAAATTAAAGTTGTGAATGATGGGAGATTGATTGAATTCGTATATGAAGATGGAATTTTGAAATTTGGGAAAGGACTTTGTGATCCTAATATACCTGATCTAAAAAGGGAATTGTTGGATGATTCTCATAGCTCCAATTTCTCTATACACCATGGTAGCAGTAAGATGTATTGAGATTTTAAGGAACATTTTTTGGTGGGAAAACATGAGCAGAGAGATTTCTGATTATGTGTCAAGATGTATGATTTATCAAAAAGTGCAAGATAGAAGGCAACATCCTAGAGGAGTCATGAAACCTCTTCCCATACCTGAGTGGAAATGGGATGATATTACAATGGACTTTGTCATGGGGATACCAAAGACTCCTAGAAGGAATGATTAAATTAAGGTCATTGTTGATAATCTTACCAAGTCAGCCCATTTTCTTGCAATAAGAGAAGATTTACCACTTGAACGTCTAAAAAGACAATATATTATTGAAGTAGTAAGACATCATGGTGTACCCCTATCAATTATTTCTGATCGTGATCCCCATTTTACATCAAGATTATGGAAAAGTCTTCAGAAAGCTATGGATACTAAACTTCATTTGAGCACTGCCAACCACACTCAAACTGATGGACAATTAGAACGGACTATTCAAACCTTATAATGCATGTGGATATCTTTCTCACTTTACTTCCAAGTTATGTGGGATCAATATTTACCTCTGGTAGAATTTTCCTATAACAATAGCTTCCATTCAAGTATTCATATGGAACCATATAAAGATTTATATGGAAAGGGATGTCGCACACCAAATTGTTGGGATGATGTTGGTGAAATAAAACTCGAAGGCCCAGAACTTGTTGAGGAAACGATGGGAATGGTGAAGGTTATCGAAACCCATATCAAAGTAGATCAAAGTAGGCAAAAGAGGTATTCCAATAACAGAAGGAAGGATTTGGAATTTCAGGTAGGAGATCATGTTTTCTTGAAGATATATCCATGGAAGGGAGTTATACGATTTGGTAAGAAGGATAAATTAAGTCCCAGGTACAATAGACCTTTCAAAATTCTAGAATGAATTAGGGCTGTAACTTACCATTTGGAAATGCCGCCAAATATCTCCAAAGTTCATGATGTGTTCCATGTATCACTGTTGAAAAAATACATGCCTGACCCAACGCATGTGCTCACCTATGAGGAAATAGAACCGGAACGCAATCTATCTTATTGGGAAGATCCTATCAGAATTCTTGATATCATAGAACAAGTGTTGAGAAACTGGATGACTCATCTGGTAAAAGTTCTATGGATAAACCATAAGATGAAAGAGGTAACATGGTAACCTAGGGAACATATGATAAATAACAACCTGAATATTTTTTTGTAGTAGTATTCTAGAAATTTCAATGAAAAAATTATTTAAAGTAGGGGATAATTCAACACCCCATTCTTCCACGATATGCTTCTCTTTGAATAATTCAATATTTTGTGTTATACGCAATTTCAAGTTCAAACACACCACAACCAATCAAACTAGCCGTTATGAATAGTAATACCCAATATTTGAAATTTTTTAAATTTTATCTTTCAAAATGGACTTCATTTTTGGATTTGGAATATCAAAATTGTCTTAGGGTGAATTTTGTTACTTTTCTGTAAACTTTCAATTTTTGATGAATAGTAAATTTTAATTAAAAACAAATTTTTTAATCGAAATAATTTATTGTGTCAAATTTTACATTTGAATGGGTTTTTAGTATCATTAGATTATATTTTTATTATTTAATATAATTTATGTCATTTAATGTAATTTCATGTTTAAACTGGACATAAACAAGTGTCAATATTTTGATAATTATTATTTCTTAAAAACACACTTTTTGTTTTGACAACGAGAATTAATTTTAAATTAATTTTTTCCACTTCTGTGTTTTGAATTTGGAAAAATGGATTACATATTTGGAATCATGAGGTCCAAATTGTATAAATAGGTAACTTTTATTTTTAGAAATTATGAATATTTACTTCAGTAAATATTTTATTTACCGTGGTTAAACGGATGAATCCTGTAAATAAGAGTAAAAAATATATATTATAATAATATTAAATTACCCTAAAATGTATTCTATTTCTATTGGTTGATACATTTTTGACCATGGAAATTCTTTGGTCAATTTTGTGACCCTATGGATCCACTTGAGAGTGATAATGACACTTTATATTAATTAATTTAAAGTGAAGACAAAGAGGATAAAAACATATATCTTTTAGTAAATTTTTTTTACAAGGGGTTATATAAATTATCTCTTAGACTAAAAATATTCATTAGAAATATAAAACTATTTCCTACATAATGTGTTTTTATTTTTAGTTTTTATACATTAATAAATTAAATTTATTAATGACACAATGATGATGTAGTAATTTCTTTATTAATGAAAGATTAAAATAATTGTTATTATAAATATCCAAATAAATTCAATTTTTGACTTTGGATAAATTACACTAATTTTATAGATTAATAAAACATGTTAAGTTTGATTAAATAAATTTTATTCGAATTAATCATGCTGTTATGACTTATAAAAACAAAATACCAAATAGTGTCCAAATTGACATAAAAGAGTTTTTTAAAAGAAATATTATATTATTAATTGATATAATATTCCTAAAAATATAAGGATAGGTCAAAGGACTTTTATAATTATAGTTATATCATTAATGAACCACTTGAGGTTCACATGACATTTTATAGTAAGTTTATTAACCAATTATTATAATAATACCAGAATACAAGGTAAAAGTAAAACTATTTAACTAAGAGTTAAATCTAAAAGATAAGGTTAATTTGGTAACCTAAGACGGTCTAAAATCTATTGGTTGAGAGGTTTTCTACCCATCCCCACCTTATCCTCTAAATAAATCATTTTGTATCTATTATAAACCAAAAATGATTTTATTATAAAATAATATTTCAAGATTTTCCTAAAGTGACCCTCACCTCTCTTATAAAAGGGAACTTCCCCTTATCTTAATTTCACACCAATAAAGCAATTTGGATCAGAAAAAACCTGACCAAATATCCTCCCAACATCCCTCACATAAAACTAGAGTCCTTACTTTGATCATAAATCCAAAATAAGGAGCCCTTTTGATCAACTCAAAAGGAAACACACGAAGAAGAGGTAATAATTTCACCACTCTCTTTCAAGTTCTTTTATTATTATACTTTCTATTTATTTATTGTTTCCATTCCAAAATATAAACTCTAGTACCTCCTATAACCTATGGTGTTGTTTTAAATTTGGTATAACTATATTTGTTATTCTATCCATCCTATAAATGACAAAGTCACAAAACATGCGTACGTACAGCTTACCGTCTCCACGTCGTGGTGTAGTTTGTTATTCAAACACATCATTATTTGGATGGGTATAATAATGAGTATAACTAATTTAAATAATAAATATAACAAGTTAATTATACTTTATATATGATATACTATCCAATTACTTACGATTTCACCATCAATATAATGATATTGTCACTTGTGCGTACGTACGGATTACCGTATCCACAAACGTGATGAGATTCATTCCCCATCTTAATCATTCCAGAATAATTTTCATTTTTATGATTAAAAATAATTTTTAAGAACTTAATATCATTCTAGATATGATTAAAATACATCTTATCGATAAAAAACATGTCTTATTTAACCAAGCATATAAAGAAAAATAGATCAGTTAACACCCAAAACAATGATACTGCTAAAATATTATAAACAAACCAATATCAGAGGATCATATATGATAAAATACTTACGTATATAGTTATTTTATAATTTAATAAAAATTATTTAACTATTATACAAGATTTTAATGTACCCTCGACTAAGGAAAAGTACAAGGTAAGGGTTAATTTCACCATCTCTTTATATATGATGTTATTTTTACGTAAGTATCTACTGGGACCTCTTTATCATCCACATCTGTGTTTTCTTAAAAATGTATTTCAAAACATTTTTACTGTTTAATAGACTATGGGTTAAAGTCATTTATACCCTTATTTGACCTTATATATTTTTTAAGTAATCTTTCCGCCGTTTTCCAAACAAGGTACTTTATTATGACCTTTTGGACAAAATTAAGGTAAGAATGTTTTTAAATTATATGGAAGGTGCAGATATTTTCCACAATTATATCATCGTCGAAGATTCCCATACAAGATTATAATAATATTTTCAAAATAAATGATTTATTTTATAATTATGTGACACTTAAATGATTTCAAAATAGAAAGAGTTATTTCTTTCAAATAGTTTTGATTTCATCTATGTCAACATCCTTTGTTGGATTTTAAACTTTTTTGAAGTGGATTTATTAGGATACAAATATTCCATACTGTATTGAAGGTTTTTTGATATATTTGACTGTGGATGTGTTAATTTTATACCATTCATGGTATATGGTTAATGTATTGACATATTATTATGCTAGTTTTAATACAAATGTTTATGTTATGTTTCATCCATTTCATACGAGGAATGTATTGTACTTAGTAAGTGAAGGGTGGAGCTAGCTATAGCTCCTTGGTGCATTGGTAGGTCTCATGAGACAATTAGACGTGGAATTGGCTGAGACCTTTCCCAATTTGATATATGGTTTTGTCCAAGGACTAAATCATTTTTATACGTCTTGGATGAGGCCTTGACAAGATGTTTCAGATGTTTGTCACTATACATTCCCTCATTATGAAAATATTATTGATGGTTCAAGTGTTTATTCGACTAGTAGAATACCCCTGACTATGTTTTTATGGAATTATTTACTCAGTTCATATTCCTTCTATAAAGTATTAATGTTTATTATTTGTAAAGGAATGTGTTTTCAATTATTCAACATACATAATTTTTATGTTATCTTCCATTGTATAGTTTACCCTTACTGAGCATTTGAGCTAACCCCTTTCTTATGTTTCATATTCCCAGGATATGAAGAAGTTATTTATGAGTGACTTTCAGACATAATCTAGGAGGCTTGGATGTTTCTAATGGAATAAATTAGTGTTGTATTTCATTTCAAGTTGTAATGCTAAACTTATGTATGTATCTTGTTTCCAATAATATTAAACTGATCGGTTTTTTGGGACATGATTCCTTATATCATGACAATGTTATGTAATAATGCACTGACTCTTGGTAACTGGGGTCAGGTCTTCACAGTTCATAACCCACGTCTTTTGGTGTCAATTAACGGAAAAAAGAATACCTGTTAAGGTCATTTGATAAAGATCTAACTGTATATTTTAACATCATGTGGAAAGGAAGTCTAATTGAAAGCTTCGTAGTCAATTCTTGGTGTGAGACTTATGCCGAGGTAGCCCGATAAACCTAGAAGAAGTATGAATTTCCAAGATAAATTAGATGATACTAGGAATGTGGCCTAAGATGAATTGGTTTGAAATATGGTGTTGGTTTTGGACCTCATGGATGAGTTATATGTATTCTATTTGGGAAATAATCCAATCCCGTGTAGTTTAGTTGATCTCATAAGGGAGTGTGGCCCTTTAAGAGGATTAAGTTGGGGTTTATTCATGAGAAGGATTCCCCTTTGAAAGAGGGGGAATGAGTGATATTTCAGCTCATGGTGATTTGGAGCCATGTTCGAGGAATATAACTAAGGAGGTGGCCCAATGAGCTTGTACCTTAGGTTGGTATCCTACATATCCTGATTATAGAAGGATTCATAGTTCTCATAGTTAAAGAAAAGGTTAGGCCTTACAAACTAAGGTTTTCTTGGTGAATGTGGGTTATGATTGGGGATTACTCCTATGGATGATGTCCTTAATTGTTTTGGGATTAAAATTGTAATAAGGCCTAAGGAATATTACATTTGGGGCCTATTTATATGGAGTATTTTCATAGATTGGTTTGTGATCATGTGGATTTCATGACCATTGTCAACCTCTAAGCCCACGTGAGTCAGGATTAGGGTGAGAAATAAGAGGAAGTGAAAGATACTTATTAATATAAAATCTATATTTCCATGATGTTGGATAATTGACCTTGAGGACCTACGCCAATGGGGGAACTTTGGAGGAATGTGAGAGGAAGATTCAAAAGAACACTTTTCCAAAACATTCATATGACCATATGGATGCTGTGATTGTGGAAGGACTCTATTTCCACATGAGTCTAGATGAGTCATGCATGAATGTGATAGACAAGAGGAATTAAAAGATCTGGATAACCACACTTTTCCTACTTAGTCAGTGGATGGGGCCAAGGATATGGTCAGGAGAAGAGAGGACTCTTGTGCCCATGCCCTCTTTGAATTAGTGGCCAAGAGGGTGAGGAGGATTAGGAGTGAAACCTACTGTAAGAAAGTCTATGAGATTAATTTAAGAGGGATTACTTTAAATTGTTTCTACAGTGGGAGAGGAGAATCTCATTCCATGTTGAATGAAAGATCAATCATAATCCTCACCCTCCCCACCTGGAACTGGTGGCTCTGGGTCATAGATATGACAAGGGTAGGACAAGATCCTAACCCTAGAATCCGTGACTGGGAACTCCCTAACACATTACTTGGGGTTGGGGTGATTATGACCGAAGGGATAATAATCGACATGAACCCCAAGAACACTAACCTTTTAGTAGGAAAATTTTGTGAAAAACCTAATCAGAGGAATACAAATCCAAATTGGAGACACACAGCTTTGCCCTTTCCCATGGTTTGGCAAGTCCAGAGGTTTCTATGGAGGTTTCAAATTCACCCACCTTAGACAAGGGATCCAAATAATAATAAGAAATTCCATTGGTGGATTATAAAAGTGCATAATTAGAGCCTCATGTATGGTAGAGGATAGAGAAATCCAAGGGATTCTTGCGTAGATAGGACTTGGTGAGAAAAGGAAGGATTACACAGAGGGTAATTTGCTCTGCTGGACTTGTGTGAGGTGATGATACCTAGGGAGATGAACCAAATGAGAAATAAAACATGGTTGTGGCTTTTCTAAAGCCTTATTAAGGGTCTTCATAGGTGTTCCTATAAGTGGATCACATTGGTCCCTGGTTATGGGAGGTGGCCTCATGCTAGTGTTCATCAACCATAGGGGAGTGAGTGCCTCACACAGGTGTTGTTTACTTTAAACCTCAGAAGGAATTTATTTTCATTACCCCCTTTAATTCAATATTTTTCAGGTTTTATAGGACTACCTATAAGGTTTTTGAGGGCTTGGGTGAAGGACTAGGGTGATTAGAGTGTCTAAAGGCCATCAGAAATTTCCGTCCATACAAATGAAGACCCCATTGGCCTATTTATAGGAAAATATAGGAACTTGGGAAAGAGGGGATATCTAACTTAGGTTTACCACTCAAGTATCTTACAAAGCCTCCCACTTAGAAAAATCTCACAGGCTGCCCTGTAGGTACCTTGAGCGATAACGATGCTTTTGGGTTTTTGGCCAAATGGCCTTTAGAGGACTTTACAATACTTGGACTTCTTCATTTCTCTTCTTCCCTTCTCCCTATGGTATTTAAATTTGTCTCCTTTTCATCCATTTGACAAAACATAGTGTCAAAAATGATCATTAGGGTCAACTAATTTAGATTTGGGGTTTTAGTGGCTTGAAAATTATAACACCTAAAAAATTTAGGATACTATGTTCAATAGCATTCTTTACACACAACACTGAGATTTAAGTGAACCACGATATACTATTAAAATATTATTATTTACTATAACAGTTATAACCTGGTAGTTAAATTGGTATTGATTAAATAAACAATTATAAATTTATGTTTTACACATATATAAAATAAATTAATTGGATATCAACTGTTTAGAAATAAAAAATAAACCATTTTATATTAAAAGATATGTTTTTCTAAAGAAACCATTTTTTTCGCAATACATTTTTATCTTTAAAAATTAAATTTATCAATATTGTGAATGATCTTAATGAAATGTATATATTATATATCCAATAATTTTTTTAACATTCATGTAATATTTTTTCAATTCATAGGATCTGTATAAATCATGTTTTATGATTAGAAATGTATTTCTCTGATAAATGGTTTTCATTGAGTTTTTTACTCTTATTTTAAAATTAATTACTTAAAATTGTTGAAATTTAATATTTTAAAATGTATCTCATATTTTTTATTAGGATATTTAAAGGTTTTGACATTATGAATTGTAACCTTGGTAAATTTTTATCACCTTGGTAGGGGTAAAATGGGTAAAACTTGGCTAAAATTTTGGTTAAGACTTTTAGATTACCATAAAACTTATCTTTATCCCATTGGATGAGTGTATTTCGACCATTCATATCCAATGAAGGAAAATATGTCTACTTCGTGCCATTTTTCATTGATTATGACCCATATATTGTTTTAAAAAAATCTTAAATACAAATTATCACTCTCTTGACTTTAATAACTATAAATTTTTATAAAAGAGGATAATTTTTGTTCTAAATATTTATTTGGAATAAAAATAATTTTTTTATCCAAGTAATTTATTTCTAATTTCTGAAGATTGAAAAATTACGTTAAATTATTATGCAACACCTACATAATATTTATTAAATAAATAGAAAAATAAAATAAACTATTTTTAAAATATTAAAATTAACATAATTTGGGTAAAATATTTTGCTCCATAGATTTTATAGATAAATAAAACATATTAAGAATATGGGAAAGGTTCATATTCTCATTCCTTTACTTCCAGGTTTTCTTTAAATCAAATAAAATGAATTCTGTCAAAAAGATCATTAATGATATTTTATGTTAAATAATATATAATTAAATTATTAACAAATCATAAAAATAAGGAAAGAGGATAATTAGTATAAGAAATAGTTAAAATATACTCCATTTTCCATTTATGAGCTAATTGCTATCTTATAAGTAAAAGTTTTACCCTTTAATATAAAAAGTCATTATCGTAGTTAAGATTAAAATGGTTAAACAAGTGGTTAAATCAAAATATAATTTTTAAAATGAAACCAAAATTGAGATAAATTTAATTGGATGATGTTATTTTCACATAATATACCTTTTCTTCAAATATATGTCTCTATGGATCCATTTTTATTGATAATGACTTAATTATATTTTAATCATTTTAGAAATTCCAAGTGTCTTCTTTCCCTCACTTATAAAAGGACACCACTTATCAATTTTATTTACACCAATATTAGCCATATAGCATGAAAAAACTATAAATTTATATTATAAACCAACTTATCCAAAATTATAGGTTCTTTTTTTCTTAAAATACCATTCTAAGGGTCATTTCAAAATGTTCTAAAGGAGGAATCCTGAAGGAGAGGTAATCATCTTACCCATCCCTTTTCAATTATTTTATTCTTCATCCTCCTAAAAATATACTGTATTTATCATAAAAAAATAAATTGAATGACTTTAATATAATGAAATTTTATTATGATCATGAAACCACCATTATCTACTCTCTTTCCCATCAAATGGGTAGTGAAAGTATCACTCATGCATATGTGTGGACTACCACCTCCATGTAGATACGTAATTTATTTTTCATCACCATATTTCATAGATATGTATTATGTTGGGTTTAATATTTACACATTATATTCATGAAATTATTATTATTATGGAATTAAATTATTATATATAACTACTTACCTTCCAATATGTTGGAAAATGATAATGTCGCTCATGCGTATGTATGGATTGCCACCTCTACATATCGATGTGATTAGTTTTTCATTTATATTTTAGATGAATGGTAATAATCAGATATTAAATGAATATATATGATATTTATGATATAATAATTTTTTTGTAATGGTGAATGATTATTTCCCGTTCTTATGCCCCATATTTCGAAATGTGAAAACATCGTTCATGCATATGTACGACCTACATCACCATGAACGACATAATTAATTTTTCTATATCTAATTTCTATGGATTATTATATATTTATATAATTAATATTTATGATATTTATATCATGATTAACATTCTGAAGATTATGGAACCATGGTCAAAGTACACAAAGTAAAACTACATAACTAAAACATACATGAAAAATGAAGCAATTATCACCTTGAATAGTTATTTTAATAAATAATTGTTAATAAATGGATGAAAAATGTTACAAGTAAATCATATATGGTTTGATATATTTGATTTGTTTTGGGAATATGTGTGTAATTAATCTATAATTATTATATAGTATGTTCAAATACATATTAAGGATGTCAGACCCGAGGGAAGAGTTATTCGTCTCAAATTGTCATGTTTGGGAAATATGTTATATTGTAAACCTATCAAATTTTATGAGGTATATATAAGACCCCCTTTTATATGTTATATAATTAATATATTTATATTAAAGGAATTTAAATTTTCCTTGGAAGTTATTTGTTTCACGAGTATTATGATTTGGATGTTACCAAAGTGGTAAGGGTTTATTTCATAATCTCATCATTATTTGGGGTTGGTTATGTAAAAGTGTTCATTAGGGTATTAATTTGATATTTATATCTTTAACCCAATATATTTTCTTCTCCTTTGGTCATTTCAATAAATTATGAGTTTTACTTTCATTTTTCTCTCTTTAAACAGTCTAAAGTCATAAAGAATATTTCTAATAAAAGATGAATTTATTTCTCTCTTCGGTTGAATTTTTTTCTTATATGTCCATGTTTTCTAAAAATGTTTTAAAAAATTCTTTAAAAATTATATTATTATTTTTTAAATTCATTTTTATCATTGATTGAATTTTAAAATAATGGTTTAAAATTAATCTTCTTGTCATTTTCCGAACGAGGTACTTTTTCTTTTTACCAGAATAAATAAAAACTGAATTTTGAGTGTTTATAAAAAATAAATGAAATTTTATGACATCATTACCAATAAATAATTAGAATATTACCTTACATAGATCAATTATTCATTTACAAGAAAATAGTTTTCCTAATATTCTAGAAATTTTTAATTTTTAGAGGTTTTTTTCAATGTGAAAATGGTATTTTAATAAATAATGTTTTAATGAACTTTTAAGGTATTAATATTCATAAAAAATAACAAAAAATTATTATAATTATACTCCACTATGGATATTTTGTAATGATACCATCCTTATTCTTTCTCTGGATGGTTTATGATCACTTTCACTGGGGAGAGTATTCACATTTTGTATACTATTTCATTTTATATGAAACATTTTTTATTATTAAGAAAAATTGATAATTTTTTTAGTTAATCATATGGTGAATTCATTGGACTTATTAAGTGAATTTTAGGGTCTAGAATTATATATACCTTGATGCATCAGTATGTATCATGAGAAAAAATGGGTTAGATATTTGGTCGAGGCCTTAACCATTTATGTTTGATGTCATGGAATGATGCCTTGTTGATATGTCCATGATGTCTTGGAACTAAGAATATATGGTATGTTTATAATGAAAAAAATTATGAATTCCTTTATTATGAAATTAGTTATTGAGGTCCATGTGTTTATTTTAATTTCTTTGATATCTATAGATAAAATTTAAGCTCCTGTGATTATTTAAATGACATTATTTGATTATCACTTATTCCTACCATATTATTATTTTTTTATCAAGTTACTGATTAAATGTAATGTTCTTTAATAAATTAAACTTTCTATATTTATTTTTTACTTATTTTCTCATGATATCTTCCATTGTATTTAACCATTACTGATCATTTGAACTTACCCATTTCTTAATTTTCTTTCCCCCATGATGCCAGTAAATGTACTATGATTGATAAAAAATGATATGTGAGATATAATGATTATATTATAAAAGAAAAGAAAATGTTTTATTTTATGTTTTCATATATAATTTAAGATTAACCTATGTATCCAGTTTACTAAGACTAGTAAATGATTCAATTATCTGTGATGTGATCTCTTGAACTCATACCTACGTAATAATGTTACCATTAACTCTGGGATACTAGATTCAAGGTATTTATAGTTAGTATCAGAGGAAGTTTATTTGAAATCTTGGGAATTAGACTTCAGAAAACATATATTAGGGAACATTTCCCTATGAATAACTTTGAGGATATGTATAAGTATAAAATAACATCCTAATGTGTTGTTAAAGTAGATATTCTTTTATTTTCATAACAATACATATCTTTATGGATACTATAAGTGGATGTGGTTTTGGAATAGATGAATCTAAGCGTAATATCCCCAAAAAGAGTCATTTGGGTATATCTCAACCATCGTTTCGGTTCTTGGTGAGTACACTCTTACTATGAAGCTGGTTTGACCCTCCTAGTGGACATGCTTGGGTTAATTCAAATTTTATTTATGAACTATTATGATGAGTGAGAGAGTAGAACATACAGAAACCTATGACATTACATAACGATATATGATAAGCCTAATGTTTTTTGGGTTGATAATTCTATGGTTTATTATAAGTTTAAAGGAATTGATACACATTTTGTGGTTTTATGTTGTGGGATTTTAACATGATTAAGCATATTTTGAGGGACATTTATGGAAATAAAACCATTTGGTTTAGAATATTTTTTAGTGATAATTTTATTTGAGGAATAATGGTTTTATATTTTTTGGACATATATTTAACATTTTGAAACTATTTATGGTTCATATCATCATTGATGTTTTGGTAATTATGGTTGATTATGATAAAAGAGTTTGTATATTTTGGGAATATATCAAATTGATAACCATGAGATTTAAAAGTTATTTAGTGAATAAGTGATTAATGTTAAGTACACAATATTAGGAATTTTATATGATAAAAAAAGAACATAATTTGAGGAATGAATATTGAGTTAATTTATGGAATCGGATATGATTTTATTCTAGATTTAGAGTGATATAGGATACTTATAAAAATTATTATCATATTTTAGAGAGTATATGATTAGGTTATACACATTTTTTGTATATGAACATATAGGATATTGATATTATTTAGATATAATAATTAGTTCGATATTAGTATATATATATGTATGGTAAAATCTTTCTATTTTTTGGGATTTGAATTTGGTCAGACATATTTTGGAGGAGTCTCAAGGTTACATTCAACTTTGTTTGTCGTTATTAAGGATTTAGAGATTAATTTAGTACTTCATCATATAAATATTTACCCATTTTTGATAAAATATGCTAATAATTTAGGTTTTGGTAAATATATAGAGATTAGAGGAATAAATCATCTTTATTTTATGGATATCAGATCCATTAAAATTTAATTTTTGTGTTTCAAACATGAAAAAATCATCTTGAATATTCATTTCTTGGAGTAAGATATGAAGTGGAAATTAATTGAAGCACTACTAAGGGATGCAATTGGGCTTATGAAATGAAAATATATTAGGTATATTTTATCATGTTATATATATAGATGGTAAAAGAGTTCCTAAAATATAGGGAAAGAATCTTGAAATAAAAATTTTATTCCTTTACCTCAATTTACAATGAATAGATGGTCTTTCCACTCATTATAGATTAATGGCTTCATGGAATTTAAATTTCTCATGATCGTGTTTTCAATAAATATCCATTAGTATTAAAATGAGAAATTTCTCTTCTATTTATAAATTTTATCTTCTGAACAATGTTCACTTTATCTAGGAACTTGATTATGTGTTATTTTAGGAAATGTTAATGTTTCCCACATCCCCTTTTCAAAGAAAGTATTATTATCCCTATGTATGACGTGGTTTTGAAACAAAGGCATTTTCAAATATTAAAGCTATGATGAATGAGATAAAATTACAAGGGAAAAATTTATTTAAAGGGGTAGAATGTAACACCATCAAAATTTAGAACACTATGCATGATAAATTTTTTAACATGCAACACCGAGCTTTAGGTTAACCACGATACACTGTAAAAATATTTTTATTTAAAGTAAAGATTATAAGCTAACTGTTAAATTGGAGGGTATTAATAGGATGAACTAAATAATGGATAACTTTTGGTTTACACATGTATAAAATAAATCAATTGGATATCAATTTTTTTATAAATAAAAATAAAATCATCCCAATGTAAATGAGATTTTTTTCTAAACAATCTATTTTTTTTGCAGACAATGTTTTTTATCCTAATAAATCAAATTTATCATTATCTTTGAATGAATTTAATGAAACATATATATATTATATTCAATATTTTTTATAACATTAATATAATAATTTTTAGTCATGGTATACAAATAAATCTAGTTTTATGATTGAAAAATTATTTTTCTAAAAAATAGGGTTTGTCTCATTTTGCAAAATTATTTTTAAAATAATTTCAACAACTTATAGAAATTGAATCTTGAAAAATAGATCCCATATTCGGAATATGGATATTCAAATATTGTAAATAAGATCCTTTTTTATTCATTATGTATATCAGCCTTAGTAAAATTGTGTCACCTCAGTAAGGGTAAAACAACTAAAACAAGGTTAAAAAATTGCTTTAAGGCTTTAAAATTCATATAAAACATTCCTTTTTCATATTGGATTATTGTATTTTTATAACTCTAATGAATATTTTCACATAGTTCCATTTTCTTTGATTATGACCCTTCTATTATTCTAAGTAAATTATTAATACAAAATGTCACTCTTCTGAATTTAATAACTCTAAATTTTAATTATAAGGACAAAAATAGGATATTTTTAGTTCTTAATATCTATTTCAAATATGGATTAAATTTTTTCATGTTAATTTTTTTCTAATATTAATTTATTGAATAATTATCTCGAATTCTTACAAATGCATATACAATATCTATTAGATTAATATGAAAATAAAATAAATGATTTGAAAAATATTAAATGTAATAATTTTTTTTGAACTATTATGATCCATGAATTTTACAGATAAATAAAACAAATTAGAAATGTTATAATGGTTTATATTTAAATTTTTTTTCTGACTTGTTTTCTTTAATGTCAAATTAAATGAATATTTCCAAAATGTTATTAATGATATTTTACGTTAAATAATAGGTTATTAAATAAATAAATATAAAAAAAACTTAAAGAGGAAAAATAGGATGATAAATTGAATAAAATTTCATCGCTTATCCATTTATGAGGTAATTTTTACCTTATAAGTAAAATTAAACCCTTTAATATTTAAAATTCATTATTGCGATTAAGAATAAAATTGCTTAACCAAGGGGTTAAACAAAAATATAATGTTTAAAATGAAAAAAAACATATCTATATTTAATTTATTATTATATTTATAAATTTTACCCATTTTCATGAAATATATTTCCATTTGGAATCATTTTACTAGATAATGACCTAATTATATTTTAATCTTTCTAGTAATTCAATGTGGATCCTTTTTATCCTTTACAGGACACCCCTTATCTCTTTTTATTTTCACCATTATGATCCATAAAATTGAACAAAAAACATTCTAATTTTATTCTCAACTTTCCTGTCAACAAATTTGTTGTGCTGGTATTCTTAAAATACTATTTTAATGGTCTATAATAAAGGATCTAAAGGTGGTCTTTCGAAGAAGAAGTAATTATATTACCCAAAAAATTTCATCTTATTTGTTTTATACCATCTATAAATATATGGTATTAATAATAAAATCAAAAAATTAAATATGAAACATATTCAAAAATATTATTTTGATCATGAAACCACCATTTTCCCCTCTCATCTTCATAAAATGGGATGTGAAAGTATCACTCTCATGTATTTGTTCACTACTAACTCCACGTTGCGATACAAGTCAAATTCCATCTCCATATTTCATGTATTGTTTTAATTTTTATAAATTTTAGTCATGAAATTATTATGATTTTTAAATTATAATATCATATCTCCCTTCTTAACATCAAATTTGTTGGAAAATGATAACGTCTCTCATGTGTATGTGTGGACTACCATCTGCACGAAGCGATGATATTCTTATTTTATTTTTTTACATTAATGGTAATAAGGATAGATTAAAAAAATATATGATATATATAATATAATAATGATTCTTTAATTTTGAATTATTATTTAAAATTCTTTAATTCCATCTATGAAAAAGTGAAAACAATGTTCATGGGTATGTACTCTCTACCGTCTACATGAACGATGTAATTCATTTTTCTATCTCTAAATTTCATGTATGAATATATATATATATATAATGAATATATATGATATTTATATCATTATTAATATTCTGGAGATAATTTTACCTTTTTCAAAGTAAAATTAAAAAATTACAAAACCTAAAAATAGATGAAAAATGAAGCAGTTATCACCAGAACTATTATTTTAATATTGTATTGTCAATAAAATGGTGACAAAAGGTTATAAGTAAATCATATATGGTTTCATATATATAATTTTTTTCTAGATTATATTTATAATAAATCCTTATTTATTATAAAGGATGTATGAGCACATATGTAGGAAGTTGTACTTGAGGTAAGGGTTCTTCATCTCAAATTTTCTTATTTGGGAGATATGTTATGTTGTACAATTGTATACTTTTATGAGGTGTATACAGTACCCCATTGGATATGTTATTTAATTAATTTCATTATATTTATGGTATTTAATGATTCATTTAAAGTTATTTCTTTTATGGGGGTTGTGATTTGAATGTTTCCAAAATGTTAAGGGTTTATTTCACCATCTCTTCATTACTTGAGATTATTTAAATCTAAGTCTCCATTAGGGTAATTTTTTGATATTTCTATCATAAACCTAGTCTATTGTATTCTCTAATGGTTATTTCGAGAAATTATAAAATTTCCATTCATTTTCCTCTCTTTAAATACTCAATAGAATGAAGAATATTTTTGATAAAATCTGACATCACATCTCTCTTCTATGAAAAATCCTTTTTTTATCTATATTTTCTGAAAAAAAATTCAATAATGTTTTTAATTTCATCCTTTTATTGTTTAAATTAATTTTTACCAATGATATTAATTTTAAAAAATGTTTTAAAATAAGTCTTCTTATTATTTTACCAATGAGCCACTTTGACATTTTACCAGAAATTTGAAAAGAATATTTGTTTTAAAGTATATAACATGAACACAATTTCCCAATTTCATTAAAACCAATTGATTCCAAGATTCCATTAAAATTATTCATTGATATTTTCAAACAAAACATTTTTCTTAATAATATGGAAATTTTTAGATTTCAAAAGTGATTTTTAATGTGAAAAGGGAATTTTCCTCAAAAATGATTTTAATGATATTTTTATGGTATTTCTATTCATAAACGTCAAAAAACATTTAATAAAATTATACTAAACTAAGGATATTTTGTATTAATACCATCCTTATTCTTTATTTTTATGGTTTATGATCTGTTTTACTAGGGAAAGTTTTATCATTCCACCTGCTAGTTCTTTCTATAGAGAATGTCTTTTTTACTTTCAAGATATGTTTATTAATTTTTATTACTTAATAATATGATGAATGCATTGGAGTTATTAATTTATGGGTGGGGATTTGAATTATATATCCCTCAATGTATTGATAGGTCATTGGTATTTCGCTGAGGCCTTACCCATTTATGTATGGTGTCTTTGAATGAGGCCTAGATGATATGTTTATGATTATTTGTAACGATGCCTTGATGCTAAGTTTTTTATACATGGAGTTATGAATTTTATAAATATGAAGTCAATTATTGTTGTTAATATGATTATTTGAATAGTTAAAATATCCATGGATAAGTTTCAAGCTCATTTTATCATTTATATGGAATTATCTTGAGGTACTTGAGAAGGATGGTGTCAAAAATAGGAAGGTTATGTCTCCTATTATATGAGAATCTATAATTTATATTGACATCCAACACCTGAGTCATTGGTTGAACCCATGACACCGAAGGAAGGCCATATGGATACTAATAAATTATTCAAATAGGTTGAAAAAAGGTTGTGCCTACACAGCCTCTAGATCATACCTCCCTGACATTGGATATTCACACATCAAAGCAGGCTACACCTAGTCTAGAGGCCTCAATTTTGGATGATGCAAAAAAATAATAGGAATCAATAGTGGCCATAGATCTGAAGGAAGAGTCTTTGGATGAGTCAAGGTATCACAATACATGGGGGAAAGGTCAACACCTAGAAAGCTGGGGTTCCTACTAGGGTAGGAGAAATTGATACAAAAAATGATGAATGTAGTCCTCCAACGTATGGTGTGTGGCTTACATTGTCTAGTTGATACATTTATGCATGTTGTTTCTTTGTGGCATTTTTTACACCACACTTTTGATCTTAAAACTCCATGTACCTCATGTGGTTTATGGTATTTTTTATTAAACTTCTCTGGGACCATGAGTTTGGGGATACCAAATCCTTGGTTTGAGCGATCATTGATTAATAAATATATAAATAGTAATATATATATATATATATATATATATTTTCATAATATAATATGAATTATAAAATTATAAAATTAAAATTAAGAATTGGAATATTTATATTTACATTGATTTACAATTGCTAATATATAGATATATTATTATTAAAAACTAATTATAAATATGTATATATTGTATTAATTGTATATAATAATATATGGAATTAGAAGCTACATTTAAAATTATTTATTATAATTAAAAATATTTATATTTATATAAATGTATAAATATTTTTTATTTGTGTTGGATATATAGTATAACCAACACATACCTTTTTGTATCCGGTGATACACATACACATACATGCACACACACATACATGTATGCACATACACACACACACACACACACATGCACGCACGCACACACACAAATGAATACATATACACATACATCAATACACACACACACATGCATACAAATGTATACACATAAATTATAAGGCCCCAGCCTTAAACCTTACATAATCTTGAGTTATTACAAGATTACACATTGAGGATCTTTTCAGGTTTAGAGTTTTAGAGAATTAGATCATGAAACTTGCATTACATTCAACATTTAAACAAAGTGGTTACATAAAAGACAGTATTTATTCTTCCCATCAACGGAAACATATTTAAAATAAAGCATGGATTCTTTCTTGACACATCCTTGACACTATCATCACATCATGTACCTTTCCCATGACCTGTGAAAAACATTTCAAAAACTTGGGATGAGCATAAAAAGCTCAGTAAGGGTTATCAAAATATGGAAAGGAAACCTGAGTTCATATATACATAAGAATGAAATCATACTTTACCCATAAAACATAGGCACTTTAACATACCTCATCAAACCATGAATAAATCATAGAAATCAAAATACATAAAGGTAACTTGAGGCATTCATAACATTCTTACGTAGGGAGTAACCCTCTTGGTTACGTTTGGAATACCCATCACAGTATATTCCCTAAATCTCTTCGGAGAAACCTTAACGTTACACTCCTTCGCATTACCCAATGCATTGGAGAGCTATATCGGGCTCACCCGCCCTTAGTTTATCACGGAACCACCCATCTTCATAACAATGCCCAAGAACCATAACATAATCTTATCTCATAAAACATGCATAAAGGAAACATAACATTTCCACCTTTCAATAACAAGATATCAATACAACACATTGATATAAATACATTATGAAAACCATTTTCAATACCAAAATAAAAGAAAAGTAAAACATGGTATTTATTTTTCTTTTAAAAAGAATGTATGGCTTGTAGAGGAAGCCGAAACTCAAATAATGGTCACGGAGGCAGAGAAGTCATTGTCTCCGCATACGTACGACAAAAACATTCCCTTTTGTCATTTAATAAACACTTCATATAAAAAAGATTCCTTTTGAATAAACTTAAAAGTCAAAGGGGTTTATACACCGTATAAAAGAAGGTTGTGTATAAAACAGAATATGCCTCAATGAAAGGAGATTGAGACGAAGTCCCTTACAAAGACGATATCCTTGGTTTAAGGATAAATCAATTACATAATTATGTGTGAAAAACGAATACACCAAATATAAGTGGATATTAAGTGTAAAATAATCAAAGGTCATTCACACATATTCAAAGGATGATATATTAAATAACTACATGTTGAACCCAAAGAAATCGAAATTGGGTTAAGAAGTTCCCTTGACAGCCTAACGGTGTCACATCAAAATGAGTTGATGAGAGATAAAAAAAGGGTATCTCATCACTTGGAAATAAAATTTACATCAATAAGGATATATGAGAACATATACCAGCATAACACTATGTAAATTAAAAGACCCAACAAAAGAAGTCTTTTAAAAAGAGGAGGGTGAAAGGTTCCCTTACTGACATGGGTATCTTTCGAAACATACACCTCGTGAAAGAAGGACAATACAACATTGATGTAAATACTCATAAAAGAAAGTATATTACACAATGAGTAAAATAATTGGCAGTACATACACCACTCAAAGGAAATTGTGGCAAATGTAGCATAAATCTCACGGGAATAAAAGTGAGATGAAAAATCCCTTACAAAAACTCGGCAGCCTAACGGCTCCACATAAAACTTACAAAAATGGATTGATGAGATCAAATAGGGTATCTCATCATATTAAAATAAAGTTTATAGAAAGAGGAATATAAAATAACATCCCCCAAAATAACAAAGAGGAGCTTAAAATAAGTGACATAAAGGAGAGTACTTAAAAAGAAAGAGAGAGGTTAGATCTCTTACGAAAATTCGGCAGCCTAACGACGCCACTCAAAACTTCCAAAATGGATTGATGAGAGAGAATAGGGTCTCTCATCACATGAACATAAAAATTACAGTAAGATTAATATAAAATAACATCTCAATAAAAAGAACGATGATATTTAAAATGGAATGACATAAAAGAGTGTACTTAAAAAGAAAGAGAGGAGTATGATCCCTTAACTCAAGTCCAACTTGTCTTGTTCGTTTCTTTATATTCCTGAATAATAAACTTTGGTCAATTAATAATTTTCTAATTAATTCCTTTAGAGATTATTATTCAGTTCATATCACATATTATAATGTTATAATAATTGTTTAATAATGTTAGTTCATATCAGACGTTTTTGCCGATGTTTGGTACATGAGTCAAAAATGAACTTGTTTGAAAAAAGATTGCCCATGTAGTTATAAGTAAATAATTTCCAGAAAATTATTAATGATTAAAATATCATATATATCCATTAAATATTCATTTAATTATATTCCATATCATTTGGAGATAAAAAACAAAAAGCACCGTTCATGGAGACGGTAGGCCGTACGTACGCATGAACGCTACTTTCATTTTTTTTTTCATATTAATGGAATTAAAACAAAATCATAGATATATATATATGTTATAATTCCAGAATTATATCCATAATTTAGATGTTATATATTACATATATATCCATTATATATATGTACTTATAATATTACATAACATTTTGAGATAAGAAATAAAATGTACCGTTCATGGAGACGGTAAGCCGTACGTACGCATGAACGCTACTTCCATTTATATTTCATATTTAATGGAATTAAAACATAATGATACATAATAGTATTTTAATTCCAGTATGGTATCATAAATAATATCATTAAATATATCCTTTATACGTACCACATATGGTATTAACGAATCAAATCACTTTGAGGGGGCGGTAGTCCGCACTTCCTTAAATGAAGATATCGCGTTTACCCATAATGGAAACTATAAAAGTACTCCATAAATGAAAAATACAGAAGGTTAAGTAAAAAAAACATATTATATATCATATATAAATATAGTTTCATCTTAATGGCCACCTTTTAAGGTGTTAGAAGGATGTTGAACAATCATCGTTTCGGGAGGCCGAAATTCACCATCCACGGAAACGGTATGTTCTTTAACCATTAGATGTAGGTGTGTGAAATTGTAGCTCGAATCCTTCTTATACAAACATACTAGTATATTTATGATACTGAATTTGTTACAAAAGAAATGAATAAAAAGAGTTTAGGGGGTTGGAGAAGCAAAATAAAACAAAAGGACTCAAGTGAAGACATTACCTTAAAATCGGGTAACTCCCTTTGGTTTGAGCTCAAAGGTTTAATTGGGAAGACTTATGCCCAAAGTGAGGCTTCAAGGAGTACGAGAGGGAAGTTTAGAGACAAAATGGGCAGGTGTTGACCGAGCCAAAGGCTTTTGGGAGAGTGGGTAAGGAGGTAGAGGTGGGGGCCTTTTATAAGAGGAGAGGAGGGGCACTCTTGGAAGGTAAAGAAAAGTCACTTTATTTTAAAATGGTATTCGGATTTAAGAAGTCCCACATTGATTTTGTTTGAGGATAAGGTGATAAGGGTTCTAAATCCACTCATACAATAGGTTTTGGACATGTGTAGGTCTTAGATATTACATTATCTTTCCATTTTATTTAAATCGTTAAATAATGAGGTCATCGCTGCATCATCATGATGTCATAAATAATTTACTTTATTTAATGTATAAACATTATAAAACAAATACTATGATGTAGGAAATCTTTTTATCTTTCCAATGAATATTTATATTCAAAATTATGATTTGTATAACCCCATGTAAAATTTTTTTTATTAAAACATCTCATGTTCGTGTCATTTTTACTTTAACATTAAATAAAAAGATATTTATGTCATTTTCCAACCAAAGTGGCTCCATGGGGTCCCCAAGTTGACCCATGGATTTTCTTGGTCGGCCATGACACATCCAATGAGGGTAGGACATGTGTCTAGGTCATTTGATTTTATTAAAACATTATTCTTACCATAAACTACACTAATTACCTCTAATCATGATTGAAAACTTAATACATTACTATTCACCAAAAAATTATTTTTATCCCATTGAACCACATTTTACATCTTAATGACAACCATGTATGTCGGATTTTTGAAATTCAAAACACAAAGATGGCAAAATTTCATTTAAACGGAAAAATCAGTTTTTATAAGTACCACTTATTGGTTTCACTATTCATCAAAAATTGAAGTTTTTCAGAAAAATCCCAAAAATTCACCCTAAGCTATATTTTATATTTCGAATTCAAAAATGATGTCTATTTTACAAAATTCAAAACATATAAGTCACATTAATTAATTTAATAATTAATTCCCGCTGTGAGAGCAAATAGCGTGTTTTTATGAAACAATAAGTATCAAAAGATTGACAGTAGTTTAAGTCTGATTTCAAAGTGAACTTAATTCCAATGACCACTATTGGATTTAATAGTAAAAATATATTCTAATTTCACTTTAAAACCAATTAAAAAGATAATCTAATCATATAAATAAATTAGATTAAAAAGAGGTTTGGAATTAAAATACAACATTTTACACTATTCATTAAAAAAATGAACTTTATCGGAAAGATACCAAAAATTTACACAAAGTAAATTTTGATGTCCCAATTCTTAAGAAGAGTTTTATTTGCTCCAATATAATTTATAAGAGTTAACAAAACTATATTTAATGATGGTTCGCCATCAAAAGGTGATAAATGAACCTTTAGTGAAAACTAGGGCATATACGCCTAAAATTGAATTCTTTCCGTATTTTAAGCCTTTATCTTTTATTGGATAAATGTAAAAACATATATAATCATATTTTAGTTATATCTATCCATTCCCACAAATACAATAGCTACTTGTTAACTACCATTTAAAATAATATTATTTTATTATTAGAGTGCTACGTAAGATTCCCAAGAAACTCGTTGTTGCATGTTGGGTACACCATCGAGCATAGCGTCCCCTTTAAAGTCATATTAATATTTTATTCAAAAATATGGATAAATATGGAAATTTCATATTCTTTATTTACCAGGGGTGTTACATCCTTCCCCCCTTTTGGGAATTGCGTCCTCGCAATTTTTAAAATTGAGCTTGGAAACATCCTTGAAAGTCCCACATCGGAACGAGAGTCGGTAAAACAATCAATTTAAAATAAAGGATGATAAGTACAGAGGTCACCCTAGTTAACCCATACTGGGATTCCATGTAGAAAAACATGGACATGGAAGAAAAAGAAAAGGGTCATGTTCTTGAGGGATAGTGATAGTAAACATGTCTAGGAGAAAGTTAACCATAAGAAAATCACAAACTTGTGATGGGTTAAACGGTATTCGATTCCCTAGTAGGAAAAGTTAATAGACAACATTTTTGATTTAATTTACTCTTTATTGAAGAATTTATTCATAAGGAAACATAATCACTTATCATGTTGACTTTTAACTTTTACTAGATTCCTTAATCAAACTCATATTTTTTTTCCAAAAGACGAGTATTCAGGGAGACTTGTTCGCATTAAGAGTACTATAATCAACTTCTAGAGAATCACCTAATCCACCAAAGAGAACTATATACTTCCCATGTATTTAGGCTTTAACCAAAACCAAAACCAAAAAGGTTAGTACAAGGTCAGATAATCCAGAAAAGGATAACCCTTTAAAAAGAAAATCTATACTTAATCTCCAAAATTTGTCCAACAAAACCCAAAGTTCAATGAGGACCATCCGATAAACAATTTGTCCATAAAATTCTTCAAAGTAAACCAATCTAGGATTGAAACCCAAATATTTGAAGGATTTAGTCACATAGTCTTCCAAGTTAAATCGAAACATTTATCTCCAAACAACATCAGTTGCTCCTAAAGTCTCGTATTGAAAAGTAATTAACCTAATCACATATCCTCTATGATAGGTTAATCATTTTCATAAATAACCCAAAATCAAGTTACTCTTAATTCATAAAATCATATAACTAAAAAGAATCAGTCAAACTAACCAGGGACTTCACGTAGTCCAGTGGTAGGCGATAAATACCAGTCGCACTTTGGTTGTGGGTTTGATTCTCGCAGCTTTGTTCGACGCGACGGGTAGTCACACGGTCTTCGTGTTGTCCTTTTTCAAAAACTATATAATTCTCAAATCATTCCCCAAAAAGGGATAAAATCATAAAAAATAACCATAACATAATTTAACCTCAATTTTATCTCATGCCTTTCACTTCAATCATAACATATAGTAACCCATAATTACCTCAAAAGTAAGGATCATATAAACCCAAATGGTTCTTTATAACTGTGTCCACAAAAGAAAAGATAACTATTCCTTGAATAAAATTTTCATATATTAAACATCAGGGTTATACATAATATAAAAAGTCTTCTAATGTAACCCCATCATCAAAAGAGACTTAATACTCTTAAGAATTTCACCATAACTCTTGAAGCCCTTATATGTTGACATCTTACTCATTCAACATTCTTCATGATCCATTAACCATTCCTTTCCAACTTATTCCGAAATACCTCTTTCCTACAAACAAAATCATGAATCATATCCTAAGATTCCAAAATAGGAAAACAATAGTCATGAAATAATACATACCTTTGATTGCTCATTGTCATTTTCTTCATCCTCAATCGGAATGGCATTAGGTACTGGTAAACAAACATTTGTACGCTCTTGGTGATCCCATTCACGAAACTTCTTCATAGGACATGTGTTTTCATAATGACCAAGCACACCACATTTAAAACATTCAATTGATTCCTCAGAAAGAACTTTTTTCCCTTTCCTCGAGTCAACTGGATGCTTCCTTTTTCCATGGTAGGTTCTTGCTTTATGACCTTCATTTCCACATCTATAGCATATTTCTGTCCCTTTGAAACATTTTCCTAGGTGATTCTTTCCACATCTTTGGAACATTGGTTTTTGAACACACTTACCTTTATGATTATTACCTGTACTTCTATAGGGATTTGTTTCTCACATATATGATGCCTTAGAGAAATCACCAAGGTTTAGGTGGTAAATCATGACTCCAGATAGTTGGTTGAGGATAATCACAAGAGTTCTCATTGCAGCTCCCATATGATTCAGTTGCTTGCTCAAAAAACTGTCACAGTTTCCTTCACATCCACTGTTACTTTGGTGCCTTCTAGATCCAGCCATTTACTAAAACCAAAAAGGTCAGTGTGAGTATATGAAAAAACCATCATGTACTAATGAGTAAGATAAACACTAAGATATAATTACTCATTCACTTTATCTAAAACTAGGACTCTTTCTGAAATCCTAACCATTATGGTAATGCCACTTATGCTTAAAGAATTCCCTAACCTCTAAAGTTATCTAAACCGACCTCTAATACCAACTATAAGGTCTCAGCCTTAAACCTTACATAATCTTGAGTTATTACAAGATTACACATTGAGTATCTTTGCAGGTTTAGAGTTTTAGAGAATTAGATCATGAAACTTGCATTACATTCCACATTTAGACAAAGTCGTTACATAAAAGACAATATTTATTCTTCCCATCAATGGAAACATATTTAAAATAAAGCATGGATTCTTTCTTGACACATCCTTGACACTATCATCACATCATGTACCTTTCCCTTGACCTGTGAAAAACATTTCAAAAACTTGGGATGAGCATAAAAAGCTCAGTAAGGGTTATAAAAATATGGAAAGGAAACATGAGTTCATATATACATAAGAATGAAATCATACTTTACCCATAAAACATAGGCACTTTAACATACCTCATCAAACCATGAATAAATCATAGAAATCATAAGACATAAAGGTAACTTGAGGCATTCATAACATTCTTACGTAGGGAGTAACCCTCTTGGTTACGTTTGGAATACCCATCATAGTATATTCCCTAAATCTCTTCGGAGAAACCTTAACCTTACACTCCTTCGTGTTACCCAATGCATTGGAGAGCTATATCCGGCTCACCCACCCTTAGTTTATCACGGAACCACCCGTCTTCATAACATTGCCCAAGAACCATAACATAATCTTATCACATAAAACATGCATAAAGGAAACATAACATTTCCACCTTTCAATAACAAGATATCAATACAACACATTGATATAAATACATTATGAAAACAATTTTCAATACCAAAATAAAAGAAAAGTAAAACATGGTATTTATTTTTCTTTTAAAAAGAAGGTATGGCTTGTAAAGGAAGCCGAAACTCAAATAATGGTCACGACGGCAGAGAAGTCATTGTCACCGCATACGTACGACAAAAGCATTCCCTTTTGTCATTTAATAAACACTTCGTATAGAAAATATTCCTTTTGAATAAACTTAAATGTCAAATGGGTTTATACACCATATAAAAGAAGGTTGTGTATAAAACAGAATATGCCTCAATGAAAGGAGATTGAGACGAAGTCCCTTACAAAGACAGTATCCTTGGTTTAAGGATAAGTCAATTACATAATTATGTGTGACAAATGAATACACCAAATATAAGTGGATATTAAGTTTAAAATAATCAAAGGTCATTCACACATATTCAAAGGATGACATATTCAATAACTACATGTTGAACCCAAAGAAATCGAAATTGGGTTAAGAAGTTCCCTTGACAGCCTAACGGCGTCACATCAAAATGAGTTGATGAGAGATAAAAAAGGGTATCTCATCACTTGGACATAAAATTTACATCAATAAAGATATATGAGAACATATCCCAACATAAAAATATGTAAATTAAAAGACCCAACAAAATATGTCTTTTAAAAAGAGGAGGGTGAAAGGTTCCCTTACCGACATGGGTATCTTTCGAAACATACACCTCGTGAAAGAAGGACAATACGACATTGATGTAAATACTCATAAAAGAAATTATATTACACAATGAGTAAAATAATGGGCAGTACATACACCACTCAAAGGAAATTGTGGCAAATGTAGCATAAATCTCACGAGAATAAAAGGGAGATGAAAAATCCCTTACAAAAACTCGGCAGCCTAACGACGCCACATAAAACTTACAAAAATGGATTGATGATATCAAATAGGGTATCTCATCATATTAAAATAAAGTTTATAGAAAGAGGAATATAAAATAACATCCCCCAACATAACAAAGAGGATCTTAAAAGAAGTGACATAAAGGAGAGTACTTAAAAAGAAAGAGAGAGGTTAGATCTCTTACAAAAATTCGGCAGCCTAACGGCACCACTCAAAACTTCCAAAATGGATTGATGAGAGAGAATAGGGTCTCTCATCACATGAACATAAAAATTACAGTAAGAGTAATATAAAAGAACATCTCAATAACAAGAAAGATGAGCTTTAAAAGGGAATGACATAAAAGAGTGTACTTAAAAAGAAAGAGAGGGGTAGGATCCCTTACCTCAAGTCCAACTTGTCTTGTTCGTTTATATTTCTGAATAATAAACTTTGGTCAATTAATAATTTACTAAGTACCTCCTTTAGAGATTATTATTCAGTTAATATCACATATTATAATGTTATAAAAATTGTTTAATAATGTTATTTTATATCAGACGTTTTTGCCGATGTTTGGTACATGAGTCAAAAATGAACTTGTTTGAA
The DNA here is from genome assembly GCA_963277665.1 of Viscum album. NCBI lineage: Eukaryota > Viridiplantae > Streptophyta > Magnoliopsida > Santalales > Viscaceae > Viscum > Viscum album. Next base: position 1,080,375,511 of record OY728145.1, on the reverse strand, counting down.
AAAAGATTGCCCATGTAGTTATAAGTAAATAATTTTTAGAATAGTATTAATGATTAAAATATCATATATATCCATTAAATATTCATTTCATACTATTCTATATCATTTGGAGATAAAAAACGGAAAGAGCCGTTCATGGAGACGGTAGGCCGTACGTACGCATGAACGCTACTTTCATTTTTTTGTCATATTAATGGAATTAAAAAAAATGAGAGAGATATATATATGTTATAATTCCAGAATTATATCCATAATTTATATGTAATATATTACATATATATCCATTATATATATGTACTTATAATATTACATAACATTTTGAGATAAGAAATGAAATGTACCGTTCATGGAGACGGTAAGCCGTACGTACGCATGAACGCTACTTCCATTTCTATTTCATATTTAATGGAATTAAAACATAATGATACATAATAGTATTTTAATTACAGTATGGTATCATATATAATATCATTAAAAATATCCTTTATACGTACCACATATAGTATTAACGAATCAAATCACTTTGAGGGGGCGGTAGTCCGCACTTCCTTAAATGAAGATACCGCGTTTACCCATAATGGAAACCATAAAGGTAGTCTATAAATGAAAAATACAGAAGCTTAAGTAAAACATAAACATATTAGATATCATATATAAATATAGTGTCATCTTAATGGCCACCTTTTAAGGTTTTAGAAGAATGTTGAACAATCATCGTTTCGGGAGGCCGAAATTCACCATCCACAGAAACATTATGTTCTTTAACCATTAGATGTAGGTGTGTGAAAGTGTAGCTCGAATAATTCTTATAAAAACATCCTAGTATATTGATGATACTAGATTTTTTACAAAATAAATTAATAAAAAGAGTTTAGGGGGTTGGAGAAGCAAAATAAAACAGAAGGACTCAAGTGAAGACATTACCTTAAAATCGGGTAACTCCCTTTGGTTTGAGCTCAAAGGTTTACTTGGGAAGACTTATGCCCAAATTCAGGCTTCAAGGAGTAAGAGAGAGAAGTGGAGAGACAAAATGGGCAGGGGTTGGCTGAGCCAAAGGCTTTGGGAGTGTGGGTAAGGAGGTAGAGGTGGGGTCCTTTTATAAGATGAGAGGAGGGGCACTCTTGGAAGGTAAAGAAAAGTCACTTTATTTTAAAATGGTATTCGGATTTAAGAGGTCCCACATTGATTTTTTTGAGTATAAGGTGATAAGGGTTCTAAATCCACTCATCCAATAGGTTTTGGACATGTGTAGGTCTTAGATATTACATTATCGTTCCATTTTATTTAAATCGTTAAATAATGAGGTTATCGCTGCATCATCATGATGTCATAAATAATTTAATTTATTTAATTTATAAAAATTCTAAAAAAAATACTATGATGTAGGAAATATTTTTATCTTTCCAATGAATATTTATAGTCAAAAATATTATTTTTATAACCCCATGTAAAAATTGTTTTATTAAAACATCTCATGTTCGTGTCATTTTTACTTTAACATTAAATAAAAAGATATTTATGTCATTTTCCAACCAAAGTGGCTCCATGGGGTCCCCAAGTTGACCCATGGATTGTCTTGGTCGGAAATGGAACATCCAATGAGGGTAGGACATGTGTCTAGGTCATTTCATTTTATTAAAACATTATTCTTACCATAAACTACACTAATTACCTCTAATCACGATTAAAAACTTAATAAGTTACTATTCCCCAAAAAATTATTTTTATCCCATTGAACCACATTTTACTTCTTAATGACAACCATGTATGTCAGATTTTTGAAATTCAAAACACAAAGATAGAAAAATTTCATTTAAACGGAAAAATCAGTTTTTATAAGTACCACTTAGTGGTTTCACTATTCATCAAAATTGAAGTTTTTCAGAAAAATCCCAAAAATTCACCCTAAGCTATATTTTATATTCCGAATTCAAAAATGAAGTATATTTTAAAAAATTCAAAACATATAAGTCACATTAATTAATTTAATAATTAATTTCCGCTGTCAGAGCAAATAGCGTGTTTTTATGAAACAATAAGTATCAAAAGATTGACAGTAGTTTAAGTCTGATTTCAAAGTGAAGTTAATTCCAACGACCACTATTGGATTTAATGGTAAAAATATATACTAATTTCACTTTAAAACCAATTCAAAAGATAATCTAATCATATAAATAAATTAGATTAAAAAGAGGTTTGGAATTAAAATACAACATTTTACACTATTCATTAAAAAAATGAACTTTATCAGAAAGATACCAAAAATTTACACAAAGTAAATTTTGATGTCCCAATTCTTAAGAAGAGTTTTATTTGCTCAAATAGAATGTATAAGAGTAAACAAAACTATATTTAATGATGATTCTCCATCAAAAGGTGATAAGTGAACCTTTAGTGAAAACTAGGGCATATACGCCTAAAATTGAATTCTTTCCGCATTTTAAGCCTTTATCTTTTATTGGATAAATGTAAAAACATTTAAAAACACATATAATCATATTTTAGTTATTTCTATCTATTCCTGCCAATACAACGGCTACATGTTAAATACCATTTAAAATAATATTATTTTATTATTAGAGTGCAACGTAAGATTCCCAAGAAACTCGTTGTTGCGTGTTGGGTACACCATCGAGCATAGCGTCCACTTTAAAGTCATATTAATATTTTATTCACAAATATGGATAAATATGAAAATTTCATATTCTTTATTTACCAGGGTTGTTACATACATAAACATAAAAATGCATTCATGTACATACATACATACTCATATATACATACATATACATATATATGCACATACACATATACATACACATACATACACATACATACACATACACTCACATATATACCAACATAAAAATACACAAACACATACTCATGCATATATATACATACATGCACAGACATGCACATGCGTATACATACGCATATATACACATACATATATCTACTCATACATATATTGATATATATATATATGTATATACCCATATACATACATACATAAACATGTATACACACACACATACATGTACACACACACATATACATACATACATACATGTACATCCACATACATATACACACATACACATAAATATGCATACACATACATATATACAAGTATGTGTACAAACATACATACAAAAACATACACATAAACCCACATATATACATATACACACATATACATAAATGCATGTGTATAAAAACACATATAAACATGTATACACATACATACACATATACTTACATAGATACACATATGCATACATAAATTCACATATACAGTCATATACACATACCCACATACATATAGACATTTATGAATGTATACATTCATTCATATATATACATACATAAACATTAATATTTTATATATGTACATATACTGACCCCCCATTTTTTCACTATTAATTTTTTTGTCGAATCGTGATCTTTTCATGTCATACCAAACTCACATCACCGTGTAATCCTACATATGACCAGGGTTCAAACCTTGCATGCCTCCCTTGGGAGGAATTCTAGAGCATTTATGGCCAATGACACATGTAGTGATGTGGGTGATGACACATGAAGAGGTGCATAACCATGTACATGTTGAAAAAACACATGATGTAGGCACGACGCCTTTAGGTCAGGACATTGGGGCCTTTGGGATTTAAATTTTTTAATTATCTAGCTATGTTGTGGGTCAAATCTTTGAGAGAGGTGCAATCTGTCCTTGTTATCCCATATATGTGTGTGTTGTTTCATTTCTTGAAACCACCAAGACATGAAATATCAATATATTATTTTTAAATATACATTTTTAATGTATTTAAAAAAATTATTAAATATTTTTATGGATCAATGTAATATATTTTATTATATAAGTTATGAACATATAATTTAAAATAATTTTCAACTTTTATATGAATTATATTTTTAAATGAACATTTTATAGGATAAAATATTTTAATATATTTATATATTTGTTTCTATACTTTATAATATATAATTATATGTACCCTCACACACAGATATAACTATCAATGTATATGTATATCATAAATATAGTTTCATATTATAAATTTTATTATATGAATATAAATATATAAATTTATATATGAAATTTATTTAATGTATTTATATATTTATTTATATAGTTTACATCAATATATTTTATAATATGTGTGTGTGTAATTATAGTTGCTGTAAAATTCCTTGATCTGGCCAAAACAGATCATAAAAAACGTATTAAATAAAAGAGGAAGATGAGTTAGACATACAAGGGATTATTACAAAAACAAGAGTACATGACACCAAACATTTTCGCATCCACCTCTGGAACATAATAATATGGGGTCATAAAAGACCACATCATATCCATATCCATGATTTTATTCTTTGAAAAATCATCTTCCACCTAATTGGCCACCCTATAAGCTTGTCAGACTTCCAAATTGGGTTGAGTTACCTTGTTGAGGAAGTCAACTGAGTGAGGTAATAGTCTCCAAGGAACATTACACGTTGTTGTTTTCAAGGTGTGTAATGAAAATTGAGGATCTGATTTAATTCATAGAAAGTTCCAATTATAGTGAAAAACATACCTCACTTCATGACTTATCACCCATAATTCAACCTCATAAGTAACTCCAACAACATTATAATGATAAAAACATACTTTAACAATGCCATGATATATGCGAAAACACCACCACATCCTGATGGTCCTAGTGCACCAAACGAACCTCCATACACATTCACTTTGAGCCATGGGCTAATTAAAGGTATCAAAAAAATGTATTTGAGTACTCGAGGTTTCCTCAGTTGATTAGAAACTCCAACTAGCATGAGAATCAGTAAGTTAGAAAGGAAATTATGAATTGTAGATATTTGTACCACCGCACTACCACAAAAACAATTTTTCGCAGCGCCCCCCTTTATCAGCGCTAACGAAAAATCGCTGATAAAGGGTCGGCTTCAAAAAAAATTTAAAAAATATATTAATATATTAATATATAAATATAGTTATATTGTTATATAAATATAATATATAATTTTTATATATATTTTAGATAAGTATAAATGTACATTTACACTTATTATACTTAATATATAAGATATTTAGTGAAAATGACTTCTTAAAGAATTTAAAAAATATTTTTAATTAATAATTTGATAATAATTATGGTGTAATAGTCATTTAATAACAATTTGAGGACTAAAAAAATTAAAAAAATTAAAAAAAGATCTAAATATGTTGAAAACGCAACTCAAACTTCAAACGGCCATAACTTTTGATCCGGGTGTCTGTTTGAGCTCTACCACATATCAAATCGAAGCCTGCGACGAGCTCTACGTCACTGTGACCTGGGGGGACCCTGATAAATTATTTTTCGAGTCCAAAAGGGGCCTAGAAGGCCTCCAAAACTAAGTTTTTTGTCGGGGTACCCAGATTTTTTTAACATTTTGTGGATTTTCAAACTCGTTTAAGGGGGTATTATTGGATTTTTTTGGCGGGGACTGAATTTATTCCAAGGTATTACATTCATATTGATATTATGTCTTTGAAATTTCATCCTTTTTTATAATGCACTGCTATTTATAATCAAATATATAACTATATGTACATATTTTTTATATATTCGCACCTAAAAATTAAATTTTTTAAATAAATAATTAAACATATTTACATATAAAATATATTAGATTTATATAAATAATAAATAATATCCATTTTATTTAAAATACCAATATATGAATATTTATATACCTATATATTAATCTAACTATATATATATATATTAATCTAACTATATATATATATATTAATCTAACTATATATATATATATATTAATCTAATAACTATATATATATTAATATAACTACATATATATATATATTAGTATTACTATAAATATATATGTTAATATCACTATATATATATTAATATAACTATATATATATTCATATAACTATATATATGTTAATATAACTATATATATATATATATTAATATAAATATATATTACTATACGAATAAATATAACTATATATATATATAGATATATATTAATATCACTATATATATATATTAATATTACTATATATATATATTAATATAACTATATATATATATATTATAATATAACTATATATATATATATTATAATATAACTATATATATATATATTATAATATAACTATATATATATTATAATCTAATAACTATATATATCTTAATATAAATATATATTATTATATGAATAAATATAACTAAATATATATATATATATATATATATATAGATATCATGAATTGGAAGACAAATCAAAATAGAGTAGTGGTAAAGTCTTAGGCGCGCAGGGGGGAGGTCTCGAGTTCAAATCCTGTGGGAGGCAGGGGTGCGCGCGCATGGGGGAATATAACAGAAAGCACTGTTAAAGGGTGAAGGGGGTGCGTGGGGTGCTGTACAGAGGCATAAAAACACTGTAAAATGGGGGGCTCAAGCGCTATAAAAGCCCACCCGATTCACAGTATTTTTTAATTTTTTTTAATTTTTTTTAATTTTTTTTAATTTTTTAACTTTTATCAGTGCTTTTTTAAAAGCGCTGATAAAATGGTCCTTTATCAGCGCTAAAACGAAAGCGCTGATAAAGGAAGGGCTGATATAGGACCCCTTTATCAGCGCTAAAAAAAGCACTGATAAAGGGGTACTTTTATAAGCGCTTTTTTTAGCGCTGATAAAAGACCCCTTTTATCGGCGCTTTTTTTAGCGCTCATAAAGGGGTCCTATATCAGCGCTTTTCAGAGCGCTGATAAAGGGGACCCCCCCCCCTTTATCTATGCTGGCTTTATCAGCGCTTTTCTAGCGCTGATAAATGCCATTTTTAGCGCTGATAAAGGCCGTGTTTGTAGTTGTGCCGATGTAGCATAAACATCTCTATGAATATATTTCATTACATTATGTATAGAATTATAATTACTATCAAACAATGTACCATTATGAGCAATCCATATGGCCACAATAACACTAGAAGTGGACACCAAAAAGAATATGCATACCTCTTCACTATATCCATTAGTGGATAGCTCTGCTGGCAGGTCATTGATCGACTGGCTTGTTTTAAAGTCTGGCGTGAACAAAAAATAGATATAAGCCCATAGTTTTCATGCATGATCACACTCCAAAAATAGATGTTGTGTATTCTCCTATACTCACATACATAAATTAAAATTTAAAGAAAAGTAAAGTCCATCCCTCTTAAGTTGATCATGAGAAGGGATTTTATTTTTCTATATCATAAAAATTAGAATAAATTTGGAAGGCTGAATAAACTAAGTCCTGAAATGAATAATCTAGGCTGGTGAATAATTAGAACCCCTACATTCCAGTAGGCAGTAATCCATATTATTGAACTAGCCATTCCAATTATACATCCATATCAGAGTATCGAAGTCAATGAATGTATAGGTTTAAATTTAAAACTCAATTTTATAGGGAACAATGTTGTCAAATGTATGCATATGTTATAAAAAAATAGCAATGGAAAAATTTCTTAATTCAATAGGAACATCCATGCTGTCCTGAAGGGGTTGTTAAGGCCGTTTCATATTCTAGCAGTTGATATTGGAACTCTTACACACCAACCACTTTATATCATGGATGATTCTCATAAAAGAGTACTTGAGAGATTCCCAAATAGATGATGCAAGATAATTTTTGTATCCATTATGTAGCCTTCATGTAAATCTTTTTGTTAAGAAGTCTTTGAAAATATAATTGGAGATCAGACCCCATGTGAATTTCCCAATTAGGCAATAATTGAATGTACTGAGATCCTTGACTCCAAGACCTCCCAATTCAACTGTCTTGAAACATTCCTTCTAAGAAATACTGACCATCTTCTTCTCATAGACTGACCCTATCCATATGAAATTTCATTCCATGCTTTGAAGCTATTTGATAAGGCCTCTAGACCATCTACATAGAGAAGAAGAGTAAAAAAACGTAGATGTGATCACTGAATTAATAAGACATAACCTTCTAGTCAGGGACATAGACTTTCCTTTCCAGCTATCATGTTGGCTAATACTAACTGAGAATATAACCTCGAGGTATTGATTTTTCACCCTTCCCCAAAATAATGGGACACCACGATAGTTAAAAGGAAAATATCCCCTTTTCACCCCAATAAATCTAATTATCCTGTTCCACTTACCAACCAATATTCCATTACCAAAGACAATAAAGGATTTATCCTAGATAATTTTATGACCAAAATCCTCTTCGTAGTATTTGAAGAGGGCCTTGATAGAGGATATGGTTCTCTTTGATGATTTTACAAGAAAAAGAATTACACCAGCATACAAAAAATGAAGTGTAGCCTTATATATATATATAAATATGTGTGTGTGTGTGTGTATTTTAATATATTTATATGTGATGTGAAAAATGTATATCTATAAATATATATGTATATTATAAATTATATAACAGGAAAATAAATATACAAATTTAAATATGAACATTGATTAATTAATTAATTATTATTATTTATATAGTTCATATTTCTATGTTTTATAACATGTGTGTGTAATTATAAATTTTTATATAATTATTAATATATATAAATTAATACATACATACATACATAAATATATATTGTATTTATATAAATATAAATAATTATTGTAATATAAATCATATTTAAACATATATAAATAAGTATATATAAATTATATTATTCATGGCACCATTTGTCATTTTAAAAAAATCATTTATACAAGCTATCATTTATTAGAGATAAATAGATTTATGATAAATGGTGACATTTATAATTAAAAAAAATCAATGATAAAGGGTTCCCTTTTATCATTTATTTTTTTATTAGTGATAATGGATTCCCTTATCGACATTCTTATTTAGAATTCAAAAATGTTTTCCCTTTATCAATATTTTTTAGTACTGATAGAGGGTACTATTGAAAAACATGAAAACTATAATAGTATAATCCTTGGGTTTTAATGATTAATACCTTTTACCTTATTTGCGCATAGATCTTATCTTAGGTGGTTTCAAAGTTTTTTTTAGTATTTGGGGATTGTGTAAGTTCCACCTTGAATGTCAGTAGTGATAGTAGTTCTAGTATAGAGAGTATCCCTTTGTATGAAAGTACCTTTAATTGAAATTTTATTCATTATCACCTTTTTCATTGATGGGACATGTAACATTGATTTTTTCATTATAAAATAAACTGAATCTCCTGAAAATAAATTCAATAAACCTATGTAATGTTTCCTCTCCCCATTAATTCAATAGCCACATGCACACACACACACATTTATAAATCATAATCACATATCAATATTTTCAAAAATCACATAAACACACTATTGAGAGGAACCCCATTGGGTATTCCCTTATTCAATTCCCAGGTTTATGCAATCATAAAAAATTTTAGTTCATAAAGAATTGAGAAATTAATAAAGAACAAGTGTTGAAAATCAGACAACCATTTTAAGTAAATAAATAAAGAAGTTAAAAAGGACACAATGATTTAATGTGGTTTATACCACTTTAGTCCTACACCAAGATAAGTAAAGCACCATATTCGTAAAATTTATTAAAGAAAAAAAATAAAACATACATGAAAATTGAGATAACATAAAAAAATTTGTAAAAAAGAATAAAAATGAAATAATATAAATCTCAATAATAGTAAGAAGCATATCTTACAAACATTGAGATTTAATCACTGACTTCCACACACAGTAGTCTCTAAGTGGATCCAATATCTTAAAAACAGGAAAGAAAGATCCTCACAATTAACAAAAAATAATTTCTAATAGAAGATAGTTATTAAGAGATATCTAATTATTAAATGGCATGGGTAGTTGTGTGTATATAATGGAACAACTCATCTCGCTCTAGTCGAACTCCTCTAAAATATCTATCTCACCCTCTATCCCTCTCCCAATTTGGAATAGAAACAATCACCTCTCAAGAAAACTTCACCCAAGTAAATCTATCCCATTATATAAATGATGATTAGATATATACAATGGAAATGAAAGTGGTTGCAATGGATCAATGAAATTCATGGAGTGAATCTATAAGGCCCCAGCCTTAAACATTACTTAATCTTGAGTTATTACAAGATTACACATTGAGGATCTTTTCAGGTTTAGAGTTTTAGAGAATTAGATAATGAAACTTGCATTACATTCCACATTTAAACAAAGTGGTTACATAAAAGATAGTATTCATTCTTCCCATCAACGGGAACATATTTGAAATATAACACGGATTCTTTCTTGACACATCCTTGACACTATCATCACATCATGTACCTTTCCCTTGACCTGTGAAAAACATTTCAAAAACTTGGGATGAGCATAAAAACCTCAGTAAGGGTTATAAAAATATGGAAAGGAAACATGAGTTCATATATACATAAGAATGAAATCATACTTTACCCATAAAACAAAGGCACTTTAACATACCTCATCAAACCATGAATAAATCATAGAAATAATAAGACATAAAGGTAACTTGAGGCGTTCATAACATTCTTACGTAGGGAGTAACCCTCTTGGTTACGTTTGGAATACCCATCACAGTATATTCCCTAAATCTCTTCGGAGAAACCTTAACGTTTCACTCCTTCGCGTTACCCAATGCATTGGAGAGCTATATCGGGCTCACCCGCCCTTAGTTTATCACGGAACCACCCGTTCTTCATAAAAATGCCCAAGAACCATAACATAATCGTATCACATAAAACATGAATAAAGGAAACATAACATTCCCACATTTCAATCACAATATAACATTTTAGGATATTGAAATAATGAATCCATTCAAAAAGAAACCATTTAAAACATTTAATAAAGAGATTTTTGAATAAAGTGTCCCATACCACCTTGAAGCTTTTAACATTTTAAACCATTAATATCCATATAAATAAATCCTTAAAACCATTTTGAAAACATGGATATTATTAAGAACAAATAATTAAAACATTTAAAACGATATTTTGGTTAAAGGGGTTTTACCAAAATTAGAGACACTTGAATACAATAATTGAGAAATAGCATTTAGTCAGAACTTTATAATATCATGAGAATAAATGGATTCATGATATAATACTCCAAAGGACAGTATATACACCATATAAGAGTGAATTGGTGCATAACAACAATGAACCCTCAATAGAAAAGTCAAATGTGATGAAATCCCTTATAAAAAAGGTATCCTTAAATTAAGGAAAAATCAATCTCAAAATATGTGTGAAAAATATAAATACACCCAATATAAGTGGATATTAAGTGTAAAACAATAAAAGGTCATTCACACATATTCAATGGATGACATATTCAATGACCACATGTTGAACCCAAAGAAATCGAAATTGGGTTAAAAAGTTCCCTTGACAGCCTAACGACATCACATCAAAATGAGTTGATGAGAGATAAAAAGTGTATCTCATCACTTGGACATCAAATTTACATCAATAAGGATATATGAGAACATATCCCAACATAACAATATTTAAATTAAAAGACCCAGTAAAAGAAGACTTTTAAAAAAGAGGAGGGTGAAAGGTTCCCTTACCGACTTGGGTATCTTTCAAAACATACACCCCATGAAAGAAGGACAATAGATCATTGATGTAAATACTCATAAATGAATGTATATTACACAAAGAGTAATAATGGGCAGTACATACACCACTCAATGGAATTTGTGGCAAATGTAGCATAAATCTCACGAGAATAAAAGTGAGATGAAAAATCCCTTACGAAAACTCAGCAGCCTAACGACGCCACTTAAAACTTCCAAAATGGATTGATGAGATCAAATAGAGTATCCTATAATATTACAATAGAATTTACAGCAAGAGGAATATAAAAGAAAATCCCCCAACATTACAAATAGGAGCTTAGAAGAAGTGACACAAAGGAGAGTACTTAAAAAGAAAGAGAGAGGTTAGATCTCTTACGAAAGTTCGGCAGCCTAACGGCGCCACTCAAAACTCCCAAAATGGATTGATGAGAGAGAATAGGGTCTCTCATCACATGAACATAAAAATTACAGTAAATTTAATATAAAAGATCATCCCAATAACAAGAAAGATGAGCTTTAAAAGGAATGACATAAAAGTGTATACTTAAAAAGAAAGAGAGGAGTAGGATCCCCTACCTCGGGTCCGACTTGACTCGATCGTTCTTTAATCTCCTGAGTAATAAACTTGAGTTAATTTCTAATTCCTTAAGAACCCTATTTCAAGTTCATTATTACTTTTATACCACTTATTACCATGTCACAAACATTATGTAATCATTTAAGTTAATAATATTTGTTTTGCCGATATTTGGTTCTTAAGTCGAAAGTGGTCTTATTACAATTACATGTTGTTCGTGTGGCCAAATGTTTATTATATCCAGAATTGTATTCATTATGTAGATATCATATATGTCATATATATCCAGTACATGCATGCATTTATAACATTACATAATCATTTATAGGTAAGAAATGAAATGCACCGTTCATGGAGACGGTAAGCCGTACGTATGCATGAACGCTACTTTCATTTCTATTTTGTATTTTATAGAATGGAATAATAATGATATAAAGGTATATTATAATTCCAATATAATATCATATATAATATCATATTTCCATCCTTTATACATCCCACATATGGTATTTAACGAATCAAATCACTTTGAGGGGGCGGTAGTCCGCACTTCCTTAAATGAAGATATCGCGTATACCCATAATGGAAGCCATAAAGGTAAGACAAAAATGAAAAATACAGAAGCATAAATAAAACATAAACATATTATATATCATATATAAAAATAGTGACATCATAATGGCCACCTTTGAAGGTGTTAAATGAGTATTGAACAATCATCGTTTCGGGAGGCAGAATTTCACCATCCATGGAAACCGTATGTTCTTTAACCATTTGATGTAGTTGTGTGAGAGTTTAGCTCGAATAAATCTTATAAAAACATCATAGTATATTGAATATACTGGTGTTGTTACAAAAGAAGTAAATAAAAAGAGTTTAGGGGGTTGGAGAAGCAAAATAAAACAAATGAACATGAGAGAAAGAATTACCTTTAAAAGTGTAACTCCTTTTGATTTAAGCCTAAAGGCTTCCTTTGAAAGGATTATGCCCAAAGGGAGTCCTCTAGGATGAGGATAGGGACGTGGAGAGAGTAAATGGGCAGGGGTTGGCCGATCCAAAGGCTTGAGGAGTGTGTTAAATGAGGTAGAGGTGGGGGCCTTTTATAAGAGGAGAGGAGGGGTACTTTTGGAAATTAAAGAAATATTACTTTATTTGAAAATGTGTTTCGGTTTTAAAAGGTCCCACATTTATATAATTCGTGGATAAGGTGATAAGGCTTCGAAATCCACTCATCCAATAAGTTTTGGACATGTGTAGTTCATAGAGTTTACATTATCTTTCCATTTTATTTAAATCGTCAAATAATGATGTCATCGATGCATCATTATTATGTCATGCATAATTTATTTTATTTAATGTCTAAAAATTATAAAAAAATTACTATATTGTAGGAAATCTTTTTATCTTTCCAATGACTATTTATAATCAAAATTTGGACTTGTGTAACCCCACTTAAAAATTGTTTTAGTAAAACATATCATGTTTGTGTCAATTTTACTTTTACATTAAATAAAATGTTATTTATGTCATTTCCCAACCAAAGTGGATCCATGGGGTCCCCAAGTTGACCCATGGCTTGTCTTGGTCGGCCATGACACAACCAATAAGGTTGGGACATGTGTCTAGGTCATTTCATATCATTAAAGCATTATTTATACCTTAAACTACACTAATTACCACTAATCGCGATTAAAAACTTAATAAGTTACTATTCACCAAAAATTATTTTAATCTCATTGAACCACATTTTACTTCTTAATGACAACCATGTATGTCAGATTTTCAAATTTCAATACACATTATTGGTAAACTTTCATTTAACTGAAAAATCAGTTTGCTTGATTACCACTTAGTGTTTTCACTATTCATCAAAAATTGAAGTTTTTCAGAAAATTACCAAAAATTCACCCTAAGCTATATTTGATATTCTGAATTCAAAAATTAAGTCCTTTTTACAAAATTCAAAACATATAAGTCACATTAATTAATTTAATAATTAATTCCCGCTGTCATGACAAATAGCGTGTTTTATGAAACAATAAGTATCAAAAGATTGACACTAGTTTAAGTCTGATTTCAAAGTGAAATTGATTACAACGACCACTATTGGATTTAATGGTAAAAATATTTTCTAATTTCACTTTAAAAACAATTCAAAATATAATCTAATCATATAAATAAATTAGATTAAAAATTGGTTTTGAATTAAAATACAACATTTTACACTATTCATTAAAAAATGAACTTTATCGGAAAGATACCAAAAATTTACAAAAAGTAAATTTTGATGTCCCGATTCTTAATAAGAGTTTTATTTGGTCCAAAAGAATGTTTAAGAGTGAAAAAAACTATATTTAATGACGGTTCGCCATCAAAAGGCGATAAGTGAACCTTTAGTGAAAACTAGGGCATATATGCCTAAAATTGAATTCTTTCCGTATTTTAAGCCTCTATCCTTTATTGGATAAATGTAAAAACATTTAAAAACATATATAATCATATTTTAGTTATTTCTATCCATTCCCGCCATTACAACAGCTACATGTTAACTACCATTTAAAATAATATTATTTTATTATTAGAGTGCAACCTAAGATTCCCAAGAGACTCGTTGTTGCGTGTTGGGTACGCCATCGAGCATTGCATCCCCTTTAAAGTCATATTAATATTTTATTCACAAATATGGATAAATATGAAAATGTCATATTCTTTATTTACCTGGGGTGTTACATCCTTCCCCCCTTTTGGGAATTGCGTCCTCGCAATTTTAAAAAAAAAATTGAGCTTGGAAACATCCTTGAAAGTCCCACATCGGAACAAAAGTCGGTAAAACAAACACTTTAAAATAAAGAAAGATAAGTACAAAGGTCACCCGAGTTAACCCATACTAGGATTCCAAGTATGAAAATATGGACATGGAGGAAAAAACAAAGGGTCATGTTCTGATGGAGAGTGATAGAAAACATGTTTAGGAGAAAGTTAACCACGAGAAAATCAAAAACTTGTGATGGGTTAAACGGTCTTTGATTCCCCAGTAGGAAAAGTTAATAGACAACATTTTTGTTTTAAGTTACTTTTTATTGAGGAATTTATTCATAAGGAAACATAATCACTTATCATATTGACTTTCAACCTTTATTAGATTCCTTACACAAACTCATATTTTCTCCAAAAGTTGAGTATTTAGGAAGACTTGTTCACATTAAGAGTATTATAATCAACTTCTAGAGAATCACCTAATCCACAAAAGAGAACTATATACATCCCATGTCTTTAGACTTTAACCAAAACCAAAACCAAAAAGGCTAGTACAAGATCAGATAATCCAGAAAAAGATAACCCCTTATAAAAAGAAAATCTATTCTTAATCTCCAAAATTTGTCCGACAAAACCCAAAGTTCAACGAGGACCATTCTATAATCAATTTGTCCATAAAATTCTTCAAAGTAAACCAATATAAGATTGAAACCCAAATATTTGAAGGATTTAGTCGCATAGTCTTCCAAGATAAATCGTAACATTTATCTCCAAACAATATCAGTTGCTCCTAAAGTCTCGTTTTGAAAAGTAATTAACCTAATCACATATCCTCCATGATAGGTTAATCATTTTCAAAAATAACCCAAAATCAACTTACTCTTAATTCATAAAATCATATAACTAGAATGAATCAGTCAAACTAACCAGGGACTTCACGTAGTCTAGTGGTAGGCGATAAATACCAGTCGCACATTGGTTGTGGGTTCGATTCCCGCAGCTTTGTCCGACGCGACGAGATGTCACAGGGTCTGCATGTTGTCCTTTTTCCAAAACTATATAATTCTTAAAACATTCCCCAAAATGAGATAAAATCTTCAAGAATAATCATAACATATTTTAACCTCAAGTTTATCTCATTCCTTTCATTTTCCATCATATCATAGAGTAACCCATAATTACCTAAAAAGTAAGGATCATATAAACCCTAATGGTTACCTTAATAATTATTACCTGAATTTCCACATCAAGTTGTCCATCTCGTACATGATGCATTAGAGAACTCTCCAAGGTTGAAGTGGTTGATAATGAATCCTTGATAGTTGGTTTAGAACAGCCAAGAGATTCCTCATTGAATCCTCCATTTTATCTAGTATCTTAATCAGATAACCACCACAGTTTCCTTCAAACCAATTGCCACTTTGGTGCCTGCTAGATCCATCCATTCACTAAAAACAGAAATTTCAGTGTGAGTATATCAACAAAATCATCATGTACTAATGAAGAAGGTAAAGACTAAGATACACTTACTCATTCACTTTATCTAAAACTAGGACTCTTTCTGAAATCCTAACCATTATGGTAATGTCACTTATGCTTAAAGAATAACCTAACCTCTAAAGTTATCTAAACCGACCTTTGATACCAACTATAAGGCCCCAGCCTTAAACCTTACTTAATCTTGAGTTATTACAAGATTACACATTGAGGATCTTTTCAGGTTTAGAGTTTTAGAGAATTAGATCATGAAACTTGCATTACATTCCACATTTAAACAAAGTGGTTACATAAAAGATAGTATTCATTCTTCCCATCAACGGGAACATATTTGAAATATAACACGGATTCTTTCTTGACACATCCTTGACACTATCATCACATCATGTACCTTTCCCTTGACCTGTGAAAAACATTTCAAAAACTTGGGATGAGCATAAAAAGCTCAGTAAGGGTTATAAAAATATGTAAAGGAAACATGAGTTCATATATACATAATAATGAAATCATACTTTACCCATAAAACAAAGGCACTTTAACATACCTCATCAAACCATGAATAAATCATAGAAATAATAAGACATAAAGGTAACTTGAGGCATTCATAACATTCTTACGTAGGGAGTAACCCTCTTGGTTACGTTTGGAATACCCATCACAGTATATTCCCTAAATCTCTTCGGAGAAACCTTAACGTTTCACTCCTTCGTGTTACCCAATGCATTGGAGAGCTATATTGGGCTCACCCGCCCTTAGTTTATCACGGAACCACCAGTTCTTCATAAAAATGCCCAAGAACCATAACATAATCGTATCACATAAAACATGAATAAAGGAAACATAACATTCCCACATTTCAATCACAATATAACATTTTAGGATATTGAAATAATGAATCCATTCAAAAAGAAACCATTTAAAACATTTAATAAAGAGATTTTTGAATCAAAGTGTCCCATACCACCTTGAAGCTTTTAACATTTTAAACCATTAATATCCATATAAATAAATCCTTAAAACCATTTTGAAAACATGGATATTAATAAGAACAAATAATTAAAGCATTTAAAACGATATTTTGGTTAAAGGGGTTTTACCAAAATTAGAGACACTTGAATACAATAATTGAGAAATAGAATTTAGTCAGAACTTTATAATATCATGAGAATAAATGGATTCATGATATAATACTCCAAAGGACAGTATATACACCATATAAGAGTGAATTGGTGCATAACAACAATGAACCCTCAATAGAAAAGTCAAATGTGATGAAATCCCTTATAAAGAAGGTATCCTTAAATTAAGGACAAATCAATCTCAAAATATGTGTGAAAAATATAAATACACCCAATATAAGTGGATATTAAGTGTAAAACAATAAAAGGTCATTCACACATATTCAATGGATGACATATTCAATGACCACATGTTGAACCCAAAGAAATCAAAATTGGGTTAAAAAGTTCCCTTGACAGCCTAACGACATCACATCAAAATGAGTTGATGAGAGATAAAAAGTGTATCTCATCACTTGGAAATCAAATTTACATCAATAAGGATATATGAGAACATATCCCAACATAACAATATTTAAATTAAAAGACCCAGTAAAAGAAGTCTTTTAAAAAAGAGGAGGGTGAAAGGTTCCCTTACCGACTTGGGTATCTTTCAAAACATACACCCCATGAAAGAAGGACAATAGATCATTGATGTAAATACTCATAAATGAATTTATATTACATAAAGAGTAATAATGGGCAGTACATACACCACTCAATGGAATTTGTGGCAAATGTAGCATAAATCTCACGAGAATAAAAGTGAGATGAAAAATCCCTTACGAAAACTCAGCAGCCTAACGACGCCACTTAAAACTTCCAAAATGGATTGATGAGATCAAATAGAGTATCCCATAATATTACAATAGAATTTAAACCAAGAGGAATATAAAAGAAAATCCCCCAACATTACAAATAGGAGCTTAGAAGAAGTGACACAAAGGAGAGTACTTAAAAAGAAAGAGAGAGGTTAGATCTCTTACGAAAGTTCGGCAGCCTAACAGCGCCACTCAAAACTCCCAAAATGGATTGATGAGAGGGAATATTGTCTCTCATCACATGAACATAAAAATTACAGTAAATGTAATATAAAAGATCATCCCAATAACAAGAAAGACGAGCTTTAAAAGGAATGACATAAAAGTGTATACTTAAAAAGAAAGAGAGGAGTAGGATCCCTTACCTCGGGTCCGACTTGACTCGATCGTTCTTTAATCTCCTGAATAATAAATTTGAGTTAATTTCTAATTCCTTAAGAACCCTTTTTCAAGTTTATTATTACTTTTATACCACTTATTACCATGTCACAAACATTATGTAATCATTTAAGTTAATAATATTTGTTTTGCCGATATTTGGTTCTTAACTCGAAAGTGGTCTTCTTACAATTACATGTTGTTCGTGTGGCCAAATGTTTATTATATCCAGAATTGTATTCATTATGTAGATATCATATATGTCATATATATCCAGTACATGCATGCATTTATAACATTACATAATCATTTAGAGGTAAGAAATGAAATGCACCGTTCATGGAGACGGTAAGCCGTACGTACGCATGAACGCTACTTTCATTTCTATTTTGTATTTTATAGAATGGAATAATAATGATATAAAGGTATATTATAATTCCAGTATAATATCATATATAATATCATATTTTCATCCTTTATACATCCCACATATGGTATTTAACGAATCAAATCACTTTGAGGGGGCGGTAGTCCGCACTTCCTTAAATGAAGATATCGCGTATACCCATAATGGAAGCCATAAAGGTAAGACAAAAATGAAAAATACAGAAGCATAAATAAAAAATAATCATATTATATATCATATATAAAAATAGTGACATCATAATGGCCACCTTTGAAGGTGTTAAATGAGTATTGAACAATCATCGTTTCGGGAGGTAGAATTTCACCATCCACGGAAACCGTATGTTCTTTAACCATTTGATGTAGTTGTGTGAGAGTTTAGCTCGAATAAATCTTATAACAACATCCTAGTGTATTGAAGATACTGGTGTTGTTACAAAATAAGTAAATAAAAAGAGTTTAGGGGGTTGGAGAAGCAAAATAAAACAAATGAACATGAGAGAAAGAATTACCTTTAAAAGTGTAACTCCTTTTTATTTAAGCCTAAAGGCTTCCTTTGAAAGGATTATGCCCAAAGGGAGTCCTCTAGGATGAGGAGAGGGATGTGGAGAGAGTAAATGGGCAGGGGTTGGCCGAGCCAAAGGCTTGAGGAGTGTGTTAAATGAGGTAGAGGTGGGGGCCTTTTATAAGAGGAGAGGAGGGGTACTTTTGGAAAGTAAAGAAATATTACTTTATTTGAAAATGTGTTTCGGTTTTAAAAGGTCCCACATTGATATAATTCGTGGATAAGGTGATAAGGCTTCGAAATACACTCATCCAATAAGTTTTGGACATGTGTAGTTCATAGATTTTACATTATCTTTCCATTTTATTTAAATCGTCAAATAATGATGTCATCGATGCATCATTATTATGTCATAAATAATTTATTTTATTTAATGTCTAAAAATTATAAAACAATTACTATATTGTAGGAAATCTTTTTAGATTTCCAATGACTATTTATAATCAAAATTTGGACTTGTGTAACCCCACTTAAAAATTGTTTTAGTAAAACATATCATGTTTGTGTCAATTTTACTTTTACATTAAATAAAATGTTATTTATGTCATTTCCCAACCAAAGTGGATCCATGGGGTCCCCAAGTTGACCCATGGCTTTTCTTGGTCGGCCATGACACAACCAATAATGTTGGGACATGTGTCTAGGTCATTTCATATCATTAAAGCATTATTTATACCTTAAACTACACTAATTACCACTAATCGCGATTAAAAACTTAATAAGTTACTATTCACCAAAAATTATTTTAATCTCATTGAACCACATTTTACTTCTTAATGACAACCATGTATGTCAGATTTTCAAAATTCAATACACATTAGTGGTAAACTTTCATTTAACTGAAAAATCAGTTTGCTTGATTACCACTTAGTGTTTTCACTATTCATCAAAAATTGAAGTTTTTCAGAAAATTACCAAAAATTCACCCTAAGCTATATTTGATATTCTGAATTCAAAAATGAAGTCCTTTTTACAAAATTCAAAACATATAAGTCACATTAATTAATTTAATAATTAATTCCCGCTGTCATGACAAATAGCGTGTTTTATGAAACAATAAGTATCAAAAGATTGACACTAGTTTAAGTCTGATTTCAAAGTGAAATTGATTCCAATGACCACTATTGGATTTAATGGTAAAAATATTTTATAATTTCACTTTAAAACCAATTTAAAATATAATCTAATCATATAAATAAATTAGATTAAAAAGTGGTTTTGAATTAAAATACAACATTTTACACTATTCATTAAAAAATGAACTTTATCGGAAAGATACCAAAAATTTACACAAAGTAAATTTTGATGTCCCGATTCTTAATAAGAGTTTTATTTGGTCCAAAATAATGTTTAAGAGTGAACAAAACTATATTTAATGACGGTTCTCCATCAAAAGGCGATAAGTGAACCTTTAGTGAAAACTAGGGCATATATGCCTAAAATTGAATTCTTTCCGTATTTTAAGCCTCTATCCTTTATTGGATAAATGTAAAAACATTTAAAAACATATATAATCATATTTTAGTTATTTCTATCCATTCCCGCCATTACAACGGCTACATGTTAACTACCATTTAAAATAATATTATTTTATTATTAGAGTGCAACGTAAGATTCCCAAGAGACTCGTTGTTGCGTGTTGGGTACGCCATCGAGCATTGCATCCCCTTTAAAGTCATATTAATATTTTATTCACAAATATGGATAAATATGAAAATTTCATATTCTTTATTTACCTTGGGTGTTACAGAATCAAGACCTAAGAACCCTATAAAATGCGTGAAATGAAAAACAAAAACCCATAAAAAATGTGTCTTAAAATGTTGTGTAAAGGTTATATACCTATTACATCAAGGTAACTCCACTATTGTGTCTAGGTAAATTGGAAAAACCCTCACTAAATTATGGTTAGTTGACTACTGCATAAAGGTAGCACACTTGTTGTGTAATGGCAAACCATTCAGTACACAAGCTGTATAATGATTCTCTTGGGCTTCAATTAAGGGCATACCATAAAATTTAAGGCACACAAAAGGGTAATCCAATGACTCACATAAAGGAAAAAAATGCTCTATATTAGGGTAAAGTAGATTGAGAAAAATTAAATAAAGGCTTGGAAAAGACATGAAGATAACTACAATGAAGATATAAAAAAACTATACTCAGGAAAAAAACTAAAAATAAATTAGTTTCATTTAGAAATCAATAAAAATGTATAAATAAAATAATATCCACCAATTATAAAAAAAGCAAAATATGGATATTTTCTTTCACCAAAATTTCATTCAAGTGGGACCAATTTCATAATATATAACCAATTCATGAAATTATAAAAATCCACAACCTTATTCAAACAATTGACTATGTTTTCTTTAGTGTGTATCTTACTAACATAAAATATTCTACTTTCAATAATGTATCTATTAAAATGAAACTTAATATCTATATTCTTGGTCCTACCATGGAATATGAGGTTCATAGAGATATTTAGGAAAATTTGTGGATCACAAAGAATAGTAATAATAGAATTAAAAAAAATTGAGTTCAGAAATAAAACCATTATTAAAAATGTATTCTTTCATAGCCTCTATCAATGAAATATATCGAGCCTCAATGGTTGATAGGGCCACTACTGATTTTATATTACACTTTCAAGAGATTGGTCCTCCACATGAAGTAAAAAATCAATTATGTGATTTATTTACATTAAAATTTATAGCATAATAGGAATCAACATAACCAGTCACTAAGTCTACAGAATTAAAATTCATACCAAAATAAATTGAAAGGACTGAATTATAGGGTATGTACCTCAACAAACACATAAGCACATGCCAATGCAGATTACCCAAATTTTCAATGAACCTACTCATAATGCACACATATAAGGCTACATTCGACCTAATACAAATCATAGAATATATAATTCTACCAAAAAAATTTAGACTCTTGGATTCTAATCATGTAATTAATATCAGTAGTAGTGTTAAGACAATGAGACAATGATACTTTGAAATTTTGATCAAATAGAACAATAATTGGTTTTAAAATGTTAAACAAGTATCTCTTAAAACCACTAAACACAAATGAATGTTGAGATAGATAAAGTAACCCTTGATTTCTATCCCATATGATATATATACATATGATTTTCTTAAAAAAATCCAAATATTTCATAAGATAAATTCAATATCATTTTGACATTGGTGGATAATTTCGATATTACTACATATGAGAACAATGCCATCAGCATAAAACAGTAGGTAAAACATGATTTAAAAAAATTAAAATAAACACATGGAAGAAAATAACTCCTATTAAAACCATTAAAAAACACAAATGAATATTTTTTTTACTAATATATATTGTTTTTTTAATATATAGGTGGTTTATTTTGTAAAGTGTCATTGTTAGTTTAATATTCATTTTCAAAAACATGTTGGAGTCTTTTTGTAAATTTTTTCATCTAAATCACCATGTATGAAAATAAATTGATATCAAGTCGTTCAACATGTATATATAAATAATAATAAAAAGAAAGAAATATTATAATATAATAATGTTTAACTAAAGAAGAAAATATTTTATAATAGTAAATTCCCTCTATTTTAAAGAAACATTTATAAAAAAATCTAGCATTATATTTTATTTTATTCAATTTAGTGTTATTTTATTTTTTTGTTAATGGTAAATTTATTTCCAATCACCTTGGATGTATGTGTATTTTTAACTATATACCAAGTATCATTATTTATGAGGGATTATTTCTCATTTACCTAGCATAAATCTTGTTCATCATGTTTTTTCATTAGTATCCTTATTGTAGCTTTGGGGATCCTCATTATCAAGATCATGGGGTTATATGTAGAGAAAAGGAAACCATATCTGTATGGTTGTACCTAAAATGAGGTATGATAAATCACCATTCCATATCTCAAGTGAGATGGTAATATTTATGGTCACTAGGAGATTCAGGATTTGAAGCATCATCATATTCAAATCCAGAATCAAAATCAAGTAGATGGTCAGGTGGAGAAGTTTCAAGAGGAGACTCACTATCCATGAAAGGGTCAATGTCAAGATATCATTTTCGAGAAGTATCAATACTACCATCATTTGGAGGCTAGACTCTTAGAGGAATAGAATCTTGAAAAATCACATCCTAACTAACAATACACTTATGAAAATTATCATTGCATGCACATATATTATACCCTTTCACCCCTTCAAGACAGCTTATGAAAATACTTCTAACCAACCTAGGATCAAGAATTTCTGAATTTACATGAGTATATGAAGTGTATCCAAATACTCTAAGATATCCATAGGATGGGGGATAGCTACTATAAATATCCATTGGATTTTTAAACCCATTGAAAGAAGTGGGACACCTATATTTCATGCAAACTATCATAGTGGCCACTCCACCCCAAAAGGACCTCAGAAAACATGAGCATGAAATCATGTTACACACTTGCTTAAGAATAGTGCAGTTCATGCATTAAACTAAACTTTTTTTTTCAAATTATGGATCAGTGTTTAGTGTCTCAAATTTCACTCATCCTAATAGAATTTATAAAACATAGTAGACATGTATTCATGGTTTTCATCAATCCTCAAGGATTTGAATTTCTTCTATGATTTATTTTCTAGAAATGATTTCCATGTTTTAAACACCTCAAAGGCATCATATTTATTGATCAAAATATAATTAGAGACTACTGTATAAAAATAATCCATAAAATTACAAAAATAAAATCTTAGACCATTAGACATAATCTTAGAAGGTCCCCACAACTCAGAGTGCACATACTCATGTGGTGATTGGATTTGAGGCTGGATTTCTAAAAAATGACTCTTCTTGGATTACCTAGGACAAAAACCTAAATAAATGGAATGTTACTTGGTGTAACATTTGGTTATAAAACCATTAGTAGTTAATTACTCTAATCCTTTAACACTCAATGCCCCAACCTTCTATTCCAAAGCATACTACTATAATTATTTATGACATAAGTGTTTCCCAAATTATTAGTGAAAGACCTTCCATTAAAGACATAAAACCCGTTAATGAAGGACCCCTCATGAATAATACGAGAAAAATTTGAGTTTTTTAGTCAACCACTGTCAAATTAAAATTTAAATCCATTCGATCCAAGAAATATAATTGAATAAGATTCCAATAGAGATCAGGAAAGGTGAAAAAGAGTGGTTTGAGAGTTCAATCATAACAAAACCTCACCAATGAAAAAACATATCTTGTTATTTTCTAAAATAACCTCTAATTTAGATTCCTTAATCAAATTAACAGATGAAAACATATTTGTAAACATACGGAAATAATGCACATAGTCTAAAAACTACTTAACATAAAAAATATCTTGGGAAACTATCAAAACATCAACACTCTAAGGTCCTTTTTATAAAAATATATAATTATCACCCAATTATATTATTGAATCACTAGACATAATCACTGAGAATTTGGAACTAAAATTCCTAGTTTTAATATAATTATATTAAGTAACCTCTCTTAGTTTTTATTTGGACCAATTTGTAATGGCCAAGACCCTCATGGTCCATCCATTTTCCAAATTTCCAGATCTTAAGGGTGGCGTCTCGGTGGTAGGACATCATTTCGGGTGCGACCGATCGGTGTGTGACCGATCGGTGTGACACGATTAATGTCTCACCAATTGGTGTGACATGATCAGCGTGTCGACAATCGGTGCGACGAATCATTGTATGACTGATCAGTGTGACACGATCGGCGTGTCACCGATCGGTGCGACCGATCGGTGTACAACCGATTAGTGTGGCACGATTGACATGTTGCCGATCAGTGCAACCGATCGGTTTACGACTGATCAGTGTGACATGATTGGCATTTTACCAATCGGTGTATGACCGATCGGTGTGACACAATTGGTGTGATCGATCGGTGTGCCACCGATCGGAGCGGCACGATCGGTGTCCCACATCCTTGAAAAGTTTTTCTTCTACAGTTTTTCCCATAACACTAATATTAAAACTTTTAACCATTTTTGAAATGGTTCAAGGCTATTTTTAGCCCCATAATCAATGTTCAAATTCCTAAGAGTGTGGTGAACCTCAACGGACCCAGCTGTGTGTCTATGTAACGTTCTCCTCTGTTTATATAAAATCCTTTAAATTCATAGCTGTTACCACCAATTCCCAATGAGAGTTATTAAATAACAATTAATCCCGTCATGTGTATCCACCCTACCGTGTGGTAAAACTACGATCTGCCTTTAAAACCGCACAAGATTTTGATATCCAGTAACACCCAGGTTCATCTTTTTATCACACTAGAATTCATCTTTTCCTTCTGCTTGGCCGGATTCTCTCTTCCCTTGGAATGTTTGGAGTTTCTTTCTTGAGGCTTGTGCAGCGCTTGTTCTGGAGATTTCTACTCATCCTTGGAGTCCCCGGAGTTCCTCCCCTGTCAGTCATGTATCCTCAGTTCTTGGCGAGTGAAGGAAGAATTCATCATTAACCATCCAAGTAGGGTTTTCCCTAATCACTCTTTACTGTGTATCATGCAGGGAGGGTATGCTATTTTCTTTTGTGGGATGGATGAAACCAAACTTTAAATGAAGATAACAAACATACTTTTAAAGAATAAAGGGGGGGGGGGTACGATCGATGTTTCTACTGTATTTATTTTTCCTTACCCTTGATTATTTATGTTGTGAATCATGTGGGACTATGCCCACTAAAAATCATGGATTTGGTGATCTTTCTTGTGCATTAATGAACCTATCTATGATGATTGAATGGATCCAACATGGGAATTTAGTTAATCATGTAATCTCAGCCGATTAAATGAATGACCAGTGAAAAACAATCCTTGTGTGATCACCCCAGTTAACCAACAGAAAGAAGAACCTAATGAATAATATGCTTGACTCTGGAAGTTTCCCTACTCTGTTTGGTAGTAGGCATGTTTTCCTTCTAGATGATCATGATGTGATGTGGATGAGGATGGGATCCTCTGTTGCGGTATGATTGTTGGTTGTGAATCTGAAGCCGTGTGGGGCTGTATCTTGAGGCTTGGTTTGGTTCCAGTACTTTGAGGGATCTCACTGATCCCTTTGTTGTTGTGACATCATAAGAGAACTGGGTGTGAATGCTTAAATTGGTGTTTGGATGTTTCTCTTTCTTTGGCTTGTGGATATGACGATTAGTTTCCTAGTAGTGAAGATTTCACTGAAATGGGACCACTTGAACATGAAAACAAAATGGGTTAAATGGGGATTTGGTTTTGGGATTGAGTTGTGTCCTAGATGTGAGTGTTGTTCCCTTCTTTTATGAATGAATAGTAATGAGGGTGTTGTTCTTAGGTTGGTTTTGGAACCCTAGGTTGGGATTAGTGCTTGTTACCTATACATATATTGTAGTTTTTGTGTTTCTTATTCACGCCCCACCAATGTTGATCACTTCGTGACGAACACCCCCATTTCATGGGGGAGGGTGTTTTCCCAAACACTCCTATGAGTGAATGGTTATTAGCTCCTTTTCTGCTCCCTTTCCCAAATATCCCAAGATTCATCAGGTAGGCTGTGATGGCCTGAGGTCCATTATAGCCCAAGATTCTTCAGGCAGGGTAGTTATGGTGGTTTCCCAGGTGTGTGCGGGCAGGCTGTTTCCCAAGTGTCTTCGGGATGAGGCCCATGTGTCTTCGGGCATGGCAGTAGTTGTTCTGGCCTAGGTTTTTGCGGGCGTGGTTCCGCGTGGTTGTTGTGCTGTAGGTGTTTGTGGGCGGGATGTGTGGTTGTGGCCTAGGTGTGTGCGGGCGGCGTGTGGCAGTGTGACTGTGGAGAGAATGGAGGGAGAAGTTTGATGCATAGGATGTCTTCAATAACCAGTGGGAAAGTGGCTCGTGGTACCCAAATATTGATGTGATTTTATTATACATTACTTGACTTGCGTTATTGGGGAGTGTTCCATGGTGAGGCTTGGGTGGATAGTTTTCCTTGCCAGGTGTTTCAGTTGTCTCTTTTCTCACGGGGCATTAGAATGCCTCCCCACTTGTGCACGAGAGCTTTTTGTTTTCCCTAATGAGTATACTTGTTTGCTCACCCTACATATATGAAACTGTTTTCAGGTTTCCATGAGGAATTCAGGGATCGTGCATGGTCGTACTAGTTCAGACGTTGGGATGGTTGTTGTTTATGTTTTTCTTTCTTTTGGTACCCTTTTTTTTATTTTGGGGTTTTCTTTTACTTTTGTATCATTTTATTTTGGAACATGCATATGAGAATGTTTTGTTTTGGCTTTACCTGTACTTCCACTTTTGGTGTTGTTGGGATTTACTATCTTATATCCCGATCCTATTAAATAAAAAGGGTAATGCCTTCCATCTTGTGTGTGATTCTATACCCTTGGTGCTAGTCACCACTCCGGGACCTATTGAAGACGGGTCTCGGGGGTCATTATCTCTCCTTCAACTTGAAGAAGGAAGGGTCTAGAAACCTGATGCCCCTTCTCTCTTCTTGGTGAAGGTGGGTCATGACACAAGTATCATGAGATAAGCTTTAGTTCTTATCAACCTTCTTATACATACCATTATTTTCCCAAAAAAACTAAAATGAAATCTAATAATCAATCCCTTGTATTTGGAATAAACCTTATCCTTTCCATGAAACTAATGAGAATACAAGACAAATATTAATTCCACTATCATCAAAGAGTCTCTACCATATACCATAGAATCTATATGATTTTTATATAAACTATCTATGGAAATTAAAAGAATAATGGCTTTGTTATATTATTCAACATTAACATTGATATTGTCAAGTACAGTTTGATTTTATTAAAATCATAATGATTGTCCTAGATGAGAGTTTTAAGACATATCTTGAAGGTGTATCACTTATGCATCTTATATATATGACCTAATATTAATGTTTTTATAGAAAAGTTTTCAAACACAAGAAAAATTATAGCTACAGTGGTTCCATAATTATCCTCTTGCAAAACTATATCATTCAAGGATAATGTTAAATTGGTATGATATTTTATTAAAATGTTATGTGGGACATTATAGTATGTGGTCATGCTCTGTACATTAGCATATTGACTTATAGGAGGTTTCTTGGGACCATGCAATGCCTCTTACACCCCTTGTTGGACTAGCAGTGATATCACCTTATGTTTCCATTTATTATACCATTTAAATCCCTTAGTATAGCTTATGAAAATGCAACTAACAAACCTAGGCTTGTGATTTTATAACTTTGTCCGAGCATAATATGTGAAACCAATACTCCAAGATGTCTACAGGGAGGAAAAAACTACTCCAAAGTTACGTTGGAGTATAAAAACCATTAGAAGATGAGGGACACCAATTATTCAAGTAAACTATCTAAAGGAACTAGGCACACGAGGGAATCCCAAAAGTTGAAATTTTAATTTTTTTTCTAACATTCGACATGATCTTGTCAACGTCGGAAAAATGATGCCCGATTTATTCTGAGGATCACATGTGAAGAGTTTTAATCAAAAAAATAAATCCATAAAAACTTGTTTTAGATCTGAAGCTGCACTTGATTAATGATCATCAATGGCAATCAATGTATGAATAATCTAAAGGTGAATCCCTATAGATCTTCCAGACGTACCTCAAAAAACTATGGGATTGCTGATCATAGAAATACGAGTGCTAGCGCGGAGATATGATGACTCCTTTGACACTCTGATGGTCACTGCATTACTCTGCTTGTGATACCTAAGAGAGAGCTCAATCTGAGCTCCTTGGATCTATAGCCTCTATATCTAGGAACTGGGAGAGAGAATTGGAGAGGGAGAGGCAGTGAATAGTATACAGAAACCTCCTCCCCTTCTTTATTTAGAGAGTGTTAAGAAAATATCTGGTGTAGCCACCTGACCATCTAAATATGTAACATGCTATAAAAAACTTGTTATGAATTCTAAACTAATTCATAAATATTAGTATCACATTATTGTAATATATTAAATATATTACATAATAATGAATGAGCCATTAAATCGACTCATCATTCCCACAAATATTAATTGAACCTTGAATATATTAAATTAATATTCACCAATTAATTTTTTTCATTTATTTACTTAAAACTTGTAAATAAATTAAATAAATAAATTCAATTCTCATTATTCTTCACTTGAATAATATGAATTTATTTATTTCAATGGTGATCGTACCTCATTGGAAAAATCCTAGTCCATTGTGGTGGGGACAACCATGTCCAATATACCTATTCAGATGAATATGGAATATTCTTGAATACACTTTTATGTGTGACCCTCTATGACCTTATCGATGTCAGTGAAATGCTTCCTAGTTTATTTTGAGGATAAAGCATGGAGAGTTTTAAGAACAAAATTAAAACCATAAATAACCTAGTTTAGATTCTCCACAGAACACGATGTCTGTTCATTATTGGTGATCTCTGTATGAAGAATCTGAAAATGAATCCCTTTATATTGTCCACATGTGCCTAAAAAATCTACAAAAGTGCCAGTCATCAATATCTAGGTGCTAGCACAATGATATGGTGACTCCTTCGACACTCTGATGATCACCACATCGCTCTTATTGCACTTCATGAGAGAGAGCTTGATCTGACCTCCATTGATCCATAGACTCTCTCTCTAGGATTTGAGAGAGAGAAGATGAGACAGAGAGGTAGTGAATAGTAAATGGAAAACACCACACCTCTATTTATAGAGTGTTAATAAAATATCTAGTATTTCCACCTGACCTCCTAAATATGTAACACACTATAAACGAATTGTCATTACTTCTAATCTAAGTCATAAATATTATTATCACCTTCATATAATATATTAAAAATATTAACTGATAATCAATGAGTCATTAACTCAAATCATTGTTCCAACAACTATTAGTTGAACCTTAAATATATGAAACTAATATTAATCAATTATTATTTTTCATGTATTTAATTAAAACATATAAATACATTTAATAAATAAATTCAATGCTCATTATTCTTAAATTAAATAATATGAATTTATTTATTACATTGGTGATTGTATGTCCTTGGAAAAATCCGGGACCCCAAAGGTGGGGCCCACCATGACCAATATACCTATTCAAATTAATAGGTATTTTTCTTGAATATGCTATTTTGTGTGACCCTCTAGGCCCTTATCTCGATAGTAGTGAATACTATTCTCAAACATGGAGTGAGATCCAGCAACCCATCAAGGCCCTAAAGAGATAAGGATTGTCACAGCAGTGAAAACCATCCGATGAATACATACTACGTAATATAATCTCTTTGTATTTAATATCTCATAAATTAGGACACACACTCATGTCATCACCCTTTTCTTTATTTATTATTTGTCGATCTAATTGGACAGCTTTACCTTGGACTACCATGGCCATGGATTTGTCAAGGTACTACCATCCTGATCAACATGGCCAGAGATATATAACTTCCTTAACCTATAAGTGACGAATCCATTCTTGATCATTCAACTAATGTCATGTCACCAATGATGAAACCAACAAAAAGTACCTCACCACGATTTCAATATCATGGTTTTCTTCTTGCATCAAAGTATGAAATAAATGGCATACATTGGTAGTGATATACAGCCAGGAGACCATTGCACATGATCATAGATAGGAACATCCAATGACACCATAAACATGTTGTGTTCTTATTGACAGGTTTTTCCTCACGATCTCACTACTAGAGATCACCATGTGCAAACTTCATGAAAATAAATCTCAATTATTATGATCCCCCAGCACCATATAGTCAATCATCTACTGTGTTCAATCAGTAAGACTTATCTAGACAATATAACGTATATTTAAGATTAATGTCATAATATGTCAAGGTTCTCATTATAGCTTGGGATATGATAAAACTTTTTGATATGACAATTAATCTTTGGAAATTACCATTAAATAGTGGATACAAAAATATCTACACTATAATGGTAAGTAATTATCATGTATATTGAACTATATATAGAATATGGTAATCAAAATCACCGTAATGTTGGGTCTAGAACACCCACTATTTCAACACTGTCATAGTAGACGCCTCATATCAAATGGAATTTGGAAAACCTGAGCATGCATGCATGCTACGAACCTTCTTGAGAATAGTTTGGTTTATGATTTTAACTAAACAATTTTTAGGAGTATTAATGAATTTTCTATGTCTCAAAATTTTCTCAACCTCCTATAAGTTAGTTAACTATGTGGAAAGGTATTCAAGTTCATTATCACCCCTTAAGGCATTTAATTTATTCTAAGACTGATCTTCCACATGGAGTTTTTATGTTTTAACCACCCCAAATATATAATATTTATTTCTCAATATGGAAGTATAATTTTTCAATAAAAAGATATAAAAAAGAGAAAAGAGGATCCTCTACCATGAGGGATAATCCTAGCTTGTCCCCACAAATTAGAGTTCACATAATCAAGTGGTTGACTGGATTTGATGCCAAAATTTTGAAAAATGATTCTTTTAGATATACTTAGGAAACAATCCTTACGAAAATGAAATTTACATGCTATAAATTTTGATTAAAAACCATTTATTACTCAGTTACTCTAAATATTTAACACTCACATGCCTCATACTTCTCTTTCAATGCATACTACTACCACTATTGGTTCCATAAGTGTTTCCCATCTACTTAGTGTAAGTATTTCTATTCAAGACATACCACCCATTAACTAAGGATCCCTTAAGAACCTTATGAGAACTCTTTGAGATTTTGAGGTAAGAACTCTCAAATTTAAATGTAAATACATTATAATCGAAGACACATAATGAAATAAGATTTATATATAGATATATAACCCATCTCACATTCAATAAGGTGAAAAGAGAGTGGTATAAGAGTTCTATAATAACTAAAACTCTACGCATGAAATGATATTTAATCTTATTAGGTAAAATAACATCACCTTTAACTTCCTTAGCCTACTAATAAAATTACTCTTATATTGCCATATATGGAATGAAAATGAAGAGTTTAAAACCCACTCATCATGAATCATATCTTGGGACATTATCAACCAATAAAATATGTCATATATTTTGTATGATTAGGTAGAATGAAGACTAGATTATTTAAAAGGCTCATCGGACTTCAACATAAGACATTTGTGCCTAACTAACCTAGTTTTCCGACAATGATATCCAGTAACCTATTTCAGTTTGGATTTATTCCATGTGTACCTAGACCAGCTCTGGTTCTTTCCACCCTTATTATTCTTACATTTCTTCTTCCTAAAAAACTCAGAATGACCTTTAACACTCAATCCCATAGCTTTAGATTTAACCCTACCCATTAAATGTAACTCATGAGAATGATAGATAGATTTGAATTTTTATATTTTTAGTGAATCAATTCTATAAATCATTGAATCTATAATAATCTCATATGATCTATCTATGGAAATAAAAATAATAATCTATTTCCCTCATATGCAACATTGACATCGATATTTTCCAAGTCTAATAATATTTTTTTAAACACATTAACTGGGGCTTGGATGGGAATTCCAGAACACATATTAAATGTGTATAGTTGTTGTTTTTTTATAGAGACAACCTACCTATGAAGTTTTAATATATATGTTTTCTAAATTAGACCAAAGTCTAGCTGTGGAGGTTTCATAGGAAACCTCCTTGAAAACATTATTAGCCAACGAAAAAGCTAAAGAGCTATGAGATTTCATTATAATATTATGAGGAACATCTAAGTAGGTCTTCATGGTCTATCCATCATCAGATTTACTTATATGAGTTTTATTGGGACCATGAAACACATCTTGTAGCCCTTGATGGACATAAAATTATATCATCTTAAGTCCCTATATATTTAATTCATTGTTACTATTGAATTTATTGGTATCATAGTTATTGGAATAAATTATCATATTGTGAAGCTATGATACATAATATTGAGGGAAACCAATAGGGGTATTCCATTTTTCAATTACAAGGATAATGATATGATGAAAAAATTCATGTCTGTAAAGAGTTTATAAACAAAAGAGGATAAAGAAATGGAAATCAAGAAATTAAGACAAGAGAACAAAGAAAATTGGAAAAGAATAACACATGGATTTAACATGGTTTATACTATTTTTTTCCTACTATACGACATGAACCCACCCTATTACTATATTTTATTAATGTTTAAAAACAAAACAAACATGGAAAAAGATAGAACATAAAAATAATCTAACAAGAAGAAAAAAACTGAAAGAATGGAAATCCAATAGAATATTAAGAAGAATCTCTTAAAAAGTATCAGATTTACTCATCAACTATCACACATTGGATTCTATGGGAAGATCTAGTGGTATTGATAATATACAAGAAGATCCTTACAATTAACAGAAACACATCTCCACTATACCATAACATCAGGTTGGGCTCTGATCTTCTATGGTGAAAGAACTAGTGAGTCTGAAATGGTATTTTGCCTCTGGTTTCAGTTGAACTCCAATGGAATGATCTACCTCTACACCTTACAATAATAGCAGAAATCACATATCTATAAACCATAACATGAATGAATCACTCCAAATCTTCATAAGGTGGGAACATATATAAAAGTGAATCAAGGGTGTTCACAGTGTCTCAAGGGAACACGTGGAATTAACAAAGCACTAACAGCCTGATGAAATCAGTGCAACATTAAAGAAAAACCTACACAAACATGACTTAAAATTTTGTGTAAGGGTTCTTTACCCTCTATGTTAGGGTAAACTAACTACTACATCTAGAAAAATTGGTCGAACCCCCATTTCATAAAGGTCAATCAATAGCTAGGTAAAGGTAACATGCTTGTTTCATATAGGTAAACTATTAAAAACATAGAATATATTATTTTCCTAATGGAATTCGTGTAAGGGTAAACTAATGAATATAAGAAACACAAATGGGTAAACCAAGTCCTTGTGTTAGAGTAATACAAGCATCATGTAATTGTGAAACTAAATGATCAAAATAAAATAAAGGCATGGAAAGTATTAGTAATGAATTATAATAAAGATATATATTTTTTAAAATCAAGATTCAAACTAACAATCAATTAGTTTATATTGGAAATTAATCAAAAATTCTCAACTAACACACATAATATATTTATTTAGTGATTCAAATTACAATAAATTTTGTGTTAACATAAAAGAGTCATTATATAATTAATTTACCTGTGATGGAAACCATATTTGATTTTATTTGGTTTCCAAATAGAAATATAAAAAACACAAATAGTCATTGATACTATAAGATCACAACTCAGTAAACTTGTTAATGTAGGGATCTTCTCCTCATTGGGTTCAAAGCTAGAGTTATAGTAGTTAGATCTAGTATAAGTTCATCCCTTCACCTTAGTAGAAAGGGTGGTGCCAATATATAGAGTATCCCTATTCATAAATGTAAAAGGAATATCACATGTACCTTTGGTTGCAATTAGATTCACCATACCCTCAGTCCTTGCTGGGAAATCAACTTTTTAACCATTTTGGTCTCTCCCGACTCCACCCCTGATTGAACTATGCCTAACACCTTGATCATTCCCTAAAATATGAGTAAGAGGATGAAATTTATTAGGAAGTTCTATTTTATAATGTTTAGATTCATAAATATTACATATATGAGGATATTATATATTTGGTGTGCATTGGAATTATGGAAATTTGGAAAAATATGAAATATTATGGATTTATTAGTAATTGGAAGACATATGTTACATATGGATAAAATTAAATTACATATCTTAATTATTCTAATTTTCAAGTCCAAAAAATTATTCATGCTTAGAATTATATGGAAATATATTAAGCATTGGATATTTTGAAAAGTATTATATGTTACACATGGATGAAAAATAAATTACACATTTTTGAGTTTTATCATATGAGAATATATTAACTAATAAATAGGAAACTATTACATATTAAAAAGATAGCAAGAAAACCTTATCCATAATTTAGATAATGTGTGTCTCACTTGATATAAACTATATATTAGAGAGTGTGTGCCACATGATGTATCATGAAGATAATAGAAACTCGGCCAGGACATGAATCCCACATATTGTGGAAACATGAATAAAAGCTAGTCTCCAACTCCTACAGATGTGTGTTGTTATATGTGGATGTAAGAGCTAACTTGGGATATGTAGATTTTTTTATGATTGTGAGATTTCATAAGTTTGGAACACTACATGAAAATAAATATAAAAATATTCCACTTGAATATTATGATTCAGGGATATCGTAACATACAACGGAATTGAAAGTAGTATTGAAATTATTTATTATTAATTATACCTTTTTCAAATAACATATATTTTGTTACTATATTTCCATAAAATTTTCATAGTTCTATATGTTACAATTCTACATGGATTATTTATGATGATTTATGAGCTTTATATTCATCATTATATTCTAATAAAGATATCAATAGTGGTTGTGAAGAATTTGATATAGGATAGAGTGATTTCTTGGTTGGAAGTATCATTTGTAATGTAATGATATCATAATATTATCTCTTATGATATATAGTACAGCAAGAATGGTGAATTATAAAATGAAGTGATTTGTGAAGAAGACAGTTACGTATTGATTTAATATCACATTTTATATAAAAGAAGGGTTCAAGAATTCATTTAAGCATGTAAATACCTTTATGTATGAGGTTGTTATATGAAATATCAATTATTGATTATGAATGATTTCACATCACATCATTTGATATATTGTTCGAGAAATAAAATCAAATAATACGGTTATGATTTTGAATATTTAATGTTTTGAAATTATGGAGTTGATTTCAAAAGGAAATATTCAAAGGATTTGAAGATGCTGATTTATGGAATATATTTTTTAATTTATATTGTATTTGTTTAAAGTTTATTAACAAATTTAACTTCATGGTTTATTTTTGAATGAATGTTTGCAATGGATACTATATATTCACAGAGATATTGAAGAAATATTTTTTTGAATTATTTAAAAAGAAATAAGACTCAACAAATATCTTTAATTCTGTATTATATATATATATATATTCTATAAAGGATGAGAATATATGGTTAAAAGAAGATGTAAAGTGATAATACACCCAAATATTACGGAACAATGCATCATGAATATAAGAAAAAATAATCATGTTATTCTTTTCATTTTTTTATTCACTTACTACCATTATTTATCCAATAGAAAAAAGAAAGGTGAAAGAAGGAAACAAATTTTATGTTTAAAAATATTTTTTGTCACAAATGTGATCATTAAATATCATTAAATTTAAATCTTATTCAGAGCCACACCGTAAAGGTTTTTTAAATACCTATTAGAATACTATTATACTATTATTTGGAGTGGAAATTGTGCACTTAACTTATTATCTGTTTCTATATCAATTCTATTTTTACTAAGTGTCATATGCTTATACTCATATTTTAGTGAAGTGATAATTACTTGTACATTGTTGTGAGTTCACCAATAATAC
Source organism: Viscum album (assembly GCA_963277665.1). Classification (NCBI taxonomy): domain Eukaryota; kingdom Viridiplantae; phylum Streptophyta; class Magnoliopsida; order Santalales; family Viscaceae; genus Viscum; species Viscum album. The sequence continues at coordinate 1,080,338,286 of OY728145.1, read as the reverse complement.
AATCTAGAGGCCAGATGAAATCTACATACTAAGTGTCAATTTATTTCACTATGTTGTAATACCCTTATGGAAAATAATTGAATATAATTAGCTAACTAGAATTGGGTGTTGGTGGAGTGGACTAGAGGGTGATCTTGTATCACTAAACCACTATAAAAACATTTTTTGTATTAATATTTCCATTTTACTTATTTCCAAAACATTACCTTAATAAAAGAGAAATTAAATACTTAATCCAACTTAAAGAGGGATTTTTTAAATCAGTGAAATTAATTAAAGGACACATTTCACCTACTTGGGGTCAACAACCACTTCAAATATTTCTCAAAACTCACATAGATTTATGATCATTGAAAGTACATATCAGAATCACCATGATTTATGCCTTTACAATTTTTTCAAATGATCCTTAAATCTTTTTCCAATTATTATATATATGATTTCATTATTCTAATAATGGTCTGTTTAGTAGTTAATCATAAGAACACCTGTATTTGATAAAGCTTCATCGGAAGCAGCTTTGTTTTAAACTTATTCACCTAGTACTTCATTGTTTAGATCCATTCTATTTAGAATCCCCTATGGTGGACTCATTGATTTACAGCTATTAATCTTCATATTTCTCAGTCCAATGATCATATCATTTATCTATTAGGTTCTCTTCATATGTTTCTTCTATTCGGTTCTGGTCTGTCTAATGATCTTGTGAAATTCAGTTTCAGTGGACACAAAAATATTCCTTCTATTTGGTGAAAATATATTCACCAATAATCATATTTATATATCTATATCGCTTCATATTTTTCGATTCAAACTTTTCAACTTCAACTAGTTAATAGTTTTAGGTATCTCCACCGAGAAGATTGATAGACTCTTCTCCTACTAGAGTTATGAAGTCTCTAATTGATCATTATTTTTCTATTCATAACATTTGAGATAAAAATTCATACATCCTAAAATCAATTAATTTATAACTTTTAACACTGTATAATCTATAACTTTATTATTTTTTAACTTGAACTTTTCAAAAAAATTATCTATCTAAAAACTTCATGAATGAAACCAGCTCGAACCATGAGAACATTTATCAAATAATCATAAGACTTGGTAAGAGAAGTAATAAAAACATATTTTGATAAGTAGGAAACAATTTTCTCCTAAAACACTAAAAAATTAAAATAATTTTTTTATATAAAACATAAAAATTATACAAACTAAAACCAAATGATCTTAAATATCATAATTTGGATTTTTGGAAACATTATCAATAAACATTTTCTCAAATTTTATCAGACCAAAATCTTTCTCATAGAGAGGTGTCATAAAACATTACTTCCATATTATTCAATGTTTTTGAAGGAATTTCATTCCATGAGGACAAACATTTTTATGGACATGATATTGATAAATTCCCCCTCAATACACTAAATTTCTATAATTTCAACATCTATAACTTTTTGTCCCCCCTTCCATGGTAACATTATCATAAAATTCAACAATGATAGAGTATATAGTTGTACCTATTTGTAATTATTATCCCCCTTGGACAAAAGAATACAAATAAAAATGGGTTTCAAATTAATAAATTAATATAGTTAGGGGTGGAGGATAAACATACAATTTTGGTCTGAATTCTTACAAGAAATCCCTTAGAATAGATTTAGTGAAAACATCATCAATTTCATTTTTGTTTAATTATACTCAATTATTGATTCCATACTAAATAAATTCTACTTGATGAAATTACATTTTATATAAATGTGTTTAGATTTGGAGTGTTGAATAGGTTTTTAGAGATATCAATGGAACTTTGATTATAAAAAACAATCTTTAATGGATTTTAATAATTCACCGTCAAATATCCCAACTAAACATTCATCCACACCATTTTTGTACATGCATGGGTGGGAGAAACATATTCTACTTCTTCTATAATCAAAGTAACTTAACATTATTTCTTACTAATTCAACTCATAAAACTTTCTCCCAAAAATATTGTTCCTCTTGATGTAGATTTTTGATCATTACAATCTCCATCCCAATCAACATCAATGAAACCAAGAATGGTCAACTGATCACTTTATTTATACATCATGACATAATTTGTTATTCCATTAATAAACATGAGGATTATTTTTTACTTCTATCATGAGTGATTACTTCCGATCACTTTGATATATATAACACAAATTTACAACATATGAAATGTTTGGCCTTGGAGTAGTAAGATAGATTAAACATCTGATCAAATTCTAGTAGTCCTTCTGATTTACAATTCTTAAAACTTAATCTTTAATCATCTTGATAATAATAGAAATAGGTGTAGAGACTTCCCTTGAACCAACCATTCCAAAATTTTATAATAAGGCCCTAGAATAATTCTCTTCCTAGAGAAAGATGTATGTTTCTTTATATTGAACTTGAAATGACATAAATAAATTTATCTCTATGAGCATTGATATATCAATGTTTCTTTTCATTTTTTATAAATTCCTTACAATATTTATCCCTGTCACTATAAAAAATTATATTATCAATGTAAAAAATTTCTATCAAGTTACCTATACTCAACTCTTTCACATATATTTCGCTATCAAATATTTCATTATAACTGTTCATCTCCTTCAGAATACTCTCATGTTTTGAATACTAAGAACAAGGGACCTATTTTAATCTATAGAAGGATTTATTTAGTTTACACATCATGGGTACATAATTATCAATATATGAACTCATTTGGATTATCAACATAAAATTATTATTCACTTTCTTTATTCTTAAATTATGACTTAACATCCATATGAGAATCTTTGTAATTTTAATGAGTAGAATAAACAAAAAATATTTGGATATTTTCAAGTCATTAAATAGGATAAAAAATTTATTCATAATAAACACATTATACTTATGAATATTCATTGTAAACTAGTCATTATTTATATCAAAAAATATCTACCTATTCATTGAGATTATTTTTGAACACTCATTTTGTTCCTATAATATTATTTTCTTTTGATAATTAATCACTTCCAAAATTGATTATGGTTCTACCTATGAGATAAGTGATGTCTAATTCAAAATCCTCAATTATCATCAGGTCTAAATTGTATCCTAATGATTTTTGATGATATTATTATATTCAAATTGATTTTGTAAAGTCCATCAATTTTTTTTTTGTTTTCAAACTTACGCTTCTCATCACCATAAAAATCGGGATCAATATGTGCACAATTAGGGTCATATTCATCTTTCTTCTCATTAACATCCCTAGAGCTTGTCATTATATATTCTTAACCACATCCTCATCATTTTTAATAAATTTTATTAAGGAGAACTATTTTGAAATGAATTTTACATCAAAGTAATCAGTCAACTTATACATTCATTTTTTCCATACACTTGTAATTTTTTTCCTTTGGATGAATATACCATGAAAACACCTTCTTCCACTTTTTCATCATACTTACCTAAATTTATATTGTTTATCTTTACAAAGAAAGGACTCTGAAAAAAAAATGAAGTAAATCACTATAGGGTTTTTTCTTATACCATATCTCAAAGGGAGTCATTTTTTATTTTGGTTGAAGAAAACATCTGTTTTGAACATGTACAACTATAATTATTAATTATCCATATAATGATTTTAATGTTTATATTAGAAGAGCATGCTTTTTCCCATATCGACTAGATTTCTATTTTTCCTTACTGTGGTGCCATTTTTTAGGAGTGTAACAAGTACTATATTGATGTTTAATTCCATGTTTATTTAGGTAGTAAATAAAAGAGTGACTTGTATTCTTAATTCCATTATTTTTTCTCAACCTCAATATATAAAGACTCATATAGTACTCAAATTCCATTATGAAACTTATGTATTACTTTGTAACCTCTAGTTTATGTTTTATGAAAATTATTCTATAAATTCAATTCAAATCATCAATGAATATATTAAATTAAAAATAACTATTTAATGATTTCCATATGATCACTCCACATAGATTGGAATATATGAGATCAATAGTTCTTATGGATTGTATTTCAACTTTCTTAAGACTTCCACTAACCATACTTCCTTTCTAGAAAGTTTTGGAAATGGATTCTTGTTTCCTATTTAAATTTGTTAAATATCATATGAAATATTCCATTGAAATATCACTTATGGATTTCTAGAAATGATTTCTATGTCTGCAGTGTGTCAAGATATTTTAATCCTTAATACTAAAATAGAAATAATTATTAGGATTTCTGATCTGGAATATAAAATTTCCAATTCTATCTTACTTATTAATAAATTTTATATCATTAAAAAAATGAGTGATAAAAAATCTCTCTGAAGATAAATTTCTTCACATCACTCAAAAATTTTGCAAACACTAATCAATTTATGTTTAATCCCTTCAAGAAACAAAACAACCACTAATTTTTACTTATGGAATTCAATTTCTTTCATTCCAGTTCCACTTATTTTTAAGGATGTATAATTTCTAAAAGTGACTTACCCTCCCTCATATTATTCAACTTTTTTCAATATTTTCACACCACCTATCATATGTGAGGTAAAAAAAATTATCAAGAATAGATGATTTATTATTATTTTAAGATTTTATAGAATTATCAATAAAAAAATATTTTTCTTCAATCTTCCTTTTTTGAGTTTCCTTTTCTTTTCTTGTACAAGTAAATTTCCATGTAAATGTTCTTATAAAATCATTAGTATAATGACCTAGTTTCTTACACCTTCCACAAAATTTCATTCACGTAATCAAATATAATTTTCCTTTAGGAGTTTTTTACTTCTGATTCCTTTTATATTGTATCATTATTTAACATTAAAAATTATCTTCATATTCTTCAATTATTATTTCCACATAGATATTTCATACCAATAATGAGATAAATGTTGTGTCAAAAATCATATGATTTTTTTTTCTGAATATCCCAAGAAAATAAAAATTTACATTCAAACCTTATCTTATATAATGTATAGGTTTTCAATATGATAAGTTCCTTTGATATTTAACATCTGTCATCCTATCTAATTTGCCTTAGTGTGGGGAATCATTCTTTAACAAGTTATTTTTGACTTCTATTGGTGTAGTGTATTTATCACATTCATTATCAACCCAATATATCTCATTATTTATTCATAAACCTTCATGGATAGTATAATTGGATGAAATTTTATGTTTAGTAGATATATATTCATCCTAATTGTTTGGATAAGTTCTTCTAATAGCTTGAGATGTTACATCCTTTACCTCTAAATCATTATTGAAATTCGTATTCATTTTCCACAAGTAATTTTCATCCATGGTACATATTTATCATTTCATACATAGATCTACTAATTTTTATGTAAGTGTTTCATCAAGATCTTTCACCATTTCCCTACTTCTTAAACTTCAGCCTTGTGGTTTTAAATATCCATATACATATATAAATTCATTTTTGAGAAATTATTCCTTTCCTTCATTTTTATTTTCACTTTACTTCATCAAATCTCAATCTTCCATTTTTATTATATTATTTTTCTCAAGACATAGATCCTATTTTGATCTCATAAAATGTTATATATAATTTTCATAACCTTTTATTATTCACTCTTTAATGTATCTTCCTTTATTTCAATGTGATTCAAGAATATTGAAACCTTATATGAGACTTCATTATCCTATGAACTATTTTTTTTGGAGTCATAATGTTTGATTTTACTCAGCACACTTATTTATTTCATTCTAGTGAACTATTTATTACTTATGGTAGATTGATTAACTTCTATAGAATTTTTACTCCAATTCTTTCATTGATTATTTTCATCAAAATATTAATTATCATATTCCTAATATTTATTTTTTCGATAGTTTATTTAAAAATTTATGATTTCACCCCACACAAAACATTTAAGTTTTATATTTCAATTGTACATTACTCTAACTTCTTGGAAATTCATAGATATAAGAGAAATTATCCTCTTACTATATTTTTAATTTTTATACTTATCTTCTTTTTCATTAGGTCCAATTACCTAATGTTTTTATTCTTGTAATTTTTTCTTCCCCAATGATTCAAAATTCATCTCCCCCTTAATCATATCTTTGAATGTTGGATCTTTCATTGTTTAATATAAGAGAAGTTAATTTTGTAATTCATGAAGAGATAAATTATATCTATCTTATAATTTAGAGATATAAGTATCAAACCTATCTGAAATGTTCCTCATAATTGTTTTACAATAGTTGAATGATCCAAGACATCTCTGAATCCACTTATTCTGCTAAAAATTTCATTTACTCAAGTGAATTAATCATCAATAATATATTATTTTCCATATTGTAATATTTGAACGTGCTTCTCTAGAATTGATTATTTTCTTACTTTACTCTTACATTTCCTTAAGAAATTCATTCTTGTTTATCCCAAGTTTCTTTCACTTTTTTGACACTGATTACCTTCACATAATAATTTTTAGACAGGGTTATAAGAATAATATTTTATTTTTTCCATCACCCTTGAGATTAATTTTTTCAGTAAATGACAGAGGAGTATCTTTTTACATGGGTGGAAAACCTGCTATAGCTTCATAAATCACCTTCAGTACAAGATAGAAGAGATATTATATCATTATAATTGTCTATCAATGATAATTTTTAACATTAAGGGTAAGAATACCTATGCTATTAACTATGTTGAGATTATTAATGATAAATAATATATGTATCTTACGTAGAGAGCCTATTGCTCTGATACAAATTTATATACCTAGGAATGTGCAGAACACTGATGAAAACCATAATTTCACATATATTATTATTAATTAAATGTTTTAGTCCCAAAAAGCACATATTTTAAGGGTAGTTACCACCGTTTTTTATTAATATTTTGATATTAAATGTAAAAATTAACTAATTTTTGAATTTATATATTTTTATATCATATTGGAATTTCTTCCATTACTACATTTAAAATATTTGAAATTCAGAAATTAAATTTTCTTAGGCTTCAATAGAATTTTTTATTCAATTTATTAAACTATACCCAAAGGTCAATCCAGTATTTTAAGGACTAAATTTAACATACAAATTGAGCCTTGTATTCCGTGCCGAGATCTAATTAAACTTGAATTCGGGACCATATCTCACACATGGAAATCCTCAATGATCTAGAATTATACATAGAGATAGATGACATCAAGTGGATAAAATTAATTAAATGTATTCACCCTAATTGTTTCCTCTATTAAGTTTATAAATGCATGGGAATTCATCACATTTTAATATGAATATTCTATCATTCCCTAAAATATTCTCTTAAACATTCTGTCATAAATCATTTATTATGTGGGAAATGGTTCTTATATTTTTTTGGGTTCAGAGAGGAAACATATAAAAACAACATCAATGAATAAAAAATTCCATGATTCATCTATTATATGGGCCTAAGTCAAGAAATATCTTAGAGGATAGAATTAGAGGAAAATTTTCCACTCCTCTCCCTATAAAAATGTGTCTCCCTCTCTATTTCAATTCTTTTAGAAACATATGTTGGTTATTTACTTTAGAATATCATATTTTATGCTCTTTTTATTTTATTTTAAATGTTAAAAATATTTCAATTTTCTTCTATTGATCTCTTTTGTTTTATTTTTACCCCATGTCCTCTTTTTAATATGCATGAAAATAGAGAACTAACCATCATTTTTGATTGAATGGGGATTGGTGGTTCTTGAGTTTTTTATGATTAGATGATTTCAAATTATAATATTATGATAATTTATCTAATGGTGAAAATAGTTATGGTTTTGGAATAACCACACTTTCATTACTATTGAGTTTTTATTTATGTTCATTTTTTTATTCCTCTCCTTCATCATCATAATGCTTCATATGGAATGGAGTAGCATTATGGTAATTATTTAAGGTAGTATTATCCTACATGTGAAGGTTAATTATGGGATAATAACAATTTAATGGTGTGGTTTTGGATTATAAGGTTGATATGAACATCAAGTAGAATATTTATAATTTATATTTTAAAGAATAATGATAACATCCATGTGATCTCCAATGAACAAAAATGCTTCATTACTTTCTTCATTGTGTCTTAAATTCTTTTTTGTGTTTAGTTTTCATATATATATAATTTATGAATTTTAAACTGCATCCATTCTCTTTTTAATATTTTTCATTACTAATATATTTCTTATTTTATAAATAGTGATAATAAAAAATTAGGGTGTGTGGGAAGCCTTCTCAAGAGACCAAACCTAGGTTGTGCACTATATTTTGTTATTATGTAAATAAGAAATTATTTTTGATGGATTCATGAAAAATATCTATCATTAATTTTATTCCATTTTCATGGTGTCAAACATATTTCACAAACCTATTTTCATTAAAAATCTAAAAAAACATAAAATTAAAAAATTAAAAAAAAGGATTCGTTGATGACGAGAGCTCCAATTATTTGAGAGAAAAATAAAATATTATAAAGACAAGTTAAAGTATTTTTTATTAATAACAAATATGTATTAAATGATATCATATATGACCTAAAGGAAGACATTTAGTAATCAATTTTGTAATCCTTGTTCATGGAGCTCAAATAATTTTCACACTTCTTTTTAGAGTCCAATTAAGAGGTGTCCAGGGTAAAAAATAGATTATATTTCCAAATTTTAAAGATAAAATCATGGATTATGAAATTAAACATTATTAAAATTAATTTCTATAATATTTCAAAATCATACTAGTGTCCTTAAAATAGGATATAATTCTTGATTCTGATCAGTTTAAGAGAGTGGTCATAACACTGGATTCACTTATTTTTTTATTTTACATTGTTATCTAATAAAATTAACTACCTTAATTTTTATTTTACCAACTTTTCTCATTTTCTTACCCTATAATATTATGATTATAAGGATGATGTTTCCACCATTTACAAGAAATATGGAATTTCATTTTAATGATGATGAAGAAGAAAAAATCAAGGGAAATTTTGTGATATGACTGCCTATTCTCATCAACTTTCTTATAAAAAATTGGTGGAAATAACGAGATATTATAAGGAATAATCATAAATTCATTTGCCTACCATTATACTCCTTAAATTAACTCTTTATTATATTCTTATGTTTTGGGAAGTTTATTATTTTCTATGGGGGTTCCCACTCTTGGCATCAACATATGAATTATTGGAGAAATAATAGGTGGTGGTTTCATAGAATGAAACCTCATCCATAATAATATTGGGGGATAAAGTTCAACAACTACTTAACTAGGGGTAGTAAAAACCTAACATCCACTTGGGGGGGGGGGGGTCAAACCATGTACTATCATAAATTAACTTTTATTTAATTTTCATTATTTTTATTATTCATTATTTTGAGATTACTTTTTAGGTGAAAGTGTTAAAATATAGGTTCCGAAATTATTATAGCCACAGAAAAATAAATTCATGTTATGTCTTTCATTCTATTTTATTTCTTTTACCTTATCATTTTTTTGTGCTTAAATGAAGGGTTGTGGAATTTATGTGTGAGCGAGTTTCAACCTTATTAGTATTATTTTTCTCTTTTTTCCTTTTATTTATTATATTTTGGACTTTTGATATTTATGGAATATCAATTTTTATTTTTCACACATGAATTGATTTTGAGTCTGTTTTATTGATTTTAGATAAAATAGTTTTTAAATTATTGTTGATGCTAAAAATTTTCCTATGATATTTATTTTCAACCATTTTTATGAGTTTGGACTATTATTGAAATCTATTCCAATGAAACAATGACTAAAATTATTATTTCATGTCATGTAAGGTATTATGAACCATTTTGACATATTTTTTCTAATAACCACACTTTATCAAGAGAAACATGTGTTCTATTTGAAAACTAGAACTTGTGATTATTCTCTTTCAATGATTTGGATTCCATAATTTTATTATGTGATTGAGGAATTTTTTCTGGAAATCCATATTTTAAATTGAGATCTAACTTTTCATATAACCTTATTTATCCATTAGAAGTCCTGAACTACTTTATTGGTTTAAGGCACATTATAAGATTATTTTTCATAACCCACCTCCACCCTTAATATTTTTTCATTAATATTTCATATTTGAGTGAGGGGAATGGGTTTTAATGTATATTATTTAGGGAAATACTCATTCCAGAGTGGTGTGAGATGTGTTTCAACATCTTTGGAATTTGAAGAAAGATTAAGTGTCACATTCAATATTTTTTCATTATTTCTATCATCTCGTTCTTCCTGAAAATAAAAATCATTTCAAAAAAATAAAAAAATAGAAAATAAAAAATTGTGGTCATATTGAATTATTTATTTTTCTTTCATTTATGTATCATATACCTCTCAAAAATAAATTCCCTAATTAAAATTATTTCATTGTATATTATTTTCATTTCATCCTATATGAAATTTTTTTTAAAAAAATTTGAAATAAAAGAAAGAAATAAAATGGCCTAATTATGAAGAAATAATTCATTTTATTCACTTTTTGAATAAAGTACCAGATCATCTAACCATGGTGGTGTTATGTTTTACATTTATAAGGGAAATTGAGTGAGGAAATTTGGAGTTTTCAACTGTTTCAAGAACCAGAATGAATACCTTGGTACTCTAAAACCTCAACTGACATTAACTTAGCCCAAAGGACATGAATGATCCCCATGGGTTAATGACTATCACCTTACAACATTAAAGATAAAAGAGGTAATTTATTTTCCACAAAATAAAGGAATATTGAGAAACAAACTAGTATTCTCAATACCCTAAAGGGAAAATGTACCCAAAACCAAATAGGTATAAAAAAACCAAAAATAGTTCACCAACAAAGTACTCAAAAACTAGAATGATCAAATTAGACATCCCCAATTAGTCACCACTCCTTGGCTAAAAAATTAAGAACATCTAACACCTCCAAGTGGCACTTTTCCATTTCTCAGAACTGGAAGAATGAAATCTAAAAATTCTTGATGGAAAATGTAGTCTGTGTCTTATAAATCCCATTAAGGTCTCACCAAGTGTTCTATAAAAAAATAAATAATCAAAACTAATCCATTATTTCAATTATAATAAAATAGTGCATGAAAATACATTTTCATTTTTAAAATAGAAAATTATTTCATTTAAAAATTTTGGAAAAAATTTCAAACATGGATTAAATAAAAACATTATATAAAATAATTTATATAAATAATTAGGCACGAATTAAATAGTTCTATATCAATTTCATTCATAATTAAAACAATTAAAACAAGCACAACAATCATCATCCATGTAGTATGATAGTTCATAGTTATAGGATCCTAAAACATCACATATAAGTGATCATGGATATATGTGTACACACGTCCCTTACGCATTGTCTGAATATGACTCATAAACAACTCATCAGGGATAATATTTTCCTTGCTATGTTCTTGTAAGATTTTTCATTGTCAATCATTTGATATGGAATAATAAGCCAAGTATGATTGGCCCAAATAGCATACTAACTACCCATGCTCACATGTTCTTAATCAATGAACTTGAAAATGTAAAATAATTTAATTTCAAATCAACCATCATTAATAATTCAACTTACCACTTTTCATTTTAAAAATTCCAATTCACTTTCAAAAAAAACATATGTTTTTAATAATATCATTTATTTTCAATAAAAAATAATCACAGGTTTTAATTATATAATTTTTTAAAATTTTTAGGAAAACAATTCTTATGAAAACTCATCAATTCCATCAATTTTAAAATACTCACCATAAATTAAAATTCAATTTGAATTGAGGGTTCTACCAAAATTTCATTCTAATTAAATTCACATTTCCAATTCCTCTCGAATTGGGTTTTTATATATAATTTGAAAAAAAATAAATAAAATCAAGAAAGTCATGGTTTAATTATATAGGAAAACTCAAATAGAACTACCTACCTTTAATCAAGTAACCACAATGTAGAACATCCACAATGAGATTTTACCACTAAGAATGAAGATAATTGATATCATGAAATCAAAACCAAAATCAATATCCAATTCAACAGAGTTTAGATCCCTCAATAACTTGGTGATCTAACACTCTCTAAGGAGGAATAAAATATAGAGTAGGAGAAGACATGTTAGGGGAGAATCACATGCATGGATGAGATTGAATGAGATCCTCCCCACTTTGGTCCACCATAGAATGGGTTTTTAGGATCCAAAATTCATTCTTGATAGCCTTAAAGACCTTTTATATTGACTTATGTTGATTTAGGGTTAAGAGAGGGATAAAATAAGAGGTCATGATTTATTTATAAATATTTATATTTAAAAATTCCTACGTGCATGATTAGAAAGGTCATGAAACATTGTTAAAATAACTGTACACCCTAACTGATCACCCTTTTATTGGTTTTCATGGTATTTACTTGGTGGGATCACAATTTGTACTATTGGGAACCAACCATGAAAACTTTCACTTCCCATGTTTTCATGGTTTTAACTTGGAGGGAACATGCTTTAGGAACATTGTGTGCTAACTATGCACATCCCAAAAATCCTCCAAACTTTTCACAATTTCACTTAAATCACTACAAAAAAAGACCAAACCAAAGTATCATAAAATGGAGGGCCAAGGAGTACTTGAAAAATAAGAAAAATGTTATTATAAACTCCCCACCATAGAAAATATCTATATCTAGAAGTCTTGTCCTGAAGTTTTAATATCAAATATGAGGCCACTACTCTCTCACCATTTCCTCCCTCTCATTTTTCTCATGCATATAAAAATCATGATTCCATAGCACATGAACCAGTTTTATCATCCTCCTACAAAGTACATTTTTCTTAGAATCAACTATCCAGACTAAATGCTCATTCATGAATAGATTAAACTCAATGTTGAGATCCTCCCAGCTCAAGAAATGAGAAGGTTCTGAATGATACTTTGGAAGCTCTGATAAGTGTAACTCATCATAGATTGATGTTAATTTCACTAGAAGTTCTAAATGGTAATAAACTTTTCCCACACACTCAACAAACTTAAATTTACCCACATAACTAGGAAAAAACATCCCTTTCCTCCCAATCCTTTGATAACCCAACTGAGGTGAAACATTCAAGAACACCTGGTCACCAACTGAAAAATCCAATGGTCTATGATGATGATCAACATATGATTTATGCCTAATCTATCCCGTAGACATTATTTGAAGAATCAGCCGTATCCTTTTGGTATCTCCTAAACCAAGATCAGTCAAACCATGGAACCTTCACCCATCTCCAACCAACATAATGAAGACTTACAAGGCTATCCATACAAGGCGTCAAAAAGATCCATTTTGATCATAGTATCATAAATATTATTATGAGGAAACTATAATAGTCAAAAATGGTCATCCTAAGCTCTACCAAAGTCTAGAATGCAGTTACGAAGCATGCAATCAAGAATTATATAACACTCCCTATCTTCCCTTCCATCTACAGATGGTATTCTATAGTCAAACACATCCGAGATTCTACTGACTACTGGAGGACTCTATATAATAGAGACATAAAATTGGGATCCAAATAATATACTATAACATATGTAACTCCAACCAAACCAATAATATCTTTCACATAAATATTTCCTAGATCCTCAACTTTGGTTGTTTTAAAAATGAGTATAAATTGATCCAATATAGTAAGCCAATTGATCATAACCCATATCAAATTATTCTTACAAGGAGTACATGGAAACCCAAACAAAAAGTCAATATATATATCATCCCAAATCCAAGTCAGCATTGGAAGTGGCTGAAGCATACCAAAAGGTCTCTAATGCTTGACCTTGACTTGTTCGAAAGTATAGCAATGTAAAACAAATTTAGTGATGTCTTTTCTTATAAATGGTCACCACAATCATCATCTCATGTCATATAACATCATTTTGGTTCCTTGTTTCACATCACACTAGGAAATTTGGAAATCCAGAAATACATATTTCCTCAATGATAAATGAACAAGGTACTAGTTTTTGAATTGTAGGATACCCTACTTGGAGAACGACCACTCATCAACGACATCGCCATCATAAAGAGAGTCCCTAATGTTACAAAATTCATCATCAATATATTATTCTTGAAGAATCATCTCAATAAGATAAGGGGTCAATTGAACACTAGCCAATTTAAACTTGACATCTTTTTTCCTACTCCTATATGAATCTATGTAGAATGTTCCAACAAGTTCCACTCTTTCTTTGATTCTTTCATAGATTAAATCGAATATTTATCACTCAATGAATCAGTAATGGAATTACCTTTCCTTGGGGTATAGTCAATGTCAAAATAAAATGATATTAGGTACTACACCAAAATCATATTTGGAGAATCAATTTTTTTAAAAAAATATAACTCATGATTTTGTGTTCGGAATACAATGTAATCCTTTCTCTGAAAAGGTAATTATGTCAACACTTAAGCAGATGCATCAGAGTTGCAAGTTCAAGGTAATGGGTAAGATAATTCATCCCACACAGCCTAAGATTTATAGAACCTTAAACTTTCACATGATCACCCGACATAAGAACACAACCCAAACCCAAACATGATGTGTCATAAAAGACCACATAGCCCTACCTTGGATCTAGAAGATTTAACACCATCACAGAAGTCCATTTTTTATCTCAATGAAAGAATTTATAAATTTATCTTCCCAAAAGAACTTTACCCCATTATGAGTGAGAGTGGTAATCATAGAATCCAAATTTAAGAAATCCTTTATGAACATACGATAATACTCTATGAAACCCAAGAAGCTAAAAATATCAAAAACAATATGTAGTTTTTTCCATTTCATTACTACTTTCACCTTTTCAGGATCTACTAAGAAACCACGTTTTGATATAGTGTTTCCCAAGAACATCACTTCTCAAATCTATAAATCATATTTTCACATCTTTTCATAAATTCAGTGTTTTTTCATCAATTCTAGAACTATTCTTATATGACACACACGGTAATCTTTTAGACTTAGAGTAAACTAGGATTTCATCCAAAAAGACCACAATGAAAGTATCAAGATACTCATATAAGATCATATTAATAAATTCCAAAAAAACTATCAGATCATTGGTTATACCGAATGGCATGAAAAGATACTCATAATGGTCATACCTTCTTCAAAAGGTGGTTTTCTAAGTGGAATATTCTTTTATTCTTAATTGGAAAAAATCAGACTAAAGATAAATATAAAAAAACCACTTCACCCCTTTCTACTATTCAAATAGATCATCATTCTGTGGAAATGAATAGTTGTTTTTTACCATAACTCTATTGAGTTTCTATTAATCAACACATTGGTGAAGTGTTAAATCAATATTATTTGAAAAGAAAATAGGAGACACCCAGTGTGGCATAGTGGAGCTTATAAATCCTTTATTCAATATATCATCCAGATGACTCTTAAAAAAATTTGTTTTAGCTATTTCCATATAAAAAGAATGAATAGATACCATTTGAGGACCATGAACTAAATTAATAGAAAAAATTATATCCCTTGTCGGTGGAAAAACAAGAGAAGTGAGAATGAAAAATGTTTGGAAACTCAATGACAAATATGGGGATATCATCAATCAAGGAATAAATCTCTATATAAAATGAAAACACATATTTTAATTTCCATAACTGTTAATAAGAATGTCCAACCCTATTCGATTTCTGGTACTATTCTTGATGAAAGAAATGACTCACCCTATTGGGTGCAGTAATGGAGCCCAATCAAAGAAAATTTTCAATTCCGGCCTCTTTAGAAATGATCCAATCCATCCTAAAAATGAAATCAACAGGTTTCATGTCAAGAACTATAAAATACCATATAGGCTCAATCTCTGAGATAGAGAAATCACAAGTAGGAAAAAATATCCTACTCTCTCCTCATTCCAAGGGGTTTATCAATATCAATCAAATATGATAAAAGCTCCATAGGAATATTTAACAAGTTTATAATATGAGTCAAAATGAATGAATGGGATGTGCCAGTATCAGATAATGTAGTCACAAAATATGAAGAAATAGTGATGGTACCTATCACAATCATTGGACCAGTATCTGCTTCATCTAGAGACTGTTCCATTGAGTGAAGAAGATTTATTCAAAATGTACGCGACATGATCCCCTTATATCATTATGAATATGAGTTAATCATAGTAAATTTAGGTGATGATGATAAAATTCCACTAAAAGGGGTAGATAATATATAATAGATGTTTTTAATGTGTCTAGAATTCCTACAAGAACTGAAGATATTGGGTACCACAGTAAAAACCTGTTTGGAACGACAAGGTTTGACACACTGGAAGGAAGTAAAAGGGACTCTTCCAGGAACATAAATTGTTCTAGAAGAACCCTGCTATCTATATCCACATAGATACTCATCATGATTTATCTTTCCATTATGGGAACCCACAGAACTACCACTAAGAGAAAAAGTATCTCCCGTCAACCCTAACATACCTGACATGTCCAACTTGACAATATAATCCATGTCCATCAAGTATGCATAATAAGTGATATTTAGGAGGAAAAAATGAGAATTAATTTCAAATCAAAGGCACATATTAAACCGTCAATTAAACATATTCTCATTCAATACAATCTTAGAATAAAACTACACAAGCTCGACAAAGTAGATTATGTACACCGTTATGGTCTGGTCAACCTGATCAAGTTTATAAAACTACATAGCCTCATCTAGCACCATAGACTCGGAATATAACTAGTCTTTGAAAATATCATTAATGTCCATCCACTATAAACACTCATGATTCTTTAATGTCACCATTTAATCACACCATCTTCTACTAGATCCCTCTAGCTTAAAGGTAACATTGTTTACCTTAATATCTTTGGGAGTTTCCAAGAAATCAAAGAGAAGCTCTATATTTATCAACCAGTCCTCTGCCTCTTTAGGATCAATAGAGACTTGAAAAGTAGGAGATTTCATGAAAATAAAATCTTGTGCACAATTATGAGATTCACCCTTTGACATTCTATAACTGTAGCCTTAATGGGACCAAGTGTTGGTGCTTGTCCTACTACTTGTACAACAGACATAATAATTTCAACAAGGTTCTAGTTCATGGGAGGATTCAATCACTATGGTTCAGCATCAGCTTCCCCTAGGAACTATTCACATTTATTCTAAGTGGAACAGTGCTACAAAACATCAAAAAACAATAATGAAGATATCCTATGGTTACTTAGATCAACAACTCAAACAAGATCAATATGGAAAAAATAAATCCAATCAGATAAGATATCAAGATATCGATATGAACTATCCAAATAAATGGAATATAAAATACTATAAATATTCCCCAAGAGTACTTTCCCAGATCACCCATGGTGATTTAAGGCTCAATATGATGAGATATGGCTAAGAACTCACTTGTTACTACCTTTTATGTCCTGAAAAGATACAACAAATTGCATACTAACATCAAGGTAAAATGATCAACCTTCACCATTAATATGAATTTTTCATGAACCAGCCTAAATACCCATGTAATTTGATACATAATCCAATAATGAAATAGCCGAAATGGTGTTTCTCATCCCCATGAGTTGGATACTAGCACCTATAATCATTAAAGATAAAATAGTGAATGAATTTTCCAAAAAATAGTTAAAGATAATGAATCAATTTTGTTTTCTAAAAAATCCATTGCAAGAAAGTACCAAAAACAAATAGGTATAAGAAAAACCTTAAATAGCACATCAAAAAAATTCTTAAAAACAAAAAAGATAAAATAAAATGTCCAAAATTATATATCACTCTAATCCCAAAGGATCAATAATGCCCACCACCACCAAGTGGAGATTTCCCTTTAATTAGACCTTGAAGAAGGAAATAAACAGACACCCAAAAGAAAACATAGGGTGTGAGAAATACATGTTAGTAGGGTCTCAAAAATTAACCTATAATAGATGAATCAATAATAAACCAAATCATGCTTTCAATTTTAGTAAAACAGGGCTCGGAAAAAAATTTTACTATTAAAAACAGTGATTTCATTTCAAAATTATTAAAGACATTTCAAACATGGATTAAATAAAAACATCATATAAAAAATTTATGCAATCCTATAGGATTAAATATAATAGTTATATATAATTGGTTTTTATAATTAAAATGATAACAACAAGCACCCTGGTCATCTACCCTATTTTACAATAGTTTCTAGATATATGATCATCATACTTCTCATATCAGTGATCATGGAAATATGTGTCCACATATCAATCAAGATCATACCAAATAGGACTCAACAATATCCCATTGAGGATAGGATCTACATAACTAGGTTTTTTATAGTTTTCTTCATTAATCAATTTCTATGAAAAAATATTCCTTGTGTTCTTAACCTAAAAACCTAACAACTACCTAGGGTCACATGTTATTAATCAATAATTTTAAAATGGGTAAATAATTTCATTTCAAATCAACCATCTTTCACAATTCAACTACCCAGTTTTCATTTTCAAAATACAAATACAAATTCAAAACCAAAACAAAATTTTTCATAATTTTATGAAATTTCAATAAAATCCCAATCATATGTTTTAATCATCTCAAATTAATCCATTTTTTCAAATAAATTCTAAAATAAATATATCAATTCCATAAATTTCAAAATACACACCCCAAATTCAAAATCCATTTGAATTGGGTGTTTTTCTTAAAATTACATGATAATTCAATTAAAAATTCCTATTTATCTCAAATTTGGTTTTCCTTAATCAATTTAAATAAATTTATATTAAATCAAGAAAATCCTATTTTAATTATTTGGTGAAACAAAAATGAAACAACCAACATTTAATCTTGGAATCCCAATGCACAACACCCACAATGATATTTTACCATAATGAACGAAGATAATGAAGATCAATAAATAAAACCTAGAATCAAAATCCAATTCAACAACATTTATATCCCTAAAAACACATTTATCTAACAATTTATTAGGAGGAGACAAATAGAGAGTAGGAGAAGACGCATGAGAGGATAATAATTTTACTCGAGGAGATCAAACAAGATCTACCATGATATTATACATAAAGGAATGGGTTTAGAAGAGCCAAAAATGGTTCTTGAGATCCTCCTAGACTTATTAATTTGACTTAGGTATACTTAGGGTAGATCAAGTTCTTAAATAAGGGTACAAGATATTTTTTATAAATTTTTGGAATAAAAAAGTCTCACATGCATAGTTTGCTAGGAAGGGCCACAAGGATGAAAAAACCATGCACCCTAAACTTACAAAATTTTATAGGGGTTTATGACTCTTACTAGGGGTACATGATTTTTCAAACTATCTACCAACCATGAAAACCCCACTACCAGGGTTTCCTAGTTTCACTAGGAGGGTAAAAAGTTTGGGAAAATAATGCTCCAACTTTGAATTGCCCAAAGAGACCCCAAAATTTTTCGAATTTCACACTAAGAACCCCAAAACAAGAACCAACCAAATTATGATCAAAAGGAGGTTTTAGCAGTAACTTAAAACAACTAAAAATATTTTACAACTTTAATATTCATGCATTTGTATTTAAGAGTTCAATCTCATCTTTCCAACCTTAAATTTATAAATGTTTTACCCACCAATCCATAGCCATATAATTCACCTTTGAAAATTACTTATGATTGAGAATAATTTTATGTATCATAGTGTGGGGAGATGATAATTTTCCCAAGAATATGGTGAAATATTCACTTTCCATGTATGAGTATAACTCCATATTTATTTTCTTTTGAGTAAAGAGTGACATGAATTTCAATGTGATTAATGTGTGATTGGGATATGGATAGATTTTTGATGTTTGATGAATTTAAATGTGAGATACAATGATGAAATGAATTTTTTTATTAGATGAGATATGATGAGATTTTATTTTGGAAAAGCTCATGGAAAATTTCTCACTTTTGATTTTGGTTTGGATTTATATTCATGTATTAATTGATTTATAAAGGCAAAAATATTTATGTGTGGGGGAATGAATAAAATTATAATTTCACATATATTATTTCATAAATAAAGTTTTTTTATCCTAAATATTTAATATTTTAAGTGCAATTGTGACAATTTTATTTTTTATTAATATTTTGAGATTAATTGTGAAAATGACATAATTTTCAAATTTAAATATTTTTATATCATATTTTCATTTCATAAATAACATGATAAAAACTAATTTAAATTATGAAATTAATTTTATAGGATTTTAAAAAATTTCGTATTCAATTCATCCAACATGACCCAATTATCAATACAATATTTTAAGGCACAAATCAATCTCACAAGTTGGACCTTGGAATCTATTCCTAGATATGGAGAAATTAGAATATGGGAGAATATCTCACAAATTTCTATCCCAAATGAAATAAAATTATTCATGGATATAGATAAAATTTTTTGGGAACAACTTCCTTAACTATGGTTACATGAACATTTTCCTCCATCAAAGTAAAAAATTTCTGGGAAGTCGACGTAGGGGCTTATGAATTTTCTTCTAGGATAGAAAAGTTTTTATTAACGATTCTATAATAAATCATTCATTAATTGAACAATAGAGAAAATATTTTGTTTTTGGGGGATAGTGCACATGTAAAAACAACTTTAATTAAGGCACAATTATGATATTCCACTATTAATTGGGAATAAATTACAAAATCTCTAGGAGGATGGAATTCGAGCCGAAAGTTTCACTATATCCCTATACATATGTTCCCCTATCTATTTCAAGGATGTTGTAAACTTAGGTTGTCCATTTTATATAAAATGTGAGATTTTATGATGATATAATTATGTTTTAAATGTTTAATTTATTTTATTTTTCTTCTTATCATCTATTTTGCGTTCACTTTTGTTTCCCCTTACCACACTTAATCTACTTTCCATTGAAATATAGAACTAAACATTATTTTTGTTCATGGGGGGAGTAATTATTATCAATTTTTTTGTTATTAAATGATTTTTAATCATTCAATTCAAGGAATTTTCATAGTGGTCAAACCAGTTTTGGTATAAGGGTCACCTCAATTTCACGACTATTTAGTTCTTCTTCCCATTAATTTTTTTGTTATCTCCATCATTTTCATAATGCATCATATAGGGTGGAGTAGAATTGTTTTAATGATGTGATGGAGTGTTATCTCAAATTCATAGGGTATTTATAGGATAATGACAATCTAATTGGAAGGTTTTTATTTAATGTTTTTATCTCATGATTGATTAGAATATTTTGAATTAACATTTTAAATAATAATGATAGAGTCACCATGATCTACTAGAAACAATAATGCTTATTTACTAAATTCTTTATGTCATATCTTCTTATTTTTATATGACTTTCATATTTATATATTTTTTGAATTTCAAATCCCACCTAAATCCACTATATTAATATTTATATTTAGTATTATATTGGTTAGTTTATAAATATTGACAAAAAAATTCGTTGTGTCTACAGCCTCCTCGAGAGATCAACCTTATAGTGTTCACTATATTACATGATTTGATAAATGTGAAATTATTTTTGAAGAATTCATGAAAATCTACCCTTATCAAAAATGATATGTGGGGGTGATGCACACCTGTCATAGGGCATGGAAAAATCAAATTATTTCTCCTAATGAAATAGAGAGGTTGACCAGGGTCATCTAACTTGAGGAGATTTTTAGTTTGTTTACTTCATTCTTCTAAATCACCAATAATACCACTTTTTGTGTTTATTAATTTATGAAATCAATAAAAACCCTTTTTTTGATTAATGAAATGAAAAATGGAAATTCTAATTTATAATACCATGTAGTTCTAAATAGAAAAAATTAATGAGGGAAAGGACTTGGTTTTGGGTTCAGTTTTTGGGTTCAATTAATATTCTCCATTATATGTTTGATTATTGTTTGATAATCCAAACATAAAATATAATTTTTGAAAAACTATTATTTATTTAGAAATTTTGTAAATCATTTAATGCCTTAGTAATATCAATTCCACCTCATTCAATAATCATGGTCGATGACACAACTTGGTCTATGATGTGTATCATCTAGGACCCGACTCTATCAATTTCACTTCATCCATTGATTAGTTCAACTCCAATGTGTGAAGAACTAACCAATGTAATGAGATGAATAGATTAAATAAAATAATTGAAATAGATTTATTTTCATGTCATTGGGCTACAATCATGATATTGGGGACATTTTTCATCACCCATGTATGCTACACAAATATCTCACAAACTTAAACTAAAGTTTTAATAAAATTAAAGAACATCTTGACCTCCACTATAACCAAGTCTTGTGGTTATCCTCACATTTTTTAGTAAGATATCACAATGGTGTATGGGAGAGAAGGGAAGAATAAAATAATAAAAAATAATAAAAGAAATAATGAGAATAAAAAATATAAAAAATGTGTTTAAGGAAAATAAAATAAAAAATAAGAAATGAAAAGAAAGGAATTGATGTGTGAGAGAGAGATGTAATATAAAATAGAAGGAAAAGAGAAAATAAAATAATAAAAATAATATGAAATTTAAATAAAACATAAATAATGTTAAAGCAAAAAAAAATCTTAATAATTAAAATAGAATATTTTCAAATAAGAAGAAGAGGAAGAGTGAATATGAATGGATGAAACAATTTTATAAAACAATTCATGAAGTATTTTGATTAAAAATAAATTTAAATTAAAATTAAAATTTAAAATAAATCATAAATCAAATGAAATAAAATTAAAGGAAAATAAAAACAAAAATGAAGAATATTTGAGAGGGATTATATGAACGTTATTTTTCCAAATTAATAAACTATTTCACTCCATCTTCATACACTTTTGTCGTACGATTAGAATCAATTAATTTTTGATTCACGCCCATTATATTCGATTCATAAATATTAATATATTAAAAAATAAATAAATAAAAAGGGCCTTTAAATATTGGGAGCCCAACATTTTAATGTTTCAAATAATTTCAGCATGCTTTAAAGGAAATGGGTAATCAAATTTAAGAAAATAATTACTCCACTGGTTGTAGGTGTTATCCTTTGAATTCATCCAAAATGATCACTAATACATACTATGGAATTATTATAGCTTAGAGTATATCAAGAAACATAGTTACATGTCCAGATGATAAGGGAGATGAATATTAAGAAACAAAACACAATAATAACTATTCAGGAGATTAAGATGATGAGCATGACAATTATCTTCTTAAAAATAAATGTCACCAGGTTGGGGAGTTAAAGAAGAACCATAAAAAATTCAAATATTTTTATCTAATTTTGAAAAAATTGGTAGCTTTTTAATACCTACAAGGGTATCCATGATTGGTGAGACTATGAGAAGGCTCAACTAGATGGTCTTACACACACTCATGCTCAGACAATCATTGCAGTTTC
Organism: Viscum album; assembly: GCA_963277665.1. NCBI lineage: Eukaryota > Viridiplantae > Streptophyta > Magnoliopsida > Santalales > Viscaceae > Viscum > Viscum album. The sequence continues at coordinate 1,080,314,832 of OY728145.1, read as the reverse complement.
AACATTCAAATAAAGTCTTCAATTACTCCATAAAATGTGAAATTATCTTTGTCTAAGGATTGAATTTTAGTAGAACTTAACATCCCATGAGGTTAATATTATGGGAGTGGGGTCATGATGGATATCCAACAGTTGTACAGATTCATTGACATTACATTTTTATGGTGTTACTATCAAGCTATATTATGTTGGAGTTGATATTCTATTTATCTTGGACGCCTTTAAAATTTAATATGATCATATAAATATAGATACTAACTTTTTCAATTACACATTTATGAATTTATAAATATATATACCAATCATTCCATTCGATTTATAAATATAGATACCACTAAAATTTTTTACAGATATTTTAAGAAGTGTTAAAAAATGAAAAAGAAATTAGTAGGTGAGTGGATCAAGACTTTATTAAATAACAGTGGTTAATTTCTAAAAATTAATTATAAAAGAAAAGTGTATAACTTATTTATCACACCTTCTCAATGACAAATTACCACTACCCTATAATCTTTAATAAGGGATATTCTTAAAAATTGTATGCCTATATGCTCTCCAATAATATTCTTTTTCAACTTTTTTCTTTTTTTACAGTTTCCCTACACATTCCAATCTTGTATTAGGCTATTGAATATTTTTTGATCCAACATTGTTCCTTAGGTTTTTTTGGAGTTGATTTTTTCTTTTATGATACCATGTTAATACATTGTTTCCCTTTTCTAGTTTCATAGTTCATATAAAAAACAAACCAATCCCAAATTTCATGGATTTATTTTTATAAGAGGTCAGTGACCAAAGTTAAAATACAATTCAAGTGAGTGATATGGGGAATTCATTAAAATTATGTATTAATGTAGGAATCCAATTATGGAATAGACAACTTGATAATCTTAGCCAAAAAAACATGAGTAAGATCACTTAAGGAGAAAATGTTTTTCACTAACCAATACTAAAAAGAGAATGGAATATGATGTTTAAAACATGATTAAAGGAATTTTTTAACTCTTCAGATAAAAATTTAGAGATACAATCTACCCAATAATAGGAGATGATTTATATATATAATTGGGTTATTCTATGGAAGTACTCGAATAATGAATAGAAATATATTATTTACATTATTGTTAAATTTTCCTGAATTAAATCTATTTTCTTTTTGAGACATAAATCTTAGGATATAAATATTTTTAAATATTTACGAAGACAATTAGATAAAGATTGTAATTTCTCCTTATAGATGATCTAGATAGATAATGCTATGGAATTTATAAGGGATAAAATTGATTAATATTTTTAGAATAATTCTATTCATGATGAACATAGTATACCATATATCGCATAATAAAATGTTTTTCTTAAAAATTAAAATAAAATTTTATTTGAGATAGCTCGAACATTGTTGATAGAGCATACTATCTTATAAAAAATGGATAAATATATTCACTTTAGTTTCAAATTATAAAATACTGTTTTAAATTTAATTAGAAATTTAAAATATCCTTTATTAATATCATCGTTGACATTAAAAATATCATCCTCATTCTAAAAAATCATAGAAATCCAATTTATTAACTTTAAAACAGATCATTTAACCTTAAAAATGACATTTTCATTATACAAAAATGATGAATCTTGTCCAAATAAATCATTGGTATGTTTTTTATTATTTATTAAAAATGAATTCCAACACTAAAAAACCTGTTAACCATTATTTAAAATCACTTTTTCAGAAAATATTTACCCCTTAAAAAATTTGTTTGAAAATAAAACACTAAATTAATTTTCAAACTACCTAGGAAAAATCACTCACTATTTCCAAAACCAATACCTTTCCATTTTAAACTAGGATTACAAAGTTTTAAAATCATATATTACCTAAATAACATGAGCATTCTATAATAAATATAGTTTGGAAACAAAAAAAATATGATACAACATATTACTACATATAAAAACCATGTCATCAACATAAATTTGTAGGTAAATCATAAATGAATTAGAAAATTTAAAATAAAGACATGAAACAAAATAACTCCTATTTAAACCATTATACAACATGAATGATTGTTTTAATCAATAATGTGGTTTATTATGTAAAAAAACATTGTTAGTTTTAAATTAATGATCAAAACTTGTAGGATGATTTATATTTAATGTTTTATCTAAATCAGACTTCATGAAAGAATTTTTGATATCTAGTTGTTCAACATACAGATATAAATAAGAAAAAAAATAATGACATATTATAATAGAAGAGTGTTTATCTATATAAGAAACTATTTTTTAATAGTCAATTCGCTCACTTTGAAGGAAAACATTAGAATCCAATCTCTCCTTATATTTAATTTTATTTCGTTTATCATTATTTTATTTTTTGTTATGGATCCATTTATTTCTAGTCACCATAGAAGTAGGTGGTTTATTGACTATAGACCTATTATGGTTCTTTCTAAGGGATTTGTTATCATCTTTTGTGGTGAAAATCTAGTGCATCGAGTTGTTTTCATTAGTATTATTATAGTATATTTAGGGATCCTAACTATCAATATCATGAAAAAATGTATAGAAAATGAAACCATATCAATATGGTAGTACCAAGAATGAGGTATAATAACTCTCATATCCATATCCCTAGTGAGAGTATAATCTCTAAGGTCAGTAGGAGATTTATCACTTGAAGTATCATTAGATTTTAATCTACAATCAAAATCAAGCAATGGGATAGGTGGAGAAGTCTCTACATGAGAGTCACCATTAGTGGAAGAGTAAACCTCAAGATCACTCTTCTGAGAATGATCAATAGTACCATAATTAGGAGGCTATAATATAATAGGATGAAACTCTTGAAACATCACATCCAAAATAACAACACACTTCTTAATACTAGGTTTATCTACCCATATATTATATCCATTCACCCCCTTAGGAGAGAATATGAAAATAAATCCAACAAACATAGTCTCATGCTTTTTGGAATTTACATGAGTATAATATGTGTACCCAAATAATCTTGGATTTCCGTAGGACAAGGTATAGTTATAACGACTCTGATTTTTCTTACACGACTCTTACAACATTTTAAAGGTAAAAACAGAAAATCATTACAAAAAAATTATAAAAAGATTTACCGTAATTTGGAAATTAGGCCCATACATAAAATTTAAAAAATAATATATAAAGCTTTATTTAATTCATTATTCCATAGCTTCTTATTTTCCCCTGTGTTCACCTTAGTAAAAGTTATGACCTGAAGATATACATTGAAGAATGGGGTGAGATAAAATCCCAGTAAGAGGTTAGATAATAACATGAATCAATATAATATGGGGTGATAATAATAATTATGATCATAACATAATTATAGTATCATAATTATGGGAGGAATCATTGAGAAAGGGCTTGGAATGTGGCAACACATAAAAATGAAACATCATGTCCTAGTGGTCAACTACCATGCATAGTTGTGAAAAAATCTAGCATCATGTTCACACATATTTCAATTTTTATCTTGAAATACATCATATTACCCAATGAATTTAATCACTATATAATTCTAGTTTCACCCGTCATAGAATAACATTTACATTGCACTATATAATTCCAGGCACACCCGTCACATCATAACATTTTCATTATCAAGCATGTCACAAAGAACTTATATCAACCTTGGACCTAAAATACCCATCTAAAGGAATGGGTTTCATTTTATAAAGAATACATTCATAAAATTTAGAGTTCCCATGAATAAAGGTAATAAAGTTATTAGTATCACTCTTGAATAAAGAAGAAAAAATCACATGAGAGTTAAAAGATGTATTTTTTAAAAGAAGAGTTCTTTAGGGAAAATGTTTTCATTTTTCATTAAAAAAATATTTGTAACATTTATATCCAAAAAAATATAATATAGTGATTACAAAATTATATATAAGTAACAATAACAGAATATCTATACTAAAAATTGGGTGAATGAGGGAAAACCCAAAGAAAGATAGTTGGGTTCGAGAATTCACCTTACCTTATCTCCGATGGATTTATTCACTTTAATATCCTATATAATCACTTCATATTAATTAATAAATAAATAAATAAACTTTTATATATGAATATTATTCATTATGATTTTATTAATTTCACTTAAGGTCTTTTTTTATGAGTTTTAGAGTTTCATTTCATCGTTCAATAGTGTTCATTTTCTTAGTTTTCATGATTGGTTCACTTGTATACATTAATGGAAGTTAGTTTTAAATGTGGATGAATATCTAGAACTGTTATTATATGTTATTAATTATGTTAAAAAAAATAATAAATGATCTTGTAAATATTTTTTTATATGTCCTAAGGATGAATCTTTAAATAAAATTTTATGATGATTATTTTAGGTTAATTTTGGTGGTTTTTTGAACACAACGAACTCGCATTGTTTTATAATTTATTATTATGTATATATGTTAGTTTCAGAACATAAAGAAGGTTGTTAAATTTCTTTGAAATTATCTTTCAACAATTATAATGGTTTTATTAACATATTGGAAGGTGTTAATGGAAAATTAAAGTGCATCTCCCATGATGTTAGTAAATTGACATATAAAGGGCGACGATTTCATTTTTAGAATAAAAGAGAGAGAGAGGGAGGAGTTTATTGATGGATATTATATTAAAATGATAGAATAATAGTATATTAAACATAATGGAGTTATCATTACAATTGGATAAGATAATTTTATGATAAGATAAGTAAAGAAATTAGATTGAATCGAAATTAAAAGAAAAATGATAAGGATTTTACCTCTTGGATTTATCCTCCTTGAGATCCTACATAGGGAAAGGATTTGGTATTTTTGTGAGACCAAGATCTCATGGATGTAGGATATGGGCTTGGAAAGAGGTTTGGGCATAATGTTTACAAGGTTTAATTCTTAAGATTTTTTAGGAGAAGAGGTGGTGATGTGCGGTATTTATAGTGGAGAAGAATGGTGTTTTCTCATTATTAGATTCAATAGTTTATTATTTTTTCTAAATACTATGAAGAGTTTCATAATTTTAAGAAAATATAAGAAAACAATTAAATAGAGTAAAATATTTTGGACTTACATCATCCATATATCATCTATGACTTCATAATTAATATATTTATCTTTTATCATAAATTATCATATTTTACTATTAATTAGTATTCAAGTATTTTAGAAAAATCCCAAAAATTCACCCTAACCATTTATTAATGTGTAGAATTAAAAAATGGACTCCATTTTATGAAAATAATTTTTTATATTTGAGTAATTTAATTTTTAATTAAAATAATCATTTACTTGGAAAATAATGATTTTAAAATTATAATTTATTTTATAAATAAATGAAAATTTAATTAAGGTATCATAAAATTATCTGAAAATATTAAGACATAAAAATACTAATTTATGAATACATTTTATGAAAATAATATTTCATTTAAATTATTAAATTAATCATAAATTTGTAATTAAATATTTATAACTTACAAAAATTCCAACACTTAATTAATAATTTCTTAAAAATTTATTTACTTATAATAAAATATAATTATACCATATATTCATTTATAAGAGTCCTAAATTTACTTATACTTTCATGGGGTAGATTACTATTCATTTGGAAGGTTTACTATTCATAAGGGTCAAATTACTATTCCTAAGTTCAATTTACTATTTTATCAGTTTTGGTTCCTTAACTTATATATATACTAATTATTTCCTTAATATTCATTTATAGTGTTTTTATTATGGTCTATAAGTGATTTTTTGTGATTTATACCATATGAAATTACTATAAGAAATGATAAATTCCATTGAAAAAAGTATGGGTCATTACAATAGCTTATCAAAAGATCCTTAAGATTCTTAAACCCATTATAAGGTGAGGCACACCTCTCTATCATGAAAATAACCATTGTGGTAGCCTCATCCGAACATGAATTGGTTAGACCCTAGCATTCAAGCATGCTACACACCCACATAAGAATAATTCAATCCATGCATTTAACTAAACCATTTTTAGGAGAATGACTTGATGTCCAGTTTCTCAAAATTGTTTAATCCTCAAGGAGTTTAACAAACTCAGTTTACATGTATTCACGTTTTTCATTAGTCCTCATGTCTTTCAATTTATTTTATAATTAATTATCCATTGATGATTTCCACGTTTTAAACACCTCAAAGGAATCATATTTTTTTTCTCAAGATGTAAATAAAATATTTTTTTTAAAAAATAATATTAAAAAGTGAAAAAATAGAAGCATCCACCATGGGAGATAATCTTAGCTGGTCCATGCAATTCAGATTGTACATACTCAAGTGGTGTGTCACAACCTACTCCCACCAAGGATCCCACAATGAAGGGAGATAGATATTGACCCCCCCCCCCCCCCGAGTCCCACCTCTAGTAGGCCTTGGGTTGGAAACTAACACTTAGGGTATAAAAATATCATGTTTGAGAGAAATCACCCTAAATAATATAAATAGGTTCTGAAGATATGATTAATAAACCACAATCTACACCAAGACATATATATAAGAAATCCAAAGACAACCCAATAATGAATGTGTAAATAAAACTGATACATATTAAGGTCTTCAAAGTAAATAACCAAAAAAAATATAAAACACTATACAAAAACTGTCAAATGGTCTGAGCCAGTAAAGTAAAACACGATCTAGGAAATACTCATATAAACCTAAACATAGTTTCATATATGCACACTTGGAATACAAGTATACTTAGTAGAAAAATTAAAGTCTCTCATGCACATGTGAAAAGATCATACTAATTCACCCATGAGAAAATTAGTAAAACTGAAAAACACCTACACATGTATACTAACCAAACCCATCCTCACCATGGATCACTCAAAAAATAACATATCCAATTATAATCATTTAATATGAATCATATGAATTAAGGGTACCCCTCACCTCTTTCCCACTGATTTGTTGCTCTCACATACCAAACATAATATGTATTCATGCTCCCACCCCTTCAAAATAATAACAAATCACATCACATCCCACCAGAAAACACTTAGTCCATTACATCACATAACATCTCACCCACATACACCTAGGACATCACATCACATAACCAGTGTATTAGAGTATCATCAATATGAAGTACCTCAACCACATTCCCTCCTCCTACCATGCATGACCCCCACCATAATCCATCCTATAAAATCTATATTGAAGACACTTGGGCCACATATATCATCACATAAAATGTAGAACATGGTACATTTGACTTATAGCCATTATAGTCCATGCATATCACCAAAAACTAGAAGAGGGAGTGGTGAAGAGAGGGTAGCTTGCCATCTATCCTACCATCAAGATGTTGGGAACCCCCCCAAATATATAGATATGGGTGTCAAAACATGGTGCTTGACATGGTTTGGGTGGTTGGAGAAATAAAAATGAGAAAATGAATATAATATATATACAGAAAGCCATCCTAGGGTCTCACAACAAAGGTAACAACCAACTCAAAAATTTCCGTCACTTTTCTACTATGTCTAAATGCACAAAACCGCACAACCTACCATGAACCAAAAATCATTTTCTATTAAATAAAATTTCCATATTATCGGTTATCAAACCATTTAAATTAAAACATTTACCTTATTTTTATTTCCATCCCATTACTTCTTATATAAACATTTACCTCTTAATAAACACAACACTTAATCAAAAAATTTGTTAAACATGCACATTGATATAATTACAATAAATTTAATTCCATTACTACTTGGGAAAATATTGTAACCAACCACCATCGAAACCCTGCTACATAACCGCACCACCACCACCATCATAGTCCCGCTACACAACTATTCCACAACCATCATCACAACCCTGCTGCATAACCATATCATATCCCCTTTCCCCCCACACACATAAAAAAAATATCCACTTCCCATGCATCACATCATCAAATCCAAGACACAACACATAACCTTATCCACAAGCATATTCTATCACATACCACAACATTTTCAAGATTAATCATAGTGTATTTTATTAAAATTTTATTCTTTATTTAAGGGTGTTATCATACATGACATAAGATCCTAGGGAATCCATTCCATTCATGTAATATACATGGTAAACCATTTATTTACAATGGTGTCACAACAAATCACACAACATGGGAATCAAAACATATATCAAAATTGAAAAAATAAGGGATACTTATTACCATAGTATTCAATGATACAACAAACATAGATAATCTCAATATCACAATATCAAAAAGTTATATATAAATGTGATTCATTCCACCACCCCTTTCTATTTCATTAAAACTTGTTAATTATCTTTGTTAATATGGATGAAAATATATTCCCAAGAGATAACAAGAATAAACAATCCTACATGATACACAGATTGGAGAAATGTTGGACCTCCCAACCTAGAAGAAATAATATTTAAACAAACTTGTTGCACCAAAAATAGTGGGTGTGCATCCAAGAGGAAACCTCTTCAGGGGAACTAAATCCAACTACAAAAACATGGTTCCACAAGTCTATGGGATGAAGGATTTGGAACATCCCATCTCAAGAGAATGTAAGATTGAAATGATGAAGGTTAGATCATCTCTTTTAAAATATTATATCCTAAAACAATAGGATTAGATATGTTTTAACTACCCCTTAAAATCATATGTTACTAAATACACATAGTTTATTCATTTAAAAGTCTGCCAGAATATTTAGAAATTGAAAATATGATTAACCCCATTTAAAACAGATTTAAAATTAATTAATTTTGGAATTAAAACAATTTTATATCAATGAATTGTCAAAGGGAAAATATGCATATTTTGAAAAAACTGGAAATATTGTTTTCAGTGATCCACCATTGGTGATCCACCATCAGTTTAAATTGAGCCTCCATTTTTGATCAACCATTAGTTCAAAATGATCAATTTTTGGTGATCTACCATTTGTTCAAAATCATCCACCATTTGTGATCCACCATTAGTTCAAAATTATCCACTGTTGGTGATCCACCATTAGTTCAAAATTATCTAATTTTAGTGATATACAATTAGTTTAATATTATCTACCAATGGTGATCTACCATTAGTTCAAAATGAGATACCATGGATGATTCCCTGTTAGTTCAAAATGATCAACCATTGGTGATCCTCCGTTAGTTCAAAGTGAGCCACTTTTTCTGATCCACCATGATCTCAAAATGAGATACCTTTAAAATGAGCTTTAGTTTGTGATCTACCATTAAATAAAAACAATATACCATTTGTTATCCACCAACATCCACTAAAACACACCTTTTCACACTAAAACACTTAAAAAATTCTCCCTTCCTCCATTGAACACCCCTAGGAATTCTCTAGACACCTCAAACACCATATTTATTGAAAATTAATGTTCCTGAAGGTCTAGGAAATTACACTAGTAACCTCTCAACCTATTATCACGCTTAAGAATTCAAAAAAAAAATCTAAAAAGAAAGAGAGAAAAGGTTTGAATAATGATCCATTTAGATTCCTTTCAAGGATCTCATTACATATGAAATTCCACCACCAACCAAACATGCTAACCCAAATGACCACAATGTCTAAAAAATTATACTTCCATGAACATATAAATCATGAAATTTCATCCTACATGTCAATATACTATCAGATCTATTTATCCCTAACTCTCCTGCACAAGTTTTTCATCATAGTATAATTAATCTCGATTAGAAATTAGGTCCTCCCTTTTTCACATGTCAGAACATTACCAAAAAACAAGAATCAATGAAAAATAGTGCATTAATTAAAAGAAAAATGTTATCAAACATCCCATCATTATGGTGAAACTAAACAAAGAAAAATGATATCAAAAAAACTATGGGTAATTTTCACACATATATGTCTCTTGCTTCCAAGAATTATCCTCCATGACACTATTCATCCATAGCACACAAACCAATAGAATGTTTTGTCATCATAACACCCTATCTTGGTGATTCTGAATCTCTACTAGACACTCCCTTAATGTCATGTTGTCATAAATATCCAATTCTCCCTAGTCAATGATACGAGAGTCATCATGAGGATACTGACGAAGGTGAAAGATGTGGAAGATTTTGTGGATACTCTATAGACATGGTAGATATTACTACAAGTAATCCACCTCACTAACATGTTCCAACACCTCAAAGGGCCCAAAAAATAGGGAAATAATCTTACTCCCCCTTGAGAAACCTCTAACTCACACATCATGGTGAAACCTTCCTGAACACATGGTCTCTCACCTAAAACGGTAGGAGCATCATCTTGTGATCAACATAAAACTTATTTTAGTTCTATATAACTTTAATCCACTCTCAAACCAACTAAACCTTCCCCATTGTTCTCTTTAACACTTCGGAATCAGGAACAGTTGACTCCGCGACCTTTGTCCAACACAACCTACAATGACATGGATCCCCATAAAATGCATCAAATGGGCTATGAAAATGGATGAGTGATAACTATTATTATATAAAAAATTAACCAATGGAAAGTGTCATTACCATGATTCAATGAAGTGTAAGACCCATGCCTGCAACATATCCTCTAGCATGTGAATAGTCCGATAGAAATACCCATCCGACTAAGGGTAGAAACAAGTGTTGAGGCATAATTGATTGCCAAAATAATGCTGAAATTCTCTTTAGAATCATTAGGAAAAACATGTGTCCCAATAAAAAATAATGGACCTATGGACTCCATGAAGCCACACCACCTAATTCACATACTCCTTTTCCAAATAATTTACTATGATCAACTCCTTGATCATTAAGAAGTGGGATGATTTAATCAACAAATCCATAATTATCTAGACAGAATTTCATCCTCTCGGAGCATGGGGCAACCCTATAAAAAATTACCATAATATTTCATCCCATTTTCACTCAAGAACATTTAATAGGCATATAAAACCACCAATAACATAATGATAAACCATTAACTGATAAAAAATGAGGCATTGTTCTGCAAAATTTTCCATTTGTGTTTCTTCCTGGGGTAGAAAATCTATGCCCTCAATCCATGGTACATATTGGAAAATATTGGGTGTACTACTAAATTTGATCTATGAATCTTACAAAGGTCTCCCTCACACATCGTTCTTGGAACAAGTAACCTCCCTCAAAACATTATTTGATTTTGACCATCTTCCAACCATCCCCCTAGAGCATCACCAGATCCAACATGATCACACATCACCTCCTCCACTAAGTCTCCCCACTAAGACAACACCACCTTCCACATCATGGAATAATTCACTATCATTTAAATCAATCAACCTATTATATCAACCACCCTCACATTTAAGTGAATGGTTTACAACTCCTGCACTCATATCCATGCATCCATAAACTTTTTAACAATATCCCTATGCAACATCTTGTATAATGTTTGAGTCACCACATTCCCCATTCCTGTGGTGCATGATATCTAAAAATAATAATCCTAAAGAAACTCTACCCACCTCTATTTTCATAGATTCATATAATTCATAAAAAATACATATCTAAAACACTTGTGATTTGTAGAGACAACAAAGTACTCCATAATGAGGTAATGATACCACAAATTCATCACAAAAACAACCACTAATATCTCTAGATCATGGGTGGAGTAGTTACACTTGGGTGATGTAATTTCATAGACCCATATAATACCACCACCCTTTAATTCATCAAAACGCATCTCAATCCCAAATGGTAAGTATCACAAAACACCTCAAGAATTACCCATCCTCTAGAAATAGAAGCATTGGATAACTGAACCACTTCTACTTCAGGTAACACAATTCCTAATGAAATTAGTTATTCCACACAAAATATTGTTCTTACCTTGTCAATATTGTTAATGGGGATAAAACTCAAGAGAAATATAGAGAAATCCTCTGATAATGGCCTATAAAACCCAGAAAACTAAAAACCTCTACCATGTTCATGGGTTCTTACCAAGAAATAACTATATTAACATTGCTCAGTTCCACTCCCGCAACTTTATGACACACCACATGTCTAAGAAAATGAGCCTCTCATTTCTAAAATATAAAATTGGAAAAAATTTTATAGATCTTTTGGTGATGAAGAACCTATAAAACAGTTATGTGGTGATCAGTATACTCCTCCTATGACTTTGAGTAGATTAGTATGTTGTTGATGAAAAAAATATGAATTGGTCTAGGAATTCACAAAAAAACAGAGTTAATGAGACCCATGAAAGAAACTAGTGAGTTAGTGACACCAAAAGGCATGAACATGAACTAAAAGTTCCAATAACTTCATCTCATGGATGTATTAAGGACATCTCCATCCTTCACACTCAACTGGTGATATCCAAACCATATATTGATCTTGGAGAACTAAAAATCTCCCTTCAATTGTTCAAAAAAATCATTGATCCTTTAAATAAGATAACAATTCTTCATTATCACCTAGTTCAACCTTTATTTGTCTATGTATAACCTTGGAATATCGTCCACCTTCTTATTGAATAACACTATAGCACCACACAAAGAAACTCTAGGATAGATGAAACCCCTATAAATTATATCATTTATCTAAATCCTCCCCTCCCATGACTCATAAGGTTCTATCCAAAAAGGGTCCATCAAAACCATAGAAACACCAAATTGCAAGTCTATCTTGAACTCAACATGTCATTAAGGGGATAATGATGGAACCTCCTCAAGGAAAATATCCAGGAACTTCTTATAAACCTTGGTATACTCTATTTTCAATGTGTTTATTGATTCCTTAGATAACTCATCCACCAAGTAAATATGGGGATCCAAAAGCCGACTACCCATTAGGCAAACACGTACACCAATCAAAACCACACTCTAGCCATCTACATCCGAGAACACGAATCTCCTGTGGAAGTAGTCTATAATGGAACATATATAATACATCCAGTCAACGTCAAGGATGAAATTTTATGGCTATATATGATGTAATAAAGTATCCACAAATGAATGATGTTTCCTCATCATCAGTTCACATCCCCATCATACATAAAATAAGAAGATCTGGCCTCTGACTGGAATAGTCAACACCAAGGGCACAAGAAGCCTCTCTATGTCTTTTCCCATAGCACAAATGATAGAGGGTTAGACAAAGGAGTGTGTATATATATAATAAATAAAATAACATATAAGGGTACATGATAAACTAAGCGTAACTAAAATTATCTATGTCCCCTCGGGCATTGTTGCTTCCACTTCCAGCAACTAACCATGCCCAAATCCTATTCCACTCTGCTGACGGCCACCTCTACAACCATGATTGGGTCAAGGTATCTAAGGGATAGGTAAATCTTGATGTCATTCTAGACCCACCACATATTCTCTTAGTGGAGCATAACCCTTCTACCCCTACTACTTGAATGAATTCACTAGTAATTGATGCTATGGTTAGTGCTAAATCTACACACCTATACTAAACTGATATCGAGCAGCCACTATGCACTGATCCTAATGATAGAAATCAAACTAAAAAAACACATTAGTTTGAAGTACCTAGAAAGATCATTGAAACCATTGGCCCCATAAGGCTAGAATAGATTCTACTAAAGTCGACTCCTGGATGGTCAAAACCTTAAAGAACCTGGAACCTAAGAGCTACAACTGACAAATATACACCTTGAGGAACCCTATTGGTTCCCCTCTAACTATTTCCCCCCTCATGAGTGCATCCATTCAATAACCTCTTTCTTCTTCTGAACCTCCATATATATTGGAAATGTAAAAGTATTAACTGCATACTAGATCGAAGGAAGGAGTACATCCTCAAGAGGCCTCTCAAAGGACTCCTCATCTTGTAAAAGATCTGGGAAAAGCATATATGGTCCTTGATGTTGATTACAAAATCCCACATAGATGTACTACCTCGATGAAGGGATAAAATCTCTTGAATCTTCATAGCCTTCATGGTTGATGAAAGGAACTCTACCTGAAACTCCTTCTAGAAGTTGACCCATAAAAAATATTCCTCCTCCTGATCATTAAGGTACACCATCCACCATTGATGTGAAAACCCTCACATATAACTAAAATATAAGGGTCCTAGTAATCTATTAGGGCTTGGATCAAAATGAATGTGGTCTCTAGCTCCTTTTTCTATCTCTCTTTCTCCACATCAGAACCACTGCTCTCATACTTCCCTTAACCCTTCCACTAGAAAGCTCATGACTCCCTCTTCCACTAATCATCATCCCAATCAGATCAACCCTCCAATGATCAATTGGGTTATCCTAATAAACCTTGACTACCTGATCTACACATGGATGATGACCATGAGACATAAATGTAAAGGGTTAAAAATATTTCCTAAGACAATAGTATTGAATTTTATTAATTTTTATTTAATTCACTTCAACTTACTTAAAATTTCCTAGATCAAAAAACACCAAATATAAATAAGAGCACAAGTCATCGTGATTCATGTACCTCTCCTAACCTATAATTGATTCTATCTCACTAGGTCATTTGATAAGCTCAGAGTCCATACAAAGGATCACATGGGTCCCTAAAATACTATGTCCAAGAAAGTATCCTTATCCTATGTTGTGCCCCAAGGACATCTGGAACTATTTCCATATCATTACATGTAATCTCCACTAATCCTAACTCAAAAATCCATCCTATATCTTAACCATGATCCTTTTATACCACTATATCAGGAGCCCTACCCACCAAAGATATTGTTTTAAAGGGAGATAAATAATGACCACCAAGTCCCACCTCAAGTAGGCCCCCGGTCAGTGACTAGAACCGAGTGTATAAAAATATAATATATTGGAGGAATTACCCTAAATAATATAAATAATATTAGGATATAATATGAATAAACTGAATTTAAATCCATGTCATATAAATAATAAATTCAAAAACTCTCCCTCAATGCATGTGTAAAAAAAATTAGATAGATAAAAGTCTCCAAAGTAAATAAAAAAATCTAATGTAGCAACACAAAAAATTTCCAAAGTTCTAAGCTAGTAATGCATATAAAGTTCCATGAATTCCTATAGGAAACTTGGAAACAATTTTATATCCATAGGGTGAGAATAGCAGAATACCCAATAGGAAAACTAAAGTCTCTCATGCATATGTGAAAAGAGAATACTAACGCACCCATGAAAACAATAGTAGAACCAAACAAAACCTACACAAGTATACTAACTAAACCCATCCTTCCCATATATCACCCACAAAATAATACGTCCTTGTATAATTACTTAATATGAAGTATTTCAATAAAGGGTACCCCAAACCACTTTTCGATTGATTTTACACTCTAACACCCAAACATTGTATGTCTTGGTTCTCCCACCACTTCTGAAAAAACCACATCACATCACATCCAACTTGCAAACAACTCATCCCTCACATCACATCACTTCCCATCCACAAACTTATGGGACATCATATCACATAACCAGTGCAGTAGAGAATCATGAATAGAAGGACATCAACCTCACTCCCTCCTCTGACCATGCATAATCCCCACCATAATCCATCTCATTACATATTTCTTGAAGACAAATGGTCCATCACATCTCATAAAATCTCATAACATCACATGTAGACAATGACACTTTTGACTTGTGGACATCACAACCCATGCATATCACCAATGTCTAGAAGAGGGGGCATGTGAGGGTATCCAACCATCATTCTTTCCAATAGGATGATGGAAAAAATACCCAATATATATATATGTGTGGTTTTCGTCACATGGTGCTTGAAATGGGTGGGGTGTATAAATAAATCACAAGGAAAATACAATGCATATAATAGCTACACACAAACCCATCAAAGGGGTTCAAAACAAAGGTACAGACCAAATCACAATATTCCCTCAATTTTCTAATACTTCTAAATGTATAAAACCCCAAAAAAACCATGACCCACAAACCATTTTCAATTAAATATAATTTTCATATTATCATATATCAACCAATTTAAATTAAAATACTCATCTTGTTATGTATCTCCAACCCTTTAGTCCTTAAATAAACACTGGAATTTTACACCACATGACCCTTCATCAATATAATTAATTACTAATTCCAATTGATATCATTATCATGCATTTAATCCTTTTAAACTTAAAGTAACTTCTGTAACAACCACCATCACAACCCCACTAGACAACCACACTACCACCACCATCACAACCCTACATCACAATCGTACCATAACTACCATCACATCCTTACTGTCTAACTATATCACATCTAATACACCCACACACAACATAGAAATATCCACCTCCCATGAATTGCATCATCACGGCCAAGAAACAACATGCAACCATATCCACAAACATATTATAACACATACCATATCATTTTTCAGATTATACAAAGAGGCTTTCATTCAATTATACTTTTTTATTTAAGGGTGGCATAACACAAGCCATAATATCCAAGGGAATCCATTTCATTAACCAAATATACATGGTTTAATATTTTTTTACAATATTATCATAATAAATCACACAACATGGGAATTAAAAAATTTATCAAAACCTCAAAAACAGGAGATACTGATGACCGTGTTATTTTTTTGATATAAAAAACATAGATTATATCAATATTGCAATATCAAAAAGATATATAACCATGTGTAAAATTCCCCTACCCCATTACATTTCATTTAAACTAGTTGATTATTATTTTTAATCCGAATAAAACTATATTCACAAGATATAACATGAGTAACCCATCCTGTATGATACACAAAACAAAGAAACAAGGTACCTCTACCTGGATGAAAGAAATATTACACCAACTTGTTGCATGAAAAATAGGGGTGTGTGTATAGGAGGAAACCTCTTTGGGGAACTTGAGATAACTGAAACAACATGGCCCCATGAATCCAAGGGAATAAGGATTTGTAACCTCCCATCTCATGATAATGTAATCTTGAAATAATGAAGGAATGATATTCATTTTTGAAATATTAGATCTTGAACCAGTGGGATTAGATATGGTTTTAATTGGCCATTATAGTCATATGTTATTAAATCTATTAGCTTAAAAATTTAAAAGGTCTCTATAATTTTTTTAAATTTAACATATGATTGATCCCCTTTGAAAAATATTTAAAAATAATTAATTTAGGATTTAAAATCATTTTTTATCAAAAAACATTAAAAGGGAAAATATGGAAATTTTAGAAAAAACTGAAAACACTATTCAAAATTAGCCACCATTGGTTAAAAATGAGGCACCATTGGTGATCCACCATTATTTCACAATGAGAAATCATTGTTGATCCACCATTAGTTAAAAATTATCCACCATTGGTGATCAATTGTTAGTTAAAAAAATCCACTATTCACTATCCAGCATTATTTCAAAATGAACCACCGTTGGTGATCCGCAATTTGTTCAAAATGAGCCACCAATGGTGATCCCCCGTTAGTTAAAAATTATCTATAATTAGTGATATAAATTTAGATAAAAATGATCAAATTTTGGTGATCTATTGTTACTTAAAAACAAGATATCATTTTTGATCCAACATTAGTTCAAAATAAGCAACGGTTGGTGATCCTCTGTTAGTTCAAAACGATATGATTTTGGAGATGCACCATTAGTTCAAAATTAGATACCATTGGTGATCTACCATTAGTTAAAAATGAAATAACATTTTTGGTGTACCATTAGTTTAAAATGATCTATTGTTGGTGGTCCATCTCTAACCTCTAAAACACACCTTTTCCCTCCAAAACTCCTCAAAAATCCTCCCCCCAAACACCAATGAACTTTCCCTAGACACCTAAAACACCAAATTTCATGAAAATTAATGGTCCCCACAAATCATAGTTCACATACTCAAGTGATTAGGGGAATTGATGCTGGAATTTTTAAAACTTACTCTTTTTGACTTACCTGGGAAATACTCCTCATAAAAGGGAATGTTATTTGGTGTGACATTGGTTAAACAACCCATTATTACTCAATTCCTCCAAACCATTAAAAGTCACATTCCCTATCCTTCTATGCCGAACCATACTATTGTCACTATTGGTGACATAAATGTTCCCAACCTTATTAGTGAAAGTATTTATATTTAATAGAAAAAAAACATTAAAGAAGGACCCCTTAAGAACTGTATGAGAAAACATTGACGTTTTGAGTCATCCACTCTTAAATTTAAATATAAATCCATTTTTATATATGAATCACAATGAAATAATATTCCAATAGATATTTGGAACCCATATCACATCTAATAAGGTGAAAACGATTGGTATGAGAGTTATATCCTAACAATACATCACCCATGAAATGAAATCTATTGTTATTGGCTAAAGTAACCTCTATGTTAGCTTCCTCATTCAACTCACAAAATGAAATCATATTCCAGAACATATGGAAAGAACACCCTGAGTTTAAAACCAACACAACATGAAACATATATTGGGACACTACCACCACTTCAAAAATATAATTTCCTTAGTCTGAAAATTGATAATGATCAATGGATTCTTTAAAAGGATCACCAAACCTCCACAGAGGGAATTTGGGCCCAACATTCCGTGTTTTCTTGTATTTATTGTAGGTAACCTCTCTTATTTTTTTATTTTAAACAAGTCTCCCTAGATGGGATTCTATTTTTGGTTCCCCTATTATACTTACCTTAATTTTCCAAAAATAAACTCAATCTGACCGCTAGCACTAAAACCCATGGATTTGGATTAATCATTATATTTTCCACTCAATTCATGAGAAAGTAAGACATATATGACTTCCTCTATGGTCAAGATTCTAGGTCATACATTATAGAATCTATAAGATGTTCTTATGAACATTGTAAAGAAATTAAAAGAATAATGACTTGGTACTCTTATTCAACACTAACATTTGCATTATATATGTTTAACAATAATTTGTGAAACTCATAATGATGGTACAAGAGGAGATTTCTAAGAAAAATATTGAAGGTGTATCTTTTATATTTCTTATATATAAGACCTATTTATGAATTTTTTATATACATTTTTTCTAACATAGACCAAATTTTAACTATAGAGGTCTCAAAAGAAACCTCTTATAGAACTTTATTATCCGAGGATAATGTTATAGAGAAATGAGATTTCATTAAAATGTCAGGTGGGACATCTGACTAGGTTTTCATAGTTTTTCCATTACCAGGCTCAAATATTTGAGGTTTATTAGGACCAGAAAATGAATCTTTAACCCCTTGTCAGACTAAAGATGATGTCATGTTATGTTTGTATAGATTATACCCTTTCAAACTACAACGACTTGTGATTTTGAATAAAACTAAAAACTATTTTTTTTAATTTTTAAGTTACTCGATGATCCATTTTACAGACCAAGATTTAGATCTTAATTTCAATAGATGGAATACTATGATGTGTTTTTTTAAAAGAAATTAAATTATATAAATTAAAATTTAATGAAAATAAATGGAGAGTAAAACTAATTTTTTTTAATAATAATATTAATACTATAATTACTGTTATTATTATGATTATGATGATGATGATTATTTTTATTATTATTATCAGCTTAGTTTTTTTGGAGAACCAAGGGGTATCCCCCTTCTTCAGTGCAACACCCCCGCACTTTTCTATCCAACACACAAGACCCCTTGGATAATCCCCCAAATCACATGACCCCCTCTCATCTGGCTCACCCTCCACTCAGCGATTTCACCTCGGTCCTTCATTAAAATCACTCTATCCTTCGAGGAAAGAACTTATACTCTTATCTATTTCATTTTAGTGGTGTTTCCTCTCTTTACCTCCATATTTGAAATTTATTGAACCCTTGGTTAGTATTTAATACATTTTTTTGTTTCTTCTCTAGTATTAGGGTGTTCAAAGGGTCTCTGGGACAATATTGTTCATGTTCTGGTATCTGCTGCTGATAGAGAAGAATATTTGTTAAATTTTTTTGGATTCCATTGATTTGGGTTATGGTTTTACTTCATCCTTCACAAATGTGAAATTTATTTTTGGGTATTTTCATAGCTTATGAGTTCCTAGTATTTTTTCATAAGAACGTTGGCCTCACCGCGATGGTTTCAGCCTGCCATCGTCGCTTGGAGGGCATTTGGTGGCTCCTTAAATAATTTCATCTATATATATAAGTATATATATATATATTACTTGTACAGACTAACTCATGGGGAGGGGAAGATGTACATTGGATTAAGGGGTATATATATAGGATTGTATGCGTATGCATGTGTGGAGCGATCTTTTCCATTGATAACATCCAGTGCCAAATGTTTCGACTCGACTTGGTATTCTGTTGAGGTAGTATCCCAATCCTCGACCCTTTAAATTTAAAATTTCTTAAAGTGATTCATTAAATATGTTTAATTATGTTTTCATTTGATAAATTAAACTCTATAATTTGATGGAAATTCCTATATATGATAAATTATTAGTTTGATAAAAAAGGCATGTTTTTATAATAAAACCCCTCAAATAGAGGTGTGGTTTCTTCTAAACTAAAAAGTAGTTATAATAAGTTTATGGTTTCTAGTATTATTTCAATAATGATTCTTTATGATTAAATTTTATGATTTATATATAAAATGTTTAGGACATGGCCCCAAATGCAATTAGAAAAATAGAGTTTCCCTTTTAAAATGATTAAAGAATCGAGGAACCATCTATCTACTTGGACCATATTATAAATTGAATGAATTAGAATGATTTATGTAAATGGAATTCCCATATAGTCATTTGACCAATTTTCCCATGGTTCATTCTAAGTACCACTTGAACCTTGATAATGGAATTGTCATGAATTGTTTAATTAAATGTCATGAATTTAACTGAATGGATTGACATGATGGCTTGCCTTCGTGAAATGTTTTAAAGTAATTAATTTAAATAATTCTTATTAGAACGGTATAAACACAATTCTGTTTATTATTAAATAATCACAGTTTTTGTAAAATGTTTCAATGATGTTAGTAGAATATATTCAACAACATGCTTTAAGGAGGTTTCATTCCTTGAAAATAATTGATGTGGGTGGTCAAAATGAAATCATAATTTTATGTGATACAATTATTTATAGTATATGTGATATGTTTGACCATGATGGCATGCCACAACCATGACCAAATAAATTGGAAAATCCATTTTACACTATAAGTTTTTATTTTTAAACCACCATTGAATACCTTTGGGTATATTTGTAAGGATACTAAGACCTGCAACCACTAGATAGGTGTGTCAGCCTTGGATTTAACTGTGACCTAGTCTATTTGACTTTTGATCCCTACAATAATTAGATAAATAGATTAGTTTTTAGATTATAATTTTTAATTAGAATACTAATAAATTTTGTGATTTGTTATGGTCGAATCACCGAAGATAAACTGGCTAATTAATATATTAATTACTTTATGGTTGAATAATTAATTAAATAATTTTAATACAATTATGATGTTAATTAGGAACCTGTATTAATGAAATTAACTGGTTTGAAATATGTTAATTTTTATAAATTGAATGTTTGTATTAATATGATAAATTGAGTATTCTTGATACTAAAAGTGTTATTTTTCATGCTTACATCATTTGATTATGTGATATCTATTCAATTGGTACCTCAAGGTTTAATACTATTTCCCTTGTTGAGTTTTTCAAAACACTACTCATGTTTAACTTGGATTCCTAGGGGCTTGGTTCATTTTCTTATATAACACCTATGGGCAAGGAACACTGGTTCTTAATGACGAATGGTAGAGTATATGACTATATGGGATATCCGAGGACTCATGTTTTGTGTTGATTCCTGAGGGCTTGGTGCATGTTTTAATACCACCTAATGGCTAAGAAAGATGGTATTGAATGCCTAAGGGAATATTATATGTTTATGTCGGATGCTCGAGGGCTATATGCATAGTCACACGATGTCTGAGGGAGATATTCTTGTGATTCTTGAGGGCTTAAGGTATGTTTTCATACCACCAGAGGACTAGGTACACTGGTAATGAATTCTTGAGGGAAGAGTATATGTTTATGTTGGATAGCTGAGGGAAATATGCAAAATCACATGATTCCTGAGGGTGATATTTTAGTTATACCTAACAGTGAGATTTTGGTTAGCCTAAGGGAAGAGGCCATAGGTTTATGGTATTTTCTGAGTGATTCATCCTTTGAAGGAGAATATGCCACCATTTTTGGTGATCCATCATTAAGAAAGAGGATCTTCCCACAAACATAGATACGTAGCAGGGTTCCTAAATAGGTATATCCACTAGGTGTATCTTTGAAACATGTGTGTGTTTTTTTATTATTCAACATTGCTAATTTATTTATCTACACAAAACTAATAAATTATTTAAATTATATATCATGTAATGGATTGGTCTATAAAATTTGGTTTGTGGCCTAATGAGATTATTATCTCACAACCTGTTTTAGAACCATTTGTCACTTGAGTAGATCTTCTTTCTCTTTGGTCTTTGGATTCATTGCTTGTGAAGTGTTGTGTACATGGGGGATAGAGAGAATGAGACTAGGATCTTGACCTGGATGCTCAAGGAGTTGTTAATTGGGGTTTTCTTTTCCTTTTTTATTTTTACTAATTGTATATTTTAGTAACACTATACATTAAATTCATCATTATATGGAATTAGAAATGCAATTTTATTTTTATTCATATATTATAGTATTTTTCTACAACTTATATTTCACTTATTTATTTCATTTGCTATTATCTATTATTAATATATTGTTATACCAAGGTGAAACATTTATTATGTGTGTAAAATATCCCCACTAAACCACCTTTACAACTTTAATACTAGTTAGAAACATATGGAATATGGGGAAGTGTTCTTTAGGCCATGTGACCCACCGATACAACCACCTTCTTAATGGTGAGTCCGGACGGTATGTTACAATGTTGTATTAGAGTATATTTCCTTTTCCTTTTTCTTATTATTTTGGTTTGGTATAAATGAGACTAGGAATGTGTCACCACTTGGAAAATAGTAGTGTCTGGGACTGATCACCCCACGTACATGAAATGACCAAGTGGCCAGGGTAGGGATTGTTGTTCATACTTTTTGATGATATTGTTGATATGATTTCCCCATGTGTTAATGGTTTACTTTCTAATACATATGGATTTATGATATTTATGGTAATTTACCCTTGTCGTAGTATGAAAAGGATGAATAATATCATACATAATAATAGGCCCATAGAAATTCACATGCCAATCATATGCCTTTCCATGTAGTTTCATATGTAGGATTATTGCTGATTTGATTTGTATTATTTGAGTTCAATGACATTATTTATTTTATAACATGATTATTTTTTTATATGCAATGTTCCTTGACACTTTATCATGCCTTCCTAATTTAGTATTTCTTGTTTTGTGATTTCAGCATGTTTCTCTATGTTAGCAGATTTTAGTTACATGATTTGATTTTTTTAAATATGTAATTGATGACATTGGCTAAAATTTTATGGTTTCAATTAAATAGGATCCAAATTACAAACTATATAGTGTATGTGTGCTTTATATATTGGTGTATGTATACCCATATGAATGTACTATTCAACATGACCATGTTGTATTATGAAATGTTTTTAAGAGTAAAGGATGTTCAATATTAATTTGAAATTAACTCATTAACCATCTAAATGCTCAACTTGACCCATGTAGGTTAGTTGGAGGATAGTTCTTATAAGATAACCCTTAATGGGTGTTTATATTTTTAATGGATAAGAATATTCTACTGGGTTTCATGACAATGAACCAGGATGGCCTTTTGGGACCCTTGTAGGTTACCTTATCGGTTAGAAAATAATTTATATTGATACAATTTTTAATTATGAAAAAATGTCAAGATGTGTAAACTATTTTAAAAAGGATGTTTTTTGAGACTTTACTACATTTCCTTGATGTGTTAGTTAAATATTTTTAATGGTTAAAGATTAAAATTTGAATCAATGAAATGAACATAAAATGGAACTCTAGGTGGTTTTCTTTGTTTAAACCCTCATGTAAGGGTAGTTTAATGTTTATCACTTAGTTTCTTAGGAATGGATGAGTGAGAAATTTTGATATATTTTCTTTCTTTTAGTAATGTATTAGATGGTCAGATCTTGAGCCTAGTGACTTTGGTGTTGGTGTGGCCTAGAGAGAGGGTCGATGCTTCAGCTTTCGTAAGGGTCTATCCTGTTGTAGGTAACACTGTTATATCTTAAATACCTTTTCTAAAACCATGATATTTACGTTTTATGGTTCTGTTCAGGTATCTTCATCCCTAGATGGACCCCTTTGATTAAAAAAGTCACCCTTGTTCAGATGGGTGGTCATGTTTTTCTTGGCCGTTAGTATTGGAATAAGTAATAGGTAATGCTCATTTTCAAAAGTTTAGACATTCCAAGGGAATGGTCAACATTTAATAGGCCTCTAAACCCTCTTTTATTCTTTAGTGATGGATGAATTGGTATGTCATTGTCCATGTTAGTGTTTGTATAGGGAAACATGAATGGTGGATAAATCTCTTGCACGTTCCATATGATACTTCAATGCATAGGGAAGAAAACCAATGGGTAGTATCTAAAAACATGTAATTTTCTTCTACAATGTTAGGGTATTATGATTTCACATATTCAATTACCATCGACCTTTAAATCATGAGACGAACTAGTCGAATTCGGTGGAATCATTGAGACTTATGTTGTTGAGTGTAGTCTTGGTCATACCCAGAGTAGATTGACATGGGCATACATAAATCATGTTCTTCCAAATGCTTGGGATGAATTTAATAGACTTGGGTTCTTTAACATGATGGTAATCTTAGTTTTGGTTTTCATGAAAAATTATTTGATTTTTTTGAGTGAGACTCGAGTAAGCATTACAGTTTCATTAATGCTGAATTTGATCTAGCATGATTATGAGAATCTAGTCTATAAATTTCTTCGACGACTATGATACTCCTAAGGTGGGGAGTGTAATTTCGGTTCTGGTAATGGGTCCTTCCAAATAAATGGAATACAACCAAAAAAGACCATTGGATAATGGTATGTCTTGGTTAATAGCCTGTGAGTCTTGTGAACTTTAAATCATGTTGGTTCTTGATTGGGAGCATGATGTTGGTGTGTTTGGTGGTGTATAAAACCTTTTAGAAACACTATTGGTCATGGGAGGGCATCAGGGGTTAAGCTTTAATGATCATGGGATGACTTAGGAGGTAAAGGTTCAGTTATTGGTTAATGATAGTACGTCAGTAGGTGAAGCCAAGTTTCTTATAAGGTATCAACATGTAGGGGTTCAACAATTTTCCAACCAAAAATATTTAAAATCCCTTTAGTGTACTCTTCCTTAGAAGGTGAGTATGTCCCCTATCTCAATGTTTTCCTTTATACACTAATAGAGCATTGGTCTTACACCATGATGTAGTTTAAGTGTTGTTGGGTAGTTTAAGTGGTCTCCCGGTATTTCACATTAAATTCATGATTCTTATTAAGTATTGGTTAGCCTTGAGTGACCCTTAGATTCCCATGTATGAATGCATTGGAAGAACTCTTGTACACCCGCTGTTTCTTCTGACTTGACCACCAAGACGATGTTGCTCTAGGATCAGTCATTTTTCTGATGTTAATATCATGGCTTTGTACCAATATCTCACTCGTAAACATAAAGTATAGACTACCTTGGGTTAGTTCCATACACTCCATTCATTCAGAAATGAGGTTATCCAAGAATTTTTATGAATCTCCATGATGCTTAAATAAAAAAAAATCATCGGAAGTAAGTTATAGAAATTGATGGACGTGTTTAATGTAAATGCAAGATACCTTTGATGAATGAATCATAGTTTAGTTTGTAAAACTACAACCATCTACGTAATGCATCTTCTTGAATGGTCGCCCAGAGTGGCTCGACTATTTCTCCTTGTGTTTAGTGGAACGGTCAGTGAAGGAATGTTTCTGGAATGTATTCAGGTGAGATGATTATAGTTTGTGTCATCCCAGAATTTTCATGAGGAGATTGATAGACCTAGCTAAATAAGGTTAGTAGTGAATAGACCATCTGACAGTTTTGAAATCATGCTTGGGTGACACTATAATTCTTGAGGAAAACTTCGTAAGAAATTATGATGGTGGAGGTGATATAGCTCAGAATTGATCCCCATTTATAATGTTTGATACCTATGATGGGGATGAAAACTAGTTAGTTATTTTAATAAACAATTACATGGTCATGTATCTAGATAAACATGCTCAAATTAGCATCGTCTTGGTGTTTCAGTTGGAATAAAATGAGTGTTAGATTAGATCTTAATGTTTAATGTGCCACTTTATTAATCAATACTCAGAGGTGTGTTGGGCATTTGAAATGTAACACGACCGTCTAATCAAGACATCAAAACCCTTTTAGGTATGGCGTTGTTTTTATTTTTACCAATTTCTTATTGGGTATGAGATGTTCTAACGTGGGGGAGGTTGTAACAACCCTTGTTTTTGAATCAGATGAAAAACCAAAGAAATTTGAATATTTCATTTACTAGATGAGCCATTTTACAAACCGATCTTCAGATCTTAATTTAAAGAGTTTGAACACTATCATGTGTATTTTAAAAGAAATTAAATTATTTAAATTAAAATTTAATGAAAATAAATGTGGAGTAAAAATAAAGAGATGTTTTAATAATAATAATAATATTATTATTACTATTATTAATGTCATTATAATTATTATAATGATGATGATGATTATTATTATTATTAGTTTAGTTTTATTAAGAGACCTGGGGATGTCACCATCATTCAGTGTGATAAAACCCCTCCCTTTCCTCTCTAGCACGTGACCCCCTTGGCTAAACCCCTATAGTGAAAAAACCCCCCTCCTCCGTCTCCCTCTTTGCACAATGATTTCACCTCAATCATTCATGAATCTCACTCAATAATTCATGGTAAGACCTTCTTCTCTCATGTACATCCTTGGCTGAAAGTTTTTCCTCTCTTTCTCACCCTATTTTAAATCAGACAAACCCTTGTTTTGGGTTTAATCTGATTATAGGTTTCTAATTAGGTATTAGGGTGTGTGAATGGTCTCTTGGGCCGACCTTGTTCACGTTTCTATGTCCACCACCAAAGGAGAATTGGATTTGTTCAATTTGGTTTTACACCATCAATTTGGGGTAAGGTTTTTCTTTTTTCCTTTATTGTTGTGCTATTTTTTTGTGGATTTACAGAGTTTTGGAGTTCTTAGTATTTTTCTGCGAGTAAGTTGGACTTGCCATGAGGTTTCATCTTGTCGTCTTCACTTTAAGAGCATTTGGTGGCTTCTTGATGACTTGAACTCATATATATTGGTATGTGTGTATAAATATATATATTTCATGTAAATATTCCCTCATAGAGAGGGGAATATTTAATTTTTTAAGGGGTATATATATAGTAATTCACGTGTGTGAAAGTGTGTAGTGATCTTTGCCACTGAAAATGTCATGTTCCAAACTGTTTGACATGGATTGGTCTTCTCTTTGGGTTGGATCCCGATCATTGAAACTTTAAATTTAATAATTTTTTATGTTATTGTTTTAATAAGATGAATTGTGTTTTCCTATGATAAATTGAACTATGGACTGTGATGGAAATTCATAAACATGATAATTGATTTTTTTGATAAACAAACTCATGATTTTATAATAAAACCCCTCCAACATAGGTGTGTTGTCCTCTAAGCTGAAAATTAATGATTTTCCTTTTATTATTTCGTAGCTTATTGTATTGGCATTTCATTATTCTTAGATGTTAAAATCGATATATGACATGTTTAGGATAGGGCCTAAAATGGCATTAAAAAATGGAGTTTCCCTTTTAAATTTTTAAAGAACCAAAGAAACATCTATGAGCTTGCATCATTGTATAAATTGAATTAATTGGCATGATTTATAAAAAGGGAATCCCCATGTAGAAATTTTCCTTGTATTCCCATGGTACCTTCAAAGTAACTATTGAACCTTGATAAAGGAATTGTATTGACCTGTTAAATTAACTGGCATGAATTGAATGGAATGTACTTTCATAATGACTTACCATCCTTAAATTTTTTAAATAACTTAATTTATATGGGATATAATAGGATGGTATGACCATGCCTCTGGTAATGATTAAATAATAAAAATTTATATAAAATATTTCAATGATATTTCTTGAATATATTCAATGACAAGCATAATGGTGGTTGCATTACTTGAAAGTAATTACCATGGGTGATATAAATTAAATATTCTTTTTATTTGATAGAATTATTTATAGATTATACAATATGTGTGATCATGCCTTCATGCCATGAGAATGAAGAAATAAATTATAAAATAATTTTTAAACTGTAATATTTTATTTTTAAACTTCCATTTAATCCCTTTGGGTCCATAATAAAGGATACAATGACATGAAACCACCTAATAGGTGTACTAACCTTGGATTTAATTACGACCTAGTCTGTTTGACTTTCGAGACATATAATAATTGGATAAATTGATTGGTGGCAGGATTAGACTTTTAAATTGGCATAATAATAAATGATGTGATTTCTTATAGTAGAATCACATTATATAATATGGTTGATTAATGTATTAATGACTTTATGATGGAATGATTAATTAAATAGGGTAGGTATAATTATGATGATAATTAGGAACTTATATTAATTAAATGAATTGGTTTGATAGATGGTAATTTTTATAAATTGATCATTGTGTCTTAAGATGATAAATATACTTTGTTTGATACTATAATTGAGATTTTTTTACTTAGATTTTGATATTTTGTGATATTTATGTGATTGATACTTGAGGGTTTGATACCATTTGAAATGTTGAGTTTTTCTGGATATGAATAATGTTTAATGTGGAAACCTGAGGGATTGGTGCATGTTCATTTTTACTACCTGATGGAAAGGTTTAGGGGTACTTGATGCCTGAGGTTAGAGTATATGATTATATGGGATGTCTGAGGACTAATATTTAGTGTTGACACATGAGGGATTAGTGTATGTTTTCATACCGCCAAAGGGATAAGTGGTCTGGTACAAAATTCTAGAGGACAGATTATATGTTTATGTTAGATGCCTAAGTGTTAGATGTAGGGTCACACAATTCCTAAGGGTGAGATTATAGTGAAGCTTGAAGTCTTGGAGCATGTTTTTGCACTACCTGAGGGCTTGGCACAAAATTATTAAATTTTTGAGCGATGATTATTTGTTTATGTAGGATTCTTGATTGAAAGATGGCCAATCACATGATTCCTAAGGATGATATTCTAGTTATTCCTGAGGGTGAGATTTTGGTTAGCCAGAGGCTATATGTTTATGTTATTTTCTGAGTGATTCATCCTTAGAAGAAGAATATACCACTATTTTGGGTGATCCATCTTGATGCAGTAGGATCTACCAATAGACATAGATACTTGGTAGGGTTTTGAAGTAGATATAATCTCCATGTGTCCCTTAGGAACCTGAGAATGTTTTTGTTTATTTATCAACTTATACTTTATCAATGAATAACATTATATATCAAGTAATGGATTTGGATAGACACTGAGGGTGTCGTACTACTAGGATTATTATCTGACACCCTTCTTGGGCGTCGTCTGGCACATGAGTATATCTTACTGCACACTGATCTATAGATTCATTTCTCATGTTGTGTTATGTACATGGGAGAAAGTGAGAACAAGACTAGGATATTGATTAGGATGATCGAGGAGTTGAACATTGGGTTTTAATTTTCTTTTGTTATTTTGTAATCATTTTACATTATTGAAACACATGGAATTACATGCATCATTATATAGAATTGGAATCAGCCATTTTATTTTTATTCAGATATTATATTATTCTTTCATTTCTTGTCATTCACTTATTTACTTCTTCTGATGTTATTTGTTTCTTATATATTGTTACTCCAATGTGAAACTATGATTATGGTGGTATATTATCCCCACTAAAATACCTTTACCCCCTTGCTTCTAGATGGTAGCCTCTGACGTACAGGGTAGGGAACTTGAGGACATGTGACCCATTGGTCCAGCCACCATCTTAGTGGTGAGTTTGGATGGGAGGTTACACAAACCATTAAGATAGTGTATGAAAATTCTTATAACAAACCTAGTTTCAAAATTTTTAGACTTGGCATGAGAAAAAGAAGTGAAACCAAATACTTTAATTTTTACATGGGATAAGGAAAATATAATCCAAAGTTTCTTTGGAGCCTTTAAACCATTAGGAGAAGAAGAAATCTATTTATCAAATAAACTACCATAGTGGATTCCTCATCTCAAAAGGACTTGGGGAAACTAGATTATGTAGGCATGCTAAAAACCTTCCCATGAATAGTGTAGTTTATGGTTTCAACTGAACCATTTTTTAGGAGTATAAATCAATGTTCATTGTCTAAATAAACCCCTCATCCTCAAAAAGTTTAGTAAACTCGGTAGACTGGTATTCACAAACATTATCAATTATCCAAGATTTCAATTTCTTCTAAGGATAATTTTCCATATAGGATTTCCATGTTTTAAACATCTCATAATACATAAAATTTATTTATCAATATGTAAATAAAAAAAATTCTAGAAAAAACGTATATAAAAGTTAAAAAATGGGAGCCTATTCCATGGGAGATATTCATAGTAGGTACTAAAAAATTAGAGTCCGCATACTCAAGTGGGTGATTGAATTTAAAGATAGATTTGTGAAAATTGATATTTTAGACATACATAGGACAAAATCACCCAAAAATGGAATGTTACATGGGGTAACATTGGGTAAAGACCCCTATCTCAATCAATTACTCTAAATGTTTAACACTCACATGTCTCATCCTTATATGCCAAATAATACTAATTTCACTATTGGTGATGTAAGTGTTACCCATCTTATCATTGTAAGTTTTTCCATTCAAGACATACAACCCATTAACTAAGGATACCTTAATAACTGTATGAGAAACATTTTATATTTCGAGGTAAACACTCCAAAATTTATATGTAAATCGATTATAATCCAATAGAACAAATGAAATAAAATTCCATTCTAGATCTGTTACCCATGTCACATCCAATAAGGTAAAAATAGAGTGGTATAGCAGTTCTATAATAAATAAAACTATACCCCATTAAATTATATAACTTATTATTTGTTAAAATAACCTCTCCATTAGCTTCCTCATCCAACTCAGAGAAAGTAATCCCATTCAGGCACAAATGGAAAGAACACCTAGATTCTCTAAAAAACGCAACATACAACATATATTGGGACACTAGAAACAATTTAGCACTCTCATATAATGTTGGTTTGAAAAGATAAAATAACAAACTGATTATTTAAAAGCATCTTCCGACTTGTAATTGGGGAATTTGGGCCAAACATGATTCATTTTTCAGTAAGTATAGCTCGTAACCTCTCTCTATTTGGATTTTGACCATTTTTACCAAGCCCAACTTCATTTCCTGTGACCATTCTTATTCTTACCTTTATTCTTCCTACATAACTCTGAAGGAACTTCTACACTCAAACCCATGGATTCATATTTAAACTTATCCTTACCACACAACTCATGAGAAATAAATATAGATTTGACTTCCTCTACATTCAAGGAGTATTTTCCATACATCATAGAATCTATAATATGTTTATATGAACTATCTATGTAAATAATGGCTTAGTAATCATTTAAAAAAAGTACATTAATAGTTTCTAAGTCTAAAAAGATTTTATTATTGTCATTAAATGGGCTTAGATGAGAGTTCTAGGATGCAAATTGAATGTTTATGGTTTATGTTTCTTATAAAGATGAACTACTAATGATTTTTTCATATTCATTTTTTTAACTTAGACAAATTGATTACTATTGATGTTTCAAAGGAAATATTTTTTAGAACTTTACCAACCAAGGATACATTCAAATAGCTACGGGATTTCATTGAAATATCAGAAAAAACATCTAAATAGGTGGTCATGGTCTATCCATCATCATATTGAAATATATGTGGTTTATTTGGACTATGAAACCCATATCATCACCATTTTTGGATAGGAAACACTCTCATATTATCTCTCTAAAGATTAAAGTCATTACTACCTTTTAATTTATCAATATCATACAAACTGTAAGCCCTTATCATATGTGTTAATATATAATACCAATTTTTGTGGGGAACCTATAGATGTAATCCCTTGTTCAACTCACAGAATCATGCAATGATGAAAAAATTCCAATTTGTAAAGAGTTATGAAATGAAGGATGATCACGAAATAGAAATTGAGCAAGCAAGAGAGGAGAGAAAAGAAAATAAGAAAAGAGGAACACATGGATTTAAAATGGTTTAGACTATTCTGGTCCTACCCCATGATAATTCCAATGCATATTCCTAAATTTAATTAATGCAAAAAAACGAAACATAGATGAAAAATGAGAGAACATAAAACAATCCAGCAAGAAGAATAAAACTGCAACAACAAAAATCCAAAAGAAGGGTGAGAATATGCTCTTATGAAGAGTCATATTTTCTCAACGAATTCAACACACTATATTCTCTAGGATTTTCTATTGGAATCAATAATAGACAAGAAATATCCTTAAATTTAACATCAACATGTCTCCACTAAAACATTGAATCCAGATTAAGGAAGTGGCTAAAAAAATTCTTGGACATAGATGAAGATCCCTAGAGGTGACCACATGAACCAAAACTGCATCATAAAAACACAGGTTTATTTATTATCTTTTTATGATGTTACAATTCACAAAGAATACCCTATTTATAGTGTTAAAAAATTCAAAAAAATGAAGGAAACATACAAAAATAAAAGTCCAAATATTTATTGCAGTAGGTTCCACCCAATCCTCTAGATCCACACATGTCAATAATCCAAACATAAAGTTGTCGAGCCTTTATTTCTATCGTAAAACGTTGACACCATCGAAATAATAAATGAGGTCATTATCCAACATTCCCCTAAAACTCATTTTACTTGTAACACATGAATTTTAATCATATTTTGGTGGATAACTAATGGGTGAAATGACCTCACCATAGGAAATTCTTTTTTTTTTCATGCATCCTTTGGTGGCGTCAATGGATTGAATTTCTGAATTTATCACTTTCTTCTATATTTTATCGATTTATCATCCTCGAAGCTAACTGAATTGGAAGTCACTGAGAGACAATACAAAATTACATACTCATCCATCCGTTTTGTTCTATAATATATATTTTCTAAGATTTAAATATTTTGGGGGCATATATGAGAAATTTATTGTTATATTCCAATAGATGTAGGAGTAGGTCGTGACAACATTAGTGGTTCTACAATTCCTTGTTCCTGCAATGGTACTTTTTCAACAATTTCTTTTTCTTCTAGAGTGAGTTGTATCTATCTATAATCCAAATATTGATTCAATTTACATGTATCTTTTTAATCAATAAAGACAAGTCTTTTGAATATAATAATGTTATTAATGGGATTATACAATAGATATCCCATTGTTTGGTCTCTGTATCTCATTAGGACACATATCACTTCTTTTTCCTCGAGCATTGTTTTTTTTCCTCTGTGATCATGACATAGGCAATGGAGCCAAAAACACTAAGATAGATTACACTCAAATTGTGAGTACTCTAAGATTTATGTGGCATATTTACTTCATGATTTTTGGATGGACATCTATTGAGTAGATACAACACACACAATTCTATTTCAACACAAAAAAGTCACGGGCACTCCTTTGTCTTTCAACATGCTTCTATCCATATTGATAATGGTGTGAATTTTCAATTAGAATACTCCATTGATTTGGGGAATGTAAAATGGTGTCATCTGACTCTGAATTCCATGCTACTTGAGGTACTCTTGAATGTAATCATAGGTGTGCTCCCCATACTGAATAGATTGTAATGTTTGTATGTGATGGTTGCTTTGATTTTCTTCCAGAACCTTGAATTATTTGAAGACTTAAAACAATTATGAATTAATTTTTATAAAATATATCCATGTTCTTCAACTATAATAATTAAAAAATGTCAAGAAATACCTCATTTTTCCAATTGATTTTGGATTCATTAGACTTTACACATCGGTGTGAAGTGGCTCAAGTGGCGTATCATCTTTCCAGTTGGCCTTCATTGAAAATATGTTTATATGTTGTTTTCTTAGATCTCAAAATTCAGATATTTTATTTAGGTGTCGAATGATAGTAATCCAATTCACCATTTTCTTTCTACCTAATAATTTTAAAATTATAAAGTTCAAATGCAGGAACATGACATTCCACAACCAATATATATCATCACACATTGTCAAGAGACACCATGGTATGTCATGTTAGAATATAAGAGGAAACATGTGGTTTCTTACCATTTTTACTTTTTGGACCAGCCTTCCTTTTTCATTGAAAATCACCATTTTTTTATTTTGTAGGCTGATATGAAATACTTTTTCCAAAAACTGCCCAATACTTAAGATGTTGGTCTTCATGTCTAGTGTATAGTAGACGTCAGAGATGAAAGTTTGATTGGAATCCTTTTTCTTGACCAGAATATCCCCTCTTCTATAGAAAATGATTATTGAGAGATCGCCAAATAAAATCTTTCCATGAAGCCTCTTATCCATGTTTGTAAAAAAGTTCTTGTGCCTTCTCATGTGGCTTCTATCCCCATAGTCAGGATACCACAAACCTTCAATTTTTGTGGTTGTTTGTTCAATCAACACATGGGCTCACCAAAAGTATCCCCTTCATCGACCGTATGTGCTTCCTTTGTGTAATGTTCCATGGTTTTTCTTACTCCAACATTCACTTTTATAATGCCAATATTTTTGACAATTAGAGAATTGAACATTTATTTTGTCAGGTTAGCAATTATTGAATCCACCTATACTTCCTTGTCCACATTCACATGGAGTAAAGTTTTGATATCCACAACCTCCTTGATGTGGGATTACTTCACATCATCCTCCTTTTCATGGATTAGATTATTGTCCACGAAATTATATGTCTCAACCTCTTCAAAATTCCACCTTTCTCATTTTTAGAGTTGCTAAGATAAAAATTTTATTGTAGGACATGGTCAACTCCATTAGTTTATCTCCGATAGTTTAGATTTAGTTTATGAGATTATAAATACCCCACAAGTTCATTAAATCAGATCATCTCTAGGTCTATTGTTTCTTCCAAGGAAAAGACTATGTAATAAAATTTTTTATCAAGGGATTTTAAAAAAGGTCACCAACATGCATATTGGGAATAGTTTCTCCATTTCTTCGCAGTCAGTTCACCAAAACCATTTCACAAGTATGATAATTGGAAATAGTTTTAAATGATTTAATAAAGAGGGATTCAAACTCCCCTCAAAGAGATTTAACTTGTATTTGCTTTACTTTTTTAGAGCCTTTAAATTCTTCATAAAGGTTTCCCCAAATCTATTTGATGATTTTGAAGAAGGGATTATTTCAAAAGTCACTTCATCAAGACCTATATAAATGAATAATTCCCCCTTAGAGTTCCTCTTTCATTCCTCCCAATGAGTTTCCATTGGAACATCTGTCCGAGTAGCCTCTACTACTCAAATTCTCGGATACCACTAAAGGTGGATTATGGGAATGGCCAACACAAACACATGGTTGAGGATGCAGATCACTATTATTGATAGAAGGAAGAAAAATCATAATAGATAAACACTGGTTTATTTCTTGTCGTTGGATGATGTTATAAAACACAATGAATACCCAATTTATATGGATAAAAACTTACACAAAAAACAAAATGAATGAAAAAGACAAAAATAAATGTCTAAAGATTGGTTGTAATATATATTTCCCAATCCTCTAGATCTAGACACATCAAGAATCCAAACTTGAATTCTTCAATACTTTATTTCTGTAGTATAAGGTTGGAATTCTCTAAGGAATAAACATGTATTTTATCCAACAAAAACTATAATGGGGAGGGATCCGATATTCAATGGTGAGGGAAGAGATGTGTCTAATAAGAGAAAATGTATCTAGCTTCTGCTGTACTCCTCCAGAATGAACTACCTCTTTCCTTCTTTGGAATTGTAGCAATCACTTCTCTATAAACTTTCACATGAATCAATATATCCCAATATGAAGATGGTGAGTAGATATATCAAAGAAATCAAGGGTGGTCACAACATATAACTAGAATGCATGGAATGAATCCATCCCTAATAGACTGATATAATTAGCCCAACAAAAGAAAAGAAACCACACCCAAATGAGACTTAAAAAATTATGTATAGGTTCTTTTCCCGATATGTTAGGGTAACAAACCAAATCGGTAAAGGTAAACCATTCGACACATGGAATGCATAATGTTCCTTAAGGACTTCATGTAAGGGTAAAAAAAAGATTATAAGGCACATATCGGGGTAAACCTAGGCATTAGGTTAATGTAAAACTCACACCACACCATGTAAGGGTAAAAAAATGAGAAAAATAAAATAAAGGGATGGAAAACACAAGTAAATAATTATAATCACCACTAGAAAACAATCTATTGCAATGGGATATTTTCAGAGGAACCCATACCCCATCACAAATAGTCTCTTCCAAAGGACTATTTGGGAAAGGATTCGAATCCCATCTCAAATACCATAAATAAAAAATTATTTTCAGTGAGAGAACGAACCTTTCAAAAATAATTTTGGCGTGAATTCCTACCACAACACAAGAATGGGTATTTGCAATGTGACATGGTTCCTGTCACAAATACCATTGATCAAGTAAAGTTATTTGGGACGAGAAAATTCTCCTATCACAAATAACCTTTGTCAGTTATAGATATTTGGGAGATGCATTAATGTTCATCACAATACTTTGTTCGCATGTGAGTATTTGTGATGGGTACCATATCCAATAAATTTTTTACCAACACCTCAATTTTTTGTTATGGGAACTACTTGTGATAAGTCCCATCATAAATACAATTATTTTTAACAGGAATCTCATTTAAAATAGTCTCATCACTATTAATATAACCAATATATACACCCCTAGAATTTTTCTTTTCATTATATATGTGACTTCTCCTCTGCCCAATTTTTCCCTTCTTCTCTTCACTTGTTCAATTAAAAGTTTAATTTTTTATGAGGAAGCTAATTTTTAGGTTTGTAGTGCACAAAAGATACATTTTTGAGGTATTTATGTAATGTTTTTATTTTTTATTTAATGTTCTTATTAGATATTAATATTATTAATTTGAAGTAATTGTTTATAATTAGAATTAATTATTTATAATTAGCAGTAGTATTTTAAGAGTTGAAATATTTAGTTTTAATTAGAAGTATTGTTTTTAATTAAAAAGTAAATAGTTTTAATTTTTAGTAATTAATTTTATTATCAGTGAGCGGGTGTAATTAATAGTAATTACATATAATTTATAAATAGTATTAACTAAAAGAACATTGTAATAATTTATAGATCTTAGTAATAAGTAATAGTTATTCAGAGTCGTTTTTGATAAATAATAGTAGTTAGTAAAAGTGAATGTTAAACAATTATATGAAAAGATAGACTATTGAAATATAGGATTTATGATTCAGGGGGAGCTCATGATTCCTTCTACTACTTCATGACGGTGGAGAAAACCATGCTGATCCCTCCCCCACTAGCGGGTGATGGACCTTTGTCATATTCTAAGGGAATGGATTCTTCCTTCTCCCCCTTCTCAAACCCCGAGAAGCTTCCACCATTCCTGCAATGCTCCCTACACCCTAAGGTCCCTGATTTGTATGAAGGAATATATAATCTTCCATTGTCGCTTAATGAATTTTATAAAGCTTCAATGTTTCTTAATCTGACTCCCATTTCTCAATTCTCATGGAGAAGGTCTTCGGTGGACACCTTCGATAGAATCATCTTTGGTTCGTTGGATTTACAGGATAAGGCTACTTTTGGTTTTTAGGATAATAGGAACATAATGATTTGCTTCATTTCATAGGAATACCTGATCAAGGATTGGTTGTGCGTCCTCCCAACTACAATGGGTCCAGATTCTACCTAAATAGATGGACATAAGACTATCACATGAACCAGGACTCCCCTTCAGTGGTAATTTGGGTGATTTTACCTAATCTCCCATTTCCTTTACATAACCCTTCAATTATTAGTATGATTGGGAATATTATAGGATGGTTCCTGTGTTATGATTTTCATACCAATGTAGTGTGTCATCCTATAAATCCAAGAGTGTGTGTCAAAGTCGATATGTCAGGAAAGCCTTCTGATTTCATTTTGATTACAATTGGAGAGGAAAAATGCTATTGGAAATAGGTTTTGTATGAATATTTGGTGGATTTTTTTGTCTGTAAGCGATTAGGCCATTTATTGGAGGCCTGTAGACGTGGGTCGAGACAACACAGGTCTGGGAATAGCTGTAAGGATTGGTCCTTTGGTTAGGGACAAGGTGGCACTACTAAAAAAAGTCCATTAGCGACCGCCATTGGCGATCGCTAATGCCCTATAGCGACCGCCATTGGCGGTTGCATCTGCTCCGTCACTGTAGGGCTTTAGCGACCGCCAATGGCGGTCGCTATAGGTGGTCGAAATGCCGCCTTAAGCGACCGCCTGGCGGTCGCTAATGCTGCCCAGACAGCCGACTAAAGCGACCGCCATTGGCGGTCGCTAATACGTCCTGGCAGGCAGGCTATAGCAACCACCAAAGGCGGTCGCTAAACTTGAATTTTGTTTTAAAAAAAAATTTATACCAAAATAAATAAATAAATAAATAAATATATATATTTATTAAATCAAATATATATATATATATATAAAATAATGAAAATATTTATATATATAATATTAAATAAAATATATATATATTTATTAAATAAAAAAATATATATTAATGAAAAAATATATATATATAATATTAAATAAAATATATATATATATTAATGAAAATATTTATATATATAATATTAAATTAAATATTTTTCATTTTTTTAATGAAATGTACATATTGTGTTTTTTTCTTCACGGTGGAAAAGCAGACATAAAACAAGGTAACAATCATAAAAAATGGAAAACAATTTCAAACAGCATAAACATCAACATCATCATAAACGATAAACGTGCTTCAACGATCCGAGCAGGTCCATCGATTTCAATCTTCTGCTTCAAAACCTACAATAAGACAAAAAAACAAAACAAATGTAAATTGAACATAATTATTCAGTTATTATATACATATAATAAAATTAAATCTGACATCAAATCATGATGATAATTTAAAACCCCCAATTTAAGAAATGCTATCATTTCAGGTCATTCAGAGCACGTTTGCTCCGAATTCGACCGTCTCACACCGTTTTTGATGTATTATGACACCGGAAACGCGTTTCCGGTCACCACGGTCAAACAACACATCCGATTGACATGTCGTCTGCTCGACCACGTCACAATTCACTCACCCTTTGATGTTGTCTGATTTCAGGTCATTCGGACCACATTCGGCCCATTTGGACCCCCCACGCGCATTTATCAAGCGCGCGCAACACTTAAAGAACACATAATGAGCCCTACCGCGCAGACCGCAAGTCCGATTGACGTTCCGTCTATGCGTACACATCACGAACAATAATTAGATTGTTTCCCTGTGATTTCAGGTCAATCCGATGTCTTCCGCTATGAATTTGACCGTCAGACGCCCGTTTTGGCCGTTTATAACAACGGAAACGCGTTTCCAGTCACCGCGGTCAAACGACACATCCGATTGACGTGCCGTCTGCTCGAACACGTCAAAATTCACTCACCCTTTGATGGAGTCTGATTTCAGGACATTCGGACCTCGTTCGGCTTGTTTGGACCCCCCCCCCCCATGCACGTTTATCAAGCGCGTGTAACACTTAAAGAACGCATAATGAGCCCTACCGCGCAGACCGCACATCCAATTGACGTGCCGCTTGCGCGTACACGTCACGAATAATAATTAGATTGTTTCCCTGTGATTTGAGGTCAATCCGATGTGGTCCGCTATGACTTTGAGCGTGAGACGCCCGTTTTGGCCGTTTATGACACCGGAACGGCGTTCCCGGTCACCGCGGGCACATGGTGCGGCCGATTGACATACCGTCTACTCGACCACATCACAATTCACTCACCCTTTGATGTCATATGAGTTCAGGCCATTCGGACCTCATTCAGCCCATTTGGACCCCCCACGCGCGTTTATCAAGCGCGCGCAACACTTAAAGAACGCATAATTAGCCCTACCGTGCAAACCGCACGTCCGATTGACGTTCCGTCTGAAAGTACATGTCACGAATAATAATTAGATTGTTTCCCTATGATTTCAGGTCAATCTGATGTGGTCCGCTATGAATTTGACCGTCAGATGCCTGTTTTGGCCGTTTATGACACCGGAACGGCGTTCCCGGTCACTGCGTGCACACGGCACGTCTGATTGACGTTCCGTCTACTCAACCACGTCACAATTCACTCACCCTTTGATTTCGTCTGATTTCAAGCCATTCACACCTCGTTCGGTCCATTTGGACCCCCGACGCGCATTTATCAAGCGCACACAACACTTAAAGAACGCATAATGAGCCCTACCACGCAGACCGCACGTCCGATTGACGTGCCCTCTATGCGTACATGTCACGAATAATAATTAGATTGTTTCCCTATGATTTCAGGTCAATCTGATGTCGTCCGCTATGACTTTGACCGTCAGACGCCCGTTTTGGCCGTTTGTGACACCGGAACGGCGTTCCCGGTCACCCCGGGCACACGGCAC
Organism: Viscum album; assembly: GCA_963277665.1. Lineage (NCBI taxonomy): Eukaryota > Viridiplantae > Streptophyta > Magnoliopsida > Santalales > Viscaceae > Viscum > Viscum album. The sequence goes on along the minus strand of OY728145.1, from coordinate 1,080,273,995 downwards.
GTCCGATTGAAGTTCCATCTATTCAACCACGTTACAATTTACTCACCCTTTGACGTCGTCTGATTTCAGGCCATTCGGACCTCGTTCGGCCCGTTTGGACCCCCCCACGCGCGTTTATCAAGCGCACACAACACTTAAAGAATGCATAATGAGCCCTACCACGCAGACCGCACGTCCGATTGACGTGCCGTCTGCGCGTACACATCACGAATAATAATTAGATTGTTTCCCTGTGATTTATGGTCAATCCGATGTGGTCTTCTATGACTTTGAGCGTGAGACACCCGTTTTTGCCGTTTTTTACACTGAGACGGCGTTCCCGGTCACCGCGGGCACACGGTGCGGCCTATTGACGTGCCGTCTACTCGACCACGTCAAAATTCACTCACCCTTTCATGTCGTCTGATTTCAGGCCATTCAGACCTCGTTCGGCCCATTTGGACCCCCCACGCCCGTCTATCAAGCGTGCACAACACTTAAGGAACGCATAATTAGCCCTACCGTGCAAACCGCACGTCCGATTGACGTGCCGTCTGCGCGTACACGTCACGAATAATAATTATATTGTTTCCCTATGATTTTAGGTCAATTCGATGTGGTCCGCTATGACTTTGACCTTCAGACGCCCGTTTTGGCCGTTTATGACACCGGAACGGTGTTCCCGGTCACCGCGGGAACACGGTGCGGCAGATTGACGTGTTGTCTACTCGACCACATCACAATTCACTCACCCTTTGACGTCGTCTGATTTCAGGCCATTCAGACCTCTTTCAACCCATTTGGACCCCCCACGCGGATTTATCAAGCACGCACAACACTTAAAGAACACATAATTAGCCCTACCGCGCAGACCGCACGTCCGATTGACGTTCCGTCTGCGCGTACACCTCACGAATAATAATTAGATTGTTTTCCTGTGATTTCATGTCAATACAATGTGGTCTGCTATGACTTTGAGCGTGAGACACCCGTTTTGGCCGTTTATGACACCGAAACGGCGTTCCCGGTCACCGCGGGCACACGACACGTTTGATTGAAATTCTGTCTTCTCGACCATGTCACAATTCACTCACCCTTTGATGTAGTCTGATTTCAGGCCATTCGCACCTCGTTCGGCCCGTTTGGACCCCCCCACGCGCGTTTATCAAGCGCACCAACACTTAAAGAACGCATAATGAGCCCTACCGCGCAGACCGCACGTCCGATTGACGTGCCGTCTACGCATACATGTCACGAATAATAATTAGATTGTTTCCCTATGATTTCAGGTCAATCCGATGTCGTCCGCTATGACTTTGACTATCAGACGCCCGTTTTGGCCGTTTATGACACCGGAAACGCGTTTCCGGTCACCACGGTCAAACGACAAATCCGATTGACGTGACTTCTTCCCGACCATATCACAATTCACTCACCCTTTGACGTCGTCTGATTTCAGGCCATTCGGACCTCGTTCGGACCATTTGGACCCCCCACTCACGTTTATCAAGCGCGCACAACACTTAAAGAACACATAATGAGCCCTACCGCACAGACCGCATGTCCGATTGATGTGCCATCTACGCGTACACGTCACGAATAATAATTAGATTGTTTCTCTCTGATTTCAGGTCAATCCGATGTGGTCCGCTATGACTTTGAGCATGAGACGCCTGTTTTGGCCGTTTTTGACACCGGAAACGCGTTTCTGGTCACCACAGTCAAACGGCACATCCGATTGACGTTCCATCTTCTCTACCATGTCACAATTCACTCACCCTTTGACGTCGCCTGAGTTCAGGCCATTCGGACCTCGTTCGGCCTGTTTGGACCCCCCACACGCGTTTATCAAGTGCACGCAACACTTAAAGAACGCATAATGAGCCCTACTGCCCAGACCGCACGTCCGATTCACGTGACGTATGCGCTTACACATTACGAATAATTATTAGATTGTTTCCCTGTGATTTCTGGTCAATCCGATGTCTTCCGCTATGACTTTGACCGTCAGACGCCCGTTTTGGCCGTTTATGACACCGGAAACGCATTTCCGATCACCGCGGTCAAACGACACATCCGATTGACGTTCCGTCTGCTCTACCACGTTACAATTCACTCACCCTTTGATGTCATCTAATTTCAGGCCATTCGGACCTCGTTCGGCCCGTTTGGACCCCCCCCACGCGCGTTTATCAAGCGCGCGCAACACTTAAAGAACGCATAATGAGCCCTACCGCACAGACCGCACATCCGATTGATGTGCCGTTTGCACGTACACATCACGAATAATAATTAGATTGTTTTCCTGTGACTTTAGGTCAATCCGATGTGGTTCGCTATGACTTTGAGCATGAGACGCCCGTTTTGGCCGTTTATGACACCGGAACGGCGTTCCCGGTCACCGCGGGCACATGGTGCGGCCGATTGACGTGCCGTCTGCTCGACCACTTCACAATTCACTCACCCTTTGATGCCGTCTGATTTCAGGCCATTCAGACCTCGTTCGGCCCGTTTGGACCCCCCACGCGCGTTTATCAAGCGCGCGCAACACTTAAAGAATGCATAATTAGCCCTACCGCGTAAACCGCACGTCCGATTGACGTGCCGTCTGCACGTACACGTCACGAATAATAATTAGATTGTGTCCCTGTGATTTCAGGTCAATCCGATGTGCTCCGCTATGAATTTGACCGTCAGACGCCCGTTTTGGCCGTTTATGACACCGGAACAGCGTTCCCAGTCACCACAGGAACACGGCACGTCCGATTGACGTTCCATCTACTCGACCACATCACAATTCACTCACCCTTTGATTTCGTCTGATTTCAGGCCATTCGAACCTTGTTAGGACCATTTGGACCACCCACGCGCGTTTATCAAGCGCGCACAACACTTAAAAAATGCATAATGAGCCCTACCGCGCAGACCGCACGTCCGATTGACGTGCCGTCTCTGCGTAGACGTCACGAATAATAATTAGATTGTTTCCCTATGATTTCAGGTCAATACGATGTCGTCCGCTATGACTATTACCGTCAGACGCCCGTTTTGGCCGTTTATGACACCAGAAACGCGTTTCTGGTCACCACGGTCAAACGACACATCCGATTGACATGTCGTCTGCTCGACCACGTCACAATTCACTCACCCTTTGACGTCGTCTGATTTCAGGCCATTCGGACCTCGTTCCCATTTGGACCCCCCCACGCGCGTTTATCAAGCGCGCACAACACTTAAAGAACACATAATGAGCTCTACCGCGCAGACCGCACGTCCGATTGACGTGCCTTATGGGCATAAAAGTCAAGAATAATAATTATATTGTTTACCTGTGATTTCAGGTCAATCTGATGTGGTCCGCTATGACTTTGAACGTGAGACTCCCGTTTTGGCCGTTTGTGACACTGGAACGACGTTCCCGGTCACCGCGGGCACACGGTGCAGCCGATTGACATGCCGTCTACTCGACCACGTCACAATTCACTTACCCTTTGATGTCGTCTGATTTCAGTCCATTCAGACCTCATTCGGCCTGTTTGGACCCCCCCCCACGCGCGTTTATCATGCGCGCGCAACACTTAAAGAACGCATAATAAGCCCTCCCGTGCAGACCGCACATCCGATTGACGTGCCGTCTGCATGTACACATCACGAATAATAATTAGATTGTTTCCCTATGATTTTAGGTCAATATGATGCGTTCTTTAAGAGTTGCACGTGCTTGATAAACGCGCGTGGGGGGTCCAAACAGGCCGAACGAGGTCTGAATGGCCTGAAATCAGACGACATCAAAGGGTGAGTGAATTGTGAGGTGGTGGAGTAGACGACATGTCAATCGGCCGCACCGTGTGCCTGCGGTGACCGGGAACGCCGTTCCGGTGTCATAAACGGCTAAAACAGGCGTCTAACGGTCAAATTCATAGAGGATGCCATCGGATTGACCTGAAATCACAGGGAAATAATATAATTATTATTCGTGATGTGTACGCGCAGACGGCACATCAATCGGACGTGCGGTCTGCGCGGTAGGGAACATTATGCGTTCTTTAAGTGTTGCGCACGCTTGATAAACACGCGTGGGGGGTCCAAACGGGACAAACGAGGTCCGAATGGCATGAAATCAAACTAAATCAAAGGGTGAGTGAATTGTGACATGGTCGAGCAGACGACACATCAATCGGCCACACCGTGTGCCCGTGGTGACCGGGAACGCCGTTCCGGTGTCATAAACGGCCAAAACGGGCGTCTCATGCTCAAAGTCATAGCGTACCACATTGTATTGATCTGAAATCACAGGGAAACAATCTAATTATTATTTGTGACGTGTACGCGTAGACGGCACGTCAATCGGACGTGCGGTCTGCGCGGTAGGGCTAATTATGCGTTCTTTAAGTGTTGCGCGCGCTTGATAAACGCGCGTGGGGGGGGGGGGGGGGTCCAAACGGACCGAACGAGGTGCGAATGACCTGAAATCAGACGAAATCAATGGGTGAGTGAATTGTAACGTGGTCGAGCAGACGTCACTTCAATCGGACATGCTGTGTGCCCGCGGTGACCGGGAACGCCGTTCTGGTGTCATAAACAGCCAAAACGGGCGTCTGACGGTAAAAGTCATAGCGGACGACATCGGATTGACCTGAAATCATAGGGAAACAATCTAATTATCATTCATGACGTGTACACGTAGACGGAACGTCAATAGGACATGCGGTCTGCGCGGTAGGGCTAATTCTGCGTTCTTTAAGTCTTGCGCGCGCTTGATAAACGCGCGTGGGGAGGTCCAAACGGGCCGAACGAGGTGCGAATGACCTGAAATCAGACGACATCAAAGGGTGAGTGAATTGTGACGTGGTCGAGTAGACGATACGTCAATCAGACGTGCCGTGTGCCCGTGGTGACCGGGAACGCTGTTCCGGTGTCATAAACGACCAAAACAGGCGTCTGACGGTCAAAGTCATAGCGGACAGCATCGGATTGACCTGACATCACAGGGAAACAATATAATTATTATTCGTGACATGTACGCGTAGACGGCACATCAATCAGACGTTCGGTCTGTGCGGTAGGGCTCATTATGCGTTCTTAAAGTGTTGTGCACGCTTGATAAACGCGGGGGGGGGGGGGGGGGGGTCCAAACGGGCCGAACGAGGTCCGAATGGCCTGAAATCAGACGACATCAAAGGGTTAGTGAATTGTGACGTGGTCGAGCAAACAGAACGTCATTCGGCCGCACCGTGTGCCCGCGGTGACCGGGAACGCCGTTCCGGTGTCATAAACGGCCAAAACGGGCATGTCACGCTCAAAGTCATAGCGGACCACATCAGATTGACCTGAAATCACAGTTAAACAATATAATTATTATTCGTGACGTGTACGCATAGACGGAATGTCAATCGGACGTGCAGTTTGCGCGGTAGGGCTAATTATGCATTTTTTAAGTGTTGCGCGCGCTTGATAAACGCATGTGGGGGGGGGGGGGGGGGGGGTCCAAACGGGCCGAACGAGGTCCGAATGGCCTGAAATCAGACGACATCAAAGGGTGAGTGAATTGTAACGTGGTCGAGCAGACGACATGTCAATTGGACGTGCCGTGTGCCTACGGTGACCGGGAGGCCTCTCCGGGGTGCGGGGAGGGCTGTCCGGAGTGCGGGGAGGGCTGTTCAGGGTGCGGGGAGGGCTGTCCGGGGTGCGAGGAGGACTGTCCGGAGTGCGGAGAAGGTTGTCTGTGGTGCAGGGGGGGGGGGGGGGCTGTCCGGAGTGGGGGGCATGTCCGGGGTGGGGGGGCATGTCCGGGGTGCGGGGAGGGCTGTTCGGAGTGAGGAGGGCTGTGCGGGGTGCAGGGGGGCTGTCCGGGGTGCGGGGGGCTGTCTGGGGTGCGGGAGGCCTCTCCGGGGTGAGGAGAGGGCTGTCCGGAGTGTGGGGAGGGCTGTCCGGAGTGTGGGGAGGCTGTCCGAGGTGCGGGAGACCTGTCTGGGGTGGGGGGGGGGGGCTTGTCTGGGGTGCGGGGAGGGCTGTCCAGAGTGCGGGGAGGGCTGTCCGGGGTAGGATGGGGACTATAGATAGTGAACTCAGCTCATTCGTCATAAACAAGTTTAATGACTTATATTAGAAATCACGTATTTTTTTTAAAAATATTACAGAACATACAAATCTAAACATTGAAAATTAAATGAAAAAAAGCTATCCAAATCACAAAAAAACTCACTAGAAACCCAACATAAATATCAATAACAACCCTACCATTAAAAGCAGAAACACACCTCGTGATACGTCATGCGTGTTCATCACTGACCTCCATTTGGTGGGGCAAGGTCCTACAACAAATAAACATTATGAATATTTTCATAACAAAAATAATTTAAATTAAATAAATAAATACAGTACCTGCGTGGTGTGATCCCCTGCACCATCACCCGGACACACATATTCCCGCAGTGATCTAACCTCAGCAGCCAATTGCGCATTTGCCTCCTCGGAAGCCCGCATCCGCGCCTCGAAATCTGACAGCTACTGTGACATCTGAGCAATAGCAGGACCGACAACCGCAGCGCGTGACACTACAGAACGAGGAATCCCTGTTCCATAGGTCAAACTATATCTATGTCCGTCCCAACCAATGATGTGATGAAAGATCGCATCCCTTCGCATGGGAAGCTGTCGCTGGTCCTCTGGCAGATGTTCTAATTCAACTTCAAATTGAGCCTGTGAAATATTTAAATATATATACATATATTAATATAAGGATTTTATGTATGTATTGGTAATGAGTATAAGCACTTACTATCAATGCTGCAGCCTCTGGATCATTGCGATCACGAGTCCTCATCCACACCGACATTTTATCAGTTGGTGCACCTTGCTCCCGCAACTATATATGAATAGAATATAAAAACAAAACCATATTAATTAAAAAAATTAAAAAATGAATAATAAATACCTCATGTCGGATCTGAGACACGTGACGAGTCCCGAGCCTGTGAGGTGGTCCCTGCAACGCTCGATTCTCAGAATGGCGTGTAGACACCTCCTATATTCAATTCATTCAAATATCAAACAAATCACACATTTTTTAAAATATATATACCAAAATAAATATACAAACCGCAACACCCTCAGTGGACCAATATGAAACTAAATCACGCCACTGAGCCGGGAGGACACCTCTCGGGACTTTTTCTAGAATGTCTGGGGCACCCACATTTGGTACCCAGTGGTCCCTCTTGACTTTGCCTTTATAGTCTTTCCACATCTTATGGTATTTACTCATACACACTGGTCAAAACTCATCGGGACATACTTTCAAATTTTTCTATTAAAGAAAAAAATCACATATGTTATTATTGTTTATACATAGGGAATAAAGTAAAATGGTCTTCTTACCTGAACCTCCCTCCAAAGACGATCTAATGTGTCATGAGGGATAGAAGCCCAATCACGCGTGGTCAATGGAAATCGATGTGGATCACGTATGATATGAACCAACTGACAAATAAATGTAGGGGCATTCCGTCCCACAGGATGAAATACCTCATCAAATGAAACATCAAAAGTCGTGTCAGAATTCCATGATAATATGCCACGACCAGGGCCTCTCCTGCGAGAGGAAGACGCAGTCGGTTCTGATCCTGTTGAAAACAATTTTATATACAAATTGTCAGATGTTATAAATATATATATATATATATATATATATATATATGTTTATTAATTACATAAAAAATAGAGACAATGACATTCCAACATACCTCGACCCTGAGACGTAGATGACTCAGATGGATGATGTGGATCTTCTGACTCTTCCCCTGACATTCCTGCAGTAATGGAAAACATTAGTAAGGGGACTATCCAAAATGTCCAAATGATAATTTGGATTGTTTTAAAAAAAATAAAACTTGTACAGTTGTTAATCAAACAAAAAGTGATTGAATAATTAGTTGGGAATGAATTTAAAGAATCAGAAAGATCACAAAACAGATATATAAATTATGTACAAAACCAATCAATGCATAGCCAAATTTCAAATTAAATTAATAAAAATTCAAGCAGCACATGAAAAAAATGAAGAATACCTCAATGGAAAGATACACCGACAATAACATCAATATAACATGAGTTAAATAACCTTAAATAGTTATAACTGAATAAACATCAAAAGTGAGGATTAAAACTTACAAGGATTTATAAAATGTTTAGATAATTTATGATATCTTAGGCTGAATAGTGGGAAAACAATTATACCTTTCATTAAGCATGCAAATCGACCGTTTCTCCTTCAACAGCCACTCTGACCCAATAAATATCTTCTTCACGTTGAACTACAGTATGTTGATCAAGTTGTTGGGAAACAAAAGGAACAGTCTCGAGTTCATCTTGTTTAAATACAAACACTCTTCACCGAGACATTCTGACAACAACTTGCCAACTTGGATTCGAAGGCAATGTAACGAAGAATACTTTTTCCACTTGTGATGTCAAAATGAAAGGTTCATTGTCAACTCCATCATTTCTGTATAACATATAGTTAAAATTCACCAATGAAAACTGATATTGATCGACCTTTCATCCACGCACTGGATCAACCCAATTACACTTTAACAATATGTACTTCAACCCGTGTGTGTATACAACTTCAATGATGTCTATCAATTGACCATAGTAATAACCAGAATCGACAAATGGACAACCGATGCCACTGTTTTGTGTTGCTCGTTTGTCGTCAACATCTTTAATGCGAAATCAAAAACCATTAGCATCTATAGATTTATAACAACGAGCCGTTATAGATGGACCCTCAGCCAGTTGGATAAATTCTTCAGTTAGCGTGGGGTCCCCTAACTCCCTCAGATTATGAACCTATATAATTCATATAATTCAATAATGATATATGAAGAACGAAATTAGTGTAATACTTCACTCATAATGAAAATCAATTTATACGTACATAATCCTTGAACCAATCATGAAATAACGCATAATGAGACTGTTGAATTTGGAACTCAGTCGCACGATACATCTCTTCTTTTATCTCATTAATGTGTTTTCTACAAATGATAACGCAATGATTAAATGATCAAATAATGCAAAAAAAAAAACATGTAAAAGGTAAACAATAAAAGTGATAAGATACTTACTGCATTAATGGTGCAACTGATGGAGTATTGAACAAGATATATCGATGCGCTTGTATCCACTCGATGTTGTCCATATCATATGTGGTTCCTTCTCCAACTGGACCATCCTGAATCTAAGAGGGCTTATCTAATTTTTTCTCAACATCCGTAAGATAATCTGCACAAAAATTAGTACACTCATCCATCAAATAACCATTAGCTATTGATGCCTCCGGACGAGCTCTGTTGCGTACAAATCGTTTCAATGTACTCAAATACCGCTCAATAGGATACATCCACCTGAATTGCACTGGACCCGCAGCCATTACTTCATCAGTTAGGTGCACTGTCAAGTGGACCATAACATCGATAAATGAGGGGGGAAATAGTTTCTCAAAGTGACAAAGCTTAAGTACAATTCGGTCCTGTAAAATTTTTAAATCACTCATTCGTTGATTTCTTAAACAAAGATGTCTAAAAAAATTACTCATCTCAATCAACGGTTGAACAACATTGGGGGATAAATAATCACAAAATGCGATTGGAATCAACAGCTGAAGTAGAATGTGATTTTCATGACTTTTCAACCCTTGAAATGTCTTACTCGTCAGATTCACACACTTTGAAATATAAGAAGAGTAACCATCCGGGACCTTGAGCATCTTCAAAATGGAAAGAAATGTCTCTTTCTCCTTTGTAGTCATCGTATACTGTGCAGCAGACATATATGACTTGTTTCCCTCAGCTAACTGTAAATGCAACTGTTTCCTTAAAGCATTTCTTCCAAATCACGACGTGCATTAACATGGTCCTTTGATTTCCCACTGACACCTAAAATTGTCCACAATATGTTATCACAAACATTTTTTTCAATGTGCATGACATCCAAATTATGCCTCAGCATGTTAGTTTTCCAATACGGAAGACAATAAAAAATACTTTTCTTTTTCCAATTGTGACTGCGCTGCCTACCCGCAACTCGAATATTACATACCGGAGGAGCCACTAAATCCTGAATTTCATATACCGTGCGGATGTTTTCTTCCTCAATATGCGATAACATTTCGACTCCTATCATGATCTTTGGTGCTGGGTTGAACTCTCTAGAACCATCAAATGCCACTCTGTCCTTTCTGAACCTGTGCTGAGTGGGGAGAAAACTTCTGTGACCCATGTATGCCCATTTTTTGGAATGATTAAGCCATAAAGATTTTTCACTTTTGTTGCAATAAGGGCAAGAAAATTCCCCTTTCGTACCCCAGCCTGATAAATTTTCATAAGCTGGGAAGTCATTGATTGTCCACAATAAAGCAGCCTGCAGTTTGAACATTTCATTCATTTCACAGTCATAAGTCATCACACCATCGCCCCAAAATTCATTCAACTCATCAATCAATGGCTTAAGGTAAACATCAATCTTATCCCCCAGACTTTTAGGTCCATCAATAAGAGTGGAATGTAATATAAATTTTTGTTACATACAAAGCCACGAAGGAAGATTATACAGAACCAACACCACAGGCCATGTGCTATGAGTTGCACCAACCATTGACTTGAATGGATTGAAACCATCTACTGCCAATCCCAATCGGACATTACGAACATCTTTGTAAAAGTCGGGATGTCTCTTATCAAAATCCTTCCATGCATGAGAGTCTGCCGGGTGGGTTAACATATCACTTTCATGAACTCTTTCTGCATGCCATCTCATTAAATTAGAAACATTAGATGACATAAAAAATCTTTTCAACCTTGGTTTAAGGGGAAAGTAACACATTTGCTTTACAGTAATCGGTTTCCCCTGTATCACAATCTGACTTTGATGAGTCTGATTTCCCCTGTTCTCTTTCCACCTGGAAGCACCACAAACCATACAAATATTCAAATGGGCAGTTTCCTTTCTAAACAACATACAGTTGTTTGCACATGCATCTATGGTCTCATATGTAAAACCTAAGTTCTCTGTCAGCTTACGAGCATGGTAATACGACTCAGGAATCTTAGCATCGATAGGAAGAACCTTTTTCAATAACACCAACAGCATGTCAAATGATGTGTCTGACCAATGATTCAAAGTCTTCAAATGCAACAACTCCACGATAAATGAAAATTTATTGAAAGAAGTACATCCTGGATATAATTATGTTTTTGCATCATAAATTGCTTCATAAAACCTCCTCGATTCACGATCTGCACCAGAGCGAAGATTTATCTCACCGGTCTCAAGATTCTGGATGTCAATGCCTTCAGGATCCAACCCACATACCATTTCAGTAAGCATTTCATGCATTGGATCATTAATCCTTGCATCAACATCCATATGAATTATATCCGTATTTTCACAATGAACATATTCTTCTCCATGACGAGTCCAACTCTTATAATTTTTCAGAAATCCATTAAAGAATAGGTGCTCCCTCATAGTATCTCATGTGAATTGATATCTGTTAGCACATTTTCTACATGGAAAACTAATATAGTCACTTTCAAATCCTCTGGTGAAGTCAATAAACTGCATAATGCCATTGAAATACTCTCTAGACGTTCGATTTAGAAGATCAATCCAACTCTTATCCATAATAAGATCCCTATAACAAACATTTACATAAGACTTATTACATTATCATTTTTGATATCAAATATATTTAAAATAAAGACTAACTAATTGTTTGTGAACCATTTATAAAATAATAATGTAAGTGAAAGCCCATGTCATACCTGATTGCGCTACAAACCTAGAAGGGAGGGGAGCCGACGACGGTGCTTTGCGGGAGAGGAGCAGTGGGGAGCCGGAGCCGAAGCTGGTGCTGCGAGGGAGGGGATGGTGAAGGAGGGTATGGGTGGCAGTGGTGCGGAAAGGGAGAGGACGAAGACGAATGGGACGGGGGTTGGCGGGGTGCGGGGGGGGGTGTTCGAGGTGCTGGGGGGAGGGACGAGGGGGTGGAGGGCCGAGGTCAGAGGTCGGAGGCCGGAGGGGCTGGAGGCCGAAGGCCGGAGGGCTGCCGGAGGCAGGTGGTGGGAGGCCGCAGGGCGGAGGGCAGCCGGGGAGGGCGGGGCCGGCGGAGGGCGGCCGGAGGTGGGTGGCGGGAGGCTCGAGGGCAGAGGGAGGGCGCAGGGCGGAGGGCGGCCAGAACTGGAGGGCGGAGGGCGGCCAGAGGGCGGAGGGTGGCCGGAGGGTGGCGGGCCGAGAGCGGGGCCGGCGGAGGGCGGGGCTGCGGAGGGCGGGCCGGAGGAGGGCGGGCTGGCAGAGGGCGGGCCGGCGGAGGGCGGGGCGCCGGGGAGGGCGCACGGCGGCGGGGAGGGCACGCGGGGGGGGGGGGGGGGTGACGTGGGGGAAGGGTTCGGGGGGGCACGATCGAGTGGAGAGGGGGGGGGGAAGCGCCTTATTTTTTTTAAGGAGGCTTAGCGACCGCCATTGACGGTCGCTATAGGTAACAGGGCTCAAATGCCCTGTTTTCTAGTAGTGCGGTGTGAAGATCGATGAGGTAGTCCACGGAGAATCATGGGTTGGGTGGAGCTCTTTATAAAAGTTAGATGTGGCATTGGGAGGAAAGGCTGAGGGCCATGACAGTGGAGATGTTCTTGGACTGGATATATGACTGAGGGAACCATGAAAATCAAGTAGAGTACATTCTTCTGAATCCAGAGGAGGGTGGGGGGGGGGGGGGGTTGACAGGCCCAAGGTTGACTGCTAATATAGCTATTGAACTTCCATTTATTGAATCTACGAGCCCAAGGAATGAAACCTTAAAGGATCCTAAGGATGTTTCAATGGAAGTGTTTAATGAAGAAGATGTTATTTAGAATATCCAGGATGTAGTGGAAAACAATTCAATGGGATGTACACATAGTGAAGGAACTGAGGGTTGGGTGAAGGCAACAAGTGGGGTGAGATTAGAAATATTCAATACAAATGTTAAGGTTTGAAATCATTTTCAGTGTCTTGAGGTTGATGACCGAAGTCTGGATTTGGAGGGGGGATTGTCTTGGGAGTGTGCTGTCAAGGAGGTCTTAGACACTACAATTTCAAACAATTGTAGTGGATGAGGTTCATGATGAGAATATTGATGGTGGGGCCACTAATTCTGAATCATAAGAAGCTGGCCTCAACTCAGATGTTCAACATGCCAATGATTATAAAGAGACAGATGACATAGTTCAGGATTCAGAAGGTGCTTCGATCAGGCTATCCATAGCAGGGCGGGAGAGAATTCATAAGGAGAGGAAGGATTTCTACTCCTTGCCTCTTACTATGGAGGCATTGTCAGGGAATAATTTGAAATCCATAAAGATTTAAAAGCATTGAAAATTAGTTTTTGTGCTAGAGAAATCCATGGAATTTCTCACGAGCTCAGAAGAATAATCAGTTGACCAATTTTTGTCTCTCAATGAAATGAAGGATGAAATCGCTAAAATGATGGGGAGATCATTAAGGATGAATCTCAATGAGGATTAATATGTGTGGATAGACTAGCAGGACTTGATCTCAGCTGGGGGATTCAATAATGGGAATATTAGTCTTGAGTAGTATATTCAGTCTTGGGACAAGCTAGCTTTCCAGTTGGATGATCATCTTATGGATGCACCAGACACTCAGGTTAGCGACATCTCTTGGAAATTTTTTAGGGAGTCTAATTCTGGTAGGCTTAAATATCTCTTTAATGACTCTTTAATTTCCTTTTTTGTTTGAACTCAGAGTTTCTCACTTTATCCTCAAAAGTGTTGGGAAAGTTAAATTTTAATTTACAGTCAGTTAAAACCATTATAATTTGTAAAAATTAGCAGTAATTAGTAAACAATAATCACTATAATTTTCAGAAATATCTGTTATTAGTAAAAATTAGTAGTAATTATTAAACATTAGTAAAACGGAATTTTAAATCACAATAATTAGTAAAAACTAATGGTAATTAGTAAAAATTAGTGATAAATTAATAAAATTATGTTAAATTAGTGGTAATAACTATAAATTAATAAAAAAAATCTATAAATAGAAAAATTACTAGTAAAAAAATATAATTAGTAAAAAAAATTAAAATACGTGGTAATTAAAAAAATTAGTAAAAATTATTTGTAATAATGAAAAATTAGTAAAAATTATCAATGATCAGTACAAATTTGGAAAAAGTAGTGGTAAACAAGTATTATTAGTAATAAATAGCATTAATTATTAAATATTAATGGTAACTAACTATAATTATTAAATAATAACAGTAATTATTAAAAATTAATGTTAAATCACTTTAATTATTAATAATTTCTTTTAATCAGTAAAAACTATTAAAATTACCAATAATTAGTTAAAATTAGTAAAAATGAACATTAAATCACTATAATTGGTAAAAATTATTTTTAATCAGTAAAAATTAGCTTTAATTAGTAAAAATTATTGAGAAATCGCTGTAATTTTTAAAAATTATCAGAAACGTTTGAAAAATAGTCAATATTAATGGTAAATCTCCATAATTAAGTAAAAATATAGTAGTAATTATTAATAATTAGTGGTTATTAGTGATAATTAGTAGTTATTAGTAGTACTCAATAATAGTTGGTGATAATTAGCAGTAATTAGTAATATATAGTAATAATTAGTTTGTTTTATTATAAATTACTAGAAAACGTAAAATGAAATAGGTCGTTAACTTACAAGTGATGAGAAATGAACAATTTTGACATGGTTGGAATAAATTGGTTTCATCACCTAATGATGGTAAAAATTTATGATTTATATATTTTAATTAATTTATAATATATTTTATTATTTTATACTGAATTATACAAAAGAGTAGCCGTAATTAGTGTTGATTATTGCTAATTACCACTAATTACCGTTATGTTTTAGTATAATTCAATATAATGTTATAAAATATATTATAAATTGATATTAAGGTGTAAATAATAGAATTTACACTCTCTGGGTGATTAGAAATGACTAATTTCTGCCAACCATGTCGAAATTTATCATTAGGTCACTAGAATCGGGGCAGGTAGGATGTGACATGTCAATGACAGAAAGAGGAGGAGGAGGAGGAGATTCATTGATGATTGGAGAAACTATATGAGTAGATGATAGTGTATATGTGATAATTATTATAAATTACTAATATTTACTTTTAATTTACAGTTATGTTTTTAAATAAAATAAAATAGTTTTAATTTTCATTAGTTTGATTAAATTATGAGTAAGTGGGTGTTATTAATTGTAATTACTTATAATTAACTAAAAATAGTATTAATTAATATTACATAGTAATAATTTATAGATCTTAGTAATAAGTCATAACAATTCATTGTATTTCATAATAAATAATAGTAATTTGAAAAAATGAATGTGAAACCACTGTTATTAGAAACAGTTTTTAGTAAGTAGTTAAAATTAATGGTAAATGTATATAATTATTAAAAAATTAGCGTTATTATAAAAATTTACTATGTTTAGTAAAATTTAGTAAATAGTAGTGAAAATGAGTAAAAAGTCGTGAAAATTACCAGTGATTAGGAAAGATTTGTAAAAATTAGAGATAAACCTTCATAATTAGTAAAAATTACCAGTAATTAGGTAATATTAATGGTAATCACTATAATTAAGTAAAAATTAGTATTAATTAGTAATAATTAGAGTTAATTAGTAATAATTAGTGTTTATTAGTAATAATTAGTAATTAATAATGGTAATTATTGGTACATTGTAATAATTAGAAGAAATTTATGATACTTAGTAACACATAGTATTCTTTTGTACTAGAAAACTGAAAATGAAATTGGTCGTCAATTTATCAGTGATGTACAAGGAAAAATTTGTACATGGTAGGCATAAACTGGTCCAATGAAAAATTTGGACATGGTTGCCATAAATTGGTTTCACCACCTGAAGATTCTAAAATATATGATTTACATCTTCATAGTAATTTATAATATATTTCATTACATTATATTAAATTATACAAAATGTAGTGGCTATTAGTGGTAATTATTTCTGAATACTAATAATTACTAATATTTTTTACTGTGATTTATGATAAAGTTATAAAATAATTATAAATTACTAACAAGGTGTGACTAATAGAATTTCAAATCTTTTGGTGATTAGAAATGGAAACTTTGTGCCACCCATGTCCAAATTTCTCATTAGGTCACAAGAACCAGGATAGGTTGGATATGATGCAAAGATGGCGGCAACAACAATAGGTGGAGAAAAAATTAAAAGTAAATCACTATAATTGGTGAAAATTAACACTAATTATAAAAAACTAAGGGTAAATCCCTATAATTATTAATAATTAGTTGAAATTAGTAAAAATAAGTAATAATTAGAGGTAATTAGTAAATATTATTAAAAATAAACATTAACTTACTATAATAAGTAAAACATTGACGCTAAGTAGTTAAAATTACCAGTAATTAGTAAAATTAGTGATAAATCACTATAATTATTTAAAATTGCTGGTAAATTTTCATTTACTAGTAAAGATTAATGGTAAAATATAATTTATTAGTAATCATTAATGGTAAATCACTATAATAATTAAAAAAAGTGGTAATTATAAAAATTTTGTAAAAAAGTGTTAATTAGTAATATTTCATAAAAATGAATATTAAGTCACTGTAATTAGTAAAATGTAACCGTAATTAGTAAAAATAAGTTTAAATTAGTTAAAATTAGTTTTAAATAGATAAAATGGACAATATTTGTAGGTAAATTATAATTTTTTAATACTCTAATCTTTTTTGGATCGTATTTTTCTTATATCAAGTTAATAAAAAAGAATTTATCTATTTTTTATTTGTAGTTAAATTTGGAATAAAGAAGTCTAAAATAGTCTTTATTACCTGATAATGATTGGATCAATCATCATAGAAATCTAAATGGTTCTGGTATTGATCATGTATATATTGAGGGTGTTGAACCTTCCTTATCAGTTGCATCATCAAAACCAGAATTTGTTTTAGAAGTGAAAATTAAGTGTCTATATAAGAAATGTGATCTGAGGAGGTTTGATAAACTAGAAAACATTGGGGGTAATCTATTACATATAGGTTTTCTAAAAATTTATGTTTTTGGGTATCAATATAGTGAACACAGTTTCGGAGAAGATAATAGTCATTTGGTTCTAGATCCATCACGGTAACAAAATTTTATACATAATGTGACTGGTCCATCTTTTCAACAAACTGAAACTCAGGAGGATATTGATTTAACTCCCGAGTTGGAATTATCTCAATTTTATGAGTTTTTGAAGTCTTTGGAGGGTTCTATATATCTTGTTTCCACGATAAGAAAATTTGAATCGGTTAAAAAATTATAGATATTAGATCAGATAATGGAATGTAAAATAGCCATTTTGATTAGATATTATCTTTTATTAAAGCACTGGTACTTAAAGGAAAGGTGTTGCCTATAAATTTCTATGAGATAATGAGGTTGGTTCGTAATTTGGGTCTTGGTTATCAGAAGATTCATGCATGTTCAAATGATTTCATATTCTATTATGGTGAAAATGAGTCATTGGTTAGTTGTTCTACATATGGACAATTGAAGTAAAAATAGGCTTAAATAGGGACTTATGGATTGATTCCTATAAAACAGTTGATGTATTTCCTACTCACACCTAGATTGTAGAATTTATTTATGGTTCAATACATAGAATCATTGATATAATGACACAAAATAAATATTTCAACAAGTAAACTCTTAAATAATAATTGTGAGGGTGATTCATTGAAACATTTTGACCATGTAAATTATTATTTTTCTTCAAAAATCTAAAATGTGTGATTGGTTTTTTCAACTGATCATTTCTTTCCATTTGGTTCTTACAATAGTCAATATTCTTGTTTCCCCATCTTTATCACTCAATACGATTTACCTCCATGGATGTTGATGAATGAGGCATATTTTTTTTAACTTATTAATTATTGGACATCCAAAAAATAATAACAATGTTTATTTGATTTCATTTATGTATGAGTAAAATTTATTGTTGAGTAATGGTGTTAATATATATTATGTTGTTTCAAAACAAAATTTCCTAATCAAAGCTGCATTAATGTTAAAAATTAGTGACTTCCCAGCATATGGAATGTTATCCCACTAAAGTAAACATGGTCCAAAATCATGTCCATAAAGTATTAGTGATAGAAAATCATTGATGCTTATCAATAGAAAAAAAACATTTTTTTCTATTTTTATGGAAGATTTCTTCCTACTGATCATCCTTTTTATAGGAACATATATCATTTCAAAAAAGACAAAATTGAAAGAGATGGAAGACCAAAAATGATCTCTTGTGTTGAGTTAAAATATATCATATCTTCAATAAATCCCATTACCTTTAGACTAACTATAATCCAACAAAATATTGATGGTTTTCAAAAAGAACACAACTGGAAAAAAATGAAGATTTTTTTGGGATCTTCCATATTAGTCTGATTTTTTGGTTTTTCACTTGCTGGATGTCATGTATGTTGAGAAGAACTATTTTGATAATATGTTTTAGACAGTTTGGGACTCACATAGTAAGAACAAAGATAATGTGAAGACACGATTAGATCTTGATCAAATATACAAGTGACCATAACTTGAAAAATTTGAAAATGACATATCACATAAGTTAATGAATCCAAAAGCAGCGTATAAAGTTTCCAAAAAAAATCATTTATCATTTTTTAGTGACTTGCAGATTTTAGGCTTCCAAATGGTTATGTTTCTAATTTGGTTATATGTGGCAGAAATTATCCTCATAATGGGTTAAAAAGTCATGATTGTCATGGTATAATAGAAATACTTCTAGCAATGATATTTATATGTTTGTTAAATTCTATTATTTGAGATTCACTAATAGAAATACCATGTTTTTACTTGAAATTTGTGTTGTGAAAATAAAATATAATCCACCAAGTAGACTACAAGAATATGTTTTTTTAATTTTATGTAAATTTGGAAAAACGTTCTGCTATATTTCTTGGATTCAATGGAACATTTGATATTAAATTTTCTACAAGAAGAAAAATGTGTAGGGATGGTATAGTTCCTATAGATGTACCCATAAGAGAGATGCATACATGAATTTAAGAAAAAGGTACATAACAGATCATCTTTTAAAGAATCAATTACAGTAGCTTATTTGTAGGAGGAAATTTATTTTTCATCCTCTCATTATTTTTAATCTGAATATTCCTCAAAAGAGAACCAAATGGTCCATAATGAGGGAAATGATGATGTTTAAATGAATAATAAATTGTCAATTTTTAATGAGAATGAATTTGAATTTTCCAAAGTTCATGAATGATAAATTTTTTTGATGAACATCACATGGATCATACAAAAATTCTTCTCAATTCTAAATAAATTAAATGATTTATAGAGTGAGTTCTACTATCATTTTTTCTAAATTTTTTAAAATTGTAAAATTAATATTATTTTATTTGTAGGTTATATGATAATTATATCAAGAAACCACTTCAAAAAATTTCAGCAGCTTCTCTTGAAGAACGTTGGAAAAATAATTTTTCATACTAGTTTAAAAAACTATTAAAGTAAATTGTTTATGGTTTAAAATATAAAATAAATTTATTACTTGTTATATTGATATTTTTTTTGACTTCCTGGTATCTCAACAGGTTGATAAAACTGATAATATATTTTTCTTATTGAATAACCCATGATCCAGATGGTGTAATCATATAATGCATATATGGTGAATGATTTTTAATTTAATAAACATTCACACAGGGAATAGAAAAAATAAAAAATCGTATTTTATTGAGAGGATCTTATCATAATGAAAGTGAAGTTCAATCTTATGTCTTGGTAGAAGAAATAATTGTAATTTGTTATTTGGGATAGAATTATGTGGCAATACTTAAATGTCATTGGTTGGATACTGATAGTGGTTTGTGTATTCATCCACAACATGGAATCATTGATATTAAATATAAATGTTTTGTTAAAGTAAATGAACTATTTTTATTGGATTTTCAAAAACATTAAATTTATTAAGAAAATTATTGATTTACTTTAATAGAGTTAAGTAATTGGTGGAGCATAAAAAAAATAAAATCTCATGAAAATAGGTTTATCCAAAGTGAATGGTGTTCCACTAATTTTCAAGGAATTAAAATTTTTCAAGAGACAAGTCCAAATCCATTTTTTCCATGAAGAGACACGAATATCAATGATGGCACCCCATAATTATGAGTCAATGGTGGCCATGGTGTAGTTGATGTAAAAATTGGATTTGAAATAGAAATAGACGATGAAACTAAAAATCATATGAAAAATGATGATACTGAAAAGTAATATGAAGATATTGACACATTCATATACGAAGATGAGGCTGAAGATGAAGATTAAAACAATTAAATGTTGGTTATAATCATAAATAATATATATCTATATATAATACTTTTTTTATGTTATTTAATGACAAAAGTCATTTTATGTTGAAAATGGCCAAGGACCATTTTTCTAAACTATTTCATGAGTTGGATGATGTTTTATTACCTGATGACGAGCCTAATGCTACATTATCCAACCCTTAGACTGTTGGCAGTTCAATGGTGACTCAGAGCGGGTGTGGTCTTGCGAGATTGATTTTTCTTTACCTTATCCTAGAGCGATGTCCTTGTCTTGATTTCGAACCATGCATGTAGACATATGTTCAATTGTATATTTTAGTTAGTTTTAATTAGTTTCCATTAATTTATTTATATACTAATTTTGGGATTATTTTCTATTTTTTCACGTCTTTTCTCCAATAGTTGTTGGACCGGGTTATACAAATTTGCGTAATTATTTTTCTTGATAATTTTTTATATGGGGTCAGATTACCATTGATTTCCAACACTGCATGATTGGTCATTAGATGATATGTAAATAAATAATAGTTATTTGGAAAATTATTTAATTTTTAAATTTATATCATTAATTATTTATAGTGTTTATGGTATCTTTTCCATGATATCATCTAAGCCTCTATAATAGAGGCATGGTAGGTCTGTATGTGTGAGTATTACATTTAGGTTTTTCAAAATCTATAGAGGATAGCCATACAGAAAGAGAGAAATAAATTTTGATCAGTCTTGTTACACCCACTGCCTAGATTACATATCATCTTAGTTTTGGCTTGATTTATATTCATACTAGATGAGATCTAGTTTTTAGAGAAGATCATCTTCAAGTCAATAGAACCGGGGGAGGTAGTAGGTGACGCGTTGATTTGGTAGTTGTGCATTCATTACGCATCGATAAACATATGGTAATTGTGTTCTCTTAATAATTTATATATCTTTAAATTCAAATTGTTTATTTAACACTCATATAGGTATTTGGACATACCGATATTACAAAGTTCTATGTTTACATGATAATGTACAATAATCCTCTCACTGGAGATATTACAGGTGACCTAGAACATCATATTTTGGTCATTATAATTTTTTTGAGTTTTAAAATTAACTATTTTCATTTTAAATTTCAATTGAAGGAGTCATATGAGGTTGTGAATTAAAAAACAATCAATGAGTGTTTTGTTGAGACTAAGGAGTAGATCACCAATGAAACCTGATTTTATGATGGAGTAAGGATGATGATGACTTAGTAGGCCTTCAAGAAAGACCATGTGATTGGTATTAGTTCTTGACTAATGCCTGTAAATTATTATGGTATTACTATGATTTTGTTGCCCAGCTCGAGGGGAGTTTGTGGGAGAGACATCATCATCTTCCACACAATATGAGGAGCATCTACGTACTCATGGTGAGCTTAAAGAGATCATGCATAGGGTGTAGAAAGATCTCCATTGATAGCAGCAAGAGGAGGAGGAGATACGTCGATGGAAGATGCAGCAACAAGAGTAGATGATGAAGAACACGTGATGTATGACTCATGGGTTAGAGATAAAGTTCTCTCCACCACCTCCTCTAGATGAACCCTATTAGTGATTTAAGTATTTTTTACATATATTTTGATAAGAAATTGAATGTTCATATTTTTTGTAATATTTTTTATTAATTTAATATTTACAGTTCAATATACTGAATTTTTTATATTGTTGTGAATATTATTTTTGTTATTTTTATTTTGTTATTTATTTTTTTTATAATTTTACTTTTTTGTGACAGGATAATTATCCCATTAGAAATAATTATTTGTGATGGGAGAATCTTCCTGTTGTAAAATACCTTTTTTTTCAAAAACATATTTTAGACGGGAAATCCTCCGATCCCAAAAAGTTTTTTTATAAATTGTAAAGATTATTTGTGATTCCATTATCCGCAACAGTCCATTTGTGACAGGATTCCATCATAAAAGACCCATCACAAATAAGTCCTTTTTTTTTCAGTTGTGAGTGAAATTATAAATATGCTATGTTCATGCAACAAACAAATTAAACATTAGTTTTATTAGGAAATATATTTATTTAGTGATTCAAATCCCACAACATTAGGTGTTAACATAACACATCCATTACAATGTTAACTATCCTCTAAAAAGACCTGCCTTAGATTTGATTTGTCTTGAATAGTGAAATTGAAATACCACACACAATCCTCAAAGCTGTAAGGTCTCACCTCAGTAAACTTTTTTATGGAGGGAGATTCTCCACGGTGGTTTCAAAGCTGGTGTTGTAGTAGTTGGAGCTGGTTTAAGTGATGCCTTTGCTCCTTTTTAGTGATAGGGGTTCCCATATATCGAGTATCCCTCTTCAAGAATATAAAAATAACATTACACGTACCTTTGGCTGAAATTAAATTCACTATAACATAATTCATTACTCGGGGAACAACTTTGTGAATGACTTCCAAAACAGAACTCTCTGTTTTGGTCTCTGCCCAATCCACTCCTGATTGAACCTCACTTGAAAGCTCAATCATTCCCTCAATGTTGATTAGTAGGATAAAATCCACAGCGTCCTTCATGCCCAACTTCAGTGATAGCATCGTCTTCTATGTTATGGTCTTGGTGTCATTATAGGAAAGCTTCATGTCTAGAGGGATGGGTTGAAGACAAAAGTTACTAGTGGAATTTTTAGCTTGGACCACCTCATTTTCATTGCAAAACCTCACATTAGGGATATCATAATAGACATATAATATTATCCTCTTCCAAATGGGATGTTCCTTGGAATGGAACACCTCCTTGGTAACAGAGGGGACAACTGCGTTGAGCCAACCCATCTTTCCTTCAGTCGTGAGACGCTTATAGAAGTTTCAGTTTCCCAAGATTAGAATTCTTATTGTTTTTCTGTAAACCAAGAATGGTTGAGAAGGGGTGTATGTAATAGGTGATGTGTGTGGACAACAGTAACACATCAACCCAGAATCTAGGACCATTGATTTATTGTCAAAAGAATGGTGCTATTAGGAATCAGTAGGAAATACAATAAAATTAATTGAAACAGAAGAAAAGGACATTGGTACTTACCCGATTTGGTCTCTTTGGGACCTACTGCATGATAAGAACACCACTCACACAAACCTATTTTATTGAATACTCAATGAAAATGAAATAGATTACAATGTACAACAAACCGCATTAGCAGAAATACCGACTAAGGAAGCAGAAAAAACAATAACTAGGAGAACATAGGAACCACCTGAAGGAAACTAAGATCCAGATTGTAATGAAATTATAATGTCAGAAACAAAGTCTTGGAGGTCCAGATCACTACAATATTGTTGAGTTATCAACATTGATACTTGGGATAAACTTTCCAAAGAAGAATCATATCAGATCTAGAGGTGTAAATGTGTTGGGGTGCATCGGAGGTGTGTGGTACCTCAAACACACAAAAACATGAGAAAATAGATCAAAAAAAGAGATTTACGTGGTTTGGTTGGATGAACTACATCCACGGGAGAATTAGGGCCGCTTCTATATTCCCTTCTCTCCGGATAATCATGGAGGATCACACAATTACAGAGAACCAGATTACACCACATATATTACAAACAAAGGGATTAAATCCCATTTAAATAGATGGAGGAAAACCATCTTTCTTTGGTTGTTGGAGGGTAGCTCATATACCCTTGAGAAGTCCTCCCGCCACTTGTTGCAATCCACCACATCAGCTTCCAACCTTTGAACAAAGCTATTGCTGACAGTTCCTACTCCGCTGGAAAATGCCACCCCATACTGGGAGTGGCCCCCACAAATCTCCCCCTCATGACCAATTTGGGGTAGAAGCTTGACCTGTAGTCTCCTTATAGGTGTTGAAAACATCATTAGAAAATTGAACATGCTTTATCACTCCAGATGACCTGTCACTTCCACCATCTTCACTTGATCTTGGGATGACTGCGGTCCCCATCAAATGATACAACCCTTGAGACTCCTTCCTAGTAAACATCGCTGCATCCCCCCACGAGACTTCCAACACTCCACCTGCTACGGAAATCTTGAACCCTTTTGCATCGAGCCTACATAATGATACCAGGTTCCATCTCATCCTCAGAACACATTTCACATCAACCAGTTTATGAAATCCTCCATCGAGTGTCTTCAATTTCACCGTCCCGAATCCTCGAACCTCAGATGTTGACCCATCACCAAGTCTCACCAAGTCTCGCAGCTTCTGAAAAGTATCAAATGTACCTCTCCTCATACATATGTGTGTCGAGCTCCCTGAATCCAGAACCCATCCTTCTTCCTTTGGATTTTGAGCCCGCTCATTCTTCCTCTTTAGAAATCATAATTCCCATTTCATGTGCCCGTATCTTTCATAGTAATGAAATTGAACTTCTCCCTATTCAACTTGCTCATCTGAGTATATGCTTCCACTTGTCACATAGATTTCATCATCAGCTGATAAAACTGTGATGCTCACATCCTCCTCTTCAACTTTCTTCTTTCCAGCAACGTACTGTTTTCTCTCTCCACAGTCACTTTTATAGTGACCCTTCTTCTCACACCAAAAACACCTGATTTCTCTAGGATCACACCCCATGGATTTTGGCCACCATTCTTTACCTCATGACTTCTAATGTCAGCTCGTCCCACATTGATCATCTTGCATCGCCATGATTTTCTCGCCTGAATGCATCACGGGTCTTTGGAATGCCTCCGAAACTTGAAGTGACGTCATCACCTAGTCCAGCTTCAATGTCTCCTTCCCCATGAGAAATGAAGTAACAAGACCATAAAAGGATCCTGGTAGTGATGCCAAAGAAAAAGTTCTTTGTCTTCCTCTCCAACCGTCACACCGAGCCCCAATAATTGCGTGAGGATTTTTTTTGAATTTGTTGGTGTGATCCAACAAGTTTGTTCCCTCTTCTATGAACAACTGGTATAGTTTCCTATTTAAGAACAATCTTTTGGTGAGCGACTTCGCCATATACCGCTGCTCCAACTTCTCCCAGATCTCTTTTGGTAAGGTCTTATCCAAAACCGAGTATTTTACCTCATTCTCCAGACATAGTCGAATTGTGCTGACAACCCACATCTTGAGCTCTTCCCAATCATCGGAACTAGTTGTCTCTGCCTTTTCTCCGATCAACAGTCTGATCATAACCTACTACACCAAAATATCCTTCATCGTTCTTTTCCACAAGCCAAAATTATTTCGGCCATCAAACTTCTTGATATCAAATCTTGGTAGTGATCCGCCACCCGTCATCGTCGCCGTCGCAAAATGCGATCACAACCATTGATGTCTCACCCTATGTAAATAATAGATAGAGTGAGAATTTTAAAAAACTAACCATATGGATGCGTCTGGAGTAGTCTAAATAGTCGGAATCGACTCCTGGATTGCTGAAATCGGACTCCAATTGACCGAGATATGGTCAAAACATGTTCAACGGTCCAGATCACCCGCTGACGTGGCGCTGATGTAGCACTGACGTGTCGCTGACGTGCCATGCCGAAATTCTTCTGAAAACACACCGGAATTTTCGCCGGCGGCATGAACAGTGCCATATTCTCCAGCACGGGGGTACCGTTTCCCTGTGAGTTTGACCAAAATTTGACCGAGCTTATCAGGATCGTTTCAACTCAGTTTTTATCGCTGCTTGCGCCGTTGAAATCGTCTCATTGTCCTCCTCACGGATCTGTCCTCGAAAAAATTTTCCGACTACTTTCAATTTTTTGGCCACTGGAAAAATTTCCGTCACCTCGCCGGTTCACCTTTGTTTGCTCCGACTCGCCTTTGATACCACTTGTTGGGGCACAACGGAGGTGCATGGTCCCTAAAACACACAAAAATAAGAGAAACAGAGCAACACAAGAGATTTACATGGTTTGGTCAGATGACCTATGTCCATAGGAGAAATAGGGATGCTTCTCTATTCCCTTCTCTCCAGATAATCACGTAGGATCACACAATTATAGAGCACTAAATTACACCACATATATTACAAACAAAGGGATTCAATCCTGTTTAAATGGATGGAGGAAAACCATATTTCTTTGGTTGTTGGAGGGTAGCTCATCTACCCTTGAGAAGTCCTCCCACCGCCTTTTGTAGTCCACCGTGTTGGCTGTCATTCTTTAAGTGAAGCTGTTGCCAACAGTTCCTCCTCCACTGGAAAATGGCACCCCATATTGGGAGTTGCCCCAAAAAAATTATAGTAATGGATGCACATCATCAACCAGAAGGGTATCGATGAGCTTCACCATGGATCACGCAGTATCAGCAAGAAGGGAGATTAGTAGGACACCTTATTCGGTCCTCTGTTCAGGACAAAACCCCCCCCTGAGATATGGATTGAGACACCACCTGGTCGAGATCTTGAAAATGGGATCCATGTATGCACCAGTAAGTGAGAAGGAGTGTTAAATCATTCTCTACTGAAGAACCCTAATGTCCGGTGAAGAAAATCCCATGAACGAACGTGAAATCTACCTCATAGACCAGAGCCACAGAGGGGCTGCCACGAAATCTAGTAGTGAATAACCCGACAGTATAGATGGAGGGCATAGATGCAATGAGGGGATACAAATCTAATAATCATGAAGAAATACAAACATAATACATGGATTTCCATGCAGGCATCTGAAATTAAATTAGGTTAAATAGATAAAAATGGGTAGAGAAAATAAAATAATACAAGGGAAAAATAAAATTTTATTAAAATGAAACAAAATAACTAGGAAAATTAATATGAAAAAATGAAATTAAAAAACCTAATTTCACAAATCCCCTCCATTTTCATTTGAAATTAGCAATGTTCTTCCACCTAAGTTTATAGAATATGAATCATGTTCATTCTATCTAAACAAAAAAAGAACTTAGGTAAAGCAACATCTTTAATCAAACTGTCAGTTGAGTTTTTATCAGTCTGTATCTTGTTGACATGCATGATTACTTTTTCTATAATATCTCCAATGAAATGTAATCTAATATATATGTGTTTTTATTTTCCATGGATAAATAAATTTAGGGATAAGTGGTGTGCTTACTGGCTACCAGAATAAACATTAATGGCTTGATTAAAAAATTTAGAGTTCAGAAGTCAAGCCTTTAAGCCATAGGGCTTCCCTTCCCACCTTAGTAGAAGAAATGTACTCAGTCTCCATTGTTGAAATGGTAACAACAAATTTCTTATTGCACTTCCATGAGATAGAACCACTAGAGGTAGTGAACATGTATCTAGTCAATGATTTTTTGGTGTCTATATTACCAAAATAATAAACATATACAAATCCTACCATAATATCAGAAGCAATAATATTTTTACCATTTTAAAAATATAAATTAGAAGTATAAGAGAGATATCTAAGAACCCACTTAACAACATTCCAATGTGGCTTCACAGGTGTGGCTATAAACCTTCTTAAGGTGCAGATTGAAAATTCAATGTTAGTACTAGTGAAAATAAAAGAATACATTATGCAACCAACTATGTTATGATAAGGAATTTTAGAAATGAATTCAATATCATCTATAATAGTAGGGGATTGAATCATAGACTGTTTAAAGTGTTGTGCAAGAGGGATATTAATAGGTTTGAAAGTTTCCAACATATACCTATTTAAAAATTTTAGAATATAAGCATACTTAGACAGATAAAGTAATTTTTTCGGTCTACCTATTATGATTTAAACACCTAGGATTTTCTTGGCTGCACCTAATTCCTTCATTTCAAAATTTTCTCCTAATTGGGATTTACCATAAGTGATTAAACACATATTTTGACATATTATTAGCATGTCGTCAATGTAAAGAAGTAGATAAATCATACAAATTTTAATTCATTTAATGTAGATGCATGCATCATATTGGCTCCTGGTGAAATGGTCCACAATCATAAAGGAATCATATTTTTATACTATTTCCTAGATTCTTTCATTAAACCATACTAGGACATATTTAATAGAAAACATGGTTTGGTTTGAATTCCTTTGAATAACCATCAGCTGGTTTTATATAGAGTTTTTCATTAAAATACACATGTAAGAAGGTAGTGTTGACATCTAATTTCTTGATGTGAAGATTGAGATAGGTAACAAGGGATAGTAAGATCCTAATATAAGATTTCTTGACAATGGGTTTAGAAATTTTAGTATAGTCAATTCCTTTTATTTGAAGGTTTCCTTTGAAGACAAACCAAAATTTAAATTTTATTTTATTTCCCACATCTTGTACTCCTTTATCTTATAAATCCACTAGGACCCAATCATCTTAGAATTAGTTATCTTGTAGAAAACGATCCATGTGTGATTTTTATTTAGATATTTCATCTCTTTGTTTATGGTAAAGTTCCAATGTTTTAAACATTTATCATTGAAATATTTCCCATACACTGAGGATCTTCATTAATGAGATCATGGGCCACATGAAAGGAATATAGATCCATACCATACTGGAAAAACCATGTAGGAGGCCTTGGTACTATCCTTTTTCTATATCAGGTTAATTGATAATCCTAATGAGTGGTGGAAGTTCCAGAATCAGAATCTCAACAAGAAGTAGACTCAAAATCAGACACATAAGTGGGCCGAGGAGGAGGTAGGGTGGGCTTAATGTCATCTTAAAAGTGTGATGGGGGATCAACTTCATCAGCCTTATCATGGTCTGGATCACCAATTCCATCTATGGAAGCCTTGGTATTAGGAGAAGATGATTGATGAAAGATGACATCCCTACGTATGATGCATTTTTGTTATCCTGGTTTTTCAGCCTTGAGTTTGTATTCCCTAACACCTTTTTGATTACCAATGAATGTGAAGTTGAGTTCACTTGGTTCTAATTTCTTAGTCTTTACATGTGTATATGTTATAAAACTGAAGACTCCTAAGTATGTGTAACAAGAGGGGATTACAATTCCACAACTATTTTAGAGTATTGAATTGATTTGCAGATGAAGGAAACCTATTGATAAGGTAACCAATAGTGTAGGTGGTATCGCTCCAAAAGGATTTGTAGAGTCCTGATCATTTAAGAATGCTCAAAACACCATAAAGGATAGTCCTATGAATCCTCTCTTCTAGATCATTCTATTGTGGAGTATATCTAACAGTCCTATTCTTCTTAATCCCTTTAGATTCACAAAACTAAATAAACTCTATAAAAATATATTCAAGCCCATTTTCCATTTTCAGGGTTTTAATTTTATTTCCAGTTTGATTATCAACTGAATCATTCTAGGGTTTGATTGGTTTGAAAACATCAGATTAATTTTTAAGATGTATCTTTAAATTTTCCTGGAGAAATAATCAATGAAGGTGAGAAATAGGATCCTCCACCATGATAGGTGGTCCTAGATGGCCCCCAAAAATCCGAATGGATGCATTCAAGGGGGTTGACTGCTTTGAACGAGGACCAATTAAAACTCACCCTATTGGATTTACCCTTCACACAATCATCACCAAATGATAGATTAGAAGGTGTGAAGTCACTTAATAGCCATATCTTATTGAGTTATTCTAAGTCAATAGAGATAACATGCCCTAATAATCTATGCCGCAACATAGTGTTATCAGTTTTTATGTTGCAAAGACTACCCAATTGCCTTGAATGAGTCTTTCCATTCAGGACATACAAACCATTAGTGAGATATCCTTTTATGATCATTCTTGATCCTTTAATGATCTCAAGAAAACCTGTTTCTAATCTAATGCAGAATCCATTTTGATCATGGACCCCTATGGTGATTATATTTCATTGAAGGTTTGGGACCCACCATACATCAGGTTAGGTGATTATGGATTGATCATATAACTCTATCAGAACAGAGCCTTTGCCTTCAACCTCACACCACTAATTGTTTCCTAAGAGCACATCCCCTTAAACCATTTTTACCATCTCAATAAATGAATCTCTATATGGACACATGTGAAAAGAACAACCAAAATTAAAGAACCACTCTTGATTGAGTGTATGGATGAAAAATTTTAAAACTTTAGATGTTTCATACCCCAAGTCAACCAAAAGAGACTCATCGATGGGATTTAAGGATTCTAACTCATGCTTGATATCTTTACACCCGATCATAGTATGATCAATAATTCTGTAATGGAATCAAGTAACATTTCTTTCCTTAGAGTTATTTTTGGGTTTTTGGGGGTTTTTTTATTCTTGTGTTTTTCATTGGTAAATTTTTTATTTTAACCCTTTATTTATAGTCAACACCTAGTGAATATGATATATGCCTCACTTTTATATCTAGTCTTGGAGTGTTGTTCCCTAGAGAGGAGGGCTGACTTAACTTCTTCAAGGTTCGGTGTATCTCTACCATACATCATGGTTTCGACTAAAGAACTATAATTTTGATCAAGGAAAATCACGAGGATCATTGCTTGATCCTCGTCATCGATTGTTACATTTATGTTGGAAAGATCCAAAATTATTTTATTAAACTCATCAAGATGAGATTTAATAGAATAATTGTGTTTCATCTTAAAGGTGAACATGTGATGTTTTTTATTGAGTCTTCCAACCATTGAGGTTGTCATATAAAGTTTTTTCAACTATATCCAAATACCGACAGTGGTGGACTCAATGGTAACCTCCCTAAGGACTTTATCTCCTAAGGACAATATGAGGGAGCTATGTTCTTTGACTAGCATATCATAGGGGAAATCTACATACTAGGTACTAGTCTGCCCAGTATCATTTATAGTGATAATTGGAAAATTGGACCCACATAGGGCATCAATTAGGCCTTACTGTACAAGAAATGCTTTAATATTAATCCTCTACAGGTTAAAATCATTATCACTATCAAATTTATCTATTTCATATCTCACCTTAGACATGACTAACCACAAGGTAAATACCGAGTTCTTGTAGGAAATTCTAAGCGTACACCCCCAACAACCAACCAATCTCTTGGGTGAACAATGCTTTGATGAAGGAATATGCAATGATATATAATGGGATAATGTTTTAACTAATGCAATTTAATTAAAATTATAGATATTTAGGATTGAGTTATTTTGTTAAGAAATAAAACCAATATGAAAAATTGTAAACTAGAGACCCCAAAGAAAAATAGAAAAAATAACCGTAGATTAACATAATATTAAATATTGGATTCCTAATAGTTGTAACAATTTTCACAATAATAGCACAAGATTACAAACAAAAGAATTATTTTGTAATAAAAAGTAGGTATATTTTCAAAACAAAATCAATATATACCAATTTAAGAGCTGCAATTGCTAATTCCTAGAGAGAGAAAAATTTAAGGGGCCCTAATACCACTATAATTGGTGAAATGTGTGCAGAAAACAGTAACATAACAACTCAAAATCTAGGAACAATGATTTATTGTCAAATGAATGGTCTAATTATGAATCAGTAGAAAATACAATTCAATTAATTGAATCAAAAGACAAGAAAATAGGTATTTACATGATTCAGTCCCTTTGGGACATACTGCATGATAAGAACACCACCCACACATACCAATTTTATAAATCCAAAAAGAAAAATAAACATATAACCATGTAAAACCAACCGCAATAGTCTAAATACCAACAAATAAAGAAAAAACAGGTAGAAAATAGGAAGAAATAGTACCACATATAAGAAACTTAGATATTGTTTGGAATGAACTTACAATGTTGGATAAAAAGGTCTGGTGGTTCGGATGAATTCAATCTTGATGAGTCATAGATTTCGGTGCTTCATATATACTTTCCGTAGAAGAACAATATTATATTTGGAGGTATAAACACTAGGAATGGACACACATAATTAGTGGGGAAGGGTTTTGATGAGCTCCATCATGGGTTTCATTGTAGCAGCAAGAAGAGAGGTTAGTAAGACACCATGTTTGATCATCCGTTGTGGAAGAAAACCCCCTATGATCTGGATTAAGACACCACATGGTCGATATCTTGAAAATAGGATCCATGTGTGCACACATAAGAAAGAGGAAGGAGTGCTAAATATTTATCTACTAAAGAACCCTAATGTTGGGTAAAGAAAACCCCCTGAACAAAGTTAAAAATAGCCTGGTCGAACAGATATATAGGGAGAATTCCACAAATCCTTAATGTGAAAGACCCACCATTATATATTTAGGGAATAGATGCAATGAACAGCTACCAATCTAATGTAAAAGAAGAAATGAAAAATGTAACACATGGATTTATATGTAGGAATATGAAATTACAGTAGTTTAAAATCGATAAAAACTTGTGGAGAAAATAAAATAAAGCATGAGAAAAATAAAATGGTAGTGAAAAAAACAATTAGGAAATTTAATATGAATAAAATAAAATAATAATCCGGATTTCACAGAGTCCTTGTTGCTACTTCTAGTATCATTAGAGTTGGTTTAAAAAAAATGGTGGTTCATGAGGTTCACACATGGGTGGGCATTCAAATGAAGATGTCACTAGATAGTGGTACCTATTTTCTAAAAATGTTTTGTTGAGATTTCTAAATGGTGCAGTAATGCTTTGTGTGACTCAAAAATGTGGTATCAAAATGCTCTTTGAATGATGGACTGTTTGGTATTTTGGAAAATAGAGTTGGTCTTTGTGTGGTATGAAATCCTATTTGGAAACTTAAAGCATATTGTTTGTATTTTTCATGATTTTGGGAATTGAATGGGAAATAAAATGGAACATGAAGATTAAATTCCCATTTTTTCAATACACACATGAATATAGTGTATTATATTGTTGTATAAATGGTTTAGAAATTAATTATAATTGTATTTGAAATTGACTCGATGTAAGGACTAGTTGTCACTTTACAATGTTTTGGAAATAAATTGTGGTTTTGGATGTGTAAATGCTTGTTCGGAATCTCAGCATGTTTTTATAAATTTTTTGAATCTTAAATGATGTGATGGACTGGTTGTCACTTGTGAATGGATTATTATAAAATGGGAACCCCAATGGCCGATTTCTCGTCGTGGGTTATCCTAGTGGGTGGTGTTAGTGTTTCGGGTAGGAAAGTGCATTGGCAATAGGTAAGGCAATTCATGCATGCAATGACATCCTCCTTTCACCATATACTATTACCATGGTTTTTTGGGAGTATTTTAGAGGTTCTAGTGATGGTTTCATTTCAACCCCGATTATAAGAGTTGGTACACCCTTAAAATTATAGGGATTAGTTGGACATGCTACTAGATTTAATTTTTTAGAGAATCCAGTTGGTTATTGACTATAGAGACGCACCATACACTGGTAAGTGAGTCCAACCCCATCCAATGATCACTCTAGGGATGTTTAGGAATATCCCATGGTTACTATTTGAATTTTCTTATTTATATTTTGTGTGCACTTGGTTTCTTGTTAATACTAGTTGTTTATTTTCTACAAATCCTATTAACATTTTCTTTTGATTTTGGTGTGGGTTTTGGTAAAAATAAATGGTGTAATCCATTTTTGAAAATAATGATGTGGTGTGTGTTGTTTTGAAAATAAAGGGAAATATGTGTTTGTTTATTAAATTGGGAAAAACCTATTTTCATAAAAGTATTTCTAAATAGAGTTTGTGGACTATTTCAAGTAAAGAAATGTATAGATTCTATAGTGGTTTCTTACTGAGTTGTTAATGCTCACACCCTACTTGTGCCATTTGGTGTTTGTAGACCTGAGTTGTTTTGCAGGTGTAGGTTCCTGGTTCAGTTTCTCACCCTTAGAGAAGGTTAGTCTTGAGGTTGGTGGTGACAAATTGGTCATGTGGAGATATTCTAGCTTTGTACAGTCTCAATTTTTTATTTTTTATTTTTTTTTCTATTGTATTTCGTACCTAGATCAGTTTTTATATTTATTTGTGAAAATTGGTTGGATTTTTCTACATGCCCATTTTATTTTATTTGATCATTTTTTATTTGGGCTAAATCATCCCCTCTATGATTATTTGATTACTGACACTAGTTTCCAGATTGTGGGGATCATGAATTCCCTTCCGGACATCTCTCAGACCAGGTCAGATGTCGGGTTAGATGGAATCCTGACTTGGCTCATGAAAATACACATGATTTAATATTTTAAATAAATATTACTTTCATTTATATTTTAGTTATAATAACTACTTGATATTCACAAACTATTTTATATAGGTGAAACTATCATGTTTATTTTATATCTTTACTTTTATATTTTTTATTAGATCAATTGATTCATGCACCAGAATTGTATTATTCTTTCTTGTTTTATCCCATATGATTAATATTTATCATTTAATTAACTAATATGTTGGAAAGAACTAATTAGAGAGTTGATATTTTGTTATTAATAATGTGTTTATGGTTTTATCATTTAATTTACTATATTTTTCTACACGAATTTATTATTTCATCTACTAAAATGATAGTTTATGTTATTCTATTATATATTGGTCATGTACCACATGCTACTATCTTCTTTTAAAATACATGAATTGTGTCTAAAATGATTATCTATAATTTTTTAAATATATCTTATCCCTTTGTTATCATTAATATATTTATTCTTAGTTTAAGGTAGATTTATCTTGAATGTTTAGCATGTACTCAAATATTTCATTTTACTAACATTAGGTAAACCATTGATAACTGGTTTAATTTATTACGGACTATTTTATTATTCTTTGATTATTTTAATCATATTTCATAAATCCTTGAAATTCGTTGTTCTATATTTTTTAAAGGAAGATTATTTTTAGGTGAGTTTATATTATTATATTAAGGATCCTAGGAATTTTTTTTATGAATTGTGTTTGTATTTTTGATCAATAAAGGAAAATAAACATTAATATCATTACCTTGTTTTTTGGTCCTGATATAAGAAGAGAAAACATAATGTATTTGTGCATCATGCATAACTATAGTGTTATGTTATAATATACCAACATAACCATACATGTACTATTATTCCTATTTTGTACACCAAAATGATTCATTCTATCTTTATATAGAAGAAGACAAGGGTTTCTCATATTGTTATCAAATTCGGGATATTCATGATTAATTTTGTTTCATTGAGGAGAGTCTGTTGGGTGATTGAATTTCCCATCTAGAATTATTTTACCTGTGTTCCATGATAGTCTTCTTGTAGTCTCATCACTTCTATAAATGCATTATTAATATTACGATAAGTATATTAATATTATGATATTATAATACATGAATTAATATTATATTAAATGTTTTATTAACAAATGTATCAATAAATATATTGATTTTATAATAAAGATTGAGAATAATTGTATTAATATTATAATAAATTAGGAATTATAGAACTCAATTATAACAAAATAAATAAATTTTCAATGTGAATAAATATAATTAATTATTATTTAAAATTAAAATTATCAATTATAACTAAAAATATTTTTATTTATATAAATGAATAATTTTTTTTAAAATATATCATTAAAACATTTTGATGGCGTCTAGGGTTTTTAAGTTAGGGAGATCGATACAGATTGATTTTTTTTTGATCCAAAGGATTTCATTATTTCTAATCCAAAGACCACTGATGACTCTCTTACTTCAGCTAGGGTGTTGTTTGGGAATCAATCACAAAATAACATGTCTCTGGATGTCCTAGAGAATTTTGATGTGAATATTTTAGGTAACTCAATGAATAATTATGCATTGGGATCTTCTAAGATTGATTTGAGAGACAAATTATTCTCTGTTTGTATTGATGATTCCTCAATATGTCATAATATATTTACAAGAAATAGATCTCTGGAATTCATTGAGGTAATTTTTTAGATTACAGATTTTCAAATCAAGGGTTGAAAATGTTCAATCCTAACTAGATTGATGAATCTTGTGGAGGCTATGAAGCTGGAAGATAGTTTCCCTCAGAATTTGGTTGCCTGGTGGTTGATTGCCTGGGGTTGAATTTAATGAAATCAATCATGTTGAGTTCACTATTTCCAAATGTTTCCTAATTGGTTTGTTCATAGAATTTTAAACAACCAACAATTCTATATCCTTGAGGGAACTACTTTCTAATGGAAGTGATAATTGGAGAGTTTTTATAATGATACATAAGAACTCACATTGGTCCGGAGGATGGGAGGTCGAGCTAATCACACACTTTTAGGGAGAATTTTTGGATGCTTCAAGACACTCTTATAGATTCTATATATGTTCATCAATCCTTTATAAATTCCAAAGTATGATATTTGTAACCCATGAATTAACAGTCAATTATTATCATGCATAATGTTTATAATCATCTCTATGTATATGAGGATCTTCATCATTGGAGATATCAGTACATATGAAAGGTTCTCCATCAATATAATCCTATTATATACAGATTAGGGATTCCTGGGTCTTCATTATGATGAAGATAGTTTTCTATCCACATAGTGGGGAAGTATAGAGTGTATTTTCATCTAGGGATACAAAATTTCTTTGATGTTGGGATCAGATTCATGAAATGGGCTTCATACGTAACCTCACGATAGGGATCAGAACCCACATAGTTCAATGTCGCTTAATGTAAAATAGCATACCTTTTAATGTATTGTGATGAGGATCTAATCATACAGTTTAACATCATCTTGTAAGGAAGTCCATGAAAAAGGTTCCTAGTCAATGTTTGGCATGGATCTTCTTCTGAGGGATCCCAGTAAACCTAAAAGAAGTATGAATTTTCAAGAATAATTTGACCCTACTGGGAATGTTGACCAAAGAGAATTGGGTTGACCTAAGGTGTTGGGTTTGGACCTCAGGGATGCTTCCTACACAACCCATTTGGATGGGAATAAAAGCCCATGCAGTTCGGTTGGTCTCGTAAGGGTGTGTGGTCATTTGAGAGGATTAAGTTGTGTCTTATTCCTAAGAAAGATGCCCTATATAATGAGGGGGTAAGAGTGATTTTTTGACTCATGGATATTTTAAGGATTGTTTTTTGATTATACCTATGTAGTAGGCCCATTTAGATCAGGACTTATTTATGAATCCTATGTATCCAGATTATAGGATGAATTATAGTTCTCATAGTTCAAGAAAAGGTTATGGCTTACACACAATGGTTAACTTGGTGAATGTGGGATATGATTGGGGCTTACTATTGAGGACGATTACCTTAATTTTCTAGGTATTACACATGAAATGAGGTTCAAAGACTAATACAGTTGGGGTTTAATCCTAATGAGTTTGACCATGGCTTGGTTTGGGATCATTTTCATGTCATGACCACCGTTCCCCTAAACCCATGCGAGTCATGATCAATATGAAATAAAGAAGAAGTGGAAGATCTAAAAAACCATGAAATCTTATGTTGCATAAGGTTGGATACAAGTCCTTGAGGACCCACCCATATGGGGGAACTTTGGATAATGGTGAGAGGAAGATTCAAAAGAATACTCTGAAAAAGCATGCATATGACTCTCTGGATTCCATATTTGTGGATAGACATTGTCTCCACATGAGTTTGGTTGAGTCATGCATGAATGTTATTGACAAGAGGGATTCAATGATCTGGAAAACCACACTTATCCTCTTTTGCTGGTGGAAGAGGCTGAGGCTACAGTATAGAGAGGAGAGGAATCCAGTGCACATCCCCTCTAAAAACCAATAGTCAAGGCACGAGGAGGATCGGGGGTGGAACCTCCTTCAAGAAAGGCTTGGGGATAACTCTAGGATGGATGAATTTAAATTGTTTTTGTAGTTTTATAAGAGGATCTCAACCATTTTGAATTTAAAATAAATCATAATCCTCATCCCCATCACCTAGAACTGGAGGATCTAGGTCTCAGAGATGACAAGGGTATGATATGGTCCTAACCTTAGTATCCATGACTGGGAACTACCTAAAACTATCCTTAGGGTAGGGGTTCTTATGACCTAAGGGATATAAATACACATGCACGACAAGAACCCTGACCCTTTGGTATGAAATGTTTTGGAAACCACTAACTGAATGAATACAAATCAAAATGGAATACATGTTGGCATGCCTTTTCCCATGGGTTTTTAAGTCTAAAGGTTTCAGTAGATGTTTCAACTGGGTCCTTATCAATAATAGAGATCCAAAGAAGAAGAGGACACACCATGGGTGGGTTATAAATGGTCCTAATTACAGGCTTGTGTAGGGTAGAGTCCTCAAATATATTAGGGAGGCTCGTGTAGATAGTCCTGGGTGATAAAATGAAGGCTCACGTAGGGGGTAGTTCATTCAAGTGTACTGGGGTGAGGTAATGATACTTAGGGTAATGAACCACATGGGAAACCCAAATTGGGTGAGGCATTGATCAAGCATTCAAACGTATCCATAGGGGTTCCCAGAAGTAGGTCTCACAGGTCCCTAGTTAGGGGAGGGGACCTCAATCTAGTGTTCATCAACCACAAGGGAGTGACCACCTCACAAAAGTGTTGTTTATGTTTAACATTGTCAGTACTTTAGTTTCACTACCCCCCATTAATTATTTATTCTTCAAGTTTTAGATTACTACCTAGATGGTTTTGGAGGGCTTGGGTGAAGGAAAAGGGCGATCAAAGCATCGAGAGGGAACTTACATCGAAACAAATGAAGAACCTAAATGTTATTTATAAGACAATATGGGACATTGGGAGAAGGGACTATCTTTATCAGGGGTTCTGCTCAGGTATGTCTTGTAGGATCTCAATCAGACCAATCATGTAGGCTGATAATCACCTAATCAGACCAATCTTGTCCATGGTGTTAACTGAACCTTTTCCTTTACAATTATTGGATTTGTGTCCTTTTTTCCACACCCAAACCATCTTCCAGTTCCTTTGAAACATTATCCCTGATGCTTCTTCCCACATGATTTACATGAGGGAAATTGAACTTTCATTCCTATATGATCATCATGAAACTCCATCTTTCTCTTATTAGCTGAGTTAGGAAACTTACCAAAGTTGAGATTATTGATCGTATTATGAGATTTCTGATTAGGAATAATAATGATATGTGGACTTCCAAATCCAATTTCATTGGGTTTCTCATGAAGAATATCATTCCATTGTCCATCATATCCTCCATTATTGCTAATCTTCCTGTTTCCAGCCATTTTCTAAAACCCAATAAAGAATAGTGTGAGAGGAAACAAACATAATAAAGGGGGAGTTCCTTTAATATCTAACATCTTAGGTTTAATTATAATATCTTTACCGTAATTCTAGGACTATAACCTATACTTATACTTAACCTTAGGGACATCCCCATACATACCTTAGAAATATCTCTAGGGATCTCACTAAAGTTTTCACAGCATAATTTCAAAAGTTTAACTAAACCTTTACCTTGATACCAACTTTAGAGACCCATACATGATGTACATGGACATTACATTTCTTTTGTGGAATACATAATACATAACAAAAACAAACAAACAAGGACCGTAATAGTTTAGTTTATTTGGTAACATGGAAAAATAATCTTCTAATCATGGTGAAAGATCTTCTACATATCCCATAAAGATCTTCCCCATTTGTTTTCATACCTAAAACCTTTCTTTATAACTTAGGGAAAAGAAAAAACAAAAAGGGTGAGACCAAATTTTCAGTAAGGATAAACATCAAGAACATAAAACAACCCATAAACATTTGAATGCGAAAACATGAACATAAAATCTAAACATCAAAATCTTGAGAAAAGACATAAATCTTGGAAGTACGTAAGGAATATATCATATTGGAACATAAATCATGATATAATAGAATGGAAATGAAATATGTAATTCTGTAAAACCATTAAGCACATGATATGATTTTCATAGTAGCCAAGGCATTGCTGCCAAGACCATCATAGGGGACAAAGTCTCTTTCTAAATCGAGTTCACTCCTAATTCCAGTCCTGTATCACTGAACTTGAGGTAAAGGGATAAAAGGGTATATGGATCACATAGGTAGTCCATACAATTCATCTGCACTGGTACACCTCTTAGTTCTACTGTGTAGGTGGTCACATATGTGGGATGAGTAGAGTGTCTTCCTCAACTACAAATACGATCCTCATTTCAACATCCATCAATCAAGACTTCATATTTCATGTCTCACCCCACTAATCCCCCATGAAGACCTTATATTGAAACTTCCTTTCATATAGCATCATTCACACAAACACAATATGTCCCTTCTTGGGTGATACAAATGTCTGGGTTACCACCTTACAGAGAGACCTTTAATGATGGGCTAGTGGAAGGCACTTGCATGAGGTACTCATGTGAGGAACCTATAGGAGTTAATTCATTTAAAAAAGTTTCTCCACTTCTTCCATTTATTAAAATGAACCTTGTCTCAATGAAATCCTGGTAATTTATTGCAGGTTCAATGGTTGCTACAAATACTAAAGTTCCAGAAGAACAAGAAAATAATCGATTGGAGGTGATGGTGGAAACTGTATGGAATGAATGTTATGATGCTCGTGATACTGCTTTACCAGATCTAATATGAACCATGGGGAAATATCACCCCTAATTTCCTGAGAGTAATTATCTACCAATTTACGACCATGACTATCTGAAGGAGGTCATCATACCATCATCAAAGAACAATACTACTCTAACATATTTTCAAGATTATAGAATCTTTACCACTGTAATCATTTAAATCATGGGTGTATATATTAATTAAATAACATCATCCACACCCTGTTCCATGCACCATAGCTAGTGTGCTCTGGATCTGAAGTCACACAAAACTGAATTGAATCTTCATTTTTATCTATATGTCTTCCATGATTCCAAGTCCGATCAGTCAATGGGATGGGAGAAATAATGGGACTTCCTCATAGGAGGGGTGTTAATCCTATGTGGATGTGGGCACACTGGGTTCACCAAACTTGTGCAGAGTTCATGAAGGAGCTGCAAGATATCAAAATCTATGAGGCCGTCTGTTTTTGACACTTTTTCCGGGGCGCACACACATCCATCATGAGGAGAACACACATCTTGTGGACCCGCATTCACGCTTTCCAAAGGCGGGCGACATCCATTCCTCATTCAGGGAAATCTAATCCTTGATCGAAACTGGGATGATGGGATGTCAGTTCTTCCTTCCGTGGATTCCTCCTCGAAGCTCGTCACCTAGTCTGGGTCTCCCTCATAGATTTAAGACGTATTCGTGAATCTCGTTCCCAGTGCCATATCTTCATGGACCCCAGTTAATTACGCTGCTTCCATCGAGACGCTCCAAGGAGTCTGGTCAGGGTAGCAACCTTCGGTGAGGAGAGTGGTCACGCTGATGAATCTTTGGCGTGTCTTGATGCTGGGGGATTGGCATGTCTGTCTTTTGTCCTTTATTATAAGGCTTCTCTAGGGCACGGAAGCCCGATGCATCCCACATAGAACGTGGGGAATTTTATTCCATAGGAATGTATCTGAGGTTTTCCTCAGCTTCCCATGTTTAACAGAGGGTATGATGTGCGTTTAACGTCCAGCAGAGACATAACGGATAGATCAGAACACTGAGAGTGAATCAGATTGAAGAACCCCCTAGAGGGAACACCGATGTTGGGGCCAGCACGTGGGCGGCTTCCCAAATGCAGTGGAGTGGAATGAGGTGGCATGATCCCACCAGGATGTGGCGTCCTGGGTAAGGATCAGGATGGATGATGAATTGAATAGGGGCTTGAACCTCATGGAGGCTTCCTACGTTTCCCCATGATAGGGAATCAAAGTCCGCGTAGTTTGATGATATGGTGGGACACCTGAAAAAGAGATTCGTGAGAATGAACGCATGGATTGGGGCCTATAGGAAGTAAAACTTCTGGGATAGGGTATGAGCTTCCCGAAGAACTTGGGTTTGATGGAGAGGTCAGGATGGGACATGGGGGTTGGGCTTGAAAATCGTGGAGGATTCCTACGTACCATGCCTTAACACGGATCAAAGTCCCCGTAGTTCAGGATGGAATGGGGCTTAATCTCTGAGAAGACCCATGGTGGGTATGGGTATTACACTCTGAGGAGGCCCATGGTGCCGGTGAATCGACATGAAGGGGTCGGAATGACCAGGTGGTGGGATTGAACCTCGTGGAGGCTTCCTACGTATCCCCGTGACAGAGAATCAAAGTCCATGTAGTTCGGGGGGGTGCAGTTTAACATCTTGTGGGAAGGGGGAATATAGTTTAACGTCATGTTGGACGGGTGAATTTGGGGCTTACGCTCTGAGGCGGCCCATGGTGGTTTTGGGGATTACACTCTGAGGAGGCCCATGGTGTCGGTGAACCTACGTGAATGGGTCAGAACGACCGATTGGTGGGATTGAACCTCGTGGAGGCCTCCTACATACAATGCCTTAGCACGGATCAATGTCCCCATAGTTCAAGAGGGGGGGGGGGGCAGGGTCGGTGCTCACTCTAAGCTCATGTGAGTCATGCTCGGTGTGATAAATAAGAGGTTGTAGGGACCTGAAGGTCACGTCGCAAAGGGTGCGTCCGTGAGAAGCGAAGAGGGGCTTACACGTTGAGCGGCCCATGGTGCCGAGACTTACTCCCGGATGGAGGCCCAAAGCACGACAAAGCGTAGAGGGAGAGGGATTTGGGACCGAACTAGAGAGATTCCTTGTTCCCTATCATTCCCTCCACTGGCCTTGGTGGTGGGGATGTATAGAGGTGAATGGGTACTACCTTCCGCAAGAGGGGCTAGGGGCTTACACCAAGGAGGCTTCCCTTCCCCCGTGGGAAAAATACACTATGGGAAGGTGGATATCATCCCGTGTGGCTGGTGATCCCATCCCCATGGAGACGAGTGGGCATAAATAATTCCCGAGATGGGGGGACTCTGCATGCTAGGAACATGGCCAGATCATAGTTTAACGTCATGTGTTGAGGACGAGGCGCTTGGAAGTTTAATGTCGTGCAGCTTGGACGAGGTGGGTTTGATCCACACCCTAGGAATTACATAACTAGTGCCCTATACCCCTTGGTTAAGGGAAGGCATCAGAAAGGCCGTTGTGAAGGGGGGTTTCATGTAACAGTAATGGTGAATGGGGCTTACGCAAGGATGCTACCCAGGTGCCACTAAGGAGTGGAAACGATGGATGGGGCTTACGTGTGGAAGCAGCCCATAATGTCTTCTTCATGTCTGGCCATGAGGGAATCCCAACTCACTGGTGGGTTGATTCATGTGATTGAGGCCTACACCTATGCAGTAGTGCATAAGAGGGATAATGCCAAGGGCATTGGAATCAGCCCGAAAAAAGGTATATGAAAATTTTGAATCAGATGCCTGACATTCAGAATGCAATGAGAGTGTTATGGCGATAGAGGATAACTACTGACCATGTTCGTAACACAACATCCTGTTGCGTTAGCCTAAAATGGGGACAAAAAAATGAGGGTCGACTACTGACCGTGTTCGAAACATAGGACCTGACTCAAGGTGTTACCCAAAGTCTTCTGGGGCGTTGGACAAGGACGGTAGGTGAGCTGATGCGGCGTGGGACCAGGACATTAGGGGGTCCCTTCAGACATGGAAGTAGATGAAAATCTGAATGAAGGACATGAAAAGCGTCAGGAGGAGTGATGGAATGTTTGAACAGATTCCAACGCTCTTGATATTACACCACTGTAATCTTGGCATTAGGCATATTATGCTTCTCACATAAGGCATCTCTTTTTTGGAACAAGAGGAATCATATTATTGAATGACATGTCATTCTACTTAGGGGAATTGATGATGATAATCTCAACTCACGACATAGGAAACGAACCAAGAGGAATATGTCAAATAAAGGTGTTTCACGGTGTGTGTAGGAGTATCTTAAATCATGGTATTTCCTAGGTTGAAGGTGGGTGCACATA
This sequence comes from Viscum album, assembly GCA_963277665.1. Lineage (NCBI taxonomy): Eukaryota > Viridiplantae > Streptophyta > Magnoliopsida > Santalales > Viscaceae > Viscum > Viscum album. The sequence goes on along the minus strand of OY728145.1, from coordinate 1,080,229,781 downwards.
AGAGCGCAATCGAAAATCCCGATGTCCTGGCCTGAAAAGTTCATGGTGCGACTCTCCATTTTTCATGTAAATAAGGCATTATGAAACCGTAAAAATCTATTCACACCGTATAAGTTAAAAAAACATTCTTCTTGTACGTTTGCCGAAAAAGTCAAAAAGTACCTTATATGGTAAACAAAGGAATTATTCTTTTAATACAATGTGGTAAAAGTAAACAAAGGGTAAAAATGACTTTAAAAATATGTGGAATAATAGTAAACATTTTATGAAAACATTTTTAGAAAACATGGACATGGATGATAAACATAACCCCAGTAAATAATTATGAATAAACAATCTCGGATAAGAATGAGATTGGAATAATTACCCCTTACCTTATGTCTAATTTATTCCATAGGTTTCCGAGACTCCTGTATAGTGGGTTTAAACATATTATTAACTTATAATAGAACCATAATAATATTTATGATATCATATATGATTCACTTATGAATTTATATTACCCATGCGTTTGACAATTCCACATTAAAGCAGTGGTTTGGGTAAAATCGTATTATTTATCGTATGTGTTTGGAATTGTTGTTCTTGATTTTATTATTACTTATATCAGGATATACTTACTTCTAGAATGTAAAACCTGATTTATATATTATATATATTCAGGATATATATGTATATAATAGATAGATAAATTAAATGAAATACACCGTTCATGGAGACGGTAGACTGTACGTACGCATGAACGCTGTTTTCATTTCCATATTGAATTAAATGAAAGTAAGTAGAGTACATATATATATATATATATAAATCCAGTAGCATTATTATTTCATAAATTTCATCATTATTTATTATATATATACCTTATCATCATTCTGGAATGGTTAACATGGAGAATGAATCTCATTGCGTCATGGAGACGGTAATCTGTATGTACGCACGAGAGACGATATCATTCCCATAATTGTTGAATGGTATTGGAGTTGATTATATAATATCTCAGAATTATTTTCATGTTATAATAATAATATATAGTTATTATTTCCACCGTTATACCCATCCAAGTATGGTAGTGGTGGAAAAACAAATTTCACCACGGCGTGGAGACGGTATTCCGTACGTACACATGCGCAGTGATTTCGTTTTCCATAGGATTTATAGAAAGTGAAAAAGGGTTGGTTCATATTTATAATAAAATATCAGTATATGAGTGATAATGATGTTATTACTTTATTGTGAAACAACAAAATAATAGAAATTAGAAGAAGAAATGAATTTGAATGTATCAGTAAAGGATATTACCTCTTCTTCGACACGCCTCTTCAAAACCTTTTCTTAGGGCACTAAAGTTGGTCTTTAAAGAAGACCATGACCACTATTATGTTTTTAGGGAAGTGTATAAGTGAAATGGGCAGGGTTTGTATGACATTTAAGTCTCAATCTAGTGTGAGGAGGAGAGGGAGGAGGTTCCCTTTTATAAGAGAGGAGAGGGGAACTTTTGGAAACCTCTAAAATATTAATTTATAATAAACCCAAACCCCAATTAAAAACCTCAATAAAATTACTAAAATACTACTATTAGATGACATATGGTTTTAATATCATTAACCAATAATATTTAGGCATTTTGGTAATTTATTTTAAACCTTATCAACTTCATTTATCATTATTTAATCTCTTTAATTTTATTTGTGGTAATAAAATTATAAATTTGAAATGGTTATAAATAATTACTTATGTGTTGTGAATTGTCCCTAATTAGATTATTTATTACATTTTAGACTATATAAATTTTAATTTATAATTTTTAAATATTTGTTTGATTTTTAAACAATTTTATAATATGTTATTTTTATAAAATAACAATTGTGTCAATTTTGACACTATTCATTTATTTGAATTTAAATAAAATCCACACAGAGGAAATATTCAAAAAAAAATATTTAATTTACTTATAAAATGTAGTATTAATCTATAAATTTTTTTGTTTCACATTAATTAGTTCATATAATATTTATTTTAATATTTTTAAAACCATTTATTTGATATTTCAATCAATAAAATAATTTCTACATCACTATTATGTCATCATTAATGATAATTATTTAATCTCTAAAATTTTTAAATAAATTCTCATGATGTAGATAATTTTATTAGATTTATATATACTATTTACATTTGAATTTTTTTAGGTTTATCACTAAATTAAAATTATTACACTTATATGATATAAGAGAGTGACGTGTTGTCACTTTCACTGGTTTTAATAATAATTATATCATTTTCATGGTAAAAAGTCCATGAAATGAATCCATTCCAACAATTAAGTGATATTGGTAGACTTTTATTCATCCAATAGAATTTTGGATGGTCTTAGGATAATTTTATAAACTTATTTTTACCCTTAATTACCCGATTTACCATTAATTGTAGTAAATAAAAATTACTGTCGTTACTATTGATAATATAAAAAAAAAAAATTAACATATTAAAATAATTTGGACTCACTGAATCCATATAAGGAATCCATTTTTCAAAATATAAAACATAGATGTTGCAGAAATTAATTTAAAATTAATCCCATTAAGAAAATAGGTTTTAAAAGTTAATACATTGTGAAATATTGAAATGTTTTTACCTATGAATTCAATGTAAAATTAATGCTAATGACATACATTATATTAAATTGTAAAAATATATTCTATTTTTACTTTAAAATAATTTACTATTATAATCTAACCATATAAATTGTCTCGATGAAAAAAGTTATTTTTATGTAAAATTTTGCGTGTTTTTACTATTCATCAAAATAAGAACGTTGTCAGAAAAATATCAAAACTTTATCCAATGTAAATTTTTTATCCTTATTCAAAATAAGAAGTTTATTTTGTAAAATTTAATTTACAAACTTTTCAAAAATTAGATTTAAAATGGGTGCGCCATCGAAAGGCGGAAAAACTGCATTTTTTGAAAAATACTTCTTTTATCTGAAAAATTGATTTTGTTCTCATACCTCATTCTAGAAAATGTTTAAGATGAATTATAATGTTATATAATTCAAAATATGGTTAATAATATTCATAACAGCTAGTTCATAATAATATTATAACAATATATTGTTGTTTAGTGAAACTCGATATTGCGTACAACACACGCTATTGAGGAAGGTCGCTCTTGCGTGTAATGCAAGCCATGTCAGGGTTGCGTGTAGGGAAATCTTCCTTTAATGTTGTTTATAACATACTAAAAATATATTTCAGTTATATATTGATCAAAATCTATACGCAGTGTTGTGTAAAATGAATTTTATTTGAAAGAACTTGAAATTGTGTGCATCACAAGCCAAGAATATTGTTGTGTATACTGCAAGCTAATACGGTGTTATGTATAGTTCAAGATAATCCTAGTGAAGTGTACAAAAAAAGTCATCAAAGAAATTAAAAATAATAATTCTCATAAAATCTCAGGGAGTTACATTCTACCCCCCTTAAAATGAATTTCGCCCTCAAAATACGTTGGGGTTATAAATGGTTTTCTACTTGAAAGTTTCTTTAATAGAAACCCACATCGTAAAAATGAATACTAAAACATCATTTAAAAAAACGTTAGAAACATAAGGGATACCCAAATTAACTTATCACTGGGTTTCCACATAGAAGAATATAGGTGAAAATATGGATAGGGAAGAGAAATATAACCTTCATGTTTGGATGAAGAGTGGTAGAGAACATGGATCTGAAAAATCCAACAATCACAAAGCCATAAATTTGTGATGACCAAAGGTACTATCTGATTCATCAGATATGAGGGCACTAGGACAAAATTTTTTGTTTCCAAGATCATTTCACTAATTTTGAATAATTTTTGAATTAAAATAAATACTTACTTAATTTTGGTACAATCTCACTATTGTTTGTGCCTTGAACAATTTCCACTTCATATCTTAATGAAATGAAGTTGAATTTTTCTTTCATGAAGTGTTAGAAAATCATGCGATAGAATGATAGGTCATTCCTTCTGTCTCAAACATAAGGTTAGTAAAAGTTATATACATAAGTCCCTCTTATGGTGAGATTAATCGTATATGGTTCCAAAATTGGACTTATACTTCATCTATCATACTTCTTAATAAAATAATACTTGTTTCTCCTAACCAGGGACTTCCTGTAGGCCAGTGGTAGGCAATAAAGGCATGTCACTCTTCGGTTGTGGGTTCGATTCACGCAACCTTGTCTGATGCGATGGGTTGTCAACCATCCTGAAAGTTGTCCTTTTTCTAAAACTACACTATTATAACACTACAGAAATAATATCGAAAAAAGGTTTTATCCTTAATAAATATTATCTTTTGTCCAACATAATCCATTTCAAATCTTTAGGCTTATCCCAAATACTTCTATCCACACCCATAGTATAAGACAACAATTACTAGAAATTTCATCATCCAAGCATGTGAATACCATCATTTATCCCTTTTATATCATAAAATATATCTTTTTGGTCACATTCCAAACATGTGAATACCTTAATCACATATTCTATTGAAACATGAATTAACATTGAATCTTTGTGAAAACATGAATGCTATCAAAAGTCAAATCTTTCCACATACCAAAATACGAAAATTTCAATATACTGAAACCATGATATCACTTTGTTCTTATATGAGATCATTAATACTATCAAACATTTCATTATCTCTTTATCCCTTCATTATACTCATATCATCTGCTTTCTAAAAATATTTCAATCACTTTTCATGGTTACCAATACCATATAATCATTGAAAACCACAATAAACCAATACATAGATCTTCCAATATTCCACGATACTATAAAAGAGACTCCACAACATTATTTTGGAATCCGATTACATAAACACTTAATCATTCTGCCAAATCGTTTTCATACTCAACATTTAAAATAATAACCGCATCTGACATCCCTTTTTACATTTCCTTAAGAGGTTGTTGATGTCGATCATCATTAACCCTTGGTTTAGGGCATTGGTTAGCATAATGCCCCATTTCCCTGCACTTGTAGCATTGAAGTGTTGGTGGTGCATTCTCTGTAGTCTATTCTCTATTCACATAATTATCTACCTTTTTACCATTACTTTGACACTCATATGCTCAATGACATTATTTTTCACACTTAAAATATTTTCTAGTCCCTTTAAGACAATTTCCACCATGCTTCTTTCCACAATTTGAGCATAATGAAACATTTGTCTTCTTTTCACCATAGTTTTGAGATTTTTCTTTGAACTCAATCTTTCATTTCTTGTCAAAACCATGATATGGATATATAACACCAACTTCTAGTTCTACCTTGATAGCACAAATAAAAATTTCTTCATAGCTACTGAACTCTCTTATAGCCATTTCCCCTAGAGGACTTGGTTTTAAGACACTGAAGAATCGATCAACTTTACTCTCAGGTTGGATGATAAATCTAGATGCATACCTTGTAAGCCTTGTAAAATTCTCCTCATATATACCAAAATATTCATCATCCTTTTTCTTAAGCTCATAAAACTCCTTTTACATATTTGTTCAATGAATATTAGGGAAGTACTTATTGAAAAATAAGTTCTTGAACTAATCCCATTCCATGGATTCAATTTCATCTTGCGGCCTAGTATTTTTAATTAGTGTCCCCCACTAGTATGCTTCACCTTCTAAATGGTAAATTTACAGCATGAAATTTTCATGTTCCGAATAGTGATGTATGGAAAATATCTTTTCAATGGTACTGATCCATTGTTCAGAAACAAGTGGATCAGAAGACCCACTGAAAGAAGGTGGACGTTGCCTCATGAAGGACTGAATAGAATATTGTTCCCTTCTCTGCTCATTTGGAAGTCCAGAATGATTCATAGATTGTGTCAGTATAGTAATATGATTTTTCACTCCATCTCCTATAACATTGGTTTGTTCATGAGGACAATCATTGTATTTTCCATTACATTGATCAATATGGTTCCTTCGGGTTCCATCTATCGTCTAAAACCCAAAAAGAATAGTGTGAGAGGAAAAAATCATGCTAGGAAAATGACATAATAAAGGGGGAGTACCTTCAATATATAACATATTAGGTTTTATTCTAAGATTGTTACCTTAATCCAAGGACTATAACCTATACTTAAACTTAACCTTAGAGAAATCCCAAGACATACCTTAGAAATATATTAAGGATTTCACAAAAATTTTCGCATCCGAGTTTCCAAAGGATAACTAAACCTTTGCTCTGATACCAACTGTAGAGACCCAAAGCATGATGTAAATATAAATTATATTAATTTTGCGGAATACTTAAAAAATGACAAAAATAGATGCCCAAAGACCATATTATTTTAGTGTCTTTGGAAACTCAGAACATAATCTTCTAATCATAGTGAAAGATCTTCAACATCTCCCATAAAGATCTTCACTTTTTATTTTCATACCTAAAAAATTTATTTGAATCTTGGGGAAAATAAAAAATATAAATGGTGAGCTCAAATTCTCAGTAAGGGTAAGCATGGAAAAAATAAAATAAACCATATACATTTTAATTTAAAAACATGAACATAATATTTAAACATAAAAATATTGTGCAATGACATAAAACATGGTAGTACGTAAGGAATAGATCATAATGGAACATCAATCATGATAAAATAACATGGGAATAAAACATGTCATTTTGGAAAACCATTAAGAACATGATATTATTTCCACAGTAACCAAGGCATTTCTGCCAAGACCATCATAGTGGACAAAGTACCTTATCGAACCGGGTTTACTTGTCGTTCCAGCCCTGTATTACTGAACTAGATTTACTTTTCATTCTAGCCATGTCTATCTGATGAGATATAAATCATTACCAAAGGAATTAGAGGGAGATATAGGTCCCACCCATCTCATAATGAAATCATTCTTACATGTGTCACAACACAATCATAAATCATGCATCATAACCACAAGAATAAAATAAGTTTCATAAACATCATCCCATCTTAACATAATCTATATAAAACAAATAGATACATTTCATCATAAGAAAAATAAAACCATTAAAATAATAGATAAATTATACTTTAAACATAATCATACTAAATAATGTCATCTTATATGGGAAATATTTTTGAATAAACACATGAAATGAAATCTTGTGGAAAATATCCTTTCTTCTTCAAAATAATTTTCATTTCTCAAAATGCCGTGCGGTTTTAAAAGAAAAGATTTTTTTTTGAAAATAATAATGAAATATTTTAGTGTAATCTTCATGGAAATAAGGCATTATGGAACCGTAAAAATCCATTCACACCGTATAAGTTAAAAAAACATTCTTCTTGTACTTTTTCCGGAAAAGTCAAAAAGTGACTTATATGGTAAACAAAGAAATGATTCCTTCAATACAATGTGGTAAAAGTCAAAAAAGGGTGAAAATGAATTTAAACATACATGGAATAATAGAAAACATTTTATGAAAACATTTTTAGAAAACATGGACATGGATGACAAACATAACCCCATTAAATACTTATGAATAAACAATCTCGGATAAGAATGAGATTGAAATAATTATCCCTTACCTTATGTCCAATTTATTCTGTATATTTCCAAGACTCTGGTATAGTGGGTTTAAACATATTATTAAGTTTTAACAGAACCATAATAATATTTATGATATCATATATGATTCACTTATGACTTTATATTACCTGTGCATTTGACAATTCCACGTTAAAGCAGTGGTTTGGGTAAAATCGTATTATTTATCGTATGTGTTTGGACTTGTTGTTCTTGATTTTATTATTATATTATTACTTAAAGAATTTAAAACATGATTTATATATCATATATATTTAGGATATATATGTATATAAGATATAGATAAATGAAATGAAATACACCATTCATGGAGAAGGTAGACCGTACGTACGCATTAACGCTGTTTTCATTTCCTTATTGAATTGAATTGTAGTAAGTAGAGTACATATATCTATTTATATATATATATATAAATCCAGTATCATTATTATTTCATAAATTCCATAATTATTTATTATATATATAATTTATAATCATTCTGGAATGGTTAACATGGAGAATGAATCTCATTGCGTCGTGGAGACGATAATCCGTTCGTACGCACGAGCGATGATATCGTTCCCATAATTGTTGAATGGTATTGGAGTGGATTATATAATATCTCATAATTAGTATCATGTTATAATAATCATATATAGTTATTATTTCCACCATTATACCCATCCAAGTAAGGTGGTGGTGGAAAAACAGATTTCACTACGACATGGAGACGGTATTCTGTACGTACGCACGCGCGATAATTTCGTTTTCCGTAGGATGGATAAAAGGTGAAATAGGGTTGGTTCATATTTATAAAAACATATAATTATATGAGTGATACTATTTTATTACTTTATTATGAAACAAAAAATTAAGAGGAATTAGAAGAAGAAATGAATTTGAAAGAATTGGTAAAGGATATTACCTCTTCTTTGACACGCCTCTTCTAAACCTCCTCTTAGGGCACTAAAGTTGGTCTTTGAAGAATACCAGGACCTCTAGTATCTTTCTAGGGAAGCAGAGAAGATAAATGGGCAGGGTTTGGCCGATCTTGAAGTCTCAAAGTGGTGTGAGGATGAGATGGAGGAGGTGACCTTTTATAAGAGAGGAGAGGGGAACATTTGGAAACCTCTAAAATATTAATTTATAATAAACTCAAACAACACATAAAAACCTCCCATAATGACTCAAATACAAATATTAGATGATATAATGTTTTAATACCATCAACAAATAATATTTATACATGTTTTTAATTAATTTTAAACCTTATCAACTTTATTTATCATTATTTAATCTAAATAATTTTATTTGTGGTAATAAAATTATAAATTCTAAATTATTATAAATAATGAATTATGTGTTGTGAAATTTACATAATTAGATAATTTATGAAATTTATACCATATAAATTTTAATTTTTAATTTTTAAATATTTTTCTGATTTTAAAACAATTTTATAATATGTTATTTTTATAAAATAACAATAGTGTCAATTTTGATACTATTCATTTATTTGAATTTACATAAAATACAAACAGAGGATATATTCAAAAAAAAAATTTAATAGACTCATAAAATGTCATATTCATCTTGAAATTTTTTGGAGAATATTAATTAGTTCATATAATATTTATTTTAATATTTTTATAACTATTTATTTGATATTTCAATCAATAAAATAATTTCTATATCACTATTGTGTCATCATTAATGATAATTATTTGATCCCTAAAAATTCTTAATAAATTCTCATGATGTAGATAATTTTATTATATTTCTGGATACAATTTACATTTGAAGATTTATGAGGATTATCCTTAAATTAAAATTACTACACTTATAAGATATAAGAGAGTGACATGTTGTCACTTTCTTTGGTTTTAATAATAATTATATCATTTTCATGGTCAAAAGTCCATGAAATGAATCTATTCAGACCCTTAAGTGATATGGGTAGACTTTTATTCATCCAATATCATTTTGTAATGTATTAGGGTAATTTTATAATCTTATTTTAACCCTTAGTTACCCGATTTACCATTAATTGTAGTAAATAAAAATTACCATAGTTACTATTAATAATATCAAAAATAAATAAATAAAAGTAACCTATTAAAATAATTTAGACCTATTGAATCCAAATATGGAATCCATTTTTCAAAATTCAAAACAAAGAAGTTGCAGTAATTAATTTAAAATTAATCCTATTGTTAAGAAAACAGGTTTTAAAAGTTAAAACATTGTCAAAGATTGAAATGTTTTTTACTATGAATTCAATGTAAAATAAATTATAATGAAATAAATTATATGAAATGGTAAAAATATATTCTATTAATACTTTAAAACAATTTACTATTATAATTTATCCATATAAATTGTCTCGATGAAAAAAGTTGTTTTTAAGTAAAATTTAGCGTGTTTTTACTATTCATAAAAATAAGAACGTTATCATAAAAATATCAAAACTTTATCCAATGTAAATTTTTTATCCTTATTCTAAAAAAGAATTTTATTTTCTAAATTTGAAATTATAAACTTTTCAAAAATTATATTTAATATTGGTGTGCCATCAAAAGGCGGAAAAACTACATTTTTTGAAAAATACTTCTTTTATCCAAAAAATTGATTTTGTTCTCATACCTCATTCCAAAAAATGTGTAAGTTGAATTATAATGTTATAAAATTCAAAATGCGGTTAATACTATTCATAACTGCTAGTTCATAATAATATTATAATAATATATCGTTGTTTAGTGAAATTCGATATTGCGTACAACACACGCTATTGAGGAAGGTCGCTCTTCCGTGTAATGCAAGCCATGTCAGGGTTTACTGTTGGGAAATATTCCTTTTGTGTTGCATATAACAAACTCAAAATACACTTCAGTTATACATTGATCAAAACCTATACCTGGTGTTGTGTAAAATGAATTTTATTCAAAAGAACTTGAAATTGTGTGCATCACAAGCCAAGAATAGTGTTGCGTATACTACAAGCTAATACAATGTTGTGTATAGTGAAACCTAATCTTGGTAAAGCATACAACAAAAGTCATCAATGAAATTAAAAATAATAATTCTTATGAAATCTCGGGGTGTTACAATAGACCTGTAATAGGATTAGTGTTAGTGACTACTTTAATTGTCCCCTATTTTTTATGCTATCGTTTTGAGTTTAATGATGAGGCTTTCCCACTATCCATATCCATAAACTTATATGGTTGGGTCTGAGGGAAAATCATCTCTACTAAAGTAGTCAACACTAGAATAAGAAGTTGTTAACAGCTTGGAGGGAGTGGGGTAGGGTGCTTCAATAAGTGCACTAATCCCAAAGTACATTTCACCCATAGATAGTGGATATGAGTTAGATATGGAGTTTTATATTTATCTTTGTGACACACACCATGGATTTTTGTGGGATATATAGAGAAAAATCTTTGATAAGCCTCTTGGAGACATTACATAATGAATCCATCAACTTTTTTTCCTGTTCGGTATGACGGGATACACAAGATATAATTATATGATGATTCATGATGGTATTAAGTAGTTCATTCTCAAATTAGATTGAGAGTGTGAGATTCAATAAGACCTAATATAGGCAAAGTTTCTCATAAAAATTTATGATGTTGAGGATGCATTATCCCAATTCGAAACCAACCATACCAAGAATCCCGTGAAATGTAAACAACGGATTAATGAGAAAACCATTCAATTATCGTGCCTTAAGAAAGAATTGAATGCCACTCATGGGGAGCTTTTATAACTCCAAAATTAATTAGTACCCCAGATCAATGGGTTAGATGCTATTGTGACTATCGTAGAAGCACTTCATTGATCTAAGGAGACTGAAGACGTTCGGTTGACTAGACTTCAATTTGTGACTGATGAGGATTGGGAGGACATTAAATAAATGAAGAGTTATGTTGATGGTATCTTTTATTTTTTATAGAGAGACTCCACCTTGTGAATGTTCATTTGGTTTTGTTTTTTTCCATAAAGGAAAATATTTTCTTTCTTCTATTCATCCATGTATTAATCCCTAATTATTTATTTAGTTATAACATGACATGGATGTTTATTTTGGTAGCAATAAATTTTACACCATCTAGTCATAAACACAATAACAGGTTGGGGAAATGCCATAATTTTTTCCCTAAGTCATGGGGCCTAGAAATCATAGGATAAATTTTGATATGGTTTTATTGACATCCTTACAAACTTTGTGAATTTTATTTCGTCCCTGTAATTATTTTTCTAAAGATCAATATAATGGATAATTACTATGTGAGATTTGGAAATTGTTTAGATTTACCTATTCATGTTTTTATCCTAATTAGTTTTTTGCCTTTTATCCTTTAATTGCTCAATATTTTCCTAAACCATATGGAGTGTAGGTATAGTGAGTTGAGACTCGACTTTTTTTTCCATATTTCTTTTTACGGGTTTTCAATATTGCAATTTCAATGTCATTTTTGTGGTATGTTTAAAGTTTTGCATGCCAGACTAGTAAGACTATTGTTTTAGGTCAAAAAAAATTGATGAAAAGATTCAAAATACAGACCCATAAAAAGCATGTGGTTTGAGAATGTTCCAACTAGGGTGAATACCACATCATAAAGAAAAGGATCCTTTAATAATTCTAACATTCTATCACTAATAATCGGTAGAAGTTTGCAGAGATTCATATTTACCCATGCACAGAGTTTAGTTTTTGGAAGGAATGTACCTGAATATAGAAGGGGAATTTTAAGTCAAAATTCTCAAAGGATCGTGGGAATAGGTTATATATGAATGTCTGACACATGAACTATAAATACGATGCCTATAGTTTTAGGTCAACTGACTAGAACTATAATACTATTGAAACGACAGATGACATGTGGCCTCTTAGACCCAAATCATTCCTTTATATTATAAACATGAAAAAGGAAGTTTCAAACCATGGTCTTGGAGGGTTTTAGATTAAGGGAGAGGATATGAGACTAATTGGAGATGGATGAACATGAATTGAAATTGAAATGCAGGTTCCAGTATATTGTTGTCAATGATTATAATGACAGAAGAGGTTTCCCCAACTGTGGGTGAAGTTACGACTGGTTGAAAAACCCATTTTGTTGGTGGTTATATGCAAAGATGATGAGGTCATATTAAAACATAGTAAAATAGTGTAATCCATTGGCTGGAAAACCAATTTTGTGGGATTTATTTTTAAAATATGACTGGGGAATATTAAAACATTGTTATGGAAAAGACCCCTCACGTATCAGGCATTTTCCAACTGGGAGCTCGAGGAAGGTTACGAAGATTCGAAAGTATCCATGATCAGGAGTATGACATGTGGAAGGGATAGGTCCAAACAAAAAGGAAGAATTTAGACTGATATCAACCATGATTTTAGAATCATTTTCATATATTTGACTCATATGTAGAAGGGGGACATATTCATTTCCTAGGAGGACCCATAATGAGGGGAATTGAATTAAAAGCTCAAACATTGATCTTTTTTTGTATGTTAGAGAGGGATAATTTTTCATTACCTCATGACTAGGACAAGGAATAAAAGGCTAGGTGTTACTATTTACCTTAGTAGGATGAGAATAAATCCATATGTAGTTATAACGAAATGGTCCCCCATATTTGTTGAATTCAAGTGTGGATTAAATGGGGTTTTTTGAATATGGGTTCATGCATAGGGTGAGAACTCATATTGGATCCCCTCATGCAGATCTAACTCATACATAAGAAAGTGGTTTCATTTCTTATATCATGGTGGAGCTGGGTCCATGGTCTAAGATCTAAAAGGAACTATGTATCTCATGGGAATGTGAATCAAGAAACATGTATTTCTTGTTGAAATCATGCATTTTATTGTCATGCGATGAGAAAATCTAGTGTTCCATATAATTTCTTGCAATGAGGACCATGATGACCCCTACTACATACTAATATGCCTTAGTCATGAAAGGAAACCTTTTACTAAAAATCCTAATCTCACACGAGTTATGGTCATTATATGAAAGAGGGAGCGGTAGAAGCTTCTTTTAGGACACGAAGGCAAAAAAACAAAGGATAAGGGCATTTATATTTTTATGGTGGCTGGTCTATGAGGTATGATCTAGGAATCGCTACATATCTCATTTGTATGAGAATCAATCCATATATAGTTCTCTAACTCTTGAGTTGTTTAATTTCATCTAGTGAGGACAAAGTTGAATATATGTTAAAAAAGGGAAAATGTTTTGGTAGGTCCCAAGGATGGATTCATAGGGATCACTACGTATCACATTTGGATGAGATAATCAATCCACATGTATTTCATCGATGAATTATGCATTATAATTTCATGCGACTGGGAAGTGGATTTCCTGATGTGAAAAGAGAATAAGGTCACACATAGTTCTTAAAAGAAAACTCCCCACATTTATCAAGATTTCACATAAGGAAAAGGGATTTGATATATATTTATTTTTTTATTTAATTATTAATGGACCTAGTATATAAGATCTGTGGGTCACTAAATGTATCATTAGATTGAGAATCAAGCCACACATAGTTCTTAAAAGGTTCCCTATACCGTTCTGATTCGTACGTAGGGAAAAGAGGGATATTTGTTTTTTATGGATGGACCCAATATTAGTGATCCCAAAATCACTACATATCACATTAGAATGAGAATAAAAATACCTCTAGTTCTTGAAATGTTTCCTATGAAGTTCTGACTTATACACATAGTGAGTGAGGGGCCTTTTCGTTTAACTGCTGATGGACCCAAGATTGGAGAATATGGTGTCGCTACATTTCTCATTGGAATGAGAATAAAACCATATGTAGTTCTCAAAGAACCATACTGTTTAACATCACGTTTTAAGGAATTTAGTCACCTGATGTGAAAGAAATATTACACCTGGACTACGGGATAGGACTCGGGCATCACTACTTTTCTTACTGAAGTAAGAATTAGGCAACATCTAGTTCTTGTAAATATTTCCTATTATATTATGATTTATACTCTTGGAAAAGAATATTTTTTTTGTATAGTCCTAGGATATGAGATATGAGAATCACAATGTATCATATTTCAATGAGAATCAATCAACACATAGTTCTTGAATAGATCATATAGTTTACTATAATGGGATAAGGATGTGATAATGATGAGGCTTATACCTAAAAGGGTGACCAAGTTACACCAATATGTGAAAATGATGTAATTTGGGATCATTCATGGGATCACCCCCTCCTTTCAAAATCATGTCTATCCAAGAGGGCATCTTGACCCACTAAAGGGTTAAAGGGATGTGATTGGAACTTATACCAAAAACGAAGGCCCATGTTTGAGGGACCACAAGGTGTGTCAACTCATGGTATTTTTGTGGGTTACTTAATGTAGAATGAGAGAGACATTAACCATGCAGTTTATCATCATGTAGTGAGGACTAATATGTCTTGATGTTTTGGGGAGTGTGACTAGGACAATATGTTGTGCAGTTTACCATCATGTGATGAAGATGATGAGGACACATAGATTAACATCATGCGGGATAATCATTACATCATGCCTTTTATAGTCATGTGAGAAGGAAAAACTACACAGTTTAAGATCTTACAACCATCACAAATATGATGATATGTAGTTCAATGTCTTTCATCTTGGATGATTCTTTATTTCATTATAATAAATACTTCTTCAGGAACCTTGCATTGGTTGGAGTTATAATGATTTCCCCATCCATTTAGATCAAGGAAAATGCTCCATTAAAGTGGAGATTTTTTATAATGTAAGGTACCTCCCACATTAGTCCACGTTTTAGAGATTTATTTGTTGATATCATTAATATTATGAGGAAAAATACTAGTTCTCATTGGAGGAATGAGTGGACCCGAACCTTCTTGTTAAAGGATCATGCTATTAAATTTTGATTAACATCCAAGTGATGTAAGGTGTGAAATCTTTTATCATGGAGTTTATCCAGTTCATCTAATAATTTTTTGGAATGTTTACCTATAGAGAGATAGTCATAGATGGAAATGCAGAGTGATGGTAATTGGACCTCATTGGAAAATACTGCTTCTGTTCCGTATTCCAATGAGTATGGTGTCGCCTGAGTGGCAGTGTGGGATGTAGTCTGATAATCCCATAAGTCATGCAAGAGAATGTCAGTCCAAGACTTTTTTTTATCTATATCCACCATGATCTAATGTATGTTTGATAATGTCTTGTTGAAGGCCTCTATCTTCCTATTATCCATTGTATTATAGTGATGTGAATGGTTGGATTTGATATTACATTCCTGATATTTATTTTCCACATCAGTAGGATAGAAATTGGTGTCGTTGTCTGTCAATATTTTATGAGGGACACAAAATCTACAAATAATGATAGATTTTATGAATCTTAATATCCTTTTGGTCCAGAAATCATTGAGGGGTATTGAATCAACCTATTTAGAGAATAAATTATTTTTAGTTACGTTGTATTTGAACTGCTTTTCTATAACTAAAGGGTATGATCCCACAACATCCATTCCACAAATGGAAAAGGTCCATGATCATTTGTATGTATGTGGAAACTCTAGGGGTTTATGGATGAAGTTAGCAGGCACTTGGTTGGAATGGAATTTCTTATTGAACTATGTGGAATCCTATATCATCAAGGTCTATAAGTATCCATATTTTTAGATTTGATCAGAAATATTGGTCCCTAACTGGTGCGTTCCATTGACTCCAGAATGTACTTCTTCCATAATAATCATATTCACTTCTCCATCAATAAATTTGAGAAGGAATCCATCAAAGAATCACTTATAGAGGACTATTTGGTGATTTGATCCATATTAAAGAGTAAACCTGAATACCCCCACCAGATATTCTCCTTCCCATCCCTATCTAGAGGGAAAACTCCATCCTGAAGGTAGTCAATGATTGGATTCATTCACCTAGTGGTAGGAATATACAACTCAGGTATAGGGCTAATTTCATCAACCCCCAATGTTCTGACATGAAAAAACAGTGATACCATCTGGTGTTGGGAAATGATGATGACTATTTCATCCATGTTTTGATTTTCTAGAGTGGTAACAACATTTTACAATTCATTTTCCTAGGCATTCAGTGATCAGATTACATGAGTCAATGTAGGTTTTGAGGGGAATTCTTCCATTTTCCCTCATACATAGTCAATCAGGGGGATTATTTCATATTTTCTAATGTCTTAATCCCTATTTATATGAGTTATCACAAACTATGAGTCACCTTTTACATCCAAGTGGTACACTGGTATTTGGAGTACCAATTCCTGACATACAACAGGGGCATGATTATCAACTTCATTGGTAGTAAATTCTTCTAATAGAAAGAAGGAGGAATGTAAACATACCTTTTTTGGGGAGATAAGAACAATTTCTAACCCCACATTGTTGAGATTAGGGTCTTCCATCCTTCTCCGAATTTGTCTCATGTATGAAATATCAAAATAGATTTCATATGTTTGTGGACAACCATGAGTATAGATTATCACTTAATCTAGAAATTCAGTATTTAACGATGTTGTTTTTGTAGACGGGTGCTCTGTATGGAAATCTGTGAAAGGTTGGACTTACACTACTTTATAAGGAACAAATTTTATATCCAAATATGATAGAATCACTGCCCAACATGAAAGATGTCTTTTCAACATAAGATGGTTGAAGATGTATTTGATTGGTTTATTTCGTAATACCAGTTGAACCTCATGGTGTTATAGGTAGTGCCTCAATTTCTTAACTAATAAGATTAATTCCAAAAATGTTCTTTTCAATATCTATGTAATGATTCTTAGCATTGATCACAGTTTGATTGAGATAATAATGGTTGTTTTCATTTTTATCATCATTATTCTATTCAAGGAAGGCACCCAGTGATCACTCAAAGGTCTTCATATATAGAATGAGTGGATTTACCTCAATAGGTGGCATCAATACTGGTGGGATCAAGAAGTATTTATTTAGGGAGTTAAATGATTCTTCATAGTGAATAGTTCAATGACATTACACCCCATTATTCATCAGTTTGGTGAAGGAAATACATTTTCCTATAAGGTTAGATTTAAAGCCTATAATGTAGCAAATATGTCATTGAGGTCCTCTCAAATATTTTAGGTCTCAAGGTGGTGACATGCTAATTATAGCTTTTGTTTTCTTAGGATCAACATCATTGCTATGATGGAATACAATGAACCTATGAAACTTACTTGAGGTTACCCCAAATGTGAATTTTAAGGGGTTCATATTTAGGCTATATAATCATAGTTTTTAAAGATGGTCTAGGTCATCTAGGTTATCAGAACATTGCTTGGACATGACTACTAGATCATCATCATAATATTTGACAAACATTAAATAGAAAGGGTTGAATATGTGATGCATAGAACATTTTTATGAGGCACCGAAATTCTTTAAGACAAATGGAATTACCCAATAGAAGAATACACCATGGGGTGCTTTGAAGATGTTTGATTTATCTTCTAGGCCCATCTGATTTTGTTTACCCTAAATATCCATCCATTAAGGAGAGGGCTTGATAACAATTTGTTGAATCAACCACGAGATCTGTTATTTGAAACACAAAGTCATATTTGGGAAAATTCCAGTTGAGATCTCTAAAGTTGATAAAAACTACGACTTTAAGCTTTCCTTTTTTATAGGGACAATATTGGCTATAAACTTCATATACTACACTTCTCAAATGATGTCAGCCTTGATGAGATTATCCACTTCAGCCTCAATTTTGGATCCATGAGTTGGATGTGTTTATCTGGATACCTTTCTTCATCTATGATTATCTTATGGGAAACACATGTTATGGGTGGCCTCCTTAGGATCAAGGACTAACATCTTTGTGTAATTCCATGAAAACACATTCTAGTGTTTCTTCAGGAAGGAGGTATATGCGTCATCTTCTTCTTAATAATTCATGTTTTCACTAATCAAACTAGGTCATTGATCTTCATATATAACCTTATTTATCTATCTATGTTCATAAATCATGATGGAGATAGAATCATCAAATATTCACTAGTATAGAAATTATTTTAACATCATTTTTTTCCTCTTTAAATCGGTTATTAGCTTTTTTTTATTAAAGGCGATGTAGTAAATGTCTTTATTTTATGTTAAAAAAAATTTCCACTATAAATGTATCATTGAACTGATTTTTTTA
Organism: Viscum album; assembly: GCA_963277665.1. NCBI lineage: Eukaryota > Viridiplantae > Streptophyta > Magnoliopsida > Santalales > Viscaceae > Viscum > Viscum album. The sequence goes on along the minus strand of OY728145.1, from coordinate 1,080,211,002 downwards.
CATTAGTTATTTAATAACAAATGTAAAAAATTATCTTCTATGTTGGTTCCTACATAACCAGTGTGTAATAGCTTCGACATGAAGGTTTTTTACATTATATATTTAATAACTGATGTAAAAAATCCCATTCCAAGTTGGTTCCCACATAACCATTGTAGAAAAGCATTGAGATGAAGGGTTTTTATGCCCGTTATTTTATAAATGTTCTAAAGAACCATTTTCAAAGTTATTAATTTTAAAAATGATGTGAAAAAACCTAAACATGGGCTTTTAATGTCGGTTATAAAATAACCAAGGTGGATTTTTTTAAATATATAAATTAAATCATCTTCTCCACTACTGAGAAAAACAAAAAACAAATATAAACAAGAAGAAACATAAAAAGTAGAAAAAAACTAGAAAATAAACATTTACATATAAAACATTAAAAATTACAATATTAACTAAAAACCAACTAACATCCATAAAAAACAACTAGGAAATACACATTTACAATTTCAACATTAAAAATTAAAATATTTACTAAAAAAAACTAAAATCAAACTGTACCTATAATTTTTTTTTCAGTCCACTTGTATGTGTGTGAGATCTTGTGTACTATAAGAGAGAGAGTCATAAAAAAGCTACAAATTAAAAGTAATATATTTAACATGTATAATGAATAAATCAAATGAAATATTAAGGAATAGTTTATAAATTACTCTAACATGATTGAACTTAATAACCATTAGAGTTGTAATAATTTCATAAAAAAATCTTAACACATAATATCCACATTATTTAATGCCTTTTTTTTATAAAAATACCTTTTAAATGAGTTTTTCAATTCAAAATAACAGTTTCGAGTAATATATCCAAATTATTGTAATTATAAATGAAAATTCACTTTTACATTTACATATTTCATCATGGTACTCTTTTTATTTTTGGTTTTTCGAAATAAATCCATTCCCTTATTATAAAATAATATGAATGAAATAATTTTAAAATTCATTACAATAAAAACAAATATTGAGAAATTAAAACATACAGTTCAAAAATGTTCTTAAAAATATTTCACACATCACCAAGGATATAACATATCCATTAAAGTGTATTATCCCTTGAAAAAAACACCTAACATCCAATGTTCACTAATTTAAAAGAAACATTAATGTTTGTGGTCATTATGTAAAAAGATAAATAACACCTTCTGAGATATATGTTTCAAACCTCTCCAGATAGGGAAACATCCATCACTGAGTAATTATATTCTGTTATAACCTTCCAGTAATATAAAATGTTCTTTCTTCTTCAGTAATTATTCTCAATTTCAGTGAAAAGAACTATGGGTCTATAAATCCATATACATATGTATTGTAATATTCCTCACACATTTTATAAAGATACCTAATAAAAAATAGACACATAAGTGTAAATTTTTAATAAATGTAATGAAGGGAATGATTTATGTTAAGACTTACATAAAAAAATATGCATCTTGTTGATACCCAACTTATCTCCAGTTCCAAGCCCCATGATATAATTTTTCCGAAGCCCCACCATCATTTCATGAACAAATACACTATCTTCCATTGAAATATCATAAACTCCCAAAAGTTAATTTTGAATATCTTGACAATCTGTTTGTACCACTAGAATATGTATCTGAAGTCACATACCTTTATATTTTTTGTTGGCTATACATTATTTCTTTACCTTTAAAGTATTCCTATAAAGAAATAGATAAATATATTAACTTTAAAATGCTAAATTTTTTAATACAAAAACCAAATAAAAGATAAAATATATACATACCTCTATTGTAATATACTGTAGAAGTATAGATTTACATACTAAAAAGTGGTCGATACATTGTTCAAAGATACTCACCTCACATGTATGTAAAAGTACTCTAGCTGATATACCCATAATATCATGTATAGTGACCCTATGAATCTCTATCTCTAACTATTGATGATGAATGGTTTCTCTAATATAACATATCATCCCACATGCAACAATATAATACTGAGGATCACCAATATGTAACTCAGAGTAAATAAGAAGATGTGAAGGTGGATTTTTAGTTGTAGGATTAAATGCGGGGTCTTCAAGTGGAGGTGGAGGAGTGGGAGATGCTGCAGGAGTTGGAGAAGAGGGGGATGCTGGCAGAGGTGGAGGATTGGGAGTTGGCATTTGAAACTATCTTTGCATGTCTGTAAACATGGACTATACAAATGCTCTGATCTTATCCTATATTTTCACAGTATTATTCTAAAGTTCATACACCAATGATTCTATTTTTTTATAAAAACTGTCCTTTTCAGAAGCATAAGAATTTGGAAAAACGTTTCTCAATGATACACCCACTGGGTATCCCCGTATATAACCTGGGTGTTCGGGATTTCCCATTACTGTAGATAAAATATCCTTCCTACGATCATCTAAAAATAACCCATGTATTCTATACTCCCCAATATAATCTTTTATGAATTATTTAAAAAATTCTATAATGATTCAAAATATATATAGAATTGAATTAACATAATCTTGAAGTCTCAGCTCTCAGTTTTTGAAAATTTTCAAGCATCATTTTTCTGCCAATAACGTATACTCTCCCCAAGATAATGTATTAGGGTATACATTTCTATATTGGATATCCATAAGGGATCTCCTTGATTTCTATAAATTAATAATAAGAAATCATTAATAAGATCATTAATATAAAAATACTTCTATAAGTTTACATTACACTTACCAAAAACTCTTCTTATCTTCTACTTTCAGAAAATTTATTCCATGTGTCTTCATATTTAAAAGGAGATATTTGACATGTATTTTCATGTTACCTATGCCAAAAAATGTATTTAGATGTTAGGTTTGATTTTAAATCCATCCATTTCATAGCAGAAAATGATAAACATTTCTTCCTCACTCCTTTAGTGTAAGTTATATCATATGTTATCTGATAAGAAAGGAGGCAAATATATTGCTATAAATATTTCCGGATTAGTAAAACAATAAAAAACATGCTTACCAAAATGGTCTCCCACAACTCAGATAGTGTAACTTTTTCTAGACTTCTCCTATCATTATTCAAAATGATAACTTTTCTTTTACACTAAACTAATACAAAAATCTTGAATTGTTATGCATTAAGACCTCTTGGTATATCATTATCATTAATGCCTACAAATATCATTTGGTTCTGGATATGAGTAATTGATAATTTTGGTAAATGTGTGATCCCTTGTTTACCAACCCTCAAACTCTTCTTTGGATTTGTGGGAGTATATAAAACTTGTAAATAAGGATGGGGATCTTCAATAGGATCATGACACATTCAACCCCAGAGGTACGAGAACGCACATCTCTAGAAGTATGTGGTTGATCACTTGATTGATTTTTCTTTATCCTATAAATCAAAGCAACAAACAATTTGTACAAAAAAATAAAAATTCAACATACAAAATTAATATATATATAAAAATGAAAAATTATGAAATAGAAAAGTAAACTAAAACATAACACATTATTATTCAATTTTTTTTATAATCAACTAAAATTCTAAAAAAATCAATGATATATGAAATGGAATGTAAATGAATAAAAAAATCTAAAAATGTTGTCAAAATATTAAAAATTATCCAAAAAAATAAATCATTTTTATTGAAAAAACAATCTTATTTCAATATACTCTTATAAAATATTTTTCATTTTCTTTAAAATAATAGATTTAAAATAATCATATTTCATCCAAATCAATAAATAAATAATTTACATAATGGTAAACATGGAAAACTAAACTAGAAAAAACTAATATAAACAAACATTTTAACCTATATTAGTTTTATTACGTGTTTCAATAAAGAAAATAAAAGAAATATATTTAACATTTTATGAAATTTATAAAAGTAAATGAGAAATAAACATTTGTTAGCTATAATATTATAAATTTATTAAAGAATTGTTCTCCCAAATTTTATCTTCGTGATCATTCCTTATGGAAAAAAATTTTCATAGATGTGCTAATAATTATCATATGTTAATACTTCCTTTAAAGTAGGGATCTCATATAAATCAAAATCTTCATCAAGTTGATAATCACCAACATATTTTTTTTCCTTGTAAAAAAAATAAGCATTGAATATCAGATTGATCAAGAATATATAATTTTTTTTTCATGTGGTCACATTATAAAAGGATCAACTGTGTATTCTAATATTTTCATATTAACATGTGTCATTCCAAATTCATTATGTGTGACACTATCGTTACCGATAATCTCTTTGCAGTTAAACATTGGAACTTTAAATATAATTTAATCAACCTCCCATATTTCTTCAATGACTCTATAATATGCACTTCATACATAAATTGTGTTTTTTTCTTTAGAACTTAAAAAATTCATTTATTCTATGAAAAGCAATACAAAACTACTAGGAACATAACATTTATTGTCCTAATCATTCATATGAAATAGATTTCAATTAATGTCATAACCAGACCATGATATCACATTTAAACTTAGACCACCCGCTACCTATCTTAATTTTTCTGATAAATCTAATCTATCAAGATTGGTCGTTTTAAACCATGGAAAAAAGTTTTCTTAGGCTTATTCAAAATCCACATATCTTTCTATATTGAATTAAATTGTTTCAACTCATTAATATGAAATGTTATACATGGTTAATAATCACCTATGTTATTTAAGATATATATTTTTACCTTCTTTATCTATTCACCAGAAAAAGATTTTCCTTTTAATCCATGAATCCTTTTCCCCCCATAATTATCTCGTTCATGGTGAAATAGAGAAAATACAATGTTCTCTACAACAAAAAAATATCTTGTACGAAAATATTCAACCTCCTTAAAAATATACTTTTAAAAAATGGAGGCTTTAGGTTGATATGGATTCAAAACATACCACTTCAATATCTTTATATACTGTTCAAAAGGATACATCCAACATAGATATATAGGTCCAAAAATATTTATTTCTCAAACCAAATGAACCATTAAATGCACCATTATATCAAAAAAATATGGAGGAAAATATATTTCTAATTGAAAAAGTATATAAATATCTTCATTATCCTAAATTTTCAAAGCATTCAAATCAATCAACTTATTACAAATTGAATTGAAAAAATAACACACATTCATGATACTCTTTCTAAAAAGTATTGGAAATATTCCATACAATGAAACTAGTAGATGTTGTTGCATCATGATGTGACAATCATGAGATTTCATACCTATCATCTTCAGATCCTTTAAAGACAATTTTTTTCTTATATTTGAAGAATAACCTAGAGGCACATTAATATCATAAAGTCACTAACAAAATCTATTTTTCTCGATATTGGATAATGTATGACAAACTGAGGGATGAAATTTTTACCTTTCATCAAGAGTGGAAATTAACTCCAAACGTATTCCCATTGAAAGTATGTCCAATATTTCATTTAACCCATCTTTAGTCTTTACATTAATATCCAACAATGTTCCAATCAAGTTTTCATATATATTCTTCTCCACATGAAAGAATTCAATGTTATGTTTCACATCAAGATATCTCTAATATGGTAGTTCAAAAAACATTGAAAATTTTTTCTAAATATTTACATCCTTACAAGATTTATGTGTTTTTCAGACATTAATATCATGGTATTTCACCCTCTCAAAAAACTGATCAGTGAATAATGGTGTTGGAGTAATATCAAATTCTTATGAGCCATTGAATGCATATTTTAATCTTATTTAAGGGTGATTCATAGATAAAAACTTTTGATGACCCATGTATACTTGTTTCTCCCATGATGTAGTTGGTAATATGAAGTCAATTGTTCAAAAATTGGACACACCTTATGCCCCTTAACCCTGTATTCTGACAAATTTCCATACGCTAGGAAGTTATTTATATTGAACATAATCATTTCATGCAGTTGAAAATATTCAATTTTATAATAACTATACACCCAATACCATCACCGAATAAGAGTTTCAAATAATCAATTAATGGTGACAAGAAAAAATCAATATCTTTTCCAGGTTGTTTTGGCCCAATGATTTTTAAACTCAACATGAATTATTTTCACTTCATACGAAATTCAAAATATAAGTTATAAATTAAAAATAAAATAGAACATGATCTATGTGTGCTTCTAAGGCTTTGATATGGATTCATTCTATCTATTCACAGTCCTACACTGATATATCTAACTTTATTTCCAAATATAGGAAACTCGTGATCAATATTCTTCTACAGTGAAGAATGAGATGAATGATGTATTTTTCCATCTCATATCTGGTCATCAGCAATCCACCTTAATTTTTTTTCATCTTGGGAATTAGAAAAAAATGTTTCAAATAATGAATTATATGATGATACAAAATGCCTTGGTAGGGGACTCTATAACCTATAAATCAGCCTATGATTTTTCATTCAAATTATACCGTAATGTACCATATTTAGGACACTCTGATAAGAATTCATATTCCATCCTATATATCACACAATCATTTAGGTAGACATGTATTATTCTTGTACCCTAATCCCATTATACATACTATTTTCTTTCCATTATAATATGAATCAGGAATATCATTATCTTTATAAAGAATATCATTCCAAAATTATAGAAAATCAGTTAAACTTTTGTCACTCCAACCATATTTCTCCTTCAAGTGAATCAATCATAACACTCATGATAAAACCGTAAATTCCATACAACTATGATATAATGGTTTTTCACCATCATCATATAGATGCTCAATTTTCAGTTCTTCCTCAATTTCATCTACTTTAATATCTATAATAAATTCATTAATTCCTTCAGAGTTATCATTGTACAAAGAATCATCATCAATAAATCTAAAATTATTCATAGTTTCACCATGCCAAATCTATGGGATATCACTCAGATTAAATCCATGTCAAATTAAATGATCATTTATCTCTTTACTTTTCATCTTATTCATATTTAAAAATTTCATGCATGGATTTAAAAACATGTAGTTGTTTGGAAAATTTCACTTAGAAAATTCCAAAAAACATCCACACCTCCCTCATATTCATCACTCATTCGATGTTCCATAATCCAAAATATACTCATTATTACCTATAACAAATATCAAAAATATATATCTTATCAAGATATGACAATTTTATATTTATATGAAATATTCCATAATTTGAAAATAACACAATTTTTATATGTAAAACCAATATATGCATATTTGAAAAATCAAATTATAAATTCTTTATAATAAGGGAAGATAAGCTTAAATATAAATGGTAAATCAAAAAAATATATGCTTGATAATAATTTACAAAATAAAATAAAATTATACTACATATTTTGGCATATAATACACACACCCATTCTGATATTAGATATGAACATTATTCAAGGATGTAATTTGTTTTTTAGATGATGTATTTAGTAAAGGAACTATATTAAAATTAAAATGAAATTGGTTCTAGGGAAAAAAATATATCGCAATTCTCAAACATTTAATAATATTTCCTTAACTAAACTAATTCATTATAGTTAGGATCTAAAATAAAATCCCCAGATTGATTTTTCATTGATCAATTCATACCCCCAAATGGTTTTTGATCTAGTCCCATAGTAATTTTGATAGCCTAAAAACCCATAACTAGGCCATCACAATATTGATTATCATGATCTATAAATATAAAATTTTCAGTACCAGCATGTGAAATACTGATCCATTTGGATAATTTCTCTCTATGATTCCATAATAAATTTCCCAAATTTTACTATAGTACATGATTCTCATACCAGTATGTGATACATGATGATATAAAATTCCAATAAGGTATCTATATTGAGCAGAATTTAAACAATGGAACTTATCATATAAAAATATATAGTCAAAAGGCATAAACGTGATCCCTTAATTAATTACTCTGAGTTCATAAAACCTAGTCAAAGTGGACTGATCCATCAATAAGAAAGTACATGATTTAAATATTTATAAAAAATAAACCATAATAAATTAATAAATCTCATATCCAATTACCTCTAAAGAAATATCCCCATTTCACGTTTATTAATGTATCATGTAATAATATAAAACCTCCCATCATAGTAATAAGTCTATACAATAAATTTTATATACCGAGAGGATAAAAATTGTGGGTATCAGAATATCAATAAAACAATTTTATATGGTATCAAACAAGACTTTGAAGTCAAATTTGAAAAAAAAACATTATAACCATCCATTAAAAACAAAGAAAAAGGGTTAAAACATTAGAAAAAAAGAATAACTCCTAAATTATATAGTTTAAACCCCAAAAAATCTCTTTAATTAAAATATAAACATTAAAAAGTAGGTTATATTCATCAGAAATTAAAATAGGGTCTAAACCCTTCAATTATCATCAAATTCATTTGAAAATATCCCCATATTATTTTTTTTAAAAAAAACATGGCAAACATAATAAAAGGAGATGCAAAGTTATCATTAGAAATAATTCACCATGATGAAAGAGGATACAAAATTATCATTAGAATCCAAGAGATTAGACAAAATGGTATTAAGATAATAGGTGGATATTAAACAAGATGTAATGTGATATTTTAGTAAATGAAATAAAAAACGGAGAGTTAGGGAATCTATAAAATTTAATGACCGAAAGTTAGATGTGTGAGGATTAAATGAGAGTTGAGAGTCAATCAGATAGAATGTGATGATGAAAAATAGTATGAATGAAGTTGGTAAATGATGTTGGAGGCCACTGGATCGAAGAAATGATTTCAGGGTTTCCGTGTGAGAGAGAACCGAGTATGCCTTCACCCGATTGAAAAACACTAAAATGACTCGAAATGGGAATTCATAAGATATTAAATGATTTATAACCTTAGTAATTATATAAACGACATGATAATGAAATTTTAATTATATTTATCACATCAGTTATATAGAAACTAATGTGATAAATTAATTTACCATGTTGGCTATTTTATAACCAATGTTATAAATCAATGAGATTTTCTTTATAATGTTTTTTATTCTATAACTGATGTAAAAAATTTAATTTATCACATAAGTTATAGAATAACTATCATGATGAAGTGGGAAACTTCATTTATTAAATCGATTATAGAATAACTAATGTGATTAATCAATATACATGGATTTTCACATCAGTTATAAATAACCAGTGTCAATGGATGATATAATAAATAATTTCTATACTAGATATTGGAAGGGTAAATCTAAGGTCGTCATCCTCTTTATCTTCCCCGTGATTTAGCTCTTTTGGATTTTCTTTGGAAGTATTCTATGATGAAATATTCTTGTAGGGGTGAGGGGTGTCACTCTTTTGACATCCAAAAGATGAGGCGACCATTTAGGGATTGCTTGCTGGTATTAGGCCGTTTTGGAGTTCCAAATGGGAAATGAGGGACTGAGAATGAGCCTCCTCATTTTATCCTATTTCAATGATAAATAATTCTAGCATAGCTGATGAAACAAGGATTTTATGAGGCTTATGGTATGGAATGAAGAAATTTTCATCTAGGATTTCATTAGTGATTGGATATTTGACAACAACTCCATCGTTATTAGGAACAGTTGTCACAACTAACCTCATAGATATTGTTAGATGTGTGATTGAATTTAGGCACACCCCTCCAATTTAATTGATGGAAATAGCGTACTACAAGCTGAGATACTTAAAAGGATACTATAGGATCATATCTAGGCTATTTGGGGCATTGATCTGAGTGACATTATCAGATAATGACAGTTTCCCTTCCTTAGGGTAGAACCGTGTATCTATGTTCTGTGACTCATAGGATTTGAATGTGGATTTTTCACCATGTAATGCTCAAATTTTTCTATTGATTCAATATTTGATGCATTGGTGGTATGGTAAGGTAATAAACATATGTTTGTGTAGCCTAGGTCTTCCCAGCATAAATTTGATGAATTGGTGGTATGATGAGGGATTGAACTCATGTTGATGTATCTAAGGTCTTCCTAGACAAATTTTCAAGGTTTTATCCTTCCTAACAACTATGAATTCTGATCTAGATAAGAGATCTATGAACTCAGTCCTAATTTTTAATTTCCCAAGAGGCCTTTTCTCATTCGTATCATAATCCTATTACATTAGAGTGAATGGGGAAAAGTGTGATTCATTGAAAACCAGATGAAGAAGTGTTTACATTAGGATGAGCTTGAATCTTGAACTATTTGAAATGAAGTATTATTGGATATCAATGGAATTTATCCTACTAGATTTATTCAAGGGGATGAAGTTCCCCTATATGATAACATCTTCATCTTGATCTATGAATGAAATGACTGTGTGAAATTCTGCAGGATCATTATCTACACGATACACTTCAGTAATGGAAACATCAGCAATAAACTCTTGGAGAATTGACAAGGACTCTAAGAGTTCTTATTAGAGGTATTTTGAAAATCTCATGGAATACAAGGTTGAATACTTGGCCAGAACCAAGGATAATTACTTCAGAACATCATATTTTTGGTCCATTGTTTTTTCATTTCCATGAATGGAAATTTTCATTCATAGGTTCTTTGAGAGTTTATGTTCCTGAAGTGGACAGATTAGTCCATGGAGTAGGATCTAAAAGTTCTCACACTCCTAATGTATTAGGTCATATGGGTCTGCCAAGACACAAAGGTTGGTTAGGTGGTAGAATATCCTCTAACCGTTCTTACAGGATGATTTTATCAGGGATGAACCTATCTTGTCTGGGGGAAGAAATCCCTTTTTTCCAATTTATCTCATTAGAGAGCTTTCCCACATGTTTTAGCCTCATATATAGTTTAAGTAAGGGTGTTTTTAAAGAAGTTATTCTTGGAATTTTCTTCTGACTCTTCTATCCATGTATATTTTTGGAATATTAGATTTTAAAGGAATGAGTGGTCGATGAAGTTGGATGTGTTGTAGAAGAAGCATCATGGGGCACAATCAGCTACTAAAATTATTCTCGGAGGATAACATGAGTTCAATTGGTAATTTTCCTAGCCATCTAGTCATCAAAAATTTGCGTAATATTGCTCTTAACTTCTTTCCATTCATTTTCTTCCTCTATATTAGTGACCGAATCATACACAAACTGAGCAGGAATATTTCTCATATTCACTTTCCCAGAGTCCACTATCGTTTTCCTGAGGAATTTGAAATCAAAATAATCCTATATGTGGTTCCCCAAAATTTTATTAAAGTGTAAATAGTATGGGAGATCTTATTAACCTTCTTTTATAGGCTTTCAGGGATTTAGCAACTAAACCAAGTTGTTTTCCAATGCCGAGATGAAGTAGTTGATAACTAGGTCATTTAAAAAAATAGACCTTTTTTTCATCTCCTCAAACAGTTTCTTCCTTTGATATCTCTAATCATCCCCAAAATATGATCAATTTTATTGATCCTCAAGAGGTAGAACCATACAATATAGTGCGGTCTTTTTTGTGGGAGTAGGTACATGTGCTTTCTTAAGTGTAACTGAAGAAGCCTCTTCTTTATGTGATCTCTTTACTTAAGTTTACGGAATTACTTGTCCCTTGGATTTTGTCTCTATGATGGAGTCTTATAACTTTTGAGCAATCATAGAAAGGTCCTGAACCCATCATGTTTATTTCACAAGAATCAATGACATTCACAACTCATCACAAGGGTTTACTATATAGATAGGAAACAATTGTTCTTGAGGGAATGGTAGGATTACTGAATATATCAGTCATTTTCAACAAGTAGTGATGTATGAGACCCATTCATTCTCCCATTTCTTTCGGTTTGTGATATTGAAGACTATTTACTTCTATAGCGTTGAGTTTAACTGCAAGAGAAACTTCCAATAGAGGTCTTTCCACACAGTGACTGACTTAAACTAAAAACTCGTGTTCCATTCAAAGGTTGGACCCTGCACAGATTTCACAAAGAACCTAAGTTTTATAAACATCTATTGTTTAGGGGTCCCCATAATGGGGTCGTAGTGAGAGATGATATGATTCCAGTGCTGCTCTGGGTCTCCTCATCTGTTGATTATTGGAAATGTTGGGTTCCCAAAATTTGGTGGGTGAAGAGTCATATATACCCTTTTGGGGTAACTTTTATTTTCTAGATGTATTGGTGAATTTCATTCCTAAATGGATTCTAATCGATCCCCCAGGGACTCAACAGTGTTCATAAGAATTTTTGGGATGTTCAGATAAGATGGATCTGGAATCAATATGATAGTAGGAGCCTAAATAACTGCGACAAATAATTCCTGAATGGGTGTGCATATTGGAGCCTGATTTGGTGTAGTAGCAAGTAAGGATATTGGTTGAGGCACTGCTAGTACTTTCCATGGGAAACATATTGGGGAGAGCCTGTAAGGATGTGTTTGACCCTGTTCTAGATTTACACCCAATAGGGGGAACTCTTGATCTGCTACAATGGGATCCAAGTGTATTTTTTGGTATCCCACGTTGAGCAGGTGTTCCAGATCTGCTTCATCTTTTGTAAAAAACAGTTTTTGTTGAGGTGTGGCAGATGGAAGCATGAGTCGAGGACCTACTGGCAGAACATATCCAGCAGGAGGGATGCCTCAATGTAATCCGGCATTTAGTCTTCTTAATTATTTCTTCCCCTACTGCTATTGAGAAAACCTTTCTTCAAGACAAAGGGTTCTATTCTCTTCGGGATGGGGGTGAGGTACAAATTTTCCTTTACCATTTCCCTTATTGGATGCCTTTTGAGGAGGTAATTGTGGATTTATTGAGGGAGTGACCAAATTAAGGGAAAACCTATGGTTCCAGGTATACACACCATCATCAAATGTTTCCATGTCAACCATATCATGAAATGAAACTTCTTCATTAGACTCCTTTTTCAAAGTTGGCATCACGTTCTGTAAAATCTACGAGGGATACATTGATGACATTAGCTAATGTGAAATGAATTACATTAATTATATCAATTTTATTGTTATACTATGTTCATTTACACCATCCATGAGGATTTTTACACTCCTTTTCCAATTCTCTAGGAGCTTCTTGGAATATAACAATCAGAAGGGAATTTCTAGATAGTTCATTCATGCGTTTCCCTAGTGAGGGTAGTAGATCAAAAAATGGGATGAACTGGGAGGGTCCATTATTACAATTTTCCATAATTAGGAGAAAAATGATTCCCACTGATCAGGGGTTTATTTAGGTTAGAAATCATCCATCCCTAAAGGATGGAGCTATTTTTATCCAACTTTCAAAACTCTTCTGGCCTAGTTTTCTGGCCTTGAGGGCTGGGTTAAAAAATCCCCCATCCTTATGGGTAAAGGTTTCTTCTGAACTTCCATGGATACTACTACCGTGACTAACTATATTATTTTATAGAGTTTTTTTCCAAACAAGTGATGGGTGGATCATTTAGTGTGTACTTAGATCAAACATTTCCAAATATATTTGTGCTATTTCTAATGTTTACACTATTTGATGGAAGTCTTCTTCTAAGAGGGATTAATTATCAATATATTAATATTTATGACATAAAAGTCTCTCAACAACCTGCTCTCTTATGGCCCAATTTTGGTCAAAGTTAGTAATGGACTATTTTTTTAGCGTATCATCGATCGTGGATAAGGTTTGTTTACTATATCTGACCTGAATATATAACGTTGAAAATTTAAAACTTTAGAAAAAATTTCTATTTACAGACTATAGTGAAATTTAATGCTCCATGTGCACCCCATCCTTTGATTTTAACACCTTATGAATTATCATTGATCACCTATCATAATCACATTAATGTTCATAGGAATTACCATTGATGGGATCCTTACAGTTTCTCAATATTCAGATGTTGTGACTCCAAGAGAGCTTCCAAGTCAATTTGGAATTCCAACCCTTATATTAACCTGAAGTTACATTGATACTCATTATAAGTTAATAACTTTGATTACAAGTGATTAATATTTTTCCATATGTTGAGGTGGTTTTCATGCACACAACATTCTAAAAACACCTCTATAATTTTGTATTGAGGGGTATCCATAGGATAGAACATGGCCGATATGTCTCCATTAGAAAAATATTTCCTCATGTTTAGAAAATATTATTCATCTTTCTATTGAGGATCATTTACACTATCTGACCATAGTGGGAACTTTATTTCCATTTTATCATATGTAGTGAGATGGGTAGGGATTTCCTCTATTGTTTTTTGAAGGTAGCTGACCCATAGATGGTTCAGATAATGATGCCACCATGGTCATCCATTTGATTGATAATGGATTTCACTTACCAATGATAAGGTATCACACAAAACTAGACTTGTTTTTTAAATTTCCTCATGATAGATAGGATATCTCATCACTACATTTCCAATTGAATACATTTCTTGACCACATGAAAAAATACTACAGAGAAAACTTTTGCAATGAACACCATCATGGGGTGGAACCACATGGTGGATTAAAGTTAAGGGAATACCCCTTTCTCCATGATCTTTTGGAAATAGAGAGAGTGTTTGTGGCCCTCATCATGAGATGGGATCTCAAGATTGATCAGATTGTGGTCATCAAGAAATCTTTCTTGGTTATGTGTCTAGAAAGGTCCTTCAAAATTATTTCCAATACTTATGTAAGTTGGTAATAGGAGAATAGGGTCTTGAGCTGCCACATATAAGCATATGAGGGCTTCAGGAACTCTAACAATACCAAGATTTGGATCTTAGAATGGTCCATCATTTTCTAGTTGTCTTTACTATGGATTCTTCTTATATGCATTCTTGCAAGTGACTGGGGACACTCACTGAGGGAAGTGGTCTTCAAGGGCCTTTGTTTTGTGCCTGACTTAGAGTGGCCATTAGGATAGGATGACTACTCTAGTTGGAGAGGTTTTGTGTTCCCAATAAAGTTTTCTATTTACTATGGGAATGTTTTCCCCATTTTCCTATAGGATTGGAGAAGAGGTGTGTGTCTACTCTAAAGTGACATGCTAATGACCCAACCCACTTGTTGGGATAGAGTTGTGTGTCCATCCTTTAGGTACTACTATCATCATGATTATAATATCCTAGAAAGTCTGTAGGTTGTGGGTGGATTTTTTTTTCTACCCTTTCACCATTATAAGGATATGATTGGTGACTTCAGTACTAGAAATAGGTATATATACCTACTATGTATCTAGAAATGGTGTATTCACCTACTTCTATACTCCAATTCTTGTTTTTCGATACTGGATGTACTCATGTGTGGGGGAAGAGAGTAGAGTCTATCCCTACTCATCATAGGGACATTCCAAAATTCTTCTCTAGATGTTTATAGATGAAACTATAGTAAGTCTTGATGAATGTAGGTAGGTGTGTGCACCTACTCATATATTTCCACCAAACATGGTTGTTGGGCTTCTTTGAGTTATTCTAGATGATTATACTAGGAGGATTGGTGGGTGTAAGTGGGTGTATGTTCCTACTCATGGTATGTCATTGGATTTGAATGATGGGCATCCTTGAATTCCACCAAGTTAGTCTGTTGGTAGGATGAATTAAAGAAGACTATTTTATGTTCCCAATAGTGTTTTTCTACCAAGTTGGGTTGGTGGGATTATTCGTAGGGGAGATAGGTGTGAACCTTCTCCTTGGTGACCAACCACTGTCCTTGATGGGTTGCCTTTCCTGCCAGGGTCTAAAGGACCTGGGTCAGGCAGCTGAGGAAAACACACTCATCATGTTGAGGGATCATGACCATGAAATGATGGTAGTGGACATTTTAGGTATGAGGGATTTAGAAACACCCCTATGTATATTGTGTGAGGCCATATGTGGCCTCTTGATAAAAAACCTAAGATATGGGAGGGACTAGTTGTCACTTTTTAGGGATAGGCTCCCAAAATGGTTGAAGATGGTGGTCAACTCTATTTTCATCTAGACTAGTGGTCATCGCTGACTGAATAATTGGTGGGGATTGGTGATTTGGAAGGCCTACCAGGTGGCCTCCAAGTTTAGGGTTTTACTGTATTGATGGTACTCCCAGAAAATTGAGTTTGAGAACCAATATTGAAAACAATAGGTTGTTGATGGTGTCCTCCATATAGATGAAGACCTGGCTTTATTAATAGTTGGGGCATGCATTGGGGACTACTATAATGAAATTACAGGATTAAGGGGAGTTTTTGGAAGCAAGTTCCTGAGATATATTAAATACACAAACAAGAAAACCCCATAAAAGAAGCATCCGATTAGAATGAAAATATGTATGGTAGATTGTATTTTTTGGCCAGGTTTTATCAAGATAATGTTTCCTAATAAATGGGTGACACTATCATTTTGGTTAAGAATTCACTTCAGGCTCACCATTTTTAAATCCATTGGAATTCAGCCGCCTGAAATTTGATTACAGGGGTTGAATTTCATGTAATCAATCATGTTGGGTTCACTATTTCTAAATGGTTTCCAATAGGGGTTTTCATGGAACCAGAAACACCGAATGGTTCTGTATCCTTGAGGGATATACTTTCCAAAATTAATAACTCGTTGGTGAATTTTTCCAATGATTCTTAAGAACTCTCATTGGCCGAGAGGATGGGAGGTCGACCTCATCATTCCAATCTCAAGGTAATTTTTTTCCAACACAAGGACTCTCGTATAGATTTAAGATATGTTTATACATCTTTTATTATTTTCTATGTATGATTTGGGTAACCCTTGAATAAATAATAAATTATTAGCATGTATAGATTTCAGAATCATCTGTATGTATATGAGGTTCTTCATCGATGGAGATATCATAATGTATATGAGGTCCTATATCAATGTTATCTTGTTATATACTGATTAGATATTATTTGGTCATAATTATGATGACGTTGGTTTTCTAGACACATAGTGGGGAAATCTGGAGTGTATTTTCATCTATGGATATGAGGGTTGTTTTTATTTTGGGATCAAACCCATGAAATAGGCTTCCTATGTATCCTAGTGAGAGGGTTTAGAACACATGTAGTTCAGTGTCTCTTAATGAGACACATCATAACTTTTAAGGTCATTTGTTAAAGACCTAACCATATAGTTTAATGACATGTGACAATGACATCTAGGTGAATGGTTCCTAGTCAAATTTTGGTGTGAGACTTATGCCGAGGGATCCCAGTAAACCTTAAAGAAGTAAGGATTTGGAAGCTAAATTATATGCTACTTGTAATGTTGCCCAATGAAAATATATTTGAAGTAAGGTGTTGGGTTTGGACCTCAGGGATGATTCCTATGTATCCCATTTGGATAGGAACTAAATACAACATATTTTAGTTGGTCTTGTAGGGGAGTTTAGCCCTTTGGGAGGATTAATTTGGGGCTTATTTCTGAGAAGGATGCCTTATATAATGAGGGGGAATGAGTGATATTATAGATCATGGTAATTTTGATGGTAGTTTGGGTTGTATACTTATGGAGGTGTCCCCTTGAGCTTGGGACTTAGGTATGCATCCTACATTTCCTTATTATAGTAGGAATCAGAGTTATCATAGTTCAATAGAAGGTTCAGGCTTACACAATATGGTTTCCATGGTGAATGGGGGTTATGATTGGGGCTTAATACTAAATAGGTTTCCCTTAATTAGTTAGGGATTACCCGTGGAATGAGTCCCATGGAATAATAAATTTGGGGCTTACATCTGAGGAGGATGTCCATGAATTGGTTTGGGATCATGTGGATGTCATGACAATTTTCAACTTTAATCCCATGTTAGTTATGCTCAGTTTGTGAAATTAGAGGAAGAAAAAGATACTGAAAAAAATACAATCTATGATTCGTTGAAGTTGGATATGTGGCCTTAAGGACTAGCGACTATGTGGAAACATTGGAGGAAAGATAGAGGATGATTCAAAAGAATATATTTCCAAAACATGCATTTGACCATTGGGTTTTGTGATTATGGCTAGCCTATATGTCCACATTAGTCTAGATGAGTCATACTTGAATGTGGTGGGAAATAGTAAGTCCAAGATATAGCAAAATACACTTTTCCTCCTCCATTGGTGCAAGAGGATGGGGCTACGTTCAAGAGTGGAGATGACTTTGGTTCTCATCCCCTATATGACTCAATTGCCAAGGGGGTGAGGAGGATGAGGAGTAGAAAATCCTAAAAGAAAGGATATGGGATTTATCTACAAAGGATTCCCTTAAATTGGTTATGTATAGGAAGAGAAGTATCTCATTCCATTTGGAATGGAAAATGAAGTGCAATCCTCACCCTTCCCATATGGAAGTAGAGGATCTAGGTCTCAGAGATGGAAAGTGTAGGACATGATCCTAAACATAAAATCCAATACTAAGAAACCCCTGATACTTTATTTGGGGTAGGGTTACTCATGACTAAAGGAATAAAAATATACATTCACCCGGGAACCCTAACCCTTTGGTTGGAAAAGTCTAGGAATCCTCTAACCGAAAGAATAAAAATCCAAATGGGAGGCATGCTGGTGTGATTTTTCCCATGATTTTCAACTCTAGAGGTTTAAATGGAGTTTTAAACATGGTCCCTATCAGATAAGGTAACCAAAGTATAACAGTTACTTCCATGGGTGGCTTAAAAAAGGGCTTAATAAAAGGCTCACATATGGGAGTCTTGCGCAGATAGGCCCATGCAAGAAAAGGAATGCTCATACATAGGGTACTTCACTCAGGTGGACTTGGGTGATGTGATGGTACCTTGGGAAATTAAACACCTAAGAAAAGAAAATGTGTGAGGCTTTTACCAAGACTTTAAGGGTATCAAAATGTGTTATGAGAAGTGGCTCATGCAGGTCCATGGTTAGGGGAGGGGGCCTCATGCTTGTGTTTGTTAACCACGGGGGGAGTGAGTGCCTCATGAAGGTGTTGTTTATTTTAAACCCTTGTAGTAATTTGGTTTTACTATCCCCATTTAATTATCTATTCTTCATGTTTTATATGACTACCTATAAGGTTTTGGAGGGTTTCAGTGAAGGACTACGGTGATCGGAGCATTGAGAGGCCTTCAGAAATTTCTATCCATACAAATGAACACTCCAGGGTCCTATTTATAGGAAAATATGGGACCCTAGGGGAAGGGGATATATTGATCAGGGGTTCTTCTCAAGTATGTCACACAATCTATATTTCAGACTGATCACACAGGGTGATGCACAGGTACCCTAAGCATTGAGGGTGCTTGGGGTGTTTGGGAGAATGACCGTTAGAGGACATTACAATCTTTGGACTTCTTCATTTCTCTTAATCAATTCTTTCTAAGGTATTTACCCTTTTCACCTTTTCATCCATGTGAAAAAACTGAGTGTCAATAATGATTTTCAAGATCAAATCATTCAGATATGGGGTTTTAGTAGCAATAAAATTATAAGACCCCAAAAATTTAGAATACTATGCTCAATAACATTTATAGCAGACAACACTGAGCTTTAAGTGTACCATGATATACTATTAAAAATATTATTATTTAAGGTAAAATTTTTAACATCTTATTTAAATTTACAATTATGAATTTTATTAACTGAATAATTACAAATATATGGGTAACATATATAAAAAAATATATTAATTAGATATCTATTATTTCGAAATAAAAATTAAATCATTTGATAGTAAAAAATATTTTTCTCTAAATATATTATTTTTATCTATAAATTTTTATCTTAAAAAATAATATTTTTCACTATTATGAATGGTTTTAATGAAATTTATATATAATATATTTAATAAATTTTTTATCATTCATATAATATTTTTTCTAGTCATAGGATATGTATAAATCATGTTTTATGATTAAAAATGTATTTTTGTAAAAAATATTTTTCACCACGTTTTTTACAGTAATTGTTAAATTAATTACTTAAAAATGTTGAAATTTAATATTTCAAAATGGATCTCATATTTAGAAATAGTTTATTTATGTTTTTCAAAATTATGAATAGTAACCAAGGTAATGTTTTATCACCTCGATAAGTGTAAAATAGATAAAACTAAGTTAAAACATTGGGTTATGAATTTTAAATTCCAATAAAACATCTCTTCATCCCATTGGATGGGTGTATTTAAACTATTATCATCCAATTCTAGAAAATATTGCCACTTTGAGCCATTTTGCTTTGTTTATAACCCTTATAGTATTTAATGAAAATGATAAATACAAATTGCCACTCTCTCGAATTTAATAACTATAAATGTTTATTATAATGATAAAAGAGGATAATTTTAGTTTTAAATATATATTTTAAATAAGAATTAAATTTTTTAACTTTATAATTTATTTATAATTTATGAAGACTGAATAATTATGTTAAATTCTTATGCAATGCTGACATAATATTTATTCATTAAATAAAAAAATGAAATTAATTATTTTAAAAATATAAAAAGTAATATATTTTGGTTAAAATATTGTGCTCCATAAATTTTATAGATAAATAAAAAACATTATGAATATTTGAATGGTTCATAATATATTTCCTTTGTTTTTAGGTTGTATTTAAATCAAATAAATTGAATAGTATCAAAAATTACATTAATGATATTTTAGGCTAAATAATATCTAATTAAATTATTAACAAATCATAAAAATATTTAAAGAGGGTATGTATGATAATAAATATCTAAAATATCATATATTTTCTATTTATGAGCCAATTTTTATCTTATAAGTAAAAGATGTACCCTTTAATATTAAAAAGACATTATCGTCGTGAAGATTAAAATGGTTAAACCAAGGGTTAAACAAAGAATAAGTTTTAAAATGACACCAAAAACTATATAAATTTCACTTGATTATAATGTTTTTAGCTTATCCACTTTTTCTTCAAATCAATTTCTATTTGGAAGCATTTGGGTTGAGAATGACTTAGTTATATTTTTATCTTTTTAGTAATTCCAAGTGTTTCCTTTCCATGC
This sequence comes from Viscum album, assembly GCA_963277665.1. NCBI lineage: Eukaryota > Viridiplantae > Streptophyta > Magnoliopsida > Santalales > Viscaceae > Viscum > Viscum album. The sequence goes on along the minus strand of OY728145.1, from coordinate 1,080,190,099 downwards.
ATTATAAAAGGAAACCCCTTATATATTTTAGTTATAAAACATTGATCCATATATCCTGAAGAAACATTATAAAATTATATTATAAAATTTCCTATCCAAAAATTATAGTTTTTCATTTTTAAAATACAATTACAAGGGTCCTAAAGAAATGATCTAAGGGAAAAATCCTAAAGAAGAGGTAATCATATTACCCCTACCATTTCAATTTATATATTATTCCAATCCTTTAAATATGTGGTATTCATCATAAAAAAGTATATTCAACATAATTAATATAATTAAATTTTATTATGATCCTGAAAACACCATTATACACCCTCTTTCCCATCAAATGGGAAATGAAAGTATCGCTCGTGTGTAAGTGTGGACTAACACCTCCACACAACGATACAATTTCTTTTTCATCCAGATATTTCATAGATAATTATTATGATGTATTTAATTTTTAAACATTATATTCTTTAAATTATTAGTATTGTATAATTATATTGTTATATCTATAATCTTACCTTCTAATATGTTGGAAAAAGATAATGTCCCTCGTGCATATGTGTGGACTGGAAGCTCTGCGAAGCGATGTGATAAATTTTTTATTTATTTATTACATGAATGGTAATATATATATATATATAGATATATATATATATATATATTAAATTAATATATATTATATATATGATATGCTAATGTTTTTCTAAAATATAATTATTATTTAACTTTCTTTTTCCCATCCGTCAAAACGTGAAAATATCATTCATGCATATGTACAACCTACCATATCCATGAACAACGTAATTAATATTTATATATAATTAATATGAAAGAATATATATATATATATTTAATGAATATGTATGATATTTATATCATAATTGTTTTATGGATATGATGGAACCCTGATAAAATCACATCGACCAAATCTACTTAACAGAAACATACATGAAAAATGAAGCAATTATAACCTTGAAGGTCGATTTTAATAAACAATTATTAATAAAATGGTTATAAAGGTTGTAAGTAAATCATATAAGGTTACATATATATATTATTTCGTTTATGGAATATATGTATAATTAATCAATAATTATTATTTAGGATGTTCCAATACAAATGAAGAAAGTCGGACCTGAGGTATGGGTTCTTCATCTCAAATTGTCATGTTTAGGAAATATGTTATGTTTTACACCTATATACTTTTATGAGGTATATATAATTCCCCATTGGATATGTTATATCATTAATATCATTATATTAAAATAATTTTAAGTTTACTTTGAAGTTATTTTTTTCACGAGGTTTATGATTTGAATGTTTCCAAAGGGGTAAGGGTTTATTTCACAATATCATAATTATTTGGGATTGGTTATGTCTAATTATTTACTAGGTTGTTTATTTTATATTTATATATTGATCCAAATATATTTTATTCTCTTTTTTTGATGTCAAGGAATTATATTTTCTCTTTTGAGTTTCCTCCCTTTAAATTTCCAAAGACCAAAAGAGTATTTTTATAAAAGTAGACTTTATTTCTATCTTCTGTTGAAAACAATTTTCTTTCTTTGTCCATTATTTATAAACATGTTTTCAAAAATTATTTATATATTCTATAATGATTGTTTAAATTCATTTTTACCCATTAATTAATTTAAAAAATTGTTTAAAATTAATCTTCTTATCGTTTTCCAAATAAGGTACTTTTGTCTTTTAATCAAAAATTTGAAAGGATTTTTTATTTCAATGTTTATAACAAAAAATAAATTTATTTTTGTCTTTATCGCAAAATTATTTTAACCTTCCCTTATATTTTTCCATTTTTATTTTCAAATTAAATATTTTTCCAAATATTCTAGAGATTTTAATTTTCAGAAGTCATTTTCAATGTGAAAAGGTTATTTTCCCTAAGAAATTTTTAATAATAATTTATAGTATTTATATTCATAAAATATAACAAACCATTATTATAATTTTTATCCATTGTGGATATTTTGTAATGAAACCATCCTTATTATTTCTCTAGATGGTTCATTATCAATTTGATTGGGGAGATTATTCACATTACGTATACTAGTTATTTTTATATGGAATGTTTTTATTATAATTAATAAATATTGATAAAATTGTGTGACATATTCATATGGTGAATGCATTGGAATTATTAAGAGACATTTAGAGTCTATAATTATATAAAGTTTGATGCATCAATATGTATCATGAGACAAAATGGGTTTGATATGTGGTCGAGGCCTTACCCATTTATGTATGATGTCATGGAATGAGGCCTTGATGATATGTTTATGATGTCTTAGAACGAGGCATCAATGTTATGTTTATAATGTCCTAAATTATGAATTAATTTCTTATGAAATTAGTCATTGATGTCCATGTGATTATTTTAATATCTTTGATATCTATGGACAATCTTTAAGCTCATGTGGTTATTTATATGGAATTATTTTATCATCACTTAATCCAACCATATTATTATTCATTCCCAAGTTACTAATTTAATGGAATGAATTTTCATATATTTAACTTCCAAAATTTATTTTTACTTATTTACTCATGATATCTTCCATTGCACATAACCATTACTAATCATTTGAACTTACCCTTTTCTTTTGTTTCTTATCCTCATGATGTTAGGAAATGTACTATAATTGATATAAAAGGATTTGCGAGATATAATAATTATGTTACTAAAAAAGTAGTATGTTTTTTTTTATGTTTTAATATTTAATTTAAAATTTAATTATATATATAGTTTACCCGGACTACTAAAAAATTTATTCCTTTGGTATATGATCACTTGAAACTCATTCCAATGTAATAATGTTACCATCATCTCTAGGATACTAGAGTTATGGTCAATATAGTTGGTATTAGAGGATGTTTATTAGAAAACGTGGGAACTAAATTGTGTACAACATAGATCAAGGAACATAACCCTTCCAATAACTTTCTAGATATGACTAGGTATAAGATAACATCATAATGTTTTGTTAAAGTAGATATTATTTGGTTTTCATAATAATGCATATCCTTGTGGATATTATAAGTGGACATGGGTTTCAAATAGATGAATCTAGTCATAATATCCCCAAAAAGTGTTTGATGAGTATATCACAACCATTATTTCGGTGTATGGTGAGTACACAATTACTATGAACCCAGTTTTACACTATTAGGGGATATTATTAGGTTAAATTCATATTTTATTTATGAATTATAATGATGAATAAGAGAGTAGAACTTATGGAATCCTATGATATTCCATAGTTATATGTGATAAGCCTAAAGTTCTTGGGGTTGATAAGTCTAATGTTGATTATAAGTTTAAAGGAATAAATAAACCTTTTGAGACTTTATGTGGTTTGAGTATAATAGGATTTAGGATATTTTGAGAGACATTTATGGAAATAAAATGATTTGGTTTAGAATATGTTTCAGTGAAAATTTTATTTGAGGAATAATGATTTTAAATTTCTTTGACATAAGATTTAAGGAATTGAGAACCTTTAAGGTTAAATTTATCATTTATGTTTAGGTAATTATTGTTGATTATTATAAAATAGTTAGTATATTTTTGAAATATATCTTATAGATAACCATTATATTGAAAACCGATTTGATAACTAAGTGATTAATGTTAAGTAAACTATATTGGGAATATTATATGATTATGGTAAACAAAATTTGGGGAATGATGATTGAGTTAATTTTTGGAATCATATATTATTTTATTCTAGATTTATAGTGATAAAGGATATTTATAGAAATAAATTTTATATTTTGGGGAGTGTATTATTAGAGTGTAAACATTTTTTGTATATGAACTTATGAGCGTTTGATATTCATTATATATAATAATCAGTTTTATCTTAATACGTATATATATACATATGATCAAATATTTCTGATTTTTAGTCTTTCAAATTGGTCAAAAATATTTTGGAGGAGTCTGGTGGTTAAGTTTAACTTTGGTCATTGATATTAAGGTTTTAGAGATTAATGTATTGTTTAATCATATAATGATTTCCCATCTTGGATAACCTCTATGAATAATTTTGGTTTTGTTAAATATATAAAGATACGAGGAATGAATTAAAATTATTATATGGATCTTATGATCTGTTAAAATTCAATTTTAGTTTTTGAATCATGAAAAGTTCATCTTGAATATTTATTTCTTGGAGTAAGAGATGAAGTGGAAATTGATCGAAGCATAACCAAAGGATGAAATTGTACTTATGATAAGGAAATATATTAAGGAAGTATATTTTATCATATCCTCTATATATATTGTAATGGAGTTCCTAAAATCTTTTAAAATGATATGGAAATAATAATTTTATACTTTTACCTTAATTTCTTATGAATCGATGGTCTTTTCACTCATCATAGATTAATGGATTTGTAGTATTTAAATTTCTCATGAACATGTTATTTATTAATCTCTATTATCCCTTTTACACAATTCTTCTCTTATATTTCTAAATTTTATCTCCCCACTAATGTTCACTTTAATCAGGAACCTGATTATGTGTTATTTTAGGAAATGTTCATGTTTCCCACTTTCTCTTTTCCAAGGAAGTTTAATTATCCCTATGTACAATATGGGTTTGCAACAAAGGCATTTTCAAATATTATACCTTTGATGACTGAGATAAAATTATAGGGGAATAATTTATTTAAGGGCATGGAATGTAACACCATGAAAATATAGAATACTATGCGTGATACCTTTCTTTACAAGAAATACTTAGATTTAGGCGAACCATGATACACTATAAAAAATTTATTATATAATATAGCATTTTTAACCTATACCCTAAATTTATGGGTATGAATAGAATGAAATAAATAATAAATAATTTATGTTTTACAAATTTATGAATAAATCTATCATATATCAATTATTTACAAATAAAAGGAAAATCATCTTAAAGTAAAAGATATTTTTTATAAAAAACTGTTTTATACACATTATGTTTTTCACCTAATAAATTAAATTTATCACTCTTAGTCAATGATTTGAATGAGATTTATATATTATATATTCAATAAATTTTTTAACATTCATTTAATAATTTTTTTATTCATGGGATACAAATGAATCCTTTTTAATGATTAAAAATGTATTTTTCTAAAAAATGGGTTTCGTTGCATTTTGCCTATTTATTTTATAAATAATTTCTACAATGTATAGAAATTGAATCTTGAAAAATGGATCCCATAATTGGAATATGGATATCCAAATTTGATAAAAAGGTCCCATTTTATTTTTGGTCATTATGAATTGTAACCTTGGTAAATTTGTGTCACATCTATGAGGGTAAAATGGGGATAACGCATTGGTTTATGGATTTAAAATTCTAATAAAATGTTTGTTTATCCTATTGGATGGCTGTATTTTTATCACACCAATATATTTAAAATATATTCACTTAGTTACATTTTTCTTTGATTATGACCCTTATATTATTTTAAGAAAAGGATAAATACAAAATCTCACTCTCTTGAGTTTAACAACTATAAATTTTAAATATAAGGATAAAAGCTGGATAAGTTCAGTTATAAATATATATTTTAAATATTAACTAATTTTTTTTATCATGTTTATTTATTTCTAATTTTCAGTGATTGAATAATTACCTCAAATTCTTACACAATTCCTATACAATACTTATTAGGTTATTAGAAAAATAAAATAAATTATTTTAAATATATTTAAAGTAATAAAATTTGGGTAAAATATTATAATTCATGAATTTTAATGATAAATACAACATATTAAGAATGTTTTAAAGCTTTATATTCAAATTAATTTTCTGACATGTTGTCTTTGAAGTCAAATTAAATGAATAGTTCCAAAAAAGACAATAATGATATTTAATGTTAAATAATATTTTATAAATAATTTAAATATAATAAAATCATGAAATAGGACAAGTAGGATACATTTTTTCCCAAAATTTCATCACTTTTCCATTAATTATTTAATTGTTACCTTATATGTAAAATTAAACCCTTTAATATTAAAAAGTCATTATTGCAGTTAAGAATAAACTTGGTTAACCAAGGGGTTACACCAAAAGATAATTTTTAAAATGACACAAAATCATATATAAATATTATTTGCTAATTATATTTCTAAATTATCCCCATTTTAATCAAATATATTTCCATTTGGAAGACCATTTCCTTGGAATGACTTAATTATATTTTAATATTTTTATTAATTCAATGTGTATACTTTCCCTCCCTTATAAAATGACTCCTCTTATCTATTTTTTACACCCCTATGATTAATCCCTCTGAAATAAAACCTATAGAATTATATTATAAAAGTTCCTATAAACAAATTTGTGGTGTTGGTATTCTTAAAATACTATTTCAAGGGTTTATAATAAAGGATCTAAAGGAGGTCTCCAGAAGAAGAGGTAATGATATTACCCAAACTATTTTAATTTATTTCATTTCTACCCCCTATAAAACTATGGTATTCATAATATTATAAAAAACTAAGAATGAAAATTATTCCAATATTTTATTTTGATCACCAAACCACCATTATTCATCCCCTTCTTCATCAAATGGTAAGTGAAAGTATCACTGTTGTATAAGTGTGTACAACGACATCCATATTGATATACAATTATTTTTTCATCACCATATTTCATGGATTTCTATAATTTTTGTACATTTTATTTTTAAAATTATTATGATTTTTGAAATATAACATCATATATACCTTCTTACCTTCTAATTATTTAGAAAACAATAACACCACTCATGCATATGTCTGGATTACCATCTCCATGAATCGATGTGATTCAGATTTAATTTTATTGCAAGAATGTCAATATGTATAGATTTAATTAATATATATGATTTATATGATATAATAATGTTTCTATAAAGTATAATTATAGTTTAATTTTTTTCATTCCATATATCGAAAAGTGAAAATAGTGTTCATGGGTACGTACGACCTACCATCTCCATGAATGGCACAATTCATTTATCTATATCTACTTTTCATTAATGATTATATATATATAATTAATATATATTATATTTTAATAATTATTATCATTCTGGGGATGAGGTAACCTTTATCAGTGTAAAATTACCAAAACTAACAAACCAAAACCTAGATGAAAGATGGAGCAGTTATCACGAGAACAATGATTTTAATAATGAATTTTCAATAACAGGGTGATAAAAATGTTAGAAGTAAATAATATATTATTTTATGTATATAATGTTTTCTATAATATATTTATAATAAATCCATACTTATTATATAGGTGGTTTGAACATATATGAAGGAAGTCAGAGTTGAGGTAGTGGTTCTTCATCTCAAATTTTCTTCTCTTGGAGATATGTTCTGTTGTACAACTATATACATTTATGAGGAGTATAAAATTCCGAATTTGATATTTTATATCATTAATATCATTATATTCATGGTATTTAATGATTCATTTTATGTTATTTCTTTTATGGGGTTATTATTTGAATGTTTCCAAAATTTTATGGACTTATTTCGAAATCTCTTCATTATTCATGATTATTTATATCTTTGTATCCCTTGGGTGAATTATATGATATCTATAGAATAAACCCATTTTATTTTAATCTCTTATGGTTATTTCTATAAATTAATTTTTTTTTCGTTTCTACCTCCTTAAATACTCAATAGAAAGATAATATATTTTTATTAAAAATTTACTTTATTTATTTCTTCTATCAAAAATCATTTTTCATTTGTATCCATGTTTTTTAAAAAAAAATTCAAGAATGTTGTTAATATTATAATATGAATTATTTAATTTAATTTTTACCCATGATTTATTTTTTAGAAAATGGTTTAAAAGGAATCTTCTCGTTATTTTCCCAGTGAGTTACTTTTCACTTCTACCGAAAATGTGAAATGAATGATTGTTTTAAAGTATATGACATGAACATAATTTACCTCTATAAATACCACTCAATGATTTAAATATCCCATTATATTTTTTCATTGATATTTTCAATAAAAATATTTTCACTTATATTTTGGAAAAATTAAATTTTAAAAATTAATTTTCAATGTGAAAAGGGAATTTTCCTCAAGAATGTTTTAGTGATCATTTTATGGTATTTATATTCAAAAATAACAACAACCACTTATTATAATTATGCTCTAATGAGGATATTTTGTATTCATACCATCCTTATTATTTATCAATATATTTTATGACCTGTGAAACTGGGGAAAGTATTAACATTCTACATGTTAATTATTCCTATATGGAATGTTTTTCATTTTGAAGACATGCTGATTAATTTGTTTTACTTATTAATATGATGAATGGATGAGATTTATTATGTGATGGGAGGGGCTTGGAATTATATATCCCTCAATGCATCGATAGGTCTCATGAGAAAAAAAATGTTTGGTATTTTTCTAAGGCCTTACCCATTTGTTTATGATGTCTTGGCACGAGGCCCAGATGATATGTTTATGATGCCTTAGTACGAGCCCTAGATGGAAGGTTTATGATATATTGAATTATTCATTACATTAATATGAAGTAATCTATTGAAATTAATGTTAATATTTGAATAGTTAAAATATCCATGGATAAGTTTCAAGGTCATGTGATTATTTATATGGAATTATCTTGAGTTTCTTGAGAAGGATAGTGTGAGAAACAAAAAGGGGACATCTCCAATTATATTAGAATCTATAATTTATATTGATAGAAAATACATGAGGAATTTAATCACCCCAAATCACCAAAGGAAGGCTATATGAAGCCTAATAAATCCCCTCTATTGGATGAAAATTAAGTTGTGACTATATAGCCTCTAGATCTTACCTCCTTAGTAATGGATAGGATTACATCAAAGAACACTACAATTAGTAAGTAGACCTCAATTGGGGAAGATGCAATAAAATAATAGGCATAAATATTGGCCATATATCTGAAGGAATATACTTTGGATGAGTCAAGGTAGCATCATAAATTGAGGATAGTTTGACACCCAATAAGCTAGAGTTCCTCTCAGGGTAGGGATGATTGACAAAAAATGATGAATATAGTCTTCCAACACCTGGTCTGTGGATCACTTTGTTGAGTTGATGAATTTATGCATGTTGTTTGTCATTGGCATTTTCACACCAAACTTTTGATCATAAAACACCATGTACCTCATGTGGTTGTGGGCAAATTTTTAATAATTTTCTCTCGGACCATGTGTTTGGGCTTATCAAATCCATGGTGCGAGTGATCATTGATTAATAACTCTATAAATAGTAATATTATGTATACATATTTTTTAGAATTTAATATTAATTATAAAATTAAAAAATTAAAACTAAAAAATTTAATATTTATATTTACAAAAATTTATAATTGCTAATATATAGATATATTATTATTAAAAACTAATTATATATATGTATATACAGTATTGATTTCATATAAAAAAATAATTAATTAGTAACTATATTTAAAATTATTTATTATAATTAAAAATATTTATATTTATATAATTGTAAAAATATTTAGTTATGTGTTTGTGTGATATATAGTAGAACCAACACATACCTTTCTGTATCCGTCTATACAAGTACACATAAATATATATGCACACACACAGACATACATGCACATACACGTGTACACACACATGCATGAACGTACACACGCACACACAAACAGAGATGAATACATATAGACATACATAGATATACAGATACACACATGCATACACATACACATACATACACATACATACACATACACATACATACACATACATAAACATACACATGCATTCAAGTACATACATACATACACATATGTACATACATATACTCATACTTGCACTTACACATAAACAAACTCATACTAACACATACACATACATATATACCCACATAAAAATACACGTACACATACTCATACATATATACACATACACACACATACTTGTACATGCACATACATACACATATATACACATAAATACATCTACTCATACATATATACATAGATATATGTATATACACACATATATATACATACATAAACATGTTCATGAACACATACGTGTATACATACATACACATATACATACATACATACAAGGACATCCACATACATATATACACATACACATAAATATTCTTACACATACATGTATACATCTATGTGTACAAACACACATACAAAAACATGCATATATACCCACATATATACATATACACATGAATACAAAAATGCATGAGTATAAAAACATATACAGACACACATACACATACATACACATACACATACATACATACACATATGCATAAATAAATTCACATATATATATACATACACATACACACATACATAAATGCATATATATGAATGTATAACTTCATACATATATAAACATATGTGCAAATTCATATTTTACATATGTATATATAATAACTCATCAATTTTCACTATTTTTTCCATTTTTCGTATCACAAGATTTTAATGTCATAAAAAACTCATGTCACCCTATAATCCTTCATATGAATAGCATTCAAACCTTGAATGCATCCCTTAGAATTATTATAAAAAATTATTGGATATTGACATAGGTATTGATATGGATGATGGAATACGATGAGCTGCAGACCCATTTACATGTTGACACAACACATGACGTAGGTAGGGGACCTTTAGGCCAAGAAATTAGGGAATTTGGGCTTTAATTGTTTTTAATTAGATAGATATGTAGTGGTTCAAACCTTAGATAGTGGTGCGATCTATCCTTGTTATTCAATAAGTGTGGGTTGTTTCATTTCTTGAAGCCACCATGACCATAAATATGAATATATTATATTTAAATATAAATTTCTAATATACTTAAATACATTATTATATATTTTTGTTGATTAATATAATATATTTTTTATAATATAAGTTATTAAAATATAATTGAAAATATTTTATTACTTTTACATGAATGATATTTTTGAAATTAAATTTTATATGATAAAATATGTTAATATTTTAATATATTTATTTTTATACATTATTATATTTAATTATATGTACACTCACACAAACATATTACTATCAATGTATATGAATAGCATAAAAATATTTTCATATTATAAATTTTATTACATAAATTTAATTATATAAATTTATATATGAACTATATTTAATGTGTCTGTATATTTATTTATATAGTTTAAATCACTATATTATATAATATGTGTGAGTGTGTAATTATAATAATATATATAATAAATAATGATAAAAGAAATAGAAAATATATATATGATTATATATATATTAAAATTAAAAAGGCTAGGGAAAGGCCCCTTTTTTATTTAGTAAAGGAAACACTTATTTTTTACTTGTTGGGTAAAGGGGGACACAATACATGGATTATAGGCTGAGAGCAGGAGATCCCATTTCATGGCTTGCAGGCTCTGACCCGTAGATCTATGGATGGGTTGAAATTATAGTGGGAATGAGATCCAGTTATAGTGGCCTGTATGCCCTAACCTATAGGGCCTTTGGCTATCCCGCACAACATCTACTCATCATACGCTTGCATGTCCCCACACCACTGAAGGCCACCACCATTTTCAACATTTACACTATCATCCTCATGTGTTTCTACCAACATCCATGACACCCCCAATTTTCAAATCTATGTTCCCACACCATCTGAGGGTTCAATGTGTGGAACTCTCTATCTCCCATGCGCCTAAACCCCCCAAGGTTCATCGCCCACCCACTATTGTCACCGTTCTCTAGCACCACTAGTGGTTTCCACATACTTCACCTTCTTAGACATCACCATGTTCTAGAATCATTATGATTTCAACCCTCCAATGTGTACTCACATGTGGGGAAGAGATATATCACCTCCTAAATAAATGGGGGTGTAGTTGGCACTGATTGGGACTCTAACCCCAAACACAAGGACACGCCTTGAGAATATTTAAAGACTAATACATAAAATATATATGAAGTGCAGCATATATATATATATGCCTCAATGTGTTTATTTTATCATATATATATATATGTGTGTGTGTGTGTGATGTGAAATATATATATATATATATTAATATATAAAATTATAAATATATATTTATATTATAAATTATATAATAGGGAAATAAATATATAAATTTAAATATGAACATTAATTAATTAATTAATTAATTTTGTTATATAGTTCATATTATTATGTTCCATAATATGTGTGTGTTTATTTATAAATATGTATACAATTACAAATACATATAAATTAATATATATATGTCAATTAATATATATTGTATTTATATAAATATAAATATAATTATTTTTATATAAAACGTATTTAAAAATATATAAATATGTATATATAAATTATATAATTCATGGTACCATTTACCATTGGTAATAAATCATTGATACAAGATATCGTTTATTAACCCTAAATAAAACGCAAATAAAGTGTGATATTTATAATTACAAAAAAAATGATAAATGGTTCCATTTTATTATTAAATTTTTAGTAGTGAAAAAGGTTTCAATTATCAACACTCTTATTTCGCATTGAAAAATGTTTTCCCTTTATCTATATTTTTGAGTGCTGATAGAGGGTACCATTGAATAATGGGAAAACTATAATAGTGTAATCATCAGGTTTGAATGATCAATACCTTTTACCTTCTTTGTGAATTGATCTTATCTTAAGTGGTTTCAATGTTTTTTTGTAGTAGTTGGGGCTGGTTTAAGTTCCAAATTAGACCTAATTATTGATTTTGTTTCTAGTATAGACATCATCCCTCTACATTAAAGTACATTTCAATTTTAATTTATTCACCGTCACCGTTTTTGTGGGAAAGACAAGTAACATTGATTTTTTTCATTCTAAAAGAAATTGAATATCCCTAAAACATATGAATAACACCTTATGTAATGTTTCCTCACCCCATTACTTTGATAGCGACACACACACACACACACATTTCTGAATCATAATCACATATCCATATTTTCTAAAACCACATAAAAACACTATTAAGTGAAAGCCCATTAGGAATGACCTTATTAAATTTCAAGTTTAATGAAGTGATAATAAATTCTAGTTCATAAATAGTTGATAAAATAATAAAGAAAAAGTGATAAAAATCAGACAACCAAATTATGTAAATAAAGAAAGAAGAGAAAAAGAACACTAAGATTTAATGATGTTTAGACCACTTTAGTCCTACACTAAGATAGTTAAAACACCATATTATTACCATGTATTAAAGTAAAAAAAACAAAACATACATTAAAAGTGATATAACATAGAAAAAATACATTAATAAGAAAAAAACTATATTTATAAAAATCTCAGAAATATTATGAAGAGGCACTTACAAACATTGAGATTTAACCACCAACTTCCATGCAATGGATTCTCTAGGATGCTCCAATGACATCAAAAGTAGGGAATAAAGATCCTAAAAATTAACCAAAAAATGTATCTATCAAAAGATACTGCACAAGGGATCTCTAATATTTCAATGTAATGGGAAGTGGTGTGTCAGGATTAGAACAACTCATCAAGCTCTAGTCGAACTTCCCTAAAAAATCTCTCTCGTCCCTCTCTCCCTCTCCCTATTTGGAATAGAAACAATCACCTATCATGAAAACTTCACGTAAATAAATCTCTCTCATTCTAGAAATAATGAGTAGATATATATAGGGGAATTTATAGTGGTTGCAATTGATCAATAAAAATCATGGAGTGAATGAAGCAATAACTACGATATAAAACATGTGAAAAATCAAAACAAAAGTCCATCAAAAATGTGTCTTAAAATGTTGGGTAATGGTTATATACCTGTTACACAAAGGTGTCTGAACAACTATGTCCAAGTAAATTGTCTAAAACCTCACTACATAAAGGTTATTCTACCATTACTTAAAGGTATCATACTTGCTGTGTAAAGGAAAACCATTATGTACATAGGCTATATAATGAGTCTCTTGGACAATAATTAAGGGTATACCATAGAATATAAGGTGCACATAAGGGTAAAACAAGTACTCACTTAAAGGTAAAACTATAACCATATAAGGGTAAATTAAAATGAGAATAAATAAATAAAGGCTTGGAAAAATCATGCATATAATTCAGATGAATATATAAAACAATCCATACTCAAAAAAATAACAAGAAATTTGTATCATTTATAAATCTATCAAAATTAATAAATAAAATAATACCCACCATTTATAAAAAAACTAATAAAAATATTGATATGTTCGTTCATCAAATTTTTATTGAAGTGGAATCAATTTCATAATATATAAACCATTCATGAACTGATAAAAATAGACAACCATAGTCAAACTATTGAATGATTTTTCATTGGTGTGTATCTTACTGACATACAATATTCTACATTCAATAACATTTCTTTTAAAATGAATCCTAATATCTGTATTCTTTGTACTGCAATGGAATACAAGGTTCTTAGAGAGATTTTGGGAAATTTTTGGATCACAAAGAATAGTAACAATATAATTGGAAAAATGGAGTACAACAATCAAACCCTTATGTAAAATGGATTCTTTCATGGACTATGTAAATGAAATGTACCTATTATTTATGGAAGATAGGGCTACTACTAATATTATATTACATTTCTAAGAGATTGATCCTCCACCTGCAGTAAGAAAAATCCAGTCTTTGATTTTTTTTAAATTAAAATTTCTTACATAATATGAATAACCATAACCAGTAACTATGTCTACAGAATTAAGATTCCTACCATAATGAAATGAATTTAATGAAGTATAATGGATGTACATCGTTAACCAATTTAGCATATTCCAGTGTGGATTACATAAATTTTAAATGAACCTACTCATAGTTCACACATAGAAGGATACATTTGACCTAATAAAAATCATATCAAATATAATACTACCTAAAAAATTAGGCTTTGTGATTCTAATCATGTATTTAATATCAGTAGTAGTTGTATGAGTTTGGGATGATGATACTTTGAAATATTGATCAAAGGGATTAATAATTGGTTTTAAAATGTCAAAAAATTATCTATTAATAACATTAAGCACATTGGAATGTAGAGATTGATAAAGTAAATTTTTATTTATAACCCATATGATTTATATAACTATGATATACTTCACAAAATTAAAATTTTTAATAAGATAAATTCAATTTCATTTTGACATTGGTGGATAATCACATATTACTACATATGAGAACCATGTTATTAGAAACATTTTATAGGTAAAGCATGATTTTTTTTAAAATTAAAACACACACATGAAACAAACTAACTACTATTAAAACCATTATAATACAAGAATGGATAAAACTTTTTTATAACATTTTTTAATTTTTTTAATCCATAATGTTATTTATTATGTAAAGAGAGTTTGTTAGTTTAAAACTCATTTTCAAAACTTGTAAGAGTATTCACGTATAATTTTTCATCTAAATATCCATGTAAGAATGAAACTTTGATATCAAGTTGTTCAACATGTATTTCTAAATAATAAAAAAGAAATAAATATTCTAATTGAAGAATTTCAAAATATAGGAGAACTTATTTTAGAATAGTCAATTAACTCCATTTGAAGGAAACCTTTAGACATCAATCTGACCTTATATTTGATTTAATTCCCTATAATGTTATTTTATTTATTGTTGTAGATCTATTTATTTCCATTCACCTTGGAAGTCCATATATTTTTAACTATATACTAACTATGGTTCTTTATGTGGGATTCCTTCTCATTTACATGGAATAAATAAAATGCACTTAGATTTTCTCATTAGTATCCACATTATAGCTATGGGTATCCTCGCCATAATGATCGTGGAAAATATGTAGAGAAAAGGAATCTATATCAGTATGGTTATACCTAGAAGGTGGTAGAATAAATCTTGTATCCATATCCCTAGTGATATGATAATCTCTATGATCACTAGAATCTTTAGCATCTAAAGAATCATGAGATTCAAATCCAAAATCTAAATCAAGTATATATTCATGTGGAGGTGTTTCAAGAGGAGACTCACCATCCATGTAAGGGTCAAGCTCAAGATCCCTATTTCTAGAAGTATCAACACTTCCATCACTGGGAGGATTGACTCTTAGATGAAGATAATACAGAAAAATCACATCCCAAATGATAATACACTTATGAAAATTATGTTTTTATACCTATATATTATACCCTTTCACCCCCTCAAGATATACTATGAAAGAGTATATAACCACCCTAGGCTCAATATTTTCCTAATTGAAATAAGTATAAGAAGTGTATCCAAATACTCTATGATTTCCATATGATGGGGGATAACTACAACAAATCTCTATTGGTGTTTTAAAACCATAAAAAGAAGAGGGAAACCTAATTATCATGTAAAATATCATAGTGGATACTCCATTCCAAAAGGAGCTGGTAAAACCTAGTCATGAAATCATATTAAATACTTGCTTAAAAATTGTGCAGTTCATGCATTGAAATTTTTTTTTCTTTAGAGTATGGAGAAATGATCACTATATCAATGTTCTCTCATCATCATATAATTTATTAAAATTGGTATACATGTATTAAAGGTTTCATTATTCTTGAAGTATTTTAATTTCTTCTAAGATTGGCTTCCAAAAATTATTTCCATGATTTGAACACCTCCAAGGAAAAATATATATTTCACAATATGTAAAAAAACTATTATAGAAAAATAATATTTAAAATTAAAAAATAATATCCTCAACCATCAGATATAATATTAGAAGTTCCCTACAAATAAGAGTCCACATACTCATGTGGTGTTTGGCTTTGAAGCGGGATTTTTAAAAAATTAATCTTTTAGGATTACTCAGGACACAACCCTCCCAAAATTGAATGTTAATTTGTGTAACATTAGATAAGAAACCCTTTATTACTCAATTACTCTAAACATTTAATAGTCACATGCCCCAACCTTCTATGCCAAAGCATACTGCTATCATTATTGGTGACATATATGTTTCCCAAATTCTTAGTGAAATACTTTCCAATCAAGACATACAACCCATGAACTAATTATCCATTATGAATTGTATGACAAACCAATGAAATTTTGATTCAACCACTATCAAATTTAAATTTAAATCCATTCTATCCAAAAAACATAATGAAATTATATTCCTATAGAGTCCAAGAACCCATATCACATCTAATAAGGTGAAAAAGAGTTGTATGAGAGTTCAATCACAAAATAAACCTCACCCATGAAACAACATCTATTTTTATTGTCTAAAATAAAATATACTTTATTTTATTCAATCTAATCTGAAAAAATCATATTTGGGAACATAAAATTATCTTGTAAATGTATCAACACTTCAACACTCTAATCAACTTTATCTGAAAATAGATAATAATAACCAAATTCTTTAAAATGATCACTAGACTTCATCTTAGGAAATTTGGACCTAAAAATCCGAGTTTTAATATAATTATATTTGGTAATGTCTCTCAATTTGTATTTGGAACATATATCCCAGATTAACTTTTTTTTTCATGTCACCATTCTTATAATTACCATTATTTTCCCTAATTAATTTTGAATGAATCCTTATAATCATTCCCTTAGATTTTAATTAAGCATTAGCCTCTCCATGAAACTCATTTTAATTCAATATTGATTTGACTTCCTCTATGGTCAAAGTGTATTTTCCATACATCATAGAATATATGAGACTTTCATATGAACAATCTATGGAAATTAAAATAATAATGGATTGATAATATTATTCATCATTAACATTGATATTGGATAAGTATCATAAGATTGTATTAATCTCATAATGATTTTCCTAGATGAGAGTTCCAAGATGAATATTGAAGGTGTATCAATTATGTTTCTTATATATATGAACTAATAATAATATTTTTATATACAATTTTTCAAACATAGGGAAAATTGTAGCTATAGAGTTTCCATAAGTTACCTCCTCCAAAACTGTATCATTAATGGATAATGTTAAAGAGGTATGATATTTCATTAAAATACTAGGGGATACATCAGAGCCGGAGTTCATGGTCAGTCCATTTGAAGACCAACTTATATGAGGTTTCATGGGACTATTCAGTGCCTCTTACACACATTGTTAGACCATAATATCTCTCACCTCATGTTTACATATATTATACCGTTCAAACCCTTAGTATAGCTTATGAAAATGCACCTAACAACTCTAGATTCATGATTTAATGACATAGAATGAGTGTAATATGTGCAAAGAAATAATGCAAGATATCCATAAGAAGGGGGGAAACTACTTTAGAGTTTCTTTGGAGTATTAAAACCAATGAAATATTAGAGATCCCATTTCTTAATGTAAACTATCATACTTGAATCCTCATCTCAAAAGGACATTGGAAAACCTGAGCATTCAAGAAATATATGAACCTTCCCAAGAATAATGTGGTTTATGATTTACACTAATCCTTTTTTTATGAGTATGAATCAATGTTCTGTGTCTCGAAATTACCCCATCCACATAGAATTTAGAAAAACTCAGTTAAAAGGTATTCAAGTTTGTTATCATCCCTAAAAGATTTTATTTTCTTCTAAGAATGATTTTACTCATAGGATTTTGATGTTTTAAACGCCTCAATGATAGATGATTTAATTATCAATTCATAAATATAAAATTTTATTGAAAAAACTAATATAAAAGTGAAAAAAGGATCCTTTACCATGGGAGGTAATCCTATCTTGTCCCCAAAAAATAAAGTGCACATAATAAAGTTGTTGACTGTATTTGAAGATGAATTTTTGAAAAATGACTCTTTTAGAAAAACATATGACATAATCCCCACAAAAAGTAAATTTACATTTTGTATCTTTGGATAGAAAAACCTTTATCACTCAATTATTCTAAAATTTTAACACTCAGAAGCCTCATCGTCCAATTCTAATATATACTACCATCACTGTTGCTTCAATAAGTGTTTCCCATCTACGTAGTGTATGTTTCTCCATTTGAGAAATAACACCCATTAACTAAGGATCCCTTAAGAACCTTATGAGAACCATTTTAGAATTTGAGGTAACCAATCCCTAATTTAATTACGAATTATTTATAATCCAAGGTACGTAACGTAATAAGTTTACCATATAGATCTATAAACCATATCACATTCAATAAGGTGAAAAAAGAGTGGTCTGAGAGTTCTATCATAACTAAAACTATTCCCATGAAATGATATTTATTATTATTTGGTAAAATAACCTCATCATTAAATTCTTCAGTCAACTCAGAATAAGAAATCCTATATGGACATAAATGGAATGAAAACCTAGAGTTTATAACACACTCATCATGAAGCATATATTTGGAAATTATCAACACTTAAACACTCTCATATCTTTATTCTGATAAGGGAGAATGATCACTAGATTCTTTAAAAGGATCATTATACTTCATCATAGGGAATTTTGGCCTAACATGCCTAGGTTTCTAACAATGATAGTCAATAAACTCTCTTAGTTCGGATTTAGACCATGTATCCCTAGACCATCTTCATTTCTCTACACAATCATTATTCATTCTTTTATTCTTCCTATAAATTTAGAATGAACTCTAACATCCAAACCTTCAGCTTTAGATTTAACTATACCCTTTACACGTAAATCATGAGAATGAAAGACATATTTTACGTTTTATAAGCCCAATGAATCTCTTCCATAAATAATTGAATCTTTAATATTTTCTTATGATATATCTATGGAAATAAAAAGAATTATGGATTTTTCCTCATATGCAGTATTAACATAAACATGGTCTAAGTCTAACAAGATTTTATTAAAATCATTAATATGGGCTTGGATGATAGTTCTAGGACATATATTGAATGTATATAGTTTATGTTTATTTTATAGAGAACCAACCTATGATGTTTTTATATATATTTTTTCTAACTTAGACCAAATTCTAGCTAGAGAGGTTTCAAAAGAAACCACTTATAAAAGTTTATCCACTAAGGATAAATATAAAGAGCTATGATATTTCTTTGTAATATTAGGAGGGATATCATAGTAGGTGGTAATGGTATATGAATAATAGGATTTACTTATATGAGGTTTTCTGGGACCATAAAGCTTATATTACATCCCTTGTTGGACAATAAATTCTCTCATCTTAAATCTATATAGATTAATGTAATTTTTAATATTGAATTTATCAGTATCTTACTTATTGGAATCCATTATATTATTTGTGAAGCTATGATTGTAAATATTCAGGAAAAAATCAAGTGGTATTCCCTTATTCAATACCTAGGATCATTAAATGATGAATTAATTCCACTTTATAATGCGTTTAGAAACAAATGAGGAATAGGAAATGAAAATTGAACAACCAAGAGAAGTGAAGCAAGAAAAAAATAAAATAAAAACACATGTATTTAGCATGGTTTATACTATTTTAGTCGCACTCCATGACATGAAAACACCCTCTCACAAACTTTTAGTAATGTTAAAAAACAATAAAAAACATAAAATACTAGATAAAATAAAAATAAGATAACAAGAAGAATAAAACTACTATAATGGAAATCCCAAAGAGTAGTAAGAAGAATCAATTATGATGTGTCAGATTTACTCAACAACTTTCACACAATAGATTCTATGGTATGCTCTATTAGATTTGATAATATAAATTAAATATCCAAAAAATTAATAAAAACAGATCTTTAGTAGAACATATAAATCATGTAGGGATCTGATATTTAATGGGGATATGAGTGGTGTGTCTGAAATGAAACAATTCCTCTAGATTCAGTCAAACTCCCCTAGCATGATCTGCCTATCCCTCTCTAAAATATCAGAGACCACCTATATATGAACCTTCACATGATGTATTCACTCTCAATATGTAAATGGTGAGAAAATATATATATGTGAATCGAGGGTGTTCACAATGTCTCAATTGAACACATAAACTTAATTAATCCCTAACATCCCAATGAAACTAGTAAACAGAAAACAAAAACCTACACTAACCTGACTTAAAATGTTGTGTACTGGTTCTATACTAAATATGTTAGGATTACCTGACCACTATGTCCATGTAAATTGGTTAAACCATCATTCCAAAAAGGTGAGTCAACAACTAGGTAAAGGTAACACGCTTTCTTCATAGAGGTAAACTATTCAAAAAATGGACTATATAAATTTCCTCAAGGACTTCACAAAAGGGTAAACTAAAGAATATAAGGAACACATGTTCCAAACAAATTCCTCATGTTAGGGTAATACATGCACCATGTAATGGTAAAACTGAGTGATAAAAATAAAATAAAGGCATGGAAATCATTAGTAGAGAATTATAAGGAAGATATAAATTTTTTAAAATCAGGAAACAAACTAACAATAAATTTTTATCATTTGGAAATTAATCAACAATACTAAATTACAACATATAATATATTTATTTAATGATTCCAATGATAATAAATTTAGTGTTAACATAACCAATTCATTACATAATTAATGGTCCTATGAAGGAAACATACATAGATTGTATTTGGTTGTCAAATATAAACATACAAAGGAAACATATTCATTGGTGCTATAATTTCACACCTCTATAAACATGTTAATGTATGGAGATTCTCCTTTGTGGTTTAAAAGCTAGTGCTATATAGTTGTTATAGATTATGTAAGTTCTTCCATGCACCTTAGTAGTAATGATGATTATAATATATAGAGTATCCCACTTAAAAAACATAAGACAAATGTCACACATACAATTAGATGCAATAAGATTCACCATACACTTAGTAATTATGGGGAAACCAACTTTGTAAATGACTTCTGGAATAATAGTCACCTATTTGTCTCTCCCCACTCCACCCCTAATTGAACAACACAGAACAGCTTGATCTTTCCCTCATCGATTATTACGAGGCTGGAATCTATAAAGAACTTCTATTTTATAATTTTTAGATTTAGAAATATTACATATATGAGGATATTCAATATTGGGTGTGCATTATGATTCTATAAATTTGGAAAAATATGGAATATTATGTATTTATTAGTAGAAGGAAGATAAATGTTACACATAGAGGAAATTATATTCAATATCTTAATAATTAGAATTTTTAATTTTAAAAAATTAGTCATTCTTATAAGAATAAAGAAATATATTAATAATTGGATATTTTGAAAAGGTTTATATGTTAAACAAAAATGAAAAATATATTACGCATTGTTGATTTTTATCATATAATAATATATTACATGACAAATAGAAAACTATTATCTATTAAAAAGATAGGCTGAAATCCTTTTTCATAATGTAGACAATGTGTGTATCTCTTATTATAAACTATAGATTAGGGAGAGTGTGTCAAATTATGTTGAATGAAGATAATTGAAACATGCCCATTACAAAAACCCAAGTATTTTAGAAATAATAATTAAATGTGTCCTCTCACTCCTGTAGATGTGTGTTATTATATATGCATGTAAGAGCTAATGTGTGATATATTGAATTTTTTTTGATTTTGAGAAGCCAGTAGTTTGGAACACTACATGTAAAGAAAAATGAGAAGATGCCACTTGAATATTATGATTCAAATATATTGTAATATACAACTCAATGAAAACTAGTATTGCAATTATTTATTATTAATTATGACTGTTTCAAATAATATAGAGTTTGTTACTATAGTTCACCACAATTATGATATTTCTATCTGTTAATATTCTATAAGGATTATTCATGATGATTTATGAGTTTTATTTTTATCACTATATTATAATAAAGATACTAAAAGTGGTTGTGAAGAATTTGAATTAGGATCAAATGAGTTATTCTCTGGAAGTATGATTTGTAATGTTATAATATTAGAATATTATTTCTTATGATATGAAGCACAATGGGGCTGGTGAATCAGAAAAGGATGTGACATGTGAAGAAGAATATTATGTATTATTTTAATATTAATTTTTATATTTTAAGAAGGGTCCAAAAATTTAGTTAATCATGTGAATACCTTTATGTATGAAGTCATTTGAGAAAATAAAAGTTATTGATTAAGAATGATTTCCTACCACCACATATGATATATAGTTCGTCAAAGAAATTAAAATATTATGGTTATGATTTAAAATATTTAATGTTTTGAAATTATGGAGTTAATTTAAAAAGGAAATATTCAAATAACAAGAAGATACTAATTTATGGAATATATTTGTGAATTTATATTTCAATTTTTTGAAGTATATTATTAAAGTTAATTTCATGATTTATTTTGGTATGAATTTTTTCAATAGATACTCTATATTCAAAGAGATATTTAAGGCATAATATTTTAAATTATTGATGAAGGAAGAAGACTAAACAAATATCTTTATTTATTAATATATATATATATATGTTCTATAAAGGATGAAAATATTAGGTGAAAAGTATATTTAAAGTGATAATACACAAAAATATTATAGAACACTGCATCATAAATATAATAAAAAATAATTGAGTTATTCTATTCATTTTATTATTCACTTACTACCAATATTTCTCCAACAAAAAAATTAAGGAGAAATAATGATTTTTCTTTTACTTTGAAAAACATTTCTTTCAACTAATGTGATCATTAAATATAATTAATGTGAAGTCTTATTTGGAGACATTCCATGATTTTTTTAAATCACTAGTGGAATATTCGTATACAATCATTTGGAGAGGCAATTGTGAATTGATGTTATTAATTGTTTCTATATACATTCTATTTGTACTAAGATTCATCTATTTATACTCAATTGTTTGTGATGTGTCAATTACTTGTACATAGTTTTGATTTCACCAATAAAACAATATGGTGGCCTAATGAAATCCATGTATTAGGTCTCAATTTATTTCACTCAAGTGTGATACCCTTATGATTTTTTTGATATAATTAGCTAGCTAGAATTGGTTGTTGGTGGAGTAGACTAGAGTGTTCTCTTGTAGCACTTATCCACAATAAAAACATTTATGTATTGATCTTTTCATTTTTTTATTTCTAAAAAATTACTTGAAAAAAAGAGAAAGGATAAATTTAATCCGATTTAAAGAGTGATGTTTAAATTAGTGAAATTATTTAATGGACTACATTTACCTACTCTTGAGTCATTGTCTATTACTGATCTAGGAAAATATTTGGTACTAGAGAAATTAACCTTTTTGGATTGGTTTTATTTGAATTATCTCCAAAGTAATATAATTACATCCTTAATAAGAAAGTGATCAAGATTAAACAGATACAGATTGATGGTTGATTCAAGAGAAGGTATGTTAGTGATTAGATCATATTATTTTAATGGTGAGAATTATGGTTGTTGGAAATCGAGAATAGTTATTTAATTGAAGAAGATTAGATTAATATTTTAAATTAAGTTAGTGAAACACAACAATATTTTTTCTAGTGAACCTAAATTATGGAATACTACTCATGTATAATATTATGATTTAGATTCAAAGGCTATAAATTCTATCAATTGAGGATTATGACAAAATTATTTCAATATAGTTTCTAAAATATTTATTAGCTATGACATGTGAGAGACTATTCTTGTTTCCTATGAAGGAAACAGAAAATTTAGGTCAATTAGGGTATACATGTAACGCCCCGACCCCAGTTACCCAGAGTCGGTGCGTTATTACATAACATTGGCATGATCACAAGAAAGATCAAATCTCGAAAGACCGATTGGTTTAGTAGCCTTGGAAACACTAGATATATTCATAAGTTTTACATTACATCATAAAATGAAAAACTACTACAACAACATAATGTTTCCACAGTCCACACTATAATCCCCTCATAATATCCCTGCAGATCATTCATAACTTACATCTTCACATCCTGGGAAAAATAAAACATAGAAAAGGGGTGAGCTCAAATGCCCAGTAAGGATAACAATATAGCGGAACATTCAAAAATAAGCATAAACATTTAAGGAAATGAATTACTAAAACAAAAGCCTTTTAAACTTGAACTTCAACATAGTATGGCAAAAGTAAAATGAAATAATGCCATTTACTTATTCACATGGATATTCTACTAATCGAATAATCACATGCAAAAATCAATAACCACTTTCATAATGTTGGAATGCATAATGCCAGACTATCATAACCACATAGCCAAGGCCTCGCGCCAAGAATACAAATAAGATTTTGCCAAGGCCATGTGCCAAGACACTAGTTTGTCTCATGAGACCTACCGATGCATCTAGGAGCTATAGCGGGCTCCACCCGTCACTTACTAAGTCCAATGCATTCCCATATGAAAAGGTTTAAATATAACATAAACATTCGTATTAAAACTAGCATACGAAATGTCAATAATTTCACCATAAACTATGAATGGTATAAAAATAGCACATCCACAGTCAAACATATCACAAAACCTTCAATACAATATAGAAGTTTTGTATCATAATAAATCAACTTCAAATAAGCGTAAAATCCGTCAAAGGATGTTGACATAGATGAAATCAAAACACTTTTTAGAGAAATATCTCTTTCTATTTTTGAAATCATTTAAGAGCCATATAAAATAAAACATTTTCTTGAAAATATTCTTATAATCTTGTAAGGGAAGCTTTGACGATTTTATAACGGCGGAAAATAACCGCACCCGCCGTATAAGTTAAAAAAACATTCTTATCTTAATTCTGTCGAAAAGGTTAAAAAGGACCTTGTTTTGAAAACGACGGAAAGATTCCTTTATAAACCTCTTATAAAAAGTCAAACAAGGGTATAAATGACTTTGACCCATATTCTTGTAAATAATAAATATGTTTTGAAATACATTTTGAAGAAAACATGGATGTGGATGATAAAGGGATCCCAGTAGATTATTACGTATAAACAACCTCGGATAATGAAGAGATTGTGAAATAACCCTTACCTTGTACTTTTCCTTTGTTGGGGTAGGTTAAACTCCTGTATAATGGTGAAATAATTGTTATTAAATTATACAAGAATCATATACATTAATATGATATCATATATGATCTTTTAACATTGCTTTATTAATAATATCTTAGTATTATCGTCGTTTCGGGTGATAATCGATTCGTTCTTCTTAAATATTTGGTTACGTAAGACATGTTTGTAATGGATAAATTATATCTTATTCACAATCCGAATGATATTAACATTATTTTTAACCCTAAAATGAGAATAATACTTGAATGGATACGATGGAGAATGAATCTCATCGCGTTCATGGAGACGGTAGTCCGTACGTACGCACGAACGCTACTTCCATTTAATTTTTATTTTAAAAGAATCGAATCCAAATGATACATAGGTATATTACTATTCCAGTATAATATAATATTTTATATATGTTACTTAAGTTCATTAACACCATCCTTTATACGTTCCATGTGTGGTATGAACGAGTCATATCATTTTAAGGGGGCGGTAGTCCGCACTTCCTCAAATGAAATTATCGTATGTATATACAACATGAAACGAATAATGGTATGAAATAAAATGGAATTACAGAAGCTTATATATAAAATATATATCATTAATATCATATTTAATTAAAGTGACATCATAATGGCCACCATGAGAGGCAGTAAGATGTATTTGAACAATCATCGTTTCGTGAGGCATTAGTTTTCCATCCACAGAAACATTATGTCCATCATCCATTAGATGGAGTTGTGTGTATGTGTAGTTTGAATCCTTCTTATAACAACATCCTAGTATATTGTGGATAATGGTGTTGTTACAAAAGAAAGGAAATAAAAAGATTTTGGGGGTTGGAGAAGCAAAATAAATGAAAATAATTTAAGAGAAATCGTTACCTTTAATTTAGGTAACTCACTTTGGTTGGAACCAAAGGACTTCTTGAAATGCTTTCTGCCTAAGGGGAAGCTTCAAGGAGGAGGATAGGGATGTGGGGAGCTTATTTGGGCAGGGTTTGGACGAGCCAAGTGGCTTGAGAGGTGTGAGGAATGAGTAGAAGTGGTCTCCTTTTATAAGGGAGAGGAGGGGCTCTTTAGGAAAGATTGAAAGTATTACTTTATAATATAATTAAATTCGGTTTATAATTGTCCAAAAATAATTGAGTTCGAAGATAAGATGACTCATATTCTAAATAACATCAACCAATAAGAATTGGACAGGTTTTATATAATATTTTAATCATTATAATCTTATTTATTTAAATGATTTATTAATGAGGTAAACATTTCATCATTATTGTGTCATTAATAATTTAAATTATTTGATGTCTAAAAATTATAAATAAAATATCATTATGTAGTAAATCTTTTTATATTTCTAATGAATATTTATAATCGAAAATCCAACATGTATAACCCTATGTAAAAATTGTTCTTCTAAAAGATGTAAGCTTATGCCATTTTTATTTTTATTTTAACTTTATTAATATAATGTGTCCCTACCACACACAAGTGGCTCCAAGGGGTCCCCAAATCGACCCAAGGATGCCTATGGTCGGGTATGTGTCCACCAATAAGGTTAGGACACGTTTTAGGGTAATTTTGTATTATTATAATATTATTTTTTAACACTTATTTACCGGATTTACCCTTAACCATGGTAAATAAAATATTTACCACAGTAATTATTCAAAATGTCTAAAAATAAAAGTTACCTATTTACATAATTTGGACATCCTGATTCCAAATATGGAATCCATTTTCCTAAATTCAAAACACAGAAGTGGCAGAAATTAATTTAAAATTAATTCCCGCTGTCAAAACAAAAAGCGTGTTTTTAAGAGATAATAACTATCAAAAGGTTGACACTTGTTTATGTTCGGTTTAATTGTAAAATTATGTCCAATGACAAACATTAAATTAAATGGTAAAAATATATTATAAATATACTTTAAAACCACTCAAATTCATAATTTATCAATATTAATTATTTTGATTAAAAAAGTTGTTTTTAATTAAAATTTAGTAATTTTCACTATTCATCAAAATATAAAAGTTATCCGAAAAGTACCAAAATTTCACCCTAGGCTAATTTAGATATTCCGAATCCAAAAATGAAGTCCATTTTGAAATATAAAATATATATGATTTCAAAAAGTAGGTATTACTATTCACAACGGCTAGTTTAATTAGTTGTGGTGTGTGTTAGAACTCGAGGTTGCGTACAACACACGCTATCACATTATTCGAAGGGAAACGTACCGTGGAAGCTTGGGGTGTTACATTCTCCCCTCATTCAAATAATTGCGTCCTCGCAATTTCTAGGGTATTACTGCATAAAAAGACTCGGGTGGTTCTTCATCATAAGTTCCTCGGGTTCCCACGTTGCCTCTTCCATCTTATGATTTCTCCACAGAACTTTTACCAGACGCGTCGTCCGGTTTCTCAGCACTTGTTCTCTCGTATCAAGAATCTTGACGGGCTCTTCGCAATAAGACAGATCGGGTTCCAGTTCTAATTCTTTATAGGTGAGTACATGCGTTGGGTCAGGCATGTATTTCCTCAACAGAGATATGTGGAACACATCATGAACTTTGGAGAGACTTGGCGGCATTGCCAATCGGTAATCTACAACCCCAATTCGTTCTAGAATTTCGAAAGGTCCAATGTACCTGGGACTCAATTTACCTTTCTTACCAAAATGTATGACTCCCTTCCACGTAGATACCTTCAGAAAAACATGATCACCGACTTGAAATTCCAAATCCTTCCTTCGATTATCGGCATAGCTCTTCTGCCTACTTTGAGCTGCTTTGATGTGATTTTGGATTACTTTCACCTTTTCCACCGTTTCCTCCACCAGTTCTGGGCCTACAAGTTTTCTTTCACCAACGTCATCCCAACAGGTTGGTGTACGACATCTTTTTCCCTATAATGCTTCATATGGTGCCATCTGAATACTCGAATGGAAGCTATTGTTATAGGAAAATTCTACCAGTGGTAAATATTGATCCCACATACCCTGAAAATCAAGTGAGCAAGATCTCAACATGTCTTCTAAGGTCTGAATAGTCCGTTCTGATTGTACATCTGTCTGAGGGTGGTAAGCAGTGCTCAAATGAAGTTCAGTATCCAGGGATTTCTGAAGACTTTTCCAAAATCTTAAAGTAAAACGGGGATCACGATCAGAAACAATCGATAAGGGTACTCCATGAAGTCTCAAAACTTCATTAATATATAGTCTTGCTAGACGTTCCAGGGGTAGATCTTCTCTTATAGCAAGAAAATGTGCTGACTTGGTAAGATGATCAACAATAACCCATATTGCATCATTCCTTCTAGGAGTCTTTGGTAGCCCCATGACAAAGTCCATCGTAATATTGTCCCATTTCCACTCCGGTATGGGAAGAGGTTGCATGACTCCTCCAGGCTGTTGCCTTCCAGCTTTCACTTGTTGACAAACCATATATCTTGACACAAAATCAGAAATCTCCCTCTTCATGTTGTCCCACCAAAAATGTTCCTTCAAATCTCTATACATTTTGGTGCTCCCAGGGTGTATAGAGAAATTGGAACTATGAGCATCATCCAGCAATTCCCTTTTTAGATCAGGTAAATCGGGAACACAAAGTCTCTTCCTGAATTTCAAAATTCCATCTTCATACACAAAGTCTCTCAATTTCCCATCATTCACAGCTTTAATCTTCTTTTGGAATTATTCATCATCGATCTGAGAACTCTTAATCCTTTCTAGTAAAGATGGTTTGGCAACCATTTGAAAAATCATTGATGTTTCACCTTCCCTGGTTATTCCCATGTCCATCTTCACTAGATCCATGAAAATTGGATCCCTTTCAATTCTCATATTGTTCAAAACTCCATGGTCTTTTCTACTCAAAGCATCTGCCACCTTGTTTGCCTTCCCCGGGTGGTAGTGTATCGTACAATCATAATCATTGAGTAATTCAAGCCATCTCCTTTGCCTCATGTTGCGTTCTTTTTGTGAGAAAATATACTTCAAACTCTTGTGATCAGTATAAATCTCACATTTTTCACCATAGAGGTAGTCCCTCCATATCTTCAAAGCAAAGATCACAGCTGCTAACTCGAGATCATGAGTAGGATAGTTTTGTTCATGAATTTTCAACTGTCGCGATGCATAGGCAATAACTCTATCATTCTGCATAAGGACACAACCAAGTCCTTTCTTCGATGCATCACTATAAATAACGAACCCATCATTCCCCGATGGTAGAGTCAATATAGGAGCATTGACTAATCTTTTCTACAGTTTTTCAAAACATTCTTCACACTCTTTTGTCCAAACAAATTTAACCCCTTTACGTGTGAGCTTCATTAATGGGTTAGCCAATCGGGCAAAATTCTGGACGAAACGTCGATAATAACCTGCCAAACCAATAAAACTGTGTACCTCAGTTATACTCGTAGGTGCTGGCCATTCTTGGATTGCCTTGGTCTTAGAAGGATCAACAGAGATTCCATCTTTAGAGACAATATGGCCAAGAAAAGAAATCTCCTGAAGCCAGAATTCACACTTGCTAATCTTCCCATATAATTCATGCCTCCTCAGAGTCTTCAAGATAACGCACAAGTGATTTTCATGATCTTCGTAGGTTTTGGAGTATACCAAGATATCATCAATAAATACCACCACAAATTCATCGAGATACTCCTTGAAAACTCTATTCATCAGATCCATGAATACAGAGGGTGCATTAGTCAATCCAAATGGCATTACAGTAAACTCGTAATGCCCATACCTGGTTCGAAATGCTGTCTTCGGAATGTCTTCCTTCTTCACACACAACTGATGGTATCCAGATCGAAGGTCAATCTTTGAAAAGTATTGAACTCCATGCAGTTGGTCAAATAAATCATCAATGCGTGGTAGGGGATACTTGTTCTTTATCGTTATAGCATTGATCTCCCTGTAGTCGATACATAACCTCATAGATCCATCTTTCTTTTTAACAAAAAGAACAGGGGCTCCCCATGGAGAAACACTAGGGCGAATAAATCCTTTATTACTCAATTCCTCTAGTTGTTTCTTTAGTTCGACTAACTCTACAGTAGCCATTCTGTAAGGGGTCTTCGATATAGGCCTTGATCCAGGAATCAAATCAATGGAAAACTCAACTTCTCGTTCTGGAGGATGTCCAGGTAAATCTTCCGGAAATACATCTACAAATTCTTTCACAATAGGTACATCCTCTATTTGAACATTCCTTTCCTCACCCGTAGTTATTTCATTCTCTTCCTCCCCAATAATTGAATTTAGTTGAGCTATTGAGGGTGGATCTAAATAAGAATTAGGTGGTGACGATTCTGCTCTAAAGATAAGGTGTTCCTTATCATTATCATCAAGAATCGTAACCTCTTTCTTTTTACAATAAATCTTCGCATCATAGTCCGAAAGACAGTCCATACCGAGTATTATATCAAACTCAATCATAGGTATGACGATGAGATCAGCAGATAAAGAAAATTTATGTGCTATAATGGGGACTGATTCACAAAACTTTGTTGCAATGATACTTCCCTTATGAGTTTTAACTGACAACTCCCTTATTAAATCAAATTGGGAATATCTAATTTTCTTAGGAAACTGGGAAGATATGAAACAATGCGATGATCCAGAATCAAATAATGCATTTGCTAAACTTGAGGAAACCATTAAATTACCTGCCACCACGTCTTTCGGAGCTTCTACCTCAGCAGTAGTGATAGCATAAGCTTGGCCTTGATCCCTTGGCCTTTTCTGAGGTAAGTTCTCCTGACGCTTAGGACATTCATTCGCATAATGTCCCATCTCCCTGCAATTGTAGCACTGAACGTTGGTGGCTTCCTTCTTCCCTTTGCAATCATGAGCTTGGTGGCCTTTTTCACCACACTTGTAACAGACTCCCATTCCCTTCAAGCAAGCACCGGGGTGTTTCTTCCCACATTTACCACAGGATGGATATTCAACCTTTCCTTTCTTCCCCTTATTTCCATTCCCAGATTGATCAGCAGGTCTCTTCTTCTCTTGCTTTTCTTTAAAGTCATAAGACTTAGAGAATTCCTTTTCGGTCTTGATAGCACATGAGACAATGTCTTCGTACGATGAAAAGGATTGTGAGACTAATGCTCGACGGAGAAATGGTTTTAACCCATCAAAGAAACGATCAATCTTACTTCTTGGGTTGCGAATATAATCTCCAGCATACCTTGCTAACCTTGTAAAGTTAGCCTCATACTTTGTGACATTCTCATCCTCCTTTTGTCTCAGACTTAGAAATTCCCTTTCCATATCTGCTCGATGGTTGTGAGGAAAGTATTTTTGTAAAAACAGATCTTTGAACTCCCTCCATTCCATATTTCATACTTCATCATCTTCCTTTGTATTTTGAATCAATGACCACCATTGATCAGCATCTCCAGTGAGGCGGTAAAATGCCATGATAACTTTTTCCCTTTCACTGCTCCCCAAAGCCTGAAATATTTTCTCTAGGGAAAATATCCATTTCTCAGCTACTAAGGGATTTGTACTCCCATTGATCGTTGGTGGTTGTTGCCTCATGAATCGATCTAACATTGATCCTCCACGCTGCGGATCAGGGTGCTCCATACGGGTAAGGTTATTATTCATAACCTGAGTAAGTTGTCCCAGTGTGGTGATTAGCTGATCGGCACCAGTTGCATCACCAGCCCCACTATAATTATCTTGAGCAGGAGGGAAATCCCTACATTGAGTGCGTGCATTGATACGGTTTCCATTTCTTCCACTAGGTGACATTTCTAAACAATGGCATAAACTAGATCAGTTTATGAATCAAAATACATAATCCCATACTTATAAAACACTTAACATAAATTGAACTATTTATGGATATAATCCATAATCATAAAAATGTTTTCTTTGAGGAAGTATATACTCATAAACCCTTCATAATGATTTGTAAGGAAAATGAGAGTTATCCTAAGCATATCCCCCGGAAGTGTCGTAACCAAGAGTGCTGCAAGGCCCGTTGTCGTGCACCAGTTCCCGTTCGAGTCTAGCTCAAAGCGGTGTTTTCGGGTTTTACCCCTAGGTACATCTGTGCCAGAGCCGCCTCTACCTGCTCGTATTCAGACAGGGATGTATTGCTCGGAAAACTCACAAAATCTATACAATACCAAAATTCTAGGAAGTTCTTCTATACTAATCCTCAAAGTTCATCTTAGGTCTACGTGCTCTAATCAGAGTTTATCTAAATCTAGCTTCCAAGGTTTGTACTAAACTTCCTCTGATACCAACTGTAACGCCCCGACCCCAGTTACCCAGAGTCGGTGCATTATTGCATAACATTGGCATGATCACAAGAAAGATCAAATCTCAAAAGACCGATTGGTTTAGTAGCCTTGGAAACACTAGATATATTCATAAGTTTTACATTACATCATAAAATGAAAAACTACTACAACAACATAATGTTTCCACAGTCCAAACTATAATCCCCTCATAATATCCCTGCAGGTCATTCATAACTTACATCTTCACATCCTGGGAAAAATAAAACATAGAAAAGGGGTGAGCTCAAATGCCCAGTAAGGATAACAATATAGCGGAACATTCAAAAATAAGCATAAACATTTAAGGCAATGAATTACTAAAAAAAAGCCTTTTAAACTTGAACTTCAACATCGTATGGCAAAAGTAAAATGAAATAATGCCATTTACTTATTCACATAAATATTCTACTAATCGAATAATCACATGCAAAAATCAATAACCACTTTCATAATGTTGGAATGCATAATTCTAGACTATCATAACCACATAGCCAAGGCCTCGTGCCAAGACTACAAATAAGATTTTTCCAAGGCCTTGTGCCAAGACACTAGTTTGTCTCATGAGACCTACCGATGCATCGAGGAGCTATAGCGGGCTCCACCCGTCACTTACTAAGTCCAATTCATTCCCATATGAAAAGGTTTAAACATAACATAAACATTCGTATTAAAACTAGCATACGAAATGTCAATAATTTCACCATAAACTATGAATGGTATAAAAATAGCACATCCACAGTCAAACATATCACAAAACCTTCAATACAATATAGAAGTTTTGTATCATAATAAATCAACTTCAAATAAGCGTAAAATCCGTCAAAGGATGTTGACATAGATGAAATCAAAACACTTTTTAGAGAAATATCTCTTTCTATTTTTGAAATATTTTAAGAGCCATATAAAATAAAACATTTTCTTGAAAATATTCTTATAAGCATGTAAGGGAAGCTTTGACGATTTTATAACGGCGGAAAATAACCACACCCGCTGTATAAGTTAAAAAAACATTCTTATCTTAATTATGTCGAAAAGGTTAAAAAGGACCTTGTTTTGAAAACGACGGAAAGATTCCTTTATAAACCTCTTATAAAAAGTCAAATAAGGGTATAAATGACTTTAACCCATATTCTTGTAAATAATAAATATGTTTTGAAATACATTTTGAAGAAAACATGGATGTGGATGATAAAGGGATCCCAGTAGATTATTACGTATAAACAACCTCGGATAATGAAGAGATTGTGAAATAACCCTTACCTTGTACTTTTCCTTTGTTGGGGTAGGTTAACCTCCTGTATAATGGTGAAATAATTGTTATTAAATTATACAAGAATCATATACATTAATATGATATCATATATGATCTTTTAACATTGCTTTATTAATAATATCTTAGTATTATCGTCGTTTCGGGTGATAATCGATTCGTTCTTCATAAATGTTTGGTTACGTAAGACATGTTTGTAATGGATAGATTATATCTTATTCACAATCATAATGATATTAACATTATTTCTAACCCTAAAATGAGAATAATACTTGAATGGATACGATGGAGAATGAATCTTATCGCGTTCGTGGAGACGGTAGTCCGTACGTACGCACGAACGCTACTTCCATTTAATTTTTATTTTAAAAGAATCGAATCCAAATGATACATAGGTATATTACTATTCCAGTATAATATAATATTTTATATATGTTACTTAAGTTCATTAACACCATCCTTTATACGTTCCATGTGTGGTATGAACGAGTCATATCATTTTAAGGGGGCGGTAGTCCGCACTTCCTCAAATGAAATTATCGTATGTATATACAACATGAAACGAATAATGGTATGAAATAAAATGGAATTACAGAAGCTTATATATAAAATATATATCATTAATATCATATTTAATTACAGTGCCATCATAATGGCCACCATGAGAGGCGGTAAGATGTATTTGAACAATCATCGTTTCGTGAGGCGTTAGTTTTCTATCCACAGAAACATTATGTTCATCATCCATTAGATGGAGTTGTGTGTATTTGTAGTTTTAATCATTCTTTTAACAACATCCTAGTATATTGTGGATACTGGTGTTGTTACAAAATAAAGGAAATAAAAAGAGTTTGGGGGTTGGAGAAGCAAAATAAATGAAAATAATTTAAGAGAAATCGTTACCTTTAATTTAGGTAGCTCACTTTGGTTGGAACCAAAAGGACTTCTTGAAATGCTTTCTGCCTAAGGGGAAGCTTCAAGGAGGAGGATAGGGATGTGTGGAGCTTATTTGGGCAGGGTTTGGACGAGCCAAGTGGCTTGATAGGTGTCAGGAATGAGTAGAAGTGGTCTCCTTTTATAAGGGAGAGGAGGGGCTGTTCAGGAAAGAGTGAAAGTATTACTTTATAATATAATTAAATTCGGTTTATAATGGTCCAAAAATAATTGAGGTCGAAGATAAGATGACTCATATTCTAAATAACCTCAACCAATAAGAATTGGACAGGTTTTAGATAATATTTTAATCATTTTAATCTTATTTATTTAAATGATTTATTAATGAGGTAAACATTGCATCATTATTGTGTCATTAATAATTTAAATTATTTGATGTCTAAAAATTATAAATAAAATATCATTATGTAGGAAATATTTTTAGCTTTCTAATGAATATTTATAATCGAAAATCCAACATGTATAACCCTATGTAAAAATTGTTCTACTAAAAGATGTA
Organism: Viscum album; assembly: GCA_963277665.1. Lineage (NCBI taxonomy): Eukaryota > Viridiplantae > Streptophyta > Magnoliopsida > Santalales > Viscaceae > Viscum > Viscum album. The sequence continues at coordinate 1,080,154,052 of OY728145.1, read as the reverse complement.
AGCTTATGCCATTTTTATTTTTATTTTAACTTTATTAATATAATGTGTCCCTACCACACACAAGTGGCTCCAAGGGGTCCCCAAATCGACCCAAGGATGCCCATGGTCGGGTATGTGTCCACCAATAAGGTTAGGACACGTTTTAGGGTAATTTTGTATTATTATAATATTATTTTTTTAACCCTTATTTACCGGATTTACCCTTAACCATGGTAAATAAAATATTTACCACAGTAATTATTCAAAATGTCTAAAAATAAAAGTTACCTATTTACATAATTTGGACATCCTGATTCCAAATATGGAATCCATTTTCCTAAATTCAAAACACAGAAGTGGCAGAAATTAATTTAAAATTAATTCCCGCTGTCAAAACAAAAAGCGTTTTTTAAGAGATAATAACTATCAAAAGATTGACACTTGTTTATGTTCGGTTTAATTGTAAAATTATGTCCAATGACAAACATTAAATTAAATGGTAAAAATATATTCTAAATATACTTTAAAACCAATCAAATTCATAATTTATCAATATTAATTATTTTGATTAAAAAAGTTGTTTTTAATTAAAATTTAGTAATTTTCACTATTCATCAAAATATAAAAGTTATCCGAAAAGTACCAAAATTTCACCCTAGGCTAATTTAGATATTCCGAATCCAAAAATGAAGTCCATTTTGAAATATAAAATATATATGATTTCAAAAAGTAGGTATTACTATTCACAATGGCTAGTTTAATTAGTTGTGTTGTCTGTTAGAACTCGAGGTTGCGTACAACACACGCTATCGCATTATTCGAAGGGAAACGTACCATGGAAGCTTGGGGTGTTACAATACAATTGTAAAGTATAAATTTGATACACTCATGATGTTTGATAAAGAAATCATTACTCATGATATTTCTAGGAACATGTATTCCACTAGGGGTTGAATTAGGGGTGATATTTTTTAATTTTCTTTCTTCAAAAATTAACTTCTAAAACTTGTTAATGTTTTGACTCATTCAATTTATAACTCAACTTCACTCATAGTAAAATATAAGTAAATAAATAAAGGTGTGTAATTTTTTACTATTTTAACTCCCTATGTGGGTATCTAGTCATTTATATGTGGAATCCAATCATTCCATATAAATCTACCATATAATACAAGTGAATTAAAATGAGTAAACTCATTTAAATATCCTTATGTATCCCGATAAGAAATACTACTAGTTTCTACAAGTTACAACGTTTTCATATTCTTTAGAGCCAAAGATAGGAACTTTGAATATTGACTAGTATAGAGTCTATCTAGAATTTCTCTATATAGTTGCTATCTTTTTTAAATTCTTCTACACAGTTCTTATTCAACTAATACCTCTTTATTCAGGTATTCTATCTCCAATACACTTCATTCATAACTCTAAAACATCCTCAGAACCTATAATTTTGGTTTTCCCACAATTATTCCCTTAAACGGGCTCTATCAAATGATCTAGAATCTCTTTTTTTTTTGTACAGAAACAACTCACAATAAGGATTTACCCATTTAAATGATCATACATCATCTAAAAATTATGGAATAAGAATGGGATAAAAATTTCAATTTCCTCCTCAAATTAAATTATACTTGAACGCCTTCAAGGAATTATAAAATATAGAGTCAATAATATTTATAAGAACATCCTCAATTCTGGGTGACAATAACCTCTTCTAATATTTCTCAAAAATCAAATTGATTTTTGATCTATGAAAGAACATCATAGAATCACCATTATTAATTCCATTTTAAATTTTTGAAAAGATCCTTAAACATCTTTCAAATTATTATTTTAATAACTCTTTCTTTGTATAATTGTCCATCTATTAGTTAATCATAAGAACTCCCCCAAATGACAAATCTTTAGACAAATCTTATTTTTTTGACACTTCATCTTCTAGTACTTATTTGTTTAGATATATTCTATCTGGAAACCCCTATATTATGAAATTAATGTTATACATAAAATAATATTTTTATTTCTCAATCCAATGATTATCTCATTTTTCTATTTGGTGCTATTAATTGGTTTCCTCAGTTTGGTTCTCATATGTCTGATGATCTTATGAATGTATATTTCAGCGGAATAAAAAATATTCACTCTATTTTGGTAAAATATATCAATTTATAAAAATATTTGTATATATATTAGGATTAATTATTTTCTATTTCTACATTTTGACTTCATATAGTGAATATTTTTTAGTTTTCTCCACCTGACAGGATGATAAACTCTTCTTCTAGTAGAGCTAAAAAGTTTATGCCTGATCATTTTGTGTCTGATATTAAAATATGAGATAAAACATCATATATCCATAACTAAAATAATTTATAACATTTAACATTATATAACATATAACTTCATTATTTTATAGCATGAAAATTTCATAATCTTTATCTATATGAAAACTTCTTGAATGAAATACATTTACACCTTGAGAACATTTAGTAAAGAATAATCTGACTTAGTAAGATAAGTTACACAAACTAATTTTGATAATTAGAAACTCATTTTCTCATAAAACACTAAAAGATTCAATGGATTTTTATTTACATAAAAAACATATATTTTACCAAATAAAACCAAAGGATATTAAATCTTATAATTCAGATTTTTTTCAACATTATTAACAAATTTTATATCAAATTTTATCAACCCACAATCCTTCACATAGGGAAGTGTCCTGAGACTTCACTTCCAGATTATTCAATATTTTTTAGGTTATTTCATTCCTTAAGTACAAACCATTTTAAGGCCAAGATATTTATAATATATCACTCAATCATCTCAATTTATAGAATTGTAACATCTGGAACATTTACTCTCCCCCTTATATGATAACATTATCTGTAGATTCAATAAAAATCGAGTATAAATTGGTAACTCTTTATAATTATTCTACCTTCTTAAAATATTAATCCAAAGCAACATGGGGGTCAAATTAACAACATTATATATTTAGGGGGAGGATAAACCTGCAGTTTTGGTCTTAATTCCCAAAATAATTCCCTTAACATATTTTTGGTGAAAACATTATCAATTTCAGATTATGTTTAATTACACTCAAGAATTGATTCCATACTAGTTACCTTCTCCTTGATGAAATTATTATTAATATAAATGTTTTTAGATCATGAATATTGGATAGGTTTTTTGTGAGATTGATGTAACATTGATTGTAAAAAATAATCTTCAATGGATTTTCAAAATTCACCCCAAATATCCCAAATGAGAATTCATATACATCATTTGTGTACATTCCTGGGTGGGATAAACATATTATAAATATTCTATACTCAATGTAACAGAAACATTATTTCTTACAATGAAATATCACACAACTTTCATCCAAGAAGAAATTTCCTCTTGTTTTTTATTTTTGATAAATGCAATCTCCATCCTAAGCAGCATTAATGAATCCAAGAAAGGTAAACTCGTCAATCCATTTAGACATCATGACATAATTTATTATTCCTTTAATATACATGAGAATTATTTCTTCTTCCAACATTTGTGATTCCTTCCAATGACCTTGATATCTATAACTCAATTTTACAACATATAAAATGTCTCGTCTTGGAGTAGTAAGATAGATTAAACTTATAATAAACTTCCACTAGTCCTTCTAATTTACACTTTTTCTAACTACATCTTAACTCATAATTATACCAATAGAAATTGGTATAGAAACATCCCTTGAATAATTCATTAAAAAATTTTATAATTATCCCTTGGAATAATTTTCCTCTAAGAGAAATATGTATCTTTATTTATATTGAACTTAATATCTCATATATAAATTTAACTCTCTAAGTATTGATATCACATAGTTTCTTTTATTTTTTGTAAATAACCCTTAATATTTATCACTGTCACCATAAAGAATTATATTATCATTTTAAAAAATATCTATCGGGTTTCCTATACTCAACTCTTTTACATACATGTTGCTATCATAGTTTTATTTAGAAATGTTCAAATGCTTCAGAAAAATCTCAACTTTTGATTAGTAGGAAAAAAGAAAACTATTTTAATCTATATAAGGATTTATTTAGTTTACACATCATGGGTCCGTCATTATCAATATATAAACCCATTTTTATTCTCAACATAAACATATTATTCAGTTTCACTATTCATGACTTATAACATAACATCTATATGTTAAACTCTATAATTTTTATGATCATTAGAATCCAAAAACATTCTGAAATTTTCATTTTATATATTAGGAGAAAAAGGTTATTCAAAATCAAAAAAAAATATAGTAAATAATATTCTTTGTGACATACTCATTATTTATTGATTAAAATTTATACATATTCATTTATCTTATTTTTGAACACTCATTACATTTTTAACACATTATTTCCTTTCAGTAATCAACCAATTCAAAAATAGAATGTGTTTATACTGATGAGAAAAGTTATATCTAATTATCTATCCTCAGTTATCATTTGGTCTAAATTGGAGCCTCATGATTTTTGATGATATTATCATATTCATATTGATTTTTTAATGTCTAACATTTTTGTTTTTTTCTTTTGTTCTTTCTTTTCTTATCACTAGACAAATTTGGGTAAACATTTAAAATATTAGGGTAAAATTTATCTTTCTACTCATTAACATGAATAGAGTTCATTATTCTATTTTAGCTACACCATCACCATCATTTTAAATAAATTTTATTAAGGAGAACTAGTTCGAAATGAATTTTAAATCTATGGAATCAGACAACTTATACATTTATTTATTCCTACACTTATAACTTTATTCCATTGGATTAATATCCCATGAAAAACCATTCTTCCACTTTTTCATCAAACTTACTTAAATACAAATTTTTGACCTTTATTTAGTATGGTCTCCCAAAAATCTTGATGTATTTCACTGTTTGTTTTTTCTTATACCACATCTCAAAAAGAGTCATTTCCTATTTTAGTTAGAGAAAAATATATTTTTAACTTGTATAACTATACATATAAATTCACTATAGATGAATTTTGAATGATTATATTTGGAGAGCATTCATGTTCCCATATTGACTGGACTTCCGTTTTTCCTTTTTATTGCCCCATTTTAATATAGAGTGTAAGGTGTACTATATTAATGTCTAATTACATGATTCATTTGGTAGTAATTAGAATATTGAGTTATGTAATTAATTTCATAATTTTTTATTAACTTTAATATATAATCATTCATATTCTACTCAACATCCCTTACAAAACTTATGAATTACTTTTTAGCCTTTTATTTATGTTTTATGAACAATATGTTAGACATCCATGGTAGATCATCATTAAAAGTATTAAATTAAAAATCACCATTTATTGATTGATGTATCATCATCTCAATTATATTTTAATATAAAATCTGAAGTGGTTTTTTGGACAGTACTTCTACTTTTTTATAACTTCTGATAACCATCCTTCATTTCTAGAGAGTTATGAAAATGAGTTCATCTTTCAACTTTAATTTTGTTTAAAATAAAATGAAATATTCCATTGAAATCTTGATTATTAATTTCTAGATAAGATGGACATGTCTTCATGTGTCTCAAGATATTTTAATCCTCAATACTTAAATAGAAAGAATCGTTAGGATCTCCAATCTAGTATATATAATTGTTGATTCATTCTTTCCCAGTAGCCACATTTCTATATTTCAAAAAAATGATACATGAATCTTTTTAGAAAATAACCTCCTTTCCATCACCACATATTTTTCTAACTCTTAGTAGTTTTTTAGGTCCCTCAAAAAATATAACTTCCTTTTATTTTAACTGATTGGATTCAATTTCTCTCATACCAATTCCACTTTTTTATAAGGAAGTATAATTTCCAAAAGTGACACCCATCCCTCATATTATTCATCTTTTTTCTATATTTTCACATCACCTATCATATGTGAGGAAAAACCACTATCAAGAATAAATGTTTTGTTATTTATTATAAATTTTATAGAAATATCCATAAAAAAATATTTTTCTTAAATATTATTTTTCTAAGATTCCTTTTATTTTTTGGTATATATAAATTTCCATGGAAATGTTATTATGAAATATATAGTATAGTGTCCTAGTTTCACACAAATTTCACAAATTTCTTTCAATAATTCAAAAGGAATTTTCCAAGAAGAGTTTTTTTATATCCAATTCATATTTATAGTATAATTATTTAACTCCAAAAAGTTGATTCAGGTTCATCCATTATTTTTTCCACACAGTTATTTCATACCAACAGTGAGAGTAATGTTGTGTCAACAATCATATGATTTGTTTCTAATTATCCCACAATAATAGTAATTTCTATTATACCCTGATATTTTATAATGGCTAGTTTTGGATATGATAATTTTTTTGAGATTCATCATATGTCATAGTATCTGATTTATATTAGAGTGGGAAATCATTCATTCATATGTTATTTTTTTAATTATATTGATGTGATGTATTTCCACATTCCTTTTAAACCTAATATATCTCATTTTTTTATAAACATTCATGGTTAGTATAATTCGATGAACTTTTATGTTTAGTAGATATAGATTTTACCTTTTTATTTGGAAGAGTTATTCTAGAAACTTGAGAAGTTACATCCTTTACCTCTGAATCATTATTGAAATTCACATTCATTTTTCACAAGTAATTTATAAACTTGTTACATATTGTGTGATTATTACATAGATCACATTGTTTTTCAATAATTGTTTCATCAAGATCTTTCACCATTTCTCTTATTCCCCAACTTTCACCTTGAGTTTTTAAACATAAAATATGTACGCAACTTCCCTTTTGAGAAATTATTATTTTCCTCCATCATTATTTGAAATTTACTTCATCAAATGTCAATCTTCCATTTTTTTCTCAAGACATGGTTCCTATTATTATCTCAAAAAATGTTCTTTTTAAATTTAGTCACCTTATACTTCTTCACTAGTTGAAGTATCATCATTTATTTTAATGTTATCCAAGATGGTACTAAACTTATCCAATAATTTACCATCCTATAAAATATTTTTAGTGGAGTAATACTCTTCCCTTTTACCCATCACACTTATTTTGTTCATTCTAGTGAACATTTTCTTACTTCTGGTGGATTTATTAACTTTCACAGATGTTTTACTGCACTTATTTTGCTAAATAGTATCATCAAAATAATTATTTTCATGTTCTAAATATTTCTTATTTGGATAGTTTAGTTGAAGATGTAATATTTCACCACAAAAAAATCATTTAAGTGTAATATTTCATTTGTAAGTTCCTCTACCTTTTCAGAAATTCCTAGAGATAAGATACATAATCCTTTTACTCTCTCCATTATTTGCATCCTTATATTCTGATTCATTATGGCTAGTTACATCATGTTCTAATTATTGTAATATTTTCTTCCTCATAGATTTAAAATTAATCTCGTCCATAATCATATTTTTGAATATGGGATATTTATTCATTTAATTCATATCAAGCTTGTTATGTAATTCATCAAGGGATAAATTATATCTATCTTATAATGTAGATAATTAAGAATAAAAACTATCTAGAAAGTTCCTCATTGTTGTCTTCACAATAGTTGAATTTTCTAAGACATATATAAATCCTCTCATACTACAATAGATATCATATAATCAAGTGAATGAATCATTAATAATTTATTCTTCTTCTATCAGGATATATAAGAACTTTATTCTCTACATTTGATGCCTTTATTCCTATAATCTTAACTTTAATTTAAATATTATTTCATGTTTGTAACATGTTTCCTTCACTATTTTGAGACTAATCACCTTCGTATAAATGTTTTTAGAGAAGGACATAAGAATAACATTTTGTTGTTTTCCATCCACCTTGAGATTAATTTTTTCCATAAATGACATATGAGTACCTTTTTACTTGGGTGGAAACATAGCTATAGCTACAAAAATCACATTTAATACAAGATATAAAATATATTGTATCATTTTGACTACCCATAAATGATAATTTGTGACATAAAGGGCTTTAATATCACTTATATAGACTGTGTTGAGATTATTCATGATATGTAATATATGTATCTTATATAGAGAACCTGTTAGTCTAATAAAAATGTATATACCGAAGAATGCGTAGAACACTGATGAAACTCATAATTTCACATATATTATTATGTTGTGAAATGTTTTAATCCCAGAAATATCATATTTTAATATAAATTTTATTAATTTCAGTTTTTATTAATATTTTTAGATTAATTGTAAAAATGACCTAATTTTTGAATTTTAATATTTTTATATAATATTATTATTTCAAACAAAAATTATTTTAAAATAATTAAAATTTGAAATTCAGTTTTATAAGGGTTCAATATAAGTTTTTATCTAATTTATTAAACTATACCGAAATCTCAATCTAATATTCTGAGGCCAAAATCAAACTCACAAGCCGAGCCATGGAATCTTACCCACATCTGGTTATATTTGAATATGGCCCCATATCTCACACATGGAAATCCCAAATGTTTTGGAATTATTCATAGAGATATAGAACATCAAGAGGATCAAATTCATCAACTATCTTCACCATAAACTTTTCCTCTATTAGGGTCATAAATGTATGGGAATTCGACACTTTTGAATATGAATAGTCTGTCATGCGATAGTTATTTTATTAATTATTGAGTCATAAATCTTTTATTACGTGGAAAATGGTACTTAGATTTATATGAGTATAGAGAAGACACATATCCAAAAAACATTTATGAAGACATAGTTTCCCAGGTTCATCTATTAAGTGGGCCTAAGTGAAGAAATATTTCAAAGGATAGAATTGGATGCAAATTTTCAACTCCCATCCCTATATAAAGGAGTCTCCCTATCCATTTCAAGGTTGTTAAAATCATAAGTTGTCCATTTACTATAGAATATGTGATTTCATTATATTTTAATTTTTTTAAAAATTTCAATATATTTTGATTTTCTTCTTTACAACTCTTTTTTTTCTTTTTTACCACCTAAGAACTCTTTCTAATCTAGATGAAAATGGAGAAATAACAATCGTTATTTTTTCAAACGAGTATTTGTGGTTATTGAGTTTTTTGTTCTTAATTTTTTTTAAATTTTTCTATTATGAGAATTTAAGTAGGGTTAAAACTTGTTTTGGTGTAGGTTTCACCACACATTTGTTAAATTTGAGTTCTTCTTCATGTCCATTTTTCATCCCTCTCATTTTTTATCATAATGCCACATATGGGGTGGAGTAGAATTATGGTGATGATGTGAGAAATTATTATCAAACATGTGGACTATTATTGTGTGATAAATATAATTTAATGGCATGGTGTTAGTTTATACGGTTTATCTCAACATCAAGTAGAATACTGATAATTTATATTTTAAAGAACAATGGTAGCATCCATGAGATCTCCAATGAAAAAAATGCTTCTTCACAAACTTCTTTGTGTAATCTCTTATTATTTGGGTTTGGTTATCATATTGATATATTTTATAAATTTGAAACCAAATACCTTTTCTTTTATTTTTTTACTAATAAATTATTTTGTTTATAAATAGTGACAATAGAAAATTAAGGTTTGTTAGTGGAATCCTCAAGAGAGAGAACATAGTGATTGTAATATATTTATTACATAGGTGAATGAGAAATTATTGGTTAATTATTCAATAAAAATATCTATCATTAATTGTGTCCAATTTTCATGGAGTCTTATATCTTTCACACATTATTTTACAAAAAAAATCTGAAAAACATAAAATAAAAGAAAACATGATTCGTTGATGACGAGGCCTCCACTTATTTGAGTGAAAAACTGAAATTTTAGATAGATAAGTAAAATTATTTGTTATTTATAATAAAGAGGTATTAAAGGAGATCCTATATTACCTAAAGGAAGAACATGAGCAATCAATTTTAGAATCCTTTTCCATGGAGCCCAATGAATTCTCACACTACTTTTCAGAGTTAAATCTATAGGAGGATATGGAACAAAAAGAGGTTATCTTTCCCATTTTTAAAAGGAAATCAATGATTATGAAATTAAATTTCATTATGGTTCACTACCAAAAGATTATAAAATCTTACCAGAGGGTTTATAATAGGATATAACACTTGATGCTGATCATTTTAAGAGAGTGGAAATAACACTGGATTCACTTATTTTTTATTTTACACTTTTATCTAATCTAATTAACTACCCCCATTTTTCATTCCTAAAAATTTATCATATTTGTACCCTAGAAAATTATGATTATGAGGATAAATTTTACACCACTTAGGAAAAAATGGAATTTCATTTTAATGATGATAAAGAAGAAAAACTCTTGGAGAATGTGGTGGTGCAACTACATATTCTATATTAACATTCATATAACATCAAGGTGAAATGACAATATATTATATAAAACAATCCAAAATTATTTCCCATCCTATTATAGAACTTAAATTATCTATTTATTATATTCTTGGGGTTGGGAAATTATTTCTTTTCTATGGGGGTTTCCACTCTTATCATTCACATATAAATGTTGGGAGAAATAAAAAGTGGTAGTTTCATAGAATGAAACATCATCCACCTCTAGATTTGGGATAAAGCTTTGAAACTATCAAACTAGGGGTACTAAAAACATATTATCCAATTTAGGTGTTAAACCATGTTTTATAATATTTTATATTTTATTAAATTTTAATTATTTTTATTGTGATTAGTTTTGAGATTTATTTCTAGGTTATAGTGTTGGAATATAGGTTATTAAATTATTAAATAAATTGAAAAATAAATTCATGTTATGTCTTTCATTCAAATTTTTTTCACTTCCCATATAATGTTGTTTGAGATTAAATGAAGGGTAGTGAAATTTATGTGGGTTCGAGTGTCAGCTATCTTAAGAGTATTTGTGTCTTTTAATTTTTATTTTTTATATTTAGGACCTTTTACTTTTTATTGAATATATATTTTCATTTTTCACACTTGAATTTATTTGGAGTCTGTTTTCTTAATTTTGGATAAAAAAGATTTTAAAAGATTTCTAATGTTGAATATTTGTTGGATTTTTATTTTCAATTATTTTTATGAGTTTGTATAATTTATGAAATTAATTCCCATGAATAACTAACTCAAATTATTATTTCATGTCATGTGAGGTATTATATATCATTGTGACATATTTATTCAAATAATCCCACTTTTTTAAGAGAAAGTTGCATTCTTTGGATAAACCAAAACCTGTTATTATTACCTTTCAGTCATAACATGTTTCTTATGTGATTAAGGATTTTTTTGGAAATCCATATTTTAACTTGAGATCCAACTTTACATATAGACTAGTTTATGCATTATAATATATGAACATAATTATAGGTTTAAGCCATATTATAAGATTATTTTTCCTAACCTACCTCCAATATTAAAAAGTTTTCATTTATATTTCAAGTTTGAGCATGGGGGAAGGTATTTTATGTATTTTATTTAGGGAAGAACTCATTTTAGAGTGGCATTAGGTCTTTTCAACATATTGGTAATTTGAAAAATTATCACGAGTCCCTTTAATTAATTTTACATCATTTCTATCATCTTTTTCTCCCCAAAAATAAAGAAAAAATAGTTTACAAAAATAAAAAATAGAAAATGAAAAAATTGAGGTTAGGTTGAATTATTTTTTTCTTTTCATTTATGTCTCAGTTACCTCCAAAAATAAAGGTCATGATTGTCATTCATTCATGGTATTCTATTTCCATTTCATCCTCTATGAAAAGAAGTTTAAAAAAAATGTGATATAAAAGAAAAAATAAAATGGAATAATCGTGAGAAAATCATTCATTGTATTTACCTTTTGACTTAAGGACCATGTCTCAAAAATAAGTTGGTGTTTGGTTTCACATTTATAAGGGTAAGTGAGTAATGAAATTCTGACTGTTCTTAAGATTCGAGAAACAGAATGAATAACCTGGTACTCTGAAACCTCAGTCAGCACTGACATAGAACAAAAGGCATTATTGATCCCCATGGGTTGGTGACATTAACCTTACACCATTCTAGATAAAAGAGGGAATGAATTTTACACATAAAATAAGATAATATAAAACCAAATATTATGCTCAATACCCCATAATGAGAAAGTACTATAATCTAAATAGGTATAAAAAACCCAAAACAATACATCAACAATGTACTCAAAAACTAGAAAGATAAACTCAAATGTACCGAATTATAATTCACTCCGAGACTAAAAAATCAAGAACACCCACCAACTATAAGTGGATATTTTCCTTTTCTCAGATCCCAGTGAAGGAAATCCAGAAATTCTATAAGGAAAATGTAGGTTTTGAGCTATAAATCAATTTAGGTTCTTAGGATGTGTTCGATTAAAAAATACATAATAAAAAACAAAATGAAGGTTTCAATTTTAATGAAGCATGGAATGCAAATACATTTTCATATTAAAAACAAAAAACTAATTCATTTACAAATGTTGGAAAACATTTCCAACATGGATTAAAGAAAAACATTATATAAAAAAATCTATAAAAATCAATAGGAATGAATAAAATAGTTATATATCAATTTAATTCATAATTAAAAAAATCGTAACAAGAACCATGGACACCTTCCATGTAGTATGATATATTTTTTATTATATGATCCTCAAAATTCTCATATAAGTTATCATGGATATATTTGGACACACGTCCCTCATGAATAGGAAAAATAGTATTAATAAACATCCCATATGGGATAAGATTTATGTAACTATGTTTTTTTATGATTTTTCATAATCTATAATTTTCTAGGGAATAATAATCCCAGCATACGTGTCCCAAATACCTCACTAACTACATTGGATCACATGTACTTACTAAATCATTTGAAAATGGAAAATCGTTAAATTTAAAATAATTCATAATTTATAATTCAATTTCTCACATTTCATTTTCAGAATTCCAATTCACTTTCAAAAACAATACACAAGTTTTTAATAATTTCATGACTTTTCAATACAAATCCAATGAATTTTTTTAATCATTTCAATTTATGACAATTTTATCAATACAATTCTCAAAATCAATTAATCAATTCCTTTAATATCAAAATTCTTGCCCCAAATTTCAATTCCATTTAAATTGGGAGTTCTCCCAAAATTCCATGCCAAATAAATTCAAAATTCCAATTCATCTTTAATTGGGTTTTCATAAATCATTTGAAATAAAATTAAATCAAATAACAAAAATAAAGGTTTGATTATATAGATAAACCCAAGAAGAAGCACCTACCTCTACACATGTAATCACAAAGAACAACAACCGTAATGGGATTTTCCTATAAATAATGATGATAATAGAGATCCAGAAGTCAAACCCAAAATTAATATCTAATTCATTGAAGCTTAGACCCCTCAAAAACATGGTGATATAACACTCTATAATGGGGAATGAAATATAGAGGTGGAGAAGACACATTAGAGGAGAATCACTTACACAGAGGAGATAAAATGTGATCCTCCCCACTTTGAACCACCAAGGAATGGGTTTTTAGGATCCAAAATTGGTTCTTGGGGGCCTCTATGGCCTTATAAATTGACATAGGTTGAGTTAGGGTCAAGTGGGTGATAAAATAGGGGTTCATGACTTCTATTAAAAAATTTTGAGAATAAAACTATGTCATACATGCATGATTAGTAGGATTTGGCCACACTGTTAAGAGAAATTTCCACCCTAACTGAGTGACCCTTCACTATGGTTCACAATTTCTACTAGGTGGGAACATAGTTTGTACCACTGAGCACCAACCATGAAGACCTACACTGCTCAAGTTTTTATGGTTTTCATTAGAAGGGTGAACAGTTTGAAAAAATGTGCGCTAATTATGCATAGCCCAAAGAGCCATAATTTTTTTTCCAATTTCACTTGATGCACATGGATAGAAGACCCAACCAAAATATAATCAAATGGACTGTCAAAACGTACATTAAAACAAGAAAAAATTTACTATAAAATCCCACTATAGAAATGTGCTATCCACATAAATAGTTTCAAGAATATTTGATATCAAAAATCTGACCACTACACTCTCAACAGTTCCTCCATCTCCCATATCTAATGTGTAGTTGAATCATGATTCCATAGAACATGAACCAAATGTTTCATCCTCCAACAAAGTACATTTTTTCCAAAATCAACTATTTATACTAGATGCTATATCATGAAAAAATTAGGCTCTTCCTTCAGATCCTCCTAGATCAAGTGATGAGAAGGGTCATAAAGATACTTCCGAAGCTATGATACATGGAATTAATCATGTATTGATTTTAATTTTAGTAGAAGTTTTAAATGGTAATAAACTATTCCCAACTATATAAAAACTTTAAATAGCTCCATAAAATAAGCAAAAAGCTTCCCTTTTCTTCCATGTCATCGATGTCCCAACTGAGCTGAATCTTTCAAGAACACCAAATCACCAATTGAAAAATAAAATGGTCTATGATGATGGTAAACATAATATTTATAAAAAATATATGTTGTAAACATTCTTTGGAGAATCAAAAGAATCCTTCTGACATCTCCTGAACCATGCGCGACCCAACCATGGAACCTTCACCCATATCCAACCAACACAATGAAGACAAACAATGTTGGCCATACAAGGCCTCAAAAGGATCTATTTTGATAATTTACTCATATATATTGTTATAAGAATACTCCAATCATCCAAAATGGTCATCCCAAGCTCTGCTAAATTCAAGAACATAGTTACAAAGAATATACTAAACAATTATATTTCCATGTCTCTCTTGCCATCATTCTGCATATGGTATGCCATGCTAAAACAAATATGTGATCCAAGTGCCTCCTTGAGGTCTTTCAAAAAGAGGAATGTAAAATAGGGATCTCTATAATCAAGTATATCATATGTGACTCCATGAAAAACAAAAATCTCTTTCACATGGAGATTTCCAATATCCTTAACTTTTCTTGTGTCAAAAAATGTGTAAAGTGATCCGATTTAGTAATGCAATTGAGCATAAACCATATCAATTTATTATACCAAGGGGTACATGGAAACCCAACCAAAATGTCAATATAGATCTCATCCAAAATCCAATTCATCATTGGAAGAAACTGAAACATTCTCTAAGGTCTTTGATCCAAGGAGTTAAAATATTGGAAAGTATAGCAATGTGAAAAAAATTCAATGATGTCTGGACTCATAACTTGTCACAAAAATCCTTTTCCTAAGTCATATAACATCATTTTCATTCCTAGTTTCACATACACCTAGGAAACTATGTAGAACGATACATTAATTTCCAGTCTTCTATAGAATCTTTCACAGTCCGAGTTAGAAGTTTCTCACCCAATTAATTAGTAATGAAATTCCCTTTCCATGGGTTATAGTAAATGTCAAAATAAAAAAATTTTAGGTACTCGACACAAATCCTCTGGAGTAGATTCAAATATTTTTAGAAGAAGATATTACTCTAGATTTTGGGTTTTGAAAACACAATAAACCTTTCTCCAAAGAGGAAATTCCTTCAACACTTAAGTGAATGCATCATAGCTAAATGTTCAAGTCCAGGGGGTGGATAATTATTCTAATGTTGTCTAAGCTATCTATAACCATATATTTCCACATAATCACCATATATAAGAACACATCCCAAACCCAAACCTAATGTGTCATAGAAGACCATATTTCCCTACCTGGCCTCTAGAAGAGTTAACACCAACAAAAGTGTCAACAATTTTTTCAACTCAATGAAGGAATTAAATTATTTCTCATACAAATACCTTTACCCCTTCTAAGTGAGAGTATTCATCAGAGTATCCAAATTCGATAAATACTCTACAAACCAACAATAATACCCTGTTAAACCCAAGAAGCTCTTAAAATTGAAAACATTCCATGGTTTCTACCATTTCATAACATCTTTCACCTTTTCAGGATCAACTGTGAAACCATGTTATGATACCACATTTCCCAAGAAAATCACTTCTCAAATCATGAAATCATATTTTCATAGTGTGGAATAAATTTAGTCATTTCACAACAATTCCATAACTATTTTTATACAACACACATGATCCTCCTCTGACTTCGAGTAAACTAGGATTTAATCCACAAAGACCACCATGAACGTATACTCATGGAACATCCTATTCATAAAATCCATAAACACTATAGGATAATTTTTGTAAAACCCATAAATTGTCATATACATCTTTGTATGCGATAGCATCCATAACATGCATCACCAAGTATGTAAGGGAATATAATATATCGATTCTTTATAACAGATTCTATATATTCAATACATGATATAGATTTTATTGAATGAAACACCAAGTTAGATTGCATTGTATGCAAGAACGACATTCGTTGATATCTTTTGATACATAAAAGAGTGAAATTCCTTAATATCTTGCGATACAAAAAAGAGTGACCTTCCTCGATAGATTGTGTTACATGCAAGATTGAGTTTCACTAAATAATAATATATTATTAAAATATTATTATTTAAAATAATATGATAAAACATAGATGTTATGTTAGAGATTATGAATGGTATTATCTATCTTATGAAAATATATGGTTTATATAAATATAAAAATAATTCATTGAATACCAATTACAGTGAAATTTAAAAAGAAGCAATTGGATATAAAAATAAATATTATTATATTTATGCTTCCAAAGGATATGTGTCTTAATAAAAAAACTAATTATAAATAACTAATTAATTTCCTGAAAAATATATGTTTTATATTCAATCAATTTTTTTTTTTATATTTATCCCTTATATTTGATATGGATAATATTCGAACAAACCCTATTTTACATATAAAAACAAATATCTTTAATAAAGGCAATATTACAAAATTTTAATGGTAAACCTATCTAAAAACAGCATTTCGACACTTAACTAAATTAATATATAAAAATAAACTTCTTATTTTAAAGTGAAACACAATAATTAGTGTATGGTGAATTTTAGATATATTTATGAAATATTTCAATTTTTAATGAATATTTAAAAATACTGAATTTTAGTTAAAAATAGAATTTTTCTATTTTATTTATAACGTTAAATTATGATTTGTATTATTTTTAAAGTTTAATTAAAGAATATGTATATCAATTAATAAAATTAAGATGATTAGTATCCATTTTAATTTTAAATTTAATGTAAAAACTTATCAAACCTTTGAAACATTTCAATTTAAAAACCCACTTTGTCATCCCGCCAACAAGATGAGTTTTACATTAATTTCTCCCACTTCTATGATTGTAATTTAGAAAAATAGAATCCATATATTGAATAAGAAGAATTTATAATTTCTAATTAGGTGAAATTAGTTTTTCCCAAATTTTTTTTGAAAGTAATTCAAATTAATTTCAATTATTAAAGAATAATTAAGCTTAATAATGAACTAAACCTTCAACTTAAAGGCTCAAATGAATTATCCACTTATCCAAAACATATTTTATAGACAAAATTATTCCATTAAAATTCCATTATTGTTTTTTTGGTTCAGTATGACCTTTTTATGTTATAACATGTGAACACCATACTTGTTTTCAAAAACTCAATGTTAGTCCTTTTCCTTCTATATAAAAGGCCTCTAACTCTCCCACTTCTTCACACCTATCACACCTATTAGGTTTGAAAAATAACTAAAAAAATAGTCTCCCAAAATCCCTACCATATACTTTGAAGCCTCCATTTGGGTAGAAATCCATCCATGGATGCTTTTGTTTTAAACCAAAATAATTTACCGGATTAAGAGGTAACGTCTTCTTTCAAGATTTTTATTTTCATTTACATTATCAATCCACTATAAGCTTCTTATTATATGATTAAATAAAAAAATATTATGATAAAATATAATATTATTTTTTATGATAATATTTATACCAAAACTTACACACACCTACACTAAATGTGTAATGAACATCATGTTTATTTGTATGGTTAACTAATGCCTCATGAAATGATGATTTTTTATTTTTCCCTTTCCAGCTATCATGGTGGCCATTATGATAGAAAATATATTTTTGAATGTTATATATGATATTTATTATGAATTTATACATATTTAATCCATTTATAACTCAGATATATAATAATTTCAATTATACATTAATACGATAACATCCTTTGAGGAAATGTGAACTGCCACCCCCTTAAAGCGTTGTGATTTATTCCCATGATACATCAAATGTATAAATGATGGTTTTAATTAAAAATATGAGAAATAAAATAAATCTATAACATATTAAGGAAATAATTAAATTTATTTAAATACACACACACACACACATATATATATATATCACTTTCTTTATTATTATTTCATACACCTAAAAAGTGTTAACGTTATTCATGGATGTGTGGGCTACCTCCTCCTCGACAAGATGTGATTCCTTTTCAGTCAATAGAATAATATATATCATTATTTATGATTAAATAAAATGGTATTTATTAAATAATTATCATTATATAACGATATGGTGTTACTTACCTTCTTCCCATGTTGATCATTGAAAACTGGGAACATTACGCATGCGTACGTACGGTCTACCGTCACCTTGATTGTAAAGATGATTAATTTTTCATAAAAATATTTAATTATTGTTTTTAAATTTTTAATTTATGTATATATATGATAATTATTTCATGAATATTATTCTTTATAAGTTATATAATGAACCCCTTGACCATAGTTGACCTATGAATGTTGTTTTTGGCACGTAAACTGAATTTCGTGAAAACACCCTATGAAAACTCATTTGATTAAGTAGTGGTAAATAACATTGTAAAAAGTGAAAAAATGTAATTATAAACATGAAAATGGTTATGAATTAATTATAAAATTAACACATGTTTATTATAAATGGATCCAATGAACTTTCACTCGAATGGAAACACAAGGTAAGGGATTCTCCTCTCACTTTTTACAACAGTGAGATAAATTTCATGTTCACTACTTACATGTTTTTTATGGTGTATCTAATTCCTATTTTAATATATTATATCTTGAATTAATTAATCTTAATCGAATTTATTTCATTCATTTAATATTATTCCTTCATCAGGATTATGATTTAAAATGTTTCAAAGTGGTATGGGACACTGTAGAATGTTTCATGATTATTTTCCTCAACAATAATTTTAATGATATTTCAATGGTATTTCTGTTAAAGAAAATTATATAACTCTTTTTTAATAAACAATTTCATTATTATATAGTTATTCATGAACATTTTCATTTATTTTTACCAATATTCAAATCTTTGGTACTCAAAATTTCATAGAAAGTGTATTTTTTTCAGAGAACCTGAGGTTACATCTCTCTTTAGTTGGAGAAACTATTTTCTTCTAAGAAAACTGATTTATTTAAATATTTTTCAAAAGTTTTTAAAATATTATTTGTTAAAGATAATTATACCTCTTTTTTTCTTTTACCAATGTTTTCAAAGGAATATTCTTCTCACTTTCTGAACAAGGCATTTTCTGATCTTTTTACCGACATAAGGAATATTATTTGTACCTTGTATGACATGTATAGTTTTGTCCTCTATCATTTTTTTGATGTATCCTTTTCATGTTTAAAAAGTTTATTTTTAAATAAATTTTTTTAAAAGGTAATTTTAAATAAAAATATGTGAAAAATGTTTTTTAAACGCGCAAGATATTTTCATCAAAAATGTTTTTAAAAGCTATTATTTTATTTCATTAATTGGGACATACCTTTATTTTACTATAATTTAGGGTATACTGTATTGATACCATCCTTAATAATCTTCTGGATGGTTTATGTTTTATTTTTACAAGGATAATATTCACGTTCACTTCCTGGATTCCTTTTATTCCCCATAAAATAATCAATTTCTTATGATCATTGAACATTGAATTTCACCTAGCTATACATATCAATTGTCATGGAAATTTTAATTGCTTGAACCATATATAATTTTACATATGGTGTTCACTTTTATAGTTATTTTATTAAAAATAGAATTATTGATAAATCCTTATACTTTATTCAATATAGATACATTTTTATAAATCACACTATTTATTGAATATATGAGGAATTCATTAGACATGTAATACATGGGTTAGAGACCATTTATAGGAATCCTTAGGGTTTGGGAGTGGTTATAGATATCCCCTTGATGCATCGATAGACACATGGGATGAATTAGGTAAGAAAATTAGTGTAGGAAAAATTTCTACTGATGATACTGGTTCAATGTACCAAGGGAAACATAGTTTCCAATAATTATGAACTATACCTCATTTAGTTTAGTTATTATTCATCCATGAGATCTTGCATTGACATATCTATGGATTCATTTCATTTTTAGTCATTAATTAAATGACATGTATTTTACTTTCTTAAATTTCCATATTTATTTTTCCTTATATAGTTATTTGAATGGAATGTGCTTCTAGTTATTTACATTTCCATATTTCCTATTATCAATGATTTATTATTGCTTCCACTATATTTTCCCCTTAGTGAGAATTTGAGATCACCATTATTATGTTTCTTTCCCCAGGAATCCATGAATCATAATATGACAGATATGCCCAGATTTACTGGATGGATTAGAGTTATCCTTGAAGTTATTTAATTTGAAAGATGTTATTTAGAAACAAAAATGGTTTAATTAGTTTATTCATTTTCTAATAAAATACTCATATAGGTATCTAGTTTACCAAAACTAAAATACTGATCGGTGCTTCGGGGATTGATTCCTTGTAATCATTCTAATGTATTTAGTACTAGACACTAGATCTGGGCTATCTAGGGTTGGTCGCTGCAGTTGGTATCAAATGATGTTTAATATAAACATTTGGAACGAGATTTAAGTAAACATAACTAATAAAACATTACCCTAAAGTATAACTTGAAGATAAGTATATATTTAAACCCTAGAATTTTAGTAAAGTATTTATTATATTAGTATTCTTAGAAATATATCCAAGTTTGGATACTATTAATGTATGTTGTTCATGAATAGATATACCTAGGAATAATAACTCTAACAAGTTATTCCAGACTTGATTTTGGGTAACTTGTTACCCAACAACAGGCCTTACTGCACACTTGGTTTGACACTCTCAGGGTATATGCTTAGGATAATCCATGTTTTCTTCACATACTATTCTGATGAATTTGAATAGATAATGAAAATTAATATACCATGTTAAACCATAGGTAATAAAGATTGAAAATATGGTTTCATGATATAGAAATCCTAGAGATGATATTATAGACAATCTTTCGACAAAGGGAGGACATATGTTGAAATAAATGGATAAAATATTTATGTATTGAGCTAGTATAGAAAACATATATTAAAATATTATTTAGTGATTAACCTAATTTAAATGATGTACATCATATTTACATTTGGTATTTATATTAAATTGTTTTTAGAAAAGGAAAACCAGTAAGCTGGTTGACAACCAATCAAGTCAGGAAAAGCCGCATGACTTGAACCCAGGACTGAATGATGATAGGGGTTTCACACCAACCACTGACCTACACCATCACATATATGGTCACATTTTTACACATTTTTCCTATTTCATTTTGGTATATCTTTTTCCCTTGGTTTCCTTTTTAATTTTAAGGGAAAAATGGAGGATTTTGGGTGGGCATGCCTCTACACATGGTTGGCACATGGTTAGAAGTAACTATGCGCCCAGCCCAGGAAACCATGCTCTAAGAGACATATCCTACCACAAGTCTTCTATATGGTCATGTGCCTCAACCCATATAACCATTCACAGGTTTTCCTTTGGAAAGAAATGATATACAAAGTTACCGTACAATTTACTAAACCATACATACAAACTATGTGAAGTGTCCAAGTCCTTAAAATTTCTATCTCCTCTCAGATTTAACCCCTAAGTCACCACATTTATCACCCCATTTGGGATTTTCCACCATAGTTTAACCTATCCCCCTTTCAACACCCTTGGAGCACCAATATTTCCTTGATTTGGTGCGATTCCTTCTCGGTTCTTCAAGTCAGTGTCTCCTCCCCTTGATTCTTACTCTATTTTAGGGTTTCCTCGGTTCTTTTTTGGGTTTCAATCTCTCCAACCCTAGGGTTAAGATTTGAGGATTTGATCTTGATCTTTGGGGCAATATATTGTTGTTTAGGTGTTGATATTTCATTCCTGTGGTGTGGTTGCGGTGCGATTATAGTTTAGCACCGATTTCAGAAACATTCCCCACAAAAGGTAGGCGAGTTCATGGTTAAACATTTCCTTGTGAATTTATTAGGCTTTTGTGTATTCTTTAGCACGTTTTATATATTATGAATGTTGTGAGAATGTATTTTCAGAAGATAATGGTTTTGAAATTTATTTTATAAAGGAATTTACATGTGAAAATGGTGTATTTTTTATGAAATCCCTTGTTGTGTCCTTTTGAAATGTTTCATTAATTAAGTATATGATTTATTAATTTTTTTGTGAAGCGAATCATGGTTGGAATGTTTTTTGGAGTGTTTTTTGGTCTAAAAAGGGGGTTGGGGTATGAAAATGATGAATTTGGTGTCTTTAGTGCCTAGTTTGGCTTGTGAAACATGGAAATGACATCTTATGTGACATGTGGAAGTTGATTGAGCATTATAAGAAGCCTGGGTAGCTAGGACAGTTGACTAAGAATAGTGTCCTAGTGATGAAGAAGTTGTTTCAGCCCAGTTTTACTTAGTGGGATTGAGGAAGAAAACATTAACTAAATATATTTATGATGATCTAGATGCACTAGAATATTTGGATGTTTCTCTTCCCTAGAAGATCATGCATGATAAAGTAGATGATTGTGGTTCCTATACCACTTTATAGCAAGATGATGGGTTCTAGGTTCCCATTACTAGCTATTCCCCAGAGGGCCGCTCCTATGTTTACTTCTCTTTGACTATATAGCTCTCACCATCGGCATGCAATGGGGCATTTGAGGTTTACTTCAAAGGTAATGTTGTTTTTATTTAAAATTGAATCCCTTTAAATGTTTTTTTCCTTAAAACATATTTCCTTAAAATTGTTCAAGAATTTCGTATCATTTATTAAAAATTCATGTTTATTAGTCATTTATTGTTTAGAGCAAGGAAACGTTTTGGGTGGAATCCTACAAGGAAATGGAATAGACCCTACATACACACTTGGGTGTAAGTAGAATTGGTCATGTTTGATATAGGTAAGGGTAATGCTTTTGGTTATGGTGTCTCGAGATGCTAGTGATCCTTTGGAGTGGTGTTGTGGTGATGGTTTGAGATAGATGTTTCCATTTATTTTTGGTGGTCTTTATAGAATTTTTTTTTGTTATTTATTTTTTAGTTTCTTTCTTTTGTTTTTGTTAAAACTCGTTGACTTAAATATGAAACCTTATAAAGGATCATTTGGTTGTGACTTCCATATTTGGTTTATTTTACATTTTTGACTTTTTTCAGTTTGTAAGTTTGGGGAAATCATTCCCCTTTGATAATATTTATACCTAGGAACTTCTTCTAGACCATGGAGATCGGGATTACCCTTAGGGTGTTGCTGAAGGTCCATTCGAACACTAGTTTGGATGATGAACCAACTTGGTTCATGAAAAAATGGCATGAGAGGAAGGTTTTGGTTTATATCCTCGGGTCATGTAATTTTGGTTGATTCTAGAGATAAAGGAGCTAGGATTTTCAGGCCTTAGAGTTTTGGGCTAATGTTGGTTGCCGAACTAGTACACCTCATGACAGACCTCTAGTTACCATGAGATACCAAGATTCCTGTTTGAATTATCCTCCAGGTGGGATGTGTAGGCTACAAACTGCATGTGGACATCGGGTGGAGGTAAAGTGGTTTGGTCATTATGTTTATTCATAATGATTATTTTATTGATGTTTGTTATTTTCAATGAGATTTTTTAGATCTATTATGTTAATTATTTTCTCAGGTGACTGTTTCTTTTTGTATAAACATGCCTCCCAGGAGAGTACCCCAACAACCATTGGAAAAATCATGATATATTTCTCTATCACCACTGGATTAGAGGCTGGTAGAAGTCATGGTTTGTGCTGTTTAGGCCCTAGGTCAAGGAGTGTGTCCTGCCCCTGCTCTAGTCTGGGAAGCTGAACCTAGCTCTCATAAGGATAAAGTGTAGGAGTTTTTGAAGAATAAACCTTCTTCTTTCTAATGTATCTCATATCCTCAAGAACCAAAAGAATGAAATGATAAATTAGAACATATTTTCAAGTTTATAGAAAATCATAAAGAGTTTAGGGTGAAGTGCTCTTCCTTTCTACTATAGGGTACTAGTATTAGGTGGTGGGAGTCAATGATTCGAGCTGGGAAGCATGAGAAGATGAGATAGAAGGACTTCAAGGCTGTCTTCAACAACCAATACTATCCTAAAGTCATATAATACGAAATATCCCATGTGTTCTTCGATCATGTTCAGGGGGTCTAGTTAGTGATGGAGGATCCCAACCTCTTTACTGAGCTAGTCTAATATGCTCATGAGATAGTCTCCAATGAGCAGATGAACGATAAAGGTTTGAGAAAGGGTTGCATCCAAATATTTATTCTCAGGTCTTCTTGTTCAATTGGAAGCCTTATGCTGAGGTGGTTAACTGAACTTGTATGGAGGAGATTCACTGTAAGGGTAGGTCAGGATCCTCTGGGATTATGTTAATGATTGGTAGTAGTGGATATTTAGAGAAGAATAGTAAGTGTAAGGAACAAGGGAAGAAGGGAGGTGGCATCTCTGGACAACCATCCAGGTATTTTTCATCGATGCCTTCTGATGCAGGGTCCATTATGTGTCACCAGTGCAGGATGGTGGGGAACACTCATCCCACTTTTACATCTCCTTTCAAAACCTTTCATCGATGTAGAGGATTGGGCCACTCGCTGTTATTATGAAGTTCCTTCACTCTCACTGGGGAGGTGCAGGATCAGTGGCTTCTAGAGGAATGAAACATCATTTATAACTGGCTAGGACAGTGGGATCTTAGTTTGGTGGTTGAGGCTACATGACTAGATGTTCTTTTAGTCAGAGTCATCTTAGAGTAGAGCTGATTAGCAGTGGTCTGGTACAGACTCAGATAGATATCAGGCATCTTCATGTGGTGGAGCAGGCACCATCATGACATGATGCAGATCCCTCCAGTATTTAAGGTAACATTATGATTACATCTTCTATAGCTATAGTTTTATTTGATATTGGTGCTTCTGTGTCTTTTATATATTCTTTTCTTATGAACCTTTTGAGTTTTCCAATAAAGTTCTTATCTTTTGGAATAGAGTTGGTGATGTAATTGGGTAAGTTGAAGGTGCTGGGTCTCAAGTTTTTGAATTATGTTCTCTCTATGTTAGTGGTTGGGATGGAGTGGGATTTCATGGTCCTAGAAATAGACTGATTTTATGTGATCCTTATCATGGAATGGATGGCGCATTTTCAACCAGACATTGATTGTTATCGATGGCGAGTTAGTTTCACAACACCTGATGGAAGTTCTTAGATTTTTCCATAGGAATGAGATCATTGTTTGGTTTGAGATAGACCTCCACTCTTGGAGGTTGGTAATATTTATTTTCAACTATCATCAATCATGTTATAAGATGATGGAGGTGCTCCTGAGGGAGGATTAACTCATGCAGGGGATGTGTTCTCGAAGGTATTTCCATTTGATTTTTCAAGATTACCCTCGGATCAAGATATGGAGTTATTGATTGAATTGGAATTAGGAACACAATATATATATTGTCCCTCATATCACATTCTCCAAAAAAAATTAATGGAATTAAAGATAAAACTTGGATATTTGGAATCTAGAGGGTTCATTCGCCAAAGCATCTCTCCTTGGGCCAACCCAATCTTATTTGAAAAAAAGGCCAATGGTTGTGCATTGATTAAAAAAGTATTAATAAGGTAACTATTAAAATTAAATACCTATTTAACCTAATTCGTGAATTTTTTGATCATATGAAGGGGGAAATGTGGTTTTCCAAAATATACATCTGTTCAGGTTACCACTAAGACTGGGTGAGAGAATCAGACTTCCTAAACATGGATTTCCGAAGTAGGTATGACCACATTGAATATTTTTTCATGCCTTTCAGATTGACGAATTCTCCAAAATATTTTATGGGGATCATTAATATGTTGTTCCACCATTATCTCTACTCCTTTTTATGGTATTCTTGGATGACATCCTAGTTTACTCTAGATCTATGGAAGAGCATGAGCATCATTTATTGATTGTGTTGGTCACTCTATGGGACCATCATCTTTATGAAAATTTATTAAAATTCAGTATCTGGATAAGGGAAGTGATGTTTGTAACGACCCAAATCCGGAGCCACATAACTGGTGCCCCATACCCGGTTCTCCACATGACCTCAAGTGCGTTTCCCCAAATGCCAGAGGCTGCCGACTAGCAGCGAGGGCCTTCGTGAGTCAGTGGGGAAATTATGACCTCATTTGGTAAATTATGCAGTAGAAGAATAAATATAATCAATAGAGGAAGTAGTAAACAACATAAAACAACTGAACTAAAAGTAGAAGAAATGTTTGATATAATAATGATGTAGTACGGTACATGTATCTATTGAAAGTAGTAAACAAATAAATGTGTTGAAATAAAACTGAAACCAAAGTAGTAAAGGTAAACAACAACTCTAGCAGCATCGTGAGCCAAATCTTGGTCCCATGCTCTCTAGTTCCAACCAGCAACCAAGTACCTTAGGTAGAAGGGCCACAATCCCTATCTACAACTGCAACCATATAATATGTTTGGGATGAAAAGCAGGACCCAAATAGGGTGCGAGACTAATCCCAGTAGGCAACCACCACAAGATTTGTGCCCTAGTGTCAGTGAGTAATATAGAAAAAGTAAAGGAAAATAAGTATAGTAATGTACTTTGAGTACACCAGTAAATAATCCTACTAATTACAATTCACATTCATTTTATTAAACAACCATGGAAAACTAGAAAAGCTTTCTATTCCAAGGTAATAAAGTAACACAACATCTATCTCAAAAGACTTCCAAAACACAAGCGGTACAAAACCCAAGCTTTTTCTTTGGCTTGGTGGACTCGTCACAACCAACCATCAAAATTCACACGGACCCTCTGGGTGGCTCAAACTAGAAGAACCCTATAGTCCAGTAATCAAACAAGGTATATACACTCTGGGAAGCTCTCACTTCAATTCCCCTATAGTCTTGCAATGATAGCTACATACTCTCTGAGGAAGCACTTACATCTAATTCCTCCTATGGTCTCGATGCGTGTGTAAACTAAGAACACTCTTGGGAAGCACAAAGTCCTATTCCCGGAGGTCCTACGTATGAAACGTAAACCAATATACCCTCTAGGGAAGCACTTAATCGTCTATTCCTTCTTTATTCTCCCGAACCGGGTTCTCACAGCCCTGAGCAGTCCAGTCGTGCGTAATCGACTGTTAGCAGCCCTAAGTAAGTTCAAAAACTACTTGGCTAATAGATACCATATATAAAAATCATTTAAAAATTAGGAAACACATGTAAACATTCATACCAAGTAAACTAGAAATTTCAATAGGGGTTTCCTCACAGGAAGACAGTGCCGAATGGTGATAAAGAGACAAACATGGAGAAACACCCATGGGGTGATCCTCAAACATGAAACCAAACATATATTAGCAATAATTAACCATTAGCTAACAAGAAATCTAGGTAAAATAAACAATAGGATCAAAATCCTAAACCCGGGATACCCGATACGTGGGTATCCGACACTTTTGCAACCAAAACTCAAAGAACTTCTACGTAGGGAAACAAACCACCTACCTCAATCCGTGAAGATCGATATACTTGAACATCGGCTCGTGAATTGGCCTAGAACAGAGTATATCTTCAAAAACCTCTAAAACGATCATCCTTAGATAACTCACACTAGAGAAAGAATTAGGAATTGAGGCCAAATAAGAACCAAGAACTCACCACTGCGATTATTCTGCAATCAACGAAGTTTGATTCGGACAACCGGTGACAGATCAGTGGTTCAAAGAAGAATCAGCGTCCTCGGATGCTCTGGACGGAATTAGGTGGAGAAGAAGACATTTATGAGAATTAGTCACGACCCCTGTCTAATTAATGAAATAAAAAATAAAGTACACGACGTGCACTTTTAGAGTACACGATGTGTACTTGGTTTTTTCGTAATCCACTTTAAGCATCCGCCACATCACCCCTACACACCATGTGTGTGGCCAAGACATGGCCAGCACATGGCTTCGAGCGGCAGAGGAGTACACGATGTGTACTCATAAATTACACGGTGTGTACTCTGAAAATTTCTAGATTCTTTATTTTTCCTTAAAAAGCCAATAAAAGAGATCCGTACCTGAAACTGAAGATCCAAGTTCTTATAAACTTCGCCCCTTAAAGAAATTCGTCCCTGAATTTCCCTAACATGGCGTAGGATAAGAAACCTCGAACAACTTGGGACACTATGATCGCATATCGGCCTCCCTCTCCCAAGTCTCGTCCTGTATACGGCTGTGCTGCCATAGCACCCGTACCAGAGGAACAGACCATCCACGTAGTACCTTTGCACTATGATCAACAATCATTGATAGGATACTCCTCAAAAGATTTATCCTGCTCCAGCTCAACCTCCTCGGGTTAGAAAACATGAGATGGGTCTGAGAAATACCGTCAAAGCTGAGAAGCATAAAAGACATCATGCATTGCCTGGTACCTCTGAGGTAACTGTAACCTGTAATAAACCAGCCCGACTTTCTCCAGAATCTAAAACGGCCCGACATATCTCGGTGGGAGATTCCCCTATCTCCTAATCCTCTTATGTACCGACCTCGTGTAAGGGTTGGTGTCCTGAGAACCAACTATTTTGTACTTTGATTACATGAATGTTCACTTATTATATTCTGTTCATTGTTCTACATGACTATAATATAATAATGTCCTTGAATATTTGTTGCCTTGATAAGGTCATGGCAGATCCCCACTATGATGAGAACCTTGAAATGCTATAACAGTATTTTTAAATAAAGTTCTACAGTTGGATGACATACTATTATAGGACACATAATATACATACCGTCATGTGTGAGTACTCATAAGAAGACGAGACTCTCTCTCATGGAGTTTGCACATGGTAATCTCCAAGATGAGAGATTATGGGAATAGACCCGCCAGTATCAATTCTGCATGTCTTGGTGTCATCAGACATTTCTATCTACGAGCATGTGTAATGGTCCTTAGACTGGAAGATTATCATTAACTCATGTCATGACTCACGCACTTAGATTTACTGACGAAAACCGTCATGCAGACAGTTGGCGTGATGTAGGGTACGTTGAGTGCATCACGAGTGACATGTTGTTAATGGATAAGTCGAGGAAGGATTTGTCCCTCCCATTTATGGAAGTTGATATCTTGACCCTTTGATTGAAATAGAACAGTCGAATGAACTTCCATGGACATGGTGTAAACAATGAGTTTATTTCAGGTAGTCAAAGAATAATGGATCAATCATATAGGTTTATGACACTGCCATGAAACCTTCATGATGAGATATTGAGACAAAAGGGATTAAATTACACAGTAAGTGTTTGTATGCGGTGATACGTCAATGCAGCGTCAACTTCTTTCTCTTGGGTGCCTTGACCCATTGCTAGACAGTAATCTTGGACTTTAGGCAATCCCACCTAATGCCAACGAGAAAGAGGCCTAGAGGGTCACACACTAAGTGTATTCAAGTATCTCAAGTAGAGTAAAGATTATTCCTGTACGTGGTTTAATAATTATTCAAGGAAGCCAAAATTGTTTTAATGTCGGAGGAAGAATAAAAATAAAACAAGTACATGCCGTGTATCAATAATTACACGCTGTGTAGTTTTATTTTGAAAACAAGTACATGCCGTGTATTATTAAATGTACACACTGTGTAGTTTTCATTTTGGAAAGGAAATGAATAAATGAAAACAAGATATACATGCTGTGTAAATGTAATGTACACGCCGTGTAGTTTTCAATGAAAAAAAGTACATTCCTTGTATTTATTAATACATGCCATGTAGTTTTTCCAGTCATGATTTTGAGGATATAATATTTTTTTAAATGATATTTATTATAATCATCATGGTTACATGTCAAGGAATTAATTATTCGACATGGGGGTTTTAAATAAGAGTCAATGAAATAAATAAAACGCGTAACCCATTTATTTATTTTCATAACTCTACAACATCAAACCTGATTATAAATATCCTCACAAACCCAACTATTTTCCTAAACACAAGAGAATCGTTGTGCACAACAATTCCGGAGAATTATTTCAAGGCCGATAGAACCTCTTTCTCCAAGAACGCTCTCAAGAACGAAAGAAATCCTCTTCCATCGGATCAAGATGATCTTAGGTGGACAGCGCAAGAAAAGTTTTCTCCACGCTAGCACCCGAAGACTCCTTTGGTGACATCCCGAGATATGAGGTACACGTGTTGATCACCGCTAGAGGAATTCTACACTTGGATTCTATGACGCAATGACAAATCACATCAGAACGTGATCAAGAAGATCAATGAAGAAAGAACACCCAAAACGTATTTCTTTTCAATTGATTAAATTAATTATAATCAACCTGTAATGATCCTACATTGTGGTTTTGGGACATTCCTTTTATTTGTCCATTTCTGCGAGTCGATCTATGGAGACTGGAGTTTATCATCGTATTGATCCCGGATTTATCATTGTTAATGAAAAAAGCAAAGTGGGCACATCCACCCACGCGATTCCACTGCACCTGGAAGCTTTAAATGGTATCAGAGTGAGGTTACACAGTTGATTATAGTTATTTAATTTTCATTGATAATTTATGCATTTATATTTGATTCAATTAGAAATATATCGTTCTATTAATTTTAATAAATGAGATCTATTCTTCCTCCTTCGTTTTTCGATTCATATCACAGAAATGACCTTTTAATTTTAATTTTTTGATTAAAATAAAAACGAGGAACTCATCTGGAGGAGCCGCTCTTTCTGTCCGTACAACACGGGATTACACGGCCTGTAATTAAAACTACACACCGTGTACTTAGGTTCAATGAACCGGCATTGGTCCGCCAAACCACGCCATCTGAATTGAATATGCCTAAGTATTAATCACACCGTGTCGACCAGAATTGAACGGTGCATGGAACCAGAATACACGATGTGTATGTTGGAGCAACACGTCGTGTGGTCCGTTCTGGCCTAGGTGAAACCGTGTATGAGGATAAGCCGCATACCACGTAAACGGGATCGCCTGGCCAGTTACCGCGTAACAAGGAAGTACACGCCGTGTATGATTTATCTACATGCTATGTACTCCAAAATTTCCAAAGTACAGAAAACACGCCAAGTCCCCCGGCGTGTACTTTGGATAAAGGGTTAAAAGAAATACACGCCGTGAAATTATAAACTACATGCCATGTACTTTACAAAAATATAATTTCACCAGGTTTTCTCAATTGTACAAAGACCCGTACAAGGAATATGGATGAGAATAATCCAAAGGAAATTCAGAAAGAATTTAAGATAAAGAATTGATTAATTATAAGATCATAATTAATTGAATTCGAGCACGACTTATCTTAAATGAAAGAACAATTAAAAGAATTTGAATTCTAAATATGTGTAAATGTCATTGCATGCTATAGATGATCATGAGCTAGACCGAAGACCCTTTTTATGTGTATTGTTTCATTTAAATTAATTTAATTTAAATTTGTTGGCCTCTGATCCTTCTTCAAATAAAATGTAGGGCCTGCATGCCCATGGTTTCATTCATGTAAACCCATGTAATGGAGGATCTCCCCAAGCCAGAGGAGATGGTTCAAATCCCAAAGCTGAGGTGAAAACGATGCAAGAAGATACAAATGTGGACAATTGTGAGCTGAAAAACACGAACCATCAGGTTTAAGGTGTTTTCCCTAGGTTAGGGTTAGCTTATCAAAACCGCTAGATAAGCTAACAAATATAAGATCATGATCATGCCGTAGTATTTTATTTATGTCTAAATTGCAGGGTTTATTTATTATGTATTTGTTTTAGTGATCACATAGTTAATAAAATGAACAAGCATGCGAAGATGGAATAAAATAAAATTTGGACTATGTGTAAACATTATCAGAACATGGTTAATCACTTAAGCAAGCATCAATTAATATTAACAAGCATGTGATAATGCAAAACTACGCATAAGGAATAAAATACCTCAAATACCATATTATGTCAGACTAATCCTTCCATTACTTGATTAAGAGAAAGACTCAATAAAACTATGTGTTTGACCAACCCTTGTTAGGACACTTACTTTTATAAAGGAATCCATTATGAAATATTTCTGATTGACTTAACCATATTAAATCAAGAGGAGTAGCCCATGCTAGAATTGATGTAATATTGGAGGCAAGAGTTGAGGAAATACAAGTCAGGATTTCAGGATTGGGGCATCCACTCAACAGATCAAGGAACTATAAGCTCACAGTTGTCAAAGACCTGCCTACCTAAATACCTTCAAATAGATTGACTAACCCTTGTTGGGGTTATGCAAAGGGAAATATGGATCCTTGACACTAGAATGTCAAAGAAACTTGACATTCTAAGTTCAATGGTGAGGGCCATTGGGACTTTATAAAATAGTGGGAGAATTAATTAATTCATTTATTATTTCTCATAAAATGTAATTAAGAAAGTACTAATAAATCTGCTCTTTTAAATTATAGAATCAGGATGAAAAAATCATCAACCACATTTTCTCTGTAATCAATACTGGAAAAAGAAAATATCCTCACTGGAAGTAACTTTTAGGAATGGTTTAGGCGCCTTCGGGTCGTCCTACGCCATGAACGAAAGTATTACATGTTGGAGTACCCACTTCCTGATCCTCCTGCCTAAGGGGAAAGTGATGAAGAATTCATATTCTATGAGCAACATTTGAGTGATGCACTCGACGTTCAATGTTTAATGCTATCATCAATGTCTTGTAAGCTCATGAAGTCTCATGAGGACATGGATGCCTATAGCATGCTCGAGAACCTCCTTGGTCTATACCAGGAGGGAGAAAGATTGTAAAGGTTTGAGATCTCCAGGGCTCTATTCCAGAGCGAGCTTGGATAGGGTGCCCCAGCTGAGCCTCATGTAGTCAAGCTCATTGGCTACATTGAGCGCTTAGAGGTTATAGGGTTTAAACTCCACGAAGAACTAGGCATCGATCTCATTCTTGCATCACTCCCCCAGATCTTCTCGAACTTTGTTGTTAATTTCCACATGAACAACATTGAGAAGTCTCTATCTGATCTTCTTATCCTTATTCTCCAAGTAGATAATGACATGAAGTGCGAAAAGCCTTCTGTCCTTATGGTGAATAAAAGGAAAGGGAAGGCGAAGCACTTTAAGTCCAAATATTCTTCAAGGCCTTCCAAGAAAAAGAAGATCAAAGGGGAGGCAAGAGAACAGGAGGCTGTTTGTTTTGCATGTGGCAAGAAGGGCCACTGGGAGAAAAACTGCACCCAGCCTAGGAAGAAAAGGGATGCTTCAGGTGCATTTGTCATTGGATGCAATCTATCTGTTTCTACAATTTGGTTATTAGATACAGCTTGTGGTTCTCACATCTGTATCCAAATACAGGAACCAAGTAGATTCAAGAATATTGATCGAGGGGAGGTAAATCTATGAGCAGCCAATAGAGCCAGACTCGCTACTGTAGCTTTCAGAGACTACCATCCCACATTGCCTACATGGATTGTCTTGGTTTTCAAAGGATGTTATTATGTACCCTTGTAACCAAAAACATTATTTCAGTATCCAGATTAGATACTGATGGATTCATATTCAAGTTTGGAAATGAATGTTGCTACTTTTATAAAGATAGCATTTGTTTTGGTAGGGAATATTTATATAACGGCCTTTATGTGTTAGACTACACAAATCATGTAATGGCAATCGATGAAAAAGTAAATTGACATGACTCATACCACACCCAACTTTGGCATCACCGGCTATGTCATGACAATGAGAAACATTTGAAAAAATTACATCAAGATGGGTATTTAGATTCCTTCGAACTAAAACCACTTTGTGTATGTCATGTGTGTCTACAAAGAAAAATGAACAAAGACCCATTTAGTGGGAAAGGTGAATGAGCTAAAAAGCTTGTAGAATTAGTTCACACAGATGTGTGTGGACCATTTCCAGTTGAGGCAAGGGGTGGGTTCTCGTACTTCATAACTTTTACTGATGATTTTAGTAGATATGGATATATCTACTTAATGAGGTACAAGTCAGATTCTTTTGATCGATTCAAAGAATACATGAATGAAGTTGGGAACTATCTTGGTAAGAAGATTAAAAAAACCACTCATATAGAGGAGGAGAATATCTTAATCAGGACTTCATTGATTTCTTACAGGAGTTTGGAATTCTATCTCAACTCACTCCTACTTACACACCTCAGCGGAATGGTGTAAGTGAAAGGAGAAACCACACCCTATTGGACATGGTGAGATCAATGATGAGTCATGCGAGTATTCTATTATCCTTTTGGGGATATGCATTACAAACAGTAGCACACATACTAAACCAATTAGAAACTAAATCAATAAATGGTATTCCATATGAGTTATGGAGTGGACGCAAAGCCATGTTATCAAATTTACATGTGTGGGGTAGAAAAGCCTTTGTTAAGGCCTCTTCAGGTAACAAACTTTCACCCCGAGGCACAAAGTGTATCTTTATAGGATATCCCATGGAAAAAAGGGGATATTACCTATACAATCCCTCAAACAAAAGGGTTATAGTGGGAAGACACACCATATTCCTTGAGAGGGAGCACATCTCCAAAAGGGATAGTGGGAGTGAGATAGACTTCGATGAAGTCGAGGCTCAAGATACACTGGTGTTGGAATAAGAACAGATTCCACAAAGCCCTGTGGAAGAAAATTATGTTCCAGAGACACAAGAATGACGTAGGAGCATGATAGAGGTGAGAGAATGAGAACGATATGGTTTTCTTGTCAACGAGGATGGTGACTCATTATTGGTTGACAATGATGATCTTCCTACCAACAAGGAAGCAGTTGAAGGCACAAACTTTTCCATGTGGCAAGAAGCCATGAATTCTGGAATGGATTCCATGTACCAAAACCAAGTATGGATTTTGGTAGATCCTCCAGTTGATGTAAATCTTTTTGGTAATAAATGGGTATTCATGAAGAAACTGAACATATAGGGGAAAGTCAGCACCTATAAGGCACGACTGGTTGCAAAAGGTTTTAGACAACGTGAAGGAATTGACTATGATGAATCCTTTTCACCGGTTGCAATGCTTAAATCCATCAGAATCAGATTGGCCATTCCCGCTTACGTTGACTATGAAATTTGGAAAATAGATGTCAAAACAGATTTCCTTAATAGGAACCTCCATGAAGATCTCTACATGACACAACTTGGAGGGTTTGTGATTCCAAAGGATGCCAAAAAGGTATAGAAGTTGCAGAAATCCATTTATGGATTAAATCAAGCATCAAGGTCATGGAACATTCATTTTGATGAAGATATAATAGAATTTGGATGTGTTAAGAATGAATGTGAGCCTTGTGTCTACAAGAGGTTTAGTGGGAGTGCAGTCGTTTTCCTAATAGTATATGTTGATGACATACTACTAATTGGAAATGAAGTACCTGTCTTACAGTCAGTTAAGGCATGGTTGCATAAATGCTTCTCCATGAAATAATTGGGAGAGACAACATATATTCTTGGGATCAAGATCCATCGTGATAGATCCAATAGAATGCTGGGCCTGAGTCAAAGTACCTTCATTGACAAGATACTGAAGAGGTTCAATATGAAACAGTCCAAGAGGGGATTGTTTCCAGTGTCACATGGCATTCATATTTCCATTAAAATGTGTCCTCAGACACGTGAGGAAAGAAAAAAATGGCAAGGATCCCTTACAGATCCGCAATTGGGTCAGTCATGTATGCTATGATATGTTCGAGGATAGATGTTTCTTATGCATTAAGTGCAGTAGGCAGATATCAAGCTGATCTAGGAGACCACCATTGGATAGAAGTCAAGACTATCCTTAAGTATCTGATGCGTAATAAAGAGATGTTCTTGGTTTATGGAGGAGATGAGGAACTAGTCATCAGAGGACTTGTAGATTCTAGTTTCCAGACTGATCAAGTTGACATGAAGTAACAGACTGGATACATCTTCAGTTTGAATGGAGGTGTAGTGAGCTGGAAGAGCTCAAAGCAGAGTGTGGTGGTAGATTCTATAGTGGAGTCTGAGTATATCGCAGATTCTGAGGCAGCTAAAGAAGCTGTATGGATGTGAAGATTCATCCAAGAGTTGGATTTAGTACCAGGCGGTAAAGATCCTATGACACTCTATTGTGATAATACTACAACAGTGGCACTTGAAAAAGAGCCAATGTCACATCAGCGGA
Organism: Viscum album; assembly: GCA_963277665.1. Classification (NCBI taxonomy): domain Eukaryota; kingdom Viridiplantae; phylum Streptophyta; class Magnoliopsida; order Santalales; family Viscaceae; genus Viscum; species Viscum album. The sequence continues at coordinate 1,080,117,530 of OY728145.1, read as the reverse complement.
CAAAGCACATACTTCGGAAGTATCATCTCTTGAGGGATTTCTCTCAGAGAGGTGAAGTTGCTGTGAGAATTATATCCACGGAAGACAACAAGGTAGACCTCTTGAATAAAGCCTTGACTCAGAAGAAACATGATCATCATGTGAAGTCTAGAGGACTAAAAGTCATAGGCAGTTGGATCTAGTCCAAGTGGGAGTTTATAAGGGTTGGTGTCCTGAGAACCAACTGTTTTGTACTTTGATTACATGAATGTTCACTTATTATATATTGTTCATTGTTCTGTATGGCTATAATATAATAATTTCCTGGAATATTTGTTACATTGATAAGGTCATGGCAGATCCCTGCTATGATGAGAACATTGAAATGCTATAACAATATTCTTAAAAAAAGATCTACGGTTGGATGACATACTATGATAGGACACATAGTATACAGACTGTCATGTGAGAGTACTCGTAAGAAGATGAGACTCTCTCTCATGGAGTTCGCACTTGGTAATCTCCAAGATGGAAGATTATGAGAACAGACCCTCCAATATCAATTCCTCATGTCTTGGTGTCATCGGATATTGCTATCTACGAGCGTGTGTAATGGTCCTTAGACTGGATGATTATTATTAACTCATGTCATGACTCGCCCACTTATATTTACTGACAAAAACCATCACACAGACAGTTGGTGGGAAGTGGGGTACGTTGGGTGCGTCACGAGTGACATGTTGTTAGTGGATAAGTCGAGGAAGGATTTGTCCCTTCCATTTATAGAAGTTGATATTTCATCCCTTTTATTGAAATAGAACTGTAGCATGAAATTCCATGGCCATGGTGTAAATGACGAGTTTATTTCAGGTAGTCAAAGAATGAAGGATCAAGCATATAGGTTTATGACACTGCCATGAAAACTTCTTGATGAGATATTGAGACAAAGGGATTAAATTACACAGTAATCACTCGTATGTTATGATACGTCAATGCGGCATCAAATTATTTATCTTGGGTGCCTTGACAGGTTGCTAGACAGTAATGTTGGACTTTAGGCAAGCCCGCCCAATGCCAACGAGAAAGAGGCCTAGAGGTCACACACTAAGTGTATTCAAGTATCTCAGGTAGAATAAAGATTATTCATATACATGGTTTAATAATTATTCAAGGAAGCCTAAATTTTTTTAATGTTGGAGGAAGAATAAAAATAAAACAAGTACACGACGTGTATCAATAATTACACGCCGTGTAGTTTTATTTTGAAAACAATTGCACGCCGTGTATTATTAAATGTGCACGCCAGGTAGATTTCATTTTGGAAAGGAAATGAATAAATAAAAACAAGATATACACACCATGTACATTGAATGTACACGCAGTGTAGTTTTCAATTAAAAAAAAGTACACGCCGTGTATTTATTAATACACGCTGTGTAGTTTTTCCAGTCGGGATTTTGAAGATATAATATTGTTTTAAATGATATTTATTATAATCAGCATGAGAACATGTCAAGGAATTAATTATTCAACATGGGGGTTTTAAATAAGAGTCAATGAAATAAATAAAACGTGTAACACATTTATTTATTTTCATAACTGTACAACCTCAAAACTGATTATAAATATCCTCATAACCCCAACTCTTTTCCTAAGAACAAGAGAATCGTTGTGCACAACAATTATGGAGAATTATTTCAAGGCCAAAATAACATCTTGCTCCAATAACGCTCTCAAGACCGAGAGAAATCCTCTTCCCTCAGATCAAGATGATCTAAGGTGGACAACGCAAGTAAAGGTTTCTCCACACTAGCACCCGGAGACTCCATTGGCGACATCCCAAGATAAGAGGTACACGTGTAGATCACTGCTAGAGGAAGTATACACGTGGATTCTATGACGCAACGACGAATCACATCAAAACATGATCGAGAACATCAATGAAGAAAGAACACCCAAAAGGTTTTTCTTTTAAATTGATTAAATTAATTATAATCAACCTGTAACGATCCTACTTTGTAGTTCTGGGACATTCCTTTTCTTTGTCCATTTCTATGATTTGATCTATGGAGACTGGCATTTATCATCTTATTGATCCCAGATTGATCATTGTTAATGAAAAAAATCCAAGTGGGCACATACACCCATGCGCTTCTGCAACGCCCAGAACCTTCACCTAGGGGAAATACGCAGGAAAACCTGGTCTCCAACATTGAACTCCAAAGGTCATCTCCGCTGATCCGCATAAGACTTATGCTAAGACTGTGCTATAGCCATCCTCTTCCGAATCAACTTTATCTACTCTGAGGTCTCCTGAACAAGATGAGTTCCCAGAAAGCTGCCTCTCCTGCATCCATCCAACATAAAGGTGATCGACATGGCCTACCATACAAGGCCTCATAAGGTGCCATTTGAATAGTCACCTGAAAACTGTTGTTGTAGGCGAACTCCCCAAGAGGGATATGCTTCTCCCAAGTACCGCCAAATTCTAGAATGATATCTCGGAGCATATCCTCAAGCACCTGAATCGTATATTCGGACTGGCCATCAGTCTGGGGATGGTAAGATGTACTCAGAAGTACTTTTGTTCCCAGAACCCTCTGTAGCCCCTACCAAAAGTGCGAAGTAAAACGTGCATCCCTGTCTGAAACAATGGAGTGTGAAACTCCATGTAGACGTACAATCTCATGGATGTATAACCGTCCCAGCTCATCAACACTGAAGGGCTCCTTGATCAGAAAGAAGTGTGCAACCTTCGTGATCCTATCCACTAAAACCCAAACCACATCATTCCCTTGAGGAAAACTCGGTAGCCTTGTCACAAAGTACATCGCGACGTCATCCCATTTCCACTCAGGAATGAGTAACAGATGTAGAAGCCCTACCGATCGCTAATTCTCTCCCTTCACTTATTGACAAGTGGAACACCACATAACAAAACTAGCCACATTCTTCTTTATACCTGGCGACCAATACTAACGATGTAAGTCTCGGTACATTTTGGTGACACCTGGATGAACTGCCCAAGTTGAAGCATGAAACTCCTGCATCAGATCCCCACATATGTCTGCTGAAACCCATACACAACCATGAAAATGTAACACCTCATCATCACCCACTATCCACCCTAGGAGTAGGGTCTCCATCTGACCCACCCTTTTGTAGGACTATTCCCTCTGGGTCTGACAACTGCCTCATTCAAACTCGATCTAAAAGGGTAGAGGTAATAGCTACAGAAGAATGAACTATCTGCCCCTGTTTGTCGTACACATCCATATGCATCTCAAAGAACAGATAAATAAGCTGCAATTCGCTGCTGGCCTCCAGAACTGCCTGCAACTGAGTCCTCCTGCTCAATGCATCAGCCACAACATTGCCTTTCCCATGCGTATAAGCAAGCTCGAAGTCGAAATACTGTAGGTACTCAACCCACCTCCGCTGTCTCAGATTCAAGTCACACTACGTGAATATATAGCTAAGTCTCTTGTGGTCAGTATATACAAAAAAATTCTCTCCTGGGAGATAGTGCCTCCAACAACGCAAAGCATAAACAACCGCAGCAGACTCCAGGTCGTGCGTATGATAGTTCTTCTCATGGGCCCTCAACTGCCGAGATCCGTACGCAACAACACAATCCTCCTGCATAAGCACTTCTCCAAGCCCGATGCCGGATGCATTGTAGAAAACTATATAACTCTTGCCCGACCCTGGAAGAACTAGAATCAGTGCTGAGGTAAATATCCCCTTCAGCTCCTGGAAGGATGAATCACTAGCTTCTGACCAAACGTAAATCACACCTTTCTTAGTCAAGCCCATCAACAGCGCTGCTAATCATGAGAAGTCCTGTATAAAATTCCTGTAATAACCATCCAGTCCAAAGAAACTCTGTACCTCAAAGACATTCTTCGGCTACTCCCAGGTAACTACTGCCCTCACCTTCTCTAGGTCTACCGATTCTCCTGTCTCTGAGATGACATGGCCCAGGAAGTTAATCTCATCCATCTAGAAGTGGCACTTTGAGAGATTAGAATATAACTGATGCTCTATCAGTGTACTCAATACGATCTCAAGATGTGTAGCATGGTCGTGTCGAGTGTGAGAGTACACCAAGATATCATCCACAAAGACAACGATGAAAGAGTCCAAGTAAGGATAGAAAACTATATTAATCAACACCGTGAAAACTGCCGGCGCATTCGTGAGACCGAATGGCATAACCAGATACTCGTACAGACCATACCTGCATTGAAAAGCTGTGAGAGGTATATCAGATGGTCTGACCCACAACTGATGATAGTTGGATCTCAATTCGATCTTCGAGAATACCCTGGCTCCTTGAAGATGATAAAAAAGATCATCAATCATCAGCAATGGATATCGGTTCTTGACCGTCAACTGGTTCAGCTTCCGATAGTCCACACAAAGTCGTAAGGTACCATCCACCTTCTTCACAAACAAAAAGGCGAACCCCAAGTGGAAGTACTGGGTCGGATAAAAACCTTCGCCTGCAACACCTCCAACTGCTTCTTGAGCTCTTAGAACTCAGCTGTAGCCATCCTATAAGGAGGTATGGATACCAGTGCAGCTCCTGGCACAAGCTCAATAGAGAAGTCTACCTCACGTTCTGGAGGCAACCCTAAAAAGTATTCTGGAAAGACATTCAGAAAACGATAAACTACTAGAGGGAAGTCCAGCTGAGAAGTCCCCTGATCATCTAGATATAAACTAGCAATTTGGGCTGTAACACTTCCCAGCCCATGATGCTTTGGTCCAGCTCTGCTTTCCTGGACATCCCATTCGCCCTTATGGAGAAAAGACCCGCCCTCTGGTGATGTGAAACTCACCCTGCGATGATAACAGTCGACAAAGGCCTGAGAAGGATCTAGCCAGTCCATTCCGAGAATGACATCATAACCCGTCATCTCAAGGATATAAGGATCCCACAAGAAGTGACACACACCAACATCAAGGGGCACTCCTTGAACAGACGCACACTAGTAGTTCTATGTCCTAAAGAAGTGTCTACTGCCAACGTATCCGCAGAAGTAAGGACAGTAAGTCTAAGGCTCTCCACAGTGTGCACAGAAATAAATCTATGAGAAGCTCCGGTATCAAATATTGCAGAAGATAAAACTGAGGCTAATAAGATCGTTCCTCGAACTGTGGAAGGTCCAGGATCCCGATCCCGATGGATCTGCTCTACCGCAAACGTCTGGCCACTACCGAAGCCCTGTGTAGCATCCTGATATCCCTGATCTGATCCTCCCTAAGCTTGACCACCACGTCCATGACCTCTACCCTGGCCTGAACAACCTGAAGAACTCCATCCCCCAGTCTGCTGTGGAACTGGTAATCCTGCTCCTGTACTAGGAGTAGAAACTGATACTCCTTCACTAGCTGCTGAAAGAAGAACCCTGCAAAAATGCTGCAGATGACCCATATTGCCGCAAGATCGGCACTCCAATGCATCTCTCAGGAACTGAGGCTTCTTATGCTTTCTATTTCCACACTGATACCACACCACCTGGTTTCCAGAAGGAAGATCCCGTCTACCAGAAGAAATACCTCGCTTCCTCGAGTCACCTCAAGTAGACTCTCGGTGGCGCTTCCTGCTGTCAGTATGTAATGAATCATCCTTGGATGCTGAACTGCCCTGGTCAACAGCTCCAGTCTCCCTCAGATTTCGTTCAGTGATCAGCGCCTGGTTGACTATTAGGGTAATATAAGTCAACTGGAAGATGTTCTCCTGCGATCTGATCTCTGGTTTGAGGCCTACCTCAAACTTCCTTTCCAAAAACAGCTCATCATTTCCTAGAATGGGAGTGAAATGCTGTAACTTAGAGAAAAGGGAGGAATAATCCATAACCTAAAGAGGAACCTACTACAGGTTCAGGAAATCTCTGGCTCTGTCAGCCCTCAGCGTCGCCAGATAGAATTACTCGTAGTATGTACACCATAACTCGTCCCAAGCCATAGTCTGTTGGCGCCTTACTTGCAAGACTACATCCCACCACCTCTTGGAATAATCTCGCAGCATGTAAGTCGCGAGCTTCACCCTTCTATCCAGGGGTGTCTCCAAATGCTCGAAGATGGAAAGAATTGTTTCTAGCCATGACTCTGTAGCCTGAGGCCCTCCATCCCCTGTGAAAGTGGGAGGATGTTGCTGCTAGAAGACTCACGTCAGCTCTTCCATAGACGGGGTAGGATGCTGAGCTCCCTGGAAAGTCTGCATGATCCTCATGAAACCCTCTCTGAACTGAGCATCAACAACCATGTCTGAAATCACTACAGGTGCCATGTCCGGAACGATCGGCAGAACTAAAGGTAGTCCCTCGTCTGCCATATCATGGGTACGGTCACTACCTGGTTCTTGGTGTGCAACAAGAGGACGTCTTGGTTCCATGGCTCTGAGAAATCAAAAGCACACTTCAAATTTATGATTAAAAAGGATAGAAAACACAAGAGTACAAAATAGGAACAGGGAAGAGAAACACTTAAGTTTGCAAAACAAGACTACACGGCGTGTATTTAAACTACACAGCGTGTTTTCTAAGCCTTCCACATGGGCGTGTAACTCTTCCACCACTGGTCTTATAACATCTTAGCTACATGGCGTGTAATTGAACTCAACTCCCCTGCCCGAGTATCTTTACACAGCTATCCTACATGATCAACCTAATCCTAAACTACACGGTGTGTTCACTAAAGACATGGTGTGTACTGGACAGGTTTCGACAACTCGTGTAGCAGTTACATGGTCGACTATACAGCTGACCCCTAAACGGCGTGTTCCGAACAAAAACGGCATGTATAAGAATAGATAACACCGACCCGTGTTGTTCATGACACAGTTGGGTACCCATAAGAAAACTACACGGAGTGTTCATATAAAACGTGGCATGTACTACACGAGTTTACCCGACCCATGTTGTTAGTGACACATCCAGGTACACAGTTGACAACTACACGACGTGTACTTATGGTACACGGTGTGTCCCCGAAGACTCTCCACCACCTCGTGTCTCTTTTCACACAGTTAGTAACACAGTTTAAAAACTACATGGTGTGTATTAATAAAGTACACACCATGTATTCTGGGTTTTTCAAAGAAGTAGCTCAGAAACTACACCGAATTCCAGAAACACTGAAAACAACCATCTATGTGCCAAATTCCGATCCGTGGGGGCCCATACACCCCGAGAATCAAATATTGGAATCATAACAATGCATAAAACAAGTAAAATAGCATAACAATCAAATTTTATACCAAATTACTATCCTTGAGGGCCCATAAAACCTGTAAGACCAAAGCTTGGCGTCCATGCTAAATAGGCTGTAAAATAAACAATAATCTATCAGCACAACAAGTATGTCCATCACATCAACTATCACAACAACATGCATAATTTATCACGACATCTATCACAACAACATGAAATTATAATGCACCCTAGATGGCATGGTAAAATGAATGACATGTGATTTCCTACCCAGTGCCTATATGATGCATGAAATGGAACACCCTCATATCATCAGGTTGTAAAAAAATAGAACCACAATCATATAAACTATAACAGCACAAAACATGTGCATCACCCAATGGTGAAATATAATAAACTGTAACATTTGCAAAAACCAAAAATTGCAATTATGAGGTAATATAGCTTTTCCCTGTACAAGGGTTAATTACTCCCGAGCACAGTTAAGTACTAACTACCCATTTCTTCTTATCCCTGTCTATTGTCGCAAAACAGTAAGGCAATAGAAAAGGAGAAAACATCCTCTGATACCACTTTGTAACGACTCGAATCCGGAGCCACATAACTGGTGCCCCGTACCCAGTTCTTCACATGAACTCAAGCATGTTTCCCAAAACAACAGAGGCTTCCGACTAGCAGTGAGGGCCTTGGTGAGTCATTGGTGAAACTATACCCTCATTTGGTAAATTATGTAGTGGAAGAATAAACACAATCAATAGCAGAAGCAGTAAAAAACATACAACAACTAAACTAAAAGTAGAAGCAATGTCTGATATAATAATGATGCAGTATAGTACATGTATCTATGGAAAGAAGTAAATAAATCAATGTGCTGAAATACAACTAAAACCAAAGTACTAAATGTAAACAGCAACTCCAGCAGCATCGCGAGCCAAAGCCCGGTCCCATGCTCTCCAGCTCCAACCAAAAATCAAGTACCTAAGGTAGAAGGGCCACAATCCCTATCTACACTTGCAACCATATAATCTGTTTCATCCTAAAATCAGGAACCAAACATGTAGTGAGACTAATCCCAATAGGCAACCACCACAAGATTTGTGCCCTAATGTCAGTGAGTAATATAGAAACAGTAAAAGAACATAAGTACAGTGATGGACTAAGAGTACACCAGTAAATAATCCTACCAATTACCATTCACATTCATTTTATTAAACAACCAGGTAAAACTAGAAAATCTTTCTATTCCAAGGTAAGCAAGTAACACAGCAGGTATCTCAAAAGATTACCAAAACACAAGCGGTATAAAACCCAAGATTTTTCTTTGGCATGGTGGACTCATCACAACTAACCATCAAAATTCACACTGACCCTCTGGGTGGCTCAAACTAGCAGATCCCTGTAGTCCAGTAATCAAACAAGGCACAGACACTCTGGGAAACTCTCATATCAATTCCCCTATTGTCTTGCAATGATAGATACAGACTCTCTGAGGAAGCACTTACGTCTAATTACTCATGTGTTCTCGATGTGTGTGTAATATAAGATCACTCTTGGGAAACACAAAGTCCTATTCCCATAGGTCATGCGTACGAATCTAAAACTAACAGACCCTCTAGGGAAGCACTTAATCGTCTATTACCTCTTTGATCTCCTGCACCAGGTTCTCACAACCCTGAGCAGTCCAGTCATGCGTAATCGACTGTCAGCATCCCTAAGTAAGTTCAACAACTACTTGGATAATATATACCATGCATCAAAAGTATTTAAACATCAGGAAAAAAATGTAAACAGTCATAACAAGTAAACTAGAAATTGTAATAGAGGTTTCTTCAAAGGCAAATGGTGCCGAACGACGATAAACAACCAAACAGGGAGAAACACCCATGGGGTGATCCTCAAACATAAAGCCAAGAATATATTAGCAATAATTAACCATAATCTAACAATAAATCTAAGGTAAATAATCAATAGTATCAAATTCCTAAACACGGGATACCCGATACATGGGTATCCGACACTTTTGAAACCAAAAATCAAAGAACTTCAACATAGGGAAACACACCACCTACCACAATCCACGAAGATCAATATAATTAAACCTCGGCCTGTGAATCGGCCTATAACGGAGTAGATCTGCAAAAAATTCTAAAATGTTCAACCTCAGATAACTCACACGAGAGAAAGAATTAGGAAACAAGGCCAAAGAAGAACCAAGAACTCACCACTACAATTCTTCCACAATAAAAGGAGTTTGATTCAGACAACTGGTGATAGATCGGTGGCCCAGAGAAGAATTGGCCTCCTTGGACGATCTGGATGGAATTATGCGAAGGAGAATACGTTTATGAGCATTAGGTATGACCCCGGTCCGATTAATGAAATAAATAAGAAAGTACACAATGTGTACTTTTAGAGTACACAACGTGTACTTGGTTTTTCCGTACTCTGCTTTAAGCGGCCTCCACATCACCCCTACACACCGTGTGTGTGGCCCAGACAAGGCCATCATACGGCTTCGATTGGTAGAGGAGTACATGGTGTTTACTCATAAAGTACACAATGTGTACTCTGAAAATTTACAGATTCTTCATTTTTCCTTAAAGAGCCCATAAAATATATCCGTACCTAAAACTGAAGATACGGGTTCTTACAATGTTTCAGGGCCACATCATCTTAGAGAAAGGGGTTTCAGTGGATCATGGGAAGAACCTTGTAGTTATGTCATTCGATTTTCCGAATAATGTGTTTGATATCATGAGTTTTATTGTCTTGTCATGTTACTACAAGCAATTTGTTTTGGATTTATTTTCTTTCACTTCATCTATGGTTGTACTCACTGGGAAATGGGTGAATTTTGAATAGATACAAGAGTGTTTGGAATCCATTGAGGAGTTGATGTGGTGGTTGACTACCTCAACTATGATGATGTTTCCAGATCTTGGGAATGGATAAGTGGTTTATTGCAATGCCTCAGGTATGGGCCTCAGGTGTGTTCTCATGCAAGATAATATTTAAGTGGCACATGGTTCTAACCAAATCCAATCACATGAAAAGAATTACCAAAAAAACAACTTAGAGTTTTAAGTGAATATACACTCCCCAAATACATGGTGTCACTACTTTTTTGGGGAGAAATTTTTGGTCTACATTGATCATAAGAGTTTAGCCTACATTTTCTCATAGTCAGATCTTAATATGAGGTAGCGCTATTGGATTGAGTATTTGTAGGGGTTTGAATTTGATATTTTCTACACCTTGGGTATTTGTAATGTGGTGGATGATTCCTTGATCAAGAAATTTCCTATGCACTCATTGAGGAAGTCCAATGATGAGTGGACATTGATGGGGATCTTTGCCGATATTAACTTATAAACCAAGGAGCACAATGGTGGTGCATTCCAGGTGAGTATGTAATGGATCCATCTATTCTTGAGTTCATTCTATAGGAAAATCCTTGAGATGTGGTTTTTCTGTGTTATATGCATTTTCTTCTTCAGGGTGGGGATACATCCTATTATTGGTCGCTGTCTCCCGAGGGAATTATATGCTCAAGGGCCATTTCGTAGCATCATTATCTCCGAGGAAGGTGGTAATGAAGGATTTCCCCATTCTTAGTTGTTCATCCATCCTGGTTATACAAATATTTTTTATGATGTTCGTCAGCAGTTCTGGTGGCTAGGTATGAGATGATACATATCTGACCTCATATCGAGATGTTATACTTGTATGTAGGTTACATCATAACATCAAAGGTCCTCTGGTTTTTTTATCCATTTCCCATTACTACGTGGAAGTGTGAAGAGGTCTCCATATATTTCATTATTGGATTACCTTTTACACCTCGAGGAAGGACCGCCATTTGGGTGGTGATTGATCATTTGACCATGTTACACCACTTCCTTTGGATCCAAGATTCAGTGAAGGTGGATGAGCTGGGCGAGTTGTATGTTCATGTGATAGTGAGGCTTTTTGGTGTACTGTTGGAAATTATTTATGATAAGGACCCCCATTTTCTTTATAGTTCTGCGAATTACTCAAATGGGATTTGGGGTATTAGATTAAAAGGAGAACAACATACCACCCTCAAATGGATGGTCAGACGGAAAGGGAAAATCAGATTCTAGAAGACATGCCTCATGCATGTGTTTTGGATTTTGGAGGTTTGTGAGATATCCATTTGGGATTGGTTGAATTTTATTATAATAATTGTTACCAATCCCTTATTCATATGGGATCTATTTGAGGCACTCTATAGACGGCATTTTAAGTCTCCATTATGTTGGACTGAAGTGGGTGAGACCTCACTTCTGGGATCAATCGTTATGCAAGAGACACCTGAGTATGTCATGCTAATTAAGAATTAGGTATTAATAGCTTAGAGTCACCATAAATCTAATTATGATCAGTGGTTTTAGGATATAAGTTTCTATGTGGGTTACCAGGTGTCCTTGAAAGTGGAACCTCATTTGGGTCATCATCATTTGGGGAAGAAGGGAAAGCTATCGTCAAGGTATGTTAGACCATTCAAAATAACTATGTGGATTGGAAAAGTGATATAATAATTGGATTTACCCTCTCAGTTGAAATCAAATCATGATGTGTTCTATGTATCCCAACTGAAAAAGTATAATCCATACCCATCTCATGTGTTGAATTAGGAAGAGTTGGAGATAGAACCCAAATTATCTATGTTCGAACGACCATTACAGATAGTGGATTCCCAAGAGAAGTCTCTTTATTGTAAGTCCATCCCATTGGTCCATGTCATTTGGTCGCATGGGAATGATACACATGAGAATTGGGATTGAAAGTCTTGGGTTGGGTAATAGTATCCATTTTCTTGATCAAACATCGAGTTGATTTTTCGAGGGCGGAATATTTTCCTAGTGGAGAGAATTATGACATCCGTGATCTAACTTTTAGATATTTTTCCTAATTTATTATTTTCTATCTTTTCCCTTGGTTTTCGTTTTAATTTCAAGATGAAAGTAGAAGATTTTGGAAGGATATGAATCTGCACATGGTTGGTGTGTGGTTAGTATTAACAATGCACACATTCGAGGAGACCGTAGGGTAAGAGATAGAACCTACCCAAAATCTTCTGCATGGCTGTGCACCTCATCCCTAGTAAATGTGCACCGATATTTCTTCCGACAAAATTCCCTTTTTGGTTACTACTAGTTTTAGTAAACAATGTGATCAAACCATGCATAGTGTCTTGTTCATTATGATTTCTCTCTCATATCGGGTTTAACACCATAATCACACCATTCAGGTATTTCCTCCCTAGGTTCACCTCTCCATCATTCCACCTCCCTTTGAACTCCATTTTTATGCCGAATTTGGTGTGATTACTCCTCTTTTTTTCAAGTAAGTCTCTCCCCACCCTAATTACTCCTCTATTTTAGGGTTTCCCCCATTTTTTTGGCTTCCTTCCCTCCATCCATTGGGTTCCAATTTTAAGGCTAAATCATGATCTTTGGGGGTCGATCTTATTGTTTAGGGCTTGATAATTCCTCCTTGTGGTGTGGTTGAGGATCAGTTGGATTTTAGAACTAATTTTTTGAACATTAACCATTTTATGTAGATGATTTTATGCTTAAATATTTCTTGATGAATTTATTTGGATTTCATGTGTTCTTTAGCATGTTTTAGAAATTATATATGTGGTGGAAAAGTATTTTTTTTGAAGAGAATGGATATGAAATTGATTTTAAAATTGAATTTAATGTCGAAATGGTGTATTTTTTATTCAAGCCCCTTTTAAGTTGTTTCATTAATTTAGCATATGATTTATTAAATTTTTTTTATCAATTGAATAATGTTTGGAAGGATTTTTGTGTGCGTTTATGTCTAAAAATTGTTTTGGTGTATGAAAATGGTGACTTTGGTGTGTGTAGTGATTTGTTTTTCTTATGAAATGTTGAAATGACATCTTATGTTACATATGAAAATTGATTGAGTACTATGGGAAGCCTATAAGATAGAAGGGAGTACTAATACTAGTGTGGTAATGATATCGAAGTGGCTTTGGCCTGGTTTCACTTAGAGGGATTGATGATGACAACAATAACTAAATATATTGATGCTGATCATAGACCACTAAATGATTTGGATGTTTATCCTATATAGTGTCTTATGCACGAGATCATAGTTGATTGTGGTTTCTATACAAATTTACACTGATACACAGGGTTCTAAGGTCCCATTACTAGCTAGTCCTCATAAGGCATTTCCCATGTTTTGTGCTATTTGACTATGTCACAGTCAACATCAGCATACAGTGGGGTATTTGAGGTTTACTTGAAATGTAAAGGTGTTTTTATTTAAAATTTCATCCCATTAAATGTTTATTTAATTAAAACTACATTCCATTAAATTTTTAAATCATTTAATTCCATTTATTAAAATTGAAATTTTATTTTTCATTTAACGTTTAGAGAATGGAATCTTTTTGGGTGGCATCGTACTAGGAAATTCCTCACACCCTACTTACACACTTGGGTTTAAGTAAACTTGGTCAGTTTTTATTAGGGTAAGGGTAAAGATTTTGGTGATGGTGGATTAGGATGCTAGTTATCCTTTTGGGAAATGTTGTGGTGATAGCTTGAGGGAGATGTTCCTTTTTCCTTATAGTGGTCTTTGGAGATGGTTCTTGGTTCTTTATTTTGTTGTAGCTTTCATTTGTTTTTGTTCAATGTTGTAGACTTAAATCTGAAACCATTTAAATGATCATTTGGTTGTGACTTACAACATTGGTTTATTTTATTTTGTTGGTTGTTTTATGTTTATGTGTTATGGTAAATCATTCCACTTTTTTAATATTTATACTCAAGAACTTGTTCCAGCCCGTGTGGATCTGGAATGCACTTTAGTTCTTATTCTGGACTGGGTCGGGAGCCAGATCGGATGATGACCTAGCTTGGTTTCTGACATACACAATGTCCTTGTTAATTTCCTTTTTTAGTTAGACAATTTGAAGAATAAATGTTAATAATGAACCAGTAATATCACAATTGAATATTATATATTAATATATTAACCACATTAGTTTTGGAATCTAGTTGAAGAAAAATAGTTATAATTTTCACTCTTTTATAGGATTTATGATCCTTTAAAAAATTTATTAATTCTTTAGGGATAAAATTTCAATGTTGATAATTATTTTTGGGAGTAAAGGGTTTAATTAAAATTTTATTAAAGAAAAACCAAAAGATATGATTATTCATATGAAATTGAATCATATCATGTAAGAATGTTTTGTTACATTCTTGGTTAGCAAAAGAATTAACCTCCTTTAGGAAAATGACTTAGAAATAAAATGTTTTCCTAATACCATAATTATTGTATAAATGATGGCCTTCTATATCATAAAATATTTTGGGCTTTGAGGTGCTGAACATTCCATAGATCATTCACTTGTTTGTGATTGATTACCTCATTCCATCACTATAAATATTTACATTTTTTCCCCAAGATAAAATTTTCACTTTACACTAATGTAATCATATATAGATACCTAGTTACATGGTAGTCCATGTGACATTTTTACTGGAAATTCTTTCATTTGTAGAGGATGTTTTATGAACCCTTCTCATGATGTGGGACTTCAACATAGGAAACATAAAACCATTTAATACCAATATAGAGTTAGAATTGAAAGGAAGCAATTTAATTAAGGTGGGGAGAATGTAAAACCCAAAAATTCTAATTTAAAACATTATATTCAATAGTGTGTATAACATGAATCACCTTGAATGTAAGGGAATATAATATCTGGATACATTATAATATATTTTATATATTCAATACATGAAATTTCTTGTAATGAATGAAACACTTTGTTAGATTATTTTACACACAAGAGAGACCTTCCTAGAGGGCTTGAGATACATGCAAGAGTGACATTCCTTGATAGCTTGAGATATACACAAGAGAGACCTTCCTTGATGGTTTGTGTTACATGAAAGACCAAGCTTCATCAAATAACAATTTATTAGAAAAATATTATTATCAAATATAATATGATGAAACCTATCCATTATAATAGCGGTTATGAATATTATTAACAATCTTATGAAAACATACAGTTTATATACATATAAAATAAATTAATTGGATACCAATTACTACGAAATGAAAATAAAAACAAATTGGAAATAAAAAGAAATATTATTTTATTTATGCATCCAAAGGAGTTGGGTCTTAATAAAAATAATTAATTATTATTTGTTTCAAATTTTAATGAAATATATATGTTATATATTCAACAAAATATTTTTGATATTTATCCATTATGTTTTTATACATAATATTATAAAGAACCCTATTTTACATATAAAAACCTATATTTTTAATATAGTCAATTTTACCACCATTCAATAGAATACCGATTTTAAATATTAATTGGGACCATTTAATTGATTTAATATATCAAAATAAACTTCTTATTTGAAATTAAAACATAAGACTTAGGTTATGGTGAATTTTTTATATTTTTTCTGAAAAATTTCAATTTTTAATGAATAGTTAAAAATAATGAATTTTAGTTCAAAAATGATTCTTATTAAATTTTATTTATAGTGGTAAATTATGTTTTAGATTGGTTTGAAAGTTTAATTAGATCTTATTTTTATAAATTAATACAATTGATATGATTCAGATCAATTTTAAGTTGAAATTGAGTATAAAATCATATCAAACTTTTCGACCTTTTTACATTAATTATCCACTTTGTCGTCCCGCATGCGAGATGAATTTTAAATTACTTTTTTCCACTTATGTGATTTGAATTTGGAATAATATGTTATATATTTTGAATTTGAATAATTTATAATTTTTAATATCTTAAACTTAGTTTTGTCCAAAAATATTTGTGAAAATAATTAAAATTAATTACTATTATTAAGGAAAATTTTAGCTTAATAAAAAAACAATCCTTTAACTTATGAGACCAAAAGACCTATACACTTGTCTAAAACCTATAGTATAGTCCTATATTTCCCACTAAACATAAATTATGGAGTTTGGTTTGTTTTTTATGACTTTTCTTGGTATGAACATTTTCACAAAAAACATGTTTTTCAAAAATTATGAGTCCTTTTCCTTCCCTATGAAATACCACCAAATATCCCAGGTCTTCAAACCTCTCAGACCTCATAGGATGATCCAATCCCTATAATATAGTCTCCCAAAATCCATCCCCTAGACCAATAATCGTCCATTATAGAGGAAAACAATCCATGTAATATTTTGGTTCAATCTAAAAGAAGTTACCCGATTAAGAGTTAACATATTCCCTCAAGATTTTAAGTTTAACTTCCATTATCCATCTCATAAAATCATGTTATTCAGTGATTACATAAAAAACCTATATAATAGATATAATAGGATTTTTTATGTTATTATTTTTACCAACACTTACACACACCTCCATCTAATGGGTAATGGACATATTGTTTCTATGTATGGAGAACTAATGCCTTAAGAAATGATGATTGTTCATTTTTCCCTTACCACCTATAATGGGGGACATTATGATGGAAAATATATTTTTTTAATGTTATATATGATATTTATTATGTCTTTATACTTTTTAAATCCTTTAATAACACATAAATTTAATAATTTAATTTTTACGTTAATACGATTACATCGTTTAAGCTAGCGTGGACTATCACCCTCCTAAAGTGATGTGATTCAATCACACAATACGTAGAATATATAAATGACGGTTATAATTAAAAATATAAGATATAAAAATAATATATATGATATTAATGACATAATTAAATTTATATATATAGACTCATATATATTTATATAATTTTTTATTTCCATTTCACACACTTAAAAAGTGCTAACATTATTCGTTGACATGTGGACTACTGCCTCCTCAACATGATGTGATCCCTTTTTCATCAAAATGATTATATATATAAGAATGTATTATTAAATAATATGGCATTTATTACATAATGACCATTCTTTAATGATATGGTGTTACTTACCTTCTTTCCAAAATGATCATTGGAAAATGGGAACGTCACTCATGCATACGTACAACCTACCATCTTCATGATTGTAACAATGATAATTTTTTATTACCATATTTAATTATTTATTTTAAAAGTTTAATTTATATATAAATATAATAAATTTTTCATGATTAGTATTCGTTAGAAGTTATATAATGACCCATTTGAACGTAGCTGACCTATGAATGTTTTTTTAAACATAAACTAAATTTGGCCAAAACAACCGATGTAAAATTATTTTATTAAGTAATCGTACATAACATGGTAACAAGTGAAATAAAAGTAAATTTAAAAATGAAAATTTTTCTAAAGTAAGTAGAAAATTAACATAAGTTTACTATACACGGATTTAAATAATTTTCACCTGAAAGGAAACACAAGGTAATGGATTCTACTATCACTTTTTACATCCATGAGATAAATGTCATCTTCACCACTTACAACTTTTGTGTGGTGTATCTACTATCAATTTTATAGATTATATTATGAATTCCATCATCTTCATGGTATTTCTTTCTTTATTTTTATATTACTCATTTATGAGTTTTATTATTTGAAATGTTTCAATGTGGTATGGTAAAATTTGGAAAGTTTATAAATTATTTTCCTTAACAATAACTTTAATGGTATTTCAATTCTATTTCAATTTGAGGAAATTTTATAACCATTTTTCAATAAAAAATTTCAATATTCTATGGTTACTCATGACCATTTTCAAGTATTATTACAAATCTTCAATACATTGGTACTCAAAATGTATAAGAAAATATTTTTTTATAAAAATTGACATTAATTATCTCTTTAGTAAGAGAACTATTTTTCTCATAAAACCACGTTTTTTAAAATGTTTTTCAAAAATGTTTTCAAATGTATTGGGTAAATTAATTTTTCCCCTTTGTACTTTACCAATGTTTTCAGATGAATCTTTTTGTATATTTTTTAATGAGACATTTTCTATCATTTTTTCTTTAAAAAAGTTATATTATTTTTACCTTGTAATACATTTAATGATTTATTAGCCATTATTTCGTTGAAGCCTTATTTTCAAGTTCAAATGGTTTATTTTTGAGTAAAATTTTTCTAAAATGGATTTTCTAATAAATAAATTTTCCAATGTTTTTTCAAAAGGAAAGGAGATTTTTTTCAAGAATATTTTTAAAATATACTATTTTATTTCATCAATTAAAACAACCATTTATTATACTCTACATTGGGATATGTTTTATTGATACAATCCTTAAAATTCCTCAAGATGATTTATGTATATTTGTATAAGGATATTATTTACATTTAGTTAATTTATTCCTCTTAGTCCCCTTTAAATATTCAATTTCGTAGGATAATTGAACACTGAGTTTACCCTTACTATCCATATCAATTATCTTGGATATGTTCATTACCTAAATCGTATATTATTTTACATGCAATGTTCACTATGAAATATATTTTATTAACTAGGGAATTATTGGTAAATTCATATATTATATTCAATATGGATACATTTTGATAAGGTACATTGATTATTAAATATATAAGGAATGCCTTGGATATGTAATACATGGGTTGGTGACCATTTATGGATAGACCTATGATTGGGGACCTGTTATAGGTAGCTCCATGATGTATCAATAATCTCAATGGATTAATTAGTTATGAAAATTAATATAGTAAAATTATCTATTAATAATTTTGGTTCCATGTACTAGAGGAAACCTGACATCCAAAAATTAAGCACTAGCCCTTATATATTATAGTTACTATTCATCCATGAGATCTTCCATCGACATATCTATGGATAAATTTTATTTTTAGTTCATTTATTAAATGGCATGTATTTTAGTTTCTTACCTTTCCATATTTTTTGGACCTATCTATTTATTTGAATGACATGTGCTTCTAGCTATATACTATACCATATTAACTGTTATCACTGATTTATTATTTCTTCCACTATAGTTTTCCATTACTAAGCATTTGAGATCACCCATATTATGTTTCTTTCCCCAAGAATACAAGAAGTTTAATATGAATGATATATAGGGATTTACAAGATAGATTAGAGTTATCCATGATTTTATTTATTTATAATGAAGTTATTTAGAAAGAACTTTTTAATTAGTGTATTTATTTTGTAATAAAAAACTAATTTATGTATCTTTTTTACCAAGACTAATAAATTAATCAGTTCTTCGGGGCATGATTCCTTGTAATCATTCCAATGTATTAAGTTTTTGACATTGGATATAAGATATCTAGGCTTGGGTGACTACAATTAGTTTTCCCAAATGGAATGAAAGGATAATCTTAATCGTCATTCCTACTTCTGATGGTGGTTTTCTAAATATACTAATCTTTTATTATTAATTGGTGATAACCAGACCGAAGATCAATCTTTAGAACCCAATTCACCCATTTCAACTATTCGAATGGATCATCAATCTATGGAAACAAATAATTTTTCATTACCATAACTCTATTAGGTTTCTGGTAATCAATATGTAGGTGAAGTGTTCCATCAAAATTATTTTCAAAGAGAATAGGATCCACCCAATGTGACACACTCGATCTTATAAATCATTTCTCCAATATATCATCCGAATTAGCTTTCAAATCGTTTAATCGAGTTGTTTCCAATAGGTAATAAGGATAACATATCATTTTATTATAATGCATTAAATGAATAGAAAAATCTACCTCCAATACCGGTGAAAAACTAGATATGTAAGCATGAAAAATGCTAGGAAAATCGATGAAAAATGAAGGGAGATCATCACTAAAGCTCTCACATGCTAGATAAAATAAAAACATAGGTTTTACATTCACATAATATTAATAGGAAGTCCAATATCTACTCAACCTCAGGTCCTATCTCTATGAAATACATGACTCACCACATTGGGAGTAGTAAAGGAGAATCTTCTAAGATAAAAGTCTATTCAGGACTCATTAGCAATGAGAAAATCCATCCAAAAAATGAATTCAATAGGTTTCATCTTAAGAACCAAGAAATCCATAGCAAAATAAATTGCTGAGAGAGAGAAATCACAAGTAGGTTAACAAGTACCATACCCCCTCTTCATCTGAGGGGTTTAGTAATATCCATCACATAAGATAAAATCCCTATACGAAGATTTAACAAGTTCTCAATAAGACTAAAAAAATGAATGAATGAGATACACCAGTATAAAATAATATAGTAAAAAAGATTAAAAAATAGTGATGGTACATCTCATAGTTGTTGGACCCATATATGATTGTAACGCCCCGACCCCAGCTACCCAGAGTCGGTGCATTACTTCGTAACATTGGCATGATCACAAAAGATCAAGTCTCGAAAGACCGATTAGTTTAGTAGCCTTGGAAACACTAGATACATTCGTAAACGTTACATTACATCATAAAGTGAAAAACTACAATAACAAAGTCTCCATAGTCCACCCTCATATCATCTTCTCACAATCCCTGCAGGTCATTCATAAAATACTTCTTCACATCCTGGAAAATATTAAAACATTGAAAGGGGTGAGCTCAGATGCTCAGTAAGGATAACAATATTGCGGAAGCTTTTATAAGAAAACATAAGCATTTAAGGCAATGTATAACTAAAAAAAGCCTTATTGAACTTGAACTTCAGCATAATATGGAAAAAGTAAAATAAAATAATTCCATTACTTACTCACATGGATATTATACTAGATGAATAATCACATGCAATAACAATAACCACTTTCATAATGAGGGAATGTATAATGCCGGACATTCTGAAACATTTTGTCAAGGCCTCGGCCAAGACGTCTAAAATGATTAAGGCCTCGGCCAAAACCATAAATCAAATTGGGAAAGGGCCTCAGCCAATTCCACGTCTAGTTGTCTCATGAGACCTACCGATGCATCGAGGAGCTATAGCGGGCTCCACTCGTCACTTATTAAGTCTAATACATTCCTCATATGAATAGGTTTAAACATATCATAAACCATAACATAATCGTATCACATAAGACATGCATAAAAGAAACATAACATTTCCACATTTCAATCACAAGATATCAATACAACACATTGATATAATAAAAACACTTTCAAAACCATTTTCAATACAAAAAAAAAGAAAGTTGAAACTTTTTACTTATTTTTCATTAAAAAAAATGATGGCTTGTAGAGGAAGCCGAAACTCAAATAATAGTCACGGCAGCGGAGAAGTCATTGTCGCCGCATAAGTACGGAAAGACAAACATTCCCTTTTGTCGTTTAGCAAAACGCTTCATATAAAGAAGATTCCTTTTGAATAACTTAAAAGTCAAAGGGGTTTATACACCGTATAAAATAAAGTTGTGTATAAAACGAAATATGCCTCAATGAAAGGAGATTGAGACGAAGTCCTTACAAAGATAATTTTCAAAATAAAATAGATATATTATGTGTATTAATTATATTTTCACATAAAGAAAGTACAATTACAATATAGGACATAATAATATCATGACATAATTTGAAATTAGGAGATTAACCCAAAGAATGGAAATTGGGTTAAGAAGTTCCCTTACCTTGTGTCTGACTTGACTCAACCGTTCTTTAACCTCCTGAATAATAAACTAGAGTTAATATATACCTTATTAAGAACCATTTTCAATTTCATTATCCTTATTATATCACTTATTACAATGATATGAACATTATGTAATTATTTAAGTTAATAACGGTCGTTTTGTTGATCTTTGGTACTTGAGTCAACAATAAACTTCTTATAATTACAAGTTGTTTATGTGATAGAATATCCATTATCTCCAGAATTATATTCATGATTTAGATGTCATATATGTCACATATATCCAGTATATACATTCATTTATAATATTACGTAACATTTAGAGGTAAGAAATGAAATGCACCGTTCATGGAGACGGTAAGCCGTACGTACGCATGAACGCTACTTTCATTTCTATTTCATATTTAATGGAATGAAATCATAATTATATAAAGGTATAATATAGTTCTAGTATAATATCATATATAATATCATTTACTCCATCCTTTATACATCCCACATATGGCATTAACGATTCACATCACTTTGAGGGGGCGGTAGTCCGCACTTCCTAAAATGAAATTATCGCGTTTTACCCATAATGGAAATCATAAAGTATGCCATAAATGAGAAATACAGAAGCATAAGTAAAACATAAACATATTATATATCATATATAAAAATAGTGACATCTTAATGGCCACCTTTGAAGGTGTTATATGAGTGTTGAACAATCATCGTTTCGTGAGGCAGAAATTCGCCATCCACAGAAACCGTATGTTCATTAACCATTAGATGTAGGTGTGTGTAAGTGTAGCTCGAATCCTTATTATAACAACATACTAGTATATTGAGGATACTGTTTTTGTTACAAAAGAAATGAATAAAAAGAGTTTAGGGGGTTGGAGAAGAAAAATAAACCAAAACAACATTAGAGAAGACATTACCTCAAAATCGGGTAACTCTTTTTGATTTGAGCCAAAGGCTTCCTTGGGAAGAGTTCTTCCCAAAGTGAGGCTTCTAGGAGTAATAGAGGGATGTTGGGAGAGTATTTGGGCAGAGGTTGGCCGAGCCAAATGGCTTGAAGGTGTGAATAAGGTGGGAGAGGTGGGGGCCTTTTATAAGTGGAGAGGAGGGGCTCTTTTGAAAAGATTGAAATGTTACATTATTACACAATGATTTTCGGATTCTAAAGGTCCCACACTTATATAATTCGATGCTAAGGTGATAAGGGTTCTAAATCTCTTCATCCAATTGGCTTTGGACAAGTGTAAGCCTTGGATTTTGCATTATCTTCCCATTTTATTTAAATCGTTAAATAATGAGGTCATCACTGCATCATCATGATGTCATAAATAATTTAATTTATTTAATGTCTAAAAATTATAAAAAAAATATTATGATGTAGGAAATATTTTTAGCTTTCTAATGAATATTTATAATCAAAATTTGGACTTTTGTAACCCCACTTAAAAACTGTTTTAGTAAAACAACTCATGTTTGTGTCAATTTAATTTTAACATTAAATAAATATATATTAATGTCATTTTCCAACTAAAGTGGCTCCATGGGGTCCCCAAGTTGATCCATGGGTTGTCTTGGTCGGCCATGACTCATCCAATAGGAGTAGGACAAGTGTCATGCTCATCTCATATTATTATAACATTATTTGTACCTTAAACTACACTAATTACCTCTAATCGCGATTAAGAACTTAAAAGTTACTATTCACCAAAAAATTATTTTAATCTCATTGAACCACATTTTACTTCTTAATGACAACCATGTATGTCGGATTTTTGAAAATCAAATCACAGAAGTGGTAATATTTCATTTTAACGAAAAATCAGTTTTTAACAACCACTTAGTGGTTTCACTATTCATCAAAAATTGAAGTTTTTCAGAATAAGGCCAAAATTTCACCCTAAGCTATAATTGATATTCCGAATTCAAAAATGATGTCTATTTTACAAAATTCCAAACATATAAGTTGTATTAATTAATTTTATAATTAATTCCCGCTGTTACAACAAATAGCGTGTTTTTAAGAAACAATTTATATCAAAAGATTGGCAATTGTTTATGTCCAATTTCAATGTTAAATTAATTATAATGACCACCATTGGATAAAATGGTAAAAATATATTCTAATTATACTTTAAAACCACTAAATATTATAATTTATCACTATAAATTATTTTGATTAAAAAAGTTGTTTTTAAGTATTTTTCACTATTCATAAAAATTTAGAAGTTCTCAGAAAAATACCAAAAATTCAACATAGGCTAATTTCGATATTACGAATACAAAAATGAAGTCCATTTTGAAATATAAAATTTCTATAATTTTAAAAAGTGGTTATTACTATTCATAACGGCTACTTTGATTAGTCGCGGTGTTTTAGAACTCGAAGTTGCGTACAATGCAAGCTATTGCATTATTGAAAGAGAGGCGTATCGTGGAAGCTCGGGGTGTTAAAATGATTCCATTGGAGACTCTTCCATTCTGGGATGAATCTTGGTTCCTGATGCTCGCATCTAGAACCACATTGATCTTTAAGCATCTAATTTCATCATATTAATTTTAGGTGATGAAGATCCAGTGCTAATACTTGGGGTATAAAATATATAGTAGATGTTTTGAATTTTCTATAAATGCCTTCAAGAACTACATATTGAATAGGCCAGAGGTCGTCACAACCATCAAAATTATATTTATTACTCCTACACTAGTACAGCAGTGCAGGGTCGATCCATAGAGAAGGTAGATGAAAATTCTAGGTTTTAAAAACTAAAACCACAATGTTGTCAGCAGTGAGGTTGGAATCTCTTTGATTTTCATTTTTTTTATTTTTTCTTCATTTTAATGTAAAAGAAAAATAAATATTGAAGGAAATAGAAGTGCTGAGGGTAGATCAAAAATGTATGCTCGAGAGATTTGAACATTACTCGTTTAAATGAATGATCCTCATTTGATTAAATTCACACCTTAAAAGATAGTTGTTAAATCTTCCTCGCTAGAGGAAATAACACTATGTAATATAGTTTTCAAAGTTCACCATAACAAAAACCACATACAGCAAATTGATAAGAGGTTATCATCAGAAGAGTTCTGAAGATTTCAAATTTGAAAATTTTATGGACTGTCTCAATGATCGATCTTGCAAAAAGATCATCGATTTAGAATTAAATTCTTAAAGGTGTTAATTCAATTTTATGTTCAAGAACCAGATTCAGTCTCGCCAAAAGAATCTGATTCTCATTGAAGAAATTAATTGAAGGAGATAAAAGTTTTAACCAATAAAACTCAAAAATACTTGAGAAAATGACATTAAACTAAGATCATTATCAATATATCAGTAGAAAGTACATTGTAAAACATATAAAAACAGAAGAAAAGAGAGTTACTCCCTCTGAAGATGAAGATCATGTACTGCTGCTTCTCTCCTGCAACTCCTATCACCGGTACTACTCTCTGTGTATCCCGATAGTTTTTTCTCTCTTATGTGTGGCGTGTAATGAGAAAAAATGAGAGAGCCAGGCCCCTCAAGTACGCTGCTTGCTTTGCTTAAGTAACATATGTCATCTGCTGCATGTCACCCCACGCCTTCTACCGACTCCAAAAAGTTTCCACCCACGCACTACAAAATGTACATTTTTTCACGACTAACATGTCACACTATATTTTCTCACGTAACTAACTTTGGAAAGTTATCTGCATGTATCTGGACGCGTTTTCGCCTCTTGAATGGACTTGCAAAGTTAAAAAAGAAGCTTAAATAAATAAATACCCAAAGAAATATAAATATTTATTTTTAGAGTTAAGTATCAAATTGCTTGTTAAAAGTTACCTATAGTTAATTGATAAGTATTAACTTTTAAATTATTTATACTATTATCCACTAAAAATTACTATAGAGAGAACATAATTTAATTAAAATGATATTAACTTAATTAGGTTAATAAAAAGAAATACTAAGTTATTAAATTTTATCTAGTTTTTTAAACTAAGTTATTAAAAATTAAGAACATAAATAAATAATTAATTAAGAAAATATTTTAGATTGAATTAATAATTTAATTATTACTATAAAATAAATTAAATCATTAGATTAATTAATTATTTAGTTAATTTTAATTAAGTAATTAAAATTAATACTTAAGTTTTAAATATTTTTAAATTAATAAGTATATATAATAGTTTATTTATAATTATTATTAATAATATAATTTGTACTATAATAAATAAAATAATTTATTATTATCATTAATTATTAATTTAGTTTAATAATTTATTTTATAATTAATATATTTAATTAAATTATAAACTTTTTAAATTTATAACTATAATAAATTTTAATATTTACTTGACTTAGTTAAAGTAACATTTATGTAAAGTTAATTTAACTTTTAATTTTTATTTTTATTATATTTTTTCTTCTTACATTTTACTTTACTTTATTATAATTTTATTATTATTTTAATCTATTTATTATTATTGTTATTTTTTTTAAATCTCAACTTCCCCCCCTTTTCTCCACAGGTCACAGCAGGGAGAGGCCTTCTTTGGCGGCTTCGGGTGCGGTGCGGCAGACAACGACAACAACCCAGCGGCGACCTCCCCTCCCCCTTCAGGCTCCTCCCATGTGACCCTCTTCCTATTTAGCTTTAGTGGGTTGGACTCCCATAGGCGGTGCGCGGACATCAACGATTGGTGAAGAGAGGCGTCTCCAACTTTGGCCCCCAACAGATGACTGTGAGAGCTCCTCCTCTGTTGCCGTGCCTTCGGCCTCAGCTCACCCTCCAGATCAGCGGTGCAAGAAGACTCCCGTCTCCTTGCAATGGCAGACTCCTCCTGTGAAAACCACGCAACAACTGGATGAATTGTGATGGCTTCATCTCCTCAGCACAGCAGCGATGGGCCAGCAGCAGACATGGGCATCGGCTCTCGCGGGTGATGCAACGCGGCTGCTGTGAGGACTGGTGTGGCTTCGGCTCTAAAGATGGCGACAACTATCAGTAGCTGTGAGGATCTATAATGGTGAGGTTAAAGGGATAAAGCAGGGGAAGTCTATCAGTGAGAAAAAGTGGGAAGAATTATATCGGTGAGGTATGAGATAAAGGCTGTATCAGTGAGGAGAATAAAAAAACAAAGGCAGGGGAAAAAAGAGCTACCGATGGGGTGTAAGGACAGGAGGTGTATCGGTAGCCGAAGCTACCGATAGAAAAAATAAAGTATCGGTGAGGTAACAAGAAATATTGGTAGCTGAGCTACCGATAGAATAAAAAATAAAAGAAAAAAAATCCACCGTTAGTACATAATAGTTTTCTAAAATAATATAGAATTGAAACATAAATAAATTAAATATAAAAACTTAAAATAATTAATTAATATAATTCTAAATACCATTAATTCATAACAGAATTTTTAGTAAAACTTAAATACATAAAAATTGTTAATTTAAATGAACTAATTGAATACAATTAAATTAATAAACCTGATAACTGTTAAACTAAATAAATAAGTGACTTAAATTAAAAATAAAACTAAACAGATTAAATAAATAATAACATCAAATAAAAATAAAAACATCAGTGACCCAAATAAAACTTCGCGAGCTCTTAATTACCTCACTGGTATACTAAAATAATTATAAATATGATTAAATATTAATCTGCATACATAAAATAATATAATTAATGTTTAAAAACTATTAATTAATTAATTAATTAATTGACTTATTGAACTAATAAAATTAATGACGAACCATTTTATTTTAATTTAAAACACATATTAAATACTTAGGTTTTTAAGTCGAAACACATTATTTAACAATGCTAACCTATTCTAATGTAACTTAATTAAAAGATAAAATATTAACACAAAGACTAACATAATTAAATAGAATTATGCCGATTAACTAATTGTTTGATTAGAAATTAACTATTATAAAGTAAAGCAGAATGAACTTAACCAAACTAAATACTCACCACTTAAGGGATCACCAGTAGAATCTAAAGGCTACTATTATAGATAAATAAGAGCTACTGGTAGGAAAAAGAGTATCGATGACAAGGGTCACCGATACATGCAAGGTCACCGATAGGCAGTATCGGCAACCTGCCTACCGGTAGAGAAAATGAAACCCTGCTATCGGTAGCTAAGCTACCGGTTGTATGGAAAGAAGTAATTAAGTTACCGATTGAGTAAAATTTTAAAATTAAAAGTAAATTATTTAACAAACTCAATAATTATTAAAAATGAAAAATTAATTAAAATAAACAAATATCGATTAAATAAAAAAAATTTAAAATTAATTATATTAAAAACAAAGAAGGTATAAATCAACAATTTAAGGGCCCATAATTACATAAAATGTTATAAAAAATGAATATTTGACAAATTTAATTATAAAAATACAAAAGTAAAAATATTTAGCATTAATTGATTAAATAATTAATTAATTCATTAAAAATTATGTAAAAAGATGTGGCAAACTATGAAAAAATAGAGCGGCATCAAATTCCCCCACACTTAAGCACTGTTTGTCCTGAAACATTCCCCTATTTTATTTTCTTTAAAAATCATAAATGTTTTTATGATTAAGATCACACTATAACATGTCCCTCACTCAAAACAGAGGACAATACATAACTGCAGGCTATTAGAAAATGAGTAACTCATATAAGTCTTGCCTAAATCAAATACGCAGGGGTAATTAAGAAAGTAAATACCATCCATCAAAGAAGATTTCATGCCTCGTATGTGATACAACTTAGTGATTAACTTTAATCAAATCTCAGGTTCTAAATCCAAGAATGACAGGAGATAAAAATATCAATGGAATTAAGACCGTAACCAAGGAACTGTTTACTCTGACTTTTTCACTTGGGTTCCAAAAATAATTAATTTTTTGTGAAACACCTCAATGATACAACCTAAATGATTCTCATATAAACCAATTGATCCCTTCTTCATCTGGCGTTCATCATTCCCCTCACCTTAATGAGCTCATTTTTGACCATAAACAATTTATTTATTTTTTCCCAAGCCATGTATCATTGTGATAAGCACTGTGCAATGCAATTATTCAAGGTTTACAATGGTCTTATCGTAAAAATAAATGCACCCAACATCTAGGGTCTCAGAGCCTCACAGTGGGATCCCAGATGCCCAAATTACTCTGGTTTCAAAAGATTTATATGAAAACCATTTAAATTGTCTCATTAAGGTAATTACTTTTTATAATTTAAAAAACAAATGAGTCACCTATGATCAAAAAAAATTTCCTATTCCAAAAGTTATGATCATAATTCCATTAACAGATCACCCATGTCACTCTCAGAAGTAATTCCTAAACCACAATTTCTATTAGATCACTAAGATAGACCACTTAACAATCATCCATTAACACTAATTTTAGATTCAAATCAACTCTCAACTATCATCAAATCACTTTCCTTAAGCACGACTCATTTGAGTACAATGTAATGCCTAAAATTATGAAGGAATGTTGAAGAAATTTACCCATTTTTTACAAAAAAGTTGAATTTGCAGTGGGAATTGATGGGATTTAATTGAAGCACATTTTAGCGCAGTCAAGAATTGAACCCCTCCCCCACACTTAAAATCTAACATTGTCCCAAAAGTTGACTTCTAAATTAGAGAAGAACAATTTATAAATTACGGTTCAAAACCGATTTTCCATTAAGTAGATATATGACATGTTTAAAGGGTTTCTTTGAAGTTCAAAAATATTTTTTTGCCACAATGAATAAATTGAGAGTAGGTTCATATACAAGTACATGTATTAACAATTAAGTCCAATGACAAATATTTCCCATAAATGTTCAAAATATATCATGTAATTTGTGGGTGCACAATTAATTGGGTGTAAGCAAATTTAGAAAGATTTATTCAGTTAGATATTCAATAAAGCAGACAATGTTCATGCTAAACACCCCAAACCAAAGAAAATTCAAAATACCAGCAGCATGTACTCCCCCTCACATAATTCATATCAGTGAATGATTTTAAACAATGAATTAAATTCACAGCAAAAGGCACATGCATATTTTTTAATTCAAGTTAGTGACATGCAGAAAAAGTTTTTTTTAATATGCAATTTATGCAGCAGATTTTCAGCAAAAATGTAGCCAAATTTTTCTTAATACAAGCAGATATTTTAGAGAGCAGAAATATATTTAGAAAAAATAGAAGCAGATGTTTTAATGATAGAATAAAAGATCAGAGAGATGAAACAGAATTCAACAGTAAGATACTTCCCTGACTTAATGTTTTTTCCATCAATCCTTCATTATGGGAATTCCACTCCTCCATGAAAACTAACATCAACATCCTAAAAATACAAAGCATGAAAACCAAGGACAAATAACCAGTAAAGATAGTCCATAAAGAAGGCAACACAATATGACTTTATTAAAAGTAAAAAAAGAACATAAATAAAAGTAAACACAAAAGAAATAACATGGGTTGACTCCCATGTAGCACTAAATTTAAAGTCTTCAGTTAGAATTTATTCAATTACATATTTTTTTATTTATTAACACAAAAGAAGAACCATGGGTTTCCTACCATGAAGCGCTAGGTTTATAGTCCCCAGCCGAACTCACGTAGAACTGACCATAGTCACTATGTGGATTTGGTTTCCTTAATAGGAACCACCACATGTGTTTGGCCCAGATATTTGTAACACAAAGATGAAATTTGTGGGCAACAATACTCAGCACTACAAAAACTGAATTCTCATCAGCTGAAAAAATCCCCAAGAAACACCATTTAACAATTATAAGTATAGTGCTATCCACTTCCAGATTTGTTTTAGTGTTATCAAGATTTGAGTTCTCCAGAAGGGAAAACATAATACTAGATGCTTCAAAGGGTGTGAAATTGACCTCAAAACTTTCTCTATTAACCTCAACACTAACAGGTTCACAATCAAGGGTGAAAATGGGTAAATCCTGATTAGATGGTCCAAAAGGGGATTCAATAGAGTGCTGAAAAGATTTATAAACATTGGAACTCGAGTGTAATTCCCCCTCTGGACTACTATCAGTATCATGAAAAGGCTCACCACCCTTCATAGATGAGGGTGAAAGTAACACACAGGGAAGAGAATTTATTTTATCACTAACAGGTTCAGCTCTAATAATGTTGTAAATCTCTTCCAAAAGATTCTCATCAGTGAATGAACACTCAACATCTACTGCCTCTAACAAATCAATTCTTCCTAGATCAAGTGTGTGTTCAAAATCTACTTTATGTTCAAATTCAAAAAACTCACTTTCTAAAACCATGTAATTTGAGTGTAGCAATTATATTTTTGGAGAAGAATTGTACAATTTAGTTTCAATAAATTCAGTTTCCAGAATGTTCAAATTATGACAATTCTCCTCAAGTTGGCCAACACTGATTTCCATTTCATTGCAAATTTTTTTAGAAAAGTGATTACTATGAGAATAGGGAAATAAGAACTCATCAGTTAATTTTTCTTCAAATATCATTCCCTCATCCTTATCAACCAACAAAATTTCCGAAATTATTGTGTTCATAGTTTCAAATCATGGATGAGAAGTGTTCATTTCAAGTTCAAAATTTTAATATTCTATATTTTATAGCTTAAGGTTCTCTTCCAAAGTGTTCCCAATATCATATTCTATCTCAATGTTCACAAAGTCAGAAAAATTGGGTGAAGAGTTTTTAACATTCAAATTTTTATTCTAAAAACTCTCTTCTATACGAGTGACTTCCTTCTCAATGCTTCTAAAACATTGATTTTTCTCAAATGTAGGAATTATGTAGAGAACTGGACATTCATTTTCAATCTGTTTCAATTTATCTTTAAAATTATTCAACAAAACACCATTAAAGTTCTTTATTGGATTTTCAATGATGTGTTCTTTATTTAATGTGTTGGTTATTTCTAAATTTCATTCAATAGTTTCAGATTCTTCAATGTAAATGGGTTCTTTTCCATTTTCACTTTCCCTTTCCTCTTCCACTTGATTTTCAAATCTTTTAAAAACATTTTCTTTTTCTTTTTCTTCAAATTAGTCTTGTTCTTTAACCTTTTGTTGTAATTCCGAAAGAATATTTTCTAGTCTTTTCATTCATTGATCTCACTCTTCAGAATCTCTAAGTTGAATTCCATGGGTTTTAGTTAAACAATTGTTAATTAGTTCCACCCTACCATCCAATTTAGAATCAATTAGGTTAATTTTAGAATGGGTTTCAGGACAAAATTCAATGTTTTTCTCATTCTCTTCAAAGTGATGGTACTATTGTGGCTGGTTATAAACACACTGCTAGAAAGTATGTCCATAATGTCCACAACAAACGCAGTAAGGTCTAGTGCAGTAGTTTGATCCTTCTAAACATTCCATTTTTTTAAATTTTCATATTAAACAGATAGAGTTTAAATGTTGATGCATAATTTTAATGGACAACTTAGTCAGTAGGTTCTAGTTCATAGTTTTTTTAATATGAATTTTTTTATTGTATTTTTTTATTTTTGAAACCCTAGAATCTTAGTGTGTGCCTTCCACAGCAACAATGCCAAATTTTGAACAGGCTGGAGGTCGTCACATCCCTCAAAATTACATTTATTAATCATACACTAGTACTGTAGTGCAGAGTCGATCCACAGAGAAGGCAGATGACAATTCTAGGTTTTAAAAACTAAAACCTCACTGTTGTCAGCAGTGAGGTATGCATCTCTCTACTTTTTTTTTATTTTTTCTTCTTTTTAACAAAGCAGTATGAAACAAAGTTGGAAGTTCCATGTTACCTATACCGGAAAATTATACAGCAAAAATGAAACAGTGTAAACTAAAAATAACTATTGAAGGAAATAGAAGTGCTGAGGGTAGATTAAAAATGTATGCTTGAGAGATTTGAACCTTACTGGTTTAAATTAATGATCCACATTTGATTAAATTCACACCTTAAAATCTAGATGTTAAATCTTCCTCGCCAAAATAAATAACAATCTGTAATATAGTTTTCGACGTTTGCCAAAACAAAAACCACATACAGAAAATTGATAAAAGGATATCATCAGAAAAGTTCTGATGATTTTAAATTTGAAAATTCTATGGACTGTCTCAATTATTGATCTCACCAAAAGATCATCGATTTAGAATTAAATTCTTAAAGGTGTTAATTCAATTTTATCTTCAAGAACAAGATTCAGTCTCGCCGAAAGAATCTGATTCTCATTGAAGAAATTAATTAAAGGAGATAAATGTTTTAACTAGTAAAACTCAAAAATACTCAAGAAAATGAATTTAAACTAAGATAATTATCAATATATCAGTAGCAAGTAAATTGTAAAACATATAAAAACAGAGGAAAAGAGAGTTCCTCCATCTGAAGATGAAGATCATGTACTTCTGCTTTGCTCCTGAAACTCCTATCACCGGTACTGCTCTCCGTGTCTCTCGGGAGTCTTTGCTCTCTTATGTGTGGCGTGGAATGAGAAAAAATGAGAGAGTTATCCCCCTCAAGTATTCTGCTTGCTCTGATTAAGTAACATATGTCATCTACTGGATGTCACCGCACGTCTTCCACCGACTCCAAAAAGTTTTCACCCCGGCACTGCAAAATGTCCATTTTTTCGCGACCGACACATCGTACTATATTTTCTCACATAACTAACTTCGGAAAGTTAGTTGTATATATCTGGATGTGTTTCCACCTCTTGAATGAACCTGCAAAGTTAGAACAGAAGTTTAAATAAATAAACACCCAAAGAAAGATAAATAGTTATTTTTAGAGTTAAGTATCAAATTATTCGTTAAAAGTTACCTAGAGTTAATTGATAATTATTAACTTTTAAATTATTTATAGAATTATCCACTAAAAATTACTATGGTGAGAACATAATTTAATTAAAAATATATTAACTTAATTAGGTTAATAAAAAGAAATACTATGTTATTAATTTTATCCATTTATTAAACTAAGTTATTAAAAATTAAGAACATAAATAAATAAATAAATAATAAAATATTTTAGATTGAATTAATAATTTAATTATTACTATAAAAGAAATTAAATCATTAGATTAATTAATTATTTAGTTAATTTTAATTAACTAATTAAAATTAATACTTAGGTTTTAAGTAATTTTAAATTAATAAGTATATATAATAGTTTATTTAAAATTATTATTAATTATATAATTTGTACTATAATCAATAAATTAATTTATTATTATCATTAATTATTAATTTAGTTTAATATTTTAATTTATAATTAATATATTTAATAAAATTATAGATGTTTTAAATTTATAAATTTAATAAATTTTAATATTTACTTGATTTAGTCAAAGTAACTTTTATGTAGAGTTAATTTAACTTTAAAATTTCCTTTTATTATATTTTTTCTTCTTACGTTTTACTTTAATTTATTATAATTTTATTATAATTTTAATTTATTTATTATTATAGTTATTTTTTTAAATCTCATCTTCCTCCCCTTTTCTCCGCAGCACACAGCAGGGAGAGGCCTTCTTTGTCGACTTCCGGTGCAGTGCGTTGGACAGTGACAACAACCCAGCGGCGACCTCCCCTCGTCCTTCAGGCTCCTCCCATGTGAACCTCTTCCTATTCAGCTTTGGTGGTTTGGACTCCCATAGTCGGCGTGTGGACAACAACTATTGGTGAACAGAGGTGTATTTAACTTCGGCCTCTAGCAGATGACGGCGAGAGCTCCTCCTCTATTGCGGCGCCTTCGGCCTCGGCTCACCCTCCAGATCATCATCGCAAGCAGACTCCGGGCTCCTTACGGCAGCAGACTCCTCCTGTGCAAACCACGCAGCAACAGGATGAGGTGCAATGGCTTCATCTCCTCAGCACAGAAGCGACGTGCCAGCAACATACATGGGCATCGGCTCTCACGGGTTATGCAACACGGCTACTATGAGGACTGGTGTGGCTTCGCCTCCAAAGATGGCAACAACTATCGGTAGCTGTGAGGATCTGTGACGGTGAGGTTAAAGGGACAAAGCAGGGGATGTCTATCAGTGAGAAAAAGTGGTAAAAATTATATCGGTGAGGTATGAGATAAAGGCTATATCGGTGAGGAGAATAAAAAAACAAAGGTAGGGGAAAAAAGATCTACCGATGGGGGGTAAGGACTAGAGGTGTATCAGTAGCTAAAGCTACTGATAAAGAAAATAAAATATCGGTGAGGTAAAAAGAAATATCGGTAGCTGAGCTACCGATAGAATAAAAAAAAATACACCGTTAGTACATAATAGTTTTCTGAAATAATATAGAATTAAAACTTAAATAAATTAAATAGAAAGACTTAAAATAATTAATTAATATAAAGCTAAATACCATTAATTCATAATAGAATTTTTATTTAACCTTAAACACATTAAAATTGTTAATTTAAATGAAATAATTGAATACAATTAAATTAATAAACTTGATAACTGTTAAACTAAATAAATAAGAGACTTAAATTAAAAAGAAAACTAAATGGATTAAATAAAGAATAGCATCAAATAAAAATAAAAACATCAGTGACCCAAATAAAACACTGTGATCTCTTAATTACCTCACCGGTAGACTAAAATAATTATAAAAAGGATTAAAAATTAATCTACATACATAAAATAAAATAATTAATGTTTAAAAACTATTAATTAATTAATTAATTGACTTGTTGAACTAATAAAATTAAGGACGAACCATTTTAATTAAATTTAAAACACATATTAAATACTTAGGTGATTAAGACTAAACACATTATTTAACAATGCTAACCCATTCTAATGTAACTTAATTTTAAGATAAAATATTAACATAAAGACTAACTTAATTAATTAGAATTATACTTATTAAATAATTGTTTAATTAGAAATTAACTATTATAAAGTTAAGCATAATTAACTTAACCAAACTACATACTCACCGCTTAAGAGCTCACCGGTAGAATCTAAAGGCTACCGTTATAAGTAAATAAGAGCTACCGGTAGGAAAAAGTGTATCAGTGACAAAGTTCACCGACACAGGCAAGGTCACTGATAGGCAGTACTGGTAACTTGCCTACTGGTAGATCAAATGCAACCCTGCTATCGGTAGCTAAGCTACCGGTAGTCTGGAAAGTGGTAATTAAGTTATCGATTGAGTAAACTTTTAAAATTAAAAGTAAATTATTTAACAAACTCAATAATTATTAAAAATGAAAAATTAAATAAAATAAACAAATATATATTAAATAAAAATATTGAAAATTAATTATATTTAAAACAAAGAAGGTATAAATCAACTATTTAATGGCCTATAATTACATAAAATGTTATAAAAAATGAATATTTGACAAATTTAATTATAAAAACACAACAGTACAAATATTTAGCATTACATGATTAAATAATTAATTAATTCATGAAAAATTAAGTAAAACGATGTGGAAAACTATGCAAAAAATAGAGCCACATCACATATCTTGGGTGCTTCAGTGCAAACCCGTTTAGAATCCCTAGTCTTAACACAATGGAAGAAACTCAAAGGGCCTATTCCATGCACTGAAAGAGGTCATGAAGAAATATTATATTGACATCCACTTATAGACTCTTCATTATTTATCTATCCATTATAGGAACTCACAAAACCACCACCGAGAGAAAAAGTACTACACATCAATCCTGACATACCTGACAAGTATAAATTAACAATGTAATCTATATCCATATTATAGGAATAAGATGTGATATTTAGGGAGAAAACCTAAGAATTATTATCGAATAAAATTCCCATATAAAACTGTTTATCCTTCATCTTATTGTTCAATGAAATCTCAGTTGAAAACTACATAAGCTCAAAAAAGAGGTTTGTATAAACCGTCACAGTTCTGTCAGCCTACTCAAGATTGAAAAACTTCATAGCCTTAGTTAGAACCATAGAATATGGATAGAACTAGTCAATGAAAATAAATTTAAATTCCTTCCACTGTAAACCCTCGTTCTTCTTTTCTATCATCATCAATTCCCACCGTCTCTTTCTAGTTCCCTCTAGCTTAAATCTAGCACACTTTACCTTAATAGATTTGGGAGTTTCCCTAAAATCAAATAGAAGCTTTATATTTCAAAAAGAGTCCTTAGCCTCATGAGGATCATTAGATCCTTGAAAAGAAGCTGATTTTTAGTGATGGATCTCTTGAGAATTATTTTGAGATTCATCCCTCTGATATTCCACAACTAGTGACTAAATGGGAACATGTGTAGTATCTTATCCTAGAGCTTGGACAACATGCAAAATAATCTCAACCATTTTCCGGTCCATGGTAGGATTCACTTATTATGGTTCACCATCAAATTCCTTTGAGATACTATTCACATGTCTTTCTAGAGGAATAATGTTACACAACAACAAAAATCAACACCAAATACATTAGATGGTTACATAGATCAACAACTTAGACAAGAGATATATGTAAAAAATCAATTTCATCATATACGAGTTCAATATTTGGATCTCAACTATCCAATTAAATAAAAGTTAAAAGACTAATTATTCCCCAGGAATACTTTCCCGTATCATCCAGAGTGATTTAAGGCTCAATACGATGAGATATGGTCTTGCAATTACTTGTAAGTACCTCCTATGTCCAAAGAAGTTAAACCAAACTATGTACTAACATCAAGGAAAAATGCTCAACGTGAATCTTTGATACTAATTTGTCCTGAACCATCCATAATAACCAAGTACTTTGATACCTATTCCAGTAATGACATATCCTGAAGGGTGTTTTGATTCCCCATGAGTTGGTGACTAACACCTATCATCATTCAAGATAAAAGAGTGAATGAATTTTCCACAAAATAGCAAAATATAAATAATCAAGTTAGTTCTCTCAAAACTCCATAGTGAAAAAGTATGAGAAAGAAAATAGTTACAACAGAAAACAAAAATAATACATCAAAAAAGTACTAAAAAACAAGATAAAATCAAATTTCCCAATGTATACATCACTCTAATCCCCAATGATCAAGAACATCCACCACATCCAAGGGGAGCTTTCACTTTACTCAAACCTGAAAGAAGGAAATCTAAAAAGTTCTGAAGGAAAGGTAGGGTATGTGAAATAATTCCTAGTAGGTTCTCACCAATTGTTCCATTATAGATTCCACAATAATAAACCAAATCATGCTTTGAATTTTAATAAAACAGGGAATAGGAAAATATTTTCATATTTAAAATAAAACATGATTTCATTTTAAAATGATGGAAACCATTTCAATAATGGATTAAAAAAACATTATATAAAAAAGTTTATATACAATAATAGGAATGAGTAAAATAGTTCTATATCAATGTTATTCATAATTAAAACAATCATAATAGGAAACGTGGTTGTCTACTCTACTGTACAATAGTTTCTAGTTACAGGATCCCCATACTTCTCATATCATTGATCAAGGAAATATGTGTACACACATCCCCTCGGTTCAGGATGAATATTACTCATCAATATCCAGTTAGTGATAGGATCTACCAAAGTATTTTTTTAGAGTTTTCATCGCTAATCAAATACTAGGGAATAATCATCCAAGTGTTCTTGTCCCAAAAAAACCTACGAACATCCCATGATCACATGTTCTTAATCAATCAATTGAAAATGATAAAGTAAAATTATTTCAAATTAATCATCATTCAAAATTCAATTTCCCATTTTTACTTTTCTAAATAAAAACTCACTATTTTTTCATATTCATGTTTTCTTTTTCTTGATTACATATGTTCAAATATGGGGAGGTTGTTTGTGTATTTGCTTGTTTTATTTTGTTTGATTACATGTAAATTTCTTTTACAAAATGGTATAAATTTTCATGATATCATAAAGTATAGTATTTTTATTTATGTTATTTTTATCATGATGGATATAAAACATATCAATTTAAACTTCATTAGTTTATGAGGAAATCTGAAAATGAATTTTTTGTAATCTAAAAATTCAATGAAATGGTTGTGCAGTTTTAGAACTCTACAATATGTAGTTTTAAAATTTTTCTGTATTTATTTTACTGTAACTTCTACAGATATAATATTCTCATGAAACCTAATTTTATATAAATAAATAATGTTTATCATGATTTCATTACTTTAAATCAAAGTCTAATAAGGGAGTTTGGATGGTGAATAAATTATCTGAATTTATGGTTAGATTTTTCAGAACTGAATTTGTTTAAGAATGTTGTTTCTTTTGTTTTTAATGATATTTGGAGTAGTAGATGTCAGATTTATTTGAATTTTTATTCATTGGAAATATAAAATATTTTTATACAAATAATTCTGTCTGAACAAATTCTAAAACTAATGTTTAGAACCTTTGAAAATTCATTGATGTTATCAAAGAATGATATCCATTTTTTCACAAACTATGGGCAAACCTAATTTAATAATAATGAGATGTATGGTTCTGCAAAACTACTTTCACAATGTATGGTTTGGCCACCCTACATTCACAAAGTATGTTTAGACAACCCTAATTTCTTAAAGTATGATTTGACAACCCTAATTTATCAAAATATGGTTTGGAAACCCTACTTTCGCAATGTATGGTTTTACCCCTACTTTATCAAAGAATCATTTGGAAACCCTACATTATAGTTAATTTACGCAATGTATGATTCAACAACCCTATGTTACTATTCATTCGGTATGTTAATATTCATTCCCTACATTACATTACTATTCATTCCTTATGTTACATAAATATTCATTACCCACATTACGTTACTCTTCATTCCCTATGTTATATTACTATTCATTCCCTACGTTAATGTTCATTCAATTCTTTTATGCTGAAAATTGATTTTCTGCCCATATATATGGATTATTTTCAACGTGTTTTTGTTTGGAAAATTCTCATTAAATCTAAGGAATATGATCAAATAGATTTTAATATTTCTAGTGAAATATTTAAGAGAGAAATTAATAAATTATTTCAACATAGTTTTCCAATAATGTTGATGGTTTCTAGTTTATTTATATTAAAATATTTGAATTTTCTTACAAGAGTTTCACCATCACATTGTCCCCAGGCTGGAAGCTCACATACCTTTTCCCTTTGTCGGCCCACTCCTTCATCCTCTTGGAAGCTTTGTGCAAGTGGGTTCTCATCATGTCGACCTACTCATTCCACTCCTTGGCCATTGTGTAGATGATTGGGATGATTCCTTGGAATTTCACCCCAAGTACCGCTATGTGAGGAGTGAGGGGTTGTTTTCCAGTCAGCACCTCAAATGGACTCTTCCCCATCAACTCACTCCTTTTCAAGTTGTAGGATAATTGAGACAAATAAAGCAACTTGGCCCTATCCCACTGGTTGGAACTCACAAAGTACCTCATGTAGAGCTCGAATAAGGCATTAACCCTCTCCATCTGCCAATCTGTCTGCTAGTTTTTAGTAAATATTTTGACTATGTTTTAAATTGTTTTGAATGAAATAAAATTGGACTTATAAATCATTCAACGTTATTATTAATATAGAGATATTATTTTTGATATATTATTATAAGATTTATTAAATTATTTTAAATTATTTTTAATATTTATTAAATAGGAATAAAAAGGAAATGGTGCTTTGATTTTTATGGAGATATTTATGAAATTTCTTGACTCATTTTTTTTTTGAATTTCTAAAGAAAGTACAGATGCTGCAACCACTGGATATGTATTATCTCTCAATATAAATATACATGTATAATTATCTTTTGAAGGTTATTGATATGATTCACAATAGAAATACATACAGATTCGCTAACATTTCTGATACTTTGTTTTTCAAATAGAAAAGTGTTGTGAACATTGAACCTACTTTGATATTTTCACCATCCTGTGACACTCTATTTCATCCCCTAGACATTTTCTCAAGTACATAATTAGTTCTAATTCATCTCCAATTTCCTTAACGAGATGTTCTGTTCAAAATATCAAGAACCAACGCATGTTATTTAATTGTTTATATTCTATTTTTTGGTTTCTGAGTCTGTAACACTATTTCACATCTCTCACATGCACTCTATTTTTCGTATTTATTATTTTTCCTAAAAAATCAATATTTTTCATTTTTTTCCTTAGGTCGTAACTCCTAGATTCTAAATTTAGGATCTATGGGATGTGACTCCCTTTATTTAAATCTTTGATTGTTCTGTATGAGACTCCGTTTTGTAATGTTTAGTTGTAAGGGTTGCGACTCCCCATACAAAAGTCAATGTAGTGGTTATCCCCCCACTAGATGAAGATTTTTTAATTGGGTTTTTATTCCCCCTTAAAAATCATTTTTAGTGAACATGTATCTCTCATCGAGTAGAGAGGTATAAGAGTTGAGTAGAACCACATTAGACCAAACTACTGTAAAAACAACCTTGTGTTATTTAATCTTTCCACTAATAATTAAACTTTTTCATTAACTTTTATAGTTAATTTAATTCATTAATTTATTTGATTAAATTTTTTAATTTGGGCTATTCACTGCCATCTAGACTGTCTTCTATTACCCGTTCTGACCTAACAATTGGTATCAGAGGTTAACCCATTTTAGAATTGATTAGCATTGTTGCTCTCCATCTAATACCTAACCATTAGTATCAATGGATATAATTCTTAAGTACAGTTTAGCTCTTTCATTTCCATCAAAGGATATTCCATATGGAATTTCACCAACCCTTATATAGAGTCTACATTAATATTTAATTGTGATAACCTATTCCTAGACCTCACAATATTAAGATAAAAATATTATAAGATTTAAGGATTGAACCCGAATGATGCTTGGATTCCTCAAAATACACCACACTTTGATGTTAATGATTATGGCTTATGGAGATCCTGAATGGAGGCCTACTTAAAACTATTGAGAATTGATCACTAGTCTATAATGTAACAATAGTACATACTTCCTAAAGCTGGAATAAATACACTTATTGAAGATGTTTCTTTTAAATATGTTGTAAATTACAAATATGATAATATTTTATATTGTACTATTAAAAAAAGTGTTTTTAGTCATTTGTCTACTTGTAAGACATCTTATGAGATTTTTATGATTCTACAAGTCACCCACCTTTGATCATAAAAATTGATCTGAACCAAACTTGGAATTCTTATGGTTGACTACCATGCCATCAAGATGTGTGAAGATGAAACAATAAACCAAATGTTCCACAGATACACAAGCATTATGAATGGAATGAAGTCACTTGGAGAAGCTCTAAAAAACCCATTACTAGTTGAACGAGTCCTATGAGAATTACCAAAGAAATGGAATTCCAAAAAGCTTACCATTTACGAAAGAATTTTTTTATAGAATACACCCTTGATGAATTGATTGGATCACTACTCCAATATGAACTAGAACTGAAGAACATTACTACTAAGAGACAATAAAAATAAAAGGTGTCATTCATAAATATTTAAATGTTTCTTTTAATGAATCTTTTGATTTTGATCTATAGGATAATGAAAAGTAAGAAATATCTCAGATTTTGATCTAAAGTTTAAAAAGGAATGAAAAAGAAAGGATTCAATAATAAATTTAGAAGAAACCCTCAAAAAGAAAAATATAATCGGGATAAGAAAGGGGATACAAATTATAATTCTTCAGATGTAACTTATTATGAGTGAAGGAAGAATGTTCATATCAAAACCAATTTTCTGAAACTAATGAATAAATATAAATAAAAAAAGAAAGGCAAAAAGGTGTTAAACACTAGATAGAGTTGTAAAGTTGAATATGTTTCCAGTGAAAAATCAGGAAATGAAAAATAACATTCTAACTTGTACTTCATGGGATCACAGGATACAATTTGTAATTCTAGTTTTTATGTTGTATGTTCTGATTATAATAATGATTCGGATAATTTGAAAGTTTTTGAATTAAATGAAGAAAATTAAATATTAATAAAATATATTTTCAAATATAATTATTTATATAATTAACTTACAGAAAATTATGAGAAACTTGTTTCTAAAAATTAAATACTTTTATAAGAAAATAAAAATTTAAGTAGCATTGCTTCTTCTTCTCATTAAAATGTTTATGAAAAATTGAAATTTGTCAATATTTGAATAAATGTATGAAAAAGGAAGTTTAATTAATTTATTAAACAAATTTTATCTTCTTTTATTCAACGCCGTGAAAAAAACATGAGATGATGTATTTTTTAAAAACAGATAAATATAAATTTGGATTTATTTTTTATAAGAGATTACCCAAATTCTTAAAACTCTTTTTTAAAGTAAAATATGGTTATACTTTAACTTTTACATGTTTTAAATGTGGCATGAAAGGTCATTATGTAAATTATTATTCCCTTAGATTCAAATAATACATGGGATTTATAAAAGCTAATATTTTTATATCTTTATTATCTATAATACCTTACAATACATGTTCAAATTTTTTATTGGTAACTAAAGAACTTATTATTAATCCTATTGGACACAAAGTAGCTTTGGTACCAAAATTTTCAAGTAATTGTTTATTTTTAGAAAATTTATTGGATGTCTCAAGAACAAAATATAGTACATATAAAATTTATTCTCTCGGTATATGATAGGATACACATCAATTTTTACCACTTAAAACACATGTTATGGAGGGAATTTTACTTTTAGAGACAATTCAAAAGGGAAAATAATTTCTTTTGTTAATGTTTTTATTGAAAATTCTAATTTTATTTATAATTTTATATATGTTGGAGGTTTAAAACTTTATTTAATTAGTATATAACAATTATGAGATGATAGAATGGAAGTTAAATTTCAGAATGATAAATGTTTAGATTTTAATGTTGATTACTTATTATTTTATGCTAATCGAAAAGATAATATTTATATTATTTATTTTACTGAGTAGACTGTTCAACATATAATGTGTTTGAATGTTGTACAGAATGACATCATTATTTGGCATTAATGTTTAGGTCATTTTATTTCATAATTTTGCATAATCTCTCATAACATGAGAATTTATTACATTAGACTTCAATGAAGAAAGAACATTATCATATATGTGACTCTTTCATGAAAGGGAATAAACATAAAATTTATTTTAGACCCATCAATCATATAAGTACTAATAGGACTTTTTAGTTAGGTCATAATGATTAATTTGTCTCTACATAAATTTATTGCATTCGTGGAAACAAATATACTATATTTATGTTGACGATTATTTTATATTACATGGGTATACTTTTTTTTCTTTTAAAAATGATACTTTAACTAGATTTAATGTTTTTTTGTAAATTAGTTCAAAATGAAAAAGGTTGTATGAT
Source organism: Viscum album (assembly GCA_963277665.1). Classification (NCBI taxonomy): domain Eukaryota; kingdom Viridiplantae; phylum Streptophyta; class Magnoliopsida; order Santalales; family Viscaceae; genus Viscum; species Viscum album. The sequence continues at coordinate 1,080,073,448 of OY728145.1, read as the reverse complement.
TATTTCTATTCATTGTGATAAAGGTGGTGAATTTAATAATTTAGATTTTGAAAAAATTTGTGACAAGAATGGATATTTTCATAATCATTCTCCACCTAGAACACCACACCAAAATGGGGTTGTAGAATGCAAAAAATGAATACTTATTTAAATGGATTGAACTATGTTATGTGAATATAATTAACTAGATATTTTTTGGGTTAGGTTGTTTTTTTCTAATTTTTATATTTCAAATAAAATTATTATTATTCCTTTGTTAAATAAAAATACTTATGAATTATTAAAAAATAAAAAGCCTAATGTTTGTTACTTTGGAGTTTTTCGTTTTGATGTTTTTTTTAAATTCAATGGATTGTTCAAAAAAAATCATTCTAAGAGTGTTAAAGGTATTTTTAATGGTTATTCAAAAAATAGTAAATCTTGTAGAGTATATAGTAAACGAACTCTAGCTCTTTAATAATATAATAATGTTTATTTCGGTAAAAATAATATAAAATTAAAATCATTTTCTAATATTTTTTATTATGAGTTTAGAGATTTTAATTTAGGTGATGAAATTCCTCAAGATAAGAATGAATCAATTGAGGGAGATTTCACTTCTTCTCAACATGATACATGATCTTAGAAGATTCCCAAAGATCATATTGTTGAAAATATTATTAGTAATGTTGATTATGCTGTTAAAAGCATAAATTCTATTTTAAAATTTGGTGAGAATGCTATTTGATTTTCTAATTTTGTTTTTTTAATGGTAATAATGCTTTAAAAGATTCAAACATGATTGTTGCTATGAAAAATTAATTAAGTTAATTTTTTAGAAATAATGTTTGGAATTTATTATAATTTCCTGAGGATAAGAGGTTAATTGGAACTAAGTGGGTGTTTTGAAAAAAGCTTGATGATTCTAGATAGATTATAAAAAAATCCAAACTTTCTACTCAAGGATAATATCAAGAATAAGCTATAGACTTTTAATATTGTTTTAAACCTATTTCAATGTCAGATTCAATTATAATTTTTTTCTTTCTCCTGTTTTCTTGGTATTAAAATATATCAAATAGATGTAAAAAGTGAATTCTTAAATGGTTTTATAAATGAATAAGTTTATGTTTCTCAACCCCATGGTTTTGAAATGAAAAATTTACTAACCATGTTTTTAAATTATCTAAAGCTTTGTATGGTCTTAAACAAGAACCTCATTCTTGGCATCAAAGGCTTTCATTGTTTTTGTTAAATAATGATTTAAAGAAGAGAAATGATGATACAATACTTTTTATTAAAATAACTTATGATGATATTTTATTTTTTCAAATTTATGTTGATGATATAGTTTTTTGTTCCTCTAGTGAAATAGTGTACGATGATTTTTATTCTTCGATGTCTTCTGAATTTGATATGAGTTTAATAGTAAAGTTAATTTTCTTTCTTTGATATAAAATTTATCAAAGGAAAGATGAAATTTTTTCTAATTAGTCTAACAATGCAAAATATTTATTTAAAAACCATTTTTTTTGATTCATTTAAATCCATGAAAAATTATATGGGAACTAATTGAAAATTAGATAGTCATGCATCTGGTAAATCTGTTGATTTTAAATTTTATAGATGCATAATATGTAGCTTTCTTTATTTAACTACATCTATACATGATATTGGTAGAGACACAAGTTTGACCTACATGTAAATTACATTACATTTGAGTAATATCGAATACATAACAAAAATAGACACCCAAGGACCGTAATAGTTTAGTGTCATTGGAAACATGGAACAAAATCTTCTAATCACGGTGAAAGATCTTCAAAATCTCCCATAAAGAACTTCCCCTTTTTATTTTCTTACCTAAATACTTTATTTATATCCAAGGGAAAATAAAACATAAAAAGGGTGATCTCAAACATTCAGTAAGGGTATGCATAGAAAAAATAAAACAAACCATATACATTTGAATTTAAAAACATGTACATAATGTTTAAACATCAAAATCATGAGTTGTGAAATAAATCTTGGTAGTACGTAAGGAATAGATCACAAAGTAACATTAATCATAATAAAATAGAATTGGAATGAAACATGTAATTGTGGAAAACCATTAAGCACATGTTATTATTTCCACAGTAGCCAAGACATTATTACCAAGATCATCATAGTGGACAAAGTCCATTACTGAACCGGGTATACTTGTCGTTCCAGCCCTATATTACTGAATTGGATTCACTTTCCATTCCATCCATGTCTATCTCATGAGATATAAATATTTACACAATTAATTGGTGGGAGATATATGTCCTAACCTTCTCATAATGAAATCATTCTTCCATGTGCCACAAAATAAACATAAATCATTCATCCTAACCCAATGAATAAAATGGGTTTCGAAAATATCATCCCATCATAACATAATCTATATAGAATAAATGGATATAATTTAATCATAATAAAAATGAAACCTTATAGATAATAGAGACATTATACTTGAAACATAAATATATTAAGTAATGTTATCTTATATGGAAAATAGTTTTAATAAAACACTTGAAATGAATTCTTGAGGAAAATATCCTTTCTTCATAAAAATCATTTTATTTTCTCAAAATTCCTTGAAATTATAAAATAAAAGGATTTTACGAAAATAATCATGAAATCATGTATAGGAAGCATCATGGAAATAAGGTGTTATGAAACCATAAAAACCCATTCAGGCTGTATAAGTTAAAAAAACATTCTTCTCGTACTTTTTTCGGAAAAGTCAAAAAATACCTCGTATGGTTATCAAAAGAAAGATTACTTCCATACCATGTGGTAAAAGTCAAAAAATAGCTAAACACAACTATAAAAATACATTTAAGAATAGTAAAAACTTTATGAAAATGTTTTTTTTATAAAACATGGATAGGGATGATAAATATTACCCCAGTAAATACTTACGAATGAACAATCTCGGATAAGAACGAGATTGGAGTAATTATCCCTTACCTTATGTCCAATTTCATCCACATGTGTCTAAGACTCCTGTATAGTGGGTTTAAATATATTATTAACTTTTAATAGAACCATAATAATATTTATGATATCATATATGATTCACTTACGACTTTATATTAGCTCTTCATTTTTCAATTCCATGTTAATGCAACGTTTTGGGTAAATTCGTTTCATTTATCTTATGTGTTTTAACTTGTAATTATTCATATGATTACGTAGATCATGATTAATTACTTCGATAATTTAAAAATGATTTATATATAATATATTATTATTATAATATAATATATATATATATATATATATATATAATAGATCCATAAATGGAATGAAATACACTGTTCATGGAGACAGTAGGCCGTACGTACGCATGAAGGCTGTTTTTCGTTTTCTTATTAAATTGAATAAAAGTAAGTAAATAACATATACATAAATCTAGTATCATTATTATGTCATATATTTCATTATTATTTATTATGTATACTTTATAATCATCATTGAATGGTTAACTTGGAAGTTGAATCCCATCGGGTTATGGAGACATTAATCCGTACGTACACATGAGCGATTATATCATTCCCGTAATTATTGAATGGAATTGAAGTGGATGATATAATATCTCAGAATCAGTATGATGTTATAATAATCATATATAGTTATTATTTCCCCCAATATACCCATCCATGTATTGTGGTGGTGGAAAAACAGATTACACCACGGCGTGGAGACGGTAAGCCATGCGTACGCACGTGCGGTGATTTCATTTTTCGTAAGATGGATATAAGTTGAAATTGGGTAGTTTCATATTTATAGTAATATATCAGTATATTAGTGATAATGAAATTATTACTTTATAATGAAACAACTAAAGAATAGGAAGTAGAAGAAGAAAGAAACTTGAAATAATCAGTAGAAGAGATTACCTCTTCCATGACGTGCCTCTTTTAAACTTACTCTTAGGGCACTAGAGTTGGTCTTTTGAGATAACCAGAACCTCCATAATGTAAATAGAGAGGTTGAAAAGAGGAATTTTTAGGGTTTGGCTGAGCTTGAAGGCTCAATATTGAGTGATGAGGAGAGGGAAGGGGTGCCCTTTTATAAGAGAGGAGAGGGGCACTTTTTGAAACCTCCAAAATATTAATTTATAATAAACTATAACGCAACAAAAAAACATAAAAAGTGACTAATATTAAGATATGAGGAATAGGAGGGTTGTAATATAATCAAATAATAAAATTTAGTCATGTTTTATGTTTATTTTAAACCTTATCATTTTGATTTATCCTTATTTAATCTATTTAATTTTATTTGTAGTAATAATATTCTAATTTTTAAATTGTTATAAATTCTTACTTATGTGTTTTGAATTTTTCTAAATTAGATACATTATTAAATTTTCGACCATATAATTTTAAATTTTCAATTTTTAAATATTTTTGTGATTTTTAAACAATTAATAATATGTTATTTTTATAAAATATCAATAGTGTCAATTTTGACATTATTAAATTATATAAATTTATATAAAATCCACATAGAAGATATATTAAAACCAAAATATTTAATAGATTCCTAACATGTCATATTCTTTTATAAAATTCATGGAGCCCATTAATTTGTTCAAATAATATATATTTTAATATTTTTAAAACCATTTATTTGATATTTCTCTTAATAAAATAATTACTACAATATTTTTGTATAATTATTTAATATACTAATTTTTTTCATTAAAATAAAAAATAAAATACTATTATGAATATAAATATAATAGAGTTCATAATAATACTTTTAGTAAAATTTATCATATTAAAATAACAGCATTTAAATTGTTATATTCATTAAATTATGATGGTGACAACTTTGACATCATTTAAAATAAAATATTATAAATGTCATAATCTGTTTTATAAGGCTCCAAATGGTCCAAAAGTCGACCCTTGGATGGTTAGGGTATATATATACTCGACCAATAAATTTTGGTCTGGTTTATGGGCCTTTTGATGGGTATTATTATTTTAATAAAAACTATATTATTGATTTTTTACTAAATAAATAATTTTTGAATCATTAATGTATATGCTATCAAGGTATTTAATATTTCATAAAAACTAAAAATAAATTACCATTAGGAAGAAAACAAATTTAGCTTTAAATTTATTATTTATAATTGAATTTATATTTTGTATAACCTTATTTTAAAATACTTTAATTAATAAAGTTTGATTGAGACATATTTCACTTTCTTTAAATAAAATAAATTAAAGGTCTTAATCACATCCAAGTGGGTTCCAATTGATTAACTTTCTACCCAAGTACGCTTTAGGAAAAAATATAATCATCCAATTATATTAAGATAAGTGTTTGGGTAATTTTATCATATTATATTTACCCTTAATTACCCGATTGACCTTTAACTATGGTAACTAAAATTTACCGATGTTACTATTCATAATACCTAAAAATAAAAATTAACCTATTAAAATAAAATGTACCAACTTATTCCAAATATGGAATCCATTTCTCCAAATTAAATACATAGAAGTGGCAATATTTAATTTAAAATCAATCCCACTGTTGAGAAAACAGGTTTTAAAATATAAAACAATTCAAAAGATTGAAATGTTTTTACCCATGAATTGAATGTAAAATTAATGATAATGAATTATTTTATATTAAAAGGTAAAATTTTATTCTATTTATAATTTAATACCATTAAATTTTATAATTTAACCATATAAACATTCTCGATGAAAAAATTGGGTTTTTATTAAAATTCAGCGTATTTTTACTATTCATCATAATATGAAGTTTATCAGAATAATGTGAAAAATTTATCCAAAGTAATTTTTTATATCTTAATTCAAAAGAAGATGTTTAATTTGTCAAATTGATGTTATAAACTATTCCAAAATTAGATTTAAAATGGGTTGTGCCATCAAAAGGCAGCAAAACTGCATTTTTTGAAAAATACTTATTTTACCTGAAAATTTTATTTTGTTCTGATAACATGTTCTATAATATGTGTAGGATTAATTATAATGTTATAAAATTAAAAATTTGCTTAATAATATTAATAAAAAATAGTTCTTAATAATATTATAATATATCATTGTTTACTGTAACTCGATATTGCGTACCACACAAACTATCGAGGAAGGTTACTCTTGCGTGTAACATAAGACAAGTATATTTTTGCATATATTAAAAGCTAATCTTGGTGTATCATATATCAGAATATATAAAAGAAATTAAAAGGAATATATCTCATAAAATATTGGGGTGTTACAATATCATTTTTTGTGTTTGTTTATGTGCTATATTTGAAGCCGATCCAAATGAAATCCATTTTAAAGACATAAAAAAGAATAATTAGATATGTTAAAGGAACATGTAATTCTTATTTATTTTATCCAAAATAAAACATTTTTAATATAACATCTTATTATGACTCTAATTTTAGAGGCTGTATAATTGATTGAAAAATCACATCTGGTATGTGTCATTTTCTGGGAAAAAGATTGATTTAATTTTCATATAAGAAAAAACCATCTGTTTCCTTATCTACTATAGAATATGAGTATATCTTATCTATGGGTAGTTGTGGTCAATGTTTAGGGAATATGGAAAAATTATTTGATATGTTAGTTTACCTTGAAAAACATTCTATTTATTATGATTATACTTCTAAAATTTCTATTTCGAAAAACCCCTGACAAAATTCTAGAAAAAAACATATTTATCTTAGGATTAATTTTATTAGAGATCATGTTGAAAAGAGTGATATTATTTTATAATTTATATCTTCTGAAAATCAGCTAGTCGTTATTTTTATAAATACCGTACAATCTACTTAGTAATAAAACTAAATTGGATTTTGGTATACAAGAATTTTAACATTTTATTATTCCATTTTTTAGGGGGATATTGTTTTCAATTTTTTTATTTACAAAAATGGGGAGAAATAAAATTAGGATCAATAAATGGGGAGAAATAAAATGACTTTATTTTTTTAATATTATTTTTTGTTTTTAATTAAAAAAACGGGAAATTGTTTTTTCATATGCATGTTTTCCTTTGGTTGATTACAAATATTTAATTATGGGGAGATTGTTTGTGTATGTTGTAGATACCTAGGCTTTACATACATGGATATAACATTACTTTTGCAGAATACTTAATGCATAACCAAAACAGACACCCAAGGATCATAATAGTTTAGTCTCTTTAGAAACATGGAACAAAATCTTCTAATCATGTTGAAAGATCTTCAAAATCTCCTATAAAGAGATTTTTTTTCATACCTAAAAAATTTCATTATATACTAGGGAAAATAAAACATACAAAGGGTGAGATCAAATGCTCAGTAAGGGTAAGTATGGAGAAAATAAAACAAACCATATACATTGGAACTTAAAAACAAGAACATAATGTTTAAACATCAAAATCTTGAGTTGTGAAATAAATCTTGGTAGAACATAAGGCATAAATCATAAAGGTAAATAAACCATGATAAAATAGCATGGGAATAAAACATGTAATTCTGGTAAACCATTAATCACATGATATTATTTCAATAGTTTCCAAGGAATTCTTCCTAAGACCATCATATTGGACAATGTATATTACTGAACTTGGTTTACTTGATGTTCCAGCCTGTATTACTGAACCATATTTACTTGCCTTTCCAGCCATATCTATCTCATGAGATATAAATCATTACCCAATAAATTGGAGGGAGATATAAGACCGACCCATCTCATAATGAAATCATTCATTCATGTGCCACAAAATAAACATAAATCATTCATCATATCCCAATGAATAAAATGGGGTTTATAAACATCATCCCATCATAACATAATCCATATAAAAAAATGGATAGAATTTAATCATAATCAAAATCAAACCATGTAAATAATAGAGAAATTATGCTTGAAACATAACCATATTGAAGAATTTCATTATAAATACAAAATAGTATTGATAAAACATTTGAAATGAATTCTTGAAGAAAATATCATTTCTTCTTTCAAATCATTTACTTTTCTTAATATGATCTAAAATTTTAAAAGAAAATAATTTTGATGAAAATACTCATTAAATGTTGTATAGGAAGATTCATGGAAATTAGGAATTATGAAACTATAAAAATCTATTCATGCCGTATAAGTTAAAAAAACAATCTCCACGTACTTTTTCTGAAAAAGTCAAAAAGTACCTCATATGGTAATCAAAAGAAAGATTCCTTCCATAACGTGTGGTAAAAGTAAAAAAAATGGTAAAAATGACTTTAGACATAAATGGAAGAATAGTAAACTTTTTTTGAAAACATTTTTAGAAAACATGGACATGAATGATACACATATTTCCGGTAAATACTTATGAATAAACAATCTCAGCTAAGAACGAGATTGGAATAATTATCCCTTACCATATGTCCAATTTCATCAATATGTGTCTGAAACTCTTGTATAAAGGGTTTAAAAATGTTATTAACTTGTAACATAACCATAATAATATTTATGATACCATATATGATTCAATTACAACTTTATAATACCCATTTATTTGTCAAGTCTATGTTAAAGCAGTGTTTTGGGTAAAATCTTTTCATTCATCATACGTGTTTTGACTTGTAATTATTTTTATCATTAATTAGATCATTATTACTTACTTCAAGAATGTAAAACATGGTTTATATAAAATATCTATTCAGAATATACATATATATATAATAGATCGATAAATGGAATGACATACACTGTTCAAGGAGACGGTTGGTCGTACGTACGCATGAACATTGTTTTCATTTCCTTATTAAATTGAATGGAAGTTAGTAAATAACATATACATAAATACAGTATAGTTATTTTGTCTTATATTTCTTGATTATTTATTATATATACTTTATAATCATTCTGGAATTGTTAACATGAATAATGAATCTCATCGCGTCGTGGAGACGGTAATCCGTACGTATGCACGAGCGATGCTATCATTCCCATAATTATTGAATGGAATTGGAGCGAATGATATAGCTTCTTAGAATCAGTATGACACTAGTAGAAAAAAGGTCTTTAACGTTGGTTTTTTTTTATTTTTTACGTCGGTTTTTAACCGACGTTGAAGTCGCCGACGTAAAAAATATGAGTTTTTTACGTTGGTTTTTGTAAACCGACGCCAAAAACAAATTTCAATTGCTTTTTTTCATCGGTTTTGTAAAAACCTGACGCCAAATAACTCATCCACGTCATTTTTGGCATCGGTTTCCCTAAAAACCGACGCCAAAAAGTTTAAAAAATAGTTTCGGCGTCGGTTCTTGAAAAAAACCGACGCCGTAAATGGAAATAACTTATTCTTGGCATCGGTTTTTACAAGAACCGATGCCAAAAAGCAATTTTAATTGTTCGATGTTTTAGAGCATTTCCTAATCTTCGATTTGACTGGTCATGGAGCTAAAACGGAGTTACGGATCAAAAGTTATGGTCGTCAGAAGTTGAACATGTCAAAGTATCGATTGATACAATATGTTTTAAAGAAAACAAGATAAACACAAGTTAAAATCACGTACACCAAATGATATAAAATATACATAATACTTCAAACACATTTCCATTATTTTTCGATCTTCCATTGAAATGATATGTTGTTTATCATCATATCTCTTATATTTAGCGTAGATCTCATGTGATAATAAAAACGACGATCGATAATTAAACTTACACCAATCTTGGTAAATGTCATCCAAACGTTTTATATTTTTAACACAATAAAAAAAGTAAATCATCATTATTTGAAATCTAATCGAGTTGTTTATAAATGAAGGACATTAATAATAATGAAAATGAATGAATATAATACGTACCATAATCAAATTAATGATTGATGCCGCATTGAAAACTTGATTGAATCGAAGAGGATGAAAATGATAAATGAAGGACAAACAGATTTATATATAGTAAATGAAAATATTTTCGATTGAGTTGTATGAAAATATAGGCGGGATTTTAAAAAGTTAGACGCACGTTGTGAAAAAAATTGAAATTTTGATCCCGCGTATTAGTAAATACTATTTGGCGTCGGTTTTTAAATAAACCGATGCTAAAAAGATAAAAAAAATACATTTCGCATCGTTTTTTTTAAAAACTGACGCGAAAAGTAAAAATAAATTGTTTTTCACGTCGGTTTTTAAAAAAACAGATTTGAAAAACAAAAAAACAGTTTTGGAGTCGGTTTTTATGAAAACCGATGTGAAAAGTAAAAAAAAATATTTTTGGCGTCGGTTTTTATGAAAACCGACGTCAAAACATAAAAACAAAATTTACCATGTGTTAGAAAATTTCTTAAGCTTCGATTTGACTGGTCGTGGAGCTAGAACGGAGTTACGGATTAAAAGTTATGGCATTTGAAAGTTGGACTTAATTAACACTTCTTTTAGAGAAGTTCAACTTCCAACATCTATAACTTTTAATCCGTAACTCCGTTTTTGCTCCATGACCATTCAAATCAAAGATTAGGGAATTATCTATAGGACTGTAATTTTTTTTTTACATTTTTGGCGTCGGTTTTCATAAAAACCGACGTCATAATTTTTTTTTTATTTTTTCACGTCGGTTTTTAAAAAAACCGACGCCAAATCATTTTTTTCAATATTTTTTCGCGTCGGTTTTTTTAAAAACCGACGCCAAAACTTATCCGCAAAAATATTTTACGTCGGTTTATAATAAACCGACGTCAAATTGACGACGTTAAAAATGATTTTTCTACTAGTGTGATGTTATAATAATCATATATAGTTATTGTTTCCACCATTATACCCATCCAAGTATGGTGGTGGTGGAAAATAGATTACACCACGACGTGGAGACGGTAAGCCTTAAGTACGCACACGCGGTGATTTCATTTTTCATAGGATGGATAAAAGGTGAAATAGGGTTGTTTTATATTTATAATGACATATCATTATATTATTGATACTGATCTTATTACTTTATAATGAAACAACTAAAGAATATTAAGTAGAAGAAGAAATAAACTTGAAAGAATCGGTAGAAGAGATTACCTCTTCCTCAGCGTGCATATTTTAAACTTTCTCTTAGGTCACTAGAGATGGTCTTTTCAGAGGACCGGAACCTATATAATATAACTAGAGAGGTTGATAAGAGGAATTTTCAGGGGTTGGACGAGCTTGAAGTCTTAAAAAGGGGTGAATAGGAGAGGGAGGAGGTGCCCTTTTATAAGAGAGTAGAGGGGCACTTTAGGAAACCTCATAAAATATTTATTTATAATAAACTCAAATATGAAATAAAAACATGAAAAGTGACTCAATTTCAAATAATAAAAAATATATTGTTGTAATATCATAAACCAATAAAATTTAGACATGTTTAGAATTTATTTTAAACCTTATCATATTGATTTATCCTTATTTAATCTATTTAATTTTATTTGTGGTAATAATATTCTAAATTTTAAATTTTTATAAATACTTAGTTATATGTTGTGAATTGTCCATAATTAGATACATTATTAAATTTTAGACCATATATTTTTCAATTTATAATTTTTAAATATTTTTAGGATTTTTAAACAATTTAATAATTTTTAATTTTTATAAAATATCAAGAGTGTCAATTTTGACACTATAAATTTATTAGAATTTAAATAAAATACACACAGGGTATATATTCTAAAAAAATATTTTATTGATTCCTAAAATTTCATATACAACAATAAAATTCCTTTTTCACATTAATTAGTTAATATAATATTATTTTAATTTTTTTATAACCATTTATTTGTTATTTCTCTTAAGAAAATAATTACTACAACATTTTTCTATAATTATTTAATAAACTTATTGGTTTCATAAAAATTAAAACTAAAATAATATGATGAAGATAAATCTAATATATTTCGTAATAATACATTTAGTCGAATTTATCTTCTAAAACACCCAACTTTTAAAATGATATGTTTCTTAAATTATGAAGGTGATAACGTTGACATCATTTAAAATAAAACAATATAAATGTCATAATCTGATTTTTGAGGCTCCAAAGGGTCCCCAAGTAGACCCTTGAATTCTTAGGGTATATATATACTCGACCTATAAGGTATGGTCATGTTTCAGGTACTTTTGATGGGTATTATTATTTTAATAAAAACTATTTTATTGATTTTTTTCACTAAATAAATAATGTATGCATCATTAACGTATAAGCTATTAAGGTAAATATATAATTCTTATAAATCACAAATAAATTACCATGATGAAGAAAAAAATTTTATCATGAAAATAAGTATTTATAATCGAATTTATATTATGTATAACCTTGTATTAAATATACATTAATTGTTAGAGTTTGAGTGAGACATATTTCACTTTCTTTAAATAAAATAAATTAAAGGTCTTAATCACATCCAAGTGGGTTCCAAATAATACCATTTCTACCCAAGAATATTTTAGGACGAAATATAATCTTCAAATTATATTAATAGAAGTGTTAGGGTAATTTTATAATATTATTTTTACCCTTAATTACCTTATTGACCTCTAACTGTAGTAAATAAAATTTACCACAGTTACTAATCATAATGCCTAAAAATAAAAAGTATCCTATTAAAAAACATTTAACCTACTGATTCCAAATATGGAATTATTTTTTCCAAATTCAAAACATAGAAGTTTCAGTATTAAATTTAAAATTAATCCCGTAGTTGAGAAAACAGGTTTTAAAAGTTAAAACATTACAAAAGATTGAAATGTTTTTGCCAATGAATTCAATGTAAAATTAATTATAATGACTTAAATTATATTAATTGGTAAAAATATATTCTATTTATACTTTAAAACCATTAAATATTATAATTTAACCATATAAGGTATCTTGATGAAAAATTTGTTTTTAATTAAAATTTCGCGTATTTTTATTTGTCATCAAAATATGAATGTTGAAAGAAAAATATTAAATAATTATCCAAAGTAAAATTTTTAAATAATTATTTCAATGAATAGGTTTATTTTTTCAAATTGAACTCATAATTGTGTCACAAATTAGATTTACAGTGGGTGTGCCATCAAAAGGTGGAAAAACAACATTTTTTTTAAAAAAACTTATTTTACGAGAAAAAATTATTTTGATCTCATAAAATGTTCTAGAATATGTGTAAGATGAATGATAATGTTATAAAATTCCAAATTTTCTTAATACTATTAATAATGGTTATTCATAAGAATATTATAACAATATATCGTTGTTTAGTAAAACAATGTATTGCACTCAACACACGCTATTGAGGACGGTCGCTCTTGCGTGTTACACATGCCAAGAATAGTGTTTTCATATACTAAAAGCAAAGACGATGTTGCGTATAGCACAAGATAATCATGTTGTAGTGTACAACACAAGACATCAAATAAATTAAAATAATTATTTCTCATAAAATCATGGGGTGTTACATTCTACCCCCTTAAAATGAATTTCTCCCTTGAAATTCGTCGGGGTTATAAATAGTTTACTACATGAAAGTTTCTTTCATAGAAACCCATATCGTAAAAAGGAATACGAATCCTTAATTTTAAAAAGGAAAGTTAGAAACATAATAGTCACCCAATGTAACTCAACACTGGGTTTTCATATAAGAGAATATAGGAAAAAATATGGATATAGAAGAGAAATCTAACCATAAAGTTCTTGTTGGAGAGTGGTAGATAACATGGATATGAAAAATACAACAATCAAAAAGCCATAAAATTTTGATGATCTAAGGTACCATCTGATTCATTAGATATGAGGGTACCAGGACAACATTTTTAGCTTTCATGATCCTTTCCATAAATTTGAAAATTTTCATTAGAAGAAATACTTAATTGATTTTGGTACAATCTCACTGTTGTTTGTTCCTTGAAAAATTTACACTTCATATATTAATGAAAAGAAATTTAATTTTTCATTCGTGAAGTGTTAATAGATCATGTGAAAAAATGATGGGTCATTCCATCTGTCTTAAAAAAAAGGTCAGCAAAAGTTATTAAATATAAATAAGTCCATATATGGTGATATTAATCATATATGGATCCAAAAATAGACTGATACTTCATATATCATACCACTTAATAAAAAAAACTAATTTATACAAACCAAAGACTTTCTATAGACTAGTTCTAGGTGATAAAGGCTTGTCTCATTTCGATTGTGGGTTCGATTCCCGCATCATTGTCTGATGCCACGGGTTGTCGCACGTCCTTCAGGTTGTCCATTTTTTCTAAAACAATACTATTATAACATTCTAGAAAAATGTTTTAGCCTTATAAAATACTATATGATGTCCAAATTAATCCATTCCAACCTTTAGGAATATCAGATATACTTCTGTCCAATCTCATATTTTAAATAAAATGATTACTAGAAAGGTTATCTACCATGCATTGAATACCATCATTTATCCCCCATATATCATAAGATATATCTTTTTGGTCACATTACAAACTTGTGAATACCTTAATCATGTATTCTCTTGAAACATGAATTACCATATAACCTTAGTTAAAACACGAATGTTGTCAAAAGTTAACTCCTTCCACATACCAAAATACCAAAATTTCTATATACTCAAACCATGATATCACTTTGTCCTTATATTTGTCATGAGCTCATTAATACTATCGAACATATTATTTTCTCCATATCCCTTCATTATGCACATATCATATGCATTAAAAAAATATTTTAATCAATTTTCATGGTTACCGGTAGCATATAATTATTTAAAACCACAAAAACCCATTACATAGATATTCCAATATTCCACGATACTATAAATGAGATTCTACAACACTATTTTGGAATCCCGTTACATAAAAACTTAATAATTCCACCACTTAGTTGTCATATTCAACATCACCAATAATGATCGCATGTGTCTTACCTTTTTTCCTTTTCCTTAAGAGGTTCTTGATATTGACCATCATTAACCCTTGGATTAGGGCATTGGTCTTCATAATTCCCCATTTCCCTACACTTGTAGCATTGAGTTGTTGGTGGTGTGTTCTCTTCAATATTTTATCCATTCACATAATTATCTACCTTTTTCCCATTACATCGACACTCAACTACTCAATGACCTTCTTTTCCACACATAAAACATTTTCTAGTGTATTTAAGACAATCTCCTCCATGCTTCTTTCCACACATTGATCCTAACAAAAAAATTTATTCTTTTCACCATATTTTTGAGATTTTTCCTTGAACTCCATATTTTGTTTCTTTTCAAATCCATGAGATGGATATATAACACCAAATTCTAGTTCTACATTGATATCACAATGCGCAATCACTTCATAACTACTGAAGATGGATGGATGGATGAATTTTAGAAAAAAATGCATGAACTATTTATATTAAAGATAAATTTTAATTTAAATAAAAATTTAAAATAAAACATAAAACAAAGGAAAAAAAATATTAAAATAAATGAAAAGTATAAATGATGAATATTTTAGAGACTTTATATACATGATCTTTTTCAAACATGATGAACTCTTTCACTCCATCATAATACTCTTTTTTCATACAATTGGAATCCATCCATTTTCAATTCATAACCATCTTATTCGATTCATAAATATTAATATCTTAGAAAATAAAAAAGAGTCAGAACAACATTTCAAATAAGGGGAAACCAACTTTTGAATGTTTTAAATAATTTAAAAGTAAATTGGTAACTAAATTTAAGAAAATAATTACTCCACTGGTGGTAGGTGTTATGCTCTGAATTCATCCAAATTGATCATCGGTACCTAGTATGCGATGAATATTGCTCCGAGTTTCTAAAGAAGCATAGTTTCATTTCTTGATGGCATGTGGGATGAATCTTAGAAAAAACAATACAATAATAAATATTCAGGATATGAATCTGATGATGATGACATCTATCTTTTTGAATCTAAATGTTCCAAGGTTGGGGTGTTAGAGAAGAACTAGAAAATGTTTCTTGGTTTTCTTTCTAAAGGTGAAAAAGGAAGTAGTAGTTTGACCCCTATAAGGGGGTCCCTGATATGTGTCACATTGATAAGGATTTACTAGAGGTCTTATATGAACTCATGCGAAGACAGTTGTTTCAGTTTCAACATTAAAAGAAAGACTTCAATTCTCTACAAGATGTAAAAAAAATTTGTCTACTGATGGAATTTTATTATCTCGTATCTTCCTATGAGGTTAATGTTGTGATAGAGGGGTCCTTATGGATACTCAATTGGCTGTATATAGCTAGTGAAATTCCCTTTCGTGGATGTTATTATAAATCTATATTAATTTACAGGTGAGATTCTATGTATCTAGGAGGTCTCTGAAATTTTATATGATGATATGAATATATATAACACTCATTTACATTACACATGTATGAATTTAAAAATATATATACCACTCAACCCATTGAATTATAAATATATATACCACTAAACTTGATGGAATATATTTAAAGAAGTGTTTGAAAAGGAAAAGAAAATTATTAAGTGAGATAATCAAGACTTTATTCAGTAATAAGAGTTAATTTCTAAAAATTAATTGTAAAAGAAAAATTGTATCGCTTATTTATCTCCCATTCTAAGTGATAAATTACCAATACCCTAAAATATTCAATAACGGATATTCTTCAGAAGGGTATTCCTATATTATCTCCTATAATACTCTTCTTCAACATTATCTTTTTTATATTATCCCTATTCATTCTAATATGGAATTAGGCTATTGAATCTTTTTTGATCCATCAATGTTATTTAGGATTAGTTGTAGTGGATTTTTTTATTAGATGATACCAAGTTAATACATTGTTTACCATTTTAATTTTCATACTTCATATAAAAAACCAACCATTCCCTAATTTCATGGATGTATTTTCATAAGATTCCTGTGACCAAAGTGAAAATATAATTCAAGTGAGTTATACGGGGAATTTAATCAACTTAGGAATTATCATATGAATTCAATTATGGAATATAAATCTTTATCGTCTCAATACTGAAAAAATGATCTATACCCACAGTTTAAAATCGCGGGTATAACCTATACCCATGATTTTGGGAATCGTGGATTGGAAGGGTGTCGGTATAAGGGTCTCAACCTATACCCATGGTTTATATACCCACATTTTTGATAAATCGTGGGCATAGTCTTCTCAAAGCATAGAACACGCTGTTCCAATGTGGCACACAACAGTCCCCATCGTTTTCAAACCGTGGGGTATTAAAATTCAAAAAACGTGCACTGTAGGGATTCAAACCTATACCTCACGAACAGCCTCACATGCACACCTCGGCACGAGACCAATAGAGAAATCATTTTCAAATGTTATAAATACATATATCTGTGTATATATATTAATATATTCCACATGGGGTAACAAAAATCGTGGGCAAACGAATTCGAACCCGAGTCTCATGATAAGCCTCATAGCCGCACCTCCCTAAGGGACCAACCGACAAAACAATTTTATTTGTTATATATATATATATCTATATATATATATTAATAAGATCCGTGTTTCAAAAAATGATAGCTATGAAAATTGAACCCGTGACCTACAGCAGCGGTGAAGAAGATTTACCAACCAGGAAAAGAAATTTTTGTAAACTTATATTTATATTTTTGTAAATATATTAATCCCCACCGAGAAAAAATGTCCTCCAGCAAAATTTTCCCACCTAAATTTCCCCCGCCATAATGAGGGAAAGATATACCCATGGTTATGGAGAACCGTGGGTATAGTTTTTCGAAAAAACCAATACCCATGTTTTTGACTAACTGTCAGTATAGGTCTTCGAAATATACCCTATACCCACGGTTTTATCCAAAACCGTGGGTATATGTCTTAAAAGAAATCTCTAATTACAGTTTTTTTCAAAACCATGGGTATAGACCTATTTTACCGTAGTGTCTTATCCAAAAAAACATGAGTATGATCACTTAATAAGAAAGTTTTGTCACCTACTAGTACTAAAAAGATAAAGGAATATGATGTTCTAAAAAAATCTAATGAGAAAAATTGTTAACTTTTCATGGAATAATTTAGAGATAAAATCCGACAAATAATAAGGGATAATTAATTTATATAATTGTGGGACAATGAAGAAGTACTAAAAAATGGGGAGAAAAATATTATTTCTGTTATTGAAAATTTTACCTAAAATAAATCTATTTTCATTGTGTGACATAAATCATAGGATGTAATTTTCTTAATTATTTTAGAAGAGAACTATAGAAGGATTGTAATTTCTCCTCATATATGATCTAAATAGATAATGGTATGGAATTTATAAGGGGAACAATAGATGATTGTTTTTAGAAGCATTCGATTTGGAATGAACATAGTGAACCATATTTTTCATAATAAAATGTTGTTTTAGAAAATAACAATAAAATTTTAGTGGAGATGCGTTGAACATTGCTGATAGAGCATTATACATTATAAAAAATAGAAGAATCTATTCAAACTAATTTTGAATCATAAAACTCAATTTTATTTTCAATGTAAAATTTAAAATATCCTTTATTGATATCATCATTGAAATCCAAAATATCATCCTCATTCTAACACATCATAATATCCAATTTATTAACATTAAAAAAAACATTTACCATTAAAATGACATTTAAATTATAAAAAACTGATAAATCATATCCTCATAAATCATTAAGATGGTTTTTTTTATTTTTTATAAAAGGATTTTCACTTATAAAAATCTTTTTAACCTTTATTTATAATCAATTTCTTTATAAAATACATTCCAATTACAAAAAATCATTTGAAAATCAAATGTCAAATTAATTTTTAAACTACCAAAGAAGGATCACTCACAACATTCAAAAACTTTCCCTTTCCATTTTGAACAAAGGAGTTAAAATTTTAAAATTAAATATCACCTAAATATCATGAGGATTCTATAATCATGTAGTTTGGAAACAAAGAAAATATGACACAAATTATTACTACATATTATTCCCATGTAATCAACATAATGTAGCAGGTAAAACATGAATTTTTAAAGAAATATAAAATAACTACATGAATAAAACTAACTCTTATTGTAACCACTATACAAATTTAATGAATAAAAATATTTATACTATTTTTTAAAGACTCATTTTATTCCATAATGTGGTTGATTATGTAAAAATACTTTGTTAGTTTTAAACTCATGTTCCATAACTATAGAAGGAATTATGTATAATTTTTTTATCTAAATCACTATTTAGGAAAGATTTTTTGATATCAAGTTGATAAAAAAATTGAGTTAAATAAGAAGAAGAGAAATAAATATTACAATAGAAGAATGTATAACTACAAATGAAATTATTTATGAATAGTAAATTCTGTCACTTTGAAGGAAATCATTAGACAATAATCTGGACGTACATTTAATTTCGACAAATTATGTGTGCTTTTATTTTTTATAATGAATCCATTTCCATCAAAATACCTTGGAAGTAGGTGGTTTATTGACTATAGACAAAGTGCGGTTCTTTCTAAGGGATTCTTTCTCATCTTTCATGGAAACAATCTAGTGCATCGAGTTATTTTCATTTGTATCCTTCTTGTATCTTTGGGGATACTCACCATAAAAATAATGGGAATCATGTAGAAAAAAGGTATCCAAATCAATATGGTTGTACATATAAGGAGGTATAATAACTCTCCTATCCATATCCCTAGCGATATTATAATCTATAAGGTAACTTGGAGATTAAGCATGTGATGTGTCATCTGATTTCAATCTAGAATCTAAATCATGCATCGGGATAAGTGGATAAATCTCAATAGGAGTGTCACCATTAGTGTAAGGTTCAACCTCAAGATACCTATTATGGAAATGATAAACACTACCATAATTAGTACCCTAGAATCTAGGAGTAAGAGACTCTTGAAACATTACATCCCAACTAATAATACACTTATGAAAACTAGGCTTATCTACCCATGGATTATAACCATTCACCCCCTTAGGATTGCCTGTGAAAATAAATCTTACAACCCTAGACTCAATCTTGTTGTTATTGACACGTGTATAAGAAGTGTAACCAAATACTCTAAGATGTCCATAGGTTGAGCGATAGCTAATCTGAATAACCTTTAGATTTTAAAACCCATTGTAAGAAAAGGGAAATCTATTTATCAAGAAAATTTCCATAGTGACAGCATTAACCTAAAAGATCATGGGAAAACCTGAGCATCCACACATGCTACACACCCGCTTAAGAATAGATAAATACATACATTCAACAAAGCCGTTTTAAGGGTACTACTAAATGTTTAGTGTCACAAAATTCTCTCATCCTCATGGAATTTATCAAACTCAGTTTACTTGTATTTAAGGTTTTCATCAATCATTATTTATTTCAATTTTATCTATGATTGAATTTCCATAGATGATTTCCATGTTTTAAACACGTCAAAGGAATCATATTTATTTCTCAATATGTAAATAAAATATTTTCTTAGAGAATCATATATAAAAGTGATAAAATAAGAGAATCCACCATGAGATATTTTCTTTTCTAGTCCCCAAAAAATATATTACACTTAATGAAGTGGTGTTTCATGATCCCATCCCACCATAGACACTGCAAGGAAGAGATAGAGATAATGACCACCCAGTCCCACCTCTATTAGGACTCGAGTTGGTGACTAGCATCGAGGGTATAAAAATATCATGTATAGGAGAAATTACCCTCAATAATATAAATATGATTAGGAGATAAGATGAATCCACAACAACCAACACCATGAAATATATATAATAAAGGTAAACACAATCTCACAATGTATGTGTAAATAAAACCGATACAGATTATGTTCTCAAAAGTAAATAACCACAAAAAATATAAACAGTGATATGAAAACTATCTAATGATCTAAGATAGTAATTCACAACATGGTTTAATTATTCCTCCTAGAAAACTGAAAATAGTTTTATAAATGTAGGGTGAGAATACAAGTATACTCAGTAAGAAAACCAGAGTCTCTCATGCACATGCGAAAATGTAATACTAATGCAACCATAAAAAAATTAGTAAAACCAAAAAAAACCTACATAGTAAAACTATCCAAAATATTCCTCACCATGGATCACTAACCAAATAATGGATCCAAGTACTATAATGTAATATGAATCATATCGATGAAGGGAACCAGAGAACTCTTAACCTGCTAATTTGCTGCTCTCACACCCCAACATCTTATATCTTCAGGATCTTACCTATTCTAAAAAATAATACATAATATCACATCCCACCCAAAAACACCTAGTCTATCACATCACACACATAACACCCACAGAAACCTAAGCCATCAAATCACAAAATTAGTGTAGTAGGGTATTGTGACCATGAAGGAAATCATTATTATTCTCTCATCCTACCATGCATGAACCCCACCATAATCCATCCCATAAAATCTATATGAAAGTATATTGGGCCATCAAATCTCATCACATCACTTGTAGAAAGTGGTACTTTTTGAGTTATAACTATGATAGTCCATGAATATCACCAATTCATAGAGGAGGGAGTGGGGAATACTAGGTAGCAAGTCATCTATCCTCCCACTAAGTTGTAGGAAAAACACACCCCCAAAATATATAAATATGGGTTTCATCACATGGTACTTGACATGGGTGGCATTCATAAGGAAATAACGAGAAATAAATGTATATAATAGCTACAAAAAAACCCATCCTAGGGGTTCACAACAAAGGTACCGACCAACTAAAAAATTTCCCTCACTTTTCTACTCCTTCTAAATGCACAAAACCACAAAAAAAACCACTACTATAACCCCATTTCAATTAAATAAAATTTCTATATTATCCATTATCAACCCATTAAAATTAAAATAACCACCTTATTTTTTATTTCCATCCCACTAGTTATTATATGAGCATTATCCTCTTAGACCACATGACCCTTTATCAAATCACTGGATAAAAATTCACATTGATATCATTAACATACATTTAATTCCATTACTACATCAGAAGCTAGCCTAACCAAACACCATGAAATCCTTAATGCATAAACTCCCACCACCACCATTCCAACCCCACTGAAAAACTCTACCTCAACCACCATCACATCCCTACTACTTAACCATATCAAATCCACTTTCCCCCATACACATCAAAAAATTTCCAACACCCCTGAATCTCATCATCACATTAAATCCACAACACAAAACCATATCCACATACATATTACAGAACCTACCACAATAATTTATAGATTCATCGTGGGGGATTTCATTCAATTTTTTTTCTATATTTAAGGGTGTTATCATAGAATATATACTTTCCTAGGAAATCTATTTCATTAACATGAAATATGTGGCTATCCATTTATTTACAATGGTGTCACAAAAAAACACAGTAAATAAGAATCACAACATATATAAAAATTTCAAAAATATGGGATTTTGATGTCCATTGTATTGAATGATACAAAAAAATTATAATCACAATATCAAAATATCAAAAATATTTATAAGAAAGTGTATTATTCCCCTGATCCTTTCAATTTCATTTAAACCTGTTAATTATCATTGTTAATATGGATGTAACTATCTTCCCAAGAGATAACAATATAAATGAATCATACATGATACACATAAAGGAGAAATGTGGGACCCCCTACCTAGAAGAAGGATGATTGACACCAACTTGCAGCACCAAAAATAGGGGTGTGTGTCTAGGAGGAAACCACTTTGGGGGAACTTGAACAACCAATAGCAACAAAGACCCATGAATCTAATGGTAAAGGATTTGGAACCTCTTGTTTAAATAGAAAGTAAGCCAAAGGGGATGAAGGTTAGATCTTATCTTTTAAAATATTTGTTTCTGAACCAACAATATTAGATATGGTCTTAATTGTCCATTAATGTTGGATATTTTTAAATACACATGTTTTAAACATTTAGAAGGTCTCCAAATTTTTTAGAAATTGAAGATATGATTAATCCCATCAAAAATAGATTTAAAATTCATTAATTTATACATTAAAAACATTTTATATCAAATAATTGTCAAAAAGGAAGGATTTGGATATTTTGGAAAAACTGGAAACACTATTTACAATGATCAACCATTGGTGATCCACCGTTAGTTCAAAATGAGCCATAGTTTTTGATCCACTGTTAGTTAAAAAAGTACCACGATTGTTGATACACCATTAGTTCAAAATCACCTTCCATTATTGATCCACTGTTAGTTTAAAATTATCCACTGTTGGTGATCCACTACAAGGTAAAAATGATCCATCAATGGTATTCCATAGTTAGTTCATCATGATCTACCATTGGTCATCCCGAGTTATTTCAAAATGAGATATCATTAGTGACCCACTGTTAGATAAAAATGAGGTACCTTTTGTGATCTACCATTTGTTTAAAATGATCTACCATTGGTGATCTACCATTAGTTCAAATTCTATTACTATGGGTGATCCCCTAATAGTTCGAAATGAGCCTTCGTTGGTGATTCAACATTAGTTCAAAATGAGCCATTTTTTATGATCCAATATGAGTTCAAAATGAGCTACATTTAAAATGAGCTACCATTAGTTCAAAACAATACACCATTGGTTATCGACCACCATCCTCTAAAACAAACATATTTATACCAAACCACCTAAAAAATTCTTCCTTCCTCCACCAAACACACCTGGATTTTCCCCAAACACCTCAAAAACTTGATTTCATGAAAATTATTGGGCCCGAAGGTCCAATACAATACATCAGATACCTCTCAAACTATTTTTACCCCCAGGAAAATAAAATTAACCTGGAAATAATGATAGAAAAGTTTCAAATAACCATGTATTGAGATACCACTCAAGGATCTCATTACATCCGAAATTCCACCACCAACCAAACCTGCTAACCCAAATACCCACAAAGGCTAAAGAAACCGTACATTGATGGACATTTTATTTAGGAAATTTAAACCTCCATGTTAAGATATTAACCACTTTAGTTAGCAATTACTTTCCTTCACATCTTTAATTGCATCATAGTGCAATTCGCATTGAATATGAATTAGTTCCTCCCTTTTCCACATGTATTAACTTTCCAAAAGAACACACATCAAAAAAATATACCATCAAATAAAACAAAAAGGTTTTCAAATATCCCATCATTCAGGTAAAACCAATCTATGAAAAACAATATCAAAAGGACTCTTGGTGCTAGACACACATATATTTCTATCACTCCCAAGTATTCTCTTCTAATACACCATGACTCCATAGCACATGAACCAATGGAATGTTTTGTCCTCATAGAACCTTCTCAAAAACATCATGTACCTCTACTAGTCACTCCCTGGATTTCATATTGTCCTAAATATGAAATTATCCCCAATCAATGATATGGGAGTCATCGTGATGTTACCGATGTAGGTGAGAGATGTAGAATATGTGGTTGATCCTCTCAAGCCATGGTGGTAATGCCAAACAGTAATCAACCTCACCAACAAATTCCAACACCTTGAAGGCCCCAACAAAGCGGGACAATATCTTCATCCCCAGCCCCTTGACAAACCTCCAATACAAACGTTGACGAGAAACCTTCAAGAATACATGGTCTCTAACCTCAAAATCTAGGGGCCTCATCCTGAACTCGACATTATACTTTTTCCAGTCCTATTTTACTTTTAACCTATCTCAATGCAACTAAAACATATCCATTTTAATCGACAACACATTAGAATCTAGAACTATTTACTCCCTAACCTATGTATAGCACAACCGATAACGAAAAGGATTATGATAAAATTTATAAAATGGGGCCATACCGATGGATGAGTGATATATGTTATTATAAGAAAACTCTATAAAGGGAATGTGTTATTCCCACAATCTACTGAAGTCCAAGACACACATCAACACCATATCCTCTATTATTTGGATAGTCTGATCTATCTGCCCATCCGTATGAAGGTGGAAAGAAGTGCAGAGGAAAAACTAATTTCCAAAATCATGTTAAAATTCCATCCAAAATCATGAGGAAAAACATGTGTCCCAAACCATAATAATGGAAATCTGGACCCCATGAAACTAGACCACCTTATCCATATTCCCCATAGCTAAAGCATCCACTATGACCAGATCCTTGATCATTAAGAAGTGAGCCAATTTATTCAACTAATCCACAATTATCCAGATAGAATCTTATCATATCAGAGCTTGGGGTAACCATATGATGAATTCCATTGATATTTCATCCCATTAGAACTCAAGAAAAACTAATGGCCATAGAAAACCTCCAATAACACAATGCTTGACCATTACTTGGGGAAAACCTGTCATCGAGCCACAAACTCTACCACTGCTCATTTTATCCCAGGACACAAAATCTATGTCCTCAATACTTGGTAAATCTTGGAAAATATTTTGTGTACCACTAATGGTGAGATATGAATCTTATGAAGGGATCCCTCACACATTTCTATCAAGATAAATAGCCTCCCCTGAAGTATCTTCACATTCTAACCATCTAATAAACATCCCTTTGGAGCATCACTTTGTCCAACACGAAGAATCACCTCTACTTCTAAGTCTCCCCAATATGAATCCTCCACTTACTAGATTAAGAAATAATTCCCTACCATCATAAATAATAAAGCTCCTATATCAACCATCATCACATCTAAATGCATGGATTCCAACTCATTGATTGATCTCCCAGCATCCGTAGACTTTTGAACATAATCCCATCGTAACATCATTCTCAATGATTTAGTCACAAAATTACCCTTTCTTGTTGTGTATGATATATCAAAATCGTAATAATAAGGAAACTTCATCGATCCATATTGTCATAGATTCATATCATTATAAGAAAAGACACACCCCAAAATCTTTTTAACCAAGAATACCACAATGCTCTTCTCAATGAGGTAATGCTGGCACAAATTCAGTGAAAACAAAACCACCACTATATCTAGATCATGGGTGTCATAGTTACTCTTTTGGTGATATAAACTCATAAACCCATATAATTTCAGTACCCTATAATGCATCAACACACATCCCAAGCCCAAATGGTATGCACCACAAAACACCTCAAGGATTTCTCATCCTCAAGTAACTGAGCACTGTATAACTGATCAAATTCCCCTTTAGGTAATCAAATGCCACCTGAAACTAGTCATTCCATATGAATTATGGTTCCTTCCTTGTCAATTATATTTGCGGTTCTATGGTTCAAGATAAATCAGGAGAAAACCTATGATAATTTCTTGCAAGACCTAGAAAACTACAAACCATTTCCATGTTCTAGGGTACTTCCCATGAAACAATTGTCTCAATATTCATCAGTTCCACTAAAAAACCATTATGAGAAACCAAATATCTGTGTAAATTAAACTCTCATTTCTAAATGATACACTTGGGAAAATTTATATAGATATTTTGGTGATAAAGAACCTATAAAATAGCTCTGAGGTGCTCAACTTTCTCCACATCTAACATTTAGTAGATCAGAATGCCATCAATGAAAAAAACTATATACTAGCCTAGAAATTTAAAAAAAATATAGTTCACGAGTCCCATGAACATTTCTAGTTATTTAGTGACACCAAAAGGAATGACCATGAACTCAAAGTGTCCATCCCTGCATATAATGGAAGTCTTCAGCATATCTCCATCTTTCACACTCAACTGGTGATATCGAGACCATTGATTGATCTTGGAGAACCAAAAAGCTCCCATAAAGTGTTCAAAAAAATCATTGATCCCCTAAAGAAGATATTAATTATTAATTGTCACATTTTTTAACCTCTAGTACTCTACACACTACCTCTGCCTATCATCTACCTTCTTACTGAATAACACTTGATAACCACCTAGTGACACTCTTGGATGGATGAAACCCCTCAACATAAGATAATTTATCTGAATCCTATACTCCCAAAACACTAAAGGTTTCATTCTATAAGGATCCATCAAAACTAGAGAAGCACCAGATTGTAAGTATATCAAGAAATCAACCTGTCATTGAGGGTGTAGTGCCACAACATACCAGGGAAAACATCTTGTAAATCCTTATCATCCTTGGAATCATCATTTATCCCTATGTTTATTTATTCCATATAAAACTCATCCACCATGTAATGACAGTGATCTAAATGTCGTTGGACCACCAAGAAACCCACTCACAAATGAAAATCATACTCTAGCCATCTACATCTAAGAACATGACTATCCTTTGAAAGGAGTTGATATTGGAAATCATATAAGAAAACTAGTCAATGTCGAGGATGAAATTTTATGGATATATTTTAATTAATAAAAGATCCACACATTACTAATGCTTCTACATCATTAGTACACATCCCCAACACACATCAAATAAGCTGATCTAGCCTCTGACTGGCATAGTCAATAGTAAGGGCATGGGATGCCTCTCTCTATATATAGTCACAAAGAACCTAATAGAGAGGATGAATCAAAGAATTGTGAATATAGTGAATATAAGAAGGAACAAACAAGGATACATGATAAACTGAGCATACCTCAAACAATATCTGGTGCCTCTGTTGTTTTTCCTCCACTGTATCCAATTTACCATAACTACTTCCTCTTCTTCTCTACTGAAAACCACCTCAAAGTCCATGTTCAGTTCAAGGTCCCTAAGGGAGAGGTACATTCTGAGGTCGAACTCTACCTACGAAATCTATTATCAGTGGACCATAATCCTATTTCCCTACTAATAGATTGACCATGCTGGTAATTGATGGTAAGGCTGGGGCTAAACCTATCCACCTCTACCAAACTAATCTCGAGAAGCCACTAATAACTAATCCAAATGATATCTATGAACCTAAGAAAACTAGTTTTAATTCTATAGGTATATAATAAAAATAATCAGACCCATAAGTATGGAATGGAAGATACTGATTTTAACTCCTAGTTGGTCAAAACCTTGAAGGCCCTATCACCTAAGACCTACCACTGACAACTGTACTCTTTAAGGAACCTTACTAGTTCCCCTCTAACAGTAATTTTCCTTATAATTGAATATTATCAATCTCCTATTCCATATTCTAAACCTCCAGATACATTGGAAATGTAAAAGTAGTATCATTATTATAGATATAAGGATGGAGTGCCTTTTCCAGACACCTCACTCAGGATTCATCGTCTAGGGGAAGATCTGTTGAAAGCATATAAGGTCCTTGAAATTGATTCCAATATCCTACACCAAAGTACTCCCCTACTATAGGGAGATTATCTCAAGAATTATCTCAACATTTATGTTTAATTAAAGGAACTACACAGAAAACTTCTTTGAGAAGTCAACCCATGAAAAATCTACTTCCTTCCACTCACCAAGGTACATCTTCCACCACTAACACACAACCCCTCACATCTAACGAACTGTTAAGGGGTCTCGTACTCTATCACAGAAAAGATTAAAATAAAATTGGTCTCTATATCCTCTATCCATCTCTTTTTCTCCACATTAGGAAAACTACACTGATTATTCCCTAATTATTTCTGCTAAAAATCTCATAATGCCCCTACTACTGATCATCATCCTCAATCAGATCAACCCTCCAATGATATACTTGGTTATCCAACTAAATATCATATGTCTAAGCAACATGTGATTGATTAATAGGATCCATAATTAAAAACCGAAACAATGATTTCCTAAGTTTGGTATTATATAATTTTTTTAATTTTTAATTTAATTAAATTTAACCAACATCGACGTTCCTAGATCTAAATCTACTAAATTAAAATTAGAACACAAGTCACCATCATTCATGTACCTATCCTAAGTATCTACCCAATAAGTGATTCCATCTCTCTTTGTTGATTGATATGATCAAAGTCTGTACACATGATCATGGGGGTCCCTAAAATCCTATGGCCTAGACAGTCTCCTGGCTAATGTCGAGCAAAAAGGTATACTGAAATTGTATACATATTATCCCATGCACTCCTCAATTTGGATAAATATAAACTCTATCATATATCTTAACCATAAAACATTGATACCACTCCATCATGATACCCTCCAACCATATATAATATAATAAAGGGAGAGAGATAATGACCCCTGAGTCCCGCCTCAATTAGGCCCTGGGTTGGTGACTAGAACCAAGGGTATAAAAATCTTATGTATTGCATGAATTACCCTCAATAATAGAAATAAGATTAGGAGATAAGATGAATAAAATTAAGTCAACTCCATGTCATATATATATATATATATATATATGAAATCCATAAACTATCCCACAAAGCATGTGTAACTAAAATTTATATAGTTAAGTTCGGCAAAGAAAATACCCAAAAAAGCTAAATTAGAGACACAATAACTATAAAAAGATTCAAGATTTTAATTTCTAGCATTGTCCATGAATTCCTCCTGTAAACATGAAAATATTTTTATATAAACGTGGTGATCATATAGAAATAATCAGTAGGAAAACCAAAGTCTCTCATGCACATGTGAAAATAGAATACTAATTAACCCATGAGAAAAATAGTAGATCCAAATTTCACTAACACAAGTATAATAACCAAACCCATATTCCCCCCAGATCACTCACCAAATAATGAATAGATGTATAATAACTTAATATGAATCATATTGATAAAGTGTTTGCATAAAACATTATGAATGATTTTACACTCTCACACCCCAACATCATACTTCATGGTACTCCTACTAATTAGGAATAAAACCACATCATATCACATCCATATTTCAAACACTTGGTTCATCACATCCAATCACATTCAGCCCATAGACTCCTAGGCCATCACATCACATAACCGATGTAGTAGGGTATCATGAATTTTAAGGACATAAACCTCATGACCAACTCCTACCATGCATGATCCCCACCATAATCCATCCTATCAAATATTTAAAAAAGTCACATCAGCTATCACATCTCATCACATCACATGTTGAAAATGAAACATTTCATATATGGACACCACAGTCCATGTGTATCACCAATTTCTGGAAGAGGGAGCATAAAAGGGTATCCAATCATCCATCCTCCAACTGGGATGTTGGAAGAAACACCCACCATATATATATATATGGGTTTTGTCATATGGTTCTTGAAATGGGTGTAGTGCACAAAGAAATTACAAGGAAAAGACAATTTATATAAAATCTACACAAAAACCCATCCTAGGGGCTCACAAAAAGTTTATCAATGAACTCAATACATTACCTCACTTTTCAAATACCTCTAAATGCATAAAATCCAACAAAAAACCATAATCCAAAGTCCATTTAAAATTAAATACAATTTTTATGTTATCTAATATCAACCCATCTAAATTAAAACTGTCACCTTGTTTTTTATTTCTAGCCCTTTAGTTTATATATAAACACTAACCTTTTAAAAAACATGACCCATCATCAAATCGTTCCTTAAACATGACCATTCATTTCATTATCATGCTTTTAATTCCATTACTACTCATGAAACTAGTGTAACCAAACACCATCATAGCCCCACTGTACAACCACACCACTACCACCATCTCAAACCCTCTGCACAACCATACCACAACCATCATTGCAACATTACCGCATAACCATATCACATCCAATGTCCCCACAAACCCCATAATTTTTTTACTACACACGCATCACATCATCATATACAAGCAATAACACACAACTATACTAAAAAACATATTATAGTTTATACCACATCATTTTTCAGATTAAACATAAGGGATTTCATTTAATTCAACATTTTTTAATTAAGGGTGTTATCACACAGGCCATAAGATCCCTGGGAATCGATTTTATTAACCAAATACACATGTTTAAATATTTTTTTATGGTGGATTCATAAAAAATGACACAAAATGGAAATTAAAACATTTATCTAAACCTAAAAAATAGGACATAACAATATCAACAGTATTAAGTGATACAAAAAACATATATAATATCAATAACACAATATTAAAACGATTTAAAAGCCTGTTAAGCATTTTTCTTCCCCTTTCCACTTCATTTAAAATAGTTTATCATCTTTTTTATGCCTAATGGATCTATCTTCAAAAGAGGAAAAAAGATTATCCCATATGAGATGATACACAGAATAGAGAAATGAAGGACCCCGACCTGGGTGAATGAAAATTTACACCAACATATTTCACCAAAAAAGAGGGGTATGTGTATAAGAGGAAACCTCTTCAGGGGAACTTCAGGTAACTGAAACAAAAAGGTCCCATGACTTCAAGGGAATAAATATTTGGAACCTCTCATCTCATGATAATTAAAGCCTAAAATAATAAAGGAATATTCTTGACTTTTGTTGAATATATCATGAACTAGAGGGATCAGATATGGTTTCAATTTTCCATTATAGTCATATGTTATTAAATCCACTCAGTTTAATAATTTAAATGGTTTCTAGAATTTTTAAAAATTTTATATATGATTAATACCTTTTTAAAAATATTTAGAATTCATTAATTTAGGCATTAAAACCATTTCCATCAATGAAATTATAAAAAAGGTAAAATATGGAAAATTTGGGAAAAAAAGAAACAATGTTCAAAATGAGACACCATTGGTTGAAAATTAATCATTTTCAGTGATCAACCATTTCATAAAAATGACCCCCCATTGGTGATCCACCATTAGTTAAAAATGATCCACCGTTGGTGATCCATTTTTAGTTTAAAATAATCCACCATTAATTTTCAACCATTATTTCAAAATGAGCCCCCATTGGTTTTCCACTATTAGTTCAAAATTAACCACCAATGGTGATCCACCATTTGTTCAAAATGATCTATCTTTGGTGATATAACTTTAGATAAAAATTAGCTATCATTGGAGACCTTCAATTAGTTAAAAATTATTTATCTTTGGTGATCTACTATTAGTTCAAAATGAGGCACCATTGGCGATCCACCGTTAGTTCAAAATGGTCCACTGTTGGTGATCCAACATTTATTCTTAATAAGATTACATTAATGATCTGCAATTAGTTTAAAATGATATACCATGGTGATGCACCATTAGTTCAAAATTAGGTACCATTGGTGGTCTGCCTCCATCCTCTAAAACTAACATTTTCCTCCAAAAATCCTAAAAATCATCCCTTCCTCCACCAAACAACCCTAAACATTACCTTAACACCTCAAACACCAAATTTATTTTAAAGTGATAGTCCAACCATATTAGAATTCATAATCTCTATAAGTGACAGGATTTGGAGATGGAATTATATAAACTGACTCTTTAAGACTTACATAGGACAAAGTCCTCATAAAAGGGAGAGTTATTTAATGTAACATTGGGTAAAACACCATTTCTTACTCAATTACTCCAAAAAGTTAACACAACATGTAGAATAATTCTATTCCAAATCATAATACTCTCATTTTTTTTACATAAGTGTCCCCCACCTTCTTAGTGAAAGTATTTACATTTAACACAAAAAACACATTAATGAAGGACCCCTTAAGAAATGTATGAGAAACCTTTGAGATTTTGAGTACACTACTATCGAATTTAAAGGTAAATACATTCTAATCTATGAAACCTGAAGAAATAATATTCCCATAGGTATTTGGTACCCATATCACAACTAATAAGGTGAGAAATTGTTTTTGGATAGTTATATCATAACTAAACATCACCAATGAAGTGGTATCTCTTGTTATAGGCAAAAATAACCTATCTGTAAGCTTCCTCTATCAACTCACAAAAATACTCATATTTGTGAACATATCGAAAGAACACACTTAGTATAAAACCAAATTATCATGAAACATATCATTGGACAATATCACCACTTCAACAACCTCGTGGACTTAGTCTAAAAATATATAATGATCACCAAATTATTTTAAAAGGCTCACCAGAATATAACTTAGGGAATTTGGGCCGAACATTCTTAGTTTCCATGTATTTGTAGATGGTAACCTCTATCATTATTCATTTGGACCAAGTCTCCCTAGATGGTAATGGATATTTATCACCCTACTAAAATATACCTTTATTTTCCCCAAAATTCTCAAAATGACGTATAACACTCAAACACTTATCATTGGATAAAACCTTATCTTTTCCATTCAATTCATGATAATGTAAGACAAATTTGATGTCCTATATGGTCAAGAGTCTCTTTCATACATTATAGAGTCTATAAGAAGTTCATTTATACTATATAAGGGAATTAAAGTAATAAAGGCTTAGTACTCTTATTAAAAACTAACATTGATATTGGCTAGGTTTAACAATATTTAATTAAACTCATCCTGATGGTCCTCAATGAGAATTCTAGGAAACAACTTGAATGTGTATCTTTTATATTTATTATATATATGACCTAATGATGGAGTTTTCATACACAATATTTAGAAAATAGATCAAATTATAGTTATAGAGGTCTCATAAGGAACCTCATATAGAACTTTATTATCCAATGACAATGTTAAAGAGATATTATATTTCATTAAAATGTTAGGTGGGACATCTGAGAAGGTTTTCACTATTTTTCCATAATCAGGAATACATATATGTGGTTTATTAGGACCATATAGTACATCTTGAACCCCTTGTCGGACTAGTAGTGCTATCATCTTATGTTTTCATAGATTATACCATTTAAAATTATAGTGACCTATGTTTTTAAACAAGATAAAAATATAAAGGAATTTTAATTTTGTGGTTATTGGATGGTCCATTTAATAAACTGAGCACTGGATCATAATTTCAAGAATTGGAACTCTATGATATGTTTTTTAAAAGAAATTAAATCATTTAAATTAAAATTTAATGAAAATAAATGGGAAGAAAAAATAAATATTTTTTTAAATAATAATAATAATATTTCTATTATTGTTGTTAATATTATGATGATGATGATTATTATTATTAAGTTAGTTTATTAAGAGACTCAAGGGATCTCACCCTCCTTCAATACAGCACAACCCCCTCCCCTTCCACCCTAGCATGAGACCCCCTTGGCCAAACCCCCTATAGAACAACCCCCTCACCTTTGACTCCCTCTTCGCTGAGTGATTTCACCTCAATCCATCATGAATCTCACTCAATCCTTCAAGGTAATACCTTATTCTATCATCTACATCCTTTTTTGGTGGGTTTTACTCTCTTTATCACACTATTTAAAATCTATTGAACCCTATGTTCATGTTTAATCAAATTATTGGTTTCGTTTCCAATATTAGGGCATCTGAAGGGCCTCTTGGGTTGACCTTGTTCGTGTTCTAACATCCACCACCAATGGGAAAGCGCATTGGTTTGATTGGGTTCACCACCATCTATTTTGGGAAAGGTTTTCATTTTTGCCTATGTTTTTGTGCTATTTGTTTTATCTTTTCACAGTTTCTGATTTCCTCATATTTTTTTGTAAGTATGTTGCCCTCGCTATGATGGTTTTGGATTTACTTTGTTTCTTCAAGTGAATTTGGTGTCTCTTTGAAGGATTTCACTCATATATATAGGTATATATATATATATTACATGTACATATTACCTAATGGAATGGGAAATATGAAATTTTATTGAGTTATATATATATATATATATATGAATGTATGTGTGTGCTAGTGTGGAGTGATCTTTGCTGTTGAAAATGTCATGTTCCAAATTGTTCTACATGGCTTGGTCTTTTGTTGAGGTAGTATCCCTATTATTGACCCTTAAAATTTAATATTTTTATATGTTATTCTTTAAATAAGTTGAATAATGATTTCCATTGATAACATAAACTATAAACCATGAAATAATTTCCTAAATATGAAAAGTGGTTTGTTTGATAAACAATGTCATGTTTTTATAATGAAACCCCTCCAACAGAGGTGCACTATCTTCTAAGATAAAAAGTAGTTATTAGACTTTTATGCTTTATTGGATAATTGTATTAATGTGTCTTTATGATTAGATGTTACAATTGATATATGAAAAGTTTAGGACACAACCCCTAATGGAATTAGAAAAAATGAGTTTCCATTTTGAAATGCCTAATGATCCATAGCACCATTTATGTTTTTGTTCCATATTCTAAATTAAATGAGATGAAATGATTTATAATAAGGGAATTCCAATGTAGGGATCTTCCCTATTTTCCCATGGTACTTTTTATGTACCACTTGAACCTTGATAAAGGAATTGTATTCACTTGTTTAATTAAATGGAATGAATTGAATGGAATGGCTTGACATGAGGTCTTTCCTCCCTTTAATGATACAATTGATTTAATTTAAATGGGACTTATTTTGTTGGTATGACCACACCTATGGTTATGATTAAATAAGAATGTTTTGGGTAAATTTCTTCAATGATTTGACTTCAAAATATTCAATGGAATGCTTCACGGTAGTTGTATGCCTGTAAAGGAACTAATGTGGGTGGTTTAAATTAAATCCTTTTTTATCGGATATAATTATTTATAGTATATGAAATATGTCTAATAACATCAGCATGAAATGGTCAAGAACAAATAAATTCAAAAATCCCTATTATAACTATTATATTTTATTTTCAAACCACCATTGAATCCCTTTGGTTCCATAGACAAGGATACTGAGACCTGAAACCACTCAATATGTGTGCCATCCTTGGATTTCATTGTGAAATAGTCTATTTGAATTTTTATCCCTACAATAATTGGATAAATGCACTGATTTCTAGATTAGACTTTTGAATTGGAATAATAATAAATTGTGTGATTTCTTGTGGTGGAATCACATTTTATAAACTGGATAATAAATATATTAATGAAATTAGGGTCAAATGATTTATTAAATAGGTTTGATAAATTTAGTATGATAAATAATAACTCGTATTAGTGAAATGAATTGGTTTTATAGTTAGTAATTTTTATAAATTTATTTTTGTGTCTTATGATTATTATTTTTGTATGTTTGATACTATAATTTCAATTTTGTATGCCTATCTTTTGAGATTATGTTAGGTATATGTGATTAATACCGAGGGTTTGTTACTATTTGGAATGTATAATTTCTTTGGATACAAATCATATTTAATGTGGATGCCCAAGGGCTTGGTTCATGCTATTTCGTACCACCTATGGGAAATGCGCATAGATACTTAATTATAGAGGAATGATTATATGATATTATGGGTTGTATGAGGAATCATGTTTGGGGTTAAATACTAAGGTCTTAGTGCTTGTTTTCATACCACCTAAGGGATAGGTGCACTGGTATTGAATGCCTATGTGAGGATTATATTTTTCCATCAGATGCCTGAGGGCTAGATGCACAATCACATGTTTCCTAAGGGATATATTCTGGTGATTCACGAGGGATTAGGGCATGTTTTCATACTACCAATGGGATAGGAACATTGGTACATAATTATTGAGGATAGATTATATGTTTATGTTAGATTCTTGAGGAAAATACACATAGTAACATGATGTTTGCGGGTGATATTCTAGTTATGCTGGATGGAAAAAGATTGGTTATCTTGAGGGTGGAGACTGTATTTTTATTAAATTTTTTAGATATTCATCCTTAGTAAGAGAATCTACCACCATTTTGGGTTATCCATCTTAATGGAGAAAGGTATACCCACAAAAATTGATACCTTGAAGGGTTCTAAAGTTGGTATATCCTCAAGGTGTCCCTTAAGAACCTCTGTGGGTTGTTGTTTATGTATTCAACACTGGTTGTTTATTTTTCTTCTTATACCAGCTCAATAATTTATATTATATATCAAGTAATGGATTGGGATAGTCATCATGGGTTCCAACCTACTTATATTATTATCTCACACCCTGATCGGGCACTATTTGGCACATGAGTAGGTCTTCGTTCTTTTAGGACTTTGGATTCATTGCTTGTGTTGGGCTATATACATAGAAGCCAGGGAGAACAAGATTGGGATCTTTCTCAGGATGCTCGAGGAGTTGACCATTGGGGTTTTTAATTCAATTGTTATTTTGAAATACTAGTAACTTCTAAAAACTCCAGAAAATAAAATGTATCATATTATTGAATTGATTTTGGATATTTTTTTGTTCAGATATTATATTATTCTTCTGATACTTGTCATTAACTTATTTATTACTTATGATATTATCTATTTTTAATATGCTGTTATACCACTATGAATGTCTTATTATGAGGGTACAATCTCCCTTATGAACTACCTTTACAACTTCATTTCCAGTTAGCAACCTCTGTCATATGGGGAGGTGTGATTGAGGCCATGTGGCCACCGGTCTGGCCACCGTCTTAGTGGTGAGTCAGGCCTAGAAGTTACAATGTGGTATTAGAAAAGGTTTCTTTTTTTCCTTTGTCTTATGATTTGGTCTAGGAAGATAGAAGACTATTAAAGTGTTGGTGACTGGAAGTTTTCAACATTTGAGACTAATCATAACATGTATAAGAAATTACCAATTTTCTTGTGTAGGTATTATTGTTCGTGCATTTTGATGTTACATGTGATATTATTTCACCTTGAGTGAATGGTGTTCTTTTCAATACTTATGGATTTATGATATTTATGGTGTTTTACCCTTACCTGGTATGAAAAGGATGAACCGTTTCATTCATCATAATGGGATCATAGAAATTGATGTACCATTCATATTCCTTGCCATGTAGTTCCATATGTAGGATACTTGATTATTTGATTTTATGATTTGAGTTCTATGCTATGCCTGATTGTATAACATACATAGATGTTTATATTCCATGTTTCTTGACTTATTAGCATTATTTCTCTATTTAGTTTGTCTTTCTTCTATTATTTTATCATTTTAGTATGTGTTAGCTGAATGTTCATACATTTTTTTCTTTTTTTAATATGTAATTGATGGTATGGGCTAAATGTATTTGGGTTCAGTTAAATGGGAGAAAATATCCAAACTGTAATGTGTTTTGGTACTTTATGGATTGGTAGATGGCCACCCATATTATTGGACTAATGAACATGAGAATATTGTATAATGAAATGATTTTAAGAGTAATGGTTGTTCATGTTTAATTTTAAAGAAACTCGTTAACCATCTAAATGCTCAACTATACTGTTTCCGACGCTTTCGCCGGGGCATGCGCATCCGTCTGTGAGGACGCACTGCTGTTGCCCCACATTCTCGCTTTCCAAAGGCGGGCAACATCTGTTACTTGTTCAGGGACGTCTACTCCTTGATCGAAATGGGATGATGGGATGTCGGTACTTCCTTCTGTGGATTCCTCCTCAGAACTTATCACCTAGTCCAAGTCTCCCTCATAGATTTAATACATTGTTCGTGAATCTCAATCCCGATGCCATATCTTCATGGATCCCGGTTAATTACACTACTTCCGTCAAGACTTTTCATAGGGTCTTGACATGGTAGCGACCTTCGGTCGGAGTAGATGACAACATTGGGCATGTTAGGGCATCTTTGGGTGCATGGACATTGGGGAACCTGTATTTTTCCTCATGATAGGGCATCTCAAGGGTGCATAACCCGAGGCATCCCACGTCGAGTGCGGGGAATCATATGCTATAGGCATGTATCTATGGTTTTCCTCAGCTTCTCGTGTTTAACAAAAGGTATGCCGCGATTTTAACGTCTTGTGGGGATGGTTACACCAAAGGCGTGTCATCCGAGGTTTTCCTCAGGCAACTCTTGTTTATCACAAGGTAGGCCACGAGCTTAACGTCTTGCAGAGATGGAATGAGGGTGATCAGAACGTCCCATTGAGACAGATCAGATTGGTACATATCAAGGGGGGAATACCTAGAAGATGGATAGATTAGGACTCCCAATGAGGATGGATCTGAGGTGGTGCGCTTTTAGGAGGGGGGATGTCACACCGTAATGGCTGATCTGAACACCAGTAAAGGCGGATCAGGGGAAGTGCACCCCAGGATGGGGTACACCGTGGATTACCATTGGTTGGGATTGAACATCTTGGAGGTTTCCTGCGTACCCTGTGTAGAGTACAGGGATCAAAACCCACTTAGTTTGAAGGGGTGATGAATCGGGGTGTACACAGAGGACAACAACCCGGATATATGCTGGGGCTTACACGTGGAAAGCGGCCCATGCACCGCTAGGAGCAGCGAGGAGGTAGATGGCATGATCCCACCGGGATGTGGCGGCCTGGGTGAGAATCAGGATGGGTGATGGATGGATGAATGAAGTGGAGAGGGAATGAAATGGGACCATCACAGGGGTGACAGTGAAGTTGGGCTTGATCCTCGAAGAGACCTCCTACATATCCATGTGGCAGGGAATCAAAGTCCGCGTAGTTCGGGATGGTGCCTGTGGACCGACGTGAAGGTGGACCTTGGTCTGATGGATGTTGTCAGCGAACTGACGTGAAGGTGGAACTTGGTCCGATGGATGGTGTCGTCAGTGAACCGACGTGAAGGTGAACCTTGGTCTGAAGGGTATTTCCAGTGAACCGATGGGAAGAGGGTCGGAGTGATCAACGGGTGGTGGGCTTGAACCTCTGGGAGGATTCCTACGTTCCATGCCTTGACATGGATCAAAGACCAAGTAGTTCAAAGGGTGTGTCGGCGAACCGACGCGAGTGAGGACCTTGGTATAGATGGTGTGGGGATTACACACTAGGCTGCCCAGGTGCTGGTGACCTAACGTGAAGAAGGTCGGAGTGACCCACAGGTGGTGGGCTTGAACCTCTTGGAGGCTTCCTACATACCATGCCTTGCCATAGGTCAAAGAACACATAGTTCAGGTTGGACGCCGGAAGGCTGGCGTGAATGAGGAGGACCAGGGGGGTCCTAGTGGTGGTGGGGTTGGACCTCGTGGAGGCTTCCTACGTACCATGCCTTAGCACAAATCAAAGACCATGTAGTTCAGGTTGGTCACAACGACTTACCACTGGACTGGAATGCAGTTTAGCGTCGTGCGGGATGAAGATGAACCTTGATGTGAATAAACGACGAAAGGTGGGATTGAGCCTCGTAGAGGCTTCTTACGTACCATGCCTTGACATGGATCAAAGACCTCGTAGTTCAAAGGGGCTTCGTTGGTGAACCGACGTGAAGGTGACCACAGTGGTCCACTTATGGTGGGTGTCGGCGAACCGACATGAAGAAGGGACCTTGGTCCGATGGGAGATGGGCTTGAACCTCCGGGAGGCTTCCTACGTACTGTGCCTTGACATGGATCAAAGTCCTCGTAGTTCGGGTTGGTCACAACGGCTTGCCGTCGGACTGGAATTCC
This sequence comes from Viscum album, assembly GCA_963277665.1. NCBI lineage: Eukaryota > Viridiplantae > Streptophyta > Magnoliopsida > Santalales > Viscaceae > Viscum > Viscum album. The sequence continues at coordinate 1,080,033,226 of OY728145.1, read as the reverse complement.
AGTTTAACGTTATGCTGGACGAAGGTAGAACCCGACGTGAAGGAATGATGGGTGATGGGCTTGAACCACATAGAGGTTTCCTACGTACCATGCCTTGACATGAATCAAAGACCTCATAGTTCAAATGAGGTGTGGAATACAGTTTAACATCATGCGGGACGGGGGTGAACCGACGTGAATGAGGACAGAACGACTGGGAGGTGGTCTTGAACCTCGTGAGGCTTCTTACGTACCATGCCTTGACATGGATCAAAGACCACGTAGTTCAAAAGGTGTGTCGGCGAACCGACGCGAGTGAGGACCTTGGTCCGGATGGTGTGGGGCTTACACACTAGGCTGCCCAGGTGCTGGTGACCTGACGTGAAGAAGGTCGGAGTGACCAACAGGTGGTGGGCTTGAACCTCTGGGAGGCTTCTTATGTACCATGCCTTGACATGGATCAAAGACCACATAGTTCAGGTTGGACGCCGGAAGGCCGACATGAATGAGGAGGACCAGGGGGTCCCAGTGGTGGTGGGCTTGGACCTCGTGGGGGATTCCTACATACCATGCCTTAGCACAGATCAAAGACCACGTACTTTAGGTTGGTCACAACGACTTGCCGCATGAGCAGAATGTAGTTTAACGTCATGATGGACGAAGATGAACCCTGATGTGAATAAACAACAAGAGGTGGGATTGAGCCTCATGGAGGCTGCCTACGTACAAGGCCTTGACATGGATCAATGACCCTGTAGTCCAAAGGGGCTTCGTCGGTGAACTGACGTGAAGGTGAACCCGGGGGTCCACTTTTGGTGGGATTGAACCTCCTGAGGCTTCCTATGTACCATTCCTTGACATGGATCAAGGACCTCGTAGTTCAAATGGGCTTCATCAGCGAACCGACGTGAAGGTGAACCCGGGGGTCCACTTGTGGTGGGCTTGAACATCGTGAGGCTTCCTACGTACCATGCCTTAACATGGATCAAAGACCTCGCATTTTGGGTTGGTCACAACGACTTGCCGCTGAACCGAAATGCAGTTTAACGTCGTGCTGGACGAAGGTAGAACTCGACGTGAAGAAATGGAGGGTGGGTTGAACCTCGTGGAGGGTTCCTACGTACCATGCCATGACATGGATCAAAGACCTCATAGTTTAGAGTGGGTGTGCAGTTTAATGTCATTGCGGGACAAGGGCATACAGTTTAACATCATGCTGGACGAGGGAATACAGTTTAACATTATGACGGATGAGGGCATTGCCATGGCCGATGCTTACTCTAAGCCCACGTGAGTCATGCTCGGTGTGAGAAACAAGATGCAGCATGGACCTGACGATCACGTCACGAAGGGTGTGTCCGTGAGAAGCGAAGAGGGTCTTATGCGTTAGGTGGACCATGGTGCTGGGACTTACTCCAGGATGGAGGCCCGAAGAAAAGGATGACGATGGTTTTAGGCTTGAGCCTTGAAGAGGCTTCCTACGTATCCCCATGGCAGGGTATCAAAGTCCACGTTGTTCTTCTACGAAAAGGATGAAGATAGTTTCGGGCTTGATCCTTGAAGAGGAATCCTACATATCCCCGTGGTAGGGTTTCAAAGTCCATGTAGTTCTTCTAAGAAAAGGATGAAGATGGTTTTGGGCTTGAGCCTTGAAGAGGCTTCCTACGTATCCCCTTGGTAGGGAATCAAATTCCACGTAGTTCTTTAAATGACGACTTACCACAGATTGGGGGTTTCAATAGCTTACCACTGGATTGGGTGTGAACGGCTTACCGCTGGATAAGGATGTAAACGGCTTACCGCTAAATGGGGTCACAACAGCTTACTGCTGGATTGGGTCACAACGACTTACCGCTGGGAAAGGATGTCAACGGCTTACCGCTGCATAGGATTACAACGGGTTACCACTGATTGGGATCACAACATTGGATGGGGCTTACGCGAGGAAACTGCCCGGGTGCCGTTATAGAGTGGAAATGGTGAATGGGGCTTACGCAAAGAAGCTGCCCGGGTGCCGCTATGGAGCGACAATGGTGAATGGAGATTACACAGGGAAGCTGCCCGGGTGCCGCTAGGGAGCAGCAATGGTGCATGGGGCTTACTCTAAGAAGCTACCCAGGTGCCGCTAAGGAGCAGCAATCATGGATGGGGCTCACGCTAGGAAGCTGCCCGGGTGCTGCTATGGAGGGGAAATGGTGAATGGTGCTTACGCAGGGAAGATGCCCGAGTGCCGCTATGGAGAGGAACTGGTGAATGGGGCTTAGGCAAAGAAGCTGCCCAGGTGCCACTAAGGAGCGACAATGGTGAATGGGGCTTACGCAAGGAAGCTGCCCGTGTGCCGCTATGGAGAAGCACTGGTGAATGGGGCTTACGCTAGGAAGATGCCCTGGTGCCACTATGGAGCGGAAATGGTGAATGGGGCTTACGCAATGATGCTTCCCGGGCACCACTATGGAGTGGCAATGGTGAATGGGGCTTACACTAGGAAGCTTCCCGTAATGTCTTCCTTATGTCTGGCCATGAGGGCATCGCAACTCACTGGTGAATTGAGGCCTTCACCTATGCACTGGTGCACAAGAGGGATAATGCCAAGGGGCGTTGGAATCATGCCACTGTAGTCATGGCATTGAGAATCTTACGCTTGGAGCATAAGGAATCTCTTGTTTTGAACATAAGGAATCCAACGTTAGGAACATAGAGCGTACTACAGTTTAGAGTCTTGTAGGTAGGACTATTGGCATCTCATGCTAGGAGAATGAGGCAGCTCTCATATAGGGAAAGAGCCATCCTATCATTTGTTATATAGGGAGTACTACAATTTATAGTCATGTAGATAGAACTGTTAGGTGTCTTATGCTTGGAGAATAAGCCATCTTTCGTATAGGGCAAGAGGCATCCTATCATTTGTTAGATAGGGAATACTACAGTTTATAGTCATGTAGATAGGACTTTTAGGCGTCTTATGACTGGAGCATAAGGCATCTCTTGTATAGAGCAAGAGGCATCCTATGTTTTGAATATAGGGAACACTACAGTTTATAGTCATGTAGAGAGGACTGTTGGCATCTCATGCTTGGAGCATAAGGAATCTCTCGTATAGGGCAAAAGGCATCCTATGTTTGGCACATAGGGTGCACTATAGTTTATAGTCATGTAGAGAGGACTGTTGGAATCTCATGCTTGGAGCATAAGGAATCTCTCGCATAGGGAAAGAAGCATCCTATGTTTGGAACATAGGGAGTACTGCAGTTTATAGTCATGTAGATAGGACTATTATGCGTCTTATGCCTGGAGCATAAGGCATCTCTCGTATAGGGCAAGAGGCATCCTATATTTGGAACATAGGGCACACTACAGTTTATAGTCATGTAGAGAGGACTGTTGGCATCTCATTCTTGGAGCATATGGAATCTCTCATATAGGGAAAGTGGCATCCTATGTTTGGAAAATAGGGCGCACTACAGTTTATAATCATGTATAGAGGATTGTTAGGCAGAAGTTGCCTAGAAATGGTTGGTGTTGGGTCTTATGCAAGGGCAGTCCTTTCTGGTTCAACCTGGCAAAAGAGCCAAGTGATTGGGTTAGGAAGAGTTGCCTGATGAATGGTTCAACTCAAGGTGATCAGGGTATTGATGATGGGAATCTCAACTCACGACATAGGAATGAAACCAAGAGGAATACATCAACTCAAGGTGTTTCATGGTGTGCTGAGAAAATGGCTCTCACGGAGCAAAGGACTCTCGCGAAGCTTGGTCTCACGGAGCAGCATTGCGAAGAATAGGCTCACGGAGCATGGAATCACGGAGCCTTGGCTCACGGAGCAGCAATGCGATGGAAGATTCTTGTGGAGCATGGCATTGCAGAGCCACAATTCGGATCTCCACTCGGCCGCCCAAGGGGAGAAGTGGCCGTGGCCGTTTGTCCGGAGAAGTGGGGTGAGATGGGTATTTATAGGCATGGGGTGCCGCAAAGCAAAGCTTGCTCAACACGAAGACGAAGATTGCTCTGCGGCGGATCTTCACGGCGCGTCGCGAACATCAAAGCACTTCGGGGAGCCATCCCGCCTCCTTTTCTTCACGGAAGGTTCGCGAATGTCAAATTTATTCGCGGAGCATCTCGCCTCCTGTGCTTCGCGGCGGGTTCACGAACTTCAAATTCGTTCACGGAGCATCCCGCCTCCTGTGCTTCATGGCACGTCTTAGTGGCCCGTCGCGAACGTCAAACAGGTTCACAGAGCTTCCTACCTCATTGTTTCGTGGTGGCGCTCCGCAATTGCAGAGGCGGCTTTGTGAATGGGCTTTGCGAACCAGTTTTCCAGCCAAACTTCAAATGTCCATAACTCCTAATCTGTAACTCTGTTCGGGCCCTACGACCTACCAAATTGAAGCTTGCGAAATGGAATATGATCTTGGATCATGTATGGAAGCATTTGGAAAATTTTGGGGATGCGTTTTCAGGGGCCTATATGTAACCAAGTAGGTTATTTGGGAGATTTTCTATATGAGTTAATCTGCAATGGGTGTTAATAATATTAATGGTTATGCAACTATTGTTGGGTTCCATGATAATGAACTAGGTTTGGTTTTTGGGAACCTCATAGGTCTTCTTATCTATTAAAAAGAAATTTATTTTGATAAATTTAATAATTATTATTGCATATCAAGAAGTGTAACATGTTTTAAAAATGATGTCTGTTCAGACTTTACTTCTTTGCATTGACGTGTTAGTTGAATCTTTCAAATGGTTAAAGATTAAAATTTGAATAAATAAATGTCCTCCAAATAGAAACCTAGGTGGCTTCCTTTGTTTTAAACCTCATGTAAGGGTTGTTTAATGTTTATCAATGAGTTTCCTTTGAATTGAAGCATGATCATTTTCTATAGGTTTTATTTATTTTAGTAATGACTTAAATGGTAGCCTCTTGATCCATGTGACTTCTCTATTGGCGTTACTCAAAGATAGGGTCAGTGATTGTGATTTAGTAAGGGGATAGGCTATGGTGGGTAGGACCCTTTGATCTTAAAATATTTCTAAAAACTATGAGATTTCTATTTTATGGTTCCCTTTGGTTGTCTTCATCCCTAGAAAGACCCCCTTTTCTTTAAAAATACACTTTTGTTCCAATTAGTGGTCATGTTTTTATTCTCATTTAATATGGGTGCGAGAATTAGTTAATTCTTGTTTTTAGTTGTTTAGACATGCCTAGGGAATGGTCGGCCATTTTTAGGTCTCTTGACCATCTCTTCATCTTTAGTGATGACTTGGTTTGTTGTCATCCATGTTAATGGTCGTATGGGGAAATAAAAGTTGGGGAAAAATCTCCTGCCTAAGACATATGATACGTGAATTTGTTATAAAGATAGCCTATGGGGAGTATCTAGGATGTGGAATTTTTTTCTGAATCCATGGGGTAGTATGAGTTCACGAATGTGGTGAATGTCAGACACTAAATGATGCAATACACCAGTCGAGTTTAGAAGAATTTTCATGCATTGATTTATCCAGTGTGGTCTTGGTTCATCTCTAGTGTAGAGTGACCAAGATGTAAATAAATCATGTTCTTCCTAATGCTTGGGATTAATTTCATAAACTCTATTGTTTTTACATGCCGGTTGGTTTGGTTTTGGTTTTCATAAAAAATGATTTACATATTTTTACTATGACTCAGGTAAGAATCACTCTTGAATTTAAGCAGAATATGATCAATCATGATTAAGAGTGGCTAGTATTTCTATTTCATCAAGGACGAGGACACTCCTAATGTGTGTAAAATCATGTTGGTTCTGGTAAACGTGTCCTTATAATTAAAAGGAACACAACCAAAGATGGTTGTTGGGGAATGGTCAGGCTTACATAAATTCTTCTAAGTCGTGGGAACTTCAAATCATGTCGATGATTTCTTAGAATAATGATGTCAGTGTGGTTAATGGTGTATAAAAACATTGAGAAATTCCATTGATCATTGGTGGACTTCAGTGGTTAGTCTTGAATGATCCTGGGATGCCTTGGGTGGTCAAGGCATGATGATCAGTTAATAATGATACATTAACAATTGAATATGAGTTTTTAATAAGGTATAAACTAGTAGTGTTTTTCCCATTTCACTTTTGGTAAATACTAAAATTCGATTAGTTTACTCTTTTATGAGTGTTGAGTATAACCCCTATCTTGACATTTTCCTTGATACACTAAGAGAGTGTTGGTCTTATGCCACACTGTAGTTTAAATGTTTTTGGTTGGTTAATGTAGTCTCCTATTGTTTTATACTAAATGAGTGGTTATTATCATTCCTTTATTAGTATTGAGTGACCCTAGCATTCCCATGTAGGAATGCCTTGGATGATCTCCAGTACACTAGCCACTGCTTCTGTCTAGACTGCTAGGATGATGTCGCTTTTGGCTCAGTAAATGTTCTCATGTGGACATCTTGGTTTTGTACTAAAATCTCACTCATAAAAATGTAGTATGGAATACATTGGGTTAGATCCTTCCACTCAATTCCTTATAATATGTGGTTATACCAGTTTTTTATCAATATTTGTGATGCATCAAAAAAGGAACATCACAAAAAGTAAGGTATTGATTTCAGTGATTGTGTTCATGGTTAATGCAATATATCTTGGGTGAAGGAATCACTGTTTAGTTTGTAAAATTATATCCATCTAAGTCAAGCATCTTCTTGAATTGTCAGCTAGAGAGGCTCGATTAGTTGTCCTTCTTTTTCAATTGAACAGTCAGTGAAGTACCGTTCCTAGAATATCGTTAGTTGAGACGAGTGTGGTTTGTTTCAGCCAGGAATTTTCATGAGGATCTTGCTCAAACATACTAAATAATGTTGGTGGGGAATCAAATATCAAACCATTTCATAATCATTCCAGATAATCTCTATAATTATTTAGGCATACTTCATATGAAATTCTGATAGTGGAGGTGCAATGGTTCAAAATTGATCCCCATTTTTAATGTTTGAGAACATTGGTGGGGATCACCACTAGTTAGTTGTTTCAAGAGATGATTACATGATTGTGTCTCTAACTTAATGTGATCGTAAAATCACCATCATGTTTTTTTTTGTTTTAAAAAATTAGCATTGCCTCAGATCATAATGGCTTAAGTGATACTTACCTAATTAGTTCTTAGAAGTGTGCGGGGAATTTAGAAATGCAATGTGACAATCACATTGAGACTTCAGGACCCTTGTAGGCTAGTTGATGTTTTCATTGTTATAAAAGGATTCTCAAGGATGATAATCTCTAATGTGGGGAGGTTGTAATAACCCTTGTTTTTGAACGGGATGACAAATCAAGGAAATTTGTTAATTTTGTTTAATGGATGAGCCATTTTACAGACCGAGCTTCAGATCATAATTCCAAGAGTAGGAACACCAAGATGTGTTTTTTAAAAGAAATTAAATTATTTAAATTAATATTAAATGATATTAAATGTGAATTAAAAATGAAGAAAATATTTAATACTAATACTAATACTAATATTATTATGATGATGATGATGATGATTATTATTATTATTATTAGGATAGTTGTTTTTAAATACCCAAGGGGTCTCCCCCTCCTTCAGTATGACATACCCCCTTCTTCTCCAGTGCATGAACCCCTTCGCTTAACCCTCTATCATGTGATGCCCTCTCTTATATTTCCCCCTATGCTCAAAAATTTAACCTCTGTCCTTCACGAATCTCACTCAATCCTTCAAGGTAAGACCTTCTTCTCTTATATCCATCCTTGATTGTCGATTTTCATCTATTTACTACCCTATTTCAAATGAACTGAACCCTAATCTAGGTTTTTATCTGATTATTGGTTTCTTATTTGTTATTAGGGAGTTCGAAGGGTCTCTCAAGACCACCTTGTTCATCTTCTGGCATTTTTCGCCAAAGGCGAAGTGGGTTCGTACGATTATTTTCCACCTTTGATTTGGGGAAAGGATTTCCACTATCCATCATTGTTGTGGTATATATTTTTTGGATTTTTCATAGTTTTTGAGTTCCTATTATTTTTCTTTAAGTGAATTGGACTCGCTACACTAGTTTCGGTATTCCATCGTTTCATTGAGAGTTTTTGGTGGCTCTTTTAAGGCTTTCACTCATATATATTTTTATTTATATATATATCTTCCTCGTACATATTCCCTCATAGTAAAGGAAATGTGTACATTTTATTAAGTGGTATATATATAATAATGTATGTCTGTGAAAGTGTGGAGTGATCTTTATCGCTAAAAATGACATGTGCCAAATTGTTTGATTTGTACTCCTCTTCTGTTGAGGTAGGATCCCTATACTTGACGCTTTTAATTTAATAATGATGTTTTTGCTTCTTTAAATTTAGTGAATTATGTTTTAATTTGATAAATTGAACTGTGGACCATGAAGTAAATGCTTAATTATGATAAATGATTTTTTTGACAAAGAAAGTAATGTTTTTATAATAACACCCATTCAATAGGGTTGCATTTTCTTCTAAGATAAAAAATTGTAATTAGATTTTTATAATTACATAGCTTATTGAAATAAGGTTTCTTTATTCATAGATGTCACTATTGATATAAGAAATGTTTAGTTTATGGAACCTAATGGAATTAGAAAAATAGAGTTTCCATTTTAAAATGATTAATGAACTTGGGAAATGTCTATGTTCTTATCCCATCTTCTAAATTGAATGACTTGGAATTATTTATAAAAAGGAAATTTTAATGTAATATGTTTCCCTATTTTCCCATGGTACCTTCTAAGTACCACATGATCATTTATAAAGGAATTGTCAGGACTTGTTCAATTAAATGTCATGAGTTTAATGGAATGGTTTGACATAATGGATTTCCTTCCAAAAAAAATTAAGGTAATTATTTTAAATTAAAATTATTATGGTGGTATGATCATGCCTTTTGTTGTGATTAAATAATCACAATTTACATAAAATGATTCTATGATGTGACTAGAATAAATTAAATGACATGCTTCAAGGAAGATGCATGCCATAAAATGAATTTATGTGGCTGGTCTAAATTAAATATTTTTTTTCTCACTCAATTATTTATAGTAAATGGTCTATGATCATGCTGAAATTCCATGGGGATGACTTGATAAATTGGAAAACCCTTGTTAAATAAATATTTTAATTTTAAACCTCCATTGAATCACTCTAGGTCCATAGGCAAGGGGACAGAGACTGCAACCACCTGATATATGTTCATTGCTTGGATTTAATTTCCATATATTATTTTTGAATATTGAGCCCTATAATAATTAGATAAATAAATTAGTTGAAGGATTAGACATTTAAATTGGAATAATAATAAATTATGCGATTTATTGTGGTAGAATCACCTAGGATAAACCAGTTAATTAATAATCACCTAGGATAAACCTGTTAATTAATATAGTAATTACTTATGGTCAATTGAATAACTAAATACGTTTGATATAATTACGAAGATAATTAAGAACCTAGATTAATGAAATAAATTGGTTTGATTGATGGAAATATTCATAAATTGATCAATGTGTCTTATAATGATTGATCTGTTATATTTGATACTAGAATGGTATTTTTTATTGCTTAGCTTTTGAGATTATGTGATATTGAAGTGATTGATATGTGAGGGGTTGATATTGTTTGGATTGTTGAGTTTTTATATATATAACCCATGTTTAATGTAGATGCTAGAGGGCTTTATTAATGTTCTTTTTTACCTCTTGAGAGAATGGTGCACACGTACATGATACCTGAGGGAAGAGTATGTGATTATATGGGATGTCTGAGGACTAATGTTTTGTTTTTATACCTAAGGGTTTGGTGATTGTGTTCTTACCTCATTGGGGATAGGTGCACTGGTACTGAATTCTAGAGGGTAGATTTTATGTTTATGCCAAATGCCTAATGTCAAGAAGCATAGTCACATTACTGACAAGGGAGATATTCTAGTGATGCATAAGGGATTGGTGCATGTTTTTGTATGACCTATAGACTAGGAGAACTCGTAACAAATTATTGAGGGAAGATTATATGTTTATATAGGATTCCTGAGGGCATGATGCATATTCACATGATGCCTAAGGGCATGATTTTAGTAATGTTAGAGGGTGATATCTTGGTTTTTCTAAGGGAAGAGGCTATATGTTTATGGTATTTTCTGAGTGATTCATCCTCAATAGAAGAATATACCACCGTTTTCGGTGATCCATCTAGATGCAGGTGGATCGATCCACAAACATAGTTAACTAGAGGGGTGATGAAGTAGGTATATCCTCCATGTGTCCCTTAAGAACCTGGGTGGGATGTTGTATATTTATTCAGCACTTCCTGTTTATTTTTTAGTTATACCTGCTCGATGATTTACATTATATACCATGTAATAGATTGGGCTAGACACAGTGGGTTCTGTCCTACTGTGATTAGTGTCTAACAGCTTTCTCAGATATCATTTTTCACTCGAGTAGATATTATTTCACACAGGTCACTGGATCATTGCTTTTGTTGTGTTTTTACATGAGAGCTATGAAGCAAAAGACTAGGCTCTTCCTCAGAACGATCAAGGAGTTGACCATTTGGTTTTTATTTTCTTTTGTTAATTTTCACTACATATACCTTATATTAACACCTAAAATTACATCTAACCTTATATGGAATTTTCATTGGCCATTTTTTTATTTAGATATTATATTATTCTTCTATTGCTTTTTGTTCACTTATTTTATACTTCTGTTGTTATCTATTACTTATATACTATTATACCACTATATAACTATGATTATGAGGGTATAGCCTCCCCAATTAAACACCTTAATTCCCTCGTTTCTAGTTAGAAGCCTCTAGTATATAGGGAGGAATTCTTGAGGCCATTTGACCCACCAGTCTAGCCACCATCTTAGTTGTTTGTCAGGTCAGGAAATTACAGAAACCATTAAATTTCTCTATAAAAATTCATCTAAGAACCCTATTCTACCGACATTCAGGCTTCAAATGAGATTAACAAGTGAATCCAAATTATTTAATATGTCCATGGGATGGGGAAAAGCTACTCCAAAGTTCTATTGGATTCTCTAAACCATTTAGAGATGAGGGAAACCTATTTATCAAATAAACTGTCATGGTGGAATACTCATCTAATAAGGACTTGGGGAAACCAGATCATGAAATCATGCTAATGGCATGATCATGAATAGCGTGATTCATGCTTAAAACTAAACCATTTTTAGGAGTTTCAATCAAATCTTATCATCTAAAAAAATCCTCTAAACCTTTAACAATCACATACCTCATCCTTCTATGCCAAAGCATACAACTTTCACAGTTGGTGACATAAGTGTTTCCCATCATTAAATTGTATGTCATTCCATATAAAACATACAACCCATTAACTATATTTCCATTAAAAAATTTATAAGAACCCTTTGATATTTTGAGGTAAACACTCTCAAATTTCACTTTAAATCCCTTATATTCCAAGAAAACAAATGAAATAAAATTCATATATAGATCTAGAACCCATATCATATACAATAAGGTGAAAAGAGAGTGGTATGGGAGTTCTATAATAATAAAAACTATACCCCATGAAATGATATATCTTATTATTAGCTAAAATAAAATATCTTTTAGCTTCCACATCCAACTCAGAAAATGAATTCATATTCAGGAACAGATGGAAAGAACACCTAGAATCTACAACCAACACAACATGTAGCATATATTAGGACACTTTCAACACTTCAACACTCTCATAACATTGGTATAAAAAAGAAAATAATTCCCAGATTATTTAAAAGGCTCCTCAGACTTCAATATAAGGAATTTGGGCCACACATTCCTAGGATTCCAGTAATGATAGCTGATATCATCTCCCAATTTTGATTTGGTAATTGTCTCCCTTGACCAGATTTGGTTCTTTCCACCACTCTTATTATAAACGTTCTTCCTCATACAGTGCTCAGAATGACCTTTAACCCTCAAACCCATGGAATTAGATTTAAAATTATCCTTACCAAACAAATCTTGAGGAATAAAGATATATTTAACTTTCTCTATGGTCAATGAGTCTTTTTCATACATCATATAATCTATAATATTATCATATTAACTATCTAAGGAAATAATGTCTTTGTCCTCATTTGCAACAATAACATCAATATTTACTATGCCTATCCATATTTTGTTAAACGCAAAAAACTTTCATGTATAAGAGTTACAAGATGCATCTTGAAGGTGAATATTTTATGTTTCTTATAAATAAGGAATACTAATTATGTTTAATTATATAATTTTTCCAATATTGACAAAATTCTATCAATGAATGCTTCAAATGAAACGTTCTGTAGACATTTACCTACCAAGGATACTGTCAAAGATCTATGGGATTTCATTGAAATATTATGATAAACATCTAAATAGGTGTTCATGTTCTATCCATCAGTGAACTAACTTATATGAGTCTTATTAGTATTATGAAGCCTATCTAAAACCCCTTTTCAGACAATAAACACTCTCATTGTATATCTCTATAGATTAAAGTCATTACTACCATTGAATTTATCAATATCATACTTACTAGAATCCCTTACCATATGTATAATGATATGATACCAATTTCTGAGGGGAACCTATAGGGGAATGCCCTTATTCAACTCCCAGGATCATGAAATGATGAAAAAAATTCTTTTTTGTGATGAGTTTAGAAACAAAGTGATAACAAGAAATATAAATTGAGCAAGAAAGATAGGTGAATAAAAGAAAATAGGAAAATAAGAACACATGGATTTAAAATTTTTTGGAGTGTTCTGGACTTACTCCATGACATGATCACCCATATTACAATATTTTACTAAATATAAAAAAAATACACAACAAAAGAAAGAACATGTGAACAAGCCATCAAGAAGAATAAAACTACAACATTGAAAATTTCAAAGAGGAGTGAGAAGAATCTCTTGTAAAGACTCATATTTTCTCTCTGAATTTGACACACTAGATTCTATGGGATTCTATAGTGGCATAGATTATAGAAATGAAAGATCCATGTAGTTAACTTAAATGATTTTCCACAGGAACATTGAAGGTGGATTGTGGAAGCGACTAACAAAAATGCCCATATGGAGATGCAGATCACATGAGGTTATAACATAAACAAAAATCACATCTAGGAAACATCAGATTATTTATTCTTTTTATATGATGTTATAAAATACAAATAATATCCTATTTATAGGGATACAATATTTTTTAAAATATAAAATTAAATAATTATATAAAAATTATACTTCAAATATTTGTTATAGTAGGTGTCACTTAATCATCAAGATCCACTCACATCAAGAAGACAAACTTGAAGCAATCAAGCATCCATTATTATAGTAGAAGATTGGAGTTATCCAAAGAATAAACATGTTTATTAAACCACATCCCCCTTAAACATTATTTCCTTATAACGCATGAATTAGAATCATATTAGGGTGGCTGACCAACGTGTATCAGGACCTCACCATAGGCAATTATTTTTTTTAATGTAGCATTAGGTGGAATAAATGGAATGAATTTCCTCATTTATCACTTTCTTCCATATTTCATCAGTTTTAGTTTCCTCAATGATAACTGGATTGGATTTCACCGAGAGACAATGAAAATTTACAAACACATCAATGGGTTCTATTCTGTCATATATAATTGCAAGGCTTCAAAAATTTTAGGGGTGTGTATGATAAATTTATCATTAGATGTGTAACACCTCAAGGATTTAAAAATAAATTTAATACTGAAGGTAATGAATTTTTATTTATGAGATATAGTTATAACATAACATGTTAAACACAATTTTTCAACTTCTATGTATTTAATTTTGATAAAATGACATACATAGTTGCGTTCTGTAGGATATTTAACATCTGATAGGACCAACATTCTTTTTTGGTGAATTGTAAATTGAACCTTATGAATAATAATGTTACCCTTATGAATATTAATATAACCCTTATGAATATTAACCACACCCATGAATATATAAATAAAATATAAGATCCTTATAAAAAAGTGAACATTTAAACAACGTACAAAAATGTGTTGGTATTTTTAAAAGAAAAAAAATGAAATTAAAAAATGAAATTAATAAATTGATTTTAAATAAAATTATGATACATAGTATGTCTTCCTAAGTCAATATTTTTTTATAATTATTTTATGATAATTTAATAAAACAGTAGTAAAATTTTCACGGTGTTGTAAAAAAAGTTTTAATTTTAAAAACTGTAATTTATGAGTCAATGATGATTCTATTTAAAAATTATATTTCACATATTTTGAAAATTATTTTGATAAAATGGATTCAATTTTTAAATTATAAATTTCATAAAACTTTTAGGTTTAATTTTTGTGATTTTTCTAAAATATGTAAATTTTTGGTGGATAGTAAAGTATGATAATTTGCTATAAATGAGAAATACACAATTTATTGAGTCATAGGTGATGTGTGGATAATGTAAGAACAAATGTTTTGAACTAAAATTAACTTATTACTTTTTTTTGGTAACAATAATCAAACACTATTACTTTTTGAGAAAATTAATAATGTAATGAAAAAGATATTCAAAAAGTACCTCTCTACTCCACTGTAAAAACCACCCCTCCCTCCCTCTTCTCCTCCCTCGTCTAATACTTGAAGCTTCTCTAAGTATTTACAATATACTCTCCCAATGTGCCTCCCTAATCCTAGGAGATCTTGTTATTTCCAAAACACCAAAACCCCTTCCCTTATATAGATTTTAATGGGGGTGTATTCAAGAGGTAAAATCCACTTCTTTTTTTCTGTTAATTTCATTTCATGTTCCTTTCTATTATTATCATATCCTCACCTCATATATTTAATTGATAATGATAACTCTAGTATCATATATATTCTATAATTATATCATGTTGATGAAAAATCCACCATCAATATCCACTCTCTCTCTTTTATTTTAATATTGAAATCATTGTAAAGGAGGTGCTGATTTACAACATTCAGGGACAAATAACATTAGTTCTTCAATTTGTTCTTTAAGGCTGGTCATGGAACCATTTTTTTGGTTGAAAAAAAATTCTAAAATATGTATTATATCTTATGTAACGAATCTAGAACCTTAATTTTTACATGATATAAAATAATAGAACAAAACTTCTATGTTTTGATTGAAAAAATGTCGTAACGATCTAAATGGTTATCACCCAATGACTTATCTAATAATTTATACTAATACTATGTAAAAAATGAAATATATAACCATTTATGTGTCTATAAGTTCATTAATAATATATAAATTCAATTCTAGTGAATTATATCTATTCCACGTGAAATTAAAAACATATAATCACGAGAATCGATCATGAATATCAAGAAACGAACACTCCAGAATGTCGGAATTTAATATTATAACATTTCAAACAAACATAAATGAAATTATTAACATTATAAAAAAGTATATACATGTCTATTATATTCTTAATTTAATTATTAATGAGTATAATTTCAAATTATAGGACCTTAAGGTCAGGTGCAGAACACATATGGATATAATGTAATAGTTTTCTACCAGAACATCCATTTTCATTTGGGTTACTCTTATTCTCCACTGAACTCAATGATTGAAAATTGTTTTTTATTATTAAGCAAACACTTTTAAAGAAAAAGTGAGAAACCATACATGACCTCACCAAATCACCAAATCACCACTTCACCACGTAAAATCTTGCAAACACAATGGATGACATCCATTCAAGCCTTCAAACTAACAAACCATCAAGGCGGAGCCGAAGTCACCAAGAAATAGCAGAGTTACCACGAACTAGGGAAAACAAACATCAGGAGAGCTGGACAAACCTTAGAATCGGTCTCGTCATACACCCACCGATGTGACCGTCAACATCAGCCCAAAACCATAAACCCCTCGGCGGACTCCAATCGGATTCCGCCCAACCCTCCAGTGAAGTGAGATGAGCCCTTAAAAGGTCACATCCACCAAGGATGACAAACAGACCAGAGCAAGGAAGACCAAGCCATCTGAACGCTGCAACCTACTCTGCAGGAAACCACAACACACTCATGGAACAAACGCCACTCCGCAAAACCCTTTCCATCATCTCTCAAGCAACAAAAATAAAACAAACGATCGAAGTAGATCCAAATCATCCCAAACAACGAATTTTCACTGCCAAAGAAACATAGAAAAAATGTCACTCACACCCCACAACCATCACCGCAAAACCCGTCCCCACCCTCATCCCTGCACACAGATACCACAACAAACCAACAAAGGTACCTTAGCTTGTACTCGATGCATGTGACGGACCAACACCTTTGTCGCGGAAGTGGATCATGACCCATTCACTACGAATTGGAGAACAAATCCACACCACATAAGCTTCCCCCACCACCAAGGAAGAAGAAGGTAAGTCTAGGAAGGCCGGAGCGTGACCCCGAAGCGTCAGCAAGTTGATGTCGCACCAGATCGAGCACACGCTGCACTGGATCACAAACCCTGAGAAGCACCAGATCTTCACCCCACCACCACAGAGAAACCAGATCTTAACCCAACTTAACAGATCGAAACCCCAATGCCACGTAGAACATGAATGACCACATCGCTGCAGCGGGCCTCGACCCTGGTGCTCCAGAACAAGGCTCCATCGCTAGAGAGAAGGACCATGACACCGACGCCGCACCAGATCGCGACCCCACGTCGCAGAGAAACTGGAAACCGACTCTGATCCCATCGAAGTGCTGTCCATCCTCGTGGCAGAAGAACATGCTTGAGTCCACACTTCACCGAACCACTGCACCGCGAACACGCTGAGTAAACCTAGGATGAAAGCGCAGCCTTGCAGAGGAGAGGGGAGGTGATGAGAAAACCCTAAACCACTGTGGTGCCCCTTACGTGCTCAATCCTTATATCTCAATGAAAATATTATATATTATTATGTAATCCTCATAAATTCTATGTAAATGTTCTATATATGTGTACCAATCAGAATAATTCGTAATTTTATTAAGATTTACATGTTTTAAATGGATCTTTCAAAAATTCTTTCTCATAAACATCTCGTTTCAAAGGAACTTCTCAAATTCTTACCTATTTTAAAGGGCACTCTCTATTCTTTTTTATGTCACCATTATTCCTTTAAATCACTTAGTTTATTATAAAAAACTATATTTTTTTCTTTTAGTTCTATACAAATATTTTACCAAAATAACACTACTTTTCTATGTAAAAGAGTATTTCTCTCAAGAATTACACGAGTATTTTATAAGAGTATGTTCATATATATTTCAACACTCTTATTGATAATTTTGATTTACTAAGAATAATATTTTATGACAACATCAACCATATTTTATTAATTTTTTTTATGATTAGTTTGATTGTGGATGTGCTATTTTGATACAATTCATGATATTACTCAGAATGGTTAGTAATTATGTTTATGGATTACAGAATGTTATTTTCATTGCATAATTATATGATGTTTATGTTTGACCACATTCATATGTGGAATGAATTGGACTTATAATGTGGTGGGTGGGGCCTGCTATATCCCCTTTAGGAATCAGTAGGTCACATGAGACAAAACATATATGGGCATGGCTGAGAACCTTGCACATGTTCAGATATTGTTTTAGCTCAAGCCTTAATAGTTTTTATTTGTCTTGGTCAAGGCCTAGAAGATATGATTAAAATTTTCGATATTAATCATTCCATTATTATGAAACTTTTAATATACAATCCATGTGATTATTTGACAAGTATAATATCAATAGTTATGTTTTAATGTGTCGTTATTCATTCATCTTATATTTTTTTCCATATTATGCTCAATTGTATGTTTAAAGGCATGTGATTTTAGTTTCTCACCATATCTAGGGTTTATATTTATGACTAATTTTAGTGAATAAATTACCCTGATAAATCTTTAGAAATCACCCCTTTCTTATTTTTTATTTCCATAGGTAGCGATGGTTAATATTATAAACAACTAGTAGGGATAATCTCGGAGTTATAGATATTTCCAATGGATATTATATATTGTTTTTCCTTTCACGTTGCAATGTAAAAAATATGTATGTATATGGTTTTCCAAAACTATTAAACAATTAATTATTTTAGGATACTGTATTCTTTAAATAATTCAAATGTAATAAATTTACACACAAGCTCCAGGAAACTCAGTTCCGGGCATTACTGTTGGTATTAGATGATTTATAGTAGAAAATTTGAAACCAGATTTAGAAAAAAAGGATTATACAACCAAACCCTATGGTAGAATTTTAGGATAATCATACAATAAAACCATATAATTTTAATAAGGAAGAGATTATGTGGATCTTTCTAGAAATAATGTCATGTTTGTATACCACAAGTGGATGTGGTTCTGGAACAGATTTACCTATGAGTAACAACTCTGACAAGGTGTTCCAGGCCTAACTAAGGGTAACCTATTACATGACAACTGTCTTTACTTCTCACCTGGTTTGAAACTCTTTTGTGGTATTCATAGGATAATTCACATTTTCATTACAAGCCATTATGAAGGATTTAAAAGTAAAATTTTCACCAAAGAAACCCTAATTATGGTATTAGATATGCATATGATTTCAATTTATGTTAAGTATTTTTTTAGTGGAGATTATACATTATTATTCATAACAAAATCTAGTGTTTTCCATTATTTATAAAAGGTTCCTAATGGAAGTAATGAAAAAATAATGAAAACATGTATCCTATATAGGTAATTCCCTCTTATTCAAGATAATGATATTGTTATTGGTGTTTTGAATGGTTTAGAGAAACTAATTACTGTACTAGGACAACTGACCCAGGTTGTGAACAATAACCTTACTCCTATGGAACATCCAAATTTAAAATGTAGAGGAGAAATGTTAGACCACTTTATGCGACAATAGCCTCTATCATTCAATAGGACTATGAACCCATTCATAGTAGAGGAGTGGATAAGGTCCTAATAGAATATATTTATCGCTTTAGAAAGTAACAAAATGGAGAAGGTTTTCAAGGATGTTTATCATCTATCGAGAGATTCTCATTAATGGTGGTCGTTGATTCAAAACAGAAAGGAGGATAAAGAGATTGAAAATATGGATTGTAGGTATTTTAAAACAATATTCTAAAAAATACTTCTCTCTTGTACAAGGAGAAGATATAGAAAGGTAGTTCATGAATCTGAGTGGAAATAGAGGTTGATAATGTTGAAAAGTTGGAAGCTAACTTCACAAGGTTAGCAATGAAATTCATGGACTACATACATAATCAAAGGTTAAATATTGATCGATTCATTGATAGTTTAAAACAATTACTCCTAAGGACACTAGCCTCCCAAAATTTCTCATCATATGAAGATATTATATCATGTGCCATAAAGAAACATAAATATATATATTTGTCATATAAATTTAAGGGAAAAAAGAGAATAAGAGAGTGGTAGAGGAAAAAATGGATAAAAGGAATAATAAAAAGGGTAATTTTATAACATGTGATACTTGTGGGAGGAAACACCTTGGTTCCTAATTAAAATGAAAGGGAGTATTCTACAAGTGTGGATAGAAAGGCAATATTGTTGGTGATTACAAGGGAAAGAATGAAGCTGTCAATGTTCAATGTTTTCATTGTTGTGAGATGAGACACTATTCTAAAGAATGTTGAAATCATCAAGGAAACGTGCCTCAAAAATGGCCAAGGGAGTAGGGACAAGCTTATGTGATCAGAACAACTGAGGTTGATGTTATTAATGATGTGGTAATAATTACTTTAATTATTTCCTCAAACTTATATAATGATTTATTTGATTCTGGATCATCACATTCAGTTATATCCTCCTAGTTCTCCAAAGAGATTAGATATTTCTAATTTGATTGAATAAATGAGTTTTTAATCAAAATAATAAATGAAAGTATCATTGTAATAAAGATGTGTTGATCCTTCCCCCTTATATCACATGAAAGTGATTTAGTTCTAACCTTATCATCATACCTAAGATTTAATTTAATATAATCCTTAGTATGGATTGGATTTCAAATTGTGATGCGAAAATATATTACAAGAAGAACGAAGTTATATTTTTTGAGAATGATGTATAATCCCCTATCTTTAGAGCTGAAAATTCATCATCTAATTCCTATCAATATCCTCCCCTAGTAACTAAACTAAATTTACTTTATATGGGGGATGAGAACACAATATTCATGGGAGAGGACAGAAATATCCAAATTGATTATATACCTACTGTGAATTTTTTTTGTTGATTTGTTTCCAGATGATTTAGCTAGACATACTCTGGAAAAGGAAATTAAATTTTTTTATTGCTATAATTCTTGGTCGAAGGACTATATCAAAGACTCCTTATAGAATGGATATAGTTGAATTATTAGAGGTAACGAAAAAACTATAGGATTTATTTCATAAAGGATTTATTCACCCTAGTGTTTATCTATGGGGAGCTCACGTACAATTCATTATTAAGAAAGATTGATCTATGAGGATATTAATTGACTATAGGGAGATCAATGCTATTACAATACAGAACAAGTATCCAATTCCTGGCATCAATGATTTATTTGATCAACTTATTAGATCCCAATAATTTTCAAATATTGACCTTTGATTTGGATATCATTAGTTATGTGTGAGGAAAGATAATATTATAAATATTGAATTTAAATCCAGGTATTGGAATTATGAGTTTACGGTAATACCTTTTGGACTGACTAATTCACCTTCTATTTTCAGGGATCAAATGAAAAGAGTTTTCAAGGAATATCTTGATTACTTTTTTGTATAATTTATTGATGATATCATGGTATAATCCAAAATATAAGAATATAAATAGAATCACTTGTGAAATATTCTGAAGACTCTTAAAAGAAATGAGATATATGGGATGTTTAGAAAATGTGAATTCTGGGATCAAATAGTTTCTTTTCATGGCCATATTGTCTCTATGGAAGGAATCTTAGTTAATCATTTGACGAAAAACACATTTTAGGAATGGAAAACACCAAAAAACACAACTAAGGTACATAGTTTTGTTGGTTTAGCAGGTTGTTATTGGTGTTTAAATTAGAACATCACCCGATTAGCATACCAGTTAACCAATATTACTCTTAATGGGGTTAAGTTTGTATGGGAAATATAATGTGATGAATGTTTTGATGAATTGAAGAGGATATTAGTGAATGATCTGATCCTAACTTTGACATCAGGGAATCGTCGATTTGTTATCTATACTAATGAATTAGTGAAATGACTTGGTTGTGTCATTATAAGGATTGATATAATTATTTCCTATGAATCAAGGTAGTTGAAACTTCATGAACAGAACTATCAATCTCATCATCTTATGTTAGAAGTTGTAATTTTTTATCTGATTATGTGGAGACACAATCTCTATGGAGAATGTTTTGAGCTGTATACGCATCAAAATAGCTAGAAATATATCTTCTCATAGAAAGAACTCAATATAAGGAAAAGAAGATAGAACGATCTACTTAAGGATTATGATTCTTCCATACACTACCAACCAGGTAAGGAAACTAAAGTGGAAGATGCATTGAATGGGAAAGATCATGGAGTTCTAAAAAATGGGCATTAAAAGGGATCAAGTGTTCATTGATATAGTGAAAATTTATATGGAAATTATCAAAGAAGGTGAATCATAATTACTTTTTCAATTTGATTCCCTACCATATTTATTAGAAAGGAATAAATGTTACCATCCCGAGGAGAAGAATATTCAAAAAAAATTAATGCTATAAATAATAGGAAGTTGGTAGTCTTCATGTATGAAGTTGGAATTCCAAAATTTGGGAGGAGGTTTTTTGTTTCTTTTAGACCTGAGATAAAAAGGGAGTTATTGGATGATTCCCATAGTTTTAATTTCAATATACATTATTATAGCACTAAGATGTATAGATATTTTAATGAACACTTCTACTAGGACGACATAAAATTGGAAATTATGGATTATGTATCAAGATGTTTATTCTGTTAACATGTGATGGCCGGAATATAACATCCTAAAGGAGTCATGCAACCATTTCATATTAGTACATGGATATGGGAAAAAATTACTATGGATTTTTTCACTAGATTACCTAAAACTCAAAAAATTAATTATTCAATTTGCGTAACTATGGATCGATATAATAAATCTATATAAGTCCTCACTATAAAGAAGGATTTTCCACTGGGGAACCTTTCACGACTCTATATCAAGGATGTTGTGAGACTTCAGGGAGAACCACTCTAAATTTAGTCTAATCATGACAAAAAATTGACCTTCAAATTGTGAAAATATATTCATAAAGAATTGGATACTGAACTTCTTTTGAGTACTTCTTATCACCTTACAACTGATGGGCAATCATAGAGGACAATCTAAACATTATATGATATGTGGAGATCATTCTCACTTGATTTTCAAGGTATATGGGATCAATATTTACTTTTGGTAGTGTTTTAATACAATAATTGTTTACATTATAGTATTCTAATGGCACCATATGAAACATTTTATGAAAAAGATGTCGCACACCAACATGTTGGGATAAATTTTCTGAAAGGAAGCTTGTAGGACCATATCTTATAGAATAAACGATAGCCAAGGTAAAGACTATTCAAACCCATATCAAAATAGCTCAAATTAAGAAAAAGATCTGTGCTGATAATCCAAGGAAGGATATGGGATTGCAAGTTAGAGATCATGTTTTCTTGAATGTATATCCATGGAAGGGTCTTATAAGATTTTGAATGAAAGGGAAACTAATTCACAGGTACATTGACACTTTTATAATTATTAAAAGAATAGGAGCTGTTTCATTTCATTTAGAAATTCCTCCAAGAATTTATATGGTATACAATGTGTCCCGAATCTCGTTGTTAAGGAATTACATTCCATACCTAATTCATGTACTTACTTCTGAAATCATAGAATTGGAACCTAACTCATCTCACTGTGAAGATCCCATCTAGATTCTAGACAATAAAGAATGGGTGTTAAAGAATCCGATGACTTAGTTACTAAAATTACTTTGGAAAAAACGTAAAAATGAAGAGGCGACATGGGTGCTTGAGGAACATATTTTGAATAACTACCGAAATATTTTTATGGGTTAAAATTATAGTAATTTATAGGATGAATGTTTTTGAAGGAGGGGAAAATTTAGCACCCCAAAGATTTAAAAATAAATTTAATAAATTATGCATTGAATTTTTATTTATAGGGGATAGTTATAACCTAGAAATTTAAACATAATTTTACTCCAATGTGTTTTGAATTTTGAAAAACTGACATATACAGTATCAATCAATAACATATATAGAGTTTGATATGTACAACATACTTTTTTGGGTGAATTGTAACTTGGACCTTATGAATAGTAATATTACCATTATAAATAGTAATATGACCCTAATAAAGAGTAACCACACCTGTGAATGTATATATAATATTTAGGCACTTATAATAATGTGAATATTTTAAAAACTAACAATTAAGTGTTGATATTTTTGTGAGTAATAAATATTAATTATAATTTTAAATTAATAAATTGATTTAAAAGGAAATTAATTTTCACTAAATTTATTCCTATATCAATATATTGTTTTACTGTGATTTTAGGATAATTTAATAAAACCATTGAAAATGTTTTAGGGTGTTATAAAATTGGTATAATTTTAAAAACTATAATTTTTTAGTAAATGATTATTTTATTTAGACTTTAAATTTCACATATTTATAAAATTATTTTGAAAAAATGGAGTCCATTTTAAAATTCTACTTGTCAAAAAATGGTTATGGGGAATTTTTGTGGTTTCTCTAAAATAATTGAATTTTTTTGAATAGTAAAAGATGATAATTTACGATAAATGATAAATACATGATTTATTGACTCAAAATTGATGTGTGGATGATGTAAAAACACTTGGTTTGAAATAAAATGCACTCATTACTATTATTTATTATACAAATCAAACATTATTCCTTGTATTGAGAAAATTAATAAAATAATGAATAATATATTCAGAAATCACCCCTCTCCTCAGCTCCTTTGTCCAAATAATCATGATAAATCTATTATCATCTAAATACTGAAAAATTATTTTAATGGATGAACCACCATGAACATCCTTACTCTATATTTTTAATTGTAAAAATGAAATCATCATATGAGAGGTGCTAATTGAAAAACTTCATGGATGACGAACATTCATTCTTCAATTTTGTCATCAAGGATGTTCATGAGACCATTTTTATGGTTGAATTTTTTTTTATAAATTAGGTATTATATCTTATGTAATGAATCTAGAACAACCATTTGTACATGATATGAAATAATAGAACAAAACTAGTTCATTGTGATCGAAAAACCACCGTAAAGATATAAACGATTATCGCTAAATGACTTATCTAATGATTCATCCTCATACCATGTAACAAAATTATATATATAACGGTTTAATATTATTTATATTCATTAATAATATATAAATTAAATTCTGGATAATTATATCCATTCCACATGAACTTCTATTCTTATTATCAAGCAAACCGATCATGAATACCAAGAAAACGAACACTCTGGAACAACATGATTAAATATTATAACATATGAAAAGGATATAAATGAACTTAATAAAATTATAATAAATTATATGCATGTATAATAGCTTCTAAATTAAATTACTAATTATATTAATTTAATATTCTTTAAAAATAAGGTCTAGTGCAGAACACATTTGTTAATAAGGTAAGGCTTTTCTACCCCCACCTCCATTTTCATTTGGGTTACTCTTATTCTCTACTAAACTCAATGAAATTATTATATATTATTATGTACTCAGAGTAAATATTTTTTTAATGTTATTTATAATTGTACCAATGAGAATCCTTTTTTATTTTATCCGGATTTCCATGTTTTAAGTGGATGTTTTAAAAATTCTTCCCAATAAATAACCCATTTCATAGGAACATCTCAAATTATTATCTATTTCAAAGGTCAATATTTATTCTATTTTAAGCTAACATTAATTCCCAAAAATCACTAATTTTATCTTGATAAAACTATATTATTTTACATTTAGTTTTATACAATGCTTTGAATAAAAGAACTATTCTTTTCAAAGTAAAATAGAATTTCTCTCAAGAATTACATGGTGATTTTATAAGAGTATTTTCATATATATTTCAACATACATGTTGATTCATATGTTTAATTGGGATTAATATATTACGATATAATATAATAAATTTTATTTAATGTTTTTTATTAGTTTAATTATTGATGTGCTATCCTAATACAATTCACAAAATTACTTAGAATGGTTAGTAATTATGTTTAAAGATTGGGGAATGGTATTTACATTGAATATGTATATTATGTTTATGTTTATCCTCATTCATATGAGGAATGAATTGAACATAACATGTAAATTGTGGGTTCTTCTATATCCTCTCGATGAATCAATAGGTCTCTTGAGACAAAACAAATATATACTTGGTTGAGGCCTTGCATATTTTCAGATATGGTTTTTTAGAAAACCTTAATAATTTTTAGTTGTCTTGGACGAGGACTTGAAGATATGATTCAGATGTCCCTCATTATGAATTCCCTAATTATTAAACTAGTAATTGACAGACCATATGATTATCAGACTAGTAGAATATACATGGTTAGGTTTTATTATGTAATTATTAATTCATCTTTTATTACTACCATATTAATCTCAAGTATATGTTTAATGGATGTGTTTCTAGTTTCACACCATGCCCAGTGTTTATGACTACAATTACTTTCATTGTCTTACTTACCCTTAATAAGCAACTGCGATAACCCATTTTTTTGGTTTTATTACCCCCACATTGTGATGATGAATTTTAGGAATGACTTGAAGGGATAATCAAGTAGTTATGGATGTTTCCAATGGAAATGCTATATTGTTTTTACTTATAAGTTGTAATGTTAAACTTATGTATATAGATACTTGTCCAAAAATACAAAACAATTCATTCTTTTAGGAGACACCTTTCTTGGAATCATTAAAAAGTAAAAAATTAATGAACTAGCTCCTAGAAACTGGGGTTGGGGCATTACAATATGTCTTTAGATGTAGGAATAATTAGTGATAATGTTAATGGTGCATCATTTACTTATTACTAAAATGGTACTACTTCAACAATTTCTTCATCTTCTACAGTTAGTGATACATCTCAAAAATCATCAACTTGATTCCATTTCCATGTCTCCTTCTTATAAAATATTTCATATCTATTGAATATAATTATGTTGTTGACGAGATTATAAAAATGATAACCCATTTCGCAGCCTCTATATCTCATTAGGACACACTTCACTCCTTCTTCCATGATGTTTTCTTGTTTTACATCCAGAATCCTAAAATAGGAAATGTAACAAAAAGCTATAAGATAGCTTACACATGGTTCTTCAATACTCTAGTCTTCATGTGGCATGTTTACTTCAAGATTTCTCCTTAGGAGTCTATTGAGTAGATACACCACACATAAGAATATTTAGCCTAGAAAGTAATGGGCACTCCATTATCTTTAAACAAGTTTCTTTCGATATTGATAATGGTAAAAAAATTTAATTTTGGAAGCTATATTTATTTTGGGGTGTTTAAGATGGTACTAAATGTTATGTAATTTCAAGCTGCATGAGGTATTCTTGAATAACAACATATGTGTCGTCCCAACCTTGATTAGATCAAAATGTTTTTTTGATTTATGCTATCATTTTCCACCAGCGTATTGAATTCTTTGAAGTCTTCAAACACTGACGACTTCATTTTTGGAAAATATATCCCTATTTTACTATAATAATAATCAATAAATTTTAGATAATACCACCTTTTTCCTATTGATTTTGGATCCAATAGACCACACACATCAGTGTGAACTTGATCTAATGGGGTAGTAGCTTTCCAGTTAGCCTTCATTGCAATGTAGTTTCTGGGTTGATTTCTTAGAATAAAAATTTTACAATTTTATTTAAGCATCAAATGATAGTAATCCCACTCACCATATTCATTATTCCTAGTAATCTTAAACTATTAATGTTTAAATGCATGATCCTGAGATTCCATAGCCAATTTTTATTATCCCATATCATCAACAAACAATGTATTATGTCTTGTTAGATCATAAGTGTAAATATGCAGGTTTTCACCATTTGGTAAATTTGTGATAAAACTTTATTTGTCATAAAAAATTAAAATTTGTTTATTTTATTGGCTTATATGAATGGATTTTTCAACAAACTACCCAACACTAAAGATGTTGTTCTTTATGTTTGGTGCATAGTAGACCTTAGAGATGAAATAATAATTTTCATATTTTTGATTGATCAGAATATCTCCTCTTCTATAGAGCAATATTTTTGAGAGATAACAAAAAAATATCTCAGAAAACCCTCACATCCATGTTCTTAAAAACCCTATCATGTGGTTTCTTTCCCCAAAGTCAAGATACCACATACCTTGATTCTATTTGTGGATGTTTGTGCCATCAACCCATGGGACTAAAAAAAGTATCTCCTTATTTAAAAACAAGTTCCTCATTAGTTTCATTCTCCATGGTTTTGTCACACAAACATTCAATTTTATAATGAAAATATTTTAGACAATTATAACATTGGAAATTTCTATTATCAGGTTGGGGATTATTAAACCATCTTCTTTTTCATAATTCTCATTCACATAGAGTAATGTTTTAATATCCACAACCTCCTTGATGTGGTATTCCATCACATCATCCTCATATTATTGGATAAAATTATTGTCCATGAAATCCTCTATCTAAACCTATTTAAAATGACCCCTTTATCCTTTTCTGTGTTGTTAAGTTACCTCTTTGGATGCAGGGCATGCCCCAATCCATTATTTCACTCTTAAGGTTTACATTCTGATTATGGGATTATAAAGAACTCAAAAGTTCTTTGACGGAGATCATATATAGGGTTATTGTTTCTTCTAGGTCAATGATTATGTAATAAATTTTTGGGTTAGGGGATCCAAATTTTTTATCACATACGGGAATGTCGAAAATATTTTCTATATTTCATTACAGTTGGTTCACCACAACAATAACATGAGTATGATACTCAGAAATTGTTTTACAAGATTTAATAAATAGGGATTCAAACTCACCTCATTGTGATTGAAGATGTAACTACATCACTTTTTCGGCATCATTGAATGATTTGTGAAGGTTTTCCCAAATCTATTTTGATGATTTCAATAAAGTGAATATTTCAAAACGTTCTTCATCAAGGCATTGATAAACAGATGATTTCACCATGAATTCCCACATTCATTCCTCCTAAAGAGTGACATTTTTAACATCTTGCAGAGTATCCACAATTGAAATGGATTTCGACACTATGTATCTATCCTCTACGATGTCCAAGAAATCTTGGGTTCCAGGGAGTGCTCGAATTTGGATTCACCAATTAACGTAATTATTATTGATCAGATTCAGGACTAAGGCTTGTAAAATTGAATTCTTTATGGGGAAGAATTATTATTTATTATAAGAAAATGATAGATATAGATATTCGGAAATGAAATATATTTTTTTCCTAGTTGTAGACAACTATAATAATTTTTTGGAAGTTCAGATTGCCAATAAAATTTTGACTGCTATATTTTCTTTCTAGGAGAATGCATAAGGGGTTTGGTGATGGGAGAAAATAATATTTATCTATATGAAGGAAATAGAGGTTGTGGGATACAAATGATAAAATTATTATCTCTTTTTAATAACACAAGTCACTATAGATGATGTGAATATAAATAAGGAAATGGGAAGCAAAATAGAGATAGAGGGAGGCGTGGAGTCCAAAAAATAAAGACAAAGAGGGAAAAATTTAATTTAATAGAAAAGGAGACACAAAAGTAAAAGAAAATTACATAGAGTGGTAAAATTAAATAAAAAAGGATTCATTTTTATAAATTAGAAAATGTAAAAAATTGAAAGAAATATTGAAACCCGGATTAGAATAGTCCTTCACTCTTCATCATCATCTTCAAAGCTCTATTGCTGCTACAATTGACATGGTTGTGGATCTCATGGATCTATAAATCACCTTAGAACACTTGGATACCACTTAATTTGAATTATGGAAATTAATAACACAAACGCATAGGTAGAGATGTAGATCACTGGAGGTGGTCACAGGAAAGAAATCACAATAGAGAGATACATGTTCATTTCTTCTCTCTGGATGATGTTATAATGCACAAAGAATAATCTATTTATTGGGATACTAACATATAAAAAAATAAATGAAATAGGGAGAAATAAATTCTA
This sequence comes from Viscum album, assembly GCA_963277665.1. Classification (NCBI taxonomy): domain Eukaryota; kingdom Viridiplantae; phylum Streptophyta; class Magnoliopsida; order Santalales; family Viscaceae; genus Viscum; species Viscum album. The sequence goes on along the minus strand of OY728145.1, from coordinate 1,080,003,869 downwards.
AATATTGGTTTGATTAGGTGTCTCCCCATCCTAGGAATAAAAGAGTTTATTATCTGACAAACACAACATTGAGGAGGGGTAGATCTTCAATGGTGAGCTCAACGAAACTTTTGATAGAGAATAGTGCCTCTGGCTTCATTCGAACTCCTCTAGCATGATCTCCTTATTTCCCTCTTTGGAATAGTATTAATCACCTCTCTAGAAACCTTCATATGAATCAATCTCTCCATATAGTATATGATGAGTAGATATATCCTAAGTAATTGAGTGTGGTTGGAATGGCTCAATGGATCGAATGGAATGAATTGATCCCTAAAATCCCAAAAAAATTAGCACAACTAAAAAATAAAACCTACCCAAATGCGACTTAAAAAGTTTTGTAAAGGTTATCTACTCTCTATATAAAGGTATCACACCAGATGGGTAAAGGTAAACCATTCAAAATTGGACTACATATTGCTCCTCAAGGACATCATATAAGGGTTAACCGAAGAATATAAGGCAAAAATATGCGTAAATCAAGGCCTCAGGTTAACGTAAAAATGGAACCACACCATGTAAGGGTAAAAAAAATGATCCAAATAAGATAAAGTCGTGGAAAATAAAAGTACTGAATTATAATCACTATAGAAAAAAAATTATTGTGACAGGCTATTTGGGATGGGAAATGAATCTGAAACATGTAATTTTGGCCTGCCTTCCCACCAAAATGTAGGAATGGGAATTTTCAATGAGACTATGTTCCCGTCACAAATAGAATTGGTCATGTAATGTTATTTATGATGTGGCAATTTTCATGTCACAAATAACTTTCATTAATTATAGTTATTTGCGATGGGAATTAATGTTCATTGCAAAGACTCTAGCGGTAGGTGAGTATTTATGATGGGTACCATAGAAAATAAAATTTTAACCACCACATCAATTATTTATTATGGGAACAATTCGAAAAACGTCATATCGCAAATACAACTATTTGTGATGGGAATCCCATCACCAATAGTCTTTTCAATACTAATATAACATATATATCTCCACCCCCCCCCCCCAATTTTTTTATTTTCATTCTCTATTTGAGATCTCCTTTGCCCACTTTTTCTCTTATTCACTTCAATTTTTCAATTATAAGTTTAAATTTTTATGGGGAAGGAAATTTTGAGGTTTTCAGTGAACAGAAGATTCATTTCTTAGGTATTTATGTACTGTTTTTATTACTTATATTATTTATTTTGATTTTTTATTAGATTAAAATATTATTAATTAGATGTAATTATTTCTGATTAGAAGTAATGATATATATTTAGAAATAATTATTTACATATAGTTTTATTTATTTGAAATTATAAATATTTAGTTTTAATTAGTAGTAATGAATTAAAATAAAAGGAAAATATTTTTAATTTTTAGTAATTAGTTTTAATTATCAGTGAGGAGGTGTTATTAATAGTAATTACTTATAATTGAAAAATATTATTAATTAAAAGAAAAGGGAAATAATTTATAGATCTTAGTGATAAGAAATAATAATTAAGATTCATTTTTAACAAATAATAGTATTTAATAAAATTTAAAGTTAAACAATTATAATTAGTAAAAAGAAGTAGAAATTAGAAAAAATTAATAGTAAATCGCTATATTTTTTAATACATAACTATTATTAAAAATTAGCTGTAATTAGTAAAAATTAGTAAAAATGAATGTTAAATCTCACTAATTAGTAAAAATTATCAGTAACTACTAAAAATTAGTGATAAATTAGTTTAACAATTTTAAATTAGTGGTAATAACTAAAAAGTAGTAATAAAGTAACAATTAGAAAAAATATTGGTAAAACACAATAATTTCTAAAAATTATTAAAATTAAGTTGTAATTAGTAAAACTTAGTAATAATTATTTGTAATGATGAAAAATTAGTAAAAATTAGCAATGATTACTAAATATTAGTAAAAAGTAGTGGTAAACTGATATTATTAGTAATAATTAGCATTAATTTTTAAAAAATAATGTTAAATAACTAAAATTATAATATATTAGTAATAATTATTCAAAATTAATGTTGGATCACTTTATTTATAAAAAACGTTAGTTAATGAGTCAAAATTAGTAAAAATTACTAATAATTAGTAAAAATGGACATTAAATCACTACAATTAGTAAAAATTAATGTTAATTAGTAAAAATTCGCTGCAATCAGTTACAATAAGTGATAAATCCATATAGGTATCAATAATTATCATCTATTTTTAAAAATTAGTAAAAACTAGAGGTAAGTCAGCATAATTAAGTAAAAAATATCGGTAACTGGTAATAATTTGTTGTACTTAGTAATAACTAGTGGTTAATACGAATAATTAGGATTATTAGTAATAATTAGTGGTTAATAGCAGTACTTGGTCATAATTTGGGATAATTAGTTGTACTTTGTAATACATAGAAATTTTTAGTTTAAATTACTAGAAAACATTAAATGAAATAGGTCTTGAATTTTTAGGAGATGATAATTGAAAGTTTTTGACTTGGTTGGAATAAATTGGTGCAATTATAAATGTGGTCATGGTTGGCATAAATTGGCAGCATGTCTTGAAGATTTTAAAATCTATGAATTAAATATTTTTAGTAATTTATAATAAATTTTATTATATTATATTAAATTATATAAAAAAGTAGCTGTAATTAGCAGTAATTATTTCAAATTACCACTAATTACTTCTTAATTTTTAGTATAATTTAATATAAAGTAATAAAATCTATTTGAAATTAATAATATAGTGTAAATAATAGAATTTAAAATCTTTTGTTGACAAGAAATGACTAATTCCTTCCAACCATGTCCAAATTTGTTATTAGGTCGCTCGAACAGAGGTAGGTAGGATGTGACACGTTGATGACAATAAGAGGGTGATGAGGAGGAGATGTGTCGATGATAGAGACAATGACATGAGAAGATGATGGAGTATATGTGACAGTTATAGAAAATTAGAAATATTTAGTTTTAATTATCAGTTATGTTTCTAATTAAAAGAAAATAGTTTTAATTTTTTTTAATTATCAGTAAGTTGTTGTTATTAATAGAAAATAATTATAATTTATAAAAAAATAGTATTAATTCAAGGTACTTGGTACAAATTGATAGATCTTACTAATAAGTAATAATAAGTTATAGTATTTTTTAATAAATAATAATATATAGTAAAAATGAATTCTTAACCACTATTATAAGAAAAAATTACAAGTAATAAAAATTAATGTTAGTTCACTATAATTGTTTAAAAAATAGCATTATTAGAACAAATTTATTGTTTGTAGTAAAATTTTGTGAAAAACAGTGAAAATGAGAAAAATTTAGAAAAAAATTGAATTGATTAGGAAAAAGTAGATAAAAGTTGCAGTAAACTAGTAAAATTTGTAAACAAATTGTAGTGGTTTGTAAAATTAATAGTAAATATCTATAATTAGTAAAACATAGCATAACATAGCATTAATAGTTGTAATTATTAGTGGTAATTAGTAAATATTATTGGTCATTAGTAATTATTAGTAATAAATAATCATAATTTGAGATAGTTTGTAATAATCAGTGATAATTAGTGATACTTATTAATACTTAGTATTTTTTAGTATAAATTTCTAGAAATCAAAAAATAAAATAAGGTTCCAATTTATCAGTGATGAACAATGAAAAATTCGGACAAGGATGGAATAATTGGTGCAATTGGAAATTTAGACATGGTTGGCATAAATTGGGTTCATCACTTGATGATTATAAAATATATGATTTATATCTTACATGTAATTTATAATATATTTTATTACTTTATATTAAAATATATAAAAAAGTAGTGGTATTTAGTGGTAATTATTTCTTATTATCACTAATTATAATAAATCTTTTACTATAATCCATTATACATGTATATAAAAAATTATAAAATAATTATATGGTTTAAATAATGAAATTTTTGATCTTAAGGTGGTTAAGAATGGAAACTTTGTGCCACCCATGTCCAAATGTGTCATTAGGTCACCAAAACTGAAACAGTCAGGATGTGATGCAATAATGGTATCAACAGCAATAGGTGGAGGTAAAATTAATAGTAAATCACTATAAATAGTGAAAATTAGTTGTAATTAATAAAAATTAATGGTAAATCACTATAATTAATAAAAACTTGTGGTAATTAGTAAAAAGTAGTAATAATTAGTTTTAATTAGTATGTATTAGTAAAAATAATCTCTAAATTACCATAATAAGTAAAAAATTATTGATAAATAGTTAAAATTATTTCTAATTAGTAAAATTAGTGATAAATCACTGTAAATATTTAAAATTTCGAGTAAAGAAGAATTAATTAGTAAAAATTACCAGTAAACTATCATATATTAGTAAAACTAAGGGTAAAACACTATAATTATTAGAAATTAGTGGCAATTATAAAAAATAGTAAAAATAGTTGTAATTAGTATGTACTTGTAAAAATGAGCATTAAATCATTATAATTTGTAGAAATTAACTGTAATTGGTACAAATCAGTGGTAATTAGTTAAAATTAGCTGTAAATAGAAAAAATTGGCAAATATTTAAAAGTAAATTATAATTCTTTAATTTTATACACTTTTCTTGATTGTATTTTTGTTATATAAAATTATCCTTAAAATTTTATTTGTTTTATATTTTTATAGAAATATAGATCACATAAGTCAACAATAGTATTTATTAAATGATCATGATTAGATAAATCATGATAGGAATCATAATGGTTTAGGTATAAATCTTGTATATATTAATGGTGTTGATGCTTTTTATCATTTTCATCATAAAAAGAAGAATTTTTTTCAGAATGTAATAGTAATTATCCATGCATCAAATGTATTCTTAGGAGGATTGAGACATTTTAAAATATTTGGGGTTATCTATTGTGTCTAGGTAGTTTAAAAAATTATTATTTTTTGGAATAAACATGGTGAACATAGTTTTGGATATGATACTAGTAATTTGGTTCCAAATCCATCATGATATCAAAATTTATTACATTATTTATCTAGTCCATATTTTTGAAAAAATTAAACTTAGTAAGATATTGATTTAACTCATTAGATGGAACCATCTTAATTTTATTAGTTCTTGATGTTTATTGAATATTCCTTATATATTGTTTTGAAGATAAGAAAATTTAAAGAGGTTGCAAAATTTATTCCTATTAGATCAGATAAAGGAATATAAAATAACTATTTTGATCAAATATTCTCTTTGTTTAAATCACTCTTACTTGAAGGAAATGTGTTGCCTACAAATTTCCATAAGAGTAAGAGGCTGGTTCATAATTTGGGTCTTGGTTATTAGAAGATTCATGAATGTTCAAATGATTTCATCTTATATTAAAGAGAAAATGATTCATTGGTTAGTTGTCCTACATGTGGAAAATCGATGTACAAAGAGGATTAACTAGGGAAGTCTGGATTGATTCCTGTAAAATAGTTATAGTATTTCCCACTTACACTAGGATTGCAGTATTTATTTATGTCTCGGAACATATGATCATTGATATCATGGAACAAAGAAAATATGTCAATTGGTAAAATCATAAATCATCATTGTGATGGTGATTCATTAAAAGTTTTTACTAGGGACCTCTTTCTTTTCATCAAAAGCATAAAATGTATAATTGGGTCTTTCTTCTGATGGTTTCATTCCATTTTGATCTTATAGTAGTCAATTTTTTTTCTTATCTTTTTCACTCCATACAATATACATCCTTGGATTTTGATGAATTCACCATATATATTTTTACCTTATTAATTACAGGACATCAAAAAAGAATATATTTTTTTTCTTGAAGTTATTGATTGATTAGTAAAATTTATTATTGATTAATAGTATTAGTACACATGATATTATTATGAAACAAAATTTCCTCATGAATGATGCATTTATTTAGACAATTGCTGAATTCCCAACATATGGAATTTTATCTTCTAGTAGTAAATATAGTCTAAAACAATGTTTGTTCTGAATGAGTGAAAACAATGTGTTTATTCTCTTCAATGGAAGAAAACCTTGTTTTTCCACTATAATTGAAGATTTATTCAAACCGATCTTCCATTTCAGAGGAACATATATCATTTTAGAGAAGACAAAATTGAAAGAGATGAACCTCCAACAATGATCCACGGTATTGAATTAAAATCTATTGTGTCTCCTTTACAACGTTTTACCTTTGGACTGACTATAAACCAAAAAAACTGATGGATTTAGTAAATAACACAATTGGATAAAATGAAGAAAATTTTGGGATCTACCATATTGGTCTAATTTGTTGGCCTGTCACATGTTCAATGTTATGAATACTGAGAAGAACTATTCTAATAATATATTTTATATAGCTATGGACATACTTGGAAAGAACAATGATAATGTAAACACACAATTAGATCTTGATCAAATTTGGAAGTGACCAGAACATTAATTGTTTGAAAATCACAGACTAGAGATGCTAATTAAGATTAAAGTGGATTGTATAGTTTCCAAATAAAATAGTTTATTATTTTGTCATTGGATTTCAGATTTGATTCTTTTATATGGTTACATTCCCAATTTTGAATGAGGTGTCAGAAATGTTAATATTAATTGATTAAAACATAATAATTATCATGTTACTATGGAAAGACATATACTAATAGATTTTTTTTTGAATTCTTCTATTTTAAATGCACTAATAGAAATATCATATTATATTCAGGATATTTGGGTGGAAAAAATAGACTATGATGCACTAAGTTTACTTCAAGAAGATGTTTCTTTAATTTTATGTAAACTGAATGAAATTTCTACCATCAATCTTTGATTTAATAAAACATTTGATATTAAATTTTCCACATAAATAAAAAATTGGAGGGATGGTACAGTTTTGACGGATCAACCCATATGAGAGATGAATGCATAAATTAAAGAAAAATTTACGTAACAAAGAATCAGTTAAAGGATCAATTATAGAATCTTATTTTTAAGAGGAAATTTCTTTTTTATGCACTCATTATTTTCAATCTGAGTATCCCTCAAAACATAACTGAATGGGCTATAATGAGGGAAATGATGATGATGAAATTAAAAAGAAATCATTAGTTTTTTAATCAGCCTAAACATTGATTTTTATGGAGTTCATAAATAGTGGATTTCAGATGATGAACATCATAGGGGTCATAAATATGATATTCTCAACTATGAAAAAATAACACCATTTTTACAGCGAGTGCCACTATCACATGTTCTATATTTTATTAAAAAGTAAATCAATATTATCTTTCTGGATATTATATGATACTCATATTAAGAAATAGTTACCAAAAATCATAGCAGCATCCCTTGATGAACCTCTGGAAAATAATGTTTCCTACTGGTTTAGAAAACATATTATGTAAATTTTTTTGGTTTAACATATAAAATCAATTTATTAATTTTTATATTGATAATGTTTTTTCAAATTTTTTGGTATCTCAAAATTCGAATAAAATTGATAATCGATTGTATGTATTGAGTAACCAACTATCCATAATGGTTAAATATTATAATGGATATGTGGTGAATGGTATTCAATTTCATACATGTGGTTATGGGGAATAAAAAACAACGAATAGTGGTGTTTTATTGTAAGATATAATCATAGGGAAAGTTATGTTGACTTTTATATCTTGGTGGAAGAAATAATTGAAATGCATTATCTGGGAAACAATTATGTAAATATGGATAAATGTGATTGGTTGTATACTGATAGGAGTTTTTGTGTTCATCCATGCCATGAAATCAGTGATATTGAAGACAAATGTTTTCTTATAGTAAATGAAATATTTTTATAGGCTCATCAGGAATATACAATTTATTATACAAATTAATTTGAGGATTCAAAAGAGTTAAGTTATTGGTGGATCATAATAAAATTGAAATCTCCTAAAAGTAGTTTATCCAAAGTAAATTTGGTTCCGATGTAGTCTAAGGAATTGAAATTTTTTGAGAGGAAACTCAATATCCACATTTTCCATAAAGATACAAGAATATCGATGATGAAACCACATAATTAAGGGTTGATGTGGGTGATAATGTGGTTGATGTAACATGTGGATTTGAAATAGCAATAGTTGATGAAGTTGAAACTCCTAGGAAAATTGATGATACTAAGAAGGAATATAAAGATACTGACACTTTCATATACGAAGGTGAGTTTGAATATTAAGATTGAAAAAATTAAATACTGGTTATAATCATAAATAATATATATATATATATAATAATTGTTTCTTGTTTTTTTTGTTGAAGGTAGTAATTTCATTTTGAAAATGGTTGATGACTATTTATCTTGTCTGTTTACTGAGTTAGGTGATGTTGTACTACCTAAAGATGAGATTGATTCTACATCATATGAACCTCAGACTATTGGCGGTTCAGAAATGACTTGGAGGTGTTGGGGTCTAGTGATATTGATGATTCATGACCCTATCCTAGAGCAACATTCATGGGTTGAGTTCAACCCATTCATTCGGAGGTATGAATAGTTGTTTATATTATTTAGTTTTCATTAATTTTAATTAATTTATTAATATATTAATTGTTTGATTATTTGTTATCTTTTTCACATCTGTTTTCATTAGCAATTGGATTGGGTAGTGCTATATTGAAGAATTATTTTTCTGGAGCATTGGTGACATGGGATTATATTACTATTGATATTCAGCAACATAATATTTATCATTAGATTGCATGTAAATAAATAAAAGTAATTTTAAAATTAATTTAATTAGTAAAATGATATTTTTCATTATTTATATTGTTTGTTGTATCCCATCAATGACATCATGTAAACCTCTATCTGGGAGGCATTGGAGGTCTCTTTGTGTGAGTATTGCTTTATGTTTTTTTCACAATCAAAGGAGGAAAACCATAGAGGATGTGGGAGTCACAAATTGGGATCAATATTTTTATTCACAAAAACCAAATTAAATATAATCTCAGGTTTGTGATTAATTATGTTGATACTAGAAGGGAACTATTTTTTAGAGGAAAGAATCATTAGGTCGACCGAATTTGAGGAGGAAGGAGGTGATGCATTGAGCTGGAAGTTGTACACTCAATATTTATTGATAGAATATGGTATGAACTTTTCTTAATAATTTATATAACTTTAAATGAAATATATATATTTCATACTTGTATAAGAAGATGAAATTTTTGATATTATACAGTTTTAAATTTACATGATAATGTATAGTGATGCTATCACTATAGAGATTAAAGGTGATTTCCAACATCATATTGTGGTCAGTATAAATTTTTTTTTTCAGTTTTAAAACAAACTGTAAATAATATTTTAACCTTTAAAATTTTAAATTGAAATTTAATTAGTAAAAAGTGTCCATAATATATCATACATAATATGAGTGTCAGGTCGATACTGAGGAGCAGCGAACTAGTGTAGTAGGATTTGATGATGTAGCAAGGATGCAGATGACTGCACATGGATTTGAGAAATTCTGATTTGTGGGTATGGGTTCCTGACTGACACCTATGAATTATTATTGTACTACTAAGATCTCATCGCCCATATCGAGGGGAGCACCTAGGGGAGTCATCACCATCTGTTGTATAGTATGAGTAGTAGCTTCAAGCTCAATGTTACCTTAAAGAGATCATGTGTAGGGAGTACAAAGAGCTATGGAAATTGTAGGAGGAGGAGGGGAGGAAATGCGCCAATGGAAGAAGTAGCAATATGGGAATATGATGAAGTATATATGAAGTTTTACTTAGGGTTTACAGATGATGTTATCTCCACTATCGACACTAGTGTTTTTGATAGGTTTTTTTATATTTTGTTATTTTCCATATGATGATCTTATGAAATCACTTTTGGTTTGAAAAATTATTCACTATGTATGGTGTAAATATGTCTACTAATCCTCATCTTTCTATATCTGGTAGGCTTCAAAATTTGCCCTTCCAATATTGTAACTTGATCTATTGAAAATTTTCAGGTTTCTTCATCTAATGGATTCACAATGGTTATCTATCTGGTAGACTGACAATCTCTTCTTCTTATAGAGTTACAAATTCTCTTCCTGATCAATTTGTGTCTGATCACAAATCTAAAGATAAAAAATTCATACAACCATAACAAAATAAATTTAAATCATCGAAAATTATATAATTTTATACTTAATCATTTAATAACATGATATTTCTAAAAACTTTTTTATTATGAAAACATCACGAATGAACTCAGCTTAAACCATGTATAATTTTATTAAATCATCAAGTTACTTGGTATGAGAAGTAAAAAAAACTTAATTTGATAAGAAACAACTAATTTTTTCCTAAAACAAAAAACCATTGATTCATAAAAATGTTAATAAAAAATAAAAAAAATCTATAAAATCAAAAAAATGATCTTAAATCTCCCCTCAAAATTTGGAATCATTATCAATATATCCTTTATCAAATTTGATCAAACCATAATCTTTCTCATATATAAGTTTCCTGAAACAAAACTAATGGATTGAATTTTTTTTGAATGAATTTCATTCATTTTTTGGTATTAAACATATCTACATTTATAAATATTTAAAAAAAGGAAAAAATTTCTACTAGAATAAAATTGATGTGGTCATTTAAATATATTATTTCTAACACTATTTGAAAAAAATCATTTGGGTACCAAAAATATACTTCTTTGACATTTTCTCAGAAATGAGCCACAAGAAAATATTAAATAATATATGGATGGTTTCATCTCAAAAAGAATAAATTGACACTTTTTAAACATTTATTACTTATCAATGTTTAATGAAATATATGGAGATTATGGTAAAGGGAACTTCATTATACATGTCACACCCTGCCATTCATAGTTATATTATATTATTAATTTTATTTATTCAGATCTCTTGGGTGATGTTTGGGTTTAGTTTTCAATTTAATTTTTTATGTGTTTTAGTTTTTGGGTGATATTTTTGCATGTATATGGTTTGGAAACACAGTTTTTGAAACCATGCTGCCTCACTGTGTTAAATTTGAAGATCATTTTGTGGTCCATAAGAAAGGCACCTGAGTTGTGCAGGGTTTAGGAAACCGTACAGCAACCGTGCAAGTGTTTCATTCCATTTTGATAGTGATAATGCATTGTTTGGGCAACGTTTGGTAAACCATGCAGTGAAACCATGTGAGCCACTAAGATTCTTAAAAATTATAAATTATAATATCCCCCAATATTTTTATTTTCATATGATATTTCCTCCCCCTTGGTAATTTTTGGCACATGAAAGGATCTCCCAATCCCTCTCCCATTCATTCTCCTCCCTTTATCGATGTTCCTAAAAGGTTTTAAGGTGAGTTTAATAGGTTTTTTACCAATTTTATCCTCATCCCCTTGTTCCCCTGGGATTTATAGGGGTTTTCTAGTTGGGGTCGTCTCTTGGACATACCATAGGGTTCAGGGTTTTTGAATGATTTGATTTCGTGGATGTTAGGGTGTGTGGTTTGTGTCTCAATTTTGGATCACCATTCTCCTGAATTTTAATCGTATGAAGTCTTCATTGAGGTATGTGACTCCATTATCATAATTTCTACCACATTCCATTAATCCTTGAGGTTTCCCAAATAATTTATAAATGTGACTCCCTTTCTTTTGATTCCTTGGTATGATTTGTTTTGGTATTTTCTTCATGAGTATTTGGTTTGAAATTGTTTTCTACAGGGTTTCTTTAATTATGCCTTTATTAAATGCATTCTTTGTGTTTGATATATTTTACAAAGAGTTTTTAGATTACAATTTTGTTCTTTGGGTGGTTTTTTCTCTTAACTATATTTTGATAATGTTGATAGATTTTGAGTGGGGTATTATATGTTGAAATTGGTGACCTTTATAGTGTGACCCACCTATGTGGCTTGTTACCTTGATTAAAATGAATGTATTGTTTCTCCAAAATAGTACATGGAATGATTTTATGGATTATTGATGGTTTTATTGGATGTTGGAACATCCATGAGTGTTTGAGGTCTACACATGTACTAAAATTAAAATGAATATTTCACTCGAGAGTGATCCATCTTTTCTAAAAATGATTTTATGGATTTCTAAATGGTGCAGTAACGCTTTATGTGACTAAAAAATGTGGATCCAAAAGTTTTCCTTGAGTGTTGTATTTTTTGGTACGATGGAAAAGAGTGTTGGATTTTTTGTGGTATAAAATCCCATTTAAAACCTTAAATCATGTTGTGTGTATACTTCATGACTTTGGAAATGGAATGGGAAATAGAATTGAACGTGGAAATTAATGGCCCGTTTGGAATTACCCAAATGAAAGTCGTGTTTTATATTATTTTGGAAATAATAAGTATATTCTATGAAAGTGTATTTGAAATGGACATGATGTAAGGCTCGATTGGAACTTTACATTTTTTGTAAGTAAACTGTGGTTTTGGAAGTTTAAATGCCTGATTGGCATCTCAACATGTTTGGAGAAATATTTTGATTCTTAAATGATGTGACATCTTGGTTGGAACGTGTGAATGGCTTGTTATAAAATGGGCACCCCTATGTAGTATTTCTTGATGTGGGTTATCAAAATGGGAGGTGTTAGTGTTTTGGGGTAGAAAAGTGTAGTGGTGGAAGGTAAAGTGTGTCGTGCATGTGATGGCCGCCTCCTTTCACTATGTATTATTACTATGGATATCCTAGGTGTCTTTTATAGTGTCGTGTGATTCTTTCTTATCAACCTAAATTAAACTATTTGGTTACCACCATTAATTTATAGGGATTGGTAAGATGTTCCACTAGATTATTTAGTTTAGTGTGTCTGGTTGGTTATTGACTACAGAGATGCACCATACGCTAGAGGTGAGTGAAGACATATGGATTCTTTATTCATTTCCACCCTTACACCACTATTTTAAAATGGGTTTCTAATGAATATTCCAAATATAATAACAAATTTAACTTCTTATTTGATTCAATTAATTAATTTTTATCACTATTTAAGAGGTAAATTTTACTTCTTTTAGTGTTTATAATATAAGAGGGGATGATTTGGAGAGCCTGTGAGGAAATTCAAGAAACATCGACCAAACTGCCAGAGAGCCCAAGCATGCATGCAGAGATAAATATGTGTTGTGGATAATCTTTAAATCCAATGAGATAAAAATGGTTTTATTAATTTGATTCCACGTGGAATAAATTTATCTAGAAGACAATGGAACCCAATTCGTCCATTTTGAGGCAATAAAGTTGTCCACATTTTGAATAAATTCTTGGTAGGTTAGTTTTAACGAATCTTCCTTATTTAGAACATAACAAGGGTCTCAGAGATCTAATTGGACTAACTCTACCTCCATTGGACCACCAAAATGACTTCCCATATATACAATGAATTCTGAGTGATTTTACTGTGTTTTGGTTAGTCATATAGACTCACAAATAAAGAGTAATAAGTCTTCCATGAATTGTCACCTAGTCCCTTAGGCACCTGACTTCTTTTGTGAAAAGTGGGATTTATTTTTTCAATAAAATCACCTCTCACCCTCATTGTATTTTGTTACACGACCTAGGGTAAGGGTGTTTCTAAATTGAGATCTCTCTTCACCCATTTTATTTCTCTTCTTCCTCATGTACTTCTAAGCCTCTTAGTGATCAATTTGGGTGGCGTCCTATGTTGTAATCCCAATATCAATGCATGTAATCATTTTAATGTAATTTATTTCTAGGGTTTTTTTCAGTTTTACTCCATTTATACCTTATGAATTTTTATTTATTCAAGAATGTTAAATTTCAAATCAATGTAACACGAATTCCCATGCTTCCAAGCATAACCTGAATCTTGTGATGATTTGACAGTGGTTGCCTCTTTTCTCACCCCTTCCCTTCCACGAGTGTGTGAATTGATTCTATCAGTTGATAAAATATAAGATCTTTAACCCATTAATATGAGTGTTTTATTATTATGGTAATATTATATTTAACACAAATTTAGACATCTCATCATTTTGTTGATGTGATTCCATGATTGAGTTGCATATTTACTTCGATTCAATAGTGTTGAATTTGAGTGGTCGCTGATAAACAATATCATTGTTCGATCAATTCCTAGGTGGTAAACTAGAAATAACTCACATTCCACATTATTATTAGTGTGTATAAAATCCATAAATAGTTTATCCATCTGATTCCCCTGAGTGATGATGGGTTTAGCATCATGGGGAACTTACTATGGTTGATCACAATTTCTCCATCTTATTTCTCTAACATTGTAATATAGTTTCAATTTAATTTTTAAAATTAAAAAACCACATGTTTTTTTAAATTATTATTCCCTTTTTATTTTTATAATCAAAATCTTCTTTTAAAATTAATTACCTAAGGCTCTATTGAGAGACGACCTAGGGGTGTTTCTATACTGTAGATATTTTAAGAAAAAATAAACAACTATTTTGACGCTATTGACAATGCGATAAAATTTTGGAACCATTTCCAGGGAGATAAGATCATTTTTTATTTCCTTTTATTTAATTATTTTCCATATTTTTTAGTCTTTTAAATATCCCACCCCCATTTTACTTTTTTTGTTTTAGTTTTTATATTTATTTTTGTTTATGTTTGTGTGTTCTTCCTCTCTCTCTCTCAAAATATTCTTCTTCTTCTCTATGCCTCTATAATTATGTAGTATAATATTATATTTTATTTTCTCCTTTCCTTTATTATGAGTTTTTAGTTATTTCACCTTACATATTTTTTTAAAATGGTAAAAAAACAACAAATAATCAATCTATCAAACTGGAAATCACTGTTTCTTGAAAAGATCTGGAAAAGAAACAATACTTGAATTTTACCCTAAAATTGAAAAGTCACTTCACTCAAAAATTAGGTTATCTAGAGTATGAAATTCAAGTAAAACTGATTTACCACTTGAGAAAACTCAAGTGGTCCCAAACCATTCAACAATTAAACCAAATCAAACTCAAGAAAACATGGATCCGAATAACAATAGTTTAAAAGAATTGACCACCCTGAATGTGGAGTACCAACCTAAATACATCCAATATCCTAAGGAATAAGATAACTTTGAGCTGAGATCCAAAATCATCCACCTCCTTCCAAAATTCCATGGCCTTCCTCATGAGTACCTTCAATAAAATATCAAATACTTTCACATTGTCTGCCTCCCCATGAAACCACAAAATGTGTATGAGGAACTAATTATGTTAAGGGATTTCCATTTCTCCCATGATGATGTAGCCAAAGACTACATATATTATCTTCCAACCACAATTGGGAGCTATAAAGACCTAAGAATACTATTTTTAAAGAAGTTCCTCCAAGCCACCTGAACTATATCAATTGGGAATGAAATTTGTGGTATTAGGAAATCACAAGGCGAGACCCCTCAAGAATTTTGGGATAGATTCAAAAAGCATTTCTCAAGATTCAACAAACACCAGATTAGTGAATAAATATTAATCAGATACTTCTATGAGGGACTTATCCTCATGGATATTGGAATGATCGATGATCCCTCTGGTGGTTCCTTAATTGATAAATCTCCTTTTGCCAGTCGTGACTTAATAGACAACATGGCTCCAAATGCACATCAATTTGGTACACGAGAAATTACACCCACTTAAAATTTCCGGAAAGTCATTTATCTTTTGAAAAAAAGGTATATAATAAACTTGATGAGATGCATACCCTTCTAAAGAAATTAGCTAAAGCACAATTCCACTCCCATTCTCCTTTAGTTCCATTTTATTGTTGTATTATTTATGAAAATACTCATTTTTCTAACCAGTGACCAGAACTTCAAGAATCACCCGAGCCTTGTGTTGTAGTATTCATAGGGAATCCATTTTAACAAGCACCAACCTTCAAGAGAGAACCATAAATTCAAAATCCAAACCCCTGGTGGCAAGCACCACTATAGTCTCGACAACGAGGAAAATAAAGCTACCCCAATGAGAATTGGTATCAACAAAGACAATATATGTAACCTTATTATCTTTCAGCTTCTCAAAATAATCCTCCTCATCCTCCTCCAAAATTTGAAAAAATCCTGGAGGTTGTATTGAAAAAAATAGAAATCCAAAACCACTAGTTCCATCAAAGCACACAATCAGATATTCAAGACATGAAAACTCCAGTGGGATAGTTGGAAAACACTATCCATGAGATAAATATGCAAGGTTATAGAAAATTACCGTCCCAACATGTTTCCAATCAAGATGACAAAGGTAATGTTTTTTTAATCACACTTAGTATTGGTAATGATATTTCTTCATCCAATGATTATACACAACGTGTATGTCCCCCTCTTGAAAACAATATTTCTCCACCCATAAAATATTACAATGATGAAAAACAAAGAAAAAATGGTTAAACCAATTATCATTGACTATTCCCATGAAAAATTCATTTCTCTTCATTTTCCCCAAAGACTCTCTAAATGTATGAATTTTTTTTATAATAAATTGTTAAAGAAATAATATATACATTTAAAAAGGTTCATGGTAATATTCTATTTTAGGATGTAGTTTAAAAAATCAATCAATTTGAAAAATTTCTTAAAGATAATAGCACCAATAAACATTGGATGAAGGGGAATGCAATATTCAACCTCAGAAGGAATTTCTCATCCTTGATTCAGCTAGCAATTCAATCCAAATGGATTAATCGGAGCACTTTCATGATACTTTGTAACATAGGGGAGATAATATTTTTAAATGCTATATTAGATTTTGGTTCTCCCATTAATTTAATTCCTCACTCTAAGAACACTTAGTTGTAGGTTTAGGAGCTTCTACCAATTGGCATTTTTATGTAACATGCCAGTTGGAGCACTACACACCTAATAAGAGTGGTCAAGGAAGTCCTCATCAAAGTGAAGAATCTAATCTTTCCCGCCAACTTCTACATTATTGAGATGGAGGATACCCAAAACCAAGGACATGATCCTCTCATATTGGGGAGGCCATTTATTAAAAGAAAAAATATGATCATCAATGTTTGCAATGGTATTCTATCCATGGAGTTCGGTGGAGAAAAGGTATTTTTTAACATCCTTGATGCAGTGTATCACCTCGTTGAAGAGCACTCCACTCTTCCTTTATATTTTAAGGAAGTGCTATCAAATGATACACACACACAAAATTATCTCCTCAACCTGCACTATGATTCATTTTTTTATTCTTAACAATTGAATTATTAGAGCCTTGATTCATGTTTTGAGTGTTTTGTGGGATCTAGAAAATGTAAATTTTGATATTTAAATGTTGATTGTGTTCATTATGAGTCTCCCATGACTCTATATGTTTATACAAATATCATTTCCATATATTATTCTTCCTTAGAGAATAAACATGAGAAAATAGATAGTTTCATGGACCACACTCCCCCTAAATCCCCTCCCTCAATACAAAAACCATAGGTGTTGGAACTTAAACCAATTCCTTCTAATTTAAAATAAACCTATCATGATGGTATTGACTAAGTTCCAATCATTATTTCCAATAACATCTCTCCAAAGTGGGAATCATAACTTCTCAAACTCTTGATAGATGGAAAAAGTGATACGATGGAAATTGTAAGATATTCATGGGATTATAAAATCTATTCATTTTCACCACATACGTTTGGATGATGAGGCTAATCTCATATTACAATATCAATGATGGTTGAATCCTATTCTCCTTGATGTGGTATGATTAGAAGTCAGTAAATTTCTTACTGATGGGGTCCTTTATCCTATATATATGATAGTAAATGGGTTAGCCGAGTTCAAATTGTACCTAAAAAGTAGAAGAACTGTTGATTCAAATGAACATAATGAATTGGTTCCAACACACGTAAAAAATATTTTGCAAGTCTGTATTGAATACTGTCGACTGAATCAATCCATGTGGAAGGACAAAATTTATCTAACTTTCATTGACCAAATGCTAATACTATTAGATGGTAATTCCCATTACTTCTTCTTTTTTGGATATTTGGGTTACAACAAAATCTATATATCCCATGAGGATCATGAAAAGAATACATTTACCTGTCCATTTTAAACATTTTCATATAAGAGAATGCATTTTTGTATATGTAATGTTCCTAGTACTTTTTAGTGATATATGTTGTATATTTTTGCTGAGTACCAAGAAAATTATATGGAAGTCATTATGGATGATATCACGGTATATGGATCTTCTTATGATGAATAATTGGCACACCATGGTTCTGACATCCACTGCTACACTGAAAAATATCTTGTATTAAATTATGAGCAATTACATTTCATGTTTGAGTGGGGGATGGTTCATGGTAATGTTATTTCAAATGAGGAAATTCAAGTGTATAAATAAAAAATTGAATTAATTTCTGCCCTCCCACATCCAAAATATGTGCATTAAGTGAAATATTTCATTTTTCATGCTGGTTTTTACCGTCGATTCATTAAAGAATTTAGTAAGATCACACATCCCTTGTCCTAATTAAAAAAAATGATTTTGATTTTTTGTTTGATAACATTTTTTTGAAGTGTTCAATTCACTAAAAATGAGTCTCACATCACCTACCATCATCCAACCATCAAGGTGGGATCTCCCCTTCGAACGTATGTGTGATGTCTCTTACTTTTCAATTAAAGAAGTTTTATCACCAAGG
This sequence comes from Viscum album, assembly GCA_963277665.1. Taxonomy (NCBI): domain Eukaryota; kingdom Viridiplantae; phylum Streptophyta; class Magnoliopsida; order Santalales; family Viscaceae; genus Viscum; species Viscum album. The sequence goes on along the minus strand of OY728145.1, from coordinate 1,079,985,194 downwards.
GTTGAGAAGGTTCCTCCTGTCATTGCATATGCCTTGCATACCCTTGACCCTACCCAGGTAAACAACACAACCACTTAAAAAGAACTCCATTCTATTGTGTTTTCCTTATAAAATTTCATTCATATCTTCTTGGGTCAAAATTTATTGTCTTTATGATAATACTGCCCTTAGGTTTCTCCTAAAGAAACCTAAAGCAACGCCCCTACTCATTCAGTGGATGCTCCTCCTCCCAATGATTGATCTTGAGATTAGAGATAAAAGAGGATTGGAAAATGTGGTAGATGACTACATTAGTAGGATTCCCCTCCCATTGAAACCCCATGTTTAATCTACCATCCCTATTAGATAATTATTCCCTCATGAGAACCTTTGTGGTGTTGTAGACCTTACCCCATGATATGCATACATTGGAAATTTTATAGCAGCATCTAGGGTCCCCATAGAATTCCACAATTCACAATCCTAGAGACTTAATCATGATTCATGATGGTACATTTTGTATGTCCCATATTGGTAGAGAATTTGTGTTGACTAAGTTGTTCGTCGATGTTTCCCTAGCTATTATTTTACATCTGTTTTTACCTTCTTCCACATTTTGGCATGTGAGGGGAACCTTGGATCCGAACATACATACCGAAAGGTCTAGAAATACTGACTATATTGGTCAGAATTGTAAAGGATTCCCATCTATTTTCAAGTCATGTTTTCATTCCAAATCCACAGGGAATATCTCCAAGAGGAATTAATTTCCCCAACATCCCATGTTATTCAATGAAATATTTGCTTCATGGGGAATTGACGTCATGGGGAATTTTACAAATTCATTTGGCTTCACGTATATATTGTCTATTGTTGAATATGTTTATAAATGGGTGGAAGAAAAGGCTAATAGGAATGATGACTCTCGAGTTGTTGTTGATTTTTTGAGGTCTCATATTTTCAGTAGGTTTGGTTTTCCATGATTCATCATTAGTGATCAGGGTTCTCATTTTTTATATCGCAACATGAAAATATTTCTTCATAAGTATGGGGTTGTTCATAAATTTTCCTCTTCATATCACCCCCGAAATAAAGAACAAGAAGAAATCTCAAATCAGGATGTTAAGAAACTATTTGAAAAAATTGTACAACCCAATAGGAATGATTGGAGCATACACTTTGATGGTTCACTTTGGGCGTACCATACAACTTTCAAAACCACAATCGGAATGTCACCGTATAGTATTATGATTTGAAAGGCTTCTCACCTCCCTATAGAGGTATACAACCATGAAAATTGGCTTGTTAAACAATATTATATGAATCTCTCATATGTAGGTGTGAATATGCAGCAATAGATTCAAGATTTGGAAGAAATTAGACATCATGTATATGAGAACTCCTAGATATATAAATAGAAAAATTTATATCCATGAGAGAATGGTTTATCAAAGAAAGATACATATTGGTGAGTATTTCCTCATGTATAATTATAGGATAATACTCCACCCATATAAGCTTTTTTCCTGATGGATCGATCCTTATACTATTACTAACGTTTACCATTTTGGTGCAATATATGTTTTTCATCAGAAGAGAGGGATATGTATTGCCATCAATGGGCAGCGACTTCAACACTTTTATGAGGATTTTTCAATGAATCTGGTAGATGAAATCCACATTCTAGAAAAATAATTCCAGTGAAACACACTATGTTTTACCCTTAATTCTCACATTTTAATTTATTACATTTAGGACACAACACATTCTAGGTGGGGGTGGGGGTGGATACATTGTTGAGTTCATTAGGATTTTCATCATCTTTTTTATTTCTTCTATTTTCATATTTTTATGGTATTTTTAAATTCCCAATATTGTTTAGTTAATTAATATTTTTATCATCTTTATCATTTCTTCTCTTTTTTTCCATCGTTATGGTACTTTTACTTTCCCCATATTTTTTAGTTCATTAGTGTTTTCATTTTATTTATTCTTTATTCTCCTTTTCCCCTTATTTGAGTTATTTTTACATCCCCCCTCTTATGGTCACCAGATCATGGAACTTACTGAAAATGCATGTTGAAAATTTTTTATTCCATGTTCTGTTAACATTTCAGGAAAACTTACCTTGGTTATGGAATGAATATTTGTATGTATTTAACATCAAAGTGTGATTTTTTGTGAATTGGATATGTATCAATGATATAAATGGTTATATATCAAAGAACCTTTGTGTTGATTGATTTCCCATGTGTGAGTAGTTTTTGGGAAAACATTGTCACTAATATATGAAAAAAATTACACCAAACCTCAAAGAGTAAATATTTATTAATTAATAGAAGATAAATATATGTTATGTTAATATTTATCAGATTTATAAATGATTTTCCATACATTTATTCCTTATTTGATCCATTTCATTATTGTGCCAGATTTACGTATGCATGTGTACCTGATATCTGACTATTGTATGCCCTAAAAATAAAAAAAAATAAAAAATATGGTCATGCCATGGAATGGTTAAAAACCAATTCCCCTCAACCTTTTATCTTATTATAACTATAACCATTAATGTCAGGAGGGGATCAAAAATGGTAAGAGAATAGTGTGAGATTTTTTTCAAGTGAAACATTTCAAAAAATAATATTAATATTAATAAATGAGGGGAGTGATGAAATGTAAAATAGATGAGGATATCTAGGTCATGAGATTATGGTTTAACTTCAAGGGGTGTTTAAGTTAGTGGGTCTTGAAATATTATTGAAAAGGATGTAGGGAATGTTCGGTGTAAAAAATCATTTAAGAATAAAAATATTAAAATAACCAATATTTACTAGAAATAAAGTGAAAATAATGGCATGGAATGGTTTTCACATACACATGGAGAGTTAGCTGCATGGTTGAGTTTTGAATTCCCTGCACAATTTGGCATCATGAATCTCTTTTAATTTCATTGTGATATAATTTTTGAGAAATCCATTTCCATTTTCCCTAAGAATAACTCTTTGGTGTGGTTTGTGCTTTGATCACCTTACTTTGATGAATTAAAATTTCATAGAATGTTTAATATTCATGAATTTGGAAATATCCGTATGAATAATTTTATTTTAGAATGTGTCATTTCCTAAGAGTGAAAATTTTTAGGTGTGGGGGTGTGATCTCATAGTGATTCACTATTCATTTCCACCCTTACACAACTGTTTTAAACTGGTTTTGTAATGAATATTTCAAATATAATAATAAATCTCACTTCATTTTTTATTAAATTAATTAATTTTTACCACTATTTAATAGGGAAATTTTACCTGTTTTATTGTTTACATTGTAGGAGGAGGTGATTTGGAGAGCTCGTGATGGAATTCAAGAAAAATGGACCAATCTGTATTAGAGCCCAAGCATGCATGTGGACATAAAGATGTGTTGTGGATAATATGTGCATTAAATTGAGTAAAAATGGGTTTATGAATGTAAATTAGTGTGGGTTACATTTCTCTATAAGACCACGGATCCCAATTTGTCTATTTGGAGGCCTAAAATAGGTCTACACTATGAAGAAATTATGGGTAGGCTAGTTTTAACCTCCATTCTATATTTGGTCCATAAAATGGGCCTCAGAGATCCAATTTGGATGGTTAGATCTCTATTTGACATGAGACTCGATGACCCATATATCTGCCAAATTTTGAGTCTTTCTTACATGCTTTGGTTAATCAACTTACTGCATAGAGAATGAGGAAGAAGTCTACCATGAATAGTCTCCTAGGCCCCCAAGAAAATGATTTATTTTGTGAAAATTGTGATGTATTTTTCACTGAAATATCCACTAAAACTCATTATCTCATGTTACACGACCAGTGGTAAGGGTGAGTCTAACTTGAGATGTCTCTTCACCCATTTTTGTTCTATTCTCCATCGTTTACTTCTAAGCCTCTTAGTGACCAATTTGGGGAGTATCCTTTGTTGTAATCCCAATCTCAATGCATGTAATCGTTGTAAGGTAATTTATTTTTAGGTTTGTTATTAATTGTTCTTAATTTTGACTTTCTTAATTTGTTTTTATTATATTATATTAAAATTCAAATCAAAAGAACAATAATCCCCATGTTCTTATGCAAAACCTAGATCTTGTAATGATTTGAGTGCATTTGCCTCTTTTATCACCCATTCTATTTCAAGATTGTTTGAATATATTACATCAGATGATTAAATCTAAGATTTCAAACCCATTAATATATTTTTTTTATTTTGGTAATATTATCTTTGACATAAATCAAGTCACCTCACCACATTTTTATGTGATTCCTTAATTATGTTCTATTTTTACATCGATTTAATAAAGTTGAATTTGATAAGTGGCCGATAATCAATATCATTGGTTGATCAAATCCTTCGTGGTAACCTAGTAATAAATCACATAACACACTGGTTTCAGTGTGTATAAAATCAAGTAATCATTGATCCTTCCCATTCCATTGATAGATGTGACATATTAAGTATCAAGGGACACTTACATGGGTTGATCACAATTTCTCCATCCTATTTCTCTTACATAGTAATAAAGATTCAAATTCTATTTCAAATAAACAAACCCTAAGATTTTTTATGTTCCAATTTCCATTTTATTTTCATGATAAAGACCATATTTTTACATTTATGATCTAAGGCTCTATCAATAGATTCCCTAGGGTTGTCGTTATACTACATAAATTCTAGTAAAAATTAAATAACTAATTTAACGTGCTCAAAAATGTGATCATTGAGTCCAACCTGAGTGCATTATGGAATAATTCTAGTTATTTTTATAAAATTCCCATGGTTACTATTTTTATTATCTTGTTTATATTTTGTGTTCACTTGGTTTCTTTTTAATACTTCTTGGTTATTTTCAGCATAGCTTGGTATCATTTCGTTTGTAATTTTGTTTTGGTTTTGGTTAAAAAAGGGGTACCCCATTTTTGAAAATAGTTAAGTGGTGTGTTTTATTTTTAAAATAAATGAAAGGATAAATTTTTTATTAAAATGGGAAAAACAAATTTTCATACATGTATTTAAAACTATTGTTTTTTGAATATTTTTGGATGGGAAATGTATTCATTTTTTGGTGTTTTCCTATTAAACTGTTAAATCTCACACCCTAAATGTGTCATTAGATGTTGGTAAGGATTATGTTTTTTATAGGTATGGGTTTCTTTTTTAGTTTCTCACCCATGAAATATCTCACACCCTACTTGTGTCATTTTAGATTATTTGATGTTGAAGGTTTGGCATGGTTTTTCAAAAACATGATTTGAAAGGGAAAATGATTTCTAAAATTGGTTTTGTTTAAAATTTAAGTTTTGTTTTGGAAAAGGTGGGTATTGTTTGATAATAAATATGTTTTAGATTTGGTATAAGTTCCTTTTAAGAAACTGGTTTTAAAATTTAAATGAAATAATTTTTCTTTGATAAGGGAATTTTTGGTTGTTCTTGTATGTGTTTTTCTTTTGATCTTGTTAAATTAGTTTGAGATATTTTCCTTGATGTGTTTTTGTTGGACGTTAATTTTTGTGTTCATGTTTTGATGTTGTTCAGAATATTACACCCAGAAAAATCCCCAACTTCTCTAATGAATCATTCATAGTTTGTAGTTCTTCTTATGTGTTGTCTATTTATCGTGGTGATCCAGATCTATTAGAGGCAGCGGAGTTGCTTGAAAATGTTGAGTGAGTCTTCGAATAATTATGAACACCCAAATTTTTTATAGTTCATTATATTATAGAATTTTTAGGGTACATATTTGGATTAGTGGATGGGGATTTCTCCATCATCGATTAAAGTTGGGATGTCGTGGTGTTTATGTCCATTTTTACCCAAGGGTTCAAACATGTGGAGGCGAAGATGAGGAAGGTGGAAGAGCTGTAGGATGATTGACCGGGCCAACGGTCAGTGAAATATTATATTGAACAATTCAACGAGTTGGTTTCATTATCTATGGATGAAAAATCATAGGATTAGTGAAATATCCTATTTTCATTTGGGGTCTCCATCCATAGATCAGCACAAAATTTCTCTCATCTGATGAAAATTATTTTGAGAAGTTAGTGGATGAAGCATTTTGAGAAACATTGTTTCTTGTGTTACAGTTAGTTGTAGTTGTATCTCATGAAGGTTATCTATCTGGTGATGGAAGTGTGATAGATGAACCTATTTTTGATAATTCTCTTTCATTGTTTCTGAATTCTAGTTGTCGGACTGTTCACTTGTGGGCCACCAGTGTGGACTGTTCATGCATTTGAAGGTGTCATGTTGAGATCCTACAAAGACCTATTATTACTGTTTCTCTTTATGTATTCTAGAGAATTTTTTTAAGAATCATTTATTGGAGAAGAGGAATCCTTGATCATATGATGTTAATGCCTGACTGTGAGGCAATGGATGCTTGAGTCATCAAGTCTATAATCAAGGGATATGGAGTGAATCTCAAACAATATCCAAAGATAACGGTAGTCATTGAAAACCTTGGCCATGTTTTTTCTCCAGGGTTGTTGGCTAGAAAGTTTATATTTCTAATTGAAATCTTATTTCTTTTTAGAGTTTATTTTATCTATGTAAGAATATCTATGATTGTGTTTTCTTATAATCTCATCCTTGGGTCTTTACATAGATGAACTTTTGTAAATAGGTCTAAACTTCCATTTGTTATTGTTTGGAGGAGTTTTTGTTTGTGAAAATAGTTGATTATAGATCATGTTCAGGATCATTGTTTAGTTCAGTTTCCTTCAATGGGTTTCCCCCATGTATTGGGGGTCTGGTTTATGTGGGAATGTTTTAGCCTCAGTGGTGGTGTTTTTTAGCTCGTACGAAGAATATTGGGATGGTTCATGTTGGGAGGTCCCTTGTTAACTCGTTGGGATGATCCAAAGTCATGGAAATGTGTTAGTAAAGTTATTATAGTGGGGAGAACCCTCTTTTGGTCTCTCATTGTTCATAATGTTGTGGTTTTCTTTAGAATCATTCAGGTTGGACTTTTTAAGTGAAAGTTCACCCTGAGGTTTGTAGTTTTTTTCAACATTATTCATCTTTATAATCAAGCTTGTTTGTATTTTGTATTAATGAATTTATGGGGCAAGAAATTATTTATGGTGGGGAGAATTTTCAAACTCAGAATTTTGAAATTATTTTATTTTATTCTTTTCCTAAATTATTATTTTTTGGGTGAGGTTCGATTTGAGTTCCTGATTTGAATTTTTATGTTTTTGAGTTTTTCGGTGGTATTTTGGCTTGTGAATGGTTTGGGCGCATGGTTTGGGAAACCATGTGTCCTATATTGAGGTCCATAGTTATGAAACATATTTCTCACATTCTTTTGTAAATAGTGTGGCGATCGTATAATTGGTTCAATCCATTTGGATTGTGGGTACTACATGGTTTGCTAAACCATGCGGCCAAATTGTACGAGCTGCGCAGATTCTTAAAATTTTGAAATTCCAATTTTCCCTCCCATATTTTTTAGCCCATTCAAGATTTCCTCCCCCTTTGTTATTTTTGGTGCATGAAGGGATCCCCCAAGCCCAAGTTCTTTGGTTCTCCTGCCACCATGGATTGTTTTCAAAGGTTATTATGCGAGTTTATTAGGGTTTTTACCAATTTTTTCCTCTTCTTATTATCCTCCTTGGATTTATAGTGTTTTCTTATTAGGGTTCTGTCTTTGAGGAACCCTTGGTGTTATTGTTTGTGTATGATTTGATTTATTGGATGTTAGGGTGTGTAGATTGTCTCTCAATCTTGGATCTCCTTCTCCTAATGTTTCTTTACATCTAAATGTCACTAATGTTAGTGTTTTTAATATTTTCCTTTTAGAAGGATCCTATTTAATGGTTGATCTTTCCTGAATAATTTATAAAAGGTATTCTATTGATTGTTATTCCTTGTTGTGATTTTGTATTTATTTTCTCAATGACTAATGGGTTAGAAATGTTTTTCCAAAGGGTTTCTTTTATTATGACTATGATAAATGAATTCTTGTTGTTTGATAAAATTCTAATTGAGTTTTTAAAAGAAAAAAAGGTTTCTTTGGGTTGTTTTTTCCCTTTCCAATATTTTTCTAATGTTGTTGGATTGTATTTCGGGAATCATAGGTGGAAATTGGGGACTTTTATGGTGCGTTCCACAAATGTATATTATTGTGATTATATATAAGGAAGTAGTGTTTCATGAAAATAGACCTTAAAATGATTTCATGGAAACGTTAGGGTATCATTAGATGTTTCCCGTCCATGGGTTCTTGAGGTGCACACATGGATGGGAATTCAAATGAAGATGTCACTCGATAGTGATCCCTCTTTTCTAATATTTTTTTTGGAATTCTAAATGGTTTGGTAATACTTCATGTGACTCAAAAATATTGTCTCAAATGTGTTCCTTGAATGTTGGCATGTTTGGTACCCTAGAAAATAGAGTTGGATTTTAAGTGGTATAAAATCTCTTTTGGCACCTTAAATATTTTTTGGTGTATTCTTCAATACTTTGGATATGGAATGGGAAACAAAATTTAACATTAAAATTAAATGCTTGTCTGGCATTACAAAAATGAAATTGGGTTTTTATATTATTTTGAATTTTTTTTGGAAATTCATTTTAAGTGTATTTAAAATGGTCACGATGTAAGGCCCGGTAGGAAATTTACAATGTTTTGGACATAAATTGTGGTTCTGGATGTGTAAATGCATGTTTGAAATCTAAAAATGTTTTGAGAAAAGTTTTGAGGAATAAATAATGTGACGAACGGGTTGGAACCTATGAACAGATTATTATAAAATGGGTACCTATATATAGGATTTCCAAATACGGGTTATGATGGTGAGTGGTATCAGTTTTTACAATAGGTAAGTGAGGTAGTAGGAGGTTAGGTGTGTCACACATGTGAGGGCCTCCTCATTTCACTATGGACTATTACCATGGGTTTCATGGGAATATCTCTGAGGGTAGAGTGATAGTTTTTTTTCAAAACCTATTAAGCATGTTGGTACACAATTGACTTCATATGGATTAGTGGGATGTTATACATTATTGGATAGTTTAGAGCAGTCAATTGATTGTTGACTATAGAGCTTCACCATACACCGGAAGGCGAGTCCGACCCGACTGAATCCATAGATCTCTCTAAGGTTGTTTAGAAAATCCCCACGATTACTATTTGTGTTATCTTGTTTATATTCTCTATACACTTGGTTTCTTTTTAATAATTATGGATTATTTTCAATAAAGTATCGCATATTTTTGTTTGGATTTTTGTTTTGGTTTTTTGATAAAAAATGGGTAATCCATTTTTGAAAATAGTGAAGTGGTGTGTGTTGTTTTGAAAAGAAAGGTAATGATTTGTTTGTTTATTAAAATGGGAGAAGATTATTTTCATACATGTATTTAAAAATAGTGTTTGTGGATAGTTCCATGAAATGAAATGCATGGATTCTATAGTGGTTTCCTACTGAGCTATTAAGGCTCACACCCTACTTATTCCATTCAGTATTTGAAGTCTCGAGTTTTTTCCAGGTGCAGGTTTCTAGTTTGGTTTCTCTCCCTTGGAGAAGGTTGGTATTGAGGTTGTGGGTGACCATGTGGTCACATGGAGATAATTTAATGTGGTTTGGTCTCAGTTTTGTGTTTAGTTTCTGATTTGTTCAGTTTTATTTTGTATATGGACTAGTTTAAATCTTTATTTATGAATAGTTGTTGGGTTTTTCTATTATTTAGTTTATTTTATTTGACCCTAGTTTATTAGTGAAAAATCATTCCCTCTGTGATTACATTGATGACCGTCACTATTTTAGGGCCCATGGGAATCGAGAACACCCTTCAGTCCATGTATCAGACTGGGTTAGATTTTCTGTTGGATGGAATCCTGACTTGGTTCGTGAAAATACATGTGGTTTTATCATTTTAAGGAATATTACAATAATTTCTATTTTAGTTATAATAAGTAGTTGATATTCACTTATAATGTCATATAGTGTGAAAAATTTCTATTTGTTTTACTAGTTTACTTTTTTAAGTGTTTATTATATTTATTAATTAGTGAACTAGAATGGTATTATTCTTTCCTCTTTTTGCTAGCTTGCATAATATTTATCATTTTATTTACTAATATGTGGGAACGAACGGATTTTATACTTTATATTTTTCTATTAAGAATGTGTTTATAGTTTTATCATTTAATTTACTATTTTTCTATAAGAATTTTTTATTTCATGCACTAAAATGATTGTAAAAGTTATTCTATTCTATTATGGCCATGTAACATGCTATAATTTATACTATTAATATACATGTCATGTGTCTAAACTATTTATGTTTAATTATTTAAATATATATTATCCCTTGATTATCCTTAATATATTAATGCCTAGTTAAGGGAGAGTTATCTTGAATGTTTAAAATGTACCAAAATAATTCATTTTACTAACAATAGTTGAACCTTTGATTACTTGTTTGAATTGTTACCAATAATTGTATTGTTTTTTGATTATTTAAAAACCCATTTCATAGATCCTAGGAATTAATTTCTCTATCTATTTAAAAGTAATTTATTTTTAGGATAGTTTATATTATTTCATTGGGGATCCATTGAATTTTTGGTTTTATTACATGTGTTCGTATTTTTGGTCAAAACGGGAAAATAAACATAAATATCATTACCCATTTTTTGGTCCTGATATAAGAAGAGACATTATAATGTATTTGTGCATCATGCATAACCATATTGTTAGGTTATAACTTAAAGACATAACTATCATGTATTTTGAGTGTTATTTTTTACACCAAAAGGATTCAATCTATATGTTTTAATAGAATACAAAGGTTTTCAGTTCGTTTTGAAATTCAAGATACTCATGATGAATTTTCATCCACTGAGGAGAGTTTGTTGGGTTATAAAATTTCTCATATAGAATTATTTTATCCATGTTCTCGGACAGTTTTCTTGTAGTCTCCTCACTTTAATAAGTTCATTATTTATATTATAAGAAGTTTATTATTATTATGATATTATAATAAATTTATTAATGTTATATTGAATTTTTTATTAAAAAATTTATTAATAAATATATTTATATTAAAATATATATTACAAATAAATTTATTAATATTTTAATAAATTAATATTTTAAAAAATCAATAAAAATAAAATAAATAAATATTCAATGTGAATAAATTTAAGGATCTATTAATTACATTTGAAATTATTAATTACAACAAAAAATATTATTATTTATAAAAAATAAAAAATATTTTTAAAAACACATCATTAATAAACAATGATGGCCTCTAGGGTTTTTATTTTTTGGAGATTGATATGGAATGCATTTTTTTGATCCAATGTATGTCTTTATTTCTAATCCAAAGAACAATGACGATGATCTTTCTTAATTTAGGGGGGTTTGTGAGCATAAACAATAAAATTCATGTGTCTCTGTATGTCCTAGTGAGTTTTTATGTGATGTTTTTCGGTGACTCGAAGAATAATGGTTAATTCAGATCTTCTGAGTTTGATTCAAGAGACAGATTATTCTCTATTTATATAGATGATTCCATGATGTTCCATAATATAATAATAATAAATATACCTCTAGAATTCATTGAGACTAATTTGGAGATTATAGATTCACAAATCAAGGATTGAAAACATTCAATCCTAGATAGATTGATGAATCCTCCAAAGACTATGAAGACGGAAGATTATTTCCCTCAGAATTTGGTTTCCTGACGGTTGATTGGAGGGGGATGGAATTTCATACAATCATTTACATCAAGTTCAATATTTCATAATGGTTTCCAATGGGTTTGTTCATGAAGCTGGAAACTCCCATCAATTCAGTATCATAGAGGGACCTTCTTTCCAATTGGAAACGCTCATTGTAGTGTTTTTCCAATGATTCTTAAGAACTGGCTTTCATCGATGGGATGGTAGGTCAAGCTCCTTACACCCTTGGGGGGGGGGGTTGTTTTCTACTCTTGGAATCTCTTACAAATTTAAGATATGTTCATAAATCCTTTAAAAATTGCCATGTATGATATCAATCACCCTTGAATTAACAACCAATTATTATCATGTGTAGATTTTAGAATCATTTGTATGTATCTAAGGTTCTTCATCATTGTAGATGTCAGTATGTATTATAGGTTCTCCATCAATGGTATCCTCTTATCTACTAATTTGAGATTCTTTGGTCATCATTATGATAAATCTGGTTTTATAGCTACAAAGTGGGGAACTCGAGAGTTTATTTCCATCTAGGGATAGTGGAGTTGTTTTGATGTTGGGATTAGATCAATGAAATAAGCTTCCTACCTATCCTTGTGAGAGGGATTAGAACCCGTAAAGTTCATTGTCATGTATTAGGTCACATTATACCTCTTAAGGTCATGTTATAAGGAACTAACAATATAGTTTAATGTCATATTCCAAGGATATTCATGAGAAAGGTTCCTAACCTATGTTTGGTGTGAGACTTATATCAAGACATCCTAGTAATCCTATAAGAAGTATTTATTTCCAAGATGAATTATACCCGACTAGGAATGTTCACCTAGGAGAATAGGGTTGAAAAAAGGTGTTGGGTTTGGAACTCAGGGAGGCTTCCTACACATCCCATTTAGGTGGGAATCAATGTCAACGTAGTTCATTTAGTGTCTCAAGGGCGTTTTTCCCTTTAAGAGGATTAAGTTGGGGCTTATTCCTAAGAATGATACACTATAGAAAGAGGAGAATGAGTGATGTTTTGTATCATGGTGATTTGAAGGATTATTTATGGATTATAACTATGTATGAGTCTCATTGATCTCGGAACTTAGGTCGACATCCAATGTATCTTAATTATATACAGAATCAGAGTTCTCGTAGTTCATGAAAATGTCAGGGCTTACACATTAAGTTTGTCTTGGTGAATGTGGGTTATGATTGTTACTTACTCTTGAGGATGATTCCCCTAATCGTTTGGGGCTAACACTTTGAATGAGACCCAAAGACAAATATTATTGAGGATTGCTCTTCAGAATGATACCCATTGATTGGTTTGGGATCACGTGGATTTCATGACCACCATTCCTCTATGACCACGTGATTCATGATCAATTTAAGGAACAAGATGAAGTTGAAGATCTAGAAGACCACACAATTTTCTTTTCCCTGAGGTTAGATACATGGTCTTGAGGACCCTCTATATGGGGGGCACATTAATGGAAGGTGAGAGGAAAATTCTAAATAATACTCTTCCAAAACATGCATTCAACAGTGTGGATTCCTTTTTTTACCACCCTCTATGTTCACATGAGTCAGGATGAGTCATGATAGAATGTAATGGACAAAAGGGATTCAAAGATAAGTCAAACCAAGAATCTTTTCTTCCTTTGTTGGAATAGGCTGAGGATATGGGAGGGAGATGAGAGTACTCTGGTGGTTATCCCCTCTCTGACCCAGTGTCCAAGGGGTGAGGAGGAGATGGAGTGAAGTATCCATCAAGAAAATCTTGGGGATTACACTAGGAAGGTTGACATTAAATAGGTTCTACAGTGGTTTATGACGATATCATTCCATGTTGAATGAAAAATCATGTGTAATCCTCAGCCTCCCCCACCTAGAACTAGAGGCTCGAGGTATTAGAGAAGGTAAGGGTATGATATGGTCCTAACCCTTTTATCTATAACAAATAACTCCTTAAAACTATCATTAGGTTAGGGGTCCTTGTGACCGAAGGCATTTAAATCCACAAACACCCCAAGAAACCTAACCCTTTGGTAGGATAATTATTGGAAACTTATGACTATAGGAATCAAATCAAAATGGGTGATAGGTTTGTGTGCCTTTTCGCATGGGTTTTCATTTTCATAGGTTTCAGTGGTGGATTCAAATTTTATCCTCTTAGAAAAATAAGGAAAAATAGAAGAGGCTCCCATGGGTGGTTTTGAAAAAGGGTCTAATTGGTGTCTCATGTTGGTTAGTGACTTGGGCGAGCCAAGAGAGGATCATGCATATAGTCTTGGGCATGAAAAAGAAGGCTTGCATAGGGGGTAATTCAATCCGGTGGACTTGGGTAAGGTGATAGTACCTTGGGTGATAAACCACATGAGGAAAACATGGGTGATGATTTTCTAAAGCATTCATGGGTCTTTATAGGTGTTCCGAGAATTAGCTCGCACATGTCTTTAGATAGGATATGGGACCCCATTCTAGTGTTATCCAACCATAGGGGAGTGAGAGACTCACACATGTGTTGTTTATTTTAAACCTTTAGAGGAATTTAGTTTCACTCTCCCCCGTTAATTATTTCTTATTTAGTTTTTAGAGGAGTACCTAGAAGGTTTTTAGGGGCTTGGGTGAAGGAATGTGGTGATCAGAGCATCTAGAGGGAATTTTAGTCCATAAAAATGAAGTCCCCATGGTATTATTTTTAGAAAAATAGTGTACCTTTCAATAAGGTGATATCTCACTTAGGGGTTCTACGTAGGTATCTCATGTATGCTCTCACTCAGACTAATCGAGAAAGATAATGTGTTGGTAACCTGAGCAATGTCGGTGCTTTGGGGTGGTTGGGTGAATTGAATTTGGAGGACTTCGTGGTCCTTGTCCTTATCCATCTCTCTTCATCTCTTCTCCATATGTTATTTCCCCTTTTCAACTTTTAATCTATGTGAAAAATTGTAGTTTTAACAAAATCCCCCATCTAGATTAGATATTACCAAAGGAAGAGGGCCTAATCCTATGGAACAGATATAATTTTTTTGATGGATTGTATAGGTAATCTGCATATGTCTTATGTGCTGGTAGGATTCTTAGGTCTACAGTGTAGGTGGGGTTCATTTGAAAGCCATATAGAGGGGATTATTCACCTATAAAAAAGGTCCTCATTTCAACAGAGATCTCTCACGACTCCATATTTATTGTCTCTCCACAGTAGTCACCCATACAGACACTTCATTGATGCTTCCTTAGTTAAAGCATTGTTCAAACATAAATGATATGTCTCATCCTAAACTATACAAAATTATTGTGCATGTTATTATATAGATACCTTGAATGATAACCCTACATGAGTAACTTTCATGAGGAACTTGCACGAGGAACCTATAAGAATTCATGCCTTCACAAAATTTTCTCCATTTATTAAATTTTTCTGAAATGAAATTGTTAATAATGAAAACTTGGTACTTATTTCTAGGCTTAATAGCCACTGAAAATAATAAATTTTCCAAAAAAACCATGCCATGAATAGAGTGGATTATATGGTAAAAACTTTAGGTAATTGATATTATGATGCTAATTATACTACTCAATCCAATCTGGCAGGACATCTGAAGAAATATCACAGTTAATTTTCTAAGAGTAACTATCTTATGATTTATGTCCACAACCTTAAGAAGGAGTCCCTATTCGAATAAATATACTCTTATATAATATTTTCATGATTATATAAACATCACCACTGCTAACATTACAAGAATGGGTGCATATATTAATGTTGGGACATCATCCAAAACTTGTGCCATGAAATATAGACAATGTGCTCTAGATCTGAAGTCGAAAAAAACTAAATTCAATCTTCAATGTTATCCATCTATCTTCCTTGATTCATAAACCAATCATTAAATGGGGTGGCATAAATAATGGTACTTTCACTCAGGAAGGGGTGTTAAGCCTGCGTGTATGTGGGCATACCAAGTGTGTTAAACTTGCAAAAATTTAAATAAGGAGATACAAGATGCCAAAATCTATGAGGTCGTATGGGTAGGGAAAACCTATGTACAAAATAATGTTGAATTTATTACTGAGTTTACTATTGGTAGAATCCATATAAAAACTCTTTCCACTTGATGCATGGAGATGTTGGTATTAACTTTTGCGACATCCACAAGATTTCTGGGGCTCTTATCTATAGAGTTATGTATGACAAGTTAATACCTTAAAGGGAGATGTGTGATAATGTTGAAAGGATTCCACCTCTGGTGAACAATCTGATGATGATAGATCGAGAACTTATAAATGAATACCCTTTTCTGAAGAGGGATATCCATCTTGAATTGTGGATAATTAAATTACTAGGGCTAGAGGGATAAGGAACAACTTGAAAATGACCAATGGGGTGTCCCAAGATAGAAAAAAGATCTATTCATACATTTTGGATGACTCTATTGAAAGGGTATTATGAAAAATGGGGGTATGACCCCAAGTCCATCATTCCTATGAAGATACATCTCACATGATTTTATCCATGTAGAAAAGTATCTATCGGCTTCCTGTCTATGATTCCAAAGATGGCATAAGGCCAAGGAGATTTTTTGTGGCGTCCATGATGGATGGGAAGAAGCGTATGGGGTTGGAAATCCACATCATAGGGAAAATTTATTGAATCATGCTGCATGTTCATATGTGGAAGGCACCATTCAAAATTGCAGGGCTATTCCAGTTATCATGTGGATCAATAATGGATCATTTTAAATACTCCTCCATGTTATGTGGGGTTGTGATTCCTAGATACCAATTTAGACTATATGTTCAGGTTTTTTTTGGTATTCCACCATTGTTTATAAAGCCTCAATGATATCCTACTGATGTTGAGCCTATTTAATGAGATTGGATTCTTCTCATCTGGGGTCCCACCTACTGGGAGCGTTACAAATGATGGGAAGTCTATCACTATGATATGTTCATACATGGTGGCCTTTAGATATGGTGTTCTTTAAACTCATATCATTGGAGTGGTTATATAAAAGTCATATTATCAATATATGTTTTCAATCTAATTCAAGTTCATGAAACAAATAACTATATCTCTTCCAGTGCATGTTTGGCTAGAAAATCATTTAATGGTATCCCGATAGGAATGGATGCTTAAATCCATTAAGTTGAGTCAAGTGATGATCAACCTACCTCCATTGGATGCGACTAGTGGATTAACTTTGTGTAATTACCAGTAATGTATTTCATCATACATTGAGGGGTTTTCAAAAAAATGTGTTCATGAAATCGGTATAGGGAAATCATCCAAGTGTGGAAAGAAGGGTATAAAGGCTTCTACACATAATGAATATGTTTCTTCTCCCCGGTAGGATGCTTCATCCCCATTGGATGGTGATGATGATGAGGTTCCGAGATATCCCAAATGACCTCATGATAGGTTTAGTCTTCCATCTAGAATCAAATATGATAGAACAACTGAGGTTTTACCTAGACGTTCTAGTCTTCACCACCATGAAGAGACTCGGGTTCAGTTTTCTTTGGCTTTATCTCTGATAGAGATAGTCAGGAAGCCTATGAAAGATAGTGTTATCGAGTAATCTCAAATGCAGGTCAGATGACCTCAAAATTCATGCGACCAGTAGTAGTACAACTTTGGAACGACATGTCCTCTAATGTTGAAATCCTATGGGTACTCTTTTGTTCTAGGATGCAAGTTCCATAGATATGAGATGCTCATGCCCCGCCCAATATTCACTTCAAATAAAATCACCCTAAGGTGCATATTTATATCTGGGTGCTAGAGAAGCTCATTTATAGAACTAATAACATGTTACCTAAAACAAGAAGGCTGGAGGACATGATGAGACGAGGCACTGCTGAAAGGGTCGATCACTCATCTTTTATGGAGTGGATTGATTATATAAATCTTGAAGACACACGCTCCCTTTTTCCATATCCTGTTTTTCAACTCATTAAATTTATCTATAAAAAATATTTGTTGCTAAGGGGAACGTAATTTTAATTTGTTTCCAGCCAATGGGAAATAAACTAAGGTTTCATTGGTGAAATATGACCAATATAGTACACCGATCGAGATAGATGAAGTTCCTCCCTAATAGGGATAACTATCAAAAATCCAATAGATAATGGAGAATGAGATGATGGAGGAAAACAATATTTACAGCTATGAAACCAATATTTCCATAGGTTGATTCTTTCCCTCCTCTATTGAAAAGGAAGGAATGACATAGGATGAAATATTATGCTAAATGCCTCTTTAGTAATGGTAATTTATCATGGAATCATTAATGTCGGCATTATCCAGAAAAAATTTCTAACCCATTTCAGGTTGCAGAATTTTCATTCCACTCCTCTCTTAAGGGGAATACAAACGAGCCTCCAAGAACTAAGGCGGTCACTCTAGACGAAGTGTGGATCTTTTCAGTTCAGTTGGATCCCTCGACAAAAGAAGTTTTGAGGGTTAAGGATACAACATTTTTACCTCTCACCATTCCCGCCACTATAGAGAGGGATAAGGATTTAGGTAATGTAAAAGTTATATCATAATGTGTCACAAATATTTTATTTACATTAAACCCAATGATATTTTAGGTTCATATCATGCACAGGAGGACCCTATGATGGTTGATGTTGACCCTACGACTGTCACTGAGGAAGCTGTTCAGGGTCTCAAGTATCATGGAGTGGGTGGTGTACTGGGTCCCGAGCTAAACATTCTAGGAATATTAATTAGTGAGATTACTAATGGGACTGTGAATACAATACATGCCAGGCTAATTTTTTCATGTCCTTTGAAGAACTGATGAAACATATTAATATTCCTACTACTTTAATAGAATTTGAGGAAATTATCCGAAATTTAATATACGTGGGTGTCTATTTCTGCGAAACCAATTTCTTTTTTCTCTGATTGTTTTATCATGACTGGAAATAATGTGCATCTCCGTTAATGGAAAATTTAATATTTATTATGCATAAACAGGGATTATAAGTCCACCATAGTATAAATTTTGAGGTGGGGCGGGGGATAGCTGAAGTGGATCTTGAAATGGGGATTTATCGTGAGCTAAATTTAGTGAACCCCTTGAATACCAAGAACAGTTCCTCTCAAAAAGAGGTTCCAATTAAAATTGTCAAGGTCGAGGATTCTAGGGAGAAATACACCGAAGCTACAGACCCTTTACATGGTAAGTTTCACTGACTGCTTTAATCATACCTTATTTTTTTCCAATTTTATTTTTGAGGATAATTATGAGTCTTTTTCAATGTATAGTGCTTTTAACAAAAGTGGTACGGTATGAGGGCAGAGCCTCTATGTTAATGCATTCAACACCAGAACAAGAAGTTGTTATCAACTAGAAGTGATAAGGGAAGTGTGCTTCATAAATTTCACAAATCCCAAAGTATATTTATCCCTCTGAAAGTGTCTTTGAGTAAGATATGTAGTTGAGGAAATCTCTTTTCATCACATTCCATAGATTTTGGTAGGATATCTAGATAATAATATCTAAGATGGCTCTTGATGACCTTCCTTCAAGAACCCAATGACATTATTTTCTTTTTTGGTTTGTTGGGATATAATATATTAGATTACCACACGATTCATGATGTTTTAAAGGAGGTCATTCTCAAATGGGAGTGAGAGAAAATCTTCAAGAGGACCTCATAAAGGTGAATATCCTCATCAATGTTGATGATCTCGACTCTGAATTATCCCAACCGGAAACCAAACATACCATGAAGAAGGTGGAATGTAAACAAGAGATTAATGAGAAAACCATTCAAGTGTCACTCCTTTAGTAGGAATTTGATGCAGCCTAGGGGGATGTCGTACTACTCCACCATTCAGTAGAAGGATTCCAGACCAAAGGTTAAGCTAATATTGTGACATTAGTAGAAGCACATCACCAAGACAAGGTTACTGAAGCAGTTTGGTTGACTTGAATTCAATAGGTGGTTGATGGAGATCAGATGACCATTCAATAGATGTAGTGTTTTATTGATAGAATATTAAAAAATTTGATGGAGAGACTCTATCATACAGATATTCCACTGGGTTTTTTATCCACGAATGAAAATATTATTTTTCTTCTAATAATCCATGTCTTCATCCATGTTTTATTTCTGTGGCCATAACATGAAATTGAAATTGGTTTTCATAGAAAGACATTTTTCCCTAGAATTTCATAACCATAGTGAGTGGTCGGGGAAATTCTATAATTTTTTCATAATCCATGGGGCCTAGCAAGTATATCCTTAATATTTATAGGGTTGTATGGAAAACCCTATAAAAAATGTGTCTTTTATGTCATCACTCTAATATTTTTTCCTAAGATCAATATAATGGAGGATTTATAGAGGAGGGTTTGATCTTCTATAGACCACCCTTTTTGGGTTTTCATCTTGACATGTTTTATGCCTTTTATCCCTTAATTTATTAATTTATCCTAAACCATATGGAGTGTAGGTCTAATGAGTTGAGAATCTTTTTTCAAATTTCTTTTTAAGAGTTTTCAATATGGTGTGTTCTGTTTCTCTTTTTGTGTTTAATTTAATGTCAGGCATGCTAGACTAATAAGGTTGGTGTTCTAGTATTAAAATATTTGACATCAAGTTTCAAAATGTTGACCCAAACAAATCATATGGTTTGATAATGTTATTAAATTATTCATATAACTGATGTGGAATCTTGAACCACGATTTTGTGGTACCATGATCTAAAATAAGATATTATGAAATAAAAGAGGTGTCTCTTACTAATGAAGTTATAACTGGTCAATAAACACATTTTTTGGGATGTTTTATGTAGAGCTAGCTGGGGAATGTTACTGCATAGTCAAATAGTGGCATCCTTTGGTTGACAGGCCCATTATGAGGGTGGTTTTTATGGAAGGCCAACTGGGGCACATACTGCATCTTCAAGCAAAAGAGTTCTTATGAATTCCCACATTCTATCACTAATGACTGAAGTTTATTAATATTCAGATTTCTCATGACCACAATGGGTGATGTTTTCAATGGAAGGTGTCTGAGAATGAAAGGAATACCTTCTTTAGTGTTTTCCATGAATGGGAAACATCCATTTCATGAATTTATCTTGAGTAAAAAAGGGTAAATTTTGTTACCTAGTCAATATTAGGTGGAAGGCCCCTTTATGACAAGGGATAACATATCATGATGTTTAATATAATTCAATCTAAATATTAACCATATAATTTAACTTCTTTTGTAAAGGACATTGTCATACAATTCAACATCTTATGATTAAGACATTGTTATATGAATTTTAAAGTCTTACAACTGATAAATTATACAATTCAGTTTAAATTCATACAAAAAGGACATTATGCTATGAATTTTAATGTCATACAACAAGTACATTCAGGGATATAATTTTATGGTCCTTATCTTTAAAAAAGGGTATTTTTCCCCTGTCATTGTAATTTTTTATGAATACACTGTCACTTTTAGGGGTGAGGGGGTGAAATGATGTAATCTATAATATAGGGATTTATGGATCCAAAGAGTGGGATAGAAAAGGATGTATCATGGAAATAATAGAAGTATCTCAAGAGTGTGGAGCTATGACTGGTTTAAAAATCCATTATGAGGGTTGTTGTACACTAGGAAAACTAGATCACATACTGCATAGTCAAATAATGGTATACATTAACTGAAGAGCCCGTTATGAGTGTCATTTTTAAACAGTGGTGCATACTATATCATCAAGATAAAGAGCCCTTAAGAATTTTATCATTCTATATATAGAATCTAATGGATGTTTGTAGATATTTGGATTTACAGAGTCATAGAGTTTGGTTTGTGGAAATAAATTTATTAAATACAAAAGGGTCATTTCAAGTAAAAATTCCAAAAGGATCAGGGGAATAGGATATCTCTGAAGGTCTTACCCAAGTGTAGGAAATAGGAAGCCTATATGTTTAGGTCATATGACTGTGAGAATATTTCTTGTAAAATGGCATATGACAATTTTCATATTGGACATAGATTATACCTGTATATTTTGGACATGAAAATGGAAGTTTCTAACCATGGTCTTATAGGTTTTCAGATAGGTAGATAGAGGATATGAGAACAATATTCGAGGGATGAATTTAGAATTAATTGGGATCATTGTTTCAATATATTTATGTCAAATATTATGATGATTGAAGTGGTCTCCCCTAATGATGAAGTTACTGCTGGTTGAAAAACATGTTTTTAGGTGGTTTTATGAAAATAGGACATGGGAATATTACAACATACACATAATGTGGCATCCTTTAGATGAAAAAACCATTTTTGGGGTGTTCAAAGAAAATAATAATGGGGAATATTACAATATAGTCCAGGGAAAGAGCCATCAAGAATCAGGAATTCTGCAACCGAGAGCCAGAGCAAGTTTATGAAGATGTCAAAGTATCCAAGATCAAGAGTATGATATGTGGAATGGGTTTTTATGAGCACAAAGGAACCACATGTTCTGATATTGGCCATTTTTTAGGGTCCCTTGTATAGATCTGACTCATATATAGAAGGGAGAAATATATGTGTCCTTGGAGGACCCCTGATGAGGGGAATTAAATTAAAATTTCTTTCATGGAACTTTGTTTGTATGTAGGAGAGGGAGAATTTTTATTTACATCATGGATGAGACTGGGATTTATGTCCTAAGAATTACCAAGTACCTCATTAGTTTGAGAATAAATCCACATATAGTTCTAAAGTAATGTTCCCCCATATTTATAGAATTCATTTGTGGAGGAAATGGGGGGGGGGGTGTGGGTTAATGTATAGGGTGAGAACATATATTAGATCCCCTCATGTCGATTTGACTCATTCATGGGAGATCATGGACATATCTTGTATCCTGATGCAAATGTTCCCATCATTGAATATATAAATGTCACTAGGTATCTCATGGGAATGATAATCATGCCATATATAGTTCTAGAGGAAATCAGGCAGTTTATTGTCATACGGTGAGTACATCTAGTGTCCCTTTTAGGGTCTTAGATCTAGGGCCATAACAACCCTTACTACATACTGATATTGTTTACCCATTCAAGGAACTCTTTTACCAAAACTCTTTATTCCACATTTTCTATGCTTGGTGTGAGAAACAAGGAGTGGTAGAAGCTTCTTCTATGACAGGAAGACAATAGAAATAAAGTATAAATGAATTTATATTTTTATGGCGGTTGGTCCAGGAGGTATGACCCATGATTCGATACACATCTCATTGGGTTGAGAATCATGCCATACATAGTTCTCGAAATCTGGTGTACTTTAACATCACACGGTGATGACAAAGTTGAACTCACATGAAAAAGGGAAATGTTGTGGTTGGGCCCTTGGATGGAATCCAAGGAATCACTACATACCACATTAGGATAAGATAATCAAGCCACACATATATCTTAAAAGAATGATGAAGTTTCATGTCATGTGGAAAGTAACTAGGTTTCCTTATGTGAAAAGTGAGTCAAGTGACTGGTAGTTATTGAAAGAAAAATACCCACATTTATCATGATTTGAAATATGGAGGATGGAATTTGATATATATTTATATATATTTCTTTAATTGTTGATCAACTAGAGATAGGTGATCCATGTGTAACTACGTATATCATCAGAATGAGAATAAAACCACATGTATTTCTTGAACGGATCCCAGTACCGGTTTGATTTATACACAGTTGAAAGGGGGATATATATATTTTTTGGACCAAATATTGAATATCTATGCATCCCTAAGTTTCTAATTAGAATTATAATAAAATCACATATAGTTCTTGAAATGTTCCCTATGCATGTCTCACCCATTCACATATGGAGTGCAGGGTCCTTTATATTTACTTGTGGCTATAACCAATATTGGAGAACCGAGTGTCGCTTCATATCTCATTGGAATGAGAATCAACGCATATATATTTAAAAAATAACCATATAGTTTAACATAATGTGGAAAATGATTTTTTTCACCTAACATGAATGAAATATTCTGGTTTGACCCAGGGATAAGACTCATGAGACACTCCATATCTTACTGAAGTAATAATCCAGAAACCTATAGTTCTTGAAAGTATTCGCTATTCTAGTTAGGTTCATACATAGGGAAAATAGGTGTGTGTGTGTGGGGGGGGGGGGGTTGTTGTGAACTAACGTCAGATAGAAGATCATGTCGTCACTATGAAGGTCATTGGAATGAGAATCAAGCCACACGTACTTCTTGAGAAGATTGTTTTGTTTACCAACATGCGATAAAAACATGATATGTGGGGGATTATACCTAAAAGGGGTTCCCAAGTGCCACCATGGAGTGGGAATAATGTGATACGGGATTATGAATGGGATATTTAAATCATTTCATCCTCATGTCTGGCCAAGATGGCATTGTGACCCACTGAGGGGTTAGAGAGATGGTATTGGGGCTTATACCTAAAACGAATTCCATTTTTAGGGACCACAAGGAGTGTCAACTCGTGGTATTTTGTGTGGTTTATCAACATTGGATGATAGAGGCATTAACCATGTAGTTTAATGTAATGCAATGAGGACTAACATGTCTTGTGGTTTTGGTTCATATGCCTAGAACTATATATTGTGCAGTTTACCATCACACGATAAAGATGAAGATTCCATGAAATTTAACATCTTGCAACCCATACATTATGTCATGCCTTTGAATCTCATGTAACTAGGAACAACTATGTTATTTAACATCATGTATCTATGAGGTATATGATGCTATGCAGTTTAAGGTCTTGATGCTAGTATGATTCACCATACCATTTCAAGAAATACTTTTTCAGGAACCTTTTATTGGTTGGAGTTGTAATGTTTTTCCCATCCCTTGAGATCAAGGAATAAGATCTGTTAGATAGGAAATTTGGTATACAATAGGATCCCTCCCACTTTGGTTCAATATTCAGAGACTTATTATTTGGTATAATTGGTGTTCTAAGGACCATTGCCAGTTCTCCTTGGAGTAATGAGTGGAGTTGAACCTTCTTGTTAAAGGCTCATGCTATCCAATTTTGATAAATATTCAAGGGATTCAAGGTGTGAAATATTTTCTCACTGAGCTACTCCAATTCATCCATTTTTTTCTAGGAATATTCATATATTAATATCTAGACCTATATGGAAATGAAAATTAATGATAATTGTACCTCAATGAGAAAGACTGTTTCAATCTTGTATACAAATCAGTATGGGGTCACCCTTGTGGTAATGAAGGTTGTAGTCTTGTCGGTCCATAAGGCTTGCAAAAGTTTGTTCAGAAAATGCTTTTTATCTTTTTCCACCATCTTTTGGAGTATTTTTGTCATGGTCTTATTGAAGGACTCGATATTACTATTAACTACAAAATGATAGTAAGATTAATATTGGATTTGATATTGTATTCATGATATCGTTTTTCACATCAATAGAATAGAAATTGTTTCCATTATCTGTCAATATTTTATAAATGACACCAAATTTGTTAGTAATGTTGTCTTTTATGAAGCTAACACGGATTTTTTCCTCAACTTCTTTGAGGGGTATTACCTCATCCTATTTAGAGAATAAATTGATATTAGTTATGATGTATTTGAATTGCTTGGCCGTAGATGGAGGGTATGGTCCAAATACATCAATTGCCCAAATGAAAATTGGCATTCAGTGTTTGGATGAATGTAGTAACTATAGGGGTGGATAAATGAAGTAGGTATGAACATGGTCGGAATTGAATTTCGTGGTGGTATCAATGAAACCCTATTAAATCAAAAGCTAGAAGTATTCCTATCATCTGTTTTTATCAGAATTCTCAGTCCCTAACTGGTGGGTGTCACATGCACTAGAATGTACTTCTTCCATAATAGCCCCAATCTCTTCTTCTTTGATACATCTGATAAGTACTCCATCAAATCCTCTATTATAAAACAATTAATGGTTATTTGGGCCATCATAAAGAGTGAAATTGACAAATAACCACTATATTTTCTCTTTCCATTCTCTATCCATTGGGATCACTCTATCCAAAGGGTAGTCCATGATTTGTTTCATCCATCTAGTGGTAGGTCCATACTTCTTAGGGATAGGGATGATTTCATAAATCTCCACTTTTACAACTTGAACAAAAGGTGAGACCATTTGGTTATGGGAAATGATTTTTATTATTTCATCCCAATTTGGATCTATCAGAGTGGTATCAAAAATTTCCAATTCATCTTCTTGAGAATTCTATGATCATTCCTATAAAAAATTTATTGATATTAGGGTCTTCGATCCTTCTCTCTAATGGGATCCTAGATGTTCCATCAAAATACATTTCTCATGTTTGTGGCCTATCTTGAATAGTGAATATATCTTCATCTTGAAGATCGATATTTTACTATGTTGCCTATGTAGATGGGGGCTTTGTAAGGAAATATGCCAATGCTTGGAATTTCTCTACATTATAAGGAATAAATCTTATATCAAACTATTGAGTAATAAACACCCATTATGTCTGATGTCCTATCAATATAAGACACAAAGTGATTTACTTGAGTGGGTTACTGTAAGAGACAAATTGGACCTCGTGGTGCTACAGGTAGTTCCTCAATTTCTGAACTATGAAGATTAATTCTAGGAAATTATTCTCAGTATTTGAAAAATGAGTCTTAGCCTTGAGCATGGTTTGACTAAGATAATAAAGGATATTTTCTTTCCCATCATCATTCTTTTATGAAAGGGAGTCACTCAGTAATCACTCTATGAACATAATATACAAAATGAGTGGGTTTCCCTCAATATATGGAATCAATATCAAGGACCTTAATAGTTTTTTATTGAGGGTGTTAAATGATTATTAATAGTAACTAGTCCAATGATATTTCACCCATTCTTCATTTGTTTGGGGAATGGAAGACCATGGCCTGTAAGGTTAGATATGAAGTGATGGATGTAGGATAAATTTCCTTGAAGTCCTCTTAACACTTTGAGGATTCAAGGAGGTGACATGATAAAGATATATTTTGATTTCTCATGATCAATTTTGTTGTTCTGATAACATATAATGAAGTCAAGAAACATCTCCCAGGCCACCTAGAAAGAACATTAAATGGGGTTTGTCATCAATATATGTTATCATAGTTTTTTTAAATGGATCATGTCATATAGGTGGTTAGAATGTTTCCAGGACTTGAAAAATAGAATATCAATATAGAATTGAACAAAATATTCAAATAAGGTTTCAAATAAATCATTCATAGCACATTATTATGTGGCCTTGGCATTCTTCAAGAAAAATAGAATTAACGGAGAGAAGAATACACCCTAGGGGGCTCTGAAGGCGGGGGATTCATATTATTTGTCCATCTAAATTTCTTTATACACAGAATAATAATCCATGAAGGATAGGGATTTAAAACTAGTGGTTTCATAAATTAGGAGTTTAGTTATTTGAAACGAGTTATTATCTTTGGGAAAATGAAAATTAAGATCTCAGAAGTTGCAAAAAACTATGACCATACCATTTTTATTTTTCATATGGACAATATTTGAAAAAAACATTGGATAGTTCACTCCCCTAATGAATTCATCCTTGATGAGCTTATACACATTAGCCTCAATTTTGGTGGCATGAGTTGGATGTATTCGTATGGTTGCATGTTTGTATCCTTGATGATCTTCTGGAAAGACCAAGTGATGGAAACCTCAAGATGATGGATTGATATCTCTGTGTAATTTTGGGAAAACACATACCAATGTTACTTAAAAAATATGGTATATACCTCTTATTATTCATAAGTCATTTAATTACTAATCATAATGGGTTTTTTATCTTTATCTATACCCATATTTATCCCTCTGAGTTCATTAATGATGATGGAGATGCCATCCTAAAATATTGAAGGGGTGTCTCGGAGGTCTTCATCCTCTTCCTCTTTCCAAAGCATTACCTATTCTGCCATTCTATGGGATGTATTTGATGATGAAATATTGTTGGAGGAAGGAGTTGAGCTTCTATTTGGACATACAAAAGATATGAAAACCATTTTAGGATATCTTGCTAGAATTGGGCCTTTTATGGAGTTTCCAAGGGGAAAAGAGGTACTGAGAATGAACCTCCTATTTTTTTCCTATTTTCATGACAAATTATTATGGCCAAGATAATGAAATAGGTATTTGTTGAAACTCATGGGATGGAATGAACACATTTTGATTCAGTCTTTCATTAATGATCAGAGAGTTGAAAACATTTCATGTGTTGTCAAGATCAATTGCCACAATTGATGATAAAGAATTCATTGGATGCATGATTGTATTTTAGCACACCCCATCGATTTTATTGATAGGAAGCATGTACTCTGCACTGATATTCTTGAAAGGATTCGATGGTGTCATCTCCAAGACAGTTGGGGTATTGATCTAAGTGACAGTATCAGCCATAGACTATTTTCCTTCCTTATGGTAGAACCGTATATCATTATACTTTGACTCATAGGATTTGAATGGGAATTTGTTACCATGTAATGTATGAGTTTTTCTATTGATTCATTATTTGATTCATTGGTGATATGATGATAGAATGACCAGATGGTGACGTTTCCTAGAAATTTTTTGAAGAATGTTTAAGGTTGTACCCTACCTAAAAACCGATGATATATTCGAGTGGATTGGGGTAAGTGTGATTCATTGAAACCCAGATGATGAATTGTTCTAATTGGAAGGAAGAGTAATCATGAACTATTGTCGATGAAGGTATATTGGATATCAATGCCATTTGTCCTTCTAGATATATACAAGGGCCTTCTGTTCCCTTATATGATAGAATATTCATCCTGGTATCTGAAAAAAAATTATAGTGTGGAATTCTACAGGATCATTATCTATACGATTGACTTCATCAGAATAAACCTCAACGTCAATATCCTCATGGCTTGACAAGTCCCCTATTAGTGCTTCCAAGAGGTCTTTTAATAGACTCAAGGCATCCAAGATTGAAAACATAGCTAGAACGAAGTCTAATTACTTCAAAGTGTCATATTTTTTGTTCCCAATTCTCCGTATCCAAGCATGGGGATGTTCCTTCATAGGTGCTTTAAGAGCTGATGTTTCTGATGTGGATGGATCTATCCTTAGTGTAGGATATAAATGTACTTATGCTTATGGTAAATTAAGTTGGATGGGATTTCCCACATTTCAAGGTTTTATATCTAGTGGTGTATACTCTAACAGGTCTTCCTGGATGATTATGTTAGGGAAGACCCTACCATGTGTGGGGGAAGAACTCCCTTGTCCTTGTTGAGATCACTGGAGAGTTTTTTTTCTATGTTTAAGTCACATAGAGGATTCAAGAAGTGGGTGGTTAAATTAGTGACTTCTAGAATGACTGTGTCTTCCCATGTATCCTTGAACCTGAATGCCACTTCCCCTAGATCCCCAATCAAGCATTGGAAAATATGGTTTATAATCATGATCATCATTTTTTAAGGGATCCATTATGTGAATGAAGTTAATGGAACTGAAAATCAATTCCTCATCTGATAGAGATTCCAACTAGTTGGTGGACCCCTGTTGTACCATATGTTGGGGCGGTTCCCTTTCTCAAGAGATTTTTGGAATGAAGTTATCTAAAGTCAAAGACAGATTTAGATTTTCTATAGGTTCATCTTCTTGTTTTTTCATCTTACCCTTCGAGCCATCTAACTCTTTGGAAGTTTTGATTTTAGAGGACTGAGTGGTCAATGATGTTAGTTGTGTTATAGAGGAAGTGACAGAAGGAACATTGGTCCACTGAAACAATGCTCGGAGGATAACTTGAGTTCAGTTTATCTTTTTCCTAAAAATCCAATCATCTAAATTCTATTTTCTCATGCTAATAAATTCTTTCCATTAAATTTCCTTCTTTGGATTAGTGACAGAAACATATGAAACCTGAGTAGTAAAATTTTCCAGCTTCACATGCCTAGAGTCCATTATATTTTACAGGAGGTATTTGAAAACTAAATAATCATGTATATGGTGCTCATTAATGTTATGGATGGGGAAATAGTTTTTAAAATATTCATTTCCTTCTCTACTGGGCATATTAGGCTTTAGTAACTTGACCATGTTGTTTTCAAATGTTGAGATGAATTTTCTAAATTCATGTCTATTTTAAAAATAATAGACCCTATTTTTAATCTCCTCAAACTATTTCCACCTATGTCATCTTTTATTGTGTGTACAAGGCGGGCATTGTTACTAACCTTCGAGAGGTGGAACCACACAATATGGTGAAGTCATTGATGTTGGAGCAAGTATAGGGGCTTGATTAAGTTTAACTGTAGGTCCTCTTCTTTCGCTGCTCTTTTTCCTTAAATTGATGGAATTACATGGGCATTGACTTTGGTCTATATGATAGAGTCTTATACCTTATGAGAAGTAATAGAAAGGTCCTAAAACCCTCATTTATATTCCGCAGGAATCAATGGCATTCTAAAATCATCAAAAATATTCATTATAAAGATAGGAATCAATTTTTCTTTAGGGAACAATATGATTAAGGAGTATGTCAGTCCATTAAACCGAGTACTGAAATATAACACACATTCATTCTCGTATAGTTTGTAGTTTTTGAGCTAAAATACTATTTTCTTCGATATAATTGTATAGAACTAGAAGATTAAATTATGATCGAGGACTTCCCATATAGTGAATGACTGAGACTGCAATCTCATGTACCATTAAAATTATGGACCCTATAGTGTATTAAAAAAGAATCCAATCTTCCTCACATCCTATTCTGTAGGGTTCCCCATCATGGGATTATAGTGAGAGACTAAATTCATAAAGTTCTCATCTAGTTCTCTTAAAATATTGAACATTTGAATTGTTTTGTTCCCAAAAATTGGTGATGGAAGAGATGGATCTACCCATTTTGGATAAGGATTCCTTTTTAGATGTGTTGGTTCCCATCATTATTACATGGATTCCTATTGAGCTATTAGGAACTCAATTGTGTTCGTAATAATTTTAGGTATGTCTATATAATACAATGCTTGAACGAGTACAAAAACTAGAGCATGAATGAATGAAATAGTTAGATCGTGAATGGGTGTGCAAGTTTGATCCAGAATGGGTGTATTATCCGATAGGTCCTTTGGTGGATACATTCCTAGTACCTATCTTTCATAGCCAATACGGAAAATTTTGTAAGTATGCAAATTACCTTGTTCTATTTTTTATCCCAATAGGGGAAAAATCGATCTACCACTACCAGATCCAAGTATATTTGTGGTTATATCCCATGTTGAGAAGTTGTTCCAAATCTACCTCAGCTACTATGGAAAACCCTATTTATTGTGGGGTGCGAGCTCGAAGTGTGAGAGGAGGATCTTCATGTAGGAAAAATGTTTTAGAGTTGTTTTTACAAAGTAATCATGCATTGAGTCTTTGTAACTCATTCATCTCCACCATCGGTTTAGAGAACCGTTCTTCCAGAGAAAGGGGTTGAACCTCTATATGTTTGGGGTGCGGTAAAAGTTTACCTTTACACCTTTCTTTTTTGGATACCTTTCATGGAGGAAATGATGGATTGTATAAGGTAGTGACCAAATTCAGTGGACGCCTCCATTTCTGTGTACACACACCTCCTTCAAATGATTTAATGTCAACAACATCATGAACCATAACTACTACATCTGAATCCTCCTCTATATTGGCCCCACATTATATAAAATATACGATTGATTCAGGGATGAAATTAACTGATGTGAAATTAATTACATGATTTCAATCATTTTCATTATGATATTGCCTTATTCTATACCCTGAACAAGTATTTTTCAACTCTATTTTCAATTCCTGGGAGTTTCTTGGCAGATAGTAATCCAAAGGGAATCTCCAGATAGTTCAGTTGTGCTTATCCCTAGTGAGGGTATCAGATCAAAGAATGTGATGAACTAGGTTGATCTATTCCTTGATATTTCCCTAATTATGAGAAAACTGATTCACACTAAAGAAGGGGTTGTTGAGGTGAAAAACATCCACCCCTAATGGTTTGGGATGCTCCTTTTCTACTTTCAAAATTCATTCGGCCTGGTTTGATGGCCTCAATGGTTGGGGTGAAAACACCCCAAGCCCTGTGAGTTGGGGTTTCTTCTGAACAGCAGTGGATTCTACTTCCATGACTTGTTATATGATTTTAGAGATATTTTTCCAAACATGGGTTGGGTGCATTATTCAATGTTCACATAGATTAAATGTTTTCAAAGTTCATTACGATATTTCTAAAATTTTTGATATTTGATGGAGGAGTTCCTCTATGTGGGAGGAATTATCAATATTTTAAAAGTATTAACGCAAAATTATCTCAATAGCCTACTCCCTTATGGATCAATATTTGGGAGAGTCCATCTAGGTCTATTTTTAGCATATCCTTGTTCATTGATAGGGTCTATTTAATGGATTTGGCCCTAATCTGTAACATTTCACGTTACAATTATTAATAAACTAACTAGTTTTGTATTACAGTGAAATATAACACACCATATTAACCCCATCCTCAAATATGTACAACATATGGGGCATCTGTGATTAAATTTCACAATGTCATTAATGTTCATAGGCATGTAAATTGAAGGGATCCCTGTGGTTTTTTGATATTTGGATATTGTTACTCCAAGATATCTTCCAAATAAATTTGGCATTACAATCCTTTTATTAACTTGAACATACTTCAATACTCTTCATAATGTATTACCTTTTATTTCAAGTGAAGAAGTGTTTTCCGTATGTTGAGGTAGATTTCATGCAGGTATTATTCTAACAACACCTCTAGAATTCTGTATTGAGGGGTTTCCAAAGTCTATAACATGACTAGTATGTCATCTTTAGCAAGTTTTTTCCTCATGTTTAACACATCTTCTTCATCATTTTCCAGATGCTCCTCTATAGAGTTTGACTATAGTGGGTCATTTCCTACCATTTTATCATAGGTAGTGAGATGGCTAGGGATTTTATCTGTTGTTTTGGAAGATAGGTGACCTGTGGGTGAGTTTGTGAATGACCATTGCATTGGGCTACCTTTTGATTGACAAAAGAATTCACCTACCAATAAAAAGGAATCAGACATGACTAGACATGTTTTCAGAAGTGCCTCATGGTAAAAGGGATTTCTTGTCACAAAATTTTCAATTGAAGAATTATCTTGACAATTTGAAAACACTAATACTGAGAAATTTTTCACAATGGACACCATCATGGGGAGTACCACTAGGGTAAATTATAACAAGGGGAAGACCCTATTTAACCTTGATATTTTTTCTATGCATAGGGATTCTGTGTTACTCCTCATGAGATGGGATCTCAATATTGATTGGATTATGGTCATGAAGAAATCCTTCATGGTGAATTGTCAGGTAAGGGCCTTCAATATTACTATTACTGCTCCTGTAATTTTGTAACTAGAGATTAGGGTCCTGGGTTTCTACCGAAAATCATATGAGGTCTTCAAGAAATCCAACATTTATAAAATTTGTATTGTAGATTGGTATTTCGTTTTCCATATTTCTTTGGTGTGGCTTCTTATATGATTCCTTCTAGAAAGCAACAAAGGAAACTCATTGAGGGTTTTTCTTTTCATGGGAAAAAGTTTGTACATGAATTTGGGTGTCCATTACGATAGGATGACTACATTCAGTTAGAGAAATTGTTTTTTCCTAATCTAGTTTTCCATTTTGTATGAGGGAGTTTTCCCCTTTTCCTTCCTAGATGGGAGTATAGTTGTGTGTCTTCCCTGGGTTGACATGCTAATGAGGCACCCCACTTATGGGGATAGATTTATGATTTCATCCCTCAGGATCTACTGTCATCACCGTTATGATGCCCTCGAATGTTTGTATGATTTGGGTCTAAATTTTTGTATTCTCTTTCATCATTTCTATGATATGCTTAGGGACATCAGTGGTGTAAATAGGGATATAGGCCCATTCAGTATTTAGATAAGGTGTATATGATTTCCTATATCATGACATTCTTATTTTTGGATACTACAAGTACTCATTTGTGGGGGGGATATAGTTGAGTCAACAACATTCTAATCATTGGGACTTTCCAACTAACTTCCCCAGATTATTACAGATGATATTACCATTAGGACTAATGAATGTAGTAAGGTGTGTGTGCATGACTGCATATTTTCTCTAAACATGGTTGGAATGATTATCTAAGTGGTTTTAGATAATTCTGTTGGAATTCTTAGTCGGTGAAGGATGTTTTATGTTCCTACTCATGGTATGCTGCCAGATTTGAATATAGGGCTTCGTTGAATTCCTCCACGTGATCCTTTTTTATGATAAATTAAGGTAGACTGGTGTAGGTACCCTTTCATTATTTCCTACCAAATTGGGTTGTTGTGATTCTCCAGAGGGGAGATGGGTGTGAACCTTCTCCTTGGTACCCAGTCTCTTCCTATGATATGCTATCTTTTATGCCTAGGTTTGAAGGAATTGGTTCAGATAGCCGAGGAAAGAATCCTCATCATGTTAAGGTGTAATTTTTGTGTGACCCTAGCGGTGGAGATTGGTAGTAGGAGGCCTTGAGAAATACCCATGTATCTTCTTGATGAGGTCTTATGTGGCCTATTGATCCACCTCCCTGAGATATGGGAGGGATTAGTTATCACGTATCTAGGATAGACTCCCAAAATGGTTGAGGATGGTGGTCAGCCCAATCTTCTTCAGGACCACCAATCATTGCTTCTAGGATGATTAGATGGTATTGGTGAGCTGGAGGTCCTATGGGGAGGCCTCCATGGTTAGGATTTTACCCTTTTAATGGCACCCCAGACCATTGAGTTTGATACCTCGTGTTGAAAACACTAGGATGGTGATGGCGTCCTCCATGTGGATAAATCCCAAGCTTGAGTAGTATTCAGGGCATTCATTGTTTATAGTTGTAAGGACATCATTAGATTAAGGGGAGTTATGGAAAGATGTTATGGAGATATATGAAATACACAAACAATAAAAATCCATCAAAATATCATCCCATTTGAATAAACACACATATGGTTGATCGTCCTCTTTATCCCTCTATTATCATGTGAGAGGAGCCTAAAAGATGGGTGAAACTATTATCTTGGTTATGGATTCATGTTAGGTTCACCATTTTTGTTTCCCTCATAATTTTGACACCTAATGGTTCATTACAGAGGTTGAATTTCATGCATCATTCTAGTCGGGATTATTATTTATTAATGGTTTCCAATAGGTTTTTTGTGGAAATAGAAACACCCAATAGTTATGTATCCTTGGGGGGACTTCTTTCAAAAATCTAGCACTCATTGGGGCCTTTTTTCAAAGATTCATAAGAACACGTATTGGTTGAGAGGACGGGAGGTCGAGCACATACACACCCTTTTGAGGAGATTTTTTTTATACTTTAAGACTCCCTTATATATTTAAGATATTTTCCTGAATCCTTTCTTAAATCCCAAGTTTGAAGTGGGTCACCCTTGAATTAACAACCAATTATTAGTGTGTGTGTGTGTGTGTGTATTGATTTTAATCATCAGTATGTATATGAGGTTCTTCATAAATGGAGATATCAGTAGGTAACTGAGGTTTTCCATAAATTTTATCCTCTTATATGAAAGTTATAGATTTTTTGGTCATTATTATCATGAGTATAGTTTTCTAGCCACACAGTGGAGAACTATGAAGTGTATTTTAATCTAGGGAGATGGTTGTTTTTTTGATGTTTGGATAGGACAAATGAAATGGGATTCTTATATATCCACGTGAAAGGGATTAGAACCCACATAAAACAGTGTATCTTAATGGGACACATAATACATTTTAAGTTCAAGTGATAGGGACATAACTATATACTTTAAAATCACGTAGAAAGTACATCCAAGCGAAAGGTTCCTAGTCAACGTTTGGAGGAGAAGGAGTGAAACCTCATACAAGAAATGTTGTGGGACTTATCAAGAAGGGATGCCATTAAATTGGTTCTACAGTTGGAGAGAAGGATCTCATTCTGTGTTGAATGGAAAACCAAGCATAATATTCACCCTCCCTGTATTGAACTGGAGGCTCTAAGTCATATAAACAACAAGGGTATGAAATGATCCTAAACCTAGTATCCGAGATTGGAAACTCCATGACACTGTCCTTGGGCTTGGGTTCCTCATGACATAAGGGATACAAATCCACATGTTATAAGGCCCCAGCCTTAAACCTTACTTAACCTTGAGTTATTACAAGATTACACATTGAGGATCTTTTCAGGTTTAGAGTTTTAGAGAATTAGATCATGAAACTTGCATTACATTCCACATTTAAACAAAGTGGTTACATAAAAGATAGTATTCATTCTTCCCATCAACGGGAAAATATTTGAAATATAACACGGATTCTTTCTTGACACATCCTTGACACTATCATCACATCATGTACCTTTCCCTTGACCTATGAAAAATATTTCAAAAACTTGGGATGAGCATAAAAAGCTCAGTAAGAGTTATAAAAATATGGAAAGGAAACATGAGTTCATATATACATAAGAATGAAATCATAATTTACCCATAAAACAAAGGCACTTTAACATACCTCATCAAACCATGAATAAATCATAGAAATCATAAGACATAAAGGTAACTTGAGGCATTCATAACATTCTTACGTAGGGAGTAACCCTCTTGGTTACGTTTGGAAAACCCATCACAGTATATTCCCTAAATCTCTTCGGAGAAACCTTAACGTTTCACTCCTTCGCGTTACCCAATGCATTGGAGAGCTATATCGGGCTCACCCTCCCTTAGTTTATCACGGAACCACCCGTCTTCATAATAATTCCCAAGAACCATAACAAAATCATATCACATAAAACATGCATAAAGGAAACATAAAATTTCCACATTTGAATCACGAGATATCAATACAACACATTGATATAGAAACATTATGAAAACCATTTTCAATACTAAAATAAAAGAAAAGTAAAACATGGTATTTATTTTTCTTTTAAAAAGAAGGTATGGCTTGTAGAGGAAGCCGAAACTCAAATAACGGTCACGACGGCGGAGAAGTCGTTGTCGCCGCATACGTACGACAAAAACATTCCCTTTTGTCATTTAGTAAACGCTTCGCATAAAAAAGATTCCTTTTGAATAAACATAAAAGTCAAAGGGGTTTATACACCGTATAAAAGATAGTTGTGTATAAAATAAAATATGCCTCAACGAAAGGAGATTGAGATGAAGTCCCATACCACCTTGAAGCTTTTAACATTTTAAACCATTAATATCCATATAAATAAATCCTTAAAACCATTTTTAAAACATGGATATTAATAAGAACAAATAATTAAAACATTTAAAACGATATTTTGGTTAAAGGGGTTTTACCAAAATTAGAGACACTTGAATACAATAATTGAGAAATAACATTTAGTCAGAACTTTATAATATCATGAGAATAAATGGATTCATGATATAATACTCCAAAGGACAGTATATACACCATATAAGAGTGAATTGGTGCATAACAACAATGAACCCTCAATAGAAAAGTCAAATGTGATGAAATCCCTTATAAAGAAGGTATCCTTAAATTAAGGACAAATCAATCTAAAAAATATGTGTGAAAAATATAAATACACCCAATATAAGTGGATATTAAGTGTAAAACAATAAAAGGTCATTCACACATATTCAATGGACGACATATTCAATGACTACATGTTAAACCCAAAGAAATTGAAATTGGGTTAAAAATTTCCCTTGACAGCCTAACGGCGTCACATCAAAAAGAGTTGATGAGAGATAAAAAGTGTATCTCATCACTTGGACATAAAATTTACATCAATGAGAACATATCCTAACATAACGATATGTAAATTAAAAGACCCAACAAAAGAAATCTTTTAAAAAAAGAGGAGGGTGAAAGGTTCCCTTGCCGACTTGGGTATCTTTCAAAACATACAGCCCATGAAAGAAGGACAATAGATCATTGATGTAAATACTCATAAACGAAAGTATATTACACAAAGAGTATAATAATGGTCAGTACATACACCACTCAATGGAATTTGTGGCAAATGTAGCATAAATCTCACGGGAATAAAAGTGAGATGATAAATCCCTTACGAAAACTTGGCAGCCTAACGGCGCCACATAAAACTTCCGAATATGGATTGATGAGATCAAATAGGGTATCTCATCACATTACAATAAAATGTATAGAAATAGGAATATAAAATAACATCCCCAAACATTACAAAGAGGAGCTTAAAATAAGTGACATAAAGAAGAGTACTTAAAAAGAAAGAGAGAAGTAGGATCTCTTACGAATGTTCGGCAGCCTAACGGCGCCACTCAAAACGTCCAAAATGGATTGATGAGAGAGAATAGGGTCTCTCATCACATGAACATAAATATTACAGTAATTTTAATATAAAAGATCATCCCAATAACAAGAAATATGAGCTTTAAAAGGAATGACATAAAAGTGTATACTTAAAAAGAAAGAGAGGAGTAGGATCCCTTACCTCGGGTCCGACTTGACTCGATCGTTCTTTAATCTCCTGAATAATAAACTTGAGTTAATTTCTAATTCCTTAAGAACCCTTTTTCAAGTTCATTATTACTTTTATACCACTTATTACCATGTCACAAACATTATGTAATCATTTAAGTTAATAATATTTGTTTTGCCGATATTTGGTTCTTAAGTCGAAAGTGGTCTTCTTACAATTACATGTTGTTCGTGTGGCCAAATGTTTATTATATCCAGAATTGTATTCATTATGTAGATATCATATATGTCATATATATCCAGTACATGCATGCATTTATAACATTACATAATCATTTAGAGGTAAGAAATGAAATGCACCGTTCATGGAGACGGTAAGCCGTACGTACGCATGAACGCTACTTTCATTTCTATTTCATATTTTATAGAATGGAATAATAATGATATAAAGGTATATTATAATTCCAGTATAATATCATATATAATATCATATTTCCATCCTTTATACATCCCAGATATGGTATTTAACGAATCAAATCACTTTGAGGGGGTGGTAGTCCGCACTTCCTTAAATGAAGATATCGCGTATACCCATAATGGAAGCCATAAAGGTAAGACAAAAATGAAAAATACAGAAGCATAAATAAAACATAAACATATTATATATCATATATAAAAATAGTTTCATCATAATGGCCACCTTTGAAGGTGTTAAATGAGTATTGAACAATCATCGTTTCGGGAGGCAGAATTTCACCATCCACGGAAACCGTATGTTCTTTAACCATTTGATGTATTTGTGTGAAAGTGTAGCTCGAATAAATCTTATAACAACATCCTAGTATATTGAAGATACTGGTTTTGTTACAAAAGAAGTAAATAAATAGAGTTTAGGGGGTTGGAGAAGCAAAATAAAACAAATGAACATGAGAGAATGAATTACCTTTAAAAGTGTAACTCCTTTTGATTTAAGCCTAAAGGCTTCCTTTGAAAGGATTATGCCCAAAGGGAGTCCTCTAGGATGAGTAGAGGGATGTGGAGAGAGTAAATGGGCAGGGGTTGGCCGAGCCAAAGGCTTGAGGAGTGTGTTAAATGAGGTAGAGGTGGGGGGCCTTTTATAAGAGGAGAGGAGGGGTACTTTTGGAAAGTAAAGAAATATTACTTTATTTGAAAATGTGTTTCGATTTTAAAAGGTCGCACGTTGATATAATTCGTGGATTAGGTGATAAGGCTTCGAAATCAACTCATACAATAAGTTTTGGACATGTGTAGTTCATAGATTTTACATTATCTTTCCATTTTATTTAAATCGTCAAATAATGATGTCATCGCTGCATCATTATTATGTCATAAATAATTTATTTTATTTAATGTATAAAAATTATAAAAAAATTACTATATTGTAGGAAATCTTTTTATCTTTCCAATGACTATTTATAATCAAAATTTGGACTTGTTTAACCCCACTAAAAAATTGTTTTAGTAAAACATATCATGTTTGTGTCAATTTTACTTTTACATTAAATAAAATGTTATTTATGTCATTTCCCAACCAAAGTGGATCCATGGGGTCCCCAAGTTGACCCATGGCTTGTCTTGGTCGGCCATGATACAACAAATTAGGGTAAGACATGTGTCAAGCTCATCTCATTTTAATAAAGCATTATTTTTACCTTAAACTACACTAATTACCACTAATCGCGATTAAAAACTTAATAAGTTACTATTCACCAAAAAATTATTTTAATCTCATTGAACCACATTTTACTTCTTAATGACAACCATGTATGTCGGATTTTTGAAAATCAAAACACAATGATGGCAAAATTTCATTTAAACGGAAAATTAGTTTTATAAGTACCACTTAGTGGTTTCACTATTCATCAAAAATTGAAGTTTTTCAGAAAAATCCCAAAAATTCACCCTAAGCTATATTTGATATTCTGAATTCAAAAATGAAGTCCGTTTTACAAAATTCAAAACATATAATTCACATTAATTAATTTAATAATTAATTCCCGCTGTCATGACAAATAGCGTGTTTTATGAAACAATAAGTATCAAAAGATTGACACTAGTTTAAGCCTGATTTCAAAGTGAAATTGATTCCAATGACCACTATTGGATTTAATGGTAAAAATATTTTCTAATTTCACTTTAAAACCAATTCAAAATATAATATAATCATATAAATAAATTATATTAAAAAGTGGTTTTGAATTAAAATACAACATTTTACACTATTCATTAAAAAATGAACTTTATCGGAAAGATACCAAAAATTTACACAAAGTAAATTTTGATGTCCCGATTCTTAATAAGAGTTTTATTTGGTCCAAAAGAATGTTTAAGAGTGAACAAAACTATATTTAATGACGGTTCGCCATCAAAAGGCGATAAGTGAACCTTTAGTGAAAACTATGGCATATATGCCTAAAATTGAATTCTTTCCGTATTTTAAGCCTCTATCCTTTATTGGATAAATGTAAAAACATTTAAAAACATATATAATCATATTTTAGTTATTTCTATCCATTCCCGCCATTACAACGGCTATATGTTAACTACCATTTAAAATAATATTATTTTATTATTAGAGTGCAACGTAAGATTCCCAAGAGACTCGTTGTTGCGTGTTGGGTACGCCATCGAGCATTGCATCCCCTTTAAAGTCATATTAATATTTTATTCACAAATATGGATAAATATGAAAATGTTATATTCTTTATTTACCTGGGGTGTGACATCCTTCCCCCCTTTTGGGAATTGCGTCCTCGCAATTTTTAAAAAAAAATTGAGCTTGGAAACATCCTTGAAAGTCCCACATCGGAACAAAAGTCGGTAAAACAAACACTTTAAAATAAAGAAAGATAAGTACAAAGGTCACCCGAGTTAACCCATACTAGGATTCCAAGTATGAAAATATGGACATGGAGGAAAAAACAAAGGGTCATGTTCTGATGGAGAGTGATAGAAAACATGTTTAGGAGAAAGTTAACCACGAGAAAAACACAAACTTGTGATGGGTTAAACGGTGTTGGGTTCCCCAGCAGGAAAAGTTAATAGACAACATTTTTGTTTTAAGTTACTTTTTATTGAGGAATTTATTCATAAGGAAACATAATCACTTATCATATTGACTTTCAACTTTTATTAGATTCCTTACACAAACTCATATTTTCTCCAAAAGACGAGTATTTAGGAAGACTTGTTCACATTAAGAGTATTATAATCAACTTCTAGAGAATCACCTAATCCACAAAAGAGAACTATATACATCCCATGTCTTTAGACTTTAACCAAAACCAAAACCAAAAAGGCTGGTATAAGATCAGATAATCCAGAAAAAGATAACCCCTTATAAAAAGAAAATCTATTCTTAATCTCCAAAATTTGTCCGACAAAACCCAAAGTTCAACGAGGACCATTCTATAATCAATTTGTCCATAAAATTCTTCAAAGTAAACCAATATAAGATTGAAACCCAAATATTTGAAG
Organism: Viscum album; assembly: GCA_963277665.1. Lineage (NCBI taxonomy): Eukaryota > Viridiplantae > Streptophyta > Magnoliopsida > Santalales > Viscaceae > Viscum > Viscum album. Next base: position 1,079,943,488 of record OY728145.1, on the reverse strand, counting down.
GATTTAGTCGCATAGTCTTCCAAGATAAATCGTAACATTTATCTCCAAACAATATCAGTTGCTCCTAAAGTCTCGTTTTGAAAAGTAATTAACCTAATCACATATCCTCCATGATAGGTTATTCATTTTCAAAAAATAACCCAAAATCAACTTACTCTTAATTCATAAAATCATATAACTAGAATGAATCAGTCAAACTAACCAGGGACTTCACGTATTCCAGTGGTAGGCGATAAATACCAGTCGCACATTGGTTGTGGGTTCGATTCCCGCAGCTTTGTCCGTCGCGACGGGATGTCACACAGTCTGCGTGTTGTCCTTTTTCCAAAACTATATAATTCTTAAAACATTCCCCAAAATGAGATAAAATCTTCAAGAATAATCATAACATATTTTAACCTCAAGTTTATCTCATTCCTTTCATTTTCCATCATATCATAGAGTAACCCATAATTACCTAAAAAGTAAGGATCATATAAACCCTAATGTTTACCTTAATAATTATTACCTGAATTTCCACATCAAGTTGTCCATCTCGTACATGATGCATTAGAGAACTCTCCAAGGTTGAAGTGGTTGATAATGAATCATTGATAGTTGTTTTAGAACAGCCATGAGATTCCTCATTGAATCCTCCATTTTATCTAGTATCTTAATCATAGAACCACCACAGTTTCCTTCAAACCAATTGTCACTTTGGTGCCTGCTAGATCCATCCATTCACTAAAAACAGAAATTTTAGTGTGAGTATATCAACAAAATCATCATGTACTAATGAAGAAGGTAAACACTAAGATACACTTACTCATTCACTTTATCTAAAACTAGGACTCTTTCTGAAATCCTAACCATTATGTTAATGTCACTTATGCTTAAAGAATAACCTAACCTCTAAAGTTATCTAAACCGACCTCTGATACCAACTATAAGGCCCCAGCCTTAAACCTTACTTAATCTTGAGTTATTACAAGATTACACATTGAGGATCTTTTAAGGTTTAGAGTTTTATAGAATTAGATCATGAAACTTGCATTACATTCCACATTTAAACAAAGTGGTTACATAAAGGATAGTATTCATTCTTCCCATCAACGGGAACATATTTGAAATATAACACGGATTTTTTCTTGACACATCCTTGACACTATCATCACATCATGTACCTTTCCCTTGACCTGTGAAAAACATTTCAAAAACTTGGGATGAGCATAAAAAGCTCAGTAAGAGTTATAAAAATATGGAAAGGAAACATGAGTTCATATATGCATAAGAATGAAATCATACTTTACCCATAAAACAAAGGCACTTTAACATACCTCATCAAACCATGAATAAATCATAGAAATCATAAGACATAAAGGTAACTTGAGTCATTCATAACATTCTTACGTAGGGAGTAACCCTCTTGGTTACTTTTGGAATACCCATCACAGTATATTCCCTAAATCTCTTCGGAGAAACCTTAACATTTCACTCCTTCGCGTTACCCAATGCATTGGAGAGCTATATCGGGCTCACCCGCCCTTAGTTTATCACGGAACCACCCGTCTTCATAATAATGCCCCAGAACCATAACAAAATCATATCACATAAAACATGCATAAAGGAAACATAAAATTTCCACATTTCAATCATGAGATATCAATACAACACATTGATATAGAAACATTATGAAAACCATTTTCAATACTAAAATAAAAGAAAAGTAAAACATGGTATTTATTTTTCTTTTAAAAAGAAGGTATGGCTTGTAGAGGAAGCCGAAACTCAAATAACGGTCACGACGGCGGAGAAGTCGTTGTCTCCGCATACGTACGACAAAAACATTCCCTTTTGTCGTTTAGTAAACGCTTCGTATAAAAAAGATTCCTTTTGAATAAACGTAAAAGTCAAAGGGGTTTATACACCGTATAAAAGAAAGTTGTGTATAAAATAAAATATGCCTCAACGAAAGGAGATTGAGACGAAGTCCCATACCACCGTGAAGCTTTTAACATTTTAAACCATTAATATCCATATAAATAAATCCTTAAAACCATTTTGAAAACATGGATATTAATAAGAACAAATAATTAAAACATTTAAAACGATATTTTGGTTAAAGGGGTTTTACCAAAATTAGAGACACTTGAATACAATAATTGAGAAATAACATTTAGTCAGAACTTTATAATATCATGAGAATAATTGGATTCATGATATAATACTACAAAAGACAGTATATACACCATATAAGAGTGAATTGGTGCATAACAACAATGAACCCTCAATAGAAAAGTCAAATGTGATGAAATCCCTTATAAAGAAGGTATCCTTAAATTAAGGACAAATCAATCTCAAAAATATGTGTGACAAATATAAATACACCCAATATAAGTGGATATTAAGTGTAAAAAAATAAAAGGTCATTCACACATATTCAATGGACGACATATTCAATGACTACATGTTGAACCCAAAGAAATCGAAATTGGGTTAAAAAGTTCCCTTGACAGCCTAACGGCATCACATCAAAAAGAGTTGATGAGAGATAAAAAGAGTATCTCATCACTTGGACATAAAATTTACATCAATGAGAACATATCCTAACATAATGATATGTAAATTAAAAGACCCAACAAAAGAAGTCTTTTAAAAAAAGAGGAGGGTGAAAGGTTCCCCTGCCGACTTGGGTATCTTTCAAAACATACAGCCCATGAAAGAAGGACAATAGATCATTGATGTAAATAATCATAAACGAAAGTATATTACACAAAGAGTAGAATAATGGTCAGTAAATACACCACTCAATGGAATTTGTGGCAAATGTAGCATAAATCTCACGGGAATAAAAGTGAGATGATAAATCCCTTACGAAAACTTGGCAGCCTAACGGCGCCACATAAAACTTCCGAATATGGATTGATGAGATCAAATAGGGTATCTCATCACATTACAATAAAATGTATAGAAAGAGGAATATAAAATAACATCCACAAACATTACAAAGAGGAGCTTAAAAGAAGTGACATAAAGAAGAGTACTTAAAAAGAAAGAGAGAAGTAGGGTCTCTTACGAAAGTTCGGCAGCCTAACGACGCCACTCAAAACGTCCAAAATGGATTGATGAGAGAGAATAGGGTCTCTCATCACATGAACATAAATATTACAGTAATTTTAATATAAAATATCATCCCAATAACAAGAAAGATGAGCTTTAAAAGGAATGACATAAAAGTGTATACTTAAAAAGAAAGAGAGGAGTAGGATCCCTTACCTCGGGTCCGACTTGACTCGATCGTTCTTTAATCTCCTGAATAATAAACTTGAGTTAATTTATAATTCCTTAAGAACCCTTTTTCAAGTTCATTATTACTTTTATACCACTTATTACCATGTCACAAACATTATGTAATCATTTAAGTTAATAATATTTGTTTTGCCGATATTTGGTTCTTAAGTCGAAAGTGGTCTTCTTACAATTACATGTTGTTCGTGTGGCCAAATGTTTATTATATCCAGAATTTTATTCATTATGTAGATATCATATATGTCATATATATCCAGTACATGCATGCATTTATAACATTACATAATCATTTAGAGGTAAGAAATGAAATGCACCGTTCATGGAGACGGTAAGCCGTACGTACGCATGAACGCTACTTTCATTTCTATTTCGTATTTTATAGAATGGAATAATAATTATATAAAGGTATATTATAATTCCAGTATAATATAATATATAATATCATATTTCTATCCTTTATACATCCCACATATGGTATTTAACGAATCAAATCACTTTGAGGGGGCGGTAGTCCGCACTTCCTTAAATGAGGATATCGCGTATACCCATAATGGAAGCCATAAAGGTAAGACAAAAATGAAAAATACAGAAGCATAAATAAAACATAAACATATTATATATCATATATAAAAATAGTGACATCATAATGGCCACCTTTGAAGGTGTTAAATGAGTATTGAACAATCATCGTTTCGGGAGGCAGAATTTCACCATCCACGGAAACCGTATGTTCTTTAACCATTTGATGTAGTTGTGTGAGAGTGTAGCTCGAATAAATCTTATAACAACATCCTAGTATATTGAAGATACTGGTTTTGTTACAAAAGAAGTAAATAAAAAGAGTTTAGGGGGTTGGATAAGCAAAATAAAACAAATGAACATGAGAGAATGAATTACCTTTAAAAGTGTAACTCCTTTTGATTTAAGACTAAAGGCTTCCTTTGAAAGGATTATGGCCAAAGGGAGTCCTCTAGGATGAGTAGAGGGATGTGGAGAGAGTAAATGGGCAGGGGTTGGCCGAGCCAAAGGCTTGAGGAGTGTGTTAAATGAGGTAGAGGTGGGGGCCTTTTATAAGAGGAGAGGAGGGGTACTTTTGGAAAGTAAAGAAATATTACTTTATTTGAAAATGTGTTTCGGTTTTAAAAGGTCGCACATTGATATAATTCGTAGATAAGGTGATAAGGCTTCGAAATCCACTCATCAAATAAGTTTTGGACATGTGTAGTTCATAGATTTTACATTATCTTTCCATTTTATTTAAATCGTCAAATAATGATGTCATCGCTGCATCATTATTATGTCATAAATAATTTATTTTATTTAATGTATAAAAATTATAAAAAAATTACTATATTGTAGTAAATCTTTTTATATTTCCAATGACTATTTATAATCAAAATTTGGACTTGTGTAACCCCACTTAAAAATTGTTTTAGTAAAACATATCATGTTTGAGTCAATTTTACTTTTACATTAAATAAAATGTTATTTATGTCATTTCCCAACCAAAGTGGATCCATGGGGTCCCCAAGTTGACCCATGGCTTTTCTTGGTCGGCCATGATACAACCAATGAGGTTAAGACATGTGTCAAGCTCATCTAATTTTATTAAAGCATTATTTTTACCTTAAACTACACTAATTACCACTAATCGCGATTAAAAACTTAATAAGTTACTATTCACCAAAAAATTATTTTAATCTCATTGAACCACATTTTACTTCGTAATGACAACCATGTATGTCAGATTTTTGAAAATCAAAACACAATGATGGCAAAATTTCATTTAAACGGAAAATTAGTTTTATAAGTACCACTTAGTGGTTTCACTATTCATCAAAAATTGAAGTTTTTCAGAAAAATCCCAAAAATTCACCCTAAGCTATATTTGATATTCTGAATTCAAAAATGAAGTCCGTTTTACAAAATTCAAAACATATAAGTCACATTAATTAATTTAATAATTAATTCCCGCTGTCATGACAAATAGCGTGTTTTATGAAACAATAAGTATCAAAAGATTGACACTAGTTTAAGCCTGATTTCAAAGTGAAATTGATTCCAACGACCACTATTGGATTTAATGGTAAAAATATTTTCTAATTTCACCTTAAAACCAATTCAAAATATAATCTAATCATATAAATAAATTATATTAAAAAGTGGTTCTGAATTAAAATACAACATTTTACACTATTCATTAAAAAATGAACTTTATCGGAAAGATACCAAAAATTTACACAAAGTAAATTTTGATGTCCCGATTCTTAATAAGAGTTTTATTTGGTCCAAAAGAATGTTTAAGAGTGAAAAAAACTATATTTAATGACGGTTCGCCATCAAAAGGCGATAAGTGAACCTTTAGTGAAAACTAGGGCATATATGCCTAAAATTGAATTCTTTCCGTATTTTAAGCCTCTATCCTTTATTGGATAAATGTAAAAACATTTAAAAACATATATAATCATATTTTAGTTATTTCTATCCATTCCCGCCAATACAATGGCTACATGTTAACTACCATTTAAAATAATATTATTTTATTATTAGAGTGCAACGTAAGATTCCCAAGAGACTCATTGTTGCGTGTTGGGTACGCCATCGAGCATTGCATCCCCTTTAAAGTCATATTAATATTTTATTCACAAATATGGATAAATATGAAAATGTCATATTCTTTATTTACCTGGGGTGTTACACATGTTCTCTTATAACCCTACCCATTTGGTAAGAAAAGTGTGGGAATAATCTAACCGAATAAATACAAATCCAAATGCAAGTCCATAGGTTTATATAGAGGTTTCAGCATGGCCCCTCTTAGAAAAGGGAGCCAAATGAGAAGAGTCCCTACCATGGGTGACATAAAAATAGGCCTAATTAGAGGCTTGTGTAGGGTAGATGCCAGGGTGATCCAAGTAAGGCTTGCCTAGATAGGCCTGGGTGTGAAAAGGAATTCTTGCGTAGAGGGTACTTTGCTCAGGTGGACATGAGTGAGGTGATGGAACCTTGGGCGACGAACCACCTGAGAAAAAAAACATGTGCGAGAATTTTTTCAATCCTTTCAGGGTCTCCATATGTGTTCCTAGAAGAGGCTCTTATGTGTCCTTCATTAAGGTAGGGGGCCTCATGCTAGTGTTCATTATCCATGGGTGATTTAGTGCCTCCCGCATGTGTTGTTTATTTTAAGCAATAGGAGAACTTCAGTTTTACTATCCCACTTTAATTTCCTCTTCTTATGGTTTTTGCAGACCTACAAGAAGGTTTTTGAGGAATTGGGAAAAAGACTAGGGAAATCAGATCATCGGGAGGCCTTCATGATTTTCCATCCGTAAAAATGATGACCTCATGGTTCTATTTATTAGAAAATATGGGACCTTGGGAGAAGTGGATATCTCAATCAGGGTTGTTACTCAAGTATCTCACATAGTCCCTCACTCAGCATGATTGTGCAGGATAATTCATAGGTACCCTAAGTGATGACGGTGCTTTGGGGTGTTTGGGAAAATTTCTTTTATAGGACATTATGATCCTTGGCCTTCTTTATTTCCCTTATTCTCTTCTCCTGAAGGTATTTAACTTCATTTACTTTTCATCCATGTGACAAAGAAGAGTGTCCAAAAATATATTTACGATCAACTCATTCAGATTTGGGGTTTTATTTACAAGAGAATTGTAACAGCTCAAAAATGTAGAATAATATGCTCAATAAATTTCTTAACACACAACAACTACCTTTAAGTGAACCAAGAATTATTGTTATAATATTATTATTTACTGTAAAAGTTTTAACTTGAAGGTTAAATTGGAAGCTATAATGTATATTAAATGCATAATTATAAATTTACAGATTACACATATGTAAAATAAAGAAAAAGGATAACCATTTTTTAGAAATAAAAATTAAATTATTTGATCGTAAAAAATATGTTTTTCTAATGAAATAATTTTTTTCATAATATATTTTTATCTTAAAAAATTAAATTTATCACTATTGTGAATTATTTTAATGAAATTTATATATATTATATGTTAAATAATATTTTTTGACATTTATCTTATATTTTTTCTTCTCATAGGATACGTATAAACCTAGTTTTATGATTAAAAATTTATTTTTATAAAAATGATTTTCATCACGTTTTTCACACTTATTTAAAAATTAATTACATAAAACTATTGAAATTTAATATTGATAAATTAATCTCATATTTGATATTAGGATATCTACTTTTTTTACATTACTAATTTTAACCTTAGTAAATTATTATTAACCCAGTAAGGGTAAAACGGGAAAAACTAGGTTAAAAAATTTGGTAAAGACCTTAAAATTCCTATATAACATGTTTTTATTCCATTGGGTGAGTTTATTTAGACCATTATCATCCAATTATTTAAAATATGTCCACATGGTTCAATTTTAATTTTACTATGACACTTATAATATTTTAAGAAAATTATAAATACAAGTTGTCTCTCTCTTGACTTTAATGACAATAGATTTTTATTATGAGGACAAAAGAGGATAATTTTATCTCTAAATATTTATTTTGAATAATAATTTATTTATTTTTATCTTCGTAATTTATTTATAATCTATAGATATTGAATAATTATGTTAAATGAAATGCAACACAGACACAATATTTATTTACTAAATAGAAAAAATGATTTTAAAATAATTAAAATTAATATAATTTGAGTATAATATTGTGATACATAAATTTTATAGATAAATAAAACATATTAGGAATATTTTAAAGGTTAATATTGTAATTTTTTTATCTGGTTGTCTTTAAATCAAATAAAATGAATAGTGTCAAAAATGGCATTATTGTTATTTTATGTTAAATAATATCTACTAAAATTATAAAGAATTAAAATAAATAAATAAAGAGGATAAGTATGATAGTAAATAGATAATGTTTCATAAATTGTAAATTTATTATATAGTTTTTATTTTATAAGTAAAGTTTTTTACCCTTTAATATTAAAAATTCATTATTGTGGTTAAGATTAAAATGGTCAACCAATGGGTTTATCCAAAAAATAAGTTTTAAAATGACTCCAAAATCTAAATAAATTTTATTTTATGATTAAATTTCTAAATTATTCATATTTTAATAAATTATATGTATATATTCAAACATTTTTATTAAGAATCACTAAATTTTATTTGAAACTTTTTAGCAATTCCAAGTGTCTCATTTTCCACCAATAAAAATGGACATCCCTTCTCCCATTTATTAACACCACATTGAGCCATATATACTGAATTTAAACAATAAAATTAAATTATAAACATCCATATCAAAAAATTATAGGCTATTGTCTTCTTAAAATACAATTCAAAGGGTCCATAAGAAATGATCTAATGGAGGAATCCTGAAGAAGATGTAATAATCATACCCCTCCCCTTTCAATCTAGTTCCTTTTGCCCCTCATATAAATATGTGGTATTAATCATAAAAATTAAATTCAATATCTTTAATATAATAAAATTTTATTATGATAATGAAACCACCATTATCCACCCACTTTCACATCAAATGGGAAGTGAATGTATCGCTCATGCGTGTGTCTGGACTATCACCTCCACGTACGGAATCAAATTATTTTTCATCAATATATTTCATAGCTATATAATATGTGGGTATTAATTTTTATATATTATATTTATTATATTAATAGTATTATGTAATTATATTATAAAATCTACCATCTTACATTCTAATATGTTTGAAAATGATAACGTTACTCGTGCATATGTGCGGTCTGCCACCTTTGCGAAGTGATGAGAATACTTTTTCATTAATGTTATAAATGAATGGTTATATGGATATATTAAATGAATATATATGATATATATGATATAATATTGTTTCTGTAAATGTGAATTTTTTTTTACCCTTCATTTTCCCTATCTGTTGAAATGTGAAAACATCATTCATGCTTATGTACGACCTACTGTCTCTATGAATGATGTTATTCATTTCTCTATGTATAGATTTTATGGATGATTATATATATATATATATATAATATGAATGATATTTATATGATGATTAACATTCTAGAGATGATGCAACCATGATTAATGTATATGGACAAAAACTACCAAACCAAAACATACCTGAAAAATGAAGCAATTATCACCATGAATAATAATTTTAATCATGAATTATTAATAAATAGATGATAAAGGTTGTAATTAAATCATATATGGTTTGATATATATGAGTTTGTTTCATTAATATATGTATAATTAATATATAATTATTAAATAGGAAGTTCTGAAACATATGAAGGAAGTCAGACTTGAGGGAAGGGTTCTTTATCTCAAATTGTCATGTTAAGGACATATGTTATGTTGTTCACCTATCTATTTTTAAGAGGTATATATAATTACACCCTTAGATATTTTATATCATTAATATATTTTCATTAAAATAATTTAATGTTTCTTTAGAAGTAATTTTTTTCATGAGGGTTAATATTTAGATGTTACCAAAGTGGTAAGGGTTTATTTAAAAATCTCATCATTATTCCGGAGTGGTTAAGTCTAAGTCATTGATATGATATTTATTTTGTATTTATATCTTGATCCCAATATATTTTCTTCTCCATTGGTCATGTCATGAAATTAAATGTTTTCCATTCATTTTCCACTCTTTAAATAGTCAAAAACCAAAAGAATATTTTTAATAAAAGTCGGCTTAATTCTCTCTTTGGTTGAAAAAACAATTTCTTCCATGAACATGTTTTCTAAAAATGTCATCAATTTTTTTTAAATATTATATTACGATTGTTTAAATTATTTTTTTTCAATGTTTTAAAGTAAAAAAGTCAACATGAATCTTCTGGTCATTTTCTGAATGAGGTACTTTTGTATTTTTTTTAAAATGTTAAAGAATTATTTATTTTAATGCAATAAACATAAATCGAATTTCATATCATCATTAACTAAATTATTTGAATATTAATTTAAATTCATGTATTATTATTTTCAATGAATTATTTTTCTTAATACTCTAAATATTTTTAACTTTTAGTAATTATTTTCAATGTCAATTTTATTTTCCTTAAGATTGTTTTTAATGAAATTTTATGGAATTTATATTTATAAAAAACAACAAACCATTATTATACATATCCATTATTATGGATATGTTGTAGTGATATCATCCTCATTCTTTATTTAGATGTATTTTGAACAATTTTACTATAGAGAGTATTCAAATTCCCTACACTAGTTTTTTTATATGAAATGCTTTTTATTATTAAGAAATATTGATAAGATTGTGATAATAATTAATATGATGAATGAATTTGACTTATTAAGTGACAATTATTGTCTAGAGTTATATAGACCCTGATGCATGGATATATATCATGAGACAAATCAATTGGACATTTTTTTGGGTCCTTAATCATTTATGTATGTTGTCACATAATGAGGCCTTAATGATATTTTTATTATTTCATTGAATGAGGAATCGATGATACGTTTATGATGTCTGAAATTATGAATTCCATCCTTATGAAATTAGATATTGAGGTTCATGGGATTATTTTAATTGCTTTGATGTCCATGGATAATTTTTAAGATCATGTTATTTTTTATGGAATTATTTTATCATCACTTATTCCTACCATATTATTACTCATTATCATGTTAATGATTAAAGGGAAATAATTTTAAATACTTAACTTTATATATTTATTATACTTATTTACTCATGATATATTCCATTATATATAACCCTTAATGATCATTTTAACATACCCCTTTTTAAAGTTTCTTGTCCCTATAATTCTCGGAAATGTACAATGAATGATATTCAAGGATATGTAAGATAGAATAATTATGCTCTTAAATAAAATAGAGTATTTTGTTTTATTTTTTCAAATGTAATTTAAGATTTAATTATGTGTCTAGTATACCTATACTGCTAAACTATTTGATAATTTTGGGATGTGATCACTTGAAACTCATGCTAATGTAATAATGTTACCATTCACTCTTGGATACTATAGTAAGGGTCTTTATAGTTGGTATTAGAGAATGTTTATTAGAATAATTGGGAACTAGATTTTATAAAAAAATAGATTAGGGAATATAACCCTAGCAATAACATTTAGTATTAGTCTATGTGTAAGATAAGAACCTAATGTTTTGGTAAATTAGAGGTTGTTTTTTTTCATGACAACACATCCCTTTATGGATATTATAAGTGGATGTTGTTTTAGAGTAGATGAATTTAGGGTTAATTTCCCCAAAAAGAGTTGGATGAGTATATCGCAACAATCATTCTAGTGAATGGTGAGTATGCCCTTACTGTTTAGCTGGTTTGATACTCCTAGACAATTTTGACAGGTTAATTCAGATTTTATTTATGAACTATTATAAAGAATGAGAGGGTAGACCATATGGAAACCTTTGATATTTTATAGTGATATGGGATTTGCCTAAAGTATATTAAGTTGATAATTATAATGTTTATTATAAATTTAAAGGAATAATTAAACATTTTGGGGCTTTATAATGTGGGAGTTTAATATGATTAATGGTATTTTGAGATAAATTTATGGAAATACAACCATTTGGTTTAGAATAAGTTTTTGGGAAACTAATACTTGAGGAATAATGCTTTTATATATTGTGGACATAAGTTTAAAGTGGTAAATAACATTTATGGTAAATATGATCATTTATATTTAAGTAATTATGGTTGATTATGATAACAGAGTTAGTATATTTTTGGAATATATCCTATAGACAACCATGAGGTTTAAAATTGATTTTGCGAATACGTGATTAATGTTAAGTACACTATATTGAAAATATAATATTATTAATGTAAACATAATTTAAAGAATGAATATTGAGTTAATTTATGTAATCATATATGATTTTATTATAGATTTAGTTTGATATTTTATATTTATAGAAATGATTATCATATTTTGGAGAGTATATGATTAGCATATACACATTTTTGTTTATGAAGTTTTGAGCGATGGATATTTTTTAGAGATAATAATTGGTTTATTCTTTATATATATATATATATTATCAAATATTTCAAATTTTCTGGATTTGAATTTTATCATACATATTTTGGAGGTGTCTTAAGGGTATGTTGATTTTTGGTTGTTGTTATTAAGTTTTAAGCGGTTAATGTATCATTTATTCATATAATGATTTATTTATTTTGGATAACATTTTATAATAATTTTGGATTTCTTAAATATATAAAGATAAGAGAAATGGGTTATATTTATTTTATTGATATTATTATCCATCAAAAGTTAATATTAGTGTTTCAATCATGAAAATTTTATCTTCAATATTCATTTATTGGAGTAATAGATGAAGGGTAAATTGGTTGAAGTAAAACCAAAGGACTAAATTGTGTTTATGAGATAGAAATATATTAAGTAAATATATTTTATCATATCTACTATATAGATGATAATGGTGTTCCTAAACTCTTGGAAATGAATCCTAAAATAATATTTTTATACATTTATCTTAATTTCTATGAATCGATGGTCCTTTCAGCTATCATAAATTAATGGATTTTAGGTATTTAAATTTCTCATGACAATGTTCTCTATCAATATGTATTAGTTTTTAGACACTCGTTTTCTCCTTAATTTCAAAATTTTATCTTTTGACTGATGTTCACTTTATCTGTGAACCTAATTATATTTTATTTCAAGAAATGTAAATGTTTCCCACTTCCCATTTTCAAATGAAGTTTTATTATCCCTATATACAATGTGTGTGTGTAAAAAAGGAATTTTAAAATATTAATCCATTGATGACTGAGATAAAATTAAAATGGAAAATTTTATTTAAGTGGTAGAATTTAACAAAATGAAAATTTAGAATACTCTTCAAAAAATCTTTCTTAATATTTAATACCATGCTTTGGGTGGACCATGATTTACTACAAAAATATTATTATTTAATGTGGAAATTATATCCTGGCAATTAAATTGGTGGGTATGAATATGATGAACTAAATAATGGATAAATAATGTTCTACACATGCATAAAATTAATCCATTGGATATAAATTATTTAGAAATAAAAATGAAAACATCTTAGAGTGAAATAGATTTTCTTTTTAAAAAATTGTTTTTATGCATGCAATGTTTTTTATCCTAGTAAATTAAATTTATCACTATTAGTGAATGATTTTAATGAAATTTATATATTATTTATTCAATAATTTTTTATAGTAATATATTATTTGTGTTAGTCATAAGATTCAAATAAATTGATTTTTATCATTAAAATCGTATCTTTCTAAAAAATGGTTTTTCTCACATTTTGTGTGCTTATTTTAAAACAAATTTATGCTAATTTTTTAAATTTAATCATTAAAAATAGATCACATATTTATAATCTTTATATTTATGTTTGGTAAATATGTCCCTTTTATTTTTTGTCATTCTGAATAGTTACAATGGTAAATATGTGTCACCTAGGTAAGGGTAATACAGGTAAAATATGATAAAAACTTTGTTTTAAGGATATGAAACTCCTATAAATCATTAATTTATCCTATAGGATGATTTTATTTTGATCACTCCATTTTATTTAAAATATTTCACCTTAGTTCTGTTTTTCATTGATTGGGAACCTTATATTATTTTAGGAAAATGATAAATACAAAATGTCAGTCTCTTGAATTTAATAACACTAAATTTTAATTATATGTATAAAATAAGGATAAGTTCAGTTATAAATATTTATTTGAAACATGAATTAATTTTTTTTCTTGGTAATTTATTTCTAATATTTAGTGATTGAATAATTACCTCAAATGCTTACACAATTACAATACAATATGTGTTACATTAAAAGATAAATAAAAAATATGATTTAAAAAATATTAAATATTATAAAATTTGAGTGAAATATTATTCTCTATTAATTTTAGAGATAAATACAACATATTAGGAATTTTTTGATGGTTTATATTCAAATTCACTTTCTGACATGTTTTCTTTAAAGTCAAATAATCTGAATAGTGCTAAAATTGAAATTAATGAAATTTCAAGTTAAATAATGTTTTATTAATTTATTTATATATAATAAAAATATTATAATATGAAAATTACGATAATAAATTTTCTTAAATTTCATCCCTTTAACATTTTTTATGTAATGGTAACCTTATAAGTAAAATTAAACCCTTAAAGATTAAAAACTCATTATTGTGGTTACAAATAAACATGATTAACCAAGTGGTTAAACAAAAAATAATGTTTTAAATTAAACAAAACATATCTAAATTTAATTTTATGATTATATATCAAACCTATCGAAATTATCATCAAATATCTTTCCCATTGGAATCATTTTTCCTAGGAATGAATTATTTATAATTTATTCCTTTTAGTAATTTAAATTGTATCCTTTCCATCCCTTAGAAAAGGATTCCCCTAATAAAATTTATTTACACCACCATGATCCATTAATATAAACCAAAACATTTTTAATTACCTTCTTAAATATCATATCAACAAATTTGTGGTGCAGGTATTCTTAAAATACTATTTCAAGGGACTATAATAAAGGACCTAAAAGAAGACTCCCAAAGAAGAGGTTATCATATTACCCGAACTGTTTCAATTTATTTATTTTATACCTCCTATAAATATATGGTATTAATAATAAAATGAAAAATTATGTTTGAAAATTGTAATTGAGTTTTATTTTTATTACGAATCCACCATTATCGACCCTCTTCTTCATCAAATGGGGTGTGAAAGTATCACTCTTTTGTAAGTGTGAACTACCACCTCCATATTGTGATTAAATTCATTTGTAATCACCATATTTGATGGATTGTTTTAATTTTTATACATCATAGTCAATAAATTATTATTATTTGGGAATTATAATAACATATCTACCTTTTTATCTTCTAATTCATTGGAAAATGATAACGTTCCTCATGTATATGTGTGGACTACCATCTCTATGAAGTGATGTGATTCTTATTTCATTTTTTACAATAATGATAATAAGGATATATTAAATGAATATATATGATATATATGATATAATAGTGATTCTATAATGGTGAATTATTATTTGCATTTATTTTGTTCCATCTGTCGAAAAGTAAAAATAGTGTTCATGAGTATGTAAGGCCTAGCATCTCCAGGAACGGTGTAATTCATTTTTCTATCTCTAATTCTCATTAATGATTATATATATAAGTAATATATATAAAACTTATATCATTATTAAAAAAATTGAGATTATTTAAACTTTATAAAGTTAAAATTAACAAAACTACAAATCAAAACATATATGGAAAATGAAGTCCTTATCACCGAAACAATGATTTTAATAAATAATTTTCAATAAGAGGGTGATAAATGTTTATAATTAAATCACATATATATTGATATATATGATTTTGTGTTTAAAATATATTTATAATAAAATAATATTTATTAAAAAATAGGTTTGAACACATATGATGTAAGTCATACCTGAGGTAAGGGTTCTTCATCTCAAATTTTCTATTTGGTATATATGATCTCTTGTATAACATTATAATTTTAAAAGGTGTATACATAACACAATTTCATATATTATATCATTAATCTCATTATATTTATGGTATTTAAGGATTAATTTGAAGTTATTTATTTTATGGGTGTTATGATTTGAAATTTACACAAATTTTAAGAGTTTATTTCACAATCTCTTCATTGTTCGAGATTATTTATATCAAAGTCTTCATTGGGGGAATTATTTGATAATTCTATCATAAAACCAATATATTTTAATATACAATGGTTTTATCTAGAAATTAAATTTTTTCCTTCCATTCTCCTCTCTTTAAATACTCAATATAATGAACGAATAATTTTAATAAAAACTAACTTTATTTCTCTCTTCTATCGAAAATCCTTTTTCTAATGTATAAATATTTTAGAAGAAATTTTCAATAATGAATATAATATTATCATATGATTATTTAAATTCATTTTTAACAATGATTTAATTTTAAAAAATAGTTAAAAATTAAGATTCTTGTTATTTTCCCAATGCTTTACTTTATACTTTTTAAAGAAAATATGAAAATAAAATGTTTTTTAAAGTATAAGAAATTCACAAAATTTCCCACTATCAATGCCTCTTAAGGATTTAAATATCCCATTAAAATTTTCCATTGATAGTATTAAATAAAATATTTTTCCAAATATTTTTGGAACATTATTGTTTTCATAAGATATTTTCAATGTGGAAAAATAATTGTCCTCTGGAAATTTTTAATGATATTTTTATGGTATTTATACTCATCAACGACAAAAAAATTATTATAATTATGCTCAAATAATGATATATTGTATTAATACAATATTTATTCTTTATATGATTGGTTTAAGATCTGATTGACTGGGGAAAGTATTAAAATTCCACTTTCTAGTTCTTCCAATATGAAATGTTTTTTATTTTCAAGACATGTTGATTAATCTGTATTACTTATACATATGTTGAATTCGTTGGAATTATTAAGTTATGGGTGAGGTTTGGAATTATTTATCCCTTAATTTATCGATAGGTCTCAGGAGACAAAACATGATGGGAATTTGGATGAGGCCTTACCAATTTATGTATGATCTCTTAGCATGAGTGCTGGATGATATGTTTATGATGCCTTGGCATGAGGCCTCAATGGTAAGTTTATGAAGTCTATAATTACTCATTCCATTAATATAATGTCCTTTATTGATATTAATGTAATTATTTAAATAGTTAAAATATCCATGGATAAGTTTCAATACCATGTTCTTATTTATATGGAATTATCTTGAGGGTCTTGAGAAGGATGGTGTTAGAAACAGGAAGCGGCTATCTTCAATAATATCAATATCTGAAATTTATATTGACAGAAAACACCTGAGGCATTGGGTGACCCAAAATCATCGATGGAAGGCTATGAGGAGCCTAATAAATCCCTTATAAAAGATGAAAATAATATTGTGTATATACAGACTTAAGATCTTACCTCCTTGTCCTTGGAGAGGCACGCATCAAAGAGAGCTACACCGAGTCAGCATGCCTAAATTGGGGATGATGCAACAAAATAATAGGAATGAATAGTGGATATGTATTTTAAGGAAGAGTCTTTGAATGAGTCAAGGTAGTATTATATAGGGAAGATAGGTCAACACCATTCAGGCTTTGGTGGCACTCAAGGTTGGGGAAACTGACACAAAAAATGAAGAATGTAGTCTTCCAACATCTGGCATGTTGCTCACATTGTCCAGTTGATGCATTTATACATGTTGTTTCTTGGTGGAATTTTGTACACCACACTTTTGATCTTACAACTCTATGTACCTCATGTGGTTGTGGGTATTGTTTTAATAAATTTATTTGGCACCATGTGTTTTGGACTACCAAATGCATGGCTCGAGAAATCATTAATTAATAAATCTATAAATTGTTATATTATGTATAAATATTTTTGAGAATATAATATTAATTAAGATTTTATAAAATTAAAATTAAAAATGTTAATATTTATAATTACATAGATTTACAATTGCTAATATATAGATATATTATTTTTAGAAACTAATTATATATGTGTATATATTTTATTAATTGCGTATAAAAATATAATTAATTAGTAATTATATTTAAAATTATCTCTTATAATTAATAATATTTCTATTTATATAAACATATGAATAATTTTTTATGTTTGTTTGTGATATATAGTTGAACTAACGCGTACATGTGTGTATCTGACTATAAACATACACATGCACATACACATACACATAAATGGACACACATAGACATAAATGCACAAACATGTGTACACAAAAAGATGCACACAAGCACAAACACGCACATACACAACTGAATACGTATACACATACATAAATACACACATAGACACATTAATAAAAATACATACACATACACATACATATATATACACATACCTAAACATACATATACATTTATATACATAAACACATACACATATATACCTACATATACATATACATGCACATACACACACACACAAACTCATACATATATACTCATACATGCCCAAACATTAACATGTGCATAAATACACTTATATATACATACATATATATACTCATACATATATATATAGATATATATATACACATATACATATATACATAAGCATGTACACACACACATGCATGTATACATACATACACATATACATACATACATGCATGTTTATCCACATACATATATACACATATACCTAAATATTCTTACCCATACATGTATACATGTACATGTAAAAACACACATAGAAATACATACACATATACACACACATATACATAAACACATGTATATATCAATACATGTGTATAAAAACATATAAAAACACATATACTCATACATACACATATACACACATACATACACATATGCATACATAAATTCACACCCACATATATATACATATATACATACACACATTCATATAGACATATATATGAATGTATACATTCAAACAAATATATACATATATACATACACATTCATATTTTATATACATACATATACTAACCCCCAAATTATTCACTATTTTTTTTTCTTTTTCATATCATGAGATTTTCATGTCCTACCAAAATCACTTGACCATATAATCAAACAAATTCCCTAGATTTAATCCTTGGATGCCCCCCTTGGAAGGAATTTTGGACCATTTATGGTTGGTGACAACAGTGACGTGGGTGTTGACACATAACGAGGTTCATACCAATGTGTAAGTTGACACAACACATGACATATGCAAGGGGTCTTTAGGATAGAACATTGTAGGATTTGGGCTTTAAATATTTTAATTATCTAACTATGTAGCGGGTAAACTTTTAGAGAGAGGTATGATCTGTCCTTGTTATCCCATAGGTGTGTGTGTTTTTTAGTTTCTTAAAACCACAAACACCTTAAATATCATTATATAATATTTAAATATATTTTATTAATGTACTTAAATACATTATTAAATATTTTTATTGATTAATATAATATTTTTTATTATATATGTTTTGAAAATATAATTGAAAACATGTTCCAACTTTTATATGAATTATATTTTTAAATGCACTTTTTATATGATAATATATTTTAATATATTTATATATTAATTTTTTTAATTTATAATCTATAAATATATGTACACTCACACACACATATAACTATCAGTGTATATGTATAGCATAATTATATTTGTATATTATTAATCTTACTATATGAATTTGAATATATAAATTTATACATGAACTATATTTAATGTATTTTTATATTTATTCATATAGTTCATATCACTATATTTTATAATATGTGAGAATGTGTAATTATAATTATATATATAATAAATAATCATAAATGAAATAGTCAAATTATATATGATTATATATAAATACATTAAAAAGTCTAGGGTAAGCTCCCTTTTTTATTAAATAAAAGGAACACCACTTTTTCCTTGTTGGGTAAAGGGGAACACATTATATGGCTTGTAGACCAAAAGCTTGAAATCCCATTACTTGGCTGGTGGAATCAGACCCATAGGTCTACAAGTGGCCTGAAAGAATTGTTGGAATGAGAGCCATTTATAGTATACCATAGGCCCTGACATGTAGATCTTTTGGCTGGCTCTCACTATGTCCACCCATCCTACGCTTTCATATCCTCACAACACTGAAGGCCGCATCCATATATGACATCTCTGTTATCGTCCACATGTGCTACTACCAACATCTATGACACCCCTACTTCCATCCATATGTTCCCACACCACTGGAGGCTGCCACTTGTGTCCGTCGCCATTACCCATGCAATTACACCCCCCCCTCTGAGGCTCGTAACCCGCACTGTTGTCCCTATTCTCTTGAACCACCAATGGTCGCCACTTTCTTTACCTTATTCTATATCTCCATGGACTAGCTTCCTGATTACATTAACCCTCATATGCATGCTCACACATGGGAAATAGAAATCTCACCCCCATCTCTCTTAAATAAATGGGAGGAGTAGTGGGCAGTAGTTGGGAATCAAACCCCAATTAGAATTATTCACTTAGATAATAAATAAAGACAAATTTATAAAATATATATGAAGTGTGGAGTTTATATGTTTCTATGTGTGTGTGTGTGTTTTAACATATATTTATATATGTGTGGGTGTTTGCGTTTGACACAAAAAATATATTTATATGAATATATATAATTATAAATATATATGTATATTATAAATTATATAATAGGAAAATAAAAATATATATTTAAATATGAAATTTGATTAATAAATTAACTAATTTTTTATATGGTTCATATTAGTATGTTTCAAAATGTGTGTGTGTGTAATTATAAATATTTATAGAATTATAAATATATATAAATTAATATATATATTCATATATATATATTGAACTTATATAAATATATATAGTTACTGTTATTTATATCATATTTAAATATATATAAATTATATTATTCATGGTACCATTTTTCATTGCTAAAAAATAACTGATACAAGCTATCATTTATGAATACTAAATAAAATACTAATAAATGGTGACCATTATAACTAAAAAATAATCAATGATAAAGGGTACCCTTTTATCACTAATTTGTTTCAATAGTGATTAAAGTTTCAGTTATCAACACTCTTATTTAGCAATGACAAATATTTTACCTTTATCAACATTTTTTATCACTGATAAAGGGTACCATTGAATGACATGAAAACCCTAATAGTGTAATCCTCAGGTTTAAATAACAGTACCTTTTACCTTCTTTGTTCATTGATATTATCTTAGATGGATTTAATGGTTTTTTTAGTATTTAGAGATTTTGGAAGTTACACCTTAGACCTCAGTAGTGATAGGGGTGCTGGTATAGAGAGTATTCCTCTACATGAAAGTACAATTCATTACAATTTTATTCCCTATCACATTTTTCATGGAATGGACATGTAAAATTGATTTTTTTCATTTTAAAATAAATTCAATCACCCCAAAACATATTTAAAATAAATTTGTAATGGTTCCTCTCCCCATTACTTCAACAGCCACACATATACAAACACATTTATAAATCATAATCATATATCCATATTTTCCAAAATCACATAAACAAACAATTGATATGAACCCCACTGGGTATGCCATTATTCAATTCAGAGGTTCTAGAAATGATAAAAATCTCAGTTCATAAAGATATGAGAAATGAAAAAATAACATGGAATGAAATCCAGAAAACCAAGTTAAGTAAAAAATAAAGATTCAAAAAAGAATATTGGGATTTAATGTGGTTTGAAAAACTTTAGTCCTACTCCATGATAATTAAAACACCATATTCATACCATTTATTAATGCACAAAAAAAACATAAATAAAAATTGAGATAACATACAAAAATAAGCTAAAAGAATAAAAAATCAATAATGGAAATCCAAAAAATAGCATGAATAGGATCTTATTTACATTAAGATTTAATCATTAACATCCACACATCATATTCTCTAGGATTCTCCAATAGTATAAAAATAGGGAAGAAAGACTCACAATTAACCAAAAAACATCTTTGTTAGAGTACATTTATTGGGAAGCTATAATCCTTAAATTAATATTTATATTGTGTGTGTGGAATTGAATAAATAATCTAGCTCAAGTCGAACCCCACAAAAAATCACTCTCATCCCCTCTCTCCCACTCCCTATTTGGAACCGAAAAACATACCTATCAAGAAATATTTTTCCCAATCAATCTCTACCATTATAGAGATTGTGATTAGATATATACAAGGTAATTGACAATGGTTTCAATGTATCAATGAAAATAATGATGTGAATCAATACCTAGAACCCTATAAATAATGAACAGAATAAAAACAAAATCCCAGAAAATATGTGTCTTAAAATGTTGTGTGACGGTTCTATACCAAGTACATTAAGGTAAATCAACTGATTTGTTCAGGTAAATTGTCAATACCCTCACTAAATAAAGGTAGGATTACCATTACATAAATTTAGAACACTTTCTACGTAAAGGAAAACCATTCAATACAGAATTTGTGTAATGATTCTCTTGGAAATCAATTAATAGTATACCATAGAATATAATGCGCATATATGGGAAATCCATGGACTCAAATAAAGGTATAACTAGCACCATATGAGGGTAATTTATAATGAGAAATATTAAATAAAGGCTCTAAAAACTCAAATATATAATTATAAAGAATATATAAAAAATATATACTCAAAAAATAATATAACAAGAAAATACTTTCATTTGTAAATCAATAAAAATTTCTAAATAATCTAATATCCACCATTTATAAAAGAAACTAAACAAATATGGATATGTTATTTAACCCAAATTACACTTATGTGGAACCAATTTTATAATATATAAATAATTTTTGAACTTTTAAAAATCCACCACCTTAGTCAAACTATTGACTGAGATTTCATTGGTCTGTATCTGACTAAGATACAGTATTCTACTTTCTATAACATATCTATTAAAATTAAACCTAATATCTATATTATTTGTCCTACAATATAATACATTGATCTTAGAGAGATGTATGGAAAATTTTGGATCATAAAGAATAAAATTAACAGAAATACAAAAAATTGAGTTCAACAATCAAAACCATTAGGGAAATTGATTCTTTCACTATGTATGTCAATGCAATTTACTCTGCCTCAATGGTTGAGAGGGACACTACTATTTTTATAATCATTTAAAATAGATTAATCCTCTACATGCAGTAAATAAATCTATTCTATGATTTACTTACATTAAAATTTATAGCATAATAGGAATTAACATAACACGTCACTATGTCATCAAAATTAATTTTCATACCATAATAAATTAAAAGGAATGAAGTATAAGTGATGTGCATAAACAACCACTTAAGTACATGCCATTATGGATTGCCCATATTTTCAATAAACCTATTTAAAGTACACTCATTTAAGCTTACATTTGGCCTAATAAAAATCAGAGCATATATATTTCTACCCACAAAATTAGAATTTGTTATTCTTGTCATTAAATTAATATCAGTAGTAGTGGCAGGAGAGTGAGATGATGATACTCTAAAATATTGATCAATGGGAACAATAATTGGTTTTAAAATAACAAAAAAGTACCCATTAATTACACAAAGATCATGGTAATGTTAAGATTGATAAAGTAACACTTTATTTCTATCACATGTGATTTATATACCTATGACATGCTTCACAAAATCCAATTTCTTCATAAGCTAAATTCAATTAAAATTTGAAATTGGTGAATAATTTCGTATTACTACATATGAGAACCATGTAATTAGTATAAATGGGAAGGTAAATCATGAATTTCCTAGAAAATTTAAAATAAATACAAGAAAAAAACTAACTCATTTTAAAAAAATTATAAAACATGAATGAATCAAACTTTTTATACCATTTTATATTGGTTTTTTAATCCATAAAGTTATTTATTATGTAAAGATACTTAGTTAGTTTCAAATTCATGTTCAATAATAGTAGAAGTGATTATGTATAAATTTTCATCTAAATTTCCTTGTATGAATGAAATTTTAATATCAAGTTTTTCAAAATGTATATCAAAATAACAATAACAAGAAAAAAAAATTTAATTGATGAAAGATTAACTATAGAAGAAGTTATTTTAGAATAGTCAATCCAATCTTTTGAAGGAAACCAATAGACACCAATCTATCCTTATATTTGATTTCATTCCATTTAGTGTTATTTTCTTTTTTTATAGATCCATTTGTATCTAGTCACCTTAGAAATTTGTGAATTTTTAACTACATACCATGTACGGTCCTTTTTGAGGGATTCCTTCTCATTTCCATGGCATAAATCAAGTGCATAAAGTTTTCTTTAAGCAGTATCCTCAAGCTTTGGGGATCCTCACCATCATGATCGTGGGAAATATGTAGAGAAAAGGAAACTATATAATTTTGGTTATACCTAGAAGGAGGTATAATAAACCTCCTCTAAATGTCCCTATTGAGATGATAATATCTTTTTTCACTAGGAGAGTTAATATATAAAACATCATCAATTTCAAATCCAGAATCAAAATCAATCAAATCGTCAGGTGGAGAAGTCTCAATAAGAGACTGACCATCCATGGAAGTTTCAACATCAAGATCCATCATTCGAGAAATATAAAAAAATACCATAATTGGGAGGCTAGATTCTTGGAGGAAGAGAATATTGAAAAATAACATCCCAACTAAAAATACACTTATGAAAATTGTGTTTGGCTACCCATAGATTATACCCTTTCACCCCCTTAATAAATCCTTTGAAAATACATCTAACCTCCCGAGGCTAATGTTTTTTTGAATTGACATGAGTATGAGAAGTATATTGATATAATATAGGATGTCAATTTGGTGGGGGATAGTTTTCCCAAATCTCTATTGGAGTTATAAACCCATTGGAAGATGAGGGACACATATTTATCAAGTAAACTATCATAGTTCAGTTCATTCATTAAACTAAATATTTTTTTCAGACCATGGATCAATGACTAGTGTCTGAAGGTTCCCTCATCCTCATATAATTTACCGAACTTAGAAGATAGTTTTCAAGGTTTTCATCATTCTATAAGGCATTGAATTTATTCTAATATTTATTTTCCACAAATTATTTCCTTGTTTTAAATGCCTAAAAGGGATCATTTTTATCTCTCAATATATAGATGGAAACTATTATAGAAAAAAAATACATAAAATGACAAAATAAGATTATAGATCATTGGACAGATCATGGAAGGTCCCCACAAATCAGAGGAAACATACTCATATGGTGATTTGATTTGAAGTTATATTTCTAAAAAGTGAATCTTTTAAGATTACCTAAGACACAACCCTCACAAAATTGAATGATATTTGGTGTAAATTTTTTTATGAAACCCTTTTTTACTCAATTCCTTTAAGCCTTTTACACTCACATGCCCCAACCTTCTATGTCATGGCATATTTCTATCATTATTGGGGACATAAGTGTTTCCAAAAATCTTAGTTAAACACATTCCAATCAAGAAATAAAATTCATTAACTAAATATCCATTATGAATTCTATGGGAAACCATTGATATTTTGAGTAAATCACACTCAAATTTAAATTTAAATCCATTTGACCCAAGGAACTTGATGAAATATGATCCTTATAGAAATCAAGAATCCATATCACATCTAATTAAATGAAAAAGAGTGGTCAAGGAGTTTAATCATAAAAAAAATCAATCATGAAACAACATATCTTGGTATTGTCAAAAATAACCTCTCATTTAGCTTCCTCAATAATATCAAAAAATTAAATAATATTTGGGAACATATGGAAATCACCCACTTAGACTAAAACCCACTCGTCCCATGACGTATCTTGGGGAAATATCAATACTTCAGCACTCTAATGGAGTTGGTCTGAAAATATATATTGATCAATTGATAATTTTTAAGGATCAAGAAACATAATATTAATGCTTTTAGGCCTAAAATTACTATTTTTCCTTTAATTATATTAGGTAACATCCGTTAGTTTGTATTTGGACTAAGTATCCTGAGAGAATATTTAGTTCTTATCACCCTTCTTATACTTACCATTAGTTTAACCAAAAATATTATAATGTAATCAAATAATCAATATCTTGCCTTTGAATTAAACCTTATCCTTTCAATGCGACTCATGTGAATAAAATATAGATATTACTTCTTTTATAGTAAAAGAGTCTCTTCCATACATCATAGAATCTATAAGATGTTCATATGATCTATCTATATAAATTAAAACAATAATGGATTATTTATATTTTTCAACATTAACATTGATATAGGATATGTATAGTAGGATTTTATTAAACTCATAAATATTATCCTACATGAGAGTTCCAAGAAGCATCTTGTGTAGGACCCCGGGACACCCTGAGAGGGGAGGGGTGAATCAGGGTGGAAACTTTTTCTTCTTTTAGTTGTGGATCTTGTTCCCACGTTGGTAGGAACTACTTAAACCTGTATGATGGATATGATCAGCAATTAAACATTCACATGCAGAGACAGATGACACAACTATTTTTACTTGGTTCACCACTAAGGGCTACGTCCAAGGAGCATATGTCGACAGGTTGTCAGTCGTACCTAAATCCACTATGCTTCACTAGCTGTAGATTACAAAGGTTCGGGTACAGTCACTCTGTCCCAGGCTCCCTGCCTTTACAATTGTTCAGGGATAGCTCACTGCCGTTGGTGAAGTCCCACTCAGTTTATAGATGTGAAGGTCTCTTCAATAGGTGTGCATTGAAGTTCTTCGTCTCCTGTTCAGCATGATACCTTGCTTGCATCAGGGTTCAGATTTGATGCTGCTTTTAGTTCAATCCTTCTTCTTTAGTGCAATGAATGAATGCACTAGATCCCCTTGTCTTTGTTTTCCTGAATCACAGTCACTTATGTGATTGATTACTTAATGAATCTCAGCTTACTCGGCCTTGTCAGAATTGGTTCTCCATGTATGCATGAGATCATGCATGTATCATTTAGATTTCTTCTTCAATCTCACTTTGCACCAAAAGTATCAGGCAATGTTTCAGCTCTTGTGCAGCTCTAGAAAGGCGGGCGTGCTTTAACAATATCTGGCTCTTCTTTTCAAGCCCGGAGCGCAAGTCTCCCCCGGCGAGCAAGTCTTAGGCACGCAAGTATAAACTGGCCTGCAAATGTCTCCAAAGCACTTGTGCGACTCTGCCTTCTTGAACTTCAAACCTGCGCGACTCACTTCCTTCCTTGCCCAAATCACCTGGGGCGCTCAACCATCAGTTGGCGCACAACCTCTATTTGCGCGACCAAACTACCACTTGTGCGGCTCAACCACCTGCGCGACGAGAGCTCGAACAATCTCAATGTCTTGAGCTCCGTGAGAAATGAGGAGGGGTGGTCCAGTATTTATAGAAAAACTGGACCCCCTGCGCGGCGGCGCGCAAGTCATTCATCAGCGTGCAAGTCTCGGCCCCTGCTAGGCACTTGCGCGATCAACTTCCAAACTTGCGCGAACATCTTGCCTTTTCCAAATTTGGATCTTCTGATCTCGAAAAAGCATAGGCGCGCAAGTTATAATGCCATCAAGGTGTTGGCACGCAAGTCTCTTCCCGACACATAATTCACCTGCGCGACCTCACCAAAACTTGCGCGACCCTTATCCCTTTGCCATATTTTGATGCTCTGATATTCAAAAACATATGGCGGGCAAGTTTTCTATCCTCCAAGAGTATGGCGCACAAGTCCCTTTGCCAAAATCACTCTTCTTCTTTTGTTGATTTTGAGGCCCTGAAATTTGGCAAACACTGGAAAACGGCGCCACCTTGTATCTGCTCTTTTTGTACCGCCTCCAGATCATCCATTCCTCTGTCGAAGTTCTTGAATCAAACATAGATCGTTGACCACAACTCTTGAACTCGACATGTCACCATTGAATCTCCTTTGTCAACAAATTTGTATGTCGTTTGTTTGCTTTGTCGACAGGGATGATCACCTCAAAAAAACTTCTTCTTGGTGATCTGTATCCTTCAGCAACTCTTTTGCTTTTATCACAAACTCCACCATTGTGATATGTATTCTTTGAAGGAATAACTTTAGTACCATCATCTTCTAGGACAATGTGATGTGCATGGCCATTTCATAAGTCAACTCATTGGCACATTGCCTCCTTCATTAACCGTCATGATCAACTTCATGCAACCATGTGATTCAATCCATCAAGAAGTCTCTAGCATGGTTCTCATGCAATCATGAGTAATTGCATGGTCTTCAGCAAAAACCATTGTTCTCATGCAATAATGATGAATTGCATGGTCTTCATCCAAAAAAACCATCCTGCTTTAATCATCCTTGGATGGATTACTCCTCACATTCTTCATTGTTGTAAATAATGTATCACCTTTGACACATGTTCTTTGAACGTACAATAAGCACAACAATCGTCTGAATCACTACTCCTCTACTTCATCAGAGTAATTCACAATCTCCCTCATTGTGAGCTTCCATTCCTCCATTTTATTGGAGTACTTCTTGATCTCTTTCATTTTGATATTCCATTGACAACTATTGACAACAAATACAATCCTATACACAAAGTGGTTCCAACATCTTGATGGTGTATCATTTATGTTTCTTATATATATATGACCTAATAATAATGTTTTCATAAGAAATTCAATCATTGACCAAAATATAGCTATAGAGGCTTGTTAAGTAACAACATTAAAAACTATATCACTGAGGGATAACCTGAGCATACAAGCATGAAATGAACCATCATAAAAATAGTGTGGTTCATTCTTTTAAATGAACAATTTTTTAGGAGTATGAATCATTGTTCTTTATCTATAAATTATATCATCCTCATAGAATTTAGTAAACTCATAAGAAGGGTATTCATGTTCATTATCATCCCTAAGGGTTTCTAATTTATTCTTAGATTGATTTCCTATATAGGATTTACATGTTTTAAACACCTCATAGACATAAGATTTATTTCTAAATATGTAAATTGAAACTTTTCAGGATGAAAATAAAGAAAAGGGAAAAAATAAGATCCTCTACCATATGAACCTTCATAAGAGTAGTGTGGTTCATTCTTTTAAATGAACCTTTTTAAGAGTATGAATCATTATTATATATCTATAAATTATATCATCCTCATAGAATTTAGTAAACTCGGAAAAAGGGTATTCATGTTTATTATCATACCTGAGGGTTTTTAATTTTTTCTTAGATTGATTTCCATATAGGATTTCCATGTTTTAAACACCTCATAGACATAAGATTTAATTCTAAATATATAAATTGAAACGTTTTGTGAAGAAAATCAATAAAAGTTAAAAAATAGGATTCTATACCATATGCGATAATCTTAGAATGTCCCCTCAAATTAGAGTTCACATACTCAAGTGGTTGACAACATTAGAATCTTATTTTTTGAAAACTGAATCTTTTAGAAAAACATAAGATGTAATCTTCACAAAAGGGAAATGTATATGCTATAACATTGGATAAGAACCCATTTAGCACTCAATTCCTCTAAAATTTAATAGTCAAATGCATCATCCTTCTATGAAAATTCCTAGAAATATCACTGTTGGTACCATAAGTATTTCCCATATAAATAGTGTATGTATTTCCATTAAATATATAACACCCATTAACTAAGGATACCTTAAGAATCTTATGACAATCCTTTTTGATTTTGAGGTAAAGACTCTTAAATTTAAACAAAAATACCTTATAATCAAAGATTCATAATGATATAATATTCCAATATAGATATAGAACCCATGTAGCATTCAATAAGGTCAAAATATAGTGTCTGCGAGTTCATTCAAAACTAAAACTCTTCCCATGAAATGATAATTATCATTATTAGGTCAAATAACCCCAAATTTATGTTTCTTATCCAAATCAGAAAAAAACCTCCTAAGTGAAAATAAATGGAAATAAAACCCAGATTTTAAATCATTATGAAGAATATCTTGGGACATTATCTACACATAATCACAATTATATCTTTGTTCTAATAAGGTAAAATGGTTACAAGTTTCATTAAATTTCTCAACAGACATCAACTTAGGGAATTTGGGCCTAACATGCCAAGGTTTCTAGTAATGATAGCTGGTAGACTCTGTCAGTTTGGATTTAGAACAAGTGTCCCTAGTCTTTTATTGGTTCTTTCCACAGTCATTATTCATTCTTTTATTCATCCTATAAAACTCAGAATGAAATATAACACACAAACCCTTATCTTTATATTTAACCTAACCCTTTAGACTTAATTTATGAAAATGATTGATGGATTTAACTTTTTTTGAGTTCAATGAATCTCTTTCATATATTATAGAATCTATAATATGTTTAGATGATATATCTAAGTAAATAAAAATAATAATGGACCTACCCTTATATGAAACATTAACATCAATAATGGCTTTGTCTAATAATTTTTTATTAACCTCATTAATATGGTCTTGGATGAGAGTTTGGATAAATATCTAGAATGTGTATAGTTTATTGTTCTTATATAGATAACCTACCTATAATATTTTAATATATAGTTTTTCTAACATAGATAATATTCTATCTATGAAGGTTTCATAGGAATCCTTCGACATAACGTTATCTGCCAATGATGAATCTAAAGAGCTCTGAGATCTCATTGTAATATTAGGTGGGACATCTGAGTAGGTTTTCATGGTAAATCCATTAGAAAATTTACATATATGAGGTTTCCTAGGACCATGAAACCCATCTTACATCCCTTGTTGAAAAATAATTTCTCTCATCTTACATCTCTATAGATTAATCATATTATTAATATTTAATATATCAATCTAAGAATTATTGGAATCCATTATCGTATGTGTAAAGATATGATATCAAATATTGTTGGACATATACTGGGATATTCCAGTATTCAATTCCCAAGATCATTACATGACGAAAAAATTCTGGTTCGTAAAGAGTTTAGAAACAAAAAAGAAACATGCAATAGAAATCGAGCAACAAAGAAAAGTGAAGAAATAAAATATGAAAATATTAACACAAGGATTTAACCTAGTTTATTCTATTTTTTCTTACTTCATGACATAAAAACAACCTATTACTAACTTTTATTAATGTTAAAAAACATACAAGTAAAACAAGCGAACATACCAATAAGACAATAAGAATAATAAAACTGTAAAAAAGGAAATCCCAAATAATAGTAAGAATAATATCTTATGAAGTGTGTCACATATTGTAGAATGAAGATAACATAAAATTGTTCATGACATAAAACCCAAATATTTTGTAAAAAAGAATAAAACTTGGCATCCAACTCTTGTAGATGCGTGTTGTTAAATGTGTATTTTAGTGTTAACTTGTGATATGTAGATTTTTTTATGTTTTGGTGAAAGGGGATTTTTGGAACACTACATGAAAAGAAATATAAAATGATGACACTTGAATATTATCATTAAAGGATATCATAACATACCATAAAATGGAAACATGTATTGAAATTATATATTGTAAATTATAACTACTTCAAATAACTTATAGTTTTTTAATATAGTTCAAAACATTTTTTATATTTCTATCAGTTGAAGTGCTAAATGGATTATTCAAGATGATTTAGGAGTTCCATATTCATCATTTTAATCTAATAAAGATATCGAAAGTGGTTGTTAAGAATTTGATGTATGCTTAAATGTGTTAATGACTAGAAATATCATTTGCAATATAATGATATCAGAATATTATTTTTTATGATATGTAGAATAATAAGACTAGTAAATTTGAAAAGGATGTGATATGTGAAGAATACATGTACGTATTGTTTTAATATTACATTTTATATATGAATAACGGTTCATGAATTCATTTAATAGTGTTAATACCTTTATGTATGAAGCCATTTGAGTAAATATCAATTATTTATTTTCAATGATTTCCTTCCACCACATAAGACAGATATTTCAAGAAATAAATTGAAATATTATGGTTATGATTCAGAGTATTTATTATTTTCCAATTATGTAGTTTATTTTGAAAGGAAACATTCAAATGACTTGAAGATGATGATTTATCGAAGATATATTTGAATTTATATTTCATTTTTTTGATATATATTAAAAAAGTTGGTTTCATGATTTATTTTTGAATGAATTTTTTCAATATATACTCTATATTCAAGGAGAGATTAAAGGAATTTTATTAATTATTGAATAAGAAATAATACTCAAAAAATATAGTTATTTCTATATTATAGTTATTTATTTTATGTACATGATGAGAATATATGGTGAAAATAAGTTTTAAAGTGATAATACACAAAAAATATTATAGAACATTGCATCATCAATATAAGAAAAAAATAATTGATTTATTCTATTCAATTTATTATTCCCTTACTATAATTATTTCTCTAACTAAAAAAAGAAAGTATAATGAAGGAAAACAATTTCTGTTAAAAAATATTTTCTGCCACTAATGTGATCATTAAATATCATTAATTTTATGTATTATTTAAGGACACAACGTGAAATTTTTTTAAATAGATATTAAAAGATTCTTATACTATCATTTGAGTGGAAATTAAACAATGAAGTTATTAATTATTTCTATATACCTTCTATTTGTACTAAGTTCCATCTTCTTATACTCATTTGGGGGAAAAATGTTAATTAATTGTACATAGTTTTGATTCCATAACTAAAACAATCCTGAGGCCTAATGAAATCCATATAATATGTGTCAATTTATTTCACTTTTATTTATCCAATTATGGAAAATATTTGAATAAAATTAGCTAGCCTGCATTGGGTGTTGGTGGAGTGGATTAATGGGTGCTCTTGTAGCACTAAACCACCATAAAAACATTTTTTTGTAATTATCATTCCATGTTGTTATTTCCAAAACATTACTTATCTAAATGTGAAAGGACATGTTTAGTCCAATATAAAGAGGTATGTTTAAATTATTGAAATTATTTTAAGGACTCAATTCACCTACTCTTGAGAGTTTTCTATTTCTAATATGGGAAAATATTTTTTATTAGAGTAGATCAATTTTTTGTATATGTTTTATAATAATTATCTCCAAATTATTATCATTTCTTCCATAAAATATGAGATAAATATTAAATAAAAAATACTAATAGATGATCATAGTGAAGTTTTTTCAATCATTACAGCTTATTTTATTAATGGTTATAATTATGGTTTCTAGAAATCTATAATAGTTATACACTTGAAGAATATTGTTTTGATATTATATATAACATTAGTGAATCCTAATAAGATTTTGGTTGGTGATCGTAAATTCTAGAATACTACTGAAGTAGAATATTATGATTTAAATTCAAAGGTTGTAAAATATATAAATTAGGGATTATGGCCTGGTCAATTATATAATGTTTCTTGATGTTTTATTGTCTATCAAATGTGAGATATTATTTTTGTTTCTAATGAATGAACAAAAAATGTAATGAAAATAGGGCATAACACTATAAATTTTTTTTGAATCATTAAAGGTTTTGGATGTGTAAATCGTTACTCATGATATTTCTATGAATGTGTATTCCACTGGGGTTTGAATCTGTGGTGATATTTTATAATTTCTTTTCTTTTAAAATTAACTTCTTCAAATTGTTAATGTTTTGACCTATTCAAATTTATAACTCCACCTCACCCATATGAAAATATTAGTAAATAAATAAAGCCACAAAATTTTTTACAAGTTTCGATCCCTATGTGGGTATATAGTTTTTTCCATGTGAAATATGATAAATCCAAATTTATCTACCATTTAATGAAAGTGAATATAAATGAGTTAACTCTTTTCAAGATCCTTCTTTCCCCATATTAGAAATATTAATTTTTCCCACTAGTTACAATGTTTTCTTCTTCTTTAGAGATGAAAAGTAGGGAATCTGAATATTGACCAGTATAAAGTCTATCTATAGTCTCTCTATATTGTGAATATATTTCTAGAAATCCTATATATATTTATACTTCAAAAAATACCTCCATATTCAGGTCTTCTCTATCAAATCCACTTTATTGTAAACTCTAAAACTTCCACATAACCTATTTTTCTGTTTTTCTCACGATTATTAATTTAATCGAGCTCTCTAAAATTATTTGAAACCTATTTTTGAATATATGAATCTTATAATAATCAGACACATATTTATATACACATAATTCTTTAGAAAATTGTGTAATAATAATGGGATCCTAATCTCAATTTTCACCTAAACTCAAATTTCTATTGAACTCCTTAAAAGAAATAGAAAATCCAGAGTCAGCAATATTTATAAGAACATCCTCAAATATCAATGTCAATTACCTCTTCAAGTATTTCTCAAAACATGGATAGATTTATGATAGTTGAAAGTAGAACTTAGAATCACTAGGATGTATGCCATTACAATGTTTTGAAAATATTCATAAATCTCTATCTAATTATTATTTATAAGAACTCTTTCTTCTGATAAAGGTATGTCTGGTTGTTAATCATAAGAAGTCCTCTATCTAATTAAGATTCATCTAAAGATGATTTTTTTGAAACTTCTTCATCTAGTACTTCTTTGTTCATATCTATTCTATCTGAAAACCCCTATATTATGGAATCAATATTATTCATCTATTAATCTTCAAATTTCTCAGTCTAGTGATCATCAAACTTCTCTATTTGGTGATCTTCATAGGTTTCCTCTTTTTGGTTCTCATCTGTCTGATGATATTGGGAAATTATGTTTCTATGGACTCAAAAACTATTCACATTATTCAGTGAAAATATATGAACTAATATTTTTATTTCTATATCTTATAGGTAATATATTTTAGTATATGTATATGGAAACTTCATCTAGTGAAATTTTTTATTTTTCTTCACATGGAAGACTAATAGATTCTTCTTTTACTAGAGTTACAAATCTCTGACTGATCATTTTTTATCTGATCATAAAATTTGAGATAAAACATCACACATCAAAAAATCAAAGAATTTATAAATTTAAGAATTTTATAATCTGTAACTTCATTATTTTATAACAGGATCTTTGAATAAATATTATCTATCTAAAAACATAATGAATAAAATCAGATTGAACCATGGTAACCTTTATTAAAGAATCATATAACATGGTATAGATGTATTGCAATTTTTTTTTGATAAGTAGAAACTCATTTTATCCTGAAACACTAAAAAATTCAAATAATCTTTTCTAAAACACACAAAAAAATTCATCAAAATAAAACTAAAGGATCTTAAGTCTCCTAATTTGAATTTTTGACAACATTATCAATAAATGTATTTTTATATTTTATCAAGAAAAAATATTTCTCATAGAGAAGTATCCTGAAATATCACATTTATTATATTAAATGTTTTAACGGAATTTTATTCCTCAGGGAATATTTTTTATTTCCATGATGTTGATAAATTCCCCCCTCAATTATCTAAATGTCTAGAATCTTATCATCTAGAAATCTTACTCCCCCTTACATGACAACATCATCTTCATATTCAATAAAGATATAGTATTGAGTTGTACCTATTTATACTTATTCTTCCCCTTGGAGAAAATAATCTATAGCAACATGGGCATAAAATGAATAACTTTATATAGTTATGGGTGGAGGCTAAACATTAATTTTAGGTCTGAATTACTAAAATAATTACATAAGCATAGATTTGGTGAGAAAATCATCAATTTCATCTTTTGATGAATTATACTCAATAATTGATTCCAAACATGAAACCTTCTCCCTGAAGAAATTATATTTAATATAAATGCGTCTAGATTGGGAGTGTTGAATATGATTTTTGAGATATCAATGAAACATTCATTATAAAAAAATAATCTTCAATGTCTTTTCAAAATTAATCCTCAAATATCCCAACTGAACATTCATCCACATAATTTGTGTACATGCATGGGTGTAAGAAACATATTCTACTTTATATATACTGAATGTAACAAAACTTTTTTTTTTCTTACTATGCCAACTCATGAAAACATCTCCCAAGAAAAATGTTTCTCTTGTTGTTTATTTTTGATAATTGCAATCTCCCTCCCAATCAGCATCAATGAAACCAAGAAGGATCAACTCCTCACAACATTTATACATCAAGACATAATTTTCCATTCCTTTAATACATGTAATGATTATTTTTACATATAGAATGTTTGATCCTTTGGATCACTCTGATATTTGGAACACAAGGTTACACAATATGAAGTTTCTGGTCTTGGATGAGTAATATAGAGTAAACTACTGATCAAATTCTTATAGTCCTTCAGATTTACACTCTCTCCAACTTCTTCTTTACTCATAATCATACCAATATAAATATGTGTATAAACATCTCATGGATCAACCATCCGAAAATTTTATAATAAAACCTTGAAAAAAAATCTTCAATGAGAAAGATGTATCTTTCTTTATGTTGAACTTGAAATCCCATAAGGAAAATCAAATATTTAAGAATTGTTATCTAGGTGTTTCTTTTCAGTTTTGTAAAATTCCTCACAAGATTTATACCTGTCACCAAAAAAACTATGTTACCAATGTAAAAAATGTCTATCACGTTACAAATACTCAAATTTTCCACATATATGTTCCTATCAAATTTTCCTTTAGAAATGTTCAACTAATTTTGAAAGCTCTCGTGTTTTAAATACACGAAACAAGGGACCTATTTTAAAATATACAAGAATTTATTTAGTTTATACATCATGATCCAATCATTATCAAGATAGGATCCAATTGGGATTCTAATTATAAACATATTATTTAATTTCTCTATTCATGAATTATGACTTAACATCTATATGAGAAACTTTTCTACTATTATAAGTAGTAGAAACCAAAATCATTATAATATTTTCAAGTCTTATAATATGATAAAAAGATTATTCAAAATCAACATATTCTACATAAGAATATTCATTCTAAACTAGTCATTATTTATTACTTAAAATTTCATCATATTCATTGAGCTTATTTTTGAAAACTCATTTTGTTCCTATTACATTATTTCCTTTTGTTAATCAACCACTTCCAAAATGGATTCTGGTTCTTCCTATGAGATAAGTGATATCTAATTCTCCATCATCAATTCTCATATGGTCTAAATAATAACCTCATCATTTTTGATGATATTATCAGATTCATATTGATTTTTTAAATTCTGTCGTTTTTTTATTTTCATCCGATCATACTTTTATCATCATCGGGAAAATTTGTTTCAACATGTACATGATTAGGATCAATGTCATCTTTCTCACCATTATCTTCCCTATAGTTCTTCATTCAATTTTAGTTACATCATCTTCATCATTTTAAATAAATTTTATAAAGTAGAATTAGTTTAAAAGACTTTTAAATCAATGGAATCAGAAAACTTATACATTAATTTATTACTCCATTTGTAAATTTTTTCCATTGGAAGAATATCCAATGGAACATATTTCTTCCACATTTTCATAAAATTTTTCTATATCAATATCTTTTATCTTTATTTAGAAAGGACTCCAAAAAAACTTTATTTATTTCATTGTAGAATTTTTCTTATACCAAATCTCATAAGGATTAATATTTTATTTTAGTTGAAGAAAACTTTTGTTTTGAATTTGTACAAGTATACTTATAAATTATCTATAGAAAAATTTGGAATAATTATATTTATAGAGCCTGATTCTTTTCATATCGACTAGAATTATGTTTTTCCCTTTGTATTGATCCATATTTTAAGGAGCGTAAGGAGTAATATATTGATTTTAATTCCATGTTTATTTAGGTAGTAATTGAAAGATTCCCTTTTGTACTTAATTTCAATATTTGTTCTCAACATCAATATATAAATACTCATATATTAATCAACTTTTCTTCTAAAAATTATGAATTACTTTGCAACCTATGATTTATGTTTTAATAACAATACTGTACACATCAAATTCAAATAATCATTGAAAGTATTAAATTTTTTTTAAAAAATACTATTTATTTAATGATGTATCATCAACCGACATAGATTGGAATATGTGAGCTCAATAGGTCTTGTTGACTATATTATAACTTTATTATGACCTCCCCTAACCATCATTCATTTTTAGAAATTTTTTCAAATTACATAATCATTACTCTTAAATTAGGTTAGATATCATATGAAATATTACATTAAAATATTGATTATGAATTTCTAGAAAAGATGGCCAATTATTTAGTGCATCAATCTATTTTAATCATAAAACTCAAATAGATATTATTTTTCTGATATCCTTTTGGATTATATAACTACTTATTATTTTTTCCATAGTAAAAAATATTATATATTTCAAAAATATAATAGTACATGAATGTTTTATGAACATAAATTTCCTCTCATAACAACATATTTTTCTAACACTCAGAAAGTTATGTTTAAGTCCATCAAAAAATAAAACGTCTATAGATTTTAACATATGGGACTCAATTTCTATCATACAAATTCTTCTTATTTCTAAGGAAGTATAATTTCCAAAACTAACTTCCACTCAATCATATTATAATTTTTTTCAATATTTTCACATCACAAATCCTTTGTGAGGAAAAACTACAATCAAGAATACATGGTATATTATTTTTTCTAGATTTTAAATTAATCACTATAAAAAAAGATTTTTTAGTCTTCCTTTTTTGAGTTTCCTTTTATTTTCTAGTACAAGTAAATTTCATCAGAAATGATCTCATGAAATCTTCATTTTAGTGACATAGTTTCTCACACCTTTGAAATATTTTATTTAATAAATCAAATAAATTTTTCCTGGAGGAGTTTTTTACATCTGATGCCTTTTCTCTTGTATCATTATCTAACCTTAAAATGTTTACTCTTATCCTTCATTTATATTTTCCACATAGTTATTTTATGCCAAAACTAAGGGAAATGTTGTGTAAACAATCATATTATATGTTTCAGAATATCCCATAACACTAAAAAGTTACCTTAATCCCTCATATTTTATAAAGAATGGTTTCTCCTAGGATATAATTTTTTAGATTCAACAAACATTATGTTATATTATTTCTCTTTGTGTGGGGAATATTTCTTTCAAAAGTTCATTTTAATTTACGTTGATGAGTTATATTTCTCACATTCTTTCTCAAACCAATATATTTCATTATTTATTAACAATCATTTATGTTTAGTAAAATCAAATGTACTTTTATGTTTAGTGGATATATATTTCACTTTATTATTCGGAAGAGTTCTTCTAGAAACCTGAGATTCTACATCCTTTACATCTAAATTTTTACTGACATTCACAATCATTTTCCTCAAGTAATTTTATACCTTTTTAAAATTGTGTTTTTCTTACATAGATCTTCTTCTTTTGAAGAAACTGCATCATCAACATCTTTCACCGTTTCCCTTATTCCTCAACTTTTAGCTTGAGGTTTTAAATTTATTATATGTACAAAACATCATTTTTGAGAAATTATTCTTTCTTTAATTCTTATTTTCACTTTACTTCATCAAATCACAATATCTCATTTTTATAATTTTGTTTCTCTCATTAAGTGGATATTTTTTTGATCTCAAAAAATGTTCTATATAAGTTTCTGTACCTTCTTCTTATTCACTACTTTTAGTATCATACATTATTTCAATGTGATCCCAGAAGGTCTTGAACATCCCTGAGACATCGTTATCTTATGAACTAGTTTCATTAGAGTTATACTCGTCCCTTTTACTCAATATACTTAGTTTGTTTATTCTAGTGAACGTTTTTTTACTTTTGGTGGATTGCTCAACATTCATTGAAGTTTTCATTCAGTTATTTCAATGAGTATTTTCATCAAAATCATAAGGACCATTTTCTCAATATTTCATTTGTGATATTTTATTTCAAACTATATTATTTCACCACACACAAAAAATTTAAGTGGTATATTTAATTTGTACATTACACTACCATTTTGACATGCCCTAGAGATAAGAAACATAGTCCTCTTACTATCAACATAATTTTCTTCCTTATATTTCGATTCATTATGGCCAATTACCTCATGTTCTGATTATCATAATTTTTTCTTCTTTATTGATTCAAAATTCATCTCCTCATTAATCTTATTTTTGAATATTGGATCTCTCATCATTTAATACACAAAAAGTATGTTATATAATTCCACAAAAGATAAAATATACATAACATACAATAAAGAGACTTAAGAATAAAACCTATTTAAAAAGATCCTCATCATTGTATTTACAATAGTTGAATGTTTCAAGACATCATTGAATCCACTCATGCCACTAAAAATTTCATTTACTCAATTAAATTAATCATAAATATTTTCTTCTTCTTCAATCCTGAAAATACTGAACTTGCTTCTCTAGATTTGATTCTTTTATACCTTTACTCTTGTATTTAATTTCAAATATTCTTTCATGATTTTCCCAAGCTTCCTTTACTGTTTTGAGACCGATCACCTTCATGTAAACTTTTTTAGATAAGTATATAAGAATAAAATAGTGTTCTTTTCCATCAACCTTTAGATTCATTTTTTTAGTAAATGTCATAGGAGTATCTTTTTACATGGGTGGAAACCCTACTATAGTAACATAAATCACCATCAGTAAAATATATAGAAGATATTGTATCATTATGATTTTCAATGAATGATAATTTTTGAAGTCATGAGTATGGATATTTCTACTATTGAATGTATTGAGATTATTCATGACAAACAATATACGTATCTTATGTAGGGAACCTGTTGATCTGATAAGAATTTATGTAACTTGGAATGTGTAGAACACTGATGAAACTAATAATTTCCTATATATTATTATGTAATTAAAATGTTTAAACAAAAAAATCACATATTTTAAGGGTAATTATCAAAATTATAGTTATTATTTATATTCCATTATTAATTATAAAAATGAACTAATTATGGAATTTAAATATTTTTATATCATATTGGTATTTATTCTGTTACTCCTTTTAAAATAATTTAAATTGATAAATTTATTTTTTAGGCTTATATACATGTTTTTATTCAATTTATTAAACTATTCCCAATGATCAATCAAATATTTTAAGCCCTAAAGCAAACTCACAGGTTGAGCCTTAGAATATATGCCCAGACCTAATTAAATTTTATATGGACTAATATCTCAAACATGGAAATCAAAAATGAGCTATAATTATACATAGGGGTAGATAACATCATGGGGATAAAATTCATTAACAATCATTTCCCTAAATTTTTCCTCTATCAGGACCATAAATTCATGGGAATTAAGAACTTTTTAATCTGAAGAGTTTGTCTTACCATAATAGTATTTATGAAATATTCAGTAATAAATTATTTATTAAATAACCAATGGTTCTTATATTTTTTTTTGTGTAGACATGACACTTATCCAAACAACATCAATGAAATAAATGTTTGAAGATTAATCTATTAAGTGGACCTAAATGAAGAAATATTTTAGTGGAAAAAATTATGGGAAAATTTTCAACTCCCCTCCATAAAGAAATGTGTCTCCCCCTCCATTTCATGTTTTTAAAAAAAACCAGTTTTACATTTACTAGAGAAGATAATATTTTAATATGTTTTAATTAGGTTTTAAATGTTTAATATATATCAATTTTTGTCTTTCCATCTATTTTGTTTTATTTTTTAATACCCCTGCTATACTATTTCTAATATAAATGAAAATATAGAACTAACCATTATTATTGTTTAAGAGGGGACTAGTGGTTTCTGAGTTTTTTGTGGTCAAACGATTTTAAATTTTTTATAATGAGAATTCTAGTAGTGGTTAATGTAGTTTTGGTGTAGGATTCACCCCACTTTCATTACTATATAGTTTTTCTTCATGTTCCTTTTTTATTCTTCTCCTTTAGTATCATAATGATATATATGGGGTTGTGTAGAATTATGGAGATGATGTTAGGGATTATTTTATTAATTGTTGATGTTCAATGTGGTATAATATTTATAATTTAATGATATGGTGTTGTTTGATAGGTTTGATCTCAACATTGAGTAGAATACTGATAATTTATATTTTACAGCACAATGACATCCTCCTTCTAACCTCCAACGAATAAAAATGAATCTTCACAAACTTATTTGTGTCATATCTCATTTTCTTCTTATTTATATAATTTTTTAATTTAAAAACCCAACACTTATTTTTTTTAAAAAAATTCTTTATTAATATATTATTTAGGTTATAAATTGTGAAATTAGTAAATGTGGGCGTGTGAGTGGCCTCTTCAGAAGATCAAACCTATGGTTTTCACTATATTTCATGATTATGTAAATAATAAATTATTGGTGAAAGATTCATGAAAAGTACCTCTCCTTAATTTTGTGCCATTTACATGGAGTCTAACATCATTCACACACTATTTTTAGAAAAAAATCTAAAAAACATAAAATTAAAAAAAAATTAAAAAATGAATCATTGATGATGAGAAATCCACTTACTTTAGTTAAAAACTAAAATTTTAGCAAGAAATGTGACGTTATTTTTATTTATAATAGAGAGGTATTCAAAGAGAACATATTTGACTAGAAGGAACACCTTGAGAAATTAGTTTCTGAATCCTTGGTCATGGAGCTAAACGAATTATCACACTACATTTAAAAGTTAATTTGAGAGGAGGATTAAGAAAAAAGACTTTATATTTACAAAATTTAAAGAGGAAATTATGGAGTATGAAATTAAAATTCATTACAATTATTTATCACTAGATTTTAAAATCAACCTATAGTCCACACAATAGGATCCAAAACTTCATGTTGATCAACATAAGAGATTGGCCATAACACTGGATTCCATTATTTATAATTTTACAATGTCATCTAAGCCAATTCACTAGCATAATTTGTATTTAATATGATTGGATCATATTCATCCCAAGGAAATGATGATTATGAGGATGAAAAATACACCACTTAGAAAATATATAATTTCATTTTAATGAAGATGAAGAAGAAAAACTCAAAGAGAATTTTGTGATGAAACTATATATTCTAAACCAAAATTCAAATCACATAGTGGAGGAATTCATTATATATTATTACAAACACTAATAAATTCTTTTCCCTCCCATTATAAACCTTAAATTTTTTACTTTATTATCCTTTTGGGTTTGGGATATTTTTTATCTTCTATGGGGGTTTCCACTCTTGGAACCCACTTATGATTGTTGGGAGAAATAACAAGTTGGTGGTATCTTAGAATGAAACCTCTTCGACCATTAGATTAGGGATAAATCTATGAAACTACCTTACTAAGGGTTGTAAAAATGTAGCATCCAATTAGGGGTCAAACCTTGTTCTATCATATTTAAACTTTTAATAATTTATTATTATTTTTCTTA
The DNA here is from genome assembly GCA_963277665.1 of Viscum album. Classification (NCBI taxonomy): domain Eukaryota; kingdom Viridiplantae; phylum Streptophyta; class Magnoliopsida; order Santalales; family Viscaceae; genus Viscum; species Viscum album. Next base: position 1,079,900,195 of record OY728145.1, on the reverse strand, counting down.
ATATTTGTTTTGAGATTTCTTTGTAGTTCATAGTGTTATACTTTAGGTGATTAATTCATCATAGTCCGTTAAAAATAAATATATGTTATGAATTTCATTATATTTTTTTCTATTCCATTATCAATTTTTTGGAGCATAAATGAAAGGTAGTGAAATTTGTGTGTATGCAAGTGTAATCCTTCTTATTATTATTTATATATTTTACTTTTTCTTTTCTATTTTTAGGAACATTGATCATTAAGGAATATTTTTTTTTATTTTTCAAACTTGAATTTATTTTGAGCATATTTTATTGGTTTTGGATAAAATATATTTTAAATGGTTCTTGATATGGAAACTTTTTCTATGATTTTTATTTTCAATCATTTTTATGATTTTTTTAAATTTTTGAAATCCATTCCCCTAAATCACTGATTAAAATTATATTTTCATGTCATTTGATGTATTTTGAACCATTTTTCATCTTTTTTCTAATAACCACAATTTTATAAGAGAAACTATTATTATGTGTGCAAACAAGAACTTGTGACTATTCTATTTCAATGATTTTGATTTCATAAAGGTTTTTTGATGTTATTAAGGAATTAATTTTGGAAATCCATACTTTAACTTTAGATCCACCTTTACATAACACATGTTTTATATATTAGAATCCATAAAATAATTTTTATGTTTAAGCCACACTGTATGATGATTATTCTAAACCAACCTCCACTCTTAATATTTTTTCATGAATATTTCATATTTGTGTGTGGGAAAAGAGATTTTCATGTATTTTCTTTCTGAAAAAACTAATTACAGAGTGCTGTGAGATGTGTGTCAAATTTTTTGGAATATTAATAATATTCATGCGTCACATTCATTAATTTTTCATCATTTATATCAACTAGTTCTCCCAAAAAATAAAGACAAAATATTTGAAAAAATAAAAAAATGAAAATGAAAAAATGGAGGTTAAATGTAATTATTTATTTTCAACTAATTTTTGTATCATGTACCTCTCAAAAATTAATTTATGAGTATCATTTATTCATTTTATTTAATTTTTATTTCATCCACTATGAAATGAAAATATAAAAAAATGGCATACAAAAGCAAAAAAATAAAATGGCATAATTATGAGGGAATCATTCACTTTATTAACTATTTTACTCAAGCACTATGTCACAAAAATATGGTGGTGTTGTGTGTCACATTTACAAGGGGAATTGAGTGAGGAAAATCATAGTTTTCACTTATTTCAAGAACAAGAACTAAATCCATATTACTTTGAAACCTCATCCAGCACAGGAAAAGACCAATGGACGTTTTTAATACCCATGGGTTGGTTACTAGAACCTAACATCATTCAAGCCAAAAGTGGAAAACAAAATTCCAAAAAAATAGCTGAAGATAGAAAAAATGTTGTATGCTCATAACCCCATAGGTATTAATTAACCAAAACAAATCATGTATAACAAAAAAACAGTATATTAACAAATTATTCAGCAACTTGAAAGAATAACTCAAACATCCCAAATTAGACATCACTAAATTCCCAAAAAATAAATAAAATATGCCACCTTCAAGTGGGTCTTTTATTTTTATCATAACTAGAAAAAGTAAATCTACAAAAGTTTGAATGAAAATAAAGGGTGTGAGATATAAATCTGATTAGGGTCTCACTAAGAGTTTTATAAAAAATTCCATAATAAAAAACCAAACAATGATTTCAATTTTAATAAAATAGTAAATGAAAATAAATTTTTATTTTTAAAACAAAAAATGATTTCATTTGAAAATGGTAAAAAAAATTCAAAAATAGATTAAATAAAACAATTATATATAATTGTTTATATAAATTAACATGCATGAAAAAAATAATTCAATATCATTCCCATTCATAATTTAAATTATAACAATAATAAACATGGTCATAATCCCAATAGTATGACATTTTCAATTTATAGGATCATTCAATTTCTCATATATGTGATCATAGATATATGTGTCCAGACATAACTTAGGCATAGGTTCAATATTACTCTTCAACATTCCATCAGGGACAATATTTTCTTAGCGATGTTTTTGTAATATTTTTCCCCAATAAATTACTAGGGAATAATCATCCTAGCATGCTAGTTCCAAAAAGCCCACTAAATACCCCGGATCACATATGGAAAATCACTCAATTGAAAAATGGAAAATAATTTAATTTAAAATCAATCATCATTCATAATTAAATTTCCCACTTTTCATTTTTAAAATTTAAATTCACTTTCAAAAAAATCCTCAGTTTTTAATAATTTCATTCATTTTCAATAAAAACCTAATAACAGGTTTTAACAATTTCAATTGAAGGAAATTTTCTCAAAACAATTCTCAAATCAATTCACAAATTCATCTATTCCTTCAATTTCAAAATATGCACCCCAAATTCCAATTCCATTTTAATTGGGTGTTCTCCCAAAAATTCTAAGACAATTAAATTCACAATTCAAATTAATCTCTAATTAAGTTTTCATAAATCAATTGTAATAAATTTAAATCATTTCAAGAAAATCGTTGTTTGATTATATATAAAAACTCAAACAGAACCACCTACCATTAATCATAAAATCACAATACAAAACATCGCCAATATGGTTTTTCCATGAAGAATTACGACAATAGATATCAAGTAATCAAACCCAAAATCAGTATCCAGTTCAATGGACATTAGATCTCTCAACAACATAGTGATCTTACACTCTCTAAGGAGGAATGAAATTGAGAGTGGGAGAAGACACATGAGTAGAGAATCACTTACATAGAGGAGATAAAATGAGATACTCCAAACTTTTTTCTGCCAAATGGGTCTTTAGGATCCATAATTAGTTCTTGAGAGCCTCCAAGACCATGTAAATTGAATAGGATGAGTTATGGTTGAGAGGGGTATAATATAGTGGTACATGATTTTTTTTATAATTTTTTAGATTAAAAAAATTCTCACAGGCATGATTAGTAGGGTTAGGTGACACTGTCAAAAAAACAATGCACCCAAATTGAGCACCCATTCTCCGTGGTTCATGGTTTCTACTAGGTGGGAACACAGTTTATAAAACTATGCACCAATAATTCAAACATGCACTTCCCAAGTTTGTGTGGTTTTCACTAGGAGGGTTCATTGTTTTGTCAAACTAGGCGCACACTATTCCCAAGCTAAAGAGCCTCCAATGTTTCTGAATTTCACCCGAATCACTCAAAAAGAAGACCCAGCCAATGTATCATCAAATGGAGGGTCAAAGAGTACTTGTAAATAAGAAAAAAGTTATTATAAAATCCCCACCATAATACATTTATATCCCTATAGATCTTATCATGATGTTTTGATATCTAATATGAGGCCACTACTCTCTCACCAGTTCCTCCCTCTCCCAAGGCTCATGCATAAAAGAATCAAGATTCCATAGAATACGAACCAAATGTATCATCCTCTGACAAAGTACCCTTGTCTTAGAATTAACTATCCAGAACAGATGATTTGTCACAAACAAATTAGGCTCAACATTGAGATCATCCGAGCTCATGAAATGATAAGGATTAAAAAGATACCTTTCAAGTGGTGATACATGGAATTAATCATGGATCGATGTTAATTGTGGTATATGTTCTAAATGGTAGGATAATTTCTCCAACTTATTAATAGCCTCTAATGAACCTTCAAAATAATGAGAAATCTTCCTTTCCTCCCAATACATTGATTACCCAAATGAGGTGAAACATTCATGAACACCTGGTCACCAAATTTAAAATTCAATGGTCTATGAAGATGACCATAATTATATTCATACCAAATCTATGCCCCAAATATTATTGGAATAACCAACTAAATCCTTTTGACATCTCTTTTACCAAGATCGGTCCAACCAAGTAACCTACACCCATCTCCATCCAACACAATGAATACTTACAAGGTCGTCCATAAAAGGCCTCAAAAGGAACAATTTTGATCATGGACTCGTAACTATTGTTTTAAGAAAATTGAAATAGTCTAAAATAGTCATCCAATGATCTGCTAAAGTAAAGAACACAACTACATAACATGTAATCAAGAATTATATATCCATTTCTATCTAGCCATCTATCTATAGATGATATTCCATACTAAAAAAAATCTTAGATCCCAATTCCATTAAGAGGAAACTCCAAAATTGAGAATTAAAATAAGGATCCCTATAATATACTATAAAATATGATACTCAATTCAAACCAAAAATCTCTTTCACATGGATATTTCCAAGATCCTCAACAATGATTGTGTCGTGAATGTGTATAATGTGAGATGATTTTGTAAAAGAACCAATCATAACCCATATCACATTATTATTCAAATATTTTAATGGAAACCTAACATAAAATTCAATATAGATCTCATTCCACATTTAAGTCAGCATTGGAAGTGGATGAATCCTACCAGAAGATCTCTGACACTTATGCTTAACCTGTCCAAAAGTATAGAAACTTGAAACAATGTCAATGATGTCTTGTCACATAAATTTTCACCAAAATCGTTGTCAAATATCATATAACACCATTTGGGTTCCTTACTTCACTTTACAATTGGAAATATATAAACCCCCCTATACATCTTTCCTCATAGTTGAAGGAATAATGCACCAGTTCGAGGTCTTTAGGATATCCTACTAGGATAATGACCACTCATCAATAGTATCCCCATTATAAAAAGTGTAGGTAATGCTATAGAATTTATTGTCTAGCTGTTATTCCTGAAGACTCATCTCAACAAGAGATGAGGTCTACATAAGTCTAGCTAAGACAACCTAGAACACTATTTTCCAACTCCTATATGCAATTATATAGTAAATGCCATCAGGTTCCACTTTCTATTCATTCATTCAGAGTCTGAATCAAATGTTTCTCACTCAATACATTAGTAATGACATTCAATTTTATTAGGTTATTTCCAATTTCAAAATTGAACGAATGAAGGTACTCCACCCAACTCCTTTGGTGGAAATTTAAATATTATTAAAAGAAGATATAACTAAATATTTCGTGTTCAGAATACATGGTAAAAATTTCTACAAAAAGGTGATTCTATCAAAACTTAAGTGCACGAATCACAACTTCATGTTCATTGTCACGGGTTAGATAATTCTTCTCATGTGGCCAAAGTTATCTAGAACCATATACTACAACATTATCACCCATCATAAGTACACAGTCCCAACCCAAACCTGATGTGTCATAGAATACCACATAGCCCTGCCTGGTCTCTAGAATAATTAACACTAGTATATAAGTCAAAATGTGCTTCATCTCAATGAAATAATTACAAAATTTCTCATTGAAAAATATCTTATCCCCATTCTGAGTGGGAGTGGTCATCATAGAATCCATATTCAAGAAATCTTTTACAAACTGGAAATAATACCCCACTAAACCCAATAATATCTGAATCATGAAAACATTACGTGGTTTCTCTCATTACATGACAACATTCGGATTTTTAGGATCAAATAAGAAACCATATTATGATACCACATGTCCAAATAATATTACTCCTCAAATCCATAAATCATATTTTCAATGCTAGGCATAAATTCAGTGATTTTTCAATATTTCAAAAACTATTCTCAAATGATGCACATTATCCTTCTTAGACATAGTGTAAAATAGGATAAAATGTATAAATAAAACCATGAACATATCAAGATACTCATTGAAAAACATATTAATAAAATATATAAATAATTTTAGAGAATTTGTTATACCAAATGGCATGATAAAATACTCATAATGGTCATACCTGCTTCAGAATGTCGTTTTCTAAATGACAGATTATTTCATTCTTAATTGTGGATAACCAGACTGAAGATCAGTCATCAAAAACAAATTCTTCCTTTCTTAAATGTTCAAATAGATCACCAATCTATATAAATGAATATTTTTTATTTAACATAACACTTTTGAGTTTCAGAAAATCAACATGTTGGAAAAGAGTTCCATCAACATTATTTTCCATGATAATAAGAGGTACCCAATGTGACACACCTAAGCGTATAAAGCCTTTCTCCAATAGATTATGAAACCGAGTCTTCAAATATTTCATTTAAGCTATTTTAATGAGGTAATAAAAAATATATAACATTTGAGTACCATACACTAAATTAATAGAAAACTCTACCTCCCTCAAATGTGGAAAACTAGAGAAGTAAGAATGAAAAATATTGGGAAACACGTTAAACAATGGTGGGAGAGCATCACTCAAGGACTACTACTCTATATAAAAGTAAAAACTATATTTTAAATTTCATAACACATGAGAAGAAGGTCCAAATATACTCGAACATAGGTCCTCTTCTCTATGAATGATATGAATCACCCCATTGGTCATAGTAAAGGAGAATCGTCAAAGATATATTTCAATTCAAGACTCATTAGTAAGGATCCAATCCATCCCAAAAATGAAATCAATAGGTTTGATTTCAAAAACTAGAAAATCCCATGTAATATCAATCTGTGAGGGAGAGAAATAACAAGTAGGACTTAAAATATCTTACTATTTCTTCATTCTAAGGGTTGTAGAAATATACAAAAACATAAGATAAAATCTCCATATAAAGATTTAACAAGTTCACAATATGAGTCAAAATGAACAAATGATATGCACCCATAAAAAATAATTTAGTCACAAAATATGATGAATGAGTGATGGTACATAACATGGTTGTTGGACCCATATATGCTTCCACTAGAGACTCATCTATTGTGGGAAGAATCTTTGTTATGGATTCATGCAACTAGAAACCCTTATATCATTAATAATTGGATTTCACTGTATTACTTTTAGTTTTAAATGATTTAGTCACAATACATGGTGTAGAAAAGATATAGCATATGTTTTTTAAGTATCCCAAACATCTATAGGAATAGATGATCTGAGGTGCCTCCGTGAAATCCTGTTTTGAATGCCCAAGATTGACACACTAGAATCAACTCAAAGGGCATATTCCTAGCACTACAATAGGTCTAGAAGAATCTGACTATATATATACAAATATATACTCACCATGATTTCTCATTTCATTATGGGAACTCATAGAACTACCACATACATAAAAATTATCTCCCATCTACTCTGAATTACCTGATAGAAATATCATATCCATCAAATATGTATCCATCATGTAGGAATAAGAAGTGATAATTTATAAATAAAAATTGACAATGAATATCATATTTAAGGAAAATCTCAAGCCTTAAAGTAGTTATGTTCTTGTTCAATAAAATATCATGTGAAAATTTTATAAGCTTGCACAAGAATTTTGTATACACCATCACAGTTCTATCAGCCTGATCTTGTTTAAAAAATCTTTAGCCTTTGCTAGCACTATAGACTATGGACATAACTAGTCAATGAAAATAAAAATAAAATTCCTCCCTAATTATAACCGCATATATCCTTATTGTAACTATTAAATCACACCATCTCTTACTGGGTCCCTCTAGCCTGATTTTTGAACCCATTACCTTAATAGCTTTGGGAGATTCCATGAAATCAAACAGAATCATGTTATTTATAAACCAATCATCATCCTCTTAAAGATCATTAGCACCTTGAAAATTAGGTGATTTATAGTGAATGAAATAATAAAAACAATTATATGATTCATCCCTATGATGTTACCCAACTAGAGCATGGATGTGAACAGGTGTAGGTGTTTTTCCCAGATCATAGACAACACGAAAAATAATCTCAACCAACTTTTGGTCCATGGGATGAATCACTCACTATAGTTCACCATCAGCTTCCTCCTAGGCACTATTCATGTATGTTATCAAAGGAATAATTCTACATAACAACAAAAAACAACATTGAATACATCATATGGCTAGTTAAACAAATAACCCAAATAGGAGAAATAGGGAAAAATTCAATACCATAAGATACGACATAATGATTTGGATCTCAATGATCCAAATCAATATAAGGTAGAATATTATAATTATTCTCCAAGATTACATTCTCATATCACCCATAATGATTTAAGGCTATATATGATGAGATATGGAAATGAAATCTCTCGTAGCTACATCATAAGTCCTAAAAAGATACATCAAACTACGTAGTGAAATCAAGGAAAAATGATCAACATGAATCTTTGATACCAATTTCCCATGAACCATCCTGAATATTAAAGTACATTGATATATAAGATTATAATAACTATGCTTGAAGGGTGTCCTTGATCCCTATGGTTTGGTGAAAAGCACCTAACATCATTAAATATAACATAGTGAATGAATTTTCCACAAAATAATAAACAAAAATAAAGCCAGTTTTGTCAAAACTCCATAGAGAGAATGTACCAGAAACCAAATAGGTATAAAATTAAATAAAATAGTACATCAACAAAGTACACATAAAGAAACAATATAAAATCAAATTTCCCAAAGTATACATCACTCTAATCCCAAAGGATTTAGATCATCCACAACCTCCAAGTGGAGCTTTCCCATTACTCGAACCTGGATGAAGGAAATCTACAAATACCCTAAGGAAAACATAGGGTGTGGTAAATAAATCCATATAGTTTCTCACCAATTGTTTTATAATATATTAGACAATAAAAAAAATCATGCTTTCAATTTTAATAAAACAAGGCATGACAAACCATTTTCATATTTTAAGACAAAGCATGATTACATTACAAATGATGGAAACCATTTAAATCATAGATTAAATAAACACTTTATATAAAAAATATGTAAACAAGTAGGAATGAATAAAATAGTTCTTTATTAATGGTATTCATAATTAAAAAATTTACAACAAGTACCATGGTCATCTACATTAAGGTAAAATAGTATCTACTTATAGTATCCTTATACTTCTCATATCAGTGATTATGGAAATATGTGTACACAAATCTCTCAGGCTTAAGCCGAATAGGGCTCATTAACAACCCATCGAGTATAGGATCTTCCTAACTAGATTTTTTAGAGTTTTCATCATCAATAAATTGCTAGGGAATAATCATCCTAGTGTTATTGTCCCAAAAAACCTACTTACTACCTAGACTCACATGTTATTAACCAATCAATGTAAAAAAGAAAAATCAATTTATTTCAAATCAATCATTATTAAAAATTCAATTTCCCACTAATCATTTTAAAAATACCAATTCACATTCAAAACCAAAATAGAATTTTTTCATAATTTAATGACTTTTAAATACAGAACCAATCATAGGTTTTAGTCATCTCATTTTAATTCATTTTTATTAGAACAATTATAAAATAATTTTTTCAATTTAGTAAATCTCATAACACTCACCACAACTTCTAATTCCATTAGAATTGGGGGTTTTTCTTAACATTCCATGCTAATTAATTTCATAGTTTAAATTTATATCAAATGTGGTTTTTATAAATTAATTCAATCAAATTTAAATTAAATCAGGAAAATGATATTTTTTATTTTGAGAAACATAAATGGAACTACCAACCATTATTCACAAAATCACAATGCCCGAAACCCACAACCAAATTTTACTAGGAATAATGAAGACAATGAAGATCGAGAAATAAAACAAAGAATAAAGATCCATTTCAACTGAGTATATACCCCTTAAAAACACATTGATCTAATAATCTTTATGGTGTAAAGAAATAGAGATCATGAGAAGACACATGAGAGGAGAATCACTTACCTATAGGAGATTATACAAGATCTACCAAGATTTGATACATGAAGGGGAGGGTTTGGAAGATCACAAATTTGTTATCGAGAGGCTCCAAGACCAAAGAAATTAAATTTGGTTGATTTAGGGTTGAGCGGGGTCTTAAATAGGGGGTCATGTTTTTTTAATTATTGGAATAAAAAGGCCCTATGTACACAGTTAGCTAACTATGGTAACACGGTTCGAATAACCATGCACAATTTCACTGGGGTTCATGGATTTTATAAGGGGTACATGGTTATTCAAATAATCCACCAACTGTGAAAACCCCAATACCATGTTTCACAGTTTTCATTAGGAGGGCACATGGTTTTGGAAGAACATGCACCAAAAATTCACCACCCAATGTGCCTCCAAAAATTTAGAAATTTCACCCAAAGAAGCCTAAAACAAGACCAAACCAATATGTGATCAAAATGAGGGTTGAGGAGTAACATAGAACTAGTAACAACATATTACAACTTTAATATTCAAGCATTGGTATTTAAGAGTTTAACCTCCTCTTTCCACCGTTAAATTTTAAATTTTTTACCCATCAATCCATAGCCACATAATTTACCTTGAAAAAATCCTCAAGATTGAGAATACATTTATGCCACAAGATGTGGGTAGATGATAATTATCACAACCCTATGGTGAAATATACACTTTTCAAGTATGATCATTACTCTATGTTTAATTTCTCCTGAGTAGAGTGTGACATGAATATCATTGTGAGGTAGGTGTGATTGGGTATTGGATGGATTATTGTGGTTAAGTGAGTTTAAATATGAGATATGATAATTAAATGGAATTGGTTTTTATATACCATACATGATGATATTTCATTTTTGAAAAGGTCATGGAATGTTTCTTACTTTTGATTTTAGTGTGGATTTAGATTCATATATTTAATGATTTCATAGGAGAGAAATATTTAAGTGTGGGGGATTAATTAAACTCATAATTTAACATATATTATTATATAATTCAAGGATTTAATAAAAAAAATATAAGGGTATTGTAATAATTTTATGTTTTCAGCATAATTGTGAAAATGACATAATTTATAAATTTTAATAATTTTATATCAATTTTTTATTTTGGACGTTACATCTTAAAAAATAATTTAAATTATGAAATTTATTTTTTATTATTCCCCAAATTTTGGGATTAATATCATCCAACATGACCCAATTCTCAATCAAATATTCAAAGGCCCAAATCAAGCTCACAAGTTGGAACTTTGAATCTATTCCAATATATGGAGAATTATGAATATGGGGACATATCACAAACATTTCTAGACCAAAGTAGTTATAATTATACATTTATATAGGTAAAATTTGATGTGAATAGCTTCATTATTTGTGGTAAGATGAACGTTTTCCACTATAAATGTCATAAATGCATGGGATGTCGGCAGATGGGAATATAAACTATCTTCTCTGACCGAACCATTTTTATTAATGATTCTATAATAACACATTAATTATGTGACCAATGGAGATAAAATTTTGCTTTCTGGGAAGATTACAAACAGAAGAACAACTTTATTTTAGAGATAATTATGAGATCCCACAATTTAGTGGGCCTAAATGAAGAAAAATCAATATGGATAGAATTAGTATCAAAGTTTCCACTAGTATCCCTATAGAAATGTGCCACATCTCCATTTCAAGGATATTGGAATATTATGTTGTCCATTTTATATTAAATAAGAAATTTTATGATTTTTTAATTGTGTTTTAAATTTTCAATAAATTTTAGTTTTCATATTCTTGTATATTTCTTGTTCCCTTTTGTTTTTCCCTTGCTGTACTCTATCTACATTCCATAAAAATAGAGAACTATACCTAGTTGGTGTTCAAGGTGAAGTGGTGTTTCTTGAGTTTTTTGTGATTATATGTTTTTAATTATTCTATTTTATGAATTTTAGTATTAATGAAACCAATTTTGGTGTAAGGTTCACCACGATTTATCTATTATTTAATTCTTCTTCACATTCATTTTTTATTCCTATCCATCACTGTAACGCCCCAACCCCAGTTACCCAGAGTCGGTGCATTATTATATAACATTGGCATTATCACAATAAAGATCATGTCTCGAAAGACCAATTAGTTTAGTAGCCTTGGAATAACTAGATAAATTAATAATGTGTACATTACATCATAAAATGAAAACTACAACAATATATTCTCCATAGTCCATAATCTTATCCCCTCATACTATCCCTACACATCATTCATAAATAACTTCTTCAAATCCTGGGAAAAATAAAACATAGAAAAGGGGTGAGCTCAAATTCCCAGTAAGGATAACAATATAGTGGAAACTTTTATAAATAAGAATAAACATTTAAGGCAATGTATATCTAAAACAAAATCCTTTTAAACATGAACTTCAACATAGCATGAAAAAAATAAAATCAAATAATTCCATTTACTTATTCACATGGATATTCTACTAATAGAATAATCACATGCAATATCAATAACCAATTTCATAAAGATGGAATTCATAATGCCAGACTATCATAACCATATAGCCAAGGCCTCATGCCAAGACTACAAATAATATTTTGTCAAAGCCTTTTTCCAAGACACTAGTTTGTCTCATGAGACCTACCGATGCATCGAGGAGCTATAGCGGGCTCCACCCATCAATTACTATGTCCAATGCATTCCTCATATGAAAAGTTTTAAACATAAAATAAACATTCGAATTAAAACTAGCATATGAAATGTCAATACTTTTTCCACAAACCATGAATGGTATAAAAATAACACATCCACAGTCAAACATAACACATTCGATACAATATAGAAGATTGTATTATATCATAATAACCTCAATCGAGAATGATGAAGGATATTGACATAGATGAAAATAATCATCAAAACAATTAGAGTGAAATATACCCCTTTTTCTTGAAATCATTTAAAAGTCACACTATTTTTCAAGAATCCATGTAAAATAGATTTTAGAATCAAAGTGTCCCATACGACTTTGAAACTTTTAAAAGGAATTTTGATTTAAAAACTTTAATGTTCATATAAATAAATCCTTAAAACCATTTTTAAAACATGGATATTAATGAGAAATATTTAGAATAATCAATTTTCAAAACATTTTAAAATGTCATTTTTTTAGAGGTCCTAACCAAAAAAGAGACACTTGAATAAAAATAATTAAGGAAATAAAAACTTTGTAATATCATGAGAATAAAGGTATTCATTATATATTATGTCAAAGTACATTATATACACCATATAAAAGTGATTTGGTGTATAACAATAAAGGAGTCTCAATGGAATGTAAATTGAGATGAAATCTCGCATAAAGGTCGTATCCTTAGGTTAAGGTTAAATCAATGAAATAATTATGAGTGACAAATATAAATACACTCAATATGATTGTATATTTAGTGTAAAAAATCAAAGGACATTCACACAGATTCTTGTAAAAATAACACCAATGAATTGGATGTTTAACTCAACAAATCGAGATTGAGTAAAAATTACTCTTATCAACTTCATACCAATGACTTGAGAATTTATCAATGGAGTGATTATGTGTATAAAAAGTATATCCACAGAAAGGGGAGTGGAAATTATGACATAATCAAATGAATAGTGAATCCACACATAATCTTGGAATAAAATAATCAATTAAGTATGCATAAAGCCGAATGAGTGGAAATTGAAATTTCATATTCCCTTATCGATTTGGTAACTTATGAAACATGCACCCATGAAATCAGGATAATAAAATGATGATTTAAATATCCATAAATTGAAGTATATTACACAATAAAATACAATCATGGGCAGTACACACACCACATGCAATAAATAAGTGGTGAACAATGGAAATCTCATGGAATCAAAAGTGAGATAAGAAACCCCTTACATTGTAATTTTTCCTTGGTCAACGGTAGTTTAACCTCTTGTATAATGGTGAAATAATTCTTATTTAATTATACAAGAATCATTTACATTAATATGATATCATATATGATCTTTTAACATTGATTCGTTAATAATATCTTAGTATTATCGTCAATTCGGCTGTTAACTTACTCATTTTCCTTTATATTCTTTGTTACATAAGCTGTGTTTGTTATGGATAGGTTGTATCTTATTCGTATCTAGAATTATATCAAGTCCTTAAACATTATTTTTAATCATAAAATGAGAATTATACTTGAATGGGTACGATGGAGAATGAATCTCATCGCGTTCGTGGAGACGGTAGTTCGTGCGTACGCACGAACGACAATATCATTATTTTGATGTTAAAATAATATATAATTTGGTGGTATATCATATATATAGAATAATTATCATGTTATATTTATTATTTACATGAATTACACATCATTATTATACCCATCCAAATAATAATTTATTGAATGACAATTACACCACAACGTGGAGACGGTAAGCCGTACGTACGCATGTATGGTGACATGCCATTAAAAGAATGGATAGAATTCTGAATATGGTTTTACCATATTTATAATAAAATCATAGTATATAAAAGATATTGGAGTTATTATTTTAGCATAGAAATAACAATGAAAGAAGAAGTCGAAGAAGAAAGGAACTATAAAGAGGGTGGTGAAAACATTACCCCTTCTTCGTGTTCTTCCTTTTGATTTGATCAAAACGGCTCCTTAGGCTGGCTTTCTAATCAAACTAAAGCCTCTAGGTTGGAGTGAGGGGAGTTTAGAGAGTATTTGGGCAGGTTTTGGCCGAGTCAAAATGCTTTGAATGTGTGAATTAGTGAGAAGGGGGAGTACCCTTTTATAAGAGGGGTGAGGGGCTCCTTTGGAAAAGCTAAAAATATTATTTTATAGTAAATTAATATTCAGATTCTAATGGCTCAAAAGTGGATTATTTAAAGGATAAGGTGGGTATGGGTCAAAAACCAATCAACCGATAGAATTTAGACAGGTTTGGGTCATTATATTAACCTGATCTTTAAGTATTAACTCTTAGTTAATTAGTTTCACTTTTACAATGTCTCTTTGTATTTTTATATTATATGGTTAATAAATATACTATATAGATCCATGAGACCCCCAAGTGGTCCATTAATGATATAAATATCATGATATAATTCTATTGGATGAAACTTAGATTTTTAGGAATTGAATTTCAATTAACAAAATAATATTTGTTTTAAAAACTCTTTTATGTCAATTTTGACACTAGTTGGAAAATTGATTTTTTTGAAAACCATAACAGAAGGATTACTTCCAAAAAGTTAATTAAATAATTCCTAACATGTCATACTAACCTTGAAAATTAGTGTAATTCATAAAAAGTCTCAAAATTATATTTATTTTGGTTTTTATAATATCAATTATTTTAATTTTTCACTATTATCGTAATTACTGCATCATCATGATTTCATAAATAAATTATATTATTTAATGTCTAAAAATTATAAATAAAATATAATTATCTGGGAAATATTTTTATCTTTCTAATGAAAATATATAATCGAATTTATCTTATGTGTAACCCTATATTAAAAATGCATTAGTAAATAAACTTTGATTTTAACTCTTTTAACTCTTCTTTGAATTAAATAATAATAAATGTCCTAATCTAATCGAAGTGGACCTAAATGATAATATTTTATTCCTAATGTGGTTTTTGGTCAAGATACATTTGTCCAATAGAATTAGGACATGTTTTAGGGTAATATTAATTTCATTTATACCCTTAATTACCCTATTTACTTTTCACTGTAATAAATAAAAAAAAGTTAATATTCCACAAAAATTATTTTCATCTCAATGAACCACATTTTACTCCATGATATTAACAGTGTCTCTTAGATTTTTGAAATTCCACTCACAGAAGCGGCAAAATTAAGTTTTATGAAAAATTCAGTTTTTTTAACTACCACTTAGTGGTTTAACTATTCATAAAAAAATGATGTTTTTCAGAAAAATACCAAAAATTCACCCTAGGCTAATTTTGTAACGTCCCGAGTCTGGATCCCCTCTACTGGTGCCCCATACCCGGTTCACCACATGACCTAAAGCACGTTTCCCCGAATGCTAGAGGTTGCCGACTAGCAGCGAGGGCCTTGGTGAGTCGGTGGGGAAACTATGCCATCATTCAGTAGGGTATACACGGTAAGAAAACAGCAATAACCAACTGAAGCAGTAAACAACATTCATAACAACAGAAACAAAACAACAGAAGCAATGTAGAGATATAACTATGATGAAAATGATGCAACAGGTACAAGTATCTTAGGAAAATAGCAAACACAACAACGTGCCGAAATACAATAGAAACCAAATGCAAAAGAAAAATAAAATAATCTCCTCAGCATCGCGAGACATGGCTCGGTCCCATGCTCCCCAGATCCTGGTGCAATCAAGATCCTTAAGTAGAAGGGCGCTTGCCCTTTTCTATACCTACAGCAATATAGTTTGCTTGGGCCCAAAAGCGTGGCCCAAACAGGGTGTGAGATACAATCCCAGTAGGCAATCACCCAAAGATTTGTGCCTAACAGTCAATGAATACACAGCAGTACTAAAACAAGAAGCAGTAAACAGAAAAGCTCAAACAACTACAATCCACGAATCTAACAAGTACATCACACAAGTAAGCAGTCAACAGAAAAAGAGAAACAGGTAACCCTATGGGTAGATCTCACAGTCTAACCCATATGGTTCAACCTATAAGTACTAGAAACCCTCTGGGAAGCACACACAATCTCACCCCTCTGGTACAGCTACGCAATTAAGCAGAATCTCTGGGGAAGCACTCACCATCAATTCCCCCAATAGTCTCGTATTGGGCTAAAGGATCTCTGGGGAAGCACTCAATGTAAATTCCCCGTATAGCCCGTGTCGTAATTAAAAGTCACTCTGGAGAAGCCCTTCGGTCAATGCTCCCCTTGGTCTCGCATCGTGATTAAAAGACACTCTGGAGAATCCCTTCTGTCAATTCCCCCTTTGGTCTACTACTCTAGGTTCTCATGGTCCTGAGTATAACTGAACATGCTCAGCGCGCGTATATATATATCGTCCAAGTAAACCTCAAGAACTACTTGGATATCAACTAAGGCTCAACAGAAAAACAAGGCAACAGTTCACAATCCTACAACTAGGCATGGAAACTGGGAAAATGCCAAACAGGCAGAACAAGCATGGTAGGCAAACTGAGCACAAACAAAATACTCTAATCACAAGCAATAACATCTAATAAAGCAATCAAAAAAATTAGGCAAGCAACAAGGGAAAACAGGAAACACGCAATACCACGTTCAAGGGTATTGGTGGAAATTGAAAAAAGTATCCATCAACTTTCTACGAAAAGGCACAAACCACATACCTCGATACTAGGAGATCGATATACGTGAACCTCGACGATAGATTCCCCTTAGAACAACGTAGATCTGAGAAAACGTACAAAACGTTCATCCTACAATAACTTGAAAAAAAGGAGGAATCATGAAACAAGGCTCAAGCAGAAGGAAGAAATCACCACTGTGATTCCAACTCAATCGACCATGCTCGAATAGGAGAATGAAAGGAGAGTTGGAAGCTCGGAGATGATTCGGCTGTACGGTTTCTTCTGGGCAGACGAAAACTGGAGAAGAAGATGGAAATAGGGTTTAGGCGCGACCCCAGTCCGTTTAATGAAAAAAATGTACATGTTGTGTACTTTTAGAGTACACGGCATGTACTGGGTCCTTTCCGTACACCGCAAAAAACAGCCACCACATCACCCCTACACACCGTGTGTGTGGCTCGGCACTGCCATCACACGGCTTCAAGCCAGATCAAAGTACACGGCGTGTACTCAAAAAGTACACGGCATGTACTTCTGAAATTTCCAGAAAATTTATTTTTTTAAAAAACTTTAGAAAAAGGAAAAACATACCTGAACGAAGATCCGGGTACTTACAAACTTCCCCCCTTAAAGAAATTCATCCCCGAATTTCCCCAACGAGGTGGAGGAGAAGAATCCCTAAACAGCTCCGGCCACTGTGATCGTACTGCCATGGCACCCATAGTAGAGGAACAAACCGCCCGTGGAGAACCTTCGTACTGCGATCGACAATCTAGATAAGATGCTCCTTGAACGACGCATCTGCTTCAAACTCAACTTCCTCTGGATGAAAGACGTGAGATGGGTTTGAAAAGTAACGTCGGAGCTGAGAGACGTGGAAGACATTGTGCATGGCCTGATACCTCTGAGGTAGCTGCAACTGATAGGCGACCGACCCCACTCTTTCCAAAACCTCAAATGGCCCGACATACCGTGGCGAAAGCTTACCCTGTCTCTGAATCCTTTTGTGCCCCAACCTAGGTGCGACACACAGAAAAACCAGATCTCTGACCTCGAACTCCAGAGGTCATCTCCGCTGATCAGCATAAGACTTCTGCCGAGATTGTGCTGCAGCCATCCTCTTCCGAATCAGCTCTATCCACTCTGAAGTCTCCTGTACAAGACAAGGTCCCAGCAAAGCCGCCTCTCCAGCCTCCAGCCAGCATAAGGGTGATCGGCATGGCCTACCGTACAAAGCCTCATATGGTACCATCTGAATGGTTTACTAGAAACTGTTGTTGTAGGCGAACTCCACCAGAGGAATATGCTTCTCCCAAGAACTGCCAAAGTCAAGGATGCAAGCCCGGAGCATATCCTCAAGCACCTAGATCGTGCGCTCGGACTGGCCATCAGTCTGGGGATGGTATGCTGTACTCAAAATTACCTGTGTACTCAAGGCCTTCTGATGTCCCTACCAGAACCGAGAGGTAAAGCACACATCTCTGTCTGAAACAATAGAGTGCGGAACTCCATGCAGACGAACAATCTCTCTGATGTAATGTCATCCCAGATCATCGACATTAGAGGTCTCCTTGATCGGCGAGAAGTGAGTAACCTTCGTATGTCTGTCGACGACAACCCAAACAGAATCATTCACACATGGTGACCTCGGCAACCCAGTCTTGAAGTCCATCGCAACATTGTTCCACTTCCACTTCGGAATGGGTAACTACTGTAAAAGGACTACTGGTCGCTGATGCTCTACTTTCACCTACTGACAAGTAGAACATCTCATGACAAAACCAGCAACATACTTTTTCATACCTGGCCACTGGTACTGGCGAAGAAGACCCCGATACATCTTGGTGATGCCAGGATGAACTTCCCAACTGAGGAATGGAAATCCCGAATCAGATCCTCGCGTATGTCTGCTGGCACCCATAAGCATCCTTGGAAACGCAAGATCCTATCCTTGCCCACTGTCCATCCAGGAAGAGGGTCCTCTCCTTACACAATCTCCCGTAGGACTAAGCCTTCTGATTCTGATAGCTGCCTCATCCGTACCCGATCAAGTAGAGTGGAGGTAATAGCTATAGAAGATAGAAAGGTTTGTCCCCATCTGTCGTGCACCTCCAGATGAATCTCAGAGAATATAGACATCAGCTCCCCCTCACTACTAGCCTCCTGAACTGTCTGAATCTAAGTTCGCCTGCTCAACGCATCTGCCACAGCGTTGCCCTTTCCCGGCGTATAGGCAAGATCGAAGTCAAAAGACTGTAGATACTCAACCCACCTGCGCTGCCTCAGATTCAGATCACGCTGAGTGAAGATATACTTGAGACTCTTGTGGTCAGTGAAGACCAAAAAGTGCTCTTCCAGAAGATAGTGTCTCCAACAGCGCAAGGCATGAACAACGGATGCCAACTCTAGATCATGCTTAGGGTAGTTCCTCTCATGTGGCCTCCACTTCCAAGACACGTACGCAACGACTCCATCTCCCTACATAAGAACATCTCCCAGCCTGATACCCGAAGCATCACAGTAAACAGTGTAGCTCTTTCCTGGCTCTGGCAAGACTAGTATCGGTGCTGACGTCACCCTCCCTTTCAGCTCCTGAAAGGATGACTCACAAGAATCTGACCATAAGAACTTCTCCCCCTTCTTGGTCAGACCTTTCAAGGGTGCTACTAAACGGGAAAAGCCCGAATGAAGCGTATGTAGTATCCATCCAACCCTAGGAAGCTCCATACCTCAAAAATGTTATTTGGCTTCTCCTAAGAAACTACAGCTCTCACTTTCTCTGGGTCCATAGATACTCCTTCCTCTGAGATGACGTGACCCAAGAAGTGAATCTAATCCATCCAGAAGTGTCACTTTGAGAGTTTAGCATAAAGTCGATGCTCTCTCAGTGTACTCAAAACAATCTCAAGATGGGTGGCATGGTCATTTCGAGTGTGAGAGTACACCAAGATATGGTCCACGAAGACCACGATGAAGGAATCCAAGTAAGGATGGAACACTCGGTTCATCAGTTCCATAAAAACTGTAGTTGTGTTAGTGAGTCCGAAGGGCATGACTGTATACTTGTAAATACCGTACCTGCTCCTGAAGGCTGTCAGAGGTATATCTGATGGCCTAACACGCAACTGATGATAACCGGACCTCAAGTCGATCTTCGAGAACACCCGGGCTCTTCAAAGATGATTGAAAAGGTCATCAGTCCGCAGCAATGGATATCGGTTCTTGACCGTCAAATGGTTCAACTTCTGATAATCCACATAAAGCCGAAGGGTACCATCTGTATTCTTTGCAAATAGGACAGGCGAACCCGAAGAAGAAGTACGGGGTCGGATGAAACCCTTAGCATGTAGCTCCTCCAACTGCTTCTTGAGCTCCTGAAACTCAGGTGTGGCCATCCTATAGGGATTAATGGACACCGGTGCCCCTCCTGGCACGAGCTCAATAGAAAATTCTACCTCACGCTCCGGAGGAAAACCTGAAAAGTCCTCTGGAAAGACATCCCGGAAGCGATCCACCACTGGAGGAAAGTCCAACTGTGGAGTCCCCTGATCATCCAGGTAAAGGCTAGAAATCTGGGCCATCACTCCTCCTATCCCATGATGCTCGAGTCCCACCCGACTCACCCAAATGTCCCATTCGCCTCTATGAAGGAAAGATTCACCATCTGCTGAAATGAAACTGACTCTGGGATGATAATAGTCAACGACTGCCTGGAAGGGAATCAACCATTCCATGCCAAATATGACATCATAGCCTATAATCTCTAGGACATATAGATCCCATAAGAAGTGATACCCTACAACCTTGAGAGGGCACTCTCTACACTGACGTACACTAGATGTCCTCATTCCCAATGGTGTGTCTAGTGTCAACGAGTCGGCAGAAGAAAAGATGCAGAGTCCAAGTCTCTCCACAATGGAAATAGAGATAAAACTATGAATAGCACCAGTATCGAAAAGGGATGAAGATAAAACTGAGGCTACTAAAATCGTACCTCGAACAGTAGAAGGGTCGGGATCCTGCTCATGATAATTCTGCTCCACGACGAATGACGGGCCTCCACCGCGGCCTTCCACCCCTGACTGAACACTCTGAGCTGAACCTCTCTACTGGTGCTGAGGGACTATTGGCTGACTACCATGGCCTCGACCTCCACCTCAGCCCGAACAGCCGGAAGAACTCCAGTTCCCTGACTGGTGAGAGACTGGTGGGGATGCTCCTGAATGAGGAGTCATGGAAGAACCTCAGTCACCAGCTGCTAGTGAGAAAACCTAGCTGAAACGCTGAAGGTGACCAATCTTGCCGCAAGATCGGCACTCCATGGTGTCTCTCTGAAACTACGGCCTTGTGTGCTCTATCCGGCCACACTGGTAGCATGTCACCAGGCTGCCTGATGATGCGTCTTTCATCCTCGCATCACCGCGCGTAGGCTCCCTATGGCGCTTCTTACTGTTATCTGAAGGGAAGCTAGCTCTGGAAGTAGAACCTCCCTGACTCGCAGCTCCAGAAACTCTCAGATTGTGCTCTGCAATTAGTTCCTGGTTGACAATGGAAGTAATGGAAGTCAGTTGGAAGATGGTCACCTGCGAGCAGATCTCCCGCCTGAGTCCATACTTAAAATTCCTCACCAAGAACACCCAACTCCCATCTCGAAGGGGTGTAAAACGCTGCAGCTCAGTGAAACAAGAGGAATACTCCATGATAGATAGAGTACCCTACTCTAAGCTCATGAACTCCCAGGCTCGATCGGCCCTCAGGGTCTCCGGGTAGAAGTAGTCGTAAAACACACGCTGGAACTCCTCCCAAGCCATAACCTGCTGCTGATCCGCCTGTGAGATCACGTCCCACCACATCTTGGCAGAGTCTCAGAGCATGTAGGTGCTGAGATTGACCCACCTCTTTAGAGGCATCTCCAGATGCTCGAATATTGTCAACATGGCTTCCATCCATGACTCTGCAGCCTGAGGTCCTCCCTCCCCTGAGAATGTGGGAGGATGCTGCTGCTGAAAGACCTGCGTCAAGTCTTCCATAGATGAGGCAGGAGGCGGTGATCCCTGGAAGGCCTACATCATCCTCATGAAACCCTCCCTGAACTATGCATTGGCGCCCGTAACTGGTACAACAACCGGTGCCAAGGCTGGCTCGGCTGGGGGATCAACCGGAAGTCCCTGATCAGCCTTGTCTGGCGTCTGATCACTGCACGATGACAGACGTATGATCGGAGGACGTCTCGAAGGCATAGCTCTAAAAGATCAAAAGCACACCTTAGATCAGGAAAAGAAGGACAGAGAACACAAGAGTAAAAAATGGGAACAGTGGAGAAAAACACAAAAGATTTCAAAACACGACTACATGGTGTGTCTACTTAAGCCACTGGCATGGGCGTGTACCCCTACCCTACAAGTCGTGTACACTTAAAACTACACGGCGTGTTGACCCCCACACACGACGTGTTCTTGAAAACTTTTCCCCTGCCCGAGTCTCCTTACACGACTAACCCACACGGTCCGACTCAACCCGAGGCTACACGGTGTGTTCGAAACAACCACAACGTGTACTAGAAAGGGCTTCAGCGGTCCGTGTTGTTGATTACACGGCCGTCTACATGGATGGACCTGACATAACGTGCTCCAAAAAAACACGGCGTGTATAGGCAAAGGTGACACAATCCCGTGTTGTTCGTGACACGTCCAGGTACCTGGGCAAGACTACACGGCATGTTCCGGGAAAGACGGCGTGTGGAAAGAAAGGTCACACCGGCCTGTGTTGTTCGTGACACGGTTGGGTACCTAGACAAGACTACACGGCATGTTACCTATGGACATGACGTGCGAAATAAAAGGTCACGCCGGCACATGTTTTTCGTGACACGGCCGGGTACCTGGACATGACTACATGGCTTGTTCCCTACGGACACGGCGTGTTCTACCCGACTTTCCCCGGCCCGTGTTGTTAGTGACACGACCGGGTACACGACTCCGAACTAACACGGAGTGTACCAATGATACACGGTGTGTTCCCGAAGTTACTCCTACGACACCGTGTTTTGCTCACATGGTCAGTGACACGGCCTGAAAACTACACGGCGTGTATCTAAAAAGTACACGCCATGTATTCTGGGTTTTTCTGGGCAGTAGCTCAAAAACTACAGAGAATTCCAGAACACAAAAACAAGGGGAAACACTCCAAATTCTGATCCGTGAGGGAAAATAACACCTCAAGAACCAAAATTTGGCATTCACATTAATAAAAGAACAAAACCAACAGTTTTCTAACATAACAGAAGAGAATCTGTCAAGCATCTATCACAACAGCATGCATAATTTACACAGAGCCTATCGCAACAGCATGAAATCGCCAATGCACCCTAGATGGCATGGCAAGAATGCATGGAATGTGATTTCTACAAGTGCCTATATGATGAATGAGGTGGCATACCCACATATCATCGGGTTGCGATAGAAATAGAACTGAAATATTAAAACACTAACCGCACAAGTCATACGAATCACTCTAGGTGAAAACATACCAACCATAATATCTCAAAACCAGAAAACATTAGTTAACGAGGTAGTATGGATTTTCCCTGTACATGGGTTAGCTACTCCCGAGAACAACTTAATTCCAAGTATCGAATCTGTTCTATCCCTGGATAAGGTCTCCAAATAGTAAGACAAGAGAAAAGAACTCCTTTGATACCACTTTTTAATGTCGTGAGTATATAGCCCCTCCCCTGGTGCCTCGTACCCAGTTCCCCACATGACCTCAAGCGCATTTCCCCAAATGCCAGAGGCTATCTACTAGCAGTGAGGGCCTTGGTGAGTCAGTGGAGAAACTATGCCCTTATTCGGTATGGTATACAAGGTATGAAAACCGAAATAACCAGTGGAAGCAGTAAACAACATGCATAATAACAGAAACCAAACAACCGAAGAAATGTAGAGATATAACTATGATAAAAATGATGCAGCAGGTATAGGTATCTAAGGAAAATAGAAAACACAACAACGTGCTAAAATACAACTGAAACCAAGTGCAAAAGAAAAACAAAATAATCTCCTCAGCATCGCGTGCCATGGCTTGGTCCCATGCTCCCTAGCTCCTGGTGAAATCAAGATCCTGAAGTTGAAGGGCGCTTGCCCTTGTCTATACCTACAGAAACATAGTCTTCTTGGGCCAAAATACTGGCCCAAACAGGGTGTGAGATACAATCCCAATAGGCAATCACCCAAATATTTGTGCCTAACAGTCAATGAATACATGGAAGTACTAAAACAAGAAGAAGTAAACAGAAAATCACAAACAGCTACAATCCACAGTTCTAACAATTATAGCACACAAGTAAGAAGTCAACAACAAAAGAGAAATAGGTAACCCTCTGGGTAGCTCTCACAGTCTAACCCCTATGGTTCAACCTATAAGTACTAGCAACCCTCTGGGAAGCACACACAGTCTCACCCATCTGGTACAACTCGCAATTAAGCAGAATCTCTGGGGAATCACTCACCGTCTATTCACACTATAGTCTCATATCATGATAAAGGATATATGGGGAAGTAATCGACATCAATTCCCCCTACATCCCACATCGTAATTAAAAGACACTCTGGAGAATCCCTTCCTTCAATTCCCCCTTGGTCTCGCATCATGATTAAAAGACACTCTGGAGAATCCCTTCCGTCAATTCCCCCTTTGGTCTACTACTCTAGGTTCTCACAATCCTGAGTATAACTAAAAATGCTCAGCGCGTGTATATATATTTCTTCCAAGTAATCCTCAAGAACTACTTGGATATCAACTAAGGCTCAATAGTAAAACAAGGCAACAGTCCAAAATCCTACAACTAGGCAGGGAAACCAGCAAAACACCAAACAGGTAGAACAAGCATGGAAAGCAAACTGAGCACAAACAAAATACTCTAATCACAACCAATAATCTCTACTAAAGAAATAAAGAAAAGCAGGCAAGAAACAAGGGAAAAACAGGAAACACGCAATACCCCGTTCAAGGGTATTGGTGGATATTGCACAAAATATCCATCAACTTTCTACAGAAAGGCACAAACCACCAGCCTCGATCCTAGGAGATCGATATACGTGAACCTCAATGATAGATTCCCCTTAGAACGATGTAGATCTAAGAAAACGCACAAAACGTTTATCCCACGATAACGTGAAAACAAGGAGGAATCATGAAAATAGGCTCAAGAAGAAGGAAGAACTCTCTAATGCGATTCCAACACAATCGACCATGCTCGAATTAGAGCATGGATGGCGAGGCAGAAGCTCAGAGAATATTCGGCCGTATGGTCACTTCCGGGCAGACGAAAACTGGAGAAGAAGATGGAAATAGGGGTTAGGCACGACCCCGGTCCGTTTAATGAAAAAAAAGAAAGTACACGTCGTGTAATTTTAGAGTACATAGCGTGTACTAGGTCCTTTCCATACACCGCAAAAAAACGGCCTCCACGTCACCCCTACACACTGTGTGTGTGGCCTGGCACGGCCAGAACAAGGCTTCGAGTCGGATCAGAGTACACGACGTGTATTCAAAAAGTACACGACGTGTACTTCTGAAATTTCCAAAAAATTTATTTTCCTTAAAAACAACAGAAAAAGGAAAAACATACCTGAACGAAGATCCGGGTTCTTACAAATTTCGATATTCCGAATACAAAAATGAAGTCCATTTTGAAAAATAAAATTTATAAATTTCAAAAAGTGGGTATTACTTTTCATAGCAGCTAGTTTGATTGGTTGTGGTGTGTTAGAACTTGAAGTTGCGTACAACACATGCTACTGTATTATTCAGAGATAAGCGTACCGTGGATTCTTGAGGTGTTAAATTCTCCACACCTTCAATAAATTGTGTCCCCACAATTTTTAAAATTCTGCTTGGGAATATAATGGAAAGTCCCACATCAGAAAAAGAGACAATAAAACTATCACTTTAAAAGAAAGAAAGAGAAGTACAAAGGTCACTCGAGATAACCCATACTAGGATTCCATGTAGGAAAACATGGATATGGACGATAAACTAAGTGTTAAGTTCTGATGGAGAGGGATAGAAAACATGATCAGGAGAAAGTTAACAATAAGAAAATAACAAACTTGTGTTAGGACAAACGGTCATTAGTCTCCCAGTAGGAAAAGTAAATGGACAACATTTTTTTTAAATTACATTACATAAGGATGAGGAATTCATTTATGATATTGACTATGAACATAGAGAGATATACTTACTTTTTAAGTAGTGTTTCATTATTTAATAAATTTTTACCACTAACTCAATTTTTTTTAACAATGAGTATTCAAGAAGACTTGGTCACAATGGAAGAGATAGAATAAACTTCTATAGAAATACATGATCCACGTAGGATAAACTCTATATTTACCTTGTCTTTAATGGTTAATCAAAACCAAAATGGTTAGTATAATATCTGATGATCCCCCAAATGGATATTCCATTAGAGCAGAAAGACACTAATCTTAATTTCTAAAATTAAAAAATCAATACCCAAAAGATAAATAAATACCATTAAATAATCAATTGTCCTTAAAATCGTTCAATATAATCCAGACTAATATTGAATCCCAAAACTTATAAGAATGTAGTCTTCAACGTTAAATTGTATCTCAAAATGACATTAATTACCCTTAAAGTCACATACTATAAAGTAATTAACCTAATCATTTCCATAAATAACACAAATCACTATAAATCCACAATAAATACATAGATAAAAATCCACCATTACTCCTCAAATGAAATCCCATACTATTTTATTTTCCTTGGGCATGTAGTGTTCACAAAAAAGCAAACAAATTCCAAAATAACATTTATCACTTAATCACCAAATAATTTTCATATACTAAGGTTATTCATTTGATAAGACATAAGACCCCAAATCAAATTATTATTGATCAATACAATCATTTAACTAAAAATAATAGTCACACTGACCAGGGACTTCACGTAGTGCAGTGGTAGGTGATAAATCCCAATCGCACTTTGGTTGTGGGTTCGATTCCCACAGCTTTGTCCGACGCGATGGGTTGTCACACGGTCTGTCTATTGTCCTTTTTCAAAAACTATATTTTATAACATTACCAAAATTAGATAAATTCCTCAAAATAACCATAACATAATTTAACCACATATCTTATCTTAGACCTTGAATTTTCATACCAAATTATAATAACTTATAATTTCCTCAAACCCAACGATCATATAAAACCAAATGGTTATTTATAAGTATATCCACAATAGAAAAGATAATTCTTACTCAAATATCATTCTCACATGGAAAACTGCAAGGTTAAAAATACAAGAGAAAATTATTCCAAAGTAAACCCATCAACAAGGAGCACTAATAATTTTTAAAGATTTCTCAAACTATTTATTTCCACATAGCTTCTTCTTTGACCAAGAAAATATCCTATATAATAGGGCATTCACTCGGGTAATGGCCAGGTCCCCTACTTTTACGGAAAATGATTGTAAATGGATTCTTGGGACCATTTTTATCTTCTTCCATAGTACTCTTCATTTTTCTTTGGCTATTCTTCACTTTATGCCCTTCCTTCCCGCACGTAAAGCATTTCTTTGTCCCATTGAGACACATTCATGGGTGTCGCCCTCCACATTTCCTGCATGATGGAAATTGAGGATTCCATTCTCCATGTTCTCCACTACTGGAGATCTTATCATTCACCATCTTTATCTTCATTGTTGAGTCCAGGAATTGGTTAATATATATATTGTTGATCATATTTTTGAGAAATTGATTTGGCATAAAGACGATATCTTTTAATCCTATCAACAATCCATTTTTTCTCATTTCCACCACTGTTCCCACCTTCTACATCATTCTCAAAGTCACTATGACTTCCTTTGAATCCAACCATTGACTAAAAATAGAAAGCATTGTGTGAGTAACAGTAGTCCTAAAATTATTTAGAGATTAACATGTCACCATATTCTCATTTTGAAACACTTGAGGATTAACCAAGGTCATTTACTCTCATCTTATATATATAATACATCAAACCGGTTTGTAAAAAAATGTAAATTATCCTAAGCATATCCCCCGGGAGTGTCGTAACCAAGAGTGCAGCAAGGCCTGTTGTCGTGCACCAGTTCCCGTTCGAGTCTAGCTCAAAGTGGTGTTTTTAGGTTTTACCCCTAGGTAAATCTGTGCCAGAGCTTCCCTTACCTGCTCGTATCCAGACATGGATGTATTTCTCGGAAAACTCAAAAAATCTCTACAATACCAAAATTCTAAGAAGTTCTTCTATACTAATCCTCAAAGTTCATCTTAGGTCTACGTGCTCTAATCAGAGTTTATCTAAATATAGCTTACAAAGTTTATACTAAACTTCCTTTGATACTAACTGTAACGCCCAAAACCCAGTTACCCAGATTCGGTGCATTATTACATAACATTGGCATGATCACAAGAAAGATAAAGTCTTGAAAGACCTATTAGTTTATTAGCATTGGAATAACTAGATACATTAAAAAAGATTACATTACATCATAAAATTAAAACTACAACAATATAGTCTCCATAGTCCACACTCTTATCCCCTCATACTATCTCTGCAGGTCATTCATAAACTACTTCTTCACATCCTGGGAAAAATAAAACATAGAAAATGGGTGAGCTCAAATGCCCAGTAAGGATTACAATATAGCGGAAACTGACATAAATAAGAGTAAATATTTAAGGCAATTTATAACTAAAACAAAAGCCTTTTAAACTTGAAATTCAACATAGCATGAAAAAAATAAAATTAAATAATGCCATTTACTTATTCTAATGGATATTCTACTAATAGAATAATCACATTAAATATCAATAACCACTTTCATAATGATGGAATGCATAATGCCAGACTATCATAACCTCAGAGCCAAGGCATCGTGCCAAGACTACAAATAAGATTTTTGTCAAGGCCTTGTGCCAAAACACTATTTTGTCTCATGAGACCTACCGATGCGCCGAGGAGCTATAGCGGGCTCCACCCGTCACATACTAAGTCCAATGCATTCCTTATATGAAAAGTTTTAAACATAACATAAACATTCGTATTAAAACTAGAATATGAAATGTCAATACTTTATCAACAAACCATGAATGGTATAAAAATAGCACATCCACATTCAAACATAACTAATTCGATACAATATAGAAGATTGTATTGTATCATAATAACCTTAATTGAGAATGATGAAGGATATTGACATAGATGAAAATAATCATCAAAACAATTAGAGTAAAATATCCCCCTTTTTCTTGAAATCATTTAAAAGGCACACTATTTGTTAGGAATCCATTTAAAATAGATTTTAGAATAAAAGTCCCATACAACTTTGAAACTTTTAAAAGGAATTTTGATTTTAAAACTTTAATTTCCATATAAATAAATCCTTAAAACCATTTTTAAAACATGGAAATTAATGAGAAAGATTTAGAATAATCAATCTTTAAAACATTTTAAAATGTCATTTTAGTTAGAGTTCCTAACCAAAAGAGCGACACATGAATAAAAATAATTGAGGAAATAAAAACATTGTAATATCTTGAAAATAAAGGGATTCATGATATATTATGTCAAAGTACATTATATACACAATATAAAAGTGATTTGGTGTATAACAATAAAGGAGTCTCAATGGAATGTAAATAGAGGTGAAATCATTCATAAAGCCCGTATCCTTAGGTTAAGGAAAAATCAACGAAATAATTATGAGTGAAAAATATAAATACACTCAATATTATTGGATATTAAGTGTAAAAAATCAAAGTACATTCACACATATTCTTGTAAAAACAACCCCAATGAATTGGATGTTTAACTCAACAAATCGAGATTGAATAAAAATTACTCTTATCAAGGTCATACCGATGACTTGAGAATTTATCAATGGAGTGATTATGTGTATAAAAAGTATATCCATAGAAAGGGGAGTGGAAATTATGACATAATCAAATGAATAGTGATTCCACACATAATCTTGGAGTAAAATAATCAATGAAGTATGCGTAAATCCGAATGAGTGGAAATTGAAATTTCAAATTCCCTTATCGATTTGGTAACTTTTGAAACATGCACCCATGAAAGAAGGATAATACAATGATGATGTAAATATATATAAATTAAATTATATTAATCAATGAATACAATCATGGGCAGTACACACACCACATGCAATAAATAAGTGGTGAACAATGGAAATCTCATGGAATTAAAAGTGAGATAAGAAACCCCTTACTTTGTAATTTTTCATTGGTTGACGGTAGTTTAACCTCCTATATAATGGTGAAATAATTTTTATTGAATTATACAAGAATAATTTACATTAATATCATATCATATATGATCTTTTAACATTGATTTGTTAATAATATCTTAGTATTATCGTCATTTCGGCTGTTAACTTACTCGTTTTCCTTTTTATTCTTTGTTACATAAGCCGTGTTTGTTATGGATAGGTTGTATCTTATTCATATCCTGAATTATATCAAGTCCTTAAACATTATTTTTAATCATCAAATGAGAATTATACTTGAATAGATACGATGGAGAATGATTCTCATCGCGTTCGTGGAGACGGTAGTCCGTACGTACGCACAAGCGACAATATCATTCTTTTGATGTTAAAATAATATATAATTGGATGGTATATCATATATAAAGAATAATTATCATGTTATATTTATTATTTACATGAATTACACATCATTATTATACTCATCCAAATAATAATTTATTGAATTACAATTACACGACGACGTGGAGACGGTAAGCCGTACGTACGCACATATGGTGACATGGCATTCAAAGGATAGATAGAATACTGAATATGTTTGTACCATATTTATAATAACATCAAAGTATATATAATATACTGGATTTATTATTTTAGAATAGAAATAACCAAGAAAGAAGAAGTTGAAGAAGAAAGGAACTTGAAAGATGGTGGTGAAAACATTACATCTTCTTCGGGTTCTTCCTTTTGATTTGACCAAAAGGGATCCTTAGGATGGCTTTATAATCAAACTAAGGCCTCTAGGTTGTAGTGAGGGGAGTTGAGAGAGTATTTGGGCAGGGTTTAGAAGAGCCAGAAGGCTTTGAATGTGTGAATTAGTGAGAAGGGCGAGTGCCCTTTTATAAGAGGGGTGAGGGGCACCATTCGAAAAGCAAAACATATTATTTTATAATAAATTCATATTCGGTTTCTAATGGCTCAAAAGTGGATTATTTAAAGTTTAAGGTGGGGATGGTTCTATAACCACTCATCCAATATAGTTTAGACAGGTTTGGGTCATTATATTAACCTTATCTTTAAGTATTAACTCTTAGTTATTTAGTTTCACTTTTACAATGTCTCTTTGTATTTTTATATTATATTGTTAATAAACATACTATTTAAATCTAAGAAACCCCCAAGTGGTCCATTAATAATACACCTATCATGATATAAGTCCTTTGGCCTAGCCTTAGCTTTTTAGGAATTGAATATCAATTAATAATATAATATTTGTTTTTAAAACTCTTTTATGTCAATTTTGACACTATTTGGAAAATTGATTTTTGTGAAAATCATAACAGAATGATTACTTCGAAAAAATTTAATTAAATCATTCCTAACATGTCATATTAACCTATAAAATTTGTGTAATTCATAGAATGTCTAAAATTATATTTATTTGGGTATTTATATTATCTATTATTTTACTTTTTCACTATTATGGTAATTATTGCATCATCATTGTGTCATCAATAAATGAAATTATTTAATGTATAAAAATTATAAATAAAATATCATTATGTAGGAAATCTTTTTAGCTTTTTAATTAATATTTATAATAGAATTTATCTTATGTGTAACCATATATAAAAATGCTTTAGTAAATAAACATTGATTTTAACTCTTTTAACTCTTCTTTGAATTAAATAATAATAAATGTCCTAATCTAAACCAAGTGGGCCTAAATGATAATATTTTATTCCTAAGGTTGTTTTTGGTCGAGATACACATTTCCAATCGAATTAGGACATGTTTTAGGGTAATATTAATATCATTTTTACCCTTAATTACCCTATTTACTTTTAACCGAGGTAAATAAAAGTAAAAAGTTACTATTCACCAAAAATTATTTTCATCTCAATGAACCACATTTTACTCCTTGATATTATTCGTGTCACTCGAATTTTTGAAATTTCACTCACAGAAGCAGTAAAATTAAGTTTTATGAAAAATTAAGTTTTTTTAACTACCACTTAGTGGTTTCAATATTCATCAAAAAATGAAGTTTTTCAGAAAAATACCAAAAATTCACCCTAGGCTAATTTCGATATTCCGAATCCAAAAATGAAGTCCATTTTGAAAAATAAAATTTATAAATTTCAAAAAGTGGGTATTACTATTCATAACGGTTAGTTTGATTGGTTGTGGTGTGTTAGAACTTGAAGTTGCGTACAAAACACGCTGCTGTATTATTGAGAGAGAAGCGTACCGTGGAAGCTTGGGGTGTTACAATAATTGTCATAATTCTTCATATAGCACAGAGTATAATTATGGTGACGATGTTATGGATTATTATAATTCATGTGTAAACATATATTAAGATAAAAAAATCCAATTTGAAGGTTTTATTTATCATTTTTTTTCTCATAATTGATTAGAATATTCAGAATTAATATTTTAATGAAAATGATAGCATCACAACTATATAGTAGAAACAACAATTCTTGTATACCAAATTCTTTGTGTCATCTCTTTTTATTTATATTTTGTTTTCATATTTATTTATTTTATGAATTTCAAAACCCACCTCCATTCAATATATTAATATTTATATTTAGTATTATTTTAGTTAGTTTATAAAAAGTGACAAAAACATTTATGTGTGTTCAGCCTCCTTGAGATATCGGTCGTACGGTGTACACTATATTTCATGATTAGGTAAATATTAAATTATTTGGGATAAATTCATGAAAAATTCCCCCCATCACTCAATAATAGATGGGAGTGATTCTTTCCTGCCAAAGTGCATGGTAAAAAAAATTATTTTTTGTAATGAACTGCCGAAACTGACCAGGGTCATACCACTTGAGGAGATATTCCGTTTGTTTACATACATCTCACAAATCAATGGAACAATCTATTTTTGTTTTGTTTTCTTGATTAATTTATTATAAAAATAAAAAAACATTGTAGATTTTTGATTAATGATATAAAAAATTTAAATTTTAATTTATAATACCATGTAGTTCTAAAAAGAAAGAAATTAAGGAGAGAAAGGAATTTGTTTTGGTTTCAGTTTTTGGGTTCAAGAATTTATCTCATTTATATGTTTAATTTAATTTTGATAATACTAACATGAAATCTCATTTTTAATAAAATATTATCTATTTATAAATTTTTTAAATCACTGAATACCTCGTGAATCTCAATTCCACATCCTCCTTCAATCATTGTTGATGACATATCTTGGTTTAAGTTTTTTCATCATCCAATAACATTCTTTTTTATTTTGTTTCATCCTTCGATTAGTTTAACTCCAAAATGAGATGAAATTACCAATGGAGAGAGGGAAAATATATTAAAAAAAATAATAGAAATAGATTGAGTTACATGTCATTGGGGGAATTCACCACATCGAGGATAATTTTCTCACCCATGCATGGTACTAAAAAATACAAAAAACTTAATATTAAACATAAAGAAAATATTCAAACACATTAACCCCCCAACCCAATCCTTAGGGTTAGACTCTCATTTTTTTGAGTAAGATGTCAAAACGGTGGATGTGAGAGAAGAGAAGAAGAAAATAATTAAATAGAATAAATTTAAAGAATGATAATAAAAATATAAAAATAATTAGGCTGAAGAAAATTAAATAAAAAGAAGAAAAGAAAAGAAAATAATGGAGGTGAGGGAGAGACATGAAATAAAATAGAAGTAAAAGAGAAAATTAAAGAATAAAAAGGATATAAACGTTAAAAAAATATAAATAATATTAAAATAAAAAACTTATAATAATAATTAAAAGAAGAAAATTTCAAATTAATAAAAATATGAAGAGATAAGATGCATTGATGGAACAATTTTTAAAAAAATAGCCTGAATTATGTTTATTTAAACAAAATTTTATTTTAAATTAAAATTTCAAATATTATATAAAAAAAAGGAAAAAAATTTAAAATAAAATAAAAATAATGATGATGAATATTTGAGTCGGGATATATGCCTGATCTTTTGAAAACATGATGAAATCATTCACTACATTTTCATACTCTTTTTTATATGATTGGAATCCATAAATTTCGGATTCATATCCACCTTATATAGTTTAGAAATATTGATATTAAGTAAGTAAATAATGACACAAAAAGTTCCTTTTAAATAAGGGTACCCATCATTCGAATGTTTCAAATAATTTCATCATGATTTAAATTAAATGGGAAATTAAATATAAGAAAATAATTACTCCACCGGTGGTAGGTGTTATCCTCTAAATTCGTCCAAAATAATCATTGATACCTGGTTTTGAATGAAAGTTTCTCAGAGTAGCTTAAGAAACATAGTTGCATGTCGAGAAGATATGGGGGATGAATCTTAGGAAACAAAATACAATAATATTTATTTAGGAAATGAATTTGATGAGGATGAAAATTATCTCCTTAAATCTAAATGTTCTCAGGTTGGGTAGTTGGATAATCACCAAAAACATAATTAATAGTTTTCTAACTGAAGATGAAAAAAGGAATAGAATATTTATCCATATAATGGGATCCATGATTGGTGTCACTCTGATAAGGCTCACCTATATGGTCTTACGTGAACTTGTGCTGAGATATTCATTTTAGTTTAACATTCTAAGAAAGACTTCAATTATTCCATAAAAAGTAAAAGGATTTTTTTTCGAAGGATTGAATTTTAGTACATTTTAGCTTCATGTCTGGATAATATTGAAGGAGTAGGTTTATGATGGATATCCAATAGTTTGGTTGGAGTTAGTGACATTCCATTACCATGGTGTTATTATCAATATATATTATGTTGGAGGTTAGATTCTATTTATCTATGATTTCTCTTAAATTTAATATGATCATATAAATATAGATACCATTATTTTCTCTCACACATGTATGCATTTATTAATTCATATACCACTCATCCCATTAAATTTATAAATATAGATACCACTAAACTTCTTGAAACATATTTTAATGAGCATTCAAAATGGAAAAGTAAATTAGTAGTGAGTGGATAAAGACATTATTCAATAATAGAGGTTAATTTCTAAAAAGTATGTTCAAAAGAAAAAATGTATCACATATATATTTTCCCTTCTCTATGATAAATTACCACTGCCCTAGAATCCTTAGCAAGGGATAATCATTAGAATGGTATGCTTGAATACTGTCCTATAATATTATTCTTCAACATTTTATTCTCAATATTATCCCTATGCATTGTGATATGGTATTAGGTTATTGAAACGTTTTTCATCTGTCAATTTTCCTTATGTTTGGTTGGATTGGATTGTTTTCTGGGATGATACCAATTTAAGACATTTTTTCCTTTTCTAGGTTCATACATCATATAGAAAAACAAATAACTAATATCATGGAGGTATTTTTATATGATTACAGTGGAAGAAGTGAAAATATAATTCAAGTTAGTGATACAGGAAATTCATTCAACTTATGTCTTAAGTTAGGAATATAATTACTAACGAAACATCTTTGTAATCTTATCCAAAACAATGAGGGTATGATCACATAAGATATTTTTTTCACCATCCATTACTAAAATATGAAAGGAATATGATGTTATAAGCATTCCTTAAGGGAAAATTGTAAACTCTTCAAGGAATAATTTTGAGATACAATCTACCCAATAATAGGTGCTAATTTATTTATGTTATTGTTTTACTGTGATTAAGTACTCAAAAAATGGAGATAAATATATTATTAATGTTATTGACAAATTTACCTTAATTAAAAATATTTTTTAGTGTGACATAAGTGGTAAAATACAAATAATTTTAATTTTTTTGGAAGAAAAATAGTGAATGATTGTAATTTCTCCTTATAGATGATATGGATAGATAATAGTATGTAATTTAAGTGTGGGAAAATTCATGATTAATTTTAGAATCAATATATTCACCATTTACATAGTTTACTATATATCACATAATAAAATGTTGTTTTTGAAAAGAAAAATAAAATTTATATTGTGATGGCTCGAACATTACTAAAAGAGCATAATAAATTATAAAAAACAAAAGAATATATTCACTCTAATTTGAAATAATAAAACTAAATTTTATATTCAATGTTAAAATTAACAGATCCTTTTTTAAGATCATAATTGAAATCCCAAATATCATTCTCAATCATAAACATCATAAAAATCTAATTTTTTAACTTTAAAGCCAATCATTTACCCCTAAAATTACATTTACTATATAAAAACTGAAGAATCATGTCCTAATAAATTATTGGGATGCTTTTTATTATTTTTTAAAAATTATTTTCACTGATAAAAATCTTTTTAACCTTTATTTAAGTTAACTTTTTAATAAATAATTTACCCATAATTTTTTTTGGAAAATCAAAGACCAATTTCATTTTCAAACTACCTGAGAAAAATAACTCACTATTTTCAAAACCAATCCCATTCCATTTTTAAACAAGATATAAAAATTCTTGAATTATATATTTCTTAATTGACATGAGAATTCTATAATTAAGATAGTTTCAAAACAATTAAAATATGACATAACATATTACTACATATGAGAACCATGCCATCGACATAAAGTAGTAGGTAAATCATGAATGCCTTAACAAATTTAAAATAAATAGATACAACAAACTTACTCATATTTAAAAAATTATACAATATTAATGAATAAAAAATTTATACCATTTTATATATGCTTATTTTTAATTCATATTGTGGTTTATTTTTTAAAAAATACTTGGTTAGTTGTAAATTATTATTTAAATCATGTAGAAGGATTTCTGTATAATTTTTCATCTAAATCACCATACATGAATGTAGTTTTGATATCAATTTGTTCAACATTCGGATCTAAATAAGAAAAAAAAAAGAAATAAATATTATGATATATTAATTTTTAAATACAAAAGAATATATCTAGTAATAGCGAATTCCTTCACTTTAAAGGAAACAATTTGACACAAATCATGCCTTATATTTAATTTTATTCCATGTAATGTTATTTTATTTTTTTATATATACATTTATTTTCAATCACCTCGGAATTAGGTGGTTTGTTAACTATAGACCATGTATGGTTCTTTATAAAGGATTCCTTCTCATCTTTTATAGTGTAAATATCGTGCATCAAGTTGTTTTCACTAGTATCATTCCTGTAGAATTGGGTATTCTTTCCATCAAGATCATGCGTAACATGTAGATAAAAGGAAACTATATCAATATGGTTGTACCTATAAGGAGGTATAATAATTATCCCTTTCATATCCCTAGTTAGATTATAATAAATAAGGTCTGTAATAGCTTTATCATATGAAAAATCATTAAATATGAATCTAAAATCTAAATAAAATAGTGGTATAGGTGGAGAACACTCAATAGGATAGTCAAAAATAGTGGATGGGTCAACCTCAAGATGCCTCTTCGGAGAAGGATCAGCACTACCATAATTAAGAGGCCAGACTCTAGGAGGAATTTACTCTTGAAACATAACATCCCAACAAACAACACACTTCTAAAAACTAGGATTATATACCCATAGATTATAACAATTCACCCCAAAGTATAACCTATGAAAATAAATCTAACAACCCTAGTCTCAAGATTTTAGGAATTGACAAGAGTATAAGAAGTGTAGTCATATACTACAAGATGTCCATATGAAGGGGGATAGCTACTGTGATGCTCCATTAGATTATAAACGCATTTTTATATTCAGGACACCAAATCATCAAAAAATTGTTATATTTGCAACCTCGTACCAAAAGGACTTGGGAAAACCCGAGCAGTGAATGATTACACACACCTTCCTGAGAACTGTATAGTCCATGCATTAAACAGAACAATTTTTTGGGATTACGAATTGATATTCAGTGTTTGAAAATTCCCTCATCCTCATGAAATTTATCAAACTCAGTTTAAATGTATTCGTGGTTATCGTCATTCCTCATGTCTTTCAATTTCTTCTAAGATTGATTTTCTATAGATGATTTCTATGTTTTTAACACCTCAAAGGCATCATATTTATATCTGAATATGTAAATCAAATATTTTCTTGAAAAATAATCTATAAAAGTGAAAAAATAAGATCCTACACTAATGGGTATAATCTTAGCTGGTCCTTGAAAATTAGATTTCACATACTCAATAAGTGTGTCACAACCCCTTCCCACAAAAGATACTGCATTGAAGGGAGAGATAAAATGACACCGAGTCCCACCTCCTAAATGACTCAGGTTGTAGGCTAGAACTTATGGTATAAAAATATCATTTATGGGAGAAATTACCCACAATAATATAAATAATATCAATAGGTAAGATGAATCATCCATAATCAACATAATGAAATATATACAAGAAATCCGAAAACAATCCCACAATTCAAGTATAAATAAAACTGAAACATATTAAGGTCACCAATGTAAATGACAAAGAAATATAAACAAATATACAAAAACTATTATAGGTCTGATATAGTAATGTCTCGGATAGTCCAAGTAGTCCTTAGGGAAACCTAAAAATAGTTTTATATATGAAGGGTGAGCATACATGTATACTCAGTAAGAAATCCAATGTATCTCATGCACTTGTGAAAAGAGGATACTAATGCTCACATGAGAAAAATAGTAAAACCAAACAATACCTACACAAATATACTAATCAAATCCATCCTCACCAAGGATCACTCAATAAATAATGGATCCATGTATAATAATGTAATATAAATCATATCGATGAAGGGTGCCCACACTTATTTCTCACTGATTTTCTACTTTCACAACCCAACATTGTACATATTCATGCTCACACCTCTTATAATTAATACCACTTCACATCACATCCCACCTAGAAAACCTAGTCCATCACATCACATCACATCCCAACTACAAAATCTGGGGGCATCACATCACATAACCAGTGTAGTAGGGTATCGTGAACATGAAGGATATCAACCTTGTTCCCTCCTCAAACTTGCATGAACCCCACCATAATCCATTCCACAAAATCTATCCTAAAGACAATTGAGCTACCACATCGCATCACATCACATGTAGAAAATGGTAATTTTCACTTATATTAATCACAGTCCATGAATTTCACCAACTCCTAGAAGTGGGAGCGGGGAAGATCCAGTATCCATCCATCTATCATTCCACCATGATGTTGAAAAAACACCCCCTCAAATATATAGATATGGGTGTCATCGCATGGTTCATGACATGGGTGGGGTGAATAAATAAATCACAAAGAAGAAGTGTATCGAATAGCTATATAAGAAACCCATTCCAAGGGTTCACAAAAAAGTTACTAACCAACTCACAAATTTCCCTCACTTTGATGTTGCCTATAAATTCATAAAACCCCACAATAAGACATGACCCAAAAATCATTTTCAATTAAATACAAATTTCCATATTATCTGTTATTAACCCATTTAAATTAAAACATTCACATTGTTTTTTATTTCCATCCCATTAGTTCTTAAATAAATATTAACATCTCGAATCACACTAACATCTTAAATAACACAACCCTTCATCAAATCATTTGGTAAACATGCACATGGAAATTATCAGCATTAATATAGTTCCTATACATCTCGAGATACTATAATAACTAACCACCATCATAGCCCTTATATATAACTACACCACCACCACCATCACAGCCCCGCTGCACAATTGTACTACAACATCCATCACATCCCTACTGCATAACCATATCACATCCACTTTCCCCTCACACACATTAAAAAAACACCACTGATGCATCTCATCATCATATCTAAGACACAACACACAACCATGTCCATTAACATCTTACAACACATAGTAGAAAATATTTAATTTTAATTATATAGGAATTCATGAAATTTTTCATCTTTATTTATGTGTGTTGTCACACAAACCATAATATCACAGGGTATCAATTTAATTAACTGAATAAAATTGGATAAATATTAATTTACAGTGGTGTTTCATTAAATAACATAATACAGGAATCACACCATAAATGTTTCAAAAATAGGGGATACTGATGGTCATGGTATTCAGTGAGACAATAATCCTATATTATCTCCATATCATAGTATCAAAATGATATATAAGAAAGTGAATAATTACCCTTTACCTTTCTATTTCATTTAAACCTTTTAATTATCTTCGTTAAGTTAGATGGAATAGTATTCCCAAGAGATAACAAGACTTAGCAATCCTACATGATACATTGAAAGGAGAAATGTGGGAACCTATACCTATATGAAATAATATTTACACCGACTTTTTTCTCAAAACATAAGGGGTGTGCATCTAGTTGGAAACCAATTCGAGGGAACTCAAACCAACTACAAAAAATAGGTCCCAAAACTCT
Organism: Viscum album; assembly: GCA_963277665.1. Classification (NCBI taxonomy): domain Eukaryota; kingdom Viridiplantae; phylum Streptophyta; class Magnoliopsida; order Santalales; family Viscaceae; genus Viscum; species Viscum album. Next base: position 1,079,859,523 of record OY728145.1, on the reverse strand, counting down.
AAGGGAATAAGGATTTGGAACCTCTCATATTAAGAAAAAGTAATCAAAAAAGGATGAAAGGTAGATCTTACGTTTTGAAATATTTTATCATAAACCAATATGATTAAATGTGGTTTAAATTGGCCATTAATGTGGGATTTTATTTAATCCAGATGGTGTAAACATTTAAAAGGTAAAAAAAATTTAAAATTGAGTATATGATTAATCCCCTTTGAAATAGATTTAAAATTCATTACTTTAAACATTAAATCCATTTTCTATTAATGAAATTTCAAAACGGAAAAATCAAGATAATTTGGAAAATATGGAAACACTACTCACAATAGTCCACCATTGTTGATCCACTATTAGTTCAAAATGATCCTTCGTTTCTGATCCACTATTAGTTTAAAATGAACAACTATTGGTGATTCACCATTAGTTCAAAATTATCCACCACTGGTTATCAACTGTTTGTTCAAAATGTGCCACAAATGGTGATCCAACATTAGTTCAAAATGATCCACCATTGGTAATCCACAATTAGTTAAAAATTATCCACCATTGGCCATACACCATTAGTTCAAAATGTGTTATCATTCGTGATCCATCATTATTCCAAAATGAGCTACCATTGGTTTTATAAAATTAGATTAAATTGATATAACATTTTTGATCTATCGTTAGTTCAAAATGAGTTACTAAGGGTGAACCCCAGATAGTTCGAAATGAGCCACTGTCAGTGATCTTTCATTACTTCAACATGTGCCACCATTGTGGATCCCCCATGAGTTTAGAATGATCATCCTTTCAAATGAGCTACCATTGGTGATCTACTATTTTTTCAAAATTAGATACCATTGGTGATCCACCTCCATCCTCTAAAACATGCCTTTTACCTCCAAAACACCATAAAAATTATCCCTTACTCCACTAGACACCCATGGAATTTACTTAGACACCTCAAACACCCGATTTCATGAAAATTAATGGGCTATAAGTTCCATGAAATTACATCAAAATACCTCTCAAAATATTCTCACCCTCAAGAATTCAAAGCCAACTAAGAATGAAAGAGTGGAAAGGTTTGAATAACCATCCATTGAGATACCTCTAAAGGATCTAGTTAAATCTGAAATTCCCCCACCAACTAATCCTGCTAACATAAATTGACACAATGTCTAATCCAACTGCACTTCCATGAACATAAGAATTAGGGATAATCATCATCCATATCAAGATACTATCAGCTCTAGTCAGAACTAACTCTCCTGCACGGGTTTAATCACATCATAGTACAATTAATCTGAATTAGGAATCAGGTCCTCCCTATTTCAAATTTGATAACTGTACCACACAATACACATTGGGGGAAAAATATCCCATCAAATAAAATAAATTTTTTTTAAACACCACATCATTCTGGTAAAAGCAAAGAAAGAATTACAAGATCAAAAGAGATCTAGGTAATGGGAACACATCTAAGTATATAACTCCCAATTATTCTCATCCAGGACACCATGCCTCAATAGAATAAGAACCAAGGGAAAGGTTTGTCCTCATAGAACCTTCTCTTGGTGATCCAGTATCTCTACTTTCGAATCCTTGAATGTCATTTTTTCCTCAACTTCAAATTCTCCCCAATCAATGTTATGGGAGGCATCATGAAGATACTGATGAAGGTGAGAGATATTTAAGATGTCATGGATCCTCTCTAGTCATGGTGAAAATTCCAACCAGTAAGCCGCCTCCCTATCATGTAACAACTCCTCGAAGGGTCCAAAAAAAGGGTGATATCTCACTCCCCCCTACCAAACCTGTAACTCCCTGACCCCAGCTACCCAGAGTCGGTGCATTACTTCGTAACATTTTCATGATCACAAGAAAGATCAAAACTCGAAAGACCGATTGGTTTAGTAGCCTTGGAAACACTAGATATATTTCATAAGTTTTACATTACATCATAAAATGAAAAACTACTACAACAATATAATGTTTCCACAGCCCACACTATAATCCCCTCATAATATCCCTGCAGGTCATTCATAACTTACATCTTCACTTCCTGGGAAAAATAAAACATAGAAAAGGGGTGAGCTCAAATGCCCAGTAAGGATAACAATATAGCGGAAACTTTCATAAATAAGAATAAACATTTAAGGCAATATATAACTAAAACAAAAGCCTTTTAAACATGAACTTTCAACATGGTATGGCAAAAATAAAATGAAATAATGCCATTTAATTATTCACATGGATATTCTACTAATCGAATAATCACATGCAAAAATCAATAACCACTTTCATAATGTTGGAATGCAGAATGCCAGACTATCATAACCACATAGCCAAGGCCTCGTGCCAAGACTACAAATAAGATTTTGTCAAGGCCTTGTGCCAAGACACTAGTTTGTCTCATGAGACCTACCGATGCATCGAGGAGCTATAGCGGGCTCCACCCGTCACATATTAAGTCCAATGCATTCCCATATGAAAAGGTTTAAACATAACATAAACATTCGTATTAAAACTAGCATACGAAATGTCAATACTTTCACCATAAACTATGAATGGTATAAAAATAGCACATCCACAGTCAAACATATCACAAAACCTTCAATACAATATAGAAGTTTTGTATCATAATAAATCAACCATAAATAATCTTAAAATCCATCAAAGGATGTTGACATAGATGAAATCAAAATTCTTTTTAAAGAAATATCCCCTTTTATTTTGAAATCATTTAAGATAAAATAAAACATTTTCTTTGAAAATATTCTTATAAGCTTGTAAGGGAAGCTTTGAAGATTTTATAACGGCGGAAAATAGCCGCACCCGCCGTATAAGTAAAAAAAACAGTCTTACCTTAATTTTGTCGAAAAGGTTAAAAAGGACCTTGTTTTGAAAACGACCGAAAGATTCCTTTATAAACCACTTATTAAAGTCAAAAAGGGTATAAATGACTTTAACTCATATTCTAGTAAATAGTAAAAATGTTTTGAAATACATTTTTAAGAAACATGGATGTGGATGATAAAGAGATCCCAGTAGATTATTACGTATAAACAACCTCGAATAATGAAGAGATTGTAAAATAAACCTTACCTTGTACTTTTCCTTGGTTGGGGTAGGTTAACCTCCTATATAATGGTGAAATAATTGTTATTAAATTATACAAGAATCATATACATTAATATGATATCATATATGATCTTTTAATGTTGCTTTATTAATAATATCTTAGTATTATCGTCGTTTCGGGTGATAACCGATTCGTTCTTTTTAAATGTTTGGTTACGTAAGACATGTTTGTAATGGATAGATTATATCTTATTCATAATCAGAATGATATTAACATTATTGTTATCCCTAAAATGAGAATAATACTTGAATGGATACGATGGAGAATGAATCTCATCGCGTTCGTGGAGACGGTAGTCCGTACGTACGCACGAACGCAACTTCCATTTAATTTTTATTTTAAAAGAATCGAATCCAAATGATACTTAGGTATATTACTATTACAGTATAATAGAATATTTTATATATGTTACTTAAGTTCATTAACACCATCCTTTATACGTTCCATGTGTGGTATGAACAAGTCATATCATTTTAAGGGGGCGGTAGTCCGCACTTCCTCAAATGAAATTATCGTATGTATATACAACATGAAACGAATAATGGTATGAAATAAAATGGAATTACAGAAGCTTATATATAAAATATATATCATTAATATCATATTTAATTACAGTGCCATCATAATGGCCACCATGAGAGGCGGTAAGATGTATTTGAACAATCATCGTTTCGTGAGGCGTTAGTTTGCCATCCACAGAAACATTATGTTCATCATCCATTAGATGGAGTTGTGTGTATGTGTAGTTTGAATCCTTCTTATAACAACATCCTAGTATATTGAGGATACTGGTGTTCTTACAAAAGAAAGGAAATAAAAAGAGTTTGGGGGTTGGAGAAGCAAAATAAATGAAAATAATTTAAGAGAAATCGTTACCTTTAATTTTGGTAACTCACTTTGGTTGGAACCAAAGGACTTATTGAAATGCTTTCTGCCTAATGGGAAGCTTCAAGGAGGAGGAGAGGGATGTGGGGAGCTTAGTTGGGCAGAGTTTGGACGAGCCAAGTGGCTTGAGAGGTGTGAGGAATGAGTAGAAGTGGTCTCCTTTTATAAGGGAGAGGAGGGGCTCTTTAGGAAAGAGTGAAAGTATTACTTTATAATATAATTATATTCGGTTTATAATGGTCCAAAAATCATTGAGGTCGAAGATAAGATGACTCCTATTCGAAATAACATCAACCAATAATAATTGGACAGGTTTTAGATAATATTTTAATCATTATAATCTTATTTATTTAAATGATTTATTAATGAGGTAAACATTGCATCATTATTGTGTCATTAATAATTTAACTTATTTGATGTCTAAAAATTATAAATAAAATATAATAATGTAGGAAATCTTTTTATCTTTCTAATGAATATTTATAATCGAACATCCAACATGTATAACCCTATGTAAAAATTGTTCTTCTAAAAGATGTAAGCTTATGCCATTTTTATTTTTATTTTAACTTTATTAATATAAAGTGTCCCTACCACATACAAGTGGCTCCAAGGGGTCCCCAAATTGATCCAAGGATGCCCATGGTCGGGTATGTGTCCACCAATAAGGTTAGGACACGTTTTAGGGTAATTTTGTATTATTATAATATTATTTTTTAACCCTTATTTACCGGATTTACCCTTTAACCATGGTAAATAAAATATTTACCACAGTAACTATTCAAAATGTCTAAAAATAAAAGTTACCTCTTTACACAATTTGAACATCCTGATTCCAAATATGGAATCCATTTTCCTAAATTCAAAACACAGAAGTGGCAGAAATTAATTTAAAATTAATTCCCGCTGTCAAAACAAAAAGCGTGTTTTTAAGAGATAATAACTATAAAAAGATTGACACTTGTTTATGTTCGGTTTAATTGTAAAATTATGTCCAATGACCAACATTATATTAAAATGTAAAAATATATTCTAAATATACTTTAAAACCACTAAAATTCATAATTTATCACTATTAATTATTTTTATTAAAAAAGTTGTTTTTAATTAAAATTTAGTAATTTTCACTATTCATCAAAATATGAAAGTTATCCGAAAAGTACCAAAATTTCACCTTAGGCTAAATTCGATATTCCGAGTCCAAAAATGAAGTCCATTTTCAAATATAAAATATATATAATTTCAAAAATTAGGTATTACTATTCACAACGGCTAGTTTAATTAGTTGTGGTGTGTGTTAGAACTCGAGGTTGCGTACAACACACGCTATCGCATTATTCGAAGGGAAACGTACCGTAGAAGCTTGGGGTGTTAAATTCTCCCCTCCTTCAAATAATTGCGTCCTCGCAATTTCTAGGGTATTACTGCATAAAAAGACTCGGGTGGTTCTTCATCATAAGTTCCTCGGGTTCCCACGTTGCCTCTTCCATCTTATGATTTCTCCACAAAACTTTTCCCAGACGCGTCGTCCGGTTTCTCAGCACTTGTTCTCTCGTATCAAGAATCCTGACAGGCTCTTCACAATAAGACAGATCGGGTTCCAGTTCTAATTCCTCATAGGTGAGTACATGCGTTGGGTCAGGCATGTGTTTCCTCAACAGAGATACGTGGAACACATCGTGAACTTTGGAGAGACTTGGCGGCATTGCCAATCGGTAAGCTACAACCCCAATTCGTTCTAGAATATCGAAAGGTCCGATGTACCTGGGACTTGGCGGCATTCCTTCCTTCGATTATCGGCATAGCTCTTCTGCCTACTTTGAGCTGCTTTGATTTGATTTTGTATTACTTTCACCTTTTCCACCATTTCCTCCACCAGTTCTGGGCCTACAAGTTTTCTTTCACCAACGTCATCCCAACAGGTTGGTGTACGACATCTCTTTCCATATAACGCTTCATATGGTGCCATCTGAATACTCGAATGGAAGCTATTATTATAGGAAAATTCTACCAGTGGTAAATATTGATCCCACATACCCTGAAAGTCAAGGGAGCAAGATCTCAACATGTCTTCTAAGGTCTGAATAGTCCGTTCTGATTGTCCATCTGTCTGAGGGTGGTAAGAAGTGCTCAAATGAAGTTCAGTATCCAGGGATTTCTGAAGACTTTTCCAGAATCTTGAAGTAAAACGAGGATCACGATCAGAAACAATCGATAGGGGTACTCCATGAAGTCTCACAACATCATTAATATATAGTCTTGCTAGACGTTCCAGGGGTAGATCTTCTCTTATAGTAAGAAAATGTGCTGACTTGGTAAGACGATCAACAATAACCCATATTGCATCGTTCCTTCTAGGAGTCTTTGGTAGCCCCATGACAAAGTCCATCGTAATATTGTCCCATTTCCACTCCGGTATGGGAAGAGGTTGCATGACTCCTCCAGGCTGTTGCCTTCCAGCTTTCACTTGTTGACAAACCATACATCTTGACACAAAATCAGCAATCTCCCTCTTCATGTTGTCCCACCAAAAATGTTCCTTCAAATCTCTATACATTTTGGTGCTCCCAGGGTGTATAGAGAAATTGGAACTATGAGCGTCATCCAGAAATTCCCTTTTTAGATCAGGTATATTGGGAACACAAAGTCTCTTCCCGAATTTCAAAATTCCATCTTCATACACAAAGTCTCTCAATCTCCCATCATTCACAGCTTTAATCTTCTTTTGAAATTCTTCATCATCGGTCTAGGAACTCTTAATCCTTTCTAGTAAAGATGGTTTGGCAACTATTTGAAAAAGCATTGATGTTTCACCTTCCCTGGTTATTCCCATGTCCATCTTCTCTAGATCCATGAAAATTGGATCCCTTTCAATTCTCATCATGTTCAAAACACCATGGTCTTTTTTGCTCAAAGCATCTTCCACCTTGTTTGCTTTCCCCGGGTGGTAGTGTATCATGCAATCATAATCCTTGAGTAATTCAAGCCATCTCCTTTGCCTCATGTTGAGTTCTTTTTGTGAGAAAATATACTTCAAACTCTTGTGATCAGTATAAATCTCACATTTTTCACCATAGAGGTAGTGCCTCCATATCTTCAAAGCAAAGATCACAACTGCTAACTCAAGATCATGAGTAGGATAGTTTTGTTCATGAACTTTCAACTGTCGTGATGCATAGGCAATAACTCTATCATTCTGCATAAGGACACAACCAAGTCCTTTCTTCGATGCATCACTATAAATAACGAACCCATCATTCCCCGATGGTAGAGTCAATATAGGAGCATTGACTAATCTTCTCTTCAGTTCTTCGAAACATTCTTCACACTCTTTTGTCCAAACAAATTTAACCCCTTTACGTGTGAGCTTCGTTAATGGGTTAGCCAATCGGGCAAAATTGTGGACGAAACGTCGATAATAACCTGCCAGACCAATAAAACTGCGTACCTCAGTTATACTCGTAGGTGCTGGCCATTCTTGGATTGCCTTGGTCTTAGAAGGATCAACAGAGATTCCATCTTTTGAGACAATATGGCCAAGAAAAGAAATCTCCTGAAGCCAGAATTCACACTTGCTAAACTTCCCATATAATTCATGCCTCCTCAGAGTCTTCAAGATAATGCGCAAGTGATTTTCATGATCTTCGTAGGTTTTGGAGTATACCAAGATATCATCAATAAATACCACCACAAATTCATCGAGATACTCCTTGAAAACTCTATTCATTGGATCCATGAATACAGAGGGTGCATTAGTCAATCCAAATGGCATTACAGTAAACTCGTAATGCCCGTACCTGGTTCGAAATGCTGTTTTCGGAATTTCTTCCTTCTTCACACACAACTGATGGTATCCAGATCGAAGGTCAATCTTTGAAAAGTATTGAGCTCCATGCAGTTGGTCAAATAAATCATCAATACGAGGTAGGAGATACTTGTTCTTTATCGTTATAGCATTGATCTCCCTGTAGTCGATACATAACCTCATAGATCCATCTTTCTTTTTAACAAAAAGAACAGGGGCTCCCCATGGAGAAACACTAGGGAGAATAAATCCCTTATTACTCAATTCCCCTAGTTGTTTCTTTAGTTCGACTAACTCTACAGTGGCCATTCTATAAGGGGTTTTCGATATAGGCCTTGATCCAGGAATCAAATCAATGGAAAACTCAACTTCTCGTTCTGGAGGATGACCAGGTAAATCTTCCGGAAATACATCTACATGTTCTTTCACAACAGGTACATCCTCTATTTGAACATTCATTTCCTCACCCGCAGTTATTTCATTCTCTTCCTCCCCAATAATTGAATTTAGTTGTGCTACAGGGGGTGGATCTAAATAAGAATTAGGTGGTGACGATTCTGCTCTAAAAATAAGGTGTTCCTTATCATTATCATCAAGAATCGTAACCTCTATCTTCTTACAATAAATCTTCGCATCATAGTCCGAAAGCCAGTCCATACCGAGGATTATATCAAACTCAATCATAGGTATGACGATGAGATCAGCAGATAAAGAAAATTTATGTGCTCTAATGGGGACTGATTCACAAAACTTTGTTGCAACGATACTTCCCTTAGGAGTTTTAACTGACAACTCCCTTATTAAATCAAATTAGAAATATCTAATTTTCTTAGCAAACTGGGAAGATATGAAACAATGCGATGATCCAGAATCAAATAATGCATTTGCTAAACTTGAGGAAACCATTAAATTACCTGCCACCACGTCTTTCGGAGCTTCTACCTCAGCAGTAGTGATAGCATAAGCCTGGCCTTGATCCCTTGGCCTTTTCTGAGGTAAGTTCTCCTGACGCTTAGGACATGCATTTGCTTAATGCCCCATCTCCCTGCAATTGTAGCACTGAACGTTGGTAGCTTCCTTCTTCCCCTTGCAATCATGAGCTTGGTGGCCTTTTTCACCACACTTGTAACAGACTCCCATTCCCTTTAAGCAAGTACCAGGATGTTTCTTCCCGCATTTACCACAAGATGGATATTCAACCTTTCCCTTCTTCCCCTTATTTCCATTCCCAGATTGATCAGCAGGTCTCTTCTTCTCTTGCTTTGCTTTAAAGTCATTAGACTTAGAGAATTCCTTTTCGGTCTTGATAGCACATGAGACAATGTCTTCATACGATGAAAAGTATTGTGAGACTAACGCTCGACGGAGAAATGGTTTTAACCCATCAAAGAAACGATCAATCTTACTTCTTGGGTTACGAATATAATCACCAGCGTACCTCGCTAACCTTGTAAAGTTAGCCTCATACTTTGTGACATTCTCATCCTCCTTTTGTCTCAGACTCAGAAATTGCCTTTCCATATCTGCTCGATGGTCACGAGGGAAGTATTTTTCTAAAAACAGATCTTTGAACTCCCTCCATTCCATATTTGATACTTCATCATCTTCCTTCGTATTTTGAATCAATGACCACCATTGATCAGCATCTCCAGTGAGGCGGTAAACTGCCATGATAACTTTTTCCCTTTCACTGCTCCCCAAAGCCTGAAATATTTTCTCTAGGGAAAATATCCATTGCTCAGCTACTAAGGGATTTGTATTCCCATTGAACATTGGTGGTTGTTGCCTCATGAATCGATCTAACATTGACCCTCCACGCTGCGGATCAGGGTGCTCCATACGGGTAAGGTTATTATTCATAACCTGAGTAAGTTGTTCCAGTATGGTGATTAGTTGATCAGCACCAGTTGCATCACCATCCCCACTATAATTATCTTGAGCAGGAGGGCAATCCCTACATGGAGTGCGTGCATTGATACGGTTTCCATTTCTTCCACTAGGCGCCATTTCTAAACAATGGCATAAACTAGATCAGTTTATGAATCAAAATACATAATCCCATACTTATAAAACACTTAACATAAATTGAACTATTTATGGATATAATCCATAATCATAAAAATGTTTTCTTTGAGGAAGTATATACTCATAAACCCTTCATAATGATTTGTAAAGAAAATGAGAGTTATCCTAAGCATATCCCCCAGGAGTGTCGTAACCAAGAGTGCAGCAAGGCCCGTTGTCGTGCACCAGTTCTCGTTCGAGTCTAGCTCAAAGCGGTGTTTTCGGGTTTTACCCCTAGGTACATCAGTGCCAGAGCCGCCTCTACCTGCTCGTATCCAGACAGGGATGTATTGCTCAGAAAACTCACAAAATCTCTACAATACCAAAATTCTAGGAAGTTCTTCTATACTAATCCTCAAAGTTCATCTTAGGTCTACGTGCTCTAATCAGAGTTTATCTAAATCTAGCTTACAAGGTTTGTACTAAACTTCCTTTGATACCAACTGTAACACCCCGACCCCAGCTACCCAGAGTCAGTGCATTACTTCGTAACATTTGCATGATCACAAGAAAGATCAAAACTCGAAAGACCGATTGGTTTAGTAGCCTTGGAAACACTAGATATATTTCATAAGTTTTACATTACATCATAAAATGAAAAACTACTACAACAATATAATGTTTCCACAGTCCACACTATAATCCCCTCATAATATCCCTGCAGGTCATTCATAACTTACATCTTCACTTCCTGGGAAAAATAAAACATAGAAAAGGGGTGAGCTCAAATGCCCAGTAAGGATAACAATATAGCGGAAACTTTCATAAATAAGAATAAACATTTAAGGCAATGTATAACTAAAACAAAAGCCTTTTAAACATGAACATTCAACATGGTATGGAAAAAATAAAATGAAATAATGCCATTTAATTATTCACATGGATATTCTACTAATCGAATAATCACATGCAAAAATCAATAACCACTTTCATAATGTTGGAATGCATAATGCCAGACTATCATTACCACATAGCCAGGCCTCGTGCCAAGACTACAAATAAGATTTTTTCAAGGCCTTGTGCCAAGACACTAGTTTGTCTCATGAGACCTACCGATGCATCGAGGAGCTATAGCGGGCTCCACCCGTCACATATTAAGTCCAATGCATTCCCATATGAAAAGGTTTAAACATAACATAAACATTCGTATTAAAACTAGCATACGAAATGTCAATACTTTCACCATAAACTATGAATGGTATAAAAATAGCACATCCACAGTCAAACATATCACAAAACCTTCAATACAATATAGAAGATTTGTATCATAATAAATCAACCATAAATAATCTTAAAATCCATCAAAGGATGTTGACATAGATTTAATCAATATTCTTTTTAAAGAAATATCCCCTTTTATTTTGAAATCATTTAAGATAAAATAAAACATTTTCTTTGAAAATATTCTTATAAGCTTGTAAGGGAAGCTTTGAAGATTTTATAACGGCGGAAAATAGCCGCACCCGCCGTATAAGTAAAAAAAACAGTCTTACCTTAATTTTGTCGAAAAGGTTAAAAAGGACCTTGTTTTGAAAACGACCGAAAGATTCCTTTATAAACCACTTATAAAAGTCAAAAAGGGTATAAATGACTTTAACTCATATTCTAGTAAATAGTAAAAATGTTTTGAAATACATTTTTAAGAAACATGGATGTGGATGATAAAGAGATCCCAGTAGATTATTACGTATAAACAACCTCGAATAATGAAGAGATTGTGAAATAACCCTTACCTTGTACTTTTCCTTGGTTGGGGTAGGTTAACCTCCTGTATAATGGTGAAATAATTGTTATTAAATTATACAAGAATCATATACATTAATATGATATCATATATGATCTTTTAATGTTGCTTTATTAATAATATCTTAGTATTATCGTCGTTTCGGGTGATAACCGATTCGTTCTTTTTAAATGTTTGGTTACGTAAGACATGTTTGTAATGGATAGATTATATCTTATTCATAATCAGAATGATATTAACATTATTTTTAACCCTAAAATGAGAATAATGCTTGAATGGATACGATGGAGAATGAATCTCATCGTGTTCGTGGAGACGGTAGTCCGTACGTACGCACGAACGCAACTTCCATTTAATTTTTATTTTAAAAGAATTGAATCCAAATGATACTTAGGAATATTACTATTACAGTATAATAGAATATTTTATATATGTTACTTAAGTTCATTAACACCATCCTTTATACGTTCCATGTGTGGTATGAACGAGTCATATCATTTTAAGGGGGCGGTAGTCCGCACTTCCTCAAATGAAATTATCGTATGTATATACAACATGAAACGAATAATGGTATGAAATAAAATGGAATTACAGAAGCTTATATATAAAATATATATCATTAATATCATATTTAATTACAGTGCCATCATAATGGCCACCATGAGAGGCGGTAAGATGTATTTGAACAATCATCGTTTCGTGAGGTGTTAGTTTGCCATCCACAGAAACATTATGTTCATCATCCATTAGATGGAGTTGTGTGTATGTGTAGTTTGAATCCTTCTTATAACAACATCCTAGTATATTGAGGATACTGGTGTTGTTACAAAAGAAAGGAAATAAAAAGAGTTTGGGGGTTGGAGAAGCAAAATAAATGAAAATAATTTAAGAGAAATCGTTACCTTTAATTTTGGTAACTCACTTTGGTTGGAACCAAAGGACTTCTTGAAATGCTTTCTGCCTAAGGGGAAGCTTCAAGGAGGAGGAGAGGGATGTGGGGAGCTTAGTTGGGTAGAGTTTGGACGAGCCAAGTGGCTTGAGAGGTGTGAGGAATGAGTAGAAGTGGTCTCCTTTTATAAGGGAGAGGAGGGGCTCTTTAGGAAAGAGTGAAAGTATTACTTGATAATATAATTATATTCGGTTTATAATGGTCCCAAAATCATTGAGGTCGAATATAAGATGACCCATATTCGAAATAACATCAACCAATAAGAATTGGACAGGTTTTAGATAATATTTTAATCATTATAATCTTATTTATTTAAATGATTTATTAATGAGGTAAACATTGCATCATTATTGTGTCATTAATAATTTAACTTATTTGATGTCTAAAAATTATAAATAAAATATCCTTATGTAGGAAATCTTTTTATCTTTCTAATGAATATTTATAATCGAAAATCCAACATGTATAACCCTATGTAAAAATTGTTCTTCTAAAAGATGTAAGCTTATGCCATTTTTATTTTTATTTTAACTTTATTAATATAAAGTGTCCCTACCACATACAAGTGGCTCCAAGGGGTCCCCAAATTGACCCAAGGATTCCCATGGTCGGGTATGTGTCCACCAATAAGGTTAGGACACGTTTTAGGGTAATTTTGTATTATTATAATATTATTTTTTAACCCTTATTTACAGGATTTACCCTTTAACCATGGTAAATAAAATATTTACCACAGTAACTATTCAAAATGTCTAAAAATAAAAGTTACCTATTTACACAATTTCAACATCCTGATTCCAAATATGGAATCCATTTTCCTAAATTCAAAACACAGAAGTGGCAGAAATTAATTTAAAATTAATTCCCGCTGTCAAAACAAAAAGCGTGTTTTTAAGAGATAATAACTATAAAAAGATTGGCACTTGTTTATGTTCGGTTTAATTGTAAAATTATGTCCAATGACCAACATTATATTAAAATGTAAAAATATATTCTAAATATACTTTAAAACCACTAAAATTTATAATTTATCACTATTAATTATTTTTATTAAAAAAGTTGTTTTTAATTAAAATTTAGTAATTTTCACTATTCATCAAAATATGAAAGTTATCTGAAAAGTACCAAAATTTCACCTTAGGCTAAATTCGATATTCCGAGTCCAAAAATGAAGTCCATTTTCAAATATAAAATATATATAATTTCAAAAATTATGTATTACTATTCACAACGGCTAGTTTAATTAGTTGTGGTGTGTGTTAGAACTCGAGGTTGCGTACAACACACGCTATCGCATTATTCGAAGGGAAAAGTACCGTAGAAGCTTGGGGTGTTACAAAACCTCTCCGTCCCATGTCCTGGGGAAACCTTCAAGAACACTTGGTCTCTAACATCACAATCTAGGGACATCACCCTACGATCAACATAATACTTATTCCAGTCATATGTTACATTCATCCTCTCTCAAACAAACTAAACATTCTCTATTGTTCTCTATACCACATAGGAATCAAGAGCTGTTGACTCTCTAACCTCTGTCCAACACAACAAAGAATGATATGGATACACATACAATGCCTCAAATAGGGATATTCCAATTGATTAGTGATATTTTTTATTATAAGAAAACTCAAACAAGGGAAGGTTTAATTCCCAAAATCATCTAATGTCTAGAAACACACCTACATCATAACCTCCATCATCTGAATAGTCTTCTTTGTCTTTTTGTTTGTCTGTGGGTGGAATGAAATGTTGAGGTATGATTGATTAGCAAAATCATGCTGTAATTACCTCTAGAATCATGAGGCAAATATGTTTCCCAATAAAATATTATAGACCACTGTACTCCATTAATCTACAGAACCTTATCCACATACCCCTTATCCAAATCACCCACTATGAGAAACTCCTTAATCATTAAGAAGTGGGTCAATATCATCAACTGATCCACAATTATATAGATATAATCTCATCCTCATGGTGTTTGGTGTAACCCTATGATGAATTACACTGTGTTGTAATCTATTTTTAACTCAAGATCATCCAATGGATAAAGAAACTACCAAGAACACATTGCTTAACCTTTACATGGTGAAAAAACAGACATCCAGCCATGAACTCTGCCACTGTTCGTTTCATTCTAGGCCATAGAATCTATGTCCTCAAGCCATGGCACATCATGGAAACTATTGGGTGTACCGCCAAAAGTATTCTATGAAACTTATGAATGGATCCCTCAAACATCACTATCAGAAAAAACAACATCCCCCAAAACACCATCTAGTTCTAACCATCCCTATAGAGCATCACTATGTCCAACGTGACAATACATCACCTCTGCCTCGGAGTCTCCCCTCTAAGACTCCACCACCTACGAAATAATTGAATAATTCTCTATCATCTAAAATAAACTACCTCAAATATCAACCACCATAACATATATGTTTATGGGTTCCAAATCCTTGATTGATCTCCAAGAATCCCAAGACTTTTGAACAACATCCCTTCGTGAAATCCTACTCAAATATTCAGTCAATGGATTACCCATTTCATGTGGTGTAGGATATCTCAAAATCATAATCATGAATAAAATTAATCAACATATATTGTATTGGATTTATATAATTTTAAGAAAAGACATACCTGCAACTCTAGTGATCTATGAAAACCGCATTGTGCTCTCTAATTAGGAAATGCTGCCACAGATTCAGTGCAAACACTAACGCTACAATCTCTATATCATGAGTGGCATAGTTACACTTGTGAGGATGTAACTTCATAGACCTATATAATATTACCACCGTCTACTACATCAATGCACATCCCAATCCCATACAATGATAATCAAAAAGCACCTCAAGCATTACTGATCCTCTAGAAACTAATGCAATAGAAAACTGAACCTCTTCCCCTTCAGGTAACCAAATGCCTCTAAGAACTACTCATTCTGCACAAAATCTTCTTCCTTCCAAATATATTTTATTAATGGAGAAAAACACAATATAAATCAATAGATAAGCTCTGAAAATTGTTTATAAAACCCAAAAAAACACTAAACCTCTTCTTTTTTCTTGGGTGCTTCACAAGAAACAACTATCTTGACATTCATTAGTTTCACTGTCACACCATTCTAAGACACCACACTACTAAAGAAATGCACCTATCAGTTCCAAAATATAATCATTAAAAACATTATATAGATTTTGTTTTGAAGAATAACCTATAAAATAAGCCTGAGGTGCTTAGCTTTCTCCTCCTCTAACTTTTATTAGATCAGTATGTCGTTGATGAACACAACAATTAACTGGTATTAGATTTCACAAAACACATAGTTTGTGAGCCCCATGAACAAAAACAGTGAGTTATTGACACCGA
Organism: Viscum album; assembly: GCA_963277665.1. Classification (NCBI taxonomy): domain Eukaryota; kingdom Viridiplantae; phylum Streptophyta; class Magnoliopsida; order Santalales; family Viscaceae; genus Viscum; species Viscum album. Next base: position 1,079,843,577 of record OY728145.1, on the reverse strand, counting down.
AATACATGAACATGAACTCAAAGTGACTATACCTGAATATGATGGCAGTATTCTGGATATCTCGACCCTTCACAGTCAACTGGGGATATCTAGACCATAGATTGATCATGTAGAACCAATAAGCTCCCAAAAATTGGTCAAAAAGATCATTGATCCTCATAAGAAGATAGAAATTATATATTTTCACATGGATTAACCTCTAGTATTCTATGAACAACCTCAAAATATCATCAACCGTCTTAGTGAATAACACTAAATAACCCCACAATTACACTTTTGGAAAGATAAAACCCATCAAAATTGGATAATTTTTATGAATCCTCTAGTCTTGCAACTCATAAGGTTCCATCCGATACAGATCCATAAAAACATGAAAATCACCCGACTGTAAGTCTCTCTTGAACTCAACATGTCATTGAGGGGGTAGATATGTAACCTACTCAGGGAAAACATCCAGGAACTTTTTATCAACCTTGGGAGCCTCCTCTATCCCTACGTATATTGATTTAATATAAAAAATAGATGCCATGTAAAGAAGTGGATCCAAATGACGAATGCCTACCCTTCGACCCAAAAAATGAAGGAAAACACATTATACCCATATATATATGAGAAAATGACTCTCCTATGGAAGCAGTTGATAATGGATCACATAAAATACAACTACTTAATAATGAGGATGACATTTTACGGCTATATCTGAAGTAATAAAAGAGCCAAAAAATGACTGATGTTTCTCCATCATCATTGCACATCCTTGACACACGTCAAATAAGATGATATGTTCTATGAATGGTGTAGTCAACACCAAGGGCATGGGAATCCTCTCTACTTCTATTCCTATATCACAGACTAGGGAGGTTAAAACCAAGGAGTGTGAAGCTCCCAAATAAAACAAGGAACAAACAAGGGTTTATTATAAACTGATTGTAACTCAAATAATCTATGGTCCCTCTGGGTTGTTGAGTTCACTACCTACAATTAACCATTCGCATCTCATTTTCATCTCTACTAGAGGCCACCGCCTTGATCACAATTGTTTCATGGTCTCTATGTTTGAGGTACATCCTGAGGTTGACCATCACCTACCACATTTAATCTTAGTGGATCATAACCCTTATTATCTTACTATTGGAATGAAATAATTGGAAAGTGATGTCGAGTCTACCGTTGAACCCATCCTCCTCTACCAAAATGATCTTCAGTAACCACTGGGCACTGATCCTGATGATAGAAAGGAACCTCAGAAACAAAACACATTGGTTTGAACTCCCCGGGAATATCACATAAACCATTCTCCCCCTAAAGCTAGAATGGAAGCTACTGAGGTCGACTCCGGGCTGGTAGAAACCTCAAAGGCCCTGGAACCATAGACCTACCACTAAAAAATGTACTCCTTGTGGTACCCTACTAGTTCTATTTTTATAGTGAGCCTCCTTATGAGTGTATCTTCCCAATCACATCTTTCTTCTTCTGATCCTTCAGATACATTGTAAATATAAATTTAGTGACTGAATATCAGATCGATGGACAAAGTACCTCCTCAAGAGATGTGCATATGGACTCCCCTTCTAGGAAGTGATCTGGGGAATGTGTATAAATTCCTTTAAATTGATTGCAAGATCCCTCATCAAATTAATCCCCTATTGAAGGGAGAGTAGCTCATGAATCTTCACAGCATTCATTGTCGATGAAATGAACTCCACCTAAAACCCATTCTAAAATTCAACCTTTGAAAAGTATGCCTCGTTCCACTCACTATGTAACAACATACCTAACTGATGTGAAAACCTATATATCTAACTAACTACTAAGGAGAATAGTACTCTATCACAGCCTGGATCTAACTGAATCTGGTATCTGTCTTCTCTATCTAGCTCTCTTTCTCCACATCAGAAACACTTCCCTCATACTTCCCTAAATCCTTCCACTGAAAATCTTGTAGTTCCATCTACTGCTGATCATCACCCCTAATCGGATCAACCCTCCAATGATCAAATGGGTTAGACTGCTAAACCTATATTTCCTGATCCACATGTGGATGTTGTATGGGATCCATATTTGAAAAGAGAAACAAATATTTTCTAATCCTTCTAATACTAAATTTTATTGAAAATTATTTAATTCATATTAACTTCCATCCACTTTCACAGATCAAAAAACACAAAATTAAAATAAGAACACAAGTCATCATGATTCATCCACCACTCCTATGTCTATACCCCATAAGTGATTCCATCCAACTTATATGTTTGATAATATCATATTCCATACACTGGATCATGGTGGGGGGATTAAATTCTATGGTCTAGCTAGTATTCTTGATCTATGTCATTCACCAAGGGATACTACCACTACTTCCATATCGTCCCAAACAATCATTTTCATGCCTAAATCTGAACTCCTACTTATCTATTAATCATAGAATTTGTTACCATTTTATCATTATCCCCTCCCACAAAAGATATTGTGATAAAGGTAGCAGTATAATGACCCCAAGTCCAGAATCAAGTATGATCCAGGTTGGTGACTAGCACTAAGGGTATAAAACTCCCATGAATTAATGGAATTACCCTCAATAATATAAAAAAGATTAGTAGGTAATATGAATAATGTGAAATCAACTCTAGGTCATATATATATAAAATCTAAAAACTATCCCTCAATGCATGTATAAATAAAATTTATACTGATAAAGGTATCCAAATTAAATACCCAAAAAACAAAGATAAAGTTGATATACAACTACTATCCAATGGTCCAAGATAGTAATGTCTAGAATGGTCCATTATTTGTTCATGTAAACCTGATAATATTTTAATATAAAAAGGTTGAGTATATGGGAACACTCAGTAGTATAACCAATGTTTCTCATGAAAATGTGAAAAGAGAATACTAATGCACCCATGATAATAAATAGTAGAACAAACAACACCTACATAAGTATAATAACCAAACCCTTATTTCCAATATATCACTCACCAAATAACACATCGAAGCACAATAACTTAATATAAAGAATTTCAATAATGGGTACCCTACACTACATTCTGGATGATTTTACACTCTCACACCCCAACATCATATGTCATGTCACTCTCACCTCTTCTAAATGAAACCACATCACATTACATCTAGCATGAAAAAAATGGTCCATCACATTACATCACATCCCTCCCATGGACTATTGGGCCATCACATCAAATAACCAGTGCAGTAGGGTATCGCGAAGATGAAGGAAATCAACCTCATGTCCTCCTCCAACAATGCATGATCCCAACCATAAGCCACCCCATAACATCTTTCCTGAAGTCACCTAGGCCATTAATTCTCCTTACATCATAGGTAGAAAACAAAACTTATGACTTATGGACATCACAACACATTCATATCAAAAATTCTTGGAAGAGGGATCGGGAGATGGTATCTAATCATCCATCATCCCATCGGGTTGTTGGGAAAAACACACACCATTATTGTCATATGGTATTAAATATACCTAGATTAAACATTTTAAAGGACTCTATAATTTTTATAAATTTAATATATGATTAATATCTTTTTAAAAATTCTTAAAATTAATTAATTTAGGCATGTAAAACCATTTTTCATCAATGAAACGTCATAAAGAGAAAATATTGAAATTTTGGAAATAACTGGAAACACTGTTCAAAGTCATCCATCATTGGTTCAAAATGAGACACTGTTGGGGATCTACCATTAGTTCAAAATGATCCACCATTCGTGAAAAATGATCTTCCATTGCTGATCCCTCATTAGTTCAAAATTAGTCACCATTCATTATACAATGTTATTTCAAAACGAGACACCATTTTTGATCCACTATCAGTTCAAAATGAGCCACCAATGGTTATCCACCGTTAGTTAAAAATGAGTTATCATTGGTGATATAATTTCAGGTAAAAATGAGTAATGTTTAGTGATCTAGCATTAGTTTATAACTATATATCATTTGTGATCCACGAAAATTTCAAAATGATCCATCGTTTGTGATCCACCATTAATTAAAAATGATCAACTCTTGGTGATCCACCAGTAGTTCAAAATTCGATTCCATTGGTGATATAACATTATTTTAAAATGATCTTTCATTGTTTGTGCACCATTAAATCAAAAGTAGATACCGTTGGTGGTCTAACTTTGTCCTCTAAACACACCTTTTACCTCCAAAACACCTCAAAAATCGTCCCTTCCTCCACTAAACACCCCTAAACATTCCCCGAACACCTCAAACAGAAAATCTATTGATAGTTAATGGTCCAGACAATTCATATTAAAAATAATCAATTGGTGACTATATTTGAAGCTATAAATACGGAAACTAACTCAGTTAGACTTACCTAGGACACATTTCTCACAAAATGGAATGTTATTTGGTGTAGCATTGGGTAAAAAACCATTTCATACTCAATTCATCTTAACCATTTACACTCACATGCCCCATCCATCTATGAAAAATAATACTAGTGTCACTGTTGGTGACATATGTGTTCCCCACTGACTTAGTGGAATTATTTAAATTTAAGACATACAACACATTAACAAAGGACCTCTTACGAACTACACGAGAAACCTTTTAGATTTTGAGTCAATCACTCTCATATTTAATGTAAAATATTTTATAATACACAAAACCTAATGAAATATGATTACCATAAAGACTTGGAACCCATATTGAATCTAATAAGGTGAAAAAGAGTTTTATTAGAATAATATCATAACTAAACCTCACCCATGAAATTATATCTATTGTTATTGGATAAAATAACCACTCTGGTAGCTACCTCAGTCAACTCACAAAAAAATACTCATATTTCAGAACATATTGAAGGAACACCCTATGTCTAAAACCAACTCAGCATGCAATGTATCTTGGCACACTATCACCACTTCAACAATCTCATGGACTTAGTGTGAAAATAAATAATGAGCACCAAATTATTAAAAAGAATCACTGGACTTTAACTAAGGGAACTTGGGCCGATCATTTCTAGTATTCATGCATTTATAGTATGTAAACTCTCTCATTTGTTATTTGGACCAAGTATCCTTACACGGGCTTCAATTATTGTCACCCTTATTATACATATGATTATTTTCCCCAAAAAACTCAAAATGACCTCTAATACTAAAATCCTTTGTTTTGGATTAAACCATATCCCTTCCACTCAATTCATGATAAAGTAAGACAGATATGACTTCCTCTATGGTCAAGAGTCTATGTAATATATTAGATAATCTCTTAGATATTCATATAAACTATCTAAATAAATTGAAATAATAATAATTTCATTATACTCTTATTCAACATTAACTTTCATATTGGATAGGTCTTATAATTTTTTATTAAACTCATCATGATGGTCCTGAATGAGATTTTCATTAAAAATACTGAAGGTTTATCATTTATGTTTCTTATATATATGACTTACTAATGATGTTTTCATATTTAATTAATCTAACATAGACCAAATTATAGCTATAGAGGTCTCATAAGAATCCCCCTGTAGAACATTATTGGTAAGGATAATGTTATAGAGCTATGAGTTTTCATTAAAATGTTTGGTGGGGCATATGAGTATGTTTTCACGGTTTTACCATTATCATACCCACATATATGAGGTTTATTAAGACCATACAGTGCATCGTTATTCCCTTGTTGGACTAGTAGTTCTCTCATCTTATGTTTCCATATATTATACCCTTTTAAACTGTAACAATCGGTGTTTTGAATAGAACAAAAAATGAATGAAATTTTAATTTGTCAATTACATGATTGGAAATTTTAAATACCAAGTATCAGATCATAATTTCAAGAGTTGGAACACTAATATGTGATTTTTAAACGTAATTAATTTTTTTAAATTTATATTTTTTGAAAATATATAGGGGTAAAAATGATGAAATGTTTTAATAATAATAATAATAATATTATTATTATTGTTATTACGATAGTATTTTTAAGATACCCAAGGGGTCTACCCCTACTTCATAGTGGCACACCCACCTCATCTTCATCTCGAGCACACAACCCCCTTTGGCTAAACCTCCATAGTGTGTGAAACCATCTACTTTGACTCCCTCTTCGCTAAGAGATTTAACCTCAATCCTTCAGAAATCATTCTTGATCATTCAAAGTGAGACCCTCTTCTCTCATCTAAATCCTTTTTTGGCATGATTTCCTCTCTTTCTCACCCAATTTAAAAATAAATGAACCCTACATTAGGGTCTAACCCAATTTTTGGTTTATTATATTTTATTAGGGTGTGGGGAGGGTCTCTTGGGTCAGACTTTTTCATGTTCTGGAATCCGCTACAAAAGGTGAAACATATTGGTTCAATTTGGATTTCTACAATTGATTTGGGGTACAATTTTCCTTTATCCATATTGTTTGTCTATGTTTTGGTGGATTTTAATAATTTCTATGTTTATAGTATTTTTCTGTATGTTTTTTGGCCTTTTCGTGGTGGTTTCCGCTTTCCATAATCACTTTGAGAGTGTTTGGGGGATCCTTGAATTCTTTCAATCTTATATGTAGGTATGTATAAATATATATAGATCTTCCTTGTATATATTACCTCATGGTGAGGAGAATATGTACATTGATTTAAGGGGTATATATATAGGAATATATTTGTGCAAAAGTTTGGATCAATCTTTTCCATTAAATATTTCTAGTTCCAAATTGTTCTACCTTACATGGTCTTCTATTGAGGTTTAATCCCTATCCTTGACCCTTTAAATTGATGAATTCTTTATGTTCTTATTTAAATAAGTTAAAATTTGTTTTCCTTTGATAAATTGAAATGAATATCATGAAAGAAATTCCTAAATATGATTAATTATTTATCTCATAAAAAAAGTCATTTTTATAATAAAACCCCTCCAACAGAGGTGTGCTATCTTACAAGATAAAACATAGTGATTAAAATTTTAGGCTTTCAGGGCTTATTCCATTAATATTTAAAATGTTTAAAGAACCAAGGCACTGTCTAAGTGTTTGAACCATCTTCAAAATTGAATGGCCAAGAATTCATTATTGAAAGGGAATTCCCATAAAAAAAATTCCTTGATTTCCCATGGTACCTTATAAGTACCACATGATCCTTAATAAAGAAATATTATTGACTTGTTTAATTAAATGGAATGAATTGAATGGAATGGATTGATATGATGGCTTGCCTTCTTTAAATGTTTAAAATAAATTAATTTAAATGGGAATAATTATCGTGGTATGACCACACATCTATTGATGATTAAAACAGAGTCATTTATGTAAAATGTTTCAATAATGATACTTTAATATATTATATGATATGTTTCAATGTGGTTTTATGCCTTGAAAGTAATTGATGTAGGTGGTTTAATTACATCCTTCATTATAAAATACCATTATTTATAGTGTATGTGATATGTGTGATCATGTTTGATGTTATAGGCAAGAAAATATAAATTTGAAAATCCCTATTAATCTATAATAATTTATTTTTAAACCACCATTGAAATCCTTTGGGTCCATAGGTAATGATATTGAGACTTCCAGCCTCCCGATAGGTGTACCAGGCTTGGATTTAATTATGACATAGTATCCTTGAATATTGAGCCCTATAATAATTGGATAAATCAATTGATTTATTTATTAGAATTTAAAATTGTAATAACAATAAATGTTTGATTTCAGGTGGTAGAATCACTATAGTTAAACCATTCAATTAAAATACTAATGACTTTAGGGTAGAATGATTAATTAAATAGGTTTGATATAATTATGATGATAATTGGGAACCTTGATTAATGAAATGAATTGGGTTGATAGATGTGAATTTTTATAATTTTATTATTGTGCTATATGATGATATATTCGGTATTTTTGATACTAGATTTGTGATTTTTCATTCTTAGCTTTTGAGTTTATGTGATATCAATGTGATTGATACTTGAGGGTTTGATATTGTTTGGCATGTTGAGTTTGTTTAGATATTAATAATGTTTAATGTGGATTCCCAAGGTTGGGTATATATTATTCTATATTTATTGAGAGAAAGGTTCACATGTATATGATTATTTATGGAAGAGTTTATTATTATATGGGATGTTTGAGGACTCATGAATGATGTTGAAACCTTAGGGTATGGTGCACAGTTTCGAACCTCATGAGGGATAGGTGCATTGTCATTGAATTCCTGAGGGCATATTATATGTTTATGTCAGATTCCTGAGGGCTATATTCATCATCGCACAATGCTTGAGGGTGATATTTTAGTAATGCCTGAGGGTTTATGGCATGTTTTCATTCTTCCTAGGGGCTAGGCATTATAGTACTAAATGCCTAAGGGAATATTATATGTTTCTGTTAGATTCCTAAGGATGAGATTCTAGATTTGTAGGAGGGTGATATTTTTATATGCTTGAGGGAATAGGCTATATGTTTATGGTATTTTCTTGGTGATTCGTCCACAGTGGGAGAATCTAACACTTTTTTGGTTATCCATCTGAATGAATGAGGATATACCGAAAAACATTGATACCTAGGAGGGTTAAAAAGGTGGTATATATTCCAAGTGTCCCTTAGGAACCTATGTGGGTTGTAATTTTTTTATTAAGAATTGATTTTTTATTTTTTCATATACCTTTTTATTGCTTGACATTATATATCAAGTAATCTATTAGGATAAACAATGTGGGTGTTGTCCTACTGAGATTATTATCTCACACCTTCCTTGAGCACTGTTTGGAACACATGTAGATCTTCACTCTCCCTGGTATTTGGATTAATTACTTGTTTTTTTCTCTATATATAGTAGATAGGGAGCACTATACTGGGCTCTTGATCATGATTTTCAAGGAGTTGACCATTGGGGTTTTCTATTCTTTCGTTAATTTTTATTACTTTTACCTTATAGTAACAACTGAAATTAAATGTGTCATTTTCTGGAATTAGTGTTGGGAAATTTATGTTTATTCAGATATTATATTATTCTTTTGCTACTTTTATTACTCTTATTTTCTACTACCACTATTATTTTTGTTTATATACTATTAAATTTTTTTGAAACTCTGATTATGAGGGTTCATTCTCCCCACTGAACCACCTTTACCACTATGCTGCTATTTGAAATCCTCTCGCATATGGGGAGCCATGCTTGAGGCCACGTGACCCACCAGTCTGGCCACAATCTTATTGGTGATTTAGGCCAGGGGATTACAAAGTGGTATCAGATCAGGTTTCTTTTTTTCCCTTTGTATTAATTTTTTGGGTTGGAATGCATGATACTAGGAAACTGTTTGTGCATGAAAAATAGTCGTGTCTATGACTGATCGCCCCATATATAGGAAATTACCATGTGTATGGGGTAGGGATTATTGTTCGTGATTTTTGATATTACAGTTAATATGATTTCACCTTGAGTGAGTGGTTTACATTCCAATGCTTATGGATTTATGAGATTTATATTATTTTACCCTTCTATCGGTATGGAAAACAAGAATAGTTTTATGCATCAAAATAGAAAAATCGTAATTCACAATCCATGAATATTCTATGCAATGTTGTTTTATATGTAGGTTGCTTGCAGATTTGATTTGAATGATTTGAGTGTAATGCCATGCTTGATTATATAACATGATTATCTGTTTATATACCATGTTTCCTTACTTCGTAGAATACCATCACTATTTAGTATGTCATGCTTCTGTGATTTCCTCATTTTTATCTTTGTTAGTTTTTTGTAGTGACATGCATCACATTGTTTTAGTATTTTAATTGATGGCATGGGATAAATGGGTTTTGTTTCAATAAAATAGGAGGCAAATGAAAAACTGTAAAGTGTATGGGAACATTATGGATTGGTAGATGGCCACCCATATGAATTGACAATTGAACATGAGAATTTTGTATTATAAAATGGGTTTTTGTGTAATTACTATTAAAATTTTATTTTAAATGAACTCGTTAACCATTTAAATTCTCAACTAGACCCATGTTGGTTGGTTGGGGGATAGTTCTTATAAGATATATCTTAATGGATATTTAAAATTTTAATGGTTAAAAAACTTCTAGTTGGTTACATTATAATGAACTAGGTTAGCTATTTGGGACACTTATAGGTCAACTTATATGTTAAAAATTAATTTAATTTGATGAATTTCCTAATTATTGCATAATTTTTTGAAATCTAAAATGTTTTAAAAAAGAAGTTTTTTTAGACATTCCTAGTTTTTCTTGATGTGTTAGTTAAATATTATAAATATTTAAATATTAAAATTTGAATCAATTAGATGGCCTTAAAATGGAACCCTATGAGGTGTCCTTTTTTTAAACCCTAACATATGGAGGTTTAAAGGATCAAACTCTATTTCTTTATAACTGATGCATGACCATTTTTGTAGGTTTTCATTCTTTTAAAAATGTCTTAGATGGTTGGATCTTAAGCCTAGTGACTTTTTTTTGGCATGAACTAGAGATATGGTCGATGTTTGTGCTTTTGTAAGGGTCTATCCTTTAGTAGGTAGCACCCATATATCTTATGTACTTCTCCAAAAACCATGATCTTTTAATTGTATGGTTCTGTTCGGGTTTCTTCATCCCTAGCAAGACCCCTTTTGCTTTAAAAAAGAACCATTGTTCAGAAGTTTCGTCATGTTTTTGTAGTCCATTAGTATGGTCATGAGCAATAGGTAATGCTCATTTTAGTTAGGTTAGACATGCCTAGGGTAGGTCATCCATTTCATAGGCTGCATGACCCTATATTCTTAATCATTGATGGAATACTTCGTATGTCTCCATCCATGGTAATGATCATATGGGGCAATACAATTTGTTGCTAAATCTCTTTCTTGGTCTATATGATACTTGAATAAATAGAGAAGATATCCTATGGGTAGTATCCATGATGTTCCACTTGCTTCTAAAACCTCTGGGTAGTATGAGTTCATGTACATGGTGACCCTAGAGCATTAAATCAAACAATGAACCATTTTAGTTTGGTATAATCATTGAGACTTGTGTGTTTGAGAGTGGTCTCAGGTTACCTTCAGAGTTGAGTGACCTATGAATAATTAAATAATGTATGTACCAATGCTAGGGATGACTTTGAGAGACTTCAATGTTTTAACATTCTGGTCTTTTTTGTTTCTATTTTCTTGAAAATGATTTGATGCTTGTGAACATGACTATAGTATAAATCGACCATTAAATTATGATTATAATTATCTAGTGTACTTATGAGTAACTATTCTCTCTCTTTCCTCAAAACTAGGACCCTCCTAAGGTGGGGTGCATCATGTTGGTTCTGGAAAATGGGACCATCCAATTAAAAGAAACCCAACCAAAGAGGACAATTAGAGAATGGTCAAGCTTGCTTAAATGACCATGTGGCTTGTGAACAATAGAGCAGGTCAGTAATTTCTTAGAAACATGATATTGGTATGGTTACCAATGTATAAAACCATTGATAAATGGTGTTGGTCATTGGTATAATTCTTTGTTAAAGATTGAATGGTCACAAGATGCCTTGGGTGGTAAAGGATCGATTATCAGTTAAAGATAGTACATCAGTAGTTGAAGACGAGTTTCATCTAAGGTATTGACTATTAGTGGTTTATCCACTTTCCTTATGGTAATCTTTAAAATTATTTTAGTGAACGTTTCCTTGAGAGATGAGAATGTCCCTTGTCTTGATATTTCCCTTGACACACTAAGAGATCATTGTTCTTATGCCACACTATAGTTTAAAACTTATTGGGTGGTTCAAGTGGTCTCTTGGTGTTGCATACTAAACATGTGGTTCTTATTAAGGAATGGATAGTCTTGAGTGACCCTCAGATTCTCATGTAGGAATGCCTTGGATGAACTCTTGTACACCGACCATTTCTTATGACTTAACTGCTAGGCTAATTCCCCTCAAGGATTAGTCAATATTATGATGTGTATGTCTTGGCTTTGTACCAACATATAACTTGTAAACAAGTATTATAGACAATATTGGGTTAGGTCCACACACTCAATTCATTCTAATATGATATTATCCATGACTATTTTTTAAGATATGTTATTCTTAAATCAAGGAACATTATTGGAAGTTAGGAATAGACTTTGATGGATGTGTTTCTATTGAGTGCGAGATACCATAAAAGAACGCATCATAGTTTAGTTTGTAAAATACTGGCCATCTAATTTGAGAATATTCTTGAAGGGTTGGCCGGAGTGGCTCAAATTGTTATCCCTCTTTTTCAGAGGAACAGTAAGTAAAGGTGATTTTCTGGCACGTCATCAGGTGAGATGAGTTCTATTTTTGTTGGCGGGGGATTTTCATGAGGAGATTGATCGACCTATCTAAATAATGTCACTAGGGAATCAACCATATAACCATTTCAAAATCATACTAGATCATTACTGTAATGCTTGAGGTTCCCTTTGTATAAAATTCCAATGGTGGAGGTTCTATGTCTCCGAATTGACACCCCTTTTAATGTTTGAGAGGTATTTTTGGGAGCACCACCAGTTAGTTTCTTCAAGAGATGATTACATGGTCGTCTATATAATATAAAGGGATATTATAATCACTATCTCAGTGTTTCTGTTGAAAAAAATTAGTGTTTCCTCAGACATTAATTATTATGTTTTACCATACAAATCAATGCTTTGTGGTGTGTTGGGTGTTTGGAAACACAACGTGAGAAATGGAGAAAGACTTCATGACCCATGTACGTCCAGTGATTTTTATGTTGTTCCAAAAATATTCTCAAGGATGAGAATTTTTATGTTGGGTAGGATATAATGACCCTTGATTTTGAATCAAATGAAAAAGTAATGAAATTTTCATTTTTCATATACTGGATGGTACACTTTACAAAATGAGCTTTGGATTTTAATTTAAAGAGTTGTGAAACTACAATGTGTGTTTTTAAAATAATTTGAAATATTTATATTTAAATTCAATGAAAATAAATGTGGAGTAAAAATAAGGAAAAGTTATATTAATAATGTTACTATTATTTAAATTATTAAATTTATTATGATGATGATGATTATTATTATTATTAAGTTTTTTTAAGAGACCCAAGTAGTATCCACATCCATCAGTGTGATGCACCCCCTCCCTCTCAATCTCCCAACCCCCTTTGTCAGAACCCCCTAGTGCAATACCCCTTCTCCTATGGCTCCCTCTCTACTTAAATATTTTACCTCGATCATTTATGAATCTCACTCAATCCTTCAAGGTATGACCTTTTTCTCTTATGTCAATCCTTGGTATGTAGTTTTTCCCCCATTTCTCACAGTTTTTCAAATTGAATAAACCCTAGTTTAGGGTTTTCTACAATTTTTTGTCTCTTCTCTAGTATTAGGGTGTGTGAGGGGTCTCATGGGCCGTACTTGTTTGTGTTTTAGCATCCACCACAGAAGGCGTAGCAGATTGGTTTTATGCTGTTTTCCACCATCAATTTGGGGAAAGGTTTTCGTTTTTCTTTCATTATTGTGATATTTATTTTTGGGGATTTTTATCATTTTTTTGATTCGATTTTTTTATAAGAGTGTTGGCCTCACCGAGATGGTTTTAGCTTTCCATCATCACTTTGAGAGTGGTTGGTGGCTCTTTTATGGCTTCAATATATATATATATATATATATGAATGTATATATATATATATCTTCCTTGTATATGTTCTCTTATGGAAAGGGAAATATGTATCTTTTATTAAGTGGTATATATATAGGAATGCATTTGTGTGCAAGTGTGGAGCGATCTTTGCTGCTGAAAATGTAAAGTTCCCAATTTTCTGATATGGACTAGTCTTCTCTTGAGGTTGGATACCAATCCTTGACCCATTAAATTTATGAATGATTTATGTTCTTCTTTAAATAAGTTGAATTATGTTTTACATTGATAAATTGAACAATGGACCATGATGTAAATTCCTAAATATGATAAATGATTTGTTTTCTAAATCAATTAATGTTTTTATAATAAAAACCCTCCAAGAGAGAGACTCTATCTTCTATGATAAAAATTTTGGATTACAAATTTATGATTTCATGGATTATTTCTTTGATGTTCTTTTATGCTTATATGTTACGATTGATATATGTAATGTTTAGGATATAGAACATAATGGTAGTAGAAAAATGGAGTTTCACATTTAAAATGTTTAAATAATCAAGGCACTATTAATGTCCTTGTCCCATCTTCTATATTTAAAAATGTGGAATTATTTATTAAAAGAGAATACACATGTAGACATTTTCCTTGTTTTCCCATGGCAACTTTTATATACCACTTCAACATTCATAAAGTATTTGTCTAGACCTATTTAATTAAATGGCGCGGATTCAATTGAATTACAGGACATAATGGCTTCCATTACTTAAATATTTTAAATTAATTAATTTAAATTGGATTTATTATGGTGGTGTGACCATTCCTCTGGTTATGATTAAATAATAATTGTTTATGTAAAATGTTTCAATGATGTTACTCGAATGTATTCAATGACATTCTTGATGGAAGTTTCATGACTTGAGAAGAATTGATGAGTCTGGTTTAAATTAAATCCTTATTTTTATAAAATATAATTATTTATAGTATCTAATTTATGTTTGATCATGCCAGCATGCTACGACCACGAGAAGACAAATTGTAAAATCCTTCTTAAACTATAATTTTTTATTTTTGAACTAATATTGAATTCATTTGGATCCATAGGCAAGGATAATGAGATCTGTAACCACATAATAGGTGATCAGTCTATATATTTAATTGTGATATAGTCAGTTTGAATTTTGAGCCCTACAATAATTGGATAAATTGATTTGTTTCTGGATTATACTTTTGAATTGGCATAATAATAAATTGTGTGATTTTTTTGGGTAGAATCACCTTTGGTAAATTGGTCAATTAATATATTAACAACTTTAGGGTTGAATTATTAATTAAATAGGTTTGATATAATTATAATGATAATTTGGAACTTAGAATAATGAAATGAATTTTTTTGACATATGGTAATTTTTATAATTTGATTGTTTTGTCTTATGATGATAAATCTAGTATGTATGATACTAGAATTGCGATTTTACTTGCTTAGTTTTTGAGCTTATGTCATATCGATGTGATTAATACCTAAGGATTTGAAACTATTTATAATGTTAAGTTTGTCTAGATATGATTCATCTTTAATGTGGACACCTAAGGGATTAGTGCATGTTCTTACATACCTAATGAGGGAAAGGTGCAAAGGTACTTGATGCCCCAGAGCAGAGTATATGATTTTATGGGATGTATGAGGAATAATGTTTAGTGTTAACACATGATGGATTGGTGCACTTTTTTATACAACATGAGGTCTTGGTAGACTAGTGTTGAATTCATGAGAGAAGATTATATGTTTATGTGAGTTTCTTAAGGGCTTGGCGCACAATCTCACGATGCCTAAGGGTGATATTCTAGTAATGCCTGGTGGATTAGAGTGTTTTTTATACCACCTGATGACTTGGAACACTAGTAATGAATGCCTGAGGGTAGGTTATATGTTTATGTAGGATTCCTTATGGAAATATGCACAATCACAAGATGCCTGAGGGAGAAACTCTTATTATGTCTGAGGGAGTGATTTTGGATAGCCTCATGAAAGAGGTTGTATGTTTAGGGTATTTTATTTGTGATACATCCTTGACATGAGAATATAACACCATTATGGGTGATCCATCCTGATGTAAAAGGATCAACCCAAAGGCATAGATACCTGGTAGGGTATGAATGTATACATAGCTACTTGGTTTCCCTAAGGAACCTTGGCAGGTTGTTGTTTATTTATTCAGCATTACTTGTTTATTTTTCTTCTTATACCATCTCAATGCTATACATTATATATCAAGTAATGGATTAGGATATAAACCATGGTTCCAGTATACTAGAACTTTTATCTCACACCATATTTGGATGCTATCTGGTAACCATGTTTATCGTATTATACATAGGTATTTGGATTCATTACATGTGTTGTGCTGTGTACATGGGAGCATGGGAGTACATGACTGAGATCTTTCTCTGTATACATGAGGAGTTGACTATCGGGATTTCTTTTAAGTCTTGTATCTTATAGTAACACATGACATTACATGAATCATTATATAGAATTAGAGTTGTACATTTTTTTATTTAGATATTATATTAGTCTTCCTCTACTTGTCTTTCAATTAATTACTGTTTTTTCCCTTATCTATTTTTTATATACTATTATACAGATGTATTACTCTGATTATGAGGTTATATCCTCCCCACATAACTAACATTATACCATCACTACTAGTTGGAAGCCTCTATCATATGGGGAGGTGTTCTTGAAATCATGTGGCTCACTGGTCCACCCTCCTTCTTAGTGGTGAGTCAGGCCAGAAAGTCACACAAACCCTTAAGAGAGTATAAAATTCAACTAAAAACCCCAATCTTTAAATTTTTAGACTTGAAATGAACTTATCAAGTGTAGATAAATAATTTAAGTTGTCCATGGGATAGGGAAAATCCACTCAAAAGTTCCATTGGATTCTTTAAACCATTCTCAAATGAGGGACACCTATTTATATAATAAACTATCATATTGGAAGCCTCATCTCGAATGGACTTGCGGGAAAAAATCTTGCAATATTTCTATAAACATGCACATGAATAGTGTGGTTCATGATTTCAACTGACCCAATTTATCAGGACTACAAATCAGATTTTGTTGTCTAAAAAATCCCCCATCCTCAATGGATTTAATAAACACAATATATTGGTATTCAAGGATGTTATTAATCATCATGTATATCAATTTCATCTAAGAATGATTTTCTACATAGGATTTTCAAGTTTGAAACACCTCAAAGGAATAAAGTTTATTTATTAATATGTAAGTCAAGGTATTTCATGAAAAAAATCATATATAGAAGTAAAAAAAATGGACCCTCTACATTGGGAGATAATCAAAGAATGTCCCTAAAATTAGAGTGCACATACTCAAGTAGGTGACATTATTTAAAGGTGGATTTGAGAAAAGTGACTAATTTAGACTTACCTAGGACACATGTATCACAAAATAGAATTTTACTTGGTGTATCATTGGGTAAAAAACCCTTTCTAAAGAAATTTCTATAAAACCTTAGCACTCATATGCCTCATCCTTCTATTCCAAAGCATAGTATTATCACTATTGGTGAAAAACTATTACCCATCTTCTCATTGTATGTCTTTCAATTTAACACATAATACCCACTAACTAAGGATCCCTTAATAACCATATGAGAACCCTTTGAGATCTTGAGGTAAAAACTATCAAATTTAAAGGTAAATCCCTTCTAATCCCAGACACCAGATGAAATAAAATTCCAATCTAGAGTTGGAACTCATATCACATCTAGTAAAGTGAAAAAGATTGGTTGAGGAGTTCTATCATAACTACAACTCTACCCCATATATTGGTATCTCTTACTATTTTCTAAAATAAGATATCCTTTAACTTTTTCATCCAACTCAGAAAAATAAATCCTATTTGGAAAAAAATTGGAATGAACAATGTATTTCTACAACCAACTTAGTCTGTGGGATATATTGGAACACTATCAAAACATTAGCACACTGATAACATTAGACTAAAAAAAGAGAATAAGAATCAGATTATTCCAAAGGTTCATCAGACTTCATCTTATATAATTTGTGCCTAAAATGCCTAGGATTATAGAAATGATAGATGTTATCTTCTATCAGTTCGTATTTTGACCAGGTCTCCCTAAACCAGGTTCTTTTCCTGACACCATTATTATTCTTACCTTTCTTCTTCCTATAGAACTCAGAATAACCTTCAATACTCAAAATCGTGGATTTATATTTGATCCTATACTTAACACACATCTCATGAGAAATAAAGACAGATTTGACATCCTCTAAGTTCAAGAAGTATTTTTCATACATCATGGCATATATAATGGACTCGTCCTCACTTCCAAGAATAAAATCAATATTGGATAAGTCTAACAAGATTATATTAAACACATCAAATGGGCTTGTATGAGAGTTCTAGGATGAATCGTGAAGGTTTATAGATTATAGTTATTATAAATACGGCCTACTAATGAAGTTTTCATATACAATTTGTCTAACTTATACCAATTCTACCTACAGATGTTTCCAAGGAAACCTTCGGTAGAACTCTCCCAACCAAGGATATTATAAAAGATCTATGGTATTTCATTGAAATACATATAAAAATATATAAATTTTCTTTCATGGTAAATCCATCAGTGGATTGACTTGTATGAGGTTCATATGAACTATTTAATGAAATAATGGATTGTTCCTCATTTGTAAGAATAACATTAATATTTGATAAGTCTAACAAGATTCTATAAAACACATAAAATGTTAAATCCATTAGTGGATTGACTTGTAAGAGGTTTATTAGGACCACGATGTTTATCTTGAAGCCCTTGTTGGACTATAAACACTCTTCTATTCTCTCTTCATAGATTAAAGTCATTGCAACCATTGAATTTATCATTCTCATACTTACTAGAAGACATTATAATATGTGTAAATATATGATAAAAATTGTTTAGGGGACCTAACGGGGTATTCCCTTATTCAAATCCTAGGATAAATCAATTATGATAAAATTCCAGTTTGTAAGGAGTTGCGAAATGAAAGAAGAACATTAAATTGAAATCCAGAAAGAATGAAAGGTAAAGAAAGAAAATTGGAAAAGAAGAAAAAAATGGATTTAACATGGTTTATACTATTCGGTTCCTAATATATGATAAGGTCACCCAATATTCATACATTTTAATAATGATATAAAATAAAACATAAAGGAAAATTTAGAGAACTTAAAAATAGGTCAGCAAGAAGAATAACTCCACAACAATGAAAATCTCAAAGAAGTGTGAGAAGAAGATCTTATAAAGAGTTGGATATTTTCACCGAATACCACAAACTAGATTATCTAAGATTATATAGAGGCATCGATAATATACAAGCATGATCTTAAAAATAAACATCAACATGTCACCACCAGATCACTGAAGGTGGATTATGGAAGTGGATAACACAAATGTATAGACACAGATGCAGATCACTGGAGGTGATTGTAAGAACAAGAACCATATCAAGGATAAGTGAGATTATTTATTCTTTTTGGATGATGTTACAATTCAAAAAACATACCCTATTTAGAGGGATAAAAACTTTCAGATGAAGAAAAATGAAGGAATCATAGAAAAATAAAAGTCCAATGATTTGATGCAGTAGGTGTATCTCAATCCTCTGGATCCACACATTTCACAAAGCCAAAATTTAATTCATCCAGCTCAAATTTATATAGAATAATGTTGGTTCCATCCAAAGAATAAATGAGTTAATTATTCAACATCCCCCTTAAACACATTTTCTTTGTAACACATGAATTTCCATCATGTTCGAGTGGCTGACCAATGGGTGCAACGAACTCACCATAGGCAATGCCTTTCTTTTTCATGTATCCTTTGGTGGAATCAAGGTATTGAATATCCACATTTATCACTTTCTTCCATATTTTATTGGTTTTATATTACACAAAGATAAGTAGATTTTAAGTCACAAAGAGATAATAAAAATTTACATACGCATTCATTGGTTTTGATCTCTCATATATATTTGAAAGGATTCATATTTTTTTGGTGTATATGAGAAATTTAATGTTATATGTCTTCAAATTTTGGAGTATGTGGTGACATTGTCATTGGTTCTTCAATTCCTAGTTCCTATAAAGGTACTTCTTCAAGAATTTATTCCTCTTCTAGAGTGAGTCGTACAACTCTAAAATCATCATATTGATTCCATTTCCATGTCACCTTTTTATCAAAGAATGAATCTCTATTGAATATAATCTTATTTTTCAGGGGATTATACAACTAATATCCCATTTCTCGATCTCTATATCCTACAAGGACAAACTTCAATCCTTTTACCTCGATATTCATTTGTTTATAATTTATGATCTTGACATAGGCAATGTAACCAAAATAATTCAGATAGCTTACAATTTTGTTTTGAGTATTCTAGGCTTCATGTGGTATCATTACATCAAGATTTTTGGTTGGGAATCAATTTAGTATATACACCTCAAATATGGAAACTTTAGCCTAGAATGTTATGTGGACTTCTTTCTCTTTTAACATACTTCTTCCCATATTCAGAATGGTGTGATTTTTTCATTTGGGTACACCATTGCCTTGGGGTGGGTAATTCATCATCATCTAGCACTAAATTACATTATTTTTTAGGTTCTCTTTCTTAAAATCATAGGTCTTATCCCCACCAGGATCTAATTGCATAGTTTTTATGCAATGCTTGGTTTGATTTTCGACCAGTGTCTTAACATCCATGAAGATGTAAAACACTTATAACTTCATTTTAAGGAAATATATACATGTTTGTATGCTATAATTATCGATAAATTTTATAAAATATCTCCTTTATCAAATTTATTTTAGATTCAATGGACCACCCAGATCATTTGGAACTAGTTTGAGTTGCGCAATAGCTTTCCAGATGGCCTCTATTGAAAATATATTTCTATGTTGTTTTCTTAGAACACAAAGTTCACATATTTTATTTAAGGGTCGAATGATGTGAAGCCCATTCACCATATTTTTAATTCCTAATAATATTCAACATTTAATGTTTAAATACCCGAACCTAAGATTCCATATCCAATTTTTATCATCACATATTTCCATCAAACATCGTGGTAAGTCGTGTTGGATCATAAGCGGAAACATGTGATTTTTCACAATTTTTACTTGTGTGATCATCCATATACTTTCATCGACAATCACCATTTTTTTTTGGATTATATAAAATTCTTTTCCAACCAAATACCCAACAATCATGATGTTTTTCTTCATGTCGAGTACATAGTAGTCATTGGAGATGAAATCAAGATTGTCAACTTTTTTCTTGACAAGAATATATCCTCTTTCATAGGAAAATATTAGTGAGATATCTCAAAATAAAACATCTTAATGAACCCTATCATCCATGTTCATAAACAAGTTATTGTGCTCTATCATGTGGTTTCTAGCTCCAGAGTCAAGATACCACATACAATTATTTTTTATTGATGTTTTTGCCATAAACACATTCGACTCCCCACAATTATCTCATTCTATGATGATATGTGATTCCATGGTGTCATTCTCTGTGGTTTCATTACTCCAACATTTATTGCGATAATTTCTATATTTTTTTACAATTATAGCATTCAATATTTCATTTGTCAGGTGACTATTGAATCCTCGCATTATTCCTTTCCCTCGTTCACATGGAGTAAAGTTTTGATATCCATAACGTCCTCGATGTGGGATTCCACTACTTCATCCTTTTCTTCTTGGATTAAATTATTCTCCATGAAATCCTCTTTCTCTGCCTCTTCAAAAGCCCCCCATGCTTCTTTTTAGAGTTTTTTTTATTCAAATATGATTATTGTTCATGCTCCACCCCATTGGACTCACTCCAATGATTTACATTCAGTCCATGGGCCTGTAGAGACCACATAAGTTCTTTGACAGTGATCATCCCTAGGTCTATTCTTTATTTAAGGGAAATTACTATGTAATCAAATTTTGGATCATGTGATCACTATAAAAATATTACTACCGGCATGTCTGCAATATTTTCTCTATTTCTTAAAATTTGGTTTGTCATTACCATTACATGAATATGATAATATGAAATGGTTATAAAATATTTCAATAACATTGATACACACTCACATTGTAGAGATTGAAGTTTTATTTTCTTGACTTTTTTGGTACCTTTGAATTATTTGTGAAGGTTTCCCAAAATTTCATTTGATGATTTCAATGTAGTGATTATTTCGAATTTCGGTTCATCAAGGCCTCAATAAATGATGGATTTTACCTTGTAATATTGCTTTTGTTCCTCTCAAAGAGTATCCTTTTGAACATCCTTCTTAACAGACATTTTTTGACTTTGATTCGGGATTAGTGTATCCATCCTCCACGATGTCCATGACATCTTGTATGCTAGGGAGAACTCAAATTTGGATGAACCAATTAACATAATTTTTCATCATCAACTTCAGGACCAATGGTTGTGAAATTTTATTTTTATGATAACAAATTATTTTATCTTGTTAAAATGATATATGCAGACATTTGTAATTGAAAACTATTTTTTCTTTGAGTTGAAAACTTCTATAATAATTTTTTTAGAAGAGAACATTGTCAATAATGTTTTCAGACTATTATATTTTTTTAGGAGAATGAAAAATTTGTGTGGTGATGGGAGGAAATAATATTCTTGTATATGAACACAATAGAGGATGTGGGATACAAAATAATAAAAATACTTATGTTTTTATGAATAACACAACTCAACCATGAGGATATGAGTGGATGGAAGGAAATGTAAGGTAGAGATAGAGAGATAGGTGTGGAGTCCAAAAAATGAAGTCAAAGAGGGAAAATTTTAATTTACTATAAATAGATACACAAAAGTAGATCCAAATTGGAGAGAGATGTAACATGGAATAAAAAAGGATTCCTTTTCAAAATTTGGATAATGTGAAAAATGGAAAGAAAAATTGATGTCCAGTTCAGAATAGTCATTCACTATTTATCAACTTCTTCGTAGCTCCTCTACTGCTACAATTGATATGGTTTCTGATCTCATGGATATCTCGCTCACTTCAAACACTATGATACCACTTAAGGTGGATTGTTGAAGTTGCAAACACAAACATGTAGATGTAGATACAAATCAATGGAGGTGATCACAGGAAAAAAATCACAACATAGAAACATAGATTTATTTCTTCTTTTTGGATGATGTTACAGTGAACTATGTATACACTTTTTATAAGGATACAAACTTACACCAAAAACAAAATGAATACCAGAGGGAAGAATAAAATTCTAATGATTCATTGTAGTCGGTGCCACCCAATCCTCCATATCTACACACATCATGAAACTAAGCATGAATTACTCAAGTATTCATTATTATAATTTTTTTTGGCATTGTACAAGGAAGAAATGAATTTATTATTTAATAAACATAGCATCATGGAGGGCTCCCATATTCAAAGGAAATGGAAGCAGTGCGTCTGATAGGGAACAATGCCTCTAGCTTCAGTCAAGTTCCTCTGGGATGATCTCCCTCTTTACTACTTTGGAATAGCATCAATAACCTCTGTAGAAAACTTTAAATGATCCAATCTATCTAAATATGATGATTTTGGGGAGATTTATAAAAGGGAATTGAGGGTTGTTGCAAAGGCTCAATGGAACACATGGAATGAATTTATCCTAATAGCCTGATAAAGTAAGCACAACAGAAACAAATACCCTACCCAAATGTGACATAAAACATTGTGTAAAGATTCGCTCCCCTCTATATTAGAGAAACACACCATCTAGGTAAAGGTAAACCATTCAAAACTTGGACTGCATAAAGTTACCTAGGGACTTCATGTAAGGGTAAACCAAAGAATATAAGGCACACATATGGGTAAACCAAGGCATGAAGTTAACGTAAAACTAGAACCACACCATGTAAGGGTAAAAATGAGAAAAATAAAATAATGTTATGGAAATCAAAAGTATTTAATTATAATCACAACAGGAAAAACAACTTCATGCAACGGGATACTTCCTATCACAAATAGTCCCTTCTGAACGACTATTTGTGAAGAGATTTGAATAATATCGGAAATACCAAAAAATAAACATGTATTTGTGAAGAATTAATGATCCTGTGATAATTACTTTTGGCATGACTTCCTTACACAACGTAGGACTAGGTATTTGTGAAGGGGCTTTGCTTCTATTATAAATACCATTGGTCTTGAAATGTTATTTTTGACGGGACCATTCTCCCATCACAAATAACCATCGTTAATTATTGTTTTTTGTGATGTACAATAATGTTCGTCATAAATACTTTGTTGGAAGGTGAGTATTTTTGTCAGGTAACTTAGAAAATTACTTTTAACTGGAGCCTCCATTATTTTTTATGGGAACCATTTGCAACAGTTCATGACACAAATACAATTATTTGTGATGGTAATCCCATAACATATAGTCTCGTCACTTCTAATCTAACCTATATATCCCCCACCTAAATATTTTCATCTCATTATCTATTTATGATTTCCTCAACTCAATTCTTCTCTTCTTCTCTTCACTCATTCAATTATATGTTTAAAGTTTTACAGTAAAGGAATTTTTTTGGTTTTCTGCGCACAAAATCATCATTTTCAAGTATTCATGTAATGTTTTTATTTTTTATTTTATTTATTTTATTTTTCATTAGATTTCAATATTATTAATTTGGTGTAATTATTTATAACTAGAATTAATTTTTTTAATTATAAGTAATTATATTATATAATAAATATAATGTTTTAATTAGCACTAATATCTTTAATTAATAACTAAATATTTTTAATTTTCCGTAATTAATTTTAATTATCATTGACTGGGTGTTATTAATAGTAATTACTTATAATTTATAATTCATATTAATTTAAAGAACTTAGCAATAATATGGATATCTTAGTAATAAGTAATAATAATTTAGATTCATTTTTAATAAATAAAAGTAATTAGTAAAAGTGAATGTTAAGACATTATAATTGGTAAAAAGTAGTGGTAATTAGTAAAAATTAATAGTAAATCACTATAATTAGATAAAATTAGATTTATTAATAAAAATAATTGATAATTAGTAAAAATTATTAAAAATTAATGTCAAATCACAATAATTAGTAAAACAGAGTGGTAATAAGTAAAAATAAGTGATAAATTACTATAATTTGTTTAAATTAGTTGGAATGACTGAAAATTACTAATAATAACAAATAATTACAAAACAGTTCTACACAAATTCATTAGTGAAAATTAATAATAATAAGTAGTAATTAGTAAAAATTAGTAAAAATTATTAGTATTGACAAAACAAATAGTAAAAATTAGCGATGATTAGTAAAAATTAGAAAAAAGTAGTGGTAGACCCTGATTATGAGTAATAATTATAGTAATTATAAAAAAATAATGGTAAATAAATGTAATTTTTAAATATTAATAATAATTATTAACAATTAATGTTAAATCACTTAAATTATAAAAAATTTCTTATAATCTGTCAGAATTAGTATAAATTACCGATAATTAGCAAAAATTAGTTAAAATGAACATTAAATCCCAATAATTAGTAATAATTATTTTTAATTAGTAAAACATATATGTAATTAATAGAAATTAGATATATATCATTATAATTATTAAAAGTTAATGGTTATTTTAAAAAATTAATAACATTAGTGCTAAATTTCTATAATTAAGTAAAAATCAGTAGTGGTTAGTAATAATTAGTGGTAACTAGTAAAACTTTGTGGCTATAGAATTAATTACTATTTATTAGAAAAAATTAGATGTTATTGGAGGTAATTATTTTAAATTAGTGATAATTAGTTGTCATTTTTAGTATTTTTATTATAGATTTCTAGAAACTGAAAATGGAATAGGTGATCAATTTACAAGTGATGAGCAATGAAAAATTTTGTAATGTTTGGCATAAATTGGTGCAATGAAAAATTTGGACATGGTTGGCACAAATTTTTTTCATCGCCTAACGATTGTAAGATCTATGATTCATATTTTTTAGTATTATATAATATATTTTATTACTTTTTATTAAATTGAACAGAAAAGTAGTGGTAATTAGTGGTAATTATTTGTAATTACCTCTAATTTCCGTTAAGTTTTAATATAATTATATTTAATGTAAAAACATCTATTATAAATTATTAATAAGGTGTTTGTCAAAGAATTTCTAATCCTTAGGTGATTAAAAATAACTAATTCTGACCAACTGTGTACAAATTTGTCATTTGGTCACTAGAACCGAGGCTGGAAAAATTTGACACATAGATAGAAGGAGGACGTGTATGAGGAGACACATCAATGATAGGATCATAAACATAAGAAAAGGATGGAGTATACGTGATAGTTATTATAAATTAATTTTTTTTGTATTAATTAGAATAAATTTTTATAATTAAAATAATAGAGTTTTAATTTGTAATAATTTTTTTCAATTATCAGTAAGTGGGTTTTATTAATATTAATTACATATAATTGATAAAAAAATAGTATCAATTAATAGTACTTAGTAATAATTTATAAATCTTAGTAATAAGTATTAATAATTTAAAGTATTTTTTAATAAATAATCGTAATTGGTAAAAATGAATGTTAGAAGACAATAATTAGAGAGAATTATCAGTAAGTAGTAAAAATTAATGTTAAATCACAATAATTATTAAAAATTATATTGATTAGGAAAAATGTATGGTGTTTAAAAATTTAAGTAAAATTTTTTGGAAATGAGTAAAAATTAGAAAAAAATAGTAGTAATTAGTGAAAATTATTAAAAATTTGCGGTTAACAAGTATAATTTGTAAAAATTAGCATTAATTATTAAAACTTAATGCTAAATCACTATAATAAGTAAAAAGTTCCATAAAATCGCTTTATTTAATACAATGTAATGGTAAATCACAATAATTATGTAAAAATAGTAGCAATTAGTAATAATTAGTGGTAATTGGTAATATTTAGTAATAAATAGTGAAAATTAGTTGTACATATTAATAATTAGTGGTAATTAATGATACTTAGTAATACTGGGTATTTTTTAGTATAAATTACCAAAAAACTGAAAATGAAATTGGTCGTCAATTTATCGGTGATGAACAATGAAAAACATTTGACATTGTTGGAATAAATTGGCACAATGAAATTTTTCGACAAGGATGGGATAAACTGGTTTCATCATCTGATGATTTTAAAATATATGATTTATATATTCTATGAAATTTATAATATATTTAATTACGTTATATTAGAATATACAAAAAAGTAGTTGCAATTAGAAGTAATTATTTCTAATTACCATTAATTTTTTCTATAATTTAATATGAAGTTATAAAATATATCCTAAATTACTAATAAGGTGTAAATCATAGATTTTCCATTATTCAGGTGATTATAAATGGAAAATTTGTTCCACCCATGTCCAAATTTGTCATTAGGTCACCAAAACTGGGGCTGGCAGGATGTGATGCATTGATGGCAGCAACAAAAAAAGGTGGATGGAAAATTATCATTAAATCGCTATAATTGGTGAAAATTAGTAGCAATTAGGAAAAATTAATGATAAATAACTATAATAATTAAAATTTTTAATAATTAGTTTAGTTAGTATAGATTAGAAAAAATAAGCATTAAATTACTATGATATGTAAAAGATTAAAGGTAAACAGTTAAAATTTCTAGTAATTAGTAATATTACGGATAAATCACTATATTTATTTAAAATCACTATTAAATTAACATTAATTAGTAAACAGTTCTGGTAATCTAATATTTATTAGTAATAAATAATAGAAAATCAATATCATTATTTTAAATTAGTGGAAATTATAAATAATTAGAAAAAATAGTGGAAATTAGTAAGGATTCAAAAAAGTGAACATTAAATCACTATAATTAGTAAAAAGTAATGATAACTAGTAAAAATTCGTGGTAATTAGTTAAAATTAATTGTAAATAGATAAAATTGAAAATATTTACTGGTAAATTATATTTTTTTAATATTGTTTTTATCATCTTTTTATTATATCAAGTCATTCATAAAAAATTTATTTATTTTATATTTTCTAGAAAAATATGGAACAAGGATGTCGGTAATAGTCTTTATTACATGATCACTATTATGTAAATTATCACCAGAATCCAAATAGTTTTGCTATAAATGGTGTCTATATTGAGGGTGTTAAAGAAAGTACATAATTTGAATCATCAAAAACTAAACCTATTTAAGAAGGAAAAGTTATCTTTCCAAGTATGAAATGTGATTTGAGGAAGTTTGACACATTTTATAACATTTTGAGTCATCTATTTCATTTTGGTTTTCAAAAACGTTATCTCTTGTTGTATCAACATGGTGAACATAGTTCGAAAGATGATACAAGTAATTTGGTTCCAAATCCATCACAATATCAAAATCTAGTACATAATGTGTTCGGTCTATCTTTTCAAAAAACTGAAACTCAGAAAGATATTGATTTAACTCCTGAGTTGGAACCATCTAAATTTTATGATTTCTTGAAGTCTGTTGAGGTATCCTTATATCATGGTTGTAATATTTGAAATTTAAAAGTGGTTATAAAATTTATGGCTATTAGATCATATAATGGACTATCAAATATCCATTATGATGAGATATTCTCTTTTGTCAAAGAATTATTACCTGAAATAAATGTGTGCCAATAATTTTCTATGAGTGAGAGAGGCTTGTTCATAATTTAAGACTTGGTTATTAGAAAATTTATGGATGTTCAATTGATTTTATCTTATATTATATTAAAAATTATCCCTTGGTTAGTTTTCCTATATCTGGAAATTCGAAGAATAAAGAGGCTTAACTAGGGAAGTTTTAACTAATTTGTAACACCCCAAACATCTACGGTACGCTTCTCTTTGAATAATGTGATAGCGTGTGTTGTACGCAACATCAAGTTCTAACACACCACAACTAATAAAATGAGCCGTTATGAATAATAATACCCACCTTTTGAAAGTATATATATATTATATTTCAAAAAGGACTTCATTTTTGGATTCGGAATATCGAAATTATCCTAAGTTGAATTTTTGGTATTTTTCTGAGAACTTCAAATTTTTATGAATAGTGAAAAATAATTAGAAACAACCTTTTTAATCAAAATAATTTATAGTGATAAAATATATTATTGAGTGGTTTTAAAGTATAATTATAATATATTTTTACCATTTTATCCAATGGTGTTCATTAGAATTAATTTCACTTTGTAATTGGACATAAACAATTGTCAATCTTTTGATATATATTGTTTCTTAAAAACATGCTATTTGTTGTGACAGTGGGAATTAATTATAAAATTAATGAATGAAACTTATATGTTTGTAATTTCTTTAAAATAGACAAAATTTTTAAATTCTGAATATCAATTATATCTTAGGGTGAAATTTTGGCATTGTTCTGAAAAACTTCAATTTTTGATGAATAGTGAAACCACTAAGTGGTAGTTAAAAAACTAAATTTTTCATAAAACATAATTTTACCACTTCTCTGAATGGAATTTCTAAAATCTGAGAGACATGGTTAATATCAAGTAGTAAAATTTGGTTCAATGAGATGATAATAATTTTTGCTGAATAGTAACTTTTTACATTTATTTACCACGGTTAAAAGTAAATAGGGTAATTAAGGGTAAAAATGATATTAATATTAGCCTAATCATGTCCTAATTATATTGGAAAAGTTTATCTCGACCAAAACAACCTTAGGAATAAAATATTAATATTTAGGTCCACTTGTATTAGATTAGGACATTTATTATTATTTAATTCAAAGAAGAGTTCAAAGAGTTAAAATCAAAGTTTATTTACTAAAACATTTTTAATATAGGGTTATACAAAAGATAAATTCGATTTGAAATATTCATTATAAAGATACAATTATTTACTACATAATGATATTTTATTTATAATTTTTAGACATTAAATAATTTAATTTATTTATGACACAATGATGATGTAGTAATTAAAATAATAGTGAAAAATTAAAATAATTGATATTATAAATACCCAAATAAATATAATTTGAGACTTTTTATAAATTAAAATAATTTTATATGTTAAAATGACATGTTATTGTTGACTTAATTAACTTTTTTTGAAGTAATCATTCTGTTACGAGTTTTACAAAAATCAATTATTGAATAGTGTCAAAATTGACATAAAAGAGTTTTTAAATAAAATATTATATTATTAATTGATATTAAATTCCTAAAAATATAAGGTTCGGCCACGAGACTTATATAATGATAGATGTATCATTATTGGACCACTTGGGGGTCACTTGAATGTATATAGTAAGTTTATTAGCCATATAATATAAAAATACAAAGAGACATTCTAAAAGTGAATCTAATTAACTAAGAGTTAAAACTTAATGATAAGGTTAATATAGTAACACAAACCTATATAAATTCTATTAGTTGAATGGTTTGAGACCCATCCCCACCTTAACCTTTAAATAATCCACTTTTGAGCCATTAGAAACCGAATATGAATTTATTAGAAAATAATATTTCTAGCTTTTCCAAAGGTGCCCCTCACCCCTCTTATAAAAGGGAACTCCCCCTTAAAACTAATTAACACATTAAAAGCCTTTTGGTTCGGCCAAACCCTGCCCAAATACTCTCTCCACTTACCTCACTACAACATAGAGGCTTTATTTTGATCATAAATCCAACCTAAGGATCCCTTTTGATCAAATCAAAAGGAAGCACCCGAAGAAGAGGTAATGTTTTCACCACCCTTTTTCAAATTCATTTTTTCTTCAACTTCTTCTTTCTTTGTTATTCCCATTATAAAATAATGAATCCAATATCTCATATATACTATAATATTATTATAAATATGGTACAACCATATTCAGTATTCTATCCATCCTTTGAATGACATGTCACCATATATGCGTACGTACGGCTTACCGTCTCCACGTCGTGGTGTAATTGTTATTCAATATATTATTATTTGGATGGGTATAATAATGATTTTTAATTCATGTAAATTATAAATATAACATGATAATGATTCTGTATATGTTATATTCCATCCAATTATATATTATTTTAATATCAAAATAATGATATTGTCGCTCGTGCATACGTATGGACTACCGTCTCCACGAACGTGATGAGATTCATTCTCCATCATATCCATTCAAGTATAATTATCATTTTATGATTAAAAAATAATTTTTAAGGACTTGATATCATTCTGGATATGAATAAGATACAACCAACCCATGAAAAACATGGCTTACGTAACAAAACATATAAAAGAAAATGAGTAAGTTACCATCTGAAACAACGATAATACTAAGATATTTTTAACTAATCAATATTAAAAGATCATATATGATATCATATTAATGTATATGATTCTCGTATAATTTGAATAACAATTATTTCACCATTATACAGGAGGTTAACTTACCCTCAACCAAAGAAAAGTACAAGGTAAGGTTTTATTTCGCAATATCTTCATTATCTGAGGTTGTTTATACATAATAATCTATTGGGATCTCTTTATCATCCACATCCATGTTTTTTAAAAATTTATTTCAAAACATTTTTTACTATTTACTATAATATGGGTTAAAGTCATTTATACCCTTTTTGACTTTTATATGTGGTTTATAAATGAATCTTTCCATCGTTTTCCAAACAAGGTCATTTTTAACCTTTTGACAGAATTAAGGTAAGAATGCTTTTTTAACTTATACAACGGGTGCGACTATTTTCCATCATTATAAAATCGTCGAGGCTTCCCTTACAAGCTTATAAGAATATTTTCAAAGAAAAAGTTTTATTTTATAAATATATGACTCTTAAATGATTTCAAAATAGAAAGAGATATTTCCCTAAAAAGAGTTTTGATTTCATCTATGTCAACATCCTTTGATGGATTTTACTCTTATTTGAAGTTGATTTATTATGATACAAAACTTCTATATTGTATTGAAGTTTTTGTGATATGTTGTTTGTGGATGTGTTATTTTTATACCATTCATGGTTTATGGAGAAATTATTGACATTTCGTATGCTAGTTTTAATACGAATGTTTATGTTATGTTTAAACCTTTTTATATGGGAATGAATTCGACTTAATATGTGACGGTTGGAGCCCGCTAAAGCTCCTCGATGCATCGGTAGGTCTCATGAGACAAAATAGTGTCTTGGAACAAGGCCTTGGAAAAATCTTATTTGTAGTCTTGGCACGAGGCCTTGACTATGTGGTTATGATAGTCTAGAATTATGCATTCCATCATTATGAAAGTAGTTATTGATATTGTATGTGATTATTCGATTAGTAGAATATCCATGTGAATAAGTAAATGGCATTATTTCATTTTTTCCATGCTATGTTGAAGTATAAGTTTAAAAATCTTTTGTTTTAGTTATACATTGACTTAAATGTTTATGCTTATTTATGATAGTTTTTGCTATATTGTTATCCTAACTGAGCATCTGAGCTCACCCCTTTCAATGTTTTATTTTTCCCAGGATGTGAAGAAGTAATTTATGAATGACTTGCAGGGATATTATGTGGGGATATGAGTGTGGACTATGAAGAAAAGTTGTTGTTTTAGTTTTCATTTTTATGATGTAATGTAATACTTATGAATATATCTAGTGTTTCCAATGCTACTAAACCAAACGGTCTTTCAAGATTTGATCTTTACTGTGATCATGCCAATGTTATGTAATAATGCACCGACTCTGGGTAACTGGGGTCGGGGCTTTACAGTTGATATTAGTGGAAGTTTAGTACACACCTTGGAAGCTAGATTTAGATAAACTCTAATTAGAGCACATAGATTTAAGTTGTACTTTGAGGATTAGTATAAAAGAACTTTCTAAAATTTTGGTATTGTAGAGATTTTGTGAGTTTTCCGAGAAATACATCCATGTCTGGATATGAGCAGGTAGAGGCGGCTCTGGAACAGATGTACCGAAGGGTAAAACCTAAAAAAACTGCTTTGAACTAGACTCGAACGGGGACTGGTGCACGACAATGGGTCTTACTGCACTCTTGGTTACGACACTCCCGGGGGATATGCTTAGGATATCTCTCATTTTCATTACAAATAATTATGAAGGGTTTATGAGTATATACTTCCCCAAAGAAAACATTCTTATGATTATGGATTATATCCAAAAATAGTTTAATTTATGTTAAGTGTTTTATAAGTATGGAATTATGTATTCTGATTCATAAACTGATTTAGTTTGTGCCATTATTTAGAAATGGCGCCTAGTGGAAGAAATGGAAACTGTATCAATGCACGCACTCCATTTATGGATTTCCCTCCTACTCAAGATAATTATAGTGGAGCTGATGATGCAACTGGTACTGATCAGCTAATCACCATACTGGGACAACTCACTCAGGTTATGAATAATAACCTTACCCGTATGGAGCACCCTGATCCACAACGTGAAGGATCAATGTTAGATCGATTCATGAGGCAACAACCACCAAAGTTCAATGGGAGTACAAATCCCTTAGTATCTGAGAAATGGATAAATTCCCTAGAGAAAATATTTTAGGCTTTGGGGAGTAGTGAAAGGGAAAAAGTTATCATGGCAGTTTACCGCCTCACTGGAGATACTGATCAATGGTAGTCATTGATTCAAAACACGAAGGAAGATGATGATGTATCAAAAATGGAATAGAGGGAGTTCAATGATCCGTTTTTAGAAAAATACTTTCCTCGTGACCATCGAGCAGATATGGAAAGGCAATTTCTGAGTCTAAGACAAAAGGAGGATGAGAATGTCGCAAAGTATGTTGCTAACTTTACAAGGTTATCAAGGTATGCTGGAGATTATATATGTAACCCAAGAAGTAAGATTGATTGTTTCTTTGATGGGTTAAAACCATTTCTCCGTCGAGAATTAGTCTCACAATCCATTTCATCATACGAAGACATTATATCATGTGCTATCAAGACTGAAAAGGAATTCTATAAGTTATATGACTTTAAAGAAAATCAAGAGAAGAAGAGATCTACTGATCAATCTGGGAATGGAAATAAGGGGAAGAAGGGAAAGGTTAAATATCCATCATGTGGTAAATGTGGGAAGAAACACCCCGGTACTTGCTTGAAGGGAATGGGTGTCTGTTACAAGTGTGGTGAAAAAGGCCACCAAGCTCATCATTGCAAATGGAAGAAGAAAGCTACCAATGTTCAGTGCTACAATTGCAGGGATATGGGACATTATGCAAATGAATGTCATAAGTGTCATGGGAACTTACCACAGAAAAGGCCAAGGGATCAAGGCCAAGCATATGCTATCACTACTGCTGAGGTAGAAGCTCCTAAAGACGTGGTGGCAGGTAATTTAATGGTTTCCTCATGTTTAGAAAATGCATTATTTGATTTTGGATCATTGCATTGTTTCATATCTTCCCAGTTTACTTAGAAAATTAGATATTTCCAATTTGATTTAACAAGAGAGTTGTCAGTTAAAACTACTAAGGGAAGTATCATTACAACAATTTTTTGTGAATCAGTCCCCATTAGAGCACATAAATGTACTTTATGTGCTGATCTCATCGTCATACCTATGATTGAGTTTGATATAATCCTAGGTATGGACTGGCTTTTGGAATATGATGTGAAGATTTATTGTATGAAGAAAGAGGTTATGATTCTTGATGATGATGATAATGAACACCTTATCTTTAGAGAAAAATCATCACCCCCTAATTCTTATCTAGATCCACCCCCAGTAGCTCAACTAAATTCAATTATTGGGGAGGAAGAGAATAAAATTACTATGGGTGAGGAAAGGAATGTTCAAATAGAGTATGTACCTGTTGTGAAAGAATATGTATATGTATTTCCGAAAGATTTACCTGGACATCCTCCAGAACGAGAAGTTGAGTTTTCCATTGATTTAATTCCTCGATCAAAGCCTATATCGAAGACCCCTTATATAATGGCCACTGTGGAATTAGTCGAACTAAAGAAACAACTATAGTAATTGAGTAATAAGGGATTTATTTTCCAAAGTGTTTCTCCATGGGGATCCCCTGTTCTTTTTGTTAAAAAGAAAGATGGATCTATGAGGTTATGTATCGACTATAGGGAGATCAATGATATAACAATAAAGAACAAGTATCCCCTACCTCACATTGATGATTTATTTGACCAACTGCATGGAGATAAATACTTTTCAAAGATTTACCTTCGATTTGGATACCATCAGTTGTGCGTGAAGAAGGAAGACATTCCGAAGACAACATTTTGAACCAGGTACGGGCATTACAAGTTTACAGTAATGCCTTTTGGATTGACTAATGCACCCTCTGTATTCATGGGTCTGATGAATAGAGTTTTCAATTAATATCTCGATGAATTTGTGGTGGTATTTATTGATGATATCATGGTATACTCCAAAATATATGAAGATCATTAAAATCACTTGCGCATTATCCTAAAGACTCTGAGAAGACATGAATTATATGAGAAGTTTAGCATGTGTGAATTCTGGCTTCAGGAGATTTCCTTTCTTGGACATATTGTCTCTATAGATGGAATCTCTGTTGATCCTTCTAAGACCAAGGCAATCCAAGAATAGCCAGCACCTATGAGTATAACTGAGGTACGTAGTTGTATTGGTTTATCAGGTTATTATCGACGTTTCATCCAGAATTTTTCCCAATTGGCTAACCCATTAACGAAGCTCACACATAAAGGGGTTAAATTTGTTTGGAAAAAAGAGTGTGAAGAATGTTTCGAAGAACTGAATAGAAGATTAGTCAATGCTCCAATATTGACTCTACCATCGGGGAATTATGGGTTCGTTATTTATAGTGATGCATCGAAAAAGGACTTGGTTGTGTCCTTATGCAGAATGATAGGGTTATTTCCTATGCATCATGACAGTTGAAAATTCATGAGCAAAACTATCCTACTCATCATCTTGAGTTATTAGCTGTGATCTTTTCTTTGAAGATATGGAGGCACTACATCTATGGTGAAAAATTTGAGATTTATAATGATCATAAGAGTTTGAAGTATATTTTCTCACAAAAATAACTCAACATGAGGCAACTGAGATTGCTTAAATTACTCAAGGATTATGATTGTACAATACACTACCACCCGGGGAAAGCAAACAAGGTGGCAGATGCTTTGATCAGAAATGATCATGGAGTTTTGAACAATATGAGAATTGAAAGGGATCCAATTTTCATGGATATAGTGAAGATGGACATGGGAATAACCAGGGAAGGTGAAACATCAATGATTTTTCAAATGGTTGCCAAACCATCTTTACTATAAAGGATTATGGGTTCTTAGACCGATGATGAAGAATTTAAAAAGAAGATTAAAGATGTGAATGATGGGATATTGAGAGACTTTGTGTATGAAGATGGAATTTTGAAATTCGGGAAAAGACTTTGTGTTCCCAATATACCTGATCTAAAAAGGGAATTGCTTGATGTTGCTCATAGTTTCAATTTCTCTATACACCCTGGGTGCACCAAAATGTATAGAAATTTGAAGGAACAATTTTGGTGGGACAACATGAAGAGGGAGATTGCAGATTTTGTGTCAAGATGTATGGTCTGTAAACAACTGAAAGCTAGAAGGCAACATCCTGGATGAGTCATGCAACCTCTTCCCATACCGGAGTGGAAATGGGACAATATTACGATGGACTTTGCAATGGGGCTACCAACGATTCTTAGAAGGAAAGATGTAATATGGGTCATTGTTGATCGTCTTACCAAGTCAGAACATTTTCTTGCTATAAGAGAATATCTACCACTGGAATGTCTAGCAAGACTATATATTAATGATGTTCTGAGACTTCATGGATTACCCCTATCAATTGTTTCTGATCGTGATCCCCATTTTACTTAAAGATTCTAGAAGAGTCTTCAGAAATCCCTTGATACTGAACATAATTTGAGCACTGCCTACCACCCTCAGATAGACAGGAAATCAGAACGGACTATTAAAACCATAGAAGACATGTTGAGATCTTGCTCACTTGACATTCAGGGTATGTGGGATCAATATTTACCTTTGGTAGAATTTTCCTATAACAATAGCTTCCATTAGAGTATTCAAATGGCACCATATGAAGCGTTATACAGAAAAAGATGTAGCACACCAACCTGTTGGGATGACGTTGGTGAAAGAAAACTTGTAGGCCCAGAACTGGTGGAGGAAATGATGGAAAAGGTAAAGGTAATCCAAAATCATATCAAAGCAGCTCAAAGTAGGCAGAAGAGCTATGCCGATAATCGAAGGAAGGATTTGGAATTTCAAGTCGGTGATCATGTTTTCCTGAAGGTATCTCCATGGAAGGGAGTCATACTTTTGGGTAATAAAGGTAAATTGAGTCCCAGGTACATCGAACCTTTCGAAATTATAGAACGAATTGGGGATGTAGCATACTGATTGGCAATGCCTCCAAGTCTCTCCAAAGTTCACGATGTGTTCCATGTATCTCTATTGAGGAAATACATGCCTGACCCAATGCATGTACTCACCTATAGGGAATTAGAACTGGAACCTGATCTGTCTTATTGCGAAGAGCCCGTCAGGATTCTTGATACGAGAGAACAAGTACTGAGAAACCGGACGACACGTCTGGTAAAAGTTTTGTGGAGAAACCATAAGATGGAAGAGGCAACGTGGGAACCCGAGGAACTTATGATTAAGAACCACCTGAGTCTTTTCATGTGGTAGAATTCTAGAAATTTCTAGGATGAAATTATTTGAAGGAGGGGAGAATGTAACACCCCAATCTTCTACGGTACGCTTCTCTTTGAATAATGTGATAGCGTGTGTTGTACGCAACATCGAGTTCTAACACACCACATCCAATCAAACTAGCTGTTATGAATAGTAATACCTACTTTTTGAAATTATATATATTTTATATTTCAAAATGGACTTCATTTTATGATTTGGAATATCGAAATTATCCTAAGTTGAATTTTTGGTATTTTTCTGAGAACTTCCAATTTTTATGAATAGTGAAAAATACTTAAAAAAATTTTTTAATCAAAATAATTTATATTGATAAAATATACTATTTAGTGGATTTAAAGTATAATTAGAATATATTTTTACCATTTTATCCAATCGTGTTCATTAGAATTAATTTCACTTTGAAATTGGACATAAACAATTGTCAATCTTCTGATATATATTGTTTCTTAAAAACACGCTAT
Source organism: Viscum album (assembly GCA_963277665.1). Lineage (NCBI taxonomy): Eukaryota > Viridiplantae > Streptophyta > Magnoliopsida > Santalales > Viscaceae > Viscum > Viscum album. Next base: position 1,079,805,644 of record OY728145.1, on the reverse strand, counting down.
TTTTTATGATAGTGGGAATTAATTATAAAACTAATTAATGCAACTTATATGTTTGGAATTTTTTAAAATAGGCATCGTTTTTGAATTCGTAATATCAATTATAGCTTAAGGTGAAATTTTGGCATTGTTCTGAAAAACATCAATTTTTTATGAATAGTGAAACCACTAAGTGGTAGTTAAAAACTGAATTTTTCATAAAACATAATTTTACCACTTTTGTGAATGAAATTTCGAAAATCCGAGAGACACGGTTAATATAAAGTAGTAAAATGTGGTTCAATGTGATGATAATAATTTTTGGTGAATAGTAACTTTTTCTTTTATTTACCACGGTTAAAAGTAAATAGGGTAATTAAGGGTAAAAATGATATTAATATTACCCTAACACATGTCCTAATTCTATTGGACAAGTGTATCTCGACCAAAAACAACCTTAGGAATAAAAAATTATCATTTAGGTCCACTTGGATTAGATTAGGACATTTATTATTATTTAATTCAAAGAAGAGTTAAAAGAGTTAAAATTAATGTTTATTTACTAAAACATTTTTAATATAGGGTTATGCATAAGATAAATTCGATTGTAAATATTAATTAGAAATCTAAAATTATTTCATACATAATGATATTTTATTTGTAATTTTTAGACATTAAATAAGTTAATTTATTTATGACACAATGATGCTGCAATAATTACCATAATAGTGAAAAAATTAAAATAATTAATATTATAAATACCCAAATAAATATAATTTGAGACTTTTTATGAAGTACACTAATTTTATAGGTTAATATGACATGTTAGTATTGACTTAATTAACCTTTTTCAAAGTAATCATTCTCTTATGATTTTTACAAAAATAAATTATTGAATAGTGCCAAAATTGACATAAAAGAGTTTTTAAAACGAATATTATATTATTAATTGATATTAAATTCCTAAAAATATAAGGTTCGGCCAAGAAACTTATATAATGATATTTGTATCATTAATGGACCACTTTGGGGTCGATTTGATGTATATAGTATATTTATTAAGGATATAATATAAAAATACAAACAGACATTGTTAAAGTGAAACTAATTAACTAAGAGATAATACTTAATGATAAGGTTAATATAGTAACCCAAACCTGTCTAAATTCTATTGGTTGAGTTTTTTTCGACCCATACCCACCTTAAACTTTAAATAATCCACTTTGGAGCCATTAGAAACCGAATATGAATTTATTATAAAATAATATTTCTAGCTTTTCCAAAGCTGCCCCTCACCCCTCTTATAAAAGGGAACTCCACCTTTTCACTAATTAACACATTAAAATCATTTTGGTTCAGCCATACCCTGCCCAAATACTCTCTCAGATTCCCTCACTATAACCTAGAGGCTCTATTTAGATCATAAATCTAACCTAAGGTGCCCTTTTGATCAAATCAAAAGGAAGAATCCGAAGAAGAGGTAATGTTTTCACCACCCTTTTTCAAATTCATTTCTTCTTCAACTTCTTCTTTATTTGTCATTACCATTCTAAAATAATGAATCCAATATCTCCTAAATATGGTAATATTATTATAAATATGGTACAACCATATTCATTATTCTATCCATCCTTTGAATGACATGTCACCATAGGTGCGTATGTACGGCTTACCGTCTCCACGTCGTGGTGTAATTGTTATTCAATATATTATTATTTGGATGGGTATAATAATGATTTGTAATTCATTTTAATAATAAATATAACATGATAATGATTCTGTATATGTCATATACCATCCAATTATATATTATTTTAATATCAAAAAAATGATATTGTCGCTTGTGCGTACGTACGGACTACCGTCTCCAGGAACGCGATGAGATTCATTCTCCATCGTATCCATTAAAGTATAATTATAATTTTATGATTTAAAAATAATTTTTAAGGACTTGATATCATTATGGATATAAATAAGATACAACCAATCCATGACAAACATGGCTTACGTAACAAAACATATAAAAGAAAACGAGTAAGTTAACACCCGAAACAACTATAATACTAAGATATTATTAAAAAATCAATGTTAAAAGATCATATATGATATCATATTAATGTATATGATTCTTGTATAATTTTAATAACAATTATTTCACCATTATACAGGAGGTTAGCCTACCCTCAACCAAGGAAAAGTACAAGGTAAGGGTTTATTTCGCAATCTCTTCATTATCTGAGGTTGTTTATACATAATAATCTACTGGGATCTCTTTATCATCTACATCCATGTTTCTTAAAAATGTATTTCAAAACATTTTTCATATTTACTATAATATGGGTTAAAGTCATTTATACCCTTGTTGTATTTTATAAGTGGTTTATAAAAGAATCTTTCTGTCGTTTTCCAAACAAGGTCCTTTTTAACCTTTTTGACAGAATTAAGGTAAGAATGTTTTTTTAACTTATACGGTGGATGCGGCTATATTCGGCCGTTATAAAATCATCGAAGCTTCCCTTACAATCTTATAATAATATTTTCAAAGAAAATGTTTTATTTTATAAATATATGACTCTTAAATGATTTCAAAATAGAAAGAGATATTTCTATAAAAAGAGTTTTGATTTCATCTATGTCAACATCCTTTGATGGATTTTACTCTTATTTGAAGTTGATTTATTTTGATACAAAACTTCTATATTGTATTGAAGGTTTTGTGATATGTTTGACTGTGGATGTGTTATTTTTATACCATTCATGGTTTATGGAGAAAGTATTGACATTTCATATGCTAGTTTTAATACGAATTTTTATGTTATGTTTAAACCTTATCATATGAGAATGCATTAGACTTAGTATGTGATGGGTGGAGCCCGCTATAGCTCCTCAATGCATTTGTAGGTCTCATGAGACAAACTAGTGTCTTGGCATTAGGCCTTGGAAAAATCTTATTTGTAGTCTTTGCATGAGGCCTTGACTATGTGGTTATGATAGTCTGGCATTATGCATTACATCATTATGAAAGTGGTTATTGATATTACAGGTGATTATGCAATTAGTAGAATATCCATGTGAATAAGTATATGGAATTATTTCATTTTTTCCATGCTATGTTTAAGTCCAAGTTTATAAGGTTTTTGTTTTAATTATACATTGCCTTTAATGTTTATGATTATTTATGATAGTTTCCGCTATATTGTTATCCTTACTGAGCATCTGAGCTCACCCCTTTCAATGTTTTATTTTATCCAGGGTGTGGAGAAGTAATTTATAAATGACCTACATGGATAGTATGTGGGGATATGAGTGTGGACTATGAAGAAAAGATGTTGTTGTAGTTTTCATTTTTATGATGTAATGTAAGACTTATGAATATATCCAGTGTTTCCAAGGATACTAAACCAAATGGTCTTTTGAGATTTGATCTTTCTGGTGATCATGCCAATGATATGTAATAATGCACCGACTTTGGGTAACTGGGGTCGGGGAGTTACATAATTACTATACAACAGTGGAGGTATTTCGTGCTTACACCAAAATTAGAGCGATTATTTATGTCTCATAACATTGCATCACTATTTTCATGGAACAAAATAAATATTTCAAATTGTAAAATCATAAATAATCATTGTGATGGTGAATCATTGAATCATTTTGACAATGTAGATCCTTATTTTTCTTGAAAATCTCGAAACATGTGTTTAGGTCTTTATTCTGGTGGTTTATTTCCATTTGGATCTTATGGTACTAAATGTTATTGTTGGCCTATCTTCATCACTCCAAATATTTTACATCCTTTGATACTGATGAATGATCCACATATATTTTTTTAGTTTTTTGGGAAAAAATAACTCAAGGTAATATTGCATCATTTTTAGGATGGTTGTGTTTGTTGAAAATGGAGGTTTTCATGATGAATTTCCATGTTCCAGAGATATTGTTGACAATACTTTATAGTAGAGGTGCAAAGGAATTGACAGAATGCTCCGTGGTCACAACGATCTATATGATCCAAAAATTTATATGGTGCATTGTGCAATAGATAGAATTTTAACAGAAATTTTAGAGCTTCACGATTTGAGATGACGCGACGCTGACTATGTGCGGAAGGTTCGAGGGTCAGTGGAATAGCCAATAAATAGACCTCGATCCCCTAGAAATATGTAGATATTTTTTCAAGGAAAATTTTTGTCACTCGAATTGTGAAGGAGATTTTCAAAGCAGGGAGATTCTCGAAAGAAAAGGGATTTCTCAGAGGCAGTTGAGCTCTGTGAAAGGAAGGTGCGCTGCGAACGCTGGTTTCTCATTGTGGATGACATGCACTTCGTAAAGTCTTGTTTAGCTTTGATAAATTTCAAAGACTTTTTTGGGATCTGCGATCTATAGAGCTCTATGATCTTGTAATATTTTTGAACCTGTGAGATATTTGAACCTGTGAGCTTCTTGAAGAGGTTGTAAAATTGAAAAGGCTTGTTTGAGCTTGGAAAAAGTAGGAGCTTCACGAAGGTAGAGTCCTTATTGAAAGAGTTTCAAAAGAAATTTCCCAGTGTTTTAGAGGAAAATTGGTATTCATCTATGGATGAATGTTGGAAATTAATAGAGAATCTATCAATAGTTGAGGATGCTTGTATTCATCCAAATTAATAGACCTAAATGTCTATAAACTGTGAGTGGATCCCTTCCCAGTGTAGTGAGTAGAGGAAGAGGAAGAAGGTTGTCCTTTCTATCGATAGTGAGTCAGTGAGATAGAAATAATGAGTGACCCTTGGAAAAGCATTGATCATACCGTAAACATTATAAAGGTAGTGTTCCTAGTCATAGAAGATATCTAGCATGAACATTATTGGTAGTGAGCTTTAGAGGATTTGGTACAGTGGCACAGTATCGTTATATGCTCCTGGGACGTAGCCCAGGGAGGGTGAACCAAGTAAAAATATTTTTCTATTCTTGCATTCTTCCCTCCATTGCATCCGAATAATCATAATAATCATATAAATAGGGAAAATAATTGATCATAATAATCACACAAGTTAAAAAATGTGACCCTTTTGATAAAGAGATCAAGATCTAGTGGGTGAGGAAAAATTTAGAAAAGAATATCCATACCATGATTCACCCCCCCCCCCCTCAGGGTATATAGGCTCCTTTTGGTTCTAACAACCTTATTATTTATTTTTTATCCAAAAAATTATATGAATTTTTATTTTAAGTCATGTATTGGTGAGTTAAATTTATTTTTGAGTAATGGTGTTGGCACATTTGATGTTGCAATGAAAAAAAAATTCCCAATGAATGTTGCATTAATGTGGGAAACTAGTGAATTTACAGCATGAGGCATATTATCTATCTTGAGTACATGTGGTCCATAATAATTTCCATATATTATGTGTGAGATAAAATTATTTATGATCATCAATGAAAAAACAATTGTTTTTTCAATTGTCCATGAATATTTCTTCCGACTGACCATCCTTATCGGAGGAAAAAATATCATTTCAAAAAAGGAACAATTGAAATATATGGACCTAAAAAATGATATCAAGTATGGAGTTATAATATAACATCACTTCATTACCTCTCATTGCCTTTTGATTGACTATAAACCAACAAAAAATATGGCTTCGGGAAAGAAAATAATTGGAAAAAACATATCCATTTTTGGGATTTTACATATTGGTCTAATTGGTTGTTCCATCACTTATTGAATGTCATATATATTTAGAATAACCCTTTTAATAATATATTTTATGCAGTTTTGGACACACCTAGTAAAAATAAAGATAATGTAAATGCAGAATTAAATCTTGATCAAAGTTGGAAGTGACCATAACAAGAACTATTTAGAAATGATAGATCCTAAAACTTATTGAACCAAAAAAGCATCTTATACTATTTCAAAATTAAATAATTTATTATTTGGTTAGGGGATTTCTAATTTTATTCATTTAGTTTCTTTCATTTCTAATTTTTCTAGATGTATCAGAAATTTTCATATAAATGGATTAAAACTCCATGACAAACATATTATAAAGGAAAAAATTCTACTAATTGTATTTAGATATTTTTTGAATTATATGACTTGGGATGCACTAATAGAAATACCATATTTTTCTTGAGACATTTTTTTGGTGACAACAGACTGTGAGGAAATATGTAGACAACAAGAAGATGTCATTTTAATTTTATGTAAAATGGGAAAAAATTGCTACCATATTTATTTGGTTAAATGGAACATTTGATATTACATTTTCCACATGAAAAAAAATGTTTAGGTCTAGTACAATTCTAATAGATGTCCCGATTTAAGAGATTCATATAGAAATTGAAGAAAATGGTATGTAACAATGAATTGGTTAAATGATCAATTATAAAATCTTATTTATATAAGGAAATTTGTTTTTATACTCTTATTATTTTCAATCTGAATATCCCTCAAAACATATCTGAATGGGTCATAATGAGAGTGATTTTGATCATGAAATGAAAAATCAATTATCAATTTTTAATTAGACAGAAATTGTCTTTAGTGGAGTTCATTAACAATGGATTTCAAATTATGGACACCATGGGCTCATACATATGTTCTACTAAATTGTGAAGAAATGAAACCATTTGTACAGTGAATTATACAATCATTTATTCTATATTTTAAAAATTATGTTTATATTATTTAATTTTCTGGTAATATGATAATCATATCAAAAAAATGATTCCACAAATTATAGTTTCTAGTATTAATGAACATTGGAAAAATAATATTTTTCAACACATTTTAAAAAACTATTAATGAAATTTTTTATGGTTTAGCATATAAAATAAAATTATTAGTTGTTATATTGATAATTATTTTTCAAATTTTTACATATCTCAACATGATGATAAAATTGAAAATTGATTGTGTGTATTGAGTAACCCACCAACCGAAATGGTTAAACCACATAATTTATATGTGGTTAATGGTTTTTGATTTCATTGAAGTTCCTATGGGGAATAAAAAATATGAATAATGGTATTTTCTTAAGAGGATTTGGTCATAGAGAAAGTGAAGTAGAATTTTATGTCTTGGTGGAGAATAATAAAAAATTAAAGCGCAAGGAATTGAAATTTTTTTGAAGACAACCCAAATCCATCTTTAAAAAGAAAAGAAATGACTATCTATGATGACAACCCAAAATAAGGGGTCGATGGTGGTGATGATGTTGTTGATGTAAAAAGTGGGTTTGAAATAGCATGAGATGATGAAGCTAAAACTCCTAGGAAAATTAATGATACTAAGAATGAATATGAAGATATTGACATCGTCAAATATGAAGATGAGGAAGAAGATGAAGATTGAAACAATTAAATTTTGTCTATGATCATAAATAATAAATATTTATATAAAATAATTGTTTTAAGTTATTTACTGAAAACAATGATTTCTTGTTGCAGATGGTTGATGATCATTTATCTAATCTATTTTTTGAGTTACACGATGTTGTACTATCTGATGATGAGACTGATGATACATTATCTCACCCTAAGACTATTGGTTGTTCAATGATGACTCAGAGGGGTTGTGGTCTGACGAGATTGATGATTCTTAACCCTATCCCCTAGAATCATCCACATATTGAGTTTGATCCATGCATGTAGAGGTAAGCTCAACTTTATATTTTAGTTAGTTTTCATTAATTTTCATTAATTTATTTATATACTAATTATTTTATTATTTGTTATTTTTTCATATCTCTTCGCATATAAATGTTGGAAGGGTAGTGCTATATTGTGGAATTATATTTCTAGAGCATTGGTGACACAAGATTAGATTCTATTTATGTTTGGTAATGCATATTAGATCATTGGATGGTATGTAAATACATAACATATATTTTTTTAATTTATTTAATTAGTATATTGATATTATAAATTATTTGTAGGGTTTATGTTATCTCATCAATGATAGAACACATGCCTCTATCTAGGAGGAATGATAGGTCTTTATGCATGTGAATTTCCATTAGTTTTTTTACAATATGAGTAGGACAGCCATGCATAAAGTGGGAGTCACAAATTTTGACCAAACATACTACACCCATTGACTACACTACATCTCATTTAGGTTTGGGATGAATTATGTTCATATAGGATGGGAGCTATTTTTCATAAGAGATCATCATTAGGTCAATAAAATTGGGGAGGCAAGAGGTGATGAGTTGAGTTGGTAGTTGTACATTCAGTACACATCAACAACATACGGTAAGTATTTTTATTAATAATTTATATAATTTTAAATTAATTTTTTTTATTTTATACACATATAGGCATCTGAACATCCTGATATTTTAGAGTTTAACGTTAATATAAGAATTTACAGTGATAATATCACTTGAGGTATTACATGTGATAGCCAACGTCATATTCTGTTCATTATAATTTTTTTAGTTTTAAAATTAAATACCAATAATATTTTAACTATTTTAATTTGAAATTTAAATTGAAGGAGTCATATGAAGCAGCGACTTCTTAGACATAGGATTAGAGTTCGACCAATATAGATGACCAGAGCACCAATCTAGTAGGTTTTGATGATGCAACAAGGATATAGATGACTCGGTATGCCTTTGAGAAAGGCATGGTTATTATTATTTTTTCTCAACTAATGCATGTGAATTATTATGGTACCACTGTGATTTCATCACCCATCCCAGAGGAAGCTCAAGGGAGAGTCATCTTCATTTACTGCACAATATGAGGATAAGTTATGAGCTCTGGGTGAGCTTATATAGATCATGTGTAGAGAGTCGAAAGAGCTATGTCGACAATAGCAGGAGGGGGAGGAGATGCTTTAATGGTAAAAGCAGAAACATGAGAAGAAGATAAAGCACATGTGACATCGGACATAGGGTTTAGGTAGGAAGTTCTCTCCACCACTTCCTCCAGATGACCCCTAGTGATTTATGTATTTTCTTAATAAATGGATTTTTATAAACTTTTTAATGTACATATTTTTTATAATATTTTTACAAATTTATATATTTACAATTATATATAGTTTTTTCATTACTTCATATATTTATAGATATCATTCTCAGTGGTAGTCAGGGTTATCCAACACCACTCATTTGTGTTTCTGGTGATGGAATGATTGATGGTACAGACCGATTATCTACTGTTTTGACAGATCCTCATGTGCATTCTTCCATCTGTGTTGATCATCTCTACATTGAACATTGAAAATGGACTCAAAACCTAGGTTTTTTGTGAAGGTAAGGTACCTATTGTCCTTTTCATTTGAGGCATCATGGATGTATGCCATATAGTCTCCCTCATCATGGGACTTGATTATGATGATCCTGGGGAATACCATTGTGGTTATTCTCACACCAACTGCCATGCACTATTCACTATTACGAAATGACTAATTTCTATGAGTGACTAAAAACAACCCCTCCACTATCAAAAATTTATGCTCTTGATTTTTTGTTCTCATTTTCGGTGACCTGAGGTTCATGTGAAACGTGAGTCATTCTTTTATATATTTTATTCATAAGAATATTATACTTGTGGAAAAACATTTTATGCCTTTGGTCAAGAATTGTATGCGTCTCTTCCATTATTCCAATGGTCTGTAGAATGTGTAACTAGGATTGTGGTGTTAGGGTTCATCCCACACACTGATATAATTTATATTTTAAGATATTTTTTTTGTAAATTCATGATCCTTCTACTATGTATATGTGAGCATGAGATACAAGAGATATCAGGATATCTTTTTTGAGTAATTTTTTTCTAGATTCCCATTTCAAACAAGATACGTGGCATACGGGAGCCTATAAAATGGGAAGTGGTGGGTGTAGAATTGTAAGAACCCAGTTCTTATTTTTTAGGTACAAGTTTCTTCTTTTCTCTTTTCCTTAAGTGTTTTTGAGAGAATAATGAAAATGGGGAAAATCCTAAATTTTGGAACTACATGTCATGTACTATTCCACACGCCTTGTACATTGGCCGTGTGGGATGAGTACACAGGGTGTGTAGCCATGTCAGCGACAAAGGGTGTAAAAACTGACTACACACCGTGTAGTGGTCTTTTACACACAGTGTAGTCAGTCAGCAGGTGAAACAGAAAGACGGTGGAAGCAACTGTCAGCTGGGCGACAGTACACGCTGTGTAGTCGGGAATATACGTCGTGTACGCATGTCGACGGATGAACAGTTTGGCGGTGCCGCCAAAGGAACAGTTGAATGAAGTAAGTACACGACGTGTAGTCCAAAGTACACTCCGTCTAATTTTTTTTTCACTTAAAATGGGAAGTATCCAACCCTGTTCACAGGATTGGCTTAGAACCGGATGGGAGCTCAGGATAGGATGGCCAAAACTTCGTGGATCTTCTGATCGAGCGTCGAGAATCCGTTTCCACTTCCGTCGATCATGTTGGAATCGTACGGGTAAGCCCTCTCATCTCCTTGTGTAGTTCTTGCCAATTCTTTCTCTAATGGAAGTTATTTGAGTTTGAACGGGTTTTCTTTAACGTCATATCTACGTTGCTATTAGGCATTTTTATAAGCAACATTCGAGTATACTAATCAGGGGCGTTTAAGGTAGGTGGCTTGGTGATTGTATTCCAACTGTTGTGTGTTTTGTGTACCGTTTTGCCACGAACCCATGTTGGGGTGTCGTGTGGCTATGGCCATGGATATTTTAAATACCTAGAATTGAATAGGTAACTAATTGTGATAATAAACTACTATTTGGGATCATTTCTTGGATCCTGGACCACCCCGGGGGGTGCGTTCCTCTGTTCCGCCATTTGCCCAGGATACCCGAGGGTATACCTTTATAATAATGATTGTAGAATTTCCTTGAGAGGAATTTCTTATGTACTTCTTGTTTAAATGTTGGGAATGTCCCAGTTACCTGGTTATCCTGAGGGCAGTGTTGTGATTAGCCTGTGGGAATTGTACTATTTATCATGTGGGAAACCTCTTCTGTGGCTATGGGCAGTTGATTCTGTGACTATGGGGGACACTTCTTATTCCCATGGGAAATATTTGTATGCCTGTGAGTAGATTCTTTGGTTTGGATTCTCTTTACCTGAGGGTAGGGGGTTACGTGTCTGAGGACATTGGATGTTTACTTAGAATATTTACTGTGGTGATATTTTTAAATTAAATGATTTAATGGATCATAAAATAGAAATATAACTGGTTATGTTAGTTACTTTTGAATACTGCTTACCTTATTGCATTTTACTGCTACACATTGTTGTTTCATGCTTTCACATAGTTGGGCACGAGCCTTTGGTGGGTGCCTACTGGAATTTATTTCTCACACCATGTTTGGGTCATGTCTTCAGCCCAAACAGATTATATTGCTGCAGGTGTGGATATGGGCAAGAGTCCCTATAGAGGTACTTGATTGTTGCTAAGGAGTAGGAGGGAATGGGGCCGAGCCTAGGATCGTGATGCCACTAGATGTTTTTCTTTGCTTTTCTCTACTTGTACTTCAGTTGTAATGTATTGCATTACATTGTAACATGTTTTGGCAGTTTTACAGAATAGTGACATGCATCATCATCATCATATATATATGACTGCTGGTTTCCTTTTTTTATCAGTTATCAATTTCAGTTGTATATATTGTTACTGCTTCCGCTGTTGTTATATGATTATATTATATTATGCTACGCAGCACTTTGAAAAATGAGGGCATAGTTTCCCCACTATCAGACATGGGCCCTCGCTGCTAGTTGGCAGCCTTTTGAGTTTGTGGAAATGCAATTAAGGTCATGTGGAAAACTGGGTTCGGGGCACCCATTGAGTGGCACCTGGACCCGGGACATTACAAAGTGGTATCAGAGGAGTTATATTCTTTGACTTACTATTTGGAGCCTTAGTCAGGGATAGGATGAAAAGGTTAGTTGGTAATAAGTTTTTCCTGGGTGTAGCTATCCCGTGTATAGTGAAAATCAAGTCTGACCCATATTTTTGAAATTTTTCTGATTTTGAAAATTTTACAGTTGATATGATTTTCACCGTTGGGTGATGCACTTGTGATTGTGCTGTTTATATGTTGTTTATGGGTTTTATTTAGTTGCAATCTGATGAGATGAGGGTATGAAATCTCATGCATCATATAGGAACATGCTAGAAATCACATTTCATGCATAGTTCCATGCCATGTAGCTGCATTAGAAATTGCATGTTGTTGTGATAGTTGTTGTGCTAGAAAACCATGCTGCTGTGATAGCTCCTTTGATAAATACCTGCTATGTGATTGGGTATCTTGGTATGATTCTATTGATAGAATGGATGCCAAACTTTGGTTTTTGGGGATTATGGGCCCCCATTGACTGGAACATGGTGGATCATTGACTGTTTATTTTTTTATAACACATATAAGATTCCAAACATTGATTCGCAGGGAGTATTGTCCCTCAAGGATCCGAATCTGACACTTAGGTGTTGTTTCTTGGCATTTTCTGAGATCCGAAATAGTTTCTGAGGCATACTCTCTAGAAAACCTAGTATACGTGCCATGTATTACCATAAAAACTCGGTGTATGTTCTTCTGTTCAGGAAGAAAAGAACACTTTTTGAGTACACACCGTGTACCCAGAGTACACGTCGTGTAGTCTCTTCCCATGTCACAAACCGTGTGGGAAGAGACATGGGGAAGGGATGATCTTGGGGAAAACACGACGTGTACGAGATGTACATGTCGTGTCGTGTTGACCAAGAGTTCGCCCGTGTAACAAACAACACGGACAGAGGAGACGTAAGACATAGACACCGTGTCCACTTTAGAACAGGCCGTGTAGTCTGACCTGGAGTCCGGTCGTGTAACTAACAACACGGGTCGGTGAACTCTTTTCATGAACATGTCGTGTCAATGATTAACATGCCGTGTAGTGTGACCTGGGGACTTGGTCATGTAACTAACAACACGGGTTGGTTTCACCTCTCCTTGAACACGCCGTGTACCCGTGGGACACGTTGTGTAGTCTTGTCTGAGGACAGACCATGTGGACCTGACCGTGTGGCTGGGAAACGGGATGGTGTACACGCCGTGTGCCGGTGTAACATGCCGTTTAGTGTTAATCTGAGTAGTCGGCCGTGTCACAAACGACACGAGCAGTTGGAAAATTACACCATACACATCGTGTAGTTGATATACACACCGTGTAGTTTTCTTGAACAGGAGTCATGTGGCGTAGCCGTGTAGGAGGACCAGAGTATGGGAAGAGAAGTCAAGTACATACCGTGTAGTAAGTATACATGCCCTGTAGTCTTGTTTTGAAAATCTTGAAATGCATTCTCTTTCCTGTTCCATTTATGGTTCCTTCAGTTAAATCTTGATAATCTTGTTCTAAGGTGTGTGTTTTTCCTTGTAGAGTCATGCCTTTGAGAAAACCATGTGTTGTTCTCCAAGAGAGCGAAAAAGATTATACTCCAGAGATGGTGGGTCATGGGCTACTAGTAGACCCTCCAGCAGACCCAGATGCAGCGCCAGCCATTATACCGGAGACAGGCTCAGATGCGCAGTTCCGTGAAGGCTTTCTGTGGTTCATGCGGACCGTTCAAGGAGCATCATCGGCTGCCACATCTATGGTAGAGCTGACTCATATATTTCAGCAGCAACATCTGCCTAAGTTTTTAGGGGATAGTAGACCATAGGCTACAGAATCTTGGCTGGGGTATATGAAGTCAATTTTCGAGCATCTTGAGATGCCTCTAGGGCGGAGGCTCAAGCTCGCGACATATATGTTGCATGATTCCGCCAAGAGGCGGTGGGATGTTACCACCCAGAAAGAGCATCACAGAGACGTGGCATGGGAAGATTTCTAGATAGCCTTCTATGAATTATTCTTCCCAGAGACGCTGAAGGAAAATCGTGCTCAAAGTTCATGAATCTGCAGCAGGGCGCTATGTTGGTGATGGATTATTCTGTTCGCTTTACCGAGCTTCGGCATTTTTCACCCGTTCTGGTGGGTGATGAGACGTTGAGGTCCAGGCTCTTTGAGGATGGTCTCTGATATGACATCCAAGCACAAATGAATGTTTTTAGGTTCCCTTCAGTACAAGCTATTGTGAATCAGGCGATGATTTTAGAGAGGAACTTGCGAGAAGTTAGTGGTGTGGTCCAGGGCGGTTCATCACCAGTTTCTGGTACTATTTCTACTGGTAAGAGGAAGAGACAGATAGACTTCTCTCATGGTGTCAGTACCAGCCAGATGAATGCTTCAGGTGGCCAGGTCATGTGCTACCAGTGTGGTAGAGAGGGTCACAAGAGGCCATAGTGTCCACGAGACATAGGGGAGTGCCGAGCTTGCAGTAGGATGGGTTATCTATAGTGATTTTTTAGGGCATTCACACTAGTGAATAGTGAGAGGGGTTCTGTGTAGACTCCGCATTCGGGAGAAGGACCAGTTTCTTATTACCAGTCAGGGATCTAGAATACATCAGGGCATGCAGGATGAGATGGTGGTCGTGGTCATGGTATCCAAACAGCAGGATCTCAGAGGCAGCAGGGCGGGATAGATCAGGGTAGCCAGGCTGGGTTGTAGGGCCGTGGCACTGGGCAGACATATGCAGTGCAATAGACTTAGCAGGAGTAGGATCCCAGACCTTCTATAGTCATAGGTACTACTCTAGTAGCTTATGTGTTATCTTCTATACTTTTTGACATGGGCTCTACACATTTCTTTATATTTGTACCCGTTGTGGAGAGCCTTGGGATCTTTGTTTAAACTTATTCTGATATCATGAAACTAGACACTCTGTTGGGGACTAGAACGGCTGGTGTGCATTAGTGTAATGAGTTCCCCCTTGAGGTTGGTGGGTGTCACTTACTTTGGGACGTCTATGTCTTAGAGATGACAGATTATGACGTCATTCTCGGGATGGACTGGTTGGTTCCCTTTCAAACCTTTGTAGACTGCTATCATTGCAGGGTGTGTTTCACGTCACCAGAGGGAGGAGAGTTTCTATACAAGGGTGAATGGGATGTTCAGGCGAGTCGAGCTGGACCAGAGAATCATGGGAAAGGTGGAGTCACAGCCCAGATTGTGAGTTTATATCTGGATGATTAGGGGACTTTTCATAGGGATTTCCCTCCAATGGTTGATTATTTCAGGGATGTCTTCCCGGATGACTTTTCAGGTCTACCTATGGAGCAAGATGTGGATTTCTCAATTTATCTTGTTCCAAGAGTAGCACCTGTGTCCATTCCTCTTTATAGGATGGCCACTACCAAGTTGTAGGAGCTCAAGAGGTAGTTAGAGGAGTTATATTAAAAGGGTTTCATCTGACCCAGTACTTCTCCATGGGGTTCGCCGGTCCTCTTTGCGAAAAGGCGGATGGTATGCTCAGACTCTAGGTGGATTATCAGAAGCAGAATTAGTTGACTGTTAAGAACCGGTATCCCTTACGAAGGATTGATGATCTTTTTGATTAGCTTCTTCGAGAACGAGTGTTCTCAAAGATTGACATGAGATAAGGATATCATCAGTTGCGCGTTAGACCATCTGATATACCTCTCATAGATATCAGGAGTAGGTATGGTCTATATGAGTATACAGTTATGCTGTTCGGACTCACGAACGTGCCAAAACGTTTTATGGCCTTGATGAATCGTGTGTTACTTATCTATCAGGATTCTTTCGTGGTAGTCTCCGTGGATGATATCTTGGTTTACTCTCACACTTGACACGACCATGCCACCCGTCTTGAGATTGTATTAAGTATTCTGAGAGAGAATCGGCTATATGCTAATCTCTCAAAGTGCCACTTTTGGATGGACCAGATACACTTCTTGGGTCATATCATCTCAGAGTCAGGAGTTGCAGTAGAACCAGAGAAGGTGAGAGTGGTGTACCTCTCGAACCCCTCGTGGTTTAATTTTCATGATCACAATCACCCTCTTATGTTTCTAACATTGTTTTAAGTGTTTTTGTTTTATAAGCAAAAGATTGTCGAGGAAATGGGTCATGAAGCACATCAAGTGGACTGAATTGCAGTCCACCGGCCAACCGGTGTGATAGCACCGGCCAGCCGGTGGACCTGGCAGAGGCATTGCCCACTGCCAGGTTCCACCGGTCAGCCGGTGGCTCTGTCACCGGCCAGCCGGTGGCACCCAGATGAATAGTGTGAGCTACTGTCTCCCCACCGGCCAGCCGGTGGCTCCTCCACCGGTCAGCCGGTAGAGCCTGGACCAAATTTCTTCTCCTCTGCCAAGGCACCGGCCAGCCGGTGGCCTTGTACCGGCCAGCCGGTAGTCCAGTCAAACTAGCCGTTGGATTTGACCAGTCAACCCTCTTTTGGCCTCCAACGGCTCCGAAAGCCTCTCCAACGGCTCCAAAGGCCTCCAACGGCCATATGAGGGTTCCCCCTCTATAAATAAAGGACCTTGAAGCCCCGGAACAAGTGTCGGACCATAATTAAGCATTGTGAAGCCAACGGACACATTTTCCATCATTTGGCCAACCTCCGGCGGATTGCTCCAAGGGAACCCCAACTGCTCCAATCCAATTCCACATCCAAGGAGCACCACCATAGAAGCTTGGGAGTGCACGTCTTCAACTCCAATCATCCATTGGCGCCCAAGGCTTCTCCAAATACGGTTTTTTTGTTTTATTCATTTTGAGCTTAAATTTGGGTTTGTACCTACAAACCCCCAATTCTTTTCTCATCCTCTCTCTTGGGTTCTCACACCACCTTCAAGGTGTGAAGAGGTTAGACAAGCCTTCCCTTTAAAAGGCTTGTGTCATAGGTGAGCTAGCCTTCACCTGTAAGAAGGCTAGTGGGTTCTTGCTCATCCATTAAAAGCAAGTGGGTTCTTGCTTAACCACCAAAAGCAAGCTGTAATAGGTTCTAGTGCTACCTCAAAGCCTAGTGGGTTTCTTGCTAGAACCATTGAAAAGCAAGCGGTAGAATCTCTCAACGGTTGAGTTGGGAGCGGAGACGTAGGCCAGGTTTTTGGCCGAACTCCGTTATCAATTGCGTGTCTTTCCTCTTTACTTTCCGCTGCACTTTCACTTTGATTTTAAATTGTTAATCATTTTTAAAAGGCAATTCACCCCCCCTCTTGCCATCATCTCCCTTTTTCTCCACCTAACAGAGAGCAGTAGTTTCATGGGAGAAACCTAAGAACGTTTTTGAGATACGATGTTTCTCAGGGCTGGCTGGTTACTACAGATGCTTCATCCAGGACTTCTCCCGCTTAGTAGTGTTGTTGAAGGATTTGACTAAGACTGGTTTGAAGTTCGTTTGGTCAGAAGCATGAGAGACAACCTTTCAAGAGCTGAAGGGAAGGTAGACATCAGCACCAATCCTGATACTCCTAGTGCAGGGAAGAGCAATATAGTTTATTGTGATGCATCAGGTATTGGGCTGGGAGAAGTGTTGAGGCATGGAGATCAAGTTGTTGTGTATAGGTCTCGGTAGTTGATTCCACATGAGAGGAATTACCCAACGCATGATCTCGAGTTGGTTGCAGTTGTTCATGCGTTACGCTGTTGGAGGCATTATCTCTTGGGAAAACATTTTGTGGTGTTCACAGACCACAAAAGTCTCAAGTATATCTTTACCCAACTTGAATTGAACCTGAGATAGTAAAGGAGGGTTGAATACCTTCATTCCTTAGACATCGAGCTTGCATATACACCTGGTAAGGGTAATTCAGTTGATGATGCACTGAGCAGGAGGACTCAGATACAGGCTGTGCAGGAGGCCAGTGGTGAGTGACAGTTTATAGCTTTGTTCTATGAGATGAATTTGGAGGTGCTCGACAATAAGGGGAAAACCTATATTTCATCTTTAGCTGTGACTTCTACCCTCCTGGATAGAGTGATTATGATACAACTATCGTATTCTAAAGGCCTAGTTCAATGGGGGTCGGTGGAAAGTGTGGACCCTCCTATCGGTTGGACGAGAGGTGATGACAAGATTCTACATTCCCATGGACGAGTATGGGTTCCAGGGGATATACGTGAGGAGCTGATGTGGGAGTATGGAATAGGTGCTTCTGATCACAACATACCACCCTCAGACTGATGTCCAGTCAGAGCATACGATATAGGTGCTTGAGGACATGTTGTGTGCATGCATCCTAGACTTTGGGGACTCTTGGGAGAATCATATACCCCTATTAGAGTTTTCCAACAAAAATAGCTTTTAGACAACTATTGAGATGACACCATATGAGGTTTTATATGGTAGGCTATTCCAATCACCTTTGTGTTGGTTAGAGGTAGGTGAGGCAGCTCTACTGGGACCACGTCTCGTGCAGGAGACTTTTGAGTAGGTCCAGTTGATTCAAAAGCAGATGGCTACTGCACAGTCTTTTCATAAATCTTATGATGATCGCCGCAGATGACATTTGGAGTTCGTGGTCAGGGATCAGGTTTTCATGCGTGTTTCGTAGAGGTTGGGACACAGGCGTATCAGGAGACAGGGTAAACATTCACTGAGGTATGTGGGGCCATTTGAGATTCTAGAGAGAGTCGGGTTGGTTTCCTGTCGGTTGCAGTTACCGTAGAGGTACCGGGCCATACACGATGTCTTCCATGTATCTCATTTGCGCTACTATCATTCAGACCCTTCTCACGTCTTTCAGCCCGAGGAGGATGAGCGTCAGATGCATCCTTTGAGGATCATGTGATTTGTATCGTTGATAGGAGCACAAAGGTTCTTCGAGGCCGGTCAGTTCCTCTTGTACGAGTGTAATGACAACGTGGCCGAGTGCAGGACGAAACCTGAGAGCGGGAGACCGACGTACATGCTCAGTGGCTAGAGCTATTCTGAGCTTTATCTTCGCCACCCTTAAAAGCGCAATTCAGGGACGAATTGCTTTAAGGGGGAAGTTTGTAAGAACCCGAATCTTATTTTTGAGGTACGAGTTTCTTATTTTCTCTTTTCCTAAAGAGTTTTTGAGAGAATAAGGAAAATGGGGAAAATCCTAAATTATGGAACTACATGCCATGTACTATTCCACTTGCCGTGTACTTTGGCCATGTGGGATGAGTACATAGGGTGTGTAGCCATGTCGGTGATAAAGGGTGTAAAAACTGTCTACACACCATGTAGTGGTCTTTTACATGTTGTGTAGTCAGTCGACATGCGAAACAGTAAGGTAGTGGAAGTAGCTACCAGCTGGGCGACAGTACACATCTTGTAGTCAGGAATACACATTGTGTACTCATGTCGAAGGATGAATAGTTTGGCGGTACCTCCAGAGGAACAGTTAAATGAAGAAAGTAGACGCTGTGTAGTAAAAAGTACATGCCGTGTAATTTGCTTTTTCGCTTAAAATGGGCAGTATCCAACCCTGTTCATAGGATTGGCTTAGAATCGAATTGGAGCTCGGGAGAGGATGGCCGAACCTTCTTGGATCTCCAAATCGAGCATCGGGAATCTATTTCCGCTTCTGTCGATGTCGTTGGAACTGCACGGGCAATCCCTCTCATGTCCTTGCATAGTTCTTGTTGATTCTTCCTCTAATGGAAGTTATTTGAGTTTGAATGGGTTTTCATTCATATCAGATCTACGTCAATCATGGGCGTTTCTAGAAGCAACATTCGAGTATACTGCTCAGGGGCATTTGAGGTAGGTGTCTTGGTGTTTATATTCCAACTATTGTGTGTTTTGTTTACATTGTTCCATGAACCCATGTTGGGGTGTCGTGTGGCTGAGGCCATGGATATTTTAAATACATAGAATTGAATAGGTAATTAATTTTGATAATAAACTACTGTTTGGGATCATTTCTTGGATCCCGGACCACCTTGGGGGGTGCGTTCATCAGTTTAGCCATTTGGCCAGGATACCTGATGGTATACCTTTATAATAATGATTGTAGAATTTCCTTGAGAGGAATTACCTGTGTAATACTTGTTGACATGTTGGGCATGGCCCAGTTACCTTCTTAGACTGAGGGAAGTGTGGTGGTTAGCCTATGGGTACTGTACTATTTAGCCTATGGGTAACTTCTTTTGTGCATATGGGCATATAACATCCCGCCTTTTTATGACATAAACTTTCATTACATTTTACAAAACCGAGGATCTTTAAGGTTTAGTGTCTTGGAAAACATGAACTTTAAACATGAAAACATAAAAAATTCTTCTAAAACACTTGAAAGACTTATACTCATGTTCATCCTAGGTTCATTACTGCATCACATAACCTGGGGACATACATCAAAAGAATGGGTGAGCAAAAAGCCCAGTAAGGGAAACAAGAGAAACATTTTATATGTGAACTTGAGATACTTCAATAAGGTCATGAAAAGAACTTTAAGGAATGAGAATAAATCATGAGGCATATCATAATAAAAATAACATTTTCATAACTTGAAGATGTGGCTACATCATTTAACATAGACAATCATGAACATATCACCAAGGTCCATCCCCAAGGTGTCATTTGAAAATTACCAAGGTTATTCACCAAGATATCGTGAAAATTGTAATCTCTAGTGGTTACATCATTACCCAATGCATTAGAGCGCTATTAGAGAGAACCCTTAAATTTGCCTTTATTATCATGTGAGCCACATATATCATCATCAAACATTTCATAAAAAACCCATATAGCATAAAATAAATATGTTTCATTTCATAATCATAACGTTTTAAAACTGCTTTAAGGACACGATCTTTACGCCACTTTAAACCCACAGAAGGGGAGAGCAGGTATCATGTATGTAAATCCCAAAATTTAAAATAGAAAATTTTGATATATATGTGAACACCCCTGTAGAAATAAGATCTTTGCGTATTCACTTTATAACATAAAATAATTTTGAGAAAAGAGAGAGGCATTTTGAGACGAAAATTCTGCAGCATAATGGCTACGCTTTGGGGTTTTAGAAAACATTGAAAAGAGAGGGGACATGGGTCACCCACTCATAAATGATCCATAAAACAGTATAGGGACAGAATATAAAGGATATATGAACATGTTAATGAAATTTTAAATATCCACCATATGAAATGAAGAACATGAAAGGAAGACAAAAATAATATTTCTCTTATGAAAATTTGGCAACCTAACGGCTTCATTTAAACTTCAAAAAAAAGAATTGACGAGATCAAATAGGGTCTCACATCATATGAAAATAAGATTCCAGTATGATATATATAGAGATAATACCCCAAAATAATAAAAAGTAACTTGAAAGACATGGCATGAAAGTAGAACTTTGAAAAAAAGAAGGGTGAAAGAATCCCTTAAAAATTCGGCAGCCTAACGACGTCACTTAAACTTCGAAAAAAATGAATTGATGAGATCAAATAGGGTCTCTAATCATATGAACATAAGAGTCCATTATGATATATATAGAGATCATACCCCAAAATAATAAAAAGGAACTTGAAATACTTGACATGAAAGTAGAATTTTGAAAAAGAGAAGGGTGAAAGAATCCCTTAAAAATTCAGCAGCCTAACGGCACAACTTAAAACTTCAAAAAAAAATGAATTGAAGAGATAAAATAGGGTCTCTCATCATATTATCATAAAATATCAGTATGATAAATTTAGAGATCAATCCTCAACATAATAAAAATGAACTTGAAATACTTTACATGAAAATAGATCTTGAAAAATGAGAAGGGAGAAAAATCTGTTACAAAAAATTCGGCAGCCTAACGGCGCCACTTAAAACATGATAAAATGAAATAATGAGAGTAAGAGGGGATATCTCATTATATGAACATAAAAATGGAAGTAATAGTAGTATAAAAGAACACCCTTTAACATAAGAACATGGAGCATAAAAGAAATTACATAAAAGAGATTTCTTGAAAAGAAAGAGAGAGATCAGATCCCTAACCTTAAAACGTTACTCTTAAAACTCAATGGTTGGGACCTTGAGGGCTTGGGGGAACCTTGGGAGGACTCCTTGGGAGTTAATGAGACCGGAACTTCATTGGGGGAGAGTGGGGTGTCGAATGGATGAGAGGATGTCTTGGTATTTATAGGGAAAATGAGGGGACAAGGCATTAATGGCCAAGGGACACCCATTAGTGGTTTTGGCAAAACCATGGGCTTGCCCATGGTATTTTCCCATGGTATTGGCCACTTGGGACACCTCATACCTTATCTTACTATTCATAAGTCGAACATATTTATTACAAACTTAATACATCATTTAATGATGTCATTAAATACCCGTAACTTAAAAACTGTATTTTCACTATTCATTGAAAATTCAACTTTCTCAGAATAATCCCAAAATTTCACCTTAACCAAATATCAATGCTCTGATTTCAAAAATGGACTCCATTTTATAAAAATAATTTTCTAAATATTTTTAATTTATTTTTTAAATAAATACACTATTCACCGAAAATTCATTTTTTTAGAAAAAACCACAAAAATTACCATAACATAATATCGGTGCTCTGAGTTCAAAAATGAAATCCATTTTATAAAAATAATTTTTTTAAATATTTTTAATTTAATTTTTAATTAAAAAACACCATTCACTCGAAAAAAACTAATACTTGAATAATAATTTATGAAACAGTTATTTAACCATTTTATTGAATCACATTACTTAATCAAGGTGCCTAGATTATATTAATACTTTCTTTAAGTGAGATTAATAATCCATTTGTACAAATTACTAATCCTAATCATAAAATCACTATTCATAATTTACTATTCATCAAAAATCAAGTTCATCTTATTAAACTCTAAAGTTTGTACTGAACATAATTATAGAAGACCATTTTTTAAAAATCATTACAAATTTTTAATTATTTAAGGTTTACATAAAAATTTTTAAAATATCCTTTTTCTAAAATTCATCAAAAATATGCATACTATATTTATCCGGTCATTTAATAATTCATAAACTTCATCATAAGAAGAAATCCCAATTTTTATTTAAAACAAAGGATTACACAAGGCAGTTACGGTCTCCTTACATAGCCCCTTATCACACAAGCATAGGACATAAGTGTAAGGTGTGCTAAGGTGAGAGAATCTGAGGGAGGCTCGGCTAACATCGCATGAGTAGTAATTTCTATCAGTTTGAACTTCTCGCAAAGGTGATTCCGTTTTAGCTTCACACGATGAAGTTCGGCTTGGGTTTGGTCCAGAGCAAAGCCCAGTGGTGCTACTTCTTTCCCAAGTTCTGTTAGATGGGCTTCGATCGGTCCAAGACTACTGGGTGAGGCCATCTAATCTTCTTTCTATAATAATTAACCAAGATTACTTGTATTTAGAGACAATAATCATGACGATTTGTTTCCAGTAGTCATATTGACCAATGGTCATATAACCGTCTAAACCCAACGGTCTCATTTTAATTATAATCATGTTATCAAATGAAACATTTTTTGTTGAGTATAAAAATAAAATAAAATAAAACATAAAATTAGGAAACAAGATTTATTCAAAATTTCGGGTCGTTACATTCTTCCCTCCTTAAAAAATTGCGTCCTCACAATTTTTAAAATTGGGTTTTGAAATTTCATTGAAAGTCCCACATCGGAAAAAGAGTCAGTAAAATTATTACTTTAAAATAAAGAAAGGGAAGTACAAAGGTCGCCTGAGTTAACCCACACTAGGATTCCATGTAGGAAAACATAAAAATGGAAGAAAAACAAAGGGTGAAGTTCTGGGGGAGAGTGATAGATAACATGATTAGGGGAAAGTTAACCATAAGAAAATCCCAAACTTATGATGTGTGTAAACGGTCTTTGATTACCTAGTAGGAAATGTAAACCAACAACATTTTTGTTTTACATTCCTTTTCATAATTTTGAGGAATTAATTTACAACATAAAACAAAAACATAAGAAAATATACCTATCTTCATGTAGAGTTTCATCCTTTAATAAGTTTCTACCCAAAACTAATCTTTTCTACAAACTATGAGCATTCAAAACTACTTGGTCTCATCAAAACACAAGAATCATCTTCTAGAGAATCACATAATCTACAAAAGATTAACTATATATTTCTTCTATCATTAAACATTATCCCAAAAACAGACAGGGTAAGGTAAAAAAACTCTTCAAAAAGAAAGAATCCCATAGGAATGGAAACTACTTTTAAATCTTCAAAGTTCCATGGTACTGCCCATAGTTCATAATTGACCATTCCATAAATAATGGTGACTAAGATTCCTCAAAATAAACCAAGATAATATTGAAACCCAAATACAAGAAGGATTTGATAACATAGTCTTCCAAAATAAACTTCATTATTCATCTCCAAACAACATCAACCACTCCTAACATCTTATAAAAAAAGTAGCTAACCTAAACATATTTTACCCAAGATAGGTTAATCATTTATATAAGTAACCAAAATTACTATAAGTCCACCTTCAATTCATCGATTCTTCAAAATATAAGTCAACCTTACCCCTCAATGAGAATACAGTAGTAATCTATTTACCTCGATCATATAGGGTCCCCAAAATAGTGAACGTCTTCCAAAATAATAATCATATTTTAATCCCCTAATCATCCATGTCATATTAATACGACAATCTTCGCATTTCCTATCACATTGGTTGTTGGAAAATGTTCTTCCATTTCCCGCCATTAACTAAGAAAAGAAACCATAATTGGGGGATTAAATACTTAGCCAATAATCATGAAATGGAACAGAAACATATAAGGATATCTTGTAGAAGAAAAGTATACCCTAACTTGTGATCCCCTAGGTTCCCATATAGGATATCCATGATCATATATTCTTATGTGAATCTTTATTTTATTTTATATTTGTTCCTTTAACAATGGTTCATACTAAGCTTATTAATTTACCAAAGAATATCCCCCGCGAGTGTCGTAACCAAGAGTGCAGCAAGGCCCATTGTTGTGTACAAGTTCTCGTTCGAGTCTAGCTCAAAGAGGTGTTTTCGGGTTTTACCACTATGTACATCTGTTCCAAAGCCACCTCTACCTGCTCGTATCGAGACAGGGATGTATTTGCTTGGAAACCCCTTACTCAATACTCACCAAAATACCAGAAAGATTTCCTATATTTTAACTTTTCTATAGGCTTCTTCCTAAAGTTTTAATATCCTAATTTCCACAAATAACTAAACCATCCTTTGATACCAACTATATAATCCCGCCTTTTTATCACATAAACTTTCATTACATTTTACAAAACCGAGGATCTTTATGGTTTAGTGTGTTGGAAACCAGGAACTTTAAACATGAAAACATAGAAAATTCCTCTAAAACACTTGAAAGGCTTCTTCTCATGTTCATCCTTGGTTCATTACTGCATCACATAACCTGGGGACATAAATCAAAAGAAAGGGTGAGCAAAAATCCCAGTAAGGGAAACAAGAGAAACATTTTACATGTGAACTTGAGATATACTTCAATAAGGTCATGAAAAGAACTTTAAGGCATGAGAATGAAATCATGAGGCATATCATAATAAAAAAAACATTTCAATAACTTGAATATGTGGCTACATCATTTAACATAGAAAATCATGAACATGTCACCAAGGTCCATCCCCAAGGTGTAATTTGAAAATTACCAAGGTTATTCACCAAGATATCATGAAAATTGTAATCTCTAGTGGTTACATCATTACCCAATGCATTGGAGCGCTATCAGGGCGTACCCCTAAATTTTCCTTTATTATCATGTGAGCCACATATATCATCATCAAACATTTCATAAATAACCCATATAGCATAAAATAAATGGGTTTCATTTCATAATCATAACGTTTTAAAAACTACTTTAAGGACATGATCTTTACGTCACTTTAAACCCACAAAAGGGGAGAGCGGGTCTCATGTATGTAAATCCGAGAATTTAAAATAGAAAATTTAGATATATATGTGCATACCTCTGTAGAAATAAGAGCTTTGAGTATTCACTTTATAACATAAAATAGTTTTGAGAAAAGAGAGAGGCATTTTGAGACGAAAATTCTGCAGCATAATGGCTATGCATTGGGGTTTTAGAAAACATTGAAAAGAGAGGGGACATGGGTCACCCACTCATAAATGATCCATAAAAAAGAATAGGGACAGAATATGAAGGATATATGAACATGTTAATTAAATTTGAAAGATTTACCATATGAAATTAAGAACATGAAAGGAAGACAAAAATAAGATTTCTCTTATGAAAATTTGGCAGCCTAACGGCGTCACTTAAACTTCAAAAAAAAAGAATTGATGAGATCAAATAGGGTCTCTCATCATATGAACATAAGATTCCAGTATGATAGATATAGAGATCATACCCCAACATAATAAAAAGGAACTTTAAAGACTTGGCATGAAAGTAGAACTTTGAAAAAGAGAAGGGTGAAAGAATCCCTTAAAAATTCGGCAACCTAACGGCGTCACTTAAACTTCAACAAAAAATGAATTGATGAGATAAAATAGGGTCTCTCATCATATAAACATAAGATTCCAGTATTATATATATAGAGATCATACCCCAACATAATAAAAAATACTTGAAAGACATGACATGAAAGTAGAGATTTGAAAAAGAGAAGGGTGAAAGAATCCCTAAAAATTCGGTAGCCTAACGACGCCACTTAAAACATCAAAAAAAAATGAATTGAAGAGATCAAATAGGGTCTCTCATCATATGATCATAAAATATCAGTATAATAAATTTAGATATCATTCCCCAACATAATAAAAAGAAACTTGAAATACTTTACATGAAAATAGATATTGAAAAATGAGAAGGGAGAAAAATCTGTTACAAAACATTCGGCGGCCTAACGGCGCCACTTAAAACATCATAAAAAGAAATAATGAGAGTAAGAGGGGATATATAATTATATGAACATGAAAAGGGCAGTAAGAGGAGTATAAAAGTACACCCTTTAACATAAGAACATGGAGAATAAAAGAAATTACATAAAAGAGATTTCTTGAAAAGAAAGAGAGAGATCAGATCCCTTACCTTAAAACGTAACTCTTAAAACTCAAAGGTTGGGACCTTGAGGGCTTTAGGGCACCTTGGGAGAACTCTTTGGGAGTTAATGAGACCAGAACTTTGTTGGGGGAGAGTGGGGTGTCGAATGGATTAGAGGATGACTTGGTATTTATAGGGAAAGTGAGGGGACAAGGCATTAATGGCCAAGGGACACCTCATTAGTGGTTTTGGCAAAACCATGGGCTTGCCCATGGTATTTGCCCATGGTATTGGCCACTTGGGACACCTCAATCCTTATATTACTATTCATATGTCGAACATATTGATTACAAACTTAATAAATCATTTAATGATGTTATTAAACACCCGTAACTTAAAAACTGTATTTTCACTATTCATCGAAAATTCAACTTTCTCAGAATAATCCCAAAATTTCACCTTAACCAAATATCAATGCTGTGATTTCAAAAATGAACTCCATTTTAAAAAAATAATTTTCTAAATATTTTTAATTTATTTTTTAAATAAATACACTATTCACCCAAAATTCATTTTTTCAGAAAAAAAACCCCAAAAATTACCATAACATAATATCGGTGCTCTGAGTTCAAAAATGAAATCCATTTTATAAAAATAATTTTTTAAAATTTTTTTAATTTAATTTTTAATTAAAAAACACCATTCACTCGAAAAAAAACTAATACTTGAATAATAAATTATGAAACAGTTATTTAACCATTTTATTGAATCACGTTACTTAATCAAGGTGCCTAGATTATATTAATACTTTCTTTAAGTGAGATTACTAATACATTTGTAGACATTACTAATCCTAATCATAAAATCACTATTCATAATTTACTATTCATCAAAAATCATGTTCATCTTATTATACTCTAAATTTCGTACTGAACATAATTATAGAAGACCATTTTTTGAAAATCATTACACATTTTTAATTATTTAAGGTTTACATAAACATTTTTAAAATATAATTTTTCTAAAACTCATCAAAAATATGCATACTATATTTATCCGGTCATTTAATAATTCATAAACTGCATCATAAGAAGAAATCCCAATTTTTATTTAAAACAAAGGATTACACAAGGCAGTTACGGTCTCCTTACATAGCCCCTTATCACACCAGCATAGGACCTAAGTGTAAGGTGTGCTAAGGTGAGAGAATCTGAGGGAGGCTCGGCTAACATCGCACGAGTAGTAATTTCTATCAGTTTGAACTTCTCACAAAGGCGATTCTGTTCTAGCTTCACATGATGATGTTCGGCTTGGGTTTGGTCCAGAGCAAAGCCCAGTGGTGCAACCTCCTTCCCAAGATCTGTTAGATGGGCTTCGATCCGTCCAAGACTACTGGGTGAGGCTATCAAATCTTCTTTCTATAATAATTAACCAATATTACTTGTATTTAGAGACAATAATCAAAATGTTTAGTTTCCAGTAGTCATATTGACCAATGGTCATATAACCGTCTAAACCCAACGGTCTCATTTTAATTATAATCATGTTATCAAATGAAACACTTTTGTTGAGTATAAAAATAAAATAAAATAACACATAAAATTAGGAAACAAGATTTATTCAAAATTCCGGGTCGTTATAGGGCAGTTGATTCTATGCATGTGGGCAACACTTCTTATGCCCGTGGGCAGTATTCGTATGCCTGTGGGAAGATTATTGTGTTTGGATTCGCATTACCTGAGGGTAGGGGTTTACGTGTATGAGGACATTGGATGTTTACATAGAATATTCATTGTGGTGATATTTTTAAATTAAATAATTAAATGGATATAAAAATGTCAATATAACAGGTTAAGTTAGATACTTTTCAGTACTGCTTACTTTATTGAATTTTACTACTGCACACTGTTGATGCATGCTTTCACATAGTTGGGCACAGGACATTAGTGGGTTCCCACTGGGATTAATTTCTCACACCCTATTTGGGTCGTGTCTTCGGCCCAAACTGATTATATTGCTACAGTTGTGGATAGGGGGAAGAGTCCCTATACAGTTACTTGATTGTTGTTGAGGAGTAGGAGGGCACGGGACGGAGTCTAGGCTCGCGATGCCGTTGGATGTTCTGTTTTTCTTTTCTGTACTTGTATTTCAGTTGTAATGTATTGTATTGCAGTGTAACATATTCTGGCTGTTTTATAGAATAGTGACATGCTATATCTTCATATATATATATATATGACTTCTAGTTTCCTTTTTTTATCAGTTATCCATTTCAGTTATATATACTGTTACTTCTTCCTATTTTGTTGTAATTTTATATTATATATTCTTCTGCGCTAGACTTTGACAAATGAGGGCATAGTTTCCCCACTATCAAACATGGTCCCTCACTGCTAGTCAGCAGCGTCTGGCGTTTGGGGAAATACTCTTGAGGTCATGTGTCAAACCGGGTTCGGGGCACCAGTTGAGTGACACCCGGACCCGGGACATTACAAGAATAGGAAAGAAAACTACTCA
The DNA here is from genome assembly GCA_963277665.1 of Viscum album. Lineage (NCBI taxonomy): Eukaryota > Viridiplantae > Streptophyta > Magnoliopsida > Santalales > Viscaceae > Viscum > Viscum album. The sequence goes on along the minus strand of OY728145.1, from coordinate 1,079,776,300 downwards.
ATGGGTATTCCACCGATATTAAGATGGAAGGGGCTGCCATGTTTTCGATATCCCTTATTTCTCGTTGGCGATAATGTATAAGACATCGACGGTGGATCTATGATGAGATGGGATATCATGTTTACAGTATCATGTGCAGTGCATCGACATGGAGCATGTGCAAAGCAGCAGCGGTGTGATCAGTGATCAGGTCCATGTATCGAGATTCTTCTTTATTTACTTGATCAAGTGGAATGTCCCAATTCTAAATCAGTGGTACAACATGATGGCGAGATCCTTTTGGAGTCACAAGATGGTGTAAGGCTAATGCATGTTCGAGTGAAGATCTATGAGGTAGTGACATTTTTTTTCGATATAAGGGTGATGTTTTTTCATTGATTGATCTTCCAATAAATGGTGCTTGCGGGATGTTCATCAGAGAGAGGTTCAAGGTGTATCGAGGAGTTGTTTTCACACAGGTTTTCTACACTCCCTCATTTGAAATATATGTTTGGGAATTACATGGATTCCTTGTATTCAATGATTCATAGTGAATATTTTGGGAATTTCCCCATTATAACATAATCCTCCATAGGGAGGGATTTTCAATGTTAAAAAAGAATATTTATTCAACTAATATAACCTCCATATTTCTTCGGGTTTCTCACAAGCTGTTTCAGAAGCGTTTTTATCCTTAGGTCAAGATTCTCTTCCAACAAGTGGTATCAGAGGTGATGCTTCAATTTACAATTTGGTGTGAGAATTTCTGGATGTTTTCAAGAGGATTGATGGCAGATTCATGAGGCATAATAATCTTTTAAATGAAGGATGTGTAATGTCTTCTATACTGTATCCCTAATTATTTTCTTCAAAATGTGTGATCGGTGAATAACGAATTAAAATTTGAAGATTGAGGCGATGTTCTAGGTGCTCATGATTTTGAGAAGGGGGCATGTTTTTCCTGTAGGTGGTCTATATTTTTTTGTGGTGTTCATGATTATAGGGGAGCTAGATATTGCTAGCTTCAGTATTTTTTGATAGAATGGTGCATATTTGGATAGGAGGAAGACTTCCGTATTTTTATTTCACAAGAAGGGGAACATTCAGGTTTCTATTAGAGTTGCAAAATGGCATTATCATTTTTCTGCAGAGGATGATAGTTGGTGAGATAGAAAAAGTTTTTTGGTCCAACTGAGTTTTTTGGATGGTATAGCCATTGACAGACTGAAGGGAGGATTATTGGCGTTCAACCCACACATTGAAATATTTTAGATTTGAATATACCATTTTTTAGAAATTCAATATCCTTCTGTTGTGTATCTACCAGCATGTGATAAAAGAGATATCCAAATCTCTTTTTTGGGATATTTTTTTCATATTTCCATTACAAATAATATATGTGTCATATGGGACCATATTAAAGGGGAAGTGGTTTCTGTAGAATAAGAGAGAGATCCTCTCAATATTTAGTCCACCGAGATCAGGAGGGAATGGGTTGCCATATTTGTGGTATCCCATGTGGCTCATTGGTGATGGCGTATGAGACATCAATGGTGGATCTGTGATGAGATGGGAAACCACGTTTATGGTTTCATGTGTGGAACATCAACATAGTGTAAGTGATATGTAGCAGCGATGTGATCATTGACCTATGCTATGTATCGAGATTCTTATTGATTGTGGTGATCAAGAAGATTGTCCCTTTTAAAGATCGGTTGTATATCCGGATGGTAGGATCATTTGGGTGTTGCAAGATGGTGCAAGGCTGATGCATGTTCGGGTGATGATCTCTAAGGTAGTGAGACTTTGTCAATATAAGGGAGACATTTTTCACATATTAATCTTCAGATACATGGAATTGGCGACATGTTTATGAGAGAGATGGTAGAGGCATATTAGTGTGTGGTTTTCACATAGGTTTTCTACGCTCTCTCGTTTGTAATTAATGTTTGGAAATTACATGGATTCTTTGAATTATATAATTCATAGTGGATATTCGGGAATTTCCCTATGGTGTTTTAATTCACTTCAAGGAAGGGTTTTCCATGATAAAAAATTCTTCATGTTGATTAGTTTATTTTCTTTATATCACTTACATATTTCAACAGGTTTCTCACAACTTGTTTCAGAAGCATTTTTATCTTGATGTCGGGATTCTCCCCCAACATATGTAACCAAATTTATAATCAAAAAACTGTATACATATCAGTCATGGAAAATTATTGCAATTAATTATATTTTTATTTTTTATGTTTTGTGTGTTGGAGAGTGTTAAAATGTATTGAATGGAATGATGTGGAATTATATTATATTTGATAATTGTTTGAGAGGTTTTCTTTACAACATGAGAACTAATGGTCTCTCAACCCAGGTTTGGCCATTTTAGATGCCATTTTCTTCGAAAATTTCTACATATAATGAAAATAAAATTTCTATTTCTGAATATAGGTATATTGGGAAACTATTTTTTAATCTACCATTGAATCTTTGGGGATGTGAGTAGGATGTTGGGAATTGTTTCAAATAGCATCTTCTTTAAAAATATTCAATGGAAGGTGTTTTCTGAAACAACATCATCTTTAAAAAAATTGTGAAGAAGGTGTTGTCCTGAGAAACCCCATCTTTAGAAATATTCTTAAGAAGGTGTTGTCCAGGAAAACTCATTCTTCACAAATGTTTTGATGAAGGAATTGTTTCTGACAATGTCTTGAATTTAAAAAAATTAATTTTTTTCTAAGATATATATATATATATATATATATATATATATATATATATAAACAATATATATATATATATAACAAATTCTCAAAAATTAATAATAATGATGTATATATTAAAAATAATATCAATAAAATAATAATATAATTATTACTATTAATCCTAATAAACAAAAAAACATTATTATATATATATATATAATATTTTTTAATAAAATAATTAATATTTTCTCTTCATAATCTAATAAATTAAAATCATTTTATCAATAAATATTATTTTTATTAAATAATAAATATACAGATATATTAATTTCGACGTAATGATTATTTATAATTAATAACATTATTAATTATACTATTATATAGTATTATTTAATAAATAAATAATTAGTCTATATATAACATTTAAATAATTATTTATTAATCTTTTTATTATTAAAATTTAATTTTTATTACTATTATTATTACTATAAATGATAATAATTATACTATAAATTGTTAATAAAAACATTATTATAAATAATTATAATTCCTAAATTAAAAATTTATTTAGTATTATTTTTAAATTATATTATTTACTAATTATTAGTTACATAAATAATTATATTAATTACAGCATTATTCAAAATAATTATTAGAATTCATGAAAATAAATTAAGATATTATTATTATTTATTATAAATTTAATTCATAATATTTAAGAATAAAAACAAAATTAATAATAATTACTTATTATTTTCAATACATTCAATTTATTTTCAATTAATTTTAATTTGAATAGTCAATGTTTTAAATTGTGTTAAGATATTATTTATACTATATTTTATGTCAATACTTTTTTTGGATAAATTTTATTTTTTAATCAATAATGTTTTTATCATGTAAATTATTATTTTTTTTATATTTTTTAAATTCTTTTTATTTTAAACTATTTTTTATATCTTTACTCAATGTTTTATGATTCATTTAAATTATAATGTTAGTTTATATTTTAAAGATTCCTAACTGACCAATAAGAAATTTAAAATGTTTTATGTAAACGAGTTTGAAATCCTATAAATCATAAAGTATATATACAATATAAATGAAATTCGAACCATCAAAAAAATAACTGAAAATAATAAAAATCCATAAAAGAAGTTGATGAAAAATAATTTCAATGGTACAAATATTTTTTAATTAAAAACATTATATTTGAACTTAAAAATTATTTTTACAGCAAATATTTAATGTGTAAAATAGAAAAAACAATCTTGTTTTTTTGACATTGCTTTAATTATTAATTTTTTTAATAGTCAATGTTATAAATTTCATAGAAATTATATTTATATTATATTTTATAAGAAAAATGTTTTTTGATGTGTACATGTTATGTTTTTAATCCTTGGAGTTTTTGTCTTGTAAATATTTATTGGTTTCTTATATTTATTAAATTATTTTTTTAACAATTTTTTATGTGTTTAATATATGTTTTATATTTTTTTTAGATTTTTCTTATAGATTATATTTTATAGTCTTCAAAATTCACCTACTTGAAACATAATATTGTTTCATGTAGATGAATTTGAAATCTTATAAATTATTTTTCATCAACATTTTCAATAATTGTTTTTTATTTTCACCTATTTCTTATATGTTTAATATATGTTTTGTGTTTCATTTATATTATCCATATAGTTTATGTTTTATTGGATTTCTATGTCACCTCCTTCAAACATTATTACCTTTCAAATCGGTGACTTTGAAATCCTAAAAAAATAAACTATATGACCAATCTAAATGGAACTTTCAAAATAGATTAAATAGATAAGAAATGGATAAATATATATATCTATATATATATATAATACCAAAAATAATTTACACAACACAAATAATATTGATTTAAAACATAACATTTACACTTAAAAATATTTATATGCAAAAAATATAGTATAAATAAAATCTATATGAAATTTAAATCATTAACTATGAAAATAAAAATAATTTTGAATTTTTTATTATATGTTTAGTAAATATTTTAAATTTCACTTAGATAGTACTTATACATTATAATTTCTATTCTTTAAAAACCACCTACTTGAAATATTATTCTATTTCAAGTAAGTGACATTTGATGCCTAAAAATATATAAAATATAAGTATAATGTAAATGAAACATAAGTCACAGATTAATCATATAAAATATAATTGAAATGTAAAGAAATTTCCATCATATAAAAAATCAAAATTAATTTACATGAAACAAACATTAATGATTAAAAATATAGAATTTATTGTTTTAAACATTTATGGGCTTAATTCTTTTTAAGCATTTTATTATTAATTAAATTACTTCTAAGTACTATTAATTATTTTAATATTATTAAATATATTAAATAATTTAAAAACTAATTATGAATAATGACCTAATTAATATAGTTATTAACGTAACTAATAAAGTAGTTAATAATGTAATTTAAAAAAAATATTAATTAAATTTATAATTAGCAAACATACTAATAATAATAATGTTATTATTAAAAATTTATTCTAAAATTAATAATAATTTATAATAATCATAATAGTAATATAATTTATATTTTAGAAATAAAATAATAAATATTTATTAAAAATGTTATATATAATATAATTATTTATGTATTTAATTATATTTAATAATAATAACTTCAATAATATAATTATTTATAAATAATTAATTATTCAAAATTAATTTATGCACATAATTATTATTTTATAATTACATTTGATAATATTATTATTGTAATTTATTTGACAATATAAATATAAAATTCTATATTTTAAGAAATAAACAAAAAAAATTCTATTTAATAATAGTTATAATGATATTTTATTTTTTTATTAATTTTTTTATTTAATTATAAAAGTATTTAATACTATTATATAAAACATCATCATTATTATTTTTATCATTATTAATATTCTAAAATATAATAAAATTAATAATTTACATTACACAAAATATTTTTCAAAATAACAATTCTGAAAAATTAGATTAATATATAATTATTAAAAAAAACAAAACATAACAAAAAATAAAAAATAATTTAAATATATATATATATATAAGAAAATGTGTTGTCTTGGACAAAGCCTTCTAGAGCACTAATATAAGGAAGGCACTTCTTTAAAGAGCATGTTTTCATAAATACTTGATAGAATACGCTTTAATACAACATGAATTCCTCAAATTAGTCCTCTAGTGGATGATTTTTTGATACAATGCTCAACCTCAGTGGCAAAATCCCCCAACGGTAACTATATTTTTGGAATTTTTCCCCTAAAATCCATATTCAGAATTTGTTTTATTTTAGGAATATCAGTAAATTTTCCCCAATTTATCCCCTCCCAATTAGGGGTTAATGAATATATAAAATAATAATTTTTATCTTAAAAAATTTTATATAACAAAAAATTTTGATAATAACTTTTTTAAAAAATAATGATAATTTTAAAAATTGTTAAAAAAATTATTTATATGTTTTATAAATGAAAATATAGTAAAACCATTTAATTCCAACTACACCTCACTTAATGTGTGTACTATTGTATAATTAATGAAGGTTCTAAATGAGTTGAAAATGTTTTTTTGAAAAACAAATATGGTTAATTAATTAGATGATCCAAGATCATGAAGCAGAATAGAGCTCAACCATGAAAGAAACTCATCCAATCAAAGGGTGAAATCTTATCACAGGTGATTATCAGAGAGGCAATAGAGGTGTATTATAGTATGAATTTTCACATAACTTTTCAATGTAGTATTTGTAATTCATGTTACACACATTACTTGGATATCTATACTCTTTGATTATTTTTGGATTTTCTCAATTTATCCTAGGTGGCGGTTTAATCATTGGCATTATAGGGTTTTTCCACGATAAATTTTGGTGTCCCAATTTTTTTATGCTTTAATTTCTATGCACCATTTTTCATTAAAAATTCTCACTATTTATTTTTCACAATAGATTTTTTATCCTTGGTCCAATTCATTTCTAGCCTAACAACTGGTATCAGAGGTATTTATTCATGTTTCTTGCCAATTAGATATGCATGATTCATCCCTGGGGATTTCATTCCACATTTAAGTGTTTAATGGGAAAAATAATTTCACTATATGTAAGAATGAGTTAAAAATATTCTGATCCAAGAGAAGATACTGAAGGAATTGAAGAAACAATTACAGAATCCAGAGACAATGAGTGATGGTGATTGACAAGATTTTAGGGAGTTAGCGAAAAGAGTGATTTGGTTTTATTTGGACAATAATACATTGAAGGAAGTGATGATTCCGAAAAATCTGGAGGAGATGTGGAAAAATCATTAAAGAATCTATTAAGTGAAATCTGTCAAAAATAATTTTATATGAAAAAACAATAGTATCATTTTTGAATGCCATAAAATGAAGATTTAGTTAACCATCTAGACAAGTTCACCAAAATTTTGTAGATCTTTCATCAGTGGAGTTCAAGATCGTGGAAAAAGGGAACTCAATAGATGAAAAAATGGATGAAGAAATCAAATAATTTCTTTTCTTAGGTTCATTACCCAATTCATATGATAATCTCATCACCACACTATTGTTTGGGAAAGACACACCGAAGTTAGAAGATGTGATTTCATCATAGTTGATGAATTAGACACAAGAAAGACCAATGTTGTTGAATTTTTAGGTAAAAATTGTATTTCATCCATGGTAGATGGATACAATAATATAAGAGGTCGAACAAAGATAAGAATAAAGGTCAAGTGATTTTTTTTGGGATATGGGAGACTTTGTGCATAGAAACTGTTATGCTTGAAAAAAAACAAAAGGAAATAAAGACACATGACACTAATTATAAGGATACTAATTTAAGTCTTATAAATGGTGATGGTGATTTACTTTTAATTTTTGTTATTTATTGCAAATATTTTTTTTAAAAAGTCAAAAATATTACATATTATATGATAGTATGTATTGGGTGTGGATTGGAATTCTTGAAATCTGAAAAAGTATGAAATATTACATATTTTTTGTAGTTGGAATAAATATATTACATATGGAGGAAATTATATTACCTATTTTTAGTATTTGAATGTTTATATCCAGAATATTAGGAATTATTTCACGAATATAGAAATATATTCAGCATTTCATATTTTTGAAAGACTTATATGTTATGCATGGAAGAAAAATATATTACACATTGCTATTTTTTATAATATAAGAATATATTATTTGATTGATAGGAAAATCATATGCATCACAATGATAGGAAGAAATCCATACTTATAATATAGAAACTTCACGCCTCACATGTTATAAACTGGATACTAGAGAGAGTGTGTCACATAATGTATCATGAAGACAATAAATCTTGGCTGTGAAATGTAACGCATATCATGAGGAAACATGAATAGAATGTTGCCTCAAACTCTTGTAGATGTGCATTGTTATATATGAATGTATGAGATTACTCATGACATATAGAAAATATTTTACAGTTTTGATAATGTATATGTTTGGAACACTACATACAATGAAACATATGAAGATTTGACTTGAATATTATGATTCAAGGATATCATAAAACCGTTTCATTCATCCTTAACCCTTAATTGATGTTTTTTTATGAAGATGTTGATTTTAAATAAAAATACACACTTTTATCCACATCAGGTACACTTTGTGTTAGATTGATGTGTAGATTATTTCTATACATCACATATGACATAGGGATTATTGTTCTAAAATATGAAGACAACACATCTTTGTTATCTTGATTTTCAATAAGTGACCCACGTTTTGAATTGAAATGCGACTTTTAAACTAAAAATACTCACTTAGAGTCATACCGAGCACAACGTGTGTCAAATTGATGTGTGGATAATTCCGACATATGAAAAATTACTTATTGATAATTTTCATAAATATTCAATACAATGTGATAACATTTTATTGCTTTCGAGTATCTGACACATGTATTGAAGTAAAATGCTGATTTTAAATCAAAACAAACACTTTCAACCATATTAGGAACACCATGTGTCATATTGAAATGCAGTTTATTCCTACATATCACAATTAGGTGTTACTGGATAAAAAAAGAAATTATTATTCTAAAATAATCTATATAAAAAAATTTGAGAAAGAATGGTTAAAAATGATGATAATTTTAAAAATATTTAATGTAAATAATATTATTTATTGAATTTATAAAATAAAATATTGTAAAAACATTCTATTCCACCCTACCCCAAACATGATGTGTGTTTTTTATTAAAATATTGATTTTAAATATAAATATGCATTGTTAGTCATATCAAGTACATAATGTGTCATATTTATTGTGTGTTATTCTAAATTGGGTGTCAGTGGAGTAGACTAGATGATGTTCTTCCCTAAACCAGTATAAAAAAACTATGTTTCATTCTATTTTCTTTTTTTATTCCAATAGCACTACATGAAAAAAAGAGAAAATTAATATTTCAACCAACTTAAAGAGGGAAGTTTACATCAGTGAAATTATTTAAAGGAGTCAATTTACCCCCTCTTGAGCCTTTGTTTATTACTAATCTTGGACTATACTTGGTATCCAAGTAGTTAACTTGTACAAATTTTTTTTATTGAAGAATGATCCTAAAAATATTATCATTCTAGGATTAAAAATATAGAGATAATGATTCAAAAAACAAGGACTAAGGGATGATCCTAGTTATGGTAGGCCAGTTATTATAGCATCATATTTTAATTGTGTGAATTATGATTTCTATAAATCTATAATAGTTATCTTCTTGAAAATCATACTTTGAGAATTTATAAATGGCAGTAAAACCCTAAAATAATTTTTACTGATCCTATTTTTTGTTAATTTATGAGGGAATCCCCTTATTTTGTATTTATTTAAATCAGAAACCTCTTATTTTTTAGGAGAGGAGAGGTCATCAAGGCCCAATGATCCACAAAAAACCCATATATAACTTGAACGCTAAAGTAAAATTAACCCTAATATATTGACACGGCATTATCCCTATGTCATGATGTCATCCCTACCCTATAAGTCCGGATCACCACATCGTTATCCCTGTTTGTGCTGTTTCACTGCCCTATGTCGACTCATCATCCTCCATCATCACCAACATCATGGAGAAGAGGACTTCTAGACATCACCTCTACCTTTACGGCCCTCCTCTACCAAGATCCATCATCGGAAGAGGCCCCCAAGGAACATCCTTCATTCCGCCAACCATTCAACACTGGTCTTCAAGCCACCACCTTGACTGTCTTCATTCACATTTCATATGCCTCCATGCCTTCACAATGAACCATTGGCAAACCTCGCCCGCCAGACAGTCTCCCCTACTCCCTACCTCTCCCACCCACCTGGATATCGCACCTTCTTCCCAAATATCCATTGTGTCCCAATAAATCCACAAATATGGGGCTATTGGATATGTCATTTTGTTGAATATTTTTTTCATATAAATTAACAGAAAATGAAAGCCAATTTGGGTATAACACTGAAAAAATGTAAATTTGTTACTTTTAGGATGTTTGATGAAGAAATCATTACTCATGATGTTTCATGGAATGTGAAGACCACTTGGGTGTTGAATCCATTGTGATATTCGATAATTTAATTTACTCTAAAATCAACCTCTACGACTTGTAAAATTTTTGATCCTTTAAAATTCATAACTCGACCTCAATCGTATGAAAGGGTATGTAAAACTGGCAAGGGACAAATGTTTTTACAATGTTCAGTCTCAATTTATGTAACTATTTCATTCCATTTTTAATCTAGTTGATTCACATATCTCACCATATAATTCAATTGAATAGAAATGATTCAACTTGTATCAAGCTACTTCTGTCTCTCGATAAGAAATATTATTATCTTCCAAAAGGTACAATGTTTACATCTTCTTTAGAGAGATAATTAAGAACTTTGAAAATAGATGACTATAAACTCTTTCATGAATTTATTTGTGTAGTGCCTCTCTATCTGTAAATCCTCCATGCCGTTCTTCTTCATCTAATACTTCTCTAGTTGGGTCTTCAATGATGGATCCACTTCATTCAGATCTCTAAAACATCCAAAAAACTTATTATTCTTGTTTTCTATAACCTATTCCTTAAAAAAACCCCTATTTAATGATCTGAAATCTATTTTTTAATTGAAGGAACATATAATAATATTTCAACCATTTAAATACTCAAATATCCCCATAAAAAAATCTTTAAATATTTCTCAAAACTCATTAAGATTTATGATCATTTAAAGTACATCTCTGCATCTTCAGGATGTACGACGTGACAATGTTTTGAAAATATCCTTAAATATCCATCTTGTTCTTATTTTTAAGAAATATTTATTTTTGGAAATTCTCTTTTTATTATTTCATCAAAAAAACATATTAATCTGGTAAATCTTCATCTAAAGCTTCCTTTTATGACTCTTATTCATTCGAAACCTCTTTATTCAGATCTATTTAGTCCTAAAACCCATCTCAAATGGAATCAATATTTTCTATCAAGTGATCTTTATATTTCATGGTCCAATGATCATCTCATTTCTAAATCCAAATATTTTCATAGATTTATTCTGTTTGATTATTGTCCATATGCTGATCTTGTGAAATACCTTCCAATGTACTCAAATATATTAAATATGTCTAGTTCAAATCTATCCATTAATCATCATATTTCTCTGTTATGTGGGATTTAAATTTTCCACTTCCTTCATTGCAACATCATCTAGTTAGATTTTTCAGGTTTCTCCATCTGAAGGATTCAAAAAGGGTTGGTCGGAGTTGATAATCAAGAGGGAGGTAAATTGAGTTCCAATTAAAATTTCAGTTTAAAATATCTCTATTAAAATCCCCCAAATTGAATAACAAGATAATCTGTAGTGAATTTGTATTAGAGTAAAGGGTCAGTAAGGTTCTCAAGAGATTGGTTAGTTCTCTGTTAATTCAATCTGAAGATTAATTAAATTTTGAAGCTAACATAATTCTTTACAATATATACAAATACATTCTAGATTAACTATCAAAGTATCTTTAAAAAAATTTGATATTTCAAAGTAATTGGCAGTGGAATATTCAATATAGGTTAAAACTAAAATAAGTAAGCACCATAATTTTAAAATAAGAGGTTCAGTCTCAAGTTGAGTCTTAGCCCTCTCAAAAAATTTATATAAATTTTGATCCATGCCCTTGGTTGGGGTGAACAACAGTACAGAGACTATCCAGGTATTAAGACCTATACCACATTTCTTCATGGGAAAACAAAAACAATAGCACATAGGGTATCCAGGTCACACTTGACCTCTTCCACAATTCAAAGTGGGATATAGTATTGTGTAAGATGTTTGGAGTGAGGATTTAGTATCCTCCAGTTCATTCTAGGAGTCAGTGTGTAAAAACAACACACACTACTGAAAAATTAAATGAAAGAAACACACTAGAGCTAAATAGATAGAGATGAGTTTAGAGTTCTCTATGTGTTGTGAGTGAAGCTTTTGACTCGTTGGATTTATTTAAATGAAGCTTTGAGTCCTTATCTGGTTTTTTTCAAGAAAAAAGAGTGTCGTAGTTCTTGTTTCTTCACTTACAGTGTAGGTGTTTAGCTTGAATGTGAAAGTGTTCTTTGCAATACTTCAGCTTCTTCTTTGAACTTGTATTCTTAATGAATATGAGTGCTCTTGATGTTCCTCGTGTGTTCTTCTTTTCATGTATGTGTGTGCATGGAAGAATTCTATTTCTATGCCTCTTCCCCTCTTTTCATCACTCTCCAGCCTTTATTTTTCACACACTTAAAGTGTCTTGTTAGTAGCCTTCTTCCCGGTCTTTATAGATTTCAACTCCGGAAAATGGGAATGATTACCTTTTTACAGGTAATGGGTACAGTTCCCTAACATTCCCACAACTATCTTTAAATATCATTAATTGCATTAAAAACAACAAATATGACTGTTGGAATTAAATAAGAGTTAATAGAAATTCAAACAGTTTTCATGACTATCAGTGAGTCATGAGATCGGTAGGTAATTTCGAATCTGCATCGGTATCGGTAGCTTGTGATTAGTGTCGGCTTTGGTAGCTTGTGATCAGTATCAGCTTCGGTAGCTTGTGATCAGCATTGGCTTCAGTAGCTTGTGATCAGCATCAGCTTCAGTAGCTTGTGATCAACATCTGCTTCTGTAGCTTGTGATCAGCATCAGCTTCGATAGCTTATGATTAGAATCGGCTTCGGAAGCTTGTGATCAGCATCGGCTTCAGTATCTTGTGATTATAATTGGTATGACCATCTCCATTGGTGCAACCATTTCCATCGGTGCAACCGTTCATCATCGGTGTGACCATTCATCATCGGTGCGACCGTTCATAATCGGTGCGACCGTTCATCATCGGTGCGACCATTCATCATCAGTGCGACCGGTCATCATCGGTGTGACCGTTCATCATTGGTGCGACCATTTATCATCGGTGTGACCGTTCATCATCGGTGCGACCGTTCTTCATCTGTGACTCATGAAAATAACTAACACTGAGTCATAAACATGAAATTCACACTAAGTGTCTGTTCAATCCAGAATACTTCCATGTCAATAGTAAAAAATAAATTAACATAGATAAACATTATGTAGACAAGATTTAAACATATGTAAATACATTTAGAACAAATTAAATAAAAGACTAAATTTTCATAAATAAAACAGTGATTTCTGATTATTAAAATAACCATCTCACAGAGATTTCAACAATATCCCCCTTTTTGATAATCACAAATCAAAAGCATAAATGAAGAGATAAGAGAGTATGGAATTTATTATTCTCCCCTATATAAAAATAATATATTCCAAAAGATAAACAGATCATCATAGAATGACATCAGAGTATAAACAAGGAGAGAATATATTAATATATCCTTAAATAAGTAGCCATTTCACCCCTTTTATAGATATATATTCATTTCTCCCCCTTTCATCATTTCTCCCCCTTTTATAATTTCTCCCCCTTTTATCATTTCTCCCCCTTTGGGATTATCAAAAAGAAGAGTAGAAGGAAGATAATCAAGAAGAAAAATTCCACTTAAAAAAATAAGTTCTGAGAAAGAGTATAAGAACCAGATACAAATTTTAAAGGTACAAGAAATAGACAGTCTATCAAAAATGATGGGAACAACTACTTCATTGATTGAAATGGAGATTTCCCTTTCACAGTAAGAGGAATGGATGGTCCAGATGGTGATTTGGTGGAAGGTTGATCTGGCCGGATGGAGAGAGGAGGCAGGACAACTCTGGCTGGTAGCACAGTGGGTGCTAAGGTCACCTGCTGAGGAGTAGAAGATCTTTCTGAAGGTGACTTCTGAAAGACAGGTCATATATTTGATAGAGCTTGAGACACTGATATCTGACCAGGACCAACATCTAATGAACTGAGAGGCTCTGTAGTAGGAAGAACAATTTACTTCACTTCAACATGATGATATGGTTTGAGCAGATTGATAAAATCCAGAATTACTTCACCACCATATTTCATAGCCTTTTCAATGTCATCCATGTTCTGCATGAAACGTTCCAGAGTAGGATTGAAATCATTCAGCTACTGCACTTGAGCCTTAAATGCTTGATTTACTGGAGGGAGCCTCAAATTCTTAGCCAAAATCTTAAACTGATTTTTCAACACATGATTGGTATAAATCTTAGAAAAGCAGTGATCCAATTTCTCATTGATCTCTTTCTGAGCCTAAGTAGCATCAGCTGAATACAACTGCACCATTTTGTGGATATGATCACTATTGTCTTTCATCTTTTTCATGGAATCAAAATCCAGGATCTGCCCAAGATATGCTAACTCTCCTTTTATAATATCCTTTATTTTATTGATTTCATGACCAGTGATCTTGGATACATTGGGGGAGTTGTCCAGAGAAATAATTTGAGTGATATCATCTTTCAACTTCCTCAAATCAGAATTCTTCAGGTGTTCTACCAAATTTCTTAACACTTCCATCATACCAGAGATGCTTGATCAAAACTCACCTGAAAAATAGACTAAAACATCGCTTTAATCTTTGAGCATTTGATTTATAGAGGTAATATGCATACGAATCATCTCACCAGTATTGTATAGGTCCAGCTTATTGATACATTCCACTCTTTGAGTCAAATCATCCATAGTAGGCTCATATAAATTCATAGGAGAAAGAGAAGGAGCATTAGACAATTCCTTTTTTATTGTCTCTCTAACTTCTTGAAGCAACTCAGATTTAAATCTAGAAAGATCATATTTTTCCACTATAGGATCCGGTCCAGATTGAGAAACTGAAGGACCAGGTCTATTTGCTGTCTCCTGCATATACTCAGCAACTATTCGATCCTTAAGTGAATCTCTTACACATGCAGTATGGACTTCTTCTTCCTCTTCCTCTAGATAATCAAAACCCAGAACTACAAGACTTGGGTGTTCTTCCAATGAATCATTTCCTAAAGGATACAGAGGTTTCACAAACCTAGCTCTTCTATAATTTTTAGGAGAGACTTCCTCATCCACATGAATCTCTGACTGTATTGTCCTTTTAGTCTCAAGAATAGGTTCTTTCTCATTTATTTGAGTTTGAGGATCATCTTGAATCACATTTTGACCATCCACTGGTCGAGTACTTACATCATAATCATCATCACTACTGTCATATTCACTACAATCACCATCACTGCCATCACCCTCATCACCATCTTCACCATCATTGACCGATTGTTCATTTGAACTGTCTTTACTGCTGGATTCATACTGCTCAGAATTTGATTCTTCAGTCTCACCTTCTTCTTCATCATCTAAAAGGGGTTCTATCTCTGGTAACTTGATAGGTAGACTAGATGGTCCAAATTCCATTATTCTTTTCTTCGGACTAACCATATCAGGATCACTCCTGTCATCAGGAGGTTATTTAGGATCCTTTTCAGTATCAGATTCATCTTCAGCTTCTTCTTCTTCTATTCCCTTCTTACTGGACTCACTAGTTTCATTAGCAACTACTGCTTCCTCTTCTTCATCAGAATAAACCACTTCTTCACCAGGTTTTAAACCAGGATCTCTCATCCCCTTTGGTCTCTTAGGAAGATCAATATGATTGAAAGAGTCATACAACTTTTCTTCATCAGCAATTGAAGCCTTATTCCATGGGATCTAGATGATTTTTATCCTTTTACAAATATCCTTGTTAGTACAGATGCTACTACTGGATGAGATACACTCATCAGCATTATCAACACAGCCCAAGAACTACAGCATGGTAGAGATTTTTTTGGAGTAGAACAGGGTTGTAGCTTTCTTGGATGGCTTCACCATCTCAGCAATATGGACAAAAAAATATCTACGCAGGTTGACCTTTTCACCATTCAACAACAGAAAAAACATAAAAACATCTTGATACTATACAAAAGAAAAATCACCATTCCTAGGATAGAAATGCTGTTGAATAAACATAAAAAGAATTCTACTCTCACCATCCAACTCAGCATTAGTTATTCTTCTGGATTCAGACTTACTAGTCAACATCTCCAGAGCTAGCTCATAAGAAATGTATTCAGTGGTAGGAGGGATATTTCCAGTATAATCCTCATATCTTCCATTATTAGGTACACCTAAACATTCATCCCACTGCTTCAATGAAAAAGTTATCTTTTTCCCTTTGATTATAGAATATAGTCTCGCAGCTTTTGCTCCATCCAAAACTATACTTAAGTTCATATAAAATTCATGCATTAAATTTGGGTAATAGACATGGTCATTTTTAGAGAATCCATCTTACTATCCTTGTATTTCCAAAACTTTCAGAAGAGTAGACTTTCTGGATTACACCCATTTGGAACTTACTTCCTTTTCAGTTGTAAAAACTAGAGTTTCCAACTCCGGGTTCACTGATCTTTGAGTCATGCTGCTTGATTATCCTCGAGCGCGTTTAATAGGAGTGGAACCTTCAGATTCCTTGCTTTGTCCCTTTTTCTTGGCCATTTAGAGGTTCGAGAGGATTGAGCAGTTGGAAAGGATCGAAAGGTTCGGAAGGTTTGGGATTCAGAAAAGAAGAGAGAGTTCGGTGGGAGATGGATGGTCAACCGTCTTTAGAAATAGTCGTTGGTCATTATTTTTATCATTTAGGTTTACAATAATAATAATAATCAATAAAAAAGATTTATTAAAACAGTGTCATTTTGAAAAAAACTAACGGTTTCACAAACTGTAAAACTCAATAGGTAGCATAGATCGGTTTCACTAATCGGTTTCACTGATGGGTTTCACAAATCGTTTTCACATATCAGTTTCACAGATAGGTTTCACAGATCGATTTCACAGATCGTTTTCATAGATCAGTTTCACAGATCTATCATACCTAACTATTGTTTAATAAATTCTGACCTTTTAGAGCTTAAGTGATTGGTAAAAATATCAGCTAACAGATGTTCGGAGTCAATAAATTCTAGAGAAATATCACCCTTTTAATAGTGATATCTCAAGAAGTGATGTATGACATCAATGTGTTTGGTCTTAGAGTGAGACACAGGATTCTTAGAAATGTTAATTTCACTATTGTTATCACAATTTATAGACACATGTCTAAATTGATATCCATAGTCCAACAGAGTGAGTTTCATCCACAGAATCTGTGCACAATAACTACCAGTAGCAATGTATACTGCTTCAGCAGTAGATAATGCAATAGAGTTCTGTTTCTTACTAATCCAAGATACTAGGGACTTTCCTAAAAGATGACATGTTCCAGATGTGCTCTTTCTATCCAACTTGCAACCAACAAAGTCAGCATCTGAATAACTCATTAAGTCAAAGGGTTGTCCTTTTGGATAAAATATACCTAAATTGGTAGTATTTTTGGGATATTTGAAAATCCTTTTAACAACAAGCAAATGAGATTCTTTAGGATTGGCTTGAAATCTTGCACACATACACACACTAAACATAATATCTTGTCAACTAGTATTAAGTTATAGTAGACTCCCAATCAGACCTCTATAATTGGTTTGATAAACTGGTTTCCCAGCTTCATCATCATCTAGCTTACAGGTGGTACATATAGGTGTGTCACTTCCCTTATTACTATCAAAACCAAAACGTTTTAAAAGATCCTTTGTATATTTACATTGATTTAAAATAATACTATCCTTCTTTTGGAAAATTTAAAATCCAAGAAAATACTTGACTTCTACCACAAAACTCATTTCAAATTAATTTTGCATAATCTTTGAAAAATCAGTACATAAAGAATGTTTGGAAGATCCATAAATAATATCATCAACATATATTTGTACAATCAAAATATCTTTGGAAATTATTTTAATAAAAATATTGGGATAAAAAATTCCTTTAGTAAAACCTTTTGAAATAAGAAAATTTTCAAGTCTATCATTCCAAGCTCTTGGAGCTTGTTTTAAACCATATAAAGCTTTAGAATGTTTAAAAACATGATTTTGGAAATGGGGGTTTGTAAATCTAGGTGGTTGTTCAACAAAAACGTTTTCAATTATAAAACCATTTAGAAATGCACTTTTGACATCAATTTGATATAACTTGAACTTTAGATGAGAAGAATAGGCAAGTAGAATCCTAATAGCCTCTAATCTAGCTACAGGAGCAAAGGTTTCCTCATAGTATATTCCTTCCTCTTGACTATATCCTTGTGCAACTAGTCTTTCTTTATTTCTAACTATATTTCCCGACTCATCAACTTTGTTTCTAAAAAGCCATTTAGTGCCTATGGTCAACGTTTCCTTAGGTCTTTCTACTAATTCCCAGACTTTGTTTCTTTCAAATCGATTTAACTCTTCTTGAAAATCCATTACCCAAAATTCATCATTGATTGCATCATTGAAATTTTTAGGTTCTAACTATGAAATAAAGGATTAATGTTCAACCTGATTTCTTAGAGAAGCTCTAGTCTGTTTCCTTCTATCAAGATTACCAACAATAGAATCTAAAGGACGATTCTATAGAATCCTAGTTGATCTAGTAAAGGTAGAACTAGAAATTTCAGTTTCTTCTCTGGGTTCGGGTTCACCAGGAGGGGATTTTGGAATACTTCCAAAACTGGTTGTCTTTACAGCAGGCTCATTGATTTTATCACTGAGGTTCAGAGCAGACAACTCTTCTTCAAGATTTTCAAGAGGAGGTTTAGGTTCCTGTGGATCAGTTTCATCAAATTTTATGTGAACAGATTCTTCTACACACTTGGTTATCTTATTAAACACTCTATAGGCTTTGCTAGAAATTGAATATCCTAAAAGGATTCCTTCATCACTCTTGGATGCAAATTTGTCTAGTTTATCCATAGTATTGATAATGAAGACTTTGCAACCAAAAACTCTGAAGTAACTAAACATAGGCTTTCTATTATTCCACAACTCATAAGGGGTCTTCGTAAGGAAAGGTGGAATCAAGTCTCTATTCATAATATAACAAGATGTATTGACTGCTTCAGCCCCAAAATAAATAGGTAGGTCGTATTCATTAATCATTGTTCTTGCAATTTATTGAAGGGTATTATTCCTCCTTTTACTACACCATTCTGTTGAGGTGTCCAAGGGGAAAAGAAATTGTGACAATATCCTTTGTGTGAGCAATAAGATTCAAACTCATGATTTTATAACTCACGACCATGGTCACTTCTTAGGGTCTTAATATTAAGTCCACAAAGGTTTTCTACAGACTTGGAGTATTTATTAAAGTAAGAACAAGCTTCACTTTTGTGAGATAAGTAGTATACCCATATATATCTAGAAAAATCATATACTAGGACATAGACATAGTGCTTCCCATTTAAACTAGAAACTCTAGAAGGTCCAACAATCCCATGTGAACCCAATCAAGAGAGTGAGAAGTTGAAACTTTTTTATTTGATTTAAATGAAATTTTATGTTTCTTTACCTTTTGACAGCGAGTACAAACTTTGTTTGATGGGAATTCAAGTTAGGGTAGGTCTCTAACTAAGTTTATCCTAGTCAGTTCTCTAGGTGAATGAATGTTGCAGTGTCCTAATCTTCTGTGCCAAATCCAAGATTCCTTATGAAAAGCATTTAAGCAAGTTACATTTTCTTGGATAAAGAATTTAAATCAACTTCATGTACATTTTCATTTCTAAATGCAGAGAATACTAAAACATATTTGGAATTGAAAACATTACAAGATTGATTTTCAAATTTAACATTAAAACCATCATCACATAACTGATAAATATTTAATAGATTATATTTAAGTCCATCAACAAACAAAACATTAGAAATTAAAACTAAACCAGTGTTACCAATCTATCATAGGCTGATGATCTTTCCTTTAGAGTTATCACCAAAGGTGACATGACCTCCATAAACTTTGATTAAGATTTTAAATCATGAGTAGTCCCCAGTCATATTCCTTGAAAATCCACTGTCCAAGTACCATATATTCTAATGAGAACTCTTCATGAAAGTTTCCTACAAAACAGATTTAGATAGAAAATGATTTTGGTACCCAGATCTTCTTGGGTCCAGATAGGTTAGCAAGCAATGCTTTAGGTACCCAGATTTGTCTTATGGGATTCATATAATTTACAGAATCAATTAATTTTTAAAGATAAACTTTATTTGATATATAACTATGTGAGTAACTAGTTGAGGCATATGAATTTCCAGAACATGAACTAGCACCATTCTGTCTATATTTAGGAATAAATCTAGTTTTAGTAAATGGTCTCTATCCAGGATGATAGCCTAAACTAGTAGTATACTTTTGGTTCTTCATGCTTTCCTAGCATTTGAGTGAGTGTATCATTTCCATTTGGGAATTTTTCAAAGTCCTTCCTTAATTTCTCAATAGACAATTTTAGTTCTGTATTTTCCTTAAGTAATTTTTCATTCTTTTCTTTTTCTATATCAAGTTAAGATTTAACAGATCTGGTAAAAGAACGCTATTTCTTCAAGGACTTATATTTTTCTTTCAATTCATTACCGGTTTCTTCTAGCATATTACAATATTCAAATACCTCTTCACTAGACATATTTTCAGATTCAGAATTAGATTCAACTCCAGAATAATATTAATTTAAAGCAAGAGTATCTAATGTTACCTCAGAGGTGTTATTCATAAAACAAAAAATAGCCTTGTGAGAGTCTTCATCCTTAGTAGAATCATAATCACATGAAGTTTCTTTTGAATCACTCCAAGTTGCTTTCATTGCCTTCTTGTATTTAGTGTCCTTGTATTAATGTTTCTTCTTGAATTTCAACTTTGGATATTCTGCTTTTACATGTCCTTTCCTTTTTCACTTATAACAGACAATTTCTTCACTTATATCAAAATCTTTCCAATCCTTCTTCCAATGAACCTTGTTGTCATATTTTCCTTTTTAATTTGTTTTTCTGAATA
Organism: Viscum album; assembly: GCA_963277665.1. Taxonomy (NCBI): domain Eukaryota; kingdom Viridiplantae; phylum Streptophyta; class Magnoliopsida; order Santalales; family Viscaceae; genus Viscum; species Viscum album. Next base: position 1,079,755,178 of record OY728145.1, on the reverse strand, counting down.
ATTTCTTCTTCCTATAGAATTTCTTGAATCTCATGGATATTTGAGCCATTTCAGCATCACTATCAGAATCTGAACTTTCACTTGTTGATCTTTCTGTAGGTATATGTACTTTCTCCTTGTCCTTCCTCCTTGAGGCAGTAGACTTAAAATCCACTGACTTCCTTTTTGGTTCTTCATATTCTTCCTTATTCACTTTGAGTTCTTTCTCATACATCATTAATATACAAATTAATTAAATAATAGGTAAATTACTAATATCGCATGATTCTCTAATTGAGACATATGTGCCTCTCCATCACTCTGGAAGAAATCTCAGTAATCTCATGATTTGTTCCATTTCTGGAACAACCTTTCCAAGGGAGCTCAGAGTGTTGCCAGTCTCATTGAACCTGAGTTACATGTTAGAGATTGGTTCATCAGGATTCTTTTTAAAATTATCATATTTAATAGTATAAGTGTTTAATCTCATTCTTTAACATTGGTTGTTACTTCATGAGAAACACCCAAGGAATCCCAAATTTCATAAGTAGTTGTACAAGAAGATATGTGATTGAATTCTTCATCTCTTAAAGCACAATACAAATCATTCATAGCTTTATAATTATTATTGCAAGCAGTTTTAGTAGGTTCATACCAAGTAGTTATTTTAGTTTCTGAAATTTTATATTGAGTCTCTATAGCAGTGCATATGTCAAATCTCATACTTCCTAAATGAATTTTAATTTTAAGCTTCCACTGGGCATAATTTGTACCATTAAAGAAAGGTGGAATGTTGGTAGAAGAACCCTCTAATCTATTGTCTAGAGTTATATTTTAGCATCTATCTTTAAAGATATAAAATTTAGAACTAACATAAATTTAAGATCTTTAAGATATAACTAAAATCACAGTTGAAAAAACAGAGTATTTTGAAAACTTTGAAAAACAAAATGATCCTATAATACCAAATGTTGGTCGGAGTGGATACTCAAGAGGGGGGGGGGGGTGAATTGAGTTCCAATTAAAATTTCTATTTAAAATATCTCTATTAAATCCCCCAAATTGAATAACAAGATAATCTGTATTGAATTTGTATTAGAGTAAAGGGTCAGTTAGGTTCTCAAGAGATTGATTAGTTCTCAGTTAATTCAATCTGAAGATTAATTAACTATTGAAACTATCCTAATGGTTTATAATATATACAAACACTTGCTAGATTAACTATCAAAGTAAATTTAAAACAATTTGATATTTCAATGTAATTGGAAGAAGAATATTCAATATAGGTTAAAACTAAAATAAGTAAGCACAACAGTTTTTAAAAATGAGGTTCAGTCTCAAGCTGAGAATTTCTCCTCTCAAATAAATTATATAAATTTTTATCCACACCCTAGATCGGGGTAAAGAACAGTACAGAGACTGTCCAGGTTCTACGTCCTCTTCCACAGTTCTTCATGGGAAAACAAAAACAATAGCATACAGGCTATCCAGGTCACATTTGACATCTTCCATAATTCACAGTGGGATATAGTAATGTGTAATAAGTTTGGATTGAGGATTTAGTATCCTCCAGTTCAGTCCAAGAGTCATAGTGTAAAAACAACACACAATTCTCAAAAGGTAAATGAATGAAACACACTAGAGATAAATAGATAGATATGATTTTAGAGTGCTATATGTGTTGTGAGTGAAGCTCTGGACTCTTTGGATTGATGTGAATGAAGCTCCGAGTCCTTCTCTAGTTTTTGTCAAGAAAACAGAGTGTCACAGTTCTTGTTTATTCACTTCCAGTGTAGGTGTTCAACATGAATGTGAAAGTGTTCTTTGTAATACTTAAGCATCTTCTTTGAACTTGTATTCTTGATGAGTATGAGTGTTCTTCAAGTTCCTTGTGTGTTATTCTTTTCATGTTTGTGCGTGCATGGAATATTTCTATTTCTATGACTCTTCCCCTCTTTTCAGCACTCTTCAGCCTTTCTTTTTCGCACACTTCACGTGTCTTCTTAGTTTCCTTCTTCCCGGTCTTTATAGCTTTCATGTCCGGCAAATGGGAATGATTACCTTTTTACACGTATGAGGTACGTTTCCCTAACATGCCAAAAAATATCTTTAAATATATTTAATTGCATAGAAACAACAAATATGACCATTTGAATTAAATAAGAGTTAATAGAAATTCAAACAGTTTTCCAGACTATCAGTGAGTTATGAGATCGGTAGGTACTTTTGAATATGCATTGGTATCGGTAGCTTGTGATTAGTATCGACTTTGGTAGCTTGTGATCAGCATCAGCTTCGGTAGCTTGTGATCAGCATCAGCTTCGGTAGCTTGTGATCAGCATTGGATTTGATAGCTTGTGATCAGCATCAGCTTCGGTATCCGGTGATCAGCATCAACTTCGGTATCTTGTGATCACCATCGGCTTCGGTAGCTTGTGATCAGCATCAACTTTGGTATCTTGTGATCCGCATTGGTATGACCGTTGGCATCAGTGAAACTGTTTCCATCGGTGCAACTGTTCAACATCCGTGCGACTGTTCATCTTCGGTGCGACCATTCATCATTGATGTGACCGTTTATCATCGTTACGACCATTCATCATCGGTGTGACCGTTCATCATCAGTGCGACCATTCATCATCGGTGAAACCGTTCATCATCGGTGCGACTGTTCATCATCGGTGTGACCGTTCATCATCAGTGCGACTGTTAATCATTGGTGCGACTGTTTATAATTGGTGCGACCGTTCATCATCGGTGCGACCATTCATCATCGGTGACTCAAGAAAATTACTAACGGTGAGTCATAAACATGAAATTCACACTAAGTGTCTGTTCAATCCAGAATACATCCATGTCAATAGTAAAACATAAATTAACATAGATAAACATTATGTAGACAAGATTTAAACATATGTAAATACATTTAGATCAAATTAAACAAAATACTAAATTGTCATAAATAAAAAAATGATTTGTGATTATTAAAATAACCATCTCATAGAGAGTTCAAAAAAATGGTTATACATTTGGTAGACTAACATGATTATCTTCTTTTAGAGTTATAAAGTCTTTTCCTAATCAATTTGTGGCTGATCATAACTTTAATGAAAAAACACCAAACAAACACAACTCAATAACTTTAAAACATTGAACATTGTATATTCTAAAACTTCCTCATTTTATAAGATGAACATTCTATGAACATTATAAATCAAGAAACCTCATAAATTGACTCATCTTAAACCATGTGAACTTTTAGTAAATCATCATCTTAATTGGTAAGAGAATTAACACAAAGTTATTTTGATAAGGAAAAACGAATTTTATCTTATAATACAAAAACATTAATTAAAAAATGTTAATATGAATAAAAAAATTCTATAAAATAAAGCATAGGATCTTAAATCCACTCCGAAATTTTGGAAACATTATCATTAAATCCTTTACCAAATTTTATCAAACCATAATATTTATCATAGGATGTGTCCTAAAACCACAGTGACAAACAATCAATTTTTTTTTACTAATTTCCTCATTTTCTTTCTATTAAACATGTATAAATATATAAATATTTATCTAATGTAAAGGAAGCAATTTATACCATAATAAAATATATTTGGTTATTTAAATCTTTTATTGCTAACACTACTTGACCCAAAAGCACATGGGTACCAAAATACATACTTATTTGATATTTTTTGGATAATTATCCACAAAAACACCAATGTTAAAAAAATCAGGATGGTGTCTTCTCAAAATGAATACATAGAGAAATATTAAATTCATATTCACTATCAATTTTTAATGATTTTTATGGAGATTATTTTGATGGGAATTTAATTAAACATGTCACACCCTATCTTTTGGAATTCTTTTATATTATTCTTTTCTTGGTTTTAGGTCTTTTGGGTGATTTTCGGGTTGAGTTACAGGTTTGAATTTCTATTTTTTTTACTTTTCAAGCGGTATTTTGGTTTGTGCATGATTTGGGTGAATGATTTGGGAAATCTTGTGGCCTCACACAGGTAACAATGTGTCTTTTTTTGGGGTCAATTAGTAAGGCACACGGTTTGTACATGGTTTGGGAAACTGTTTTTGAATTAGGAGAGTAGTTATATCCATTTCGATAGTGGATACCGCATGGTTTGTGTACAGTTTAGTAAATCATGTTGCCAAACTATGCGAGTTCTGAATTTTTTAAAATTATAAATTCCAATTTTTTCCTCCCATATTTTTGACCCTTTTTGGTATTTCCTCCCCCTTGTTTATTTTTGGAACATGAACAAATCCCATAAGCCCTCACTCGTTTGTTCTCCTCCCTCCATGGACTCTATTACAAAGATCTAAAGTTAGTTTCTTTGGGTTACACCCAATTTTCTCCTCCTCTTATTATTCTATATGGATTTATAGGGGTTTATTAGTGTAGGATTTATCATGGTAAAATAATAGGGGTTAGGGTTTGTGTATTATTGAATTTATTGATTGTTAGGGTGTGTGAATTGTGTCTCGGAATTAGATCTCCACTCTCCAATTGTTTCATCGCATTCTCACGTCATTGAGTTATGTGTTTCCAATATTTTCCTTTCTGGACCATTCCATTTAACACTTGAGTTTTCCTAAATAATTTATAAATATTAGCCCACTCCTTGTGACTCAATGGTATGAATTGTTTGGGTATTTTCATGACGACTAATGTGTGAAAAATGGTTTTTTTAATTATACCTATGTTAAATGAATGGATGGTGTTTCATAAAATTCAAATTGAGTTTTTAAAGAAACATTGGGTGCTTTGGGTGGTGTTTTCTCTTCAAAATATTTTGATAATTTTGTTGGATTTTGAGTTGGGTGTTATATGTAGAAACTGGTGACTTTAATGGTGTGACCCACATATGTGGCATGTTATGTTGTTTTAAAATAAAGTAGTGTTTCTCAAAAAATGTTCCTTGGAATGATTCCATGGACACTTGAGGGTTTCATTTGATGTTAGCACATCCATGGGTTCACAAGGACACACATGGATGGAAATTAAAATGAATATGGGACTCTAAAGTGATCCGTCTTTTCTAAAAATATTCATTAGGATTTATAAATGGAGAGGTAATTATTCATGTGACTCAAAAATGTGGTTTAAAATGTGTTCCTTGAATATTGGACCGTGTTGTACCATAGAAGAGAGATTTGGTTTTTAAGTTCTATGAAAGCTTATTTGGAACCTTTAATCATGCTGTTTGTATTATTCAATATTTTGGAAATTGAATGGGAAATAGAATTGAACTTAAAAATTGAAGGCATGTTTGGTATTACACAATAGAAAGTGGGGTTTTATATTATTTTGTAAATGATTTTGATTTGATTTGTATGTGAATTTTAAATTGACTTGATGTAAGTCCTTTTCTGGAATTTATAATGTTTTCAAAATGAATTGTGGTTCCGGAAGAGTAAATGCCCAATTGGAATATCAACATGTTTGGAGAAATTTTTTGAATTTTAAATGATGTGACATCCCTGTTGGCACATGTGAATGGATTTTTGTAAAATGGAAACCCCTATAGAGGATATCCCAATGCGCGTTATCATGGTCAGTGGTGTTGGTGTTGGAAAGTGTGGTGGAATCATGTAATGTGAATCATGCATGGGAGGGCCTCCTCCATTCACTATGTACTATTACCCTGGGTTTCCTGGGATTCTTTTAGTGGGTTGAGTAAAGGTTTCTTATTATCCCAGATAAGACAGGTTGATACACCCCTTGAATTTATAGAGCTTGGCAGGATGTACCACTAGATTGGAATGTTTAGAGTGTCCAATTGATTATAGACTATGGAGCTGCACCATACGCCATAAGGTGATTTCGACCTAAGTGCATCGAAGATATGATCTAGGTATGTTTATGAAATTCCCATGGTAACTATCTATATTTGGTTTTTATATCCTTTGTGCACTTCGTTTCTTATTGATACTTCTTGTTTATTTTCATCATATCCCGGTATTGTTTTGTTTGGATTTTGGTTTGGGATTTCTTTAAAAAAAAGTGGTGTTCCATTTTAGGAAATAGTGAAGTGTTGTGTGGTTTTTTGAAAATAAAGAGAAATATGTGTTGGTTTATTAAAATGGAAAAACCTATTTTTATACAATTATTTAAAACTAGTGTTTTTGGACTGTTTCAGGAATTGAAATTTATGCATTCTGTGGTGGCTGCCTACTAAGATGTTAAAAATCACACCTTAATTATGTCATTTAGTGTGTGTAGGTTCGTGTTGTTTTATAGGTTTAGATTTATTGTTTAGTTTCTCACCCTTGGAGAAGGTAGATCTTGAGATTGGTGGTGATGAAGTGGTCATGTAGAGATCCTTTATCATGGTTTGGTCTTAGTTTTTTATTTAATTTTTGGTTTGTTCAGTTTTTTTCGTACCTGGATTAGTTTGCGTCTTTATTTATGAATAATGGTTATATTTTGATTCTTCCTCAATTTATTTTATTTTATCTTGATTTATTTGGAAATAATCATTCCCTCTTTGATTAAATTGATTCTTGGCACTATTTTTAAGATTTTGGGGATCAGTAATGCCTTTTGGGACATGTCTTAGACTAGGTTATATGTCTTCATTGATGGAATCCTGGCATGGTTTCTGAAAAAATGGCATCAAATTTGACCCTTAGTATTTGGGGTGTTCGGTAATTAGATATTAGGACTGTCAGTACTCAAGAGGTAGGTATGGGAAAAGAATTTCGAACACTTTCTCATTTTGATCGTCATGTTTCCATGGGTAGTTTTTATTTTGAGTCTTTATTATGGTTTTGGATTTTTTTGGGTGAGGAATGATAATGGAGGTGAACTAGTGTAATGTCTTGATTTCACATGGATTAGTGACCAATATGGATTCTGAGTACAAAATTCAATCTCCTCCTAGTTATTTATGCTTACTAGGGGCTTGGTCCACTAACCTTGTCACCATTTTAGGCATGAATACTGGTTCCAAACTTCAATATTTTTGAATGAGTTATGTTTTGTTTTGGTCATGGTTGGTGTGAGTACGATTTTAAAATGAAATTGGTTTTGAAATTGGAAAGAATTTTTTTTTAAAAGTATGTGTTTTGGATTGAATATTTGGAAAATTCATTGGTTTGATGGTGTAATGTTCAATGTGGTCCATGGTATTCCATATTAATTTACTCATATGTGTGGGTATGTTTGGGAAGTTCATGATATCATGCATTCATGAAATAAGAATAAGTGGATGGAAATATATGTGATGGTTCACAGGACGTCATGGGTGAGTATTTTGAGTTAAGGTATTGGATTGGTTTTTCAAGAAGGGGTTTTGAAAGGAAAAACGATTTTTGGAATTGGTTTTGTATAAAATTTGGATTTTGATCTATGAATGGGGTGTTTTTATTGATAAAAAATAGGTTTTGGTTTTCGGATAACGTTCGTGGAACAAAATAGTTTCAAAATTGAAATGAAAATGCTGGTTTTTTAGAATTGGATTGTTGGTTCTTCTTGTATGTGTTTGTATTGTGATCATTTTGATTTTGATTGAGATATTTTTCTCAATTGAGTTTTGGTTGGATGTTGATTTTTGGATTCCTATTTTTTTGTTGTTCAAAATAGACCATGAGGAAAGTTTACTTGTTCTATAATGAATCATTCCTAGTTTCTGGTTCTTCTCCAGTGTTGTTTATTTATCATCGTGATCGATTTCAATTTGAGGTAGTAGAGTGGCTTGATAATATTGAGTGTGTCTTCAAATCATTGGGCACTCCCGATGCAGTTAGATTCAATGTTGTTATAGTTCATTTTGAGGGTCTAGACTTGGATTAGTGGAAGGTTTTTTCCTTGTCATCGACAAAATTTGGGATGACATGGGAAGTTTTCTTGTCTATTTTCATCCAATGGTTCATACCTAAGGAGGAGAATACGAGGATGTGGAAGATCTTCTTGATGTTCAACATTGATAATGGTCAGTGAAATATTATATCGGCCACTTCAAAGAGTTGGTTCCCTTCTCACTCGAGGTAGTGTCAGAGGATCAATTGAAAGATCCTCTTTTCGTTTGGGGTCTCCATCCAGATATTGCAGAAAACATTCTCTCATCTGGTTAATCCTATTTCCAGAAGTTGCTGGATGAGGCATTTTTTAGTTTAGTTGCTTCTCTAGCTATATTCTGTGGTGGTTATCCCTCATGAATGTGAGTTTCTTATGGTTTTCCCCAATTTTATCCTCTTCTTCAACTCCATGAATTTCTAGGGTTTTTTGTGGGGGTTCTCTCTTGGCAAAACCTTAGAAGGTAGGGTTTGTGTATGATTTAATTTCATGGAAGTTAGGGTGTGTGGATTATGTGTCAGGCTTGGATCTTTATTCTCTAAAAGTTTTATTCCATCTTCACATCATTGGGGTAGGTTCTTCTATTATTTTTATTTTTATCACATTCCATATAATTCTTGATGTTTTAAAATTATTTATAAATATGATTCCCATGATTTTGATTCATTAGTATGATTTTTTTCTTATTTTCACAAAGAATAGTGGGTGTGAAATGTTTTTCCAAAGGATTTCGTTAATTATTACCATGATAAATGCATTCATGGTGATTGATAAAATACCAATTGAAAATTTAAATCATTTTCGGGTGATTTGGGTTGTGTTTTCTCTTTGCTATATTTTGATATTTTTTTGGATTGTGAGTTTATTTTTATATGAATAAATTTGTGAAATTTATGGTGTGACCCATATATGGGTCTTATTGCGTTGATTAAAAATAATTTAGTGTTTCTCAAAAATGTTCCTTCAAATGATTTCATGGATTCTCGAGGGTGTTGTTGTATGTTCGAACATCAATGGCTGCACGAGGTTCACAGATGGATAAACATTCAAATAAAGATGGCACTTGAGAGTGATCCGTCTTTTCTAAAAATGTTTATTGGGATTTCTAAAAGGTGTGGTAATTCTTCATGTGACTCAAAAATGTTGTTTCAAATATCTTCCTTGAATGTTTTCCCACTAGTTACTTTGGAAAAGATAGTTGGTTTTTATGTTCTATGAAATCCTGTTTGGAACCTTAAAGTATGTTGTGCATACTCTTCATGATTTTGGAAATGGAATTGGGAAACATAATTGAAATTTGAATTTAAAGGCCCATATTGAAACACACACGTGAACATTTTGTCTTATATTATTTTTGGAAATGGTTTGGAAAATCATTGTATGTGTATTTAAAATGGACTTAATGAATGTAATGGATATAACTTTATAATATTTTTGAAATAAATTGTTTTTTAATGGTAAATGCATGTTTGGAATATGAACATGTTTGAAGAAAAGTTTTGAAGCATAAATGATGTGACAAACCAGTTAGAACTTGTGAACATATTGTTATAAAAAGGGAACCCCTTTGAAGGATTTCCCAATGTGGGATATCATTGTAGGTGGTGTCAATTTTGGGGGCTGGATAATGCAGTGGTGGTAGGTAAGGTGAGTCACGTGTGCAAGTGAATCATCCTTTAGACATGTATTGTTAAAATTTGTTTCGTGGGCATATTTTAGAGGTTCGAGTGACAGTTACTTGTCAAACCTGATAAAATGGTTTTGTACCCCAATGAATTTATGGGACTTATAAATATATTCCACTGGATTGGCTAGTTTAGAGCATCCCATTGTTTATTTAATATAGAGCTACACCATACGCCAATAGGTGATTCGGACCTAAGTGCATCCAAAGATCACTTTAGGGATTTATTTGGAAATTCCAATGGTTACGATTTATTTTTTGATTGTTTATATTTTTTCCACTTGGTTTATTGTTGATACTGCTTTTTAATTTTCAATATATCCTAGTATCATTTGTTTTTATTTTGTTTTGGGTTTTGGTTAAAATATAGGTAATCAATTTTTTAAAATTGTGAAGTGGAGTGTGTTGTTTTGAAAAAAAGGGAGAGATGTGTTTGTTTATTAAAATTTGAAAACCATATTTTCATACATGTATTTCAAACTAGTCTTGATGGACTATTTCAGGAAAGAAAATGTAAATATTTTTTGGTGGTTTCCCACTGATATTTTAAATCTCACACCCTTTTTGTGCCATTTAGTGTCGGTAGACCTGTGTTGTTTTTCTGTTGTAGATTTATGGTTTGGCTGCTCTCCCTTAGAGTAGGTCGGTCATGAGTATGGGGGTGACTAAGTGGTCATGTGTAGATTTTGAAGCATGGTTCAGCCTCAGGTTTGTGTTTAGTTTCTAGTTTTTTCACATTTATTTTATACCAGGATTAGTTTGTATATTTATCTATGAACAATGGTTGGATTTTTCTCCTTTCTCTATTTATTTTTTTATCCTAGATTATTTGGGAAAAATTATTCCATCTAATATTACATTGTTTTTTGGCACTAGTTTCCAACCCATGGGCATATAGAATTCCCTTTGGTCCTTGCCTGAGATTGGGTCAGTTGTTGGGTTGGATGGCATCCCATCTTCATTTGTGATAATACATGTGATTTTATCTTTTGAATAAATATTAATTTCCTCTATATTTTTGTTATAATAACTACATTATATTCCCTAACTATTTTATATAGGGGTAAATGACAATATTTATTTTATTTAATTACTTGAATATGTGTTTATTATATTTATCGATTAATGCGCTAGAATAGTATTATTCATTCCAATTTAGCTAGTATGCATAATCTTTATCATTTTATTTATTTATATGCTAGAATGAACTAATTTTATAGTTTATATTCTCTCACTAAGAATTTCTTTATGGTTTTATAATTTAATTTACTATTTTTTATATATGAATTTATTATTTTGTGTACTAAAATTATTGTTTTAAGTTATTCTATTATATTTTGGCCTTGTACCACATACTACTATCTACATTTAAAATACATCACATGTTTCTAAACCATTTATGTTTAATTATTTAAATATAATTTATTCCTTGAATGTCTTAAATACATTTATGATTAGTTTAAGGGAGATTTTTCTTGAATATTTAGCATGTACATAAATATTTTATTTTAATGAAATTTGTTTCATTTTTGATTACTTTTTTAATTTATTACTCATCATTTTGTTATTCATTGATTTTTTTAAACATAATTCATAGATCCTTAAAATTAATTTATCTATCTTTTTAGTAGAATATTATTTAAAATGGATTTTATATTATTTAATTAGGTATCCATAGAGTTTTTATTTTTATTACTATGTTCATATTTTAGATCAATAGATGAAAATAAACATAAATATCATTAACCAGTTTGTTTGGTCTTAATATAAGTAGAGACAACATAATGTATTTGTGCATTATGCATAACCATAGAGTTAGTTTATAACATACCAACATAACTTTCCATGTACTCTAAATGTTTTTATTTACACCAAAGGGATTCAATCTATCTGTATATAAAAGAAGACATAGGTTTCTTAGCTCATTTTGAAATTCGAAACACTCATGATCAGTGTTCTTTCATTGAGGAGAGTCTGATGCATGACAGATTTTCCCATCTAGAATTATTTTATATGTGTGCCATGACAGTTGTCTTAAAGTCTCCTCACTTCCATAAAATTTATTATTAATATTATCAAAAGTATATTTATATTATTATATAATAGTAAATGTATAAAATTATATTGATTTTTTTATTAATAAATGTACCAAAAAAATATATTGATATAATATAAAAATATTACGAATAAATGTATTAATATTATAATAAATTAATAATTAAAAAAATATAATAAAATAAATAAATATTCAAAGTGAATAAAATATAATTAATAATTAATTATGTTTAAAATTATTAATTATAACTAAAAATATTATTATTTATATAAATGAATGAATATTTTATTAAAATATTTCATTTAAAAACATTGAAGGAATCTATAGTTTTTTCATTTTGTAGATTGATATGGATTGAATTTTTTGATCAAATAGATGTTTTTATTTCTAATCTAAAGACCACTGATAGTGCCCCTTCTTTGGCTTGGGTGTTTTGTGAGCATCAATCAAAAAATCTTATATCTCTGGATGTAATAGCGAATTGTGATGTGATGTTTTGGGGTGACCCAAAGAATAATTGTACATTGGGATCTTCTGAGATTGATTTTCGAGCGATATTATTCTCTATTTTTTTGATGATTTCTCAATGTGTTATAATAAAATTACAAGTAATAGATCTTTGGAATTCATCCTGGAGAATTATGAGATTACATATACTCAAATCAAGGATTAACAACATTCAATACTATCTTGATTGATGAATTTTCCAAATGATATGAAGCTGAAAGATTGTTTCTTTCAGAATTTGGTTTCCTGATGGTTGATTTCAGGGGGTTGAGTTTCATGAAATAATTCATGTTGGGTTCACTATTTTTAAATGGGTTCCAATGGGTTTTATATGGAATGAGAAACACCCAACGGATCAATGTACTTGAGGGTCCATCTCTCTAATAGTATCCATTCATTATGGAGTATTTCCAATGATGCTTAAGAACATTCAATTGATGAGTTGATGGGAGGTCGACCTCATCACACCCTTTTAGGGGGAATTTTTTCCTACTTCTGGACTCTATTAAATATTTAAGATGTGTTCATGAATCCTTTTTTAATTCCCAAGTATGGTGTTATTCAACCTTCATTTACAAACTAATTATTATCACACGTTGAGTTTAGAATCATTTGTATGTATCTAAGGTTCTTCATCATTTGAGATATTAGTATTTATTAGAGTTTATCCATTAATGTTATCCCTTTATATACTCATTAAAGATTCTTTGCTCATCATTATTATTAGTCTGGGTTTCTATCCACAGTGGGGAACTCTAGAGTGTACTAATATCTAGGGATATATGAGTTGTTTTGAAGTTGTGATCAAACCAGTTGAATAGGATTCATGTGTATCCTTATGAGTGGGATCAGAACCCACATTGTTCAGTGTCACTTAATGGGACACATCATTCCTTTTAAGTTCATGTGACAAGGACCTAACTGTATAGTTTAATATCATGTGGTAAGGGTGACCAAGAGAAGGGTTCCTAGTCAATGTTTTGTATGGGAGTAATGTCGATGTCACCCAGTAAACTTTAAAGTAGTATGGATTTCCAATATGAATTGGACCTTACTAGGAATGTGGTCTAAGGATAATAGGTTTGACATAAGGGGTTGGTTTTTGACTATGGGGAGGCTTCCTACACATCCCATTTGGATGGCAATCAAAACCCATGTAGTTTTGTTGGTCTCGCATGGGTGTGTGGCCTTTTGAGATGATTATGTTAGGGCTTATTCTTGAGAAGGATTCCCTGTAAAAAGAGGGGGAATGAGTGATGTTTCAGATCATGTTGATTTGAAGTCTTCTTTTGGTCTTATATGTAAGTAGGACCCCCCTTGAGCTCGGGAATTAGGTAGGCATCCTATATATCTTGATTATAGTAGCAATCAAAGTTCTCATAGTTCAAGAAATGATAATGGAATACATGCAATTCCCCAAACCTAGTTACCCAGAGTCAGTGCATTATTACATAACATTGGCATGATAACATGGGATCAAATCACAAAACACTGATCAGTTTAGTAGCCTTGGAAGTACTAGATACAATCATATGTTTTATATTACATTATGACATGAAAAAAAACTACATTATGTATCCTTTGAACAAATTCATCTACCTTACACTATTCCTGGAGGTTAATCATTATATAATTTTTCACATATTGGGAATAATAAAACATAGAAAGGGGTGAGCTCGGGTGCTCAATAAAGATAACAATATAGCGGAAACATTCATAAATAAGCACAAACATTTAAGGAAATACCTAAGACTAAAACAAAAGCTTTTTAAACATAAACTTCAGCATAATATGGAAAATATAAATTAAATAATTCCATTTACTTATTCACATGTATATTCTACTAGTCGAATAATCACATGTAATATCAACAGCCAATTTCATAATGATGGAATGCATACTTCCGGACATCATAACCACATAGTCAAGGCCTCATTCCAAGACAACAAATAAGATTTTGTCAAGGCCTTATACCAATACACTAGTTTGTCACATGAGAACTAATGATGCATCGAGGAGCTATAGCGGGCTCTACTCATCACATACTAAGTCCAATGCATTCCATATATGAAATGGTTGAAACATAACACAAACATTCATATTAAAAAAACCATACGAAATGTTAATAAATTAACAATAAACCATGAGTGGTATAAAAATAACACATCCACATTCAAATATATCACAAAACCTTCAATACAATATGGAAGATTGTATCATAATAAATCAACATCAAACAAGTGTAAAATCAAACAAAGGATGTTGATATAGATGAAATCAAAACTATTTAAAAGAAATATATCATTCTATTTTGAAATAATTTAAAATTAACATAATTATAAAAGAAAACATTTATTTTTAACATATTCTTATAAGATTTTAAGGGATGATTTGAAGGTGTTATAATGAAGGAAAATAGTTTCACCAGCTGTATAAGTTAAAAATACATTCTTAACTTAGTTTTTCGAAAAGGTCATAAAGTACTTTTTTGGAATACAATGAAAATATTACATTCAATACATATTATAGAAATTCAAATGAGGGTATAAATGACTTTAACCCATAGTCTATTAAATATTAGAAAAATTGAAATACATTTTTAAGATGCACAGATGTGGATGATAAAGAGGTCCCAGTAGATGTTTACATATAAACAACCTCGGATAAAAGAGATTGTAAAATTAGCCCTTACCTTGTAATTTTCCTTGATCAAGGGTATATTAAACTTCGGTATAATAGTTGAATCATTTTTATTAAATTATACAAGAACCAAATACATAAATATGATATCATATACGATCTTATAATACTGATAAAAAATAATATTTCTGTAGTATCATTATTTCAAGTGTTAACTGATTCGTTTTCCTTTATATGTTTTGTTATGAAAGTCATGTTTGTTATGGATATGATGTATTTTTTTCATATAAAAGATGATATTAAGTTCTTAAACAATTTTTTTAATAATAAAATGAAAATTATTTTTGAATGATTACGATGGGGAATGAATCTCATCGTGTTCGTGGAGACGGTAATCCTTACGTCCGCATGAGCGACAATATCATTATTTTGATGGTGAAATAATATGTAATTGGATGGTATATTAAATATAAAAAATCATTAATATGTAAATATATATTATTTAAATCTATTTTACTCATCATTATTCCCATCCAAATAATGAAGTTTTGAATAACAAACTACCACATGATGTGGAGATAGTAAGCCATACGTACGCACGTATGGTGACTTTGTCATTCATAGGATGGATAGAATAATAAATATGGTTGTAATATATTTATAATAACATCATAGTATTTATAAGGTAATATAGTTGTTAGTTTGGTATGGAAATAAAAACAAAAGAGGATTTGGAAGAAGAAAAGAACTTCCAAAGAGGTGATGAAATTATTACCTCTTCTTCAGGTGCTTCCTTTTGATTTGATCAAAAGGGCTCCTTAGGTTGGATTTATAATCAAAGTAAGGCATGTTGTTTGAAGTGAGTGTATTTTGGAGGATATTGGAGTTGTTTTTCACATATCCAAATGTCTTCAGAGGTGAGAAATTAAGAGAAGGGGTGTACCCTTTGAAAAGAGAGGTGAGGGTCACTTTAGGAAAAGCTTGAAATATTATTTTATTATACAATCATATTTAGTTTATAATAGCTCCAAAAGGATTTATTTCAAGGAAAAGGTGGGTTTGGGTCGAAAACCTCTCAACCAACAAGATTTATTTAGGTTGAGGTCACCATATTAACCTTATCATTTAGATTTAACTCTTAGTTAAATATTTTAACTTTTACCATGTATTCTGGTATTATTATAATAATTGTTTAATAAACGTTCTATAAAAACATGATAGAACCCCAAATGGTTAATTATTGATATATATAACATTATATAAGTCCTTTGGAAGATCCTAATATTTTTTTGAATATTATATCATCTAATAATATAGTATTTTTTTAAAACAAATTTATGTCAATTTTGACACTATTTAGTATTTGGTTCTTTTGAAAGTCATAATTTTATCATTTCGAAAAACAAATTATTTAATAAACCCTAACATGTCATATTAATCATGAAAAATCATGGAATACATAAAAAGTCTCAAATAAATATTATTTTAATATTTATAATATCAATTATTTTATTCATTTAATAATAAGGTAATTACTACATCTTCATTGTGTCATAAATAAAATTAATTATTTAATGTCTTAAAATTATAAATAAGATTCCAATATGAATGAAATAGATTTATCTTTATAATGAATATTTATAGTTGAGTTTATCTTATGTATAAACCTATAATAAAAAAAATTTAGTTATTAGAATTCGAATTTAACACTTTTAACTCTTCTTTAAATTAAATAATAATAAATGTCCTAATCCCATTCAAGTGGACCAAGAGGAGCATATTTTATTATTACGGTTTATTTTAGTCAAAATACACTTATCCAATAGAATTAGTACATGTGTTAGGGTAATTATAATATCATTTTTACCTTTAATTATCCTATTTACTCTTAATCCTGGTAAATAAAATTCAAAAGTTACTATTCACCAAACATTGTTTTCATCATATGGAACCAAATTCTACATAATAATATCAACCATATCTCTCAAATTTTTGAAATTAATTTCATAGAAGTGGTAAAATTAAGTTTTATGAAAATATAAAAATGTGCCTAGAAGATGGGTTAAAGATGTAAAAAGGTCAATAAAATGTTATATATCTAATCTTATTATAAAATGACTTTAATGAATTATATTGAACATATACAAGTATTATGTAAGTATTTTGACCTGAAATAAATTTATATAAAATAACTAATTATTTAAATAACCAGTCGGGTTTAAGCAATAACGTAGTGTTTCTCACTCTTCATCAAAAAATTAATGTTTTCAAGAAATATATAAAAAATTTACCCTAAGCTAATTTTGATATTCCAAATCTAAAAATGAAGTCCATTATGAAAAATAAAATTTATAAAATTTCAAAAAGTATGTATTGCTATTCCGAATGGCTAGTTTGATTGGTATTGTGTGCAAAAACTCCAAGTTGTGTATAGCACAAGCTATTGCAATATTTAAAGACAGACATACTGTGGAAGCTTGGGGTGTAACATTATTCCCTTTTTCAAATAATTTAATCCTTGAAATTTCTAGCATACTACTACATAAAATGATTTGGGTGGTTCTTTATCATAAGTTCCTTGGGTTCCCATGTTACCTCTTCCATCTTATGGTTTCTCTATAGATCTTTTACCAGACAAGTCATCTTGTTTCTCAACACTTGTTCTATGGTATCAAGAATCTTGAAGAGATCTTCACAATAATGAAGATTGGATTCCAATTCTATTTCCCCATAGGTGTGTACATGCATTGGGTCAGGCATGTATTTTCTTAATAGTCATACGTGGAACACATCATGAACTTTGGAGAGACTTGGTGAAATTTCCTAACAGTAAGCTACAACTCCAATTCATTCTAGAATTTTGAAGGGTCTGATGTATCGGGGTCTTAATTTTACTTTCATACATAATTGTATAACACCCTTCCATGGAGATACATCTTAGAAAACATGATCTACTACTTGAAATTCAAAATCCTTCTTTAAGTTATTGGAAATGTTATTTTGCTTACATTAAGCTACTTTGAAGTGGGTTTGGATAATATTAACCTATTTTCTTGTTTCCTCAATAATTTATGGGCCTACGAGATATCTTTCACAAACATCATCCCAATAGGTAGGTGTGAAACATCTCGTTCCATATAACTCTTCATATGGTGTCATCTGAATACTTGAAAGGAAGCTATTATTATAAAAAAATTATACCATAGGTAAATACTAATCCCACATACCTTGAAAGTCATGTGAGAAAGATCTCAACTTGTCTTATAAGCTTGGAATAGTCTGTTCTTATTTTCCATCATTTTGAGGGTGGTAGGAAGTGCTCAAATGATGTTTAGTATCCAGGGATTTCTGAAGACATTTCTAGAATCATGATGTAAAACAGGGATCACGCTCAGAACCAATCGATATGGGTATATCATGGGGTCTTATAACTTCATTAATATATAGTCTTGTTAAATGTTCAAGTGGTAAATCTTCTCTTATAACAAAAAAATGTGTTGACATGGTAAAACGATCAACAATGACCCATATTGAATCATTCCTTCTAGGAGTATTTTGTAGCTCCACGACAGAGTACATAATAATATCATCCCATTTTTACTCAGGTATGGGAAGAGGTTTCATGACTCCTCCAGGATGTTGTCTTCCATCCATAACCTGTTGACTATCCATACATATTGACACATAATCTACTATCTCCCTCTTCATGTTGCCCCACTAAGAATGTTCCTTAAAATCTCTATATATCTTAGTGTTACCATGATGTATTGAGAAATTGGAGCTGTGAGAGTCATCCCACAATTCCATTTTCGGATCAGGTATATCAGGAACATAAAGTTTCTACCCAAATTTCAAAATTCTATCTTTATATACAAAGTCAACCAATCTGCCATCATTCATAGCTTTAATTTTCTCTTTAAACTCCTCATCATGCTTCTAAGAACTTTATATCCTTTCTAGTAAATATGGATTGGAAACCATTTAAAAAATTATTGAAGTCTCACCTTCTATGATTGTTCCCATATCCATCTTTACAAGATCCATGAACATAGGATCCATTTTAACTCTCATCCTGTTAAAAACTCCATGATCTTTTCTTCTCAAAGCATCTTCCACCTTATTTGCCTTCCCAATGTAGTAGTGTATTGTGCAATCATAATCTTTGAGTAGTTCAAGCCATTTTCTTTGCCTCATGTTGAGTTCTTTATGTGAGAAAATATACTTCAAACTATTATGATCGGTATATATCTCACATTTTTGAACATAGAGATAGTGTCTCCGTATCTTCAAAGAAAATATTATAGCTCCTAACTCAATTTCATGAGTCAGATAGTTTTTTTCATTAATTTTTAGCAAACTTGATGCATAGGCAATAACTCTGTCATTCTGCATAAGGGAAAAAACATGTCCTTTTTTTGAATCTTCACTATAAATAAAAAACCCATCCTTCCCCGACGGCAGAGTCATGCTAGAATATTTTAATAATATTATCTTTAGTTCTTCAAAACATTATTCAAACACTTATTTCCAAACAAATTTAACCCCTTTAGGTGTGGTCTTGGTTAAAGGTTTTTCCAATCAGGAAAATTTCTGGACGAAATGGTGATAATAACCTGCTAACCAATAAAACTGTGTAACTCAGTTATACTTGTTGGTGTTGGAAATGATTGGATTGCCTTGGTCTTTGAAGGATCTACAGAGATTCCATCCTTAGAGACAATATTCCCATGAAAAGAAATTTTCTAAATCCAGAATTCACACTTTATAAACATCCCATATAATTCATTTATTCTGAGGGGTTTTCAAATAGTGGGAAAGTGATTTTCAAGATCTCAATAGTTTGTTGAGTATACCAAGATTTCATCAATAAATACCAATAAAATGTCATTAAAATATTCCTTGAAAAGTCTATTAATTAGTTCAATGAAAACAAATGGTGAATTAGTCAGTCCAAAATGATTTGTGTAAACTCGTAATGCCCGTACCTTGTTCGAAATGCAGTTTTCGGAATGTCTTTTTTCTTCACACACAACTACTGATATCTAGTTCTAAGGTCAATATTTGAAAACGATTTATCTACATGAAGTGGGGATAATAAATAATCAATGCATGGTAGGGGATACTTGTTCTTTATTGTTATTGCATTGATCTTCTTGTAGTCAATACAAAACCTCATAGATTCATCTTTGTTCTTATCAAAAAGAATATGTGCTCCCCATAAAGAAATGCTATGGAAAATAAATACTTTATTACTAAATTAAATTAGTTGTTTAATTATTCCCACTAATTATACAATGTCCATTCTATAATGGTTCTTCGATATAGGCCTCGAACAAGGAATTAATTTACTGGAAAACTCAATTTCTCATTTTGGAGGATTTCCAGGTAAATCCTCTAGAAACACATCAACATATTATTTCACAATAGGTATGTCCTCTATTTATACATTATTTTCCTCACCCATAGTTATTTCATTCTCCTCCTCCCCAATAATTTAATTTAATAAGGCTACTTGGGGTTGATCTAGATAAGAATCAGGTGGTGATGTTTCTGCTCTAAAGATAAGGTACAATTTATCATCATTGAAAACTGTAACATCCTTCTTATTACAATAAATCTCACATCATGGCCCAAAATACAACACATACCAAGGATTATATAAAATTCATTCAGGGGTATGACGATGAGATAAACAGATAAAGAACATTTATATTCCCTAATGGGGACTGATTCAAAATACCTTGTTGTAATGACACTTCCATTAAAATTTTTGACTGACTTCTTCATTGTTAAAATAAATTGGAAATATATAATTTCTTTAGGAAAATAGGAAGATATGAATCAATGTGATGATCGAGAAACAAATAAACCATTGGCTAAATTTGAGGAAAACATTAAATTACCTACCACCACATCATTCGGAGCTTCAATCTCATGAGTAGTGATCGCATAATCATGGACTTGCTCCCTTTTCGTTTTCTGAGGTAAGTTTCCTTGGCTCTTAGGAAATTAATTTGAATAAATCCCCATTTCTCTACAATTTTGGAATTAAACTTTGAGAGACTCTTTCTTCCCTTTTTAATCACTAGCTTGGTGGCCTATTTCACCACACTTGTAACAAACTCTCATTCCCTTCATGAAAGTATTGGGGTTTTTCATCTGACATTTACTATAGGATGGAAATTCAAATTTTCCCTTCCTCCCCTTATTTATATTTCAAGAGTTTTCAGATGATCTCTTCTTCTCTTTCTTTCCTATAAATTACTAAGACATAGATAATTCATTTTCTATCTTGATATCACATGAGACAATATCTTCGTACGATGAGACGGATTGTGAGAATAATTCTCGATGGATAAATGGTGTTAACCCATAGAAGAATTGATCAATATTAATCCTCGGGTTACGTATATAATCTGATGAATTCCATGCTATCCTTGTAACGTTAGCTTCATACTTTGCAACATTCTCATCTTCCTTTTTCCTCAGACTGAGAAATTTTCTTTCCATATCTTCTTGATGGTCACAAGGAAATTATTTTTCTATGAAAAGATCATTAAAATACCTCCATTCCATAGTTTATACTTATTCATCCACCTTTGTGTTTCGAATTAATGATCACCATTGACCTTCATCTCCTGTGAGGCGATAAACTACCACGACAAATTTTTCCCTTTCACTACTCCCTAAAGCATGAAATATTTTCTCTAAGGAACGTTTCCATTTCTCAGCTACAAATGGATTTTTAGTCCCATTTAACATTAGTGGTTGTTTCCTCATGAAGCCATCTAACATTTATTCTATGCATTGTGGATATAGGTGCCCCATATGGGTAAGGTTATTATTCATAACATGAGTGAGTTGTCCTAGTATGGTTATAAGATGTTCAGGACCAGTTTTATCACCGGCAGCACTATAATTATCTTTAGTACCAGGGAAATCCCTACATGGATTATGTGAATTGATATGGTTTTTATTCCTTCCACTAGGCTCCATTTCTAAACAATGGCATATACTATATTAGTTTATGAATTGAAATACATAATTCCAAACTAGTAAAATACCTATCATAAATTGAACAGTTTATGCATATAATCCATAATCATAAAAAAATGTTAACTTTGAGAAAGTATTTACTCATAAATCATTCATAATGTTTTATATTGAAAAATGTAAATTATCCTAACCATATCCCCTAGAAGTGTCATAACCATGAGTGTAGAAAAGCCTATTATCGTGTACCTGGATACCATGGGTCAATCCCGAAACTCTCTGTCAGAGTTTTCACTCCTCAATACATCTATTCCAGAGCTGGCTCTACCTACTCATATCCAAACATGGATGTATTGATTGGAAGATACACAAAATCTCTACATTACCAAAATTCTAGGAATCTTTTCTATACTAATCCTCAAAGTCTATATTAGGGTAATGTTCTATAATTAGAGTTTTTTTCTAAATCTAGATTCCAAAGATCGTAATTAACTTCCTCTAATACCAACTGTAACGCCCTGACCCTAGTTTCCGAGAGTTTGTGCATTATTACATAACATTAGCATGATCACATGGGATCAAATCCCAAAAGACTGATAAGTTTAGTATCTTTGGAAGTACTATATACAAACATATGTTTTACATTACATTAAGAAATGAAAAACCACAACATTGTGTATCCTTTGAACACCATCATATCCCTTAGACTATTCTTTCAAGTTAATCTTAATATACTTCTTCGTATCCAGGTAAAAATAAATTATATAAAGGGGTGAGCTCAGGTGCTTATTAAGGATAAAAATATAGCGGAAACATACATAAATAAGAATATACATTTAAGGCAATACATAAGACTAAAACACATGCATTTTAAACATAAACATCATCATAATATGGAAAATATAAATCAAATAATTCAATTTAATTATTCACATGGATATTATACAAGTCTAATAATCACAGGTAATATCAATAGCCAATTTCATAAGGATGGAATGCATAATTACAGACATCATAACCACATAGTCAAGGCCTTGATTCAAGACTACAAATATGATTTTGTCAATGCCTTATTCCAAGACACTAGTTTGTCTCATGAGTCCTACTAATACATTGAGGAGCTATAGCGGGCTCCACCTATCACTTACTAAGTCCAATGGATTCCTCATATGAAAAGGTTGAAACATAACATAAACGTTCGTATTAAAACAAAAATACAAAATGCTAATACATTAACCATAAACCATGTATGGTAGAAAAATAACAAATCCAAATTCAAATATATCAAAAATACTTCAATATAATATGGAATATTGTATCATAATAAATCAACATCAAACAAGTGTCAAATACATAAAAGGATGTTGACATAAATAAAATCAAACTTATTTGAGAGAAATATATATTTATTTTTTGAAATCATTTAAAAGTCACATAATTATAAAAGAAAACATTTATATTAAGAATATTATTATAATATTGTAAGTGAAGATTCAAAGTTGTTATAAAGGATTAAAATAGTTTCAACTGCTGTATAAGTTAAAAAACAATCTTACATTAATTTTGTCGAAAAATTCATAAATTGCCTAGTTTGGAAAATGACGGAAAGATTACTTTCAGAAACATTTATAAAAATTAAAATGATGGTATAAATGAATTTAACCCATAGAATAGTAAATAGTAAAAAATTGAAATATATATTTAATAAACACGTATGTGGATGATAAAGAGGTCCCAGAAGATACTTACATATAAAAAACCTCAGATAAAAGAGATTGTAAAATTAACCCTTACCTTGTAATTTTCCTTAATCGAAGGTACATTAACATTATTTATAATATTTAAATAATTGTTATTAAATTATAAAATAACCATATACATAAATATGATATAATATATGATTTTCTAATATTGCATTGTTAATTATATTTCAGTAGTATCATTGTTTCAGGAGTTATCTTATTTGTTTTCCTTTATATATTTTGTTATGTAAGACATGTTTGTTGTGGATAGGATGTATTTGATTCATATACAGAATGATATTAAATTCTTAAACATTATTTTTTATCATAAAATGTAAATTATTCATGAATTATTATGGTGGGGAGTGAATCTCATCGCATTCTTGGGGACGGTAATCCGTACGTATGAACAAGCGACAATATCTTTCTATTGATGGTGAAATAACACATAATTGGATGGTATATAATATATAAAAAATTATTAACATGTTATATTTATTATTTATATCAATTATACTCATTATTGTACACATCAAAATAATGAAGTGTTGAATAACAAACTACACCACGACGTAGAGACGGTAAGCCGTACATACGCACGTATGGTGACATTATCATTCATAGGATGGATATAATAATGAATATGGTTTTACTATATTTATAATAAAATCACAGTATGTAGATGTTACTTGAGTTATTATTTTGTTATGGAAACAACAAAGAAAGAGAAAGTCAAATAATTAAAAAAACTTTGAAAGATATGATGAAATTATTACCTCTTCTTCGAGTGCTTCCTTTTGATTTGATAAAAAGGGCACCATAGGTTGGATTTCTGATCAATGTAAGGCCTATAGGTTGATGTGAGGGTTGTTTGGAGGATATTTGAGGTGGTTTTGATTGAACCAAATGTCTTTGGAGGTGTGAAATTAATAGAAGGGGAAGTACCAATTTATAAGAGAGGTGATGGTCACTTTAAGAAAATATTGAAATGTTATTTTATTATACAATCATATTCAGTTTATAGTGGCTCTAAAATGATTTATTTCTAGGATAATTTGAGTATGGTCCTAAAACCTCTCAACCAATAGGTTTTAGACAAGTTTAGTTCACAATATTAAACTTATCTTTTATATTTAACTCTTAGTTAAATAGTTTCACTTTTATCATGTATTATTGTATTATTATATTAAATGGTTAATAAAAATACTATAAAAATCCAAGAGAAACCCATGTGATTCCTTATTGATACATATAAAAGTATAAAATTCCTTTTTCTGAACCTTATATTTTAAGGAATATTATATAAATTAATAATATAGTATTTTTTTAAAAAAAATACTTATTTATTTTAATTTTGACACTATTTAGTATTTGATATTTTTGAAAGTCATAAAAACATTATCATTTCGAAAAAAAATTATTTAATAAACCATATAATGTCAAATTAACCTAGAAAATTCGTGGAATACATAAAAATTCCCAATTTACAATTATTTTAATATTAATAATATCAATTATTCTAATCCTTCAATAATAAGGTAATTACTACATCATCATTGTGCCATAAATATATTTAATTACATAATGTCTAAAAATTATAAATAAAATACCAATATTTATTAAATCTTTTTATTTTTCCAATTAATATTTATAGTCTAATTTATCTTATGTATAACCCCATATTAAATTTGTTTTAGTTATTAAAATTTGAATTTAACACATTTAACTCTTCTTTAAATAAAATAATAATAAATGTCCTAATCTAATCCAAGTAGACCAAAAGGATCATATTTTATTCCTAAGGTTCATTTTGGTTGAAATAAACTTATCCAATAGAATTAGGACATGAGTTTGGGTAATTATAATATGATTCTTACCTTTAATTTCCATATTTACTTTTAACCGTGGTAAATAAAATTCAAAAGATATTATTCACAAAAAAATGTTTTCTTCCTATTGAACCACATTTTAGTTACTGATGTCAACTGTGTCTCTCGGATTTTTTAAATTCAATTCACAAAAGTGGTAAAATTACATTTTATGTGTATTTTCAAATGTGCCTAGAAGGTGGGTAAAAGGCGTTAAAAGTTAAATAAAATTTTATATATCTAATCTTATTATAAAATGAATCCAATGAATTATATTGAAAATATGCATTTATTATGTATATATTTTGAACTAAAATAAATTTAAATAAAATAACTAATTATTTTAAAAAATTGGTTTTAAATAATAACTCTGTGTTTTTCACTATTCATCAAAAAATGATTATTTTTCAAAAAAATACAAAAAATTCTCCCTTAGAAAATTTTGATATTCTGAATCCAAAAATGAAGTCCATTTTGAAAAATATAATTTTCAAAATTTCAAAAATTGGGTATTAATATTCATAACTGCTAGTTTCATTGTTCATGGTGTCTGAAAACTCCATGTTGCGTACAACACAAGCTATTGCATTATTCAATGTGAAATGTACCATGGAAGATTAGGGTGTTACATTCTTCCCTACTTCAAATATTTTTTCCAAAAAAATTTATAGAATTCTACTGCATAAAAAGATTCGATTGGTTCTTCATCATAAGTTCCTTGGGTTTCCATGTTGCCACTTCCATCTTATTGTTTCTCTATATAACTGTTACCAGATGAGTCATCTGGTTTCTCATCACTTGTTCTCTGGTATGAAGATTCTTGATATGCTCTTCACAATAAGACAGATCTAGTTACAGTTCTATTTTCTACATAGGTGATTATGTGCATTGGGTTGGGCATGTATTTTCTCAACAGTGATACGTGTAACACATCATGATCTTTGGAGAGACTTGGAAGCATTTTCGAAATATAAGCTACAAATCCAATTCATTCTTTAATTTTGAAAGGTCCAATGTACCGAGGACTTACTATTCCATTTTTACCGAATCATAAAACTCCCTTCCATGGAGATACCTTTAAGAAAACATAATCTCCTACTTGAAATTCCAAATCCATCCTTCGGTTATCGGCATAGCTCTTTTGCCTAAATTGATCTTCTTTTTTGTTGGTTTGGATAATCTTAACATTTTCCATTGTTTCTTCAACATGTTCTTGTCCTACGTGTTTTTTTGCCAACATCATCCCAACAAGTTGGTGTGCCACATCTTTTTCCATATAATGCTTTATATGGTCTTATCAGAATAATTGAATGGAAGCTGTTTTTGTAGTAAAATTCTTCTAGAGGTAAATACTGTTCAAATTTTCCTTGAAAGTTAAGTGAGAAATATCTCAACATATCTTCTAAAGTTTGAATAGTCCATTGTGATTGTCTATCAGTTTGAGGGTGGTAGGCAGTGCTCAAATGAGGTTTTGTATCCAGGGATTTCTGAATAATTTTCTAGAATCATGATGTAAAATGGGGATCAAGATTAGAAACAATCAATATGGGTACACCATGAAGTCTTACAACTTTATTAATATATATTCTTGCTAAATGTTCAAGTGGTAAATCTTCACTTATAGCAAGAAAATATGCTGACTTGGTAAGACGGTCAACAATGACCTGTATCATATCATTCCTTCTAGGAGTCTTTAGTAGCCTCATGAAAAATTCCATCATAATATCATCCCATTTCCACTCAGGTGTGGGAAGAGGTTGCATGAATTCTCCAGGATGTTGTCTTCCAACCTTAACCTGTGGAAAAACCATACATATTGACACGTAATCAGCAATATCCCTCTTCAAGTGGTCCCAAAAAAAAATTTCCTTCAAATATTTATACATATTAGTACTACCAGGGTGTATAGATAAATTAGAGCTATGACCATCATCCAAAAATTCCCTTTTTAGATCAGGTATATTAGGAACACAAAGTCTATTCTCAGATTTCAAAATTCCATCTTCATATGTGAAGTCAATCAATATCCTATCATTCACAACTCTAATTTTCTTTTTGGACTCCTCATCATCAATCTGAGAACTTTTCATCCTTTATAATAAATATGGTTTGGCATCCATTTGAAAAATTATTGATGTTTCACCTTCCATGATTATTCTCATATCCATCTTTACTAGATCCATGAACATTGGATCCCTTTGAACTATCATATTGTTCAAAACTCCATGATCCCTCCTGCTCAAAGCATCTTCCACCTTATTTGCCTTCTTCGGGTGGTAGTGTATAGTGAAATCATAATATTTGAGTAGTTCAAGCCATCATCTTTTCCTCATGTTGAGTAATTTTTTTGATAAAATATAATTCAAACTCTTGTGATCGGTATATATCTCAAATTTTTCACCCTAGAGATAGAGTCTCTATATCTTCAAAGAAAATATTACAATTTCTAACTCAAGATCCTGAGTTGGATAGTTTTTTTCATTAATTTTTAGCTATCAATATACACATGAAATAACTCTATCATTATTCATAAGGACACAACCATGTCCTTTTTTTGAAGCACCACTACAAATAACAAACCCATCATTCCTCAATGAAAGAATCAAGATAGGAGCATTGACTAATATTCCCTTTAGTTATTCCAAACATTCTTCACACCCATTTTCCCAAAAAAAATAACCCCATTATGTGTGAGCTTGGTTAATGGTTTTTCCTATCGGGAAAAATTATGGACGAAATGTCGATAATAACTTGCTAAACCAATAAAACTGCATACCTCAGTTATACATGTCGGTGTTGGTCATTCTTGGATTGCCTTGGTCTTTAAAGGATCAATAGTGATTCCATCATTAGAGACAATATGACCATGAAACTAAATTTTCTGAATCCAGAATTCACACTTGCTAAACTTCCCTTATAATTCATTTCTTCTATGGGTTTTTCAGAATAGCGCGGAAGTGATTTTCATGCTCTAAGTAGTTTTTTGAGTATACCAAGATCTAATCAATAGATACCACTACAAAGTCATTAAGATATTCTTTGAAATATCTATTCATTAGATCCATGAAAATAGAAGGTGCATTAGTCAGTCGAAAAGGAATTACTATAAACTCATAATGCATGTACCTGGTTCGAAATGTTGTTGTCTTCTTTCTTCACACAAAATGGAGGATATCTAGATCGAAGGTCAATCTTTGAAAAATATTGAAATCCATGAAGTTAGTTTAATAAATCATAAATGAAAGGTAGTGGATAGTTGTTCTTTATTGTTATAACATTGATCTACCTATAGTAAATGCACAACCTCATTGATCCATCATTCTTTTTAACAAAAAGAATAGGGTCTCCCCATAGAGAAACACTAGGGAAAAATAAATCCTTTTTTACTCAATTACTCTAGGTGTTTCTTTTGTTCCACTAATTCTATAGTGGCCATTATTTAAGGGGTCTTCGATATGGGCCTTGAACCAAGAATTATATCAATAGATAACTCAATTTCTCATTCTGTAGTATGTTGAGGTAAATCCTTCATAAACACATCGACATATTCTTGCACAATAGGTACGTCCTCTCTTTGAACATTCTTTTCCTCCCCATAGTTGTTTCATTTTATTCCTCCCCAATAATAGAATTTAGTAGATCTACTGAGGGTGGATCTACATAAGAATTAGGTGGTCACTTTTTTACTCTAAATATAAGGTACTCGTTATCATCGTCGAAAACTATAACCTCTTTCTTCTTACAATAAAATTTCACTTCATTTTCTGAAATCCAATCTATACCAAGGATTATATCAAATTTAATCATGGGTATGATGATGAGATCAATAGATAAATAACATTTATATGCCCTAATTGGTATTAATTCACAAAACATTGTTGCAATGATACTTCCCTTAGGATTTTTCACTAAAAAATTATTGTTAAATCAAATTGATAATATCTAATTATCATAAAAAAATAGGAAAATATTAAATAATGCGATCATATAGAATAAAATAAATAATTGGTTAAATTTGAGGAAACCATAATTTACCTACCACCACATCATTCGGAGCTTCATCCTCAGCAGAAGTGATCACATAATCTTGGACTCGGTCCCTTGGACTTTTCTGAGGTAAGTTTCTATGGTGCATAAGACATTCATTTTCATAATTCCACATTTCTCTACAATTGTAGCATTCAACTTTGATAGCCTCTTTCTTTCCCTTACAATCACAAGCTCGGTGTCCTTTTTTAACACACTTGTAACAGACTCCCATTAACTTCAGGCAAGTACTGGGGTGTTTCTTCCAACATTTACTGTAGGATAGAAATTTAAACATTTCCTTCTTCCCCTTATTTCCATTTCTAGAGTGTTCAAAAGATCTCTTCTTATCTTGCTTTTCATTAAAGTCATAATACTTAGAGAATTCATTTTCTATCTTGATAGCACATGAGACAATATCTTAGTACGATGAGAAGGATTGTGAGACCAATTCTCAACAGAGAAACAGTTTTAACCCATTGAAGAATCGATAAATCTTACTACTTGGGTTACATATATAATATGTTTCATGACTTTAAAACCCTATAAAGTTAGCCTCATACTTTGTGACATTCTCATCCTTCTTTTACCTCAAACTCAAAAAATTTCTTTCCACATCCAATCTATGGTCATGAGGAAATTATCTTTCAAATAAAATCTCTTTAAACTCCATCCATTCCATATTTTATACTATTTCATCCTCTTTTGTGTTTTTAATTAACGACTACCATTGATCGACATCTCCCATGAGGTGATAAACTGCCATGACAACTTTTTCCATTTCACGACTCCCCAATGCCTAAAATGTTTTTTCTAGGGAACTTATCCATTGCTCATATACAAATGGATTTGTAGTCCCATTTAATTTTGGTGGTTGTCGCCTCATGAAGCATTCTAACATGGACCCTCCACATTGGGGATTGGGGTTCTCCATACGGGTAAGGTTATTATTCATAACATGAGTGAGTTATCCCTATATGTTTTTAAGTTGATTAGAACCAGTTTCATCAGAAGATCCACTATAATTATCCTGAGTAAGAGGAAAACCCCTACATGGATTACGTGCACTTATAGAGTTTCCATTCCTTCCACTAGGCACTATTTATAAACAAAGACTTACACTAGATTAATTTATGAATCGCAATACATAATTCCAAACTAGTAAAATGACTAACATAAATTGAGCAGTTTATGCATATAATCCATAATCATAAAAAAAATATGTTCTTTGAAGAAGTATTAACTCATAAATCCTTCATAATGGTTTCTAATGAAAATTTTAATTGTCCTAAGCATATCCCCCAGGTGTGTCATTACCAAGAGTACTGCAAGGACTATTGTCATGTACCAGGATAACTAGGGTCAAGCCCGAACCTCCTTGTCTGAGTTTTCACTCCTAGGTAAATATGTCCTAAAGATAGCTCTACCTACTCATATCAAGACAGGGATGTATTGCTTGGAAAATGCACAAAATCTTTTCATTACCAAAAAATTTAGGATATTTTCCAATAATAGTCCTCAAAGTCTATCTTAGGATAATGTTCTCTAATTATAGTTTTTTTATAAATCTAGCTTCAATGTTTTGTACAAAACATTTTTTGATACCAAATGTAATGCCCCGAACCTAGTTACCCAATGTCTGTGCATTATTACATAACATTGGCATGATCACATGGGATCAAATCATGAAATACATGTCAATTTAGTTTCCTTGGAAGAACTAGATACAAACATAAGTTTTATATTACATTATGAAATTAAAAACAACAAACTTTTATCTCCTTTAAACATATTCATCTCCCTTAGACTATTCTTGCAGTTTAATCGTAATATATTTCTTCGCATCCTGAGAAAAATAAAACATAGAAAGGGGTGAGCTCAAGTGCTCATTAAGGATAACAATATAGCGAAAACATTCATAAATAAAAACATTTAAGGAAATTAATAAAACGAAAAAAAATATGTTTAAACATAAACTTTTTCATAATATGGAAAATATAAATCAAATAATTCCATTTATTATTCACATGGATATTCTACTAGTCAAATAATCACATGTAATATCAATATCCAATTTCATAATGATGGAATGCATAATGTAGGACATCATAACTACATAGTGAAGGCCTCATTCCAAGACTACAAATAATATTTTTTCAAGGCATTATACCAAGACACTAGTTTGTCTCATGAGACAAACCGATATATCGAGGAGTTATAGCGGGCTCCACCCGTCACTTACTAAGTCCAATGCATTCCTTATATGAAAAGGTTAACATAAACATTCGTATTAAAACTAGAGTATATAATGTTAATACATTAACCATAAACCATGAATGGTATAAAAATAATACATCCACATTCGAAAATATCACAAAACCGTCAATACAATATGGAATATTGTATCATAATAAATCAACTTCAGACATTTTTAAAATCCGTCAAATGATATTGACATAAATGATATCAAAGCTATTTGATAGAAATATCTCTTTCTATTTTAAAATTATTTAAAAGTCACATAATTATAAAAGTAAGCGTTTATTCTGAAAATATTCATATAATATTGTAAGGGAAGCTTTGAAGGTGTTATAATGAAGGAAAATATCCACACCCTCCATAAAAGTTAAAAAACATTCTTACCTTAATTTGTCTAAAAGGTCATAACGTACCTTGATTGGAAAACGAAAGAAATATTCCTTTCAAAGCATTTTATAAAAATTCAATCGATGGTATAAATGACTTTAACCGATAGTCTAGTAAATAGTAAAAAAATTTGAAATTAATTTTTAAGAAACATGGATGTGAATGATAAAGTGTTCCCAGTAGATACTTACATACAAACAATCTTGGATAAAAGTGATTGTAATATTAAACCTTAATGGTGTAATTTTACTTGATCGAGGGTATGTTAAACTCTTGTATAATAGTTAAATAATTGTTATTAAATTACACAATAACCACATACATAAATATGATATCATATATGATCTTATAATATTTATTTGTTAATAATATTTCAGTAGTATCATTGTTTCAGGTGTTAACTAATTTGTTTTCATTTATATGTTTTGTTTTGTCAGTCATGTTTACTATAGATAGAATGTATTTGATTCATATTCATAATGATATTAAGTTATTAAGAAATATTTTTAATAATAAAATGAAAATTATTATTCAATTATTATGATGGGGAATGAATCTCAACGCGTTCACGGAGATTGTAATCCGTACGTTAGCATGAGAAACATTATCATTCTATTGATAGTGAAATTATATGTAATTGGATGGTATATCATATATATAGAATCACTAACACTTTAAATTTATTATTTAAATCAATTATACTCATTATTATACTCATCCAAACAATGATGTGTTGAATAACAAAATACACCACGACGTGGAGAAGGTAAGTCATATGTACGCACGTTTGGTGACTTTGTCATTCATAGGTTGGGTAGAATAATGAATATAGTTGTACTATATTAATAATAACATCACACTATGTAGAACATTCAGTATTTATTATTTTTTTATGGAAAAAACCAAGAAATAGGAAGTGGAAGAAGAAAAGAACTTTTAAATAGTTGATGAAATTATTACTTCTTCTTCAAGTGTTGTCTTTTGATTTGATCAAAAGGGATCCTTATGTAGGATTTCTGATAAAAGTAAGGCCCCTAGATTGAATTTAGTGTATTTGGGAGGATATTTTCAATGGGTTTGGATTATTCAAATGGATATGGAGGTGTGAAATTATGATAAGGGGAAGTACCCTTTTATAAGAGTGGTGCGGGTGATTTCAGTAGAAGCATGAAATATTATTTTATTATACAATCATATTCGGTTTATAATGGCTTAACAAGGATTTATTTCAAGGATAAGGTGGGTATGGGTCTGAAACCTCTCAACCAATTGGTTTTATATAGGTTTAGGTTACCATATTAACCTTATCATTTATATTTAACTCTTAGTTAAATAGTTTAACTTTTACCATGTATTCTTGTGTTATTATAATAAATGGTTAATAAATTTACAATAAAAATCCAATAGAACCCAAAGTGGTTCGTTAATGATATATATAACCTTATATAAGTCCTTTGGCCAAACCTTATATTTTTAGGAATATTATATCAATTAATAATATAGTATTTGTTTTAAAAACTCTTTTCGGTCAATTTTGACACTATTAGGTATTTGTTTTTTTAAAGTCATAACAACATTATCATTTAGAAAACATTATTTAATAAATAATATTATGTCATATTAACCAATAAAATTCATGGAGTACATAAAAAGTCTCAATTTATAAATATTTTATTATTTATTATATCCATTATTTTAATCTTTCAATAATAAGGTAATTACTACATCATCATTGTCTCATAAATAAATTTACTTATTTAATGTATAAAAATTTTAAATAAAATACCAAATATATGAAATATTTTTAAATTTATAATGAATATTTATAATCTAATTTATCATATGTATAACCCTATATTAAAAACATCTTAGTTTTTAAAATTTGAATTTAAAACTTTTATCTCTTCTTTATATAATTATTATAAATGTCCTAATATAATCCAACTGAACAAAAAGAATAATATTTTATTTCAAAGGTTGATTTGGTTAGAAATAAACTTATCCAATAGAATTAGGACAAGTTTTAGGGTAATTATAATATAATTTTTAACCTTAATTATGCTATTTACTTTTAACCGTGGTAAATAAAATTCAAAAGTTACTATTCACCAAAAAGTATTTTCATCCTATTAAACCACATTTTACATAATTATGTCAAATTTGTCTCTCATATTATTAGAATTCAATTCATAGAAGTGGTAAAATTATGTTTTACAAAAATTTGCAAATGTGCCTTAAAGGTTGGTAAAAGACGTTAAAAGTTCAATAAAATTGTATATCTCTAATGTTATTATAAAATTACTCCAATGAATTACATTGAACATATATAGGTATTTTTTATCTATTTTGACCTAAAATAAATTTAAATAAAATAAATAATTATTTAAATAAAATTTCGGTTTTAAACAATAACGCAGTGTTTTCACTATTCATCAAAAAATGAATGTATTCGTAAAAATACCAAAAATTCACCATAAGCTAATTTTGATAATTTTAATAGAAAAATGAAAACCATTTTCAGATATACAATATATAAATTTTCATAAAGTGGGTATTACTATTCATAACAGCTAGTTTGATTGGTCTTGGTGTGCTAAAACTCTATGTTTCATATAGCGCAAGCTACTGTATTATTCAAAGAGAAACACACCATGGAAGCTTGTTGTGTTAAATTATTACCTCCTTAAATTAATTTATTCCTTGAAATTTTAATAATACTACAGCATAAAAAGATTCGAGTGGTTCTTCATCATAAGTTCCTCAGGTTCCCACATTGCCTCTTTCATCTTATGGTTTCTCCATAGAACTTTTACCAGACAAGTCGTCTAATTTCTCAACGCATGTTCTCTGGTATCAAAAATCTTGACATGCTCTTCACAACAAGACAAATCAGGTTTCAATTCTATTTCTTAAAAGGTGAGTACATACATTGGTTCGGGCATGTATTTCCTCAATAGTGATATGTGGAATACATCATGAACTTTGGAGAGACTTGGCGGCATTGCCAAGCAGTAAGGTACAATTACAATTTGTTATAGAATTTATAAAGGTCCAATGTATTGGGGAATAAAGTTTCCCTTCTTACTGAATCATATAACACCCTTCAATGGTGATACATTGAAGAAAACATGATCTCATATTTAAAATTCCAAATCCTTCCTTCAGTTATTTGCATTGTTATTTTGCCTACTTTGAGCTACTTTGATGTGGTTTTGGATAATCTTATCCTTTTCCATTGTTTCCTCAACATGTTTTGGGCCTACGAGTTTTATTTCACCCAAATCATCTCAACAAGTTGGTGTGCAATATCTTTTTTAAAATAATGCTTCATATGGTGCCATCAGAATACTTGAATGGAAGCTATTGTTATAGGATAATTCTACCACAGGTAAATACTGATCCCACATAACTTTAAAGTGAATTGATCAAGATATCAACATTTCTTCTAAGGTTTTAATAGTCCATTCTGATTGTCCATTAGTTTGAGGGTGATAGGCAGTGCTCTAGCAATGTTCAGTATCCAAGACTTTCTGAATACTTTTCTAGAATATTAATGTAAAATAGGGATCACGATCAAAAAAATCGATATGGGTACACCATGAAGTCATACAACTTCATTAATATATAGTCTTGTCAAATGTTCAAGTGGTAAATTCTATCTTATAGCAAGAAGATTTGCTAACTTGGTAAGACGATCAACAATGAACCATATTTCATCATTCCTTCTAGGATTCTTTTGTAGTTCCATGACAAATTCCATCATAATATCATCCCATTTCCACTCAGGTATTGGAAGAGGTTTCATAGATCCTCTAGGATGTTGTCTTCTAGCCTTAACTTGTTGAAAAACCATACATCTTGACACATAATCAGCATCCTCCCACTTTATGTTGTCCAACCAAAAATGTTCCTTCAAATCTCTATACATCTTAGTGCTACTAGTGTGTATATATAAATCGGATCTATGAGCATCATCCATTAATACCCTTTTTAGATTATGTATATCAGGAAGACAAAGTATCATCCCAAATTTCAAAATTCCATCTTCATATATGAAGTCATGCAATCTCTCATCATTCATTGCTTTAATTTTATTTTTAAACTCTCCATCGTTAGTCTGATAATGTTTTATACTTTCTAGTAAAGATGATTTAGCAACCATTTAAAAAATTATTGATGTTTCACCTTCCATGATTATTCCCATGTCCATATTTACCAGATTCATGAACACATGATCCCTTTTATCTCTCATATTCTTCCAAACTCAATGATCCTTTATGCTCAAAGCATCTGCCACCTTATTTGTCATCCTCGAGTGGTAGTGTATAATGTAATCATAATCTTTGAGTATTTCAAGCCATCTTATTTGCCTCATGTCGGGTTCCTTTTGTGATAAAATTCACTTCAAACTCTTTTGATCTGTATATATCTCACATTTTTTACCATTGAGATAGTGTCTCCATATCTTCAAAGCAAATATTATAGCTCCTAACTCAATATCATTATTGGGATATTTTTGTTCATGAATTTTTAGTTGTCGTGATGCATAGGCAATAATTCTATCCTTCGGCATAAGGGCACAACCAAGTCCTTTTTTAAGAATCACTATAATTAACAAACCCATAATTCCCTAATGGTAGAGTCAAGATTGTATGATTGACTAATCATCTCGTTATTTCTTCTAAACATTCTTCACACACTTTTGTCCAAAAAAATTTAACCCCTTTATGTGTAAACTTGGTTAATGGGTTTTCCATTCGGGAAAAATTCTGGACGAAATGCCAATAATGACCTACTAAACTAATAAAACTGCATACCTTAGTTATAATTTTCAGTGCGTTCCATTCTTGGATTTCCTTGGTATATAAAGGATCAACATAGATTCCATCCATAGAGACAATATGGCCAAGAAAAGAAATTTCCTGAGGATAGAATTCACACTGGCTAAACCTCCCATATAATTCATTTATTCGGACGGTTTTTAGAATAGTGCCCAAGTGATTTTCATGAACTTCAAAGATTGTTTAGTATACCAATATATCATCAATAAATACCACTACAAAGTCATCAAGATTTCCCTTGAAAATACTATTCATTAGATCCTTGAAAATATAAGGTGAATTAGTCAGTCCAAAATGCATTATTGTAAACTTGTAATGCTCGTACCTGGTTCGAAATGATGTTTTTAGAATGTCTTCCTTCTTCACACACAACTGATTATATCCAAATCGAAAATCAAACTTTGAAAAATATTGAGCTCCATGAATTTGGTTGAATAAATCATCAATGCGAGGTAGGGGATACTTGTTATTTATTGTTATAACATTGATCTCCCTATAGTCAGTGCACAACCTCATAGTTTCATCTTTCTTCTTAATAAAAAGAACAGGGGCTCCCCATAGAGAAACAATAGGGTGAATAAATCCTTTAATAATAAATTCCTCTAGTTTTTTCATTACTTCCACTAATTCTATAGTGGACATTTTTAAAGGGGTCTTCGATATGGGCCTTAAAATAGAAATTAAATCAATAGAAAACTCAATTCCTCATTATATAGGATGATTAGGAAAATCCTATGGAAAAACATCGACATATTTTTCTCAATAGGTACATAAAAAATTTGAACATTCTTTTCCTCATACATAGTTATTTTATTCTCTTCCTCCCAAATATTTAAACTAGTAGAGCTACTGAGGTTGGATCTATATAAGAATCAAGTGGTGACATTTCTTCTCTAAAGATAAGGTACTCCTTATCATCATCGAAAACTGTAACCTCCTTCTTCTGAAAATAAATTTTTGCATCATGGTATGAAATCCAATCCATACCAAGTATTATATCAAATTCAATCATGGGTATGATGATGAGATCAACAGATAAAGAACATTTATATGCCCTAATGGGGACTGATTCAAAAAACTATGTTTTGATGATTCTTCTCTTATGAGTTTTGAATGATGACTTCCTTTTTAAATCAAATTGGAAATTTATAATTTTCATAAAATACTAGGAATATTGAAAATAATGGGATGATCCAGAATCAAATATAACATTGGTAAAATTTGGGGAAACAATTAAATTACCTACGACCACGTCATTTGTAGCCTCAAACTCAGTAATATTGATCGCATAAGCTTGGTCTTTCTCCCTTATCCTTTTATGAGGTATGATTCCTTGGAATACATGAAATTCATTTGAATAATGCCCCATCTCTCTATAATTATAGCATTCTACTTTGAAATCCTCTTTCATTCCCTTGTAATCCCAAGCTCGGTGGTTGTTTTCACCACACTTGTAACATACTCCAATTCCCTTCAGGCAAGTACTGAGGTGTTCCTTCCCACCTTTTTTGTAGGATAGAAACTAATATGTTCCCTTCTTCTCCTTATTTTCATTTATAGAGTGTTCGGAAGATCTCTTCATATCTTTGTTTACTTTAGAGTCTAAGACATAGAGAATTCCTTTTCTGTCTGGATTGCACATGAGACAATATCTTCATACGATGAGAAGGATTGTGATACTAATGTTCAACGAAAAATGGTTTTAACTAATCAAATAATTGTTCAATATTACTCCTTGGGTTATATATATAATATGATTAATGCCTTGCGAACCTTTTAATGTTATCCATATACTTTGTGACATTATCATCCTCTTTTTGCCTCAAACTCAAAAATTTTATTTCCATATCTGCTCGATGGTCACGAGGAAAGTATTTTTCTATTAAATTCTCTTTAAACTCCCTCCATTCCATATTTGATACTTATTCATCCTCCTTTTTTTCTAATTAATAACCACTATTGATAATCATCTCCCATGAGGTGATAAACTGCCATGAAATTTTTTCCATTTCACTACTCCCCTAAGCATGAAATATTTTCTCTAAGGAACATATCCATTGCTCAGCTAAAAATGGATTTGTAATCCCATTTAATTTTGGTGGTTGTTTCCTTATGAAGTGGTCTAACATTAATCCTCGACATTGTGGATCAGGGTGCTCTATACAGGTAAGGTTATTATTCCTAACCTAAGTGAGTTGTCCCAGTATGGTTATAATTTGTTCCGCACCAGTTACATCACCAGATCCACTATAATTTTATTAAGTAGGAAGGAAATACCTACATGGATTTTATGCGTTGATATGGTTTCCATTCCATCCACTGGGCTTCATTTCTAAATAATGGAATACACTAGATTAGTTTATGAATCACTACACACAATTCTGAACTACTAAAATACCTAACATAAATTGAACAATTTATTCGTATAATCCATAATCATAAAAAAATTCTTTGAGGAAGTATTTACTCATAAATCCTTCATAATGGTTGGTAAAGAAAATTTGAATTATCCTAAGTATATACCCTGGGAGTTTCGTAACCAAGAGTGCAATAAGTCTCGTTGTCGTGTACTAGGATACCTCGGGTCAAGCCCAAAACTACTTGTCAGTGTTTTCAATCCTAGTTACATCTATTCCAGAGTCGCATCTACCTACTCGTATCCAGACATGAAAGTATTTCTTGGAAAATAAAAAAAAATTATACATTAACAATATTATAGGACGTTTTCCTATACTAATACTCAAATTCAATCTTAGGGTATTGATCTTTAATCAAATTCTTTTTCTAAATACACCTTTTAAGGTTTTTACTAAACATACTTTGATACAAACTGAATCGCCCTGAACCTAGTTACCCAGCATCAGTGCATTATTACATAACATTGGCATAATCCCATGGGATCAAATCATGAAAGACCAATAAGTTTAGTATCATTCTAAGTACTATATATAAACATAAGTTATATATTACATTATGAAATGAAAATAAACAACATCGTGTCTCCTTTGACCAAATTCATCTCCCTTTGTCTATTCTTATAGGTTAATAGTAATATAATTCTTTTCATATTTGAAAAAAATAAAACATAGAAAGTGGTGAGCTCAGGTGCTTAATAAAGATAACAATATAGCAGAAACTTTTATAAATAATGATAAACATTTAAGGCGATGCATAAGACTGAAACACAAGCCATTTAAACATAAACTTCAGCATAATATGGAAAATATAAATCAAATAATTTCATTTACTTATTCACATGGATATTTTACTAGTCGAATAATCACATGTAATATCAATATCCAATTTTAAAATGATGGAATGCATAATGTCGGACATCGTAACCATAGAGTCAAGGCCTCATGAAAAGACTGAAAATAAGATTTTGGCAATGCCTTGTGCCAAGGCACTAGTTCGTCTCATGTGACCTACTGATGCATTGAGGTGATATAGCAGGCTCCACCCATCACTTACTAATTCCAATGCATTCCTCATATGAAAATGTTGAAACAAAACATAAACATTCATATTAAAATGAGTATACGAAATGATAATACTTTATCCATAGACCGGGAATGGTATAAAAAAACGCATCCATAGTGATAGATATCAAAAAACCTTCAATACAATATGAAATATTTTATCATAATAAATCAAATTCAAACAAGTGTAAAACCCATCAAAGGATATTGACATAGATGAAATAAATACTATTTGAGAGAAATACCTCTTACTATTTTGGAATTATTTAAAATTCACATAATCATTAAAGAAAACATTTATTTTGAAAATATTTTTATAATATTTTAAGGGAAGCTTATAAGGTGTTATAATGGAGGAAAATAGTCGCACCCTCCGTATAAGTTTAAAAAAAACTCTTACCATAATTTGTTGAAAATGTCATAAAGTACCTTGTTTGGAAAACAATTGAAAGATTCTTTTCAAATTTTTTTATAAAAAGTCATTAAAATGAGTAAATGGCTTTAACCATAGTCTAGTAAATAGTAAAAATGTTTTGAAATGCATTTTTAAGAAACAAGGATTTGGATGATAAAGAGGTACCAGTAGATACTAACATATAAACAACTTCATATAAAAGAGATTGTTAAATTAACCCTTACCTGGTAATTTTCCAAGATTGAGGGTAAGTTAACCTCCTTTATTAAATTTAAATAATTGTTATTAAATTATACAAGAACCACATACATAAATATTATATCATATATGATCTTCTAATATTTCTTCGTTAATAATATTTTAGCAGTATCAATGTTTCAGCTGTTTAATGATTCATTTTCCATTATATGTTTTGTTACATAAGTCATGTTTGTTACAGATAGGATGTATTTGATTCATATACAGAATTAGATTAAGTTTGAAAACGTTATTTATAATTATAAAATAAAAATTATTTTCGAATGATTACAATGGGGAATGAATCTCATCGCATTCGTGGAGATGGTAATCCATATGTACGCATGAGAGACAATATCATTATATTGATGGTGAAAATGTATATAATTTGATATTATATAATATACAAATAATCATGAACATGATATATTTATTATTTATATCAATTATACTCATTATTATACCCATCCAAATAATGAAGTGTTGAATAACTAACTACACCACGACATGGAAACCGAAAGTCATAAGTACACATGTATGGTGACTTTGACATTCATAGGATGGATTGAATAATAAACATGGTTTTACTATATTTATAAAAACATTACAGTATATATAAGGTAATGGGGTTATTATTTTTTTATGGAAACAACAAAGAAAGAGGAATTGGAAGAAAAACATAACTTTGAAAGAGGTGATGAAATTATTACCTCTTATTCAGGTTCTTCCTTTTGATTTGATCAAAAGGGATCCTTAGGTTGGATTTATGATAAAATTATGGAATTTAGGTTGAATTGAGGGTAGTTAGGGGGATATCTGAGTAGGTTTTTGCCAATCCAGATTGATTTGTAGGTGTTAAATTAAGAGAAGGGGAAGTAACCTTTTATAAGATAGGTGAGGGTCACTTTTTGAAAAGCATGAAATATTATTTTATTATACAATCATATTCGGTTTATAATGGCTCAAAAGGATTTATATAGAGTATAAGGTGGTTCTAGGTCCAAAACCTCTCAACCAATAGGTTTTAGATAGGTTTAGGTCACTATAATAACCTTATCTTTTAGATTTAACTTTTAGTTAAATAGTTTAACTTTTACCACGTATTATTTTATTATTATAATAAATGGTTAATATACATACAATAAAAAGTCAATAGAACCAATAGTGGTTAATTATTGATATATATATCATTATATAATTTCTTTGGATGAACCTTTTATTTTTAGGAATATTATATCAATTAGTAATATATTATTTGTTTTAAAAACTCATTTGGGTCAATTTTGATACTATTTAGAATTTCATTTTTCTGAAAGTCCTAAAAAAGTTATCATTTAGAAAAAAAATTATTTAATCAACCCTAACATGTCATATTAACCTATAAAAGTCGTATGGGGAAAGTGTACTGGATTAGTCTATCAATTCGTTTGTCTGAGAAAATTGGATTTGTTATAGCCATATATTTATACTAATCATGTGATAACTGCTCAATGGCTATATTAACAATGGTCACAATTATTAATGGTATTTTTAAAATCTAGAAATATTAAACCAATGGATTTTTCATTTTATATAACCATAATAAGACATTTAATTATATCAAGAGGAATTTACATTAATAAAAGATTGGGTCATTACAATCTTCTCCCCTTAAGAAATTTCACCCTTGAAATTTCCTTTTCCTGCACTAAAACAGATGTGGGTAACTTTTCTTCATCACTTCCTCTAATTCTCACGTTGCTTCTTCAAACTTGCAGTTTCTCCAAAACACATTCACGAGGGGAATTGTCTTATTTTGAATAATTTTTTCTCTACAATCTAAGATCTTCATTGGTTCCTCCTTATAAGATCGATCATCCTCTAGTTGTACTACCTCTAAAGCGAGTACATGTGAAGGGTATGGTATGTACTTCCTTAAGAGGGATACATGAAAGACATCATGTACTTTGCCCATGGTAGGTGGAACTTCTAGTTGATAATCCATAGCCCCATCATGGTCAAGAATCTATAAGGGGGTGATGTACCTAGGATGTAACTACCCTTTCATTCCAAACCTCATGACCTTATTCCATGAAGATATGTGTAGATATACCATGTCTCCAACTTTAAACTCAATGTCTCATAAACAGTTATCTGCATAAATTTCTATCGACTCTGGGCTACAATGATATGTTGCAGAATGGTTTTCCCTTTCCCACCCATTTCATCGACCATTTATGGTCCTAGAAGATTACGCTCACCAGCTTCATCCCAACATGTCGGTGTTCTACACCTCTTCCCATACAGTGCTTTCAAGGTGTCATTTAGATGATCAAGTGGAAACAGTTATTGTAAAATAATTCAACCAATGGAAGATATTGGCCCCACCCTCCTTTTATGTCCATAGAACATGATATTAACATATCCTCTAGTGTTTGAATAGTTCGCTCATATTAGCCATTAATTTGATGATGATAAGCCGTACTGAATTTCATTTCTATATCCATATCATGTTGAAGAATCCTCCAAAACATAGAGGTTAATCTTGGATCTCGATCGAATATAATTGATTGTGGTACTCCATGCAGAATTACCACTTACCTGATAAATATTCATGCTAGTTGATCCCTTGATAAATCCTCCAAAATTGAAATAAATTATGCGGACTTTATAAGATGATCCATAACAACCCAGATTGCATTGTTGCCTTTAGATGTCTTTAGATGTCCGTTGACAAAGTCCATGGTGACGTTCTCCCATTTCCATGCTGGTATGGGCAATGGTTGCATCATCCCCTTAAACTTCTACCTCTTTGCCTTTACTTGTTGACACACCAGGCACATTGATGTATACTAATTAATATCTTTCTTCATATTATCCCACCAATAATTCTCTCAGAGATCTTGATACATCTTTGTGTTTCTTGGGTAAATAGAGAAATTTAAACTGTGTGCATCATCAAAAAGTTCCTTCTTCAGCTCCAGACTTGATGGAACATATAGTCTTTCCACAAATCACACAATTCCTTCTTCATTAACATTGAACTTCAAGGATTTACCTTTTTTTAAAGCTTCCACTTTCATCTGAATCCCCACATCATCCTTTTGAGAATCCTTTAACTTTTCCAAAAGAAACAGTTGAGGAATCATTTGTGAAAGGATTGAGGATGTTCCCTTCTTTAT
The DNA here is from genome assembly GCA_963277665.1 of Viscum album. NCBI lineage: Eukaryota > Viridiplantae > Streptophyta > Magnoliopsida > Santalales > Viscaceae > Viscum > Viscum album. Next base: position 1,079,711,079 of record OY728145.1, on the reverse strand, counting down.
GATTCTCATGTCCATCTTCATCAAATCTAAGAAGATTGGATCCTTTTAAATTATCATCAATGATAGAATCGTTGGATCCTTTCTACTTAGAGAATCCACAGCCTTGTTCGCTTTCCCATGGTGGTAATGGATTTAGCAGTTACTGTCTTTGATTATCTTTAACCATCTTCTTTGGTGCATGTTCAACTCTTTCTGTATGAATATATACTTTAGACTTTTGTGGTCTGTATATATTTCACACTTCTCCCCAACAAGATAATGCCACCACAATTTTAAAGTGAAGATCACCACAGCCAACTCCATATCATGTGTTGGATAATTCTTCTCATGAACTTTTAAATTCCTTTAATCATAGGCAATGACTTTGTCATTTTTCATTAACACACAGCCCAATCCCTTCTTCAAATCATCACTAAATAAAAAAAAATGTTCTCCACTTGTGGGTAAAGTGATCATGGTCATAGTGATAAGCCTCCATTTCAACTCCTTGAATCATTCTTCACATTCATCACTCCAATAAAACATTACTCCCTACTGAGATAACTTTCTATGAGGGTTGGAAAAGTGTTAGAAATTTCTCACAAATCGTCGATAATATCCAGCTTACCCCAAGAATTGGTAGATATCTGTTACCGATGCTGGCCCCGGCCATCCCTCTATTACAGATGTCTTGGAGGGATCCATAGATATCCCATTACTTGTGATGATATGGCCCAATTAAGATACATCATTCAACTAAAAATCACATTTTCTATACTTCTCATAGAGCTTCTCCTTTCCCAAGGTCTCTAGTATAGTTCTTAGACACTCATCATGATCCTCCTTGGTTTTGAAGTATATTTGAATATCATATATAAAGACTACCAAATTTTCTTTGAGGTAGTCTCTAAAGACTCTATTAATCAAGTCCATTAAGATTTTTGGAAAATTAGTGATTCCAAAAGACATTACTATGAATTCATAGTGCTCGTATCTTATACGAAAAGCAGTCTTGGGCACATATTCCTTCTTTACCCTTACATGATAATACCTCAACCGCAAATCTACCCTGGGGAAGTATTTTTCTCCATGTAGTTGATCAAACAAGTCATAAATTCAAGGGAGGGGATACTTGTTATTTATTGAGATTTTGTTACCCTCATGATAATTGAGGTAAAGGGGCACTGAACCATCCTTTTTCTTGACTAAGAGAACTGGTGTACCCCATGGTGAAGCACTTGGGCATATAAACCCTTAATCTAGATTCTCCTATGGTTGTTTATTCAGCTCCACGATAGCCATTCTATACGGAGTCTTCGATATTGGAAATTCTCTATGTATATGGTCAATTAAGAATTCAACATCTCTTCAAGGAGGAAGACCAGACAATTCCTAAGGAAACATGACAGTGAATTCCCTCACAATAGGCATGTCTTCAAGGATGGTTTCCTCCTTAGACTCAATCATCTAATCAAGATATGTGTTCTTATAGGGTAGTAATATTCATGCTTGAGATGATGGAGCTAAATATGATTCATCTCTATCCTTGAAGTTGTATGGAATCGGGGGTCGATTCTCCACAGGGAGAGTGATTTACTGCTTAGGGAAATTTATGTTGGCTCTATATAAGGAAATCCAGTCCATGCAAAGAATTTCATAAAATTCCACCAGAGAGAGTATGATGAGGTTCACCAGGAAGTTCAATCCACCGATTAATACATGGGAGGATTTATATTCATGGTATTCAATGATTCCCCCATTTTTATACCCATCTACATCTTTACTTCCATGATTTTTTGGAGGTGTTGGGATTGTTCTACTAAAATTTTGGGATATAAAAGAATGCGTAGAACTATGGGAGATAACCATTCCTTTCGATTTTTTATTCTGGTTCTACTATATCCAATATATAAATAGGTATGAGTACTTTTAAACAATTAAACACATTATGGGGAATCCAAATACAAAAAGGGATGACTTATAAATATCTTTTATTTCTTTAACTTATGAATCTATAGGCTTCAATCTATGTTATCCATGATCTACATTCTAACATATATTCTTAGTGAATTTTTTTAAGTCCCTTAATAATGGTTTATACTAAGCTTCTGAATTAAAGAAATTCCACCAGGAGTGTCGTAAGCAAGAGTGTAGTAAGGCCTGTTATCATGCACCAATTCTCGTTCGAGTCTATCTAAAAATTGTGTTTTTGGGTTTTACCAGTGGGATACATCTGTGTCTGAGCTACCTCTACCTGCTCATATCCATACATGGATGTATTTTCATGATAAAACACTTACTCAATACTCACCAAAACATAGGGATGTTTTCATTATACATAATACTGTCTTTGAGGCTTCACTAGGGTTTTCTAATCCTAATCCCAAAAATAACTAAAGCTATCATCTAATACCAACTATAATAACATTTTTCTTTATTACACACTTAAACATGATTTATTACATAAAATTCACTTGATAAAACTTAGAATATAGAGAGGTTTAGTGGCTTTGTGTCTTAGGACCATTACATAACAACATAAAACATGAAATACAACATCTTTATTGAATTCTTATTTTACATGACCACTACATTCCCTCGTACATAGCATTGCATAGGATAAAATGAGGACATGCATAAGAAAAGGGTGAGCTATAAATCCCAACAAGGGAATAAACATGGAATAACATAAGGAATACAATACATGTTAGAAAATAATCATATCAATGAATCACAAGAGAAACATGAACATAAAGGCATGATAAAGCATGATAATCATAACATGGAGATGTGGCAACAACACTTAACATTGAATTAGCATGAGCCAAGTCTCATATCACATGGAGTACTAGTAAACTCTCATTTCTCATGAAACACAAGTAAACCCTCATTGCACTTCAATTAGCATTAGTCAACACTCATTTCACAAGACATATCATGATACTATACTTTACCCAATGCATTGCAGTGCTATCAGGGCACACCCTTCTTAAACATTTCATTTCATGCATAAGTGTGCCACAAAGATCATACAACATGGAATCAATCATCATCATTTATTCTATGATAATGTGATGTGGAATAAATAAATGAAACATTATAATCAATAAGTAAATGTTCATAAATTTTAATACCCATGATAGAAAAATGGGCATGGTATTCACTACACAATGTCATTATCTTGGAACATCCTAGTGCAATTTCGACAGCATAATAGCGTGAAATAAATACTCATAAAAAATTGTTGATGAGAGAGAAAGCGGTGTCTCATAACATTAACATGAAATGGAAAGTAAGGGGGTCATATATATATTTTTTACAACTAACTTAATGAAATTTATATGCATAATACAAAATAATTACTTGGATGAAAAGAGGATAGAGAAATCTCTCACAAAATTTTGTCAAGGTAACGGGTGTACATGGGAGGAATTAATAGGATAGAAAGGGGTCTCCCATAATAAAAACATAAAGAGGAAATTATCGTGAAGGTGAAAAATCATACCCCAAAATTTTTAATTGAAAACAAAAGGTCATAACAACTTAAAGAAAATTGGGCAAAAATGAGAAAAGAAGAAATCCCTTACTTGTAAGTGTTCTTCCAATGTCTTGGGAGAGGCTTGATAGATGCTTCTTGGGAGATTATAAAACCTTGGTGGTATTCTAGATAGAATAGGGCAGAGGTTGGATTAACTCCAATGTCTTTGATTGAAGAGGAAGTGGGAGCTTGTATGGGTTTATATAGGAAATGAGAGGGAATTATTTATTATTTTGGTTTGGGACACCACACATTAAACTAGTCAAAACCACAATCCATCCCATGGTATTTGCCCATGGTTTTTGAAAAAGGGGAATGGAAAACAATATTTTATAATTATAATGGCCGAACATCTAAAAATAATAGGTTTTCTTATGTGGAGGTGAGTCACACTCTCGAGTAAAACAATTTAAAAAGACCAAATGTTTTATATGTCTTGAAGGGTCCACTAAGGCTTTGTAAAATAAATCAAAAAACCCAAAATCAAATAATTTTAATGGTAAAACATATATTTTCCGAAAATTATGTTTATAGTATTGTATTTTATCCCTATTAGGTCATTATGATGTCATAAAACACATTATATATTTTAACAATATTAAATTTTTACCCAAAACATTTTACTATCTCATAAATCTATGAAAAATTCACCATTGGATAATTTTGAAATCCTGATTCCAAAAATAATATTCATTTTATCTAAATTTTTTTTTAAATATGTGCATTTTCACTTTTAAAATAAAAACCTAAATTTATTGAAAAATCATGGGTTTTGAAAAAAATAACTTTCAAACCATAATAAAAATTTCAATTGCATTCATAAAATTTTACGATAAATTATATTTAATAAAAATTAATTTAATAATAATTATAATATTTTATTAAAATATTATTTAATTCTTAAATCCATTAATTCATCAAAATTGATTTCTTAGTTGAATATTAACAAAAAATATTATATGTGCTTTGAAAACTATTTATAATGTAACAATAATAATGTGAATGTATAATCATTATTATATACAAAAATAATTCACATATTTGTAGTGTTAAAATTATTTTACATAACCCCATATAACACCCACAAAAGATCGAAGGGTAAGGTGCGTGATGGTAACAGACTCTTGGGGTGGCTCAGATAACATCGCTCGGGTGGTAGTCTCTACTAAAATCCACTTCTCCCATAATCAGTTCTGCTCAAGCTTCATGTGTTCAATCTCGGCTTGGGCTTGGACAAGAGTGAAACCTATTGACGCCACCATTATTACGAGATTCAAAAAATGGGCTTCGTACGGGGAAAGTCTAATGGATGAGTCCATCACATCTTTTGTATGAGTAAATTGGATTTGTTAAAGCCCTATATTTATGCAAATCATGTTATTATTGTTCAATGGATATATTAGCAACAGTCACAATTCAAAACAATATTTCAAAATATTGAAACATAAAACCAATGAAGTTCACATTTTATATAACCATAATAAGAAATTTAATTTGATCAAGATAAATTTCCATTAATAAAAGTTTGGGTCGTTACATTTATGATAGGGTATTACTCTGAAAGAGGATTCCCTAAATCGGTCAGGGCCTACACTTGGAATTATGTCTGAAGACTAATATAGTCGGGTTTTCCCCTCTGGAATATGCCCACGGATTATTTTAGGATCATGTTTATGTCATGGCCACCATACCTATAATCCCACATGATTCATTCATGGTGTGAGAAACAATAGAAGTAGAAGATCAAGAAAAACACAGAATATGCTTTCCCCTATGGTTGGATACATGGCCTTGAGGACCCATACATATGGGGGAACTTTAGAGGAAGGTGATAGTAATATTTAAAATAATACTCTTCCAAAAGTTGCGTCCACCTGTGTGGATGCCATGTTTGTGTTTAGCCTCTGTGTCCATCTAAGTATGGATGAGTCATGCTCGAATATGATGTAAAAGAGGAAGTCAAAGATCTGGCCAACCACACTTCTCCTCCTCTATTGGAGGAAGAGTTTGAGGCTATGGGAGGGAGAGGATTGTACTCTGGTGTGTATCCCCTCTTCGACCCTATAGCCAAGTGCGTGAGGATGAGCTGAAGGGAAACCTCCTTCAAAAAAATATAGGGGATTAATCTAGGAGGGATGCCCTTAAATTGGATTGATAATGGTAGTGGAGGATCTCATTTCATGTTAAATGGAAAATAAACTGTAATACTCACCCTCCCCAACTATAATTGGAGGCTATGGATCATAGAGATGATGCGGGTAGGACATGGTCATTACCCTAGTATCAGAGACTGGAAACTCCCTAAAACAATCCCAAGGGTAGGATTCTTTGTGACCGAAGGGATATAAATCCACATACACCCTAATAACCACAACCCTCTTGTAAGATAAGTATGGGAAACCTTTGAATAAAAGGAATAAAAATCCAAATAGAAGATAGGTTGGTGTGCCGTTTCCCATGGTTTTCTATGTCCAGAGGTATCGATGGAGGTTTCAAATTGGTCACTCTCAGACGAGGGAGAAAATTGAGAGGAATCCCTACCATGTGTGGCCTAGAAAATGGCCTAATCAGGGTCTCAAGTATGGTATAGGCTAGGGTGATCCATGAGTGGCTCATTCATATAGGCATTGGTGAGAAAAATAAGTCTTTTGTAGGGGGTACTTTTCCCAGGTGGACTTGGGTGAGGTGTTGGTACCTTTGGAGATGATCCGCCTAAGCAAAAATAAACATTGGTGAGGCTTTTCTCAAGCCATCAATGGTCTTCATATATGTTCTCGTAAGTGTCTCATGAAAGACCCTATTTAGGCGAGGGGACCTCACACTAGTATTCGTCAACCACATGGGAGTGAGTAACTCACACAGTTGTTTTTTATTTTAAACATTTGAAGGAAATTAGTTTAACTATCCCCCTTTAATTACCTCTTCTTCATGTTTTATAGGACTACTTCAATAGAGTTGGAGGACTTGGGTGAAAGGCTAGGGTGATCAGTGTGATGGGATAGTTTTTTTATCAATACAAATGAAGACCCCAGGTTCATATTTATATGAAAATATGAATCCTTGGGTGAAGGGGCTATCTGAATTTAGGGTTCCATTGAGGTATCTCATCAAGGATATCACTTATATCGATCATGAAGGATGATTTATAATAACCCTTAGTAATGAAAGTGCTTTGGGGTGTATGTGACAATGGACTTTGGGGGACTTTTTGAAATTTTTCCATCTTCATTTCCCTTATTAACTTCTCCATAAGGTATTTCAATTTGTTCTATTTTCATCCATGTGAAAAAAAGAGTGTCAAAAAAAGCCCACCATACCCCCCACCCTTATGATTGGATCTGATTGAAGGAAGAGGTCCTGATCTTGAGGTAAAGGGATGAAAACGGTGTATGGATCATGTATTTAATCTCCACAGGTCATCCATGCTAGTAGGACTCTTAGGTCAACTGGGTAGGTAGGGTGACTCTGTGGGGAACATAGAGAGTCTTCATAACCTATAAATAGGGTCCTCATTTCAACAGCTGGCTCTCAAGACTCTGTATTTCAAGTCTCTTCATTCTAGTCCCACACACAGACCCTCCATTGAAGATTCCTTGCTTAATGAATTGTTTTGTAATACACGGTATGTCCCTACCTATGTGATACACACATCAGGGAGATCGAGTTACATATAGACCTTAAGAAATGGCATTGATTGAGTCACTGGGGTGAGGAACTTGCATGAGGCACATGTACGAGTTGACGCCTTTTCTAAATTTCATCCTTTTATAAGATTTTTTTTAATGAACATTTTTGTTAACATAAACATGGTAATTATTTACAGGTTCAATTTTCTCTATAAAGACTTGAGTTCCCAATGAATGTTCCCAGAATCCATTGAAGGAGATGGTGAAAAATATAGGGAATGACTGTTATAAAACATGCAATACTACTCTACCCGATCATGTAGGACATCTGAATAAATATCACTGTGAATTTAATAAGTGTAATTATCTATCTATTTATGGATATGACCATATGAATGATGTCTTTATTCTATCCTTCAAGAACTACAATTCTCTCCCCAAGTATAAATATTACCAAAACTTCACCACTACTATAATTTCGAGCATGGGTGCATATATTAATCATGGGATGTCTTCCACAAGCTGTTCCATACACCATATCTAGTGTGCTTCCGATTTGAAGATGAACAAACCTAAATTGAATTCGTACTATTATTCGTCCCTCTTCTTTGATTCCAAGACAAATCAGTCAAAGGGTACGATGAAATATTGGGACTTCCGATTGGGAGGGTGTGTTAATCCTACCTAGATGTGGGTATACCAGGTGGTCCAAACGTGTGAAAAGTTAAAGAAAAATTTCCAAGACATGAAAATATATGAGTTCTTCTAAATTGGTGAAAACTATGTATATATGAATTCTAAATTTATTCCTAATTTTTAAGTCATTTGAGTCCGTTGATAAACTTTTTCCACTTGATTTATTTATAAGTTTTTATTATTTTGTGTGTTATACAAAATATCTATGGGGCTCTGATCCTTAGAGATATATATGTTTAGTTAATCTTTTCAACGGTGATGTATGATGATAATGAATGAATTCCACCTCCGGATCATGAGATACTGAAGATAGTTTGTGATTTTTTAAGGTAATATAATTTTGTTTTAGGGGGTAGTCATCCTGAAGTGTGGATGAGTACATTCCTAGAGCCAATGGGATAAAACCCCACTTACAAATATCCAATTGGGTGTCCCAAGATAGTGAAGCAAAGAAATCTTGGTACATTCTAGTTGACTTAAGAAAAAAAGGGAGTATGAAAAATAGGGGTACAAACCAAATTAATGTATTTCTATAAAGACATGCCTCATGGGTTTTTGTCCATGTGTATAAGTATCTATATATTGCATGTCTATGATTCCAATTGTAGCTTAAGGTTTGCACATTTGTTTGTGGCATCCAAGCTGGCCATGAAGAAGCATGTGGGGTTTTAAATCCTCAAACTAGAGAAAATATATCGAATCCTTATGCATGAACATGTGGGGATGGAACTATTAAAAACTATAAGACTGTTACACGTAAAGGGGGATTGATATCGGATAATTTTATATCCTAAGCCATGTAAAGCAAGGTTGAGATTACTAGCAAGCCATTTCAACTGTTTGTTTAGGCTATTTATGGTTTTCCACCCTTTCTCTAATTCCCAGTGATATCCACTTAAGGATGTTCCTTCTAGGGAGTTAAACTTATTCCTGTATGGGGGCCTCCAACTAGACGCTTTTCTGATGATGAGAAGTCTATTATAGAGCTAAGTCTGTACATGATGAACTTTAGAGATGGTGTTCTATCAAATCATATATATATTAATGTTATATTTGAGATTTTTTCTCTATATAGGTTTTCACTCCAATTCATGTTCATGCAATAGATAATTATATCTCCTCTAGTGCATGTCTGATCATAAAAACATTTGGTGGTAGCCTGAAAGGTATGGGTACTTACTGCCATGGATTTGACTCAAGCGATGTCCAACCTACCTCAAGTGGATGAGACTAGTGGATTAACTTCATAGTATTCCAATTCATATATTTCATCATAGCCCCTAGAAGTTGTGGTAAAATATGTTCCTTGAATTGTTATCAGGAATACCACAAAGTGTAGAAATTGGGGTTGAAAGGAATATTATCATTCTGAATTTGTTTCTTCTCCCTCAAAGAATGCTTCATCCCCTTTGGAAGGTACTGATGATGAGATCTCAATTTTTCCCGAATGACCCCATGCATGGTTTATTTTATCTAATAGAATTAAAAGGTATATAACAACTAATATTTCACCTAGACAGTTCAATAATCACCCCCAAGAAGAGGCCTAGGTTCTATTTTCTAATCCTTCATCTGCGACAGAGAGAGTTGGGAAGCTCATGAAATCCATGGTGGCTATGTAATCTTTAATGTAGCTCAGAACAACCCCAAAATTCATGTGACCAGCGAAAGTACAACTTTGGAAAGAAAATTTCCTATGATGTTGAAATCATATATTCACTCCTTCATTCTAGGATGTGAATTCCATAGATAAGAGATGCTTAAGACCAACCCTATCTTCACTTTGAGGACCATCTCACCAAGGTGTGGATTAATATTCGGTAGCTAGATAATATCATTGATTCAATTGAAAACTAGATCATGGATAGGATATGGGTGGAGGAAATGATGAGATGGGGTACTGCTACAGAGTTCGATGGATCATCTTCATAGGAATAGATTGATATTTTCAATCTCCATGACAGAAGTTCCATTTTTCTCATATCTTCATTTTCTCCTCTTTACATTTATCTAGAAAAAATAGATGTTTCTGAGGAGACTGTCTTCTTAATTTGAAGTGGGCCATGACTGGATCAACTAAGACTTCATCGCTGAAATATGGCCCAACTGGTACCCTACTTGGGACTACTGAATTGCCTCCCGAACAGGGATCTCTACCTCTTGGACAACAAAAAATAGAGGCTGATATAGCAGAGGAAACTATATTTCTCCCATCAATACCTATCTTTTTCAATGTATTGAGGCCAATAGTGGAAGCCAGTTTCCTAGTGATTTTAAAATTTTCATCGAGGGGATGATAGAACTTCAATTCCTTGAAAATTTGAGCCCTAGTATCATCTCAGGATCTCATTTAAAATAAAAGATCACCTAAATTGAACTATAAACATAACCATTTCAGATTTGATTTTTTGTTTCAATGAAACTCGTTACTAGAAATCACTTCCTGATAGATCCATAAAAGGATCTATCTAGATAGTGTACATGTGCTTTAAAAGAATGTGGGAGTACAGATTATAAAATGTTGAGTGCTAGCATAGTGATCCAATGATGTCTTCAACATCCCAACGATCACCACGATTCTCTGCCTTTGATTCATGAAGGCATCCGATGGATCGACACTGAAGAGGGAGAGAATCTATCTCTAGAATGTGGGAGGAAAGAGAGTCTCTCATTTATAAATAAATGGATAATCCTTGATAACAGAGCCTTTCTCTTTATTTATAGTGGAAGAGGCTTAACACCTAGTAGGGTTCCCCAGCCCCTGGAAATTTAACATCCACTAAATAGTAATTATGATGAACTAAATTGAACAATAAATATAATTAATAATTTTTCACATACATGTTATATATATATATATATATAATATTACGTGATAATCCTGAGTCATTTAACATGACTCGTAATCCCACATAATAATAAACAAATATTTAATATTAAAATAATAATCATTTCATTATTATTTTATCGTATTTATATGACTTGTAAATAAATTTAAATAAATTCAAACCAATTATACATAACATGAATAAAAATTAATTTTTTTTAATCTTTGGTGATCGATACATTTTATATTACTCAGACCCCATAGTGGGGACCACCATGACCAATATACCTATTCAACTGAAATTGGAGGATTCTTTAATACACTATTGTGTGTGACCCTCTAGGACCTTATCTTGAAAGTAGTAAATAAAATCCATAGACTGTGAGTGCAGTCTAACAACCCATGAAGGCCCCTAAAGTGATAAAGATTTTCATAACAATGACAACCAAATTACAAACATGCATAGTGTATTATAATTTCTATGTCATTAATATCTCATAATGTAGGATGCACACTTGTTTCCTTGCCCTTTTCTTGCTTTATTATTTGATGATGTTACTGGATGGATTTACCCTCAACTATCTTATCAAGGTCTCATGAAGGTACTACCATCCTGATCAACAAGGCCCAAGATATATAACTTCCTATACTTAGAAGTGAAATATACTTTCTTGACTATTTAACCAATTTCATACCACCAATGACGCACCAAACACAAACAACCTCACCATGATTTCATTATCATAGTTTTCTCCATGCATCAAAGTACACAATAAAATGACACACATTGGTAATGGTATCATGTCAAGTGACCAATACACATGTTCGTAGATAGGATCAACCAATGACACCCAAAACATGTGGTGTTATTATTGGTGGGTCTATCAACATGATCTCACTACCATAGGTCACCAAGTGAGAACTTCATGAGAAGAAGTCTCAATGTGTATGAGCCCCTGGAATCTGATAGTAAAATATATACTATGTCCAACCAGAAAGATGTATCTAGACCGTAGAACCGTTGTTTATGATTAATGATATAGTATCTCAAGGTTCTCATTATAGCCTGTTATTTTCTATAACCTTTTGAAGCAACCATTAATCAAGGACATTACCATTAAATATGGGATGTAGAAAATTCTACACTATAATGGTAAATATACATCACGTATAACAAAATGTATACAGAATATAGTAATCAAATGTACTGCATAGTGGGGTCTAGAGAACCCATTATTTCCACTCTACCACTTTCACTAGAGAAAACATACTAACCATACTTGTTATCTACTCCTATGATAAATAACATGTTTCTACTGAGTAATAGATTTAGCTGTTGTGTTATCCAAATACCTACCGCATATCTATTCTATTTTAAGAAACATTATCTTCTTGAGTATAACCTCTCAAGAGATGGTTTCCCCCGAGTATTTATCTTTTATTTACACTATTATAACTTGAAATCCTAGCTAGTATGAATATCGTAATTTATATTATGATACTACTTTACTTACTAGTTGTGATTCCATGAAATAGAACAAATCATTGCATTTAATAGTTATTCTGTTTTATGAAACCTTATCTTCTTGAGTATAACCTCTCAATTATTGTACATATCAGTTCATACGTGAATAATCCATCAGTAAAGAATATGGTACTCAAATCACAAATTTAATTTCTTCCCGTGTTTTGAACATGTCAACATGGATAGATTATTCCATGTAAAATTGGACACAATTCATAACATGAATTGTTCTAGCTGTATTTTTTAATACTATGTCACTATAATGATTGAATATTTCTAACAAATCATTAGATCGACCTTGGTAGAACTTGTTACCTAGAATATAGGATTCTACTTTAAGTCAATCTATAGATAATTACTTTTACTCTGGTGATAAATAACTATAATACCAAAATATGTTTACCATATGTTGTGGAACATATTTCACTTGGAAAATAATGGCTCTCCCACGAGCCTCTTGTAGTCATATGGAAAAACTCATTCCAAATGAATATTATAAGATCATGATGTTGAATTTAATCCTGAAATAGATTTTAGTAACTTGAAACCCTTATTGTCATTCAATGGTGTCGACATCCTTTTCTGGTTGCGTCGTATAGACACCTTCCCAAAAATTGGATAATAATACAACATCCAATTAAAATGATCTTAAAAGATAGCTATGAAAAGTAAAATTTTAATTGATTTTCTCATTCCAACTAAGTATAACCAATCAAGCCTTCTTGGTACCACACTTGAACCATCCATGTATCATCTCTCTTGAGTACCCACTATAGTATTCATAATAATAAACCCCATTTTACTATGATACATGGATTCCATTATTGAATTTTAATTAATCTTTTCAATCCTAGCTAATTATCATATATTGCTTACTTGTAGGGGTTATTATTCTCACTGAATAATGAATCACCACCCATGGTGAACTCAAAACCATCACCTTGGTTTTTAACCTTCCTACACAGTATGTGTCTCTAGAACATTCCTATTACACATGCACTCATAGAACTTATTCCAATTCCAAACATTTGTTCATCTAAAGCATTTACTAAACCCAATTCAATCTTTCTTCCACTATCTTAAGTAGAGATGTTAAACTTTTTAAAATAAATTTAGTCTGTCACTTGATAACCACTTTTCTATTTCGTGGATTTATGTAATCTCCGGGAAAAATTTTAGGTTTTTACTAAGAAGCACAATGTGTTTACCTTGACATATGTTTGTTCATATCCTAACAAACTATTGGCATCTTAAAACATGTCATATGATATAACGGATTTACATCATACTAGGACTCATATGATATCCTTTGTTTATTTTTAGTTGGAATATAAGATATGGTATTTCTACATTATTTTCAAAGCATGTCTTAAAATATAATGGAAGTTTCCGCAAGTTGTAACATTGATGCAACTTAAATCATTATTATTATGTATAATATATTAATTTGGGAGTTTCTCCATGCTTTATTTTTCTGAACAATGTTAACATGTAAGACAGATCATCGATCCTCCTTATTAGACTTAATGTTTTGATGTAGATAAGGTAATTTGTGTTTAATATTTACCCCACATTATATTATCATGATTGATTAATACATGGTCATGACACTCTTCGGCATTCTAATCCAAAGATACTCATATCTTATAGCCATAATTATACATCACTTACACATTACTTAATTACTTAAAGGAATCATATGAAGTATCTTTACCACTAGCTTTCCCTTGGAATAGTTCACTCTCACTTGTTGTACTAATTCCATAAGCATTGTGACATACCCTTATTTGTGAAGGTTTCTTTTTAACATCTAAATACATCAAAAATACCAAATGTATAAATCTACGTCGAACCTAAATACCATACTTGGTATATTCTTGATGTCTACATTTAGTTTTTCGTGCAAAATAATTATCTTACTGCAACTAGGTAAAAACCATAAATTTTTTATATTAATCACTTATTATCTATGATTTAAGTACCACTAAACTATTTTTTGAGAATGTTACCTCAAACAAAATACCTTCCTAAACTAGGTATAATGACCCACTATGTTCAAAGGGAAAATGAGTCAAATTTGTTTGGTTATAATAAAAAACATTATCAACTATAATCATTCACTTGGAAATTATATGTTATGTGTTTCCCACCGCTAACTTAGGAATCACCCTTTCACAGCTTCTTAGAGAAAATACAATACTTATTGTAATACTTCTATACTTACATGGATAATATATTTTAATATAAATATGTGAAACAAATATTTTATTTAATATCCAAGAATTATGTTAGAAAAAAAAACTTTTATTTGATGAATATACAGTGAAGAAGAAGTAGGTTATTGCTTATTCCATTCAGTTCATCTTGTTTTTAATTTCCATAAAAATGTATTTCATAATATGAAATGAAAAAAACTATTGTTTAATATAAAACATAAATACTTATAAGTTCATTATGAATGATACATTGGTGTGACTTTTCATTGGCCTTTTTGCCTTGCCTTCCAATTTAATCCCTATAAAACACAATAATGCAATTTCTTTAATATTCTTTTTACTTAGAAAATATTACCTAAAAGGTAATTAAGCGCTTACTCCATACTGTTCCTTTTCATCATTAAATGAAACTAGATTAATTAGTTGAAAATGACATAATAATGGGATTCCATGAAAGGTCATCAGTTTTCTTGAATGATTACACAAATTGGGTGTAATCATTACATTCAAATCTTGCTTTACTTTCTCCTCGGTAACTTCTCAAAGATTAGACTACGTGTTCTTATGAACCATGTTGTAATTTAGTCACCATAACTAAAATTGAGCATTAATGATAGCATCATAATATGCCTAATTTATGAGTCTCCTAAATCATTTTAACTCTCGTGCTTCTTTAGGTGGCTTAACAGGTATTGGGACACCAACACCATGAATTTATGAAATACAAGTATTCTGTGTAGGAACCTGTACTACACTTGGAAATTCATGCTAGTTTGGACATTAAACTTTGTCCAATATTTATCACAGTATATCTTATTATATTATTTGAAATTTTCTAAAAAAACTATAGAAATTAGTACATTTATGTTGATTACTGAATTATACATTATCAATTAATTTAATTCTTATATGTATCCCATTATTTTATAGATTTCTAGGAACCCTCTATAATATAATTGAAACACTATGTCGCTTTAGTGTTCTAGTGGAAAGGATCCCTGAACCTCATCTCATATTATACAAGCTATGGTTTCACCACTACTGAGAGGGTTCAAGGTAGGATTTTGGATGGCTCATCACATTAACTTGTGGTTCCATGATCTGTTCAGTGAAGTCACAGCTTCAATAATATAAACGTTGTTTACACAACTATTTCCTCTTAAATGATTAAAAGTTATCTTTTTATAATACTTATTAACAATTTATTTATTTCAGACCATCATTATCATATGAACACCTTGGTTGTAAGGGTCACCTGCATATTTGGCATGACTGTAACCCCAAACACCGGGTTTTGTTCAAACTTTTATGATGGAAGGCGGTAATGACATAATATTTCATTGAGGGTTTTTTTGTGTTTTTATCTCGACGAATGTAATCCATTTCAATTAATATTATTCTTCTTTGTTTTTTATATGGTTGGGGTCGAAGCCTCATTTATTATTAAACCAAATCAAAGACCTCTTTAACTGGGTAGAGGGAGACCCATTAAATACCCCAAAGGCCCAGTGGGCATTTATCCCATTACATGGCCCGTAGGCACATTGTTTTGGCCCAAGACCCATTCTATGAATAGTATTGCAACATTACCTGTGCTACTACAGTACCGCACAGTACCAACCACTTATACAATACACTGTAGCCGCTACATGGCCCGTAGGCCCATTTTTTTGTAGCTTCGCTCTTTATTTTGGTCACCCTTATCCTATGTGTCCACATTTAATTTGGAGTGTCACCTTGTTTTGGTGGGGTCCACATCACATCTTTTGTCATCCTGTCCAATGTACACCATGATTTCATTATCATGTTTGTTTGCCTTGCATTAATGTACACAATAAAATGGAACACTTTGGTAATGTTCTCAAGTAAGGAGATGAATGCACATGTTCATAGATAGAAACATCCAATGACACCCAAAACCTGTGTGGTTCCTATCAGTGGGTTTATCCACATGATCGCACTACCATAGATAACCAAGAGTGAACTTCATGAAAGGAAGTCTTAATGCTTATTATCCCCTAGCACCTGATAGTCAAACATCTACTTTGTCTATTTAGTAGGATGTATCAGGACCATAGGACATTAGTTTATGATTAATGTCATTGTACCTCGAGGATCCCATTATAGCCTACGATCTAGTATTACTTTTCATATGAGAATTTTCTAGGACATTACCATTAAATAGATGACACTGAAAATTCTAAACTCTAAGGGTAAGAATATATCATGTAAAACTAATTGTATACATGATATGGTAACAAAAAGTACTGCATAATTGTTTCTAGGTAACCCACTATTTCAACACTTTTGAGGGGGTTGGTGCTAGCTGCCCTCTGTCAAAAAAAAAAAGAAATAATGTCAGAGGATAAAATATTTGGATAAATACTTCATCAGTAATGGTATGTCATCAAGAATTTAATAATCTCTACTTTATCCAAAAAAAATGTCTAACAGTTTTCATGTTATAGAACCGCATTCCCTCTCCTCTCTAAAGGGGATTGAGAACGAGCATCCAATAACTGAGGTGGAATCTATAGACCAAGAATGTGTCCCAATTGGTGAGTTGTCTCCCTTGGTAGCAGATTTGTTGTGGGTTTAGGATACATCATCTGCTCCTGTCACCCCTCATAAAGCTATATAGAGGGATGATGATTCTAGTATTGTTGAAGGTATATCATAAGGTGTCACATATTGGTTGTTTACATTCATCCCTATGATATTACATGTTCATATAATGCAATAGAGTACCTTGTAATGGATGATGCTGACCTGGTGTATTTCATCGAGGAAGATGTGTATGTTCTCAAGTCACTAGGAGTGGGTGGTGTATAGGGTCACATGATAAATATTTTTAGCATTTTCAAAGGTGAGATTATCAAGGGGCCTTCGAAAAAAATAAATTCCATGAGAAATTGTGGAATTAACCTTGAAGAACAAATTGATCACATTAGTATTCCTACTACTTTAGAAGAATTGAATGGACATGGGTCTCTTTTTTATGAAACCAATTTATTTATGCAATATTTTTTGATTATGACTGGTTTGAATGCATAGATCCATCCTTGAAAAAAAATTATTGTTCCAGTGCATGAACAAGACGTAGAATTCCAACCCAATACAATTATTGATGGCAAATAGCACAAGGGGACCTAGAAATGGGGAGTCCTCCTAAGCCTAGTTTGGTGAAACCCAAGTAGACCTAGGAGAGTGCCCATCATCAAAAGGTAGTTGTTCAAATTGTTGAGTTCAGGGATTCTAAGGATAAATCCACCCATGTTTTGGACACTTTATTGTGTTAGTATCCCAGACTACTTTAATTATCCCTTGTTTTTTTTGTCTACTGTCTTTTTGATACTAACGATGATTACTTCCCACTTTCATGTTCCATCAACTTTCATGGTTGGTTATTAGGGTGAAGTATCTATGTCAATTTAGTCATCATTATAAAAAGAAGATGTTATCAACTAGGATTTAGTAGGGAGAGGTTCTCAAATTAGTTCAATAATCCTAAAGTACATTTCTCCCACTTACAAAAGCTCTAAGAAAAATTTAGAAGTGTGGAACTCACTTCACATCACACGCCATGGACTTTGGAATGATTTATAGAGAATAATATCTAAGAAACCTCTTAATGAACTTCCATCAGGAATCCAATGAATTTCATTCTTGTTTAGTATTCTAGGATACTAAGGATTTTATTACCACGTGATTCATGAGGATATGATAGAGATCATTCACAAATGGGAGTTAGAGAACAAGATTCAATAAGAATTAATAAAGGAGAATATTCTCATCATTGTTGATGATATCAATGTTGCATTATCTCAGGAAGAAACCAACCATACCAAGAATTTAGAGAAATGTAAAAAACATATTAATGGGAAAATAATTTAAGTGTTGTGCGTTCAGCAGGAATTGTATTTTTCTTAGGGGGAGCTAATATAACTCCACTATTCATTAGAAGGATCCTAGACCAATGGGTCAACTGCTATTGTGACTGTAGTAGAATCACTTCACTAGGACAAGGATACTAAATCCATTTAGTTGATTAGGCTTTAACAAGAGATGGTTGGGTCTTGGGATTCCATTTAATAGTTGAAGAGTTATATTGAAGGTATCTTGTAATTTTCAATGGAGAGACTCTATTTTGTGGATGTTCTTTATGTTTTTTCTTGATCCCTAAAGGAAAATAATTTTTTCTTCTAATAATCCATGTCTTCATCCCTATTTTAATTCTATAGTTCTAATAGGAAATTGAAGAGGATTTGCATAGCATGATGTTTTTCACAAGCTAGTTGTAACCATAGTGACGGGTTGGGGAAATGATCTATTTTTATCCTAATCCATGGGGCCTAGAAAGAATATCTAGTTTGTTTCTAGGGTTGTATGGATATCCCTACAAACTTTGTGTCTTTTATATCATCACCATTATATTTTTTCCTAATATCAATTTAAAGGAGACTTAGTGGGTGAGACATGAATTTTGTTTAGACCGCCCTTATAGATTTTCAGCCTAACATGTTTTGTGCCTTTTATCATTCAATTTTTAAATTTTTTCATAAATCATATGGGTGTAGTTTTAACAAGTTGAGATTAATTTTTTTTTCCAAATTTCATTTTGCGAGTTTACAATCTAGAATGTTCAATGTCTTATTTTGTGGTGAGTTAAAATTTTTGCATTCCAGACTAATAATACTAGTGTTTTAATTTGAGAAACTTCGAGCACAAGTTGCAAAATGATTACCTAAACAAAACCCATGGGTAGAAAATGTTGCAACATTATTCATATATCTTATGGGGAATCTTGAGCCACAATATTTTGGTTTCGAGATATAAAACATTATATTATGGAATATAAGAGGTATCTGCTGAGGATGAGGTTACCACTAGTTGAAAAACCAATTTTATGGGATGTTTTATGCAGAGACAGCTGGTGTCCGTTACTTTACTATCAAATAATGGAATCCTTTGGTTGACAGATCGGTTAAGAGGGTCATTTTTAGGGAAGACCCTCATGCTAACAGACTACATCATCATGTAAAGGAGTTATCAAGATATCTGATATTCTATTTCTGACAACTGACGTATATGAATATTTGGATTTCTCACGAAAAAGATAAGTGATTTTTGAAAAGAAAGGTTTCTAAGAATAAAGGGAATATATTTTTTGGAATTGTCCATGAATGGTTACCCACTTCTATATGAATTTATATCATGTTAATGAGGTTAAATCAAGTTTTCTAGTAAATTTCAGGGGGAGGCCGCTTTTCAACAAGTGTTAAAGTGTCATGCATTTTAATATAATGAAATTAGGACATTTCCCATAGAGTTTTATATCCTTTGGAGTAGACATTGTCTTATAGTTTAACATCTTGTGACTAGGCTTTTGTGCTATGATGTTTAAAATTTTACAATAAAGACATCATGATATAAATTTTAATGTCATCCAACAAGAACATTATGATATTTAGTTTAGATTCATACAACAAGGACATTAGGGTGATATAATTTTAGTGTCCTTGGAATTGACCCAATGGTTAATGGTTTTCCCCTATCATGGTAATATTTCTAAGAATTTGATATAACTTTCGGGTATGAGGGGGTGAAATTCTATGAGTTTTAATCCAGGGGTTTCTTGGATTAAAAAAGTGGAATATAAAATAAGGTATCATTATGATTGAAGAGGTCTCTCCTGAGGGAAGAGTTACTGCTATTGACAAACCCATTATGAGGTCTGTTGTACAAAAGGACAATTGGGGAATGCATTGTATAGTAATATAGTTCTACCATATCTTAATGGGACCATAATGAGGGTCATTTCTACACAAGGAAAATTGGGGAACATAATGCATCTTCAGGAAAAGGATACCCTAAGAATTCTGAAATTATATCACTAAAACCTAATGGATTTCTTTGGATATTTTGATTTACCTGTGCATAGAGTTTAGTTTGTGGAAGGAAAGTACCTGAATATGGAAGAGGAATTTCAAGTCAAAATTTACAAAGGATTAGGGTAATAGGGTATATAAGTAGGTTTGACCAAATCACAAGAAATACAGCTCCTGTAGTTTTAGTTCACATGACTAGGACCATAATACTATATAAATGAAAGATGAGAAGTGGACTATTGGTCCAATATCATTCTTATATACTTTTTACAAGAAAAAGGAAGTTCCAATCCATGATCTAGGATGATTTCATATAGGAAGAGAGGATACAATACTAATTTTCAAGGGTTGACCATAGACTAAATTTGAATCACGGTTTCTAACATATAGATTTCAAATCTTCTGATCACAGAAAAGGTGTCCTAGGGGGTTTGAAGGTAGTGTTCCTCAAGCCAAAGGTAATTACCTGATATAATAATACTCCTTTTGGGGCTCATAAGGTGGTGGATTAATATTCTAGGGCCATCCAAATTTGGTTGTATAATTAAAAGAAATCAATAATGGAGAGGGATTGATTTCAATATTTTTCATCAATCATGAGTTCTATAATTGGATCCAAGAAGTAATATTTGGGAATATGCTAGTTGAGATCTCAAAATTCAATACAAACTTTGATCTAAATATTTTTATTTTTTATTGAGACAATATTGGTTAGACACTTTGGATACTTCACTTCCTGAATAAAGTCATACTTGATGAGATTATCCACATCAGAATCAATTTTGGTGGCTTGATTTGGATGTATTCGTCTGGTTTCCTTTTTTGTATCCCTGATGATCTTCTGGAAAACCCAAGTGATGTGTGGAAACCTCAAGATCAAGGCCTGACATATCTGTAAAATTCCAATAAAACATTTACTAGTGTTGATTCTGGAAGGAGGTATATACCTCATATTCTTCATAAGTCATGGAAACACTGATAAAATTGGGTTGTTGATCTTCAACTATACCCAGATTTATCTCTATATGTTCATCAATGGTGGTGGGGACAACATCCTAAAATATTTTAGGGGTATATCTTAGGTATTCCTCCTCTTACACTTCCTCACACATTACTTATTCTTCCTTTTCATGGGAATTAGAATATGAATTAATATTCTTTGAGGGGGTAGGGGAGTTTTTATATGGATATCCATAAGACGAGGAAACCATTTTGGTCTCACATGCTTCTATTAGGCCTTCTTGGTGTTCTGAAATGGAAATGAGGGACTAAGAATAAGCCTCCTAATTTTCTCCAGTTTTCATGAAAACTTCTTTCAGACTATCTAATGAAATAATAATTTTGTTGAATCTTAGGGGATGTAATCAAGAAATGCTCATCTAGGAATTCATCAGTTCTCGTAGAGTTGAAAAAACCCCTTTCATTTTTAGGATAAATTGTCGCGACTGAGATCACATAAGATTCTCTATGTGTGATTGAATTTCGAACCACCACTTCGATTTTATTGATGGGAATCATGTACACTACACTGAGATACATTAAAGGATTAACTGAGACCATCTCTAGGCCATTTAGGGCATTATCCGAGTGAAATTAATAGACATATACTCTTACCCTTCCTTATGTTAGAGCCTTGTATCATTGTACTATGACTCACATGATTTGAATGGGGATTTGTAACCATTCAATGTACCATTTTTACTATTGATTCAATATTTGATGCATTTGTGTTATTATTAGTGACTAACCACATGTCGATATAGACAAGTTCGTACTAGTAGAATGTTGAAGTCTGTATCCTGCCTAATAACCATGAATTCTATGTTAGATAATAGATAATTGAACTGAGCCCAGAGTTTCATTTCACCAAGATGTTTTTTCTCGTTATTTTTATAACCCAGTAAAATTACAGTGGATGGGGGAAAGTTTGATTAATTGAAACCTAGTTTATGAAGTTTTTGGATTTGAATGAGGCTAACTCATGAATCCTAGTCAATAAAATATCATTGGATATCAGTGTCATTTATCATTCTAGCTATATAAAAGGGCCTAAAGTTCCCCTATTTGATAGCATCGTCATCCTAGTTAATAAAAAAATGACAGTGTGGTATTCTATAAGATCATTATCTACATGATACACTCTAGCAGTGGAATCCTAAACATTAAACTCTTTGGTTCTTGATAAGGCCTCTATTAGTTCTTCCCAGAGGTCTTTTGATAATTTCAAGGAATCCAAGATTGATAACATGTCTGAAACCAAGGATAATAACTTCAAAACATCATATTTTTTGTCCAAAGGTTTGTGATTCCAAGAATAGGGATGTTCATTCACTAGTTCTTCAAGATCTGATGTTCCTAATGTGGATGGTTCATTTCATGGAGCATGATCTCAAAATGATTCTGATCCTAGTGGATTACGTCGGATGGTTTTTCCTACATGCTGTGGTTGGTTAAGAGGTGGTGTATCCTCTAACCAGTATTCTAGGATGGTTATTCCAAGTATGACCCTATCATTTGTAGGGGAAGAACTCTATTATTCCAGTTGATCTTGATGGAGATATTTCCCATGAGTTTTAGTTGCTTATACAGTTAGATAAGGGGTGTGGCTAAAGTATTGACTCCTTGTATGAGTGCATCTTCCCCTATATCCTCGAACCTAATAGCATCTTCCCCTAGTTCCCCTATCATGAATTGGGAATTCAATTTCATAATCATGATCATCATTTATGATGGGATCCATTAAGATAATGTCATTAATGGAACCAAATATCAATTCCTCATCTACAATATATTAAATCTAGTGTGTGGACCCATATGGTTCCATTTGGTGGGGTAGTTCCCATGCTCCTAGTACTTTTGGAATGATGTTCTCTATAGTCAAAGACAACTTCAAATTTGGTATAGGATCATCATATTTCAATTTCTTCTCACCCTTCCATCCATGATGATTTTTAGAGGATTAGATATTGGATGACTCATCGGTCAGTGACGTTGGTTGTGTTGTAGAGGAAGAGACCAGAGGCACAATCAGCACTAGAAACTATTATTGGAGGATAAAAAGAGTTCATTTGATTGTTTTCCATGCCATCTAGTCGTCCAATATCTATTTAATATTTCTCTAAACATATTTACATTCATTTTCCTCCTCCATATTGATGATAGAAACATATACAACCTCATCAAGGAAGTTATTCAGCTTTATTTCTCTAGAGTCCAGTATCTTTTATAGGAGTTATTTGAAAAAAATTCTTACATGTGGTCACACAACATTTTATAGAAGGGGAAATAGTTTGGTAGATCTTAATCACCTTATTTTCTTGGATTCCTAGGCTTTCAAAACATATCCATGTTGTTTTACAGGGCTGAGATGAAGTAACTAGGGACTGGTCACCTTAAAAAGAATAGAACTTCTTTTTAATCTCCTAACACTATTTCTGCCTCATCTCTCTCTTATCAGTCTGAAAATCTGGGCATTGTTAATGACCCTTAGGTGGTGGAACGACATGATATAGTGTGGGATTTGATTTTGGAGTAGATATATGGGCTTTCTTAAGCACAACTGTAACAGCCTCTACATTCCCTTCTCTCTTTACTTAAGTTTATGGAATTACTCGGGCCTTGGATTTGGCCTATATGATAGAGTTTTATACCTTTTGATCAATCACATCAAGGTACCAAAACCCTCAGGTAGATTTCATAGGAATCATCAACATGTGAAACTCATCACGGATAGTCACTATACATATAGGAACCAATTTTTCTTCGGGTAATGGCCTGTTTAAATAGTATATCAGTCCTTTACACAAAAAAATAAAATATCATACACTTTAATTCTCTCATTGTTTGCAGTTTTTGAGATTGAAGAATATTTTATTCTATAGTTTTGAGCGGAACTATAAGAGAATATTTTTATGGAGGTCTTCCCACATAGTGAATAACTAAGACTACAATCTCATGTACAATACAAAGGATGTCCCAAGTAGTAATTTGACAAAGAACCAGAGTTTCATCACCTCCAATTATTTATGGGTTCCTATCATAGGACTTTAGTGAGAGATGAAATGCATTAGGGGATACTCTGGGTATCTTTATCCATTGAAAATTGGAAATGTTGGGTCTCCAAAATTTGGTGGGGGATGATTCGGATAGACCCATTTCATATAAGGAATATTTTCTAGATTAATTGGCATGTTTCATTCCACCATGGCTTCTAATCATGCCCTTAGTGATTCAATAGTGTTCATAAAAATTTGATGGATTTTTTATTAAGGCATATATTGAACCAGTACAACAACAAAATAATGAATGATTGTGACATTGAGAGCTTGAAAGGGTGTGGAAGTCAAATCCTAGACATGTGCAGTAGCTAGTAATGCCATTGTTAGAAACATTGTTGGTACATTCCATGGGCATCCAACAAGGGAAGGCCTGTAAGGATGTGTCTGACACTATTATAGTTGTACACCCATCAAGGGGAACTCTCAATATTCTATTTCGGTATCCTTGTATATTTTTCATTGGTATCACACCTTAGTAAGGTGTTCAAGATCGTATTCAAATACTAAAGAAAACCTTATTTGTTGATGTGCGCTAGTTAGAAGCGTGAGTTAAGGATCTACTTGAAAACAATATCTAGTAGGAAGGCTACCTTAAAGTAATATTATATTGAGCCTTCTAAATTATTTAATCTCCTCCTCATGTTGATAAAAAATCATTTTGGAGAAATGGGTTTAACCTCTCCAGGATGGGGGTGAGGTACAATTTGACCTTTATGCTTTCCCTGGTTGGGTTCCTTTCAAGGAGGCAATTTGGGACTATTTGAGGGAGTGACCAAATTCAAGGAAATCCTTAGGTTCTAGATATACACACCTCATTAAAATATTTTTATGTCAACAACATTATGAAATAAATTCTTCAACTGACTCCTCCTCAAAATTGGCCTCATGTTCTGTGGAATTTATGAGGGTTGTGTTGATGAAATTAACTAATGTGACTACATTACATGAATTCTATCAATTAATTTTAGAGAATATAATCATCTACACCTTCCACATGAATTTTTCTTCCCCTTATCCAATTATTTGGGAGCTTCTTGACAGATAGTAACTTGAAGGGAATCTATAGACAATTCAGTCATGTGTGTCCCTAGTAAGGGTACCAGATTACATAATGTGATGAAATAGGAGGATCCATTCTGCGTCATTTTCCATAATCAAGAGAAATATTTTTCCTACTTATGAGCAGGTTGTTTTGGTGTAAAATCCTCTATCCCTATGGTTTGTGGATATTTCTGTTCAACTTTCACAACTCTTCGACCCTTTTTGTTGGCCATGAGGGTTGGGTTAAATTAGCACCCAGCCCTACCGATTAGGGCTTCCTATGAACTATTGTGGATGATACTATCATTATTTCCTACATGATATTACAGAGTTTTTTCTGAACATAGGATTGGTGTATCATTCATTGTGCACTTAGATCAACCACTTCCAATGATTTTGAATCTATCTGAGGGTAGAATACTTCTATGCAGGGGGTCTGATTGATAATTTCAGATTTTTGATGAAACATTCTTTCAACAGTATACTCTCTTCTCGACCAACAATGGTGGGGGTTAGTTGGGGCCTATTTTTTAAGCATATCTTCATTTTTGTACAAGGTCTGTTTGCTATAACTAGTCTGAATCTATAACATTTCACATTACAACCTTCAGTGGACATTACTGGTTGGGGGTGTAGTGAAATATAACTATCCATGTGCACTGCATTCTCTAATATGAGGACCACATCAACTATCATAGAACAACTATCACAATTTCATTAATGTTCTTAGGCTTTCTCATTAAAGTTCTCCCTACTGTTTCTCAATCGTTGGATGTTGTGTCTTTAGGAGGCCTTCCAAATCAATTTGGAATTTCAACCATTATTTTAACTTAAAGTATCTTTCATAGTCATTTTAAGTTAATACCTTTGATTTCAAGCGAATAATTTTTTTCCATATGTTAATTTTGATGTCGTGTAGTCAATCTTTCGATAAAACCTCCTGATTACTATATTGAAGGGTATCCAAAGGCGAGAACATGATTTCTATGTCATTTTAGATAGCTATTTCATCTTTTTATCACATATTCTTCATCTTTTTATAGAGGCTCCTCTACCCTATCTGGATATAATGGGTTCTTTCCTACCATTTTATCATAGGAAGTGAGATGGGAAGGGATTTACATTATCGTTTTTTAAGTTAGGTGACCCACTGGTGGTTTGTAGAATGACCATCCCCTTGGGATTCTTTCCAATTGAGAAAGTAGTTCACCTACAATAAAAAGGAATTAGACATGACTAGACTTTTTTTAAAAAGTTCCTCACGATAGGAGGGATTTCATATCACTATATTCCCAATTGGAAAATTTACCTTGAAAAAGTGAAACACTAATGCAGATAAAACTTTCACTATGAAATCCATCATGGGGAGGACCACCATGGTGGATTATAGAAATAGAAAGACAATATTCATCATTGATATTTTAACCATGTGGAAATATTCCATGGAACTCCTCAGTATATGGGATCTTGATATAGATCGGATTGTGTTCATGAAGAAATCCTTCAGGGTGAAGTGTTTCCAAAGGACCTTCATAATTATAGCTATTGATCCTATAATTTGGGAATGGGGAGTAGGGTCTTGAGCTACCAAAAATAAGAACTTGAGGGATTCAATAACTCTAGCCAAAAGAAGAACCAGATCATAGTTTGGTTCTTCATTTTCCTGTTGTCTTTGGTTAGGCTTCTTCTTAGATACCTTCTTGCAAGTGACTAGGTCAACTCACTGAGGAAAGTGGTCTTCGTGGGAGGTTTTTTTTCCTACCTTGGAGTTTTTATTAGGATAGGATTATTACCTCAAGTTTGTTTGGGTGTATATTCCCAATCTGGTTCTCCATTTAGTATGGATAAATTTTCCCAATTACCCTTTTTCATGGCAGTGGAGGTGTGTGTCTTCTTTGAGAAGACATGCTGATGACCCCCCCCCCCCACTTATGGGGATATAATTGTGTTTCCGTCCCACAGGCACTACTAATGTCGCCATTATGGTGCTCTGGAACATCTGTAGGATGTGGGAAGAGATTTGTCTCTTCCTTTTGACCATTTATAAGAAAATCTTGGTGACTTCAGAAGCTAAAACAGGGATACATGTCCATTTTATATCTGGAGAAGGTCTAGGCTATTACTTCGATCCCCACCTTCCTATTAATTAATACTGAATGTATTCATGTGTGGGGGAAGAGATTTGAGTCTTCCCCTACACTCCATCATGACTTATTGACTGACTTCTTTAGATCCTTCCAAACAAAACTACCTACCTGATTGATGAATGCATTCATGTTTGGGTGCATGCTCATGGAATGCTACCAAACATGGTAAGTGGGATTCATTGAGTACTTATACATAATTCTATTCGCAGGATTGATGGGTGTAGTTAGGTGTATGTTCCTACTCACGATATGTCACTGGATTTGAAGAGGTGGATTCCTTGAATACCTCTAGGTGGGTATTTTGGATGGATTAATTAAGGCATATGGTTGTATTTTCCACCTCACAATTTTCCAATAGATTTGGTTAGTGGGATTCTCTGGAGTGGAGAGGGGAGTGACCCTCAATCTAGTGACCGGTCACTAACCCCAGAAATATTTCTTGTATGATCTGGTTGGAATGACATGGGTCGGATAGCCGAGGAAATCTCCATCTTCATGTTAATGGGTGATTACTGTTCCATATTGGTGGTACATATTGATAATAGAACGACTTTAGAAAGATCCCCATTTCTTCATAATGAGGATGTATTAGGACTATTGATCAACCAACCTGAGATATGGGAGGGATTGGGTGTCAGGATTTAGGGATAGGCTCCCAAAATGGTTAAAGATAGTGGTTCACCCTATCTTCTTCCAAACCACTGATCATTTTAAAATGGGTGATTGGTCAGGCTTGGTGATACAGAGTGCCTATCAGGAGGACTCCAAGGTCATATTTTTACCATTATGACTGAAATCCCAAACCAGTGAGTTTGATACCCATAATTGAAAACACTAGGTTAATGATGGCGTCATCTTTGTGGATGAATACCTTTCCTGAGATAGAGTCCGGGCATGGGTTGGTTATATCTATAAGGTCATCATTTTATTAAGGGGAGTTATAAAAGTAAGTGCCTAAGTTATTTGGAAAAAACAAACAAGAAAACAAAATTAAAGAAACATATCATTTGAATGAACACATGTATGATGGATTGCCTTATATGGAACTCTTTTATCAAACTAAAGCAGCCTAACATATGGTTGACACTATCATCTAGGATAGAGAATCACATTAGGTTCATTTTTTCCATTATAATTTGGTCTCATGAAGGTTGATTTTAGTGGTTGAATTTCATGCAAGAATTAATTTTGGGTTCACACTTTCTGAATAGTTTCAAATAGGTTTTTTTTTGTGGAATCAGAGACACCAAATGGTTATGTATCCGTGATGGGGCTACATTCCCAATGCGGGTGCTCATTTGGGGTTTCTTTCATTGATTCTCAAGATCTCTCATTGGTTAAGATGATGGGAGATTGAGCTCATCACACCCTTTTAGGGGGAATAGTTTCTTACTCAGGGACTCCCTTATAGATTTTAGATATATTCATGAATCCTTTATTAAATCCCATGTCTAATGTGGGTCACTGATTAATTAACAACCAATTATTAGTATGCGTAGAGTATAGAATCATCTGTGTGTATTTGAGGTTCTTCATTGATGGAGAAATTAGATTGTATCTAAGGTTTTACACCAATATTATCCTCTTATATACTGATTAGAGATTTGTTCATAATTATAATTATACTGGTTTTCTAGCGACACAGTGGGGAACTCTGGATTTTTTTTATTCTAGGGAGACTAGAGTTATTTTGATATTGGGATCAGACCCATGAAATGGAATTCCAATATATCCTCACAAGAGGGATCAAAATCCATGTAGTTTGGTATCACCAAATTGGACACATAATACCTTTTAACTTCATGTGATAACTACCAAAATCTATAGTTTAACATAATGTGGAAAGGATGTCCAGGAGAAATGCTCCTAGGGAAAGTTTGGTGTGATAATTATGACAAATCAGCCTGGTAAATCTAGAAGATGTATGGATTAAAAAGAGGAATTATTTTCTACTGAGAATATGGCCCATGTAGAATATTTTTGACATGAGGTTTTTAGTTTGGACCTAGTGGAGTCTTCCTATGTGTCTAATTTGGATGGGAATAAGATCCCACATAGTTCAGTTGGTCTCGCAAGGGAGTGTGGTCAATTGAAAGGATTAAGTTGAGTTTATTAATGAGAAGAAAGCCCTATAGAAAGAGGTAAATGAGTGATATTTAGGATCTGGGTGATTTTGAGGCTTGTTTGAGGATTATACCTAAGGAGGTGGTCCATTGAGCATGGGCCTTAGTTAGGAAACCTATGTATCCTAATCATAACAAGAATCAGATTTCTCAAATATCATGTAAATGTTAGGGCTTACACACTATATTTTCCATGGTGAATGTGGTTTATGATTGGGGATTACTCCTAAAAAGGATTCCCTTAATAGGTTGGGAATTAAAATTGGAATGAGGCTCAAGGAATAATACATTTGGGGATTACACCTAAGGAGGATATCCATGGATAGGTTTGGGATCATGTGTATTTCATGACCAACATAAACCTCTAAGCCCACATGAGTCATGATCAGTATGATAAATGAGAGGAAGTGAAAGATACAGCAAACCACACAATCTTCATTGCTCTATGGTTGGATAAATGGCCATGAGGACCCACTCCTATTGCTGAAATTTGGGGGAAGGTTGGTAAAAGATTCAAAATAAGACTATCCCAAATCATGCATAGGACCATGTGGATGCTGCAATTGAGGCAAGCCTCTGTGTCCACTATAGTTTAAATGATTCATGCATGAATGGGGTGGACAAGTGGAATTCAAATATCTAGAGAACCACACTTTTCCTCCTCTGATGGTGGAAAATTATGAGGCTACAGTCATTGGAGTATAGGACTCAATCCACCTCCCCTCTTTCACCCTGTAGCCAGGGGCATGGAGGAGGAGTGAAACCTCCTGGAAGAAAGGCTAAGCGATTAATCAAATTGGTATTCCAATAAATTGTTTTTTTTAGTGGGAGAGGAGGATCTCATTTCTTATTTAATGTAAAATAAAGTTAAATCCTCAACCTCCCTTCCTAGAAATATGGGATCTAGGTCTTTGTGATCAGAAGGGAAGAACATGGTTTTAACCCTAGTAAATGAGATTGGAAACTCTCTAACATTGTCCTTGGGGTAGGGGTTCTTGTGACTGAATGAATACAAATTCACATGAACCCCGAGAACCCTAACCCTCTGGTAGGACAAGTGCATAAAATCTATTTCTGATGAAATAAAAATCCAAATGTGAGACATTTTTTTGTGGCTTTTCCCATGGCTCTACAAGTCCAGAGGTTTTGATGGAGGTTGAAACTTGGTCCCTAGTAGATAAGGGATCCAATGTAGAAGAGTCCATTACATGGGTGTCTTAATAAAGGGCCTAATCATAGGTTCACATAGGGTATAGGCTAGGGTGATCCAAGGTAGGCTCACATATAATGGCCTGAGTGTGAAAAGGAAGGCTCACACAGAAGTTACTTCTCTCATGTGGACATTTTTTAGGTGATAGTACCTTGGGTGGTCGATCACCAGGGAAAAATGTGGGAGAGGATTTTCTCAAGACATCAAGGGTCTCCCACAGGTGTTCCCTTTAGTGCCTCATGTAGGTTCCTGGTTAGGGGTGGTGGATTTCACTATTATTCCTCAACCACAGAGGAGTTAGTGTCTCATGCTGGTGTTGTTTAATTTAAACCCTGAGAGAACATTAGTTTATCTATCCCCCTTTAATTCATTCTTATTTATGATTTAGAGGAATAACTAGATGGTTTTGGAGGTCACGGGTGATGGAATAAGGTAATTAGAGCATCAGGAGGCCTTAGGGAATTTATGTCCTTATAAATTAAGACCACATTGTCCTATTTATAGAAAAATACGAGACATTAGGATAAGGGGTTATCTTGCTCAGGGGTGCCACTCAGGTATCTCACATAGTCACTCACTTAGATCAATCATGCAGGCTAACATAAAGGTCCAATGAGTGATGATGGTTCTTTGGGGAGTTTGGGAGAACGACCTTTTAAGGGCATTGCGATCATTGGCCTTCTTCATTTCTCTTCTTCACTTCTCCCTACGGTTTTTACCTTTTTCACCTTTTCATCTATGTGACAAAATAGAATTTCAATAATGATATTTAAGAACAAATAATTCAAATTTGGGTTTTTAGTGGTCAACACCCCAAAAATTTATAATACTATGCCCAATAGCATTCTTAACACACAACACTGAGCTTTAAGAAAATCATAATATACTATTAAAATATTATTATTTAAATTAATAGTTATAACCTTGTAGTTAAATTTGAAGTTATGAACATGATTAACTTAATAAATATAAATGTATGGTTTACACATATATAAAATAAATTAACTTCATATCAATTGTTGAGAAATAAAAATAAAAATATCTTATATTAAAAGAGATGTTTTTATAATGAAATAATTTTTGTTTTCACAATATGTTTTTATCTTACAAAATTAAATTTATCTTTTTTGTGAATTACTTTAATTAAATGTATATATTATATATTCAAAAAAATTAACATTCATCTAATATTTTTTCTAGTCAAATGATACATATAAATAAAATTTTATGATTAAAATTTTATTTTTCTAAAAAATTGTTTTCATCATGTTTTGAAAAGATATTTTAATCTTAATTACATTCAACTATTGAAATTTAATATTGAAAAATAGATCTTGTATTTGGAATTAGGATATTCAATTTTTATGACATTATGAATGGTAATCATGGTAAATATTTATAACCTTAGTAATCGTGAAATGGGTAAAAATAAATTAAAGTCTTGGGTTTAGACTTTAAAATTCCCATAAAACATGTATTTATCCCATTTGATGATTGTATCTCGACATTTACCATACAATTCTTGAAAATATGTCTGATTGGTGCCATTTTTCATTGATTATTACCCTTTTATTATTTTAAGAAAATGATAAATACAAATTTTCATTCTCTTCAATTTAATGATTATAAATTTTTATAATAATATTAAATTGATATAAGAATTATTCTTTTATCCTTTTAATTTATTTTTTAATTCATGATATTGAATAATTACCTTAAATTCTTGCGCATTGTTGATAAAATATTTATTCATCAATAGAAAAATAAAATAAATGATTTTAAAAATATTAAAAGTAATATAATTTTGTAAAAATATTATTATACATAAATTTTATAGATAAATAAAACACATTTGGAATATGTGAATGATTCATATTCAAATTTTTTATAGTTAGGAATTCCTTAAGAAAATAAAATTAATAGTGTCAAAAATGACATAAAATGTATTTTATGTTAAATTATATCTAATTAAATTATTTAAAAATCATAAAAAAGTTGAAACAGTATAAATACGATAAGAATTATTTAAAATATCATCCATTTATGAGCTAATTTTTATCATATAAGTAATATGTTTATCCTATAATATTAAAAAGTTATTATCTTGGTTAAGATTAAAATGGTTAACCATGGGGTTAAACCAAAAGATTTGTTTTTCAAATGACTCAAAAATCTATATGTATTTCATTAGATGATGATATTTTGACCTTATACATGTTTTTGTAATATCTATGTCTATTTTTAATCATTTGGATTAAGAGTGGATTAATTATATTTTAATCTTTTTACTAATTCCAAATGTCTCCTTTATCTCCCTTATAAAAGGACACCCCTTCAATATTATCATTACAACAATTTGATCCATCTATCTATAAAAAACACTACAAAATTATATTATAAACATCCCAATCAAAAAATTATATGTTTTTCTTCTTCTTGAAATTCCATTATAATGGACCTTAAGAACCGATCTAACGGAGGAATCGTGAAAAAAGTTAATCATCTTTCCCCTCCTGTTTCAATATATTTCTTATTGTACCTACTATAGATATGTGTTATTCATAATAAAATAAAAAAACAATATCCTGAATATTACAATATTTTATTATCATCATAAACCCACCATTATCCACCCTCTTTCACATCAAATTGGAAGTGAAAGTATCACTCAAGCGTATGTGTGTATTAGCACCTCCACATAGTGATACAATTTAATTTTCATCACAAAATTTCATAGCATTATATTATGTTGGGATAAATTTTCATACATTATATTCATGAAATCATTATTATTATGAAATTATATTCTCTTATATACTATCTTACCTTACACTATGTTGAAAAATGATAACGTCACTTGTGTGTATGTGTGGACTTCCACTTCTGGGAAGTGATCTAAATGATTTTTCATTTATATTTTAAATTAATAGTAATAAGGATAGATTAAATGAATATATATGATATATATGATATAAAAATTTTTATGGTAAGGTGAATTATTAATTACCTTTATTTTTTCCCATCCATTAAAACATGAATGCATCGTTCATGCATATGTATAGCCTACAGTCTCCATGAATGATATATTTCAGGCTTCTATCACTAATTATATATATATATATATAATGAAAATGTATGTTATTTATATCATTATTATCATTTTAGAGATGACGGAATCATGATCAATGTACATGGACAAAACTAATGTACCAAAACATACATGAAAAATGATGAAATTATCACCTTGAACAGCAATATTAATAAAGAATTGTTGATAAATGTGTGATAAAGGTTTTAAGTAAATCATATATGGTTTTATATATATTATTTTGGTTCATTGATATATGTATAATTAATCTATAATTTTTATACAAGATGTTCAAATTCATATGAACGAAGTCATACCTGAGGGAAGGGTTCTTCATCTCAAATTGTCTTCTTTGGGACATATGTTATGTTGAACCCCTGTTTACATTAATGAGGTATATATAATTACCCCTTGGATATGTTATATAATTAATATCTCTATATTCATGGAATTTTATGTTTCATTCTATGTTATTTTTCTCATGAGGGTTTTGATTTGAATGTTACCAAACTGGTAAAAGTTTATTTTAAAATATCATCATTATTTGGGATTGGATATGTCTAAGAATTTCCCAGGGTATTTGTTTGATATTTAAATCTTAAACCAAATATATTTTCTTCTCCTTTGTTCAGCTCATAAAATTACATATTTCCATTTCATTTTCAACTTTTTAAATAGTCAAAAGAAAAATGAATAATTTTAATAAAATCCAACTTTATTTCTCTCTTCGGTTGAAAACAATTTTTCTTCCATGTTCATGTATTCTATAAATAGTTTCAAAAATGATTTAAATATTTTATTATGATTGTTTAAATTAATTTTTAACCTTGATTTAATTTAAAAAATGGTTTAAAAGGAATATTTTTGTCATTTTCGGAAGGAAATAATTTTTTCTTTTAATCAAAAATGTGAAAGGATTATTTATTTTAATGTATAAAATATAAATGTAATTTCCAATAATCATTAACACAAAATCATTCAAATATTATATTACATGTTTCCATTTTTATTTTCAATGAAAATATTATTCCTAACATTTTTTAAATTTTTAATTTTTAAACGTGATTTTCAATGTGAAAAGTGTATTTTCCTCAAGAATGTTTTTAATGATAATTTTTGGTATTTATATTCATAAAAAACTACAAAACAATATTATATTTACAATAAACTATGGATATGTTATAATGATACCATCCTTATTCTTTGTCTAGATAGTATATGATCAGTTTGACAGGGGAGATTATTCACATTCCATATACTAGTTCTTTTTAAAAGAAAATGTTTATTTATTAAAATTTTTTGATAAAATTATGTTACCTATTTATATGAAGAAAGAATTTGACTTATTAAGTGATTTTTAGGGTCCATAATTATATAGACATCGATTCCCTTGTATGTATTATGAGGAAAAATGGGTTGGATATTTGGTCCCGACCTTAACATTTTATGTATGATTTCATGGAAGGAGGCCTTGCTGATATGTTTATGGTATCTTAGAAAAAGGCATAGATGGTATTTTTATAATGTCTATAATTTTAAATTACATTTTTTAAATTATTTATTGAGTCCCATGTGATTATTTTAATAGATTTGATATCCATGGATAATACTTAAGCTCATGTAAAAATTTATATGGAATTATTTTATCATCAATTATTCCTACCGTATTATTATTTGTTCTCAAATAACTGATTAAATAAAATTCATTTTCAGATATTTAACTTTCCATATTTATTTTTAATTATTTACTCATGATATATTCTATTGTACATAACCTTTACTAGTCATTTAAACTAACTCCTTTCTTAAGATTCTTTTCCCCATGATTCCATGAAGTGTATCATGAATGAAATACAAGTATATGTGAGATAGAATAATTATGTTTTGAATGAAAATATTATATTATATTTAATGTTTTCAAAGGTCATTTAATATTTAAATAAGTATCTATTTTAGAAAAGCTACTAAACTATTTGGTCCATTGGAATTTTATCACTTACAATTCATGCAAATGTAATAATGTTACCATCCTCTCTGGGCTACTAGAGTGAGGGTCTTTATAGTTGGTATCTGAGGATGTTTATTAGAAAACATGGGAACTAGATTTTGGAAAACATATATTAATTAACATAACATTATGAATAACTCTGAGGGAATGTCTATGTATAATACAACATCATAATGTTTTGGTAAACTATATATTGTTTGGTTTTACTAAAAATTCAACTCCTTATGGATACTCAAAGTGGATATTGTTTTTAATAGATTAATCTTA
Source organism: Viscum album (assembly GCA_963277665.1). Classification (NCBI taxonomy): domain Eukaryota; kingdom Viridiplantae; phylum Streptophyta; class Magnoliopsida; order Santalales; family Viscaceae; genus Viscum; species Viscum album. Next base: position 1,079,674,842 of record OY728145.1, on the reverse strand, counting down.
GGTTAATACCCTAAAAAAGAGTTTGAGAAGTATATCTCACCCATCATTATTGTTCATGGTGATTACAACCTTACCGTGCATCTTGATTAACACTTCTATGGGATATTATTGGGTTAATTAACAATTTATTTATGAACTATTATGATGAATGAGAGAGTAGAACCTATGGAAAACTATGATATTAAAAAGTGATATGGGATAAGCCTAAAGTGTCTTGGGTTGATATGTATATGGTTTATTATATGTCTAAAGTCATAGATAAACCTTTTGAGTTTTTATGTGGTTGGAGTTTAACATGATTAAAAATAGTTTGAGAGACATTTATGGAAATATATCCCTTCAGTTTAGAATAAGTTTTAGTTAAAATTTTATTTGGAAAATAATGATTTTATATTTTTGGATATAATTTTAAAGTTATTGATAACATTTATGGATAATATGATCATTTATTTTGAGGTAATTATTGTTGATAAGGATAAAAGAGTTAGTATATTTTGGGAATATATCCTATATATAACCTTGTGACTCAAAAGTGATTTGGTGACTAAGTGAATACTATTAAGTAGAGTATATTTAGAATATTATATGATTAAGGAAAAATAATTGAATGAATATATAGTTAATTTATGGAAGAATGTATTATTTTATTCTATATTTAGGGTGATATAATATATTTATAGAAACGAATGTCATATTTTGGGGAGTATATGATTATTATATACTCATTTTTTGTATAAGAACTTATGAGAAATTGATATTATTGAGATGTAATAATTAGTTTGATCTTAATATATATATATATGATCAAACATTTATATTTTTTAGGCTTTCAATTTTGTTAGACATACTTTGGAGGAGTCTTAAATTTAAGTTAAACTTTGGTTTTTGTTGTAATTAAGGCTTTAGAGATTAATTTTTTATTTCATCACATAAATATATAACCATTTTTTATAACCTATTCTAATAATTTTGGTTTTTCTAAATACCTAGAGATAATATGAATGATTTATCCTTATTTTAAGGATCTTATGATCAATTAAAAGTTATTTTTAGTGTTTAAAGCATGAAAAATTCATCTTCAATATACATTTATTAGAGTAAGATAAGAAGTGGAAATTGATCATATCACAACCAATTAATAAAATTGTTCTTATGAAATAGAAATATATTAATTAAGTATATTTTATCATACCTTCTTTATAGATGGTAAAAAATATCCAAAACTCTAGGAAAAGAATCTTCAAATAATAATTTTATACTTTTACCATTATTTCCTATGAATTGATGTTCTTTTCACTCATCATAGATTAATTTCTGTATGGTCTTCAGATTTCTCATGAACATTTTCTTTATCAATATACATTATTCCTTTGATGCCATTTTTTCAACAATTTCTAAATTTTTTCTTCTGACCAAAGTTTAATTTATCAGGGAACCTCATTATGTGTTATTTCAGGGAATTTTAATGTTTCCCACTTCCCCATTTTTAAAGGATGTTTTATTATCTATATGTACATTATGGGTTTTCCAAAATGGAATTTTCAAATATTAAACCTTTGATGACCAAGAGAAAATTAAAAGGGAGAAATTTATTTAAGAGGTTATAATGTAACATAATGAAAAGTTATAATATTATGGATGATATCTTTCTTAACATGAAATAGTGAGCATTAGGCAAACCACAATACAATATTAAATTATTATTATTTAATGTGGTAATTATAACCTAGTTGTTAAACTGGCAGGTATTGATATAATTAACCAAATAATTGATAATGTATGGTTCACACATGAATAAAATAAAGTCATTTGATATTAGTTATTTATAAATTAAAACAAAATCATCTAAAATTAAAATATATTTTTTTTCTAAAAAACTATTTTTATTAACACAATGTTTTTTATCCAAATAAATAAAATTTATCACTATTTATTAATTATTTTAATGAAATTTATATATTATATATTAGATAATATTTTTAAAAATTCATATAATATTTTTTATTATCATGGGATAAAAATAAATCTAATTTTATGATTAAAATTTTATTTTTCTAGAAATTTTTTTTGTCCCATTTTGCAAAAAAAATTTGAAAAAAAATTATATAAATTATTGAAAATAAAAATTGAAAAATGGATACCATATATAGAATCTAGATATTAAAATTTATTAAATAGGTCCCTTTTAGTTTTTTTCATTATAAATAGTAACCTTGGTAAATTTGTGTCACTAAGGTTAGGGTAAAATGGGTAAAACAAGGTTATCGGTTTAAGGCTCGAAAATTACTATAAAATATAAATTTATCCTATTATATGATTTTATTTTGGTCTCTAAAATGTAATTAAAATATTTCTAGTTAGTTCCAATTTTTCTTGGATTGTGACCCTAATATTATTTTAAGAAAATGATAAATACAAAATCTTACTCTTTGGAATTTAATAAGTCTAAATTTTAATTAGAAGGATAAAAATTGGATATGTTCATTTTTAAATATCTACTTGAAAAATGAATTGTTTTTTATCATGGAAATTTATTTCTAATATTTATTGATTAAATGATTACCTCAAATTCCTACACAATGTTGATAAATTAATTATTAGGTTAATATAAACAATAAATAAATTATTTCAAAAATATTCAAAGTTATAAAATTTGGTTTAACTATTACTCTTCATGGATTTTAAATATAAATATAACATATTAAAAAAATTAAATTTTTATATTCAAATTACTTTTTTGGCATGATGCCTTTAATGTCTAATTAAAAGAATGGTGCCAAAAATGAAATTAATGATATTGTATGTTAAATAATATTTTATTAAATTATTTAAATATAAAGAAATATATTTAAAAATGAAATGTAGGATAATTTATTATCTAAAATTTCATCCCTTGTCCATTTATGATGTAATTTTTACCTTATAAGTAAAATTAAACCCTTTAATATTAAAAATTCATTATTACGGTTAAGAATAAAATTGGTTATCCAAAGGATTAAACCAAAATATAATGATTAAAATGACAAAAAATATATCTAAATTTAATTTTATGATAATATTTCTATGGTATCCCCATTTTCATCAAATATCATTCCATTGGAATCATTTTTATTGAGAACGACATAATTATATTTTAATATTTTAATTAATTCAAAGTGTATCCTTTCCCTCTCTTATAAAATGACACCCATTATATATATTTTTCACACCACTATGAGAAATGAATCTAAAAAACCAATCTAATTTTCATATTATATTTCCTATCATAAAAGTTTTGGTGCTCGTATTATTAAAATACCATTTCAAGGGTCTATAATAAATGATCTAAAGTAGATCTCCCAATGAAGAGCTAATCATCATACCTGACCACTTTCAATTTATTTCTTTTATAACTCCTATAAATATATGACATTCTTAATAAAATTAAATATTTGATTTGAAAAGTATTCTAATTTTTTTTTGTTCATGAAACCACAATTTTCCACCCTCTTCTTCATCAAATGGGAAGTGAAAGTATCACTCTCGTGTAAGTGTAGACTACCACCTCCATGTTATGATACAATTCATTTTTAATCACCATATTTCATGGATTTATTTAATTATTATAAATTTTATTCATTAAATTATTATGATTTTGGAATTATAATATCATATCTATCTTCTTACCATCCAATTCATTAGAAAACTGTAACGCCGCACATGCGTATATGTGGACTACCATTTCCACAGAGCGATGTGATTATAATTTCATTTTTTACATGAATTGTAATAATGATAGATTAAATGAATATATATGATATATATTATATAATAATGATTCTATAAAGGTGATTTTTTATTTACCTATATTTCGTTCAATCTGTGAAAATTTGAAAATAGTGTTCATGGATATATACGGCCTATCATCTCCATGAACGGTATAATTCATTTTTGTATCTCTACATTTAATGTATTATTATATATATATAATTAATTAATATTAAGTATATTTATATCATTATTAAAATTCAATACATGATTTAACCTTTATCAAAATATAATTACAAAAACTACCAAACCAAAACACAGATGAAAATCGAAGCAGTTCTAACTAAAACAATGATTTTAATTGAATATTATCAACAAAATGGTGATAAAATATTATTAGTAAATAATATATTGTTTTAAATATATTATTTTAAACACAATTTGTTTATAACAAATCCATATTTATTATGAATGGGGATTGAACATATATGATGGAAGTCAGACCTATGGTTTGGGTTCTTTGTCTCAAATTTTCATCTGTGGGACATATGTTATGTTGTAAAATTGTATAATATTATGAGGTGTATCCAATACCACATTTTATATTTTATATTACTAATATCATTATTTTTGTGGTATATAATGATTCATTGGATTTTATTTTATTTATGGGGGTTATGATTTGAAAGTTACCAAAATATTAATGGTTTATTTCACAATCTCTTCACTATTCAAGATTATTTATATCTAAGTCTCCATTGGGTGATTTATTTGATCTTAATATCATAAAACCACTATGTTTCATTATCTAGTGGTTATTTCTAGAAATTAAATTTTTTTTATTTCATTTGACTATCTTTCAATACTCAATTAAAAGAAAAAATATTTTTAATAAAAATAGACTTTATTTCTCTATTCTATAAAAAATAATTTTTCTTTTTATAAATATTTATTGAAAAAAATTCAGTAATGTTTTGAAAATTTTTTTATGATTATTTAAATTAATTTGTAACCATGATTTAATTTTAACAAAATGGTTTAAAAGGAATCTTCTTGTTATTTTCTCAACGGGTTACTTTTGACTTTTATCAAAAATGAAAAAAGAATATTTGTTTTAAAATATTGGATATGAAAACAAAATCCCTCTATCATTACTTCTCAATGATTTCATTATTAAATTATAATTATTCATTAAAATTTTCAAATAATATACATTTCTAATATTTTGGAAATTTTGATTTTTCATGAGTGATTTTTTATGTGAAAATGGAATTTTTATAAGGGTCGGGATCTATGTGGAATGAACCTTTGTGAATTTCTAAAGACCATGGTTCTCAGAGGTGGTTTAGAGGATTTTTTAAGGAATATGGCTGCAAAGAGATTTAATTAAGGGAGGATTTCATGTCATGAAGAGTTATAATACATTAAAGTGGATTCACAATATGCACTAAATAATGGTTAAAAAATAAATAAAATGAAGAGTTGATGTGTTGTTTAGTAGAATCTAAAACCTAAAGATAACATAACATGAAAGGGGATTACATTTCATGTAATTCCCCACTATGGTGTTGGAAATTTTTTTATCCATTTGGGTTATTTATTACATATGGATGTAGTGGCTCTCCCTCTCATTTCAGGAGACCTTACACCCCCCTTGTTGACATTTTAGGGATACCTTCATCAAGGATCAATTCTTACCATCCCTCTTTTGATCTATAGTGATACATCTTCGATATAAGGTATTATCTACCTCTATTCGCTTGGTTTCATCAATCTGTTTCCTCTAGTTCCTCTTCTACATGTGATAGGATATGATATCCATGTTTCTAATAAAGTTTTGTATATTTTTTGTTGGAACTTTTGTGGCAAAAAATCATTGGGTGAATGCAGTTCTTGTAGGAAAGGTGATCGGGATCCATTGTGCTAGTCTATTCTCGTGTAAAGAATGTTGACACACTTTTGATGTAGTCAATTAATTTATTTTGTTTTATTTACAAGTAATCATAGAGTGAACATGATTTATACACATAGATCATAATGAAATTGATTGAACAATTACTTGAACTGTATTAAATAATTGGTATTGATCACATGGAAATGTTTCTACTTAGTACGATAATAAAAGTTTTCCTCTTGATTTTAAAGATAGTGTGATATATATGCCTTTCTTGGTGTAGCATTTGAAATTGGTAAATAATTTAAATCCAAAATTATTTGGTAACTAATTGGATAAAAGGTTTAAAGAGGCATGTTTAATGAATCTAGTTGTTGTTACAATTTGATGATAATCAAATTCATAAAGGTGTGCATGTTTAATTGAATTTGTTATCGAAAAAGTATAATGTAAATTCTTGTTGATAAAAGAACTAAATGCCTGTTAAATTAATGGTATATTTAATTTGTGACAGTATGTGATAACTTGTTGCTTAAGTTGATCGTAGTTGGAACCAGTGATTAATGAATCAATTAATTCAAGATGGAATAAGAACCAGTTGTGTGATAAAAGATAATGTTATCATAGGGCCCTATTTTCCTTCTTTATTGTAAAGGTTTAGTACCTTGTGCTTTGGAGTCGTGAGATATTATTGTGTGAAGGATTAATGCATTGTTTTTTGGCCAAGAGCCCCATTACTATGATTTTTACTTCTGCTTGTGATGTTACTTGAGCCTAGAATGGATGAACCTAGAGAGTTGTTGTGGTGTGTGGGTGAGGAGGTCCGGATGTGACATGATCCTAGAATGGCTGATCCTGGATGGTTTTTGTGGTATGTAAGGTGGTAAGGCCTGTTTTTGGTGGAAGATGTTGATTCTTGTTATGGAAAGATATATCCGGATATGTATGAGTTTGTTGGGGAGGACATTGGGATGACATAATGTGATGAATTTGGGCATACCCATTGATATAAATTTGGATTCGTATTTGAATATTTTTATTGGCCAGTAATGAGGATATTTTTTATCTAGTTTCCCTTCCCTACTAGTTGGGGTAAATGGATGTGCTTGGTTGTTTTATATTTTTGGTAGTTTATTATGTATTCATTGAATAACTGGTAATATAGAACGTGATAATGATAATCACTGAATAAATTTTTGACCAATGAGGTTTGAACTTGTAAGCATGGAATGCTGATTTTATAATTCTGAGAAGCTAGGAACTCAGTTTTCTTATTCTTAGAGGGGATGAATCATTGTTATAATGGTAATGAAATGTAATGTGGAAATTTTAAATGGTTAATTAATAGTTAGATAATTAATTAATATAAATGTAAACATATGAAAAGTAATAAAATAACATAATTTTTCTCTTTAATTGTTGTGTGCTTATAGGATATCTAGTCTTAACTGTGGCAGTCAGGAGTCTAAGATATGTTAGTTGTAGTTGTGCCTGAGACTAGTTTTATTCCCATATTGTAATTGTGAGCTATATTGTGTCATCTATATTTTCTGATTCTTTACGCTACTCTATCCTATCAGTTAGGGAAATTGAGACACCTGGGATTTTTATCCCTAAGGGGGTGTTTTCCATAATACCGCAATCAGAGAATGGATGGCTTACTAGCCCCACTGACCCTGATATTTTCTCTTGGTAGCTACTTCTTCTGGTATACATGGAAATTAGTTCTTCCCATATATGTGTGTAGAGGGTTGACATGGCTTGTGGTTATTTCACACGCATGTATTATGTATATAGATTCCTAAGGACTTTTATTGGTATAACATGTGTGGGCTATGTTAGCATAAGGTTCCTTAGTCAGGGTACGGGATGTGATGGATTGAGGTATAATACCTGATATATGGTACACATTATATAAGATTTTGTGGCTCCAAGAAACTACCTAATTACTTTGGGTATGTTTACATGGTGGTGTGTTGCAAGAGGTGCATGTTGGGGCGCTTCTCCAAGGTGTCTATGGGCTAGCCTTTTACAGAGAGATGTTAGGGATGTGTGATATTGGGAAAACACAAAACTTGTGGGGAAGAAGTAGTAGGGTGCCCTTTATATTCTTTATAATATTATATACTCTTGCATGTGATGCATGGTGAGAGTATCCTCGGTGAGTCTGGGAACTTATTATACCTGTTTTGGTGATGATATAGTTTCACTTATTGTTCACTATGATTTAGCATGCTTTCTTTATCTTTTTCATGTGAGGCTTCAGGGATGATCTTTCTGGGTATGATTTTATACTCACCCTATGTATATATAAACATTTTTAGGTGATTTTTATAAAGTTTTTGTATAGTTTGGTGACTAATAGTTTGGGGTTTAGCAAGATATGATTGGGCTTCATGGTCTCTGGTGTCATTACTTTTCTTTTTGTACTTTCAGATTTACTTTCAGTTATAGTAGTTATTTCATGACATTACATATGTGAACTTTGGATTATATTTTATATCGAGCTTTGAGGATGAGTATATTGGTGTTTTTATTATCACTCTCCTTTAAATGTGTTCTCTTAGTGTGTAATGCCTCCCATCTGTGTGTTTACTATAACCTTGGTTCTAGTCTCCAATCCAAGGCCTACTAGAGGAGGGACTCAAGTGTAACTGTCTCTCTTCTCCCATTTCTGTAGTAGGAGGCGTACACCTTGTGGGTATGGTTTCATGATAGAGTGGTATAATATGTATGTTTGAGGGATAGTATGGAATTTGGAGTTAGGCACAGGTGAGGTTTCATGGGCTGGTAGGGAAACAATGTCATCTTAGTTTAACAAGCACTGTAAACATGGGATACTGACATGGACATTGGTATATAGGGCCCCTTGTGATCTGATGCATGATCCATTAATCTTATACTGCCTATAAAATGAGGTGATATTGGTTCAAAGGTAGAGACCTAGGAAAGGATCATGAAACATTCTTCTATGATTTTATGTTTGAATGGGTAGAAATTGGGATAGGTAACCTAAAATGAATAACAGAAAACATATAATAAATATTAATGTCTTCTTCATTCCATGTTTAGGATATTTAATTGTTTTTTCTTTTCTAGTTATGGATCAATTTAGTGTCCTCGTCAGGTTTTCACAAAAGATTTTCCAAAGGTTGCCCCAACAGTTCACCATAGAGTAGAGGTTGAATATGATGACACTTAGAGGAGGACACTTCAGGTTTTTTAGAGCTAGAGTTTGAAGATATATGAGGGGTCTATTTTAGATGCCATCATGGAATAATGGATAGAGGGGTTTGAGATATCCTCTACATTGATATATACTCAGAAGTTCCACTATGTATCATTAGATGTGATTATGCTGCATGGGGAAGCGAGGCAGTGATTGTTCCTATTTCTTTAAGATCACGAGGAGTTGAGAATCTCATGGGGAGAGTTCTGAGACCAGTTTAGGGAAGAGTTTTTTCTTAGACTGTGAAGTTAGGAGCTAATTACCCTTTATTAAGAGAGATCCAATGTGTGAGAGTTCATGATCCATTTCAAGAACCTTCTTTGATATGATTCTAACCTGTTTCCAGATTAGGGTCCTAGGGAGTGGCATTTTTAAGAGGATTTTCATCTTGAGATCCAGCACCAGGTCAACCCATTTTTTCTAAAGGCAAATTTTGAAATGATAGCAAGATAAGAGTTCATTGATAGGATGTTATCTAGAACCGAGTCATCATGAGAGGGGATTCATTAGGTTTACTCACGAAGGAGATCTACGGTTAGGGATTACCAATTTTTAGGTTAGAAGAGATTCTGATCTGTATAGGATTATTCCTAGACCTCAATAACTCATTTCTATATGGGCAGTAGCTCTTTGGCCTATACCAAGTGAGAAAAGATATTTTTTTTCTAATGGATTCCAAGGTCATCAGTGGAGAGAATTATTTACCTTTTAGAGTAGTCAGCGAGTGCTAGCTTCTCCACATCTGGTTCCTCTATTGTGATAGTTCCGACCAAGGTGGAAGTAGTAGGTTGCTCCATTTTGGGATAAAAAAATAGCAGATTATGGAGGGAGAGGACTACCTCTGGCTTCTCCCTATCCACATAGAGTAAAGCACGACTATGGAGGTGGCCATCCACATGGTTAGAGAGGTCATAGAGAAATTTTCTCTCATCATCAGGATTTTGCATTGCTAGTACTAGGTGATCAAGATGTCTTTTGAGGTACCCTTTTCTTCTTTTCAACATTGGTGAATTTCATGTTTGATCTAGAGAGAAGTACTCCTTCATATCACCTACCCTTACACATTCTTTGGACATGAGGTAGAGATTCTTAAGTGCACTTGGAATTGACTACAGTAGTTAGAGGTCGAACTAACTTCTTTGATGTATGTAGAGACACTGAATAAGTGCTAGGTAAACAAAACTCTTGGGTAGATTTCCTATGTTTATAGAAATAACCATATTTCATTATCCTTGGCATGGATTTTTGGTATTTTTTTAATGTTATCACGTATTATATCAGGGGGAAGGTTGTGTTCTTCAATATTGATGGAGATTCAATAGTGTTTTCTAGTGAGAAAGACCCTCAGATGGGTTAGAGATGTGTTTTGTCTTTTTTAACTTTGATGGTTGAGCTGATATTGAGTTTGTCAGAGGTTCAGCAGTTCGCATTCCCCAAGATCATGTAAAAGTACCTAGATGCCTTTCCAGAAGAGGTTGTGGCATTACCCCCTCGACAATAGATCATGTTTGGGATCAAAATACAGCTAGGAATGTCTCTTATCTTGATGTTTCCTTGTCAAATGGTGCCTTATAAGTTGTGATGGCTTCATATATAACTCGATGATCTATTGCAGTGTAGTTTTGTTTGGCCAAGTGGGTCAACATGGGGTTCACCATTTCATTCATCTATAAGTCTAATAGAATTCTTTGGTTGTGTATTGATTATCATCAAATAAAGTAAGTGAAATTGAAGAACCTATATCATATTCCATTAATTGATGATTTATTCGATCAACTAAAGGGTGCATATTGTATCTTGAAGATTGATTTAAGATCAGTATATCATCATATGTGTTTGAATTACGAGGATATCCTGAATACTACTTTACATTATCATCATGGGAATTATGAGTTTATTATGGTGTTGTTCGGTGTGATGAATACTCCATCTATGTTCATGGGGTTAATTAATATTGTGTTCTCTGAGTTTCGGATAAGTTCATAATGGTTTTCATCGAAGACATCCTTGTGTACTCTGCATCTATAGAGGATCATTTAGAGTACCTACATTCCATTTTGGGAGTTCTTCACCATGAAAAGTTGGTTTGGATGTTTCTGGAGTGTGAGTTTTGGGCTCAAGATTTCTATTTCTTAGGGCATGATTTATCCCAAATGAGAGTATCTATGGATCAATAAAAATAGAATAATTTGGGTCTTGGGAATCCCCCAAGACAGTGGTAGAGATGTGATGTTTCCTTGGTCTTGTAGGATATTATAGGATGTTCGTAGCCTATTTCTATCAGGTCACAAATCCTCTAATAGAATTGATATGAAATGATCAAGAATTCTTGTATACTGAATAGTTTCGGAAATATTTTGAGTATCTAAATGTGAGTTGGTAAGTGCTCTAGTTCTTTTTATTCGAGTAGAAGGAGATCAATTTGAGGTTTTTTGTAATGCTTCACATATGTAGTTGGGTTTTTTCTGATGTAGAAAAGATTGATCATTTCTTATGTGTCTCAATAGTTACGTCCCCATGATCATAACTATGCCAACCATGATCTTTATTTGGTGGTTGTGGTATTTTCCTTGAATTTGTGGATAAATTACCTCATCGACGAGTATTTCTTGTCTTCACATATCATAAAACACTGGGGTATGTTTTCTCTTAGCGTGACCTCAACTTGCACCAACCATGGTGGATGGAGTTCATACAAGACTACAACATTGAGATTTAATATACACTTTGAAGGGGGAATGATGTCGTTGATGTGCTGAGAAGAAAGTCGTGCAGTGATGTAGTGTGTGAATTTGGTAATTTTTTTAGGGTGATAGAATAACATTCAGCATTACATCTAAATATGGGATAATTGGTGGGAAAAGGTTGTCTTTTTTAGATGATGGTGTATGCATCTCTATTGTAGTAGGTGTAAGATTCCATGTTGGTTGATCTTGAGGTGGAGGTTTATAAAGACCAAGTTGATTGAGGTGAGGCCCCTAATAGTCGGTCTAAGGATGAACAACACAAAGTGTTGTTTCAGGGAATGATTTTTGATTCGTTAGTGATGAGTTTGATTATTATCAAAGAGTTCCATAGTTCACCTTTGGAAGTATATCCTTGCATGAAAAAGATGTACCAAGCTTTGAGAGGCTTATTTTGGTGGCCTGGGTAGAAACATGCAGTAACAAGGTTTCTATCTTGATGTTTGGTCTGCCAGAATGTGAAGGTTGGCCACAATGTTCCCAGTGGTGTGATCAAGCCCTTATATGTTCCTTAATGGAAGTGGGAGATATCTTGATGGACTTTTTTAATGGTTTACCCTAAGATCTGGGAGGGTACAATGCTATATGGGGGGTAGTGTATCATTTAAAAAAATTAGATGACTTTATAGTGATCAAAGAGTCAATATTAGTAGAGGTTTGGTCGAGGAAGAATATATAGGATGTTGTGATACTCCATCAGGTCTCAATGATGATCATTTTCGATTAATACCCTCATTTTACCTCTAGGGTGTTGATATGTCGCCACTGTGATTTTGGTTCTTAGCTATTTCTTTGCAGTAATTTTCATCTGCATATAGGCAGTCAGACAAAAAAGACCATTCAAAATCCTGATGACATGTTGTGCTCTTGTGTACTGAATTTTGGAGCTTCATGGATGAGGCACCTTCCTTTGGTAGAGTTTTATTATAGAAATTTTTTTCACTCCACCATCAGTGTGGAGATGTCTGAAGCCCGGTATGGTTGTCCTTTCCATTTTCCATTGTGCTGGACTGGGGTTGGAGAGTAAGCAATTCTCAGGCTGAAACTTTTAATGAACAGGGTAGAGATGTTTCAGATGTTTCGTGAGAGGTTGAAGGTAGTGCAAGAGTGTCAGAAATACTATGTCGAACAAAATAAGAGACTTATAGTGTTTAGCAGTGGGGATCACTTGTTACAAAAGGTGACTCTTTGTCATGGGAATTAAAGGTATGGTCATGGGAGTAAGCTTTCTTCCTAGTGATTTGGGACTTTCAAGGTGTTGTCTCATGTTGGAGTTGTGGTATATCAGATAGCACTTCCACCATAGATGATCTTGATAAATGATGTTCTTCCTCTATCATAGCTCCATCATTATATCCATGATGAAACTCAATTCATCAATTGTGGTGATATTGATGTTGACAATGATGCGACCATCAGGGATTAGCCTATAGGGATTCAGGACCGCCTGGAGAAGGTGTTGTGTGGGCGTGATGTCCCCTTGGTTCGTGTCTTGTGTAAGAATTTTAGCATGGAGGAGAGTACCTAGGAACATGAGTTGTAGATAAAAACTCAATACCCTGAGATATTGAGTGTTTAGATTTTCTCTTTTAATTCTTTTCATTTTTTGGTTGTAGACTATTTCTATTTATGAGATGGCTCTTTCTCTTGTTACATTTTGCGTCTTAATCTCTTTCCATGGGATACTAAGATGTGTGGGGTATGTCTCATGATTTCTATGTTTATATTCATGTGGTTATAGGGGTATACTCTCTCACTATAGGTGGAAGAGACTTGATGAGTAGTTCATTTACTCACCATGTTGAGAGCCCTGTTCTTGGGAGAGGTAGTTGAGCTCCTGTGGTGATGAGATCCGTGAGAGGTATCTCATGGGGTGGTTATTCGGATAATGCCTTTTTTGTTTTCTCTCTGGGATGGTTTTGGATTCCTAAGGATGGGAATTTTTTGAGAGTTATCTAATTTATGGTCTGAGATCCATGCGGAATGACCCTTTGTGCATTTTAAAAAACCGAGGTGCTTGGAGGAGGATCAGAAGAAGTCTAGATGAGTTTAGCTACTAAGATCTAGAAGCAAGGGAGGATTTCACATCATGAATAATTACATGATGTGAAAGTGGGATTCACTATGTGTAATGAATTAGCGTTATACATATAAATAAAATGAAGAGAAGATGAGTTTTTTGGAGGAAACCGAACCCTGATAATTACATGATGTGAAAGGGTATTACACATCATATAAATCCCCACTTTAGTATTGTCCTAATCATTTTAGCTGATCAAGTTATTCAAATCCCTATGTCTACATCATCTCTCCCTCTCAATCTAGGCGACCCATCACCCCCTCCTCGATGGTTTGGGGATTCCTTTATCAAGGATCAATTCATAGCTTCCATCATTTGATCTTTAGTGATCCATCTTCAAAATAAGGTATGCTCTACCTCCATTCTTATTGTTTATTATATTTTTTTCCTCTTTTTCCTCTACTCCATTATATTTAACATTATCTCCTTGTTTCTAAAAATGTGTTTTTGGTTGTTCATGGGTGCGGTTTTGGCATGACGTCCTCGGTTTGATGCAGTTATTGGGGGAGAGGTGATCAACATCTACTGTTTTGGTCTCTTCTCATATGAGAAATATTGGAACCCTTTTTAGGTAGGATATTTGTTGCTTTTATTTTATTTACGTGCAATCATAGATCTTGTATGATTTATCCCTTTTCATCTTAATAAAATTTAATAAATAATTACTTTAACTAGATTAAAGAATTTGAATCAATTTCAAGGTAATGTTGCTAATTCTTACCATGATGATGGTTTGCCTTTTGATTTTATAGATATCATGATATATATATGTGCCTTAATTAGAGTAGCATGTTATATTGGTTAATAACATAATGCTGGGATTAATAGATAATTTATTATATAAAAGGCTTAATGATTAATTTTTAATGAATCTAGTTGTCATTACAATTTGATGATAATAAAATTGATGGAAGTGAACCAGTTTAATCAAATTGGTTATCGAACCAAATGCATGTTAAGTAATTTTTATAAAATAATTAATGGAATGTTAAATTAATTGTTTATTTAATTTATGATCACTTGTGATAGCTTTCTGCATAGGTTTCCCATATTTGGAAAGTATGTTTGGTAAATTGGTTAATTCAAGATGGAATAAGAACTAGTTACATGATAAAAGATAATTTTTTCAATGGTCTTGAGTTTCCCTCTTTCTTGTAAATATCAAGTTCCTTGTGATTTGGAGATGTGAGACCTCATTGTGTGTGAATGCTAAGTACCTTGTTTTAGGGCCATGATCCTGGTTATTGTGATTTTTTTCCTACTTCTTGTGATGTGGTGTGAGACTGGAATGGCTATGCCTAGAGGTCTATTGTGGTGTGTGGGGTAAGGAGGTCCTAATGTGATTCTATAAAAGGATGGATTTTCCAGCAAGGCTATTGTCTTATATAGGGCAAAGAGGCCTTGTTTTGGTGGTAGAAATTGATGCTTATGATGGCGAGATATTTCGGGATATGTATATGAGGGTTGGGGAGAACACCATGGATGATGAAATTGGTTAAAGTTGTGCTTACCCATTGATATAAAGTTGGATACTTGTTTGAATCTGTTGATCGGGGAATTTCTAGGTTGTTTGTTTAGATTCTTTTTCTTCCCCACTACATAAGGCTGATGGATGTGATTGATTGTATACCTTGTTCGGTAGCATAAGATGTTTTCCTAGAAAACCTGGTAATATAAAAAAGTGATAATGTTAATAAATGGATAAATGATCATCCCATGAGGTTGGTGCTCTTTGGGTTGTAATGTTGAGGTTATAATCATGGTAATCCCTGGACTCGGTTTTCTAATGCTTTGAGGTCATGGATCATTGTTATAATTCTAATAAAATGTAATGTGGAAATTTTAAATGGTTAAAGTATTAATTAACGTAAATTGACACATATGAAAAAGTATAAAATAACATAATGTAGCTCTTAAATAGTTGTGTGCGTATAATATATTTAGTTTTAGAAGTGGTCATTGGTAGTCCCAGAGATGTTATCTACTGTTGATTCTAAGACTAGGTTATTCCTATAGTGTGGTTTTTTGCTATATTATATCATGTTCATTTTTTGTTTTTATATGATACTCTACCATATCAGTTAGGGAAACTGACACACTATGGATTCCGAAGCATGGGGGTCTTTTCCCCACTATCCTGGTGGGATGATGGATGGATCACGACCCCCTTTGACCCCACTCTCTTCTCTTGGTATTAACTTTTGCTCGCATGTACATTAGTTAGTTTTCCCCATCTATGTGCGTAGAGTCCTAAAATGACATGAATTTATTTCACAATCATGTATTATGGATATAGTTTCCTATGGACTACTATAGTTATAACTTTTGTGTATTGTGATGGAATGAGTTTCCTCACTTAGAATATAGGTTTTGATTACTTGACGTATAATACCTGATTTATGATACACATTATGCGGGTTGTGGTGCATCCCACAAAAACCTGGTTACTTTTTGTTATGTGTATGTAGTGGTGTGTTGCCTGAGGTACATAATGTGGTGATTCACCCAGGTGTCTGTGAGATAGCCTTTTTAGAGAGATATGCTAAGGACATGTAATGTTGGAGGGAAGTGATAAACCATTGGGGAAGTATTAGTGGGGTACCCTTCATATTATTTATTATATTATATACTCTTCTATGTGTTACTTGGTTAGAGTAGCCTTGGTGAGTCTGGGAAATTAGTATACCTATTTAGGTGATGAGTTAGCTTTACGTTTTGTTACCTATGCTTTAGCATGCTTTCATTATATTTCCCATGAGAGTCTCTAAGGAGGATCTTACTAAGTAAACTATTACACACCCCCAACATATATCTAAATTGTTTTTCATGTTAGTTGGATCAGGTTGGAGATCAGGATGGTTACTACTATCTTGGGCTTATGAAGAACTCTTTGGGATTTTTGGTCATTTCCATATTTACTTCTCTTTTAGTACTTGCAATTTTCCATTCCGTGGTAGTAGTTCTTTTATGAAATTACTTATGTGTACTTTAGATTTTCTTTTAAATTGAGGTATGGGAAGGAGTTAGTCGGTGTCTATATTATCTCTATCCTTCACATGTTTTATCTTAGAGGGTAATGCCTCCCATTGGTGTGATTAATATACCCATAGTGCTAGTCACCAACATGAGGCCTTCTCGAGGTGGAACTCATGTGTCACAATCTCTATTCTCCCATTTCCATCCCAAGATGGCTACACCTTATGGGGAGGGGTCATGACAATTTTCCTCAAGAATGCTTTTAATGGACTTTTTATGGTATTTTTATTCATCAACGTCATCAACCATTTATTTTAATTATGCTCCACTGAGCTTATGTTGTATTAATACCATCCTTATTCCTTATATTTATGGTTTATGGTTCTTTTGACTAGGGATAGATTTAACATTCCACCTACTATTACTTATTATACTAAATGTTTTTAATTATCAAGAGATGTTTAATAATTTGTATTACTTATTTATATGATGAATGCATTGGAATTATTAGGTAATGGGAGGGGATTAAAATTATATATCCCTCAATGTATCGATAGTTCTCATGAGACAAAACATGTTTGGTATTTGGTTGAGGTGTTACCCATTTTTTGTATAATTTATTTGCATGAGTCTGGGATGATATGTTTTTTAAGCCTTGGCATGAGGCCTTGATGGTATGTTTATGATGTTTGGAATTATTAATTTCATCAATATGAAGTCAGTTATTGATTTTAATGTGATTATTTGAATAGTTAAAATATCCACATATAAGTTTCAAACACATGTGATTGTTTATATGGAATTATATTGAGGGCATTGATAAGGATGGTGTCAAAAACTAGAAGGGGATATCTCCTATTATATCAGAATAAGGAAATTATATTTACATCCAATACATGAGGCATCAGTGAACCCAACTCACTAAGAGAAGGCTAAGAGGATCCTAATAAATCCCTTATATAGTATGAAAATAAAGTTGTGTATATACAACCTCTTGATCATACCTTCTTGGAATTGGATTTGCACACATCAAAGCAGGCCACAACTAGTCAGTAAGCCTCAATTGGGTATGATGCAACAAAATAATAGGAATAAATAGTGGTCATAGATCATAAGGAAGAGTATTTGGATGAGTCAAGGTAGCAACATACTTAGAGGATAGGTTGAAACCTGGCAAGCTAAGGTGGCTCTTGGGGTAGGGGAAATAGACACAAAAAAAAGATAAATGTTTTCTTGCAAACATATGGTGTGTGAATCACATTGTCTTGTTAATGGATTTATGCATCTTATTTCTTGGTGGAATTTTTTACACCATGTTTTTTTATCTCACAACTCCATGTACCTCATGTGGTTGTGGGTATTTTTATAATAAACTTCTCTCAGACATTCAGTTTGGGGTTACTAAATCCATAGTTCAAGAGATCATTGATTAATAAATCTATAAATAGTAATATTAAGTATAAATATTTTATAGAATATAATATTAATTATAAAATTATAAAACAAAAATTTATAATTTTATAATATATATTTTCATATATTTAAAATTACTAAAATAGAGATATAGTATTATTAAAAACTTAATATATATATATGTGTGTGTGTGTGTGTGTGTGTGTGTGTTGTATTGATTGAATATAAAAATATAATTAATTGGTAACAATATTTAAAATAATTTATTATAATTTAAAAAAATTCTATTTATATGAATGAATAAATATTTTCTATGTGTGTTTGTGATATATAGTTGAACCAACACATAATTGTGTGTATCCGGCTATACACATACACATATACAAACATGCACACACATAGACATACATGCACATACATGTGTACACACTCATGCACACACATCCACATACGCGCACGCATGCATGCACTCCTGCACACCTGCATGCACACACATAGGTAAATACATATACATATACACATATATAAATATACACATACACGCACGCTTACACATACATACACATACACCTACATACACATACATAAAAAAACACATGCTTCCATGTACATACATACATACACTTATATACATACACATACACATACATGCACATACACATAAACATTCACATACATACACTTACACGTACATATATACCCACATAAAAATACACATAAACATACTCATACATATATACACATACATGCACATACATGCACATGCACATCTGTACACATATATACACATACATGAATCTACACATACATATATACAAAGATATATGTATATACACATATACATTCATACATAAACATTTACACAATCATACATGTATTTATACATACACCTATACATACATCCATACATACGTGTACATCCACAAACATATATACACATACACATAGATATTCTTACAGATAAATGTATGCACGTAAGTGTATAAACATATATACAAAAACATACACATATACATAAAATACACATACACACATACATACACTTTCATATTTTCAATATGTACATATACCGACCCCCCCCCCATTTTTCACTATTTTTATTGTTTGTCGTATCATGAGATATTCATATCATACAAAACTCACGTCACCATGTAATCCTATATTTAATCATAGTTCAAACCTTGGAAGCATCCCTTGGGGAGGAATTCTAAACCGTTTATGGTCGATGACATAGGTAGTAACGTGGGTGATGACACGTGAAGAGGTTCAGACCCATGAACGTGTTGACACAACACATGACGTAGATAGGGGGCCTTTATGCCAGGACATTGGGGCCTTTGGGTTTTAAATTTTTTAATTAGATAGCTATGTAGTGGGTCAACATTTAAAGAGAGGTTTTATCAAACCTTATTATTCCCATAGGTATGTGTTTTTTTGTTTCTTGAAACCAAAATGACCTTAAATATCAATATATTCAATTTAAATATCCATTTTTAATCTATTTAAATACACTATTAATTATTTTTATTGATTAATGTAATATTTTTTATTATATATTTCATGAAAATATAATTGAAAATAAGTTTATACCTTTATATTAATTATATTTTTAAATGTATATTTTATATGATATAATATATTAATATATTAATATATTAATATATTTATTCGTATACCTTATATTATATAATTATATGTACACTCACACACACATATAACTATAAATGTATATGTATAGGATAAATATATTTTCATATTATAAATTTTATTATGTGAATAAAAATATATTAATTTATATATAAACTATTTTTAATTTATTTATATATTTATTTATATAGTACATGTCACTATATTTTAAAATATGTGTGTGTGTAATTGTAATTTAATATATAGAAAATTAGTATAAAGGAAATAGGAAATGTATTGATATATATATATATATTAAAAGGCTATAGAAAGATTCTTTTTTATTGAATAACGGAATCACCTCTTTTTCCATGTTAGGTAAAGGGGGACACATTACATGTCATGTAGGCCAAGAAAATAGAATCCCATTAAATGGTCTATAGGCTCTGACCTATGGACCAGAATGGTCTGCGGTTATGTTTTTAACTAGAATATCATGTACACCCTTCGGATTAGAACATGTGTCCATTTGTATTTTGAGCCGTCGGATCATCCTTCACAGCGATTCATTTGATTCGAATGTGAAGACTAATTTTCCCTTTCCTTTTGTGATTCAGGTTCGACTGCTCCTCGGCTGCGACGACAGTGACGAAACCTTGATATCCCACCCTAAAATCTGGTTGTACGGTGACCAAAATGAATTGAGAGACTATAGGAACAACAACTGCACATCTGAAGACTACAGTGGCGGTGACAGTGATGAAAGAAAGGAATTATCGCGTTGTCCACAAGTTTTTACCAACACAAAGGCGTGAGTTTTTTCAATGACAACTGCTTCACTCCATCGTGTTTTCATCTCACTTTCCAATAGAAATTTTTGTACAAAACAACAAAAATGTCTGACGAAGGTGGCATAACATTATTATATTTTCTTAAATATGTATCAGTATATCATTTCTGTTGTTACAATTTATTATTTAGAACTTTTTTTTATGATATATTTTCTGTAAATGTTCTCTGTCTCAATTAATTTGGAATTCCATATTTTTCTGGTGTATCGTTCGTCATTGGAGGTTCCAATGCAATGTCCCCTTGAGGTTTCGGCAGGTTCCACTATAACATGCACGAAGTTTCCACTACAGGTTCCACGTGAAAATAATTTTGTAGTGTGGAAGTTCTAGTTGTACTTCAAATGGAACTCGCAGTGGAACTCACACGGGAAGTGTGCCACTCAAAGTGCCACTGGAAGTTCTAGGGGGACTTCTAGTGGGACATCCAGTAGGACTTTCATTGGAATTTTCAAATATACATTCAATAATTTTTAAAATAACTATGTGTCAACATTGAAATGAGTATTTATTTTAATTTTCCACTGGAAGTGGCACTGGAACTTCCACTGGAACTTCCTGTGGGACTTCCAGTGGCAGTTCTAGTAAGACTTCCAGTGGAACTTCCTATGGGACTAGTAGAACTTCTAGTGGCTATGGGACTTCAAGTGAGACTTCCAGTGCGACTTCCAGTGTGACTTTTAGTGGCCCTCCCAGTGGGACATACAATGTAATTTTCAAAAAATAAATTAAAACTTTTTTTCAATAAATATGTGTCACAATTTCAATGAGTATTTCTTTTAAATTTCCAAAGGAAGTGCCACTGGAACTTACACTGGAACTGATAGTGCAAGTTTCTGTGGAAGTTACAGTGGAACTTTTAGTGGGACTACTAGAACATCTGGTGGATGTGGGACTTCTAGTGGCCCTCCCAGTGAAACTTATAGTAGATTTTTCTAATGATAAATTCAACAATTTTTACAATAAATTTGTGTCACAACTGGAATGAGTATTTATTTTATTGTCATATAGGAATTGACACTGGAACTCCCACTGAAACTTCCACTGGAAGTTCTAGTGGGACTTCTAGTGGCAGTTTTAGTGGCACTTCCCTTGGGACTAGTAGAACTTAGAGTGGATATGGGACATCTAGTGGGACTTCCAGTGACCCTCCCAGTGGGACTTCCAGTGAAAAAATCATATGATAAATTCAATCATGTTTACAATAAATGTATGTCACAACTGGAATGAATATTTCTTTTATTGTTCTACAGGATGTGCCATTGGAACTCCCACCGGAACTTCCACTGGAATTTCCATTAGGACTTCTAGTGGTAGTTCATGTGGCACTTCTTATGGGACTAGTGGAACTTTCAGTGGCTATGGGACTTCTTGTGGGACTTCCAGTGGCCCTCCCAATGGGAATTCCATTGGAATTTTGAAATAATAAATTCAATCATTTATACAATGAATGTGTGTCATAACTGGAATCAGTATTTCTTTTATTGTTCCATAAGATGTGCCACTGGAACTCCCACAGGAGCATCCACTAGAAGTGTCAGTGGGACTTCTAGTGTCACTTCTTGGGGAACATTCTATGGGACTAGTGGAACTTCCAGTGGCTTTGGGACTTCCAGTAACACTTTCAGTTGCCCAAATAGTGGGACATACAATGGAATTTCCAAATGATAAATTCAATCATTTTTACAATAAATTTTTTTCACAACTAGAATGAGTATTTCATTTATTGTTCCATAGGATGTTCCACTACAACTCCTACTGGAACTTCCAGGGGATGTTCCAGTGGGACTTCTAGTGGATGTTCCAGTGGCACTTCTTGTGGCACTTCCTGTGGGACAAGTCGAACTTCCAGTGGCTATGGGAATTCAATTGGGACTTCTAGTGTGACTTCCAGTGGGACTTCTAGTGTCCCTCTCTATAGGAATTCCAGTAGCAATCCCTATGGGACTTCCAGTGGCACTCCCTATGGGACTTCCAGTGGCACTCCTTGGGGAACTTCTAGGGGGACTTCCAATAGGACTAGTGGAACTTCCAGTGGCACTCCCACTTGAAGTTCCAGTGGAACTTCCACTGAAGTCCCAATAGAACTTAGAATTTTCCTTTCTTTTATACTGTAATTTTTTGGATTACCCCAATAATTCCTTAATTTCTATTTTCAGGTGTTCATTTTAGGTCAAATTCGACCTTCTCACAAAGACTTTTACAAGAAATAAAAGATTAAATAAACGATGGTCATAGAAATTCGTTGCGCACTAATCACTTTTCGAATATGTTTGAAGCATTCATATCCAATATAGTAACCGCATCAGATTGCAAAAAATCTGATATTTCTGTTATGTATGTATTGGATAACTACAATCCTTCAACAACTGCTTTTCGATTAGGTGGAGGGGAAAGATATTTATTTGAATCTAATATCCAAAGGATATTTGAAGTAAATGAAGGTGAAATAGAGATGGAGGACTTCTACTTGTTCAAACCAATGAAGGAATCATTATATATTAAGGATATTTCAAATTTGTGCAATGTTATTAACACAAAAGGCAATAAAATCTTCCATTTTGGAAGCAACAAAGGGAGATGAAGAACTAGATCATCTTGACACAACAACCCTTCTAATTTTACACACATGTGCAACTATTTTTCCCTACTACAGGTTCTTACCTATGTTGGGGTTTTATTAATTTTGTTAATACTTCAAGAAACATGAGAAAAGTGAAGTGGTCTTGTGCAATTCACCAAAAATTGATGAGATCCATTAAAGAATTTCAAACGCACCGTGCATGGATAATGGGGGAAATTATCACTTTATTGGTAATGATTAATATTTATTTTAAATTCAATGTATATTATACTCTTCATATGTTTCTTCTTATTGTAGTATTTTTATTGTGAAGAAAGTGGACTAGTGAAAGGGAATGAACAAGAAGCCAATCCACCTTTCACAAAGTCGAGCATCTCTGATTTTGATGTTTCTATAAAGAAACTGAAGATTCATCAAGTTCCAATTAAAGAGGAGCTAGAAATGGCTTTGTAAGATTCTGTTGGATGAAATAAAAAGGATAATCTAGAGAATAAAATAATAAAAGTAGAAATTAATGAGCCAGCAATGGTTATGGAAGATTCTATTGGACAGCAGAAAATGGGGGAACTAAAGGATGACAGAATAAAATTTATTGCAAAAGAAAATTTGTCTGTGAAATGAAAACATCATAAAATGGAAGAAATTGTTAAAAAATAGACCAAAAAAATTAAAATACTGAAGCAGTTAATAAGTGAGAATACTAGCATAGAGAAAATAAAAAGAGAAGGTAGTGCTGAAAAGAGTCATTAAATTAAGGAGGAAACCTAGATAGAGGGTACAATTGAAGATGGAATACAACAAGATCCTCTTGAAAAACCTACATCTCCCCGTGAAGTAGAATAGTAGAAGGAAAACTAGAAACTACTAGCCAAAGAAAACTAGGATTGAGGAGCCTGTAGATAAACTGAAAGAAGATTCTTAACAAACCACACTTTTACATCAAAGCATCCAAACTGGACATACAGAAATCGAGAGTCTCCAAACGAGATCAATGATTAGAAATGTGAAGTCTGTAGCTAGGAAGTACAAGAAATTGGATTCTTCTTTTCAGTATCAAACCTAATACACAAGAAGAAGAACAACAACATGACAAAAAATCAATATAACAACCAAGTCATATGGAAAAACCAATTAAGGTAGGTAGTGTTTCAATGAAAACAGAACAAAAAAAGGTTGTTATAGGTCTGTCAGGAATGCCTAAATGGGATAGGTAGAGTACACGGGTGCAGAAAAAAGAATATGAGCTGTTGAAAAAGTTTCTCCAGATAGAACTAGGCTCGTATGTCTGCCCATCGTTTCAAGTATTACAATTCAATTCCCCTGAATTTTATTTGTTTTATTATACATTATTGATATTATAATGTAGTAAATATGTATGGGAAGCTAAAAACGGATTGTATTCAGTTGGAATAGAAGACATTTTCCAATTTTTTACGAAAAGCATGACAAGTAGCTGGTTGAGCCTAATTTAAACAAGCTTGTTGTATAGTAATATTCAATTAGTCTCACATCCTCCATTGTTTTTTATTGATATCAGGTTATATATTCCTATACATATCATATCATAAACAGGTTTCGAATAGGGAAGACGTCTGGAATTTTCAATAATAAATAAACAATGATTACTAGTGTCGCAATGGTAAGTATAATATTTTCTATGTTCTTGATGTTTTAAAGATATTAATTAATATTTTGTCTCACTATACTCATTTTCAAAGTGCATTATATCCAGTATGAACAACAATTTGAAAGAGATTTTGGTTTAGAATCCCATAAAAAATCAATGATGTCAACTGGAAAAGTCTTCATCCCCATCAAGATAGACAATCATCATTGGACATTACTTGTATTTGATATTGAAAAAAACATTTCAGCTACTATAACTCCATGAAGCCTTGCATGGGTCCTACAACAATTTATTTTTACCAACAAGATGCTCTCCAAATTGTAAATTCTATCCTCTTCGACATCTAATGAATTTTCATATACACCAACTTACTGAATACAATTTATACAACACTTGTAGAAAATATTTACTAAACAAGGCATTAGACAATGGAATCTTGAATACCAAGAGATGACTATAGTAGCACTTCCATTTATAGTGGAAGATAGTATCCAACAGGGGGATGCAACATTAGATTGCAGGGTAAATTTTTTTTATGTAATTGAGAAGCTAGAAAAGGATCAAGGGTATAACAAGACCCTATCTCTAGAAGAAGTTGATGACATGGACATGTATATGGCCCAAAATTTCCTTATAGACCCTGCATATAGTTGGAATGAAACATCGTATAGAATAATAAGTTGTCTTATGGAAATAGTACAACCAGAATGAAGAACAAGTAAAATAGTCAGGTGTAATGGATGAATAGTTCGGTTAGCATTTTAACTATACTGGGAATATTATGTTTTTATGAGGGGAAACATTCTCTTTTGAGGGATTTTATTTTGTGTTGTTTTTAGATTTAATGATTCTAATTGATACTGGTATGTGGATGATTCACACTTTGAGGATATTATCTTTACTGTTTGCAATTGTTAAGTTTGGACAACATCTCGATTTCATCAGATGTTGGGGAGCCTCCATATGGAATGAATTCTCCCAAAAATTCAATAACTCTTACTCAGTCTTCTGGATTTCATCAAAAAAAATCAAGAATCTTGATTTATCACATCCTCACAGAAAAAATTCATACAGAACTGTAGAACTTGGATTTATCACATCTTTATAGTTCCATATAGAACACATTCATACAACACATTTACAGTTTCGTGAAGTATCCCAATCCCACTACCAATCCATTACAACCGAAACTGGACTATCAAATACTACCACATCCTCACAGAACAAATTCATGTAGAATTGTAGAACTTGGATTTATGAAGTCTTTATAGTTCAATATAGAACACATGCAAAAAAACACATTTACAATTTCATTAAGTATCCCAATCCCAATCCATTACAACCAAAAGTGGACTTTAAAATACTACCAAATCTTCACCAAAAAAATGCATGAAGAATTGTAAAACATGGATTTATTAAATCTTTATAGATCCATATAGAACACATGCAAACAACACATTTACAATTTCATGAATTATCCCAATCTCAATCCATTACAACCAAAAGTGGACTGTCAAATACTACCACATCCTCACAGAACACATGCATACATAATTGTAGAACCTTGATTTATCACATCTTTATAGTTCCATATAAAATAAATTCATATAGAAAATTTACAATTTCATAAATTATCTCAATCCCACTGTCAATCCATTATAACTGAAACTGGATACATGCGATAGCTTTTTAAATTCAGTAATTACAATTTTAAAAACTACTCCCATCCAATGTTGTTTACACTGCTTGGCCTCTTCCAATTCTATCCCAGCAATATACCTCCCAAGATGAAGTTCCAAATTGGTGGACAAGTCTTCCTGCAATAGAAAAAGTATATAACTATAAATGGTTATGGAAAATAATGCTCATAAAAAATTACATGTGAAACTATTTTTCAAGCTCGAACACAAAAATCTAATCATGTTTTCTCCTTGACTCCATGCAAGAAAACAATAATTATATCAGATAACATATTAACAATAAATAACAACTCTTATAAATGAAATGCATCATAAAATGAAATCATACAGCCATCAGAGCGGTAGGCTTAATTTTTTTATTCAACCTTTTCCCCTTTCAGCAGCCATTGTCTAAAAAGATTTTTAATCTATCTCCCCATTTCCTATTTGTTTTTTTTAAAGATACTTTTCTAAACAAAATTGTCTAAACTAGCACAACTATTAACATTATCTGTTGATGTATTTATGATAGACAACTCTTTTGAAAAATTACTGAAATTTGAGAAGGCAATGTCATAAACCACATATGTCTCACAAGCTACAGTAATTAACTTCAATCCAATTCGTGCTAAATATTTGTAATGTTTTTCTACAACTGATTTTCTATCATAAAGTGTCCCAACAAAAGATCTTTTGAACATCACAATATTTCTGGCCAATCGGGTCCATCTTCCCAAAATATATTTTTTATGTATTTCTATCACATCAAGTCGATCTAATTATTTTAAAACATGACAAAAATGATACACAAAAGACTCAAACTTTTTACAATAACATTCGAAAACTTCATTTGAAGCTTCGTATGATACATAGAATTGATCTTCACAATGAACCATTCCAATAACATAACTGAATTGAACTCCAATTTGAAAACAATATATCAAAATACTAGTACCAATCAATTGATATTCATGCTGATATAAATCTAATAATTTCAGTGTATATCTAGTAGAAACCTAGAACATAAATGTATTATAAGGGTAAAGATTATGAGGCAACTTCTCCCGCATCACAAATTCTACCTTTGTTTCACAATACTGATTTTTTCAACAAGAGCTCAAACTGCTTAAAGAAATCAACAACACTTAAAATTAGATGAAAATAATCTTTAATAAATCCATTAAAACTTTCACTTAATTGAGTTTTGTGAATACCCAATGTTAAATCATCTTTCAAAAATCAATGCGCCCACTTTTCTTGCAATACAAAAACATCATCTTGCCACTGCGATTTCCCATCCCCATATTCTGCTCTAAGAGAAGACCACTCCTTAATAAACAAAATTTCATAATGGTATTCGAACATACACTTCCTAAATATAGTTAAAAAATAGATCCATATTTGATCCAATTACCTAAATGATAAATTCCATTTTACATTAAATGTATGGCATCCCGTCTTTTTATCAGATAAACATTCATTACATTCTACAAAACCGAGGATCTTTATGGTTTAGTGTCTTGAAAACGAGGAACTTAAAACATGAAAACATAAAAAATTCTTCTTAAACACTTGAAATATTCTCCTTATGTTCATCCTAGGTTCATTACTGCATCTAATAACCTAGGGACATACAAAAAATGAAAGGGTGAGCAGAAGGCCCAGTAAGGGAAACAAGGGGAAACATTTAACCTGCAAACTTGAGATACATCAACAATTTCATGAAAAAGAACTTTAAGGCATGAGAAATAAATCATGAGGCATATCATAATAAAAATAACATTTTTCATAACATGAAGATGTGGCTACAACATTTAATACTGACAATCATTTCTGTTTTCCCAAGGTTCATCCCCAAGGTGTCATTAAAAATTACCAAGGTTATTCACCAAGGCATCATTAAAAATAGTAATCTATAGAGATTAAGTCTTTACCCAATGCATTGGAGCGCTATCAGGGCGCACCCTTGACATGTCTTTATTATCATGTGATCCACATATATCATCATCAATCATTTCATAAACAAATCATATAGCATAAAAGGAACGGGTTTCATTTCATAATCGTAATGTTTTAAAAAACTGCTTTAAAGACATGATCTTTGTGTCACTTTAAAACCCACAGAAAAGGAAGGTGGGTCTCATGTATGTAAATCCAAGAATTTAAATTAGAAAATTTTGGTATATATGTGAATACCCCTATAGAAGATATATCTTTGAGTATTCACTTAATAAAATAAAAGATCTTTAGAACAAGAGAGAGAGACATTTTGAGATGGAAATTCTGCAGCATAACGACTATGTTTCGGGGTTTTAGAAAACATTGAAAAGAGAGGTGACATGGGTAAAATATTCATAAATGTCCAATAAAATAGTAGAGGGACAGAATATGAAGGATATATGAACATGGTAATGAAATTTGAAATATATACCATATGAAATGAAGAACATGAAAAGAAGACAAAAATAAGATTTCTCTTATGAAAATTCAGCAGCCTTACGACGTCACTTAAACATAAAAAAATTAATTGACGAGATCAAATAGGGTATCTCATGATATGAACACAAAATATAAGTATGATAGATATAGAGATCATACCCCAACATAATAAAAATGATCTTTAAATACTTGACATGAAAGTAGAACTTTGAAAAATGAGAAAGGTGAACGAATCCCTTAAAACATCAAAATACTGAATTGAAGAGGTAAAATAGGGTCTCTCATCATATGAACATAAAATATCAGTATGATAGATATAGAGATTATACCCCAACATAATAAAAAATAACTTGAAAGACTTGACATGAATGTAGAACTTTAAAAAATGAGAAAGGTGAACGAATCCCTTAAAAATTCGGCAGCCTAGCAGCGCCACATAAAACTTAAAAAATACTAAATTGAAGAGATAAAATAGGTTCTCTCATCATATGAACATAAAATATCAGTATGATAGATTTAGATATCATACCCCAATATAATAAAAAATAACTTGAAAGACTTGACATGAAAGTAGAACATTGAAAAATGAGAAAGTTGAACGAATCCCTTAAAACTTCGGCAGCCTAACGGCGCCACTTAAAACATAAAAATACTGAATTGAAGAGATAAAATAGGTTCCCTCATCATATGATCATAAAATATCAGTATGATAGATTTAGAGATCATACCCCAACAAAATAAAAAGGAACTTGAAATACTTGACATGAAAGTAGAAGATGAGAAGGGTGAAAGAATCCCTTAAAAACTCGGCAGCCTAACGGTGCCACTTTAACATTCTTAAAATGAAATGATGAGAGAAAGAGGGGGTCTCTCATCATATGAACATAAAAGATCAGTATAATAGATTTAGAGATCATACCCCAACAAAATAAAAAGGAACTAGAAATACTTGACATGAAAGTAGAACTTGAGAAGGGTGAAAGAATCCCTTAAAAATTCGGCAGCCTAACGGCGCCACTTTAACATTCATAAAATGAAATGATGAGAGAAAGAGGGGGTATCTCATCATATGAACATGAAAAAGATTTTAGGATTAATATAAAAGAATATCCTCCAACATAAGATCATGGAGCATAAAATAAATGACATAAAAGAGATTACTTGAAAAAAAAGAGGGAGGTCGGATCCCTTACCTTAAAACGTAACTCTTAAAACTAAAAGGTTGGGAACTTGAGGGCTTGGGGGCACCTTGGAAGGACTCCTTGAGAAGTAATGAGACCAGAGTTTTGTTTGGGGAGAGTTGGGAGTTGAATGGATGAGAGGATGGATTGGTATTTATAGGGAAAGTGAGGGGATAAGGCATTAATGGCCAAGGGACACCTCATTAGTGGTTTTGGAAAAACCATGGGCTTGCCCATGGTATTTGCCCATGGTATTTGCCACTTGGGACACCTCATACCTTATCTTACTATTCATAAGTCGACCATATTAATTACATACTTAATACATAATTTAATGATTTCATTAAACACCCGTAAATTAAAAACTGTATTTTCACTATTCATCGAAAATTTAACTTTCTCGGAAAAATCCAAAAATTTCACCTTAACCAAATATCGATGCTCTGATTTCAAAAATGAACTCCATTTTATATAAATAATTTTCTAAATATTTCTAATTTAATTTTTAAATAAATACACTATTAACAGAAAATTCATTTTTTTCAGAAAAATCCCCAAAAATTACCATAACATAATATCGATGCTCTGAGTTAAAAAATGAAATCCATTTTATAAAAATAATTTTATAAATATTTTTAATTAAATTTTTAATTAAAAAACACTATTCACCCAAAAAAACTAATACTTGACTAATAATTTATGAAACAGTTATTTAACCATTTTAATGAATCACGTTACTTAATCAAGGTGCCTAGATTATATTAATGCTTTATATAAATGAGATTACTAATCCATTTGGTCACATTACTAATCCTAAGCATAAAATCACTATTCATAATTTACTATTCATCAAAAATTAAGTTGATCTTATTAGACTCTAAATTTCGTGCTGAACATAATTGTAGAAGACCATTTTTTGAAAATCATTACCCATTTCTAATTATTTAAGGTTTACATAAACATTTTTTAAAATATCCTTTCTCTAAAATTCACCAAAATTATGCATACTATATTTATCCGGGTATTTGAAAATTAATAAACATAATCATAACAAGAAATCAAAATTTTTATTTAAAACAAAGGATTATACAAGGCAGTTACAGTCTCCTTATATAGACCCTTATCACACCAGCATTGGACCTAAGTGTAAGGTGTGCTAAGGTGAGAGAATATGAGGGAGGCTCGACCAACATCGCACGAGTAGTAATTTCTATCAATTTGAACTTCTCGCGAAGGAGATTCTGTTCTATCTTCATACGATGAAGTTCTTCTTGGGTTTGGTCCAGAGAAAAGCCCATTGGTGCTAACTCCTTCTCATGTTTTGTTAGATGGGCTTCGATCGGTCCAAGACTATTGGGTGAGGCCATAAAATCTTCTTTCTATATTAATTAACCAAGATCACATGTATTTAGAGACAAATATTGAAATGTTTAGTTTCCAGCGGTCATATTGACCAATGGTCATATAACTGTCAAAACCCAATAGTCTCATTTTAATTATACTCATGTTATCCAATGAAACGGTTTTTTTGAGTATAAAAAAAATAAAAATAACACACAAAATTAGGAAACAAGATTTATTCAAAATTTCGGGTCATTACAATCTTGCCCCATTTTGAAATTGCGTCCTCGCAATTTTTAAAACTGGGTTTTGAAATTTCATTGAAAGTCCCACACCAGAAAAGGAGTTAGTAAAACTATTACTTTAAAAGAAAGAAAAGGAAGTAAAAAGGTCACCCAAGTTAACCCATACTAGGATTCCATGTAGGAAAACATGGACATGGAGGAAAAAACAAAGGGTCATGTTCTAAGGGAGATTGATAGAAAACATGATTAGGAGAAAGTTAACAACAAGAAAATCACAAACGTATGATGGGTAAAACGGTATTTGATTTCCTAGTAGGAAACTTTAATAGACAATGTTTTTTGTTTTATGTTCCTTTTCATAGTTTTGAGGAATTCATTTACTACATAGAATAAAAACATAAGTAAATATACCTACCTTCCAGTAGAGTTTAATCCTTTAATAAGTTTCTACCAAAACTAATCTTTTCTCCAAACCATGAGCAATCCAAAACACTTCGTCTCATAAAAAGCACAAGAATAATCTTCTAGAGAATCACGTATTCCACAAAAGAAAAACTATCTATCTTTAAACATTTATCCCAAAAATAGAAAGGGTAAGATAAAATAACTCTTCAAAAAGAAAGAATCCCATAGGAAGGGAAAATACTTTTAAATCTTCAAAGTTCAACGGTACAACCTAGAGTTCATCATAGACCATTATATAAATATATGTCCTTAAAATTCCTCAAAATTACCCAAACTAATATTGAAACCCAAATACAAGAAGGACTTGATAACATACTCTTCCAAGATAAACTTTATCGTTCATGTCCAATCAAAATCAACCACTCCTAACATCTTATAACAAAAGTAACTAACCTAAACATATTTTCCCCAATATAGGTCAATCATTTCCATAAGTAACCTATAATACCATAATTTCACCTTAAATTAATCTATTCATCAAAAAATAATTCAACCATTACTCCTCAAAGAAAATACCGTAGTAATCTATTTACCACGATCAAATAGGGTTCCCAAAATAGTGAACGTCTTCCAAAGTAATAATCATCTTTTAATCCCCTAATCATCTCTGTCATATTAATATGGAAATCTTCACATTTCCTATCACATTGGTTGTTGGTACATGTTCTTCCATTTACCACCATTAAATGTGAAAATAAAGTATAATTAGGGGCTTAAATAATTAGAAAATAATCATGAAAAGGAACTTAAAGCATATAAGGATAACTTGTAGAAGAAAACTATACCCTAACTTGTGATATCCTAGGTCTCAAAATATGTTATCCATGATCATATATTCTTATGTGAATCTTTATTTTATGTTTGTTCCCTTAATAATGGTTCATACTAAGCTTATGAATTTACCAAAGCATATCCCCCGGGAGTGTCATAACTAAGAGTGCAGCAAGGCCCGTTGTCGTGTACCAATTCCCATTCAAGTCTAGCTCAAAGTGGTGTTTTTGGGTTTTACCCCTATGCACATCTGTGCCAGCGCCACCTCTACCTGCCCGTATCCAGACATGGATGTATTTGTTTGGGAACCCCCTACTCAATACTCACCAAAATACCATGAATATTTCCTATATTTAAACTTTTCTATAGGGTTCTTCCTAAAGTTTTCATATCCTAATTTCCACAAATAAATAAACCATCCTTTGATACCAACTATGGCATCCCGCCTTTTTATCACATAAACTTTCATTACATTTTACAAAACCGAGGATATTTAATGTTTAGTGTCTTGGAAACCAGGAACTTAAAACATGAAAACATAAAACATTCTTCTTAAAAACTTGAAATGATTCTCCTTATGTTCATCCTAGGTTCATTAATGCTTCTCATAACCTAGGGACATACATCAAAATAAAGGGTGAGCTGAAGGACCAGTAAAGGAAACCAGGGGAAACATTTAACATGCAAACTTGAGATACATCAACAATGTCATGAAAAGAACTTTAAGGCATGAGAAAAAAATCATGAGGCATATCATAACAAAAATAACGTTTTTCATAACAAGAATATGTGGTTACAACATTTAATATTGACAATCATTTCTATTTCACCAAGGTCCATCCCCAAGGTGTCATTAAAAATTACCAAGATTATTCACCAAGGCGTCGTTAAAAATAGTCATCTCTAGAGATTAAGTCTTTACCCAATGCAATGGAGGGCTATCAGGGTGCACCATTGACATGTATTTATTATCATGGGAGCCACATATATCATCATAAATCATTTCATAAACAACCCATATAGCATAAAAGCTATGGGTTTAATTTCATAATCATAACATTTTAAAAAACTTCTTTAAAGACATGATCTTTGTGTCACCTTAAAACCCGCAGAAAAGGAAGGTGGGTCTCATGTATGTAAATCCCAGAATTTAAAATAGAACATTTTGGTATATATGTGAATACGCCTATAGAAAAGATATATTTGAGTATTCACTTAATAAAATAAAATAACTTTAGAATAAGAGGATATATATATTTTGTGACGGAAATTCTGCAGCATAACGACTATGTTTCGGGGTTTTAGAAAACATTGAAAAGAGAGGGGACATGGGTTAAACATTCATAAATGACCCATAAACAGTATAGGGACAGAATATGAAGGATATATGAACATATTAATTAAATTTGAAACATATACCATATGAAATGAAGAACATGAAAAGAAGCCAAAAATAAGATTTCTCTTATGAAAATTTGGCAGCCTAACGACATCACTTAAACTTCAAAAAATGAATTGACGAGATCAAATAGGGTCTCTCATAATATGAAAATAAAAGATCAGTATGATAGATATATATATCATACCCCAATATAATAAAAAGGAACTTTTAATTCTTGACATGAAATTAGAACTTTGAAAAATTTGAAAGGTGAATGAATCCCTTAAAAATTCGACAGCCTAATGGCGCCACTTAATACTTCAAAATAATAAATTGAAGCGATCAAATGGGGTCTCTAATCATTTGAACATAAAAGATCAGTATGATAGATATAAATATCATACCCCAACATAATAAAAAATAACTTGAAAGACTTGACATTAAAGTAGAACTTCGAAAAATGAGAAAGGTGAATGAATCCCTTAATAATTCGGAAGCCTAACGGCGCCACTTAAAACTTAAAAATACTGAATTGAAGAGATAAAATAGAGTATCTCATCATATGAACATAAAAGATCAGTATTATAGATTTAGAGATCATACCCCAACATAATAAAAAAGAACTTTAATGACTTGACATGAAAGTAGAACTTTGAAAAATGAGAAAGGTGAATAAATCCCTTAAAAATTCGGTAGCCTAACGGAGCCACTTAAAACATAAAAATACTGAATTGAAGATATCAAATAGGGTCTATCATCATATGAACATAAAAGATCGGTATGATAGATTTAGAGATCATACCGCAAAAAAAATAAAAAGGAATTTGAAATACTTGACATGAAAGTAGAACTTGAGAAGGGTGAAAGAATCCCTTAAAAATTTGGCAGCCTAACGGCGCCACTTTAACATTCTTCAAATGAAATGATGATAGAAAGAGGGGTTATCTCATCATGTGAACATAAAAGATCATTATGATAGATCTAGAGATCATACCCCAACAAAATAAAAAGTAATTTGAAATACATGACATGAAAGTAGAACTTGAGAAGGGTGAAAGAATCCCTTAAAAATTCGGCAGCCTAACGGCGCCACTTTAACATTCTTAAAATGAAATGATGAGAGAAAGAGGGGTTCTATCATCATATGAACATGAAAAAGAAAGTAGGATTAGTATATCATAACATACTCCAACATAAGATCATGGAGCATAATAGAAATGACATAAAAGAGATTACTTGAAAAGAAAGAGGGAGGTTGGATCCCTTACCTTAAAAGGTAACTCTTAAAATGCAATGGTTGGGACCTTGAGGGCTTGGGGGAACCTTGGATGGAATCCTTGGGAGGTAATGATACCAAAGCTTTTTGGGGGGAGAGTTGGGAGTCTAATGGATGAGAGGATGGCTTGTTATTTACAGGGAAAGTGAGGGGAAAGGCATTAATGGGCAAGGGACACCTCATTAGTGGTTTTAGAAAAACCATGGGCTTGCCCATGGTATTTTCCCACGGTATTTGCTACTTGGGACACCTCATACCCTATCATACTATTCATAAGTCTACCATATTGATTACATACTTAATACATCATTTAATGATGTCATTAAACACCCATAACTTAAAAACTGTATTTTCACTATTCATCAAAAATTCAACTTTCTCAGAAAAATCCCAAAATTTCACCTTAACCAAATATCGATGCTCTGATTTCAAAAATGAAATCAATTTTATAGAGATAATTTTCTAAATATTTGTAATTTATGTTTTAAATAAATACACTATTCACCAAAAATTCATTTTTTTCAGAAAAATCCACAAAAATTACCATAACATAATATCGATGCTCTGAGTTCAAAAATGAAATCCATTTTATAAAAATAATTTCCAAAATATTTTTAATTAAATTTTTAATTAAAAAACACTATTGACCTAAAAAAACTAATACTTGACTAATAATTTATGAAACCGTTATTTAACAATTTTATTGAATCACATTACTTAATCAAGGTTCCAAGATTATATTAATGCTTTATTTAAGTGAGATTACTAATCCATTTGGTCACATTACTAATCCTAATCATAAAATCACTATTCATAATTTACTATTCACCAAGAATTAAGTTGATCTTATTAGACTCTAAATTTCATACTGAACATAATTGTAGAAGGCCATTTTTTGAAAATCATTACACATCTTTAATTATTTAAGGTTTACATAAACATTTTTTAAAATATCCTTTCTCTAAAATTCACCAAAAATATGCATACTATATTTATTCGGACATTCGAAAATTCATAAACATAATCATATGAAGAAATCAAAATTTTTATTTAAAATAAAGGATTACACAATGCAGTTATGGTCTCCTTACATATCCCCTTATCACACCAGCATAGGACCTAAGTGTAAGGAGTGCTAAGGTTAGAGAATCTAAGGGAGGCTCGGCCAACATCGCACGAGTAGTAATTTCTATCAGTTTGAACTTCTCGCGAAGGCGATTCCATTCTAGCTTCATACAATGAAGTTCGGCTTGGGTTTGGTCCAGAGCAAAGCCCATTGGTGCTACCTCCTTCCCAAGTTCTGTTAGATGGGCTTCGATCAGTCCAAGACTACTGGGTGAGGTCATCAAATCTTCTTTCTATATTAATTAACCATGATCACTTGTATTTAGAGACAAATATCGAAATGTTTAGTTTCCGGTAGTCATATTGAGCAATGGTCATATAACAGTCAAAGCCCAACAGTCTCATTTTAATTATACTCATGTTATCCAATGAAACAGTTTTTTTGAGTATAAAAAAAATAAAAATAACACACAAAATTAGGAAACAAGATTTATTCAAAATTTCGGGTCGTTACAAAATGCCATGAACAAAGGGAATGTCAAGTTTCCACTAAAACTAAAGAAATTGATTTTCCCATTGTCGTATCCTGATCAGTAAAAATAGTTTGAGGACTCTTCATGTTATGCACCTATATATTTATTTGAAACAACCAAGAAAACAAAGTCATTGTTTCATCATATAACAAAGCTTCCCCACAAACAACAATCTCCCGATGATAATTGATCCCCACAAAAACACCTAACGACATGTACTCATTATTAGTTCTAAAAGTGGTATCAAACACAACAACATCTCCAAAATACTCATAATATGCTCTCATTTTTGGATCATCCTAGAAAATATTACTAATTTTACCATTCATGTCGAAATGCATAGTATAAAAAATGATGGATTTTCATGACTTTGTCTTTCCTGGTATTCTAACATGCAACATGCATCACCATGAAAAAACTCTCTTTCCAGTTTAGACCTTAAAAAAATCAACTGATCAACATGTGTGTACATAATAACATCTTTCCCCCCTACAATAGGTGTCTCCAACGAGAAAGAATCATTAGGTTTAATACCCACAGAAGCATTCACATCTAACTCAGCTTATTGTTCTTATATTATTTTTCTTTGGAACCTCATCATATGAATTAATTCGGTCCTGTGAAAGGGATTATTATGATCTTCAAAAAATATAGTACATGAATATTTCCTAGAAGACAATAAACTAACCCACATTCTAGCCAGGCAACTTGTACGTGTCTTCGCCCGAGGAAATTTCACCATGCTATCATATTTTTCAATATTCCTATGACCTTCTTTGATACATTCATAAAAGCTTTATGTGACAATTGATTTATCATTTCTCATTTTATTTGAGTATTTTCAGTGTACACTTAAGCCATTTACTCCACCATACGCGACATAAAAACATTGTGCTTCATCATGTGAATTGAACTTCATCCATACAATTGGTTCAGTAGAAGCTGCTACAACATCCACATCACCATCAACAACATTGCAACACCCTACAATAAAAAACAATTGTTCAAGAAAAGTACATTAACTTTATAATAGGATTTAATCCATTTGAAAATGTATAAACTATATGAACAGAACTGTAACTAAATAAATATTATTACAAATATATATATATATATATATAATGAAAAATTATTTTTATGAAATTATAAATAAAAAAATTATAAAATATATTTTCCATTTGAACTTTCAGTTGAAATTCTAGTGGAACTTCAGGTGGAAGACCCGGTGGAAGTTCCACTAAAAGTTACAGATATATATAAAATATAAATTTAAATAAATAAAAATTATTACAAATATATATATATATATATATTTATTTATTTTTATGAAATTTAAAATAAAAAAATTATAAAATATATTTTCCAGTAGAAGTTCGAGTTGATGTTTTAGTGGAAGTTCCAGTGGGACTTCCAGTGGAACTTCCAGTGGACATGGAGACGAAGTTGGACATAAAGTGGAATTTTCACTACAAAAACCTGGGCAAAAACCACTAGAAATTCCACAATGCTACAAAAATATATATCATGGGAACATCTAGTGGAAGTTAGAGTGAATGTTTGAGTGGAACTACTAGTGGAACTGCCAGTGAACATCGAGAGGAACTTGGACATCAACTGGAAGTTTCACTGTAAAAACTAGGTAAAAACCACTGAAAGTGATGAAATGCAACACAACTATATAGCACTGGAACTTCCAATGGAACTTACAGTGGAAAATCTACTGGAACTTTTTAGTGGAACCACCAGTGGACATCGAGATGAACTTGGACATCAAGTGGAAGTTTCATTGCAAAAATCTAGGAAAAACCCAGTACTGGAAGCGCCTCAATGCAACAAAACTATATATCACGAGAACTTTCAGTATAATCTCCAGTGGAAATCCAGAGGAACATAGACATGAAGTGGGAGTTTCACTGCAAAATCCAAGGAAAAACCCACCCCTGGATGGGCCGCAATACAACAAAACTATATATTACTTCCTGTAAAAAGACCACCTCAATCTTCAGTAGACATAGTTCGACATATTTACAAAAAAGCCAAGAAAAAATTAAAAAAAATAAACTCGCCCGAAATTCCTTCATCGTTATCCATTACAAGGAGAACTTTGAAATCTCGAACGAGTGTCTTGCCCTACCCGAACCTCGAATGAGTCTCACCATGATCGATCCTCAAACGAAAAGGTGCCAAAGATCCCCCACACACCGAACTCTAGAACGATCGGGGACCTTAACCAGAACACCACAACGCTGCCCTAATCCGCAACTTGGTGCACCAAGCCCGAATGGCCAAATACATAGCACAGATCCCAAGAAATTTCACATGCGCCCCATTCAGATTTGAGACACAATTTCCCTCCATCGCATCAAGCAGACTGGATGGTGCCACCTGTAAAAAGAACATGTGTCGAGATCCCCCCATATCACCAAACCATCCTATATAAGGATGTACTGGAGATGATAAAAATTGCAGACCTATATCTCTATGGCTAGCCTAAAAGAATTTTGTGAATGAGAGACAATTATAGTGGACTGTTGGCCTTGACCCATTGGTCGTCGGCTATCCCGCACTACTTTTTCCCTTACTGTGCTTGCATGTCCCTGCACCACCATAGGCTTCCGCCATCTGCAATGTCCATGTCATCATCCTCGTGTGTTGCTACCAGAATCCATGACACCCCCTGTTGTCGTCCCTATGTTCCTTCCCCACAGGAGTCTGCCACATGTGGCCCTCATCGTCACCCATGCACCTACACCCCTCTAGGCTTGTTTCCCCCCACTGTTATCCTTGTTCTCCAGCACCACCAGAGGTCACTTCCTTCATCACCATCTTCTTACATCCCCATGCACTAGCATCATGATGATTTCAACCCTCGCACACATGCTCACACACGGGGAAGTGAATTCTCACCCCCTAAATAAATGGGGGGGGGCACCAGCTAGGAATCAAACCCCAATCACGAGAACTCACTTATAAAATATATAAAGACAAATATATAGAATATATTTGTATTGTAGAATTTATATATATGTGTGTGTGTGACTATTTATTATATCATATATATATGTGATGTGAAAAAATGTATACATATAAATATGTATAATTATTTATATATATTTATATTATAAATTATATAATAGGAAAAGAAATATAAAAATTTAAATACGAACTTTCAATAATTAATTAATTAATTTTGTTTTATAGTTCATATTACTATGTTTCGTAATATTTGTGTTTGTGTAATTATAAATATGTATAAAATTATAAATATATATAAATTAATATATATATACATACATATATATTGTATTTATAAAAATATATATAATTATTTTTATGTAAATAAATTTTAAAAATACATACATATGTATATATAAATTATATTATTCATGGTACAATTTATCATTACTAAAAAATCATTGATACAAGATTTCATTTGTTAACACTAAATAAAATGATGATAAAGGTTTACCTTTATTATTAAAAAAAAGAATTGATAATGGGTTCTATTTTATAATTAATTTTTTTAGTAGTGATAAAGGTTTCCTTTATCAACACTCTTATTTATCATTGAAAAATGTTTTCCCTATATCCACATTTTTAGCACTAATAGAGGGAACCATTGAATAACATGCAAACTATAATAGTATAATCCTCAGGTTTTAATGATCAATACATTTTACCTTCTTTGTGAATTGTTCTTATCATAAAGGGTTTCAGTGGTTTTTTGTTTCCAGTAGTTGGGGCCTTTGTAAGTTTCACCTTGGTCCTCTGTAGTGATAGTGGTGCTAGTATAGAGAGTATCCATCTATATGAAATTATATTTCATTGAAATTTTATTCACCATCACCTTTATCATTAAAGGGACATGTTACAATGATTTTTTCATTCGACATTAAATTAAATCTCCCCAAAAAATATAAAAAATTACTTATGTATTGTTTTCTATCCCCATTACTTCGACAACCACACAATCACCCACATTTATAAATCATAATCACATATCCATAGTTTCCAAAATCACATAAACACACTAATGAGAGTATCCCTATTGGGTATTCCCTTATTCAATTACTATGTTCATGAAATGATAAAATAATTCTAGTTCATAATGTGTTGGGAAATAAAGAAAGAAAAAGTGTTGAAAATCATACAACCAAGTTAAATAAAGAATGAAAGAATGGAAAAAACACTAGAATTTATTGAGGCTTCACCACTTCAGTCCTACACCAGGATAAGTAAAACATTATATTCTTACCATTTATTATGGAACAAAAACAAAACATACCTGAAAAGTGAGATAACATACAAAAAATACAGCAGGAAGAATAAAACTGAAATAATGGAAATCCCAAGAATATACGAAAAGGCTCTTACAAGCATTAAGATTTAATCACTGACTTCCACATACTGAAATCTCTAGGATTCCCCCACAGCATCAAAAATAGTAAAGAAATATCCTCAAAATTACCAAAAAAACATCTCCATCAGAACATAGTGCTCAAGGAAGATCTAATCATTCAATGGTGAGGGGAGTCGTGTGTCTGGCATGGAACAATTCATCTAGCTCCAGTGGAGCTCCTATGAAGAATATCTCTAAACCCCTATGTATCACTATTTCAAATAGAAACAATACCTTATCCATAAAACATCACACAAATCAATATCTCTCATTCTAGATATGATGGGTAGATATATATATAAGGGAATTGTTAGTTGTAGTGACGGGTCAATGAAATGAATAGAGTGAATCAATCCCTAACAACCTTATAAAAGTTGTGGAAAAGAAAAACCGAAACCCAAAAAATGTGTGTTAAAGTGTTGTATAAAGGTTTTTTACCTACTACATCAAGGTAACTCAACCACTGGGTCCAGGTAAATTTGATAAACCTTCACTACATAAAGTTCAGTCAACCACTACATAATGGTTGAACACTTTCTACATAAAGGTAAACCATTCGGTACACAAAATGTATAATGATTCTCTTAGACATAAATTAAGGGTATTCCATATAATATAAGGCACACATAAGGGTAAACCAAGGACTCACATGAAGGTAAAACTATCACCATATAAGGTTAAATTATAATGAGAAAAATTAAATAAAGGAACAGAAAACGCATCAAGATAATTAAAATGAAGATATAAAAAAGCTATACTAAAAAACTAATAAGAAATTAGTTTAATTTGGAAATCAATAAAAATTTCTAAATAAAATAATATTCACAGTTTATAAAAGAATATAAACAAAATAGGGAGATGTTCTTACAACAACATTTTATTCAGGTGGAACCAATTTCATAATATATATACAATTCATGAACTTATAAAAATTGACAACCATAGTCAAAATATTCATACTGTTTTCATAATTGTGTGTCTTATTGATATAAAATATTCTACTTCCAATAACCTATCTATTAAAATGAAACCTAATATATATATTATTGGTCATACCATGGAATATTAGGTTCTTAGAGAGATGTAGGTAAATGTGCTGTTCACAAATATAATAATAATATAATTACAAAAACTGATTTCAATAATCAAACCCTTATAGAAAATATATTCTTTCATAGCCTTAGTTAATTCAATTTAACTAGAATAAATGGTTGAGTGGTCTAGTAATGATTTTATATTTCATTTCTAAAAGATTGATCTTCCACATGGAGTAAATAAATATAATATGTGATTTTTTTATATTTAAATTTATAGAATAATAGGAATAAACATAACCAGTAACTATTTCTATAGAATTAGCATTACTACCATAATAAATTTAAATGAATTAACTCTAAGGGATGTTACTCAAAAAGCAATTAAGCACAGGCCAGTGTGGATTACCCAAATTTTCAATGAACCTGTGCAAAGTGCACATATAGAAGGCTAAATTTAACCAAATACAAATAAATGAACATATAATTATATATAAAAAATAGAATATGGGATTCTAATAATGTATTTAGAATCATTATTCAGAGGAGGAGAGTGATACAATGATACTTTGATATTTTGATCAAAGGGAACAATAATCATTTTTAAAATGTCAGACAAGTATCTCTTAAGAACACTAAGCATATAGGAATGTTGATATAAGTAAAATAACACTTGATTTATATGCTATATTATTTATATACATATGATATTTTTCACAAAATACTAATATTTCATAAGATAAATTCAATTTTGTTTTAACATTTTTTGGTTAATTTCATATTACTATATATGTGAACCATTTCATCAGCATAAAGCTGTAGGTAAAGCCCGATTTTTTTAGAAAATTTAAATAATCACATGAAACAAACTAACTCTTATTATAACCATTATAAAACATGAATGAGTATATTTTTTATATGATTTTCTATTAGTTTATTTTAATCTATAATGTTACTTATTAAGTAAAGAGGCTTAGTTTGTAAAAAATTCATGTTAAAACCCTTTAGGTGCCTTTATGTATAATTTTTTATCTAAATAATCATCTCAAAAAATTATTATGACATCAACTTGTTCAAAATTTATATCTAAATAATAAATAAAAGAAATAAATTTTATAATAGAAGAGTGTTTAACTAAAAAATAAAATATTTCAGAATATTCAATTCCCTCTCTTAGAATGAAACCTTTAGACACCAATTTGGACTTATATTTGATCTTATTCCCTACAGTGTTAT
Organism: Viscum album; assembly: GCA_963277665.1. NCBI lineage: Eukaryota > Viridiplantae > Streptophyta > Magnoliopsida > Santalales > Viscaceae > Viscum > Viscum album. The sequence continues at coordinate 1,079,631,029 of OY728145.1, read as the reverse complement.
TTTTCTTTTTGTTAGAGATCCACTTATTTCCAGTGACCTTGGCAGAATGTGGATTTTTAACTATATACCATGTATGGTTCTTTATGAGGGATTCCTTCTCATTTTAATTGCATAAATCTAGTGTATGGAGTTTATTACATTAGTATCCTTATTGTAACTTTGGGGACCCTCACCATCAAGATTGTTGAAAATATGTAGATAAAAAGAAACTATATAAGTATGGTTGTACACTAGTGAGATGATAATATCTATGGTAACTATGAGAGTTAGCATTTGAAGCATCATTATATTCAAATACAAAATCTGAATCAAGTAGATGGTCAGGTGGAGAAGTCTCAAGAGGAGACTCACCATCCATGGAAAGGTCGACCTCAAGATCCCTCTTTTGATAAGTATCAACACTACCATAATTGGTAGGATATACTCTTATAGGAATAGAGTCTTGAAAATCACATCCCAACTAACAATAAATATATGAAAATTGTGTTTTTATACCCATAGATTATACCCTTTCACCCCCTCAATAAACCTATGAAAATATATCTTACCACCGTAGGATCAAGATTTTCTGAATTGTCCCGACTATCATAAGTGTATCCAAATACTCTAAGATGTCCTTAGGATGGGGGATATCCAATACAAATCTCCAATAGAATTTTAAACCCATTGTATAAATAGGGACACCTAATTATAAGGTGAAATATCATAGTTCATACTCCATCACAAAAGTACTTTGGAAAACCTAAGCATGAAATCATGTTACTCACTTTCTTAAGAATAGTTCACTTCATGAATCCAACTATACTATCTTTTTAGATTATGAATCAATGATCAGTGTATCAAAGGTCCCTCATCCTCATAGAATTTGGAAAATTCAATAGGCAAGTATTCAAGGTTTTCATCAATCCTCAAGGATTTCAATTTTTTCTAAGATTGATTTTCCACAGATGATTTTGAAGTTTTAAACACCTCAATGGCATAATATTTATTTCTAAATATGAAAATAGAAACTATTGTAGAAATATAATCTATAAAATGGCAAAATAAGATCCTCAACCATTGGACATAATCTTAGTAGGTCCCCACAAATTTGAGTGCATGTACTAATGTGGTGATTGGATTTGAAGATGGATTTTTAAAAAATGAATCTTTTAAAATTACCTAGGACAAAACCATAAAAAATTAAATGTTAATTGATGTAAAATTTGGTAAGAAACACTTTCTTAATCAATTCGTCTAATATTTTAACACTCAAATTCACCAACCTTATATGCTAAATTATACTATTTTCACTATCTGTGACAACTATTTATCAACTTCTTAGTGAAAGACTTCCCATTAAAAACATACAAACCATTAAATAAGGATCCCTTAAGAATCATACGAACACCCTTTGAGTTTTTGAGTCAACCACTAAAAAAATTAAATTTAAATCCATTTTATCCCAGAAACAAAATGAAATTAGATTCCTTTAGAGATCATGAACCCATATCTCATCTAATAAGGTGAAAAAAATCATTTTAGAGTTCCATCATACCAAAACCTCACCCATGAAACAACATCTCCTATTTTTTGTATAAAAGAACCTATCATTTAGCTTCCTCCATCAAATCAGAAAAAGAAATCATATTTGTGACCATATGTAAATAACACACTTAGTCTAAAAACCACTCATCATACAATGTATCTTGTGAAACTATAAATACTTCAGCACTCTAATGGCTTTTGTCTCAAAATACAGAATGATCAACAGATTCTTTAAATGGATCACGAGACTTCAACTTATAAAATTTGGGCCTAAAATGACTTATTGTTATAAAATTATTTTAGGAAAACTCCCTCATTTTTTTATTTCTACCCTGTATTATGAGATAATATTTAGTTATTATCACTATTCATATACATACCATGCTTTTGTCGGAAAAATAAAAATTAAATCTAACAATAAAACCCTTATCTTTGGATTAAACCTTATCCTTTCTATGTAACTCATGAGAATACAAGATAGATATTACTTTATCTATGGTCAACGAGTCTCTTCACAAAAATCATTATTTTTATTTCAAAATCACTTTTACAGAAAATTGGGAATCCAACATTCAAGAAACATAATGATTAAACCTCATAAGTAATCATCATGACATTCTAAAATAAATTAAAATAGTTAGAGTTTTTTACCTTGAATAATCACCATTTGATGGAGGTAACCTCCATATCTGGTTTGTCTTTAATGAGATCCTCAAAGAAAAAATCCATCTTTTCGAAAGTTTTCACATGTTCCTCAAGACTGGTTTTCCCCTCTTTGAAGTCACAGATCAAGATCCTATTCTGTTTATCAATCCAAGAGCATTGATCATCATTGGTACCAATGTGTAATGGTCTTTCAAACATTTTATGAGTATCCTCCTCTGAGATGTTGATCACAAATGACTCTTCAATAATTTCTTCCATATAATGCATGAGGATATCTCAGTTGATCTCTGATTCCACATCCTCCTTATCAACATTTTCCTGAACTAAGTCAGTTGGATCCCCTGCCTAGTTTACAATAGCCTCCTCATTAGGGGAGGAAATGAGTCTCTTTCATATATCATAGAATCTATAATATGTTCATATGAACTATCCATGGAAATTAAAATAATAATATCTTTTTATATTATTCAACATTAACATTTTTATTGGGTTAAGTATAGTAATATTTTATTAATCTCATAATGATTGTTGCAGATAAGAGTTCCAGGATTCATCTTGAAGGTGTATCATTTATGTTTCTTATATATGTGAACTACTAATAATGTTTTTATATACAATTTTTCAAAAATAATAAAAATATAGATATAGAGGTTCCATGAATGACCTCCTAAAAAACAATATCATCCAAAGATATTGTTATAGTGTTTTGAAATTTCATTAACAATCTTTGTGGGATATTAGAGTAGGTGGTCATGGTATATCCATTAGCAAACTGAATTATACGAGGTTTCATGGGATCATGCAGGGCCTATAACACAACCTTTTGGACTAGTGGTGCTCTTGCATTATGTTTCTTTATATTATAAACTTTCAACACCTTATTATATCTTATAAAAGTCAATCTAAAACCCTATGATTGTGATTTTTCGACTTGTTATGAGCATAATATGTGTAACCAAATACTCAAATATGTCCATAGAAAGGGGGAAAACTACTACAAAGATAAATTGGAGTACTAAAACCATTAGAAGATGAGGGAAACCAATTTTCCAAATAAAATTTCACAGTGGAAGCCTCATCTCAAAAGGAAATTAGAAAACATGAGCATGCAAGCATGTTATGAACCTTCTCAAGAATAGTGTGGTTTATATTTTCAACTAAACTGTATTTAAGAGATTGAAATAATGTTCTATATTTAAAAATTATCGCATCCACAGAGAGTTTATTGAACTCAGTATAAAGGAATTCATGTCTTTTATTACCCCTCAAGGTTTTTTATTTCTCATAAGATTGATTTTCCATATAAGATTTCAATTTTTTAAACACCTCAAAGAAATAATATTTATTTAAAAATACGTAAATATAAAATTTTATTGAAAAAAAACCATAAAAATGAAAAAATAGAATCCACTACCAAGGGATATAATTATATAAAGTCCCCAAAACATAGAGTGAACATTCTCAACTAGTTGACTAGATTTGAAGATAAATTTTTGAAAATGGCTCATTTAGACTTACTTAGGGCACACTCCTCAAAAAATGGAAATTTACATGATGTAACATTGGATAAAAAAACCCTTTATCACTCAATTCATCTAAAAATTTAACACTGACATGCCTCATCCTTCCAAGACAATGCATACTATAGTCATTGTTGGTTCCCCAAGTGTTTAAATTCTTATTAGTGTAAGTATTTTCATTCCAGATATACCACTCATTAACTACGGATCGCATTAAAACCTTTTTAGAACCATTTTAGATTTTGAGGTTACCACTCTCAAATTTATATGTGAATACCATATAATCAAAAACACCTAATGAAATAATATTTTTATATAGATCTTGAACCCATATAATATTCAAAATGGTGAAAAGAGATTTGTATGATAGTTCTATCCAAACTAAAACACTACCCAATAAATGATATTTGTTATTATTAGGTACAATAACCTCACCTTTAACATCAAAATCCAAATAAAAAAAAGAACTCATATATTTCCATAAATAGAAGGAAATCCCAAAGATTAAATCTTACTCATCATGAAGTGTATTCTGGGACCTTATCAACACTTATACACTCTCATATAATTGTTATGATGAGAGAGAATTATCACTAGATTATTTAAAAGCCTTATCAGACTTCAACTTAGGGCATTTTGTCCAAACCTGCCTAGGTTTCTAGAAATGATAGCCAGTAACCTATCTCAGTTTGGATTTAGACCATGTCTCCCTACACCAACATTGGATCTTACCACAATTATTGTTTTACTTTTCTTCTTCCTATAAAATTAAGAATTAAATATAACACTCAATCCCTTGGCTTTATATTTAAACATACCCTTTCTACTTAACTCAGGAGAATGAAAGATAGATTTTATTTTTTCTAACATTAAGGAATCTCTTCCATAACTAATAATATCTAAAATAAAATCATATGAGCTATCTAAGGAAATAAAAATAATAATGTCGTTTTTCTCATACCCCACATTAACATCGATATTGGCTATGTTAAACAAGATTTTATTAAACATGTTAATATGGGATTGTATGAGAGTTCCATGATACAACATGAATGTGTATGGTTTACGTTTCTTATATAGAAACCCTTTCAATTACCTTTTAATATATAGTTTTTCTAACATAGACTAACTGATAAATATAGAGGTTTCACAAGGAACCCCATGTAGAACATTATCAGCCAAGGATAAAGCTAAAGAGCTATGCGATTTACGTCCATCCAATGGTCTGAAAGCCTTCAATTTTGTTTTTATTTTAATGAATCCCCCTTTTAAGGGAAGAAGGTGGGGACCAATATAGATTCCAAGGACATAGAAAAATTAAACCTGAAGAACAAAAAGTGTGAAACCAAACTGACAACAAGGAGCTACCTCTCCCTAGAAAATGATCCTAATGAAGCTCTCCACTGTTGCAAGGTTGTTCGGCAAGAAAGTGTCCAATGTCAAAGCATAAGCCCGATCTGATGGATAATTCCATACCCTCTCAAATAACCAAATCTGTAAATATCTTGAAAGATGATCCACCAGCTCTGAAACCTCCCCTGTGGCCTATTCAAAGTGGTCAAATCCTGCTTCACAAAAATTACACCATTAGGATCAAACCAGAAACAATTGAAATTCCTCAAAACATGAAACAAATGATGAAAAATTAAAAATTCCACAAGTCAGTATCCAATAAGACAAGAACTAGTATGAACCCCACTACACCCCTCATGACTCTCAACCACCACTGAAGATGCCAGATCAACCGGAAGATGATCCAAAGAATATGAATCTATGGAATCGTTACCTAGGATGGGATGTACCAACACCACACCAAGGGTACATCACTGGTGAAAATGTCTAAGCTACTCTGAACTAGAAACACCACTCTGGGAAGGGGTCCACTCAGAACTAGACTGAAATCACACCCTCACCAGATTCCAGCGCAAACATCCACAATAAATGGGGGAGAAACCACGAATAATGGAAGAAACAAGCCAGTTTCCACAATTAAATAGATCCAAAAAACCATGGTAGTAAAAAAAGATGAATAAATAACTGAGATCGGACCTTCTAAATAAACACATAGTTTATAGAAGCAAGAAATCCCCCTCCCCTCTGCATCTCTCTAGGTTGATGCCAATCGCACAAAACAGGAACGGAAATCACCTACCACGAAGCCTCACCCCCAATGCTAGACCCGGATCTGGTTGTCTTCCTTCCTCGAATCCATCGTCCTCATGAACCGGAGCCTTTGTATAAGAAGTGAAAAAATTAGAGGCGGAAACCCAAGAATAGTGGTAGGGGAGAAGTAGAGCCACTCCATGGACCAGAACCATGAAGGCTTGCGCATCTATTCTAGACCAAGATCTAGTCACCAGCCCGCCATGATGTTTTCATCCTCTAGATCTGGAGCCTGTGCCAACTCTAAAGCCTTCAATGTTCAAGGAGCACCAGATCCCATCACCACTTCTAAGTAGCTGAGAAAATGGGCATCAACGCCACACAATGGAATGCACTGGAAGACTGGAGGAGAGAAGGGGTTGATACCATAGGTGGAAACCTAGTGTTGTGTTAAGGGAAAAGTGAGACCGCTCAGAGGCTCCATGTGTAATAGCTATGATATTTAATTGTATTATTAAGAGTGACATTTGAGTAGGTGTTCATGGTATATCCATAAATGGATTTACTTATATGAGCATTCATGGAACCATGTAGCCAATCTTACAACCATTATTGGATAATAAAGTCTATCATATTATGTCTCTACTGTTTAAAGTCATTGTTACAATTTAATTTTTCAATATCATTATTTTTGGAATCCATAATCATATGTTTGAATATGTGATACCAAATATTTAGGGAAACCTTTAGGGGTATTCCCTTATTCAATTACTAGGATCATGAAATTATGAGAGAATACCAATTTGTAAAGAGTTTCAAAACAAAGGAGGAATAATAAATGGAAATTGAGCACCCATGAAAAGTGAAAAAGAAAATAGTAAAAAAAGAACACATGTATTTAGAATGATTTATACTATTTTTGGTCCTAATCCATTATAATAACACATCATAGTCCTACCTTTTATTAAAGATAAAAAACCAAAAGAAACATGAGAAATGATAGTATATACAAATTAGTCATTAAGAAGAATAAAACTACAAGAATGGAAATCCCAAATAATACTAAGAAGAATCTATTATAAAGAGTCATATTTACTTACCAACATTCACACACTAGATACTATGAGATGCTCCAGTGGCATTGATAATATATAAGAAATATCCTCACTAATAGAAAAAACACATCTCCACTAGAACATTTCATTGGGTAGGGATCTAATAATCAATGGTGGTGGTAGTGGTGCATCAAAAAATGGATCAACACCTCTAGATTTTGTCAAAATCCTTTGGCATCATCTCCCTCTATGCCTCTAGAATATCAACAATCACCTCTCTATAAACCTTGACATGAAAAATCAATTTAAATATGGATATAGTGAGAAGATGTATACAAGTTAATAAAGGTTTTTCACAATGTCTTAATGGAACTCATGGAATTAATCAATCTTTAATACCCTTTTGAAACTAGTGAAATAGAAAAAAACCACATAAAAACATGACTTAAAATGTATTGTAATATTTCTCTACCGCTATGTTAGGGTAACAGGACCACTACGTCCAGGTAAATTGGATGAACCCATATTCAGTATAGGTCAATTGACTGCTAGGTAATAGTAACATGCCTTCTGCAATATGGTAAACAATTCCGAACATGAAATATATAAATTTTCTCAAGGACTTCACATAAGGGTAAACTATTGAATATAAGGACCACACTTGGGTAAACCTAGGCCTTGTATTATGGTATATCTAGCACCATGTAATGGTATGACTAATTGATCAAAATAAAAAAAATCATCTAAGGAATTATTAGAGAATTTTAATAAAGATATAAATACTCTAAAATAAAGAAACAAACTATCAACAAATTAGATTCATTTTGAAATTAATCAGGCACAATAAATTTACACATGAAATATATTTATTTTGTGATTCAAATTTCAATAAATTTTGTGTTAACATAATATAGGCATAACATCATTAGCAGTTCCATGAATGAAACAACCATAGATTTAATTTGTTGGAAAATAGAAATATATAAAATACACATTTTCCATAGTGCTTTCAGATCACACCTCAAAAAACGTTTTTATTCATGGAGATTATCCTCAGAGGTTTCAAATATAGTGTTATGATAGTTGAATATAGTGTATATTCTTCCATGAACCTTAGTATTAATGGTGTTGCTAATAGATAGAGTATCCCTCTTCATAAATGTAAATGGAATGTCACATATACCTTTTATTGTAATCAGATTCACTATACCCTTAGTAATTATGGGGAAAACAAATTTTTAAACAAATTTTATTATGTTAGTCACCATTTTGTCACACCCACTCCAACCCTGACTGAACTATTCCTAACACCTTGATCGTTCCCCCAAATATGAGTGGGGGATGAAATTTAGGAGGTCCTTAAAATTTATAATGTTTAGAATCATAAATATTAGATATATAAAGATATTATTTATTGGGTGTGCATTGGAATTATAAAAATTTGGAAAAATATGAAATATTACATATTTATTAGTATATAGAAGATATATGTTACACAAGGATGAAATTATATTATATATCTTAATTATTACAGTTTTCAAGTCTAAAAAATTATTCATGATTGAAACACTATGTAAATATATTAAGCATTTGATAATTTTAAATGTTTTATATATTAAACATGGATGAAAAATATATTACACATTATTGATTTATAACATAGGAAAATACAATAAATGATAAATAGAAAACTATTACGTATTAATAATATAGGAATAAAACATTATGCATAATATAGTTAATGCATGCCACTCTTTCCATAAACAAGAGATTAGAGAGTGTGTGTCCCATGATGTAGCATGAAGATAACAGAATCTTGGCCATCACATGAAAACCCCATATTATAGATATAAGAATAAAATATGGACTCTAACTCTTGTAGACATCTATTATTATATATGGATATAAGATTTAACTTCTGACATGTTGAAACCTTTTTATGAATTTGAGAATTCATATGTTTGGAACACTTCATGCTATGAAATATGAAAATATGCCACTTGAATGTTTTGATTGAAGGATATCATAACATATAACAGAATGGAAACTATTATTGAAATTATTTATCATTAATTATGTATTATTCAAATAACTTGCATTTTGTTACTCTTCTTCAACAAAATTTTTATATTTCCATCCGTTATTGTGCTATATGGATAATTCATGATGATCTATGAGTTTGATATTCTCTATTATAATATAATAAATCGATCGAAAGTGGTTTTAAAGAATTTCATGTAGGATCAAATGAGTTATTTTCTAGAAGTATAATTTGTAATGTTATGATATCAGAAAATTATTTATTATGATATGCAGTACAATGATACTGGTGAACTAGAAAAGGAAGTGATATGTCAAGAATAATTTTACGTATTGGTTCAATATCACTTTTTATATATGAAGAAGGATTCAATAATTAATTTAAGCATGTGAATGCCTTTATGTACGAATTCATTTGAGGAAATATTTTTTATTGATTATGAATGATTTCCCACCACCACATATGAAAGATAGTTTAAGAAATAAATTCAAATAATATGTTTATGATTTGGAATATTTAAGGTTTTGAACTTATGGAGTTGATTTCAAAAGGAAATATTCAATTAATTTGAAGATGACAATTTATGAAAGATAATTTTTTTAATTTATATTTCATTTTGTTGGAGTGTATTAACCATGTTAATTTCATGATTTATTTTGAATGAGCGATTGAAATATATATTCTACATTCAATAAGAAAGTGGTGGCATATTTTTTGAACTATTTAAGAAGAAATAAGACTCTAATAATAAAATTTTTTTTGTATTATATATGTATATTCTATACAGAATGAGAATATAGGGTGAAAAGAAGAAAAAATGTGCCAATAAACACATATATTAAAGGACAATGCATCATGAATAGAAGAAAAAATAATCAATATTTTATATTCATTTTATTATTCACTTACTAACATTATTGTCCAACAAAAAAAGGAAAAGGAGAAAGAATGAAAATTTTTGTACAATCAAAAACATTTTTTGCCACTAATTTGATCATTAAATATCATGAAAGTGAAGTCTTGTTCAGATCCACACCTTGAATAGTTTTTAAATATCTTATTGAAAATTCACATTTTATCATTTAGAGAGGAAATTTTTCACTAAAGTTATTCTTTGATTCTATATCCCATCTATTTATACTATGTGTAATATTATTATACTCATTTGTGGGTGTAAAATGTTAATTTCATTTACATAGTTGTGAGGTCCCCAATAATACAATATGGAGTCCTGATGAAAGCCTTATACTAAGTATTAATTTATTGCACTCAATTGTGAGACCCTTATAAAAAATATTAGAATAATATGAGTCAAACTGCATTAGGTGTTGGAGGAGTGGACTATATGGTTCTCTTATATCACTAAATCACTATAAAAACTTTTTCTGTTTGATATTTCAATTTTTTATTTACACAACATTACTTGAGTAATAGAGAAATGAAATATTTAATCAATCTTAAATAGGGTTGTTTAAATCAATGAAATTATTTTTAAAGGACTCATATTTTCTACTCTGCAATCATTGTCTATTACTAATATTGAAAAATATTTGGAATTAGAGAGGTTCAAATTTTTTGATATTTTTTCTATGAATTTTCTCTAATGAATTATCATTTCCTCCTCAACAAGGAAAAGATAAATATTCAACAAACAAAGACTGATGGATGATCCTAGAGAAGGTATGTCTCTAATTTGAGCTTATTATTTTATTGTTGATAATTGTGGTTTCTTAAAATCTAGAATAGTTATATAATTGAAGAAGCTTAGTTTGATATTTTATATTAAGGTAGTGAAACCCTATAATATTTTTTTTGGTGAACCTAAATTGTGGAATACTACTCAAGTGAAATATTATGATTTAAATTCATAGGCTATAAATTCAATCAATTTGGGGTTATGAAAAGATGATTTCAATACAGTTTCTCAATGTTTTATTGGTTATGAAATGTGAAAGACTATTGTTTTTTCCTATGAAGGAACTAAAAATGTAACATAATTAGGTTATAACACAATATAACATAAATTTGATACAATTATGATGATGTATGTAGATATAATTACTCATTATATTTCACGAAATGTGTATTCCATTGGGGGGTTGAATCAGTGATGATATTTTATAATTTACTTTCTTCTAAAAATAACTTCTAATGAATATTTATGTTTTTACCCATTCAAATTTATAACTCAACATCACTCACATGAAAAGATAAATAAATAAATAGAGGCATGCAATTTTTTAAAAAGTTCAGTTCTTATGTGGGTACATAGTCCATTCCATGTGGAATTTGATCAATCCATATATATCTTCCATATAATGCAAGTGAATAAAAATTAGTAAACTCCTTTCAAAGTCATTCTATCCCCCGACAAGAAATATTATTGGTTCCCACCAATTAGAAATTTCTCTTATTCTTTAGAATGAAAAATATGAACTTTGAGTATTGATCAAAATAAAGTCTACCCTGAATTTCTCTATATAGTGCCTCTCCTTCTAGAAATCCTCTATACTATTCTTCTTCATTTAATACTTTCATATTCAGGTCTTCTCTATTTGATCCACTTCATTAAAATATCTCAAACTTCCTCAGATCTTGTTGTTCTAGTTTTCTCAAAATCATTCCTTAAATGGTCCCCCTAAAATGATCTGAAATCTCTTTGTGAACAACAGTAGCTCATAATAAGGCTTCACCCATTAATATACTCATACTTCATCTAAAAATTATTGAATAAGAATGGAATCCAAATTTCTGTTTTCCCCTTATCTAAAATTTCACTTGACCTCCTTCAAAGCATTTGAAAATCTAGAGTCAACAATATTTATAAGAACATACTCAAATCATGGTGTCAATAACCACTTAAAATACTTCTCAAAACTCAGCTATATTTATTGTCATCAAATTTATAGCTCAGAATCGACATGATGTGTTCCATTACAATGTTTTGAATAGATCCATAAATCTCTATCCAATTATTATTTGTAAAAACTCTTTCTTCTGATAATGGTCTATCTGTTAGTTAACAACATGAACTCCTCCATCCAATAAAGCTTCATCTAAAGATTCTTTTTCTAACACATTTTCATCTAGTACTTCTTAGTTCATATCCATTCTATCTAGAAACCCCTATATGATAGACTCAGTTTTTTCCATTTGGTAATATTCATATTTCTCAGTCAAATGACCATAACATTTCTTTATTTGGTGCTCATTATAGGTTTCCTCTATTCAGTTATAATTTGTCTGATAATCTTATGAAAGTATGTTTTAGTGGAATCAAAAATATTAACTCTGTTCAGTTAAGATTTATCAACTAATCATCATATTTCTACATCTTGAAGGCTTCTTATTTTCCACTTCATACATTTCAACTTCATATGGTGAATGTTTTCAGGTTTCTCCATGATAGACTCTTCTTCTACTAGAGTTGAAAATTCTATACCTGATAATTTTATGTATGATCATTACATCTCAGATAAAAATTCATATATCCAAAAATCAATGAATATATAATATGAAACACTGTATAATCATTAACATCATTATTTTATAACTTAATAATTGCAAAAACTTTATCTATCTCAAAAAATCATAAATGAAATCAGCTTGAACCATGAGAAATTTTACTAAAGCATCACCTTACATGGTTAGAGAAATAACAGAAACATATTTTGATAAGTATATAATCAGTTTTTCCAAAACAAATAAAACATTCAATGATAACAATTATAAAAAAACCAAAGGATCTTAAATATACTAATTTTTATTTTTTGGTAGCATTAACGATAAATATTTCTCAAATTTTGTCAAACCACAAACTTTTTTGTTGGGAAGTGTCCTGAAACTTCACATCAAGATTATATAATGATTTTTATGTAATTTCATTGCTCGAGTACAAATAATTTTATGGCCATAATATTGATTAAGTTCACCTTAATCATCTCAATTTCATGAATAGTAACATCTAGAACATTTACTCCCTCCTTCTATGATAACATTATCTTCAGATTCAACAAATATAGAGTGTATAGTTGTACTTATTTGTACTTATTCTCCCCCATTGAAAAAATAATCCAAAGTAACATGGGTCTAAAATGATTAGCTTTATATACTTAGGGATAGAGGCTGAATATGAAATTTCTATATGAATTCCTAAAATAATACCCTTAAAATAGATTTTGTGAAAACATCATCAATTTCTTCTTTTGTTGATTTATCCTCAAGAATAGAATCCATAATAGAAACCTTATCCATGATGAAATTATATTTAATATAGATTTGTTTAGATATAGAGTGTTAAATAGGTTTTTATAAATATCAATGGAACATTGATTATAAAAAATAACCATTAATTAATTTTCAAAATACACTCTCAAATATACCAAGTGATCATCATCCACTTTATTTGTGTACATGACTGGGTGGTAGAAACATATTATAATTATTTTATACTCAATGTAACAGAACATTGTTTCATTCTATATGAGCTAAGAAAACATTATCTCTCGATGAAATTTCCTCCAGATGTTGATTTTGGATCATTCCAATCACCATCCCAATTAGTATCAACAAAACAAAGAAGAGGTCGACTCATCACTCCATATATACATAATGACATAATTTATTATTCCATTAATATACATGAGGATTATTTTTACTTCCATCATGTGTGATTCCTTCATATCACTCTGATATTTGGACCATAAACTTACAACAAATGAAATGTCTGGTCTAGGAGTAGTAAGATAGAGTAAACTTCTCATCAACTTCCATTGGTGCTTCTAATTTACACTTTCCCCAACTTCATCAATACTCATCATTAAACCAATATAAATAGGTATATAAAAATCCCTTGAATTATACATGCCAAAATTTTGTAATTACTCCATGGAATAATTTTCATCTGAGAGAAATATGTATAATTCATTATATTCATCTTGAAACCCAAAAAATAAATTCAACTATCTAAGCATTGATATCTCAAATATTCATTTCATTTTTTTGTAAATTCCTCACAATATTTATCACAACCAATAAAAATAAATTATATTATCAAGGAAAAAAATTATTATCAAGTTACCTATACTCACAATATTTATCCATATAAATTTTAAATTTGTCATTATTTATTCCTTAAAATATATAACTATTCATTGAGATTATTTCTGAACACTCATTTTTTCCGATAACATTATTTCCTTTCTGTAATCAACCTCTTCAAAAATGGATTATGGTTCTACTAGTGAGATAAGTGATGTCTAATTCTCGATCTTCAATTCTCATCTATTCTAAATTGGTACCTCTTGATAATCTATGATATTATTATATTCATATTGATTTTTTAAATTATATCATTTTTTTCTTCTAATCAAACTCTTCTTATCAGTAAACAAATTAGGATCAAAATGTACAAGATTATGGTCACACTCATATTTATTCACATGAACTTCCCTGGAGGTCATCATTCTATATTAGTTACACCATCGACATCATTTTCAATATCTTTTATTAAGGAGAACTAGTTTGAAATGACTTTTATATAAACAAAATCTGGTAGCTTATACATTCATTTATTCTTACACGTGTAACTTTATTACTTTGTATGAATATCCCATGAAAACTCCTTCTTTAACTTTTTCATTAATCTTCCCTAAATCCAATGTTTTTATCTTTATTAATAATGGACTCAAAATATTCATGAATTATTTCACGGTAGATTTTTTCTTATACCACATCTCATAGGGAGTAATTTTTTATTTTATTTGACAAAAAAATCTATTTTTAACATGAACAGTTATACTTATTAATTCCCTCTAGAAGAATTTTTAATTCTTATATTCAGAGAGAATGCTTCTTCCCATATTTACTAGACTTCTATTTTTCCTTTCTATTGTTTTATTTTTTAAGATGTGTAAGTATTACAATATTTATTTTTATTTCAATGTTTATTTAGGTAGTAATTTAAAGAATGACTTTTGAACTTCATTCCATTATTTTTTCTCAAATTCAATATATGAACACTCATCTCCTACTCAACATCCCTTTTGAAACTTATGAATTACTTTTCCAACTCAGATTTATGATTTATGAACATCATTCTAGTCATCCAAGTCAAGTCACAAATGAAACTATTAAGTTAAAAGTGATAATTTACTAATTGATGTATCATCATCCAACATAGATTGAAATATACAAGTTTAAGAGGTCTGGTGGACTATATTTCTACTTTCTTATAACTTCTTCTAACTATCCTTCTATTCTAGAAAGTTGTATAAATGACTTCATCTTTCCTCTTTAATTTTGTTAAATATCATAGGACACATTCCATTTCAATATTTTCTATGAATTTATAAGAAATATGGACAAGAATTCAGTGTATCAAGCTATTGTTATCCTCAATACTCAAATAGAATAAATTATTAAGATATCCAATCTAGAACAAATAACTGCTGATTCATTTTGCCACAGCAACAACATTTTTTTCTTTCAAACAAAGAATGATAAATGAATATTTTATGAAGATAAATTTATTCCCATCCTTATATATTTGGATGACACTCAGTAAGTTAAGTTTAAGTCCATCAAAAAAAATACATTCTTTGATTTTTGCTTATGGGATTCAGTTTTCGTCATACCAATTCCTCTTACTTATAAGGAAGTATAATTTACACAGGTGACATCTCCTCCAACATGTTACTTAATTTTTTTAAATATTTTCACATCACTTATTATATTTGGGGGAAAACAATATCAATAATACTTGGTTAATTATTGGTGCTAGATTTTATAGAAATCTCAATAATTAAATATTTTTCTTCAATCTTCCTTTTTTGAGTTTCCTTTCCTTTTCTGGTACAGGTAAATTTCCTTGTAAATTTTCATATGAAATATTCAATTTAGTGACCTTGTTTCTCACACCTTCAATAAATTTCTTCCAAGTAAAATAATTCATTTTTCTAAGAGGATTTTTTTTAATTTGGATCCCTTTTTCTTTTATAATTTTTTATATTTAAAAATATTCTCCATGTCAATTAATTATTGTTTCAGAATAGCTATTTTCTACCAATATTGATAGAAATGTTGTGCCAACAATCAAATTCTTTGTTTCTAAATGTCCCCCAACACTAATAATATCCATTAAAACCAGATCATCTATAAAGTATGGTTTTGTTTAGGATATTTTTTAGCTTCAACATATGTCATAATATATGATTTCACTTAATGTAGGGGATCATTAATTCATAAATTATTTATTACTTTTGTTTATGTGATGTATTTATCACATTATTTCTCAAGATAATATTTCTCATTATTGATTCAAAATACATTATGGTTAGTATAATTAGATGCACTTTTAAGATTAGTGGATGTAGATTTAACCTTATTGTTTGGGTGAGTTCCTCTACCAGCTTCAGATGTTACATTCTTTACCTTGGCAACTTTATTGATTTTCACATTCATTTTCCATAATTAATTTTCAACATTTTTAAATATTGAGTTTTTTTTAATTTCACTTCTTTTTTATGTAGGGTTTTCATGAAGATCTTTCACTATTTTTCCTTATTCCTGAACTTTAAACTTGAGGTTTTAAATTTATTATAGGTATAAAACTTCCTTTTTGAGAAAATATTCTTTTCCTTTATTATTATTTTCAATTTACAACATCAAATTTAAAATTTCCATCTTTATTATATTATTTTTACCATGAAATTGATCAAGTTATGATCTCATAAAATGTTCCATATAAGTGTATTCACCTTCTTCTTCTTCACTGCTTGAATTATATCCCATTATTTCAATGTGATCCAAGAACGTTCTGAACTTATTTGAGACTTCATTGTCTAATGAACTATTTTCAGTAGAGTCATACTTTTCCCTTTTATTTAGAACAATTTTTTTCATTCTAGTAATATATTTCTTACATCTGGTAGATTGCTTAAATTTTATAGATGTTTTACTCTACTTATTTCACTGATTATTTTCCAAAATATCAACTTTATCATCTTATCCATTTTTATTATTTGGATAGTTTATTTAAAAATGTTTGATATCCCATGCACAAAAAAATTAAGTGGTATTTTTCATTTGTACATTCTTCTACCTTTTCGAAAAGTCCTATAGATTTGAGACATAATCCTCTTACTCTCTCCAGTATTTTCTTCTATATCTTCTGATTTATTGTGACCAATAACTTCATGTTTTGATTCTTGTAATTTTTTCTTCCTCATAGCTTCAAAATCCATATCCACCTTAATCTAATTATTTAATATTTAATTTTTCAACATTTAATACACAGAAGGAATGTTATGTAATTCCTCAGGGGATAAATTATCTATATCATATAATGTTGAGACATAAAAATTAAAAACCTATCTGGAATGTTCTACATCATTGTTTTATAATATTTGAATGTTCCAAGACATATATAAATCCCCTTATACTATTGGAAATTTAATTTACTCATTTTAATTAATCATCCATAATTTCTTCTTTTTCTGACCACATATCTTGGAGCTTGATTCTCTATATTTGTGGATTTTCTTCATTTACTCCCACATTTCCTCTAAATAGTATTTCATGTTTTCCTCAAGTATCCTTCACTATTTTGAGACTGATCACCTACATATAAACATTTTTATACAAGAAAATAATAATAACATTTTGTTCTTTTCCATCAACCTTGAGATTCTTTTTCTCAGTTAATGACATTGGAGTATCTTTTTACATGGGTGGAAAACCTGCTACAACTTCATAAATAACCTTTAGTACAAAATAAAAAAAGATATTGTATCATTATTATTGTTTATCAATGATTATTTTTGACAACATGGGTAATATTACATCTGGTATTTACTATGTTGAGATTATTCAAGATAAATAATATATTTATCATAAATAGTGAACCTGTTGTTCTGTTTTCAATGTATATACCTAGGAATGTGTGGAACCTGGATGAAACTCATAATTTAACATATATTATTATGTAATTAAACTTTTTAATACCAAAAATTTCGTATTTCAAGGGTAATTTTCAAAATTTTAGTTATAATTACTATTTTGAGATTAATTATAAAAATGAGAAAATTTTGGAATTTAATTATTATAATATCTTATTGGTATTTATTCGACAACATCTTCATTAATAATTGGAATTTAGAAATTCAGTTTTATTATGATTCAATAAATGTTTTTATACAATTTATTAAACTAAACCCAAAGCACAATACAATATTTTGAGGCCCAAATCAAACTCACAAGTCGGGCCTTGGAATCTGTGCATAGATCTCATTATATTCGAATAACGGTCCATATATCAGTCATGTAAGTCCCAAATTATCTTTAATTATACATAGAGATATATAAAATCTAGGGGATAATAATCATCAACTTGAGTCACACTAAATTTTCCACCATCAAGTTCATAAATACATGGAATTCTTCACTTTGGAAATTGATCAGCCTGTCTTGCCATAAATTTTGATATTAATTATTCAATCATAAATCATTTATTACATTACCAATGGTTCTTATATTATTTTGGATGAATATAGAAACATATCAAAACAAATTCAATGTAGACACAATTTTAATATTAATTAATTAAGTGGTCCTAAATGAAGAAATATTTCAATGGATAGAATTAGAGGCAGATTTTTCACTCCCCTCCCTATAAAAATGTATCTCCCTCTCCATTTCACAATTGTTAAAAACATCAGTTAAGCATTTTCTATTGAATATAATATTTTAGAGTGTTTTAATTATGTTTTAAATGTTCAATATATTTCAATTTATTTCTTTTCATATCACTTTTTCGTTTTTACCCCATCATAATCATTCTAATATGCATGAAAATAGAGAACAGACCATCATTATTTTTTGAGGGGGGATGGGTATTTCTTTAATTATTTGTGATTAATTTTTTTTATTTATTTTATTATGAGAATTTTATTATTAGTGAAACAATTTTTTTGGGTAGGGTTCATCACACATTCATTACCATTTAGTTCTTCTACGTGTTCTATTTTCATTCCTCTCCTTTGTCAACATAATGTTGCATATGGGGTGGAGTAGCATTATGGTGATGATGTGAGAGAGTATTATACTACATCTGAAGGGTTAGAGTGGGATAATAACATTTTAATAGTATAATGTTTGTTGATAAGGTTGGTCTCAACATCGAGTAGAATATTGATAATATATATTTAAAAGAACAATGATAGCATCCATGTGATATCGAATGAACAAAAATGATTCTTCAATATCATCTTTGTTTCATGTCTTCTTCTTTGTGTTTGGTTTTCATATTTATATATTTTATACATTTAAAACATTGTACCTTCTCTTAATAATATTTATCTTTAATAATATATTATTTAGTTTATAAATATTGAAGATAGAAAAGGAGGTTGTGTGAGTAGCCACCATGGGAGACCAAACCTAGGGTGTGTAGGATGTTGCAAGTTTTGGAATATAAGAAATTATAGGTGAGGGATTCATGAAAAATATCTCTCATTAATTTAGTACCATTTTTAGGGATTACAACATCTTACACACACAGTATTTTTTATAAAAAATATAAAAAAACATAAAATTTAAGAAAACTTAAAAATTATTTTTCATTGATGATGAGACCTCCAAATATTTGACAGAAAAAACTAACATTTTATAAAGACAAGTGAAAGGAAATTATATGTATAACAGGGAGGTATTCAAATAGATCATACATGACTAGAAGGAACTCCATGAGCAAACAATTTGATAATCCTTGTCCATGGATCTTACAGAATTATCATAGTACTTTTCAAACTTCATTTGAGGGGAGGTTGGGTTGGAAAAATTGAATATCGTCCCAAATTTTAAAGAAGAAATCATGAAGGTTGAAATTAAACACTATTACACTTATTTACCACAGGATTCTAAAATCATCTTAGAGCCATTACTAAAATATTCCCAAATCAATTTTTATAGTCTAAACATGGATTGATTTAGAGGATTTATTTTTAGGACAACTAGTTTAATAAAATATACCCTAATAATTTTTAATGTGGTTTTTTATAGTCATAGATTTGACAAGTTCAAATGTAGTTTCTAGCAGGTAAAAAGTCTCATGATTACTCAAGAAATATGATCAAGAATAAAATAGAAATTACTTGGTCTATAAATTATATTGATAATGAGAATTATAACATTGGATAATCACTCAAAGCATGATTAATAATAACAAATAAATTCACATGAATTTCAGAAATTAAATGCATGAAAAATGGTGGGAAATTTCATTTACATGAATCAATTAATTCCATCAAATCCTAAGTCCTCCTTTTAATATTCGTTCTTAATTTTAATCATTAAATTATACACTTTTCTCACTCAATATTATTAACATTGAAATCTAAAACATGGAATCATAGGATTCCTAATAAATTCATGTCTCTTAGATTTTTCAAGTAAATCATAATTCCAAATGTGGGAATGAAATTTTACATTAAATATCAAAACATGTTTTGGATAGAAAAATGTAGAGAGTTTAGAAGATAATCATTAAAATGTAAAATCCCTTTTCTAGGAATCTTTTTCCTCTTTTATCTTTAGAGGATACCTTGTGACATCATGAAACTATAAAATAAAATTATTCAATTAATCACAAGGTTCATGTCATTAAATCTCAAATTGAATAGTAGGGGATGGGATTCATGATGGACTATTTCTATGAATGAATTTGAAATCTAAATTCTAATAAATTAAATGAAAAAGGATAAGTATAGGTATATTCCCCCATGTGGGCCCTGAATTTTTACTTCCTCTAGAGGGTAGTACTAACTATTATGAAAGTTTAGATGGTGAATGCAACTTCCGTGATTTGAACCACCACATGTAGATTTTCCCAGCCTGTGCTTCATTCTTGTTCTCAATGAATGATCCATGGATAGATTACACTAGATCCTCCCCATTAACAACTAGGTATAGATTTCTTGCTAGGGGAAGGATGATGTATGAACAATCCTCTATCTTGGATGCAACTTGTGAAACCTCCTTCTCTTCCAGTGATGGCTTTACAGAGGCTGCATGAATTGAATGATCAATGAGAGAATAAGATGGTATTTTTACATGAATACAATTAAAATTTGAATTTTTAATAAGTAATTTCTCCCCTTTAATATGGGGAGCATCTTTTTTTATTTTCTCAAGCTCAGTAATTTTGATTTCCTCATTGGCTTCCGCAAATGAATGTTCAATGAAATCAGGTAGCTCCATGAGTTCCACAAATGGTGCATTTCCTATTTTTTTCATCATCCTCTTAGGAATATCCAATATTATCTGAATTTTTATAATCAAAATAGTAGGGAGTGATTAAAAATTCATTTTCAATAAATTAGAAGAGATAGATTCAAATAATGGATCAACTCCCTGTGTTGGTTTAGGGTTAATCTATGACTCGGTGGTATGTACCTCTTGGAGTAGACTCTCAGTGGATGGAGGCACGTAGTTAGGATCCTCCAATTGTTCTTTAAATTACACAACTTGGGTGGTTTCTTCATTCAATGATGTTGGATCTTCTTATTTGTAAGGTATGCAGTTATCAAGAAGCTCCTCACATCTATTCTAGAATTCTTCTAGTTCTTGAGGATCTCTAACATGTAGCCCAACAATCAAGTCTTCCTCCATTTTTTCCTCTGGAGAATTAGTGAAGAAAACAATCTAGTCTTCGGGTTCAAGATTAGGTTAAGTTTGCTTTGATGATGCATAGAAATATGTATTTATACAATCCATTTTTTCATGGAGATCATTCACTATATCTCCAAGCTCTTAAATATCATATTTGAGTTTGTGTGTTTCCACTTGTTTCTGGAAATCTTCTGGGGGAACTTTTTCAAAGGTTTTGGGAGAATGCGAGGAGTACAGTTCTTATTTTTGGCCTCTTCTTGATAATATCCTTTGATGTACTCCTAGAACTATGTATGATCTTTGGCTAGTCCTTCGGCCATTGGTTGCTCGAGGGTCTCTGTGAGCTTTGGGATAAGGTCCATGAATTCTACATCTTTTCAAATTTGGTTCTTGGATCCACTAAACTATCTATACCGCATAGAAATACCATATTATATAGACTAGGGTGATTCAGCCACAGGTTCTTTCACTTGTGAGTAATTGTTATTCCATGCAGAATAACATTCATTTGAATTCAATATAGATTTTTTTAGTTTATTTTTTTTATAAAAGCAATTAAATCAATCTAAAATGTGAGAATATAAAAATTTAATGAAATAATGACTGGATACCAAGAAACACCAATAGTTTTGATGCTTTCTTATCATAGGGTGGGGAAAAAAATTATTTTTCCTATTGAAGCATAGAGGATAACTAGGGTTGTCTCACTTGAGGGGGTTTTCAGTTTGTTCACTTACTTCTTCTAAATCACCAAACCAATATCTTTTTATTGTTTTGATTAATCTATGAAAATAATAACAAATAATTTTGGGTATTTATCAATGACATTAAAAATGGATGTTCTAATTTTCACTACCACATAGTTCTAAACAGAATGAACTTTTGGAGGGAAAGGACTTGGTTTTGGGGTCTATTTTTTGGTTAAATCATTATTCTACCATATATGTTTGATTTCATTTTGATAATAGAAACATGAAATCTCATGTTTGAACTCCTATTCTTTATTTATAAATTGTGTAAATCATTGAATACCTAATCAACATCAATTCTACCTCCTCCTTAATCATGGTTGATGAAACATGTTGGTCTAGGATGTCTCATCCTCGACTCTATCGGTGCCATTTGATCCATTGATTGGTTCAACTCTAGCATGTGAATAACTAACCAATGAAGGGAGGGAAAAGAGATTAAATAAATTAATAGAAATATATTTAGTTACATGACATTGGGGGGAAGTCACTGCATCAGGTACATTTTCCTCACCGATGAATGATAATCAATTCTATTACAAACTTAAATTAAATATCAAAGATTATTCAAGAACACCATGACCTCCCCCCACGGCAAACCTCAAGGTTAGCCTCCAATTTTTTAGAGTAATAGATCATAAGGGTCGATGAGAGAGAAGAGAAGAAGAAAATATTATAATATAAGAAAATAAAGAAAGAGAAAACAATATTACAAAATGAGGTTGAAGAAAATAAAAGAAAATGAAGAAAACAAAAGAAAATAATTGGGGAGAGAGAGACCTAAAATAAAATAGAAGGAGAAGAGAAAAGACAAGAATAAAAATAATAATAAATTTAAAAAAATGAAGAATGTTAAATTAATAATAATAATAATAATAATATTATTATTATTATTATTATTATTATTATTATTACTACTAATAACTAAAAGAATAAAATTTTAAAAGAAGATGGATGGATGGCACGATTTTATAAAAAAAAGTCATGATCTATTTAAAAAACTATATTGAAATTTAAATTTAAATTTGAAAAGAAACATATTTATTTTATTATGAGAATTTTAGTATTAGTGAAACAAATTTTTGGGTAGGGTTCACCACACATTCATTACCATTGAGTTCTTATTCATTTTCTATTTTTGTTCTTCTCCTTTGTCAACATAATGTTGCATATGGGGTGGAGTAGCATTATGGTGATGGTGTGAGGGAGTATTATACTACATCTAAAGGGTTAGAGTGGGATAATAACCTTTTAATAGTATAATGGCTGTTGATAAGGTTGGTCTCAACATCGAGTAAAATATTGATAATATATATTTAAAAGAACAATGATAGCATCCATGTGATCTCAAATGAACAAAGATGATTCTTCAATATCATCTTTGTTTCATGTCTTCTTCTTTGTGTTTGGTTTTAATATTTATATATTTTATACATTTAAAACATTGTACCTTCTCTTAATAATATTTATCTTTAATAATATATTATTTAGTTTATAAATAGTGAAGATAGAAAAGGAGGTTGTGTGAGCAGCCACCATGGGAGTTCAAACCTAGGGTGTGCAGGATGTTGCATGTTTTCGTAAATAAGAAATTATAGGTGATGGATTCATGAAAAATATCTCTCATTAATTCAGTACCATTTTCAGGGATTACAACATCTTACACACACAGTATTTTTCATCAAAAATATAAAAAACATAAAATTTAAAAAAAAAATTAAAAATTATTATTCATTGATGATGAGACCTCCAAATATTTGATAGAAAAAACTAACATTTTAGAAAGACAAGTGAAAGGAAATTATATGTATAACAGGGAGGTATTAAAGGAGATCATACATTACTAGAAGTAACTCCATGTGCAAACCATTTTATAATCCTTGTCCATGGATCTTAAAGAATTATCATAGTACTTTTCAAACTTCATTTGAGAGGAGGTTGGGGTGGAAAAAGGGAATATATTCCCAAATATTAAAGGAGAAATCATGAAGATTGAAATTAAACACTGTTACACTTATTTACCACAGGATTCTAAAATCATCTTAGATCCCTTACTAAAATATGCCCTAATCAATTTTTATAGTCTAAAGAAGGATTGATTTAGAGGATTTGTTTTTAGGATAAGTGGTTTAATAAAATATCCCCTAATAATTTTTAATTTGGTTTTTTATAGTAATAGATTTGACAAATTCAAATGCAGTTTCTAGTAGGTAAAAAGTCTCAGGATTACTCAAGAAATATGATCAAGAATAAAATAGAAATTACTTGGTCTCTAAATCCTATTGATAATGAGAATTATAACATTGGATAATCACTCAAAGCAAGATTAATAATAACAAATCAATTAACATGAATTTCAGAAATTCAATGCATGAAAAATGGTGGAAAATTTCATTTACATGAATCAATTAATTCCATCAAATCCTAAGTCATCCTTTTAATATTCGTTCTTAATTTTAATCATTAAATTATAAACTTTACTCATTCAATCTTATTAACATTGAAATCTAAATCATGGAATCATATGATTCCTAAGAAATTCATGTCTCTTAGATTTTTCAAGTAAATCATAATTCCAAATGTGGGAATGAAATTTTACATTAAATATCAAAACATGTTTTGGAAAAAAAATGTAGAGAGTTTAGAAGATAATCATTAAAATGTAAACTCACTTTTCTAGGAATATTTTTCCTCTTTTATCTTTAGAAGCTACCTTGTGACATCATGAAACTATAAAATAAAATTATTCAATTAATCACAAGGTTCATGTCATTAAATCTCAAATTGAATAGTAGGGGGTGGGATGCATGATGGACTATATCTATGAATGAATTTGAAATCTAAATTCTAATAAATCAAATTAAAAAGTATAATTCTAGGTATATTCCCCCATGTGGGACCTTAATTTTTACTTCCTATAGAGGGTAGTACTAACTATTATCCAAATTCAGATGGTGAATGCAACTTCTTTGATTCGAACCACCACATGTAGATTTTCCCAGCCTGTGCTTCATTCCTGTTCTCGATGAATGATCCATGGATATAGTACACTAGATCATCCCCATTCACAATTAGGTATAGATTTCTTGGTAGGGGAAGGATGATGTATGAACAATCATCTATCTTGGATGCTACTTGTGAAACCTCCTTCTCTTTCAGTGATGGATTTACAGAGGCTGCAAGAATTGAAGGATCAATGAGAGAATTATAAGGTATTTTTACTTGAATACAATTAAAATTTGAATTTTTAATAAGTAATTTCTCCCATTTAATATGGGTAGAAACTTTTTTTATTTTCTCAAGCTCAGTAATTTTGATTTCCTCATTGGCTTCCCCAAATGAATGTTCAATGAAATCAGGTAGCTCCATGAGTTCCACAAATGGTGCATTTCCAGTTTTTTCATCATCCTCTTAGGAATATCCAATATTATCTGAATTTTTATAATCAAAATAGTAGGGAGTGATGAAGAATTCGTTTTCAATAAAATTAGAAGAGATAGATTCAAATAATGGATCAACTCCCTGAGTTGGTTTAGGGTTGATCTATGACTCAGTGGTATGTACCTCTTGGAGTAGACTCTCAGTGGATGGAGGCAAGTAGTTAGGATCCACCAACTGTTCTTCAAATTTCACAAATTGGGTGGTTTCTTCCTTCAATGATGTTGGATCTTCTTATTTTTAAGGTATGCGGTTATCAAGAAGCTCT
The DNA here is from genome assembly GCA_963277665.1 of Viscum album. NCBI lineage: Eukaryota > Viridiplantae > Streptophyta > Magnoliopsida > Santalales > Viscaceae > Viscum > Viscum album. The sequence continues at coordinate 1,079,604,996 of OY728145.1, read as the reverse complement.
TCACATCTATTCTAGAATTCTTCTAGTTCTTGAGGATCTCTAACATGTAGCCCAACAATCAAGTCTTCATCCTTTTTTCCTCTGGAGAATTAGTGAAGAAAACCATCTATTCTTCAGGTTCATGATTAGGTTAAGGTTGCTTTAATGATGCATAGAAATATGTAGTTATCCAATCCAGTTTTTCATGGAGATTATTCTTTGTATCTCCAAGCTCTTAAATATCATATTTGAGTTTGTGTGTTGCCACTAGTTTCTGGAAATCTTCTTGGGGAACTTTTTCAAAGGTTTTGGGAGAAAGCGAGGAGCACTATTCTTATTTTTTGGCCTCTTCTTGATAATATTCATTGATGTACTCCTAGAACTAAGTATGATCTTTGGCCAGTCCTTTAGCCATTGGTTGCTCGAGGGTCTCCGTGAGCTTCGGGATAAGGTCCTTGAATTCTACATCTTTTCAAATTTGGTTCTTGGATCCACTAAACTATCTATACCGCATAGAAAATACCATATTATATAGACTAGGGTGATTCAGCCACAGGTTCTTTCACTTGTGAGTAATTGTTATTCCATGCAGAATAACATTCATTTGAATTCAATAGGGATTTTTTTTGATTTTTTTTATAAAAGCAATAAAATCTATCTAAAATGTGAGAATATAAAAATTTAATGAAATAATGACTGGATCCCAAGAAACAACAATAGTTTTGATGCATTCTTATCATAGGGTGGGGAAAAAGAAAATTATTTTTCCTATTGAAGCATAGAGGATAACTAGGGTTGTCTCACTTGAGGGGTTTTTCAGTTTGTTCACTTACTTCTTCTAAATCACCAAACCAATATCTTTTTATTGTTTTGATTAATCTATGAAAATAATAACAAATAATTTTGGGTATTTATTAATGACATTAAAATGGAAGTTCTAATTTTCACTACCACATAGTTCTAAACAGAATGAACTTTTGGAGGGAAAGGACTTGGTTTTGGGGTCTATTTTTTGGTTAAATCATTATTCTACTATATATGTTTGATTTCATTTTGATAATAGAAACACGAAATCTCATGTTTGAACTCCTATTCTTTATTTATAAATTGTGTAAATCATTGAATACCTAATCAACATCAATTCTACCTCCTCCTTAATCATGGTTGATGACACATGTTGGTCTAGGATGTCTCATCCTCGACTCTATCGGTGCCACTTGATCCATTGATTGGTTCAACTCTAGCATGTGAATAACTAACCAATGAAGAGAGGGAAAAGAGATTAAATAAATTAATAGAAATATATTTAGTTACATGACATTGGGGGTAAGTCACTGCATCAGGTACATTTTCCTCACCGATGCATGATAATCAATTCTATTACAAACTTAAATTAAATATCAAAGAATATTCAAGAACACCATGACCTCCCCCCACGGCAAACCTCAAGGTTAGCCTCCAATTTTTTAGAGTAATAGATCATAAGGGTCGATGGGAGAGAAGAGAAGAAGAAAATATTAAAATATAAGAAAAGAAAGAAAGAGAAAACAATATTACAAAATGAGGTTGAAGAAAATAAAAGAAAATGAAGAAAACAAAAGAAAATAATTGGGGAGAGAGAGACCTAAAATAAAATAGAAGGAGAAGAGAAAAGACAAGAATAAAAATAATAATAAATTTTAAAAAATGAAGAATGTTAAAATAATAATAATAATATTAATATTATTATTATTATTATTATTATTATTATTACTACTAATAACTAAAAGAATAAAATTTTAAAAGAAGATGGATGGATGGCACGATTTTATAAAAAAAAAGTCATGATCTATTTAAAAAAAACTATATTGAAATTTAAATTTAAATTTGAAAAGAAACATAAAACAAAGGAAACTAAAATTAATAGAAAAATAAAAATAAAGAAGAAAAGTGAGGGAGAGATGAATTTCAGTTCATCCGAGATCCTTCACGGGAATCTCGTTTAGGCCTCGGTCGATGCATTGCAAGGTGGGGTTGCCGCCTTTAAAAAGGAAGAGGGGGAGGTGGTCTCGTCCTACGTTCCTTCTAATCACCCCCTGAGAATGAGGGTCTTCATTATTTTGAGAACACACCCGCTCGTCCCGGGGTTGGGATTTCACTATGTGGAAGGAGTCCACACGGTTGCTTGATGTGCGGCGGGGACGTGGCAGCGGAAAGCAGGTGGTTTCTACATGCATGTAACGGTGGTCCTCGGGTGAGGCAGCTATGGTGGAAGGAGTTGGGTGGCGAGCACTGGAGGTAGCAGGCTTCCTCATCTCCATCGACATTCACAGCAGCCGGAGGACGCTCAGAGTGTTCATGGTGGCCGACTGGTTGTGGGAAAACTCTCTAGGGGTGCCCTCCCGAGTGACCAGCAGCAACTGCGGGTTTGAGAGCAGTGGCCTCCTCCTCCTCCAGCCTTTGAAGTGGTAGGAGGGGCCTTTGGGGGTCTTCACGGTGGTTCATGGGCGTAGTAGTGGTGGTGGGGTTATTCAGCGATAGAAGGGGTGGAGCACGGGTGAAAGGAGAGGCAGCGGCAGGCTGCTGAGGGTGGAGGACAGAGGAGCACGACAGAGACGCGGCAGAGAACGTGTCCCACATAAAAACAATCACGCGGTCAAGGATCCCTTATAAGCCTCAATGCGGCCTCCACACTTTAGACGTCTGCACTGGTGTGCGATCTCAGAATCCACATGCACACACACCTGTGGGCCACGACACACGCAGCCCGTGCGGTCTTCGGCCCAGCCATGCCCGCCATAGGGTCCACCTCCCATAGCTCATTGGAAGAAGATTTCATCCTCTATCCCCTCACCGGCCCGTGATGGCCTTCTCTGTGCCATGTTTGGTAAGCTGGCCCCAATTGGGTTGGTTATGTGGCTTGATGGCCTGGTTGAGGGACTTCTGGGGTATTGGCCAATTATTTTGGACAACATACATTTAAATAGTTAGAAAAAATTAAGAAGTATTCAACCAATTCATAAAATGATATTATGAATTTAAAATTAATAAATATTTTGTTCAATTGAATCCAATTTTACTCTACTTTCAGAATTTCCCACAAATTTCAAACACATTTCAAAACATCGGTGTTCTAATTGAAAAAAAAAATCATTAAAGTTCCATTAAAAATATGCACATTATTTTGGTCTTTCATGGGGGTTGAATGAGTGCTGATATTTTACAATTTCATTTCTTCTTAAATAAACCTCAATAACTTGTTAATGTTTTGATCCCCTCAAAATTATAACTCAACCTCACTCGTATTAAAGGGTAAAAAAATAAATAAAAACACACAATTCTGTTCAATGTTCAATAGAAATTTGGTTACCCCGTTCTTACTATGTTGACATTCATCAATCCATCAATATCCACAATATAATGCAAGTAAATACATATTACCCAACTCTGGTCAGGATCCTTTTGCCTCCTAATAGGAAAATTACTAATTCTCACAAGTTTCAATGTTTTCTTATTCTTCAAATGAAAATAAATAAGAAATTTGAAAACTACTCACTGTGAACTTTATCGTGAATTTCTCTATCTGGTGACACTCTATCTGGAAATCCATTATCTGGTTATTCTTCATCTAATACATATTCGTCCAGGTATTATCCACCCAATCCACGTCATTCGAAACTCTAAAACTTCCTCAAAACATTTTTTTCTAGTCTTCTCAAACTACTTCCTTGACATGGGCTCTCCCAAAATATATGAAATATTTTTTGTATAGTAGAAATTCAGTCTAAAATTGCACCTATTTATATATTCATATTTCCTCCAAAAATTATGTAAGTAGCATGAGCTCTAACTTTTATTTTTCCCACTCAACTCAAATTTCTCTTGAACTCCTTCAAATACTCTAAAAATATGGAGTTATCAATATTCATAAGAACTTCTTGTAACGACCCAATCTTTTTGAGTATTATATTAACTTACTCTTAATGATTTAATAAGACGTTAATGGTTAATGCAGAAAGGGGAGTTGATGGCTTCATCCAGTAGACTCAACCCTTACGAAGCCCACTTATCAGAGCTTGGGAAGGAGGTAGCATCCGTGGGCTTCGCTTTGGACCAAGCCCAAGCCGAGCTCCAGCGTGTCAAGCTTGAACGAAAACACTTGCAGGAGAAGTTCAAGTTAGTGGAGATTGCTACTAGGGCAATGTTATCTGAGACTCCCTCAGATTCTCTCACCATAGCACACCTTACACTTAGGTCTTATGCCAGTGTTATAAGGGGCTATGTGATGAGACCCTAGTTTCCTTGTGTAATCCTTTCGGGTGAATAAATTGAGATTTCCCCCTTTAGTGATGTTTGTGAAATTTCAAATGTCTAGATAATTTTAGAATGTATTTTATGGATGAATTTTGAAAAAGGGATATTTTGAAATATATATGTAAACCCTAAAATAACTAATGATGTGTAATGATATTCAAAAAATGGTCTTCTACAAAAGTGTTCATTAAGGAATTTGGAGTCTAATAAGATCAACTTAATTTTTGATGAATAGTAAATTATGAATAGTGATTTTACGCTTAGGATTAGTAATATGACCAAATGGATTAGTAATTTCACTCAAAGAAAGTTTTAATATAATTTAGACACCTAGATTAAGTAATGTGATTCAATAAAATGGTTAAATAACGGTTTCATAAATTATTATTCAAGTATTAGTTTTTTCGGATGAATAGTGTTTTTTAATTAAAAATTTAATTAAAAATAATTAGAAAATTATTTTTATAAAAAGGACTTTATTTTTGAACTCAGAGCATCGATATTATGTTAAGGTAATTTTTGGGGATTTTTCTGAAAAAAATGAATTTTCGATGAATAGTGTTTTTATTTAAAAATTAAATTAAAAATATTTAGAAAATTATTTTTATAAAATGGATTTCATTTTTGAAATCAGAGCATTGATATTTGGTTAAGGTGAAATTTTGGGATTATTCTGAGAAAGTTGAATTTTCGGTGAATAGTGAAAGTATAGTTTTTAAGTTACGGGTGTTTAATGACATCATTAAATGATGTATTAAGTATATATTCAATATGGTCGAATTATGAATAGTAGGATAAGGTGTGAGGTGTCCCAAGTGGCCAATACCATGGGCAAATACCATGGGCAAGCCCATGGTTTTGCCAAAACCACTAGTGAGGTGTCCCTTGGCCATTAATGCTTTGTCCCCTCACTTTCCCTATAAATACCCACCCTTTCCTCCCTTAGTTTTCACTCCCAACTCTCCTCCAACGAAGTTCTGGTCTTCTTACCTTCCAAAGAGTCCTCCCAAGGTGCCCCCAAGCCCTCAAGGTCCAATCCTTTGAGTTTCAAGAGTCACATTTTAAGGTAAGGGATCCGACCCCTCTCTTTCTTTTCATGTAATCTCTTTTATGTCATTCCTATTATGCTCCATGTTTTTATGGGAGAGGATGTTCTTTTATATTCCTCTTACTGCCCTTTCATTTTTATATGATGAGAGATCCCCTCTTACTCTCATCATTTCGTTTTATGAAAGTTTAAGTGACGCCGTTAGGCAGCCGAATTTTAAGGGATTCTTTCACCCTTCTCATTTTTCAAGTTCGATTTTCATGTCAAGTCTTTCAAGTTCCTTTTTATTATGTTGGGGTATGATCTCTATATCTATCATACTGATCTCTTATGATCATATGATGAGGGACCCTATTTGATCTTTCCAATTATTTTTTATTGAAGTTTAAGTGACGCCGTTAGGCTGCCGAATTTTCATAAGAGAAATCTAATTTTTGTCTTCCTTCCATGTTTTTCATTTCAAATGGTATGTCCTTCAAATTTCATTACCATGTCCATATATCCTTCTTATTCTATCCACTACTGTTTTATGTATCATTTATGAGTGGGTGACCCATGTCCCCTCTCTTTTCAATGTTTTCTAAAACCCCAAAACATAGCCGTTATGCTGCAGAATTTTCGTCTCAAAATGCCTCTCCCTCTTTTCTCAAAATTATTTTATGTTATAAAGTGAATACTCAAAGCTCTTATTTCTACAAGGGTATTTACATATATATCAAAATGTTCCATTTTAAATTCTGGGATTTACATACATGAGACCCGCTTTCCCTTTCCGTGGGTTTAAAGGAACGTAAAGATCATGTCTTTAAAGCAGTTTTTGAAACGTTATGATTATGAAATGAAACCCATTTATTTTATGCTATATGGGTTATTTATGAAATGTTTGATGATGATATATGTGGCTCACATGATAATAAAGGCAAATTTAAGGGTGCGCCCTGATAGCGCTCTAATGCATTGGGTAAAGACTTAATCTCTAGAGATGACCATTTTAACGACGCCTTGGTGAATAACCTTGGTAATTTTTAACGACACCTTGGGGATGGACCTTGGTGAAACGAAATGATTGTCAATATTAAATGTTGTAGCCACATCTTCAAGTTATGAAAAATGATTATTTTTATTATGATGTATCTCATGAATTCTTTCTCATGCCTTAAAGTTCTTTTCATGTCCTTATTGAATTATCTCAAGTTCACTTGTAAAATGTTTCTCTTGTTTCCCTTACTGGGCCTTCTGCTCACCCTTTCTTTTGATGTATGTCCCCAGGTTATGAGATGCATAATGAACATAGGATGAACTAAAGGAGAAGCCTTTCAAGTGTTTAAGAAGAATGTTTTTATGTTTTTTTATGTATCATGATCCTTGTTTCCAAGACACTAAACCTTAACGATCCTCAGTTCCGTGTAATGAAATGAAAGTTTATGTTATAAAATGGCGGGATGTTATAGTTGGTATCAAAGGATGGTTTAGTTATTTGTGGAAATTAGGATATAAAAACTTTAGGAAGAACCATATAGAAAAGTTTAAATATAGGAAAACTTCCTGGTATTTTGGTAAGTATTGAGTAAGTGGTTTATCAAACAAATACATCCCTGTCTGGATACGAGCAGGTAGAGGCGGCTCTGGCACAGATGTACATAGGGGTAAAACCCGAAAACACCGCTTTGAGCTAGACTCGAACGGGAACTGGTGCACGATAACGGGCCTTGCTGCACTCTTGGTTACGACACTCCCGGGGGATATGTTTGGTTAATCACAAGCTTTTTATGAATCATTATGAAGGAATTATAGAAAAGTGTAATTGTCTAAGCATTAAGTCTTAGTTAAAAGATTCATAAATGAAATAAGTTTCTTACTAAGGTTTTATTCTTTTAGAAAATGGTGGGCAATAGGAGAAACCGTGCCGATGGTGACCGCAATGCACCATGTGCTGATGGCCCTCCGATGGAAGCCGGAATGGAAACATTCATGCGAATGATGAACCAACTGACTCAAGTTATGAGTAATAACTTGAATCAAGCTGAGAGGCCGACCTCACCAAGAAGGGAACAGCTTTCTGTTGAGTCCTTCATGCGTCAACGACCGCCAACATTCAGTGGATCTACTGACCCATTGGTTGCGGAACAATGGATAAGCTCCATTGAAAAGATCTTTTCTGTACTTCATTGTTCGGAACAAGAAAAAGTCACCCTTGCTGTTTACCGCCTAGAGGGAGAAGCTGATCAGTGGTGGTCACTGATCAAAAACACGAAGCCACGAGGAGAGATGGAAGCTATGGAGTGGGAAGAATTTCGGGGGATTTTCTTTAACAAGTATTTCCCTCGTTCCATGAGGACAAAAATGGAGAAAGAGTTTCTCGAGCTGAAGCAGAAGGAGAACGAATCTGTCGGAAGCTACGAGATGAACTTCACAAGGCTTTCCCGTTATACCTCAAGCTTTGTCATGGACCCTAATGGGAAGGTTGATAGGTTCTTTGGCGGACTACGACCTCATCTGCGGAAGAATCTAGCCAACAGGGACTATGATAGCTATGAAGAAATAGTTCGAAGTGCTATGAAAGTCGAGCTGGAGTTTGGTGAGACACAGTGGTCTCATAAGCCAAATGAAAAGAAGAGATTGTTGGAGCCCAGTTTAGGGAAGTCTTTTGATCAGGGAAGAGGTGGAAAGCAAATGCAACTTACCACATGCAATAAATGTGGGAAGAATCATCTGGGGAACTGCTTGAACGGAAGTGGCAAGTGCTACAAGTGTGGAAGAGGAGGCCATATTGCTCGGAATTGTCATAGTGAGGTGAAGCCTCAGCTTCCCAACACTAACGACAGAGGAAAGATGGTTCTGGCCCTACCCGAAGTCACATGCTTCAAGTGTGGACAGCTTGGGCACTTTGCTAACCAATGTCCCAATCCGAGGGCGGTGGAGGGGAATCACCATCAACCTCAGCAGAGGCCAAGGGAGCAAGGTCGTGCTTTCGCTATCACAACAACTGAAGTTGAAGTTCCGAATGATGTGGTAGCAGGTACTCTTGTTGTCCTCTCAAAACTAGCAAGTGCTTTATTTGATTCTGGTTCTACGCATTCCTTTATTTTTTCCAAGTTTGCAAAGAATATAGAATCAATCCCCGAATTGCTTGAGGTAGAGTTGTCAGTCAAGACTCCAAGTGGGATTATCCATGCATCAACAGTGTTTAGAGACTCTAGTGTTTACTTTGGTGAGCACAATCTTATCGCAAATCTAGTAGTCATTCCCATGATGGAATTCGACGTTATACTAGGGATGGACTGGCTCTCAAAGTATAATGCTAAGATCAAATGCAGAAGTAAGGAAATCTCAGTAGTCTTGAATGAACGACCTACAGTTATCTTCCGAGGAGAGATATCCCGAACTGATCCCTATCTAGAAGCACCTCCTATAGCTTTCTTTATGGAGTTAATCGGTGATGAGGAAGAAGGGAAAGGGAGCATACAAATTGAAGATGTTCCGATTGTTCAGGAATACATGGATGTATTTCCTGAGGAGTTACCTGGACCTCCCCCAGAAAGAGAGGTAGAGTTCTCCATTGAACTCGTACCTGGGTCTCAACCGATATCAAAGACTCCGTATAGAATGGCAAATGTGGAGCTAGAGGAGCTAAAGAAACAACTCCAAGACTTGTTGGAGAAGGGGTTTATCCGACCGAGTGTGTCTCCTTGGGGAGCACCAGTTCTCTTTGTGAAGAAGAAGGATGGATCAATGCGGCTATGCATTGATTATAGAGAACTGAACGAGATTACGGTGAAGAATAGATACCCTCTTCCAAGAATTGATGATTTATTTGACCAACTTCGTGGGGCTCAATTCTTCTCTAAGATTGACCTTCGATCTGGTTATCATCAACTGAGGGTGAAGAAGGAAGATATTCCAAAGACTGCCTTCCGATCAAGATATGGGCATTATGAGTTTACTGTTATGCCCTTCGGCTTGACTAATGCTCCTGCTATTTTCATGGATTTGATGAATAGAGTCTTTAAGGACTACCTTGATAACTTTGTGGTAGTTTTTATTGATGATATTTTGATATATTCAAAAAGTTGTGAGGAGCATGAAGATCATCTGAGGGTTATTTTGAAAACTCTACGGAAGGAGAGACTCTTTGGGAAGTTCAGAAAGTGTGAGTTTTGGTTACAACAAGTGGCTTTCTTGGGGCACATCGTAACCAATGAAGGAATCTCGGTTGACCCTGCAAAGACAATGGTTGTGGAGGAGTGGCCTCAACCCACAACAGTAACTGAGATTCGTAGTTTCCTTGGTTTAGCGGGATATTATAGGAGGTTTGTGAAAAACTTTTCACGGCTTTCTAATCCACTAACCAAGTTGACTCGAAAAGGGGTTAAGTTCATCTGGACAGAGGAATGCGAGGAAAGTTTCCAAGAGCTGAAGAAGAGATTGGTTACTGCACCTGTGTTAACACTACCCTCTATCGGAGAAGGATTCGTTATTTTTAGCGATGCATCTCTGAAAGGTCTTGGGTGCGTCCTCATGCAAAATGACAAGGTAATTGCTTATGCATCTCGACAATTGAAGATTCATGAGCAGAATTATCCTACGCATGATCTAGAGCTGGCGGCAGTTGTTTTTGCTCTAAAGATATGGAGGCACTATCTTTATGGGGAGAAATGTGATATATACACTGACCACCAAAGTCTAAAGTATATTTTCACACAGAAATAATTGAACATGAGACAAAGGAGATGGTTGGAGCTTATTAAAGACTATGATTGTTCAATTCATTATCACCCTGGAAGAGCAAACAAAGTCGCAGATGCGTTAAGCAGGAAAGATCCTGTTGTTCTGGCAACAATGAGGATCGTAGGAGATCCCTTGATTAAAGATCTAGTAAAACTGGACATGGGAATTATAAGGAAAGGGACATCATCAACCCTATTCCAAATTATTTCTCAACCTTCATTACTAGAGAAGATCAAGAAGGCTCAAAAAGAAGATCCTTTGCTGCAGGAGAAGTTCGAGGCTGTAAAGGATGGGAAGTTCCCTGATTTCAATATTGATCAAGAAGGTGTATTGAAATTTCGTACAAGACTATGTGTTCCATCTATTCCGGAGATAAAGAAAGAACTAATGGATGAAGCTCATAGCTCTACTTTCTCTATACATCCGGGAAGCACTAAGATGTATAGAGACCTTCGTGATCATTATTGGTGGGATAACATGAAGAGGGAGATTGCTGATTACACTACAAGGTGCCTGGTGTGTCAGCAAGTAAAGGCAGAAAGACAACTTCCTAAGGGGGTATTACAACCGCTACCCATACCAGTATGGAAGTGGGATAATATCACCATGGACTTTGTAACTGGTCTCCCAAAAACATCCAAAGGAAACAATGCGATATGGGTTATTGTGGACCGTCTCACCAAGACAGCCCATTTTATCTCTATTCGGGAAGATTTCTATCTGGATCAGCTTGCCAAGATATATGTGAAGGAAGTGGTAAGGCTGCATGGGGTACCACTATCCATCGTATCTGATCGTGACCCAAGATTCACATCAAAATTCTGGAGAAGTCTTCAGCATGCTCTGAATACTGAATTGAATTTTAGTACGGCCTATCATCCTCAAACTGATGGCCAATCTGAAAGGACTATTCAGACACTCGAAGACATGTTGAGATTATGCTCAATGGAATTTAAAGGTGGATGGGATCAACACCTCCCATTAGTGGAGTTCTCCTATAACAACAGCTTCCATGCGAGTATTCAGATGGCACCCTATGAAGCTCTGTATGGAAAGCGGTGTAGAACTCCTACTTGTTGGGATGAAACTGGTGAGAGGAAGCTTCTTGGGCCTGATCTCGTGCAAGAGATGACAGAACAGGTTCATGCCATCCAACAACACATAAAGGCTGCTCAGAGTCGGCAGAAGAGCTATGCTGACAATCATCGAAGGGACTTGGAGTTTGGTGTTGGTGACAAAGTCTTCCTTCGAATTTCTCCATGGAAGAGAGTCATGCGGTTTGGGAAGAAAGGGAAGCTCAGCCCTAGGTACATTGGCCCCTATGAAATCCTTGATCGCATAGGAGCAGTGGCCTATCGTCTAGCACTTCCACCGAACCTAGCTCAAGTTCATGATGTCTTCCATGTATCTCTCTTGAGGAAGTACATACCCGACCCTTCGCATGTACTGAACCCAGAGGTGGTACAACTTGAACATGACCTCTCTTATGAGGAGCAGCCAGTGGAGATCTTGGACCGTAGAGACAAGGTTCTACGAAACAAGACTACCCACCTTGTGAAAGTGTTGTGGAGGAATCATAAGTATGAAGAAGCGACTTGGGAGCCGGAGGAAACAATGAAGCAAAAGTACCCTCACCTTTTCGACTAGGCCTCAAGTATAAATTTCGGGGACGAAATTTCTTAAGGGGGGAAGAATGTAACGACCCAATCTTTTTGAGTATTATATTAACTTACTCTTAATGATTTAATAAGACGTTAATGGTTAATGCAGAAAGGGGAGTTGATGGATTCATCCAGTAGACTCAACCCTTACGAAGCCCACTTATCAGAGCTTGGGAAGGAGGTAGCATCCGTGGGCTTCGCTTTGGACCAAGCCCAAGCCGAGCTCCAGCGTGTCAAGCTTGAATGAAAACGCTTGCAGGAGAAGTTCAAGTTAGTGGAGATTTCTACTAGGGCAATGTTATCTGAGACTCCCTCAGATTCTCTCACCATAGCACACCTTACACTTAGGTCTTATGCCAGTGTTATAAGGGGCTATGTGATGAGACCCTAGTTTCCTTGTGTAATCCTTTCGGGTGAATAAATTGAGATTTCCCCCTTTAGTGATGTTTGTGAAATTTCAAATGTCTAGATAATTTTAGAATGTATTTTATGGATGAATTTTGAAAAAGGGATATTTTGAAATATATATGTAAACCCTAAAATAACTAATGATGTGTAATGATTTTCAAAAAATGGTCTTCTACAAAAGTGTTCATTAAGGAATTTGGAGTCTAATAAGATCAACTTAATTTTTGATGAATAGTAAATTATGAATAGTGATTTTACGCTTAGGATTAGTAATATGACCAAATGGATTAGTAATTTCACTCAAAGAAAGTTTTAATATAATTTAGACACCTAGAATAAGTAATGTGATTCAATAAAATGGTTAAATAACGGTTTCATAAATTATTATTCAAGTATTAGTTTTTTCGGAGGAATAGTGTTTTTTAATTAAAAATTTAATTAAAAATAATTAGAAAATTATTTTTATAAAAAGGACTTTATTTTTGAACTCAGAGCATCGATATTATGTTAAGGTAATTTTTGGGGATTTTTCTGAAAAAAATGAATTTTCGATGAATAGTGTTTTTATTTAAAAATTAAATTAAAAATATTTAGAAAATTATTTTTATAAAATGGATTTCATTTTTGAAATCAGAGCATTGATATTTGGTTAAGGTGAAATTTTGGGATTATTCTGAGAAAGTTGAATTTTCGGTGAATAGTGAAAGTATAGTTTTTAAGTTACGGGTGTTTAATGACATCATTAAATGATGTATTAAGTATATATTCAATATGGTCGATTTATGAATAGTAGGATAAGGTGTGAGGTGTCCCAAGTGGCCAATACCATGGGCAAGCCCATGGTTTTGCCAAAACCACTAGTGAGGTGTCCCTTGGCCATTAATGCTTTGTCCCCTCACTTTCCCTATAAATACCCACCCTTTCCTCCCTTAGTTTTCACTCCCAACTCTCCTCCAACGAAGTTCTGGTCTTCTTACCTTCCAAAGAGTCCTCCCAAGGTGCCCCCAAGCCCTCAAGGTCCAATCCTTTGAGTTTCAAGAGTCACATTTTAAGGTAAGGGATCCGACCCCTCTCTTTCTTTTCATGTAATCTCTTTTATGTCATTCCTATTATGCTCCATGTTTTTATGGGAGAGGATGTTCTTTTATATTCCTCTTACTGCCCTTTCATGTTTATATGATGAGAGATCCCCTCTTACTCTCATCATTTCGTTTTATGAAAGTTTAAGTGACGCCGTTAGGCTGCCGAATTTTAAGGGATTCTTTCACCCTTCTCATTTTTCAAGTTCGATTTTCATGTCAAGTCTTTCAAGTTCCTTTTTATTATGTTGGGGTATGATCTCTATATCTATCATACTAATCTCTTATGATCATATGATGAGGGACCCTATTTGATCTTTCCAATTCTTTTTTATTGAAGTTTAAGTGACGCCGTTAGGCTGCCGAATTTTCATAAGAGAAATCTAATTTTTGTCTTCCTTCCATGTTTTTCATTTCAAATGGTATGTCCTTCAAATTTCATTACCATGTCCATATATCCTTCTTATTCTGTCCACTACTGTTTTATGTATCATTTATGAGTGGGTGACCCATGTCTCCTCTCTTTTCAATGTTTTCTAAAACCCCAAAACATAGCCGTTATGCTGCAGAATTTTCGTCTCAAAATGCCTCTCCCTCTTTTCTCAAAATTATTTTATGTTATAAAGTGAATACTCAAAGCTCTTATTTCTACAAGGGTATTTACATATATATCAAAATGTTCCATTTTAAATTCTGGGATTTACATACATGAGACCCGCTTTCCCTTTCCGTGGGTTTAAAGTAACGTAAAGATCATGTCTTTAAAGCAGTTTTTGAAACGTTATGATTATGAAATGAAACCCATTTATTTTATGCTATATGGGTTATTTATGAAATGTTTGATGATGATATATGTGGCTCACATGATAATAAAGGCAAATTTAAGGGTGCGCCCTGATAGCGCTCCAATGCATTGGGTAAAGACTTAATCTCTAGAGATGACCATTTTAACGACGCCTTGGTGAATAACCTTGGTAATTTTTAACGACACCTTGGGGATGGACTTTGGTGAAACGAAACGATTGTCAATATGAAATGTTGTAGCCACATCTTCAAGTTATGAAAAATGATTATTTTTATTATGATGTATCTCATGAATTCTTTCTCATGCCTTAAAGTTCTTTTCATGTCCTTATTGAATTATCTCAAGTTCACTTGTAAAATGTTTCTCTTGTTTCCCTTACTGGGCCTTCTGCTCACCCTTTCTTTTGATGTATGTCCCCAGGTTATGAGATGCATAATGAACATAGGATGAACTAAAGGAGAAGCCTTTCAAGTGTTTAAGAAGAATGTTTTTATGTTTTTTTATGTATCATGATCCTTGTTTCCAAGACACTAAACCTTAACGATCCTCAGTTCCGTGTAATGAAATGAAAGTTTATGTTATAAAATGGCGGGATGTTATACTTCTTCTAGTCTCGGTATCAACGATCTCATCAAATCTTCCCCAAAACTCAAATAGATTTAAAATCATTGAAAGTACAGCTCTACAATGTCACGGTGTATTACATTATCATTTTTTGTAAAGTTAAAAAATTCTCTATCTAGTTATTCATTATAAAAACCCATTCATCTTGTAATTCTCCATCTGGTAGTTCCTCATAAGAACTCATCCATCTGATAAAACATCATCTTGAGCTATGTTTTCTCACTCTTCTTAAATAAGTAATTCTTCAAATGGGTCTAACCTATCAAGAAACCTTTTCCTGATAGACTCAATAATTTCCATTTGGTAATAATCGTATTTATCAATATGGTGAGCAATACATTTCTCTAACTTATAATTTTCATGGGTTTCCTTCATCTAGTTCTTGTCTGTTTGATGATCTTGTGAAATTCTGTTAGGTGGACTCACAAATCTTCACTCTCTCTAGTGAGAAACTTTTTAGTGATCATTATCTTTCTCTATACGGTAGAATTCATATTTAAATCTCCATATATATAACATAACATGGTAAAATTTTTTAGGATTCTCTACCTAATGGATGCATGAATGTTCTCCATTCGATGGACTGATGAACTCTTCTTTCAAAATAGTTGCAAAGTATCCATCAGATCATTTTGTGTTTGATCAAAAATTCATAGATCAAACTTCATACAACTAAAAATATTTAACTTCATAACATAAAACGTTTTATAGTCTTAAAGTTCATAATTTTATAATGTGAAGATTTTATGAACATTATTCATCCAGAATCATCATTAATGTAATATTCTTGAACATGAGAGCTTTTATTAATCATGATGTTATGACATTTTAAGATTATAAATGCATCATCAAACATGGTGAGATAAGTATCAAAAACATATTTTCGATATGCTGCAATTCATTTACTCCCAAAAAATGAAATTATAAAATGTTGATAACAAATACAACAATTCTATAAAATCAAACCAATATATCTTTCAATCAAATGAATAAAAGACTCACTAAGATAGTGATTCATGTTGCTGCTTTGGGAACTATTTTAGTAGATCTTTGTTAATATTTAAAAGTTTTATGAGTTTTTCTTATTAAAAAGAGTTCAATTCCTTCTTTTAGTAGACACTACATGCCTATTCAAGAGCTAAAAATAAGAAATTTATTGGAACACTCAAGATGTATGAAGACGATATTGACGTAGAAGTCCATTTTCACAATCTTTTCAAGAAATAAAATGATTTTCTTAAGGGTTATACTTCTAAAGATAAATACTTTTATTTTTAAGATGAAGATTCTAGTAGTTTGGTATCAAAATGAAGAACTTATAAAAATTTCTATTGGATTTAAATATCTTTAAATGAGGATAAAAAAAATTTAATGAAGGAATATGTATATAATAAAGAGTTCAGATATTGTTAATGAGTGAAAATAAGACATGTCAAACCCGACTTCCCTTAACACGATTCTAAAAAGAAGTTTCAAGGTACATAATATTACAAAAAGAAAGGGAATACATCTTTGAAATATACATTAAGTTCTTTTGTGCATATTGATGAATCTCATTCTTAATCTATAGCTAAGCATTCGAAGGTTAATCTATGTCATAGGACATAGATTGTTTATGTATAATAATTTTTCAATTATACATCTAAATTTATAAATAAATATTTAATGACTATAATGATTATTTTTTTATTCTTAAAGATAAATATCACATATTAAAGAAATATCACAACAATATCAAAAATATTATGATTTTAATCTTTCTGAAAATGATGCTTTGTCTAAACATATTTTTGAATTAAGGTCTAAGAACGATAAAGTTGCGTCTTCTTGTGATTTTTATGATAGTAAAATTAATTATTTATTAGAATTAGTTTATTATTTTAAATTTCATACTAGTATTTTTACTAAAAGAGTGTATTAAATTAAAAAAATCTTTGGAAATGTCAATGGAAATAATGGTGGACATAGAATTGGAATCAAATGTGAAAATCATAAGCTTTATATGAATTATTTTTTATCTGGTTCAAATTGAAAAATCATGTTCTACTATTAATTTTTTCCATTAGGGAATTTCAAGACACTATGTTAGTTATTTCTATTTTAAATTTTTTCAATTTTACATTATTAAAAATGCCTACATTTCAAAAGATTTATCTCATGTAAAATCTGGAATTTATACTAGAAGTAAAAGTATTTTGTTATCTAAATATCATTTTGATAATACTGTTGTACAAAAAAGAATATGTGTACCAAAAGACATACTTCTTTGATATTTAATAGGAAATGGACCATATAAAAAAATCAATAATATATGGACGGTGGATTCTCAAAATGAATAGATAGAGAATTATCGAATTTTTATACACCATCAATGTTTGATAAAATGTAATAGAGATTATATTAGTGGGTTTTTTATTATACATGTGCTTATATATTTTACTTAAATAACAATTTCATTTCTATATTAGTTATTATAACTACTTGATATGAACTAACTATTTCTTATACAGGTGAAAATTTCATACTTATTTTTTTTCTATTAATTTTATATGTGTTTATCATATTGATTTATTCACTCACTATAATGATAACTTGTATTATTTTTCCCCTTTTATATAGCATGGAAATTATTTATGATTTTAAATACTAATATATTGGAATGAGCTGGTTTTATAAATTATAATTCCTCAGTAAGAATGTGTGTATAGTTTTATCTTTTAATTAAATATTTTTTATGCTATAAATATTTATTATTTCATGCGATAAAGTGATTTATTATGTCATTTTATTGTATTTTGGTCATGTACCATGTGTTATTGTCTACTTTTAATATACATGTCATGTGTATAAAGTTTTTGTGCTTAATTATTTAAATATGTTTTATTCCTTGAATATCATTAATATATTTATGCATTGTTTAAGGGAGATTTGTCTTGAAAGATTATCTTGTGATTAACTATTTAATTTTACTCACATGAGTTAAACCACAGATTAATTTTACAATTCATTATATATCCTTTTGTTATTATTTGATTATTTTTAATATATTTCATAGATCATTGAGATTCATTATTCTCTAATTTTAAATATATATTAATTTAAGGGTTGTTTATATTGTTTAATTATTGCACTTTGGAATTTCTATTTTTATTACATGCATTCATATTTTTGATCAAGAGGAGAAAATAAACATAAATATCAATTCCTGTTTTTTTGGTCATGATATAAGCATAGAAAACATAATGTATTTGGTCTTAATGCATAACCATAGTGGAAGGTTATAATTTTCCTACATAACCATCCATATATTGTGAGTGCTATTTTGTAAACCGAAAGGATTCATTATATCTATATATTTCAAAATATGTATGTTTCTCACATTGCTTTAAAAATTGGGATACAAATAATAAATTTCCATCCCTTGATGAGAGTCGGCTGGGGGACTAGATTTCCCATTTATAACTAATTTTTTTTATTTAAATAAATGAATAAAAGTTTTTTAAAATATATCATTAATAAAATTCATTATTCTCAATGGTTTTGAAGTTATGGTGATCGATATAGAATTTTTTTATCCAATGGATGTATTTTTTCTCATTAAAAGACCATCGACGATTCTCCTAATTTTTCTAGGGCATTTTTTTTATCATTTCTCAAAAAATAATGTCTCACTGGAATTCCTAGAGAATAGTGATGTGAAGTTTTCAGGTGAATCAGAGAATTATAGTGCATTGTGATCTTTTGAGTTTGATCTATGTGAAATATTCTTCACTATTTTTATTGATGATTCCTCGATGTGCTACAATAGAATTAAAATAAATAGAACATTGGCATTCATGGAGTTGAATTTTGAGATTATAGAAGCTAGAATCATGGAGTGAAATCATTCAATCATGGCTATATTGATGGCTTTTATGAAGATATGAAGCTGGATGATCTTCAGGATTGACTAATTCGAATTTTTATCTTTAGTGCCTTGAAAATTATAACACCCCCAAAAAATACAAAACTATGCTCCATATCTTTCTTAACATGCAACACCATGCTTTAAGATAACCATGATATACTATAAAACTATTATTATTTACTATAACATTTATAACAAATACATTAAATTGGTAGGTAGTTATAGGAATAACTAAATTATGAAAAATTCTAAGTTGAAACATTTATGAAATAGATATATTGGTTGTCATCTTTTTAGGAATTAAAATTAAATATATTAATATTAAAAGGGAAGCTTTTCTAAAGAAACTATTTTTATGCTCGAAATGTGTTTATATATTAACAAATCAAGTTAATCACTATTGGAGAATTATTTTATTGAAATGTGTATATTATATATTAAATAAAATATCTTAACATTCATCTAATTTTTTTTCTGGGAAAGAGATACTAATAAATCTAGTTTTATGATTAAAAATGTATTCATATAAATAATGGTTTTTCTCATGTTTTGTACGCATATTTCAAAATTAATCTATGTAAATTATTGAAATTTAATCATGAAAACTGGATATCATATATGGAATCTAGATATTTAAATTTGGAAAACAGGCCCCTTTTATTTTTTTTCTTTTTGAATTGTAACCTTGATAAATTTTTATAACCTCAGTAAGGGTAAAACAGGTAAAAAAGATGAAATTTTGGATAAGGAATTAAAATTCCTAAAAAATATCTTTATCCCATTTTATGAGTGGATTTCATCCACTCTTATCTAAGTAGTTAAAATATCTTCACTTTGTTCCATTAATCTTTCATTATAGACATTATATTATTTTAAGAAAAAGATAAATACAAAATGACACTCTCTTAACATTAAAAAATCTATGTTTTTATTATTATGATAAAAAGAATATAATTCTAATTAGAAATAATTATTTTAAAAGAAAATTTATTATTATTAACATTGTAATTTATTTATAATTCTAAGTGATTGAATAATTTCCTTAAATTATTAATAAATGTAGACACACTATTAATTTATATAAGAGAAAAATAAAATAAATGATTTTAAAAATATTAAAATTAATATAATTTGGGTGAACTATTATGATCCAAAATTAGTATAGATAAATAATGAATATTAGAAATATTCTAAACATTTATATTTTAATTCCTTTACTAGAATATTGTCTTTGAATAAAATTAAATTAATGGTGTTAAAAATGAAATTAATTATATTTTATGTTAAGTAATATTTAATTAAATTATTTTAAAATAAGAAAAATATCAATTGAGGAAATGTAGAAAAATAGAAGGTTGAAAATTAAATGAATTTCCATTTATGACCTTATTATTAACTTATAATTAATATTATAACCCTTTAATATTAAAAATTCATTATCATTGTTAAGATTAAAATTGGTTAACCATGAGATAAAACCAAAAGAAACAATTTAGAATGATAATAAAATCTTTCAAAATTTGATTAGATGCAGATATTTAGACCTAATAACATTTTTATTTGAATCTATGTAAATTTTCAACCATTTTACTTGAGAATGACATAAATATGTTCTAATCTTTTTAGTCATTCTAAGAGTTGCTTTCCCTACCTTATAAAATCACACCCATTCTACCTTTTATTTACACCACATAGACAAATATAGATTGAAAAAACACTATCCAATTATATTATATACTTAAATATCCACAAATTAATGTTTATGGCCTTCTTAATAGACCCTTATAGGGGTCCTTAAGAAAGGATATAAAGGAGGTATCGAGAAGAAGATCTAATCATCTTTCCCCACCTCTTTCAATTTAATTCTTATAATATGTAACATCCCGGACCAGGGTGCCACGCAACGGGTGCCCCGAGCCTGGTTCGCCACAAGACCTCAAGCGCATTTCCCCAAACTCCAGAGGCTGTTGACTAGTAGCGAGGGACCATGTATGATAGTGGCGAAACTATGCCCTCAGTTGTCAAAGTGTAGCGCAGTGGAATACAGAATAAACATACAACGACAGCGGAAGCAGTAAACATACACAACTGAAATTACTACAGCAGAGGATATAACCAACAATATATAAGTGATGATGCTACATGTTTCAAGTTCTAAGAAAACAGCCAGAACATGTTATACATCAATACAGTACAAAAAAATACAGAGTACAACAAAACAATCAAAACAGCTGGCAGCGGCATCATGAGCCTAGCTCGGTCCCATGCCCTCCTACTCCTCAGCAACAGTCAAGTACTTGTATAGGGACTCTTGCCCCTATCTACACCTGTAGAAACATAATCTTCTTGGGCCGAAAAGCATGATCCAAACAGGGCGTGAGAAATATATCTCAATAGGCACCCACCAAAGGCCCATGCCCAACTACGTGTAAGCATGCAACAATAGTGTGCAGTAATCAAATGCAATAAATCAAGAAGTACTCAAAAGTAACAACTACCAGTTACATTGCCATTTTTAATATTCATTTAATCCATTTAATATAAGAAATCACCAAAGTGTATTTCTATGTAAATAGTCAACATCCTCAGAAAAACAAAACCTTACCCTCAGGTAAGAAAAATCCAACCCGCAGGTATAGCCCTCAGGCGTAACAGAAATTTCCCTCAGGCGTAAGAAGTGTCTCCCTCAGGCACAGATGTCAAGCCCTCACACACGAAAGGATTCCCTCAGGCGAAATAGCTACAGCCCTCGGGCTAAATAGTGTAGTGCCATCAGGATAATCACAACAACGCCCTCATGCTAAATACAAAAACTCCCTCATGCTAAATAGGTAACTGAGCCATTCCCAAAAGGTAAACAAGTAGTAACAAGCAATTTCTATCAAGGCAATCCTATAATTACTACTTTAAAGGCACACCCTCGGGTATCCTGGCCAAACGGCTAAACAGTGAAACACACCCTGGGGGTGGTTCCGGATCCAAACAACAATCCCAACCCTCATTTTAATATCATAATTTAATCTCCTATGCAATTATAGGCATTAAACATAGCAACGACCTCATCCAAACGACACCCCAACATGGGTTCATGGCACAAAATTACACAAATCTCATAGCAGTTGGAAATCTAAACACAAATCCACATACCTTATACGTCAACGAGCGTTAAACACGAACGATGACTCCATAAACACCCAAGAAAAGTCTAGATCTGACGAAGAACAAAACCCATTCAAACGCAAATAACTTACATTAGGAGAAGAATTTGAAAGAACGGTACCAGGAGAGGAAAGGGCTCACCTTGCGGCTCCAACGAGATCGTCCGAAGCTGAAACGGATTCCAGACAAACGCCCGGTGGATCTTCAAAGATCCAGCCTCCTCCTTTGGCTCCAAAATGGCTCAAACACCTCCTCTGCCAAATGAGGAGGCTACTACCCGTTTAATGCCGAAAAAACAAAGTACAAGACTTGTAATTATGTGTACACAGTGTGTACTTCTTTCATTTAACTGTTCATTTGGCGGCACCGCCACACTGTTCATCCATCGACATGAGTACATGACATGTACTCTCGAGTACACGGTGTGTACTGTCGCCCAGCTGGCGGCGACTCCACCTCCTTACTGTTTAAGCCTACCGACTGACTACACTGCATGTAAGGTACCACTACACGGTGTGTAGTCGGTTCCTACACCCTTTGTTGCCGGCATGGCTACACGCCCCGTGTACTTATCCCAACATGGCCAAAATTACATGGCGTGTGGATAAAGTACACGACGTGTAGTTTCAAAATTTAGCATTTTTTTCCATTTTCCATATTTTCTCAAAAACACTTAAGGAAAAGGAAAAAGAAGAAGCTCGTACCTCAAAAATAAGAACCGGGTTCTTACAAACTTCCCCCCTTATAGCAATTCATCCCCGAATTGCCCTTCCAAGGGAGGTGAAGATAAGACTCAGAAAAGCTCTGGACACTGAGCACGTACGTCGGCCTCCCACTCCCAGGTCTCATCCTGCACTCATCCATGCTGCTATAGCACCCGTACGAGAGGAACTGACCAGCCTCGGAGAACCTTTGTGCTCCTGTCAATGATACGGATCGGATGCTCCTCAAAGGATGCATCATGCTGAAGCTCAACCTCCTCTAGCTAAAAGGTGTGACACAGGTCTGAATGGTAGTGATGCAACTAAGACACGTGGAAGACGGCATGCATGGCTCGGTACTGTTGCGGTAACTGCAACCAATATGCAACCAGCCCGACTCTCTCCGGAATCTCAAATGGTCCCACATACCTCGGTGAAAGCTTGCCCTGTCTCCTGATCCTCTTGTGTCCCAGCCTCGGCGAGACACACAAGAAAACCTGATCCCCGACAACGAACTCCAAAGGTCATCTGTGGCGATCAACATAAGACTTCTGACGAGACTGCGCGGTAGCCATCCACATCTGAATCAACTGGACCTGCTCATATGTATCATGCACAATCTATGGCCCCAGTAAATCTGCCTCACCTGCCTCTAACCAGCACAAAGGTGATCAGCATGGCCTACCATATAAAGCCTCGTATGGTGCCATCTCAATAGTTTCCTGAAAACTATTGTTATAGGAAAACTCGACTAAGGGTATATTCTTCTTCCACGAGCCCCCAAAGTCTAGGACGCATGATCGCAACATGTCCTCTTGCACCTGTGTCGTCTGCTCTGACTGGCCATCTATCTGAGGGTGGTATGTTGTGCTCAGAAGCACCTGTGTACCTAGTGCCTTCTGAAAACTCTGCTAGAAACGAGACGTAAAGCAGGCATCCCTATCTAAAATGATAGAATGAGGGACCCCCTGAAGACGTACAATCTCTCGGAAATACAGCCTTCTGAGCTTGTCCACACTGAAGGTCTCCTTGATCGGCAAGAAATGTGCTACCTTCGTGAGTCTGTCCACAACAACCCACACGACATCATTACCCTGAGGTGACCTTGGGAATCCCGTCACGAAATCCATCATGACATCATCCCATTTCTACTCTAGAATGGGAAACTGCTGTACTAGCCCAACTGGTCTCTGATGCTCTGCCTTCACCTGCTGACAGGTGGAACATCTCGTAACAAACCCAGTTATCTCTCTCTTCATACCCGGCCACCAGTACTGATGTCTCAAGTCTCGGTACATCTTGGTAACCCCAGGATGAACTGCCCAAGCTGAAGCATGAAACTCCCCCATCAGCTCCTCGCGTATATCCCCTGGAACCCATTCACGTCCATGGAAACGCAAAACCTCATCATCACCTATCATCCAACTAGGAGGAGGGTCCTCACTTGCCACCAACTCCCATATAACTAGTCCTTATGAATCCTATAGCTGCCACATCCTCACTCTGTCCAGGAGGGTAGAAGTCACAGCTAATGAGGAAAGATAAGTCTACCCATGACTGTCATGCAACTCCAGATGCATCTCAGAGAACAAAGCCATAAGCTTCCACTCACCACTGTCCTCATGCACTGCCTGTATCTGAGTCTTCCTGCTCAGTGCATCAGCTACAACATTACCTTTATCAGGTGTATAGGAAAGCTCAAAATTGAAGGACTGTAGGTACTCAACACACCTTCTCTGCCTCAAATTCAGGTCACGCTGAGTAAAGATATACTTGAGGATTTTGTGGTCGGTGAAAACCAAAAAATTCTCTCCCAATAGATAGTGTCTCCAATAGCGCAACGCATGCAAAACTGTATCCAAATCAAGATCATGCGTCGGGTAATTCCTCTCTTGTGGCCTCAACTGCCGAGACCCATACGCAACGACTCGATCGCCCTGCATCAAAACTGCTCCCATCCCAATCCCTGATGCATCACAGTAAACTGTATAGCTCTTCCCCTACTCTGGGAGTATCAGGATCGGTGCTGATGTCAACCTTCCCTTCGGGTCCTGAAAAGTTGTCTCGCAAGCTTCTGACCAAACAAACTTCACACCTTTCTTAGTCAGACCTGTCAACGGTGCTGCTAAGCAGGAGAAGTCCTGTATGAAGCGCCTGTAGTAACCAGCCATCCCTAAGAAACTTCGTATCTCAAACACGTTCTTAGGATGCTCCAAGGAAACTACTGCTCTCACCTTTTTTGGGTCTACTGCAACTCCTACCTCTGAGATAATGTGACCCAGGAAGTGAATCTGGTCTATCCAAAAGTGGCACTTTGACAGCTTAGAATATAGTCGATGCTCTCTCAGTGTACCCAATACGATTACAAGATGGGTGGCATGGTCGTGTCGAGTGTGAGAGTACACCAAGATGTCATCCACGAATACTACCAAAAATGAATCAAGATACAGATGAAACACACGATTCATCAGAGCCATGAAAACTGCTGGCACATTCGTTAGTCCGAACGGCATAACCAAGTACTCGTACATACCATATCTGATCTTAAAAGCTGTGAGAGGTATATCAGATGGTCTCACGCGCAACTGATGATATCTGAATCTCAAACAAATCTTCAAGAACACTCGTGCTCCACAAATCTATTAAAAAATATCATCTATCCTCGGCAAGGGATATCTGTTATTAACCGTCAACTAGTTCAGCTTCGATAATCCACGCAAATTCTGAGGGTACCGTCCGCCTTTTTCGCAAAAAGGACTTGAGAACCCCAAGGAGAAGTACTGAGTCGGATAAAACCCTTCGCATGTAGCTCCTACAAATGCCTATTGAGCTCCTGAAACTCAGGTGTAGCCATCCTATAAGGAGGAATGGACACTGGTGATGCTCCTGACACTAGCTCAATAGAGAAATCCACCTCACGCACTGGAGGTAGACCTGAAAATTCATTCGGGAAGACATCCCTGAAATGATCGACAACTGGAGGGAAATCCATCTGAAAAGTCCCTTAATCATCCAGATATAAACTCGCAATCTGGGCTGTGAATCCATCTCGCCCATGATGCTCTTGTCCAGCTCGACTCGACTGAACATCCCATTTGCCCTTGTATAGAAACTCCCCACCCTCTGGTGACGTGAAACGCACCCTGCATCGATAGCAGTCTACAAAGCCTTGAAAGGGAACCAAACAGTCCATCCCAAGAATGACATCATATCTCGTCATCTCCAAGACATAGAGGTCCCAAAGGAAGTGACACCCTCCAACCTCAAGGGGGAACTCCTTACACTGACTCACACCATTCGTCCTAGTCCCCAACAGAGTTTCAAGAGTCATGATATCAGAAGAAGTAAAAGAAACACCGAGCCCAAGGCTCTCCACAATGGGTACAGATATGAAACTATGCGTAACACCCGTATCAAAAAGTACTGAAGACAAGACAGAAGCTACTAGAATAGTACCTCTGACTGTAGAAGGTCCGAGATCCTGCTCCTGCTGGGTCTGTTGCACTGCATATGCATGCCCAGTGTCGCGGCCCGGCGACACAGCCTGGCTACCCTGAGTTGTCCCGCCCTACTGCCTCTGTGGTCCTAGTGTCTGGATACCACAACCACGAACACCATCTCTGCCTGCACGCCCTGACGTATTCCAGTTCCCTGATTGGTAAGAAGCCACTGGTCCTGCTCCCGCACGCGAAGTCTTCACAGAACCCCTCTCACTAGCCACTGGTAGAAATGCCATGCAAAAGCACTGCAGATGACCCATCTTGCCACAAGATCGGCACTCCACTGGGTCTCGTGGACACTGCGGCCTCTTGTGCCCCTCTCTGCCACACTGGTAGCACCTGACCGGTCCACCTAAAGAAGATGACTTTCTGGTACTGCCGCCCTGAGAGAAGTCCATATATCTCTTCCTCTTGAAAGCATAAATAATACCAGTAACTGGTGCTGAACCACCCTCTCCCACACCACTAGATTCTCGTAGGTTACTCTCTGTAATTAACGCCTTGTTCACAATTGTGTGTACAGTAGGAAGCCTGATAACATTCACCAGCACTCAGATGTCATACTGAAGACCATCCTCAAAATTTCTTGTTGTCAACGTGTCATCACCCACCAGCACGGGTTCAAAACACTGAAGCTCTGTAAAACGAGCAGTGTAGTCCATCACCGACATAGCGCCCTGCTGCAGATTCATGAACTCTCGAGCTCTATCTTCCCTCAGTGTCTTGGGAAATAAGAAGTCATAAAAGACTTCCTAAAAATCATCCCACGCCATGTCCCTGTGATTCTCTATCTGGGTGGTAACATCCCACCACCTCTTGGCGGAGTCACGCAGCATGTAAGTCGCGAGCTTGACCCTCAGCCCTGGAGGCATCTCCAAGTGCTCGAAAATCGTCTGCATCGATCCTAGCCAAGACTTTGCAGCCTATGGTCTGCCATCCCCTGATAACGTAGGCAGATGCTGATGCTGAAAGATACGCGTCAGCTCGACCATAGTTGTGGTAGCCTGCGGTGCTCCCTGAAAGGTCTGCATGAACCGCAATAAGCCTTCACGGAACTGCACCTCCGCGCCTGTGTCTGGTATAACAGCTTGTGTTGCATCTGGCTCTCTTGGGGGATCAACTGGTAGCCCATGGCCCACCATCTCCGGAGTATAATCGTCTCCACTCTCCTGGCGAACAACTCGTGGTCGTCTAGGCGGCATGACACTACAAGGTCAAAATCACGTCTCAGATTCAAGATTATTAAGACCGAAAGTGAAGGAACCACAAAGGAACAAGAGGAATAAATCATTTCAAAATTTTCAAGACAAGACTACACGGCGTGTACAATGACTACACGGCGTGTACTTGAATTCCCTTCCCCTGCCCGGTTCCTTTTACACGGCTAAGCCACACGGCTTCCGTCGAACAAAACTACACGGCGTGTACAATATCTACACGGCGTGTACGGTGTTATTTTCCAACTTCCCGTGTCATCTGTTACACGGTCGACTACTCAGCTTTACACCACACGGCGTGTTACACCCGCACACGGCATGTACACCATCCCGTTTCCCAGCCACACGGCTAACTTCACACTGTCTATCCTCGGACAAGACTACACGGCGTGTCCCACAGGTACACGGCGTGTTCAGGGAGAGGTGACACTGGCCCATGTTGTTAGTTACAGGGCTGAGTCCCAAGGTCACACTACACGGCATGTCTACAATTGACATGATGTGTTCTGTCAAAGAGTTCACCGACCCGTGTTGTTAGTTACACGGCCGGACTCTGGGTCACACTACACGGCCTGTCCATTCGGAACACGGCATGTTTTACCCAATCCCTTCCCTACCCCGTGTCGCTGCCCATAAGGTTTGTGACATGGGAAGAGACTACATGGCGTGTACTCGGGGTACACGGTGTGTAATAAAAAATTTCATTTTTCTTCCCGAACAGAAGAACACACACGGCATGTATGAGGTCCTACATAGCATGTATTCTGGGTTTTCCAGACATTATGCCTAAAAAACTTCCCTGGAACCCAGAAAATACTAAAAACCAACACCTATGTGTCAAATTCCGACCGGCGGGGGCCCATACTCCCCACGAATCAAAGTTTGACATCTTATCTATGTTATAACCAATAAACAGTCAATGATCCACCAAATTTCGGTCAATGGGGTCCATACGCCCAAAAACCAAAGTTTGGCATCCATTCTATAAACAAGCTCAAACACAAACAACATATCACAAGGCAAGTATTTATCAAGAAGCTATCACAACAACATGCTTAATTAGCACATCAACTTGAAAATTCTAATGCACCTACATGGCATGGAAACTATGCATGACATGTGATATCTAGTATGTGCCTATATGATGCATGAGACGGCATACCCTCATATCATCGGGTTGCAAATAAATAGAACCACAGATAAAATATAAACAGCATAATCCAAGTGTGTCACCCAATGGTGAAAACATATCAACCGTAAAATTGAAAAATCAACAAAATTGAAAAATACGAGGTAGACTGGCTTTTCCCTATACACGGGTTAGCTACGCCCGATCATAGCTTATTACCAACTACTGTTCCATCCTATCCCGGGCTACGACACCAAATAGTAAGTCAAAGAAAAGAAACCCTTTGACACCACTTTGTAACATCCCGGACCCGGGTGCCATGCAACAGGTTCCCTGAGCCCGGTTGGCCATAAGACCTCAAGCACATTTTCCCAAATTCCAGAGGCTGCCGACTAGAAGCGAGGGACCATGTCTGATAGTGGGGAAACTATGCCCTCATTTGTCAAAGTGTAGCGCAGCGGAATACAGAATAAACATACAACGACAGTGGAAGCAGTAAACATACACAACTGAAATAACTACAGCAGAGGATATAACCAACAATATATAAGTGATGATGCTACATGTTTCAAGTTCTAAGAAAATAGCCAGAACAAGTTATATATCAATATAGTACAAAAAATTACAGAGTATAGCAAAACAAGCAAAACATCTGGCAGTGGCATTGCGAGCCTAGGCTCGGTCCCATGCCCTCCTACTCCCCAGCAACAGTCATGTACCTGTATAGGGACTCTTGCCCCTATCTACACCTGCAGAAACGTAATCTGTTTGGGCCGAAAAGCATGACCCAAACAGTGTGTGAGAAATATATCTCAGTAGGCACCCACCAAAGGCTCATGCCCAACTGCGTGTAAGAATGCAAAAATAGTGTGCATTAATCAAATGCAATAAAGTAAGAAGTACTCAAAAGTAACAACTACCAGTTACATTTCCATTTTTAATATTCATTTAATTCATTTAATAAAAGAAATCACCACAGTTCATTTCTAAGTAAACAGTCCATGTCCTCAGACAAACAAAACCTTACCCTCAGGTAAGCAGAATCCAACCCGCAGGCATAGCCCTCGGGCGTAACAGAAATTTCCCTCAGGCGTAGGAAGTGTCGCCCTCAGGCACAGAAGTGAAGCCCTCAGGCATGAAAGGTTGCCTTTAGGTGAAATAACTACAGCCCTCAGGCTAAATAGTGCAGTTTCCTCAGGCTAATCACAACAACGCCCTCAGGCTAAATACAAAAATGCCCTCAGTCTAAACAGGTAATCGGGCCATGCCAAACAAGTAAACAAGCAGTAACAAGCAATTCCTCTCAAGTCAATCCTATAATTACTACTTTAACTGCATACCCTTAGGTATCCTGGCCAAACGGCTAAACAGTGAAACACACCCCGGGGGTGGTTCCGGATCCAAGCAACGATCCCAACCAGAATTTTAATATCATAGTTTAATCACCTATGCAATTCTAGGCAATAAACATAGCAACGGACTCAGCCACATGACACCCCAACAAGGGTTCATGGCACAAAAACACACAAATCTCACAACAGTTGGAATACTAAACACAAAGCCACTTACCTTATACGTCAACGAGCGTTATACACGAATGCCGATTCCAGAAACACCCAAGAACGGCATAGATCTGACAAAGAACAAAACCCATTCAAATGAAAATAACTTATATTAGGAGAATAATTGTTAAGAACGGTACCAGGAGAGGAGAGGGCTCACCCATGCGGTTCCAACGAGATCGTCCGAAGCCAAAAC
Source organism: Viscum album (assembly GCA_963277665.1). NCBI lineage: Eukaryota > Viridiplantae > Streptophyta > Magnoliopsida > Santalales > Viscaceae > Viscum > Viscum album. Next base: position 1,079,575,000 of record OY728145.1, on the reverse strand, counting down.
GGATTCCGGGGGAACGCTCAGTGGATATTAAAAGATCTGGCCTCCTCCTTTGGCTCCAAAATGGCTCAAATGCCTTCTCTTCCAAATGAGGAGGCTACTGCCCATTTAAAGCCGAAAAAACAAAGTACACTGCGTGTACTTCTAAGTACACGACGTGTACTTCTTTCATTTAACTGTTCATTTGGCGGCACCGCCACACTGTTCATCCGTCGACATGAGTACACGACATGTACTCTCGAGTACACGGCATTTCCTATCACCCAACTGGCGGCGACTCCACCACCTTATTGTTTAAGCCTACCGACTGACTACACAGTGTGTAAGGTACCACTACACGGCGTGTATTCGGTTCCTACACCCTTCATCGCCGGCATGGCTACACGCCCCGTGTACTCATCCCAACATGGACAAAAGTACACGGCGTGTGGATAATGTAGACGGCGTTTAGTTTGAAAATTTATCATTTTCCCCCATTTGCCATATTTTCTCAAAAACTCTTAAAGAAAAGGAAAAAGAAGAAGCCCGTACCTCAAAAATAAGAACCGGGTTCTTACATAATAACTCATCTAAATCCATGGTATTAATCATAAAATAATATGATCAGTATCATGAATGTACTAAAATATTATTATTATTATTCTTATGAGACCACCACAATCCACACACTTTTTCATCAAATTGAAATTGAAAGTATTGCTCGTGCGTACATGTGGTCTACCACCTCCACACAGTGATAAAATTCAGACTTCATCACCATATTTCATGGATATGTATTATTTTCTGTTTAATATATAAATATTATATTCATGATCTTATTATGATTAGGTACTTATAATATCTTCTCTAGTTTCTTACCTTTTAATACATTGGAAAATGATATCATCACTCGTGCATACGTGGGGGCTGCCACCTCTGTGAAGCGATATGCTTCATTTTCATTTCTGTTTTACATGAATTTTAATTAGGATAGATTAAATGAATATATATTATATATATTTTATAACAATGATTCTATAATGATGAATTATTATTTACCTTTCTTTTGTTCCATTTATTGAAAATTTAAAATAGCGTTCGTGAATACAAGCGGCCTATTGTTTCGATGAATAGTGTGATTAATTTTTCTATACCTAATTTTTATGGATTATTATAACTATATATATAATTAATATTTATGATATTTATATAATGATTTAAATTTTAGATATGTTGGTATGATGATCAATGTATAGTGAACAAAACTACCAAACCAAAACATACATAAAAATGAATCAATTATCTCCAAGATTAGTGATTTTAATGATGAATTGTTAATAAATAGGTGGTAAATGTCATAAGTAAACCATATATGGTGTGATATCCCGTATTTTTATAGGTATGTACCTGTTTGAGTTTTTTGTTTGAGATTTGGTGGTTTATTATTGTTCGGAGATGGAGATCATTTGTTAAGGAATGTCACTTTAAGTTCGGGGATGTATGCTTGGTTAAGTTAATGAAGTATGGGTATAAATGGATTAAGAGTTAACATGGGTTCTTGGTATGTTCATAAAATTGAAAAGTGTTCCATGTAGTTTTAAGGGAAAATGGAATGAAAAACCATCGGTCAAATATTTACCAATTGTGTAAAGGGATTAGACAAAGTGGAATTTTTTAGGTGTTTTCATAAAATAATGCAACATGATGAGTTTTTCAGAATATTTAATTAAAATTATTTACATGACTTATAACTACATTACATGCCATGTAATTTTAGAGCCTGATATTTTAGACATGTTTTGAATATGATTTTCATTTCATCACATTGCAGCTCCAATCCCCTCAACCCTAGGCAATTATCTAGGTGATATTGGAGTGCCAACATCCTTTTTAGATGTCTTGTTTGTGTGATAAATCTCTAGTAAGTATTTTTGGTTTGTTTTCTCCATTATAATCCATATTCATTCAATCATTGTAGTGATATCCTTTGAAAATTGTGTTCTTGGTTTTGATTGTAATCAGTTTTTATTTATGAACCTCTTTGAAATCATACACACTTTCTTCCTTTTGGGTGTTTTCCATGGGAAGAATGGTTAGATCAATAGTTAAAGGCATGTTGATTAAATATTAACCCTATGGCTTGATAATTTCAAAGTTTATTAAATATTATGATTTTTCCAAAGTTTCATGTACCCAAATCAATTAAATAAATGTGACTGATTATTCCATGAAGCCCTTTGGTTTCAATTGGATTCTAACTTGGCTTATGGTTACCTGTTGGGTGAGAAAACCATGAAAATAATTGAATTGTATAATGGCTTAATTTTTATTTATAATGACATGTGACCTTAGGTGATTTATTAATATATAATCCCTAAGTTGTGATTTATTTTTTTTATACAACTTTTAATAAACTATGATTTAAATTGGATGTGTCAAATAAATGAAAAATGATAATTCTTGTAATTAATCATTGTTATATATAACGTGATAATGTGATATCCATGTTGTCTAATAGGACTTTTGTTCAATTATTAAATGCTTATATATTGGGATTAACCCTGGAGATTTTACACTTATATGCCTTAATGCTAGTATTGAGGGGGCGCAACCCAGTCCCAAGTTAAAATGATTACAGAGAGTGGGCTATGCTAGGTCCCATTATGTAATTTTTATAAGGCTTTGAGCAGGATGTTTTAATGTGTATAGGGCTTTGACCTAATATTTTGTGACTATACCAGGGTTATATGTGTAACAACCCGAGATTTTATGATAAGAATTCTTTTTAATTTATTTGATGTCATGTGTTTTATGCTACACCAAGATTATCTTGTGCTATACGCAACACCGTATTAGTTTGTAGTATACGCAACACTATTCTTGGATTGTGTTAAACACAATTTCAAGTTCGTTTGATAGTAGTCATTCTATGCAACATTGAGAGTATATATATATATATATATTCAACGTATAAATGAAATATGGTTGGATTCTGTTATACGAAATGAAAAAGGAGTCTTGAACAACATGCAACCATGACTTGGCTTGTATTACACGAAATTGCGACCTTCCTCGATAGCATGTGTTGTACGCAATATCAGGTTTCACTAAACAACGATATATAGTTATAATATTATGGACTAACCGTTATGAATAGTATTAACTAAATTTTGAATTTTATAACATTATTATTCATCTTACATATTTTCTAGAACATGTTATGAGAACAAAATAAATTTTTCAGATAAAATAAGTACTTTTCAAAAAATGCAGTTTTGCCGCCTTTTGATGGTGCACCCATTTTAAATCTTGTTTTGACATGTCTATAAGCTCAATTTGACAAAATAAAATTCTTTTTGGGAATCAGGATATAAAAATTTACTTTGGATAAATTTTTCATATTATTCTGATAACTTTCATATTTTAATGAATAGTAAAAACACGCTATATTTTAATTAAAAACAACTTTTTTCATCGCAAAAATTTATATGGATAGATTATCTTTTTAATTGGTTTCAATGTTTAATTAGAATATATTTTTACCATTTAATCTAATGTTGGTCATTGATTTCACTTTAAAATTGGATATAAACAAGTATTAATCTTTTGATAGTTATTGTTTCTTAAAAACACGCTATTTGTTTTGATAACATGAATTAATTTTAAAATTAAATAATGCCACTTATATATTTTGAATTTCAAAAAATAGAAATAAATTTTGAATTCAAAATATCAAATAATTATTATGCTGAATTTTTGGTATTTTTCTTGGAAAACTTCAATTTTCGATGAATAGTGAAACCACATAGTGGTAGTTAAAAAACTGGCCTTTTCCTTGAAATAAAATTTTACCACTTCTGTGAATTGAATTTTGAAAATCCGAGAGACACGGTTAATATCAAGGATTAAAATTTGGTTCAATGAGATGAAAATATTTTTTGGTAAATAGTAACTTTTTACTTTTATTTACCACGGTTAAAAGTAAATACGATAATTAAGGGTAAAAATGATATTATTATTACCCTAACACATGTCCTAATTCTATTTGATAAGTGTAATTCGACTAAAAAATACCTTAAGAATAAAATATGACCATTTAGGTCCACTTGGATTAGATTAAGACATTTATTATTAATTTATTTAGAGAGGAGTTAAAATAGATAAAATAAAAGTTTAGTAACTAAAACATTTTTAATATAGAGTTATACATAAGGTAAATTCGACCATAAATATTCATTAGAAATAAAAAATGATTTCCTACATAATGGTAGTTTATTTATAATTTTTGAACATTAAATACTTTAATTTATTTATGACACAATGATGATACAGTAATTATCTTATTAATGGAATATTATAATAATTGATGTTATAAATACGCAAATAAATGTAATTTGAGACATTTTATAAATTCCACAAATTTTATAGGTTAATATGACATGTCAGTATTGATTTAATTAACTTTTTTCAAACTACTAATGCTGTTATAATTTTCAAAAAAATCAATTACCAAATACTGTCAAAATTGACATAAAATAGTATTTAAAACAAATATTATATTATTAATTGTTATTATATTCCTAAAAATCTAATTATTATCCAAATGACTTATATGAGGTTATATATATTAATAGTTAACCACTTTGGGTTCGTTTGGCTGGTTATAGTACGTTTATTAACCATATAGTTTAAAAAAACAAGAAGACATAGTAAAAGTTAAATTATTTAACTTAGAGTTAAATCTAAAAGATAAGTTTAAAATAGTAACCTAAACATTTATAAAACCTATTGGTTGAGAGTATTTAGACCCATACCCACATTATCTAAGAAATAAATCAATTTGGAGCTACTATAAACCGAATATGACTTTATTATAAAATAATATTTTATGTTTTTCCAAAGGTGCCCCTCTCATCCCTTATAAAAAGGGTACCCCTTCCCTCTTCTCTTCACACTCTTTTGAGCTTTGAAACTCGGCCAACCCCTGCCTATTTACCTTATACACTTCCCTAGAAACATTCTAGAGGTTCAGATCTTCTCAAAAGACCAACTCTACTTCCTTAAGAGAAGGCTTAAAGAAGGTGCGTCAAAGAAGAGGTAGTCTCTTCTTCCGATTCTCTCAAGTTTCTTTCTTCTTCTACTTATTCTTCTTTAGTTGTATCATTATAAAGTAATAAAATCAGTATTAATTATATACTGATATTTTATTATAAAACAACCCTATTTCACCTTCTATCCATCCTATGGAAATCGAAATCACCGCGCGTGAGTACGTACGGAATACCGTCTCCACGCCGTGGTGTAATCTGTTTTTGACCACCACCTTACTTGGATGGGTATAATGGTGTAAATAAATAAATATATATGATTATTTTAAAGTAATATTGATTATGAAATATTATACATATACTTCAATACAAGTCCACGATCATGGGAATGATATCATCGCTCGTGCATACGTACGGACTACCGTCTCCACGACGCGATGAGATTCATTCTCCATGTTAACCATTCATGAATGATTATAAAGTATATATAATAAGTAATCATGAAATATATGAAATAATAATGACACTGGATTTATGTATATATATATATTTATGTCATCTACTTAATTTCATTCAATTCAATAAGGAAACAAATACATCATCCATGCGTACGTACGGCCTATCGTCTCCATGAACGGTGTATTTCATTCCATTTATCGATCTATCATATATATATGTATATGATGAATATATATTACATAAAAATCATGTTTTACATTCTGTAATTAATTAAATCAGGATATAAGTAATAATATCAATAACAACAAGTCCGAACATGTACGATAAATGAAACGATTTTACCCAAAATGCTACTTTAACATGGAACTTACAGAAGAACGGGTAATATAAAGTAATAAGTGAACCATATTTGATATCATAACAATTAATATGATTCTATAATAAGTCAATGACAATATTTAAATCATTATACAAGAGGTTCAGATACGTACGAAGCATATCAAAGCTATAGTAAGGGATAATTATTCCAATCTCATTCTTATCCGAGATTGTTTATTTGTAAGTATTTACTGGGGTTATGATTGTTATCCATGTCCATATGTTCTCAAAATGTTTTCATAAAATGTTTACTTTTCTTCCATGTATGTTAAAATTCATTTTTACCCTTTTCTATTTTTACCACATCGTATGGAAGGAATCTTTCTTTTGTTTACCATAGGAGGTACTTTTTGACTTTTCCGACAAAAGTACGAGAAGAATGTTATTTTTAAAATATACGGTGTGAATAGATTTTTACAGTTTTATAAAGCCTTATTTTCATGAAGCTTTCTCCTAAATATTTCATGACTATTTTCAACAAAATCTATTTCTTTTAAAATTGCATGATGTTTTATGAAAAGAAATTGATTTTTAAGAAGAAAGTATATTTTCCTCAAAATTCATTTCAAATGTTTTATCAAAACCATTTTATCCATCTAAGATGACATTATTTCATATGTGTATGTTTCAAGTATAATGTACTTATGATTTACATGGTTTCACTATTCTTATGATGGAATGATATCCATTTGTTTTTTTATGGATTTTGTTATGATGGGATGATGTTTATGATACCCATTTTATTCTTTGGGTTATGAAGAATGATTTATGTTTATGTTGTGGAACAAGTAAGAATGATTTCATTATGAGTTGGGTGGGACCTATATCTCCCTCTAATGCATTGGGTAAAGATTTATATCTCATGAGATTGATATGGAAGTAACAGTAAGTTAATCCGGTTCAGTGTTATAGGACTGGAACGAGGAGTGAAATCGATTCAGAAAGGGACTTTGTCCACTAAGATGGTCTTGGCAGCAATGCCTTGGCTACTATGGAAATCATATTATGTTCTTAAAGTTTTTCCACAATTAAAAGTTTTATTTACAAGCTATTTTATCATGATTGATGTTCTATTATGATCTATGTCTTACGTACTTCCATGTTTTATGTCATTGCTCAAGATTTTGATGTTTAAACATTATGTTCATGTTTTTATGTTCAAATGTATATGGTTTGTTTTATTTTATCCATGATTACCCTTACTGAGCATTTGAGCTCACCCTTTTTAGGTTTTCTTTTCCCCTAGATATAAAGAAAGTTTTTAGGTAAGAAAACAAAAGGGGAAGATCTTTATGGGAGATTTTAAAGATCTTTCACCACTATTAGAAGATTATATTATAGGTTTCCAAAGACACTAAACTATTACGGTCCATGTGTGTCTATTTTTTTTATGTATTAAGTATTCCGGAAAAGTGATGTAATGTTCATGTACGTCAACATTCGTGTCTCTATAGTTGGTATCAGAGGAAAGGTTTAGTTAACCTTTGGAAAGTAGGATGCAAAAAACATTAGTGAGATCCCTAGAGATATTTATAAGCTTTGTCTATGGATGTCCCTAAGGTTTAGTAATGTCCCTATGGTTTAGTATAAATATAGGTTATAGTCCTAGAATTATGTTGACAATCATGAATAACCTATGGTAAACTTAAGCTATCATAGGTTAAAGAAGGTGTCATAAGTTATACATCCTATCAGTGACTTTTTATGATTATGCAGTTCCTCATTATTTTAACTGTTTCTTACACAATGGTTTATGGTTTTAGTTAATGGAGGGAACTGGAAGGAATTGGGTTGACATTGAATCTGATGGACAAATTGGTGACTATGAGCAGAGAAATTTCGAAATGCCTAGAGAGAAAGATATTATGATTATGCCGAATCAGACATTGAGATATATGATTAACAAGGTGAACTTTAGTGGCATTCCCAATTCATCAAATAAGAGGAAGATGGACTTTTATGCATGTTTTCATGTTGAGGAGCATAGAGAAAGGAAGATTGAGATTTCTAATGAAGAGAAGAAGAAACATAATGAATACATCAAATGGAGGGGAAGATGTTATCTGTCTGGAGAGAAGGGTCATAGAGTGACAGACTGTTATGGAGTTCATGTCTTATCCATGGAGAACATGGGAATTACCCAACTCAATGCCCTAACCTATGAGGTTACATCTAAATCAAGGAAGGACTTATTCCATGAAAATCATTAAAGAGGATGGTTTGAAGTATTTATGTATTGGTATTCAAGAATAATGTTGTTGAGTTACTTTTATGGTATATTGGAATACCTATATATCGGTCCACTATGGTTTTCCATAAGAATATGTCATCGATAACCATGGAAAGTGATTTAGATATTTTTGGAAAGAAGATGATATGCGCATAATGAGGGGATAAGGAGAAAATTAAACGTTTGACAATATTCATGAGCTCATGACTGATATAAGGAAAAAGTTATATCATGGTTTGAGTATATGGAATTTTTGGATTTTGGTATGTGGAAAGAGTTAACTTTTAACAGCATTCATGTTTTCAATAAGGTTCAATGGGTATTCAATTTTTTCAAGAGAATACAAGATTAAGGTATTCACATGATTGGAATGTGACCAACAAGATATATGAGGGATAAATGATGGTATTCACATACTTTTTATATGAACTTTTTAGTAATTGTTCTCTTTATTATATGAGTTTGGAAAGATGTATTTATGATAAGCCTAAAGATTCAAATGGATTCTGTTTAACATAAGTTTGTATTGTTTAAGGCTAGAAATTTTTTTCGATATTATTTCAAGAATGTTATAATAGTGTAGTTTTAGAAAAAGGAAAACCTGCAGGACGGGCGACAACCCATTGCGTCGGACAAGGCTGTGGGAATCAAACCCACAACTAAAGTGTGATAGAACTTTATTGCCTACCACTGGCCTATAGGAAGTCCCTGGTTAGTGGAATCTAGTTTTATTTTATTAAGCGGTATGATAAATAAAGAATAAGTCCATTTTTGGAACCATATATGATTAATATCACTATAAGATGGACTTATAACTTTTGCTAACCATTTGTTTGAAACAGATGGAATGACCCATCATTCTATCACATGATCTGCTAACACTTCACGAATAACAAATTCAACTTCATTTCTTTAAGAGATGAAGTGGAAATTGTTCAATTCACAAACAATAGTGAGATTGTACCAAAATCATGTAAGTATTTATTCTAATTCATCAACTTTAGAGAAATGATCTTGAAAATGTTTTCCTAGTGTCCTCATATCCGATGAATCAGATAGTACCCTAGATCATCACAAATTTATTGCTTTGTGATTGTTGGATTTTTCATAGCCATGTTCTCTACCACTCTCCATCACAACTTGATGGTGAGATTTTTCTTCCATATACATATTTTCACCTATGTTCTCTAATGTGGAAACCCAGTGATTAGTTAATTTGGGTAACCGTTACGTTTCATACTTTAGTTTTTAAAGTTAAGTTTTGGTATTTCATTTTACGTTGTGGGTTTCGATTAAAGAATCTTTCAAGTAGAAAACCATGTATAACCCCGATGAATTTCAAGGGCAAAATTCATTTTAAGGGGGGTAGAATGTAACGACCCGAGATTTTATGATAATTATTATTTTTAATTTATTTGATATCATGTGTTTTATGCTACACCAAGATTATCTTGTGCTATATGCAACGCCGTATTAGCTTGTAGTATACACAACACTATTCTTGGATTGTGTTACACACAATTTCAAGTTCGTTTGATAGTATTCATTCCACGCAACATTGAGAGTATATATATATATATATATATATATATTCAACTTATAAATGAAATATGGTTGTATTATGTTATACGAAACAACAAAGGAGTCTTGAACAACACACAACCCTGACTTGGCTTGTATTACACGAAATCACAACCTTCCTCGATAGCGTGTGTTGTACGCAATATCAGGTTTCACTAAACAACGATATATTTTTATAATATTATAGAATAGACGTTATATAGTATTAACTACATTTTGAATTTTATAACATTATTATTCATCTTATATATTTTCTAGAACATGGTATGAGAACAAAATAAAATTTTCGGATAAAATGAGTATTTTCCAAAAAATGCATTTTTGCTGCCTTTTGATGGCGCACCAACTTTAAATATTGTTTTTGACATGTCTATAAGTTCAATTTTACAAAATAAAATTCTTCTTTGGATTCAGGATATAAAAATTTACTTTGGATAAAATTTTCATATTATTCTGATAACTTTCATATTTTAATGAATAGTAAAAATACGCTATATTTTAATTAAAAACAACGTTTTTCATCGTAATAATTTATATGGTTAGATTATATTTTTAATTGTTTTTAAAGTTTAATTAGAATATATTTTTACCATTTAATCCAATGTTGGTCATTGGAATTAATTTCACTTTGAAATTGGATATAAACAAGTATCAATCTTTTGATAGTTATTGTTTCTCAAAAACGCGCTATTCGTTTTGATAACGGGAATTAATTTTAAAATTAATTAATGCCACTTCTATGTTTTGAATTTTGAAAAATAGACATCAATTTTGAATTCAGAATATCAAATAATTCTTAGGCTGAATTTTTGGTATTTTTTTGAAAAACTTCAGTTTTCGATGAATAGTGAAACCACATAGTGGTAGTTAAAAAATTGACTTTTCCATTTAAATGAAATTTTACCACTTCTGTGAATTGAATTTTGAAAATCCGAGAGACACGGTTAATATCAAGGACTAAAATGTGGTTCAATAAGATGAAAATATTTTTGGTTGAATAGTAATTTTTTACTTTTATTTACCACGGTTAAAAGTAAATAGTATAATTAAGGGTAAAAATGATATTATTATTATCCTAACACATGTCCTAATTTTATTGTATAAGTGTAATTTGACTAAAAACAACCTTAGAAATAAAATATGACCATTTAGGTCCACTTGGATTAGATTAGGACATTTATTATTAATTTATTTAAAGAAGAGTTAAAATAGATAAAATCAAAGTTTAATAACTAAATCGTTTTTAATATAGGGTTATACATAAGATACATTCGACTATAAATATTCATTGGAAAGGTAAAAAAAGTTCATACATAATGGTATTTTATTTATAATTTTTAGACATTAAATAATTTAATTTATTTATGACACAATGATGATGCAACAATTATCTTATTAATGAAATATTAACATAATTGATGTTTTAAATACTCAAATAAATGTAATTTGAGACTTTTTATGAATTAAAATAATTTTATAGGTTAATATGACATGTTATTATTGATTTAATTACCTTTTTTCGAACTAAGAATGCTGTTATGATTTTCACTAAAATCAATTACCAAATAGTGTCAAAATTGACCTAAAATAATGTTTCAGACAAATATTATATTATTAATTGTTATTGTTTTCCTAAAAATATAAGGTTCTGAAAAATGACATATATGAGGTTATAGATATTAATAATTAACCACTTGGGGTTAGTTTGGCTGGTTATAGTAAGTTTATTAACCATATAGTTTAAGAAAACAAGAAGACACGGTAAAAGTTAAATTATTTAACATAGAGTTAAATCTAAAAGATAAGGTGAAAATAGTAACCTAAAATTTTCTAAAACTGATTGGTTGAGATTATTTCGACCCATACCCATATTCTATTAGAAATAAATCAATTTGGAGCTATTATAAACCGAATATGACTTTATTATAAAATTATATTTTAAGTTTTTCCAAAGGTGCCCTTCTCCTCCCTTATAAAAAGGGAACCCCTTCACTCTTCTCTTAAAACCCTTCTTAGCCTTGAAGCTCGGAAAAACCCTACCCATTTACCTTCTACACTTCCCTAGAAACATTTTTGAGGTTCTGGTATTCTCAAAAGACCAACTCTACTTCCTTAAGAGAAGGCTTAAAGGAGGTGCGTCGAAGAAGTGGTAATCTCTTCTTCCGATTCTCTCAAGTTTCTTTCTTCTTCTACTTATTCTTCTTTAGTTGTATCATTATAAAGTAATAAATAATTATTACTTATATACTGATATGTTATTATAAAACAACTATATTTCACCTTCTACCCATCCTACGGAAAATGAAATCACCGCGCATTCGTACGTACGGAATACCGTCTCCACGCCGTGGTGTAATCTATTTTCGACCACCAACTTACATGGATGAGTATAATGGTGTAAATAAATAATTATATATGATTATTTTAATGTGATATTGATTCTGAAATATTATACATAAACTTCAATACAATTCCATGATCATGGGAATGATATCATCACTCGTGCGTACATACGGACTACCGTCTCCATGACGCGATGAGATTCATTCTCCATGTTAACCATTCATGAATGATTATAAAGTATATATAATAAGTAATCATGAAATATATGACATAATAATGGTACTTTATTTATGTATATATATATGTATGTCATCTACTTAATTCCATTCAATTAAATAAGGAAACGAAAACAACGTTCATGCGTACGTACGGCCTACCGTCTCCATAAACAGTGTATTTCATTTCATTTCTCGATATATCACATATTTATGTATATGCTGAATATATATTACATATAAATCATGTTTTACATTCTATATTTAATTAAATCCGGATATAAGTAATAACATCAAGAACAAAATGTCCAAACATGTACGATAAATGCAACGATTTTACCAAAAACACTGCTTTAAAATGGATCTTACAGAGGAACGGGTAATATAAAGTCATAAGTGAACCATATATGATATCATAACAATGAATATGATTATGTAATAAGTCAATGACGGTTTTTAAATCTTCATACATGAGTTTTGGATACATACGAAGCATATCGAACCTAAGGTAAGGGATAATTATTCCAATCTCATTCTTATTCGAGATTGTTTATTTGTAAGTATTTACTGGGGTTATGATTATTATCCATGGCCATATGTTCTCAAAATGTTTTCATAACATGTTTAATTTTCTTCCATGTATGTTTAAAGTCATTTTTACCGTTTTCTACTTTTACCACATCATATGGAAGGAATCTTTCTTTTGTTTACCATACGAGGTACTTTTTGACTTTTCCAAAAAAAGTACGAGAATAATTTTATTTTTAACTTATACGGTGTGAATGGATTTTTACGGTTTTATAAAGCCTTATTTTCATGAAGCTTAATCCAAAATATTTCATGACTATTTTCAACGAAATATCTTTCTTTTAAAATTGCATGACGTTTTGTGAAAAGAAATTGATTTTGAAGAAGAAATGATATTATCCTCAAGAATTCATTTCAAATGTTTTATCAGAACCATTTTTTCCATATAAGATGCAACTATTTTATATGTGTTTGTTTCAAGTATAATGTATCTATGATTTAAATGGTTTCACTGTTCTTATGATGAAATGATATCCATTTGTTTTATATGGATTATGTTATGATGGGATGATGTTTATGATACCTATTTTATTCTTTGGGTTATGATGAATGATTTATGTTTATGTTGTGGCACAAGTAAAAATGATTTCATTATGAGATGGGTGGGACCTATATCTCCCTCCAATGCATTGGGTAAAGATTTATATCTCATGAGATAGACATGGATGTAACGGTAAGTTAATCCGGTTCAGTGTTACAGAACTGGAACGAGGAGTGAACTCGATTCTGAAAGGGTAATTGTCCACTAAGATGGTCTTGGAAGCAATGACTTGGATACTATGGAAATCATATCATGTGCTTAATGTTTTTCCACAATTACAAGTTTTATTTACTAGTTATGTTATCATTATTAATGTTCTATTATGATTTATGTCTTACATACTGCCATGTTTTATGTCATTGCTCAAGATTTCTATGTTTAAAAATTATGTTCATGTTTTTATGTTCAAATGTATATGGTTTGTTTTATTTTATCCATGCTTACCCTTACTGAGTATTTGAGCTCACCCTTTTTATTTTTTCTTTTCCCCAGGATATAAAGAAAGGTTTTATGTAAGAAAACAAAAGGGGAAGATCTTTATGGGAGATGTTGAAGTTCTTTCACCATGATTAGAAGATTATATTCCAAGTTTCCAAAGACACTAAACTATTACGGTCCTTGTGTGTCTATTTTTGTTATGTATTAAGTATTACGCAAAGGTAATGTAATGTCCATGTATGTCAAGATTTAGGTCTCTACAATATGGTAGTCGTTGGAATTGTATTAAGACATGTTCAGAGATATTACAACATGGCGATGAAGCATGTTATATTACCCTGGTTATATGGTTGAGGTTGACATGGTCGTAAGACAAGCTCAGGGATATATGGTCATAGAGCCAAAGAAGGTTGTTTTTGTATTTTATTAATTATTTAATTAATTATTACACCTATTCATTACTTTATTTCATATACTTATTACCATACTAGTTATTTTATACATGGTGGTGTTGACCTACTAATTTATAGTCAGACCCTATTTAGGTCATTGTTTAGAACTCTAAAAATTACATGGATGAATGTTTTTAAATGGGCATAGTATCTTGAATCTGATTGCTTGTTTACATATGGGTTGGAGTTTGGAGGGGGACCAACATGGGGTTAATGACCAAAGACTTTTTAGTCTGTATTTTAGTCTTCTAGTCTTTTACTTTTTTTGTTTCCAGAATGAAAATTATTTACATTCCATCACATCATTACATTATTCCTGATTATTATTTGATTATTCACTTGGAATTTATTATTGTCTTCTTCTATGTATGTACTTTAATTTTCTTTTATTTATATGGTGTATTTTATACTACTATAAAACTTCATACTAGGGGGTATAGTCTCCCCACTATACATTTCAAACCCCTTCTATTATTCGGAAGCCTCTGGCATATAGGGAGGCACACTTGTGTTCTCATAACCAACCGTTTTTGGCTAGGCGAGATAATGCCTTGTTGGGGGACGTTACAAAGTGTTATCAATATAAAAGGTTTTCCTTTCTTCTGATTTATTATTTCAAAAGATAAAAAAGGATACTATGAGGTTTCGAGATGTCGTAATGAGCTTGTGCATGGGAGTAGCTAACCAATGTATGGTGGAAAATACGAGTACCTAGGGACAAGATTTCTATTTATGTTGTGTTCTTATTACAATTGATGTTATTTCACCTTGGGTGATTCACATGTTGTGTTAGTTTATTGTATTATAATGTTACTATTTCTTGAGGTTTGTACTCATGTCTCGATATTATTTTATATGAGAATAAATGCATCATAATAGGCACATAGGGATATATTGAAATGCATTTTTCAATATAGGGACATATCTATTTTTTTCATGTGATATATACTTAATTTTTGAACTATGATAAGAGATATATGTTTCACTGTATAAATAAAATGAGTTGATGTGTCATGATAAAACACATTAAATCAATGTTATAGAGGTTAGGATTTAGTGGTTCCTTGTCATAGACAACTATTAAGGTTGACTTTTTTTCTATCAAGTTATCCAAGGTGTGAATTTTTATTGTAGATAAAAAGAAATCATTTTGTCTTTGACTTGATATTCATGAGAGTGGGAATCATCATACTCCTAATGTAGCTGAACTTGAGCGTCATGTAGTTTATGAGGAGCATATGGATGTTCAGAATCATGAAAAATTCTTGATGGTCATGAGATCCATGGAAAGCGATATTGTTCATACCATTCCTTTTATGTATGAGTTTACAAGAGAGTTTCATCAATAGCATCTGCCAAAATTTATTGGGTATGTAGGGCACTAGGTAGTTGAGTTTTAAATCAAGTGAGTCCAAAAAATAATCAACAAAATTAAGACACCCATGGATAAAATGGTAAAGATTGTTTCATATATAATTCATGGACCTGCCAATCATTTTTGGGATACTTTGGAGGAAGATGGGAAGTAGGATGAGCTAACAGGGAAGGACATGTAGATGAAGTTCCTAATCCATTTCTATCATAAGATGTCATGGGATGAAAAATCTCATGAGGGAATGCATCTGATATAGGAGGGAATATTGGTGATGGAATGTGATGGATGATTCAATAAACTATGTTTCTTTGTTCTATATTTGGAAGATGATGAGATCTCTAGGTCTATAATTTTTATGGATGGTTATTACTATGAGGTTAGGTCATAGGTGAATGTTTTCTATTTAAGAATATTTGAGGACATAATAAACCAGAAAACCATAATGGAAGGGAATCATAGAGAGTCCCCAAGTAGTGGAAAAACTGTTTCAATAGGGTGACCTTGGAATTCTTTATCGAGTATCAAGAAGCATTTCTATGATTGTTTTCTCCATGGTAGTAGTGGGGAAAGTAGTCAGGACAATGGAAAACCATCTCAAGATTGTGTTCCATTATTGCACTATTGGTGTGGAGAATTTGTCCATAACCACTCATAGGGTCCTTTCCCTATAATCATGTGTCACATCTGTGGTAGAATGGGTCATATTCAAAGGTTCTATATGAACTTTTCATAGCATACTAGTGGTAGGGGATCATAACAGGAACCTGATTGAGGACCGAGATCAACTACCCCTCATCAGCCGGTAGCTAGAGTCCCACTAGTCAGTCATGCCGAGGTAGGGGTCATGGTACCCTAGTTCATGTGTAGTAATACTAGGAAAGGTAAATTTATTAGAATAGTTAGACTAGATCCTAGGGTATAGGGAAAAGTTAGTTTCACGTTCTGTAGAATACTCCTACAAGTATGAATGCAGGGCCATCTAACATCAAAGGTACAACTCTGTATCAATTACATTAGCTTTCATTTTTGTGACATTGGGGCATCACATTCCTTCCAATCATTATTTTTTTAAAACATTTTGGGCTTCTATTTTGAAATCAGGGATGGAATTTTAACCATCAACACACTTTTAGTATTGCAATCCTAGAATATCAAACATTACAAAGGGTGTTATCTAGTGATTGGTGGTTATCATTTCTTTTGGGAAATGTTCATGATGGAAATGACAGGATTCGACTTGATTCTTGTTATGGATTGGTTGGTTATATAATAATTCCATATCTAATATTATAGTAGGAGAATTACTATTCTATATCTAGAATGAGGCAACTATTCTTACTAGGATGAGTGGGATCTTCAGGCTAGTCATGTGTGAAAAATTTAGTGAAGATTGGATTGTATCATGTCTCAGATAGTGGGTCTTAATCTATAAAAAGTTGGAATGAAGCAAGATTCATTTCCTCCAGTGGTAGAACAATTTTAGGTGGTTTTCGTTGATGATTTATAGGGATTGTCACCCATTTGAGTGATCAAGTAAATGATATTGTTTGTGTTGGGATCAGATCTAGTTTCTATCCCACTTTAAAGAAAACCACTAGCAGAGCATCTGGAGTTGAAATATTAGATGGAATATATAGTATCAAGACTCCATATGGCTTAGTACCTCTCCTTAGGGTTCTTGAGTTCTCTTCTCTAAAAAGGATGATGGGTATTTGTACTTGTGTGTGGAGTATCGAAGGTTAAACCTGATGATGTTCAAGAATTGGTATCCGCTTTTGCACATTGATGATATTTTTGATTAGTTGGAGGGTTCTAAGATCTTCTCCGAGATTTAATTTGAGATTATTTGACCATAAATTAAGTGTGATATCATCAGATATACCTCAAACTACTTTTAGAAGTAGGTATTGATTGTATGAATTCGTAGTGATGTCTTTACGGTTAACTAAAACACTGGTGGTATTCATAGCCTTAATGAATAGGATCTTTCAAACTTTTTTAGACTAGTTAATGGTGGTTTTTGATAGTGATATATTATTTTAATCCCTATTAGTAGATGATCATGCCAAACATCTTGAAATCATATTGAGTATATTGAGATAACATCATCTTTATTCCAAGATAACAAAATATAGTTTATAGATTAATAAAGAGAAATTATTTGGCCATGTATCTCAGAGGTTGTAGTATCAGCGAACCCAGAGAAATTTGCAGTTGTGGTATCTTGGGAACATCACAAGAACGCCTTTTAGATTTGGAGATTTCTGGGTTTATTAGGTTTTTATCAATTCTTTATAAAAACAATTCTCCCATTTAGTAGTGCCCATATATAGGCTAAAAAATAAAGGGGTGAAGTTTTTTTGGTCTGATGCTTATGAGAAATATTTTCAAGAGAAGAAAGGAAGGATGAAATCTAAACATATCCACACATTACATATACTAGGTAAATCATATACCATCTATTGGGACACATCTAGAGTTGGATACGGAGTAGAACGAATGTTGTAGGATCGAGTGGCTTCTTATATCTCCAAGAAGTTGAGACCGCATGTGTGAAATTACCCTACTCATGATCTGGAGTTATAAGAATTGGTACATTCCCTAATATGTTTGAGGAACTATCTCATGGGTGAGAGGTGAGTGATATACACAAACCACAAGAGCATCAGAAACATCTTTTCTCAGTGAGACCTAAACCATCAGTAGAGGTGGTGGGTCTAGTATCTATAGTCTCTCTACATTGAATTGTTTTATACTCTTGGATACGGAAACACAATTTCCAACAATTTGAGATGAAATAATCATATTTATGAAGTATGAGTGTCTTGTGACATGTTGCGGATAATGAAACATTTTTTCATACATGCATTTGGGTGTTTAGGAGTCTCATGGATTTGTATCTCTGACTTTGACATATGTTATACCCATGATTTTGGAACAAATTAAGACTAATCAATTGTCTTATCTGGACGGCTCAGTTTTGAGAGAAAAATTATATGGTGGGGGAGACACCATCAATATGGTCTTTTAGAAGTGGAAATTTTCTTCTTTTCCAAGGATGAGTATGGGTTCCTAGAGGCTTATGTGAGGATTTAATGAGGGAGTTTCATGCTTTAAAGGTGTGAAGTGCATCTTGGTTTTACAATGATTTATCATGACCTCTATTAATAATAATGGTGGTTGGGCATATAGAAGAAGGTGAAAAGTTTTGTGGCTAGATGATTCATATTTAAATAGAAGAAAGCCAAGAATCAAAGACCAGTTGGGATTTGTAGCATTTACCAATTCCTAAGTGGAAATGGGGTGATGTCATAAGGTATTTTTTATAGGATTTCCCATGAAAACCCATAAGAATAACGTTGTGTGGGTTATTATTTATTGAATGACTAAGGTATCTAACTTCTGACCTATTAGGGAAACCTTCACAGCTGATGATCTCGGAAGTCTATACATTCATGAGGTTGTTTGATTGCATGATGTTTTGAGGAGTATTATTTCACATAGAGATCCTTATTTCACATTGCTTTTTTAGAATGGTCTTTAAAAATATCTAGGGTCCTGGGATATTTTAAGAATAACCTATCATCTACAGACTAATGATCAATCAGGGTATACTATTCAAGATCTGGATGATATGTCATGAGCATGTGTCTGGGATTATGGTGGTTCATGGGAGAAACATATGAAACATGTGGAGTTTTTATTTAATAATAGATTCCAGGAATAGATAAAAATGGAATCATTCAATGCATTATATGGAAGGCCATGTTATTCACCTCTTTACTGGTTGGAGGTAGGAAAGTCAACATTTTTGGGTTTAGTCTATAGTAGGAGAAATCTAAATAGGTTTAGTTGATCAGACAATGGTTGATGACTACACATTGAAGGAAAAAATCATATGATGACCATTATAGAAGACAAAATGAATGTGATGTTGGTCATTATTTTTTTATTCGAGGGTCGCCATGGATGGGGAAACACCACATCATAAAATAGGGAAATCCAGCACCCCGGTTTTTGGGCCATTTGAGACAGTGGTAAGGGTTGGTCTAGTGGAATATCATTTATCCCTTCTATAGAGATAATGTTCCATGAATGACAAGTTCTAAATTTTGAATGTACAGTGATATCACACATACACTTCCCATGTGATAGACATAGTAGACGTCAAGATCTACACTGATGAGTCCTTTGAGGAGAAATTGATACGGGTTGTGGATCATAGTGAAAATATCTTCAAGGTAGAACTATACTGTTGGTTTGAGTGTAGTGGAAATATGGGATAATTTAGGATGAGATAGTCTATGGATTCTGACATGAAAAAAAATGACCAAAAATGTTTTTTGAGATCTCATATTTACACTTGGATCAGCTGGGGGACAAGCTATTATAAGGTGGAAAGGTTGTAAGATCCTTCCTTTTTCAAGGTATGTCCTTTTGAGTTTTTTTATTGAGCCTTTGTGGCTAAGACTTTTTTGGATATGGGGAGGAATTTTTGAGGAAAATGAATTAAATTTTATGGTTGTATTCTTCTTTTAATTAATGAAGTATGAATAAAAATGGGTTGTGTTTTAACATAGGTTCTTGGTAAGTTGAGAAGCTTTAAAAGGAGTGTCGGTTATTTAATGGTAAAATGGGATGAAATATAATAACAAAAATTTTTACATGTTGAGAAAAGGGATTAGACATTGTGTCATTGTTTATGTGTTTTAATAAAATAAATATTAGGTGATTGATTATTTCACCGTATTCCATTAAAATGATTTACTCAATGTGTAACTAAATCGCACATTGTGTAATTCCATGACCTGATATTTTAAACATCTTTTGTGGATACTTTTCATTTAATTCCATAGAATTCTCTCCCCTCTCGACCCTAGGGAATTATTTTTGTTATTTTGGAGTTACAAATTCCTTTCTAGACATCCCATTTGTGTATGAAATCCCTAGTAAGTCTTTCTAGTTACGTTTCTCACTTCTCTTTTCTCTTCTACCCATCGTTGCAGTGAAATCCTCTGATCGATTCCATAATTGGTTTTTATCTTGATTAGTTTTAATTCATGAAACTCTTTCAATTCATCTTCACCTTCTTCCTCATGGGAATTTCCCATTGGAATAATTTTTGGATCATCAGTTAAAGTTAGGGGGTCTAAATCTTAACCCTATGGTTTATTTTTTCAATGTTTATACAATATTGGGATTGTTCCAATTTTGTGTGCACAGAAATAAATTAAACAAATGAGTGGTTTAGTTCCTTGATGTCATTCAATTTCAATTTGCCTCTAACCAAGCTTATGGAACTACTACAAATATGGATTTTATCAGCGCTAGAAAAGTGCATTAACAGTGCTAAAAAATAACTATTAATCGAGACGAAGATAAATGGGGGGGGGGGGGTCCCTTTTATCAGTGCTCAGAAAAGTGCTGATAAAGACACCTTTTGTTAGAACTTTTTAAAAGCGCTGATAAAAGATAAAAATAATAATAATTTATATCTTGTGGGGATATTTTAACAGTGCTTCCCCCCCCCCCCTTATCAGGACTAGGCGGCCCCTCCCCACTCCCGCGTGTTGCCCTTGCCCACACGTCCGACACATGCGCATACAACTTCCTTGCTTCCACCCGAACTCGAACCCACAACCTCTCCCTTGCACGCCTGCACATTTACCATTATTCTGTTTTGTTTTTTTTGTATTTAATGATACATCTATTTATTTATATATATATAGTTATATTGATTTGTATATTAATATAGATTCATATTAATATAATTATATTTAGTAATATTAACACATATATGTTTATTCATATATTAGTATATATATTCATTCTTATATTAATATATATTTATATCTATTTATATATATATTTGTAGTTATAGTTTTTTATCCATATATTTATTTGTATATTAATATATATTTATAAGATTTGTTTTAAATACATTTATAAAATATGTTTTTTCTGTGTGTTTATAAATAAATAAATACATACATACATATATATAACACACACACAAAGACACACACACACACATATATATATTTAAATATATATATATATATATATATTTAAATATATATATATATATATATATATCTGTGTGTGTGTGTGTATTTGAAAAGCCATATAATGTTAAAATGACCATAACTTCTAATATAGAATCCTGTTTCAACTCCACAACCCGTCAAATCGAAGAAAATGAAAAAATATTCAATATGATATGTGGTAAAGGCATAACAGACATCCAGATCAGAAGTTATACGTGTTTGAATGTTAACAAATCGGCGTATCCAGACTAAAAACTCAGTTTTAGAGGCCTTCAGGGCCTTTTTTGGGGCCCAAATATGTGATAAAAGCTTCACTTGGGTCACATCCGCATAGATGTCATTTCAGGCTTCAATTTGATATGTTGTAGAGCTCAAACGGACACCCGGATCAGAAGTTATGACCGTTTGATGTTTGAGTTACATTTTCAACTTATTTTAAATCATTTATTAATTTCTTTAATTTTTTGTGTCTTCAAATTGTTATTAAATAATTTTTAATATAATATAATTAGAATATTATTAATTAATAATTTTTTAAAATAATTTAAAGCCATTTTCACTATATTTCTTATATATTAAATGTAAAAGACTATTTATACTTATCTAAAACATATTTAATATATATATATTATATTTATATCAATATAAATATACTTATACAACAATATATTATTTTTTTTGAAACATAAAATTTATCAGCGTTAGGAAGAAGCGCTGATAAAGCCCCCCTTTTTGAGTGCTACTAAAAAAAGTGCTGATAAAGGTATCCCCTTTAACATCCCTAAAAAAGCGCTGATAAGGGGGGGGGGCTTTATCATCACTAAAAAAGCGATGATAAAGAGTCTCTTTTAACAGTGCTTTTTTAAGCGCTGTTAAAGGCCCCCCTTTATGAGCGCTTTTTTTAGCGCTGATAAAAGGGTTGCACTTCCCTAGCCCGTTTTTGTAGTAGTGTTGTAACGCCCCGACCCGAGTTACCCAGAATCGGTGCATTAATTGCATAACATTGGCATGATCACAAGAGATCAAGTCTCGAAAGACCGATTAGTTTAGTAGCCTTGGAAACACTAGATACATTCATAATTATTACATTACATCATAAATTAAAACAAAAATACAACATCTTCTCTTCATATCCCCTTATATTATCCCTGCAGGTTATTCATAATATACTTCCTCACATCCTGGAAAAATTAAAACATTGAAAGGGGTGAGCTCAGATGCTCAGTAAAGATAATAATATAGCGGAAGCTTTCATAAATAAACATAAACATTTAAGGCAATGTATGACAAAAACAAAATCCTTTTAAACTTGAACTTCAACATAATATGGCAAAAGTAAAATGAGATAATGCCATTTACTTATTCACATTGATATTCTACTGGTCGAATAATCACAAGCAATATCAATAACCACTTTCATAATGATGGAATGCATAATGCCATACTATCATAACCATGTTGCCAAGACCTCGTGCCAAGACTACATATAGGATTTTGTCAAGGCCTCATGCCAAGACACTAGTTTGTCTCATGAGACCTACCGATGCATCGAGGAGCTATAGCGGGCTCCACCCGCCACTTATTAAGTCCAATGCATTCCTCATATGAATAGGTTTAAACATATCATAAACCATAACATAATCATATCACATAAAATATGCATAAAGGAGACATAACATTTACACATTTAAATCACAAGATATAAATACAACACATTGATATAATAAAAAGAATTTCAAAACTATTTTCAATAACAAAATAAAAGAAAATTAAAACTTGATATTTATTTTTCATTTTAAAAAAAGTTATGGCGTATAGAGGAAGCCGAAACACAAATAATGGTCACGGTGGCAGAGAAGTCATTGTCGCCGCATACATAAGACAAAAACATTCCTTTTGTCATTTAGTAAAACGCTTTTTAAAAAAATAATCCTTTTTGAATAAAATTCAAAGTCAAAGGGGTTTATATACCGTATAAAATAAAGTTGTGTATAAAACAAAATATGCCTCAATGAAAGGAGATTGAGACGAAGACCCTTACAAAGATCATTTTTTTTATAAAGTAGATCTATTATGTGTATTCACTATAAGTACACATAAATAAAGTACAAATACAAGATAGGACATAATAATATCATGACATAATTTGAAAGTAGGAGATTAACCCAAAGAATGGAAATTGGGTTAAGAAGTTCCCTTACAAAGATCATTTTTTTAAATAAAATAGATCTATTATGTGTATTCATTATAAGTACACATAAATAATGTAAAAATAAAAGATAGGACATAATAATATCATGACATAATTTGAAAGTAGGAGATTAACCCAAAGAACAGAAATTGGGTTTAGAAGTTCCCTTACCTTGCGTTCTGTCTTGACTCGACCATTATTTAACCTCCGGAATAATAAACTAGAGTTAATTTATAATTTCTTCAGAACCTTTTTCAAGATTTTTATTCCTTTTATATCACTTATTACCATGTTATGAACATTATGTAATTATTTAAGTTAATAACAGTAGTTTTGTCGATCTTTGGTACTTGAGTCAAAAATAAAGTTCTTATAATTACAAGTTGTTCATGTCGTGAAATATCCATTATATCCAGAATTATATTCATGATATAGATATCATATATCTCATATATATCCAGTATATACATGCATTTATAATATTCCATAACGTTTAGAGGTAAGAAATGAAATGCACCGTTCATGGAGACGGTAAACCGTACGTACGCATGAACGCTACTTTCATTTATATTCTGTATTTAATGAAATCATAATGATATAAAGTTATATTATAATTGCAGTATAATATCATATATAATATCATTTACTCCATCCTTTATACATCCCACATATGGCATTAACGATTCAAATCACTTTGAGGGGGTGGTAGTCCGCACTTCCTAAAATGAAAATATCGCGTTTACCCATAATGGAAACCATAAAGGTATGACATAAATGAAAAATACAGAAGCTTAAGTAAAACATAAACATATTATATATCATATATAAATATAGTTACATCTTAATGGCCACCTTTGAAGGTTTTATATGAGTGTTGAACAATCATCGTTTCATGAAGCAGAAATTCGCCATCCACACAAACAGTATGTTCTTTAACCATTAGATATAGGTGTGTGTAATTGTAGCTCAAATCCATGTTATAAAAACATACTAGTATATTGATGATACTGGTGTCATTACAAAAGAAATGAATAAATAGATTTTAGGGGGTTGGAGAAGCAAAATAAAACATAAGAACACAAGATAAAACACTACCTTTAAAACAGGTAACTCTTTTTGATTTGATCCAAAGGCTTCCTTGGGAAGAGTTATGCCCAAAGTGAGGCTTCTAGGAGTAAGGGAGGGAAAATGAGAGAGTATTTGGTAAGAGGTTGGCTGAGCCAAAAGTCTTTGAATGTGTGAGTAAGGTGGTAGTGGTGGGGGCCTTTTATAAGTGGAGAGGAGGGGCACTTTTGGAAAGTAATGAAATGTTACTTTATTATATAATGAGTTTTGGATTTTAAAGGTTCCACACTTATATCATTCAAGGATAAGGTGATAAGGGTTCAAAATATACTCATCCAATATGTTTTTGACAAGTGTAAGCCTTGGATTTTACATTATCCTTCCATTTTATTAAAATCGTTAATTAATGAGGTAATCGCTGCATCATCATGGTGTCATAAATAATTTAATTTATTTAATGTCTGAAAATTATAAAAAAAATATCATTATGTAGGAAATCGTTTTATCTTTCTAATGAATTTTTATAGTCAAACATTTGACTTGTATAACCCCATTTAAAAATTGTTTTAGTAAAACGACTCATGTTTGTGATATTTTTATTTTAACATTAAATAAAAAGTTTTTAATGTCATTTTCCTACCAATGTGGCTCCATGGGGTCCCCAAGTTGACCCATGGGTTTTCTGGGTCAGCCATGACTCATCCAATAGGTGTAGGACAAGTGTAAGGGTCATTTCATATTTTTATAATACCATTTTTACCTTAAAT
Organism: Viscum album; assembly: GCA_963277665.1. Lineage (NCBI taxonomy): Eukaryota > Viridiplantae > Streptophyta > Magnoliopsida > Santalales > Viscaceae > Viscum > Viscum album. The sequence continues at coordinate 1,079,549,306 of OY728145.1, read as the reverse complement.
TTCACTAATTACCTTTAATCGCGATTAATTAAACTTAAAAGTTACTATTCACCAAAAAATTATTTTAATCCCATTGAACCAAATTTTACTTCCTAATGACAACCATGTATGTCGGATGTTTGAAAATCAAATCACAGAAGTGGTAATATTTCATTTAAATGAAAAATCAGTTATTTAACTACCACTTAGTGGTTTCACTATTCATCAAAAATTGATGTTTTTCAGAACAATGACAAAATTTAACCCTAAGCTATAATTGATATTCAAAATTCAAAAATGATGTCTATTTTACAAAATTCCAAACATATAAGTTTCATTAATTAATTTCATAATTAATTCCCGTTGTCACAACAAATAGCATGTTTTTTAGAAACAATATATATCAAAAGGTTGACAATTGTTTATGTCCAATTTCAAAGTGAAATTAATTATAATGAACACCATTGGATAAAATGGTAAAACTATATTCTAATTATACTTTAAAACCACTCAATAGTATAATTTATCACTATAAATTATTTTTATTAAAAAATTTGTTTTATGTGTTTTTCACTATTCATAAAAATTTGGAAGTTCTTAGAAAATTACAAATAATTCAACATAGGCTAATTTCGACATTAAGAATCCAAAAATGAAGTCCATTTTAAAATATAAAATATATATAATTTCAAAAATTGGGTATTACTATTCGTAATGGCTATTTTGATTTGTCGCGGTGTGTTAGAATCTCAAACTTGCGTACAATGCAAGCTATTGCATTATTAAAAGAGAAGCGTATCATGAAATCTCGGGGTGTTACATTCTCCCCTTCTTTAATAAATTGCGTCTTCACAATTTGAAATTTTTCTTTGAAAATAAAAGGTTGAAAATAGAAAATACCTTTGTGGAAAACCCACATTGGAAATAAGGCTAATAAAATTTAGCCTTAATAATAAGGAAATGGAAATGAAAAAGTCACCACCCAATTATGATCTCGATTAAGAGAACATTGGTGGAAATTAGATACATATAATTGGAGGAAAACCGTAAATATTTGTAGGGAGTGATATAGGTCATCAATCACAAACAAGTGTCAAATTGAGGTCCTCAAAGCCTTCAATCTATGTTGATTTAAAATATCATCAGTTCAACAAGACATAAGGTATTAGGATAACACTTTTTTTGTTTTAATATCCCTTTAATAAAGTTTAAGAATTAATTTATTCATAGAATAAGATATAGGTATATATATATATATTTATGCTTGACAAGTAGAGTTTCAACCTTCAACTAATTTCTACCACAACTCATCTTTCACTCAAAAAGATAATAGAACTCAAAAATAATATATTTATCCTTACCGTACAAGGTTAAAAATATTAACAAATACCATTTAGATTACGAAAACTATTTTTTAATAACCAGGGACTTCTTGTAGGATAGTGGTAGGTAATAAAGGCCTATCACACTTTGGTTGTGGGTTCGATACCTGCAGCTTTGTCCGACGCGACGGGTTATGCCCCACCCTGAAGGTTTTCCTTTTCCTAAAACTATAGTATTATAATATTCCAAAAATAATCTTCAGAAATGTTTTAACCTTAAACAATAATATCCAAAGATCAACTTAATCCATTAGAAACTTTATAGTTATCCAAAATACCTTTGTCCAAACTTTCTCTAAAAGGTCTCTTAATTCCAAAATAAAATTTATCAGATTCCCCAAATAAAGTAAAGTTTCTCTTATTGACACATACTAAAAATATGATTACCTTCATCATATTAAAACCTTACTGAAACAACAAGTACTGCAGTACAATCCTTATATATATATATCACATTATTCTAATATCCAGAATATAATCCCTGAGTCCAAAAGCACCAATACATTAATTATTCCGCTTCAACTGTAGTCACAAAATAAGATTGGCCTTGATCCCTTGGCCTTTTCTGAGGTAAGTTTCCCTGATTCTTTAGACATTCATTTGCATAATGACCCATTTCTCTACAATTTTAGCATTCAACATTGATAGCCTCTTTCGTTCCTTTGCAATCACGTGCCTGGTGACCTTTTTCTCCACATTTATAATAAACTCCCATTCCTTTTAGGCAAGTACCAGGGTGATTCTTCCCACAATTATCACATAATGGAAAATCCTTCTTTCCCTTTTTCCCTTTATCTGTCTCTTATTCCACAGTTCTCTTCTTCTCTTGATTTACTTTATTGTCATAAGATTTAGAGAATTCCATTTCTGTCTTGATAGCACATGAGACAATGTCTTCGTATGATGAGAAGGTTTGTGAGACTAATTCTCGACGAAGAAATGGTTTTAACCCATCAAAGAAACGATCAATATTACTTCTTGGGTTACGTATATAATCTACAACATGCCTCGCTAACCTTGTAAAGTTGGCCTCATACTTTGCGACATTATCATCCTCCTTTTGTCTCAAACTCAAAAATTGTCTTTCCATATCTGCTCTATGGTCACGAGGATAGTATTTTTCTAAGAAAATTTCCTTAAACTCCCTCCACTCCATACTTGATACTTCTTTATCTTCCTTTGTGTTTTGAATCAGTGACCACCATTGATCGGCATCTCTAGTGAGGCGGTAGACTTCCATGACAACCTTCTACCTTTCACTACTCCCCAAGGCATGGAATATTTTATCTAAGGAGTTTATCCATTGCTCAACTACTAATGGATTTGTACCCCCATTAAATGTTGGCGGTTTTTTCCTCATGAAGCAGTCTAACATTGATCCTCCACGTTTCAGATCAGGGTGCTTCATACGAGTAAGGTTATTGTTCATAACCTGAGTGAGTTGTCCCAGTATGGTAATAAGTTGATCAGCACCAGTTGTATCTCCAGCTCCATAATTATTATCTTGAGTAGGAGGGCAATCCCTACACAGAGTGCGTGCATTGATACGGTTTCCATTCCTTCCACTAGGCGCCATTTCTAAACAATGGCATAAACTAGATTAGTTTATGAATCAAAATACATAATTCCATACTTATAAAATACTTAACATAAATTGAACTATTTATGGATATAATCCATAATCATAAAAATGTTTTGTTTGAGGAAGTATATACTCATAACCTTTCATAGTGGTTTGTAAAGAAAATAAGAATTATCCTAAGCATATCCCCCGGGAGTGTCGTAACCAAGAGTTCAGCAAGGCTCGTTGTCGTGCACCAGTTCCCGTTCGAGTCTAGCTCAAAGCGGTGTTTTCGGGTTTTACCCCTAGGTACATCTGTGCCAGAGCCACCTCTACCTGCTCGTATCCAGACAGGGATGTATTGCTCGGAAAACTCACAAAATCTCTATAATACCAAAATTCTAGGAAGTTCTTATATACTAATCCTCAAAGTCTATCTTTGGGCTATGTGCTCTAAGCAGAGTTTATCTAAATCTAGCTTCCAAGGTTAGTAATAAATTGCCTCTGATACCAACTGTAACGCCTCGAACCCAGTTACCCAGAGTCGGTGCATTAATTGCGTAACATTGGCATGATCACAAAAGATCAAGTCTCGAAAGACTGATTAGTTTAGTAGCCTTGGAAACACTAGATACATTCATAAGTCTTACATTACATCATAAAGTAAAACAAAACTACAACATCTTCTCTTCATTCCCCCTTATATTAACCCTGCAGGTCATTCATAATATACTTATTCACATCCTAGAAAAATTAAAACATTGAAAGGGGTGAGCTCAGATGCTCAGTAAGGATAACAATATAGAAGAAGCTTTCACAAATAAACATAAACATTTAAGGCAATGTATGACTAAAACAAAAGCCTTTTAAACTTGAACATCAACATAATATGGCAAAAGTAAAATGAGATAATGCCATTTACTTATTCACATTGATATTCTACTGGTCAAATAATCACATGAAATATCAATAACCACTTTCATAATGATGGAATGCATAATTCCAGACTATCATAACCACGTAGCCAAGGCCTCGTGCCAAGACTACAAATAAGATTTTGTCAAGGCCTCGTGCCAAGACACTAGTTTGTCTCATGAGACCTACCGATGCATCGAGGAGCTATAGCGGGCTCCACCCGTCACTTATTATGTCCAATGCATTCCTCATATGAATAGGTTTAAACATATCATAAACCATAACATAATCTTATCACATAAAATATTCATAAAAGAAAACATTAAATTTCAAAATTTCAATCACAAGATATAAATACAACACATTGATATAATAAAAAGACTTTCAAAACTATTTTCAATACCAAAATAAAAGAAAATTAAAACATGATATTCATTTTTCATTTAAAAAAAAAGTTATGGCGTATAGAGGAAGCCGAAACAAAAATAATGGTCACGGTGGCAGAGAATTCGTTGTCACCACATACGTAAGACAAAAACATTACTTTTGTCATTTAGTAAAATGCTTTGTAAAAAAATATTCCTTTTTGAATAAAATTCAAAGTCAAAGGGGTTTATACACCTTATAAAAGAAAGTTGTGTATATAACAAAATATGCCTCAATGAAAGGAGATTGAGATGAAGACCCTTACAAAGATCATTTTTTTATAAAGTAGATCTATTATGTGTATTCCCTATAAGTACACATAAATAAAGTACAAATAAAAGATAGGACATAATAATATCATGACATAATTTGAAAGTAGGAGATTAACCCAAAGAATGGAAATTGGGTTAAGAAGTTCCCTTACAAAGATCATTTTTTTAAATAAAATAGATCTCTTTTGTGTATTCACTATAAGTACACATAAATACTGTAAAAATAAAATATAGGACATAATAATATCATGACATAATTTGAAAGTAGGAGATTAACCCAAAGAACGGAAATTGGGTTAAGAAGTTCCCTTACCTTGCGTCTTGTCTTGACTCGACCGTTCCTTAACCTCCTGAATAATAAACTATAGTTAATTTATAATTACTTCAGAACCTTTTTAAAGTTTTTTATTCCTTTTATATCACTTATTAACATGTTATTAACATTATGTAATTATTTAAGTTAATAACTGTAGTTTTGTCGATCTTTGGTACTTGAGTCAAAAATAAAATTATTATAATTACAAGTTGTTCATGTGGTGAAATATCCATTATATCCAGAATTATATTCATTATATAGATATCATATATCTCATATATATCCAGTATATACATGCATTTATAATATTCCATAACGTTTAGAGGTAAGAAATGAAATGCACTGTTCATGGAGACGGTAAACCGTACGTACGAATGAACGCTACTTTCATTTCTATTTTGTATTTAATGAAATCATAATGATATAAAGTTATATTATAATTCCAGTATAATATCATATATAATATCATTTACTCCATCCTTTATACATCCCACATATGACATTAACGATTCAAATCACTTTGAGGGGGCGGTAGTCTCCACTTCCTAAAATGAAAATATCATGTTTACCCATAATGGAAACCATAACGGTATTCCATAAAAGAAAAATACAGAAGCTTAAGTAAAACATAAACATATTATATATCATATGTAAATATAGTGACATCTTAATGGCCACCTTTGAAGGTGTTATATGAGTGTTGAACAATCATCGTTTCATGAGGCAGAAATTCACCATCCACAGAAACAGTATGTTCTTTAACCATTAGATGTAGGTGTGTGTAAGTGTAGCTCAAATACATGTTAGAACAACAAACTAGTATATTGATGATACTGGTGTTGTTACAAAAGAAATGAATAAATATATTTTATGGGGTTGGAGAAGAAAAATAAAACATAAGAACACAAGATAAAACACTACCTTTAAAATGGGTAACTCTTTTTTATTTGTGCCAAATGCTTCCTTGGGAATAGTTATGCCCAAATTTAGGCTTATAGGAGTAAGGGAGGGAAGATGAGAGAGTATTTGGGAAGAGGTTGGCTGAGCCAAAAGTCTTTGAAAGTGTGAGTAAGGTGGTAGTGGTGAGGGCCTTTTATAAGTGGAGAGGAGGGGCACTTTTGGAAAGTAATGAAATGTTACTTTATTATATAACGAGTTTCGGATTTTAAAGATCCCACACTTATATAATTCAAGTATAAGGTGATAAGGGTTAGAAATATACTAATCCAATAGGTTTTTGACAAGTGTAAGCCTTGGAGTTTAAATTATCCTTCCATTTTATTAAAATCTTTAATTAATGAGGTAATCGCTGCATCATCATGGTGTCATAAATAATTTAATTTATTTAATGTCTAAAAAATATAAAAAAAATATCATTACGTAAGAAATCTTCTTATATTTATAATGAATATTTATAGTAAAAAATATGACTTGTATAACCCCATTTAAAAATTGTTTTAGTAAAACAACTCATGTTTGTGATATTTTTATTTTAACATTAAATAAAAAGTTTTTAATGTCATTTTCCTACCAAAGTGGCTCCATGGGGTCCCCAAGTTGACCCATGGGTTTTGTAGGTCATCCATGACTCATCCAATAGGGGTAGGACAGGTTTAAGGGTCATTTCATATTTTTATAATACCATTTTTACCTTAAATTTCACTAATTAACTTTAATCGCGATTAATTAAACTTAAAAGTTACTATTCACCGAAAAATTATTTTTATCACATTGAACCACATTTTACTTCCTAATGAAAAACATGTATGTAGTATTTTTGGAAATTAAATCACAGAAGTGGTAATATTTCATTTAAATGAAAAATCAGTTATTTAACTACCACTTAGTGGTTTCACTATTCATCAAAAATTGAAGTTTTTCAGAACAATGCCAAAATTTCACCCTAAGCTATAATTGATATTCCAAATTCAAAAATGATGTATATTTTAAAAAAATTCCAAACATATAAGTTGCATTAATTAATTTCATAATTAATTCCCGTTGTCACAACAAATAGCGTGTTTTTTAGAAACAATATATATCAAAAGGTTGACAATTGTTTATGTCCAATTTCAAAGTGAAATTAATTCTAATGAACACCATTGGATAAAATGGTAAAAATATATTCTAATTATACTTTAAAACAACTCAATATTATAATTTATTACTATAAATTATTTTGATTAAAAAAGTTATTTTATGTATTTTCACTATTCATAAAAATTTTGAAGTTCTCAGAAAATTACAAAAAATTCAACATAGGCTAATTTCGACATTCTGAATCCAAAAATTAAGTCCATTTTGAAATATAATATATATATAATTTCAAAAATTGAGTATTACTATTCGTAATGGCTATTTTGATTAGTCACGGTGTGTTAGAATCTCGAACTTGCGTACAATGCAAGCTATTGAATTATTAAAAGAGAAGTGTATCCTGAAAGCTCGGGGTGTTACAAGTGTGGTTACCCATTGGGTTATAAAACCATGAAAATAATTGATTTGGATAATAGAGTAAAGTGTGTTTAGAATGACATGTAACCTAAAGTGATTTCTTGATATAGAATCCCTATGTTTTGGTTTATTGATTTCAATATATCTATTAATCAATTGTGATTTAAATTAGATGTAGTATATGAATGATAAATGGTAATTTTCATAATTAATCATTGATATATATGATGAGATATTTGTGATAACCTTATTGTTTGAGAGGACTTGTGTTCCATGATGAAATGAATATATATCAAGTTTGTCCCTTGAACTTGGGAACTTATATGCTATAATGTTTATATTGAGAGGAATCAGCCGAATCCCATGATATAATTCTTGTAGAGATTGATTTATTCCTAGTCCCATGTTATAATGGTTATAGGGATTTGACTCAGATTTTGTAATGCTGGTAGGTATTTGAACCATATTTTTGTGAATATACTATGCTTATATGGCGGTGGATGGAATATTATTAAGACATACTCAGAGGTATTTGGTCATAGCACTGAATCATGTTATATTACCTTCATTATATTGTTGTGTTTGGAATTTTTTAAGACATTCTCATAGATATTACAGCACAGAGCCGAAGTAGGTTGTTATTGTATTTTATTAATTATTGAATTAATTAATGCACATGTTTTTCACTTTACTGTATATACTTCTTAATAGACTATTTAGTTTATAAATAGTGGTTTCTACCAAATTATTTATAATAACTCCCTATTTGCGCCTCCATTTTTCAACCAAGCATATTATGTGGATGCAGGTTTGGATAAAGGGAAAGGACCTTGCAGTTGATTTCTTGTTTTCTGATGGGATAGAGTTTGGAAGTGGGATCGATGTGGGGTATGAGAATGAGGAATTTTGAGTCATTATTTGAGTATACAAGTATTTTTTCTATAATTTTTTAATACATGACATTTAGTTACATTCCATCACATCATTATAATATTCTTGATTATTTTTGGATTAATCAGTTGACATTTATTTTTGAATTCTTCTATGTCTATACTTTTATTTTATTTTGTTTATATGATTTATTCTCTACTGCTATGTCACTTAATACCAGGGGGTATAGTATACCCAATATACATTTCACACCACCTATTATAGTCTACAACCTCTAGCGTACAGGGAGACACACTTGAGGTCTCATAACCAACCCTTTTTTCCACATGAGAGAGTGTCATATTTTGGAATGTTACATGTGGTTTGATATTTATGAGTTTCATTCTATAATATATGTAGAATAAATAATAATTTATTAAATATGACGTTCTAATACATATGAAAAATGTTAGATCTGAGTTAAGGGTTCTTCATCTCAAATTATCTTCTTTGGGACATATGTTATATTATACACCTATCCAATTTTATGAGTTGTATCTAATGTCACTTTGAGAATATTATATGATTAAGGTAATCCAAATTTGGGGGATTGTTACAGAGTAAATATATGGAATTATAGATGATTTTATTTCATCTTTATAATGATTTATGATATTAATGGAAATGATTATCATATTTTGGAGAGTATATTATTAGCGTGTGTGCATTTTTTGTATATGAACTTATGAGTGATTGATATTATTTAGAGACAATAATAAGTTTGTTATTAACATATATATATATATATATATATATATATATATTATGATCAAATATTTATAATTATCGGCCTTTGAATTTTGGAAGACATATTTTGGAGGTGTCTTAAGGTTAGGTTAAACTTTGGGTGTTGTTTTTATGGTTTTAGAGATTAATGTATAACTTCATCATATAAAGTTTTATCCATATTAGATAATATATACTAATAATTTATATTTTGGTAGATATATGGGGGAAGATGAATGACTTATCTTTATTTTTTGGATATAATTATATGTCAAAATAAAATATTATATTTTCAAGTATGAAAAAATCATCTTGAATATTCATTTTTTGGGGTAAGAGATGAAGTGTAAATTTATTGAAGCACAACAAAAATTTGAAATTTTTCTTTTGAAATGGAAAGATAGAAAAAGTTATATTTTATTATATTCTCTATCTAAATGGTAAAGGAATTACTAAAATCTAGGAAAAGGATTATTGATTAAATATTTTATACTTTTACCTTCATTTCTTATGAATCGATGATCTTTTCACTCATCATCGATTTATGGATTTGTGTTCATTATCTTTATCATGACCTTGTTATCTATCACTATCTATTATTCTATGGATTCCAATTTTTTCCTCAATGTTAAAATTTTAACATCCCACCAATGTTCAATTTATCTAAGAATAGAATTCTGTGTTATTTTGTGGAAATGTTTTTGTTTCTTACTTCCACTTTCCAAATGAATTTTTATTTTTCCTATGTACAATGTGGGTTTGTAAAAAAGGTATTTTAAAATACTGATCCTTTTATGAATGAGATAAAATTACAAGGGATATATTTATTTAAGGTGGGAAGAATGAAATAACCTAAAAATTTAGAATACCATTCATGATAAAATTCAATACATGAAACACTAAGTTTTAATCGAACCATGATATACTCTTAAAATATTATTAATTTTTGATACAATTATTGACTAGAAATTAAATTAGAGGGTATTAATAGGATTAAACAAAATATGGAAAATTTATGTTTTACACATGTATAAAATAAATTCATTAGTTATCAATTATTTATAAAAAATCACTTGAAAGTAAAGGAGACGTTTTTTTAAGGGTACTATTTTTATGTGTGCAATGTTTTTTTATCCATATAAATTAAATTTATGACTATTGGTGAATTATATTAATTATATTAATTAAATTTATATATTATATATTTTAATAATTTTTTTAACATTCATTTAATATTTTTTATCCATTGGATATGGATAAATCTACTTTAATGATTAAAATATATTTGTTTAAAATGATTTTAATAATGTCTTGCACTCTTATCTTAAAATATTTTCTACCACTTTAGTAAATTGAATCATGAATAATGAAACCCATATTATTAATTATTATATTCAAAATTTTAAAATATGAATCTTTTATTTTTAGTCATTATGAATAGTAACTTTGGAAAATTTGTGTCGCCTCAGTTAGGGTAAAACGTGTAAAAAAGGGTTTGAACATTGGGATAAGGCTTTAAAATTACAATAAAACATGACTTTATCCTATTGAATTATTTTATTTAATCCATTCGGATTTCTATAAAATATGTCCACTTGGTTACATTTCTCTTTGATTATTACCCTTATATTTTTTTTAGAAAAGGATAAATAAAAATTTTTACTCTCTTGAATTTAATTACTCTAAATTTTTATTATAAGGATATAAATAGGATAATGGAAGTTCTAGATATTTATTGGAAATATTTATTGATGTTTTATAATCATGTTTGTTTATTTATAATTTTTAGTTATTTAATAATTTATTTAAATGCTTAGACAATGACAATATAGTATTTTTTTGAATTAATATAAAAATAAACTAAATGATTTTGAAAATATTAAATGTAAGAAACATTGGGTGAAATATTGTGATCCATGAATTTTATAGATAAATAATACATATTAGGAATGCTTTAAAAGATTATAATCAATTTATTGTGTTTTAAATGGTATATAAAGTCAAATTAAATTAATAGTGTCAAAAATGACATTAATGATATTTTATGTTAAATAATATTTTATTAAATTATTTCAAAATAATAATAATAATTAAATTGAAAAAATAAGATAATAGATGGTCAAAAAGTTCACCCATTTTTTATTTAAAATGTAATTTTCACCTTATAAGTAAAATTGACCCTCTAATATTTAAAATCCATTATTGTGGTTAAGAATAAAATTGTTTAACCAAGGGGTTAAACAAAAAGATAAGGTTTTAAATGACACGAAAACATATCTAAATCTATTAGGATGATACTATTTAGACCTTATATTAATTTATGCTGATTATATGTCCATTTTGAATCATTATTATTGAGAATAAATTAATTTTATATTAATCTTTTTAGTAATTCTAAATGTACCATTTCTCTCCCATATAAAGGGACACCCCTTATCTCTTTTTTACACCACTATAATCTATATAGATCAACCAAAACTAGTCTAATTATATTCCGAAATTTATTATCCTGAAATAATTGGTTCTGGTATTCTTAAAATAACATTTCAAGGCTCCTTAATAAAGGATCTAAAAGAGGTCTCCACAAGACGAGGTCATCATCATACCTGTCATTTTTTAATTTATTTCTTTTATACCTCATATAAATATATTTATTCATAATTAAATAACAAATTAATTATGATAAATATACTATAATTTTATTTTTATCATGAAAAAACCATTATCTACCCTCATCTATAACAGTTGTGAAGTGAAAATATTGCTGGTATGTAATGTGGACTACCATCTCCATGTTGCGATACATTTCATTTTTCATCAACTAATTTCATAGAAAATTTTATTTATTATAAATTATATTCACGAAATTAATATTATTATTGAATTATAATATCATAGATATCTTCTTACCTTCAAATTTGTTGGAGAATTATAACATCACTCGTTCGTATGTGTGGAATACCTCATCCACAAAGTGATGGGATTCATTTTTCATTTACGTTTTACATGAATTTCAATAAGGACTTATTAAATTTGTATATATTATATATATTATATATATTATATATATTATATAATAATTATTTTATAATGGTGAATTATTATTTATCTTTCTTTCATTCCAACCGTCGAAAAGTGAAAACAGTGTTCATGCATACGTAGGCCTACCGTCTCAATGTACGGTGTAATTAATTTTTATATCTCTACTCTTAATGTATGTTTATATATATACTGAAAATATATGACATATATATCATTATTAACATTATAGGGATGATGGAACCATAAAAAAGTAAAATTACCAAAACTACCAAACCAAAACATTGAAGATAAACAAAGAAGTTATCACCCGAAACAATGATTTTAATAAATAATTGTTAATAAACCGATAATAAAAGGTTATAAGTAAATAATATATTGTTTTATATATATATTATTTTTTTCTATTATATATTTATATAAAATTCATATTTATTAAAAAATTTGGTTTGAAAACATACAAATTAATTCTAAATTGAGGTAAGGGTTCTTCATCTGAAAATGACTTCTTTGGGAAATAGGTTATGTTGTTCACCCATCTGCTTATATGAGATGAATATAATTCCCAATTTGATATATTATATAATTAATCACTTTATATTCATTTTAATTAATGTTTCATTTTATGTTATTTCTTTCATGGGGGTTATTATTTCAATGTTACCAAAATGTTAAGACTTTATTTCACAATCTAATCATTATTTGGGATTGTTTACATCTAAGTCTCCACTGGAGTAATTATATTATATTTATATATTAAACAAAATATATTTTATTATCCTCTATTTATTTCTAAATATTAAAAGTTTTAATTTCATTTCCCCCCTTTATATATTTAAGAGATATAAAAAATATCTTTAATAAAAACTGAATTTACTTCTCCCTATAGTCAAAAAACATTTTCTTCTATACACATGTTTTCTAAAAATAATTTCAATATTTTTATAATTATCATAATTTGATTTTTTGATTTCATTTTTACCCATGATTTAATTTTTAAAAAATGGTTTAAAAGGAAAATTCATGTCATTTTTAAAATGAGATACCTTTAACTTTTTAGCAAAAATGTTAAAATATTATTTGTTTTATTGTATATGAAATGAATGGAATATACCAATGTCATTAATGATCAATGAATTGAAGTTACCTATATATTTATCATTTTTTCATATAAAATATTTTTCCTAATATTTTATAAATTTTTAGTTTGCGAAAGAATTTCTCAATGTGGAAATGGATATTTCCTCAATTATGTTTTTAATGATTATTTTGTTATTTCTATTCATAAACAACAAAAACCCTTATTATACTTATGATCAATTGGGGATATGTGGTAATTATTCCATCCTTATTCTTTATCTAGATGTTTTATGTTAAGTTTGACTTAGGAAAGTATTGAAATTCTATATTCTAGTTTTTCTTATAAAATTTTTTTTATTATAAACAAATTTTCATTAATTTCTCTTACATATTCATTTGATGAATTCATTAGAATTATTATGTAATGGTTGGTCCTAGAATTATATACACCCCAATGCATTTATAGGTCTAATGATATGAAAAAAATTGGGTATTTGGAAAATGCCTTACCCATTTATGGATGATGTCTTGGCATGAGGCCTTAATAGTTATTTTTGGATATCTTTGTATGAGGCCTCAATAATAAATCTATGACATCATACATTATGAATTCCACTAAAATGAAATCATTTATTCATTTCAATGTGATTATTTTAATTTTTATTATATCCATAGATATGTTTCAAGATCATGTGATTATTTATATGGAATTATATGATCATCAGTTTTCCTATCATATTATTCCACATTATCAAGTTATTAATTAAATCGAATTCTGTTTCAAATATTTACACTTTAATATTTATTATTCCTTATTTACACTTTATAGAATCCATTTTATATAAAACTTATTGATCATTTTATCTCACATATTCCTTATTTTTATTTTCCCCGGATACTCAAAAGTGTATTGTGATTGATATGCAAGGACATGTTGAAGAGAATAATGATGTTCCCAAAGAAATTACTATATAGTATTTTATGTTTTCAAATGAAATGTGAGATTCAAGAATGTATCTATTTTACCAATACTATTACCTAATTTGTCCATTGGGGTGTGATCACTTGTGTCTTATATAATTATATTAATGTATCCATTGGATCTGGGTTACTGTTGTCAAGGACATAACAAAAGTAACCTCACATAAGGGATTTTATGATACATTGTTTCCCTCAGATGAACATAAATTTAAGGATTTGAGAATTGGTTTTCTCTCCCTCAATATTGTATTTTTGTGAATACAAGACTGTGATCCTTTGTTTGATATGAATTCCTCAAAAAAACATACCATCCAATCCTAGATTTGAATAAGGGGATTGAATTTGTTCTTTTAAAAGCTGAAATACTCTAATATATTTCATCTTCAGTGGGTTTGCCTATAAGATTTTATATGGTAAATTTGGTTTTTTGATATGTATTTTTTTTCTAGAATGTTGGATGGGGTTGACCTTAAGGATATCCTCATTGATATTATTTTCCTTGTTTCTAATTAATTTAGGCTAGATATTTCCATCTATTATAAAATGTTTCCCAATCTTTATGATAAATGAAATTTCATTGAAAACTCCTCTGAAAAGTGTTGAAGAGACCTAGGATTCTCTAATTGTAAAAAGTTTGGGGACATGATTGGAAATTGAATGTTCAAGATGCCTCTAAACACTCTTGTTTAAAAGATATTAATACATCTAAATATATAGATGATTGTGGTATTATCATTTAAGGGAATTAAATTAAAATGATTTTTAGAGTCACTATTGGGAATTCACATGTTGTGGAGGCTATTAAGAGACAAATCATGGATTAATCCAATGTTGAGGGATGAGTTTCTTTCAAGGATGAGTCTTAAGCTTCATTTCTCCTTGAGACACAGAGGAAGAGGGATTCCACCTACATGTAGCAGTATCTATTTGACATTAATAAATCAAGATTCAATGACGTTTTTGGTGGGAAATGATGTTGTTATTAAATATATTACCCTATAGATAGAGGTAACGTATTATACTAACAACTTAGATGTGGCTGGTGAGTATTAGATGCATTGAACTAATTATGATAGTGTGACTCACATTGTTGTACCTACACTTGTGATACCTACAGTTATGGACTCTGAAGACCTTGTAGGTACATCTGAAATGTCAATTTTTTTGGGACTCTGTTCAATTATTGAATTTTCATTTCATTTTGCTAGTGGGAATCTAGGAATCATATAAGTGGTTAGAGGCAGTGCTAAGGATAATGATTTTTGAAATGACCCAGATACAAAGTCATGTTAAATTAATATTGAAATTAAATTTGACTATACTGACTTGTTGAAAAAACATAATATGACTTCAAAGTCCCAAAATTTGAAAGGGTCCATTTTCTAGACTCTTCCCAAACACAGGGAAAGAAGGGCTCACCTAAGAAGCAACATGGATCAAGTCCTAAGGCAAAAATCACTACTGGGATGAAGGTCTCTCCAATCACACTAAGTTTAAATAATAGGAACGATGTCTCTATGAATTCTATGGGTACCCTTAAATCACCAACTACTATAGAGATTTGATAATGGGTTGTTGGGATCTCAGAAAACGATTACAATCATGGAGGATCAGATGTTCTAGTGAGTTACTTGTTAGATGCATTGAACCTATACTGCGGTAGAAAATACTCATAATATTTGAATAGGGAGGACAACTTAGAACTTTTTAGATGCAGTGATAAGTGTACTCGTTTGGTTAGGGATATAGAGATTGGATTTAATTCGATTATATAGGTTAGATACGTCTTTAAATAAAGGGATTATATTAACAATATAATCCTAAATAGTAAGGAAGTGAAGTTTTTGGGTGTTTCCTCCCCCAATATTTTCTCCATACATGAAAAAATTAAAAATCAAGAATTTGATAGTGTTTATCTTGAGGTCCTTGGGAAGGATGGTGACAGAAGAAGGAAGGGAATATCTCTTCTTTTATCATAATCTATAAATGATGTTTACAACATAGAGCCCAAGGCATTGGGAAACCCCAACATACTAAAGGAAGGCTTTATGGATCCTATTGAACCCCCCACACTAGATGACAGTAAATTTTTTCCTATAATATCTCAAGATCTTTCCTCCTTGTCATTGAATGGGCATATATCAAAGAAGGATACACCTATTCTGCAAGCCTTAGTAGGGGATGATGCAAAAAAAATATGATTTTATAGCAGCCACAAATATGAAGGAATAGTTAATTGATGATTCCAAGAAGCCATAAACTTGTAGTATAGGTTGACACCCAATAGGATGGGGTGGATCGTGGGGTAGAAAAGTGACACCTTAAACAATGATTACAGTCTTACAATGTCTCTCTTATAGCTCACTTTGTTCTGTTGATGCTTTTATGTATTTTGTTTCTCTGTGGAATTTTTTACAACACACTTTTGATCTTTCTACTCCATGTAATTCATGTGGTTTTGGGTATTTTTTAAATAAACTTCTCTTTGAAAATAATTTGGTGAAACAAAATCCATGGTTCAAGCCATCATTTATTAATAAATATATAAATAGTAATATTATATATAAATGTTTTCACAATATAATATTATTTATAAAACTATAAAATTAAAAGTAAGAATTTTTTATTTATATTTATAATGATGTTTAATTCCTAATATATATATATATATATATATATATTTATCAAAAACTAATTATATAGATGTATATATTATATTGATTGCATTTAAAAAATATAATTAATTATTCACTAAATTTAAATTCTTCATTATAATTAAAATAATTGTTTATATAAATGTATAAATATTTTTCTATGTGTGTTTGTGATATATAGTAGAAAAAACACATACGAGTGTATATCTGGCTATACACAAACACATACACATATATGCAATCACATCGATATACATGCACATACACATGTATACAATTGTGCACGCACAGAGGAATACATATACACATACATAAATATAAACATACAAACATATACACATACACACATGCATACACATACACACACATACATACACATACATACACATACATACACATACACATGCATGCTTTTACAGACACACACACACACATAAATACACATGCACATACACATACATGCATATACACATGAATATACACATTCAAACACATAAATGTACATATATACACACATATAGTTACACATACACATAATCATACAAATATAAACATACTTCTACATACATGCACATGTGAAAACATACACATATACACATACATATATACATATATATATGTATATACACATTTACATACATACATACTAAACATATAAAGACACACACAACGACACATGTACACATATACATACATACATACATGCACATCCACGTACATATATACACATAAACATACATATGCATACTGTTAGGACCAATAGGGTCTTATATACCCTGAGGGGGGGGGGGGGTGAATCAGGGTATGGATATGATTTTCTATATTTTTCGTACCCCCTAGATCTTGACCTATTTACCACAAGGGTCACTTTGTTTGCACTTGTGTGTTTATTATGATCACTTATTTTATTATTTATCTAATGATTATGCTTTATATGAAATACAAGAAGGAAATCACGTAGACAGGGAGATTTTTACTTGGTTCACCCTCACTAGGCTATATCTAAGGAGCATATAACAACAATGTGCTGATGTACGAAATCCACTAAAGATCACTGCCAATAATTTTTAGGCTAGATCACTGATTTTCCCAAGCTCATAGAATTTATAATGTTTAGGTTCAGCTCACTGATTTCTGAAGGGTCTATTTCTATTTCTCTCTCACTGACTCACTGCCGGTGGAGAGGATCAACTTCTCCCTCTTCCTTTTCTCACTACTCTGGAAAGGATCCAATCACAGTTTAAAGACTTGTAGGTCCCTTCATTGTCACAAATGAATGAATCTTTTCTGTATGTAGATAATCTGTTGAAGTTCCACTTTCATCCACTGATGAATACATCATTACCACATATGCACCAGGTAATCATTCAACTTTCGCGTAGCCCTAGAATAATTGGCGTGATTATCTATTTTTGGCACGCTTCTACATAATTGGCGCACAATTTTCACCATTCCACTTGTGTGACACCCCCTTCTTAAAATATACACTTGGGAAACTCACACAATTTTATGCCCAAACCAATATTGGCTTGCAACTATCAACTGGTGCTCAAATTTTAAGTATCTTTATTCTTGCGCGACCAAACCACCACTTGCGCGACCAAAACACCTGCGCAACTGGAGCTCTAATTTTCTCTAAGTGTTGAACTATATTCAAAATGAGGAGGAGTGTACCTCGATTTATAGGCATTTTGGATGCCCTAAGCACCGGCGCACAAGTCTCCTCTCAGCGCGCATGTCCAGCCGCCCTAGTATCTATCACCCTAGTCACTTGTGCAACCAAACCAAAACATGGGAGCCCCACTATAATTTTCCATATTTCGATGTTATGATCTTGAAAAAAATATGGTGTGCAAGTTTTTAAGCCTCAAATAAATCGACATGCAAGTCCCTTTTCCAAAAAAAATTTTCTCCATTTTTCAATTTTTAGACCAAAAAATTTGGCAAACACTGGAAAATGGTGCCACCTTGTATCTGTTCCTTTTGTACCACCTCCAGATCATCCATTCCTTTTTAATGGTTCTTCTATCAAACATGGACTACCAACAACATCTATTTAACATGAAAATCACCATGTAAACCCCCTTTTTCAACAAATTACACATCGTGGTTTTCTTTGTGATCAAACACAACATAGAGGCCCACTTTTTAAACAAACACAATCACCTACAAAATTCTTCAATGATGCCTTGAAGGATTTTTTATCAACAATATCCCCCTTTGGGTTTGTTGACAACACTCTCATATAAATTCTATACACTTTGACACCTCATTAATGCTTCTTCTAGCCGCTACCACCCTTCACCTCTTGTGATTTTGATAGCGTTCAAGGATTCACTTAACACATACTCTAAGCCCACATGAGCAATGCTCACCATGAGAAACAAGTGTAAATGTAAAGATCATCAATGAATCACTTCATTTCTAACAACAATTTTTGATACCAAACTGATACCAATTGATAAAATGATACCAATTATGGATTGTTGGAAACCTTCTCACATTGTTCCAAAATCACTCTTCTACTTTTATCATGATCCTTAGCTATCATGATGTCTACTCATTGACCGATAACATCTAGCATCGTCAGATTCTGAAACTCTCCCCATGCCTCATTTCTCTCCCCTACCTCGCTGCTCCACCGGTCAGCTTCTCCATATGTCAAATTCTCCACAGTTTCTCCCCATTGAGGAGTCACTATTTATCCCCCTTTGTCAAAGAATACAAAGGTCACACCTATGTGGTCTGAGACATTATAAAGAACCCATATTTTCACAATAGAGAAAAACATACCATACATTCGA
Source organism: Viscum album (assembly GCA_963277665.1). Taxonomy (NCBI): domain Eukaryota; kingdom Viridiplantae; phylum Streptophyta; class Magnoliopsida; order Santalales; family Viscaceae; genus Viscum; species Viscum album. Next base: position 1,079,529,787 of record OY728145.1, on the reverse strand, counting down.
GAGAGGGGTGGGGGGCATCCACACATTTTCAAGTTCTGGGAGTCGACTGAACTCCCAGAGCCATTCGATGCCTCTCAAATGATTCCTTAAGTAAGGAATTTGTTATAATGTCTGTAACCTGTAGTTTTGTAGGCACATACTCCAACTTTATGATTCCCTACTCAACCTTCTCCTTGATAAAATGATACTTTATCTCAATGTGATTTGTCCTAGAATGATGGATGGAATTTTTTATATTATTTATAGCACTTGAGTTATCACATTGGATTCCAATCGGAGACTTCACTTCAACTCTCATATCATCAAGCTACTACTTCATCCAAAATAACTGAGTGCATGCTTGAGTGACCACAATATACTCGACTTCTGTGGTGATCAATTAAATACAATCTTTCTTCTTTCTCAGCCAATAAATACACAATCCCCCAAGATAGAAAGCACCTCCTGACGTTGATTTCCTATCATCTACTGAACCGGACCAATCTGCATTAGTATATCCCAATAAATCTAACTAGGATTTTTCAATATATATTAAGCCAAAATCCACCATTCCCTTGATATACCGAAGTATTCTTTTCACTAAAATCATGTGGATTTCCTTGTTATTGATTTTATATCACACTTCTTAACATGTGGTGAATACAATGGCAGGCCTTGTCGCAATCAAGTACAAAAAACATAGAATGATTTGCCTATATCCTGTGACAAATACTACCTTTCCATCCTCATCCATTGACTCTTTCATCCAGTTAGCAACCGAAGCCTTCATCTCATTAGAATTGTCTATTCCAAATCTCCTCAGAACTTCCTTATCATATTTGGATTGAGAAATTGAATTACTATTTCTTCTTTGTGACACCTGTAAACCTAGGAAAAACGTCATCTCTCCAAACATTGACATTTCGAACTCACTTCTCATGAATTTGGATAACTGTCTGCACTGAGCATCATTTGATCTGAAAAAAATTATGTCATCAACATAAAATAGCATCATCATCCTATGATTATTGTCATTATTAAAAAAGAGATTGTAATCAACTCCCCCATGCTAAAAACCAAGCATCTTTAAATACTGATCAAGCCTTGAGTACCATGCTCTTGGTGCTTGCTTCAACCCATATAATCCCTTCTTTAGATGAAAGACCTTATTCTCATCCAGATGAATGAGAAAACCATTTGGATACTCTATATACACTCATTTATTTAGAATCCCAATCAAGAATTCGTATTTTACATCCATTTGAAACACTTTGAACTTTTATTTCACTACAATGGCTTGAAATAATATGATTATCTCAAGCCTTGAAACCGGTGAAAATGTCTCATCAACATCCATTCCCTCTATCTGGGAGTATCCTTTTCACACTAGTTATACTTTGTTTCAAATCAATGTTCCACCTCCATTCATCTTTTTGTGAAAAACTCATTTCATCCCGATGACATTCTTATCAGTTGGTCTCAAAATAGTATCCCACATCTAATTCTTCTCAATCTTATCTAGCTCTTCATTCATAGCCTAAACCCATTTTCATCTTCACCTAATTCACTAAACCAATTAGACTATACCTCTGATAGGTATGATTATTTCTTTAGAGTCATCACCTTCCATGTCTTCACTAGGTCTGTATGATTACCAATCATACCTTTCAAGTCAATTACAACTCAGCTCTTTGACTTTCATGCTGATATAGATTTGACTTCCTTCGGTTCATTATCAGTATCTTCATTAGAATTAGCATTTTCCACTTATACTCTCGCTGAGTCTCTTATAACATCATCATATTCAATAGACATCCTTTATATCCCATTGAGATCTTTCATCTGATTATGAGATAGAGATCTCCCTCTATGGTGTGCAACTCTTCCTATTGTTGGGACCAATGTTTTAACCCACAAGCGTTCTCCATCTCCTGTATCATTTATTCTCATCTGGCACTTCGTATTGATCCATCGACAAAATCTCTAATCCTATTAAGTTGGAACTCAGTGTAGGAAACCGGAGACATAGTTCATAACACAATCACTTCCTATTGTGCTATGTTTCTCCCTTTCTTCTTCAAATTTGGTACCTAAGTAGAGTAAATTGAAACTAAAAAGCTTATCAAATCGTCCCCTCCCATCTTTAGATGCCACTTCCCCTTGGATCATATCTCCCTAAAACACGAAACACATGAATCATCAGTTAACAGAATTTATATACATAGGGGGAGGGGACCTTTTGGAATCCTCAAGAAGAGGATTGTGGTAGATCCTGATGGGTAGACCCTTTGATTCTTTATTTCAAATCCCCACTCTCATTCCATTCCTTCTCTAACTACCTAAGCAGATCTAAATTTTCAGGCAATATGACTAGGCATTCTTTACCCACATGATGAGCCTTTTTCTGATATGTACATTCTATAGGCCTGGCCTTTATCACCATTTGAGGTTTAAACCCACTAGTGCACATTTCCTTCTTTGATGTTCCACCAAAATTCAATTTCCCATGATTCATTCTCTAAGTAAAAATCTATATACTTGTCATTTTCCCTTGATTCTTCCTCCATTGCAAGGATCTTACTCTTTCCTCCATGTTTCTTCATGGCACATGACATTCAAATTTCTCAATAAATTGTTTGTTCATTTTTTGTTTATTAGTTGTTTGAACCATTCCACCCCTTCTTGTTGGTTTTGAGTTTTCCACTAATTTAATATTATTATTTCTCACAACTGGAGTAAATATTCCCGTTAATCATCCAGGTATTTTCACATTCTCTTTAATAGATTTGTTGTGAGTGTAGCCAAGTAGGTGACTGATACACCATTCTTTCAGCTCCCTGTGATTCCCCTGAGGTTGTAAGTATGTTATTCAACTTGGAACTTTGTATTCCAGTGTAGAATTTCTCATTATGCCCTACTATAGTTGAGAATCTCCGTTCAAGTTCCCTTTCCTTTCTTGCTTTATTCGTACTACAATGTCATTCCAAATGCCCATAATCCATACATATAAAACATTTTCCCTCAAAGGAATACCTAGTTTCATCATTTATTGGTCGAGATGTTGATGCATCTTAAATTCTTCCTCTGACATTGAGATCTTGAGCTTCCTAAAACATACTCATAGTGTGTCCCATTATTCCACAGTAATAACATATGATGAATGCTTTCCACTGAGAGACTCTTTTTTCTGATTTCTCAGGAAACTTCTTCTTATTATCAAATTTATTACAGTTTCTATTTTAATAGCCTGAAATGTATTTCTAAGCCTCTAAATAGAAGCTTCATGTATGACCCTGAATTCCACAAAAAATGGCACATGCTATCATTGCTTCCTATAAAATCCTTTTTAGGTCTATCTATAGCACCTATAAGGTTCTTTTTATCTCTCTAGATTTTAACATCTATTTTCCTATCATGCATAAGAGTGGGATCATTATATCCAAATCCCAATTTTCCAAAAATGGATGGTCTTTGGGATGATACAATCCATTCTTGATTATCCTCTAAAGTAGAATATTTAGCTTTCATTTCATCATCACCTATCGAAGGATAATCAAATAATAAGTGTAAGGCATCCTTCAATATGGGATTCTCTTTGGAATTAAATTTCTCTATTTCTTTCTTGACTAACACTAGATCTTCCTCTAGATGCATAATATTTTTATCTCTTCATTCAGGTTGGGAAATGAGTTCTCTTTTAAGATTCCTTCCACTACTCATCTCATCTTACAGTTCTCATGTGATCTTATCTACCATATCACATTGATCATTTATTTCCAATTTTTATTTAGAAATAAAATTAGTGGCATATATATTCTCTTGTTGTAGACTTTGACTCTTCTGAACTAATTCAGATAGCTATGTAGCAAGCGCATCATTGTTGGCTTTCAGATTCTAAATTTCATCTGAGTTCAAATTCTTTCCCTTAACATCACCTTTGATATTTTCAATCTTTATAGAAAACTTTTTTAGTTCTTCATATTAGGAATCATTATTCTCCCTTAGATTAGTAGCCACATCAATAAGCCTTTGATTTAATCCTCTTCACTCATTGACATCAATTTCAAGTACCTGGATCCAGATATCATTATAGTGGAATTCTTCGTCCAATTTCTGAAACAATTCCTTTGTCATATCGACATCATATACCAGTGGCCTTCTTGAAACTTCTTTATCATTCATAGTTTCCGCATCACTTTGAATTTCAAGTACATTACTCATTCCTACATCATTCTTAAGTGAATTTATCTTTTCTCTATCTCATTCATCTAAGACTTCCTTCAAGAAGTTGTTTGATTCCTTTAGTTGAATCATAATTTTTCCATAAACACATCCACACCGAGGAATACCATCAGACATTTACTTCTTCTTTGATGTTTTTCCGTTTGTCATGGAACAACAAGATAAGAGCAGACTGAATATTCAATCACAGAAATTTACTGAACCAAGTTAAAGAAAAAACATTTGATAAATGAAACCAATCCCACTAATACCAATTGTTATGAAAAAAAGGCTCCTATATACCCTGAGAGGGGGGGGGATAAGGGTATGGATATTATTTTCTATATTATTCCTTCCCCCTAGATCCTGACCTCTTTATCACAAGGGTCACTTTTTTTGCACTTGTGTGCTTATTATGATCACTTATTTTTTTATCTATCTCATGATGATGCTTTAGATGCAGTGCATGAATGAAAGAAGTAAGATACAATGATTTTTACTTGGTTCACCCTCACTGGGATAAGTCTAAAGAGTATAAAATGTCAATGTGTCGATGTACCAAATCCACTAAAGATCACGGCCAATAATGTTCAGGCTAGATCACTTCTATGCCAAAGCTTCTTCCTTGACAATTTTTAGGGTTAGCTCACTTCTTTCCCAAGGGTCACTCCAAATTTCTCTCTCACAGGACCACTATCAGTGGAGAGGATCACCTTTTTCCTCTTCCTTTTCTCACTACTCTGGAAAGGATCCACTCAATGTTTGAAGACTTGTAGGTCCCTTCATTATCTCCAATGAATGCATCTTTATCTGTATTAAGATTATCTATTGATGTTCCACTTTCATCCACTAATGAATAAAACTTTACCACAAATGCACTAGGTAATCTTTCAACTTTCGCACAACCCTAGAATAACTAGCGAGCTTATCTATTCTTGGAACTCTTCTCTATGCATTGGCATGCTTCTACCAACCTGGCACACAAGTGTCTCCAAACCAGTTGCATGACACCCCCTTCTTCAACTATTAACATGGGATAATCACACCCTTTTATGCCAAGTAAAATATTGGTGCCAACTATCAACTGGAACACGACTTTTGAGTATCTTTATACTTGCGCGACCAGACCACCACTTGCAGAACCAAACCACCTGCGTGACTGGAACTCTAATTTTCTCTAAGGGTTGAACTCTCTTCAAAATGAAAATGGGTGGAACTATATTTATAAGAATTTTGGAAACCCTGACTACCAACGCAGAAGTCTGCATTCAATGTGAAAGTCTAGCCGCCCTAGTCTATCTCGCCCTAGTCACTTTTGCGACCAAACCAAAACGTGGGCACCCATCTTTCCTTTGCCATATTTTGATGTTCTGATCTGGAAAAACATATGGCGTGCATGCTTCCAATCCTCCAAGACAGCGGCGCACAAGTACCTTTTCCAAAAACACTTTTCTCCATATGTCAATTTTGAGACCCAAAAATTTGGCAAACATTGGAAAATGGTGACACCTTGTATCTTCTCTTTTTGTACCACCTCCAGATCATCTGTTCATTTGTCGAGGTTCTTCTATCATACATGGATAGATAAAAACTGCGCTTGAACCCAAAAAATCACCATATAAACCCCCTTTGTCAACAAATTATACATCGTGGTCTACTTTGTGAACAAACACAACATAGGGTCCCACTTTGTCAACAAACACAATCATCTCAAAAATGTTTCAATGATGCCTTGAGGAATTTTTACCAACACATACACATACATGTATACATTTGTTTGTATAAACATACATACACATACGTATATATATATACAAACATATATATATATATATGCATATAAAAATGTATGTGTATAAACATATTTACATACATACACATACATTCATGCATACATACATATACACATACATACAAACAAACATACATGCATTCCTAAATTCACATTTGCATACATATACACATACACAAATGCATAAAAAATATATATACATGTATACATTCATAAATATATATACATACATACACATTCATATTTTATATACATACAAATACTAACCCCTCATTTATTCACTATTTTTTTGTCATGCCGTGTGTTTTTCAAGTGATACCAAACTCACGTCACCCTGTAATCCTACATATGAAAAGGGTTTAAAACCTAGAAGCCTCCCTGGGGAGGATTTCTAGACCATTTACGGTTGATGACATAGGTAGTGACATGGGTGATGAAACATGAAAGTGTGCAGACCCAAGTGCATGCTGGAACAATGCAGGACGTAGGCAGAGGGCTTTTGGGGCAGGATATTAGGGCCTTTAGGCTTTAAAATTTTCAATTACCTAGATATATAGTGCGTAAATCTTAAAATAGGGGTGTGATATATCCTTGTGATCCCATATGTTTGTGTTATTTATTTTCTTGTAACCTCCAAGTCCTAAAATATCATTATATTATATTTAAATATACATTTTAATGTATTTAAATACATTACTAAATGTTTTTATTTTTTAATATAATAATTTTTATTATATAAATTATGAAAATATAATTTATAATAAATTTATACTTTAATATGAATTATCTTTTCAAATATTCATTTTATATGAAAAAATATTTTAATATTTAATATATTTATTTTTAGACTTTATAATATATAAATATATGCACACTCACAAAAAAATATAATTAACTATGTATATATGTGGTGTAAAAATACTTGAATATTATAAATTTTATAATGTGAATATAAATTAAAAAAATTATATATGAACTATATTGAATATATTTATGCATTTTTTTATATTGTTCATATCACAATATTTTATAACACTTGTGTGTGTAATTTTGAATTTATATAAAATAAAGTGGTATAAAATAAATAAATTATGGATGATTATATATATATATATATTAAAATAGGATAGGGAAAGGCCCCTTTCTTATTGAATGAAGGAAAGAACTCTTTTTTCATACTGTGTATAGGGGAACTCAATACATAGCATATAGGCCTAGGGCATGAGATCCCATTGCATGGACCATATGCTCTAACCTGTAGGTCCATAGATGGATTGAATGTATATTGAGAATGAGAGCCAATTACAGTGGCCCATAGTCCATAACCCATAGGTCCTTTGGCTGGACCGTACTGTGCCTACCCATCCTACGCTCACCTATTTCTGTGCCACCAGAGGCTTCCACCACATTTATCACTCATACTATCATCCTCATGCACTATTTTCTTCTAAGACACTTCCACTATCATCCCAATGTGCCCGAACCACTAGTGGGTACCACTTGTGGCCCTCACCATTACCCATGTGCCTCAAACCTTAGATGCTCAACACACCCCACTGTCATTATCATGCCCCCAAACCACCAGAGGACACAACTTGCTTTTCCATTTCCAATGTCCTTGTGTGCTGGAATCATAATGACACTAGTCCTCCCATGTTCACTCACACGCACGGAAGATAAATCTCACCCCACCCCAAATAAATGGTGGAGTTTCAGGCATCCACTCACTGTTGAACTCTAATCTTGAGGACACACAATGAGAATATATCAATATGGGTATATAAAATATATATGCAAGGTATCCTTTATAAGTGTGTTTGTGTGCGTGTATATTTATTTTAGCATATTTATGTGACGTGAAAAATGTATATATATAAATATATATAATTATAAATATATATGTATATTATAGATTATGTAATAGGAAAGAAAATATATAAATTTAAATATTAACTTTATTTAATTATTTAATTTATTTATATGTATAGTTCATATTACAATGTTTTATAATATGTTTGTGTGATTATATTTTTTTATATAATTAGAAAAAATTATAACTTAATATATATATATATATATATATTATTTTCATAAATAAATATAATTATTGTCATATAAATTATATTTCAAACTATATAAGCCTATATATATAATATAATATTCTTTGTACCACTAATAAGTGCTAAAAAAGCACTGATACCTGTTATCATTTATTTTCACTAAATAAAACACTTATAACTGATTACCTTTATCAATACTAAAAAATGGGATGAGAAAGGGTTCTCTTTTATCATTAATTTCTTTAGTAGTGATAAAGATTTACTTTATCATTACTCTTATATAGTTCATAAAAAAAATCCCTTTGTCATCATTTTTTAGCACTAACAAAGGGTAGTTTTGAATAACACTTAGAATATTGTAGTGAAATCTTCAGAGTTGAAATATCTGTACATTTGTACCTTCTTCATTCATTGATCTTCTCATCGGTGGTTTCAAAGGTGTTTTTGTAGTATTTGGAACCTATATAAGTTCCACCTTGGACCTCAATAGTGATTACGGTGTTAGTATAGAGAGTATAACTTTGCATGAATGTACCATTCATTGAAATTATAATCACCATCACCTTTTTCATTGAAGGGACATGTACAATTTATTTTTTCATTCAACATTAAATTGAATCTCCCCAAAACATATTCGATGCAACTATGTAATGTTTCTCCACCCCATTACTTCAATAACCACATACACACACACAAACATTTCTAAATCATAATCACATATCAATATTTTTCAATATAACAAAAATAAAATTTTCAAGGGAACCCCCATGGTTATTCCTTTTTTCAATTCCTATGATAACATAATGTCGAAAAAAATTCCAATTCATAAAGAGTTGAAAAATGAAGAAAGAAAATGCGATGAAAATCTGACAACCAAGTTAAGCTAGGAATGAAAGAAAGGAAAAAAAGAAAACTATGATTTTATACTGGTTCAAACCACTTTGGTATAACTACATGATAAAAAAACATGCTATTAAAACCATTTATTAAATCTAAAAAAACCATGTATTAAAAATTGAGATAACAAAAAAAATCAAGCAAGAATAATAAAACTGCAACAATGGAAATCCAAAAAATTGAAAAAAAGTGTCTCTTATTAATAACCTAGATTACTAACTAGATTCCACAAATAAGATTCTCTATGATTCTATAATTGAGTCAAAAATGGGCAATCAAGATCCTTATAACTAATTAAAAAAATACATTTACCAAAACATAGTTCCAGGGTGATCTATGATCTTTCTATTATGAGGGAAGTATTATGTCTGGTAGGGAACAAAACCTCTTAATCTAGTCGATATCCTTTAAAAAATCCACCACTTCTCCCCCTATCCCTCTTTGGAATAAAAGAAATCATCTTACTAGAAGCCTTAAAACAGTTTAATCTGTCTCAATCTAGATATGTGTAGAAGATATATCCATGGGAATCAAGAGTTGTTGTACTGGATCAATGAAATTAATGGATTGAATTGAACCCGAATAATCTTATAAAAATAGGGAAATAGAAATAAAAAAACCTTGTATAAGGATGTATTAAAATGTTATGTAAAGGTTCTCTTATTTCTACATTAGGGTAACTAAATAGCTTCATTCAAATAAATTAACTAGACCCCTGTTGCGTAAAGGTCAGCCAACTGCTACATAAAGTTATCATGCATTTTCCAAAATGATTTTTTTTGATTTTTTTTGAATAACCCCCTTTTAAGAGGATAAGTGGTAACCCACATGCATAAAACCCTAAAACTAATTTCATTAATAGACCCATCAGTCCAGATTCAAAATTAAAGTATTCCAAATTCAAATCTAAAAGTCGTCACCCACAAATGATTGGATGGATCGAGCATAGTGAAACCATTGAAGTTGTAACATAATTCTATTCACTGGATCTCCCATAAATATTTTCACTGAAACCCATAAATTCTATTAGAATCACTTGAAAAGAGTTACCATCGATGAAAACACTCCATAGAGACAAAACCCTAAGTAGCATGCTTGCTGCATAAAGGTAAACCATTCTGTACAAAATCTATATAAAGTTCCCCAAGACATCATGTAAGGGTAAAAATAGAATATAAGGTAATCATATGGGTAAGCCAAGGACACACATAAAGGTAAAACCACCACAACATAAGGTTAACATAATAATATAAAAATTAAGTAGAGGCATGGAAAAAACAACTAGAGAATTACAATGAATATATAAAAAATCTATACTACAATAGAAAACTAATAAGAATGTAGTTTCATTTTGAAATAAATCACACTTTATAAATAGAATAATATAAACCATTTATAAAAATAAATTAAAAAAATATGTATCATGTTTTAACAAAAATTATATTCAAGTGGAACCAATATTAAAATATCTAAATAATGATTGACCCTAGAAAAATCCATAACCTTAGTAAAACTATTAGCTAGGTCTTTATTGGTGTGTATATTATTAACACATAATATTTTATATTCAATAACCTCTCTAATAAAATTCAACCCAATATATATATTCTTTTATCAACCATGGAATAATAGGTTCTTAGAGAGATGTAGGGTGGTTTTTGAATCACAATGAAAAATAAAAATAATATAAAAAATGAGTTTATAAATAAAACCCTTAAGGCCAATAGATTCATTTTTAGACTATGAAAATGAAATATTATCTACATCAATGATTGATATGGATATGGATAATTATATATTTCATTTCCAATAGATAGATCCACCATATATAATAAAAAATATCTACTTTTTGATTTCATCATATTATCATTTCTAGCATAATCAGAACCAACAAAACTAGTCACTAAGTCTCAAAAATTAGAATTCCTGGCAAAATAAATTGAATGGAATGATATAGAATATATTCACCTCAGTAACCACTTATTTGATTGATAATGTTGTCTACCTATATTTTTAATGATCCTACTCAAAGAGAACACATAGAAGGAAACATTCAACCGAATAAAAAGCATAGTGTATATAATACTACCCACAAAATTATCATATGGGGTTATAATAATGTATTTAATATCTATATTAGTGGTAGTATAAATCAAAAATACATTGAAATATTGAGAAAATGGAACAATAACCGGTCTTAAAATATATACAATGTTTCTCTTAAGAACTCTATGTGCATAGGAACATTGAGATAGATAAATTAACCCTTTCCTTCTAACCCAAATGATTTCTATACCTATTACCTGATTCAAAAAATCCAAATATTTCTTAAGATGAATTAATTTTCATTTTGATTTTTGTGATTAAATTAATATTAATTCATATAGGAATGATTTCATCAATATAATATAGCATGTAATGCATGATTTGTTTAACAATTATAATATAAACACATGGAACAATCTAACTCAATTATATTACCTGAATAAATCAATATTTAATTCCATTTATATATGATTTAATTAATCCATACAATATATTTTAGGTAAAAAGACTTGGTGAGTTTTAAATTTTGGTTCAAAATCTATAGGAGTCTTTAAGTATAACTTTTCATCTAAATTGCCATGCAAGAAAGCTATTTTGATATCAAGTTGTTAAACATGAAAATATAAATAAGAAAAATAGTAAGAAATACTCTAAAAAAAGAATTATTAAATATAGAAGAAAATATTTTAGAATAGTAAATTATTACATTTTGAAGGAAACCATTAGAAACTAATCTATCCATTTATTTGATTTTATTAAATATAGTGTTATTTTATTTTCTATTATAGATCCATTTATTTCCAATAAACATCGAATTTATTTGTATATTGACTCTATACCGTGTATGGTTCTTTCGACGAGATTCCTTCTCACCTTTCATGGAAAAAATCCAGTGTATTGTATTTTTTTTCAGGGGTATTATTATTTTATCTTTGGGGATCCTCGCCATCAATATCATGGGAAACATGTATAGAAAAGGAAACCATATCAGTATCATTTTTTCAATAAAGATGCCCAATAACTCTTCTCTCCACACACCTAGTGAGATTGTAATATCTATGATCACTAACGGATTCTACATCTGATATATTATTATATTTGAATATAGAATCTAAATCAAGTAGATGGATAGGTGGAGGAATCTCAATAAAAGACTCACCATTAGTGAAAGGGTCAAGCTAAATAAACCTCTTATAAGAAGGATTAATACTACTTTAAATGGGAGGCCATACTTAAGGAGGAATAGAATCTTGAAACATCACTTCCCAACTAAAAATACACTTTTGAAAATTAGGTTTATATAGCCATATATTATACCCTTTCACCCCTCAAAATATCCTATAAAAATATATCTAAAAACCCTAGGATAAATATTGTCATAACTGACATGAGTAAAGTAAGTGTATCCAAATACTCTAAATAGTCCATAGGAAGGGAGCAATATACTGCAAAGCTCCTTTATATTCCTAAACCCATTGGAATATTAAGTATATGTATTTATAAAATAAAGTTTCATAATGGTAGTCTCATCCTAGATGGACATGGGAAATTCATAGCATGAAATCATTCTATATATATATTAATGAATAGTGAAATTAATGAATTCAAATATAACATTTTTAGGAGTATAGCTCGATTTTTAATGTCTCAAAATTCCCTCATACTCATGGAATATAGAAAACTCTGTAGACATGTATTCATGTTTTTCATCAGTCCACAAGGATTTATATTTCTTTTAATATTGATTTTCAATAGATGATTTCCATGTTTTAAATAACCCAAAGGCCTTATATTTATTTCTCAATAAGTAAATTGAAGCATTTCTTGAATAATAATTTATTAACGAAACAAAATTAGAGCTTCTACCATAGGAGATAATCATTATAGGACCCCCAAATTAGAGTTTACATACTCAAGTGGTGACTGGCTTTGAAGATGAATTTCTAAAAACTGAATATTTTAGACTTACCTCGCACACACTCCACCAAAAAGGTAAAGTCACTTGGTTAATTATAGGGTAAAAAAGCCTTTCTTTCTCAACTCTACTAAGCCTTTACCACTCAAATTCACATTCCTTCTTTTCCAAAGCATATTTCTCTCACTGTTGGTGAAATTAGTGTTTTCGAAAAGTTGAGTGAAAGTCATTCCATTCAATAAGTAAAACCCATTAACTATGGATCCATTAAGAATCATAAAAGAACCATTCGATATTTTGTGGAAACCACTCTCAAATTTAAATTTTACTCCCTTATATTCAAATACACCTAGTGAAATAATATTCCTATAGTATCTAGAACCCATCTCACATCTTATAAGTTGAAAAATATTTGTCTGAGAGTTCTATTATAAATAATCATCACCCATGAAACGACATCCCATTTTGTTGTAAAAAATACCCCCTCCTTTAGTTTCCTCAATCAACTCAGAAAAAGTATTCATATTTAAGAACATATGGAAAGAACGCCCTGAGTCTAAAACCCACCCATCATGCAATGTATCTCAGGAAACTATCAACACTTCAAAATTAACATGGTATTTGATTAAAATTAAATACTGATCATACGATTATTTAAAAGTCTCAAAAGACTTAAATATAGGTCATTTAGGCCTAACATGCCTTGTTTTCCCACAGTGATTGTAGGTATACTCTGTCAGTTTGGATTTGGACCAAGTCTCCCAAGATCAACTTCATTTATTTTCACCTTTCTTATACTTATCTAATTTTACCCAAAAAACATAAAATGATCTATAACACTAAAACCATTGGAATCATATTAAACCTTATCCTTTCCAAACAATTCATGAGAACCGAAGATAAATATGACTTCTTCTCTGGTCAAGGAGTTTTTTTTCTGTACATTATTTAATCTATATGATTTTAATATTAAAGATCAATGATAATTGAAAGAATAATGGCTTGGTACTCTTACCCCAAACAAGGCGTGGGTCTAGCCTGCCAGTGCGGGGTCTACCCACTAGGTTCAGTTCTGGCCTGATTTCATGGTTCAGCCTGCTGGGCTCGGGTCTAGCCCGTTGGGCAGCGAGATCAGCCCGACTGGGTGATCCGTGGGTCCGGCCCACTTGGCGGTTCGCACCTTGCCCGGTCTGCAGGAGGTGGACCATGCCACCTCACTGGACACATCCGGGAGCTGCATTTGTGCCATTCCATCGCTGTGTGGGTCACCTCCTTAGTCATGGTCAATCCACTACAACCCATCGCGTGAGACATGGCTCGTTGCTGTGTCTGCAACCCTCCGACATGATCAAGCAACAGTGTCTGCAGCCTCTATCCCCCTGCTCGGTCGGCCACTTCTCCTACTGCACTGCGGCCTAGTCTGGCCACAACCTTCCATCCGGTGTACCGTCGAGGCATGCCACCTCCCACCCATGAATTTCGCTGTGGGCCACTACTAACGTCGGCGCGCCAGTGGATTCTTCTACGGACCACCGGGTCAGCACCGGTGGTTCGTTTTTCCTGCTGCTTGTGCCCGCATTCTCTGGATAACGTTCTCGCCACCTTGAAGGTCTCAAAACTGCCTTGTCGTTGATTAAAAAATTTTTCCACAAAGAACACCCACAACAGAGAGGCTCAGGCCTTATTCGTGTCAGATCAGGCCCTCCATGTTAAAAGTTTACAAAACAATGGGGGTTCAGGGATTTTAATTTGAACTACAAAGATAATTAAATCCTGGATAAAGAAACCCCAAGGAAATCACCCTCCTACAAGAATGAATAGTCCGCAGATTAACTTGTTCATGGGTTAATCTATGTTCGTCATTTAGAAATTTACAGGGAAAAATAACAAATCAACAACCCATCCTCTTTGAAGTTCATTGTTGCACATTCTTCCATTAGGGATTAATGCATTACCGTCACTTCTCGGATCTGATCTTCGAATGGGATGCTGAAGAAGATGAAGTTCTATTGGCATTCCTCATTCTTTTCTAGGGTTGAAGTCTGTCAGAGGATCGCTAGAGAATCCTCCAATTTCTTTAATCTATATTTTCTAAGCGCATCGAATTATAAATAGGAGAACTTCTCAACGTTCCCATTATGATGCGACATTGCATCGTTATGCTCTTTTTTTTAAGAAATATCCTCTTTGTTACGCACCATTAAAGCATCGTTATGCTATGAGTTTAACAAGCCATTAATGATCCTTATTTATGTGCATCGTCACTGCTATGTCGCTTCCCCACAGCATCACCATCCGCCACTCCAATGTGAGAAATAAAATAAAATAAAATAATTCACTTAAATTATTTTATTATTTTTCTTGAAATTAATGTAATAGAACATTTCGCTCATCCCTTACCAGCTAAAGTTAAGTCATTTCTAGGAGAATCCCAGCATTCTGAATTCAATGGCGCCCTCATATTTTTTATCCGAGCGATAGTTCAAAATACATAAAATCTCTCACACATGTTTACTGAATGTACCTGAAAAAAAGTTCAACATTATATTCCAGACTCTCCAGACCTTAGAATTACGTGCTTTAAAATTATTATATCTCCAAATAATTCCATATAAATAAAATCAATTACACATAAATTTTGAGATGTTACATTCTATCCACATTAGGGTTTTACATCCCCAAAATCTGAAAGAACAACTAAATAAAAAGATGGGGGTACTGAGCATGAATCTAAGCCTCCCACTAACATGTTCTCTCATAGATATTTCTATGATTCCATTGGACACTTACTAGAGGAATCCACCATCTTTATAGGAATCGCTCCTCTCTATCCTCTATCTCCACTAGGAACTCTACAAACATCACCCCATCATCAATGTCTAGATCGCCTTAGTCGATGACATGCGATGGATCATGCACATACCTCTTCAACTGCAACACATGGAAAAAATCATACATCTGGTGCACTTGTGGGGGAAGAGCTAGTGGTACGCCACCTCTCCAAATATTATCAGCATCTAAAACAGTTCGATAAACCATAGAGATAGATTTCCTCCCCATATAATTCTCTGCAATCCTCGTTGGGTTGAGACCCGAAGGAACACATAATCTCCTTTCTTAAACTCCAAGGGTCCCCATCTCCTGTCAGCATAAGACTTCTGCCTACTATCTGTAGTTCTCATCCACTCCTATATGATCTGCACCTTCTCGGTGGTAGCCCTTACCAACTATAGACTCATGAGTGTCGACTCCCCTAGGTCTTTCCATCATATGGGTGATCTGAAAGGTCTCCCATACAAGGCCTTAAACAGTACCGTGTTAATGGTAGAGTGATAGCTATTGTTGTATACAAACTCCACTAGTAGAGGGTGATCCTCCCAATTATGACCAATGTCAAGAACGCATGCAAAAAGCATGTCCTCCAAGGTCTTTATGGTCTACTCTGTCTGACCATCCAACTGGGGATGAAAAGTTGTAATCAAACACATCTGCATCCTGAATGCCTCCTGTAAGCTCTTCCCCAACTGGGATGTAAAGTGGGAATCACGATCTGAGATGGTCGTCGAAGGCACCCCGTGATGCTGCATTATCTCCTGGACATACAGGCATCCCAATCCCTCTATTGTTCCATGCTCCTGGATTTCTAGGATGTGAGCCGACTTGGTAATTCGGTCAATAATTACCCAAATAGAGTCATGATCTCTAGACGTATGTGGTAACCCCATCACAAAGTACATTAATATACTATCCCATATCCACTATGGTACCTTGAGTGGCTGAGTCAAGCCTGCTGAAACCTGGTTCTCACCCTTCACTTGATGACAAGTGAGGCATCATGAAACGAACTCGGCCACTGATTTCTTCATTTCTGGCCACTAGTACTGACACTGGAGGTCCTAGTAGATCTTTGACACTCCAGGATGTACCGCCAGAGGGGACGAATGGAACTACCTCACCACCTCCTCCTACAATGCCACAGGTACTAAGGTGCACCCTCAGAAAAGGATGAAGTGATCCCCACCTATCAAAAATTTATCAGGAGTCCTTCCTAGGGATATCTGATCACGTTAGGCCTCGCAGTCAACATCCCCCAACTATGCCTCCCTGAATCTCTATATGGGTGGGGGAGTAAAAGTCATGAACTAGAAGAAAATAACTTCACTATTATCCATGAGGGATACCTACATCGTGGCTAACTGCTTTTTCTCCTCACTCAGCAACTGTAACCCAGTCCAGCTATTCAGTGCATCCACCACCACATTATCCTTTCTAGGAGTATAGACTATCTCAAAATCATAGTCCGGGAGGAACTATAGACATCAATGCTATCTTAGGTTCATGTCCTTCTGGGAGAAGATTTACCTGGGACTATTTTGGTTAGAGTAAACTATAAACTGCTTGCCTATCAAGTAGTGTCACCATAACTTAAATTCATAGGCCACATATGCTAACATCTGGTCATTGGTCGTGTACTTCTACTCATTCTATGTCAACTGTCATGAGCCGTAGGTGAACACTGCTTGCTCCTGCATTAGCACACAACTAATCCCAGTCCCTGATGCATCTCAGTAAACTAAAAACCTAACACCCTCTTATGGTAGTCTCAATATGGGAGCACTAGTCAGTCTCTGCATCTATTTCTGGAAACTATGCTAGAATTTCCCCATCCACACGAAGGTATATCCCTTTCGTGTCAATTTCGATAAGAGTTCTTCTACTCTAGAGAATTTTGGAATGAACCTATGAAAGTAACAAGACATCCCCAATAATCTCATCACCTTAGTCGTGCTACTAGGAGGCTCCTAAGTAAGAACTACCTCTATCTTCACCAGATCTACTGGAACATCATCCTCCAAGATGATGTGTCTCAGAAATTGGAACTCCTGTATCCAAAACTGACACTTTAAAAGCTTACAATAAATCTTGTTCTTTCAAAGTATGTCTAGGACTATCTGCAGGTGTGTACTGTGATGCTCCTCTGACGCTGAATACACCAAGAGGGCATTTATGAAGACCATGATGAACTGGTCGAGGTAGGGTTGGAAGATCAGGTTCATCAACCCCATGAAAACTGATAGGGCGTTGGTCATGTCGAAAGGCATCACCAGGAACTAATAGTGGCCATACCGACACTTGAAGGTTGTCTTTGGTATATCCTCATCCCGTACCTAAGGCTGGTGGTAGCATGATTCGAGGTCCATCTTTAAGAACCACTTTGCCCCCATCAGCTGTTCGAAGAGGTCATCAATTCTCGACAGTGAGTACTTGTTTTTCACAGTCTCTTGGTTCAGGATCTAGAATTCCATGCACAACCTCAAAACCCCATTTGCCTTCTTGGAGATAAGCAATGGGCTTTTACATGTTGAAATGATGGGTCTTACGGACCCCCTCTCCTACAATTCCTCATGTACCCTCAGCTCATGAAGCTATGTGGGATCCATTCGATATGTTGGTGTGTATATCTATGTCTTCAAAGGGTACATGATGATAAAGAAGTCTACCTCTCTACGAGGAGGTAGTATTGGATCCATATCTAGAAAAATAGCCTCATACTCATCCACTACTAGAGATAATCATGGACTCCTCTCCCCCACTCTACCAAGGTTGAGGCTTGCCCACTGTTGAGTGATCAGCTACACCCTCCTTCGAGAGAGTTCATCTTACACAACAAGGGTTTCTTTCTAGTCGGTGAAAAAAAACTTATCCCATCTCCACAGAAACACCACAATGTATGCCTAAAATAATCTATCTGAGCATGGACTATGTATAAATAGTCCATAACCAAGATTAAATCGTTGGGACTTGACACTACTAAAAGGAGATCCATGATGATGCTCTCACCTCCTAGGGTAAGCTCACACTACCAACACTAGTGTGTAATCGTCGAATCATCTTCAGTAAGAGTCTCTAGCTGTAAGGATCGAGCCAAAGGCTCCACCAAAATCTCCAAGAACTAAACCATAGCTATGTAAAAGATGGAGTTACTACAAACTATGTCTATAAGTACTTTAGACAGGGTGGAGAAGACATAGATCATACCTCATATCATCTCTAGAGCGCTGTGGTTATAAGCCTCTACTGCCCGGAGATGAGCTTGCCCCTGTCTGCCTGCTCCCTGAGGTCGGGGTGGACCACATGGTGGTGGTGGAAATAACATCTCAAACTATCTCCCACCGCCTTCCACTCGGCCTGATGCCCTGCCACATCTGTCACCCTGTGAACCTCCTCACTCAAACCATTGTCGCTGCCTTAGCGGCACCTTGATCGTTTGCTGGTCATCTGTACTGTGTGTCAGACATTCATGTGCCATGTGTCCCTAACTGTTGCAATAGTATCAAAGTTTGGCCCCTGTCTGTCTCCCTCTGTCCTAGGAGCCTCAAACTTCCAACCCTAAGTCCTGTGGTCATCCTCTGAAAGACCTAGCCCGCTTGGGCCCACACTTCTATTGTCTGCTTCATACCAAAGACTCATCCATCTAGGGTCTACTGGTAGCTCAAGCTTTGATAACCTACTCTACCAAGAATCTCTCCATCAAAAGGGATCACTCCAGCACCCCGGCTTGGGTAGGGATGCTAAGAGACAACACTGATGCCCTGATCTCTCGCCTAAGTCACTGCTTGAAGGCTCAAGCCATGAAGAAATGGTCTCGCACCATATATTTAGATAATAATAAATCTCTATGTACCTCACCAAGTACTCGGCCACTGTCATGCTGCCCTACTATAGGTGAAACAGCTCTTGAATGAGCCCATAGCGCAACATCGTGGGAAAAAACTCATCCTTGAAAATCGTCTCGAAATCAACCCAATTAAGGGTCACCTCATCATGAGTTTGGATGGTCAAACTCCACCATCTCCCTTGTGATCCCTATATAAGTCTCTCTACCAAGATTTCTATTTGGTCAGATGGTGTCCTCACTAAGTGGAAGACATGCATAACATCCTCTAGCCATTCCTCAGCAACCCTAGGATCCATCTCTCCCCTAAACCTAGGAGGTTTCTATCTCTGAAACTCATGTAGGGCAATGAGCCTATAAACACCCTCTACCGAAACCACCGGCAGAAAATGTTGTCCATCGGGTGGTGGTATCACTGGTTTACTACCCATTGGGGAAAACCCTAGAACTGTTCCCTAAACGGACGCCTTGTCGCTAGGTGGGCTTTCCTCACGACCTCGTATCGGGATCCTGGTTGGTTGTCCACATGGAGGCATCCAAAGATCGATCAAGATATGCCACAGTTAGAAAGTTATACCTAGTGATCCGAATCTTATTCAATAATAAGGAGACAGTTATTCAACCATTTTTTCCATGTATTTTGTTGAAAATGGAATTCAAGGTCCTGGTGTATGTATAAATCGGTCGCCGCACCAACACTGGACTCCTCGAATCTGAAAGTCTAACTCGTAACACTTCACATTGTCTCCCTAAAACAAAACATCAGACTCCAAGTCTTTAAGGGGGAACCAAATTCCCTTTGATATGACTTTGTCACAACCCGTCCCCTAGGGCCCATGTCATGACTACCACAAACCCGCCTCCCAAAAGCTAGGGGCTGGCGACTAGTGCCGAAGACATCAACTAGCAAGTGACATGCATTAGCCTGGATACCTGTACGCACACACACACCCAACAATGTCCCAACTTAAAAAAGGGAAATGAAATACCACTGAATAAACTGAGTTCATGTACAACTGAAAGAAATTGGGCCAGAAAACAAACCCAAAAAAGTACTGAAAAACTGTATAGCATGAAAAGCACTCTGATGGACATCTTTTGTAAACCCCAGATGATTGTGAGAGTACTGAAGCTACTAGAATACGTAGTAATTAGTATTCGCCCAGTCCTACTGGGCCCCTCTTGGTCCTGGGCCACCAAGTCCACCGTCATAGCGTCTGTCTATCCCGTCTCCCGGAGCACCATTATTGAAACGTTAGCCGTCTGCACCAAACACAACACGTGTGGGAGAAACCCATGCAGGGGTGAGTAACAAAGTACTCAGTAGGGACCCCATAACAAAAATAAATAACGCACAAAAATTCATCAATTTAAATCATGAAACACAAGGCATCTCACACCAGGTATATTATAGGGTAGTAACAGTAGCATCGTCTGTCAAAAATGTTGAACTCTCTAGCTACTGGAGAACTCCTCATATATTGAGTATAGTGGGCCTATAGAGTCACCCAGATCCACTTCCCACTAACCTTGAACTACTATGGTACTCATACCTGATGAGTACTGTGGGTATGTTGGGTCACATAGAGCCACTCCCCATCATGGGCCTACCGGGTCACACAGAGTTTCATCTCACCTTGTCTGAACCGAGATACTCTACCTATCGAGTATCATGGTCTTGCTGAGTCACACAGAGCCACTTCCCACTAGGCCATCCTCGAGCATCCTTTAGGTCTCAGCCAATCACAGGGTTCCATACATAGCGCACTGGGGAGAACCGCTCATCAAGCTATTTTTTCACTTCTCGACATCCATGAAAGTCACCATAAAGCATGAATAATGGTCCGAATCCTTGAGAGGGTCCCAACGCAACAAATTTCCCATCAATCGGATGCATGGTTTGCAAGATACATGAGTTTTTGTAACCAGAGGATCGGTTGTGACGGGGCCCGGTCCTACCCGGTCGGACCGACCTGTCCAACACGGCTCGGGGGGTTCCACATACTTCGGTTCATTTAGATAGACACGACCTGACATCGTGCGCGTCAAGGTTGGTATTGTCCAGCCTGGCTAGTGGGCCAGGCCTAATAGGCCTCACTGGACCTGGCCAGGTTGGCCGAGGGTTCAGCCGGGCGAGTCGCTCAACGACCCGACCTAGTCTTGCCCGACCAAAGTTAAGTCATTTATATGAAAATCCCGATGTTCTGAATTCAACGGTTCCCTCGTATTCTTGATTTGAGTGGCAGTTCAAAAGATAGAAAATCATGCTCGCACATTTACTGAACATACCTGAAAAAAGTTCAAAATTTCGTTCCAGGCTCTCCTGATCTCAGAATTACATGCCATCGAATTTCATGGTCTAAAAATAATTCCATATAAATAAAAACATTCACATAAATTCAGAGACATTACACATACCTTTAAGGGAACATCAATTTCTCAAATATTCTTTGAAACCTAATTGTAAAATGAAACACTAAAATCTTTCAAAAAATGATAACCTATACAAACTAAATAAAAAACTTTTATTGCAAATTTTCTATTAAATAAAGAGATATGTTATTAAAATAAATTAATTTTACACAATGAAAATAAAAAGTTGGATTTAAAAAGTTTTGCAACAAAAGGGAAATGTTTTGTATTATGGTTTGTGAGAATTAAATGTGTTCAATAAAAGAATTGATAAGGGAAAATAGGTTAGAGTTGGAAATTGATTTATCCAATACTTTTTATTGGTGTTTTTGAAATAATACAAAGGAGAATCAATTATAGAGATGTTGCTAGTGGAAATAATCGGATTTTGAGTACTGAAAAAGGACTCACATATATGAAGAATATTGGAGGATAGCTGAAAATTGATAAAGAGACAGGGGGACCATTAGTCAATGAAGTTTATGATATCATAGTATGAATTTTCAATGCCACCAAGAGGCTATAACGGGTGGCGGTTGAGTTCTCCCAAGCCTCAGGGGTTTCTATCTCAAGGACCCAAATTTGTGGCCCAAATGCCTTGGTATCTGCAATCCCAATCATGATTTTCATGCTGATGAATATGTTGAGAATTGCAGTGACTGAATTCTCCAGGTTCTTGGGGTTTGTTTAAATGAACAAATTGACACATAAAGGCATGGCTCCATGATTTTTGTTTTCTATTCTACCATCCTCACACATCACAATTAGCCTTAGATCTGTTGATCCCCCTCTGAGTATCAATCGAAGTGCTCTTAAATCCCTCGACCAATGTTTTGATTCAAAAAAGCATTACATTTCCATTAAATCATTCCAAAAATAAATCCATATAATTCCTGCTATAGGATGAAAGGTTGTGCAACATGGATGAGATGAGGTGGATAATGTGGATATGAGGAGGGAGGAGGAGATGATGCGGAGGAGGAGACGGTGAGGAAGGTGTGGAGGAGGAGACGAAGGTGGGGAGATGAAGGTGTAGGATGCTAGGGAAAAGGCTACGAAGGAAGAAAAGGTCATGAAGAAGATTCAAGCGGAGGAATAGTCGTAGGTGGAGAAGTCGAACGCGGAGGAAAGCATAGGTGTAAGAGGAATTGGAGACTGAGTGGAAAGCAAAGTGTAGGGAGAGGTAGACATGCAATAATTAAGGTGGAAGATCTGACATGTGGAAGGTACGAGATTCTCTATAGTATAGATAATAGATATTATGAATAAATTTATTAATATTATAAAAAAATAAAATAAAAATTAAAAATTCAATTATAAAAAAATAAATATATATTCAAAAAGAATAAATATAATTATTTATTATTTTTATTTAGATTTTTAAAATATATATGGAAATATTATTATTTATATAATTGAATAAATATTTTTTAAAATAAATCATTAATAAAAATTGATGGTGGCTAGGGTTTTGATGTTATAGAGACTGATATGGAATGATATTTTTGTCCTAATGATGTCTTCATTTCTCATCCAAATACAATAATGATTCTCTTTCTTCATCTGGTGTGTTTCATGAGCAACACTTAACAAATCATGTGTCTTTGGATGTCCTAACAAATCGTGAGGTGAAGATTTCAGGCCACTCAAAGAATCATAGTGCATTGGGATCTTCTGAGTTGGATCTGAGAGATATGTTCTTCTAGGTTTTTATTGATCATACCATAATGTATCATAATTTAATTAAAATATATAGATATTTAGAATTCATGGAGGTGAATTTTGAAATTACAGAAGCTTAAATCATGGATTGAAGACATTCAATCCTAGCTAGTTTGATGAATCTATTGATGGCTATGAAACTAGAAGTTCTTTAGGATCAACTCATCTAAATTTTGGGGTTTTAGTGGTTGAAAATTGATACACCCCAAGAATTTAGAGTATTATTCTTAATTTCATTCATAACACACAGCACCGCTCTTTAAGCGAGCCATGATATACTGTTAAAATATTATTATATATTATAATTGTTATAACCTAGTCGTTAACTTCGTAGGTATGAATATGACTAACTAAATTATGAAAAATTAATGGTTTACACATATATAAAAAAATCATTGGCTATCAATTTCTTATAAATAAAAATTAAATCATTCGATAGAAAAAGAAAAGTTTTAATTTCTAAAGAATCCATTTTTTTGAGTGCATGTATTTTTATCTTAATAAATTAATTTGATCATTGTTTTAACTTTTTTAATAAAATTTATACATTTTATAATCAATATTATTTTTTAAAAAAATTTATAAATATTTTTCTAGGCATGTGATCCAAATAAATCTTGTTTTATTATTAAAAATGTATTTTTCTAAAAAATAATTTTCTTTGAGTTTTGTGCACTTATTTTAAAATTACTTTTTTCTACATATTAATTTAATATCGAAATATGGATTTCATATTTTGAATTAGAATATTCAAATTTTTGTTCATTATTAAAACTAACCTTGATATATTTTTATCATATCAGTAAGGGTAAAATAGTTAAAACAAGGATAGAAGTTTGGGTTAATAATTTAAAATTTCAGTAAAGCCGATCTTTATCCCATTAGATGTGTGGATTTCAACCATTCTCATCTATTTCTTGAAAATATTTACACTTGGTGCCATTTTTCTTTGATTATGACCCATATATTATTTTAAGAAAAGGATAAATAAAAAATGTCACTCTCTTGACTTTAATAACTATAGATTATTATTATAAGGATAATAAGATGATATGTTTAGTTATAAATATTGTTTTGAAAGAATAAATAATTTTTATATAATTTTAATTTATTTATAGTTTTTATTGACTTAATAATTACAATTAATTTTTATGCAATTATGATGTTATATTTATTTATTTAATAAAAAAATTAAATAAATGATTTTAAAAATATTAAAAGTTATATAATTTGGGTGAAATGTTGTGCTCCAAAATTTTTATTTATAAATAAAAAGTATTAGAAATATGTAAAAGATTTAGATTACAATTAATTTTTAGTAATGATGTATTTAAATAAAATAAAATAAATAGTGTTGAAAATTATATTAATGGTGTTTTATGTAAAATAATACTTAATTAAATTAATTAAAAATCATAAAATCATAAACGAGGGAAAGTAGGATAATAAATGGCTTAAAATATCTTCCATTTTTCATTTATGAGCTAATTATTAACATATAATTAAAATTATAAACCTTTAATATTAAAAAGTCATTATCATGGTTGAGATTAAAATTGGATAACCAATGGGTTAAACCAAAAGATAAAGTTTAAAATGACCCCAAAATTTATAAAATTTAATTATATGACGATATTTTGACATTAAACCCCTTTTAGTTAAATATATTTCCATTTGTAATCATTTTTCTTGTTAATTAATTAATTATATTTTCATATTTTTTAATTCCGAGTGTCTCCTTTACCTACCTTATAAAAGTACACCCCTTCTCTCTTTTTTTACACTACCTTGAGACATATAACTGGAAAAAACCTATAAAATTATATTAGAAACATATCTATCCAAAAATTATAGGTTAGGGTGTTCTTAAAATTCCATTCCATGGGTCTTTAAGAAAGGATCTAAAGGTGGTATCCTGAAGAAGAGGTAATTGTCTTACCCCACCTCATTCAATTTATTTCTTCATATACCTTCACTAAATTGGTGGTATTAATCATAAAATAATAAAATATATTTCCTAAATTTAATAAAATTTTATTATGATCATTAAACCACTATTACCCACCCTCTTTTCTATCAAATGGGAAGTGAAATTACCACTTGTGCATACATGTGGATTACCACCTCCACGTAACGATTAAATTCATATTATATCGTCATATTTCATGTATATGTATTTTGTTGGGTTTAAGGTTTATACATTATATTTATTAAATTAATATTATTATGGGATTATAATATCATATCCACATTCTTACCTTCCAACATTTGGGAAAATGATAAATCTGATCATGCATACGTGTAGACTACTACATCCAAAAAGCGATGTGCTTCATTTTCATTTTTTACATAAATGGTAACAAATATAGATTAAATGAATAAATATAATATATATGATATAATAATTATTCTACCAAGTTTAATTATTATTTATCTTTATTTATTTATCTTTCAAAACATGAAAAGTGTGTTCATGAATATGTACAACCTACCGTCTCTGTAAACAGTTTAATTCATTCTTCTATCCCTGCATTTTATGGATGATAATAAATATGAATATATATATATATATATAATGAATATATATTATATTTATATTATGATTAATATTTTGTATATTATGTAACCATGATGAATATACAAGGACCGAAACTACCTAATTGAAACATACATAAAAAATGGAGCAATTATCAACCAAAACAGTGATTTTTGTAAAGAATTATTAATAAATAGGTGATAAAGGTCAAAAGTAAATAATATATGGTTTGATATATAAGATTTTTGTTATAGAATATATTTACAAAAAATATATATTTATTATACAAGATTATTGAATATGTACAGAGGAAGTCAGACCAAAGGTAAGGGTTCATTATCTCCAATGGTCTTGTTTGGGATATATGTTATGTGGTACACATGTTTACATTTATGAGATGTATCTAATTCCCCCTTTTAAATGTTTTATAATTAATATATTTTTATTAATTCTTTTAATGTTTCATTTGAATTTATTTATTTCCAGAGGATTATGATTTGAATGTTACAAAAGTCGTAAGGGTTTATTTCACAATCCAGTCATTATTCAGGGTTGTTTATGTAAAAATCTCAATCGGGAGAATTATTTGATATTTCTACCATAAAAATAGTATATTTTCTTATAATAAATTAATTTCTAAAAATAAAACGTTTTACTTTCACTTTCCTCTCTTTAAATTGTCAAGAGACTGAAAGAATATTTTTAATAAAAGACAAATTTATTTCACTATTTGGTCAAAAATTCTATTTCTTACATATCCATGTTTTCTAAAAAAAATTATAAAAAATGATTTTAATAATTTCTTTTATTATTGTTAAAGTTAAATTTAAAAATTATTATTTAAAAAAACGGTTTTATATAAATATTCTTATCATTTTACAAATGAGGTACTTTCAACTTTTTATCAATGATTTAAAAGGGGTCTTCATTTTGATGTATATGGCGTAAATGAAATTGTTGGTTATCATTAACACTTAATGATTATTATATTAATTAAAATTTTTCCATTTTTATTTTCAAATTAAATATTTTTAAAAATATTTTGTAAATTTTTAATTTTCAAAAGTTATTTTCAAAATTAAAAGGGTATTTTTCTCAAGAATGTTTTAATGATATTTTTATGGTTTTTATAATATTAAAAATAGAAGAATATTATTATAATTATGTATACTATAAATATGACCATCCTTATTATTTCTCTATAGGGATTGTGGTCAGTTTTACTAGGGAATGTATTCCGGTTTCATATTCTAGTTATTTCAATTCAGAATGTTTTTTATTATTAATAAATATTTATTAAGTTGTATTAATTATTTATATGATGAATGAATTGGACATATTTAGTGATGGATTGGGTATAGAATTATATACCTCTCGATTCATTAGTAAGTATCATGAGTCAAAATAGGTTGGGTATTGGGTCTAGGCCTTACCTATTTATGTGCAACGTCATGGAATGAGGCCATAAATGTATGTTTATGATGTCCAGGAATGAGGCCTTGATAGTAATTGTATGATGTCCAAAATTATACATTCCATCATTATGAAATTTTTTATTTATGTCCACATGATTATTTGAGATGTTTTGTTATCCATGGATAAGTTTTAAGATCACGAGATTATTTTTATAGAATTATATGATCATCCCTCATTCCTACCATATTATAATTCATGATCAAGTAATTTATTAAATAGAATATGTCTTATAATATTTACTTTTCCACATTTATTTATAATTATTTACACATGATAGCTTCAATTGTACACATCTCTTACCGAGTATTTTATCTCACCCTTTCTCAATTTTCTTTTCCCCATGATGCCAATAAGTTTACTATGATTAATATGAAAAGATATGTGAGATAGAATAATCATTTTCCTAAATAAAATACTTTGTTTTATTTTATGGTTTCAAATGTAATGTGATATTTAATTATTGATCTAGTTTACGAAGACTACAACACTATTCAGTTATTTTAGATGTGATTGCTTGTGACTTATGCCAATGTAATAAATTAATCATCGACTATGGGATACATGATTTAGGGTATTTATTGTTTACATTAAAGTAATATTAGTAAAAAACATCGGAACTAGATTTTTTAAAATATATATTATGTAACGTAACCCTTTGAATAACTTTTAGAATATGTGTAACACTCTAAGATTTTTTAAAATAAGAAAATTATTTTTGATGGCATAAAGGGAATGCAACACTGATTTTATCTTATAACACATGCAACAATAGGTTTCTCCAATATCCAATGTTACATGAAACACCCAATTTTGCTTATGTTCGATGTCCTATTCAACATGCAACATCAAACTTAAACGACCCTGATATATATTACTATTATAACCTAGCCTTTGGAACGATGGATATGAATGGGATTAAATGAATTATAAAAATATATTTTAAAAATATATATAAAATTAATTATATGGTAACTAGCTGATAAGAAATGAGAATAATACCCCTTTTAAAATAAAAAGTTAATCA
Source organism: Viscum album (assembly GCA_963277665.1). NCBI lineage: Eukaryota > Viridiplantae > Streptophyta > Magnoliopsida > Santalales > Viscaceae > Viscum > Viscum album. The sequence continues at coordinate 1,079,501,031 of OY728145.1, read as the reverse complement.
TTTTATGAAAAAACAACTTAAAAGCGAAAAACTATGTTTTATAAGAATAAAATAAAAAAATCATTCATGTTGTATCATATTAATAATATTTATATATAATATATTAAATATAATTTTTTAAATTCAACCTATGTGTTTTCTAGACAATAGATAAAAATAAATCGAGTTTTACACTTAAAAAACTATTTTTTTCTAAACTGTTGTTTCATCACCATTTTATAGATAACTTATTTTGAATCTAGTTTGTGAAAATTTTGTAATATTTATTTGAAAAAATAATATTAATTTATTAAATAAAAGTATAATAATACCATTGGGTGAATATTTGTGATATTCTTTTCATTTTTATGAATAGTAAAAAATATTGATTTTTGTTAAATAGTATTTTCTTTCAATAAATTAAGAAATTAATAATTACTAATATATTATGAATATATTTTCAACTATCTTAACTAATATTTAGTTATATTTAATCAAATTAACCATTTTAATCGACTTTATAATTTTTATATTATAAGTTTCTTTTTGGGTTTAAAAAAAATTCTAAAAAATATTTTAAATGCATAATGTATCCCCATTTTAATTAATTAAAATAATCCCTAACGAGAAATGTTTTTAAAGAAATTTATAGATTATATATCATTAAAAATTAATTTATTTTTATACATTTATTATTATTATTCATCTAGTTAATATAGAATCATTTTTTTCCAAAAGATCTCTTCTTAAAAACACAATGTTTCACCACGTCTATGAAATTAATTTTAAATTAAATTCTACCACATATTTTATTTGAATTTAAATGAATGAATTATATATTTTTAATAATAATAATTTATATTTTCTAATGAGGTCGATTTAATTTTTGACTATAATGATTATTGAAAATAGTTAAAATTAATTGTAGTGATCTAGAGGAAAAGGAGTTTACCTAGTTGTTAAACATATATTATAAGGTGTAAGAATGACCCAACACTTATCAAACACCCATCTTATAGCTATATTTTGACCACTATAACCTTAGTATATTGTTTTATAAGTTAGTGGGAATACAATTCCAATAATATGACCAATATAATAAGTTAAGTAAAAAAAGAAAAAACAGGAACCTTACTTTCCTTCATATTTATAAAGAATTGTGATAGGGAAAAACATCATAGGTTTGGTTATAAATATTAGTTTGAAAGGTAAATGAGTAGTTGTTAATATAATAAATAGTTCCCAACCCATGCATTATCATGATATAATATTAATTAACTTGCTCATAATTTGGAATTACTGGAACCTTTAGAAACGTGTCATATAGAAAAGAAATAAATGTAAAGGTAATTTATTATTGATACCACAAGAAAAACCTAATCACAAATCAACAGTTGAACATAGTAATAAATATTTGATTGTACTATTCAGTTTTCCTTTCAGCTAGAAATGATTTTCATTGATCTGCATTTTAACTATTTCTTCTGAATCCATTATTGACTTCCTCTCCTATATCAAATATTCTAGATTTAATTCATCCTATAAATTTATCCACAAATAAAATTAACATGTTAGTAAAATTTGACAGATTAAAATCAAAAATCACATAGTTTTATTTGCAATAATAGAAGAACAATATACCAACAAATGTGCCTATAGTAAATGGAATCATTAAAAACATTCAAATTAAACACCATCTGCATACTATAGATAATCAAATGTAAAATGTATGTGAGGGACTACTGTTTTCATATGTAAGGGATAGATTTTTTCAAATAGAATCAATATGGAATAACTATTTTATAATTTTCCTAATCATTTTTATTTCCAGTCTTCATATACCTTGATTTAGATAATTGAGATTTTTGTAAAAATAACATGTTTAATCTTAAGTTATATGCACATTAATGTACCAAAATGTATTTTATAAATGGAATCTAATTTGTTGAAAATGCTACAATATGTGGAATTGAAAAGAAGATAAAATTGAAATTGTTGTAAAATGCATAATGGTATTTACAATTATAAAAATATGATCAGCTGTTATTACATACATATAGTAATATTATGAATATTGATATGCACTATTAAACTATGCATAATGATTCATATTGTATGCATACATGTGTATGTACTTTTAAAAAACTATTTTTCCTTTCCCTCGTATTGAACAGACCAAGATTGAATGACCTAAAATCTTGTATATCTATGTTCATTTCAGTCACATTACTCCAACAACAAAATAATTTCTCTTGGGATTTCATATAGATAGGAAACACCCAGGGTAAAGCTTCTAAAAATTCTTCCATACTGATAATAGCTAGCCACTTGGCCCTTGGCTATCATTTTATCCTATGAAAACTAACTTTATCATGAGCTTATGTATTTTGGATATGCCAGGGAACATTTGATTTATTGATAACTCTATATCTTATCGGAATTCTTTAAATCATGGGGCTTATTGAAGAAAAGGGGTCATTTTTGTTCTTTAAGAAACCTAAAACCCAACTAAGGACACCATTCCTCAGTTCTATTAGTCCACCATGGTGGAGGAATTCTTTTTCCAGTTGGAAGCCCCTCTGTGCAGGGTTGCAATGCTATATGTGAACTGACTCGAGTGAGACCAAAGTGGTGTCTGATAGTTATTTTAATATATGTGAAATGTGACTGACCATAGTGCCCCCAATGTACAGGATGACCGATAGAGGAAAATGACATCCAACATGGCTTCACTGTCAAAAACCATTGAAATCGAAAGAAATGAAAAAAATTCATAGCCATATTTCACAAAAAAAACACAATCTTATGTGGCTTGTCTATTAGTGATATTCAATTTAAATCATTGGAAAATTAAGCATCATTTTTCTAATTGGTGTGCACTGAAAAACATCATCCAATGAGGCTTCATCACTAGAAACATGAAATATAAACCAAGGAATTGAAAGATCAATATCCTAGATAGCCTATGCCGATAAATGTATTCTAGAATGGATTCACCATCACTAACATGTTATTGTTTCTAGATGAATCATATCAACTAATTTCTTGCTAGCCTAAACCAAAAAACATCATCCAATATGGCCCCACAATCAGTGACTTACAATTGAAACTAGAGGTAGTGAAACATCAATGTAATGGGTGTCTAGTCATGATGATCATCATATCAAACTCCCATCGGGGACCTTTAGATAAAAATTCCTAGTCCATACAGGGCCCTATATAAGGACCTCTCAAGAACATGCCAATAAGTAGGCTGAGATCTTTGAGTAAGGGAATGAATAGAAAAATTGATCTTTCCTAGGATTGAACCCATGAAAAACTAGATATTGACCCCCATCCTCAACCAACTGGATATGGGATTATTGGTTTACCATCCCCATCAAGGTTTATTACTTTCACCAATCCATGTATTTGAGAAAATATTTAGTTGACATAGTTACATGTGAAAATATATATTTATCAGTAAATAAAATCAATCATTAACTCATCATGGTGGTGTTTATTTATAGATTATACTTAGGGACTTGTTTATATTAATTAAATAAATTTATAAAATAAATTAAAATTAGTTTTAGAGATTAGAAAACATACAAATTTTATGTAGGATAATAATGGAAAGGAACAAATCCTTCACGAGCGGACAATGTTCAAAACCATGACGCTAAGTATGCCTTTTCCCTCCTACAAAAAAACACAAAACTAGTAATCAAGTGATTATTAATTGATAAATACAGATTTAAAAAAAAATAAAAATGATTTTTTGAGAAAATATTGGATAAATTTAAAATGAAACCATGAGTCTGTTTGGTGATTGCTATCTAATTTTATGGCCAAATTCAACCACGTGGTGTTTGAAAAATCAAGGACACACAAAGCTGATGAAAATCAAGAAGCACAACCAAAATAATGACAGAAAATATATAGAAATGAAAACACTAACATTAATATCCATCAGTATTTATCCCCTAATTGGCCTCAAAGAAATGTGTCACATTATTCTTTAAAATGCCTACAACAAATCCATGCCCCGGGTTTACCATGTATGCTTCTATAGAAAACGGATTTCCTAAAAAACCAGAAACTGTGGATTCATTGCCAACAATAAAAAATATTTATTGATCTCATATAGAAATTTATGATGATAAATTTATATAATAAATGATAAAATACTAAAATACTTTCATTTTGGTAATAGAGGTTTCTCAGAATCATCAACTAATTTAAATAAAGTGTACGCTTCATCAGAATGACTTGATTTTATGTTGTTTGGTTTCTTGAAATCAAATTATTTACCAAAAATTTCTATAAAATCATCTTTAGATGAAATATCATATTCAAAATTAAAAGTGTTATTATCATCATTAACCATCAACTCCCCATGAAAATTCCAAATACATTTTCGACAATCAGTATCAATTTATTTCATAATGAGGTGGGATCCCACAATATCCCAATGTAAATAATGTCAATTAGTATAGCCTTGACATGTTCAATCAATCACATTATCTCTTAAAAAATATTCAAAAGTATTATCATAGAATATATCTATTTCACTTAAAGAATATTGGGGTGTTCTCTTAAATCCACCCAACTATTATCATAAAATAGCTTCATTATAAATGTTCTAATATATTATTAAATTTTCATAAAATTAATGAGAGTAGTTAAATAATTTATAACTTAAAATTATTATAATTTAAATTGATTATATAATTCATTAACCTGGAAACTAAAACTAAAAATGGAAATTATCAGAAAATAGGATAAAAATGAAGATTAAATTTTCAATTAATTAATCTATTTTTATAATAAATTGGAAGAAATTGATAAAATGAATAAATAATACCTCTTGGGAAATATAAGATGAGCGGATAGGGCCACATATGATAAAAATGTACTGATATGGAGAGGGGGGGGGGGGGGGGTTCTAAAATTCACCAAAGTTCAGGAGATGAAACAAACCCTAGTTGAAGATGAATAGTGTAGGGTCAAAAGGGTATCCATAAATGAGTAACATCAAGAATCTATACAGACAATAAGGTCTATATTTTACTTATGTTTAGGGTTTTGACAACACCTTTTAGGGTTCATCATGTTATAAGTATATCTGAAAATCCTAGTGCGAACCCATATCAAATAGCTAATTGACTATAGATAGTGTTGAATTTATAGAAATTTTCATTTAATTTTTTTTGCTCTATTTTTTATTTATATACCCCTTAGACTCAATGAAATTTTCATAAAAAACATTTTCATCATTACTGGAACAAATTAAATATCTATATCCTAAAACTACTCTTTAATGGTAATGTATTCTCTTCTTACTCTCCACATTCTTCAAGGAAGATGTATTAAATGACTTAATACACCAAAGTGATGGTAATTAATTTTCCTATATCTTTGGCATTGGATTCAAATCAGATTTATTATTATGGCTTATAGGCCCCAATATTTTTCATTTAACCTCTAGATTATTTTTCATGAACTTTAGAGTAGTGTGTGTTTAATACCTCATTGGCCTCACTATATGTGATGAATTCATATTAGTTGCTACCTCGAGCTTCAAAAATTTCTCAGTGTGAAGGTAAATTTAAACATGGGTCATATAATTAATGTTTAGGAAACAATTCTTTTTCCTACCTATATGATCCCGTATTAATAGAAAAATTAAACTTAAAATGCACCAATTGCAATATTAAAAAATATTTAATTCCAATAATATATCCATGATGATATTAGAAAAGTGAATTTAATGATACAAAATGAAATAAAAAATAATGTATAAAAGTTTATATTGGATTAAAGTTGTTAGTGAAAGAAATATACATCTCCATATTTTCAATGAAAATATTATAATAGGTATGCATACAGTTTAAGAAATATGTTTTTTGGTTACCTTGAAAATATGGTGCTCTATTGATAATGAGTTGGAATTACAATAGTATTTACATGATGATATCTCTTGATGATGCATTAGATTTACAATAGTATATCCATGATGACTTGGATAACACCTTTGATAGACATAGAAGACAAATCATTAATTTGAATGCATCAGGTCATTATGCCTTCTTCATCGAGGAGAAAAAAGCAGTATTGGAAATAATTTTTTACAATACCTTTCAAATATAGTAGTTTCTCGATGATGATTTAGAGACAACATTCATCCCAAAGTTAGGTCACGTAGCTAGAATCTCTATTAGAAAAATTCCTTATAAATTCAGTTTTAGTGGAATATTTAGCATTGGTGTATGATTCATCTTCATTGGATGATTCAGCATTGGTGGATGATTATGTGTGGGTGGACGATTCAGCTTCTATGGGAGATACAACGGTTGTGGAAGAATTAGCGTCAGTGGGCACGATTGATATTTAGTCAGAATTATATGAGAATGATGACTTCAACATCAGGATGAAAGGATATATATACTAAAAGAGGGATATGAGATTGCAGGGTGAGGGAGATGAGATTTGAGTAAATCTATTTCACATATCCCTAACATATTTGACAAGGGAGAGTAGATTTCAGGGGAGGGAATGTGAGGAATCAGTTGTTGCAGAGATGGGAGGGTTAGAGGATGAATTTTCAGGTTATATTTGTTATGTGAAGAGGAAAACATCAATTTGGGTGTCGATTTATCTAGGGAGTTGGACACTGATGCAGATTTCCATGAGAATCAAGGAGGTGGAGACATGTGGGGGGGGGGTATATGCTTTAGTGTAGTTAGTGGATTTAAATTTAATTTTTATATATTAATTATTCACTTAAAATGCTTATGAAATTTCAATGTACTAATTATTTTGTTAATAATTAAATAAAATAAATGATTTGAAAGATTTTAATTGGGAGGTAAATTTAATAAAGTATTTTCTTTCATTAATTTTTCATACGGATATATCATGTTACATAGGTTTGAAATTAATAAAATTAAATTCCAACTTTTCTTGATGTTTTTAAATTTAAATTAAATAAATAATGTTGAAATTAAAATTAATGATATTTTATAATAACTATTATTTAATAAATGATTTAAAATTTCTAAAAATCTCATCTTATTCTAAGTGAATTTTAAGTGTCAATAAATATCAAATATGGGCCATTGATGGAAAAATTGATCATTTAAAATGAATTATGATTATTCAAAATATGGAATAAGGGAGATCTCCTGATACTGTGGATTGACCATATATTCCCTCCACTCCATTATTTGTTAATTTTTGAAACACATGAGTTAAGGGAGACCGCCGAATAGTGAATACTTTTGTGTATTTACAAAATTTGACTCCTCCAAAATTATAAAACGGAATTATCTCTCCCCACTTATCCACACCTATCAAGCCCTTTGGATTATACAAACCATTACCAATTCACTCCCAAAAATTACTCCCCTCATACTAGAAGCATTTTGTTCTGTATAAATCTATTCTAGTATGTTTTTAGGGAAAACTAAAGGAGGATACTCGGAGAAGAGGTAATTGTTTTCAATAAGCGTCTTTATTTTATTTCCTTCTCCACCTCCATCAATAATTTTTATACCATTATCATTTAAAAACATTAGTATAATCGATATAATTTTAATTTTTTATGTTATGTGTATGACCTACACCAACACAATCTTCCATCAAATGGTTTATGATATCATCATTCGTGTGTATGACATACTGTTGCTTCGCAAAATAGTGTCTTTTTTTTCTCCATTAACCCCTCTAAAGGATAGGAATAATGATGGATATAAAGGTTATATATGATATTTTTAACAGAATAATACCTATATATTCATTATATAATTTGAACCATTTTTAAATTCAATACCATTGGGCATACAATAACTTCAGTCGTGTGTATGGAAGACTACGACCTCGTGAAGTGATATAAAGAGTTTTTCACTAATGTATTACATTGAAGGAAATAAGTGTAAATTTAATGAATAAATATGATTTAAATGAAATAATTATAATATTAATGACATAATTATCTCTATATAAATATAATACATCATTTTATTCTTCCCATTTCACACACTGAAAAAGTGATAAAGTCGTTTGTGGACTACCGCCTCCTCGAAGCGATATGATTGTTCTTTTTTCATCACTACATCACAATAATGATATATGTTAGTATATATAATTAAAATAATAGGATATTTATGATATAATGATCATTATTTAAAGATAAATTTTACTCACCTTCTTTACATAATGATTATTGGAAAAATAGAAACGCTACTCCTATGTACGTACGACCTACCGTCTCTATGATCGCAACATTAGTTAAATTTTCATAAAAATATTTCATAATTGGTTTTAAAAGTATAATTAATGAATAAATATTATTATTATTTAATAATTATTATTAATTATATTATAAAATAATGGACCATTTGACCATAGCCAACCTAGAAAATTCTTTTTTGACACATAAACTAAATAAGGTCAAAAAAATCAGATTAAAAATTATTTGATTAAGTAATTTTATATAACTTATAAATAAGGTTGATAAAAGTAATAATAAAATTTTAAATGTTTCTCAAGAAGTAAATTAATTAATATAATATTTTTATTTATGATGATAAGGAACAAGTGTGATGAATCAGACTCAAGGTATGGGTTTTTCCTGCCTCACTTTTATTTTTGTGAGATAAATTCCATATTCACCAATTATTTTTATTATCAGGTGTATATAATAACCATGAATGTATTATTTTATTATTATAAATTCATTTATGGGTATTTACATATCCATTTTAGTATATCTCTATCATAGGGCTTATAGTTTTAATGTTACCATAAAAGTATGTTATTTTTTCATTAATTTGTCTTCTTTGATACATATGTTATGTTATACACATATCTTCTTATATGAGGTGTATATACAGAAAAATTGAAATTTAATATCATTAATATTCTTATTTTAACGATATTATAAGTTAAATTTAATTTTATTTTTCATGGGGATTATGATTCAATGTCACAAAAATGTTAAGAGTCATTCGTTAAAATCTCATCATTTTTTATTGTAATTGTCAATGATAAAATATATTTTTCGAAATCATATAATTCTCATAAATTATATTATATTGTGGTTATTCATGATATTTTCATGTAATATTACCTATTTTACACTATTTGGTAGATATAATCCTTTTGAACATGTTTTATGAAAATCCAACTTTGTTTAGCTCTTTTTCCAGAAACTTGTTTTCTTCAAAAACATTATTTTTTATTTTTTTCAAAAATGTTTTTAAATTTTGAAAATTATTTATAAAATAAATGTTTACCAAATTTTTTCTATTATTTTTTTCAAATGAATATTTATATCACTTTTTGATAAAGGCACTTTTCTAAATTTTTTACATTGAAAAATGAATATTGTTTTAACATGTACGACATGTATGGATTTACCCACCTTAATGACCATCATTTCATTGAAAATTGACTTGATATTTTATAGTGTTATTTTAAAGATATTTTTTTCATAATATAATCCTAATTGATAGAAATTAAAAGTTTTTTTCAAATAATATTATTTTTAAAATGTTTTATGGTTTAAAAGTGATTTTCAAAAACAAAAATATATATTTCTGAAGAATGTTTTTAATAATATTTCAATGGTATTTACATTCATCAACATAAAAAACCTTTATTGTTACTTATACTCCACTGTGGATATTATTTATTGACACCGTACACTTTATTTATTGGGATGGATTATGGTTGTTTCAAAGATATTGTTACGGAACCCATTTATTTTCCATAGGTAAATCATGTTTCAAAGTGGTTTTCAAGGAACCAATTTCTTTTACATGGGTTAATCATGTTTCAATGTTATTTCCATATGACACATTTATTTTCCATTGGTTAATCATGTTATTAAAATAATAAAACTTGTTTCAATTATTCAATATGAAAAGAGTTCTCTATATGATTTATTCAGGTTGTGTCTCTTGGACGTTATAAATGATGGGTGCGCCCAGATAGCTCCAAGTGAGCCCATTATAGATTATATGATGGGTGTACCTAGATAGCTCTCCAATGAATTAGGTAATGATAATATTATCTTGATAATTATATTAAAAGTTAGTTGTATGGTTAATCTAATTGTAAGGGTTCTGTAAGGGTTTTGTAATGGTTTTCTAGGGGTTCTATGAGATGATGTACCAAGATACCAATAAGTTTTAACTATGATTTTTATAGGTTTATAATGATTCATTTGACCAAGATTGATATGAAATGGCACATGATTCATGTTATTTTTTCCTTTGTTAATTACTTATTCCATTTTTCAATGATTATTGATCCAGGTATTGATGGGTATGAATATTCTTATATTATACTCATACACTTTGATTAAATCATCATACCCTTATGATATTCTATTTATCATTGATGGAATTCATGTGTTAATCATTAAATTTTACCTTATTGATAATTTGAGCTCACACACCCTATGTTTCCTTTTCTCTAGGTTTAAAGAGTTTGAAAGGATGAAATATATAAGGGATTTCATATAGATAATGACAATGTCTTAATGTGATAATGAAAAGTCTACTTAAGTGGTAAAAATACTCATTTAAAGTCTTTTTAATTATTTATATATGAGTTTTTATAAATTCTCAAGGAATATAAACTTATAAGGTCCTCTAGAATGTTTTTGACCTAATTTTTCCTTTTGATGTTATAAGGTTTGGATGATAAAAATGGGTCCCAATTATCAGCATCAAATCCAGAAATGTGATGTTCATGATTTCAGCACTAAATCCAGGAGTCTGGGTACAAGAATATTATAGTTGGTATTAATGTAATGGTTTAGATAAATTTTGAGATCAAGGTGTTTTAATGTGAGGTTGTCTTAATTGTTATGAATACCATCATAGGTCTATCATGAGTTCAAATTCTTAGACACTCCATTATTTGGTTTTAAGTAGTATAAATATTGAGGTTATTAATGAAATTATTGGATATATATTTTTGGGTAGATGTCTTTGTAACCCTTAGGAACAACACGAAGTGTTATTTAGGGAGGAATTATTTATCACGTTTAAATAATAAGAATAACTCGAATGTTGGGTTACAAACCATTGTATTTGGTAAGGTGGTGGGACTTGAATCCATGACCAAAGGAAGATAGGGGTTTGGAGCATAAAACTGGCCTATGTGATTTCCTGGTTAATATGAAATTTTTATAAGTAAATATTATGTTTATTTTAGAAACATATATTATTTTATTTTGATGAATAATGGTTAAATTATCTTGAAAGAATATGTGATGAAATCCTTCTAATATTTGGATTTCAAACATAGTAATGAAATATTTCTAAGAAATTTAAGGATAGTAATTTATGGAATTGTTTGGTTTGAAATTTTGGTATTACATTTTAAGAATAATGTATCATGTGAATGATGAATCATTTTGGGAATTATCTTACCATGTGAGAACCATTGGGGTTTTAGTTAATTCCTAAGGATAAGTGGAATAGCTTGACTATCCATGTGGTCATTATAAGTTTATTTTAGTTTTATAGGCATTAATATTTCATCTTGAATACTCATCATTTGGAGAAAAATATGTGATTTTTGTGGAAATTGTCTAAAATAAGATATTAGAAAAATTAAGTAAGTAAATTTCCATATTTTATTAGTTTATATGGTAAAAGAATTACTCAAATCTAGGAAAAGCGATCTTGAAAAGGACTATTATCATACTACCTTTAGTTCTAATGAAACAATGGTCTTCTTGGTCAAAAACCTTTATGGGTTTTGGCCTTAGAATTTCCATTAGTCATTCACTTTATTTTGATTAGTTACCTCAGTCACCCCAAATAAATATTTATGTTTTTCTTTCATTCCCACTTATGTTCTTCTATTTGGAAACATAGTAATGTATTATTCCTTATGACATTTGTTCATCCTATTATACATGATTAAGAATATTTTTTGTTAACCATATTTCTGATGTGGTTTCACAATAAAATTATTCTCAAATTTCCATCCTTTTATTACTGAGATAAAGATCAAAATGTGGGGATATAATTTAATAGGTGGGGATGCAACACCCTGATATTTTTAAAAAGAAGAAAAGAATATTCAATAGTGTAAAAGTAATAAAACACTAATTTTATCTTATGACATACAAAAATATTTGTTTCATCAATATCTTGACTTAACACAAGACCAAGTTTAGCTCGTGTTATACTTTACCCAAAGATATTTATGTTCAACAGTATATTAAACATGCAACACCAAACTTAAACAACCCATGGCATAAATTACCTTTATAACCAAGCCATTTGAATGGTGGGTATGAACATGATTAACTAAATTATGGAAATAATATTTTCACATTTATATATATTTAATTCTTTGGTGTCAAATTAATTATAAATTAAAATAAAACCCTTTTGAAAATAAAAATGATATCATTTTTCTAAAAAATATTTGAATACACAAAAGCGTGTTTTAATCTAAATAAATTACTATAATTGGATTATATTAATGAATTAAATATTTAATATATACATTATCATTTTTACCATTCATCCTATGTGTTTTCTATATAATAGAAAAAAAATAAATCAAATTTTACACTTACGAATTTATTTTTTCTAAAAATTAGTTTTTTCACCTTTTATGGTGCACTTATTTTAAAACCAATTTTTTGAAACTTTTATAATTTTTATTAGAAAAAAATAAACACAATTTTTTAAATTATAATATCAAGATTATATTAGCTTAATTGTTTTTGATTTTTTTCAAAAGTTTTATTTTTTTATGAATAATGAGAAATACCAATTTGGTAAAAAAGTGTTTTCCTTTAATGAATTAATAATTTAAGATTCCTAATATGTTTTGAATATGGTTTAAAGTAAACAATGTATTTTTTAGTAAAATTTGATAAAATTATTAATTTTGAATCAAATTTATTTTGGTTTTTAGTATAATATTGTTTTTGGGTTTAAGAACATGTTCTTCTAAATACTATTTTAAAATCCATAATGTATACAAATTTTAATTAATTAAAATAATCACTAACAGGGAATGTTTTATATGATATTTATATAATATATATACTTAAAAATGAATTTAGTTTCAGAAAATAATTATAATTATTCATAGAGTTAATATCGAATCATCTTTTTCAAAAACAATTCCCTTCTTTAAAACATCTTGTCAAGTCGTGTCCATGGGATAAATTTTAAATTAACATATTCCTCTTTTATGAGTTAAATTTGGAAAAATGGATTCCATATTTTGAATAATATAAATTTATATTTTCTAATAAGGTCAAATTAATTTTTTACCATAATTATGTGTGAAAACAGTTATGGTTAATTACTATGATTATGGTTAAAAATGAGTTTACTTAGTGGTTAAACATAAAATATAAGGTATAAAAATGACCCAAGACTTTCCCAAAACCCATTTGTTTGCCATATATCAACCCCTATCACCTTAGGATCTATTTGAGTGTGTTATTTAGAATACTATTCCCGGAAATCCGACTATATAATAAGTTATGTAATGAAAAAGAAAATAAAAGAACCTTCCTTGCCTTAAATATTTATAATGCATTGGGATAGGTAAAAAACAACATATGTTTAGTTATAAATATTTTTAAAAAATTTAAAAAATTTATTTTTAACATAATAATTTATCTTTAAATTTTTTAGATTAACTATTTACATAAAATGCTTACAAAACACCGACATAGTAATTATTTAGTTAATGATTAATATAAATAAATCCTACTAAAAATATAAAATTTAGGTAAATTGAATTAATTATTATCATTAATTAATTTTTTATATTAATATATTATTTTAAAATTATCTAAAGGTTATATATTTAAATTTCTTAATTTTTTTAATTTTTTAATTTATATTAAATAAATAATGTCGAAATTAACATTAATTGTTTTATAATAAATGATATTTTATTAAATGACAATAAATAATGATAACCACATCCTCTACCAAGTGATTTTTAAAAGTCAATAAATATAAAATATCATCCATTTATTGAATAATTTATCTTTTCTAATTAACATATTAACCCATAAATAGTAAAAACATTGTTAGCGTGTTTAGGGTTAAAGTAGTATTTTTGCGCGTTCCACGCACTTCTGTTAAATTGAATTTATGAAACACATAGTTTTTTATATTATAAATTATATGCAATATTTAGAATCATTGTGTCTAATTTTTTTAATAGTTATCACTTTAATTAAGTCATAATGGATGCATTAACTAGTTTAGAAAAGTAGTTATCATGGTAAAAACAAAAATGGTAAAATTGAGTAAACATAATGTCTAAGGAACAAAATGATAAGAATTATTTTATTTTTTTGGTTTTTTGAGTTTATATCAACCATAATTTCAATAACATAAATTAATTTTTAATTTTCGAAGCACATGAGGAAAGGGAGACCACCCAATAGTGAATACTTTTGAATATTTATAGGAATGTCACTTCTCCTCAATTATAAAAGGCCATTCACAATCCCCACATATTCACACCTCTCAAGATATTTTGATCATCTATAACCTGACTAAATCACTACTAAAATTCCCTAAACTCATCCTAGAATCCTTATTTTAGTTTTAAATTAAGCATAGGTAGGGCTTAGTGAAAACTAAATGATTATACATGAAGGACATGTAATGGTCATGAAAAAAGAATCATTATTTCATTTCCATCTCCAACTACTTAGATTATTTTTATAAAATGATTATATAATAATTCCAATTCCATTTCTATAATGATATGTTTTCATGTTAAGGTTATGACCTACACCGACACACACTTTCATCAAATGGGTTACAAAATCATCATTTGTGTGTATGGTGGACTATCGCCCCGTGAAACGATGTCATTTATTTTTTCCATTATCACATCTCATGGATGGGAATAATTGTGGATATAGTGTTTATATATGATATTTATAACATAATAATACCTATTTATCCATTACATAATTTAAACACTTTTTTCATTCCCTATCATAGAGGATATGATCGTGTCCCTCATGTGTGTGGTGAACTACCGCCTCACAAAGTTATTTGAAGATTTTTTCACTGATGTGTTATATGGATGGTAATAAGAGTAAATATAATGAATATATATGATATAAAAGAAATATGATTATATTCATGACATGAATATATTTCTATAAATATAATGTATCATTTTATTCTTATAATTCTATATACGAAAAATTTGGTAATGTCGTTTGTGGATATATGGACTAATGCCTCCTCAAAGCGATGTGATTATGCTTTTTTAGTCACCACAAAAAAATAATGAAATATTTAAGTTTATATAATTAAATAATATGTTATTTATGATGTAGTATTCACCCTGTAAAGATAAATTTTACTTACCTTCTTTCCATAATAATCATTGGAAAAATGGAAATGTTACTCTTGCATACATAAAACCTACCGTCTCCAGGATCATAACATTAGTTCATTTTTCATGAAAAAAATATCATAATTGGTTTTAAAAAAATACTTTATGGATAAATATGATAATTAATTAATTATTATTATTCTATAAAAGTTTAAATAATAACTCCATTGACTGTAGTCGACCTACCAAAGTCATTTTTCACAAATAAACCGAATATGGTCAAAACATGCAACTTAAACATAATTGATTAAGTAAATATATATAATTTTTTATTAGTGAAATAAAAGTTATAATAAAAATAAAAATGTCTCTAATTAAAGAAAATAACAAATATAATATTATTACTTAGGAAGATAACAAACTATAATGATGAATCTGACTCAAGGTAAGCGTCTTCCTCACCTCAATTTTAATTCTCTGAGATATATGTCACACTCACCACTTAATTTTATTGTGGGGTGTATATACTAATATTTTTGACATTTTCATTAGGGTGAACATTATACCATTGGAAACATGCTAGTTTTTCCCCCTATTTTCGTTCTTTCTGAAGGTAGGTGGCATCCATCTCTTATTCAAGGATGTTTTCTCTATGATTGAAATGGGATGATGGGATTTTGGTCCCTCATGTGGATTCATCCTCGGAATTCATCGTCTAGTCAAGGTATCCCTCATAGATTTGATTCATGGTTTGTGAAACTCTTCTTGGTGCCACATCTTCATGGAAACCGGTTGATTTTGCTTTATTTATCAAGACATTCCATGGGGTCTTATCAGGGATTCAACCTTCAGTCAGGGGAGTAGTCATGTTGGACATCACAGGCATTCTAGGAAACTGGATCACTGGTACACCAATATTCATTCCCCTTATTATTGGGATTCCTAAGGGCATAGAATTCTGAGGCATCCCATGTTGAGTGAAGGTAATTGTATGGAAGAGGCATGCCTCCAAGGTTTTCCTCGTCTTCAAAGGTTTATCATGGGGTTTTTCACATGTCTAACATGTAGCGAAGATGGATTGGACTAATCATAACCCTGATGGGAGTGTATCAAATGGGTATATCCCTATGAGGGAGCACATGGGAGAATTAGTAGATGTGTAGATCAAGACGCCCAATGAGGATAGATCTAATGATGATTGGGTCCTAAAAAGGGGACACCACAGTTTACCATTGGCTAGGATTGAACCTCGTGGATGCCTCCTCTGTACCCTATAAAAAATAAAGGGATCAAAACACACATATCTTGAGAGGGTGAATCATAAAATCAGGGTTTAAATAGTGGAAAAAACCCTAAATACATGTTGGGGCTTATGCATGGTTAGCATCCCATCACAAAAGGGACACTCTTGGTTGAATAGTTATGGATTATGTAGAGATTATTCATGGTTATCTGCCCAAGGAAATAGAGTTATCCCACCGAAATGTGTTGTCCTGGGTAGGAATCAAGATGGTTGATGGATGGTTGACCGAAGATAATTGGAGGAATGGGATGGAACCGATGTGAAGATGATGGTGATGTTGTTCTTGAACCTCGGGGAGACTTCCTACGTATCCCTGTTGTAGGGAATCAAAGTCCACATAGTTCGGTGGGGTGATGGGACACCTGAGGAGTCGTCCTGTGAGAATGGATTCATGGATAAGACCCAAAGGAAGTAGAACATCCTGGTCAGGGGCGTTCTCTTCCCGAAACACAAAGGCTTAAGGGAAAGGCTAGGATGAGACAAGAGTGATAGATTTACCTTAGGTAGGATTCCTAAATATCCCCTTGGTAAGGAAACAAATTTCGTGTAGTTTAGGAATGAGAAATAGAATTGAGTCATGCACAAAGGACATCAACCTAAAAACATGTTGGGGATTGCACATGGTTATTAGCCCATCATAATAGGGACACTCTTGGATGGAGGAATATGGATAAAGTGTGGGGATTACACATGGTTAGCTACTCTGTAGCAAGTCTAACACCACTAAGTGGTGGAACAATGGTGTGAATCCCAATAAATGGGACACAATAGTTTATTAGTGCTTGGGGTTGATCCTCTGGAGGGCTTCCTACATACATTGTCTAGGAGACTATGATCAAAACCCACATAGTTCAAAATCATACAATTTATCATCATACTGGATGAGGGTGATCCGACATGAAGGGGCTAGGACTGATGGGTAACGAGCTTGGACCTTATGGAGGCTTCCTACATATCTAGCCCAGAATAAGCAATGATCAAAGTCCACATAGTTTGGTAGGATGGGGGATGGTTCTTACACACTATGGTGGCCCAAAAGGGGTGTCATGGTTGATGTGTTCTCTACGCCCACATGAGTCATTCTTGGTGTGAGAAACAGGAGGCAACAAAGACCTAATGATCACATTACGAAGGGTGTGTCTATGATGAATAGAGTAGGTCTCATGCAAGGATGGTGGCCCAAAGAGGAAATAGGGGTGTTACGCTTTGTTAGTTGTCCAATTAGGAGGGGGTATGTCAAGACGTATGAGGAGGATATGTCCATCATAACTGAAACATACCATAGGAGGGTTCCAACTCCTAGTTAGAGACTACCTGAGGTATGCGTGGTGAAGAGGCCCAAAGGGAGAGGGGAGTGAGAAGGCGATGGTGACCATCCCGTTTATAGTCCCCTCTGGACTGGTTTTTTATATGGTGATTTAATTTTAATTTCACGTGTCATGGACACAAGTGCTTAATAGTTTAACATCCTGCAGCTCAGATGGTGAGGATTCACTCCCCACCCCTTGGACTTACATAACCGGCACACTTCAACCCTTGGGGAAGGTATGGCATTGGCAATGCTATGTGGAGAAAGGGTTGTGGAGTGATCCATTGAGGGGTTCGCATTAGCATAGCTATGAAAAGAAACAATAGTTGTTAGCATTACCATCTTATGAAGCATGAGGTAACACAATGAAACATAATGCACCACCCAAGGGACCTAGAAATCACTTTGTACAAACCCGGAGGGTCGTACGGGATAAGTATGTGTGATACAGTAGCGTCACATGTAAGGGGGGCTTAGAAATAATGCCTTTGGGTAAGGACAATGCATGGAGTGCATAAGGAACAGAATGCGCAAGATTGAGGGGGTTAATGAAAGATGAGGGTTTGTGCTTAAGATTAGGTTATTTTATTCAAAACGAGTGGATCCACACAAAGGGAGAACCTGTGTACCAGATCGACACAACATAAGGGAAAATTTACACACAAGAGGAATATTTTGCCTATAGATTTCTTAGAGTACAAGATAATGTTTAAGGATCAATCCCTAGTGGGCCCACTCAATTGAGGACCCCTGAAAGACATATCACTCAAGATCCAATACCTTGAGCCAATATCATTCACGCTATCACGAAAGGGATGTCTTTCGCACATCATAGAATCAGTTTGTCTTCTGTAATAATCCCCCAAAAGGTGGGGGTATATTTTTTTATAACGAAAACTTCAACAGTGGTGCAAAATATGAATTGCACACAAGGTTCAATTTGATGTCGCATTGGGTGCGGAAGATCTTCCACACATATCGAAATATGGCATGTCGGGCACTCTTCATTTGTGCCCCTGACATGGATGGATTTCATATGGTCACCGCGGAAGAGTATGTTTGACATCACATTGGGCACACATTCCCTCTCCATTTCCAATCTCACACGTAGATCTTACATCTTGCACGCACCACCCTCAGGCATCTCAGAATTTTCTGCTAATTCAAAATATGCCTTATGCTTTCTTAACAATTTGCCTTTAGGGCCTTACACAAAATTTGGAATTAATAACTACCCATTAATGTATGGTGTGATTATTATACATAAATTTATTTTGTTTTACATACCAATTTTAGGATCTATCTTCCACATGGTTTATGATTTCAAAGTTAACAAATAATTAAGAGTTTTTTGTCTAAATTTTCCTCCTTTGAGATATATGTTATTTTATAGATCTGTATTATTTTATGAGTGGTATATATCATATCATTGAAATGTTATATAATGAATCTCCTTATTTTCTTGATATTATAAGTTACATTTAATGTCATTCTATCAAGGGGATTATGATTCAAAATTACCAATGTGGTAACAATATTTTGTTACAATCTCAACATTTTCTTATTAAGATTGTGTATGATTAAGTCTCCATTTCTGAAATCATATAATTCACATGGATTATCTTTTCCTATAGTTATTCATGATATTTTCATGTAATAGTACCACTTTTACACTCTTTAGTAATTTTAATAATTGATATTTTTTTATGAAAATCCAACTTTTTTTGCAAGGCAAGAAAATCCAACATTGTTTATCTCTTCGGTCAGAAATCTATTTTCTTCCAAAACAGTTTTTTCTAGAAAATATTTAAAATTATTTTTAATTCTTTAAAACTATTTATTATAGATAGTTTTAGTTGATTTTTCATTTAAAAATTTGTTTTCAATGGAATATTCTTTTTTTATTTCCAATTAAGTCACTTTTATAACGTTTTTATAGTGCAAAAGGAATGGTCTGTTAACATGTATGACATGTATAGATTTTTTGACCATCATGATCTTAATGTATTTTAAGATTAATTTACAAGATTATAATGTTATTTTTTCAGAAAACATTTTCTTAATATTATGGGAATTATTATTTTTTAAAATTTGTTTTTAAAGAAAAGGATTTTCAAAATATTTTATGGTTAAAAAGTGATCATCAAATTTAAAAGGATGTTTCCATCAAAGAATGTTTTTAATAATATTTTAATAAAATTTCCATTCATCAATTCCAGTAACCCTGGTTGTTACTAATCCTCCACTAGGGATGTTTTATAATGATACCATCCTCTTTATTTTTCTAGGTGAATTATGTTTGTTTCAAAGATATTTCTATGGAACCCATTTATTTTCTAGAGGTTAATAATGTCTC
Source organism: Viscum album (assembly GCA_963277665.1). NCBI lineage: Eukaryota > Viridiplantae > Streptophyta > Magnoliopsida > Santalales > Viscaceae > Viscum > Viscum album. The sequence goes on along the minus strand of OY728145.1, from coordinate 1,079,480,739 downwards.
AAATACATTATAATGGAACCCATTTCTTTTCCATGGGTAATAATTATTCAAAAAGGCTCTTTTGGAACCCATTTATTTTACTAGTTTTTATTATGTTTTGAAATGAATAATGGTTTTTCAATGAGTTTTAATGAACTGAGTTCTCTATGCGATTTATTCATGTCATGGTTCTTGGACATTATAAATGATAGGTTCACCCAAATAGCATCAAGTGAGCATATTATATATTAAACAGTGGGTATAACCAGATATCACTCTAATTAATTGGGTAATGATAATATTCTATTGAGAATTATATTTTATGTCAACCATATGGTTATTCAAATTGTAAGGGTTTTGTAAGGGTTTTATGAGATAATTTCCTAAGATAAAAATTTATTTTATCTATTAATTCTAGGGATTTATGATGTTTCATTTGATAAATGTTCATATAACATGGAACATTATAGTTTTTAATTTTTTCCTTTGTTAATTTCTTATTCCATGTTTTCATGTTTAAAGATCTAGTTATTTATGGGTATGAATATTCATATGTTATACTCATGCACTTTGAAAATGTCATCATACCCTTATGCACTTCTTATGCTCACTGATAAAATTTATTTTTTAATGATTAAATTTTCAATTACTGATCATTTGATCTTACCCCTCTTATGATTCCTTCTACCTAGGTTAAAAATAATAGGTTGAACTAATTATGTCTAGAAGGTTTTTCATATGGATGATGATGATGTCTTAATGTGAATAGGAAATGCTCGGTTAAGTGAGAGAGATGAAAATTTTAATTCATGAAAATTATTTATGAAAGAGTTTTTTATAATTATATAAAACTATAAACCTAAAAGGTCCTATAGTATCTATGTGATCTAATATTTCCTTCTAATGACGTAAGGTTTGGATGGAAAAAATGGGTCACCATTATGGACATCAAATCCATACATTTAATGTTCATGATTTCAAAACTAAATCCAAGAGTGCTGGTCCATGGCCATTATAATAGTTCTAAGTATATGATAATATCCTAATGTCTTGGTAAAGTTGATATTGTGTATTTTTTAGTAATACATCCCTTTTATGGAAACAACTAGTTGATATAGTTTTCGAATAGATTAATCTAAGGGTAATAACCCCAAAAATAGTTTGTTGACTATATCACATCCATTATTCTAGTGAATGGTGTGCATTACCTTACTAAGAACATGATTTAACAATCTCGGGGGATGTGATTTGGTTAATTTACATTTTATTTATAAACCATTATGATTAATGAAAGAATAGAACCTATGAAAATATATGGTATACCAATCTGATATTGGATAAACGAAAAATGCCTTAGGTTGATAATTATAATGTTTATCATAGGTTTAAAGAAATATAAAACAATTTTTCGGTTTTATGTAGTTAGAAAATAACAAGACTAAGGATATTTTGAGTGACATTTATTGAAATAAAACCCTTTTGTTTTTTTTTGTTTTAGTGAAAATGTTTTTTTGAGTTAAAATGCTTTTATATTTTTTGGAAAAAATTTTTAATGTTAATAATAACATTTAGGGTTAATATGATAATTGATGTTGAGGTAATTATGGTTTCTTTAGATAAAAGTGTTAGTATATTTTGAAAATATATCACATTGATTACCATGAGACTCGAATATGATTTGGTGAAAAGTGATTTATATTAATCACACTATATTGGGAATAATATATGATTAAGGTATACTCAATTTGAGGAATTAATATTATTTTAATCTATGGAAGCATATATGGTTTTACACAAGATTTAGAACGATTTAGGGTATTTATAGAATGGATTGATATATTTTGGGTAGTATATGATTAGTGTTTATACATTTTTTGTTTATGAGAATATTAAAGATTGATATGTTTTGGAGATAATAATTATTTTTACTATAAAACCCAAAGTGTTTTCAGAAATATTTCTCTTTAAAAAGTTTTATTTTTTCAATATCTCTTGTGTCAAACAAGAATGAGTTTACACGAACTGTGTAACATTTATAAAATATTTTGTGTCTTTAATCTCCATGAAGTTATATTTGAAAGTATGAAATGTAATAACAAAATAATGAATAATATTTGGTCAATAAATTTATAAAAAAAATTAATTAGATATCAAATTATAATAATTATAATCAAAAATTAATTTAAAATCAAAGTGACATTTTTCTAAAAATAAAATTTTTTAAGCATGTAATGAGTTTTATGTTGATATATTAAATTCGTCTTTATTCTTGAATGATTTTAAAAAAATATTATTTTATTTATTGAATTTTTTAAACATTAAACAAATATTTTTCTAATAATAAGATAAGAAGAAATTTAGTTTTATGCTTAAAAATATATTTTCCATAAAATGATATTTTTTAAGACATTTCTCAATTACATTAAAATTAAATTATATAATTTAAAGATATATAATTAGGTAAAATAAATTTCAAATTTATAATTAGGATAAAAAATTCCTAAATAAGCACCATTTATTTTTAGTCATTATGAATAATAATCTTGGTAAATTTTATTACCTCACTAAAGGGTAAATATGGTCAATCTCAATTAATTATATGTTATAAGGCCCTAATATTTCTTACCAATTCTTATTGGAAGTATAAAATTCTAAAATTAACCATTATTATTTGAAATTTAATCATTTACTGGACACATTTTCGAGAAAATGACATATATATTATTTAAACTAAAGGAAGTGACAAATTTCACTATCTTAGTTTTAAATGTCATTTATTTGTTCAAATAGGTAAAAAAAATTATTTATGAATGAATATAAATAATACTTTTATTCCTAATTATATTATAGTCATGTTGTTGATTTTTTTATAATTTTGAGGAATTATATAATTATATTAAATACGTACACAATGGTGATGAAGTAATTATTTCATTAATGGAAAAATAAAATATATGAAATTATAAGTATTAAAAGTATTATAATTTGAGATACATAAGGTTAATCATTAATTTTATAGATTACCATGAAATGTTAGAGATATTTTAAAATAATTGGTTCTAATTCTTAGTGTTTTATTAGTGTTATTAAAGTCAAAGAAAAGAATAATATCAAAATTGTTAATAATGATATTTTATAAAAATAATATTTTATTAAATTATTTAAAATAATGAAAATATTAAATAAGGAAAAGGGGGATAATTTATGGTCTAACATATCATAAATTGTTCATTTATGGCCTAATTTACACCTTGTAAGTAACAAATGTACAACCTTTTAATATAGAAAAATTTGTTACCATTGTTGAAATTAAATTAGGTTAACTAAGGGTTAATCAAAATAACAAGGTTTAATCAAAAACCAAAACTATTATAAAATATCTTTTTTGATGGGATTCAAATACTATCCCAATTTACCTTATAATCCATTCCTATTTAGAGGTATTTGGATTGAGATTGAATTTATTATAAATTATTCTTTTGAGAAATTCAGGTAGTTCCCCCACCATAATTATAAAAGGCCCCCTCTTCCCTTAATTCATTACACCACATTGATTCTTCTATATTTTCCATAATATGAAGGATTAATTTCTATAGTTCCTTCTTCATATTATATATTATATTTTATTCCAAAAATACCAACAAAAGGGCCATTTATAAGAGATCTAAATGAGTTATTTCTAAGAAGAGGCAATCTCTCTAACTGATTTTTTATACTATTATTTAAATCATCTAAATATATGATATATATCATTAAACAATAAATTTATTTTTCTAAATATTCTTAAATATTATTATTGTCAATAAAACAAAATTATACACCTCTTTCCCATTAAACAAGTAGTGAATGTATTGCTCATGCGTACGTACGACTTACCATCTTCACATAGTGATACAATTCATTTTTCATCCCCGTATTCTATGTATGGATATGATGATGGGTTTAATTTTTATATATTATATTTATGACATAATTATATTTCTATAATAATAATATCATATCCACCTTCTTATCTCCCAATATTTTGTGAAAAAGATAACATCACACGTGTCTACGTATGCACTACCATCTCCACAATGTGATGTGATTAATTTTTCATTTATATTTAACATAGTAGGTAATAATGATGAATTTTATGAATATATTTGATATATAAGATATTATTATTATTCTATAAAGATGAATTATTATTTACCTTTCTTTCATTCCATGAGTCGAAAAATGGAAACATTGTTCCTGTGTACGTATGACCTACCGTCTCCTTGAACGGTGTGATTTATTTTTCTATTTGAGATATTTATTAATGATTATATATATACATATATATAATTAATATATATTATATTTAAACAATTATTAAAATTTCTTAAATTTTGGTACCATGATCAAAGTATATGGACTGGGACTGCAAAACTAAAAAGTGAATGGAAAATAAAGCATCTATCACCTAGAATAGTGATTTTTAAAAACACATTATTAATAAATAGGTGATGAGATGTTTTAAATAATAATATATAGTATGATAGATATATATTTTTTGGAATAAATGTATAATATATCCATTTTTATTATATTGGATATTTTAATGTTAATGAAGAAATGTATGACTTATGGTAAGGGTTGGTTCCACAATCTCATCGTTATTTGGGATTTCTTATATTTAAGTCTACATAGGGGAATATTTATATTCCATTTCCATGTTTTACAAAAATTATTTCAATAATATTTTAAAATTTTATTAAAATCATTTTTACCCATGTTTTACTTTTTACAAATAATTTTGAAAGGAATCTTTTTTTCATTTTCTAAACGAGGTTCATTGTGACTTTTCTAGAAAAAATACCGAAGGAATGTTTTTTTAACTTATATGGCATGTGAAAATTTTCCATCAATTAAGAAAAAATAATGATTTGAAGCTCCATTTACATGATTATAATGTACTATTCAATGAAAAATATTTTTCATTATAATTGAGTTGCTCTTAAAAAATTAAATTATTTCAAAACAGCCAGCACATTTTTCTCAATAATTAATTCAAGTGATCTTTCAAAATAATTCATTATATAAGGTAAAAATATTTCAAGTTACTTATGATTTTATGAGCATATGATCCAAGGATACCAATCTTACAAGTTCTCTGATTAGTTTATTCTTATGATGGAAGGATGTGTATGAAATCAATTTCTTTTATATTGGTTATGATATGACGAAATTTTTTAAAAAATAGTTTCTTTTCATGGGTTCTCATATGATTAATTGTTTATGTTATTATGATAAACATATGTATTATTTTAATTATCTTATAGGTGGGACCTATATCTACCTCCAATTCATTGGGTAATGGTTTCTATCACATGAGATATAAATGACTAGAATATGGAGGGAACCCAGTTTTGTAAGGGATTTTTCCTGTTGTGATAGCATTGGGAGTGTACCTTGACTACTATGATGGTTTGGGGAGTGAACTCATAACGATATGATAGTCTTCATAAAGATACTTTTATACTAATAAAATTATTTTATATTCATATGTGTATACCATAATTACATGTCTTATGTTATTCTTCCATGGGTTATGTTCTTTGATTCTTTTATCATTCATGTCTTAAGAACATCCATGATTAGTTCCATGACTCAATATTGTAATATTTGATATACATGGTAAAATTTTAAAATGTTATTTTCATCTTCTCATACCCTTATGCTCATGTTATGCTTATGAAATCATTAATATATTTTTTTACCCTTACTATGAATATGAGATCACCCTTTTCTTATGTTTAGTTTCCCAATGTTTTAAATAAATGTATTACATATGATACAACAAAAAGGGTTTTAGTTATGAATAAATAAGTTGGAAATGATATAGGAATTCTATAAACTACTTTTTTATGATTACATATTTTGAAAGGCACTATACCTTTACGATCCTCAGGTTTGTACTTGTGTAATGAAATGACTATTATTCAAAAAAGATATAAAATCTAAGTATGAAAAACATGGGTTGTTATAAATGGTATTATAGCACAGGTTTAGTTAACCTTTGGAAACAAGGATGAGAAAACAATAGGAAAAATTCTAATTACATTATAAATTCCTAATGTCCTTACAATTATCATGAATGACCTTATAACTTAAGGTTTAATAAAATAATTTTTCATTATTTATACATCTAATAAATGATTTTTAATATGATTATTTCTTCTCACACTATCATAAAGCAGCCTGGGTTGACCCTGAATCGGTCACTCGAGTCAGCCTGCAGCACGGCCTGAAGGGTGTTCCCAATCCCCATGGGCTGGAAACTAGTGAAGGGCACCAAATTAAAACAGATTTGAACTATTTAGTCCAAAAAAGTAGAGAAAAATAATGAAAAAAATAATTGAACAAATAGATAGCACTTATAGTGAAAATAAAATATGATCACGTAGGAAAACGTACCTCCAAGTGACCATTCCAGGTGACCACCACACACAGAACAATATTCACTACAAGAGTGATACCACACTAGAGGAACTGAAGACTAAAAAGTTAAATTATGGTGAGAATTGAGATTCTTATTAGGAAATCCTCATAGAATCCACGTATTTCCTTTCCCAAAATAATCCATTAACTCTAGTTTGAAAATAAATATTTAAAAATAGGTTATTCTTGTGTTGGTAGATAAAATTCCACTTCTTTTGGAAATCAACACACACACACACCACCAATCTATTTTAAAATAGGGAGTTTTCCATTTTAAAAAACAAAACCCTAAACAAGGAAATATTATCTATTAAAGAAACAAATAAATAGGAAAAACTACAATTAAAGTGACAGATGTTGAAGACAAACTAGTAGTGTTATCAGAAAACAAATAGCAGAGAAATGAAAACAAGAAAATAAATAAAGTAATCATCAGTGATCCTAAACATTTTCAGTGGACATACTCACTTTAAAACCAGATTCTGGTGTATGGTGAATCCCCTATGTCAATAACCACTGGCTAACCTAAACATGATCCCATAAAAATGCCCATTTACCCATTGTAATAGTAAACAACATAAGTGAGATGACCTTGCTTGCATGTGTCACCGTACTTGCCACCACCACACTTGCCTACCCCAAACATGGACAACACCTATATGATATCCCATAGAGGGAAATCCAAGATAGGGATTCCCTATTTATATATATACATGTGTACATAACTTAACTAAAAGATCCAACTCATCCATAACAACAAATAAATATTCAAACCATTCTCTAAAAATATGAATATTGAAAAATTGACCATTAAATTCCATGATCCAATACATTTTCTTAAAATCATTTTTAAACATTGAGGATTTACACATTCTAAAAACACATTCCAAATAACCCCTTAATTCAAACAAGTACCGAAGGTATTCCATGTACCAAATTGGAATATTATTTCTAATTTTATTTAACCAACATTTTTAAAATTACCCAAGGGAACCAAAATCATTTAGAAACCAATGAACCATTCAAAAACCAAGTTCATCATTATTTCAAAACTAAGACAAAAATTCACAATGCACTCAAAATTCCAAATTGTCCCCTATCTTTACACACCCAATGCATTTAGAAAAACTTCTCAAAATATTTTCAAATGAAAAATCAAATATAAAATCCATATTTTCATTTTTGAAGAATGTGATGCTAAATGATCATTTAATCCAAATTCAATTTTATCAAAAAAAGTATGAAACCTTTACAACTCACTTGAATGTGCCATATGGGTTTTTAACCATTAATAAACCATTCAATTTGAAAACACCATACATGTCATCACTTTCCACACAATTTTAAAAATCACACATGTCATTTATGGAGTTCTAGAATAATTTAATAAAGAGAGGGATGAGGAAAAGATAAATAATCTGTTTTCTGTTTAAAACCATGGTTAAATAAAAGAGCCACTTCCTTCCCTATTATCATTCGAAGTCTCATCCATCCATGAATTCTTTGAACCCCATGTCCAATGTCATGGAACATGTAGTCTGTCCGCAAACAGTTATTCATGGAAAAAAACACATACCTTATACTAACACAATAATAGATTTCATGAAAACCAACATGTTTCATAAAACCAACCCAACACAATATATACAATTTGAATTATGTTATTTTATGATAAACACTACCCAAATCATCTCACTTAACCATTTAAACAAAAATTACTTTTTCTCAAATCTAATTAGACACGAATACACATAGGCATAGATAGAAAATAATTTAAAAATATATTTTTAGTAAATTCAACCAACAAGAAAACACTACTATGAACAATCCCTAAGAATAATAAAGGTGAAAACAACATTTAGAAATTATTTGAAACAACTCAAGCACTAATGGTTTGAAATAATAAATGAAATAACATGAAAACACCTACCTCAGTGGGGTGTAGTTGTAATGAAACCTTGATGTGAAAGAGGACAACACCCCATGAACAATCTTCCATCCATAATCCCTCAAGAAAATGAGTAATCAATAAACACTAGATTTAGGGTTTGTAGAATTTGAATAAAACCCCCAAAAAATTGAAGAACAATGTACTAGTGTAGGAGGGCGCTGGTGAGGGAGGCGTAGTCAAAGATTGCACTACTAGCGAGGGAGGTGCGGTAGGAGGAGGCACTACTGGTGAGGGAGGGGAACCCACGAGTCATGCATGAACATATCATGTGAGGGAAGGGGTGTCTACCAAATTTGAAGGAGGATAGGGGGTTTCACCATCAGTGAAGGGATATGTGGTAGGTGGGGAGGCCGCTAAGAGCACTGGTAAGTGAGGAGTTCCGGACGGGGGGTGTTCTAGCCCAGAAAATAGGGAAAGGGGGAGTTTGGGTCGTGTTTCATAGAGGAAAGGGGGTGGGGTATGTTGGAGTTTCTTTTTTTTATTTTTATTTAAAACACTAATAATTAAATAAATTAATATTAATTATAATGTTTATAATAATAATAATAAAAATATTAATAATAATAATAAATATAATAATTACAAACTCAATAATAATAATAATAATAATATCATCATCATTATTATTACTAAATATTCTGTTTATTTTATTTTATTTATCATTTAAATTTTACTCTTTAATAAATAATTATTGTTTTTAGACATAGAGTTGGTTTCATGGTCTATGAGGATGTGCACAAGCCACACACAGGCCAAAAACTTACCCAAAAGTTTTCAAATCAAAAACTTTTACCCGGGTCTCAACCTGAACCCCAACCCAAAAGATCTAAGACCAATATTTGAATAATGTAAGGGTGATTCCAAGGTCAAGGTGTGAAATGTCTCTCCACCATATACAGTTTTTCCCTAGAAAGTCACCCAGCTGAAAGATAGACAGAACGTCAATCCATGCCTGATTAAAACCAAATGAAACCACAAACCATGGGGTGACCGTTCACTCCACCAGTCACTCCCAACCAACCAAGGAGAAACCACAACAAAAGAGAATGTGGGAAAATGATAGGGTCCTCCCCGCCACTTGAATTGAAATAGCATAGAAATTTAAAAACCAATGACACCATCCGAGGGAGGGGGACCAACGTGATCACTCACAACTGATCTAAACCAACTTTTATAGAATGAGCGAGGAAACACCACCGTGGAAACTTGGAACTCTCTACCCAAAACAAAAAATCCCCAACACTAGGGAAAAATGTAAAGAAAGAACTTACCCCAAACAGTGAACCCTAAAACAAATAAAAACATCGATTCTTCCATAGGAACTTACATATCCATATGAGGACAGCTAAACTGAGATCGACCTATATAATTTCCAAAAATGATTTAAGAAAAAAACACGATTTAGAAAACCATATTCAAAAAAACAGCATAGTTTGGATTATAATAGAAAAGGTACATCATAATCTCTTAGGGAAAATATGTACATAAAATGGTGTTAAAACCTCAACAACAGAAAATAATAATAAAAAAAATATTTTATTGTCCCAATCCAATTACGGAACACAAAACCCGTACAGAGGCTTCACTACCAAGGAAAATCATTATTGTGTATGAACGTAAAATCAAGACTTGTTTCTGGGGCTTTGATGGCTGAAGCATATTCTACCTCATAGTTAGGCACTAGAATCCTCTGATCAAAACATCTTATTCATGAGACACTTTCTTTCAAACTTTTCCAAATGACCCAGACAGCTGCAACGATGACATGCCTTCAGAGAGATGCGACATGATGGATTTGAGGGCATGAATCGGCCACACTAGTGGAACACAAAAGGGTAATATGAAAAATTAGAAGATAAAACTATTTAAAGAGGTTTCTTAGAAGTAGGATCATCTGGAAAACACTTTGTTCTTTATGGGGACTCTTCATGAGCATTAAGATATGTCTTACTGCCAACCAACTATGCTACGGAAACCAACTCATATAGGAACGCTTCATCGACCAGCTTCTCAAAATGATGGTCCTTATGAGAGAGGACTTGATCTTTTATTTCTATATTAATACTCCCAATGAATAGATAATTCTTCTTGAGATCCTTTGATGCTACCTCTGGAGAATTGAAAACCAGTTCCTCAAAATGGTCAACATATGCTCTCACCATCTGTTGGCTTTATTGAACACACATGACCTATTACCTTTTCTTTATCCTAACCTCTTTGGTTATGAACCATTGTATTAAGAAAGACTTAAACACATACCATTCCCTCACTACTCACAATGTTGGTGGGGGTGAAAAACTCCCATTCACCCAAAGCTGGACCATTAAACAACACTAGGACATCTTGAACTATTATAGCCTTGGGAGTTCCCAACATCCTAAAGACACACTCTACCTCTTCAAGCCACATAAATAACTCTAATAGACCTCAATCACCATATATAATAGGCAACATCTAAGAAGGACCCGAAAGTTAGAATGACTCATCCATAACTTGTTGTCCCTTTCTGGGCATCATTTTCTAAATAACATATAAAACACCAAACCAAAACTGATATCAAGCCAAAGCACAGCCAAAAGCAACACCATGAACCAAAAAACAATCAAATTAAATTCCAAAAAAACATAAACATGGATAGAAACATCCCTTTTAAAAATTAACATTTTCTTTTAAATTTCAAAATTGCCTTCTTCTAAGGCCAGTATTTAAAATACTTAAAACCCCTATTGAAGCCAAATTTCATTTCCAAAATCATTTCCCTTTTTGAAAATAACATTTAGAAAAACAATGACCAACCTTTGGTTTTAAATAAACACTCATGGGATCTGATGAACCATCTCAAATGTATTCATCTACTTTAATCCATACACACCAACATGCACCTTCCATACATATCCTCACATATGAAAACATTCAAAAGGACTACCCATGGTTTCACACAAACAATTTCATTACTAATTCCAATATAGTAGAAAATTTGAAAACCATATCTTTTTTTAATTAACACTCATTTACCCAATTTTAATCCATTTGAAAGAAAACAATTTACTTTCAAAACACCTTTTATATTTTCAAAAATATACTTACAACAACCAAAACCACAATGAAGAACAAATTAATCAAAACAAATGAAATGAGGGACTAGTAGGCATGCTTAACCCGACAACATGGTACTGGGTCATGCCCAAAGTAAGCATAAAAAACTAGGAGAATATTATACCATGTATTCATACTCTACATGGGTCACTAATCCATGTAAAATCATGATGTAACACCGGATTGCCTTCATTGTCATCCATCAATCCAAAATAAGAATAGGGACTCAAATCCCAGACTACCCCTGGAAACTCGAGGTTTGGAATGATATAGGGTTTATGAAGCCCTTCTCATACATACCTCTCGAGTCCCAAAAGTCCTAATCTCCAACTACCAGAGACCCCAAATATAATAGGCCCCCTATGATACCTTTTTTTTACAAACCACCCTGGGTCAGCCCCGAACCGTTCACCTGAGTTGGTCTGCGACATGACCTGCACTGAATTCCTTATCCACATAGGCTAGAAAGTAGTATTAGGCACCATTTTAAAATAGTTGGGAATTATTTTGTCCCAAAAACAAAAGAAAAATAAATGAATAAAATAAAAAATAGATAACACTAATAGTGGAAATAAAATAAATTCGCTCTTCCAAACGTACCTCCAAGTGACCTAATGGATCACCAACAGACCCAGAACTATGCTTGCTGCAAGAGAAACCCCACATTAGATGAACCTGAAACGTAAAAGATAATGTATGGGTGAGAACCAAAATACCTTGTAGGATATAATCATAGAATCCATGTGTTTCCATTGCCCAAACAATCCATTGGCACTAGTTTGAAAATACAGATATAAAAATCAGTTTTTCTCATGTTGGTAGAAAAAATTACCATTCCTTTTTAAATCAATAAACACACCCCATCGATTCATTTTAAAAGGGTAGTTTTACATTTTAAAAACCAGAACCGCAAACAAGGAAATACTGTCCTAGAAAGAAAAAAAGGTAAAACTGAAATTAAACATAGAGATTCTAACAATAGACCCTCAGTGTGATTCGAAAACCAAAAATAGAGGTATATAAATAAGCATATAAATAAAGTATCCATGGGTGATTCTAAACATCCCTATATGACCCCTAGACGTACTCAATTCAGAACCACCTACTGGCGTATGGTGGAACCCCTAGGTCAATAATTATTGGATGCCCTAAACTTACTAATCCATTGGCACATCCCAACTATCATATCTATGATCTAGGGATTATCAACTAATCTAATCCTGTGTTTTCAACAATAGTCAGTCGATCAAATAAAAGACATCCAGGATCCCATGGTAATAGTAAATAGTGTAGGGTTCCCTATATTTATATACATGTGTACATCACACTAAATGTTTAAACGAGGATGTCACATCAAATAAACATTCAACCCATTATTTAAAAAAAATTCCAAATGGGCCTTTAAATGTCATATTCCAATAAAAATTTATAAAATTCTTCCTAAGCACTGAGGAAGTACCCATTCTTATAAAAAATTCTAAACTGACCCTTAAGCCCAATATGTACCAAATCTTATTCCAAGTACCCAACATGAATACTATTTTTAGATTTAGTTTTAACCCACCTTTTTGAAATTACACAAGGCAACCAACATTTTTTATAAACCAAAGGACCATTCAAGAAACCAAATCCATCTTTATTTCAAAATTAAGACAAAAACATACAATGCACTCAAAATTACAAACAGACCCCTGGATTAACACAACCAACTCATTTAACAAAATGACTTACAAAACTTTCAAAAGAAACATCAAATACCACATCCAAATTATCACTTTAATGAATACAATTCCAAATGATCCTTTACTCCAAATCTAATTTTATCACAAAAACAAGATGAAATCATTACAATGAACTTGAAGCTTCCAAATGGGATTGTAACCATTAAGAAACCATTAACATTATAAAACACCAAACATGTCTTCACTTCATACACCATTTTGAAAATCACACATTTAATTTTAAGTGTCATAGAACCATTTAATAGATAGGGGGAGGAGGAAAATATAAAGAATCCCCTTTCTTTTGAAACCCATGTTTCATGAAAAGAACAATTTCCATTTCCATTATAATTTTAAGGATCCTCCATGCATGCATTCTGTACACCCATGGATGTGCCCATGTCATATGGCATGGATCATGTAGTCTTTCCCGAAATAATTTTTCAAGGAAAACAACACATACCTTCTATAAACCCAATAAACCATTACATGAAACCCATTATGTTTCATAAATCCAACCCAACACAATCCAAACTACTTAAATAAAATGATTTTATAGAAAACAATACCTAAATCAACAAACCTAACCTTTTAAACTAAAATTGAATTTAATCAAATACAATTGGATAGGTGTACACAAAGGCATAGAGAGAAAAAAATCTCATAACATACCTTTAGTAAATTCTACCAACGAGAAAACACTACCATGAACTAGACATAAGCATAATAAAGATGTGAACCACATTTAAAAATTAATTGAAACTACTCAAACATAAGTGGTTTTCCATTGGAAAGGAATGAACACGAAAATGCCTACCTTGATGGGTGCCGATGGAATGAAACATCGACGGGAGAGAAGAAAAAACCCCACATATGATCTAAAATAAATAAAACCCCAATAACATGAGTCACACATCAACCATAGATTTAGGGTTTGGATAAATTGTATAAAAAGCCCCAAAAATTGGAATAAAAACCTGCCAAACGAGGAGGGAACTGACGAGGGATGTGCAGCCAGATATTGTGTTGTCAGCGAGGGAGGAATAGGCAGAGGAGGTGCTACCGATGAGGGAGGGGTGCCGATGAGTTGCGTGCGATCATGTCACATGAAGGAAGGGGGCCCCATGCAATATAGAGTGGGAGGGGGTGTCACGTTCAGTGAAGGAAGATGCAGCTACAGTGGAGGTCGGCGGGAGAGATGGTGAGGGGGGAGGTCTAGTTTGGGGTGGTCAGGCGCATCACATAGGGAAGGGTGGTCGGGACGCACCACACAGAGGAAGGGGGGTGTAATGGTTTCATTTTTTTCATTTTATTTAAAATAATACTAATTAAATAAATTATTAATAATAATAATAATGTTAATAATACTAGTACTACTAATAATAAACATAATAATAATAATAAACGTAATAATAATAAACTTAATAATAATAATTATTATAATTATAATTATAACTATATTATTATTATTATAAAGAAAATATTTTATTTTATTTTATTTCTCATTTAAATTTTATTATTCATTTAATCGTTATTATTTTTTGATTCATATCAGGCCACATGGTCTTTCAGTCTGCATGCAAATTACATGCAGGCCAAAAACTCACCTGAATGTTTTAAAATCCATGGCTTTTCCCCAGGTCTCAAATCAAAACCCAACAGAAAAATATGAGAACAAAAAATGAATAAAATAAATTTGTTTCCATGGTCATGTTGTGACTCACACTATTCCAAATATTATGTAAAATTCAATGGTAGTCCACCCAATCAAATTAATGTTCTGGGAGATGGAATATTGGATCAAACTATTTTGATCACATAATATTCTGAGGCTATAAATCATGAAAAGTTTCCAAATGATCAAAGGAGTGAACACCATATTGTTGAATCTTCATGAGGCAACATCCACCTTCATTTATTTGGTCTTCTGATCTAATAATGGCTATGTGATGGATCAACAACATTAGGACAATATTTTATGTTTGTTAATGCATAAGACATTAAAATTTTTTCTTATCTATTTATCATCTCGAATGTGAAGTAGATACATTATGTTATCCTATCAAGAATACAAGGTAAGGAAAATAATTTTAATCAATGAAATGGAATAATTTTAATGGTATATTCTTCAATAAGTACTTCACTCATATTCTACTTACAAATATAGAGAATTAATTTGTTGAGTTTAAGAAAAAGGATGAAAAATCCGATGAAACATATGACGGAAATTTTACTAGGATTTCTAGTTATGTCTCTAGTATAATTATGAGCCATGAAAGTGAAATTTATCAATTCTTTGGGGGCTTAAAACCAATTCTCCAAAGGGAACTATCAATAAGAGAATTCAGTACCAATGAAAATATTTTTAGATGTTCTCTAAATGTGGAGAAACATATTAGAGTTACCAATAAATATCATTGTTTTTATAAGAAAAGAAAAAATGGAATTCCAAGTGAATTCTAGAAAAAATAGAGAAAAGAAGATGATCACTCATTTATGGATGAAGTGTGGAAGGAAACATGGAGGAAATTGTCTTAAGTTGACAGGTAAATGATTCAAGTGTCTAAAGGAATGTCTTAGTGAAAATGAATTCTTAATTGATGGGAAGAAGTAAGCTAATTATTTGAATAGATAACGAGCTCCAAAAAATGTAGCACCTATGCTCCAATGCTGTAAATTTAATGAGTATGCTAATTATTCCAATTAGAACATGAATTTTATGTTGTTTGATGATTAGTTTCAATAACCTATTAAACTCAAAGTCAAAGGGAAATTTCATGTGATCACAGCTACTGACGTGGGGTAATATACTAATGTGGTGAAAGGTATAATTATCATATACTCCATAATACCTAACATTTTATTTTATTATAGATCCACCAACTATTTTTTTCTAAATAATTATCTAAGGGTATCACTATATCTCATCAAAAATTATATGTTAAGTTAGCTTGAACACTCATAATGGCACAATTGTTTCGTCTCAAGTTTATATTTCTTATCTAGTTGTAGTTTTTGGGATGTTCTTCCTAAAAGTCTTTTGATTCTTTCTTTAGTTTAATTAAATGTGATTCCTAGCATTTATTGAATTTCTATATATGAATCTCATATTAGTTTCCAAGGAAGGGAAGCCATATTTCATATTTCAATTAAACCTATAATCATTTATCTATGGAGTTATTATTATGAAATTACAATTCAAAATTCTTACATCCTTTTTTTCATAATTCTTATTCATGAAATTATCTATCTTGAATGGTTGGGGAAAAACTTGAAATTAAGAATATACCTATTTTTTGAGAGTTTATTGATGTCTTTATGAATGAATTGTTTGGTATTCCACTAAATCATTATTTTGAGTTTCTAATTGAACTCATACCTAGTGTTATGCCAATTTCAAAGATTACTTATATAGTGCCCCAATTGAGTTGTAGTAATTAAAGAATAAAATCCTGGAAAATCTTGATAAGTTATTCATATTCCCAAGTGAATGACCATGGGGAAAACTTATTATATTTTTTAGGAATAAAGGTAGATAAATTAGAATCTACATTTATAATCAAGAACATAACAAGATCTTTACCAAAAACAAGTATCCTATCCCCCATATTGACGAATTATTTGATCTGCTACATAAACCTATATACTTTTCCGTGACTAAAATTCAATCTAGATATCATCAATTAAGTGTCATTAAGGAGGATACATGCAAGAAGACATTCTGTACAAGGTATAGACACTATGAATTTATAGTGATTTCTTATGGTCTTACTAACACCCACACTATCTTCATTGATTTAATGAATATAGTCTTCATGGACTATCTTGATCATTTTCTGGTAGTATTTATAGACAAAATTCTTATATATTAAATGTGAAAGGAAGAACATGAATATTACATGAGGATTGCGATAAAGAATATAAGGAAATAGAAGCTTTATGAAAAAAATCATGTCAGAATTTTTTCTTATGAAAGTATTATTTTTGGTCCATATAATCTTATGTTAGTGTATATCAGAAGATCCATCAAATATAGAAAATATTGATAAATAAACTATGCCAACCACGGTAACTAAAATCTGTAGTTTTCTTGGGATGGATGGATGTTTTTTAAATTTTGTGAAATATTTCTCAATATTGTCTGGTCCATTCACCGTATTTAATTGTAAATGAGTTATGTTTAGGTGGATGGAGGAATGTGAAGATAATTTCAAGGAGTAGAAAATAAGGTTTGTTAGTGAACCTATGCTCAAACTACATTATAGTGGAGAAAACATTACTATCTATTTTCATTCATCAAATAAGGGTCCAGTGTGTGTCCTTAATATAAAAATATATAGTGATAGCTTATCCTTGATGTTAATTTAAGGTCTATGAGAAAAATTAATCAACTCATGATTTGGTGTTAATTGTGGTTTTTTTTGAATTAAATATATGGAGGAATTATCTATATAAGGAAAGGTGTGACATATTTACTGATTACAAAACTTTAAAGTATATCTTCTCTCAAAAATATTTGATCATGTTCCCAAAAATATGTTTGGAGGTAACTAAGGATTATGATTGGGCCTTCAATTATCACCCAGGGAATACAAAAAAGGTAGAAGATTCTTTGAGTAGAAAGAATCATGACATCTTATCTATGATGAGGATTTAATAGGCACATAAGGAAGATATAAAGCTACAAAATAAGGTGATTAATTTTCTTAAGTTAAATCTTTGTTGCAATGGAATAATTTAGTTCATGAACTATTTATCTAAAGGGGGAGTTGTTGGATGAGGATCATAGTTCCTCATTGTCTATTAATACCAAAAGTAAAAAAGATGTATAGAGACATGAAATAATATTTCTGTTTGTTTGACATGAATTGAGATATTGAATAATTTATTTATTGATGATTGGTTTTACAACAAATTAAGGATGAAATAAAAAAAGTCTAAGTGGATGTTACAACCATTAATCATAATTGAATGGAAATGAAAAAACATCACCATATATTTTATGGGACTCCACAAAACATATAAATTCCACAATTTTATAAGGTTACAGTTGATCACATTATAATGGTGGAACAATTCATTACTATCAAAGAATATTTATCTCTTGATCATCTTTTGAGAATGTATATTAAATATGTGGTATGATTTCATGGAGTACCAATTTCCACTTTATCTATTTAGGATCCAAGGTTGACCTCAAATTTCTATATAATTATTTAGAAGGACTTGGATAAAAGGTCAAGATAATCCCTAGTTATGTTGGTACCTCTGAAATTCTTGATCATGTTTGAATAGTATCTTATCTATTAGCACTTCCACCAAATATATCACAAGTTTAGGATGTGCTCTATTTATCTCTCCTGAGGAAGTATGTATATAATGCATCACATATACTAATATCAGAGGGTGTATCATTATAAGATTATATTTCATATAAATAACAACCAGTACAGATTCTGGATTGTAGAGAGAATGTTCTATGAAACAAGACAACTTTCTTGGCTAATGTTTTATGGCGAAAACACTAATTTGAGGAAGCTATGTGGGAAACTAGTGATGTAATAAGGTATAGGTATCCTCATATATTATTTTTATAGTGAATAATTTAGAGGGTAAAATTCAATTAAAATGTAGTAGAACGTGACACCATGAGATTTTTAATAAATATTTCTCTTTAAATGATTTTATTTCATTGATTTCTTATATTTCCCACGACAATGAGTTTACACAAACCGTGTAACATTATTAACATATCATGTGTCCTATATCATCTAGTAGTTAGGTTGGAACATATAAAGAGTAATAAAAAAATTATGAATAATATATTATAAATACCATTATAAAATAAATTATTTATTTACCATATGATTAAAATTAAATACAAAATATATTTTAAAACCTAATTGACATTTTTCAAAAAATATATATAGTTTTACGAATATAATGATTTTTAGGTTGATATATAATATTAATACTTATTGGTAAATGATTCTAATGAAATATATATATTATTTACGTGATCAATTGTTTTAAATATTCAAAAAAATTCAAACATAGGATACAGATTTGTTCTGTTTTAGGCTTAAAATGCATTTTTCCTAAAATGATATTTTTGTCACATTTTGAACACTTAATTTAAAATTAAAATCTGAAATTGATAGTCATTTAATTTGATAAAATAATTTTATGGTTTTTAATTATGATGAATTTTTTTAATTAGGCCCCTTTTATTTGTTGTCAGTATGAATAGTAACCATAGTGAAATTTATTACCTTGATAAAGGGTAAATCATGTTAATATGCATTAAATATATTTGATATTGCCATAATTTTTCATATGAATTACTATTAAATTAATTAAATAAAATGAATAAAACATGAGGTTCTAAATTTATTCATTTAATGGACTTCGTCCCATAAAAGGGACTTATATATTATTTTAACCAAATGAAGCTACAAAATGTAACTCTAAGAGTTTTAAATATCATTTACATGTTCACATAGAAAAAAAAATTAGTTATGAATGAATATTAATATTAATTTTGTGACTAATGAAATAATATTAATTTTAAAAAGTTATTTATAATTTTTATAAATTATAAAAATACCTTAAATACTTTCACAATACTGATGTAGTATATATTTCACTAATGAAAAAAATCAAATTAATGATATTAAAAATATTAAGAATATTATAATTTTAGATAATTAAGGCGATCCATTAAATTTATATTTGACCATACAATGTGGGGATGTTTTTAAAATAATTTGTTAGAATTTGAAGTGTTTTATTGGTGTTAATAAACTCAATGTAATGAATAATATAAAAATTAATGAAAATAAAATTGAATGTAAATAATATTTTTTAAAATCATTTAAAAATAATAAAAAATATATATAACGACCAATGGGATAATTTATGCTCTAAAATATCTTAAATTTTACATTTATTTTCCAATTTAAACCTGATAAGTAAAAATTACAACCTTTTAATATTGAAAATTTTTTTTTACTGTAGTTAAAATTAAAAAATGATAATTAAGGGTTAGAAAATTTATATCATTTAGAATTATGAAACAACATGAAAAAAATATTTTTTATAATTTTATTACAACCCTAAACCACCTTATATTTGAATCCATTTCCATATTGAAGTATTTGAATTGATATTGAATTTATTATAAATTAATATATTGAAAAATTCTAAAGGTTCCCCCACCTGATTTATAAAATGGATCCTCCTCCTTCAAGTAATTACACCACTTTTATTATATTATGTTGTGTATAATATACGAAATTATATTATAAAATTCCCTAGAAACATTATATATGTCATGGTATTCATAAAATACCAATCCTAGATCCCTTTATAAGATATCTAAAGAAGTCATTTGGAAGAAGAGTTAATCCCCCTAACCGATCAATTTTTTATGAACTTTTTTAATTCTATCAAACTATTATGTTTATAAAAAAATTAAATGTCCAAAATATCCCTAAAGGTTATTATAATTATTAAAACACCACTATACACCACCTTTACTATAAAAAATGAAGTGAAAGTATCCCTTGTGTGTACGTACGGCTTGTCATCTCCACATAACGATACAATTAATTTCTCGTCACCATATTAAATGGATGGTTATTATGATGAGTTTAATTTTTAAATATATTATTTATGATATAATTTTACTTATTTAATGGTAATCTCATATCAACCATATTATCATTCAATATTTTTGGATAATGATAATGTCTTTCGTGCATATGTATAGAGTATTATCTCCACTATGTGATGTGATTAAGATTTCATTTATGTTTCACATGGATTCTAATAAGGAATAAATGGATTTATATATATAAAATATATTATATAATATTTATTCTGTAATTTTGAATTTTTATTTTCCTTTCATTCATTCCATCAGTCAAAAAATGGAAACAACATTCCTGCTTACATATAACCTACTGTCTCCATAAATAATGTAATTCATTTTTCTTTTTAATTTTTATAAATGATTATAAATATGTATATAATTAATATATATTATGTTAAAAACAAGATTATAATTCTAGAAATTATGGGAAAATGATAAATGTATAAGGACCAAGTCTGCTGAACAAAAACCTACTTGGAAAACAAAGCAGCTATTACCCAGAAAAGTTATTATCATAACACATTATTAATAAATGAGTGATAAGATTTTGTAAATAAATCATAAATGGAATGATATATATATATATATATATATTTAATTCAAGTGTAAAATATCCATATTTATTATACGGGAGTTTTGAGCACGAATGGAGAATAGAGAGACTTAAGGGTTTATTTCCCAATATCATCATTATTCTTGATTTATTATGTTTAAGTATTCTCTAGAGATTATTTTTCTACCATGTAAATGTTTTCAAAAAAATTACATCATAATGGTTTTAAATATTTTTTAAAATAATTTTACCCTTTTTTTAATTAAAAAATGGTTTTAAATAGATTCTTTTTTGTTTCTTAAACATGATTATTTATATCTTTTCTAACCAATATAATGAAGGTGTGTTTCTTAACATATAACTCATGTGTCAATTTTACCACCAACATGAAACCGTAATTAATTTTATATTTATTTACATGATTAAAATTTTATTTTAAAAGAATTGGTTTCCCTTTATAAGTGTACCCCTTTTTTAACTAATGAAATGATTTCAAAATAGAAACTATATTTTCCTCAATTATAATTTCCAGTTATCATTCAAAATAATTTTCCATATAAAATAGCATTATTTGATGTAACATATGAATTAATAGTAATAGTATCCAATTATACCATCTTTATTTATTCTCTAGTTGGTTTTTGTTTGTGATTGCA
Organism: Viscum album; assembly: GCA_963277665.1. NCBI lineage: Eukaryota > Viridiplantae > Streptophyta > Magnoliopsida > Santalales > Viscaceae > Viscum > Viscum album. The sequence continues at coordinate 1,079,458,664 of OY728145.1, read as the reverse complement.
CGATGTTTATGGAACCAATATCTTTTCCTTGGGTTATGCTATGATAAAATGTTTATTAAAACTATTTCTTTTCATGGGTTCTGGTATAATGGATGAATTAAGTTCTTATGGAACACATATGTATGATTTTTTTATGTGATGGGTGGGACCTATATCTCCTTATAATACATTGTTTAATGATTAATATCACAATAGATATATAGAACTATAATAGAGAGTGAACTTGTTTTAGTAAGGGAATTTGATTTTATGATGGTCTTTGGAGTTAACCTTGAATGATATGATGGTTTAGGGAGTGAAGACATACCATAGTGATAGTCTTCAGAAATATCCTTGACTACAAAGGTAATTAATTTCTATGATTATATGTATGGAACAATTCCATGCCCTTTAATATGCTCTCATGGCTTATGTTATTTGATTATTCAATGATTCTTATCTTATAAACTTCCAAAATTTATTCAATGACTCATGATTATGATTTTTGATGTATAAAAAAGATTTTTATAGATTATTTTCATGTTATTATATGATCATGTTTGTATTATTTAATCATTGATATCTCCCTTGATTACCCTAACTGAGAATTTGAGCTCACCCTTTTCATATGTTTTATTTCTACGAGTTATGAAGAAATTTATTAAGTATGATACATCAAAAAGGGTTCTATTTATAATGAAATAAGTAGGAGATAATATTGATATTTTATAAAAAATTTATTTATGTTTCCATGTTTCCAAATGCACAATACCTTTATAATCCTTAGTTGTATTCTTGTGTAATTCAATGAATATTCATCCAAAAATATGTAATATCTATGTAAGAAAAACTTGTGTCATGATATTGATCTTAATATATATGTATTTAGGATAAAATAATTATAATATTTGGGTTTTGAATTTTTTTTTTCAAACATATTTTGGAAGAGTATTAAGGTTAGGTTAAATTTTGGGTATTTTTATTATAGTTTTAGAGATTAATGAGTTATTTCATTATATAAATATTTCTCCATATTGGTTAACTTTTCATAATAATTTTGGATTTGGTAAATATATGGAGATAATAGAAATGAATTTATTTTTTTTATGGAGCTTATAATCTATTAAAATTATATTTTAGTGTTTCAGTCATGAAAAATTCCTCTAAAATATTTATTTTTTAGAGTAAGAGAAGAAGTGGAAATTGATCGAAGCACAACTAAAGGAAAAAACACTATTCTTTTGAAATATAAAGATATTAAGTAAGAATATTTTATCATGTTCTATATATAGATTTTAAATAAGTTCCTAAACTCTAGTAAATGGATCATGAAATAAAAAATTTATACTTTTACCCTCATTTACTATGAATCGATGGTATTTTCACTAATCATAGATTAAAGGCTTTGTGGTTGTTAACTTTCGCATGACCATGTTCTCTATCATTCTCTATTATTACTTAAACATTTGTTTTCTCCTAAATTTATAAATTTTAACTTCTGACTAAGTTTATCATATCTGGAAACCTAATTATGTGTTATTTAAATAAATGTCTATGTTTCCAACTTCCCCATTTGAAAGAAAGGTTTATTATCTCTATGAATGGCCTAGGTTTGCAGAAAATGCATTTTAAAACATGAAATATTTTATGAAAAAGATAAAATAAAATAGGTGAATTTTATTTATGGGGGGTATATTGTAACACCCTAATAATTAACAATATTATGCTTGATAGATTTCATAACAAGTAGCAAAAAGATTTAAGAGAGCCATGATATAGTGTTAAAATATTATTATTTAATGTAGATATTATAACATAGCCTATAAAATTTTGAGTATTTATAGGATAAGTGAAATTATAGAAAATTTATGGATTAAAAATGTATAATAAAATTTCATTGGATATCAATAATTTATAAAAAAAATCATTTGAATGTAAAAGAGATATTTTTCTGAAGAACCAATTTTAAAGAGAGAAATTTGTTTTTAACCTAATAAAGTAAATTGATCACTATTGGTTAATAAATTTAATGAAATTTATATATTATATATTCAATAAATTTTTTAACATTAATATAATATTTTTATTAGAAAATGGATATGAATAAATATATTTTTATGATTAAAAATTAATTTTTTAAAAAAACACTATACGTCAAGTCTTACACACATAGTTTAAATAAAATTTGAACCACAAATAGAAATTAAATCATGAAAAATGGGTCCAATATTTGGAGTGTGGATTATAAATTTTAGTTAATAGTACCCTTTAACTTTTTTCATTATGAGTAGTGAATTTCAAAATTTTTTGTCACCTCGGAAAGGGTAAAACTCAAAAAACAAAGTTAAAATAATGGTTTAAGGCTTTAAAATTCCTATAAATCATTCATTATCCTATTGGATGTTTTAATTTTCACCATTATAATGTCTTGAATATATGGACTCTTGGTTCTATTTTTCTTTGATTATGACCCTTATATTATTTTAAGAAAATGATAAATACAAAATGCCACTCTCTGGCATTAAATAACTCAAAATTTATATAATTAGGATAAAAATATGATAAGATTAGTTAAAAATATTTATTTAAAATATGAATAAATTTCTTATATCGTGGTAATTTATTTTTATTTTTTATTTATTGAATAATTACCTTAAATTATAACACAACGCTGAAACAATATTAATTAGATTAATAGAAAAATATAATAAATGATTTTTGAAATATTAAAAGTAATAAAATTTGGGTGAACTGATATTATCCATGAATTTTAATGATAGATAAAATATATTTGGAATTTTTTAGGGTTTGTATTCAAGATTCATTACTTTCATGTTGTCTTTAAAGTTCAATTAAATAGAAAGTGTCAAAACGACATTAATGTTATTTTATGTTAAATAATATTTTGATAAACTATTTTAAAATAATAAATATGTTTAAATAATATAATTATGATAATAAATGTTCTAATATGAAATCTTTTTTCCATTTATAATGTAATTGTTACCTTATAAATAAAATTAAACCCTTTAATATTAAAAATTAATTATCTTATTTAAGAATAAAATTGGTAAACTAAGTGGTTAAAACAAAAATATAAGGTTTAAAATGACACTAAACCCTATCTAAATTTTATTGGATTATGATTTTAAAACCTTATCACATTTTCCATCGAATATATAGCCATTTGGAAACATTTTTTCTCGAGAATGCCTTAATTATATTTTAATCTTTTTATTAATTCCAAGTGTATCGTTTCCCTTCCTTACAAAAAAACTATTTCTCTATTTTTGTTAAACCACTAAAATCCATATATCTTAACAAAAAACTATCTAATTATAATCTAAAATTACCTATCCACAAATTATTTGTTTTTTTATTCTTAAAATACCATTTTAGGGGATCTTAATAAAGGATCTAAAGGAGGTCCACAGCAGAATATATAATTATCTTACCCAACCAGTTTAAGTTTATTTATTTTATAACTACTTTAAATCTATATTATTCATCATAAAAGAAAAAAAAAATTATATAAAATATAATAAAATATAATTAGGATTATGAAACTTCCATTATCCACCCTCTTCTCCATCAAATTAGAAGTGAAAATATCTCTCGTGTGTAAGTGTGGACTACCACCTCCACATATCGATACAATTAATTTTTCATCACCATATTTCATATACATTTTAACATTTATAAATTATATTCATTAAATTATTATTATTTTTTAGTTATAATTTCATATCAACCTTTTACCTTCCAATCTGCTAGAAATTGATAATGTCGAATTGTGTACATGTGGACTACCACATCCCTGAAGTAATGTGATTCTTTTTTCATTTTTTTAATGAATGGTAATAATTATATATTAAATGGATATTTGTGATATATATTATATAATGATGATTCTTTGTAGGTGAACTATTTTTTACCTCTCGTTTCTTCCATCTATCAAAAATTTAAAACAACATTCATGCGTACGTACGACCTAACATCTCCATGAGCGGTGTAATTCATTGATATCATTGTACATTTCATTGATGATTAAATTTAATGAATATATATTATATATAAATCATTATTAAAATTATGAAGATGATGGAACCATGATCAAATTAAAATTACCAAAACTACAAAACTGAAACATTGTTGAAAAATGAAGGTGTTATCACCTAAAACATAGATTATAATAAAGAATTATTAATAAATGGGTGATAACAGGTTATAAGTAAACCATATATGGTTCAATATATGTGATGTTTTTTCAAAAATATATTTATAATAAATCACTATTTGTTATACTGAAGTTTTAAACACATACAAAGGAAGTCATACCTGAGGTAAGGGTTCATTGTCTCAAACTATCTTCTTTAGGACATACGTTATGTTACACACCTATCTAATTTTATTAGTTGTATATAATATCAAATTTGATATGTTATATCATGAATCTCATTATATTAATGTTATTTAATGTTTCATTTTATGTTATTTATTTCATGGTGGGTTATGATTATAAAGTTACCATAATGTTAAGCTTTATTTCACAATCTCATCGTTATTCGAGATTTTTTATGTCTAAGTATCCATTGGGGGAATAATTTTATCTTTATATCTTAAAAAAAATTATTCAATTATGGATATTTCTAATCATTATAATTTTTCATTTCATTTTCTTCAATTTAAATTCTCAAGAGATAGAAATAATATTTTTAACAAAAATTTACTTTCCCCACTCTTTGGTCAAAAATAATTTTTCTTTTTTATCCTTGTTTTCTAAAAAATATCTTAAATAATGTTTTTATATTATATTATGATTTTATAAATTCATTTTTATCTAGGATTGACGTTTTCAAAAAATAAATTAAAATGAATCTTCATGCCCTTTTCTGAATGAGATACTTTCAACTTTTTTCAAAAAATGTGAAAAAAGTATTTGTTTTAACATATATGACATGAATGGAATTTACTACCATCATTGATTCTCATTTATTTGAAGATTACTTTAAAAAATATCAATGTTATTTTCAATGAAAATATATTTTCTAATATTCTAGAAATTATTAATTTTCAAAATCAACTTTCAATGTGAAAATGGAATATTTCTCAAAAAAAATTTAAGGATCTGTTTATGGTATTTATACTCATCAAAGGAAACAACCCCTTATTATACTTATTCTCCACTAGGTATATTTTTTAATAAAACCATCATTATTTTTGAATATATGATTTATGATTAGTTTTACTATGGAATTTATTGAAATTCATTTTTTTAGTTTATCTTATACGAGATGTTTTTTATTATTAAGTCATGTTGACTAATTTTTATTGCTTATTTGTATGATAAATGCATTGGAATTATTAAATGTTCGGTGGTTCATAGAATTATATATCAATAGAAGCATCTATTAGTATCATGAGACAAAACAGGTTCAGTATTTGGGCGAATACTTACCCATTTATGTTTGGTTTCTTGGCATGAGACCTTGATGATATGTTTATGAGGTCTTAGAACGAGGCCTCAATGGTAAGTTTATGATATATTAAATTATTCATTACATAAATATGAAATCAGTTATTAATTTCAATTTGATTATTTTAATAGTTATGATACCCTTGGATAAGTTTCAATCTCATGTGATTATTTATATGGAATTATCTTGAGGGCATTCATAAAGGTAGTGTAGGAAATAGGAAGGGGATATCTCCAATTATATTATAATTTAGATTTGATGCTAACAAAATACATTCGAGGAATTGGTGAGTCCAAATAACTAAGGGAAGGTTTTATAGAGACTAATAAATCTCCATTTATAGGATGATTATAAATATTTTCCTAGAGAGCATCCATATATTACCTCCTTGGCATTAGATATACACACATAAAACCAGGTTGTACCTAGTCAATATGCCTCAATTGTTGATGATGCAACAAAATTAGAGGAGTATATAGTGACTATAGATCCTAAGGAAGTGTATTTGGATGATTAAAAGTATCCTCATACTTATAGGAGAGGTCAATAGCCAATAGGTTGGGATGCCGCTCGAAGTAAGTGAAATTGTCAAAAAAACGATGAATGTATTCCTGCAAAGTCTGGCTTGTGGATCACTTTGTCTTGTTGATGATTATAAATATGTTGTTTCTTAGTGGATTTTTGACACCACACTTTTTATCTTGTAACTCCATGTACCACACGTGGTTGTGGGTATTTTTTTAATAAAAATCTTTGGGACGATGATTTTGGGGCTACAAAATCCATAGTCCGAGCCTTCTTTGATTAATAAATATATAAATAGTAATATTAAATATAAATATTTTTCCCAATATAATATTAATTATAAAATTATAAAATTTAAAGTAATAATTTTAATATTTATATTTATATAGATGTATAATTTTTAATATATAGATATAGTATTATTGAAAACTAGTTATATAGATGTATGTGTTGTAATGATTGGATAAAAAATTATAACTAAATTTCAAATTATTAATTATAATTAAAAATATTTTAATTTATATAAATGTATAAATATTTTTTTATGTGTCTGTGTGATATATAATTGAACCATCACATGCCTATTTGTATACGGCTATACACATACACTTACACATACTTGCACAAACAGAGACATAGATGCACATAAACATGTACGCACACACATGCACGCACGTGCGCAGACACATAGATGTATACATTTACACATACATGAATATATACATACTTAAATATACACATACACACATGAATACACATATATACACATACAAAAACATGCACATATATAAACATAACCATGCATGCATGTACATACATGCATACACATACATATATACACATACACATAAACATACACATACACATACATGTACACACACATATAGATACAGATACACGTACTCATACATACATGCACATACATACACATGCGCATCCATAAACATATATACATATACACACATACACACATACATATATACATAGATATATGTATATACATCTATAAATACATACAAAAACATACACACACATACTCGTATACAAACATACACATATACATACATACATAAATGCCCATCCACATATGTATATACACATACACATACATACGAATACATCTATATGTTAATATGTATGTTTATAAACATACATACACATACATACAAATATACACACATATATACATATACACATGCATACATAATTTTGTGTATATAAACACATGTATATACATACATACACATATACATACATATATACACTTATGAATATATAAATTCACATACAAATACATATACACATACATAAAAGAATACATATATATACATACATACACATTTTTATTTTTTATTTTTTTCATATATTCACCCCCATTGTTTCACTATTTTTTTTTCATTTTTCATACTATGGGATTTTAAAGTCACATCAAACTCATGTTACCCTATAATATTGCATATCACCAAGGTTCAAACCTTGGATGCCTCCCTTGGGAATATTTCTAGACCATCTATGACCGATGAAATAGATAGGGATGTGGGTGATAACACATGCAGGGGTGAAAACTGGGGCAGACGCCAGCAAAATGAAGGATGTAAGAACGTGGCCTTTATTCTGGGACATTTGGGATTTCTATATTTAAATTTTTTTTACTAGATATCTCTATATTACTTTTTAATAATATAAAGTTACACAAGAGGGGGTTAATTGTGTTTTTTAAATAATATTGAAATATAAAAACTTTTATCCTCCTTCTTGATTTAAGAAAATATGCAGTGTTCTCTTCTTTAAGTAAGTTAAGTAGCAGATAAACATAGAATAAGAACAAAACATTTTTTATAGTGTTTCATGCCACAAATATACCCTAGATTACTACACCAACACTCTATTAGATAATGTGGTGATTTTTACTAATCAAGTTCTCTTATCATAGGATCATAACAATCGAGTAAAAGCAGTTGAAACCTTTATAATAAAGCTTTTACGGAGCATTATGGTTATTTTATAAGAAACCAAATTATTAATAGCAAAGTATTGTAAGATGACACTCTTCTATGAATGAGTTCATGTAGTCGATACTCTAATAAATAAACAGATTTTTATTTGGTTGAATAAATAAATTTTGTTTGAAATTGCAGCAACTATATAGGAAAAACCAATATTATTCTTTGAAGATAATTTTGTTCTAGAATGAAAAACATCAAAGAGATATAATTTGAAAGTGATCATAAAATAAAAGATAGAAACATAAAAATATCATCAGTATCATTCAAGCTATAGTTTTCACAGCACAAGATTAAAACAAGTACGTCTCCAAAGTGTTGCTTCTTAAAAATAACATAGGTGTTCAATATTTTGTTTTGTGAAACATCTTTTAATTAAAAAATATATCACACTATATATTTTTGAAAATAAAATACACATTGTTTTTTATAAGATAAACTATAATTGATTTCAGTCCTATCATATCCATGAATTAATCTTCAAAAATAACAATCATTTGAATATAAACCATTCAACAGAGTCATAACATACCTTATAAATAATAATGGATAAATCCATTGAATATAAATCTTTGAATTAGTCAAAAAATATACCTAAAAAGATATTTATTTTTAGAGATACAATTTTAGAAAAGGAAGATAATATCTTAAATTTAGAACTCTATCATTGACCAGTCAAACATAAGGTTCCTCTGAGTGGTTATAAACTCCAAAATTGGGGTTGAAAACATATGGTTTCTTATAAAATAATGGTTTATAAACTATATTTTTATTTATTAAATGTATGGTTTAAAAAAATGTACGATTGTTGATCCATAATTTCGCAAAATTACAGGGTTCATAATCCACAAAATTTATTCCAATAATAGGGTTTCCAAACAGTACGTTATGCTTAAAAACATAGGGTATGAACCATATATCTAGAATAATTTCAAACACATCCAGAATAATTAAACAAATATTTTAACTCTTAAATAATATAAATATATCTTGAAATATATTCCAAAATAATACTTAATGTAAATTTCATTATTAAAAAAACAAGGGTCTTTGTGAGGATAAAAATCAAGAAGTTTCATAGAGTATTGTTGAAAAATACATGGCCAAAAATATCCACATTTTTATGATCAAAAAACCCAAAAAACAAAACTCATATAAAATATAGAAGAGGTATAAAAAAATATAATATAATATATTTAGGGATATATAAAAAATATAATAAAAAACATAGTTGTTACAGTAAACATTTAAATTTTAATTCTCTTTAGTTAATAAAAATCTATTTAATTTGAAATTATTATTGTTGTGCTTACCCAATTTTCTCCACCTTTTGGTGATATCAAAAAGAATTTAATTGAAAATGGTTTAAAATTTATGCAATGTAGCACATAATTATTCAATGAATGTTATAAAACTAATATAAAAAATGATATGTATTCTGGTAGTAGAAATGGACATAAATAACAATAGTAAGAAACAAATAAATATAAGAATAATAAACAAGAGAATTTCATTAAAAGATGTTTTTGAGTACAATAAATATTTGTATGATAAATCTAAAAAATATGGACTATTTGGGGTGAAGGTGCTTGTTCAGAAGAGCTATCAGAAGCAAGATTAGCTGAACATCATGATAAAAATCCTTTAGATCTAACATTTGTCTTCTGAAAATTTCATTAATGTTATCTGCTCAATGTATCAACCAAATCATTAAATCATGGACAACCTTTAAACATTCAACTAAGTTGACTTTCAAAAACTCATGAACATTATCTTATTATTGAAAATAACTTGATATCGTTTCACCAAAATGATTGAGAATATTTATTATACCAAACTCTCCTCATGTAAATTTCTCAACTAAATATCTCTGATTGTCCAATAAATCATTTAATGGTGTACGATCACACTAAAGTGAATGAAGTTAATCATTCAAAGCAGACATAACTATATTAATCGATTCAAACCATCAAATTAAATCATGATAATCTTGTGGTGAAAAAGTGGAAGCTATATATTGAGTATAAATACTCTTTAAGGATTCAAACTGGCTTCCCAAATACTTCCTTATATCTCCAAAATGTGACTTTGAGAATTTCTCTTTTCTTAGCTAAACTTATCTACCATTTCTGTTTAAAATGTATCAAAATGTCTTCTAGAAATGGAATTTTATCTTTGTGTTTTTATTTTAACTTTCATAGTCTCCAATTCTTCTATGCTAACAATTGAACTTCCTAAATATTACAAATATCACTTAGTAGACTCCAAATCCCATTTAAAATTTGATTTATCCTCCTTCAACCTCTTAAACATAATGAATAAATATTCTATTTTATTATTTAGATAATAATAAGATTATTATTATTTATTTTGAGATGGTTTTACTCTTTCAACCATTGGTAAAGTATTTCCTTTGCCCTTATAACTAGAAGAGGGGGAGATATTATTATGAACCTTTTCCTTCTTATCGGATATAGAATCCGACTTGCCCAAATAATCTGTAATAGTATAGTCTATTTGATTCTCAATTAATTTACAAGTTTAAACTACTGATGGTTTTTCTTACTCACCTCCTTGATCATTTTTCTCAATTTGTTAATTTTTATGATCTTTTTTGTCATTTATAATGTATGTTTGATTCTCAGGTTGTTGTTACACATGAGTCATTGGGAATCCAAGAAACAATGGTTGGTAAACATCTTTTGATTCATCGGACCCAACTTCCAGAGCCTTAAATTCAACATCTTCTATTTATATAGGTCGGGTGATAGGGTCTCCATTGTGTGATTATTTTGAAAGTTACTCAAGAGGTTGATGAACATATCTTGAAATTTTTGGATCAGCAACATCATATATGCGACTTCCTTTTTTTGGAAAACATACACTATTTTGGATTCTCCAACTTCTTCTCCACATACACATATTGACCCAACTAATTTCATATTTTCTTTATCACTCTCATAAAGAAGACCATATTCTTTATTGGTCATCTACACCAATAGGTTAAACCTTTCCTTTTACTATACTCCAAGAGAAACCTAACTTTATCAATGTTACAACATTAAAAATGTTACTTTGATAAAACATAATACAGACCTCTATATCTCAGAACTCTTTTATTTTAATAAAAAAGATAAAAATCCTTCCAATTGGGATAAATACAACCTTGATTCTGTATGAAAATAGTTATTAAAATAACAGAGCATATGTCTAGGGAAATTAAACTTTATATCACTCATCATTAATAATTTTATATACATATTAGGATAACCAATATTTTCTAACTCATAAATTATGGGAATTAATTCTGACTAAATCATTTGATCAATACCTTCTGGTCAGCCTCAAGATCCTTTATAAACATTTTGAGAATCAATAATGAAACAAAAAGAAATGACATAATAACATAATATGATCATGGTATTAAATGGATCTAAGATAAAAGTGAAAACCCCTTCAAAGGAAAACTAAAAAATCTTTATAATTTCCATATAAGAAGAAAAAAAATCTTAACATTTACACACGAAATTATAACGTCCTTTGTGTCACCAAAACCAAACTGGAAATTTTTATAAAACTTATTTACTTATCTATAGAACACATAATTAGTATTTTATTCATTAAAAATTAATTCTAACCCTTTAAAGGATAGATCATGCTTGAATAGGTGATTCAATTGATAAAATTATTCTTCCTGATTGTATCCTTTATCTACTAAATTATATTAATTTATAGTAATTATTGCTTGATCATCATGTATATTTAAGAAAAACTATTTGATTCCAATTACTTGTTGATTGGTTTGTATTTTAACAAATTACAAACCCTATTTCTTCTAAATTTTATTTGTTTTTCTTGCATATCAATCAGCCAACTTTTATCTTCGAATCCTTCTTCTATTGTACATAGTTTTGATTCAGATCAAAAGGTAGAAAATCTAGCTAAGTTTCCAAAATTCCTTTTAGTTCTTACACATTTATCTAGATCTTCTAGTATGGGTTATATTTTGAAATTAATTAAGTTTCCAGGTTTTCAGGGAAACATACTTTCAATTTCATCAGTTTTATATTCTTATGAAATGGATTGAATTTAATTTAGTTTATTTTCAATATAAATCTTAGGTGATTCATGTCTTATATTGTCTAATAAATTACCAACTTTATCTATTTGATTTTTCTTTTTATCAAAAGGATTACTTTCATCAAGCTTCATATGAAAATAGTCTTCAATAATCCTTGAATTTTTATTATATACTCTATAAGATTTAGAGGTAGTCTAATATCCTAAAATGATTCCTTCATCAGCCTTTGGATCTAATTTATAAACGTTTTACTTACTGTTCAAGATGACAACCTTGCATCCAACCACTTTAACGTATCTGAACATAGGTTTTCTTTTATTCCCTAGTTCTCATGGTGTATTTTTAAGAAGGTCTTCTTAAAAATCTATTAATGATATGAAAAGATATTTTTATAGATTCTATAAAAAAATAATTTGAAAGAGTATATTTATTTAACATAGTTCTTTCCATTTCATAAATAGTTCTACTTAGTTTACTTTTAATTCCATTTAATTGAGGTGTTATTAGTGAGGATAAGGTGTTATTAATATATATTTCTGAGAAAAAATAATTAAAATCTTGATTCCAAAATTCTCCAACATGATCATTTTTTAATTAAATTATTTTAAAACTGTTTTAATTTTGACCAATTTTAAAAAATAATTCAAAAACAGAGGAAACTACACTTTCCAGATTTAGAAAATAAACCCCTGTAAGTCTTTAAAAATCCTAAAAAAAAAAAAACAATATCAAATGATCTTCCATCAAAACTTGTTACTCTATATGGACAAAAATATCCATGTGTATAAGTTATAGTGATTTGGATATATAAATATTTTTAATAGATTTGACGGATGACTTGTGTTTCTTTCCAATTTTTCATGCGTCACAAAATATATATTTATCAAATTGAAGACTACGAACATTAGAAACAATTTTTTTCTTATAAATTTTATATAATGTAAATACATTTTATTGTTTGAGTCTCTTATTATAGAACAAAGAATAATTTTCCTCAGAACATAAACTCTTTACTTTTTTATAGAGGGAATTAAGATTAAAGGTATAAATTTTTTCATTTTTTGGTTATCTAAATTTAAGAAATTTGTTTTTAAAAACTAAACATGAATTATTATATAAATAAAAATAAGATCTAAAATTGAAAATTTGATATCTACTTCTTATATTTTTCATTAACCCTTGATCGTAGAGCACATTTTTTATTGTAATTGAATTTGGATCTCCAATTGATACAACTCCAACTATTTTCCCTTTAAAATTATCTCCAAAGTTAACAATCCCTCCATCCGATTTCTCTATGGTATGATAATTGGAAGAGTCTAAACTCGTGTGTCTTGAAAGTCCACTGTAAATATACTAAACAAATGTTTTTCCCATGTGACTTTTTTTCCAAAAAATCATATAAAAAAGGTTTTTTTCGTACCCATATTTTGTTAGGTATAGCTGTGTCTGCAAACAAATATCTATGCTACAATATTTTCCTTATTTTTCAAAAAATTTAAATACATGTTTTAGAAATATTTTGGGAAATTAAATTCTTTTTAATTACACTAATCTGAGTATTTCATAAATAGAATTAATTATAGTAATTTCCCTTAATTCTATAATAAAAACACATAACTTTAGATATATTTTTGTTTTTAAAATAAATAATAAAGTAATTTATATATAATTTTTATTTATCATCAATAATTCATATTTCATTGGTCAATTTGGATAAATTTTTTTCCAAGAATATGATTTAATTATTCTTCTCTGTTAGCTAATATTCAGGGAGTAATTTTGAATTACTCTAATTTAACTTTAAATTCTCATATTTTTTTCATGATCTGTATAGATTGAAGTGGAATTTTTATATATTTATTTTAATTATTGGGTTTGTTTTAACAATTCATTTTTTTTATTAAAACAAATTATGAAATTTCCTCAATGACTTATTCCTTTTTACTAAATATTCATAACTTTCTTTAAGCATGGAGCAATAACTATACAATTTTTTATTATAGAATCTTTCTAAAATAGAAGTAGAAGAAAAATAGGATTGTACCTCATCTTATTACTTTTCCATAAATTAAATATCTTCCTTTATAATTTTTGTCACCTTTTCCAAGTAATATTTAGAAGAGATTTTGGATTCCTCATATACACTCTATGTTGCCTTCCTATATTTCTTACATTTTATATCATAATCATTTTTCATCTAATTTTTTTTCTTTCTTCTATGTCTTTCTCTTTAATTCTTTCATCTTTGGAAAATCAGGTCTAATATGTCTCATATTTTTTACATTCAAAGAATATTACTTCGTTAGAACCCTTTTAATCTTTCTTGAATGTCTTCTAAAAAACTATATTTCTTCTTATAAAATTTTCTGAATATTTTATCTAGTTGATATAGCTCCATTTCAGAATATAAAAAACCAAAATCATTTTAGAATATATCATCTTATTTTTCTTTATTTTCATACGTCTGAGTAATAACTTTAAGGGAAGTATTTTTCACTTGTTATCATTTTTTGATCATCATATTTGCCTTGCAATTCTACTTTATATATCATCAATGTTATGATTCCTTATATCATTTTAAAATATATAATTTGTTTTTATTTTCATGTAGCAGTAGATATTATATTCCTTTTATAGTGTAGTACTTGGAGTACTTTCAGAACCTAATATGATTGTGATATTGAGGATCCTATGGAATCAACTCCATTGTCTCTCTCTTTCAATCTTACATTAATCAAGGTAATGATTACGCCAACATACATTCCGAACTTATCAAATATCATCTTTGTAGTATTGAACAGTAATTTTCTGACATTTTCAATTCCTTTATTCTAAATAACAATAGATTTATGCATTTCCTCAGAAGTATTACATTGAGATACTTGATTGAATTCATCTGGAAAAATTCCACATATTATAGCATTCGTTTCTATTGAATTGATATCATGATCATCTTCTTTTGAAGAATACCATGTTTCTAGTTTTTAGGGATTATATTTAGAGTGACAATGTTTATGTACACTTTGAATCCTAAATTTTGCAAATAGATAATTGTATAAGATTTCAAATATTCATAATTATCACCATTAAAGTAAGGATCATAGATCATTGTCATACCTTCTTTTACTTCTATCATTGAAAACATTCTTTTTTATAGACCTTTTACTTTGACCTTTCTATTTCTTAACATAATTCTTCAAAAATCACTCTTTAATACTAATTATTTTGTAAAAATAATAAAAATATACACAAGAGAGGGTGAATTATGGCTTCTAAATAATCTAGATAGAATCAAAATTTTATCCTTCTTCATGATTTATACAGACATACATCATTATATTCTTTATATTTGTTGAGAATGAGATAAATATAGAATAATAACACACCAATTTTTATAGTGGTTCATGGAATAATATTCTAGTAGTCCACTCCACCAACACTCTCTCAACAAGATTGTTAATTTTTACTAAATAGATCATTTTACCACAAGACCATGACAACTAAGTGTAGGAAACTAAAACCTTTATAATAAGGATTTTATAGATTTTTTTAGTTCTTTTACGAGGAACCAAATTATCCATATCTTAGTTTGAGAATCTGATACTTTTCCATGGTTGATTATTGAGAAATTGATACTCTAATAAATCGATAGTGTTTGATTTTGTTGAATGAACAATGTTTTGTTCATAGTTGTAGTATAAAGTGATAGAAAATGTATCTTCTACTTCAAAGAAAATTTCCCTCAAGAATGAACAAATTCAAAGAGAAATCAATTTAAAATGATCTTCAAAGAATGATAAAGAAGACAATATTAGAAGTATCAGTCTATTGGTAGTTTTCATAGAACAATATTGAAAGAAATATTTCTACAAAGTGTAGTAACTCTAAAAGAATAAAAATGTTGGATATTTTTTCTTTTTCATCAGCTATCTACTCAAAAATATACCACACTCTATATTTTGAAAATGAAAATAATATTTCTATTTAAAAATAGAAACTTCTCTTTATTTTGGTCTTAATAGATCTAAAAATATCACCTGAAAAATCACAATCATTTGAATATAATCCATTCAAGAGAGTAGTAACATCCATTTGTAAATGGAATGATTTAATTGATTGAATACAAGACTTTGAATCGTTCGTAAAATAAATATAAATAGATATTTACTTATGGTGAGATGGTTGTATAAAACATAGATAATATCTTGTACTTAAAACTCAATTGTGGACAAGTCAAACATAGGGTTCCTTCACATAACAATAAAATCCAAAAGTAGGGTTGAATATATATAGTTGTTTACAAAAGTAGGGTTTATGAACCATACAATTATTCCTTAAATGTAGGGCTTCTTGTAATAATAGGTTTGTTGATCCATACTTTTCTAACAACATAGGGTTCATGAAACATACATTTTATTCCAAACAATACATTATACTTACAAATGTGGGGTATGAATAGTGTTTAAAAAATACATTCAATCACATTCATAATACATAAAAAAAATTTTTAACGCATAAATAAGATACACTTATCATGAAATATGTTTTGGAAGAATTATTAAATTAATTTCATTATTAAAATAAACAAGGGTATTTCTGAGAATCAAAATCAATAAGATTCATAGTATAATGTTGATACAATACATGTCCAACACTATATAGTGGGTCAACCCTTATAGAGGTGTGTGATCTATCCTTGTTAACCAAGAGGTGTGTTTGTTGTTTCAATTATTGAAACCTCCATGACATTAAATGTCAATATATTATTTTTTAACATGCATCTTAATGTATTTAAATATTATTTTAAATATATTTATTGATAAATATAATAAATTTTATTATATAAATAATGAAAATATAATTGATAATAAATTTTTACTTTAATATTAATTATATTTTTAAATATATATTTTATAAGACAATATCATTTAATATTTTTATATATTTGTTTATATACTTTATTATATATAAATATATGTACACTCACATAGATGTATAATTTAAAATGTATATGTATATCATTAATATATTTTCATATTATAAATTTCATTATATTAATATTAATATATAAATTTATATATATAATAAATTTACTGTATTTATGTATTTATGTATTTATGTATTTATGTATTTATTCATTTATTTATGTAGTTCATATCACTATATTTTATAATTTGTGTGTAATTATAATTTTATATACAATAAATTACTCTAAAATAAATAAACATAGTATATATGATTATATATATATTTCTCTCTCTCTCTCTATCTGTGAGTATTTTATAAAAAATCTATCAAAAGGCCCATTTTTTATTAAATGAGGGAAACCCCTCATTTTTCCTGCAGGGGTATAGGGTAACTCATTACATGGATTGTTGTCCTTGGGCAATAGATTCCATTACATGGCTTGTAGGCTATGATTTGTTGGTCTATGGTTGGCATAAAGCACAAGTGCCATGAGAGCCAATTAAAGTGGCCCGTATGACCTGAACCGTATTTCCTTCGGTTGGCCTACACTGTGTTTTCATGTCATAGGCTTTCATGTTCCCATGCCACCAGATATTTCCACCACCTTTATCACCACGACTATCATTATAGTGCACCACTTCAAGCATCTACGCCACCCCATTTATCATCCATATGTGCTCACACAACCAGAGACCACCACATGTATCCCTCATCATCACTCTTGCGCCAACACCCCCGGAGGCCTGTTGTCTAGTGTTCCCTCACCAGCATAGGTTTTTTCCTTATTCAACTACACTAACATCCACATGCATTGGTGTAATGATGGCGCCAGCCCCCTCACATGTGTTGTATGCAAGGATGTGAATCCTCACCCCCACAACCTAATAAATGGGGGGCACTATAAGTAGTGTCTAGGAATCAAACCCGAATGAAAAGGATACACTTGGAGGATATATATATATATATAAGGAAACCTTTATATATTTGTGTTTTTGTGTATTTGAACATGTATATGTGACATGAAAAATGTAAATATAGATATATATATATATATATAATTATAAATATATATATTTATATTGTAAATTATATTATATTATAATAAATATATAAATTTAAATATGAAAATTAATTATTTTGTGTATTTATTTCTTTATATAGTTTACATTATTATGTTTTATAATATGTGTGTTTATAATTATAATTATGTATATAATTATAAATTTTTATAAATTAATATATAAATATATTTATTTATTTATATATTTTATTTATATAAACATATGCAATTGTTATTATGTAAATATTTTTTAAAAATTTATAAAATATGTATATATGAATTATATTATTCACGATACCATTTATTAGTGCTAAAAAACCGTTGATACTTGTAGTCATTTATTATTGAAAATTAAAATATTGATAAAGGGTGACATTTATCAATGATAAAAAATGTGATGGTAATGGGTTCCCTTTTATCATTAATTTTTTGTAGTGATAAATGGTTTCCTTTATCAGTACTCATAAGTAGTGCTAAAAACCATTTTCCCTTTATTAACATTTTTAGCGGCAATAGGGGGTAGTGTTGAATAATGCACAAACTATAGTAGTGCAATCCATATAGTTGAAATATCTATAAAATTTTTACCTTCTTCCTATATTGACCTTATCTTAGGTTATTTCAAAGGTATGTTTTTGTATTTAGATCTTGTGTAAGTTCAATCTTGGAAATTAGTAGTGAAGGTTGTTCTAGTATAGAGTGTATCAAATAGAATGAGTGTACCTTTCATTGAAATCATATTCACTATAAAATTTTTCATATATGGGAAACATAACATTGATTTTTTCATTCTACATTAACTAGACTCTCCTGTAAACATATGCCAAAGAACTTAGGTAATGTTTCTTCTCCCCATTACTTTAGCTTCCACAAACACATATTTTTAAATCATAATCATATATATATATTTTCCAAAATCCCACAAGAACACAATTGAGGGGAACCCCCATGGGTATGTCCTTATTGAATTCCCAGGATCATTCAATGATGTCAAAATTCTAGTGCTTAATGATTTTAGAAATGATGATTGGATAAGTGAAGAAAATCATTCAACAAATTTTTGTGAAGAAAAAAATAAGGGAGAAATAACATTGGGATTTAAAGTGGTATAGAAAATATTGTCTTTAATACCTGTTAAAGACACCATGCTCCTACAATTTATTAAATCTCAAAAACTAGAAATACATGAAAAGAAATATAACATACACTAAATCCATGAAGAATAGTAAAACTGCCAAAATGGAAAAAAATAGTAAGAAGAGGCTCTTAGTAGTATTTAGGTTTAATTACTTACTTCCACATAATAGATTCTTGGGGATGCTCCAATGGTTTCAACAATAGTCATTAAAGATATACATAATTAACTATAAAATGTCTCCCACAGAACACAATTACCATGAGAGCTTTGATCTTTCAATGGAGGGGACATTGATGCATCATGAAGGGAACAGTGCCTATGTCTCCAGTAGAACTCCTTTGGAAAAATATTTGTCTCTATACCCCTATCTCTATCTCCCTCTACAAAATAGATGAAATTTATTCTCTAGAAACCTTAACAAAAATCAATCTCTCCTATTATGGCGATGTTGACTAGATACATCCAAGTGAATTGAGAGTGGTTACAATATCTCAACGGAATACAGGGAATGAATCAATCCCTAACAACCTTATAAAACTATTATAACCAAAAACCCTAAATAAATTTTTCTTAAAATATTGTGTGAAGGTTATCTATAAGCTACATCAAGTTAACTCGACTACTTCATCTAGTTAAACTTGCTACACCTTCACTTTGTAAACGTTAGTGGATCACTACACAAAGGTAGCATGTTTGTTTTGTAAAGGTAAAACATCTTGTACAAAAGATATATAAAGGTACTCATGGACTTCATATAAGGTTAAACCATAGAAAATAAGTAACATACAAGGGTAAACAAATTCCATCCATATTTGTAACACTAGAACCACATAAAGGTAATTAAAAATGAGAAAAACTAAATAAATACATGGAAAAGTAAACAAAAAATAAAATGATGATATAAAAAATCTACAATAAAAAAACTAACTAGAAATTATTTATATTTGGAAATTAATAAAACAAGATAAATAAAAAATATCCTCCCTTTATAAAATAAACTAAACAAAAGGTGGATGATGTTCTTACACCTAAATGTTATTCTAGTGGAACCATTTTCATAATATTAAAACAATGATTGAAATTAGAAAAATTTACAACCTTAATAAAACTATCGATATAATTTTCATTGGTGTGTATCCAAATGACATGAAATATTATAAATTTAGTAACATAACAAACAAAATGACACCTATGATCTATATTATTAGACCTTCCATGGAATACTAGGTTCTCAGTGAGATGTAGGATAGTTTGTGAATCATAATGAATAGTAATAATTGAATTACAAAAATTTAATTCATTAGTAAAATACATAAGAAAAATGGATTCATTTATGGCATCAATCAACACAATTTACATAGCCTAAATTGTTGAGATGTCTACTTATTATTTTATATTTCATTTTCACGAGATAGATCCTCCACAAGCAGTAAAAAATCCAGTGTGTGATTTCTTTATATTATCAATTCTAGCATAATCAGAATCAAAATAAATTTTCAGTAAGTATCCATAATTAACATTCCTACCATAATAAATTAAAAATAATGAAGTAAAAGATATGTTCCTTAAAAACAACTTATGTTCATGCCATGGTGGGTTACTTGAATTTCCAATAAAACTACTCAAAGTGCACACGTGGAATGCTACATTTGACCTAATACGAATAATAGAATATGTAATGATACCTACAACATTATAATATGTGACTATAATAATTTATTTAATATCATTATTATTGATAGGAGAGTAAGACAAGGATACTCTGAAATATTTAAAATTGGGAACAATAACATGTTTAAAACATCAAAAAATATCTCTTAAGAACATTAAGCACATAAGAATGTTGAGATATATTAAGTAACCCTTTATTTATTTGACAAATTATTTATATGATTAATATTTTCTTCTCACAATATAAATATTTCATAATTTAAATCCAATTTCATTTTAAAATTGGCGACTAATTTTATATTACTACATATGTGAACCATGTCATCAGCATAATGCAATCTATAAAGAATTATTGTTTTACCAAATTTCGAATAAACATATGAAAAAAACTAACCCTTTTTAAATCCATTATAAAATATGAATGAATGAAAATTTATATTTAAATTTATATTTCATTGTTTTAATTTATAATGTTATTTATTAAGTAAATAGACTTAGTTTTAAATTCATGTTTAAAACCGGTAGGAGGATTTATGATAAAAAAATCATCTAAAAGACGCAGAAATAAATAAATTTTGATATCAAGTTGATCAACATGAAGATAAAAATAAAAAAGATTGAAATATTATAATAGAATAATTTTTTACTATATAAGAAAATATTTTGGAATATTAAATTATCTCTCTTTGATGGAATCATTTAGAGACCAATCTAGCCTTATATTTGATTTTATTTTCTATAATGTTATTTTTTTCACTTATAGATCCATTTATTTCCAATTACATTGGATGTACATGGTTTTTTGACTATAGACCATGTATGGTCCTTTTATAGGAATTTATTCTCATAATTGACGGTGTAAATCTAGTGCATCAATTTGTTTTCAATGGTATCCTTCTTATAGATTAGTGTATCCTCATTATCAATATCATGGAAAACATGTAGAGAAAGGAATGAATATCAGTATAGATGTACCAATAATGAGGTCTAATAACTATCCTCTCTATATCCCTAGTGAGATGATAATATCTAAAGTCACTGTAAGGTTCAGCATCTGAAGCATCATCAAATTTGAATCCAGAATCTAAATCAAGAAGATGGAAATGTGGAGAAGTCTTGATGGGAGATTCACTATCAGTGGAAGGGTCAACTAGAAGACACTTATTCTGAGAAGGATCAATATTTCCATCAGTTTAAGGCTATAATCTAGGAGGAATAAAATTTTGAAACGTCACATGCAAATGAAAAATACAATTCTAAATACTATGTTTATATACCCATTGATTATACCCTTTCACCACCTCAAGATAGACTATGAAAATACAACTAACCATCTTAGACTCAAGATTTGGGAATTGACATGAGTATAAGAAGTATATCGAAATAATTTAATATTTCTATAGGATAGGGGATATCTACTCAAAATATCCTTTGGAGTATTAATCCCATTGGAATATGAGGGAAACCAATTTATCAAGTAAACTATCATAGTGTTAGCCTCATCCCAAAAGGACATTGGAAAACCTAAGAAAGCATGCATGCTATAAACTCAAATAAGAATAGTGCAGTTCATGCATTCAACTAAACCATTTTATAGGAGTACGAATCTATGTTCAGTGTATCAGAATTCCCTAATGCTCATTGAATTTAGAAAAAATTGTATAAATGTATTTAAGGTTCTCATCAGTCCTCAAGGATTTCAATTTATTCTATGATTGATTTTCTACTATTGATTTCCTAGTTTTACACCTCAAAGGTATCCAATTTTTTTCTCAATATGTAAATTAAAAATATTCATGAAATATTATCAATAAAAGTGAAAAAATAAGAGCCTACACCATGAGATATAATCTTATTTGTCCCCCATAAATCTTATTGCACATAATCTAGTGGTAAATGGATTTGACGCTAGATATCTGAAAATTGATGCATTTAGAATTACACAGGACACATTCCTCACAAAATGTAAAATTAATTTGTGAAACAAAAGGTAAACAACCCTTCCTTTCTCAATTCATATAAACCATTAACACTAAAATTCCCAAACCTTATATGATAAAGAAAACTACTCTCACTATTGGTGACATAAGTATTTCTCATCTTTTTAGTTAATTTGATTCCATTAAAGACATACAACCAATTAATTAAAGATCCCCAAATAATCATATGATAACCATTTTATATTTTTAGGAAACCACTACCAAATTTAATGTTATATCCATTCTAATCCAAGACACAAAATAAAATAAGATTCATATAACTAAATGGCACGAAGGCCTTCATTTTTATTTATTTTTGATAACCCCCTCTCATGGGATGAGGGGGAACCCTTACAAGGACCATAGGCTTAGTGATTACATGGCCCATAGGCTTAAGAGACATTAAATGACCCTAAGGTCTTAGAGAATTCCACAAGACTATAAGTACAAGGAAATACCCCTCCCTAGTATCTGCATCGTGATGGTAGCTCTCCACCTTCGCATGTCCATCTGGATAAGCTTCTCATGCAAGAATAGGTGGGTCCCAATAGTATAATCATACCCTCTCATTCTTTCAAATCCATCGGTTCTCCTCTGGTGAGTGCACATGCTTTGAATCATCCTCTGAGTATTCTCCATTTTTTTATAGTATTTATGGGGAAATTGCATGTGACCTGAAGGCCTTGAGATGTCCCGAAGGCCATAAAGGTTACCTAAAAACCCTACTGACATGAAGGCCATGGTGGCCTGAATACCTTAAGGCCTCCAATCCCAAACTAGTAGCTCAAGGTGAATAGTTCTAGCTACTATATTACCGAACAGTACCTGCTACAGTAACTACTACAGAATTGCTACAGTACTGCTATAGTACC
Source organism: Viscum album (assembly GCA_963277665.1). NCBI lineage: Eukaryota > Viridiplantae > Streptophyta > Magnoliopsida > Santalales > Viscaceae > Viscum > Viscum album. The sequence continues at coordinate 1,079,434,908 of OY728145.1, read as the reverse complement.
TAAAAATATGCCTCCGCCTGGTTTCAAACCTGGGTCTCATGGATGCACTTAAAGATACCTCACTAACTAGGCTGAGGTTCATTTTTAAATAATATTCCTATTGAGATATAGAACCAACCACACATCTTATAAGGTGAAAATGTGTGTTATAAGAGTTCTATCATAACTAAACCTCACCTATGAAACAAAAATCCTTTTTACTAGCTAATATAAACTATCCTTTTTCTTCCTCAATAAACTAAAAAAATGGCCTCATATTTGTTGACATATGTAAAGAATACCCTTAGTCTAAAACCCAATCAGCATGCAATATGTATTGGGAAACTTTCAACACTTCTACACTCTAATGGCCTCATTCTAAAAATAGATAATAATCACATGGTTCTTTAAAAGGGAAACCAAACATAAAATTATGGAATTTGTGCCTAACATCCCTAGTTTTCTTATGATGATAGTTTTTAATGTCCCTTTGTTTGGATTTTTACCATGTATCCCTATAGGGGCTTTAGTTCTTTTCACCCTTATTATTCTTACTTTATTTTCCCACAAAACCCACAATGAACTCTAAAACTCAAACCCCTATATTTTTATTAAACCTTATTGTATCTACACAAATAATGAGAGAAAAAGATATATATGACTTTCTTTATGATCAATGAGTCTCTTCCATACATCATAAAATCTATAAGATGTTCATATGAAATATGTATTTAAATCAAAAGAATAATGGTTTGGTCATCTTATTCAATATTAACATTGATATTGGAAAAGTCTAAAAATATTTTATTGGACTCATGAAGATAGTCTAAGATAAGAGTTCTAGGACACATCGTGAAGGTATATAATTTAAAATTTTTGTATATATGAACTACTAATAAATTTTTTATATAAAAAATTGCAAACATAGACCAAAATATTTCTTTCGAGGTTTCATAAGTAACCTCCAATAAAATATTATCATCAAAGGATAACGTTAAAGAACTAAGAGATTTCATTAAAATTGTATGTGGGACATCATATTAGGTGGTCATGGTCTATCCATTAAATAACATACTAATATGAGGTTTCATGGGACCATAGAGTGAATATTTCACTCCTTAATGTACTAGAAGTTCTCTCATCATATGATTCTATAGATTACACCCTTTAAGACCCTTAGGATAGCCAATAGAAAAGCATATAAAAAACCTAGGATCAATATTTTCATACTTGAATTTACCATAAAAACATTATTCAAATAATCTAAGATATCCGTAGGCTAGAGAAAAAATACTCCTAACTTCCATTAGGGTCTTAAAACTATAGGAAGATTAGGGAAACTGATTTATCAAGTAAACTATCATGGTGGAGCCACATATCAGAATAATTTCGAAAAAACATAGAATTTAATCTTTCTACAAACCTGTTCAAGAAAAGTGTGGTTCTTTATTTTCAACTAAACCATTATTAGGAGTACGAATCAATACAAGGTGTCTTAAAATTTCCTCATCATCTCAGAGTTTATTAAACTCAGTAGACAAGTATTCATGGATATTATCATTCCCCAAGGATTTCATTTTTTTCTAAGATTGATTTTCCTCATATTATTTCAATGTTTTAAAAACCTCAAATACATAAGATTTATTTCTCAATATTTCAATCAAAAATTTTCTTGATAAAAATCTATAAAAGTGAAAAAGGGGAGTTTATACCATCGGAGATAATCCTAGAACGTCCCCACAAATCAGAGTGCACATACTCCAGTGGGTGACTAGATTTGATGCTTTATTTGTAAAAGATGATACTTTTAGACTTTATTTGACAAGGTACTCACATAATGGAGAGTTAATTGGTGTAAATGTGGGTAAAAAATCATTTCTTACTCAGTTCCTCTAAAACGTAACCACTCACAAGCCTCATACTTCTATGCCAAAGAATACTAGATTCACTATGTGTGACATAAGTGTTTCCCATCTCATTTTTGTATGTATTTCCATTCAAGACATACCACAAATTAACTAAGGATATCTTTAGAACCATATAAGAAACCTTAGAGGTTTTGAGGTATCCACTAGTAAATTTTATGGTTAATATCTTATAATCAAATAAACCTAATGAAATAAGATTACTATATAGATCTAGAATCAATATCATATTCAATAATGTGAAAATATGGTGTTTTGAGAGTTATATCAAAACTAAAACAGTACCAATGAAGTGATATCTCCTATTATTGGATAAAATAACATCTCACTTAGCTTCCTTAGCCAACTTATAAAAGTAACTCCGTTTTGGGAATAAATGAAATGAACATCCAGAGTGTACATCCCACTCAATATGAAGCATGTCTTGGGACGCTATCAACACATCATAAGCATCATAGATTTGGATTGAAATGAGATAATGATAACAAAATTATTTAAAATGATCATTAGACTTTGAACATAGTGCATCTGATCCTAACATACCTATGCTTCCAGTAATAATAATTCGTAACCTCACACATTTTGGATTTGGACCAAGTCTCCCTATGATGGATTTAGTTTTTACCACCCTTATTATTCTTACCTTTATTCCTCATGGAAAACACTAAATGAAACCTAACACTTAAACCCTTGGATTCATATTTTTCCTTATAATTACAATTCAACTCATGATAAATAATGATAGATTTATATTTTCTTATGTTCATGGATTATCTTCTATTTATCATAGAATCTATAATATATTCATATGAATTATATATGGAAATTAAAAGAATAATTTCCTGGTCCTAATCAACAAAATTAACATCAATATTGGTTATGTCTAACAAGATTTTATTAAACCTAGTTAAGATTTTCTTGGATAAGAGTTCCTTGGTTCATCTTGAAGGTGTATAGTCTATTTTTTGCAATAAAAACAGCTTAACGATGATGATTTAAAATGAAATTTTTTAGAATTAGAAGAAATTATTGTTGTAGAGGTTTCATAATAAACCTCTAGAAGAACTTTATCATCCAAGGATAATGTCAAAGACCTATGATTTTTCATAGATATATTAGGAGGGGCATATTTTTAGGTGTTCATGCTATTACCATAAGCATAATGACTTATATGAGTTTTAATGGGACTATTTAGCCCATATTTTATCACTTGTTGGATAATAAATTCTCTCATCTCATGGTTTTATTGATTAAAGTCATTATTACTATTGAATTTACAAATCTTATACTTACTGGATTCCATTATCATATGTGTGAATCTATAATACCAACTATGAATGGGAACCTATTCGGGTATGCCATTATTAAATTCTTAGGATTAGAAAATAAGGAAAAAAATAAAAGTTCGTAAAGATATGAGAAACGAAGGAAGAACAAGAAGTGAAAATTGAACAACCAAGATAAGTAAAAAAATAAAATAGGAAAAGAATGACACATGGATTTAACATGGTTTAGACTATTTTAGTCCTAGTCCATGATAGGAACACCCCCGACTCTGAACTTTTATTAAATCTCAAAAATTAATCTTACAAGAAAAATGAGAGAACATAAAAAATTGCATCAAGAATAATTAAACCACAATAATGGAAATCCCAAAGAATAGTAAGAAAAATATTTTATGAAGACTCTAGTTTACTCATCAATATCCACACAATAAATTCTATGGTATACTCTTATGGTGTCGATAACATACAAGAAATATCATCACAATTAACGGAAAATTGTCTCCACCAAAACACAACATCAAGTAGGAATCCAATATTTAATGGAGAGTAGAGTGGTGTGTCTAATATTGAACAACACCTTTGGCTTCATTCAAACTTCTCTATAAAGACCTACCTCTCTCCCTTTGTCGAATATTTTCAATTGAATTTCTATAAACCTTAAAATGGATAAATATCACACAATTTTGATATGGTGGGAATATATATCCAAGGGAATCCTGGGTGGTCATAATGGCTCGATGGAATGCATGGAATGAATCGGGCCCCAAAATCCCTATAATTCCTTCTCAATAAAAAATTGACATAAATTTCATGCAAGTATTCTCTACATGCAATGTCATGGTAACCCGAACATTGTATCTAAGTAAATTTCCTAAAACCCCATTGCATATAACCAAAAATCTTAGAAATAGGCAAAAACCGTTTCCCAGAAAAGTTTCTTAAAAAATAAAGTCAGCAAAAGAGTAGAAACAGGAGGCACTAACAAAGCTGCGTGTACACATTACCACACGCATCCACAAAAACCAACTCACAATAGAAGGTTGTTCTAACAAAGGACCAAAAAGAACTAACCTCCTCACCCCATGGCACATAGTTTAATAGATTTATACATAAAGGTAACACAAACACTATGTAAAGATAAACCTTTCAAAACATGGACTAAAGAAATTACCTCAAGAAATTAACGTAATGTTAAGCCAAAGAGTATAAGGAATGAATATGGGTAAACCAAGGCCACAAGTTTGGTAAAACTAGGAATATGTAATGGTGAAATAGAATGATCAAAATAGAAAAAAGTCATGGAAAGAAGAAGTAGATAATTATAATGAAGATATAAATACGTTGAACTCAAGAAAAAAACTAACAATAAATAAGTTTCATTAGGAAATCAATCAATCATTCTAAATTAACACATGAAATATATTTATTTAGTTATTTAAATTCTGATACATTTTTTCTTAAAATTACATAATCATTAAAATATTAATGTCCCCAAAAAGTAAATCACTATAGATTTAATTTGGTTGGCACATAGACACATACAGAACACACACAATCCTCAATGCTACAAGATCGCACCATGGTAATATTTTTCAAAGATGAGCTTCTCCTCAATGGTTTCAAACCTAATATTATATTAGTTGGAAATGGTGTAAGTTCTTCCTTGAACCTCAGTAGTCATGGTGGTGACAATATATAGATTATTCATTTTCAGGAACATAAAATGAACATCAGACATAACTTTTCTTACAATTCATTCATTTTTATCATAGTAATTTCAGGGATAAAAACATGTTGAACGAATTTTAGAATGGAATTCACTGTTTTAGCCTCTCCCCCCTCCACCCTTGACTGAACTTCGCCTTACACCTCAATAATTCCCTCAATGATGAGGGGGAGGCTAAAATTCATGATGTAGTTAATATTTATAAAGCTAATTTTTTTTGGTAAATTAAAAAATCTTATATATTAGAGGATATTACTTATTAGGCATGCATTGGAATTCTGTAAATATATAAAAATTAGAAATATTATGAATTTTTTATTAGTTAGAAGAAATATATTACACATGGATGAAATTATGTGTATTCAGTATTTGAATTTTCGTGTCCATGATATTAGGCATGCTAGGTTGAATCTGGAAACATATTAAGTAGTGGTTATTTTAGAAAGTCTTATATGTTACACATAGATGAAAAATATATTACACATTGTTATTTCCTGTAAAATAAAAATATATTACATGATAAATAAAAAATGTTACACATCAAATAGATAGGAATAAATTATTATGCATAATGTAGAAATTTCACACCTCTTATATAATAAAATAGTGATCTAAGAGAGAGTTTCACATGATGTAGTATGTAGATAATAGAATCTCGGTCGTGACATTCAATCAACATCTTGTGGAAACATGAATAAATAATTCATATAACTATTGAATATTAGTGTTTTGATATATGGAAGTAGGATCTAACTTGTGAGATATAGAATTTTATTTATGATTTTTTGAAGGTAGAATTTTGGAACACTAAATGGATATAATGAGAAGATGTCGCTTCAATATTTGGATTCAGGGATAGCATCACAAACAACAGAATAAAAACAAGTATTGTAATTTATTGTCTTGAATTAGGAATACTCTAAATAGATTATTGTTTTTACTCCTTTTCAATGGATTTTTGATATTTCCATCTACAACAACACAATATATATTTTTCATGATGATTTATGAGTGGATTGTAAATCATTATATTCAAACGAATCTATATTATGTGTTTGTGAAGAATTTTATATAGGATCAAATGTGTTCTTACCTTGAAGTATCATTCACAATGTTATGATATCATAATATTATTTCCAAGATATGTATTACAATAAGACTAGTGAATTTTAAAAGTAATTGAGATGTTAAGAATACTCATAAATATTGTTTCAATATTAAATTTTTTTGTATGAAAAAGGGTTCTAGAATTCAGTTAAATATGTGAATAATTTTATGTATGAATTCATGTTCGGAAATATCAATAATTTATTATGAATTATTTTTGACTACCAACTATGATTCATAGTTCAATAAATAATTTCAAACATTACATTTATTATTTAGAATATTTACGATGTGGAAATAATGAAGATGATTTAAAAAGTAAATATTCAAATGATTTGAAATTGTTTATTTATAAACGATATTTTTTTAATTTATATTTCATTTTTTTCATGTGTATTGACCATTTTAATTTCATGATTTATTTTTAAAAGAATATTTGAAACATATATTCTATATTAAAGGATTTATTGATGGAATATTTTTTGAATTATTAAATAATAAGGAATACTCAATAGATATCATTATTTTTTTATTATATATATATATATATATATATATATTATATAGGATGAAAATATATAGTGAAAATAAGAATTAATGTGATAATAAACATGTACATTACTAAATACTACACCATGAATAGATGGAAAAAATAATAAGGTTATTTTATTCATTTTATAATTCACTTACTACTATTTTTGCTGTAACTAAAAAATAAATGAGAAAGAAGGAAATTTATTATAAATTGATGAAAATTTTCTTATACTAATGTTCTCATTAGGGATCATTAAAATTAAGTCTTATTTAGAGACACGCCATGATGATTATATAAATCTCTTGAATAAGGTTTATCTTCTATCATTTGAAGAGGTGATTGTGCACATAAGTTATTCTTTGTTTCTATATCTCTAATATTTAAAAAAATAGCTTCTTGTACATTATTATGGGTGAAACTTCAATTATATATACATATTTGTGCCATACCTAATAATAAATCCAAATTCTATAAGGAATCTTTATTCTGTGTTTTGATTTATTTCACTATGTTGTGAGATCCATAGGAAAAAATTGAATAAAATCAGCACGAACCCATTGGGTGTTGGTGGATTGGACTATATGATGCTATTGTAGCCCTAAAACCCTATAAAATAATTGTTTATATTTTTCTTTTTTTTCCTCAAAATTACTTTACTAAAAGTGAAAGTAAATATTTATTCTAATATTCAAATCAGTGAAATTATTTAAAGAACTCAATTTTCCTCCTCTTGATTCATTGTCTATTACTAATATTGGAAAATATCAGTATAAGAAGAGTTCACTTTTTGGGATATTTTTTATTAACCATTATCATCAATGTATAATCATTTCCACCTTTACAAGCTAAATATAAAGATTCATCAAAAAAAGTCTAATAGAAAATCCTAGAGAAGGTGCATCAAATATTAGATATTCATATTTTAATGGATAAAGTTATAATATAAAGAAATATAAAATAGTTATCTACTTGATGAATCTTGGGTTGATAACTTATATAAAGGTAGTGAAACCCAATAAATTTTTATCTAGGAAACCTAAATTTATATATACCAATAAAGAAGTAGATTATGATTTAAATTCAAAGGCTATAAAGGCTATTATTTTTTATTATGACCATATAAATTTTATAGAACTTCTTAATGTTTTATTGGATATTAAATGTGGTATATTATTTTTGTTTCTTATGAAGGAACATAACATGTAATACAACTATGGTATAACACTCTAAAACATAAATTTTCTAATTTGAGGATTTTTAATGAAGCAATCATTACTCATGATGTTTCTAGGAATGTATAGACCATTGGAGGTTGATTTAGGGTGATATTTTATAATTTCATTTATTCTATAATTACCCTCTTCTAGTGTTTAACGTTTTGATTCATTCAAATTTATAACTCATCCCCACTCATATGCAAAGATAAGTAAATAAAGTAAGGCATGCTGTTTTTTACAAGGTTTGGTCTCAATATGGGTACTTAGAACTTTCCATATGGAATATGGTTGATCCAAATATACCCACCATATAATAAAAGAGAATAAAAATGAATAAAATCCCATCAAGATTTTATTGTCTCCTAATATTAAATATTATCGGACCCCACCAGTTACAATGTTTTCTTCTTCTTAAGATCCAAAAAATGGCAACCTTTGAAAATTTATCACTATGAAATCTATTCCAAATTTCTATTTATAGTTTCTCTCTATTGATAAATCATATTTCTAATTCTTATTTATCTAATACCTCTCTATCTCGGTCTAATCTATTTTATCCACTTCATTTGAAACTCTTAATCATCCTCGAAACATGTTGTTCTAGTTTTCTCAATCTTATTCCTTTAAATGGTATCCCTTAAATAATCTAAAATATCTTCATGAACAAAAGAAATCACAATAAACCTTCACGCATTTATATAATCACAGTTCATTAATAAATTAAGGAATAAGAATGATATCCAAATTTTAATTTCCCCCTCAAATCAAATTTTACTTGACCACCTTCAAAGCCTTCAAAAATCAAGATTCAACAATCCTTATAAGAATATCCTCAAATCATGATGTCCACAACCTCTTAATCTATCTATCAAAACTTTAATATATTTATGACCATTGAATTTATATCTCAACATCATCATGATTTATGAATTTACAATGTTTTGAAAATATCCTCCAATCTATGTCCATTTCATTTTTGTAAGAACTCTTTGTGGTGGTAATGCTCTGCCTGATAGTTTGTCATAAGAAATCCTTCATCCAGTAATGATTCATTCACAACTATTGTTTCAATCTATTCTTCATTCGATAGTTCTTCATTTGAATCCATTATATACAGAATCCATTTTCTAATGGAATCAATATTTTCTATTTGTTAATCTTTATATTTCAAGTCTTGATGATCATCTCATTTCTCTATTTGTTACTCCGCATAGGTTTACTTCATCCCATTCTCTTATATATAATGATATTGTGAAATTATATCTCGTGGACTCAAAAATACTCACTATGTACAATGAAAATATATCAACTAATCGTCTTCTTTATCCATCTGGTAGGCTTCAAATTTTCCTCTGTATACATTGCAACTTCCTCTGGAAAACTTTTTAAAGTTTCTCCATCTGATAGATTTTAAAAGGTTATCAATCATAAAAACATATGGACTCTACTTTTTTAAAGTTACAAAGTCTATACCCAACCATTCTATTTCTTATCAAAACTTTAGAGGTAAAACATCAAGAAAATGCGACTCAGTGAATTTATTACTTTGAACATTATATAATATTAAACTTCTTTATTTTATAACATGATTATTTTATAAACATTATATACCTAGAAATTTCATCAATGGAACCATATTAAACTATGAGAATATTTAGTAATGAATCATATCACTTAGTAAGAGAAGTAACACAAAATTATTTTGATAAATATGAACTCATTTTCCCCAAAAACAAATCAACATTTTCAGAACAAATGTTGATAAAAATAATAAAAATTATAAAAAATAAAACCAATGGTACTTAAATATCCACGTTTGGATTTTTTTAAACATTATCAAAAAATATTTTCAAGAATTTTATTAAACTACAATGTTTCTCATAAGGATGTTTTTAAGACCACATAGTCAGATTGTGAAATATTTTTGAAGTAATTTCATCCCTCAAGGACAAGAATTTTTTTGGCCATTATATTGATAGACACCCCCATAATAATCTCAGTTTCTAGAATTGTAACATCCAAACCATTTACTCCTCCTTTATATGATAACATTAGCTTCATATTATGTAATTATAGGGTATAGAGATGTACCTATTTTTAATTGTTATACCCCATTAAAAAAATAATCCATATAAACATGGCGTGAAAAAATCTTTATACAGTTAGGGATAGTGGATGAACATTTAGTTTTGGTCATAGTTCTGAAAACCATCTCCTTTTCATAACTTTGGTTAAAACATCAATAATTTCATCATTTTTGAAATATATTCAACTATTTGATAACTACTAGTAAATATCCCCATTATGAAATGATTTTTAATATCAAGGTTTTAATATATAGAGTGTTGCATATATTTTTTAGATAGATTAATAGAATATTTATTATGATAAATATTCTTCAATGGATTTTCAAAATTCACCCTCAAATATCCTAGATTATATTTCATCCACATAATTATTTTATTACTAGGGGTAGCAATAAAATTTTCTTTTGATATACTCAATGTAATAGAACATTTTTTCTTACAATTCCATATTACACTACTTTCTCCAAAAAATTAAGTTCCTCTTGATGTTAATATATAATCATTCAAATCCCTAGCCCAATTAGTATAAATGAAACCAATAAAGTTCAAATCATTTCTCTCTATATACATCATGACATAATTTATTATTCCATTAGCATACATGAGGATTATTTTTACTATCAACATGTATGATTCTTTTAGATCACTCTGATATCTTACACACAAATTTACAACATATGAAATGTATGGTCTTAAAGCTATAAGACAAAGTAAACTTCTAATAAAATTATAGAATTCCTTATAATTTACACTTTCACCAGCATCATCTTTACTCATCTTCATACTAATAAAAATAGGGATATAATCTTCCCTCGAATTACCCATGCCAAAATTGTATAATTACTCTTTGGATTACTTTTCTTTTGAGAGGAATATGCATATTACCTTATATTTAAATTTAAATCCCAAAAATAAAATCAAATCTCTAATAATTGATACCTCAATGTTTATTATCTTTTTTAAGTAAATTTTTCAAGATCTTTATTCCTCTCTCCAGAAACAATTATATTATCAACTTAAACAATGAAGCATACTTATACTCAAATATTTTACATGAGTGTTTCTATCAAATATTCCCTTAGATGGTCTCAACTACTTTGGGAAATATTCATGTTTTTACTTCTAGGAACAAAGTCCATGTTTTAATAAATACATAGATTTCTTGAGTTTACACACCATACTTTCATAATTATCAATTTATGAACCCATTAGGATTCTAAATATAGAATTCTTATTAAATTTCTCTATTCAATAATTCTAACATGGCATCCATATGAGAGACTTGTTGATTTTGACCAGAAATTGCAGCCATAAATATTCTCATAGTTTCATGTCTTTTAATAAGAATTTTTTTATTCAAAATCAATATATTCTACTGGATAACATTTATTGTTAAGAAATCATTATTTTTACCTTATTATTTATTGATGTTCACTGAGCATATTTCTGAACACTAATTTTGTTCCTATAACATTCATTCCTTTTGACAATCAAAAAATAATAAAAGGAATTAAGGTTCCACTTATAAGTGATGTGATGTCTAATTCAATGCCCTCAATTTACTTCTAATATAAACTAGAGCTTCTTTATTTTTTATAATATTACTAGATTCAAATTGGTTTTTTAAAGTCCAAAATGTTTTGGTTTTTCTTTCAATCTTACTTTCCTCCTCACTAGCCTAATCAAGATAAATATTTAAAAGATTAAGCTCAGAAATATTTTTCATATCATTAACATATCTTGATGTCAACATTATATCATTCATTACATCATCATCCTCATTTTCAAAAAAATTAATTAAGGTGGACTAGTTTTAAATAAATTTTACATCAAAGGAATCACCTAACTTGTGCATTCAATTATTCCTACACTTGTAACTTTTTATAAAGGATGAATATCCCATGAAAAAATTATTCTTCCACATTTTCATCAAACTTCCATAGATTTAGATATTTAATCATTATGAAGAAAGACTCCCAAATATCATTAAGTATTTCACTATAGGTTTTTTATTATTCCACATCACATAGGGGGTCATTTTTTTGGGTTGAATAAAACATTAGTTTCAAACTTATAAAACAATTATAATAAATTATCTCTAGAAAAATATTTAATAATTATATTTATTGAGAATTATTCTTCCCACTTAAACTATACTTCTATTTTTATTTTCTGCTACTTCATATTTTAAGGAGTGTAGGGAGTAAAATATTGATGTTTAATTACATGTTTCTTTTGGTATGACATGAAAGACTTACATGGTTACCTCATTCCATTTTTTTGAAAATTAAATATATAAACACTCATATCCTTATTAACATCCTTTATGAAACTAAGGAATAACTCTACGGTATATGATTTATGTTTTATAAACATTATGCTAGTCATAAAAGTCAAATCGTCTATGAAAGTAATAAATTAAAAATCAACCTTCACTAAGTGATATATCATCATCCCAAATAGATTAGAATCTATGAGATCCAATGGTCTAGTAGAATGTATTTCAACATTTGAATTTTTCTAATGATCTTTCCTTTCTATTAAGTTGTCTAGATTACGTCATATTTTTTCTATAATTTTGGTAAATATCTAATGAAAAAATCCATTAAAATTGTTCTCATGATTTTCTTGACTAATTTTTCAAGTATTCAGTTCCATGAGTTATTTTCATAATCAGTACTCAAAATGAGTGAATTATTAGAATCTCTATTCAGTAATAGATTAACACCAATTTTTAATTTATTAGTAACAACTTTTATATCTTTCAATCATACATTGATAAATGAATCATTTCTAAAAATCACATTTTTACCATAACCATAGATTTAGTAAACACTCAGTAAGTTGTGTTTAAGTCAATCCAAAAATAAAACATTCTTTGATTTTATATTCTAGGATTCAATGCCTATACTACAAATTCCTCTTATTTATATGGAAATATCAATTCCAAAAGAGATTACTCATCCCTCATGTTATTGAATGTTTTTCAGGATTTCCGCACCACATGTCATATTTAAGGAAAAACCACTATCAAGAATTCGTGGTATATTCCTTTTCTATATTTTACAAGAAAACCCAATAATAATGTATTTGTGTTCAATATTCTATTTCAAATATTCCTTTACTTTACAAGTATATGCAAATTTCACTAGAAATTTCATTATGAAATATTCACTATAGTGTCCTGGTTGGTCATACCACCCACAAATTTCTTCCTAGAAATCAAACAGAATTTTCATTGATTTTTTTTACTTTTGATTGCTTTTCTATTTAATCTTTATTTAACCTCAAAAAGTTGTTTCATGTTCCTACATTATTGTTCACATATAGTTCCTTCCAAATCATATTGAGTGACATGTTGTTCCAATGATAACGTGATTATTTTAATATCCCACAACTCCAATAATATTTATTGAACCCATATCTTCGATAGAAGTTTTTTTTCTATAGTATATGTTTGTTGAGATTCAAACTAAATCATAGTATTTTATTTCCATTAGTATGGGGAATCATTCATCAATATTTTTTTTATGAATTATATTGATGTGATTGATTTATCATTTCCTTTTGCAACCCAATATCTCTCATTGTTGATTCTTAGACTTGCATAGTTTGTATAATTAGATAAAATTTTATTTTTATTGGATGTATATTTCACCAGATTATTTGGATGAGTTCTTCTAGTAGCTTGAGATGTTTAATGTTTTACCTCTGAATCTTTATTCAAATTCACATTAATTTTTTTTAAGGAATAATCATCCTTGATACATATTTATGGTGTATGTCATAGATCTCATTCATTAGAAGTGAGGTTTTTATCAATATCTTTCATCATTTTTCCTTATTACTCAAATTTCATTCCGAGGTTTCAAATTTATTCTATATATGCATATTACTTTTTGAGAAATTATTATTTTACTTCATTCTTATTTTTAAATTCCATAATCAAAACTATATCATCTTTTTTGATCTTTTTTCTCAAGATGTTCCAAATGTTCTGATCTCAGCAAATTTTCCATATAAGTTTCTTCGCATTTTAATAATTCTCTTTTTAATGTATCTTCCTTTATTCCAACATGATCCATGGAGGTTATAAACTTCTTGGATACTTCATCATCCAATTACCTGCTATCAATGGTGTTATACTCTTCCCTTTTACTCAACACACTTCTTTTGTTCATTCAAGTGAAATTTTTCTTACTTTTAGTGGATTTCTTAACTTCCTTGTATGTTTAACAAAATTTCTTTCACCAAGTATTTTATTCAAAATCATAATTATCACATTATCTATATTTATCCTCTATAGATTTTTTATTAAAAATTTTATGATTCCCCCATAATCAAAACATTCAATTGGGATTTTTCCTTTTCAGCATTCCTATAACATTATAGAAATTCATTGGGATTAGAGAAATAATCATCTTACCCTCTTCAGCCACTTATTTATTTTATTATGATTCAATATAAAACGTTACTTCATGATCTTATTTTTCTATTATTTTCATGCAATTAGAATAAAAATACACCTCCTCTTTAATCTTATTTTTGAATGATGGAGATTTCCTTATTCAATCCACAATGATCATTTTATGTAACTAATTATGGGATAAATTATATATAGATTGTAATGTAGAGACTTTAGAATTAACCCTCTCTAGAAAGTTCCTCACCAATTTTATGGAAATATGTGTATATTACAAGATATATATTAATCCTCTGATATTTCCAAATATATAATTAACATAGGTTAATTAATCCTTAATAGTTTCTCCTTTTTCCATACTGATAACTTAGAACATTGTTCTATATATTTGAAGCCTTGCTTCCATTAATATTACATTTTAGTCAAAGATGCATTCTATTTTTTCTCATGTTTCATTAACTATATTTAGACAGATCACCTTCATATACACATTTTTAGACCAAGGACATAAGAATAAGATTTTATGTTTTTTCATCAACCACAAGATTCATTTTGTTATTAAATGACATAGGATCATCTTTCTACAAGGTTGGAAATCCTACTACAGACGCATAAATCAAATTGAGGACTAAAAAAGATGATAAGGTATCATTATATTTTTCTAAAAATGATAATTTGTGAAATTTAAGGCAATAATAACTCTCATATTTATTGTGTTGATATTATTCTTGATAAATAATATATGTATCTTACATTGGGAACATGTTAATCTCATACCAATGTGTGTACCCAGTAATGTGTATAACACTAATAAATCTCATAATTTAGCATATATTATTATGTAGTTAAATGTTTAAATCCCACAAATTACATATTTTAAGGGTAAACATCACAATTTTTGGTTTTACTAATACTTTCAGTTTAATTGTGAAAATAACCTAATTTTGGAATTTAAAGATTTTTATATGGGATTTTTATTTCAAGCATATCTACATTTAAAAAAATTTAAATTGTGAAATTCGTTTTTCATTGTCTTCAATGGATGTTTTTATTCATTTCATTCCACTGGACCCAAATATCAATACAATATTTTGAGGCCCAAATAAAAATCACAACTGGGGCCTTGGAATATGTTCCTAGATCTATATTAATCTGAATATGGGCCAATATCTCATAAATTGAGATAGAAAATGAGCAATAATTCTACATGGAGATAGAGAACAATTAGGGGAGAAACATAACTACCTATTTCAACCCAAAATTTTGTCCCATCATGTTCATAAATGCATACTAATTTAGAATAGAGAAATATTAATAGTATTTTTTGATATAAATTTTTTCATTAATCACTTCGTCGTAACTCATAAATTACATGGCCAATATAGCTCATTTTCTCTAGTTGCAGATAGGAAACATATATGAACAACATCAAGATAGAAAAAATTATTATATTTAGATAATAATTGGGGCTAAATGATGAAATATTTCATAGTTCATAATTAGAGGAAAAATTTCCTATTTCGTCCCTATAAAAATGTTCCTCTCACTCCATTTCAAAGATATTGGAAACTTTGGTTTTACATTTTTCATAGAATATGAGATTTTATACTGTTTCATTTGTGTTTTAAATGTTCAAAATATTTTAATTGTTTTCTTCTCCTCTCTTTTATTTTCCCCTACTATGAACTTTCTAATCTCAATGAAAATGAATAACTAACCATCATTGTTGTTCTAGAAGTGAATGGTGCTACTTGGGTTTCTTGTGATTAAATGATTCTTAATTATTCTATTTTTATAATTTTAGAAGTAGTTAAACTTATTTTAATATAGGTTTCAACCCACATTCACTGTTATTGATTTCTTCTTGAAATTCATTTTTTATTCCTCTCCATCATCCTGATTCTATATATGGGGTGGAGTAGAATTGTGGTGATGATTAGAGGGAGTATTATCCCACATGTAGAAGGTCAGTGTTAGAAAATAAAAATTTAATTCTATGGTGTAAATTGGTAAGTTTTATCTTGACATTTAGTAGAATATTGTTAAGTTAAATTTTAAAGAACAATTATAGTATCACTGTGATATTCTATGAGAAAAAATGGTTCTTCACTAACTTCTTTATGTCATGTATTCTTATTTCCGTTTGGTTTTCACGTATGATTTTTTTGAGATTTCAAAACCAACCTTCCTTCTCTATATTAATATTAATCTTTACTCTTATATTATTTAGTTTATAAATATTGATAATAGAAAATCGATGTGTGTGATTGGTCTTCTCAAGAGATCGAACCTACAGTGTACACTATATTGCATGCTTAGTGATATAAGAAATTATTGGTGCGGGGATTGAAGAAAAATTTCTCTCAGAAATTTGGTTCCATTCCCATGAATTCCAAGATCCGGTATACACTATTTTTTATGAAAAATAAAAAACATAAAATTAAAAAAATTAAAAAAATGGATATGTTAGTAATTAACCATCTAATTATATTAGTGAAAAAACTAAAATTTAAGAAATAAAAGATCAAGGGGTTTTTATTCAAAACATATAGGAATTCAATGATATCATATATGATATAAAGGAAGGCCTTGAGAAATCAATTGTACAATCCTTTTACAAGGATCTCAATGAATTCTCACACTACATTTCACAGTTCCATCAAGAGGAGGATCAGGCAAAGAAAGAGATTATATTTTCAAATTTTGAAGAAGACATCATAGAGTATGGGATTAAATAGCATAACAATTATTTACCATAAGTACCTATAATCCTCATAGAGTAATTAAAATAAGACACAACACTGGAAGCTTATCAATTGAATGAATTGAACATAGAACTGAATTCTCTTATTTTTTATTCTACACAGTTATCAAATCCAATTATATACCCACATTTTTCTTTCACAAAATCAATTTTATTATTTCCATAGAAAATTTTGATTAGGAGGATTAAGTTTTCACTACTGAGGATAATATTGTATTAAAATTTGATGAATATGATAAAGAAAAACTCAAGGACAAAGTGATGATTTTACTGCATCCTCTGATGGGTTCTGGGGCACGCAACCGAAGCCTGTGGTCCATGGATTCTAAAATTTTCGTCTCCGGAATGATGGAACTTTTCATAATTGACAATCCTACCCAAGATAGGTCTGTTGATCTCGCGTAAATTATAAGGAGCACAAAATAAAGATGAAAATATACCTATTTCAAATCCAAAGCCGCAGTCAACTATAACTAGTCGATGGTGATCGTCACTTAAAGGATCCAAATAAATAACCCTCTAGATCTTCCACAAATGATTCAAAAACCTTCAGGATCATTGATTAAAAAATTATGGGTGCTACCACGGAGATTCGACGTTGCTTTTGACACCCCGAAGATCACTGCATCGAGATGTGTTTGATGCTAAAGAGAGATCTGGATCCGAGCATCTTGGATCGAGAGATTCTCTCTCTAGAGAGTGGTAGGAGAGAGTGGCTCTATATTTTATTCCATGGAACGAATTAATAGTGAATTGTACAATACAATAAAGAGCCTCCTCCAATATTTATAGTGGAGTTGAGAAATACCCTGTTGGGTTCCCTGGACCCTGTTTATTTTTTCTTCCACTGAATAAATGATTTTGATGAACTAAAATAATTCAATATTATTTATTATTCTATCACATACTTATAATATATATATATAATATATTACATGATAAAAATTGATCTATTTAAATTGACTTGTTGTCCTGCATAATATTAAACGAACCTTGAATATTAAAATAATATCCGTTCGATTAATATTTTACCCATATTTAGTAACCTTGTAAATACATTAAATAAATTAAATTCTAAATATTCTAAACTGGAATATAAATGAATTTATTTAATTCTTTTGGTGATCGATAACTTGGGCAAAACTCAGACCCTGTGGTGGGGCTCACAATGTCTATATACATATTCAACTGAATAGGGAGGATTCGTGAATATGCTATTGTGTGTGACCCTCTAGGACCTTATCTCAATAGTAGTTAATAAAATCCACATACCAAAAGTGGAATCTAGCAAACCATAATGTCCCCTAAAGAGATAAGGATTTTCATAGCAATGACAACCAACCTACGAACACTGATTGTGTACTAAAATATCTTTATCATTAAATATCTCATAAAGTAAGACGCACACATATGTTATCGTCCTTTTTTGTGATTTATTATTCGTTGATCTATACCGATGGATTTGACTTTATACCTCTTTGGAAAAAGGCTTATGAAAGCCGCACCATCCTGATCAACCAATCCTGAGATATAAAACTTTATAAACTTGGAAGCGATAAATCCTTTCTTGACCATTCAACTAATGTCATACCACCAATAACGCACCCAAAAAAATCTACATTTCCACAATTTCAATACCATGGCTTTTCCTTGAATCAAAATATGCCATCAAATGATACACATTGGTAAATATCTCAAGTCAGGGAGACCAATACACATGTCCATAGATAGGAATGACCAATGACACTCAAAACATATGGTGTTCCTATTAGTAGGTATGTCCTCATGATCTCACTACTAGAGATCACCATGTGTGAACTTCATGAGAAGAAGTCTCAATACTTATGTGTCCTCAGCACCTGATAGTCGAAAATCTACTATGTCCAGTCAGTAATATGTATCTACACTATAGAACAAATATTTAAGATTAATGCCATAATATCTTGAGGTTATCATTATAGCATGGGATCTGCTATAACCTCTTGAAACAAAAATTAATCTTTGGACATTACCATTATAATAGGCGACGCAAAAAAAACTACATTATAATGGTAAGATTACATCATGTCTAACCAATTTTACACGTGATATGGTAATCAAAAGTACTGCATAGTTGGGTCTAGGGAACCCACTATTTCAACACACCCACTTTCACTAGATCCAACTTTCTAACAAAACATGTTAGCTATTTTCATGATAAAATCATTTTTCTTGTGAGTAATGGCTTTAAATACTAGGCTTTCCATGTTTTCTCTTTGTGGCATATTAGTTGTATGCGACCTCATGTCCTTGAGTAAAACTTCTCATGATAAGGTATCCCTGAGTATATCTCTTTTTCCCACTGTCATAACTTGTCAAATTTTCAAGTAATAATATCATAATTTACATTATGATAATTCTTTTCTCACTAGGTGTGAATCCAAGAACTTGAACAAATCATTATGATTGATAATTGCTTCTTAGCTGCCTTAGAAGCTATAACGTACTTAGTATTTTTTAGGTACATCTACCACTAGCTTTTATGAGCTTGACTCACTCATCACCTTTGCCTAACATAGATACAAGATCAAATTTATCTAAGGATTATTATTTTGTGTCCCACAAAAACTAGTAAAGATTCTTCTCCATATATCAGGTATATGTTATTTGTACACACCAAAGTACAAGGTGATAATTACGACTACATCACTTGCAGTACTCCTAGATATAATGGATATCTGCCTACTATAAATCATATCCTGGAAATGTAACATTCTGTACATAACATGGAATATGTGATAGATCCATCATCAGAGCGTGTGGTATTCAACTCACAACTTCAATCTCATCCCATGTTCCAAAAATGTCAACCTGAAGAAATTAATCTATGTGACATTTGTAACAATTCTGAACATGAATTGTTCCAACTTGTATTTTTTTAAATACAATTTCACTATATTCATGATTGAATAGGTCCAAGAAACCATTATATCTATTTAGATAGATCCAGTTCTCTAGAATTTAGGTTGCTACTTTGAGTCAATCACTAGAGAATTGATTTTAACCTAGTATTATCTAACTGTAAGACCAGGGCATGTCTTCCAAATGTTGTCGAACATATTTCACTCACTACTACAAAAATGGGAAAGGGAAGCACTACCCTTTTATCAGTGCTAAAAATGGCCTAATAAAGGGGGGTCTTTAACAGCGCTAAAAAAAGTGTTGTTAAAATTGACCCTTTATCAGTGCTTTTTTAGCGCTGATAAAGCCCCCCCCCCCTTTATCAACTCTTTTTTAGTTTTGTTAAAGGGGACCCCTTTATCAGTTCTTTTTTTAGTAGCAATGATAAAGGGGGGCTTTATCAATGATTTTTCCCAGTGCTGATAAATATTATGTTTCAAAAAACATAATTTTTAATGAAAAATAATATATTGTTATATAAGTATATTTATATTGATATAAATATAATATATATTTTTTAAATATGTTTTAAATATGTATGAATAGACTATTAAATTTAATATATAATAAATTTTGTGAAAATGGATTTAAAGTATTTAAAAAAAATTATTAATTAATAATTTTCTAATTATTATCCATTAAAAACCATTTAATAAAAATTTTAAGACAGAAAAAATCAAAAAAAATTAATAAAAGATATAAAATAAGTTGAAAATATCAAAACAATTAATAAAAGATCTAAAATAAGTTGAAAATGTAACTCAAAGTTCAAACAACCATAACTTTTGAACCAGGTGTCTGTTTGAGCTCTACAGCATACCAAATCGAAGCATGTGATGAGATCTATGCTCCTGTGACCCAAGAGAAGATTCTATCACATTTTTGTGCCAAAAAAAAATCCTATAATGACTCCAAAAATGAGTTTTTAGTCTGGATACCCCAATTTTTTTAACATTCAAACATGTATAACTTCTGATTTGAATGTCTGTTGCGCCTTGTACCACATATCATATCAAAGAATGTTTCATTTTCTTTGATTTTATCGGTTGTGGAGTTGAAATGGGATTCAATATTAGATGTTATGGTCGTTTTAACATTATATGGCTTTTCAAATACATATTTATATATGTATTTATACGTAAATATGTGTGTGTGTTTGTGTGTCTTTGTTTGTGTGTTGTATATATGTATGTATGTATGTATGTATTTATTTATTTATAAACACACATAAAAAACATATTTTATAAATGTATTTAAAACTAATCTTATAAATATATATTAATATACAAATAAATATACGGATAAAAAATTGTAACTCAAATATATATATAAATAGATATAAATGTATATTAATATACGAATGAATATATATATACTAATATATGACTAAACATATGTATATTAATATAACTAAATATATATATATTAATATGAATCTATATTAATATACAAATAAATAGATGCAGCATTAAATAGAAAAAAATGAAATCGCTTAGTGGTAAAGGTGCAGGCGCGCAAGGGGGGGTCGCGGGTTTGAGTTCAGGTGGAAGCAAGGAAGTGTGTGTGCATGTCTAGGATGAGTGGGCAAGGGCAGCATGTTAGAGTGGGGAGTGGGGAAGCCTACCACTGATAAAGGGGGCGGGGAAAGTGCTAGTAAAAGCCCCCCCCCCCCCCCCCCCGAATAGAATTTTTTATTATTATTTTTACTTTTAGCAGTGCTTTTAAAAAGCGCTGGTAAAAGACCCCTTTTATCAGCACTAAAAAATAATTGATAAAAGACCCCCTTTATCAGTGTTTTTTTAGCGCTGATAAAAGGGGTATTTTATCACCACTTTTTTAGCACTGATAAAATAGGTCTTTATCAGCGATTTTCTGAGCACTGATAAAAGGGACCCCCTATCTTCGCCTCGATTAACAACGCTTTTTTTGCGCTGTTAATGACCTTTTCTAGTGCTGATAAAATCCATATTTGTAGTAGTGACTTGGAAATATTTTGCACTCCCACTATCCTATGGTATACAGAAGGAAAAAAGATTCATTTATAATAAATGATCTAAGATCTTGTTACTTACTTAAATCTAGAACTGGATTTCAGTAACTTGAAACCTTTATTGGAATTCGATGGGGTCATAATCCCTTTCTGGTTGCACCGTATAGACACCTTCCATGAATGATTATATTGACATCCAATGACCAATAGAATGATCTTAGAGGATAGCTATGACAAGTAAAATTCTAATGGATTTATGCACACCGACATAGTATAAACAGTCAATCCTTTTTGGTACCAGTCTTGTACCATCTATGTATCATCTCATTTGAATGAACACCATAGTATTTAATTTATATGACCTTTGATATTTGATACATGGAATCTATTATTGAATTTTAAATTAGTCTATTCAATCATATCTAATTTTCATATACTTCTTACTTGTAGGTCTTATTATTCTTAATGAATAATATATCACTAGCCATGGTGAATAATAAACCATCACCATGTTTTTATCCATCATATGCAGTCACTAGTACAAAATCAGGCTATAGCCATGGTTTTAAACCATGTCTATAGGCCCAAACACTGTGGATATAGGTTATAGCCATGGTTCCCACAACCGTGGATGTTATTGGCGTGTCTATTGGGTAAAACATATAGCTACGGTTCCCAACCATGGCTATAGCCCTATAGCCACGGTTCCAACCGTGGAAACAACCCTAAAGCCACAGTTTTCAACCCGTGGCATAGGCTAAAATCACTCATCTTTTAGAGCCATGGTTGCAACCATGGATATATGTCTAAATACATGGTTAGGAACCGTGGTTGTATACCTATAGCTATGGTTTAAAACCGTGGCTATAGGCCTACACATTTCGTAAAAAACTAGCACCGTTCAGCTAGTGCTGGCCCCTTGCATCATCCCCACCGCCCCTACAAATCCCCCCCACTCTCTCCCTTGCACCAAAACTGCACCTTAAAGCCCCCCATGCTCCCCTCCCTCTTCAGCCCCCTTCCCACCATGGACAGACCCAACTCACCTCCCTCGACAGACCCCACTCACCCCCCTCGACAGACCCCCCCCAGACAGCCCCCATGCTAGGCACCCCTTGCACCCCCTGCTGGACACCCCCCAGGACAGACCCCCCTGCAGACCCCTCCATCCTACACACTGGACACCCCCACCCTACATAAACCCCCCTCCCCTAGACATCCCCCTCCCCCACTAGACAACCCCCCTGCAAATCCCCCCTCCTAGACAAACCCTGGACACCCCCCCAGACAGACCCTAGACACCCCCAGACACAAACCCTAGACACCCTCAAACCCTGGAAAACACCCCCAAACCCTGGACAGATCCCTCGGGACATCCCAGACCACCACTCCCCTAGACAGCCACCACCACCCTCCTGGATAGACCCTGGACCCCCCCCCCCCCCCTCTAGAACCTGGACACCCCCCCATACCCTAGACACACCCACACCCTGGACAGATCCCCCTGGACAACCTAGACCTCCACTCCCCTTGATAGCCACCCCCACCCTCTTGGGCAGACCCTGGAACCCCCCCCCCCCCCACTCGTTTCCCCCCACCCCTGCCCCTGCCTACCCCCACTTTCATCCCCCTACCAGCCCCCCGCTTGCACCTACCTACCAGTCCCCTCCCCATGCTAGTTTCCCCCTATCCCCTTCAGTCCCCTCCAAATTATATTATACACGAAAGCTACTTACACAATAAGAATTAAAAAAATTCAAATATAAAAAAACACATAACTGCACTTACATGAGTCTCCCTATTAGAAAAACTATCCAAGAAGTCTAGAACTAGCTCAAAAGTACCTACAACACATGGTATAACATATCAGTTATCATACCCTAAAATTATGGTAAAACAAAACATCTTAGAATATTCACAAAGAATATAACTCAATAAACAAGAATAGTGCATCCCCCCTACTGGACCCCCCTAAACAACTCCCCCATGCTGGACTCTCCTGAGTAGTTTCCCCCTGCTGGACTCCCCTGGACAGCAGCCCCCCTACTGGACCCCCCTAGATAGTATCCCCCCCATGACAACACCCCCTGGACAGACCCCCCCCCCTGCTGGACCCCCTAAACATCTACCCCCCTGCTGGACCCCCCTGGATAGCAGCCCCCCCCCCACTGTTGGACCCCCTGGAGAGCACCCCCCCCCCCCCAGACAGAAACCCCCCTGCTAGACCCCCCTGAATAGTTGCCCCCCTGCTAGACCCCCTAGACAGAAACCTCCCCCCTTAATTTGGATTCTTCTTACGGTTGAGGCCGGGAGATGTTGGTTTTATCCAATAGAGTCTTACAAAGATTCTTATAGTGGGGTTATATGTTTCTTGTGGAGGATTTAGGAGGTGAGGTTGTGAGTTTCGTCTTGTTGTTTAGAATTATAAAACCTTTGAAGAAGGGTTTCATCTGGGGGTTTTTCTGTTTGAATTTTTCTACATGGTGTAGTACATGATACACTTACATGCTGCATGGTGCTGGTTGGTTTGTGATTTCTACTATGGTTGGTAACATGTTTTGGGTGCATAGGGGTTGAATTTCTGGTGTCTCTTCATTGTTTTAGATTAATATTGAAGGATTATGGTTCTCCCGATTATCTACTATAGTTTATATAGTTTGGGGTGGGTCTTTAGGTGGTGGTTTGGACTAAGTTCAGTTGTCTTGTGCTTGGTTTCTCCGTCTTGTGTATTCTGGTTGTTGATGGTGTAGGGATTTCAATGGTGGGGTGGATGTTCAAAAATTCCCATGAGATACTGGATGCTGCAGGTTGGGAGGCATGTTTCCTGGTAGATGAGTGTTTATCTTTCTAGGGTGGGTGCAATGTTTACTACTGGGTGGGTCTAGAGGTGTTGGATTTAGGGTGGGTATTAGCTCACATTTGGATCCTGGACTGCTTGGGGATTCTTTAGGTTGTATGATGGGTTAGGCATGGGTGATTCGGGCCACTTCGGATGGATGGTACTAGTTTTCTGCTAGTTTTTTAGACTTTATTATGGTGGGTGGTCCAATTTTATTCATGGTGTTTAGATGGTGATGGATGGGGACTAATGGTGGTCTAGGGATGATTTGGTTTTAGCTAATATTTTTTGTGTTTTTTCTACTATAGGTGCTTATTATGGTTGAATCTGGTGTGGTTTAGGGTTCTTGTGAAATAAGGTGTTGGTGTAGTGGCCATTAGTTTCCATGGTTTTCTAGAGGTCTTTCACTCTAGGATTTTTTTCGATAGGGATGCTGGTCTGGTTGGTTGAAGTTGGTTGTGGGGTTGGGGGTTCAGTGGTTCTATTTCTTTAGATAAAGCTAGACTTTGGATGGGTGATGGATTTTGGCAACTTGTGTGTGGGTGGGTGGGTGGTGTGGGTGTGATTCAAGAATCCGTATGCAACCTTCCTGTACTAGATTTATGAAAATCACTATCTCCTAGAATACTTTTACCAAGGATTAATGGATAGTGACTCAAACCTACTAAATGATTCCTCTAGATGATAACTTATATACATGTACCCTACCTGAGTTAAATATGTGGTGTATAGAATTTACAAAAAGTACTATTAAATTTTTATAGGGACTACAACAAGAGGAGTTCATGAGGTTAAAGTTATAAATCCACTTTACATAAAAATAAAATTAAATAAATAACATATCCTCGGAGAAATTTAGCTTCGAACAAGGTAAAAGAGATGAAACCTACTACACCTCTAAGACTTTTCCAAATATTTTACTCTCAGGACCACCACACTAATGCATTCTCTCTGGTTCAAGAAATTAAAATTTTAGATGCCATATACCAAATCCAATACTAACAAAAACCAAAAAAATAGAGGATTAAAAAATATTTCAAAAATCAATATTTATTTAGGAACCAACAACATCAAATACCACCCTTCCAATAGTGTTTCCCACCAAAACCTTTTCAAAGAATCCACTCTCATCCTTCTATAAGTTACCAAAAAAGATACACTCAAGAACCTTCCATGAAGAACATGCTGATATAATTCATGGTGTCACAAAACAATCGAAAAACTACTATCACTACTCATAGATCCAAACTTAATAGATGAATGGAAAATTTGTATATCTATTTATACTCTCGATAAACTTTTAAATCAAGGATTATGTAATATTCTTACCTAACCAAATTATAACACTAATGTAAATGTTTGTTCCATTTCATTAAGGAGTAGAAAATAGATAAAAATAGTTATGCACCCCTATTTTAATCTGAAACTAGAAGTGTAAAAACCATTGAATATGAAGAATTTATCCATATAAATGAACCTAAAGAAGTAATACAAGAGGAAAGAACTTCATTGAAGAAGTATAAGGGGGGAAATATAGTGGGAGACTCAAATCAACCCTAACCTCCCTTTCCATCTAGAGTAAAACCACCCAAGATAACCAAATAACACAATATAGAAAATGATTATGGAGATAGTCAAAAACATAGAATTCAACATTCATTTACTTGAATACATTTGAAAAATCCCAAGGCATGTAAGATTTATCAAATATATATACACTATGAAGAAGTGACTACAAGGTAATGAAATGTTAAACTTATATAGAAATGAATATGCCCTTATTATCCTAAAAGTATCTAAGAAATTCCCTGACCCATATAGTTTCACTATCCCTTTCACCATATGAGAACTCACTTTTTCCAACAAACTGTGTGATTTGTTATCATTTATTAATGTAATTCACTATTTTTTTATTCTTCCACATGTAAAGGAGAGATCAAACCCAATCAATTATTTGTATAGCTTGCTAACCGAACCATTGCCTTTCTGGTTTAAGTTTTAATGTTATTTCTGGTAAGTGTACATATAATTTTATTCCCAACTAATTTCTAAATTCTAAAAATAGTGGAATAAATAATTAAGGTTCATTACCTTATCATTCTAGGCCAAACATTTATCAAGGATTCTGAAAAAACAATAAATGCTAATAATGGAACCCTTTCAAGGACTTTTGGAGAAAATAATGTGAATTTTAATATTCTTTATTAAATTAAATATCCCCATGAGGATCAATATCTATTTACCCTAAACCATTTTGAGTTCCATTATTGTTTAAAAAAAATTTAAAAAGTTTGACGACATAATATGATTATGAGGAGCTATGGAAACACCTTATCTCTTTGTTGAATATATTTTTGAAAATGAACTTAATCCGGAAATTGTGATGTCTAATAATTAAATTTAATTTGATGATAGTTGTTTTGATGATTTATTCAAAAATATCAATGACCCTTATACTTTACATGTGTAGGATGATATCATGGATAACTTAAAATTGAAAACATTAATTGAAAACCCACTAAACTAGAATTAATGATTCTTCCATCCAACATAAAATATGACTTTCTTGATGAAAATGAGAAACTTCCAACAAAAAATTCCTATAATCTAAAACCTATTCAAGGGAATCGACTTTAGGACATTTTGAACCAAAAAATTAGGAACATAGGCTAAACACTAGGACAAATTACAAAGATCAACCCTACTTTCTAAATATAGAGGAATTTTCTAGAATATATGTCGAAACTGACAAGACAATGCCAATTTTATTTCCCTGATCCCAAAGAAGGAAAATGTTGTAGATGTAAAGGATTTCAAACCTATTTCTATTTGGAATACCTTTACAAAAATAATTAGAAAATTTATTTCTATGAGGTTAGGTCCCATTGCTCGTGGGTTTACCTCTTCAAATCACCCCGCCCGGACATCCTTTGGACACCCCCTGGATAGCCCCCCTAGACACCCAACCTGCACCCTGCCCCCTACCCTACAGACCTCCCCGAACCCCCCCCCCCCACCTAGAAAGCCCTTGGAAACCCCCCTTCTTCTTTCCTTTTTGTGATTTGCATGGAGTTTTTCTCGTGCGTCCTGGAATACAGGAGGCTGGGGGTTGGTGCGGTGGTTGGTGCGGGCTGGAATAGGTGGAAGAGGGATGGTGTGGGCTGGATTACAGGTGGTTGGGTTTTGTCAGGCATGTGGCAGGGGATAGTTCGCGCTGGGATGAAGGAGGTTGGGGGCTGGTGAGGGCTGGAACTGGTGGTTGGGGCTGTTTTGCAGGTGGTAGAGGGCTGGCGTGAGTGTTTTGTAGGATGCTGGGGGGTGGTGGCTGGTGTGGTGGCTGGTGTGGTGACTAGTGCGGGCTGGATTGCGGGTGACTGGGGGCTGGTGCGGGCTCGAATGCAAGTGGAAGGGGGCTGGAATGCTGGGGGGAAGGGGGATGGTTACATGTGTTGGGGGGATGGTGAGGGCTGATTCAAAGGTGGTAGGGGGGTTGTTGTGGGCTGCTGACAGCATGCTGAAATGAAGGTGGAAGGGGGCTGGTGTGGGCTGGATGTGGCTGGAGCAGGGCCAAATCACAGCATCACCGTAGTGTGACTGTGGCGTGATTGCGGTGTGACCGCGGCATGACCGCAGCATGACCGTGGCGTGACCACGGTGTGTTGGCCTTGTCCAGCAACATCTACGGGGCATCATCGTCCAGCCAGGAACAAAGGGAGCGGGAGGAGGCGGGGCAACATTCTGGCCGCCGCCCGCTAGAAGAAATTGTGATTAGTCGGTCTCAACATTGATCACAATACTCATAGAATACTATCATTGCGAACCGCCACAGGGTGTCTTCCTAGAGCAGGTCCAAATCACGGCATTACCGCGGTGTGACATCGGCGTGACCGCGGCGTGACCACGGCGTGACTGCGGCATGTTGGCCCGGTCCAGCGACATCCATAGGGCAACATCTTCTGGCCAGGAGTGAAGGGAGTGGCAGGAGGCGGGGAAACATTCCGGTAATCACCTTGCTGCTAGAAATTGTGATTAGTCAGTCTCAACATTTATCACATGACTCGTGAAATACTATCACTATGAACCGTCGCAGGGTGTCGTCCTAGAGTAGGGCCAAATCACGGTGTGACCGCGGTGTGTCCATGGAGTGAATGCGGCTTGACCGCAGCGTGACCGCGGCGTGACCATAGTGTGTTGGCCTGGTACAATGACATCTGAGAGGCAACATCTTCCGGTCAGGAGTGAAGGGAGCAGGAGGAGTCGGGGCATCATTCCTGTCATCGCACCGCTGGAAAAAATTGTGATTACTCAATCTCAACATTGATCACAAAAATCATTGAATACTATCACTGTGAACTGTCCCAGGGTGTCATCCTAGAGCAGGGCCAAATCAAAACATGACCGCGGTGTGACCGTGGCGTGACAACAGAGTCACCGCTGCATGTTGGCCCGGACCAGCAACATCTGTAGGGCAGCATCTTCTGGCTAGGAGCGAAGAGAGCGGGAGGAGGTGGGGCAACATTCCGTTCATCACCCCGCCAGTAGAAATTTTTAATTAATCAGTCTCAACATTGATCACAAAACTCATAGAATACTATCACTTCTAATCGTCACGGGGCGTCGTCCTAGAGTAGGGCCAAATCACGGCATTACCGTGGTTTGACCGCGGCATGACCGCGGCGTGACCGTTGCGTGTTTGCCCGGTCCAGTGACATCCACGGGGGAGCATCGTTTAGCCAGGAGAGAAGGGAGCAGGAGGAGGAGGGTCCACAAAACAAACACCAATAAGAGTCATATGAAAACTCCAACCAAATATAAACATGATACAAATAACTATCACTACTTTTTGGTTTACAAGACAGTGCACCTCCGTTGGAGGGGTTTTATTATAATATCATATCATTTCTTTATTATAAAAACATGAGTTTATTTATAAAAACTTGAGTTTATTTATCAAATTAAACAATTATATTAAATAACACTTACTCAATATATGCATTAAATATAATTATGTAGAATTAAGAAAGATGATAAATTCAATTTAAAGCATTCTTGAATTAAAGAGGCTAGAAGAGGGATCCAACATTAAGGTGAAACAAAACCGTCCACTTCGGCTCTTGGAGCTTTCTAACTAAAATTTGTTGCTCCCCCACTAGGTATACACACCTTCACACACATGCAATGACACCAAGCCCCTATGCACACACCCACATGTCCATTAGCACGTGCAAGGGGATCATTGCACATAGGCACTGAAAATAGGTAGATTGCATAAAAATCGACCAAGAGGGATCTCTTTAGTTCCCAGTGACCTATGAGGTGTAGTTACAAGAGACATATCTTTAGTTCCTAATGAACTATGAATTGCAGCAACAGAAAGTAATGCTGAAGCCCTAAAAAGTTCTATTATTTGAACTAAACATCATCTAAACATGGATAATACTTCAAAGAGATATGTTCCCATGCTTTTATTGTTTATTCTTTTAATGATCAATATGTTTTTTCTAAAAAAATAGGGGAAAAAATTATGTATATTAGAGTTTGATGTACCATATGAACTTTTATTAGTATGTAGAATAATACACAATATATCATTATTGATTATTGTGTAATATATTGCATGATGCAGTGTTCAATTATTGATGTCAAACAAAATCTTGATCCATTTGGGGTACCTCACAAAAGACACAAAAACGTAATTTGATCGTAATTTGTAGTGCCCAAATGAATTATTGTCGAGATCTAAAGCATTGATTACCTTCCCAGTGGAGGCCCCATATCATTTCTATAATTCACCCCATCCAACTTGGTTTTCACTTATTCCTCAATTAAATATAGGTAACAAAATTAGTATACAATTTATTTCATAATTGAATCAAATAGATATGTCCTATTTGAAGTATAATGATTAATGAAATTTAAAATAGAATAAATTAATGAATTACAAATAAAAAATACAGATGTAAAAAAATTAAATAAATAAATGGAAAAGGAAATGAAAAAAATGGAATTGTAAATGAATTAGAGAATTGGCTCCAAATTATAGCTATGAATTAAAATGTACAGTAAATAAAAAATGACAATTCTGAAATTAACTAATCAATGAGACTTTTCTGTAACACCCATTGAAAAAAATATATAAAAACTGATATAGACTTTAACTAAGTAAATATTCAAGGCATGTAAAATAAAAAATAGATGAGAACTATTTAATCTAATGTTTCATAAAATTAATGAAATAATTCAGAATAACAACATTAATACATTAAGGATGAAGCAAAAGATTATTCAGTATTCACAATATGAATTCCATTAGTGGTTGGTGACTGGAAAAGTGAATGAAAGATGTAATTATGATGAAATAAGAAACCTATAATTTAATTATAATGTATATTATTAAATTAATAATCAAAAGTAGCACAAAGTGATGAAGAAAATTACACAAAATAGAATTTTATTATTTTATAAGTGATTAATTGTATAATGAATGATATATATATATATATATTATCATAGAATGTAATTTTACATAAATAATTGAAGAATGAACACAAATCATAATAGTGAACATTTTTTTCAAAAGTGGATAAGATCACAAACATTTCCTACATCCTTAGATATATCATAAAAAATGAGATATTTAGGTAATCTGTTTGAGTATCAAATTCATGTTGTTTGATTTTACTAATTGGAACAAACAATGAATACTTTGGGGATTTTTTACCTCTGAATTAGTTGACTATTTCATCAAAACACAACATAGAATAGAATTACATTAAACTCTGATGAGGATCGCTGGCAAGTCTTACAGCAGTTAGAGACCTCAGAGAAACAATAATTTATTGATGCAACTCCAGCGGGAGTGTGACCCATCTGCATTTAACAAAATAACAAAGATTCAAATCCAAAGGCATTAAAATTATGAAGGGAAAACAATCATACCCCAAAATGATTTGTTTAATCTAAATTATGATCAAAATTCTAACTACTGGAAAAAATATTTCTAAATAAATGGAACATAACTAAACACGTGATTAATATTTTGATAAAAAAGTTGAAAGTTAGTTCAAATGAATTAATCAATATCAACCAAAAAAATATAGACCAAACATGAAGTTGTGTGTAGTTGGTTAGTCACAATTATCCTGTGGTTCCCTTTAATGATACATCATTTCACATTATAGCTACATTTACTAAAAAATAAAACCTTTTGGCCTAACACATGTATGTATAATATATGGTAACATTAAAATGGAGACTACCTTCTTCATTTAAGTCATGTAGTTTAAGAGATAATATGGTATAGGATCTCTTTATTCATCCCCCAAATCACTCTCAGTTGAAATGAATATGGTTCATCTAATCCATCACTACAAATAAAAATTAAACATCCACATACACTGATATAGGTCATACAATTTAGAATATAAAAATACAATTAACAATGTAAGCTCATTTGGGAAATTTTGTCTCTATACTATGTTTGAAAACACATTGAAAACATTATATATTAGGAGCATGAACTATTATAACACATATAAATATGGGTTCACATATGTTGTAGAAACACATAGTATGATCAATGAAAAAACTAACAGTGAATACAATAATCATATAGTGAATAGAAACACATAGCTGTTGCAGAGTGAGCAACACATTGTTCTAAACTCAATTGAGCAGTAAGAGTAGTAGTAGATGTGGATGGAAATCACATGCTTGAGGGAATTAGGGAATAGGATGCAGTGAATTTAGAGGGCACCTGAGTGAAATAATTCGACATAGTAGGAGAAATAGTAAACATACGATGAGATGAGGGGATTCAGTAGGATGAACTGTAGGAGAAGATGGAAAGATTGGCACAAAAGACACCGGAAGTGTATTGAAGGTACTGTAGGATGATTAGGATGGGAAACTCAAGTAGCAACCCTAGGAGTAGCAGCAGAGGTGTGATGGGAGCGGGAACCGTAAGAGCGTCACTAGAGGGGAAACAGGAGCGCAAAGCGTAGGAGAAATGTAAGAGGTGAAATGGGGCACAGAGAGAAAATCTATAGAGGGAATTAGTAAAAGCGACAGAGGAGTAGTGGGAACCCTAAAAGAAGCAGAGGAGGTAAAACGTCAGTGGGAACCATAGGATTAGCAGGAATCGAAAGAAGAGAACACCTGGATTGGGAATCATAAGAACACCGGGATGTCTAGAACAGAGGTGAAATAGGAACGGGAATTAGAGGAGGTGGAGGAGGTGGAAGAAGTGGAAAGAAAAACGGAGGATGGAAATCACGAGATGGGGGAGGAGGTGAAGATGGGGAAGTTGGTGAATGGTGAAAATGCAGAAACCCTTGATTGAGGAGAGTGAAGATGGTGAAGCCCATAGACAGTGAGGAAGGATGAAGGGATGAGCAGTGTAAAATAGAAATGGGGGAGCGGGAATTTGCGATGGGGATGCCAAGAGGGAGCGGGAGCAGGAAGGAGAGAATAGTACAGATAAAGAGTGGTGGAGTGGCGTGGAGGGATATAGGCTTGTCATGTAAGAAAAATAATTTGTGGAGGTTTATGAGAGTGACATGTGGAAGGTGTAAATACCTAAGATTAGTATATTTAGTAGATACCTTTCCCACAAATCATTTATCTTGACCATCAAGAGAATAAAACCTGTTAGAAAAAATAAATGAACAACTCATAAGATTATTATTAATGAATATTAAATAATTTAATTGTTCACATGGTACTAAAACATTTGTATAAACGAATAAGTGTATTAAAATCCCATAGTCGTGAGTGAAGGTAATGCATACTATAATAACTACTTATAATCATATGCCATGCACTACCCAATGATAGTCTTAAACTACCAGAAGGAATAAGTGAAACTGAAAAAGGAGTTCATACCAGTGGAAAATGCTTTCTAGGAAGCCTGTACAAGAGCAAGTCGACCATGCCAAGCCTTAACATTATTCAAAACTGAAACCTCAAGAAGACATCCATGCACTGCCATAAAGATGTCAAATTGATATTCATAAAATAATGGGCATTCTAGTTGATAACGAAACCCAGGAAAGAGAAAAAACCTATCATCAAACAAAACAGGGCAGCAACTCCAGGATAGCATTAAGACCTTAGTGCATATCACTGAATAGGGTGAAAAATCCAATGTCCAGTGTGATCAAGCTAAGACATCCACCAAACCATCAAAAATAATGAAATCATGTTACACAACATCATGGAGGTAAAACCCCAAAAGTCTTCACAAAAAGGAAGAAATCCGGTTTACAGGAAAACCTGTAAAGCCCTCAAGGACCTGCAAGCACATGTAGACATCCCATATCCAGTAATGACATCTTATATAAAGTAGATGCATTGGTCATAGAAAACAGTCCCAAAAGCTCGAGAAGGAAGAATTTTTGAGTGATTGAAGAAGTCATTCCCATGTAATATCTTTGAAGTTGAAATTAGTTTGATTATTGATATTATGAAATTTTACATAAGAATGTATTCTAGAAAAGTGGTTGTTTCAGAAAATAAGGTTGAGTTATGCCACAAAAGGTTCTGGTTTATAAAAGAACATAGAAAAAATAGAAAATCCTCTAATATCATATTATATTTCAAAAAAATTAAGAGCACCTTCGTAAATAGTACATATTGTCTCCTTCAGAGACATTGTGAAGGAAATCCATTTAAATGATAGCCATCCACCACTGCCTTCAATACATGCAACACTACAACCACTATACTGAATGTTGGAATCATATTGTTTCAGTAGTGAAAAATGTTGACAAACAAAACATGAAAATTAAAACTAAATTTGAACCCGTTGTATAGAAAATGTATATGCAGAAGAAAAATAATACTTAGAAGGTTAATATAGATACTGCTATGGTTAGTTGTCAAATTATAGTAATTTACAGCCATCAGAAGAAGGTAAATGATGAAGATAAATAATACTTGGAAGTATTAGAACACATATAGTGAATACTACAGACGAAGAGTAAAGACAAATAGAGGTGAAGCCAAATTGATGTGAGGCCAAATAATTATTATCAAAAACATGATTGAAAAATTAATTATATTCCCAAATTCCAGACTCAAAATAGATTAATTGTAATATCTTATAAAAAAACTAATCTACACAGGGTGAAACAATAAAGTTATCACATACCTAAAGTGAGAAGATGTCAAAAGTCCCTCTTGTCTGCTGGACATCGCCATAATTCCCACAAGTTCAACTGTTATAATAACATAAATTCTTCCTTGAACATATTACAAACTCCTAAACACATGATGCACTACCGCAACATAGAAATAGAAACATATTTTATCACATACCTGATGTCCAAAGATGTTGTAAGAGGGAATAGGAGATGCAGGAAGTCAACCGAGATGATATAATCATAGACATAAAACAAACCACAGTAAAATTTTATTATTATCAAACATAACATGAAAATACAAACTAAATTTGAACCCATTTTATAGAAAATGTATATGAAAAAAACAAATAATACATAAAATGTGCATATAGATACTGCTATGGTTGGCTGTCAAATTATAGCAATTTATTGTCATCAGAAGATGGTTAATGGTGAAGACAAACAATACATGAAGTATTGACATAGGATAAAGTATTATGAAATTATAATTACCTTATGTTAACCAGAACATAATAAAATATTCACAGAATGGATAGGTATTGAAGGATATTAGGATAAAATACCTGTTGCAGGAGGGATTACGAGGGATGAACCAAGGATAATCCGTGTGAATTCGCTGAGTAGAAGAGTGTGGATTTTAGAGAGAAATGGTGGATTAGTTGGCAGTGAATGATTTATTAGTTACCGTAGCAGAGGTACATGATGGAATTTAAGGTATTCGACGGTGATGGATCCCTAGTAGCTGAGCACGAAGGACTGAAAACCCTAGATTTGGGAGACTTAATGTAGTAGGTTACAAAACCCTAGATTGCGAATATCAGAAAAGGTAAAGATGGAGTCTCGAGAAGCAGCGCTAACTGTAGATTTGGGAGGCCGATCTTGGTGAATGTGCAGGATAAGGAGAAAGTGAAAATAGTGGTGGTTTTCAAATAGGTGATTCTGAATTGGTAACTTGTGATGGGGAGGAGATCTATAGTGGTGAACATGGAGTAGCGAAGTCATGACTGGGTGGAGGTACGGAGAGGGGATGATGGAGTAGTGAGATGCAATGAAAACCGTAGGATTAAGACACCGATGTTAGTGAAATTAGTGGCTGATGAGGTGGGAAGAACAGCGGAGGTCAAGAAACTAAAGAATTGGAAGAGTGAAATCATGACGGGGAGAGAGGGGAAGCCGAAGGAATAATGGAAGAGGGTTATGGGATATCAACAGCGTGAGTGGGATGACACACCGACAGAAACCTCTTGAGGACGACAAAGGGAGAGGGAGGTGAACCTGATGGATATCATGAGTGGGGGAAGAATGGAGGAGCACTGGATAATGGAAAAGAGGGAGACAGAAATCATGATGGGGAGGCTAAGTGGGAGCGGGAGGAGGAGGGAGAAAATGGTAGAGATGGGTAGCGTAGGAGGGTCGTGGATGTGTGTAGGCTTGATACATATTGGAATTTGGATGTGGAGGTTTATTAGACTGACACGTGGTCGGTGAAAAAAACCTAAGATTAGTATATATATATATATATGTGAAAAATAGAAACATACAAAGGTGATTTACAAAAACGGGTATACAAATCACCAAGACAATCACCTTACCCCATATTAGAACAATTGTATGTTAAGACAAATAAAAAGATGTAATTGACCTTCAAAAATTCTATTTTAGAAAGAGACATAGAAACATAGTTTGATTATCTATATACATGAGTAACATCAATAGAAATCTATTCAGTAAGACAAAAACAATCAGTCTTGGGTGTGGGCATCCTCTATGGTACATTCCTTGAACGGTCCTTAAGAATTTTCCTAGAAATAGGTATGTATGATTCCAACCATAAAGCATGCCAACCATAATTCCATGACAACCAGCAGACCCTGGTGCACCGGAACCCACCCCAATAATATTGACATTCAACCAACCTACTATCGGCGGTATCCACCAAATAGATTTGAGCACTAATGGATTCATTGCCCTGCCAGGAACACAAAGTGATCCTAACACAACCATATAAAAAACATCATTAGTCATTGAACAAATTTGAATATTACATGACAACATAATTCCATAATGAATGGCCAAAACTCCATCTTGAAAAGAATATTAGTGATTATTAGATTTCAGATCATTTCTTGCTCTCCAAGTATAAGAAAGTACACTAAAATTCACTGCCACCATAATGGAATGGATTTGATAACTGCATGGTGTTCTACACATTGAGAGGAATATCCCTTCAATGGTTTGGATATTATATTTTCATCTAAATAACCCCTATAAATAACTCCATAACTAATAATTGAACCTACAATAGATGAATAAATATTTTTGGGTTTCTTCAACATTTAAGCACAAGAATAAGACTGATGCTAAATGCATTCATGTATGCTAACTGAGGTGTTGTATGGGTAGTCTCTATTACCAAATTTTCCAGATCAACAACAAATCAGAAGTGGAAATAAATTATTTTCTAAAACTTTATACCCAAGGAGGTATGCAAGTAAGGTTACCACTGTGATGTAAATAAAAATCCCTTTTAGTGAATTTACAATACATTTTTTTCATCTAAACCAAAATATCACAATCATAGAAATCATACTAGGTAACATCCACTGCTAGATGAGGAGGTAGTAGATCATAGATACAATGATTAATTTATCAATTATAAATACTAACATCCTTCAGAGTTATCAGATTGGAAACATCGTCAATAATGGCTCTAGAAATCCATGGAGTTCTCTAGATATTCAATTGGGAATTCTTACAAACCACCCATTTAGAACAACCCATAATATCACAATAGGCCTATTTGATAGTAGACCATACTGATGAGTGAAAATACATGGGAAAAATACTTTCACCATTTTTAAAATACCTGCGTTGATTGGAATCCAGGAGGAGGTGCCGTGGTGACAGGTAGTCGGAGAGGAGGGTGTCAGGGAGATAGGTTGTCAGAGAGGAGGGCGTCTCGGTGAGAGAGGTCTCCAGGGAAGAGGCTGCTGCTGTGAGAGAGGTCATCAGGAGGAGGGAACTGAGGTGAGAGAGTTTGTCAGAGAGGAGGGTGCCACGGTGAGGAGAGGTCAGGGAGCAGAGGTCAGGAAGGAGAATTCATCAGGGAGGAGGGTGTCGTGGTCAAGCGAGGTCAGGGAGGAGGGCGTCGCGGTTAGGCTAGGTCGAGGAGGAGAAATCGTCTGGAGAAGAAGAATCCAGGAGGAGAAAAAGTCGAAAGCGAGAGTAGCGAATCAGGGTACCCCTATACCAAATAGGAAAACATGTGGTATAGCCATGGTTATTAAATTAAACTGTGGCAATTGGAAAGATATAGCCACATACCCCTAAAATTGTGGCTATAGGTCTGTGGCTATAACTTTTATTTCTAGTAGTGAGTATGTGTCACTAGAACATTCCTATCCCACGTGTAATTTTGGAACTTGTTCCTATTTCAACCATTTTTTCATCTTGAGCATTGACTAAGTACAATTCAATTAATTTCCCACTATCTCCAATAGATATGTGCACCCTTATATAGAAATGTATTCTAATTCTTGGCTACATCTTTTATATATTAAGGATTTATGCAATATCCTAAGAAACTATTATGATAATTACTTAGATGCACCACGTGTTCAACATGATGCATGTTTGTTTATATCTTAACAAACTCTTTGCATACTAACACATGATCTATCACATAATGGGTTTTCCTCATACTATGAATCATATGATATCCATTTTTCATTTTAGTTGTCATATTGGTTATGGGTTTATTCCGTTATTTTCAAAGCATATTATGTAATATAATGGATGTTTCTTCAATTTGAAACATTGATACAACTTACATCAGAACATTGATATATAAAATTTAAATTTAAGAATTTCTCAATGCTATATTTTTTTGATCAATGTAAACATATAATACATTATCATTGACCCTCCGTATCAAAATCAATATAGTGATGTAGATAAGGTAACATGCATTTATGAATTACTCCATGGTACATTATCAGGATCAATGATTGCACAGTTATGATACTCTTTATCATGCTGATCCGA
Source organism: Viscum album (assembly GCA_963277665.1). Classification (NCBI taxonomy): domain Eukaryota; kingdom Viridiplantae; phylum Streptophyta; class Magnoliopsida; order Santalales; family Viscaceae; genus Viscum; species Viscum album. The sequence goes on along the minus strand of OY728145.1, from coordinate 1,079,395,904 downwards.
AGCAACTTATATCTTCTAACCATGCATATAATTCCCTATTACATTCCTTAATAACATAAATAAATCATATGAAGTATCTTTAATATTATCTTTCCTTTGGATAGTTCACACTCTCTTGTTGAACTAACATTGGATGCTTTGTGGCAAACCTTTATTTCTAATGGCTTCTTTTTCTAAACATAAGAATTAAATAATACCAAAGGTGTTCGATGTACTGAGCCTAAATACTATATTGGGTATTTTCTTAACATCCACTTTTAGTTTTAATTGAAGAAGAACTATATTACCACAGATGGGTAGGTCTTGCATTTTATATTCATCATGTATTTCCTTCGATTCAAGTAGTAGTGAACTATTTTTTGAGTATGTTACCACAAACAACATTCATTCCAAAATATGTAATAATGTCTCATAATTTCCAAGAAGGAACATGAGATAATTATTTTTGGTTGTACTCAACAACTTGTTCATTTTGAGTCAATTACTTGGAAATTTGAAGTTATGTGTTTCTCATCACTGGCCTAGGAATCACCCTTTCTCAGCTACTTAGAGAAGACACCATACTCCTAGTAATATTTCTATACTTACCTAGTTACTATATTTCAATAAATATATGTGAAAATCTTATTGTATTTAATACCCAATAAGTATGTGAGAAAATAATACTTTTATTTGATGAATATTAACTAAATGTGAAGTGGGTACTTGATTCAAGTATTTCAGTCTATTTTATTTTTAAACTTCCATAAATTTATTTCTAATATGTGATGCAAATAACCACCTGCTATGTAATAAACAAATTTTCTTTAAATTACTTGAAAAAGGTGCCATTGGTGTAACTTTTCATAGGCCTTTCCACCTTGTCTTTCAATATATTCTCCATAAGAACAAAAGGTTGTGCTACCTTTAATATTCTTATCACTTGGAGAATTTTACCTTAAAGTCATTAGAATGTTTACTCTATATCATTTGTTTTTATACTTTAACAAAACTAGAGTAATTGGGTGTAAAAGGTATAATAATGGGATGACATGAAAGATCATTAAATTTCTTTCACTTTACACAAAGCATGTGCAATCATCACATTCATATCTTGGTTATCTTTCTCCTTGGAAACTTCTTGGAGATGAGACTTCATGTAACATCATCAATGTCATGATGTAGCGACCACAACTAACATCAGACATTGATTATTGTATAATGACAGAACCATTATATGATTGATTCTTGAGTCTTATTTAATAAATTTTACACTCTCGTTTCCTATGGTGGCTTAGCAGGTTGGGACACAAGAACCTTGAATTTATGATATAATAGTAATGTGTGTGAGTGCCTATACTACAATATGGAAATTTGTTCTTGTGTGGACATTAATTATTTCCAATTTAACACATTTTTATGGTGGTTTTACTTTTCAATCTCTAAAAATAAACTTTAGAAGATTTTATTTTATTTGATTACCAATTAGACATAACTAATAATTTAATCATTTAAATGTCTCCCACTAATTTTTTGAATTCTAGGAACCCTCTATACCTGAATTAGAATAATATTGAGTATTATATTGGAAAGGATCCTTAAACCATTCTCATAGTATACAATCTATGGATACGCCACTACTTGAAGGGTCCAATGTAGGATTTTTTCTGGCCAACAGCATTAACTCACAGTACCTGGATCTGTTGAGTGAATTCATAGCTTTTAAAATCATAATCTGTTTTAGTCAAATCTTGTCTCTAAAATTACATTAAGCTATATATGGATATTTATTTACTGCAATTTTAGTTAATTCAACCCACTACTCTTATAATAACTCCCTGGTAGTAAGAAGATCCCTCAGCTATGGAATGACTGGCACCCCAAACACTCAGTTTTGATCAAACTTGAATGATGGAAGGCTGTGGTGACTTAATATTTCTTTGAGGGTTTTGAGTTTTTCTATCGATGAATGTAATCAATTTCTATTAAACATTTTCATCTAGGTTGTCATGCTAAAAACTAAACATTAATAGAAAAATATACGTCGCTTCTTTTTGCATTTTATTATTTATCATTCTTTGTATTCTCCCGCTGTTATAAAATGCATAAAATAATAAATAAATGCATAAAGGTTAAACTAATCCCTGACTAGTATTGAGCATCCAAATGACCTAATGGCTTCGTACCTGAGTTGAATCTTGAGTCTTAATGCATTTTTCCCCCTTCTTGTCTGTTCACTTCTTTTCTAAAGTATCACCTTCTCATGGAGGGTTCCAAGTCACCTCTGGGAGTACCACCTCTTATTGGTGAGATCCATGTGTCATCTTGCATCGTCTTGGACAGTGTGTACCACCTCATCTTGCCGGGGTTCACGTCCTTCGATGTATTTGTCTGAATTACAAAAATACTCGCACACAGGTGAGGGGAACTCGGGTATAAATGTATATCAGGTAAATTCGGCACGCAATCCCTTATACATTTCAGCCGAAAATAAAGAATATTCATAGATTGTCAAATAATTTATTACAAGCATTGAACATAGTTAAATAATTAATTAAACAAAAGGCAACATACACAGGTCGATGATCAAAACTAGAATGTGGGTATAATACAACACACTAAAATTAAAATTCATTAATTATGTATGAGGGTTATCTAATTAAATTAAATCAGTTAATAAATTCAAATAATTTAATTAATTATTGGTCCACTAATTAATTTAATTTTAATGCAAAAAATAATTAATTTAATTAATTTAATTTAATTTAAAAAATTAAAAAAATTTATATCTATGGGTATTAAAATAATTAACCAAAATTAATTTTAATTAATTTAATTTAGATACTAAAATTAAATTATTTAATATTTTTTATATTGATTAATTTAAAAAATATGTCTCCCAAAACACCATTGCATGGCCTCTGCGGGTTAGGCCAAACCTGCGCAGTGTTATACTACGTCGTGGAGGGCCAAACTAGGTCGAGTCTATCCACCTGAACCATTTCAGGGCCTATTTTGCTTTGTGGAAAAATAACTTATAGGAAAAATGTAAAAGTACCTTGCGGGTGTAGATGGAGGTGAGTCTATGGTCTAACGCTGCCAATAGTGCAGCCTGTATTGGGGTGCGACGGTACACTGGGAAGCCTGAGACACGATGTCACAACTGGCTGCAAGGTTGGAAACCTACCAGGAAGGTAAAAAGGCTCCGAGAAGTCTGATGGGGCCTGTTGTGGAACATCTTGGTGCATCACGCCTGGTTTGGCATCTCGGGTGGGAGGTGGCCTAAGGGGGCCTAATTTGCGCTGCTCGGGTAGAAGAGGCAATGTGGGGTGGCGTCCGGGGAAGGATTTCCTGGATTGGAACGAGTGGCAACAGCTTGGGGAGATCTGGAACTCTACCGTGGATAAGAGGGGAGAGGATATCCTATGGTGTTTCATGTTGAGGAAGAATGGGAGGCACTTGGAGGCCAGGTCGGCTGCTTGGCCGATAAGCCTGCATTGCAGCATGCTACTGCATGGGGAAGCCTAGAGTGAAGGACGGGGCCAATAGGGACTGGGAGGGTTGGCTTGTAGGGGTTGTGCAGTGTCGCGACTTGCTACAGGAGAGCGTAGGGAGGAGGCACGGACGTCCGACGAGCGGGAATTTTAAAATTTTGATCAGCGGGACAATGGAACTTGTCGTTTCTGACGATCTGAGACCCGGATAGGTCTGAGGATCTCGCGTAAAATATAAAGAGCACAAAATAATAATTAAAACGTACCCATTTCAAATCTGAATTCGTGGTCTACTACAACCAGTCTATGGTGATCGCAGCTTAAAGGAACTAAAGGATGAACCCTCTAGGTCATCCACACGTGCTTCAAAAACCTGTGAGAGCGTCAATCATCAATTTTCAAGTGCTAGCGTGGAGATATGATGATGATTTTGATGTCCTGAAAATCACTGCATCGAGATTCCTATGATACTGAAGAGAGATCTTTATCTGAGCTTCATTGATCGAGAGCTTCTCCCGAGAGAGAGTGGGAAGACAGAGAGGCTCTAGATTTCATTCCATGGAATGAATCAATAGTGAATTTCACACCATAAGATAGAGCCTCATCCTACATTTATAGTGGATTTTAGAAATACCCATTTGGGTTCCCCGGCAGCCGTTTATTTCAACATCCAATAAATAAATAATTTTGACGTACTAAAATGCGTCAATATTATTTATTATTTTATCACATACTTGTAATATATATAAAATATATTACATGATAAAAACCGAGACATTTAACTTGACTCACTGTACTGCTTAATATTAAATGAACCTTGAATATTAAAATAATATCCATTCAATTAATATTTTTCGGGTATTTACTGAAGTTGTAAATACATTAAATAAATTCAATCCTAAAGACTCTTAATTTTGATATTAATGAATTTATTTAATTATTTTTCTGATCAATAACTTAGACAACACTTGGACCCCATGGTAAGGCCATCTATGTCCATATACCTATTCAATTGAATATGGTGGATTCTGGAATACGCTATTGGGTGTGACCCTCTAGGACCTTAACTCAATAGCAGTGAATAAAATCCAGAGACCAATAGCAGAGTCTAGAAACCCATTATGGCCCTAAAGAGATTTGGATTGTCAAAGAAATGACAATCAACCTACGAACACTGACTGTGTACTATAATCTCTTTATCATTAAATATCTCATAAAGTAGGACACACACTAGTGTCATTGTCCTTTTTATTTCTTTATTATTTGTTTATTTATATAGATGGATTTTCCTTTCTACTTATTTGGCCAAATAATTATGAATGTAGCACTATCCTGATCAAGCAGTCCTGAGATATACAACTTCCTAAATACGGAAGTGACAAATCCTTTCTTGACCATTCAACCAATGTCATACCACCAATGATGCACCCAACACAAGCTACCTTGCCACAATTTCAATTCCATGGTTTTTTTATTACATCAAAGTATGATATAAAATTATATACATTGGTAATGGTCTCATGTCAAGAGACCAATACACATGTTCGTAGATAAGAATGGACAATGAAACCCAAAATATCTGGTGTTCCTATAATGGGGTCTGTCCTCATTATCTTACAACTAGAGACCACCAAGTGCAAACTTTATGAGAAGAAGTCACAAAGCTTATGATATCCTAGCACCTGATAGTCAAACATCTAATGTATCCAGTGAGTAAGATTTATATAGACTATAATACATATATTTAAGAATAATTCTATAGTATCTCGAGGTGCTCATTATAGTCTGGGGTCTTCCATAACCTCTCAACATGAAAATTAATCTTGGTAAATTACCATTATAATAGTGGAAGCATAAAAATCTACATTACAATGGTAAGATGAAATCATGTATAACCTACTATACATATGATATGGTAATCAAAATTACTACATAGTTGGGTCTAGGGAACCCACTATTTCAACATCCTCTACATCAACTTTCATATCACCTGGAGAAGGACATCATGATACATATCTAGGATAACTTGTAAATAATTTTCCCTCTCATTGTACACCTAAAAATATATCTTTATTATCGTCTTATGTTTGGTTAGATTTTTCTTTTCTATGGTGGTTCCCAATATTTTAATACACTAATGGTTTTTGGGGAAAAACATGGGGTGTTTTATTATAATGCAACTTCATCCACCTTCAAATTTGGGATAAATCACTTCAATTCCCTAATTAGGTTAATTAAAAAAATAACACCCAATTGTGGGGGGAAAACCATGTTTTATCATCTTTTACCATTCTATTTTTTCCTATTATTATTATTTTTCTTTATTTCTAGGTAAAATTGGTAGAATCTAGGATCTTAACTCATTACTTCCACTAAAAAATAAATTCAAGTTTCATCTTTCCTTCTATTTAGTATTTCTACCCTTATCATTTTTTAAGATTAAATGAAGGGTATTGAAATTTATGTATGGGGGAGTGAAACCATATTAAGAGTATTTTTGTATTTTTCTTTTGATTTTTCATTTTTTGGACCTTTTACATTTAATAAATATCTATTATCATTTTCACACTTGAAATCAATTTGAGTTTGTTTTCTTAATTTTAATTAAAATTTATTTTAAATAATTTTTTATGTAGAAACTTTTTCTTCGATTTTATTTTCGAACATTTTTATGATTTTTTTAATTTTAAAATTCATACCCATGAAACACTAGCTGAAATTATTATTTACTATCTTGTGATGAATTCTGAATCATTTTGACATATTCTTTCTAATAACTTAACTTTCATAAGAGAAACATGTAATTTTATAAAAACTAGAAATTTTAATTATTTTCATTCAAACAATTAGAATTTATAAAATGTATTTGATTTGATTGAAGAATTTTTGATAAACCATATTCTAACATGATATCCACCATTATATCTACCCTTGAGTATCCATTTTAATCCATGAATTTTGTTATAGGTTTATTCAACTTCACAAGATTATTTTTCCTTCCTAACTCCACTCTTAATAGTTTTTCATGAAAATTTCAAGCTTGACAGTGTGGGAGAGGGTTTTCATTGGTGTTATTTTAGATGAAAATCATTGCATACTGGTGTGAGGTGTGTTTTAACATCAAGGGAATTTGAATAATTTGAATGAGTCACTTTCATTAATTATTCTTCATTTCAATCATCTGATTCTCCCCAAAAATAAAGAAAAAATATTTAAAAAAATAAAGAAAAAAATGAAAAAATGGAGTGGAGATTCAATAATTCATTATTAGTGCATTTATGACTCATGTACCACTAAAAAATAAAGGTGATGATTTTCATTCATTCATTGAATTTTACTCTTATCTCATCCACTAAAATAAAAATTGAAACATAAATGTGACAAAAAGGAAATGAAAGAAAACCTAATAATTATGATGAAATAATTTATTATATTTAATTTATGACTAAGGTACCATATCAAAAAAGGTGGTGGTGTTGTGTTTTAATTTTATAAGGGGAATTTAGTGATTAATTTCTAGGTTTTCGATAGAATATTCATGCATTAGAATTTAAGAGACCAACCCCAACATTCTGGATTTAAATTTTTAAATGTTTTACTTACAAACCTATAGCTAGAGAACTCACCTTGAAAAGGTCATCATGATTGTAAATATTCTTATATCTTCTTGTGTGTAGAGATGTTAATTTTCACAAACCTATGGCGAATCATTAAGTTTCTAATTATGAGAATAACTCCATATTAATATTTCTGGAAGGGGGAGATACGTGTATTTCAAGGCAAGGTAGGTGTGATTAGGACATGAAAGGATTATTGAGGTTGAATGAATTTAAATGTGAGAGTTTAAAATAAAAGGAAAATGTATTTTATAGATTAGGTATGATGAAATTTCATTTTGGAAAAGATCTAGGAAATTTTCTCACTTTTTATTTTAGTGTGGATTTTGATTCATAAATTTTTTTATTTCCCAGAAATACAATTATTAATTGTTGGGGATTGATGAAACTCATAATTTTACATATATTACTCTATAATTAAATGTTTTTATCCCAAAAAATCATATTTTAATAGTAATTGTCACAATTTTAGGTTTTATTAATATTTTGATCTTAATTATAGAAATGGATTTATTTTGGAATTTAAATATTTTTATATAAGATTTGTATTTCAGTCATAACATATTCTACACTAATATAAATTTTGAAATTAGTTTTTTAGGATTCCATAAATATTTATAATCCTTTAATTCAACTAGATCCAAAAATAAATCCAATATTTTGATGCCCAAATCAATCTCACAAGTTAGACCATGGAATATATTTCTACATATGGATAAATCTAACGATAGACCAATATATCAATCATTTCAAGCCCAAATATGATACAATTATACATGGAAATAGAGAAGATCTTGGGGGAACAACTTCATTTACTATGGTCAGATAAAATGTTTCCTCCATCAAGGCCATAAATGAAATGTAATTTGGTATATGAGAATATAAATAGTCTTCTAGGCCAAATTTGATTATTAATTATTTAGTAATATCTCATTGATTAATTATCCAATGAATCTTAAATTGTGTCATTATAGATATTTCACATAGAATAATAACTTCAATTAATACATGATTGTGAGATTCATATATTAATTGATCATAAATAAAGTATACTCTAGGAGGAAAATGTTGAAGCTAAATTTTCCACTCCTATCCCTATATAAATATGTCCCCCTATCCATTACAAGTTTCAAAGAAACTCAGGTTATCCATTTTATATAGAATAGGATATTTAATAATTCTTTAATTTGTTTTAAATGTTCAATATATTATAGTTTTCTTCTTCTCATTATTTTTTCACTTTCTTTTCCACCAACATGGTCATTCTAATGTCTATGAAAATAGAGAACTAGCCCATTTTGTTGTTTAATGACATAATATTGGTTTATGATTTTGTTATACATAAATGGTTTTTCATTATTATATTTTATAATTTTAATAGAGGTGAAATAAGTATTGGTGTAGGGTTCTCCAACATTAACTACTATTGAGTTCTTCTTCCCATTCATTTTTTATTCCCTTCTTTGATGGTGATAATACTGCATACAAGGTGGAGTATCATTATGGTGATGATGTGAGGGGGGTATTATTTGACATGCATAGGGTCGGTGTGGGATAATAAATTTTTAATATGAGTATATTTTGTAACAGGGTTTATCCCAATATTGATTAGAATATGAAAAATTAATATTTTAAATAACAATGATTCCATCACCATGATCTTCTAAGTACAACAAAACTTCTTTACTAACTTCTTTTTCTCAACTATTTTTTCTTTGCGTTTGGTTTTAATATTTATATATATATTTTTCATTTCAAACCCCACCTCTATTCACTATATTAATATTTATTTTTAGTATTACATTAGTTATTTTATAAATTGTGATAATAGAAAATATATGTGTGTGAGCAACCTCTTGAAGGGATCGATCCTAAGATGTGCACTATATTTCATGATTAGATTGACAAGAAATTATTGGTGAGGGATTCATGAAAAATTACTATTATCAACCATAGAAGGGGGTTAATTATTTCATATCTTTTGTAATTTCATTTCCCCAAAAATTATCCTTTTTATCTTGTTAAATTTTTTATCCTCTCAAAATTATAACTCAACCCCACTCTTATGAGAAGATAAAAAATTAAATAAAAGAACTCAGTTATTTTAAAATATTTAGTCTTAATGTCTGTACATAGCCCTTTCTATTTCAAATTTCATCAATCCACATATATCCACAACATAATGAATGTGAAGAAAAATCATCCATCTCCGATAAAAATCCTTCGGTATACTGATAAGAAATATTAATGGTTCTCACCTGTTACAATGTTTTCATATTCTTCATATCTAACAAAATTGGAAATTTGAAAACTCACCTCTATGAACTCTATCCTGAACTTCTTTATCTAGTTCCAACCCATATAGAAATCCTTTTTCGGGTTCTTCTTCTTATAATACATCTCTTTTTATGTCTTTTTTATTCAATCCACATTTTTCAGAACACTCAAACTTCCTCAAAACAAGTTTTTCTTATCTTCTCAAACTTATTCATTCAAATTTGATATCTCATATGATCTTAAATATATTTTTGAAAAGTAGTAACTCGCAATAAACTTTAACCTCTTTATATATTAATACTTCCTTAAAAAAAATTATGTAAGTTGTATAGGATCTATATTTAAATTTACCACTCAACTCAAACTTTTTTTAACCACATTCAAAGTCTCTGAAAATATGGATTCATCAATATTCATAATAACTTCCTCAAATATCAACACCAATTATCTCTTCAAGTCTTCCTTAAAATTTGAATAGATCTATGATCATTAATTGTAAATCTCAACATCAACACAATGTACTAATTTATCATATCTTTTTAAATATCCTAAAATACCCATCTAGATATTCTTTATAAGGACTCCTTCATCTAGAAATTATTTATCTAGTTGATTTTCCTAAGAACTCCTCCATCTGATAATGCTTCATCTGGAGCTATGCTTTCAGAATATTCTTCATTTGGTACTTCTTCATCCGGATATATTCTATCTAAAAACCTTTATAATATGGAGTCTATATTTTCCAATTTGTAATAATTATATTTCTTAGTCTAATGATCATTAAATTTCCCTATCTTACTATAAATTTTTTTCATCTATCCAGTTCTTGTATATATGATGATGTTGTGAAATTTTGTCTAGTGGACTCATAAATATTCACTTTGTCTAGTGAAACTCTATCTAGTGATTATTAGCATTCTCCATTCAGTAGAAATCATATTTTCCTCTACATCCATTATAACATAATTTGGTAGACTTTCACAGGTTTCTCAATCCTAAAGATTCATGATGGTTCAACATCAAATGGACATATGAACTATTCTTCTACAATATTTGAAAATTCTATGTCTGAGGATTTTATATCTTATGGAAACTTTATAGATAAAACACATTATAACATCAAATCAATGACATTATAACATAAATATTTTTATATTATTCAACTTTAGAATTTTATAATTCGAATATTTTATAATCTTTATCTATCTAGAAACATCAAGAATAAACCCAACTTGAACTGTGAGGACATTTAGTAATCATTATGATATAAACTATAAAGATCAGCAAAGCATCGTCTGAATTGGTGAGAGAAGTAACACCCTCATATTTTGATAATAAGAAACTCATTTATCCTTAAAAAATGAAGAAAACCTATTAAAAATAAATATAATAATTCTCTAAAATCAAACAAAAGGATTTTTAACTCATACTAATGAAAGACTCACTAAGATATTGATTGATTTTTCTACTTTGGTAACTATTGTAGAAGATCTTGGTTAATATTTAAAAGTTTTTAAAGTTTTACCTTTTAAAAGCAGTGTGACCCCTAATTCTATAAAATAGTCCAGGAATATTAAATATTTAAAATAGAATAACTTTATTGGAAAACTCAAGATATATAAAGTTGGGAATATTTTAGAAGATGATTATCACAAAATTGTCAAGAATGAAAATGAGGCACTTAATGTTTCAACATATAAAGGGAAATATTTTTATTTTTATAATAAAGATTATAGTAGTTCAAAATCTAATTATGAATTTATAGAAAATTTCATAATATTTAACAATATTTAGAAGAGGGGAAAATAAAAATTAAAGGAATATAGAAATAAAAAAGAGGTAAGATGTTGTAAATGCAAGAAAATTGAACATGTTGAACCTGAATTCCATCAACTAAAATCTAAAAAATCAAATAAAATAATATTATGAAAGGAAAGAGTAGAAATATATAATAGATACTTTCAGTTCATTCAGGGATAGTGATGAATCTCAATCTAAATCTAAATCTATGAATTTAAAAGTAAATCCATACATTATGACTTATATTGAATATGTATAATCATTATGAACTTCAACATCTAAATCTAAACATTATTATTGTTATAATCATAATGTGTATTTTTTCATTCTTATAGATAAATATCAGGCTTTAATGAACATAAAAAAATCAAAAAATATTATGATTTTGTTCTTTTTGAAAAATATGTTTTGTCTAAACATATTTTAGAATTAAATTCTAAATTAGATAAAATTTTGTATTCTTAGGATTTTTATTAGAGTAAAATTAATGATATATTATCTGAATTTTATTCATTGAAATTACAAGCTAGTATAATTACTACATGTGGGAATTATCGTAACAAAAACCTTTGAAATGGAATATGAAATTTAGTTGTGCTTAGAATAAGAATCAATTTTGAAAATTATAAGCATTATAAGAATTATTTTTGTGTCTATATCAAGTTGAAAAAACATGTCGACTATTATTGATTTTCATTTTGGTATTTCTAGAAATTATATTTTTTACTTTTGTTTTAAATTTCATAAATTTTATGGTTTTAACATACCTACAATTCTAATGTTTAATTTAAATAAAATGCGAGATTTTTCACTAGAAATAAGCATATTTAGTTATTTAAATCTCTTATTTCTAACACCGTTGGACCCAGAATCATATGTATACGAACATACATATTTCTTTGAAATTTAATAAAAAATGATCCATAAAAACAAAAATAATGTTTAAATAATATATGGATGGTGTCTTTTTGAGATGAATCCATAGAAAAAATTTAAAATTTTATTCACTATCAATTTTTGATGAAATTCATTGAGATTATGTCAAAGGTATGATCATTATACATGTGCTTATATGATTTCCTGAAATATTAATTTCATTTCTATTTTAGTTATATTAACTACTTGATGTACACTAATTTTTTTTTATAGGGGTGAAGTTGTAATGTTTTTTTATCTTTATATATGTTTATCAGAATGATTGATTCATGAACAAGAATTTAACTTGTATTATTTATTCCCCTTTTATACATCAGTCAAAGTATTTCTTGTTTTATTTACTAATATGTTTGAATGTGCTGATCTGATGGTTGGTTTTTTTGTTAGTAATCATGTGTTTACATTTTTATCATTTAATTTACAATTTTTTTCTATATTACTTTATAATTTTATTTTTTTAATCATTGTTTAATTTTTTCTAATTTACTTTTGTCATGTTTCATGTGTTGCTATCTAATTTTAATATAGAAGTCATGTGTCTAAACTATTTTTGTTTAATTCTTTAAATATATTTTATTCCTTGAATATAATTAATATATTTACACTTAATTTAAAGGGGGTTATCTTGGATGTCAATAATGTACTTAACTATTTAATTTTACGAGAATTAGTTGAACCCCTAATTACTTTTTTAATTCATTATAGATCGTATTATTATTCTTGGAATATTGTTAACATATTTCATAGATCCCTAAAATTCATTATTATATCTTTTTAAAGGGTGATTATTTTAAGGGGATTTCTTATAATTCTATTAGTGATCCTTGGGATTTATTTTTTATTACATGTGTCCCTATTTTAGGTCAATATAGGAAACTAAATATAAATATCATTACCAAGTATTTTGGTCCTCATATCAGTAAATATAGCATAATTTATTTGTGCTTCATGTATAACCATAATGATAAGTTATAATTAACCAAAATAATCATTCATGTCCTATGTGTATTATTTTTTTCATAAAAATGATTCATTACATCTATAGATATCATAGGACAGAGGTTTCTATGGTCATTTTTACATTCAAGATGCTCATGATAGGTTTTCTTCCATTGACACGAGTCAGTTGGGAGATGAAACTTCCCATATCAAATTATTTTTTCTATATTCCATGTCAATTTACTTGTATTCTACTCACTACTATAAATTTATTATTAATATTATAATAAATATACTAATATTACAATAAATTTATTAATTTTTTGGATATTATAATATATATATATATTATATTAAATGTTTTATTAATAAATGTATCAATAAGTGTACTTATATTATATTAAATATTTTGAATAAAAGTATAGATGTTATAATACATTTAAAATTATAACATTCAATTATAAAATAGAAAATAAATAATAAAAATGAATAAAACTGATTAATTATTAAATCAATTTAAATTTTTAAATTTTAACTAAACGTATTAATAATTTTATATATAAATAAATATTTTTTTGAAATATATCATTAGTCCACATTGATGGTTTATAGGGTTTTGATGTTATAGTTATTGATATGGATTGTTTTTTTCTCCAAAGTATGTCATTATTTCTCATCAAATGACCCTTGATGATGCTCCTACTTCGGTTGGGGAATTTTTTGATCATTTCTCAAAAAATCATGTGTCTCTAGATGTCCTAGAGACTCATGAAGTGAAGTTTTTGGGAGGCTTTAAGAATCATAGCGCACTGTGATATTTTGATTTCAATACAAAATCCAAATTCTTCTATACTTTTCCTGATTATTCCTCGATGTGTTGTAATAGAATTACAAGAAATATATTTCTAACATTCATGAAGCTAGATTTTGAGATTATAGAATCTCGAATCATGGATTGAAAGTAATCAATCCTTGCTAGATTGATGAATCCACTAAATGTTAAGAATATAGTAGATTTTTAGGATCAACACATTCAGATTTGGTGTTTCAATGGATGTAAAATTATAACACCTAGAAAATATAGAATTCTATGCTCAACAGCTTGCTTAACATGCACAAGCGATCTTTAAACAAACCATGATATAATATAAAAATACTACTATTTGCTGTAAAAAAATATTACACATCCATTAAAATAAAAATTAGCAATAGTACATACTAAATTATGAAAAATTAATTGTTTAAACGTGTATAAAATAAATTCATTGGCTATTAATTTTTTAGAAAAAAACTAAATCATTTTATGGTAAAGGAGATGTTTTTCTAAGAAACTATTTTTAAAAACACAGTGAGTTTACATATTAATAAATTAAATTAGTCACTATTGGTGAATTATTTTAATGAAATATATATATTATATATTCAATAAAATTTCTCATCAATCGTATAATATTTTTCTATAAATGGGATACGAATAAATTTATTTTTATGATTAAAAATGTATTTTTATAAAAAATGGTTTTCATCGCATTTTGTGTGATTGTTTTAAAATTAATTTCTTCCATGCATTAAAATTTAATCATAAAAATGGATCTAATATTTGTAATAATGATATTTAAATTTGTAAAAAAAGCCCTTTTATTTTTTTCTATTATGAATAGTAACCTTAGTAAAGATTTATCACCTTAGTAAGGGTAAAATGGGTAAATTTGGGTTAAAAGTTATGGTTAACACTTCAAAATTACTATAAAACATTCATATATCCCATTTTATTAGTGTATTTAAACCATTAAAATCCAATTATTTAAAACAAAACTACTTGGTTCAATTTTTATTTGATTATGACCCTTGTATTATTTTAAGAAAATGATAAATACAAAATGAAACTCTCTTGACTTTAATAACTCTAAATTTTTATTATAAGCATAAAAAGATTATAATTTTAGTTTTATTTATTTATTTTAACTATGGATTAATTTTTTTATCATGGTAATTTATTTATAATTTTTTGTGATTGAATAATTACCTTAAATGATTAAGTAATATCTACGAAATATTTATTCATTTAATAAAAAAATGATTTTAAAAATATTTAAATTCATATAATTTGGGTGAACTATATTGATAAATGATTTTTATAGAAAAGAATATATTAATAATACATAAATTATTTATATTATAATTCATTTTCTATCTTTTTGACATTAAATAAAATTAAATAAACTGTGTTAAAAAATAGATTAATGATATTTTATGATAATAATATATTATATTAAATTATTTAAAAAACATAAATCTCTTGAAATAGGACAATAAAGAATATAAATTGTATAAAATAACATCCATTTTCCATTTAATATCTAAATATTAATTTATAAGTAAAATTATAAACCTTTAAAATTAAAAAGTCATTGTCATGGTTAAGATTAATATTTGTTAACTAAGAGATTAAACCAAAAGGTAATCTTCAAAGTGGCAGAAAAATATATTTAAATTTCAATAGATGATTATATTTTTACCTTATCCAATTTTTATTCAAATCTATGTCCATTTAGAATCATTTTTTTAGAATGACTTGAATTTATTTTACACTTTTTATTAATTTCTTATGTCTCATTTCCCTACCATATAAAAGGACACCCCTTATCTCTTTTATTTACACCACTTTGTTCCATATATTCTTAACAATGACTACCCAATTACATTATAAAATTTCATATCCATAATTTAGAGGTTTTGGTATTCTTAAAAGACCATTTCAAGGATCCCTAATAGAGGATCTAAAGGAGGTATCATGAAGAACAGGTATCCATCTTAGCCCACCTCTTTCAATTTATTTATTATTTTAAATCCTACAAATCCATGGAATTAATCATTAAATAATAAAATATGTATCATTAATGTACATACATTTTATTATTATTATTAAAAGACCATTATACACCCTCTTTTTGACAAATCATATGAGAAAGTATCACTCTAGCGTACGTGTGGACTAAAACCTTCACATAGTGATACAATTCATTTTTCATCCCCATATTTCATTGATAGGTATTATTTTGGGATTAATATTTATAAATTATATTCCTAAAATTATTATTATTGTGGAATTATAAAATCATATATACCTTCTTACCCTCTAATAAATTGGGAAATGATAATGTCCTTCATGGGTACGTGTGGACTTCCACCTCCGCGAAGCGATGTGCATTGTTTTTCATTTTTGTTTTAAATTAATATTAATAAGGATATATAAAATGAATATATATTATATATATGATATAATAATGATTCAATATCTGTGATTTATTTTTTGCATTTATTTTGTTTCTTTTTTTAAATGAAAATTACTTTAATTCATATGTTCGACCTACCGTCTCCTTAAATAATGTGATTCATTTTTATATCTCAAATATTTTAGGATGATTTTAAATATATATAAATATATAATGAATATATATGATATTTATATCAAGAAAAACATTATAGAGATGATGGAACCATGATAAATGTACAAGGACCAAAACTAACGAACGAAAACATACAAGAAAAATGAAGCAATTGTCTCTAGAAATAGTGACTAAAATAAAAATTATTTATGAACTTTTGATAAAGGCCAAATTTAAATAATATATGGTTTGATATATATTAGTTTGGTTATGGAATATATTTATAATTGTTCTATATTTATTATAAATTATGATTGAATACATGTGAAGGAAGTCAAACATGAGGTGAGGGTTCTTCATCTCAAATTGTCTTCCTTAGGACATATGTTATGTTGTAAACCTATCTAATGATATGAGGCATATATAATACCCCATTTGGTAATATAATATGATTAAGGTAAAAAAAATTGTATTAATGATGATTGAGTTAATTTATGGAAGCATATATAATTTTATTCCCGATTTAGAGGTATTTGGGATATTTAATTAAAGGATTATCATGTTTTAGGTGTATATGATATGAATATATACATTTTCTGAATAAGGAATCTTGAGAAATTGATATTATTTATAGATAATAATTAGTTTGATCATAATATATATAAATATATGATAAAATATTTCTGATTTTGGGACTCTGAATTTGGTCAGACATCTTTTTGGGGAGTCATAAGGTTAAGTCGAACATTGGGTGTTATTGTTAAGATTTTAGAGAATAATGTATTATTTTATCATATAAATATTTATCCATATCTGATAACCTCTTTTAAATTTTTTTGTTTATTAAATATATATAGAAAAGAGGAATGAATCAACATTATTTTATGGATATTATTATTCGTTAAAAGATAATTTTAGGGTTTTAATAAGAAAAACTCATCTTGAATATCTATTTCTTGTAGTATGAGATAATGTGGAAATTGATCAAATCCCAACCAAAGGATGAAACTTTCTTAGGAAATGTAAAAATATAAATTAATTATATATTATCTTTTTCACTATCTATTTGGTAAACTAATTCAAAAATTCAAAGAAAATGATATTGATATGAAAATTTTATTATTTTACCTTCATTTCCCATGAATTGATGGTCTTTTCACAAATCGTAGATTTTTTAATGTGTGGTTTTTTACTTTTTCATAACCATGTTCTATATCAATATATATTTTTTCATTAGACAATTTTTGTCTCTGCATTGTCAAAATATTAACTCCTAACAAAATTTCTATTTATCTAAGAACCTAATTGTGTGTTACTTTAATAAATTTTTATGTTTCCCACTTCCCCTTTCTAAAAGAATTTTAATTATCCCTTTTTAAATTGTGGGTTTTATAAAATGGTATTTTCAAATACCGATCCTTTAATTATGGGGATAAAATTACAAGGACCCACATTATTTAATGGGGGTAAAATGTAACACAGTGAAAATTTAGAATATTATGCCTGATAACATTCTTAACATGCCACAATAATCTTTATGTGAATTGTAATTTACTATTAACCTATTACTATTTCATGTTACAATTATAACCAAGCTATTAAATGAGTTTATATGAATAGGAATAACTAAATTATGAAAAATTTATATTTTAAAATTTTATAAAATAAATTCCTTGGATATAAATTATTCCGAAATAAAAATAAAATCATTTCAAAGTTAATGAGATGTTTTTAAAAGAAACTGTTTTTATGTGTGTAATGCATTTTTATCCTAATAAATCAAATTGATCAATATTTTGTAATTATTTTAACTAAATTTTTTTATTATATGTTAAATAATTTTTTTATAATTCATATAAAAAATTAATCCATGTTGTAGGAAGGAATCTGGTTTTATGATTAGAAATGTATTTTTCTAAAAAAACAGTTTAAATCACATTTTTCTTGCTTATTTTAAATATAATTTTTTAAATATAAAGTAATTGAATATTTAAAATGGATCATATATTTAGAATCTTTATTTTCAAATATGGTAAATAGTAATATTTTATTTTTTTCATTATGAATAGTAACCTTGGTAAAAAAATCACCACGATAAGGGTAAAACAAGTAAAATATGGTAAAAAATTTGGGATATGGCTTTAAAATTGTTATAAATATAGCCTTTATCATATTGGATGATTGGATATAGAACACTCTAACATCTTAAAATTATGGCCACTTAATTCCATTTTTCTTTGATTCTGGCCCTTATATTATTTATAGAAATTATAAATAAAAAATTTCACTCGCTTGATTTTAATAAATCTAAATTTTTATTATACGGATAAAAATAGGATCTGTTCAATTATCGATATTTATTTAAAATATGAATTTATATTTTTAATCATGTTAGTTTATTTCTATTTTTTATTTATTCAATCAATAACATAAATTCTTACATAATTCTTAATCAATATTTATTCAACTAATAGAAAAATAAAATAAATGATTTTAAAAGTATTAAAAGTAAATTAATTTGTGTGAAACATTTTCCTAAATGAATTTTCAAGGTAAATAAAACATTTTAGGAATTTTTGAAACCTTTAAATTAAAATTTATTTGATGTAATGTTGTCTATAAATACAAATTAAATGAATAGTGTCAAAAATAATATTAATGATATTTTATTTTAAATAATATTTTATTAAATTATTTAAAAATCATTATATTTTAGAAATAGGAAAATTAAGTTAATAAATGGTAAAAAAAATTATCCCTTGTCCATTTAGTATGTAATTATTACCTTATGATTAAAATTAAACCCTTCAGTATCAAAAAGTCATTTTCACGGTTAAGAAAAAAATTGGTTATCCAAGTGGTTAAATCAAAAGATTAGGATTTAAATGATACCAAAAACAATATAAAATTAATTTTATGTTGATATTTAGACCTTATATCCTTTTTCTTCAAATATTATTCTTTTTTAAGAAAAATTCATGATAATGACTTAATTATATTTTCAACTATATAGTAATTCCATGTGTATCCTTTTCCACCCTTATAAAGAGACACCCATTCTCTATTTTCCAAACACCACTCTGATCCATTTATCTTGAACAAAACCTATCTAATTATATTCTAAACTTCCATATCCAAAAATTATTATTTATATTATTCTTAAAATAACATTTCATGGGTCCAAAATAAAGTCTCTAAAGGAGGTGTCCAGTAGAAGAGTTAATCATCTTACCCAAACTCTTTCAATTTATTTATTTTATAAATCATATAAATATATGGTATCTATCATAAAATAAAAAATTAATTATAATAAATATTTTAAGATTATATTAATATCATGAATCCACCATTATCCACCCACTTCACTATCAAATAGGAAGTGAAAGTATCTCTTGTGTGTAAGTGTGCAGTACCACCTCCACATAGCGATACTGTTCAATTTTCATAACCATTTTTCAATGATGGTTTTATTTTTTATACATTATATTAATCAAATTATTATTATTTTTTATCTATAATATCATATCTACCATATCAACTTCCAATCTGTTGGAAAGCGATAATGTCTCTCATGCGTATGTTTTGACTACCACCTTAATGAAGTGATACAATTCATTTTTCTTTTCAGTTTTACCTATATGGTAATAATGATAGTTTAAATGAATATATATGATATATATTATATAATAATGGTTTTTTATGGTTAATTATTATTTTACCTTATTTCATTCTAATTATCGTAAAGTGAAAATAGAGTTCATCTGTACATATGACCTACAGTCTCCATTAATGGTGTAATTCATTTTTCTATATCTCTTTTTTAGGGAGGATTCTATATATAAATATATAATGAATATATTTGATATTAATATAATTATTAAAATTATTTATATAATTTAACCATGATAAAATTATAATTACCAAAACTATAAAACCCAAATATAGATGAAAAAAGAATCAGTTATCACCTTGAAGTATGATTCTAATAATGAATTGTTAGTAAAATGGTGAAAAAAGGTTATAATTAAAACATATATAATTTTATATGTATGATTTTTATAGAATATATATATATATATATAATACATAATTACTATATAGGATTTTTGAACAAATACGACAGATGTTGGAGTGGAGGTAAGGGTTCTTCGTCTCAAATTGTCTTCTTTGGGAAATATGATATGTTGTATGCCTATCTACTTTTATAAGGTGTATATAATTGAAAATTTGATATTTTATATCATTAATATATTTATATTCTTATTATTTATTATTTCATTTATATTTATTTCTTTAATGGGTGTTATGATTTGAAATATTCCAAAATGTTAAGGGTTTATTTCATAATCTCATCTTTATTTGGGATTGTTTATATCCAAGTCTTCACAGGGGGAATTATTTCATATTTATATCTTAAAAAAATATTTTTCATATAATATAGATATTTCTATAAATTAAAATTTTCCTTTAAACTTCCTCTATTTAAATACTCATGTGATAGAAAGAATATTTTTAATAAAAACTGACTTTTCCCTCTCTTCTATAAAAAATCCTTTTTTACTTTATATCCATGTTTTCTAAAAGAGGTTTCAAGAATGTTTTTAATATTATCCTATGTTTTCTTAAAGTAATTTTTACCCATGAAATAATTTTAAAATAATTGTTTAAAATTATAATTATTGTCATTTTCTGAACGATATTTTTTTGACCATTTACCAAAAATGTGAAAATGTATTTTTTTAATGAATATTACAAGAAAAAAAATTTCTCACAATCAATATTGCTGAATTATATTATGACTAAATTAAAAATTTTCATATTTTGTTTTAAAGAAAATATTTTTCCTAATATTGTAGAACTTTTTTTTTCAAAAGATATTTTCAAAGAGGAAATTTCATTTTCCTAGATACTATTTTTAATGATTTTTTGGGAATTTATATTCATCAATAATAATAACCCTTTAGTATACATATGATCTACTAGGGATATGTTTTGATGATATCATCTTTATCTTTTATCTATATGTTTTATGACCAGTTTGACTGGAGAAAGTATTAAAAAAATTTATTCTAGCAATTCCAATATAAATTTTTTTTTATTATAAAGATATGTTGATTAATTTGTATTACATATTCCTATAATTAATTAATTATAATTAATAAGTTATGGGTGGGGCCAAGAAATATATATCCTTCAATGAATTGATAAGCCTCTTGAGAAAAAATGTGTTGGGTATTTGGATAAGGCCTTACCCATTTATGTATGATGTCTTGGAATGAGGCCCTGATAGTATGCTTATGATGTCTTAGCATGAGGCATCAAAAATAATTTTATGATGTCTGAACTTATTAATTCCATTAATGTGAAACCATTAATTAAATTCCATGTGATTATTTGAATACTTATGATGTCCATGAATATTTTTTAAGCTCATGTGATTATTTATAAGGAATTATTTGATCATCACTTTTCCTTCTATATTAGTTTTCATTCTCAAGTTATTGATTAAATGGAATGTGTTTTAGATATTTACAATGGAATATTTATTGCGACTTATTTACTCGGGATATCTTTAATTATAAATAAAACATATTGATCATTTGAGATCATATCTTTCTAATGTTTCTTTTCTCTAGGATTCCTGATAGTTTACTATGATTGATATGAAAGGATATACTCAATAGAATAATAATTTTTATAAATAAAATACTATTTTGTATTTTATTTTTTCAAATTTAATTTGATATTCAAGTTGGTATCTAGTTCACTGGGAATACAAAGCCATTAATTCCATTAGGTAATGATTATTTGTATCTTATTACATTATAATAAATAAACCATCGACTCTTGGTTATTGGAGTTGAGGTACTTAGAAAAATAACCTCACTAGGAAAGGGATATATCATACTAACTTTCCCTCAAATGTGCTTAAATTGAAATACTTGGTACTTGGTTTTGAAACCCTCAAGCCTAAAATTTTGTGAATATATGACTAAGCTCATTTGTTTGATATGAATTCTACAAAAAACCTATCATCTAGGTCTAGATTTGAATAAGGGAATATAATTGGTTCTTCTAGAACCAAAAAATACTCAAGGATATTTCCATTTCAATGTGTTTACTAGAAAAATTTGATAAGGACACTAAGGTTTCTAGATATGGGAATTTTTCCTGAATTTTGGATAAGGTTGAACTAAAGGATACCCATATTTATACTATGTTCCTTCCTTACAAAGAATCTAGGTTGATGCTTTCAAATTATTATGAAAGGTTTCCCAAATGTTGTGATACATAAAATTTCATTGTTACCACCTCTAAAAAGTGTCTACAAAAAATAATATTCTCCAACTATAAAACACTTGGTCACATGAATGTACGCTAAAAGTTTAAGATACATCTAAACACAACTAATTATAAAGTTATGAATTCTTGAAAATATTGATATGATTGAGCAATAGTCATTTAAGCGAATTTAATTACTATAGATAATAAAATCACAAATGGTAATTCACCACCAATGGAGGCTACTAAGAGACAAAGTAGGGATGACTCACATGATAAGGAGGGATGTTATTCGTTCAAGGAAAATTATCAATCTTATTTTCTTATTATGTTATAGAATAAGAGGTATCCCCCCTATATGTTGGGGTACATACCTAGAATTAATAATATAGGATGTGACAATGGATTTGATGGAAAATGATTCTATTAAAAATCAAATTACCATATAGTTAGAGATAATTTATTATGATAAAAACATGTCCATATATGGTGAGTCTCCAATGAATGGAGGTAATTTTGTTCCTATTACTCACATTATTGAACCTTCTACAGTGGTACTTATACCTATAGAATATGTAAACCTTTTAGATACATCCAAAATTTCACTTATTGAAGGATTATCTTCAACTTCTAGCACGGGATAAAATTTTAGCAGTGGGAAGCTTGAAATCATGGAGGTGGTTAGAAGTAATAATTATGATGAGACATTTGAAAATGAACCTGATATAAAGGCCTGTTAAATTAATATTGAAATTGAAATTGACCATGCTTACTTGCATAATGACCTTCGTATGACTTCAATGCCTCAAAAGGTGAAAGAGACCATTTTTTGGGCTCTTCCGAAATGAAAGGAAATAAGGAATCACCAAATAAAAAATAGAGATTAACTCTTAAGGAACATCTTACTAGTGGGATAGAGGTCTCTCTAACTACACTTAGTTTCAGTAATAGGACTGATGAATTTGTAAACACTCAGGGTACCGTTATGTCTCATACTATTGTTTAGATTGGATAAAGTGTTTTGGGGGTCTCAGAAAATGGTGTTGAGCATGGAAGCTCAGATGTGATGGTGTTGGACCAGTCAGATGCATTGAACCTAGATTATGATAGAACATAGTCATAACATGGGAGTGGGGAATAATACTCAGAACATCTTGAATGTGGTGATAAAGTGACCGGTCATGTTAGGGTTATTGATATTGGTTAGAATATGATTACATAAATCAAAAATGCCTTTTAAGAAAGGTCTTATATTAATAATATGATCCAAAAAGTTAATGATAGGAAGTTAGTGCGTGTTTCCTCCACCAAAATTTTCTTGATACATGAAAACATTAATAATCCTTAGTTTGATAGAGTTTATCTAGGGGGCCTTGAGAATGTTGTTTTCAGAAATAGGAAGGGAATTTCTTCTGTTATATGAAAATATGGAAATTATATTGAGAGAAAAACTACTAAGGCATTGGGTGACATAAACATATCAAAAGAAGTCTATGTGGAGCCTAATAAATACCCTATATAGGATGAAAATAATGTTTTTCATATACAACCTCTAGATCTTGCCTCCTTTTCTAGGATGGGAAGACATCATAGAAAACTACACCTTGTGAGCAGGCCTCAATTGGGGATGATGCAAGAAAGTTAGAGGATTTTATAATGGCCATAGATCTGAAGGAAGCATCATTGGATGATCCAAGGTAGCCTCATACTTGGAGGAGAGGTCGCCACCCGACAACATAGGGACTCTCTTAGGGTAGGGGAAATTGACACAAAAAAATTATGAATGTTGCCTTACAATGAATTTCTTATGGCTCACATTGCCATGTTGATGATTTTTTGTCTATTGTTTCATAGTGAAATTTTTTATGCCAAACCTTTGATCTTGAAAATCCATGTACCTCATCTCATTTTGGGTATTGTTAAATAATATTCTCTATCAAAATGTTGTTGGGGCTAAAAAATCCATGTTTTGAGTCATCATTGATTAATAAATATATAAATAGTAACATTATATATTAATTTTTTTCATAATATAATATTATTTATAAAACTATAAAATTAAAAGCATGAATTTTAATATTTATATTTATTTAGATAACAATTTCTAATATATAGATTTATTATTATTAAAAAATAATTATATAGACGTATATATCGTATTGATTTCATATAAAAAATATAATTAATTATTTACAACATTTAAAATTCTTAATTATAGTTAAAAATATTTTTATTCCTATAAATGTATAAATATTACTTCTACTTGTGTTTCTGATATATTGAAGAACCAATAGAACACAAACACATACATGGACACACACAAACATATATTCATATACACATGCACACACACGCTTGCACACACATTCTCTCACACAGAGAGAGATACATATACTCATACATGCATATACAGATACATGCTTGTGCAAATACATATTTGCATACACATATGTACACATACACATAAATACACATACATAAACATACACATGCATGCATGTACATACATACAGGAACATACATGCACATGCATGCACATACACATAAATATACACATACATGCACATACACGTACATATACACACATATAGATACTCATAAACATACTCATACATATATATACATACATGCACATGCACATACATACTTACATATGAACATACATACATATACATATATATATATATATATATATATGCAAATATATATGTATACACACAAATACATACATACACACACAGAGATATACATACACATATACATACATACACATATACGTACATACGTACATGCACATACACATACGTATATACACATGCACATACATATGCATACATGTACATGTATACATGTATGTGTATAAACATACATACTGAAACATACACATATAAACATGCATTCATAAATATATGTGTATAAACACATATACATACAAATATAGACATACATATGTGCTTATATACATACGCATACACATACATACATTCACATATGAATATATAAATTCACATATATATACTTATTTATAGACACACATGCATACATATATACATATATATATATATATGTTTGTATGTGTGTGTGCATGTATACATCCATACTTATATATACGTACAAACACAATCATATTTTATAAAGGTACATATATTGGCCCCCCATTTTTCCCTATTTTTTCATCCCATGAGCTTTTCAAGTCCTACCATACCCATGTTAACACATAATCCAACATATGATCAAGGTTCAAGCCTTTGGATCCTCCATTGGGAGGATTTCTAGACCATTTATTGACGATGATATAGGCAATGAAGTAGGTGATGGCATATTCAGGGGTGAAGACCGAAGTACCAATTGAAACAATGCAGGATGTAGGTAGGGGGTTTAGACAAGGACATTGGGGACTTCAGGTTTTAAAAATTATAATGAGCTTGCTATGTTGTGGTTCCACCCTTCGATTTTGGTGTGATCTATCCTCATTATCACAGAAGTGTGTGTTGTTTCATTTTTTGGAACCTCCAAGACCCAAACTATGAAAATATTAGGTTTAAATATATATTTTTACTGTATTTCAATACAATATTAAATATTTTTATTAATTAATATAATAATTTTTATTATATAAATGTTGAAAGTATAATTGATAATAAATTTCTACTTAATAAGAATTATAGTGTTAAATATACATTTATATAACAAAATATTTTAATATATTAAAATATTTTTTTTAAAAAAAATTATAATATATATATATATATACACTCACACAAACATATAATTATCAATTTATATGCATACTATAAATGTATTTTCATATTATAAATTTTATAATATGAATATAAATATATAAATTTATATATGATATACATATAATGTATTTATATATTTATTTTCATAGTTCATACCACTATATTTTATAATATGTGTGTGTAATTATAATTGTATATATAATAAATAGGTATAAAATAGATAAAAAATTACATATGATTATATATATATATATATTAAATCATGATAGGAAAAGACCCCTTGTTTAATGAATAAAACACCTCTTTTTTGAACTAGGTAGAGGGGAACTCATTATACGAAATGTAGTCCCAAGACATGAGATCCCATTACATTGAATGTTATATTTAACCTGTAGGTCCTTGGTTTTATGGAAAGTAAAGTGGGAACCAGAGCAAATTTTAGGGGCTCGTAGGCTCAGACTCGTATGTCCTTTGGTTAGACCACATTGTGTTCGCCCATCGTACGCTCACATGGACACGCACCACCATAGGATGCTGCCACCTAAATCCACATACTATCATCCCTATTTGTTTCTTCCATCATCTGCGATACACCTATTATCTTCCCTTAGTGACCACTCCCTTGGAATATTCCATTTGTGGACCTTACCGTTGCTCGTGCGCCTACACCCCCAGAGGCCTGTCAACCCCCGCTATAATTCTCATGCACCTAAAACACTAGAGGTTTCCACCTTCATCACCTTATCCAGCATCCCAGTGCATTAGCATCCTGATGATGTTTTTCCTCCCGTATCCACTCGCATAAGGTGTAATGAAATCCCCCCCACAATAAATGGAGGGAGCTATGAGCAGTGGTTGGGAATTGAACCCCAATATTAAGGATGAACTTGGATAATATAAAAATATCTATATTTAAAATATATATGTTATATAACATTTATATATGTGTTTGTGTATATATTTTAACTTATATATGTGACATGAAAATTTATATATATAAATATATATTATTATAAATACATATATATTATAAATTATATATTTGGAAAGTAAATATATAAATTTAAATATGAACTTTAATTTATTTAGTTATTAATTTATTTAAATAGATCATTTTACTATGTTTTATAGTGTGTGTGTGTGTATAATTATAGTTATTTATATAATTATAAATATTTATAAATTACTATATATATACTTATATATTATATTTATATAAATATTCATTATTACTTATGTATAAATATAATTTAAAAATATTTCAATATATGGATATAAAATATTTTATTCTCAATACCATTTATCATTACTAAAAAATCACTGATACAAGTTTTTATTTATTAGAGTAAAATAAAACATTGATAAATGATCACCTTAATCAATACTGAAAAAGAGATGAAAAACGGTGTTTTTCCAAATAATTGTTTTAGTAGTAATAAATTATTCCTTTATTAGTACTCTTCGGTAGCGCATAATTTTTTCCCTTTTATAAACATTTTTTAGCACTGATAGATGGTTGTTTTGAACAACACAAAAACTATATCAGTTAAATCATCAGAGTTTAATGATTAATACATTTTTACATTCTTCATTCATTGAGCATCTTTAGGTGGTTTCAAATTTGTTGTTATATTAGTTGGAGATTCAATAAGTTCAACCATGGACCTAGATATTCATGGTGGTGTAAGTATTGAGAGTACCCCTCTATATAAATGTACCTTTCATTTTAATTATATTCACCATCACCTTTTCCATAGAAGGGACATGTACCATATATTTTTCATTCTACATTAAATTGACTCTCCCTAAAACATAGTCCATAAAACTTATGCAATGTTTCTTCTACCCATTAATTTGAATGCCACACTAGTACACACACACTCACATTTCTAAATCATAATCACATGTCCATTTTTTTCAAAATAATATAAAAACAATATTGAGGGGAACCCTCATGGGTATACTATTATTTGATTCCAAAGATCACAGAATGATGAAAAAATTATAGTTCATAAAGAGTTCAAAAAATAAGAAATAATAGGCAATGAAAAGCAGACAAGAAATTTAAGCGAAGAAAGAAAAAACGGGAAAGTTTAACTAGGATTTAACCTGGTTCGTACCACTTTGGTCCTAATCCATGATAAAAAACACCCTATTACCACAATTTACTAAACCTCAAAAATCAAAAAAAATGCATGAAAAGTTATATAACATAAAAAATATATATTAATCAGAATAAAACTATGAAAATAGAAATACTAAAAAATTAATAAGAGGCTTTTATGAATAGCCAAATTTTTTCACTGGCATTCTCACTAAATTCTATAGGATCCTCCAAAAGCATCAACAATAGGAAATCAAGATCCCCATAATTAACTGAAAACATTTCTCCACTAGAATATGGTACTTAGGAAAGATTTTATTCTTCCATAGAGAAGGTAGTGCTGGGTCTAGTAGGGAACAAATCCACTATATCTAGTTGAAATCCTATAGAACCCCCCCCATATCTCCCTCTCCCTCTTTGGAATATCAGAAATATCATCTCTTGAAACATTCACACAAATATATATCTTTCAATTTGGATATAATTAGTAGATATATCAAATGGAATTGAGAGTGGTTTCACTACCTCAAAGGAATTAATGGAGTTAATCGATCTCTAACAACCCTATAAAAATATTTCTTCAAAAAATATGAAAAACATTACATAAAGGTGTCTAAAAATGTTGTGTTAAGGTTCCTCAACTTCAATAATAGGTTACATGATCAATCCATCTAGGTGATTTGACAAAACCCTCACTACGCAAAGGTTAGTAATCCTATACATGAAGGTAACATGCTTATGATTTAAAGGTAATTCGTTTGGTATACAAGCTATATAAATGTCCTCATTGTATTCATATAAGGAAAACCATAGAATATTTGGAACACATAAAGGTAAACCAAGGCCTCTCATAAAGGTAAAACTGAAACCACATAAGGGTAAAGTATAATGAGAAAAATTAAATGAAGGCATGAAAAAAAAATAATGTAATTATAATGAAGATATAAAAAATTTATACTCAAAACAAATGAACTAACAAGTAATTAGTTTCAATTTGAAATCAATCAAACTAGAAAAATAAAATAATATACACCATTTATAAAAGAAACTAAACCAAACACAGATTTTGTTCTTGAGATAAATGTTATTAAAGTGGAACCAATTTCATAATATCTAAAAATTTCTTGAAATTAGAAAAATTCATGACCTTGGTAAAATTATCAGTATATTTTTCATTGGTGTGTATCTTATTGACACATAATGTTCTACTTTAAATAACCTCTCTAAAAAAATGAAACCAGATTTCAATATTATTATACCTACAATGGAATACTAGGTTCTAGAGAGATATAGGGATGTTTTTTAATCACAGTGAATTATAATAATATAATTACACAAATTGAGTCCATAAATCAAACCCTTAAGCCAAATGGATTCATTTAAGGCCTCTATCAATGAAATGTACTTATCTTTAATGGTTTATAGGGATATAGATAATTATATTTTTCATTAACAAGTAATTGAACCTCCAAATTTAGTAACATATTTCTAATCTATGATTTCCTCATATTAAGATTTCTAGTTTAATCAAAATTAGCATAACTGGTAACTACGTCTCTAGAATTAGAATTAAAACCAAAATAAATTAGAATTTATAATATAGAAGAGATGTACCTCAACAACCACTTAAGAACATGTCAATATGGATTACCCAAATTTCCAATGAACCTACTAAAAGTGCACACATATAAGACTACATTAAACCTAATACAAATAATAGCATATATAATGTTATCCACAATATTACCATATTGGATTCTCTTCATGTATTTAATATTATAAGTAGTTGTATGAGAGTGATACAATGATACATTGAAATGTTATCGAAAGGGGACAATAACTACTTTTAAAATTTCAAACAAGTATCCCTTAATCACTTTAAGTGCATAGGGACTTTGAGATAGATAAAGTAACACTTCGTTTCTATCAAAAATTATTTATATACTTAACATATGCTTCACACAATCCAAATATTTCATAAGATGAATTCATTTTGAATTTAACATTAGTGATTAATTTTATATTACTACATATGAGAACCATTTTATCAATATAAAGTTGTAGGTAAAGAATGAATTTTTTACAAATTTAAAATAAACACATGACATAAACTAACCCCTATTAAAACCATTGTACATCATGAATGAATAAAACTTTTTATACCATTTTCTATAGACATTTTTAATCTATAAAGTGAATTATTAAGTAAAAAGGCTTAATTAGCATTAAATTCATGTTCATAACCTATATGAGGATTTATGTATAATTTTTCATCTAAATCAACACACAGGAAAGTAATTTTGATAGCATTATTTTAACCATTAGGATCTAAATATGAAAAGAAAATATTATAATAGAATAATTTTTAAAAATCAAAGAAAATATTTTAGAATAGTCAATTCCCTCTCCTTTAATAAATCCTTTAGAAAAAAATTTGGACTTATATTTTATTTTATTCCCTATAGTGGTGTTTTCTTTTCTGTTATAGATTCATTTATATCAAATCACCATGGAAGTAGGTGTTTTATAGACTATAAACCATGAATAGTTCTTTCTAAGGGATTCCTTCTCATATTTCATTGAAGAAACCAAGTGAAATGAGTTGTTTTCATTTGTATCCTTCATATATATTTGGGAATCGTCACCATGAATATCATGGGAAAAAATATAGATAAAAAGAAACCATTTCAGTATGGCCATACTTAGAAAGAGGTCTAATAAATATCCTTTTCATATCCCTAATGAGATGATAATATCTAAGGTCACTAGAAGATTTAGCATTTGAAGTGTCATTATATTCAAATATGGAATCCAAATCCAAAAAATGGATAGGTGGAGATGTCTCAATAAGAGACTCACCATAATTAAAAGGTCCAACCTCAAGATACCTCTTATGAGAAAGTTCATCACTTCCATTAGTTGGAGGCTACACTCTAGGAGGAAGAGACTATTGAAACATTAAATCCCACATAAAAATTCACTTCTGAAAAATTAGTTTATCTACCCATAGATTATACCCTTTCACCCTCTTTGGATATCCTTTGAAGATACATCTAACTCCCATAGGATCAATTTTATCAGAATTGACATGATTATATGAAGTGTATCCATATACACTAAGATATCCATTGGATAGGGACTAAATACTACAATGATCCATTGGATTCTTAAACCCATTGGAAGATTAGGGACACATATTTATCAAGTAAATTGTCATAGTGTATGCCTTGTCCTAAAATTACTAGGGAAAACCAAATCATTCAAGATTTCTACACACCTGCTTTAGAATAGTGCAGTTCATTCGTTCAAATAAACTATTTTATAGATTTAGGAATAAATATTCAATTTCACAAAAGTCCCTCATCCTCACTAATTTTAGAAAACTTATTATGCTTGTATTCATGTTTTTCATCAGTCCTCAGGGTGTTTAATTTATTTAATGAATGATTTCCCATAGATGATTTCCAATTTTTAAACACCTCAATGGAGTTAAATTTATTTCTAAATATGTAAAAAATAATTTCGTTAAAATTCCTCCATAAAAGTGAAAATATATGAACTTAGACCATGGGAGATAATATTAGAGGGTAACTATGAATCAGATTACACATAATAATTTGGTGACTATATTTGAAGATATATTTCTGAAAAATAAGTCTTCTAGACTTACATAGGAAACAATCCTATCAAAAGGGATATTTACATGGTGTAACTTAGGGTAAATAACCCTTTATTTCTCAACTAATCTAAACCTTTAACACTCACATTCTCAAAATTTATATGGAAAATAATACTACTATCAATTTTTAGGACATCGGGGTTTCTAAAACATCTTAGTTAATGTCCTTAAATTAATTAAATACAACCTTTTATGTAAGGATCCCTTAAGAATCATATAGTCACCCATTGATATTTTGAGGCAGAAACTATAAAATTTAAATATAAATCCCTATTTATCAATCACACATAATGAAATAAAAATCCTATATATATCTAGAACCCATCTCACTTATAATAATGTGAAATTATTGGTTTTAGAGTTCTTTCATAACTAAGACTAAACAGTGAAATGTCATCTCTTATTATTGATTAAAATAACCTACCCATTATCTTTCTTATTCAGCTAAGAAAAAGAACTCATATTTGGGAACATACAGAATGAATTCCATAATTTTAAAACCAACTCTTCAAGAAATATATCTTGGTACACTCTCAATACTTTAACACTCTCATGGGTTTTGTCTAAAAATAGACATTGATCCCAAAATTATTTAAAACTCCATCCAGACTTCATCTTATGTAATTTGAGCCTAACATTCCTTTTTTTCAAAAATATAGTAGTTAACATCTCTAATTTTGTATTTGGACCAAGTCCCCCTATACTGGCTTCAATTCTTTCCACCATTCTTATACTTACCATTATTTTCCCCAAAAAACTCAGAATGAACTCTAACACTCAATCCTTTTGATTTGGATTAAACCATAGCCTTTTCATGAAAATCATGATAAAGTGAGATAGATATGACTTCCTCTATGTTCAAGGAGTCTTTGATACATCTAACTCCCTAAGTGAATTAAAAGATTAGTGTCTTAGTCTTATTATTTGAAATTTACATTGATATTATCTATATCTAACAATTTTTGTAAACTATTCAAGATAGTCCTGTATAAGAGTTATAGGGTGCATCTTAAAGGTTTATTGTTTATGTTTCTTATACATATGACTTACTTAGAATGTTATCATATATGATTTTTCTATCTTGGACCAAATTATAGAATGTGAGATTTCATATTTAACCACCAGTAGAACATTATATTCCAAGGATAATGTTAAAGAGCTGTGAACTTGTTTTAAAATGTTAGTTGGAACATCTGAGGAGGTGGCCATTGTTTGTCTATTAGAAAACTAACATATATAAGGTGTAAGGGTTGGTGTCCTAAGAACCAAATATTTTTTACTTTGATTACAAGAATGTACACTTATTATATATTGTTCATTGTTCTGCATGACTATAATATAATAATGTCCTGGAATATTTGTTACATTGATAAGGTCATGGTAGATCCCGGCTATGATGAAAACCTTGAAATGCTATAACAATATTCTTAAATAAATTTCTACGGTTGGATGACATACTATGATGGAAAACATAGTATACAGACCGTCATGTTTGAGAACTTGTAAGAAGATGAGACTCTCTCTCATGGAGTTTGCACTTGGTAATCTCCAAGATGGGAGATTATGAGAACATACCTACCAGTATAAATTCTACATGTCTTGGTGTCACCATACATTTCTATCTACAAACATGTGTAATGGTCCTTAGACTGGAAGATTATCATTAACTCATGTCATGACTCACGTAGTTAGATTTGCTGACAAAAACCGTCATGAAGAGAGTTGGCGGGAAGTAGGGTATATTAGGTGTGCCACAAATGAAATGTTGTTAATGGATAAGTGGAGGAAGGATTTTTACTTTCCATATTTATAGAAGTAGATATCTTGGGCCCTTTGATTGAAATAGAACTGTCGAACAAATTCCATGGCCATGGTGACATGATGAGTTTATTTCTGGATGTCCAAGAATGACAGATAAAGCATATAGTTTTATGACACTTCCACGAAACCTACATGATGAGATATTGAGACAAAGTGATTATATTACACAGTAAGTGTTTGTATGAGGTGACACATCAATGCGGCATCAACCTCTTTATCTTGGGTGCCTTGACCCATTTCTAGATAGTAATCATGGACTTCAAGAAATCCTACCTAATGCCAACGAGAAAGATGCCTAGAGGGTCACACACTAAATGTATTCAAGTATCTCTAGTAGAATAAAGATTATTCCTGTATGTGGTTTAATAATTATTCAAGGAAGCCTAAATAATTTTAATGTTTGAGGAAGAATTAAAAAAAGTACATGTCATGTATTAATGATTACACTCCATGTAGTTTTTATTTTGAAAAAAAAAATATCACTACTAGAAATGTGGCTTTTAGCGACCGCCATAGGCGCTCACTAAAGCCTTTTAGAGACCGCCCTGTGACCGTTTTTGGCGGCCGCAATTGCTCCATCGGTATTACTCAATACTGACCGCCAAAAGTGGCCACTGAAAGTTTCCTTTTAAACTTCCATATATTTGGGGTTGACCATATGCTGGGGAATGCATGCGTATAGGAGGTTAACAGGGAGGGACCCTGAGCTTGGGTCGATGGCCATGGAAGAAGTACGGTGGCCAGAGGGAGTGTCTAGGCTGACGTTGGGGATTCAACAGTGGTGGTTGACTATTGAGGGTGACAGGTTCGCTGGTAGTTGTGGTGGGGGCGATGGGAGGTGACGGGGTGGGGGCAATGGGGGCGACCTGTAGTGGCAGTGTAGCGGCAGGAGGTTTCGACGGCTGTTGCAGCGGGTGACATCGAGGAAGATAACGCGGGGGCGGAAAAAATCCTGCCATTTACTTTTCCGTGTTAGCGATCACATTTGGAAGTCACTAATAGTATCAATAGTGACCGCCAATGGCGGTCGTCCATGACCATAGGCCCAGAAACTAATAAATCTAGTAGTGTACACGCCGTGTATTATTGAATGTACATGCCGTGTAGTTTTCAGTTTGAAAAGGAAATGAATAAATGAAAACAAGATATACATGCCGTGTACAATGAATATACATGCTGTGTAGTTTTTAATGAAAAACAGCTACACACCATGTATTTATGATTACATGCCATGTAGTTTTCCCAGTCCAGATTTTGAGGAAATATCGTTTTATTAATTGATATTTATTATAATTAGTGTGGGCGCATGTGAAGGAATTAATGACTCGACAAGAGGTTTTCAAAAGAGTTAATGAAATAAATAAAATGTGTAACCCGTTTATTTATTGTCATAACTCTACAAAATCTAACCCAATTAAAAATATCCTCACAACCCCAACTCTTTTCCTAAGAGAATCGTTGTGCACAAATATTCTAGAGAATTCTCTCAAGACTGAAAGAACTCTGTCCTCCAAGAACACTCTCAAGACCGAGAGAGATCCACCTCAATCGGATCAAGGCGATCTAAGGAGGACAATGCATGCAAAGGATTCTCCATTCTAGCACCTAAAGATTCCTTTGGCGACGTCCAGAGATACATTGTGCACATGTGGATCACCACAAGAGGAAGTCTACACTTGGCTTCTGTGATGCAATGATGAATCACCTCAGAACATGACTAGAAATATCAATGAATAAGGAATACCATAAAAGGTAATTCTTGCCAATTAATTAAATTAATTATAATCAACCTCTGACGATCCACATTTATGGTTCCGTGACTGTTCCTCTTCTTTGTCTATTTCTGTGATTCTATCCCTGGAGTCTGGCGTTTATCATCGTATTGATCCTAGATTTATCATTCCTAATGACAAAAATCCAAGTGGGAACATCCACCCACAAGCTTCCGCTATGCACAAGACCTTCAATTGGTATCAGAGGAAATCAAAATGTTGTTTATTGTTATTTAATTTTCATTGATAATTTATGCATTCATATTTGATTCAATTCAAGATAAATCATTCTATAAAACTAAATGAACAAGACATGTTCTTCCTCCTTTGTTTATCAATTCACATCACAAAAATGGCCTTTTAATTTTAATTTTGTTTAAATTAAAAATGATTAACTCATCCAAAGGATCCGCTCTTTCTGTCTGTACAACACAAGAATACACGGCGTGTAGTGAAAACTACATGCCATGTACTTAGGTTCAACGAACTGGTACTGGTCCACCAAACCACACCATGTGAATTGATTACACCTAAGTATTTATTACCCCATGTTGACCAAAAATGAACGACACGTGGGAATAGGAATACACGATGTGTATGTTGAATCAACACGATGTGTAGTATGATCCGGCCTAGGTGAAATCGTGTACAAAAAGAAGTTGTGTTCCGCATACACAGGATTGCCAAGTTGGTAACCACATAACAAGGAAGTACACACCATGTTAGATTAATCTACACATTGTTTACACCAAAATTTCCAAAGTAAAAAAAACATGCCAAAGCCCTTGGTGTGTACTTTGTATAAAGTGTAAAAAACACGGCAGGCAGGCTATATTACAAATCGTGTACATTCTAGAAATGGAATTTCACCATGTTTCCTCCAAAATTACAAATAAATTTACAAGGAATATGGATGAGAAGAATCTCAAGGAAATTCAGAAAGGTATTAAAGATAAATAATTGATTAATTATAATATCATAATTAATTGAATTCAAGTGCGATTTATATTAAATAATAGAACAATTAAAAGAATTTGAATTATAAATATGAGTAAATGTCATTTCATGCTATGGATTATCATTAGCTAGAAAAAATACCCTTTGTATGTGTGTATGGTTTCATTTTAATTTTTTTAATTTAAATCTATTGGCCTGCGAGCCTTCTTCCAATAAAATTTAGGTCATGTGTTCCCATGGTTTCTTTAATGTAGAACCCATGTAATGGAGGATCTCCGAAGCCAAAGGAGATAGTTCAAAACCTGAATACAAGGCGAAAATAACCCATGAAGATGAAAAGGTGGACATATGGGAGCTGTAAAACATGAACCATCAGGTTCAAGGTGTTTTCCCTAGGTCAGGGTTAGCTTATTAACCCGTTAGATAAGCTAACCAATAGAATCTCATGATCATGCCATCTTATTTTTTTCTGTCTGATTTCATGGTTTATTTATTATTTATGTGTTTCCATGATCACATAATTATTGAAATAAACAAGCATGAAAAGATGGAATAAAATAAAAATCATACCATGCTTAAACATTATCAGAACATGGTTAATCACTTAAGTAAGCATCACTTAATATTAACAAGAATGTGATAATGAAAACAACGCATAAAGAATAAAATCCCTCAAATACTATACTATGTAAGACCAAGCCATCCATTACATGATTAAGGGCAAGACTAAATAAAACTAAGTGTTTGACCAACCCTTATTGGGACACTTACTTTTATAAAGGAAGCACTTATGAATGTTTCAGGTTGACTTAAACATTTTACATCAAGAGGAGTAGACCTTTCTAGACTTGTTGTAAAATGTAGTCAAGTGTTGAGGAAATCCAATTTAGGATTTCAGGATTGGGGAGTCCACTCAACAGATCAAGGAATAGTAAGCTCATAGTTGGCAAAGACCTACCTACCTAAATACCTTCTAATAGCTTGACCAACCCTTGTTGGGGTTATGTGAAGGGGAATATGGATCCTTTCCACAATAATTTCAAAGAAACTAGACATTCTGAGTTCAATGGGGAGGTCCATTAGGACATGATAAAATAGTGGTAGAATCAATGAATTCATTTATTATTTTTTCATAAAATGTAATCAATAAAGTACTGATAAATCTTCTCTTTTAATTTGTATAATCAATATGAAAAGCTCGTCAACCACATTATCTCTACAATCAATTCTAGATAAAGACAATATCCTCACCGAAAGTAACTGTCATGAGTGGTTTAGGTAACTTTGGGTTATCCTATAGCATGAATGAATGTTTTACGTGATGGAGTCCTCACATCATGATTATCCATCCCAAGGGGCGAGTGATCAAGATTTCTTGGTCTATGATCAACATTTGAAAGATGCACTCAACGTTCAATGTTTGATGCTATCATCAATGTCTCATGAGCTTATGAAGTCTAATGAAGACGTGGATACCTATACCATGCTCGAGCACCTCTGTGGTTTATACCAGAAGAGAGCAAGACAAGAAAGGTTTTATATATCTAATTCTCTATTTCAGAGCAAGCTTGGAGAGGGTTCCCCATCCGGGCCTCATGTAGTCTATCTCATTTTCTTCATTGAGCACTTGGAGGTTCTAGTGTTTAAACTCCCCGAAGAACTGGGTACTGATCTCATTCTCACATCACTCCCTTAGAGCTTCTCTAACTTTGTTGTAAATTTCAACATGAAAAACGCTGAGAAGTCTCTATCTGATCTTCTTATCCTTATTCTCTAAGTGGACAATGATATGAAACGTGATAAACCGTCTGGCCTTATGGGGAATAAAAGGAAAGGGAAGGCGAAGAGCTTTAAGCCCAAAGCTTCTTCAAGGCCTTCCATGAAAAGGAAAATCAAAGGGGAGTCAAGAGAACATGAGGCTATTTGTTTCACAGGTGGCAACAAGGGCCACTGGAAGAAAAATTTCACCCAGCCAAGGAAGAAAGGGGATGCTTCAGATGTGTTTGTTACCAAATGCAATCTATCTATTTCTTCTAATTGGGTATTAGATACTTCTTGTGGTTCTCAAATCTGTATCCAAATACAAGAACCAAGTATATTCAGAAATATTGATAGAGGTGAGGTGGATCTGTGAGCAGCCAACGAATCCAGACTCGTTGTTGTAGCTATCAAAGACTACCACCTCACATTGCCTACTAGGATGGTCTTGGTATTAAAAGGATGTTATTATGTACCCTCTGTAACCAAAAACATTGTTTCAGTATCCATATTAGATATGGATGGATTCATCTTCATGTTTTGAAATGAATGTTGCAACCTTTATAAAGATAAAATTTGTTTTGGTAGGGCACATTTATATAACAGCCTTTATGGGTTAGACTACACAAACCAATTAATGGAAATTGATGACAAAGTTAATTCACATCACTCATACCACACCCAACTTTGGCATCACCGGCTAGGTCATTTCAATGAGAAATGTTTGACAAAATTACATCAAGATGGGTATTTAGATTCTTTCGAACTAAAAACACTTGGTGTATGTGATGCGTGTCTACAAGGAAAAATGACCAAATACCCATTTAGTGGGAAAGGTGAAAGGGATATAGAGATTCTAGAATTAGTTTACACAGATGTGTGTGGACCATTTTCAGTTGAAGCAAGGGGTGGGTTCTCATACTTCATAACTTTTACTGATGATTTTAGTAGATATGGATATATTTACATAATGAGGTATAAGTCAGATTCATTTGATCGGTTCAAAGAATACAAGAATGAAGTTGAGAACCATCTTGGTAAGAAGATTAAGAAAGTCCACTCAGACACAGGAGGAAAATATCTTAATCAGGACATCATTGATTAATTACGAGGGTTTGGGATTCTATCTCAACTCACTCCTCCTTACACGCCTCAATGGAATGGAGTTAGTGAAAGGAGGAACCGTACCCTGTTGGACATGGTAAGATCAATGATGAGTCATGTGAGTCTTCCATTATCCTTTTGGGGATATGCATTACAAACAGCAGCACACATACTAAACCAAGTACCAACTAAATCGATAAATGGTATTCCATACAAAATATGGAGTGGAAGAAAATCCATGTTATCAAATTTACATGTGTGGGGTTGTGAAGAATTTGTTAAGGCCTATTTAGGGAAAAAACTTGCACCCAGAGGAAAAAAGTGTATCTTTATAGGATATCCCAAGGAAACAAAGGGATATTACCTATATAATCCCTCAAATAAAAAGGTTACAGTGGAAAGACATGCCATATTCCTTGAGAGGGAGCACATCTCCAAAATAGATAGTGGGAGCGAGATATAATTTGATGAAGTTAAGTCTAAAGATACATTGGAGTTGGTACAAGAACAAATTCCACAAAGCCCTATGGAAGAAATTTTTTTTCTAGTGACATAAGAACTGTGTAGGAGCACGAGAGAGGTAAGAGAACCAGAACAACATGGTTTTCTTATCACTGAGGATGGTGACTCATTATTGGCTAACAATGATGATCCTCTTACCTATAAGGAAGCAATTGAAGGCACAGACGCTGCCATGTGGAAAGAAGCCATGAATTATGAAATGGATTCCATGTACCAAAACTAAGTCTGGATTTTGGTAGATACTCTAGTTGATGTAAAGCCTATTGGTAATAAATGGGTATTCAAGAAAAAATTGGACATGGAGGGGAAAGTCAGCACCTGTAAGGCACGACTGGTTGCAAAAGGTTTTAGACAGTGTCAAGGAATTGACTATGATAAAACCGTTTCACCGGTTGTGATGCTGAAATCCATCAGAATCCTATATGTCATTGTCGCTTACCATGACTGTGAAATTTTTCAAATGGATTTCAAAACATCATTCT
This sequence comes from Viscum album, assembly GCA_963277665.1. Lineage (NCBI taxonomy): Eukaryota > Viridiplantae > Streptophyta > Magnoliopsida > Santalales > Viscaceae > Viscum > Viscum album. Next base: position 1,079,355,249 of record OY728145.1, on the reverse strand, counting down.
GTAAAGGGAACTTCCAGGAAGATGTCTACATGACACAACCTGAAGGGTTTGTGACTCCAAAGGATACCAATAATGTATTTAAGTTTCAGAAATACATTTATTGATAGAATCAAGCATCAAGGTCATGGAACATTCATTTTGATGAAGCTATAATATAATTTTAATTATGTTGGTCAGAGTGGATACTCAAGAGGGGGGGTGAATATAGTTCCAATTAAAATTTTTGTTACAAATATTCCTTTTAAAATCCCCCTATTTAAAACTAAGTTAAACTGTAGTGAATTTATACAGAGTGTAAATGTACAATTAGTTTCTCAAAGATTGATTAGATCTCAGTTAATTTAATCTGAATATTAAATTAACTATTGAAACTAACTTACTGGTTTACAATAAGTATAAACACTTGCTAATTTAACTATCAAAGTAGCTTTAAAACAAATTATATTTCTAAGTAGTTAGCAACAAAATATAAAATATATAGTATACTTATAACTTAAACTAAAATGCACAGCAGATGTAATCCAGTGGTCCAATCTCAAGCAAAGACTTAGTCCTCTCAAACAATTTATATAAATTGATCCATGCCCTGGATCGGGGTAAATAACAGTGGAAACATTGTCCAGGTACAAAGTCCTCTACCACATTTATACAAGGTAAAACAACCAACAGCTCACATGCTATCCAGGTCTTACTTGACCTCTACCACTATCCACAGTGGGATACAAGGGAGTTATAGATTTTGAATGAGGATTTAGAAATCCTCCAGCTCAGAACAAGAGACAGTGTGTGTATAAAATGTACAGATCACACACACTACTCAAAAATTAAATAAAATAATCACTAAGAGAGTAGATATGAGTTTTAGAAAGCTCTAGTGATTTGAAGTGCAGCTCTGGACTCTTGATTAATCAGAAATTCTTCGGAGTCCTTCTCTGGTTTGTTTCTGAAAAACAGAGTGTCGTTTTCTTCAAGTTCAGTTTGATCAACTTGAGTGTATGAGGAGCTCATTGTAGTTCATCACTCCTTCGTTAAGGTGCAGCTTGTGTTCTCCTTTAGAGAATGAAAAGGCTTTGTATATGTCCAGTGCTCTTCCAGTATGAATGCAGCGTTTTATTTTTCTGTGAATGCACCACGTTTCAATGTTGTTCAGCCCTTTCCATTTACACCCTTCATGTACCTTCTTGATTATCTTTTTTCTCTACAATCTACAGAGTCTTTGTCCTTCCTTTTATATGTTTCAGCTCCGGGAAAAAGAATGATTACCTTTTTCATGGGTAATAGGTACGGTTCCCTGACATGCCAAAAACTATCACTAAATAACATTAATTGCATTAAAAACATCAAATATGACCATTTTATAAAAAATAAATAATATTTAGAGTATAGAGTTTGACTGGTCATTCTTTCATTAGAAGCCTTCCATTGGTAGTGGTGTAATGGTGGACTGTGTAGCAGTGACCTTCTATCGGTAGCACTTTGATCATGTACCAGTAGCTCCTTGCATTGGTAGCTGTTTTGAACTTTTATCAGTAGCTCTTGATATTGGTAGCTCTATATACTGGTGACTACATCTATCGGTAGAATTTGCTTCTATCAGTAGCTTTTTTTTTATCGGTATCTTCATATCAGTAGACTTTCTTCTATCGGTAGCTCGTTTTGTATCGGTAGCTTCATATTGGTAGACTTACTCTATCGGTAACTTGGTCTACTTGTTCTATCGGTAGCTCAGTTTTGTTGGTAACTATCTATATCGGTGGAGTTGTACATACCGGTAGTTCTGTGTATCAGTGACCTTAGCTTATCGGTGACTATGTCTATCGGTAGACTATGTACCTGTAGATCTGTATTAGTAGCTATATGCAAATTAGCAACTAAATACTTATCTATTTTATGGAGAACATATCCATTTGAGTTAGAATTAATTCAAAACTCATATAAGCATAGTTAAACATTGATTAACATATTTCAAAGATTATTTAAACATTATTGTTGTATATAATGTCATAGATTGAGAGAATTAGAATATAGATAAACATTAATTGGGATTATCAAAGTATGTGAAAGAATAATTGGGATTATCAAAACAGGTGAGGTCAAAAATCTCCCAATTTTTGATAATCACAACTTATGATATTATAATTTTAAAATAATGAGTAATTGTATCAGAGGATATATCATTAAATTCAATTGTTTCAGAGAAAATAGTTTATTTTAAAACATAATGTATCAGAGGTAGATTTAAATGCAATGGTATCAGAGGTGAAAATCATAGTATCTCTTCCTTAGATAATATTTCTCCCCCTTTCGAACAAAAGTTAGTATGCCCAGATAAGTTTCCCTCTTATAATATTTCTCCCCGTTTATGATAATAAAAAAGTGGGAAACAAGAAAGAGAAAAGGAACAAAATGAGAAATAAAATAAATCCATTTGTATTTCATGTTGCAAAAAGGTACAAGGAAATAAAACAAAATACAAGGGATTCATATCAAATATCTTAGACACCTATTCAATCCACGTCCTCAATGTGAGATTTTCCCTTGGGATCAGAAATGGATTCAGACTGTGTGGATGCAGGTGAAGGCTTAGGAATTCCAGAGATGATCACAGGAGGATGAGCCACTAAAACTATTCATGGCCTGTACTGAGGAGTTCTTTGAGTGATCATAGGTGTAAGGCTTCGAATGTATTGGGATAGAGTCATCTGAACAGCAGAAGCAGTAGAGGCAGAGGCAGGTAAAGTTGTAGGTACAATAACTGGCCTAGCATCGACATGCAAGAAAGGCAACAAAAGATTTCTGAAATCCATAATTATTCCTCCTCCTCTCTCCATAGAAGACATGAAATCATCCTTGTTCTCTATGAATTTGTCTAAGGCTGGAGTCTGTTCCCTTAGTTTGATGACTTTCTCTCTGAAGGCTTGATTAACAAGAGGTAACTTTAGGTTTTCTAACAGAAGTTTGATGTGATTGTTGAGTTGAAAGTTCGTATAAATCCTTTGGAAATAGTAGTCTACCTTTTCTTTCAATTCCTTTTGAGAGGGAGAAGATTCTCTCATATAGTCTTGGACTATATTCATTATTTCTCAAGATGAATATCTAGTAGAAATCACAACTTTTCTCAGGTCGGATGAGTCCACAGAGACACTGGTTGATGTTGAACCAAGCTCCTCCTTCATCACAACTCTAATCTGATCAAAAACTATTGAAGGTCTCAAGTCAAGATAATCAACAGAAAAATATATGATTTCCTTGACGTTTTTGGTCAACCCACTAATAATATTTCTCACATGGGAATCCTGGGTGCTTACATGATAATTCATGGAGGTTTAAAATCCTTCAAAGACTGGTACCATCTGGCTCACAACACTTTTGACATAGGCTAAATCTTTATCTTCTTGGGATTTAGAACTCATATAAGATTCTAAAGAGATAACAGATTTCTTTAGAGCATCAACATCTTCTTCCAATTGAGATACTTGAGTCTGGAAAGCTGTAACTTCATCCACTATTTCTGCTACAAAGGTTGACATATTACAACCGAGAGAGAGTTCAAAATATTTTTCCAAATTGCTCATCTCATCAACAAAATAGTGCTTCAACTCAGCAACAGAATCATTAAAGGACTCTTTCAAATCATTCTTTAAGGATTCAAGGTCAGCCCTGGTGATCATATCAACAGGTGAAACCACAATAGATGCTCTTTCAGATACTATGCTGGACACTGAGTCACTCATAATTGATTGAATTGATGCCACCAGTGAAGCTTCCATTTTCCTAATCTCTTCCACAAAACTAATTTTGATATCAGACTTTAGCTTGTCTATATCATGCATTCTAACCAAATCTTCAGATAATAACTCAGTATGAATATCATAATTTGTTTTTGATCTATTGAGGGATGCCTCATTATCAGAATCAGGATAATCTAATCCACAAACCACAAAACCTGGGTCTTCTGCCCAATCCTCAATATCAACAGCCACTGAAACACTCCCAAATCTGGTTTAATGCTCCCCCTCAATGGGTGAATTCTCTTGTACAACAACAGTATTCTCAGCAGGTCTTTCTTCCTCAAAATAATCTTATACAATCAACTCCACCTCTACAACAGTAAGAGGATCCTCTGGTTTAGGCACAACTCCTTCTATCTCTCCCACTATATCTTTAACAGGTACAAATGAGCTTCCAATCAATTGACTCAGACTTAAGCAAACAGAATCAGATGCTTCAGATTCATTCTCTCTTTCTTCTTCATTCTCAGGGGCTGCTTGGTCTTCCTCATCAGTAGGTGTCTCTTCTTCTAATAGAGTTTCCTTTCTAGATGATAGAATTTCAGCAATAGGACTTGGGGGAAAGTCCAGATCTCTTCCATCAGCCATTGAAGTCTCATCTTCATCAGCCTCATCACTGTACTCAGGTTCTTCTTCATCAGGTCCTAGACCTAGATCCCTCACATACTTAGGCCTTGAAGGATGATTCACAGGATTGAATTTATCATATACCTTCTCGTCATCATTAACCCACTCTCCTCTCTATGGGTTCCAGTTTATCTTCATATATTTTCAAACTGTGCTTGTGATACAGAAGTCATTCCTTACTACCACAATCTCATCTTGAGACTCAGCTACCCCTTTCACTTTGATCATCACTGAGATCAACTTGGCCTGGTCATTTCCTCCATTTGAATTATTAGTAATCTGCATAGATTCACTTTCACACAATGTCTAAAGAGATGCAGGAGATAGATATATTGATATCTTAGATTATCAAAGTCCCATCTCCTTCGAATTAAGACATGCTGAACAAACTTGAACATCAATCTGTTCTCTCCATCCATTTCAGCAGCCACCACTTGTCTTTGATTTCGATTACCGGTGATATCCTCCAAGGCAGTTTCATAATCGAATATATCACCTGTAGGTGGTATTGCTTTCAAGACATATCCTGATACACCTTCATGTGGTACCTTCAGGAATTCATCCCACTCAACGGATGAAAAACATATCTCCTTTCCATTCACAAAATAAATCACTCGATTCTCATATTCTAATTTCTCAAAGCTCACAAACTCATATAATTGTTTTATTAGCTTTGGATAGTAGGTACCATTGTTGTTAGAAAAGCAATATACACACTTTTGATCTTCTAGTAACTCGATAACTAATGATTTTCTAGCCAATATCCATTCCATGCATAGCTCTTTTTCGATCACAATGACTCTATTCTACAAATGAGGGTTCACTGGTCACCTCCCCGACCTTGTTCTACCAACACTACCACTTTCTTCTGGCTCAGACTTCTTCTTCTTTGCATTCAGTTTATCAAATTCATCTCTGATGGTAGTAACTTTGGTTTTTTCCATCTCTGGTTCGAGGAACTTATAGTTTTTGAGAAATTTGAGAGCTAAGGCTTGAGGGTCAAGAGTTTGAGGTTCAGTAGATTGAGAAGTAACTAGGACATTGTTTTATCATTTAGGAATCATAAAATAAATAAGTAAAATAAAATAAAGTAAATTGATTCAGATTCTGGCGGCAGACATAAGTTTAAAACAGCACACTCATCGGTAGGGTTTATCGGTGAGAATTCCTATCAGTGAGGTCCATCGGCGAGGTTTCATCGGTGAGGTTACATCAGTGAGGTTACATCATTGAGGTTGCATCGGTGAGATTGCATCGGCGAGGTTACATCGGTGAGGTTACATCGGTGAGGTATCTACCGATTAAGGTTAATCATTCCTAACTCATGTCTAATGTAACTTAACCTATCCGAACATAAAGTTTTGGTGAAAATGTCAGCTAATTAATGTTCAGTACATATAAATTCAAGAGTAATATCACCTTTTTGGTAATGATCTCTCAAAAATTGGTGCCTTACATCAATGTGTTTGGTCCTAGAGTGAGATACAGGGTTTTTTGGAATATTAATTGCACTAGTGTCATCACAGCTAATTGAAACCGGATTGAAGTCATAACCATAGTCCAAAAGAGTGTGTTTCATCCACAAAATTTGTGCACAGAAACTACTAGCAGCTATATACTCTGCTTCGGCAGTGGACTAAGCTACATAATTCTGATTTTTACTACACCAAGATACTAAGGATTTTTTCAATAAATGACATGTTCTAGATGGGATTTTTCTATCCAACATGTAACCAGCAAAGTCAACATCTGAATAACTCATTAACTCAAAAGATTGTCCTGTCGGGTAAAACAAAGCTAAGTTTACAGTGTGTTTAAGATACTTAAAAATTCTTTTAACATCAAGTAAATGAGATTCTTTTGGATTAGCTTGAAATCTTTCACACATACACACACTAAACATAATATCTTTTCGACTAGCAGTAAGGTAAAGTAAGCTTCCAATCATACCTCTATAATTGGTTTGATCCACTAGTTTCACAGTTCCATCTGCATCCAATTTATAGGCAGTACTCATAGGAGTATAATTTTTCTTAATACTATCCAAACCAAAACATTTTAAAAGATCCTTTTTATATTTACTTTGATTCAAAATAATACCATTTTCATTTTGAAAAACTTGAAATCCAAGAAAATATTTTTGTTCTCCCATTATACTCATTTCAAATTCATTTTTCATACTCTTTGAAAAATCAGTACATAAGGACTGTTTAGAAGATTAAAAAATAATATCATCAACATAAATTTGTACTCTCAAAACATCTTTAGAAATTCTTTTAATAAAAAGAGTTGGATCATCAATCCCTTTAGTAAAACATTGTGAAATAAGAAAATTTCTAAGTCTATCATACCAAGATCATGGAGCTTTTTTTAAACCATATAAAGCCTTATAAAGTTTGAAAACACGATTTGGGAAATGAGGATTAGTAAACCCAAGTGGTTGTTCTACAAAAACATATTCAATTATAAAACCATTTACAAAGGAACTTTTTACATACATTTGATATAACTTGAAATTCATATGAGCAGCATAGGCAAGCAAGATCCTAATGGATTCTAATCTTGCTACAGGTGAAAAGGTATCCACATAGTCTATACCGTCCTCTTGACTATATCCTTGTGCAACTAGCCTTTCTTTGTTTCTAACTATATTTCTAGACTCATCAACTTTGTTTCTAAAAACCAATTTAGTGCCTATTGTTAAAGTGTCCTTGGGTCTTTCAACTAATTCCTAGACGTTGTTTCTTTCAAATTGATTTAACTCTTCTTGCATAGCCATTACCCAAAATTAATCATTGATTGCTTCATTGACATTTTTAGGTTCTAGCTGTGAATGAATTGCTTGATGTTCAACCTATTTTCTTAGAGAATCTCTAGTCTGTGTCCCTCTATCAAGATTACCAACAACAGCATCCAAAGGATGATTCATTAGAATCCTAGTTGATCTAGTAAAGGTAGGACTAGAAATTTTAGGTTCATCTATTGGTTTGGGTTCAACAGAAGCAGATTCTAGAATATGTCCAGAACTGGATATTTTTACAGCAGGTTCTTTAGTTTTATCATTAAGGTCCAGAATAGACAAATCTTCTTCAAGATTTTCAAGAAATGACTTAGATTCATGTGGATCAGTTTCATCAAATTTGATGGGAATAGATTCTTCCACACACTTTGTTCTCTTATTTAAAACTCTATAGGCTTTTCTAGTTATAGAATATCCTAAAAATATTCCTTCATCACTCTTAGAAGAAAACTTTTTAATATTATCCTTGGTATTAAGAATAAAGACTTTTCAACCAAAGACTCTAAAGTATCTAAATTTAGGTTTTCTTTTGTTCTATAGTTCATAAGGGGTCTTTTTGAGAACAGTTCTGACTAAGACTCTATTGATGATATAACAAGCTTTATTTATTGCTTCAGTTCAAAAGTAAATAGGCAGGTCATACTCATTAAGTATTGTTCTTGCAATTTCCTGAAGGGTTCTATTTCTTCTTTCTACTACACCATTCTACTGAGGTGTCCTAGGGGTAGAGAAATTGTGAGTATATCCATTTTGTGAGAAAAAGGACACAAACTCATGATTTTCAAACTCACGGCCATGATCACTTATCAAGGTCTTGATCTTAAGTCCACTAAGGTTTTCTAGAGACTCAGAGTATTTAAAAATGTAAGAACAAGCTTCACTTTTGTGAGCTAAGAAGTATACCCAAGTAAATATTGAAAAATCATCTACTAGGACCCAGACATAATGTTTCCCATTTAAACTAGAAACTCTAGATGGTGAAAATAAGTCCATGTGAACCAACTCAAGAGGATGAGAAGTTGAAACTTCTTTCTTTGATTTAAATGAAACTTAATGTTGTTTTCCCTTTTTAAAGGGATTACAAACTTTGTCAGTTGGGAATTCAAGTTTAGATAGGTCTCTAATTAAATTCTTCCTAGTCAGTTTTCAAAGTTAATAAATGTTGCAGTTTACTAATCTTCTATGTCAAAGCCTTGATTCTTTATGAAAATCATTTAAACAAGTAACATTTTGTTTGGATAAAGAATTTAAATCAACAGCATAAACATTTTCAATTCTTAAGCCAGAAAATACTAAAAACATTTTTGGAATTAAAAACATTACAAGAATCATTTTCAAACTTAACATTAAATCCATCATCACCAAACTGAGAAATACTTAACAGATTGTATTTAAGTCCATCAATAAACAAAAATTTATAAATTAGAACTGAATTAGTGTTACGAAACTGGCCTAGGACGATGATCTTTCCTTTAGAATTATCACCAAAGGTGACATGGCCTCCAGAAACCTTTATTAAGCTCTTAAAGCATGAGTAATATCCACTCATATGCCTTGAACATACACTATCCAAGTACCATGCCATCTTGTGAGAACTCTTTAAGCATGTCTCTTACAAAACAGGTTTAGATGGAAAATTATTTTGGTACCTAGATCTTCTTGGGTCCAGACAGGTTAGCAAGAAAAGCTTTAGGTACCCAAAGTTTTCTTATGGGTCTCATATAATCAATAGATTCAACGGATTTTGAAATATAAACTCTATTTGATCTATAACATTGTGAGTGACTAGTTGAATCATATAAATTTCCAGAACTAGAACTAGCATATTTTTCTCCAGATTTAGGAATAAATCTAGTTTTAGTGATCTGTCTCTTTCCTGGCTGATAGCCAAAACCAGTAGTATACTTTGGTGCAACTTGATTACCTAACATTTGAGTAAGTGTATCTTTCCCCTTTGTTAATTTTTCTAAGTCCTTTCTAAGTTGTTCATTAGACATTTTCAGTTTAGTATTTTCCTTTACCAGTTGAGCATTCTTTTATTTTTCTACACTTAGATCTGTTTTAACAGTACTAGTCAAGGCATGCTATTTTATCAAACATTTATATTTTTTATTTAGTTCGTTGAAGGTATCTTCGAAAATATTTCAATATTCAAATAGTTCAGCCTTAGAAATATTTTCATCATTATCTGAATCACTATTATTTCTAGAATAATAATCATTTAGAATAGGGGAAACAGGTACCTCAGATATGTTAGTCATGAAGCACATATTGGCATGAGTCTTTTCAGAATCAATAGCCTCTGATTCACTTGTATTGTCTTCCGAAGCACTCCAAGTTTCTTTCACCGATTTATTATACTTGTTGTCCTTATATCATATTTATTTTTGAATCTTAACTTTGGATAGTCAGACTTGATGTGTCCTTTCCTCTTTCATTCATAGAAGACTATATCATCTTCCTTATTAGATTTCTTCCAATCCTTCTTCCACTTACCTTGTTGATCATACTTACCCTTGTAGTTTGGTTTTATAAATAAATTATTCTTCCTATAGAACTTCTTAAATATCCTGGCTATTTGAGTCATTTCTGCATCACTATCAGTTTCAGAACTTTCACTTGTTGAGCTCTCAGTAGGTGTGTGAACTTTCTATTTGTCCTTGCTCTTTGAGGCAGTAGACTTGATATCCACTAACTTCCTCTTGGGTTCATCGTCTTCTTCCTTGTTCACCTTCAATTCTTCCTCATACATCATAAGCTTACCTATTAATTCTTTAACAGGCAGTTTGTTGATGTCACATGATTCTATAATGGAAATAGATGTGCCTCTCCATCGGTCTGGTAGACATCTCTATATTCTCATAATTTTTTCCTTTGCTGGAACAACCGTTCCAAGTGAGCTCATAGTGTTGAAAATCTCATTAAACCTAAGATACATGTCATAGATAGGTTCCCCAGTCTTCATTTTAAAATTATCATGTTTAATAGTATAAGTATTCAGCCTCATTTCTTTAATATTGGTTGTTCCCTCATGGGAAACAGCCAAAGTGTCCCAGATTTCATAACCAATTTTTCAAGCAGATATTATATTAAACTCTTCATCTCCTAGAGCACAATACATGGCATTCATAGTGTTACAATTATCATTGTAATCAGTCTTAGTGGGTTCATCCCAAGTAGTTCTATCAGTTTGTGGAATTTTATATTGAGTTTCTATGGCATTCCAGATATCAAATCCCATACTATCCAAATGAATTTTCATCTTAAGTTTCCATGGGGCATAATTTTTACCATTAAAGAAAGGTTTCCTGTTGGTAGCAGCACCTTTTGTCTATTTTCCATAACTAGATTTTAGAAAATATATTTTAAGAGATAAAATTTAGAGTTAACAAAAATTTAAGATCTTTAAATATGGAACTAAAATCACAGTTGAAAAAACAGAGTATTTTGAAAACTTTAAAAAACAATCCTCTGATACCAAATGTTGGTCAGAGTGAATACTCAAGTGGGGGTGAATTGAGTTCCAATTAAAATTTCTGTTACAAATATTTCTCTTAAAATACCCCTATTTAAAAATAAGTTAAACTGTAGTGCATTTATATAGAGTGTAAATGTTCAATTAGTTTCTCAAAGATTGATTAGATCTCAGTTAATTTAATCTAGAGATTAAATTAACTTTTGAAACTAACTTACTGGTTTACAATAAGTATAAATACTTTCTAATTTAACTATCAAAGTAACTTTCAAACAAATTATATTTCAAAGTAGTTAGCGGCGGAATATGAAATATATAGTATACTTATAACTTAAACTAAAATGCACAATAGATGAAACCAAGAGGTTCAGTCTCAAGCAGAGACTTAGTCCTCTCAAAAAATTTATATAAATTAATCCACACCCTGGATCGGGGTAAACAATAGTGAAAACACTGTCCAGGTACAAATAACTCTACCACAGTTATACGTGGGAAAACAACCAATATATCACATGAAATCCAGGTCTTACTTGACCTCTACCACTATCCATAGTGGGATAAAAAGGAGTTATAGAGTTTGAATGAGGATTTAGAAATCCTCCAGCTTAGCACAAGAGACAGTGTGTGTATAAAATGTACATAGCACACACACTGCTCAAAATGTAATAAAATAATCACTAAGCTAGTAGATATGAGTTTTAGAAAGCTCTAGTGATTTGAAGTACAGCTCTGGACTTTTTTGATTAACCAGAAATGCTTCTGAGTCCTTCTCTGGTTTTTTTCTAAAAAATAGAGTGTCATTTTCTTAAAGTTCAGTTTGATCAACTTGAGTGTATGAAGAGCTCTTTGTAGTTCTTCACTCCTTCACTAAGGTGCGGCTTTTGTTCTCCTTTAGAGAATGAAAAGGCTTCGTGTATGTATAGTGCTCTTCCAGTACGAATGCAATGTTTTATTTTTGAGTGAATCCACCATGTTTCAATGTTGTTAAGCCCTTTCCATTTACACCCTTCACGTGCCTTCTGGATTATATTTTTTCTCTTCAATTTGCCTGGTCTTTGTCCTTCTTTTTATAGCTTTCATCTTCGGTAAAAATAATGATTACCTTTTTCATGGGTACTAGGTACAGTTCCCTGACATTCCAACAACTTTCATTAAATGAAATTAAATGCATTAAAAATATCGAATATGACTGTTTTATAATAAATAAATAATATTGAGAGTATAGAGTTTGACTGTTCAGTCTTTAATTAGTAGCCTTCCATTGGTAGTAGTGTAATGGTGGTGTATCAGTGACCTTCTATCGGTAGCTCTTTGATCATGTACCAGTATCTCCTTACATAGGTAGTTGTTTGAACTTTTATAGGTAGCTCTTGGTATCGGTAGCTCTATATACTGGTGACTTCATCTATAGGTAGAATTTTCTTCTATCGGTAGCTTGTTTTTTATCGGTAGCTTCATATCGGTAGACTTGCTTCAATCGGTAGCTCGTTTTGTATAGGTAGATTCATATCAGTAGACTTGCTTATATCAGTAGACTTACTCTATCAGTAACTTGGTATACTTGTTTTATTGGTAGCTCAGTTTCTGTTGGTAGCTATCTGGATCAGTGGACTTGTACATACCGGTAACTCTACGAATCGGTGACCTTAGCTTATTGGTGACTATGTCTATCGGTAAACTAAGTACCTGTAGATCTGTATGAGTAGCTATAAGCAAATTAGCGACTAAATACTTATCTGTTTTATGCAGAACATATCCGATTGAGTTAGAATTAATTCAAAACTCATATAAGCATAGTTAAACATTGATTGACATATTTCAATGATTATTTTGACATTATTTTTGAATATAATGTCATAGATTGAAAGAATTAGAATATAGATAAACATTAATTGGGATTATCAAAGTATGTGAAAGCATAATTGGGATTATCAAAATAGGTGAGGTCAACAGATTTGTTAAGGATGAATGTGAGCCTTGTGTCTACAAAAGGTTTAGTGGAATTGAAGTTGTTTTCCTAATAGTATATGTTGATGACATATTACTAATTGGAAACGAAGTACCTATCTTATAGTCAGTTAAGGCATGGTGGGATAAATTCTTCTTTATTAAAGAATTGGGCTAGGCAGCATATTTTCTTGGGATCAAGATCCATCATGATAGATCTAAGAGAATGTTGAGCCTAAGTCAAAGTACATACATTGAAAAGATACTGAAGAGATTCAGTATGGAATAGTCTAAGAGGGGATTGTTTCTAGCATTTATCTTTCCATGAAAATGTGTCCTCAAACAGATGAGGAAAGAATGAAAATGGAAATGATCCCATACGCATCTGCGATTGGTTCAGTCATGTATGTTATGATATATACAAGTCTAGATGTTTCTTACGCATTAAGTGATGTAGGCAGATATCATGATGATCCAGGAGACCGCCATTAGATGGCAGTTAAGACTATCCTTAAGTATCGGAGGCATACTAAGGATATGTTCCTGGTTTATGGAGGATATAAGGAACTAGTCATTAGAATAATTGTAGATGCTAGTTTCCAGATTGATCAAGAAGTCATGAAGTTGCACACTGGATACATCTTCAGTTTGAATGGAGGTGTAGTGAGATGGAAGAGCTCAAAGAAAGGTATAGTCTTAAATTCTACAGCAGAGTCTGAGTATATCTCATATTCTGATGCAGCTAAAGAAGCAGTATGGATGTGAAGCTTTGTCCAAGAGCTGGATGTAGTACCTATCAGTAAAGATCCTATCACACTCTATTATGATAATACTACAGTAGTGGACCTTTCAAAAGAGTCAAGGTCACATCAATGGACAAAGCACATAATTCGGAAATATCATCTCTTGAGAGATTTTTCTCAGAGAGGTGAAGTTTTAGTGAGCAATATTTCCATGGAATACAACATGGAGGACCCTTGACTAAAGCCTTGACTCAGCAGAAACATGATCATCATGTGAGGTCTAGCGGACTAAAAGTCGTAGGTAGTTGTCTCTATTACAAGTGGGATTTTGTAAGGGTTGGTGTCTTAAGAAGCAACTATTTTGTACTTGTATTACATGAATGTACACTTATTATATATTTTTCATTGTTCTGCATGACTATAATAAAATAATGTCTTGGAATATTTGATGCATTTATAAGGTCATTGCAGATCCCCATTATGATGAGAACCATGAAATTCTATAACAATATTCATAAATAAAGATCTATAGTTAGATGACATACTATGATAGGACACATAGTATACAGACTGTCATGTGCGAGTACTCGTAAGAAGACGATACTCTCTCTCATGGAGTTCTCACTTGGTTATCTTCAAGAAGGGGGATTATGTGAACAGACCCACCAGTAGAAATTCTGAATGTCTTGCTGTCATTGGACATTGTAATCTATGAGCATGTGTAATGGTCCTTAGACTGGAAGATTATCATTAACTCATGTCATGACTCACACACTTATATTTGTTGACGAAAACTGTCATAAAAAGAGTTGGAGGGAAGTAGGGTACGCTGGGTGTGTCACAAATGACATGTTGTTAATGGATAAGTTGAGGAAGTATTTTTCCACTCCATATTTATGGAAGTAGATATATCAGACCCTTTTATTGAAATAGAACTGTCGAACAAATTCAATGGCCATGGTGACACGACGAGTTTATTTCTGGAAGTCAAAGAATGAAAAATCAATCATATAGGGTTATGACACTTCCATGAAACCTGCTTGATGAGATATTAAGACAAAGGGATTAAATTACACAGTAATTGTTCGTATGAGGTGACATGTCAATGCAGTGTCACCTTCTTTATCTTGGGTGCCTTGACCCATTGCTAGATAGTAATCTTGGACTTTAGGCAAGCCTGCCAAATGCCAACGAGAAAGAGGCCTAGAGGGTCACACACTAAGTGTATTCAATTATCTCAAATAAAATGAAGATTATTTTGGTACATGGTTTAATAATTATTCAAGGAAGCCTAAATCGTTTTAATGTTGGAGGAATAATAAAAACAAGTACACGCCGTGTATTAATGATTACATTTCGTGTGTTTTTTATTTTGAAAACAATTACACGCCGTGTATTATTGAATGTAAACACCTGGTAGTATTCATTTTGGAATGGAAATGAATAAATGAAAACAATATATACACGTCGTGTACATTGAATGTACACGCCGTGTAGTTTTCAATGAAAAAAAAGTACACGTCGTGTATTTATGATCGCATGCCATGTAGTTTTTCTAGTCCGGATTTTGAGGAAATATCAATTTATGAAATGATATTTATTATAATCAGTGTGGGTGCATGTCAAGGAATTAATGACTCGACATGAGGTTTTCAAAATAGTTAATGAAATAAATAAAATGCATAACACGTTTATTTATTATCATAACTCTACAACCTCAAACCCGATTATAAATATCCTCAAAACCCAAATTCTTTTCCTAAGAGAAACTTCATGCACAACAATTCTGGAGAATTATCTCAAGACTGAATGAAATTCATCTTCCAAGAACACTCTCAAGACCGAGAGAGATCCACCTCATTCAGATCAAGGTGATCTAAGGTGGACGATGCAAGCAGTGGATTCTCCACACTAGCACTCGGAGATTCCTTTGGCGACATCTAGAGATATGTGGTGCATGTGGGGATCACCACTAGAGGAAATCTACACTAGGATTCTGCGACGCAATGACGAATCACCTCAGAACGTGATCATAAATATCAAAGAAGAAAGAACGCCATAAAAGGTAATTCTTGTAAATTAATTAAATTAATTATAATCAACCTTTGACAATCCACATTTATGGTTCCGAGATTGTTCCTCTTCTTTGTCTATTTCTGTGATTCGATCCGTGGAGTCTGGCGTTTATCGTCATATTCATCTCGGATTGATCATTGCTAATGGAAAAAATCAATGTGGGCACATCCACCCGTGAGCTTCCTCTGGGACCGGGACCTTCATGAGGTATCTTCAGACCATGTATAAAATCTTGTTTCCCTTGTTAGATAATAAGTTCTCTCATCTAAGTTTCTCGTACATTATACCCTTTTAAACCCTTAATATAGCATATGAAAATGCATTTAACAACCCTAGGATACTTTTTTTAAACTATTCCTCAGAAAAATAAGTGTAGCCAAATACTCTAAGATGTCTATAAGATGGATAAATGATACTCTAATGTTCCTTTTAGAGTCCTAGAACCATTGGAATATTATGGAAACGTTTTTATCACATAATCTATTATAGTGTAAGACTCATCTCAAAAGGACTTGGTAAATCCTAAGTATGACAACCCTGCTTTTATTACAAACTTAAACATGATTTATTACATAAAACTTCACTTGATACAACAAAGAAGATTGAGAAGTTTAGTGTCTTTGGGGATTAGTACAATTACATAAAAACATAAAACATGAAATAAAACATCTTTATTGAAAACTTCCTTTACATGACCACTACATTCCCTCGTACTTAGCATTGAATGGGATAACCTGAGGACATTCATAAGAAAAGGGTGATCTATAAAGCCCAGTAAGGGAGTACACATGGAATAACATGAGGAGTACAATACATGTTAGACAATAAGCATATCAATAGAGCATATAGGAAACATGAACATAATGGCATGATAAAGCATGATAATCATAACATGGAATTGTGGCAACAACACTTAACATGGAATTAGCATGAGCCAAGGCTCATTGCACATAGAGCAAGAGTAAATCTTCATTGCACATAAAGCACAGGTAAACCCTTGTTGCACTTGAATTAGCATGAGTCAACACTCATTGCACATGATGTATCATGATACTATACTTTAACCAATGCATTAGAGCACTATAAGGGCGCACCATTCTTAAACATTTCATTTCATGCATAAGTGTGCCACATGGATCATAAAACATGGATTCATAAAACATAATCATTTATTCCACGATAAATGAATGTGGAATTCATACATGAAACATTGTAATCAATAAGTAAAGGTGCATAAAGGTGGATACCCTTGATGGAGAAATGGGCATGGTATCCACTACACAATGGCATTGGCTTAGAAATCAGTGTGATTTCGGCAGCGTAACGGCGTGACATAAGAATTCACAAAAAATGTTGATGAGAGAGAAAGGGGTTCCTCGTAATATTTACATGTAATGGACAGTAATTAGTTCATATAGATACATGTTCCAACAATTGTAATGGAATTTAGATTCATGATACAAAAGTATTGCTTGAATGTAAATGACGAGAGAGAAGTTCCTTTCGGAATTTCGGCATAGTAACAGGTGTACATGGGAGGCATTTAATGAGAGAGAAAGGGGTCTCCCATCATTCAAAAATAAATAGGGCAGTATGATGGAGGTGTGAAACCATACCCCAACATTCATAATTGAAATTAAAAGGCAAAACAACTTAAAGAAAATTGGACAAAAATGAGAAAGGAATAAAAAACCCTTACTTGAAAGTGTGCTTCCAAAGGATAGAGAGAGGCTTGTGAGAGGCTTCTTGGGAGCTTGGGGCACCTTGGGAGGATTCTAAAGAGAGTATTGCAGAGGGCGGACGAACTCCAAAGTCTTTGAGTGAAGATTAACTGGGAGCTTGGGCGGGTTTATATAGGAAAGGTGAGGGAATTCTTTATTATTTAGGTTTGGGACCCCGTATATTAAATTAATACAATCCACAAACCATACCATTGTTTTTACCCAAGGTTTTTGGAAAAGTGAAGAAGAAAAAAATATTTTATAAGGCCAATTTCATAACTTCTTAAAATATTAGGGTTGCTTATGTGGAGGTGAGTCACACTCCCATGGAAATTAATTTAAAAAGGCAAGGTGTTGAATAAGTCTTGAGGGGTCCATTAATGCTTTGAAAAGTAAGTTAAACAAACCCAAAATCATATTATTGTAATTTTAAAACATATATTGGGCGAACATAAATATTATAGTATGTTATTATATCACTATTGGGTCATTATGATGTCATAAAACTCATTATATATTTAAACGGTATTTAATTTTTACTCAAACATTTGACTGTCTCAGAAAATTATGAAAAATTCACCGTTGGATAATTTCGACATCCTGATTCCAAAAATAAAATTTATTTTATCTTAATAATTTTCTATATATGTTAATTTTTACTTTTAAAATAAAAATAGACATTTATCGAAAATTCACAGGTTTGGACAAAAATGGATTTCAAACCTTAATAAAAATTATAATTGAATTCATAAAATTATAAGATCATTTATATTTAATAAAAATTAATTTAATAATAATAATAATATTTTATTAAAATATTATTTAATTCAAAAATCCTTTAATTAAAAAAATAGAATTCTTAGTTAAATAAAAACTAAAAACACTATTTGTACTTTAAAAACTATTTACAATGTATCATAAATGACTAGAAATTATACTCATTATTATATACAAAAAAATAATGTACATGAACATAGTACTACTTATTTGTTACATAACCCCTTAAAATAGCTGCATAAGACCTAAGGGTAAGGTGTGAGATGGTGATAGACTCTTGGGTGGCTCGGATAGCATCGCTCGAGTGGTAATTTCAATCAACTTCCACTTTTCCTGTAGATGGTCACGTTCGAGCTTGACAAGATGAAGCTCATCTTGGGCTTGGTCAAGGGAGAAGCCCAACGATGCCACCTCTTTTCCGAGCTCCGACAAATGGGCTTCGTACGGAGCAATTCTAATGGACGAGGCCATCACTTCTTTTGTCTATGTAAAATTGGATGTGTTAAAGCCCTATATTTATACTAATCATGTGATCACTATTCAATGGCTATATTAGCAATGGTCAAAATTCTTAACATAAAACCAATGAAGTTGACATTTTATATAAACATAAAGAGACATTTAATTAGATCAAGATGGATTTCCATTAATAAAACTTTGGGTCGTTACAATATTCCCCCCTTAAGAAATTTCACCCTAGAAATTTTCATTTTCCCACACTAAAACAAATATGGGTAACTCACCTTCATCATATCCTATGATTCCCAAGTCGCTTCTTCAAACTTGTGGTTTCTCCACAACACCTTGATGAGGGGCATTGTCTTATTTTATAGAACGTTTTCTTTACGATCTAATATCTTCACTGGTTGTTCCTCATAAGAGAGATCATCTTCTAGTTGTACCACCTCAGAAGAGAGTACATGTGAAGGGTCTAGTATGTACTTCCTTAAGAGGGATACATGAAAGACATCATGTAGTTGGCCATAGTAGGTGGATGTGCTAGTTGATAGGCCACAACCCCGACACGATCAAGAATCTCGAAGGGGCCGATGTACCTTGGACATAACTTCCCTTTATTTCCAAACCTCATGACCTTCTTCCATGAAGATATGATTAGAAAAACCATGTCTCCAACATTAAACTCAAGGTCTCATCGATGATTATCTGCATAAATCTTCTGTCGACTCTGAACTTTATTGATATGCTGCTGAATTGTATTCACCTTCTCCACCATTTCCTCAACCATTTCTGGTCCAAGCAGCTTACATTCACCGACATCATCCCAACATGTCGGTTTCCTTCACCTTTTCCCATACAGGGCTTTATATGGTGCCATTTGGATGCTCGAGTGGAAACTGTTATTATAAGAGAACTCAACAAGAGGAAGATGTTGATCCCATCCTCCTTTAAAGTCCATTGAGGAGGCTCTCAACATATCCTCAAGTGTTTGGATATTCCGCTCGGATTGGCCATTAGTTTGAGGATGATAGGCCGTACTGAAGTTCAGTTCAGTATTCAGAGCATGTTGAAGACTCTTCCAAAACATAGAGGTGAATCTTGGATCTCGGTCAGGCACAATAGATAGTGGTACTCCGTGCAACCTTACCACATCCCTGATATATATCTGTGCCAGTTGATCCAATGAAAAATCCTCCCAAATAGAAATGAAGTGTGCATCCATTGTAAGACGATCCACAACAACCCAGATTGCATTGTTGCCTTTAGATGTCCTTGGAAGTCTGGTGACAAAGTCCATGGTGATGTTCAACCATTTCCATTCTGTTATGGGCAATGGTTGCATCATCCCCTTAGACTTCTGCCTCTCTGCCTTCACTTGCTAACACACCAGGCACTTTGATGTATATTCAACGATCTCCTTCTTCATATTATCCCACCAAAAGTTTTCTTGGAGATCTCGATACATCTTTGTGCTCCCTGGGTAAATAGATAAATTTGAACTATGTGCATCATCCAAAAGTTCCTTCTTCAGCTCCGGACTTGATGGAACACATAGACTTTTCCCAAACCACACAATTCCTTCTTCATTAACATTAAACTCTGAGGATTTCCCCTTTTTGATAGCTTCCACTTTTTCCTGAATTCCAAGATCATCCTTTTGAGCATCCTTTAACCTTTCCAAAAGAGATGGTTGATCAATCATTTGTGAAAGGATTTGTGATGTTCCCTTCTCTATTATTCCCATGTCCATCTTCATAAAGTCTAAGAAGATTAGATCCTTATCAATTATCATCATTGATAGAATCGATGGATCCTTTCTACTTAGGGCATCTTCCACCTTGTTCGCTTTCCCAGGGTGGTAATGTATTGAATAGTCATAATCCTTGATGAGCTCTATCCATCTTCTCTGGAGCATATTAAGTGCTTTCTGTGTGAATATATATTTAAGACTCTTGTAGTTAGTATATATCTTACATTTCTCTCTATAGAGATAATGCCGCTAGATTTTCAAGGCAAAGATCACAACCGCCAACTCCATATCATGTGTTGGATAGTTTCTATCATGGATTTTAAACTGCCTTGAGGAATAGGATATCACTTTATCATTCTGCATCAGCACACAGCCTAAGACCTTCTTTGAAGCATCACTGAATACCACAAAAAGCTCCCCACTTGTGGGTAAAGTGAGCATGGGCACAGTGATAAGCCTCCTTTTCAACTCCTTGAAGCATTCTTTGCATTCATCACTCTAAGAAAATGTTACTCCCTTCCGAGTTAGCTTGGTAAGAGGGTTTGAAAATTGTGCGAAATTTCTCACAAATCGTTGATAATATCCAGCTAACCCCAAGAAGCTACGGATATCCGTTACCGATGTTGGCCTCGGCCATCCCTCAATTGCATTTGTTTTGGAGGGATCCACATATATCCCATTGCTTGCGATGGTATGGCCCAAGAATGAGAATTCCTTCAACCAGAACTCACACTTTCTGTACATTGCATAGATATTCTCCTCGCGAAAAGTCTCCAATACAGTTCTTAAATGCTCCCCATGATCCTCCTTGGTTTTGGAGTATATTAGAATATCATCTATAAAGACTACCACAAATTTGTCTAGGTAATCTCTAAAGACTCTATTGATTAATTCCATGAAGATTTATGGATAATTGGTGAGTCAGAAAGGCATTACTATGAATTCATAGTTCCCGTATCTTGTACGAAAAGCAGTCTTGGGGACATCTTCCTACTTCACCCTTACTTGATAATATCCTGACCGCAAGTCCACCTTGGAGAAGTATTGTGATCCACGCAACTGATCAAACAATTCATCGATTCTTGGGATAGGATACTTGTTCTTTATCGTGATTTTGTTAAGTTCACGATAATCGATGCAAAGCCGCATTGACCCATCCTTCTTCTTGATGAAGAGGACTGGTGCACCCCATGGTGAAGCTCTTGGGCGTATAAACCCTTTATCCAGATTCTCCTGTAGTTGTTTCTTCATCTCTTCAAGCTCAAAAACAGTCATTCTATATGGAGTCTTGGATATTGGTAGCACCCCAGGTATAAGTTCAATTGAGAACTCAACATCTCTTCTAGGAGGAATACTAGGCAGTTCCTCAAGAAACACTTCTGCGAATTCCCTCACAATAGGCATTTCTTCAAGGATGGTTTCTTCTTTGGACTCAATCATCTGATCCAGATACGCGTGCTCATAGGGTAGTAATATCCATGCTTGAGATGGCGGAGCTAAAGGAGATTCATCTTCCTCCTGACACTTGTAATGAATCAGGGACCGATTATCCATATGGAGTGTGATATCACTCTCCCGACAATTTATGTTGGATCTATATAAGGAAATCCAATCCAAGCCAAGAATTGAATCAAATTCCACCAGAGGGAGTATGACGAGGTTCGCCGAGAAATTCAATCCACAGATTATAACAGGGGGGACTTATATTCATGGGATGCAATGATTTCCGCATTTTTCAAACTCACCGACATCTTTACTTCCATGATTTGTGGTGGTGCTGGGATTGTTCTACTAAACTTTCAAGATATAAAAGAATGTTTAGAACCTAAATCAAAAAGTACGTTCACTATTCCTGAATGAATAACTAGCGCACCTGTCACCACTTCGTTGTCGGGGTTCACTTCGGTAGAAGTGATGGAAAAAGCTCTTCCTTGTTGCCTTGGAGGTTATTGGTTGCCTCCAAAAACCCTTGGATTAGGGCACTGATAAGCAAAATGACCCGGTTCTTTTAATTTGTAGCATTGAACAATGTGTTGAGGTTCGAACGGAGGGTTTCTCTTCTCTATCGCAGCCGCAGGTCTTTCTTGCTGATAGTTACCAGCTAGGTTCCCTTATCTTACACACCTGAAGCATTTCCTCGTCCCCTTAAGGAAATTTCCAGCGTGCTTATTCCCACACTTTTATCAAGTGGGGTGATGGATCTTCTTAGAACCGTTGAATTTATCCATCAGACCACCAGCATTGAAGTCCACCTTACGCTTCTTGTCCCCATGATACCCCTGTGATTCCCCGATCTTCATTTCGACATTGAGGGAACATCGGACAATTTCTTCATAGATGTCTAATTCATGGATCTATAATGCTTTCTGCAAGTTGGGCTTCATCCCACAAAAGAAGCGGTCAACCTTGCATTCAGGGGTAACGAAAAAGCCGGAAGCGTATCGTGCAAGCCTTGTGAAGTTTTCCTCGTACGCTCCAATATATTCATCATCTTTTTTCTTGAGGGAAAGGAAATCCCTTTCCATCTTAAGCTGGAGGGTGCACAAAAAATATTTATCGAAAAAAATCTTCCAGAAATCCTTCCATTCCAATGTCTCGATCGCCTCCTCAGACTTCGTATTTTTTGATCAACGTCTACCATTGATCAGCTTCACCTTCCATGCAATAGACTTCCAGGAGAACCTTCTCTTGTTCAGAACATTGAAGGATGGAGAAGATATTTTCAATGGAGTTGATCCATTGTTCATCGATCATGGGATCAGATGATCCACAAAAAGTAGGAGGACTTTGTCTCATAAAGCTCTCGATAGCGACTTGTTCTTTCTTAGGGGGGGGTTTAACATTCCTCTTGACCTGTGTTTCTATTAAAAACTTGAGTTATCTGAGAGATAAGAGTGACAAAGTTTGCGATTCCTGCTCCCATTGGATTGGGCATCTCATTAGTACAGTCATCACACTGATCTTCACAACGGTTGTTAGCCCGAGTCCTCCTATTACCGACCATTGGCTAGAATAAAAGGAAAGATAGGGGTAACACATAAAGGGTAATCCAAAGACAAAAGTTTATGACTCGTAAATAATCTTTTATTTCCTTAACTCATGAGTCTTTAGGATTCAATATAGGATTTTCAGGATCTACTTTCTAACATATATTCTTAGGGGAATTTTTTTAATACCCTTAATAAGGGTTCATACTAAGCTTGTGAATTTACCAAAGCATATCCCCCGGGAGTGTCGTAACCAAGAGTGTAGCAAGGCTCGTTGTCGTGCATCAGTTCCCATTCGAGTCTAGCTTAATGTGGTGTTTTCGGGTTTTACCCCTAGGATACATCTATGCCAGAGCCGCCTCTACCTGCTCGTATCCAGACATGGATGTATTTGTCTGATAAACCACTTACTCAGTACTTACCAAAACTTAGGGATGTTTTTATTATACTTATTCTTGTCTCTAAGGCTTTACAAGGGTTTCCTAATCCCAAAAATAACTAAACCTATCCTCTGATACCAACTATGACAACCCAGCTTTTATTACAAACATAAACATGATTTATTACATAAAACATCACTTGATACAACAAATAAGATCGAGAGGTTTAGTGTCTTTGGGGATTAGGACCATTACATAAAAACTTAAAACATGAAATACAATATCTTTATTGAAGACTTCCTTTACATGACCACTACATTCCCTCATACTTAGCATTGCATGGGATAACCTGAGGGCATGCATAAGAAAAGGGTGAGCAATAAAGCCCAGTAAGGGAGTACACATGGAATAACATGAGGAGTACAATACATGTTAGACAATAGGCATATAAATAGAGCATATAATAAACATGAACATAAAGGCGTGATAAATCATGATAATCATAACATGGAAATGTGGCAACAACACTTAACATTGAATTAGCATGAGCCAAGGATCATTGCACATGGAGCATGAGTAAATCCTCATTGCACATAAAGCAAGATTAAACCCTCATTGCATTTGAATTATCATGATTCAACACTCATTTCACATGACGTATCATGCTACTATACTTTACCCAATGCATTGGAGCGCTATAAGGGCGCACCCTTCTTAAACATTTCATTTCATGCATAAGTGTGCCACATGGATCATAAAACATGGATTCATAAAACATAATCATTTATTCCACGATAAATAAATGTGGAATTCATACATGAAAATTTGTAATCAATAAGTAAAGGTGCATAAAGGTGGATACCCTTGATGGATAAATGGGCATGGTATCCACTACACAATGGCATTGGCTTAGAAAATCGGTGCGATTTCGGCAGCGTAGCGGCGTGACATAAGAATTCACAAAAATCGTTATTGAGAGAGAAAGGGATTCCTCATTATATTTACATGTAATGGAAAGTAAGTAGGTCATATAGATACATGTCCCAATAATTGTAATGGAATTTAGATTCATGATACAAATGTATTGCTTGAATGTAAAGGAGGAGAGAGAAGTTCCTTTCGGAATTTCGGCATAGTAACGGGTGTACATGGGAGGCATTTAATGAGAGAGAAAGGGGTATCCCATCATTCAAACATAAATAGGGAAGTATGAGGTAGGTGAAAAACCATACCACAACATTCATAATTGAAATTAAAAGTCAAAACAACTTAAAGAAAATTGGACAAAAATGAGAAAGGATGAAAAAACCCTTACTTGGAAGTTTGATTCCAAAGGCAAGAGAGAGGCTTGTGAGAGGCTTCTTGGGAGCTTGGGGCACCTTGGGAGGATTCTATAGAGAGTAGAGCAGAGTTTGGATGAACTCCAAAGGCTCTGAGTTAGGAGAAAGTGGGAGCTTGTGCGGGTTTATATAGGAAAGGTGAAGGAATTATTTATTATATAGGTTTGGCACCCCTTATATTAAATTAATCGAAACCAAAAACCATCCCATGGTTTTTGCCCACGAATTTTGGAAAATGGAATAGGAAAACAATATTTTATAAGTCCAAAGTCCGATCTTCTTAAAATATTAGGGTTTCTTATGTGGAGGTGAGTCACACTCCCATGGAAATTAATTTAAAAAGGCAAGGTGATGAATAAGTCTTGAGGGGTCCATTAATGCTTTGAAAAGTAATTTAAACAAACCCAAAATCACATTATTTTAATGTTAAAACATATATTGGCCGAAAATAAAGATTATAGTATTTTATTACATCACTATTGGGTCATTATGATGTCATAAAACACATTATATATTTAAACGGTATTTAATTTTTACTCAAAAATTTGATTGTCTTAGAAAATTATGAAAAATTTACCATTGGATAATTTTGATGTCCTGATTCCAAAAATAAAATTTGTTTTATATAAATAATTTTCTAAATATGTTAATTTTCACTTTTAAAATAAAAACCGACATTTATTGAAAATTCATAGGTTTGGACAGAAATGGCTTTCAAACCTTAATAAAAATTATAACTGCATTCATAAAATTATAAGATCATTTATATTTAATAAAAATTAATTTAATAATAATAATAATATTTTATTAAAATATTATTTAATTAGAAAATCCATTAATTTAATAAAATATAATTCTTAGTTAAATAATAACTAAAAACACTATTTGTACTTTAAAAACTATTTACAATGTATCAAAAATGACTAGAAATTATATTCATTATTATATACAAAAAAAATAATGTACATGAACATAGTACTACTTATTTTTTACATAACCCCTTAAAACAACTGCATAAAACCTAAGGGTAAGGTGTGCGATGGTGACAGACTCTTGGGGTGGCTCAGATAGCATCGCTCGAGTGGTAATTTCAATCAACTTCCACATTTCCTGTAGACAGTCACTTTCAAGCTTGACAAGATGAAGATCAGCTTGGTCTTGGTCAAGGGCGAAGCCCAAAGATGCCACCTATTTTCCGAGCTTAGACAAATGGGCTTCGTACGGAGCAATTCTACTGGACGAGGCCATCGCTTCTTTTGTCTAAGTAAAATTGGATGTGTTAAAGCCCTATATTTATACTAATCATGTGATCGCTGTTCAACGACTATATTAGAAACGATCAAAATTCTTAACATAAAACCAATGAAGTTGAACATAAAGAGACATTTAATTAGATCAAGAGGGATATCCTTTAATGAAACTTTGGGTCGTTAAACTATGCACACAGGCATGCTATGCAACAGCTCAAGAATAGTCTGGTTCATGATTTCATCTAAACCATTTTTTAGGAGTATGAATCAATGTTTAGTGTCTCAAAATTACCTCATCCTCAATGAATTTAATATACATAGTTGAGAGTTATTCAAGGCTATTATCATCCCTCAAGGCATTCAATTTCTTCTAAAAATGATTTTCCACATGGGATTTACATGTTTTAAACACCTAAATGGCATAATATTTATTTCTAAATATATAAATCAAAAAAAGTCATGAATAAAATAAATAATAGTGGAAAATGAGACCCTATACCATGGGAT
Source organism: Viscum album (assembly GCA_963277665.1). Classification (NCBI taxonomy): domain Eukaryota; kingdom Viridiplantae; phylum Streptophyta; class Magnoliopsida; order Santalales; family Viscaceae; genus Viscum; species Viscum album. The sequence goes on along the minus strand of OY728145.1, from coordinate 1,079,328,619 downwards.
ATAATCATTTAATTTCCCCGAAAATCTTAGTGCACATACTCAAATGGGTGACTGGATTTGAAGATGGTTTTGTGAAAACTATCTCTTTTAGACTTACTTAGGACACAATCCTCACAAAAGGGAATGTTAATTGGTGTAAAATTGGGTAAAATCCCTCTATCACTCAATTAATCTAATCCATCAGCACTCACATTCCTTATACTTCTATGCCAAATAATACTACTATCACTATTGGTGACATAAGTGTTTCCCAACTGCTCAGTGTAATTATTTCCCTTCCAGACATAAAACACATTAATATAGGATCCCTTAAGAATCCTATAAGAACACTTTGATATTTTTAGGTAAAAATTATATATTTTAAAGGTATATAAATTCTGATCCAGGATAGCTAATGAAATAATATTCCACTTGGAACTTTGAAAATAGACTCATGACCTAATTTCCGGTGAACGTGATGTTCCTATTTTCTGTATGGTCAGAGGAATCAGAGATATGTACCATATAGTCTACCTCATCATGGGGCTTGAGTAAAATGCACCTTTTAAATTTCATGGTGGTCCTTCTCACTAACTACCACACTCTATTCCCTGTTTGAAATTGACTACAGACTATGAGTGATTACAAAAAAACCCCTCTACCGCCAACAATTTATGGGCATCATTTTTTCTTTATGTATGTGGTGACCTGAGGTGCATGTAAAAATCATGTCATTATTTTATATTTTTTATTGATAAGACTATTAGTCCCTTGAAAAAAAATTTGTTCCTTTCATAAATAATTTGGCACACCAACTTCATTAGTCTCATAGTATGTGGAAAGTATCACCATGTTCATGGAACCTAATTTCTAATAAAAAAATATATTCTAATAATCAATCATGGAAAATTAATGCACTTAATTTTATTTTAATTTTCCATTTTTATGTTTTTTAGAGTTTCAAAATGTTTGGAATGTAATGATATAGAATTATATTATATTAGATGATTTTTGAGAGTTTTTATTTACAAAAATACAATTAATGGTCTCTAAATCCATGGGTATCCATTTTAGACTCTATTTTCTCCCATCCCAATTAGGGTTCACTAAATAAAACATTATTATTATTTTAAATAAATATATATAAAAAAATATATATAGAATAACATTTTAAAAAATGATAATTTTAAAAATTATTAAAAAAAAATATTTATTTATTTTATAAATTTAAATACGGTAAAACCATTTAATTCCACCCTACCCCTCACTTGATTTGTGTTTTGGTTTAAAATGTCTATTTTAAATAAAAAATACACTTTTAGTCATATGAAGAATATTGTATATCAGATTGATGGGTGGATGATTCTTATACATCACAGATAACATATAGATCATTTTCTTAAAATATTTGTACAATCCAAGTGTGTTATACTATTTTTCAATAATTAACTCATGTTATAAACTAAAATGTGACTTATTGACTACAAACACAACACTTCGATTAATATCAGGAATATATTGTGTCAAAGTGATATGAAGATGATTCTTACATGTCAAAATTAACATATGGATAATTTTTCTAATGTATCAAGTTAATGTGAGAAAATTTTATCAGTTTTGAGTATGTGATGCTTGTTTTGAAGTAAAATATTTATTTTAATTCAAAACATGTACTTTAAATCCTACTAGACACGTTATGTTTTATATTGATGTGAAATTTATTTCTATATATTTCTAATTAATTAAATATAGTTTTCATAAATTATTGAGAAATTTAGAGTGTTTTTTCCATGTTTTTAGTGAGTGGTTCATGTTTTGAACTAAAATATTACTTTTAAACTGAAAACATGCATGTTCTAATGTTCCAACCACATTATGTGTTATGTTGATGTAGAGATAATTACTATAATTCACAAATGACTTATGTATCATTTTCTTAAATTACCAAGACAATCCTAGTGTTTTTTATTGGTTTTCAGTAAGTGAAACATTTTTTGAACTAAATTTTAACTTTAAAACTGAAAATATACACTTTGAGTCATATCATAGACATCATGTGTCATATTGACATGAGGATAACTCCTAAATTTCAAAATTGAAATATGGATAACTTCAAAAAAGTATGAAGATAAACCAATGGGTATTATTGTATAAAAATGCTGTAAAACCATTGAATTATACACTTGCCTTCACTTGAATGTCGGTATTATTATAAAAAAAATATGTTTTCAAATGATTTGACAATATACTTTTTTTTTGAAAAACAAAAATTGATATTTAATTGGATTATCTGAGGTCAATAAGTTTAATATAGTTCAATGTGGTGATCTTCATTTTAATTCTGTGTGTTTCATACAACCCTGGCCCTAGTGTAATGGATAATTTCATGTAGAGGAGTTTCTGATGTTACCATGCACAAAGGGCACAAGCGGTAGTCAGTTGTGTGGTGATGTGAGATGAATTACTTATATGGGAGGATTACTAAACATATACTCCACCATAAAACAAAAAACTTTGTGTGTGGACACCAAAAGCCAAAGTAGTTTTTGAGGTGCATCATGTTTGGTTCCATCCTGTTGACTGACTTCACAAAATAACAACCTGAGCTATCTTTTCTCCATAAAATTATGTATTTCCCCATATAAATCACACAAGGGATTCTCCAGAAAATATTTATATATATTTTATTGAATCATGATTCATGATTTTCATTAAACTACCCATCATTTGTATCGTTGAAAAGAGTGTAAATTTCCCCCTCTTTGAATCTAGGAATCACAATAGAGGTTTCCAATAAACCATATTTGCCTACAAGATAAGGGTATATCCAAATTTAAACCAAGGGGCATATCCAATCCTCCAACTGATACCTTAAAAATATATTCATTCATACCCCATAATCTTTTCTATAGGATACTGGGGTAGGTTCCCAATGTATATCCTTCGAAATCTGAGTGGGGAAAGTATTTATCTTGGAGAAAACCCTATAGGTATCCAAATCATGGAATCATTGTGAATTTTTAAGGAACCGACACTAATCATTACATATACTAGTGACCATATACTAGAATTGACTTTTATTAATTCCCAAGGATATTATAGTTTTATAGTTTTAGATAATAGGATATACTCTTACAAAGTAAACTCATACATTACAAGTGGAAGCTTCTATACAGTATCCCTTTTTCTATAAAATAGTTGTCTTTAAAATAAAAAATGATTTATATTCATGAAAAATATTCATAATTTTATTCATTACCTCATCCTTATTCTTATATTCCCTTAAAACCTGTGAAAAAACATTTTTATCCTTAGGATGAGCACAGAAGCTCAGTAAGTGATATAAAGTAAGAAAACCATTAGTCTGGGAAAAAACATGAAATACCATGTAATATTTAACTTTAACTAAAAGTTATTTGACTTATTTAAAAAAATAATTTTCAAATCAAAACACACAAACTTTTATCTCAAATAAAATAATTAAAACCTATAGTAAGAAAATTAAGACCCCTTTTGGAAACATATAACAAAACATTTATAACCTGTTTTAAACTTGGGATAGAAATATCTGAAGCCAGTTAAATCCATAGGATAAACCCTTTAGTAACTTCCTCATTATATTCTTGAAATCAAATGTGAATTACCTTATTATTTGGAGAAATATCTAGGAAAGACCATTGTATAATCTATAACGGGCTCACACAGTGCCCTCTGGGCCACCCAATCGGATAAGCTATAACGGGCAAACCCGATGCTATATGGGCACTCCCATTTGAATGTATAGTGATAATGTAATGTATAATTAATTAAAAAATTATTCTTTCACTTTTATATCATAAATATTTTTAAAATATCTTTTATTTTTTAAATAAATCACTTTTGTATATCAAAATACTATTTTCTTATAAAAATGACAATAAAATTCTAAAACTACGCACATCATAAAGAAAAAATTTATTTTAAAATAACCCTGAAAATTTATAATGTAAAATTCAAAGTGATGAGGAATTATGAAAGGGGAACATCTTCTCATTCCATATAATTTGAAAAACAATTATTTTTGTATTTTGTAAAGATGAACTTTAAAATAATATTTTTCAAAGAAAGTCCCATTCATAAAACCTTAAAAAGATTTTTATTGAATTAATTTGAGTGAAATTAAAGAAAATAATTTTTATATCATTCTTTAAAAAATAAACACATTAATAACAATTATTTGAAAACATGCACATGATGGTGAATATTTAGAAAATAGATCTTTAGAACATTTAAAATAAGGTTTTTTAGTTAAGGAATCCCTTACCTTGAATCTGATTTGTCACATAAGTTATTTATCTTCCTAAATAATAAACTTAGTTTAATTATTTACTTTCCTTATATCCATTTTTATGTTTATTATTAATTTTATTTCACTCATTAACATCTTATAAAAGTTACTTAATTATTTATGTTCGTGTCAAATGTTTTAATGATATCAGTTTATAAGTCCAAAATGACTTCGTTCAGTTGACAATTATCAAAGAGTTCATTATTAAATAGTATACCGCATAATATTCATGAAATAATTAAAATTTTTATACATCAATTATAGTTTTAAATAAATCCAATAATTATGTTATTGAAAAATGAACTAGATTACAATCATAGAGACTGTAGGTCGTACGTACGCATGAGTAACGTTTTAATTTTTCAAAAATAATTATGGAAACAAGTAAAATATTATTTTATCTTTATAGAATTTTCATAATATCATAAATATCATATTAAATCATACAATATACTTATATATATTATCAATGTAATTTGGTGATGAAAAAAAATTACATCGCTTTGTGGAGGTGGTAGTCCAAATGAATAAAGTTGTCATTTTTATGTGTATGGAAGGGTAATAATGTAAGTGATATAATATATTTTACTAATGATAAATATTAAATGAATATCATTCATAAAAATTAATTCAATAATTATAACTAGTCTTGATAGATATTTATTGAGAAAGAATTACATTAGTTCACAAGGCAGCAAATCGTTGTACACACGAATGATAAATTCTTTTCCCATTTGATGGAAGTGAAGATGGAGTTAGTTAATTACTCTAATATAATTAAATATAATTATATTAATTATATTTTATTTATTATTTAATAATTTTTGATTAATTTTTTAAGGATGTTGAAGAAAAATAAAGTATAAACACTTGATTAAAAATGACACTTTGTTTTCGAGCAATCTCCTTTGATTAACACCTTAATACCTCTCTGGTGGTTGTTATGCCTAAAATAAGGCCTATAGAATGATTTTAGGGATTATATTATGGTAATATTGTAGGTAATTTATGAACAAAAATAATTTTTAAATGTTATTAAATGAGAATAATAGGTTCCATTTTATAGGTGAGGGGAGTGGCACTCTTGAAATTTCTTAAAATGCTAAATTATTTTTCACTTCTAAATGGATCCAAAGTAATATATTTCAAATATAATATTATTATGGGTATAAATAAACTCATACAATAAATTTTGGACATATTTAGGTCACATTATTACCCTTATCATTTACATTTACCATTTTTTAACCCTTTTTGACTTTTACCATTACAACATTGATTTTTATACATTAAAGGTCAACATTGTTGTGATAAAATGAAAAAAGGCTATTAAATGGATAATGGTTTACATTTTAAATCTTATAATAATCAATTTTATGAATTTAATTTGTTTAGTTATTATATATAATATAATAATATATTATTTATTTTCAAGTATCATTTTGAAAATTTTAACACTATTCATTAATTTGACTTTTAATAACATCAATACCACAAGATAAATTCGAATAAAATATTTTAATACATCCCTAAAATGTCAAATTATTAAATATAATTTTTTTTATTACATTAATTATCTCATAATTTATTTATTGGAGTATTTTTATTATCATTTATTTGATTTTTTCATTAATTAAATAATTACCCCATTAGTGTTTTGAAAAACAGTTAGGTAATTGTTTCTTCATTAAAATTTAAAAATAAATTTCAATGTTTTATATAAAACTATTATATTTAGAAATAATATTTCTAGTTCAACATATCTTTTGAATAACACCATATTAATAATATTATACTTATTAAAACAAGAGTGTGATAATTTTTATTTTTCTTTAAATAAAATATTATAAAGGTCATAGTCTTATTAAAGATTCCATAAATGGTTATATAACTAAAAAAATAATTATGGAAAAATATTACTCATCCAATAAAATTGGGGAAAGTATTTTGGATCATTTTCGAGTCCTTATCAGTTTATTTTTACCCTTAATTACCATGCTTACCCTTTACCATGGTAACCGAAAATTACTAAGCTTATTATTCATACTATAAAAACATAAATGTGTCCTAATTACTAAATTTGGAATATCTAATTCAAACTATGGAATCCATTTTCCAAAATTTTAAACACAAAAGTTTCATCTTATAATTTAAATTTAAATCGGCAAATACAACAAAAATTAGTTTTTCCAAAAAAATCCCTTTTTAAGATTAAAATGATTTTTACTAAATTCAAGTATAAAATACATCTCAAAAACATAGTTTATTTAACTTAAATCATAATGAAATAATAAATTTTAAAACTAATCAAAAATATAATTTAAATTTTTAGATACTTGAAAAGAAAATAGAACTTTCAATATAAATATGTAATTTTTAGTATTCATTAAATTATCATACTTTTTAGTAAATCTCAAAAATTTCACCACAAGATAATATTGATATTATTATTTAAAAAATAATATTTATTTAAATAAATTAAAATTCTAAGAGTTTCATAAATTAATTATATTTTTTGATCAGAAAATCATTAAAAATAATTCTTGATTAAAGTGTAATTGAAGAATAAAATGAATTTACTAAAATTAATTGCTTAATTTTATAAGAATTTATTTATACATTATTAATGAGTAGGGACATTTTAAATTTTATTATTCAATTAAAAATGTTCATTACTACTAATACGATGGCTAGGTTATAATTGTCACATGATTGAAATATTTATTTGTTCGTTTATTCTTGGTATTGTGTATCTTGTACACTATCAAACATAGTCTTTCCTAAAAAACCCGAGATGTTAAATCCCCCATAGGAAATTGAGTCTTCAAAAATTTTAAGTTGGGGTTGGTATCCTAGGTCTTAATTTTGAAAATATCATTTTCTAAATCTCACATCAGAAAAATGATTTCATAAAACTTCCACTTTAAAAGAAAATAAGGGAAGTATAAAGGACATCTAGAATGACACATAACTAGATTTTTCTTGAAAGAAAACATGGAGATTGGAGAGTAATTATAATACCAAAGTACTAATATATAATGATAAATAATATAGTCACGATAAGTAAACCATAAAAAACCATAAATCTATTACGGGTTAAAAGGTCATGGATTTCTCATCAAGAAAAATAAATGGATAATATTTTTCTTGCAAAGTCCTTTTCCTAGAGTTGGGGAATTAAATATCCATATATACATAGAATATAGAAATATATGCTTACTAAACAGGTATAATATCATCCTTAGTTAATTTTCACCTCAAACTTATCTCTTTCTCGAAATTATGAGTATGAATCTTTCATGCCCGAAGCACTAGAATCAACCCAAAGGGATAAAAATAATATCCATAAAAAGATTGCAATTTATTTATCCTATCAATAGAAATTAAAATAAACCAAAATGGTAGGAAAAAGATAATATGATTCCCAAAATGAAAAAATCTAATGAATAAAAACTACATTTAATTTCCAAAATTCAAAAGCAATACCAAAAATTCAACTTAGATCATTAAAAAATAACAATCGCTAAAATTATTCAATATAGTCCAGACTATGATTGAAATCTAAAATTAATAAGGATTTTATCACATATTCTTCCAAGATAAATTTAACATTTTTCTCCCAAAAATAACATCAATCACAATTAATGTATCATACCAAAAATGTAATTTCATAAATAATTTAATCCCATGTATGCTAATAATTTCCATAAATAACCTGAATTTCCAAAAATACACAGTAAAATTATATATGATTCCTATCATGAACCGAGTTGGGATACCATCTAACATGAAACCATACCTAACTTGAGACAAGACCCTCAGGGAATTTCTGATCCCCATGTGATGGAAACTAGTACCTAGTTTTCAAAAATATACATTGGGAATGATTTCACCCATTTATGTAATAATTACCATCCCACAAAAGTAATAAAACACATAACCAGTAGCCATATCCAAACAAGGTACAATAATTTTAAGAAATTTGCTTTTTCAATTTAATGTGAAATCCAAATAGAAACAATAAAGGGGATCTCTAAAAATCCCATGATCCTTCGTGAATATGAGGGACAACACCCTCAATCCATCACCACTAACACCTGAAATAAGTTGAACTCTCTAGAAACTGGAACCACTATCACCATGAAACATCTATAGTTTACATGGGTCATTCATATAAAATTCTATATACACCCAAAGGTTAATGTAGTTTGTGAGCCAAATCCATGTTGGACGTCACCCAAAATAAAAGATTATATGCTACAACATTATAAGTTAAATCATCAAGCACATTTTTATGAAAACATTTGGGAACATTTTTCAAAGGAAATCTCATGTAAAAATGTTTAAAAAACATTATTTATAGACAAACTATTTTAAAAAAGAAACTAGATTCCAATTCCACATTTTCCAAAAGGTCCACTATATACTGATGATAATCACCATATTAAATATATATATTTGTGTGTGTGTGTGTCACAATGATAGATCAGTATGGGTAAATCCTTAAGGGTAGCTAGCACGATTGAGTCACTAATAACCTCATACCTTGGTGATCAATATCCTCTAACTCAAATACCAACAATATTCTCATAAATAATCTACAAGGAGGGACCATTCCAAGTATATCATTGTGCCTTTTTGTCACATAAAATTTCATTACATTATGCAAAACTGGGGATCTTTAAGGTTTAGTGTCTTGGAAACCAGGAACTTAATACATGAAACAAAAAAACATTCTTCTTAAACACTTGAAAGGATTCTCCTTGTGTTCATCCTAGTTTCATTAATGCATCGCATAACCTGGGGACATACATAAAAAGAAATGGTGATCAGAAGGCCCATTAAGGGAAAAAAGGGTAAACATTTAACATGTGAACTTGAGATACATCAACAATGTCATGAAAAAGATCTTTAAGGCATGAGAACGAAATCATGAGGCATATCATAATAAAAATAACGTATTTCATAACTTGAATATGTGGCTAAAAAATTTAATATTGACAATCATTTCGTTTCACCAAGGTCCATCTCCAAGGTGTCATTAAAAATTACCAAGGTTATTCACCAAAGTATCAGTCTAAATGGTCATCTCTAGAGATTAAGTCTTTACCCAATGCATTGGAGCGCTATCAAGGCGCACCCTTAAATTTGTCTTTATCATCATGTGAGCCACATATATCATCATGAATAATTTCATAAACAACCCATATAGAATAAAACAAATGGGTTTCATTTCGTAATCATAATGTTTTAAAAACTGCTTTAAAGACATGATCTTTTTGTCACTTTAAAACCCACAAAAAAGGAAGGTGGGTATCATGTATGTAAATCCCAGAATTAAAAATAGAACAACTTGGTATATATGTGAATACCCATATAGAATAGAGATATTTGATTATTCACTTAATAAAATAAAAGAACTTTAGAAAAAGAGAGAGACATTTTGAGACAGAAATTCTGCAGCATAATGGCTATGTTTCGGGGTTTTAGAAAACATTGAAAGGAGAGGGGACATCGGTCACCCACTCATAAATGATCCATAAAAAAGTAGGGGAATAGAATATGAAGGATTTAAGAACATGGTAATGAAATTTGAAAGATATACCATAAGAAATGAAGAACATGAAAGGAAGAAAAAAATAACATTTCTCTTATAAAAATTCAGCAGCCTAACTGTGTCACTTAAACTTCAACCAAAAATGAATTGACAATATCAAAATAGGGTATCTCACCATATGAACATAAGAGTTCAGTATGATTGATATATAGATCATACCCCAACATAATTAAAAAGGAACTTGAAAGACTTTACATGAAAGTAGAACTTTGAACAAAAGAAGGTTGAAAGAATCCCTTAAAAATTCGGCAGCCTAACAGCGCCACTTAAACATTCTTAAAACGAATTGATGAGAGAAAGAGGGGGTATCCCATCATATGAATAGGAAAAGGGAATTAAGATGAATATAAAAGAACATCCTCCAACATAATAACATGGAGCATTAAAGTAATGGCATAAAAGAGATTACTTGAAAAGAAAGAGAGAGGTCAGATCTCTTAAAAATTCGGCAGCCTAACTGCGCCACTTAAAACCTCAAAATACTGAATTGAAGAGATAAAATAGGCTCTCTCATAATATGAACATAAAATATCAGTATGATAGATATAGATATCATACCCCAACAAAATAAAATGGAACCTGAAGACTTGACATGAAAGTAGAACTTTGAAAAATGAGAAAAGTGAACGAATCCCTTAAAAATTTGGCAGCCTAACGGCACCACTTAAAACATCAAAATACTGAATTGAAGAGATAAAATAGGGTATCTAATAATATTAACATAAAATATCAGTATGATAGATATATATATATCATACCCCAACAAAATAAAAAGGAACTTGAAATACTTGACAAGAAAATAGAACTTGAAAATTAGAATGGTGAAAGAATCTCTTAAAAATTCGGCAGCCTAACGGCACCACTTAAACATTCTTAAGACGAATTTATGAGAGAAATAGGGGGTCTCTCATCATATGAACATGAAAGGGGAAGTAAAATTAATATAAAATAACATCCTACAACATAATATCTTGGAGAATAAAAGAAATGACATAAAGAGGATTACTTGAAAAGAAAGAGAGGTAGGATCCCTTAACTTAAAACGTAACTCTTAAAACTCAAAGGTTGGGACCTTAAAGGCTTGAGGGCACCTTGCGAGGACTCCATGGGAGGTAATGAGACCAGATCTTCGTTGGGATAGAGTTGGGAGTCGAATGGATGAGAGGATGTCTTGGTATTTATGGGGAAAGTGAGGGGACAAGGCATTAATGGCCAAGGGACACCTCATTAGTGGTTTTGGAAAAACCATGGGCTTGCCCATGGTATTTGCCCATGGTATTGGACAATTGGGACACCTTATACCTTATTTTACTATTCATAAGTCGACAATATTTATTATATACTTAATATATCATTTAATGATGTCATTAAACACCCGCAACTTTAAAACTGTATTTTCACTATTCATCGAAAATTCAACTTTCTCAAAAAAATCCCAAAATTTCACCTTTACCAAATATCGATGCTCTGATTTCAAAAATGAACTCTATTTTATAAAAATATTTTTAAAAATATTTTTAATTTAATTTTTAAATAAATACACTATTCATCAAAAATTCATTTTTTTCAGAAAAATCCCCAAAAAATACCTTAACATAATATCGATGCTCTGGGTTCAAAAATGAAATACATTTTATAAAAATAATTTTCTAAATATTTTTAATTAAATTTTTAATTAAAAACACTATTCACCCGAAAAAACAAATACTTGACTAATAATTTATGAAACCGTTATTTAACCATTTTATTGAATCACATTACTTAATCAAGGTGCCTAGATTATATTAATGCTTTATTTAAGTGAGATTACTAATCCATTTGGTCACATTACTAATCCTAAGCATAAAATCACTATTCATAATTTACTATTCATCAAAAATTAAGTTGATCATTTTAGACTCTAAATTTCGTAATGATCATAATTGTAGAAATCCATTTTTTGAAAATCATTACACATTTTTAATTATTTAAGGTTTTCATAAACAATTTTTTAAAATATCCTTTCTATAAAATTCACCAAAAATATGCATACTATATTTATCCGGACATTTGAAAATTCATAAACTTCATCATAAAAAATAAAATTTTTTATTTAAAACAAAGGATTACACAAGGTATTTACGGTCTCCTTACATAGCCCCTTATCACACCACCATATGACTTAAGTGTAAGGTGTGTTATGGTGAGAGAATCTAAGGGAGGCTCGACCAACATCACACAAGTAGTAATTTCTATCAGTTTGAACTTCTCGCGAAGGTGATTCCGTTCTAACTTCACACGATGAAGTTCAGCTTGGGTTTGGTCCAGAGCAAAGTACAGTGGTGTTACCTCGTTCCCAGGTTCTATTAGATGGGCTTCGATTGGTCCAAGACTACTGGATGAGGCCATCGAATCTTCTTTCTATATTAATTAACCAAGATCACTTGTATTTAGGGACAAAAGTCGCAACATTTAGTTTTCAACACTCATACTGACTAATGGTCATATAATATTGAAAACCCAACAGTCTCATTTTAAATATATTCATGTTATCAAATGAAATAGTTTTGTTAAGTATGAAAAATAAAATAACATAGAAAATTTGGAAAGAAGATTTATTCAAAATTTCAGGTCATTGAACCTAGGGCCTAGTGGTCTCCAAATAATAAGCCAATGCCAACATGTTCTCTTGAACAATCAATTAGGAGGGACCATCCCATGGTCCTAGTGGTCTCAAACCAGGTCACATGTTTAGTTAGTGTTGTTAGTGTAAATCTTGCTAAGTGAATCTGGGGTTTTCTACTTCCGAGTCAACTAGTGTCAAGTCTACTAGAATAATCTAGGCTTGCCACTTTTGAATCACTAGTGTATCAGTTCTAGTTTTCCCACCTAGATACCCAAGGTTCCATTCATTCTCAAATTCAATTATCACCTAACCATTATGTTCATAAACACATTCCAATCCACATATTCATTCAATGAAATCACCGCTTTCACAAACAATCACATGGAAACCACCATTTTTCATAAATAAGGTTTTTCCCCTGTTTACACACAAGAAAACCATTTAAAAATACACTTTCCACAACTTTCATAATTTAGAAACAAATTTTGAAACATCACAATGAAATAACATAATGATTCCAACCCTTTCCATGGTCTAATCCACTTTTAAAATCCATAATAAACCATGTTCATTTTACAACATGCTTCAAATCATTTATATAATATCCAAATCACTTTTAAAGGTGTACAAAAAAAATTCAACATCCAAAAATAACTCATTTCCCATTTAAAACCCAATTTCATCATATTTTCACCTCAAGTGCCTTTAAAAACACATTTCACACCATTCACGTGATCGTAAAAACACCTCTAAGAAGATACCCAACAAATAATATGAAAATAATAACATTTTTCCGTTGAAAATCCAATTTTTAACACATATGAATGTCAAAATATTTACAAAACAAATTTCACACCACACAAAAAATTGATAGAAAACATTTATAAAACTCAAAAATCATATCAAAATCATCTAAAAATGTAAGATCATGGAACCACCTACCTCACACTTGGAAACATCTTGAAATTTGAGCAAAACCACAACTGCACCTCCACATGACTATATAAAGGATGGACCAACCAATAAACATAAATATATTCTTTAATATCGCAAGATCGAACCCACTTTTTAACCACACCATTGATAGAAAATAATCACCCATGAAAATTGAATAAAACCCTAGAAAATTAAATGAATCAAGGGAGAAACCACTTACTATAAGATATATTGAAGTTACCCCCACAAACAAATTCCAATAAATGATTCCCAATAGGTTTATGGAAGTAAAGAGTGAGATATAATGGCTGAAAATTGTTTATAGTGTTCAAGGGATTGATATAGTGTTAAATCCTTAGAGGACACAGATGGAATTTTTCAATTTTTAATCACCTGGATAAGTAACATGGTTTTCCCACACGGTTTTCCAAACTATGAAGAAACTATGAAACCTTCACTATCCAAGAGTCATACACCACATGGATATACCACATGGTTACCAAACTATGCACAAACCATGCAACTCACCAATGTCCAAAAATGTCACCTAGTCGTATGGTTTCATGGGTAAGATTGCACAGTTTTTCAAACCATGTGATAACCTTTCACCTTATGCTAATAATACCAAAAAATAATTTTTCACCAAAAACACCCAGGGAAACTCAAGGGAAATAATGGAATCAAAATAAACCAAATAATACATAAAAATGTAGACATGGGTGTGACAATTATCCCCCCCCCCCTCATGAAAACTTTCTGCCCCCAAAAAGTTATTCTGAAGCCTGATGAGAAAAAATGGGTACTCATTTTCAACAAAAGACCTATACTCCCAGCATTCATTTTCATCACAACCATTCTACCAATGAAATAATACCAGAAGAATAGACTAACCATAAAAAATTTCTATGGATATTCTACAATCCACTATGGTCATTCAAACACATAAATATCAGGATCCAACTCTAACTTGTCACATCTGAACACATGGGACATATCCAGATTATACATTTTCAATTGTCCTACATTAACACATCATGGATTGATGTCAACTATGAAGGAAAATCCAACATACATTATACCTTACCAAGAGTCTCGGTAATCTCAAAAGGCACAACATGCCTTGGTGTAAGCTTCCCCTGCTTACCCAAATGGTGATGACCCAAGTGAGGTTCAACCTTTAAGAACACCCAGTCACCCAAAGAAAATTCCAAATCACAATTCCTCAAATTGGAATAAGGCTTATAATAACTCTGAGCTATCAAAAATAACTACCTTATCAAATTTACATTCTCATATGTTTCCTATACTAGGCATGTTCCCAACAATGATGTCTCACCCAACTCAACCCAACACAAAGGGGACTGGCACGATTGACCATAAATTCAGTAAAAAGAAGACATCTGAATCAATAAATGGTAACTCTTGTTATATGAAAACTCAACCAATACAAATTGGATATCCAACCAACCACCAAAATCAAAGACACATTCTCAGAGCGTTCATCCAAAATCTGATTCACCTGCTCTCACAGACCATCTGTTTGAGGATGGTATGTCATACATAATTTGACCATTAACCCCATTTCATTCGGAAGGCCTTACTAAAACTGAGAGGTGAAATGGGGGACCCTATTTTAGATACTTGATGATGACACACCATTATTTCTCATAACCTTCTGAACATAAAACATGTCTAGCTCATTCACTTTGGATGAGTCTCAAATAGGAAGGAAATGAGATAACTTGGTCAGATGGTCAATCACAACCCTAATGGAATTCCTACCCCATGGAGTATGAGGTCAACCCACAATGAAATCCAAATAAATCATGTCTCACTTCCAAGTAGGAATATATAAAGGGATAATCTAACTTTATGGTATCTGATTCTCTAATTTAACCTACTGACACATTTAACACCGCGATAAAAAGTGATATATATCTTGTCTCATGTCTAGCCACCAAAAATACCCACACACATCGTAAAAAATATTGGTTGTTCCCAAATGTATGGCCCACTGAGAATGATGTCTATTCTATATAAACATCTTCTATAATAGAAAATACACCACAAAGAAACATCTAAAACACAAATCGACCTCTAAAACACAAATCCCCCTTAGGAGACAATGACCACACACAAAGATCATCCCTCCATAAAAACTGCATAAGGTACTGAAACAACTCAACATTCGGCTGGTCTAGTAGAATCAATTTTAGGATGGAAGGTGTCAACTACACACAAGCCAAGAACACTCCCCCACTATTTTATTTGGTCTCTAGGTTCATTTGAGCAAGGAGAACCATCAAATTCCACTCATCGTCGGACTTCTTCAGGCCCTACACTGAAACTTTTCTACACAAGGAATCTTCCACCACATTAGCTATGCCCAAGGTATAAACTATATCATATTTAATA
This sequence comes from Viscum album, assembly GCA_963277665.1. NCBI lineage: Eukaryota > Viridiplantae > Streptophyta > Magnoliopsida > Santalales > Viscaceae > Viscum > Viscum album. The sequence continues at coordinate 1,079,312,740 of OY728145.1, read as the reverse complement.
CCTTGATGGTAATCAACACAACAACGCTGCCTCAAGTTGAAATTTTTTTGGGGAAAACATATAATCCAAACTCTTATTATTAGAATAAACCGCAAACTTCTTTCCAAATTGAAAATGGAACCACATCTTAAGGGAATGTATCACTACTTCTAACTCTAGGTAATGGGTTAGGTAATTATTTTTATGTGGTTAGAGCTGAAGAGAGCCATACACCACCACATGATCTTCCTATAGCACCACACACCAAAGACCCATACACTACTATAAGAAGGGCTTATAATAGCGCTAAAAACAGCCTTTAATACTGCTAAAAAAGATCTGTTAATCTCGGCGAAGATAAATGGGGTTCCCCTTTATCAGCGCTAAACATAGCGCTGATAATGGTGGACCTTTATCAATGAAAAAAGAGTTATAATAAAGGTCGGCCTTTATCAGTGCTATTTTTTTGTGCTGATAAATGTATAATATATCAACACTGAAAATAGCACTGATAAATACTACCTTTACCAGTGCTATTTTGAGCGCTGATATATTATCCATTTATTAGCACATAATTAGCGCTGAGAAAGGAAAAATTACATGTGCAAACCCAAAACCTTCATAGCACCTGCACACATATGACATCACCTGCACAAAGCAAAAATAACACCCACACACAACGCACAGAAGAATAAAAATGCTATATATATATACTTGAAATCATGATTACAAAGAAACACATTGCTATATACATTTCAAACAATGTTTAATTTGGATACAATTAAAATTATCCAAAAAACAGTTAAAAACATTGATGTTTCATCCTTTTATCATCCATGATCCGCTCTAAAAAATTGTCATCCATGGTATTAGTTACAGAACAAAGAATTTGAACGTAGGAAAAATATTTCACCTATATAAGAAAACAAATATTATGTTAGTAATACAATATTGAAATAAATTATACCTTAATATGAAATAATACATTAATAAAATGTCAATTTTTACTTATTACAACCTTTACATGTCCATATTTCCTTGGACCGCACCCCCATCCCTCCCCTGGACAGCACCCCCTCCCTTTCCATGGACAGCCCCCTTCCCACCTCCTGGATAGCCCCACTCCTCTCCTGGACAGACCCCCCTCTCCTACTAGACACCCCCTCCTTCATGGAAAACCCCAACTCCCCCTCCCCGAGACAACCCCCCTACACAGCCCCCTCTTTACCCTGGACAGCCCCCCCATCCCCTCCCCTTACAACCCCCTCCCTCCCACCACTCCACCTACAACCCCCCTCCCTCCTCCTGGACAACCCCCCCCCCCCCCCCACCCTCCCCTTGCAGCCCCCTCCCTTTCCTTGGATGGCCCCCTCCCCCTGGATAACCCCCTCCCCTCTTGGATATCCCCTCCTCCCCTCATGGACACCCCCCACCAACCCTCCCACCTGGACACCCCCTCCCTCCTAGACACCCCCTCCATCCTAGTTCTTTAGTGTATACCAATTAATAACCTTCTTTATCCAACTATATTTTCATCATCTATTTGATAATGAAATAAATATTAATTATAAACCATTATTCAATAATATTAATTATAAAATCATATATATTTTGAAGAGATACAATTAAACAAATCAAGGAAAAACACCAAACAAAAAATATATTGGAGGAATACGAACAAAATTTCACATAAATCTAATGTGATAACGGTAATTGATGGATATGTTGGGTCTTTATGACACTAAATAAGATATATTTGAATTTCTTTGGTTGTTTGGAACTTTTGATGCCTCACGACGGACCTACTTTAGGCTACTCTATAAGTGATCTACCCATTGTATATTATCAGTATTGAATGAAATTGAATGTATCTTTGTTTAGACAACCCTCGCTTCTGGACACACCCCCTCCATCATCTCCTGGACACCCCACTCATGGACACCCCTAGACACACCCCTCCCTCCCTTCCTAGACACCCTCACACCTGGACACCCCCTCCCTCTTGGACACACCCCCTCCTGGACACCCCCCTACTCCTAGACCCCCCTCCCTCCTAGACACCCCCATCCACATATAAAGGAAAATAAAATTATAAAATTGAAAACACAATATATTTCTTCGCATCAAGCTTTTAAGATGCTCGTGAGTAGACTGAATGACTATGCATCAGTCGGCTTCCACACTATCGACCAGTGTAGTCCAATGAGTTATGCTTTACTAGAAAGACAAATCATTTCTAAAACCATTATTCATAACCTAAGGATATAAAACATAATAAAAGGAAATCATATATGATTAATAAGTGTAAACAAGGGAGATATCAATGATGATATATGGATAAAATTAGTAGGAATTCACCTTCATCCTATTTTTCTACAATCTTCCATCAGGTATGATTCCCATTCATTTCTAAACACATCTATGTCATCTTCTGAATATGAGTTTTTGTGATAGTCATGGTAGTGCTGAAAAAATATAAATACACAAAGGATTAGTAAATATTTTAAATGAACTTGTCATTATTTTCTAAAATACATCATTAGGGATGCTAGTTTGTTAAGGAAATACAAATCCTTCATAAATTTACAAACATAATAACAACAGTCCTTTCCATTTATTTTCTAGACACTACAAAAACTTTGACAACAATAAGTAATTTGTTTTGATATGTGTTTGGATAGTGCAATGTTATTATATATACCAGGATACTTTTCTAGTTTTAGATCTTTTAGGCGTTCTTATCCTTATGCAATGGATTCATTCCATGCATTAGACGATATTGATGCACCGCCCTATCATAACAAAATCCTCATTAAAAGATAAAATAAATTATATAACTAGATGATTAGTTTTAAAACATTGGATCTAGTGTATTACAAATTAACAAACGTCATTATGCATGTTCGGTTTGTTGGATATCCATGCATTGAATCTAGAAAATAAATCTTTGTAGTATCCAAATTGACTGCAATCAGTATCCAATGATGCCTAAAAATACAAAAAAGAATAAGTTAAGAATGAAATGAAAATATAGTTGATATGATTAAATTGAAGAGTTTTACATCTGCATCGTTGGTATTAAAAAGTGTCTTTCATCCGTAATTTTCTTTTCAAATGATTTGAGCAGGGATGACATTATTGCAGCCTCTTTATCAGAATCTATTTCTCCTTTTGAAGAGGTGGTGTGAGGACTAACGAGCCTGGATTTTTATACATGGGGAAATCACTTCAATTGTTTTTCATATATACGCCTGTGAAAAATATAAAATGTATTTAGTCATAATTATCAGATTATATCAGCTTTTTTAAAATCAAATCATGAAAACATACCTCTTGTATACATTTATAACTGAGTCTCCTAGCCATTCAGACTTGAGGATTTCATTTACATTTTTAGAACTAATGAAATCTGATGTTTCCTCTCCGTATATATTATTTTCAAAATCAAATGTGTGAGCATTGTCATCTATCAACTTTTTATCCACATGAGCCTGCAATGATATTAACTATGAATATAGAATGGGTGGGGTGAAGGTGCTCTCAGTAGACCGTTTCAATCAGTTGGTTGATCCTTGAGATTTTTTTGAGCTGATATTTTGTTTCACCCCCTTATTTTTGTCATTCTGTAATAACATTCATCAGTTCAGGCCTTTTTCCATTAAATGGTAAATGTCTAGCTTGAAAAATAAATTTGAAATGGATACCTCATTGTCGACATGTTTTTTTATAATAATTTTCATCCATGCGATGAATGTTCCAACAACTTGTTTAACATAATGAATGTCATCATCGTCATTTGGAATAGGTAGCTCAGCACTCGGCTCATTAGATATGTTAATTGACACTCTGAGATGATATGTTGGATGTTCTCTATTGTGTAGCATGTCATTCTGTGTATCGAAAATCTTAGCCCTCGCTACAAAGCGATAGGTGGGAGTTGATAGATATAAATCACATTTATTTTTACCATGTAGAATATTAGTACAGGAAAGGTATCCGTGTCTATGTGAATAAAATTTCACAGAAACAATTATTAAAACATTGATTAACTCAGCTAAGTTAGGTTTTTTAGGGGAATGGCTCGCCTCAAAGCTGGTGGGGGTGGGTCGGGATCATCATGTATGGGTTTTTGTAGAGTTGTTTCTTTTCATTGCCTCTCCACCATCAATGTTTCTATCATCTCTCTATGTTATTGTAATTATTCTTGAAAAATACATAATTTTTCTTCCATATTTTCCATTTTTTTCATTTTGACCCTCTGCTTGTTTTTTTTTTGAAAATATGTTCGGGGTTTCACCCCAAAACTCGCACCTCTGACGCGGACATACTGTTCTGGCTGCTTCAAGGCAGCTGAAAGTATGTCTGCATTTGGTGCAGTTGTTGTTCATTCCTATGACTATGTCAGATAGAAAATATAGAAAAATAAGTCTTCATTTTAATGTAATAGCGATTTAAAGAAAATCAAATTTATATTATGTCAAATATACACATGTTTCCCACACTTTTTCTGTGTTTTAATTTATCATTATCCCCTCTTTATTTACACGAGCCTCCTTCCATAGAACATGGTGTAGGATGGATAGGTATTTTGATTTCGATTCATCAATCTACATATAAACAGAGAAACATGGTAATGGTGTTGTTTTATGTCGCATACAAGTAGTACGGTAGATTTAAAAGATATAACAATTTTTTCTCGAGTGAAGCGTACCCCATCCTTACTTTATGGTAAGGGTACGCTGGTTTTGTTACACATTTTTTATTTTCAGCACTCAGTTGTTGTTTCATAAATAAAAAACTGTCAATCAAAGTGTTGAATACAAGCAACGTAAAACAACGTATTACCCCACACAATGTACCTAAAAATTCTGCTTCCCACAATGGTTTCTAAACACATCCCATGCTCCTTGGGATATCAAGTGTGCATAAAGAGGAGGTGGGTGCAGCTTGATTTTCCCATCAGCATCTTTAAGATGATATTTCGTTAAAATTGTGCGAAAACCTCTTTGAATCCTTCCTGCAACTCTTAATACATATTCCCTGTGTGAGGAATCTACTATAAATGCACTCTACAATGGATGATGAATATTAAGTCAATGTTTTGGTATCTTATTTTAATATATTAGAAAAATGATATCATAATGTTACTATAATATCTCCCCACATTAGTATCTTCAGCCCGGTGAAAACATGGTGCCATGACTATACATCAATTGGAACGTGTTGCCGAGTGAAGATTCCAATGTAGCTACTAAAGATGACTCTATTGGGGTTAACATGTTGGCCTCACTTATTCCATCCCACCTCAAATTTGATGCCTTTTGATTTTGACTTAAGTATTTTGGATAACACTATCAAACTACAGTGCACTTGTTTTTTTACACTTTCAAGTTTTCATTTCCAACCATTTCCTCATAAGTATCATCAGTATGTTCCTCCAGAATGCTAGAATCAGCACAGGGACCAGCATCAATAGGTTGAGAAACCTGTTGTACCTCAGCACTGGGACCAGCAACAACAGGTTGAGAAACCTGTTGTTTTTCTACATTGGGACCACCAGCAGCTGGTTGAGAATGTTGTTGTTTCTCTACACTAGGACCACCAGCAGCTGGTTGAGAGACCTTTTGTGCCTCAGGATTGGGCGCATCAGTAGGTGCAGAAGTCATTATCTACAGAAGTGGTTTAGCTTTTAATTTAGATTACATAAAAGCAGCAGTAGAGAGATAATAACATAACATAACACAATGTATATTACAATAAACAAATAACCTAATTATTGTACTCTCTTTTTTTCTTTAAAGGCTGAAGATATTTGACTCCTCTATCAACTATGTAAATCCCTTCATTATGGTCTTCTCTAACATACAACATTCCATCTACATTGGGACCGCTGCAAAATGATTGTGAAGTACCTATTAAAGGGTCATCCTCCATTGAACTTTCATCTTACCCTTCAATTGTTTTGGTCAATAACAGAACAATTGACCCATTTTGGTTTGCGGGGTCTGGAACATAAAATACTTGTACTGCCTGTGATGAAATTATAAATCGTTCTTCTTTCTCCCCTTTCTTATTGAAATCAACTTTCATGAATCCTAATTCATCTATTTTAACATCACTCTTATTATCAACCCACTTGTATTAAAAAATCAGCACTTTGAATTTAATATAATCCAACTCCCATAATCATTTGATGATGCCAAAGTATGACATATTCACATAAATTGGATTTCAGTCTTTAGCACTAGAAACATGCATCACCTCAGCCAAAAGTGTAACCCCACTATTCTGTTTGGTACTGTCTTCATCATGTTCATTAATATAGAATGTATAACCACTAACTGCATAATCATTGTAAGATAATACATACACACTCTCTCCTCTTGTTATCCATCAAAGTTGTTCTGAAACTGAGTCTGGATTTTCATCTAACTGCTTTAAAATATGGTCCTGAAACCATCCTATAAACTATCGATTATGTGTATCTGATATCCATTTTTCTGCCCTAGATAGATTCGAACGCCTAATAATTTCTTTGTGGGTTTGAATATATGGTTCAACGTCGAAAATGTTATGAAAAAAGTATAGGTGAGCCTGCTCCTGATCTGTAATATTGATTGTGAAAACCTCTCTTCCATAAATTCCTTCACCCTCAAGCCGCTCAGTGTGATGAGATTTCGGTAGTCTAAAATTTTCCACACTAGACTGGTATTCGATAAAAAATTCAATGTCTTCCTCAAGAATATATTGCTCCTCAATACAACCCTCTGAACGACTTCAATTTTTGACATACCCTTTCAAAATCTTCATATACAGTTCAATCAGGTACATCCATCTATAATGTACATAACCACATAGTCGAATCTCTCTCACCAAATGAACCATCATATCGAAAAATGTTAGCGGGAAAAACATTTCCAATTCACATAATATGATGGAAATTTCTCTTTCCATAGTTGGAAATTTATTCAGGTATATAACTTTACTGCATATAGATTTGAATAATAAACTGAGATTTTTTAATGTATGGAGGACATTCTTGGGAAAAATGAAACGTAAAGCTATAGGAATTAGATCTTGCATCAAAACATGGCAGTCATGTGATTTCAAACCATTTAATTTTAAATCGCTCATTGAAACTATGTTCTTGATATTTGATGAATACCCCTATGGAACCTTTACATTATTCAAGAAGTTACAAAACTGATATCTCTCCTGCCTGGAAGGAGTGTAAGTAGCAGGAAGAAGAAATGTTTGTTTTTCACCTTTCATTGGAACCAACTCTTCTCATATTCCCATCTCAACCATGTCAAATCTATCCTTAATTCCATCCTTTGTTTTTTCGGGTGCATTTAGCAACATGTCGATGACACTATAATATACATTTTTTTTAATATGCATAATAACAAGAAAATGTATGACATACATACAATTCCAGTATGGTAATTCAAAAAAACTGTTCTCTTTTTCCAACAAGTTTTCTTAAGGTTTTTTGAAAACCGTTTACCTGAATTATTTTCCAAATCATTTACTTTCTCAAACAATTGATCACCTATTAGTGGAGATGGTGTTTTACGTTCTTCTGAACTTCCTTCGAATGATGTCATCCAAGATCAGTACTTATGCCATCGGGGTAGAAATTAGCGATGTCCTAGAAACACAGTTTTCGATGAATGTTTCAACCTAATTGACTGTGTACCTTGTTCACAAATGGGACACCATTGAGTTCCTTTAATGCTATATCTTGACAAATTTCCATAAGCAGGAAAGATTTTTATCGTCCCGTACGACATGGCTTTCAAAGTTAAATCTTCATTTTTGTAAGAATCATACAACGTAACACCTAAATCCCACAATATTTTCAAATCCTCGATCAATGGGGCCAAATAAACATCAATATCATTACCCGGTTGTTTTAGTCATGATATTAGTATAGATAACATGATGTATTTTAATTTTATGCATAACCACGGTGGTAAGTTATAATTTACCAACATAACCGACCATGTACTGTGACTCTTGCTTTGAAAACCAAAAGGATTCCCCCTATCTGTAGATAATGACAGAAGAAGGTTTCTCGGATCGTTTCCAAATTCAGGATACTCGTGATCAATTCTCTTTCACTGAGGAGAGTCTGTTGGGTGACATAGTTTCCCATCTTTAATTCTTGTATCTGCATGCCATGTCAATTGTTCTGCAGTCTCCTAACTCGTATATAGGATCCTAACCCTTAGAATGATTGGAAAGTACCATACAACTTTCATAGGACTAGAATCATCTTTATTTTATCGAGAAGCACCACACTTTGGGAATTATTTAAGTGATTTTTGGTCCTTGAGAAAAAATATACAGTCATTCGGGCAGGCATGTATTCTTTCAAAGATCATACCCATCGATCTTAGAATTCATTTGCTGTTGTATATTCAGCTTGGGAGTTCATTATCTTCTAGGAGCATGACATTCATGAGAGAAAGTAGTTCCAAAAAACTGGAGTCACTCCACCTGTTGTCTGCTTTAAAATTATACAGCTTCAGTATGGCTTACAATGCTGTATATTTAGTGAAACCAACATACAATGGTGTTTTTACACAACTCTTTAACTTCTCAAACAATTTTGGGCAATCACGAAGATCATCTTCAACTGTCCTTATCATTTCCTCAATATGATCTGCATCATCATTCACATCTGTAATCACATCCTCCATACAATCATCTTCACTGTTCACGCTTGTAATCATATCAGATGATCCATAAAATGCTGTGTTATCCGAGACACTACCTACATTCTTTTGTCCCTATGTTTATTCCAACGTGTATACCTTTGATCAATTCTATGATAGATTAGGATTTCTTCCAACTCCTATGGACTAATTTTTCTTGAATAACAACAACATAAACATGGACAAATGATTTGAGAAGGGTCGCATGCATGATCTTCTGCAAACTTGATAAACTCTTTCACTCGATCTTCATACTCTTTTGTCAACTGATTGTCATTCATCCATTCTTTAATCATATTCATAGTATTTATGAGTTCGATCTTGAACTTGACTAATATTATGTTTTAATTAACCAAGTATCATTTTTTGGGTTTTATAAAAAAATCATAGTACAAATGCCTCTACACTGAAATAGTGTAACCTACCCCAAAACATGTGAAAGTAATTGAACTCTATCTATATATAGGGGACTGTGCCCTATCTTTTTTATATCTCCATGGAGTACCTAAAACCTATACATGGAGGACTCTTCACCGAATCATGGGGGAGTACCATACTCCATAATTTCTCCAAACATCTCACTTGTCACTTGTCAACTCTCAAGCAGAGTGAAGATAATTAAAATATCCAAACTACATCGTGTGCAATTTCCAATGAATAAGGGAATCATACTATTGTGATCTACATGATAATATATTTATAATGGGCTACTCATACATGCAATACTATCATCTAAGTCAAAAATAAATAATAATAAGGAAAAGAACATAGCACACAATTTGTTCAATGGATACACAGTGTGTAGGGTTCTCAATCAAGGTTGGTTGTATACTACCATTTCCAAACTCATGTGAAATCCATATACATGGTGTGTCTAATAGGGTAAACATTGTGTATGGATAAGATACTGGACTTAATATGAAATATATCACATTAATTCCAAGTTAGTCTTACGAAGACTGCATGATGCCTTTGAAAATACATGACATATAGAACGACTTGAGCTAAAGATGTGTACTTTAGAAACATACTGAGTCACCTGACCGGCAATGCATCACATTTTTGTGGAATACACGGTGTGTAGTCCTTACAAGGACACTAGGGGTGTATATTCTATACAAATCAAGTTTCTATGGTATCTATACATGGTGTGAGTGAAGTAAAACACATATCATATGGTTATACCATTATTTCATGCCATGTACATGGTTTCATGCTGATGTATATGTCTTGGAGATACATTGTGTGTGACCTAGGTTCACATGACATGTAACATTTAAAATGAAACTTATTCCAAGTTTGAGTTAGAAGATAAGTCATGTGGTGTAAATTTTGGAGATAAATGTTGTGTGGCATTAAAAGCTATATGAAATCCATGTATGGTGAAGCATGTTCCATTTAACAAGACTATATACCATGTATTTTAAAAATATATAGAATCTAAAAAATATCATCTTCACACCATAAAGTGTCTAATAGAGTCCTCTAGAAGTGGTTTTCTAAGATTCAGTGGAATTGCACTAGTAACAAAGTGGTGGTGCCATTGAAATGGGTAAAGTTTGGATTGATATTCAATGGTGGAAGAACTACAACATGAAAAACAAATGGCATATCAATCATGCTAATAGCCGCAACACCATACAAAAACACAATCGTGCTCACAATCACAACACCATAAAAACCAAACAATCACAATTTTAGATTTTACAAATCATCCCTTATTCAATTTTGTTTGTTAATTTAGGGGTTGTCACAGAAGTTTTACCATCTTGGGGCAATCATTCATATGTAAAGTATATGTAAATTACCAATTTTTATATTCAAATGTTCAACAAGAACCAACCAACATGCAATTCATTTAGTACACAAACAAGGACCACCAACGACCATGATTTTCTATGGGGCATTTAGCCCTTACATTTCAAATTATAATGATCAATATCAAACAATAATAACATGCAAACAAGGGGAAACGAATGAGTAACAAGAGAAAACTCACCGCGAAGGTGTCGTTAAGCACATGGCAGAGCTGCATTCGTGGCAGAGGAGAGGCGCACAACAGAGGAGATTTCCAACTGAAAAGAAAATATAAAATAGGAGAAAACCATGAGAATAAAATAATCTATAACCGAGTACACCATTTACCACATCCCACAAACCCCAATAACCCACTAAAACTGAAATCAACCCACTTAATGGTTAAACACACCTTAAGATTACAATAAATTATAGAACCCACCTTCTATAGAATAAGTTCAACAAACTTTTTAAAATATAAAAGATGAGAATACAATGGTTCCAATATGGCGGTGAAGGTGGATATGAGCAAGGCCTACGACCGGGTGGAGAGGAGTTTCTTGATCAAAGTTCTAAAAGGTATGGGTCTCTCGAACTGGAATATTGATTTAATCTTTCGTTGCTATAGTTCAGCATGGATATCGATTTCCTTCATGGGGAAAATGTTCGGTTTCTTTAAGGTGGTCCGTGGGCTTCGCTAAGGTGACCCCATCTCGCCAAGCCTATTCATCATCACCCAGGACATACTCAGCCGCCTCATTCATAGGAACCCTGAAAGGAATATGATCATGCCCTTTAGATGAAGGATACGCTTCCCTCCAGTGTCCCATCTCATGTTCGCAGACGACTCCATCTTCTTCATCAACACATCCAATAGGTCAGTGCGAGGCCTAAACAGAGCATTAAAGGAGTATTGTCGTATGAGCAGACAGATCATTAACAGAAGTAAGAGTCGCTTTTATATCTCGCATACATGTCCCGAAAGGCGTATCATCAAGGTGGGGAGCATCCTGGGAATGCAGAAAAGAAAACCTTCCGTTGCTATATCTTGGAGCCCCAATCTCATCTAAGCAACTTTGTATTGAAGACTTTGATTCCATCGCCTACAAAATCATGGAGAAAGTTCTCAACTGGAATAAATGTTTCCTGTCCTTCGGAGGAAGAATATCCCTGGTTAACAGTGTCCTCACGGCCACCCCGATTCATGCCCTTTCTGCCATTAGGTTCCCAAGGGTGTTATTCGTTCCATGGACAGGATCTTTGCCGGATTAATTTGGGATCCTAAGAATGAGGGGCGACGACACTGGGTTTCTTGGTGGAGCATGGCGCGACTAGTCAAGGAAGGTGGCATCAGCGTCCGTAACGTCTGGGATTCCCTCTCTTGCATGCAGGCTAAAATGGCATGGGAAGTCCTGGAAAAACGCACGTTATGGGGCTCTAACATGCATGAATGATATCTCAATAATGGGGAGGGAGGATCTGTGCAGGCATCCCCTTTATGGTGTGTGCTTCATCCCCTGGTGAACGTTCTCAGACCTCATTCCCGCTGGATCATCGGTACTAGTGACATATCCTTCTGGCATGACAACTGGTGTGGGGAGTCCCTTGGTTTCCCGAGATTCCCTGTTACCAATATTTCTTTCCAGGAGGCCAAAAACATCCCTCCTTTCATTGGTGTTGTACTTAACAAGAACCAGGAGGAGATGTTTAACCTCATTGATCTATCCTCAGCCCCAGATCAGTGTGTGTTCACCCCTTCGCCGTCTGGTAACTTCACCTCCAAAGATTATTGTCGGGTTTCTGCCATGCAGACAGCGGAGGTCCCTTGGACTGACACACTATGGGAAAACGCCATTCCCACTAAGCTTAATTTCCTTTCCTGGAGAATCCGACATAGAGGACTTCCTACAAACAATAATATCAGAAGATGCGGAGTGATTATGGCTTCCAATTGTGTTTGTTGTAAGCGGCATAAGGAGGAGACCTCGAAGCACTAGTTTTTTGATAGTGAATGGGTGCACGAGGTTTGGTCCTTCTTTGGTGCTTTCACGGGTTTTGATATTCCAGCCACGGCAGATCAACCCTTCCTTAATCGCTGGTTTCATGGTTCGGGTGATGCGGGCCCGGAGAGAAGAGCGCGTACTCTGGTGTTTAACACTGGTTGTTGGAGTTTGTGGCATGCTCGTAATGCGTTTTTGCAAGAAGGCGTATCCTCCTCAGCTCGCTCCATCATCTTCCGAGTCAGGAACCTACTTCTGGATATGGTTGTTGTGCTCAGTTCTTGGAGGGAGGCACCCACTCTGCAGTGCCTTCTTCCCTCGGTTCATCATCCTCCTCCGGCCTCTGCTCCAAGTACTATTCACTGGGTCCGCTGGCTTCCCCCGAATCACGGCTTCAAGCTTAACACTGATGGCTCCTGTCTTGCGGGTGACATCAGAGGAGGGGGACTCATTCGTGATCATAATGGTTCAGTTTTGTTTGCTTTCTCCATTCGGTTGGGCCCGGGCACTCCGATCCTTGCAGAGGCGAAGCGTATGATGTTTGGCCTCCAGGAATGCATCAAAAGGGGAGTGGTTCTAACGGAAGTGGAAACGGATTCCCTGATACTCTCAAATGCCATTCAGGGAATTGGGAGGGTTCCTTGATCTATCGAGTACATTACCCGGAGGTGCTGGGGTCTCTTGGGTACTATAAATAGAGTTTCTCATACCTGGCGAGAGGGCAATATAGCTGCGGACTACCTGGCTTCTATAGTCTCACCAGGCCTGGAGGACATTTTCTTTCATACCTCTCTCAATCTGAAAGCAACAGGGATTAACATCATCAGAGGGGATGCTCTCGGCCTCCATTACTTCAGGCCCCTGTAGCCTCTGTTTTTTTTCTTTTAACCTTTATCTTTTTCCTTTTATCATGTCTGGTTCTTTTCTTTTTTTCCTTTTTTTTTCTTTCTCTCTCTTTGTGCGGATGCTTTGGTCCTTGCCTTTATTTGAATTTTTTTTTTAAAATAGAATGGAATGGATGATCAATCCTTTGTTATCACACCTTTCACGACACATACATCCCAATCACAAGGCTTTAAACTTCATGTTACAATCTTTTCAAACAACCTTAAACTATTTCCCTTAAACTATGTGGACTTTTAATCCTATTTCGATAGAATATGTAATATTCCATCTTGACTTCTAAAACTATCTTCATATTTCATACCCATCCTCATGAATCCATCTTCCTCATAATATCATACACATCTTTCCCTTGCCTAACTTATGAATGTGTGAGGCTTTAGGTGTTTCTATATATATGAATAAACCCATTGGAATTTTATTGAAAAAGAATCATAACCTAACAAAAGTATTGTGATACCATACTCAGTCCCCCCCACAACCAAGAATCGGGCTATGTTGCTTGGATTTGAAACAAAAATGATGAAACTAACATGAAATTATTCAATAACTAAATATATTGGGTTCCCCACATGTTAGGACATTTTATTTGCGTGTCGCATACAAAAAAATAGTGAACCCAATTTGAATTCTTTAATGAGAATATAATGGTGTTCCTAGGATGTCAAGATATTTTGTTTCATGTTTTCCACATAATTTTTTTTAATATAACATGAATCCTTTACTTATTAATATTATTAATAGAATATAATTATTTGAAATAATTCACTAATCATTATTTTTTTTTGGTAGTTTTTGTATATAGGTACCCCTTATGAGCTCCATTCAATCGAAAGTGAAGGTCTCTTCATCCACTAGATGTTCCCATGCTTCAATTTCTGCCAAATCTATGACCCCCATGATCCAAAGGAATATATCACCTATTCAGAGACCTTAAAACTAGGTGGATGACATGATGGTAAGGGGGTACCACTAACATAGTATCGTCTCTACTCTTGAAGTTTCGTATGAGGGTCTTCGCGTGTTGAAACCTCACAACCCACCCCATTATAGGGAAACTATAATAAAACAAGTGGCACCTACCACCACCATTAATTAATTCCAAATTATATCCTTAGAGAATGATCATCATTATACTCCTTATCTTAAGAAGGTGGATCAAGAAGTCATCCATGACCTCAACTCCATTCAGGGGTCACCCAGTAGGGTTCCTAATAATCGTCACTATCGCCAACATCATGTGACCACAAACCCTTAGAAGCATGTTGAGGGAACTACAATGCAGACCCCTTCCCTAATCTCTCAGATCCAATAAGCTATGAGGTATCTCTAGGAATTATGATCTATTGATCATAAGGAGAAGGTTTATATCCCCACTTCCCCATAATAATTTTTCCAACACAACACGTGGTATCTAGTGAGTAGGATCATATCCCTATTCAAACTCAATGATCCTTTCTATACATCTTGACAAAAATTAGGGGGAATGCACATATTTCCACACCCATTCATAAATTCCATCAGTTTCTTATGGAAGTGGATGATGGGAAAGAGTATGTATATATCCCCACTCCTACAAACAAACATGCTCATAATCCTATTTCAATTATAGAATCCCATCAATACCACTTGGAGCTAATATAAAAACAACCATATAACCTCACCCATTTCTTAAATATTCTTAAACATATATTGGAAGCATTTTTAGAAAGTGGTAATCGAAATATCTCAACTATCACATAGGGGTAATCCCATATTCATGCTTCCGTAAATTCTAAGCAAGGTAACATCATATCCAAATTTCCATTTGATACCAGGCCTATATCCCCACACCCCATCAAGAGGAATGTTATCATATCCCAACAAAAACATAGGATTGGATTCATATTCTCACATATGTCTTAAAGGAGAACTAGTATATCCTAATTGAATCTTTGAATTTATCACACATTTCTGCTCCCCTACAACCTAATAAAGGATGATGACATAACTCAACAACTACTAAAAGGTAGGAAAATAATCCATTTTTGGTTTGAAGGGATCCATGAGCAATTTTTATTAAAACATAATGTACAATCCCTTATTCATATCCCTTGCTAAGAATCCCATCAGTTATCTCTATAAATGTCATGTGATTCATAGAAGAACACTCACATTAAGTACGATCACCAATCTTCCCTAAGGATACCACATAAAGGTATGACTCTCTAAAGAAATATAATAACCTAAGTTAAGGAAAATACTCCTACATGGACCAGCGGCGGTGGAGGTCACGGTAGTGGAGGCAGCGGCGGCAGAGGCAGTGGTGGCGGAGGCAGTGGTGGTCGCGGCGGAGGAGGAAAATCAAATGGCGACGACAAAGGAGGAAGAGGAGGAGAGGTCGCGGTGGAAGAGGGGTCTGGTTCATTTTCCGTGAAATCTTGACCACATGAGAGAGAGGATGTCCTGTTAGGGTTATTAAATAAAAATCATTGGAACCTTTATCATTGATTTCAACGAGCGTTGATAATGGTTCCAGTGGATTTTATTTAATAATTTATCTATATTCTTATATATTTATTTAAAATGGAATATAGGATAAATATATATCTAATTATTAATAATTATAACAATAAAGAGTATATTTTTATAAATATTGGTATATAATTGTTAATATATACAAAAAATATTATTTTTTATTATAAATATTATAATTTTATATAAATTAAGAATAAACATGTTTATTAGCTCTAAAATAAGCTCTGATAAATGTTACCTTTTATCAGCGCTAAAAAACACGCTGATAAAGGGTATACCTTTATGAGTGCTAATTTTAGCACTGATAAAGGTTAGATTTATCAGCGCTTTTATCTAGCCCTGATAAAGTCATTCCCCTTTATCAGCGCTTTCTTTTTAGCGCCGATAAAGGGCAGCACTTCCCTTGCCCTATTTTGTGTTAGTGATACCCGAGGCATCACAACAGACCACATAACCCTTTCCCAATTCAGTAAGAATCAACATAGGAGAGGTAATCAACCACTGAATAATCTCCTCATAGGATTCCTAGCATTCAGAAATCCATTCAAAATTTACCCCTTTTGGGTATGAGTGGTCATGGATGAAGTAATCTGAGAGAAAACTAATGCAGACAACATTTAATACCCTTCCATGCCAAAATATCAAATGATTGATTACTACAATGATATAACTACATCGATTTTCTCAGGATCCATTAAAACTCTTCACTCTAAATCAAATGACCCAGAAACCTCACCTCCCTGATCCAAAAGGTTCATTTAGAGAACTTTATATATAGTCAATGATCCCAAAGATTTCCCAAAATTGTTCTCAAATGCTGCTCATGCTCCTCCTCAGAACCATAGTAAACTGGGACATCATCCATGAATACCATGACAAAGCAGTTAAAAAACCGATGAAAAACCATATTTTTAAGCACAATAAAGACTTCTAGAGCATTTTTCATCCCAAAAGGCATGAAAATTTACTCAAAATGGCTGAACCTTCTTCAAAAATCTATTTTGAGAACATCCGACTCTTTAGCTCTGACTTGGGGATAACCAAAATACAAGTCAATCTAAGAAAAACACTTTTCCCCATTAACTGATCGAAAAAATCATCAATATGGTGAAACATATGCTTGTTCTTGATTTTTACCTTATTCGACTTCCTATAATCTATACACAAGTTGAGAGATCTAATAGCCTTATTTCCTAACAGAACTGGTGAGACCCAAGGAGAGACATTCAAGAGAATAAATCCTTTGGGCTCAAAATAATCTATTTGTACCATTAATTTCGATAACTCAGTGGGGGTCATACAATATGAAGAAATAGATATCAGTTGTGTTCTCAACACCAAATCTATAGAGAAATCGACATCCTTCATTGGAGGAATTCTAGAGAAATACTATGGAAAAAACTATGGGAAATCATCAACCGAATATGGTAATCCACCCTCACAACCCATAACATCATCCTATGACATGAGGGAAGAAAACTAATACATAAGGTTACCCAAACATGAATGTGGGGGTCTAGTACAACCTGACTGAGGATCCCACTCACCATTAAATATCTGGGTACTATAATCAGGTTCCAAAAAACGCACTTGCCGCCTATAAAAAAAATGTGATCATAAAAACACACCATAAAATCCGTCATAAGTATTGCATCAATGAGTTCCATCTCCAGAATTAGAAAATCCCATTCCAGATTGACCTCTAACACGGTGAGGGCACAAGACATACACTTGATACCCTTCTCTCACTTCATACCAAATGGCATCACCAACTCCTTCTCATACAACATAAGATCAATTGGAAACATTAACATAAATACAAGATGAGAATAAATAAAAGAAAAGGTTGCACTGGTATCAAAAAATAGATAAAGATAATGTAATAAGAACGGTGTCTTGAACTATCACAGGCTATGTATCTAACTCTATTCATTCTCTATCCACCATAGGAAGATGCCTCAACTCATCCGGAACCTGAGAACAAGCACTAACATATGGCTCTACCCTAAACTCACTCTACCCAAAAGATGACCCATCCCTACCGCCACAGCCACCAAACCAGGATCCCGCTATCATGGAATATTATAGCCGAGATGGAATTCCTCTAGAAGCCACAGATCCAACACCACTCTGGTATGGGGACAGAACCTTGCAGAATTGCTTCAAGTTCCCCAAATATCCTCAGTGATGGAAAGGTCTAGAGATGAACACACCAAACAATTGTGTCAAGACATCCTACACTGATGTCACACCACTAACCATGCTATCAAAGCCACAAACTATGAAAACCAAGAAGGATGGCCTGAACTATTTCCACCCATCTTCTCTAGCTAATCTCCCTTTCCATTCTTCTCCGATCAACCACCACTTCCCACTATAGACATTATTCTAGGGAATCCATACATTCATTTTTTGATCAATCTCCACCATATAATCTTGGTCAACTACCTTAGTATCGGTCTTAAAATTAAAAAAAAAGGCCTGAGAATAAATTTCTTCCCACAACCTCATATTCAACCTATGAGCCTTCATATGCTCATTAGAAACAATCTCATGTTCTTATTGAACCAGCGCTATAAAGTGGTTAGCATACTCCATCACTTTCTGGTATCCCTTTGTATGATCCATGAAATCCCAGGATCTAGAATAAGCCAAAACCTTGGGATAATACTACTCATTGAAAATGACCTTAAATTATTTACAACCCATTTGCTAATGCTTTACAGCCTTCACTATTGAGTACCACCACTTTTGATTTGGAACCTCCAATAGAAATGAAGTACATTTCACTCTAATAGCCTCAGGAGTGTCAAGAAATTCATAAAACCTCTCTATCTTTTCAAGACACTCCTCCTCTTACAAAGGTTACACATTAACCTATAATGAGGGAGGCTTTATCTTGAGGAACTTGTGATTTTTTCATTTCTAGGACCCGGTTCGAGTTCTCTAACCTAATAAGGACTTGAAATTGCTCTTTGTCCCAATTAATAGATAGATCAGACCACTGCCTCTACTATCCTTTGATTAATTGGTGATGGGTAACTTTATCTAGCCTCTTCCTGTGGCTACACATGAACTCTTCACAGAGGAATTCTTCCAAAAAAGCAATGACCACAAGGAAAAACATTAATACAACAATTCTAAAAATTTAAGAAATAGAAACAAATCTTTAAATGCATCCATAAATCAAAACAAAACCAAATGCATCATAATAAAAATTCCTAATAGACTACTCCATATCCACCTTCTTTCCATATATAGTATGATTCCTATACATATAACCTAGGGAAGATGTCAAACAAAATCCAAACATTCCATGGTGGCTTAAGATCTATCAAGAGGTGTGCTGGCCAGGCACTGCACTCACAATTAGAACCTCGAGCCCTAAAAATTATTGCTCCAATCTATCTAGACTCATCCTAAACAATATGACCCAAAAGAGTGAAACTTGGCTATAATGACATTTTTTCACGAACCAATCCGGGATTCCATCTCACTCGACAACCAACCTAACCCAATAAAGGGCCCGAAGGGCATTCCCAATCCCCATACACTAAAAACTAGTACCTGGTTATAAGTAATATACATTGAAAACAGTTTCATCAATTTATATAATAATAACCATCCCACAAAAGTAAAGAAACACATAACGAATATCCATATTCAAATGATGTGCAAAAATTTTTAGAAAAAAAATGTTTTACAAGTTAAAAATCCAAACTGAAACAACAAAGGAGATCATTAAATATCCTGAAGTCCTTTGTGAAACATGAGGGAAAAAACCCTCAATCCATAACCAACAACACCTATAATGTGTAGACTACTCTAAAAACTAGAAACCCCATCCCCACGAAACATCTTTCCTTTACCTGGGTCATTCATAACAATGTCTAAAAACACCCAGAGGTGTATGTAGGGTGTGATTCAAATCCAAGTAGGACATCACCCAAAATAAAATATTCCGTGCTTCAATATTGGAATATAAATAAACATTCACAATTATAAGAAAATATTTGGGAAATTTTTTCAAAGTAAATTTCATGTAAACATTTTTAAAAATATAATTTTAATATAACTAATTTATAGAAGAGACTACCCTCCAATTCCACATTTTCCACAAGGTCCATCGTATACCAACGGTCATAACCATGTCATATATATATATACATGTGGGTGTGTGTGTGTTTCACAATGATACAGAACCATTAGTAAATCCTTAAGCATAGCTTGCACAAGTGAGTTACAAAGAACCTCGTACCTCGGTGATCAATATCCTCAAACTCAACTACCAACAGCTTTCTCGTGCACAAGGCATAAGGAGGGAACTTCCCAAGGTCTTAGTAGTCTCTATATTACAAGACAGTAACAAGACCTTCTCTTGCATGATCCACTAAGAGGGGCAATACCAAGGGCCTAATGGTCTCCGACCATGTCACATGTTTAGTTATTTTGGTGAGCATGAAATCCACTAAGTGAATCCATGATTTTACACATCCAAGTCAACTAGAGTCATGTCTTCTAGAAGAATCTGGGCTTTCCACTTCTGAATCACTAGTGTAATAGTTCTAATTTAACCACCTATATACTTAGGGTTCCCTCAATGATAAAATTCCATTATCACATAACCATCACATTCACAAACACAAGACAAGCCACATATGCATGCAAGTAAATCATCGCTTTTACAAAAAATCAAATGAAAACCTCTATTTTCCTATAAATAAATCCACTTACCCTTTTTACACACACAAAATCCTTTTAAAAATACACTTTCCTCCACTTGAACAATTTATTAACCCCTTTTTATACATCACAAGAAAAGCACATAATGAATTCAACCTTTTCTGTGGAAAATACCCTTCATTTTAAAACATGCATTACATCATTCATATAATTCCCAAATCACAATTAAAGGTACACAACAAAATCCAATAGGAAAAAATAATTCATTTTCCATTAAAAAGCCACTTTCAACACATTAACACCTTAAGTGACTTTTAAAATACATTTATCACCTTTCACATAATAATAAAAACACCTCTAAGAAGTTCCATAATGAAGCCCATGAAAATAATAACCATTTTCATTTGAAAATACCATTTTCATTTGAAAATACCATTTTAAGAACATATTCAAGAAAGACTATTTAAAAAACATATTTTACACCACACAAGATATTAATAAGAAACATTTTTTAATCCAAAAAAACATATAAAAACCATCTAAAAATGTTATATCATAGAACAACATACCTCACACTTGGAGACATTCAAAAATTGGTGAAAAACCACAACCGCACCTCTACAATACCCAATTAATGAAAGAATAACCAAAAACCATCAATATATTCCCCAATATCACAAGATAGAACCCCATTTTTAACCACACCACCACTGGAAAATAAAAAACCAAGGAAGAGGGAAGAAAACCCTAGAAAAGGGGAAAATAAAGGGATACACTACTTATATGATGATCCCCTAAAGTTTCCACACCATAATCACCCATAAAATGATGCCTAATAGGAAAAAGGAAGATTGGAGGGAGATCAAATGGATAAAAATACATATGGGGGATGGGAGTGATTTAGGGCTAAATCACAAGAGTACAAAAATGTAATTTTATAATTTCTAATGACCTATACAAGTAACATGGTTTTCCGGTGTATTTTTCCAAATTGTGGGGCAACCATGCCCCCTTCACATTCAAAGAGGCACACACCGCACGGTTCTACCACAAATTTACCGAACTATTATCAAACTATGTGATTTTACACTATACAAAAATTTCACATGGTCGTATGGTTTCTTGGGTAAGGGAACATGGTTTTCAAAACCGTGCGTTAACTATGCTCAAAATGTTTATAATCTGAAAAATAAAATTCACTAAAAAATTAGGGAAACTCAAGGGAGAGAATGGGATCAAAATAAACCAAGTTAATACCTTGAAATGGAGACATGGGTGTGAAACTTCTAAAAAATAATTCAACATTTATTTCTCAAATAAATTCTCATAGCATCTTATTTTATATAATCATGTAGGGTTCCTAAAATAGTTAATGTCTTCCAAAAAAATTAATCACTTGATCACCAAATCATTTTACAATTTTATGGTTATTTATTCAATAAATTTCTGTTCCCAAAATCTACTTATTATTCATCTATAAATTCATTTAACTAAAAAGAAAAATTCATATTAATCAGGACTTCACAAAAGCTAGTGTTAGGTGATGCACCCTTCTCTCCCTTCGGTTGTGGGTTCAAATTGAATGGAATTTCCGGATGTGATGGGTTTTCATACAGCCTATAGGTTGTCCATTTTTAAATTAATATGAACTTTATAAAATTACGAAAAATTTGATAAAAATCCTAAAAAATAACTTTAATATACTCAGCATGAAATAAAAAAATTTACCTTAATTTTTATCTCATAACATCGACTTTTCATCCCATAATTATGAAAAAAGTAAAGATCATAAAAAACATAATGTTTATCCATAATTTTTAAAATTTTGTTCAAAAAAATAAAGTTATTTTTCCTCATATAAACTTTTTCATATCATAAAATTAATGGTTATATATACCTGAAAATTATATCAAAACTCAATAAATTTCACTCAAATTTTATCTATTACTTAAAACATCAAAAGTGGGGTTCCAAAGACTTTGAAAATATGATCATCCTTTGAAAAACATTAGTTTACCTTGTGTTTTTATCACTTATCTTGATGGAAGATCATAAAATATTGTAGTATCAAATGACTTTTCTATAATCTTTTACTTCCAATCATTATGATTTCTAGCATGAGAAATTAGCTTCAGACAAATGTTATCATAGGTACCTAATCCAATGAAACTAAAACTCTTGAACTTTGGGTGGATATCATTTACCGTATTAATTAGTTGTTATGGATTATTTTCTTTACATTCAATAGCCTTGTGATTAAACTAACCACTCTAGAAGCACTTTCTAAATCCAGTTAAACATTCCTTGAAATTTCATTTACCACACTTAGAATATTTTATGGGATTTCCTCTAGACTTCATAACTAGTTTCCTTTTTTTTTTCTTACCAACATGACCTTTTCTTATATTTTAAATTTCGAGAAATGTACATGTCAGAAAACTCCATGTCATCTTTCTCTGCACAAAAAAACCACCTTCTCTAACATTGAAATTATCACATGGAAAAACATATTTGTAAAAATAATTTCAACCCAGATTAAAATCTATTAATTTTACCATCAGTGTCCCAAAAAAAGTCTAGCACATACTTGGAAAATATTTTGAAGTTTTCTTCATATATAGTTACAAAATAATCATTATTTTTCTTCAATTCTAGGAATTTTTTCTTTATCCGAAAAAGAACAACTTTAGGAAAATATTTTTCATGAAATTGTTTTATTAAATGTTTTCCATGACATGGAATCAAGATAATATTTTTATCTAGTATTATTAACCAAATACTATCATAGATCAACTTCACCTTAAAAATGTTAAATTTAAAGGGTTTCCTTTTGAAATTATAAACATCCTATGACATCAAAAATCTTCTCCAGGGAATTATTCCACCATTCAGCTACCACAAGATAAGCTGATCTATTAAAATATGGGGGATGTTGTATCATGAAATTTTATACTACAAACATATCCATTTGTGGTATATTCGAATACCCCCTAGTGTGGACACCACCACCACTTATAGCTTGTTTCAAAAAATACATATCTGTAACAAACTATTCTGTTCCAATTCCAACCATTCCATGTTGATTATTTGGTAGGATAGCATCCTCTTGAAGCATTCCTACTTTAACTTCCCTATTTCCTATGTGAAACCCCATTTTGAACAGATATAATTTAGATGAATTAGTATGGTAATATTCAAATGCTATATCATTTTATCTTTAACATAATGTAAAATATTTTTGGGTATTCTATAAATATTATCCTAACATATAAAGTTATCTAAATAGTTATCTAATACTAATTGTAAGGAACCAACATTAAACAATACATATTCATGAGACCTTAGCCTATAATTCACATTCTTTTATTCCCAAATATGTTATTGGTTTAGTTTTTTATAGAATTATGAAAATATATTACAAACTAAACCCATACATTACAGGTCTACACCTCTATATAGTATCCATTTTCCCATAAAATAAAAGAATTTAAAATGAAACATTATTTGCTTTTATAAAAAATATTCACAATGTCCTTCATGACCTCATCCTTGTTTTAACTATAACTTAACCCCTTTGAAAAAAATAAAATGTGGGATGAGCACCAAATATTAGTAAGGAACATAAAGAAAGAAATCTTCTATTCCTGGGAAAAATGTGAAAACCCATGTAATATTTATCTTTATTTCAATGTTTCTTGAGATATTGAAATGAATAATCTTCACATAAAACCAAAAACACTTTTAGTTAAAATAAAATCATTAAAACCCAAATAAATCAAATTAAAATCCTTTTTGGTTACAAAGAACATGAAATTCATATCCCATTTTAAACTCTTGTTAGAAATAACTGAAGCCCGGTTAAATCCAGATTAGAAAACCTACAGTGACTCCATTATTCCTTGAAATACATGGTACATTACCCAATGAATTAGAGAGCTATCTGGGTGTACCCATCGTATAAGCTATAATGGTCTCACCTAGTGCTATATGGTCCACCCCAATGTATAAGTTGTAATGGGTTCACTTGGTGCTATCTAGTCAAACCCATTTCATATGTTTAATATTCAAGTACCATATCATGAAATAAAAAATCATTATTACTATTTTACATAATAAAACATTTCAAATATCTTTTAAAGTTATAAATAAATCAATTTTGGATATCAAAATACCATTTTCTTTTAAAGTGGATTAAAATTTGAAAAACTCCACACATCATAAAGAAACCAATATATTTGAAAATAACCCTAACAATATAAGGGAGACGTCAAATCATTGAGGAGTCAGAAAAATTGTGAAATTCTCTCTTCCCATAGAAGTAAAAAAACATTTCTTTTTTTTGTTATAATGTGGATCTTTAAAAAAATTGAAATAAATTACCTTACATAAAATATTAAAAAAATTATTATTTGAAAATAATTAAGGAAAATTAAATAATTAAATTTTTAAATAATTCATGTCCATATAAATAAATTCATAAATATTAATTAAAATTAATGATAATATAATAAATATTTAGAAAATAAATGTTTCAAACATTTAAAACAATATTTTTTAGTTAAAGAATCCCTAACTTTGAATCGAATTTTTCACGTAAATTATCTATCTTTTTGAATAATAAAGTTATGATAATTATTTAATTTACTGATAACTTTTTTCATGTCTATTATTTATTCTATTAAACTTATTTTTATCTTATAAAAATTATTTAATTATTTAAGTTCTGGTCAGTTGTTTTGATAATATTCAGTTCATGAGTCCAAAATGTCCTTAGTCGGTTGACTATGATAAAAGAGTTCACTATATTCCACCATCTCTATAATAACATTAATTAATTAATTATCATTTTTATACATAAATTATACTTTTAAATCAAACCATTAAATATGGTTATGAAAAATGACCAATGTTACAATCATGAAATGGTAGGTCGTACGTAGGCATGAGTAACATATTCATTTTTCAAAGATCATTATGGAAAGAAGTTAAGTATGATTTTAACTTAAAATAATGATCATAATATAATAAATACAATATTACAATATTACAATATACTTATGTATATTATCTATTTGATGTGGTGATGAAAAATGAATTACATCGCTTCATGAAGGTGGTAGTCTGCACAAACGAAGTTATCATTTTTATGTGAATTGAAAGGTAAGAATGTAAGTGAAATATTATAATTTAATAATGATAAATATTTTATTAATATAATTTCAAAATATTAATTACAAAATTCTAACCAGTCTTGAGATATGGTGATGGAGAATGAATTATATTGATTCTTAAGGCATATATCGTCGTACACATGAACGATAAATTCCTCTCCCATTTCATGGAAGTGGAGATGGATTTAGGTAATGAAACTAACATAAGAAAATATTATTATATGTTTTATAATTATTGTTTCATGATTTAATAATATTTGAAGAATGTGGAATAAAAACTAAAATAGAAACACTTTATTGAAAATGATACCTCTTCTTCGAACAATCCCCCTTGTTTGGCACCTTAAGACCAACAAGGTGGGTGTTCTACCTAAAATAAGAACTATATGATGAGGGTAATAATTATATAAAGGTATCTATGAAGGTATTTTCTAAATAAAGGGTTTTAAAATGTAAATAAATGAGAATAAGATGTTCCCTTTATAGGAGAGGTGAGGGGCACTTTTAGAATTTCTTAAAATATTAAATTAATATAAATTAATTTTCAAATCCAAATGGAACCTAAAAGATTTATTTAGAGGATAATATTATTATGGGTGAAAATAATCTCATCCAATAATTTTTAGATATGTTTAAGTCACAGTAGTACCCTTATCATTTAGTTTTAACCCTTTTAGCTCTTATCAGGACAACATTGATTTTATATCTTCAAGGGTCAATATTGTTACAATAAAATGACAAGAGACCAATAAATGGATAATTATTGATATTTTAAACATTATCCTAATCCCTTGTCCTAATTTATTATTTTTAAGAATTTTATATCATTTAAAAAAATATTATTTATTTTAAAATAACATTAAAATCAATTTAGACACTATTCAATACGTTGACTTTTAATGTTCTCAATACAACCATATAACTTTCCAAAAATATTTTAATACATATATAAAATGTCAATATATTCTATAAAATTCATGTAATACATTAATTATCACCTATTATGTTAATTTTAATATCATTTATTTTTTCCATTAATTATATAATAACTACATCTTTGTTGTGAAAACATTTTAGGTAAATATTTCTTAACTAAAACTTTAAAGAAATTAACATGTTGAATATAAATCTATTAGATTCCAAATTAATATTTATTTTCAAAAATATCTTCTATATAAAATTATATTAAAAATATTATACTTATTAAAAACAAGAGTGTGACATTTTTGATTTTTCTTTAAATAAAATATTATAATGGCCATAACCTAATTAAAGTGGCCATAAAAGGTCATATAACAAAATATTGAATGATTATGGATTAATATAAATTATTCAGTAAAATTGGGCCATGTTTAAGGGTAATTTTCTAGTCCTTATCATTTTTTCAACCCTTAATTACATGATTTACCCTTTACCATGGTAAAAAAATACTAAGGTTACTATTCAAATTTTCCAAAAATAAAAGTGGCCTATTTAATAAATTTTTACCCTATGATTATAAACATGGGATTAATTTTTAAAATTTAAAAATTATAATTTAGATCATTTAATTTAGAATTAAATCATCCAGATGCAATGAAAACCGTTTTTAAGAAAAATTCCCTTTTAAAACATAAAATATTATTTACACTATATTGAAGTATAAATCCATATAAAAACTATCCTTGTACTATTTTTAATCATAATTAAAACAGAAATTTTAAAGCTAATCTAAAATATAATTTTAATTTGTAAGTACATGAAAAGAAAATACAATTTTTCATAAAAATTGGTATTGATTACTATTAATTGAAAAATCAAACTAGTTAGAATATTCTCAAAATTTCACCATAAGATAATTTTGATATGTTGATTTCAAAAATTATATTTTTATCATTAAATAGAATTTATATAAGGTTCCAAAAATTAATTATATTGTTTGCTCATATAAATAATAAAAATCATTCTTGAAGTTTATTTGAAGAATAAAATGACTTTACTAAAACTAAGTGATCAGTTTTTTAAAAATTAATATATATATATATATATATATATTATTAATGAGTAGGAAAATTTTATATTTCACAATTCAGGTAATACTATTAATTACTACTAATTTTATCTCTAGATTAAAATTTCCATATAATTACAATATTTAGTTGTTCGTTTAAGCTCGGTGTTTTGTATCTTGTATGCTATCAAACATGGTCTTCACTTTTAAAAACTCAGGATGCTATAGAGATTCTCTCAGCCAATAGAGATACATGATTTGAAAATTTTCATTAGTTCATATGTTCAATATGGTTTATACATAATGACTACATTTTTAAATAGAATTTTTCAAACCATACTAAGATTCCCCCCAAGGATGTAGTTTTTTTTATTTTTTTTAATAAACCAAACCCATTTCATATACCTCATGATCAAATTAATATTTTTAATAATAATGATTAAATATTTTTTAATGTGAAGGTATTTAGAGAATTTAATATAAAATATAAATAGTTAAATTTAAATTTATTTTAAAATATATAATCAATTCCAAATTAATTAACATATAATATATTACAATAAAGGGTTGAAAAAATCATATATATATATATATATATATCTCAAAAATTATAAAAATGTTAATTTAAAGGTTTTTAAAAAATATTTTGAAAACGAAATTTATCAAATATATATATATATATAATAACTAAAAAATGGAATCCAATTACTTTTATGATTGTCAAAGGCTTTCTCTAGCACCAATCAAAATCGCTCATTTAAAATCACTTTCATGTGTTTTGCTTATCATTTTTGAGTGGATCATTTCAATTCTAACTATTTTTTGTTAATTGATTCCCCCTCTCGCCTTATTTTATATGACTAAATTAATAATATTATTTTATTAATTATTATTTTTGAATTATTATTCGATTATGGTACACTTATAATGTTGAAAAAAAATTAAGTACAATTTAGATAAAAAACATATGATTGATATTTAGAAATTCAATTTCTGAATGTTTAAAATTTTGGTAAAGTCAAATATCATATATATTAGAGAATATGATGTATTGGGTGTGCAATGGAATTCTAGAAATCTGGAAATATTTGAAATATTACATATTCTTCAGAAGATGGAAGAAATATATTACACATAGATGAAATTATATTACATATCTTTAGTATTTATATTTTCAAGTCTAGAATATTATGCATGCTTAGAAGAATCTGGAAATATATTAGGTATTGGAAATGTTGAAAAGTCTTATATGATGCATATGAAAGAAAAATATATTACACAGTGATTATTTTTATCATAGGGGAATCTATTACATGATAGATAGAACAAAATTATGTATTACAAAGACAATAACCAAGAGTTACTTAGAATATAGATAATACACATCTCATATGTTAAAAATAGGAAATCTGAGAGATTATGTCACATGATGTATCATGAAGAAAATATAAGCTTGTCCATGGAATGCAACCCATATCATTTGGAAACATGAATAGAAGCTGGCCTCCAAATATTGAAGATATGTGTTGTGATATTTATAAGTAGGATCTCGCTCATGACATGTAGAAAATGTTTTATGATTTTGAGAAGGATGAAGTTTAGAACACTCCATACAAAGAAACATGTGAATATAACACATGAATATTACAATTCAATGATATCATAACATAAATATGAATGTAAACTAGTATTACAATTATTTATCATGAATTATAACTTCTTCAAACAATATACATTTTGTTACTCTATATCAACACAATTTTTATATTTCTATCTAGTATAATGATATCTAGATTATAAATTATTATTTATGGGTTTTATATTCATCATTATATTCTAAGGAATCTACTATAAGTGTTTGAAAAGAATTTGTTATAGGATCAAATAAGTTCTTGGCGGGAAGTATCATTCGTAATGTCATGATATAAAAATATAGTTTCTTATGATATGTAGTACAATGGAACTAGTGAATTAGAAAAGAATGTGAGATGTGAAGAAGACTCTTAATTATTATTTCAATATTACTTTTTTGAATGAATAATGGTTCAGGAATTTAGTTAAGCATGTGAATAATTTTACTTATGGATTTATGTGAGAAAATATCTACCATTTATTACCAATGATTTCATTACTCTACCTATGATAGATAGTTAAAAAAAGTAATTTAGATATTACAGTTCGAATTTGGATGATTTAAAGTGTTGAAATTATTCAGATGATTTCAAACGGAAATATTCATGAAATATAGATATGATGATTTATGGAAGATTTTTTTGAATTTATATTTAATTTTTTAAATTGTTTTGATCTTGTTAATTTCATGATTCATTTTTGAACGAATTTTTTCAAAAGCTATTATATTTTCAAGGAGAGATTGAATGATTTTTTATTTAATTTTCAAATAAGATGGGAGACTCAATAAAATGACATAAGTTTTGTACTATATATATATAAATATAATTTTTATACATGATGAAAAATATATGGTGAAAATAATATGTAATGTGATAATACACATAGAAATTATTAAATAATGAATCACAAATAGATAAAAGAGTTTTTATATTCATTTTTTTATTCACTTTCTTTCATTATTACTCCAAAAGACAAAATAAATTAGAAAGAAAGAAACCTGTTATATTTTTAAGAACATTTGTGGGCACTAATGTTCCCATTGAATATCATTAATGTTTAATCTTATTCAGAGTTGTACCTTGAATATTGTTTAAACCTCTATTCAAAGACACATCTACTTTCATTTTTGAGGAAACTATATGCTGAATTTGTTCTTTGTTTTTATATCTCTTCAATTTATACTAAGTTTCATCTTCTTATAATAATATTTTGGTGAAGTTTTAGTTACTTGTACTCATTTGTGAGGTCACCAATAACGAAATCTAAAGGCCTGATGAAATATTTGTACTATGTGCTGATTTTTTTCACTTTTTTTTGAGATCCTTAGGGAAAAAATGAATAAAATTAGTAATCCTGAATTGGGTGTTGGTAGAGTGGGATAGAGTATGTTCTTATATCTTTAAAACACTATAATAATTTATTTTCCTTTCCCTTTACTTTTTTTTATTTCCACATCACTTCATAACTAAAATAGAAAGGAAATATTTCGTCCAACTTATAGAGAGATGTTTATATTAGTTCAATTATTTAAAGGACTCAATACACCTCCTCTTTAGTCTTTGTCTATTACTAATCTACCTCAATAGTTGGTATTATAGTAGTTAAATGTTTTAATATTTTTTATTGAAGTATGAAAATAAAAGTATTATCATTTCAAACATAATAATATTAAGAGAAATATTCTACAAACAAATATTTATGGTTCATCCTAGTGAACGTATGTCAATGATTAGAGGTTCTTATTTTAATTGTGAAAATTGAATCTTCTAAAAATATATAATATTTATCTACTTGAAGAATCTTGTTTTGATAATTTATATTAAGGTAGTGAAACCCTATAATAAATTTTTTGGTGAACCTAAATTGTTGAATACTACTCAAGGAGTATATTATGATTTAAATTTGAAGTCTATAAATGATATCTTTTTTGGATTATAACCAGATGAATTAAATAGTGTTTCTCATTGTGTTATTGTCTATGACACGTGGGAGACTATTTTTTCTTGTCAATAAAGGAACTAAAAATGTTAGACAATTAGGGTATAACACTGCCAAAATTAAATATTATACGTTTAGGACGTTTGATTATTGTATTTATAAAAGATATTTCAAGGATGTATAGACCATTGGGGGTGAATCTGTGATGATATTTTATAATTTATTTTTATTTTAAATTAACTGTTGGACTCACCTATATTGATAATCTCAATTATATTTAGATATGAATTGGTAATCCTAAATAATGTCTATCTATATTTTAATTATACTTTCTAATTATGAAATTATGCTAATGAGTTTATATGACTATAAAAATGATCATATCATATCCTTGGAATATGTTATTCAATGTTTATTTATGATTATAAATGATTAATGATTATTAATCGTTATACTAACTCAATCTGGAAATAAAATTCCTAGAAAAGATACTTTATAAGCATTCGAGTTTTAAATTCACTAATACAGACAGAGCTACTGATAAAAAAAGGTCATCGATAGACTAAGTCTACTGATAGACAAGGTCACTGATACAAGCTACTGATAGGAAGCTACTTATAGAGAGAGTTGCCGCTACTGATGTTAACAGCTACTAATATTGAGAAAGAGCTACTGACAGATGGAGATACTGATACAAGGAGCTACAACTACACATGGAGCAACTGATACATAGAGCTATCGTTACAGAGAGTAACAACTACTGATGCAATACCTACTGTTACATGTCCACCACTACAAGTTCATTGATACAAAGAGCTACCGATGGAAACTAGTCACTGTTTCTCTAAACTCTATCTTACAGTTTGTTTATTAGAAACAGTCATATTTTGTGATTTTAATACAACTGATACTAATTAATGATGATTGTTGGATGTCAGAAAATCATACCTCATACCTTCATAAGTAATCATGCCTTATGTTTGAAATTAATTAATAATGTTTTTTGGATGTCAGGGAACCATACCTCGTACCTGTAGAAGTAATCATGACTTATGTTGAATCACTTCATGAGCTAAAAAAGGAAGATCAAAGCTATGTATAAAAGAAAGTGACATAGAGGATGCACAAAGAGACACATAAAACAAGATACACACGTACATGCAGAGAAGAACACACAAAGAACGTGAAGAACACCCATACACATCAAGAACAGAAGTTCAAAGAGGAGGTTCAAGTGCTGCAAGGAATACTTTCACATTCAAGATGAAAACCTATACTGGAAGTAAAGGAACAGGACCACGACACTCGGTTTTCCAGAAAACATCAATAGAAGGACTCAAAGCTTCGTCTGCTTCAATACAAAGGAGTCCATAGCTGCATTGACATCACACAAGAGAATTCTAAACTCATCTCCATACTATTTCTCTAATGTGATCATTTTTATTACATTACGAGTGTGCTGTGTGATTCTATCTATTTGGACACAAACTGACTCTTAAGATGAACTGGAGGATACTAAAATCTTCACACCAAACTCTTTATGCCTTTATTTATCCCATGTATAAATGTGGTAGAGGTCTGAGGACCTGGACAGCCTGTGTGCTATTGTTGCATCATTCCCACGTAGAACTGTGGTAGAGCTCTGAGGACCTGGACAACCTGTATGTAGTTGTAAACCCCGATCCAGTGTGTGGATTAAAGATTTATATAAAATTTTTGAGAGGAATTAGTCTCATCTTGAGACTAAACCTCTTGGCTAAAACTGTTGTGCATCTTATTTCAGAATAAACTATTTTCAATATTCCGCTGCAAATTAATTTGAAATTAAAATCTATTTTAATGTAACTCTGATAGTTGAACTAGAAAGTTTTGGTAATTATTTCTAGATAGTAAGTTACTTTCAAAATATTATGTAATATTTAGATTAAAATAACTGATAAATAATCAATCTTTGAGAAACTAAATGAACACTTACAATCCTTATAAATCCACTATAGTTTAACTTGTTTTATTAATTGGGGGATTTCAATATAAATATTTTAAATAGAAATTTTTTATAGGAACTCAATTCACCCCCCTCTTGGGTATCCACTCCAACCAACATTTCATATTAGAGGTTGTAGATAAAACTTTTTCAAAACACCCTGTTTATGAAATGTTTTCAACTGTGAATTTTTTTGTATCTTAAATATCTCAAAATTTTTGTAAATTCTAAATTTTTATATCATTATAAATCTTTTTAAAACATAATTATTATGCATAATAGATTAGAAGGTGTAGCTACCAATAGGAAACCCTTATTTAATGGTGTTAATTATGCTCAATGGAAAATCAAAATGAAAATTCATTTAGAAAGTATGGGATTTGACATGTGGACTGCTACCGAGACTCAGTATATGATTCTAGAAACTGTTTTAACTACTTGGGATAAACCTATGAAAGCTACTTGCAATAATAATTGTAAAAAATGAATGCTCTGTATTGTGATTTATGAGATGAATAATTTAATTGAATATCTTCTTGTAATATTGGTTATGAAATTTCGGATACTTTGATTATTTCCCATGAGGGAACAACCAATGTTAAATAAATTAGACTAAAAACATACACTATTAAATATGATAATTTTAAAATGAAATCTGATGAATCTATTTTTGATATGTATCTCAGGATTAATGAGATAGTTAATACAATGAGCTCACTGGGAAAAGTTTTTCCACCAAAAGAGAAAATCATGAGGATACTGAGATACCTACCAGACAGATGGAGAGGAACCTCTGTCTATATATGAGAATCACGGGACATTGGAAAGATACCTGTAAAGGAGATGATTGGTAAGTTGATGATGTATGAATAAGAGATGAAGGTAAACAAATAGGAATATGATTAACCTATGAAGAATTCATTGGCATTTATGTCTACTACCTCAAAGACCAAGGACAAGGTGAAAGTTCATATACCTGTCGAAAGCTCAATAAGTGAAGGTTCATATTCAGATAGTGATGAAGAGAGTGCTCATATATCCAGGAGATTCAATAAATTCTATAAGAAGAATAAATTTTTCATAAAATAAAATTATAAGGGTAAGTTTTACCAAAGAGGTAATTGGCAGAGAGATTGGAAGAAAGATGTTAAAGATGATGAGATATTCTGTAATGAATGTAAAAGGAAAGGACATGTTAAGGATGACTATCCAAAATTGAAGTTTAAAAAGAAATATTATTTCAAGGAAAAAAAATATAAGAAATCTATGAAATCTACATGGAGTGCTTCTGAATACATCTCAAGTGGATCTGAAGCTTCTGATTCTGAAGAGAAGAATCATGACAACATTTATTTCATGACTGGAACATCTAATGTAACAATTAATTCCCCTATACACAATGATTATTATTCTGGGATTGACAGTGATTCAAATAATAATGATAATATTTCTAAAGCTGAATTATTTGAATACTGTAATATGTTAGAAGATAATTGTAATGAACTGAAAGATATGTACAAATCATTGAAGAAATAGTATTCCTTGACTAGTACTGTTAAATCTTATCTTAATAAAGAAAAGGAAAATAATACTCAATATTTAAAAGAGAATACTGAACTAAAATTGTCCAATTATCAACCTATAACATACATAGAGAAGTTATTAAATGGAAATAATACCCTCACTCAAATTCTTGGAAAAAAATTTCACCAATGTGTACTACTAATTTAGGATACCAACCTGGACAGAGACAGATTGTAAAGAATAAATTTTTTCCAAAATCTAAAAAGTTCTCTGTTAGTTCTAGATCTAAAAAATATTATGCTTCATCTAGCTATTCAAATTCTTATAGACCAAACAAAGTTTATTTATCAAAAAAAATTTAATCTATTAATTATAGGAAACCCATTAGACAAATATGGGTACCTAACGATTTACTTTCTATCCATTCAAGACCCAAGAAAATCTGGGTACCAAAATTATCTTCTATCTAAATCAGTTTTGTAGGAAACTTTCTTGAAAAGTTCCTACAAGAAGATATGGTACTTGGAAAGTGTATGTTCAAGGCATATATTATGATACTACTCATGCTTTAAGAGATTAATCAAAGTTGATGGGGGGGCATGTCACCTTTGGTGATAACTCAAAAGGAAAGATCATCGGCTTAGGCCAGATTGGTAACAATGATTCAATTTTAATTTATAAAGTATTACTAGTTGATGGACTAAAATACAACCTATTAAGCATTTCTCAGTTTTTTGATGATGTATTCAATTTGAAACTTGAAAATGATGCTTGTAATGTATTTGATTCTAAAAATATTTTGGTATTTACTGCATTAAGTGATGAAAATGTATATGTTGTAGATTTAAATTCTTTAGCCAAGCAAAATGTTACTTGTTTATATGATTTTCATAAATAATCTTGGATATGTTATAGAATATTAGGACATTGCAACGTTCATTCACTTAAGAAACTGACTTGGAAAGGTTTAGTTAGATACCAACCCAATCTAAAATTCTCAACAGACAAAGTTTGTAATCCCTATCAAAAGGGAATGCAACATAAAGTTTCTTTCAAATCAAGGAAAGAAGTTTCAACTTCTAAACCTATTGAGTTGGTTCATATGGATTTATTTGGACCATATATAGTTTCTTGTTTAAACGGGAAGAACTATGTCTATGTTCTAGTAGATGAATTTTCAAGATAAACTTGGGTATACTTTTTTTCTCACAAAATTGAATCTTTTTCTTATTTCATTAAATACTCCAAGTCTGTATAAAACCTCAGTAGACTTAAGATTAAGACCCTGAGAAATGATCATGGTTGTGAGTTTAAAAATAATGAATTTGAAACCTATTTCTCACACAATGGCTACAGTCACAACTTCTCTGCCCTTAGGACACCTCAACAGAATGGTGTAGTAGAAAGAAAGAATAGAACCCTTCTGAAAATTGCAAGAACTATGATCAATGAGTATGACTTACCTGTTTACTTTTGGGATGAAGCTGTAAATATAACTTGTTATATTATAAATAGAGTCTTGATTAGACCTATTCATTAAAAAACCCCTTGTGAGATTTGGAATAATAGGAAGCCTAATGTTAGTTACTTTAGTTTTTTTGGTTGCAAAGTAGTTATTCTCAATACTAAAGATAATCTTGATAAGTTTGCATCTAAAAGTGATGAAGGAATATTTCTAGGTTATTATATATCTAGTAAATCTTTTAGAGTATTTAATAAGAGGACCAAATGTGTGGAAAAATCTGTACATGTAAAATTTGATGAAACTGATCTGCATAAACCTAAGACCCCTCTTGAAAATCTTGAAGAAGATCTGTCCATTCTGGACCTTAATAACAAAAACAGTGAACCTGTTGTTAAGACAACCAGTTCTGGAAATTTTTTAGAACCTATTTCTGTTGAACCCGAACCTGTAAATAAACCTGAAATTTCAATCACTGTATTTTCTAGACCAACTAGGACCCTCAAAAACCATCCTTTATATGCTGTTGTAGGATATTTAGATAGAGGAACTCATACTTGAGCTTCTCTAAGAAATCAGGTTGAATATCAAGACTTTCGTTCACAGTTAGAACCTAAAAATATCAATGATGCTATCAATGATGAATTTTGGGTAATGGATATGTAGGAAGAGTTAAATCAATTTGAATGAAACAAATTCTGGGAACTACTAGACAGACCTATGGACACCTTGACCATAGGCACTAAATGGGATTTTGGAAATAAATTTGATGAGTCTGGAAATATAGTTAGAAACAAAGCTAGGTTAGTTGCACAAGGATATGTTCAATAAGAATAAACAGAATATGAGGAAACCTTTACACCAGTATATAGGTTAGAAGATATTAGAATTCTACTTGCTTATGCTGCTCATCAGAATTTCATGTTATATCAAATGGATGTTAAAAGTTCTTTTCTTAATTGTTTTATAATTGAATATGTTTTTGTTGAAAAACCACTTGGATTTACTAATCCTTATTTTCCAAATCATGTTTTTAAACTTTATAATGCTTCGTTTGGATTAAAACATGCTCCATGAGCTTGTTATGATAGACTTAGAAATTTTCTTATTTCAAAATGTTTTATTAAATGGATTGCGGATCCAACTCTATTTATCAAAATTATTTCCAAAGCTTTTTTGATAGTACAAATCTATGTTGATGATATTATTTTTGGATATTCTAAAAATGATTTATGTATTGATTTTTCAAAGAGTATTCAAAGTGAATTTGAAATGAGTTTAATGGGAGAACTCAAATATTTTCTTGTATTTCAAGTTTTTTAAAATGAAAAGGGAATTATTTTAAATCAATGTAAATATACAAAGGATATTTTAAAAAAAAATTGGATAGTAATAAGGAATGTGATACACCTATGAGTACCACTTGTAAATTGGATGCAGATAAAATTGGGAAACCAGTGGATCAAACTAGTTATAGAGGTATGATTGGGAGTTTACTTTATCTTACTACTAGTCGATCATATATTATGTTTAGTATGTGTATGTGTGCAAGATTTCAAGCTAATACAAAAGATTCACACTTGCTTGGTGTTAAAATGATTTTCAAATATCTTAAACATAATGCTAATTAAGGATTATTTTATCCAAAAGGACAATCATTTGATTTAATAAGTTATTCATATGCTGACTTTTCTGGTTGCTAGTTAAATAGGAAGACCACTTCTAGAACATGTCACATTCTAGGTAAGTCCTTAGTATCTTGGTATAGTAAAAGTCATAATTATGTTACACTGTTAACTACTGAAGTAGAGTACATATCTTCTGGTAGTTTTTGTGCACAAATTCTATGGATGAAACATATTTTATTGGACAATGGAAATCAATTTAAGAATTTATCTATAAATTGTTATATCACTAGTGCGATCAATATCTCTAAGAGTCTTATATCTCACTCTAGGACTAAGCACATTGATGTTAGACATCACTTTTTGAGAGATCATTATCAAAAGGGTGATACTACTCTTTAATTTATAGGCACTGAACATTAATTAACTGACATATTCACCAAGCCTTTATGTTCAGATAGGTTAAGTTACATTAGACATGAGTTAGGAATGATAAACATTCCATAAACCTCACCATTAGATTAAACTCATCGTTAGATAAACCTTGCCAGTAGATAAACCTCACCATTAGATAAACCTCATCGTTAGATAAACCTCACCATTAGAGAGACATCACCATTAGGATTCTCACCGGTAGTTGTCACTGATATGTTTTGCGCTCTCTGGATTTCGTGTTTTTAATGTAAAACTTTATTATATTTAAATTTATTCCTTTTTATTACATCTTGATTCCTAAATGATAAAAATTATGTCTGATTCACGTTTCAATCCACTGAGAACTCTCTTCTCTTCAATCCATACTTCTCGAACCCCCGCATTTCTTACGAACCCTAAGTTCTTCATTTCGTAAATGGAAAGAGTAAAAAGGCTAGTACTCAGAGATGAAGGTGATGCGCTGAGTGTAAAGAGGCAGAAATAAGGATCTAATGGTAGTGGTAGTGGAACAAGTCATGAGAAGAGTGTAGTGAACCCACAATTTCTGAATAGAAATATCGTAATCGAGAAAGAACACTATGCAGAATAGCTCTTGCCCAGAAAATCATTGATTCTAATGATTTTGGAGGAACAAGGGTGGCTCGAATGTTTTGAAAATAAAAATGGTTCTTATTATCTGAAATTAGTAAAGGAATTCTATGAGTTTGTTTGTTTTGAGAAATCTGAAAGTGAGAATAGAATGGTATCAGTAGTGAATGAAAGGATAACATCTTTTTCTTCCATTGAATTTGTTGAGTGCTTGAATGTTCCACATGAGGGTGAATTTGGATATTTATTAAATTCATTACCTCTTACTAGTGACATTTTTTAGTATGAAACTAATTTGGAAGATCTCACTTAAGATGGAACACCAAGAAAGTAGTGTCTATAGAAATGGATGGAGAAAACCGGTTGTTGTTCAAATTTATCCAACATGTGTTAAGTCCAAGAAGAGGGGATTTTGCAAACCTCAGATTCCAAGATATATTCTTGTTGTATCTACTAAGGAATGGTGTTGAAGTAAATTTTTGTAGGCTTTTGATGATTCAAATCGAAGATATGACCATGCCAAAATCGAAAACAAATGCTCTATTCTTTGCAGAGAAGATCTCTTTGATGATCAAGGTAAAAGTTGTGTCTGAGTCTTAGGATGATATAGTAGTTGTAAGAGACAACTTTTGTATTACAAAAACAGTTTGTAAGTACATGAAGATTTCATGGGACCCATTGAAAAGGGAATGGGTAAATGATGATGAGAAAATTTATGATAAATTTAACCCTGTTGAGAATCCCAATCGCCCAAGAGATTAGAGAGATCTAGGTCTAGGACTTGCTGAGGAAGAACCTCAATATAGTGATGATGATGCAGAGAAGGATACCTCTATAGAAGATTGAGGGGATCTTGATTTGCCTCCAAGCCTAGCTGTGGAAAAGGTATCTTATGGAAAGGTAAGTCCATATATGACCCTACCTAGAAAGAAATCAGTTCAAGGAGAATGTGTTGAAGAAATATCTGTAAATGAGGAAGACCTGCCTAGATCATATCATATGAAGACTGCTCCAAATTCCAATAGTTGTGATGATGAAGAGGAAGAAGTATCTGAGAATGGAAGTACCTGTTTGAGTCTTAGTCCTCTGATTGAGAGCTCTATTATGCATGTTGAGGAGATTCTTGAAGTGGATAGACCAGTACCTATTGCTGACATACCACAACTTGTAAAACCTTGTTTGGATACAAATATGGTTGTAGATGACTCCTCTGAGGAGGAGATGGCAGCAGCAGGTGCTAAAGGGGAGGAAGCTCAGGTTGAGGGGGAGCACCTTGTAAGGATAGGATCAGCTTCTGTGACCTATAAAGTGGAAGATTGGTATGTGGATCCATGATTTATTGTTTTAGGACTATACTATACTGATTTTAATGATAATACACCCATTAAAAGGCATCATGTGTCTTATGATATTTTCTCAGAGGAAGTTAATACTCAACCAATAGCTCCTCTAGCTCTGCCTAAAGACATTGGGAGAAAATGAGATCTTGAGGCACTAAAATATGAATTGAAACCCTGTTTTATTGAAGAGCTAAGTAATATGGAAAGTTAATTGTTATCTTCTTTGAGAAATATTTTGTCATGTGATGTGATATAAGTGATGGATAAAGTAAAAGAATGTCAAAATCAAGTTAAAAGTTTGACAGGGGATGTTGATTATTTGAAACAATCTATTGCTTCATTTGATACCTTCATGTGTTCTAAACCTCTAGTTGATACGGACATCAACTACATTCGAGGTGTAGTGAAACAGTTTGTGGGTGTGTTTGAAAATTTTAAGAGTACCATAAAAATGCATGTCAGTACTCAAGATTTTGTTGTGGAAAATTTGATAAGTAGTTTGACACAATCCTTCAAAGAAACAGTAGCTTTCACTGTATAACCTCATGTTACATCCAGAGTTTCAGTTGATGTTGGACAGTTTAGATCTGTGCTGAAAGAAGAACTTGTTCAAGTTAGTACCAGTAGCTCATCTGACTCTCAGGTGATATCTACCACAAGGGATTTCAGAAAAATAATCCAGGATTATATGAGAGATGCTACTACTGCCCAGAAGAAAATCAAAGATAAAATTTATTACTATTTTTAGAGAGTGTACACCAAGAATCAGCTAACCAATCATTTCAAGCAACTGTTAGAGAATCTGAAACTGCCCCCAGTTACCCAAGCCTTCAAAGAACAAGTTAGTAAACTCAGGGAGTTGACCCTTGCGTTGGACAAGTTTATGGTGAACATGGATGATTTTATCTCTTCTATGGAGAGAGAGGGATGTATCATCTTGGATTTTAGGAACATGTTATTTCCCTTTCTACATGTGGACAATACCCCTATTATTGTACCTCCAGCCCTGCCAACCTCTGGTCAGTCTGCTTCCGCACCTCAGTTGACTCCAGCTCAAGCTTTCAAAAGTCTTACTCCTATGATTACACAAAGGAGTACCCATTACAAGTCTGACAATGTTTCAGTAGCTCAACCACCTTTGATCATCAATGGTGTTCCCAAACCTTCACCTACGCCTACCAATCTTGAATCCTCTTCTGATCCCAAAGGAAAATCAAAATTAGCTATTGAGGAGGTTGATTGATAAGTGGCTAGGACATTTTATAGGGATCACTTTTATTCATTTTTTTATCATTTTTATATTACTATGTATTTTTTCATGAGGTAATACCTACACGGTATCATTCTCTTTTTCTTTATGTTGTTTCTATGTTCAATTTTTGTTTACTCCTTCTTTTTTCTAATCACAAAGGGGGAGAAATAATGATATGGATAATGGGATAAATATATGGATAAGGATAGGGACAATGATTCTGTTGTTTATATATATAATTCTACCTCTGATTCATTTACCTTTTATATCATATTCTCTGTTTCATTTGAAATATTTCATTTATGGTTACAAGGAATGATATTTTGACATAATTTGAAAATATCATGGAACACACAATAAAGTGATAAAAAATTTATTCTATACAGATACATTAATGATTTTTATGTATTATAATGCCATAATTTGTGATTATCAAAAAGGGAGAGAATATTGGACTCGCCTGTTTTGATAATCTCAATTATATTTAGATATGCTTTGATAATCCCAAATAATGTCTATATATATATTAATTATAATTTCTAATTATGACATCGTGCTAATGAGTTGATATGAATATCAAAAGAATCATATCATATCGTTGTAATCTATTATTCAAAGTTTAATTATGATTATAAATGTTTAACGATAATTAATCGTGATACTAACTCAATCTGGAAATGAAATGCATAGAACAGATACTTTATAAGCATTCAAGTTTTAAAGTCACTGATATAGACAAAACTACTGATAAAAAAAGGCCACTGATAGAGTAAGTTTACTGATAGACAAGGTCACAGATACAAGATATTGATCGGAAGATACTGATAGAGAGAGCTACTGCTACCAATGTTAACAGCTACTGATAGCGAGGAAGACCTACCGACAGATGGAGCTACCGATACAAGGAGATACCACTACACATGGAGCTACAAATACATAGAGATACCATTATAGAGTGTGAAAGCTACCGATGCAAGACCTACCATTACAAGTCAACTACTACAAGTTCACTGATACAAAAATCTTCTAATGGAAACCGGTCACTGTTTCTCTAAACTCTATCTATCAGTTTTTTTATTAGAAACGGTCATATTTTGTGCTTTTAATGCAACAAATATTAATTAATGATGTCTGTTGGATTTTAGAAAACCGTACCTCTTACCTGTAGAAGTAATCATGCCTTACGTCTAAAATTAATTAATGATGTTGGTTGGATGTCAAGGAACCATACCTCGTACTTGCAGAAGTAATCATGACTTATGTCAAATCACCGCATGAGCTATAAAAGGAAGATCAAAGCTGCGTATAAAAGAAAGTGAAATAGAGGATGCACAAATAGACACATATAAGAAGATACACATGTACATGCAGAGAAGAACCCAAAAATTACTCGAAGAATATCCATACACATCGAGAACTGAATTTCCAAGAGGAGGTTCAAGTGCTGCAAGGAATACTTTCACATTCAAGCTGAACACCTGTACTGGAAGTAAAGGAACAGAACCACACACTTTGATTTCCAGAAAACGTCCAATGAAGGACTAAAACCTTCATCTACTTCAATCCAAATGATTCCAGAGTTTCATTGACATCAGACAAGAGAATTCTAAACTCGTCTCCATACTATTGCTCTGTTGTGATCATTTTTATTACATTACGAGCAGTTTGTGTTCTTTTGTCTATTTGGACACACACTGACTCCTAAGATGAACTATAGGATACAAAAATCCTCACACCAAACTCTTTATACCTTTTTTATCCCATGAATAATTGTGGTAGAGTTCTGAGGACCTGGATAGCATGTGTGCTATTATTGTTGCTTTCCCATGTAGAACTGTGGTAGAGGTCTGAGGACCTGGATAGCCTGTATACTATTGTAAACCCCGATCCAGGGTGTGGATCGAATTTTTATATAAATTGTTAGAGATGACCAAGTCTCAGCTTTAT
This sequence comes from Viscum album, assembly GCA_963277665.1. Taxonomy (NCBI): domain Eukaryota; kingdom Viridiplantae; phylum Streptophyta; class Magnoliopsida; order Santalales; family Viscaceae; genus Viscum; species Viscum album. The sequence continues at coordinate 1,079,269,250 of OY728145.1, read as the reverse complement.
ACTGAACCTATTGGTTAAAACTGATGTGCATCATATTTCAGTTTAAACTATTTTCAATATTCCACTGCTAATTACTTTGAAATTAAAACTTGTTTTAAAGTAACTCGGATAACTGAACTATCAAGTGTTTGTAGTTATTTATATCCCGTAAGTTAGTTTCAAAAGCAAACAAAATCTTCAGATTAGGTTAACTAAGATATAATCAATCTTTGAGAAACTAATTGAACACTTACAGTCCTTATAAATTCACTACAGTTTAAATTGTTTTATTAATGGGGTGATTTCAATATAAATATTTTAAACAAAAATTTTAATAGGAACTCAATTCACCCCCCCCCCCCAACTTGAGTATCCACTCCAACCAAAATTAACCTCTACAACTTGTTAAATTTTAAATCCTCTCAAATTTATTACTCGACCTCTGTTGTATGAAAGGATAAGTAAATAAATCAAGGAACACATGTTTTTATAAGGTTCGATCCCATTGTGGGTACCATTTCCTTTCCATGTGGACTCCAAAAAATCCACTTCTATCCTCCATGTAATGAAAGTGAATAAAAATTTGTCAACTAATGTCAAGAAACATCTCTCTCCTAATATAACAACCCATACTTTACATACATTGTTAATACTTCAAAATTGAAGCACCCTTATTACAACATATGACAAAACCACAAAGGAACGTATAGGTACAGTTTCTTTAGAAACTGGGAAACATAAACAACTGGTTCATAAATCTTCTATAGTGTCTCCCATTTATTTCATCATATCTAGGGTCCCTTTTAGCATATTCTACTTAATATCCATCTTCCTGACCTGGGGAAAAGAAAACATAAAAGGGTGAGCTCAAATGCTCAGCAAGGGCAAATAAAGGAAATAAAAATCATATCATATCTTTTTGAAAATCATAACCTGCAAAAGAGATCATAATATCTTAACATGGAATAAATCATAGAAGTGAAAAAGAGATCCCCATAATTATAACATGAAACTTGAAACTTTGTGGCATGCACACATAATCATGGAACATCATTTCTTGTTAGTCATGACTCATTGCCAAAACTATCTTAGTGGACAGAGTCCCTTTCTGAACCGAGTCACCCTCGTTCCAGTCCTATTTCACTGAACCGGTATAACCTACCATTCCAGCCATGTCTATCTCATGAGATATAAAATCTTTAACCAATGCACTGGAGGGAGATATAGGTCCCACCCATCTTATAATGAATCCTTTCTTATGTGTGCCACATAATCATAAACCATTCATCATAGCGTAACCCATGTAATAAAAATGGAATTCTTAAACAACATGACATCATAAAACAATTCATATAAGATAAAGGAATTCATAAAAATATTTCCATTACAACATAATCAAATCCATGTAATAATAGGGATTAAAACAGAACCCTTTTATTTTCTTATATGGAAAATAATTTTGATAAAATACTTGAACTCCATTCTTGAGGAAAATATCCTTTCTACTTCAAATTTTTTTTCCTTTCATAACATGTCATACGACATTAAAATAAAAGAAGATGATTAAAAATAAACTTGAAAACTTGTAAAGGAAGCTTCTTGGAAATAATGTTTTAAAAATCCATTCATGCCGTATAAGTTAAAAAAAACATTCTTCTCGTACATTTGTCGGAAAAGTCAAAAAAGTACCTCGTACGAAAAACGACAAAAGATTCCTTTCATATCCTTTACTAAAAATTTACCGAAGGGTAAAATTGAATATAAACAATTGTATAAGGATATAAATATTACATATTGAGGAAACATGTATGTGGATGATAAAATACACCCCAATAAATGACAAAGTATAAACAATCTCGGATAAAAATGAGATTGTGATATTTCCCTTACCTTAGTTCCGATTTTCTTTGTACGTGTCCGAAGCTCCTGTATAATGGTTTAAATAATGTTATTGACTTATTCCAGAATCATACATATTGATATGATATCATATATGGTCATATTCTTAGCTTCATGTTAGTAATATTTCATTGTTACTTGTTACTCGGGTCCTTATTGCCTTTTGTTCTTATGCGTGTTTTGCCGAATAAATTCTTATTCTTCATTTAAGGTTATAGATACCTTATATCCAGAATGGTATTAGTGTAACATATATCATATTTATTCATTCAATTCATTTATATAATTACTATGTATTGATGATCATGTAGAATGAGTCGCATCACATCGTGGAGACGGTATTCCGTACGTACGCACGAGTGATGATATCGTTCCTATGATCGTGGAACTGTATTGGAGTATATATATATTATTTCAGTATTAATATTACTTTATAATAATCATAAATAGTTACTCATTACACCAATATACCCATCTTTGTAAGGTGATGGTGGAAAATAGATTACACCACGGCGTGGAGACGGTCTTCCGTACGTACGCACGCGTGGTGATTTCATTTTTCCGTAGGATGGATAGAAGGTGAATTAGGGTTGTTTCATATTTATAATAACATATATGTATGTAAGTAATACTGATGTTATTACTTTATCATGAAACAACTAAAGAAGAAGAAGTTGAAGAAGAAAGAAATTGAAAAGATCGGTAATGGATATTATCTCTTCTTTGGAACGCCTCTTTTAATCCTCCACTTAGGGAACTAGGATAGGTCTTTTAAGAAGACCATGATTTCTAGGATTATTCTAGGGAAGTGGAGAAGGGATTTTGGCAGGGGTTGGCCGAGCTTGAGTGCTCAAATTGGTGTGAGGAGGAGGGGGAGGAGGTGCCCTTTTATAAGGGAGGAGAGGGGCACCTTAGGAATATCTCAAAATATTATTTTATATTAAAGTCAAAATCGGTTTATAATGGTTCCAAAGGGTCTTATTTCGAAGCTAAACTGGGGATGGGTCACGATCCTATCAACCAATAGAATTTAGACAAGTTTAGGTTTTTATTTTAACCTTATCAATTAGATTTAACTCTAAGTTAAATAATTTAACTTTTACCGTGTATTTTTGTTTTCTTACACTATGTGGTTAATACAATTACTATAACATGTCAAACGAACCCCAAATTGTTTATTATTAATATATATATCCTTATCCAAGTCATTTGGCCGAACCTTAGATTTTTAGGAATAAAATAACAATTAATAATATAATATTTTATTAAAAACTATTTTGTGTCAATTTTGACACTATTTGATATATGATTTTTGTGAAAGTCATAACAGAATTATATGTTCGAAACAAGTTTATTAAATCAACACTAATATATCATAGTAACCTAGAAAATTAGTGTAAATCATAAAAAGTCTCAAATTACATTTATTTTGGTGTTTATAACTTCAATTATGTCAATATTTCATAAATAAGATAATTACTGCATCATCATTGTGTCATATATAAATTAAATTATATAATGTCTAAAAATTATAAATAAAATAACATTATGTAGGAAATCTTTTTAGCTTTCTAATGAATATTTATAGGCGAATTTAACTTATTTATAACCCCATAATAAAAATGATTTACTTATTAAACCTTTATTTTAACTATTTTAACCCTTCTTTAAATAAATTAATAATAAATGTCCTAATATAATCCAAGTGGGCCTAAATGATAATATTTTACACTTAAGGTTGTTTTTGGTCGATATACACTTGTCCAATAGAATTAGGACAAGTGTTAGGGTAATTTTAATATCATTCTTACCCTTAATTACTTTATTTACTTTTAACCGTGGTAAATAAAAGTAAAAAGTTACTATTCACCAAAAATTATTTTCATCTCATTGAACCAAATTTCACTTACTGACATCAACCGTGTCTCTTGGATTTTTGAAATTCCATTCACAGAAGCGGTAAAATTAAGTTTTATGAAAAATTCAGTTTTTTTAACTACCACTTAGTAGTTTCACTATTCATCAAAAATTGATGTTTTTCAGAACAATGCCAAAATTTCATCTTAAGCTATATTTCATATTCCGAATTCAAAAATGAAGTCTATTTTACCAAATTCATATCATAGAAGTTGCATTAATTAATTTTATAATTAGATCCCGTTGTTAAAACAAATAGCGTGTTTTTAAGAAACAATATCTATCAAAAGATTGACACTTGTTTATGTCTGGTTTAAATGTGAAATTACATCCAATGACCAACATTGTATTGAATTGTAAAAATATACTCTAAATATACTTTAAAACCACTCAAATTAATAATTTATCACTATTAATTATTTCGATTAAAAAAGTTGTTTTTAATTAAAATTTAGTAATTTTCACTATTCATCAGAAAATAAAAGTTATCCGAAAAGTACCAATATTTCACCCTAAGATAATTTCGATATTATGAATCCAAAAATGAATTCCATTTTGAAAAATAAAATTACAAAATTTCAAAAAGTGGTTATTACTATTCATAACTGCTAGTTTTAATAGTATTTTAATAGCATATTGTTGTTTAGTGAAACTCGTTATTGTGTACTACACACGCTATCGAGGAAGGTCGCGATTGCGTGTAATGCAAGGCAAATCAAGTATGCGTGTTGTGCAAGCTCCTTTTGGTGTAGCGTACAACACAAGACATTAGTGAAAATAAAAAGAATATTTTTCATAAAATCTCGGGGTGTTACATTCTACCCCCCTTAAAATGAATTTCGCCCTCGAAATTCGTCGGGGTTATAAATGGTTTACTATTCGAAAGTTTCTTTAATAGAAACCCACACCGTAAAAAGGAATACCAAAACCAATCTTTAAAAGCGAAAGTATGAAACGTAACGGTTACCCAAATAAACTAATCGCTGGGTTTCCACATAGGTAAAAATATGGATATGGAAGAGAAATCTAACCATCATGTTCTGATGGAGAGTGGTAGAGAACATGGCTATGGAAAATCCATCAATCACAAAGCCATAAATTTGTGACGATCTAAGGTACCATCTGATTAATCAGATATAAGAGCACTAAGACAAAATTTTTGGTTTTCAAGATCGTTTCCCTAAAGTTGAAGAATTTGAATTAGAATAAATACTTACTTTATTTTGGTACAATCTCACTCTTTTTCGTGCCTTGAACAATTTCTACGTCATCTCTTAAATAAATGAAGTTGAATTTGTTATTCGTGAAGTTTTAGTAGATCATGTGATAGAATGATGAGTCATTCCATCTGTCTCAAACAAAAGTTCAGCAAAAGTTATTAAATATACATAGGTCATTATATAGTGATATTAATCATATATGGTTCCTAAAATGGACTTATACTTCATATATCATACTGCTTAATATAATAAAACTAGTTTCTACTAAACAGGGACTTCCTGTAGGCCAGTGGTAGGCGATAAAGGCCAGTTGCACTTCGGTTGTGGGTTCGATTCCCACAGCCTTGTCCGACGCGATGGGTTGTCGCCCGTCCTGCAGGTTGTCCTTTTTCTAAAACTACATTACTATAACATCCCATCAATAATATCGAAAAAAACTTCTATCCTTAAACAATACTCACTTATGTCCAACATAATCCATTTCAATCTTTAGGCTTATCCATAATACTGCAGTCCACTCTCATAACATAGTGAAAACGATTACCAGAGATTTAATACCATTGTTGATCCCCATATATCATAAGATATGTTTTGTTGGTCACATTCCAAACATTCAAAGGCCTTAATCATGTATTCTCTTGAATACACATCGAACCTTAGTGAAAACATGAATGCAGTTAAAAGTTAACACTTTCCACATACCAAAATCCTCAGAATTCTATATACTCAAACCATGATATCACTTAGTCCTTATATCAATCATGAGCTCATGAATACTGTCAAATATTTAATTTTATCGTTTTCCCTTCATTATGCACATATCATTCTTTTTCCAAAAATATATCAATCACTTTCCATGGTTACTGGTACCATAAAATTATTGAAAACCACAATAGACCAATACATAAATATTCCAATATTCCATGATACTATATACAACACTATTTTGGAATCCCATTACATAAACACTTAATCATTCCACCACATCGTTGTCATATTCAACATCACCAATAGTGATCGCATGTGACTTCCCTTTATCCTTTGCCTTATGTGGTTGCTCATGTTGATCATCACTAACCCTTGGATTAGGGCATTTATTAGCATAATGCACCATTTCCTTGCACTTGAAGCATTGAAGTGTTGGTGGTGCGTTCTCTGTAGTGTTTCCTTTATTCACGTCATTTGAATCCCTTTTTCCATTACTTCAATACTCAGCTGCTCGATGACCTTCTTTTCCACACTTAAAACATTTTCTAGTCCCTTTAAGACAATCTCCACCATGCTTTTTTCCACACATTTTTCATAAAGAAACATTCATCTTCTTTTCACCATTATTCTGAGATTTCTCCTTGAACTCCATCTTTCGTTTCTTGTCAAAACCATGAGATGGATATGTAACACCAACTTCCATTTCTACCTTCATAGCACAACGCACAATTTTTTCATAGCTACTGAAGTCTCGTATAGCTAATGCCCTTAGAAGACTTTGTTTTAAGCCACTGAAAAATCGATCAACTTTACTTTCAGGTTGGATGATAATGCCAGATGCATACCTTGCAAGTCTTGTAAAATTTGCTTCGTATATACCAACAGATTCATCATCCTTCTGTTTCAGCTCAAGAAACTCTTTTTCCATCTTCGTTCGAAGAATACGAGGGAATTACTTACTGAAAAACGAGTTCTTGAACTCGTCCCATTCCATGGAATCAATTTCATCTCTTTGCCTCGTATTCTTGATAAGATTCGACCATTGATCAGCTTCACCTTCCAAACGATATACTGCTAAGATGACTTTATCATGCTCAGAACATTGAAGAACTGAAAATATCTTTTCAGTGGTACTGATCCATTGTTCAGCAACAAGTGGATCAGAAGACCCACTGAAAAAAGGTGGACGTTGCCTCATGTAGGACTCAATAGAATATTGTGCCCTTCTCTGCTCATTTGGAAGTCCAGAATGATTCCTAGCTTGTGTAAGTATAACAATAAGATTTTCCACTCCATCTCCCATAACATTTGTTTGTTCTGGAGGGCAATCATTGCATTGTCCATTGCATTGATCAACACGGTTCCTTTGGGTTCCAGCCATCGTCTAAAACCCAAAAAAGAATAGTGTGAGAGGAGGCAAAAATCATGCTAGGGAAAACAACATAATAAAGGGGGAGTACCTTCAATATCTAACATCTTAGGTTTAATTCTATGACCGTTAGTGTAATTCTAGTACTATAAACTATACGTATACTTAACCTTAGGGAAATCCCTAGACATACCTTAGAAATATCTCTAGGGATCTCACTAAAGTTCTCGCATCCTATTTTCCAAAGGATGACTATACCTTTCCTCTGATACCAACTATAACGACCCATACTTTACATACATTGTTAATACTTCAAAATTGAAGCACCCTTATTACAACATATGACAAAACCACAAAGGACCGTATAGGTATAGTGTCTTTAGAAACTGGGAAACATAAACAACTGGTTCATAAATCTTCTACAGTGTCTCCCATTTATTTCATCATATCTAGGGTCCCTTTTAGCATATTCTACTTAATATCCATCTTCCTGACCTGGGGAAAAGAAAACATAAAAGGGTGAGCTCAAATGCTCAGCAAGGGCAAATAAAGGAAATAAAAATCATATCATATCTTTTTGAAAATTATAACCTGAAAAAGAGATCATAATATCTTAACATGGAATAAATCATAGAAGTGAAAATGAGATCCACATAATTATAACATGAAACTTGAAACTTTGTGGCATGCACACATAATCATGGAACATCATTTCTTGTTAGTCATGACTCATTGCCAAGACTATCTTAGTGGATAGAGTCCCTTTCTGAACCGAGTCACCCTCGTTCCAGTCCTGTTTCACTGAACCGGTATAACCTACCGTTCCAGCCATGTCTATCTCATGAGATATAAAATCTTTACCCAATGCATTGGAGGGAGATATAGGTCCCACCCATCTTATAATGAATCCTTTCTTATGTGTGCCACATAATCATAAACCATACATCACAGCGTAACCCATGTAATAAAAATGGAATTCCTAAACAACATGACATCATAAAAAAATTCATATAAGATAAAGGAATTCATAAAAATATTTCCATCACAACACAATCAAATCCATGTAATAATAGGGATAAAAACAGAACCCTTTTATTATCTTAGATGGAAAATAATTTTGATAAAATACGTGAACTCCATTCTTGAGGAAAATAACCTTTCTACTTCAAAAACATTTTTCCTTTCATAACATGTCATACGACATTAAAATAAAAGAAGATGATTAAAAATAAACTTGAAAATTTGTAAAGGAAGCTTCTTGGAAATAATGTTTTAAAAATCCATTCTGCCGTATAAGTTAAAAAAAACATTCTTCTCGTACTTTTGTCAGAAAAGTCAAAAAAGTACCTCGTACGAAAAACGACAAAAGATTCCTTTCATATCCTTTACTAAAAATTTACCTAAGGGTAAAAATGAATATAAAATATTGTATAAGGATATAAATATTACATATTGAGGAAACATGGATGTGGATGATAAAATACACCCTAGTAAATTCCAAAGTATAAACAATCTCGGATAAAAATGAGATTGTGATATTTCCTTTACCTTAGGTCCGATTTGCTTTGTACATGTCCGATGCTCCTATATAATGGTTTAAATAATGTTATTGACTTATTACAGAATCATAAATATTGATATGATATCATATATGGTCATATTCTTAGCTTCTTGTTAGTAATATTTCATTGTTACTTGTTACTCGGGTCCTTATTGCCTTTCGTTCTTATGCGTGTTTTTCTGAATAAATTCTTATTCTTATTTTAAGGTTATAGATACCTTATATCGAGAATGGTATTAGTGTAACATATATCATATTTATTCATTCAATTCATTTATATAATTACTATGTAATGATGATCATGTAGAACGAGTCGCATCACATCGTGGAGACGGTATTCCGTACATACGCACGAGTGATGATATCGTTCCTATGATCGTGGAACTGTATTGGAGTATATATATATTATTTCAGTATCAATATTACTTTATAATAATCATAAATAGTTACTCATTACACCATTATACCCATCCTTGTAAGGTGATGGTGGAAAATAGATTACACCACGTCGGGGAGACGGTATTCCGTACGTACGCACGCGCGGTGATTTCATTTTTCCGTAGGATGGATAGAAGGTGAATTATGGTTGTTTCATATTTATAATAACATATAAGTATTTAATTAATACTTATGTTATTACTTTATCATGAAACAACTAAAGAATAAGAAGTTGAGGAAGAAATAAATTGAAAAGATCGGTAATGGATATTACCTCTTCTTTGAAACGCCTCTTTGAATCCTCCACTTAGGGAACTGGGATTTGTCTTTGAAGAAGACCAGGACCTCTAGGATTATTCTAGGGAAGTGGAGAAGGGATTTTGGTAGGGGTTGGCCGTGGTTGAGTGCTCAAATTGGTGTGAGGAGGAGGGGGAGGAGGTGCCCTTTTATAAGGGAGGAGAGGGGCACCTTAGGAATATGTCAAAATATTATTTTATATTAAAGTCAAAATCGGTTTATAATGGTTCCAAAGGGTCTTATTTCAAAGATAAAGTGGGTATGGGTCGAAATAATATCAAACAATAGGATTTAGACAAGTTTAGGTTGTTATTTTAACCTTATCAATTAGATTTAACTCTAAGTTAAATAATTTAACTTTTACCGTGTCTTTTTGATTTCTTACACTATGTGGTTAATACACTTACTATAACATGTAAAACGAACCCGAAATTGTTTATTATTAATATATATATCTTTATCTAAGTCATTTGGCCGATCCTTAGATTTTTAGAAATAAAATAACAATTAATAATATAATATTTGATTTAAAAACTATTTTGTGTCAATTTTGACACTATTTGATATATGATTTTTGTGAAAGTCATAACAGAATTATATGTTCGAACCAAGTTTATTAAATCAACAATAATATATCATAGTAACCTAAAAAATTATTGGAATTCATAAAAAGTCTCAAATTACATTTATTTTGGTGTTTATAACATCAATTCTGTCAAGATTTCATAAATAAGATAATTACTGCATCATCATTGTGTCATAAATAAATTAACTTATTTAATGTCTAAAAATTATAAATAAAATACAATTATGTAGGAAAGCTTTTTATCTTTCTAATGAATATTTATAGTCTAATTTATCTTATGTATAACCCCATATTAAAAATGATTTACTTATTAAACTTTGATTTTAACTATTTTAACCCTTCTTTAAATAAATTAATAATAAATGTCCTAATCTAATCCAAGTGGGCCTAAATGATAATATTTTACACTTAAGGTTGTTTTTGGTCGATATACACTTGTCCAATAGAATTAGGACATGTGTTAGGGTAATATTAATATCATTCTTACCCTTAATTACCTTATTTACTTTTAACCGTGGTAAATGAAAGTAAAAAGTTACTATTCACCAAAAATTATTTTCATCTCATTCAACCACATTTTACTTACTGAAATCAACCGTGTCTCTCGGATTTTTGAAATTCCATTCATAGAAGCGGTAAAATTATGTTTTATGAAAAATTCAGTTTTTTAACTACCACTTAGTAGTTTCACTATTCATCAAAAATTGATGTTTTTCAGAACAATTCCAAAATTTCATCCTAAGCTATATTTCATATTTCGAATTCAAAAATGAATTCTATTTTACCAAATTCATATCATAGAAGTTGCATTAATTAATTTTATAATTAGATCCCGTTGTTAAAACAAATAGCGTGTTTTTAAGAAACAATATCTATCAAAAGATTGACACTTGTTTATGTCTGGTTTAAATGTGAAATTACATCCAATGACCAACATTGTATTGAATTGTAAAAATATATTCTAAATATACTTTAAAACCACTCAAATTAATAATTTATCACTATTAATTATTTCGATTAAAAAAGTTGTTTTTAATTAAATTTTAGTAATTTTCACTATTCATCAGAAAATAAAAGTTATCCGAAAAGTACCAAAATTTTACCCTAAGCTAATTTCGATATTATGAATCCAAAAATGAATTTCATTTTGAAAAATAAAATTTCAAAATTTCAAAAAGTGGTTATTACTATTCATAACGGCTAGTTTTAATAATATTTTAATAGCGTATTGTTGTTTAGTGAAACTCGTTATTGCGTACTACACACTCTATCGAGGAAGGTCGCGATTGCGTGTAATGCAAGGCAAATCAAGGATGCGTGTTGTGCAAGCTCCTTTTGGTGTAGCATACAACACAAGACATTAGTGAAATTAAAAAGAATATTTTTCATAAAATATCGGGGTGTTACACCTAACATGAAATATTTCTATTTCCCACCAGTTAAAATTTTTTCTTCTTGTTTAGAGACTAAAAAATTAGAACTTTTAAATTGATCACTATAAACTCTCTCCTTACATTTTATGTATGGTTCCTAAATATCTATAAATCCTCCATCTAGTTATTCTTTATCTGATACCTCTCTATCTCGGACATCTCTATATGATACACTTCATTCATTACTCTCATACGTCCTCAGAACCTGTTGTTTTGGTTTTCTTAAACCTCTTCCTTCAAATGGGCTCTCTAAAATTGTCTGAAATCTATTTGTGAATAGAAGTAACTCACAATAATACTTTAAAAATTGATATACTCAAATTTCAGAATGAATGACCTCTTCAAATATTTCTCAATACCCATAAATATTTAATATCGTTGAATATACATATTAGTATTAGCATGATGAATGAATTTACAATGTTTGGAAAAATCCATAAATACTCATCTTGTTCTTCTTTGCAAGAACTTTTTCTTCTTGTTAGAATCTGTCTAGTAGTTCATCATGAAAACTACTTTATCCAGTATTACATAATCCAAAGATTATTTTCTTGACTCTTCTTCATTTAATACTTCTTCATTCGAATCCATTCTTTCCAGAAACCCTATATGATAGACTTAATATTTCTCTTCATGTAATATTCATATTTGGTGGTCTGGTGATAATAAAATTTCTCTATATAGTTCCTTATATAGGTTTCATCTATCTTTTTCTCCTCTATCCAATGATCTTTTGAAAGAATATTCTGTTAACTCTCAAATATTTACTATATTTGGTGAAAATATATCCACTAGTCATCATCATTCTCTATTTGGTAGCCTTCAAATTTTCTTTTTCATGCATTACATATTCATATGGTGACATTTTTCAGGTTTTCCATATCATGGATTCAAAAAGGTTCTCAATTTGATAGACCGAAGGACTCCTCTTCATTTAGAGTTTCAAGGTCTCTACCTTATCATTTTGTGTTTAATATTTACTTTAGAGATAAAATTTTATATATCTAGAACATAATAACGTTATAATATTTAACATTGTATAATTATCAACTTAATCATTTTATAACATGAAATTTCTAAAAAAATTATCAATATAAAAAATTCATGAAAAAACTCTTGTTGAATCGTGGGAACTTTTAGTAAATCATCATCTGACATTGTAATATAAGTAACATAAACATCTTTTTATAACTAACAACTCATTTTGTCCTAAAACACAAAAAAATAGAAATTTTTTGAAAGAAAATACAATAATTCCACAAAATAAAAACAAAATATCATAAATATATAGAATCATGGAAACATTATAAAAATAATAATTTAGCAAATTTTATAAAACAAGAATATTTCTCATTGAGAAGTGTCTTGAAACCACACTGGCTGATTAAGAAATATATTTGATGGATTTTCCACAATTCTATGGTATTAAACATTCCTAGATTTCTAAATATTTTTCTAAAGTAAAGGCTATAATTTATAATAGGAAAAAATTGGTTATCTAAATCTCTTATTGGTAAAATTGTTGTACCCAAACCAATAAGGGTACCAAAAGATATACTTCTTTGATATATTATGGGAAATGTGCCACATTAACAGTATTGTTAAATATTATAGGGATGGTGGATTATAAAAATGAATATGTGGGGACTTATGAATTTTTTCTTCACTATAAATGTTTAATAAAATTCATGGAGATTATCTTAATGGGAAGTTCATTATACATGTGATTTTATCTTTTCAAGAAATGATACTTTTATTTCTATTTTAGTTATAATATCTAATTGGTATGCACTAATCGTTTTATATAGGGGGAAGGGGTCATTTTTTATTTTATTGTTTTACTTTTATATATGTATATCATATTGATTGATTCATATTCTAGAATGATAACTTTTATTGTTCTTTCCCCTTTTACCTAGCTTGAATCTTTTTATTATTTTATTTACTTATGTGTTAGAATGAACTGATTTGATACTAGTTATTTTGTTAGTAATCATGTGTTTATGATTTTATCATTTAATTTACCATTTTCGTGTTATATGCCTTTGTTGTGTCAGGTGATGAAATGAATTTTTAATTTATTATATTCTATTTTTTCCATGCATCGTGTGCTACTATCTACTTTTAATATACATGTCATGTGTATAAACTATTTCTTTTTAATTTTTCAATTATATTTTATTCCTTGTATATCATTTATATATCTATTCATAGTTTAACGTAGAGTTATCTTGAATTTTTATCATGTAATTAAATATTTCATTTTACTGACATGATTTGAACTGTTGATTACCTTTTCAATTTGTTACCGATCATTTTATTATTCTTTGATTATTTTTAACATATTTCATAGATCCTTGTAATTCATTTTTAATTCATTTAATGAAATATTATTTTAAGGGGAGTTTTTATAATTGAATTAATTCTCCTTGGAATTTTTATTTTTATTAAATGTGTTTGTATTTTCGATCAAAGGAGAAAAATAAATGTAAATATAATTACTTGGTTTTTTTTGTCTTGGTATAAGTTGAGACAACATAATGTATGTGTGCTTCATGCATAACAATAGTGTGAGTTTATAATTTAAAAACAAAACCATCCATTTACTATGAGTAATAATTTTTACCCTAAAAGGATTCATTCTATATATATATAACAATACATAGGTTTCTCGGCACGTTTTTAAATTAAGGATACTTGTGATCAATTTTTTTCCATTGAGGAGTGTCTGCTCAGTGATGAAATTTTCCATCTGGAATTATTTTATCTCTGTTCTATGAAAACTATCTTTTTGTCTCCTCACTTCCATCCATGTATTATAATTATTATAATAAGTGTATTAATATTATTATATTATAATAAATGTATTGATATTATATTAACTATTTTATTAATCAATTTATCAATACATATATTGATATTATAATAAATATTATGTTTAAATGTATTAAAATTATAAAAAATTATAAAAAATAAATTATAATAAAATAAATATACATTCAAAATGAATAAATATAGTTAATTATTAATTAAATATAAAATTTTAATTATAACTAAAATTATTATTATTAATATAAAAAATAATTTTTTAAAAAATATATCATTAATAAATATTGATGGAGGCAAGGTTTTTGAAGTTAGGAAGATCGATGTTGAATATTTTTTTTATCCAAAAGATATATTTATTTTCATCCAAAGACCACTAATGATGCGTTTTCTTTGTATAGGGTGTTTTATAAGAATCTCTCAAAAAATCACGTGTCTTTGGATGTCCTAGCGAATCATGATGTGAAAATTTTTGGTGTCTCAAAGAAAAATTATACATTAGGATCTTATGAGATAGATCCGAGAGACAGATTATTATTTATTTGTATTGATGATGCCTCAATGTGTCATAATATAATTACAATTAATAAATCTATGTCATTCATGGAGGGGAGTTTTGAAATTACCAATCCTCTAATAACGGATTGAAAACATTAAATCCTAGCTAAATTGATGACTCTAATGAATGATAATAAGTTAGAAGATCTCCAGGATTGACTTATTCATATTTGGGGTTTCAATGGATGGAAAATTGTAACACAATGAAAATTTATAATACTATTCTCAATTTCTTTCTTAACACACACCACCGAGCTTTAAGTGAACCACGATATATTATGAAAATATTATTAGTTAATGTAATAGTTGTAACCTAGACATAAAATTTAAAATTATAAATAGTACTTACTATATTATGAAAAAGGTATGTCTTACACATGTATAAAATAAATTTTTTGGCTATCAATTATTTAGAAATAAAAATTAAGTCATTTGATAGTAAAAGAGATGGTCATATATAGAAATAGTTTATTTTTGTGCACAATGTGTTTTTATATAAATAAATTAAATTGATCATGGTTGTGAATGAATTTAATCAAATGTATATATTATTAATTCAATAAATTTTTTTAACATTCATCTAATACTTTTTTCCAGATATATTATTTTAATAAATCAAGTTTTACGATTAAAATTTAATTTTTATAAAAAATGTTTTTCATCACATTTTGAAGGAACTGTTTAAAATTTATTACATTTAATTATAGATATTTATTCTTTAAAAATGGATCTCATATTTGGAATTATTATATTCAAATTTTTGGATAGTATGAATAGTAACCTAGGTAAATTATTATCACCTTAGTAAGGGTAAAATTGGTAAAACTGGGTAAAAACATTTGGTTAAGACATTAAAATTACAATAACACTAGTATTTATCCCATTATAAGAGTGTATTTCGTTCATAATAATCCAATTATTGAAAATATGGCCACTTTTTTCCATTTTTCTTTTGTAATGACCCTTATATTATTTTCAGAAAAAATGATAAAAACAGAATTCCTCTCTCTTGAATTTAATTACACTAAATTTTTATTATAAGGATAAACCAAGATAAGTTTAGTTCTAAAAATTAATATGAAATAATAATTAATTTTTTATCTTTGTAATTTATTTATAATTTTTAGAGATTGAATAATTACCTTAAATTTATTTGCAAAACCGAAATAATATTTATTCATTTAATATAAAAATAAAATAAATGATTTTAAAAATATTAAAAGTAATATAATTTGGGTGAACTATTGTGATCCGAGAATTTTATATATAAATAAAAAATATTATGAATATTTAAAATATTTATATTCTAATTCCTTTGATTTCATGTCATCTTTAAATCAAACAAAATGATTAGTGTCAAAAATGACTTTAATTATATTTTATGATAAATAATAAATAATTACCTTATTTAAAAATCATAAAAATATTTAAAGAGGATAATAAATATAATAATTTGTTTAAAATATCATTCATTGTAAATTTATTATCTAATTTTCATCGAATAAGTAAAATTAGAACCCTTTCGTATTAAAAAATCATTATCGATGTTAAGAATTAAATTGGTTAACCAAGGGATTAAACCAAAATATAATGTTTAAAATGACACATAAATCTATCTAAATTTCATTATAGGATGTTAATTTTAATTTATCACCTTTTTATTATAATCTGTGTCTATTTTGAATCATTTTGTTTGAAAATGACTTAATTATATTTTAATCGTTTTAGTATTTCCAAGTTTCTCATTTCCCTCCCTTATCAAAGGACACCCCTTATCTATTTTCATTAAACTACATTGAGCCATATATATTTACCAAACACTATAAAATTATATTATAAAATTCCCTACACATAATTACAATATTTTTTTATTCCTAATATACCATTCCAAGGGTCCTTAAGAAAGGATCTAAAGGAGGTATCCTAAAGAATAGGTAATCGTCTTACTCTACCTCTTTCAATTTATTTCTTCTTATTCCTCCTATAAATCTATATTTTTCTTCATAAAATAGTAAATTAGGTATCCTAATTATTCCAAAATGAAATTGTGATCATGAAAAAACAATTATCTACCCTATTTTAAATCAAATGGGAAGTCAATGTAACGCTCATATGTATGCATGGACTACCGCTTCCACATTGCGATACAATTCATTTTTCATCACCATATTTCACAGCAAGATTTTTTTGGATTAGTATTTATAAGTTATATTTATGAAATATTTATGATTATGGAACTTCACAGTCATATATACTCTCTTACCTTCCATTATGTTGGAAAATGGTATCGTTGTTCTGGAATACATGTGGACTGCCACCCCCGTGAAGTGATGAGATTTGGTTTTCATTTCTTTTTTACGTAAATTATAGTAAGGATAGATTAAATGAATATTTATAATATATATGATATAATAACGATTATTTAAAGGTGAATTATTATTTACCTTTTTTTCCATCCATTGAAATGTGAAATCAATGTTCATGCATATGTACGATCTACCGTCTCCATGAACGATGCGTTGCATTTTTATATCTCTATTTTTTATTGATGATTATAAATATATATATATATAATTAATATTTAATATATTTATATCGTGATTAAAATTTTATAGATGATGGAACCATGGTCAAATTACAAGGACCAAAACCACTGAACCAAAACATAAATGAAAAATGAAGTTGTTATCACCAGAAAAAATGATTTCAATAAAGGATTTTTAATAAATATGTTATAATGGTCATAAGTAAATAATATATCATATGATATATATTTTTTTGGTTCATTAATATATTTTTAATTAACCTTTATTTATCGTACATGATTTTTTAATACATATGAATGAAGTCAGACCTGAGGTGAGGGTTCATTGTCTCAAATTTTCTTATTTGGGACATATGTTATGTTGTACACATATATTTTTTATGAGGTGTATCTAATGCACCATTTTATATCACATATTAATATACTATTTATATTCATGGTATTTATATTTTCATTTGATATTTTTTGTTTCATGGGGGTTATGATTGTATTGTTACCAAATATGTGAGGGTTTATTTCACAATCTCATAATTATTAAGGATTCTTTATGTCTAAGTCTCTACTACGGTAATTATTTGATATATCTATATTAAACCCAATATATTTTCTTATACTCTGGTTATGTATATAAATTTCATTTTTTCCATTCATTTTCCTTTCTTTATATAGTCAAAATACCAAATGAATATTTTTAATGAAAGACAACATTATTTATCTCTTTAGTCGAAAAACTTTTTTCTTCCATATTAATGTTTTCTAACAATATTTTAAATAATGTTTTCAATATTATTATATAATTTTTTAATTTCATTATTACCCATGATTTAATTTACATAAAATGGTTTAAACTGAATCTTCTTTTCATTTTCTGAATCTGTTACTTTTGTCTTTTTATTGAAAATGTGGAAGTGTTATTTGTTTTAATGTATACGACAATGAACCGAATTCCTGCTATCATTAACACTGAGTAATTTGAATAATAATTTATAATTTTTCAGTTTTATTTTCATTTAAAATATTTTTCCTAATATTTTTGTAAATTTTTAGTTTTCAAATGGTATTTTTAAAGTGATAATGGAATTTTCCTCAAGAATGATTTTGATGATCTTTTTATGGTATTTATATTCTTCAATGATGACAACCCTTTATTATACTTATGATCGAATAGGGATATGTTGTAATGAAACTATACCTATTATTTATCTTTAATTTTTACCATTAGTTTGACTGGTAAAAGTATTGACATTCCCCTTTCTAGTACTACCTATATTGAATGTTTTTTATTGTTAAGACATGTAAGTATATTTTTATTTCTTATTCATATGATGAATGCATTGGAATTGTTATGTGATGGGTGGGTCTTGGAATTATAGAGAAATATATGCATTGGTAAGTCTAATGAGACAAAAAAATCTTGGCATTTGGTTGAGTCCTTACCCATTTATGTATGATATCTTTGCATGTGGCATTTACGGTATGTTCATGATATCTTATCATGAGGCCTTGATATTAAGTTTATGATGTCTAAAATTATGCATTCCATAAATATATAATCAATTATTTATTTTAGTGTGATTATTTGAAATGTTATGATATCCATGGATTATTTTCAAGATCATGGGATTATTTATATGTAATTTTCATGAGGGATTTTAGAATGCTCAAGTCAGAAATAGAAAGTGGTTATCTACTATTATATCATAATCTCTAATTGATATTGAAAATAATAACTTGAGGCATTGAGTGCCCCAAAATCACTGAAGGAAGGTTGTGTGGATCCTAACAAATCCTCTATACAGGATGAAAATAAATTTGTTCCTATACAGCCATTAGATATTACCTTCTTGTCATTGGATAGGCACGCATCAAAGTAGGATACACCTAGCCAGTAGGCCTCAATTGGGGATGATACAACAAAATAAGAGGAAAATATAGTGTCCACAAATCCAAATGAATATTCCTTGGTTGATTCAATGTATCATCATACATGGAGGATAGGTCAACACCATGCAATCTAGGGTGGCTCTTAGGGTATGGGAAATTGAATAAAAATTGAGGAATGTAGTCTTGCAACATCTGGCTTGTGGTTCACATTGTCCAGTTGATGCTTTTATGTCTATTATTTCTTGGTGGAATTTTTTACACCCCACTTTGGGTCTTGAAACTCCATGTACCTCAAGTGATTGTGGGTATTTTGTTTAATAAACATCTCTAACCATGAGTTTGGGGCTACCAAATCCATGGTCCGAGCCATCATTGATTAACAAATCTATATATAGTAATATTATGTATAAATATTATTCAGAATATAATATTAATTATAAAGTTATTAAATTAAAAGTAATAATTTTAATATTTATCTTTATATATATTTAAAATTACTAATATATAGATTTTTTATTCTAGGGAAGTAATTATATAAATGTATATATTGTATATAAAAAATTAATTAATTATTAACTACATTTAAAATTCCTAATTATAATTATTTTTTTATTTATATAAATGTTTAAATATTTTTTATGTGTGTGTGTGATATATAGTAGAAACAACACATACATGTGTGTATCTAGATAGACAGAGACACACACACACAAACATAGAGAGAGACATATATATACATGCATGCATGCGCGCACACACATAGATGAATACATAGACACATACATGCATATACACAAACATGCATATACATAAATATATATATATACATACACATAAATGCACACATGCATACACATAAATAAACTTACACATGCTCACATATAGATACATACCTACGCATACATATGTACGCATACATACAAATAAACAAGCATATATACCAACATACAAATACACATACACATACTCATACATATATACACATACATGAACATATATGCACACACGCATACATACACATATATGCACATAGATACATCAACTCTTAAATATATACATATATACATGTATATACACATATACATACATACATAAACATGTACATACATACACAAACACATGCATTCATACATGTATACATACACATATACATACCTTCACACATGCACATCCATGTACATATATACCCATCAACATACATATGCAAACACACACATGTATACTTATATGTGTATAAACATATATACACATACATACACATATACACACATATATACATATACACATGCAAACTAAAACGTATTTGTATATACACATATATAAACATACATACACATATGCATACATAAATTCACATATACACATACACACAGGCATGAAGACATATATATGCATTTATATATTCATACATATATATATACATACATAAAAATTCATATTTTATATACATACATATACTGCACTCCCCCCCCCCCATTTTTTTGCAATTTTTTTCTTTTGTTGTACCGCAAGCTTTTCAAGTCATAGAAAACTCATGCCACCCAACAATCCAACACTTTACGAGTGTTCAACCCTAGAAGCCTCAATTTGGAGGATTTCGAAACCATTTATTGTAGATGACATAGACATTGATGTGGGTGATGACACATGCAGAGGTGAAAACCCAATTACACAACGACATAATGTAGGAGGTATGCATGGGGAATTTAGGCAAGGATATTGAGGCCTTCAAGTTTTTAAATTTGTAATTAGATAGATATATAGTGGGTCAACCCTTAGATAGGGGTGTGTTCTATCCTTGTTATCCCAGAGGTTTGTGGGTTGTTTCCTTTCTTGAAACATCAAAGACCTTAAATAATATTATATTATATTTAAATATACATTTTTAATGTATTTCAATTAACTTTTATATATTTATATTGATTAATAATATATTTTTTATTATATAAATTATGAAAATATAATTGATAATGCATTTATAATTTAATATGAATTATATTTTTAAATATATATTTTATATGAAAAAAAACATTTTAATATATTTATTTATTTATTTGTATACATTATAATATATTAATATATGTACTCTCACACAAACATATAATTTTCAATGTATAAGTATAGACTAAATATATTTGAATATTATAAATTCTATAATATGAATATGAATATATAAATTTATATATGAACTATATTTTATGAATTTATATATTTATTTAAATAGTTCATATCAATATATAATATAGTATGTGTGTGTGTAATTATAATCTTATATAAAAAAAAGTATGAATGAAATTAACAGTGTCTAAATAATTATATATATATATATATATTAAAAAAATGCTTGGGCATGGCCATTTTGTTATCGAATGAAGGAAACACATTTTTTTTTTCTTATTTTGTAAAGGGGAACACATTACATGGCTTTTAGGCCTATGGAATGAGATAAAATTACATGGATCATAAGCTCTGACCCATAGGTCCATGGATGGCCAGATGGGACATTGGGAATGAGAGATGATTATAGTAGCTCGTAGGTCCTAACCCATAGGTCCTCTAGAAGGATCATATTGCATTTGTTCATCCTGAACTTTCATGTGCTCACAACATCGAAGGGCTCCACCACCCACATCATACTCGTTACCTTCTATGTGATTCTTTTCAAACATCTATAACACCCTCGACATTTTCCTTATGTTCCCACACCATCATAGGCTACCACTTGCAGCCATCGCCATCATACATTCCCCCCTTGAGGAATGTCTCTCCCACCGTTGTCCCCATCATTCACCTACAACACCAAAGGTCACTTCCTTCTTCACCTTCAGTGACATCCTCATGTGTGTGTGTGTGTGTATTAGTGTGTGTTTGTATTAACAAACTGATATATATTATCTATATATTCTAACGTATGAATATAAATAAGAATATATAATATATATAAATATGTACAATTATACTTATAGATACACACATATATATAATATATACAAGTGTATGTATGTATGTATTTATTTATAGAAACACAAAAAAACATATTTTATAAATGTGTCTAAAACTAATCTTATAAATATATATTAATATACAAATAAATATACTGATAAAAAAATATAACTAAATATATATAAAAATAAATAAATATAAAATTATATTAATATAAGAATAAATGTATATACCTTAATATTAAAAAATCTATATTAATATATGAATAAATACAAATACATATATATAGATATATCATTAAATGGAGGATTGGTAAAGGGTCCATCTGCATAGCGGATAGATATCGAGTTTGAATCCATGGAGAGGCAGGGTCATGCGGGTGGGTGAAGGGGTGGGCTAGCACTGTTAAAGGGGGTTGAGGGGGTGCATGTTTGGATTACTAGCATTGTTAGGGGGAAAGGGATGTAAAAGGGGGTATCCAATTCGATTTTTTTTACTTTTATTAGCACTTTTTTTAGCACTATTAAAAGGGACCCACTTTTTATAGTTCTCTGATTATCCGTGCTTTTTTAGCACTGATAAAGGACTTTTTAGGACTAATAAAACCATATTTTGTGGTTGTGATTCATTTCCATTATATTCACCATCACCTTTTCATGGAAGGGATATGTAACATTCAATTTTTCTATCTTCATTAAATTAAATCTACTTAAAATAGATAAACAAACTTATGAATGTTTCTTCTCCTCATTACCTCAACTGCCACACACACACAGACACACTTCTAAATCATGATCACATGCCTATATTTTCCAAAATAACCTAATCACACTATTTATGGTAACCCCCTTAGGTATTCCCTCATTCAATTCCTAGGTTCATTCCATGAAATAAATTTTAGTTCATAAAGAGTTGAAAAATGAAGAAAGAAGATGTGATGAAAATTGGAAAACCATGTTAAGTGAAGAGAGAAAGCTGGGGAAAACATTGAGATTTAATGTGGTTTGGACCACTTTGGTCATAGTACCTAATAAGAAAAATACCATATTCCTAAAATTTATTAAAATTTAAAAACAAAAAAATACATAAAAAATGATATAACATTTAAAAATAATTTAAGAAGAATAAAAATACAACAATGGAAATACAAAAAATATTAAGAAGAGGATATTATGAACATCCAAATTTGCTAACTAAATTTCACACACTGGATTCTATGGGATTCTCTAACAATGTGAAAAATATGAAAGAAATATCCCCAGAATTAACAGAAAAATGTATCCACTAAAGCATAGTGCATGTGGATGATCGTATCTTTCAATGGAAAGGGCAGTGGTTCATCTAGCAGAGAAAAACACCTCCGGATCTAGTTAAACTCCTCTAGAAATATATCTCTCCCCCACCCATCTCTCCATATCCCTCTTTGTAATAGTATAAATGTCTTATATTTACATATTCACACAAATCATTCTCTCCCAATATGGATATGATGAGTATATATATTCACGGGAAACAAGAGTGGTTGAAATGGATAAACAGAATGCATGAATTATATAGATACCTAAAACCATATAAAACTAGTGCAACAAAAAAACAAAAAACCTGCATAAAGGTTCCTTAAAACATTGTGTATAGTTTATATAACTACTAAATCTAGGTAACATGACTGTTGTGTCAAGGTAAAGTGGCTAAAATCATATTTTGTAATGGTCAATTGAAAGCTACATAAAGGTAGCACACTTGTTGTGTAAAGGTAAACCATTTAGTACACAATTTGTCTAACGGTCTCCCTAGACTTAAAGTAATGGTAAACCATATAATATAAGTCATCTGTAAGGGTAAAACAAGGCCTCACATAAAGGTAAAACTATCACCACATAAGGGTAAATTATAATGTGAAAAATTAAATAAAGACATATAAAACACAAGTAGTGAATTATAATGATGATATAAACAAGATAAACTCAAAAAAACAATCATTAAATTTGAGTCATTTTGAAATAAATCATAAATTCTAAATGAAATAATATAAAAAAATTATAAAATAAACTAAACTAAATATGGATATCGTCTTGTGCCTAAATTTTAATCAACTGGAACAAATTTCAGAATATCTAAACAATGCTTGACTTTATAAAAATCTACAACCTTAGTCAAAATATAGTCTATGATTTTATTGGTGTTTATTTTATTCAAAAAAAATATTCTACTTTCAATAACCCATCTATTAAAATGAAACCTAATATCTATATTCATTGACTTATAATTTCATACTTGTTTTTTAGAGAAATTAGGGAAATTTATGGATCACACGAGATAGTAATAATAGAATTACACAAATTGTGTTTAGAAATAAAACCCCTAAGCCAAATGGATTCATTGATGGCCTTTTTTCAATGAAATTTACTAAGTCTCAATGTTTGGGAGGGATATTGTTGATTTTATATTTCATTTCCAAGAGATAGATCATCCACATGTTGTAAAAAAATACTATATGTGATTCCTTTATATTAACATTTCTAGCATAATTAGAATCAACATAACCACTCACTAAGTATACATAATTAACATTCCTACCATAATAAATTAAAAGGAGTGAATTAGAAGATATTTACCTCAACATCCACAAAATTGCATGCCAATGTGGCTTCTTCAAATTTCTAATGAACCTACTCAAAGTGCCCACATATAATTATACATTATACTTAATACAAATCATAAAATAGATAATGCAACCCAAAACATTAGAATATTGGATTATACCCAT
Organism: Viscum album; assembly: GCA_963277665.1. Taxonomy (NCBI): domain Eukaryota; kingdom Viridiplantae; phylum Streptophyta; class Magnoliopsida; order Santalales; family Viscaceae; genus Viscum; species Viscum album. The sequence continues at coordinate 1,079,244,320 of OY728145.1, read as the reverse complement.
GTATTTAATATCAATAGTAGTTGTAGGAGAGTGAGACAATGATATATTTAAATATTTATCCAAGGGAATAATAAAAAGTTTTAAAAATTTAAACAAGTATCTCATAAAAACTATAAGCACATAGGGATATTTATATAGATAAATTATCCCTTTTAAACTATGCAAAATGGTTTCTATACCTATGATTTGCTTTGAGAAATCCCAATATTTTGTAATATGAATTGAATTTCATTTTTATAGTGGTGTCTAATTTTATATTACTACATATAATAACCATGTCATCAACATAAAGAAGTAGGTAAAACGTGAATTTTTTCAAAACATTAAAATCAATACATGAAATAAACTACATCTTATTAAAAAAATTAAACAACATGAATGAATCGAACTTTTTATACCATTTTTTATTGGATTTGGTTAATCCATAAAGTTATTTATTAAGTAAATAGACTTGTTTAGTTTAAAATTCAAGTGAGAACCCTATATAATCCTTTTTGTATAATTTTGCATCTAAACCACCATTAAGGAAAGAAATTTTTATTTCATGTTTTTAAACATGTTGATCTAAATAATAATAATAATAATAACTAAATATTTTAATAGAATAATGTTTAACTGTAGAGGAAAATATTCTAAAATAGTAAATTTCAACTCTTTAAAGGAATCCTTTAGGCACTAATATAGCCTTATATTTTATTTTATTCCCTATAGTAGTACATTTTTCTGTTATATATCAATTTATTACCAATAACCTTGGAAGTAGGTGGTTTATTAAATATAGACCATTTATGGTTCTTTCGGATGGATTCCTTCTCATCTTTCATGGCATAAGTCCAATGTGTTATGTTGTTTTTATTGGTATCCTTATTTTATATTTTCATATCCTCGCCATCAAGATCACGTGAAATATATAAATAAATGGAAACCATATCAGTATGGTTGTACCTGGAAGGAGGTACAATAACTCTCCTCCTCATATCCCTAGTAATAATATAATATATAGAGTCACTAGGAGCTTCAACATGTATAGAATCATAATATTTGAATCCAGAATCTAAATCATGCAGATGGACAGGTAGAGGATTTTCCAAAGGAAACTTCCCATCCATGGAAGTGTCAACCTTAATATCCCTCTTCTGATAAACATCAACATTTACATTAGTGGGAAGCCAGAATATATAAGGAAGTTACACTTGAAAAAACACATCACAACTACAAATTCACTTATTAAAAAAGGTTTATCTACATATAGATTATACTCTTTCACCACCTCAGGATATCCAATGAAAATATATCTGACCACCCACTAGGATCAAGAATTTCATAATTGACATGTGTATAAGAAGTGTATACAAATACTCTAAGATATCAACTGGATGGGGTATTGTTACTCCCAAGATCCTTTGGATCTATGAACCCATTGGAATAATATGGAATCCTATTTTTCAAGTAAACTATCATAGTGCTAAACTCATCCCAATATTTCTTGGGAAAACCAATGAAATCAAGCATGATACACACTCTCTGAAGAATAGTGTAGTTCCTGATTTCAAATAAACTATTCTTTAGGATTATTACTCGATGTTCAGTGTCTAAAAATTCCCTCACCTCATATAATTTAGTAAACTCATTAGAAATATGATCAAATTTTTCATCAGTCCTCAAGGCTTTCAATATCTTTTATGATTGATTTTCCATAGGTGATTTATAGGTTTGAAACAACTAAAATGCATAAAATTTATTTATCAATATGTAAATGAAAACTATTGATAAAAATAATCTATAAATGTGGAACAATAATATCCTCCACCATGGGAGATAATCATAGAAGGACCCCACAAATTAGACTACACATACTCAAGTGGTGATTTTCATTGAAGCTAGATTTCTGAAAACAGAATATTTTAGACTTACCTAGGACGTAGTCCTCTATAAATCGAAACATTATTGGTGTAACATAGGGTAAAAATACCATTATTACAAAATTCCTCAAAGCCATTAAAAATCACATTCCATCATCATTCTATGGGAAAGAAAATTTTTTCACTATTGGTGATGTAAGTGTTTCCCAACATATTAGTTAATGAATTTACATTCGAAACATAAAACCCATTAACTAAGGGTCTACTAAGATTCATACAGTAACCCTTTCTGATTTTGAGGTAAAAACTCTCATATTTAATTAAAAATACATTCTAATCAAATAAACTTAATTAAATATGATTTCAATAGAGATTGGTAACCCATATCACATCTAATAAGTTTAAAAAGATTGTTCTAATAGTTCTATCATAACAAAACCTCATCTATGAAACAATATATCCTGTTATTGGCTAAAAAACTCTATTTTAGCTTCCTCATTGATCTTAGAAAATGAAATCGTATTTTGGAACATTTGGAATGAACCCCTTTAGTCAAAAACCCACTCAGCATGAAAGGTATATTGGGAAACAATCCAGACTTCAACACTCTCATGGTCTTGGTCTAAAAATAGAGAATAATCACCAGATTCTTTAAAACGATCACTAGACATAAACATAAGTCATTTGGGCTTAACATTCCTATTTTTTTAATAATTATAGTAGGTAACCTCTATCAGTTTGTATTTTCTACAAATATCTCCATAGTGGATTCAGTTCTTATCACCCTTATTATACTTACCATTATTTTCCCTAAAAAACTCATAATGACCTCTAACACTAAAACACTTGGATTTAGTTTAAACACAAACATTTCCATGTAACTCATGAGAAACCAACACAGATATGACTTCCTCTATAGTCATGGAGTAACTTCCATACATCATAGAATATATAAGATGTTCATATAAACTATCTAAGGAAATTAAAAGAATAATGGCTTTGACATCTTATTCAATATTAACATTGATATTGAATAAGTCTAGCATGTTTTATTAGACTCACAAAGATATTTTTGGATTAGAGTTATAAGACTCAACTTGAAGGAGTATCATTTATTTTTCTTATATATATAGCCTTCTAATTAAGTTCTCATATACAATTTTTCAATATTAATCCAAATTATAGTTATGGAGGTTTCATAATTAATCTTATATACAAGTATATCATCCAAGGATAATGTTAAAGAGGTGTGAGATTTCATTAAAATGATAGGTTGGACATCCGAGTAGGTGACCACAATCTATCCATCATTAGACATAGTTATATGAGGTTTCTTGAGATCATGATGGGAATCGTTAAGCCCTTTTATCACTACCAGTTATCTCAAATGGTATTTCCATTGATTATACCCTTTCAACCCCTTATGATAGATTTTGAAAATGTATTTAACAACCCTATGCTCATGCTCTTTGACTTGGAATGAGCATAATAAATGTATGAAAATACTCAGAGATGCCTATAGGATGGGGAAAAGCTACTCCAAAATTTATTTGGTGTATTGAGAATATTGGAAGATGAAGGATTACAATTTATCAAGTAAACTATCCTAGAGAAAACCATATCTCAATAAAAATATGAAAAACTAGAGAATGCAATAATTCTATAAACTAGGTCAAGAATAGTGTGGCTTATGCTTTAAAAAATCATTTTCTTAGGAGTATGACTCATTGTTCACTGTCTCAAAATTATATCTCCCTCAAAGAATTTAGTAAACTCAGAAGAAAGGTATTAAAGGCTATTATCAGTCCTCAAATGTTTTAATTTCTTCTAAGATTGATTTTCCACATAGTATTTCTATGTTTTAAACACCTCAAAGACATAATATTTATTTCTTAATATGTAAATAGAAAAGTTTCTTGAAAAAAATACATAAAAGTGAACAATTAAGTGCCTCTACCATTGAATACAATCCTAGAAGGTCCTCATAAATATGATTGTACATACTCAAGTGGGTAACTGGATTTAAAGATGAATTTTTGAAAATTGACTCTTTTAGACTTACTTAGGACATAGTCCTCACAAAATGGAAAGTTACATGATGTAAATTTGTGTAAAATACCCTTTATCGCTCAATTCCCCTAAACATTTAACACTCGATTTCCTCATACTTCTATGCCAAAGCATACTATAGTCACAATTGGTGCCATAAGTGTTTTCGTTCTACTTAGTGTAAGTATTCACATTCAATACATACTACACATTCACTAAGGATACCTTAAGAATAGTATGGGAACCCTTTTAAACTATTAGGTAACCAATCGAAAATTTAATGTTCAATACCTTATAATTCAAGATACCTAATGAAATAGTATTTCTGCATAGATCTAGAACCCATATCACATTAAATAAGGTGAAAATAGAGTGGTACGAGTATTATATAATTAATAAAACTCTTCCCATGAAATGATATCCCTTATTATTGGATAAATTAAACTCTCCATTAACTTCCTCAACCATCTCATGGAAAAATAATATTTAGGAACAAATGGAAAGTAATCTTAGAGCCTAAAACCCACTCAGCTTGCAGTGTATCTAGGGAGACTTTTGTAGACACCATGAAATGTGTTCAATATATGTATCCACAAAATCTCATCAGATAGGCTTGAAAAGTTCGTAGTGAGAATACTCATTTTTAATGGGTATTAGTGATGGTAGCTAAGTCTCCTGCCTGAAGGGTTGTGACCGCAGCCTGACACTGATCCCAAGTAGGGGGGAGGGGGTGCATCCCCCTTGGTATAGAGGAGCTCTTTCACCTAAGTCACTATGGAGACTTTGTTCCATCACATTTATGAAAACGTGACAAAGGTATATACCATAGAAAAAATAAGGGAAAATATATGAAAAATATGAAGATTTGAAAAGGGTCAAAATTTGGATTGCCCAAGTTGAGCCAAATCACCATCATCACGCAAGGTACTTGTGTACCACCAACTGGCGCACTACCCACTTGTGTGACCAAACTCCATTTTCCCATGGTCATGTATTTTCTTATTAATAGACCCTTGAGGTCTTCATTTGTATGGATGAATTTCCCTGAATCCCAATTGCTACTCTGGTTGCCCTTGTGCTTCTCCCAATTACTCTAAAACCATCAAGGTGGTTCTTTAACACCTAGGGAGGATTAATCAACGGAGTATCATATTACTTAATTCCCATAAGTTTTTCAAATCCATAACACTTGTTCACCAATAGATTCCAACCTCCCTAATTCAGGAATACTTGTGCACCCTCCATTCCTTATATAGGAACTTGACCACACCACATCTAGGAATACCTATGAAAACTGTTAAAGGCTTTAACCAATATTCCCCAAAGTTTTCTCATCTATGTTTTTTATCACTTAAGTGACATCAAGGAGCCCCAGCCTACTTGCATGTCCCGTAACTACGTGCTAGCCACTCACTTGAGCCCCCCTCTCTTGATTTACTTCTCCCTTTCACATACACAAGTTTTTCATAAAAATCCTTCTTTAAACACACTCATGGAAGGGATTATTTTTTATTAGATCCCTTGTCTGAAAGGGATCATGTTAAAACATCAACCTAGACCTCCTGATTTTCAAAACCTTATAGAAAGTCACATTAGCATGTCTCCAATTTAGATTTTTATCTCTACGGTTAGATGTTTCCCACAATTTTCCAATTAGTGATCTATATTTCTTTTAATGTCTATGTAGTTGTATCTCCATGGTCATTAGGTCTATTCTTCTAGGAATAGTGTTTAGGAGTTCCTAGTTTGGAGGAATAGAGTTCAGGCCATGTCCATCCATTATCTCTAAAACTCTGATCCTCAAATCCCTAGTAGGGAAGGTATAGTTCACACTTACTTTTCCTTTTGAAAAATGAAAATTATTCCTCCTATACTTGGAAAAATTTGGCGAAAATCATCGCATAAGCCCTTAGTATTTTAGTCTTGACCAAATAACATTCAATTTCATTTCACATTGAAAGGTACATTCCTCTGTGCACCATCACCTCGTCCTCTTCCACCACATTCCTACTCTCTTCCATTAGCGGAGAAAGGAAAGCATGTTCATTTGTTTAATATTTCAAATAATTTTGTTTCTCACACTGATCATGACTCACATGGTCTTAGATATTTGTGATGATCACAACAATTTCACAATTCACAATACTAATGAACTCTGAGAACTCTGATTCCCATCATACTTGGGATATATAAGAATCCTTCTTAAGGCCTGAGCTCCACACCATCTCATTCTAAAAATGAGAAACTTGTATTAATTACCTTAATACATGAATCCTCCTTAGGAGTAATCTCCAAATTAAAATCCCCAAATCTCCATTAGTTAAAACATCCTCATGGACCTTGTTTGGGAATTCTCCTTAATAGTAATAGCCATATCAATCTCCCATATTATCTTGAGTTAATAAATTAATCAAGATAATTTATAAAGTGTATCCTTCCCAGTAATAATCCCCAATTCATTTCTCTTAAAGAACCACACTCTCCTGTGAGACTTACTGAACTATATGGGCTATGGTTTCTATTATATGTAGGAATCCTCCTTTTGGATCAATCCCAACACCCCAAAATCAACCCTGTTCTCTAAGACACATTCCCATAAGGGTCTAATTAAACTTGGAAATTCATATACCTTACTTGTTTCTAGGGATACTTCGGTATAAGTCCCGCACAAAACCTTGATTAGGTACCTTCCGCCTAAATTTCTTTACCACAATACATTAAACTGAATGGTTTGTCATTATCACATGAAATTAAAAGGTATGATGTGTCCCATTAAGCAGCACCAAACTATGTGGGTTCTGATTCCTTTCACAATGATGTGTTGGTATCCTATCTATGGGTTCGATAGCAACATCAGTGAAACTTACTTCCTCTTGGATGGTGATAAACTCTATAGTAAAACTCAGTCTTGTAGGATGATGATAAATTCCATAGTAACCTTTGCCTATCTAGATGATAATAAACTCTAGAACGAATAACATCTACCTAGATGACCATAAAATCTAGAGTGCCCCACTACGTGTCTTCAAAACAAGTATTTTTATAATAAAAACTAAAGAATCACTAAGTAGTATAATAGATGATACCATTGATAAAGAACCTTGGATACATAAAGATGTCTCCATTGATAAAGAATTTATAATACATGCAGATGATTCTAAAATTTCTTACATGTTAATCATTGATTTCGAAATTATAAGGGAAATTAATTTCATACTTGGTGAATTAATAAGGATTCGTGAACATGTCATAAATCTATAAGAGAGACCCAGAGTAGTAAATAATTCCCCCCAACAAGGTTTGATGAGCCCGACCTCCCATCCTCTCGAACAATGTGTATTATCAAGAATCATCATCTAAATTATCAGATGAATGCCTTCCTTTGGAAAAAAGTTCACATTGGATAAAAAACCATTGGGTGTATCTGGTTCCATAAATAAATCTAATGGAAATCTTCCTAGAATAATGATTCCTATCAAAGTCCTGTTTCTGAGGGAAAAAAATTATGGTGAACCCTACATGAATCCTTAACCAAGTTAATGATTTTTCACCCATATGTTCGGCCCCTATCAATTCATAAGATGGACAAAAAAGTAATCAATAAAACATGTTCTCATCCAAAAGATACATATTTTACTAGGGTTTTATTGATTATGTTTATTATATATCAAAATGAACTCTTTTTTGATATTTCCCAAAAATACATATGGATTCTTAAAGGTTTACACCTATGAATTCGCCGACTACTGCTCAAGTTGGATCCTCATCTGTTCAAAGGATGACATCACCACCTCAGCATCTTCAATTATGGGTCTCAAATGCATTGGTTCAAGAATACCGTCAACATGGTAGTATCAAAATCATGGAGGGTTCCTCGAAGGCTCTTCAAGATAACAACAGCCTTGGATCATTTGGACACCATTGACCAGTGGTTAAGAAGAAAACGGTTCCAACCACCGTCTCCAACCGTTTCAGGTCCTTATCCCCAAAATTTAATAACTAGTCCCTCCCATAATTTAGGGAGGTGTATCGGGAGGTCACTCATGGCCTCAACTTTAATATATATGATTATTTACAAAAGTCTCCTTCCACCAATCATTGCCACCAATTTCGTGCGATAGTAACCCCTTAACATTATGAGGATGTCATCTTCGGTTGTCTGGCCCAAGTCCCACAGACCCGAGCATGCAAGATGGACCTCCAGAGAAAACAATTGGCCAACAGGGAGCATGTTACTACCTTTTCCCCCTCCTTAGAACCCCACCGGCCTAGATTAGTGGAAAACGGTGACTGAGCACATACATATGCCCGCATTATTTCCACCAGCCAACAAACTCTCCAGGATGTGCCCAACTAATCCCACCATCCAAATTTGGTGGAGTGCAGTAACCAATTATATTCTCCTGATTAAAGTCTTTCATCCATCTAGTATAATATCCTAGATATATTTAAATAAGCTCATCAATAAAATATTATGTCAATCTACAAGCAAGAACATACACCTTCCTGTACCCATCAAACAAGACAGCAGTCTCATCTGGCATCACTTCATAAAGTCTGCCGACCATGCCTGGAAGAAAATAACCAGTAGGAACATACACCTTCTATTGCTCATCAAGCCTATCATTAGTCTCATTTGGCAGCACCTTGATAAGTCAGTTAGAAAGCTTCGACAAAAAATCGGATGTGAACTCAACTCTCATCCACACAAACATGAGTATTGTTAGCCTTCATTGACAAGAAAGGGAGGAAAGGAGTAGTTACATACACCTACTCCATACATGGAATAGATGTATATTACCATTACGGACACTGAATTCACCATGAACATTTTCGAAATGATGAAATCTCGTATGAAAATCCCTACACATATTCTTGATACCTACCAAAAAATTATAACATAAACTTCAACAATATTAGAGATATAGACACATACATCTGTCCCCAAACCTGGGGTGGTTCATTATCACACTACCTCTGAGATAACAAATACCTCTTCTCTCTTATAAGAGGGTTATGGGGTATACTCCCCTATGTCATATGGACAACCGGATCCGGCACATACACCCAATCCAACAAGAGATAATCAGCCTAACTTAATAACCACTCCAAGGTAGGCACATACACCAGCCCCTAATAACCAATTCTCCTACCAAGTGGCTCTAACTGTTGGTAAGATAACATCCGTGAAGAAGACCTGTCAAACATAGTTGAAATATAAAGAGCTGATCTGTGATATGGCTTCTTTTAATACTTGAGTTCTTGAAGCACATGAACATCTATTTGTTGAAGTTCAAGATCATACTCTCCCATCACCAAATTAAGGGAGCATTGGTAGTAATTATGAAGTTACTCATTGGAAAATTCCTCATGAAGGCTTACATCATGGTAATTCAGTCAATCATGATACCATATCTCTAGATGAGAGCCATAGAAACCCTTCATGTGTCTAGAAGACCAAGAAGCAAGATGATCTACCCCTTGCTGTAACCCACCATGGTGGTCCTCCCTATGATGATGACATTAGAAGCAAATGTTCTCTCTACATTGGCGATTCAAATTTCTATGAGTATTCTTTAAAGGAAAATGTAGTGATATGAAAGCCCTCTTATCTAGAGGCACTTTCAAATACAAGGTCAGTCTTGTCTGATGCCTTTTCATTATCTAGTGAAATACTTTCTCAATTGGAAAATAGTCCAAGGAGATGGTCATTCTCTGAACCTACCTTGGGCTATTTCTATTTCAACTGAACAAAGAAAATCCCAACCAGTCCCATTGTTTGTAATGAAACAACTGAAAATCATCCACTCTATTTAAATTAGGTTGAGGAACCGTTATCAAAATGTGAGGAGGATGTGTTGAACATAAGAAAACCACTGGAGAAAAATGAAGTACTAGTCATGTTCTGGCCATTGGCCACTCCACAATATAGTCTTCCATAAGTGTTGGTAGAATATTTTATTCCTGATATCCACCTCAACATATGGAAGAATCTTACTCATATAAAGACAAAAGTATTACCTTATGACAAATATCAAATTCCTGTAAAGGTAATGTAAGGGTTGCAATGCTAAATTGACTACGAATCTCTTTAAATTTCTCAACATCAAAAGGTTGAGAAGTAGCAGGGATCCCTTCAGTGTACATGCCTTGATGCATTAAAAAGGTTTCACCAATTAATTGCCGATACCCCATCTTGTGTCCATATCATTAGATGAGATTTCCATGGAGAATATCATTTCACTACACTCTCCAGGCAGTAAATCATTCCAAAAGTGGTTTTGTACAATGTCATTTCCAATGGACAGCTATAACCAACATATCTTGTCTATATTCAGAAATATTTTCAAGAATAGACCTGAACTAGTTCTCATCAAATTCAATCCCAAATAGATTAGGTTGTTGAGTTAATTTTTCATCAAGTATCTAAGAATATCAAGAATAATTCTTCTTTAGAAGAAGTACATTATTAGATGATGAAAATGTCTGAAATAATCCAACATTCATTCAAAAAAGGTGATTTGAGTGGGTGTCAGATAATGCACCCAACCAATTTTGGGACCAAAATCCTATAAATCTAGAGAGAAACTATAGTGATTTTATCCATAGTAGTTCAAGAGTCACCCCAACCCTCCAGGCTAGGGGCTTTATTAACCCATCCCTCAAAGTTAACAAATAAAACCTCTAGGGTTGATCAAGAAGAATATGAACAACCCTAGCCTATAGGTATGGGGTATTTTTCACATTCAAAATCTCCTCCTTATTGAAAATAGATTTTACACCAATTAGGGAATAAGCCACAAAATGAATGAACCACTGATATATTAGAGGATTCTCTTAAAGTTACCATTAACAAGGAAATTTCTAGGGAATCAAATAACATAAGAATCTAGACTAGTTGAGGACACATAAGAAGATGATCTAGTAAAGATAATGATAGAACACCAATAGTGAATTTGAATCATATAATTCCATCAATGATATCATTTTAGATCCTCCAGAACACATTTCCAACTCAAGGGAGTCATAAGATGATGTTCTTGTTCATAATATGGTCCACACCGAAGTAAATGAAGGAGGTGTGCATACCAGAAACCAGAGGCTCCCCCAGAATCAAGGTGTTCCCTTAAATAATCCACTTCCACATTTTCTAAAGGCACCTAAAAGGGAGAAAGATAAAATTCATACCATGCCTCATCTTTTCCCTAGAGAATATCAATCCATTTCATTGGAAGAGATATTTGTGCAGTAGGAAGAAGAAATCGAGGAGTTAAGAAGATTGAATTCAGAATTACTCTAATTCAATCTTCCTCCCATATATGCTCCACAAAAATATCTCTAACTGGAACTTAGAGTTGGATCACATCAATCAAGATATTCTTTTACAACAACCAATGAAGATCAGGAATTACCTCCATTATAGTAACACCCTTATAGATTCGTTCATATGGGTTACCCGAGGCAAATTCCAGTAGTTCCACCAATAGTGGTATTACAAATTTATGTACATGTTCAAACTCCAGTCATCATACTTGCTCAGTTCCAAGATTATCAAGATGTTTCTCAAGCACTTATGACCACCATTAAATCATTAACAGATCAATTCGAAGCTATGGAGGGACGGAGTGCATACGTACAACCAAAGAATAAAGATTACCCTAAATGGGTATATTGGACTCCTCCCCCACCAAACTTTGTAAATACTACATTTCTAATCTTTAACGGCATAGGAGATCCAGAGAATCACTTGAAAAAAATTGTCTTGCTATGAACCTATTATGGGAACCCTTGAGAAACAAGGAGCAATGAAAATCAGATGCTATGTGAAATCACTATAGGGGCCAGACTTTGTCTAGTATACAAGTTTGCAGTATAGATCAATTATTGGATAAGAAGATCTCTGTTAGAAATTAATTTTCCAATTCATCTCGATGCTTCAAAAGATGACAGTATATGATCTTACAAACTGTAAACAAAGGGAGAATGAAAGATCCTCATATTCCATTGCTCGGTGGAAAGGATTGACATATTCCTTGAATCTACTGCTCCCTCGAGAGGATTATATAACTATTTGTATGACCAACCTTTGTTATGAGTTTCAAAAAAATTTAATTCTTGTGAAATACACATGAGTCTTTTGGGAACTTGCTTCAATTTCTCAAAAGGTGAAAAATTCCATTGTAGAAACCAAGACTAATCTTGTGTAATCACCTCAGGTCCGAGAAGGAGAATAGGAAAATGAAAGGTTGCTATAGTTACTCTAAAGAAAGCACTTATATCCGCTCATAATTAAATTCCCCCATCATATTATAGGGATTCCTCTCCCAATTTCTAGAAATAGTGATATCCATGCCTAGACAATCTAGATGATCATAGGCAGAAAAGGCTTGAGGAGATAAATGACAATGTTTACACTTTCCACAGTGAGAAAGTTTTAAGCTACTTCATCTCATCTTTGGAGAACAACTTAGTTCAGTTTCCAATACCTAATAATCTAAACAATGAAGGAGATTAAAATCTCCCAAACTATTTCCCATTTCATTAAATATGGGGGAACCCCATCCAAGAGTGTTTTATTTTCATAGACCTCCTTCCAAAGATGGTGGATTCTGAGAAAGTGAATTTGAAAGGTTCATCATCCCAAGGAGAATCTATTCCTGATACTGATACAGAGGAGGAAAGTTAATGAACAGAAGTCAAAAGTAAGGATGTGTAGAAGTTTGATGATTGGATGGTCAGAAAAATGATCAATAGATCTCACACCATTATACAAAAATAGTTGATGCAACCAGTTGGTCCTCCTACCACTTCTGCCAAAACAAATCTATCCTCATTAAAAGATCAGTCCTCCAAAAAAAATCTTCAAAGATGTAGCATGGTCAGAATGAAAAAAATAATATAAATAAGGAGATTACATTTCAAGGCCAAAGTTTTCCTTGACCATGGAATATTTCAAGCCAACTGTCTCAAAATCACTAGTACCACCTCACCAAATAATACAACAATAGTCAACCTATCAATAGGTGTCCTCATTAGAGGAAGAGATGTTTTTTGGTACTGTTACTGTTATTTACAAAATGGATCCCCTCTAAAATGAAAATTGTGATTATAATCCCAATTTTCCCACATCTGATTGGGAAACTGATGGACAGAGTCATCGAGGTCGAGGATATAGGGGAAGACGTGGTTATTCCATAATTCACTACTTCAAATTCACCCCTAATCAAACCATTTATGCAATAGAAACTCATTGGAGATCCCTCTAGTAGGATTATAAGTAATAAAGTAATCCCCCAACACATGACAAGATATTACCTAATATAATCACATTGGAAGACTAGTTAGAAGCTACGCCACCACCACATCGATGGGTGGGAATTCCTAGCTTACCTAATCCACTAAGAGCATAAACACTTCAAGATCCTAAAAAAAAGATGGTCCATCCACATCAGGGACATCACCTCCCAGGGCACCTGTAAAAGAGCATCTCCATATGGGGAAACACAGACCTCTGGACTAGAATTATGACGTTTTAAAGAAATTGGCCCAAGTTCTAGCCTAGTAATCAATCTTGTATGCTCTAAATCTGTCAAAGGATCTCCTGGAATAACTCATTGAGGCTCTATCAAGACCTATAGAGATTGAAACTGAGGTTATTACTGTGGAAGTTTACCTTGTAGAGAATGATCCTGTAGAATTTCTTGTAGTTATATATTTCACGGATCAAGAAGAGGATGATGTCATGCAAGAAAACATCAGGTCCCTATACTTATCTAGTAGAATTAATGACATTTATATCCAATGAGACTTCATTGATAATGTCTAAGTGGAAAATATCATTCCAATTCAGATACTTCTTTAGTTTTTCATCACTGAATCACACTTTTCTCCTTCCAAATTAATGTTGTAGGGTTATGACATGAAGGAACAAAAAACCCTTGGAAAAATTACACTCAGAACACAATTTGTATATCTTTTTTCTGATTCAATGTTTATGGTTGTCCAATAGGATACATCATTCAATATCCGGTTGGGAAGACCCTGGTTACATTAACATGTAGCTTTCCCTTGATCATATCATCAATGTTTTAAGTATTGTTTCAATGGTAAAATTGGAGCATAACATAGTGATAAATCCCCATTCAAGAATTTTGAATCTTAGTATATTAATGTATAGTTTTATCACACAAGGGAAAAGTGGTCAATGGAAAATGATATAACTAGGATCAATTATCCAAATAGTCAGGAAAAGATTCCAACTAAACCATTTAAGAATCTCATTGTGTATTACATACTACTCATCAATCGAACTGAAAAGGTAGATCCAAATCCACAAGGCACTTATTTAGTGGATTATATAATGTTATTTATTGCAATTCAATATTATGTCATAGAAAAAGTCGTTAATTCTATAAGAAATAATAAAAACTTGGATAAATACAACTTCATTCCATCTCCTGAACTTTAGACATTCTATACTTCATCAGTTGAATTTGAATAAGTCATAACACTCCGGGAAAAGGATATGGATACTGATTTTCAACACATAATTTTACCTTAATAACTTCAGGAATACCCTCCATCATTAGTTGAATCACAAATGATTTCCTCTTCTTCATGATGTCAAAATATTGAATCTTCTCTCAACTATGAAACTCTAGATTCATCGATTATCCTCAAAGTTTTCATTCTAGAAGAGGTAGAAGAAGTAACACATGAGTAATATATAGAAGAGAAGGAACTCAAATATGTCCCTCCATCATTTATTAAAGGAGTATCTACCACTATAAATGAACTCAGAGAAATAAATCTAGGTACAAAGGAAGAGCCACTCTCAACTATGATTAGTGCGACCATGACCCCTGAAGAACAAGAATTGTATATTTCATTTCTGAAGCAACGCTATGAAATTTTTTATTGGAATTTTATATAAATTCTAGGTCTTGACCCCAACATCTCCACCCATCATCTGGGTTTACCAAAAGAGCTTTGGGGATTTAAGCAGGTAGTAAAAAGAACCCAACCAACTCATGCCTCCAAAATTGATGCTCAAGTAGAAAATATTATCAAAGAAGACTTCATCAGAGAGGTTAAATATCCAAAATTGTTGGAAAATATTATCCCATTGAAAAAAAAGAATGGAAAAAATGAGAGTATTCATTGATTTCATTGATCTCAACCGTCATTGTCCCCTATACAACTTCTTGACTCCAATCACTGGACACTTAATTGATGAAATAGCTGGTTATGAATCTCTATCCTTCATGGATGGATTCTCTGGGTACAATCAAATACGTATGGACCTAGAAGATGAGGAGTCTATAGCCTTTAGAGCCCCTCAAGTTTTTTTAGTGGGTAATTCTCTTTGGATTAAAGAATGATGGCGCAACGTATCAATGTGATATGCAACATATCTTCAAACCCTTCATGGTAAAATTTTCTGATTGTTATGTGGATGATATAGGGGTTAAATATAGACAAATTTATGATCACCTAACTGATCTAGAGACCATATTCAGTAAACATTGACAACATAATTTGAAGATGAACCCTTTAAAATGTGCTTTCGGGGTTACCTTAGGAAAATTATTTGGCTTCGTTGAACACCACTACAACATCAATGTTGAACCTGAGAAGACAAAACAAATCCTTGGTATGGAACCTCCACAAATTTTGAAATAATTAAGAGGAATTCAAGGACACTTAGCGTATATTCAGAACTTCATAGCCAATCTAGTAGGAAATTGTTTACCCTTCATCAAATTAATGAAGAAGGGGATCACTTATCAATGGGCCTATAACCAACAAGATGAATTTTATACCCTCAAAAAATATATCTTGAGACCACTAGTATTAAAGCCACATTTTGAAGGAAATCCTTTCATTCTCTACGTGATAGCTTTCGAGTGATCATTGTGTGCCTTCCTTGCACAAAAGAATGATGTTGGGAATGAAAATAGTCGGTATTATCTCAATATAACAATGAATGGTGCAGGGAAATGATATTCAAGTATTGAGAAAAGATTACTGGCATTAATCTTTATAGTTCAGAAGATGTAGAACTACCTGTAGCATCACGAGGTCCACTTGTTACCTCACAATAACCTGCTCAGATTTATCCGGAATCATCCTATACTGACAGGACGTTTGGCATGGTAGGAAGTTATTTTAAAATACTTCAATATCCAGTTTGTGCCTTAGAAAGAAGTGAAAGGTCAAGCTTTGGTATACTTTCTTCTTGATCACTCATTTGAATAAGAGACATCATTGAATACTGAACTTCATGATGAAGAAATATACTCTATGAAAAACTTACCCTAAATATTGGAGATGTAATTGATGGTGCTTCTATATGTCTGAGGGGGAATATAATGGAAGTCCCTAAACTCAAAAAAGGTGGGTTAGGAATTGTTCTTATCTCCCAAGAAAAAAAATTATTACCATATTCCTTTCTATTATCAGAACATTATACCAAAAATGAGGTAGAATATCAAGCCCTCATTGTAGGGATTTAATTGGCACTCCAAGTACCGGTCAATTACCTAAAAGTGAAAGGCAACTCAGAATTGGTAATAAAATTGATCAATGGGTATTACACTATCATAAAAGAAGATTTAATCCCTATATGCGATTATTCCCAAGGGTTAATGGATGAATTTCCCATAGAGAAAACATTTTCATATATCCTGCGATCATAAAATAGTGAAGATAATGCATTGGAAAATGCTTACATAGCCTTGGAAGATCCAAATCAGGATGATACAATCATCAGTATTTCCCATCATCATGCGGTTTCACTTTTTGTTCAAATCATAAAGGAGATGAAATAAATTAAATCATCCCCATTTCAAAACCATATAGTCATACCATGGGATAAATGATACCTATCATGGAATATCTTCAAAATTAGGTACATATACCAGATAGAGCTGGAAGAAAAAGTCCTGATGATGAGTGGTAAACTTCAATCTTTATGATAGACTAGATCACCAGAAGAACCTCTATAAATGATGCTTCGATAGATTCCTCTTCAGATGTATTGCTGTAGAAGATACTATAGTTGTCATGAAAGAAGTACATGAAGGATCATGTGGTGCCCACCAGTCTGGGTATAAGCTTTCTGATCAAATCTGAAGGATTGAATTCTTTTGGAATTCATTAAAGTAGGATTGCACATATTTAACCAAGAAGTTTAACCTTTTCCAAATACATTCCAACATCATTCACCAATGCCCAGAGTTTCTAGACATAGATAAATACTCCTGGCCATTTTCTATATGGGGAATGGATATAGTGGGGCCTTATCCCCCAACTACAGCAAAGCAGTTCAAGTACATCTTTATTACTACTGATTTCTTCTCCAAATGGGTTGTGGTGATACCTCTTAATGAAGTTGTGAAAAAATCATTGTTTTATTTTTAAAATAAAATATCATTACCATATTTAGTTTCTATCATACCATATTGATGAACAAATTCACCAGTTTCTATTCTATTGAGGTAACAAAGATATATCTATAGCACAATATCAACTCCAACCATTCATCTCACTATCATGCAGCGGCCAATGGACAGATAGAGGCTTTCAACAAGACCATATAAAACACACTTCAAAATAAGGTGGATAAATACAAAAATTATTGTCCTTGTAAACTTTTACCTGATTTATCGTATTACAGGACTACTACCCATATTGGAACGTAGTCAACTCCTTACTCATTGGTATACAGAATAGAAGTGGTTCTGCCTTTTGAAAATCAGTTGCCTTCACCCAGGGTTTCTGATTGTGATTAGTTATCTACAGATGAACTATCTCAGAAGTGATTGGATGAGTTTGAATGATTAGAAAAAATAGAATGAAAATCTGAAATCACTTAGAAGTTTATCAGAGTCAAATAGCACAATCTTTCAACAAGAGAGTTTTCCTCCATTCATTCCTTCAAGGAGAATTGGTATCGGTCCTCAAAACTCTAATGATACCAAAAAATAATCCTCCAAAGCTTGATCTAATGTTTCAAGGACCTTACTCCATACATAAGGTCTACTCTAATAGAGCTTATTCCTTAATCTCAATGGATGGAGAACTTATTACAACTCCAACCAATGCAAGATTCTTGAAGAAGTACTTTGTGTAATCATACAAAGGGAATCCTAGTTATGTGATGATAAACTACGTAACAACAAAAGTCCTTATTGCATGATTTTGAACTATATAACATCCATATATGTACTTGCTATATGACATTAAACTATGTAGCATCTTTGTCCTTGTAACATGACATTAAACTACATGACATCATTTTTTTCACTACTTGATATTAAACTATACAGTTAAAGTTTCCTTCATTTGATATTAATAAATCCCCCAAGATACCACAAATTGACATTCCTTGTGTTCCTTTAAAAATGACTGAATTCTATGTATAAGCACTACTTAAATCATTTTTCACTCTCTAGTGACACTTGAACCCCATTCCTTCTTATGTTTTGAATCAGATCCTCATAGGGATCCCTTTACAAGAACTATGTATGGCTTGATTCTCATTCTAATGAGAGACATAGAGATGCCTAGATCTCCAATATTAGGCACATCTACCATAAAAAAGCTCCCTCATTCTTTGTGTGTGTGAGTAAGATATTCATAGGGAATAATGATTTCAAGAACAATGTATGGATTGATTCTCATTTTAATGAGATACGTAGAGATGCCCAAAATCCCCAATTTAGGGCCCAACCACAACCATAAAGAAATTTATTTCCCCATTTTTTTGTATTTGAACTAATCATATAGAGAAAACTCTTCCAGAATATATGGTTTTATTATCATACCACCATATGTCTTGAGCTTATCCATTATTCCAGAATGTGTTAAAGGCCCTTGTTTCTCACATTAAACTCAGTTGGTATGGGGAAATATCTTTTTAAGAACTTTGTTTTGCTTGATTCTCATTCCAATGAGATATGTAGCGACACCCAGATCTTCTATCTTAGCTCCATCTATAACTAAAAAAACACCTTCCTCACATAGAAGTATAGTTTGTGTGAGGAATACCATAAAGAACTATGTTTGGCATGATTCTTATCCATATGAGATACATAGAGACACCTAGATCTCCAATATTGGGCCCAACCCTGAAAAAAAATAACAAAACCCTTTATTCCCTATGTGTATGAATCAAACCTACAGAGGGACTATTTAAAGAACTACGTGTGGCTTGATTATCATTTTTATGTGAGATACATAGTGACACACTGATCACCTATCTCATGTCCAACCACAATTTCTTAAAAGAAAACCCCCTTTATTTTTACCTATGCACAAACACAATTTTCGTAGGGACTTATTCAAGGACCTGTAAGTTGATTCTCAATTTAATGAGATACATGGTGATTCCTAGATTTTATTCTTTAAGTCTATCCATCAGCCTAGAAATTATAAAAAATTCCTCTCCCCCATGTCAAAACTTGATGATTTGGGGAATAATTTCAAGAACTACATATGGATTGATTTTTTCTCCTAATAAGATACGTAGTGACACCCAGACCCTATATCCTGGCTCAGCCACCTCTCAATCATTTTACCCTTATCTTTCACTTTTTTTACCGTTGTTTTGCAAACTAATCTTTTACCACCCCTTGTTTCTCACATAGATCATACATCACGTGGTCTTAAGAGCTGCGTAAAAAGCTTCTATGCATAAATAAGGTATCTTAGTTCCTATATGGGGTTATCAGTGGTCTATGATAAAAGACTATAAAAGATACAATAGATGTCTTCATCGCATGATGATAAACTGTATGATCTTCTAAAAAACTATTTATGTTTCTACAATCATTTTCATGAGATATTCAGTCATTTCATGTCAGTTCACCTTCATCTTTACCGCACGAAATTAAACGACATGAAATTTCATGAACTATATATGCCTTAATATCATTCCATTTAAATACACAGTGATGTCTATATCTCTTATCTAGACACAATGAAAAAGATCCACCATTCCGTGTGTATGAATCAGAACTGCATGGGGAACCATATTTAAGAACTATGTGTATCTTGATTCTTGCCCCATCAAGATACGTAGTGACTCGAGGGTCTTATCCCCTAGTCTACCTACAATATTCCTTTTCACATTGGAATCACTTCATGTCCTCACTACATGATAATAAACTAAATGGACCTTTAAGAACTATGTGTTTCTTTATCTTCATCAATATGAGATACGTAGTGGCATCCAAATGTTCAATCTTGGGCCCATCTATAGAATAATATAAAAAAAATCCTCTTCTCTTCCATGTACGATTCATATCTATATGAGGAGATTCAATTGATCTTCATTTCAAAATCCATAATTTCCTTGTTGCGTGACTCTAAACTACTCAACATAATATCATAGTTTCACAACTTTAAACTACACGGTACCCGAAGAACTATGTATAGCTTGATTCTCATCCCATTGAGATACGTAGTGAAGACTAGGCCTTAATCCCTATTCCCATCCTTGGGATAAAATAAAATTTTCCATCTCCCACATATAATTTAAAATCTATGCAGGAACTCTTATATTGGGTCCTCTCCTTAGAGAGCCCACCAAGGAAACAAGAAATGTCCCCATTTTACATATGAGTCAGATCTATGTAAGGGGATGCAAACTTATGGCCAATATCAGTCCAAATAATTCCCTTGTGCATTGGAAATTACCCCTTTCACATTTCATACTCATAATATTAAATAATTTGATTTCTTCATAATCTTGTTACATTTTCTGGTGATTGAATTTCTTATAACTAAGGAATATTTTTCTGGACTATGTAGTACATTCCCTTCGGTGGACTTACATAAAATAATCCTATACAATGAGTTTTTTAGTCAAAGGATTCCACTGTTTGACTATGCAGCACATGCCCCAGTTGGCCCTGCATAATATAGCCCCCATAACAGGTTTTTCAAATAGTGGTAACTTCGTTCTTAGGAGAAGCATATTATATCCCTTTATGCATTGATGACAGTTTTCAATAACCCATAATTTAAAGTGGTCATCCTACATATATTTGTCCCTTACCCTTTCTCCTGACCTAAATGTTTCCAAGACTATGGTTTAAACATTTTCCCTCTTAAAATTTTTAATTCATATTGAAATAACATTGTATCATTTGACCACATATCTTCCCTTGTTCCCATAATATTTTGGTCTCTAGCCATATGAGTTAAAAATATAGACACCATACTTCCTTCATTTGGGTCAGACCTTCATAGAAATACTATTCCTCTGATTCTTTGGAAATCATGATTGAAAATACTCATTCTGTATTCAGGTACTTTTCTCCATAAACCAAACTCTATTCTTGGGAAAATCCAAATCTCCATAAACTTTCATCGACCTTTAGTAATAGAATGTCAGAATTCTTGAGAGATATTTTGACTAACTATGCAGTATGTGTCCTTAGGTGGCCTTGCATAAAATTAACCTACATAATGGGCCTATTAGTCAAAGGATACCACTATTTGTCTATGAAGTATATTCCCTAGTTGTCCCTACATAATAAATCCCCAGTAATAGGGTTTGTCAAGAAGTGTTACCTTCATTCTTGGAAAAGACCTATTTTAATGTTATTAACCCTTTTCCCATATCATTATCTAGATATGAAAAATCTCAAATCACAGTTTACAATTCTCCCTTTCTATACTAGAATAGGGTAGCATGTTTCCAGAAAAATTACCACACAATTAGAGATTCATAAACATTCAGTTAGAGCTACAAACCCTAAATTAGAGCCTCATAATGTCCTTATTTCATGAATTTAAACTACATAGTATAATTTCCTTATTGCATGACTTTAAACTATATAGTATAATTTCCTTGATGAAAGACTCTAAACTACACAACAAAATATCATAAATTCCCATTTCTGGCCAATTTTAATCATTCTTCACACATCAAATTTGTGTAGGAATGGTTTTCCCCATTCATATCCTATGTAAGCACAAATGGCCCCTTTATTCTTAGATCTCTACCTTGGAAAAGCCACCCACTTTGGTCTTGAGTCTCCCAAATCATAATTTCCTTTCTATATCAATAATGGAATGTTTGAATTCTTAAGAGCTCCTTTACCTGAAAATGCAGTACATGCCCTTAGAGGCCTTGCATAAAATTCTCCTATATAATGGGCCTTTCAGTTAATGGATACCACTATTTGGATATTCAGCATATGTCCCAGTTGGCCCTGTATAATACTGCCTCCATAACAGGGTTTTTCAAGTAGTGGTAACTTTGTTCTTGGTAGAGACCTCCTATATTTTTTTACTTTTAATTTTAGATTTTGTGACTATAAATAAATCATTAAAAAACACTCCACTTGGCAGAATATAAAGAATTTTGAATCATTCCTAGACACTAAATACATGTTTGGGATCTAATTTTAAAAAATATGGTCAAATCTATTCGACCTAAAACACTATCCCTATTAGTCCAATATGCATGACTTTAAACTTTCAACAAAAAGAGACATGGTACTCACCAGATTGAAAATCCGTAAAGGGAACTCCTAAAAAATGTTGAGTCTCAGCTTATTATACCTACACTCCGTGTGGTATAAGTAATATTGAGCAACAAAATTAAAATGAAAATATTTTTTTAGGATGAAAACCCAAAAAGTGAAACCTAAAAAACCAAATCTTACCCACTAATTATCCTCCATATTGACCTTAAGAAAAAATTAGGGTAATGACGCAAAAGATACAAAGTATTTAGGGTTTTCCATATGACCCTAGTAAAAGAATCAAAACTATGCTCGCTAGGCCCCATGGATTAGGAAAAAATTAGAGCATCCTTCCAAAATTGATGTATCTCCAAATCCAGCCAAATAATGGTGAAATGTGTCAAAGTTCCCTATGGTTACCATAGAACAATATTCATTTAATTTTTAATGAATATAATTATAAGGGGGGATTTTTTAGACATCATGAAATGTGTTCCACACACTTCTCTACCAAACGTACTCAACCCTGCTCGAAAAGTTCATTGTGTGACTCTTCATTTTTCATGGGGGTCAGTGATGGTATCGAAGGCACCAGTCTGAAGGGATGGGATCGCAGCCCGACACTAATCCCATGTATGGGTACATGGGCACATCTCCCACGGTATAGAGTAGTTGTTTCACCTAATTCCCAATTGACACATTTTTCTATCACATTGATGAAAAAATTGACAAAGGTAAATACCTTAAAAAGGAGGGGAAATATATGAAAAATTGAAAAGGGTGAAAATTTGGATATCCCAAGTTGATCCAAATCATCGTCGGTGCACAAGGTACTTGTGTGATAACCACTTTTGCAATAAAACTCCATTCACACAAGGTCCTATATTTAACTATAAATAGACCCTTGCGGTCTTCATTTGTATGGAAGAATTTCCTCGAAGCCCGATTTCTTCTCTGGTCTCCCTAGTGCTTCACACATGTCCTCTAAAACCTTCAAGGTAGTTATTTAACACCTAGGATAGAATAATTAATGCAGGATCATAGGACTTAAGTCCCTTTAGTGTTTGAAATCCATAACACTTGCACAACCAAAGTTCCCAACCTCCCTAATTCATGAACACTTGTGCGCCCTCCATTCCTTATAAAGTAACCTAAGCACCCCACATATGAAAATACTTGTAAAGACACTTGAAGGATTTAACCAAGATTTTTCAATGTTTTTTCATCCAGGTTGTTCATCACTTAAGTGACATCAAGGTGGCCCAGCCTTCTTGCGCACCCCATACATGCATGCCAGACACTCACTTGAGTGCCCCTATCTTGATTCACTTCATCATTTTCGATAGACAATCCTTTTATAAAAATCCTTCTTCAAAGTCAACCATTGTAGGGATTATTTTTTATAGGATCCCATGTCTGAAAGGGATCATGTTGAAACCTCCACCAAGACCTCTTGATTTAGAAATCCTTAGGTAAAGGCACATCAGTGTTCCTCTTATTGGGATTTTTATCTCTATAGTCAGAGGTTTTCCACACTTCTCATATGGGGTAAATAAGGTTCCTGAAATGTCTCTAGAGTTGTATCTCTATGGTCACGAGGGATCAACTCCCAGGAATAGTTCTATGGATTTCCTAGTTTGGAGGATTAGGGTTCAGCCCATGTTTATACCTTGTCTATAAAACTTGGAGCCTCATATCCCCTAGTAGGGAAGGTACGGTTCACACTTGCTTTTACTTTTGGTAAATGAAATGTCTCCCTCCTCTACTAGGATCAAATTTGGGAAGTAATCATAGCATATGCCTCTAGTATTTTGGGTCAGACACAATGACCTTTAATTTCATTTCACATTGAATGGTTCATTGCTCCGCACACCATCACCTCAGCCACTTCCTCTGTAGGCCCGCCCTCTTCCATCAGGGGAGGAAGTAATGTGTATTCCATTGTTGATTATTTCACATCCTATTATTTCTCATATTGAGAATGACTCACACAGGCTTAAAGATTTGTGATGATCACAACGATTGCAAAATACACCAAACTAATAAACTAAGAGAACTCTAATTCCCATCATACTTTGAATACAAAATAAGCCTTCCTAAGGCCCAATCACCAAACCATATCATTCAAAAAATTAGAAACCAATCTTAATTCTCATAATCTGGGCATCCTCCTTAGGAGTAAGGCCTAAGTTAAAACCCTCAAATCTCTATGAGTTAAAACATACTCATAAACCCTATTTGGGAATCCTCCTTAGGAGTAAGCCCAAAATCAATATCCTATATTATCTTGAGTTAATATATTACTCATGATAATTTTTAAATGGAATAATTCTCAAAAATAATCTCTAATTCATTTCTCTCAAAGGACCACACTCCCCTGTGATACTTACTAAACTACATAGGTTTTATTCCTATTCAAATGGGATACGTAGGAAGCCTCCTTGAGGTTCAAACCCTACACCCCAAAATCAAACTTTTTCTCTGGGATAAATTCCCGATAGTGTCTAATTAAACATGGAAATTCATATCCCTTATAGTTTTCCTAGGCTACTTCGATAGAAGTCCAGCACAAAACCTAGATTAGGATCCTTCCATCAAAATGTCCTCACTACATGAAATTAAACTATATATTTTTTCCCATATCACATGATCTTAAAAGTTATGATGTGTCCAATTATGTGGCACCAAACTATGTGGGTTATAATTATGTTCACAAGGATACAAAGGTATCCCATCAATGGGTTTGATCCCAACATAAAAACTATTTCTTTCCTCCTTGATGATGATAAACTACAATGTAAAACTTCTATCTCCCTGGATGATGATGAATTCCAAAGTAAACTTTGTCTACCTAGATGAAAATAAACTCTTGAATGACTTATGTCTACCTGAATGACCATAAACTCTAGATTTATCTGTTATGTGGCTTTAAAATTAGTATTGTTGTAATAAAAACTAATGAATATCTATGTATTAAACCAGATGATACCATTGATGTTGAACCTCAGATACATAGAATTGTATCCATTGATGAATAACATCAGATACATATAGATTATTATCAAATTCCATACATGTTAATCATTGATTTCCAAATCACAAGAGAAAATCATTTCATTGTTGGTGAATTAATAAGGATTTCTGAACTTATCTTAACTCTATAAGAGAGTCCTGGAGTGGGAAATAATTCCCCCCAACAGGGTGTGATGAGCATGACCACCCATCCTCTCAACTAATGTGTATTCTCAATAATTTTCAGCTAAATTATCTGATGAACACTTGCATTTGGAAAGCAGGTCTCCTTGGATATAGAAGCATTGATTTTTTCGGTTCCATAAATAAATCTGATAGAACCTGTCCCAGAATAATGACCCATATCAAAGTCCCATTTCTATGGGAAAAAACTATCAACACTTCAACACACTCATAGCTTTGGTCTAAAAAGATAAAATGATCACCAGATTCTTTAAAAGCTCATCTAACTTCAACTTAGGGAATTTGGGCCTAACATTACAAGGTTTCTAGTAATGATAAATGGTAACCTCTCTCAGTTTGGATTTAGACCATGTCTCCCTAGATTAGTTTCAGTTCTTTATACCCCTCTTATTCTTACATTTCTTCTTCCTATGAAACTCAAAATTATCTCTAATGCTCAAACCATTTGATTAATATTTAACCTTAGTCTTACCACACAACTCATGAGAAAGAAAGATAGATTTGACTACCTCTACGGTCAAGTATTCTCTACCATACATCATAGAATATATAATATGTTCATATTAACTATATAATAAAATTAATAGAATAATTCCTTGGTCCTTGTCTACAATATTAACATCGATATTGGTTAAGTCTCACAAGATTTTATTAAACTCATCATGATGGGCTTGGATGAGAGTTCTAGGATCCATATTGAAGGTGCATAGTTTTTGTTTCTTACCACTCTCAGTTTGGATTTAAACAGAGTCTCCTTAAACCATTTTTGTTTCTTTCCACCCTTCTTGTTTTTACCATTCATCTTCCTATAAATCTTATAATGACCTATAACACTCAAACCCTTGGTTTCAGATTTAACAATACCCTTTCCACCCAACTCAGAAGAATAAAAGACTAATTTTAATTTTTTAAGGTCATGGAGTCTCTTCTATAAATCATAGAATCTATAATTACATCATATTAACTATGTAAGAAAATTAAAAGAATAATGGATTGGTTCTCATATGTAACATTAACATTAATATTGCATATGTTTCATAATATTTCATTAAATTCTTTATGATGGGCTTAGATGAGAGTTTAGAGATGCATCATTAAGGTGTATAATTTATGTTTCTTATAAAGAAATTCAACTAATGATGTCTTAATATTCATTTTTTCTAACTTAGACCAAATGAAAGCTATGGAGGTTTGATAAGATAACAAATTTAGAACTTTATCAACCAAGGATAATGTCAAAGAGCTATGCTCTTTCATTGAAATATCATGAGGGGAATCTAAGTAGTTGTTCATGGTCTATCCATTAGCATAATGACCTATATGAGGTTTCATGGGACTATCCAACCCATCATTCATCCCTTGATAGGCATGAAATTCTATCATCTTTAGTCTCTATATATTAAATTTGTTTTTACTATTTAATTTATCAATATCATACTTATTAGAATCAATTATCATATGTATGAAACATTGAAAAAAAATATGAGGGGATGTTGTAGGGGTATTCCCTTAATCGATTCTAAAGAACACAAAATGATGAAAAAATTCAAATTCATAAAGATTTGGTAAATGAATGATAAAATGCAATGGAAATCGAGAAACCAATAAAAGTGAAGAAAGAAAATAGAAAATGATGAACATAGGGATTTAACATGGTTTGTACTATTTTGATCATACTCAATGACAAGAAAATCCCATATTCCTAACTTTTATTAAATCACAAAAAAGTTTCATGAAAAAAATAGAACATACAAACAATCCAGTAAGAAGAATAAAAACACAATAATGGAAATCCAAAAGAATAGTAAGAAGAAGATATTATGAAATGTCATATTTACTCACTAATTTCTGCATAATGAATTATCTAGGATGCTTCGGTCGCATCCATAACAAACAATAAGGATCTTCACAGTTAATAGTAAAACATATCTAATAGAACACAACATCAGGTAAGTATATGATATTCAATGGTTATGACAATGGTATTTTTGAAATGGAATAATACCACTAGATTCGATCAAACTCATCTGGAATGATCTCCCTCTATTCATCTTTGGAATAGAAATAATCACCTCTCTAGAAACCTTCAGATGAATAAATCTCTCCCAATATAATTACAGTGAATAGATATATCCCAGTGAATCAAGGGTGGTCCCAATGGGTCAATGGAATTCATGGAATTAATTGATCTATCGAAACATGATGAAATCAATGTAGTAGAAAAAACCCCTATGAAAACATGACTTACAAACACTGTGTAAAGGTTCTCTAGCCATTATGTTAGGGTAACCTTACAACTATGTCCCGATAAATTAGTTGAACCCCAATTGTGTAAAGGTTAGTCAACTAATATATAAAGGTAACATGCCCACTATTTGAAGGTAAAAAATTCAGAACATGTACTACATAAATCTCCTCAAGGACTTCATGTAAGGGTAAACAAAATAATATAGAAAACACATAAGGGTAAACTAAGGCCTCATGTTAAGGTAAAATTAGCACTATATAATGGTAAAACTAAATGGGAAAAATAAAATAAATGTGTAGAATTAATAATTAGAGAATTATAATGAAGTTATAAATATGAAAAACTCATGTAAAAAAATAACAATAAATTAGTTTCATTGGTAAATCACTCAACCATACTAAATTAACACAAGAAATATATTTAGTTAGTGATTAAAATTCAAATAATTTGTGTGATAATATAATATAGTAATTACAACATTACATGTATCAAGTAAGAAACCACCATATATTTTATTTGGTTGACACGTAAAACCATACAAAACACACACAATCCTTGGTGCTTCAAGATAACACCTCATTAATCTTTTTCATACATGGAGATTCTCCTTAGTGGTTTCGAAGTTGTTGTTATAGTGGTTAGATCTAGTTTTAGTATATCCTTTAACATCAGTTTTGATGGTGGTTACAATATATATATTAACCCTTTACATGAATGTAAAATGACCATAACATGTACGTTTGGTTGAAATTAGATTCATTGTCACCTGAATCGTTAAGGGGAAAACAACTTTTTAAACGATGTCCAGGGTAGTAGTCATAGTTTTGGTCTCTCCCCACTCCACCCCTATTAAACATCACCTAACATTTCAGTCATTCCCTCAAAGATTATTGGGAGGCTGAAACTCAATTAGGCCTTTAGTTTTAGAATATTTATATTTTTTTAGTAAAGGTGGATATATTATGTATTTGAGGATATTATCTATTGGAAATTTTGTGGTTTTTATTAGCTAGAAGAAATATATTGCACATGGATGAAATTATTGAAGGTGGATATTATAGCTACCCTCTCTTTACAAAAATTAATATTACATAAATTTTTCAGAATATATATACATTATACAAACAGACACATGAAGACCATACTAGTGTAGTGCCTTTGGAAACATGGAAATATAAACACCAGTATATAAATGTGAAACATCATCTCCCATTAGGTTTTTATTTACTAGAAACCTTCTTAGACATTTCAAAAATAGTATATATAATCACAAGCTAGGAGAGAGGATACATAAAAGGGGTGAGATCCAATACTCCACAAAGGTAAACAAGGGAGACATGTAATCAAAAACCTGAGCATGCGAGTATGGGAATATGATCATGAAAATATAGGATCATACCCGGCATATCAAAGATCATATTCATGAATCATGGCATTAATCTTGGAAGATCATAAGACATGAGTTATAAAAGAAATGAAAGAAATAATCCATTAAATCATAACATAGAAATAAAACATAGAATTGTAGAACATACATATGCATATAATATGATTTCCATAATATCTGAGGCATCACTTCAAAGACCATCTTAGTGGAAAATGTCCATTACTAAACTGGGTAAACCCTATTCTAGCACTATATCACTGAGCCAAGTGACCCTCATTACAGTTCTATATTACTAAACTAATTAACCCTCATTACATCTCTATATTACTAAACTGATTAACCCTTTTTTATCCCTTTTTATCTCATGAGATATAAATCTTTACCCTATTCATTGGAAGGAGATATAGTTCACACCCATCACATAATGAAATCATACAAACATGTGACACAACATCATAAATAAATATATCATAACACATTAAATGAAATGGGTTTCATAAACATGTAAAAATATCATAACCTGTGGAAATTGATAGGTTTCAAAATCATTTTATCATAAACATAACCCATGAAAAGAAGTGGGATTCAAAAGTGTATAACTTGTGAAAGAGATATGGGTTTTATAAAATCAGGTCATAAAAACATAATCCATTCAGAGAGATAATATAAATGAAAAAAATTTAATGATTTCTCCATAAATTCATGAGTAAAACCAATGGATGTTATATTAGATGAGAAATAATATTTAAAGGTCATTTAAAAAAATTTCTTGAGAAACAAATCCTTTCTTCTTTGAAAAATGATTTTTATTACATAAAACCCTTTTGAAAACCTTTTTCTTTGAAAATATCTTTGAAAACATATAAATAATTATTTTAAAAAATTCCAAAAAAATTAAAATCCTTTTACCTTGAAAATTATTTTAAATGATATCTTGAAAACTTTTTTGAAAACATAGATTTTGAATACATTATATTTCCCACCAAATAATGGGTGGTCATATTTTATTAAAAACATTATCTAAAGTACCTAAAAGTGTTAAATGGTACTAAACATGATTATATATTGAATAAACATATAATAATGAAAATCATGAATATTATTGAGATAATTATCATAATATTTCATCAATGGTATCATGAACAAAAACAATCTTGAAAAGAAATGAGATTGTCTCAATAAACTCTTATAAGTTGGTATCTTGGGATCATACACTCCATGTAAGAAAATTAAATTAAATTAAGCTTAAAATATCATGAAAATAATTATATTCATGATATAAAATGTAAAATCGAAGTATATACACTACAAAAAATATTTTAGGTGCATAACAAAACATAAGTCTCAAAGAAAGAAAATTGAGACAAAACTATTTTTCTGATTTGGTAACCTTTGAAAGGTAAACCCCATGAAATAAGGATCATAAAATGGATATGTGAATACCGATAAATTTAAGTATATGTTACATATAATACAATAATAGGTATTATATACCCCACATAAAATGATAGAGTGTCGAACATAACATATATCTCACATAAATTAAATGTGATATGAAATTCCCCTTACCTTGTGTCTTTACTCTCTTCGTGCTCATACAAGATTCCTATGTAATAAATATCAGGTTATTATAAATACTTATAGAATAAAATTACTATATCTATTACCATATATTCTTTTATTATGACCTTATATTACCCACTTTTTGATAATCCTATGTTAATGTTTCCCTTTAGGTAATATTTTATTTGTTCTTTGCCTGTGTATTAATTTGTTATGTTGTTGCTCCTTATAATTATATCATGATTAAAAAATGTAAATAATGATATAAATATTATGTATATAAAGTATATTTATATCATAATGATTTATATCATAAAGGAGTACAAATTAGAATACACCGTTCAATGAGACGGTAAGCCATACGTAGGCATGAATGTGGTTTCCACTTTTACTACTGTATTGAATGAAACAATTTAAATTACATATGTATTTATATGTATGTATGTATATATATATATATCATTATTCTAGTATAATTACTATATCATATATATCATATAATTTCATTAAACCCATCCATAATACATTCGATGTGGTGTGTGAAAGAATCACATCGATTTGAGGGGGTGGTAGTCCACACTTCTTCAAATGAGATTATTGTATTAACAATAAATGTAAACTAAAGATATATGTGTTGTAAAAGGAATAAATGAGTTTTATATATTACATATATAAAATATTTTCCATCATAATGGCCCCCATGATTGGTGGTAATGGAGAAATGAACAATCATCGTTTCATGAGGCGGTAATTCACTGTACATAGAAACAATATGTTTGATATCCATTAGATAGAGGTATGTATAAGTTTAGGTTGAAATATCTTCATAAAAAATCCTATTATATGTATGATAATTTTTTTCACACAAGAATTAAATAAATAGAGTTGAGTGGTTGAAGAAGGAAAAAATAGAAAGGATCTCGGGAGAAGACGTTACCTCTAAATCGGGTAACTCCTTTGGGTTTGTGCCAAAAAAATTACTTGGGAGGGTTTCTACCCAAAGGGGGATCCAAGGATGAGGGGAGTATTTTTGATCAGATAATTGGGCAGATATTTTATGATCAAAAGGGTTTTGAGAGGTGTGAGGAATGGGTAGAGTTGGTGGGATTTTATAGGGAAGAAAAACGGATCACTTGGAATTTTTAGAAACAATTTAGGTGTGCACATGATCTTACCTAAAAAATTATATAAAACCAAAAAAAACTAGATAATTTAAGTTTTATGGGAGAAATATGGTCATTCAATTGGATTTGTACAATTTTCTAGTTCATTTGGGCCCTTAATTTTAAGGTTTAGTCCTTAATTAAACTTAATTCGTCCTTAACTGTTGTGATTAATTTTAATCACTTTAACTAATCATTTTAGTAAAAAATTAACTTGGTCTCATTATAATTTAAATAATATACTAAATAAAATGGTTTATATATTATTTTTCAAATTAAATTCACAGAAGTGGAAAAATTAAGATTAGTGCTGATCCTGCAGACAGGACGATATAACATAGGAAATATGTTCAAAAGTTGGTTGAGTTTTTATATTTTGTTTCAAAGTAAAATTAATTATAAAGAATTAAATTGTGTAAATAGATATTATATTTATCTAATATGACTTTAAAAAATTATATATTCATTTAATAATAATAATTAATTAAACAAAATGGTAGTTTATAACTAAAAAGTACTATTTTTCACTATTTAGTAAAAAATGAGGTTGCTTAGAAAAATTCCAAAAATTCACCCTTGGATAATTTCTTCATTGTAAATTCAAAATTGAATTTTATTTTATCATATTCAATTTTTAAATTTGTTTAAAATTAATTTCATTATTAAAATTTGTTTATTTGAGAAAAAAGTGGTTTTAAACATAAAAAGGACTTTACCAAAAATCATATCTTTCATTATCAATATATTTTATTTATATAAAAAAATGTAGAGAATATTTAAAAAGTCGTTATTACTAATCATATAAAAATTTTAATGGAAAGGTTATAATTATCTAATTTAAATAAGTATATATATATATATATATAATTATGTTTCATAGAAACTTAGTGTTGCGGGTATCATATGATAAGTCAGTGTTGAGTGTAACGTACCCAGAGCCAATATTGCGTGTAACGTACGCCAATTTAGATTAGTGTGAAAGTAATCTTTGACTCAGGGAATTATAATATATAAATTAAAATTAAAATTTTCTAAAAATACAGGTCCATAAAAACTCAGGGTGTTACATTCTACCCCCCTTAAAATAAATTTCTCCCTCGAAATTGGTCACTAGGGTAAAAAAATGAGGATACTTCTACACTGTCATACCCTCAATTTACCACATAGATTCCTATAACTGATTATTTCTCCACAACACTTTAACCAGGTGAGTGGTATGGTTTAGTAGAACTTTATTAGATCGTTCCATAATTTCAATAGGTTGCTCCTCATAAGAAAGATATTACTCCAGTGGTATGACCTGTGAGTTCAATACATGTGAAGGGTCAAGTATGTACTTCTTCATAAGAGATACATGGAACACATCACGGACTTGAGAAACATTTGGAGGATGTTCCAAGTGATAGTTTACTATCCCGATATGATCAAGAATCTCTAAAGGACCAATATACCTCGGGATTAGTTTCCCTTTCTTCTCAAATCTCATAACTTTCTTCCAGGATGAGATTTTGAAAAATACCTTTTCACCAACATCAATTTATAGATCACATAAATGGTTATCAACATAACTTTTCTATTGAATTTGAGTTACCTTGATATATTGTTGAATGGTTCTAACCTTCTCGACCATTTCTTCAGTGATCTCAGGTGTTAATAGCATTATTTCTCTAACCACATCCCAGCACATTGGAGCTCTACACGTATTCCCATAGAGGGCTTAATAAGGTTCCATATGAATTCTGGAGTGAAAGTTATTGTTGTATGAAAACTCCACTAGATGAAGGTGTTGATCCAATCCACCTTTGAAATTTAGATTCCAAGATCTCAAAATATCCTTTGGGTTTGAATTGTTCTTTTAGACTGATAATCTATTTGAGGATGATATGTAGTTGTGAAACACATTTCTATATCAAGTTCTTTATGAGGAATTCACTATAACATTGTGGTAAACCTAAGATCTCGATATGATATAATAGAATGTGGTACTCCATGAAACTTTACCACTTTGTTGATTTATATTCTAGAAATATGATCACGAGAGAAATATTCACTGGTAGTAAGGAAGTGTTTTGACTTAGGGAGGCAATTGACTACCACCCAAATAGAATTAATCCCTTTAGAGGTGTTCGGTAGTCCAACAACATAATCTAGAGTGATATTCTCCCATTTCTATTCTGGTTTGGGTAATAGATTCAACATTCCTTTAGACTTTTTTCTTACATCCTTAACATGATGTCATACAAAACAATGAGATATAAACTCCACAATATCTGTCTTCACTCCATAACACTAGAAGTATTATTTCAAGTCCCTATACATATTTTTAATTCCATGTTGAATAGATAATGAAGAACTATGATCTTCCTTTTAACAGCTCCTTATTCAAATATGGTATGGAATGAACACATACTTTGTTTCTGAACAGTATCACTACATATTGATCAAAGTTACACTCAAGAATATTACTAACCTTATTTTTAATATCTTTATCTTCCTTCTGCACTTCCTTAATATTCACTTGGATATAGGGATGAACACTCATTTGAGAAAGATAATACTTTTCTCCTTACATCAGGATTTACAGATCCATCCTTTGAAAACCCATAAATATTGGATCTTTTTTATCCTCATCATAGATAAGATAGTGTGATCTTTTATACTCAAATCATCGTCTACCTTGTTCTCTTTCCCAGGGTTGTAATGTATTGGGCAGTCATAATCCTTTATCAACTCCAACCAACTTCTATGATGCATCTTCAACTATTTTTATGTGAATATATATTTCAGAAATTTATATCAGTATATATATCACACTTTTCTCCATAAAGATAATGCATCTATGTATTTAATGAAAATATTACCACTGGTAACTCTAAATCATTAGTTGGGTAATTTTTCTAATCTTTAATAGTCGTGAGGCAGAGGATATAACCATATTATTTTTCATAATAATTCATCCCAATACCTTCATGGATGCATCACTATATATTACAAATCCTTCTCCAATAGGGTACTGTAATCACAGGTGAACTGACCAACCTTCACTTTAGTTCTTTGAAATTTTTATCACATGCATCAGTCCATATGAACTAGATTCCATTTTGTGTAAACTTGTTCATATAATTATACAGTCAAGATAAATTCTCCAAAAATAGTCATTAATATCCATCTAAACTAAGAAAAATACGGATCTTAGTCACCATGGTTGGGCTAGGCCATATTTAAATTCCCTCTATATTTGATGGATTTAATACTATACCATATCTTGTGATTATGTGACCCGAAAATGAAACCTTTTGCAGCAAAAATTCACACATTGTAAATTTTTCATATAAATTCTCCATCCTTAGGGTATTTAGTAAAATTCTCAAGTGATCTTCATCCTCTACCCTACTCTTTGAATAGATAAGAATACCATCTGTAAATACTACCATAAACTGGTCGAGGTAATCACTAAAGACTCTATTCATTCAATCCATGAAGATATCATGGGAATTAGTAAGACCGAAAGGCTTTACTATATATTCATGGTGACCATACCATATATAGAATTTCACCTTTAGTATATCCTCCTTATTAACCATCAATTGATGATATCCTGAATGAATTTCAATCTTGGAAAAGTATTGAGCTCCACCCAGTTGATCAAACAAGTCATCAATATGGGGAAGAGGATACTTTTTCAGGATTTTGATCTTGTTCAACTCCCATAATCAATGAAAAGTATCTTTGATCCATATTTATTTTTTTTAAAGAACCAATGCACCCTAAGGTGACAAACTTTTCCAAATTAATATTTTATTATAGTTTTCATGGAGTTTCTTTTTCAATTCATACAACTCAATCAGGGTCATTCTATAAGTAGTCTTTGAAATTGGTGTGGAACCAGGTTTAAGTACAATTGAGAACTCAACTTCATGTTTTGGTGGAAGACTAGGAAACGCTTTTGGAAAGACATCAAAAAAATCCTGAACAATAGGCATATCATCGATGTCGATATCCTCCCCATCCATTCTAGATAAACAACCCTTTTTAATTGGAATTAAGACTTATACACTAGATGTAATCTCCATAATATGTTCATACTTATTGTCACATTGATAAATGATCATAGGAGGGTTTGATTTAACAAAAGTAACTTCCCTTCCTTTACAATTGATGGGGGATTTATGTAGAGTAAGACAATCCATGCCAAAGATGACATCAAATTTTACTAAAGGAAGAATGACTTGATTTTTTGGAAGTAAATTCCCACAAACTTCAACTAGATAGGAATCATAGACTTGACATTCAATCATCATACCATTAGGTTTTTTCACTACTAATTCTACCTCTAATTGTTTTGGAGTAATATTAACACCCCTATAAAATTCATTAAATATGAAAGATTTGGTAGATCCAAAATAAAATATGACATTAGCAGTTCTTGAGTAGATTGTAAGTGTACATTTCATCACATAGTTATCACACACCTCATCAGATATAGTGATTATGTGGGATTTACCTATATACTTTTGTTTAATAGGTTTCTAACGTCGATCGTCATCACCAACCCTCATGTTTGGGTAGTGGTTGTAATAATTCCTATTCTCCATATACTTGAAGCACTGAATTGTGGGAGGTTCATTATGCATGGATTTTTCTCCATTATCATTTTGAGACAAATGTTTCCCATCACATCAGCAATAAATTGCTCAATGACCTTCCCTTCAACACTTAAAACATTTATTAGAACCCATAAATAAATTTCCTCCATTCTTATTCCCACACTTAGACCATAAAAAAATTCATCTTCTTTTCTATGCGGTTCTTAGAGTTTCTTTTAAACTCCATATTCCTCTTCTTGTAAATCCCATGCGATTGATACATGACTCCTCCCTTCATTTCAACCTTGATTTCACAATGCATAATCTCTTTATAGCTACTAATGTATCTTATGGCTAAATCCCTTCTGAGACTTTTCTTTAATCCACCAAAGAACCTATCAAAGTTACTTTCGGGTTGGATGATAATTCATGAAGCATATATCACAAGTCTCATGAAATTATCCTCATAGGTGCTAATGGATTCATCAAACCTTTACTTCTACTCTAGGAACTCTTTCTCCATCCTGGTATGAAGAATTTGAGGAAAGTACTTATTTAAAAATAAGTTCTTGAACTCATCTCAAACCATGGATTAAATCTCATCATGATGCCTTTTATTCTTGATTAGAGTTCACCATTGATATGCTTCTCCTTCTAACTGATAAATTTCCAGAATGACATTATCATGCTCTGTATACTAAATAATGAAGAATATATTTTCTGTGGTACACATCCATTATTCAGCAACAAGTAGATCAGAAGTTCCTCTAAAATAAGGTGGATATTTTGTCATGATAGTCTCAATTGAATGTTGTTCCCTCCTTTTTCCCATTTGGAATTCCACCATGATTCATACCTTGATAAATCCGTGTGAGCATAAAAATGAGGTTATCATTCCATCTCCCATAGAATTTATTTAGTCCTGAGAACAATCATTTCATTTTCCATTTCAATCTCCATTAATGTGGTTCCTTTGGGTTCCATCCATTGACTAAAACCAAAATCATAGAGTAAGAAAGAATTATTCTAATGAGGAACCAAAAAATCATGAAAATTCACTTGTATGATGTAAAGCTTTTGAAATCTTACTTAATAAATGACACATTAGGTTTATCCTAGGTTATTCATAGACAAAATATATTTAAATCCTTCATAATGGTTCATGAACAGTTTGTGAAATCCCAAAGAATATCCCATGGGAGGGTCAAACCATGTGTTTAGCAAGGCTCGTTTTCATGTATCATATTACCCTAAGTCTGGCCCAGAACATATTGTTGTAGTTTTTAACATAGGTACATCTGTACTAGATCCACATCCACTTGTAATATCAAGACATGGATGTATTTATAAGAAATCACTCAATTTATTCTTCCCCAAAAATTCTAGGACATTTTCCTATACATTTCTTTAACCACAAACTTATCCCTAGACATGTCCTTAGGGTTCACACTAAGGTTATCTCATATTAGTTTCCAAAGGATAACTAAAAATTTCCTCTAATACTAACTATAGAGACCCTCTCTTTACACACATTAACATTACATAGCTTTTGCAGAATACATAAACATTATACAAATAGATGTGTGAAGACCATACTATTATAGTGCCTTTGGAAACATGGAAACATAAACACTGGTACATAAATGAGCTACATCATCTCCCACTAGGTTATTCCTTAATATAACCCTTATTAGACATATAAATGATAGTACATATCATCACAACCTCAGGGAAAGGAAACATAAAATGGGTAAGCAAGGAATATGTAAGGGTAAACAAGGGACACATGTAAGCATAAACACGAGTATAAGGGTACGAGAATATGATCATGAAAATAGAAGATCATACCTTTCATATCAAAGATCATGTGCATGAATCATGGCATAAATCTTGGAGGTTCATAAGACATGAATCATAAAGGAAATAAAGGAAATAAGACATCAAATCATAACACAAGAATAAAACATGTAATTGTGGCACACGCATATGCATATAATATGATTTATATAGTATCCAAGGCATCACTTTCAAGAATATATTCATAGACAAAGTCCTTTACTAAACCAGGTAACCCCATTCCAACCCTGTATTATTGAACCGAGTGACCTTCATTGTGGACCTATATGAATGAACTGAGTAACCCTCATTCTATCCCATTATTACTGAACCAATTAACCCTCATTTTATACCTTTGTATCTCATGAGATATTAATATTTACCCAATTCATTGGATGGAGATATATGTCCCACCCATCACATAATAAAATCATATATACATGTTCCACAAGATCATAAATAAACATATTATAAACCATGAAATGAAATGGTTTTTGTAAACATGTAAACATAACATCACCTATGGAAAGATACAGGTTTCATAATCATTTTATCATAAACATAACCCGTGAAAAAAATTGTGTTTCAAAAGTATACAACCCATGAAAGGGAGATAGGTTTCATAACATCATGACATCAAAACATAATCCATTAAAAGAGAGAATATAAATAGAAACATTGAATATTAACACCAATGGATGTTATCATAGATGGTAAATAATTTTTAAATATCTTTTAAAAACATTTCATGAGTAAAATATCCTTTCTTCTTTGAAAAATGCTTTTTATTACATAAAACCCTTTTGAAAACATTTTCCTTTGAAAACATACTTGAAAAAATATAAATGAAGATCTGAAAACAATAAAAATAATTATAATATTTTTTTATTTTAAAATTACATTCATGTATCTCTTGAAATAATTTTTTAAAACATGGTTTTTGAATATATTAGATTTCCCACTAAAGAGAGTGGCGGTCAGATATTACTAAAAATATTATCTTAAATACCAAAGAGTGGAAAAATGGCACTAACAAATGAGTATATCTTGAATAAACCTAAGAGAAGTAAAATCATGAATATTATTGAGATATTGATGATACTATTTCATCAATGATACCATAAACATAAACAATCTTGAAAAGAAATGAGATTCTCTCAATAAACTCTTATAACTTAGTAACTTGGAATCATACTCTTCATGTAAGAAAAGAAAATTAAATGAAGCTTAAAATATCATGAAAATAAGGATATTAATGATATTACATGACAATTTAAAGTATGTACAACTCAAAAAATATTTTAGGTGCATAACAAAACATTAGTCTCAAAGAAAGAAAATTGAGACAAAACTGTTTTACCGATTTGGTAACCTTTGAAAGTTAAACCCCATGAAAGAAGGATCATAAAATGGATATGTGAATACCCATAAATTTCTTTATAATATAAATAGAATACAATGATGTTAAATACATACACCACACAAAATAAAAGAGTGGAGAACATAAGATGTATCTAACATTAATTAAATGTGAGATGAAATTCCCCTTACCTTGTGTCTTGACTCTCTCTATACTCGTACAAGCTTCCTATATAATAAATATCATTATATTTTACATACATTAAATAATAATATTCTTATAGATATCACTATATATTGTTTTTTTATGACCTTATATTACCCGCTTGTTAACGATCCTATGTTAGAGTTTCACTTCATGAAATATTCACTTTGTTATTCGCATGTTTATTAATTTATTATAGCATTGGTCATTATACTTATATCATGATTAAAAAATTTAAACGATGATATAAATATCATGTATATACAATAAATTTATATTATAATGATTTATATCATAATTGAGTACAAGTTAGAATACATTGTTCATGGAGATGGTAAGTCGTACGTACACATGAACAATAGTTCCATTATTATTATCCTGTTGAAAGAAAGTATGTAAATGACATATGTATATATTTGTATATATATATATATATATATATTTCATTAGAATAAATATATCATATAATTTCATTAAACTCATCCTTAATACATTCCATGTGGTGTGTGAATGAATCGTATCGCTTTGAGGGGGTGGTAGTCCACACATCCTCAAACAAGATTAGCGTATTAACACAAAAGGGAAAGTAAATAGATGTGTGTTTTAAAACAAATAAAAAAGATTAAATACTTAATAAATATAATATATTAAATATATAATATATTTTCCACCATAATGGCCACCATGATTGGTGGTAAAGGTGAAATGAATAATCATGGTTTGGTGAAGCAGAAATTCACCGTACACAGAAACATTATGTTCAATATCCATTAGCTGGAGGTGTGTGTAAGTGTAGGTTGAACTAATTTCATAGAAAAATAATATTATATGTAAGATACAGTTTTTACCAAGTTATAATGGAATAAAGAGAGTTTAGGGGGTGAAGAAAAAAAATAAAGGAAAAGAGATGGGGAGAAAACATTACCTCTAAATTGGGTAATTCATATTGGTTTGTGCCAAAAGGTTTCCTTGGGAGGGTTTCTGTGAAAATTATGGATTTAAGGACTAG
Source organism: Viscum album (assembly GCA_963277665.1). Lineage (NCBI taxonomy): Eukaryota > Viridiplantae > Streptophyta > Magnoliopsida > Santalales > Viscaceae > Viscum > Viscum album. Next base: position 1,079,203,358 of record OY728145.1, on the reverse strand, counting down.
GGGAAGATTTTTTTGAGGCTAATTGGTAAGATCTTGGATGAACTTAATATGTTTTATAGGTGTGAGTAAGGGGTAGATGTGGTGTCCCTTTATAGGGAAGGAAAAGGAATCACTCTAATGTTTTAGAAACCAGTTAGGTGTGCACATGATCTTACTTAAAAAGTCATAAAAAACAAAAAAAACTCAATAATTGAATTATTTATGGAGAAATATGGACATAAAATGGGTTTTTGACAAGTTTATAGGTCATTTGGGCCCTTAATTTTAAGGTTTTGTCCCTAATTAACCTTAATTTGACATTAACTATTGTGGTTAATTTTAATCCCTTTATTTAATCATTTTTTTCAAAAATCAAGTTGGTCTTATTATAATATAAATATTTTCCTCAATAAAATGGTGTATTTCAGATTTTTAAAATTCAACTCACAGAAGCGGAAAATTTATTATAAGTGCTAATCCCACAGACGGGATGAAATAATGGAGTTTTAAAGTAGGAAAAATGTTCAAAAGTTGGTTGAGCTTTTCTATTCAGATTCAAAGTGAAATTTATTATAATGAATTAAATTATATTAATATATATAATATTAATCTAATGTGACCTTAAAACAAATTTATAGTGCAATTTTATATTAATAAGTAATTAAACAAAAAGGCATTTTTAAACTAAAAACGCTATTTTTCACTATTCATCAAAAAAATGAAGTTTCTCAGAAAAATCCCAAAAATCCCCCTTGGGAAAATTTTGACATTATGAATTCAAAAATGAATTTTATTTTAAAAAATTAAATTTATAAATATTTCTAAAATTAATTTCATTATTAAAAGCGGTTCATTTGAGAAAACTGTGTTTTAAAACAATAAAAGGACATTACAAAAAATCATATGTTTCACTATCAATATATTTTATTTTTATAAAAAAATTTGGAAAATATTTGAAAAGTATTTATTAAAAATCATATAACAATATTTAATTTATAGGTTATAATTATCTCCTTTAAATAATTATATATATATAAAGATGTTTCATAGAATCCTAGTGTTGCGTGCATCATATGCCAAGTTGATGTTGCGTGTAACATACATTGAGCCAGTGTTTTGTGTAATGTATTCCAAGTCAGTTTTGAGTTAAAATAATATTTTACTAAGTTTCTATATATAAATTAAAATTAAAATTTATTTGAAAAAAATAGATCCATAAAAACATAGGGTGTAACAGATTTTGGAAGCAAAATCATAAGAAAATACGAACCACTAGAGGTGGTAATAGGAACAAAGATTGCACTAGGAAAAATATGATTATTTAATATCACGGTTTATGTTATTACAATTATTACAAAAGTCACTATTTATAGGGATACAAATATTACAAAAAAAAGATAGAGTGAATAAAAATTCCAATGTTTGGTTGCAACAGGTGCCCCCCAATCCTCAAGATCCACACATGTCAAGCATCCGATGTTAGAAACTGTCATGCCTCCATTATAATTGTGAGAGTAGGTGAAATCCAAGAAAAATAGGTTTATTATTAATTATCTCCCATTAAACATGTTTTCCTGGTAACATATGAATTTTCATTATATTTGGGTGGTTGACCAATAATTGTAATTACTTCACCATTGTCAAATATATCATTCTTCTTGTATCCTTGGGTGGTGTTGATGGAATATATTTTCTGAACTATCACCTTCTTCCACATTTCATCATTTTTAGCTTCCTTGAAGCTAACTAGACTAGAATTCACCGAGAGACAAAAAAATTATATACTCTTCCTTTAGTTCCATTCTCTCATATATATCTGTAAGTATTTGAATGTTTTGGGGGAATATATGAGAAATTTCCCATTCAATGTCCTAATATGTAGTATTATGTGGTTACCACATCAGTGATTCTTCAATTCCTTATTCCTGCAGTGGTACTTTTTCAACTATTTCTTTATCTTATAGAATGATTTGTAACTCTCTTGAATCATCATCTTGATTCCACTTTCATGTAAAATTTTCATCAAATATAACATATCTACTAAATATAATCTTCTTGGTGATGGGATTATACAAGTGATATATATCCCATAATGACACACTTCAATCCTTTGTCCTTGAGCTGTCTTTTTTTTCACTAGGATTCTGACATTGGTTATCGAACCAAAGACTCTATGATGGGTTAGAATTGGATTTTGAGAACTCCAATATTCATGTGAATTACTTACATAGATATTTTTTGTTGTGAATTTATTGGATAGATTCATTGCACACAATGATGCTTCATCCTATAAACTCACGGTCACTCATTTTTCTTTCAACATGATTCTCATCATGTTGAGAATGGTGTGATTTTTTCTTTTAGCTACTCCACTGAGATGGGGTGTGTAATCCATTTTCAGCTAGTGCTAAATTCCATGCTACTTAAGGTATTATTCAAAAATCATCAGAGGTGTAACCCCCACCTTGATCAGATCATAAATACTTCATGTGATGCTTTCTTTGATTTTCCACTAGCACTATAAATTCTTTAAATATGATAAATGATTCTGAATTCATTTTGAGAAAATATATACATGCTTTCCTACTATAATCATTAATAAATGTCATAAAATATTTCATTTTTTCCTATTTTGGGATTCAATGGGTTGTACACATCTGTGTAAAATAGCTTTAGTGGCACTACGACTTTCCAGTTGGCCTTTGTTGCATATCTATTTCTATGTTATTTTCTTAGAACACAACTTTAATATATTTGATTAGGGTGTCGAATGATCAGAATCTCATTCACCATGTTATTGGTTTATAATAATATTAATCTTTCAATGTTTAAATTTCCGAACCTAAGATGTCATAACTAGTCTTTATCATCATGTACCATCATTAAACACTATGGTACATTGGGATGGATCATAAGAGAAAATATATGATTTTTCACCATCGATAATTTTGTGATCATCATTCCTTCATCATCAACAATAACCATTTTTTTATTTTATAGTCTTATGTGAAATATTTTTTCCAAAAACTATCTGACACTCAAGATGTTGGTGTTTATGTTAGGTACATAATAGACGTCAGAGAAGAAATCATGATTACCATCTTTTTTCTTGATTCAAAATATATCCTCTTCCATATAAAATATTATTTAGAGATATACAAATGAAATATATCCACAAACCTGCTCATAAAGGTTTGTAAACAAGTGTTTCTTCCTTTTCATATGGTTACTATCTCTAGAGATAAGATACCACATACCATGATTTTGTGTCTATGTTTGTGCCATCAACACAGGGGATCTCACCAAAATTATCTTTTTCTTCGATAATATGTTCCACATTAGTGTTATTATCCATGGGTTTCATATACCATTATTCATTGCTATAATATATATATATATATATTAAAATTATAGCATGAAATGATTCTTTTTCCTAGTTGGTGATTGTTAAATCCTTCTCTTCTTCCACGTACTTATTCTCATGGAGTATAGTTTTTATATCCATGGCCTCTTTGATTTTCACTTATTTCAACACATCCTTCTCTATTAGGAACAAATTCATGTCCATGGAATCCTCTTCCTTAGGTTCTTCATGATTTCCCCCTTTCTTCTTTTCAGGGTTCTTGAGATACAACTTTGATTACAGGGCATGCTCCAATCTATTCATTTCACTATGGTGGTTCACCTTCAGTTCATGGGATTATAGAGATCCCATGATTTCTTCAAAATATATTGTCTCTAAGTCTTTTGTTTCTTCTAGGGAATCAACTATGTAATCAAATTATGGATCAAGGGATCACAAAATTTTATCACATACCGGCATGTCAGAAATAGTTTCTCTATTTATTTGTAGTTGGTTCACCACAACCATTACGCGAGTATGATACTCTGAAATGGTAACAAAATAGTTTATAAATAGAAATTTAGACACACCTCATTGAGATTAAAGCTGAATTTAATTAACTTTTTTGGTTCCTTTGAATGATTTGCAATGTTTTTCCCAAATCTCCTTTGATGATTTCGATGAAGATATTATTTCAAATGTTTCATCATCAATGAGTTGATAAAAGAAGGATTTTTCATTATAGTCCTCCTTTTATTCCTCCCAAAGAGTGTCCTTTTGAACATCTAATAGATAAGCCTATATTTCTCATGATTTTGGATCTATGTATCTATCCTCCACAATTTCCATGACATCTTGGGTGCAAAGGAGCACTTTAATTTGGATGCACCAGTTTTCATAATTATTCTTCATTAGATTCAGGTTCACCACTTGTGAAAATTCATTCTCCATAGAGGCAAAATAATCTTTTTATATTAAAATGATATATACAAATATCCATAATTGTAGACTGTAATGTTTTTTGGAAATTGAGGGATTATACTTTTTTCTTTCAGAATTGGAGGCTGCCAATTTTTTTCAAGATTGTAGAGAGGTCCATAAGTATGATCAATACAAATGGGTTTCTAATTTTTTTCACATAGAGAAGGAAAATGGAGAAAGATGGGGATTGTTTATGAAAAAAATTAATATGGTTGTTTGGTGTGTGATGTTCAATGTTCTAAAGGGATTTTTTAATTAGAGACAGGGATCAGAGTGAAAGATGTGAAGCATGTTATTTGGGAGAAGAGAGGGGGATAAACTCCCCTCAAAATGGGGAGACGTTGGGGGAAACCAAATTGGGTAACACATGTTTAACAAATGAAAAAAGAAAATAGATGTGGACAAATGGGAAAATTAAAGGGTTTTGGGAATAAAGTGGTAGGAAGGAAATATTCAAATTCTTCTTCCTTTAGCTACTATAACAGATCAAGAGTACCTCAAAAGCATCTTTCACAACCAGTAGAAACACCTTCAAATCCCACCATCTAACCCTGTTCTCATACAACTAAAGGTGGATTTTGGTAGTGAAAGTAGGAGAAAAATTTGACCACTGGAGGATATCACAGGAACAAAAATGGCAGAAAGAAACAAAGGTTTATTTCTTCTATCTTTTTATGATCTTAAAATTCTTACAATAATCCCTATTTATAGGGATACGAATCTTATAGCAAAAAAATTAAATTGAGAAATTAAAAGGTCCAAAGTTTGGGAAGTAGTGGGTGCTGCCTAATCATCTAGATCCACACACGTCAAGATTCCCATGTTTGAAACTGTGATTCCTCCATTATAATAGTGAAGGTATTCCTCATCCAAGAAAAAAATTATTATTTATCTTCATTATTTGAATTTTATGTTCTATAAAATTAGTCATGATTGGAAGAATCTTGAAATACATTAAGCATTAGATATTTTGAAAAGTCATACATGTTACACATGGATGAAAAATATACTACACATTGTTTATTTTTATCATAATAGAATATATTACATGATATATAGAAAAATATTATGTATTAAAAAGATAGGAAGAAAAAATTATGCATAATTTAGTTAATGCTTGCCTCACAAGTTATAAACTACAGATCAGAGAGAGTGTGTCACATGACATATCGTGAAGATAATAGAAACCTGGTTGTGACATGAAACCCACATCTTATGGAAACAATAATAAAATATAGACTCAAACTATTACAGATGTATGTTGTGACATATGTAAGTAAGAGCTAACTTGTGACATATATAAAATTTTTTATTATTTTCAAAAGGCATATGTTTGGAACACTGTAAGTAATGAAATATGTAAATACGCTACAAGAATATTATGATTCAAGGATATCATAAAATAGAACTGAATGGAAATGATTATTGAAATTATTTATTGTAAATTATGATGGATTCAAACAAATTATATTTTTTTATTCTATTTAAAAATATTTTTGATATTTCCATCTATTACAATGCTAAATGTATTATTCATGACGATTTATGGGTTTGATAATCATAATTATATTCTAACGAAGCTACTGGAAGTGGTTGTGAATAATTTGATGTTGGATCAAATGAGTTCTTGGCTAGAAGTATCATTCATAATGTTATGGTATCATAACATTACTTCTTATGATATGTGGTACAATGATACTAGTTAAATGGCCAAGTAAGAGAGATGGGATGAATAAAAATACATATTGTTTCAATATTACTTTTTATATATGAATAAGGATTAAATAATTCTATTAATTGTGTGAATACCTTTATCTATGAAGTCGTGTGAGGAAATATTAAACAATGATTATGAAATATTTTTTTCCACATCCTATGATGAGTTTTTTATGTGTTTTTTAAAAAAATTAAATAAGTATACATTAATTTTTTTTGAAAATTAAAGCTGAATGGTGGCAGTGTTTATCACCTTGTTGTTAAGTGGAAATATGATAGAGCCTATTCCACCTATCACCAAAAAGAACTTATTTTAAATATACATGTTTTAATAATTAAAAATATTTTTTTATTATGATATATAAAAGGTGTTTATTTTATTTTGTTTAAAATCGTGTCATTAATTTTTGAAAGTAAAAAATATGTTTTTAAACGTTAAATTTTGAGACAAGTCAATTTGCTTTTACTAATTATATTTAGGATTTTTAATTTTAAATTATGTTTTATAAGTTGAGTGACTTTATAAAATATCCATTAGATTATATTTATATTTTATAAGTTATATTCTTTCAAAGTCATGAACATGAAACATAATAATGTTTGAAGTTGGTGGCTTTGAATGTTCATAACATAAGAAATATAAATACAATCAATATGATATTTGACACACTTACTGAACATATAAAAAATAATTCAAAATATCTATAATTTCTTAAAAATAATTAATGAAAATGAATTTTAGAGGCACAATATATTATTGTTATAAACCATTATAATTATATTTATAATCTTTTTTACATTCCTTTCATTTTCAATTACTTATTATATTTTTGATTTTTTTGCAAAATATTGTTATATTCTTATTCTATGATTTTTCGTTTTATTTAGATTATTTTTATTATTTATATTTTAAAAGATTTTAAATTTACCTATTTTAAATTTAATAATTTTTCCTATGTTTCAAGTTGTCGACTTTGAAAGCTTATATAATATAAGTTGTAGATAAAATATAAAAGAAAATTTAAATAATGGGAAAACATGTAAAATTGGTTGATAGTAAAAAGAATTTAATCATTTTAATAGAAATAAAACATATACATGAATGAGTATATTCACTCTCTATGGTGAGGTTACATCCTATATTCTAGTGTATGAATGGGACACCTGTATTGAGATCACCGACCATTATGTTAGGTTTGAGTATGATGACCTAGAGAGGGTTGATCATCGGGCACTGAAACCTTGACTATCATATGCTCTGCCTATATCCCAATAGGTGGAGGTATCAACTGGATGTCATCTTCTCCTACTGATCCTTCTCCCGCTAGGTGACTATAAGGAGCAACCCTTGTCTCCTAGGGGGACCATATAGCCTATAAAGGGTCTATCATGAATGTTGAAGGCATGGGAAATGACCCTTGATAGAATCATAGATAATATACACCTAGAGAAAACTATGGAAATTATTCCAAAACATATGGATCCCATGCCTCCTAATGCACATCCCCAATTAGCTAAGGCTGGACATATAGAGGGTTGACCTCTACCTATGGAATAGGTGAGGCCACACATGTAGCACGATGTGGTCTACATCGTTGTCACCATGGATCATAAGCATCAATAGCTATTAGTGGTGGTTCCAAAGTAGGAACCTACACTACCGTGGTAGGAACATCATCTTCAGGTGTGGAAAATTGAAGATATTTTCATGAATCGCATGATAAGCTAGTATCACCCCCTATTCTACTGTATGGATTGCTACTATTCTAGCAACCTCCTCTTCCTCTAGATATTTCATGAGAATAATATGTTGTAGTTGAGTTTGCTTTAAATATATTCAAAATGAATTAGAAAATTGGAAAATAGACAATGTAATTTAAATTTATTGAGTTACCATATCCTGAACCCATTTATCATGTGGAGTAAGATATAGTATAGACTTTAGTCTATACTATGGCTCATACTCGACCAGCTATGATAGATATAATTTCATTGTATATACATCCTAAATATGAAGTGATGATTGTCTTCCCTAGAGTTTTAGATACTCAGAATTTCATTAGTGCCAGTCAACATCCTGGGTCCCCATCAGTTTCATGGAATGAAGCAATGATTACTGTCTTGGAATAAATGTAATTCCATAAACACAACCAAAATAGTGCATGAATCTATCAAGATGGTGGAACTAAATAATATCAAAGTGAATGAGAGGTACTACAACCATAGCAACACGATGTATACCAGTGTGGTATGTGAACAACTATTCTAATAAATCCCATTATGGAATCTTTGTAATTTGAAATGATGTGTGACATTTTTCAAAAAAAATATACTAATAATCAAAAATGATGATATTATGAAATTTGTTAGTCAATGAAATATTTTATATACTTACATCGGTGGGTAAGAGATTATCCATAATGAGATATTATTCACCCAAATGGTGCATTGGAGTGATGATGAAGTAGGGTTCCTGAATCCACCTATAAAATACGACACCAAAAGTGATAAATAATAAGAAACTATATTCCATAACTCCTACTAGCATTAGAAACCAATAGAGATGAGTGATCATACCCGAGTCCATATGGAACATCACGCACCACATCTATAGGTAGCTCATGACTAAAAAAATAGGGGAGATGGGAGGGATTCACTCTATTTCCCACATCTGAAGAAGGATGATGCATCCCACAAGATCTGTGCGATCTAAGCAGAATTTTATACAAAATTCACTATAAGTGTAAGCCAAGCACGCAGATCCCCAACTGCATCTCTTGTCTTGATAAAAATCCTCTAGTATCCCCAGATACATAATGTTCAGAAGAATGCATGAGTGATCATTGAACAATATCCCTCCATTGATCTGTAATATATAGTCATGTGCATGATGTAAGATAATCAGCTCATCAGCGTCATTGGGTAAATGTGAAAAGTGAATCTCAATCCACATCATTGATATCGACCCTCCATCTATAGTAGAATCATCATCTAAAATTTAGACACCTATAAATCATTGTACAATCTTAGGTTGGTCTCCACATGTGGGTCTAATAAATGCATTCCCCTAGATAGCAATACCAGGCAGGACTACCACATCCTAAAGCGTGATGGTAATCTCTCCCTCAGGAAGGTGGAATGTGTGTGTCTCTGGTCTCCATCTCTTAAGGAGGGAAGTAAGTAGCTGATGATCAACGAATGTGAAATAAAATACCACAATTTCATAGAAGTTAGAACGATGTAGGTATGGTATAATGTTGACTGGAGGTAGCATGTGATAATGATGGGGTGCTCAACACACCCTAATCCTTTGAACCTGATGAACCTCTATCACATCACTAAAAAAATTCCTATGATGCATAATGAGTAGTGTAGAATACTCCATATGTTTTTATATGTGTAAAATATAAATACAACATTATGGTTAAAAGAATTTTATTAAGCTACCACTTTAAAATAATATGGATTTTACTTCACTTCTGAACTCAGGCTCATCTCATCAAAACACTATTCCATTGAAAAATGTAAAGGTATTTTTAGTCAGTTGTAAATTTTTCATGTGTTTTATAATGGGTTTGTTCATGTCTATTTCACCTTATATGATCATAATTTTTATTTTATCATGGATAAATAAATTGATTTGATGATTACTTTTCTTTTTACCTCATAATACAAAACATTTTGTCACTTATTTTATAATAAACACTTACATAATGAAGACACACCGATTTTTATAACCCAACAAAATATTAGTTTCAATTTAACTAATAATTTAGATCTCAAATGGTTTCATTTTTAATTTATGTGTGATTTCTCACATGATGGTATGTTTAATGATTATTTTCTCACATGTTTTCTTTATGCTTTATCCATGGATATTTTGATTATTCTTTCATGTCACCTCAGATGTACATGTCATATTACTTTTAATTATAATATGAAATACTTATTTTTATTTGATAGTATATGTATTTAGAAATGTTAGACAGTTCTAAAAAATGAAGGATCTTATATTAACTCCATATAATTAACAACATTAAAAGATCACATTGTAGATAATATATCATTGAGGCTGAGAGTGGGAACTCAATCCATAATTGTTAGGGAATCATTTTTGGTTATGAACTTCTTATTAAAATATGCTACATCTCAAAATTTTCCCTTATTCTTGAGGTCATTCCATATCATTACAAAACCTACTATACATCGGTCTCCCGTGTTGATGCAACCTATTGATGTTAGGTATCATTATTGGATGGTCTTTGGGAATTTAGAAATATCTAAATTCCCCAATAATCATCCATTGTGAAGCATAATAGTTATAAATAGTGTCTAGATTGTAAAAAGGATCAACATATACTTCCCATGATATGTTCATAGAGGCATATGCTGTGATGGTATGTGAACTTGTAAACCATAATGCCTAGAAGTTTCCACATTGACATTGGTTGGATTCTAGAAAAACCACCATTTTTTTCACTACTTCTATTTTTGATGGGGAACTAACACACTTGAACATAAAATTGAGTGCCTTCTCATTGGAAAATTCACACTCAATAACCATAAGATTCTTAAATATTTTTTCAATATCTTATTGAAAGTATCTTACTTAACTTAGTCACTGCTAAATCCTGTCTGAGGGTAATTATTGTTTATCAAGGGAATTCTTTATGCATAAAGTGTCTCCTGAACTAGGGAAGTCTAGGTAACTTGAAAATCCCCTTGAATACACCATTTATGCACTCCATAATATTTTTAGACATCTTTTTATACCTCTTCCCCCCGTTATATGCCAATGTCTATTTTTCTTTTAAAATATGCATCATATAATCATACACTTATTAATTATAATTCCGGATTTCTTTGAAAATTTATTTAAATATTTTTTGATCTAGATAATACGATACACAAAATTTATCATATTTCACATAAATTAATTTTATATTTATGTTTAAATATTAAAAAAATAATAAATACATTGCATACCAAGACTCATGATTTCCTTCTTTATACGTTCATTATGAAATGTATTTCACACATTTCTATAAATGTTTCTGATGTGGTATTGATGATTTTTATTTGGGGTCTCTATGTATTAGGATCCACATTGACTACCTCATTGATTTCTCAATTCCAATGAGATATCCAACAAACACCCCAAATCTGGGTGAAATTTTTTATAATACATTCCAAAAACCAACTCCATGATTCGTAGTTTTCTCTCTCCATAATAGAAAAAGCAAGTGTAAGATATGAACTATTTCTATCTTGGGATGATTTAATCAACAATACACCCTTTTATTTTTCATATGAAAACATTCCATCAATCTCTATGAATTGTTTGTTGAAATGAAATGTTGAAATATATGGGAGGAGTGCCTAGTACAACCAATGAAATTGAACATGATATGGATCAAGTCAGTTATCTTTAGACACATGTTAATTTATATGAATATGGAATAAAACTTTGTTTTTGTGTCTCATTATGGCTAAAAATTATGGAAACACCTTATAAGATTCATCCCAATCACCAAATACCTTCACAATTTCCTTTTTTTCCATCCAGGCCTTATTATAGTAAATATTATAACCAATGGATATAGGAACATATTGTAAGGTCATAATTATCTCATTGAAAATAGATTACAAATATTCAACATCCAATGAAGTATGCTCTTGTGTCGAGTTTTGCTGAACACAAGTATGAGCTACCTCAATATTTGAAATAATTAAATATCCAAATGTATTGTCTAAAAATGACCTCAAGAGAAATTAAAAATCATCCCCATATTTATTACAAAGTATGATTTATTTTTTATGACATAATACCTAAAAGCAATAATTACAGTGCTTCTCAATATGAAATCTTTTTAGTATGTTTTTTAATTCATCTTTAGTTAGAAAATCACTTCTCACATATAATGTTTTTTCCATCTCACTAAACCTATCCACTACAAATCCATGAAACATAGTTGAAGGTGCAAGAACATTGAAGTTGAATTTAAGAAAACATTCCATTGCTTCCAAACAAGATTTGAAGAGTGGTATATGATTTATTGTGGGTTGAGGCTGCTGTACAGCTACTACATTTCAAGAAACTTCCCCCCCAAATTATGCTCCCTCCTCATCAGCATTATTGTCTTTGTCTATTCCATCATAAAAAATCCTTATCAGAAGTCATATTTAAATTTATTTCTCAAATATCATCTAGGTTTTCTAATTCCACATCATAGGGAGGAGCCTCAATTTCTTTGGATGGACCTTCTTCAACCACTCTTGTAATTCTACGTCTTTGTATAATTGGACATTATTGTTGTAATGTAGAAAACTCAACATATAACTCCATCATGGAAGCATCTAACCACTTAGAAAATGAGTTTATTTCATGGACCCACTGCTCATTAACAACTAATGGAAGAGCTAGATTCCATAGTGTAGCTGGTAATTGAAAATTTTTTAGCTAATAAACTTGATCTCTTGATCAGGTCATAGATTTAAAGAACCAATAATTATACCTTGAAGTTAACACAGGGTTACAAAATAATATGTACTAACCATTATTGTTGTTTGTATACTATAATAATTTCCCTACTCAATTTGAATAACCTCCTCATAGAAGTAGTCACAGAAAAACCTGACTCTCTATGTCAAACATGTTTTTTAATCCCGATTATGATAGTGTAAATAATATTTATAGTGAATATTAACTAGATAATATTTATGAAAATAAAATTTAAGAACATGTTTTTATATCTTAAAATATGATTAAAATGTTTTATTATATAAATTTTTATTAGAAAATAAGTCATAGAATGTTTTGGAAACCAAGGTAAAAAAGAAGAAAAAACATCAAATCAATTAATTTATCCATAATAAATTGATATTTGTGATCATATATTGTGAAATTGATAAGGAAAAAACATTAAATAACACATGAATGATTTACAAAAGACATGAAGTAACTTGGAATTTTTCAATAGAACAAAGTTTGGATGATATGAGACTAACTTTGGAAGTGAATTAAAATCTAGCTTGTTTCTAAGTGGTATCTTAATAACATCTTCCAAAGGGATGTACTTAACTTTTGAATTTTCAAAATATTTCAGCCTTCTAATGACATCATCTCCATATGGGAAATCCAATATTAGAAGGATAGATGTTTTTGAAAAATCAAAAGTTAAGTACATCTATTTGGAATATGTTACTAAGATACTACTTGAAAATAAGATGGATTTTACTTCACTTCTAAATTCAGACTCTTCTAATCAAAACTCTATTCTTTTGAAAAATTTCAAGGTATTTCTTTTTTCTTTTATGGAATTCATGTGTATTTAATGGGTTTTTTCTTGTCTATTTCACTTTATATGATCATAATTATCATTTTATCATGGATAAATAAACTAATTTTCTGTTTTCTTTTCTTTTTACCTTGGTTTCCAAAACATTCTATGAATACTATTGACTATGAGGGTTGACCATATAATATTTATGGTAATGAAATTTTAGAAAATGTTATTATATCAAAAAATATTATACTAATGTTTCGTAGTATAGTTTTTAATATTCCTAAAGTTATTTCAATAGTTTATAAAAAGACTTTGAATCATCTAAAGTATATCCACTAAGAGTGTAAAACCTGGTGTGCAGTAAGTCCAGTTTTTATGCATTTGTTCCTAATCGAGTCTATCTCAATGCATTGTTTTCAATTTTTACCCTTAGGCACAAAATTTATAGATCCACATCAACATGTAGTATCCAGATAGGGATTTTATTTCTTAGATATCCAAATAAGATTTATCCTACAAAAATTTTATAATGTTTTCAAATATCATAAAAGATGACCCAAATTTTTTTAGTACACTTTTTGTAATTCCTAATTGTTTATTCAATGGTTTATAAAGAAAATGTGATTCATTTATAACATTTCCATCAACATTAACAAAATAGGCATTCAATAAGGGATTAATTATCTAAATCATGAGGGTAACAAATTATGTTTGAATTCAAACCTCTTTGTCATATTGTTTTTCATCTTTCATCCTATTTTTATTCTATATTAATCCAAATTTAATCATTGGTTAATCATTAGTTAATAAGGGGTTAATCATTGTTCAATTATTTGTTAACAAATGGTTAATCATTCATTAATCAGTTGTTAATTGTTGGTTAATAATTATTTGATTGTTATTTAATAATTTGTTAATTATTATTTAATCACACTTAAATCATTCCTTAATCATTCTTTAATCATTACTTAATCATTAAATAATCATTCTTTAATCATTATTTAATCATTCCTTAATCATTAGTTAATAATTTTTTATTCATTCTATCATAAAACCTTAATCATTCGTTAATCATTACTTAATAATTATTTAACCATTACATAAAGATAAGTTAATCATTAGTTAATCATTATTTATTCATTATTTAATCATTCTTTAATCATTCTTTAATCATTCTTTAATCATTACTTAATCATTAGTTAATCTTTATTTTTTTATTATTTAATCACTCATTAATAATTCCAGAATTATTCTTTAATAATTACTTAATCATTCTTTAATCACTAATTAGTTAGTAGTTAATCATTCTTTAATAATTATTTAATAATTCCTTAATAATTATATAATAATTAGTTAATCATTAATTGATCACTTCTTAATCATTCATTAATCATTCTTTAATCATTACTTAATCATTACTTAATCACTTGCTAATCATTAGTAAACCATTCTTTAATCTTTCCTTAATCATTCCTTAATCACTAGTTAATCATTAGTTAATCATTATTTATTCATTAGTTAATAATTAGTTAATCATTAGTTAATAAATTTGTAATCATTAGCTAATCATTAATTAATCATTAGTTAATCGTTATTTAATTATTAATTAATCAATAGAATTTTCATTAGTTAATAATTCTTTAATCATTATTTAATCATTCCCTAATCATCCCTAATAATTTATTAATCATTACTTAATAATTATTTAGTCATTAATTAGTCATTACTTTATAATTACTTAATCATTACTTAATCATTACTTAATCATTATTTAATAATTCTTTAATCATTCCTAAATCATTCTTTAATCATTACTGAGTCATTAGTTAATCAATATTTAATCATTAGTTAATCGTTAGTTAATCATTACTCAATCATTAGTTAATCATTAGCTAATCAAAATTTAATCATAATTTATTCATTACTTAATCATTAGTTAATCATTAGTATATCATTAGTTAATCATTAGTTAAATATTCAATAATCATTACATAATCATTCTTTAATGATTAGTTAATAATTATTTAATCAGTATTTAATCATCCTTTATTCATTAGCTAATAATTAATTTTTTAAAATATTACTTAATGAAAAATTAATTATGACTTAATAATTAGTTAATCAGATTATTTTCATTAATTTATTTTTATTAGTTAATTATTATATGTTATCATTATTTAATCCTAAGTTATTCATTAGTTAATCTAAACTTAATCATTAATAATAATAAATATTGTTTATAAACTATATATAACTAACTAATCTAATAAATAATTAAATATTTAGAACTAACTAAAAACAAAATCGATTAAATAAATAACTAAATTTAAATTAAAAAAGGAAAAAAATCATTAAATGATATTTCACAATAAATAAGAACTTATTTTAGGCCACTGGAACCACCACACACAAAAAAGGCTTCTTTTAGAGAGAGTGTGTGTGGAATTTTGAGAGATGGGTGAATTTTGAAGTGAAGAGGGGGTTCCCTTTTATAGAGAATTAAGGGAAAGGTTTTTAGGGGTGCCATAATTCACCAATCATGGTCCGCCTTTCACATTATTTTTGGAAAAAGGTGGCCACCCCCACTGGCCTTTTCCATGTCATCAATCCTCATTGATGTCCGCAAAGGCCGAACACCACTTTCAACCTTTCAATAAATATGGAAGGTGGAAGGTCCCCTTCAACCTATCCAATTTAAAATTATAAAAAACATAACCTATACATATTTAAAAAAAATTGAGAAAACACAGAAAAAATCCCCTATAATAGATAGTTCCAAAATAAAATTCAAACATTATAGTTTTGATTTGTAATATTTAATGTATTGAAATTATGGAGTTTATTTCAAAAGGAAATATTCAACAAATTTGAAAATAAAGATTTATATAATATATTTTTGAATTTATATTGCATTTATATCAATTATATTATCCAAGTTAATTTCTTGATTTATTTTTGAACAAATGTTTTCAATAGTTATTCAATATTCAAGGAGAGATTGAAGATATAGTTTTTAGAATTATTGAGGATGAAATAATACTCAAAAAATATTTTTATTATTTTATTATATATATATTATGTATAGGATGAATATATATGATGAAAATAAGTTTTAATATCACTCAGATATTATAGATCATTACATCATGAATAGAAGAAAAAACAATTGATTTATTCTATTAATTTAATTATTCACTTGATACCATTATTTATACAATTGAAAAAGTAAAGTAGAAAGAAGGAAACTGATAGAGGATTTTTTGTGTGGATAACACAATCACCCAGTTGTAGATCACTACAGGTGATAGCAACAACAAAAATGGAGCAGCAGTAGATTGGAAATTATTTCTTTAATTGGAATTAACTTACAACATAAAAAACATACCATATTTATAGGAATACAACACACTTCAAACAAAGGTTGAAAAACAGAGTTAAAATGAAATTCCACTTATCTAGTGCAGTAGGTGTCACCCAAGCCACCGAATCCAAACATCTTAAAATTCTATATTTGAAATTTCCCAACCACTATAGTAAAATTGATTTTATGAACCGTTGTAGAAGAAAATCATGTTTAATTTTCCAACATCAACCCTTAAACTTTTTTTTCTCATGACCCATTATTTTGCATCATATCTGGGTAGATGGCCAATAGATATAATGACTTCACCATAGTCATTAGCTACATAAAATTCAAAAATGCATGTAGAAGCAGATATGTAGATCACCGGAGGTGATTGAAAGAATTAAATAACAGCCACAGAAAACAAATTGGATTTTATTTCTTTGATTTGTAATTTTCCCACATTTTACTCCTCTTTTAGTATCAGATTATTTTTCATGAAATCATCTAACTTAGGTTCTTCAAAATGACCCCCTTTGTTTTTGGGCTTCCCTGAGACTCAAACGCACTAGAAGGATGTGCCACTATTCTTCACCAGTGGAACCTACATGGGGCTTTGATGCATTAAGATAACTAAACTAAGGGATGGTTCACCAGATAATATGATGATGGAGGTCTCAACTTTTGTGAAGGTGTCTTCATTAGATAGTAACATCATTTCATTGACAGTTTCAGGTTCATATGATTGATTCATCTTAGGGAGATAAGATGGGGTGGAGAAGGAAAAATGTGGGGGCATCTATCGTTGTCATCTATGTCTAGATAGAAGTCGAATAGATCATCAAAGAAATAGAATTCAATCACTAGGAAATTCATTTCTTCGAATAATGAAGATTGTAATTAATTTTTCATAATTGAAAGGATCATTTTTTTAGAATTTAAGATTGGTTTTTTTGTATGTGTAGTGCTATTTTTTTCTAGAATTTCACCCTATTAATTTTTGAATAGGAAGTCTTGATGAATTTAAAATTTATTAAAAAAATTTAAAGAGGAGAAGGTAAAGAGGAGAGGTAGATACAAAAAAGGGATACTCTTTTTGTTATTTTTTATTTTTTATGGTGGTGTGGGAGGAAAAATAGATTAGAGAGTGTTTTGGGATAGGATAGATGGATGTAGAGGCTCACAAAAATAAATAAAAACTTATTTTTTCCATCTAAAAGGATGGTTGTCTTAGAAATTGAATAGGGGAAAAGTCAAAAAGAAAAGGGTAAGAAAAAGTAACGTAGATAGAGAAAATAAAAGTAATGGAGTAGCAATTTTTTGAAAATTGGTGAATTCCCAAAGACAATATGGGGAAATATAATAAACTAAGAAATACTACTATTCATATTCTTCCTTATTAATGTAATAGTTGATCGATTCTAGATCTGATGGATACCCCTTAGTAAATCTCATATATAAAATATCTGATACCACTAAAGGTGGTTTTTGGTATAGAAAATGGAAGTAGATACCACAATACCACCTTCAACCTCCCTTTAATACCCCTAATGAAGTATTTTTCAATGGATAATACAACCGTATAGATTAAGATCACTAGAGTTGACTGAAATAACACAATAAAAGAAACATAATATTGATATTTATTTCTTAAACTAGATTTAACATACAATGCACAAAACATACCATATATATAGTAATATAACACACATCAAACAAAGGATGAAAATCAGAAAGAAAATACAAGTCTGTAGATCTGGTGTATAGGTGTCACCCAAGCCTCTAAATCCAAACACGATAAGCATCCATATTTAAAATTTCCCAGCCAACATAGTAATAGTGATGGTAGGTGTCATCGTAGAGTAAAATCAAGTTTAATATTTCAAAAAAATTATATTGAAGAACATTAACTACCACTGATGTTCTTATTAAATAATATTAAATTGAAGTCTTATTTAAATCTTCACCTTGAATATTTTTTAAATATATAGTAGAATACTTATCTACTATCATTTTTAGAGGCTACTATGTGATGAAGTTTTTTTTGTTTCTATATCTCTTCTATTTCTACAAATTTTCAGCTGTTTATACTTAGTTGTGGGTAATGTTTTAATTACATGTAATTGGTTGTGGGTTACTAATAAAGCAATATGAATTCCTGATAAAATACTTTTACTAAGTTTTAATTTCTTTAAATCAATTGTGAGATACCAAGGGAAAAAATCAATAAAATCAACTAGCATGCATTAGGTGTTTGTGGAATGTTCTAGAGGAAAATCTTGTAACCCTAAACAATATAACAAAATTTTGTGCCCATATCTTTCCATTTTTTCATTTCCAAAACATTACATCACTAAAATAGAAAGGTTATATTTAATCATACATAAAGTGGGATGTTTAAATTAGTGGAATTGATTAAAATACTCAATTCATATCCTATTTGTAGATTCAATAAGGTTTTCCTTATGACTTATTCATTCCTTCTTATTTTGAAAATCACAAACACCTTATCTTTAAAAAAATTATTTTTATTATATGCTTTTCTTTTATAAGGAAAATTTCCTTCTCTAAAGAAATTTATCCTTACCATATTTTCATTGTTCATATTTTGACTAAGTATAAAATTCGGATTCATATTTGTAACCTTGGAATCCTATAAATACTTAGATATGAAGAATTCTGTTTTAGGATCCGAATTTTGGATTAGAACTGTAATGAAGTTCCACTCCGAATTCTAGATGAGAACTATAATGAAGTTCCACTCCGAATTCTGGATGAGAACTATAATAATGATCCACTCCGAATTGTGGATGTGAAATTTAATGAAGTTCCACTCCGAATTTTGGATGTGAACTCTAATGAAGTTAAACTCTGAATTTTGGATATGAACTCTCATATAGTTTCACTCCGAATTCTGGATACAAACTCTCATATAGTTTCACTCTGAATTCTGGATACGAATTCTCATATAGTTTCACTCTGAATTCTAGATACGAACTCTCATATAGTTTTACTCTGAATTCTGGATACGAATTCTCATATAGTTTCACTCCGAATTCTGGATACGAATTCTCATATAGTTTGACTCGGAATTCTGATTATGAACTTATCTAAGTTCTGAATCCGAGTTCTCTGAATTAAGACTCTGAACTCTTATGAGTCCTGACTTCGAATTCCTATGAACATTGACTTCGAACCCTGTAAGTTTTGGTTCCGAATTCAGATGAAACCAGACTCCGAATTTTCTTGAAATTCAGATTCTGGATTTCTACAGAATTCAGGTTCCGAATTACAATAAAACAGAATCTGAATATATCTTTATTATAGACTCTGAATTCCATTTTGGTTAGACTCTTAACATTTATTTTTCTTACATTACGAACTTATTACTTAAACTCTGATTTGTTAAGTTTGTTATAAAACGATGTCGTGCTTTCAGTTACATATGTTTTGTTATAAATAGATGTCATCCATTCCGTTTCTAACTAACCGTTGGTTGAGTGACACGTGTACAGGTCCCTATGAAATTCAAGAGGAAATATGACCGTTAGAGGAGGGAGCTGACTGTTGGAGTTTTGCCTATAAATATAAGCACATTTGAAAAGATCTATACTGATCTTCAACACCTTTGACATATGTTCTTATACGATTTTGAAGTGATTTCTAGAGGGAGAGGCTCTTATTAACTCTCAATATTTGTGCAGAATGTTTGAACTACTTGTTCAAACTTTTCCTTGTTCAGATTGCTTCGTGTGACTCCGAATGTTGGTAATTACATTCGAGGGCTTACAGGGATAGGAAGACAGAGGTCTCAACTACCTTGAAGTTTGATGAATTACTTGTTAAGGAAGACAGAGGTTCCAACTACCTTGAAGTTGAGGGATTGTGGGGATAGCAAGACAGAGACTCTGATCTTCACATCGAGGGCTTACCCAGGTGTGGGTAAGACAGACTTTCTTGAAATTATAAATCAAGGTACCTTTATCCAAGGTTGTTGGATACCCTTCTCTTCGGGTCGAAAGATTTATATCTTGTTAATTGTTACATGTTTTTCCGCTGCATTTTGTTTTGTAAGGAAAGTATAATTTTCTTATATTTCCTCACACTTGTACTCTAATTAATTTAGATTCTATACACTTTAAGGTAGAATCTCATATTGTAAACTTTTATTAAGTTTAAGTTTTATGGAATCATATTTTCGGATCCATCTTTTCGGAATCATATTTTTGGAATCTGTTTTTCGAAATCGCTTTCCAGATTTAAGCAGGTACATAGAAATACAAGTTCATAACATCATACCCTTTTCCAATTCTCTAATTGGTGTTAGAGGTGTTGTGAATTTTCTTAGTTTAACTTTGTTAAACATAGATCTTTCCTTGTTTAAAGAAATTTTTAAAGTATACAATTCAACCCCACTCTTGTATATTAAGCATCTTCATAATTATTTCTATCCTACAATTGGTATCAAAAGAGGTATATGAAATACTTATACTCACATATAAGTTTTTCGTGCTCAGTTTTTTATTTTTCTATATTTTTCCTTGATTAAGAATATTCTCCTTCAATACGAACCTTTGTTATTAACAAGTTTCTGTGTAGAAAGATTTTTAAAATGGCGGGTATGAATATTGGTTCTATCGACAACTTAAATCCTACAAGACCACCAATTTTTGATGGTAATGATTATGAGTATTGGAGATATCGAATGAAGACATTCGTTATCAATACTGGTGTAGAAAATTTTTTATGCTTACTAGAGGTTATCAAATTCCTGATAAGGAAGTTAGTACCTTTACAAAGTAAAAGAAGCATGATTATCAACTAAACTACAAGGTACACAACACTTTACTTTGCTCAATGACTAGGAATATATATAGCCAAATTTCTTCTTATGAAGAAGCTAACTGTATCTGGAAGAAACTTGAAGTTACTCATTTTGGTACGTCTAAAGTAATTGAGACTAGGAGAGCTATGCTGAGGACTGAGTATCATGGTTTCAATTTTCCTTATGGAGAACCCATATTCAAAGTGCAACAAAGATTTATGACTATTGTGAACAGTTTACAATCTATTGGTGATAAAGGTATGGATGATAATGCTCTTGTGAACAAAATCATAAATATTATTCCCAATGAGTGGGAATCCAGGAGAACTGTTATTGATGAGAATAGGAAGGTTTCTCATATTACTCTTGATGAATTATTTGGAACTCTTGTTCAACATGAAACAGGGATGAAAAGAGATGCTGAAAACATCAAAAAGAAGAATGGAAATGGAACTATTGCTTTTACTACAACATCAAATCATATGAAAGCTAAGACTACTGAGAGGGTAACTAGATCCAAATCTAAGAAGGTTGTTATCAAATTTGAATCTAGTGGTAGTGAAGTCTCAGAGAATGAGTTAGAAAATCTTTCTTAAAGGATGAACAAGATAGATGGTCAGAGAAATTTCTAATCCAAGTATATGAAAAATGAAAGGAAATATAGGAAATATGGAGAAGTTACATGTTATGAATGCAAGAGAGCTGGACATATTAGAGCAGATTTTCCTTTGCTCAAGAAGAAATAAAGGAAAGAGAGACATTCTGAAAGGAACAGAAAGAAGTATTATAAAGCCAAAGCTAATAAAGTTCTGAAAGCCAATGACACCTGGAGTGCCAGTGGTGGTGACTCTTCAAATGAATCTTCTTATTATGGATCTTCAGGATGGAAGAATCTTGGTATTATAGCCAGATTACCTATTAAAAATCATTTCTTTGTGGCTAAGGTACACAATGCTGAATCATTGACCAATGTTTCCTTAAATTCTAATGAAAGTAAATATTATAACTCTTCAGAAGAAGAATCCTCTTTTGATGAAGAAAATACTTTACCTACCTATGAATAAGTTTCTAGGTTTTCTGAACTTCTTGAGATTGAGAATTCTAAACTCAATAAAAAGCTTGATAAGACAAACTCTAGGAATACTATTCTTAAAAAAGAAATATCAGATCTTTCTAAAGATCTTGATAGGAAAATGATGATTTTATAAGTATTTCAAAAAATCTTGAAGAAGTGAATTCTGAAAAAGATAAAATTTTTAAAGATCTAGAAAAGGTAATTTCTAAGAAAAGTGTTTTCGAGCCTAGATCTAGTTCCAAATATAATGTTTTCGATCGATCTAGGATCTGTCACCATTCGCCCGAGAAGATTCTCTAAAACTCTCTCTATCAATCCTCTGATATTTATTGTGTTATGTTTCTAACCCTAGATTTCCAACATAATTGTATATTTAAATAAAAAATCACCATTGTTTCAAAAAAACTCATAAAAATAATAATTTTATTAAATTATTTTATTCCTTTTACATCAGCAACAAAATTTTCAAAAATGACATGTGCCTACTAATGTTAAGTCATGCCTAGGGTCGAACCTCTATTATGAACTCAATGGTTCCCTCAAATTCTTGATCATGGCACCCATATAGGTGTTATTTCACTTTTTTCAGAAAAGTGTGTGCACGTGGTATTAAATATATTAAATATATTTTAGACATTTATTGTGAGCACACTGGGCCTCAGAATCTCATGATTTCTTAGCTTCTAGTTTCAAAAATAATCCATATAATATATAAAAATATTACACAAAATATATGAGATGTTACATTCTCCCCATATTATGGCTTTATGTCCCAAAAATCTAAAAATGAGGATACATAAAGAGAGGTGGGTTCTAAGCATGGATCGGAGCCTATCACTCCCATGTTCTTTCATGATGGTTCAGATGCTCCCACTAGACACATACCAAAATAATAGATTTCCCAAGAAGGATCCTCTCCTACCAATCCTCAGTATCTACATGATACTTAGCAAAGGTTGCTCAATCCTCAATGTCTAGATCTCCTGAGTCGATAACGTGCATTGGGTCATGCATGTACCACCTTGATAAAGATCATATTTTCACATATTTCTATAATTAAATGTTTTTAAACCCAACATAGTTTTATTTAATGGTAAATTGTCATGTGTTTAGATTTTTGATTTATTTTGAGATGAAATGAAAAAATGGCGTAATTATTGAATTTTAACTACTTTAAAATGTATCTGTATTTCAAGATGAATCCAAAAAGAATTTCACGACGCAATCGAATAAAAGTGTCAAGATAATTGATTTTTTAGGATGATGTAGAGATGAAAAATGGAGAAGAATGGTTACACGATGTGTACCATAAGTAAAAATTGTTACTTTGGCAAAGAGAAAGCGACAACGAACAGGTCATGACAAGCATACATGTTGCAAACCATCATTACACGTTGTGATTCTCAAGTACACAGCATATCGTGAGTCAAAGTTTTCAAATGAGATTTGGGTGAGATATTTGCAAAGATTCAGATGACTTAGAGGGGTACATGATGTGAACTCCCAATACACATTGTGTAGTGAGTCGAACAGTCAAAACAACGTCTTCATATTCAACATGGTAGAGAAAAACTCAGATCTAAAGTACATGATGTGTACTACAAGTACAATTCATGAAAAAGTTGACACCCATGAAAATTAATGTGATTCTTAATTACTTCTACAAGATTTCACCAATAATAATGGCCTTTTGCACCCTTCTAAAGCATTTCGGGGTGACCTGGACCAGAGGGAGCTATGTTGGAGATTATATTCTGGATAATAGAAGTTACATCAATAATAAATCCATGATGGGATAAAATTCAAATGTTGGTGGGCAGAAAATATTTGAGGGAAATTCCCTTTTTGAGTTTTTTGTTGTTCATTATAAAGTATTTTCTTTTAAATTATCCTAGAACATGTTTGAATTAATGAATTAGGTCTCTTTCTCTATTTATTTCAATTTCATCTATTTTCTTCAAGTTTTTTTCATCATATTACGTATGAAAAATGTTTTCCTTGTTGACTAAACTTCTTTGGGAGAGGTCTCCCCATTGAGAATAATAAGTTTAATTATGCTCAGTTGCTCAGAGGTCTTTGGGTAATCGACTCACTTTCATAAGTCAATAAACATACATAATTGAGGTCTTTTTACGGTTTGTAGTCAAAATAGGTGTATATATTGAGGTTGTGAGGTATAAATTGGATATTTTAATTGGAATAAATTATTATAAAATGATAAAGGGTGTGTTTGAAAATCAATGTATGTCCACCGCTTCCATCTTTAGCTTCTTCTTTCCAGCATGTTTTGCATTTTATTTTCAATCACTAACATAGAGTTAATAATGAATTGTAATTTCACTTAGAGTAATTAATTTCAAATCTCACAATATATATTATTATTATATTAGTTATAAAATAAATAGTGGCAATAGGAAAGCAGTGTATGTAGGTGGCCTCCTTAAGATCGACCCTAGTGTATGCCAGTATAGTTCATTCATAGGAAAAATAAGAATTCAATTGAATAGGGTAAAAATAATGAAAACCCTATTATCAATCCTTAGCTATGAAACATGGAATACGTCATGTACTCGGTCCAAATATGGCGGTAGAGATAATAGGTACACCACCTCACCAACTCTACATAGTATCTGAAAAGGACCAATGACTCTATGAGATAACTTGTCACTGAGGCCAAATATCCTCAATCCACATTGAGGTGATACCCTTAGAAACACATGGTATCCTTAATCGAACTCCAAAGGCCTTCATCGCCTATCAAAATAAGATTTATGATGGCTATGTGTAGTGTTCATCTACTATTGGATGATTTGCACCTTCTCTGTAGTAGCTTGCACCAATTACGGGCCCATGAGTGATGACTCTCCTGGATTAGTCCAACAAAGTTGTGACATACATGGTCACTCATTCAAATCATTGAATGGTGACATACCAATGGTGGAATGGTAGCTATTTTTTGTATAGAAACTCCACCAATGGTAGGTGATACTCCCAACTATGGACAAAGTCGAACATGTATGCTTGCAACATGTCCTCTAGAACCTGAATGGTTCAGTCTCTCTTGTGATCAGTTTGGGGGTGAAAGAATATGCTCAAGGGTAACTGAGTCCCAAAATCCTCCTGTAATCCCTTCCACAAATGGGATGTGAAATGATCTTCATGATCGTAATCGACCAGAGATGGAACTATATGGAGTCAAACTATATCCTACATGTAGATATATCTAAGGATCTCTACTAAACCCTGATCTCGAATAGCTAGGAAGTTGCCTGACATGGGGAGTCATTCTACGATCACCCAAATTAAATCATGTCCCTTGGACATACGTTGAAATCTAATAAAAAATTCCATGTATATCTCATCCCACAACCATTATGGAATGTCAATATGTTGATCTAAACCCACTGTAACTTGGTGCTCATACTTCACTTTCGGTCAAGTAAGGCATTAAGAGACAAACTCTACAACTCATTTCTTCATCCTTGGCCACCAAAACTGACATTGGAGACCCTAGTAAATCTTTTCCACACCTGTATGTACCACTAAATGGCATGTGTGAAACTATCTCAAAACCTCATCCCATAACGTTATTGGTAGCATCATGTGTCCTAAGAAAATAATGACATTCTACACACCTTTATAAAATATTTTAAGAGCTTATCCTATGGCTTGAGCATGTATGGTCTCATAGATGGTTTCCCCAAGATGTGCCTCCGTGAATCTTTGTAAGAGTGTGGGAGTGAAAATCATCAATTGGAGGTAAAATGATTCATATAAATCCATAAAGGATAACTGCAACGAGGATAAATTCTTCAATGCCTCATCCAATAACTAGGAATAAGATCTTCTATTGAGTGCTTCTGCTACCACGTTTCCCTTTTTAAGAGTATAGAAAATCTCAAACTCATAGTCCTGGAGAAACTAAAACCATTGCCTATATCTCAACATAATATCAAAATATGATAAGATATACCTAAGACTATTATAGTCAAATTACATGATAAATCTCTCGCTGATTAGGTAGTGTCACTACATCTTCAATGTGAAAAATACTGCTGCTAACTCAAGGTCATGGGTCACGTAGTTCTACTCATGCAGTCTCAACTGTTGTGAACCATAGGCAATAACTTCTTTCCTCTGCATTATAACACAACCAAGTCTAGTACTTGATGCATCGAAGAACACTAAGTACTCGACTCCCTCCTCTAATAACCTCAAGATGAGAGTTCTTTTCAACCAATGCCTTAGCTCTTGGAAGAAGTACTGGAACTTTTTTGCCCACAAGAAAGGCTTACCTTTCTTGATTAGGGATGCCAAGGGTACTCCCAATTTATATAAGTTGGGTAAAAACTTCTGATAGTACCCAACCAATATAAGGAAACTTCTCACCTCAGTGACACTCTTTGGTGGATCCCAATAAATCACTGCATCAACCATTGTTGGACTGAAAATCTAGCCTTTGAGATGATGTGTACCAAAAAATGGACCTCTAAAATACAGAACTAGCACTTTGATATATTCCCATAAAGGTGGTGCTCTCAGAGTGTGTCTAGGAGAATCCTTAAATGTCTCACTTTCTCCTCCTCATACACTGAATACACTAGGATGTCATCAATAAAGACTACTATGAACCAGTGTAAGAAAGGATGAAAAATCCAGTTCATGAGTCCCATGAAGACTGCTAAGGAATTTTTTATGTGAAAAGGAATCACCAAGTAATAATAGTGATCGTAATGACATATTAAGGCCTTCTTCGATATATCCTTATCCTGTACTTACAACTGGTGACAGCCCGATCTAAGGTCAATCTTCAAGAACAATCGTGCTCCTTTCAACTGATCAAAGAAGCCATTGATCCTCGATAGTGGATAATTTTTTTCATGGTCACCTGTTTCAAGTGTATATAATCAACACATAACCTCAATCCTCCATTATCCCCATTAGAAAACAAAACTGGGGCTACCTAGGGTGAAATACTATTTCTCACAAAGCCCTTTTCCTACAAATCCTCCAACTGCATCCTCAACTCTTGAAACTGTACAGAATACAGCCGATATGATGGTGTAGATATCAGTGTCATCCTGATATGCAAGTCAATGCATAAATATACCTCTCATATTGGAGGTAAAACTATTATTGCCTCAGTAAAGATGTCCTCATACTCCACAACCACTATAGGAAACTGGTAGCCCAAAGCATCCACTACCTCCAGAGTCATAATGTCCCAATGGTGAGTAATCTGATGAACTCTCCTATGACCAAGCTAGTCCTTCTCCTACAAGGATTCATTTTTAACCACAAAGGAAACAATTGTTCCATTACTGCAAAAAAACCACAAAATTTACCTAAAATAGTATTTCTAGGCATGAAATGTAGATAGCCAATCCATACCTAAGATGATATCATAAGGTCTCATTTATAAAACAAAGAGATCTTATACAAAACCCAAACCCCCAAAAATCTGGTTGAACAATGAGCACAAGTGAGAAGTCATTAAGTCACCAACCATCAAAGTCTGCAACTGCAAGGGTTGAGTCAAAATCTCAACCGGACTGTATAATTTTCAAACCAGAAAATTGGAAAGGAAGGAATGGATATATCCTCTATCTATAAAAATTGTACCTAATGTTTAAAATACATAGATCATAACTCATGTCATCCCTAGATCCTCAGGGTCATATGACACGATATCCTACATCTAGCCTCACTACTACCAAACTGTTCCCTAAGCTTGGCATGGACCACCTATGGGTGGCGGTGGAATAGGTCGAACCCCCAACCACCACCTACTATCTTTCTAACACATATACCATGTCCGCCACCCTACAGACCACCCTGATTCCATCTTTAACTTTTTCTCGATGGTCCCTCAACCATATCCTAATAAGTTATACAACAGGTCATGAAATCTCACACCAGCTGTACCTGACTGTTGAAGGAGAAACACCACCTTTTTCATAGATGATTCGAACCACCATGGGAGACCTTCACCATTGACCCAGAGTCTTGGGATTTCCTCCTAAATCATCTAACCCCCTTATATCCCCATGATTGTTGTCAGATACCAGCTACTAAGGTCTTAATTATCAGGTTCCCACTACTTTCTCCCATAATTGGTGTCTACTCTACCAGAAAGCTCTCTACTAATAAGGCCCACTCATGAACCCCAACATAGGTGGAAAATCTATGGGCCACCCCTAATATACTGATGTCCCGATGCTATCCCTACTCAAAAGTCTAATCCCTAAAGAACTAGTCTCATACTATATCCAAGGAGTAACATGAGAGATTAGAAAACCTCACTCAATACTA
Organism: Viscum album; assembly: GCA_963277665.1. Classification (NCBI taxonomy): domain Eukaryota; kingdom Viridiplantae; phylum Streptophyta; class Magnoliopsida; order Santalales; family Viscaceae; genus Viscum; species Viscum album. Next base: position 1,079,174,498 of record OY728145.1, on the reverse strand, counting down.
TACAATATTCATACTTACCTACTGCATATGCATAAGCTCCCATATGTGTACTGATCATAATGTGGATGGATAGAAATCCTTTTAGAAGAGACACTCAAAGTCTGTCTAGAAGGGGGTTGTCTTATCATGGGACTAAGTCATCAAGCTCCACCACCACCCCACAAAGACCTAAAGAAGACTCTCCACAAGGACTTACATATAATCTAAAGGCATCATCATAAGGTTTAAAATGCGAGTGATTGCCTATAGCTAGTACTTATCCACTTGAGGGTCTATATCACCCTAAAACCTAGGAGGAATTTTCCTTTGAAACTTGGCAAACACAATTATCTTGTGTGCATCCTCAGCTAGATGTACTTGTACTAGCCGCTGCTCAATGGGTGGTGGTATAGTTGGGAAATCACCGAGAGGTTCTATATCCAATACAAGTCCTTATACTGATGCCTTATCACTAGGAGGATCATCTTCATGATCACACAATGGAATCCAAGCTAGATATCTACATGGAGGCATCCTAAAATAAAACAAGTTGTTCCACAGTCAATAGAGTACATCTGGGGAGTTGACTCAAGAAGGTCATAGAAAACGAAAATCTTTCCTATATGATTCATGTACCATTATTTTCCCTATAAATATTGTTCACATGTACCAAGTAAAAAAATTGGTGATCAAAGTCTCGAGGTATGTATATGTTGGTTGTCGCACCAATATTGGAGTCCCTAGCCTAGAAGTTGAACTCGAAACACTTTAAAGTATTTCCCCAAACCAATCTCATAGACTCTAAGTCCTAAATTAGAACTAACCCTCTTTGATACCACTTTATCATGACTTGTACTAGAGGGTCCCTGCCATAACTACCCCCATCCTTCCTCTAATAAGCCAGGGGTTTGTGACCAGCATCGAGTAGGAATATCCCACAAATGGGAGGAATTTGACTAAATTACTTGCACACACACACACACATCTCCAAACCCATAAAATACTTAAATACAAAACAAATTAAACAATAGATGAATACATATAAGATACCATAACAAAGTATGATAGTAATGTTCTGAAAACAGAAAACGGAAAAAAATAAGCCCAACCCAAAACTATAAAGAGTCCAACCAACTCCAAGTGTGAGGAATAATTCAAAATCATACTCTAGGTAAGCACCTTGGTCTACCAAGAATCAACTATGTTACACCCTCTTCCTGTCCTCCTAGGACACCATGAAAAGTATCATCATCTACAAAAGAAATTACATGTGCAGGAAAATCCCATACAGGGGTGAGTATAACAATACTCAGTAGGAAACCCTAAAAACAGAAAAACAAAGAAACAAATATAGTTAGATAAATATAATATATAAAAATAAATGTATAATTGAAAAAAATAAACTAGATATACTATTAAAGATACCACATGATTAGGGGGCCATAACCAACTGTCCTCTATAAGATTCTATTCGAAGAAACACTCATTCTGGTAGAATTCACTCCACAAGCCATGCTACCCTCAGAGACACTCGATGAAGATGTCTAGGTAAATGGTCCCCACCAAAGAAATCCCATTGGTCTAAGGGGACCATGATACATAGATAGGGGGTTATTCCTAGAACCGTTGGGGGACACCATGTACCTAGTCTAGGTTAACCTGCTTCGTAGGGGGTCATATGTCAACGATTCCATAAACCCTACTTATACAGACTGCTAGATGGAGGATCAACACCCTGCTTAGGTAGGTCACATTGATTCCAAAAAACTCAAAATAGAGATTATAGAGGATCACGATCCAATATCATGGATGGAAACCATAAATCATTCTAAGACTCCACCTCTAGAGGGGATCACAATCCAGTGATGTGGATTTAATGTCACACTGTACTCTCGAGGGAAAGGACCACAGGAATAAACTCAACATATACTGATTCAAACTAAGAAATGGATAACATCAAGAACTCTTGAAGGGACTTCATGGTGTGTCCCAAAGGGTACACGGTGTGTCTATCTATCCCAAGTCATGCTCATGTGGAAGAGCCTCACACAACATGTAGTCTCCATATACAGGGCGTGTAAAAGGTTATACATAGTGTGTAGAAGGATATACATAGCATGTAAGGACACATGGTATCCTTCTCATGTCACCTAGTCATGTTTGTGTACTAAAGATGTGTATGTGTGCCTATCCATATATGCCAACCTATGTCCTTGTAGAAGTACATTGTATGTTCATGCCCGTGTACTCGAACCCATGTCTGTGTACATCCATAGTACACATCAAGTCAACTACAAAGGGTCACAAACTACATGATAGGGGTCACACATTGTGTGGTACTTATCTCTTGTCCAACCCTGGCACCACTAACAAGGGGCCCCACATGCCATGTAATCCCAAATTACACATTGTTTGGATGGTCAATTTCCCAAATCATAATTCATCCTCTACACGTACGAGCTAATGATCTACCTTCAATCTAGAAATTGATTCTCTATGAAATAGAAGATGCAAGGTCATACATTCCTTTTCATCACTGAAAAATGCGTCCCTTCATCAGATATATTCACAAGATAGATCAAATCTCCATTCTTCATCTGAAACCAAAGAATGTGAACTCAAGAATCATCCACCATCTGATTTGTTCTATCTCTATCGTCACACATCCTTCATGTTGTGACAATCCCATATCTACGATATCATATCATTTCACTAAGAAATGGATGTGCAATGATCAATTTATCAGGAATAGTTGAGTCATGGGACAAACAAAGAATGCCCAAAACAAATGATGAATCAGGGGAGAAAATAAAAAAAACAAACAAGTGGAATTAACCTCGAATGATGATCGTATCAATATTTATTTGTTTCTATAAGATAAAAAATGAAGATATTTACATTAATTCTCCCAAATAACCCATTAATAAACTCATCCTGGAAGGCAATAGATCATAAAATCAATCATTTCTTCAATTGATTGGTATTCATCACAAAAATGTTAAATGGGGGAAATAAATAATTAAAACACATGTCATACCTCGATTCAGTTCGTTCGTTGACAAAGAACGGTTTCTATGTCACGTTCGTTGGTGAAATCTATCAAATCCAAGGTTTTAATGATCGATCGATCCACGATCCATCATCATTAGCCCAAGAGGATTCTCTAAAACTCACCCTAGCAGTCCTCCGACATCTCTTGGGTTATGTGCCTAAACCCATATTTCCAACATAATTGTATATTTGAAGAAAAAACTATCATTGCATCAATGAAACACATTAAAATAATGTTATCAAATTATTTTATTCATTTTATATATACAAAACCTTTTTCACAAATGACGCATGCCGACTAATGTTATGTTTCACTAAGGTTAAAACTGTCATTGTAAACTGAATACTGCCCTCATATTTCTAATCTGAGCGCTCGTTTAGGATTTATTTCTCTTTTTTTAAACCACACTTGCATGCTATTAAATATATTAAATATATTTAAAAAATTTATTTTCAGCACATCGGGCCTCAGAATCACATGTTTTCTCAGTGCCTGGTTTTAATAATAATCCATGTAATATTTAAATATAATATATGGAGAATCTGAGACGTCATGTATTATTACATTTATAAAACAAATGTTAAATTGGATGGTCTGAATTAGAATAAAAAATATGAAAAATTCATGGTTTACAAATGTTTAAAATAAATTCATTAGCTATTAATTATTTAGAAATAAAAATAATATCATTTTAAAGTAAAATATATTTTTTTATAAAGATACTATTTTTATGTGCACAAATGTTTTCTATAATAATAAATTAAATTGATCACTATTGGTGAATGATTTTAATTTAATTTATATATTATAAATTTAATAATTTTTTTAACATTCATCAAATATTTTTGTTAGAAATGGGATACAGATAAATGCAGTTTTATGATTAAAAATGATTTTTTCTAAAAAAAGTTTTTATCACGTTTTGTGTGATTATTTTAAAAATAATATATACCATATAAAGAAATTTAATCATGAATAATGGATCCCATATTTAGAATTTAGATATTCAAATTTTCTAAATATGTATCTTTAATTTTTTTTCCTTATTAATAGTAGACTTAATAAATTTGTGTCACCTCAATATGGGTAAAACAGATAAAAAAATGGATAAAACATTGGGGTAGGGGTTTGAAATTCTTATAAAACATGATTTTACCCTACTGGATGATTGGATTTAGACCATTCTAATTTCTCAAAAAAGTGGGAACTTGGTGCTGTTTTTCTTTGATTATGAACCTTATATTATTTTATGAAAAAGATAAATACGAAATGTTACTATCTTGATTTTAATATCTTCAAAATTTTAATATAAGGACAAAAATAGGTTAAGTTGGGTTATAGATATTTAATTGAAATATGATTTTTTTTAATCAATGTAGTTTATTTCTAATTTTTAGTGATTGAATAATTACCTTTAAATATTATACAATGTTGACATGGTAATAATTGAATTAATTGAAAAAAAATGATTTTCAATGTATTATAAATAAATAAAATTTAGGTGAACTATTTCTATTCAAGAATTTTATAGATAAAAAATATATAGAAGTAATTTTTTAAATGTTTATAATCAAATTCCTTTGTTTTCATGTTGTCTATAATGTCAAATTAAATAAATAGTTTTAAAAATGACATTAATGGTATTTTATGTTAAATAATATTTTATTAAATTATTTTAAAATATTAAAATCTTTATATATGAAAAGTAGGATAATAAATGGTCTAAAATATCATCCCTTGGATATTTATGATGTCATTGTTACCTTATAAATAATATTAAACCCTTTAATATTTAAAAATCATTACCATATTTAAGAATAAAATTGGTTAACCATGGAGTTAATCCAAAAGATAAGGTTTGAAATGAAACCAAAACCTATATAAATTTCCTTTTATGATGATATTTAGAATTTATCCATATTTTCATTTATTCTATGGAAATTTTAAATAATTTTTATAGAATTTATTAATTATATACTAATATTTTTATTAATTCATAGTATATCCTTTCCCTGTCTTACAAAGTGACACCCCTTTTCTCTTTTTTACACCACTCTGAGCCACCAAGCTCAACTGAAACCTATCTAATCATCTTATAAACTTCCCAATCCATAAAATAGTGGTTCTTGTCTTATTAAAATAATATTTCAGAGGTCCTCAATAAAGGATCTAAAAGAGTTATCTAGAATAAGAGTTCATCATCATACATAAACTCTTTCAATTTATTTCATTTATACCTCATATAAATCTATGGTATTCATCATAAAATAAAAATTCAGTTTGAGAAATATACTAAAATATTATTATGATCATGAAACCACCATTATCTACCCTCTTATCTATCAAAAAAGAAGTGAATGTACCACTCCTGTGTAAGTGTGGACTAACACCTCCACGTAGCAATACAATTCAATTATCATCATAAAATTTCATGGATCATTTTAACTTTTAATCATTGTATTCATGAAATTGTTATTATTTTGGAATTATAATATCATATATAACTTCTTACCTTCCAATCCTTTGGAAAATGATTACATTGCACATGCATATGTGTAGAGTACTACTTCCCGAAGTGATGTGATTCATTTTTCATTTCCGTTTTACATGAATTGAAATAATGATATATTCAAAGACTATATATGATACATATTATAAAATAATTATTTTCTAATGTGGGTTATTATTTATCTTCATTTAATTATATCTATCAAAAAGTTAAAACAAAGTTCATGTGTATGTAGGCCTTGTTGGAGTTGGTGGCCTAGAACCAACTACATTGTACTTTATTCATTAAATAAACACCTTATCACATCTTGATTATTCTTCTACGTGACAATGCATGTGATAATGTCCCAAGGATAGCTGTTTCATTAATGGGTCATAGCGGATCCCTACTATGATTAGAACCCAGAAGTTTCATAACACTATTATTTAATATATGTTATATGTCCAGATGATGTTATTTGAGGGACACAAATAATACAGGCCATTAGGGGTGAGGACTCACAAAACATTATGGCACCTTCTCATGGTGTGCGCCCTAGGTAATATCCAGGAGGATATTATGAGAACAAGACCCACCAGTAGGAAATCCACATTTAATAGTGTCATTGGATATTATTATATGCGGATGTTTGTATTTGTTCTTGTACTTTAAGATTATTATTAATGGGTATTACAACTCGTTCACTTAGATGTATTGACAAAAACTGTGACGACACACTGTTCGCAGCGAGGTAGGATACGTTGGGTATGTTACAAGTAATACTGCATTAATAGATAATGCGAGAAAGGATTTTTCCCTTATATTCCATAACAGAAGTAGATATCTGAAGCCCTTTGATGGAATTGATATAGCCTAAATAAATCCATGACCATGGTAAGGAATGGGCGAGTTTAATTCTGGAAATTCAAAGAAAGAATAATCAAGCACATTGGTTGATGGAACTAGCATGCAACCCAATTGATTCGAGATATCATGATAAAGGGATTATATTACAGAGTAAGAATTCGTATGAGGTGACACGTGATTGCGGTATTAACTTCTTTCTCTATGGCTGTCTCAGCATGTTTCCAGACGCTAACATTGGACTTTAGGTAGGCTCCACCTAATGCCACTGAGAAAGAGGCCTAGAGGGTCACACACTACGTGTGTCCATATATCTTAGTTAAATATTAATTTAAAAAGTTAAATAAAGATATTTTCTGATTGTGGTTTAATAATTATTTAAAGATTCCAGATCACATTTATTTCGACACTAGTTATTCGAGAGAATATATTGTGGGCGAAATAATATATATTTATTAGCGAGTAATGCAGTTACATTTTTTTTAAGAAATAAATATCCATTACTCAAGGTCTAATATATGTGGTGGAGGAAATAATGAAAAATAAAAACAAGATAAACACACAGTGTACATTGAATGTACACGCCGTGTAGTTTTCATGGAAAACGAGTACACGCCTTGTATTAATGATTACACACCGGGTAGTTTTTCCAGTCAGGATTTTGAGGAAATAAAATCGTTTTATTAAATGATATTTATTATAATCAACGTGAGTGCATGTCAAGGAATTAATCATTCGACCTGGGGGTTTTGAATAAGAGTTAATGAAATAAATAAAATGCGTAACGCGTTTATTTATTATCATAACACTATAAACTCAAATCTGATTATAAATATCCTCAAACCCCAACACTTTTTAGAGAGAATAATTGTGTGCAACAATTATAGAGAATTCTCTAAAGGCCAAAAGAACTCATTCCTCTAATAATACTCTCAAGACTGAGAGAGATCCTCCTCCATCGGATCAGGGCGAACTAAGGCGGACAACACCAGCAAAGGCTTCTCCATGCTAGCACCCAGATATTCCTTTGGCGACGTCCAGAGATATGTGGTGCACCTATGAACCACTGCTAGAGGAAGAATACACTTGGATTCTATAACACAACGACGAATCACATTGGATCATGACCAGAGACATCAACAAAGAAATAATTCCATTAAGGTAATTTTTGTCAATTAATTAAATTAATTATAACCAACATATGGTGATCCTGTCTTTATGGTTATGGGACCCCCTCTTTCTTTTTTCATTCTTAGTTCTATTCCGAAAATCTTGTGTTTTGTTATCATGAAAGATCATGGATTGATAGTTGTTAAGGCTAAAATTAAAGTTGGACAAAACCACCAACGCGCTTCCGCTACGCTCGGAACATACAGGCCTACTGTCTCCATGAACGGGGTAATTCATGTTTTTATCTCTAGTTTTCATGGATGATTATATATATATATAATGAATATATATGAAATTTATATAATTATTAAAATTATTTATATGATGGAACCATGATAAAAGTAGAATTACAAAAATTACCAAACCAAAATATAAATGACAAACTAAGCATTTATCACTCAAAACTGTTGTTTTAATAAAGAATTCTTAATTAACAGGTTATAAAAAGGTTATAAATAAATCTTGTATGGTTATATATATATGATTTTGTTCCAAGAATATATTTATAATAAATCCTGATTCATTATACATTATTTTTGAATACATATGAAGGAAGTCATTCATGAGGTAAGGGTTCTTCATCTCAAATTGTCTTCTCTGGGACAGACGTTATGTTTTACACCTATCTACTTTTAAAAGGTGAATATAATTCCTTATATGATATTTCTTATAATTAATACATTTATATTCATGTTATTTATGGTTTCATTTGAATTTATTTATTTCATGGGGGTTAGGATTTTAATGTTACCAAATTATTAAGGGTTTATTTCACAATCTTGTCATTATTCAGGATTGTTTATGTCCAAGTTTCCAATGGGAGAATTAGTTGACCATTGTATCTTAAAAAATTTCTATTTTATTTTACTATGGTTATTTTTAGAAATAAATCCTTTCCATTCATTTTTCTCTATTAAAATACTGAAGATATAGAAAGAATATTTTTAATAAAAAATTACTTTTTTCTCTCTTAGATGAAAAATAATTTTATTCTGTATCCATTTTTTTTCAAAAATGATTTCAAAAATGTTTTTAATATTATAATTGAATTTTTTAAATTCATTTTTACCCATCATTTATTTTTTATTTTTTTAAAGGAATATTCTTGTCATTTTCCAAATGAGATACTTTTGACTTTATACTAAAAATGTGAAAATAATATTTTTCTTAATGTATATGACATGAATGGAATCTCTCGCCATCATTACTACTCAATAATACAAATCTTACATTACAATTTATCATTTTTATTTTTAAGTAAAATATTTTTCCTAACATCTAGGAATTTTTTTTTTGTTTTCAAAAGAAGATTTCAATGTAAAAAAGGGAACTTTCTTCAAGGATTTTTTAAATGACCTTTTTATTATATTTATATTCATAAATGACAACAAATCTTTATTATATTTATTCTCCACTAGGGATATGTTATAATGATTCCATTTGTATTCTCTATATGAATGGTCTATGATCAATTTGGTTGGGAAAATTATTGACATTATGTATTCTAGTTATTACTATATGGAAGGTTTTTTATTATAAGGACATGTTGATTAAATTTGTATTACATATTGATATGATGAATGTATTAGAATTATTAAGTGATTATTGGGCCCTGGAATTATATTTCCCATGATGCATTGGTATGTCATGTGAGACAAAATATTTTTTTGTATTTGGAAAAGACCTTATGTAAAGACCCATAAATTTCAATGAATTTTTTTTTCTTATTTGTTTTGGAATTTTACAAGAACACAGTTTCTGACGGCACTTGATTCCGAGGCCCGGTGTGCTCGGAATCATTTTCTGAAGTTTGCCTCGGGTACGTTCAGTGAACGGACGAGTGGGTTTTTCTATCTTTTGAACCGGTGCCCAGAATCGAATTCTGAGGGCACCGATGAAATTGCAGCACCGGTATTTTCTTAGAAACACCTCTTCCGGAGTTGCATTTTCTCGGGTGTGGTTTTTAATTTTTGGGCTTAAAGTTTAGAAATAAAATAATTTGTTAGAAAAACTTTATTTTATTTCACTTGAAGCCACTTGAAAGCCACTTAGACTGAGTTAAAATGGATTGGATGCTATCCAGAAATATCCTACCCCCTTGGTAGTATATTTGTGAGGTGGGGCCCGCACGAGCCCCGCCGTTTCATTTCGCTAAATAACGCACCCTCGAAAACCCGTCATTATGAAATTCAACTGACGCATTTTCTTAAATCCTTAACGCACCATTTAATTGGGCGGTTTATTTCATGAATTAAATGGGCGGTTTCTTTCGTTGAATTTATTCAACGAATTGATGGGTCGTTACTTACCTTTTTCGTTTGTTGGCGTAATAATAAAATAAGACCAACAAGTCTTTTTGGAGGATTACTCGTTGAGAGGTTTTGTCAGAGTTCTTGAGCCTTCATCCTCCTTCGAGAAGAACGCGAAGAACGTGAAGAACGCGAAGAACGTGAAGAACGCAAAGAACGTGAAGAACGTCGTCACCCTCAGAGTTTGACGACGCTTCATTCGAGACATTCTTCGGCGACGTTCCTTCCTCCACGACAGGATCCTTCGATCTTCCGTTGAGGTGAGTGTTTGTCATTCTTTAAATCTCCTTTGTGGTTTTTAACAAAACACGGATTTAATTATTTATAATTAAATATGTTGTTTCTTGGTCCGTTGAGTTCGTCGACGCAACGCCGGATTCCGCGACGACGCGACGCCTTTCCGCGACGACTCGATGATCCCCTCCTTCTGCGACGAGCAAATCCGCGAAGAACGTGAGTACGACGACGACTACGAGGTAGGGATTTTTGTTTTGGAAGTGCCCTTTTTCCCGTGGAAGTTTCTTTAAAATTAAAGAACCGGATGCAAATGAACAATTTTAATTTATTAAAATTGTTGTATCATGTGTTGATTTATTTTCTCCCGTTGTTTTTATCTAACGCGGAGGGTGCAGGCCAAACGAACACGGCCCGACAACCCTCCGCCGTTCTTCATGGTTGTGCGGATTTGGCGGGAAACGGAAAATTGTGACGCAAGGGCAGTTTGTCGATTCCGCAGTGAAGAACGGAACCCGGGAGGAGCAACGGCGCAGACGGGAAGGAAAACGGACCACCGGAGCGGCTCTGGGGGCCCGAAAAAGCCGGCGGCGGCGCCCGCTGACCTGCGGCCGCGCGGGACGCGGCTGAAGCCGCGTCCGACTGTCCAGGGCGACACCCCGCCGGTGCTGCGGTGGTGTCACTCGGGGGCGGCGGCTCCCCCCCGCGTCGAACGGGTCGTCCAGGGCGACACCCCGCGGGTGCCGCGGGGGTGTCACGCGGGGGCGATGGCTCCCCCCCCCCCCCGCGTCGCTCGGGTCGTCCAGGGTGACACCCCGCGGGTGCCACAGGGGTGTCACGCGGGGGCGGCGGCTTCCCCCCCCCCCCCCCCCCCCCCCCCGCGTCGCGCGGCCGCCCGGCCAAGCCGGGCCGGGATGGCCGAGCCAGGCCGGTCCGACCGGTCGGGCCGGATCGGGTTCGGACGGGTGGGACAGGGTCGGGTCGACCCGGTTCGGCCGACCCAGGGGGGGGGGGGGTCGGGCAGGGTCGGCCCGGGCCCGGACCCCCCGTCTTCGGACCATTTTCGGTAAAATGCCTGTAACTTGAGCTACGGGCCTCCAAACGACTCTCCGTCAGCGGAAACGCGATCCTTGGATCGAAACGGTCGTTTTGGTATATCCCACTAAACGGTTCGGAATACTTTGTGTTCGGCCGGGTTGGTTCGTACACGAAACCAACCGGGCCTTCGGAGCGGAAACAATGATATCTTGAGCTACGAACGTCCGATTGACGTGCCGTCGGATTGTTGAATTCCTCTAAGTGAGACAGATCTTTTGGCTCACTCCACCCGAGGTTTGGATGCTGGTGGAGTACGGTCGGGTTGGTTTTGCCTTAAAAACCAACCGGGCCCTTGGAACGAAAAAGCCAATAACTCTCAGACAGGGCGTCCGATTGACGCGCTGTCTGCGACGTTGAGTTCCTGTTGACGATACGGAACTTTTGGATACATAAAATTCGGACTTTGTGTCAGTTGATGTATCAGCCTCTCGGCTCGTGGAGCAGACCCTCCCGAACGAGCTTGCTATGTGCGGGAACCCTAGAGCTGGCTGTGACTGCTACTTCGACAGCGACGACCGTGCAAAGATCCTTGGTGGACTGCGATGACTACTACACTCAGAGATCCTACGTGGATTAGTGCTATAGGTCCTATGTGGGCCCGATCCTGTGTGGGTCCGATCCTGTGTGTGTCAGCGCTCAGCGGTTCTGTGTGAGTCAGCGCCTACAGGTCCTGTGTGGGCCTGATCCTGTGTGGGTCATTGCGGGGGTTAGTACCTTTCGATCCTTTGTGGGTCCGACGACTTAGATTGATCAGTGATCATCTTTATCGTCATCCGATGAAGTATACCTATGTGAGCTGAATCTTGAGTTACTCTCCTTTGTGGATTGTGTTGAGCTATCTTGTGTGGATTTACTGTTTACTCTCCTTTGTGGATTTTGTTGTGCTATCCGGTGTGGGTATACGTTTGCTTTCCTGTGTGGACTGGGTTGTGCTTGGGCTCGGACGTTGGAGCCGAACGGGAATTGATGACTTAGGTATATGTATGGTCATATACCGAAGCCGTGTCAGATGTTACTTCGTGATTCTATCTTTCCTTTGTGGATTATCCTTTGTGGATTTCGGGAGACCTTCGGGGGTCTCGGGGTCCCTACTGAGTAGCTTATACTCACCCATGCACGGGCTATGCCCTCACTTCGTGGTGTTGGTTGCAGACGACGGACAGCGCTGATCGTGGTGGAGGCGTGCGGAGCAGGACGGTACCTGGAGGTGGACTACTGGGCGGGACGTACTCGGAGCGGTCAGGTGGACCCGAGGAGCAGTGGAGGCTATCTGTACCCACCCTTCAGGTGGGACTCCCAGAGGATGGCTCGACGCTGAGGCTTTTCTTTTCAGTTGTTGTTTTTCCCTTTCAGTTGTACTTTACAGTTGGGCTTGTATATCTGGCCCCTTTTACTTTCAGCACAGCTTTTTACAGTTTTTACTTAGTGTTTACTTTTCTACTTGCTTACTCTGTGGTGCTTGTTTACTATTCAAAGGCAATGCCTTCCCTTTTTCCGGGATTTACGCCTTGGTGCTAGTCGCCAGCCCCTGGCCTATGGAAGGCGGGCTTGGGGTATTCACGGCACGGGCCCCGAGGACGGGTCGTGACAAATTGGTATCAGAGGCGGTCAGTTCTACCATAGACTCTGATCTTTCTTCTATGTGAAGCAATAGTGTTTAGCGTATTGAGTGTGGTTATCAGTCCAGGGAGTCCAGTGTTGGTGCGGCAGCCGACGTATCCGTACACTAGGACCCTGACTTCTGATTTCCGACTTAATGCACGAAAACATTGATTGGATGTGTGCTTCAATTTTTCATCGTGATTACTTTGTCAGCTCACCAGGTATACTGTTCTGACCGTGGCGCACTTGTTTCCTTTTCAGGATGGCCCGACGACAGTAGCCAGCTAGGGTTCCGAGAGTAGAGCGTGACGACAGCCTGCCGAGCGACGAGGACTCGGTACAGGGTCCGTTGACAGTAGAGGCACCGAAGGTACCTTTACCCGCCGAGCCCCCGATGCTTCTAGCACCGACCGCTGACGATGCACGACGCCTCAGAGCTCTTCACGAGTTCCAGTGCCAGCGACCACCCAGTTTTCGTGGGGAGACGGACCCCCAGGCAGCTGAGGACTGGCTGGAGGCGGTCGTTCAAGTTTTCAGGCTAGTGAGGACACCAGCAGACCTCATGGTGATCCTCGCGGCGAGCCTACTGCACGCAACAGCAGGACGATGGTGGAGCCTGATGCTCCAGGTGCACAATGAGGCCTCTCTCATCTGGACGGACTTCGAGGGCCTCGTCCGCTCAGATTTCGTCCCTGCCACCCTCTGTGCGGTGCGCATTCAGGAGCATCTTCAGCTACGGCAGGGCAGCTTGACGGTCGCTCAGTACGCAGAGAGGTTCACCGATCTTTCTCGCTACTCGACCGACATGGTACGGGACCCCTTCTTTCGGGCCCAGACCTTCGAGCAGGGATTGAGACACGAGATCAGGGCATCACTGTTCTCCCTCAGCATCCCGAACTAGGAAGTAGTACTGGAGCGAGCCCTTCTGATCGATAGATTTCTGGCTGAGTCTACAGCGAGACCTACCGCATGGCGGCAGGTGGCGGAGTCTTCGGCAGCAGGTAGCCAATGGATGACTCAGGGTTCCAGGCAGACCAGACCTTCCGGTAGACGACCTCAGGATACTGGCTCAGCAGTGCGGGGAACACAGCGTGAAGCCAGTCTTCCGAGAGGCAGGCAGTGCTACGAGTGCGGCGGGTAGGGCCACATGGCTCGTGACTGCCCGACCCGTCGTACCAAGGAGCAGTAGATGGTGGAGGGGCCACCCAGGCAGAGGCAGAGGGTCGACCGTGGCGGTCCGTAGGGAGGAGGCAGATGAGGCAGAGGAGCTGGCCGAGCAGCAGGTGGTGGGAAACGCTTTGAGGCTCTTCCACCACCACCACAAGGAGGTCCGCCCCGACAATAGGGAGCTGGCGGGTAGAGACAGGCACAACTCCAGGCAGTGGAGGCCTATGACCATGGCGTGCCAGAGATTATTTGAGGTACGATCTGTGTCTATTCCACCCTTGCTGCAGTTCTTATAGACACAGGAGTGAGTCACTCTTTCATAGATGCTTCCCTTGTTCAGAGCTCGGAGATTCCGACAGAGCTGTTGGCTCGATCCTTACGGCTAGAGACTCCTATGAGAGCAGACTCGACGATTACGCACTGGTGCCAGCAGTGTGAGCTTACTCTTGGAGGCGAGAGCTTCGGCTGAGATCTTCTTGTAGCGGCGTCGAGGCCTGATGACGTTATCTTGGGCATGGATTGGTTATCTACAGTCCATGCTCAGATTGACTATTTTAGGCGCAAGGTGTGATGTGTGCGCACCGATGGGAGCAGGTTCACCTTCATCGGTGAGAAGGGAGCCTTCACAGCATAGGATGGAATCACGCAGAGGAGAGGGCATCCCATCACTCATCAGTTGGCCAGCCTCATCCTTGTAGCAGTTGACATGCGGAGTCCTAGTTTTCCTGCAGTGTTGGATCAGTATGCGGACGTCTTCCCCGACGACGTTCCAGGACTACCTCCTCGCAGAGAGGTAGACTTTTACATTGATCTGTACCCCGGGACAACCCCGATATCCACTCCAGTGTATCGGATGGCCCCCGCTGAGCTTCGAGAGCTACGGGTATAGTTGGAGGACTTGCAGGGCAAGGTGTTCATCCGACCCAGTGTTTCACCATGGGCTTCCCCGATTTTGTTCGCCAAAAAGGTGGACGAGAGCTTGCGACTGTGTGTCGACTATCGTCTCCTAAACCAGGTGACAGTGAGGAACAAGTATCTGCTACCGAGGATTGATGACCTCTTTGATCAGCTCAAGGAGAACGGTGGTTCTTGAAGTTAGACCTCAAGTCAGGCTATCATCGGCTCAGAGTTCGAGACGAGGATGTGTAGAAGACGGCCTTCAGGTGTCGGTATGGCCACTATGAGTTCTTGGTTATGCCTTTTGGCATAACCAATGCTCCAACAGTGTTCATGAGCCTCATGAACAGGATCTTCCAGCCATACCTTGATCGATTTTTCATGGTCTTAATCGATGACATTTTGGTGTACTCGACCATGGAGGAGGAGCACGCCTACCACTTGCGGGTTGTACTAGACACACTCCGAGAGAACCCGCTTTATGGAAGGCTCTCGAAGTGCCAGTTCTGGTTGCGTGAGGTCCAGTTCTTGGGGAATGTCATTTCTGAGGTGGGAGTTGTAGTGGATCCCGCGAAGATCGAGGCAGTGCTAGCTTGGGAGCCACCCACGAGCGTGATGGAGGTGCAGAGTTTCTTTGGTCTAGCCGGATTCTATCGGAGATTTGTGCCGGACTTCTCCAGAGTTGCGGCGACACTCTCAGCTTTGACGAAGAAGGGGAAACCCTTTGTATGGTTAGACAGATGTCAGCAGAGCTTTTAGGAGATGAGGTAGAGATTGACCAACGCACCTATCTTGAGGTTTCCTGAGGAGGGAGTTGGTTACGTAGTCTACTGCGATGCATCAGGGACCAAACTCAGGTGTGTCTTGATGCAGGATCGGGCCGTGATTGCCTATGGATCACGTCAGTTAAGTCCGCATGAGCAGAACTATGCTACCCATGACCTGGAGTTAGCAGCAGTGGTCTTAGCTCTGAAGAAATGATGACACTATCTGATGGGTGAGCGCTTTATAGTCTTTTCTGACCACCAGAGTCTCAGGTACATCTTCTCTCAGAAGGACCTGAACCTGAGATAGCGGCGATGGCTCGAGTTCCTCCAAGACTATGACATTGAGATAGTCTATACTCTTGGGAAGGGGAACGTGGTAGTCGATGCCCTCAGCAGGAGGACGGGCATCCAGCTACTTGAGGAGGCGACAGAGCAGCTAGACTTCTTGCAGATATCCTACGTGGATAGAGATGGGGCAGCCTTCCTTCAGTCTCTCACAGTCTCTCCTCCCCTTCTGCAGTGGGTCAGAGAGGCACAGTGGGGGGACGCTGACTGTGAGACAATGCGTGAAAAAATATCCTCGGGACAGGCACCTGATGGTTTCTCCCTTGGAGCAGAGCACGACGTCCTTTGCAGAGGACGTACCTTGGTACCAGTCGCTTTACGAGAGGAGGTGCTGAGAGAGTTTCACACTTCTCCTTTGGCGGTACATCCTGGAGTGGCGAAGATGTACCAGGATCTCAGACGATAGAACTGGTGGCCGGGTATGAAGAAGGTTGTGGCAGAGTTTGATTCACTGTGCCTCACCTGCCAGTAGGTGAAGGCAGAGCATCAGGTACCAGCAGGCTTGGTACAGCCCTTGGAGGTCCCGGAGTGGAAGTGGGATGGGATATCTATGGACTTTGTGACTATACTTCCACACACTTCCAGAGGTCACGACTCCATTTGGGTGATTGTTGACCGACTCACCAAGTCGGCACACTTCTTACCCATCCGAGAGCAGGGCTCAGTGGAGAGCAAGGGGTGTCTCTACGTTCAGAAAATTGTACGGCTTCACGGTGTTCCATCGACTATCGTCTCCGATCGGTACACTCGTTTTACTTCCCGTCTTTGGAAGGGGTTGCAGGAGGCGTTCGGGACGCGGCTACGTCTGAGCACCGCCTTTCACCATCAGATGGATGGTTAGACGGAGAGGACCATTCAGACTCTCGAGGACATGCTCCACGCCTGTGTCCTTGACTTTGGTTGTAGATGGGTGGACCACCTACCCTTGGTGGAGTTTGCGTACAACAACAACTACCACTCCACCATCGGGATGGCACCATACGAGGCGTTGTACGGAAGACCTTGCAGATCTCCTTTGTGATGGACAGACCCTGGGGAGTCAGCACTTGTGGGACCAGAGATGGTCCGGGCCCTAACAGAGAAGGTCCAGGTCATCCAGGAGCGGATGAGGATAGCTTAGAGCCGGCAGAAGTCTTATGCTGACAGGAGGAAGAGGCCATTAGAGTTCGAGGATGGCGACCACGTCTTCTTGCGTGTCTCACCTCGACGTGGTTTGCGGAGATTTGTCCGAGGTGGCAAGTTGTCTCCATGCTTCATTGGACCATTCCAGGTCCTCAGCAGGTTTGGCGAGGTGGCTTATCGCCTGGCCCTACCACTTCAGTTGCACTGGGTGCACGACGTCTTCCACGTATCTCAGCTGAGGAGATACGTGCATGACCTGACGCACATCATTGACTATGGGGAGATAGACGTAGATGATGGGGCGACTTTTGCGGAGGTCCCAGTGGAGATAGAGGGTCCTACGTGGGCGATCGATTCATCTTGTGCGCATCAGATGGCAGCACGGGAACCTCCAGGAGAGCACTTTGGATCGGGAGGCTCAGTTGCGTGCTCAGTACCCACATTTGTTTCCCTAGTTTTTGATGTATCGTTACGGGGACGTAAAGCCCTGAGGTGGGAGTAATGTAAAGACCCATAAATTTCAAGGAAATTTTTTTTCTTAATTTTCTTTGGAATTTTACAAGAACGTAGTTTCTGACGGAACCTGATTCTGAGGCCCGGTGTGCCCAGAATCATTTTCCGAAGTTTGGCTCAGGTACGTTCAGTGAACGGACGAGCGGGTTTTTCTAACTTTTGAACCGGTGCCCGGAATCGAATTCTGAGGGCACCGATGAAATCGAAGCGCAGGTATTTTTTTAGAAAAGCATCTTCCGGAGTTGCGTTTGCTCAGGTGTGGTTTTAAATTTTTGGGCTTAAAGTTTAGAAATAAGATAATTTGTTCGACAAACTTTATTTTATTTCACTTGAAGCCACTTGAAAGCCACTTAAACTGATTTAAAACGAATAGGATGCTATCCAGAAATATCCTACCCCCTTGCTAGGATATTTGTGAGGTGGGGCCCGCACAAGCCCCGCCGTTTCTTTCCGCTATGTAATGCACCCGCGAAAACCCATCATTATGAAAGTCAACTAACGCGTTTTCTTGAATCCTTAACACACCATTTAATTGGGCGGTTTATTTCGTGAAAAAATGGGCAGTTTCTTTCGTTGAATTAATTCAACGAATTGATGGGTCGTTACTTACCTTTTTCATTTGTTGGCGTAATAATAAAATAAGACCAACAAGTATTTTTGGAGGATTACTCGTTGAGAGGTTTTGTCAGAGTTCTTGGGCCTTCATCCTCCTTCGCGAAGAACACGAAGAACGCGAAGAACACTATCACCCTCGAAGTTTATCGACGCTTCATCCGAGACGTTCTTCGGCGACGTTCCGTCCTCCATGATAAGATCCTTCGATCTTCCGTTGAGGTGTGTGTTTGAGATTCTTTAAATCTCCTTTGTGGTTTTTAACAAAACACGGATTTAATTATTTATAATTAAATCTGTTGTTTCTTGGTCCGTTGAGTTTGTCGATGCAAAGCCAGATTCCGCAATGACGTGATGCCTTTCCGCGACGACGCGACGATCCCCTCCTTCCGCGGCGAGCAAATCCGCGAAGAACGTGTGTGCGACGACGACTATGTGGTAGGGATTTTTGTTTAGGAAATGCCCTTTTTCCTGTGGAAGTTTCTTTAAAATTATAGAACCGGATGAAAATGAACAATTTTAATTTATTAAAATTGTTGTATCATGTGTTGATTTATTTTCTCCCATTGATTTTATCTAACACGGAGGGTGCGGGCCAAACGAACAATCCCCGACAGCCCTCCGCCATTCTTCGTGGTTGTGCAGATTTGGCGGGCAACGAAAAATCGTGACGCAAGGGCAGTTTGTCGATTCCGCAGTGAAGAACGGAACCCGGGAGGAGCAACGACGCAGACGGGAAGGAAAACGGACCACCAGAGCGACTCCGGTGGTCCGCGGAAGCCGGCGGCGGCGCGGGTCGTCGGCGCCCACTGACCCGCGGCCGCGCGGGTCCGACGCGCACGGGACGCGGCTGAAGCCGCGTCCAGCTGTACAGGGTGACACCCCGCGGGTGCCTCGGGGGTGTCACGCGGGGGCGGCAGCTTCCCCCCCCCCCCCCCCGCGTTGCTCGGCCGAGCCGGGCCGGACCAGGTTTGTCCGGGTCGGACCGGGTCGGGTCGACCCAGTTCGGCCGACCCAGGGGGGGTCGGCCCGGGCCCGGACCCCCCGTCTTCAGACCGTTTTCGGTCAAATGCCCATAACTTGAGCTACGAGCCTCCAAATGACTCGCCGTCAGTGGAAACACGATCCTTGGATCGAGACGGTCGTTTCGGTATATCTCACTCAAGGTTTCGGAATACTTTGAGTTCGGCTGGGTTGGTTCGTACAAGAAACCAACCGGGCCTTCAGAGCGGAAACACTCATATCTTGAGCTACGGACGTCCGATTGACGTGCCGTCAGCTTTGTTGAATTCTTCTAACTGAGAAGGATATTTTGGCTCACTCCGGCCGAGGTTTGGATGTAGGTGGAGTATGGTCGGGTTGGTTTTGCCTTAAAAACCAACCAGGCCCTTGGAACAAAAAAGCCAATAACCTTAAGACCGGGCGTCCGATTGACGCGTCGTCTGCGACGCTGAGTTCCTGTTGACGATACGGAACTTTTGGATACATCAACTTCAGAATCTGTGTTAGTTGATGTATCAAACTCTCGTCTCATGGAGCGGACCCTCCCGAACGAGCTTGCTGTGTGCGGGAACCCTAGAGCTGGCTGCGACTGCTACATCGACAGCGACGACCGTGCAGAGATCCTCGGTGGACTGCGACGAAGACTGTCCAGAGATCCTCAGTGGACTGCGACGACGACAGTGCAGAGATCCTCAGTGGACTGCGACGACTACTGCACTCAGCGATCCTACGTGGATCAGTGCTACAGGTCCTGTGTGGGCCCGATCCTGTGTGGGTCAGCGCTCAGTGGTTCTGTGTGAGCCAGCGCCTACAGGTCCTATGTGGGCCCGATCCTGTGTGGGTCATTGCGGGGGTTAGTACCTTTCGATCCTTTGTGGGTCCGACGACTTAGATGGATCCGTGATCATCTTTATCGTTATCCGAAGAAGTACACCTGTGTGAGCTGAATCTTGAGTTACTCTCCTTTGTGGATTGTGTTGAGCTATCCTGTGTGGATTTACTGTTTACTCTCCTTTGTGGATTGTGTTGTGCTATCCTGTGTGGGTATATGTTTTCTTTCCTGTGTGGACTGGGTTGTTCTTGGGCTCCGACGTTGGAGCCAAACGAGAATTGATGACTTAGGTATATGTATGGGCATATACCTAAGCCGTGTCAGATGTTACTTTGTGATTGTATCTTTCCTTTGTGGATTATCCATTGTGGATGTCGGGAGACCTTTGGGGGTATTGGGGTCCCTGCTGAGTAGCTTATACTCACCCCTGCACAGGTTATGCCCGCACTTCGTGGTGTTGGTTGAAGACGACGAACAACGCTGATCGTGGTGGAGGCGTGCAGAGTAGGACGGTTCCTAGAGGTGGACCACTGGGCGGGACATACTCGGAGCGGTCAGGTGGACCCGAGGAGCAGTGGATGCTATCTGTACCACCCTTCAGGTGGGAATCCCAGAGGACGGCTCGACACTGCGAATTTTCTTTTCAGTTTCTGTTTTTCCATTTCAGTTGTACTTTACAGTTGGGCTTGTATTTCCGGCCCCTTTTACTTTCAGCACAGCTTGTTACAGTTTTTACTTTGTTCTTACTTTTCCGCTTGCTTACTCTGTGGTGCTTGTTTACTATTCAAAGGTAATGCCTTCCATTTTTTTGGGATTTACGCCTTGGTGCTAGTCGCCAGCCCCTGGCCTATGGAAGGTGGGCTTGGGGTAGTCATGGCACGGGCCCCGAGGATGGGTCGTGACACCTTACCCATTTAGGTATGATGTCTTCGCATGAGGCGCTGACAATATGTTTATGATGTCTTAGTATGAGGCCTCAATAATAGGGGTGTCCATGGGTCGGTTTGGGTTGGGTTGAGGGCTATTTTGGACCCAACCCAAGAAAAATAGATCGGGTCGGGTTGGGTCAGGTCAGAGATGTTTTTGGATTCAGTCCCGACCCGACCCAACCCGTATCAAATTGGGTTGGGTCTGGTCGGGTTGATCGGGTTAAGGAAAAAAAATTGTTTGGTATTTTTTATGATCCCAAACTACAGGTTGACAGATTTACGACAAAAAAATTTGGTCTGTTATTTTTTTGGCTATCACCCCATGGGATGATCGGGTTACGTATTTATCTACTTCATCTTCTTCGCCACACCAGGGAACACCCGTATCCTCTACTCGGTAATAAATATTCCAAAAAAAACGTCAGTGTTCAACTCGATGGTGTAATTTGATTAGCTTGACTGCAAGTAGATATAAAGGTTTTAGGAGGTTCAAGGTGAGGCCAAGAGGGTGATGGGAATGGGTTAGTGCCTGACATCGATATATTTGGCACCGCACACAGTCGTGATGGAGATGGAGGTGGTGGTAGAGGAAGGGGGTACATGCAGGTGTGGCGTGGTGGATACACTAAACTGGTGAGGGCAAGGGAGATGTTCAATGATTGTTTTCTTAGTGGATCATCCTCCGTCGGATCTTTGAATCATTAAAATTTTTCTATCTTCCTTTGGTTTTTTGCGTTTTCTTTAGTTTTTGTAGCAAAATAAAATGAAATCCAGTTATCTTTATGTTTTTTCTTGTTGATCAGGCATTGTTTTTCCACTGATTCCACATGTCTCGATTTCTTTGAATTTATTTAATGTTTGTCAGAGAAATTTCATAGAAGATTCAATAATCTATGCAATTAATAGAGTATTAATGTAATGTTGGACAATGTCATGGACTCAATGGACGGTGTAGGAAAGGAGAAAGATAGCAGCGTGGGGTGAGGGTGAGGGGGAATTGGGTCGAGGGGCAGGGGGAGAGGGCGAAGTCTGAAGAGGTGACTCATAGTAGTTGGGTTGGTTGGGTCGGGTTGGGTCAAATTTTTCCCAACCCGTGACCCAACCCAACCCGACCATGATATAACCCAACCCAACCCAACCCATGGTATAAATTGTTTAACCTGACCCAACCCAATCCAACCCGATCAGGTCGAGTCGGGCTGGTCGGGTCGGGTCGGATCTGGACACCCCTACCCAACAATAAGTTTTTTATGTCTAAAATTATGCATTCTATAAATATTAAATTATTTACTGATGTCAATGTGATTATTTTAGTAGTTATGATATCTATGGATACGTTTCAAGATCATGTGATTATTTATAAGGAATTATTTGATAATCACATTTCCTCCATATTATTCTTTATGATCAAGTTATTGATTAAATGGAATGTTATTTCAGATATTTACATTTCAATATTAATTTTTTCCTTATTAACTCTTAATATATTCCCTTATACATATCCCTTATTAATAATTTCATCTCACCTCTTTCTGATGTTTCTTTTCCGTAGGATTCTAGGAAGTGTACTATGATTGATATGCAATGATATTCTCAAGAGAATAATGATGTTCACAATCAAAATACTCTTTTTCATTTTATTTTTTCAAATCTAATGAGAGATTCAAATATGTATCTATTTTTCCTAGACTAATAATCTATTGGTCATTTTGGGTGTGATCACTTATATCTTATACCGTTATAATAAAGTAACTATCATCCTAGAGTTATGGTCATTACAAAAATGACCTCACTATGTAAGGTATTTTATCATACTATGTTCGAATGCACTAAAATTGAAGGATTTGGGACCTAGTTTTATCTCCCTCAAGCCTAGAATTTTGTGAATGGAATATAGGGATCCTTTGTTTGATCTGAATTCATAAAAAACTCTATAAACCATGTCTGGATTTGAATATGGGGATTGAATTTATTATTCCAATAATTGATAATCCTCTTTGATATTTCTGGTATAGTTTGTTTACTTATAAAATTTGATAGGGAAAATGAGGTTTCTAGATATGGTAATTTTTCAAGAATTTTGGATGCAGTTGACCTTAAGGATACCCTCATTGATACTATTCCTTGTTTCTAATGAATCTATGATAGATATTTCCATTGAATATAAACATGTGCATGAACTTTGTGATAAATGAAATTGAATTGGGAACTCATTGAAATATGATGAAGAAATATGATATGCAACAACTGTAAAAAGTTTGGGCACATGATTGAACACTGCAGGTTCAAGATATTTCTAAACACTCATTTTTGGAAAGATATGAAGGCCTCTAAATTTGGATATGATTGAGATATAGTTATTTAATTCAATTATGTTACTATGACTGATATATTTTCTATGAGGAATTCACAACAAGTGAAGGATTCTATGATAAAAATTAGGGATAAATCTCATGTTAATGAGGGATGTGTTTCTGTAATGGATAATTCCCAAGATTCTTTTCTCATTAGGACACAAAGTATGACGTATAACCCTTATATGTTGGAATATGTCTCTCATCTTAATAAATCATGATATGATAAAGGTTTTGGTGGGAAATGGTGATGTTATAAAATAGATTACCTAACTGTTTTAGATAACTGAATTTGCTAACAACTAGGCCATGGATGATGAACCTCAAATGCGTGGAAATAATTATGTTCATGTGACTCACATAATTGAACATTCTCCTTTGGTACCTACACATACAGACACTACACCCTTTTAGGTGAATCCCAAATGTCACTTATTTATGGAATATCATCAGCTACTAGAGTGGAATCACATTTTTCAGTGGGAATACAATAACTCTGGAGGTGGTTAGATGTAGTAAAAATGATGATTATTTTGAAAATTACCTTGATACAATGGTCTGTTCAATTAATAGGGAAATTGAAACTGACCATGATGACTTGTAGAAAGGCCTTCACATGACTTCAATGTCCTAAAAGGGGGAATGGTATATTTTTATGGTCTCTATCCAGATGTATGGAAAGAAGGCCTCACCTAAGAAGTAACATGGCTCAAATCCTAAGGCAACATGAATTTCTATTCTCAAGGTATCACCAACTCCACTAAGCTGAAATAATATGACTAATGTCTCTATGAATGATCATGGTACCCTTATGTAACCTACTACTTTTGAGATTACAGAAAGGGTTAGTGAGGTCTCAGAAAAGTGTGATAAGCCTGGAACATCATATGTGCTAGTGTATGAATAGTTAGATGCATTGAACCTAGCTTGCAGAAACACACAGTTATAAGATGAGAATAGGGAATACCAATAAGAACCTTTTGGATGTAGTAAAAATCTATTGATTAGGATAGGGATATTGGGATAGGTTGGAATTTGATTTCACATATCATAAATACCTTGAAAAGAGGGCTTATATTAACAATATAACCAAGAATGGAAATGATGTGAAGTTGGTGGGTGTTTCCTCCCCCAAAAGTTTCTCCATTCGTGGAAACATTAATAATCTCGAGTTTGATAGATTTTATCATGAGTTCATTGGGAAGGATGGTATTAGAAACAGAAAGTGGATATCTCCTATTATATCAGAATTTGGAAATGATGTTAATAAATCAACACTTGAGGCATTAAGTGACACCAAATTATCAAATGTAGGTTGTGTGGAGCCTAATAAATCCCCTACACAGGATGAAAATAAATTTGATCCTCTATAGTCTCCATATCATACCTCCTTGGCATTGCATGGGAAGACATCAAAGAAGGCTATACCTAGTCAATGTGCCTTAATTAGAAATGATGCAACAAAATAAGAGGATTCTATAGTGGACACAAATCTAAAGGATGAGTATTTGGATGAGTCAAGGTAGACTCATACCTAGATGAGTGGTTGACACTCGACTAGTTGGGGTGGCTTTCAGGGTAGGGATAATTAACATAAAAATGATTAATGTAGTCTGACAACATCCAGCTTGTGGCTCACATTGTTCTATTGATGCTTTTATGTTTATTGTTTCCTTGTGGCATTTTTATGCCACACCTTTGATCTTGAAACTCCATGTACCACATGTGGTTTTGGGTATTTTTTTAATAAAATCCTCTAGGACAATGAATTTAGTCCTTCCAAATCCATGGTTCGACCCGTCTCTGATTAATAAGTCTATAAATAGTAATATTATGTATATTTTTTTGACAATATAATATTATTTATAAAACTATAAAATTTAAATTAAGAATTTTAATCTTTATGTATATATATATTTAAAATTGCTAATATATAGGTATATTATTATTGAAAACTAATTTTAGAAATGTATATATTGTATTGATTGCATATAAAAAATATAATTAATTATTAACTACATTTTTAATTCTAAATTATAATTAAAAATATTTTTATTTATATAGATGTATAAATATTTTTATATGTGTGCATGCGATATATAGTTAACCAACACATACCTATGTGTATCCGACTATACACGTACACATACACAAACATGCACATAAACATTCACATACACATGTACACACACACACATGCATAAACGAATACATATACACATACAAACATGCATACACATACATACATACATCCATACACACACCGAGACATACATACACATACGTACACATACACATACATATACACACACATACATATAGACAAATACATACTAGTACATATATTCACATACATTCACATACACGCACATGCGCATACATACATATACACAGACATAAATATATACATAGATATATGTATATTCAGATATAAATATATACATAAGAATATACATACACACACACACACACACACACACATACATACATGTATACATACATA
The DNA here is from genome assembly GCA_963277665.1 of Viscum album. NCBI lineage: Eukaryota > Viridiplantae > Streptophyta > Magnoliopsida > Santalales > Viscaceae > Viscum > Viscum album. Next base: position 1,079,148,659 of record OY728145.1, on the reverse strand, counting down.
CATACATACATGAAAATACACCTATGTATGTACACATACACATAAATATGCATACATGTACATGCATACATGTACGTGTAAACATACATACACATACATACAAATACATACACATACATACCCATAAATACATATGCACATGCATACATAAATGCATATGCATAAACACATAGAAATACATAGAAATACATACACATACATACATGCATATATACATACGCATATACAAACACACATTAACATATGCATGAATAAATTAACACATACATACACAAATAAACATCAATACATAAAAATATGTGCATGTATACATGCATAAATATATACACATACATACACATTCATATTTTATATACATACATATAATGACCCACTGTTTTTAAATATTTTTTTCTTTTGTTATAATGTGAGCTTTTCAAGTCCAACCAAACTCACATCAATTTGTAATCCGACATATGGCAAGAGTTAAAATGCTAGATTCCCCCTTAGTAGGATTTCTAGATCATTTATAGATGATGATATAGTGAGTGCTGAGAGTAATGACACATGCAGGGGTAAATAACCAAGTACATGCTGGCATATCATAGGACGTAGGAAGGTGACCATTAGGGAAGGACATTGGTGTCTTTAGGCATCAAAAAATTTAATTAACTAGTTATATAGTGGGTCAACTCTTAAATAGGGGTGTGATATGTCCTAGTTATCCTAATGGTGTGTGTGTTTTTTATTTTCTTATAACCTAAAAATCTTAAATATCATTATATTAAATTTACATATCCATTCTTAATGAAATTTGGATGGAAAGTGTGGGAACTCTCCACTTTTGATTCAAAAAATGGTTATCAAAAATCCTAATTCTTGCACATTGATTCATGGAGTCTTTCAATCTAGATTGATAAGAATCTTTTAAAGCCCCCCTTAATGGTGCTGATACATGGAGAAATTCCTTCATCACAGATCACAAAGGTATCTCCTTTATAGAATCTCTTGATAGTTCTTTGAAATACACAAGTTATTTCAATGTTTATCACATAATAATTTGGTCAGAGGATGGAGGAATATCAGTGGTGGGTGATTCAAAAGCCATAAAAAAAATAATGGAGCTATGTAAGTTATCTCTACTTGGTAGAATTGCTTATGAGAAAGGTGTTAAACCTCAATCATATGAATATCTTTAGAATAAGATCTCAAGATGATGAATCATCCATAAATGGAGTCTTATACGAATCCTCAAAGGCTACATTCACATTATTCTGGAGAGGCAAGGAGAAATAAATTCTGTAGGGAAAATAAGGAACCTCAATTTAAAACCTCATCTTTTTAGTTGTCATAATTAGTGGCCAACTTCAACACTACAATCAGAATCTAAAAAATGAATAGGTTTGGACTCAAATTCATGGGATTCCATGGGTTTATTGGAATCTTAAAATTATTAATAACCTGGACACTAGATTTGGTACTCCATTTAAGATTGATCATCGCACCATCAATGGTGACCTTGGCCTCTATTCAATGGTCCTTGATGAAATCAACATGGAATCTCCTACTCTTGAGATAATTTCTATAATCGAAAATTACCATAAATTGGAGGTTATGCTCGAATATGAGAACCTTACACCCTTATGTGATCACTACAGGATCGTGGGACATGAAATCAATAATTGTAGAGTGGTTAAAAAGTTGGTTGCATAAACCCCTAGTGCTGTAACCTAGAAAGAAGTTTCAAAAGGGAAGAAGAACAAATCAGTGGACAATGTCCAGAATGATAGGCCTAATCAGGTCAAAATCATGAAATGAGGTAATATTTCTAGTACAAGAAATTCATGGGATGACTTGGATGAACAGGAAGAGTAACATAAAACTATTCTTCAATTATATAAACAACCCGAGGATAGAAAAATGTAAGCTAAAACTTAATCCATCTTGTTACATATTTCTGGTCTAGATGAACTGGAACAGATGCTAGAAACAAACCTTGTATCTGAAATAATGAGTGAGAAAAAGGTTTTATCTTCACAATTGCCTATTAATGGTCCCGATGGACCCAAAAAGAGGATAGGTAATAATCAAGTGTCTGGAATAATGCATGAGAAACAAGTTATTGATCATAGATTAAGATAATCTTCTGTTAAAACTACTATTATTTGTAGTGGAATTAACTTAAACCATCTAGGTGATGAGGGAGGGGCCAAAGAAACACTACATGTTCTAGAATCAAATAAAAATCCAAGAAATTATGAAGAAATAAGAAAAAGAATTTTTTTAAAGGGATCCAGAACACTCAAATCAAGGTCAAAGTGAGGATTATCTTCTAGAACTATTAGGGCATAGCAAACCCTAACACTGAATATTCCTTATGGATGATTGTAGGTAAATATAAACTGATCTTATTGGAGTGTACGATCCGAAGAAAATCCAAACCAAGAAAGACAAGTTCATTTATAACAATGGGTATCAACACTAGGAAAAGACATAGAATTCCACTATTCAAGTTCTACTCTAGATTCTAATTCACAGTTGTATGGAAAATCCTACTATTGTTCAAGAGGAAGATAAATTTATCACTTACTATTATTCCAAGGATAACAATAGAATTTTCATAATTATTGTTTATGCATTCAATAATTACATTGATAGAAGATATTTATGGGCACAGATTGAAGGACTTACTAGTTCCATCAAGGAATCATGGGTGATCATAGGAAATTTTAACTTGATTCTTCATGTAGATTAGAAGATAGGCCTTGTTTTCTATTTGGCCTATATTAAAGAATTCAATGCCTATATTGAGGATTCCGATTTAATGGAATTCCACCTCACTGGAGCTGAATTCACTTAGTATAGAAGACATCTCAAAGGTGTGAGATCCAGTAGAATTGATAGAGTTTTTGAAAATGATGCACCATTAGGAAACTAGAGATCTATCTCATGTTTCACTATTGAAAAAAACCATTCAGAACATCATGACATTATGGTTAACTTTCATGGTATCAAGAAGAAACATCTTATACATTTTAGGTTTAGTAATTCTTGGTAAGACCTTCAATAATTCTATATAATTGTGCAGGAATGCTGTTCCAGACCTACAAAAAATGTCAACACATTTTTTTTCACAACCAAACTAAAAAATTTAAAAGATACTATGAAGGTTTGTAGAAAAAAATATTTCATTCATCTTGATGAGGATATTAATTCTTTTGGAACAATACCTTCACTCCATTAAAAAAGAAATCACAAAAAACAACTTCCCTATAGGAATCACCCAAGATGAAGAAGTGTCTTTTTAGCTCAAAATTATTATAAGGCTCAGAGGAAGCATTAAAAAGTCACTTTTAAGGCCAAGTGGCTCAATTACGGGGATAGGAATACCAAATTATTCAATAGTATCCTAATGGATAGAAGATCCAATAAATAATTTTCTCTTTTAAAATATGGAGATGAAATTCTAAATGAAAGGAAAGCTCTGGATGATCACATTGTTCCATTCTATGAGAATATTTTTAATAGGACTTAAAGAAATGTGGATCTTAGGGAAGGAATTATTCCAATGTTGGTCACTGAGGCAGTCAATGTGCTCCTCACATTTTTTCTTCTTAACTTTGAAGTTAAGGATGTTGTTTTTTGACTCAAAAATGAAAGATCACCTAGGCCGAATGGCTTTACCAAATAATTATTTATGCATTTTAAAGAGATCATCTAGACTAATGTTTGAACCTGGTTAGGAATTTTTCTAAGGGTGGGTCCTTCTCTCAAGGATTCAATGCCCAATTTATTTCCCTCATCCCAAAGGATGAAAATGCTAGTGAAATAAGTCAATTAAGGATAGTTATTCTAGTGAGTATAATACACAAAATCATCCCCAATATTCATTCTAACATATTTCTTGGATTTCAAACAAAATCATTTCTTAGAATTGGATTAGTTTTGTGTTGGGAAGAAACATAACATATTTCTTGATTTCTACCTTGTAATGTGTGAACCACCCTAGAAAATAAACTTGGGGAGGCAACATTTCTCTTAATATTGACATCAAAAAAATCCTTTGGAACTATGGACTGGGGATTCTTATATAAGGTTCTCCTATGTTTTTGATTTAATGAGGATTTTATTAGAATGATCAAAGTCTTTATTGGCTGTGCCTGCATATCTATTTTAATTAATGGGTCCTCTAAAGGCTACTTCAAGTGTTCCATAGAGGTGAGATAAGGAGACCCTATCTCTACTACCATTTTTTCAATTTCAGATGATTATCTTAGCAGACTCTTACTTTACATGGTGAGAAATGGTGACCTGAAAACCATCAGGGTAGCATGAGGTATTTCAACACCTTCTCATATCTTTTTTTTCTGATGATATTGTAATATTTACTTAGGGATACTAGAGTAATATCAATAACATCAAGGAGGAACTTCTATATTATGAATGTGTATCAGGCTAGGAAGTCAACTAGAGAAAGACCATAATTTACTTTGAAAAAAATATACCAACCTATAGTAAAATGGAATGATTAATGATTTGAGAATAAGGGAAGTCTCACTACCATTTATTTACCTTGGTGTTCCCATGTTTTGGGTTAGACCATGTTTATCCTACTTCACCAATATTTTGAGTTAGTTCACAAGAACATTGGCTTCTTAGAAAGGTAAATCTCTTTCTATGGTTGGAAGAGCTTGCCTTGTTAAGCATTTGATTGTCTCAAGGATGGTTTATTCATTAATGGTGTACACCAGTCCCACATCAATTATTAAATCCATAAATATTATTATTAAAAACATAGTTTTTAGGGAAAGTATTCTAGAGATAAATATTATTACAGCCTTATGGATATAATGATGGATGGCTATTTCTTATGGGGTCCTTGCCATCAAGAGCTTGTCCCCTTTTAATTAATCCCTACAAGACCAATTTGTTTGGAAACTTCTAAACAAAAACACAGATTCCTTGGTCTTCCTTAGATATAAATTTTTGGTCAAATTAAAAATAGGCTGCACCTGTTACATGGAATCCTTGATATGGCCTGGGTTTAAGGAAGTCTTTCATAAAATCTTCAGGCAAGATCATTGGCTGATCTGTGTCAACTCCTTGCCCAAATTAGGGACTAATAACTAGGATGGGAATCCCCTCATTGATCTAACAGATTCCATAGACAACATCATTTACTATGATATTTCTATTAAATAACAAATGGAGAATTTTAATAACCTTCCTCAAGACCTCATATAGGTTGTCTCATGCTATGATTTATTAAGGAAGGACGACATACCTATATGGGAGTTTTCCTAAAATGGAAAAAATTGATTCTAAGGACTTATATAACAATATTATGCATGGATATCATAAATGGATTGGTGAGTTTAATTAGAAATGGACCTCTCAATCCAAATTCACACTTTTATGGAGGATATCTATCAAAAAATGCCATATTGATGTCAACATACAGTAGGTCAATATTAATACCTTCTCTAGGTGGGTGCTTTTCCATCAGCACCGTGAGGATGTTGACCCCATTTTCCATAGATGAAAAACTATATCCTTTCTATGGAAGGTTATCTAATATATCATTGAGGTATGACCACCAAGATCAGGAATCCTTAGAGTCTTTCTTTATACACTACTTGATAATAAGCTATCTAAGAATATTGACATTCTATTCAAGGCAACCTGTATTGAGCCAGTTCATGCTATCTAGAGTGGACAAAAAATATCCATACATGACAATTCTAGCTTCAATGAAAAAATTGCCCTTGCTAAAGTCTTTATGGTAGAAAATAAATCCAAGATGATTCACATTGAACACTATATTAATTTTTTGTAGGAATAAATTGTGCTGAAGAGACTGAAGGTTAATGGTAACGACCCTCCACCTCCCAAAACAATTAAGGATTTTTGGATCTCTACTTTTACCGGAAGGATAAAACGCAACTCATATGGTTCCTCACATGGAAACCCAGGGCTAGAAGGATATGGTATTTTCTTTAGGGACTCTGCTAGAGATTTCATCGAGTATCAGTATGGATCTTCTAGCACTTCTTCATCCTTGGATGCAGAAATGAATGGTTTAATAAATGCAGTTCACATCACGAAGCATATGAACTGAAAAAACAAATGGTATGAATCTAACTCCACAACTATTTTCCATGCTGTGAGAACTGGGAAAATACATCTCTCCGAGAAATTGATAGTGAAATGGATTGATTTCTTGCACAATCATTCATTAATGAGTGACATTATCACATACATATTTTGCAAATCCAAGGAACTTGTGGATGCGCTTGCAAGAAAGAGAGTGAGTAGTGAGGCCTATATTTTATATAGTACTCTCCCTAATGATCTTTTACCAATGTTACACAGGAAAAAATGTAATATTTATACCTTCAGTTTTCTTATTGATGAATTAGCATTGTGGTCATCTTTCTCAAAAAAGACAATTTTATTGTATTTAAATACATTATTAAATTTTTTTATTGATTAAAATAATATTTTTTATTATATAATTTATGAAAATATAATTGATAATAAATTTATACTTTAATATAAATGATATTTTTAAATATACATTTTATATCACAGAAAAATTAATATATTAATATATTTAATTATATAATTTATAATATATAAATACATGTACACTCACACAAACATATAATTATCAATGTATATGTATAGTTTAAAATATTTTCATATTAAAAACTTTATAATATTAATGTAAATATAAAAAATTATATATGAACTATATTTATTATATTTTTATTTTTATTTATATATTCCATATCACAATATTTTATAATATGTGTTTGTGTGTAAAGATAATTTTATATATAAGAAATCAGCATAAAATAAATAAAAATCATATAGAGGATTATATATATATATATATATATATTAAAATAGGATTGGGAAAGGCTCTGTTTTTATTGAATGAAGAAAACACCTATTTTTTCTTTCTAATTAGAGGGGAACTCATTACGGGGCATGCAAGACCAGGGAATTAGATCCCACTACATAGTCATTGGAATTGACCAGTAGGACCATGGATTTCTGGAAAGCATAGTGTCAAAGAGAGCCAATTACAGTGGCCAATAGGCCCTAACTCATAGGTCCTTTGGCTGGACTACATTGCGCCCACCTTTCATAAATCTCATGCACCAGAGCCACCAAAGGCCGCCACAACCTGTATCACCCCCACTATCATCCCCATGTGCCGCTGTTAGCATATGGAACACCCCTTCTATCATCCCTATGCATCTGCACCATTAGTGGATGCCACTTGTGGCCATCATCATTGCCTATGCACCTACACCCACAGAGGCCCGTTGTCTCTGTGCACCCACACCACCAGATGTCACCATCTTCATTGCCTTCACCAACATCCCCATGCACTAGCATCATGTTGACACCAAACCTCCCCCATTTTATCACACATGGGGAAGATAAATCTCACCCCCTCAAAAATAAATGGGGGAGGTTTGGGTAGTGACTTGGAATTGAACCCCAATCTTAAGGATGCATTTGGAGATTACATAAATATGTATATGTAAAATATATATACAAGGTAACCTTTATGTGTGTGTGTATCTATATATTTATATACATATATTTTAACACATATATGTGATGTTAAATGTATATATATAAATATATATGATTATAAATATATATATATTATAAATTATATAATAGGAAAGTAAATATATAAAATTAAATATGAAATTTATTTCATTTATGTTTTTTTTATTTGTACGGTTAAGATTACAATGTTTTATAATATATGTGTGTAACTATAATTATGTATATAATTGTAAATATGTATAAATTAATATATATATATATATTGTATTTATATAAATATATATAATTATTTTTGTATAAATCATATTTGAATATATATAAATATGTATATATAAAATATATTATTTTTGGTACCATTTATATGTTCTAAAAAATCACTGACACATGCATTAATTTATTAGCGCTAAAAAACATTGATAATGGATGACCTTTATCAATACTAAAAAAGAGATAATAAAGGGTGATATTTTATCATTAATTTTTTAGTAGTGATAAATGTTTCCATTATGAGAACTATTAAGTAGTGAAGAAAAATGGTTTCCCTTCATCAATTTTTTTGGAATTGATATATGGTAGTGTTGAATAAAATGTAAATTATATTAGTTCAATCCTCAAATTTTAAAGATCAATAACTCTTTAAATATTTATTCATTGAGCTTCTCTTAGGTGGTTTGAAAGGTCTTGTTGTAGTAGTTTGAGCCAGATAAGTTCCACTTTTGACCGTAGTTGTGATGGTGGTACTGGTATAGAGAGTATAACTCTCCATGAATATACTTTTCATTGTTATTATATTCACCTTCAACTTTGTCAGGAAAGAGACATGTACCATTGATTTTTTTGTTTGACATTAAATTGGCTCTCCCCAAAAAATATGAAAAACAACTTATGTAATGTTTCTTCTCCCCATTACATAGACTACCACACACACACACACACATTTCTAAATCATAATCACATATCAACCTTTTCCAAAATCTAGTAAACACACTGTTTAGGGGAACCCCAATTCTTATTACCTTATTTAATTCCTAGGATCACACAATGATGATAAAATTTTAGTTTATATAGAGTTGAGAAATGAAGAAATAACAATTTCTAAAAATCATACAACCAAGTTAAGTGAAGAAAGAATGTAGGGAAAAATAAAACTAGGATTTAAAGTTGTTCAAACCACTTTGGTCCTAGTCCATGATTAGAAAAACACCCCATTACAACCATTTATTAAATAGAAAAAACAAAAAATACATGAAAATATGAGATAGTATATAAAACCTTTTGAATTGTACTAAAATTCTTAACTAGAGAAGAACATATTCCCTATAGTCCATGAAAATATTTTCTTCTCTAGTTAAACATCATTCCTAACAGATGTACTACAATAACCACTTTAGTGAATGCCAATGTGAATTACCCATATATCGAATGATCCTCATCATAGTGCACACAAAGAAGGATATATTCAACCTAATATAAATCATAACGTATATAATGCTACCCACAACATTATAATATGGGATTCTAATCATGTGTTTAATATTAGTAGTAGTGGTAGGAGTGTGAGAAAATGATACAATGAAATTTTGATAAATTGGAAAAATAAAAGGTTTTAAAACCTCAACCAAGTATATCTTAATCACTTTAAGTAAATAGGAACACTAAGATATATAAAGTAACCCTTGATGTCTAACCCAAATGGTTTCTATAACAAATATCTACTTCACACAATCCAATTATTTCATAAGATAAATTAAATTTCATTTTTACATTGGTGATTAATTTCATATTACTACATATGATAACTATGTCATCAATATAAAAAAGCAGATAAAGAATGGAATTTTAAACAAATTTATAATAATCACATGCAACAAACTAACTCCTATTAAACCCATAAAACAACATGAATGAATCAATATTTTATACCCTTTTAATAGGATTTTTTATCCATAAAGTAATTTGTTAAGAAAAAAAACATGTTCAGTTTTAAATTCATGTTCAAATCCTATAGGAAGATTTATGTATAATTTTTCATCTAAATCACCATGCGAGAAATAATTTTTTATATGAATTTGTTCAACTTGTAGATATAAACAAGAAAAAGAAAGAAAGAAACATTACAATAGAATGATGTTTAACTAGAGAAGAAAATATTTTAGAATTGTCAATTCCATCTCTTTGAAGAGAACCTTTTAACACCAATCTATCAATATATTTGATTTTATTCCCTATAGTTTTATTTTCTTTTCTTATATAGATGCATTTATTTCCAATCACATCAGAAGTAGCAGGTTTATTAACTATAAAACAAGTATGATTCTTTTTAAGGGATTCCTTCTTATATTTTATGCTGAAAATCTAGTTCATTGAATTGAATTCATTGGTATACTTAATGTATATTTGGGTATCCACACCATCAGGATCATGGTAAACATGTAGATAAAAGGAAACCATATCAGTATGGTTATACCTAGAAGGTGGTCTGATAACACTCTTCTCCACATTCATTGAGAGATGTTAATCTCTATGGTCACTAAGATCTTCAGAATATGAAGAATCATTAGATTTTAATAAAGAATCTAAATCAACTATAGGGACATGTGGAGGAGTCTCAATAAGAGACTCACCATCAGTGAAAGGGTTAACCTCAAGAACCATATTCCAAGAGAGATCAACACTTCCATTAGTGGGAGGATAGAATCTATGAGGAAGAGATTCTTGAAACATCACATCACAACTAAAAATGAAATTATAAAAACTTGGTTTATCTACCAATATATTATACCCATTTCACTCGCTTAGGATAACCTATGAAAATATATCTAACAACCCTAGGATAAATCTTTTCAGAATTAAAATTATTATAATAATTATAACAAAATACTTTAAGATATTTATAGGATGGGACTAGCTACTCTAAAGATCCTTTGGATTATTAATCCCATTGGAATATGAGGCACACCTATTTATCCAAAAATTGTCCTAATGGAAGCCACATCCCAAAAGGACTTGAAAACACTAATCTTGAAAGCATGTTACACACATGCTTAAGAATAGTTCAGTTCATGCATTTAACTATACTATTTTTTAAGAGTATGAATAAACATTCAATTTCTCAAAATTTCCTCATCATCAGGTATTTAATAAACTCAATATACATTTATTCATGGTTTTCATCAGTCCTCAAGGATTTAAATTTTTTCTAAGATTGATTTTCCATAGATGAAATCCTAGTTTTAAACACCTCAAAGGTATGTGATTTGTTTATCAATATTCAAATGAAAACTTTTCATGAAAATTAATATATACGAGTGAATAAATAAGAGTCTCCACCAAGGGAGATAATCTTAGAAGGTCCCACAAATTAGAGTGCACATACTCAATTATTGACTATATTTAAAGATGGATTTCTCAAAACTGACTCTTTTAGACTTACCTAGGACTCCATCCTGACAAAATGGAAAATTAGATTGTGTAACATATGATAGGAAAACCATTCTTACTCAATTCCTATTAACCATTATTACTCAAATTTTCTATCCTTCTAGGTCAAAGCATAATGTTGTCACTATTGGTCACATAAGTGTTTCCCATATTCTTGTTGAATGTATTTCCAGTACTGAAAATTTAGTTATTTACAATGAGACATTTCTGAAAGGGTCCCTTTGTAAATGATTTATTGTAGAGAATGGCATCGCAAATGATGTTTTTTTTGACGAACAATCACAAAAAAGTATTTGTTACAGGAATCCATCATGTCGCCAATACTTTATCTGTGTTTTTTAAAAAACACTTTCACGACGGGCCCATCATAAATGACTTTTTGTGATAGGCCCATCACAAATAATTATTTTCAATGAGACCTTCCCAAAAGTACTAAAAAAACTAAATAAATAAAAAATAAATAAAAAAACTAAAATTATTAAAATTCAATAAAATAATAATAGTAATACAAATACTAGTAGTAATAAATTAATAAAATAATAAAAAAATATATGGAATAATAATAAAAATTAATAAAATAATAACTAAATAATAAATATACATTAAAAAATATTTAATAATATTAAAAATATATTTAATAATATTAAAAAAATATTAAAAATAATATAATACCATCAAAAAAACTAAAAAAAATAATGAAAAATATTACAAAATATTTATATTAATAAAATTTATTAAAATAAAATGATAATAATAATAATAGAAATAAAATTAAAAATTAATAAAAAATTAATACGTGGGAAAATAATAAAATATTAACACAATATTAAAAAATATAAAAAATATATATTAAATTATAAAAATAATAATAAAATATTTGCAACAATGTAAAATATACTCTATATAGAACTCTAAATATATGAATTAATTAAAATATTAAAAAAATATTTATTTTGAAATGTTTAGAAAAAAATACATATATCACTAAGGGGGAGGGGGTCATCCAGATGAGGTGGTGGAGGGAACTTCATCTCTAAACCATGAGTCAGACGTCATAAATAATTCATCATTTTCTGGTGTTCTTGCTCCATTAATCGATGAAAATTCTCCTCCTACTACTTCTGCTACTTCCATTGACACATCACAGTCTGTCTGCCCTGTTTGTGGTTACCTAATGACAAAATTGGACATGGATGGAACAAATTGGTTATTTCTAATCACCTTAAGATTTTTTTTTATTTACTAGAAAGGTATAAATCATAGATTTTACAATCATCAGTTGATGAATCCAATTTACATCAACCATGTCCAAATTTTTCATTTCACTAATTTATGATAACCATGACCAGTTATCAATGCATCTTGTCCTCCTAATACTGATACTAATTTCATCTACATTTCACATTCTTTGTGCCCCAATTCTGGTGACCTAATATCAAAATTGGATATGGTTGACACAAATTGGTTATTTCTAATCACCTTAAGATTTAAAATTCAATGAATTACTCAAAAGGTATCAATAATAGATTTTACAACCATCATATAATGAATCCAATTTATTCCAACCATGTTCAAATTTTTCATTGCACCAATTTATGTAAATCATGTCCATTCATCAATGCATCTTCTCCTCATGTTATTTCTACTTCTGTCATCGACATGTCACATTTTTCCAACCTTAGTATATATCTGTCTAACTGTTTTTCAGATTGAGGTATGGTTGATTCTTACATGTCTCAAAGTCTTAAAAAAATTCTAACTTCCAATGTAACCATGTTTCCATTTTATTTATATGTTGAACTACCAACACTGTATATTGAATCGATGTTCTTAGAAGAAAAATTCTTTCTCATTGTTGAAAGTAAAAATACCAGAATAAGCCCATGTTCCCATTATATCATTAGTAGTCAGCACAATGGGAACCTGAGCTTCCATTACTCTCTTATCTTTCAACAATGAGAAAGGTTTTTTTGACTAAGCACATCGAATCAATATACCGTATTGGAATTTCAAGAAATAAAGGAAATGAATATGGAAAACGTGGTTACATTGGTAAAAATAATAACTTTATCCCATTTGTGGCTTGTTGATGATAGTTGGAAACAAAATATAACAAACCAAAAGATCTGTAAAAAATACAAAATAAGTATTAAATAAAAATGATATGGAAATTAATAACTATTTACCTCTATTTATCTCTATTTAAATCTATTTATTGTTATTTATCACTAATTAAGGCTATTTACCACTATCAACTACTAATTATATAACACCCCAGGTAAATAAAGAGTATGAAATTTTCACATTTATCCATATTTGTGAATAAAATATTAATATAACTTTAAATGGGACGCTATGCTTGATGGCGTACCCAACACACAACAACGAGTTTCTTGGGAATCTTACGTTGCACTCTAATAATAAAATAATATTATTGTAAATGATAGTTAATGCCTAGCCGTTGTAATGGCGGGAATGAAAAGAACTAACTACAAAATTATTATATTTGTTTGTGAAATATTTTTACTATTTACAATAAATGATAGTGGATTAAAAATGCGAATGAATCCAATTTTAAGCGTAGACAGTCTAATATTCTTTAAAAAGTCGATTAACAGCCTTTTGATGGCGAACCTCTTTTAAATCCACTTTTTGACAATTTTATGTGTTATATTTGACAAAATAAAATTCTTCTTTATAATCGGGACATCAAAATTTACTTTGTATAAATTTTTGGTATTTTTCCGAAAAAGTTCAATTTTTAATGAATAGTGAAAAATGTTGTATTTTAATTCAAAACCTCCTTTTAATCTAATTTATTTATATGATTAGATTATCTTTTTAATTGGTTTTAAAGTGTAAATATAATATATTTTTATCATTTGATCCAATGGTGGTCATTGTATTTAATACCACTTTACGGTTGGACTTAAACGAGTCTCAATATTTTAAAAGATATTGTTTCTTAAGAACACGCTATTTGTTTTAAAAGCGGGGTTTAATTATAAAATTAATTAATGAAAATCATATGTTATGAATTTGGTAAAATAGACATCATTTTTGAATTCAGAATATCAAATATAGCTTAGGGTAAATTTTTGGTATTTTTCTGAAAAACTTCAATTTTTTTGATGAATAGTGAAACCACAAAGTGGTGGTTACAAAATTTGAATTTCCGTTTAAATGGGACTTTACCACTTCTGTGATTTGAATTTAAAAAATCCAATTTAAATGATTTTACTTGTTAAGTAAAATGTGGTTCAATGTGATGAAAATAATTTTTGATGAAATGTAACTTTTAAGTTTTATTAATCGCGATTAAAGGTAATTAGTGTGATTTAATGTAAAAATGATATTATAATAAAATGAAAATATCTTAACACATGTCCTAACCCTATTTGATGAGTTATGGCCGACCAAGAAAACCCATGGGTCGATTTTAGGTACCCCATGGAGCCACTTGGGTTTGATAATGACATTTATGCCTTTTATTTAAAGTTAAAATAAAAATGTCACAAACATGATTTTTTTACTAAAACAATTTTTACATGTGGTTATACAAGTCAATATTTTGACTATAAATAGTAATTGGAAGGATAAAAAGATTTTCTACATCATAGTATTTTTTTAATAATTTTTAGACATTAAATAAATAAAATTCTTTATGACATCATGATGATGCAGCGATGACCTCATTAATAAAGGATTTAAATAAAATGGTAAGATAATGAAAAATCTAGGACCTACACATGTCACAAACCTATTCTATGGGTGGATTTCGAACCCTTATCACCTTATCCCCGAAACACATCAATTTGGGACCATTAAAATCCGAAAACCATTTGAAAATAAAGTAACATTTTATACTTTACCAAGAGTGCCCCTCCTCTCCTCTTATAAAAGGCCCCCACCTCTACCACCTTACCCACACCTCTCAAGCCTTTGGTTCAGCCAAGCTCTGATCATTTTGTCTCTCCAAGTCCCTTTACTCATCCTAGAAGCCTTATCTTAGGCAGGAAGCTCTTCAAGAAACCCTTTTGGTTCAAACCAAAGGGAGTTACCCAATTTTAAGGTAACGTCTTCGCTTGTGCTCTTTTGTTTTATTTTGCTTTTCCAACCCCCTAAACTCTTTTTATTCATTTATTTTGTAACAAATACAGTATATTCAATATACTAGGACATTTTTATAATAATTATTCGAGCCACACTTACACACACCTTTATCTAATGGTTAAAGAACATACAGTTTCTGTGGATGGAGAATTTCTGCCTCACGAAACGATGATTGTTCAACACTCATATAACACCTTCAAAGGTGGACATTAAGATGTCACTATGTTTATATATGATATATTATATTTTTATGTTTTACTTAAGCTTCTGTATTTTTCATTTGTATCACACCTTTATGGCTTCCATTATGGGTATACGCGATATCTTCATTTTAGAAAGTGCGGACTACCGCCCCCTCAAAGTGATTTGATTAGTTAATGCCATACGTGGGATGTATAAAGGATGGATTTAAAGTTATTATATATAATTTTATAATGTAATTATAATATTCCTTTATATCATTATTGTTTTCTTTCCATTAAAGTATGAGATAGAAATGAAAGTAGCGTTCATGCATACGTACGACTTACCGTCTCCATGAAGGGTGCATTTCATTTCTTATCCTCAAATGTAATGTACTATTATTAGTACATATAATGGATATATATGATTTATGATACATCTAAAGGATGAATCTAATTCTGGAATTATAAATATACACATCTCTCATTTAGTTTAAATTCCATTAATATGACATAGAAATGAAAGTAGCGTTCATGCGTACGTACGACTTACCATCTCAATGAACGGTGAATTTCATTTCTTACCTCTAAATGATTATATAATATTATAAATACATGTATACGCTAGATATATATGATATATATGATATCCAAATCAGGAATTTCATTCTGGATATAAAGAACCTTTGACCACACGAACAACATGTAATTGTAAGAAGTCCACATTTGACTTAAGAACCAAATATCAAAAAAACAAACATTATTAACTTAAATGATTACATAATGTTTATAACATGTCAATAATTGATATAAAAGGAATAATGAACTTGAAAAAGGTTCTTAAGCAAGTAGAAATTAACTCAAGTTTATTATTCATGATGTTAAAGAACGATCGAGTCAAGTCGGACCTGAGGTGAGGGATCCTACTCCTCTCTTTCATTTTATGTACACTCTTTTATGTCATTCATTTTAAAGATCATATTTCTTGATATTGGGATGTTCTTCTATATTAATATTACTTTAAGTTTTGTTTTCATATGATGAGGTACCCTATTCTATCTCATCAATCCATTTTGGAAGTTTTGAGTGGTGCCGTTAGGCTGCCGAATTTTTGTAAGAGATCTAACCTCTCTCTTTCATTTTAAGTACTCTCCTTTATGTTACTTCTTTTAAGCTCCTCTTTTTTATTATGGGGGATGTTCTTTTATATTCCTCTTGCTGTAAATTTTATTTTAATATGATGATAGACCCTATTTTATCTCATCAATCAATTTGTGTAAGTTTTAAGTGGCGCCGTTAGGCTGCCGAGTTTTCGTAAGGGATTTTTCATCTCAATTTTATTCTCGTGAGATTTATGATACATTTGCCACAATTTCCTTTGAGTGGTGTATGTACTACCCATTATTTTACTCATTGTGTAATATAATTTCATTTATGAGTATTTACATCAATGTTGTATAGTCCTTCTTTCACGGGGTGTATGTTTCGAAAGATACCCATGTCGGTAAGGGAACCTTTCACCCTCCTCTTTTTAAAAGACTTCTTTTGTTATGTCTTTTAATTCACATAATATTATGTTGGGATATGTTATTCTATATACTTATTGATTTAAATTTTATTTCCATGTGATGAGATACCCTTTTTATCTCTCATCAACTCATTTTCTGAATTTTGTAGTGACACCATTTGGCTGTCAAATTTTTGCAAGGGAACTTCTTAACCAAAATTTGATTCTTTGGGATAAACTTATACTCCTTGAATATGTCGTTCTATGAATATGTGTGAATAACCTCTTACTGTTTTACACTTAATATCCACTTATATTTGGTGTATTCATTTGTCACACATAATTATGTAATTGATTTATCCTTAAACCAAGGATACCGTCTTTGTAAGGGACTTCATCTCAATCTCCTTTCATTGAGGTATATTTAGTTTTATACAAAACAATATTTTATACGGTGTATAAACCCATTTGACTTTTAATTTTATACAAAAGGAATCTTTTTCTACGAAGCATTTTACTAAACAAAAAAAATGAATGTTTCTTTTAACGTACGCGGTGACAACGACCTTTTCCACCGCCGCGAGTATTATTTGATCTTTGGCTTCCTCAAAAAGCCGTAATGTTTTTAAAATAAAATAAATACCATATATTGTTTTATGTATTTTGGTATTGAAAATGGTTTTGATAAAGGATTATATTATGTCAATATATTTAAATGATATATTGTGATTGAAATGTGGAAATGTTATCATTCCTTTATATTGGTTTTATGTGTTATAATTTTATAATGGTACTTGGACATATTAAGGGTGGTTACGTGATAAACCATATGATTGGTGGTGCCGTAAATACTAGGACAGGTGGTTACATTATAACCTCCAATGCATTGGGTATGGAAGTCGGCCGAGTGGCTATTCCATTAAGTATGTATGGAAGTTGGCCGAATGGATATTCTATTAAGTGATATGTGTGGAAGTCGACCTTATGGTTATTCCACTTAATTATGTTTATGTCCCAAGTTACCTTTATATGTTATGTGATCTTTATATGGGTTTTATGGTAATCTTTTGGTTACATAAGGGTAAGTAATGAACTTTTATTCAGTGAAGAGTTTTTACTACTTCGAAAAGGTGAAAAGTATTACTTTGATAAAGTATACATGGTTTACTTGTTGTTTTGAAAAAACTAACAGTTTTCATTCTTTGTGTATCCCTTACTGAGATTTTTATGCTCATCCCAAGTTTTTGAAATGTTTTTCATAGGACTTAACGTGGAATAGGGTCAAGGATGGGATCAAGGAAAATTCATGCAACCTAAAACATGGAACTGGACATGTTTCTTTTTAAGAGTTTTTATTTTATGGAAACTTAGTAAAAGTTTCTACTTTGTAATCTTTTGAGGTGTAATAGTTATGTCTTAATTCTCTAAAAATCTAAACCTGGAAAGATCCTCAATGTGAATTATTCATTTAATTCAATATTAATTAAGGTTTAAGGCCGAGGCCTTATAGTTGGTATCAAAGGTTGGTTTAGATAACTTTAGAGGTTAAGGTATCCTCTAAGCACAAGTGACATTACCATAATTGTTAGGATTTTAGAAAGAGTCCTCGTTTTAGAAGAAGTGAATGAGTAAGTATAGCTTAGTGTTTACCTTCCTCATTAGTACATGATGGTTTTGATGATATAATCACACTGACATATCTGTTTTTAGTGAATGGATAGATCTATCAGGCACCAAAGTGACAATAGGTTTGAAGGAAACTATGGTGGTTCTCTGATTAAGAAACTTGATGAAATGGGGTATTCAATGAGGAAACTCATGGTTGTTCTAAACCAACTATAAATGAGTCATGATCATCCACTTGAACCTTGGTATGTTATGTAATTCATCATGTACGAGATGACCAATTGATGTGGAAGTTCAGGTAATAATTATAAAGGTAACCATTAGAGTTTATATGATCCTTACTTTTGAGGTAATTATGGGTTATTATATGTTATGATGGAAAATTAAAGGCATGAGATAAACTTGAGGATAAAATATGTTATGATCATTTTTGAAGATTTTATCTCGTTTTGGGGAATGTTTTAAGAATTATATAGTTTTGGAAAAAGGACAACACGCAGACCGTGTGACAACCCGTCATGTCGGACAAAGCTGTGGGAATTGAACTCACAACCAAAGTGTGACTGGTATTTATCGCCTACCACTGGACTACGTGAAGTCCCTGGTTAGTTTGAATGATTATTTTTAGTTAGATGATTTTATGAAATAAGAATAAGTTGATTTTGGGTTATCTATTGAAATTTATTAACCTATCATGGAGGATATGTGATTAGGTTAATTACTTTTCAATTCGAGACATTAAGAGCAACTGATGTTGTTTGGAGATAAATGTTATGATTTAGTTAGGCTCAAAAATAAATTACTCCATGAAAAGTAACTTAAAACAAAAATATTGTCTGTTAACTTTTACTACTGGGGAATTGAATACCGTTTAACCCATTACAAGTTTGTGATTTTCTTATGGTTAACTTTCTCCTAAACATGTTTTCTATCACTCTCCATCAGAACATGCCCCTTTGTTTTTTCCTCCATGTCCATATTTTCATACTTGGAATCCTATTATGGGTTATCTTGGGTGACCTTTGTACTTTCCTTTCTTTCTTTCTAAGTGATAGTTTAATTTACTCTTTTTCCGATGGGGGGCTTTCAATGAAGTATCCAATCCCAATTTTAAAATTGCGAGGACGCAATTCCCAAAAGGGGGGAAGGATGTAACACCCCAGGTAAATAAAGAGTATGAAATTTTAACATTTATCCATATTTGTGAATAAAATATTAATATAACATTAAAGGGGACTCTATGCTCGATGGCGTACCCAACACGCAACAACGAGTTTCTTGGGAATCTTACGTTGCACTCTAATAATAAAATAATATTATTTTAAATGGTAGTTAATGCCTAGCCGTTGTAATGGAGGGAATGAACAGAACTAACTAAAAAATTATTATATATGTTTGTCAAATATTTTTACTCTTTACAATAAATGGTAGAGGATTAAAAATGCGAATGAATCCAATTTTAAGCGTAGACAGTCTAATATTCTTTAAAAGGTCGATTAACCGCCTTTTGATGGCGAACCTATTTTAAATCAACTTTTTGACAATTTTATGTGTTATATTTGACAAAATAAAATTCTTCTTTATAATCGGGACATCAAAATTTACTTTGTGTAAATTTTTGGTATTTTTCTGAAAAAGTTCAATTTTTAATGAATAGTGAAAAATGTTGTATTTTAATTCAAAACCTCTTTTTAATCTTATTTATTTATATGATTAGATTATCTTTTTAAATGGTTTTAAAGAGTAAATAGAATATATTTTTTCCATTTAATCTAATGGTGGTCATTTTATTTAATACCACTTTAAGGTTGGACTTAAATGAGTGTCAGTCTTTTGAAAGATATTGTTTCTTAAAAACACGCTATTTGTTTTAACAGCGGGGTTTAATTATAAAATTAATTAATGCAAATGATATGTTATGAATTTGGTAAAATATAAATCATTTTTGAATTCGGAATATCAAATATAGCTTAGGGTGAATTTTTGGTATTTTTCTGAAAAACAACAATTTTTTTGATGAATAGTGAAACCACAAAGTGGTGGTTACAAAATTTGAATTTTCGTTTAAATGGGACTTTACCACTTCTGTGATTTGAATTTCAAAAATCCAATTTAAATGATTTTAATTGTTAAGTAAAATGTGGTTCAATGGGATGAAAATAATTTTTGATGAAAAGTAACTTTAAAGTTTTATTAATCGCAATTAAAGGTAATTAGTGTGATTTAAGGTAAAAATGATAATATAATAAAATGAAAATATCTTGACACATGTCCTATCCCTATTTGATGAGTTATTTCCGACCAAGACAACCCATGGTTTATTTTTGGTACCCCATGGAGCCACTTGGGTTTGATAATGACATTTATGCCTTTTATTTAATGTTAAAATAAATATGTCACAAACATGATTGGTTTTACTAAAACAATTTTTACATGTGGTTATACAAGTCAAAATTTTGACTATAAATAGTAATTGGAAAGCTAAAAAGATTTCCTACATCATAGTATTTTTATTATAATTTTTAGACATTAAATAAATTAAATTTTTTCTGACATCATGATGATGCAGCGATGACATCATTAATAAAGGATTTAAATAAAATGGAAAGATAATGAAACATCTAGGACCCACACATGTCAAAAACCTATTAGATGGGTGGATTTATAACCCTTATAACCTTATCCTCGAAACACATCAATTTGAGACCATTAAAATCTTAATACAATTTAAAATAAAGTAACATTTTATACTTTACCAAGAGTGCCCCTCCACTCCTCTTATAAAAGGCCCCCACCTCTACCACCTTACCCACACCTCTAAAGCCTTTGGTTCGGCCAAGCACTGATCATTTTGTCTCTCCACATCCCTTTACTCATACTAGAATCCTTATCTTAGGCATGAAGCTCTTCAAAAAAACCTTTTGGTTCAAACCAAAGGGAGTTACCCAATTTTAAGGTAACGTCTTCACTTGTGCTCTTTTGTTTTATTTTGCTTCTCCAACCCCCTAATCTCTTTTTATTAATTTCTTTTGTAACAACTCCATTATATTAAATATACTAGGATTTTGTTATACTAAGTATTTGAGATAAACTTAGACACACCTTTATCTAATGGTTAAAGAACATACAGTTTCTGTGGATGGCGAATTTCTGCCTCACGAAACGATGATTTTTCAATACTCATATAACACCTTCAAAGGTGGCCATTAAGATATAACTATGTTTATATATGATATATAATATTTTTATGTTTTACTTAAGCTTCTATATTTTTTATTTGTAGCATACCTTTATGGATTCCATTATAGGTATACGTGATATCTTCATTTTAGGAAGTGCGGACTACCGCCCCCTCAAAGTGATTTGATTCGTTAATGCCATATGTGGGATGTATAAAGGATGGATTTAAAGTTATTATATATTATGTTATACTGGAATTATAATATAACCTTATATCATTATTTTTTTCTTTCCATTAAAGTATGAGATATAAATGAAAGTAGCGTTCATGCGTACGTACGGTTTACCGTCTCCATGAACGGTGCATTTCATTTCTTATCCCCAAATATAATGTACTATTATAAGTAAATATAATGGATATATATGATGTATGATACATATAAAGAATGAATATAATTGTTTAATTAAAAATATTCACATCTCTCATTTAGTTTTAATTCCATTAATATGACATAGAAATGAAAGTAGCGTTCATGCGTACGTACGGCTTACCGTCTCCATGAATGGTGCATTTCATTTCTTACCTCTAAATGATTATGTAATATTATAAATACATGTATATGCTGGATATATATGATATATATGATATCCAAATCAGGAATGTCATTCTGGATATAAAGAACCTTTGACCACACGAACAACATGTAATTGTAAGAAGTCCACTTTTGACTTAAGAACCAAATATCGACAAAACAAACATTATTAACCTAAATGATTACATAATGTTTATAACTTGTCAATAATTGATATAGAAGGAATAATGAACTTTAAAAAGTTTCTTAAGAAAGTAGAAATTAACTCAAGTTTATTATTCAGGATGTTAAAGAACGATCGATTCAAGTCGGACCTGAGGTAAGGGATCCTACTCCTCTCTTTCTTTTTAAGTACACTCTTTTATGTCATTACTTCTAAAGCTCATATTTCTTGTTATTGGGATGTTCTTTTATATTACTATTACTGTAATTTTTATTTTTATATCATGAGGTACCCTATTCTCTCTCATCAATCCATTTTGGAAGTTTTGAGTGGCGCTGTTAGGCTGCCGAATTTTCGTAAGAGATCTAACCTCTCTCATTCATTTTAAGTACTCTCCTTTATGTTACTTCTTTTAAGCTCCTCTTTGTTATGTTGGGTGATGTTCTTTTATATTCCTCTTTCTGTACATTTTATTGTAATATGATGAGAGACCCTATTTGATCTCATCAATCCATTTTTGTAAGTTTTAAGTGGCGCCGTTAGGCTGCCGAGTTTTCGTAAGGGATTTTTCATCTCACTTTTATTCCCGTGAGATTTATGCTAAATTTTCCAAAATTTACTTTGAGTGGTGTATGTACTGCCCATTATTTTACTCATTGTGTAATATAATTTCATTTATGAGTATTTACATCAATGTTGTATTGTCCTTCTTTCACGGGGTGTATGTTTCGAAAGATACCCATGTCGGTAAGGGAACCTTTCACCCTCCTCTTTTTAAATGACTTCTTTTGTTATGTCTTTTAATTCACATATTATTATGTTGGGATATGTTCTTATATATCCTTATTGATTTAAATTTTATTTCCATGTGATGATATACACTTTTTATCTCTCATCAACTCATTTTCTGAATTTTGTAGTGACGCCATTAGGCTATCAAATTTTTGCAAGGGAACTTCTTAACCCAAATTTGATTCTTTGGGATAAACTTATACTCCTTGAATATGTCGTTCTATGAATATGTGTGAATAACCTCTGATTTTTTTACAATTAATATCCACTTATATTTGGTGTATTCGTTTGTCACACATAATTATGTAATTGATTTATCCTTAAACCCAGGATACAATCTTTGTAAGGGACTTCGTCTCAATCTCCTTTCATTGAGACATATTTCATTTTATACACAACTTTCTTTTATACGGTGTATAAACCCCTTTGACTTTTACTTTTATACAAAAGGAATCTTTTTCTATGAAGCGTTTTACTAAAAGACAAAAATGAATGTTTCTTTTAACGTACGTGGTGACAACGACCTTTTTCACCGCCGTGAGTATTATTTGATCTTTGGCTTCCTCAAAAAGCCATAATGTTTTTAAAATAAAATAAATACCATATACTCTTTTATGTATTTTGGTATTGAAAATGGTTTTGATAAAGGATTTTATTATGTCAATATATTTAAATGATATATTGTGATTGAAATTTGGAAATGTTAGCATTCCTTTATATTGGTTTTATGTTTTATAATTTTATAATGGTACTTGGACATATTACGGGTGGTTACGTGATAAACCATATGACGGGTGGTGCCATGAATACCATGACGGGTGGTTACTTTATAACCTCCAATGCATTGGGTATGAAAGTCGGTCGTGTGGCTATTCCATTAAGTATGTATGGAAGTTGGCCGAATGGCTATTCCATTAAGTGATATGTGTGGAATTAGACCTTATGGTTATTACACTTAAGTATGTTTATGTCCCAAGTTACCTTTATATGTTATGTGATCTTTATATGGGTTTTATGGTAATCTTTTGGTTACAGAAGGGTATGTAATTAACTTTTATTCAGTGAAGAGATTTTACTACTTCGAAAAGGTGAAAAGTATTACCTTGATAAAGTATACATGGTTTACTTGTTGTTTTGAAAAAACTAACCGTTTTAATTCTTTGTGTATCCCTTACTGAGCTTTTTATTCTCATCCCATGTTTTTGAAATGTTTTTCACAGGACTTAACGTGGAATAGGGTCAAGGATGGGATCAAGGGAAAGTCATGCAACCTAAAACATGGAACTGGACATGTTTCTTTTTAAGAGTTTTTATTTTATGGAAACTTAGTAAAAGTTTCTACTTTGTAATCTTTTGAGATGTAATAGTTATGTCCTAATTCTCTAAAACTCTAAACCAGAAAAGATCTTCAATGTGAATTATTCATTTAATTCAATATTATGTAAGGTTTAAGGCCGAGGCCTTATAAATTAGTACTGATTACATATAATTATTGTTAATTACCACTAATTACTGCTAATTGCTACTAATTTTTTTTAATTATTACTAATTACAAATTATTACGAATTAGTATTTTTTATTACTAATTAGTAACATTTATGTCTATTTATTACTATTTATGACTATTTATTACTATTTATATATATTTATTACTATTTAGAGTTACTTATAACTATTTACCACTAATTATTACCAATTACTGCTAATCATTACTAATTATCACAAAATATTACTAAGTACTTCTAATTATTACTAATTACCAATAAATATTACTAATTACTAATAATTAATACTAATTTCCCCTAATTATTACTAATTACCGCTAATTATTACTAATTACTACTAATTATTACTAATTACCGCTAATTATTACAAATTACCACTAATTATTAGTAATTACCGCAAATTATTACTAATTATTCCTAATTGTTATTAATTATTTCTAATTATTTCTAATTATTGCTATTTATTAATAATTATCACTATTTATTACTATTTATTACTATATATTACTATTTATTAATATATATATATTTGTTTCCTTTTAGTAAAATTACATTCATACACAGTCACACCACACACACAGGCCGAAGAGGCAGGCCATAGCGCCCAAAAAAGATAACCCACCCATCAAGCCTTATTTATTAATTATATGGACCATATACTTAGTGGGCATGAATCCCAAAAAATGGTATGAAAGCCCAATGCAGCGTCATGCCTGCATCATCCCGCCTGTGTCACCAAGACTACGTCACCGTATTCCTGTATAATCATCTGCATCACCACCTGTTTCATGCCTGTAACATCCTTCTTGTGTCACTAATTATTACTATTTATTATTAATTATTACTATTTATAACTAATTTATAGTATTTATTAATAATTATTACTATTTATTACTATTTGTTACTAATTATCACTAATTATTGCTATTTATTAATAATTACCTCTATTTATTACTAATTATCGCTAATAATTACTAATTATCACTAATTATTACAAATTATTACTAATTATTAATATATATTACTATTTATTATTAATTGACAATAATTATTAATATTTATTTGTATTTATTTGTATTTATTTCTAATTATTACTAATTGCCACTAATTGTTACTAATTACCACTAATTATTACATATTACCACTAATTATTACTCATTATTGCTAGTTATTACTAATTATTACAATTTATTAAAATTTATTACTATTTATGAATTTTTATTACAAATTATTATTAATTATTACTATTTGTTACTAATTATTACTAATTATTACTAATTATTACTATTAATTACTAATCACTACTAATTATTACTAACTGTCACTAATTATTAGTTATTTATGCTAATTACTGCAAATTATTGGTAATTATTAATAATTATTACTAATTATTTCTAATTACTTCTATTTATTACTAATTACCACTAATTATTACTATTTACCTGTAATTATTATTGTTTACTGCTAATTATTACTATCTACCCCTAGTTGTTATTAATTATTACTAGTTACTTCTTCTTATTACAAGTTATTACTATTTATTTATTACTAATTACTGCTAATTATTAATAATTAAAACTAATTATTACTAATTATTTCTAATTATTATTAATTACTACAATTTATTTCAATTTATTACTATTTATTACCATTTATTAGAAATTACAACTAATTATTACTATTTTTTTTCAATTATCAGTAATTATTACTAATTAATTCTAATTATTACTAATTATTTCAAACTACCACTAACTATTACTAATTATTACTATTTACCACAAATTATTACTATTTATTACTAATTATTACTATTTATTACTAATAATTACTATTTATTGCTAATTATTACTATTTATCACTATTTAATACTGTTTATCGCTATTTATTACTGTTTACAACTAAGTATTTTTAATTATTACAAATTAATACTATATATTACAATTTATTACTATTTATTTCTATTTAGTACAATTTATTATTATTTATTAATTATTATTACTAATTTTTACTAATTATTACTAATTATTATTAATTATTACTAATTATGACTTATTACTAATTACGACTAATTATTACCATTTACCGCTAATTATTACTAATTACCACTAATTATTACTAATTACCACAAATTATTAATAGTTACTGCTAATTATTACAAATTAATGCTAATTATTACAAATTATTGCTAATTATTACAAGTTGCTGCAAATTATTACTAATTATTTTTAATTATTCCAAATTAGTACTATTTATTATTATTTTTTACTATTTATTACAAATTATTACTAATTATTCGTATTGATTACTAATTACTACTATTTATGAATATTTATTACAATTTAATACTAATTATCACAATTCTTTACTTATTACCGCTAATTATTACTAATTACCGCTAATTATTCATAATTACAACCAATTATTACTAATTAGCGCCAATTATTACTAAAAACTGCTAATTATTACATTTTATTACAATTTATTACTAATTATTTCTAATTAATACTAATTACTACTAATTAATAATATTTAATACTAAATACATGTAATTGTTATTAATTAATGATAAATGAACCAAAATTATTTCAAATTAATACTATTTACTTTTAAATAAGAAAAATTAAATCTTAGTAAAGCAATATATTTGTAAAAACTTAATAATGAAAAATAATACTATCTTGTTCTAATTTAATTTCATTGTCTCTAATTAACAATAATTATAACTAATATAAAATAAAATTAATTAAGTAAAAAATAAAAGCAATAGACCATAAAACACAATCCTTCGTGTGATGCAAGGCTTGAAAATCGCTCTGATGAAACATTTTAATCTTTGAAAAAATTTAAGAGAAAAATACGAGAGCACAGAGGGAGAGAGAAGTTGAGAGAGTTGTGAAATTGGAGAAAACTTGATGAGGGTGTATATATGTTAGAATATTTGCGATGGGAGTATTTGTAATTGGATTCTCATCGCAAATGCTAACCCCTTATTAATTATGGGCGGTGGATAAAAAGTTATTTACGACGGGTCCCATCGTAAATACCTACCTGACAACATAGCAATTGCGACAGGTTATGTCTCAAATAATAACCAGTGAGAAAGGTATTCACGATGGGTCCCATCAAAAATACCTACCTGGCGACATATCATTTGTGACGGGAGAAAAGTCCTGTCGCAAATGCTAAAAACCACCAAAGGGTAATTGTGATAGGTGTAACCACCCATCACAATTACCCTTCTCGTGGTTAGGCGCGCAACACACACCAAACCTTTTGTGATGGGAATAGGGTCCCATAAAAAATAGTACCCTCCAATGGACTATTTGCGACAGGACCCTTCCCCATTGAAAATTGCCCATTGCAAATAATGGTTTTTTTCCATAGCATTCCATTCAATACAAAAAACCCATTAACTAAGGATCCCTTGAGAATTTTACAAGAAACCTTTGAGATTTTGAGGAAACCACTTTCAAATTTAAAGATAACCCATTTTATCCAAGAAACCTACTGAAATAAGGTTTCTATAGAGATATGTAACCCATCTTACATCTAGTGGGGTAAAAAGGAGTGGTCTTAGAGTTCTATTATAATTAATCATCACCCACGAAACAACATCTCTTTTTATTGGCTAAATTAACCTCTCCTTTAGCTTCCTTAGTCAACTCAGAGAAATAACTCATATTTGGGAACATATGGAAAGAATAACCTGAGTCTAAAACCCATTCATCATGAAACGTATATTGGGACACTATAAAATTCAACACCCTCATGGAATTGGTCTGAAAATATAGAATGATCACCATATTCTTTAAAAGGCTCACTGGAATTCAAGTTAGAGCATTTAGGTATAACATGAATGTTTTTCCTGCAATGATAGTAGGAAACCTCTATTAGTTTAGATTTGCATTGAGTATCCTTAGATCGAATTTGATTCTTCTGAGCCTTCTTATACATACTATTATTTCCCCCACAAAAAACATAGATTGCCCTCTAACACTAAAACCTTTGGCTTCAGATTAAGCCTTAGCCTTTCCACACAACACATGAGAAAGTAGAACAAATTTGACTTCCTCTATTTTCAAGGAGTCTATTCCATACATCAAGGATTCTATAATAATTTCATAAAAAAAATCATAATAAATTAAAAGAATCCTGGATTGGTCTTTTTATTCAACATTAACATTGATATTGGCTTTTTCAAAAAATATTTTATTAAAATCATCATGATGGTCCTAGGTGAGTGTTCTAGGCTCCTCTTGAAGGTGCTTCATTTATTTTTCTTGTATATATGACCTACAAATGATGTTCTCATATATAATTTATCTAACATTAACCAAATTACAACTATTGATGATTCATAAGAAACCTTCTACAAAACATTATCAAACAAGGAAAATGTTAAAAAGTTATGATATTTCATTAATATGCCAGGTCTGTCATCTGAGTAGGTGGTCATGGTCTTCCCATTAGCTGACTATCTTAAATGAGGTTTCATGGGACTATGCATCGCATCTTACACCCCTTGTTCACTCCAAAGATAAAATTTTTACACCCAATGTTAGACTAGTAGGGATCTCATATTATGTTTCCATAGATTATACCCTTTAAACCCCTTAGTATTGCCTATGAAAATCCATATGAAAAACCTTGGATTATGATTTTTAGACTTGACCAGAGTATAAGAAGTGTAGAAAAATACTTTAATATCTCCATAGGATGGGGAAAAGCTAATCCAAAGTTCATTTTAAGTCCTAAAATGTGATGACCCAGACCCCCCTTGGTCCCTTCCTTTGCCAAAATCCGGATCCTTAAAGGGTGCCGATCGGTGAGACCGATCGGTGAGACCGGCCGACGTCGCCCGGCCTTGCCAAGTTGTTCCAGTAACGTTCCTTTTTCGCAAGTAGGGTTTTAAACCCTATTCTGCCTTGTTAAAAATATCTTGGAAATCCGAAACGCGCACAAAGGTTTTAATTAAATGCTTCATTAATTCATCGGTCGGTTTGAACCACCCAGCGCCTTTAATGATGAATCAAGCCACGTGGTCAACCCACGACTTCCACGTCTTACGCGGTTCGGCGTTTTTATCTCAACCGTTCCCGGCTCTTATAAATTAAGGGTTAAGCCGTGGTTTCCCCCCTTCTTCAATCGTGGCTCTTCTGGTGCATCGGGACCGCCGCATCGTTATCCGTAAAGTTCCGCGCCCCCGGCCTAAGCGTCGATCATCCATCAACAAGTAGGGAATTTCTTTCGTCTCTCACTTCTGTGTATCATGCGGGGCGGGCGTTATTCTTGTCCTTATGGAATGGGTTGAACCAAACCTAAATGAAGATAATAAACAGAGTTCTAAAGAAAGAAGGGGAAGGGGTTGTGATCGTTGTTTATGCTTTATCTTGTGATCATCCCTTTTGTTGTACTGGTCTATGTTTTCTGAAAATTGAGGTCGTTGGTGGTCGTGTGTGTGCACTTGAATCCCCTCGTGATGTTTTAAATGGGTTGCTGAAATTGTGAACTCCTGCTGTGAAATTGGTTAACCACGTATATCCGGCTGAATAATTGAAAGCACCAGGATCGGCCCTTCTGTGATAACTCCAGGTTAGAACACACGAAATTTGAAATCATGGAGTGTGTTAAATCTTTTAAATCTGAAAATCCCTGACTTGTGTTGGTAGTGGTTGTTGGTTGTTTTCCCTTTGGGCCGTTTGCTGGAAATGTGGGAGGGGATGGGATCCCCTGTTCTTTTTATACCCTCGGTGGCTGTGTGAATTTGGGGGATGGGATCTCCTATTGGTATGGTTTCAGTGGTTGTGAGTTTTTATCACAAATTGGGGGGAGATCCTCTGTTGGCAGAACCGGGTGTGAGTGTTTTGGTTGATCTATGCTTTGACGCTTTCCTTGGTTATGCTTATGGTAGTTGCCCAGTAGTGCTTAAAATTAATTGAACATTTTGACTGAACGTGAAACAAGAATGGGACAAATGGTTTTGTGGGCAAGGGTCGTGAATTGTGACTCGGATGCAGTGGTGTTGTGTTCTGTAGGTTGGCTAGGAAAACCTAAGTTTTGGGTGAGTGTTTGATTACCTATATCTATACTTGTAGCTTTGTGTTTCTTAATTGCGCCCCACCCAAGTTGAGCACTTAGTGCCGAACACCTCCATTTATGGGGGAAGGGTGTTTTTCCCAACACTATACTTAGTGGCTGGTTATTAGCTCCTTTTCTGCTCCCTTTCCCGGATAGCCCATGTACCTTCGGGCAGGCTGTGATGGCCTGAAGTCCATTATTAGCCCAAGAACCATCGGGCAGGGTGTTGTGGTGGTTGGCCAGGTGTGTGCGGCAGGTGGTTTCCCAAGTGTCTTCGGGATGAGGCCCAGGTGTTTTCGGGCGTGGTAGTGAATCCTTTAGCCCAGGTGTCTTCGGGCATAGCGGTGGTTGTTCTGGCCTAGGTGTTTGCAGGCATGGTTACATGTGACAGTTGAGGCCCAGGTGTGTGCGGGCGGGATTTGGCAGTGGGACTGCGTGTGGTTGTGGCCCAGGTGTGTGCGGGCGGGATTTGGCAGTGGGACTGCGTGTGGTTGTGGCCCAGGTGTGTGCGGGCGGGTGTGGCAGTGGGACTGCGGTGAGAATGGCGGGATTGGTCCGATGCGTAGGATGTCTCAATAACCAGCGGGAAAGTGGAGCGGGGTACCCAAACATTGATGTGCTCTTATATATATATTACTTGACTTGCGTTATTTGGGGAGCGAGCCTTGGTGAGGTCTGGGATGGATAGTTTGCCTTGTTAGGTGTTTGGTTTACTCTTTCTCACGGGACTTTAGTACGTTCCCCCACTTGTGCACGAGAGTCTTGGTTTTTCCCTACTGAGTGTACTTGTATGCTCACCCTACGTACATAAACTGCTTTCAGGTTTCCAGGAGGACTTCGGGGATCATGCATGACCTTACTAGCTCGGACTTTTGGAGCAGTTGCAGTTGTTTCTCTTTTCTTTTTGGTAATTACCTTGTAGTCACCTTTTTGGACTTTGTGGCTTTCACTTTTGAAACATGCATGTGGGAATGGTTTATTTTTGGCTTTACTTTTCCATCTACCTTGGTGTTGTTGGGTTTTCTCCTCCTTATCTTTCGATCCTATAAAATAAAATGGGTAATGCCTTCCATTTGCGAGAATTTCCTATACCCTTGGTGCTAGTCGCCACTCCGGGACCTATTGAAGGCGGGTTTCGGGGGTCATTATCTCTCCTTCAACTTAAAGAAGGAAGGGCTTGGCAACCTGCTGACCCTTCCCTCCTTTTGGTGAAGGCGGGTCATGATAGAATGGTATCAGAGGCGGAGGTTGATAGATAGAACGGAGTATGGAGGTAGGCACAGTAAGAATTGCATGGGATGGTACGGCAACAGCGTTGGGTGACCTTGGTGCGTGAATTAGGCCAGGGAGGACCGGCTAGGACACGGGACTTTAGGGCCCCCCGTGATCCGATGCAAGGACTCTGGACCTACCGAACGACGAAGTGAGGCCACACTGATTGCAGGGTAGAGACCCTAGGAAAGGTACATGCATCATAAATGACTTGTGTTCTTGTGTTTCTGGGATGTCTTGGGAAATTAAGAATAAATTAAATCTTAATAAGTTTTGAGAACGGTTTTCTTTGCACTACTGGGCTTAGGCATTCCTTGTTTACCTTGCAGCTATGGCACCTGGAAGGCGACCACATGTGGTACAGGCGATCGAGACTCCTGAGACTACTTTGGCCAATCGGCAGAGAGCTGATCGGGAGGAAGAGGACGACCAGTGGTAGAAGACTCTTCGAGCCTTCCAGCGACAGGCCCTTGAGAAATATGAGGGCAGCACCTCCGATATGAAGACGGAAGGCTGGCTGGAGGAGCTAGTCATAGCCTTCGGCCTGATTCGGGCCCCGACTGAGTACTGGGTTCCTCTGGCTGTTAGCCAGATGCGAGGAGCGGCACGTCAGTGGTGGATGCTTCACCTGGGGAGTAGGAAAGAGTCTAAGGTTGCTTGGGCGGACTTCGAGAAGGAGTTCCGGGCGGAGTTTCTCTCCTCGACAATGAAGGCGGAGAAGAGGCAGGAGCTACTCTCCCTCCAGCAGGGGAGCATGTCCGTGAGGGAACTTGGAATCAAGTTCAAGGACCTCCTGCGTTTTGCTCCGGACCTCTTTCCCGATGAGGAGTCTCGGGCAAGACGTTTGGAGGAGGCGCTCCGACCCTCCCTCCAGTATGCTGTTACCCCCTTTACCCTTCCGACATACTTAGAGGTTCAGAAGAAGGTCGAAGTGGTGGAAAGGATGCATGCTCTGGGCGGAGTGTCACGAGAAGGGATCCAGCTGGGACCATCGAAGGGGAAGGCCGTCAGCGCCAGGCCTCCAGCATCGGGACCCTCTAGGTTCCGACCCATAGGGAGCAGGCCGCAGCAGTTTCAGTTTCGATCCCCTGGCCCACGTTCTTTTCCTTCAGGCTCGGGACCACGGTGCTTCATCTGCGGGAGCCCTGGACATCTCCGGAGTCAGTGCCCCGATCGGGTGCAGTACAGCAGTGGCAGTCATCCCCAGCATCCGCCGCAGCAGCATTTCCCAGCCAGACCCTTCCAGCAGCAGCAGCAGGGACAGCGAGCTCCCGCTCCTCCGCAGGCAGACATAGGAGGGGGAGGCCGACCTCAGGGCGCTCCCCAGGGACCTCGACCAGGGCGTGGTCGGGGAGGTGGCCGACAGCCGAGGGACAGGGGAGCTGGGCGTGGACAGTTACATGCCGCAGAAGCAACAGTTCCAGCAGGGCCAGAGGTTGTTCGAGGTACGATCGGTGTGTTTAGCACTCTTGCTTATGCTTTGTTCGATACCGGAGCTTCGCACTCCTTTGTTGCACCCAGTCTAGCCCGCGCCTTGGGTCTAGATGCCAAGAGACTTCCAGTGCCCCTGGTGTTGAGAACACCAGTTGGAGGTCAGACCGACTTGCTGTTCGTTTGTCGGGGATGTAGACTGATGTTGGGGCCACATCAGTCGGTTAAGGATCTCCTTCTGCTACAGATTCGGCCGTACGATGTCATCCTAGGCATCGACTGGCTATTTTCTGTGTGCGCCATCATCGACTGTTTCCAAAGGAGGGTGGTGTTCTCCGGTTTGGACGGCCAGCGTGTTACTTTCACCGGTGAGCGGAGCTGTCCGAAGGGAAACAGGAGGGAGGAACCTCTCCTCTCCTTGTTGACCGAACTGACGATAGAATCAACAGATGCAGAAATGGTGGAAGTACCAGAGATCGTTCGTGAATTTATGGATGTCTTTCCTGAGGAGGTGACAACTCTACCCCCTCGACGTGATATCGAGTTCGGGATAGACCTGCAGCCCGGCTCTCGACCAATCTCGATGGCTCCTTACCGGATGGCACCTTCGGAGCTACGGGAGTTGCGGATACAGATTGACGAGCTGATGAAGAGGGGTTATGTTCATCCAAGTGCATCACCGTGGGGTGCCCCAGTCTTGTTCGCAAAGAAGGCAGATGGTGGCCTCAGGTTGTGCATCGATTACAGGAGGCTGAATCAGGTAACGATCAAGAACCGCTACCCTCTTTTGAGGATAGATGATCTTTTCGACCAGCTGAAGGGGGCAGGATGGTTCTCGAAGATCGACCTGCGATCCGGGTACCACCAGCTGAGGGTGAAGGATAGCGACGTCCCGAAGACGGCGTTCAGGTGCAGGTATGGGCACTTCGAGTTCGTGGTCATGCCCTTTGGTGTTACGAACGCCCCGGCCATGTTCATGGGGCTTATGAACTCCATCTTTCAAGAGTACCTGGATCGGTTTGTGGTGGTGTTCATCGACGATATCCTGATCTATTCAAAGTCAGAAGAGGACCATGCAGAGCACCTGAGGACAGTTTTGGAGGTCCTCCGACAGCACCAGCTCTATGGGAAGTTGTCAAAGTGCAAGTTCTGGGCACGATAAATGCACTTCCTCGGACATGTAGTGTCTGAGCAGGGATTAGCAGTTGACCCATCAAAGGTTGAGGCAATTGTTTCTTGGGCAGCACCCAAGAATGTGGCAGAAGTTCGGAGTTTCCTCGGACTGGCAGGCTACTACCGGAGATTCGTACCCAACTTCTCCCGTGTAGCAGCCCCTTTGACGGCTTTGACCAAGAAGGACCAGGTTTTCATGTGGAGCGAGCAATGTGAGTCGTCCTTCAGCTACCTAAAAGAAAAACTGGTTAGTGCCCCAGTGTTGAGATTACCAGAAGAAGGGATGGCCTATGAGGTATTCTGTGATGCTTCAGGACAGGGCCTGGGGTGCGTATTGATGCAGCGACAAGGGGTGATCTCTTACGGGTCCAGGCAGCTACGCCCCCATGAGCGGAACTATGCCACCCATGATTTGGAGCTTGCAGCGGTAGTGTTCACATTGAAGCTGTGGCGACATTACCTCTTTGGGGAGTGCTTTGTGGTCTTCACCGATCACAAAAGCTTGCGCTATATCTTCTCCCAGCGTGACTTGAACTTGCGACAGCGGAGGTGGGTCGAGTTTCTCCCGGACTACGACTTTGAGATCTCATACACTGAAGGTAAGGGAAACGTTGTGGCTGATGCCCTGAGCAGGAAGCCGCATCAGGAGGTGGTTCGGGAATCTGCTGATGCTTGGAAGGTGATGGGGGAGTTGGCTGCCTTGCACTTGGATGCAAGGGTGGAAGGTACTAGAGGCTGTTTGTTTCAGATGACGGTACAGTCCTCTTTGTTGCAGCAAGTGGAAGAGTCTCAGTGGGGAGATCCTGAGGTGGAAATGTTGCGGGATCGTGTCAATCAGGGGAACGCTCCGGAAGGATGGTCGGAGGACAGCCGACGTCGGATGCTCTTTCATCGGAGGTTGTTTGTTCCAGAGGTGATGCGTGATGAAGTCCTTCGTGAGTTCCATAGCTCAGCCTTGGCAGTACATCCGGGTGTTTCGAAAATGTACCAAGGCTTGAGGGGATAGTTTTGGTGGCCCGGGGTGAAACGGGCAGTGGCAGAGTTCGTGGCTAAATGCCTGGTGTGTCAGCAGGTGAAGGCTGAACACCGTGTTCCTGGTGGTCTGTTGCATCCTCTAGATGTTCCCGAGTGGAAGTCGGACGACGTCTCGATGGACTTCGTCACGGGACTACCCAGAGCTCAGGGCGGGCATGATGCTATCTGGGTAGTGGTGGATCGATTGACAAAATCTGCTCACTTCTTGGCTATCAAGGAGTCAGGACCCATGAGTACCTTAGCACAGAGGTATGTGGATGAGGTGGTGCGTTTCCATGGAGTTCCGAAAACCATCGTCTCAGATCGGGACACTCGGTTCACCTCACGAGTCTGGAAGGGGTTACAGCATGCTTTTGGCACCCAGCTATGCCTTAGCACTGCTTTTCACCCTCAGACTGATGGACAGACAGAGCGGACTATCCAGACATTGGAGGACATGCTGCGAGCATGTGTTCTGGATTTCAGAGGATCATGGGTACGACACTTGCCTTTAGTAGAGTTTGCCTACAACAACAGTTTTCACTCTACTATCGGCATGGCTCCTGTTGAGGCTTTGTATGGAAGACCATGTCGTTCACCCTTATGCTGGGTAGAGGTTGGTGAGACTGGTACTCTTGGACCAGAAGTAGTGCAGAGCACCACGGAGAAAGTCCAGCTAGTGCGGGAGAGGATGAAAGCAGCTCAGGATCGGCAGAAATCTTATGTTGATCGTCGGAGGAGGCCCCTGAAGTTCGAGGTGGGAGATCATGTGTTTTTGATGGTTTCCCCTCGACGGGGGCAGCGGAGGTTCGGAAGGGGAGTAAGCTCTCCCCTAGGTTCATCGGACCTTTCGAGGTGCTGAGGCGAGTTGGCGAGGTAGCATATCAGTTGGCCCTACCACCTCAGTTGGAGAGGGTCCATGACGTCTTCCATGTCTCCCAGCTTCGTCAGTACTTACATGATGGCTCTCATGTCATCAACTGGGGAGAGCTTGATGTGGGAGGAGACGCGACCTTCGAGGAACGGCCAGTCAGAATCGAGGATCGCAAGGAGAAAGTGCTCCGTGGACGAACCGTCGGCCTGGTTCGTGTGTTGTGGAGACATGGCGGCCTCGAAGAGAGTACGTGGGAGAGGGAAGCACAGAGGTGTGCCCAATACCCCGAGTTTTTCTGAGCTTCGAACCTTTGGTGCCTGTTGTGACAGAACGTTTGACCTTTTTGGCTATGAAGTGTACTAGTTCCTTTCCTATGTTATGTGTGGAAAGCCCCGGCTAAAGGGAAGGGGGAACCCGACCCCTAATCAAGACGCATTAAGGTGGATGCGATTAAACCCGTGCGGGCGAGTCAGTGCCGCCCAAAGCGGAAAATATCTTGACATGGGGGAGGGGAACTCCCCAAACCCACATGACCGGGCGGTTTGGCGTGGTATGCTGCTTGGTTCTTGACAGGGAGTGTTTTCAATTAGCGGGGGTCCAATCCTAAGAGGTATCTTCGAAGATGGTTGTTCGGATCCTCTCTTTCCTTCTGGTTTGTTTTGATTCTCGGGGACGAGAATCGTTTAAGAGGTATCTGATGTGATGACCCAGACCCCCCTTGGTCCCTTCCTTTGCCAAAATCCGGATCCTTAAAGTGTGCCGATCGGTGGGACCGATCGGTGAGACCGATCGGTGAGACCGATCAGTGAGAGCGATCGGTGCGACCGATCGGTGGGACCGATCGGTGAGACTGATCGGTGCGACCGATCGGTGCGACCGATCGGTGAGACCGATCGGTGAGACCGATCGGTGCAACCGATCGGTGAGACCGATCCGTGCGACCGATCGGTGAGACCGATCGGTGAGACCGGCCGACGTCGCCCGGCCTTGCCAAGTTGTTCCAGTAACGTTCCTTTTTCGCAAGTAGGGTTTTAAACCCTATTCTGCCTTGTTAAAAATATCTTGGAAATCCAAAATGCGCACAAAGGTTTTAATTTAATGCTTCATTAATTCATGGGTCGGTTTAAACCACCCAGCGCCTTTAATGATGAATCAAGCCACGTGGTCAACCCACGACTTCCACGTCTTACACGGTTCGGTGTTTTTATCTCAACCGTTCCCGGCTCTTATAAATTAAGGGTTAAGCCGTGGTTTCCCCCCTTCTTCAATCGTGGCTCTTCTGGTGCATCGGGACCGCCGCATCGTTATCCGTAAAGTTCCGCACCCCCGGCCTAAGCGTCGATCATCCATCAAAAAGTAGGGAATTTCTTTCGTCTCTCACTTCTGTGTATCATGCGGGGCAGGCGTTATTCTTGTCCTTATGGAATGGGTTGAACCAAACCTAAATGAAGATAATAAACAGAGTTCTAAAGAAAGAAGGGGAAGGGGTTGTGATCGTTGTTTATGCTTTATCTTGTGATCATCCCTTTTGTTGTACTGGTCTATGTTTTCTGAAAATTGAGGCCATTGGTGGTCGTGTGTGTGCACTTGAATCCCCTCGTGATGTTTTAAATGGGTTGCTGAAATTGTGAACTCCTGCTGTGAAATTGGTTAACCACGTATATCCGGCTGAATAATTGAAAGCACCAGGATCGGCCCTTCTGTGATAACTCCAGGTTAGAACACACGGAATTTGAAATCATGGAGTGTGTTAAATCTTTTAAATCTGAAAATCCCTGACTTGTGTTGGTAGTGGTTGTTGGTTGTTTTCCCTTTGGGCCGTTTGCTGGAAATGTGGGAGGGGATGGGATCCCCTGTTCTTTTTATACCCTCAGTGGCTGTGTGAATTTGGGGGATGGGATCTCCTGTTGGTATGGTTTCAGTGGTTGTGAGTTTTTATCACAAATTGGGGAGATATCCTCTGTTGGCAGAACCGGGTGTGAGTGTTTTGGTTGATCTATGCTTTGACGCTTTCCTTGGTTATGCTTATGGTAGTTGCCCAGTAGTGCTTAAAATTAATTGAACACTTTGACTGAACGTGAAACAAGAATGGGACAAATGGTTTTGTGGGCAAGGGTCGTGAATTGTGACTCGGACGCAGTGGTGTTGTGTTCTGTAGGTTGGCTAGGAAAACCTAAGTTTTGGGTGAGTGTTTGATTACCTATATCTATACTTGTAGCTTTGTGTTTCTTATTCGCGCCCCACCCAAGTTGAGCACATAGTGCCGAACACCTCCATTTATGGGGGAAGGGTGTTTTTCCCAACACTATACTTAGTGGCTGGTTATTAGCTCCTTTTCTGCTCCCTTTCCCGGATAGCCCAAGTACCTTCGGGCAGGCTGTGATGGCCTGAAGTCCATTATTAGCCCAAGAACCATCGGGCAGGGTGTTGTGGTGGTTGGCCGGGTGTGTGCGGCAGGTGGTTTCCCAAGTGTCTTCGGGATGAGGCCCAGGTGTTTTCGGGCGTGGCAGTGGATCCTTTAGCCTAGGTGTCTTCGGGCGTAGCGGTGGTTGTTCTGGCCTAGGTGTTTGCAGGCATGGTTACATGTGACAGTTGAGGCCCAGGTGTGTGCGGGCGGGATTTGGCAGTGGGACTGCGTGTGGTTGTGGCCCAGGTGTGTGCGGGCGGGATTTGGCAGTGGGACTGCGTGTGGTTGTGGCCCAGGTGTGTGCGGGCGGGTGTGGCAGTGGGACTGCGGTGAGAATGGCGGGATTGGTCTGATGCGTAGGATGTCTCAATAACCAGTGGGAAAGTGGCGCGGGGTACCCAAACATCGATGTGCTCTTATATATATATTACATGACTTGCGTTATTTGGGGAGCGAGCCTTGGTGAGGTCTGGGATGGATAGTTTGCCTTGTTAGGTGTTTGGTTTACTCTTTCTCACGGGACTTTAGTACGTTCCCCCACTTGTGCACGAGAGTCTTGGTTTTTCCCTACTGAGTGTACTTGTATGCTCACCCTACGTACATAAACTGCTTTCAGGTTTCCAGGAGGACTTCGGGGATCACACAGGACCTTACTAGCTCGGACTTTTGGAGCAGTTGCAGTTGTTTCTCTTTTCTTTTTGGTACTTACCTTGTAGTCACCTTTTTGCACTTTGTGGCTTTCACTTTTGAAACATGCATGTGGGAATGGTTTATTTTTGGCTTTACTTTTCCTTCTACCTTGGTGTTGTTGGGTTTTCTCCTCCTTATCTTTCGATCCTATAAAATAAAAAGGGTAATGCCTTCCATTTGCGAGAATTTCCTATACCCTTGGTGCTAGTCGCCACTCCGGGACCTATTGAAGGCGGGTTTCGGGGGTCATTATCTCTCCTTCAACTTAAAGAAGGAAGGGCTTGGCAACCTGCTGACCCTTCCCTCCTTTTGGTGAAGGCGGGTCGTGACATAAAACCATTGGAAGATGAGATACACATGTTTATTATGTATACTTTTATAGAGGAATCCTCATCTCCAAATGAATTTGGAAGACCTAGGCATGCAAGCATGTTATAAACCTTCTCATGAATAGTTTCATTCATGCTTTCAACTAAACCATTTTTAGGAGCATGAATCAATGTTTAGTGTCTCAAAATTCCATAATCCTCACAAATTTTAGTAAAATCAATAGATAGACATATAAGGTCATTATTAGTCCCCAAGGATTTCAATTTTATCTAAGATTGATTTTACACATTGAATTTCCATGTTTAAAAAACCTTATAGACCAAATATTTATTTCTCAATATATAAATCAAAATAATTCTAGAAAGAAATCTATAAAAGTTAAAAAATAGAATTCCCTACCATTGGAAAAAATCTTAGAAGTTACCCACAAATCAGAGTAAACCTAATCAAGTGTGTGACTTGATTTGAATTTGTATTTGTGGAAACTATCTCTTTTAGATATACTTAAGACACAATCCTCATAAAAGTGAAATTTACTTTGTGTAAATTTTGGTAAAAACCCCTTTCCCACACAATTCCACTAAACCTTTAACACTCACATTCATCAACCATTTATTACAACACATACTACTATCATTATTGGTGAAATAAGTGTTTCCTGACTGCTTAGTGTATGTCTTTCCATTCAATACATATAACCCATTAAATTAGGATCCCTTAAGAACCGTATGAGAAACCATTGAGAAATAAGAGTCTTATGTAGATATAGAACCCAACTAACATCCAATACGGTGAAAAAAGAGTGTATTGAGAGTATTATCACAACTAAAACTCTACCCATGAAATGATGCCTCTTATTAATGGCTAAATTAACCTCTCCATAAGCTTCCTTGATCAACTATAAAAAAGAACACCGTTTTGGGCACAAATGGAATGAACCCCCTCGAGTCTAAAACACACTCATCATCCAATGTATCATGGGAAAATATCAACACATTAGCACTCTCAATGATTTAGTCTCATAATATAGAATGATTATGAGATTCTTTAAAAGGCTCATTAGACATTAACATAGGGAATTTGGGCCTAACATGCCTAGGTTTCCAACAATGATAACTCATAACCTCTCTCTGTTTTGATTTGGATCATGTATCCCTAGACAATATTTTATTATTTTCACCCTTCATACTATTACCTTTATTATTCCTAAAAAACATAGAATAATATCTGAAACTCAAACCATTGGCTTCAGATTTAACCATATCATTGCAACACAACTCATAAAAAATATAGATAGATTTGGCTTCCACTAAGGTCAAGGAGTCTATTCCATACATCATAAAATATATAATATATTCATATAAACTATCCAATGAAATTGAAAAAATAATATCTTGGTCTTTATCTGCAACATTAACATTGAAATTGGATGAGAGTATTAGGGTTCATATTGAAGGTGTATAGTTTATGTTTACTATATATATGACCTATCCATGAAGTTTTCATATATATTTTTTCTAAATTAGAACAAATTATAGCTATAAAGGATTCAAAAGAAACCTCCTTTATGAGCCAAGTACAATTTCAATGACCAATGATCTTTAATTGAAATATTATGATGGAAATCTATGTAAGTTTTCATAAACATTCCATCAGTAGACTAACTTATATGAGGTTTCTTAGGACCATGAATCCCATCTTGCATCCCTTATTAGACAAGAAACACTCCCATTTTACGTCTTCATATATTAAAGATGTTTCTAAAATTGAATTTATTAATATCATACCTACCAGAATCCATTATCATTTGTGTAAATGTCTGATACCAACTTTTGAGGGAAAATTATAGGGGTATTCCATTATTCAACACCCAAGATCACACAACAATGAAAAAATTCTTGTTTTTAAATAGTTTATAAATGAACGAAGAACAAGTAATGAAAATTGACCAAGTAAGACATGTGAAGTAATAAAACAAGAAAAGAATAACACATGGATTTGACATGGTTTAGACAACTTTAGCCCTACTCTAAGACAAGATCACCCCATATTTCTACCTTTTATTAATGATTAAAAATAAAACATACATGAAAATGATAGAATATACAAAAAATATAGAAATAAAAATAAAACCACGCCAATGAAAATCCCCAAGAATATTAAGAATAATCTCTTATGAAAAGTTTTATTTCCTCATAGAATTCCACAAACTAGATTCTCTCGAATGCTCGACCAGTGTCAATAACAAACAAGCATGATCTTATCAATTAACCAGAACATGTATCCACCAGAACAAAACATCAGGGAGGGCTACTATCTTCCAGGGCAAGGGTAGCCTCCACCTCTAAAAAATTGCGAAAGGACCCATCCTTTTCCACTTTTTATCTTTTGGAGTATCATTCATTAACCAATAGAACCTCCATGTATCTCTTAGAGATACTTTTTCCACATAGATCATATTAGATCCATCAAAACCTCTCACTTTTCTCCTCCACATGCGTAATTTCTTGGAAATAGATACTTTGGGTAAACTGGGTGCATCGCTTGATAATGAGGGGTGTGTAGTTTCATCAAGGACAAAGAGACTAGTACGATATGGGGGTCAAAAAGATGTGTTTTTTTAGATAGGGGTTTAATATTGACCTCATATGATGCATGTTGTTGATTGGAGAAAATAACCATCTTCCCATGTGTTTTTTGCTGAAATTTAATCAATATTTCAAATATCATTGTTACCCCTTATGGGGGCTTGAAATCCATGCCTTCCAAATGAGGGTAGATTTTTTTCTCTATTGGAAATATAGGAAGTCCTGACATAGTGATTTTATTATGGTTAGGGTTATATTGTGCCTTCAGAACCTTAGAGATTCCATCTCTGTCATTCTATTTTTCTACCTTCAGAATAAAAGTGCTCCCAATATTTTTGCACACATATAATCCCCATAATTCATGACCATGTTTCCATATATTTTATCTATTTTCAAACTATATTCTTTCATTTTATGCCCAAGATAACCATAGATGAAGTATAAAATTGAAATGAGTGGATGAATCACGTCGATCAACAACTTAATCTTCAACAACATCCCCCCCAGTGGATAGGGCTTGAAAAGTACAATTCCACAAAATTTCCAATTTGGTACCTGATTTCATGCATAATAAATTCCAATCTCCCATATAAGGGGATTACAATCAGTGAAATCCAAAAGGGGGTTTTGGAAAAGATAATATTCTGGATATATGATGCATATCTCATATACTCTATTAAGATTATATGATTATTGAAGGACCAAGTCCACCCACTAAGAATATTATATTGTTCCTTTTCATTAAAGAGTTCAAAAATCAAGTGATATGCTCCAATTTCACTTATGAACACACCCTCATGAAGGTGTCCTATATTTTTCAAAATGTTTATTAGGGTGCTTAGATTAAAATTTCACTTGATGATGAATTTTTAAATGGTCATAAGAGATATATGATGCAACATGAATGCTTCTCCATCTTTCTTTTATACAATAGATACTTTCTCTTGTCTATTAATAATATTATTTGACATTGGTTAACAAGATATGACTCCATTTCATAACATCTCAATAATAAAAAAAGATGGGAATCATTGAAATATGGTCTATGATTGAAAGAAATTAACGAGAGTGTTGGGGAAGATGTAAAGAAATAAAAAAACAAACAAAAGAAAATAGATCGCGTATCGGAAAAATCATTACCTCAAATAGAGGATGCGTAGTGATAAAAATAAGTGGAGAATATAAAGTTGAAAAAAAAATTTTACATATAAAACCCAAAAGGTAAAAACCATAGGACATAGTCTTGAAAGAGGGATCCACTAAAAAAGATAAGTACACTGTAGAGACTCCCCAAAAATGGAAGGGATCACAAAAGTAATACTAAGAAAAATAGTGGATCAGAGACAGAGAAAAAATACCATCTGGATGAAGTTTGAAATGACGAATGTAGTCTTCTAAAGAAAAATAAATTGATCTGATGGTGAAAAGAAGTTTGATGTCCGAAAAAAAGTACAAATGAAAATGAATAGGGATCGAATCAAAAACCACCATAGATGAAAGATGATCGGATCAGCGTAGTTACACCGATTGAAGATCTAAAAACCGCTCCTTGAAAAGGAAACTACAATGCCTCTATTAACTAAAAACAAAGAGTCACATGTCTCATATATAAAAGAGATTCACCAAATGATATTTCATACATCTTCACTTCATATCTCGTATCTCCCCTACATATCTCATTTTTCCTTTATATATCATATCTATTTTTTTATTTTTTATCTTAAAAGAACCACGTGAGGTCCCTATGTGAGGAAGGCCCCAACAAACTACCCATCTGACTCAACTAGGGATTATCACCAACCCTAAAATCAGTTGGAAGGTCTCAAATTTACCTTTGGGTAAAGTCTTGATCAATATGCCAGACCCATTGTCATCAGTGTGGATTTTCTCAGGCTCTAACTATCTCAAATCACAGACATTGCAG
This sequence comes from Viscum album, assembly GCA_963277665.1. NCBI lineage: Eukaryota > Viridiplantae > Streptophyta > Magnoliopsida > Santalales > Viscaceae > Viscum > Viscum album. The sequence goes on along the minus strand of OY728145.1, from coordinate 1,079,104,207 downwards.
ATCCAATGATACCCAACATCGATATGTTTAGACCTACCATGAAGAGTGTAATTATTTCCCAAAAAATATCACTCTGAATATAAAAAAAAATTAAATATACATATCCTGATTAAAATTGAGTTCTTGAATAAAATTTTTCATCCACAACAATTCTTTGTGCGCCTCTATAGCTACAATAAACTCTAACTCTATGGTGGATAAAGCGACACATCTATGCAACCTAGACTGCCAAGATATCACCCCCATACAAAAGAGATCAAATAGCCTAAAGTAGAATTCCTTGAATTGACATCTAATACCATATATAAATATATAAATCCAGAAAGCATAGGTTCCCCTTTTTCAAAACATAATATCAGAGCAGAAGTACCACAAAGATAATGACATTTAAACTTCATTTATCTCCAATTATATCTACCTAGTTTTGATAGAAAATGACTGACCACACCAACTTCATGAGATATATCAGGTCTAGTACATACCATATCATACATCAAACATACAATAGTAGATGAATAAGGTATGTGTATCATCTCCCCTCTCTCTTCATCAGTAAAAGGTGAATGAATTGTACTGATCTTAAAATGTAAATCAAGAGGAGTACTAACCACTTTAGATCTATCCATAGAAAATCTATAAATGACCTTCTAAATATATATCTTCTAAGATAACTAAAATTTCTTTTCCTTCCAATCATGGGAGATTTAAATTCCCATAATTTGTCGAGCTAACCCCAATTCTTTCATCACAAAATATTGACAAAGATCCTTTTTCAATCTGTCAATTCTAGAAGAATAATGAACAGCAATGAGCATATCATCCACATAAATCAATACTATAATAAAATAATTATCAGTAAATCTATGAAAAAAACAATGATCCGAAGATGTCTTCATGAAACCCTAATGAGAAATGACAGGTTCAAACTTCTTATACCACTGTCTCAAATCTTTCTTCAAACCCTACAAAATCTTCTTCAACTTGTAGACATGATTATATTTACCTATTTAAACAAAACCCTCTGGTTTCTCCATATAAATCTTCTCATATAAATCTCCATAGAGGAAAGATGTATTCACATCCTTCTACTCAATCTGTAGATCCAAACTAGTAGCTAAACCAAGAACAACCCGAATGGAAGACATTTTAACAACAGGTGAGAAAATTTCATCAAAATCAATACATTTCCTCTAATGGAATCCTTTAACAAATTACCTTTCCTTTTATTATATAAATAAATTGGATTCTTCATTTTTAATTTGATAAATCCACTGATTTTAAAATCTCTTTTACCTGTCAGAAACTTCACCGGCTCAAAAGTATGTTTTTCGTGCAACGATTTCATCTCATCATCCATTACCACAACCCATATGTCCTTCTATTTGATTTTCATTTCCTCATAAAAGTATTATGGTTCCCCCCCGCTGGTGAGGAGCACATACTCCTTAGGTGAATAATGAGTAGAAATGGTACGATGTCGAGATGACCTCTAGAGTGGAACTACGACTTCATTGAAAACCATAGGAACCAGATCATCAGAAACAAAAGGCACATCATAAACATAAACTCTAAACTATTCACCCTGAGCATCATTCTTCATAACAATGTGATCATCAGAATAAACAATATAAGGTAAATGTGAATCATAACCTGGATCAATACTAAAAAAGCCATCAGAAGTTGGAGAAGTGTACTTTTCTCACTTATCAATATCTGCAATAGTCTGGTCCTCTTTAAACTCTACATCAAAAATTATGATTTTTTTTTCAAATCAGGATCCTAAAACTTATACCCAAACTTATCGTGTCCATATCCAACAAAAATACACTATCGTGACTTACCATCTAGCTTGGATCTCTCATCTCTAGGAACATGAACAAAATCCTTACAACCAAAAAATTTAAAGTGATTTTACCAGATATTTTTTACATACCAAAAAATACTAAGAGTGTCTATCTAAAAAGAAACTATAGGTAATAAATTGACAATATTACCAGCAGTAAGTAAAGCCTCACCCCCAAAGTGTCCAGGAAATTTTTCTTTCAAAAGAAAACATCTAACTCTTTCCAAAAAACTCATATTCATTTACACAAATACACAATTTAGATAAGGTGTCTTTTGGAGGTTTCTTCTGTTGTTGAGTACCTTTCTACCTACAATACTGATCAGATGGAACATAATAATCTCCCCCATTGTCAGTGTGAATACATTTCAATTTCATTCTAGATTCTCTCTCAACAGAAAGATGAAATTGTTTAAAAACAATGAGCACCTAACTTTTGGTATTCAAAACATAAACCCAAATATTTCATTAGTGTTGATACATAAATTTAACAAAATAAAGACCACTACTAATGGTCTTAGATTTCAAAGTACCACAAACATCAAAATGTAATAATTCAAGTAATTGTGACTTCCTATGTAAAGGATGACTCCTAAAACTCACCCTACTCTATTTTCAATCCATACAGTGATCACACGTGTCCATATTGTCAATATTAAAATATTTTATATGATTTCTCTTGGTAAAAAAAAGTAATTTTCTCACTAATGTTATTAGGCCACTTATTCCACAACTTGGATGAAAAATTGCACTCAACAACACAAGTAGTATCACATGAAATATAAAATTTAGTCCAGTACAAACCTGACTGCTTCTTCCCTCATGCCACAATTCAATAGACCTTGTAAGGATTTAATTGGAAATCACCAAAAGTACTGATAAACCCTTCATCATCAAGAACATTGGTAGAAATAAGATTCATGTGAACCTATGTCACATGTCACACCTTATTCAAAATAATCTTACTTCCTATAATTGTCTCTAATAAAATAGTACTGATACCTACGACATCAACATGACCACCATTACCCATCATTAAAATACCAAAATTACATGGGTTGTAAGATGTAAAGAACACTTTATTCAATGTCACGTGAAAACATACACCACTATCAATAACCCAGAAGAATGATAATAAGAAATATTAATGGAGTCATAAACAATAACAAGATCACCCATGTAGCAGTAGTAACATTGTAATCTCTATAACCATTTTTCATTGGATTATTTTCATTAATTATTTTTTATATTTTTAGCTTATAACAAAACTTATTAACATACCCCTTCTTACCACAATGATGGCATTCAAAGTCTCTCTACTTTGATCGAGATTTTCTTCTGCTTTTACTCTTTCCTCGACTGATCTGTCCTAAATTCTTTTCCTGGATTCTCCCCGTATTATATAAGACTAAAATATTTGAACTATGCTTCTCTTAAGTATTTATCCTAACTTGTTCATTCAAAAAATCATACATAACAAAAATAAATGTCATAACACCCTTAGAAGCAGAACCGGTTATAGTAACATGAAAATTATCCCAAGAATCGGGTAAAGTGTTAAGTAATAAAAGCATTAAAACATCATCTTCAAAATTGATCCACATGATAGAAAAAATAAAAACATCCCTAATATTCACTTAAATAATTATAAATATACCTACCTTCTCTGTACCTCAAGTTCATCATTTTCTTGAGAAGAAAAAACTTATTGTATCCTATCTTTGAAGAATAGGTAGTCTGGAGCATCTCCCATAATGTTCTGGATTGAGAGATGTTAACAATTTGGTTAATCACATTGTCTTTATCCCATTGAAGAATGAAATCAGAAACAATCTCAAGATCAAATTCCCATTCTAAATCTGATATCCTCTCTGGCTTCTGGGTACTAAACACCAGAAGATACATTCAATTGATAAAATGAATATCCTTCATTTTAAGTCACCACATATGGTAATTAGTACCATTCAATAAAATCATCTGACTATAATTGGATTCCATAATGAATATTAAATAAAAACCAAAACCTATGATACCAGTTGCTGGGAAAGATGGAAAGTGATGAATGTGCAAACAACATAAATGTGAACGCACAACGGAAAAATCTTTCCCTTAAACAGCGGATGCATAGAGACAAAAATAAGTGCAAAATATAAAGTTTACACCAGAAAGCATTACATGGAAAAACCAAAAGGGAAAGACCACATGACCTAGTCCATAAAGAAGGATCCACTAAATTATATAAGTACATGGTAGATACTCAACAAAGAAATAAGGGATCATAAAATTAATACTCAGAAAAATAGTGGATCAAAGACAGAGAAAATATACAGTCTGGATGAAGCCAGAAATGAAGAATACAGTCTGCTAAAGAATCCCAAATAGATCTAAATGTGAAAAGAAGAAGATCAACATCTAAAAAAAGTTCAGATGAAAAAGCATGGGGATCAGATTAAAAAACACCGCAGATGAAAGGTGATCATATCAGAGTAATTCCATCAGTTGCAGATATGAAAACCACTCCTTGAAAATGAAACTACACTACCTATAACAACTAAAAATGAAGAGTCACACATCTCATATATAAAGAAGAGTCACCACATGATATCTCATGTATCTTCACATCATATATCATATACCCTCTAAATATATCATATCTACTCTATATCTCATATCTATTTTTTTATCTTTTATCTTAAAAGAACCATGTGAGGTCCCGATTTAAAGAGGGCCCCAATATAGAGAAATCTAAAAAAAGATAAAAGATTATAAGAAACCCTAGGATTTTTTAAACATTGGAAACCTAGGGAAACAATCCACTGAAGGGAAATGAGTTGATAGTTTTTATTAGTGCATATGAACATATTGGTTGAAGTGGAATTACTATAGGGGTACCCAATTATTGTATTGGGAAGGAATAACAACTTTCCAATGGATGAAAGTGTCTAGCGCAAATGCATCAGGTTGGCTTCCAAATGCTCATGCTATAGGTATCTGAGTTCTGATTCCACCTTCCATCTATTATTAAATAGATAATGGGAAAAGGAGGTCTGGGTGGCCTTCGCCCAGTTCACTAGTGTGATAGAGTAGGATGTTTCCATAGAAACTTTCCTCCAACACCGGTTTAGCTATACGACCGGCCAAATATCAAACAAGAAATCCACATCGCTTATATTTACTACCAGATTCTAGGTGATCTAGTCAAACAAAAATGACATGAGGCATATGATCTCTCTGAGAACCATCACATGTATACTTTTTAATATTAGAAACCTCATTATAGATTTTAGTAGGGCGTGTGAAGACTCAGCGGGGGGCCCTTCTCTCTGGATCTTGCATCCCTCCCTTCCCTCTCTCATTCTAGATCTACTATTCCGGGCAATTGGGTTTGTTTTGGGGACTACCCCTATGCGAGAGACAGTCCCATGCAATATCCCAGGATCAATTAGGTGTTTTAGTTCATTAAGATATGAAATGTTAAAATGATCTCCATTTATAGTTTAATAATTGAAAATTGATAAATAGAAACTATGTTCCAGTTGCAATTTCATAACATCAAATGAATTTAGTTGTGAAAAAACCATAAATAGCAGATAGAAATTGCATATGGGAAGTGACAGTTACAAAAAAATTTGCACTTAATTCTCATTAAAATAGAAATACAATCAGTACTCATTGACTCATCTGAAAACAGAATCAATCAACAATGAGAAATTAAGGCTTCACTAGTAATGATAAAATAGAGCTAATTCATAGTTAAAATAGATTATATAATTATCACAAGAAGCATCGACATTCAATGATTATAGGTCATTTTAAAAGAGGAAATGAAAGTAGTAAAATGGACACATAGATTTACGTTCTTTAGTCATATGTTCTACATGAATGGGGTGGGATCATTAGAGGTTTTTTACTATGAAAAATAAAGGAATAAAAGAAGGAATAAAAGGAAACAACAACAAAAAAACTAAACTGGTGAGGAAATCGAAATCACACATGATGAATAAACAAGAATCATGCACAATAATATAAAAAATCAACAAAGAAAAAACTACAACATGACCAAGGCCCCTTTACTAGGGCTCTATTTCAACTTATCGATGAAGAATCATGTGGTAGGGTGATGAAATTGTCATCACTGAGTCCAGCATGTCTGATCCTCAATGATCAATGTTCTAGTCAAGGTACGTCACCATAAACTACTCCATATGTGGTCAAGTAATAAAAATCTTTATGATCTCCTTTGTTTTCCAGGTACGGAACGCCTGTCCAGATGCACAAGTGATGTGTAGATTCACCGACGATGACCAGACTCCTAGTTATTGTCCAGGCTCAATATCCCAACTATTGGAACATGAATCACCACCACCATGTAATCTTGAATTGATATTCAATAACTTCTACAAGGGATGATAATTTCCACTATCTGTCGCTGCTGTAGATTTGACAATTGAGTTCCAACCCTTTCACGAAGAACCACAAATCAAATACCCTATGGGATTCATCTTCCAATTTGATCACCTCATTGAATAACAAGTTTGAATATTGCTTCATCAAGATCTATGATGTGTTCTAAAATGAAGTGATCCTACACCCCATGATGACCTCCTTTTGGGCCAATATTTTCGTCGTTCGTGCTGTGGGGTTGGTCCACCAGGAAGTGGAATGTATTTAGGGGGTCGATTTTGATGCCATCATCATAGATAAGATGTTTCTAGGGTCCAAAGACTAGAAAAATATGATATACCACCCACTGAAGTAGTATGAGATGTGGAAATACAATATTTACCTAAAAGGGGTGTACTTATTCCAAATACGGTTTGATCTTCTTTATTTTCACTAGAGAATAAGTCGTCACTGAGCGTCCTGACACACATGAGATGTAAGAAGGGGAAACGATAACCACGACGGTTGGGGGATGCCTCCATGGGTGAAGGGAAATAGTGTGATCCATTATTACTCATCCTAAATCCAATATCCTTTCGGATTTGGTGAAATAAAAAACACAGTACACCGCTCCCTTGTAGAAGCAGACCGATGTTGCGTAAGAACTAGAAGATCCCTCAATCGAGGAGGCCAAAGTTGCACCGTTCACAAGTCCTAATTGCTGTAATATGGGAAAAGAGGGAAGTCACATATCTAATAGGAAATATGGTTTAAGAAGATGACATGGGTAATAACCACTAGTGAGTTGCGTAATAGTATCTCATCAAAAGGGAATATAAATAGAATTACATTTAATTTACAAAATTAAAGGAATTAAATATTCACAAATCTCCACATTTGAAATTAAATGCATGAATAAATTTAATATGAAACAACACATTCTCTACCCCTGAAATAAAAACTATAAACCAACTAATGATTTTACACCACTTAACTTCATCAAATTTTTAATTTCCAAAATAGGAAACAACCTACAGCGTATAACCCAAATAGTCCCCCTATATATATCAATGTGACATAGGTTGATTGTAGTTGAATGATATTATACGGTTTATAAACATGTTAATAATTAAATAATTCAAAACAACTACATGATAAAGGTCATACATGCACTTACCTGATTTGCACTCTGAGATGATGCTAATGAGGAAATCAAAGACCAGAAAATCACATGCCAATAGGTCCACGAAAAATCTCATCTGTTCCTATAAAATAAAAATGGAGCAGTATCCATCCTCACACAAATCATAAAAAAAATGTAGAGAAATTCATATAGAATGTAGCTCAGTACAAAATAGTTAAATCCTAAAAAACAGTAAAAAAGTAAGCAGAAAAGAGAGGCAAACAAATAGAAAACATGCATAGTAAATGAAACAAAACCAAATAAGTATCCACCTAAACCCAAAGATACATGACAGGACTAAAGTACTAAGCACCACTAGCATTAAAACAGATACACAAAAATAAAAAACATTAATAGAAATACTCTCAATGCAATGCACCATAATATCCTCAACAAATGGATTAAAAATCTGCACTATAGGAGATGACCACCTAATCAAAAGCCAGAAGAAGACAGACTAACAAAAAAGTGAAACTGCAAGGGCACATTCAAGTTGTCCCAACATCTTAAGACAACTCTAAATTTGAGAAAAAAATGTTGGGAGCCAGCTATAAACTAAGGGAAAACAAGCCACTAAAGGTCCACACATCCTAGTCTACACTTACTAACAACACATGATTCCTAGGAAACCAAAAAAAGATACTAAACATTTTCAAATAGAAATCAAAGAAGCTTGGGACCAACCAATTGAAAAACAAGAGCATTTCAACCACAAGCCACCTAAACCTAAACACCGAACTCACTATAAGACCATTCCCAGATCAAATAGTTCTAAAGGATGCAGAGGAACACAACAGAGCTAACATAAGTTCATCTCCTATGAAAAAGGTAGTCACTGGAGACATAGGATCCTTCCAAACCATTACAGCTAACCACCCCTCTAATAAGGGAAAACCTCAAATAGAACCCATTCCTACTCTGAAACCATAAAAAACATAGGTAGCAACTACCAAGTGGAATTTGTGAGTTTCATACAGGCAAAGAAAAAAAAGGTAAATGATTAGGAAATGAACTAACAATAATAAAATGAAATTACATCCCTAGAGATCTAATGACCTAGATGAACAAAATATTCCAAGTTTGCTGCAATAGGTAAAAACCACTAGAAACAATTTGAAAGAAAAAAAACAAAAAATTTAAAATTTTAATAAATAAAAACTTAAACTCAATTAGTCTCTGATACCACATTGTTACAGGGAGCACCCCAATTTGAGATATGATGACATGAAATAGCCTAGGATTAATAGGTTGTTTTGGTTCATTAAAATACTAAATGTGATAAAAGATCTTCATTTATAGTTTAACACATGAATACTAATAAATAGAAACTATGCTTGAGTTGCAATTTAATAACATCAAATGAATACACTCAAATGAATTTAGTAGTGAACAAAAAGACACAAATATTAGATATAAATTGCATATGGGAAGTGGAAGTTATAACAAACCTTGTACATAATTCTCATTAAAATAGAAATACAATCTATAAAAAATTACTCATCAAAAACCAGAATCAAACGACAATGAGAAATTAAGGTTGCAACAATAATGATAAAACCGAGATAAATGAATTCTCAAATAGCTTCTATAATATAACATAAGAAGCATCAATGTTCAGGGATTACTGGTCGAATTAAAATAAAAAATGAAAGCAGTAGAAGGGACACAAACATTTACATGCTTTGGTTATATGAACTATGTGCATAGGGTAGGATCATTACATGTTTTTCACTATAAAAAATAAATGAATACAATATGTAACCAAAGGAAAAAACAACACACAAGATAAAATGGTGAGGAAATAGAAATAACATGTGTCAAATAAACAAGATACATGCACAAGCTTAAAAAAATTTATAAAGAAAAAAACAATAATAGGACTGAGTCCCCCTTACCAGGGCTCAGTGTCACCTTATCGATGAAGAATATTGTTGTAGGGTTATGAAATCACCATCTTTGAGTCGAGTAAGTCCCATCCTCAATAATAAATGTTTTATTCCATGTATGTCACCATGAACAAATCCATGTGTGGCCGAAGAATAAAAATCTTCAAAATATCCTCTGTTTTCTAGGTTTGCAACACCTATCCAGATGCATGGGTGATGTGTAGACACATAGATGGTGACCCGACTCCTAGTTACTATCCAGGTTTGACATCTCAACTGATGGTACATGAATCACCACTACCATGGAATCTTGAATCAAGATTCACGAACTACTGCAAGGGATGAGAGTCACCCATATCCTCCACTATTTTTGCTTTGATGATTTAGCTCCAAATATTTCATATAGAACCACAAATCAATGACCCTATGGACTTCGTCTTCTAATTTTATCACCTCATTCAAGAACAATGTAGACTATTGAAACTTCTAGAGATGTGATGTGTTCTACAATCACTACCACAAAACAGGGCAAGGGAAGCGCTGCCCTTTATCAGTGCTAAACAGAAATTGCTGATAAAGGGGTATGCCTTTATCAGTGCTATCTAAAAGCGCTGATAAAGTTAGCCCTTTATCAGTGCTAAAAAATCATTGATAAATGAATGTTTTATCAGTGATTTTATTTTAGCGCTTATAAAACATACCTTTATCAGCGCTTTTAACGAGCACTGATAAAGGTTCTGTCAATTTTTATTTAATAACCATTACAGGCCATCCTCGCTTGCACGCGGTCAAGATCTCGAGGAAGATGAAACAGGCCCCTCACTACCGTGACCTCGTCCTCCTCCTCCTCCTCCTCGTCCTCCTCCTTCCTTCTCCTCGTCCTCCTCCTTATTCGCTGCCACCGCCGCCTCCACCCCCACTCCCGCTACCGCAACCGCCGCTTCCTCTGCTGCCTCCACCCTCGCTGCCGCGACCGCCGCCGCCTCTGCCGCCGTCGCCTCCTCCGCCTCTGCCGCCACCGCCACCTTGCCACCACCGCCACCTCCACCTCCGACACTGCCTCCGCCACCACGACTACCATTATTGATATTAATTTTTAGGTAATCTTTTTTTCTACCGCTTGAATTGAACGTGTGAAATCCTGATTTAAGGTGTTATTGTAAGGGTCAATGGATTATTGATATTATTGAGTTCTTTATTTAATCCTTGTACCTCAATAAACACCTATTGAATCTTGATTCATGGGTTATATGTTCTTGAACTCTTTTATGGACACCCCTTGAGTGTGCCATGTAAAATTATCCATTTAATGTCAAATTATTATCTGCCATGAACACCTATATAGCTTATGTCAAAGCTTTTAAATGAGGTTTCCCTTGATACAAGGGTATATAAATGGAATTGAAGACAAATTATAGGTGTTTGGACAAGATTCTTAATGGAATTTACCATGTAGGAAATTTCCATGTTGATTATGGCCCATTTTGAAGACCCTTTGAGCCTTATTAGTGAATTTTCTATTCTTGGTAAAATTGAATGTGTAATAATAATGAGGAGTGAATTTTACATGATGGATTTATTTTAATTTAATGAATTAATTAAATGAATTGAAATGATCTATAATGGTTTGAAAGGGAACACCATCTACTGCATGTTATATAGAATGATAATTGTGTATTTCATTTCGTTGAATGCAATTGTACATGGATAATGGGACATATGAGATGTTTTTATTAATTTTTTGTAATATAAATATGAATGTGAATAATTCCTTAATTATAAAAATGGTCCTAATTAAATTGAGGGATGGGAGGTACTTAACCATTCTAGTTAAAATTAAAATACACCTTTATAGAGGATAACATAAGATGGTAAGATAATTGTTGAGAATATAGGAAAATCACACTCCCTTACATCGGGTGTTGAGTATAACATATCGCACCACAAATAATAATAAGATGTTGGGCTTTTTTCACCACACCAATTTCTTAGAGTTATTACATGATGTCTTAATCCCTATCCTGAGTTCCATCTAGTTCACATTGTTCTATGCTTGATCACTATTATGGTTGGATTTCTTTTCTCAAGGTATGTGATCCTTCTGATTCTTATTTGGATTTTTTTGCACCTATGGTTTGAAACAAAATTAGGGATCAGATAGTGATATCTATCAATAAATTTAAATTTATTTGCATGCATTGTCTTTTGGGGTTTGTGGGATGTGGTAAATGGTGTACTTGGTTTAAGATTATTTTATTCTCATGGGTTTCCCCTATTTAATGTTTTCTTTTCTGTTGGAAATCTCCTCCGCTGTGTGCCTCTCCTCTTCCACGTACACACCTATGCCGTGTGCTTAACGACACCTTCACGGTGAGTTTTCTCCTGTTTCTTATTGGTTTCATCTTGTTCGCATGTTATTACTTTTTGATATTGATGGTTATATTGTTTTCAGATGGGCTAAACGCCCCGCTGAAAATCGTGGCCATTGGTGGTCCTTTTTTGCGCACTAAATGAATTGATTGTTGGTTGGTTCTTGTTGAACATTGGAATATATAAATTTGTAATATACATATACTTGACTTATGAATGAACACCCCAAGATGATAAACCTTCTGTGAAAACACCAGAATTAACAAACAAAATTGAATAAGGGATGCTTTGTAAAATCTAAAATTTTGATTGTTTAGTTTGTATGGTGTTGCGATTGAGGTGTCATGATTATAAAAGATTCGTCCACCTAATGTGGTTTTCTTGGGGCATGCAGAAATAGAGCCTTTATAGGGGAACATGAATGGAACCAGAGATTGGGAAGGACTCAAACACTCCTCTGATAATAGGTTGCTAGAGTCCCATTGGAAGTTTTGGTCATGGGAGGGGATGTTGTACCACCATGTAGGAATGAAAGTATAAGGAAGAGTATATATCATATAGGGAGTCTGGCTCCAGCCTAGGGTTTAGGGGATGGTCATATGCATGTTATGTAGTCTACTCTGGATATTGTGGATTCTTGATCATCTACTGTCAATGGTACAATTCCTATATCATCTACCCTTTATTTTATTTTTTATAAAAGAGAATCACATTCATTTTTTTCACTCTTTTTGTAAATGTTTTAGGCTTGGAGGTGTAAATCTTGGATGGTGTTATCACCATCGACACACTATTGGTATTATAGTCCAAGAATATAACATGTTTCAAGGAATGATCTCTAGATATTGGTGGCTATCATTTATTTTATGAACCACCCATGCTTTATATGATAATATTTTATTTTAGTTTTGTTATGGATTAGTTTGTTTTATAAAAATCCAAAATCATTTGTTCCCATATGAGAGTTACCATTTTATCTCCAAAATAGACAGAGTTACTTTCACATGGATGAGAGGAATCTTCTATCTGGTCATGTAAAACCAATTCAATCTATATTGTATTTTCTCATGGCTCAAATAGTCAGGAAAATTGTAGATGTTTCTAGAATGCTATAGGATTCTTTTTCCCCAATCGTAGTACATTTTAGGATGGTTTCACTGATGAGGTATAAAATTTACTTATTAATAAAGAGATAAAATTTATAATCTAGTTATTTTTGGGAGAAAATTCAGTTTCTATCGGAATTTCTAAAATAACACCAAAAGAGCATTAGTTGTTTCAATTACAACTTGATGATACAGAATATAATGGTTTCGTATGGCATAGTACTTTACCCTGGGGTTTTATAGTTCTCTAAAATAGACGGTTGATTGGTATTTATTCATTTGTTGGACTATTGGAGATTGAACCTGATGAGAGTCATGAATATGTATCCTCATCCACGCATTGATAGTCACATTGATCATCTACGAGGTTCTATGATCTTCTCCAAGATAGATTTGACATTAGGATACCATTAGATGAGTTGGACATCGATGGACCTACCATGGACTGCTTTTAGGAGTAGTTATGGTCTGTATAAATTTTTAGCGATGATTTTTGGTTTCACTAATGCATTGGTTGTATTAAGGGACTTGATGAATAGGATATTTCATCCTTTTCTGGATAAGTTTTTAGTAGTTTTTTTCAATTAAATATTTTTCTACTCCCAACCCATAGTTGATCTTGACCAACATCTTATCACCACCTTGAGTACATTGAGATAGCATCATATTTATTACTGTTTTGTCATGTTACTCATTGGTTTCCTCTTGTTTGAATGTTATTACTATTTGATATTTATTGTTATAATGTGAAATGTACGGGCTAAACGCCCTGCTAAAAATCGTGGCCATTGGTGGTCCTTGTTTGCGCACTAAATGAATTTAATGTTGGTTGGTTCTTGTTGAACATTGGAATATATAAATTTGTAATTTACGTATACTTGACTTATGAATGAACACCACAGGATGACATGTGTTTTACTTCACTCAAACAATGTATAGATACCATAGAGACTTTATGTGTATAGACTATACACCCCTAGTGGTCATGTAAGGACTAAAAACTGTGTATTCCACAAAAATGTGATGCATAGCTGGTGAAGTGACTCAATATGTATCTAAAGTACACGCCTTTAGCTCAAGTTGCTCTAAATGTCATGTATTTCGAAAGGCATGATTCAGTATTTGTAAGACTATCTTGGAATAAATTTGATATATGTCAGATTAAATCAGGTATCTTATACATACACGATGTGCATCCTACTAGACACACCATGTATATGGGTTTCACATGTGTTTAAAGGAATTTGTACCATGATTTGTTTTTATAAAACCCAAACTATGCTACCTGATTAATTAAAACATAATATTAGGCAAGTTCTCGAGATCGAAACCATAAAGATGATGAATATGAATAAAGAATAGATGAATGCCAATCGGTTGACAAGAGTATGAAGATGGCGTGAAAGAGTTTATCAAGTTTGTAGAAGATCATGCATGTGACCCTTCTCAAATCCTTTGTCCGTGTTTACACTATTGTTATTCAAGAAAAATTAGTCTAGAGGAGTTGGAAGAACACCTGATCTGTCATGGAATAGATTGAAGTTATACATGTTGGAATAAACACGGGGAAAAAACCAATGTAGGTAGTGAATCACAGAACACAAAATTTTATAGATCATCTGATATGATTAGAAGCGTGAATAGTGAAGACGATCGTATGGAGGGTGTGATTACAAATGTGAATGATGATGAAGATCATATTGAGGAAATGACAAGGACAGTTGAAGATGAACTTCGTGATTGCGCAAAATTGTTTGAGAAGTTTATGAGTTGTGCAAAAACGCCATTGTATGCTGGTTGCACTAAATATACAGCATTGTCAGCCATATTGAAGTTGTATAATTTGAAAGCAGGCAACGGGTGGAGTGACGCCAGTTTTATAGAACTAATTTCTCTACTGAATGACATGCTCCCAGAAGATAATAAACTCCCATTCCGAACATATGATGCCAAATGAATGCTATGATCGATGGGTATGATCTGTGAAAGAATACATGTTTTCTTGAATGACTGTATATTGTTTCACAAGGATCACAAATCACTTAAATAATTCCCAAAGTGTGGTTCTTCCCGATACAAGAAAGATGATTCTTGTCCTACGAAAGTTGTATGGTACTTTCCAATCATTATTAGGTTTAGGCGCCTATATGGAAGTGAGGAGACTGCAAGAAAATTGACATGGCATGCAGATACAAGTATTGAATATGGGAAACTACGTCACCCAACAGACTCTCCTCAGTGGAAGAGAATTGATCACGAGTATCCTGAATTTGGGAACGAGCCGAGAAACCTTCGTCTGGCGTTATCTACAGATGGGGTGAATCCTTTTGGTTTTGAAAGAAGCAGTCACATTACATGGCTAGTTATGTTGGTAAATTATAATTTTCCACCGTGGTTATGCATGAAATGAAAATACATCATGTTATCTATGCTTATATCATGACCAAAACAACCGGGTAATGATATTGATGTTTATTTGGTCCCATTGATCGAGGATTTGAAAATATTGTGGGATTCAGGTGTTACGATGTATGATACTTACAAAAATGAACAGTTCACTTTGAAAGCCATGTTGTATGGGATGATAAATGACTTTCTTGCTTATAGAAATTTTTCAGGATATAGAATTAAAGTAAATCAAGGGTGTCTCGTTTGCGAATAAGGTACATAGTCAATTAGGTTGAAACATTCATCGAAAACCGTGTTTCTAGGACATCACAAATTTCTACCCCGACGACATAAGTATCGATCTTGGACGACATCATTCGATAAAAGTTCAGAGGAATGTACAACACCATCTCCACTAACAGGTGATCAATTGTTAGAGAAAGTAAAAGATTTGGACACTACTTTTGGTAAACTGTTTTCAAAAAACCTTATGAAAACTGGTTGGAAAAAGAGATCATTTTTTTGAATTACCATACTAGAATTGTTTGTATGTCAGAAATTTTTTTGATGTTATGCATGTTGAAAAAAATGTATGTGATAGTTTCATCAGTACGTTGCTAAATGCACCTAGAAAAACAAAGGATGGAATTAAGGCTAGATTGGACATGGTTGAGATGAGAATACGATAAGAGTTAAAGGGTGAAAAACAAACATTTCTTCCTCTTGCTTCTTACACTGTTTCCAGGAATAACAAATATCAGTTTAGAAACTTTTTGAATAACATAATGGTTCCAGAGAGGTATTAATCAAATATCAAGAACATCATGTCAATGGGAGATTTAAAATTAAAGGGTCTGAAATCACATGACTGTCATGTTTTGATGCAAGATCTAATTCCTATAGCATTACATTTCATTTTTCCCAAGAATGTTGGCCATACATTAACGAAGCTATGTTTCTTATTCAAAGCTATATACGGAAAAGTTATATACCCGGAAAAAATTCCAAATATGGAAAGAGAAATTGCCGTCATATTATGTGAATTGGAAATGTTCTTACCGCCGACATTTTTCAATATGATGGTTCATTTGATGGTTCATTTGGTGAGAGAGATTCGACTATGTGGTCCCGTACATTATAGATGGATGTACCCCATTGAATGGTATGTGCAGATTTTTAAAGGGTATGTCAAAAACTGAAGTCGTCTAGAGGGTTGTATTGCGGAGAAATATATTTTTGAGGAAGCTGTTGAATTTTGTACTGAATACCTGTCTGGTGTGGAAATCGTTGGCCTACCAAAATCTCGTCACACTGAGCGGTTTGAGGGTGAAGGAATTTCTGGAAGAGAGGTTGTCACAATCAATATTACAGATCGGGAGTAGGCCCACCTTTACATTTTTCATAAAAGTTTCGACGTTGACCCATATGTTCAAACCCACAAAGAAATTCTTAGGCATTTGAATCCTTCTAGGGCTGAAAAATGGATATCAGATACACATAATCGACAGTTTATAGAATGGTTTCGAGACCATATTTTTAGGCAGTTAGATGAAAATCCAGACTCAAATTCAGAACGACTTCAATGGTTGGCCGGAGGATCAAGTGTGTACGTATTATCTTACAATGCTTATACAGTTAACAGTTATACATTCTATATTAATGAACATGATGAAGGCAGTACTATGCAGAATAGTGGGGTTACACTTGTGGATGAGGAGATGCATATTTCTGATGCAAAGGGAAAAAATCCAATTTATGTGAATTTTTCATACTTTGGCATCATCAAATGAATATGGGAGTTCGATTATACAAAATTCAAAGTGCCGATTTTTCAATGCAAGTGGGTTGATAACAGGAGTGCTGTTATAATAGATGAATTAGGATTCATGAAAGTTGATTTAAGTAAAGAAGGGGAGAAAGACGAACCATTTATAATGGCATCACAGGCAGTACAAGTATTTTATGTTCCAGACCCCGCAAACTGAAATTGGTCAATTGTTCTGTTATCGACCAAAACAACTGAAGGGTTAGATGAAAGTTCAACAGAGGTTGACCCTTTTATAGGGACTTCAAAATCATTTCACAGCGGTCCCAATGTGGACGGCGTTTTGTATGTTAGTGGAGACCACAATGAAAGAATTTATATAGTCGATAGAGGATTCAAATCTCTTCAGCCTTTAATGAAAAAAGATAGAGAACAATAATCAGGTTATTTGTTTATTTTAACATACATTGTGTTATGTTATGTTATTATCTGTCTGCTACTGTTTTTATGTAATCTAAATTAAATATTAAACCACTTATGCAGATAATGACTTCTGCACCTGCTGATGCATCCAATCCCGAGGCACAAAAGGTCTCTCAACCAGCAGCTGGTGGTCCCACTGTAGAGCAAAAACAGGTTTCTCAACCAGATGCTGGTGGTCCTAGTGTAGAGAAACAACAGGTTTCTCATCCTATTGTTGCTGGTCCCAGTGCTGAGGTACAACAGGTTTCTTAACCTATTTTTTCTGGTCCCATTGCCGATGCTAGCGCTAAGGGGGGAGATATTGATGCTAATTCTGAGTAAATGGTAGGAAATAAAACCATGAAAGCGCAACAAAAAAACAAGGGCATTGTAGTTTGATAGTGTTAGCCAAAATCATTAAGGAAAAAGAAAAAGGCATCAAATTTGAGGTGGGATGGAATAAGCGAGGCCAAAATGTTAACCCCAATAGAGCCATCATTAGTATCTTCAATGGAATCATCACTCGACAATGAATGTCGATTGATGTATAGTCATGGAACCATGTTGTCACCGGGCTGAAGACACTAACGTGAGAAGAGATTACGGTAACATTATGTTATCATTTTTATAATTTATTAAAATAAAATAAAATACCAAAACATTGACTTACTCTTAATCATCCATTGCAGAGTGCATTTATAGTAGATGTCTCACACAAGGAATATGTATTAAGTGTTTCAGAAAAGATTCATAGAGGTTTCCACACAATTTTAAAGAAATATCATCTTAAAGATGTAGAAGGGAAAATCAAGCCGCACCCACCTCCTCTTTACGCACACTTGATATCCCAAGGAGCATGGGATGCGTTTAGCAACCGTCGTGGAGAGCATAATTTTCAGGTACATTGTTTGGGGTAATACGTTGGTTGACGTTTTCTTGTATTCATCACTCTGATTGACAGTTCTTTATTTATGAAACAGCTACTGAGTGCTGAAAATAAAAAACACACAACAGAACCAGCATACCCTTACCGTAAAGTAAGGATGGGGTACGCTGAACTTGAGAAAAAATTGGTACATCTTATAAATCTACCATACTACCAGTATGTGACATAAAACAAGACCATAACCATGTTTCTATGTTTATATGTAGATTGATGAATCGAAATCGAAAGCCATATCAATCCCACACCATGTGCAATGGAAGGAGGCTCGTGTAAATAAAGAGGGGATATTGATAGATGAAAACACACAAAAGTGTGGGAAACATGTGTAAGTATGACATAATACAAATTTTAGTTGCTTTAAATGTCTATTACATTATAATAACTACTTATTTTTCTATATTTCCTATCTGAAATAGTCACAAGAATCAACAACTACCACACGAGATACAGATATACTTTTATCATTCATGAAGCAGCCAGAAAAGTATGGCAGCGTCAGAGGTGTGGGTTTTGGGGTGACACCCCAAACATATTTTCAAAAACAAAAACAAGCGGGGGATCAAAATGAAAAAAATGGAAAAGCTGTAAGAATAATCATCTCTTTTTCAAGAAGAATTACAATACCAGAGAGATATGATAACAAAATTGATGGGGGAGAGGAAAAGAGAAGAAACAACTCAATAACAACCCGTGCGTGACGATCTCGCCCCACCCCCACCGGATTTGAGGCGAGCCATTCCCCTAAAAAACCTAAATTAGATAAGGTAATAAATGTTTTAATAATTGTTTCTGTGAAATTTGATTTACATAGACACTGATGCCTTTCCTGTACTAATATTCCATAGCGTGAAAATGACTGTGATTTATATTTATCAACTCCCACCTATCGCCTTGTAGCGAGGGCTATGATGTTCAATACGCAAAACGACATGCTACACAATAGAAAACTTTCAAAAGATCATCTTAGAGTGTCAATTAATGTAGCTAATGAGCCATGTTCTGAACTACCTTTTCCAAATGACGATGACAACATTCACACGGTTGAACAAGCTGTTGGAACATTCATCGCATGGCCGACAGTTCTTGTAAAAAAACATGTGGAAAAAGGTATTCATTTCCAATTTATTTTTCAAGCTGGACCTTTAACATTTAATGAAAAAAGGTTAGAACTGATGACTGTTATTATAGAATGACAAAGACTGTGGGGTGAAATGAAATATCAGCTCAAAACTATTTCAAGGATCAACCAACTGATTGAAACAGTCTACTGAGAGGACCTTCACCCCACCCGTTCTATATCCACAGTTAATATCATTGCAGGATCATGTGGATAAAAAGTTGAAAGACAATAGTACTCACATATTTTATTTCGAAAAAGATATATATGGAGAGGAAATACCAGATTTCATTAGTGCTGAAAATTTAAATGAACTCCTCATGTATGAATGGCTAGGCACCTCAGTTGTAAATATATACATGAGGTAAGTTTTCATGATTTGATTTTACAAAAGCTGATATACTCTGATAATTTTGACTAAATACATTTTATATTTTTTGCAGACGTATATATGAAAAACAATTGAAGGGATTTCCCCATGAAAAAATTTTGGACTCATTAGTCCTCACACCACATCTTCAAAAGATGAAATAGATTCTGATAAAGAGGCTGCAATAATGTCATCCATACTCAAATCATTTGAAAACAAAATTACATATGACATAATCTTTTTAATACCAATGATGCAGGGGTAAAACTCTACAATTTAATCATATCAACTATATTTTCATTTCTTTCTTTACTTATTCCTTTTTGTATTTTTAGGGAGCATTGGATGCTGATTGCAGTCAATTTGGATACTCCAAAGATTTATTTTTTGGATTCAATGCATGGATATCCAACAAACCGATCACACATGATGGCCTTTATTAATTTTTAATACACTAGATCCAACGTTTTAAAACTAAACATCTAGTTATATAATTTATGTTATCTTTTAATGAGGATTCTGTTATGATAGGGCGGTGCATCAATATCGTCTCATGCATGGAATGAATCCAGGGCCTAAGGTTGAGAACGCCTATAGGATATACAACTGGAAAAGTATCCGGGTATATATAATAACATTGCACTATCCAAACACATATCAAAACAAATTACTTATTATTGTCGATGTTTCTATAGTGTCCAAAATAAACAAACAGAAAGGACTTTGGTTATTATGTTTGTAAATTTATGAAATAAATCGTATTTCATCAACATACTAGCATCCCTGATGAGGTATTTCTGAAAATAATTACGAGTTCATTTAAAATATTTATTAATCCTTTGTGTATTTAAATTTTTTCAATACTACCATGACTGTCAGAAAAACTCATATTCAGAATATGATATACATGTGTTTAGAAACGAATGGGCAACATACCTGATGGAAGATTGTACACAAATAGGATGAAGGTGAATTCTTACCACTTATGTTATCTATATATGATCATTGATTATCCTCCAACCTTCTTTGGTGAATTGATAATGCTCCGATGTATTGAAATCTTAATTTATTACTCAATGTTTTCTATCCCCGGATTCATAATATTGATCTTTGAACAAATCAATATTGAAGTAAGGCATGATGGTGTGCAGTGCGTATGGGGTGAACAACGAAACCACCGAGGATCAACAAAATCCATTTTCTTGTATCTCGTTTGTTTGAACTTGTATTTGAGCACATGTGTTGTTGTTTGACTAGCACAATTATTTCTAGGTAGATTCATGAGGTAATCAGTATCGTTGAGGGATTTTTTGGAACCAAAATATGTGTCCCAGGATAATTCATGTAAGGGAAAGGCTGGTTGAGATGAAATCCAAGCTCAAACGACCAGTACGTCATTAAAAGAATCAACCCTGTGATGCACCATCATGTAGAATCTGGTCCTCGTGATGCTTTTAGGTGTTTATGGAAGGTATGGGGAGTCTGATGAGCCCCATGGACACCATAAATAATTTTTACAGACAGCTCCACATGTTTTTTGGGCCTCGTGCCTCTTTACAAGGATCATGCCATTCACATGGTCCATCTTAGCATGTATGTCCCATTCATCCCATTGCTACTCTTGGAAGAACCTGAGAATCTGACAATGCATAAGACCCACAAAACCCATACTCATCCAACCAAGAGTATTCCTAGTGTGAAGGGAAGCTAACCATGGGTAATACCCACAACATACCTCTTTTAAATATATGGGTTTTGATCCTTGTATTCTAAATAGGGTACATAGGAAGCCTCCATGAGGTTAAATCCCAACCAATGGTAAACCATGGTGACCCCCTCACTAGGGTACACCTTCGATTATTTTACCTTGTGTATTTCCCTTAGTGGTGTCCGAATAAGTCTTCAAAATGAGAAACCTTACCTTTATGGGATGCACCACACTTGGGTCAGACCTCATTGGGCATTTTGATCCATCTATCAGGTAAACATTCCAGGTGCTCCCTCCTAGAGATGTACCTACCTGATCGACCTTTATAAGTGTTTTGATCCACACAGGTCTTAGATCTCTGTAAGACATTAAATCATGACCCTCTATCCTTGTGGGATGTTAAACTCATGGAATACCACAAGTTAAACACGGGTTTCCATTAATATATTCAATATTAATGTTTAATCAGTCCTTATTAAGGTATTGTGGAGGTGTGGTTTTATATTTTCTAGCATATTTCAGAAGATTCCATGCTTTATGTAGGTGATTCCATGCTTTTATATTATATGATGATTTTATTATACTGTATTTTCTTGCTAAGTGTACTATATGAAATGTTTGTGTGGTTAAAAATGCGATATCAAAGGAATTTGGGGTGTGTATAAACTTGAAAGTTATTTTTAAAATGAATGCAGTTGTATTTCTTGTGTATTTTTATGCTTAAGTCCTTTAAACGTGTTTGAAGAAATGATAATGTTGTGTGATGGGTGTTTTCAAATGGATTTAATGTGTTTGTGAATTTTAAAGAGGGTTTTCTTATGAGATGTAGAGAGTCTATATATGTGTATTTACATTGAATGAAAGTACATGAGAATGTGTTGATATATATGATGTGTATAATGTAAATTGAGCACAATTCCCATACAAGGTATTTTCTTTATGATGTGTAGGGGACAGGGTGAGAGGGCAGGGGTGGTTTTCTGGGGGAGGGGGAAGGGGGAAAAGTGGTAGGGGGAAGGGGTAGGGGGTGTGCTGGGTTCTTTTGAAATATGTAGGGGGTGGGCAGGGGGGTGTGCAATGGGCAGGGGGAAGTGCAGTGGGAAGGGGTGTGCTGGGGAAGGGGGCAGGGGGTGTTCAGGGGGCAGGGAGTGTGCAGGGGTAGGGGGTGTGCTCGGGGGTGGCCAGTGTGTAGGGGGTGTGCTGGGGAAGGGGGCAAGGGTGCTTCTTTTTTATGGAATGGGGGGACATATAGCCACGGTATTAAATCATGGCTACATGTATATGGCCAAGGTTTAATGTCAATGAAAAAGGCCCATCATTGGTATCCAATAGAGGAGGATAATAGGGTTGAAGATATTCCACCGCTCTTATAATGTAATTGATAATATTTGATTTATCTCAAAATTAAGGGAGATATCCCATGGAGGAAGGGAGAAAGAGGAGAGTGTGTGTAAAGGATTTTGTTGAGTGGAATAAGGGATATATGAGGGTAACCCCCTTTAATTTGAGACCATCATAACCTTAGAACCAAACTGTAGTTTTATCTATTCCCCCTCGAATCATTAAATAGCCCATGTTCTACTAAAAATTGGTCCATTTGATTATTATAGATGATTAGCCCTAACCATGCACCAATTTAGTTAATTAGGTATTTTATGTTATCTGCCTCACTAGTATAATTCCATTTTGCAACCCCATTCTTTATATCATTATTGTATTACTAACATAATATTTGTTTTATTATGTAGGTGAAATCTTTTTCCTCAGTTCGAATGCTTTTTTCGGAAATTGCCGCCATGGACGACAATTTTTTAGAGCGGCTGGATGCAAAAAGGATGGAACATCATTGTTTTTTAACTGTTTGTTGGATAAATGTAATTTTAACCAAATTAAACATTGTTTGAAATGTATATAGAAGTGTGTTGTTTTGTATTAATGATTTCGAGTAAATGTATGTATAATTTTTGTTCTTCTATGCTTTGTGTGTGGGTGTTGTGTGTGCTGTGTGCAAGTGTTGTTTGGACTCTGTGCAGGTTTTGGTTTTGGATAGGATATTTGGCCTTTATCATCGCTAGTTAAGCACTGACAAATGGATAATATATCAGTGCTATTTTGAGCGCGGACAAAGGTAGTTTTTATCAGCACGCAAAATAGTGCTGATATATTATACATTTATCAGTGCTTGCTTAGCGCTGATAAAGGGGACCCCCTTTATCTTCACAGAGATTAACAGCCCTTTTTAGCGCTATAAAAGAACATTTTTAGCGCTATTATAAGCCATATTTGTAGTAGTGAATAATGTTCTCATATACCCCATGTTGACCTCCTTCTGGGAAAAGACCCCTTTCATTTTCACTATAATGCTGGTCCACTAAGAAGCCAAATAGATCTAGTGGGTCGATTCTGATGCCATCATCACAGATAAGCTATTCCTAGAGTCCGGTGACTGTGTGGTTCTGATCTACCTTATTCTAAAGAAAAAGGATTGGTGGGTGGAAAATATTCACCTAGAAGGGGAGTACTTATTCCAAATAGGTTTTGTTCTTCTTTATTATTTTTGGAGAAGAAGTTGTCACTGAGAATCTTGACATGCATGAGATGCAAGAAGCAGTTGCGATAACCACAATGGATAGAGGCTACCTCCATGGGTGAAAGGATGGCACACAATCCATGATTCCTCATCCTAAAGACAATCTTTCTTTGGATTTGCTGAAATAAAATACACAGGTTGCCGCTCCCCTGTGGAAGTAGAACGAATCCCTGAAAGAACTAGAAGAACCCTCAATCAGGGAGGTCGATGTTTCACTTTTCATGATCTTTAATTGATACCATCTGGGAAAAGAGGGAATCCACATATCCAACAAGACACATGGATGGAGGAGTTGATATGGGTAGTTCCCACTAGTGAGTTGCGTAACCGTTTCTCAACAATAAAGGCAAATTTAATAAAATTGCATTAAATTAACAAAATTAAATGAATTATAGACTCATAGGGTCAAATGGGATCCCACTTTCTCAGGATAGATGTTAAACATTGATGGATAATTTATTATGTGATACATGAGGGGAGGGGGAATGACCAGAGATCACAAAGGTTCCATCGTGGTGGAATTATTTTATTTCTTTTGGTATGGAGACTCCCACCAAGAAGAGGCCTCTGATTTCCTCATGGGCCTATTTTTTTTCAATCAGAGTAGTATTCCTATCAGGGAGATCGAGATCGATTCGTTTACCATCTGCAATGAAATTATAGGTAATGGAACTCTTCCATGATCCATTGAATATTCCATCAGAAGGTGAAATCATCTCATGAGTAACTACACAACCATTATTCATACTTGGCATGAAGGTAATGTTGGGGGTGAATCTCTTTCCACTAGATCATCTTAGGATGATAGGTTCCTTGCCTTTTCTAGAATCGATTCCTTTTCCCTAGAGGGTATCATCTTTGTTCAGGACAGTTTCCTAGGGATTCATTATTTCCAACCTCCCTAATTGTATTTTTAGGTGATTTTTCGTTTCCTTTAATATATTAATAATTATTTGTTGGTATATTAATATAAAGGTTTGAAAAAAATCATATATATATATATTAAAATTATACAAAGTGTAATTTATACGATTTAAAAGTATATATTGAAAATAAAATTTATCTTTTATATACATTTACAAAAAAATGACTTCCAAATAATTTTAATACAGTCAATGGTTTTCTCTAGATATAATTAACATCCTTCACACCATCACTTATTTGACGTCACCCAACCATCACTTACTCATCATTATTGAGTAGATCCTTTTCCATTTAATCAATCTTCTGATAAATACTTCATCCGCAAAATCATTTTCTTATGAATAAATTAAATTTATTATTATATTCATGATTATTTTTGAATTATTATTCAGTGGTTATAATGTTTTTATGTTAAGAAAATTTCTATGACATATTAGAGAGAATA
Organism: Viscum album; assembly: GCA_963277665.1. Taxonomy (NCBI): domain Eukaryota; kingdom Viridiplantae; phylum Streptophyta; class Magnoliopsida; order Santalales; family Viscaceae; genus Viscum; species Viscum album. Next base: position 1,079,078,721 of record OY728145.1, on the reverse strand, counting down.
TATACATTTTCTATTTGGAAATTCATTTTTATAATGTTTGGATTTTTTTGGTAAAGCCAAAAATTTCATGTATTAGAGAATATTTTGTATTGGGTGTGCATTACAATTCTAATAATCTGGAAAAGTATGAAATATTACATATTTTTTATTAGTTGGAAGAAATATATTACCAATGGATGAAATTATATTATGTATTTTTGGTATTTGAATTTTTAATGTTTGGAATATTAGGCATGCTTGAAAAAATCTATAAATATATTAATAATTGGATATTTTTAAAAGTCCAATATGTTACACATGGAAGAAAAATATATTTCAGATTGTTGATTTTTATCATAAGAGAATATATTATATGATATATAGAAAAATGTTACACATTACAAAGATAGGAAGAGAAACTTACATAAAATGTAGATAATGCATGCCTTACATGTTGTAAATTAGAGATTTGAGAGTGTGTGTCACATGATACAGCTTGAAGACAGTAGAATATTGTCCATGAAATGAAAACCATTTAATTTTGAGACACTAATAGAAGTTCAACTTCAACTCTTTTAGATGTGAGTTGTAACATTTCATAAAAATAAACATGCGATGATTCCATAGGGATATTATGATTAAAGTATATTATAACATGAAATTGAATGTAAACCTGCATTGAGATTATTTATCAAGGATTATGAATACTTCAAACAAATTATATTTTGTTACACTATTTCCTCATAGTTTTCATATTCCCATCTACTACAATTCTATCCAGATTATTTTTCACACCCTGACCTGATGCTTATTATATTTTAATTTATTTTAGGTTTTTCTTTGACTTGCAGTATGAATCGATTCTAATTTTAAAGGGATTTGTGACCTTATACGAGTGTGTGCCTGTACGAAAAACCGTGTGTAGCGCCCAATCATAACTGGACAATGTTTTATTATTAAATGGGATATTATTTGTGTGTGCGACCTTGCATATGACCCCATGCACGTTTCCAGTCCCGAATTGAATCATTGCATTTTGATGATAAATGAGTGTTTTGACTCGATAGTGACTGGCGCTTGTTCACAGAACGGGCGGAGCCGCATGGCTTCAACAGATGTTCGTGCGACCTACCCGGTGCATGGTTAATCAATTAATTAATGAGTTGAATAAAACTTTAAATGAAAAAAACAAAATATGAAAAATGATTAATTAATTTAAGAGTTTTTTTTAATATTATTATTATTTTTATTAGGGGTTATTATTCTTATTATTTCATCTAATATTTTTATTAGTTGGATAATATAAAAATATTAACATTTTCATAAAACTTTCAACATTTAAGTTTTAAGGTTATTGCTATTATTAATTTTGTTATGATTTTAATTAGGTTATAATTTTTTTTATGTTAACGTTATAAGTTTTTCTTTAACACCATATTTTTGGAACTAATATTACGACCACTATTGTTAACAATATTATTTCTATTCTAATTTGATTTTTTAGTTTGTTTTAGTTTTAATTTATCTTTATTTTTATTTTCTTTTTAATTTATTTATATTTTTTTCCTTTTCCCTCTATCCTCCCCCTCTCCCTTGTCCCGCACATTTTTTTTTCTCCCCTGGTTCGCAGCTCACCCCCCCCTCCTCCGAACCCTAGCAGCGACCATTCTACTCCCTAAGCACCGCTCCCTTCCGTAGTGCACTGGCGCACCTCCCATAGATGGACCGACCTCGGCCATGCCTCCCTTCTGGCACATCTCTCCTTGTCGCGGAGGTACCGCCGACCCCCCTCCCTCGCACTGCTCTCTCTCCCGGTCGAACCACCCAGCGCCAGCCTCCAGCGGCGCGACCTACTCTGGCGCGACCCCCCCTCCGGCGCGGACCTCCCCTTCACCCCTCCTTGCCGCACCGGCTACCACCCTAGGTGCCGCCTCCCTCTCAGTCAGACCACCTGGTGGATCTCCCCGTCATGACAGCCCTCTGTTGCTGCCCGACCGGCCTCCTCCAGCACACCAAACCGGACCTGATAGCTCTCCCTTCTAGTCTAAGACCCCCTTCAAACCTTTTCCTTATTTCCGGTAGACCTCCACTCACCAGCTAACCCCCCTTAACCCTTGTCCAGCAGGCCGCACACCACTCTTCGACCTCCGGAAGGCTTCTCGGAACCCTCACCGTAGGTGCGAAGTCCATCTTTATTCATCCTTTTAATTTTTGTGGTGGTGCGGTTAGGGTTGGTTTGAATTCATTTGTTTATGGTGTAATTGGTCCAATTTTTTGTTTTTAGGGTTTAATTGTATTTGTGGTGCCTTTGGCATGCGGCAGGAGTCTTGCGCCAAGCTCACGAGGTTTCCTACATTTCGAGGTAGGTGGTTCCCTGTCCAATTATTATTTGATTAATTAATTTTTAAAGGTTAATTTGTTTAGAGTGTTATTTAGTTAATGCGTGTGGTGCGAATTTGATTTTCATTAAAGTTTTGATGAAAATTTGATTTTTATGTAAGTTTGGAATGCCTTGAATTGTTTAGTAGGGTGTTGTCATAATACGTGTATTTGATGCTGCAATCTCATCTCTGGTTAATTGTTAGTATCTTTTTTTGGGAAGTAAAAAGGGTGTAATTGGTATTTTGGTGTAGCGTCGGTATGTGTTAGGTCTTAAATGATTATATGAGTGGGGTTTTGGTGTTTTAGTCGTGCGACGTACTTTAAGAAAGGCTGACAAGGTTTTTGGTGGGTTGTTTTACTGTAGTGATGGTTTTTTTTCAACTTTGTAGGCAGCTTCTTTAATTGTGTGCATAATGAATATTGTGTTCCTAAGGTGACATTGGGTGGGTATTGTTATGTAAGGGGGGTTTGGGTTGGCTAGGTGTGTAAAGTAGTGATTTTTCTCTTTAAAAATTTATTTATGAAAATTTGGATTTTTTTATTAAATAATTATTAAAGATGAAAAAAAATTGTTTTGACTGCATGGTGTAAAGTTTTTCGGTGATTAAAGTCGTGCGACATAGGGGGAAATAGTTTAATAAATTCTTGTGATTGTTTATTTGACTTTGAAAGTGTTTTCTTTGACCACGCTGTTTTTTTAATTAGTCGTGTAAGTAGTGTAAATTTATTTTTGAAATATTTTTAGTGTGCGTATTCTTCCAAATGGTATTTCTGAGTGAGATTAGTGGTTTTTGGCAGGTGCGGTGTCTTTTTTTATTGGGGTGCATAAATATGACATGTGACATGAAAATGAAATTGGTTTGAGCACAAACTAGGAAGCCCGGGTAGCTAGGAGGGTAAACTAGACTAGTGTGCTTGTGTTCTGTAGGTGACTCGACCCGGTTTCACTAACAGGACTGACGATTGAAACACTAACTATACATATGCTATTTTGAGGGTCGTGGTATTCTAAGCGATGTTTTTTGAGCGTTGTGGCCATCTAAGCCACGTTTTCTGAGCGTTGTGGACTTCTAAGCCACGTTTCACCGAGACACGAAGATCTAGGGACCCAAGCTAGCTAACACCCATGTAGCCCCTCCCATATTAGTTCTCATTGGTTACTTTATGCTCATCGGTGTGAAACTTGGTTATTTTAAAAGTAAGTGTGTGTGTGTGTGCGTGTGTTTTAATTTAAGTTGTTCCTTCTTAAAACAGTTTTATCTAAAACCTATTTTTCTCTTAAGTTGTTTAAGATTTTAGTTCTTTTCTTTAATTGATGTTGCAAATGTATTGGTCATTTTATAATTATGAGTGGAACCTTTTCTTGGTGGCATCATACTGGGATATTAGCTCACACCCTATACACACCTTTGGGTGTATGTATATCCTGTTTCTTTTCTTCTTTTCGGGTTGAGGCATCGGGCTTAGCTTGGGTGGTTCGGGTTGTCGGTAGCATCCTCATGTTGGTTGGTGGCGGTGGATTGGGGATGTGACCCCTCATGTCGCACAAAGGTTTGTGTTAGATTTTTTGTTTCCTTTGATGTAGTATCTTTTTGGTTTTTAGTTCAAGTTTAAACATTAAATCTAAACTTGATATAAGGGTCTGTTTGGTTGTCAGTTTTTAGTTTCAATTTATTCAACTTGTTGTCTGTTTTATTTTTATTCATCCGGGTAAATCGTTCCCAAGTTTATTTTTGATACCCGGGCACTTGTGCCAGCCCGTGGGGATCGGGAACGCCCTTCAGGCCATGTCGCGGACTGGGTCGGGCGCCGGGTCAGATGGCGACCCGGCCTGGTTCGTGACATTATTCATGATGATTTATGAGTTTTATATTCATCATTATATTAAAAATATGTTATTGGGAAATGTTGTGAATAATTTGATGGAGGATAAACTAAGTTATTGGATGGAATTATCATTTGAAATATTACGATATCAAAATATTATTTCTTATGACATGCAGTGTAATGAGACTAGTGAATTAGAAAATGAAGTGACATATGAAGTAGTATCTTACGTATTGTTTCAATATTTATTTTTATGGATGAAGAAGGATTTTGGAATTAAATTAAGCGCGTCAGAACATTCATGTATGATGTCCTGTGAGTGAATATCATCCACTAATTATAAATGATTTAATTCCACTGCCTATGATTGATAGTTCAAAAAAATAATTCAAATATTAAAGTTTCGATTTGGAAGATTTAAAGTGTTGAAATTATGGAGTTGATTTTAAAAGAAAATATTTAAACAATTTTAAGATGTGGGTTTATGAAATATATTTTTGAATTTATATTTAATTTATTTCAAGTGTTGTGACCAAGTTAATTTAATGATTTAGTTTTAAACTATTTTTTTCATCTGCTATTCTATATTCAATGAGATATTTAAGGAGGTTATTTCTAAATTATTGAAGAAGTAAGACTCAACAAATAACTCTATTTTTATATTATATGTATTTTTTTTCAGTGCAGGATGAAAACTTATGGTGAAAAATAATATGTGAAGTGATAATATAAATAGAAATTATAGAATAATAAATCATGAATATAATAAAAAATAATATATTTGTTATATTTATTATACTATTTACTCACTAACGTTGTTGATCTAACAGAAAAAATAGAGGAGAATAAAAGAAACTTGTTGTACACTGAAGAAAATTTTCTACCACTGATATTATAGTTAAATATCATTAAATTGAAGTATTATTTAGAGCCTCACCTTGAGAATTTTTTAAGTATCTTTTAGACTACTAATTTACTTTTATTTTCAGAGGAAACTATGCACTGTGGTTGTCCTTTTTTATAAATCTCTTCTTCTTATACTAAGTGTTAGCTACATGAACTCTATTTCTGCTAGAGATTTAAATAATTGTAAATATTTATGAGTTCACCAATAAATAAATTTGACGTCCTAATGAAATCCATGTTTCTAAGTGTCAATTTCGTTCACTTTTTTGTGATATAACTAGTAAAAAAATAGAATAAAATCACCAAGCCTATATTGGGAGTTGGTGGAGTGGACTAGAGGATGTTATTATATTCATAAACCATTATAAAAAATTATGTGTCTTTATATTTCATTTTATTAATTTCCATTAACATACTTTATTAAAGGAGAAATAAAATATTTAATCCATCTTAAAGAGGGAGGTTTAAATCAGTGAAATTATTTAAAAGACTCAATTTTCCTCCTCTTGAGTATTTGTCTATTACTAATCTTGGGATAGATTTGGTATCATAACAGTTTACTTTTTTAGATAATTTTTTTTGAGGAATGATCTTTGAAATATTATCATTTAATCCTTAAAAATCTATAGATAATGATTCAATAAAAAAATACTAATGGTTGATCCTAGTGAAGGTATTTCAATGATTAATGCTTCATATTTTAACGGAATGAATTATGGTTGATAGAAATATCAAATAGTTATCTACATGAAGAATCTTGGTTGGATACTTCATATAAAGGTAGTGAAACACTATAATATTTTTTTAATGAACATAAATTGTGAGATACTTCCAAAGAAATAGATTATGATTTAAATTCAGAGGCTATAAATGTTTTCATTTATGGATTATGACTAGATTAAATTGTTAGCATTTCACAATGTATTATTGGATATGAAATGCGGGAGACTATTTTTGTTACCTATAAAGAAACTCAAAATCTTATATAATATTGGAATAAAACTTCAAATGATAAATTTGACACATTCATGTTTTTTGGTGGAAAATCATTACTCATGATGTTTCAAGGAATGTGTAAACCACTGGGAGGGTCTTGTTGAATAAGGGGTGATATTTTATAATTTTATTTATCTGTAAATTTATAGTTTCAACTTGTTAAAGATTTGAACCTTTTGAATTTATAACTCAACCTCACTCATATGAGAAGATAAGTAAATAAATCAAGGAAAAAACCATTTTACAACATTCGTTCCCAATGTGTGTGCCTAGTCCTTGCCATGTGGACTACAATTGATCCATATATATTAACTATACAATGAAAGTGAATAAAAATGATTGAAAACCTATCAATATCCTTCTATATATAAACAATAAATATTACTGGTTCCTACCAGTTATAAATATTTTTTCTTCTTTAGATCTAAAAAATTGAAACTCTGAAAACTACTCATAATAAACTATATCCAGAATTTCTTAGTATATTTAATCTTTTTATGTAAATCCCCAATTTGATTCTTATTCATTTTATGCATCTCTATTGGGGCCTTCTCTATCTGATCCACTTCATTTAGATTTCTCAAACTTCCTTGAAACCTATTTTCTAGTTTTCTCAAACTTCTTCCTTTAAACGGACTCTCACAAATGATATGAAATCTATTTTTGAATATATGTAACTCCCAATAAGAATTTAAACATTTATATAAAAAAATATTAGTATCAACAAACTCTTTCATTATTTACCAAAAATCAGATAGATTTATTATCATTGAAATTACACCCAATCATCATCTCGATGTATGACTTTATAATGTTTTCAAAAGATACTTATTTCTCCATATTGTTATTCATTGAAAAAAATATTTCATTTGGTAATGATCTATTGGTATTTATTTATGATATCTCTTTGATCTGGTAAAATTATACCTGAATATACTTTTTTGGGATCTTCTTCCTTTGGTACTTCTTATTTTAGTTCCATTCTATTAGGAAACCCCTATCTGATGGACTCAAGATTGTCCTTATAATAATCTCCATATGTATCAATTCTATGATCATCACATTTCATTATCTAATTCTCTACATAGGTTTCATCCATATTTTTCTTGTATGTCTAATGATATTTTGAAATCCCATTCATTGGACTCATAGATATTCACTCTGTCCAGTGAAAAACTATCCACTAATTGTCATATTTCTCTATCTAGTAGGATTTATATTTTGCTCTTCATACACTGCAACTTATTCTGGTGAAAATTTTCATCTCTCTTGATCCAATGGATTCACAAAAGATCTTCATTTAGTGGATTGGGAGACTCTTCTTCTTCAATACTTACAAAGCCTCTTTCTGGTCATTTTGTGTCTGATCATAATTTTAGAGACAAAACATCAAAAATCAACAAATCAATAACCTCAGAACTCAGAACAATGTATAACATAGAACATCAATATTTTAAAAATTGATCTTTTTAAAAACATTATCAATATGAAAAATTCATGAATGAACTCATATTGAACCATGATAACTTGGGGTAAATTAGCATCTAACTTGGTAAGATAAGCCACACAAAAATATTTTAATGAAAACAACTCATTTTCTCCTAAAACAAAAAAAAAATTCATAGAAATATTATTTTCAACATATATGATAATTCTACAATAGAAAACCAAAGGATCATAAATCCCCACCTTCGTATTTTTTGAAACATTATTCATATACCCTTTATCAAATTTTATCATACCAAAATCCTTCTCATAGAGAATTGTCCTGAAACCGCACTGATGAATTCAGCAATGTTTTTGAAGGAATCTCTTATGTTTTTTCATATTTAACATTCCTAAATTTTCTAATATTTATCTATTGTAATGGATATAATTTATACTATAATTAAACCTATTTTACTATCAAAATATCTTATTTCTAACACTTCTAGACCTAAAAGAGTATGAGAAGAAAATTACATGCTTCCTTAATATTTTATAGGAAATGATCCATTGAAAAAATGATGTTAAATAATATATGGAGGTTGGTTTATCAAAATAAATACACAGAGTTATTCACTATCAATGTTTGATGAATGTCATGGAGATTTTGTTAAAGGGATGTTCATTATACTCGTGCTTTTATCTATTTATGAAATATTACTTTCATTTGTTTTTAATCCAAATAACTAATTGATATGCACTAAAATTTTTATATATGGGGACTTTTTTATATTTATTTTATTATTTTTACTTATGTGTTTATAATATTGATTGATTCATGCACTAGAATAATAACATGTATTTTTCTGTCCCCTTTTATCCAATATACATACTCATTATTGTTTTATTTACTAATATGATAGAATGAACAAACTTGATATTTGATATTTTGTTAGTATGAATGTGTTTATAGTTTTATCATTTAATTTACCATTTTTTTCTATGAATTTATTATTTATTATGATTACATTATTTTTTAAGCTATTTTATTCTATTTTGGTCACATACTGTGTTCTAAAGTAAACTTTTAATATACATGTCATGTGTCTAAAATAATTATGATTATTTCATTAAATATATTTTACTTCATGAATAAAATTAATATATTTATTTTTAGTTTAACGAAGATTTATCTTGAATGTTTAGAATGTACTTAACTATTTCATTTTATTAGCACGATTTGTACTGTTGATTAATAGTTTAATCCATTACTGATCCTTTTATTATTATTTGATTATTTTCAACATATGTCATAATTACTTGAAATTAATTGTTCTATTTTTTTTAAAGGATTATTATTTGAAGGAGAGATAATATTATTGATCTAGTGATAGTTGGAATTTTTTTACTACATATGCCCATATTTTCAATCAATGGAGGCTAATAAACATAAATATCATTTCTGATTGTCTGTCCTGATATAGGTAGAGAAAATATAATCTATTTATGTTTCTTGAATAACCATAGTGGATAGTTATAGTATTCCAACATAACTATCACTGTACTATGAGTGCTATTTTTTATACCAAAAGGATTCATTCTATCTATATATTGCATGTGATAGAGGTTTCTCGGCTCGTATTTAAATTTGGTATACTCGTGACAAATTTTCATCCATTGAAGAGAGTCTACTGGGTGATGAAATTTCCCATATATAATTATTTTATCTATGTTTCATGACAATTTCATTGTAGTCTCCTCACTTCCATAAATTTATTATTAATATTTTAATAATTTTATTAATAATATGATATTTTAATAAATGTATTAATATTATATAATTTTTTTATTTATAAATGTACCAATAAATGTATTGATATTATAATAAATATTTTGAATAAATTTATTAATATTATAAAAAAATTAAATATTACAAATTCAATTATAATAAAATATATTAATACTCAAAAGGAATAAAAATAATTAATTTTTAATTTTATTTAATTTTTTTATTTATGACTAAAAATATTATTATTTTTGTAAAGGAATAAATATTTTTTAAAATATGTCATTAATAAAAATTAATGATGGCTAGGGGTTTGAAGTTATAGTGACTCATATGGATTGATTATTTTATCCAAAGTATATCTTTGTTTCTCATCCAAAGACCACTAATGATTCTCCTACATTGGTTGGGGTGTTTCATGAGCATTTCTAGAAAAAGTATTTGTCTCTCCATGTCCTAGTTAATTGTCATGTGGGGTTTTCGAGAAACATGCAGAACCGTTGTGCATTAGGGTCTTCTAATTTTGATCTAGGAGACAAATTATTATGTATTTGTGTTCATGATGCATCAATGTGTAACAATTGAATTACAATAAATTTATCTTTGTTATTCATGGGGGTGACTTTTGACATTTTAGATGCTCAAATCAAGGATTAAAAGAATTCAATCCTAGCTTGATTGATAACTCCACTAAAGGCTATGAATATAGAGGAACTATAGGATTGACTCATCAGGATTTGGAGTTTCAATGTCTGGAAAATTGTAACACCCTGAAAATATATAATACTATGCTCAATAGCTTTCCTAACATGAAGCACCAAACTTTAAGTGAACCACAATATACTATTAAAATATTTTTATTTGTTGTAACAGTTATAACCTGGATGTTAAATTGGTTTTTATGAATAAGAATAACTAAAATATGAAAATTTTATGGTTTAAACTTGTTTAAAATAAATTCATTGGCTATAAAATGTTTCGAAATAAAAATTTAATCATTTGATTGTAAAAGAGATGTTTTCTAAAGAAACCAATTTTTTGAAAGCAATGTGTTTTATCTTAATAAATTAAATTGATAAATATTTTATTTATTTTAATTAAATGTATATATTTTATATTAAATCAATTTTTTTAACATTTTTCTACTATTTTATCAAGGCTTGGAATACAAATAAATCTAGTTTTCTGATTAAATTTTTTTTTTAAAAAAAAATATTTTCTTTGGGATTTTATTTATTTTTTTAAACGTAATTTATTCCAATTATAGAAATTTTATCTTGAGAAATGGATCTCATTTTTGAAATCAAGATATTCAAAATTTTGTTCATTATGAATAGTAACCTGGGTACATTATTGTCACCTCAGTACGTATAAAATGGGTATAGATGGGTTAAAACTTTGGGTAAGACTTTAGAATTCATATAAACCTTGTATTTATCCCATTGGATGTGTGGATCCCGACCATTATCTTCCAATTATAGAAAATATAGCCACTTTTTTCCATTTTTCTTCGATTATGACCCTTATATTATTTTAAGAAAAAAATAAATTTAAAATATCACTATCTTAACTTTAATAACTCGAAATTTTTAATATGAGGATAAAATTCGGATAACTTTAGTCATAAATATCCATTTGAAAGAAAAATTAATCTTCAATCATGGTAATTTATTTATATTTTTTAGTGATTGAAAAATTACCTTAAATGCTTATAAAACATTGACACAATATTAATTATTTAATTAAAAAATAAAATCAATGTTTTAAAAATATTGAAAGTTATATAATTTGGGTGAAATATTGTGCACACAAATTTGTATAAATAAATTAAAAATATTAGGAATATGTGAAAGGTTTATGTTCTCATTAATTTTTTATTATTTTGTCTTTAAATCAAATAAAATGAATAGTTTTAAAATGGAATTAATTATATGTTCTCTTAAATAATATTTAATTAAATTATTTAAAAAACATAAAAAATATTGAAATAGGAAAATTAGGATAATAAATTTTTTTAAAGTATAATCCAATTCCCATTTATGAGATAATTTTTAATATAAAAGTAAAATTAGAACCCTTTAATATCAAAACAATCATTATCATGGTTCAGATAAAAATTGGTTGACCAAGGGATTAAACCAAGAGATAAGGTTAAAAATGATAACAAAATCTTTCTAAATTTCATGTGATGATGTTTTTTTGAAATTATACTAGTTTTCTTAAAATCTATGTCCATTTGGAATAATTTTTCTAGATTATTACTTAATTTTATATTAATAATTTTTTCTGTAATTCCATGTGTCTCCTTTCCCTCCCTTATAAAAGGATATCACATATCTCATTACATTCAACGACTTTTATCAAAATATATCAAACAAAAACTATCCAATTATATTATAAACTTTTTTATATACTAATTAGATGTGATTTTCTTCTTAAAATACCACTCTAGGGGTCCTTAAGAAAGGATCTAAAGGAGGAATCATGATGAAGAGGCAATCGTCTTACCCCAACTCTTTCAATTTATTTCTTCTTTTGACTCCACTAAATATTTTTTATTCATCATAAAATAATAAAATATTTATCCTAAATATACTATAATTTTATTATGATCATGAAACAATGATTATATACCCTCTTTCCCATCAAATGGGAAGTGAAAGTATCACTCATATGTATCTGTGGACTACCACCTCCATGGAGCAATACAAATCATTTTCATCAACATATTTCATGGATAGATATTATTTCGGGTTTAACATTTATAAATTATATTAATTAAATTATTATGATTTTGGAATTACAATATCATATATACCTTCTTACCTTCCAATATGTTGGAAAATGATAAAGGTGTTCGTGTGCACATGTGGAATGCCACCTCCACGAAGAGATGTGCTTCGTTTTTCATTTTCATTTTACATGAATGGTAATAAGGATAAAGGAAATTAATATATATGATATAATAATTATTATTTAAAGGTGAATTATTATTTAAAATTATTTTGTTCCATTAGTTGAAACTTGAAAATAGCGTTCAAGCATACATACGGCCCACCGTCCCCATGAAGGGTGTAATTAATTTTTCTATCTCAATGTTTTCTGGATGATTATATATATAATGAATATATATGTTATTCATATAATTACTAAAATTATTTAAATTATTAAAGCTTCACCAAATTACAAGGAATAAAACTACCAAACTAAAACAAACATGAAAAATGAAGCAATTATCATCCGAAAGAGTGATTTTAATTAAAAATTATTAGTAAAAATATGCTAAAGGTCATAAGAAAATAATATATGGTTATATATATAGGATATTGGATGTATAATATATGTATAATAAATAAATATTTATTATATAGGATTTTTTAATACATTAGAAGGGTTTCATACCTGCGGTAAGGGTTCTTCATCTCAAATTTCCTTGTTTGGGACATATGTTATATTTTACAGTTGAATACTTTTATGAGGAATCTCTAATTCCAAATTTTCTATGTTATATATTTAATATCTTTATATAAATGTTATTTTACATTTCATTTTAAGTTATTTCTTTCATGAGGGTTATGATTTAAATGTTTCCAATGTGCCAAGGGTTTATTTCAAAATCTCATCATTATTCGGGATTATTTTTGTCTAAGTCTCTAGCAGGGGAATTATTTTATATTTATATCTTAGAATAAATATATTTTTTATAATATATTTATTTCTATAAAATTAAAATTTTCTTATATTTTACTCTCTCAAAAAAGTCAAGAGGTCAAATAATATTTTTAATAAAAGATGGCGTTATTTCTCTCTTTGTTAAAAAATCCTTTTTCTTCCATATCCATGTTTTCTAAAAATGTTTTCAAAAATATTTTTAATATTATAATATGAGTTTTTAAATTAATTTTTACCCATGATTTAATTTTAATAAAATGTTTTAAAATGGAATATTATTTTAGTTTTCTGAATGTCGTACTTTTGAATTTTTATAGAAAATGTAAAAGGAGACTTTGTTTTTATGTATACAACATGGACAGAATTTCCTATTATCATTACTGATCAATGATTTGAATATTCCTTTACAAGATTATAATGTTATTTTAAAAGAAAATATTTTGAAAATTTTTACTTTTCAAAGTTATTTTCAAAGTGAAAAGGGTATTTTACTCAAGAATGTCTTAATGATATTCTTATGATATTTATATTCATTAAAAACAATGGACCTTTAATATAATTATACTTCAATAGTGATATGTTATAATGATATCATCCTTACTGTTTCTCTAGATGGTTTATGATCAGTTTGAATTGGGAAAGTATTCCAACTATGTATGCTAGTTCTTTTTATACATAATATCTTTTTTATTATTAATATGTATTGATTAAGTTGTGTTATTTATTTAGATGATGAATTATTTGGAAATATTAAGTTATGTATGGGGTCCAAAATTATATATCCCTCACTACATTGATATGTATCACAAGAAAAAAAATCTTGTTTATTTGGTAGAGGCCTTAACCATTATATGTGATTCCATGGCCCAAGGCCTTGACGATATGTTTAGGATATCTTGGAACTAGGCATTGATGGTAAGTTTATAATATCCAACATTATGAATTCAACCATTATAAAATTAGTTATTTATTTCCATATACATATTTAAATATTTTTTATTTCCTGGGAAAAGTATTAAGATCATGTAATTATTTATTTGGAAATATTTTATCATCACTTATTACTTCTATATTTTTATCTATTCTCACGTTATTGATTAAGTGGAATGTGTTTTATAATATTTTCCTTGAAATATTTATTATAACTTATTTACTCATGATATCTTCCATTATACGTAACCCATACTAAGCATTTTAACTGAACCATTTTTTTAAGTTTATTTTCCCCATGATTTTAGGAAATGAACTAGGGTTGATATGCAAGGATATTCAAGAGAGTATAATTATGTTCTTAAAGAAAATACTACTTTGTATTTTTTGTTTTCAAATATAATCTGAGATTAAATTAGATTTATATTTTACCAATACTATAAAACTATTTGGTTCTTTAGGATGTGATTGATTGTATCTTTTTCCAATGTAATAAAATAACTGTCGACTCTATGATACTTGAGTCGGGGTATTTATAGTTGGTATTAGAGGATGTTTATTAAAAAACATGGGAACTAGATTTTGGAAAACATAGATTAGGGAACATAAACCTATGAATAACATTGAGGATAATATTATGTATTGTATAACATCCTAAAGTTTTGGTAAAGTATAGATTGTGTGTTTTTACTATAAATATATTCCTTGATGGATATTATAAGTGGAAATTGTTTTTGAATATATTAATATAGGGGTAATAACCAAAAAAATTATTATATGGGTATATCTCAACCATCATTCTATTGCATGGTGAGTATTCTCTTATTATGCACCTAGTTTTGACACTCCTGGGGGATATTCATGGAATCATTCACAATATAGTTATATACCATTATGATGAATGAGAGAATAGAACCTATATAAACCTATAATAATCAATAGCGATATGGGTTAAAAATAAAGTGTATTGTGTTGATAATTCAATGTTTTATCATATGTTTAAAGGAATCGATATCACTTTTGGGGTTTTATGTGGTGGGATTTTCTCATGATTAAAGATATTTTGAGAGAAATTTATAGAAATATAACCCTTTGGTTTAGTACATGTTTTAGTGAAAATGTAACTTAATGAATAATGATTATATATTTTTTGGACTTGATTTTTATGTTATTGATAACATCTAAGGTTAATATTATCATTGACGCTGAGGTAAATATGGTTGATTGGGATAAAAGTGTTAGTATATGTTATGAATATAATGTATAGATAACCATGAGATTCAAAAGTGATTTAGTGACTAAGTGATTAATGTTAATTAAAATATATAGGTTATATTATACTATTAAGGTAAACATAATTTGAAGAATGAATATTATGTTAATTTAGGGAATCATTTATGATTTTATTCTAGATTTAGAGTGGGTTAGGATATTTCTCGAAAGAATTATCATATATTGGGTAGTATATGGTTAGAATATATACATTTTTTACATGATCTTATTAGTGAATGATAATATTTATAGAAAATTATTTGTTTTATTATATAACCATGAGGTTTTATAAAAGTTTTCGCTTTATACATTTTTATTTCTTTGATAAATTGCATTGCACACAGTAGAGAGTTTACATGAACCCTGTTGCATTATTTAAATATCATGAGTATGTTATCAGCTAGCCATTAGATTGGAATGTATGAATAGTAATAACTAAATTATTAATAATATATGGTATATAAAATTTATAAAAAATGATTATTATCTATCAACTTTTTATAATTAAAAAAATTAATTTAAAATTAAATAGATGGTTTTCTAGATTTTTTAAGCATACAATGAACTTTATATCATTATATTAAATTAATCATTATCTGTAACGCACCGACCCTAGATACCAAGAGTCGGTGCATTATTAGATAACATTGGCATGATCACAAGAATGATCAAGTCTCGATAGACTGATTAGTTTAGTAGCCTTGGAAACACTAGATATATTCATAAAGTTTACATTACATCAATAAGTGAAAAAGTACAACAACATATTGTCTTCATATCCCATCATACTATCCCTACAGGTTATTAATAAAATAATTCTTCACATCCTGGGAAAAATAAAACATTGAAAGGGGTGAGCTCAGATACTCAGTAAGGATAACAATATAGCAGAAACTTTCATAAATAAACATAAAAATTTTAGGCAATGTATAACTAAAACAAAAGCCTTTTAAACATGAACTTCAGCATAATATGGCAAGGATAAATTGAAATAATGACATTTACTTATTCACGTGGATATTATAATAGTCGAATAATCACATGAAAATATTAACAACCACTTTCAAAATGACAGAAATCATAATTCTAGACTATCATAACCACATAGCCAAGGCCTCGTGCCAAGACTACAAAAAAGATTTTGTCAAAGCCTCGTGTCAAGACACTAGTTTGTCTCATGAGACCTACCGATGCATTGAGGAGATATAGCGGGCTCCACCCGTCACTTACTAAGTCCAATTCATTCCTCATATAAAAAGTTTGAAATATGACATAAACATTCGTATTAAAACTATCATACAAAATGTCAATACTTTATCCACAGACAATGAATGGTATAAAACTAGCACATCCATAGTCAAACATAACTCATTCGATACAATATGTAAGATTTTATTGTATCATATTAACCTCAATAGATAATTATGATGGATATTGACATAGATTAAAATAATCATCAAAACAATTAGAGTGAAATATCCCCCTTTTTCTTGAAATCATTTAAAAGTCACACTATTTGTCAAGAATCCTTTTAAAATAGATTTTAGAATAAAAGTGTCCCATAACACTTTGAAACTTTTGAAAGGAATTTTGATTTGAAAACATTAATGTCCATATAAATAAATCCTTAAAAATATTTTTAAAACTTAGACATTAATGAGAAATATTTAGAATAATCAATCTTTAAAACATTTTAAAATGTCATTTTAGTTAGAGTTCCTAACCAAAATAGAGAAACTTGAATAAAAATAATTGAGGAAATAAAAACATTGTAATACCATGAGAAAAAAAGGATTCATGATATATTATGTCAAAGTACATTATATACACCATATAAAATTGATTTGGTGTATAAAAATAAATGAGTCTCAATGGAATGTAAATTGAGATGAAATCTCTCATAATGGCTGTATCCTTAGGTTAAGGATAAATCAACGACATAATTATGAGTGGAAAATATAAACACACTCAATATGATTGGATATTCAGTGTAAAACAATAAAAGGACATTCACACATATTCTTTTAAAAACAAAACCAATGAATTGGATGTTTAACTCAACAAATCGATATTGAGTAAAAATTACTCTTATCAAGTTCATAAAGATGACCTGATAATTTATCAATGGAGTGATTATGTGTATCAAAAGTATATCCACAAGAAGGGGAGTGGAAATTATGACATAATCAAATGAATTGTGATTCGACACATAATATTGGAGTAAAATAATCAATAATCTATGCCTAAAACCGAATGAGTGCAAATTGAAATTTCAAATTCCCTTATCGATTAGGTAACTTACGAAACATACACCCATGAAAGAAGGATCATACAATGATGATGTAAATATACAAAAATTAATGTATATTACACAATTAATACAAAAATGGGTAGTACACACACCACATGAAATAAATAAGTGGTGAACAATGGAAATCTCACGGAATTAAAAGTGAGATAAGAAACCCCTTACTTTGTACTTTTTCCTTGGTCGACGGTAGGTTAACCTCCTCTTCTTCGGGTACTTCATTTTGACTTTATCAAAAGGACTCCTTCGGTTGGATTTCGGAACAACTAAGGCCTCTAGGTTGTATTGAGGGAAGTTAAGAGAGTATTTTGGCAGGGTTTGGCAGAGCCAAAAGGCTTTGAATGTGTGAATTAGTGAGAAGGGGGAGTTCCCTTTTATAAGAGGGGTGAGGGGCACCTTTGGAAAAGCAAAAAATATTATTTTCTAATAAATTAATATTCGGTTTCTAATGGCTCCAAAGTGGATTATTTAAAAGTTAAGGTGGGTATGGGTTTAAAATCACTAAACCAATAGAATTTAGACAGGTTTGGTTCATTATATTAACCTTATCTTTAAGTATTAACTCTTAGTTAATTAGTTTCACTTTTACAATGACTCTTTGTATTTTTATTTTATATGGTTAATAAACTTACTATATACAACCAAGATACCCCCAAGTGGTCCATTGATGATACAACTATCATGATATAAGTCTCTTGGCTGAACCTTAGATCTTTAAGAATTGAATATAAATTTATAATATAATATTTGTTTTAAAAACTCCTTTATGTCAATTTTGACACTATTGGGTATTTTGTTTTTGATAAATTCATAACAGAATTATTACTTAAAAAAAATTTATATAATCAATCCTAATATGTCATATTTACCTAGATAAGTAGTGTAATTTGTAGAAAGTCTCAAATTACATTTATTTTGATATTTATAATATCAATTATTTTAATATTTCATTAATTAGGTAATTACTACATCACCATTGTGTCATAAATAAATTAAATCATTTAATGTCTAAAAATTATCAATAAAATACTATTTTTTAGGGAATATTTTTATTTTTCTAATTAATATTTACAATTGAATTTATCTTATGTATAACCCTATATTAATAATGTTTTAGTAAATAAACATTGATTTTAACTCTTTTAACTCTTCTTTGAATTAAATAATAATAAATGTCCTAATCTAATAAAAGTGGACCTAAATGATAATATTTTACTCCTATGGATGGTTTTGGTCGAGGTAAACTTTTCCATTATAATTAGGACATGTTTTAGGGTAATATTAATATCATTTTTACCCTTAATTACCCTATTTACTTTTAATCATGGTAAATAAAAGTAAAAAGGTACTATTCACCAATAATTATTTTAATCTCATTGAACCAAATTTTACTCCTTGATATTAACCATGTCTCTTGGATTTTCGAAATTCCACTCACAGAAGCGATAAAATTATGTTTTATGAAAAATTCAGTTTTTTAACTACCACTTAGTGGTTTCACTATTCATCAAAAAATGAAAGTTTCTAGAAAAATACCAAAAATTAGGCCTAAATTATATTTGATATTATGAATTCAAAAATGATGTCTATTTTACCAAATTCAAAACATATCAGTTGCATTAATTAATTTAAAAATTAATTCTCGTCGTCAAAACAAATAGCGTGTTTTTAAGAGATAATCACTACCAAAAGATTGACACTTGTTTATGTTTAGTTTAAATGTGAAATTACATCCAATGACCAACATTGTATTAAATGGTGAAAATATATTCTAAATATACTTTAAAACCACTCAAATTAATAATTTATCACTATTAATTATTTCAATTAAAAAAGTTGTTTTTAATTAAAATTTAGTAATTTTCACTATTCATCAAAATATGAAAGTTATCCGAAAAGTACCAAAATTTCATCCTAAGATAATTTCGATATTAAGAATACAAAAATGAAGTCCATTTTGAAAGAAAAAATTTATAAAATTTCAAAAAGTAGGATTTACTATTCATAATGGCTAGTTTGATTGGTTGCGGTGTGTTAGAATCTCGAAGTTGTGTACAATGCACACCATTGCATTATTCAAAGGGAAACGTACCATGGAAGCTTGGGGTGTTACATTCTCCCCTCCTTCAATAAATTGCGTCCTCACAATTTTTTTTAAAATTAGGCTTGAGAATATAATGGAATGTCCCACATCGGAAAAAGAGTCAATAGAACTTTCACTTTAAAAGAAAGGAAGAGAGGTATAAAGGTCACCCAAGATAACCCATACTAGGATTCCATGTAGGAAAACATGGATATGGACGATAAAATAAGTGTTATGTTCTGATGGATAGGGATAGAAAACATGATCAGGAGAAAGTTAACAATAATAAAATCACAAACTTGTGTTGGGACAAACAGTCATTAGTCTCCCAGTAGGAAAAGTAAACAAACAACATTTTTTTTAAGTTACATTACATAAGGATGAGGAATTAATTTATGATATTGACTAAGAAAATAAAGATATATACTAACTTTTTAAGTAGAGCTTCATTATTTAATAAATTTTTACCACTAACTCATTTTTTTGAACAATGAGTATTCAAGAAGACTTGGTCACAATGGAAGAGTTAGAATAAACTTCTATAGAAATAATGATCCACATAGGATAAAATATATATATACATTTTCATTAGAGATTAATCGAAACCAAAATGGTTAGTATAATATTTGATGATCCCCCAAATGGATATTCCATTAGAGAAAAAAACACTAATCTTAAATTCTAAAATTAAACCATCAATACCCCAAAGTTAAATAAATACCATTCAATAATCAATTGTCCATAAAATAATTCAATATAATACAAACTAATATTGAAACCCAAAACTTATAAGAATTTAGTCTTCCACGTTAAATTGTATCTCCAAATGACATTAATTACTTTTAAAGTCACATACTTAAAAGTAATTAACCTAATAATTTCCATAAATAACCCAAATCACTATAAATCCACAATAAAAACATAGATAAAAATCCACCATTACTCCTCAAATGAAATCCCATACTATTCTATTTTCCTTGGGCATATAGTGTTCACAAAAAAGCGAACAACTTCCAAAATAACATTTATCACTTAATCACCAAATCATTTTCCTATACTAAGGGTATTCATTTAATAATACATAAGATCCCAAATCAAATTATTATTGATCAATAAATTCATTTAACTAAAAATAATAGTCACACTAACTAGGGACTTCACGTAGTCCAGTGGTAGGCGATAAATCCCAATCGCACTTTGGTTGTGGGTTCGATTCCCACAGCTTTGTCCAATGCAACGGGTTGTCACAAGGTTTGCATGTTGTCCTTTTTCAAAAACTATATTCTATAACATTACCAAAATGAGATAAATTCCTCAAAATAACTATAACATAATTTAACCACAAATCTTATCTCATACCATGCATTTTCATCCCAAATTATAATAACTTATAATTGCCTCAAACCCAACAATCATATAAAAGAAAATGGTTATTTATAACTATATCCACAAGAGAAAAGATAATTCTTCTTCAAATATCACTCTCACATGGAAAACTATAGGGTTAAAAATACAAGTGAAAATTATTCCAAAGTAAACCCATCAACAAAGAGCACTAATAGTTTTTAAATATTTCTCTAACCATTTATTTCCACATAGCTTCTTCTTTGACCAAGAAAATATCCTATAGAATAGGGCAATCACTCGGGTAATGGCCAGGTCCCCTACATTTACGGCAAATGACTGTAAATGGATTCTTGGGACCATTTTTATCTTCTTCCATAGTACTATTCATTTTTTATCGGCAATTATTCACTTTATGTCATTCCTTCCAGCACGTAAAGCATTTCTTTGTCCCATTGAGACACATTCTTGGGTGTCTCCTTCCACATTTCCTGCATGATGGAAATTGAGGATTCCTTTCTCCATGGTCTCCACTGCTGGAGCTCTTATCATTCATCACCTTTCTCTTCATTGTTGAGTCCAGGAATTGGTTAATATATATATTGTTGATCATAATTATGGAAAATTGATTTGGCCTAAAGAAGATATCTTTTACGCCTATCAAAATTCCATTTTGTTGCTCATTTCCACCACCATTCCCACCTTGTACATCATTCTCAAAGTCACTATGAATTCCTTGGAATCCAGCTATTGAATAAAACCAGAAAGAATTCTGTGAGTAACAGTAGTCATAATATCATTTAGAGATTAACATGTCACCATATTCTCAATTTGAAGCACATTAGGATTAACCAAGGTCATTTACTCTCATCTTATATATATAATACTTCAAATCGGTTTGTAAAGAAAATGTAAATTATCCTAAGCATATCCCTTGGGAGTGTCGTAACCAAGAGTATATCAAAGCCCGTTGTCGTGCACCAGTTCCCGTTCGAGTCTAGCTCAAAGCGGTGTTTTCAGGTTTTACCCCTAGGTACATCTGTGCCAGAGCCGCCTCTACCTGGTCGTATCCATACAGGGATGTATTGCTCGGAAAACTCACAAAATCTCAACAATAACAAAATTCAAGGAAGTTATTCTATACTAATCCTCAAAGTTTATCTTAGGTCTACATGCTCTAATGAGAGTTTATCTAAATCTATCTTCCAAGGTTTGTACTAAACTTCCTCTAATTCCAACTGTAACGCACCGACCCTATATACCCAGAGTCGGTGGATTATTATATAACAATGACATGATCACAAGAAAGATCAAGTCTCTAATGTCCGATTAGTTTAGTAGCCTTGGAAACACTAGATATATTCATAAAGTTTACATTACTTCAATAAGTGAAAAACTACAACAACATATTGTCTTCATATCCCCTCATACTATCCCTGTAGGTCATTCATAAAATACTTCTTCACATCCTGGGAAAAATAAAACATTGAAAGGGGTGAGCTCAGATTCTCAGTAAGGAAAACAATATACCGTAAACTTTCATAAATAAACATACAAATTTAAGGCAATGTATAACTAAAATAAAAGCCTTTTAAACATGAACTTCAGAATAATATGGCAAGCATAAAATGAAATAATTCCATTTAATTATTCACATGGATATTTTACTAGTCGAATAATCACATGAAAATATTAATAACCACTTTCATAATGACGGAATTCATAATTCTAGACTATCATAACCACGTAGCCAAGGCCTCGTTCCAAGACTACAAATTAGATTTTATCAAGGACTCGTGCCAAGACACTAGTTTGTCTCATGAGACCTACCGATGCATCGAGGAGCTATAGCGGGCTCCACCCGTCACTTACTAATTCCAATGCATTCGTTGTATGAAATTTTTGAAATATGACATAAACATTCGTATTAAAACTATCATACGAAATGTCAATACATTATCCACAAACAATGAATGGTATAAAAATAGCACATCCACAGTCAAACATAACTCATTCGATACAATATGTAAGATTGTATTGTATCATATTAACCTCAATCGATAATGATGAAGGATATTGACATAGATAAAAATTATCATCAAAAAAATTAGAGAGAAATATCCACCTTTTTCTTGAAATCATTTAAAAGTCACACTATTTGTCAAGAATCCATTTAAAGTAGATTTTAGAATCAAAGTGTCCCATACCACATTGATACTTTTAAAAGGAATTTTTATTTGAAAACTTTAATTCCCATATAAATAAATCCTTAATACCATTTTTAAAACATGGACATTAATGATAATGATTTAGAATAATCAATCTTTAAAACATTTAAAAATGTCATTTTAGTTAGAGTTCCTAACCAAAAGAGAGACACTTGAATAAAAATAATTGAGGAAATAAAAACTATGTAATATCATGAGAATAATGGGATTCATGATATATTATGTCAAAGTACATTATATACACCATATAAAAGTGATTTGGTGTATAACAACAAAGGAGTCTCAATGGAATGTAAATTGAGATGAAATCTCTCATAAAGGCTGTATCCTTAGGTTAAGGATAAATCAACGACAAAATTATGATTGACAAATATAAATACACACAATATGATTGGATATTCAGTGTAAAACAATCAAAGGACATTCTCACATATTCTTGTAAAAACAACACCAATGAATTGAATGTTTAACTCAACAAATCGAGATTGAGTAAAAATTACTCTTATCAAGTTCATACCGATGACCTGATAATTTATCGATGGAATGATTATGTGTATCAAAAGTTTATCCATAGAAAGGGGAGTGGAAATTATGACATAATCAAATGAATATTGATTCCACACATAATCTTGGAGTAAAATAATCAATGAAGTATTCCAAAAGCCGAATGAGTGCAAATTGAAATTTCAAATTCCCTTATCGATTAAGTAACTTACGAAACATACACCCATGAAAGAAGGATCATACAATGATGATGTAAATATACACAAATTAAAGTATATTACACAATGAATACAAACATGGTAAGTACACACACCACATGAAATAAATAAGTGGTGAACAATGTAAATCTTATGGAATTAAAAGTGAGATTAGAAACCCCTTACTTTGTACGTTTTCCTTGGTCGACGGTAGGTTAACCTCCTCTTCTTCGGGTTCTTCCTTTTGATTTGATCAAAAGGGCTCCTTAGGTTGGCTTTCTGATCAAACTAAGGCCTCTAGGTTTAAGTGGGGGAAGTTTAGAGAGTATTTGGGTAGGGTTTGGCTGAGCCAAAAGGATTTGAATTTGTGAATTAGTGAGAAGGGGGAGTTCCCTTTTATAAGAGGGGTGATGGGCACCTTCGTAAAAGCTAAAAATATAATTTTATAATAAATTCATTTTCGGTTTCTAATGGCTCCAAAGTGAATTATTTAAAGGTTAAGGTGGGGATGGGTCGATAACCACTCAACCAATAGAATTTAGACAGGTTTGGTTCATTATATTAACCTTATCTTTAAGTATTAACACTTAGATAATTAGTTTCACTTTTATAATGTCTATTTGTATTTTTATATTATATGGTTAATAAAATTACTATATACATCCAAGAGACCCCCAAGTGGTCCATTAATGATACACCTATCATGATATAAGTCTCTTTTCTGATCCTTAGATTTTTAGGGATTGAATATAAATTAATAATATAATATTTTTTTTAAAAACTCCTTTATGTAAATTTTGACACTATTGGGTATTTTGTTTTTGATAAATTCATAAAAGCATTATTACTTAGACAAAAATTTATATAATTAATCCTAATATGTTATATTAACCTATAAAATTAGTGGAATTTATAAAAACTCTCAAATTACATTTATTTTGATATTTATAATATCAATTATTTTAATATTTCATTAATTAGGTAATTACTACATTACCATTGTGTCATAAATAAATTAAATTATTTAATTTATAAATAATATAAATAAAATACCATTATGTATGAAATATTTTTATATTTCTAATGAATATTTACAATTGAATTTATCTTATGTATCACACTATATTAAAAATGTTTTAGTAAATAAACTTTGATTTTAACTCTTTTAACTCTTCCTTGTAATAAATAATAATAAATGTCCTAATCTAATACAAGTGGACCTAAATGATACTATTTTACTCCTAAGGTTGTTTTTGGTCGACATACACTTTTCCAATAGAATTAGGACACGTGTTAGGGTAATATTAATATCATTTTTACCCTTACTTACCCTATTTACTTTTAACCGTGGTAAATAAAAGTAAAAATTTACAATTCACCAAAAATTATTTTCATCTCATTGAACCATATTTTAATCCTTGATATTAACCGTGTCTCTCGGATTTTCGAAATTCCATCACAGAAGTGGTAAAATTATGTTTTATGAAAAATTCAGTTTTTTAACTACCACTTAGTGGTTTCACTATTCACCAAAAAATGAAAGTTTCTTGAAAAATACCAAAAATTAGGCTTAAACTATATTTGATATTATGAATTAAAAAATTATGTCTATTTTTCCAAATTCAAAACATATCAGTTTCGTTAATTAATTTAAAAATTAATTCCCGTCGTCAAAACAAATAGCGTGTTTTTAAGAGATAATAACTATCAAAAGATTGACACTTATGTATGTCTGGTTTAAATGTGAAAATTACATCCAATGACAAAAATTGTATTAAATTGTAAAAATATATTATAAATATACTTTAAAACCACTCAAATTAATAATTTATCACTATTAATTATTTCGATTAAAAAAGTTGTTTTTAATTAAAATTTCTTAATTTTCAATATTCATCAAAATATGAAAGTTATCCGAAAAGTACCAAAATTTCACCCTAATCTAATTTCGATATTAAGAATCCAAAAATGAAATCCATTTAGAAAGATAAAATTTATAATATTTCAAAAAGTGGGTATTACTATTCATAACGACTAGTTTGATTGGTTGTGGTGTGTTTGAATCTCGAAGTTGCGTACAATGCACACCATTGCATTATTCAAAGAGAAACGTATCATGGAAGCTTGGGGTGTTACATTATCAGTGATGATATTAATTAAATATATATATATATATATATATATTAATTTATCAAATTCTTAAACATTCAAAAAATAGTTTTATTTTCATAATATAAGAATAAATTCAGTTTTATGTTTAAAAATGGATTTTTCCTAAAAAGTGGTTTTTGTCATAATTTGAGAACAGACATAAAAATTTGATTCTGTTATTTATAGATATTAAATTAAATAATATTAATTTAATATTTAAATTTATGAGGTTCAAATTTGGTAATTAAACACCTTTTTGTTTTAGTCATTATGAATAGTAAACGTGGTAAAATTTATCACATCAGTAAAGGGTAAGCATGGTTAATCTAGATTAAAAAAATGTGATAAGGCCATAAATTTTCATCCAAATTTTTATTGGACGAATTAAATTCATAACTTAACACATAAGGTTATGAATTCCGTAATTTAATGGAAACTTTTCCATTAAAATGTATTATATATTATTTAAACCAAATGAAGTGACAAAATGTCACTCTCTTAGTTTTAAATATCAAATATGTGTTCACATAAGGAAAAAAATAGTTATGAATGAATATTATAATTAATTTTTTAACTAATGAAATTATATTCTTTTTGATAATTTAATTATAATTTTTATGAATTAAATAATTACCTTAAATACAAACATAATGTTGCTTCAATAATTATTTCATTAACAGAAAAAATCAAATAAATGATATTAAAATTATTAAATGTATTATAATTTAAGATATTTAAAGAGATACACAATTTTAAAGATTCCCATGACATGTTGGGGATATTTTAAAATAATTGGTGCAAATTATATGGGTTTTATTGGTGTTATTAAAATAAAAGTAGTGAATAGTATTAAAATTGACAATAATGATATTTTATGGAAATAATATTTTATTAAATTATTTTAAAAAAATACTAAATAAGGAAAAATGGGATAAGGTATGGTCTATAATATCATAAATATTCCATTTATGGCCCAAGTAACACCTTATAATTAAAAATTACAACCTTTTAATATTGAGAATGTTATTATTGTAGTTAAAATTAAAATAGGTTAAATAAGGTTTAATAAAAATCATGAGGTTTAAAAATAATGTTTTTTGTCTAAAATATATTGGATGATGGTATTAAAAACCTATCCCAGAATATAATATAATACATTTACACTTGGTTGTATTTGTATTGAGAATGAAATTATTATAAATTAATCTTTTGAGAAATTCCAATGGTACCCCCAACCTAAATTATATAAGGGAACCTTTTCACTAAATTCATTAATACACTTTTATTATTATATATTTACCATATTATAAAACATTATCTCATACACTTAACTTCCAACATTCTAGTGTTTCCTTTATTACCAAAAGACCAACCCAAGATCCCTTTAGCATAGATTGAAACGAGTCATTTAGAATATGTGGTAATTACTCTAACTGATCACATTTTTTATACTCTTATTTTCCTCCTATGAATATATTATATTTATCATAATATAATAAATT
Source organism: Viscum album (assembly GCA_963277665.1). Lineage (NCBI taxonomy): Eukaryota > Viridiplantae > Streptophyta > Magnoliopsida > Santalales > Viscaceae > Viscum > Viscum album. Next base: position 1,079,051,229 of record OY728145.1, on the reverse strand, counting down.
AAATATCCTAAACATTATAAAATGTTATTATTAATATTAAAACACAATTATACACCTCATATTCTATAAAACTAGATGTGAAAGTATCTCTTGTGCGTACGTACGACTTACCATCTCCACATTGTGATGCAAATCTTTTTTCAGCACCATATTATATTGATGGGTATTATAAAAGATTTAATGTTTATATATGATATTTATGAAATATTTATACTTTTATAATAATAATAACATCTTATCAACCTTCTTATCACCCAATCTTTTGGATAATAATAACGTTGCTCGTGAATATATATTGACAACCATCTCTACGATGTGATGTGGTTCATCTTTAATTTATGTTTCATATGGATGGAAATAAGGTTTAATTTTAAAATATATATGATATAATAATGATTATGTAATGAAGAATTATTATTTACCATTATTTTATTCCATTAGTTGAACAATGAAAGAAGCATTCATGCTTAAATACGACATACCGTCTCCATGAACGGTGTAACTTATTTTCCAATTTATAGTTTTTATAAAAGAATATAAATATTTGTAAGATAAATATATGTGAGGTTTATACCATTAATAACTTTATAGAATTAGTGGGAACATGATAATAGTATAAGGAATGGGACTGCCAAACCCAAATATGATTGGAAAACGAAACAATTATCACTTAGAACAGTTATTTTAATAACACATTATTAATAAATGAGTGACAATATATTAAGAATAAAAACTATATTTTATGTTAGATATATGGATATGGAATAAATTTATAATAAATCCATTTTTATTAAACACGGGTTTTGAACATTAATGAGGAAATTCTAGACATAAGGTAAGGTTTTATTTAAAAATGTCATTATTATTCGAGATTGCTTATGTTCAAGTCTTCAGTAGGGAATATTTATATTTAATATCAATATTTTATAAAAAATATATCAGAAATATTTTTATTTTTTTTAAATCAATTTTACCCATTATAGAATATTTTGAATGGAATTTTTCTTGTTTTCTAAACAATGTTCTTTGTGACTTTTCTAATAAAAACTCCAAAGAATGTTTTTTTAATTTATTTAGATTGTGAACCGTTTCCCACCATAATTATGTATTAATTATTTGAATATTACAATACAAAATTACAATTTTATTTTCAACAAAATCTTTTTCCTTTATAATGGTTCAACTTTTAAATAAAATGAAATTATTTAAAAACAGAAAGGATGTTTTCTCAATAATTATTTCAAGTTACCTTTAAAATTATGTTTTTGTATATGAGAAAAATAATTAATGTTACATATGATTTAATATTAATATATTCCAAGGATACTATCCTTAATTTGTATCTATTTTGGTTTAGGTTTATTATGGAATAATGCTTATGAAACTAATTTTTTCCCTGGGTTATGCTATGATGAAATGTTTCTAAAACCTATTTCTTTTCATGGGATCTAATATGATGAATGATTTATGTTATTATATATGGTTTTCATTATGTTATGGGTGGTACCTATATCTCTCTATAATGCATTGGGTAATGATTTATATCTCATGAGATAGACTTGAGTGGAATTGGGAGTGAACTCGGTTTAGTAAGGGACATTGTCTACTATGATGGTATCAGGAGTGAACCTTGACTACTATGATGTTTTGGGGAGTGAACCAACTCCATTATGATATTCATGAAAAAATGTCTTGACTACTAAGGAACTTATTATATATTCCTATGTGAATGCAACAATTCCACATATTATGTAATTATCTCATAGCTTATATTCTTCAATATTTAATGATTCATGTATTAGGAAAGTAAAAGATTTATTATAGAACTAAATATTATGATATTTGATATATAGGGTACATTTTTCAAATGTAATGTTCTTTCTCTTATTCCCTTATACTCATGTTATGATTATAATATCCGTGATATCTCCCTTTTTTAACCTTACTAAGAATCTGAGCTCACCCATTTCTTTTGTTTATTTTCCCCAAGATATGAATAAGGGTATTATGTATGATATATCAAAAAAGGTTTCTAGTTATGAATAAATAAATGATAGGTTATGTAGATATTTTAAAAACCATTTTTTATGTTTTCAAGTTTCCAAGGGAACTATACCTTTAATATCCTTGGGCATGTTCCTGTGTGATGTAATGAATATTAAACCAAAAATATGTTATATCTTTGTATGAAATTCCTGGGTTGTAATAGTTGGTACCATAGGATGTGTTTGGTTAAAATTTTGAAACAATGATAAGAAAAATTTAAGGATAAGTCTAATTATAGGATAAAATAACAGTGTTTTGATAATGACCTTAAATAAAATAGGATAAACTAAGGGTTTCATAAAATAAATTATCATGATTTAAACATCTTATAAATAAATTTTCATATGGTTATTACTTCTCAGAATATGATTTTTGTTTTTACTCAATGGATGTAACCCAAAACAATCATGTTAATGCTGAATGTGGTGTATGATGTAATGATTGTCCACCTGATCAACAAAATGTCATGGGAATTGGATTGCAGAATATTACAACTATGATCATAAAACCTTATTAGGATATGAAACATTCCATTTTTCCAAATGATCAAAGGAGGGAACAAAATACTATGGAATCATTCATGAGGTAACATCCCCCTCATTTTAGTGGGTCTTATAATACAATATTGTCTAAGTGATGGATCAACACCATTGAGAAAATATTTTCTGTTCTTCAATGCTCGGGATGTAAAAAAGTTGTCCATGGTTTTTGTGATCTAGAAGGAATAGTCGATAAATGGTGGAATCTTATCAAGAATACAAGGTAATAATAAAAAATAAAATCAATGGAATGGGATGTGTTTAATGGGATATTATTCAAAAAGTACTACCCTTGTATTCTATGTACAAATATGAAAATTGAAATTCTTGAGATGAAGCAAAACGATGAATAATCCATCGGTACATATGATGAATTTTTACAAGTCTTGTAAGGTATGTCACTAATTTAATTACTCACCATGAAAGTAAAATCGATTGATTCTTTAGGGGCTTAAAACCAAGTCTTAAAAGTGAATTATCTATAAGATTCTTTAATACCTATGAAGAAATTATTTGATGTGATCTCATGGTGGAGATGGAGAATTGAGTTTCCCATCAATATCTTGGTTTTAATAAAAAAAAAAAATCAATTCAAAATCAATTATAAAGACCATGTAGGAAATAATATGAGAATTCCTTTATGCTCTAATTATGAAAGGAAACATGGGGGAAATAGTCTTAAGGGGACTGGAAAATGTTTTATGTGTGGAAAGGAAGGTCATCGTAAAAACTAATGCTGAAGTGATGGGAATAAGTCAGCTAATGGCATGAATAGGGAAAAATATCCATAGAATGAACCACCCATGGTCCACCTATATAAATGCAATGAGTATGGGTATTATACCAATCAATGTAAAAATCTAAAGGTTTTTGATGATCAACATCAATAACCTCTTAGTTTCAAAGACAAAAGAAAATCCCATGTGATCACGACATGCCGAAGAGGGTAACAAGAACTACATAGTGAATGGTTAACTTATCATCCAATGTAGAATAACTAATATCTTATTTGATTATAGATCCAACCACTCTTTTATTTCAGAATAATTTTATACGGGTATCACCATATCACCTCAATAATTATATGTTAGGTTATCTATGAAAACTCTTAATGGAATAACAATTGGATCTCATGTTTATAGTTCTTCTCCTATTGAATTTAATGGGAAAGTGAGACCTAAAAATCTTGTGATTCCTTATTTACTTGAATAAAATGTGATTCATTTAATATATTGGATTTATCTATATGGAGATCATATTAATTACTAATTAAGGAAATTTACATTTTATATTCCAAATGAACCTACAATAATTTATCTATTATAGGATTAATATGAAATTAAAATGGAAAATACTTTAATATTTTGGGTCTTAATTCCCATACATGAAGGTTATGTATCTTAGATGGTTAGGGAGACTCTCAACATTAAGGATACACCTAATGTATGAGAGTTTATTGATATCTTTCTAGATGAATCTCTAAGTCCTCCACTGAATCGTGATGTTAAGATTTCAATTGAACTCATACCTGGGGTTATGCCTATTTCAAAGACACCTTATAGAATGGCTCCAATTGAGTTCTTGGAATTGAAGAAGCAACTCCAAGAGAGTCTTGATAAGGGAATTATATGCCCCAGAGAATCACCATGGGTCTTATAACACCCCAAGAATTTAAAAATAAATTTAATATAGAATGCATGAAACATTGAGTCTCTAAAAACACCACTTTGTTATAACCTAGCCAATTAATCATAATTTTTCCACCTTTGTGTTTTGAATTTTGAATAATTAACATACACAGTTGAATTTAGTATGATATTGAGAGTCTGATAAGGCAAACATAATTTTTTGGTGAATAGTAACATACCTTTATGAATAGTAATATACCATAATTAATTGTAATGAATTGTAAATCAGCAAAAAAATGAACTTCACCAATAAATTTCTAAATGCAATTAAGACATCTTAATAGTGATAAAACGATCATAGTATAGGTATTAGTATTTTTTTCATGTCATAAATATTTTAATTACAATTTTACGATTAATTGAATAATTTAAAATGGAAATATATTTTCATAAAATTTATTCATGAATTTTTAATTTATTTTTTTGGTTATCTGATAATTTTATGGGACCTTGATTAATTTCTCAATGTGTTATAAAACGAGTTATATTTATAAAGTTGTTTTTTTGGAACAAATTATGAATTTATTTACAAATTAAATTAAAAATATTATAAAATTATTTTCAAAAACTAGACTTAATTTAGGAATTCTACATGTCGAAAAATGGTTATGGTGAATTTTTGGGATTTTTATAAAATACATGAATTTTGGGTGAATAGTGAAATACAATAATTTAGAATTAATGATAAATACATGATTTATAGGGTAATAAGTGATGTAAGGATGATGTAATCCCAATAGGTTCGAACTCACAAGCACTTATTACTATTATGGGTCACATGAAATAACACTATTGGTTTTCTTGAGGGAATTAATAAATTAATGAATAAAATATTCATAATTCACTCATCTCCTCCACTATAAACCCCCCTCACATCCTCTTCTCTTCACTCCTCTCAAAACTTTTTCATTGTATAATATCTACCATAATACACTTCTCTAGTAAATTCCCATTTCCAGGAAGCTCTTGGTTTTTCCAAAATACCAAAACCCCTTCCCTTAAGGAGGTTATCAATGTGGTTATTTCAAGAGGTAAAGCACACTTCTTTTTCATTTAGTTTCATTTCAATTTATATTTTTTGTTATACTATATTCTCCTCCACTATAAAATGACCATGATAATTTCAGTATCATCTATATACTATAATTATATCATGTGAATGGAAGAACCATCATCAATATTCTTACTCTCTCCCTTTTATTTTATAAACGAAATTAACGTCCATGACGTTCCAATTTATAACCTTCATGGGCGACAAAGTTTTGTTCTTCAAATTATAATTAATTACAGGTCATGAAACCATTTTTATGGTTTAAACAGACAATAATATATGTATTATAACCTAATTAATATCCAGGAACTAGTATACATGCATATTATTAAATCGCATGACCAATCTAGTTCATAATAATGAAAATACCACTAAAATAATCTAAGTGAATGCCATTAATATTTCATCTAATGATTCATCCTAATTCCATGTAACCAAATTATATAAATTACCATTAAAACTTATGGGTTTTCATTAATAATATTTAATTTCAATTTTAGATATTTACATCCATTCCACATGAACTCCATTACAAAATACAAGTGAACCGATTATGAAAATCAAGAAAACTAACACTCTGGAATGAAAAAATTCAATATAATAAATTCTCAATAAGGGAATAAATGAACTAAAAAATTATAGTAAACTAAATAAATTTATAATAGGTTCTGAAATAAGTTATTAATAAGTATAATTTCATATTTCCAGACCTTAAGTTCAAGAGAGGAACACATTCAGACTTAAGTTAAGGGGTTTTTCATCTCACTTCCATTTTTGTGAGATTTTCCATATTCACTAATAATACTTGTGTATGGTGTATGTATATTATCCATTTATATAAAATATGACTAATATATTTATTTTCAAGATATTAAATGTATCATTTTTATATTTTTAATTTTGGTGCATACGAATCAATTGATAACAAAGTGGTGTGGTATTTCTACCCGAACCTCCATTTTCTTCCAGGTTACTCTTATTCTATACTTACCTAAACTAAATTCTTTATTTATTATTATTTACTCCAAATAATTATTTAATTTCCTCTATATTTTTTCAATCCAAAATCCACCATTATTTTATGGGGATTTATATTTTTTAAAAGGATCATTCAATAATTTTATCTCGATAAACAAACCCGATTTAAGAGATATTTTCAAATTCTTACCCATTTTCAAGTGTAAACCATAATATGTTTTAAGAAACTATTTGTTTTATAAAAACACTCATTTTATCATGGAAAACTATCTTGGATCATTTTTGGACTTATGAGTACAAACATTAAATTCTGATTTAAAATTCTCCTTAATACTTTCCTTAAAATGTTCTAAAATATTTTATTTCTAATGAATATTAAGAACTCTTTTTACATGATTTCGATTCAGTGGGACATCATTTATGCCTAAAATATAATTTCAATATCCTAGTATTTTATTTTATGGGATATTCATTTTTAAAATCTTACTTCATGTCAAATATAAATTATTTTCCAAAATAACAATTCTTTCAAAAGTAAAAAGGAATTACTCATCTCACATTTACTTTTATGAGATATATGCCATGTTCGCCACTTATTTCTTTCTTGTTCGGTTTTTTAATCAATTTGGTATTTCATAAAAAGACTCTACATATTCTAATGATATTATAAGGGATTATTATTTGAATGTTTCAAGGTGGTATGGGACACTTTGGAATGTTTAAGGATTATTTCCTCAGGAATTTATCAATGGTATAATTTAAAAATATATTCATCTATGTCAACATCCATTGTTTAATATTTTACTTCATTCAGGTTTATCTATTACTGTATCATCTATAGTATGTTGAAGGGTTTCTAGTTATTCTGACTATGGATCCATTATTTTGATACCATTCACCATATTATTCCAAATGGATAGTGTTTATGTTTAATTATTGGTAAAAGTTATTTAGATTTAATATATTAGTTTCTATATGAACGTATATGTTGATTATTTTCACCTATTTCATATGAGTAATGCATTGTACTTAGTATGTGATGGGTGGGGCCCATTATATCACCTTGATGCATCGGTAGGTCTCATGAGGAAAATAGACGTGGAATTGGCCGAGGCCTTTCCCAATTTGATATATGGTTTTGGCTAAGGACTTAATAATTTATAGAAGTCATGTCTGAGGCCTTGATGAAATGATTTTGAATGTCCTACATATGCACTTCACTCATTATTAAGCTATTAATTGAAAGTTCATGTGGTTCTTCAACTAGTAGAATACCCATGATTATGTTTTATTATGGAATTATTTACTCATCTCATATTCCTTCCATAATGTGTTCACATTTATTATTTATAAAGGAATGTGTTTCATTTATTCACCATGACTAATGTTTATCTTTATGATATCGTCTTCTTTGTTTCTTACTCTTACTGAGTGTTTGGGCTCACCCCTTTCTTATGATTCATTTTCCTAGTATATGAATAAGTAGGTTATGAGTTAATTGTAGGCATAATCTAGGAGTCATGGATGTTTCTAAAGGAATAAATTAGTGTTGTGTTTCTATTCAAGATGTAATGTTGAACTTTTATATGTATCGTTTTTCCAAAATTACTAAACTACTCAGTCCTTTGGGATATGATTCCTTGTAATCATTCCAATATATTAAAATAATGCATCGGATCCATGCTTCGAGGGTTCGGGCGATACAGGTGGCATCAGAGGAAGTTTACAAGGAACCTTGGGAAGTAGATTTAGAAAATGTTGGTTAGGTAACAAAGCTCTATGATAGTCATTGACAATAAAAAATAATAATATCCTAGAATATTGGTAAGGAATAGATTATGTGGATCTTTCTAGAAAATAAATCCTTATCCGGATACAAAAAAGTAGAGGTGGATCTAGCACAAATGTACCTAGGAGTGAAAACTCCAATAAGGAGTTTTGGGCTTGACCAGGGGTATCCTAGTACATAAAAATGGTTGTTTCTGCACTCTTGGTTTAATACTCCCAGGGGATATTCTTAAGATAATTCATATTTTATGTACCCACCATAATGAAGTATTTATTCCCCCAAAGTAACCACAATATATGGTTCTTGGATTTACGATTCATAAATTAGTGTTGTGTGCTATACAATGTTTAGAGTTATAAAGTGTTCATAATATTATGAGAAAATATAAAATATGGAATTGATTAGAAATGGTGCGTAGAATAAGGAATAAGAACTTCACCAATGCAGGTGATATGAAGAGTAATAAAGATCACATCTTTAATGGCCTTAAGACATCTTTTCAAAGGAAGGTTCTCTCCCAAGTATCCTCATCATATAAGGAAATAGTATCATGTATTGACATGGAATGCAAAGACTTCTCTGAGTCCTATGTCTTTCAAGGGAAGAAAAACAAGAGTAGGATGGCAGGGAAAACCATAGATAAAGGTAAGAAAGGAATGATGTATTTTCCCACATGTGATAATAGTGGAAGGAAACACCTTGGTATATGCTTGATAGGAAATGAAGTTTGCTTCAAGTGTGGAGAAAAAGGACACCATGCTCATAATTGCAAGACAAGGAAATAATTTTCATATATTCAATGATTCAACTTCAAGGAGATGGGGCAACATGCAAATCAATATCACAAACACAAATGGAATATACCCCAAATGATGATTTTGGATAATTATCATGTTATAATGCTACCACAGATGAAGTAGAATGACTAATTTGCCTAGTCAAGAATCATGTATTTTGGATATTTTTTCAATAATGTACTGGTTATATGAATTCTGAGATATAAAAGGATTGTACTATAGTACTATTTAATTAAGCATTTGAGATCATATTATGAATGGTATAAAAGAAATGTGATTCAATATAAAGTTAAAATTTTTAGAAATAAAATTATTAAGGGAAAGACAACCCATACTGTATATCTTATGTTGAGATAATGATGAAGAAATGATTGATTTGGATAAGTACTGACTACCTTGGAACTGATTATTGAATTTTCGAGAAGTATTCTATGATATCATCGATGGAGTTTACAAAACTTTTGGATTTAAGGAATATATACAATAACATGTATCTTACTTAATGAATACAGATGAATGCATGCTTCCAATATGGGTTTTACGGTAATTCATGTTATTACCATATTTCAAGTGGATACATGAAGAGGTTATTTACATGTTTGGAATGTTAATTTTAGAGCTGCTTCTTATTGATTAAGGGTAATGATAAGATCATCTTGGAAATTTATAGACCTTCATTATAATGTGTTGACTCATTATATTTTGAAATTTTTAAACCATTTATGAAATGATTTAAGTTGATCATTGTATGGGGTTTTAGAGTTTAATGTCACTACAAAATGGTTTGATTATTATTCCATAAATATGTTTTCCAATTAGAATGAGTTGTTTTTTAGTAACCATTTCATTTCCCTTTCCTCTTATTAAAATGATATTTTAACCATATTCTTGATGTGGGTTTCCCATAAGGTAATTTTAAAGTATCAACAATTAACTTTCTAAGTTAAAATTTAAATTTAGAGGATGAAATTTTTGTAAGGAGTGGATAATCTACAACCAAAAAATTTACAAATAAATTTCATATAGAATGCAGGAAACATTGAGTCTCTAAAAACACCACTTTGTTATAACCTAGAAAACTAAACATAAATTTTCCACCTTTGTGTTTTGAATTTCGAAAAACTGACATACATGGTTGTGTTAAATAAGATATTTAGAGTACAATGAGACAAACATAAATTTTTAATGAATTGTAACAAACCCTTATGAATAGTAACACAACCTAATGAATAGTAATGAATTTTAAATCATCCAAAAAAAATATAATCTTCACCCATAAATGTATAAATACAATTTAGACATCTTAAATGAGATAAAATTATCATATTATAAGTATTGGTAGTTTTTCTTGTCATAAATATTTTTATTACAATTTTATGATTAATTTAATAATTTAAAATGCAAATTTTTTTTCATAAAAATTATTTATAAATTGTTACTTTATTTTCTTATTGTTATAAGTTAATTTTTAGGGACCATGATTAATTTCTCAATGTGTTATAAAATGAGTTATTGTTTTAAATTTATTTTTTTAGAATAAATTATGATTTTTGAAAAAAATTAAATTAAAAATATTTATAAAAATATTTATATAAATTGGACTTCATTTTCTAATACTACACATTGAAAAGTTGTGAAGGTGAATTTTTGGGATTTTTCTAAAATACATGAATTTTGGGTGAATAGTAAAATATGAAAATTTACGATTAATACTAGATACATGATTTATTGGGTCATAAGTGATGTAAGGATGATGTAAAACCACTATTTTAGAAGTAAAATTCACTTATTACTCTTAGGGGTCACATGAAACAACACTATTGGTTGTCTTGAGGGGATTAATAAAATAATGAATAAAATTTTCAAAATTCACTCCTCTCCTCCACTATACACCCCCTCACATCCTCTTCTATTCACTCTTATCAAGCCTTGTTCCTTGTCAAAGATCTGAAAAAATAACCTTCTATAGTCACTCCCCACATCCAGGAAGATCTTGGTCTTTCCAAAAGACAAAAACCCTTCCATTAAGGAGGTTATCAAGGAGGTTATTTCAAGAGGTAAAACACCCTTCATTTTCATTTAGTTTCATTTGAATTTATCCTCTTTTGTTACCGTCTATTCACCTCCTCTATCAAAATGACCACGATAATTCTAGTACCATCTATGTAATGGAATTAAATCATGTGAATAGAAGAACCATCATCAATATTCTTACTCTCTCCCTTTAATTTTATAAATGAAGTTAACGTCCATGATCTTACAATTTATAACCTTCCTGGGAGACAAAGTTTCATTCACCAAATTATCTTTATTACTGGTCATGAAAACATTTTTATGGTTTAAGTAGAATATAATATATGTATTATAACCTAATTAATATTCATGAACCAGTATACATACATATTATTAAATCTTTATGACCAAACTAGTTCCTAATAATCAAAATACTACTAAAATAATCGAAGTGAATGCCATTAATATTTCATCTGATGATTCATACTCTTTGCATGTAAAAAATGATATAAATGACCAATAAAATTTCTGGAATTTCATAAATAATATGAAATTTAATTCTGGATATTTACATACATTCCACATGAACTTTATTACATAAAAACGAGTGAACCAATTATGAAATAAAGAAAATGAACACTTTGGAATGACAGAATTCTATATAATAACTTATCAATAATGGGATAAATGAACTAAAAAAATTATAATAACTAAATAAAAGTCTAATATGTTCTAAAATATGTTATTACTATGTATAATATCATATTGTATGACCTTAAGTTAATGATAATAACACATTTGAGCTTAAGGTACGGGGTTTCTTCATCTCACATCCATTTTTGTGATATTTTACGTATTCACTACTAATACTTGTGTATGGTGTAAGTATTCTACCCATTGATGTAAAATATCATTAATATATTTATTTTTATGCTATTAAATTTCTCATTTGAATATTATTTGTAACTCCCCAACCCCAGTTTCCTAGAGTTGGTGAATTATTACATTACATTGGCATGATTATAAGGAATCAAGTCCCGAAGGACTGATCAGTTTATCAGTATTAGAAAATTGATTACATACATGAAGTTCAACATTACAACTTGAAAAGAAAAACAATAGTAATTTATTCACTTAGAAACGTCCAATCCTCATAGATTATGCTTGCTAGCCACTAAAAACGAACTTCTTCATATCCTGAGAAAATAAAACATAAGAAAGGGGTGAGATCAGATGCTCAATAAGGGTAAATAATTTAGAGGAAGCTATAAAACTTTAATGCAAGATTTGTAATAAAAATACAACCTTTTTAAACATAAAATAGAACATATTAAAGCAAAAAAAAAATTAAAACATTACCATATAAAAATGAACATGGATATTTTACTCATCGAATAATCACATGTAATAATTAATTTCATAATGAGGGAATGTATAGTACTGGACTATAATTTATCTGTTAAGGCCTCATGTCAGGACCTTTGGGCTAACTGTAACCGGACCCAAACCTGGAGAGGCTCTATAACCAGACTCCATCTCGAAGAGCCTCCGTAACTAGACTCCATCCTGGAGAGCCTCTGTAACAAGACTCCAACCCAGAGGGCATATTTGTATCATAATTAATCAACTTCAAACAAGTTTAAAATCCAGTAAAGGATGTTGACAAAGATGAAAATGATCAGTAAAATGCATTGAGAGAAATACCCATTTTTCATGAAATCATTTAAAATTATCAGAATTTATAAAGGTATTCATTTAAAAGGGATTTTTGATTCAAAGTGTCCCATACCACTTTGAAACTATTTAAAAGAATTATCATTTCAAAACATTCATGCCCATATAAATAAATCCTTAAAATCATTTTGAAAACATGGACATTAATTAAAACGCTTTAGAAAGATAAATCTTTAAAAAATTTAAAATGATGATCTAGTTAAGTAGACCCTCCAATAAAACCTTAAAATATTCCTTTAGAAATAATTTATATAAAATATGGGTATCTATGAAAAGTATGTCCCAGAAAATACTTACACATGAACAATCTCAGATAATAATGAGATTGAGGAAATAACCCTTACCTCATTGTAATCAATCAAGTCGTATGAACAGTAATCAATAACCACCAAATGAATCACATAATATCATGAATATAAATAGAATCATGATAATATATATCAAATGGCAGTACACAATACACCACATGGAATAAATAAGTGGTGAACAATGGAAATCTCACGAAATTAAAAGTGAGATAAGAAACCCCTTACCACGTGTCCGAATTGAATCGCTCGTATGTTCTTTGTTATACCTAAATAATAAACATAAGTCAATTTCTAATTGTTAAGAATATTTTCAAGTTTATTATTTCTTTTATATCACTTATTACCATTCTATAACAATTAGTTAATTATTTGAGTTCATATCGGACATTTTGTCTATGTTCAGAACTTGAGTAAAAAACAAACTTGTTATAATTATAAATGTCCATGTGGTCAAAAGACCATTATCTTTAGAATGATATTACTCATTTAGATTTCATATATATTACATATTTCCTGTATATATATTTATTTTTAATAGTACATAACATTTGGATATATTAAATGAAATGCACCGTTCATGGAGACGGTAAGACGTACATACGCATGAACGCTACTTTCATTTCAAATTTTTATTTTAATGGAATTAAAACATAATGATAAATTGGTATATTATAATTATAGTATAATATCATATATAATATCATTAACTCCATACTTTCTACATCCCACATAAGTCATTAACGAGTCATATCACTTTGACGGGGCGGTAGTCCGCACTTCCTCAAATACAATTATTGTGTTTTAACCCTAATAGAAACCATAAAGGTATGATATAAATGGAAAATACAGAAGCAAAAAAAAAACATGAAAATAATATATATATCATATATAAATACAATGCCATCTTAATGGCCACATGAGAGGCGGTAAAAGATAATCGAACAATCATTGTTTCGTGAGGCGTTAGTTTTCCAACCACAGAAACAGTATGTTCTTCACCCATTAGATGGAGGTGTGTGTATGTGTAGTTAAAATAATTCTCATAAAAACATCCTAGTATATTTATTATACTGGTTTTGTCATAAAATAAATGAATAAAAGATGTTTATGGGGGTTGGAGAAGTAAAATATAACAAAATAAAAATTTAAGAGAAACTGTTACCTTTAATTTGGGTAACTTTCTTTGGTTGTAGGCAAAAAGAATTTTTGATGTGACTTCTGCCTAAAGTATGGATTCTAGGTGTAATATAGGGATCTTGTGAGAATATTTGGGCATGTTTTGGACTATCCAAGGAGCTTGAGAGTTGTGTGGAATGGGTTAGAAGTGGTGTCCTTTTATAAGGTGGAGGAGGGGTTCTTTAGGGAAGTGTGAAAATATTATATTATTATATAGTAGTATTCGGTTTCTAAAGGTCAAAAAATTATTAAAGTCGAAGATAAGATGACTAATGGTATGAATAAAATCCTAAAATAATAACCGGACATGTTTTTTATATAGTTTTAATATTAATAATCATATTTTTTAAATCATTTATTAATGAGGTAAATAATACATCATTATTGTGTCATAAATAATTTATTTTATATGATGTATAAAAATTATTAAAAAATACCATAACGTAGGAAATCATTTTATATTTCGAATTAATATTTATAGCTGAAAATATAACTTATATAAACCAATGTAAAAATAGATTTAGTAAAACAAATTTGTTTATGTCATTTTTGCCTTTACTTTAAGTTAATTAAAATAAAGTGTCATTATCATTCATAAGTATCTTAATGGGGTCCCAAAATCGACCCAAGGATGCCCATGGTCTCCCATGACTCATCAAACAAGTTTAGGACACATGTTAAGGTAATTTTGTTTTATTATAATATTCTTTTTACCTTGAATTACCCTATATATCTTTAACCGCGATAAATAATAATCAAAAGTTTCTATTAAACAAAAATTATTTTCATATTATTGAACAACATATTACTTAATAATGTTAAACATGTCTCTCTTATTTTTGAAATTAAACTCACAGAAGTGGTAAAATTATGTTTTACGCAAATTTGCAAATGCTCTTAGGAGGTGGGTAAAATATTGTAAAAAGCTTAATAACATTTTTATATATCTAAAATTATTATAAAATTACTCAAATCAATTATATTGACCATATATAGGTATTATGTATATATTTTTACCTAAAATAAATTTAAATAAAATAAATAATTATTTAAATAAAAAGTCAGTTTTAACTAATAACTAAGTGTTTTTCACTATTCATCAAAAATTAAAAGTTTTCAGAAAAATACCAAAAATTTCACCCTAAGCTAATTTTGATATTCTAAATTAACAAATTAAGTCTATTTTACCAAATTAAAAACATAGACATTTCATTTATTAATTTAAAATTAATTCCTATTGTCAAAACCAAACAGTGTGTTTTTAAGAAATAATAACTAACAAAAGATTGATACTTATTGATGTTCAATTTAAAATTGAAATTATTTACAATGAATAACATTGGATTAAATGGTAAAAATATAATATATTTATTCTTCCAAACCATTAAATTTTATAATTTAACACTACAAATTATTTTGATTAAAAAATTTGGTTTTGGGTAAAATATAGTATTTTTCACTATTCTCCCAAATATGAAAGTTATCAGAAAAACACCAAAAATTTATTAAAACTAAATTATTATGTCCCAATTATAAAGAAAACGTTTATTTTTTCAAATTTAATATATAAAAGTTTCAAATATTGGATTTTAAAAAAATTTCCATTAAAAGGCAGTAAAATTGCATTTTTTCAAAAAAATACTTCTTTTATTTGAAAAAATGAATTTGTTTTTTTCATTATGTATAAGAAACTCATAATATGGATTCTAAAATTATAAGGAATATATATAGTTCAAAATTTAGTTAATACTATTCATAACCACTTTTGAAAGGCTAGTTTGGTATGTCGTGGTGCGATTGAACTTGGTGTTGCGTGTTGTGCATGTTATTGAATTACTTTGAAGAAATAATGTACTATGAAATCTTGGGGTGTTACATTCTTCCCTCCATAAATAAATTGCATCCTATCATTTTGAAATTGTTCTTCGAAAATAAAAGGTTGAAAATAGAAAATAACTCTGTGGGAAAACCCACATCGGAAATTGGGTTAATAAAATTTAGTCTTAATAAGAGGAAAAGGGGAATGAAAAAGTATCCACCAAATTATGATCTTGATTAAGAGAAAATTGGTGGAAATTAGAGACACATAATTGGAGGAAAAACTTAAATATTTATAGGGACTGATTGAGGTCATCAGTCACAAACAATTGTAGAATTGAGGGCCTCAAAACAATCAATCTATGATGATTTAAAATATCATCGATTCAACAAAACATTAGGTATTAGGATAACACATTTTCAGTTTTAAGATCCCTTAACTAAAGATTAAGAATTAATTTCTTCATAGAATAAGAGAAGAATAAAATATATACTTTACAAGTAGAGTTTCACCATTTAACTAATTTCTACCACAAACTAATCCTTTACTCTAAAATATAATAGAACATAAAAAATAATCTATTTATACTATTCATATAGGGTTCAAAACAAAATGAATTTATAATTCATCTACGAGACCTTTAAAAAAACTACATTATTCAATCCAGGACATCACGTGGGCCAGTGGTAGGTGATACACCCTTGTCGCCATTCGATTAAGGGTTCAAGTCTGGCGGCCTTGTCGGACGTGACGGGTTGCCGCCTGACCATCGGGTTGTCCTTCTTATGGAAATACAAAAATAATATCAAGTTATACTTATCCATAATACTTATATCCAAGCTCATGGTCCAAAATTTATAAGGAAGGTAAACACATTGAAGATCATTTTTTCCATGTAATAACATGTAAACACCATCATCATGTATTCTTTTAAAACACTAAAACATCCTAAATTACCATAAAACCTTATTGATTACATTCATGCTCCCTTATTCCTTATAGAATACTGGAGATACTCCTTCTATCCAAAAATGTTTTATACTCCAACAATGATGGAATCTACAAATCATTAATTAGTTTCAAGGTAGTCAAGAATATCCAATATAATTTATCCGAATCAATCATGTATTATTCCAAAATCACTACCTCAATATCAGAACCATATTATGGTTTATCTTTCTCTCAACCATATATTTTCTAAAAATTTAACCTGCTACTGAGTCACTTTTCTTGGTTCCACAAAATCTCAAGTCCTTAATGAAATAGTACAACAATACAATCCTTATATACTCTATAATTCTTATAACATGTACATCATTAATACAATACTCAAATGACACAGTACTTTAATAACAACATAATAAATCAAATCATTCCTCTTCATCTTCAGTAGTATCATAACTATATTATTATCCAATAGAAGCATTTGGGGTATAATCTGATGATTTGGATTTTGACTCGCATAGTGTCCCAACTCCTGGCAGATGAAGCATTGTACATTTGAAACTTTTTTATTACCCTCGCAATCACGTACTTGGTGTCCTTTTTCTTTACACTTATAACAATCTCCAATTTCCTTTAAGTATTTACCAAAGTGATTATTTACATAGTTATCACATATGGGAAAATCATTCCTTTCCCTCTTCCCATAATTTATCTTTCTCTCTTCCATCATTTTATTCTCTTTCCTCCCTTCAAATCCATTGGACTTAGAGAATTCTTTACTTATCTTATTAACGAATGATACAATTTATTCATATGTTAAGAATACATGGAAGACTATTTCCCTTCTAAATGTTGTCTTAATACCGTGAAATATATGATCCTTCTTACTCTTTGGATCATACGTATTGTTAGAGTTCACATTCATTCTACTAGGCATCATTTCAATACATTGGAATACACTAGGTCAGTTTATAAATTGCAATGAATATTTCCAAACTTGTAAAATACCTAATGTAAATTGAACAGTTCATGGATATAAACCATAATCATAAAAACATTTTCTTTGAGGAGTTATATACTCGTAAATCCTTTCGAATGATTTGTAATGAAAATGAGAATTATCCTAAGCATATCCCCTGGGAGTTTCGTAACCAAGAGTGCAGCATGGCCCGTTGTTGTGCACCAGTTCCCATTCAAGTCTCGATCAAAGCGGTATTTTCAGGTTTTACCCCTACGTACATCTGTTCCAGATCCAACTCTACCTACTCGTATCCAGATAGGGATGTATTTGATAGGAAAACTGACAAAATCTATACATTACCACAATTCTTGGATGTTCTTCTATACTAATCCTCAAAGTCTATCTTATGGTAATGTGCTATGATCAGAGTTTATCTAAATCCAGTTTCCAAGGTTATTGATAAACATCCTATGATACCAATTATAATGCCCCGACCCTAGTTACCTAGAGTCAGTGCATTATTATAGAACATTGGAATGATTACAATGAATCACGTCCTGAAGGACTGATTAGTTTAGCAGTCTTGGAAAATAGATTATATACATGAAGTTCAATATTACAACTTGAAAAGAAAAACAACAGTAATATATTCCATTATAAACATCCAATCCTCCAAGATTATGCCCGCAAGTCACTCATAACAAACTTCTTCAGATCATGGGAAAATAAAACACATGAAATGGGTGACCTCAGATGGTCATTAAGGGTAAATAATTTTGATGAAGCTATAAACTTTTATGGCAAGATGTGTAATAAAACAACAAACATTTTAAACATAAACTTGTATATAATATGGAAAAAATAAATAAAAAATTACCGTTTAAACATGATCATGGATATTATAATAGTCGAATAATCACATGTAATAACTAATTTCATAATGAGGGAATGTATAGTACATGACTTTAATTTTTGTATCAAGGCCTCCTGCCGGAACCTATGGGATAACTGTAACCGGACCCAAACCCGGAGATTCTGTGTAACCGGACTCCATCCCGGATAGCCTTTGTAACCGAACTCCAACCTGGAGAGACTCTGTAACCAGGATCCAACCCGGAGGGATTAATTTTACCGATCCCCAACCCGGAACATACAAGTATAATACATTCATCATAAGAAAAGGTTGAAATATAACATAATAATTCGTATTAAAACTAGTATTCGAAATGTCAGTAATTTATCCATAAGCTATGAATGGTTTAAAAATAAAACATCCACAGACAATCATATCACAAAACATTCAATAAAATATGGGATATTTGTATCATAATATATCAACTTCAAACAAGTTTAAAATCCATTAAAGAATGTTGACATAGATGAAAATGATCAGTAAAATGCTTTGATTGAAATACCCCTTTTTCATGAAATCGTTTAAAATTATCACAATTTATAAAGGTAGTAATTTAAAAGGGATTTTTGAATCAAAGTGTCCCATACCACTTTTAAACTTTTTAAAAGAATTATCATTTCAAAACATTCATGTCCATATAAATAAATCCTTAAAATCTTTTTGAAAACAAGGACATTAATTAAAAGGGTTTAGAAAGATAAACATTTAAAACATTTAAAATGATGATCTAGTTAAATAGACCCTCACATAAAACCTTAAACGATTCCTTTTGAAATTATTTTTATAAAATATGGGTATCTATGATAAGTATGTCCCATAAAATACTTACACATGAACAATCTTAGATAATAATGAGATCGAGGAAATAACCCTTACCTCATTATAATCAACCTAGTCGTATGATCAATAGTCAATAACCACAAAATGAATCACATAATATCATAATTATAAAGTGAATAATGATAATATATATCAAATGGAATTACAAAATACACCACATGAAATATATAAGTGGTGAGAAATGGAAATCTCACGGAATTAAAAGTGAGATAAGAAACCCCTTTCCACGTGTCTGACTTGACTCACTTGTATGTTCCTCGTTCTTCCTGAATTAAAAAAATAACTTAATTTGTACTTGAATAGGAATATTTTAAAGTTTATTATTCGTTTTGTATCACTTATTACCTTTCTATGACAATTATTTAATTATTTGAGTTCATATCAGACATTTTGTTGCTGTTTGGAACTTGAGTCAAAAATGAACTTGTTATAATTTTAAATTGTCCATGTGGTCAAAAGTCCATTATATTGAAAATTATATTACTCATTTATATTTCATATATATCATATATGTCCAGTATATATTTTTATTTATAATAATACATAACATTTGGAGATAAGAAATGAAATGCACCGTTCATGGAGACAGTGAGCCGTACGTATGCATGAACGCTACTTTCATTTCTATTTTTGTATTTTAATGTAATTTAAACATAATGATACATAGATATATTATAATTCCAGTATAATATCTTATATAATATCATTAACTCCGTACTTTATATGTCCCACATATGTCATTAATGAGTCATATCACTTAGAGGGGGCGGTAGTCCGCACTTTCTCAAATGAAATTATCGCATTTTACCCATAATGGAAACCATAAAGGTATGATATAAATGGAAAATATAGAAGTAAAAAGAAAAAATTAAAATAATATATATATCATATATAAATATAGTTCCATCTTAATGGCTTCCATGAGAGGCGGTATGGGATAATTGAACAATCATCGTTTCGTGAGGCGTTAGTTTGCAAACAACAGAAACAATACGTTCTTCACCCATTACATGGAGGTGCGTGTAAGTGTAGTTCAAATAAATCCCATAAAAACATCAAAGTATATTGAGGATAACTGTGTATCCATAAAATAAAGTAATAAAAATAGTTTAGAGGGGTTGGAGAAGTAAAATAAAACAAAATAAAGGAAAAGAAT
Organism: Viscum album; assembly: GCA_963277665.1. NCBI lineage: Eukaryota > Viridiplantae > Streptophyta > Magnoliopsida > Santalales > Viscaceae > Viscum > Viscum album. The sequence continues at coordinate 1,079,030,476 of OY728145.1, read as the reverse complement.
TTAAGAGAAACTTTTACCTTTAATTTGGGTAAATTCCTTTGGTTTGAACCAAAAAGACTTTTTTAAGTGACTTATGCCTAAGGTAAGGCTTATAGGCGTAAGATAGGGATCTTGGGAAATTATTTGGGTAGGGTTTGGATGATCCAAGGGGCTTGAGAGGTGTGTGAAATGAATTAGAAGTGGTGTCCTTTTATAAGGGGGAGGAGGGGCTCTTTATGAAAGTGTGAAAATAATATTTTATTATATAGTGATATATGGTTTCTTAAGGTCCAAAACTAATTAAAATATAATATAAGATGACTCATGGTCGAAATAAAATCATCCAATAATAATTCGATAGGTTTTGGATATAGTTTTATTATTAATGATATTATTTATTTAAATCATTTATTAAGGAGGTTATTACTACATTGTTATTATGTCATAAATAATTTAATTTATTTGATGTCTAAAAATTATAAAAAAATACCATAATGTATGAAATATTTTTATATTTCCAATGAATATTTATAGTAAAAAATATGACTTATATAACCAAATGTAAAAATTGATTTACTAAAAGATATTTGTTTCTATCATTTTTTCCTTTACTTTATGTTAATTAAAATAAAGTGTCATTGTCATTCGTAAGTGACTCCATGGGATCCCGAAATCGACCCAAGGATGCCCATTTTCGGCCATGACTCATCCAATAAGGTTAGGAAAAATGTTAAGGTAATTTTGTATTATTATAATATTATTTTTACCTTAAATTACCTTATTTACCTTTAACCGTGGTAAATAAAATTCAGAAGTTACTATTGACCAAAAAATATTTTCAACTTATTGAACCACATTTTACTTAATGCGGTTAAAACTATGTCTTGGATTTTTGAAATTCAGCTCATAGAAGCTGTAAAATTATGTTTTATGCAAATTTACAAATGCTCCTAGGAGGTGGGTAAAAGAAGGTAAAAAGTTCAATAGATTTTTTATATATCTTATCTTATTATAAAATGACTCTAATGAATTATATTAAACTTATATAGGTATTATGTATCTATTTTGACATAAAATAAATTTAAATAATATAAATAAATATTTAAATAAAAAGTTGGTTTTAACTAATAACTTAGTGTTTTTTCACTATTCATCAAAAATTGAATGTTTTCAGAAAAATACCAAAATTTCACCCTAAGATAATTTTGATATTCTAAATTCAAAAATTTATTTTACAAAATTCAAAACATAAGAGTTTAAATTATTAATTTAAAATTAATTCAAATTTTCTAATCCAAAAAGCATGTTTTCAAGAAATAATAACTAACAAAAGATTGATACTTATTTTTGTTCAATTTCAAAGTGAAATAATTCCAATTAATAACATTGGATTAAATGGTAAAAATATAATCTATTTATACTTAAAAACCATTAAAATGTATAATTTAACCATAAAATTTTTTTATTAAAAAATTTGTTTTCAGTTAAAATATAGTATTTTAACTATTCCCCCAAATATGAAAGTTATTATAAAAACACCTAAAATTTATTGAAACTAAATTATTATGTCCCGATTCGAAAGAAGAAGTTTATTTTTTCAAATTTATATATATAAAAGATGCAAATATTGGATTTAAAAAGGGTTACCCAGGAAAAGGTGGTAAAATTGAATTTTTTTTAAAAATACTTCTTTTATCTGAAAAAATGATTTTTTTTATTATTTATAAGAAACTCATAATATGTATTCTAAAATTATATGGATTATATAAAGTTCAACATTTCGTTAATACTATTCATAAACTCTTTTGAATGACTAGTTTGGTAAGTTATGGGGCACTAGAAATCGGTGTTGCATGTAGTGCATGTTATTGAATTAGTTTGAAGAAATAACGTACTATGAAATCTTGGGGTGTTACATTATTAATTTTGGGTCATATGAATAGATTGATTAAAAAGTGGTAAGGGATTTCTACCTAAAACAACATTTTCATTTGGGTTACTCTTATTCTATAATTACACCAATTAAATTATTATTTATTCTCATTTACTCCAAATAAATTTTTTAATGTCCTATATCTGTTTACCATCTAGAATAATCCTTTATTTTTGGGGATTTAATTGTTTTAAATGGATCATTCAAAAATTTTATCCCGATAAACAAACCCGATTCAAGGGATATTTTCAAATTTTGATCTGTTTTCAAGTGTACACCAGAATCTATTTTAAGCCTCCATTAGTTTTATAAAAACATTCATTTTATAATAAAAAATTATCTTGGTTCATTTTGGGATTTAAGATAACAAACATGCATTTCCTCTTTACAATTATCTTTAATACTTTCCTTAAAATACTCTAAAATGTATTATTTTTAAAGAATCTTAAGAACACTTTTTTACATGATTTCACTTCATTGAGACATAATTTGTAACATTCCAGGTAAATAAAGAATAATACATTTTCATATTTATTAATATTTTCTAATTAAATATTAATTTTACTTTAAAGGGGTTGCTATGTTCAATAGCGTACCCGATACGCAACAAAGAGTTTCTTTGAAATCGTACGTTGCACACTAGTAATAAAATAATATTATTTTAAATGTTAGTTAACACATAGTCGTTGTACTAGAGGGAATGGATAGAAATAACAAAAATATGATTATATATTTTTGTTAAATGTTTTTACATTTATCTAATAAAGGATAAAGGCTTAAAATACGAAAAGAATTCAGTTTTAGGCTTATATACTCTAATTTTCACGAAAGGTCCACTTATCAACATTTGATGGAGAACCTCCATTAAATATAGTTTTGGTCACTCTTATACATTCTATTAGACCAAATAAAACTATTCTTTAGAATTGGGACATCAAATATTACTTTGTGTAATTTTTTGGTATTTTTCCGATAAAGTTCATTTTTAATGAATAGTGTAAAATGTTGTATTTTAATTCAAAACCTATTTTTAATATAATTTATTAAGATGATTAGATTATCTTTTGAATTTGTTTTAATGTGAAATTAGAATATATTTTTACCATTTAATCCAATGGTGGTCATTGGAATCAATTTCACTTTGAAATTGGACTTAAACTGGTGTCAATCTTTTGATACTTATTGTTTCATAAAAACACGCTATTTGTTTTGACAACCTGAATTAATTATTAAATTAATTAATGCAACATATATGTTTTGAATTTTGTAAAATGGACTTCATTTTTGAATTCGGAATATCAAATATAGCTTAGGGTGATGTTTTGGTTTTTTTCTGAAAAACATCAATTTTTGATGAATAGTGAAACCGCAAAGTGGTGGTTACAAAATATGATTTTTCGTTTAAATGGGACTTTACCTCGTCTGTGTTTTGAATCTCAAAAATCCAATTTAAATTATTTTCATTATTAAGTAAAATGTGGTTCAATGGGATTAAAATAAATTTTGGTGAATAGTAACTTTTATGTTTTATTAATCACGATTAAAGGTAATAAGTGTAATTTAAGGTAAAAATGATATTATAATAAAATGAAAATATCTTGAAACTTGTAATAACCCTATTGGATGAGTTATTTCCTACCAAGAAAACCCATGGGTCTATTTTTGGTACCCCATAGAGCCACTTGGGTATGATAATGACATTTATGCCTTTTATTTAAAGTTAAAGTAAAAAATGACACAAACATGAGATGTTTTACTAAACCAATTTTTAAATGGGGTTATACAAGTAATATTTCTTACTATAAATATTAATTATAAAGCTAAAAATATTTCCTACATCATGATACTTTTTTTATAATTTTTAGACATTAAATAAGTTAAATAATTTATGACACCATGATGATGCAGTGATTACCTCATTATTTAACGATTTAAATAAAATGGAAAGATAATGTAACATCTAAGACCTACACATGTCCAAAACCTACTGGATGGGTATATTTCGAACCCTTATCACTGTGTCCTCGAAACACATCAATTTGGGACAATTAATAACCGAAACTCATTCTAAAATAATATAACATTTCCTTACTTTCCAAGAGTGCCCCTCCTCTCCTCTTATAAAAGGCCCCCACCTCTACCTCATTATCCACACTTCAAAAGCCTTTGGATCGACCAAACCCTGCTCATTTTGTCTCTCCACATCCTTCTATTACTCCTTGAAGCCTTAATTTGTGCAGAAGTCTTCCCAAGGAAGCCTTTGAGCTCAAACCAAAGGGAGTTACCCGATTATAAGGTAATGTCTTCACTTGAGTCCTTTTGTTTTATTTTGCTTCTCCAACCCCCTAAACTCTTTTTATTCATTTATTTTTTTAACAAATCCATTATCTTCCATATACTAGGATGTTTTTATAAGAAGTATTTGAGCTACACTTAGACACACCTATGTCTAATGGTTAAAGAACATACTGTTTCTGTGGATGGCGAATTTCTGCCTCACGAAACGATGATTGTTCGATATTTTTCTAACACCTTCAAAGGTGGCCATTAAGATGTCACTATATTTATATATGATATATAATATGTTTATTGTTTCTTTAAGCTTCTGTATTTTTCATTTTGGGCATACCTTTATGGTTTCCATTATGGGTAAATGCGATATCTTCATTTCAAGAAGTGCAGACTACTGCCCTCTCAAAGTGATTTGATTCGTTAATGCCATATGTGGGTTGTATAAAGGATGTATTTAAAGTTATTATATATGATGTTATAATGGAATTATAATATACCTCTATATCATTATTATTTCATTCCATTAAAGTATGACAAAGAAATGAAAGTAGCGTTAATGCTTACGTACGGCTTACCGTCTCCATGAACGGTGCATTTCATTTCTTATCCACAAATATAATGTACTATTATAAGTACATATATATAATGGATATATAAGATTTATTTTACATATAAATGATTAATATAATTCTGGAATCAAAATATACATACCTCTCATTTAGTTTTAATTCCATTAATATGATATAGAAATGAAAGTAGCGTTCATGCGTACGTACGGATTACCGTCTCCATGAATGGTGCATTTCATTTCTTACCTCTAAATGATTATGTGATATTATAAATACATGTATATGCTAGATATATATGACATATATGATATCCAAATCAGGAATGTCATTCTGGATATAATGAACCTTTTACCACATGAACAACATATAATTGTAAGAAGTCCACTTTTGACTTAAGAACCAAATATAAAAAAAACAAACATTATTAACTTAAATGGTTACATAATGTTTATAACATGGAAATAAGTGATATAAAAGAAATAATGAACTCAAAAAAGGTTCTTAATCAAATAGAAATTAACTCAAGTTTATTATTCAGGATGTTATAGAACGATCGTGTCAAGTCGGACCCGAGGTAAGGGACTTCGTCTCAATCTCCTTTCATTGAGGCATATTTCGTTTTGTACACAACTTTCTTTTATACGATGTATAAACCCTTTGACTTTTACTTTTATACAAAAGGAATCTTTTTCTATGAAGCATTTTACAAAAAGATAAAAAAGAATGTTTCTTATAACGTACACGGTGACAATGACCTTTTCCACCACCGCAATTATAACTTGGTCTTTGGCTTCCTCAACAAGCCGTAATGTTTTTAAAATGAAATAAATACCATATACTCTTTTATGTATTTTGGTATTGAAAATGGTTTTTATAATGGATTTGTTATGTCAATATATTTGAGTGATATATTGTGATCAATGTGTGGAAATGTTTTCTTTCCATTATATTTGTTTTATGTTTTATGATTTTATATTGGTACTTGGACATTTTATGGGTGGTTACGTGATAAACCATATGGTGGGTGGTGCCGTGAATACCAGGACGGGTGGTTACATTATAACCTCCAATGTATTGGGTATGGAAGTCGGTTGTATGGATATTCCATTAAGTATGTATGGAAGTTGGCCGAATGGCTATTCCATTAAGTGATATGTGTGGAAGTTGATCGTATGGGTATTCCACTTAAGTATGTTTATGTCCCAAGTTACCTTTATATGTTATGTGTCCTTTATATTGGTTTTATGGTAATCTTTTGGTTAAAAAAGGGTAAGTAATGATCTTTTATTCAGTGGAGAGTTTTTACTACTTTATAAAGGTGAAAAGTATTACTTTGATAAAGTATACATGGTTTACTTTTTGTTTTGATAAACTAACAGTTTTTATTCTTTGTGTATCCCTTACTGTGCTTTTTATGCTCACCCCAAGTTTCTTTGAAATGTTTTTCACAGGACTTAATGTGGAATAGGGTCAAGGATGGGATCAAGGGAATTCCATGCTATATAAAACATGGAACTAGACCTGTTTCTTTTAAAGAGTTTTTTTATTCTATGGAAACTTAGTAGAAGTGTCTACTTTTAATCATTTGAGATATAATAGTATTGTTCTAATTCTCTAAAACTCTAAACCTGAAAAGATCCTCAATGTGAATTATTCATTTAAGTCAATATTAAGTAAGGTTTAAGGCCGGGGCCCTATAGTTGGTATCAAAGGTCGGTTTGGAAAACTTTTGGAGTTAGAAAATTGTTAAATTAGAAGCTAATTTATGGTATGACTGAAATGATATAGAATTTAAATATTACCATGTTGCTTTGCCTAAGATATTTCTGTGTTCAGAATGGTTTTCCGAAGAGGAAACAAAGAAGCTATGTTGGGACGACATTAGGAGGAAGACAACCTTCCAATCAGCAACCTGAGATGGTCGGAATCGGAACTGAATAGTTTGTTGCAGTGATGTCATAGTTGACTCAGGCTATAAATGGTGGTGGTATCCATGCATGAGATCATCCAGATCAACCATAGAGGAACATTTCAGTGGTGGAACATTTCATGAGGCAACATCCCCCATCATTCAGAAGATAATCTGACCCCGTACAAGCTGATGGGTGGATTAAATCACTGGAGAATATTTTTGATGTCATGGGGTGTTCAGAACATCAAAAGGTTAGTCTTGCTGTTTACCATTTTGAAGGTGAATCTGATCAGTGGTGGTCAATGGTAAAAAATATCAAGGATAGTTATGAGATTGAGGATCTTCACTGGGATGAATTCAAAGGTATGTTTCTTGAGGAGTATTTTCCTAAGGCTATTTGACTTGGGATAGAAAAGCAATTCTTGGATTTGTGGCAAGAGGAAGACTCAGTGGCTGCCTATGAAGGAAAGTTCACTCGATTGGAAAGTTAATGCTCCAAACTTCATACTAGATCTTGATAGTAAAATAAACCATTTTTACTCAGGGTTAAATCCAAAGTATCGAAGGGCTTTATCTTCTCTTGAGTTCAAAAGTTATGAAAAACTTGTTCGATGTGCGGAGAAGGTGGAAATGGAGTTTGCCGATGATCAGGTGTTCTATGACAAATAGCGGAATAAGAGGTCTAGTTGGCAGGCAAAGGGGAAGAATTCATCAAAGAAGAAAGGTGGTAAGAAAACCAAATATCCATTTTGTGAGAAGTGTGGTAAAATGCATCCTGGAGAATGTTTATACAAGTCTGGTAAGTGCTTTCGGTGTGGTAAGTCTGGTCATCTTGCTCGTAACTGTAAACAAGATGATCAAGCAGGTAATGAAAAGCCAGCAGTAAGATGTTTTAAGTGTAATGAAATGGGTAATTATGCAAATGAGTGTCTAACGAAGAACTCAACTGGGGGAAAGCAGCCAGACTACAAGCATAAAGAGGTGGTGAAATCCTTTGCAACAACTTCAACAGATGTTGGGCCATCGAATGAAGTAGTATCAGGTACACTGTTTGTTTGTTCAGATTATGCCAATGTGTTGTTTGATTCAGGGTCTACACACTCTTTCATTTCTGAGAAGTTTTCCAGTAAATTGGAAATTCCATCTCAAGATATGAATTCTGAACTTACGATAAAAACACCCAGAGGGAACGTTGAGACAAAAAGGAATTTTAAGAACCTTCCTATCCTTGTGTGTGGAAAGAATCTACTAGAAAACCTTATTGTTTTGCCTCTAGTAGAGTTTGATGTTATTTTGGGTATGGATTGGCTTTCTGTTTATCATGCTAAGATTGAATGTAGAGCTAAAATGGTTTCTTTTCAGAAATATTTTCATTTTGTGTACAAGAATGAACCCTTTATTTTGATAACATATTAGGAAGTTGAGAAACTAGTAAAAGATGGAAATGAATGTTACCTTGCACATATTGTTGAAAATAAAGGAACTGTTCAGATTAATGCTGTGCCATTAGTAAATGAGTATCTTGATGTTTTTTCTGATAAGTTTCCTGGTATTATTCATGATCAGGAAGTTGAATTTACTGTTGAATTATTTCCGGATTCTAACCCAATTTCAAGACCCCCTTATCGAATGGCTCAAGTTGAACTTTTAGAGTTAAAGAAGAAATTACAGGAGTTATTAGATAAAGGTTTCATTCGACCTAGCACATCACCATGGGGTTCTCCTGTCTTGTTTGTTAAAAATAAAGATGGCTCAATGAGACTTTTCATTGATTATAGAGCCTTGAATAATATTACTGTTAAGAACAAGTATGCTTTTCCTCATATCGATGATTTGTTTGATCAGCTCCAGGGATCTCAATATTTTTCGAAGATTGAATTGAGGTCGTGGTACCATCAGTTGAAAGTAAAAGAAGAAGATGTTCTGAAGACTGCGTTCCGTACTAGATATGACCATTATGAATTTGTAGTTATGCCTTTTGGGTTAGCCAATGCACCAGCTGTATTCATGGACCTTATAAATATAATTTTCCATGAGTTCTTGGATAAGTTTGTGGTTATTTTCATCGATGATATTTTGGTGTTTTCTAAAATTAAAGAGGAGCATGGAAGTCATTTAAGGGTTATCATGCAAACCTTAAAAGAAAAGAAACTATATGGGAAATTTTGAAAATGTGAGTTTTGGTTACAAAAAATTTCTTTCCTGGGTCACATTTTTTCAAAAGATGGCATAACTGTTGATCCTGCTAAAACAAAAGTTGTTTAAGAATGGCCGAGACCCACAAATGTAGCCGATATCCGTAGTTTTCTTGGTTTGGAAGGTTACTACCAAAGGTTTGTTGAAAATTTTTCACGGTTATCTAGTCCAATGACTAAGCTAACTCGTAAGGGTGTTAAGTTCATCTGGACAAAAGAATGTGATGTTTGTTTTCCGGAGTTGAAAAGAAGATTGGTGAATGCTCCAGTTTTGACACTTCCTTCAAGGAATGGTGAGTTCGTTATATACAATGATTCTTCTTTGAAGGGACTTGGCTGTGTCCTTATGCAGAATGATCAGGTAATTTCTTATGCTTCACGTCAGTTGAAAACTCATGAGGTAAATTACCCTATACATGATTTGGAATTAGCTGATGTTGTTTTTGATTTAAAAATTTGGAGGCATCATTTGTATGGAGTAAAGTGTGAAATATATACTGATCACAAAAGTTTAAAGTATATATTCACTCAGAAAGAATTGAACATGAGACAGAGGAGATGTCTGGAATTAATCAGGGATTATGATTGTACAATTCACTACCATCCGGGAAAATCCAATAAAGTTGCTGATGCTTTGAGTCGAAAAAGTAATGCTTCATTAACGATGTTGCATTTGGAACTTGATCCTTTGGTTATGGATTTGATGAAATTTGGCATAGAAGTTGTTGGTGCAGGATTTCCTTCTGTTTTGTTTTAGGTATCAGTGAGATCTTCTCCATCAGACAGAATCAAGCAAGCACAGAAGCAAGACAGTGAGTTACAGAAAAAGGTAGAGCTAGTTAAGAAAGGTAAGTTGCATGAATTCAACATTGATAGTGATTGTGTTTTGAGATTTGGTAAGAGATTGTGTGTGCCTTGTGATTCACAGTTGAAGAATGAGTTGTTATGTGAGGCTCTAGTTCCCCGTTTTCAGTTCATCCTGGAAGTACTAAGATGTACAGAGATCTGCAGGAGTATTACTAGTGGGATGGAATGAAAAGAGATATTGCGGATTTTACTATGAAGTTTTTGACTTGTCAGCAGATTAAAGAAGAGTGGCAGTTACCGAAAGGGATGCTTCAGCCTTTACCAGTGCCAGAGTGGATATGGGAGAATATATCCATGGACTTCGTTGTGAGATTACCGAGGACATCTCTAGGTAATAATGCAATCTGGGTTATTGTTGATCGCTTGACTAAATCTGCTCATTTCCTTGCTATACGATATACTTTTTTCCTTGATCAACTTTCCCGTTTGTATCTTAAAGAGATAGTCAGGTTACATGGAGTTCCTCTCTCCATTGTATCTGACCATTATCCCAGGTTTACTTCTAACTTTTGGAAAGGCCTTCAGAAGTCGTTGGGTACTGAATTAAATTTTAGTACAACTTTTCATCCTCAATCAGATGGGCAGTCAGAACGAACAATTCAGACCATGGAGGGTATGATACGAGCTTGTTCGATGGATTATCAGGGAAGTTGGGACCAACATCATTCTTTGGTTGAATTTTCATATAATAACAGTTTTCATTCCAGTATACAGATGGCACCATTTGAGGCATTATATGGGAAGCGGTGTCGAACTCCAGCATTTTGGGATGAAGTGGGTGAAAGGAAGCTGATGGGACCAGAATTGGTAGAAGAGATGGCAGAAAAAGTTTAGTTGATTTAGAAACACATGAGAACAGCTCAGAGCAGGCAGAAGAGTTATGCGGATAACCGGAGGAAGGATCTATCTTTCAAGGTAGGTGATCATGTTTTTATCAAGGTTTCTCCAATGAAAAGTGTGATGAGATTGGGTAAGAAAGGAAAGATGAGTCCAAGGTTCATTGGACCATATGAAATTTTGGAGAGAGTTGGATTAGTTGTATACAGAGTGGCATTACCTCCGAGTTTATCTCAGGTACACAATGTTTTTCATGTTTCAATGCTGAGAAAGTATATGCCAGATCCATCTCATGTTTTGAGTCCAGAGGTAGTTCAACTGCAAGAGAACCTATCTTATGAGGAACAACCGGTCCAGATTCTTGACCATAGAGAACAGGTGTTATGGAATAAGGTGATTCATCAGGTAAAGGTTTTTTGAAAAAACCATATAATTGAAGAGGCAACATGGGAATCTGAAAATGCTATGAGGGATAAATACCCCCACTTATTTTGATAAGTGAATAAAATTACGAGGACGCAATTCCCAAAAGGGGTGAAGGATGTAACATCCCAGGTAAATAAAGAATAATAAATTTTCATATTTATTAATATTTGCGAATTAAATATTAATTTTACTTTAAAGTGGTTGCTATGTTCGATAGCGTACCTGATACACAACAAAGAGTTTCTTTGAAATCGTACGTTGCACACTAGTAATAAAATAATATTATTTTAAATGTTAGTTAACACGTAGCTGTTGTACTGGCGAGAATGGATAGAAATAACTAAAATATGATTATATATGTTTGTTAAATGTTTTTACATTTATCTAATAAAGGATAAAGGATTAAAATATGAAAAGAATTCAATTTTAGGCTTATATACTCTAATTTTCACGAAAGGTCCACTTATCAACATTTGATGGAGAACCACCATTAAATATATTTGTGGTCACTCTTATACATTCTATTGGACCAAATAAAACTCTTCTTTAGAATCGGGACATCAAATATTACTTTGTGTAATATTTTGATATTTTTCCGATAAAGGTCATTTTTTAATCAATAGTGTAAAATGTTGTATTTTAATTCAAAACGTATTTTTAATCTAATTTATTAAGATGATTAGATTATCTTTTGAATTGGTTTTAAAGTGAAATTAGAATATATTTTTACCATTTAATCCAATGGTGGTCATTGGAATCAATTTCACTTTGAAATTGGACTTAAACTGGTGTCAATCTTTTGTTACTTACTGTTTCATAAAAACACGCTATTTGTTTTGACAGCGGGAATTAATTATTAAATTTATTGATGCAACTTATATGTTTTGAATTTTGTAAAATAGACTTCATTTTTGAATTCGGTATATCAAATATAGCTTAGGGTGATGTTTTGGTTTTTTGCTGAAAAACATCAATTTTTGATGAATAGTGAAACCGCAAAGTGGTAGTTACAAAATTTGATTTTTCGTTTAAATGGGGCTTTACCACTTCTATGTTTTGAATCTCAAAAATCTAATTTAAATGATTTTCATTATTAAGTAAAATGTGGTTCAATGGGATTAAAATAAATTTTGGTGAATAGTAACTTTTATGTTTTATTAATCACGATTAAAGGTAATTAGTGTAATTTAAGGTCAAAATGATATTATAATAAAATGAAAATAACTTGGCACTTGTCCTAACCCTATTGGATGAGTTATGGCCGACCACGGCAACCCATGGGTCGATTTTTGGTACCCCATAGAGCAACTTGAGTATGATAATGACATTTATGCCTTTTATTTAAAGTTAAAGTAAAAATGACACAAACATTATATGTTTTACTAAACCAATTTTTACATGGGGTTATACAAGTCCTATTTCTTACTATAAATATTAATTAGAAAGATAAAAAGATTTCCTACATCATGATATTTTTTTTATAATTTTTAGACATTAGATAAATTAAATGATTTATGACACCATTATGATGCAGCGATTACCTCATTATTTAACGATTTAAATAAAATGGAAAGATAATGTAAAATGTAAGACCTAAACATGTCCAAACCCTATTGGATGGGTATATTTATAACCCTTATCACCTTATCCTCGAAACACATCAATTTGGGACCATTAATAACCGAAACTCATTCTAAAATAAAATAAAATTTCCTTACTTTCCAAGAGTGCCCCTCCTCTCCTCTTATAAAAGGCCCCCACCTCTACCTCATTACCCACACTTCAAAAGCATTTGGCTCGACCAACCCCTGCCCATTTTGTCTCTCCACATCCCTCTATTACTCCTTGAAGCGTCACTTTGGGATGAAGTCTTCCCAAGGAAGCCTTTGAGCTCAAACCAAAGGGAGTTACCTGATTATAAGGTAATGTCTTCACTTGAGTCTTTTTGTTTTATTTTGCTTCTCCAACCCCCTAAACTCTTTTTATTCATTTCTTTTGTAAAAACTCCAGTATCTTAAATATACTAATATTTTGTTATAAAAAGGATTCTAGCTACACTTACACACACCTACATCTAATGGTTAAAGAACATACTGTTTCCGTGGATGGTGAATTTCTGCCTCACGAAACGATGATTGTTCGATATTCTTCTAACACCTTCAATGGTGGCCATTAATATGTCACTATATTTATATATGATATATTATATGTTTATGTTTTGCTTAAGCTTCTGTATTTTTCATTTTGGGCATACCTTTATGGTTTCCATTATAGGTAAATGCGATATCTTCATTTAAGGAAGTGCGCACTACCGCCCCCTCAAAGTGATTTGATTCGTTAATGCCATATGTGGGATGTATAAAGGATGTATTTAAAGTTATTATATATGATGTTATACTGGAATTAAAATATACCTCTATATCATTATTATTTCTTTCCATTAATGTATGAAAAAGAAATGAAAGTAGCGTTCATGCGTACGTACGACTTACCGTCTCCATGAACGGTGCATTTCATTTCTTATCCCCAAATGTAATGTACTATTATAAGTACATATATATAAATGGTATATATGATGTATGTTACATATAAATGATTAATATAAATCTGTAATTAAAATATACATACCTCTAATTTAGTTTTAATTCCATTAATATGACATAGAAATGAAAGTAGCGTTCATGCGTACGTACGGCTTACCGTCTCCATGAACGGTGCATTTCATTTCTTACCACTAAATGATTATGTGATATTATAAATACATGTATATGCTAGATATATATAAAATATATATGATATCAAAATCAGGAATGTCATTCTGGATATAATGAACCTTTGACCACACGAACAACATGTAATTGTAAGAAGTCCACTTTCGACTTAAGAACCAAATATCGACAAAACAAACATTATTAACATAAATGGTTACATAATGTTTATAACATGGCAATAAGTGATATAAAAGGAATAATGAACTCGAAAAAGGTTCTTAAGAAAATAGAAATTAACTCAAGTTTATTATTCAGGACGTTAAAGAACGATCGAGTCATGTCGGACCCGAGGTAAGGGACTTCGTCTCAATCTCCTTTCATTGAGGCATATTTCGTTTTATACACAACTTTATTTTATATGGTGTATAAACCCCTCTAGCTTTTACTTTTATACAAAAGGAATCTTTTTCTACGAAGCATTTTACGAAAAGACAAAAAGGAATGTTTCTTTTAATGTAAGCGGTGACAACAACCTTTTCCGCCGCCGCAAGTATTACTTGGTCTTTGGCTTCCTCAACAAGTTGTAATGTTTTTAAAATGAAATAAATACCATATACTATTTTATGTATTTTGGTATTGAAAATGGTTTTTATAATGGATTTGTTATGTCAATATATTTGAGTGATATATTGTGATCAAAGTGTGGAAATGTTTTCTTTCCATTATATTTGTTTTATGTTTTATGATTTTATATTGGTACTTGGAAATTTTACGGGTGGTTACGTGATAAAACATATGACGGGTGGTGCCATGAATACGAAGATGAGTGGTTACGTTCTAACCTCCAATGCTTTGGGTATGGAATTCGGCCGTATGGCTATTCCATTAAGTATGTATGGAAGTTGGCCGAATGACTATTCCATTAAGTGATATGTGTGGAAGTCGACCGTATGGTTATTCCACTTAAGTATGTTTATGTCCCAAGTTACCTTTATATGTTATGTGTCCTTTATATGGGATTTATGGTAATCTTTTGGTTACAAAAGGGTAAGTAATGATCTTTTATTCAGTGAAGCATTTTACTACTTCATAAAGGTGAAAATTATTACATTGATAAAGTATACATGGTTTACTTTTTGTTTTGATAAAATAACAATTTTTATTCTTTGTGTATCCCTTACTGAGCTTTTCATTCTCACCCAAAGTTTCTTTGAAATGTTTTTCACAGGACTTAATGTGGAGTAGGGTCAAGGATGGGATCAAGGGAATGTCATGCTATATAAAACATGGAACTAGACATGTTTCTTTTTAAGAGTTTTTTTTATTATATGGAAACTTAGTAGAGGTGTCTACTTTGTAATCTTTTGAGATGTAATAGTTATGTTCTAATTCTCTAAAACTCTAAACCTGAAAAGATCCTCAATGTGAATTATTCATTTAATTCAATATTGAGTAAGGTTTAAGGCCGGGGCCTTATATAATTTATTCCTAAAATATAATTTTAATTTCTTAGTATTTTATTTTATGGAATATTCATTTTTAAAATCTGATTTCATGGAAAATATAAATGATTTTCCAAAAATAACACTTCTTTCAAAAGTAAATAGGATTTTTCTCATCTCACATTTACTTTTATGAGATATATGACTTATTTAACATTTATTTCTTTCTTGTGGGGTATGTAATGACCTTTGGTATATCATATCAAGACTCTCCTTATTCTCATGATATTATATTGGATTATGATTTGAATGTTTCAAGGTGGTATGGGACACATTCAAATGTTTAAGGATTATTTCCTCAAGAATTTGTCAATGGTCTCATTTAAAAATAAATTCGTCTATATCAACATCCTTTGTTGAATCTTATACTTCATTGAGGTTTATCTATTATGATATCATCTATAGTATGTTGTAGAAGGGTTTCTAGTTATTCTGAATATGGATATGCTATTTTGGTACCATTCAACATATTATTATGAATGGTAAGTGTTTAAGTTCAATGATGGGGGAAAGTTATTTTCATTTCATATGTTAGTTTCAATATTAATGTACATGTTGATTATTTTCACCCCTTTCATATGAAGAATTTATTGGACTTAGTATGTGAAAGGTGGGGCCCGCTATAGACCCTCGATGAATTGATAGGTCTTAAGAGATAAATAGACATGGAATTGGCCGAGGACTTTCCCAATTTTATATATGGTTTTGGCCAATGCCTTAATCATTTTTAGAAGTCTTGGATGAGGCCTTGATGAAATATTTTAAAATGTCCGAAATACACACTTCTCTCATTATGAATCTAGTAATTTAAAGTTCATGTGGTTATTCTACTAGTAGAATACCCAAGATTATGTTTTATTATGGAATTATTTACTCAGCTCATATTCCTGCAATAATGTGTTGAAGTTTATTATTTGTAAAGGCATGTGTTTCATTTATTCACTTGGACTAATGTTTATGGTTACGATATCTTCCATTGTATTTCTTACTCTTACTGGGATTTTGAGCTCACCCCTTTCTTATCTTTCATTTTCCTAGGATATGAAGAAGTATGTTATTGGTGACTTATATAAATAATCTACGAGGTATGGATTTTTCTAAAGGAATAAATTAGTGTTGTGTTTCCATTCAAGATGTAACGTTGAACTTATATATGTATCTTGATTCCAAAACCAAAAGCTACACATTATTTTTATTTTGACTTAAGTCATAATAATATTAATATGGTGTCAACTAATAATCTTATAATTCATCGGGACCCAAATGATAATTGACTAATATTTATTTAGTGACACACTCCTTCTTCAAGCTCTGATCTTGGACATTGAAATGTATGGAATATTGTATAAAAGGGTCTTCATCTCTTTCTTCTTTAGTGAAAAAACTAAAATTAATCTTCTTCTTATTCTTTCTAGAATCACAAACTTCATTTTGATTATTGAAATGATGATGTTCATATTATCATAGTATAATCACAATTAATTATTCTTTAGTTAGATAGATATTTGAATATGTTTGTGGATAGAATTATTTGACTTCCTCAATACACTATATTATCCATTGAGTACATTATTGATTTCATCTTAGAGAAAATGAATATTTTTCAACCACTAATTATAGTACACTAAAAATATCATATTATGAATTTATTTTAATTATTCATGGAATTATCACCAAAAGTTTACATGAAAAAAATTCATTATCAATGCATGTTTTGTTAATGATTCTTTCATGTATTATCATTCCCATTATACAATACATGTACACTCTTATGTTCTTATTATTGTATCTGTTATCTTTGTTCAAGTGAGACTATGCAGGAATATCTTCTTCTTGTAAGAAAAAACCCTATCACATATATAAAATACAATTCTTTTATATTTTATGGGAGATCTAAACCGTTCATGTATGAGATATATGTAATGCATATATGAACTGTATTAATTTTCAATTAAGTTAATTCACCTGGGGTCACCGACTCTTTATTTCATGAAAGACACAACATGAAAGACACTTTATTATAAAAAAGGGGTATGGTTATCTGATGTATACTTTATGTATTCCAGTTTGCAGGTTCACTATATTCTTCCTTTATGCAACTCAAGTTCATTGTATGAAATTGTGCAAAGCAGTTGGATTTTTGATTTCCCCATCATGAAGGATGTTATATGTGGATACACCAATTTTGACTAACAAATTGGGACTGTGAAACTCTAAAACTGGTTCATGGAACTTTCATTATTTTAAAAGGATGAAAAGCGTGTGTTTACACTAGTCCTGTATCCGCAACAATTTTTTATGCAGGATAAGTATGATTCTTCTTCAAGAAACAAAAATGGTTCACATGACTCCACTTCTTTGTGAATCCTTGAAGGATCATGGTTCTTATTTCATTTTCGTTTAAAAGGAAGATTCATAAAAGCTCTGTTATTTTGAAAACATTATCTATTTGATATATTCTAAGTGGAAAAAACACCCTTAGGTTGAGGGTGTTGTTATTTTATAGGAAAGGTTCACTACCTATCATTTGGTCATCCTACTCCTTAGAAACTTGAAAATCATGCTGTGTAGATGACCCATTCAATAGCCAAATATATTGGATATGAATTTCTTCAAATGTGGGATACATGATGCTGAAAATGGTGCTGTCTTTTCATCACGATTCCATCTTATCCCTTATGGTGATATCCTCATATGATGAGGATCACATGATTTATATTTTACTGAAATCTTGAAGTCTATCCATCGGGATCAACTGCACATAAACCTATCTTTCTTCATTATCATCCTCTCTAGTTATAATGCATTCATGTAAGAGTTTTCTTTATATTCTTTCTCGATTTTTTAAAACCACATAGGTTAATTTTTTTTAAAATAAGGCTTAAAGAATGTATCACCGATGCCGCTTATTACCTTAAATAATAATTTTTCTCAACATTTTTAATTATTATTTTTTATATATTTAAAATTTTAATTATTTATTATTATTTTTTTATGGTTATATATATATATAACAAAAAATTTCAACATAATTTATCTTTTATTCAAGTACGTGACTTTTCAAACCTATAAAATATTAATTATAAGACCGATATAAATGATATTTTGAACATTGATTAATCATATAACAAGTAGTCAAAAATAAAAAACATTATTAAAAAATGTTGACCCAAAAAATAATTTATAAGCTTTCAAATGCACCTACTTGAAACTTACAAAAGTTTCAAGTACATTCCTTTTCTAGCCTACAAAATATAAATTATAAGACCGATATGAATGTAATTTTAAACCTTGATTAAACATATAACTAGTAGTATAAAATAAAAATAATTTATCAAAAAATGTTGATAAAAAATAATTTATAAGAATTCTAATCCACCTACTTGAAAATTAAAAATGTTTCAAGTATGTGACTTTGATAGCCTATATAATATAAACTATAAGACTGATATGAATGAAATTTTAAAAATTGATTAAAAATATAATAAGTAGTTGAAAATAAAAATAATTTCTTTAAAAATGTTGAGGTTAAATAATTTATAAGCTTTCTTATCCACCTACTTTAATCTTTTAAATGTTTCAAGTATGTACATTTACTAGCCTATATAATATGAACTATAAGACCGATATGAATGAAATTGTAAAGATTGATTAAACATACAATTAGTAGTTTAATTTTTACTTTTTAATTATATGGTTCTTATAGATTATATTTTATAGGATTCCAACGTAAAGTAGGTGGATTAAGATCCTCCTCGACATTCATTCTATTCACTCTCACTTCTGAGCCACTTTTCTTACATTCCTTTCATTATAATTTATTTATTTTATTTATGATACTCTTTATTTTAAATTTTTTTAGATTCTTAGGATATATTTTAAATTTTATTTAAATTGTTTTTATAATGTATATTATAATATTTTAATGTTATTTACTTGAAATTTCATAATTATTCCTATGACTTTAAAAGCTTCCAAATATAATTTCTGCCTAAAATATAAATGAAAACTGAAATACTGGATAAATATATAATAAGGGATAATAGTTATAATAGTATTTTCATTTCAGTAGAAATAAAAAATATAAATAAACATGTACAAACAATGCATATGACTATAGTGAGGATATTCTGTCTCACATGGTGGTCTGCGAATAGGACGTCTGTATCGAGTGCATAGTGGAGTCTAATGAATTGGATAGGGATGATACTTGGGCACTGAAACATTGACTGTCATATCCTCTATATATGTGTTAGTGGGAGGATATGTCAAATTCATCTCATAATACCCTCTTGATTTTTCTCCCACTAGGGTGGTAGAAGGACCTACCATCATCATTATAGAGAAATAAGCCTTTGATGATGCTATACCCCATGAATGCAATGGATATGAATGCCAAGCTTGAGATGGATCTAGTCCCCAAGGCTGTGATAGATCTAGACCCCAAGGCTGTGATGGATTTGGACCCCAATATGGAGATATTGGCGGATATAATATCAAGAATGATGAATCCCATGCCACATGAGGCACATCCTGAATCGACTGATCCTGGACTACTAGTGGGATGACCTATGCCTGTGGAATAGGTGAGGCCTCATGTGCATCATGATGGTGTCTACGTCACCATGGTCATGGCTCCTCAGCACAAGCAGCAGTTGTAGGATTTTACTCTAGAGAAGTAACCTCCTCTATCTGGGCCAGACACTCAAATATTCTCTCATAAAGTGCATGAAAATATTCCCTCACCTCCAGCATTGCAGCATGGAAGGATGCCCGACTAAAGAACACCTCCTCCTCTCATCACTCATGCGAATAATCCAATCTTTGTGACTTCCCTATAAATAGATTCAAATTGAATTATAAAATAGTTCAATAAACAAACTAATGGAAACTTATTGAATTACCATCCTATGAATCTCTCTTCCATGTTTGGTAAGATACAGTATAGAATTCAGTCTATACCATGGATCAAACTCAACCTAATATGAAAGAAAGAATTGATTCGTAGGTACACCCTGAATTGGAAACTCTAACCATTTGTACCAGAAGTTGATTAAATGGGCATGTACTTGGGGCCAGTCCTCATCCCGCCTCTTTGTGAGATTTATCCCGTGAAGGTCTTCTGTCTGTATCGACGGTAATGGAATCCTCTGAGCAGAGAAAAACTTGTACATGACTATGTTAGGCTGCTTCCACTCAATAATATGGAAGTGAAGGATGGTCACTACAACCATAGCATCCTCAAGACCAACAATGCAGTATACTTGAAATTGGTCCATAATACACTTGTATGGAATCCATGAAATCTAAAATGATATTTGACTTATAAAAAAAGATCCTAACTAAAAACTGAAATTGATTCTATTATTAAATTTTTTATAAAATTATTGATTGTATATATATATTTGATCAGGTATGAGATAGTCCAACTAAGGATGATATATGCCCAAATGGTGTCTTAGAACTGTGTCCAAATTTTGACGTTGACACCACTTGTAAAATACGTCATCTATAGTGACAAATAATGATAAATTAAAGTCAATAACTCCTAGTAACATAAAAACCCAATAGAAATGACTAATCATACCAATGTCCACGCGGAGCATCATGAAACACCTCCATCTCATTTGGCAGACCAGAAAGCTTAGGGAAGAATGTGGGGATGTGCTCCCATGCCCACATCTGAATAAGGATGATGCATCCCCTGAGACCTGTGCGGTCCTTGTGGGATAATCTGTATAATGCTCTATATGTGTCTGCAAAGAAGGCTAATACCCATCTGTATGTCCCGACCCAATCAAAGTCCTCTAGTAGGGGTAGATACATCAGGTGCATGTGCATCCCCAAGTTATCAGTACACATGGTCCCGTTAATGAGCCGTAATATATATGATTGAGCTTAGCTCATGACAGTTTGCTCTTCAACATCATGGGGTAAATGTGGAATCTGTGCCTACAACCAAGGCATAAATATAGACACTCAATATGTATCCCTATAGTTTGATAAAATTTCTACGTATAACAAGCACTGAGAAAGGTCTGACCAAGATGCATGATTGAGTCCTATAACGGGTCTCCCCTGGATAGGAAGCCTGAGAAGCACTACCACATCCTGGAGGGTGATGGTTATTTCTCCCTTAGATAGGTGGTATGTTTGTGTCTGTGGTCACCACATCTCAATGAGGGAAATAAGTAGGTGATGGTATACAAATGTGAAATCTGATACGACAATGATATATAATCCAACATGATGTAAGTATGGTCTAATCACATGTGGAGGCTCCTTATGATGAAATTGGTGCACTCATCTCACCTGGATCGATCGATCTACACCACCCTCTAACACGACCAGAGAAATATGGGTATATTGTTGAGTGAGTAGTATGGTATCATCCATTTTCTTATAAACAAATTAAATTAGTCGTAAGTGTAAAATAAAAATATAACACTATGGTTATCATAATGTTATGACTTGTAGAATGCAAGACATTTCATGTTTATTCACATTGTTTTATGAATTTATTTTTACCAAAAGAAATATAATTCTCCCAGTCTTTTCATTTTGAATGAAATAAAGATAACAAGAGGAAAGAAGTTAAAAAAGTAGATAATGATAATTTTTTTATGAATTTCCCTACATATGATAATTATGTAATTAAAAACATTGATACATGCTTTAAGGGAATATATCTTTGAAGAATCAAATACAATAATGTAAATAATATGTTATTGATACTTTTTAAGTGGAATGTTTTTTATTCTTGTGTATTTTGATCCAAGAAATAAGTTGTGAAATAATTTTATTAATGAAATTATCTATGTAATAATAATTTACTGTATATGGTTTGTATTGTAATATAATTTCTTATCAATGTAGATCCTTTATAAACTAGTTGTTTATGTTTCTATGTTTCCAAAGTCACTAGACCTGTAGGATTATGGAATAGATCATTCTTTTATTTTATGAACATTATTCTATTTAGAATTTATATCTTTGTACTAAAATTAATTGTCGTTATAGTTTTTATATGATCAATGTTTAGTTAACCGTAGGATACTAGGATGTTCTAACATCTATGACAACCATGGGAATAATTCCAAGTATAGGATATCTTCATCTTGTTTTTATAACAATTATAATTGACCTGGGATAAAAAATGTTTCATTGAAGAAGGTTTCATGATTTGGGCATCAAATAAATAATTTTCCATGATTATGTTCTCTGCCACTATGATAATTTTTTGTCACACTATTATTTATTGTTTTATTAAATTAGTTAAACACAAAGAAATTATTTTAATGTTGAATACAATATACAATTCATTGATTCTATCCCTGATAAATATAATGTTATAGGATATGGAATAAAATATCTTATTTTTATGCTAACACAAATTTTCAAGCTATGAATAACATTTTTATTTGAATGAGAAAATGAAGGACCAAAATTCTATTGTTTATAGGTTTTTGGATTTTTTGTAAGGTTTTAGGGTTTTTATTTATGGAATTTTGGGTTAGGGTTTGTGTTTTAATGTTTCGGGTTTAGGGTTTAGGTTTAGGTTTAGGGTTTAGGTTTAGGTTTAGGGTTTAGGTTTAGGTTTAGGGTTTAGGTTTATGAATTTCTGGTTATGGATTAGGTTTCACGGTTTAGGGTTTAGGGTGTAGGTTTATGTTTAGGGTTTAAGTTTATGAATTTTGGGTTAGGGTTTATGTTTTAAGGTTTAGGGTTTACGATTTAGGTTTATGTTTATGAATTTTGGGTTAGGGTTTAGGTTTACAAATTTTGGGTTAGGTGTTCTGATTTTGGGTTTTGGGTGTTAGAATACCAAGAAAAAAAGAAGAGATAAGAACATATAATTTACAATATAAGAATTTTACAATGAATACAATACATCATTATGGATGAGAGTGTGAACTCAACCCAAAAACTTTAGGGAATTGTTTTCAGTTATGACCTTATTTAGGAAATATGGTGCATCTCAAACACTACCCTTGTTCTTAAGGCCATTCTATCTCATTACTAATCTTACTAGCCTTCAGTCTCCCATGAAGATGAAACCGATTGATGTCAGGTATCACCATCAGCTAGCCTTCAGGCATTGAGAAATAATGATACTCCCAATAGGCATCTATTGTACAACATAACAATTATAAATGTTGTCTCTATGGTATACTGGATCAACATATGCTTACCATGATATGTTCATAGAGTCACATACTGCAATGACACATATGCATGGAAGCCATAAGGCCTGAAAGTTTCCACATTGGAATTGCCTTCTTTATAGTAATACCACCATTTTTTAACTGATGTGATTTGTTATGGGGTCTGAACACTCTTGAAATTAAAATCAAGAGTCTTCTCATCAAAAAAGGAAGACATGATAACTAGATCCATCTTCAATATTCTTTTAAATCTCTCATTGAAAGTGTATTCCGTACCTTAGCCTCTGTTGGTTTCCGTATGATGCTAGTTTTTGTCTATCAATAAAGTACTTCACACAATGATATAATGTATTCTAAACTTGGGCGGTTATAGGTAGCTTGAAAATCCATTTGAAGACACCATTGATGCACTCCATAATCTTTGTGGTCATGTGTCTTTACCTCTTCCCCCCATCATATGCCAATGTCCATTTTTATTTTAGAATCTACATCTTATAATCATAAAATTCTTGATTAACCTTGTGTATTTTTTCAAAACATTCTTCAAACTGTCGTTGATCCGAATCATACGCTACACAGAATAGATGATAATTCACATAATTTGATTTTATATTTTTGTTAAAATAGTAAACAATACAAAATACAATTTGTACCAAACCTTGTGATTTCCTTCTTCATTGGTTCATTATGGAATTTTTTATGTACATTACTAGAAATGTCTCTAATGAAGAACCAATGATGTTCATTTGGGTATCTCCATGAATTAGGATCTACATTGAATGCCTCATTAATTTCTTAATGGTGATCAGATATCAATCAAAAACCCAGAATGTTGGTGAAATGGTTTTTGATACATGCCAGAAAGTAATTCCATGATTCATATTTTTCTTTCTGTACAATGTAAAAGGAATGCAGAAGAGGTGAGTAGTTTCCATCTTGGGTTTCTGAAATCAATGATAGACTATTATATTTATCATATAGAAATGTTCCATCAATCTGAATGAACTATTTTTTTAAAAGAAATGTGGAGATGTAGTGGAGGAATTACCAGAACAACTAATGAAATTGAACATGAGAAGGATCAAGTCGATTATCATGAGAAACATGTTCATTTGTATCAAGATTGAATACTAAATTGTTATGATGCCTTAGTATGGCTAGCAATTGATGCAACACCCAATATGAGTCATCCCAATCACCATAGACCTTAATAATTTTCTTATATTTTTTCATCCATGCCTTATTATAGTAACTCTTATAACTGAATGTATGTTGTATCCTCTCTTGAACAAGGTCTATAAGAACATCTTGGCATTTCCTAATCATCTCAATAATAATAGATGACACAAATTTTGTATCCAATGATGTATGATCTTATGTCAGGTTTGGATTAACGCAAGTATGATCTTCCTCAATCATCGAGATTCTCCAACTTCCAAATGAAATTTCTCGAATCTACCTCAATAATATTCGATAATCATCTCCATACTTTTCACAACCTATGAAATATTTACTACGAAATGATTTTTGAACTATAGAGATATAGTTCCTCTCAATTTGAAATCCATTTAGCATGCTTTTTAATGCATCTTTACATGGAAAATTCCTTCCAACATATAAGGTTTTTCCAACTCACTAAACCTATCTGGTACAACTTTGGGGAACTCATTTGCCGATGTGAGAACATTATTGTCAAATTCGGGCACACATGTAATTGCTTCTGACCAGGAAGCAAGGAGTGGTGGATGATTTATTATATGTCTAGGTTGATGTAAAACTAATGCATTTCTCAAAACCTCATCTCTAACTTCAGTTGGTCCCTCCTCATCAACACGATTGTCACAATATAATTCGTTATTATGAAACTCATCATCAGAAGTCGGATTGACATATATATCTAAGAGATCATCTAGGTTGTCCTCTTATATGTCATTTGTAAGAGGCTAAATTTTATGGGGAAAACTATCTTCAACCACTCTTGTAAGCCTAAATCTTCATACAACTGGACATTATTGTTGTATGGTAGAAACATCAACATATAACTCCATCACGGTTCAATCTAACCGTTGATAAAATAAATTAATTTCTTGGACCCACAACGCATTAGCAGCCAATGGACAAGCTAGATGCCACATTGTTTCCTGGAATTGAAAATTTCTATAGCTCATAGACTTGATCTCTTGATCAGGTTCTCGATTTAAGGAACCAAAAATTCTATCTTGAAGGTAACTTATGGTTACATAATCAGCTGTACTAACCACCATTATTGGTTGTGTACTATAAGAATCTATTTACTTGGTTTATATAACCTCCCCATAGCAGTACACACAAGAAAACATGACTCTCTACATCAAAAATGTTTCATTAATCAAAATTATGATTGTGTAACAAATATTAAAAATGATGGTTCACCATATAACATTTATTAGAATAAAATTTTAGGATGCCTTTTTATACCCTAAAATATGCTAGTAATGTTTCATTATAGAAAAATTTATTAACACATAAGTCACAAAACATTTTGGAAGCTGAGGTAAAAAGAATAGGAAACATCAAATTATTTTATTTATTATTGAGAAAATGAAAATTAGGATAATATAAAATGAAAGGAAGAATAAAAAAACTTTAAATAACACATGAATTCTTTATAACATACTATAAATTCATAGAAATGTTTCATTAGAATGTGTTTTGGATGAGATGAGTATCACTTCAGATGAGGTAAAATCAAAATTATTTTTTATTGATAGTTTAATAACATATTTCAAAGATATGTACTTCACTTTTGAATATTCAAAATATTTCAACCTTCTAATGAAATATCTTAGATGTCGTCTTAGATGTCATTAGAAGGCCAAAAACTTTTTAAAGTTCAACAGTTAAGTACATATACTTTGAAGATGTCATTAAGATACCAATTAAAAATAATCTGAAATTTACCTCATGTGTGAAGTGAGACTCATCTCATCCAAACCTCATTCTATTGAAAAATTTCAATGAATTTATTATATGTCAGAAAGAATTTGTGTATTATTTAATGCGTTTGTCCTTCTTCATTTCAATTTATATGATCATAAGTGTCATTTGTTGATCATTATAGGGATTCATGTTTTACTCATATGATATTTAATAATTATTATATTATTAATCATTTCTAATAATAACTATTATTTTTAAACTATTAAATATTTACGATAAAATCATTTTAAAACAATATCTTCTCTATTTAATTTTATATAATCATAATTGTCATTTTATCAACGGATTTTCTTAGTACAGTTTTAACTAATCAATTATTCTTTAATCACTAGTTAATAATTATTAAGTTATTCTTTAATTATTTATTCTTTAATCATTAATCATAGTATATTCATTAGCTAATTATAATTCAATAATCATATGTATTTATTTTTAATCCTAGGTTATCATTAATTAATCTATAATTAGTCATTACTAATAACAAGTATTATTTCTATGAAATATATAACTAATTAAACTACTTAATACATAACATCTTTAACTACTAATTATAACTTTAATTCATTAATGGTTTTGTCCTTATTTCATTCTATAACATTATAATTAACATTTTATCATTGATAAATATACTGATTTGATTTTTTTTCTTAGATATTTTAGTAGATTATAAAGAAAATATGAATCCTCTTAAGTATATCCCATGGGAGTGTCAAACTAGGAGTGAACCAAGGCCCATTTTCATGTAATAGGATACCTCTTGTCAATCCCGAATCTTCTTGTTAGAGTTTTCATTCCTAGGTACATATATGCTAGATCCACATCCACTTGTTTGTATCCAGACAGGGATTTGATTTCTTCGACAAACACATAATCTTTATGCTACCAAAATTTCACAATACTTAATTTTAACTTAATCATAAGTTAATATATACTTAATCTATACTTAATCTGTAATTAATCATTAATAATAATATTAATAATTCCAAAATATATATACCTAATTACACAACATAATAAACAAAATATTTAAAACTAACTAAACTAATTAAAAATTGAAATAAATAAAACTAAAAAGAATTCGATTAAAGAAATAAAAAACATTAAATTAAATAAAAAACATACCTCTAAATGATGCTACGAAAAAACCACCTTCTTTTGGACCACCAACTCCACCACATGGAAAATGATTTTTTTAGAGAGATAAGTAGTGGATTTTAGAGAGATGAGGGTAAAATCAAGTGAGGAGAATGGGGGGGGGGTGTCCTTTTATAGGGATACGATGCAACGGTGGCATTACTGATTCTGCCTTTCTTCTATGAGTGAGGAAAAAGGAGGCATTGGTAGTGCCACCTTTCGGCTTAACTAGAATTGAAAGTGGGAACCCCCCACGGCCTTTTCCATGACATCGATCTAGGACAAAGGTGGCATGAGGGATGGAAAGATGCATCGCTGATGCCGCCTTTGTGGCATGTTTTTAATTTTTTTAACCTATGACTTTTTAATTTTTCTTAGAAAATGTAAAAAAGCTCTTTCATGTAAACTCATGCATGTACATCAGATACCCATACATTGATGACTAGGGTATGATACTATCAAAATCTCCAGAATGCAAGGATATTGATCTTTTGACGAATATAGTAGCCTTGGCATGCATTATCTCTGGTGAATAGGAATCCTTTTATGGGGCTATAGGATGACGATGACACAACTCATTTAAATTCATCAACATGGGAGATTGGATGGTCTAGATTAAAGAAATATAATGGATGATGTTTTATCCATATGTTTTTAATATGGGTTAACAATGAACCTACTTCCTCTTCCCACATTGAAATCCATAAGTAATTTCATTCTGGTATATCAAATATCTCAATCCCTCTACACCATCTTTATGGTACCCCGGTCTGAACTTAGATAACACTGCACCGCATGGCCACATAGATTTCTCCACACAAATTCCCCATCCCTCCATCAAATATTTTGCAATGCTTAAGTTGTGTGCTCTCAAGGAAGTTGTTGTGCTCTAAAGGCTTTATATATAGGCTCACCTACCTCATGTGGGAACTATGCCTCCGTACCTTTATATACTATGATAATTCTCAGTATATAATTATTCAGGACAAATCTACCCTCAACTTCAAAACACCTCATGCAATAATAAATATATTGCATGGTTCTTCTTCATGAAAAATAGAAACTCAATGCTCTTCAAGTTAACTCTTTCATGGTTCTCATGAAATAGTAAAATATTAAATGACCTTATTCAATTTATCTTCTTATAATATTCTTTGAATTACTTATTCAACATCAAATCATCTTTCTTTGTTGTAAATAATGTCTCACTATTGAACCAAGTTCATTGAACTTAGAACCAGTTCAAAAAACAACATAGTTACTAGGAAAATTATTCCAGAAGTTCATCCAATTTCATTTAATGTATCCATAAAAATTCTCCAGAAATCACCATGAAACTCCAAGTCTTCAAACCATTTATATGTTTATTCAAATTTTAAGACTTGATAACTTCATCCAAGCCCCATTAAATTTGTAACTTCTTCTCATATTAAAATATCTGAAGTATTTTTTACTTCATTTATCACCAATAAACACTAATTACAATAATTGAAAACAAATATAAATCACACACAATGCCGTCTCTTCGATATCCCCCTTTTTATTTTTTGGAAATACCTTTAATGTTATTTCTATGTGACTGTATTAATATGTGGTATCATTCTCTTTTATATCCCCTTAACTTTTCCAACCTTCATTTCACATTCTATACCAATTATTAGCAAGAAATTCAAATTTCATAGGAAAAGTGTATCATCCCATACTTAAGTAACATTCCATCCATTATTTCACTATAAGTCTAATTGATCCATGATCATTGTAGAAAATAAGATGCTTCAATTTAGATAAGAGATTTTTCCCTTAAAAAATGATCATGATACCTCATGAAATGGGAAATCATATTCTTTTCATTAAGGGTTATTCACTTTCATTCAGGATGAAGATAATAAATGTGATATGAAACATTTTAAGAACAATCAACCTGAAACTCAGGCACTCACATCAACCAAAAGAAAAAAAATTCATGTGCAACATGCAGGATAAGAGTCCTTAGGGAACTTACATATTTCTTATACCATTGATTAATTAAATTCCCCCCACACTTTGTAAAAATTTTGTTATTTTTTGACAACTAATGATGACATATTAACAGAGACATAACTTTTCTAATGACATGATCTTCAAGAAATTTCCAAAATAATCATGTATTATACCGATTGAAATAATGATTTTGGAAGATTCTTCATTTTTCTTCATTTGTATAAACCTCAAGGAAAACAATTCACAACATCTTCATAATGGAGGATCTCTTGAAGAATGGATTTAAAGATGTTTAATTTTTAAAAAACACCATAATGAATCTTCATCTTGTGATTTTCTAGATTGAAAATTTTTAGAACTTCACCAAGGATGAGCTTCTTGAACACTTGTTCTTTAGGATATAAAAAATAAGATCTAACTAAGATGATATCTTCTTTACTAGGTTTCTCCATTTTATTTAATCTTCACACTAGCATATATGATCTTAAATTTTGATTGGGGTTGTGTGGATATTATCAACTTTTTTATGTCTTAGTATGAAATACTTATTTCTTCAAGATCTTTGAAATCGCTTTTATCTTCTGGTTCCACTTTTACCTTCTTAAATAATTCTTCTTATGATTGAATAATTAAAATGAAATTTTTAATAGTGTGACTAGCCATGTTTAACCTCACACACATAGATTATTTATCTTCATGTTGAATCTTTTCCTTTCCGTTTTCACTCTCCTTATCTTTGTATGTCCCATTTTCCTCATTCTTACTAACTTTTCTACCCATATATCTTATATGTCATTTGGAACTATGGCGGAAAGTTTGTATGTTACACATGGATTCTTTTGATTTCCATACATCTTAGTAGTTCTTTTGGATACAATTCACTTAAAATTCATGGATTTGATATCCAAGGACTTATCAACTTTTCTTATTTAAATATTCTTGGAATATTTTATGTTCACAACATTTCTTTGATTTATTCCCATGATTTCTTCTTCCTTTTTAACCATCTTATATGGTTTTATTTTCTTATAAAAACTGGATACATGTTGAGATGAAAATGTACCAGACTTGTGAGCACTTACATTGTATAAATCTAAGATATTTGTAATCTTTCTAAATCAGTTTGAAGTATACTTGATTTTTCTAGACCTATAGATGTTGCGTATTTATCTCAGGATTTCTCCCCCTAGATAATGAATTGCTTTTTGATTTTTCCTTTTGAGGATCGTACCAAAAATATAATGCCTAATTCCAAAATATGTTACAACACCACCATTGATGCACAAATCTTGATTTCTTGATATATTTTTATACAGTTTTTGGGTCATCTTCATAACTTGTTGTACTCTTGGTGGGGAACCATATTCCACACTCTTTTTCATATCCACCCAAGTCATTTTGGTAGGTTTATTATCTCTTTTAGTCATATTTACATGTTCAATATTTTTTTTATAAAATTCACTTTTCATGGTAACAAGTTTAGAAGAATTAATACATGTTGGTAAATATTGTACCTATTTCTTCTTAACATCTTGAGATAGATTATCAAAAGATTTCATTATCTTCTTATCACATGTTAGAAACTACTGTAGAAATTCCTTTTAAATGCACACAAAGAGGATTTTAATAGTTCTAAAAAAGTGATGATAAAGGGGGTACCCTTTATCTATTCTAAAAAAGAACTCATAAATGGGGTCCTTTATCCACACTAAAAAAGTTCTGATAAAGGCCCCCATTTATCAATTCTTTTTAGCAAGGATAAAGGACCCCCTTTATCAGCACTTTAAATAATGATTATAAAGGCCTAACATGTTGTAGTGTGTTGTTTATATAACAACAAACCCAAAAATAACCTATAACATGTGAATAAAAAATATATAATTTAATTGAAATAAATTTGACATCATGAATACAAAAAAAAATTTATATTCATTTCAAACAATGTATTTTATAATTAAATTTACAATTATCCAACAAACATTTAAAAAATTAATGTTTCTTCTTTTGATGCCTGTGACCCCCTTTCTAAAATGTTCACCCATAATATTAGTTGCCAAAAAAATTATCTCAACCTACTAAAAAGAATCATACTATATAATAAAAGAAATATTATGTTAGTAATACTATAAGGAAATAAATTAAACATAAATATAAAACAATACACTTATAAAATGTCAATTTTTAATTAAAAAGACACATTTGGAGTTATACTATTCACACTATTCATTGTATTGAGGTAGGGATGATTACTACCCATAAAAAATGAGTTATGGATCATTTTAATAAAATATCAAAATAACCCGAATGTGTTTTCTGAGTTTTGAGTATGTAACTTGTTCTTTTCCCAAAATTAATTCCAATTTTAAATAATGAAACATTTAGAGTTATACCGGTCACACTATGGATCTAATTTAGGGGAGGATGATTTCTACATATGAAAATTTACTTATGGATAATTTTAATAAAATATAAAAACAATCTAAATTCATTTTCCCAGTTTTTAGTATGTCAGTTGTGTTTTTTTACTAAAATGTCATTTCAAACTTGAAACATGCATTTTTGAGTCATACCAGTCGCATCATTTGTTGGTTTGATGTGATAATTCTTTATACACACCAAAAAATGACTAATGAATTATTGTCTTAAATTATCAAGATAATCAGATCATGTTTTCTTGGTTATTAGTGCATGACACGTTTTGAACTAAAATGTTAATTTTAAACTGATAATGAACACCTTTTATCACACCGGTCAAAACATGTGTCAGATTGTGGTGTGGTTGATTCATACACTTCAAAAATGACTCATGGATTGTTTTAATATAGTATCAGAAAAATATTAATGCATTTTCTGGGTTTTTAGTATGTCACTTGTTCTATTTTACTTAAATTAATGTCAAATTTAAATAAAAAGACACACAAGAAGTTATATTGGTCACACCATGTGTCATATTGAGGTTTTATTGACTCCTAAAAATAAAAAATAACTCATGTATAATTTTACTAAATTATCAAAACAATCTGAATGTGTTTTCTGAGTTTTCAGTATGTCTCTTGTTCTTTTTACTAAAATAAACGTCAATTTTAAATAAAATGAGACACTTTGAGTTATATCGATCGCATTGTGCATAATATGTAGGTGTGGTTTATTCTTACATGTCAAAAATAACTTATGGATCATTTTCTTAAGGTATCAAAAAAAATTTGAATGTGTTTTCTTTGTTTTCATTATGGCTCATGTATTTTTTCTAAAATTAATGGCAATTTTAAATAAAAAGAAACACTTATTATTATAGTGGTTAGACAATGTGTCATATTGAGGTGATGATGCTTCCACATGTCACAAATAACTAATGGATTATTTTTCTAAAGTATCAAAATAATCCAAATGCATTTTCTTGGTTTTTAGTATGTCAGTTTTTCTTTTTTATAAAAATTAATGGGAATTCTAAATAAATACCCAAACATGGAATTATATCAGTCCCACTATTCATCATATTAAGGTGAGGTTGATTTTACACATCATAAATGAATCATAGATCATTTTCTTAAAGTATCAAAAATAATATGGAGGAATTTATATAGTTTTCAATATGTCACATGTTGTTTTTACTAAAATTAACATCCATTTTAAATAAAAATACACACTTGGAGTCATATCAATCACCAAGTGAGTCATATTGAGGTGATGATGATTCATATAGCACATAAATGAGACATGGATCATTTTACAAAATTATCAAAATAATATGAATCCATTTTCATAGTTTTTAGTATGTCACTTGTTCTTTTTACTAAAATTAATATAAATTTTAAATAAAAAGAGACACTTTGAGATTTATCGGTGACACCATGAATCATATTGAAGTTTTAGTGGTTTTTAAATGTCAAAAATGATATATAAACCATTTTACTAAAGTATTAAAATAATATGAATGTGTTTCCTACGTGTTCATCAAGTCACTTGTTGTTTTTTACTAAAATTAATATCACTTTTAAATAAAAATACACACTTAGTGTTATTGCGGTCACAATGTGCATTAGAATGTAATGATGTTGATTCCTACGCATAAAAAATTACTTATGAATCATTTTTATAATTTATAAGAACAATCAGAATGTGTTTTCTTGATTTTTAGTATGACACTTTTTCTTTTTACTAAAATAAATGTCAATTACAAATAAATTGAAATTCTTGGAATTATACTGGTCACACCATGATTCATATTGAGGTGTGGTTGATTCCCACACAATATAAATGACTCATATATCATTTTACTAAATTATAAAAAAATCTGAAGGCATTTTATTTGTCTTAAGTATGTGACTTGTTCTTTTTAGTTAAATTAATGTCAATTTTAAATAAAAAGATACACATGGAGTCACAATAGTCACATTGTGCATTAGATTAAGGTTTGGTTGACTTATACATGTCAAAAATGTCTATTAGATCATTTTCATAAATTATCAAAACAATATGAATATGTTTCCTTCGTTTTCAATATGCCACTTGTTATTTTTACTAAAATTCATGACAATTTTAAATCAAAAGAATACTTTGAGTAATATCGGCTACACTGAATCATATTGAGGTTAGTTTGATTACTACAAGTTACAAATGACTTTTATATCATTTTCCTAATGTATAAAAACAATCCTATTGGGTTTTCTTTGTTTTCATTATGACACTTGTTCTTTTTACTAAAATTAATGTCAATTTTAAATAAAAATACCCAATAAGAGTTATAGTGGTCATACCATGAATCAGATTGAGGTGAGGTTGATTCCAACACATCAAAAATTACTTATGGATCACTTTACTAAAGTATCAAAACAATACAAATGCATTTTATTGGTTTTTAGTATGTCAATTGTTCTTTTTACTAAAATTAATGTCAATTTTAAATAAATAGGCACACTTGGAATTATATTAGTCACATTGTGCATCATATTGAGGTATGGATGATTCCTAAATGACAAAAATGACTCATGTATCATTTTACTAAAGTATCAAAAAAATTTAAATGCACTTTCTATGTTTTCAGTATGTTAGCTGTTTTTACTTAAATTAATGTCAATTTTAAATGAAAATACACACATGGAGTCATAGAGGTCAAACTGTGTATCGAATTTAGTTTGGTTTGACTTATACACATCACAACCTTCAAGGCCTCTCAGGGTGTGTTTTGATACCAAGTAATGCCCTTTGGCTTAAAGAACGCAGGTGCATCATATCAGAGTTCCATGCATCGTATCTTTAAACCCATTTTAGGAAAGATTGTTGAATGCTATAATGATGATTTGGTGGTCAAATCCATACAACATTATAATCAGTTGGCTGATTTAGTAGTCATATTCCGCAAGATTTGACAACATAAATTGAAGATGAATCCCATAAAAATTTCTTTTGGGGTAACCTCAGGAAAATTTCTCATCTTTGTTGAATGCCATTGTGGTATTGAAGTTGATCCTGAGAAGACCAAGTCAATCCTTGGTATGTAACCTCCTTGAAATTTGAAAGAATTAGTAGTAATTCAAGAACACTTAGTCTATATTCAGAATTTCATCGCCAATTTAGCAGGTAAAACTTTACCCTTCACCAAATTGATGAAGAAGGGAGTCACTTACAAGTGGACTAAATAATGCCATGATGCATTTGATATTCTCAATAAGTATCTCTTGAGTCCACCGGTACTTATTCCACCTGTTTAAGGAAGGCCACTTATCCTCTACGTGATGGCTTTAGAGCGATCATTGAGTGCCTTTCTTGCTCATAAGAATGATGCTGGGAATGAAAACAGCCTCTACTATCTCAGTCGGACTATGCTTGAAGAAGAAACCTGGTATTCAAGTATTGAGAAGTGCTTCCTAGAACTAATCTTTGTAGTTTAGAAATTGTGACACTACTTGCAACATCACGAGGTCCAATTGGTATCTCGCAATAACCCGCTCAAATTCATCCTTAGTCGTCCAATGCTTACAGGACGTTTGGAAAGGTGGGCAGTTATTTTGCAGCAATTCGACATTCAGTATGGGTCTCAAAAGGCAATAAAGGGCCAATCTCTGGTTGATTTCCTGGTTGAACACCCTTCAGTGGAAGACACATCTTCAGATAATGAACTCCCTGATGAGGAAGTCTTCTCTATTTAATAAATTCCTCATGCATGGGACATGTATTTTGATGGTGCTTCTAGAAGTCCAATAGGGAGAAAAATGGAAAATCCTAAATTCAACATAGTTGGTTTAGGAATTGTGCTCATTTCTCTAGAAAATGAAGTGTTACCTTATTCCTTCTTATTGTGGGAAGGTGGTACCAATAATGAAGCAGAGTACCAAGCTCCCTTCGCAGGCTTCAAATTGGCGCTTCAAGCACAAGTGAATCGCTTAAAGGTGAAAGGTGATTCAAACCTTGTAATAAAACAAGTCAATGGGGATTATGCCATCAGAAAAATAGAACTAATCCCTTAGTATGATTACGTTAGAGAGTTAATGGAAGAATTCCCTTTAGAACCGACATTTTCTTATGTCACAAGATCACAAAATGCTGAAGCTGATGCACTGGCTAATATAGCCACAACTCTGGCAGATCTAAATCGGGACGAGACAACCATCAGTATTGCCCACTGTCGTGCAATTTCACCTTATGTTCAAATCAGAACAGAGGAGATCAATGAAATTAGTCCTATTCCAGAACCATATGGTCATACTACAGGATGGATGACACCTATCAGGGAATACCTTCAAAATTGAACACTTCCACCTCATAGAGCTGGGAAAGAACAAGTCCGGAGACGTGTGGTCAATTTTACTCTTCATGATAGCCCAGATCACCTAGAGAAAATTCTCTACAAATGTGGTTTTGATGGAGTTCTCTTCAGATGCATTGATGGTGAAGAGACAATGGTTGTCATGAAAGATGTGCATGTAGGAGTCTGTGGTGCCCACTTCATGCCAAGTACATGCCAACTTCATTCATCAACCTCCAGAGTTTCTTCATACAACTAAATATTCATGTCCATTTGCCACAAGGGGAATGAATGTGGTAGGACCTTACCCTTCAGCTACGACCAAGCATTTTAAGTATATTCTTACTACTACTGACTTCTTTTCCAAATGGGCAGAGGCAACACCTCTCAAGGATGTCAGTTCAAAATGCATTTTTAGATTCATAAAGTCTAACATCATTACTAGATTTAGTGTCCCTCATACCATATTGACGGAAAATGGCACCAACTTCTGTTCATCTGAGGTGAAGAAGTTATATCAAGAATACAACATTAAATCCAATCATTCATCTCGATATCATGCAGCGTCCAGTAGCCAGATAGAATCCTTCAACCAGACTCGTTCAAGTATACTGCAAAAGATGGTGGATAAAGATAAGAAATCATGGCCTAATAAACTCTTTCATGCTTTATGGGATTATCAGACAACCACCCGCACTACAATGCGGTCTACTCCATATTCACTGGTATATGGAAGAGAAGTCGTCTTGCCCATTGAAGTTCAACTAACCTCGCTTAGAGTAGCCATTTTTGATCAGTCATCTATATATGAACAATCTCAAAAGTGATTGAATGAATTGGAATGGTTAGATGAGAAAAGATTGTGCACTTTGCACCACTTAGAAGTCTATCAGAATCGAATAGCACGATATTTCAACAAAAAAGTTCTTCTTCATTCATTCACTTAGGCAGAATTGGTTTTAGTTCTCAGAACTACAATGATACCAGGAAATAAACCTCCCATGCTTGAGCCAAAATGGGAAGGACCTTACTCAATACATAAGGTCTATTCCAATGGAGTTTATTCTTTAATCTCATTGGATGGAGAAATCATCACTACTCCAACCAATTCCATATTTCTGAAGAAGTATTTTTTATAAACACAAAATACATCATCCATCGTCCATGCATACGACCTTAAACTATTGGAATTTCATATTGTCCAGCAAGACGTTAAACTGCACCATCCATGGTCCATGCATACGACCTTAAACTATTGGCATTTCATATTGTCCAGCAAGACGTTAAACTGCACCATCCATGGTCTATGCATATGACCTTAAACTATTGTCATTTCATATTGTCCAACAAGACGTTAAACTGCACCATCCATGGTCTATGCATATGACCTTAATCTATTTGCATCATTTTCATCCAACATGACATTAAACTGTATTGTCCCTATATTATCCCACATGACGATAAACTGTACTGCTCATCATCCTTGCTATATGAAATTAAACTATAAACCCATGGTCCATGCATATGACCTTAAACTATTTGTATGTCCCTTACGTCCAGCATGACGTAAAACTGCACCATCCACGGTCCATACAAATGACCTTAAACTATTCGCACTTTCGTCCAACATGACTTTAAACTGTATCAACCCTTTTTTTTCATCCAACATGACGTTAAATTGGGGAAGAAATACCCTAATACATCCAAAATGATGTTAAATGGTGTTATATTTTGTCCTCACTTCATGAAATTAAACTGCACAGTCCCCCTTATGTCCTACATGACATTAAATTGTACTTTGTCCCAGCTACATGACATTAAACTGTGTAGCACCAATAGTCCGAACTGGAAGACTTTAAACTACATAGTCCCTTCATATGTCCTACAAGACATTAAACTATGCATCGTTAGGGTTGTTTCTACCTCTTGTTTCTCACATCGAGTATGACTCACGTGATCATAGAGAAAACTTAAACCATAACACTCTCTCTGGGGTACTAACCATGTGTATGTACCAACATTATTATTATTATTTTTAGGTCATTTTCCCCAAGGACAACTTGATCACTGATTCATTCTTTAATTGAACTACGCAGACTTTGATCCTTGCCTTCTAGGCTGGGTACGTAGGAAACCTTCCAAGGTTCAAGCCCAAAACCAATCTCTTCACATCAGTTCACCACTATCTCATACGATGTTGATTCATGAAACCGCCCCTAGAATCAATATCTTTATATTGGTTCACCTTCGTCCTTGCTATACGATGTTAAACTATACCACACTTTATTTGTACAGTATGACAATAAACTATAACATTCTTTGATACCCTCACCTGAGAGGGAATCATTATTTACATTTAGTTTCAATCATATTTCATTTCAAAGACTATGTGCATACATGGAAATACTTGAACCTTTTATCCTGGGTTAAACAATCATTTCACTAAAGTCCCCTTTCACCCTTCACTTGTACGAACCAAATTTGTATAGAGGGTATTTCTAAAACTACGTTGGCTTGATTCCCATACTTATGGGATACGCAGGAACATTCGAGTGTCCCTTGAATCTAGCCCCAAGTCTCTTGGGCCTAACCCCAAATTCCTCTTTTAGTCCCCTGGCTGAAAAGTCCCCAAGAAAACACACACTGTTTATTTCTTATAATGGTCCAAGCTCTATGACCCTAAAATAAGATTTCCAATCCTTTTGTCCCACATGATGTTAAACTTTATTTCAAGAACTACGTATGGATTGATTCCCATCCTTATGGGAAATGTAGTGAAGTCCAGTATTTCAATTCAGGACCCAGCCACAATGTGATTATGTTTAGCATTGATCTATTTATCTTTAACATACATTGAAAAAATACCCATTTTTATATCATAAATCTTAACCGTAAATATTTTCAGATCTTCATAACCCATTTTTTCCTGAATTCTAATCATAAAATGTCCAAATTCTAAGAATTCTTTTTCTTGACCATGCAGCACGTTCCCTTAGGCGGCCTTGTATAAATAGTCTACATAACAGAATTTTTAGCGAAAAGATGCTATTTATTTGACTATGCAGCCAATGCCCTTAGGTGGCCCTGCATAATTCAACCCCCAAACTTGTTTGTTAAATAATGGTAACTTCATTCTTAGGACGAAAACCTCCTTTTGTCCTTAGTTGTTTTAACGACGATATGTTGGGATCCGCAAAAATATCCGTCTTTAACATATTTGTCCAATATCATTTTTCATGATTTGAAAGTATTTAAGTCTATGGTTAATATTTTTCTCCCCTACATTTGGGTCAAACCTTTATAGGAGTGATATCCATCCAGTTTTTTGATAATCTTGTTTGGAAATATCTTCTCCATATTCAAGTACCTCTTTCCATACAACTAACTCTATACTTTGGAAAATTTGAATCTTCATAAACATTCACTGGCTTTTAGTAGTAGAAAGGTAAATTTATGAGATTTCTTTTTCTTGAATATGCAGCACATGCCCTTAGGCGGCCTTGCATAAATAGTCCACATTATATACCTGTTAGCCTAAAGATGATATTTATTTGACTATGCAGCCAATGCCTTTAGGTGGCTCTGCATAATTCAACCCCCTAACAGGTTTGTTAAATAATGGTAACTTCATTCTTGGAAACAACTTCTTCTAATGACCTTTAGCTCTTTTTCATATCATTCCTTAGATTCAAATATTCTTAAGTCATAGTTTACATTTTTTTCCCTAATACTTGAGTATGGTAATGTGTATTCAAATAAATTTTGAAGGAATTGAGTCAATTTTAATCCATTTAGTCAAAGTTATTTCAACCTTACACATTATCCTTTTTATGCCTGACGTGCATGAATTTAAACTGCCCACAAAAGAAAAAGTAAATCTGAATAAAAGTCAAGTTCTAGCTCACTAAACATACATTTTGAATGATTTAGGTAATACTGAGGAATTAAGAGATTCAATGTTTGTAGGGTTATTTATATTAATCCTAGTAAAAATCAAACTATGCTTACTAGGCCCATTGGCTTAGTTAAAATTTAAAGAAGGTAGTGAAAGAATACAAGCATAAATGATTGAAGATAAAAGTACTCTCCATTGATGCACAAGAATTAGAGGGACATCCACAGATTAGAGACTTTTCCCTTTTTCAGGAAATTAAAAAAGGATGTCGATATAAGTCTTCACTTGATGTACAACATCTCAAGCTTCATCAGCAGCTACTTGAATCTCATGCACTCGACCAGCTTCACACTTCTCAACTTGATGGAGTTCCTTCTTGGCATCTGAAATGGATTTCATAGCATTCATTTGAGCTCCCTCCAATGAATTATTGAGCTGATCAAGTTCCTCAGCAACAACATCTAACTTTTGCTTGAGATGCACCTACTGGACAAATTTTTCTTTGATCTTATGCTTTAGATCCTTCATCTTGGAAGCATAGTCATCCTCAGCTCGGGATACCGCATCCTCAGATTCGCTGATGATAACTGACAGTTTCACCCTAGTCAGATCTTCGCGACACTTTTGCTACTTCTCCCTCCTGAAGATGACTTGTTTCACTGCGGTATGGATCTATTGGTATCCAAAACCGCCAAGTCCAAGCCTAAAAAACTGGGACGACAATCGAGGGATTTTCAATGATAGCTCTTCTAAAGGCACCTCAGATATGATTTTACATATGCTGTTCCATGTCTTGCGTCCTGAGAAGATGAATTCTTTAAGCACCTCTGGGTCTGATTCAACATCATCATCACAGGGGGGAATGTAATCTGGGATTAATGCACTTAAGGAAGTGACATGTTCTGCTCCTTCCCCCCTGAACTGTGCTTCTTCACTTTCAATTCCTGTTGGGGAAGAGGCTGAGGCCTCACCTCCAGATCTAGCCACTACAGTTGATGGCCCTGCATAATTAATTGATAGCTTTGGTTAGTTTCAAAGGATAAAAAAAGAATCGATTTTCTTTAAAATTAAGTACAATCACAAATATTGTTATCCCTTACCCAACGGTAGATCAGCAACCTGAGAAGACTCCTCCCCATCTTTCCCAGTCTCAAGAGGATCTTCAAGATGGGTCTTAGGAGGGTTTACTGGGTTTAGCTCTACTTGAGCTAAGGTATCTGCAATGGTAGGGTTAACATCAATGTCCACACCCTCTTCAGGCTTTGGCTGTTCAGCAGCTTGTATGGATGGAACTAAATATTATTTTTAGTCATGATTAGAAGTGTAAATTATAAGAAAATTTACCGGGCGAACGATAACACTCATGCCCAAGGTCTTCTAAATCACATGATAAATTATAATGATCATAAAATTCTTCGAAAGAAATGACACGATTCATCATTTCATCCAATGATATTTCAGAATCCTGGTTAGTCTCACAAGTGGGAGTGCTTGATGTGTCTTCTTGACAACTTACGTCCTGCGACCCCTAACCCTGGACAACATCTTCAGATAAAATCATGGAATCAGTTGCAATAGCCTCCAGAAGCACTAATGTATGATTTGAACCTGATGTATCATATAATGGAATTTAGTCGGTTTTTCATTCAACATTTTTTATGAAGCACTGTTAACTTACCAGAAATAGGTTCTTCTCTTCTTGAAAAAGCAGTAGGAGGGATACTGGGAACAGATGATAGCTCTTCTCTAGGAGCAGCCAAGTCAGCTTGAATTTGTGATTGTTCCACAGCACCCTCCGTGGTCCTTGAAGGTGGATGAGTCCTTTCCCTCAGGGGGGAAATTGAAGAAGCCCCTGTAATACCCAGAAATATGAGTAACCTTTTCATGGGTATAGACTCATGATTACCTGAAGGAATTACCGCTGCTAATGAAGTGTTTAGCTGTGGACTTCCTCATTCATTTCCTTTGCTTCTTTGGTTTTTTTGGGAGTATCGTCCATCTCCCTTATTGGAATTTTAATTGGAGAATGAAAATTCGTTTCCAAATCCTCATTCATGGCCTGCTGGCCTGGAGATATCTCGCCCAGTTCGTGGGGAGATTCATCAACAGCCCCGATGGCTGTACCACCAGGGCTATACTGTGGCAACGGAACCTCAGTAGTTCCTTTCTTTACAAGATGCAAGATGAAGAAAATAACTTCCTTAAGTAAAAAAGAATCGAATGGAATCAAGTTGCAATGAAAATAAGGAAAGAAAACTTACATCTTCAGGAGCCACATAATCATGACACTCCTCATCTCCAGAACCACCAGCCCCCTCAGTGGCACCACGATCAATCATTTCCTTCACCCACCATGTGACAGGAACGGACTCATCAGTGGCATATATGAGCATTTACAGCTCTCTGATATAAGCCCGCACTTCATTGGGGTTATCCTCATATTGGATATCTGTAGAAGCCAGAAGATTCCCTATTCTAGGAAGTTGTAGGCCCTTACAAAAATCCAGCCAGGCAGTCTCAGTACCATAGTATAAACTCTGCCATGTCTGGACAACCTATGGTCTTAGATATGAGGGCTGCGAGGAAGGTCCTACAATCTTTGACTTCAATTTCTTCCCAGATCCTACAATTGCAGATAAAGAATAAGAAAATAATACTTATTGCTTTATAATGCAGTAGTGATTAAATTACCACAATGAAGTAACTCACCAGGAGTTGATGGAGTATGTCTCTTGATTCTAACTGGAGGATTATATCGGACACGAGGATGCTTTTCCACATGTTGTGCTTCATCATCCCCATAATGGGAATCCGGTGAATCAGTCCTAGAGGAGGAATCTGGCGAATCAGCTTCAGGTGGGAAAACATCACCTTCATGAGGAAGGGTTTCCTTCTATACAGTCCTCTTCCTTTTCCCTACCTGATAAACTGGGTGATTCAGCACCCCTTTAGGGTATGATGCTATCCAGTGCTCGACATACCATGTAGTTATGTTATGTGCCGCTTTTTCAACTGGTAGATCAAATATCACCCCAGTCTTCTCCCTTGACATTAGTAGCCACAGATGCCAAGAAACCATGAGATGTTGCTATAACCTCAAATGTACTAGTTGAGATACAGTAATCTGTTGCAGACACTTTAATTGACATGAGAATCTATATGGAGCATAGGCCTCACATATAATTTCTCTGTTAATACTGGAAACTAGCACACCATCTCTACAAGCAAGCATGTATGCCCTCAGATCCAAATGGGCTGTTCCATCATCAACAAACCACCAGGTTGGTGGATTTCCATAGGGAAAGAAGTTGAATTCCTAAAACATGCTCAGCCTCACTTTCATGTCATAGGCATTAACATCTATTGGAGAAAATCTGGAGAATGCTTGTACTGATGGCCTGAAAGAAATTTTAAGAATTTGTAATCCATTCTGTACATTGTAAGTCCTGAAGTGAGTGTAAATCCATCCCCATAAAACTTGGAATGGTCCCACTATTCTTAAAGGAGATTTACCCATGAAGATATGAAGTAAACTCCTGTGAATCTTTACTAGAATGGGGGTAGCCAACCCAACCATTTTTTCCTCAGCCAACTTTTATGCAATGACGAAGGTCCCTGGCCTGACGCCTCCCTTCGAATCCCTGACTGGCAAGAGATAAACGCTAATCCATAAAGCCAAGAAGCACGCCACACGAGTATTCTTCGGAATCCTTTGATTCACCTCATATCCACATTTCTCAAACTCTCCTGCTTCTAGAGTTGGCCAGAATGTGCCAGGAGCACCCCTCTTCTCAGGTTTTGGGCAGGTGGTAGGTTGTTTGGGCCTCTTATCCTTGGATTTCTTTTTCTTGGATCATTTCTCCTTCGGATCCTTCTCCTTTGGCTCCTTTTCATCCTTCTCAATAAGAAATATATTCATCCACTCCTCCAGATGAATATCCTTTCTAGAATTATTTAACGAGGTCTCTGAACTCTTGAGCCTGTGGAAGATCTTAAATAATTACCGAGATAAAGAAAAAGTCATATATGAATCATTCCAAGTCACATTGGGTGGAATGAATTCATCATACATGTCACCCAAAATTCGAGCCCCTAAGATCTTGTGGACATCCCACAGACTGATACCTACATCTCCATGGGTCAGATGGAAAAAATTAGTTTCTGGGCTCCAGTGGCTGAGTATCTCCGTCATGAAGTTATAATGTCTATAAACATATGTTTTCCCAACACAAATAGCTTAGTATATTGCAACTCCATTCAGAT
This sequence comes from Viscum album, assembly GCA_963277665.1. Classification (NCBI taxonomy): domain Eukaryota; kingdom Viridiplantae; phylum Streptophyta; class Magnoliopsida; order Santalales; family Viscaceae; genus Viscum; species Viscum album. The sequence goes on along the minus strand of OY728145.1, from coordinate 1,078,986,092 downwards.
CATCGATAAACTATGCACAGGTTTGTTTCACCCAGTATGCCCACATCCAAGTTGGCTTCACACCTCCCCCAGGACAGAAGTCCCAAATTCTCTTCCAGCCTATGGATTGATCCATCTGATCATTTAGGAAGATTGAAGGATGACAATGTGGTTGCAACTCGAGATTATGAGGTTTTAAATTTGGCCTACAAGGGCTATGATGCATCATGTGGGCCTTCTCCACTATTCCAGCATTTATAAATCCTCCTCCACATGAGATATTTACTGAATCAAAGTTGGTGTAATTCTGAAACCACTAAAATGGGAGATAGTTCTTTGCTTCTGGAATAGTGACTTCTCGCAGATGACCATATCCATACAAAGGTAGATAAGTACTTTGGGGGAAGTCATGATGATATTTCTTCAGATACTTAGCCAAATCCGGAAGGGTTCTATCTTTGACGGTATAATAATCTTGGCCAATGATATCCATCATATCATCAAGACGTTTTCTTGCTAGTTCATCCGCTATTCCGGTTCTAAGAGCCATTGGTTCTGCACAAAAGTTTAATAAATTAACTCTAAGTAAGTTGATTTTTCATAAAATTTGTGAAGGAATTTCAGAAAAAATGGAAAAGGCGTCAAGGCCCGCAAGTCTAAACTTGGCGTGCAAGTATGGATGTGTCGCGCAAGTGTTAATGTGCCACACATGTTTTTGGCACTCAAGTATCTCTGCGCAAGTCCTATTACCTTGACAACAGCGCGACAACGAAGAAACAACGGAAAATGAGCAACTTGCGTGGCGAAGGGGACCTGCGCAGTGAGAGCATAAAAATTTGGAAGTTAGATTCTATGCACGGCAAATGACTGCATATTTATAGGCCAGGCTACCCACCTGCGTTCCTACAGCTAGAACGCTCCATCCAGGGCGCTCCAGCCCTGTGCGACTCGCACCTGCGTGACTCGCACCTGCGCGCCTCTTTCCCTTTGGTTTTCTTTTTTTCCTCAGAGTCACATCCTTATTCTTTCGGATCCAAATATGAGGGGGGACTTTTGTTGATGCTCCTTTTCATCACATTGCCTAAAAAAATGGAAAATGGAAATAACTTAGCACAAAATTGATTCATCCTTTGAAGAAAACATCAAAAATTGACAAAGTCATGAGCAAGGCTTAAAATGCACAAGGGTCGTGAAAGTTCCATCACTGCTGCGCAAGTATACTTGTGCTCCACCTAATGGTCACGCAAGTGACTTGTGTTCCCTAAAGGATAACCGCCCAGGGTCTTCACCTGCCTATAAATAGACCCCGTAGGCCACCATTTCAAAATTAATTTTTCCAGAAATCAGATACAGAGCTCTGAATGCCCAAGTCTCTTCTTCAGGTCTTCCGAACACTTCTAAGGTAATTCTTTACCTAGAATGGATGGTCTAGAAAATAGGAGTAGGGTCTAAGTATTAGAATTCACTAACACTTGTGCGCCTAAGTGTTTTGCCTTTAAGGGAAATGGACACACTTGCGCGCCGCCCTACTTCTTCACCATAACTTGTGCGCCATCTTCTGGAAAGCCTCTAGGGATAATTCTAAAGGCTTTGATCAAGGATCACCCAAATATTACTCTAAGGGATGAAACTTGTGCAAGTACCCATGTGCCTCGTAGGTATACCTGCGCGAATAGGGACTTGCGCGCCCCCACAGTACCTATGCGCCTGCCAAGACTTGTGTGCCCTTGACCTTTTCGGTGCCCTTCTTGCCCATTTTACCTCTCTTATACCATTCCAACTCTCCTATTCATGATTCAGTCTTCAAGACATTCTTCAAAGCCATTTATGGCATGTTTTCCTGATTAAAATCCATATCTAAAAGGAATTCTGTGGAATATCTCTCAAAACCTAGTGATTTACACATTTTTATGTCACTAAAAATTGAGATTTCATTCATTCAACCTCATCCTTTAAGATGAGAGAATCCTGAAACACTCGGCCTCCTTTTTAGGAGTAAGTCCTTGTCCTCCTAATATTAGGCCCCCTTTTTAGGAGTAAGTCCCAGTCGTAATTCCCCTTATCCTGTGCCTCTTTTTTAGGAGTAATCCCCAGTTCAAGTTCTCTTAATTGGGCATCCTCCTCAGGAGTAAGCCCCAACCTAGTTCTTTAACCTAGGCCTCCTTTTCAGGAGTAATCCCCAGTTCTAAAGTCTCAAATATGGGCATCCTAATTAGGAATAAGCCCCAAGTCCTCATTCATTTGGTTCTCCTTTTCAGGTGTAAAACCCAAATCATAAAAGTATCAAATAAGGGCATCCTCCTTAGGAGTAATCCACAAGTCCCTTAATTTCTCAAAGTTCCTTAACCTGGGCCTCCTTCTTAGGGGTAAGCCCTGGTCTTAATTTATCTTAACTAGTCCTAATTTACTTTTCATCTGGGTTTCCTTCTTAGGAGTAAATCCTAATTATAAGTCCCCTCATAATTTGGGCATCCTTTTCAGGGATAAGCCCCAAATTAGAGTATCCAAATCTCCATAAAGTACATATACCTTTATAGACCCCATTCTTGGATTTCTTCCCTGAATTAAATCCTAATCTTCATCTATTTGGGCATTCATACATACATAAGCCTCACATCATTTTTTATGATTGCATATTTCATGGCACAATTGTCCGGTTTTACCAATACATCTTGTTTCTCACATCGAGCATGACTCACGTGAGCTTAGAGTGTAAAAGTAATTATGAAATCTTTCTTTGGGCCATCAATAATAAACATCATATTCCTTTTCTCGAACTATGTGGGATCTAATTCCTTTTCTAAGCAAAGGATATGTAGGTTTCCCATATTCAGGTTTGATCCCAACACTGAAATAACTCATGTCCTTCTAAATGAAAATAAACTTCAAGTGCCCCACTGAGTGGCTTTAAAACCCGTATGGTCATCACAATTACCAAGAGAATTTTATGTATTTAAGGATACCTTTGACCAAGAATCTCTAAAAAATACAGATGATTCTCTATTGATGAAAAACCTCGAATACATATAAAAGATTCTCTAAATTTCGTACATATTATTCATTGATTGTCAGATCTAAAGGAAAGCTCATTTTATACTTGGTAATGAAATAAGGATTCATGAACATAACTTAAATCTATAAAGAGGGTCCTGGAGTAGACAATAATTCCCCTAAAAAAGGTGTGATGAGTCCGACATCCCATCCTCTCGACCAATGCAAATTCCTAAGCCCCATCAGCCCACAAACTAATGAGCGCCTACCTTTGGAAAGTAGGTCCAAATGGATATGGAATCATTGGATGTTTCCAGTTCTACAAAAAAACCTGTTAGAAATCGATTGGAATGTTTGAACTTCAATCAATGAGGTAATTCCCCGATTCCAGAAGAAACAGTGCAGTAGAGTGGCAGACCAAGGTCATATCTCGAATGAGGAAGTGAATTAAAACAACTTTTTAGAGGTATTATAAATATAAAATAAAATATAATAAGTAGACTACTTGAAAAGATAGGGGTTTGTTACAGTTTATAAATCTAGAATAAGTTTTCTACAATATGATTGTATTTTTATTGTTTTTAGTTTTAAATTGAAGTTCGATTAAAATGACACAATAAAAAGATGTTTTTTAGAAAATAATTAAAATAAGTAATCAATGTAACTCTACCTCTTAATTTAATTAATAATAAATATCATTTAAATAAATATCAACTTAATTATGATCCCCTAATTTTTTAACTCTCGAACCCTACAAGAGTTAACTTAACCACAAAGTTGGAATTACTTAACCCCAGGCTAGCTTCAGAATACGCAATCACAACCCCCTGATTTGATTGTTGTTCTAAGGTTAATTTATGGTTAGTGGTTAATTAGAGAACATATCCATTCTGTAAATGAGGATGAATTGTGTTTAGGTATTATGTTTTAACTCTACAAATTTATCTCATGTGGTCTTGTATTACCGATTAAGATCGCGCTCTCACAATTTACACAAAATCTCAACCTCGCGTGTTTTTGTGTTAATTTTAAAATTGCTTGCATAGTTTATTATAATTTTAAAACAAAATTCATGGATAATATTAAGTGAATTAAATTATCTCAATTATTCAAAATAATTAAATGAAGAGGGTAGAATATAGATCGATCACTAAAAAAACTACTCTTCCATGGGCGGTGTAGTCATCGTGGTGACGTTTTTCATGAGCAAAGGATTGAAAGGGTAGAACCCAATCTCATATCCAATCATGATTCCAACCTAATTAAGAAGATTAATATAATAACAAAAGGAAATAACATAGAAGATTATTTGATGGAAATTTCAAGATACAAACATGAAATAAAAGAAATACAAAGAGGAGTTGGGAGAGGAGAGCCTTTTTGGAAGAGAGGTTACACAAAGACTTACTGCTTCCAAGAGTTTTGAGAGTCTCCCAAGAGACACCCTTTTGGACACACCTTCCCAAATCCTCTACCACACCTCCCAAGGAGTGAACAACCCCTTTAAATAGAGTTTGTGAGGGCTAGGATTACATGAATTTTTATGAGTGAAATGAAAAATCGGCCAAATATTTTATTTTAAGTTGCACTTCATAGTTGACCTCTTACACGCGTGACATGTATGGCCTTATAAACGGATTATTTTTGAAAAATCATTTCCCCAAGCCCTCCACAAAATTTGGGCTCAATCCAAGCCCGTATGAAGAAGATACGACCCAAATGGTGAAGTGATGTCCAATCTGGATAGTTCAGTCCATATTTGACTTCATGGACCATTTAATCCACCCATATTCACGATCCAGCTCCCATGTCCTGAATACAATTTGTATCACATTAAGTCCGGAACATAGTTACAAAATTTTAAGTCAAAATAGTTTACTAAAAAATATTTATGGCCGAAATACTAGAGTAAGTTTAAATGGGTAAAACTGGATTTTTCATCAAATTTGCAAATGAATGATCTAAACCCTAATATTCCATAATTTAACACATCTAGCATAATGTGAGGAAATTATATCATTTATTATCAATATAATATTAAAAAAATAGTGTTTTATCAATTAAGTGTAATTAAATGTTTCATTATTTATTTTTTTAGTAAAATAAATAAATGATATCATAATGTTATCGTAATCTCTTCCCACATCAATGTCTTACGTGTGGGAACAATATGGTTCTATGAATTTACATCAATAAGAAAATGTTATCAAGTGATGATTCCAATGTAACTACTGAACATGGCCATTTAGGGGTTAACATATGGCCCTACTCATTCCATATGACCTCATATTTGATGCCTTTTGTTTTCACCTTAATGATTTTTGCTAACAACATCAAACTACGACACTCCTATTTTTTCTACATCACTGACCTTTCTTTTACTACCATTTACTAATATTTAAAATCATTAATTGGTTGTTCCTCTAGTGTTATAACATCTACATGTGTATAATGTTGTTGTACCTCTACACTGGAAGTAGTAGTGGGTTGAGAAACCTATTGGTCCTTAGGATTGGGAGCACCAACACATGCCAAATTTCGTTGTTCCTCTGCAATGTGAGAAGAATTAGGCGAAGAGACCTATTGTTATTTAGGATTTAGAGCACTGGAATGTAAAAAATCCATTATATTTAGAAGTGTTTTATCATTTAATTTAAGTTATATAAAAACAGTAGTGAATAGATGATAACATGAGGAAACATAGTGTATATTACAAAAAAAATTAACCTGATTTTTGAACACTTTTTTAATGGGTGAAGAGATTTACCCCTCTATCAAGTTTCGAAATCCATTCATTATGGTCTCCACTAACATAAAAAACCCCATATTCATTGGGATCATTGAAAAATTATTACGACATCACAATGAAAGGGTTATCCATAGTTGAATTTTTATTTGACCCTTTAGCGGTTTCAGTCGATAACAGAACAATTGACCACTTTTAGTTTGAGGGATTTGGAACACAAAATACTTTTACTTCTAGTGATTCTATTGTAAATGGTTTGTCATTATACCTATATAAAAATATGCTTTCATAAACCCCAATTCACCTATTTTAAAAAAACTCGTGTTATCAACCTAGTTGCATTGAAGAATTGACACTTAGAATGTTGTATAATACAACTCCCATATTAGTTTGACGATGCCAATGTATGATATATTTTCAGAAATTATATTTTTTTCATAGTATTAGAAACATGTATCGTTGTAGCAATACATGTAACTTTATTATGTTGCATGGTACTGTCTACATCATGTTCATTTATATAGAAGGAATAATAATTAATTACATTAAGATTGTAAGATAATACATACACACTTAATCCTCGAGCTAGAAATCAAAGTAATTCTAAAAGTGAAATCGTATTTTCTTATGAATCCTTTAAAATATGGTCCCGAAACAATCCAATAAACTGTTGATTATGTGTATTTGATATCCATTTCTCAACCCTTGAGTGATTCAAATTCTGAATAATTTCTTTATTAGTTTCAACATATGGGGAAACCTCTAAACTATTATTCCAAACATAAAGGTCGGCATGCTCTTGCTCTTTAATACTAATTGTGACAACTTCTCTTTGAAAAATTACTTCACCCTCAATCCACCCAGTGTAATGAGATTTTGATAGACCAATGTTTTCCACACCAAAAAGGTAGTCATTATAGAATTTAATGCCTTCCTTCACAATATATCTCTCTAAAATACAAAAATCTTCCCAACTTTTATTTTTGAAATAACTGTTCCAAATATTCATATATCTTTCTGGGGGATACATCCATATATAGTGTACAAGGCCACATAGTCAAATCTCTCTCACCAAGTGAACCATTAAGTGAACCATCATATCAAAGAATGTTGGCAGAAGGAATATTTCAAATTCACATAATATGATAGTAATTTCCATTTCGATATTCATAATTTTTTTTGTTTCTATAAATTTGCAACATTTAGATTTCAAAAAGAAGCATAGCTTGGTAAATGTGTAATGGAAATACTTGGGAACAATGAAACTTAAAGCTACATGAGTTATAAATTTCATAAAAACATGATTTAGCTGTGATTTGAGACCCTGTAACTTTAAATTTTTCATGGACATGATATTCTTGAAATTCGATGAACACCCCTATGGAACATTGACACTATTCATGAAGTTGAAAAAGTGATATATCTTTTTACTGGAAAGAGTGTAAATAGCAAGAGGAAGAAAGGTTCATTTTTCACCCTTCACTGGCACCACATATTCCCATATTGACATGTCAACTATGTCTAACATAGCCTTATTCCATCCTTTTTTGGGTGCATTTATCATTGTGATGATGAAACTATCACATAAATTTTTTTCAATATGAATTACATCACGAAAAGTTATGACATAAATACAATTACCATTTAGTAATTCAGAAAAACCTTATCTCTTTTTCAAACTATTTTTCATAGGGTTTTTCAAAAATAATTTTCTAAATACAGTTTCCACCTTTTTTTTACTTTCTCAAGAAGTTGTTCAACTTTTAGTGGATATGGCTTTAAACTTTCCTCTGAACTAGCTCAAATGATGTTGTCCAAGATTGGTACTTATATCATTGGAGTATAAATCAGAAATGTTCCAAAACATTCTCTTTATAAATGTTTTAACCTAATTGACAGTATACGTCGTTTTCAAATTTGACACCCTTGTTTTTATGTAACTCTATATCCTGAAATATTTCCATAATATGGAAAGTCATTTACCACCCCATTCAAAATGGATCTCAAAGTGAAGTCTTCATTTCGTTAATAATCATACAATGTAACACCTGGATCCTATAATAATTTCAAATCCTCAATCAATGGATCCAAATAAACATCAATATCATTATATGGTTTTTTTGGTCTTGATATAAGTGTTGATAACACGATGTATTTTTGTTTCATGCATAATCATGGTGGAAAGTTATAATTTACAAAAATTACCAACCATGTACTGTGAGTGATGCTTTGAAAACCAAAAGGATTCACTCTATCTCTATATAACACAAGACGAAGTTTTATTAGCTCATTTCAAAATTTTGGATAATCGTGATCAATTTTCTTTCACTTAGAAGAGTTTTTTGGGTGATGAAGGTTCCCATATTTATTTCTTATATCTATATTCCACATCAATTTAATTTTAGTATCCTCACATTCATATAGGTTCCTAAACATTGGAATGATTGGAAATTACCACATAAATTTTCTAGGACCCGATTTATCTTTATTTTATCGATAAGAACCACACATTTTTCATTTATTAAGTGATTTGTGGTCCTTAGAAAAGTGTATACATTCATTTAGGATGTCATGTATTCTTTCAGAGATCATACCCATTAAACATCGCATTCATTTAGAATAAAATATTCAGATAGTGAGCTCATTATCTTCTAGGATCATATCATTCAAGAGAGAAAGTAGTTTGGTAAAACTGGCTTCACTCCATCCATTTCATGCTTTAAAATTATATAGCTTTAGTGTGGATGACAATTGTGTATATCTAGTACAAACAACATACAATGACGTCATTTCACAACACTTCAACTTCTCAAACAATTTTTGGAAATCAAGAATTTCATCTTCAACTATCTTTATCATTTCCTCAATACGGTCTTCATCCGTATTCACATCTATAATAACATCTTCGATATAGTTCTCTTTATTTCCCACACTTGTAATCATATCTGGTGTTCCATAAAACACATTTCTATCTCAATCACCAGCTACATTTGATTTTTCCCGATATTTATTCAAATATTTATAACATCGATCAATTTTGTGAAAATTCAAGTGTTCTTCAAACTCCTCTAGACTAATTAGTCTTGAATAAAAACTGCATGAACACAGACAATTGATTTTAGAAGGGTCATATGCATTATTGTTTTCAAACATGATGAAATATTTCTCTCCATATTCATAATCTATTGTCATATGGTTGGGATCTATCCATTCTTTATTCATATCCATCCAATTTGATTGAATAATATTTCTATTTAACAAAATAAATTCACAAAATATGTTCAATTGAATATAAATTTTAATTAAATATCTTTATATATTGAAACATTTGTATGATAATTTTCATACTTCAATAATATATTAAATGAGTGTAGATAAAAAGTCTAGTAGGAAGTTAAAGACCCTTATAACTGAATATAGATCAGAGTATGTTTCTAAAGAATTTATTGACTTCTGTAGCTCTAGATATTTCCAAACACGTGGGAATTTTTTAGAAAAGTGTACAAATTAATTGATTAGATTAACTTATAAATAGGTTTATCTTGGGGATGGTTAGATGCATGATCTCAATATCATTTTCTTGCTCATAATTTCATATAACAATTTGAATAAGCTGTCAACAACCTCATCATCATACAATTAAATATCTTCATACTTAAGTTTCCAAATATTAAAATTTTCCTACTTTATAGTAATTCCTTTACAGATATTATCCAGTTTTTCCCAAATACCTTTTAATGTTTTGATGCCATTGATTTTTCGAAATTCACTATCTTAAATCAAATAAAAAATAGTATTTCTACAATGACAAACATTGTCCATATTATTATTATTCACCACAATTATGGAAGTCCCTTAAACATGTGGGAGAATTCAATCAGTTATATATCCCAAATATCCAATTAAAATGAAGGGATTTGGATGCTCTTATACCAGTTAATACAAGTTAACATAATATTTTTTGAAATATTCTTCACCACATGCTCTCAATAGATGATTGGGACTCTTTTCTTAACTTCCAAACACTTATTCATACAAAATATTATTCATGAACATATTGACATTAAGATAATTTGATGCATCAATCTCATTAACATTCATTGACTACAAATACAACATATATAAACTGTTTAACAAACCATGTTTTTAATATCTATATATATATAGATATATATAGATATATTAGTGGGTGTGTTATTCATAAAACTATATTTTATAAGGTTGTATAAAAAATTATATTTTAATAGTATTGGTATTTATTGGATAAGGTAATCATATTTTAATTGTACATGAAATTATGGTTTATATATAAAAATATAAATTGAAATTATTTTATATATGTGAATAATAAATATAAATATTTTTATGGAAATATTGAATATATTAACAAAATTAATATATCTATAAATAAAATATTAATTTCAAATGAATATATCTACCTATTATTGTCTACCCTAATGTAGGTATAACATTTATATATTGTTAATTAAAAAAATTTAATGGAAGTAATTTTTTTAAGGTATATGAATATCTAAAATATTGAAATTCTTTTAATAAGTGATAAATAATAAATTATAGTGATTGAGATTAAACAAATATAAGTTCTGACAATAATATAACCAATGTTATGAAAAATAAAAAATCAGTAATTTTAAATATGATAATTGGACATATCATTTAGTGTATTTGTTGGGAATTGTTAAATGAGTACCATACTAATATATAATAATAGGAACTATAAAAAAATACATAGTAATGGATTATTTATAATGGAAACACACATTAATTTGAGATCAAAATTTATATACCAACATAGTCATTTTCATCAATAAAAATTAGCATTTAATAATTTAAATGGTACTCTCAAATAAATTCATCACTATATAGAATAATTAAATAACAAGAATATAGAAACAAACAACATTTACACCCCAAAAATAACTCATCAACCCACACTGTAACCAAGTGTCATGAAAATGTAGACCAACTCAAACTGCATAAAAAATGCACCACTGTAGTGGGTCATTTGGATAAGAATGGATTAAAATAACCAGGTAGGGTCTAACAACGGGGGTAGAATTCATCCACAAAAATTGAATCATGAGTAGGTTATGTGTGATTGAAAAAAATACACACACAAGATAATATAACTTAGATTTGGATGTCTGATGATAGTAGTAGGGTATTGCGCAAAACTGGAGGAAGTGGCGGTGGAAGCAGTAGGGTCCAGCGGTGGGGGTAGTAGGGTTTGATAGCAGAAGTGGTAGAGTAAGTGTAGGCTTAAGTAGTAGAGGAAAAGGCAATAAAGGTAGAGGTGGAGGCAGAGGTGGAGGTGGTAGAGGTAGAGGTGATTTCGACGACATAGTTTTGGTTACGTGAATGCTTGAGGTTCAAGTGGCAGGAGGGTTATGTTAGGCTTAAATTTATAAAATCACGAATGAATTTTATCGATGATTTCCAAAAAATGATGATAAAGGGATGTTTTCTTAGTGGTAAAATAAAAATCACTAATAAAACAAAAAATTATCAGCTCTTTTTTTTTGCGGTGATAAAAAACACCTTTATTAGAGCTAAAAAAGAACTCATACCAGAAAAGTGTAAACCATGGATAAATCAATGGCTCTAGAAAACAAGGAAAATCATCTATTCTGACCAGCTATTCAATAGAAACCACATCATCATCTTGGATTTCTTACTCTCCTCCACTACTTTTGAGTGTTCCAATCACCACTTGGGTCATAATTATCTAAATTTCCATCGAACTCATAATTTCATTTTCCATAAGATTATTATTTTTTCCTCATCATCACCTGAGTCGATAATAGCTGCCTTCACATAAGCTGGAGAATCTGTTAGCCTAGCCTCATTTGAAGGCTCATAATAAAAATGCATCTCATGGCCAATTTTTTCAGCCATCAACAGGGGGGAAACATTAAATGAAGATGAATATAAATTCTTACCTTTCCTCTCCCAGATTTCCATATATACCAAATCAAACTATGGACAGTTAATAGATTCAAGAATCATGAAGAATTCAAGATATTTTGTGCCCTTGATAGGGGCCACATGCTATACACTAGAAACCTGCCTTTGATCTACACCCGAGGTATTAGGAGGAAGAAAGAAATGTCCATAATTCTCTGCCTCCTTGACACCTAAAGAGTCAGCTTCAAATAGAGTCCACTGATCTGGTTTTGAAGTTATATTTCCATAAACAAGTTATACTATCAATTAACTGGTAGCCTTATCTACCTCTTTAGCACATGAAAACTCAATTCATGGAGCCAACATGGGCTCTTCAAGAAAAGTGCTAGGGTTGGTAGCCATTAATTCATCTTTTAAACCAGATAAAGTCAACACCATCACATAATTTTGATCATCCAGATCTCATTAATCTTGTTTTGAAACCAGAATTCCACTGGCATGTTGCTGAAATTTCCAAGAAGTGTGAATTGTTTTGGCTTTAGAGCCAATTATCAGTTTACCTTTTGAGAGGAACTGATCCTATAACAATATGGAAATATCAAGATCAACATCACTACACTAACTTTCATTTCCCCATTTTGAGAGGGAGGCTTCCCCCTGATCCATAGAGTCACTATTGATAGGATGAGTGGAAGGTGCAGTTGCACATATGCTAGGTAGCACACCTCCACTAATGGAGTTTCCAATTGGTTTAGATGTACATCCAAAGATAACATTAGAAAATTTGAGTGTCCCAAAGGTGGGGGAAGCATCCATCACTCGCAACATTTTAGATTCAGACAACTTTCCAAAACCAGCTACATGGGTTAGATCCATTGGTAGTTTAAACATTCATTTATTAACAGGATGCCCAAGTCTCTTGCAATTGGGGCATCTCAAAACACTATGAGAAGTGCCATTAAAATTCCAAATACAAGAGAAATTAAAATAGAAATCCGAAATGTGTTCAAATTCGATAGAGATCTCAAACATAAACTCACCAGCAATAAAATTGATAGTCATTATAAGAGGACTAGAGAGGTCAAATTCAACTAAAATTTGAGAAAGGTGGTTATGTTTGGCCATCCCGATCTCAACCAAATTTAATGAGGGTTCCCACTTCCAAGGTAATGTACGAGGGTATGTTTGGATGCCAAAATAACAAATTTTGAACTTTTACATGTATCCATGATTGCACGAATGAGTTCATAGCCTAAAAAGGATCATACAAGGGGTCCTAGTTTTGGAACCGTAGAAACCATGGCTTGAGATTGACATAACAAAAACTCCAAGATTTTAATTTCAGCTCTTGTGAACTAAAGGTAATGTGATAAAAATTCATACCAATCAACATAAGGTGTTAGTCATCGAATCATGAAATCTGATGCAGCCGCTTCCAAAAATCATCAATCTTCCAGTTATTGCTTGCTTGGGAAGTGAGTTGAGTTATAATAGAGTGCTTACATGCCTCAATTCATTCTTAAAAATGTCTATAGTTCACCTCAACAGTAGAAAGCTATTCGTTTCTTAAGATGTGATTGTGAGTCTCATCAGACCGAGTCTTTATGAGTAATAAATTAGGGCGCTGATAAAGAATACTATTATCAATGTTGTTCAGGTGATACTAAATTCCAAATGTAAATATTTTATTTATGTTATTATATATATTTATAAAAATATGTATATAATAAATATAAATTTATTTATTTATAATTATCGCTATAAAAAAATATATATTAATTTATAATTAAATATATATTAAATATATATATATTTATTGTATATATTTATATTATTTTATATATTTATAAAATTATAAATATTATAAACAATTTTTTATTTATAATTATGAAATGATAATATATATTTGTATTATATTTATATTTATAAATATCAATAAATAAATATATATATATTTATATAATTAAAAAATTATAACAAATATTTTAATTATATATATAAATTATAAATTTATAAATATTAATAAAATCTTATTAATTTAAATAATTATAAATTTATACATATAACAAATATATTTATTATAATTTTATAATTCTTAAAATAAATAAATATTTACTTATATTTATAATAATAATTAAATATATTTTTTTTATATTTGTAAAATTATAATAAATATATCAATTATATATATTTATTATAATTTAATAAATATAAATAAATAATTATTTATTTAAATAATGATAAAATTATTAATAAATATATTTATTATATTTATAATATTCTAATTATATATTTATCATGTATAATTATATAATTATTATTATAATTCATATATTTATTATAATTTTATAATTTTTTAAATAAATAAATAAATATTTATATTTGTAAATGAAAAGGTTTAGGAGATGGGAAAGCCCGCTCTTAAAAATTTATTTGAAAAATAAAGATGACAAAGGGAGAAAGGATGTGGTGAAAAAAATGGACAAGCCCTCATCCAAAAATGAAAACTACATATGAAGGGAATCCAGACCATTCCCCTAATCATGATCATAGATATTATCAATATATTTTCACTCTGACTGTGAATTCCTCTGGTCAAAAAACACAAAGTACTTCACCTTGAGCTTTTTCTTCTCCATAGTGAGTTGTCTCATTGAAAGAGCACACAGTCATGTTGCAACCCAATCGTCACAATCACACCATGAACCAGGATATTTTGGATGGAAACCTCATTTCCAAGTTTTTTTCGGCCTCTATTCCCCTTCTGTTTCATCCCTCCCCTAATCAGTACTTTTATCATTTTTAATGCTATTCACACCTTGACTACCTCTTGAAGAAATTTGTTAATTTATGGTGCATTCATCATCCATAGAATGCCTATCAAACTCTATTACATCATGCTTCTGAGCATCTTGGAGGATTCCTCCAGAACAACTCTCCATTGCATTAATTACATGATCATCATGAGGTGATATTCTATTAGAAAAAATCCCCAACCATAGCTTCTTCTCTTCAACCACTTTAGCCTTGCCTCTTTTATCAACTAGAAGGACCTCTTTCATTAATTCTAGGTCGGTATCCCTTGGAACAATGACCTCATCATATTTTCCATGAATATCATCATTATTTCATGATATATATATATATATATTGACCAAATTCATTAGAGTCAAATATTTATGAATTTAAATATTATATGTTTATTTATAATCTTATAAATTCTTTTTTAAAATAATATATTTATATATATTTTTTAATTATTAAAAAATATTTATTAATATATCATTTTTAAATTCATTATAAAAATGGGTTTTTTATTTAATGTATAGAAATAAACATTATTTTTTAATTCAATTATAATAATTTTATATATATTATTAATATTTCCTGTTTAAATCATTTATCAGAACTTTTTTTGCACTGATAAAGTTCTCCTTCATCAGCACATTTAGCTTGCACACATAAAGGTTAAGCCTTTATCAGTTCTTTCTTCTTAGCGCTGATAAATTCCGGCACATCCCATGCCCATATCTATGGTAGTGGGAGGTATTTTTAGTGTATAATCTTCTAGTGAGAGTTTTGTAGTAGTAACAAATATTTATTTCTTTTTTGAAGGATAGATACATGTCTTCTCATGATAAGACAATTATACATCCAAATCTAGACATTTCATATTGAGGATCATTTTCTAATATTCAATCAAAATAATCATCTCTTCACAAGTCTTCTTCATTCCTTTAACTTCATGTTCATGTAGATTAAATTTATTTTGTAATAAAGAGTCATGTTCTTTGATCTTCTTAAATATTTATGTCAATTTTAAACCCTTGACCTCTATTCCCTTATTCAAATTTTCTTCAAGTGCATATATATTTTCATCCTGATAATTTTTTAATACCTCTTTCTCTTGAACTTCTTTGAACCATTAAGTTTAATATATTTAATGGTAACTCTTTATTTCTTCAAAGGATACAACATATCTATAAATATTTAGACATTGTACAATTTTTTTTATTAAAATCCATTATCCATAATAACAACCCATCCTTCCAACTATATGATCTATTTCAAAATAGATTGAAAGTCTCACCAATAAAGGGATATAATTTAATTTTGAACACAATGTAGGATATATCTTAAATCTACAAAATAATATTTATGAGAAGTTATATATTGATCATTATCACCACTTATGATGGAATAATCATCTTGAGGATAGTTTTCAAATGTACTGACACATACCACCTCATCACTAGAGGTAGGAAGTTTATCTTTCTCCTTAGTGGAAACATGATCAACCTGCTCTTTACTTTTCAAGCCTGATATGTCTTCATTATTTCCAAGGCATATAGAAGTATATACTTCCTGTTCTTTAGATAAAAGGTAATTTTTCTTCAAATTTCTCTTATCTTTATTTTTCCTATTCATTATAGTCTTGGTAAATATATAATTTTTCTCAGAGATAAATAAATATTAACTAAAATTATACATAATTAATGCCTTTAGAAATAAACTCAAATATTTATAAGGAGAATAACTTTACTCTATAGAATCCAATAGAGGTGAACCTGGGCTCTGGTACCACTTGAAAGTACTAGTTTTTGATATTCCTAACATAGGGGGGGAATCAGTGTTGGGGACTTCTTAATCCAGTTACAACTTTTTATCCATTTATCTCTTTGACATGTTAGGATCATGATTCTCTTTTTCTATTTTCCCTATCGTATGAAGGTATATGAATGAAGTAAAAGATAATACAATTTTTTTTACAAGGGTCACCTCTCAATAAGAGTATCAAGTCCTTGGTATGGTATTTAAATAATCCGACCACCAAACCACAAGAAAACAATCATTTGACCATGGTCACAAAAAGTTGGATAAACAATTTCACTTGAAATGCTCTATTTTCAATTAATAGTACATGTTTTACAGCACTTGGATAGATCACTATACTACCTCTGAACATTGTTTTTACATTTTTATTAGGGTCATTTTTAACACCAAGAATATCACCCACAAGATGAGGCTTCTATTTTATTTTTATTGCTGATTTGATATTTTAATTTTATTTCTTTTTCACTTGGATATATTCATATTATTAGGAAAAAAAACCTTATTCTTGCAATAAATAAACCAAAATATACACTTACTTCTTCTTTCTGACTTCATTCAGAATAATATGAATATGGTGTGAACTGATAATTAGAATATTCATCATAACCCCAATGATAGTTGACTAATATTTATTCGTTCACCCACTCCTCCTTCTGCCTCTGATCATTGATAATCAAATATTTGAAATATTTTTTATTAGTGTCATGATATATTTCCTCTTTAGTGAAAAAAATATTGCACTACATCTTCTTCTTCTTCAGCTAGTATCAAAAAATTCTTTGTGATTATTGAAACAAATGTGTTCATCTGAGTAAATGATCAACAAAATTAAATATTCATTCGTTGGAGTGATAAATGAATATTTTTGTAGATAGAATTCTCTGACTTCCCGGATACAAAATATTAGTAAATAAGTATAGTATCAAGTTCATTTTAGTGCAAATGAATATTTTCAAACACTAGTTACACTTCACTAAACAACTCATCTTATGCTTTTATTTTATTTATATATGTAATTATCAAAAAAATTCCCAAGGACACAATTCATTATCAATTCATGTTGTTTTCATGATTCATACATAATAATTCTCACTACCATGCACGCACACTCCACTGTTCTTCTTCTTATCTCTGTTATCTTCATGCAAGTGCAAGTGTGCAGAAATATCTTCTTTTTTTCATGCACAAAACCTAGCACATATATAAAATTTAATGATTTTATATTTTATTTTCTATATAAACCGTGCATGTATATGTTATATGAAATGAATATAGGAACTTTATTACTCTTCACATAAGTTAATACACTAGGGTTCATTGCCTCTTTCCTTCATGCAAACTAGAACATGAGAGGTTATTTATCATAAAAATAGTAGTAGGGTTGTATCATGTATCTTTCATATAATCCTTAATACAAGTTCACTGTATTCTCCCTTCGTGAAACACAAGTCTATTATATGTATGTGAGAAAACTAGTTGTATTTGGGTTTTCCTCTTCATGTAGGATGGTATACAGGGATACAACATATTCACTTAACACAGTGAGAGTGTGTAACTCTTACACTTGTTCATAGAACTATCATTATTCATGATGAATGATGAGGATGTTCTTACAATTTTCTTGTTTCTATGCCACTTATTTGAAAAGGACTTGCATGGTTATTATTCGTGCAACAAGAATGGTTTTATGGACTCCCATCTTTATGAATCTTTGAAGGCTCATGGATCTTATTAACTTCTCACGTAAAATAAATACATGAAGAAGATTTATTTTTTATAAAAAATGATCTTTCAAATATATTTTGAGTTACATGAGCTCCTCTTAGTCAAGGGTATACTCATTTTACATGCATGTTTCACTTCCTATCATTTGATCATCCACAACAATAGAATCCCATAAATCATTCCAAATAGATGGCCCAATCAATAGGTGAAGATGTCAGCTTTGAATTTATTCAAATGTGGGATACATGATTCCATAAATGGTGAGATATTTTCTTTATGATTTTGGGTTCTCCCTTACAGTGATATCCTCATGTGATGAAAATAACAAGATTCAAATTTTCCCGAAAGCATGAAGTCCATCATTGGTGATTGACTTTATGTAGAAATTATATTTCTTCATTTTCATCCTATAAAATTAAAATTCCTTCATGTAAACTCATCATAGACATCACAAGCCCATACAGATTTTTCCATGATCATAGTAGCCTTGGAATGAATTATCTCCAACGAATCGGAAGACTTCGACGAGGGTAAATGATGATGACGATGTAGCTCGTTTAAATTCATAAGAATAGGTGATTAAATGGTAAGGATTAAAATTATTGGTTGGCCTCTCTTATATCTATACATTTTTAATATGGTTGAATAGTGCACCCACATACTCATACCGCATCAAAATCTAGAAGAAGAATCTTTTAGGTATATAATCTATCTTGTTCCCACTACTAGCTCGGTTTGGTATTAAGGTCGACACCCGAATAACACCATACCTCATACACACATAGGTCGTTCCATATGTGGTCCATGGGCTTCCCTACAGGATTTTATGAAAACATTTTTTCAGCTTTAGCCATGCAATATTTTGGCCTAAATCACAGTCCCACCTACCACTTGTGGGAACTATGCCCTCTACAACCCACATGCTTTCTATGGATAATCCCTTAGGCATGGTTGACCCTTAGGATTCCACATGTTCCCTTGGTTGAGTAGCCTAGGCAGCATGTGAGTTGGCCTTATTTTCTTATATTTACCCCTACCTTTATATACTAGGAAAATTCTATGTATAGAATTAATCTAGACAAATCCATTCTCAACTTCAAAAAACATCATGCAATAATAAACCTATTGCATGGTTATTCATCATGAAAAATAAAATTTGAACGTTATTATAGTTAACTCTTTCATGGTTCTCATGTAATAATAAAATATTGCATGACCTTGGTTGTGGTTGACCTTTAGAGTTTCACATGTTCCCTTGTTTGAGTATCCTAGGTAACTTGTGAGATGGCCTTGTTTTTTATATTAGGCCTCCAAACCTTTATATAATTGGAAAATTCTATGTATAATATTAATCATGAAAAATAAATTGTCAAATTAAATAAATCTCATTCAATAACAAACATATTCCATGGTTATTTAGTATGAAAAATACAATATGAACATTATTATAGTTAACTCTTGTATAGATATCATGCAATAGTAAAATATTTCAGGACATAATTAAATTAATCTTCAAAGATTGTTTTCCAAAGAAACTATTAAACATAAAATCATCCTTCTTTTTTATAAACAATGTGTCACTATTGACATAAGTTCTTTAAACTTAGAACCAGATCAACAAACATCAGAGTTACTAAGATAATTATTCAAGAATGAAATCCAATTTCATTTAGTGAATCCAAAAAAATTCTCAAGGAATCACCATGAATCTCAAAGTCTTTAAACCATTTAAATATTTCTTCAAATTAAAATACTTTTCACTTCACCCAAGATCCATTAACATTGGAACTTATTTATCATATTGTCATCCATGAAATCTTATCATTTCTTTAACAACCATTGACAGCCAATGATAATCATTGAAAACAAATACAAATCATACACAAAGTGGGATATTAAAATAAGGAAGAATATAATGAATATATATGATATATATGATATAATAATGATTCTTTAATGATAAATTATTACTTAATTTTATTTCATTCCATTAGTTTAAAAATTCCAAAAGTGTTCATGTTTTTGTAAGGCCTACCGTTTCTGAGAATGATGTTATTTATTTTTTTATATTTAATTTTAATGAATTATTACAAATATTTATATAATAAATATATATATTTTTTATAGAATTATTAACATTATAGAAATAATGGGCCAATGATCAAATTATAAGGATTGGGACTGCCGAACCGAAACACGCAAGGAAAATGATGCAGTTATGACCCAGAACAGTGATTTTAATAATACATTTTTAATAAACAGGTGATAAGATATTATAAATAAATCATATATAGTTATATATATGGTTATGGAATACATGTAAAATAAATCCATATTTATTATATAGTATTTCTGAACATTAATGAGGCAAGGTGAGATTTATGGTAAGGGTTTATTTAACAATCTCATCATAATTCAGGATTTCTTATGTTTAAGCATCTGCTGTGGAATATTTATCTTCCATTTCCATGTTTTAGAAAAATTATTTCAAAAATGTTTTTACTATTTTTAAAATGATTTTTAACCTTATTTTAATTTTTATAGAATGATTGGAAAGGAATCTTTTTTTGTTTTATAAACGAGGTTCTTTGGGCCTTTTCCAACCAAAATACTGAAGGAATGACATTAACTTATAAAAAAAGTGTGTATTTTCATACAATAATGATACCTTAATGATTTTAATCTTGATTTAGAATCTTACACGGTTATTTTTAAATAAAATGATTCCCTTTCTAATTTTTCATCTTTTAAAAAGATGAAATGACTTCAAAAAATAAATGATATCTGTCTATAATTATTTAAAGTGATATTTCGAAATCATTTTTCATATAAGATATCATTATTTGATGTTAATTATGATTCATTGGGAATATGATCCAAGGATACCACCCATACTTTTTATCTGGTTGGTTTATGTTAATGATGGCTTGATGCTTATGAAACCTGTTTCTTTTCCAAGTTTTATGCTATGATGAAATGATTATGAAACCCATTTCTTTTAATGGGTTATAATATGAAGATTTAGTTATGTTCTTATAGAATAAATATGTATTATTTTAATTATAGATGGGTGGTACTTATATCTCCATCCAATTCATTGGGTAATGATTTATATCTCATGAGATAGATAGGAATGGAATTTGGAGTGAACCCGGTTTTGTAATGGAATTTTTGCATTATGATGGTCTTGGGAGTGAACCTTTACTACTATGATGGGGTTTTTTGTTAAAACATACCCCCTATGATAGTATTAGAAAATATCCTTGACTACTATGGAAAAATTTTTCTATTCTTATGTGTATGAAAAAATTCAATGTCTTATGTTATTCTCTCATGGATTATGTTTTTTGATTCTTTTATAATTCATGTATTAGGAACTTTTAATATTTGTACCATGACTCAAGATTATGATCATTTCTCTACAAGTAAAATTTTCAAATGTTTTTTTCCTTTACTAATACCCTTATTCTCATTTAATTCTTATCTAATCATTGATATCTTTCTTGTTTACCATTAATAAGAATCTGAGATCACCCTTTTCTTATGTTTCTTTCCATTGGATTTGAAGAAATGTATTAAGTATGATATTTCAAAAAGGATTCTAGTTCTAAATCAGTAAGTGCGAGACTATGTAAATATTTTATGAAATATTTATTTATGCTTCAAATAATACAAAAGCATTATTCCATTACAATACTTAGATGTTTTCTTATGTAATGTAAAGATTATTCACCCAAAAATATTTAATATATATATATATATACAAAAATAGTTGGTAAGTATATTGATCTTAAAATATATATATATTTTTGTACGATCAGATATTTATAATTTTTGGGCTTCGAATGTGGTCATAAATATTCTGGAGGATCCTTAAGGTTTTTTGAACTTTGGGTGTTGTTTTAAAGGTTTTAGCGATTAATGTATTAGTTAATAATATAATGATTTATCCATGTTGGATAACTTTTGCCAATCATTTTGATTTTGTTAATATATGGAGAAAATAGAAATGGGTTGCCTTTACTTTATGGATCTTATGATCCATTAAATGATAATTTTTGTGTTTAAATAATTAAAAATTCAACTTGAATATGATTTCTTAGAGTAAGAGATGAATTAAATATTGAATGAAGTACAACCAAAGGATTGATTTTTTCTTATGAAATTGAATGATATTAAGTATACACATTTTATCATGTTCTCTATCTAGATGGTAAATGAGTTCCTCAACTCTAGGAAAACGATCTTAAAATAAAAATGTGATACTTTTCCCTTCATTTATTATAAATTAATGGACTTTTGACTGATCATTGATTAATGGATTTGTGGTCATTAACTTTCTCGTTTCCATGTTATATATCACTCTCTATTAGCACTTGGATGTCAATTTTATCCCTAATTTCTAAATTTCAAATTCTAATCAATTTTCTCTTTTACTAGAAACTTGATTATGTATTATTTTAGGAATATTATATTTTCCCCATTCAAAATTCACCTTTTTACCATTTTAATACAAAATAGTATTTATGGGGGAGAAAGTGGTGGAGTCTTAGAGAGACCTCACAAATATTTCTCTAACAATTTTGATGGATAGAGAAAATACTATGAAAAGTAATAATGCTATCACTTGGGTTTTCCTGGGTGGCCAAGGTATCCGCTTCAAAATTCCCCTCACTTTACATATGCTTGATCTCAATGACTTAATCTTTTATCATTTTGAACTCACTAAAAAGATAAGCTAGGTTCCAAGGATTATAAGAAGCTTTTTAGAGAAACCCTACTAGAACATTAGAGTTTTACTGCCAACGAGCCTATACCCTAGTGGTACAGGCTCATACTTGGCATCCAAAGGACCCAGGATAAAATCCGGGCAAGGGTGAATTTCCTAGGTACTGTAGCAGTACTATAGCAGTGGAGACACTATAGCAGTGGCAGCACTATAGCGGTGGAGGGACTGTAGCGGTGGTGGTACTGTAGCAGGTACTGTCGAACCGAAGTGACTGTAGCAATACTGTTCACCGAGGGGTCCTTTGGGCCATTCAAATGGGCTTTCAAGACTTGTATTCATGCCACTTGGCATTGGGCCTTCGGGCTATGTAATTGGTCTCCCTCTACCCAATCTAAAGAGGTCTTTGCTTTCAATTAATAAATTGAGGCTTCGACCCCAACATTAAAAAAACATTAGAGTTTTACTCATCCACTGAAATATTAAGATTATAAATCTCACACAATTGTATAACACTATGCAAGGACCTTGTTTCTACCCCAATGGAATTACATGGACTATAAAAAAACTGAAACCAAGAATCATAGAGATTTTATTATCATGAAAAATTCTACCCCCACACATAACTCTTTACTCACAAGATCCATCCACATTCAACTTAATCCATGAGCTTGGCCGAGCCCATACAACCCATCTTACCCAAGCAGAACTGCATCTCTAACATCCCAAGTAAATAAATATTAATAAATTTGAATATTTATTAAATTTTTTTGAATTAAATAATAATTTTAATTTAAATTGGATTCTAGGTTTGATAGCATACCTGATATGCAACAACGAGATTCTTTGAAATCTTAGTTTTCACATAATTTTGGGTCATACTGAAAAATAATAATATAA
This sequence comes from Viscum album, assembly GCA_963277665.1. Classification (NCBI taxonomy): domain Eukaryota; kingdom Viridiplantae; phylum Streptophyta; class Magnoliopsida; order Santalales; family Viscaceae; genus Viscum; species Viscum album. Next base: position 1,078,962,486 of record OY728145.1, on the reverse strand, counting down.
TATTATTTTAAATAGTAGTTAACGCCTAGCTATTGTATTGGAGATAATGAGAAAAAGTAACTACAATATGATTATAAATTTTTGTTAAATATTTTTACATTCATCCAATAAAATTTACAGTCTTAAAATGTGAATGAATCTAATTTTAAGCATAATTTACTTAAAATGCCGATTTACCGCCTTTTATGGAAAACCCTCTTTAAATATTTTTTTTTTCACATTTATATGTTCTATTTGAAAAAATAAAAATCTGATTTAGATTCGCAACATCAACATTTATTTTGGGTAAATTGTTTGTATTTTTCAGATAAAATTCATTTTTAATGAATAGTGAAAAATACTATATTTTAATTCAAATAAACCTTTTAATCTAATTTATTTATATAGATATATTGTAATTTTAATTTTTTTTAAGGTGTAATTAGATTATATTTTTACCATTAAATCTAATTTTGGTCATTTTAATTAATTTCACTTTGAAATTGGACATAAACAAGTGTCAATATTTTGATAGTTATTATTTCTTAAAAACACACTTTTTTTGACATCGAGAATTAAATTCTTATTAATTAATGAAACATATGTGTTTTGAATTTGGTAAAATAGAAATAATTTTTCTATTAGGAATATCAAATATATATTAGCCATATTTTTTTGGTATGTTTATGAAAAACATCAATTTTTGATGAAGAGTGAAAATAGTGAGTAGTAGTTAAAAAATTGACTTTTTGAATTAAATGAAATTTTACCACTTCAGTGATTTGAATTTAGAAATTCCTACACACATGGTTGTTATTAATAAGTAAAATTTGGTTCAATAAGATGAAAATAATTTTTGGTGAATAGTAAGTTTTGACTTTATTTACCGTGGTTAAAGGTAAATATGGCAATTCTAGTTAAGAATAATATTATAATAATATTGAATTACCTTAACATGTGTCCTAATCTTATTGGTTGATACATTTCCAACCATAGGAATCCCTTGGTCTATTTTTGAACCCCATGGTGCCACTTAATAGTAATAATGACACTTTATATTAATTAATTTAATGTAAATAAAAAAATGAGTTAAACATATATCGTTTAGTAAATTAATTTTTACCTGGGGTTATATAAGTTTTCTCTTAGACTATAAATATTATTTTGAAAGATAAAAATATTTCCTAAATCATGGTATTTTATTATAATTTTTAGAATTATAATATATAACATTATTTTTGACACAATAATGATGAAGTGTTTACCTCAATAATGAATGATTTAAATAACTAAGATTATTTATATTAAAAAAATATCCAAAACCTATCCAATTCTTATCGGATGATTTTATTTCTAATATGTGTCATTTTACCTTTGACTTTAATGAGTTTTAGACCTTATTAAACTGAAGATAAGGTTTTAATAAAATAATATTTTCAAACATTCCTAAAGAGCCCCTCCTCCCCTGTATAAAAGGACACCACTTCTAACCCATTCCTCACACCTCTCAAGCCCATTGGCTCATCCAAACTCTACCTAAATAAGCTCTGTAAGTCCATCTATTCTTCATAAAATCCTTAACATAGGAAGAAGGCACTTCAAGTAAACCTTTTGGTTCAAATCAAAGAGAGTTTCCCAATTTATTGGTAACGTCTTCTCTTATGTTCTTTTCATTTATTTTACTTCTCCAACCCCCTAAAATCTTTTTATTTATTTATTTGATAAATACACTAGATTATTAAATATACTAAGTTTTTTTATGAGAAGTATTCTAACTACACATCCACACACCTCTGTTTCTGTGGACAACGAACTACTGTCTCATGAAACAATGATTGTTCAAATATCTCCAAACACCTCTCGTGGTGGCCATTATGATGGAAATATATTAATATATGATACATAATATTTTTTGTTTTATTTATGCTTCTTTATTTTTCATTTATGGCATACCTTTATGGTTTCCATAATGGGTAAGCGCGATAATTTCATTTGGGGAAGTGTGGACTACCGCCCCCTCAAAGTGATATGAATCATTTATTCCACATGTGGGACATATAAAGGATGGATTTAATTACATTATATATTATATATACTTGAATTAAAAAATAAATATTAATTATTATTTTTTAATTCCATTAAAATACAAAATAAAAATGAAAGTAGCGTTCTGGCATACGTACGAATTACTGTCTCCATAAACGGTGCATTTCATTTCTTATCTCCAAATTTTATGTACTATTATAAATAAATATATACTAGATTTATATGATATATATTATATCTAAATAATGAATATAATTATGGAGATAATATACTTTTGACCACATGAAAAACTTTTAATTATAAGAAATTCATTTCGACTAAAATACCAAATATTGACCAAATGACCATTATTAACACAAATGATTACATAATATTTATAACATGGTAATAAGTGATATTAAATAAATAATAAACATGAAAAAGGTTCTTAATAATGTAGAAATTAGCTTTAGTTTATTATTCAGCAGATTAAAGAATGAACGATTCAAGTATGAAATGAGGTATGGGAACTTCTTAAACCAATTTTTGTTCTTTGGGTTAATCTTATAATTTTAATTACGCCATGAAATGATTATATAAAAGACCAAAATTTTTATATGTTTCTTGTATATATACATTACTTATGTGTTCTTATATTGAATACACATATTCAATCTATTTTATTTACAAAATGATCTTTGTAAGGGACTTCATCTCAATCTTCTTTCGTTGAGGCATATTTTGATTCATACAAAACTCTATTTTATATGGTGTATAAAACCCTTTGACTTTTAATTTCATTCAAAGGAAATATTTTTTATATAGAGTTTTACTAAATTACTACATGAATGTTTTTAACATTTGTGGCAATAATGACCTCTCCGCCGACATAATTTTTAGTTAGCTTCCACTATAAGACTTACTTTTTTAAAAAGGAAAAGAAACCACTTATTCTGTTTTTGGGTGTTTTGGTATTGAAAATGGTTTTTAAAAACAGATTGATTATTTCAATATCTTGAAATTATTTATTTTAATTGTAAATGAAATTTTATTAGTGAAATCTTTATTTTTTCAATATTTTATGTGTTATGGTTTTATAATTGTACTTGGACACTTAACGGGTGGTTACTTGATAAACCAAATGACATGTGGTGCCATGTTAAACAAGGATAGGTGGTTATTTTATATCTCCAATTCATTGGGTATGGAAGTCGGCCGCATGACTATTCCATTTAGTGATATGTGTTGAAGTCGACTGTATGGTTATTCCATTTAAGTATGTTTATGTCCCAAGTTACCATTATATGTTATGTGTTCCTTTTATAGATTTCATGGTTATATTTTGGTTACAAAATGGTAAGAACTGATATTTTATTCCATGAAAAGTATTTAAAACATCATAAAGGTGAAAAGTATTACTTATGACAAGGTATTCAAGGTTTACTTGTTATTTTGAAAGACTCATTGTTTTCATTCTTTGTGTACTCCTTACTGAGATTTTTTGATCATCCATAGTGTTTGAAATGTTTTTCTCAAGACATAATGTGGATTAGGGTCAACTATGTGACAAGGAAAATTCATGCTATCTAAAACATGGAACTAGACATGACTCTTTCTTTAAAGTGTTTTTATTTTTTCAAAAAAATAGAAACTGAGTAGAAGTGTCTACTTTGTAATTTTTGAGATGTAATGTAATTGTTATGGCCTAATTATCTAAAACACTAAACCTGAGAAGACCCCCAATGTGAACTATCCATTTAATTCAAGAATATGTAATTTATTAAAGTCTAGTCCTTATAGTTGGTATCATAGGTCAGTTTAGAAAACTTTTGGAGTCAGTATATAGTTAAATTAATATCCATAAATTAATTTATGTTAATACTGAAATGATATAGAATTTAAATATTACCATATTGATTTGCCTACGATATTTCTGTGTTTAGAATGGTTTTCCATAGAGGAAATAGAGCATCTGTTTTAGGAAGGCATACAGAGGGAAATGAACTTCCAAATTATCATCCTGAGATGGTCAGAATCAAAACTGAGTAGTTTGTTTCAATGATGGCTCAATTTACTTAGGTGATAAATGGTGGTTGTGTTCATTGATGATATTTTGGTTTATATTAAAATTAAAGAGGAGAAATAAATTCATTTGATGGTTTTCTTGAAAACTTTAAAATAAAAGAGGTTGTATGGTAAATTTAGCAAGAGTGAGTTTTAATTATAATAAATTTCATTCCTTGGTCACATTTTTTCCAAAAATGGCATAACTATTGATCCCGATAAAACAAAAGTTGTTGAAGATTTCAAAGACCCACAAATATAACTGAGATCTATAGTTTTATTTGTTTGGAAGACTATTACATAAGGTTCGTTGAGAATTTTTCATGGTTATGTAGTCCAACGACTAAGTTAAATAAAAAATGTGTTAAGTTTATTTGGTCAAAAGAATGTGATGATTGTTTTCAGGAATTGAAAAGAAGATTGGTGAATGATCCTATTTTGGAATCACCTTCTAGAGAAGGGGAATTTGTTATCTACAGTGATGCTTCATTGAAAAAACTTGGTTGTGTCCAAAATCAGAATGATCAGGTAATTGATTATGCTTTACGTCAGTTGAAACCTCATGAGTTAGATTACCCTACATGTGATTTGAAATTAGCTACTATTGTTTTTTTCTTAAAAAATTTGTAGGAATCATCTATATGGAGTAAAATGTGAAATATATACTGAAAAAAATGTTTGATGTATATATTCACTCAAAAAGAATTAAACATGACACAGAAGAGATGGATAGAATTAATCAAGGATTATGATTGCACGAACCTTTACCATCCGGGAAAGGAAAATAAGTGGATGATTATTTGATTCGAAAAAGTACTACTACATTAACCGTGATACATTTAGAACAAGATACTTTGGTTTTTGATTTGATGAAATTTGGCATAGAAGTTGTTGGTGTAGGAAATACCTCTGTTTTGTTTCAGGTGTTAGTGAAATCATCTCTCTCAGACATAATTAAGCAAGTACAGAAGGAAGACATTGTGTTGTAGAAAAAGGTAGAATTGGTTTAGAAGGGTAAGTTTTCAGAATTTAACATTGATAATGATTGTGTTTTATGGTTTGGGAAGCGATTATGTGTTCCTTGTGATTCACAATTGAAGAATAAGTTGTTATGTAAAGCTCATAGTTCTCTGTTTTCAGTTCATCCTGGCTGTACTAAGATGTACAAAGATCTTCTGGAGTATTACTGTTGGGATGGAATGAAAAAAGACATTGCTGACTTTACTATGAAGTGTTTGACTTGTTAACAGGTTAAAGCAGAGTGACAATTACCAAAAGGGATGCTTCATTATTTACCGGTTCCAGAGTGGAAATGGGAAAATATATCAATGGACTTTGTTTTGGGATTACTAAAATACATCTCACAGTAATAATTCAATCTCGGTTATTGTTGATCGACTGACTAAATCTGCTCATTTCTTTCTTATTTGAGATAATATCTCTTCCGATCAACTTTCTCGATTGTATGTTAAGTATATAGTGAGGTTACATAGAGTTCTCTTCTGTATTGAATTTGATCATGATCTGAGGTTTACTTCTAACTGTTGGAAAGGCCTTTAGAAGTCGTTGAGTATTAAATTAAATTTTAGTACATCTTTTCAACTGAAATTAGATGGGAAGTCAAAACGAATAATTCAGACCTTGGAAGATATTCTACGTTCTTGTTCAATGGATTTCTAGGGAATGTGGGACCAAAATATTTCTTTGGTTAAATTTTCTTATAATAACAGTTTTCATTCTATTATACAGATGGCTCCATTTGATGAATTATATGGGAAGCGATGTCGAACTCTAGCATTTTGGGATGAAGTATGTGAAAGGAAGTTGATGGGACTAGAATTGGTAGAAGAGATGGAAAAAAGTTCAGTTTATTTTGAAGCACATGAGAACAGCTCAGAGAAAGCAGAAAAGTTATGCAGATAACCAAAGGAAGAATCTCCCTTTTGAGGCAGGTGAAAATGTCTTTCTCAAAGTTTTTCAATGGAAAAGTGTGATGCATTTTGGAAATAAGGGAAAGTTGAGTCCGAGGTTCATTAGACCTTATGAAATCCTGGAGAAATTTGGATCAGTTGTGTACATAGTGGACATAACTCCTTTTTTATTCAAGGAGCACAATGTTTTTCATGCTTCAATGTTGAGAATGTATATGCTAGATCCATCTGATGTTTTGAGTCCATAGGTTGTTCAATTGGAAGAGAATCTCTCTTTTGAAGAACAAACAGTCCAGATTCATGACCGTAGAGAGCAATTATTGCGGAATAAGTTAATTAATTAGGTAAATGTTTTTTTGGAAAAACCTTACGGTCGAAGAGACAACATGGGAATCTAAAAATACTATGAGGGATAAATACCCCCACTTATTTGACAAGTGAATAAAAATTGCGAGGAAACAATTTCCAAAAGGTGAGAAAGATGTAAATCCCAAGTAAATAAATAATAATACATTTGAATATTTGTTAATATTTTTTTAATTAATTATTAATTATTAATTTGAAGGGGATGCGATGTTCTATATCATAACTGATACGCAACAACAAGTTTCTTTGAAAACATACGTTGCAGGCAATGATGGGTCATACTGAAAAATAACAATATAATATTATTTTAAATCCTAGTTAACACCTAGCCATTGTATTGGAAAAAATGAACATAACAAACTAAAATATGATCATGCATGTTTGTTAAATGTTTTTACATTCATCCAATAAAATTTAGAGGATTAAAATGAGAATGAATCTAATTTTAAGCTTAATTTACTTTAAAAGGTTGATTTACCAACTTTTGATGGCAAACCCTGTTTAAATATAGTTTTTTCCAATTTTGTATGTTCTATTTGAAAAATGAAATTATTCTTTATATTATGGATATAGAAATTTACTTTGGGAAAATATTTGGTATTTTTCTGATAAATTTCTATTTTTAATGAATAGTGGAAAATATAGTGTTTTAATTCAAAACTGCCTTTTAATATAATTTATTTATGTCGTTAGATTATAGTTTTAATTTTTTTTAAAGTGTAATTAGATTATATTTTTACCATGTAACCCAATTTTGGTCATTTTATGTAATTTTACTTTGATATTGGACACAAACAAGTGTCAATCTTTTGATAGTTATTATTTCTTAAAAACACGCTTTTTTGTTTTGACAATGAAAATTAAATTAAATTTAATTAATGAAACATCTATTTTTTGTATTTGGTAAAATATATATCATTTTTTAACTAAGAATACCAAATATATCTTTGGCTGATTTATTGGTATTTTTCTAAAAGGCTTCAATTTTTGATGAATAGTGAAAACACTGAGTAGTAGTTAAAAAAATGACTTTTTGATTAAAATAAAATTTTACTACATTTGTGATTTGAATTTTGAAAATACGATATACATGTTTTCTATTAGTAATTAAAATGTGGTTCAATAATATAAAAATAATTTTTGTGGAATAGTAACTTTTGACTTTTATTTACCGCGGTTAAAGGTAAATAGGGTAATTCAAGATAAAAATAATATTATAATAACATTAAATTACCATAACAAGTGTCCTAATCCTATTGGTGGACAAATTTCTGAACATAGGCATCCTTGGTCAATTTTGGGACCCCATGGAGCCACATAAGAGTAATAATGACACTATATATTAATTAATTTAAAGTAAAGACAAAAATGACTTAAACATATATCTTTTAGTAAATCAATTTTTACATGGGGATATATAAGTTATATCTTAAACTATAAATATTATTTATAAAGATAAACATATTTCATAGATAATTTTATAATTTTATAATTTTGAGACTTCAATTAAGTAAAATTATTTATGACACAATAATGATGCAGTGTTTACCTCATTAATGAATGATTTAAATAAATAAGATTATAAATATTAAATTTTTTCCCAAAACTTGTCCAATTCTTATTGTATGATTTTATTAACAATATTAGTCATATTATCTTAGACTTTAATGAGTTTTGGAAAATTTTAAACAAAAGATATGTTTATAATAAAATAAGATTTTCAAACTTTCCTAAAGAGCCCCTTCCCCCTTTATAAAAGGACACCACTTCTAACCGATTCATCACACCACTCAATCCCATTTCATAGTCCAAAATCAGCCTAAAAAATCTCCCCAAATCCCTCTCTTCCTCATATAATCCTTTCATTTGGAAGAAGGCACTTCGCATAAACCTTTTGGTTCAAACCAAATGGAGATACCCGATTTAAAGGTAGCGTCTTCTCTTATATTGTTTTTCATTTATTTTACTTCTACAACCCCATAAACTCTTTATTTCTTTATTTTATAACAAAAACAGTATACTAAATATAACAGGATGTTTTTATGAAATGTATTCAAACTACACATCCACACACCTCCATATAATGGATAAAGAACATACTGTTTCTGTGGACGGCGAACTACAGCCTCACGAAACGATGATTGTTCAAATATCTTTAACTGCCTCTCATGGTGGATTTTATGATGGAAATATATTTATATATGATATATATTATTTTTATATTTTCTTTATGATTTTGTTTTTTTCATTTATAGCATACCTTTATTGTTTCCATAATGGGTAATCGTGATAATTTCATTTGAGGAAGTGCAGACTACTGCCCCCTCAAAGTGATATTACTCGTTCATGCCTTATGTGGGACATATAAAAGATGGAGTTAATTAAATTATATATGATATTATAATGGAAGTATAAAATACCTATGTAGAATTATGTTTTCATTCCATTAAAATATGAAATAAAAATCAATGTAGCGTTCATGCGTACGTACGACATACAGTCTCCATGAACAGTGAATGTCATTTCTTATCTCCAAATGTTATTTAAAATTATAAATAAATATATACTAGATTTATACGATACATGTGATATCTAAATCATGAATATCATTATGTATATTATATAATTTTTACCACATGTGTAACTTGTAATTATAAAAAGTTCATTTCGACTAAAGTACCAAATATCGACCAAATGACCATTATTAACTTAAATGATTACATAATAGTTATAACATGGAAATAAGTGATATAAAGGGAATAATAAAGATTTAAAATGTTATTAAGAATGTATATTTAAACTTTAGTTTATTATTCATGAGATTAATGAAAGAACGGGTCAAATCGGACACAAGGTAAAGGAACTTCTTAACCCAATTTCCATTCATTGGGTTAATCTTCTACTTTTAATTATGTCATGATATGATTATGTAAATAAATAACTTTTTCTGTGTTTATTTTATATATAAATTACTTATGTGTACTTATATTTAATACACTTAATCAATCTATTTTATTTATAAAATAATCTATGTAAGGGACTTCGTCTCAATCTTTTTTTATTGAGGTATATTTTGATTTATACACGAATTTCTTTAATACAGTGTGTAAACCCCTTTGAATTTTCATTTCATTCAAGGGGAATGTTTTTTCAAAATAGGATTTTAATAAACAATAATAAGAATGTTTTTAATTTTTGTGGCAATAATGATGTCTCCGTCGATGTAATTGTTAGTTGGATTCCTCTATAGGCCTTAATTTTTTTAAAAGGAAAAGAAATCCTTTATTCTGTTTTTGGGCGTTTTGGAATTGAAAATGTTTTTTGAAAATGGACTGATTATTTCAATGTGTTGAAATTATTTCTTGTGATTTCAAATGAAATGTTATTAGAGAAATGTTTATTTTTTAAATATTTTATGTGTTATGGTTTTATAATGGTACTTGGACATTTTACAGGTGGTTACGTGAAAAACCAAATGATGGGTGGTGTCGTGATAAACAAAGATGGGTTGTTATGTTATAACTCTCAATGTATTGAGTTTGGAATTTGGCCGTATGGCTATTCCATTTAGTGATATGCGTGGAAGTCGACCGTATGGTTATTCCATTTAAGTATGTTTATGTCCCAAGTTACCTTTATATGTTATGCGTTCTTTCTATGGATTTTATGTTAATATTTTGGTTACAAAATGGTAATAAATGATCTTTTAGTCATTGTATAGTATTTAATACTTCATAATGGTGAAAATTATTACTTATGATAAGGGATTCATGGTTTACTTTTTATTTCAAAAAACTAATAGTTTCCCTTCTTTGTGTATCCTTTACTAAGATTTTTGTGCTCATCCCATGTTTTGGAAATGTTTATCATAGGACATAATGTGGATTTGGGTTAAGGATGGGATCAAGGAAAAGTCATGCTATCTAAAACATGGAACTAGACATGACTATTTTTTTCAAGGGTTTTTATTTTGTGAAAAATGGAAACTGAGTAGAAATGTATACTTTGTGATTTTTGAGATGCAAAGTAATTGTTATGAGATAATTCTCTAAAACTCTAAACCTGAAAAGATCCTCACTTTAAATTATACATTTAATTCAAGATTATGTATTTTTTTAAGGCCATGTCCTTACAGCATCTACCCTCTAATATATCATGAGGTATTAGTAGGATCCCTCTAGTGAGACTCATAGATCTATACATTTGATGACGATACTGAGGTCTCCCACCAAGGATTTAAAAAGAATTTTCATGTAGTGATGTGAGGGTATTTTCCACCCCTAATTGAGTTTCTTATTTCTCATATAATCTAATAATTCACTCCAATAATCACAACATGAATTTTGGATTCAACATCAGATGGTTTGGTACCTTGGAACCATCTGGAAACAAAGTCTTGAAAGGTCTCCCCTTGAATAGATATCCCCACAAAATACCCATTAATACTCCACATCACAAAATCCAATTCAATAATGAATAAAAGGTTACATATTGTTTTAAATCTAGGAGCTTCACGACATTAGAATCTAGAATCCATATGGACTCCTTTTTTTATGTTTTTATCCATAGATAGAGAATTATTTTTCATGTTGGAGACCAAAAAATTATTTTTCACAAGGATTTCCCAGCACCAGAACATTCAATCTAAATCATCCTTACCATTAGTTTCATGCAACCACAACTGGTAAGCTCTACTATAGAAATGCCTAGATGAAGAATCCAAAAAAACACACCCATCGGGTTAATTATCCACACAAATACTTGAATGCAATGTTTTGTAGTCCAAAAAAAGTGTTATGTTAGTAAATATAAGAAATTAGAATGCCTATTTGAAAGATATGTCTACATTTGGGAAGCCCAGGAAGAAAAGAGCATCAACATTAGCCTAATTATCTATTAAGTCAAAAGTTTTACTTCGAAAGTTTCTATTTTTTGGAAATAAAAAAAATATTTATATTTAATTTATCAAATATATTTTCCCAAAGTGTTTTAAATGTTTTTATAGAAAAAAATATTTTACCATATATAAAATAAGTTCTAATGTATTAATATTTATAAACATATATTTCTTACATTTGATAATCGTAATTGGCATGAATCCAATATATCCAGACTCACCTTTTAATTAGTACAAATGAAATAATTATTTTTTCACTTTAAAATGACAATGTATTCATCATCAAACTATCATTGATACTTAATAAATCGTATTGACCCTAATTATGATTATGTAATGACAATTTTAAGGAGGTTCATCAGACTCAGATTTTGTTTATAATATGAATACATAAATCTGATTTCAAATGTAAGGAATATCTTTTACAATGAAAATGGTTTAAATCAATATGATTTTAGAACTTCTTTTATGAAATTATTTTCTTTTTATAGGTGTCTAAGTAGTTGCATAATATTTGATGAAATATGATTGTAAGAGGTTCAAGATGACCATTGGAGGAATGATTATAAATACTCAGTCATTCAAAGATTTTTAGATTGATTGATTTTATTTTAAAATTTATTTTTTCTGAATTTTCTAACGAATTAAAGTATGAAAATATTATTCTTATTCATTGATATCATTTAGAGTCTTATGTTTTGTAATCATTGTGTCTAATTGTGTGAATATGATAGTGGAATTTTAGGGAATGAAAGACATAGGATCTCATTGCCATATTGATCGTGGTCTTGCAGTGAGAGTAAGATAGAGCTGATCCATCAGATCTAGGGATGGCATGGATAGAAAAATAGAGGAGCTGATAATCATATCAAGGTATTTCCTTACCAAGGAAATAAATGCTTTCTTGTAGGTATAAAACTAGGGACCTTTATCCAAGTTTATTTATTACCATAATGTTTGGGATAAAATTTCCTTATTCAAATAGTTTTACTTGTATTTTTTATATTATAAATTACACCATGAATTTTTCTAATTGTTTTATCATAACATTATTTAAATATGATAAACCCATTACTATAATTTGATATGTTGCAATTCTAATTGTATAATTTATTTAATCATAGTTTCTTTGATTATGATATCCACGTAGCTACGATATCATTGTGATTATGATATTCTGTATTGTATGTTGGCAATACAATATCATTGTGATTACAATATTCTATATTGATTGTTGTGGATATGATATATATTATTACGATTCATCTTTGTTTAATATAATTCTATCTATTTACATTTTATCTGTATACTCTGATATTATCATAATCCACCTGATTACGATAACATGATAATCAAACCCAGGGCCTAGTTGGATTAATTACTTAAGAATATTTTTTAATTTTTTCTCTTAATTCATTTATGCTTATTTACTTCATATAAAAGGAATGGTTTTAGTCTATAATTCACCCCATCTTATATTAATGTAATCTATAAGAGACCAGTAGATCCAATAATTGGTATCAGAGTAGGTAATAAAATATCTTATAGTTATACTCTATAATTTCATTAAATTCTTTTTACTATGCTTTTTTTTTACTTTCTGTACTACTATATGTTTATTCAAGTTTAGTTATAAACTATCTATTTATAAAATTTTAAATTACTCACCTGTTTTTGTGGAAAAGAATATTATTATTATTTTAAATATGGATAGATTAAATGGGGGTTCAATAGAGAACCTCAATACAAATAAACTCCCTATTTTTGGATGGAGATAATTATAAATATCGGAGAGATAGAATAAATCCATCCGTTATGAAAACTGGAGTTGAAAATTTTGTTATGTTAAGTAAATATTATAATATCCCTCACAAGGACGTTACTAATTTTAAAAATAATGAAAATAAAGAGTATAATTTGAATTATAGAGTTAGAAACACTTTATTATTCTCTATTACATGATGAACTTATAGTTTTATTTCTTTCTATGGAGCTGCAAATAGTATCTAGAAAAAATTATAGATTATGCATTTTGGAACATCAAATGTTGTTGAAACCAGAAGGGAATTTCATAGATCTAACTATCAAACTTTTGAATTTATACCAAGTAAATCTGTTGAAAAGGTGCATCAATGGTTTATGAAAATTTTAAATAGTATACAATATATGGGAGAGAGGGGATTAGAAGATGATATTCTTGTAGAGATGGTAATAGATATCATGCTCAATGAATATTAATTTAAGATAAAAACTATTGATAAATAAAGGAAGATAAAAAATATCACTCTTGATGATTTATTTGGAACCCTTCTATAATAGGAAGATATACTAAAGAGAGATGTTGAGAAAGAAAAAAATAAGAATGGTGGAGTTTATTTTACTAATACTTTAAATTTGATAAAATATTGGAATACTAAAAAAATTAAATAAACAAAGAAAAAGAATGTTTTTGCTCAATCTAATTCTAGTAATTTAGAACATTCAAAATCTGAACTTGAAAATATTTCTCAAATAAGAAAAACTATTGTGTGTAAAAATTATTTTCAATATCATTATATGAAAAGTAAAAAAGATAGAAATGAAAATAAACAATCCAAAGTTACTTTTTATGAGTGAAAAATAGATGGAAATATTCATCGTAAGTGTCAGAAGTTAAAAAGAAAATAAAGAAAGGGTAGAAATCTTGATATAAATCTAAAGATATTTTATAAGTCAAATAGAAAAATGTTTTTTAATGTTGCTGACACATTGAGTTCCAATTGATGTGATTCTGCATAAAATTCCTCAAATAATGAAATTCCATATCATATGAATATTGGTATCCTTGCTATAATACCTATTGATAATCATTTCGTTATGGAAAAGGTAAACACATCCAAATATCTTACTAATATGTCTATAAATACTAAATATCCTGGTGATAATGAATCTAAATTTTCTAATGAAGAAACCACCTCAGTAGAAAATAATACTCTTCCCTTATATAAGGATATTTCTCTCTTTTCTATGTTACTTGAAAAAAAAACATCAAAATCAATAAAAAACATAAAAAAGAAAATTATAGGATAAATATTTTAACAAAATAATCATTAGAAAATTCTAATGGTCTAGATAAGTAAACTTTTGAAATAGAAACTATTTACCAAAACCATGAAAAATACATTTCTAAAAATATAAGCTTTATAATGATTTTGTAAAATTTATTTCTGAGAAAAAATGTTTTAGAAACAAAACTTTCTTCTAAAACTAATACATATGAGGATAAGAATTTTGGTTATTAAACTAAAATCTAAAATTTATTCTCTAATAAACTCTTATCACACATTACCTATGGAAAATAAAATTTTTATAAAATGTACCAAAAAATTCATCCTCATGGTACTAGTTCTGGAATTGGTTGCTCCCTTCAAAAATTGGTTTTCAGTAATAATTATTTTCTTCCAAAAAGTTCACCATTTTCCACTAAATGTTAAACATGTGGCCACTAGAATAAAATTTGTTCCCTTAATAAATTTTAATCCTTAATTTTTTAAAAACTATATTTTTCAAAACAAATATGTATTCTTAACATTTTCAGACCTAGGAAGGTTGGGGTTCTAAAAGTATAATTCTTTTGTTAGGAAATAAAAGGTAGTAAGAAAAATAATAATACATGGAACATGGATAGTTGTTGTTCCTTGCATATGACTAGTAAAAATGATATCTTTGAATAGATTATCAAGATTAAATGTGGAAAATTTAAATTCAAATATAATAATAAGGGTATGATTATCGGTATAGGTAATATTGTTCTTATTTGAAAAGATTTTATTTCAAATGTTTTCTTTGTTAAAGGCCTTGATCACAACCACATAAGCATAATTATATTATATGATTAAGGTTACATTGTGAATTATAGAGATGATAAATGTGTAGTACACAATTCCAAGGATTAATACATTCTTTCTTATGATAGTAATGAGAATGTTTACAAACTTAACTTAGAAGACCTTAGGAGATAAGACTTACCTTTCCATAGTGCAATGAAAGATCAATCTTGGTTGTGGAATAAAATGATAGGACATTATAACATTGAGAACTTATGTAAATTTACTATGAAAAACCTTGTTATGGATCTACAAGATCAAAGGTATGTTTATTCAAAAGTTTGTTACCCTTTTCAATATGGTAAGAAACAAAAGTCTAGTTTTAAATATATTAGTGTAGTTTCAACTAATTATTCTATATATTGTGAATATGGATTTATTTTTTCCAACATAAACTAGAAGTGTTGGGGGAATATTTTGCATATTTTTTTGGGATTTTGATTACACTAGATATACATGAGACTATTTTCTAAAAATGAAATTCAAATACTTTTCTTATTTTAAAACATTTTTCCAAAGATAAATATGAGAAAAAATTTCTCTTGATAACTATTCCTAGTGATCATGGTGGATAATTTTTAAATTCTTATTTTGAATTATTTTTAGTAACAAATGAATTAAAAAAAACTTTTCAACCCCTAGAACTCCTCAGAAAAATGGTGTTGTTGAAATAAGAAATTGTATTCTTCATAAAATAAAAAGATCCATTTTGAGTGAATACTCAATTTCTAAACCTTTTTTGGATTAAGTGGTCAGTACTTATTGTTATACTATAAATCAAGTTTTAATAATACCTTTTCTTAATAAACAACCTTATGTGGTATAAACTAATAAAAAACCAAATGTTCCACAATTCATAGTTTTTGGATGCACAATTTCAAATCTAAATACGAAAGATAATTTTCATAAATTCACACCCAAATCTGATGGAGGAATATTTTTAGGTTATTCCATTTCTTTTAAGGGATATAATGTTTTTAATAAAAATTCTTGTACTGGTGAGGAAATAGTACAAGGTAATTTAGATGAAACCACTTATTTTAGTTTAAAAAAACCCAGCCAATATACTCGAATTTGTTTTCAAAAACGGGTTCTCAAAATTTGAAAAAAAAAATATACTTTTAAGGAAAATACTCAAGATATAGTTTCTGAATTATTTATTCAATAATATTTTCTACTTTATGTTGGAGAACAGGTTTTACAAAACCATTGAAATGAGTTGTTTTTTATGAATCATCCTAGTGAAAGTATCATTGGATATGTTGATCATCCTATTAGGAGTAGATTCTTCTTAAAAATGAATTAGAATATATTGCTTTTCATTCCCAATTTGAACCAAAAAATCATGATGCGGTTTTAGGTGATGAGAATGGGATAAAGGCAATGGAAGATGAACTAAATGAATATGTAAGGAATAAAGTCTAGACCCTAGTTGAAGAACCTAAATATAATTCAATAATTGGAGTAAAATGGGTCTTTTGGAATATATGTGATGACAATGGAATAATTATTAGAAATAAAGAAAGGCTATTTTCAAATGATTATAAGAAACAAGAGGAAATAGATTATGAAGAAACATATGCTCTAGTAGAAGTACATGAATATACTCAAATTCTACTATCCTTTGAAATATTCTTCAATTTAAAACATTTTATAATGGATGTGAATTGTGCTTTCCTTAATGGTTCTGTGAAAGAATAGGTTTTTTTTGAACACCATCCTAGATTTAAAGATAAAAAACATCCTGATTACATTTTTAAACATACCAAATCTATATATGGAATTAAAAAATCCCTTAAATCATGGTATGATAGATTACCAATATTTTTATTACAAAACAATTATGTTAAAGGAACTAGTGATCCAACTCATTTCATAAAAAAATTTAACAAAAATATTATGATTATACAAATATATGTTGATAACTTTATATTTTGATAAACTAAAAATTATTTAATAGATTCCTTTTCAGATCTTATGAAAATTATGTTTGAAATGAGTATGATGGGTGAGTTAACTTACTTTTTAGGTTTTCAAATTTTATAAAAACCATAACGAAATTTTATATCCAAACATATGTATATAAAATATATTCTTAAAATGTTTGGGTACAAAAACAATAAAAGTACCAGTACTATTATAGGTACCTCCAATACATTAGATCTTGATGAGGCTGGGAAACCAGTTGATCAAACATTTTTTAGAGGTATGATAGGATGATTACATTACTTAACAAGAAGTCGATAAGACCTAATGTTTTCAGTATGCTTATGTGAAAGCTATTAAGTAAATCCAAATGAATCCCATCCTAAATCTATAAAATGAATTTTTTGTTATCTAAAGGAAACTATGGATTTAAGAAGTTTCTATTATTCTAGAAATTATTTTGAATTAATTTTATAGATACTGAATTTAGTGGTTTTATAATGGATAGAAAAAGTTCATCCAGAACATTTCCATTCTTAGGAGATTGACTAGCATTTTGGTCTTGTAGGAAACAACACTTTCTAGAACATTCCACTGCTGAATCCAAATATGTGGTAACTCGAATTTGTTGTGATAAATTGTTGTGGATGCAATAAATACTCACTGATTATGAAATGAGTTTAAAAAAATCCAATACAATGTGATAACACTAGTTCTATAGCATTAATTATGAACCCTTCACATCACTCTCAAGAAAAAAACATTGATATTAGGCATCATTTTCTTAGGGATCACACACATAAAGGGGATATCAGTTTTCAATTTATTGGAATTGAAGATCAACTTGCTGATATTTTTAAAAAAAACTTTACCTACCGATAGATTTGAATATATTAAATCGAAGCTAGGAATGATCAATGTAAAATTATTTTTCTTATCTACTTATTGTTTTAACTATCTCTTTAAATTAAGCTACTCCTTTTCATATGAGTACTACATATATCTGTTGTTATTTATAAACTGTTAGTTTTTTAAAAGTTTGGATTTCTTAAAAGCATAATCATAATGGGTTTTATGGAATAATAATTCATTATAAAATTTACTAATTCTAAATTCCTAAATGAATAATTGTACATAGAAAAATTTTCAAATGTTTCGGATCCAGGTTTTCTAATGATTATTGAATCCAGATAATTTTTTTAAGGAAATTATTAAATATATCATTACTTCTATAAAGTAGTTTAAGTCTTATTTTAAAACATCTATTTTAATTTTTAGTATTAAAAGTAACATATATAATATTTTAAAAACTATCATATGTTATTAAGTTTAAAATTTTCAAGAAGAACATGTTATTCATACCAAATACACATTCTACTCTAAAATGTATTCTTCTTGTCTATTTTTTTCTTATTCCGATATAATTAGTTAAGCTTATTGATGCTATTTCTATTAGTATTTTGTTTTTATAATTTTATTCTTTCTTATTAATTACCAATATTATACAATTTCAGAAAAACCTTTTGAGTTCAAAATACCTTAAATATTTATTCAGATGTTTTTCAACTGCCAGATCAAAAGGCCTATTATATAAACAATTGGACTATTTTGGAAGTCAAATCATATTATAGATAATATATATAATGGAGGGAATCCCTATCCCAAATTAGTTTCTCAAGATATTTTTCACATACCTACTGTTTTATACAAATATTCAAGTCTGGAAGAGTTTATTCTTGTGTGATAGTTTGTATTAACTGTTGATCCAATTGATAAGAAACGTTATTTCTAAAAATGGTTTGTCTTTAAATAAATTTTAGTATAAAGATATTAATTTGACATATATGAAACTTATTTTAATGGGGCTATTGCATTTCCAGGATGGGAATCAACATGTGTCGAAAAAGAAGATGTTGAAATTGACATGTATTATCCAGAACATGTTAATGAGTTTTATGATTCTTTAAATCTTATCAAATAAGAATATTTCTATTCCTTTAGAATATATGAAGAAATATACAAATTCTCAGAAATGAAACTATAATAATTTGTTGGTGTACCATCTGGAGGATATTCTCATTGTTCATCTCATAAAATTCCCAAATCCTATATAAATTGTGATAAAATTAAGGTCGAGGGATATTTTTTTTCATGAAGAAGGAAATAGATAATTTTACCTTCTTAGTTTGGACAACCATCTTATATATTTGTGGATGCATGGTTTTTTTCATGCAAAGGAGACTGAGAAACTCTAAAAGTCATACATATTTTTTTGCTGGATTATTTGGTCAACTTGAGGAAGATTGATCTTGTGATATTTTTTATCTAGATTGTTCATAATGTTAAGCAAAATTCAATCGAATAAAAAATTATTATGTTCCCAGATTTCTTGAGAATGACCATTCAGTAATGTTTGAAGTTCATAAATTTTGAAAAAATGTCTAATTCTATGAGGGAAAATGTTTCTTTTATTAGTGAGTATATAGTAAAAATAATGAAGTTGACATTTGATGAGAAAACCACAATGTTTGTTAAAAAACCCATCACCATTGCATTAGATCTAGAACCCTCAAAGAAGTTAGAAAAAAATTAGGAAAAGAAAAATAAAAGATGAATCCTCACTTACTAAATAAGAGAAGATGAAACAGAAGAAAAATAAGGTTCATGATGATTTTTTTATGGAATGGATGAGACTTAAAGATAATAATGATCATGGTGTTCCTAAAATATGATTAAAACCTTCTGAAGCTATGTAATTTAGGATTGAAGGTATATAAATTCAAGACAAAGAAGATAAAAAAAAGAAGAAAATAATGAGACTATGAAAATATCTTCTGGGAAAAAATATGTTTAAGGGTGTTGAAACAACATCAAGAAATATATATTTACCTTCTGATCATCCAACCCTATATGCAAGGCAAGAAGTTCAAGAAACATCAGTTGTTCACGTTGTTCCTCTCTCTGACAAAGAGAATGGAAAAAAAATTAATTAGTCAAGAATTAGTTACAATAGTGACATAGGAAAAACCATTGACACAAGTTTCTTTATAAAAAAATTGTCACCATCTCAAAATTATCAGTGTCACCCTATCAAGAGAAATATTTCCCACTGATTTCTTATGGAAAAGATATTGTCAAAACAGCTCACCAGCTTGGGGAAGAGCTTAACAAAGAGGGGAGTGATATACCTAAGGGCCACTAAATAGAAGTCTCTAAAAATAATGATAAGAATAAGTTGGTAAAAAAATATGATGCCATGAAAGATGAAAAACATTTCCAATAAGTAAAATAAGGATATAATAAAGGTGAATTTATTAAATATGTTAATGGAGAAGAAAGTGGAAAAGAAAAATAAAAAGGATATGGATTTGAAGAATGACAAAGAATGTGATAAGGAACAAACTAATTCTGAAAAATCATTGGTTTCATCATCATCACCATCATCCTAAAAAATAGATGATGAAGAATCAGAAAATTTAGAAGAATAATCATCAATATTAGAAGAAGGAGAGTCTTTATCAAAGAAGGATGTGGATGATAAGGTTTTAAAGACAAAACTTTATGAAAATATAAATACTTATGATATAGATATTATGTAAATTTATGATGAAATATTTACTCCCAGCATGTTTGAAAAAGATAAAAATAAATCATTATAGGTTTTTAAGAGAAAAATCAATGTTTAAGTTTTCAGAACAAGCCAATCAAATCTTCCTCAACCTGATCCAGAATTATAAGATTAATCTGTAACTATTTCTCTTAACACTAAAAAATAATTATAATTTTCCAACATGGGTATATCTATTGGAAAATTTTCATTTTCTATTGGTAAAATGATTTACCAAAAATAATTATCCAGTCACTAAACTATCAGTAAAAACTCTTCTGTTAAATGTTATTGTGACATATAAAATAGTTCCGTTACTATTATAATAATACCAACTGATGATATATATATATATGTCTGTAAAAGTGTTTAGATAAAAATTAATATGATAAATATATATTTCAGTAATGATACTAAAAATACATATTATATTTTTAATAATTACTTTTAAATAAAAATATATAAATATTTATTGATAATAAAATATCATATTATATTTATTAATTTATCATATATAATACACCTATTTTAAATACCATACTGAAGAAGATTTTCACACCTATTAAAACTTGGAAAAAGTTTAATTATATTAATAATGTAATTTAATACAAATTGAATCAATACATAGTAGAAGTTGATTGATAAGACCGTAAAAACAAAAAAAAACCCAAGATCTATCTTTGCAGTTGTAGTCATTGCACCCCCACCACCCATTTCGTCTTTGGATTGCAATCCTCTAATACTTTCGTATCTTGACTGCAATCCTATAACACCCATCATGGTTAAAGTATAATAACTTATGCTAAATATCTTTTATCACCCCCTAAGTAGTCCATTATAAGAAACAAACCAAGTCAACTCCAGTACCATTAATGAACCTCATGTTAATGTTATGTTGTACCCTTCAAGTCCAATATCTACACCACACACAATCAAAAAGAATACCCAAAAATTAAAGAAAAATATATTCATGATTTGGAAAAAAATAATTATAATAAAGTATAAAAAAATTAATGTCATAGATTTAAGAAATTGAGAAGAAAAAAAGCTTACAAAAAATCAACTCCCATAAAAACTGTAGCTTTTCCCTCCTGGTTGAGCAAAAAAAATGGCCAGCTTTATCTTGAAATAACCATAATATTTTCAAACTTCAATTAACCTACACAAATAAGTATTTAAAAAAATTGTGAAAACTGTATTCTTATAAAATAATTCATCAATGTTAGATATGAGAGGTAAATGAGAGTCCAAAAAGATCACAGTAGTATCCAGGGATTGATTGCAGTAGTTGTCCTTGTTGAGGATGGATACTTCTAATAGTAATTTGTTTTGTTATAGGAAAAATAATTCTGAAATGAAAAACCTTACATCAATCTTTATAATCTAATCCATAACGCTTAAAATAGTGCAGCCCCTAGTAAGACCAGTATGATCTGTAATTTTCCCATTATAAGGAGGCTTGACTACAAGATGAGCTCCAACAACCATTGAAAGAGGAAAATATGCACCAATAAAAAATTATACACGAAGTTGTGCACCCACATAAACTCACAATGCTAAATGCTGAATGTAAAAAAACATTATTTTAATGAAAAAGGTTGAACACTAAGAACTTGTAAAGGAGGATTCAAAGAGAACCCCATCTTGATTTAGTTTAATCTCAAAAAATAAAAATAAAAAAAATTAAAAATCATGTGAAGTATTCCTTAAGAAAGAACACTATAAAAATAATAATATTACAGATAAAAGATTAAATAAGAAACTTT
The DNA here is from genome assembly GCA_963277665.1 of Viscum album. NCBI lineage: Eukaryota > Viridiplantae > Streptophyta > Magnoliopsida > Santalales > Viscaceae > Viscum > Viscum album. Next base: position 1,078,940,059 of record OY728145.1, on the reverse strand, counting down.
TATCACAATAATCAACAAAAATTGACCAAAAATCAAAACTAGAAAACTACTATCTCATCAAACATAAATAAAAATCCAGCATGTAAAGAATACAAACAAACCAACACGTAACTCCCGACTACACAAACTATACCATCTGTAAGTTTCCATCAGACACTTCACTAGGTTAACCAGCATGAAAAAAGAGTGATAATGACAACATTCATTTTAACCATATGGGATCTAAATTCTGCATGAAAACAATAAGAATTGATTACTCTCTTGAAAAGTTAAACTTTCATCAAATCACTATGTTGTTGTCCTTACATTGAATTAAATAACAGTGTATCATCCTCATTTTTATTTCCTAAAATTAAATCCTGTTAGTCCATTCAACAACTACAAGTATTAGATGATTCAAAAAATTAATTTCATCATAGATATTACTAAAACCATGAGCATAAAGCTCAAGGATAAGCAACCATGTTATTGGAAGCTTCCCCTGATTCACAAAACTATAGCCATTATTCTTGAGATAAATTTTAATAGTTTTTTCAATCGTTTCAGCGTCAAATTTATCACCAAGGAATTTATAATGTTCAAAACCATCACTAGATAAAAAAATAATCTAAGGAAAATAATGTATGTTATAATTATGTATCATGATTATATTCAACAAGCATGGATTCATATTTAAAGAAATTATATTTAACATACATATCAAATTAAATCAACTTGTAAAATTTCTCTAAAAGTATACAGGAAGGTATTTAAGAATACATGATTTTAACTAATGAATATTCAATATTATTTTCAATAAATAACTCATGAAAAAATTCATATCAAAACAACACCAACATGGCTTTAGACTAAACCCCCAACATTTTTTAAAAGCAACCAAGTTGTTTTGTAAATACCATGATGTAAAAACATAGTGAAATGAATATTTGAATGAAAATATTAGGCAGTAACACATAACCATCATAATGATGTGGGTTACAATATGTATCAAAATGAATGAGATGTTTTTTTCAAATTAAAACTAAATAAAGAAAGTACTTTCTTATAATGAGAGGGTGTTATCCTCTAGAAAACAATGAACCATCCATCCTTCTATTATTAAATTTCACTAAACCTAACTTTTCAAATTGAAGTACCGAAAAAATAAGAAAATTAAAGATTTAATTCAATAATTTATTTCAAGAAGGATAAATCCCTATAAAAAAGGGTAAAGTACATTTTTCATCCATATTGGCATCTAAAAAAATCATGTCGACTTCAATACTAGTGAGGAATCTCTTGTCGCTTTTATACCACACCCTTTAACTCCAAGATATACACCACACAACCAAGGAGAATTCCCACAAATATATGAACATATAAAAATTACATGAAACCAAAATAGAAGGTAATGTAAATATAAAAAATGATTTTCAAAGAATGGGAATTCTTCATATCCCACCAAATTAAGTCAGAGCTGGTACTAGAGAGGAACCTCAAGTCGTTGTTTTTCCACACCCTTTAGCTCTAAGATCCCCACCACACACAGCCAATGTACATACCCACAAATCAGTGAAAAATATATACATGAATTAAAACCAAAATAGAAATAAATTATAGTATAAAAAAGAATTTAAGTTGAATGATATAATAAGCATGAAAACATTATTGACCATTTGTAGATTACTAACTGAAATTGTTTTTAAAGATAGTGGATACATAGTATGGGAATGAAAATGTTATTTTGAAATAATCCTATCCAATCTTAATTTTATTCATGCTTCAATCTATACTAAGTTGATCAAGAATTCCTTTCCATCTCATGGTTCAAGATATGAAATCTATTACAACAATATCATTTTATATAAATGTTTCATTAATGAATTGTAGTAAATTTCACTACAATATAGTTTTAGAATATGAATATAGTATATAATAGTTTTTTTAATATAAGTATACAATATATATATGAATAGGAATTCTCAGATTTTAAGAAAATCCTTAATTCTTATAATGTTGATGGGTTTTCAATAAAATCCTTAATTTTTAGAAACATGCATTCCCTTTAGAAACTAATTACTTAAGTAAAAAAAGAAAATTTAAAGTATACCTTCTTTATAGTGCAATATATATATAATACAAACAATAACATAATAGTAGTATTACACTCAAGGGGCCTGAGAATTTGATCTCACCTCACAACTTAAGATTTTTTTCATGTCCTTGAATTGATTCTTACATACTTTCGTATCTTCATAAACATCATATTCATGAGATATTTATTCCATAATTTTACTCATCCTATGTTAATCTATGTATCTTTATAAAACTAAAATCCCTAAAGAGTCCAACATTCCAAATTAATTAACTAAACACTCTAACAACAATGAAAAAACATTGAATTGGGTAGGAACTAAGAGCACATGTCATATGATTGGGGATTTAAATACAATACAAAACAAGAAATATGTAGCAGAAAATATGCCCAAGAGGTAAGAGAATAATAAATATTCAAGGAAGGATAATTTATTAAGATAAAAAAATCTAGAAGAGTCTCTATACTATTAAAATAAAAAGGTAAATAATACATGAGACCAAGGTCGTAAAGCATATATGACAATAAAGATTGATAAGATCAAATCAGGATGATGATACTAATTTACTTCCATTGAATAAAATTTTTCTATCAGGTAAGATGAATTTAGACAGTACGTGAAATTATACATTTCAAAATCTACTAAATCAACATCAATGGTCCATCCTATTTAACAGCCGGAGGAGGATCACTATGAATAATGAACCCCACTCGAAGGTGGGGGCTCGATAATCAAGGTTGGATTCTTTGGAATATGGAATTAGTGGATGAGTGCATAGGCTTAATGGTGGGATCTAGATTGTTCTTGGTCATCCAAAATAAGTGGATGAAGATGCTTCCTGTTGTCTGGGGTTGGCGGTTCTTTGTGGAATGGTGGTGGCGATTCACCGTGATAGGGTCTGCGTGGCGGGATCAGGCCTCATTGATGGTGGCGTCCTGGTTCTATGTGGTGAGGGTCATGCAATTGAATACATAATGGTTGTCATATTATGGGTTTGTATATGGGACTTTGGGTCACTTTGTGACATTTGAAAACTTGGGTAAATACTGAGGTTATGAGTTTTATTTTCAACATCGATGATTTTAAATTTTCCAAAAAAAAGAATCATATAGTATTGATGGGGGATGAGGCCAAATGAAGCACACAACCAAACAGAGTAAAAAAAAGAACCATTGAGTTAGTGGGATGAAATCTAAGATAGATGAGATGATATGTTAGGTGGGATGATGGGGGATAAGGCCAGAGTCAGGTAGGGTCAGATGTGAGGCAGGGTGGTAGGAAGAGAGGCAATGGGTGGTGAGGTCAAACATAGGATTTGCCAATTAGGTTAGATTTTTTGATAAAAGTACTTAAATATTTAATAAATAAATAACATTGAAAAATAAAATAATCGAGGTCAAACACAGGACATTCAAATTATGGTAGTATTAAAAATAATATTTAAATATTTATAAAATAAATAATATTGAAAAATATAAAAATAGATAATATTAAGAGAAAATTAAATAAACAATATTTATAAATATAAAAACATATAATATTTTAAGAAAGTATAAAATTAAATTCAATTATGACATGTTTTTAATAAAATCTTGGGAAATAGAAATTTAATATGGTCGTAAAAATTTCATAAATATATATAAAATATGTTTCTCTATATTTTATATTGTTAAAATCTTTTTTTTTGTTATCATATGGTTTATTGTAACATTTTTTATTAATAGAAAAAACTTGTTAGTAATAGGGGTTATTAATATTAGATTCAGGATTTAGTAAATAAATGTTGGTTTTGGTATGATAAAACAATAGATTCAATAATTTGAAAATGATATGTTTGTATTAAACAATCAAAATCATCAAATATTTATATTGGTAAAAATAAATAATGGTATTAACAATTAATACCAATAAAACTTAATATTTTTTGGAAAGGATAATTTTTACTAATGGTTATATTATCTATCAACAAATTTCTATTTTTATAATAAATTTTTTAGTGAAAGTGTTTTTATTATATCATTCACTATTTCAAAAGAATTTAAGCGATTATTCCTTATTTTCTGAGAATGGAAGAAAGGGTTTAAATGATTGAGGAGAGTCTTTCTCAGAAAAAAGACCCTATCAAAATACTAAGAGAACTAGTTACCCATATTGGTGTTGATTTAAAAAAATTTCAATAATGTCCAAATTCCCATTGAAAATATTTTAATTCAATGGTGAAATAGTATCATAATGTCGATTTTGGTGTTTGGTCCCATGATGGGCAGATTCAAGAAATTATGAAGATGATGATCGAATCATCTAGATCCTTCAGTCAATTAGAAAAATACATGTTTCAAAGGGTGAAATTTGTTGAAGAAATCAAGGATTATACCAATGATAATAAAGAATAATTAGATGATATTAAAATCAAAGACAAAGATTTAAAGTCGGAAATGTCTAGAATATAGTTTTGTGAAGATGATTTAACCACACTCAATGATCAGAAAAGGGAATATATTTAGGAAGAAAAGAATCAAAAAGATGTAAACCAGACCCTAAAATATTAGAGGAATAAGTTAAAGAAAACTCACAAGGAATTCAAGAAGATAAAGTCTATTTTGAAGGATCACATGAAGAATGAATGATTTTTTTCTGAACTCTTATTTTATTTTGTACTTAGAAAAACATTTTAAATCTTTTTTTTGAATGAATTACTCAATCGTCCAAAACATTTTCTTGAATTTTTTTTTTAAAAATATCGATGATTGGTTATTTCACCATTTTATATTTTTTCATACAATTCCTTTTCTATTATCTAATATTTTAGGAAATTAAAAAAAAAATCCACAATACTTTTTGAAAATCACAAAGGGGGATATATTTCTATAATGTTAAACTACATATAGTAAGGATTTCATTCTAAAAAGGGGATGAATTTATTTATTAAAAAGTAATGAAACTTTAAAGGGATTTTATTACATTCATCACTCTATCTGTTGTATATAGATACTTATAAAATCTGAGAGAATTACGATTCAAGTTTTTTTTTCTGAATATGATGTTTTCTAAAATCAACAACTGTTAGTTTTTTTAAAATATTTTATTTCTTTTAATAATTACTTTTTATTATTTCAAAAAAGGGGGATATTTTTGAGTTATAACTTTTAATTATAACTTTTCTATTTTGTTTGGAAATCACAAAAACATTATTTTTATTTACTTTACTAAATTTCTTTGTGCAAAGTCTTTTACATGTTTTTGTAGAAAAACAATATTTTACTGTACTGAGAATAACATCTAAAGTATTAATATTTATAAACTCATATTTCTTAAATATGATAATAGTAATGGGAGTAAATATGATATATTCTTACTCAAATTTTTATCAATATAAATGAAATACTTTTTTGTCCTTTAATGTAATAATGTCTTCATATTTAGACTAACATTGATACCGAATTAACCATACTGAACCTATTTATGATAATCGTATTGAAAATTTTAAGGAGGTCCATCAGAATAACCTTTTGTTTATAATGTGAATACAAAAAGCTGATTTCTAACATAAGGAATATATTTTACACTAAAAATGATGTGTATTAATACGATGTTAGACCATCATTTATGCCATGATTGTCTTTTTATAGGTTTCCATGTTGTTGTAGAAAACTCAAAGAAATATGACCATTAGAGGTTTAAGACTATTCTTGGGGGAATGCTTATAAATAACCAGTAATTCAATTAGTTTTCTTCTAATTGATTTCATTTGAAAATTTCTCTCTTGAGAGAGCTCTGAAGATTGAAAGTGTGAACATCTAGTTCTTAGTCATTGTAATCAATTATAGTCTTCAATATTTTAATCATTGAGACTAATTTAGTGAATATTATCGATAAATTGTGGGGATAGAAAGATAGAGGATCTGATCGCCGTATTGATCAAGGGCATGTGGAGATAGTAGGACTGAGCCAATCCATCAGATCAAGGGCTCCCATGTATAGGAAGACAGAGAATCCAATCATTATATCAAGGTATTTCCTTAATGAGGAAGACATAATTTATTATATGTATAAAAGAAGGGACATTTATCCAAGGTTATTGAATAACCCTATATTTGGGTTAAACGAATCCTATTCAATTTTTTTTACTTGTATTTTTAAAGCTGTAAATTTCTCTATGCATATTTGTAATTGTATTATTTTAATGTAACATGTATACGATAAACACATTGATGTAATTTGATTTATTGCAATTTGAATTGTATACTCTGTTTAATCATAGTTACTTTTATTTCAATATCCATGTAATTATGATATCTTTTTTATTACGATATTCTGTATTGTATGTTGTGAATATGATATCTTTGTGATTATGATATTCTATACAGTATGTTGTGAATATAATATCTGTGATTATGATTCTAGGATATTTAGTTTAATTTTATCTAATTAAATTTAATTTTTTTACTTTGATATTATCATAGCTAACCTAATTATGATAACTTAAAAACCAAACCTAGGACCATGTATGATTAGTTACATAAGGGGATTTGTGAATTTTTAGCTTAATTCTTTTAATATTATTTCATTTATTAAAAAATATGGTTTTATATTCTATATTTCACCCCTCCCACACTTGTATTAAAGAGATCTATAAGAGATCATTCGATCCAACATTATATTTCGGAAAGATAAGGACACCAGATCCTACCACCCATCAGACCTTTATATTCAGATTCTCTATGTGTTCCAACATGAACTTTTCCTACTTAGAAAACCATATAATTCCCTCAGTACAATTTCTCTAATCTACATCATAACATTTGAAAATGAAATTCATCCATAAAGAGCATCCCTTAATAATTTATCAGGTGAGCTTGGCCTGCATGGTTTTCATTGAACCCAAAATACTACAAAGGTCGATCCCTCCATCATCAATTAGTTTGGTGAGCCTATTATTTAATGCCCAATGAAATCTACCACCTTGGTAAGAATCCACAATAAAATCCATATATGTTTTCTCTACCTTTTAAAGGATTCATTTTGAGAGATTAATGATTGAGAGGATCTGCATTAGAATAAATTTTACCACACAATTAATCAAGGTGATCCTTCCTCCATAATATAAGAACTTATTATTACAGTTGAGGATGTTACATGTAACTCTATTAATAATGTAATTGAATAGATCCATATGTATTCTACCATCCAAAATGGGGACTCCACGGTAAAATATTGAGAATGAGTGATTTTCTATGTTAGGATTGTCTTGTATGGTTTTCACACACCTGAATGAATATATTTTGGTAAGAAACACATAACCTTCTTCCTTTATTAATGAATTATCTTATCCAATTGGAATAATAACTCATAAGATTATTGAACCCCCTTATGAAACTTTTCCTTCTGTTAATGAAAAATAACATGTCATTAGAAAACATTAATTGAGAAATCAGTCCTCTTCCAACCCTACATCTGAAATGAATAGTAGTTCCTTCCTATATAAATTGGGGAATATTTTGTGAGAGATCATATGTGTTAGAATAAAGAGACTTTGAGAAATTGGGTCACCCTGCCTGGGACCCTAAAAAATTTGATAAATCCAAAAATCATACCCATCATGTGGTTTGAGATCCACAGTTAAGCATAGAGTCTAAAACTGAAATCACAAGATCATGTTGAGAATCCAAAAAGTTGAATAACACTTAAAATAAATCTCCACTCAATATTATTATAAGATTTATCGATTTCAACTTTAATAATGACATTAGAACCCATGGTTTTGCAATTGATGACAATTGACATCTCCTTTGCTATACCAAAAACACCTTTCATGTTATGATCCTAGATAAAACCATGTTGTTCCAGAGAAATAAGCCTTGGAAAAAGAATCCCAAGTCTTCAATTTAGAATTCAATAAATAATTTTTTAATTTATGTTGAATGGTAATATCAATATATACTGGTTGAGTGTACAAAGATCCTTAAATTCAGTTATGAGAACCATTCTTGAAGCACATATTTCTCATGAAAGAGTTCCACCTTTGAAAAAATCTTGCACTACCTCATCAACATGTAACCTATAAACATCCCATTTAAAAACATAAAAATCACATAGAAACCCATATGGGGAAAGATTAATTTTTTTTATTAATATTATGAGTGGCCACTTTGATCTCGTGATCACCAAATATATCACAATGAATTGCATTATCCATTATTTGGACCAAGTTAGGAATAAAATTCATGAAAAAATCCTCACCGCATACCTTATTTTGATTCCATTCAGTGGGAGAGTCCAAAAACTCCATAATACTCATGAAATATTCCACCACAAGACTCCCTACCATGTAATTATCATTGGTAAACAAGCCATCCTTGAGCCTCAAGTTTATCCTACTATAACCTTATTTTCCTTCACAAATTCATGTAAGTAAGTAGAGTTATTGTCCCCTATCTAATACAATGATCTCTAGAACTGTCCATATTGATACTTTATACCACCAATAGATTTGTGGCCAATATATTTTGTTTTTACACAAGAAGAGAAAAAAACTCATCATCCCATAAATATTTAAGTCGGGATTCCGTAATATTGATGTCTTAGCTCTTCCAAACTAGATGATATTTTACTATTAGTGATCCCTCAAAGGAATTATTTCTTCAGGACTTAAAGTTTGTTGAAAATCCTTGGCCATGAAGAACCCCTTATTAGTTGACCCAAATATCATATAAATTTCTGGAGAAATCCATCAATCCAAAAACATTTTATCAAGAAGAAAAATCTATGAGGCCTACTGCATCCCCTCTTATAAAGATCTAGAAAGGGGGAATGGTCCGATACAAAATGAGAAATATTTATGACTGGGGACTAGAGAAGTGAATCTACACCTTGGAGTTTTGAGAGACAATGATCCATCCAACTCCAAATTCATTAGCTTCCTTTCCTGTTCTTGAACCATGTGAATTTTGAGCCTGAGAATCCCATATCCATGAATAATTTTTTATGAGGAATTTCTTCATGTCAAGCATAGAATTTCTAGAAAAATACAGCCCTCCCCTTTTCCCTCTTTCCTTTATAATATAATGAAAATCACCATCCATAAGCCAGGGTATGTTTCCCACTAGGAAATTAGATCTTTTTCTACAAATCGATTCTACCTAAAATATCACATTTTTTATATTTGAATGAGAAGAAGAAATCCATTTCCCTTGAGGATAGATTTTTTGTGATGTGTTCAGAAGATTCCTCAACCAAATACACTAAAAAATAGTTTTTCTAGAAGAACCATATTTGAGAATTAGTTGGTGAACCATTAAGATAATTCAGGAAACAAAACCTTCTTGCAAAAGAGTTGATGTGATTATCATGGTGATTTGATTCCAGAACCACCACCAAAGAAACATTAATATGACTAGCCTCATTGGATAATAATTCTATCTCCACTCATTTTCCAAGGCCTCCTGAGCTCCATATGATGATAAAAATCCTTAAAAAACAGAAGCGATGACCTTGAAGCCGATATTTTTGGTCAACTTGGTATTTGTAGTGGAAGATATTGTCTCCCTGAATTTAGCATGATTATTACGACCACCGTCCGATGTATAATAAGGAAAATTAAATACTAGAGGGACTTTAGACATGGGATACAAATAAATTCAATTTTAGGATTAAAAATGTATTTTTATAAATAATAGTTTTCATCACGTTTTTCTCACTTATTACAAAAATAATAATCTAGTTATAAAAATTGAATCTTAAAAAATGGGTCCAATATTTGGAATCTATCTAATTTTTTTTAAATATACCACTTTTATTTCTAGCCATTATGAAAAGTTACCTTAGTAAGTGTGTGTCACCTTGGTAATGTTCAATTGGGTAAAACAAGGTTAAAACATAGGTTTAAGGATTTAAAATTCCAAAAAATAATCATTCATCCTATTGGATGATATTATTTTCAGCATTATAATGAATACAAATTATGGACATGAGGTACCATTTTTCATTGATTATGATATTTATATTATTTAAAAAAAGGATAAATACAAAATGTCATTATCTTGAATTTAATAACTCAAAATTTTAATTATAATGATAAATATTTGATAAGTTCTGTTCTAAATATTTATTTGAAACATGAATTCATTTTTTATCTTGGTAGTTTATTTATAATTTTTAGTGAATTCATAATCAACTTAAATGCATGCACAATGCCAGAAAATATTTATTAGATTAATAGAGAAATAAAATAAATGATTTTAAAAATAATAAATGTCATAAAATTTTGGTTAATATTATTATATATGAATTTAATAGATAAATAAAAAAATAATCAATGTTTTAAAGGTTTATTTTTAAATTACTTTACTATCATGTTGTATTTAAAGTCGAATTAAATTAATAGTGTTAAAAATGTCATTAATTATATATTATGTTAACTAATATTTTATTAAATTATTTAAAAATAATAAAAAACATTAAATTGTAAAATTAGGATAATAAATGTTCTGAATTTTTATCCCATGGATATTTATGATGTGATATTTACATTATAAGTAATATTAAACTCTTTAGTATTTAAAAGTCATTAACTTAGTAAAAAATAGAATTGGATAAATAGGGGTGAAACCAAATTATATGCTTTAAAATGACTCAAATCCTATAGAAATATCATTTTATTATTATATTTAAACCTTGACACCCTTTTCATAGAATCTACGCCCATTTGAAAGCATTTTTGTTGAGAATTACATAATTATATTTTAATCATTTTTGTAATTCCATGTGTATCATTTCCCTCCCTTATAAATGGACACCCATTATCTCTTTTATTTAAAACTATCCAAGATATATAATTCAACAAAAAACCTATAATATTATATTTTCAACTTTAATATAAATAAATTAGTGTTTTTTTTCTTCTTAAAATACCATTTCAAGGGTCCTTAATAAAGGATCTAATGGTGGTATCTTGAAGAAGAAGTAGTCACAACACCCAACCTATTTCAAATTATTTTTTTATAATTACTCTAATGATATGAAATTAATCACAAAATAAAAAATTTAGAATGAAAAATATTATAAAATATAATTATGATTATCTAACAACAACTATCCACCCACTTCTTTATGAAATGAGAAGTGAAAATATCACTCATGTATAATTACACACTACTACCTCCATATAGCGATACAATTTATTTTTCATCACCATAAATAATTTATTGTTTTAATTTTTATAAATTATATTAATGAAATTATTATTATTTTGGAATTATAATATAATATCTACCTTCTATCCTTATAATATGTAGGAAAGTGATAATGTCACTCCTGTGTATGTGTGGACAACCATAATGTAAATATTTTATCATTTTTGTTTTACATTATTGGTAATAAGGATAGATAAAATGTATATATATGATATATATGATATAATGTTGATTATGTAATGGTGAATATTGTTTATCTTTTGTTTATTCCATCTGTCAAAAAGTGAAAATGGTGCTCATGCGTACATAAATTCTACCATCTCCATGAATAGTGTAACTCATTTTTATATTTCTAATTTTATTTGATAATTAAATAAATATATATATAATTAATATATATGATATTTATATAATTATTAACATTATATATATGATGAAACCATGATCAATGTAAAATTACCCAAACTACTAAACCAATACATAGAGGAAAAACATAATTGTTATCACCATGAAGAGTGATTTTAATTAAACATTTCAAATTAATTATTGATAAAATGTTATAAGTAAATTAGATATGGTTTGATATATATGAATGTGTTTATATAATATATTTATAATAAATCAAAAATTATTATGCAGGAGGATTGAACACATATGATGAAATCAGACCTAAGGTAAGGGTTCTTAACATCAAATTATATTCTTTATGACATTGGTTATGTTGTACACCTATCTACTTTAATGAGGTGTATATAATACCAAATTTGATATATAAAATCTTTTATATTTTTATATTCATGGTATTTAATGATTTATTTGATGTTAATTATTTCATTGGGGTTATTATTTGAATGTAACCAAAATGTTGAGGGTTTATTTTGCAATCTCGTTATTAGTCAATATTTTTTATATTGGAGTATCCACTGGGGAAATTATATGATATTTATATATTAAAACCAATATATTTTATTATCCTATATTTATTTCTATAATGTACAAGTTTTCCCTACATTTTCCTCTATTTATATATTCAGTATATGATAAAAACTTAATAAAAACCAACTTTCTTTCTCACTTCGGCAAAAAATCATTTTTCTTCTATATCCCTGTTATATAGAAACGACTTCAAGAATGTTTTTAATATTCTCCTATGATTGATCAAAAAAATTTTGAAATATGACTTAATTTTTAAATAATGTTTTAAAAGAAACATTCTTGTCTTTTTATGAAGGATATTCCTTTGAATTTTTATTGAAAATGTTAAAATAATATTTGTTTGAACGTATATGACATGAGGGGAATTTACCATTGTCATTACCTCTCAATGATTTAAAGCATAATTTAAAAGTTTAAAATTTTCTTTTCATTGAATATATTTTTCCTAATATTCTGTAATCTTTAGTTTTCAAAATCTATTTTAAATTGGAAAAGGGCATTTTTGTGAATAATGTTTTTATTGATCTTTTGATGTTATTTATAAACATAAATGATAACAAAACAATTTGATACTTACACTGCACTGGGGTTATGTTGTGATCATAGAATCATTATTCTTCATATGTATGGTTAATGATTAGTTTTACTGGGGAAAGTGCTGACATTTCCTTTTCTAGTTCTTCCTGTATATAATGTTTTTTAATTATTAAGACATGTTTACTAAATTGTATTACTTATTCGCATGATGAATAAATTAGAATTATTACATTATGGAGGGATAGAATTATATTTACCTTGATGTATAAATAAGTCTCATAAGAAAAAACATGTTTTTTATTTGGTTGTGGCTTTACCCATTTATGTATGAAGTCTTGGGATGAGGCCTTGATAGTATGTTTATGACGTCTTTGCATGAGGCCTTGATGGTATGTTTGTGATGTCTGACATTATTCATTCTATAAATATGAAATTAATTATTCATTTCAATGTGATTATTTTAATTGTTATGATACCCATGAATAAGTTTCAAGCTCATGTGATTATTTATATTTAATTATCATGAGGTCCTTTATAAGGATAGTGCCTAAAACCGGAATTGGTTTTCTCGTATTATGTCAAGATCTAGAATTGATGTTGACAATAGACACATGAGACATTGGGTGACCCCAACTCACCAATTGAACGCTATGTGGATCCTAATAAATACCCTTTATCGGATGACAACAAATTTTTGCCAATAGAGCCTCAAGATCTTACCTCCTTTGCATTAGATAGGCATACATCAATGAAGACTACACCTAGTCAACATGACTCAATTGGGGATGATTCAATAAAATTAATGGAATCTATAGTGGACCATGATCCAAAGGAAGAGACTTTGGATGAGTTAGGGTTGCATCATACTTGGAGGATATACCGACACCAAATAATTTGTGGTGGCTCTTTGGGTGAATCAAATTGATGCAAAAAAATGATGAATGTAGTCTTGCAATGCCTAACTTGTGTTTCACTTTGTCATATCGATGATTTTATATCTATTGTTTTTTGGTGGCATTTTTTATACCACACTTTTGATCCTGAAACTCCATGTACCTCATGTGATTGTGGTTATTTTTTAATAAACATATTTAGTATCACGAGTTTGGGGCTAAAAAATCCATTGTTTGATCCATTTTTGATTAATAAATCTATAAATAGTAAAATTAGGTAAAAGTATTTTTCTCAAAATAATATTAACTATAAGGCAATAAAATAAAAGGTAATAATTTTAATATTTGTATTTTTATTTATTTAAAATTTCTAATATATCGATATATTATTATTAAAAACTAATTATATAGATGTTTTTAATATTTTGATTGCATATAAAAATATAATTAATTATTAACTACATTTAAATTTCTTAATTATATTTAAAATTATTTTAATTTATATAAACATATAAATATTTTTTATTTGTGTGTGTGATATATAGTATAACCAACAAATACCTATCTGTATCTGGATATACACATAGACATACACAAGCATGCACACACATAGACATACATGCACACACACCCACACAGACGAATACATATACGAACATGCATATACACATATATACATATACACATAAACACATGAATTCACATATATACACATACACATATATAAACATACTCATGCATGCATGTACAAACATACACATACATACATACACATACACATACATTAAGATACACATAAACATATACATAAATGTACATATATACCCACATATTGATACACATATACATACTCATACATACATTCACATACATGCACACGCACATACATAAACATATATTCACATACATACATATACACATACACATATAGATACATACATAAACATATACACACACACATACACACTCCCATACTCATATACAAACCTACAAATATACATACATACATGCACATCCACATACATATATGCACATACACATACATATGAATACACGTACATGTATACATGTACGTGTATAAACATATATAAATGTACATACACATATACACACATACATACATATACACATGTATACAAAAATGTATGTTTATAAATACATATACATACATACATACACATACATTCACATATACATGCATACATACACCAATGCATACATAAAATCACATATTCAAACATATACACATACACACATGCATACATACATATATTTTCATGTGTACATTTATACATATACATACATACGTGCACATTCATATTTTATATACATACATATACTTACCCCCCCCCCATTTTCACTATTTTTTTCTTTTGTCGCACCATGAGCTTTTCAAGTCATACCAAAATCACATCACCTTGTAATCCTGCATATTACCAGGGTTCAAACCTCATAACCTCTATTGAGGGGATTTCTAGACCATTTATTGCCAATAACACAAGGAGTGATGTGGGTGATGACACAAGAAAGGGTGGAGACTGAAGTACACGCTGGCATGACACATGACGTAGGAAGCGTGCCTTTACGCTAGTACATTGGGGCCTTCAAGATTTAAAATTTGTAATTAGATATATATATAGTGGGTCAACCCTTATAGTGTGGTGTGGTTTGTCTGTGTTATCTAAGAGGTGTGTGTGTTTTTTCATTTCATAAAACACCCAAGACCTTAAATATTAATATATAATATTTTAATATACATTTTTATTGTATTAAATACATTATATAAAATAAAATTGATTAATATAAAAAATTTTATCATATAAATTATGAAAATATAATTAATAATAAATTTCAAGTTTAATATGATTTATATTTTCAAATGTACATTTAATATGATAAAATATTTTAATATATATATATATATTTATATTTATATACATTATAATTTATATATATGACACAAAAAATGTGTATATATATAATTATAAATGTATATGTATATTATATATTATATAATTGTAATATATATATATATTTAAATATGAACATTTATTTATTTATTTATTTATGTAGTTCATATTACAGTGTTTTATAACATATTTGTGTGTGATTATAATTATGAATATGTACAAATTAATATATATATATATATACATATATATATAGTATTTAGATTAATATATATAATTATTTTTATATAAATCATATTTAAAAATATATTAATATGTATATATATATATTAAATTATTCATGGTGTCCTTTATCGGTGATAAAAAAATAATGATACATGTTGTAATTTATTATCACTAAATAAATTGCTGATAAAGGATTAACTTTATGAATATTAAAAACAGTGATGATAAAGGGTTCTCTTTTATCATTAATTTTTTTAGTAGTGATAGCGGTTTCCATTATCACTACTCATAGTTGGTGCCGAAAAATGTTTTTCCTTTATTAAAATTTCTTAACACTAATAATGTGTAACTGTAAGAACCCAGTTCTTATTCATGTTTTACGAGTTTATTTTTTTCCTTTTCCTTATGTGTTTTTGAGAAAAGAAGGGAAATGTTGGGAAAATCTTAAATTTATGGGTATACACCATGTACTTTTGTACACACGCCGTGTACCTTTTCTGTGTAGGACGAGAACATAGGGCATGTAGTCTTGTCAATGATTAAAGGTGTAAAAACTATCTACACACCGTGTACTTAGTAATACACACCATGTAATCAGCCGGCAGATGAACAATGAGGCGGTGTAAAGTAGCTAGTAGGGTAATAGTTAAAAAGGATAGTACACACCGTGTACATGAGAGTACATGACGTGTAGTTAAGTTTTTTCATTAAATACAGGTAGTATCCTCCTTATTCGGTAGAGGAGGAAGAGGCCTCACCGGGAGCAGTGGGAGAGGAGGCCAAGACTTGGAGGAGCTCACGATCGCTCATCGGGACTCCGATTCTTCCATCATCAATCTCGTTTGAACCACACAGGTAAGGAATTACCTCTCCTTGAATCTTTACATCCAATTATTTCCATAAGGGAAGTTATTTAGGTTTTAACGGGTAATCATTTATCTCTGATCTATGTCGTTCTTGGTTGTTTTGGGAGGCACCTTTCATGTATATCGATTAGAGGAGATCAAGGTATGTGGTCTTGTGTTTAATTCCAACCATCAAGTTGATTTTGTGTACCGTTGTGCCATGTGCCCTTGTTCAGGGTGTCATTTGGCTGAGAAATTGACTATTTAAATATCTAGAATTGCATAGGTGATATATTGAATAAGTATAAACTACCATTTGAGATTGTTGCTTTGATCAATGTTCACCCTGAGGGTGCGTTTCCCCTTTATTATGTTTGGCCAGGATACCCATGGGTATGCCGTGATTATAGCATGTTTTGAGTTTTCTTGAGAGGAAACACATATAAATTGTTTGCTTCTGCGTTGGGCTCAGGCCGATTACTTGTTTTTCCTATGGAATTCTCGAGGGCAGTGTTTGGTTTAGCCTGAGGGAAACGTTTCTTATGCCTGAGGGAAATGTTTTGTTTATCCTTAGGGAAGGATTTTTTAGACTGAGGGCAACGTTTCTTATGCCCGAGCGTAGTAGTTTCTATGCCCGAGGGCAGTCACCTGAGGGTTTCAGTTCTGTTTGCCTGAGGGTAATGATTTAATGTCTGAGGACAATGTTTACTTTGAATATTTACTGTGGTGTTTTCTTATGTTTTACCTTCCAAGATAAATCACATGCTTGGTATTTTAATTATCTCTTACTTGTTAGATAGCCAGTTTTGGTTTATGCTATGTCACTAGTATAAGAGATTTTTGGTCAAGGCCGTGTCTCGGAAAACTCAGAATTCAATTATATCGAACTGTTAAATAATTATTTAAAGGGTAATGTAACTGGTAGGAATGGTTACTTTTTAGTACTTCCTAGTTTACTGCATTTCATTATTTCAGACTATAGTTGCACGTTTTCACTGATATTTGGGCACGGGCCTTTGGTGGTTGCCTACTGGGATTTATTTCTCACACCCTGTTTGGGTCTTGTCTTAGGCCCAAACAGATTATGTTTCTACAGGTGTCGATAAGGGCAAGGGTCCTTACACAGGTATATGATTATTGCAGAGGTGTAGGAGAGCATGAGACCGAGCTTAGGCTTGCAATGCTGCTGCGTCCCTATTTCACGACTTTGGTTCTATTTTTCTATACTTTGTACCTTGTGCTGTATTGTATCAGATTGCAGTGTATCTGGTTTTGGATGATTTCTTAGAATTAGAGTCATGTTTTATCATCAC
The DNA here is from genome assembly GCA_963277665.1 of Viscum album. NCBI lineage: Eukaryota > Viridiplantae > Streptophyta > Magnoliopsida > Santalales > Viscaceae > Viscum > Viscum album. The sequence continues at coordinate 1,078,922,134 of OY728145.1, read as the reverse complement.
ATATATAACTGTTGGTTATCTTTTACTTCAGTTCTGTTGTCTATTTCATGTCGATATTGCTTACTACTTCAGCTTTTGTATGATTAAATTTTTTCTGCTTCGCTACACTTTGACAAATGAGGGCATAGTTTCCCCACTATCAGTCCTAGGACTTCGATGCTAGTCGGTAGCCTCTGGAATTTTGGGAAATACGGTTGAGGTCATATGAACTACCGGGTTCAAGGTACCCGTTGTGTGGCACCCAGATCTGGGATGTTATAAAGTGGTATCAGAGTGGGTTTCTTTTCTTTGACTTACTGTTTGGAGCCTATAGTCAGTGATAAGATGGAAATGGTACTTAGTAATAAGCTGTGGCCAGGAGTAGCTAACCCATGTACATGGAAATCCAATCTACCTCATTTAATTGCAAATTTTCTAGTTTTTCAATTTTACAGTTGATTTGATTTCACCATTGGGTGACACACTTTTGGTGTTCTATTTATATTTTATACATGGGTTTTATTTATTTGAAACCCGATGATATGAGGGTATGCCATCTCATAAATCATTAGGAACATGTTATAATCACATTTCATGCATAATTTCCATGCCATATAGTTGCATTAGAAATTACATATTGTTGTGATAGATGTTGTGATAGAAAATCCATGCTGTTGTGATACGTACCTTGATAGATAAGCTTACTATTGATAGAGTATTGTTTGTATGAGGTTTATTTTGATTGAATGCCAAACTGTGGTTCTTGAGGTGTTATGGGACCTCATTGAGTAGAATTTGATGGATCATTGACTTGTTAACCTTTTTATAACATTTATAAGATGAAAAGAATTGATTCATGCAAAGTATGGGCCCTCACGGATCGAAATTTGGAACATTGGTGTTCATTTCAGTGTTTTTCTGGGCTCTAGAGTAGTTTCTAAGGCTTACTATTTGAAAAAACTAGGAATACAAGCCTTGTAGTTTTAAATACACACTGTGTGTTCTTCTATTCGATAAGAAACTATTTTTTAAGTACACATCGTGTACCTTATGTACACACCGTGTAGTCTCTAATCATGTCATAGGATGTGTGAGAAGAGACATTGGATAGGGGAGTTCTTGAGGAAACACGATGTGTACCAGTTGTACACGCTGTGTAGAGTTGACCCTATGTCCGACAGTGTAACTAACAACATGGGTTGGTGTTACCTTTCTAGTATACGCCATGTATCTGTGGGACACACCGTGTAGTTTTGAATAGTGAGAGACCATGTGAACTTGGTCGTGTGGCTGGGGAAATAGGGTGATGTACACGCTATGTGCCGGTGTAACACGTTGTGTACCAAGGGTTGAGACATTCTCAGGCCGACATCAGAACATGACCATGTAAGGGATTAATGGTACACACCATGTAGACCTTATACACGCTGTGTAGTCTTTTTTTACAAGTTATTTTGGATCTTTCCCCTTTTGGTTGGCAATCTTAACCGGAAAAAAGAAACCTCGACTATAAATTAAACTAAGGAATGTGTTTGAACTTGTAGAGCCATGCTTCAGAGATGACCAAAAGTTGTTCTCCAAGATAGTGGTGACGATCATACTCCATAGAAGGTAGGACATGGGCTACCGAAGGATCCTCCATTAGTGCCAGATGTGGCACCAACCAGTATATCAGACACAGGTTTGGATGCGTAGTTCTGTGAAGGCTTCATGTGGTTCATGCAAACCTTACAAGGAGCAATGATGGTTGCCACATCTATGGTAGAGCAGACACGTATATTCCAGCAGCAGCATCCGCCTATGTTTTCAGAGGATGGCAGACCACAGGCTGCAGAGTAATGGTTGGGATCTATGCAGACGATCTTCAAGCATCTGTAGATGCCTCCTAGGAGGAGGGTCAAGCTCGCTACATATATACTACATGATTCCACCAAGATATGGTGGTATGTTTCCATCATGACTGAGCATCATTGAGACATGGCGTAGTAAAATTTTTAGAAAGTCTTCTATGAATTTTTCTTTTCGAAGACGCTAAGGGAAAATCAAGATTGAGTGTTCATGAATCTGATACAGGGCACCAAGTAAGTGATGGACTATTCTACCCTCTACACCGAGATACATCGTTTTTCAACTGTTCTAGTGGGTGATGAGATGTTAAGGGATAGACGCTTTGAGGATGGTCTTCGATATGAAATCTGAGCACTGGTGAATGTTTTCCGGCTCCCTACAGTGCATGCTATATTGAAAAAGGTCTTTATTACTGAGCGGAACCTATGGGAATCTAGTGGTGCAAACCAGGGTGTTTCGGCACTATTCTCTAGTAATATTTCAACTAGTAAGAGGAAGAGGTAGATGGATTTCTCTCATGGTGGCAGTACTAGCTAGAAGAATTCATTAGGTTGATAGGTAATGTCATACCAGTGTGGTAAAGTAGGGAGCAAGTGAACTCAATGTCCATGTGACCCAGTGGAGTGCTGAGATTACGACAAGAGGGGTCATCTTTAGCATTTTTTCAGGGTGTTTTCACTAGTGACGAGTGAGAGGGGTTCTATGCGGACTTCGCGTGCAGGATCAGGGCCAACATCTTCTTACCAGTCAGGGAATTGGAATATGTCAGGAAGTTTAGGCCAAGGTGGTGGTCGTGGCCGTGGTAGCTAGACACCAGGATCTCAGAGAAAACAGGGTGGGTAAGCTCAGGGTATCCAGGCTGTATCGCAGGTCCATGACACTGGGAAAACATATGCAGTGCAGGAGACCCAATATGAGCAGGATCCCAGGCCTTCCACTGTCAGAGGTACTATTCTAGTTGTTTTTTTATCTTCTATACTTTTTGATACTGGTTGTACATATAGCTTTATATATGTGCTCATTGTGGAGAGCCTTGGACTCTATGTTTCTTCTTCTTCTGATATCATGATGCTAGACACTCTATTGGTAACTAGAATGGCAGGTGTGCGCCAGTGCAGGGAGTTCCCCTTAGAGGTTGGTGGGTGTCACTTTCTATGAGACCTCTATGTCTTAGAGATGAAATCCTATGATGTCATTCTTGGGATGGACTAGTTGGTACCCTTTCAAGACTTTGTAGATTTCTATCGTCGCATGGTGAGTCTCACGTCACTAGTGGGAGGAGAGTTTCTATACAAGGTAGAATGGGATGTCCAGGAAAGCAAAGATGGACCCGAGCATCATGGGTGAAGTGGAGTGACAAACCAAATTGCGAGTTTATATCTAGATGACTGGGGAACTTGTTAGAAGTATTTCCCTCCAGAGGTTAACCATTGCATGGATGTCTTCCCGGATGACTTTTCAGGTCTTCCTCTGGAGAGAGGAGGATTCCTCAATTGAGCATGTTCCAGGAGTGGCAATGGTGTCCATTCCTCCATATAGGATTGCTACACCAAAATTGAAAGAGCTCAAGAGGCAGTTTGAGGAGTTACAAGAAAAGGGTTTTATCTGACCGAGTATTTATCCCTGGGGATCAACATTGCTTTTTTCTATGAAGATAGATGGTACCCTTAGACTCTGCATTGATTATCAGAAACTTAACCAGTTGACAGTTAAGAACTGATATCCCTTTCTGAGGATTGATGGTCTTTTTTATCATATTCTAGGAGCACGAGTGTTCTCAAAGATTGAATTGAGATCTGGATATCATCAGTTGCATGTTAGACCATCAGACATACTGCTTATAGCCTTTTGGAGTAGATATGGTTTATATGAGTACTTGGACATGCTGTTCGGACTCACAAACATGCTAGTATTTTTTATTGCTCTGATGAATCATGTGTTCCACCCGTATCTGGATTATTTTGTGGTATTCATTATGGATGATATCTTTGTGTACTCTCACACTCGACACGACCATGCCACCCATATTGAGATCGTACTGAGTACACTGAGAGAGCATTGGTTATATGCTAAGATCTCAAAGTGCCACTTTTTGGATGGACCATATTCACAAACTTGGGACATATTATCTCAGAGGAAAGAGTGGCGGTAGTCCCAAATAAAGTGAGAGTAATAGTTTCTTGGGTGCTGAATAAGAATGTTTTTGAAATGCATAGTTTCTTGGGGATAGATGGTTACTACAAGAGTTTTATATAGGAATTATCCCGATTAGAAACGCCGTTGACGGGCTTGAAAAAAAAGGGTATGATGTCCGTTTGGTCAGAAGCTTGCAAGACATACTTTCAAGAGCTGAAGGGAAGGTCAACACCCACACCAGTCCTGATACTTCCAGATCAAGGGAATATCTAAACAGTTTAGTATGATGCATCAGGTATTGGGTTGGGGGCTGTGTTAATGCAGGGCGATCGAGTAGTTGCGTAGAGGTCTTAGCAGTTGAGTCCACATTAGAGGAATTACCCGAAAAAGGATCTCAAGTTGGCTACAGTTTTCATGCATTACACTGTTGGAGACAATATCTCTAGGGAGAATATTTTGTGGTGTTTACAGACCACAAAAGTTTTAAATACATCTTTACCCAGCATGACTTGAATTTGAGACAACTAAGGTGGGTTGAATACCTTCTGTCCTTCGACTTTGAGCTTGCCTATACACCTAGTAAGGGTAATGTAGTAGCTGATGAACTGAGTTGGAGGACTCAGATACAGGTAGTGCAGGAGGCCAGTGGTGAGTGAAAGCTTATGGATTTTCTCTCTGATATGCATTTGGAGATGCACGATAGTAAGAGTTGAAACTATTTTTCATCATTTTTTGTGACTTATACCATCCTAGATAGAGTTAGGATGAGCCAAATATCAGATTCTGAAGGCCTAGTTCTATGGGAGTCAGTGGCAAGTGAGAAAACTCCTCCTGGTTGGATGATAGGCGATGATGAGATACTCTGTATCCATAGATGTGTGTGGGTTTCAAGGGATACATGTGAGGATTTGACGTGGGAATTTCATGCTTTAGTTTGGGCAGTGCAACCTGGAGTTACCAAAATGTATTGTGACCTGAGACGTTAGTATTTTTGGCTGGTATGAAAAAAGAGGTAGCTGGTTTTGTTATGAGATGTTCCACCTGTCAGCAGGTGAAGGAAGAGCATCAGAGGCCAGCTGAAATTTTAAAAATGTTACCCATTCTGGAGTAGAAATGGGATGATTTATTGATAGACATCGTGACCGGGTTGTCGAGGTCACCTCGAGGCAATGATGTCATATGGGTTATTGTGGATAGACTTACGAAGGTAGCAGATGTTTTTATGATCAAGGAGACCTTCGTTGTTAACTATATCAGGATGTTGTATATTCGAGTGGTAGTACATCTTAATGTGGTCCCTCGTTCTATCATTTTAGATAGGGACACCCATTTAATGTCTCATTTCTGGAAGATTTTTCAGAGGGAACTGGGTACACGGATGCTTCTGAGCACAACATACTCACCATAGGCTGATGACCAGTCAGATCGTACAATATAGGTGCTAGAGGACATGATGCATGCATATGTCCTAGACATTGGGGGCTCTTGGGAGAAGCACATACCCCTATTCGAGTTTGTCAACAATAATAGTTTTCAGGAAACTATTGAGATGGAACCTTAGAGGATTTATATGGTAGGACATGCCGTTCACCGTTGTGCTAGTTAGAGGTAGGTGAAGTAACATTACTGGGACCACATCTCATGCGGGAGACTTTAGAGTAGGTCTAGTTGATTCAGAAGCGGATGGATATTGCACAGTCAGATCAGAAATCTTATGCTGATCGCCGGAGATGACCCTTAGAGTTCGTGGTTGGGAATCAGGTTTTCATGCGTGTTTCACCAAGGTTATGACACAGGCAGATCAAGAGACAGGTTAAACTTTCACTGAGGTATGTAGGCCCATTTGAGAATCTGGAGAGGGTCAGGCTAGTTTTCTATCGGTTGCAGTTACCATAGTGGAATCAGGAAATGCACGATGCCTTCCACGTATCTCAGCTGCACTGTTATCACTCAGAATCATCTCATGTTTTTCATCCTATGGATGTTGAACTTCAGGTTCATTCATCATTTGAGAGGCATCTGATTCATATTGTTTATAGGAGCATGAAGGTTATCTGAGGAGAGTCAGTTCCTCTCGTACAGGTGCTATGGTAGCATGGCCGAGTGCAGGATGAAACCCGAGAGAGGGAGACTAAAGTACGTGCTCAGTTTCTAGAATTGTTCCCAGCTTTATCTTCACCACCCTTGGAAGGGCAATTTGGGGAAGAATTTTTTTTAACGGGGGAAGTTTTTAAGAACCCAGTTCTTATTCTTGAGGTACGAGTTTCTTCTTTTCCTTTTACTTAACTGTTTTCGAGAAAACAAGCGAAATGTGGGAAAAATCACAAATTTATGGGTACATGACCTGTACTTCGTCTGCGTGGGATGAGAACATAGTGTGCGTAGGCTTGCAAGTGATTACGGGTGTAAAAACTAACTACATGTTGTGTACTTAGTAATACATATCATGTAATCAGTCGGTAAATGAACAATGGGGCGATGTAAAGTAGCCACTAGATGAAAAATTGCAAAGGATATTACATACCATATACTTGAGAGTACATGCCATGTAGTTTTGTTTTATCCTTAAAAAATAGGCAGTATCCTCCCCATAATGCGTAGGAGGTAGAGGGCTCACCAGGAGTAGTGGGAGAGGAGGCTGAGGGTTGGAGGAGCTCCTGATCACTCACTAGGACTCCGATTCTTCTTCTGTTGATCTTGTTTGAACCGTGCATATAAGGTCTTACCTATACATGAATATTTAATTATGATTATTTCCCCGAGAGATGTTATTTAGGTTTTAATGGGTAATCATTTATCTCATATCTATGTTGTTCTTGGTTCTTTAGGGAGGCGCCTTTCAAGTATATCGATTAGAGGAGATCAAGGTAGTCGGCCTTGTGTTTAATTCCAACCATCGAGTTGATTTTCTGTACCATTGTTCCACGCGACCATGTTTGGGGTTCCATTTGGATGAGACTTTGATTGTTGAGATACCATGAATTGTGTAGGTAATCTAATGAATATTTACAAACTACTGTTTGAGATCATTGATTTGATCCAGGGCCACCCTGAGGGTGAGTTTCCCTTGTTTAGATGTTTATCCAAAATACCCATGGGTATGCCATTATTATAGCATTTTTTTAGTTTTATTGAGAGGAAACATATTTAAATTTCTTTCTTATGCATTGGGCTCAGCCTAGTTACATGTTTTTCCTACGTAATGCCTGAGGGTAGTGTTTTGTTTCGACTGAGGCCAACGTCTCTTATGCCTGAGGGTAGTGTTTTGTTTAGCATGAGGGAAAGGTTTTTTTAGACTATGGGAATCGTTTCTTATGCCTGAGGGAAATAGCTTTTATGCCTGAGGGCGATATCTCGTATGCCTGGGGGAAATATTCCTTATTCCCGAGGGTAGTCACCTGAGGATTTTGTTTCTGTTTTCCTGAGGGTAAGGATTTTCTTGTCCGAGGACAATGTATACTTTGAATATTCATTGTGGTGATTTATTTTGTTATACCTACCAAGATAAAGCACATGCTTCATATTATTATTATCTATTATTTTTAGATAGCCTACTACGGTTTCTACAATGGCACTGGTATAAGAGATTGTCGGTCGAGGCCGAGTCTCAGAAAACACATAATTCAATTATATCAAACTATTAAATAATTATTAACATGGCAATTTAGCTGGTAGGAATGGTTACTTTGGAGTACTTAAATGTTTACTACATTTCATTATTGCACATTGTTGTTGTATGTTTTCACTGACAGTTGGGCACGGGCCTTTGGTGGTTGGCTATTGGGATTTATTTCTCACACCATATTTGGGTCATGTCGTGGGCCCCAATAGATTATGTTTCTATAGGTGTAAATAAGGGATAGGGTCCTTACACTGGTATACAATTCTTATATAGGAGAGCATTAGACCAAGCTTAGGCTTGTGATGCTACTGTATTCCTATTGCAATGCTCTGGTTTTGTTTTGTTGTACTTTGTACCTTGTGCTGTATTGTATCAGATTGTAGTGTATCCTATTTTGGATTCTTTATTAGAATTAGAGACATGTTTCATCATCACATATATGACTGTTGGTTACCTTTTACTTCAGTTTTGTTTTCCATTTCAGGTTTATATTGCTTTCTTCTTCTTCTTTTGTATGATTATATTTTTTCCCGCTACGCTACACATTAAAAAATGAGGGCATAGTTTCCCCACTATCAATCCTAGGCCCTCACTACTAGTCGACAACCTCTAGCATATTGGGAAATGTGTTTGAGGTCATGTGACCAACTAGGTTCGGGGAACCCATTGTGTGGCACCCGGATCCGGGATATTATAGTAATGTTGAATAATGCAAAAACTATTGTAGTGAAATCCTCATAGTTGAAAGATCAATACATTTTTACCTTCTTTGTGCATTGATATTATCTTAGGTGGTTTAAAAGTTGTTTTTACTTTTATAATTGGATCCTATGTATTTCCCGCCTTGGACCTTATTAGTGATGGTGGGGATATTTTAGAGAGTGTCACACTGTTTGAATTTACATTTTCTTGAAATTATATTCACCGCCACCTTTCTCATGGAAGGGACAAGTACCATTGATTTTTTCATTCACTACTACAAAACTAGGTTTATCCAACACTAGGGATTTTACAGTGCTAGCTAAAAATGATGTTAAAGAACCCCATTATCTGCACTAATAAAGCACTATTAATGGGGGTCATTAACAATAGTAAAAAAAGATCTGATGGGGTTGTTAATCAGTGATTTTTTTGAAGCAATGAAAAAGCCCCCTTCATTAGTGTTTTTTACAACCATAGAAATAAGTATACATCAAAATTATATTTCATGGAAAAAATATATTAATATATACATATATTTATATTGATATAAATATAATAAATATTTTTTGAAATATGTTTTAGATATGGTAAATAAGCATTTATACTTATTATAAAATATATTAAGTGAAAATGGATTATAAAATAACTAAAAAAATATTTTGAATTAATAATTTACTTATTATTACCAAGTAACAGTGATTTAATATCAATTTGAAGATAAAAATAATAATAATAATAATATTTTTAAAATAAGTTTAAAAGGTAACTCAAACTTCGAATGGACATAAATTTTGATCCGAGTGTCTGTTTGGGCTCTACCACATATCCAAGAGAAGAGTGCGATGAGATCTACACTCTTAGTAATAGAGGTTATCCTATGTCAAAATTTTTGAGGCCAAAAAATCCTAGAATGCCACAAAAACTGAATTTCTATTTGGCGTAACTTGATTTATTAACATTAGATTGATTTTAGGCTCATTTATGGTGGAATTTTGGCCCTTAGGGGGGACTCAAATTATTCCTAGGTCTTACATTAATATTTATATCAAGGTTTTACATTTTTTTTCATTTCTCATAATGTACTGTTATTTATAATTAAATATATAACAATATATACACATTTATTATATTTTCACACATAAAAATTTAATTTTATAATTAGATAAATTAAAAATATTTACAAATAAAATATATTTATTAGTATATAAACATATACTTAAATATATGGATAAAAAAGTAATGAAATGTATAAATATATATAGATATATCGTGAAATTTGAAACAAAACAGTATAGAGGAGTGGAAAAGGCTTTGATGTATATGCTGGAGGTCTAGGATTCGAAACTCAGTGGAGGCACATGTGCGGGGGAGTATAGGATTATAAAAAACATTGATAAAGGGTTAGTGGAAGCGTTGATAAAGGGGTGGGGATGGGAAGCACTATTAAAGGGGGTGAGTGAGTTGTAGGGAAAAGTTTTTATATACCCTTTATCAGCAGGGCCTTTATCAGTGCTTTTCTAGCACTCGTAAAGGCCCCCTTTACCAGCGCTAAATAAGAGCTGATAAATGGGGCCTTTAAAGTGGTAAAAACACTATTAATGGACCCTTTTAACATTGAATTTTTTTAGGCTATTAAAGGGGTCCTTTAAAAAATGATTTTTTTGCACTGATAAATGTCTCGGGCTTTTAATTGTGCGTCGATTATCAAAAATTTTTAGTGTTGATAAATGACTTTTATAGCACTGTTAAAGGATGATTTTGTAGTAGTGATTATATATTAAATTGATTTTCCCCAAAAAATATTCAAAACTACATATGTAAATTTTCTTCTCCCCATTACTTTGAATTCCAGACACACACACATACACATTTATAACACTACTATAAAAACCAATTTTCACAGTGCTACGCTTTAACAGTGGTAAAAAACAATTATAAAAGGGGTTCTTTTATCAGTGATAAAAAATGATGATAAAGGATAGTTTTAATTACGTTAAAAAAAGCAATGTTAAATGTACCCATTTATCAGGGCTTTTTTTAGCACTGATAAATGTATCCCCCTTATCAGCGTTTTTTAGTAGCACTAATAAAGGGGGATCTTTATCAATGTTTTTTTATTAGCACTAATAAATGGCATATTTAAAAAAATTATTAAAAATAATATATTAATATATAAATATATAAATATATTTATATTTATTTAAATATATTATATATTTTCTAAATATGTTTTAGATAAGTATAAATAGACATTTACACTTAATATATAAAATATTTATGGAAAATAGTTTATATCTTTTTTAAAATATCATTAATTATTAATTTTTTAAATCTTTTCAATTAATAATAATTTAAAAAAAATTTTAAGATACAAAAAATCCTAAAAATAATAAAAGATCTAAAATAAGTTGAAAACGCAACTCAAACTTCAAACGGCCATAAATTTTGACCTGGTTGTCTATTTGAGATCTACTAAAAATCAAATCAAATCCTACAATGAGATATACAAGATTCTAATAAAGGGTAATCCTACTTAACATTTTGTGTTGCCATAAATGACACATAAGGCCTCCAAAACCACGCTTTTAAGTCGGGATATCCAAATTTTTAACTTTCGATGGAATTTATGCCTCATTTATAGGGGTATTTTTTCCCTTTTTCAGTGGGGACTGAACTCATACCCAGGACATTAATTCATATTGATATTATAGATTTTAAATTTTATCATTTTTCATAATTTACTATTATTTATAATTAAATTTATTACAATATAATGATATTTTTTCATATATTCACACATAAAAATTTATATTTATAAATAAATAATAAATCATATTTACATATAATATATATTTCCTAATATATAAGTCTTATCTAAATAAAAACTAATATCCATTTTATTTATAATACAAATATATGAATATTTGTATACTCATATAATGTGTGTGCCTTTGTGTGTATATATTAGTGTGTGTCTGTATTAACAAACTAAAATATATTATATATATATTCTAACATATTAATATACATATAAATATATATTATATGTAAATATATATAAATATATAGAAATATGTTTAATTATACTTACACCTACACACACAAATACAAATATATATATTGTTGTGTGTGTATGCATGTTGTATATATGTATTTATTTATTTATAAACACACAAATTTTATTAATGTATTTAAAGATATTCTTATAAATATATATTAATATATGACTATATATAAGGGTAGAAAATAAAACTATACATATATATAAATAAATAGATATTAATAGATATTAATATGAGAATATATATATATGTATAAACATAACTATATATATTAATATAAATCAATAATAATATATGAAAATATAACTAGATATGTATATAAATAAATAGATTTATCATTAAATGAATAACAAAACAACATGGACGAGTGGTGAAGGTTCTTGTGTGCAAGGGAGAGGTATCAAGTTCGAGTATAATTGGAGGCGGAGTTGTATGGGTGGGTGCAGTGAGGGGTTAGTGCTGTTAAAGGAGGGGGTGGGGTGTACTCTAATCACTGTTAAAGGGGTGGTGTGGGTTCACGCAGGTGGGGGGATTCCTAGCACTGTTAAAATGGGGCAACTGATTTACAAACTTTTATTATTAGTTTTTATTTTTTTTGACTTTTATCAACATTATTTTTAGCACAGATAAAAGGGGCCTTTATCAGTGCTTTTTAGAGCTGATAAAAGTGACCCCCTTTTAATAGTGTCTTGATTATTATCATTTTTTAGCACTGATAAAGACATTCTCAGTGCTGATAAAACCTTGTTTTGTAGTAGTGTAAATCATAATCACATATCAATAGTCCCCAAAATCAGTTAAAAAATTTATTGATGGTAACTACCATGGGTGTGGCCTTATTAAATTCACAAGATCACATAATGATAATAAAATTCTATTTCATAAAGGGTTGATAAATAAAGAAAGAAAAACCAATGAAAAATGGATAACCTAGTTAAGCGAAGAGAGAAAACCGGGAAAAGAACACATGGATTTAATGTGGTTTAGACCACTTTGAACCTAATGCATGATACAAAAATGACCATATTTCTACAATTTATTAAATCTCAATAACAATATATCCCGGAAAATTTATATAACATTCAAAAAATAATGTAAGAATGACAAAACTTCCATAATGGAAATCCCAAAAATAGTAAGAAATGGATCTTATGAACATAAAAATTTACTCACTGACTTCCACTAGTGGGATTTTCTAGGATGCTCCAATGGTGTTAAAAATTGGTAATCAAGGACCTAAAAATTAACTAAATAACATCTCCACTAGAAAAAAATTCCCTGGAGGGATATGATATTTTAAGGGTGATGGTAGTAGTGCATATGTCAAGGAACAAAGCGACTCTCTCTATTCGAACTCCTTTAAAAAAATATCACCCCTACCTCTCCCTCTTTATAATAGTTGTAATAACCTCTATATAAAACATCACACAAATAAATCTCCCCCAATATAGAGATGATGAGTATATATTTCTAAGATAATTGAGAGTGGTTGCAATGGATCAATGGAATTTGTGGACTGAATCAAGCCCTAAAAACTCTATAAAACAAATGAAACATTAAAAAACCCTAAACAAAGGTTTCTTAAAAAGATTTGTGAAGGTTCAATACCTACTATGTCAAGGTAACTCAATCATGCATCCATGTAAATTAGAAAAATACTCATTGTGTAATGGTTTGTGGACTGCTATATAAAGGCAACATGATTTTTGCGTAAAGTTAAACCATTCAGTACACATGCTATATAAATGTCCTCATGGAATTTAAGCATGGATAAACAATATAAAATATGGTACACATAAGTGTAATACAAGGACTCAAATAAATGTAAAAATAGCACCACATATGGGTAACGAAAAATGTGAAAATTTAAATAATGTCATGGGAAACACAATAAGAGAATTATATTGAAGATATAAACAAGTTATACAAAAAACAAGAAATTATTATCATTTAGAAATCAATAAATAATGACAATTCAAATAATATCATCCATTTATAAAAAAAACTTAAAAATGTAGATGATGTTCTTTCACAAAAATTCTATTTAAGTGGAACCAATTTCAGAATATCTATATAATTCTTGAACTTAAAAAAATCAACAACCTTATTCAAAATTTTGAATACGTTTTCAATGGTGTGTATGTTTTTAACACACAATATTATAATTTTAGTAAACTCCCTTATATAATGAAACCAAATATCTATATTCTTGGACCTACCATGGAATACTAGGTACCTAGATAGGTGGAGGACATTTAGTGAATCGTAATGAATAGTAATAATAGAATTACAGAAATTGATTTCATTAATCAAATACATAAGGAAAATGGATTTGTTGATGGAATATATCAATACAATTTACTCACTCTCAATGTTTTCAAGGTCCACATCTAAATTTATATTTAATTTCCAAGAAGGTGATCCTTCACATGTAGTAAAAAAATCCAGTATATGATTTCTATATATTAACATTTTTTGAATAAATAGAGTCAACATAACTAGTCACTATTTATCTATAATTAACATTACTTAGGGAATAATTCCTTTTTATTACATAAATTTTCTTCACATAATACACATTTAGCAATTCAGAAGATCTTTTAGGTTTTGTGTCTTCGAAATTTGGTACATATTACATTAATTACATAAAAATAACATAAAAATAAACACTAACAAATAATTTTATGACACTCCTTTGTTATTACATCCTAAGTCATCTCACTTAATCTCATATCCTGGTGAGAAACCTTAAAGTAATTGGTGAGGATAAATCCCAACAAGGGAATAAATAAAAGAAACACACAACATGTGAGCAAGAAGTATATAACCAAGAAGGATCAAATGAAAGTGAAGTATACCATAAAATAATGAACATGAATCATATCTTGTAAATATGGATTAAATATGTGAATTAGATATTCATAATATAATCACCATGTTTTGTCATCGAGGTTTCATAAATGAATATTACTGAGGTTATTCACAAAGGTATCATAAAAGAAGTCCTCTAAAGAGATTAGAATTCCTTACCCAATGAATTGGATCTCTATTAGTGTATACTCATAATATATTTCAATTAATGTGATCCACATTTATCATAATCAAACATTTTATAAATTGCTCATAGAGAATAAAAAAGGGATTCATATCAAAATCATGGTGTTTCAAAAGTGCATAAAAATATGATTATTACTTCAATTTCCGCACAATAAAATAGAAAATGGGTTTATTATGGGAAAATAAAATAATCAAATAAATAATTCTTATATATATGTGAATACACATGGAAAATATAATGGGTTGAGTATCCACACATTGAAAATAATAGATAATTTCTTGAGGAGAACAGAGAAATTATGTGAAGTAAATTCAGTAGCATGACAGGTATGAAATGTGGTTTTATAAAAGGGTATAATGAGATGGGATAAATGTATATCATAGATAAAACATAATTTGGAAGTAAGGTAATGATCAAAAGGATAACAAAAATAGTGATCATAATAATTATAAAACATATATAAAACAAGGTTCTTAAATTGAAGAGAAAAGACAGATAATTCCCTTACCTTGAAGAGTTACTCCTCAATGACGAGGAATAGAACATTATGGGATTGAGGAAACTTTGGGGTTACCCCTTGGGAGGAAAAAAATAGATTTTCATGGTCTATGGATTGTGAGTGAATGGAAATGGAGAAATGGGTGGGTATTTATAGAAAAGTGGAGGAATTGTTTATTAATTTCCAAATATTTTCCTAGGAAATCTAGGTTGTGGAAAATGAAAAACCATTAGCTTGTCCATGGTTTTTACCCATGGTTTTGAACATTTGGGAAATATTTTATATTACTTTAACTCAAAATAACCAATCATAATTTTTTTATTACTTCTTTTGGCCTGGAAAATTAATGTTTCCACAAAATAATGTTTTTAATGAAAAGTTTCAATTTTAGACTTTAGAAAGTAACTTATAGGCTTGGATATTGATTAAAATATATTAAAATAAATAATATTAATAAAATAACATATTTTAGGTCTTTTATTGTGGTTAATTAATTATTACATCATTATAAAATAATTATGAATTCCTAAATTATACCAAAAACCTTAAACAATATTTTTAATATACTTGACAAAATAATGTATTTTAGAAAATTCTAATAAATTCCCCTAGAACTAATTTCAAAATAATGATTTCAAAAACTATATTTATTTGACTATAACAATTCTATAAATATGATAATTTAAACTTTTAAATATAAAAATCCATATTTATTAAAAAGTGTTGATAATGCATAGTCAAATTTCTAAAACATTAATTTTTTCGAGGAAATAATAAAATTATTTAAAATTTTTTTTTAAATAATAGTTTTTAACATAATATTTTATTAAAATAAATATTATTCATAATTCCATAGTTTATAATAAAAATTTATATCTTTTCCAAAATTTATAATTTGTGTCTAAAATCAATTTATCAAATTTCACATCAATTAATCAAATATTTTATTAAGAAAAAATAATATTTAACATGTATATCACATTTTTGTTAATAGTTTACTATTAAAAATTTACACATGATGTATGTTGTTTTCATGAAATAAAAATTCATTATATTTGCTTATATCAATAAACATAATAAAATTTTATTTAGAGGAACAAGATCCATAAATAAAGGAAGTACATTTTTTGGGTCATTACATTATTCCCCCATAAAAGAAATTTTGAACATGCCATTTTCTCTTATTGATTGATACCATTAATTTTAAAGGTCTGGGTCTTCCAAAACGATAATGATATTTAATTCTCTGTCATGACATTTTTTAAGGAGAAAACCTAGGTGGGAAATGTTTTACTCTTAGGAATATTATAATAAAAATTATAAAGGAAAGAATAATCATAATATTTCCTATTATAATACTTATAGGATGATATAATTCAATCTTAATAAAAGTTTTACGTAATAATTATATCCTTAATACTAGTTTTTAAAATGTTTGTGATTAACCCAACATATCCTTTATGAGTGTCAAACTAGGATTGCAGCAAGGGCAGTTGTCATGCATGAGTTCAATATTAAGTCTAGATCAAAGAATTGTTTTTGGGTGTTACCCATAGATACATCTATTCTAGAGACACATACAATTGTTCATATCCATACATGGGTTTATTTCCCTAAAAACCACTTGATTAATACTTCAACAAATTACCAAGATGTTTTCCTATATTTAAAATTTCTAGAGTGTTCTTCATAAAGTTTTCAAATACCAATTTCCAGAAATTACTAAACCATATTTTGATACCAACTATAGTATCCTACCTTCTTATTATATAAATTTTCATTACATAATACCCATTTTGCAATTCAGAATAACTTTTAGGTTTAATGTCTTCGTAATTTGGTATATATTACGTGAATTGTAAAAGGATAACAAAAAAATAAACATTAATCAATTATTTTGGGATACTCTTATTATTCAATCAAATTTCATCTCACTTAATATCATATAATGTGGGAAACATTCAAAGAAAGGGGAGGGCATAAAGCCCAGTAAGAGAATAAAAGAATGAAATGCTTAGCAAGTGAGAAAGAAGCATGTAACCAGGAATGATCATATAAAAGAGATACATTCCATAAAATAATGAACATGAATCATTTCTTATAAATGAGGATACAACATTTAAATGATATATTCATATCTACAACACCATGTTTTGTCATCGAGGTGTTATAAAAGAAAATTACCAAGGGTATTCACTAAGGTATCGTAATGTATGTCATCAATAGAGATTAAAATTCATTACCCAATGAATTGGAATGATATTAGAGATAATCCTTGGAGAAAAAAAATGTGTTTCATATCAAAATCATGTTGTTTCAATAGTGCTTTAAAATATAAAAATTACATAATTTTTAGCACAAGAAAAGGGAAAGTGAGTTTATTTTTTTTAAATATTATAATAAAATAAATACATAGTATATATAGATGAATAAACATTTAAAATTGAATAGTTTGGGTATCCACAAAATAAAAATAAAATACTATTTCTCGTGGAGAAGAGAGAAATTTTGAGAAGTAAATTCGACTGTATAATAAGTATAAAAAATGGTTTTAGAAAAGGGTAAAATGAGAGGGGACAAGGTTATCCCACTAAAAAAACCTAATCTAAATGTAAGGGAATGATAAAAAACATAATAAGAATATATATCATAAAAATTAAAATATATATACAAAATGAGGTTCTTGAATTGAAGAGAAGGGAATGATAATTACTTTACCTTGAAGATTTACACTTAAAAATTGAAGAATGGAAACTTGTGGGATTGAAGAAACCTTTGGGGGAATAATAGAGAGAATCAATACCATAGATTCGTGGAGGATTGATTGTTTGTGAAAGGAAATGGTAAAATTGGTGGTTATTTGTAGCATAAGTAGAGGATCTGTTTTTTATATTCCATGTACATGCCTTGTAAATCTAGGTTGTGGAAAATGAAAATCCATTATCTTACCCATGGATTTTTCCTATGTTTTTTTGGAAAATTGGGATATATTTTATGTTATTTTTATCCACATGAATAGAGAATAAATTTTTTTTACTTATTTTTTTCTGGAAAAGTTGATTTTTCCACAAAATAATGTTTTTAAAGACAATGTTTCCATTTTAGACATTGGAAAGTAACTTATAGGCTTGGAAGTTTTTTTAAACATATTAAAATAATGGATATTAATAAAATAACATTATTTAGGTTTAATATCATGCTTAATGAATTATTACCTCTATAGGACGTAATTTTGAAGTCATTAATCATACCAAAAACCTCAAACATTATTTTTACTAGTCATAAAAAATAATGTATTTTTGAAAATTCTAATAAATTTACCCTAACCTAATATAGATGTGTTAGTTTCAAATTGATATTTATTTTATCATAATAATTCTATAAATATGTGAATTATAAATTATAAATATAAAAATCCATATTTATTAACAAAAATAATCAGTTGATAATGCATAGTCAAATTTCTGACACTTAATAATTTTTAAGGGCATAATAAAATTATTTTATTATTTATATTTAAATAATATTTTTAACTTATTATTTAAATAAAATTTATATTATTCATAATACCTTAGTTTATTAAAAAAATTTATATCTTTTCTGAAAATTACAATTTGTGTCTAAAAATCTATTTACAAAATTTTACCTCAATTAAATATATATTTTATTACGAAAAAATATTCTTTATAGGGTATATCCTATTGTTATTAATAGTTTACTAGTCCAAATTTATGCATGATTTTTGATGTTATCATTAAATAAAATTCCATTCTATGTTCTTTAATTATAATAGACAATAAAATGTTTTTGGGAGGAAAGAGATCCAGAAATAAAGGAACAAAAGTTTTAGGGTTGTTACATTACTAGCATAATAAATTGAATGGAATTAAGTAGAAGATATGTGCCTAAAAACAACATATGTTCATTACAATGTTTCTTACTCGAATTTTCAATGAAACTGCTCAAAGTGAACACATGTAAGACTACATTAGACCTAATAAAATCATTGCATTTATTATACTACACATAACATTAGAATATGGGATTATACTCATTTATTTAATATTAGTATAAGTATTAGGAGAATAAGATAATGATAATATGAAATGTTGAGAAAAGGGAACAGTAACATATTTTAAAATGTCAAACAATATTCTCTTATACACTTTATGAACCTTGTAATACTGATATAGATAAAGTAACACTTTATTTCCCTCCTAAATAATTTATATACATAAGATCTTCTTCACAGAATCAAATTATTTCATAAGCTGAATTTAATTTTACTTTGAAATTGGTAACTATTTTTATATTACTACATATGAGAACTACATCATCATCATAAAGTGGTAGGTGAACCACGAATGTTTTTTAACAAATTTAAAATAAACGCATGAAAGAAACTATCTCCTTTTAAAACCATTATAAAAAATGAATGAATAAAATATTTTATACCATTTTCTATTGTATGTTTTAATCCATTATGTGATTTATTAAGAAACAGGCATGGTTAGTTTTAAATTTGTTTTCAAAACCTATAGGAGGATTAATGTATAATTATTTATATAAATCACCATAAAAGAAATAAATTTCGATATCAGGTTGTTCAACATATAGATCTAAATAATATAAATGACAGAAATATTATAACAGAAAAATGATTAACAATATAAGAAAATATTTCAGAATATTCAATTACCTATTTTTAATGAAAACATTAGATAAAAATCTAGCCATATTTTTTATTTTATTACTTGTATTGTTATTTTAATATCTATTATAGATCCATTTATTTTTAATAACCATGGAAGTATATGGTTTGTTGACTTAGACAAAGTTTTGTTCCTTTTTAGGGATTAATTCTCATATTTTATTGTGTAAATATGATGCATTGATTTGTTTTCAATGGTATTCTTATTTAATATTTGAGGATACTCACCATAAAAATCATGGGTAGTATGTAGAGAAAATTAAACCATATCATTATTGTTTTACTGAGTAGTATGTTTAACAACTCTCATCTCCATATCCTTAGTGAGATGAAAATCTATAAGGTCACTAGATGCTTCACTATCTGAAGCATCATCAGATTAATATCCTTACTCTAAATCAAATAGATGGATAAGTGGAGTAGTCTTGAAAGGAGATTCAATATCAGTGGAGGGGTTAACCTCAAAACCCCACTTTTGAGAAGGATATACATTTCCCTCAGTGTAAGGATATAATATAAGAGGAATAAACTGTTGAAAAATCACATCCCAGCTAACTGTAAACTTCTATAAACTAGGATTATCATCCCATTTATTATACCATGTCATCCCCTTAGGATATCCTATGAACATATATCTAACCCATCTAGGCTCAATATTTTTAGAATTGACTTCAGTATAAGAAGTATAACTAAACACTCTAAGATATCCAAAACATAGGGATAGCTACTCCAAAGATCCTTTGGAGTTAACACATTTAGAATATAAGGGGCACCTATTTTTCAAGTAAACTATCCCAGTTTTAGCCTCATCCCAAAAGGACTTGGGAAAACCCAAGAATGCAAGGTTGATACACAGTCACTTATGAATTGTTTAGTTTTTTCATTCAAATAAACTATTTTTTAGGAATATGAACCAACATTAATTGTATTAAGATTCCCTCAACCTAAAAAAATTATAAAACTTAGTAGATATGTATTAAAGGTTGTCATCAATAATTATGGATTTAAATTTCTAGATTAATATTACACTAATTATTTCCATGTTTTAAACACCTCAAATAAATCATATTTATTTATAAATATGTAATGTGAAACTATAATATAAAAATCAATCTAAAAAAGTGAATAAAATAAGACTCTACCACGAGAGATAATATTATTAGGTCCCCATAAATTAGACTTCACATACTGAAGTGGTGAATGAATTTAAGGATGTATTTATGAAAACTGTTACTTTTATATGTAACTAGGACATTGTCCCCATAAAATTGAATGTTACTTCGGGTAAAATTGGGTAAAAACCCTTTCATACTCAATTCTTATAAACCTTTAACACTCACATGACCCATACTTTTATGCAAAATCATACTACTATATTTGTTGGTGACATAAGTGTTTCCCAACTTCTTAGTGAATGTCATTCCATTAAAGAAATTAACCCATTAACTAAGGCTCCCTTAAGAATCAAATGAGAACCATTTGAGATTTTGAGGCAAACAATATTATATTGAAATGGTAAAAACAGCATGATACATGAAACATAATGTAATAATATTCTTATAAAGAATATGGAACCCAACTCTAATATAATAAGATGAAAAAGAGTTGTTTGAGAGTTTTATCATAACTAAACCTCTCCCATGAAACAACATCACTTGTTATTGGATGAAATATCCCATCCTTTGGATTCATTAGTCAACCAAAAAAAGAACTCATATTTGAGGAGATATAGAATGAACACCCTTAGTCTAAAACCCACTCAGCATGAAATGAATCATGGGAAATAATCAACACTTCAATACTCTCATAGCTTTTGTCTGAAAATATAGAATGATCACTAGAATCTTTAAATGGATCACCAGACTTCAACATAGTGAATTTGGGTATATGAAACCTCATATAACTTATATGAGATTTCATATGACCATAGATTGGATCTTCATCCCCTTATTATACTATTAGTGATCTTATATTATGTTTCCATATATTCTAACCTTTCAATCCCATGGGATATCCTTTGAAAATGGATATAAAAACCCTAGGATCTAGAAATTCATATTTGGAATGAGAATAATAAGTGAATAAAAATACACTATAATATCTATATGATGGGGAAATTCTACTCTAATTTTCGTTTGGATACTTAAAACCATCAGAAGATGAGTAACACCTATTTATCAAGTAAACTATCATGTTGGAAGCCTCATCTAGAAAGAACTTGGGAAAACCTAACCATCAAGGCATGCTATGATACTGCTAAAGAACTTCATTTTTCATCCTTTAAAAAAACCATTTTTAAGGATTATGAATCATTGTTCAATGTGTCTAAATTTCCTCATCTCATAGAATTTAGTAAACATGGTATATAAGAATTCAAGTCCATTATCGGTCTAAATGGATTTCAATTTCATATAAGATTGATATTCTATATATTACTTCTATGTTGTAATTACCTCAATTACATAATATTTTTATCTCAATTTTTAATTTAAATAGATTCATGAAAAAAATCTATAATAGTTAAAAACTAGTATCCCATACCGTGGGATTTAATCCTAGTAGGACCTCACAAATCAGAGTGCACATAATCGAGTGAGTGAATGGATTTGATGTGGGATTTGTAAAAAATGACTCTTTTAGCCTTACTTAAGACACAATGCTCACAAAAGGTAATGTTACATGGAGAAACATCAGTTAAAAACCCATTATATGTCAATATAATTAAACATATAATAATCATATGCCTTATCCTTATATTCAAAATCATACTACTATCACTTTTGGTGACACAAGTGTATCCCATCTACTTAGTATAAGTAGTTCCATTCAATACATACCACCCAATAACTAAGGATCAATTTACAACCATATAATAACCCTTTTAGATTTATTAGTAACCACTTTCAAATTAAAAAATAAATACCTTATAATCCAAGAAACATAATGAAATAAGATTCCCATGGAGATCTAGAACCCATATCATATTCAATAAGGTGAAAAGAGAGTTCTATAGGAGTTATATCATAACAAAAAACTCTACCCATAAAATGATATCTCTTATTATTGGATAAAATAACCTATCCACTATATTCCTAGTAAAACTTAGAAACAGAACTCCTATTTGGGAATAAATGGAAAGAACACCCAGAGTCTAAAACCCAGTAAACACGAAGTATATCAAGGGAAATTATAAACACTTCAATACTATCATATCATTGGTGTGAAAAGAGATAATGATTTACAAATTCATTAAAAGGCTAATCATACATAAAATTATGGAATTTGGGCCTAATAGTCCTAGGTTTCCATCAATTATTACTGGTAACATCTATCAATTTGGATTTATAGAAATCCTTTCTAGTTTGGATTTAATTATTTACAAATTTTTTATTCTTACCTTTATTCTTCTTAGAAAACTCATAATGAACTATAACACTCAAACTGTTGGCTTCATATTTAACATTAGCCTTCCCACACATCTCAAAATAAATAAAGTAAAATTATACATTTTCTAAGGTTATGGTGTATATTTCAAAAAACAAAGCTTCTATAATAAGTTTAGATAAACTATATAAGGAAACTAAAAGAATAATTTCTTGGTCCTCATCTACAACATTAACATCAGTATTGGCTATGTTAAATAATATTTTATTAAACTCATCAAGATGGGCTTGTATGAGAGTTCCAAGATGCATCTTTAAGGTGTGTAGTTTGTTTTTAATATAGAAAACCTACCAATGAAGTTTTATTATACAATTTTCATATCTTATACAAAATTATTATTGTGGAGGATTCATAAGAAACCTCCTAATGATCTTTGTTAGCTAAGGATAATGATAAAGAGCTATGTGATTTCATTGAAATGTTAGAAGGGGTATCTGAATAGGTTTCCATGGTATATCCATCATTGGACAGAATTATATGAGGTTTCTTGGGAACATGGAACTCATCTTGAATCCCTTCATGAAAAAATATATCATCTTAGGTATCTATAGATTAATGTAATTGTTACTATTGAATTTATCAACCTTATACATATTGGAATCCATTATCATATGTTTGAAGCTATAATACCAACTTTTGAGGGTAACCTATAGGGTTATTACCTTATTCAATTCCCAAGACTAGGAAATGATGAAAAATTATAGTTTTTAAGTAGTTGAGAAACAAAGGAAGAACAATATATGGAAATCGAGCAACCAAGGCTAGCGAAGAAAGAAAAGTGGAAAAGAACATTGGGATTTTACAGGGTTTAGACTATTTTGGTCATACTCCATGATAATAAAACCCCATATTCCCACATTTACTAAATCTAATAAACATACATAAAAAATGAGAGAACATAAAAAAAAGATATAAATAAGAATAAAACCAAAATAATTGAAATCCCAAATAATAGTATGAAGAATATATTATGAAGAGTTGGTTTTACACACCAACTTCCACACACCGTATTCTCTAGGATACTCTTGCGATGTTGATAAAAGATAAGAAAGATCCTCACAATTTATATAAAAACATATCAACTAAAACATATCATCAATGCAGGACCTAATCTTTAATAGAGAGGGAAGTGGTGCATATGACATGGAACAATACCTCTATCTTCTATCAAACATGTCTGAAATGATCTCCTTCTCTCCCCCTCTGGAATAAAAATATTCACCTCTCTGGAAACCTTCACATGAATCAATCTCTCCCAATAAGGATATAGTGAGAAGATATATATGAGGGAGTCGAGGGTTGTCATAATAGATCAATGAAACACATTGAATGAATCGATCCCTAACAGCCTGATAAGACCAGCACAATAACAAAAACACTATAAAAATGTGACATAAAATGTTGTGAAACTTTTCTCTACCCATTGTGTGAGGGTAACATGGCTGATGCATCAAGGTAAATTGCTTGAACCTCCATTTTGTAAAAGGCATTTGACCAATGCATAAATGTAACATGCCCACTATGTAAAGGTAATCCTTGCTGAACATGGACTATATAAAGTTCCTCAAGTACTTCACATAAGGGTTTCCAAAGAGTATAAAGAAAACATAAGGGCACACCAAGTCCACACATTTAGGTGAAACTCACACAATTTAATGGGTAAATATATGTTTCAAAATATAATAAAACCATGTAAATAAAAAATAGATATTTATAATAAAGATATAAATATTATAAACTGATGAAACAAACTAAAAATAAATTATCTTCATTTTAAAATCAATCATGCATACTAAATCAACATTCACAATATATTTATTTAGTGATTTAAATTACAATACACTTTTCATTAACATAACACATTAATTAAAAGATTCACTATACCATGATGAAAACCACTGTAGATTTAATTTGTCTATCACAGGGAAACATAAAAACCATACCCAATACTCAATACTGCAATATCACACCTCAATAATTTTTTCATGCATCAAGCTTCTCCTTGGTGTTTTCAAAGCTAGTGTCATAGAAGTTCGAGATTCTATATGAATCACCTTTCACCACAATAGTGATGGTGGTTCCAATATGTGATGTACTACTATGAATCAATGTAAAAGGAATATCACACATACCATTTGTTACAGTTAGATTCATTTTTACCTTAGTCATTTTAGGGACAACAACATTGTGAATGACTTCAACAATGGTCGTCTCCATTTTTTCTATCCCCACTCCACCCCAGATTGAACTTCACCTAAAACCTCAACAATTCCATCAAAGATGAGTTGGAAGATAAAATTCATGTTGTGATTTATTTTTAGAATGTTTATATTTTTTTAAGTAAGAAATCATTTCTATTAAAGGATATTATGTATTGTGTGTGAATTTGAATTATTGAAATCGTGAAAAATATGAAATATTATATATTTTTTATTATATTTAATAAATATATAACACATGGATAAAATTATAATATGTATCCTAAGTATTTTAATTTTCAAGTCCAAAATATTTGGAAGGCTTGGAAGAATTTGGAAATATATTAAGCATTGTTTATTTTGAAAAGTCTTATATGATACACATGGATTAAAAATAAATTACTCATTTTTGATTTTTTTTCATAGGAGAATAAGTCACATGATATATAGAAAAATATTACACATTACAAAGAAAATAATAAAACCTTATGGATAACATAGATAATGTATACCTCGCATGTTATGAACTAGATATCGGAGAGTGTGTTTCACATGTTCTACCGTGTATATAATAAAATATTATCCAGGATATGGAATATACGTATTTTAGAGACATAAATATAATCTGGCCTCCAACTCTTGCAAATTTATGTTGTGATATATGAATATAAGATCTAAACTGTAAAAAGTTGAAAATGTTTTTTGATTTTGTGATGAAAAATGTTTGGAAAACTACAAGAAAAAGTTATGTGAAGATATTTAATGAATATTATGATTTAAGGATATCATTACATACAACTGAATAGAAACCAGTATTTAAATTATTTATCATTAATTCTCACAACTTCATAATGGTTGTAGTTTGTTACACTATTCCAACACAGTTTTGATATTTCCATCTGCTACAAATCTATCTAGATTATTCATGATGATTTAGAAATTGAATATTTATCATTGTATTCTAACATAGATATTAGAAGTTGTTTCATTGAATTTTATATAGGATTAAATGAGTTCTTGGTTTGTAGTTTCATTCATAATGTTATGATATCAGAATACTATTTCTTATGACATGTAGTATAATGAGACTGGTCAAATAGAAAAGGGAGTGAGATTTAAAGAAGATTCTTATGTATTGTTGCAATATTACATTCTCTATATGAATAAGGGTTGTATAATTTAGTTAAGTGTGTGAATAATATTATGTTTGAAGTCATGTGAGGAAATATAATTAATTGATTACGAATGATTTCCTACCACCTATGATATATAGTTCAAGAAATAAATTCAAATATTATGCTTATGATTTAGAATATATAAAGTGTAGAAATTATATAAATGATTTAAAAAGTATATATTCAAATGATTTGAAGATGATATGTTTTTGGAAATAATTGAATTTATATTTCATTTGTTTAAATTGTATTGTCCAAGCTGTTTTCATGAGTTTTTGAATTAATATATTCAATAACTATTCAATATTAAATTAGATATTAGAGGATTTTTTGAATTATTAAAGAAGAAGGAAGACTCAATGAATATTATTTTTATTTCATTATATATATATATATATATTGTATATGATTAATATTTATTTAGAAAAGAAGAGGTAAAGTGATAATACATGTAGACATTATAGAATACTACATCATGAAAATAAGAAAAAAGAATGAAGTTAATCTATTAATTTTATTATTCACATACTACAATTGTTTCTCCAACTGATAAATGAAAATAGAGTGAAGGAAACTTATTATAAATTGAATAACATTTGTTTCTATTGATGTTATCATTAAATATCATTACCGTGAATTATTATTTAGGGATAAAACATGAACAATTTTTAAATATCTTGATGAATACTCATATAATGTCACTTGCAGAGGAAACTATGAGATAAACTTATTATTTTTTGTTATATTTCTTTTATATACACTAAGTGTTAATTTATGTTACTCATCTATAGGGGAAGTTTCAATTACTTTTACTTAGTTGTGAGGTCACCAATAAATAAATCTGAAGCATAGATGAAATCCTTATACCATGATTCAATTTTTTTTCACTCAATTGTGAGATCCCTAGGAAAAAATAAAATGAAATAAAAAATATTACATTGGATGTTGGTGGACTGGACAAGAGGTTGCTCTTGTATACCTAAACTAATATAAATTATTTGTCTTTCTCTTAGCTTTTTTTATTTCCACAACATTACCTAAATAAAAGAGAATGTAAATATTTAATATAACATAATGAGGGATGTTTAAATATGTGAAATTATTTAAAAGACACAATTAACATCCTATTTAGTCTTTCTATATTAATAATATAAGATAATATTTGGTATTATAGAACTCAACTTTTTTGGATATTTTTTATTTAAAAATTATATTCAAATTATTATCATTTTATCCTTATTAAACTAGAGATAATTATTCAACAAACAAAGACTAATGGATAATCCTAGAGAAGGTATGCCAATGGTTAGAGATTATTATTTTAATGGTGAGAATTATGGTTGTTGAAAATCTAGAATAGTAAAATACATGAATAATCTTAGTTTAATAATTTATATAAATGCAGGGAATCCTTATAAGTTTGTTGCTACAAAACCAAAATTTAGGAATACTAATCAAGAAGTATAATATGATTTAAATTCAAAGGATATAAATGTTTTCAGTTTTTATTATGAACAAATGAATTCAATATAGTTTCTCAATGAGTTATTGGAACTGACATGTGGTAGACTATTGTTGTTGCCTATGAGGGAATCGAAAATAAAATACAATTAGGGTATAAAACTATAAAACATAAATTTTATACTTTTAGGATGTTTGATAATGAAATCATTACTCGTGATGTGTCATGGAATGTATAGACAACTTGGGTTTGAATTAGTGGTGATATTTGATAATTTCATTTCTTTTGAAAATAGCCACTATATATTTTTAAAGATTCAATCTTTTAAAATTTGTAACACAACCTCACTTATATGCTAGGATTAGTAAATATTATAAGGCTTAAATTTTTTTACAATGTTCGATCCCAATGTGGGTAATTAGTCCTTTCCACGTGGAATCATGTAGATCCATAGATATCCATAATATAATTAAATTGAATAAAATTTAGTAAAATACTATCAATATCCTTATATGTCTTAAAAATAAATAAAACTGGTTCCCACTAGTTACACTGTTTTCTTCTTCTTTAGAGAAAAAAATAGAAACTTTTGAAAACATCTTGCAATGAAATATATCCCAAAATTTTCTATATAGTGCCTCTCTATCTAAAAGTCCTCCATCAACTTCTTCTTCATCTCATACTTCTATCTATGGGTCTTCTCTATCTGATCCACTTCATTTAGGACTCTCAATACTCTTTAGAAACTATTTTTGATGTTTTATCAATCTTCTTCCTTTAAACGGGCTCTCTCAAATGATATGAAATCACTTTATGAAGAATGAGAATTCATAATAAACCTTCACCCATTATATACTCATAATGTATTTGAAAATTAAGTAATAATCTTGGTATCCAAATTAAAATTTACCCCTAACTCAAATTACACTTGACCTCCTTCAATGCCTTCTAAATTATAGAGTCAACAATATTTACAAGAATAATATCAAATTTCAACATCAATAACCTCTTAAAATATCTCTCAAAACTAGAATAGATTTATGATCCTTGAATATACATATTAGAATCATCATTATGTATCAATTTACAATGTTTTGAAAAGATATTTAAATATATATACAATTCTTCTTTGTAAAAAAAATTGTTATTCTGGTATTGCTCTATCTTGTAGTTCATTATAAGAACTCCTCCATTCAGTAAAGCTTCTTCAGAGATAATTTTTTATGAATCTCCTTCTTTTGATACTTCTTGGTTTAGATCCATTCATTTTGGAAACCCATATCTTATAGAATCAAGATTTTCTAGGGGGTAAACATTATATTTCTTCATATGGGGATCATATCATTTCTCTATCTAGTGATATGTATAGGTTTTCCTTATATGGTTCAATTTTTTTGATGATATTGTGAAATAACGTTCAATGGAATCTAAGATATTCACTCTATCCAATGAAAATCTATCCACAAATTATCATTTTATTTCTTCTGGAAAGCTACATATTTTCATCTTAATAAATTGAAATATCCTCAAGTGATGTTTATCAGGTTTCTCTATATGATATATTCACAAAGGTTCTCAATATGTTATACTCTTGTTTTTATATAATTACAACGTATCTTACTGATCATTCTATGTATGATCATGAATTTATAGATAAAAATTCATTCAATAACAACATTATGACTTTATAACTTTGAACATTTCATAATATTAAATTTCATCATTTTAGAACATGAAATTGGTATAAACATTATCTATCAAAAAACATGATTAATGAACTCATCTTGAACCATGATAACTTTTATTAAAGTATCATATTTCTTGGTAAGTGAATTAACTCAAAATTATTTAGAGAATTAGGAACTCATTTTTTCCTAAAAACAAAAACATTCAAATAAAAAATATTGACATTGAATACAAAAATTCAAAAAAATAAAACCAGTGGATCCTAAATCTCTACCTTTAGATTATTGGAAATTTTATCAATAAATATTTTCTCAAATTTTAAAAAACCACAATATTTCCAATATATAATTGTCTGGACACCATATTGATAAATTATAAAATGTTTTTTAATGAATTTCATCCATTGGGACAAGAAATGTTTCGGCCATGATCTTGATAAACACCCCTCACAATCATCTTAATTTCCAAAATTGCAACTTCCATTCCTTTTACACCCCCTTTCTATGATTATATTATCATAATATTTAAAAAATATATAGTATACAGTTTTATCTATTTAAAATTTTTATCCCACATTGACAAAAGAATCCAAAGGAACATGGGGCTTATCTCAAGAAATTTTTATATTTAGGGGGGTGGATGAACATATAGTTTTAGTATTAACTCCTACAATAATTACCTTATCACGGATTTGGGAAAAAAATAAAAAATTAATTATTTTTTTGAAATATATTCAAGAATTAATTCCCTACTAGAAACCTTCTCTATAATCTAATGATAGTTAATATCAATGTGTTTTGATATTGAGTTTTTCATAGGGTTTTTAGATAGATTAATAGAACATGGATTATCACAAATAATCTTCAATGGATTTTATAAATTCAACCTAAAATATACTAGATAAACTATCATTCACATAATTTGTGTACATTACTAGGCAGAAGAAATATATTATACTTCTAACGCACTCAAAGTAACAGAACATTGTTTCTTTCTATGAAAACTCACACAACTTTTTCCCGAGAATAATGTTCCTCCTGATGTAGACTTTCAATCATTGAAATCTCCCAGACAATCATTATCAGTGAAACCACGAAAATGTCAACTCATTACTCCATTTATACAACATGAATTAATTTAGTATTTCTTTAACATACATGAGGATCTATCTTACTTCTAGTATGTGTGATTCATTTGGACCACTCTGATATCTTTCAAAAAAAGTTAAATCAAATAAAATACCTTGCCTTTAATCAAATAGATAATGTAAACTTATGATTTACATTCAAAAGTCCTTCTGATTTATACTTTTACAGGTTTTCTTCACCCAGCTTTATACCAATAAAAATAGGTGTAGTAACATACCAAGAATCATCTACGATAGGATTTTGTAATAACACATTGAAATAATTTTTATCTGATAGGAAGATGCATTTTCCTTTTTATTGATCTTAAAATTCTATAATGAAATTAAACACTCTAAGCATTCCTATCTCTAAGTTTATTTCCAATTTTTTAATAAATACTTCATGATCTTTATCCCTCAAACTAAAATAATTATCAACATAATAAATTATTATCAAGGAACTTATACTAAAATCTTTTAAATACATGGTACTACCAACTTTTCCTTTAGAAAATTTCATCTACTTCATGAAGCTTTCATATTTTGAGTACTAAGAACAATGGGCTTGTTTTAATCTATACAAGGATTTTTTTTCAGTTTACACACCATGTTTCCATGATTATAAATGTATGAAACCATTGGTACTCTAAATATAAAAATATTATTCAATTTATCCATTAAATAATTTCGACTGAACATTTATATGAGAGAATTTTTAATTTTGATGATTATTGGAAAACAAAAACATTATAATAGTTTCCAGTATTTTAATAAGAGAATAATGTTATTTTATATCAATGAATTCTAATCGAGAATATCCACTATAATGTAGTCATTGTTTATTTCTTTATAATTTCTCCAAGTTTATTGAGCTAATTTCTAAAAACTCATTTTGTTCATACAACATTATTTCCTTTTGATAATAAACCACTTATAAAATGTATTATGGTTTTTCTAGGGATGTTTGATTATCAATCCTAAATTTTCATATAGTATAAACTAGAGATTATTTTTTTCATATGATATTATCAAATTCAAATTGACTTTTGAAAAGTTCAAAAAAAATTGTGTTTTTCTTTCAATCTTACTTTCCTCATCACTAGACTAATCAGGATCAACAAGTATAATATTAGTATCGTAGTATTATTTATTCTCATTATAATCTATCAAAGTCATACTTCTATCATTTGTTACACCATCCTCATCACATTATTTTTTTTATTAAGGTATATTAGATTTCAATAATGTTTATATCAAAGGAATCATACATCATTTGCATTAATTTATTCATACTCCTGTAACTTTATATTTTGGATGAATATACCATGAAAACACCTTCTTCAAATTTTTTATCAAACCTATCAAATTAACAATATTTGATCCTTATTATGAAAGTAATTATAAAAACTATAGTGTATTTCAAATTATCTTTTTTATTATACCACATCTCATAGGGAGTGATTTTTTAATTTTGTCAAAGAAAACATCAGTTTTGAACATGTACAACTATACTTATAAATTCTCTCGAGAAGATTTTTTATTTTTTATATTATGAGAGAATGATTCTCCCCATATAAACTAGACTTCTATTATTCCTTAATGCTAATATATTTTCTAAGTTGTGTTGGGATTATTATATTTTTGTTTAACTCAATGTTTATTTATGTAGGATATGAAAGAGTTACTTGTGTGCTTCATTCTATTTTTTCTCAACATCAATATATAAACACTCATCTTCTTAAAAAATTCCCTTCTAAAACATATGAGAAACTCTATAGCTTTTAATTTATGTATTATGAAAATTATGCTAGTTGTCTAATTCAAATATTAAATGAATGTAAAAAACTAAAAATCAAACTTCATTGATTGATGTATCATTGTTAAAGATAGAGTAGAATGTATGAGATCAAGAGGATTAGTGGAATGTATTTCATCTTTAATATGACTTATTCTAACCATAATTCCTTTCGATAAAGTTGTGTAAATGAAATCATATTTCTTCTTCGATTTTGATAAATATCTTATGAAATATTCCATTGAAATTGTGCTCATGATTTTATAAATAAGATGATGAAGTCTTCAGTGTCATGTGTTATTTTCATCCTCAGTATTCAAATAGAAATATTTATTTAGATATATAATCTCAAACATATTATCACTGATTATTTCTTCCTCATTAACAAATTTTATTTGTTTCAAACATAAAATGATTTATAAATATTTTCAAAAGATAACTTTCTTTCCATCACTATAGATTTGTCTAACACTCATGAAGTATCATATAATTACATTAATAAATAAAACATCCATTAATTTTAACTTCTGGGAATTATTTTTTGTCATACCAATTACTCTTATTTCTAAGGAAATATAATTTAAAAAAGTGACAAATCCTCACTCATGCTGTTATATTATTTTCATTATCTTCATGTCCCCTTTCCTATGTTTGTAGAATGCACTATCAATAATACATGATTTATTCCTAATTCTTGTGTTTATATAAATATCATTAATAAAATATTTGGCTTCAATACTCCTCTCATCTTATTTCTTCTCATTTTTTGGTACAACAAAATTTTCATAGGAATTTTTTAATGAAATTTTATGAATAATGACTTTTTTGGTCACACATTCTACAAATTTATTTTAATAAATCAAAATTAATTTTACCAGATGTATTTTTTCGTTCTAGTGCCTTTTCTCTGGTATCATTATTTTACTTTAAAAAGTTTCTTCATTTTCTTCAATTTTTGTTCCCATAAAGTTATTACCCACTCCCAATGAGAGACATGTTGTGCCAAAAATTATATACTTTGTTTTTGAATATCCCACAATACAAATAATATCCCTTGAATGCTAATATTTTATATAAATAAGTTTTTCCCCTTGGATAAGTTAGTTGAGAATTAGTGCCCGTCAAAGTATCTAATTTCCCTTAGTCTGAGTAATGAATATTCCAAAAGTTATTTTTAACATCTATTTATGTGATATTTTTACCATATCCTTTCTCAACCCAATATATCTTATTGTTGATTCTTATACCTATTTGGTTAATACAATTAAGTGACCTTTTATGTTTCGTAGATGTGGATTTCACCTGATTTTTTGGAAGAGTTCTTATAGTAGCATGAGATGTTTCATCATTTTCCTCTGAATCATTGTTAAAATTCACATTCATTTTCCCAAGGAATTATCAACCTTAATACATCTTGAGTGTGTATTACAATGATATTCTTCTTTAGAAGTATGTTTCTCGTTAATATCTTTAATTATTTTCCCTTTTTACTCAACTTTAAGATTGATGTTTTAAATTTATTCTATGCCGATATCTTATTTTTTTGAGAAATTATTCTTTTCCTTCATTATTACTTTCCCATTCCTTCATCAATACTTTTCCGTTCTTTTTTAGCCTTTTGTTTTTCACATGAAATTCCACAATTTCTAATCTCAGAAAATGTTCCATATAGTTATATTCACTTTCTTCTTCTTCACTATTTGAATTGTATTTATTAATTTCAATGTGATCCATGAAGGTTCTAAACTTCTCTAAAACATCATCTTCCAATAAGTTGCTATATTTGGATTTATCCTCTTCATTTTCACTCAACACACTTCTCTGGTTCATTCCATGGATATTTTTCTTACATCTAGTGGATTTCTAAGCATCCTTATAAATCTTAATCCACATGTTTCACTGAGTTTTTTCTTCAAAATAATAATTATCATATTCCAAATATATATTATTTGGATATTTAGTAACAAAATTTATTATTCCCCCATAGTAAAAAAAATTGAGGGGGATTTTTCATTTGTACATACCTTTTCATTTTCTGTAACTCTAATATATAAGATCCATAATCCTCTTACTCTATTATGTATATTCTTAATTATCATCCAATTCATTGTTATTAATTACCTTTCTTTCTAATTATTTTATTTTTTATTCCTCATAGATTTAAAATCTATCACCTGTTTAATATTAATATTTATTATTGGAGATTTCATCATTTAAAATGTAACATGCATGTTATGTAATTCATGAAGGGATAAATTATTTCTATCTTATAATGAAGATAATTTAGGATAAAACCTATCTAGAAGGTTACTAATAAATTTTTTTCAATATTTAAATGTTCCATTACATCTCCAAATCTGTTGATATTATTGAAAATTTCATTTACACAAGTGAATCAATCAGTAATAGTTTCTTCTTCTTCTATCATGATATCTTCGAACTTGCATCTCTATATTTGAAGCTTTTCTTACTTTAATATTACAATTACATAAAATATCATTTAAAATTTTCCCAATTTTCCTTCACTTTTTTGAGACTGATCACCTTTATATACACACTTTTATACAAGTATATAAGAGTAACATTTTTGTATTTTCATTCAATATCCAGTTTCATTTTTTCGGTAAATAACATATGAAAATCTTTCTACATGGGTGGAAACCCCAAAATAGTTACATCTCTCACCTTTCAGACATGTGAAAAATATTATGTATCAATATATTTGTCTTTTAATGATAATTTTTGACATCAAATGCAGGAATAACTCTATTATTGACTGTTTTGATATTATTATTGATAAATAATATACGTATCTTACATAGGTAACTTATTGCTCTGATACCAAATATAAGTACTGAGGAATGTGTATACAACTAATGAAACTAATAATTTCACATATATTATTTTTTGATTCAATTTTTTGATCCCATATATTTAATATTTTAAGGTATAATGTCACAATTTTTTGTTTTATTAATATTTTGAGGTTAATTGTTAAAATGGGCTAATTTTTTAATTTAAATATTTTCTTATCAAATTTGTATTTCAGCCATAATTTTTTTCAAATAATTGAAATTGTGAAATTCCTTTTTATAAGTATTCAATACATGTTTTTATTTATTTTATTCAACTGGAACCATATATCAATATAATATTTTGAGGCCCTAATCAAATTCATATGTCAAGCCTTGGAATCTGTACCTAGATATATATAAATCTGAAGATAGGCCCATATATCACACATATAAATTCCAAATGGGGTGGAATTATACATATATATAGATAAAATAATTCATAAAAACATCATTAAATATGATAACCATAAATTTTTCCTCCACCAAGGTCAGAAATACATGGGAACTCAAAACCTAGGAATAGAAATTGTCGTTATATCTTGATATTGTTTTATTAATTATTTAGTCATAACTAATTAATTACATGGAAAATGGTGTCATAGTTTTGGGGTACATATAGGAAACATATATGAATAACTTTAATGAAAATAAAATGGTGATATTGAGATATTAAGATGGACTAAATGAAGTAAAATTTTAGAGGATAGAATTGGAAGACCATTTTCCACTCCCCTCCCTATAAGGATGTGTCTCCTCCTCCATTTCAAGGATTTCAAAAACATTAGTTGGATTTTTTTGTAAAACAAGAGAATTTATACTACTGTAATTGTGTTTTTGATTTTAAATGTAATTTAGTATTATTATTCTCATCTCTTTTGTTTTTAATCCCCCCCCCCCCCAATGTGTTGTTTTTAATCTCCATGAAAATGGAAAACTAACCATCATTTTTGTTCAAGGGGGGAGTGGTGGTGATAGATATGTTTGGGCTTAAATGAATTTAAATTATTATATTAAAAAAAATAGTGTTGGTCAAACTAATTTTGGTGTAGGGTTCACCAGAAATTCAAACTATTGAGGTCTTCTTCACTTTCATTTTTTATTCCTCTCATTCATCATCCTAATGCTACATGGGGGGGGGGAGTTACATTGTGACAATGATGTAAGAGGGTATTATCTCACTTGTGGAATGTCATTGTGGGAAAACAATAATTCATTGATGTGATGATGATTTAAAAGGTATAACACTATATTAAATATAATATTGATAATTTTTGTTAAATAATAATGATAACATCATAATGATCTACTAAGAACGACAATATTTATTCACTAAATTATTTGTTTCATCTCTTCTTATTTTAATTGGGTTTTCATAAAGATATATTTTAAACATTTTAAACCCCATTCATTCTATATATTAATATCTATCTTTAGTGTTATATTATTTATTTTATAAATATTGATAATATAAAATCAATGTGAATTCACAGCCTCCTCAGGAGATCGACCCAAAGGAGTTCACTATATTTCATAACAAGTTAAAAAATAAATTATTGGTTACATATTCATGAAAAGTATCTCATATTAATTTGGTTCTATTTAAAATAAGGGCAACATCTTCCACATACTATTTTCCATAAAAAATATAAAAATAAATTTTAAAAATTTAAATATGGGATATATTGAGGACAAACCCTCTAAAGTTTTGTGTGAATCACATGATATTATAGTAAGAAAAGTTAAATGGTGTTTATGTATAACATATTGGTCTTCAGGGAACTCATATATGACCTAAAGGAAGACCTTGAGTTATCAATTTTGGAAGTCTTGTCCATGTAGCTCAAGTAATTCTCACACTAAATTTTTGAATTCCATCAAGAGGAGGTCGAGGAATAAAAAGAGATTTTATTTTCAATTTTTTAAGAGGACATAATAGACATGAAATTAAATTACAAAACCATTTTTCACAACAATATTATACAATCCTCCTTGCGGTCTTACAAGAAGATCCAACACTTGAAGCTAGTTAGATAAAGGGAGTAGACATAACAATGGATTCTATATTTGTTTTACATTATACAGCTATCTAAGCCAATTCACTACCCATATTTTGAATTAATAGACTTAGTTCATATTCATTCATAATACAATAATGATGATGACATGAAGGTTCCACCATTTGGGAGAATTTGGTGTTTAAATATGATGATGATGATGCTGAAAAACAAAATGAGAAAGTTGTGATGTGACTACCTCCTCTACATGAACTCTCATATCACATGGACGAGGAAAACATGATTGATGACCAGGAGCATCCTTACATTCTTTTCTTTACCATTATACACCATAAATTATCTCTTTATTACCATCTTGGGGATGATAAATTTTTATTTTCTATGGGGGTTCACACTCATGGAATCCACTTATAGATGTTGGGAGAAATAAAATGTTGTGGTTTCTAAGAAAGAAACCCAATCGACCTTTGGATTTGTGATAAAGATCTACAACTTTCTGAAAAGGGGAAATAAAAACATAGAACCCACTTGGGGGGTCAAACCATATTCTATCATATTTTAACTTTCTATTACTTTTTAATTTTTCCTCATGTATTTTGTTTTGTGTTTTCTTTCTAGGTCAAAGTGGTAGCATGTAGGATATTAACTCAATACTACAACTGAAAAAGAAATTGATGTTGTATCTTTTATTATAATTGGGGTTTTTACCCCTATCAATGTTTATTGAGCATAAATGAAGCTTATTAAAATTTAAATGCGGGGGATTTTCAATACTCTGAAGTGACTTTGTGTAATTCCCTATTATTTTTACATTTTTAATACATTTGAGATTTAATGAATATCTATTTTTATTTCTCACACATGAATTGATTTTGAGTGTGTTTTAATAATATTAGATAAAATATATTTTAAATGATTATTGATATGGAATATTTTTTTTGGATTTTAATTTTTGAGAATTTATATGTGTTTGTCCAATTTGGAAATCCAGGCCCATGAAAAACTAACTAAAATTTCTTTTTCCAGTCATATGTGGTATTCTATCCATTTTGACATGTTCTTCCAAGGAACCACACATTCGTAAGAGAAACATCAATTTCTTTTTCAAAATATAACTTTTTATTGTTATCTTTAAAATTTTTAGATTTCATAAAATGTATTTGATGTGATTGAGGAATATTTGGAAATCTATATTTTAACTTGATTTCCACTATTACATCTACCCTTGTTTATCCATTAGAATCCATGAATTTCCTTATTGGTCCAAGCCACATTACAATATTATTTTTACTTACCTACCTCCACTCCTAATATTGGTTCATGAATATTTCACTATCTAGTGTGGGGGAAATGACTTTTTTTGTGAGTTATTTGGGTTGAAACTCATTTCAAGGTGTTTTTATTTTTGTGCCATTATATTGGGAAGAATAGTTATGTAAATGAGTCATTTTCATTAATTTTTCTTCATTTATGTCATCTTGTTCTACCCATAAATTATGAAAATATATTTGAAAAAAATAAAATGAAAAATTAGAGTTGAGATTGAATAATTCATTGTTCTTCCATTTATGATTCATGTTCCTCTAAAAATTAAACGGAATTATTTTCATTGATTTTTTTTTATTTTCATCTCATCCTATAGGATTTTATTTGAAAATAATGTGATAAAAAAATATGAGATTTATGATTTTATGATTTAGTGTATTTACTTTTTGACTCATGGCCCATGTCAAAAAATGGTGTGAGGTTTTGTTTCACATTTTATGGTAAATAAAGTGATTAATTTACTGGATTTAACATCAATATTGAATCTTTGGTTTTTATGATTTGGACATCCTCTTAACGACATTAAATGTCTAAATGTGTTACCAACCAAACCTTCTCCATGAAATTAACCATGGAAAATTCCTCATGATTGAGAATACTTATATTAATCAGGATGTGTAGAGATGATAGTTTTCACAAGCCTATGGTGAACCAATAAATTTCCATGTATGAGAATAAATCCCTATGTAATTTATCTTGAGTGGAGAGTGACATTAATTTCATTTTGTTGTGTGTGTGATTGGGACATGGATATATTTTTGAGGTTGAATGAATTTAAATTTGAGATTTGAATATGAAATAGAATTTTTTTTATATTTTATTCATGATGAAATTTTATTTTGGAAAAGATCTTTTATCTTTTGTCAATTTTTATTTTGGTGCATATTTTGAATCAGATATTTGATGATTTACTAAGACTGGAATATTTAATTGTGTGGAATTGATGAAAAAATAATTCCACATATATTATTCAATAATTAATTTATCTAATCCAAAAAAAATTTATTATTTTAAGGCTAATTGCCACAATTTTAGGTTTTATTAATATTGTGAGCGTAATTATGAAAATTATCTATTTTTAGAATGAAAATATTTTTATTTTAAATTGGTATTTCATTCATAATTTAAATTAAAATAATTTAAATTTTGAAATTCCATTTTTAATATTCCATTTATATTTGGATTCATTTAATTGATCTATAACCAAATCTCAATCAAATATTTTGAGGCCCAAATCAAACTCACAAGTCGGCCTTGGAATCTATTCCCATATATAGAGAAATTTGAAGATGGGCCCATATATCACACATTTAGATTCCAAATGAGTTACAAATATATATGGGGAACGATAAAATCTAGGTGGAACAACTTCATTAATTATGGTCCCATGAAAATTTTCTTCCATCATGTTCATTAGTGCATGGGAATTCAGTATATTGGAATGTGAACAATATTTTAGGCTAGAAATGTTTTTATTAAATTTTTTAATAACATGTTAATTATTTGGACAATGTAGGTAAAATTCTTTTACAAATATTTTTAACATAGAAAAAAAATCAATGAATAAATTGTTTTGATATTCGGCCATTTGGTGTGCCAAGATGAAGCAAACTCTAGGAGGAAAACATTAGAGCCCAATTTTCCACTCTAATATCTATAAAATTGTGTCCCCCTCTCCATTTCATGGTTATTGGAAAATTACATTTCAAATTTAATATATAATAGGATATTTTAAGATTTTGTAATTATGTTTTAAATTTCTAATATATCTTAGTTTACTTCGTCCCTCTCATACAAATTCTTTTTCGGTGTTCCTATCAATCTCCCTTTTCTTAAAGGTTCCATCCCTATTTAAAGGAGCGCCTCATATCTCACTCCCACCATCAAAGTTCATAGAATCATCAAGCCTTATGGATTGACTCTAGTGTCTTATTTTATATCTCATTGTCCTTATATATCCACTTTCGATAGGTTTTTCTCCATTTACTAGGGTTATAGTGTCATGTGATTTTGGGTGTACTAGATAAGAGACAGTTTATAGTCATGTTTTATTTTTCAGATGAATTGATACAAGCTTGGTCAGGTGCTCCAAGAAACTGCAGTGGAATTCATTCCTTCCTTTTCAAGTGACTTTAAAACTTCTAAATTAAATAGGAAACACCTTCAATGACACTATGGCTACAATTTCCTAAGATTATTTCACCCTTAAAAATCCTAAAATTATTTGTGTTCTTGGAAACATGGTTGGATGATTCTTGTATATGGATGGAATAATGAACTCCGTTTCTCAACCAATGTCTCCCCCTATATATTTTAAGGTACATTTTTGAAAACTGCCAATGGAGTGGATTTGGATCGATGCCAAGGATGTGTTCAGGTGCAAAAAACGTATTGTATTCGAATCCTAGTAGGATTATAGTATTTATTATAAGTATTTGGGGAATATTACTTTGAGTTTTCTTTGAGGCCAAACTGAGAGGTTTTTGGTTCTGGATTCAATTTCTGTATAATCTCTCAATAAGGATAATGCCACTACCTAAAAAGCAGACAATGTGGGTAATTGTGGTTCTGTTCTGACTATTTCTTCTCAAAAATATATAAGGCCTAGAATTGGTGATCCGAATGCGGTTTAAATATTCATGCATCTATGGAATGATCTGGTCTATCAATAGCCATATTTGTAATATACTTTGGTGCTAATGGAAGCTGGGGAGGTGATTATTTCTGTTGCCTTAGTTCCTACCCCCAACAATGTGAATTTGGGCCATTATGTAGGGGTTATGTGGTCTAGAAATGAAAAGATTCCTCAACTGTAAAGTCAAACATTAATAATGTTTGGTTTAATGAAATGTAAGGGATGTGTAACCTCAATTTAAGCTTTGGATAGGTGGGTGAATGTTTCAAAATAGTTTATCCCAAGATGGTCCTTACGTATTTTAAATCTAAGTAATCACTTTTATAGACTTGGAACTGAAGAGTGTGTTTAGAACCAAGGTGAGCATGATGTTACTTCTAAGAAAAGTCAAGGATGGTCATGTGAAGAGCACAAGAAAATGATTTTCTCAATTTATATAGACATAGTGAAAATGGATGCATCAATAAATTTCTTCATATCCCAATAATAAATAAGGGGGAAATGGAATTGGGGACTCTATTAGTTTCATTGTGGATAAATGAAAGAAGTACAAAAAGGAGGGAGTATTATTCTTACCTTCCCCAACCCATGATGACTAGATATGCCTCGAAATTGAATACCAAGGATATAGACTATGTATCCATACCTAATGAGATGTAACTTGAAGGTAGAATTTTTGTGTAAGTTTATAAAGCAAGTGGTGTGATATAAGATCCCAATATGATATTGGGGGACTCTATGGTGAAGTGTCTTGAGGATTTTGTTAGACTGGCCGACTAGCTTAAAGAAGTAGGCAACGAGGATGCACATAAGGGGTCAACTTTGGATCTTATCAACCATTCATAGGAAGAAATATTAGAGGGTTCCTTTTCAATTAAGTCCCATAATGAGGTTATTTAATGTATATATTAGAGAATAATTTTAGTGTAAACAAATAAGGAGAAATGCAACTAGATCAACAAGAAAGTCCTTATTCTGATAAGAGGATTTAATGAAATGAAGATAAATGTTGAGGATCTCATTCAAATATGGGATAAGATGGCTTATTGGTTCAAAGACCTAATCAAGTACAACCTGAAGAAAAAGTTTAGTGGTACTCAATGGAAACTATATTGTGACTATGCTTCTAATAGGCTCATGCTAGAATTTTTTGGTTCACCTATTTGTTTTGGTACATGATGTTTTGTGGTTTGGAATTGCGTGGTTTCTCTTTTTCCCTTAAAAGTGTCTGAAATAATAAAAAAGCTAATTTCTATTTAGTGAAACCAGTTTTCGTGTAGCGTTCACCATACTTTCACTTTTATTGAGTTCTTCTTCCGATTCATTTTTTATTCCTCTCCTTCATCATCATTGTTTCGGTGTGGATGTGCGCCGGGCTTCTGTTCCGACGCTGTTCCGCCAGGACGCGTTCGTGTGTGCGCCCGTCGACCCGAGGGGATGGGAGCGCGGCTTGTGGTCCCGCAGTCCCGCTTTCCAAAGGCGGGCGACATCCGTCCCTTGTTCAGGGGCGTCTGCTCCTTGATCGAAACCGGGATGATGGGACGTCGGCTCCTCCTTCCGTGGACGTCTCCTCGGAACTCGTCGCCTAATCCGGGTCTCCCTCATAGATTTAAGACGTGCTCGTGAGTCTCGTTCCCGACGCCATGTCTCCATGGACACCGGTTAATTACGCTGCTTCGCCCGGACGCTCCAAGGGGTCTGGTCGGGGCAGCAACCTACGGTGAGGAGACCGGGTGGCTCCGGGTGTTGGGGCTTGGCTTAACACTGCGACTCTGCATGTCTGCCTTCCGTCCCTAATAGGGCTTCTCGAAGGCGTGATGGCCTGAGGCATCCCACGCTGGGTGTGGGGAACTGCGTTATCTGAGGTTTTCCTCAGCTTCCCATGTTTAACACGGGGTATGCTGCGAGTTTAATGTCCAGTGGGGACGGCATCGGACTAGTCAACACAAGGAGTGGATCAGATGACAGAACCCCTTGCGGGGAACCTCCGACGCTGGGGCCAGCACATGGGCGGCTTCCCGAGTGAAGTGGAGTGTAATGAAGTGGCATGACCCCACCGGTATGTGGCGTCCCGGGTAAGGATCAGGATGGATGATGGAGTGAAGAGCTTGGACCCCGTAGGGGCTTCCGACGTACCGCGCGTTAGCGCGGATCAAAGTCAGCGTAGTTTGGATATACAGTTTAACGTCATGCTGGACGTTGGCAAGCCGACTCATGAAGAGGTCGAGGCTGCCGAGCAGAGGATTGAACCGAACCACCTCGCACAGAGGGGGATGGAACGGCTGGGTGGATCACAGTTTAACGTCATGCTGGACGTTGGCAAGCCGACTCACAAGGAGGTCGAGGCTGCCGGGCGGAGGATTGAACCGAACCACCTCGCACAGAGGGGGATGGAACGGCCGGGTGAATCACAGTTTAACGTCATGCTGGACGTTGGTAGGGAAAATAGAAAAAGGCAGTGGGGAAGCACAATGGAGATACACACGTGCAGTCTCCCACAGG
Organism: Viscum album; assembly: GCA_963277665.1. Taxonomy (NCBI): domain Eukaryota; kingdom Viridiplantae; phylum Streptophyta; class Magnoliopsida; order Santalales; family Viscaceae; genus Viscum; species Viscum album. Next base: position 1,078,878,298 of record OY728145.1, on the reverse strand, counting down.
GGCAGATTCATAGGTGAATCGACGCAAGTGTGAACCCAGGAGGGGTCCACTGATGGACGAACCGACGTGAATACGACCGGGACGACCAGGTGGTGGGCTTGAACCTCGGAGAGGCTTCCTACGTAACCGGTTTAGGAGACAGGGATCAAAGTCCACGTAGTTCATTCGGTGCATAACACTCTACCCCCGTGGGAGAAGGCCACTCCAATCCCGACATCCCTGCAGAGACGAGCGGGTGGGGGCCACATCCAAACCAGGAGGACCCTGCGTGCGGGGCACGGGATCGGGTGATGCGGACGGTTTAATGTCTTTCCGGACGAAGTACAGTTTAACTTCATGTGTTGAGGACGAAGATGCTTGGCAGTTTAACGTCTTGCGGCGCGGACGTGGTACAGTTTAACGTCATGTTGGACGAATGCTGAACAGTTTAACGTCTTGTAGCTTGGATGATATGCTAGGCAGTTTAACGTCGTGCAGCTTGGACGTGGTGCAGTTTAGCGTCATGCAGGATGAAGATGCTAGGCAGTTTAACGTCTTGCAGCGCGGACGAGGTGCAGTTTAGCGTCATGCAGGACGAAACACTTGGCAGTTTAACGTCTTGCAGCACAGACGAGGTGCTGTTTAGCGTCATGCATGACGAAACACTTGGCAGTTTAACGTCTTGCAGCGCGGACGAAACACTTGGCAGTTTAACGTCTTGCAGCGCGGACAAAACACTTGGCAGTTTAACGTCTTGCAGCGCGGACAAAACACTTGGAAGTTTAACGTCTTGCAGCGCGGACGATATGGTGCCGCCGAGGGGTCCGTGTCACTTCGCGCGAGCCCGGAGGGCCGCGCGGGAAGACAACATACGGTACGGGCACCTGCGATGAGGATCATCGGGCGCCACGCAGGCGGGTATCCTCAGGGGGTCAAAGGGGGCGACCCCGGCGGATTGCACGCAAAAGAGGAGCTTGGCGCGCAATACCGCGGGTCGGCGTGCAAATGGGCGGGCTGGCGCGCAATTGAGCCAGCACTTTACGCGCGGAAGATAGAGATTGCGCGCACCGGGCTTCAGATAGCGCGCGGGGGCAACGGCTCATTCTTTAATGAATGACCACTTGAAAAGGGGGGGTGCGCGCAATCGGGATGGATTGCGCGCACCCGGGGGGCAATTGCGTGCAAGAGACTTCTTTTGCGCGCGAAGGCCTTTAGGTGAATAATTATTCAAAGGAAAGGAGCCAAGGGGATTGCGCACGGAGGCGAACCCCGAGGCTTTCTTGCGCGAAAGAAAAGAGGTTACCTGAAGATCGGCATTGCGCGCGAAAGGGGTTGGATTGCGCGAACGAGCGATGCTTCGGATTCCAGCCACCTTCAAAACGTCGGGGGTCGCCTTATATTTATAGGCAACCCCGGGCGCGGAATCCGGTTCGTGGGCGCGGAATTTCTTCGCGGGCGCAGAATCGGGCCCGGCGCGCAAGGTTGTCGCACGGGCCACGGGCGCGCAAACTTGCGCGCCGGCCCAGTGCATTGCGCGCATCCCGGGAGGTTTGCACGCGGAACTACAACTTTGCGCGCGGACCTCCAAAATTCCGCGCAAGGCTTCCGGGCCCTCCGAAACGGGCTCCCGACTCCAAATATGACCTCGCTTCCCGCATCCGGAGCTTCGTTTGGGAACAACGGACTTTTCCGGCGTCTACAAAAGCCCCCCCTCGGAATCTGATCGGCGAGAGGTCGCAACGATCGGGTTCCGAGGGAGACGCCGGAATGCCGAAGTCCTGGGTGGCGCGGTACTGCGGCGCGCAAAAAGGGCGTCGGGCGCGGAATTCGCCGTCTCGGTCGCGCAAAGTGCTTTCCGCGCAGCGCGGACACCCGGCATCACCTATAAATAGGGGCCCTGGGTCCCCCGCACCGTACACCGGCCTTCCGCGTGACAAGCTTTCAAGCTCTCGTGCGCGAAATTGCCTTTTCCGGCGCGGAATTCACCCGTTCTTCGCGCAAACTCATCCGGATTTCCGCCTGTTTTTTGCGCGAACACCCGGGGTTTTGCGCGACATACTTCCCGATTGCGCGCCGTCCACTAGGATTGCACGCCAACTCTCAAACTTCTCTACCAGCCTCTTCCGATTCCGCATGCTTCATCCCTTAACCCGCACGACTCCCGAAGCTTCTGAGATGGCCGCGAATCAAGGAAATGAGGGGGATGCCGTCATTCGCAGAGCTGAGATGGCGACGAACGAGGAGGTCTACGGAGCCAAGGAGATTGTTTCCAACAATCAATCCTTGTTCGACTTGTTGACGCCGGCCCAAAAGACATATCTGATGTCGGACAACCTGCCGCTCTGGAACTTTGGCATCCTAGATGAGGTTCCGGTGCCAGGGTTCGAGGTTGATGCGCCACGGACCTGGGTGACTCGGGAGGACGAGCTTCCCCGCTATAACATCACCAACAATGGGCATCCTGCCAGGGAGACCAGACACTTAGATGTCTATGTCCTTAACCCGAGGACGCGAACCATCGCCGGGGGTGAGCCTACTGCGGAGAACTCTCCAGCCCTCTACTCGAGCACATATCGCCAGAGTGTCACCAACGACACCAAGGGCTGGCTGGAGGACTGGGACTTGCAATCTGGGGGAAATTTCACCAGTGAGTGGGCCTGGGCGTTCTGGGTACGCCACACCTGCGACCACTTCGCGGAGGAGCTGCGGTACATCGACCTGTTTGAGGCGGTTTGGACGTCACAGTTCCACTTCTACCAGCAGTCCGAGCTCGGGCCGGAACTGTTCACCCGCTGGTCCCCGGATACCAACACCTTCCATCTTCACCAGTGGGAGGTCGGCATCAGTCTCTAAGACATCCACTGCATCGGAGGTATCCCGCTGGAGGGTTACCAATATGATGAGTTCCTGCCTCCGAGGAACACTTGGGGCGACAGGTCACGGACTCCCATCATGACATTGCATCTGCTGGACCTGGCTACAGAGCGGCTCGGGGTCAAGGACTTCCACAAGGACATAGCCTACAAGGAGTGGTTCAGCCAGTTCTTGGAGCATGACCCCGCGGTCAAGATGCCAGGCAGGGGGAAGCGGTGCCCGACCGTGGCTCAGAGGAGCCGGAACGGGTCGTACTGGCGGGTCCTGGAGACGGGCGACTACCGCTCATGGGGGTACCGCGTCATCGAGGCCCGGGACCAAATTGTCCGGTACGCGGCATTCCTGGCCGCCTTTCTGAGTGGGTGGCTCCTGCCAGTGCGGGACGCGAGAATGGGCGTCTGCACGGTGACACTGGCGATGGTGGGCGCCATGGCCGCCAATAAAAGATATAACCTCGGGGTCCCGGTGCTGGCTAAGCTGTACGCCATCCTGGGACGCATCTCGCGAGGGGGGTCGCCACGAAAGGTCTGTGGGCCCTTTCAATTCTTCCACGGCTGGGTGGCTGCTCACCTCGGTGGGTACACGTTTCCAAACGCCATCATTCCTCCGGGCAACGGCCTGCGACCCTCCCTGCTGAACATCGCTAGGGTCGCTCCAATGACCCTAAATGAGGAGGGCGTGAGGATTCGGATTGGCAATCATGCCAATTTCAACTTCAGCCCGTTCCCCACTCCCGTTGGCCAGATGATCGACAATGGGCAGGGTCCACTGGAGCAGCACGAGTACTTCCTGAACATGCGGGGCGGGGTGCTCGTGGCTCGGATCGACGGGAAGGTGATCTGCGAGCCCTACGTGCCAACCCGATTCGCCAGGCAGTTCGGGTGCCTTCAACGGATGCCGAAGAGGGTGTTCGCTGCTGTCCGGGAGGAGACGAACCCTTGCGTCCTTCGCCAGATGTGGCTAATGTTTGCCGCTTTCGGCTCTGGCGACGTCATCACTCTCCCTCCTACCGGGGTCGACGCAGGCTTGGCAACCGAGTACGCCGAGCACTGGGCCATCGCGTACCCCGAGGGGCTTCTACGGAAACCAGTTCGGCGGCTCGAGGTCACCCGTGCGGAGACCGGGCGTCAAGGAAGGAGGCGAAGCGCCGCCACATGGGGGAGAACGAAGGCGCGCCAAGCAGCGGAGCCGGCGCGGGCAGGGACTTCGGCGGAGGGCACATCGCAAGCTGCCGCCACGACTTCAGTGCCCAGAGAGGGGGCACATGCGGCGGTCGGAGAGCGGCCCGGGAAGCATGTAAGGCGTCTGCTCGAGCCCTCCCACGATGCAGTCTTCCCGGCGCTGTGGTCGGCCGGGATGACCCTGCGGCAGTCACTGGGGACCGAAGCCATCTGGCGAATGATATTCAGAGAAGGAATCCATCTGCCAGAGGTCGGGCACCTCCAGATCGCCGACAGGGTGAACTTCAACCGGCGGTATGCGTATCTGATAGCCATGGACGAGTACGCGCGCCAACGTGGTCAGCATGCGGAGCCGTCCCTTCTGGTGAAGATGATGCTCGGTCTAGAGCCCGCTCCAGAACAGATGCCGCCGGAGGGAGATGAGAGTAACGACGACTCCGAGGAAGAGGAGGAGATGGGGGAGGATGAAGGTTCTGAGGGAAGGTCCCATTAGGGGAGCCCGCGGGAGAGCGGTGAGGTGGCCGACTCTGACAATGTTGATGTCACTGAGCTCCTCGAGGTCCGCTTCTATCCCTACTCAACCTGCCTCATCCATTCTCTTATGCAGCTTCTAACCCATTTCTCCACCTTTCCCAGGAGTGCGTGGATGTCGGTCAGGCATCCTCAGTAGGAGTAGGAGAGGCGCCAGCTGGACAAGGCGGGGACCTGACACCCATCATTGAATTGACAAGCGCGGAAGGGTCCCCTGCTGCAATTGCTCCTGCGGCGGCCGGGACAGCGGAAGATGACGCTTTGGATTCCCGTAAGTCTCCTTACCTTACTGTCAGTGCTTGTTGTCGACGATCCGTGACTAACCACGGCATGCCCTGCGCAGTGATCTCAACACTGGAGGCTCGTCAGGCTGCCGAACCCGGGCCATCCACGAGTGGACCGGTGGCAGACATGCCGCCTGCTCCGAAACAGACTTCCCACACCGAGCCGGCCCCACCAACTGCTGATCAAGGGGCTGCGGACGCCGGCGGTGCTGCCATCGGAGAGAGGTCGGGGGCTGACGAGTGTGTCAACGACGCTGGGGCGAGAGAAGAAGGTCGCCCAGATGTTGGGGAACCTATCCCCCATGAGGACATCCCAGGGGCGAAACCTGCAGCAGACCTGCTGGCTGCCTTCCCTGCCTACCGGCCTGCCGACCCTGAGGAGATGGACGACTCAGACGCGGAGGCGGTCGAGGAGAGCCGGATAACGCGCCGTAGGGGGTGGAAGTGCATCCAGCGCTTCCTCAAGCGAGACCCATCAGAGTGGCTGGGGTGCGTGGGATCCCTTCAAACCTGGATGCGCTTCCTGTGTGCCGGGGGAGCTGATTCTCAACGCCTCCATCTGACGGTCCGTGATTTCATGGAAAAAAAGATGCGCGAGAGCCGCCGGCGCGCCGACGTCGCACAATGTCGGGACGTGTCGGAGAACATGCGGGCGCTCCTCGTGGCAGAGCAGGATGTCTGGCGTCTCGAATGGCAGGCGGCAGAGAAGGAGGCCTTCGTCGCAGCGTGTACTGAGCTTGTGGAGCAACTAACGGCCCAGCTGGTTGACGCCCAGGTACAGCTGACAGAGGCAGGCCAACAGATGGTCACACTTCAAGTTGAGCGGGAGCATGCACAGGCCAGGATCGGCGAGCTGCGTGCTGCGACCGCCGACGAGGAGAGGGCACGCAGAGAGCGAGATGCAGCTCTGGAGCCCGCCAGCCAAAGGGTAGCGGCATTGGAAATAATCATTCAGAACGCTAATCCCTAGGGGCTTTGTTTTTGCCATTCCCAGAACATTTTGCTTCCGCTACTCAATACTTCGATCCACTTGTATGAACCAATATATTTATCTGCATCTTTCGGCTTAATGTGCTCAACCACAATTCATTGTCTTGCAGGAGTGTTAACCAAGCTTCAGGCATCCACAATTGGGCCTGGACTTTTAGAGAAAAGAGGGAGGTCATTCCTAGGAAAGGAGACCTCAGACCTAATCAATGTATCATCCCCCCAACTTGTTCCAACACACGAGCGGGACAACGCTAGGGGCGTTGAGATTTTATACGAACATAGGGAAATGAGAAAGGGTGAATCGCGTGTCCCGAATTCAGAAATCCACAACGGTCGGCCTTCCAGGAAATGCCCAAGACAACAAGCGGACAATGGATCAATCGACCATACTACTGCAATAGACGGACCGAAGGTCATCATTCATATTGCAGGAGGCGTATCACATGTCATCATCAATGCCGCTTTGGGGGTTCCTTCAGGCACAAGGGTGGAAATCCAGATTAACAGGGCATGCGAAGCTTGGGGCGAAGTGATGATTTGTTCGGACAGAATCTAACACTCCCAAAATTGCGCCACCGTGGGGAAAGCGTATTAGGCGGATGCACTAATCTGGCCGTGAATCACCCCAATTCTCAGACATAACCTCTTTGACAAGAAAACTGTCTCTTCCCATCATTGCGATGGGGCATCCCGAGCTAAATCGGGGAGAATATCACAACTGCACCACTCGACCAGAAGCCAAGCCAGACGGCCGGCGACGAGGAGGGGCGGGACTTAGCGATCCCTGAGGCTGGCCCCGAGTCGAGATGCCCGGGCGTTCCTACGTACTCCATCAGGCTGGAGATCAAGCCACACGTAGTTCTGAAAGTGCAGTTTAATGTCATGCAGGACGTGGAACCCCGATTAGGGAGATCTTAGTTTAAAGTCGTAGAGCTCGGACCATAGGGACATATCTTAGTTTAAGGTCTTAGAGCTCGGACCATAGGAACCTCAAAGTACGCCACATCGTGGTCCTATCCCCTGGATATGCAAAGATGCACTGAGGGATAGTGTCAAGAGTGTCGAGATTTTTCCTGGTCAGAATGGGGGGGGGGGGGTGGGAAATGTAATGTGAATCATGCGGCCATTCACTCAAGGACTGGGGGCACCGGCATAAGGATATGGGAGTACTGCCGACCGTGGCAGAAAAGCAGCATCAATATCGTACTGACCGTTGATGGAATGAGGCAGCAAACGAGCATCAACCGCTCAAGCGCAGGATTCATATCGATTTGCTGCCCGAGGCCCTTGGGGGCACCAGCCCGAGTCGGTGGGAGAGAACTGAGGCATTGTGTCCAGGCCGCTCACGGGGGCTCCACCCAGGGCGTAGGCGATGGGTCCGAATGAAAGGGAGCACGAAGCCTAGAAAGTGGAAGGAGCCTGACCAAGCTGAACCTGACCCTCCTGGCATTAAACCAGAGTACTCTTGACACTGGTGGACCACTGCAAGGGGTCGAGGGACACGCCTTGAGGGTGACCCGAAGGCGGCGGATTCCCAAGAGAAGCAGGAATCTTTAAGAGGTGGGGGCTGGACCCGAGGTTTCAAACATCCGGGCATTCCTACGTATCCCATAAGGATGGGAATCAAGCCACACATAGTTCTTGAAGCACGGCGCAACACAATCAGGCACCAGCGCGTGGAAGGGTGCGAGTCTGACCCTCGCACACAGAAGAAGCGGTATTTGATATTTCTTGTTTTTCCGTAAAGGTGGATGGTATTTCTTTCTGCAGCGACATGCCTGTGATTAAGGAATCCCTGGCGTCGCCACAATAATCAAGCCATTAAAGGCATCGATAAATGGCGTGGTTATTAACCAGCGCCCAACGTGAGTGTCCCCTGAGGAGAACATCACGATGCAGTGCCGTTTCTCGTCGGGCGTCCAAGACGATCACAGTTTACGGTCGTGTGGTAGGACCAGACAACACAGTTTAAGGTCGTGTGGTTCGGACCATGGAGGAATCTGCTTATTGCGATATGGCGGACCCAGCGGAGGTGGGAACATACCCAGTCCTGCGGTCACGCACGATTCCAGGAGAAGTATCCTGGGATAGGGGCATGCGTATGTCCATCACCCGAGGGGCAGAGATGCTAGCCTCCAGCTATACTGGGCCCAGAACACGATTGTTTGGGCGACTCCTTCCTCTTTATGGGGACGAGGGTCCAGCTACACATGGCCCTTAGGGAGGACATCGGCATATATCCTTGGTGCTCAGATCGTGGGAGCCTTGAAAGACACCATTACCCTGGTTGGCCTGCCTAACGTGTAAAGGTGTACTATAGGTCAGTATGAGGAGAGTGTCCACTACAACGCACAAAGGCGGAGTGTGATGAGGACTGCGCAACCAATGTTCAGAGCCTGAAATGGCCGACATGGAGATCAAGGATGTCTCTGACCATATTCGCAACACAACATCCGATCGCGTCAGCCTAGGATGGGGCAAGCAAATGAGCATCAACCGCTCAAGCGCAGGATTCATATCGATTTGCGGCCCAGGACTCGCCGGTAAATCGACCCGGAGCGGTAGGAGAGCACTAAGGCATCGTACCCAAACCACTAACGAGATTCCCTTTGAGCGAAGGCTCAAACAAGAGGAAGCGCGAGGCCCGACAAGCAACACAGGACTTGTCGAGATTGAATCCGACACTGCGGGTCATAGACCGGAGTACCCAAAACATGTTAACAGATCACCGGAAACGGTCGGAGGACTCACCCTGAGAGCAACCAAAAGACGGCAGATCTCCGTGATCAACCAAGAGACGGGGCTGGACCTGAAACACAAGCGTCCAGGCGGTCCTACGTATCCCATAAGGATGGGAATCAAGCCGTACATAGTTCTTGAGAGGCAGTTTAACGTCATGCAGGACGATGAGGGGTGTGAGGTAGTCCCACACACGGGGGAGGCGTACAGCGCGGCCAGTAGACCAACGTGAATGAGGATATAATCCCCCGCTCACGCCACACGCCTCGCACAAAAAGGAGGGGAACTTGGACCAGAGGCCCAACGCGGGATAGAGATTCCCGGGAAATGGGGCTGGGCCTGAAACATGAATGTTCAGGCAGTCCTACGTATCCCATAAGGATGGGAATCAATCCGCACGTAGTTCTTGAGGTGCAGTTTAGTGTCATGCGGGACGAATGCTGAACAGTTTAACGTCTTGTAGCTCGGACGTGGTGCAGTTTAGCGTCATGCAGGACGTAGATGCTTGGCAGTTTAAAGTCTTGCAGCGCGGACGTGGTACAGTTTAACGTCATGTTGGACGAATGCTGAACAGTTTAACGTCTTGTAGCTTGGACGAATTGCACTCAGGCAAAGTACTGCTTGAGGAACCTTGCGTTGGTGAGAGGAGTGACACGCTCACCATTCATAGTTGCTAGGGAGTACGCGCCATTGGGATAGACCTTGTGGATGACAAAAGGTCCCTCCCACTTGGGCTCCAACTTGGGCGGCTTTCTGCTGGGGATCATTGGTGCTCTCAGGGCTAATACTAGGTCACCCTACAGGAAGGAGCGGAGGCGAACCTTCTTATTGAATGCTCGAGCCATCCTGATCTGATGCCTCTCCAAGTTGTGCAAAGCGCGAAGTCTATTCTCATCCAGTGCTTCCAACTCGACTAGACGGTCTTCAGCAGCTCTGTCCGGCGCTTGCTGGTCGTAGACCGCAGTGCGCAAGGACGGTAACTGGATCTCGATGGGCAGGACGGCCTCATCTCCATACACCAGGGAATAAGGGGTCATCTGGGTGGAATTGCGAGTCGTCGTCCGATAAGCCCAGAGGGCATTGGGGAGCTTGTCCGGCCAACTCTTCTTGTTCTGACCAACCATCTTTTGCAGAATGTTAGAGAGGGTCTTGTTAAACGCCTCAATCTGTCCATTCGCCTGCGCATGATAGCGAGATGTATGGTTTGAGCGAATGTTGTACTTGGCATACAACTTCTTCAACTCGGCTGCTCGGAAATTGGCTCCGTTATCCGTGAGGATAGCGTGAGGCACTCCAAATCGATAAATGATGTTGGAAGTCACGAAGTCAGCGATCGAACAGGATTTGACCTCTCTGAGCGGAATCGCCTCTGCCCATTTGGAGAAAAAGTCCGTAGCGGTCAGAATGAACCGGCACTGGCGAGCTGTCGCCGGCAGGTAAGGTCCCACAACGTCCAGTCCCCAGGCTGCAAAGGGCCAAGAATACCTGGTGGTATGGAGAGGCTCTGGCGGCCGATGCACAAAGTTCGCATGAACCTGGCACGCATGGCACCTCCTGGCATACTCGATGCAGTCATGGATCATGGAGGGCCAGAAGTATCCCAACCTCCGAATCTGGTGGGACAGCTTCGGCCCAGTCTGATGGGCACCGCATGAACCAGCATGAACCTCTTGCATGACTCGTGGGATCTCAACTCCCTGAAGGCAACGGAGGATAACACCAACAAATCCGCGTCTATAGAGGATCTTCTCCAGGCCGGGACTACTCTAGAGGACAAACTGCGATGCGCGGCGTCGAACTCGCTCGCGCTCGGCTCGATCCGATGGGAGAATGCCATGTTGGAGGTACTCAACCAAAGGCGTCCTCCAATCAGGGGCTGGTTCGACTGCCATATCTGGGGTACTCGGGGCTCCGGCCATAGGGGCAATCGTGGTGAGATTACTTACCGACGGGCCGCGATCTCCCTCCGGGATAACTGGAGCGATGAGCATACGGTGCGTCACGTGGACGATCAGGTTATCCTGTTCAGGCTCTGCAAGTGACGCAGCAAGGCTGGCCAAAGCATCTGCTCGACCGTTCTGTGACCAGGGAATATGGACAATTTCTGGCCGAGAAGGGAACTGGGCCATCAGAAGGAGGGTGCACTCCAGCAATGGCACAAGTTTTGACTTCCTGACAACATAGTCGCCATTGATCTGCTTAACGACCAGCTCGGAGTCCCCTTTCACACACTGACGGGGCACGTCGATCTCGAGAGCCAACTCGAGGCCAGTGATGAGGGCATGGTATTCCGCCTCATTGTTGGTACAGCCCTCTGACAACAGGAAAGATTATGGCAGCACGGCTTGCTCCGGGGTAATGAAGACGATACCCAATCCCACTCTGCTTTGCTTAGGATTATCGAGTCTTCTACCGGTGGGGCTCCGGGAGGCACCGTCGAAGTGCATCTGCCAGCATGGATCAGCATGATCGACCGAGAGAATGGCCTCATCAGGAAAGCCTGGATCCAGCGGCTGATCCGTGGAGGTCGGGTGAGCAGCCAGAAAGTCTGCCAATGCTTGCCCTTTAATGGCCTTCTGAGACACATACCTGATGTCGAACTGCTGGAGAATCACAGCCCACCGTGCTAGACGGCCAGTCAACATAGGCCGGCTCAGGATATACTTCAACGGGTCTACCCGAGAAACCAACTGTACCTCATGGTGCTGCAAGTAGTGCCGTAATTTCTGTACGGCAAATACGAGCGCCAGGCAGCTCTTCTCTATGGGGGAATACCTAACTTCCGCATCGAGGAGCATGCGACTGAGGTAATAGAGGCTATTCTCTGTTCCCTCGTTGTTCTTCTAGGCGAGAAGGGAACCAAGGGACCGTTCCAGGGCAGTCACATAAAGGACCAGCGGCTTCCCGGATACAGGCGGCATCAGAACCGGAGGTTGAAGCAGGTACTTCTTGATTTCCTCGAAATCGGTCTGACACTCTTTATCCCATACATAGGTGACACCTTTCTTCATGAGCCGAGAAAAGGGCTTACACTTGCCGGTCATATTCGCGATGAATCGGCGTATATAGGCTAATTGGCCTTGGAACCCTTGCAGTTCCCGGATGTTACCTGGGGGAGGCATCTGGCTAATCGCCCTGATCTTCTCTGGGTCGATCTCAATACCCCGGTATCTTACCACAAATCCAAGGAACTTTCTGGAGGTGACCCCGAAGGCACACTTCAACGGGTTCATCTTCAGGCAGCGAGACCAGAGGAAGCCGAACACTTTCTCAAGATCTTTGAGACGGTCCTGACGCTGGCGCGATTTGACCACCAAGTCGTCGACATAGCATTCCACCAGTGTGCCGAGGATTGGCTTGAATATGCGGTGCATCGCCCATTGAGAGGTGGCACCTTCATTCTTCAGGCCGAAGGGCATGACCTGGTAACAAAAGATACCTTGGGGGGCCCTGAAGGCAGTGAACTCCTCATCCTCAGGGGCCATCCGGATTTGGTTGTATCCAGAGTATCCATCCATAAAGGAGAGGGCTTGGAACCCTGTCGTGGCGTCAATCAATAGCTCTGTCACTGGAAGGGGAAAATCATCCTTCAGACAGTGGCGGTTGAGATAGCGGAAGTCGATACAGACTCTGATCTGCCCGTTCTTCTTCCTGACCGGCACAATGTTGGCCAACCATTTGGGGTACTGAACTTCCCTCACGAAGTTGGCTTTAATAAGCTTGTCAACTTCGGCCTCAACCATGGCACCGTGGGACGGGTGCATCTTCCTGGGAGGCTACTTGAACCCGCGATGGTTCGCCGGGAGACCAAGGCGGTGGGCGGCTACCTGAGGATCTAGCCCCGACATCTCGTCATAGCCCCAAGCGAACACATCACGGTGCTGCCTGAGAAAGTCCACGTACTGCTGCCACTCCTCAGAGGGCATGGCGGCGCTGACCAATGTGGGTCTTGGATCTGCTTCAGTTCCAAGGTTCACCTGTACTAACTCATCGACCGTGGCGGGGACGCCCTCCTCAAAGGCTGGGGGTGCGTCTTCCACATCCTCTCCACTCGGGGAGGGATCGTCCACGGGAGAGACTGCGTTGGAAACTGCATTGGGGCTACCAAATCCTGCTGGGCCGCTGGTGCTAGCACGGGCGGTCGCGGTCATCTCATCAGGAGACTGACAGGCCATCGAGACCATGGCTACGTCCAACCGTTGAATCGGGAGGATGTAAGCGTCATCCAAGCATGCCCAGGGAACACTTGCAACAGCGACAGGCTCAACCTCACCTGCCAGGATCGGCTTGTCCTTGCTCTTGTAATAGTCCACGTCCAGATAACGGGCTTCACATGAGGAAAAAGGAGAGGCATCTCCCTGAAGCACGCCTACTCGAGAATTAAGGGAGTATTTGAGGCATTGGTGGTATGATGAGGGAACCTCCTCATGAAGGTGGAGCCATGGCCTGCCCATCAATGCGTTATACGCAGTGTCCTGAGAGACTACCATGAATTCGGTGTTGGCAACCAGGTCACCGAACTGGGTCTTCAAACGTATCTTGCCGACAGGGGTTTGCTCGGTGATGTCGTACCCCTGGATCCTGAGGTCGGAGGGGATCAAGTCATCCTCAGACAACCCCAATCTCCGGAGCGTCCGAGTTGGAATCAGGTTAATCCCGGACCCCGTGTCGACAAGACAGCGCCGGACTTCAAGGCCATTGAACTGGCCAGTAACATACAGCGGACGAATGTGCCCCTTTATAGGAGGGTCTTCATCCTTACCAGAGAACGAGATAAGTGCCTAACATTCGGCGTCCTCAATCGTTTCGGCGTGAAAGGCCTCTGCAGCCGCAACCTCTGTCTCAAACTGGAGGGGGCTCTTCAGGGCTTCAGCGAGTGCCTCGCGCATCTCAGATGACATGCACAGAGCCTCAAGGATGGAGATCCTTGCGGGGATGTCGGCCAAGTGCTTCAGGACATCATACATTTTGGCCAAGCGCGAGCCCCTGGTTGCAGGAGGTTGCTCTACGGTTGGAGGCATGACGGGCCTTGCCGGTTGGACCGGCGGCCGACTGGTGCTTGGCACATCTCGTTGTTCATTGGTTGAAGCCCAGGATGTAGTCACCGTACTAGGGTCAGGAGGCCGGGATGGACTCGTGGCAGGGCGGAGCTGATCGCGACGCGGCTGAGGCGGTTCTGCCTGGTCCCACACCACAAACAGTGGCGGAGGCGAATCCGTCATCCTCGGATGGGGGGGCTGCGCACGCTGAGCTCAGTTTTGAGCCTGCTGCCTAGTCTCGGTGGCGTGCACGGCCTGGCTGGAGGTACCAACTGTCGTTCCCCAGCAGCTCCTGTTGTTGCGGTTCCTCTGACGGTGGCGACGAACGGGGACACTAGGGAGGTCCACCTGGTTTTCCTCAGTGTCGGGAAACGAAAAGGGATTTACCAGCTCGACGGTATTAACCGAAGCGTACCCAACACTTTCATCGGACGAATCATCCATCACTAGGCGGATCCGAGGAGGGATCCCCATCTCCGGGGGCATGAAATCGCCGAGAGTGCGGGATAGTGGCGGAACTGGCGGGGCACGCTCTTCCTTCTTGTGTCGTCGCCGTTTTCTCTTCTCGGAAGAGGTAGGCTGGGATGATGATGCCGAAGCAGCACCCGCAGATTCTGGGGGCTCAGGCTGATTCAAGCGTGCACGGATGATTCCATGGGCGTGAATGATCGTATTGCGGGCCATCCAGTTATTATACTTCTGGGATCCGCGGTCGGAGACCAGCTGCCATTCGTCCTCATTGCCACTATCGTCATCTGATCCCACGAACACGCCCGCCACTTGTGCTGGAGCTGGGCCCAATCTGATTACATTGTTGTTAATCTGGTCTTGGAGCCAGTCCTTAAACACATAGCACCGCTGGATGGTGTGCCCCAGGGCCCGATGGTAAGGGCAGTAGTGGGGGTTATCCGTGAGATGTGCCTCCTCTGGCCTCCAACACTCAGGCAGTCGCACAATCCTCTGCTCCAGGGCGCTCCGAAAATAACCGGGGACCTGATCCTCGTGAAATGAGTAAGTCAGGTATCGCGGGCCCCTGGGAGCGTGGTCTTGACGAGGGGCTGGAGGGGCCTGCCGAGGAGGTGGACCCTGATTATCTCGCCTGGGTTGTGGCGGTACATTACGCGGAGGGGCCGGCCGGTTCTGGGGCTGCCGCTGCTGGGCCGGGAACTGAGCCCATGGAGGCGGATTCCTGTGAGGCTGTGGAGCTGGCCTCGCTGGCAGCAGCTCCAACGGCCTGGGGGCCTCTATCTGGGCAACAGCAGCGGGCTCAGCCTTACTGACTCTCCTTGCAGGAATCATAGGGGGCAGCGGGTGTGCCTGACTGGCCTGTTGCAGGGCTTCCTCAAGACGTTGAGCTTTGTCTGAGAAGTCCCTGAACCCTCCGGGGTAATTCTGAGTGATCAGGGAAGGGACCAGCTCGGTCTTGACGTTCCCGACGCACATTGTCAGCAACTGCTCCTGAGTCAATGGCATGTCAAGGGAATACGTGAGACCCTTCCATCGGGCGACGAAGTCCGCGACTCGCTCATCAGGCCTCTGCTTGCACTTGAAGAGGTCTGCGATACTCATCTTCCGGGTCGTGGAACTGAACTGGTAGAGGAATTGTCTATGAAGGTCCTCCCAGCTAGTTATCGACCCGACGAGGAGCTGGCTGTACCAGACAAATGCTGGCCCTTCCAGTGTCTGGACAAAGCAGCGAAGCTTAGCGGCCTCTTGCTGCGCCGGAGTTCCCAACATAGGCCCGCACCTCGAGTTGAAATGGGCCAAATGCTGTGGTGGATCTCCAGTTCCGTTGAAGGGGGTGAAAGTGGGGTTCCCGAATCCTGGAGGCGCCGGCATGTCATCCACCCATGCTGGATATGGCTTGCCGTCCGGTGGGATTGCCACTTGCCGAGTCTCCAAGGCTTCCAAGCGGGCGATGAGTGCCGCCATCGGATCGTCCGGACATGGGTTCCAGTCCTGGCGAGGATCTCTAACCACGAGCGCATTGCATGGACCTTCAATCGGGTCGTCGACCGGGTCGTCGAACTCGGCAGCTCGTGGGATGGCAGGCGGAGCGGCCCTTGGGGCACCGGGGGGAATCCGAGCGGGGTCTCTCAAGTAGTCACGCCACTCGGGAGGGTGCGGTGAAACATACCGCGCCCTCTTGCCATATGCAATGGCCTCTCCCCTGTCGGCGAACACGGCGTAATCACGGTTGCCCAGGAGAGTCTCGTCAAGGAGCGGTTGTTCCTGCCCCTGCTGTCCTGGCCTAGGATCACCATAGTCAGGCCGCTGCTCTGCAGCGCGCTCGGCGAGGAGCTGGTCAACTATCTTCTTCTTCTCGGCGAGCTGTTGACGTAGCATAGCCTTTTCGGGATCCTCATCCGCCCTCTGCATGGAGGCAGATGGGTCGGCGGGCTTTACAGCCCCGCCGTGCTCTTTACCTTTGCTGACGTTTCGGCTCAACGTCAGTGCTTCAGTGGGTGCGGGGAGTCCCAGGAGGTTCCTCTGGTGACGAGTAACTCTCACCGATGGATCCAACAACGGCTTGTCTTCAGGGGGAGAGCCCCCGTCGAGAAGTTCCAAACCGTTCCCCTCTCCCGACAGGTCAGCCATATTGACCGTTTTCGTCCCTGGGGATGTACCCTCAGGGCCACCCAGTGAATCGGGCTGTCGGCGAATCGCACTGAAGCGTAGGGCAGCGTACTGCCCCCATCCACGGATATACACGTGGGGAGTGGCTCCCTCGATAACCTTGCGGAGTACTTGAAAACACTCAACACATCGTTGTCGGAGGGCCTCGTGGTGCTCAAATGACCCGGGGTGCCGAACCGCGGGGAGCGTGGCCAGGTCAATTTGACGGCACTGCTCACCAATATCCTCCAGGTGCGCTTGACTCCCGGGATATGGCATTTGTAGGTGGTGAAGACGGGAGTGAGTCTCCCGGAGAGTTCGGCGGAAGCATTCGAACTCATCCGGGGTGAGTGATTCGGGTGCATCAAAGTCTGGTCATGCGACTGGCCAAAACTTCTCAGGGAAGTGGCCCTCTGCAAGGATGGTCCAGAAGCTACACGACTCAAACTCGGGACCCAGGTCTCCTTGGTCCTCTTCATCGACTGGGATTGGACGGGGAACCGACAGTGGTGCCGAGGCGGGCTGTCGGGCCGACGGGCTGGCCGGCGGTGAATACGGCGAGCAGGCCGATTGGCCTCCATATCCCGAGCCGCCCTCTGAGGGTGGCGGTGCCCCGGCTACCACATCACGATTGGACGGGCCGGCGAGCGAACATCCTGCCGTAGCGTCGGTGCTCGCCGAGGGTGCACTAAATCGTGGTTCGACCGTCAGTCCCCAGAAAAGGTCTCCGGCTTCTCCGATCGAGGCGGAAGGCGCTTCCGGAGGGGCCAGTACCAACCGCAAGCTTGATCCTTTGGTGGTCTACCAGGCCCTCGCTACTCCGGATATACCTTCGGAGAGAAGCGGGGATCCTATCGATCTCGCTCTCGGGAAGTACAAGGCTGACGTGCCGCATCCCTAACCCTGCCCCTGAATGGCGGGATTGGGGGGAAGGCTCTGTCGCCGAATCATAATCCGCCTCTATATCAGAGAAACGAACCGGTCGGATCTCTGTCCGGAATTCCGTAACAGTCCTCCCTCTGCGTCGATGCCTCGCCCTCCTGCCCCTGGGTGGTTCTTCGGGGCATGGCTGATCTCTATCCTGGTGTCCTCTGGCCGCACTGGTGCTGGGGCCAAGAGGACTGGAAACCAAGGTGCGAGGAGCACCGGGACAGATATCAAAGTCGACGCGGGGAGAGATGATTCCGGGCAGGCCTCCGGGCCGGGATCGGAAGGTGGGGTGACCCATGCCTCTTGGATCGGCCACACGGAGTAGACCCTGTTGGTGAATAGTGCTACCGTGAGGTGGCCCGCGGTGGCTATTGCCTGTACCAGCAACCGGGAGAGTCAACCCAACCTGCCTTTGGGGCGGTTGGGGCCTCGATTCAGGTCGGGCATAGAAGTGCCCCTGCTCAGGATGCGCAGGGACCTGGTGACTGGAGCCAGCAGTGGCTTGAGCCATCGCAGCCACTGTTTCTAGGGCCCCAATGTGGGCGTCCTCTTCCGCTCGTGCCCGACGTTGGCGTCGGGACAAACGAGTCGGGATCAGCGGCGCGGGCAGGTGGAGAGCCCGTTCCTCGACTTGAGAGGCATGGCGGCGGTGTCGTCGTGGCCTGACAGGAGCCCTTATCGCGGATCCCTGGAGCGAATCTCGGATAGGGTGGTCCCGGGCATCTTCCACCTCATCCGCATAGGGAAGGGAACTGTCGGAGCGTTCCGGGGATAGACTCCCGAAACGGTTGGACGTCGAGGTAGGCAGCGGTGCCTCCCTGCGCGGCCCTCGGGGGCGACGTTGGTGGCGAGGTGCAGCTTCCTCGAGGTCTAGGCGAGCCATGTCCCTGGTGGGGATGACTCCCTCTTCCTCATATCTCCGCACCAAGTTGTTGATCACCCTTCTCTGGATGACCTCCGAGGGGGAGAGAGGGTGTGGTTGCCCCGCAATTGCGGCTGCTGGGACGGCTGTGAAACAGGCGGGACCGCGCGGAGTAGCCGCGTCGGTGTCTCCCCTACCCCTGCGCCAGTGGGCGGGTGGCGATCGGGCACTGGATTGGGCGACTCGATTCCTGAAAGCAGGGAGTAAAACCCATTAACACTGACGGGAAAAGGAATCGACAACCAACCATTAGTGCCACGACGCCTTCCGTGGGGGGGAACCCAGGCCATCGACGTCGTGAGACGGAGTGCCCGATTTCCCTTCCCCAGCCCCTGGCGGGTTCCGTGCCCCGGTGCTGAATGCTCGGTCGAGCAGCATGCTGGTCTTCCAACACCTCTGAAAGCCATCGGTCTTCGTATCGAGGAGAAGAGATTCACGTCGGGTTCACCATTATTCTGTTTCGGTGCGGATGTGTGCCGGGCTTCTGTTCCGACGCTGTTCCGCCAGGACGCGTTCGCGCGTGCGCCCGTCGACCTGAGGGGATGGGAGCGCGGCTTGTGGTCCCGCAGTCCCGCTTTCCAAAGGCGGGCGGCATCCGTCCCTTGTTCAGGGGCGTCTGCTCCTTGATCGAAACCGGGATGATGGGACGTCGGCTCCTCCTTCCATGGACGTCTCCTCGGAACTCATCGCCTAATCCGGGTCTCCCTCATAGATTTAAGACGTGCTCGTGAATCTCGTTCCCGGCGCCATGTCTCCATGGACACCGTTTAATTACGCTGCTTCCGCCCGGACGCTCCAAGGGGTCTGGTCGGGGCAGCAACCTGCGGTGAGGAGACCGGGTGGCTCCGGGTGTTGGGGCTTGGCTTAACACTGCGACTCTGCATGTCTGCCTCCTGTCCCTAATATGGCTTCTCGAAGGCGTGATGACCTGAGGCATCCCGCGCTGGGTGCGGGGAAATGCGTTACCTGAGGTTTTCCTCAGATTCCCATGTTTAACACGGGGTATGCCCCGAGTTTAACGTCCAGCGGGGACGACATCGGACTGATCAACACAAGGAGTGGATCAGATGACAGAACCCCTTGCGGGGAACCTCCGACGCTGGGGCCAGCACATGGGCGGCTTCCCGAGTGAAGTGGAGTGGAATGAAGTGGCATGACCCCACCGGGATGTGGCGGCCCGGGTAAGGATCAGGATGGATGATGTAGTGAAGAGCTTGGACCCCGTAGGGGATTCCTACGTACCGCGCGTTAGCGCGGATCAAAGTCAGCGTAGTTCGGATATACAGTTTAACGTCATGCTGGACGTTGGCAAGCCGACTCACGAAGAGGTTGAGGCAGCCGAGCGGAGGATTGAACCGAACCACCTCGCACAGAGGGGGATGGAACGGCCGGGTGGATCACAGTTTAACGTCATGCTGGACGTTGGCAAGCCGACTCACAAGGAGGTCGAGGCTGCCGGGCGGAGGATTGAACCGAACCACCTCGCACAGAGGGGGATGGAACGGCCGGGTGGATCACAGTTTAACGTCATGCTGGACGTTGGCAGGGAAAATAGAAAAAGGCAGTGGGGAAGCACAATGGAGATACACACGTGCAGTCTCCCACAGGGGCGGATTCATAGGTGAATCGACGCAAGTGTGAACCCGGGAGGGGTCCACTGATGGACGAACCGACGTGAATACGACCGGGACGACCAGGTGGTGGGCTTGAACCTCGGAGAGGCTTCCTACGTACCCTGTTTAGGAGACAGGGATCAAAGTCCACGTAGTTCATTCAGTGCGTAACACTCTACCCCCGTGGGCGAAGGCCACTCTAATCCCGACATCCCTGCAGAGACGAGCGGGTGGGGGCCACATCCAAACCGGGAGGACCCTGCGTGCGGGGCACAAGATCGGGTGATGCGGACGGTTTAACGTCTTGCCGGACGAATTATAGTTTAACATCGTGTGTTGAGGACGAAGATGCTTGGTAGTTTAACGTCTTGCGGCGCGGATGTGGTACAGTTTGACGTCATGTTGGACGAATGCTGACCAGTTTAACGTCTTGTAGCTTGGACGATATGCTAGGCAGTTTAACGTCGTGCAGCTTGGACGTGGTGCAGTTTAGCGTCATGCAGGACGAAGATGCTAGGCAGTTTAACGTCTTGCAGCGCAGACGAGGTGCAGTTTATCGTCATGCAGGACGAAACACTTGGCAGTTTAACGTCTTGCAGTGCGGACGAGGTGCAGTTTAGCGTCATGCAGGACGAAACACTTGGCAGTTTAACGTCTTGCTGCGCGGACGAAACACTTGGCAGTTTAACGTCTTGCAGCGCGGACGAAACACTTGGCAGTTTAACGTCGTGCAGCGCGGACGAAACACTTGGAAGTTTAACGTCCTGCAGCGCGGACGATATGGTGCCGCCGAGGGGTCCGTGTCACTTCGCGCGAGCCTGGAGGGCCGCGCGGGAAGACAATGTACGGTACGGGAACTTGCGATGAGGATCATCGGGCGCCACACAGGCGGGTATCCTCAGGGGGTCAAAGGGGGCGACCCCGGCGGATTGCGCGCAAAAGAGGAGCTTGGCGCGCAATACCGCGGGTCGGCGCGCAAATGGGCGGGCTGGCGCGCAATTGAGCCAGCGCTTTGCACGCGAAAGATAGAGATTGCGCGCACCGGGCTTCGGATAGCGCGCGGGGGCAACGGCTCATTCTTTAATGAATGGCCACTTGAAAAGGGGGGGTGCGCGCAATCGGGCTGGATTGCGCGCACCCGGGGGGCAATTGCGCGCAAGAGACTTCTTTTGCGCGCGAAGGCCTTTAGGTGAATAATTATTCAAAGGAAAGGAGCCAAGGGGATTGCGCGCGGAGGCAAACCCCGAGGCTTTCTTGCGCGAAAGAAAAGAGGTTACCTGAAGATCGGCATTGCGCGCGGAAGGGGTTGGATTGCGCGAACGAGCGACGCTTCGGATTCCGGCCACCTTCAAAACGTCGGGGGTCGCCTTATATTTATAGGCAACCCCGGGCGCGGAATCCGGTTCGCGGGCGTGGAATTTCTTCGCGGGCGCGGAATCGGGCCCGGCGCGCAAGGTTGTCGCGCGGGCCACGGGCGCGCAAAATTGCGCACCGGCCCAGCGCATTGCGCGCATCCCAGGAGGTTTGCGCGCGGAACTACAACTTTGCGCGCGGACCTCCAAAATTCCGCCCAAGGCTTCCAGGCCCTCCGAAACGGGCTTCCGACTCCAAATATGACCTCGCTTCCCGTATCCGGAGCTTCGTTTGGGAACAACAGACTTTTCCGGCGTCTACAATCATAATCCTACATATCAGGTGGATTATCATTGGGGTGATGACATGAGGTTGTAATATCCCACATTTTAAGGGATAGTGTTGGATAATAAAAATTAAATAGGAAGGTGTTGAGTGAAATGGTTCATCAAAAGATTGAGTAGAATATTGAGAATTGATATTTCAATAAACCATGATATCATCACCAAGATATCTTTATAAAAATAATGATCCTTTACTGACTTCTTATCATGTATACTATTTTTGGTTTTTGGTTTTCATATTATAATATTTTATGAATTTCAAACCCCTCCTCACTTCACAATATTAATAATTATATTCTTTATTATATTAGTTAGTCTATAAATAGTGAAAAGAAAAAAACTGGTGTGTGTGAGCAACCTTACCAGGATATTGACCCTAGGATGTGTGATATATTTTATGCTTATGTAAATACGAAATTATTGGAGAGTGGTTTATGAAAAATTTCTATCATGAACCACTAAGAGTTGGGGAGAATCATGGTCTAACTTTTACAATTTCATTTCCCTTGAAATTAACCCTTGTAACTTATTAATGTTTTTATCCCCTAAAAATTATAAGTCATCCTCCCTCATATAAAAACATAAATAAATAAATAAATTTACACAATTTTTTGCAATGTTTATTCCAAATGTGGGTACTGAGTCCTTAATATTATGAGTTTCATTGATCCAAAGATATACACAATATAATGTAATAGAAAAATATGACCCAACTCTCGTGGATATCCTTCTATCTTCTAATAGGAAATATCATTGGTTCTTTCCAATTATAAATTTTTCTTATTCTTCTAATCCAAAACAGAAAAGAAATTTTCAAAACATCTCACTATAATCCCTCTCTATAATTTCTCATTCTATTTCCACTCTATCTATAAATCCTTTTTCTAGTTATTATTCATCAAATACCTCTCTATCTGGGTCTTATCCATACAATCCACTTCATTTGGAACTATCAAACATCAATGAACATGTTTTTTCTAGTCTTCCCAAACTTCATTCTTCAAATAGTCTCTCTAAAATGATCTAAAATATATTAGTGAATAAATACAAATCAAAATAAAATTACACTGCCTTATATATTCATACATCATACAAAAATTAAGTAATTAGCATGGGATCCAAATTTGAATTTCATCTTAACTCCAATTTCTCCTAACCACCTTTAAATCATATGAAAATATGGAATCAACAATATTCATAAGAAGTTCCTCAAATCTTGACATAATTTATATATTCAAATATTCCTCAAAAACAAAATTGATTAATGAGAATTGAAATTATATCTTATAATCCTCATAGTTTATTACTTTGAATTTTTTTAATGATCCTAAAATATCCATCAAGATATTATTTACATGAACTCTATCATCAGTCATGCTCTATCTAGCAGTTTATCACAATAACTCCTCTATATGGTAAATCATCATCTGGAGAATTTTTGTCAGAATATTATTAATATAATACTTCACAATCCATATATATTATATCTAAAAATGTCTATTAGATGGAATTGATATTATCAATTCTATAATAATCATATTTCTCTATCTTATGCTCCTCATATCTTTCCTCTATATATTTCATATCTATCCAATGATCATGTGATTTTTTATTTGGTGGAATAATAAATTTTCACTATGTCTTGTGAAACTCCATCTAGTGATCATTAGGTTTCTCCATACATTTGACATAATTTTTTCCACTTCATCCATTATAACATCATCTATTTGAATTTTGTAGGTTTATCCATCTGATGGATACATTAAGGTTCCCTATCCAATGGAATATTGAAAACATCTTCCACATGATTGTAAAAGTCTCTGTCTGGTCATTTTGTGTCTAATTAAAACTTTAGAGAAAAAAATTCATATAACCACAACTCTATGAATTTATAAAATAAAAATTTTTAAGTCTAAAACTTCATAATTTTATAACATGAACACTGTAAAAACATTTTGTATCCAAATCATCATGAATGTACTCATCTTGAACAATGTGGAATTTTAGTAACCATGATGTTATAAACTTTTACGATTAGATGATCATCATCTAACTTAGTGAGACAAGTAAAACATACATCCTACGATAATAATGAACTCATTTTATTAGATAAAAAACATTCATAAAAAAATGTTGAAAATTAATACAATAATTCTATAAAATCAAACCAACAGATCTTCAACTAAAATAAATTAAAGGCTCATTAATATAATGATTAATGTTTCATCCTTGAGAACTATTGTAGTATAGTATTGTTAATATTTAAAGGTTTTTAGAGTTTTACATGATAAAAAAAGTGTAATAGCAACTTATATTAGAAAGTAAATTTCTTTTAAATAGATAAAAAAGAATAACAATATTGGAACACGCAATATGTATGAAGTTGAGATGAAATTATAAGCTAATTATTACAATATTATCCAGAATAAAAATGATGAGCGTTATTTTTATATTTATATGGGGAAATATTTGTATTTTTAAGATGAATATTATAGTATTCTTGAATCTAATAATGAAATTTTAATAATTTTTATAAGATTCAAAAATATTAAAATGTAGAGAAATAATTAAATAATGAATATGGAAATACTAAAGAGGTCAGATATTATGAATGCAGGAAAAGAGGAAATGTCAAACCTGAATTCCCTTAACTCAAATATGGAAATAATTTTTACAAAAAATTATATTTCAAAAGGAAATGTGAGATAGAAATAAAAGATACTTTGAGTTCTTCTGAGGATTATGATGAATCTATTTCTAAATACGAGAATAATAATTCAAAGTTTAATATAAGAATTATGACTTATATTGAAGTTGTATAATCATTATGCACTTTTATATCTAAATATGAAACTTATTCTTTTTCTGAGCATAATCAGTATTGTTTCATTCTGTAAGATAAATTTCATTAATTAAAGAATGAAAATTAAATTGTAAAAAAATATTTTTATTTTTTTCATTTGGAAAATAAATCTCTATATAAGAAAATATTAGTGTTAAAATTCAAAGATGATAAATTTTTGCCTTACTGTGATTTATATGAGAGTAAAATTAAGGATTTATAAGCTAGAGTTGAATCATTGAAATTGGATTCTTGTATATTTACTAAAAGAGGGTATTATCTTAATAAAATCCTTTAAAATCTCAATGGAAATATACGTGGACTTAGAATTTGTATCAATTGTGAAAATATGAATCTTTAAAGGAAGTATTTTTTGTTTTGTTCAAATAGAGAAATTGTGTCTATTGTTATGGGTTTTCATTGTGGTACCTCTAGACATTATGATAATGATTAGTATTTTCCCTCAATTTCAGGGTTCTAAACTTGCCTACATTTCTTAATATTTATATAATATAAAGGCTTTAATATCTTCTAGAAGTTAATATATTTGATTATATAAATATCTTATTACTAACACCGTTGGACCCAAAAGTATATGGGTACCAGAAGACATACATCTATGATATTTTATAGGAAATCATCTATAGAAACCGAAATGTTAAAATAATAAATGGATGTATGCTTCTAAAAATGAATACATAGAGACTTATTAAATTTTTATTTACTATCAATGTTTGATGAATGTCGTGGGGATTTTTTTAAATGTAATTTCATTATACACATTCTTATATGTTTTCTAAAATATTACTTTCATTTATATTTTAGTTATAAAAACTACTTGATATGAAGTATGTTTTTTAGGATTGATGTTTTCATATTTATTTTTTTATTTTAATTTGATAGTTTTTTATAATATTGATTGATTCATGCACTAGAATAAAAAATTTCAGTTTTCATTCTCCTTTTATCCATCATGCATACTCTTTATCATTTTATTTACTAATATATTGGAATGAGCTGATTTAATAGTTGATTTTTTTCTAGTAAGTAGGCATTTACGGTATTATATTTTAATTTATTATTTTTTATGCTTTAAAAATTTATTGTTTATTATGATAAAATGATTGTTTAAGTTATTATATTCAATTTTGATCTTGTTCCGTGTGCTACTATCTACAATTAATATACATGTCATTTGTCTAAAAAGTATATGTTAAATTATTTAAATATCTCTTACTCTTTAAATATCATATATATATTTACGCTTAATTTGAAGGGGGTTAATCAGTAATTTTTTATCATGTACATAACAATGTCATTTTACTTACATGAATTGAACCACTTATTACATGTTTAATTCATTATAGATCCTCTAATTATTCTTTGACTATTTTTAATATATTTCATAGATCCTTGAAATTCAATGATCTCTCTTTTTAATGGAAGATTATTTTAAGTGGAATTTATATTATTTAAATATCCCCCTTTGTAATTTCTATTTTTATTACCCACATTCAAATTTTCAATCAATGGATGTAAATAAACATAAATATCATTACCTAATTTTTTTTGGTCCTGATATAATTAGAGGGAACATGATGTATTTTTGATTCACGCATAAACATAGTGGGTAGTTACAATTTTGAAACAAAACTATCCATGTACTGTATGTTTTATTTATTACACCAAAAGGATTCATTCTATCTATATATATCACAAGACGAAGGTTTATTAGCTGGTTTTTAAATTCCTGAAACTCATGAACAATTTTCTTCAACTGAGGAGAGTCGAGAAGGTGATGAAATTTTCTTACTAGAATAATTTTATTTGTGATTCATGAAAATTTACATGAAGTCACCTCTCTTACATATATATTATTAATATTATATTAAATATATTAATTTTATAATTAATATATTCATATTATTTTAGATTTTATATTAATAAATTTATCATCAGAGGTTTTTATATTGTAATAAATATTATATATAAATATATTTATAGTATAATAAATTAAAGAGGAAAAAATCAATTATAATAAAATAAATAAATATTAAAAATGAATAAACATAATTACTTATTAATTACATATTATATTTTTAATTATAACTAAAAAATAAATATTTATATAAAAGAATAAATATTTTTTAAAATATATTATTAATAAACAGTGATGACAGCTAGGATTTTGATGTTATGACGATTGATATGGATCTTTTTATTCAATTGGTGTATTTTTATCTCATCAAAATACCACTAATGATGCTCCTAGTGTTTTTATGACATTTTGGGAGCATCGCTCTAAAAATCATGTGTCCTTGGATGCCCTAGAAAATTGTGATGTGATGTTTTTGGGTGATATGAAGAATCATAGTACATTATGATATTTTTATTTCAATCCTAGATCTTGGTTATTATTTATTTGTATTTTTGATTCCTTGGTGTTTCATAAAATAATTACAAAAATTATATCCCTGTAATTCCTGGATGTGAATTTTGAGATTATATAAGTTTGAATCAAGGATTGAAAGCATGAAATACTTACTATCTTGATGACTATTATAAAGGCTAAAAAGATAAAAGATCTTCATGATCAAGTAATTAAGATTTGGAGTTTTAATGGATGGAAAATAGTAACACCCTAAAAATTTAGAATACTATGTTTGATAGCTTTCAAAACATGAAACACCAAACTTTAAGCAAACCACAATATACTATTAAAATATTATTTTTTTACTATAATATTATTATCCTAGTTGACAAATTAGTATGTATGAATAGAAATAAAGAAATTATGAAACATTAATGTTTTATATACCTATAAAATAAACTCATTGTCTTTCAATTTTTTATAAATAAAAATTGAATCATTTGATAGAATAATAGATGTTTTTTAAATAAACTATTTTTATGCATAGATTGATTATATTTATTAATAAATTAAATCGATCCATATTGGTGAATGATTTTAATGAAATTTATATATTATATATTCAATAAAAATTTTTAATATTCATCTGATATTTTTACATGCATGGGAAATGAATAAATCTGGTTTTATGATTAAAAACATATTTTTTTTAAAAAACAGTTTTCCACATGCTTTGCATGCATATTCTAAAATTATTTTATGCAACATATAGAGATTTAATCTTGATAAATTGACCCTATATTTAGAATAATAATATTCAAATTTGGTAAATATGCCTCTTTTTTATTTGGTCATTATGAATAGTAACCTTGTTAAATTTGTATCACCTCAGTAAGGGTAAAATAGTTAAAAATTGGTTAATGATTATGGTTAATACATTAATGTTCTAGTAAAAAATCATTTATCCCAATTTATGTGTTCATTTAAACCATTATCTTCCATGTTTTTAAAATATTGCAACTTGGTGCCATTTTCTTTGATTATGACTCTTATACTACTTTAAGAAAAGGATAAATTGAAAATGTCACTCTCTTGACTATAATAACTATAAATTTTTATTACAAGGTTAAAATAGGATTATTTTTATTATAATTATTTATTCTAATAATAAATTAGTTTTTTATCATGGTAATTTACTTTTAATTTTTATTGATTGAATAATTACATTAAATGCTTAAGCAACGCTGACACAATATTTATTCACTTAATGAAAAAATAAAATAAATAATTTCAAAAATATTAATTTGGTTGAAATATTGTGAAACATGATTTTTATATATAAATAAAAAATTATTAATAAAATATTAAAGGTTTATATTTTAATTCATTTTGAATCTTGTTTTATTAAAATCAAATTAAATAAATTGGGTTAAAAATGACATTATTGATATTTTATATTAATAATATTTAATTAAATTACTTAAAAATAATAAAACTCTCGAAATATGACAAGTATGTATATAAATGGTTAAAAATATCATCCATTAGAGATTAATTATATAATTATTAACTTATAAGTAAAATTAGGGTCCTTTAATATTTAAAATTCATTATCATAGTTAAGATTAAAATTGGTTAACCATGGGATTTAACCACAAGATAATGTTTAAAATGAAGCCAAAATATTTTTAAATTTCATAGGAGGATTATATTTTTAACTTATCTTATTTTTCATTGAATATATGTCTTTTTAGAATAATATATATTTATAATTACTTAATTATATTTTTATCTTTTTAGTAATTCAAATTGTTTCCTTTCCCTAACTTATAAAAGTTTACCCATTCTCTCTTTTATTTACACAACTTTGCGCCATCTAGAATGAAAAAAATGATAAAAGTTTATTATAAACTTCCATATAAACATGGTAAAGGTTTTTTATTCTTAAAATACCATTCAAAATGTCTTTAATAAAGGATCTAAGGGATGCATCCTTAAGAGGAGGTAATCATATTACCCGAACTCTTTCTATTTATTTCTTCTTTTACCACCTCTAAATCCTTGGTAATCATCATAAAATAATAACATAAATATATTAAATATACTAATATTTTATTATGATTATGAAACCAACATTTTCTATACACTTTTCCTTCAAATGAGAACTGAATGTATCGATCGGGTGTATGTGTAGACTACCACATCCACATAGCGATAAAATTAATTTTTGTTCACCATATTTCATAGATAGGTATTATTTTGGTTTTAATGTTTATACATTATATTAATGAAATTAGTTTTCTTAGGGAATTATATTATCATATCTACCTTTTTACATACCAATATATTAGAAAACAATAACATCGCTTATGTGTACATGTGGATTGCGTCCTCCGCAAAGCGATGTGTTTCTTTTTTAATTTTTATTTTACATGAATGTTATGAAGATAGATTAAATTAATATATTTGATATATATGATATAATAATTATTATAGAATGGTAAATTTTAATTTACCATTATTTTCCCAATTTTTTTTAAAAAATGAAAATAGTGTTTCGGGATGCGTGTGACCTACCATCTCCATGAATGAAGTAATTCATTTTCCTATATCCAATTTTTATGGAGGAGTATATATATATAATTAAAATATATGATATTTATATCATAATTAACATTTTTTAGATTATTTTACTATGATCAAAGTATAAGGACCAAAACTACCAAACCAAAACATACAAGAAAAAGGAATCAATTATCTCCGTAAATAAGGATTTTAATAAATAATTGTTAATAAGTAGGTGATAGTGGTCATAATTAAATCATATATTGTTAGATATAAAATATTTTGGTTTTGGAATATATTTATAATAAATATATATTTATTATATAGGATATTTGAATACATATGAAGGATTTCATACCTTGGTTTAGGGTTCTTGATCTTAAATTATTTTCTTTGGGACATGTGTTATCTTATACACCTATAAAAAATTATGAGTTGTATCTACGGACCCTTCTGGTAATATTATTTGACTAAGTTAAAAATAATTATAGGGATGATTATTGAGTGAATTTATGGAATCATATTGGAATTTGTTATATCATTATAGAGATTTAGAAAATTAAATGAAAGGATTATCATATTTTGGGGATTATATGATTAGAAGATATATATTTTATATATATTACATTTTTAGATATTGAAATTATTAAGACAAAATAAGTATTTTGGAATTATATATATATATATATGGTCAAATATTTCTATTTTTTGGGATCTAAATTTTGTCAGACATATTTTTAAAGGAGTCTTAAGATTTGTTGAACTTTGGGTGTTGTTGTTATGGTTTTAAATATTAATGTATGATTTCATCATGTAAAGATTTATCTATATTGGATAAATTATACTACTCATTTTGGTTTTGGTAAACATATATATTTATGGAAGTGTTGTCATTAAATTTCTAATGACCATTTTCAATATCACTCTATATTAGTCCTTAGATACTATTTTTCTCATCCATGTATAAATTTTAACATCTCACCAATATTTTCTTTATATAGAAAAACAATTATGTGTTATTTTAGTAAATTCATATGTTTCCCACTTCCCCTTTTCAATGTAATTTTTTTATCCCTAACTACAATGTGGGTTTGCAAAAAAGGTATTTTAAAATATTAATCTTTGACGACCATGATAAAATTAAAATGGAACGATTTATTTTAGGGAAAAAGAATGTAACATCCTGAAAATTTAGAATACTATGATTGATAACTTTATTAGTATGCAACCCATAACATTAAGTAAATTTAAATATACTATTAAAATATTATTATTTAATAATAAAATTATATCCATACTCTTAAATTAGTGGGTATGAATAGGACAATCTAAATTATAAAAAATTTATGGTTTACACATGTATAAAATCAATTAATAACCGAAAAATTATTTAGAAATAAAAAAAATCGTTTTAATGTAAAAGAGTATTATTACTAAAGAAACTATTTTTATGTGTGCAATTTGTTTTTATCCTAATAAATTAAATTTATCATTATTGGTGAATGATTATAATTAAATTTATATATTATATATTCAATCATATTTTTTGACATTCATATTATATTTTTTTACCCATGGGATTAAAATAAATCTAGTTTTAGGATTAGAAATGTATTTTTCTAAAAAAACATCTTGAACCCCACCCTCCAAAGATAATGCAATGAGGGGAGAGAGATAATGACCCCTAATTCCTACCTATAGTAGGCCTCATGATTGAGACTAGAACGAAGGGTGTAAAATTATCAAAATATTGTAGGCATTACCCTTTTTGAGAAAAAAGATTGGGAGATAATTTGAATCATCCACAACAACTCGAAGAAATATATAAAATAGAATCCCAAACCATCCCACATGCCTGTATAAATATAAAGGATACAAAAACAATAATATCTCCAAAGTAAACACCAAATGTAATGTAAGGAAACAACATAAAAAATGTCAAGGATCTGAGTTAGTAAGGTCCACGATGGTCCGTGAAATACTCCTAGAACCATGAAAACATGTTTATATACATAGGGCGAGAATAAATGAATAATAAATAGGAAAACCAATTTCTCCCATGAATATGTGAAGAAAGCATACTAAGGCCCCCGTGAGAAAACAACAGAACCTGAATAAACCTAACCAAGTATAGTAATCAAACCCAACCCCACTATGGTGTGCTCACCAATTAATGAAAGTAAATTAATATAATATAAATCACATCGATGATAGGGTACCCTAATCTACTTTACCACTGGTATGACACTCTCTCTCAATGTCATACATCCTAGTGCTTTTGTCCCTTCCATATAACACATCACATCCCACCCACCCACACACTTGGGCCTCACAACGAATCCTACACGCACACACCTAGGCCTCACAACACATCAAATCCCACCTAGTCACACCTGTGACTCACAAGACATTCCACCAACACACACCTACTCCATTCAAGGCATCACATCCCACTCACACATTCCTAATCCTGACAACAAATAACATCTCATCCCAAAGACACATGGGAAAGAATGTCACATCTCATCCCAAAGACACCTAGAAAGAAAACTACCTCACCAGTAAAAACCTAAGTTATAATAAATAACATATAAGGCACTAACAGACCTCTGACCATCATAGCCGATGTCATATCTACCTTTCCAGGAAGAGAGAGTGCAAAAGACACCATATGTTTGTGTATACCCATCCATCTATACTTCTCACTGGATTATTGGGAAAGACACTTTCCCCCATGAATATGGGGTTTTCAGCACATAGTGCTCAACTTTGGTAGAGTTTATATAGAAATAATAGGTAAATCCAAGTATACATAAATAATAACAAACACAGAAGCCCATCCTATGGGTTTACAAAAAAACTAGCCAACTCACAATGTTATCACTTTTGATTCCACCACAAAATTCTCTACACTATACAACAAGCCATAAATACCACTACACATTTACAAAAAAAATTCATTTAACCACTTATGTCCCGTTAACATAACCAACCCAAACCATTACTAACATTATTATTCAATTATTTATCTATTCCATAACTACTCGAGAAAATATCTGGAACGACACACATCAAGAAACTCAATAACAATCATTTAAAGTCATCCAGTGGATGAGGACCTCTAGTAAATTAATATGTGTCATATTAAAGACACATCATACCACAACCTCTATATATGGGATGAAGCTTCTTGGATGATAGTAAGGGAAATTATTGTGGTAATTCCCTATTCAAATCACTAATTTCTTTCATAAAACACAACCACCCATACCATCACATCAACAAAAAAATTCTTTTCACACAACCATGCCCACAACCACATCATCACACATACCAAGGGAAAACATATTTTCAGATTTAATAAGTAATCACTTATTTAATTCCACTTTTTGATTTAGGGGTTATCATATAAACTATATGATCTTGGGGAATCCATTCATTAGTCGAAGATGCATGGTTAACAAATTTTTATATATACAAGTTTTCAACTAAAACCAAAAAACTTACAAGTAAAAAACCATTTTGTGTGAAAACAAGGACCCCAAATGACCATGATTTTTTGTAGTTATTTAGCACATCCAAATAACAATATTAACAAAAATAAGCACACATCAATATCATGTGTCAATTTCCCATCCCCCTATATATTGATTTTTAAACCAATTCAATTATCTTTATTAATCTATAATAAACTATATTCATTAAGGGAAACATTTATATACACATACCTCATGATGTAAAATGAAAAATCATGAAGGAAAACCTACTTGGAAGAAAAGATGATCACTAATTTATGGTTCCACTAATATAGGGGTGTGCATGTAGTAAGAAATTTTCCATGGAATCACGAACCAACTATCATAGCCTGACAACACAACTTCTATGAGAAGAAGGATTATAGGTGGTCCATATTAAGAAAAATTAAGATGAATGAGAAAGGGGGAATATATCTTAGCTTTTGAAATTTTAAAATAGTCAAGGGATTAGATACAGTTTTGATTTTCCTTTAAAGGAGAATCTGACCGATACCATGTGGTTGGACCATTTCAAAGCCTCATGACTGTTTGGTAATTAATGATATAAATAAAAAATTTTGAAATGGACCTAAAATCCTCCAACTTATTCATTAAGACCAATTACCATCCTAAAATTCATAAAATAAAGAAAACCCAGCACTAGTAGTAGAAATGAAAAAATGTTGGAAGATCGGCATTTTTGGAAGTGAGGCACCATTCAGATAAACAACATGCCACTGTCGGTGAGTTACATGTAGGCGAGAAACCACAAGACAAGGCACACCATTAGGGAGACCTACCACCAGGCACAAAGCATTGCTAGGATGAGACACTATCAGGGAGATTCTGCCAGCAATACACCTCCAGGGTGACCTACCTCCATACATGAAGCACCACCAGGTGAGAATAATAAGAATATGATGTGAACTGATAATTAGAATATTCATCCTTACCCCAATGATAGTTGATTAATATTTATTTGTTCACTCACTCCTCCTTCTGCCTCTGATCATTGAAAGTGAAATATTTGAAATATTTTTTATTAGTGTCATTATATATTTCCTCTTCGGTGAAAAACATATTTCTATAAATATTCTTCCTCTTTATCTAGAATCAAAATATTCTTAGTGATTATTGAATCATTGATGTGAATCTGAGTAAAGGATCATCACAATTAATTATTCATTTGTTAGAGTGAAAACATTAATTTTTTGTGGATATTATTCTATGACTTCCTTGATACACAATATTAGTAAATTAGTATAGTATCAAGATAATTTTAGTTAAAAAAAATATTTTCAACCACTATTTACACTTCACTAAACATCTCATCTTATGATTTTATTTTATTTATATATGGAATTATTTAAAAAAATCACATGGACATATTTCATTATCACTTCATGTTTTTTTCATGATTCATGCATAATCATTCTAATTACCACGCATGCACACTCCGTTGTTCATCTTCCTCACTCTATTATCTTTATGAAAGTTCAACTATGTAGAAATATCTTCTTCTTGCATGCACAAACTCTAGCACATACATAAAATGTAATGATTTGAAATTTTATTTTCTATATAAACTGTGATTGTATGTGTTATATGAAATGAATATAGGCACTTTATTACTATTCACAAAAGTTAATACTCTAGGGTTCACTACCTCTTTACTTCATGAAGACTAGAACATGAGAGGTTATTTATAATGAAAATATGAGTAGGATTGTCTCAGGTATCCTTTATACAATTATTTATACAAGTTCAGTGTCTTCTACCTTTGTGAAACACAAGTGCACTATATGGAAGTGAGAAAACTAGTTGTATTTGTGTTTTCCTCTTCATGTAGGATGGTATATGGGGATACACCATCTTCGCTTAACATAGTGAGAGTGTGTAACATTTAAACATGTTCATAAAACTATCATTATTCACAAATAATGATGAGGGTGTGTTTACAATTTTCTTGTTTTTATGACACATATTTTAAAAGGATATACATGGTTGTTATTCATGCAACAATAATGGTTTTCTGGGATCTCATCATCATGAATCCTTAATGGCTCAAGGTTCTTATTACCTCCTCACATTAAAGAAATACATGTAGTAGTTTTTTTATAAAAAATATCTGTCAAATATATTTTTAGTTACATGAGTTCCTCTCAGTCGAGGGTATACACCTTTTATAAGCAAGCTTCACTACAACTCCTTTGATCATCCACAACAATAGAATCCCATAAATCATGCTATATATATGGACCCTTAAATAGGTAAAGATATCATATTTGAATTTATTCAAATTTTGGATAAATGATTCCATAAATGGTGGGAGCTTTTATTTATGATTTTGGGTTCTACGTTACAGTGATATCCTCGTGTGATGACAATAAAAAGATTCAAATTTTCTCAAAATCTTGAAGTCTATCATTGGTGATCGACTATATATAGAAATTATATTTCTAAATTTCAATCCTAGAAAACAAAAATTCCTTCATGTAAACTTATCATAGACATCACATTCCCATATAGATTTTTTCATAATCATGGTAGCCTTGGTATGAATTATCTCCAGTGAATCGGAAGACTTTAACAAGGCTAATGGATGATGACTATGTAGATCGTTTAAATTCACAAGAATGGGTGATTGAATAGTATGGATTAAAATGATTGGTTTGCCTCTCTTATATCTATAAATTTTTAATAAGGGTGAATAGTGCACCCGTATCCTCACACCCCATCAAACTGTAGAAGAAGACTTTCTTAAGTATATAATCTATCTTGTTCCCGCCGCTATCTCTGTTTGGTATTAGGGTTGGCTCCTGGATAACACCGTACCTCATACCCACACAGGTCATGCCACATGTGGTCCATGGGCTTCCCTATAATCTTCTGTGGAATCATTTGCATGGATTCATTCATGCACTCTTTTAGTCTAAATCACGGTCCCACCTACCACTTATGGGGAAAATTCCCTCTTCAGCCCATAGACTTGCTAATGATAATCCCTTGGGAGTGGTTGAACCTTAGTTTTCTACATGTTACCTTGGTTGAGTAGCCTAGGCAGCATGCGAGTTGGCCTTATTTTTTATATTTTCCCCATACCATAAAATACTAGGGAAATTCTACGTATAGAAATCATCCATACAAATCCATTCTCAACTTCAAAAAAATCATGAAATAATAAACATATTCCATGGTTATTCTTCATGAAAAATAAAATATGAATGTTATTATAGATAACTCTCTCATCGTTTTCATGCAATAGTAAAATATTGCCTGACCTTGGGTGTGGTTGACCGTTAGGGTATCACATGTTCCCATGGTTGAGTATCCTAGACAACTTGTGAGTTGGACTTATTTTTGATATTAGGCCTCCATAACTCTATATAATAGCAAAATTATAAGTATATAATTAATCAAAAAAAATCAATTGTGAACTTCAATAAACCTCATGAAATAATAAAAATATTTCATGGTTATTATACATGGAAAATAAAATATGAACATTCTTCTAGTTAAATATTGCATTATTCTCATGCAGTAGTAAAATATTTCACGACATAATTCAATTACTTTCCTAATATTCTTTTCTAAAAAAACTATTCAACATAAAATCATGATTTTTTTATAAAAATTGTGTCACTATTGAAACAGGTTCATTAAACTTAGAACCATATCAACAAACATCAGAGTTACTAAGATAATTATTCATAAATGAAATCCAATTTCATTTAGTGAATCCTTTACATTTCAAAAGTAATCACCCTGAAAATAAAAGTCTTCGAACCATTTAAATATTTAATCAAATTAAAATACATGTAACTTCATACAACTTCCATTAACATTGTAACTTCTTAACAATATTGGCATCCATGAAATCATGCTATTTCATTAACCACCCTTGACAGCCAATGATAATCATAGAAAGCAAATACAACTCATAAAAAAAAGCGGGATCTTCAAATAAGGATGAATATGATGAATATATATGATAAAATAATGATCCTAGAATAATGAATTATTATTTACTTTTAATTCAATCCATTAGATGAAAATTTTCAAAAGTGTTCATGTGGTTGTAAGGCCTACCATCTTTAAGAACGATGTTATTTATTTTTATATATTTAATTTTAATGAATGATTACAAATATTTTATATAATAAATATATATATATATATATGATTTTTATACCATTATTATCATTATGTAAATTATGGTCCAATGATCAAATTATAATTATTGGGACTACCGAACCGAAACATGCTAGGACAACGAGGAAGTTACGAACCATGATAGTGATTTTAATAATACATTTTTAATAAATAGGTGATAAGATATTATAAATAAATCATATATAATTATATATATATGGTTGTGGAATCCATGTAAAATAAATCCATATTTATTAAATAGTATGTCTGAACATTAATGAGAAAAGGTGAGATTTATGTTATGGGTTTATTTCACAATATCATCATTATTCGAGGTTTCTTATTTTTAAGCAACCCCTGGGGAATATTTATCTTCCATTTCCATGTTTTATAAAAAATATACCAATTTTTTTTACTATTTTTAAAATAATATTTATCCATGTTTGAATTTTTATAAAATGGTTTGAATGGAATCTTTTTTTGGTTTTCGAAACAAGGTTCGTTGGGCATTTTCCTACAAAAATACCGAAAGAATGCTTTTATCTTATACAAAATGTTTGGATTTTCATACAGACATGATACCTTATTGATTTGAATCTTGATTTACAATCATACATGGTTACTTTCAAAGAAAATGATTCCCTTTATAATTTCCATCTTTTAAAAGGATGAAATGACTTCAAAAAAAGGAATATATATCTAGAATTATTTAAAGTGATATTTAAAAATAATGTTTCATATAAGATAACATTATTTGATGTTACTGATGATTTACTTGGCATATGATCCATGTATACCAACCTTAATTTTTCTCTGGTTGGTTTATGTTAATGATGGCAAGATGTTTATGAAACATATTTCTTTTCCATGAGTAATGATATGATTAAATGATTATGAAACCCATTTATTTTAATGGGTTATAATATAATGATTTAGTTATGTTATTATGGAATAAATATGTATGATTTTAATTATGTTATGGGTGGGACCTATATCTCCCTCCAATGCATTGGGTAGTGATTTATATCTCATGAGATAGACATGAATGGAATTGGGAGTGAACCCGAACTCGTAACGGACTTTTTTGCATCATTGCGGTCTTGGGAGTGAACATTTACTACTATAATGGTTTTTGGAGTGAAACCATACCCCTATGATAGTATTAGAAATGATCCTTGATTACTAATAATTTTTTTCTATACATATGTGTATTCAAAAATTCATTGTGTTATGTTATGCTCTCATGGATTATGTTTTTTGATTCTTTTATGATTCATGTATTGGGAACATCCACGATTTATTCCATGACTCAAGATTATGATCATTAATATACATGGTAAAATCTTCAAATATTATATTCTTTATCTAAAACCCTTATGATCATTTAATTCTTATCTAATCATTGGTATCTCTCTTGTTTACCCTTACTAAGAATATGATACCACCCTTTTTTATGTTTCTTTTCCATTGGATATGAAGAAAGGTATTAAGTATGGTATGTCAAGAAGGTTTCTAGTTCTAAATCAGTAAGTGGGAGACTATGTAAATATTTTACGAAATAGTTGTTTATGTATCAAATAATAGAAAGTCAATATACCATTACAATACTTAGATGTGTTCTTATGTAATGTAATGATTATTAATCAAAAAATATTTAATATATATATATATATACAATAATATTTTGTAATTATATTGATCTTAAAATATATATATGTGTGTGTATGATAATATATTTATAATTTTTGGGCTTCGAATGTGGTCATACATATTTTGGGGGATCCTTATGGTTTTTTTGAACTTTGGGTGTTGTTGTTAAGGTTCTAGAGATTAATTTATTATTTAATCATATAATGATTTATCCATATTGGGAAACTTTTACCAGTAATTTTTGATTTTTTAATATATGGATACAATAGGAAGGGGTTGTATTTATTTTATGGATATTATGATCCATTAGATGATAATTTTTTTGTTTCAACAATTAAAAATTCAAATTGAATATCATTTTGTGGAGTAAGAGATGAAATTAAAATTGAATGAATTACAACCAAAGGATTGAATTTTTCTTATGAAATTGAAAGATATTAAGTGTGTATATTTTATCATGTTCTCTATCTAGAAGGAAAATGAGTTCCTAAACACTAGGAAAACGATATTGAAATACAATTTTTAGACTTTTACCTTCATTTATTAATAATCAATGGACTTTTGACACGTCGTTCATTAATGTATTTGTGATCATTAACTTTATCATGTCCATGTTCTCTATCACACTCTATTATCACATAGATGTCGGTTTTTTACCCCTATTTCTAAATTTCAAATTCTAATCAATTTTATCTTTAACTAGAAACATGATTATGTGTTATTTTAGGAATGTTTTATTTTTCCCATTCAAAATTTACTTTTTTATCATTTTAAGACAAAACAATATTCATGGGAGGAGAAATTGGTGGCGTATTAGAGAGACCACTGAAATAATGCTCTAACAATTTGGAGGGATATAGAAAATACTATGGAAAGTAATAATGCTATTACTTGGGTTTGCTTGGGTGGATAAGGTATCCACTTCCAAATTCCCATTACATAACATATGATTAATCTCAATGCCTTAATCCAGAATCATTTTAAACTCACTAATAAGATAAGATAGATTCCAAGGATTATAATATGTGTTTCACAGAAACCCAACTAGAACATAATAGTTTGACTCATCCTTTGAAATATTAAGATTATAAATCTCACACAATAAGATAACACTATGCAAGGACCTTGTTTCTACCCCGATGTAATTACTAGGAATATAAAAACAACTAAAGGAAAAAAGCATAGTGAATTTATTATCATGAAAAAGTCCACCCACACACATAACTCCTTACTCATAAGATCCTTTGACATTCAGCTTAAGCCCTGAGCTTGGTCGAGCCCATATTACCCATATTCCCCCAAATGAACTGCATCTGTAACATCCCAAGTAAATAATGAATAATACATTTGAATATTTATTAATATTTTCTGAATTAAATATTAATTTTTTTTAAAGTGGAAGCTATGTTCGATAGCATACCCGATTCTCAACAATGAGTTTCTTTGAAATCTTCCATTGCACAAAATGATGTCATACTGAAAAATAATAATACAATATTATTTTAAATGGTAGTTAATGCCTTGCCATTGTATTATTAGTAATGAATAGAACTAACTACAATATGATTATACTTGTTTGTTAATTTTTTTTACATTCATCTAATAAAATTTAGAGGCTTAAAATGTGAATGAATCTAATTTTAAGCATAATTTACTTTAAAAGGTTGATTTACCACCTTTTGATGGAGAACCCTATTTAAATATAGCTTTTGTCACTTAATACGTTATATTTTAAAAAATAAATTTCTTTTAGATTTAGGACACCAATATTTCCTTTGGGTAAATTTTTGGCCTTTTTCTGATAAAATTCATATTTAATGAATAGTGAAAAATACTGTATTTTAATTCAAAACTGCCTTTTAATATAATTTATTTATATGGTTATATAATCTTTTTAATTTGGTTTAAAGTGTAATTAGATTTTATTCTTACCATTAATCCAATTTTTTTTCATTTTAAGAAATTTCACTTTGAAATTGGACAAAAATTAGTGTCAATCTTTTGATAGTTATTATTTCTTAAAAACACCCTTTTTTGTC
This sequence comes from Viscum album, assembly GCA_963277665.1. Taxonomy (NCBI): domain Eukaryota; kingdom Viridiplantae; phylum Streptophyta; class Magnoliopsida; order Santalales; family Viscaceae; genus Viscum; species Viscum album. The sequence continues at coordinate 1,078,837,769 of OY728145.1, read as the reverse complement.
TTGACAACAGGAATTAAATTTATATTAATTAATGAAACATATATGTTTTTAATTTTGTAAAATAGACATCATTTTTTAAGTATTAATATCAAATATATCTTAGGCTGATTTTTTTGTTATGTTTCTAAAAAACATAACATTTTGATGAATAGTGAAAACACTAAGTAGTAGTTGAAAAATTGTCTTCTTGATTTAAATGAAATTTTACCACATTTTTATTTGAATTTATAAAATCCAACATACATGGTTGTTATTAGTAAGTAAAATTTGGTTCAATAAGGTGAAAATAATTTTTTTGAACAGTAACTTTTGACTTTTATTTACCATGGTTAAAGGTAAATAGGGTAATTGAAGGTAAAAATAATATTACAATAATATATTATTACCTTAACATGTTTCTTAATCCTATATTTTGATACATTTCCGAAAATAGGCATCCTTTGGTCGATTGTGAGTCCCCATGGAGCTACTTAAGAGTAATAATGGCACTTTATATTAATTAATTTAAAGTAAAGACAACATTGGCTTAAACATATATCATTTAGTAAATTAATTTTTATGTAGGGTTATATATTTTATCTCTATGAATATAAATATTATTTTTAAAGCTAAAAATATTTCCTACATCATGTTATTTTTTTATAATTTTTATAATTCAAAAAAAAAATTATTTATGACAAAATAATTATGTAGTGTTTACCTCATCAATGAATGATATAAATAAATAAGAATATAAATATTAAAACAATATCCATAACTTGTACAATTATTATTAAATTATTTTACTTTTAATATGAGTCATCTTATCTTCCACTTTAATGCATTTTGGACCTTTTGAAACTGATAAAAAGTTTATAATAAAATAATATTTTCAAACTTTCCTAAAGAGCCCCCCTTATAAAAGGACACCACTTCTAACCCATTACTCACACATCTAAAGCCCCTTGGATCATCAAAACGCTTCCTAATTAAGATCCCTAAATCCCTCTCTTCCTCATAGAGGCCTTACCTTAGGAGGAATGCACTTCAAGTAATCCTTTTGGTTCAAATCAAATGGAGTTACCTGATTTAAAGGTAACGTTTTCTCTTATGTTCTTTTCCTTTATTTTACTTCTCCAACCCCCTAAAATATTTTTATTTCAATATTTTATAATTAAAATAGTATCTTAAATATACTAGGATATTTTTATGAGAAGTATTCAAACTACAAATCCATACACCTCCACTTAATGGGTAAAGAACATAATATTTCTTTGGACAGAGAAATACTGCCTTATGAAATGATGATTGTTCAAATATCTCCAAATTCCTCTCATGGTATCCATTATGATGGCACTATATTTATATATGATGTATATTTTTATTATGTTTTCTTTATGCTTCTATATTTTTCAATTATAACATACCTTTATGGTTTCCATAATGGGTAAACACGATAATTTCATTTGAGAAGTGTGGACTAATGCCCCCTCAAAGTTATAGGACTCCTTCAAGACATACGTGGGATGTAAAAAGGATGGAGTTAGAAAAAATATATATGATATTATACTAGAATTATAATATACCTATGTATCATTATGTTTTTATTCCATTAAAATACAAAATAGAAATGAAAGTAGTGTTCATGCATACGTACGACTTACCGTCTCAATGAACTGTGAATTTCATTTCTTATCTCCAAATATTATGTAATATTATAAATACATATATACTATATTTATATGATATATATTATATCTAAATCATGATTATATTTCTAGAGATAATAGACTTTTGACCACATGAACAAATTGTAATTAGAAGAAGTTTATTTTGACTAAAGTACCAAATATCGACCAAAAGACCATTATTAACTTAAATGATTAAATAATATTTATAACATGGTAATAGGCATTATAAATGGAATAATTAAAATGAAAAAGGTTTTTAATAATGTAAAAATTATCTATATTTTATTATTTAGGAGATTAAAGAACAAAAGGGTCAAGTCAGACACAAGGTAAGGGGAACTACTTAACCCAATTTCCATTATTAAGGTTAATCTTATACCTTTAATTATGTCGTGAAATGATTATGTAAAAAAATATCTTCTTATGTGGTTCTTTTATATATACTTTATTTATGTGTACTTATAATGAATACACTTAATCAATCTATTTTGTTTACAAAATGATCTTTGTAAGGGACTTTTTCTCAATCTCCTTTCATTGAGGCATATTTTGATTTATACGGGACATTATTTGATACTGTGTATAAAACCCTTTGAATTTTCATTTCATTCAAAGGGAATATTTTTTCTACATAGTATTTTAAAAATGACAATAAGAGTGTTTTTATTGCCTATAGTTCCAATTACCTCTCCACTGACGTTATCGTTAGTTGGCTTCCTCTATAATGATTACTATTTTTTAAAGGAAAAGAAATCCCTTATTCTGATTTTGGGTGTTTTGGAATTGAAAATGGTTCTTTAAAATGGATTTATTATTTAAATATCTTGAAATTATTTCTTATGATTGAAAATGATATGTTATAAGTGAAATGTTTATTTTTTCAATATTTTATGTGTTATAGTTTTATAATGCTACATGGACACTTGATGGGTGGTTACATGATCATCTAAATGAAGAGTGGTGCCATGATAAACTAGGATGGGTGGTTACATTATAACCTCCAATTCATCGGGTATGGAATATTTTCGTATGACTATTACATTTAGTGAGATGTGTGGAAGCTCATCGTATGGTTATTCTGTTTAAGTATGTTTATGTCCCAAATTACCTTTAAATGTAATGTGTTCTTTCTATGGATTTCATGGTAATTTTATGGTTACAAAATAGTAAGCAATGATATTTTATTCAGTGAAGAGTATTTACTACTTCATAAAGGTGACAATTATTACTTGTGATAAGGTATTCATGGTTTACTTGTTGTTTTGAAAAACTAATAGTTTTCCTTCTTTGTGTATCCCTTACTAAGATTTTTGTGATCATCCCTAGTTTTCAAAATGTTTTTCTCAGGACATACCATGGATTAGGGACAAATATGGGATTATGGAAATGTTTTGTTTTCTAAAACATGGAACAAGACTTCACTGTTTTTTTCATGAGTTTTTATTTTATGAAAAAATAGAAACTAGGTAGTAGTGTCTACTTTGTAATTTTTGAGATGTAATGTAATTGTTATGGCCTAATTCTATAAAAATCTAAACATGAAGAGATCCCCAATGTGAATTATCCATTTAATTTAAGATTATGTAATGCTCAAGGCTAGGTCCTTATAGATGGTATCAAAGTTTAGTTTAGACAACTTTAGGAGTTAGGATGTTTTTAAGTTAATATACATAAACTAATTTATGTTAATATTGAAATGATATAGAATTTACAGATTACCATGTTGATTCACCTAAGATATTTCTGTATTCAGAATGTTTTTCTATAGAGGAAATAGAGCAGCTGTGCTTGGAAGGCATACAGAGGGAAATGAACTTCCAAATTAGCATCCTAAGATTGTCGGAATCAGAACTAAATAGTTTGTTTCCGCGATGGCTCAGATAACTCAGGTGATAATTGGTGGTTGTGTTCATTGATGATATTTTTGTTTATTATAAAATTAAAGAGCTGAATTAAGGTAATTTTAGGTTAGCCTTAAAAAACTTAAAATAAAATAGACTATATAAGAAATTCAGCAAGCGTGATTTTTGGATATAACAAATTTCATTCCATGGTCACATTGTTTCAAAAAATGGCATAACTATTAATCCTGATAAAACAAAAGTTACTGAAGAATGTCCAAGACCTAAAAATATAACCGAGATCTATTTTTTATTGGTTTTGAATTCTAGTAAAAAAGGTTTGTGGACAATTTTTCATGGTTATCTATTCCAATGTCTATGTTAACTCAAAAAGGTGTTAAGTTCATTTGGACAAAAGAATGTGATGATTTTTTTTAGGAATTGAAATGAAGATTGGTGAATGCTCATGTTTTGGAATTACCTTCTAGAGATGGTGTATTTTTTATCTAAAGTGATGATTTGTTGAAAGGACATGATTGTGTCCTGATGCAGAATGATCAGGTAATTTTTTATGCCTCTCGTCAGTTGAAACATCATGAGTTAAATTACCTTAAACATGATTAAGAATTAGCTACATTTGTTTTTGATTTAAAAATTTGGAGGCATTATCTCTATGGAGTAAAATGTGAAATATATACTGAAAAAAACGTTTGAAGTATATATTCACTCAAAAATAATTGAACATGAGATAGAGGAGATGGCTAGAATTAATCCAGGATTATTATTGCACGATCCTTTACCATCTAAGAAAGGAAAATAACGTGACTGATGATTTGAGTCGAAAATGTATTACTATATTAACTATTCTAATTTTGGAATGAGATCCTTTGGTTTTTGGTTTGATTAACTTTGTTATAGTTTATATTGGTGAAGGAAATTATTCTAATTTGTTTTAGGTGTCAGTGAAATCATCTCTCTCTGACAGAATTAATAAAGCATATAAGGAAGACAATGAGTTTTATAAAAAGGTAGATTTGGTTCAGAAGGTTATGTTTCCTGAATTTAAAATTGATAATGATTGTGTTTTTAGGTTTGGGAAGAGATTATGTCTTCACTGTGATTCACAGTTTAAGAATAATTTGTTATATGAAGATCATAGTTCTTTGTTTTTAGTTCATCCAGTTAGTACTTATATTTACAGAGATCTTCAGGAATATTACTGGTGGGATGGAATGAAATGTGAAATTGCTGACTTTACTATGGCGTTTTTGACTTTAAACATGTCATAGTAGAGTGGCAGTTACCAACATGTATTCTTTTTTCTTTACCAGTGATAGAGTATAAATGGGAAAATATATCCATAGACTTCATTATCGGATTACCAAAGACATCTCTAGGTAAAAATAAAATCTAGGTTACTGTTGATCGATTGACTAAATCTTCTCATTTACTTCCTATTCACGATACTCTATCTCCATATCAACATTATCAGTTGTATGTTAAGGATATAGTTTGGTTACATAGAGTTACCCTCTCCATTCCATCTGACCGTGATCCCAGGTTTACTTCTAAGATTTGGAAAGGCCTTCAGAAGTTGTTGGGTACTGAATTAAATTTTAGTATAGCTTTTATTCCGATATCAAATGGGCATTCAGAATGAACAAATCAGAAATTATAGGATATGCTACTTTATTTTTAAATGGATTACTAGGGATGTTGGGACCAACATATTTCATTGGTTGAATTTTATTATAATAATAGTTTTCATTCAAGTATACAGATTGATCCATTTGAGGCATTATATTGGAGGCAGTGTCAAACTCAAGTGTTTTGGGATGAAGTAGCTGAAAGGAAGTTGATGGGACCAGAATTCATAGAAGAGATGGAAAAAAAGTTCAATTGATTTAGAATCCTGTGAGAATAGATTAGAGAATGCAGAAAATTTATGTAGATAACTAGAGGGAGAATATATCTTTAGAGGTAGGTGATCATGTCTTTCTCAAAGTTTCTCCAGGGAAAAGTGTGATGCATTTTGGAAAGAAGGGAAAGTTGAGTCTGAGGTTCATTGGACCTTATAAAATCCTAGAGAAAGTTGGATATATTATGTATAGAGTGGCTTTACTTCCTATTTTATCCTAGGTACACGATGTTTTTCATGTTTCAATGTTGACAAAGTATATGCTTGATCCATCTCATGTTTTTAGTGTAGAGGTAGTTCAGTTGGAAGAGAATCTCTCTTATGAAGAACAACCAGTCTAGATTCTAGACCGTATAGAGCATGTATTGCGGAAGAAGGTAATTTATCTGGTAATGTTTTTGTGGGAAAACCATATGGTTGAAGAGGAAACATGGGAATCTGAATATTCTATGAGAGATAAATAACCCCACTTATTTGATAAGTGAATAAAAATTGCAAGGACACAATTTCCAAAAGGGTGAAAGATGTAACATACCAAGTAAATAAAGAATAATAAATTTTAATATTTTTAATATTTTTTAAATTAAATATTAATTTTAATTTAAATAGGATGCTATGTATGATAGTGTACCAGATACGCAACAACAGGTTTCTTTGATATCTTACATTGCACACAACATTGGGTCATACTGAAAACTAATAATATAATATTATTTTAAATGGTAGTTAATTCCTAGCCATTGTATTGGAAGGAATGAACATAACTAACTAAAATATGTTTATATATTATTGTTAAATGTTTTTACATTCATCCATTAAAAGTAAGAGGCTTAAAATTTGAATGAATCTAATTTTAAGCATAATTTACTTTAAAAGGTCGACTTACAACCATTTGATGGAGAACCCTCTTTAAATATAGTTTTGGTCACTTTTATATGTTCTATTTGAGAAAATAAAATTCTTCTTAATATTCGGGACATCAAAATTTACTTTGGGTAATTTTTTGGTATTTTTCTGATAAATTTCATTTTTAATGAATAGTGAAAAATACTGTATTTTAATTCAAAACTGTCTTTTAATCTAATTTATTTATATGGTTAGATAATCTTTATAATTTTTTATAAAGTTTAAATAGATTATATTTTTATCATGTAATGCAATGTTGGTCATTGTAAGTAATTTCACTTGGAGATTTGACACAAACAAGTGTCAATCTTTTGATAGTTATTATTTCTTAAAAACATGCTTTTTGTTTTGAAAATGGGGATTAAATTTAAATTAATTAATGAAACATATTTAATTTGAAATCGGTAAAATAGATATCATTTTTGAATTAGGAACACAAAATATAGATTAAAATTATTTTTAGGTATTTTTCTGAAAAACTTCAATTTTTGATGAATAGTGAAAACACTAAGTAGTAGTTAAAAAACATAATTTTTGATTTAAATGAAATTTTACCACTTCTGTGATTTGAATTTTAATAATCTGACATAAATTTTTGTTTTTATTATGTAAAATGTGGTTCAATAAGATGAATGTAATTTTTACTGAATAGTAACTTTTGAATTTTATTTACCGCGATTAAAGGTAAATAATGCAATTCAACGTAAAAATAATATTATAATAATATTAAATTACCCTAACATGTGTAAAAATACAATTTTCTAATACATTTCTTACCATAGTCATCCATGGGTCAATTTTGAGACACCATGGATCCATTTAAGAGCAATAATGGCACTTTATATTAATTAATTTAAAGTAAAACCAATAATGAAGTAAACATATATCTTTTAATAAATCAATTTTTACATGGGGTTATATAACCTATCTCATCTACTATAAAAATTATTTTTAAATCTGAAAATATTTCCTACATCCTAGTATTTTTTTTATTTTTAGACTTCAAATAAATAAAATTATTTATGACACAATAATGATGTATTGTTTACCTCATCAATTAATGATTTAAATAAATATGATTATAAATAATAAAAAACTATCCAAAACTTGTCCAATTTTTGTTTGATGATTTTATATAGAATATGAGTTATCTTATCTTAGACTTTAATGTGTTTTGGACCTTTTGAAACTAAATATATGTTTATAATAAAATAATATTTTTAAACTTTCCTAAAGAGCCCCTCCTCCCCCTTATAAAAGGGCACCACTTATAACCCATTCCTCGCACCTCTCAAGCACCTTGTCTTGTCCAACATGTTCAAAAATAATCTCCCTAAATCCATCTATTCCTAGTAGAATAATTACATTAGGAAGAAGTCACTTCACGTAATCCTTTTATTTCAAACAAAAAGAAGTTACCCATTTTAATGGTAACATATTCTCTTATTTTCTTTTCATTTATTTTACTTCTCCAACCCCCAAAACTCTTTTTATATATTTCTTTTATAACAACAACAGTATATTAAATACACTAGGATGTTTTTATGAGAGGTATTTTAACTACACATTCACACACCTCCTTCTAATTGGTAAAGAACATATTGTTTTTGTGGATGGGGAACTACTGCCTCACGAAAAGATTATTGTTCAAATATTTCCAACCACCTCTCTTGGTGGCCATTATGATGGAACTTTATTAATATATTATATATAATAATTTTATGTTTTCTTTATGCTTTTTTATTTTTTATTTATTTCATACCTTTACGGTTTCCATAATGCGTAAACACGATACTTTTATTTGAGGAAGTGCAGACTACTGCCCCCTCAAAATTATATGACTCATTCATGCCTTATTTGGGATGTATAAATGATGGATCTAATGAAATTATATATGAAATTATACTTTAATTATAATATTAAAATGTATAATTATGTTTTTATTACATTAAAATACAAAATAGAAATGAAAGTAGCGTTCATGCGTACGTACGACTTACTATATCCATGAACAGTGCATTTCCTTTCTTATCTCCAAGTGTTATTTACTATTATAGACACATATATACTGCATTTATATGATACATATGATATCTAAATAACTAATATTGTTATGGAGATAATATAATTTTGACCGCATGAATAACTTGTAATTATAAAAAGTTCATTTCAACAAATGTACCAAATATCGACCAAACGATCATTATTAATGTAAATGGTTACATAATATTTATAACATGGTAGTAAGTGATACAAAAATAATAATAAATTTGAAAAAGTTTCTTAACAAATTATATATTAACTTTAGTTTATTATTTAGGAAATTAAAGAACAAACGGGTCAAGTCAGACACAAGGTAAAGGAACTTCTTAACCCAATTTCCATTCATTGGGTTAATCTTCTAATTTTAATTATGTCGTGTTGTGATTATGTAAAAAAATAAATTTTTATGTGTTTTTGGTATATATACATTACTTATGTGTACTTATATTGAATACACACAATCAATCTATTTTATTTTCAAAATGATATTTGTAAGGGACTTCGTTTCAATCCCCTTTCGTTTAGGCATATTTTGATTTATACACAACTTTCTTTTATATGGTGTATAAACTCCTTTGACTTTTCATTTCATTCAAATTGAATCTTTTTTATAAAATTTTTACTAAATGAAAAAATAATGTTTTTATCGTTTGCGGTGACAATGACCAATCCGACGACATAATCGTTAGTTGGCTTCCTCTATAAGGGTTAATTTTTTTAAAAGGAAAAGAAATACCTTATTCTATTTTTGGGTGTTTTGGTATTGAAAATGCTTTTGAAAATGGATTGATTATTTCAATATCTTGATATTATTTCTTGTGATTGAAAATAAATTTTTATTAGTGAAATGTTTTTTTGCAATATTTTATGTGTTATGGTTTTATAATGGTACTTGGAAATTTGATGGTTGGATACGTGATAAACCAATTGAGAGGTGGTGTCATGATAAACCAAGATAGGTGGCAAAATTATAACCTCTGATGCATTGGGTATGGAAGTCGGTCGTATGACTATTCTATTTAGTGATATGTTTGAAAGTCGACCGTAGTGTTATTCAATTTAAGTATGTTTATGTCTCAATTTACCTTTATATGTTATGTGTTCTCTCAATGGATTTTATGGTAATATTTTGGTTACAAAATGGTAATAAATGATCTTTTATTCAGGTAAGAGTATTTACTACATCATAATGTTTAAAAGAATTACTTATGATAAGGTATTCATGGTTTACTTGTTATTTCGAAAAGCAAACAGTTTTCCTTCTTTGTATATCCCTTACTAAGGTTTTTGTGCTCATCCCATGTTTTTGAAATGTTTTTCAAAGGACATATTGTGTATTAGGGTCAAGGATGGGATCAAGGAAAATTCATGCTATCTAAAACATTGACGTAGACATGACTCTTTTTCAAGAGTTTTTATTTTGTGAAAAAATGGAAACTGAGTAGAAGTGTCAAATTTGTAATTTTTTAAATGTAATGTAATTGTTATGGCCTAATTATCTAAAATTATAAACTAGAATGGATACTAAATTTGAATTATCGATTTAATTCAATATTATTTAATGTTTTAAGCCTGAGTCCCTATAGCATCTACCCTCTAAATTATAATGTGGTCTTAGTAGGAGCCCCTCTAGTGAGACTGATAAATCTCCACCTTTGATGAGGATACTATGGTCTCCCACCAAGTATTTAAAATGAATTTTCATTTCATGGTTTGAGGGTATTTTCCACACATGATTGAGTTTCTTATTTCCCATATAATATAATAATTCACTCCAATAATCACAAGATGAATTTTGGATTCGACGCCAAATGGTCTGGTACCTTGGAACCATGTGGCAAAAAAACTCCTAAAAGGTCTCCCCTTGAACGGATATCCCCACACAATACCCATTAGTACTCCACACCACAAAATACAATTCACTCCTAAAGAATTGGTCCATATTGTTTTAGAGATGGGATCTGCAAAACATTATAAACTAGAAGCCAAATGGACTCCCTTTTGATGTTTTTATCTATAGATAGAGCATGATTTTTCATGTTCCAGACCCAAAAATTAATTTTCACAAGGATTTACCGGCACCACAAATTACAATACAAACCATCCATATCAATATTTTCATGAAACCAATACTATTAAGATCTACTATAAAAAGTCCTAGATGATGAGTCCAAAAAGACACACCCATCAGGTTTATTACCCACACAAATACTTGACTACAATGTTTTATGGTCTACAAAAAAGTGTTATGTTAGTAAATATAAGAAACCAGAATGCCTCTTTGAAAGATATGTCATCAATTTGGAAGCCAAAGAGGAAAATATCATCAACACTAGCCTACTTATCTATTGAGTCAAGCGTTTTAGTTCCAATTTTTTGATTGTTTTTTGAAATCACAAAAACATTATTTATATTTATTTTACCAAATATATTTTCCAAAAATATTTTTATTTGTTTTTGTAGAAAAAAATATTTTACCATACGTTGAATATGTTCTAAAGTATTAAGATTCATTAATATATATTTCTTATATATGATATTCATAATGGGAATGAATCAGATATATCCAGTCTCACCATTTTAATAGTATAAATGAAATACTTTATTTTTTACATTAAAATAAAAATCTCTTCATCATCAAACTAATATCGATACCGAATAAATTTTACTAACCCTAGTTACGATAATTTATTGAAAATTTTAAAGTGGTCCATCAAACTCACATTTTTTTATATGAATGCATAGAACTAATTTCTAATGTAAGGAATATCTTTTACAATGAAAATGGTTTAAATCAATATGATGTAAGAGATTATTTAATTCAATGATTTTTTTCTCTTTGTCTATGTCATGGACTAAAACATGAAGAAATATGACTGTTAGAGGTTCATGATGACCATTGAAGGAATGATTATAAATACTCGGCCATTAAAAGAGTTCTATAATAATTGATTTTATTTTAATATTTATTTTTTTGTGGATTCTCTAAATATTTAAAGTGTGAAAATATTATTCGTATTCATTGAAATCATTTAGAGTATTCTGTTTTGTAATTATTGTGTCCAATTGTTTGAATATGATAGAGGGATGGAGGGGAATGAAAGACAGAGGATGTGATCACCATATTGATCGATGTCTTAGAGGATTAGCAAGACAGAGGCAATCCATTAGATCGAGGGATGCCATGTATAGAAAAATAAAGAAGCTGATCATCATATTAATGTATTTCATTACCTAGGAAATACATTCTTTCTTGTAAGTATAAAACATGGGATCTTTATCAACATTTATTTAGTACCCTAATATTTGGGTTAAAATAAACTTATCAAAATTGTTTTACTTGTTTTTTTAAGTTGTAAATTACATGATGTATATTTGTAATTGATTTATCATAACATTATTTAAATATGATAAACACGTTAGAATAATTTGATATGTTGTAATTCGAATTGTATACTCTATATAATCATAGTTTCTTTGAATATTATATGCATGTAACTATGATATCATTGTGACTAATATATTCTATATTGTATGTTGGGAATACAATATCTTTGTGATTACAATATTCTATATTGATTGTTGTGAATATGATATCTATGGTTATGATTCTCTATTGTTTAATAAAATTATATCTATTTACATTTAATCTGTATACTCTGATATTATCATATCCAACCTGATTACGATAACATTATAATCAAACCTATGGCCATGTCTGATTAATTACTTAATAATATTTTTTAAATTTTTAGCTTAATTCATTTAATATTATTTACTTCATATAAAAGTAATCTTTTTAGTCTACAATTCACCCCATCGTAAATTAATATAATCTATAAAAGATCATTTAATCAGACATTTCGTATCTGAGTAGGTAATACAATATCTCGTAGTTATACTCTACAATTTCATTAAATTCCATTTACTGTCCCTTTTTTTACTTTCTCTACTATTACATGTTTAATCTTGTTTTTTTAGAAAAATTTTGTATATAAAATTTTATGTTACTTATTTTTTTTTGTGGAAAATAATATTTGTATCATTTTAAATATGGAAGGATTAAATGTGGGTTCAATAGATAACCTCAATATGAATACACTCCCTATTTTGGATGGAGATAATTATGAATATCAGAGAGATAGAATAAATCCATCCATTATGAAAAATGGGGTTGATAATTTTGTTATGTTAACTAAATATTATAACATCCCTAACAAGGACGTCACTACTTTTAAAAATAAGTAAAAGACAAAATATAATTTGAATTATAGATTTAGAAACACTTTATTATGCTCTATTAAATAATGAATTTATATGCTGATTTATTCTTATAAATCTACTAATAGTATCTAGAAAAAATTACAGATTATGCATTTTGGAACTTCAAAGCGTGTTGAAACCAGAAGAGAAATACTTAGAGATAACTATCAATATTTTTAATTTCTACCTAGAAAATATATTGGAAATTTGCATCAAAGGTTTATGACAATTATAAATAGTATATAATATCTCGGAAAGAGAGGATTAGAAGATTAAATTCTTGTAGAGAAGGTAATAGATATCATGCCCATTGAATAAGAATTTAAGAGAACAACTGTTGATAAATCAAGGAAGATACAAATCTCACTCTTAATGATTTATTTGGAAACCATAAATAATATGAGGGTATGAAAAAGAGAGATGTTGAGAAAGAAAAGAATAAGAATGGGGGAGTTTATTTTACTAGTACTTTAAATTCGATAAAATCTTGGACTCTTAAAAAATCTATTAAATCAACAATGAAAAGAAATGTTTCTGTTCAACATGATTCTAGTAATTTAGAACATCCAGAATCAGAACATGAAAATATTTCTCAAATAATGAAAAATATTTTGTTTAAAATGGATTTTCAATATCTTTATAAGAAAACTAATAAAGATAGAAATGAAAATAAACAATCTGATTTTACTTTTTATGAGTGAAAAAGAGTTGTACATATTCACCCAAACTGTCCCAAGTCAAAAGGAAAAGAATGAAAGGGTAGACATCCTGATAGAAATCTAAAGAAGTTTTACAAGTCAAAGAGGAAATAAGTTCTTAATGTTGCTGACAATTGGAGTGCCAATTGAGGTGATTATTCTGAAAATTCCTCCAATAATGAAATTCCATATCATATAAATACTGGTATCCTTTATAGAATATCTATTGATAATCAGTGATTTATTGAAAAGGTACACACATCCAAATATATTACTAATATTTCTATAAATAATAATTATCCTGGTGAGAATAAATCTAAAATTTCAAATGAAAATACCACCTCAGTAAAAGATAATACTCTTCCCTTATATAATGGTGATTCTCTCTTTTCTATGTTACTTAAAAAAACATCAAAATCAAAAAAAACATGAAAATGAAATTTATAGGAAAAATATTTTCTCAAAATAATCATCGGATCATTCTAATGATCTAGATAAGTAATATTTTCAAATTGAAACTATTTAAAAATACAAAAAAAAATATTTCTAGAAGATATAAGCTTTCTAATGAATTTGAATAATTCATTTTCGAGAAAAAATGTTTTAGAAACAAAACCTTATTCTAAAACTAATACATGTCATGATAAGAATTTTGTTATTAAACTAAAATATGAAATTTATTCTCTAACGAAACTCTTATCAAAAATTACCTATGGAAAAGAAATTTTTGATAAAATGTACCAAAAAATTCATCCTCATGGTACTAGCTCTAGAATTGGTTACTCCCAACAAAAAATGGTTTTCTTTAACAATTATTTTGTTAGATAATGTTCACCCATTTCCACTATATGTCAAACATGTGTCCACTAGAATAAAATTTGTTCCCATAATAAAGTTCAATCCTTAATGTTTCATAAATTACATTTTTCAAAACAAATATGTATTCTTAAATTTTGTTTTCTAATATTTCCATACATAGGAAGCTTGGGGTTCTAAACGCCTAATTCTTTTGTTTTCAAGAAATAAAAGGAAGTACCAATAATAAGAATTCATGGATCATAGATAGTGGATGTTCCTTGTATATGAATGGTAAAAATGATTTCTTTGAGTAGATGATCAATATGAAATTTTAAAAATTTACTTTTGGAGATCATTCTAAAGGTAATATTATCCGTATAGGTAATTTTGTTATTCTTGGTAAAGATTTAATTTCAAATGTTTTCTTTGTTAAAGTCCGTAATCAAAACATTATAATCATAATTAAATTATGTGATGAAGGTTACCTTGTGAATTATATAGATGATAAGTTTGATGTACACAATTCAAATGATGAATACATTCCTTCTAACAATCGGCATGAGAATGTTTACAAAATTAACTTAGAAGGCCTTGGAAGATATGACTTACATTTTCATTGTGTAATAAAAGATCAATGTTGGTTGTGGAATAAAAGTATAAGACATTATAACATTATGAACTTATGTAAATTGACTAAGAAAAATATTGTTATGGATCTACAATCTCTTAGTTTTTTTTCTTCAAAAGTTTGTGACCCTTTTAAATATGGTAAGAAATATGAGTCTAGTTTTAAATATTTTAGTGTATTTTCTACTAATGATTATATACAATTATTGAATATGGATTTATTTGTTCCAACATAACAAGAAGTATTGGAGGAAAATACATCGTATTTTTTGGATGGTGATTACTCTTGATATACTTGGGCTTATTTTCTAAAAATGAAATTCAAAGACATTTGTTATTTTAATACTTTTTTTTGCAAAGATAAATATGAGAGAAACCTTCTCTTGAAAACTATTCATAGAGATCATGGAGGATAATTTGTAAATTATGATTTTGAATCATATTTAGTAATAAAGGAATTACAAAAAACTTTTCAACCACTAGAACTCCTCAGAAAAATTGTGTTGTTGAATAATGAAATTCTATTCGTCAAGAAATAAAAAGATCCATTTTGATTGAATAATATGTTTCTAAACATTTTTTTAGATTAAGTGATTAGTACATATTTTTATACTATAAATCAAGTATTAATAATAACTTTTCTTAATAAACAACCTTATGTGGTATGGACTAATAAAAACCAAATGTTTCATACTTCAGAGTATTTGGATGCAAAATTTTAAATCTGAATACGAAAGATAATTTACATAAATTCACACCCAAATCTGAAGAAGTAATATTTTTAGGTTATTCGACATATTCTACAAAATATAGAGTTTTTGATATAAATTCTTGTAATATTGAGTAAATAGTACATGTTAATTTTGATAAAAACACTTATTTTGGTTAAAAATCCCAACCAACATCCTCGAATGTGTTTTCAGAAACTGATTCTCAAAATTTGTAAAACAAATATAACTTTAAGGAAAATACTAAAGATATAGTTTCTGAAGTATTTATTCACGAATATTTTCTACCTTATGTTGATGAACATGTTTTACAAAACCCATGAAATGAGTTGTTTTTTATAAATCATACTAGTGAAAGTATCATTAGAGATTTTGATCTGCCTATTAGGAGTAGATTCTTATTAACAAATGAAGTAGAATACTTTTCTTTTCTTTCCTAATTTGAACCAAAAAATCCTAATGAGGCTTTAGGTTATGAGGATGGGATAAAGGCCATTCAAGATTAACTAAATG
The DNA here is from genome assembly GCA_963277665.1 of Viscum album. NCBI lineage: Eukaryota > Viridiplantae > Streptophyta > Magnoliopsida > Santalales > Viscaceae > Viscum > Viscum album. The sequence goes on along the minus strand of OY728145.1, from coordinate 1,078,821,764 downwards.
AACTTGAAAATAATAAAGTCTAGACCATAGTTGAACAACCTAAAAAAATTCAATAATTAGAGTAAAATGGGTCATTCAGAATAAATATAATGAAAATGGAATAATTATTATAAATAAAGAAAGACCTTTTTCAAAATATTATAACCAACAAGAGGGAATAGATCATGATGAAACATATGCTTCAGAAGTATTACATGAATCATTCATATTCTATTATCCTTTGAAATATTCTTCAATCTCAAACATTTTCAATTGGATGTGAATTTTTCTTTTTTAATGGTTATGTACAAGAGGAAGTTTTGGTTGAACAACAACCTATTTCTAATGATAAGAAACATCCAGATTACAATTTTAAACTTACCAAATCTTTATATGGATTTAATCAAGCCCCTAATGCATGGTATGATTGATTAAAAATATTTTTGTTACAAAACAATTATGTAAAAGGAACTGGTGATCCAACTATTTTCAAAGAGGAATTTAACAAAAATATTATGATTGTTCAAATCTATGTTTAAGACATTAAATTAAGATGAAATGAAAATTATTTAATATATTAATTTACGGATCTTATGAAATTTATGTTTGAAATGAGTATAATGGGTGAGTTGACATACTTTATGGGATTTCAAATTTCATAAAAACGAGAAGAAACTTTTCGATCCAAACATATGTATATAAAAATTATTCTTAAAATGTTTGGTTACAAGAACACTAAATGTACCAATACTCATATTTGTACCTCTAATAATTTAGATCTTAATGAGGTTGGGAAACTAGTTGATCAAAAGTTTTTAGATCTTTGATAAGAAGCATACATTACTTAACCATAAGTAGATCAGAACTAATGGTTTAAGTATGATTATGTGAAATCTATTAAGTAAATGCAAATGATTCTAATCCTAAATCTACCAAATGAATTTTTTGTTATCTAAAGGAAACTATGGATTTGTGACATTTCTATTCATCTAGAACTGATTTTGAATTAATTTTTTAGATGCTAAATTTAGTGGTTGTATAATGGATAGAAAAAGTACATCCAGAACATTTTATTTCTTAGTAGATTTACTAGTTTTTTGGTCTTGTAAGAAACAACACTTTCTTGAACTTTACACTACTGAATCTGAATATGTGGTAACTGGATCTTGTTGGGATGAACTATTGTGGATACAATGCACACTCACTGATTATGGAATACATTTAAAATAACTCTAGTACAATGTGATAACACTGGTTCTATTGAATTCATTATGAACCATTCACATCAATCTCATGCAGAAAACATCTATATTAGGAACCACTTTCTTAGGGATCACACACAGAAAAGGGATAGCATTTTACAATTTATTGGAACTGGAGATCAACTTGCTGATATCTTTACAAAATCATTACCTACTGATAGATTTGAATATATTAAACCGAAGTTTGGAATGACCAATGAGTTTTATAGAATCATAATTCATTATAAAATTTCCAGATTCAATATTCTTAAAATATTGATCGGACATAGAAAAATTTACAATTTTTTAAGATCCTAGTTTTCTAATGATTTTTGAATTTAGATAGTTTTTGTAAGGAAGTTATTAAATATATCATTACTTATATAAACTAGTTTAAGTATTATTTTAAAACATCTATTTTCATTTTGGTATTAAAACTAACATATACAATATTTTCAAAAATATAATAATTTATTAAGTTTAAAATTTTCAACAAGAACATCTTATTCATAACAAATACATGTTCTAATATAAAATATATTATTCTTATCTTTTATTTTCCCCCTATTCTGATATAGTTAGTTAATCTTATTGATTCAATTTCTTTTTATTTTTTGTTTTTATAGATTTCTTTCTTTCTTATCCATTACCAATATGATACAATTTCATAAAAACATTAAGAGTTCAAAATACTTTAAATCTTTATTCGGATGTTTTTCAACTACCAGATTAAAAGGCCTATTATATAAACAGTTGGACTATTTTGGAAGTTGAATCGTATTCTCGATAATCGATATAAAGATTGAACCCCTATCCCAAATCAATTTCTCAAGATATCTTTCACATACCTACTGTTTTCTATAAATCTCCTAGTCCGAAAGAGTTTCTTTTTGTCCGATAGTTTGTATTCACTACTGATCCAATAGATAAGAAATATGATTTCAAAAAATGGTTTATCTTTAAAGAAAGGTTAGTATAAATATATTTCTTTGATATACATGGAACTTTTTTAATGGGGTTATTACATTTCCAGGATGGGAATAAACATGTGTTAAAAAATAAGATATTGATATTGACATGTATTATCCAGAACATGTGAATGAGTTTTATGATTCTTTAAATCTTATCAAACAAGAATATATTTATTCATTTAGAATGTATGAAGAAGATACAAATTCTCAGCAATGAAACTATAACATTTTTTAAGTGTACCATCTGGAGGATACTCTTAATGTTCATCTCATAAAATTATTAATTCTTATATAAATTTTGATAGAATTATGGTCGAGGGATCTTTTTTTTCTGGATGAAGAGAATACAAAATGTTTCCATCTTAGTCTAGACAACCATCTTATAACTTTGTTGATGTAAGGTTTTTTTATTACAATAAAATTAGATCGAGACACTATAAATGTCATATATATTTTTTGTATTGGATTATTTGGTCAACTTGAGGAAGATTGATCATGTGAAATTTGTTCTCCTGACTATTCATAATGTTAAAAAAAAATCAATCAAGTACAAAGTTATTATGTTCCCATCTTTCTTTAGCAAGATGAATCAAGAATGTTTTATATTCATAAATGTTGAAAAAAGTATTATTCTATAAGGGAAAAAGATTATTTTATTTGTGATGATAGATTAAAAAGAATTAAGTTTATATTTGATAAGAAAGTCATAGTGTTTGTTCAGAAACCCAGCACCATTGCATCAGAGCCAAAACCCTCAAAGAAGTTAGAAAAAAGGAAGGAAAAGAAAAAAGAAAAGATGAATCCTCACCTACAAAAAGAGAATATGGAAAAGAAGAAAAATAAGGTTCATGATGATGTTTTTAAGGAGTGGGTAAGACATAAAGATTAAAAGAATCCTGGTTTTCCTCAAATATGATTAGAACTAGCTAAATATATGGAAGTAAGGATATAAGGTATAGAAATTCTTGACAAAGTAGCTAAAAAGAAGTAGCAAATATTGAGTCTATGAGAATATATTCTATGTGAAAATTTGTTTAAGGGTGTTGAAACCGCATCAGGAAATATATATTTACCTTCTGATCAACCAATACTAGATGCATGGTTAGGAGATCAAGACACTTCAGTTGTTCATATTGTTCCTTTATCTGGCAGAAACAAATGAAAAAAATAACTAGTCAAGAATTATTTATAGTAGTGACATAGGAAAAACATTCAATAACAGTTTATTTAGAAAAAAATCATCACCATCTAAAATTATTAGTGTTAATGTATCAAGAGAAATATTTTCCACTGATTTCTCAAGGAAAAGAAATTGTCAAAATAGCATTCCATCTTGAGGAAGAGCCCAACAAAGAGGTGAGTGATCTGGATAAAGGCCACTAAAGAGAAGTATCTAAAAATATTGATAAGAATTAGTTGGTACAAAAAGATGATTCAATGAAAGATGAAAAACGAGGTCAATAAGTAAAAGAAGGAGATCATGAAGGTGAAGGTTTTGAATATGTTAATGGAGAAGAAATTAGAAAAGTAAAATAAAAATGACAAGGATATGAAGGATGATAAAAAAATGTGATAAGTAACAATATAATTCTGAAAAATAATTAGTTTCATCATCATCATCATCATCCTAATAAATAGATGATGAATAATCAAAAAATTTAGAAGAAGAATCATCAATAGGAGAATAATGAGAGACTTTTTCAAATAAGGATGAGATCAGGTTTCAAAGACAAAACCTTATAAAAATTTGAATACTGATGATATTTATATTATATAAATTACTGATTAAAATTTTACTCCCAGCAAGTTTGAAAAAGTTAAAAAGAAATCATTATAGATTTATAAGTGAAAAATAAAATTTTAACTTTTCAGAAAAAGCTGATCAAAGCTTCCTCGACCTGATCGATAATTATAAGATTAATCTGTAACTATTTCTCCAAAAACTAAAAAATAATTAGATTTTTCGAACATTTGTATATCTATTGGTAAATGTGCATTTTCTATTGGTAAAATGTTTTACCCAAAAAAATTATCCTGCCACTAAACTTTCTGTAAAAACTATTTCACTAAATGTTATTATGAAAAATAAAATAGTTCTGTTACTATTATTATAATACCAAGAGATAATACATATAAGTCAGTAAAAGTGTTTAGAAAAAAATAAATATGATAAATATATCTTTTGGTAATAATACTACAAATACATATTATATTTTAATGATTTAATTTTAAATAAAAATATATAATTCTATATTGATATTAAAATTTCATATTATATTTATTAATTTATCATATATAATACTCCTATATTAATTACCATGATGAAGAATATTTTCACACCTATTGAAACTTGGAAAAAGGTTAATTATATTAATAAAGGAATTTAAAATAAAATGAATCAATACATAGTTGAAGTTGAATGATAAGACCATAAAAACATAAAACCCCCAGATCTATCTATACAGTTGTAGTCGCTGCACCCCCACCACCCATGTCATCTCTTGATTGAAATCCCCCAACTCTATAATCTATTGACTAAAATCCTACAACACCCATAATGGTAAAAGAATAATAACTTATCCTAATTATATTTTATCTCCCCCTAAGCAGGCCATTAGAATAAACAAACCAATTCAACTCTAGTACAATTAAGGAACCTCAAGTCGACGTTATGTCACACCCTTGAAGTCCAATATTTACACCACACACTATAAAGAATCATACGCAAAAATTATAGAAAAATATATTCATGAATTGAAAATAATAATAATAGTGATGGCTAAAAAAATGAAATCTATAGATTTAGAGAATTGAGAAGAAAAAAAGTGTACAAAAACAACTCCCATAAAAATTGTATCTTTTTCCTCCTGGTTGAGTAAAAAAACACGAACCATTATCTTGAAATAAACAACATTCTTATTAATTCAATTAACCAACCAAACTAAGTGTTGAATTTTTTTTCTTAAAATAGTATTCAAATAATGGAATTCATCCATGTTGAATATTAAAGGTAAAAGAGAGTCCAAAAAGATCACAGTAGTATCTGGGGATTGATCGCAGTGCTTTTCCAAGTTGAAGAAGGAGACTTCTAATAGTAATTGGTTTTATTTTAAGAACTATAATTCTGAAATGAGAAACCTTACATCAAGATTTAAAATCTAATCCATAGAGATCAAAATAGAGCAGTTCCCTAGTATGTCCAACATGATCTGTAATTTTCCCATTAAGAGAAGTATTGACTATAATATGAGCTCTAAAACCCATCACAAGAGACTAATATGCACCAATAAAAATTATACTTGAAGTTGTGCCATGGGGTAAACCCAAAATAAAAAAGGTTGAATATAAAAAACCCCATTATTTTAATTACTAAAGTTAAACATTAGGAACTTGTAAAATAATATTCAGAGAGATCACCATCTTGATTTAGTTTAATCTCAAAAGGAAAATAAATTAAAATCAAAATCTTATGAAGTATCCCTTAAGAAATAACACTACTAAAATACTAATAGTGAAGATAAAAGATTCAATAATAATATTTTATCACACCCATCAAAAAAATTTGACCATAAATAAAAACATGAAAACTACTATCTCATCACATATAATGAAAAAAAACCAGCAAGTAAAGAATACAAACAAACCAACACGAAGATCAAGACTGCACAAACTATACTATCTGAAAATTTCCATCGGACACTTCACTAAGTTAACCAACATGAACAAAGAGTGATAAAAACAACATTAATTTTAACCATAAAGGCTCTTAAGACTGCATGAAAACACTAAGAATTGCTTACTCTCTCTAAAAGTTCAACTTTCATCAAAGCACTGGGTTTTTTCTCCTTAAATTTAATTAAATCCAACAATATCATCCTCATTTCCATTTCCTAAAGTTAACCCCTATTGGTCCATTCATAAACTACAAGTAAAATATGATTAAATGAATTAATTTCATCATAGATATTACTAAAACCATGAGAATAATGCTCCAGGATAAGCAACAGAATTATTTAAATCTACCCATGATTCACTAAACCATAGCCATTATTCTTGAGACAAATTTAAATAGTTCTTTCCATCATTTCAGCATCAAATTTATCACAAAAAAATATATAAATTTCCAAACCATGAATAGCTAAAAAATAATCTACGGACAATAATTTATGTTATAATTATAGCTCATGAGTATATTCAACATGCATGGATTAATAATTAAATAAATTATATTTACCATACTGATCAAATTAAATCAGCTTGTAAAAGTGCTATAAAAGTATACATGCAGGTATTTTAGTCTAAATGAATTTAACTAATAAATATTCAATATTATTATTAACAAACAACTCATGAAAAAATACAGGTCAAAACAACACCGAAATGTCTTTAGAATCAACCCCAACATGTTTTACAAGCAACCAAGTAGTTTTCTAAAAACCATGTTGTACAGACATAGTGAAGTGATTATTTGAATGGAAATATTAGGCACTAACACATTGACATAAGAATCAAGTGGGTTACAATATGTATCAAAATTAATGAGAAGTTTTATTCAAATTAAAATCAAATGAAGAAGGTACTTTCCAATAATAAGAGGGTGTTATCCTCTATAAAATAATAAACCATCCATCCTTCTATTTTGAAATTTTACTCCACCTAATTTTTCTCATTTAAGTTCCTAAAAAGTAAAAACATAAACATCAAATTCAATCATTTATTTTAATAAGTTTAAAGCCATGTCAAAAGTTAGAATGTACATTTTTCATGGATATTGACATCTCAAAAAATCAAGTCGACTCCAATACCAGTGAGGAATCTCATGTCACTTCTATGCCACACCGTTTAACTCCAAGATCAACACCACACAACTAAAGAGGATACTAAAAAATAAATGAACATATATAAATTAAATGAAACCAAAATATATGTTAATTTAAATATAAAAAATTATTTTCATGGACTGGGAATATTCATATCCCACAAAATTAAGTCAACTTCGGTACCAGAGAGAATCCTCTAGTCAATGATTTTCCACACCCTTCAGCTCCAAGATCCCCACCACACACAACCAAAGTTCATACCCACAAATCAATGAAAAATATCTACATGAATTGAAACCAAAATAGAAATAAATGAATGTATAGAAAAGAATTTAAGTTGAATGATATAATAAGCATGAAAACATTATAGAACATTTTGGTAATCCTAACTAAAAGTGTTTTTAAAGATAGTGGATACACAGTATGAGAATAAAAGTGTGATTTTAAAAAAAACCTAGTCAATCTTAATTTTATTCATGTTTCAATCAACACTATGTTAATTTAGACTTCCTTTACATCTCATGGTTCAAGATGTTAAATCTATTACAACAATATCATTTTATAGAAATGTTTCATTAATGAAATGTAGTAAATTTCTCTATAATATAGTTTTAGAATATGAATATAGTATAGAATAGGGTTTTTAATCTAAGGATACACAAGATACAAGAATAAGAATAATCAAATTTCAAGAAAAATCCTTAATTCTCATAATGTATGATGGGTTTTAAAGAAAATCCTTAATTCTAAGAAACATATACTCCATTTAGAAACCAATTCATTAAGTAAAAATGAATCTTTAAAATCTACCAACTTTATAGTGCAGTCTAAATATAACACAAACAACAATATAATAGTTGTATAACACTGAAGTGGAAAGAGAATTTGATCTCACCACACAACTTAGTATGTTTTTTCATGTCCCTGAATTTATTATTACATACTTTCGTATCATCATAAACATCATCTTCATTAGATATTTATTTCAATATTTGACTCAACCTATGTTAATCAATATATCTTGACAACAAATAAATCCCTAAGGAGTCAAACATTCCACATTCATTAATTAAACATTCTAACAATAAAGAAAAAACATTTTATTGGTTAGGAACTTGGAGCACATGTCATATGATTGGGGGACTAAATACAACGAAAAAAATGAAATATGTAGTAGAACATATTCCCAAGAGGAAAGAGGATAATCAATATTCAAGGAAGTATAATTTTTTAAGATAAAAAAAATATAGAAGAGTCTCTATAACCATCAAAATAAAAAAGGGAATTAATACATGAGACCAAGGTCGTAAAGCATATATACCAATAAAGAATGATAAGCTCAAATAAATATGACAATACTAATTTACATCCACTGAATAAATATTTTTCATAATATAGAATGATTTAGATAGTACTAGAAATTATACATTTCAAAAGATACTTAACCAACATCAATGGTCCAGCCACTTTGACGGCTGGTGGAGGATCTATGAAAATGAAGAATCCCGCTCGATGGCGGGGGATCGATAAGGAAGGTTGTCTTCATTGGAATATAGAATCATTGGATGAGTACAAATGTTTAATAGTGGGATATAGAATGTTCTTGGTCAGCCAGAAGAGGTGGACGATGAACCTTATTGTTGGATGGGGATGGCAGTTCTCTATGGAATGATGGTGGCGATTCACCGTGATGGGGTCTGCATGGTGGGACCGGGCCCCATTGATAGTGGAATCCTTGTTATTTGTGGTGAGGGTCCTAGATTTGAATAAATAATTTTTTTCACATTATGGTTTAGTATTTGGGACTTTGGGTCACTTTATGACATTTGAAATCGTGGGGAAATATTGAGTTTATGAGTTTTATTTTCAACATCGGTGATTTTAAATTTTCCAAAAAAAGAATCGTATAGTATTAAAGTGTAAATCCAAATACCCCAAATCCAAACAGGGATAGGGAATATGACATCCAATCAAGGGTTAATAAAAAATTATGGGGAAGAAACCTTAAAGAGAAAACTCTAAGAGAAACATAAACAATACTAAAAAAATTATATATTACTGAACCCACATAACGTTACAAGCTGAAGAAGAACAACACAAAACAAAGGAAAAGAGAGTACCAATGGGGCAGTGGGATGAAATTCAAGATAGGAAAGATGATATGTGAGGTGGGTTAGTGGGGGATGAGGCCAGATTAGAGTAGGTTCAGATGTGAGGCAGGGTGGTAGGAGGCATGGTGAAGGGAGGTGAGGTTAAACACATGATTGGCCAATTATTGTAGTGTTTTTTTTGATAAAAAGTACTTCAATATTTATTAAATAAATAATATTGAAAAATAATAAAAAAAGAGAGGTCAAAAACAGGACATGCCAACTATTGTAGTATTTTAAAAAAAAATTATTGAAATATTTATTAAATAAATAATATTGATAAAAATATAAAAACAGATAATATTTAGACTGAATTCATTAAATAGTATTTAAAAATATAAAAACATATAATATTTTAATAAAATAGAAAATTATATTCAATTATGATAATTTTTTAATAAAATATTGGGAAATATAAATTTAATATGGGCGTAAAAACAACACACACCCACATATGTATATAATATGTTTCTCTTAATTTTTTATTGATAAAATGTTTTTTTGGTTATCTTATGGTTTATTGTAACAATTTTTATTAATGGATTTTTTTGGTAATAGTGGTTATTAATAACAGATTCTGGATTTAGTAAACAAATGTTGGTATTAGTATGATAAAACAATAGATTCAAGTATTGGAAAATGAAATGTTGTTATTAAACAATCAATACCAACAAATATATATATTGGTAAAAAGAAATATTGGTATTAAAAATTAATAGCCTTAGAACTTAATATCTATTGGAAATGATAATTTTCACCAATGTTTATATTATCTATCAATAAATTTCTATTCGTATAATCCATTTTATTAGTGAAAGGGTTTTTATTATATCATTAACTATTTCAAAATATTGGAAGTGATTATTCCTTATTTTATGAGAATGGAAGAAAGAGTTCAAATGATTGAGGGGAGTCCTTCCCAGAAAATAGACCCTATCAAAATGCTAAGAGAACCAGTTTCCCATATTGATATCGATTTAAAAACATTTCAATAAAGCTTAAGTTCCCATAGAAAATATTTTAATTCAATGGTTAAATGGTATCATGATGTCAATTATAATGTTTGGTCCCATGATGAGCATATTCAAGAAATTAAGATACTGATGATCGAATCTTATAGATCCTTCAGTTAATTAGAAAAAGATATATCTAAAAAGGAATTTTTTTTTTGAATAAATAGAAGATTATACTGTTAAGAAGACTGAATGATTAAATGAAATTAAAATTAAAGATAGATATTTGAAGTTGGAAATGTCTATAATACAGTTTTGTGAAGATGATTTAACCATACTCAAAGATCATAATAAGGAACTTTTTGAGGAAGAAAATAATCACAAAGATGTAAACCAGACCCTAAAAAAATTAAATGAATAATATACAGAAAAATTATAAGAAATTCAAGAAGATAAAGTCTATTTTGAATGATCACATGAAGAATGAAAGATTTTTTTTTCTGAACTCTTATTCTATTTTATACTGAGAAATAAATTTGAAATCCTTCTTTTTGAATGAATTACTCAATCATCCAATATATTTTCTTGATTATTTTTAAAATTATTGATGATTGGTTATTTCACCATATTATATTTCTTCATAAAATTATCTTTCTATTGTCTAACATTTCAATAAATTCAAAAACAATTCCACAATAATTTTTGAAAATCACAAAGGGGGAGATATTTATATAATATTAAATTACCTATAGTAAGGTGGTCATTCTAAAAAGTGGATGAATTTATTTATTAAGTAGTGATGAAACATTAAAGGTATTTTATTACATTCATCACTCTATCTAATGTATAAATAATACTTATAAAATCTGGGAGAGTTATGAATGATGTTTTTTTTTCTGAATACGGTGTTTTCTAAAATCTACAACTATCATTGTTTTAAAATCTTTATTTCTTCTAATATTTATGTTATGTGCTTTCAAAAATTGGGGATATTTTTGAGTTATAACTTTTACTTGTAACTTTTCTATTTTTTTGGAAATCATAATACCATTTTTGTATTTACTTTACTAAATTTCTTTGTCCAAAGTGTTTTACTTGTTTTTGTAGGAAAAAAATATTTTACCATACTTGTAATATGTTCTAATGTATTAAATTTGTAAGCTCATATTTCCTACATATGATAATCATAATGGGAATGAGTATGATATATTTAGACTCACATTACTATCAAAATAAATGAAAGAATTTTTTATCATTTAAACTAATATTGTCTTCATCTTATGACTAACATTGATACCAAATAAACCATACTGACCCTATTTATGATAATCATATTGACAATTTTAAGGAGGTTCATCAGACTCACCTTGTTTTATAATGTGAATACAAAAACCTGATTTTTAACATAAGGAATATATTTTACAGGGAAAATGGTGTATATTAATATGATTTTAGACCATCTGTTATGCCATGATTGTATTTTTCTAGGTTTCCATGTTGTTGTAGAAAAATCAACAAAATATGACCATTAAAGGATTAGGATTATCATTGGATAAATGATTATAAATACACAGTCATTCAATTAGTTTTCTACTAATTTATTAAAATTGAAATTTTCTTATTTGAGATAGCTCTAAATATTGAAAGTGAAAACATATTGTTCTTATTTATTGAAATCATTTATAGTCTTCAATATTTTAATTATTGAGTCTGATTGTGTTAATACGATCGAGGAATTACAGGGATATCAAGATAGAGGATATGATCACGCTATTGATCAAGGGCTTGTGGGGATAGTAGGACAGATCCAATCCATCAGATTAAAGGCTCCCATGGATAGGAATACAGATAATCCAATAATCATATCAAGGGAATTCCTTACTGAGGAAAGACCTAATTTATTGTAAGTATAAAAGAATGTATATATGTCCAAGTTTATTGAATACCCTTATATTTTTTTTAAAAGAATCCGATTCAAATTTTTTTACTTGTATTTTAAAAGATGTAAATTTCACTATGCATATTTGTATTGTTTTATTGTAATGTAAATTGAAATCTGAAAAACAGATTGATGTAATTTGATTTGTTGCAATTCGAATTGTTTACTCTGTTGAATCGTAGTTTCTTTTATTATTGTATTCATGTAATTACGATATCCATGTGATTACGATATTCTGCATTTTTTGTAGTGAATATGATATCTTTGTGATTATGAAATTCTATACTGTATGTTGTGAATATGATATCTGTGATTATGATTCTAGGATATTTAGTATAATTTTATATAATTAAATTTAATTTGTATACTTTGATATTATCATAATCAGCCTAATTATGATAACTTGAAAACCAAACCCCAGACTACATTTGAGTAGTTACTAAAGGGGATTTGTGATTTTTTTAACATAATTATTTTAATATTATTTCATTTATATAAAAATAAGGTTTTATATTCCATAATTTACCACTCCCCCTCTTGTATTAAAGAAATCTACAAGAGATCATTCAGTCCAACATTATATTTTCGAAAGATAAGGCCATCAGAGCCTACCACCCATCAGACCTTTGTCTTTAGATTCTCTACGTGTTCCAACATGAACTTCACCTAATTAGAAAACCATATAATTCCCACAAAACAATTTCTCTAATCTATACCCTACCATTTACACATGAAATTCATCCCTAAATAATATCCCTCAATAATTTCTCAGCTGATCTTGGCCTACATGGTTTTCAGGGAACCCAAAACACTATGAATGTTGATCCCTCCATCCTCAATCAGTTTGGGGAGCTTATTTCTTTATGACCACTGAAATATACCACCATGGTTATCATCCCCAATAAAATCCATTTGTGTTTTCTCTATCATTTAAAGGATTAATTTGGAATGATTAATTGTTGAGAGGATGTGCATCAGAATAAAGGTGAGAACACTATTAATCTATGTGATCCTCCCTTCAAAATATAGGAACTAATTCTTCTAGTTGAGGATGTTACATGTAACCCTATTAATAATGTCATTGAATAGAGACTTCTGTATTCTACCAACCAAAATGGGGGATCTAAGGTAAACTATTGGGAATGAGTTATTTTCTATGTTAGGATTGTATTGTATGATTTTACCACACCTAAATGAATATATTTTAGTAAGAAACACATAACGTTTTCCCTTTATTATTGAATTGTCTTATTAACTTGGCATTAGAACCCATAAGATTATTGAACCCCCTTATGTAACATTTCTTCTGTTAATGAAAAAAACATGTCATTATAAAACACCAAGTATGAAATCAGTCCTCTTCCACCCCTACATCTGAAATGAAAAATAGTTCCTTCCTATAGAAATCAAGGAATATTATGAGAGAGATCCTATGTGTTAGAATAAATAGACTTTGAGAAATTTGGTCACCCTGCTTGGGACCCTCACCAATTTGAAGAAACCAAAAATCTTACCCTTCATGGGGATTGATATCCACAGTCAAGCATAACATCTAAAACTGAAATCACAAGACCATGTTGAAAATCTAAAAATCTAATAACCCTTAAAATAAATATCCACTCAATATGATCATAATATTTATCCATTTTATCTTTAATCATGTCATTAGAACCAATGGATCTTCGATTGATGACAATTTACATCTCCATTTCTATACCAATAACATATGTTTTGTTATGACCCTAGATGAAACCATGGTGTTATAGAGAAATAAGCTTCTAAAGGAGTATCCCAAGTCTTCTATTTAGAATTCATGAAAGAATTTTATAATTGATGTTGAATGGGAATATCGATATATACTGGTTGAGTGTAGAAAAATCTATGAATTTAGTTATGAGAACCATTATTGAAGCACATACTTCTCTAGAAAGAGTTCCACCCTTGAAAAATACTACACTGCTTCATTAACTTGTAACCTAACAACATCCCATGTAAAAACATAAAAATCACGTAGAAACCCATATGGGGAAAGAGCACATTTCGTATTAAGATTTTGAGTGGCCTCTTTGATCTTTTGATCACCAAATATATAACAAAAAAGTACATTCTCCCTTATTTGGACCATATTAGGGATAGAATACAAGATAAAATCATCACCACACACCCTAGTTATATTACCGTCAGTGGGAGAGTCCAAACCATCCATAATACTCATTAAATGTTCAACCACAAGACTCCCTACCATGTTAATATCATTGGTAAACATGCCATCCCTAATCCTCGTGTGTATACTACTGTAAACCTTTTTTTCTTCACACATTCATGTAAGTATGTAGAGTTCTTTTCCCTTATCTAATCCAAAGAGGTCTAGAACATTCCATGTTGATACTCTCTACCACCAATAACTTCATGGTGAACATATTTTGTTTTCGAACAACAAGAGAAAAAAACTCATCATCCCACAAATATTTAAATCTCTCTTCCATAATATTAATGTCCTAGTTCCTCTAGACTAGAATATATTGGTCTATTAGTGACTCATCTAAGGATGTCTATTTTTAGGCATGGATGTTTCTTGGACATCCCCACCCATGAATAACCCCTTATATATTGATCCAAAGATCTTATAACTTCCTGAGTAAATACATCCATCCATAACCAATTGCTTAAGAAGAAAAATCCATGAGGCCTATTGCATCCCCTCTTATGAAGAACCAGCAAAGGGGAATGGTCCGACCCAAAATTAGAAATATTTATGACTAGGGTCTGGATAAAAGAGTCCTCTTCTTAGAGTTTTTAGAATTACATAATTATCTTTTAATATTTTTAGTAATTCCTAGTGTATCATTTACCACCCATATAAATAGACACTCATTATCTCTTTTATTTACACCCATCGAAGCCATATAACTCAAAAAAAACCTATAATATTGTATTTTTAACTTTAATATTGTATCGTCCTGGTTCTAGAATCCACCCAGAGGTGCCCTATACCTGGTTGGTCACATGGCCTCAAGCGCATTTCCCTAAATGTCAGAGGCTGCCGACTAGCAGTGAGGGCCTTAGGTGTGATAGTGGGGAAAATATGACCTCACTGGCAGAATACACAGCGGAAGAAAATCAAATAGACAACAGAAAAAACCGTAATCATCCATACATGAGTAAATGATAAACAGTGGAAGACAAATAGTAAACAACTGGGGAACACACACACATATATATAAAATGATGCATGATACAAATGTATAGAAAAGAAGCCAAAAAAGTCACAATACTGAATACAATACTAAACCCAAAGTGAAAAATAAAAATAGGTAAAATCCTCAACATCGAAAGCCATATCATGGCCCCATGCTCTCCAGCTCCACAGCAAGTCATGTACATGATGTAGAAGGGCTCTTTCCCTTATATATACCTGCAAAAATATAATATGGTTGGGCCCAAAAGCATGGCCCAAACAGGTTATTAGACAATGTCCTTATAAAAAACCACCCAAAGATCTATGCCTAACATTATTTGAATACAGGGCAATAAAAATACAGGAGGCGGTAATCAGAAAATCGCACAGCAGCTACAATCCACAGTGTCTAGAATATAAAGTACACAAGTAACAACCAATCAAAAATAAGAACAACAGGTAACCCCCTGGGTAGTTCTCACAGCCTAACCCTTATGGTTCAACCTAAAAGTACTAGAAACCCTCTTAGAGGAACACACAGTCTCGCCCCTCTGGTTCAGCTAAAGAATAGACTCACTGAGGAAGAACTCACTGTCAGTTCCTCATATATTTTCCTATCGTACTAAAGGCTCTCTGGTAATGCACTCAACGTCTCATTCTCCCTGTGTCCCGCATCGAGGAACTAAAAACTCTCTTAGGAAGCACTCAACACCAATTCCCCCTTTGGTCTCGCATCGTAAATCAGAGCAACTCTAGAGAAGCCATTTCGTCCATTCTATCTATGGTCCACTAAAATGGTTCTCTCAGCCCTGTGTAAAATAAACATGCATAGCATGCGTATCACCCCAAGTGAACCTTAAGAACTACTTGGCTATCATTCTTAGGCACGACAGCATAATAGTACAATAGTTCCACTATCCTACAACTTGGCATGGAAACTAGAAAAAGTCCTAACAGGCAAAACATTCATGGAAAAACATCCATAGCACAGTAAAAATTACCCTATTCACATGGATTTACCTCTACTCAAGAAATCAAGAAAACCAAGAAACAATAGGGGAAAATAGGAAACATAGACAATACCCTTTCATGGGAATTGGTGGAATTGCACAAAATATTCAAATACTTCTTATAGAAAGGAAAAAACCACCTACCTCGATGCTAGGTGATCGATATACTTGAACCACGATGATTGATTCTCCTTTGAACGTCGAAGATCTGAGAAAACATCCAAAAATCTCAACTCACGATATATTGAGAAAGATGAGGAATTGGAAAACCAGGCTCTAGGAGATGGAAGAACTCACCACTGCGGTTCCAACGCAATCGACAGCGGCTGAAACGGAGATCAGAAGGAAGCTCGGCGGCTCAGAGAAGAATCGTGGCCGTACGGGAGATCTCGGCCGAATGAGATCTAGAAGAAGGTCATTCTGGTTATTAGGAGCAACCCCGATCCATTTAACGAAAAAAAATAAAATATACGGCATGTACTTCTGGGGTACATGGTGTGTACTCGGTTTTTCTGTACTCCGCTTTAAGCGGTCTCCACATCACCCCTACACAACGTGTGTGTGGCCCAGACATGGACAACACACAACTTTGAGTGGCAAAGAAGTACATGGCGTGTACTCATAAAGTACACAAGGTGTAATTTAAAAATTTCCAGAAACTCCTCTTTTCTCAAAAACTCCAGGAAAAGGAATGGGATACCTGAAACGAATATCTGGGTTCTTACAAACTTCCCTCAAAAAAATTCATCCCCAAATTTCCCTAACGTGGCAGAGAATAAGAAACCCCAAATTGCTCCGGCCACTGCGATCGTACATCGAGCTCTCTCTCCCAGGTCTCATCCTGTACTCGCCCGTACTGCCATAGCACCCGTACTAGAGGAACAGACCACCCCCAAAGAACCTTTGTACTACGATCGATAATCCGGATAGGATGCTCCTCAAAGGATGCATCCGCTTCGAGCTCAACCTCCTCAGGCTGAAAGACATGAGACAGGTCTGAAAATTAATGTCAGAGTTGAGAGACATGGAAGACGTCATGCATGGCCCGATATCTCTAAGGTAACTGTAAACGATAGGCAACCATCCCAACTCTCTCCAATACCTCAAACGGTCCGACGTACCATGGTGAAAGCTTACCCTGTATCTGAATCCTCTTGTGTCCCAACCTCAGTGTGACACATATGAAAACATGATCCTTGACCTTGAACTCTAGAGGTCGTCTCTGCTGATCAACATAAGACTTCTATCGCGACTATGTTATAACCATCATCTTCTGAATCAACTCTATCTACTCTGAGGTCTCCTGAACCAAACGAGGTCCTAATAAAGTCGACTCTCCTACCTCCAATCAGCATAAAGTTGATTGGCATGGCCTACCGTACAAAGCCTCATACAGTTCCATCTAAATAGTCACCTGAAAAATGTTTTTGTAGGTCAACTCCACCAGAGGGATATGCTTCTCCCAAGAACTGCAAAATTCTAGAATGCATGGTCGGATCATATCCTCAAGCACCTAGATCATATGCTCGGATTGGCCATCTATCTGGGTATGGTATGTTGTACTCAGAAGTAAATGTGTACCCAAAGCCCTCTGATGCCCCTTTTAGAACTGAGAATGAAAGCGTGCATCCCTCTCTGAAACAATGGTGTGTGGAACTCCATGCAGGCGTACAATCTCTCGGATTTATATTCATCCCAGATCATCAACACTAAAGGTCTTATTTATCGGTAAGAATTGAGCAACCTTAGTAAGCCTATCAATGAAAACCCAAAAAAATCGTTCCCTCAGGGCGACCTCGGCAATCCGGTCAAGAAGTCCATTGTGACATCGTTCCACTTCCACTCCGGAATGGGTAACAACTGTAAAAGGCCTACTGGTCACTGATTGTCCACCTTCACATGCTGACAAGTAGAATACCTGAAGATGAAACTAGCAACATCTCTTTTCATACCTGGCCACCATTCCTGGCAATGAAGATCCTCATACATCTTGGTGATGCCAGGGTGAACTGCCTAAGCTGAGGAATAAAAATCCCGCATCAACTCTTCGCGTATGTTTGCTGGCACCATACGCACCCCTTTAAATGAAAGATCTCATCCTCTACCACTGTCCATCCAGGAAGAGGGTCCTCTCCTGACACACTCTCCTGCAAGACTAAGACTTCTGAGTATGATAGCTGCCTCATTAGTACTCGATCAGGTTGTGTTGAGGTAACAACTAAATATGATAGGTAAGTCTGTCCCTCTTTGTCGTGCACCTCTAGATACATCTCAGAGAACAGAGCTATAAGATGCCACTCATTGCTGGCCTCCTGAACTACCTGAATATGAGTTCTCCTGCTTAACGCATCTCCTACTGCGTTTCCCTTTCCCGGTGTATAGGCAAGCTCTAAATCAAAAGACTAAAGATATTCAACCCACCTACAATGTCTTAGATTCAGATCACTCTGTGTGAATATGTACATAAGACTCTTGTGGTCAGTGAAACCCACAAAGTGCTCTCCTAAAAGGTAATGTCTCCAACAGTGTAAGGCATGAACAACAACTGCCAACTCTAGATCGTGCGTCGGGTAGTTCCTCTCATGTGGCCTCAACTTCTGAGACCCGTACGCAACGAATCCATCTCCCTGCATAAGCACAACGCCCAGCCCAAAACCTGAAGCATCACAATAAATAGTATAGCACTTGACTGGCTCTAGAAAGACTAGTATTGGTGCTGACTTCAACCTTCCCTTCAGCTCTAGAAAGGCTGACTCATAAGAACCTGACAATAATTAATTCCCCCCCTTCTTGGTCAGAACTTTCAACGGTGCTACTAGGCGTGACAAGTCCTGAATGAAGCGTCTGTAGTGTCCAGCCAGCCCTAGGAAACTCTGTACCTCAAAAATGTTCTTCGGATGCTCCCAGGAAAATATAGCTCTCACTTTCCCTTTATCCATAGATACTCCTTCCTCTAAGATGACGTGGCCAAAGAAGTGAATCTGATGCATCCAAAAGTGGCACTTAGAGAGTTTAGCATAAAGCTGATGCTCTCTCAGTATACTCAGAACGATCTCAAGATGGTTATCATGGTCGTGTCGAGTGTGAGAGTACCCCAAGATATCATCCATGAAGACCACGACGATGGATTCCAAGTAAGGATGGAATACTCTGTTCAATAGTTCCATGAAATTTGTTGGCACATTTGTGAGACCAAACAGCATAACCGTATACTCGTAGAGACCATACCTGCTTATAAAGGATGTCACAGGTATATCTGATGGTCTAACGTGCAACTGATGATAACCGGACCTCAAATAGATCTTTAAGTACACCTAGGCTCCTCGAAGATGATCGAAAAGTTCATCAATCCTTGGCAAGGGATATCGGTTCTTGACCATCAACTATTTTAACATCCGATAATTCAAACAGAGCCTAAGGGTACCGCCTTCCTTCTTCGCAAATAGGATAGGTGAACCCCAAGGAGAAGTACTGGGTTGGATGAAACCCTTTTTCTCCAACTCATCCAACTACCCTTTGAGCTCCTACAACTCATGTGTAGCCATCCTATAGGGAGGTATGGACACCGGTGCCACCCCTAGAATGAGCTCAATAAGGAATTACACCTCATGCTCTAGAGACAAACCTGAAAAGTCCTCTGGAAAGACATCTCTAAAACGATCAACCACAGGAGGAGAGTCTAACTGTGACGTCCCCTGGTCATCTAAATAAAGACTGGCTATCTAGGTCGTAACCCCTCATAGCCCATGATGCTCGAGTCCTGCTCGACTTTCCGGAACATCCCATTTGCCTCTATAAAGAAAATATTCACCCTCTGGTGAAATGATACTCACCCTAGAGCAATAACAGTTGATGAATACCTGGAAGGGAACCAACTAGTCTATCCCGAGAATGACATCATAACCTATTATCTCTAGGACATTGAGATCCCATAAGAAACAATACTCTGCAACTTAGAGAGGGAACTCTATGCACTGATTTACAATAGATGTCCTCGTCCCCAAAGGTGTGTCTAGTGTCAACAAATCGGCAGAAGAAAAGATACAGAGCCCAAAGATCTCCACAATAGCAACAAAGATAAAGCTATCCCAAGCACCAGTATCGAAAAGAGATGAAGATAAAACTGAGGCTACTAAAATCGTACCTCGAATTGTAGAATTTTCGGGATCTTTCTCCGGATAGGTCTGCTCCACCGCAAAAGTATGTCCTACCCCGCGGCCCTGTGACCCAGCCTGACCACTCTGAGCTAATCCTCCATGCTGACGCTGAAGGACTGGTGACTGACTGCCACGACCACGACCTCCACTTCCTCCCAATGTCCGGATGAACTCCAGTTCCCCGACTAGTGAGAAACTAGTGGTGCTTCTCCTGAACGAGGAGTCATTGAAGAAGCCCTGTCACATGCTACTGGTGAGAAAAACTGACAGAAACGCTGAAGGTGACCCATCTTTCTGCATGATCAGCACTCTACTGGGTCTCTCTGGCATAGCGGCCTCGTGTGCCCTTCCCTTCCACACTGGTAGCATACTAACTGGCTACCTGATGATGTATCTCGCCTCCTTAGATCACCGCGCATAGACTCCCTACGGCACTTCCTGCTGTCAACTGGAGGAACACTAGCTCTGAAAGCAGAACCGCCCTGGGTCGCAGCTCCGAAGTCTCTCAGATTGCGCTCTGCAATCAGTGCCTAGCTGACGATGGAAGTGATGGAATTCAACTGGAAGATATTCACCTGCAAGCAGATCTCCTGCCTGAGACCATCCTCAAACTTCCATGCTAAGAACACCCCATCTCCATTCTAGTGGGGTGTGAAACACTACAGCTCGGTGAAATGAGAGGAAAAATCCATTAAAAAAAATATTACCCTACTATAGACTCATGAACTCCTGGGCTCGATCGGCCCTCAGGGACTCTAGGTAGAAGTAGTCATAAAACACGCACTCCAACTCCTCCCAAGCTATAACCTGCTAATGACCAGCCTGTGAGATCATGTCTCACAACCTCTTGGCAGAGTCTCATAGCATATAGGTAGTCAGATTGAACCGCCTATCAGGAGGTGTTTCCAGATGCTCAATGATAGTTAGCATGGCTTCCATCCATGACTCTGTAGCCTGTGGTCATCCTTCCCCCGAGAATGTAGGACGATGATACTACTGGAAACCCAGCATTCCATAGTCGTGGAAGGAGGCGGTGCTCCATAAAAGGTCTGAATCATCCTCATAAATCCTTCCCTGAACTGCGTATCAGCACCTGCAACTGGTATGACAGCCGGTGCCAAGGATGGCCCGACTGGAGGATAGGTAGGATGTCCCTAATAAGCTATATCTGGTGTCTGTTCACCATCTAGAAACTGACGTACAACCGGAGGATGTCTTGGAGGAATTGATCTGAAAGATCAAAAGCATACCTTATATCAGGACAACAAGGACATAGAATAGAGTAGTAAAAAATGGAAACAAGAGAAGGAAACACTAAAGTTTTACAAAACATGACTACACGGCGTCTATAAACTCTACATGGCGTGTACTTATGTCTATTCCCCTGCTCGTGTCTCCTTGAATGGCTAACCCACACGGTGTTCTTAAAATGAGAATACACGATGTGTTCTTGGTGGACACGATGTATAGTAGACAAGGTTTCAACGACTCGTGTTGTTAGTTACACGGACAGTTACATGGTTGAGACTACATGGCATGTTCCGAACAAACACGACGTTTACTTGAAGATTTTACCCAACCCGTGTTGTTAGCGACACAACTGGGTATTGAGAACAAGGCTACACGGCGTGTTCATACAAAACATGGCGTGTATGAAACAAGCTTCCCGGACCCGTGTTGTTAGTGACATGGCCGAGTACACAACTCACTACTACACAGTGTTTACCTACCGTACACGGCGTGTTCCTGTAGATTTTTCACAACCCCTGTTTCTGCTCACACAGTCAGTTACACGGTTTAAAAAATACACGATGTTTATATATAAATTACACGCCATGTATTCTGGGTTTTTCTGGGCAGTAGCTCTGAAACTGCACCGAATCCCAGAAAACACTGAAAAACGAGCATGAAGGTGCCAAATTCCAATTCATGAGGGCCCATAAAACCTCAAGAACAAAAATTTGGCATTTATTTAGGCAAAGTACAATAAAAATAGTCCTCTATAAAATGGAAATGATTATATCAAGGCATCTGTCACAACAGAATGCATAATCTACACAATGCCTATCATAATAACATGCAATTCCCAATGCACCCTAGATGGAATGGCAAGAATGCATGGCATGTGATTTCTATCAAGTGCCTATATGATGCAAGAGATGGAATAACCTCATCTCATTGGGTTACGACAGAAATTGAACCACAATAGAAAAACAATAACAAGACAAGTTATGTGAATCACTCTAGGTGAAATCATATCAACCGTAAAATCTCAAAACCAGAAAACTGCAATAATCGAGGTAATATGGATTTTCCCTCTACACGGGTTAGTTACTTCTGAAAACAACTTATTACCAAGTACCGAATCCATCCAATCCCTGGCTAAAGGCTCAAAACAGTAAATCCAGAGAAAAGAATCCCTTTGATACCTCTTTGTAACGTCCTGGTTCCAGAAGTCACCCAGAGGCGCCCCGTACTTGGTTGGTCACATGGCCTCAAGTGAATTTCCCCAAACGCCAGAGGCTACTGAATAGTAACGAGGACCTTGGCTGTGATAGTGGCGATACAATGCCCTCATTGGGTGATTGCACAGTGGAAGAAAATCAAATAGACAATAGCAGAAACCGTAATCATCCATACAAGAGTGAACGATAAACAACGGAAGACAAACAGTAAACAACTAGAGCACACACACACACATATATATAATTATTCATGATACATTTTTCTAGGAAAACATCCAAACAATCCACAATGATGAATAAAATACTAAACCCATAGTTTAAAATGAAAACAGGTAAACTCCTCAGCATCACAAGCCATAGCTTGGTCCCATACTCTCCATCTCCATAGCAAGTCATGTACCTGAAGTAGAAGGGCGCTTTCCCTTATCTATACCTGCAATAATATAATCTTCTTGGACCCAAAAGCATGGCCCAAACAGGGTGTTAGACAGTGTCCCATTAGGCAACCACCCAATGATCTGTGCCTAACAGTCAGTGAATACATGGCCGTAAAAATACAGGAAGCAGTAATCATGAAAGCACACAACAGCTACAATACACAGTGTCTAGCATATAAAGTACACAAGTAACATCCAATCAACAAGAAGAAAAACAGGTAACCCCCTGGGTAGTTCTCAAATACTAACCCTTATGGTTCAACCTACAAGTTATAGAAACCCTCTAGGAGTCACACACAGTCTTGCCCCTCTAGTTCAGATAAAGAACAGACTCTCTGAGAAAGCTCTCACCGTCAATTCCTCCTATAGTCTCGTATCATACTAAAGGCTCTCTGGGAAAGCACTCAGTGTCTCATTCCACCTGTGTCCCATGTCGAGGAACTATAGACTCTCTGAGGAAGCACTAAACATCAATTCCACATGTGGCCTCACATCGTAAATTAAAAACACTCTGGAGAGGCCCTTACGTCCATTCTCCCTATGGTCCACTACACTAGGTTCTCTCAGCCTTGTGTAAAGAAAACATGCATAGCGTGTATATCGCCCTATGTAAACCTCAATAACTACTTGGATATCATTATAAGGAATGAAAACATAATAGTACAATATTTCCACTATCCTACAACTAGGCATGGAAATTGGAAAAATTCTTAATAGGAAAAACATGCATGGAAAAACATCCAGAGCATAGTAAAAATTTCCCTATTCACAAGAATTTACCTCTACTCAAGAAATCAAGCAAAGAAGACAACAACATGGGAAAAGTATAAAACACACACAATACCTCATTCAAGGGAATTTGTGGAATTGCAGAAAATATTCAAAGACATCCTATAGAAAGGCAAAAACCACCTACCTAGATGCTAGGATATTGATATACTTGAACCAAGATGATTGATTCTCCTTAGAACGTCGAAGATCTGAAAAAACATCCAAAATTATCAATGAAAGATATCATGAGAAAGAAAAGGAATTGAAAAAAAGGCTCTAGGAGAAGGAATAACTCACTATTGTGGTTCCAACATGATTGATGATGGCTGAAACGGAGATCAGACGGATGCTCAGGGTCTTGGAGAAGAATCATGGTCGTACGGGAGCTCTCGGCCGAATGAGACCTAGATGAAGGTCGTTCTGGCGATTAGGTGCGACCCCAGTCCGTTTAATGAGAAAAAGAAAATACACGGCATGTACTCGGTTTTTCTGTACTCTACTTTAAGCGGCCTCCACATCACCCCTACACACCGTGTGTGTGGCCCGGATATGGCCAGCACATGGCTTCGAGCGGCAAATGAGTACACAACATTTACTCATAAAGTACATGACATGTACTTCAAAAATTTCAAGAAACTCCACTTTTGTCAAAAACACTAGTAAAAGGAAAGAAATACCTAAAATGAAGATCCTGGTTCTTACAAATATCCACAAATTAGTGGTTTTTTTATTCATAAAATAACATTTCAATGGTCTATAATAAAGGATCTAAAGGAGGTATCTCAAAGAAGAGGTAATAACATTATCCCACCTATTTCAATTAATTTATTTTCTAATTACTCTAAATATATGAAATTAATAATAAAAAATTATAAAGGAAAATATTATAAAATATAATTATGATGATATAACAACAACTATCCACCCACTTCTTTATGAAATGAGAAGTAAAAATATCTCTCATGTATAATTATGGACTACCACCTCCATATATTGATACAACTTATTTTACATCAACATAAATCATATATGTTTTTATTTTTTATAAATTATATTAATAAATTTATTATGATTTTTTAATTATAATATCATATCAACCTTCTAACCTTCCAATCTGTTGGAATGTGATAATGTCACTCATGTGTATGTGTGAACTACAAAAATGTGATTATTTTATCATTTTTGTTTTACATGATAGGTAATAAGGATATATTAAATGTATATATATATATATATATGATATAATAATTATTATGGAATGGTTAATTTTATTTATCTTTTGTTTAATCCATCTTTCAAAAAGTGAAAATAGCGTTCATGCGTACATATGTTTTTTTGTCTCCACAAACAACGTAATTCATTTTTATATCTCAACTTTTCGTTGATAGATAGATAGATATATATATATATAATATGATATTTATATAATTATTATAATTATAGATATTATGGAACAATGATCAATGTAAAATTACCCAAACTACTGGACCAATGCATAGTTGAAAAATGAAACTATTATCACCTGGAAGAGTTATTTTAATAAACAAATTTAAATAAATGTGGGATAAAAAGATATAAGTAAATTGGATATGGTTTGATATAAATTATTGTGTTTATAGAATATATTTATAATAAATAAATAATTATTGTGCAGGAGGATTGAACACATATGAGGAAATCAGATTTAAGATAATGGTTGTTCATATCCAATTATCTTCTTTAGGACATATATTATATTGTACACCTATCAACATTTATGAGGTGTATCTAATACCCAATTTGATATGTTAAATCATTTATATTTTTATATTCATGTTATTTAATGTTTTATTTGATGTTATTTCTTTCATCGGGGTTATTATTTGAATGTTACAAAAATTTTAGGGTTTATTTTGCAATCTCGTCATTAGTCATGCTTTTTTATGTCGGAGTAACCACTTGGAGAATTATATGATATTTTTATATTAAAACCAATATATTTTATTATACTATAGTTATTTCAATAAATTTCATGTTTTCCCTTAATTTTTCTCTATTTATATATTCATGATATGGAAAAAATTAATAAAAACCGACTTTCTTTCTCACTTCGACAAAAAATCCTTTTTTTCTATATCCATGTTATCTTGAAACGACTTCATGATTTTTTTTAATATTCACCTATGATTGATAAAATCAATATTTAACCATTATTTAATTTTTAAATAATGTTTTAAGAGAATCTTTCTTGCCTTTTTATGAAGGATATACCTTTGAATTTTTATTGATAATTTTGAAATAATATTTGTTTGAATTTATATGACATGAGGGAAATTTCCCACCATCATTACATCTCAATGATTTAAAGATTAATTTACATGTTTTAAATTTTCTTTTCATTGAAAATATTTTCCCTAATATAATGGAATTTTTTAGTTTTTAATATCTATTTTCAATTTGAAATGGGAATTTTTGTCCTGAATTTTTTTATTGTTCTTTTCATGTTATTTCATAAAATATATGATAACAACACTTTAGTATACTTACACTACACTTGGGTTATTTTTTGATCATAGAATCATTATTTTTTATATGTATGGTTAATGATTAGTTTGACAGGGGAAAGTATTGACATTTACTTTTCTATTCTTCCTATATATAATGTTTTTTTAATTATTAACACATTTTGATTAAATTGTAATAATTATTAGTATGATTAATGCATTAGAATTATTATGTTATGGGGGGATAGAATTATAAATCCCTTGATGCATAAATAAGTCTCATAAGACAAAATAGGTTTTTTATTTGGATGAGGATTTACCCATTTATGTATGAAGTCTTAGGATGAGGTCGTGATGGTATGTTTATGATGTCTTGGCATGAGGCCTTGATGGTATGATTGTAATGTCTGAAATTATTCATTCCATAAATATGAAATAAGTTTTTGATGTAAATTTGATCATTTTATTAGTTATGATATACATGGACAAGTTTCAAGTTCATGTGAATATTTATATGGAATTATCATGAGGTTCATTAGAAGGCTGGTGCCTAAAACAAGAAGTGGTTATCTCATATTATGTCAAAATCTAGAATTGATGTTGATAACAGACACATGAGAGATTCGGTTTCCCCAACACACTAATGGAAGGCTGTGTGGAGCCTAATAAATACCATATACTGGATGACAATAAATTTGGGCCAATAGAGCCTCCAGATCTTACCTCCTTAGCATTGGATAGGCATACATCAATGCAGTCTACACCCAGTCAAGATGGCTCAATTGGGGATGATGCAACAAAATAATAGGAATCTATAGTGGACAATGATCCAATGGAAGAGTCTTTGGATGAGTCAAGGATGCATCATACTTGTAGGATTGGTCAACACCCAAAAATTTTGGGTGGCTCTTAGGGTGAGTCAAATAGATAAAAAAATGATGATTGTAGTCTTGCAATGCCTAACTTGTGATTCACTTTTTCTTATCGATGATTTTATATCTATTGTTTCTTGGTGGCATTTTTTACGCCACACTATTGATCCTATAACTCCATGCACATCATGTGGTTTTGGTTATTTTTTAATAAATATTTTTAGGATAATTAGTATGGGGCCACAAAATCCATGGTTTGAGAAATTTTTGATTAATAAATCTATAAATAGTAAAATTAAGTAAAAGTATTTTTCACAGTATAATATTAATTATAAACAAATAAAATAAAAGGCAGTAATTTTTTATTCATATTTTTATTTATTTAAAATTTCTAATATATCGATATATTATTATTAAAAACTAATTATATAGATGTGTATATTATATTGATTGCATATAAAAAAATATAATTAACTATTAACTACATTTAAAATTCTTCATTATAATTAAAAATATTTTAATTTATATAAATGTATAAATATTTTTTATTTTTCTGTGTGATATATAGTATAACCAACAAATACCTATGTGTATTTGGATATACACATACACATACAGATGCATGCACACACACACACACATGCACACACACACATAGATGAATACATATACATAAATGCATATACACATAAACACATGAATTCACATACATACACATACACATATATAAACAAACACATGCATGCATGTACATACATACATACACATACATACATACATACACATACACATACATTAATATACACATAAACATATACATACATGTTCATCTATACCAACATATAGATACACATACACATACTCATACATACATTCACATACATGCACATGCACATACATAAACATATATTCACATACCTACATATACACATATAAATATACATACATACATAAACATATATACACAAACATACACACTCCCATACTCATATACAAACACACAAATATACATACATACATACATACATACATACATACATACATAAATACATGCACATACACTTACATACATGCACATACACATACATATGCATACACATAAACGTCTATAAACATACATACATGTACATACACATATACACACATACATACATATACACATTAAAATGTATGTTTATAAACACATATACATACATACATACACATAAATACACATATACGTGCATACATACACCAATGCATACATTAATTCACATATAAAACATATACACATACACAATTTCATACATACATATATTTTCATTAGTACATTCATAAATATACATACATACATACACATTCATATTTTTTATACGTACATATACTTCCCCCCCATTTTCACTATTTTTTCTTTTGTCCCACCATGATATTTTCATGTCATACCAAAATCACATCGCCCTGTAATCCTGTATATGACCAGGGTTCAAAACATAGAACTTCTCTTGAGAGGATTTGTAGACCATTTATTGCCAATGACAAATGCATTGATGTTGGTGATGACAGATGCAAGGGTGCAGACCAATGTACATGCTGGCACGACACATGACGTAGGCAGCGAGCCTTTACGTTAGTACATTGGGGCCTTCAGGATTTAAAATCTTTAAATAGATTTCTATATAGTGGGTCAACGCTTTGAGAGAGGTGTGGTCTATCTGTGTTATCATAGAGGTGTGATTGTTTCTTCATTTCATAAAACATCGAAGACCTTAAATATAAATATATAAAATTTGAATATAAATTTTTATTTTATTTAAATACATTATTTTAAAAAAATTGATTTTTATAATATTTTTTATCATATAAATTATGAAAATATAATTGATAATAAATTTCTAGTTTAATATGATTTATATTTTTAAATATACAATTATTATGATAAAATATTTTCATATATATATATATATATATATACATTATAATTTATAAATATATGTACAGTCAAAGACACATATAATTATCAGTGTATATGTATAGCATAAATATATTTTCATATTATAAATTTTATATTATGAATATAAATATGTAGATTTATGTATAAACTATATTTAATGTATTTATATATTTATATAAATAGTTCATATAACTATATTTTATAATATGTGTGTAATTAAAATTTTATATATAATAAATTATTATAAAATAAATATAGAAAGTATATATGATTATATATATACATATATATTAAAAAGGCTATGGAAAGGCCCCATTTTTACTGAAAGAAGGAAACACCTCTTTTTTTTCTTATGGTGTAGAGGGGAACTCATAACATGGCTTGTAAGCCCTATGTATGAGATCCTATTACGTGGATCGTAGGCTCTAAACCAAATGTCCATGATGGTCTAAAAGCATAGTGGGCATGAGAGACAATTACAGTGGCCCATAAACCAAGACTCGTAGGTCCTTTGGCAAGTCCACACTACCTCTACTTGTATTGCATTTGCATGATCCCACAACCGCGATGGCCACTTCCACCTAAATCACCCCGACTATCATCCTCGTGCACTACTTCCAGCAACTATGACACCCAAGCTTTCGTCCCTATGCACCCGTACCACATGACGCCACCACTTGGGGCCCTCATCATCACCCATGCGACTACACCCCCTAGAGGCATCTCATCCCATGCACCCACACCATTGGAGGTAGCTTCCTACTTTAACTACCCCAACATCCCCATGAATTTTCATCACAATGACGTCATCCATTCCACATGCGCTCACACATAGGGAAGAGAAATGTCACCCCCACTAAACAAATGGGTGGAGCTATGGGAAGCGATTGGGAATCGAACCCCAATCACAAGGATGCACTTAGAATATATATATATATATATATGTGTGTGTGTGTGTGTGTGTGTGTATTTAAACGTATATATGTGACACAAAAAATGTGTGTATACATATAATTATAAATGTATATGCATATTAGATTTTATATATTTGTAATATATATTTATATATATATATTTAAATATGAACATTTATTAATTTATTTATTTAGTTATTTATTTATGTAGATCATATTATTATGATTTATAACATGTGTGTGTGTAATTATAATTTTGAATATGTATAAATTAATATATATACATACATATAAATATATATATATAGTATTAATAAAAAATATATAAATATTTTTATATAAATTGTATTTAAAAATATATAAATATGTATATATAAATTAAATTATTCACGGTGTCATTTATCTGTGATAAAAAACATTGATACATGTTGTCATTTATTATCACTAAATAAATTACTGATAAAGGATTAGCTTTATGAATATAAAAAAATGTGATGATAAAGGGTTATATTTTACCATTATTTTTTTAGTAATGATAGTGGTTTCCATTATCAGTACTCATAGTTGGTGTGGAAATTTTTTTCCCTTTATTAACATTTTTTAACACTGATAGAGTGTAACATTGAATAATGCAAAAACTATAGTAGTGAAATCCTCATAGTTAAAATATCAATACATTTTTACCTTCGTTGTGCATTAATATAATCATAGGTGGTTTCAAAGGTGTTTATGATTTTGTAGATGTATCCTATGTATTTCCCACCTTAGACCATTGTAGTGATGGTGGTGATATTATAGAGAGTATTACACTACATAAATGTACATTTCATTGAAATTATATTCACTATCACCTTTTTCATGTAAGGGACATGTACCTTTGTTTTTTTCATTCACTACTTGAAAATTAAGTTTATCCAATGAAAGGGATTTAACAAAGCTAGCTAAAAATGATGTTATAGAACCCCTTTATCTGCCAAATAAAAAGCGCTATTAAAGGGGGGTCTTTAACAATACTAAAAAAAGATCTGATAGGGGGTGTTTATCATAACTTTTTTAGATGTGCTGAGAAAGCCCCCCCACCATTTGTGTTTTTTTACAACAATTGAAAATATTATACTTCAAAAAAAATTATATTTCATAAAAAAAATATTTATATATATATATATATTTATATTGAAAAAAATGTAATATATATTTTTTGAAATATGTTTTAGATAATGTAAATAGGAATTTATAATTAATATAAAATATATTTAGCGAAAATGGATTATAATATAACTAAAAAAATATTATTAATTAATATTTTTCTTATTATTACCATGTAATAGTGATTTAATATCAATTTTAAGATAAACAAATCTAAAATAAGTTTAAAACGTAACTCAAATTCTAATGGACATAAATTTTGATCCGAATTTCTGTTCAGGATCTACCACATATCCAATAGAAACATGTGATGAGATATACACTCTTAGTAAGAGATGATAACATTTGTCAAGTTTTTCGAGGCCAAAAATGGCCTTGAAGGCCACCAAAACTGAAATTTTATTTCGCGTATCCTGATTTTTTAACATTAGATGGACTTTCAGGCTTATTTATGGGGGACTATTGGCCCTCAGGACTCCTATTATTACTATGTATTACATTCATATTGATATTATGGTTTTGAAATTTTGTAATTTTTCATAATGTACTGTTATTTAAAATCGAATATATAACAGTATATAAACATTTTTTATATATTAACACCAAAAATTTAATTTTTTAAATAAATAAATTAAACATATTTACATATAAAATATATTTATTATTATATAATTATATATATAAACATATATATAAATATATTGATAAAAAGGTAATGAAATATATGAAAATATATAGATATATTGTGAAATTTAAAACCAAATAGCATAGAAGAATGGAAAAGGCATTGATGTATATGCTGGAGGTCTAGGATTTGAAACTCACCAGAGGCGCATGTGTAGGGGAGGATAGGATTATATAAATTACTTATAAAGGGGTGGGGGAAACACTAATAAAGGGGTGGGGTGTGAAGTTCTATTAAAGGGGGGTGGGAGGGGTGTGGGAAAAAAAGTTCTATAAACCTTTTTTCAGCAGGGCCTTTATCAGTGCTTTTTATCACTCTTAAAGGCCCCCTTTAACAACACTATAATAAGAGCTGATAAATGGGACCCTAAAAAATGTTAAAAACACTATTTAATGACCCTGTGAACATTGATTTTTTTATTCTATTAAATGGGTCCTTTAAAAAGTCCTTTTTTATCACTGATAAATGTTTCGGGCTTTTAATTTTGTGTCGATTATCAAAGTTTTTTTGCATTGATAAAGGCCTTTTCTAGCACTAATAAATTCTGATTTTGTTGTAGTGAGTATAAATTAAATTACTTTTCCCCAAAAAACATTCATAACAACAAATGTAGTTTTTCTTCTCCCCATTACATTGAATTCGACACACTCACACACACACACATGCGTTTCTAACACTACCATAAAAACCAGTTCTCACAATGCCACCCATTAACAGTGCTAAAAAACAATGATAAAATAGGATATTTTATCCTTGATAAGAAAATTATGATAAATGATACTTTTAATAATGATAAAAAACGATGTTAAATGTACCCATTTATGAGAACTTTTTTTCGTATTGATAAATGTTTCCCCCTTATCAACGTTTTTTGTAGCACTAATAAAGGGGGATCTTTATCAATGCTTTTTTTACTAGCACTGATAAAAGGTATATTTAAAGAAATCACTAAAAATAATATATTAATATATAAATATGTAATATATTTATATTGATTTAAATATTATTTATATTTTCTAAATATGTTTTAGATAAGTATAAATCGACATTTACACTTAATATATAAAATATTTATTGAAAATAGCTTATATTTTTTTAAAAAGTATTATTAAATATTTATTTTTTAATTATTTTTGATTAAGAATCATTTATGAAAAAATTTGAAGACACAAAAAATCAAAATAATAATAATTAAAGATCAAAAATAAGTTTAAAACACAACTCAAACATTAAATGACCATAACTTTTGATCCGGGTGTCTGTTTGAGATCTACCACATATCAAATCGAACACTACAATGAGTACTGCACGTTTGTAATAGATGGTAATCCTTCTTAACATTTTTCATTGCCATAAAAGACACATAAGGCCTCCAAAACTATGTTTTAAGTCGGGATATTCCAATAATATAACATTCATTGGAATTTATGCCTCATTTAAGGGGGTATTGTTTCCCTTTTTCAGTGGGGACTAAATTTATTTCAAGGTATTTCATTCATATTGATATTCTAGATCTGAAATTTTTTCATTTTTCCTAATTTACAATTATTTAAAATTAAATTTATAATAATATATACATATTTTTTTATATATTCACACAAAAAAATTAAATTTATAAATAAATAATTAAACCTATTTACACATAAAATATATTTCATAATATATAAGCCTTATCTAAATAAAAACTAATATCCCTTTTATTTTTAATAAAAATATATGAATATTTATATACCTATATAATGACGGTGTCTTTGTGTGTGTATATTAGTGTGTGTCTATATTAACAAACTAAAATATAATATCTATATATTCTATCATATGAATATACATATGAATATATATTATATGTAAATATATATAAATATAAATAATTATGTATAATTATACTTACAGACACACATATAATATGTGTATATATATCATGGTTTGTGTGTATGCATGTTGTATATATGTATTTATTTATTTATAAACACACAAAAACATGTTTTATAAATGTATTTAAAGCTATTATTATAAATATATATTAATGTAGGAATAAATATATTGGTAAAAAATAAAACTATATATATATATAAAAATTGATATTAATATATATTAATATGAGAATATATATATATTTGAATAACTATATTTATATGAATATAAATCTATATTAATATATGAAAATAAAACTGAATATGTATATAAATAAATATATATATCATTAAATGGATAACAAGACAACATGGATTAGTGGTAAAGGTGCATGCGTGCAAGGGAGAGGTCGCAGGTTCGAATCCAAGTGGAGGCAGAGTGGTATGGGTGGGTGCATTTAGGGGTTAGTACTATTAATGGAGGGGTGGGGTGTGCTCCTATCATTGTTAAAGGGGTGGTGTGGGCGCACATAGGTGGGGGGATTCCTACCATTGTTAAAAGGGGGCCACTAATTTATAGAATTTTATAGTATTTTTGACTTTTGTTATCACTTTTTTAGCACTGATAAAAGGGCCCTTTATTAATTTTTAGCACTAATAAAGACATTATTCAATGCTGACAAAACCCTATTTTGTAGTAGTGTAAATCATAATCACATATCCATATCTCCCAAAATCACTTAAAAAATATATTGAGTGGATCACCAATGGGAATGCCCTTATTCAATTCACAGGATCACACAATGATAAAAAAATTCCAGTTCCTAAATGGTTGATAAATAAAGAATGAAAAATAGATGAAAATCGGATCACCTAGTTAAGCGAAGAGAGAAAACATGGAACATAAAACATGGATTTAATGTAGTTTAGACAACTTTGAACCTAATTCATGATAATAAAAACACCATATTTCTACAATTTATTAAATCTAAATAACAATAAATCCATGAAAATTGATATAACATACAAAATATATAGTAAGAATAAAAAAACTGATGTAATGGAAATACCAAAAATAGTAATAAATGGATCTTATAAACATACAAATTTACTCACCGACTTCCACCAACCAGATTTTATGGGATGCTCCAATGGTGTAAAAAATAGGCAATCAAGGTACTCATAATTTATTGAGAAATATATCCACTGGAGAAAAGTTCCCAGGAGAGCTATTATATTTTTATGGCGATGGCAAAAGTGCATCTGGGAGGGAACAAGGCAGCTCTATCCAGTCAAACTCCTCTGGAAAAATCTCACCCTAAATCTCACTCTTTGGAATAGTAGTAATAACTTCTCTAGAAAACATCACACAAATAAATCTCTCCCAATATAGAGATGATGAGTAGATATATCCAAGAAAATTGAGAGTGGTTGTAATGGCTCAACAGAATGTGTGGCATGAATAAATCCCTCAAAACCCTAAAAAACTAATGTAACATAAAAAGCCCTGAATAAAGGTGTCTAAATTTTTTTTTAATTGTTAAATATCTACTAAGTCAAGGTAAATTGACCAAGCATCCAAGTAAATTTGAAAAATCCTCATTGCGTAATGGTTAGTGGACTGCTATATAAACATATCATGATTGTTCCGTAAAGTAAACCATTTAGTATACAATCTATATAGAGGTTCTCATGGACTTTAAGTGAGGATAAATAATAGAAATTTTTTACACATATTGTTAATCTAAGGCCTCACATAAAGGTAAAACTGGCACTACATAAGGGTAACGAAAAATGAGAAAATTTAAAAAATGTCATGGGAAACACAAGAAGAGAATTATAATGAAGATATAAAAAAGTTATACTAAAAAAACTAACAAGAAATTATTAACATTTGAAATCAATAAAACATGATAATTCAAATAATATCCACCATCTATAAAATAAACTAAAAAATTTAGAATATGTTCTTTCACATGAATGTTATTTAAGTGAGGCCAATTTTATAATATCTATATAATTCTTGATCTTAAAATATTTATAACCTTATTCAAACTATCAAATAATTTTTAAATGGTGTGTATATTTTTAACTCGAAATATTATACTTTTATTAACCTATCTAATAAAATGAAACCAAATATCTATATTCTTGGACATACCATGAAATTATAGGTTCCTAAATAGATGCATGAAATTTTTTGATTCACAATGAATAATAAAAATTGAATTACCAAAATTGATTTCATCAATCAAATACATAAGAAAAGTGGATTAATTGATGGAATCTATCAAATGAATATACTCAACCTCAATATTTTTGAGGGATACATCTGATTTTATATTTAATTTTCTAGAGGGTGATCCTCAACATGCAGTAAAAAAATACAGTATGTAATTTCTACATATAAACATTTCTAGTATAAATAGTTTCAACATAACCAGTCACTATTTATCTAGAATTAACATTAATTATGGAATACATCTTTTTTATTACAAAACTTTTCCTCACATAATACACATTTAGCAATTCGGAAGATCTTTAAGGTTAAGTGTCTTGGAAATTAGGTACATATTACATGAATAACATAAGAATAACATAAAAATAAACACTAATGAATTATTTTGTGAGACACCTTTTTTATTATATCCTAAGTCTTCCCACTTAATATCATATCCTAGTGGAAATATTAATGAAATAGGTGAGCATAATTCCAAAAAAGTGAATAAACAAAAGAAACACATAGCATTTGGGCAAGAAGCATATAACTAGGAATGATCAAATGAAAGTGAGGCATACCATAAAATAATGACCATGAATCAAAACATGTAAATATAGATTCAATATTTAAATGAGATATTTATAATATAATCACCACATTTTGTCATTGAGGTTTCATAAATGAATAATTCTGAGGCTATTCACCAAGGTATCATAAAACAAGTCATCTCAAGAGATGAGAATTCCTTACGCAATGAATTGGATCTCTGTTAGGGTACACCCTTCATATGTTTCATTTTTTGTGATCCATATAGATCATAATAAAACATTTCATAAATATCTCGTGGAGAATAAAAAATGGATTTCATATCAAAATCACGGTGTTTCAAAAGTGCATAAAAATATGATTATTACTACAATTTAAGCACAATAAAATGGAAAGTGGGTTTATTATGGGTAAATACCATAATAAAATAAATAATTCTTATATAAATGTAAATAATCATGTAAAATAGAATGGTTTGGGGATCCACACATTGAAAATAAAAGAGAACTTCTTGACGTGAAGAGAGAAATTATGAGAAGTAAATTTGGTAGCATAATAGGTATAAAATGTGGTTTTATAAAAGGGTATAATGAGAGGGGATAAGGGTATCCCACAGATAAAACATAATTTTTAAGTAAGGTAATGATCAAAAGGATAATAAAAAACAGTGATCGTAATAATTTGAAAACATATATTAAACAAGGTTCTTGAATTGACGAGAAAATAAGTATAATTGCCTTAACATGAAGAGTTACTCCTAAATCATGAGGAATAGAACATTGTGGGATTAATGACATTATGGGGTAACCCCTTTGGAGGAAGAAGTACCATATATTCATGGTCTATATATTGTGTGTGAACGGAAATAGAGAAATGGGTGGGTGTTTATATCAAAGTGGAGGAATTGTTTATTAATTTCCTTATATTTTCCTTGGATATCTAGGTTGTGGAAAATGAAAAACCATTGGATTAGAAATTATGTTTACCCATGGTTTTGAAAATTTTGTAAATATTTTATGTTATTTTAACTTATAATCACCAATCATAATTTTTTACTACTTATTTTTGAATGGAAAAGTAATGTTTCCAAAACATAATTTTTTTAAAGACAAAGTGTCATTTTTAGACAATGGAATGTAACTTATTAGATTGAAAATTGATTAGAATATATTAATATAATTAATATTAATAAAATAACATATTTTAGGTCTTGTATTGTGGTTAATTAATTATTACATCATTATAACATAACTATTAATTCATTAAGAATACAAAAAACATTAAAAAATATTTTTACTATTCTTGAAAACATAAATTATTTTATAAAATTATAATAAATTCACCCATAACTAATTTAAAATTAATAATTTCAAAAATGATATTTATTTTACAATAATAATTATCTAAATATGATAATTTTCACTTTTAAACAAAAAAAATCCATATTTATTAAAAAAATAGTGGGTTGATAATGCATAGTCAAATTTTGGACACATAAAAATTTCTAAGGAAATAATAAAATTATTTAATAATATATATTTAATAATAGTGTTTTAACATAATATTTCATTAAAATAAATATTATTCATAATACCTTAGTTTATTATAAAAATTTATATCTTTTCCAAAATTAACAATTTTTGTCTAAAAATTAATTAATCAATTTTCGTCTCAATTAAACAAATATTTTATTAAGAAAAAATATTATTTAATATGTATATCCAGTTTTATTTAATATTTTAATATTTAAAATTTATTCATGACGTATGATGTTCTCATGAAATAAAAAATCATTTTAAGTGCTTATATCGAAAAACATAATAAAAAATTATTTAGAGGAATGAGATCCAAAAATAAAGGAAGTACATTTTTAGGTAATTACATTCTTCCCCCCTGAAAGAAATTTTGAACTCTCCATTTTCTCTTATTGATTGATACCATTAATTCTAAAGATCAGGTTCTTCCTAAATGATAACGATATTTAATTCTATTTGTTGCCATTTTTTAATGAGAAAACCTAGGTGGGAAATGTTTTACTATTAGGAATCTTATAATAAAAATTATAAAGGAAAGAATAATCTTAAAATTTTCAAATATAATATGTCTAGGATGATATAATATAATCTTAATAAAAGTTTTACATAATCATTATATATTTCCTACTAGTTTATAAAATGTTTGTGATTAACCAAACATACCCCCTATGAGTGTCAAACTAGGTGTGCATCGACGCTCGTTGTCATGAATGAGTTCCCATTCAAGTCTATCTCAAAGAATTGTTTTTGGGTGTTACCCATAGATACATCTATTCTAGAGCCACATACAAATGTTCATATCCATACATGTGTTTATTTTCTAGGAAACCACTTAATTAATACCTCACAAAAATACTAGAATGTTTTCCTATATTTACAATTTCTCTAGGGTTCTTCCAAAAGTTTTGAAATACCAATTTCTACAAATTACTAAACCACGTTTTGATACCAAATATAGCATACTTCTCTTTTATTACATAACTTTTCAATACATAATACACATTTTGGCTCACTATAATTGATTCTCTTAACATCAATGATGGCGGACTCCAGTTATTTGGCTCCATCACCAGGAGAATAAGCTCGCTTCGCTAAGGCTTCTCTCACTGTAACTTCTCCTTTACCAAAAGGGAAGGTAACAATGAGGCCCATCAGCTGGCGGCCTCAGGATCCTCCGATGTTAACCAGCTTTGGTTGGACAATTTCCCTTCATGGCTCTCCGTTTGTATGTCTACTGACCTTCTTCATTAATGTTATCTGTCCTTCTTTTAAAAAAATGTCTTTGAAATTAGGTCAATATTACATGAATTATAAAAGGTTTACATAGAAATAAACATTAATCAATTATTTTTGGATATTTATTTGTTATTCAATAATATTTAATCTCACTTAATCTCATATCCTGTTGGAAAATTCAAATAAAGGGGTGGGAATAAAGCTCAGTAAGGGCATAAGAAAATGAAATTCTTAACAAGTTAGCAAGAACCATACAACCAGGAATGATAATATAAAATAGTTGTAAACCATAAAATAATGAACATGAATCATTACCTATAAATGTGGATCCAATATTTACATGATACATTTATAACTAAAAGACCAGGTTTGGTCATCGAGGTGTCATAAATGAAAATTACCAAGGATATTAACTAAAGTATCCTAAAGCATGTCATCTCTAGAGATTAAAATTCATTAGACAATTCATTGAACTGATATTTTCATGAACCCATTATATGTATTAATTAATGTGATCCACATAGATCATAACCAAAACATTCATAAATAAACCATGGATAAATATAAAATGTGTTTTATATCAAAATCATGGTGTTTCAAAAGTGATTTAATAGATGAAAATTACATCATTTTTAGAACAATAAAGGGGAAATGGAGTTTATTTTGTGTAAATATTAGAATAAAATAAATAATTATCATATCTAGATGAAAAAAATTTAATATATAATGTTTTGTTTATCCACAAAATGAAAATAAAAGACAATTTCTTGAAGAGAAGAGAGAAATTGTGTGAAGTAAATTTGGTAGAACAATGGGTATAAAACATGGTTTTAGAAAAGGGTAAAATGAGAGGGGACAAGGGTATCCCACTAAAAAAACATAATATGATTGTAAGGGATTGATAAAAAGTATAATAAGAAGAGATATCATAAAAATTAAAATATATATACAAAATGTGGTTTTTGAATTGAAGAGAAAGGAATGACAATTCCTTTATCTTGAATATTTACTCCTAAATCTTGAGTAATGGAACCTTGTGGGATTGAGGACACCTTAGGGGAATACTATGGTGTAAAAAATAGAAATTATTCATCGAGGATTGGTTTTTAGTGAAAGGAAATGGTAAAATGGGTCGTTATTTATAGCAAAAGTAATGGATTTGTTTATTAAATTCCAAATACATGCCTTGTAAATCACTGTTGTGGAAAATGAAAAACCATTATCTTACCCATGGAATTTTCCAATTATTTTTTTTCAAATTTGTTAAATATTTTATGTTATTTTACCCACATTAATAGAGAATAGTTTTTTTATTAATTAATTTTTCTTGGAAAATTAATGTTTCCCCAAAATAATGCTTTTAAAGACAACATTTCCTTTTTAGACATTGGAAAGTAACTTATAAGATTGGAAATTAATTTAAATATATTACAATAAATGATATTAATAAAATGAAATATTTTAGGTTGAATATTGTTCTTAATTAATTATTTCATCAATATTATGTAATTATTAAGTCATTAAGCATTCCAAAAACCTCCCATATTATTTTTATTATTCAAAATAAATAAATAAATTATTTTAGATAATTCTAATAAATTCACCCTAACCTAATTTAGAAGTGTGGGTTTAAAAATTTATATTTATTTTATCATAATGATTCTATAAATATGTGAATTTTAACTTTTAAATATAACTTTTTTTATTTAAAAAAATAGCGGGTTGATAATGCATAGTCAAATTTATGACACTTAAAATTTTTAAGGACAGAATAAAAATATTTTATCATTTATATTAAAATAATATTTTGTTAACTTATTATTTAAATAAAATATATATTATCCATAATACCTTGGTTTATTATAAAAATTTATATTTTTTCAAAAAAGTAGAAATTGTTTCAAAAAATCAATTTATCAAATTTTGTGTCAATTCGATATATATTTTATTAAGAAAAAATATTCATCAATGGGTATATACTATTGTTGTTCATAGTTTACTACTCCAAATTTACACATGATTTCTGATGTTATCATTAAATAAAAGTCAATTCAAGGTTCTTCTATTATAATAGATAATAAAATGTTATTGGGAGGATAGAGATCCATAAATTAAGGGACTAAATTTTTAGGGTTGTTACATTTCTAACATAATAAATTGAATGAAATAAAGTAGAAGATATGTGCGTAAAATCAAAATAATTTCATTAAAATAAGGCTTACTCATATTTCCAATGAAACCACTCAATGTGCACATATAGAAGGCTACATTGGACGTAATAAAATCACATCACTTATTTTACTACTCAAAACATTATAATATGGTATTATACTCATGTATTTAATATCAGTATAAGTATTAGGAGAATAAGGTAATGATACATTGAAATGTTGAGAAAAGGGAACAATATCATGTTTTAAAATGTCAAAAAATATTCTCTTATTCACTTTAAGAACCAAATAATTTTGATAGAGATAAAGTAACACTTTCATTACATCCTAAATAATTTATATACATAAGATATTATTCAAAAAATCAAATTATTTCATAAGCTGAATTCAATTTCATTTTGAAATTGGTAACTAGTTTCATATTACTATATATGAGACCCTTGTAATCAACATAAATATGTAGGTGAAGCATGAATTTTTTAACAAATTAATATAAACACATGCAAAAAC
The DNA here is from genome assembly GCA_963277665.1 of Viscum album. Classification (NCBI taxonomy): domain Eukaryota; kingdom Viridiplantae; phylum Streptophyta; class Magnoliopsida; order Santalales; family Viscaceae; genus Viscum; species Viscum album. The sequence goes on along the minus strand of OY728145.1, from coordinate 1,078,779,591 downwards.
TAACTCGTTTTAAAACCATTATACAAAATGAATGAATCTATTAGTTTATACCATTTTTTATTGGATGTTTTAATCAATTAAGTTTTTTAGTAAGTAAAAAGGATTGGATAGTTTTAAATTTGTTCTTAAAACCTATAAAAGGATTGGTGTATAATTCTTTATCTAAATCACTATGAAATAATTCAATCTTGATATCAATTTTTTCAATATGTAGATCTAAATAAGAAAACATTATAGAAATATTATAATAGAAAAATGATTAACTATATAAGAAAATATTTTAGAATATTCAATTACCTATTTTGAAGGAAACTATTAGATACCGATCTAGCCTTATATTTGATTTTATTACCTTCAATGTTATTTAAATTTCTGTTATAGATCGATTTTTTTATAACAACCATGGAAGTATATGGTTTGCTTAGTTAAAACAAGTTTTGTTTTTTTGGGGATTACTTATCATCTTTTATGGTGTAAATATGATGCATTTATTTGTTTTAATTGGTATTATTATTTAATATTTGGGGATACACACCATAAAAATCGTGGGTGGTATATAGAGAAATGTAAACCATATCAGTATGGTTTTACTGAGTAGGATGTTTAATAACTCTCATCTCTATATCCCTATTGAGATGAAAATCTATAAGGTCAACAGATGCTTCACTATCTGAAGCATAATCAAATTAAAATCCATAATCTAAATCAAATAGTTGGATATGTGGAGGAATATTAAAAGGATATTCACTATCAGTGGAAGGGTCAACCTCAAGATACATCTTCTGAGAATGTAAACGTTTCCCTCAGTTGGAGGATGGAATCTAAGAGTAACATACTATTAAAACATCACATCCAATCTAACTGTACACATATATAAACATGTATTATAAACCCATTTATTTTACCCTTCCATTCCCTTTGGATATCCTATGACCATATATCTAACCCATCTGGGCTCATGATTTTTAGAATTGACATGAGTATAATAAGTGTATCTAAACAAAGTAAGATATCCAACAGATAGGGGATGTCTACTCCAATTATCCTTTAGAGTAAACCCATTTGTAATATAAGGGGAACCTATTTTTCAAGTAAACTGTCATAGTTTTAGCCTCATCCCAAAAGGACTTGGGAAACCCCAATAATACAAACTTGATACACACCCACTTTTGAATTGTGTAGTTTCTGCATTCGAATAAACTATTTTTTAGGAGTATGAATCAACATTAAATGTATTAAGATTACCTCAACCTCACAAAAATTATAAAACTTAGTAGAAATGTCTTAATGGTTGTCATCATTCATTATAGATTTATATTTCTAGATTAATTTTCCACTAATGATTTCCAAGATTTAAAAACCTCAAAGGAATCATATTTATTTCTAAATATGTAAATTGAAACTATTATTTAAAAAAAATCTATAAAAGTGAATAAAAAGAGCCTCAAATATGGGAGATAATATTTTTAGGTCCCTTGAAATTATAGATCACATACTCAAGTGGCGACTAACATTGACGATGTATCTATGAAAACTGACACTTTTAGACATACCTATGACATTGTCCTCACAAAATAGAATATTTCTTTGGGTAACGTTGGGTAAAAAACCCTTTCTTGCTCAATTATTCTAAACCTTTAGCAATATAATTCCCCATACATTTATTAAAAATCATACTACAATAATTATTGGTTTTATAAGTGCTTCCCAACATCATAGTGAAATTCATTCCATTAATGAAATAAACCCATTTACTAAGGTTCCCATAAGAATCATATGAGTACCATTTGATATTATGAGGTAAACACTATTATATTTAAATGGTAAAAACATTACGATCCATGAAATATAATGTAATAATAGTCTTATATATATTTTGAACCCATCTCTAATCTAATAATGTGAAAAAGAGTGGTCTGAGAGTTTTATCACAACTAAACCTCGCCCATGAAACAACATCACTTGTTATTGGATAAAATGTCATATTCTTTAGCTTCATTAGTAAACAAAAAACTCATATTTGGGGAGATAAAGAAAGAAAAACCTTAGTCTAAAACCCACTCAGCATGAAATGTATCATGGGAAATTATCAACACTCCAATACTCTCATTGCCTTTGCCTAAAAATATAGAATGATCACTAGACTCTTTGAAAGGATCACCAGAATTCGACTTTGAAAATTTGGGCCTAAGAATACTCATATAACTTATATGAGATTTTATAGGACCATAGAGTGGATCTTGATCCCCTTATTAGACTAGTAGTGATCTTATATTATGTTTCCATATATTTTACACTTTCAAGCCCATGGGACATCCTTTAAAAATGCATATAACAACCCCAGGATCTTGAATTTCATATTTTAAATGAGTATAATAAGTGAATATAAATACAATATAATATATATATGATAGGGAAATTCTACTCAAATGTTCCTTTAGAGACTTAAATCCATAGGAAGATGAGTGGAACCTATTTATCATGTAAACTGTCATGGTGGAAGCCTCATCTAGAATGAACTTGGGAAAACCTGACCGTACAGGAATGCTACGAGCCTTCTAAAGAATTGAATTATTAATCCTATCAAAAAACCATTTTTTTAGGATTATTAATCATTGTTAAATGTCTCTAAATTTTATCATCTCATAGAATTTAGTAAACTTGGTATATAAGAATTCAAGGCCATTATCCATCCAAATTGATTTCAATTTATTATAAGACTGCTTTTCTACATATTATTTCTATGTTTTAAACACCTCAAATACATAATATTTATATCTCAATATGTAAATATTGTCATTTCAGGAAAACATCTAGAAAAGTTAAAAACATGTATCCAATACCGTGAGATATAATCCAAGTAGGTCCCTACAAATTAGAGTGCACATAATAATGTGAGTGAGTGTATATGAAGTGGAATTTGAAAAAAATGACTCTTTTTTGCCTTATTTAAGACACAATGCTCACAAAAGGGGAAGATACCTGGAGAAACTTTTGAAAAAAAACATTCTCTATCAAGTAAACTAAACATATAATACTCATAAGCCCTATCTATATATTCATAAGCATACTACTGTCACTATTGGTGACTGTTGACGCTCCTTTCGTCACAGAATCTAAAGATCGGAAAAGGGAATATCTGAGCTCAAATGTGATTCATCCTTTGAAGAAACATCAAAAATTGACAAAGGGATGAACAAGGAGAACATTTCCCATAGGTCGCGCAAGTTCCCTCTTGGTCGCGCAAGTACACTTGCGCGCCAACTCAATACTTGCACGACTCCTCATGGCCGTGCAAGGGACTTGCGCGACATATGTGATAACCGCCCAGTAACCGCCCGGGGTCTTCTTTTGCCTATAAATAGACCCTGTGGGCCCCCCATTCAGGAGGATCTTTTTCCAGAAACTCGGATTGAAACTCCCGACGCCCAAGTCTCTTCTAAAAGCTTCCGGAACACTTCTAAGGTAATTTCTTACCTAGGACGGAAGATCTAAAGAGAAGAAGGAAGGCCTAAGTGTTGAAACTTATCAAACACTTGCGCGCCAACTTAATTCCTTCAATATAACTTGCGCGTCCCTTTTCTGGAAGAACCTCAAGGGGATTCTAAAGGGTTTTATCAAGAGTCGCTCAAGTATTTCAATTCTGATTGAAAATCGCGCAAGTACCCCTCAGGTCGCGCAAGTATACTTGCGCGACCCAAACTTGCGCGCCGCCGCTGGACTTGCGCGCCTTTCGAGACTTGCGCGCCCCTACCTTTTTGGGTGCCTTTCTTGCCCATTTCATCCCTCTTAAGCCATTTCACCTTTCCTATTCAAGATTCAGTCTTCAAGATACTCTTCAAAGCCATTTATGGCATGATTTCTTGATTTGACATCCTTGTCTGAAAGGAATTCTGTGAAATATCTCTCAAAACTTAGTAATTTAAACATCTTTATGTCACCAAAGATTGAGAGTTCATTCATTCAACCTCATCCTTTAAGATGAGAGAATCCCCCTTAACTTGGGTTTCCTTTTCAGGAATAATCCCCAGTTATAAATCCCTTTAATCTTGGGCATCCTCCTCAGGAGTAAGCCCCAAATCCTTAAAGTTCCCAATCTTGGGCATCTTTCTTAAAGAATAAGCCCCAATCAAGTCCTTAAATCTTGGGCATCCTCTTCAGGAGTAAGCCCCAAACCATAATCCCTAACCTGGGCCTCCTTTTTTAGGAGTAAGTCCCAGTCATAACCTTGGGCTTCCTTTTCAGGAGTAAGCCCCAAGTCCCCTAACCTAGGCTTCCTTCTCAGGAATAAGTCCTAGTCATAAATCTTGGGCATCCTCCTCAGGAGTAAGCCCCAAACCATAATCCCTAACCTGGGCCTCCTTTTTAAGGAGTAAGTCCCAGTCATAACCTTGGGCTTCCTTTTCAGAAGTAAGCCCCAAGTCCCCTAACCTAGGCTTCCTTCTCAGGAATAAGTCCTAGTCATAAATCTTGGGCATCCTCCTTAGGAGTAAGCCCCAAACCATAATCCCTAACCTGGGTCTCCTTTTCAGGAATAAGACTCAGTCATAACCTTGGGTTTCCTTTTTCTGGAGTAAGCCCCAAGTCCCCTTAAAATTCTTTTAACCAGTCATAATTTACCTTTGATTTGGGTTTCCTTTTCAGGAGTAAAACCCAATCATAATTCCCCTCCTAACTTAGGCATCCTTTTTTTGGAGTAAGCCCGAAGATTATAGTATTTAAATCTCCATGAAGCACACATAACTTTATGGACCCTGTTCATGGATTTTCTCCCTAAAAAGTAAATCCTAAACCTTCATCTATCTGGGCAGTAATCCATACATAAGCCCCAAACAAATTCTTATGATTGCATCTTTTATGGCATAATTGTCTAAATTTTACCAATACCTCTTGTTTCTCACACCGAGCATGACTCACGTGAGCTTAGAGTGTAAAAGTAATTATGACATTTATCTTTTAGCCATCAATCATAAACATCATACCCCATTTCTCGAACTATGTGGGTTCTGATTCCTTTTTTTCAAAAGAAAGGATACGTAGGTAGCCCATTTATGGGTTCGATCCCAACTTTGAAATAATCTCTGTCCTTCTGAATGACAATAAACTTCAAGTGCCCCACTGAGTGGCTTTAAAACCAGCCTGGTCATCATAAATGACCAAGAGACTTTTATATAAATGTTTTGAAGGATACCATTGACCAAGAATCTCTAAACAAATATAGATGATTCTCTATTGATGAAGAACCTCGAATACATATAAAAGATTCTCTAAATTTCTTGCATATTTAATCATTGATTGTTAAAACTAAAGGAAAGCACATTTTATACTTGGTAATGTAATAAGGATTCACGAACATAACTTAAATCTATAAAGAGAGTCCCGGAGTAGACAATAATTCCCCTCAATAAGGTGTGATGAGTCCGACCTCCCATCCTCTCGACCAATGCAAATTCCTAAGCCTCATTAGTCCACAAGCTAATGAGCGCCTACCTTTGGAAAGTAGGTCCAAACGGGTGTGGAATCATTGGATGTTTCCGGTTCTACGAACAAACCCGTTAGAAACTGATCGGAACGTTTGAATCTCCCGTCCAGGAGGTCATCCCCGGATTCCGCGCGAAACAAAAAAGGTGAACCCGACGTGAATCCTTAACCAAGTTAAAGTGATGTGCTTCTTATCTGTTAGGCCCCTTAGGCCAACAAGGCAATCATTGACATATGATCATCCAAAAGATGCAGTAGCCGGATTCATCTTGATTATGTCTGTTATATGGAACAGGCACTCTTTTCTCAAGATCTTCTGCAAAATGGCTTTCCTTAAATTCACCCCTGTGAATACTGCTGCTGTAAACACCTCTACTGTAAGGTCTGCTGCTGTGAAAACCAATGCTGCTACTCCTGCTGGAACGTCATCCGCTCTGAGGATGACATCACCAACTCAGCGCCTTCAACGCTGTGTTTCTAATGCACTGGTTAAGGAGTACCGTCGCAACGGTACTATCCCAACTCTGGAGGCCGCTCGTCAAGCCCTCCAAGTTAACAATTCTACCTGGTCGTCCGGACAACGGCGGCCAGCAATCAAGAAGCAGGCGGTGCTGACTACCGTCTCTAACCGTTTCGGGTCGTTATCCCCGGAACGCAATTTCCATTCACTCCCTTACTCTGAGGAAGTGAATGAGCAGGTCCCGCAGGGCCTTAATTCAAGAAGACAGGAGTCCTTCTCAAGGGCTCCCATCAACAATCGCCGCCAGACTCGTGCGGTAGTGCGCCCTCAACATGATGAGGGTACCGACTCCAGGCATTCAGCTCAGGTTCCTCGAACCCGAGCAGGCAAGATGAATCACCAGAGACGGAATCCGGTTAATAATAGGCAGGTTGTCATCCCTGCCATCTCCGGAGAAGTCCACCAACCTAACTTGGTGGCAAGCAATGAGCAGGCATATACACCTGTCCATTTTAATTCAGCTGTCCAGCAAACTCATCTGGCAGCATCAAGCTGATCCCGCCAGGCAATTCCGGCGGAGTACCATAGGCAGGAACATACACCTGCTTATACATCATCAGTTAGTCAGCAGGCTCGTCTGACTACATATGATGGATCTCGTCAACCACGTTTGGCGAAGTGTAAACAGCAGGCACATACACCTGCTAATACTAATCAAGCCTACCAACAGTCTCGTTTGGTAGCGCACGGAGAAGTCAGTCGGAAAGTCCCGACGACAAATAGGAGGCAGACTAAACTCTCTGCCTCCACACTTGAGTACTGTCAGGATTCACTGATAGGAAAAGGAGGACAGGAGAAGGCACATACACCTACTCCAAGCCCGGAATGGACGTATATCCCTGTTCCGGCGGCTGAAGTCACCAAGCATATTTTATCAATGGTGAAAGAGCAGAAGCAAATTCCTACTCATATTTTGGATGCTTGCCAGGATATCATAACATCTTCAGCATCATTCCAGGGACAGACACATAAATCTATCCCTAGCAATGGAGTGACTCATCAACAATTCACTCCCGAACAGACACACACATCTGTTCCAGTCCAAGAGGGTTGTGGGGCCTACTCCCCCATATCATACGGACAACCAAGTCAGACACATATACCTGATTTGAGCGATGATCATCAGCCTAACCTGACCATCTTTCCTGATCAGGCACATACACCTGCTCAGAGCAATCACTTTCGTCATCAAGTGATTTCTAAAGCGAGTAAGAAGGCATCTAAGAAAAAGATCCGCCCAGCACAGTCAGGAGATCAAAGGCCAATCTACAACCAAGCCTTGCTCGATACTGGAGTTCTTGAAGCCCTCAGACATTTATCTGTCGGAATTCAATATTCTACTCCCTCAGTTCCCAATAACGGGAACATTAATTCTGAAGGTCTTCAGCAGACACTTCCTCATGAAGACTTGCTTCATGAAAATTCAGTCAATCTTGAAGTTTTTTCTTCAGATGAGAGCCACAGGAACCCTCTGTGTGGGTAGAAGACCAAGGAGCAAGAGATTTCATCTTTTGCTGTAACCCATTATGGTGGTCCTCCCCATGATGACGAACTTCGCTGCAAAAGTCCTCTCCGCAGTAGTGATTCACATTGTCTCGAAAATTCTTCAGAAGGCAATGTAGTGACGAGAAAGCCCTCTTATCTTGAGGCACTTGCAAACTTAAAGCCAGTCATGTCTGATGCTTTACTATCGGCAGGTGAAACTCTTTCTCCATCAGAAGATAGTCTGGGGTTCAGGTTATTCTCCGAACCATCCCTGGTTCATTCATCTTCCGGCATGAATAATGATGTCTCTACCAATCTTGTTGAATCCGATGAAGCAACAAGGAAACACCAACTCTGGTCCAAACAGGTAGAAGAATCTTCATTCAATGACAAAGAGGAAATGCTGAACATGAGGAAAAAACTGGCAAAAGGTGAAGTACCAGTCATGTTTTGGCCTTTGGCTGACTCCCAGTATGACATTCAAAGATGTTGACGGATGATGGAATCCATGATATTCGTCTCAACATATGGAAAACTCTTTGTCAATTAAAGAAGAAGATATTATCTTACGATGAATATGAAAATCATCTTAAGATAATAGAAGGGTTACAACGCCAGATTGATTTGGCATCTCTATCAGTCTCTCGGTATCCGAAGGCTGAAAAGCAACAGAGAACCCTTCAACGTTCATGCCTTGGCGCATTAAGAAGATTGCGTCAGTTAATTTCCAATTCTCCGTCTAATGTTCATATCAGAGGATGGGGTGTTCACGGAGCACTACATTTCACAGTGCTATCCGGTCAGCAGAGCCCGCCGAAAATGGTCTCATGCAATGTTATTGCCCATGGCCGGCCACAGTCAATGGGCTTTGTTCATAATCAAAATCTTGCTCGAGATCAACCTTCAACTAGTTCCTCTCAAAATCAAGTATATAGAGAACAAGTTGTCGAATTTCTCCTACATCAAGCAGGCGAGAATATTGCACAAGCCTCTCGTCTGGAGCAAACACGTCATCAAATGACGGAAGTTTCGGAAATCATCCAACGGTCTGTTGAACCAGGTGATAAAAGTGGATACAGATTAATGCATCCAGCTAATTTCCGAACTAAGATTCGCAAGATCAAGAGAGATTTCAAGAAGATCTCAGACATAGCATGTCAAGAGACACCCCAGCTTGCCAGACTGGGGACTTCTCTAACCCAACCCTCAGAATCAACGAATGGGATTCGAGGAGTTGAGCGGAAGCAGCAGGAACACCCCCAGTCCACCGGACTGGGGACTTTTTCAAATCTTCAATCCCTCCCTCAGAGAAAGTCAGTATTCTCTCGATTAGGGAATAAGCCTCAAGAGGAACGAAGAGCCAAGATGTCAGGAGATTCTCTCCAAGTGACGGTTCTCCAAGAAATTCCCGAGGGATCAAGTCAACGGAATTCCATGTCTCATCATGGACATGGAAGAAGACAATATCACAGAAGTGCTGATAGAAAGGATTCCATGAAATATGCATCCATTAATGTCATCACTTCCGTTGCTGCTGATTCACCAGATGAGGCTCAATCAGAGGGATCAGACGAAGAGGTTCCTTCTCAAGAAGTCGCGCACACAGACCTAAATGAAGAAGGTGTGCGCACACTTAATCAAAGGCTTACCCAAAATCTGGGTATTCCTTCAAGTAACCCACTTCCCCCTCTCCGAAAAGGATCCAATAAGGGGAAAGGAAAGAATCAGGTTACTTCTCACCCTTCCTCTGAAGGAGGTCAATCGCTCTCATTAGAGAAAAGGTTTGCACAACAGGAGGAAGAAATGAAAGAATTAAGAAGGTTGAATGCAGAAATACTTCAGAGTAGTCTTCTTCTTAAGAATGCTAAAGTCAGACAGCCAAAAGAAATTTGTTGTAAGTACTGAGATGGATCAGGAATATCCTCCTTTATCAGTACACCCACAGAGGTCTAATCCTACGGGTCAAACGCAACAACGGTTGGCAGCACTACCATTAGTTGCAGCACCAACCTCCACGGCTGTCCAAGCTCCATTCATTGCACCTACCCAAAACCTAGTTCAACCTAACGTTTCTCAAAAGTTAATAACTACTATTGAGTCATTAACAGCTCGGTTAGAAACTATGGAAGGGAAACGGGCGCAAGTTCAACCTGAAAAGAAAGTTTACCCTGAATGGGTAGATGCAATTTCTCCTCCATCCAGTTTTGGAAATCCTATTTTCCCTACTTTCAATGGATCAGGCGACCCTGAACAACATTTGACGCATTACGTATCTTGTTGTGATCCTATGATGGGAACTCCAGAGCAGCAAGAAGTAGTGAAACTCAGATGCTTCGTGCGAACCTTGCAAGGACGAGCTTTTGTCTGGTATACAAGCTTGCAATCCCGGTCAGTCATCGGATGGGAGGATCTTCGTCAAAAATTCCTTCTTCAGTTTAGCTCAACTTTGCCAAAAACGACAGTTTTTGATCTTACAAACTGCAAGCAAAGGGAGAATGAAAGTGTCTCTGATTTCATTGCTCGTTGGAAGGGATTAACATATTCCTTGAGTTTATCACTCCCTCAGGAGGATTTGTTGCCAATCTGTGTGGCAAATTTGCGTGACGAATTACGCACGCCATTGATCCCTGTGAAATACACAGGAGGGTTTTGAGACCTTACTTCAATCGCTCAACAGATTGAAGATTCCCTTATACAGGCTAAGGTTAAATCTCGTGTAATTCCATCAGCTCCAGGAAGAAGAATGGGTAAAGCAGAAACTGCTACAGTTATGCTTAAACAGGCACCTGTACCTATTTCTACTTCAAAACCTTCATCTTCTTGAAGGGCTCCACCTCCTGAACGCCAACAACAAAGGCTGTTTCGTCCAAATGATCAAAAAGATCAACGACAAAAACAATTTGAGGATATGAAGAGTAAAACATACTCTTTCCGAAGTGAGCAGGTTCCTGGTTACTTCATTTCAGCTCTGGAAAATAATTTGGTTCAATTACCAGTGCCCAAGTGGCCAAACAAGGAAGGAGATGAAGACCGTCCCAATTATTGTCCCTTTCATCAAATGTTGGGACATCCCATCCAGGAGTGTTTTGTCTTTAAAGACCTCCTACAAAAGATGGTCGATTTGGGACAGGTCAAATTGAAGGGTTCTTCAGCTCATGTAGCGTGTATTACCGCTACAGATCCAGAGGAAGGAGGCGAGTGGCAGGAAGTCAAAAGCAAAACTGTGAAAAAATATGATGATTGGTTGGTCAGAAAGACAATCAATCGGACCCATTCCATTTTGCGAACACAATTGAAGAAGCCAATTGTGTCTCCTACAAAAGCTGCAGTAAAGCCTCCATCAAAAGACAAATCCTCAAAAGGGCAGAGCAATTCAAAGAAGAAAGAGGAATTAGAAGAAGATGAGTATGTATCAAAGCCTAAATTGTCTTTGACTCTGGCAGATTTCATGCCATCTACTTCAAAGCAACGGGCACCGCCCCATCAAACGGCACAGCCTAAACAGGCTAACCAGGCAGAGTCTTTATCAGACGAAGAGTTAATCTTTGGTTCTGTTAACATGATTCAATTAACAGATCCATATTCCAGTCTTGATGAGCCCGAATTCCTTGTATCAAATAAAGGAACCCGAGGAAGTTCTAGAGGTTCAGGATATAGGGGAAGACGTGGATCTTTCCAAAGCCACTACTCTAATTCTACCCCTGCTAGCACTGTATATGCAGCAGAAACTCGTGGTAGAGCCCTTCAACAAGCTCAAAAAGAACAAGCAAGTTCTTCTGCCGATGGACAACTCAGTTTTGGCACAGTTATTTTGGAAGACCGATTAAAGGTTCCATCTTATTTATCTCAGAAAGTAAATGGATCTAATCAGTCTAATCTTCCAAAACCTAGGATGTTGCCAACTTCAATACAAGATGCATCAGCTTCCAAAGCATCTGCTTCCAAGGTACCTGCTAAACCGCATATTCCTATTGGGAAACGCAGGCCTCTAGATCAAAAGTATGATATATTGAAACACTTGGCCCAAGTACCAGCCATATTATCAATTTTGGATGCTTTGAATCTATCAAGAGATCTTTGGGAAGCACTCATTGAAGCTTTGTCAAGTCCTCAGGAGTTTGAAGCTGAAATTGCTGCAGCTGAAATTTATCACATAGAGAATAATCCTGCAGAATGTCATGCAGTGATATATTTTACTGATAAAGATGAAGATGATGTTGTTCATGGGCACATAAAACCTTTGTACTTATCTGGCAAAGTCAATGGTATAGATGTTCGAAGAGCTTTTATTGACAATGGTTCAGGAGTCAACCTCATGCCCATTCGCACACTTCGTCGATTGGGCCTCACGGAATCTGATTTATCTCCTTCTACCATGATGTTGCAAGGATATGATAAAAATGAACAAGAACCACTGGGAGAAGTTACACTCAGAACTCAGTTTGGAGATCTTGTTTCCAATTCAGATTTCATGATTGTTGATCAAGACTCAGCTTTCAATATCTTGCTTGGAAGACCCTGGCTACATCAGTATGCAGCTATTCCGTCATCATACCATCAATGTCTCAAATACTGTTTCGATGGTCAAGTTGGAACATTGTATGGTGATAAGGCCCCGTTCAAGACATGTGAGTCTCAATACATTGAGGCGGAATTTTATCACATGAAGGGAAGAGAAAAATCTACAATGAAGGAAATTACCAAAGTTAATGCTCCATATGGTTTGGAAAAAATTCCAATAAATCCATTTTCACATGTGAGTACAGATTATGTGTTACCTATCAGTCAAATTGACAAAATAGGCCCAAATCAAAATACTCTTATGGAAAGATCCATAATGTCAATTACGGCAATCGAGCCAGACAACATGGGAGAAATTGGTAACTTACCAAGCAGTGATGAAAGCATAAGTGGTGACGTTTTCATTTCGTCTGCTGAAATCCAACAAGTCTATACTTCGCTAATCAGGCCAGAAGAAGTTATAGCAACACCAGAGGTTAATAATGATGTCGATTCTCGATCCATCATCTCCACTTTGATTCCCAAAGAAGACCCTTTATCATCAATAGGGTCGGAAATGGAAGCTTCTTCTTCAAAATGTGAAAATTTTGACATTTCTTATGATCATGATAATTTCGTTTTTTCATCTACTTTGCAAGTAGAAACGGAAGAAATAACACATGATGAAGAGGAAGAGGAAGATCTTAGAGATGCTCCTCCAGCATTTGAAGAGGGTATCTCTACCACTGTGGATGAACTCAGAGAAGTAAATCTGGGTACAGAGAAAGATCCACGCCCCACTTTATTTAGTGCGGCCATGACCCATGAAGAACAAGAGATGTATATTTCTTTTCTAAAGAAAAATAAAGATATTTTTGCTTGGAATTATACAGAGATGCCCGGCCTTGATCCTGATGTTGCCACCCATCATTTGGGTTTGCCAAAAGAACATCGAGGATTCAAGCAAGCCACGAGAAGAACACACCCAACCTATGCTTCCAAAATCGAGGCTGAAGTGGATAAGCTTATCAAAGCTAACTTCATCAGAGAAGTTCAATATCCCAAGTGGTTGGCTAATATTGTCCCAGTAAAGAAAAAGAATGGACAAATTAGGGTTTGCATCGATTTCAGAGATCTTAATCAGTATTGTACCAAAGATGATTTTCCAGTTCCGATTACAGAACTCTTAATTGATGCGACAGCTGGCTATGAAGTACTTTCTTTCATGGATGGATATTCTGGATATAATCAGATCCGAATGGCCCCAGAAGATGAGGAATATACAGCCTTCAGAGCTCCTCAAGGTGTGTTTTGTTACCGGGTGATGCCCTTTGGTTTAAAGAATGCAGGTGCAACATATCAACGCGCCATGCATCGTATCTTCAAACCTTTTTTAGGGAAATTTGTTGACTGCTATGTAGATGATTTGGTGGTTAAATCCAAACAACGTTTTGATCACTTGGCTGATTTGAAAATCATATTCCACAAGCTTCGACAACATAATTTGAAGATGAACCCCTTAAAATGTGCTTTTGGGGTAACCTCAGGAAAATTCCTCGGCTTTGTTGTACGCCATCGTGGTATTGAAGTTGATCCTGAGAAGACCAAATCAATCCTTGGTATGTCACCTCCTCAGAATTTGAAAGAATTAAGAGGACTTCAAGGACACTTAGCCTATATTCGGCGTTTCATCGCCAATTTGGCAGGCAAAAGTTTACCCTTTACCAAATTATTGAAGAAAGGAGTCACTTACCAGTGGACTGAAGAATGTCAAGAAGCATTTGATGTTCTCAAGAAATACCTCTTGAGTCCACCAGTACTCATGCCACCTGTTGAAGGTAGGCCTCTTATCCTCTATGTGACAGCTTTAGAGTGATCATTGGGTGCCTTTCTCGCTCAAAAGAATGATGCTGGGAATGAAAATAGTCTCTACTATCTCAGTAGAACTATGCTTGAAGCAGAAACCCGATATTCGAGTATTGAAAAGTGCTGCCTAGCATTAAACTTTGCAGTTCAGAAACTAAGACACTACCTGCAACATCACGAGGTCCAATTGGTATCTCGTAATAATCCACTCAAATTCATCCTTAGTCGTCCAATGCTTACAGGACGTCTGGCAAGGTGGGCGGTTATTCTACAGCAGTTCGACATCCAGTATGTGTCTCAAAAGGCAATTAAGGGCCAAGCTCTGGCTGATTTCCTGGCTGAACACCCTTCAGTGGAAGACACGTATTCAGATATCGAACTCCCTGATGAGGAAGTTTTTTCTATTCAAGAGAGTCCTCAAACATGGGAAATGTATTTTGATGGTGCTTCTAGAAGTCCAACAGGAAAGAAAATGGAAAATCCTAAATTCAACAATGTTGGTTTAGGAATTGTGCTCATTTCTCCAGATAAGGCAGTGTTACCTTCTTCCTTTTTGTTGTGGGAAGGTGGTACCAATAATGAAGCTGAATACCAAGCTCTCATTACAGGCTTGGAGTTAGCGCTTCAAGCACAAGTGAATCACTTAAAGGTGAAAGGTGATTCAGACCTGGTAATCAAACAAGTCAATGGGGATTATGCCATCAGAAAAGAAGAATTAATCCCTTTGTATGATTACGTCAGAGAGTTAATGTCGGAATTCCCTTCAGAACCGACATTTTCTTATGTCCCAAGATCACAAAATGCTCAAGCTGATGCACTGGCTAATATAGCCACAGCTTTAGCAGATCCAAATCGGGACGAGACAACCATCTGTATTGCCCACCGTCGTGCAATTTCACCTTATGTTCAAGTCAGAACAGAGGAAATTAATGAAATTAGTCCCATTCCTGAACCATATGGTCATACTACAGGATGGATGTCACCTATCAGGGAATACCTTCAAAATGGAACACTTCCACCTGATAGAGCCGAGAAAGAACAAATTCGGCGACGTGTGGTCAATTTTACTCTTTATGATGGTCCAAACCACCTCAAGAAAATTCTCTACAAACGTGGTTTTGATGGAGTTCTCTTCAGATGTATTGATGGTGAAGAGACAATGGCTGTCATAAAAGAAGTACATGTAGGAGTCTGTGGTGCCCACCAGTGTGGACATAGATTGTCTGATCAAATTCGAAGGCTTGGATACTTCTGGCCTTCAATGATACAAGATTGTGTTAATTTCACAAAGAAGTGTCATTCATGCCAAGTATATGCCAACTTCATTCATCAACCTCCAGAGTTGCTTCATACAGCTAAATACTCATGGCCATTTTCCACATGGGGAATGGATGTGGTGGGACCTTACCCTTCAGCTACGGCCAAGCAATTTAAGTACATTCTTACTGCTACTGATTTCTTTTCCAAATGGGCAGAGGCAGTACCTCTCAAAGAAGTCAGTTCTAAATGCATTGTTAGCTTCATCAAGTTTATCATCATTACTAGATTTGGTGTCCCTCATACCATATTGACGGACAACGGCACCAACTTCTGTTCTTCTGAGGTAAAGAAATTGTATCAAGAATACAACATTAAGTCCAACCATTCATCTCGATATCATGCAGCGGCTAATGGCCAGATAGAGGCCTTCAACAAGACTCTTTCGAATATACTGCAAAAGATGGTAGATAAAGATAAGAGGTCATGGCCTGATAAACTCTTTCATGCTTTATGGGCTTATCGGACTACCACTCGCAATGCGACGCGGTCAACTCTATATTCATTGGTATATGGAACAGAAGCAGTCTTGCCAATTGAAGTTCAACTGCCCTCACTCAGAATAGCCATTTGTGATCAGTTATCAACAGATGAGAAATCCCAAAAGCGGTTGATTGAATTGGAACAGTTAGATGAGAAAAAATTGTGCACTTTGCACCACTTGGAAATCTATCAGAATCAGATAGCTCGAGCTTTTAACAAAAAAGTTCGTCTTCGTTCATTCATTCAGAGAGAATTGGTATTGGTTCTCAGAACACCAATGATACCAGGAAAGAAGCCTCCCAAGCTTGAACCAAAATGGGAAGGACCTTATTCAATACATAAGGTCTATTCCAATGGAGCGTATTCTCTGATCTCAATGGATGGAGAACTCATCACGACTCCAACCAATGCCAGATTTCTGAAGAAGTATTTTGTATAAACACAAAATATGGTCCCCAGAACCAAGACTTACAATTGGTTCATACAGCATGACCTTAAACTGCATCAGCAATGGTCCAGTATGACCCTAAACTTTAACTTGGTCCAGTATGACCTTAAACTACAACTTCGTCCAACATGACATTAAACTGTGTCACACTTTTGTCCGAGATGACATTAAACTATAATATGTCCAGCATGACGATAAACTGTACGGTCCATGCATATGACCTTAAACTATTCGCACTTATGTCCCTGCAACATGACACTAAACTGTGCAACACCAATAGTCCTAACTGCAAGACTTTAAACTGCATAGTCCCTGATTTTGTCCTACATGACAATAAACTGTATAGAAGTTCCTATATTTTGTCCGAGATGACATTAAACTATATTGTGTCCTAGCAACATGACATTAAACTGTGTGGCACTTCCAACGTCCAGCATGACGATAAACTGTAAAAAGTCCCCAGAACTGATATCTTCATATTGGTTCACCTTAGTCCTAGCTACATGACTTTAAACTGTACAGCACCAGTTCGTCCTTGCTATATGACGTTAAACTATACAGCAATGGTCCAG
Organism: Viscum album; assembly: GCA_963277665.1. Taxonomy (NCBI): domain Eukaryota; kingdom Viridiplantae; phylum Streptophyta; class Magnoliopsida; order Santalales; family Viscaceae; genus Viscum; species Viscum album. Next base: position 1,078,762,919 of record OY728145.1, on the reverse strand, counting down.
TATGACTTTAAACTGCAACTTCATCCCACACGACATTAAACTGTGAAAAAAATTTTTTTGAACCGTCCAGCATGACCCTAAACTGCATCATCCCTGGTCCATGTATATGACCATAAACTATTTACCATATCCAGCAAGATTTTAAACTGTGACGTCCTAACTACATGACGCTAAACTGTATAAAAGTCCCTCACGTCCGGAAAGACGTTAAACTATATAATCATCAAAAGTCCAGCATGACATTTAAAACTGCACAATCCCCCTTTCGTCCAATATGACGTTAAACTATATTGTCCCCACCGTCTTAACTACATGACGCTAAACTGTACAGAAAGTCCCTTTTTATGTCCTACATGACATTAAACTCTACATCGTTAAGGTTGTTATTACCTCTTGTTTCTCACACCGAGTATGACTCACGTGAGCTTAGAGCGAACATCAACCATAACACTCCCTTTGGGCCACTAACCATGTGTAAGTCCCAACAATATTTTTTATTAGATCATTGTCCATAAGAACAACTTGATCATTGATTCATTCTTTAATTGAACTACACAGACTTTGATCCTTGCCCTCCAGGCTGGGTATGTAGGCAACCTCCCAGGGTTTAAGCCCAAAAACAATCTCTTCACATCGGTTCACCACCATCTCATATGATGGTGATTTGTGAAACCACCCCTGGAATCAATATCTTTACATTGATTCACTTTCGTCCTTGTTATATGACGTTAAACTATACAACACTTTTTGTCCGGTACGACAATAAACTACAATATTCTTTGATTTCCTCATTTGAAAAGGAACCATTATTAACATTGATTCTTTTTCAATCATGGTTTTCATTTTCAAAAGACTACGTACATACATGGTAATACCTAAACTTTTTATCTTAGGTTAAAACCATCATTGCACTAAAGTCCCCTTTCACCCTTCACATGTACGAACCAAATTTGTACAAAGGGTAGTTCTAGAACTACGTGGACTTGATTCCCATCCTTATGGGATACGTAGGAACATTCGAGTGTCCCTCGAATCCAGTCCCAAGTCTTTTGGGCCTAACCCCAAATTTTACTTTCAGTCCCTTGGCTGAAAAGTCCTCATGAAAACACACACTATGTATTCATTATTATGGTCCGAATTCTATGACCCTAAACTAAGATCACTCATACTTTTGTCCTGCATGACGTTAAACTGCATTTCAAGAACTACGTATGGCATGATTCTCATTCTTATGAGATACGTAGTGAAGTCCAAATTTTAATTCAGGACCCAGCCACAACATGATTATGGTTTTCATTGACCTATGTATCTCTATATACATTGGACAATACCCATCTTTATGTGTTATAATCCTAACCTTAAATATTTTCAGATCTTCATAACCCTTTTCATGACTTCTAGTCACAAAAATGTCAAACTTCTGAGAATTCTTTTGCCTGACTATGCAGCACGTGCCCATAGGTGGCCTTGCATAAATAGTCCACATAACAGACTTGTCAGCCAAAATATGCTATTCATTTGACTATGCAGCCAATGCCCATAGGTGGCCCTGCATATTTCAACCCCCTAACGGGTTTTGTTAAATAATAGTAACTTCATTCTTGGGAAGAATGCCTCTTTTGTCCTTATTTGTCTTAAAACAACAGTATGTAGGGATCCGCAAAAAGTAGCCATCCTTAAACATATTTGTCCCATATCATTTTTTTCATGATCTGAAAGTATTCAAGTCTATGGTTTATTCTTCTTCCCTATGTTTGGGTCAGACCTTCGTAGGAGTGATATTCATCCAGTTCTTCGATATTCTTGTTTGGAAATATCTTCTCCATATTCAAGTACCTCTTTCCATACAACAAACTCTATGCTTTAGAAAATTTGAATCTCCATAAACTTTCACTGGCTTTTAGCACTAGGAAAGTAAAATTTCTGGGAGTTCTTTTGCCTGACTATGCAGCACGTGCCCATAGGTGGCCTTGCATAAACAGTCCACATAACAGACTTGTCAGCCAAAAGATGCTATTTTATTTGACTATGTAGCCAATGCCCATAGGTGGCTCTGCATATTTCAACCCCCTAACGGGTTTTGTTAAATAATAGTAACTTCATTCTTGGAAACTGCTTCTTCTAATGCCTTTTTAGCTCTTTTTCATATCATTCCTCAGATTCAAATATTCTTAAGCCATAGTTTACATTTTTTCCCTCATGCTTGAGTATGGTAAAATGTTTTCAGATAAATTGTCAAGGAATTGAATCCATTTTTAATCCATTTTTCGGTCAAAGATATTTTGACCTTAAACATTAGCCCCTTTATGTCCGGTGTGAATGACTTTAAACTACCCACACAAAAGACAAAGGAACTCTGAATAAAAGTCAAGTTCCAGCTCACTAAATATACATTTTTTGTATGATTTAGGTAATATTGAGCAGTTAAAAGATTCAAAGTTTGTAGGGTTATTTATAATAATCCTAGTAAAAATCAAACTATGCTTACTAGGCCCATTGGCTTAAGTAAGTTTGAAGCAGGTAATGAAAGAATGCAGGTACAAATGATCGAAGACGAAAGTTGTTTTTCATTGATACACAAGAGTTAAAAGGACATCCACAGATTGGAGTCTCTTCTATTTTTCAAGAATTACAAGAGGCTTTCAACATAACACTTCATTTGATTTACGGCATCCCGAGCTTCATCAGCAACCACCTAGAATTCATTCATTCAAATGGATACAAAAAGAGATGCAGTGATACCAGCTCTTCTTGAAAAAGTTGTAAAAGGATGTTCTTGAGTGCGGTTTGAAAAAATTTTCTGCTGATCAAACAGTGACTCTGTTTCTGTCCAAGAGACTTAGAAGATGGATACATGGATTTGAGAATGGAGCATTGGAAGTAAAGAGCCATTTGGAGAGAGTACTCTTTTCAGATATTGCTCTAATACCATGTTTGTCTTCTCTCCACCAACTGGTAGTGGAAAACATTTCAGCCCATGGATTTGCCATTTTCATATCTGCAGGGAAATGGTACGGAAGGAGAATTTGAAAGTTCACACCATTGTTGTTGCTATTAATGCACAGCATAACCGAAATGAAGGAGTAGCAGCGCAGCTGCATTTTCAGATGTATAGTTGTTTGCATTTTGAACATTGACTCCTTGCAAGTGACCATTAGAGACAAGTAGATGCTCTGTGGGAAGTTATGATGATATTTCTTCAAATACTTAGCCAAATCTGGGAAAGTGCTGTCGCAAATGTCATAGTAATCATGGCCAATGATGTTCATCATATCATCAATCCTCTTGCTAGCCAGTTCATAAGCCGTTCCAATTCCCTTGAGAACCACTGAATCTGCACAAAAGATGAATAAACTAACTCTTAAATGGGTTTTATTTTTCATAAATTTTGTGAAGAAATTTGGAAAAATGGCTAAGGCATTAAGGCGCGCAAGTCTAAACATGGCGCGCAAGTGTTCACAATGCCACGCTAGTTTTTGCCGCGCAAGTATCAACTGCGCAAGTACGAATACCTTTACAGGAGCGCGACATCAAGGAAAACAGAGCAGACTTGAGCGGCTTAGGTGACCTGCGCGGCGAGAGCTCGAGAAGGTATGAAGTCCGGAAATCCGGATAATTGTACGGAGGCAAGGCTGTGTATTTATAGGCTCGGAAGCCTACCTGCGCGCCGTACCCAGAGCAATTAAGGCCTGCGCGACGCACACTTGCGCGCCGCCCTTTGCGTCCTGAAAAACTTGCGCGCCCTCCCTTTTCCTTTGGAAGGATTTGATTTCCTCAGAGTCAATTCCTCATTTCTTTCCGGATCCAACTCTGAGGGGGGACTTTTGTTGACGCTCCTTTCGTCACAGAATCTAAAGATCGGAAAAGGGAATATCTGAGCTCAAATGTGATTCATCCTTTGAAGAAACATCAAAAATCGACAAAGGGATGAACAAGGAGAACATTGCCCATAGGTTGCGCAAGCTCCCTCTTGGTCGCGCAAGTACACTTGCGCGCCGACTCAATACTTGCGCGACTCCTCATGGCCGTGCAAGGGACTTGCGCGACATATGTGATAACCGCCCAGTAACCGCCTGAGGTCTTCTTTTGCCTATAAATAGACCCTGTGGGCCCCCCATTCAGGAGGATCTTTTTCCAGAAACTCGGATTGAAACTCCCGACACCCAAGTCTCTTCTCAAAGCTTCCGGAACACTTCTAAGGTAATTTCTTACCTAGGACGGATGATCTAAAGAGAAGAAGGAAGGCCTAAGTGTTGAAACTTATCAAACACTTGCGCGCCAACTTAATTCCTTCAATATAACTTGCGCGTCCCTTTTCTGGAAGAACCTCAAGGGAATTCTAAAGGGTTTTATCAAGAGTCGCTCAAGTATTTCAATTCTGATTGAAAATCGCGCAAGTACCCCTCAGGTCGCGCAAGTATACTTGCGCGACCCAAACTTGCGCGCCGCCGCTGGACTTGCGCGCCTTTCGAGACTTGCGCGCCCCTACCTTTTTGGGTGCCTTTCTTGCCCATTTCATCCCTCTTAAGCCATTTCACCTTTCCTATTCAAGATTCAGTCTTCAAGATACTCTTCAAAGCCATTTATGGCATGATTTCTTGATTTGACATCCTTGTCTGAAAGGAATTCTGTGAAATATCTCTCAAAACCTAGTAATTTAAACATCTTTATGTAACCAAAGATTGAGAGTTCATTCATTCAACCTCATCCTTTAAGATGAGAGAATCCCCCTTAACTTGGGTTTCCTTTTCAGGAATAATCCCCAGTTATAAATCCCTTTAATCTTGGGAATCCTCCTCAGGAGTAAGCCCCAAATCCTTAAAGTTCCCAATCATGGGCATCTTTCTTAAAGAATAAGCCCCAATCAAGTCCTTAAATCTTGGGCATCCTCCTCAGGAGTAATCCCCAAACCATAATCCCTAACCTGGGCCTCCTTTTTTAGGAGTAAGGCCCAGTCATAACATTGGGCTTCCTTTTCAGGAGTAAGCCCCAAGTCCCCTAACCTAGGCTTCATTCTCAGGAATAAGTCCTAGTCATAAATCTTGGGCATCCTCCTCAGGAGTAAGCCCCAAACCATAATCCCTAACCTGGGCCTCCTTTTTTAGGAGTAAGTCCCAGTCATAACCTTGGGCTTCCTTTTCAAGAGTAAGCCCCAAGTCCCCTAACCTAGGCTTCCTTCTCAGGAATAAGTCCTAGTCATAAATCTTGGGCATCCTCCTTAGGAGTAAGCCCCAAACCATAATCCCTAACCTGGGTCTCCTTTTCAGGAATAAGACTCAGTCATAACCTTGGGTTTCCTTTTTCAGGAGTAAGCCCCAAGTCCCCTTAAAATTCTTTTAACCAGTCATAATTTACCTTTGATTTGGGTTTCCTTTTCAGGAGTAAAACCCAATCATAATTCCCCTGCTAACTTAGGCATCCTTTTTTAGGAGTAAGCCCGAATATTAGAGTATTTAAATCTCCATGAAGCACACATAACTTTATGGACCCTGTTCATGGATTTTATCCCTCAAAAGTAAATCCTAAACCTTCATCTATCTGGGCAATCATCCGAACATAAGCCCCAAACAAATTCTTATGATTGCATCTTTTATGGAATAATTGTCTAAATTTTACCAATACCTCTTGTTTCTCACACCGAGCATGACTCACGTGAGCTTAGAGTGTAAAAGTAATTATGACATTTATCTTTGAGCCATCAATCATAAACATCATACCCCATTTCTCGAACTACGTGGGTTCTGATTCCATTTTTTCAAAAGAAAGGATACGTAGGTAGCCCATTTATGGGTTCGATCCCAACTTTGAAATAATCTCTGTCCTTCTGAATGACAATAAACTTCAAGTGCCCCACAGAGTGGCTTTAAAACCAGCCTGGTCATCATAAATGACCAAGAGACATTTATATAAATGTTTTGAAGGATACCATTGACCAAGAATCTCTAAACAAATATAGATGATTCTCTATTGATGAAGAACCTCGAATACATATAAAAGACTCTCTAAATTTCTTCCATATTTAATCATTGATTGTTAAAACTAAAGGAAAGCACATTTTATACTTGGTAATGTAATAAGGATTCACGAACATAACTTAAATCTATAAAGAGAGTCCCGGAGTAGACAATAATTCCCCTCAAAAAGGTGTGATGAGTCCGACCTCCCATCCTCTCGACCAATGAAAATTCCTAAGCCTCATTAGTCCACAAGCTAATGAGCACCTGCCTTTGGAAAGTAGGTCCAAACGGATGTGGAATCATTGGATGTTTCCGGTTCTACGAACAAACCCGTTAGAAACCGATCGGAACGTTTGAATCTCCCGTCCAGGAGGTCATCCCCGGATTCCGCGCGAAACAGTGACACAAGTGTATCTCATCTACTTAGTATAAGTATTTCAATTCAACACATACCACCTAATAACAAAGGATAAATTTATAACCATATAATAACCCTTTTATATTTATCGATAACCATATTCAAATTTAAATATAAATACCTTATAATCCAATACACTTAATGAAATAAGATTCCTATATAGATCTAGAACCCATCTCACATTCTTTTAGGTGAAAAGATAGTTATATGAGAGTTATATCATAATGAAAAACTCTACCCATAAAATGATATCTCTTATTGTTGGATAAAATAACCCATCCACTATGTTCCTTGTATAACATATAAAAATAACTCTTATTTTGGTATAAATGGAAAGAACACCCATAGTCCAAAACCCACTCAGTATGAAGCATATCAAGGGAAATTATAAACACTTGAGTACTATCATATCTTTGGTCTGAAAAGAGATAATGATATCTAGATTCGTTAAAACGCTCATCATAGTAAAAATTATGGAATTTGGGCATAATAGTCCTAGGTTTACATAAATTATTTCTGGTAACCTCTCTCAATTTGGATTTATATAAATCCTCCACAGATTGGATTTAGTTATTTATACACTTCTTGTTCTTACCTTTATTCTTCTAGGAAAACCCAGAATGACCTATATTTCTCAAATAGTTGGCTTCATATTTAACCTTATCCTTCCCTTTCAACACAAAATAAAGAAAGAAAAATTATTCTTTTTCTATGGTATAAGTGTCTTTTTCAAAAAAAATAGTATTTATAATAAGTTTAGTTAAACTATATAAGGAAATTAAATGAATAATATCTTGGTCCTAATCTGCAACATTAACATCATTATTGGAAATGTTAAACAATATTTTATTAAACTCATCAAGATGGGCTTGGATGATAATTCCAAGATGCATCTTTAAGGTGTGTAGTTTATTTTTTTATATCAAAAATCTTCAATTGAAGTTTCATTATACAATTTTCACATCGTAGGCCAAATTATTATTGTAGATGTTTCATAAGAAACCTCCTCAAAAATTCTATTTTCTAAGGATAATATTAAAGAGCTATGTGATTTAATTGAAATGTTAGAATGGTCATACGAATAGGTGGATATGGTATGTCCATCATTGGACTGATTTATATAACACTTATTGGGAACATGGAACCCATCATGAAGCCCTTTTTGAAAGAAAATCTCTCATATTAGGTATTTAAAGATTTATTTAATTGTTAGTATTTAATTTATCAATCTCATTCTTATTGGAATCCATTATCATATGTTTAAAGCTATAATACCAACTATTAAGGGTAAACTATAGTGTTATTCCCTTATTCAATTCCCAAGACTAGGAAATAATAAAAAATTATAGTTTGTAAAGAGTTGAGAAACAAAGGAAGAGCAATATATGTAAATTGAGCAACCAAAGCAAGTAAAGAAAGAAAAGAGGAAAGAACAAAGGGATTTAACAGGGTTTAGACTATTTGTGTCATACTCCATGATAATATAACCCCGTATTCCCACTTTTATTAAATATAAATAAACATACATGGAAAATGAGATAAGATACAAACAAGATAGAAATAAGAATAAAACCACAATAATTGAAATCACAAATAATATTAAGAAGAATATCTTATGAAGAGTTGGCTTTACACACCAACTTCAACACACTGGTTTTCTGGGATACTCATTTAGGGTTGATAAAAGACAAGAAATATCCTCGCAATTAAAATAAAAACATATCCACTAAAACATAACATCGAGGAAAGATATGATCTTTAATGGAGAGGGAAGTGGAATGTCTAACATTGAAGATTACCTCTATCTTTGATCAAAATTGTCTGAAATGATCTCTTTCTCTCCCTCTTTGTAATTGTAATAATCATCTATCTAGAAACCATCACATGAGTCATTCTATCCCAATATGGATATAGTGAGAAGATATATTTGAGGGAATCAAGGGTGTTCATAATAGATCAATGGAAAACATGGAATGAATTGATCCCTAATCTCCCTAGAAGACAATAATAATAAAAAACAATCCCTATACAAATGTTACATAAAATGTTGTGAAAAGTTTATCTACCAGCTGTTTGAGGGTAACCTGGATGATTCATCAAGGTAAATTGGTTGAACCCCTACTTCGTAAAGGACATTTAAACACTACATAAAGGTAACATGCCCACTGTGTAAAGGTAAACCATTGTGAACATGGAATACATAATATTCTGTAGGTACTTCACATAAGGGTTACCAAAGAATATAAGGAAAACATAAGTGTAAACCAAGGCCAAACATTTAGGTGAAACTCACACCATGTAATAGTGAAATATATTTTTAAAAATATAATAAATCCACGGAAATAAAAAATATATAATTATAATAATGATATAAGTATTATAAACTGAATAAAAAACGATAAATAAATTCGTTTCATTTTGAAATCAGTCAAGAATACTAAATTAACATTCCAAAATATATTTATTTATTGATTCAAATTCCAATAAATTATGCATTAATATAACAAATGTATTAAAAGATTCATTATCCCTTGAAGGAAACCACCATAGATTTAATTTCGATATCACAGAGAAACATAAAAAATATATGCAATAATTAAAACAACAATATCACACATCAGTTATTTTTTTCATGCATCAAGCTTCTCCTTGGTGGGTTTAAATCTAGTGTCATAGAAGATAGAGCTTCTATAAATTCCACCTTTCACGTAAATAGTGATGGTTGTCCCAATATATAATGTACTACTAAGAATTAATTTAAAAGGAACATCTCACATACCATTTGTTACAATCAGATTAGTTGTTACATTATTCTATTTAGGGATAATAACTTTGTGAGGGACTTTGGTAATGGTAGTCTCCATTTTGTTCTATCCCCACTACACCCAAGATTGGACTTCACCTAAAACCTTAACCATTCCCTCAAAGATGAGTTTCAGGATAAAATTCATGGTGTGATTTATTTTTTAAAAGTTTCTATTTTCTTAAGGCAGAAATCATATTTATTAAAAGATATTATGTATTTTTCATGCATTGTAATTCTTGAAATCTTGAAAAATATGATATATTATGTATTTTTTAGTATCTGTAATAAATATATAACACATGGATAAAATTATAATTTTTATCTTAAGTATTTAAATTTTCATGTCCAAAATATTTAAAAGGCTTGGAAGAATTTAGAAACCTATTAAGAATTAGTTATTTTGAAAAGTCTTATATGATACACATAGGTGAAATATAAATTACTAGGTGTTAATTTTTGTCATAGGAGAATATATTACATGATATATAGAAAAATATTACACATTAAAAAGACAATAATAAAACCTTATGAATATCGTAGATAAAACATACCTTACATGTTATAACCTAAATATCGGAGAGAGAGTGTCACATGATGTATCAGGTATATAATAAAATATTATCCATGATATGGAATCCACATATTTTAGAGACATAAATAGAATCTAGCATCTAAATCTTGCAAATTTAAGTTGTGATATATGAAATTAGGATCTTAAATGTGAAAAGTAGATATTTTTTATGATTTTGGGAAGGAAAAAGTTCAGAAAACTAGAGGAAAAGAAATATGTGAAGATGATTCATGAATAATATGATTCAAGGATATCATAACATAGATCTGAATAGAAACCATTATTTAAATTATTTATCATGAATTCTTACTACTTCAAAAGGCTTGTAGTTTGTTACTCTATTCTAACATAGTTTTGATTTTTCTATCTTCTACAATGTTGTCTAGATTATTCATGATGATTTATGATTTCAATATTCATAATTATATTCTAAAAATGATATTAAAATTTGTTTCATTGAATTTTATATAGGTTTAAATGAGTTATTGGTTGGTAGTATCATTCATAATGTTATGATATCATAATATTATTTCGTATGATATGTAATATAATGAGACTGGTGAAATTGAAAAGGGAGTGAGATTTGAAGAAGAATCTTATATATTGTTGCAATATTACTTTTTCTGTATGAAGAATGGTTCTATAATTTAGTTAAGTGTGTGGCTTATTTTATGTTTGAATTCATTTAGGGAAATATGAATAATTTATTACGAATGATTTCCTACCACCACCTATGAATGATTGTTCATGAAATAAATTCAAATATTATTGTTATGATTTGGAATATTGTAAGTGTAGAAATTATATATTTGATTTAGAAAGTAAATATTCAAATTATTTGAAGATGATAATTTATGGAAATAATTTTATTTATATTTAATTTGTTTCAAGTGAATTGACCAATCTAATTTCATTATTTTTTTGAATTAATATATTCAATAACTATTCTCTATTAAATTAGTTATTAGTATAATTTTTTTTGAATTATTGAAAAATAATTATGACTCAATGATTATTATTATTAATTTATTATATATATATTGTATAAGATGAATATTTATGGGGAAAAGAAGAAGTAAAGTGATAATACATGTAGACATTACAGAATACTACGTCATCAAATTAAGAAAAAATAATTGAGTTAATCTATAAATTTTATTATTCACATACTAACATTGTTTCTCTAACTGATAAAACAAAATAGAGAGAAGAATAAATATTATACATTGAATAACATTTGTTTCTACTTATGTTCTCATTAAAGATCATTAAAGTGAAGTATTATTTAGTGCTAAAACATGAAATTTGTTTAAATCTCTAGAAGAATACTCATATAATGTCATTTAATGAGGAAACTATGAGATAAAGTTATTATTTTTTGTATATTTCTTCTCTATATACTAATTGTTATGTTGTGTTACTCATATATGGGATAATTTTCAATTACTTATACTTAGTTGTGAGGTCACCAATAAATAAATCTAAAGGTTAGATGAAAGACTTATACACTAATTCAATTTTTTTTTCACTCAATTGTGAGATCCCTATGAAAAAATTGAAAGAAATAAATAATATTGCATTGGATGTCAGTAGATTGGAGTAAAGGTTTCTCTTATAGAATTATACTAATATAAATAATTATCCTTTCTCTTACCTTTTTCCACAACATTACCTAAATAAAAGAGAATATATCTATTTAATATAACACAAAAAGTGATGTTTAAATCTGTGAAATTTTTTAAGAGACACAATTAACCTCTTATTGAGTCTGTCTATGTTACTAATTTAACATAATATTTGGTATTATAGAACCCCACTTTTTGAGATATTTTTATTAAAAAATTTTATTCAATGTATTATCATTTAATCCTTAATATGTTAGAGATAATTATTCAATAAATAAAGACTGATGGATAATCCTAGAGAAGGTATATCGATGGTGAGATATTCTTATTTTAATATTGAGAATTGTGGTAGTTGAAAATATAAAATAGTAAACAACATTATTAATATTAGTTTAATAATTTATATAAATTTAGTGAAGCCTTATATGTTTTTTTACTGATAATCCAAAATTCAGGAATACAACTCAAGAAGTATATTATGATTTAAATTCAAAGGAAATAAATGCTATCAGTTGTGGATTATGACAAAATGAATTCAATATAGTTTCTCAACATGTTATTGGATATGACATGTGGTAGAATATTGATGTTTCCTATGAAGGAATCGAAGATGTAATACAATTAGGGTATAAAACTATAAAACATAAATTTGATACTTTTAGGATGATTGATAAAGAAATCATTAATCCTGATGTGTTAAGGAATGTGTATACCACACAGATTGGAATCAATGTTGATATTTTATAATTTTATTTCTTTGAAATTAGCCACTATATCTTTTTAAAGTTTCATTCCTTTAAAATATGTAACTCAACCTCAATCGTATACAAGGATTAGTTAATATTGTAAGGCACAATGTTTTTTCAAGGTTCAGTCCCAATGTGGGTAACTATTCCTTTCCATGTTGAATCAAGTAGATACATATATTTCCAAAATATAATTTAATTGAATACAATTTAGTAAAGTACTATCAAGATCCTTATCTCTCCAAAAAATAAATATAACTGGTTCCCACCAGTGATAATGTTTTCTTCTTCTTTAGAGCCAAAAAATAGGAACTCTGAAAACATCTTGTTATAAAATCTATCCCAAATTTCTCTGTAGAGTGGCTCACTATATGAAAATCCTTGTTATGGTTCTTCATCATCTGATACCTCTCTATATGGGTCTTCATTGTCTGATACACTTCATTCAGAAATATCAATACTCCTCGGAACCTATTTTTGTGGTTTTATCAATTTTCTTCCTTTAAACGGGCTCTCTCAAATGATCTGAAATAACTTTGTGAAGAGTGAAAACTCATAATAAACCTTCACCCATTTATATATGAAAATTAAGTAATAATCATGGTATCCAAATTTAAATTTACACCTTAACTCAAATTTCACTTGACCTCCTTCAATTCCTTCCAAATTATAGAGTCAATAATATTTCCAAGAAAATTATCAAATATCAACATTAATAACCTATTAAAATATCTATCAAAACTAGACAAGAATTATGATAATTGAATGTACATATTAGCATCATCATGATGTATGAATTTACAATATTTTTAAATGATCCTTAAATATATATACAATTATTCTTTGTAAAAAATCATTATTCTGGTATTAATTTGTCTCATAGTTCATTATATGAACTACTATATTCATTAAAGCTTCTTCAGAGATACTTTTTATTAATATTATTCTTTGGATACTTCTTTGTATGGGTTTATTCATTTAGAAAACCGATTTCATATAGACTCATGATTTTCTATGGGGTAAACATAATCTTTCTTGATATGGTGATTCTCTCGTTTCTCTATCTGGTCCTTGGTATAGGATTCCATAATATGGTTCTATTTTGTTCTATGATCTTGTGAAATCAAGTTCAATGGACTCTTAGATAAACACTCTATCCATTTAAAATCTATCCACAAATTTACATTTTTCTCTATCTGGAAAGCATCATATTTTCCTCTTAATACATTGAAACATCATCTTGTGAAGTTTTTTTAGGTTTCTCTATCTAATATATTCGAAAAGGTTCTCAATATGGTGTACAATTCTTTTTATAGAATTACAACATCATACCTGATAATTCTATGTATGATCATAAATTCATAGATTCAAATTCATACAACCATAACATATTACTTTATATCTTTGAAGATTTCATAATATTCAATTTCATAATTTTAGAATTTGAAATTTGTACAGACATTATCTATCACGTAACTTCATTAACGTACTCATCTTGAACCATGATAAATTTTATTAAAGCATCTTATTTCTTGGTAGGAGAATTAACTCCAAATTTCTAATATAAGTAGAAAATAATTTTCTCTTAAAACAAAAAAACATTCAATGAAAAAATGTGGACAGTGAATAAAACAATTCTACAAAATAAACCAGTGGATCTTAAATCTCTACCTTTAGATTATTGTAAATATTATCAATAAATATTTTACCAAATTTTTATAAACCACAATATTTCCAATATATTAGTGTCTAGAAAACATATTGATAAATTATACAATGTTTTTGAAGGAATTTCATCCATTGGGATAAGAAATGTTTTGGCCATGATCTTTATAAACACCTCAACAATCATCTTAATTTCATAAATTGTAACTTCCAGTCCTTTTATACCCCCTTTTATGATAATATTATCATCATATTTAACAAATATATAGTATATAGTTTTATCTATTTAGACCTTTTATCTCACATTGAAAAAATAATCAAAATGAATATGGAGGTTTACTAAAGAAATTTTAATATTTAGGGGTTGAGAATGAACATGTAATTTTAGTATTAACTCCTAAAATAATTCCCTTATCATATATTTGGTGAAAACATCAAAAAAGTAATATTTTTTTTAAATAAAATCATGTATTACTTCCATACTAGAAACCTTCTCCATAATCTAATTAAATTTAATATCAATGTGTTTTGATATTAATTTTTTTGTAGGTTATTTAGATAGATTAATGGAACATTGATTATCACAAATAATCTTCAATGGATTTTATAAATTCACCCAAAAATATCCTAGATAAACATTCATCCCCACAATTTGTGTACATTACTAGGTTTAAGAAATATATTCTACTTCTGATGCACTCAAAGTAACATAACATTATTTCTTACTATGAAAACCCACACAACTTTTTCCTAAGAAGAAAGTTTCTTCTGATGTTGACTTTCAATCATTGAAATCTCTGGGAAAATCAGTATAAATGAAACCAAAAAAAATTCTATTCATTACTCCATTTATACATTATGACATAATTTAGTATTCTTTTAACATACATGAGGATTCATCTTACTTCTAGTATGTGTGATTCCATTATACCACTCTGACATATTTCACAAAAAGTTAAAACAAATAAAATACCTTGACTTTAATCTAACAGATAATGTAATATTATGATTAAAATTCAAAAGTACTTCTAATTTATAGTTTCTACATGTTTTATTTACTCATATTAATAGCAATAAAAAATATTTTTAGTAACATACCTAGAATCAAATATTCTAGGATTTTATAAGAACTCCTTGCAATACTTTTACTCTAAGAGGAAGATGTATTTTACATTCTATTGAACATGAAATGCGAGAAATAAATTCAACTGACTATGAATTCCTATCTCATAGATTCTTTCCAATTTTTTAGTAAATACTTCATTATCTTTATCTATATCCCAAAAAACTTATCAACTTAAACAATGATTATCAGGGAACCTGTACTCAACTCTTTTAAATACATGGTACTGTCAACTTTTCCTTTATAAAATCTCATCTACTTGAGGAATCATTCATATTTGGAGTACTAAGAAGAATGGGACTATTTTAATATATACAAGGATTTATTCAGTTTACACACCATCATTCCATGATTATCAATATATGAACCTATTGGGATTCTCAATATAAAAATCCTTTTCAATTTCTCTATTCAATAATTATAACTAAACATCTATATGGTAGAATTTGTAATTTTGATGATTAGTATCAACCAAAAACATTCTCATAGTTTCAAGTATTTTAATAAAAGAAAACATTTATTTAATATCAACTCATTTTAATCAAGAATATACATTGTAAAATTATAATTATTTATTTTTAATAATTTCTCCATGTTTATTTAGCTTATTTCTAAACACTCATTTTGTTCATATAACACTCTATCCTTTTGTTAATAAACCACTTATAAAATATATTATGGTTATACCTCTGAGATAAGTGACGTTTGATTATAAATCCTTAATTTTCATCTAGTATAAACTAGATATTATTAATTTCACATGATATTATCAAAATAAAATTTATTTTTGAAAAGATCAAAAAAATTTGTGTTTTTATTTCGATCTCACTTTCCTCGTCACTAGACTAATCAGGATCAACATGAATAATATTAGGATCATAGTATTATTTTTTCTCATTGTAATCTCTCAACGTCATCCTTCTATCATTTATTACACCATCCTCATCATTTTAATTTTTTTTATTAATGTGGATTAGTTTTCGATAATGTTTGCATCAAATTAATCATTAATCTTTTTCATTCATTTATTCATACTCCTGCAACTTTTTATTTTGGATGAATATACCATGAAAAAACCTTCTTCCAATTATTCATCAAACCTATCTAAATTTATATATTTGATCCTTATTATTAAAGGAATTATAAATACTATAGAGTATTTAACATTACGTTTTTTTATTATACCACATCTCATAGATAGTAATTGTTTATTTCGGTCGAAGAAAACACTATTATTGAACATGTAAAACTATACATATAAATTCACTCTAGAAGAATTTTTATTTTTTATACTCTCTGAGAATGATTCTTCCCATATAAACTAGACTTCTATTTTTATTTACTACTACTCTATATTCTAAGGAGGGTTGGTATTATTATATTTTTTTAAACTCAATGTTTCTTTAGGTAGGAAATGAAAGAGGTACGTGTGTTCTTTATTACATTTTTTGTCAACATCAATATATGAACACTCATGTCCTTCTCAACTTACATTCTGAAACATATGAGAAAATATATAGCCAATTATTTATGTATTATGAAAATTATATTAGTCTTCTAATTGAAATAATAAATGAAAGAAAAAAAATAAAAAACAAACAATATTTATTGATGTATCATTGGTATATATAGAGAAGAATAAATGAGATCAAGAGGTTTGATGGACTATATTTCAACTTTCTTATGACTTCTTCTAACCATAATTCATTTCTATAAAGTTTTGTAAATGACATCATATTTCCTCTGCAATTTTGGTAAATATCTTATGAAAGATTCTATTGAAATTTTTCTCATGATTTTATAGATAGGATGGTCAAGTCATTAGTGTCATGAGTTATTTTCATCCCATGAATTCAAATAGAATTTTTTATTAAGATATCTAATCTAGAACATATTATCATTGATTGTTTCTCTCTTATTAACAACTATTTTTTTCAAACATAAAATGATACATAAATATTTTCGAAATATAACTTTCTTCCCATTACCATAGATTTTTCTAACACACATAATATTGTGTGTAAGTCCATTAATAAATAAAACATCATTTAATTTTAACATCTAGGAATCATTTTTTTCATACCAATTTCTCTTATTTATAAGGAAACATAATTTTCAAAAGTGACCACTCCTTCCTCATGTTGTTAAATTATTTTAAATATCTTCACATCACATTTCATATGTGAGTATAACCCACTATCAAGAATATATGATTTACTCACCATTCATGTGTTTATAGAAATATCATTAATAAAAATATGTGTCTTCAATATTCCTTTCACCATATTTCATTACATTTTTTTGGTAAAAGTAAATTTCCATAGAAATTTTGTTATGAAATTTTAAGAATAGTAACTTTTTTCGGTCACACATTCCACCATTTTTTTTAATAAATAAAATATATTTTTCCCAAATGTATTTTTTCCTTCTGTTTCCTTTTTTCAAGAATAATTATTTAACTTTAAAACTTTCCTTCATGTTCTTCAATTGTTGTTCCCATAAAGTTCCTAGCTACTCCCAATGAGAGAATGTTGTTCCAAAATTTGTATACTTTGTTTTTGAATATCCAACAATACAAATAATATCCCTTTTACATTGATATTCTATATAAGTAAGTTTTTCCATTGGAAAAGTTAGTTCAGAATCAGTGTGCATTAATGTATCTAATTTCCCTTAGTTTGGGGAATGAATATTCTAGAAGTTATTTTTGACATCTATTTATGTGATGTTTTTCTCAAATCCTTTCTCAACCCATTATATCTTATTTTTGATTCTTATAACTGCATGTTTAATACAATTAGATGAACTTTTATGTTTAGTATATGTGGATTTCACCAGATATTTTGGAAGAGTTCTTATAGTATCATGAGATGTTTCATCCTTTACCTATTAATTGTTTTTGAAATCCAAATTCATTTTTCTCAATGAATTATCAACCTTAATAAATATTGACTGTGTATTACAAAGATATTATTCTTTAGACGTATGTTTTTCATCAATATATTCTATTATTTTACGTTTTTAATCAACTTTAAGCATGAGTTTTTAAATTTATTCTATATAGGTATCTTCCTTTTTGAGAAATTATTCTTTTTCTCCATTATTATTTTCACATTCCTTCATCAATACTTTGTCCTCCTTTTTCAGCCTTTTGTTTTCACAAGACATTCTTCAATTTCAGATCTCAGCAAATATTCCATATTGTTTTATTCAACTTCTTCTTCTTCACAATTTGAATTATATTTTATTATTTCAATCTGATCCATGAATGTTATAAACATCTCCAAAACATCATCTTCCAATAAGTTTATATATTTGGATCTATCATATTCCCTTTCACTCAACACACTTATCTTGTTCATTCCATGGATATTTTTCTTACTTCTAGTAGATTTATAAACATCTTTATAAGTCTTACTCCACTTTTTTCACTGAGTTTTTTCTTCAAAATAATCATTATCATATTCCATGTATTTTTTCTTTGGATATTTTGTTACAAAATGTATTTTTCCTCCACAGTCAACAAATTTGAGTGGGAATTTTCATTTATAGTTACATTTACCTTTTCTGTAACTCCAATATATAAGATCAAAAATCCTCTTACTCTTTATGTATATTCGTCATTATTTTTAAATTCATTGTGACTAAATACCTTTTATTTTAATTCTTTTATTTTTTATTCGTCATAGATTTAAAATCTTCCACCTATTTAATCATATTATTTTTTATTTGAGATTTAATCATTTAATATGCAACAAGAATTTTATATAATTCATGAAGGGATAAATTATATATATATTAAAATGTAGATACATTAGGATAAAAACTATCTATAAAGTAACTTATCAATTTTTTTAACTATTTATATGTTCCAAGGAATCTCTGAATCCATTGATATTATTGAAAATTTCATTTACACAAGTGAATAAATCATTAGTAGTTTTTTCTTCTTCCATCATGATATCTTCAAACTTTCTTATCTAGATTTGATGCTTTTCATCCTTTAATATTACATTTTCATAAAATATTATTTTAAATTTTTTCCAATGTTCCTTCACTTTTTTGAGACTGATCACCAATATATACACACATTTATACATGTATATAAGAGTAATATTTTGTGATTTTATTTCAACATCGAGTTTCATTTTGTCAGTAAATGACATATGATAATCATTCTACATGGGTGGAAACCCAACAATAGTTTCATCTATCACCTTATATACATGTGAAAAATATTAGGTATCAATATATTTGTCTTTTGATGAAAATTGTTGTCATCAAAGGAAAGAATACCTTTGTTATTGACTATGTCAATATTATTCTTGATAAATAATATATGTATCTTATATAGGGAACTTTTTTCTCTGATACCAATGTAAGTATCAAGAATGTGTATCCCCCTAATAAAACTCATAATTTCACATATATTATTTTTTGATTTAATTTTTTTGTTCCCATATATTTAATATTTTAAGGGTAAATGTCACAATTTAAGGTTTTATTAATATTTTGAGTTTAATTGTGAAAATAGCCTAATTTTTTTATTTAAATATTTTTATATCAAATTGGTATTTCAGCCATAAATTATTTTTTAAATAATTGAAATTGTAAAATTACTTTTTAGAAGTATTTAATACATGTTTTTATATATTTAATTAAACTATACCCACATCTCAATACAAATTTTTGAGGCCCAAATCAAATTCACATGTCAAACCATGGAATATGTGCCTAGATCATGATAAATACAAAGATGGGCCCATATATCACACAAATAAGTCCCAAATGGGGTGTAATTATACATATATATAGATAAAATACATCGGATAAATGTCATTAAATATGTTAACCCTAAATTTTCCCCTATCAAGGTAAAAAAATGCATGGGAACTCAAAACATGGAAATAGAAGTAGTCATTTTATCTTGTGATTGTTATATTAATTATTTAGTCATAACACATTGATTAGACAACAAATGGGGATCATATTTTTTTGGGTACAGAGAGGACATATATGTTAATATCTTTAATATAGAAACAATTGTGAGATTCGAAAATTAAGATGGACATAATGAAGAAATATTTTAAAGAATCGAATTGGAGGAAAATTTTCCACTCCCCTCCCAATAAGGATGCATCTCCTTCCCTATTTCTAGGATTTCATAAACTTTAGTTGGAAATTTTTTGTATAAAAAACGAATTTATACAAATATAATTTTGTTTTAAATGTTAAATATATTATAGTTTTATTAATCTCATGAATTTTGTTTTTTACTTTTCCCCACCACAGTGTTGTTTCTAATCTCCATGAAAATGGTGAAATATGCAACATTTTTCATCAAGGGGGTAGTGGTGGTGATTGATATGTTTGGGATTAAATGAATTTAAATTATTATATTATAAAAATTTTAGTTTTGGTGAATCCAATTTTGGTGTGGGGTTTACCACACTTTCAAAACTATTGAGTTCTTCTTCACGTTCATTTTTTATTCCTCACAATCATCATCCTAATGCTACATGGGGGGGGGGAGTATCATTGTGGTGAATATGTGAGTGGGTATTATTCCAAATGTGGAATGTCATTATGGGATAACAAATATTCATTGATATGACGTTGATATAAAAGGTAACACACTATATTAAGTATAATATTGATAATATAAATTTTAAAGAATAATGATTGCTTCACAATGATCTCCTGAGAAAGACAATATTTTTTCACTAAATTCATTGTTTCATCTCTTCTTCTTTTCATTGGGTTTTCAAATTGATATATTTTAAAAATTTGAAACCCCCTCGTTTCTCTATATTAATATCTATCTTTAGTGTTATATTATTTATTTAATTAATATTGGTAATAAAAATCAATGTGAGTGCACAACCTCCTCAGGAGATCGACACTAACAATTTCACTATACTTAATACCTAGTTAAATAATAAATTATTTGTTACATATTCAGGAAAAATATCTCTCATTAATTTGGTTCCATTTCAATAGAGTCCAACATCATCCACATACTATTTTCCATAAAAAATCTAAAAATAAATTTAAAAATTTTAAAAATGGGATATGTTGATGATGAAACCTCTAATTATTTAAGTGAAATAAAAGAAATTATAGTAAGTAAATTTCAAGAGGGGTTATGTAATACATAGTGTTATTAAAAGAGAACATATATGACTTAAAGGAAGACCTTGAGTTATCAATTTTAGAAGTCCTATCCGTGTATCTAAAATAATTCTCACACTATAGTTTGGAGTTCCATCAAGATGAGGTCTAGGATTAAAAAGAGATTATATTTCCAACCTTTTAAGAGGAAATAATAGAGCATGAAATTAAACTACAATACGTTTATTTTAAACAATATTATACAATCCAACTTCAGGCCTTACAATAAGATCCAACACTTGAAGCTAGTTAGATAAAGGGAGTAGATTTAACATTGGATTATCTTGTTTTTTTACTTTATATTGCTATCTAATCCAATTCAATACCCATATTTTGAATTTTTTTGATTCAGTTCATGTTCATTAATCAGAATTTGAGGATGATAAAAATGACGGTTCCGACATTGTGGAGAATTTGGTGTTGAAATGTAATGTTGATGATGCATAAAAACTCAAGGAGAAAGTTGTGATGTGACTACCTCATCTACATTAACTCTCATATCACATGGAGGAGGAAAACAAGATTGATTACAAGGGGCATCCTTACATTTTTTCCCTACCATTATAAACCATAAATTATCTCTTTATTATCATCTTGGGGTTGATAAATTGATTATATCTATGGGGGTTCCCACTCATGGAATCCACTTATAAATGTTGGGATAAATAAAATGTTGTGGTTTCTATGAAAGAAACCCAATAGACCTTTGGATTTGTGATAAAGAGATACAACTTTATGACAAGGGGCATTAGAAACATAGCACCAACTTGGGGGGTCAAACCATATTATATCATCTTTTACCTTTCTATTCCTTTTTAAAATTTTCTCTAGTATTCTGTTTCCTGTTTTCTTTCTTAGTCAAAGTGGTAACATCTAGGAGATTAACTCAATAGTACCACTGAAAAATAAATTGATATTTTATCTTTCCTTATCATTATTTTTTCTACGCTAATCAATTTTTATTGAGCATAAATTAAGGATAGTGATATTTAAATGTGGGGGAGTGTCAATATTCTGAAGATAATTTGTGTATTTTTCTTTTGTTTTTTCATTTTTAATACATTTGAGATTTAATGAATATCTATTTTTATTTCACACAATTTAATTGATTTTGAGTGTGTTTTCATGATTTTTGATAAAATGTATTTTAAATTATTATTGATATGGAATATTTTTTTTGGTTTTTTGTTTTTGAAAATTTTTATATGTTTTTCCAATTTGTAAATACATGACCATAAAAAACTAACTAAAATTAATATTTCCAATTGTATGAGGTATTCTGACAATTTGTACATGTTCTTCCTAGGAACCAAAATTTTGTATGAGAAACATCATGTTTTTTTACAAAATAGATCTTCTGAATTTTATACTTCAAATTTTTGGATTTCATAAAATGTTTTTGATGTGATTGGGGAATGTTTGGAAAACTATATTTGTAACACCCTGATATTTTATGAGAAATATTATTTTTAATTTCTTTGATTTCTTCTATTATACACTACACCAAGACTAGCTTGTACTATATGCCACGCTATATTAGCTTGCACTATATGCCACACTATTCTTGGCTCGTGTTACACATAATTTCAAGTTCATTTTGTGGAAATTATTCTATGCAAAATTAAGTATAGATTTTATTTAATGTATAAATGAAATAAGTTTTGATTAATTTATATGCAACACCAAATAGAGATTTCACTACATGCAGCCCTGACATGGCTGCATTACACCCAATCAAGACCTTCCTCAATAGCGTGCATAGTACGCAATAACGAGTTTCACTAAACGAGGTATTATTATAATATTATTATGAACTAGCGGTTATGAATAGTAATACCTACTTTTTAAAATTATATAAATTTTATATTTCAAAATTGTCTTCATTTTTGGATTCAGAATATCTAAATTAGGCTAGGGTGAATTTTTGATATTTTTCTAAAAACATTCAATTTTTGATGAATAGTGAAAACACTAGGTTACTATTTAAAAATGGATTTTTTATTTAAATAATTATGTATTTTATTTAAATTTATTTTAGGTCAAAATAGATACATAATTCTTATATATGTTCAATGTAATTCATTGGAGTCATTTTATAATAATTTTAGATATATAAAAATTTATTAAACTTTTCACCGTCTTTTACCCACCTCTTAGAAGCATTTGCAAATTTACATAAAAATTAATACTACCGCTTCTATGAGTAGAATTTCTAAAATCTGAGACTCATGGGTAATATTAAGGAGTAAAATGTGGTTCAATAATATAAAAATAATTTTTGATGAATAGTAACTTTTTACTTTTATTTACCACGGTTAAAAGTAAATAGGGTAATTAAAGGTAAAAATGATTTTATTTTTACCATAAAAAATGTCCTAATTCTATCGGATAAGTGTAATTCGACGACCTAAAACCTTAGGAGTAAACTATTACCATTTAGGTCCACTTGGATTAGATTAGGAAATTTATTATTCTTTTATTTAAAGAAGAGTTAACATATTTAAAATCAATGTTTTATAACTAATTTTTTTTAATATAGGTTTATACATAAGATAAATTCGACTATAAATATTCATTATAAAGCTTATAATATTTTCTATCTAATAGTAGTTTATTCATAATTTTTAGACAATAAATAATTTATTTTATTTATGACACAATGGTGATGCAGTAATTACCTAATTAATGAAATATTAAAATAATTGATATTATAAATACCAAGAAAAATGTAATTTGAGACTTTTTATGAATTATGATAATTTTATAGGTTAATATGACATGTTTTTATTGGTGTAATTAACGTTTTCTGAACCAATCAGGCTTTTATGATTTTCACAAAACTCAATTACCAAATAGTGTCAAAATTGACATAAAATAGTTTTTAAAACAAATATTTTATATTAATTGATATTATATTCCTAAAAATCTAAGGTTCAGTAAAATAACTTAGATAAGGTTATATATATTACGAATTAACCACTTGGGGTTCATTTGGATTGATAGAGAAATTTTATTAACCATATAGTGTAAGAAAACAAGAAGACACGATAAAAGTTAAATAATTTAACATAAAGTTAAATCTAAATGATAAGATTAAAATATTAACTTAAACATGTCTAAAACATATTGGTTGAGTGGATTTAGACCCATCCCCACATTATCTACTATATAAATCAAAATGGTGCTATTATAAACCGAATATGACTTTTTTATAAAATAATATTTTATGTTTTTCCTAAGGTGCCCCACTCTTCCCTTATAAAAGGGAACCTACTCCCTCTTCTATTTACACAATTTCGAGCTTTCAAGATCGGCCAAAACCTTACCATTTCCCTTATCAACTTCCCTAGAAACGTTATAGTGGTTCTGGTCTCCTCAAAAGGCCAACTATAGTTCCTTAAGAGGAAGCTTAAAAGAGGTTCGTCGAAGAAGAGGTGATCTCTTCTACCGATTATTTCAACTATTCTTTCTTCTTCAACTTCTTCCTCTTTAGTTGTTTCATTATAAAGTAATAACATAAGTATCAATAATATAATGATATGTTATTATAAATATGAAACAACCCCTTTTCATCTTCTATCCATCATACGGAATATGAAATCATCGCGCGTGCGTACGTACGGAATACCGTCTCCACGCCGTGGTGTAATATGTTTTCCTCCACCACCATACATGGATGGGAATAATCGTGTAAATAATAACTAAATATAGTTATTATAACATCATACTAGTTCTGAGATATTATATGAACCACTCCAATTCAATTCACTAATTATGGGAATAATATCATCGCCCGTGCGTACGTACGGATTGCTGTCTCCACGACGCGATGAGATTAATTCTCAATGCTAACCATTCTAGAATGATTATAAAGTATATATAATGAATGATAATGAAATATATTACATGATAAAGACACTGGATTTATGTATATATATATTTCATCTACTTACTTCTATTCAAGTCAATAAGGAAAGGAAAACAACGTTCATGCGTACGTACAACCTACCGTCTTCATGAATGGTGTATTTCATTTCATTTATCTATATATTATCTATATATATAATAAATATATATTATATATAAATTATGATTTATATTCTGGAAGTAATTAAATCATGATACAAGTAATAATAATATCAAGAACAACAAGTCCAAACATGTACGATAAATAAAATGATTTTACCCAAAACACTGCTTTAACAAGGAATTTACAAAAGAACGGGTAATATAAAGTCATAAGGGAACCATATATGATATAATAACAATTAATATGATTCCTTAAAAAGTCAATGACATTATTTAAATCATTATACAGGATGTTTAGAAACATATTAATCATATCATACATAAGGTAAGGGATAACTTTTCCAATATCGTTTTATTCCGAGATTGTTTATTCGTAAGTATTTACTGGGGATATATTAATCATACATGTACTTGTTTTATAAAAATGGTTTCATATATGTTTAAAGTCCTTTTTACCCATTTCTTACTTTTACTACATGTTATGTAAGGGATCCTTCTTTTGTTTACATTACGAGGTACCGTTTTTACTTTTCCGACAAAAGTACAAGAAGAATGTTTTTTAACTAATACAGCATGAACAGATTTTTACGATTTCATAACACCTTATTTTCATAAAGCATACTCTACAAGATTTAATTATTATTTTAAAAAAAATCATTTTCTTTTAAAATTTCATGGAATTTTGGGAAAAGAAAATGATTTTGAAGAAGAAAGGATATTTTCCTCATGAATTCATTTCATGTGTTTTATCAAAACCATTTTCCATATAAGATGACATTATATCATATGTATATGTTTCAGGTATAATGTCTCTATGATTTAAATGGTTTCACTTTTTTATGATGAAATTATATCCATTTTTTATATGGATTATGTTATTATGGGATGATGTTTATGGAACCCATTTTATTCTTTGGTAATGATGAATGATTTATGTTGATGTTGTGGTACAAGTAAGAATGATTTAATTATGAGATGGGTGGGACCTATATCTCACTCCAATGCATTGGGTAAATATTTATATCTCACGATATAGACATGGATGGAATGGTATGTTAACCTTGTTCAGTGTTATAGGGTTGGAATGAGGAGTGAACTGGATTCAGAAAGAGTCTTTGTCCACTAAGATGGTCTTAGCAACAATGCCTTGGATACTATGGAAATCGTAACATGTGCTTAATGGTTTCCACAATTACATTATTATTCCTATGCTATTTTATCCAGATTGATGATCCATTATGATCTATGCCTTACATACTGCCATGTTTTATGTCATTGCTCAAGATTTTGATGTTTAAATATTATGTTCATGTTTTGAAGTTCAAATGTATATGGTTTGTTTTATTTTCTCCATGCATACCCTTACTGATCATTTGAGTTGACCCTTTATATTTTTTATTTTCCCTATGATACAAAGAATGGTTTTAGGATAAAAAAAGGAATATCTTTAAGGGAGATGTTGAAGATCTTTCACCAAATATAGAAGATTATATTCCGAGTTTCCAAAGACACTAAACTATTACGGTCCTTTGGTGTCAGTTTTTGTTATGTATTTGATATTCTGCAAAAGTAATGTAATGTCTATGTAAGTAATGATATGGGTCTCTACAGTTGGTATCAGATTAAAGGTTTAGTTAACCTTTGTAACCTAAGATGTGAAAAAATTAGTGAGATCCCTAGAGATATTTCTACGATATGTCTAGGGATGTCCCTAAGGTTAACTATAATTATAGATTATAGTCATAGAATTATAGTAACAATATTATAATTAAACCTAAGATGTTAGATATTGAATGTACTTCCCCTTTATTATGTTTTTTTTTCTAGCATGATTTTTCCCTCTCACACTATTCATTTTGCGTTTTAGAAAATGGCTGGAAACCAGAAGATTCGTGTTAATAGAGAATATGATAGACAATGGAATGATATTATTCATTATCAAGCAAATTAAATGGGATTTGGAAGAAAAAATAGCGTTATTATGCCTAATCAGAAATATCATAACATGATCAATAATCTCAACTTTGGTAAGTTTCCTCACTCAGTTAATAAGAGAAAGAAAGAGTTTCAGGATGATCATAGTGGAATGAAGGTACAATTTTCCACATGTAAATCATGTGGGAAGAGACATTAAGGAGAATGTTTCAAAGGAACTAGAAGATGCATTGGGTGTGGAAAATAAGGACACAAAGATAGTAATTGCAAAGGAAAAGATTCAGTTAACACCATGGACATGGATAATGGTATTGCTAAGACATCAACAATGGTTAAATGTTTTAAATGTTTCCCTAAGGGAAAGTCACAAGAAGAGAATCAACATGGTCGTATGGGTAGTATTTTTAGAGACCTGAAGCCTGAAGTACATGGAGATTACATTACTTTTGCAGAATACTTAGTACATAACAAAAACACACACACAAGGACCGTAATAGTTTAGTTTCCTTGGAAACTCAGAATATAATCTTCTAATCGTGGTGAAAGATCTTCAACATCTCCCATAAAGATCTTCCATTTTTTATACCTAAACCGTTTCTTTATATCCTGGGGAAAAGAAAACATAAAAGGGGTGAGCTCAAATGCTCAGCAAGGGTAAACAAAATAAATATCAATCACATCATATTCATAAGAACATAACATTTTGGAAATCTTAACCTGCAAAAGAGATTATAATATCATAACATGGAATAAATCATAGTAGTGAAATATAATCCCAATTATCATAACTTAAAACATGAAACTTTTTGGCAAACACACATAACCATATAAAATCATTTTTTATTAGTCAAGACTCATTTCCAAGACTATCTTAGTGGACAAAGTCCATTTCTGAACCGAGTTCACTCCTCGTTCCAGTCCTGTTTCACTGAACCGATTTAATCTGCCGTTCCAACCATGTCTATATCATGAGATATAAAATCTTTACCCAATTAATTTGAGGGAGATATAGGTCCCACCCATATCATAATGATACCATTCTTATGCGTGCCACAAAATCAAAAAAATCATACATCATTGAATAACCCATGTAATAAAAATGGGAATCTTAAACATCATGTCGTCATAACATAATTCATATAAGATAAAAGGACATAATAAAAATAATTCCATCATAAAATAATCAAATAAATGGAAAAATAGAGATAGAAACAGAACCCTATATTATCTTATATGGAAAATAATTTTGGTAAAACACTTGAACTGCATTCTTGAGGAAAATAACCTTTCTACTTCAAAAACAGTTTTCCTTTCTTAACATGTCATACAACTCTAAAAAAAAGAAGTTGATTAAAAATAATCTTGAAAACTTTTAAAGGAAGCTTCTTGGAAATAATGTTTTAAAAATCCATTCATGTCGTATAAGTTAAAAAAACATTCTTCTCGTACTTTTGTCGGAAAAGTCAAAAAGTACCTCGTACGAAAAATGACAAAAGATTCCTTTCATATCTTTTACTAAAAACTCACCAAAGGGTAAAATTGGATTTAAAAAATTGTAGGTGGATGTAAATAATTGAGGAAACATGGATGTGGACGATAAAATACACCCCAGTAAATTTCAAAGTATAAACAATCTCAGATAAAAATGAGATTGTGATATTTCCCATACCTTTGGTCGGATTTGCTTCGTAAGTGTCCAAACCTCCTATATAATGATTTAAATAATGTCATTGAATTATTACAGAATCATACTCATTGTTATGATATCATATATGGTTCAATTATGACTTTATATTACCCGTTATTTTGTAAATTCCATGTTAAAGAGCGTTTTGGGTAAAATCGTTTCATTTGTCATCCGTGTTTTGACTTGTAATTATTCATATGATTACTTAGATAATGATTACTTAATTCCATAATATAAAACATGATTTATATATAATATATATTCATAATATACATATATATAATAGATAAGTAAAAAGAAAGAAATACACCGTTCATGGAGACGGTAGGCCGTACGTACGCATGAACGCTGTTTTCGTTTCCTTATTGAGTTGAATGGAATTAAGTAGATGAAATATATATATATACACTTAAATACAGTATCATTATTATGTCATATATTTCATGATTACTTATTATATATACTTTATAATCATTCATGAATTGTTAACGTGGAGAATGAATCTCATCGCGTCGTGGAGACGGTAGTCCGTACGTACGCACGAGCGATGATATCGTTCTCATGATCGTGGAATTGTATTGGAGTGTATTTATACTATTTCAGAATCAATGTCAGTTTACAATAATTATATATAGTTATTATGTACACCATTATACCCATCCAAGTAAGGTGGTGGTGGAAAATAGATTACACTACGGCGTGGAGACGGTATTCCGTACATACGCACCCGTGGTGATTTTGTTTTCCGTAGGATGGATATATGGTGAAATAGGGTTGTTTCATACTTATAATAATATATCTGTATATGAGTGCTACTGATGTTATTACTTCATAATGAAACAACCTAAGAAGAAGAAGTGGAAGAAGAAATAAAGTTGAAAGAATCAGTAACGGACATTACCTCTTCTTTGAAGCGCCTCTTTGAGTCCTCCTCTTAGGGCACTAAAATTGGTCATTGAAGAAGACCAGGACCTCTAGTATGTTTCTAGGGAAATGGAGAAGATAATTTGGCAGGGTTTGTCTGAGGTTTATTGCTCAAAGTGGTGTGAGGAAGAGATGGAGGAGGTGCCCTTTTATAAGGGAGGAGAGGGGCCCTTTGAAATAACTAAAAATATTAATTAATTATAACGTCACATTCGGTTTTAAATAGCTCCAAATTGATTTATTTAGAAGCTAAGTTGTGGATGGGTCGAAATCCACTTATCCAATAGAATTTAGACAAATTTAGGTTCCTATTTTAACCTTATCATTTATATTTAACTTTAAGTTAGATAATTTTACTTTTACCGCCTCTTTTTGAGTTCTTACACTATAAGGTTAATAAACTTACTATAACAAGCCAAACGAACCCCAAGTTGTTTATTATTAATATATATATAACCTTATCTATGTAATTTGGATGATACTTATATTTTTAAGAATAAAATAACAATTAATAATATACTATTTGTTTTAAAAACTATTTTATGTCAATTTTGACAGTATTTAGTAATTGATTTTTGTAAAAATAATAATAGAATGATTAGTTCGAAAAAAGTTAATTAAATCAATAATAACATGTCATATTAACCTATAAAATTAGTGGAATTCATAAAAAGTCTCAAATTACATTTATTTGGGTATTTATAACATCAATTATGTCAATATTTCATTAACAAAATAATGACTGCATCATCATTGTGCCATAAATAAATTAAATTATTTAATGTCTAAAAATTAAAAATTAAATGTAATTATGTAGGAAATCATTTTATCTTTATAATTAATATTTATAGTCGAATTTATCTTATATATAACCCTATATTAAAAATTATTTACTTATTAAACATTGATTTTAACTATTTTAACCCCTTTTTAAATAAATTAATAATAAATGTCCTAATCTAATCCAAGTGGGCATAAATGGACATATTTTATTCCTAAGGTTGTTTATGGTCGAATTAAACTTATCCAATAGAATTAAAACACGTTTTAGGGTAATAATAATATCATTTTTACCCTTAATTACACTATTTCCTTTTAACCGTGGTAAAAAAAGTACATGTTACTATTCACCAAAAATTATTTTCATCTCATTGAACCAAATTTTACTTACTGACATCAACCGTGTCTCTATGATTTTTGAAATTCCACTCACAGAAGCGGTAAAATTATGTTTTATGAAAAATTCATTTTTTTAACTACCACTTACTGGTTTCACTATTCATCAAAAAAATGAATGTTTCCAGAAAAATACCAAAAATTAGGCCTAAGATATATTTGATATTATGAACTCAAAAATGATGTCTATTTTACCAAATTAAAAAAATATCAGTTGCATTAATTAATTTAAAAATTAATTCCCGTCATCAAAACAAATAGCTTGTTCTTAAGAGATAATAACTATCAAAAGATTGACACTTGTTTATGTCTGGTTTAATTGTGAAATTACATCCAATGACCAACATTGTATTAAATTGTAAAAATATATTCTAAATATACTTTAAAACCACTCAAATTAATAATTTATCACTATTAATTATTTCGATTAAAAAGGTTGTTTTTAATTAAAATTTAGTAATATTCACTATTCATCAAAAAATAAAAGTTATCCGAAAAGTACCAAAATTTCACCCTAAGCTAATTTCGATATTCCGAATCCAAAAAATGAAGTCCATTTTGAAAAATAAAATTTAAAAAATTTCAAAAAGTGGTTATTACTATTCATAACAGCTAGTTTTAATAATATTTTAATAGTATATCATTGTTTAGTGAAACTCGGTATTGCGTACTACACATGCTATCGAGGAAGGTCGCAATTGCGTGTAATGAAAGGCAAGTCAAGGATGCATGTTGTGCAAGCTCCTTTTGGTGTAGCATACAGCACAAGACATTAATGAAATTAAAAAGAATATTTTTCATAAAATCTCGGGGTGTTAAATTCTACCCCCCTTAAAATGAATTTCGCCCTCGAAATTCGTCGGGGTTATAAATGGTTTACTACTCAAAAGTTTATTTAATATAAACCCACATCGTAAAATGAATACCAAAACCAATATTTAAAAACAAAAGTATAAAACGTAATCGTTACCCAAATAAACTAATCACTGGGTTTCCATATAGGTGAAAATATGGATATGGAAGAGAAATCTGACCATCATGTTCTGATGGAGAGTGGTAGAGAAAATGACTATGGAAAATCCAGCAATCACAAAGCAATAAATTTGTGACGATCTAAGGTACCATCTGATTCATTAGATATAAGAGCACTAGGACAACATTTTTGGTTTTCAAGATCATTTCCCTAAAGTTGATGAAATTGGAATTAGAAGAAATACTTTCGTGATTTTGGTATAGTCTCACCATTGGTCGTTCTTTGGAAAATTTCCACTTCATCTCTTAAAGAAATGAAGTTGAATTTTCATTCGTGATGTGTCAGCAGATCATGTGATAGAATAATGGGTCATTCCATCTGTCTCAAACAAAAGGATAGAAATGTTATCAAATAATACATAAGTCCATCTATAGTGAGATTAATCATATAGGGTTCCTAAAATGGAATTATACTTCATATATCATACTACTTAGTATAATATAACTAATTTCTACTAAACAGGGACTTCCTGTAGGCCTGTGGTAGGCGATAATGGCTAGTCGCACTTCAGTTGTGGGTTTGATTCCCACAGCCTTGTCCGACGCGATGGGCTATCGCCCGTCTGGTAGGTTTTCGTTTTTCTAAAACTAAATTACTATAAAATCCCATCAATAATATCGAAAAAAAGTTCTATCCTTAAACAATACTTACTTATGTTCGATATAATTTATTCCAATCTTTAGGCTTATCTAATATACTTCGGTCCAAGCTCATAGTATAAAGAAAATGATTACTTGAAATGTCACATAACAATCACATGATTGCAATCATTTATCCCCCATATATCATAAGATATATCTTGTTGGTCAAATTAAAAACATGTGAATACCTTAATCATGTATTCTCTTGAAAAATGAATACCCATTTAACCTTAGTGAAAACATGAATGCTATCAAAAGTTAACTCTTTTCCACATACCAAAATCCAAAAAATTCTATATACTCAAACCATGATACCACTTAGTCCTTATATCAATCATGATCTCATGAATACTATCAAACATATTAGATTCTCTTTACCCCTTCATTATGTGCATATCATCTGCTTTCCAAAAATATTTCAATCACTTTTCATGGTTACCGATTCCATATTCTTATATAAAACCACAATTGACCAATACATAGATATTCCAATATACCATAAAAGTACCTCAATATCATTATTCTTGAATACCAATACATAATCACTCCAAACCATCATCTTCAATGATTGTTCTGGAATAAGTCCTTCCTTAATTTAGAAGTAACTTTTTATGTCAGGGCATTGAGTTGGGTAATGCCCATGTTCTCCACAAATAATAAATTGATCTCCATAACAGTCTGTCACTCTATGTCCCTTTTCTCCACACAGATAACATCTGTCCCTCCATTTGAAGTATTCCTCAAGGTTCTTCTTCCCTTATTTAGAAATCTCAATATTCCTTTCTTTATGCTCCTCAACATGCGAACATGCATAAAAGTCTATCTTCCTCTTATTTGATGAATTAGGCATACCACTAAATTTCACCTTGTTAATCATATATCACAATGACTGATTTTTCATAATCACAATATCTTTCTCTCTAGGCATTACATAATTTTGTTTCTCATAGTCACCAATTTGTCCATTGGATTCAATGCTAACTGAATTCTTTCTGGTTCCCTCCATTTACTAAAACACAAAAAGAATTCTGTGAGAGGAAAAAATCATACAATGAAAATAACATAATCAAGGGGGAGTACCTTAAACATCTAACATCCAAGGTTTAATTCAAATATTGTTACCGTAATTCTAGGACTATAACCTATACTTATACTTAACCTTATGGACATCCCTAGACATACATTAAAAATATTTCTAGGGATCTCACTAAAGTTCTCGCATCCTAGTTTCCAAAGGTAGACAAAACCATTCCTCTAATACCAATTATAGAGACCCGAAGCCTGATGTACATGGAGAATAAATTACTTTTGCAGAATTCTTAATACATAACAAAAACACACACACAAGGACCGTAATAGTCTAGTGTCTTTGGAAACTCGGAATATAATCTTCTAATCGTGGTGAAAGATCTTCAACATCTCCCATAAAGATCTTCCATTTTTTTTACCTAAAACCTTTTTTTATATCCTGGGGAAAAGAAAAACATAAAAGGGGTGAGATCAAATGCCCAGTAAGGGTAAACAAAAGAAATATCAATCACATCATATTCATAAGAACATAACATTTTGGAAATCTTAACCTGAAAAAGAGATCATAATATCATAACATGGGATAAATCATAGTAGTGAAATGTAATCCCAATAATCATATCTTAAAACATGAAACTTTTTGGCATACACACATAATCATAGAGAATCATTTATTATTAGTCAAGACTCATTTCCAAGACTATCTTAGCGGACAAAGTCCATTTCTGAATCGAGTTCACTCCTCGTTTAAGTCCTGTTTCACTGAACTGGTTTAATCTACCATTCCAGCCATGTCTATCTCATGAGATATAAAATCTTTACCCAATGCATTGGAGGGAGATATAGGTCCCACCCATCTCATAATGATACCATTCTTATGTGTGCCACAAAATCAAAAAAATCATACATCATTCCATAACCCATGTAATAAAAATGGGAATCTTAAACATCATTCCATCATAACATAATTCATATAAGATAAAAGGACATAATAAAAATAATTCCATCCTAACATAATCACGTGCTTGTTATGTGACCTTTCATGTAATCGTTTTCTTTATCTTATGAGATTGGAAAAATGTATTTTGGATAGGCCTAAAGATTGGAATGGATTTTGTTTGACATCAGATAGTATTGTTTAAGGCTAGAATGTTTTTCGATATAATTTCTGTAATGTTATAATAGTGTAGTTTTAGAAAAGGACAACATGCAGGATGAGCGACAACCCATCACGACGGACAAGGATGTGAGAATAAAACCCACAACCGAAGTGTGACAGGCCTTTATCACCTACAACTGGCCTACAAGAAGTCCCTGGTTAGTATAAATTAGTTTTAATTTATTTAGTGGTATGATATATGATGTATAAGTCCATTTTAGGAACCATATACAAATAATCTCACTGTAGATGGACTTATGTATATTTAATAACTTTTGCTAACCTTTTTTTGAGACAGATGGAATGACCTATCAATCTATCGCATGATCTGCTAACACTTCACGGAAGACAAATTAAACTTCATTTCTTTAAGTGATGAATTGTAAATTGTTCAAGGCACGAACAATAGTGAGACTGTACCAAAATCAAGTAAGTATTTCTTTTAATTCAACAATTCATCAAGTTTAGGGAAAAGATATTGAAAACAAAAATTGTTGTCCTAGTGTCCTTATATCCGATGAATCATATGGTACCTTGGATCAACACAAATTTATGGCATTATGATTGTTGGATTTTTTTCATAGCCATTTTCTCTACCACTCTTCATCTAAACATGATGGTTATATTTGTCTTTGATATCCATATTTTAACCTATATTCTCCTATGTGGAAACCCAGTGATGAGTTACATTGGGTATCCATCAAGTTTCTAACGCTCCTTTCTAAAATGATGATTTAGTTTTCCTTTTTACGATGTGGGTTTCTATGAATGAAACTTTCAAGTAGTAAATGATTTATAACCCTGAAGAATAATGAGGGTGAAATTCATTTTAAGGGGGGTAGAATGTAACATCTTGAGATTTTATGAGATATATTATTTTTAATTTCTCTGATGTCTTCTATTATACACTACAAAAGATTAGCTTATACTTTACGCAACACCGTATTACCTTGCATTATACTCAACTATTTTCTTGGCTCGTGTTACACACAATTTCATGTTCATTTTGTGGAAATTATTCTACACAACATTAACTATAGATTTTGTTTAATGCATAAATGATATAAGTTTTGATTATGTTATACACAACACCAAACAGAGCTTTCACTACTTTCAGACTTGACTTGGCTTGCATTACACACAATCAAGACCTTCCTCGATAGCGTGCATAGTATGCAATACCGAGTTTCACTAAACGAGATATTATTATAATATTATTATGAACTAGCACTTATGAATAGTAATACCCACTTTTTGAAATTTTATAAATTTTATATTTCAAAATGAATTTCATTTATTGTTTCCTAATATCGAAATTAGCCTAGGGTGAATTTTTGGTATTTTTCTAAAAACAGTCAATTTTTGATGAATAGTGAAAACACTGGGTTACTATTTAAAAACTGACATTTTATTTAAATAATTATTTATTTTATTTAAATTTATTTTATGTTAAAATAGATACATTATACATATATAAGTTCAATGTAATTCATTGGAGTCATTTTATAATAATTTTAGATATATCAAAATTTTATTAATCTTTTCACCGTCTTTTACCCACCTCCTAGGAGCATTTGTAAATTTACATAAAACTTAATTTTACTAATTTTTTGAGTTAAATTTAGAAAATACGAGAGACACAGTTAATATCAAGGAGTACAATGTGGTTCAATAAGATAAATTTTTTTGGTGAATAGTAACTTTTTACATTTATTTAACACGGTTAAAAGTTAATAGGGTAATTAAGGGTAAAAATGATATTATTATTACCTTAACACATTTCCTAATTCTATTGGATAAGTTTAATTCGACCAAAAACTACCTTAGGAATAAAATATTACCATTTAGGTCCACTTGGATTAGATTAGGACATTTATTATTATTTTATTTAAATAAGTTTTATAATAGTTAAAATCAATGTTTTATAACTAAAACATTTATAATATAGGGTTATACATAAGATAAATTAAACTATAAATAATCATTAGATAGATAATAATATTTCCAACCTAATGGTATTTTATTTATAACTTTATAAATTAAATAATATAATTTATTAATGACACAATGGTGATGCATTAATTACCTAATTAATAAAGTATTAAAATAATTGATATTATAAATACCCAAAAAAATGTAATTTGAGACTTTTTATGGATTAAAATTATTTTATAGGTTTATATGACATGTTTTCATTTATTTAATTAGATTTTTTAGAACCAATCATGCTGTTATGTGATTCATAAAAATCAATTACCAAATAGTGTCAAAATTGACCTAAAATTGTTTTTAAAACAAATATTATATTATTAATTAATATCCTATTCTTAAAAATATACGGTTCAGTAATATGACTTATATAAGGTTATATTTATTAATAATGCACCACTTGGGGTTATTTTGTCTTGTTATAGGAAGTTTATTAACCATATAGTGTAAGAAAAAAAGAAGTCATGGTAAAAGTTAAATTATTTAACATAGAGTTAAATCTAGATGATAAAGTTAAAATATTAACCTAATCTTGTCTAAAACATATTGGTTGAGATGCTTTCGACCCATAACCATTTTATATTCTAAATAAATCAATTAGGAGCTATTATAAACCGAATATGACTTTATTATAAAATAATATTTTATGTTTTTTCTAAGGTGCCCCTCTCCTCCCTTATAAAAGGGCACCTCATCCCTCTTCTCTTTACACAATTTTGAGGTTTCAAGCTCGGACACACCCTGAAAATTTCCCTTATAAACATCCCTATAAATATTATAGTGGTTCTGGTCTCCTCAAAAGACCAACTCTAGTGCCTTATGAGGAATCTTAAAAGAGGTGTGTCGAAGAAGAGGTAATCTCTTATACCGATTCTATCATGTTTTCTTTCTTCTCCAACTTCTTATTCTTTAGTTGTTTTATTATAAAGTAATAACATCAGTATCACTAATATATGGATATGTTATTAAATATATCAACCAACCCCATTTCACCTTCTATCCATCATAGGGAAAATGAAATCAGCGTGCGTGCATACGTACGGAATACCGTCTCCACGTCGTGGTGTAATCTGTTTTTCCACCACCACCTTACTTGGATGGGTATAATGGTGTGAAGAATAACTATATATAGTTATTATAACATCATACTGGTTCTGATATATTCTATCATCCACTCCAACTCAATTCAACAAATATCAGAATGATATGATCGCTCGTGCGTATGTACATATTACTGTCTCCACGATGCGATGAGATTCATTCTCCATGTTAACCATTAAAGAATGATTATAAATTATATATAATGAATAAAAATGAAATATATGACATGATAAAGATAATGGATTTATGTATATATATTTCATCTACTTACTTCCATTCAAATCAATATGGAAAGGAAAACAACATTCATGCGTACGTACGACCTACCGTCTCCATGAACGGTGTATTTCATTTATTATATATATATATATATATATATATATACTGATTATAAATTATATATAGATAATGATTAACATTATGGATGTAATTAAATCATGATATAAGTAATAATAATATCATGAACAACATGTCCAAACACGTACGATAAATAAAACAATTTTACCCAAAACGCTGCTTTAACATGGAATTTACAAAAGAACGGGTAATATAAAGTCGTAAGTGAACCATATATGATATCATAACAATGAATATGATTCTGTAATAAGTCAATGAAATTATTTAAATCATTATACATGAGGTTCAGATACATACAAAGCATATCAGACATAAGGTAAGGGATAACTTTTCCAATCTCATTTTATTTTGAGATTGTTTATTCGTAAGTATTTACCGGGGTAATATTTATCATCCATATATATTTTTTATAAAAATGGTTTCATGTATGTTTAAAGTCATTTTTACCCATTTATGACTTTTACTACATGGTATGTAAGGAATTTTTCTTTTGTTTATGTTACGAGGCACCTTTTTGACTTTTCCAGCAAAAGTAAAAGAATAATGTTTTTTTAACTTATACGGCATGAACAGATTTTTAAGAAATAATAACACCTTATTTTCAGGAAGCTTAATCTACAATATTTAAGGAATATTTTCAAAAAAAATTACTTTCTTTTAAAATTTCATGTCATTTTTTGAAATGAAAATTATTTTGAAGAAGAAAAGATATTTTCCTCCAGAATTCATTTCTAGTGTTTTATCAAAACCTTTTTCCATATAAGATGGTATTATTTCATATGTGTATGTTTCAAGTATAATGTCCCTATGATTTACATGGTTTATATTTTCTTATGAAGAAATGAGATCCATTTATTTATATGGATTATGTTATGATGGGATGATGTTTATGAAACCCATTTTATTCTTTGGGTAATGATGAATGATTTATGTTCATGTTGTGGCACAAGTAAAAATGATTTCATTATGAGATGGGTGGGACCTATATATCCTTTAAATGAATTGTATAAATATTTATATCTCATGATATTAAAAAGGCTGGATCGGTAAGTTAATCTAGTTCAGTGTTACAGGACTAGAACGAGGAGTAAACTCGATTTAGAAACACACTTTTTCCACTAAGATGGTCTTGGCAACAATGCCTTGGCTACTATGGAAATATTAACATGTTTTTAATGGTTACAACAATTACATGTTTTATTCCCATGCTATTTTATCATGATTGATGATGCATTATGATCTATACCTTACATACTTCCATGTTTTATGTCATTGCTCAATATTTTGATGTTTAAATATTACGTTCATCTTTTAAAGTTCAAATGTATTTGGTTTGTTTTATTTTCTCCATGCATACCCTTACATAGCATTTGAGATCACCCTTTATATGTTTTATTTTCCCCAGGATATAAAGAAAGGATTTAGGTAACAAAAAAAATAATGACCTTTATGGGAGATGTTTAAGATATTTGACCAAGATTAGAAGATTATATTTTGAGTTTCCAAAGACACTAAACTATTACGATCCTTTGGTGCCTATTTTTGTTTTGTATTAGATATTCTGCAAAAATAATGTAATGTATATGTACGTAAAGATATGGGTCTCTACAATATTTTAACTTGATAACCACTATTACATCTACCCTCGTTTATGCTTTAGAATCCATGAATTACCTAATTGTTCCAAGACACATTACAAGATTGTTTTTACCTACCTACCTCCACTCCTAATATTGGTGCGTGAATATTTCACTCTCTAGTGTGGGGGAAGGGAATTTCATGTGTGTTATTTGGGATGAAACAAATTTTAGGGTGGTGTTAGGTTTGTGCCAATATCATGGTAATCATAGTTATGTCAACGAGTCAACTTCCTTAATTTTTCTTAATTTCTATCACCTGGTACTCCATAAAAATTAAGAAAAATATTTGAAAAAAATAAAATGAAAAAAATGGAGTTGAGATTGAATAATTAATTGTGCTTCCATTTAATAATCATGTTCCTTTAAAAATTAATTGGAATTATATTCATTGATTCATTTTATTTTATTTTCATCTCATCCTCTAGGATTTTTTTTTGAAAAAATGTGATAAAAACAAAAAATTGAAGAATTATCATTATAAAATTTATTGTATATACTTTTTGACACATGTCCCATGTCATAAAAATGGTGTGTTGTTTTCTTTCACATTTTAAGGTAAATTTAGTGATTAATTTCTGGGATTTTAAATCAATATTGAATCATTGGGTTTTTAGAGTTCGACCACCACTTTACGACCTTAAATGTCTAATTGTTTTACCCACCATCCCTTTTCCTAAAAATTAACTATATAAAAGTCCTCGTGATTGTAAAGATTTTTATTAATTAGGACGTGTAGAGATGATAGTTTTCACAAGCCAATGGGGAACCAATAAATTTCAATGGATGAGCATAAACCTATATGTAATTTATATTGAGTGGAGAGTGACCTAAATTTAAATCATTAGTGGGTGTGACTAGGACATGGATATATTTTTTAGGTTCAATAAATTTAAATTAGAGAGTATAAAATGAAATAGATTTTTTTATATATGATACATGATGAAATTTCATTTTGGAAAAGATCTCTGAACTTTTCTCAATTTTTATTTTGGTGCGTATTTTGATTCAGATATTTAATGTTTTACTAAGTGTGTAATATTTAAGTGTGTGGAATTGATGAAACAATTAATTCCACATATATTATTCTATTATTAATTTTATTAATCCAAAAAAATTCTTATTTTAAGGGTAATTTCCACAATTTTATGTTTTATTAATATTTTGAGCTTAATTATGAAAATGGTCTAATTTTGGAATTCAAATATTTTTATTTCAAATTGGTATTTTCTTCATAAATTCATTTAAAATAATTTTAAATTTGAAATTCCATTTTTAAGATTCCATAAATTTTGTGATTCAGTTCATTGAACTAGAACCAAATATCAATCAAACATTTTGAGGCCCAAATCAAACTAACAATTCAACCTTGGAATAAATTCCCATATATGGAGAAATTTGAAGATGAGCCCATATCTAACACATTTCTATTCCAAACAAGCTATAATTATACATGGAGATAGAAAAAATATAGGGGGAACAACTTCATTAACTATGGTTACATGAAATTATTCGTCCATAATGGTCATTAATGCATTGGAAGTTAGTGTATGGGAATGTGAAAAATCATATAGGCTAGAGAGGTTTTTATTAAAAAATTTAATAACTCATTAATTATTAGGAAAATGTAGATAAAATTATTTTTTAGATATTTTACACCTAGAAAAACAAATTCAATGAATAAATAGTTTTGATATTCATCCATTTGGTGTACCAAAATGAAGAAAACTCTTGGAGGAAAAATTTAGAGCCAAATTTTCCACTCATATCCCTATATAAATGTGTCCCCCTCTCCATTTCATGGTTATTGGAAAATTAAATTTCAAATTTAATATATAATAAGAGATTTTAAGATTTTGTAATTATGTTTTAAATTTCTAATATATCTTAGTTTTATTCTTATCTCTCATCATGATTCTTTTTTGGTGTTTCCATCAATCATCCTTTCCCCAAAGGTTCCAGCCCTTTTAAGGGAGCACCTCATATCTCACTCCCACATTCAATGTTCATAGAAGAATCAAGCCTTTTGGATTAACATTGGTGTCTCATTTTATATCTCCTTAATTTTATATTTCCACTTTCGATAGATTTTTTTCTGGTTTCTAGGGTTTATAGTGTCAAGTGCTTGTGGGTCTACTGGATAAGATACATTTTATGGTCAATATTTATTTGTCAGAGGAATTGATTTGAGCTTGGTCATGTGCTCCAAAAATCTACAATGGGATTCATTCCTTCATTTTCAAGTTTCCTTACAACATCTAAAAAATAGGAAAAACCTTCAATGACACTATGGGTACACATTGCTAAGATTCATTCTCCCTTTCAAAATCCTAAAATTATACATGTGCTTGGAAACTTGGTCGGATGATTCTTGTGCATAGATGACATAATGAACTCAGTTTCTCATCAAATGTCTCCACATATATGTTTTGAGGTGGGAGTTTCAAAACTTTCAGTGATGTATGTTTGGATTGAAGTCAAGGAGGAGTTCAGAAGCAAACAATCTATTCTATTCGAATCCAGGTAGGATTATAGTATTTCATATAAGAATTTGGGGAATCTTACTTTGAGTTTTCATTGAGGCCAAACTGAGAGGTTTGTGGTTCATGATTCGAAGTATGAACAATATCTCAATAAGGAGAAGGCCACAACCTAAAGAGCAGACAAGGTGGGTAATTATGGTTCTATTCTTACCATTACTTCTCAAAAAGATCTGAGGCCTAGAAATGGTGAACCGAATGTGGTTGAAATCTTCATGCATCTGAGGAATGATCTGGTAAATCTATTTTCAGATTTGAAATATACTTTGGTGCCGATGGAAACTGAGGCGGTTATTATTGGAGTTTCCCTAGTTCCTACCCCAAACAATGTGAATTTGGGCCACTATACTGGGGTTGTGTGATCTAGCAATGAAAATTTTCATAAAGTGGAAAGTAAAACTTCAATAATGGGAGGTTTAATGGGATATAAGGGTGGTTTAATGTCATTTTATAGTTTTTATAGGTGGGTGAATGTTTCAAAAAGGTTAATCCCTTGATGGTCCATACATATTTTAAATCTATGTAATCAATTTGATGGACTTGGAACTGAAGAGTGTGTTTAGAACCAAGGTGTGCCTGATGTTACCTTTATGCAAAGGTAAGGATGGTCATGTGAAGAACATGTGAAATTGATTCACCCAATTTCTAGGGACATAGTGAAAAGGGATTAATCAATAGATGTATTCATATCCCACGAATAAATTAAGGTAGTAATTTAATTAGGGACTCTAGTCATTTCATTCTAGAAAAATGAAAGAAGTAAAAAGGGAGGAAGTATTATTCTTACCTTCCCAAACCCATGGAGACAAGATATGCAACAAAATAAAATACCAAGGATGTAGATTATGTCTCGATAACCAAGGATAAGTAACTTGATGGTAAAATTATTATGGAACTTTATATAGATTGTGGTGTGATGGAATATCCCAATTTGATAGTGGGTGACTCTATAGTGGAGGGTCTTATAGATTTTTGTCAGATTGGACAACCAACATAGAGAAGTAGGCCAACAGGATGCACCAAAGGGGTCTACATAGGATCTTATCAACCATTTGTAGGATGAAATGTTGGAGGTTTACTTTTAAATTAAGGCCCCTAATGAGGTTATTGAATGGATATATGAGATATTAATTTTAGTGGAAACAAATAAAGAGAAATGAAACTAGATAAATAAGAAAGTCATTATTCTAATAAGATGATTTAATTAAAGGATGATAAATGTGGGGGATCTCATTAAAATATGGGATAATATGGCTAATTGGTTCAAAGACCTAATCAAGTGTAACCTGAAGACAAAGGTCAGTGGTATTCAATGGAATCTATATTGGGATTGT
The DNA here is from genome assembly GCA_963277665.1 of Viscum album. Taxonomy (NCBI): domain Eukaryota; kingdom Viridiplantae; phylum Streptophyta; class Magnoliopsida; order Santalales; family Viscaceae; genus Viscum; species Viscum album. The sequence goes on along the minus strand of OY728145.1, from coordinate 1,078,719,266 downwards.
TCTTCTAATAGGCTCCAACTAGAATTTATAGGTTCACCTATTTATTTAGGTATAAGATGTTTTGTGGTTTGGAATTTTTTTGGTTTCTCACTTTTTCCTTAAAAGTGTGCGAAATAATAAAAAAGATAAATTTTATTCAGTGAAACCGGTTTTGGTGTAGCGTTCACCATACTTTCACTTTTATTGAGTTCTTCTTCCAGTTCATTTTTTATTCCTCTCCTTCATCATCATAATGCTGCATACGAGGTGGATTATAATTGTGGTGATGACATGAGGGAGTAATATACCACATTTTAAGAGATATTGTGGGATAATAAAAATTAAATGGGAAGTTGACGAGTGAAATGGATGATCAAAATATTGAGTATAATATTGAGAATTGATATTTTAATGAACAATGATATCATCACCAATATATATTAAAGAAATAACGATTCTTTACTAACTTCTTATCATGTATACTATTATTTATGTTTTTTTTCATATTATTATATTTTATGAATTTAAAAACCCTCCTCCATTCAATATATTAATATTTATATTCTGCATTATATTATTTAGTCTATAAATAGTGAAAATAAAATAATTGGTATGTGTGAGAAACCTCCTCATAATATTTACCCTATGATGTGTGATATATTTTAAGATTACTTAAATAAGAAATTATTAGCAAGGGATTCATGAAAAATTCCTATAATAAACCACTAAAAGTTGGGGTGAATCATGGATGAACTTTTATAATTTCATTTCTCTTGATATTAACATCTATAACTTGTTATTGCTTTTATCCTCTAAAAATTAAAACTCATCCTCACCCATATGAAAAGATAAAAAAATAAATAAATTTACACAATTTTTTGCAATGTTTAGTCCCAATGTGGGTATTTAGTCCTTATTATTTTGAGTGTCATGGATCCAAAGATATCCAAAATATAATGTTAGTGAAAAAAATGACCCAAATTTCATTAATATCTATCTATCTTCGGATAGAAAATATCATTGGTTCTCAACAATTACAAAATCTTCTTATTCTTATAATTCAAAACAAAAAAGGAAATTTGAAAACATCTAACTATAAACCCTATCCATAATTTATAATACTATTTCCACACTATCAAGAAATCCTTTTTCTGGTTCTTATTCATCCAATACCTCTCTATCATAGTTTTATCCATTCAATACACTTCATTTGGAACTATCAAACATCCTAGAACATGTTTTTTCTAGTGTTATCAAATTTCTTTCTTCAAATGGACTCTCTAAAATGATCTAAAATATATTATTTAATTGAAAAAATCAAAATAAACTTAAGAAACCTTATATATTAATACATCATCATAAAATTATGTAAGTATCATGGGATTCAACTTTGAATTTCAGCTCAACTCTAATTTATCCTGACAACCTTTAAATCCTTTGAATATCTAGAGTCAAAAATATTTATAAGAACTTCCCCAAATCTTGACATAAATGATCTATTTAGATATTCCTCAAAAATGAAATTAATTTGTGATAATTGAAATTATATCTTAAAATCCTCATAGTGTACTAATTTCCAAATTTTTCTAGTGATCCTAAAATTTACATCTAGTTATTCATTATAAGAACTCTTTCACTAGTCATGCTCTATCTAGTAGTTTATCACAATAACTCCTCTATATGATAAAGCATCGTCTAGAGCATTTTTGTCTGAATATTATTAATCTGGTACTTCATAATCCATATATATTATATCTATACACCTCTATCAGATAGTATTGATATTATCCATTACCTAATAATCATATTTCTTTATCTTATTCTCCATACATCTTTCCACTATATTCTTCTCATATATTTAATTATCTTGTTATTTTCTATTTTGTTGACTAATAAATATTCACTATGTCAAGTGAAAATCCATCTAGTGATCATTATCTTTCTCCATAAATTAGACTTAATATTTTCCTCTCCATCCATTATAACTTCATATTGTATAATTTGGTAGGTTTTTTTCATCTGATGGATACATTAAGGTTCTCTATCCAATCGAATAATCAAAACTTATTCGACAAGAGTGTAAAATACTTTGTCTGCCAATTTTGTGTCTGATTAAAACTTCATAGATATAAATTCATATAACCAAAACTCCATGACATCATAACATAATAAATTTTAAAGTATACAACTTCATAATATTATAACATGAATAATGTACAAACATTATCTATCCAAAAAAAATCATAGATGTACTCATCTTGAACCATGAGAAATTTTAGTAACCATGATGTTATAAAATTTTAAGATTAGATAATCATCGTGTAACATAGTGAGAAAATTAAAACAAATATCTTTTGATAAGAATGAACTCATTTTATTATAATATAAACATTCATAAACAAAATGATGAAAATTAATACAATTATTCTATAAAATCAAACCAAAGGTTCTTCAACTGAAATAAATGAAAGGTTCATTAAGATAGTTATCAGTGTTTCATCCTTCAGAACTATTGTAGTATAGTCCTCTTAATATTTAAAATTATTTAGATTTTTACATGCTAAAATAAGTGTAATACCTACTGCTATTAGACAGTACATTCCTATAAAATAGATAAAAAAAATAAATTTATTAGAACAATCAATCTGTATGAAGTTGAGATCAAAGTAGAAGCTGATTATTACAATCTAATCAAGAATAAAAATGATGCTCTTTAGTTTTATATTTTTAAGGAGAAATATTTGTATTTTTATGATGAATATTGTATTATTCTAGAATACAATATTAAAATTTTAACAATTTCTATAATATTCCAAAATATTTAGAAGTAGAAAAAATAAAAATTAAATAATGAATATGGAAATAATAAAGAGGTCAGATACCATGAATGCAGGAAAAGATGAAATTTCAAACCTGAATCCCCTTAACTCCAATCTGGAAATAAATTTCAATGATAATTATATTACAAAAGGAAATGTGAGATAGCAATAAAAGATACTTTTAGTTCTTCTGAGGATTGTGATCAATCTCATTCAAAATATGAGTATAATAATTCAAAGTAAAATATATGATTTATGACTTATATAGAAGATGTATGATCATTATTAACATTTACATCTAAATATAAAACTTATTCTTTTGATGATCATTGTCAGTATTGTTTCATTTGAAAATATAAATTACATGAATTAATGAAAGAAAATAAATCCAAAAAAATATTTTGATTTTGTTCATTTGGAAAAATAATCTCTGTATAAAAATATTTTGGAGTTAAAATTCAAAGATGATAAAATGGTGTCTTATTGTAAATTATATGAGAGTAAATTTTAGGATTTATTATCTAATTTTGAGTCTTTGAAATTGGATAATAGTATGTTTACTAAAATTGGGTATTATCATAATAAAATCCTTGTAAATGTCAATGGAAATATAGGTGGACTTAGAATGGTATCAATTGTGAAAATCCAAACCATTAAAGGAAATTTTTTTTGTATGGTGGAAATTGAAAAATCATGTCAATTGTTATTGGTTTTAATTGTGTTACTTCTAGACATTATGTTAATGATTACTATTTTTCCTCAATTTTATGGTTCTAAACATTCCTGCATTTATAAATATTTATCTAATGTAATGGCTTGAATATCTTCTAGAATTAAATATATTTGATTATATAGATATCTTATTACTAACACTGTTGGACCCAAAATCATAAGTGTACCAAAAGACATACATCGTTGATATTTTATAGGAAATAAGCTTTAGAAATAAATTGTTAAAATAATACATTGATGGAGGCTTCTAAAAATGAATACATAGAGAATTATTAAATTGTTATTTACTATAAATGTTTGATCATAGTCATGGAGATTTTTTTAAATGTAATTTCATTATACACATTCTTATATGTTTTCTTAAAATATTACTTTAATTTATATTTTATTTATAATAACTACTTGATATGAATTAAGTTTTTTATGTATGAAGTTTTCATTTATATTTTATAATTTTTTATAATATTGATTGATTTATTCACTAGAATAACAACTTTTATTATTATTTCCCCTTTCTCTATTATGAATACTCTTTATCATTTTATTTTTTAATATATTGGAATGAGATGATTTTATGGTTGATTTTTCACTAGCAAGCATGCATTTAAGGTTTTATCTTTTAATTTAATATTTTATGTGCTATAAAAATTTATTGTTTCACATGATAAAATGATTGTTTAAGTTTTTATATTCTTTTTTGGTCTAGTTCTGGGTGATAATATCTACTTTTAATATACATTTCATGTGTCTAAAAAGTTGTTGTTTAATTATTTAAATATATTTTACTCTTTAAATATCATTAATATATTTATTCTCAATTTTAGGGGGATTAATCATGAATTTTTATAATGTACTTAACTATGTCATTTCACCCGATTTGGGCTTTCGGGCTACCAGTTTTGGTCTACAGGTCTCAAGGGCCTTTGGGTCATCAAAGGCCGTTGATCAATAGGGAATGCAGGCCATGTAGAACATGGAGTATCCGAATTCACACAAAAAAGACCTAGAAGAGGATGTCAGCAACAAGAGTAGTAGCCACCAGAAGCAGAGCTAACCGGATTGGAAGAATGAGAGGGTATGGCAGCCACCATATGGACCAGCCACCGTGCAGCTTTGTATGAGGCAATGATAGAAAATAAGAAATTCATGGTTGGGAGCAAGGTGATCAATGACGCTGAATCTAGGGAGGAAATTTTAAGTGGGTTGAGACTATGGGTCATGTATTGGGCATGGTATGCCTCTAGGCTTTCAGGTCAGGTATTGCGGGTCACTCGGGACTTGTGACATGGGCCTACAAGTCATGTACAGGTTCCCCTTAAACCCTTAAAAGGGGTATTATCCATAATAAAATAAAAAATAAGGCCATCGGGCCATTCAGGTATAATTCATTATAGATCTTCTTATTATTCTGTGACTATTTTTAATATATTTTATAAATCCTTGAAATTGAATAACCTCCCTTTTTAAAGGAAGATGATTTTAAGTGGAATTTATATATTTGAAATATTGACCCTTGTAATTTATATTTTTATTACACACATTCATATTTTCAATCAGTGGATGTAAATAAACATAAATATCATTACCCAATTTTTTTGGTCCTGATATAATTAGGGGGAACATAATGTATTTTTGATTCATACATAAAAAAAGTGGCTATCAGTAGTTTACCAACATAACTATCCATGTACTTTGTGTTTTATTTATTACACCAAAACTATTCATTCTCTCTGTAGATAGCACAAGACGGAGGTTTCTCATCTTGTTTTTAAAGTCAAGATAGTCATGATCAATTTTCTTTCATTGAGGAGAGTCGAGAAGGTGATGAACTTTCCTACCAAGAATAATTTTATTTGTGTTCCACAAAAATTTCCATGAAGTCTCCTCACTTACATATATGCACTATTAATATTATAAAAAATTTATTAATATTATAATTAATATATTAATATTAAATTTTATTTTATTTTAATAAATGTATAAATTGATGTTTCTATACTGAAATAAATATTACGAATAAATGTATTGATAGTATAATAAATTAAAAATGAAAAAAATAAATTATAATAAAATAAATGATTATTAAAAATTAATAAATATAATTAATAATTAATTACATTTAAAAATTTTAATCATAACCAAAAAAATAAATATATATATAATTGAATAGATATTTTTTAAAATATATCATTAATAAACAACGATGGCGGATAGGATTTTAAAGTTATGATGATTGATATGAAATTTTTTATCCAAATGATTTATTTTTATCTCATCAAAAGACCAGTAATCATGCTCCTACTTTGGTAGGACATTTCAGGAGCATCGCTCGAAAAATCATGTGTCCCGGGATGTCCTAGAAAATTGTGAGGTGAAGTTTTTTGGCAACATGAAGAATCCTAGTGCAATGTGATATTTTGATTTCAATCCAAGATCTTGGTTCTTCTTTATTCATATTGATTATTACTTGGTGTTTCATAAGATAATTAAAAAAATTATAACCCTGGAATTCCTGGATGTAAATTTTGAGACTATATAAGTTCGAATGAATGATTGAAAGCATGAGATCCTTGTTATATTGATGACTATGCTAAAGGATAGAAAGATAACATATATTGATTATCAATTCATTCATATTTTTATTTTTAATGCTTGGAAAATTGTAACACCCCAAAAATTTAAGAATACTATGTTTGATAGCTTTCTTAACACGCAACACCGAGCTTTAAGAGAACCGCAATATACTATCAAAATATTATTTTTTACAATAACAGCTATATCCTAGTTGTTAAATTAGTATATATTAATATTAATCAATAAATTATGAAATGTTTTTGTTTTACACATGTATAAAATAAATTCATTGTCTTTAAATTTTTTAAAAATAAAAATAAAATCATTTGATAGAAAAATAGATGATTTTTAAAGAAACGGTTTTTATTCTCACAATAAATATATTTATTAATAATATAAATTGATTCATATTGGTGAATTATTTTATCAGAATTTATATATTATATATTCAATTAAATGTTTTAATATTCATATGGTATTTTTTATATGCATGGGATATGAATAAATATGGTTTTGTGATTAAAAATGTATTTTTATAAAAAACAGTTTTCCACCTGAAGTTTATTTATATTTTAAAATTATTTTATGCCACATATAGAAAATTAATCTTGAAAATTTGACCTCCTATTTGGAATAAGAAAATTTAAATTTGGTAAATAGGTATCTTTTATATTTGGTCATTATGAATAGAAATTTTGGTAATTTTTTATCACCTCGGTAAGGGTAAAATGGGGAAAAATCGGACAAAACATATGGTTAATACATTAAAGTTCCTATAAAAAATAATTTTTCCCAATTTATGTGTTTATTTAAACCATTATCTACAATTTTATGAAAATATGGCCACTTGGTGCCATTTTTCTTTGATTATGACCCTTAAAATACTTTAAGAGAAGGATAAATAGAAAATGTAACTCTCTTGACTATAATAACTATAATTTTTTTATATGGTTAAAAAAATATAATTTTACTTATAAAAATTTATTTTGATTATGAATTACTTTTTTATCATGGTAATGTACTTATAATTTTTATTGATTGAATAATTACATTAAATGCTTAAGCAACACCGACACAATATTTATTCACATAATGGAAAAATAAAATAAATGATTTCAAAAATATTAATTTGGTTGAAATATTGTGAAACATGATTTTATATATAAATAAAAAATATTACTAAAATATTAAAGGTTTGTATTTTAATTCCTTTTCTATCTTGGTTTCTTTAAATCATATTAAATAAATAGTGTTAAAAATGACATTATTGAAATTTTTTTTAATAATATTTAATTAAATTACTTAAAAATAATAATACTCTTGAAATAGGACAAGTAAGTATATAAATGGTTAAAAATATCATCCATTGGACATTAATTATATAATTATTAACTTATAAGTAAAATTAGAGACCTTCAATATTAAAAATTCACTATCACGGCTATGATGAAAACTGGTTAACCATGGGCTTAAACAAAAATATAATATTTTAAATGAAGCCAAAAATATATATATATTTCATAGGATTATTATATTTTGAACTTATCCCATTTTTCATAGAATTTATGTCTGTTTAGAATAATTTATATTGGTAATGACTTAATTGTATTTTAATGTTTTTAGTAATTCCAATTGTTCCCTTTCCCTACCTTATAAAAGGAAACCGCTTCCCTATTTTATTTACACAACTTTGAGCCATATAGAATAAAAAAAACCATCCAATTATATTATAATCTTCCATATACACAAGGTAAAGGTTTTTTTATTCTTAAAATTCCATTCCAATGGTCCTTTAGGAAAGATCTAAAGGATGCATCCTAAAGAAGAGGTAATCATCTTACCTGACCTCTTTATATTTATTTATTATTCTACCTCCTATAAATCCTTGGTATTAATCATAATATAATAACATAACTATATTAAATATACTAATTTTTTATTATTATTATGAAACCACCATTTTCTATAAACTCTTCCATCAAATGAGAACAGAATGTATCGCTCAGGCGTATGTGTAGACTACCACATCAACATACCAATAAAATTAATTTTTATTCACCAAATTTCATAGATAGGTATTATTTTGGGTTTAATTTTTATAAATTATATTAATTATATTAGTTTTCTTATGGAATTATAATATCATATCTATCTTCTTACATTCCAATATATTGGAAAACAATAACGTCGCTTGAGCGTACATGTGGACTGCATCCTCCGTAAAGAGATGTGATTATTTTATTAATTTCGATTTTACATGAATGTTATAGAGGATATATTAAATAAATATATTTGATATATATGATTAAATAATGATTCTGGAATGGTTAATTATTGTTTACCATTCTTTCTCGCCATTTTAACAAAAATGAAAATAGTGTTCATGTATGCATGCGACCTACCATATCCATGAATGATGAAATCCAATTCCCTATTTCTAATTTTTATGGATGAATAAATTTATATATAATTAAATTATTTGATATTTATATCATAATTAATATTTTTAGATGATGGTACTATTATCAAAGTACAAGGACCAAAACTACCAAACCAAAATATATAAGAAAAACAATGCATTTATCTCCTGAAAAAAGGATTTTAATAAATAATTGTTAATAAATCGGTGATATAGGTAATAAGTAAATCATATATTGTTTGATATAAAATATTTTGGTTTTTTAATATATTTATAATAAATATATATTTATTATATAGGATGTTTGAATACATACGAAGGATGTCAGACTTGGGGTGAGGGTTCTTCATCTAAAATTGTGTTCTTTGGGACATGTGTTGTCTTGTACACCTATCAAATATTATGAGGTGTATATAAGGACCCTTTTGGTAATATTATTTGACAAAGGTAAAAATAATTTAAGGAATTATTATTGAGTGAATTTATGGAATCATATATTATTTTTTTCTATCATTAGAGGGATTTATATAATTAAATGAAAATATTGCCATATTTTTTGGAGAATATGATTAGAAGAAATATATTTTTTATATATAAAATTTTGAGAGATTTAAATTATTTAGATACAATAAGTAGTTTATTCTTATATATATATGGTCAAATATTTCTATTTTTTGGATTTGAATTTGGTCAGACATATTTTTAAAGGTGTATTATGATTTGTTGAACTATGGGTGTTGTCATTAGGGTTTTAAATATTAATGTATGATTACATTATATAAATATTTATCTATATTTGATAAAATATACTAATAATTTTGGTTTTGGTAAACATATATATTTATAGAAGTGTTGTCATTTAATTTCAAATGATCATTTTCACTGTCACTCTCTAATAGTCCTTAGATACTATTTTTCTCATCCATGTATAAATTTTAAAATATCACCAATGTTCTCTTTATCTAGAAACCCAATTATGTGTTATTTTAGGATATTTTTATGTTTCACACTTCCCCTTTTCAAAGTAATTTTTATTATCCCTATATACAATGTGAGTTTGCTAAAAAGATATTTTCAAATATTGATCTTTGATGACCAAGATAAAATTAAAATGGTATCATTTAAATAAATGGGAAAGAATGTAACATCCTGAAAATTTAGAATACTATGATTTATTACATTATTAACATGAATCCCTAAGAATTATGTAAATTGAAATATACTATTAAGATATTAGTATTTAATAATAAAATTATATCCAACTATAAAATCGGTGGGTATGAATAAGACTATCTAAATTATAAAAAAATTAGGGTTTACACTTGTATAAAATAAATTCATTACCAATAAATTATTTGGAAATAAAAAAAATCATTTGAATGTAAAAGTGTTTTAGTACTAAAGAAACTATTTTTATGTATGCAATGTGTTTTTATCCTAATAACTTAAATTGATATTTATTGTTGAATGATTATAATTAATTTTATATATTATATATTCAATCAATTTTTTTGACATTCATATTATATATTTTTTACGCATGGGATAAGAATAAATCTAGTTTTATGATTAGAAATGTATTTTTCTAATAAAACTATCCTCAAACCCTCCCTCCAAAGATACTACAATGAGGGGAGAAAGATAATAACCTCTTATTCCTACCTCTAGTAGGCCCTGGTTTTGATACTAGAACCAAAGGTGTAAAAATATCAAAATATGGGAGGCATTACCTTTTTTGAGAAAAATTTTTGGGAGATAAGATGAATCATCCACAAAAACTCCAAGACATATATAAAAGTAAAACCCAAACCATCCCACATGCATGTATAAATAGAAAGGATACAAAAACAATAATGTCTCCAAGGTAAAACCCAACAGTAATTCTATTAAACAACATAACAAATGTCAAGGATCTGAGTTAGCAAGGTTCATCATGGTCCATAGAATACTCCTAGAAACCTAAAAACATTTTTATATAAACAGGGTGAGAATACAAGCATAATCAATAGGGAAACCAAATTCTCCCAAGCACATGCGAAGAAGGCATACTAATTCCCTCGCGAGAAAATAGTTGAACCAGAAAAAACCTAAACAAGTTTAGTAATCAAACCCAACCTCACCATGGTGTGCTCACCAAGTAATGAAAGTAATGTAATATAATATAATACACATTGATGATAAGGTACCCTACACCAATTTCCCAATGGCATTCCACTCTCTCTCAACGTCGTACATCCTGGTGCTCTCATAACTTCAATATAACACAACACATCCCTTCTTTCCACACACTGGGACCTCACAACGAATCTTGCATGCACACACCTGGTCCTCAAAACACATCACATCCCACTCGTACACACATGTGCCTCACAAAACATTCCACCCATACACACCTAGTCCATTAAAGGCATCACATCCCACTCGCACATGCCTAGTCCTGACAACACATAACATCTCATCCCAATGACACATGGGAAAGCATGTCACATCTCATCCCAAAGACACCTGGGAAACAAACCACCTCACCCATAAAAACCTAGGCTATAATAACAAACATCTAAGGCACTAGAAGACCTCTGACCATCATATCCTATGTCATAACTACCTTGAATATAAGATAGAGTGGAAAAGTAACCATATTTTTGCAGGTACCCATCCATCTATACTTTTCACAGGATTCTCGTGAAAGACACCCTACCCCATGAATTTGGGTTGTTCATCACTTTGTGCTCAACTATGGTAGAGTTAATGTAGAAATAACATGTAAATCAAAGTATACATAAATAATAACAAACACTCAATCCCAACCTATGGGTATAAAAAAACTATCCAACTCACAATGTTATCACTTTTGATTCCACCCCTAAATGCGTGACACTACACAAAAATCCATAAACACTATTACACATTTCCAACCAACTTCATTTAACCACTTTTGTTCCGTTAACCAAACCAACCCAAACCATTACAAAAATTATTATACAACTATTTACCCATTCCATAACTACCCAAGAAACTATCAGTAACAACACACATTAAGAAACACAATAAAATTCATTCAAAGTCATCTAGGGGATGAAGACCTCTAGTAAATTAATACACTTCATATAAAAGACACGTCAAACCAAAACCTCTATATATTGGATGAAGCTTCCTGGATGTTAGTATGGGAAATTATTTTGGTAATTACTTCTACAAATCACTACTTCCCTTCATAAAACTCAACCACCCAGATCATCACATCAACAAAACCAACCCCTTTCACACAACCAAGCCCACAACCGCATCATCCCACATACCAATGAAAAACATATTTTCAGATTTAATCTATCATCCCTTATTAAATTATAATTGTTGATTTAGGGGTTATCATAGAAACTATATGATCTTGGGGAATATATTCATTAGTCGAATATACATGGTTAACCAATTTATATATATACAAGTGTTCAACTGAAACCAAACAACATACAAGTTATAAACCATTATGTGTGCAAACAATGACCCCAAATGTCCATGATTTTTAGTGGGTAGTTAGCCCATACAAATAAATATATTAACAAAAATAAACACACATCAATATCATGTTTACACTTTTCCCATCCCCCTATATATTGATTTTTAAACCAATTCAAATATCCTTATTAATATAGAATGAACTATCTTCACAGGGGGAAAATTTTATATACTCATACCTCATGATGTAAAATTATGAATGATGAAGGAAAACCTACTAGGAAGAAAATATGATCACTACTTTATAGTTGCACCAAAATAGGGTTGTTCATGCAATAGAAAATTCTCCACAGATTCACAAACCAATTATCATAGCCTGACCACACAACTCCTATGGGAATAAGGATTATCGGTGTTCGATATAAACAGAATAAAGATTAATGAGAAATGGGGAAAGATATATTGGCTTTTTAAAGTTCAAAATAGAGTCATGGGATTACATACACTTTTGAATTTCCATTAAACGAGAATCTGACCAAGACCATGTGGTTTGGACATTTGAAAGACTCATGAATCTTTGAGAATTAAATATATAATGAAAACATTTTTAAATGACCCTATAATCCTTCAACTTATTCATTAATACCAATTCCCATCATAAAATTCGTAAAAAAAAAGGATAACCCGACACTAGTAGTAGAAATGGAAAACTGTTGGAAAAGAGGAATTTTTGGAAGTGAGGCACCATTCAGATGAACAACATGCCACCATCAGTGAGTTACTTCTAGGAAAGACACCTCTAGATGAGGCACCACTAGATGAGACACCTTTTGGGTGACCTACCACTAGGAAAAAAGCAATGCCAGGGTGAGACACTGTTAGGGAGATGCCACCAACAAGAAACCTCTAGGGCGACCTACCTCTAGGATCAAAGAACCACTAGGCGAGACACTGCTAGTGAGATAACACCAACAAGACACCACTATGTAGACCTAATTCCCAGCATGAGGCACTTCCTGGGTGAGATACCACTAGGGTGAGATAGCAACAAGGTGATACTCCACCATGGTGGGACACTTCCATGGTCGGACACTGTCAGGGTTGGACACTTATAGGGTGAGACACCACTATGGTGAGAAACCATTAGAATAAATCACTGTTGGAAATAGGAATTTTAAAAAATTCATAAAATGAAACATTTTTGGAAAACTGCATGTCTCAACAGACATCCGGAACTACCCAAAACACATATAACAATATATTTTCCAGAAAAATAATAGATCAGAGGGTGTAAGAAAATAAATTAGATACCTCTAAAACTATTATCATCCTCATGATTTTAAAACCACCCTATAATGAAAGGGAGGAAGAGTATGGAAAATTATCCCTTGAGACACATCTCAGGGATCTCGTTACACCTGGAACACTGCTTTCAACTAAACACATCAATGTTCAATGATAAAAAACTTTCTGTTGCTCGAATTCTAGACTGGAAACCTGTACACGCAAGAAAAACTCCTCCAAAATCTACTGAAAATGCATTATCATCATGGTTGTTGACACACCAACCCAAAAAAACACAAAATCACACTACACAACCACAACAATCTGCACCATCCCAAACACATGAATCAGGGAATTCTATTCACTATGTCAAGATACTATCTGCTATGGGTGGCACCGACTCACCCACATGGGTTTAATAGTATCACAGTTAATGAATCTCAATTAGTAATCACATCCTCTCCTTTTCATATGTCAGGACTCTATGAAACATCACACCACACACATCACAAAACAAGGAAAATAGTACATTTCATAATTAAAAAATATTCAAACATCACCTCATAAAGGCAAAATATATCGAGTAAAAACTCAAAATAACTCTTGGTACTGGGAACACATATTTGTCTCTTTCTCCCGAGTACTCTCCCCCTGTACACGATGCATCCACAATAAAAAAACAAAGGAATGATCCTTCCACACAACACCTTATATCGATGATCTTGGATCTCTACGGGTTGTTCCACAAATGTAGTTTCTTCTTTGATATCTAACTCTACCTATTCAATGACATTGGAGTCATCATAAAGATATTTATGAAGCTGAGAGATGCAAAAGACATCGTGGATCCTATCTAACCATAGTGCCATTCCCAACCAATATGACACCTTTCCAACTCACCCCAACATCTCAAAGGGCCTAATGAACTAAGAGAAATTTTAATCACTTTTCCAAACCTCTACTTCACACATTAAGCGAGAAACATCAAGTACACGTGGTCCCCAACCTTGAACTCCAAGGGCCTCCTCCTGTGATCGACATACGTATTTAGTTGGCCGTGCACTACTTTTATCCCCTCACGAACAAGATAAAGATTTTCTATCATGCTTTGAATCACATATGGCCAAGAAAAACTTTATCAACAAATTTTATCTAGAAAAAAGGTGAATGACGTGGTTTTTTTTAAATACACAAAAGGAGCCATGCTAATGGTTGAGTTATAGAAATTATTATAGGAAAACTCTATGAAAGGTTTATGTCACACCCCGGATCCACCAAAGTCCAAGACGAATGATCAAAACATATCTTTTAACACTACCACAAAACAGATCAAGGGAAGTGCTTCCCTTTATCAGTGATATGGAAGAATTGCTGATAAATGGGTGGGTATTTATCAGTTCTTGCTAATAGCACTGATAAATGTACAATTTATCTGCTCTAAAAAAGTGCTGATAATTGTGTACCCTTTATCAGTGCTATTATTAGCATTGATAAATTTTTTTATTATTAATTTATATAAATATATAGGAATATAAATAAATTATAAAAAATATACCTTTATAAGTGATTTTTAGCATTGATAAAATCATACATTTATCATCCCTAAAAGTATGGATAAAATAAGTATTTATCAGTACTATAATTTTTGAAATGATAAATAGTTGTTTTATCAGTGCTAAAAAAGTTCTGATAAAGGAATATCTATATCTTCACTCAAAAAGTGCCGATAAAGGTGTGTTTTATCAGTATTTATAAAGGTGTGTTTTATCAGCGCTTTTATTTTAGCTCTAATAAAATAGTCCTTTATTAGTGCTTTTAACTTGTGCGGATTAACGTTCTAGCTGTTTTTTTAAAATAACCCTAATAGGCCCCTCCACCATCGCACCCGTTCAATCCTTTGCGTAAGCTGAACCCTGCACCGCTACCCCTCATTCGCTGCGACCCCTCCTCCTCCTCCTCCTCCTCCTCTGCTGCTGCAACCATCCTCCTCTTCCTCTACCGATGCTGCCTTCTCATACTCCTCTGCTGAGATCCCTCATCCACTACAACCCTGCCTCTCCCCCTCTATCGCTGCCATTGCCTCCTCCTTCTCCTCCTTCTCTGAGCACCGACTAATATTCCTCCTTTGAGGACTCCTCCTCATGTGTTTCTAAAATTGATTATTGATCTTGATCGATCCTGGATGAGCTTAGGATATGGTGGGTGAGTATTATTAAGGGATCCAATCCACTTTGAGTTTGGTGGTTTCAATCAATTACCAATGTTATATGTATTGTTACATGCATTGTGTGATATGTAGTCTTTTCCACCCTTGTGTAGTTTGTATTGAATCAACTCAAATTTTTTTCCTTGACTATATGTTTTGGAAAAATCATATAGGGATGTTATAGACTCTCTGATTATTATTCTTTAATTCCAATAACATTACGGGTTGGTATAAATTAAAATATATTGAACATTACATTCAAGATCCCTTAGGGGATTCCCTTGTGTTATAATATGATTCCTATGTCCTTGGGTAAGTGTCTTTTTTTCAACCTAGATATGGGATATGTGAATAATTGAGAGATTCCATCATGAATTTTTATTAGTTTAATTTTAATTCACCATCTAAGAGTATGTAAGTTATTTTTGGTCTATGTTCTATCCTTAAATGTGATGTAGAGTGATTCAATGGAAAATATGTTCTATGTTTGAAAATTAAATTAATTGTAATTATGTTTTATATGACCAATATATATTAATCCTTGGTAGAAAATAACTTATAGGGAACAAGATAGGTTCCCTTCGCCTCCATTCAATAAGAGATGTAGGGATTATGTGTGGTATGTGTGATCCTTGACCAAAATGTAACTTAGTGTTTCCTTGTAGAATTTTTGACTTATTTGACTAACTTATGGGGTGAGTGTTCCTCCACCTTTTAACCTGTAATATCTGAGTGGGTTATAGCCTAGTTTTGGATTTGGTTATGGGTTCAACACGTGTGGATAAACCAATCATAAACTTTGAGTGATTCATATGTTAGGAAAACCTAGTTATGGTTTATTTAGTATTTTCTAAGATTTTTATTATTCCATTTTATGTTGTTTATATACTATAATAAAATATTCCCATTAGTAATTCTATTTTTATTTGGTGGAAGTTCTTCCCCTTGATTAATATCTTTATTTGGGTGTGGGATTACCTACCTAATCCCTACGACATGGCCTATGGATTGGGATGATATGAAAATTTATGTTAAAGATGCCTAAATAATGGGATGCTATACTTGATGTGATACTGTGATGTGTTATATGAGTTTCATTTCCTAATAACCAAATAATAATGTGATCTGAGATGCTATACCAATTATAAAATATTCAAATGGTTTGAGATTCACTACCCAATAATATTGATATATTAATGGAATGTATTTTAGGGATTATATACCCATTCTACGGTGATCCCATAACACAGGAAATTATACCTTAGTGTTGGGAAATGATTCCTACTCCTTCTCCTCTACTGCCACTGCCTTTTCCTCCTCCTCCTCTGTGACCATCCTCCTCCTCCACCACTGTGGCTTCCTTCTCCTCAACTACCATGATCCCTCCTCCACCATTACCATGCTTCTCTTCCTCCTCCTCGGTTGCTAACTCCTCTCCCTCCTCCTCCTTCGGCCTCCAACTCATCATCCTCTGTCGCGGCCTCCTCCTCCTCCTCCTCCTCCACCTCCTTCTCATCCTCTTCCATGCGAGGTCCCATTTTCCACACATGGGGTTGGGTTGGTTGTTATCTAAATATGAATAAAGATATTTCTTGTTGATATATTGTTACCTATAGGTCTTGGGATCATCATGATAAATTTTTTAACTATAGGATATACTAATGATGGATTATTTTAGTGAGGCTTCTTAGGATGGGTCATGTATGAGTTTCTTATGTAATATCCTCTTGCTCGATGCTAGGTATCAATCATTGGATAGATATGATCTAGGATGAGGCATATATTCCATGCTTATTCATTATATCTTAGTTGTTATGATATATCTATGATGAGGATGAGGCCTAGAGACCTTGATATTGCAATTTAGAGATACTCCACCAAGGTGAGCATTCTTTCAAATTTTTTAAAGTTTATGTTTGGCTATACATCATGGGGTATATGAGATTTTCCAGAAGACATAAATCATTTTAGTGGTTCAGATTGTGTTGTAGGTTAGCTATATTATACTCTCCCAAGGATCAGTTTTTTGTATGTTCATTTAGCTATGGGATCTGTCTTACATTGGTAGTCCTTATCGGGCAGTAAGTTGGCTATTTTATGACCTTCTCATGATCGACTTCTAGTATATATTATTACCCCTACATAATAACTTGTAATTGTGATTTAGATTGTGTTATAGGTTAGATTGGTTATTTCTGTTTAGATCCTCCTTTATGTTTGTGATTTTATCCATGGGACCTACCTTATGTTTTTGGTTTGGATGATGTTGGAGGTTGTCTATGTTATTCCCCCCATACTGTTTTTTGGGGGGTGGATTGTATTCCATGAGGCATATAGTCACATCACAATTCATGATCTAGATTTGATGGTTCTGCTTAGGGGATGATTGTTTCTATGTATACCTTGTTGTAATTCAACAATATGACATCATAGGGTACACTATGCAATAAACCCTTAGGCTACACCATTATATACCATATTCTTGAATTGAAATGAGATTTTTTAGTCTTTTTAATGAGTTTCTTATATTCCTTATTAGTCACTTGAATCCATCACCAAAACCCCTCTTCCCCATAAATTTCTCCTCTCATAATTTACCCTTTAGGATCCCTAATGGTCGTGTCATTCTGGATAGGCCAACCCCTCCCTGGACAACCCACACCCCCTCCCCCACACCCATGCAGCCCCGCCCCCACCTAGATAGCCCACCCCCTCCCTAGATAACCCACACCCCTCCCCCACACCCTTTCATCCCCCTACCCCCACCCAAATATCCCACCACCTTCACCTATGAACATTTTATGTTTTATTGGATTTTTCCTTTTTCTCATCCATAACCCCTCCATGCTATGCCAACCTCCCCTCATCTCCTCTTGGGTGGTTCTCCCTCACCCGGTGTATGTTTCATCTTTCATCACTTGTATTTGAGTGACTATGATAATTGTTACCTCTCTTATTCCCTCTATATATTAGTGTATGACCCCCACCACCAAATCCTATATTTAAATGATCATGGGTCAATTAAAATTCAAAATGTAATGATACAAACCATGTTAGTATATTAACCCATAATTGACATGAATTTCTACAAACCTAAGAGGCGTTCATGATCCCTACGAGATAAAAATGATCCCCTGGGAAAAAATAAAATTAATGTGGAATACTTTACTCCTAAATTAGAGTAAGTTAAAATTTATCATTCTCCTGAAAACTAGACATGTCTAATTCATAAGTTGAACATCTAAGAAAATATTAGATACGAAAAAAATAAACAGGAAGAAGATATCATAGATGGAAAATAAAATCCCACTATTTAGAAATAAAATTTTTTAACACGTGAGTTCTCATTTTATGTTTTCTTTTAGTTGGAAATCTCATTTACCACACGCCTCTCCTATGATGCGAATACACCTCTTTTCGCACTGAACGACACCTTCGTGGTGATTTTTCTCCCCTTACTCATTGTTTTCCTCTAGTTCACATGTTATTACTATTTGATATTGATTTTTATGTTATGAAATGTATGGGCTAAATTCCCCTATGGAAATCTTGGATATTGGTGGTACTTGTGTGTGCACTAAATTTATTTCTTGTTGGTGGGTTCTTGTTGAACATTTGAATATAAAAATAGGTAATTTATGTATACTGACTAATGAATGAATTCCCTAGGATGATAATTTTTTTATGACCCCTGAATTAACATACAGAATTGAATAAGGGATGGTGTGTAAAATCTGAAATTGTGATTGTTTGTTTTGTATGGTGTTGAGATTTTGAGCATGATTGTGTGTTTGTATAGTATTGTGGTTTTTATCATGATTAGTATGCCATTTTTTTTCCATGTTGTTGTTCTTACACCATTGAATATCAATCCAAACATTATCCATTTCAATGGAACCACCACATTTTTACTTGTGCAATTCCACATAATCTTAGAAAACCACTTCACTAAAGGACTATATGAGACACTTTGTGGACACCCTAGTCAAATAACCATAAAAACACATGTAGTGAATCCTTCCACCCACAAGAACTCTATTGAAAATCATATCATCTATTAGTTTAGTACCATGATTCTTCACTAGAGACATTATGTTTCTAGATTAACACAAAAATACTTGTTTACAACAACGCATATAGATCATATGTGGGATATTAAAACATTCATGTGCAAGGGATTCTTATAGCTAGTTCCATTGATCAGGTGGTTGGGAAGACTGTATGATCTACTTTGATCCTGAGTAATGCATGGAGTGGTAAGGGTATTGTTTACCATAATTAGTTCCATTGATTATAGTTGGATGATGACCCTACTTGAACATCTTTTGTGATGTTATTTTGTGAAATATTAATATTATTATATCAAATAGGATGAATATGAATAATGAATGGATGAATACCATTTGGTTGAAAGAAGAATATGAAGATGGCATGAATGTGTTTATAATGTTTGCAAAAGATCATGCATATGAACCTTCTGAAATATTTTTTTCCATGATTGTGTTGTTATCATTAAAGAAAAATTAGTCCAGAGGAGTTGTAAGAACACATGGTCTATCACAGAATAGATCAATGTTATACATGTTGAAATAAACATGAAAAAAATGAATGTAGGTAGTGTTTGGGATAACACAATGTTTTATGGATCAACTGATACGATTTCAAGTGTGAACAATAAAGAAAATTGTATAGAGGATGTGATTACAGATGTGAATGATTATGAATAAAATATTGAGGAAATGGTAAGGATAGTTGAAGATGAACTTCGTAATTTCCCAAAATTGATTGAGATGTTAAATAGTTCTGAAATGATGCCATTGTATGCTGGTTTCACAAAATATATAGTATTGTTAGCCGTACTAAAGCTGTATAATTTGAAAGCAGGCAACAGGTGGAGTTACACTAGTTTTATAGAGCTACTTTCTCTCTTAAATGACATGCTCCCAAAAGATAATGAGCTCCCAAGCCAAACAAATAATTCCCAACGAATTCTACATTCGATGGGTATAATCTCTGAATTAATTCATGCCTGTATAAATGTCTGTATATTGTTTCGCAAGGACCAAAAATCACTTAAAGAATTCCCAAAGTGTGGTGATTTTTGATACAAGAAATATG
Source organism: Viscum album (assembly GCA_963277665.1). Taxonomy (NCBI): domain Eukaryota; kingdom Viridiplantae; phylum Streptophyta; class Magnoliopsida; order Santalales; family Viscaceae; genus Viscum; species Viscum album. The sequence continues at coordinate 1,078,698,679 of OY728145.1, read as the reverse complement.
AATCCACTCCTATTAAAGTTGCATGGTACATTAAAATAATTACAATATTTAGGCACCTATATGAAAGTGAGGAGACTGCAAGACAATTCACATGGAATAGAGATATGACAATTAAATTTTGGAAACTTAATCGCCCGACTGAATCTCCTTGGTGTAAGAGAATTGATCATGAGTATCATGCATTTAGAAATGAGCTAAGAAACCTTCATCTTGCGTTATCTAAAGATAGAGTGAATCCTTTTTGTTTTCAAAGTAGCAGTCACAATACATTGATGGTTATGTTGGTAAATTATAATTTACCTCCATGGTTATGAATGAAATTAAAATTCATCATGTTATCTATGATTATATCTAGACCAAAACAACCGGGTAATGATATTGATGTTTATTTAGATCCATTGATTGAGGATTTGAAATTATTGTGGGATTTAGATGTTAATTTATATGATGATTACATAAATGATCATTTCACTTTGAGATCCATGTTGTTTGGGATGATAAATAACTTTCCTTCTTTTGGAAATTTTTTAGGATTTAGAATTAAAGGAACTCACGGGTTTCCCATTTGAGTACAAGGTACGTAGTCAATTTGGTTAAAACATTCATCGAAAACTGTATTTCTAGGACATCGTAGATTTTTACCCCAATGGATTAAGTGCTGATATTGGATGAAATCATTAAATGGATTTTCAGAAGAATGTAAAACAATATCTCCAATAATAGGTGATCAATTTTTTGAGAAAGAAAAATATGTGGACACTAATTTTGTTAAACCATATAAAAAACCATATGAAAACCAGTTGAAAAAACAGATCAGTTTTTCTTAATTACCATATTGGAATTTTATGGATGTCAGTCATTTTCTTGATGTTATTCATGTTGAAAAGAATGTTTGCGATAGTGTCATCATCACATTGCTAAATGCAACTGGCAAAACAAAGGATGGAACTAAGGCCAGATTGGACATGGTTGAGATGAGAATACGAGAAGAGTTGGCATTAGTGAAGGGTGAAAAATGATCATTTAATCTTCCTTCTGCATAAACTCTTTCCAGGTAGGAGAGATATCAGTTTTCAGGCTTCCTGAATGACGTAAAGGTTCTATAGGGGTATTCTTAAAATATCAAGAACATCATGTTAATGATGGATTTAAAGATAAAGGGTCTGAAATCACATCACTTCGATATTTTGATGCAAGATATAATTCAAATAGCTTTACATTTCATTTTCCCATGAATGTATGCCATACATTAAGAAAGCTCTGTTTCTTCTTCAAAGCTATATGTAGAAAAGTTATATACCCTACAAAATTGCCAACTATGGGAAGAGAAATTGTCGTCATATTATTTGAATTCGAAATGTTCTTACAGACTAAATTCTTTGATATGATGGTTCATTTGATGGTTCATATAATGGTTAATTTGGTGAGAGATATTCGATTATGTGGTCCTGTATAATATATATGGATGTACCCCATTGAGCGGTATATGACGATTTTGAAACGGTATATAAAAAATCCAAGTCGGTGAGATGGTTTTATTGTGGTGTAATATATTTTTGAGGAAGCCATTGGATTCTATATCGAATACCTATATGGTGTGGAAATAATTGGCCTACCAAAATATCATCCCACTGGGTAGCATGAGGGTGAAGGAATTTTTGGAAGAGAGGTTGTCAAAATCAATATTACAGATCGGGAGAAGGACCACCTCTATATTTTTCATAACAATTTCTACATTGAACCATATGTTCAAACCCAAAAAGAAATTATTAGGAATTTGAATCCATCTAGGGATGAAAAATGGATATCATATACACATAATCGATAGTTTATAGAATGGTTTTGGGACCATATTTTTAAGAAGTTAAATGAAAATCCAGACTCAATTTCAGAATGACTTCGATGGCTAGCCAGAGGAGAAAGTGTGTATGTATTATATTAAAATTATTAAGAAGTTAATGGTTATACATTATATACTAATGAACATGATGAATACAGTACCATATAGAGTAGTGGGGTTACACTTATGGCTAAAGAGATTGATGCTTCTGGTGCTAAGGATAGAAATCCAATTTTTGTGATTATTTCAAACATTGGCATCATCAAACAAATATAAGACTTTGATTATACGAAATTCAATGTCCCAGTTTTTCATTTCAAGTGGTTTGATAATAGGAGTGCTGTAAAAATAGATGAATTGGGATTTTTGAAAGTTGATTTCAGTAAGGAAGGGGAGAAAGATAAACCATTTATAATGGAATCAAAGGAAGTACAAGTATTTTATATTCCAGATCCTGCAAACTAAAACAAGTCAATTGTTCTGTTTTCAACCAAAACAACTGAAGGGATAGATGAATGTTCAATGGTGGATGACCCTTTCATTGGGACTTCACAATCATTTCTCAGTAGTCCCCATGTAGTTAGAGTTTTGTATGTCACCGGAGACCACAATGAATGGATTTACAAAGTTGATAGAGGGGTCAAATCTCTTTAGCCTTTAAAAAATAGAGTTCAATAATAATGTTATTTTTTTATTGTAATATACATTGTGTTATGTTATGTTATTATCTGTTAGATATTTATTTTATGTAATCTAAATTAAATGGTAAACCACTTCTGTAGATAATGACTTTTTCACCTGATAATACACCCAATCTCGAGGCACAATAGGTCTATCAACCTGTTTTTGCTGGTCCTAGTGCAGAGCAACAACATGTTTCTCAACCTATTATTGCTAGCCCCAGTTCTGAGGTACAATAGGTTTCTCAACCTATTGATTCTAGTCCCACTGTCAATGATTGTGCTCTAGAGGAAAATAATGTTGATGCTTCTAAGGAAATGGGAGTAAATGAAACCCTAAGGGTGCAAAAACACCAGAGCATCGTAGTTTCATAGTGTTAGCCAAAATCATTAATGAAAAAGAAAAAGGAATAAAAGTTGAGGTATGATGGAATAAGTGAGGCCATCATTTGAACCCCAAAAAATCCATCTTTAGTAGCTACATTGGAATCATCATTTGGCAACACGTGCTGATTTATGTACAGCCATAACACCATGTCGTCACCAGGCATAAGACACTAATTTGGGAAGTGGTTACAGTGACATTATGGTACCATTTTATTTAATTTATTAAAATAAAATAAAATACTAAAACATTTACTTACTCTTCATAATCCATTGTAGAGTGCATTTATAGTAGATTTCTTGCACAAGGAAAGTGTATTAAGAGTTTCAAGAAGGATTCATAGAGGCTTTCACAAAATTTTAATTAAATATAATCATAAATATACTGAATGAAAAATCAAGCTGTACCCACTTCATATTTATGCACACTTGATATCCAAAGGATTGTGGGATGCGTTTATCAACAATCATGGGGAGCAGACTTTTCAGGTACATTGTTTCTGTTAATACATTGTTTGACGTTTCATGTATTAATCACATTGATTTATTTTTTTTATTTATGAAAAAAAACAAAGTGATAAAAATAAAGAATGTGAAACAAAACCAATGTACCCCTATCATAAAGCAAGGGTGGTGTATGATTAACTTGAGAAAAAATTGGTACGTTTTTTTAATCTACCTTAATAGTTTAATGTGATAGAAAAAACACTGTAATAATGTTCATCTGTTTATATACAGATTGATGAATCTAAATCGAAAGACACATCCATACCACACCATGTTCTATGGAAGGAGTCTCATTTAAATAAAGATGGGATACCGATATATGAAAACACACAAAAAGTGTGGAAAAAATGTGTAAGTATGACATAATAAAAATTTCATTTTCTTTGAATCTCTATCACATAACAATGACTACTTATTTTTCAATATTTTATATCTGACATAGTAATAGGAATCAAAAACACCCACACTAGATGTAGAAATACTTTCAATGGCCTTGATGCAGCCAGAACAGTTTGGCCATGTCAGAGGTGTGGGTTTTTGGGTGACACCCTGAACAAATTTTCATAAAGAAAAACAAGTGGGGGATCAAACTATGGAAATGAATAAGATAAGAGAAAAAATAGCTATGTTTCAAGAAGAATTTAAATACCAAATAGAGATGATATAAGTTTTTATGGGTGGATACAAATAGAAGAAACAACTCAACAACAATTCATGCGTGAAGATCCCACCCCACACAGCCAACTTTGAGGCAAGCCATTCCCCTAAAAAACCTGACTTATCTGAGATAATCAATGTAATAATAATTTTTTTCTATGAAATGAGAATCACATAGACACTGATACATTTCCAGTACAAAAATTATATATGGTTAAAATAAGAAATATTTATATATATCAACTCCCACATATTGCCTTGTAGTGATGGATACGATGTTAAATATGTAGAACGACATGCTACACAATAGGAAACATCCAACAGATCATGTAAAAGTGTCGATTAACGTATCTAATGAGCTGAGTGAAGAGCTACCTATTAAAAATGACTATGAAAAAATTCATACATTCGAATAATGTATTGTATAATTCATCTCATGTCTATCAATTAAAGTAAAAAAAACATGTCGACAAGGAGGTATCCATTTCTAATTTATATTTCAAGATGAAACATTAACATTTAATGAAAAACTTCTAAACCGATCAATGTTATTACAGAATGATAAAGAGAATGGGGTGAAATGAAATATCAGCTCAAAACTATCTAAAGGATCAACCAACCGATTAAAACATTCTACTGAGAACATATTCACCCCACCCGTTCTATATCCACATTTAATATCATTCTGGGCTCTTGTGGATACAATGTTGATAGATGAAAATGCTCACACAGTTGATTTTTGAATAAAATATGTATGTAGAGGAAAAATAATATTTCATTAGTTCTAAATATGTAAATTAAATCCTTAAGTATGAATGGATAGGCCCCTCAATCGTAAATTTATACATGAGGTATGTTTTCATTATTTGATTTTACAAAAGTTGATATACTATGATAATTATGACTAAATAAATTTTATATTTTTCAGAAGTGCATATATGAAAAACAATTAAAGGTATTTCCCCAAGAAGAAAAATTTTTAATCATTAGTCCCCACATCACCTCTTCAGAAGAAGAAATAAATGATGATAAAGAGGATGAAATAATGTCATCCCTGCTCAAATTGTATGAAACAAATTACAAATTATAGACTCTTTTTAATATCAAATATGCAGGGGTAAAAGTCTACAATTTAGTAATATCAACTATATTTTCATTTCTTTTATTACTTATTCTTTTTTGTTTTTTTAGAATTCATTGGATGCTGATTGTAGTCAATTTGGATACTCTGAAGAATGATTTTCTAGATTCAATGCATGGATATGCAACAAGCCAAACTAGCATGATGGCGTTTTTAATGTTTTAATACACTAGATCCAATATTTTAGAACTAAAGATCTAGTTATATTGTTTATAATATCATTTAATTGGTATTATGTCTTAATAGGGTGGTGAGTTAATATTGTCTACTTCAGGGAATGAATCCAGGGACTATGGACAAGAACGCCTACAATATCTACGACTGAAAAAGTATCCTGGTATATATAATAAAATTGCACTATCCAAACACAAATCAAAACAAATTACTTATTTTTATTGATGTTTCTGTAATGTCTAAAACAAACCAGTAGAAAGAACTATGGTTGTTATGTTTGTAAATTTATGAAAGAGATTGTATTTCGTCAACAATCTAGAATCCCTAAATAGGTATTTTTGAAATTAATTATGAGTTCAATTAAAATATTTATTAATCCTTTTTGTATTTATAATTTTTCTGTACTACCATGACTGTCTCAAAAACTCATATTCCCAAGATGATATATATGTGCTTAGAAACGAATTGGAAGCATACTTTATTAAAGATTGTACACAAATATAATGAAGGTGAATTCCTACTACTTATGTTATCCTTGTATGGTCATTGATATTTCCCTTATTTACACTTATTAAGCATATACGATCACCCTTTATTATGTTTTATATCCTTAGGTTATGAAGAATGGTTTTAGAGATGATTTGTATTTCTAGTAAATCATAACATAATGAGAGATTCTTATGAACTATTTCTTTATGTTTCCAAGTTTCTAAAAGCACTAGACCTAAACTATTATGGCATGGATCATTTTTATTCTGTATTTTGATCATTTATGCAGTTGTTTCTACTGTTTCATTATGTTGGAAGAATATTGGTTGTGCACCACTCACAAATTTAATAACAAAACTAAGGATTCTTCACTAATGTTGGTTATCTACATATTTTCATGGCATCTTATCTGAACTTATGATCCAACATCCCCCTTATGCTCGCATCTAACACCATATCTACGATATCACCATTAAGTATTCACTTTTACTTCACTTCATACAACCATTTACTAGATTAATGGGTGCCGGAAGAGAAGGAAAGGTGAATGATGAATGGTGATATCCTAGAGATGGTGTTGGATGAGAGCATCATGGGTACAACAGATTGGATATTTAGATCAGGTACTATTCTAGGTGATAGTTAACTAAGAGTAGTAAAGTGAACAGAGAATAATTAGTTTTGTTATTAGCTTATATTTGGACCAAATAAACCATTTGGAATGATTTAAAGGTAGTTATACGATATAATATGTCTATTTTAATGAATTTTATTTAATTAAATGTTGAAAAAAATTCATTGTTCCTTATGGTGTTCATTTATTTTATAATATTTCTATCCATGTGACATGCCTTTACAGGAAGTGCAAAGATGTGGTGTCTGCCCAATCACAGAGGTAATATTGATGTTTTCACAGTAAAATCATTGTCCATAGATCATTCATCACAACAATTTCTCAAATAAACCCTCATCATGTATACATATATATTCCCATTAAAATTTGGGTGCCTACGAACCTCAATTAGAACCTAAATCACCTCAATGCCCAGCATACACACCTCACATAGAAATTCTAAAAGAAGAAAAAAAATACTTTTTTATAAAGGAGTGAATACCTAACTGATTCCCTTGGACTTCTATTTTTCATTGATTATTCTAAGATACTCTTGGTATTTTTTGAAATTTCCTATAGATAGGAGAGTAATGGGAAATCAATTTCACTAATGACTCAATATTTTATATCTCTATGAGAACTATTAGGTTTTTGATCTAATTCACAAAATCATATTCATGTGATCGTGTCACATAAGCTCCTTTGTATGAATTATTCATGTGAACTGATCACGTGATCTCATCACATGATCAAATCACATAATCAATGTAATTCAACTGAACCATGATCTGTGTATTCTTGTATTATTTACATGATTGCATAATGCATCAAGGGTCGTGTAATCATATAAATATCACTGGTTAATTTGATCACGTGATCCTATTATGGTCATGTGATCACATGACTTTGAACAAGTTAGGAACTTAATATGATATTTCTAATTATTCATGTGCCCCTTTCTTACTCAAAGACAATTTTGTAATCCAACATCATCCATTTTCATAATTATTCTAAATTTTCTCTTTCTTATAATACAAATTAATTTGAGTATGATGAGTAAATTCATCCCCCATATACTTGCGATCACATGGAATTGAATCCTCCCATTATAAAGGATCTCATCAATCTGGTCATAACATCCCTTGGGAGGGACCCATATCCCAGGGTTGACATCCCCTTTAAGAAGTGGATAGACTTATTAATCAAGAAAACATGGCATGAGTGTCTAAATAAGAATCTCAGGGCCTGGCCAACAAGATAATCCTATGAAGAAGAGGGTTATAACTTTAAAATAGGTTAAGAGTGTCAATTCCATGACTAGGTATGGTCATCCACCTCCTAAGACCATAACCTTATTCATCTAGTAAGATTCTTAGCAATGTACCTAAGCAGGTACTTATTCACAATGTAAAAAAGGTGTAGTTATGGTCTCCACCTTAATAATGGTAGAGGTGATTTTAGGTGGTACGGTTATCATCTTGTTTATTCCCATGTTGGCAATGTTATATTTCCAACTTCACCACATCTATAGGGGTATTCCCTGTTCAGAATATTCATCCCCTTCCAACTGCATTGGTGTTGTATGGGGGATCACATTGGTGGATGTGAGTTACTTAATAATCGAATCATTCCATGTTATGAGTTCAAGTAATTAATATAATGTACCCGTGGGGTATGGCTAATCACACTAAAGAACTAGTAGATCAAGAGAAATGTGAACCAGTATGATCAATTTTTTTATACCATACGGAGCACCAACCTGTGAAATTACCAATAATGTAAAGTGTGATCCTGTAACCCAAAACAATCTTTTATCCATAAGTGAGGGTGTTTTATCCACTTGGATTAACTGAAACATATTATATTAGTGGTATGAATCATACCACATTGGGAGATAGTTCAGTGCATTTAGATTAAATTCCCCACTTCTCCCCACATCTGTTCGAAAATGAATCCAATGGTGGCTCACAAATTGTGGATAATGTTCACCTGAAAGGAAACTTAGGTTCGTGTGACCTTCCCTCCAGATAGTGTGGGATTTGGCCTCTCTAAGTTTTATTTCAAAGCCTTGGTCAGATTATACATGATTGGTTAGTTGGCTCCTTTGGTGATAACACTCATAGATCTTTTAATAGAGGATGTGGAATAGGACGCATAGGCTATCGCATCATCAAACATATAGATTTGAGGGGAAAGAAACATATTATAGAAGACACACAACTCTCCATATTTCATAGAATAAAATTATTCAATGAGATCCAACACCATCAACAAGGAGGGTGCAAACGGCTTTGGTTATAATGTATAGGGTTCCCGTGAAAGAAGTTCTATTCAGTGGGGGTATACTCTAATTTTGGTGGTGTTTCCCATCGAATTCCAATACTATGACAACTAGATGAGGAATACATTGACCATAGAGGTCTGGAGAATGTTGTGTCAAGTGGAAATAGAGGTAGAGGGATTTGGGACTGTAATCGCCATGAAAAGAGTATTCTATGAACAATAACCCATTCAAGTCAAATCACTTCTCCAAGAACATAGTGTGGTAATTAATTTTATCCAAGGCCAAGTCCATTACAAACTCTTATCTTAGAGAATTTTAATTCATAGAACAATGGTAACTAGTGATGATAAAGGAGAATATTATGGATCTAGTGAATAGGTAAGATAAGTTTTATCAAAAATTTAATTTATTATTTGATATTGTTAGGGACTATAGTGAAATTTCTTTTATCTTGGATATTTCAAGAGGCTGGAAAAATTTGGTCACCTCCCACCTCTCTAGTTTAATTTCCAAGGGAGACAGTGGCTAAATTTGGTTCAAAAAGTGACTGAGAGGTTGATGATCAAGGATGTCCAAGTCAAATTGAGCTCATGGTTTTGGTTGTTTTTTATCCAAAGGAAACACCATTTGTGTCTCAATCAACACCAACTTTAGAACATCAAGTTATCTTTTGAAGTACCTTCCTCAAAGAGGACTAAGAAGCGAAAGTGGGCTAGTCTATACACTAAGAAAACTCTTAAAATCAATCATTATTGTACTTTGTGGACTTTTTCCATTTTCATTACTCTAGTAGCTTAACATGGCCGCTAACCTACCCATATGAAGGATAGCTATCAATTATCATCTATCCTTATGTCCCCCTGCTTACACAAATGTGTTTTTTATTAAAAATTGACATTTTATTAATATATTCTTTTATATTAAAGTTTAATTTAATTTATTATTGTATTACTAGCATAATATTTGTTTTCTTATATAGGTGGTTTTTTATCCTGAGTTCGGATGCTTTGTTCAGTATCAAATACCATGGACGATAATTTTTGACAGGGGATCATGGATGAAAAATGGATGAAACCTTAAGGTTTTTTACTATGTGTTGGATAATTGTAATATTAACAATATAATTTTTTTGGAAATGTATATAGTAGTGTCTGTTTTTTTATTCATGATTTAAATTAAATGTTTATAACATTGTTTGGTAAACTCTTGTGTGTGATTCTATGTTCTTCTATGCTTTGTTTGTGTGTAGGTGTTGTGTTGTGCAGCTATTTTGTGTGCAGGTGTTGTTTTGTACTATGTGTGCAGGTGTTGTCTCAGGTGTGTAGGTACTATGCAGGTGCATTATTTGCATAGGCAACTTGAACTTTATTAGCACTAATTAAGCACTGATAAATTGGGATATTATCTTCATTGAAAATAGCACTGATAAAGGGGGCCTTAATCAGTGCACAAAATAGCACTGAAAAAGGAGGACCTTTATCTGTGCTAAAAAGAGCATATAAAGGGGGTCCTTTATCAGTGATTTTTTAACATGGATAAAGGGAACCCTTTATCAATGATTTTTTAGTGCTGATTAAGTGGATATCCCTTTATATTTTTTCGCGATTAACAGAGCTTTTATGGTAGTGTTAAAGGCATTTTTTAGCACTTTTAAAAGCCCTATTTGTAGTAGTGAAATGTATAGATAGTATGTTTCTTCCTCCATTTTATCTATGGGTGGAAAAAAATGTTGAAGTGTTACTAGGTGCCAAAATCATGATGAAACCCCCTCCAGACTCATGAGGTAAACCATGCATCCAGATCCGAGACCATGGACCTCAAAATATCATGAACCCACACCACTTCATCCATGTACCTCTTAGCCAAAGCATCCACTACGCCTGAATCCTTGATCACTAAGAATTGGGATTATTTTATTAACTATCCCCCTGTCACCAAGATATAATCACACCCTCCTTGATTTCTAGGTAACCCTGTGATTAAATCCATCAAGATGTCCTCCCGTTTCCACTTTAGAACATACAAAGGCTACAAAAAACCACTAGGAAGATGGTGCTTGTCATTTTCCTTCAAGAAAACCAGTAACTTTTCTACAAGATTTTCCACTTCCCGTTTCATCCCAGGGCACATAATCTGCATTCTCAATCCATTGTATGTCTTAGAAACTAAACGGTGTACTACCAAAGGTGATCTATGAAACTTCTGAAGGACTCCAATGCATATCATCACCAAAATAATCAAACTTCCATGAAACAAAATCAAGTTTCGACTATCCTCTGACAATACTTCCAGAACATCACCATGGACATCATGATTGTGCATTAAAATTAAATTTTTTTCTCCCCACTAAGAATCCTCCTTGTAATATATAAGATATTATCGCATCATCATCTGGAACAAATAGCCTCTACCACCTTCCACCATTGAATATAAGTGCAAGGCTTCTAACTCATCCATTTCTCTCTAAGAATCAACAAATTCTTGAAAAACATCCTTCTATGAATTTATTCTTACTGCATCGGCCATGTTATTCCCCTTTCCAAAGGTGTAGGAGATCTCTAAATCTTTTTCCAAAAGAAACTCCATCCACATCTGTGGTCATAGAATGAATTTGCACTGGGATAAAATATACCCCAAACTCCTGTGATCTATGTAGACTATAAAACGCACCCCAATGAAGTAATGTCTCCACAACATCAGCAAGAATATAATGGTTTCTAGCTCTAGATCTTTGGTGGAATTTTTATTCTCATGGGGATGTAAATACCTAGTCCCATAAGAGATCAATACCCACTATTTTGGTTGCATCAATCCAAAACTCGGAAGATAAGCATCACAAAACACCTCAAACATTACCCCTTCCTCAAGAAACTGGAGCTCTGTGGAACTGAACGACTTCCCCTTCAGAAACTGAATAGTACCTCCCACTGACTACTCCACATAAAAACATGGTCTTTCCTGATCAAATCTGTTAACCAGGATACAACTCGAGAGAAATCTATTAAAAACCTCCGAAAATAATCTACAAGACCAAGAAACATATGGAAATATTCCATGTTCTTGGGTGCTTCCCATGAAACAACTACCTCAATGTTCGAGGGGTTTACTTCCACACCCTGCCGAAACACCACATTCTCAGTGAAATACCCCTATCATGTCCATAACATACACTCGGAAAACTTTCCATAGAGTAGGTTGTGTCGAAGAACTTGAAAGATAGTTCTGATATGCTCGACGTGATACTCCTCTAACTTCGACTAGATCACGATATCATCAATCAATATGAAGATGAACCGATCTAGGAACACATTGAACATGGATTTCATAAGACCTATGAAAAAGACAGGTGCATTCATAACACCGAATGACATAACTACAAACTTGAAGATCCTATACCAATATCTAAAAGTAGTCTTTGGGATGTCACCCTCTTTCACTATGAAATGGTGATATGCACACTAATGATCGATCTTAGAAATCCAAATTTCCCCTCCCAAATAGTCTAAAAGATCATTTATCATTGGAAGAGGGAAATGGTTCATTAATGTCAATTGATTAAACCTATGGTAGTCTATGAACAACCTCATATAACCATATTACTTCCTTGAAAATATCACTAGGAAACCCGATACTAACACACTATGATTGAAATAAACCTTCTGTATTGATAATCAATCTAAATCCTCAACTCCCACAAATTTAAAGGTTCTATATGATAAGGATCTATCGAAATAGAAGAAGCACCAGGTTTCAAGTCTATCTCAAACTCAACGTAACATTGAGGGGGTAACATCACATCATGCTTTTGTAAATCACCCATTAACTCCACAATGACCCTAGGAAACTCAACCATCTCAAAATACATTGATTCCAAAAACAACTCAGCCAATAAGGAAATGAAGGGCTCCATACACTGACTACCCAACTGACAAACCCGATCACAAAAGAAAACCACACATTAGATATCATCATCAAAAAACATGACTCACCTCCTAAAGCAGTCAATAAAATCACATAGAGAATACAAAAAGTTGATGTCAAGGATGACATTGTATGGTTGCATCTGTAACACGAAGAGATCCCCATGGAACTAATGTGGTCCCATCATCAGTCTATATCCCCAGTGAACATCAAACAAGATGTTTTAGACTCTAAAAGGCATAGTGAGCACCAAGGTCATATGAATCCAATATATGTATAGTTCCAGTGCATTTGATTGTGTAGGCGAAACAAATTAGTTTTAATAATTTGAATCAAACGAGGAACAAACAAGGGTACTTAACAATCTAATTGTACCTTTGATGATATATATCCATACCAAAACTACTACCTCCACTGAGTGTAATTGACCATGCCCAACTCCTCAGTATCTATACATATGACCACCTCTATGGCCACACTCAGGTCAGGGTCCCTAGACATGAGGAACATCCTGAGGTTTGACCCCACCGACTTCATCTCCCCTTAGCGGAGAAAAAATCATGTTCTCCCTACTGCTGAAAAAATCTCACAAGCGATTGTTGATGAGACTGGTGCTAAACCTATCCACCTCTACCAAACTAATCTTAGGGAACTACAAGGAGCTAGATATAGTGATGACCACAAACCACACAACCAAAACACACTGGCATAAAGATCCAAAAAAATCATGGAAACAACTAGAACCAGAAGAATGGAAAGGATGTTGATGAGGTCGACTCCATATTATTCGAAACATCAATGGTGTTGAAACCTATGATCATCCATTAAAAAAGTTCCTCCAAAAAAATATTTTCACTCCCCTTTCATTGTAATCCTCTTCATGTGTGCATATGATCGATCACCACTCCCTTCTTCTGAACCATCAGATACATCGACAATGTAAAAGGAGTAAATACATACAAGATAGAAGGATTATGGGTCTCCTTAAGATGTCGCACATGAGAATCCTCATCTGGAAAATGTTCTATGAAAAACAATGAAGGTCCTTGAACTTGATCCCCATCTCCCACACTGACATACTCCACCAATTAAGGGAGAGTAGATCCCACCTCTTCTCACCCTTCATGGTTGATGAATGGAACTCTTCCAAGTACTCCTTTTGGATGTCAACCCAAAAAACTGATTCCACATTCTGATCTCTCAGGTACAGTTTCCACAAATGACATGAAAGACCCTAAATCTAACTGACTGCCAAAGTACCAAGTACCATGTCAGGGCCCAGATCAAACTATAGGTGATCTCATGCTCCTCCAGCCATCTCTCTATCTCTTCATCTGAAATACTACCCTCATACTTCCCTAAGGACTACTTATGGATAGCACACAATGTCCTCTACCACTGATCCTCCTCCTCAGCTGGATCAACCCTACGACAATCAACCAGATTAGCCTACTGAACATTAAATTCTTGATCCACATGCGGATGATGATCCAGATCCATATTTGAAAAGGTAAACAATTATTTCCTATAACTAAGTTGTATGGAGCCTTCATCAATATTCATTTTAAATAATTTTATTTATTTTATCCATTTTAATCTTCCAAAAAAAACGAAATTTCCACAAGAACACAAGTCATTATGATGCATGTACCTCCCCTAGGTATCTTCCTTACAAGAATTTCCATCTCAATTGGTCATTCAATATGCTCAGATTCATTGCACCGGATCATGGGGGGGTCCTAAAATCTAGATTCCTAACCAGTATCTCTATCATATGTCATGCATCAAGGTCAACTAGAACTATTTTCATAACATACTATGCAATCCTCATTGTGTTTATCTTTAAACACCATCAAATCTCTCAACCACCATTTGATACCACTCTGCCATGACCCCATCCCTCCAAAGATACTTGAATGAGGGGAGAGAGATAATGACCCATGAGTCCTGCCTCCAGTAGGCGTTGGGTTGGTGACTTGCACCAAGGTTGTAAAATTATCACAATGTGGGAGGCATTACCCTTTTGAGAAACAAGATCAAGATATATGATGAATCATCCACAGAAAACTCCAATATATATATAAAAGAGAAACCCAATCCATATCACATGAATTTATAAATAGAATAGAAACAAAAATAATAAATTCTCCAATGTAAATACCAAAGGTAAATCTAGATATAAACACAACATTTGTCAAGTATCTCAGCTAGTCAGGTCCAACATAGTTCATGAAATCCTCTTGCAAACTTGAAAATATTTTTATAAATATAGGTTGAGCTTACAAGAATACTCAATAGGAAAACCAAATTCTCTCTTACACATGTTAAAGAAGCATACTAATTCCCTCATGAGAAATCATTAGAACCAGAAAACACCTAAACAAGTATACTAAAAAACCCAACTTCACCAAGGCACACTCACCAAGTAACGCTAGTCAAGTAATATAATATAAAGAACATTGATGAGAGGTTACCCCAAGCTAGTTTACTACTGGTATACCAGTCTGTCCAAATTTCATACATTATGGTGCTCCTATCCATTCTGTATACAACAACACATCCTTCCCACACACAACCCAAGGCTTCACAACAAAACCCACCCACAAACACATGGGCCTCACAACACATCTCATCCCTCACACACATAGTTTTTCCTCACAACACATACCACTTACACACACCTAGGCCTCACAACACATCACATCCTACCCTCACACACCTTTTCCTCACAACACTTCACATCTCATCATGAAGACACCTAGGAAATCACGTCATGACTCATCCAAATGAATCCTAGGAAAAACCCACCTCTCCCATAAACACCTAGGATATTACAAAAACCATCTAAGACACTAACATACCTACAAACATAATATCTTGTGCCATACCTACCTCTCTTGGAAGATAGATCATAAAAGTGGGGGTACCCAGCCATCCATACTACTCACCATATTTTTGGGAAAGACACCCTCTCTGGTGATGATAGAGGTTTTCAGCACATAGTGCTCAACTAGGGTGGGGTGTGTATATAAATAACAAATAAATACAAGTTTACATAAATAATACTAAACACTCAAGCCCAACCTATGTGTTTTGAAAAAACCTAGCCAACTACCAAAGCCATTACTTTTTCTACCACCTCTAAATGCACAACACCAAACAACAAGCCAAAAATCCCATTACAAATTTCTAACCAACTTATTCGGACACATTCATTCCATTAACCAAACTAACCCAAACCATTAAAAATGTTATTAGATAATAATTTATCCATTCCATCACTACCCATGAAACTATCAGGAACGACACTCATCAAGAAACATAGTAATATTCATTCGTAGTCATCTATGACATGAAGTGATCTGGTAAATTAATGCACTTAAAATTAAAGACTCTTCATACCACAACCTCTAGATATGGGATGAAGCTTTCTGGATGTTATAAATGGAAATTATTTCATAAATTACCAATATAAATCACTACAATCATTCTTCAAACTCAACCACCAAGATCATAACATCAACAGAACTGACCCCTTGCACATAACCATTACCACAACCACATCACTACACATATCAAGGAAAACCATATCTTCATATTTAATAAGGTATCCCTTATTTAATTCAACTTTTTGATTTAGGGGTTATCACAAAAACTGTATGTTCATGGGTCATCCATTCATTAGTTGAAAATATGTTGTTAAATATTTTTTAATATAAATGAATTCAACTGAAATAAAAAAAAACATGCAATAAAAAACCATTAATGAAAAAAAAGTACCCCTAATGGCCCAGATTTTTAGTGGGATTTTAGCCAATAAATATCACAATATTAATAAAAACAAACACAAAACAAGATCACATGCCACTTTTCCTAGACCCTTGATTTTTGATTTTTAAACTAATTTGATTATATTTGTTAATATGAAATCAAATATATTAATAAGGGTAAACATATATATACCCATCCCTGATGATGAAAAATTATGGAATATAGAAGGAAAAACAACTTGGATGAAGATATAATCTACACTTTCTGGTTCTACTAAAGCAGGGGAACACATGCAACAAGAAATTCTACATGGAATCATGAACCAACTATCGCAGCCTGGCCAGATAGATCCTATATGATGAAGGATTCATTTTGTCCCATATATTGAGAAATAAATTGTAATGATCAAGGGGGAAATATATATTCTCTTTAAGAAGATTTATATAGAGTCACGTGGTTAGATACAACTTTAATTTTCCATTAAAGGTGGATCTGACCAAGACCATGCAGTTTGACAATTTCAAAGCCTCCCAAATATTAAGTAATTAAATATATGTTTAATTTTTTTGAATTGAATCTAAAATCCTTAAATTTAGTCATTAATACAAATTCCCATCATAAAATTTTTAAAACATGGAAAAACCGACACTAGTAGTAGAAATGGTAAATTGTTGGAAATGAGGAACCATTGACAACACATCACCATCAAGATAAAAATACTACCACTATCAATGAGTCACCTCCAGGCAAGAGACTTCTAGAAAATGAAACGCCATAAGAGACCCCACCATGGAGACCTAACACCAGGCATGAAGTACTGTAGGGTGAGTCACCGCTAAGGAAATACAATAAGAAAGACACTGCCAGGGTGACCTATCTCTAGATAGGAAGCACTTCCTCGTGATAAACCACCAGTGAGATAATGCCTGTGAGAAACCACCTGGGAAACCTACTTTCTAGCATGAGGCACCTCAAAGTTCAGGAAACTCTAGGTTGAGACATCTCTAGGGTGAGCCCTTGCTAGGGTGAGACACTGCCAAGGTGGGACACCATCGGGGTGAGACACTATTTGGGTGATACACCACCAGGGTGAGACACTGATAGAGTGAGACACCATTAGTATTACTCGCCGTAGTAAAAAATTAATTTGGGAAAAATCATGAAATGACACACCCTTAGAAAACTGCATGTCTCATGAAACATCTAGAACTACCCAGAACACTTAAAACAATAGATTTTCCAGCAAAGTAATGGACCAGAAGGGTATGGTCCATTACAAAAAATGGTTTTCATCACATTTTTTGTTCTTAATTTAAATATAATTTATTCGACATAAATAAATTTAATCCTGAATGAATTATCACAAATTTGGTGTCTAGATGTTCAAATTTGGTAAATATATCTCTTTTATTTTTTGTCATTATGAATAGTAACCTTAGAAAATTTGTGTCACCTCGGTATGGGAAAATGGGTATAATAGGGTTAAAAATTTCTCTTAAGGATTTAAAATTACTCTAAAACATTCATTTAACCTATTGGATGATTGGACTTAAACCATTCTAATGTCTCATAAATTTGGCAACTTGGATCCATCTTTATTTGATTCTGATTCTTATATTATTTTAGGAAAAATGTAAATAAAAAATTTCCCTCGTTGGAATTTAATAACATTATATTTTTGTTAGAAGGGTTAAAATATGATATGTTTGGTTATATATTTTTGTTTTAAATATGAATTTTTTTAATCATGGAAGTTTATTTATAATTTTTAGTGATTGAATAACTGCCCTAAATGCTTACACAATGTTGATACAATATTTATTAAATTAAGATATAAATAATATTAATGATTATATAAATATTAAAAGTAATCTAATTCGGGTGAAAATATTATTATCTATGAATTTAAAAGAAAAATAAAACATATTACGAATGTTTACAAGGATTAGATTCAAATTCATTTCCTATCATGTTGTCTATAAATATAAATTATATTAATAGTCTCAAAAATGGAGTTAATGATATTTTATGTTAAATAATATTTTATTAAATTATTAATGAATCATAAAAATATAATAATAGGTTATTTCGAATAATAAATGGTTGAATGTTTCATCCCTCTAAAATTTGTGGTGTAGTTGTTAATATATAAGTAAAATTAAAACCTTCAATTTAAAAAACACATTACTGTGGTTAAGAATAAAATTTCTTAACCATGTGGTTAAAAAAATATAAGGTTTTAAAGGATGACAAAACGTTTCTAAATTTCCATACACCCTACCATCTCCATTAACGATGTAATTAATTTTTCTATCTGTAATTTTCATGGATGAATATATATATATATATAATGAGTATAAATTATATTTATATCATTATTAAAATTATCTTTTTTATGTAACCATTATTAAAATAAAACTTAAAAAATACCAAACCAAAATATAAATGATAAACGAAGAAGTTATCACCCAAAATAGTGATTTCAATAAAGAATTGTTAATAAAATGGTGATAGAATGTTATAATTAAATCATATATGGTTTTATATATATGATTGGTTTTCTATAATATATTTATAATAAAAAAATATTTATTATATAAAAGGTTTTAACAGATATGACAGAAGTCATACCTGAGGTAAGGGTTCTTCAACTCAAATTGTTTTCTTTAAGCTATATGTCTTGTTATACATCTATCTAATTTGATACGGTGTATATAAGGACATATTTGATATTTTATATCATTAATATATTTATATTAAATGTATTTATTATTATTTTTTTTTCATTCATGGGGGTTAAGATTTGAATGATAACAAAATGTAAAGGGTTTATTTCACAATCTCGTCATTATTCAGGATTATTTATATCTATGTATCCACAAGGGGAATCATTTGATATTTATATCTTAAAACCAATATAGTTTCTTCTTCTATATTTACAGAAATTATAATTTTTTCAATTAATTTTCATCTCATTATGTACATAAGGGATACAATTTTTTTTAATAAAAATAAAATTCTTCCTCTCTTTAGTTGAAAATTATTTTTCTTCCGTATCCATTTTTTCAAAAAGTGTTTTCAAGAATTAATTCAAATTTATCATATGATTATTTAAATTAATTTTTAAATATTATTTAATTTTCTAAAAAATGGTTATAAAATATCTTCTTATTATTGTAAGAATGAGATACTATTTACTTTTTACAAAAAATTATAAAAGAATAGTTGTTTTAATACATAAGACATAAATGGAATTTCTTTCCATCATTACCACTAAATGATTTTAATATTAATTTAAATATTTTAATTTTTATTTTAAATATAAATAATTTTCCTAAAATTTGGAAATTTTTAGTTTTCATTAGTGATTTTCGTAGTGAAATGTTCATTTTCCTCCAGAATGTTTTTAATGATCTTTTTATGGTATTTATATTTATCAAATATGACAACCCATTATTATAATTAGGCTCCACTGTGGATATTTTATAATGATACCATTCTTATTGTTTATTTGGATGGTTTTTAATTAGTTTTACTGGGTAAAGTATTGAAATTATGTATGCTAGTCATTCATTTAATGAAAGATTTTAATTATTAAAACATGTTGATTAATTGGTATTACTTATTCATATAATGAATGAAACTGAATTATAAATTTAGGGGTAGGGATTTAAATTAAATATACCTTGATTCATTGATAGGTATCATGAGATAAAACATATTGGTTATTTCACTCAGGCCTTATCTATTTATGTATGATGTCTTGGAATGAGGCATTGATGGTATGTTTATGATGTATTGGAACAAGGACTCAATAATATATTTATGGTGTCCAAATTTATGTATTCCATAAATATGAAATTAGTTCTTGATGTCCATGTGATTATTTTAATAGTTATTATACTCACGTATAAGTATCAAGATAATATGATTATTTATATGGAAATATTTGTCATCACTTATCCTTCCATATTATTATTCTTACTAAGGTTATTAAATAAATAGAATGAATTTTCAAATATTTGTATTCCCATATTTATTGTGACTTTTTAAAACTTGTTATATTTTGTTTTAAATAAATTTTATTGAGCATTTTAGGTCATATATTTCTTATATTTCCTTTATTAAGATTCTTATAGGTGTACTATAATTGATATGAAATACTATTGTCAAGAGAATAATGATTTTCACAAACAAAATAATATATTTTATTTTATTTTTTTCAAATATAACATGAGATTAACGTATCTATCTAGTTTTCCATGAATACTGAACAATTCAATACTTTGTGGAATGGCCATTTGTATCCCATTCCATTATAATAATGTAACCATTAAATATGGGTTACTAGATTCATGGTATTTATAAAAATAACCTCACTAGGTAAGGGTTTTTATCATACTAGGTTTCAATAAAATTTTCTTAATTTGAAGGATTTATGACTTGGATTTTTCTCCCTCAAGCCAAGAATTTTTTGTGTACAAGATTAGGATCCTTTTTTATTTTAATTCCACAAAAAATACTATCCTTCATGTATGGATTCTAATAAGGGGATTTAATTGGTTCATATGGAAACTAAAATCCTCTAGGATATTTCCACTATAGTGGGTTTACCTTCAAATTTGGATACGGAAACTGTGGTTTCTAGAACTGTGTGTTTTTCAATAATTTTGGATGAGACATAGCATAGGGAAACACATATTGAGACTATCTTACCTTTTCCCCAGATTTTAGGCTAGATCTTTCCATTCATTATAAAATTTTTCCAAAGAGTGTGATAAATTAAATTACATTAGGAACTCTAGTAAAAAGTGTCAAAGAAACATAAGATACTCAAACTGCAAAAAGATGGCGCACATGATGGTACACTGCATGTTCAAGACGCCTCCATACACTCTTTTTAAATATATAACAAGGACTAAAAATATAAATAAAATTTATCTATAGTAATTTAAGAGAAATTACTGAATGTATTTAATAGATTCATTGTTGGGAATTCACAACCATGGGAGTCTAATGAGAGAAAAACCACAGATGACTCTCGTGTTAAAGATAGATGGGTTTCTATAACATCCTATTTCTGTTTTTAGGTATTCACAGACCCCTATTTAATGATTCTTTGGTTGGTATTAGATTAGAAATTTTTTTGGTGGACATTTAGAAAATTTGGATGTTTTTGGGCTCTGCTCGGTTGGTGCACAATTTGACATAACCATTCACCCTACTAGTGAAAAACATGCTAACCCAAGCCATGAGGGCTTTCATAATTGGTGACTATTTTGAAAAATTGTGTTCCCACCAAGGAAAAACCATGAATTCCTATGTCATCGGAACATGGTTAGGGTGCATGGTTTGTCTAACCATGCATCCCAATCTAGCTAATCATGCTTGTGGGGTTATCTTAATCTAAAAATTAATTATAAAATCATGAAACCCTTGGATAAGTGTAAAAAGGGCACGTACAACCCTAATATAATTTCTTCTTCCTTATATCCTACAAAGAGGTAATTTTTTCCCCTCTACACCACTCTATAAGTGAATGAAATCTTAGATAATGGAATTTGATTGATTTCTGATAGGGCTTCTTCTCACATTCCTTTTCTCCCACTCTTTCTTCTCTCCTCCCATGGGTTTTATAGATCTCAATATTGTGGGAGGATCTAATATCTAATATTTTAAATCTTTAATCTATATTGGTTCTCTGGTCTTCATTACTAACATTCTCCATTGGAGTTTCCCATTTAGTTCTTTTCGATTCGTGATTCATGATCCCATGATCCCAAGGCAGGTGGTTCCATTGTGATTCCCAAAGAAATTAAACTTAAATTTCTTGAGTTATTTAAATTTATTTCAATTGGATATGTGTAATTTAATTCTTATGTAATTTAAATTGTTTAAAATCAAATTCCACTTGATTGGGGATTTGTGTTTCTTTTTTCCTACAATTGAGGAAATCCCAAATTATATTGAATTGGGGATTGATTGTGAAATTGGATATAAATTTTTTAATTTAAATAGTGTAATTTAAATAATAAAATTGAATTGTGAAAGTGAATTTTGATGTTGATTTTAAATTTATATCTAATAAAAATAGATTAAATGGGTTTGATAGAAACCAGATCGTTTTATCCTTCCAAAAGACATGTTTTTATTTTTATAACTATTTTTGGTTTTAAATGTAAATTAGAATTTTAAAATATAATGAAAGTGTTTAATGATATTTTAAAAATATTTGAAATAAAATTCCAATGATTTATTGTTGTTTGAGAACATAAAAGCCAAGGTAGTTAATGAGTTATTAGGGATAAACACTCTGTGATTGGAATTCCCTTGCAATGGATTGATGCTTCACAAATATAACTTAAACTATTTGGTAGGTCTTATTCCTAGTGGGATTTTGGTCAGTCCGATTTGACATGTGTCCAAGGGAAGTGTGTAGAAATTTTTATTTTCATTATATAAGTGTGTGAGGATCCCATAACCTAGAACAATCATACCTCGGGGTATATAACTATGTTTCTCCATTGTTCTGATTTTGATATATATTCAATTGTTTGTAAACTATTTTATACATGTCGTGTGAATTTATATAAAATTTTTTATATAAAATTTTTATTAATACATTTTTTTTGTAATATTTCTATTAATTTAAATGTAAATCTTAATTTTTTTTAATATTCATTTTGAAATTCCATTCCTACTTATTTAAAATTAAAAGCTTTACATCATTAATTATTTATGGAATAATATTATGTAATACTTGGTAAGACCCTACTAGGATATTTGATCACACCATACCTACACCTTTAAGTGTTTTTAGATTTCCTCCTGTTAAGTTTGAGCAAGGGGAAAGAACCACTTGGAGGTGGTAGTTGTTGTTGATATTTGGTCTTTGAGCTATAGTTTCTATTAGTACTTGGGTTTTAATCCAATTTTCTAGTACATGTGATTGTAATATGGCTTGTTTATACCTATTTGACATTTTTTATAGTTCTCCCTATGAACTTTCTTGTATGAATACTGACATTTATCACTTTCTTCCAATGTGTTTGTGTAAAATTCATTCCCACTTTCCCTTTGTTTGATGCTAAGCAGTTCTCTCCAACCTGTAGGGATTGGGAATAACCTTTGGGATATGTTAGTGCTGAATCAGGTACCATGGTACCGTGGTATCTGATCTGATTCATGACAAAGTGGTTTCAAATGTTTGGATTAAATATCTTTCCCTGATGTCAGCATACAATTGAGTAATCTTGTAGGGACTTAGGAGGTAGTTATGACTGAGTTCCAGAGAATCCCTCATTGTATTGAGCCTCATGTCACTATAGGTGGTTTAGAAAATGTGTCTTGAGGATTATTTCTTCTATTTTACCTACTTCTTATTTTCATATTTTGAAATGCAAATATTGTTTGTCTATCTGATGGGATTAATTTCCCATATTTCTCTATTTGAGTGTCAATATAATTTCTTCAAAGTTGTCTACTGATTTTGTGAAGTATCATGTCTCCAAGAAGATTTTATAATCATATCCAAGAGGAATAGAATCATGAACCATAGTGATTAAATCCTCTAGTGGACTTGTGTATAGTTAAGGTGATTATGTGTACTATCCAAGCATTGGGACACAGACCCACACCAGTTCCCATTCAGGCTATAGATATGGAACCTCAAACCGATGACTTCTAGAATCATACTCAGTAGTTCCTTCGATAGAATCCCCCATGTTAATGGTCTCAAATGATCCTTATTAGGATGAGTAATGGTTGAGTAGTGTTGAGAATTTGTTTGAGTTCATGGAGAAAAATGATGAAATAAAGGTGATGCGTGCCACCGTCATAGTGGAGGGACCAAGTAGGAGATGGTGGGAAATGATAGTGAAAGAAAAGAAGCATGAGGGATTTGAGTGGAATGAAAACAAAGATACTTTCACTAACCAATTCTATCTATAGTTGATGGTTTTTTATTAGGATATAAAGTTTTTTAAATGTGAGTAGGCAAAAAAGACCATGATAGAACATTCAAATTTCTTTGCTGAGATAATGAGGTTTCAATAAAGATTATATCGAATGATAAGATGAATACTCAATGGATAGATATGGGAGTTTGATCTGATATTAATTCATATGTTTGATTGCTGAACCTTGTTTATTATGTTGATGTGCTAGATTGAGCATGGATGGTAGAGATAGACAGGGATGGTAAGTTAGGGTTTACGGGAGTTCCCTTTTCTCCCAGTGGTAGTTCATTTAGTACCAATAAAGAAAGGTGAAACATGATGGTTCTTGTGGTTTTTCTCAAAATCCGGGTTTGTATAGACCTCCTGTAGTTTTTCATAGTGTCCCTTTGATTTGATTCCAATTTGGTAAGCATGGTAATTCTAAACGTGTTTTCTCTGAGGCACCCCAGATATGTGGTTCTTGTGAAAGATTATGTCACTTGTAATAGTTATACCTTGTCTTTTCTAATCTACACAATGGAACATGATCATCAATGGATGTTAAATCTATGTTGTAATTAGATACTTCATATAAAAGGGGGTTCTAGCCATAGACATATAGAACACGTCTTTTTAATGTAGTAGAAGAGTCTCAAGAGGAGGTATATACATATCCAATGACTGTGAGATGTACCAACACTATATATTATTCATTAGTTACTACTTTATTTGATTTTGGTTCATCTAATTAATTTATTTCAACCCATATTTTTAATCTACTAAATCATCCTACATAGATTTTATCTTATGTGATGGATATTACTATACCACTCAAAATGAAGAGAGGGTAGGGTCTATAGAGACCTATTTGAGTTTTCTCATTTTTAGTCATCGATCTTATTTGGTTTTTTTAGTTCTCTACATTAGGACACCTGAATCATATTTATTATGGATTGGATAATTCTCAATAAAGCATGGATTGATTGTTATATTTGACAGGTCTCCTTTACTACACCCAATGGTGTATTCCATATCTTTTAGGGAGAATGGGACCCAAGGTCGAGTAGAGCCATACCTTTTAATCTAGAGTTGGGGAGTATAATATTTGTGTTTTCCAAGGATCTGTAGAGAGAATGTTTTAGTGGTGAAGTCCATCTAGTTATCATCTAGATTCCCAAAGTTTGTCATTCTGGCATCTCTGGTCTTCCATTAGTAATGGAGGTGGAGTCTATTTTGATTTAGTGATTGTTACTCAGCTGTTATTTATTCATTCTTACCACATTTAATTAGATGAAATGAAGGATTTGAAGACTGATTTGGACAATATTCTATAGAAATGCTTTATACGAACGAGTGTGTCACCTTGGGAGGTGCTGGTACTTTTTTCTAAGAAAGATGACAGATATCTTCACCTTTGTGGTGATTATCAAAACCTTAATAGAGTAATATGTGTCTATTTACATGGATTTATGATCTATTTGACTTATTGAAAGGGGTGAAGTGGTTCTCAAAGATGGATCTTTGATCTAGTTATCATTAGTTGAGAATAAAAGAAGCTGATATTCATAAATCCACTATTGGTGTAGGCATAAAAACTATGTGTACCTTTCCATGCCTTTTGGTCTAACCAATGCCCCTAATGTCTTTATGGATTTAATGAATAGTATTTTCAATGAGTACCTTGATACCATCATTATTGTATTTATGGATCACATCCTTGTCGACTCTAACTTTAAGTAGGATCATGTGCATTACCAGAGAGCTATTTTGGAATTATTAAGAAATCACTAACTTTATTCCAATCTATCAAAATGTAATTTTTGGATTCAAGAAGTGAGGTTCCTGGGACATGTGGTGTCATAACATAGTATTTCACTTGATCAGGAAAAGGTGAAAGCTGTTATGATATGGGAGGAACCAAGAACTATTTTAGAGATTCATATCTTCTTGGGTTTAGTGGGATGTTATAACCAGTTCATAATGGACTTCTCAAAATTGGAATCACAAATGACTGATCTAACTCAGATTGGAGTGAATTTAATGTGGATTAAAATATTTCATTGTTATTTTGTTGAGGTGAAATGTTTTTTGACTACTGTGTCAGTGTTGACTCTTAAAAAGGTTGGGCAAGGCTATTTGGTCTTTTGTGATGCATCACTTTTGGGTTTGGGCTACATTATTATATAGGTAGATCATGTATTTTCTTATGGATCTCAACATCTTAAGCCACCTTAAAATAATTACCCATACCAAGACCTTGAACTTGTATCTTTGATGAACATGCTCAAAATATTGAATCATTACCTTTTTTATGATATATTTATACTATTTTATGACCACAAATGATTAAGTTATATATTCTCCCAAATAGATTTAAATATCTTACATAAGTGATGGGTGGAGTACCTAGAATCATTTTATTTTGACCTATCCTATACCCCGCAGAAGTGAAATTTCATCACAGATGATTTGAGCCCTAAAATTCTAACCCATGCCATGAAAAAATTATTTTAAGAGTAGATCATGATAGATCTTTTTTCATAGTTTCATATTAAATTTTGGGAGTCAGGTGATGAAGTGATTTTGGTAAGTTTTCAATTGACTTCTCATATTCTCAAGATGATTATTATAGAGAAATAGATTGACGAGAATTTTTGTATCATTAGAGACTCTATTTATAGTGGGGATATTGTACCTGGTTGTTCATTATCCATCGTTAGAATTTTATGCTATCCGATTTTTTTGTTCCATTAGTGTTAAGGAATGATATGATGTGGTATTTCTATAACTCATATTGGGAAGTGAACTCAAGAACCAAAAATACATTCTATGACATGTGGCCATGACATTGGTGGTTAGGTATGATATGGGGAATTACTGATTTTGTCTCTAATTGTCAAACAAGACAACCGGTCAAGGCTGAGCACTACAGACCTTTAGGTTTACTTCACCCACTTCCAGTGCCAACTTTGAAATGGGATGATATCTCGGTGGAATAATTGATTTAGTTTCCATGTACCCATATAAAAAGAATATGATATGGGTTTTCATCGATAGGATGACCAAACTGGCTCATTTTATACCCATTTGTGATACTACCAAAGTTGAGGAGTCTAGAAATATATATATGAAAGATATTTTTCTAGTTAATGGAACACTATATGATATAGTCTATGATAGGTATCCTTGTATTAATTCTCATTTTCAGAGAGACATTTAGGAGGCACTGGGATCTCATGTCCTTTTGGGATTGACATACAATCTGTAGTCAGATGTCCATATGCAAAGAGCTATACATATTTTTGAGGGTATGATTTGCACCAATGTTATTTACTTTTTTGGAGCTTTATATGATCATTTCGTTATTGTTTTGATTACTTATATCAATATTTACTATTCTGATATCAGAATGACTCCTTTTGAGGCCTTGTGTGGTTGGCCTTATAAATATATATTGAATTAATCATATATTGGTGAAATTTCATTAGTTTTTCTGAGCTTGGTTCAAGAGATGATTGAAATGATTTAGTTGATTAATTAGATAGTGTTAATATAATAAAACCAATATATTTCTTATGTTTATATTCATCGTATACCATAGGAATTATCATTTGGTGACCCGGTGTTCTTGAATGGTTCACCTTGTTTGGGTCATCGATAGCTTGAAAATGAAGGGAAACTTTCTCCTCATTTTATGGGACCTTTTGAGGTTGTAGAGAAGGTGGGACAATTTTATTACCATTTATAACATCCACTACAGTTGACGTTGATACATAAAATGTTCCATATATTATAGCTATGAGATTATCTATTTGATCTATCTTAAGTTTTGACCTGGATTGATCTTGAGGTTGAGCCTAATTTATCCAGGACTCAAAATCATGTAAGGATAGTTGATTCTGAAACCAAGGTACTTCATGGTATTATGATAGCTCTGTTTCATGTTCAATGGAAGAAAGGTGTAGATTCTCATGACATGTGGGAGTGGGAGGCACTGATGAGAGAGTAGTGGAATCATATTTTTTATTTGTCAGATTCTTGACTGGATTTCTAGGGAAACAAGATTATATGTTGGAGAGTTTGAAACATTTTGTTACATTTTTAGGTAATCTTAAACCCCAATTTTAATAATTCTGTGGATGGGTTTTGTTTAGAGATTTTTGTCATGAACATTTGGAAAATTTTGGATGTTATTGGGTTGTGTATTGTTGGTGCACAGTTTTCCCAAATTGTGTGCCCTACTAGTGAAAATAGGGAAAACCCTATAAGTCAGTGTTTAGACAGTTAGGGAATGGTTTGAAAACATGTTCCAACACCAAGGGGAAATCGTGAAACCCTATAAAATGGGGAACATGGTTAGGGTAAAAGGTTTTTCTAACTTTACAACCCTGCCAATCGAATCATGTATACACAATTTTCTTAATACAATAATTAGTTTTAAAAATATGAGACCCTCGGTTTAAGTGCTAGATGGGATTGTACACCACTAATATGATTTATTCTTCCTTAGAGGCTTCGAATATGTGATTTGTCCCCTCTACACCCCTATATAAGTGAATCAAATATACAAAAATGACCTTCAATCTCTTTTTTGTAAAGATTCTTCTCCTATTACTTTTCCCCTACTTTTCTTCTCTCCTCCCAAGGTTTTTATATATCTCCATATTTTTGGAGGATATAATATCCATTTTTTAGATCTTTAATATAGGATTATTCTCATGTATTCATTATTGATGATATCTCTTAGATTTTCCCGTTTAGGGATTTGTGATTTGTGATCCCATGATCCAGAGGTGGGTGGCTCCATTATGATTCCCAATTAATTTAACACTAAATTGCATGATTTAATTAAATTTATTTCTATTAGATGTATAGAATTTTATTTTCATTAAATTTAAATTATTAAAACCCCAATTCCCTTGAATTAGGGATTTTTGATTAATTTTGAATAAAATTATAAAAACCCTCAATTCCATGAAATTAGGAATTGATTTTGAAATTGGATGGAAATTTTTTAATAAAAATTTTGTAATTAAAATTGTGAAATTAAATTTTGAAATTGATTTCAGATTTTTATTTGAAAAAAATGGATTAAACTGTTTTATTATAAACCTAATGGTTTTATCCATAAAAAAGGAATGATTTTATTTAAAGGCCTATTTTTGTTTTTAAATGTGAATTGTCATATTGTAATTGATAGAAATTGGTTAATTGTGTTTTTAACAGTTTTGAAATTAGTTTCACATGATTGATTGTTTTTTGACAAAATGAAAGACTAGGTAGATAGTGAGTTATTAGAAACAACGTGTTGGTATGGGAATTCTCTTGAAACAGATTGATACTTCATAAATCTAACACAAAATGTTTTGCATGTCTTATCCTTTGTGAGATGTTGGCCAATCCTCTTTAACCAGGGTCAATGGGATGAGTGTGCACATTGTAATTTTCATTATATAAGTGTGTGAGGATCCTATAACATGGAACTGTCATACCTCTCGGAATACGAACATTTATCTCCTTTGAGATGAGTTTGATTTATAAACCATTATTTGTAAACTGTTATTCACATGACTTGGGAATTTATATAAACTATTTTATAAAAAAAATTATTAATCCATTGTTGGAAGTGATGTTGACAACACAACACTTGAGGCATTTGGTGACCCCGGCTAACTAAAGGAAGTCGATATGGATCATAATAAATATCATACATAGGATGATAATAATTTTCTTATTATATAGCCTCCAGATCATACCTACTTTTTATTAGATGGGAAGAAATAAAAAAGGCTACACTTAGTCACCATGCCTCAATTTGGGATGATGGAACAAAATAATTCGATTCAATGACATCCAAATATCTGAAGGAATGGTCATTGGAAGATTCTAGGTATCCACATACTTGAAGGAGAGGTTGACACCTGGAAAGCTAGGGTAGCTCTCGAGGACGGGGAAAGTGACACAAAAAATGATGAATATTGTCATAAAATGTCTCGATTGTGGCTCAATTCAACATGTTGATGATTTTATGTTGGTTGTTTCTTGGTGGAATTACTTACACCACACCTTTGATCATGAAACTCCATATACCTCATGTGTTTTTGGTTATTTTTTAATAAAATTATTTTGGACCTTGAGATTGATGCTACCAAATTCATGGTTCAAGCCATCCTTGATTAATAAATCTATAAATAGTAATATTATGTATAATGTTTTCTAAAAATATAATATCATTAGTAAAACTATTAAATCAAAAGTACGAAATTTAATATTTATATTTATATAGATTTGAAATCACTAATATATAGATACATCATTTTTCGAAACTAATTATATTGATGTATATATTTTATTGATTTCATATAAAAAATATAATTAATAAATAACTACATTGAAAATTGTAAATTATAATTAAAAATATTTTTATTCCTATAAATCCATAAATATTTTTTATGTGTGTGTGTGATATATAGTTGAACCAACACATTTTATGTGTATTTGGATATAAACAAACACATGCACATACATGGACACACACATCCATACATCCACATACATATGTACAAACATGAACATATGCACGCGCGTGTGCACAAAGACATATTTATATACACATACATGCATATACAAATACATAAATATACATATATACACATGAATAAACATACATACACATACACATACATACACAAACATAAACATACACATGCATTCATGTATTTATATATATACACATACATACAAACACATACACTTACATGAACATACACATAAACATTCACA
This sequence comes from Viscum album, assembly GCA_963277665.1. Classification (NCBI taxonomy): domain Eukaryota; kingdom Viridiplantae; phylum Streptophyta; class Magnoliopsida; order Santalales; family Viscaceae; genus Viscum; species Viscum album. Next base: position 1,078,667,498 of record OY728145.1, on the reverse strand, counting down.
TACACGTACATATATACACACATACACATACTAATACGTATATAATCATACATGCAAATACATAGACATATATACAGATACATACATATACACAAACATATATTAATAGATATATGTATACACACATATATATAAACACATAAACAAATACAGACACACACACTCATACACATATACATACATACACCTATACATAGATGCATGCATGCAAATCTAAGTGCATATACACACATACACATACACATACATATGCATAGATGTACATGTATACATGAATGTGTATAAATATACATACACATATACACAGGCATGAATAAATTTATGTATATATACACATATACATACATACATAGACATACATATATGCCTACACACATACACATATACAAACATATATACACATATGCATACATAAATTCACATATAAATATATATACACAAACACACATGCATACATACATATATATGAATTATAAATTCATACATGAATATACAATCAAATATATTCATATTGTATATACATACATAAACTAACACACTATTTATAAAAAAATTTCTATTTTCATACCATGAGCTTTTAAAAACCAACCAAAATCTTGTCACCCCATAATCTTACATGTGACTGGGGATGAAACCTTGGAAGCCACCCTTGGGAGTATTTCATGAATGTTTATGGATGATGACCCAAGCAGTCATGTGGTTGATGACACTTGCAGGTGTGAAAACCCAAGTACATATTGGCAGAACACAAGATGTATAAAGGGGCTTTAGGCTAGAACATTGGGGACATCAGGCTTTAAAATTTGTAATTAGCCAGCTATGTAATTGGTCAACCCTTAGAGAGGGTTTTGATTCACCCTTGTTATTCCATAGGTGTGTGTTATTTCATTTTTTTCTAAAATCGAACACCTTAAATATCAATATATTATATTTAAATATATATTTTTAATGTAATTGAATACATTATCAAAATATTTTTTATTAATTATTATAATAATTTTTATTATATAAAATATGAAAATATAATAGATAATAAATGTCAACTAAAATATGAATTATATTTTTAAATATACATTTTATATGACAAAATATTTCAATATATTTATATATTTATTTATATAAATTATAATATATAAATATATGAACACTCGCACAGACATATAATTTTCAATGTATATGTATAGTGTGAATATATTCTGATATTATAAATTTTATAATATGAATATAAATATATAAATTTATATATGAACTATATTTAATGTATTTATATATTTATCTATATAGTTCATATCATTACATTTTATAGTATGTGTGTGTGTAATAAAAATTTTATATATAATAAATAAGTATAAAAAAATAAAAAAAATTATAGATGATTATATATATATAAGATACGGAAATGCCCATTTTTTACTGAACAAATGAAACATCTATTTTTCTCTCTTGGTAGAGAGGAACTCATTATATGACATGTAGAACTAGGGAATGAGATCCTATTACAAGGCTCATAATCTCTAACATGTAGGTCCACAACTAGCTTAAAAGAACAATGTGCCTGAGAACCAATTACTATTGCCCATTGGCCTTGACCAATAGGTCATTTGGCTGGCCCACACTACATATGCCCATCATATGCAAGCATTCCCCCACACTGTAATAGGCTGCTGTTAAATGCATTTCCCCTTTTATCATCCCATACCACTGCTTCACCATTAGAGGTCTCCACTTGTGGCCCTCTTCAATTCCCATGAGCATCCACCCCTAGAGGCCCATCTCCCCCACTATTATCCTCACGTGTCCGTACCACCAGATGTCACCATCTATTTATTCTCTACTGACTCCCCATGCATTATAGTCATGATCATGCTAGCCCTCCTTCATATGCATGCACGTAGGGAAGTGATATCTCCCCCCAGTAAATGGGGGGAGCCGTGGGAAATGACTGGGAATCAAACACCAATATTAAGGATGCACATAGAGAATATATAAATATGTATATATAAAATATATATGCAAGGTAGCCTTTATACATGTGTGTGTGCATTTTAACTTATATATATTATGAAAAAATGTATATATATGAATATATATCTATATTAGAAATTATATAATAGGAATGTAAATATATAAATATAAATATGAACATTATTTATTTAATTAATTTATTTTTTTGTATATTTCATATTACAATAATTTATAATGTGTGTGTTTGTAATTATAGTTATATATATAATTATAAATATGTATAAATTAGTATATACATATATATATACATATATATTATATTCATATTAATATATATAATTATTTTTTTAAAATAATATTTGAAAATATAAAAATATTTATATATAAAATAAATTATTCTTGATACGGTTTATTAGTGCTAAAAATTATCTAATATATGTTGTCATTTTTTAGTAACAAATAAAATGATGAGAAAGAAAAAGTTTTATCAAAACTAAAACAATTGAATATAATGGTTTCCCTTTTATCATCATTTTTTTAATAGTGATAAACATTTTCATTATTAGTGCTCTTAGGTAGCATTGAAAAATATTTTCCCTTCATCCACATTTTTCATCACTAATAGAGGGTAGTGTTGAATAATTTGAAAACTATAGTAGTGAAATACTTAGAGTTGAAATATCAATCCAGTTTTACCTTCATCATTGATTAAGATTCTATAAGGTTGTTTCAATGTAATTGTTGTATTACATGGATCCTATGAGAGTTCCACCTTGGACCTTAGTAGTGACGATGGTTCTAGTGTAGAGAGTATCCCTCTGCATGAATGGGCCCTTAATTTCAACTATATTCACCATTATCTTTAACATGTAAGGTACATGTACCAATGATTTTTTCATTCTATATTAAATATACTCTCCCAAAAACATATAAAAAAACATATGTAATCTTTACGTCCACTACCACGCACAAACACACACACTCACACATTTCTAAATTATAATCACATATCAATATTTCCCAAAATCAAATAATCACACTATTGAGGGGGGGATGGGTATGCTCTTTTTCAATTCCCAATATCATGAAATGATGAAATAATTCTTATACATAATTATTTGATAAATGATGAAAATTAGACAACCAAGTTAAGATAATAATGAAACCATGGAAAAAGAACAAAGGGATTTAATGTGGGTTGGACAACTTTTCTCGTACTCTATGAAAAGAAAAACACCCTATTCCAACCATTTATTAAGGTTCAAAAACAAAACATAAATTAAATGTGTGATAACATACCAAAAATATATCAATAATAATAAATATACAATAATGTAAATCCCAAAAATATTAAGAAGAGACTCTTACAAATAGACAGATTTACTTACAAGCTTCCACACAATGGATTCTCTATGATTCTACCACAACATCAAAAAAATGAAAGAATAATCCTCACAACTAACTGAAAAATGTCTTCACCAAAACATTGTGCTTAGGAGAGCTCTGATCATTCTATAGAGGGGGAAATAGTGTGTCTAGTAGGGAACAATGCCTCTAACTATAGTCGAACTCCTATTATAAAATCTCTCCCCTCTCCCTCTCCCTATTTATAATAGTAGTAATAGAATCTATATAAACCTTTATGAAAATCAATTGATCTTAATATATATATTAAGTGTAGATATATTCAAGGAAATTGAGAATGGTTTCCAATTCCTCAATGGAATTCATGGAGTGAATCGATTCCTAACAACCCTATAAAACTAGTGCAACTGGAATAACAAAACCCTACATAAATGCGACTTAAAATGTTGTCTAAATGTTTTCTACCTACTACATCAAGGTAATTCAACCACTACATCCATGTAAATTGGCTAAAATTTCACTATGTAATGGTCGGTCAACCACTACATAAAGGTGACATGCTTTATATGTAAATATAAACAATTCAGTATAAAATCTCTTTAAAGGTCAATATGGTAATCCTGTAAGGGTAAACCATAGAATATAATTCAAACATAATGGTAATCCAATTCCTCACATAAAGGTAAAACCATCACCACATAATGGAAAATCCAAATTATAAAAATTAAATAAAGACATGGAAAATACCTGAAGAGAATTATAATGAAGCTATAAACAAGCTATTCTAAAAAATGAATACGAAATTAGTTTCTTTTTTATATCAATCAAATTATTTAAATCAAATAATATCCATCATTTATAAAATAAACTAAACCTAATGTGGATGGTGTTCTTACACCTATATGTTATTCATGTAGAACCAATTTTATAATATCAAAACAATTATTGAACTTAGAAAACTCCACAACATTAATCAAACTGTCATATGAGTTTTCATTGGAATGTATCTTATTGACACACAATATTATAATTTCAATATCCTATCTAATAAAATGTAAAACAATATCTACATTCTTGGACCTACCATGGAATACTATGATCTTAGAGTGGTGTACAGAAATTTTGAATCACAATGAATAATAATAATAGAATAATACAAATTGAGTTCTCTAATCAAAAACTTAATCCAAATGGATTAATTTATGGTATCTTTAAATTCAATATAATTAGACACAAAGGTTTAGAGGGATATTAATGATTATATATTTCATTTCCAAGAGAGAGATCCTCTATATGCAGTAAAACAATTTCCAGTCTGTGATTTCCTCATATTAACATTTCAATCATAAACCTAATCAACATAACAAGTCACTAAGTCTCCTAAATTAATATTCCTACCATAATAAATTAAAAGGAATAATTTATACGATATGTAACTCAATAACCACTAATGAACATACCAATGTGGCTTACCCAGATTTCCAATGAACCTTCTCAAAGTGAAAAACATATAAGGATACATTCAACCTAATACAAATCATATCACATATAATTCTACCTATAAAATTAGCATATCGGATTCCACTCACGTTTTTAATATCAACAGTAGTTTTAGGAGAGTGATAATTTAATAATTTGAAATGTTTGAAAATGGAACAATAACTAGTTTAAAAACATCAACAAAGTATCTATTAATCCCTTTAAGTGCATATGAACATTGAGATAGATAAATTAACCATTAATTGCTATCCCAAATGATTTCAATACCTAATAGATTCTTCTAAAAATCCAAATATTTCATTGTTTGAATTCAATTGATTTTTGGGATTGGCGATTAATTTCATATTACTATAAATGATAACCATGACATCTATAGAAAGCAGCAGGGAAATCATGAATTTTTAGATATTTTAAAATAAACACATGCAACTAACTAACTCTTATTTAAACCATTACTCCAGATGAATGAATCAAAAAATTTATACCATTTTCTATAGGTTTGTTTTAATATATAAATGGTTTTATTAATTAAACATACTTAGTTAGTTTTAAATTCATTTTCAAAACCTATAAGAGGATTTATATATAATTTTTCTTCTAAATTTCCATGAAACAAATCAATTTTGATATAAATTTTTTCAATATGCATATCTTAATAAGAAAAAAAGAATGAAATATTCTACTTGAATAATTTTTAACTACAATGAAAATAATTTAGAATAGTCAATTGACACTCTTTGACGAAAACTATTAGACACAAATATAGCTTTATATTTGATTTTATTCACTCTAGTAGTGTTTTCACTTCTTTTATAGATCCATTTATTGCCTATCACCTTGTATGTAGTTGGTTTATTATCCATAGAAAAAGTATGGTTCCTTATAATTTATTCCTTCTCATCAATCATGGATGAAATTCAATACATTGAGTTGTTCTCATTGATATTCTTCTTATAGTTACAATGGTACTCACTATCACGATCATAGGAATCGTGTAGAGGAAATGAGACCATATCAATATGGTTGTACCAAGAAGGAGGTCTAATAACTATCCACTCCATATCCCTAGTGAAATGATAATCTCTATGGTGACTGGGAGATTCAGCATCTGATGCCTCATTTTATTTCAATAAATAATCTAAATCAATAATAGGTATAGGTGGATAAGTCTCAAAAAGAGACACACAATCAGTGGAAGTCTCAACTTCAAGATATATCTTCTTAGAAGTATCAACACTGCCATCAATTGGAGGCTATAATCTATGAGTAATATACACTTAAAACATCACATCCCAACTAAAAATACACTACAGAAAACTAGGTTTATCTACCCATATATTATACCCTTTCACCCGCTCAGGATAGCCAATTAAAGTAAATCTATCAACCCTAGGATCAATCTTTTCAGATTTGAAATGTGTATATGAAGTGTATCCAAATACTTTAAGATGTCCATGGGATGGGGTACAACTACTCTAAAGATAATTTGGATTCTTAAACCCATTACAATATGATGGATGCCTATTTATCAACTAAATTTTCATAGTCTAAGCCTCATCCAAAAAGAACATTGGAAATCTAGAGCATGCAAGCATGCCACACAATCGCTTAAGAGTAGTGCAGTTCATGCATTAAACTAAATTTATTTTTTAGGAGATTGACTAAATGTTTAGAGTATCAAAATTCCCTCTTCTTCATTTAATTTAGAGATATCAGTAAACATGTACATTTATTCAACATTGTCATCAATCCTAAAGGCTTTTAATTTCATATAAGATTGATTTTCCATATATGGTTTCCATGTTCTAATCACCTAAAAGGCATAATATTTATTTCTCAATATGTAAACTAGAAATTTCCGTTAGAAATAATCCAATAAAGTGAGAAAATAAAATACCCCACCATGGGAGATCATCTTATAATGTCAATAAAAACCATAGTGCACATACTCAAGTGGAAACTGTCTCTAAATTAGGATTTCTGAAAACTAAATCTTTTAGACTTACCTAGGACATATTCCTCACAAAAGGATAATTTAATTTGGGAGAAATTGGGTAAAAACCATTTCTTACTCAATTACTCTAAACCTTTAACATTCAGATGCCCCAACCTTATATTCCAAAGCATACTCTTCTCACAATTGGTGGCATAAGTGTTTCCCAACTTCTTAGTGAAAGTCCTTCCATTCAAGAAATACAACCCATTAACACATGATCCCTTAGGAATCATCTGATCACCCTTTGGGATGTTGAATAAACTACTCTCATATTTAATGGTAAATCCATTTTCATCCAAGACACCTAATTAAATAAGATTCCTATATAGATCTAGAACACATCTCACATCTAATAAGGTGAAAAAAGTTCTTTGAGAGTTCTATCCCAACTAATACTGACCCATGAAACAATATCTCTTATTATTTGATAATATAACCTCTCTTTTTATCTACTTTGTCAACTCAGGAAAATAACTCATATTTGGGAACATATAGAAATAACACCTTGAGTCTAAAATACACTCACCATGAAACATATCTTGAGACACTATCAAGACATCAACACTCTCATGGAATTAGTATGAAAAAAGAGAATGATCATAAGATTCTTTAAATTATAACCAAAATTCAAATTAGTGAATTGGGCCCTAACATGCCTCATTTTTTCACAATGATAGCAGGTAAACTCTCTCAGTTTGGATTGGGACCAAGTAACCCTAGACCAACTTCGGTTCATGCCACCCTTCTTATACTTACAATTATTTTCCCCAAAACTCATAAATACCTCTGACACTCAATCCTTTGGGTTTGGATTAAACTTTACCCTTTACATAAAACTCATGATAAATCATGAAATATATAACTTCTTCTATGATCAAGGACTCTTTTCCATGCATCCTAGAATATAAAATGTGTTCATATAAACTGTCTAAGGAAATTAATAGAATAACATCTTGGTCCACTTTTTTACATTAACATTGATATTGTCTATGTATAAAAATGTTTTATTAAACACATCAATATGGTCTTGTATGAGAGTTCCTTGATGCATCTTGAACGTGTATCACTTTTGTTTCTTGTATATAAGACCAACTAATGAAGTTATCATATATAATTTTTCTAACATAGTCTAAATTATATCTACATAAGTTTCATAACCGATCTTATGTATACCTGTATCAGACAAGAATAATTTTAATGTGATATAATGTTTCATTAAAATGATAGGTGGGAGTTATGAGTAATATTTATGGTATTCCCATTAGCAGATTGACTTATATGAGGTTTCTTGGGACCATGAATCACATCTTGTACCCCATGTTTGACATGAAGTGCTCTCATCTTATATTACCATATATTATATCCTTTCAAGCCCTTACTAGATCCTATGAAAAGACATCTATAAAATCTATTATCATGCTTCTTAGACATTTCATGAGTATAATTAGTGCAACCAAATACTTTAATATATCCATAGGATGGAAAAAATATACTCCAAATATCTTTTGGAGTCCAAAAACCATTGGAAGATAAAAAAACCTTTTTATCAAGTAAGATATCATAGTGGAAGCCTCATCTAAAAAGAACTTGGGAAAACCTAAGCCTAGAAGCATTCTTTGAACCTGCTCAAGAATACAGGTGTTCACACTTTCATCTAAAGTGTTTGTTTAAAAGTATGACTCAATTTTTAGTGCCTCAAAATTACCTCATCCTCACAAAATTTAATAAACTCAATAGATAGGTATTAAAGACCTTTATTATTCCTCAAAGAATTCAATTTATACTACTATAGATTTTGTACATTGGATTTACATGCTTTAAACACCTCAAAGGAAAAAAAGAATTATATCTCGATATGTAAATCAAAAAGTTTATTGAAAAAATATTTAAATGTGAAATAAATATGATAGTCTACCATGGGGGATAACCATAGAAGGTCCCCAAAAATCATAGATCACATACTCATGTGGGTGTCTGGATTCGAAGCTAGATTTGTGAAAAATGACTTCATTGGAATTACTTTGGAGACAGTCCTCAAAAAAGGGAAACATAATTGGTGTGATTTTGGGTAAAAACCCTTTCTCACAAAATTCCTATAAACATTTAACAATCTTATTATTCTTCCTTCTCTTCCAAAACATACGACTATTGTTTTTGGTAACATAATTGTTTCCCAGGTATAGAGTATATGTCCTTCCATTCAAGAAATATAACCCATTAATTATAGATCCCTTAAGAATCATATTGAAACCCATTGATATTTTGAGTTAACCAGTATCAAATTTAAGGGTAAAACCATTTCTAATCCAATACATCTAATGTTATAATATTCCTTTGGACATAAAAAACTCATCTCACATCTAATAATTTGAATAGAGAGTGTTCTGAGAGTTCTATAAAAAATAAAACTCTACCCATGAAATGATATATCTTATTATTGTGTAAATTAACCTTTACTTTAGCTTCCTCATCCAACCTAGAAAAATGAATCCTATTTGGTCATAAACTAAAACAACACCCAGAGTCTAAAACCTACTTAGCATGCTATGTATCCTCAGACACTACTAATACTTTATCACTCTCATAGCTTTGTTCTGAAAAGAGAGAATGATCACCATATTATTCAAAATGTTAATCTGACTTCAACATTAGGAATTTGGTCCTAACATACATTGGTTTCTAGCAGGGATTTCTAGTAACCTCTTTTAGCTTCTTTTTGGACCATTTTTCACTAGAACATCTTTGGTTCTTTCCACCCTTCATAGTCTTACCTTTCTTCTTATGAAACTCATAATGATATCTAATGATCAAAACCTTTGATTCAAATTTAACCTTATCTTTGCCACAAAACTCATGAAAAATAATGACATATTTGAATTCCTCTAAGGTTAAAAACTATCTACCATACAACATATCATATATAATGTGTTCATAAAAAAATCTAAGAAAACTAAAAGAATAATGCATTGGTCCTCATTTGTAATATTAACATCGATATTGGCTATGTCTAACAATATTTTATAAAACTCATCATGATGGGATTTGATGATTATTTCAAGATGCATATTGAAGGTGTATATTTTATGTTTATTATATAGATGAACTACCAATGAACTTTTCGTATACCGTTTTTATATGTTAGACTAAATTCTAGATACATACGTTTCAAAAGAAACCTCCTGTAGAACTTTATCAGCCATGGATAATGTCAAAGAGCTATGATATTTAGTTGAAATATTAGGACATACATCTAAGATGGTGGTCATGGTCTTTCCATTATCGAACTTTATTATATGAGGTTTCTTGTGACGATTTATCCTATATCATAGTCCCTATTAGACAAAAAACACTCTCATATTATGTATCCATAGATTAAATGATTTTCAACTATTGAATATATAAATATCATACATATTAGAAGCCATTATTGTATGTTTAAATATCAGATACAACTATTGAGTAGAACCTGTAGATATATGCCATTATTAAAAAACTAAGATCACACAATGATGAAAAAATTTCTGCTAATAAATAGTATAGAAAAGAGGAAAAAAAGAAATGTAAATAAAGAAACCAAGGTAATTGAATAAAGAAAATTTGAAAAGAATATAATTAATATCTAACATGGAGTCAACTATTTTTGTCCTACTAGAAGGTATGATCACCCACGATTCATACCTTTTATTAAAGCACATGAAAACAGACATGAAAAAAAGAGGGAACATAAAATGAAGACATTAAAGTGAATAAAACCACTATAATGGAAATCCAAAAAAACAGTAAGAATAAGCTCTTAAGAAAAGTCATATTTACCCACTGAAATTCAAAAATTGGATTCTCTTGGATGCTCTAGTGTCATCAAAAATAGTAAATAAATATCCTCACAATTAATAGAAACATGTCTCCAATATAACATGACATCAGAGAGGGATTTTATATACAATGGTGAGGGAAGCAAACTGTTTGATAGGGAACAACTCCTGATTTGATCGAACTCATATGGCATAATACCCCTCTATCCTTCTCTGGAATAGAAATAATCACCTACCTAGAAACCTTCAAATGAATCAATATCTCCCAATATAGATATGGTGATCTGATATATCCAAGGGAATTAAGAGTGTTTATAATGACTCAATGGAACACTTGGAATGAATCGATTTCTAACAGCCTAATGAACCTTGTGCAATAGAAAAACATACCCTACAAAAATAAAGGCATGGAAAACAATATTAGATAATTATAATAGAATATATATATGATAAACTCAAGAAACAAAAAATAGAAATTATTTTCATTTTGAAATCCATAATTATGCTAAATCAACATAGGTAATATATTTATTTAGTGATTCAAATACCAAAACGTTGTGCGTTAACCTAACACATCCATTAAAATGTTAACAGCCTCGTGAAGGAAACCAAAATATATTTTATATTTTTTGGAACACATAAACATACAAAACACACAAAATCCTTGGTTCTACAAGGTCACACCTCATTAAAATTTTTCATGCAAGAAGCTTCTCCTCAGTGGTTTCAATGATGGTATTGTAGTAGTTGGATGTAGTTTAAAAGTTTCCTAGGACCTCAGTAGTGAGAGTGGTGCCAATATCAATAGTATTCATCTACATAAATTTAAAAGGAGCATCACATATACCTTTGGTTGTAATTATATTCACAATAAACTTAGTCATTATGGGGACTACAACTTTTTAAATGAATTATAGAATGGAATTTGTAGTTTTGGTATCTTCCCACTCTACTCCTAAATAAATTTCATCTCACAACTTGATCATCCCCACTAAGATGAGTGGGAGGATGAAATACATGGCAGTCTTTATGCCCAACATCAGAAAGAGCATCATCTTCGACATACTATTCATGTTGTTGGTATAGGAAAGCATCATGTCCAGAGTGTTGGGTAGACCCTCACATTAAGGGTATCATACTTGAAATCAAATATGTGTTAATACTCAACATTAATTTGGTGAATATTTTTTATGGGTTATATTTTTTCAAACCATGAAAGTATGGTTTAAATTCAAATAAGTATTTTCAGCATATATATATATATCGACTAATATTTATTTTAAGATATTATAATTGTATATATTTTTATTATTTGAATGGATGTTTCACAACATAGGAATAGTATGGTTTCATTTTCCTATAAGAGGATGAAATTGGGGTACTACAAAGGGAGAAGAAAAATTAGGTGGTGTGAACCAGATATGTGGGTGACAAATTTGAGGTGTGGATAGCAGTAAGAAGTAAATTTTTTGGTACAACATGGTGATACAACGTTGTCATGTGCTCGGTTTTGATACCTGAAGGGTGATGTCGTGTCATGAGATGATTATGAGAGAGTTGATGGAGGTGTAAATGGTTTAAATTTAACACAAATTATTTATGATATATATGTAATTCAAGTTTGGTCTTCTAATCCGATTCTTCATACTCTCTAATTCATTGTGTATTTTACCAGAGTTTCCATATTATTTTTTAATCCTCTACAATGGGGAACTTTTCCAGGGTAAAATTCATGTCCCCATTTATTTGTTTGCTATTGTCACTATACTCTTATTTTATATTCAATTATAAAAATTCTTTTACCTAGATAATATTTTATCATCATGTAAATGCAATTTTTACCCAAGAGATAGTATCAGAGGAGGTTATCTGTGATTCTTGATGATTAGACATGTGTGATTCACACTATTGGATTTCTTCCCACATTGAACTATTTAATGCGGAAAATGATATTACTTTATGGAAGTAATGAGTTAAAAATTTTTTTATCCATGATAAGACAACTTAGGTGTTGAAGAAAAAATTAGAGAGGCCCAAGATGGTGAGCATTAGTGATTAGAATGATATGAGAGAGTTCCTGAAAAATGAAATATAGATTTATTTGAGTGATAATACATAGCAAGAAGTGATGAATTTGATATATCCTAAGAAGTTCTAGGTGAATCATTAAAGCATGTATAAATTTAAATCCCTCAAAAATCATTTATATTACAAAACTAGTTGTACTGTCTGAAAATTATAGAGAATGGAGATTTAGGTCACCATATAGATGAGATCATCAAACTCTTCATTGAGATATAATTTATGATGGTCAAGATCGATGACAATGGTAATTCAAGAATTCTATAAATTGAATAAGAAGGCAAATATTTACTTCTCTTGGGTTCATTACCTAAGTCATATGATAATATCGTTACCACATTATTGTTCACGTAGGACAAGCTGATGATGGATGATGTGATTTCATTATTTTTGTTGAACAAGGCTTGGAGGAATACAAATGATCATGAATATTTAGTTAATAGTGGTATTCTGGTTGTGGTAGATGGACGCGGTAATCAGAGATGTCATTCAAAGACAAGAAGAAAATTAAAGTTCTTCGTTTGTGACAAAGAGGGTCATTTGTAAAGAAACAACTATTCTTTGAAATAATTAAGAAGGAAAAAAGGTACAAGACACATATTTTGGGTATACCAACCTAAGAATTATATAGAGTGAGGGTGATTTACACTAAATTTATGTTTATTATTCTAGGTTAGTTCTGTACACCAAATTGTTGGTTAATTCAACAACTTCGTTCCATATTACAAAAAATAGGCAATTATTATCTTCATATAAAGAAGGTGACTTGTTATATTGAAGATGGGAAATAGGGATTCTATATTTCTCATTGATGTTGTTGATATTTGTATCACTATGAATTCAGGTTTTACTCTAATGTTGAGGGATGTGGGACACATGCTAGGTATACATGATAATTTTTTATCTGCTTGTGATCTTGATATTGATGGATTCAGGAGTTATTTTGGAAATGGAATATAAACATTATCTAAAGGATTGATGGTATATTCATGAGGTAGAATAGATGAAATGCATTACAAGATAGATGTAATGTTGTGTGATGATGTGATGAATGCAGTTTTGAAGAGTACATCATCATATTTGTGGCACTGTCAATTGTCTTTCCTGAGTCAAAGTCAATCCAATATGATTAATAAAGTTTGTAAGTTGAAGCTGGTCATTTCCGTTGTTTTAGGTCATACAACTTATTCGTTTTCATCAGATAGTTTCATTAGTTAACAAATAATTAAAATCAATGATTATGGTGATGCTCTGAGAGATTCAGACTACTCAGGGAGTGCTGAGAAGAGGGAAAAATTAAATCCTACACATGCTTCAGATTATATAGCGATTAAAGTTATGGGGGAGCTAGAGAATTTTTATTATGGTGTTGTCATTGTGGACAAAGGTATGATGAAGACTTTGACATTTGGATTTCTTCTTCATGGGTATTTTTCATGTTTCCTTTACAGTTTAATGGGGAGATTGTTGAAATTCATGATGATTTTGTAGGAGATTTTTTAGGGGTTTGATTTTTTAAATCCTTCTTTGTGTGGTTTAAATGTTGAGATATATTTTCATCATGTTTCTATTTTCACTGATATTTTTAAAAGATATTACAATTTTATCTATTTTTATTATTTGAAAGGATGTGGCACAACACATGAATTTTTGGGTTTATTTTGATTATAAAATATAAAATCTTGGGTGTTTTATAAGGACGAGAAAAATATGGTGGTGTGCATTAGACACATGGGTGATGGTTTTGGGGTAGGTCCAGTAGTGAGAAATGTAAAATCTGTTTGTACAACAAGGTTCTGCAATTATTCCATGTGTTTGGTTTTGATATCCAAATGGTGATGTCTTGTCACAAGACGATTATCATAGAGGTAAAAAAGGTATATCAGGGATTTAACTTCACACATGTTTTCAACACTTTATTTATAATTCAATTTTGTGCCTCTAATTGGATATTGTATACTCTCTAATTTAAATTTGATTTTCTAAGAGTTTCGCCATGGTTGTTTTACCCACTGCATTGGAGGGTTTTTTCATTTTAAAATTTGTGTTCCCATTTAATTTTATGATTTTATTTTTGTTATGAACCTTCATTGGAAATCCTCAAAAATTATTTTTCTCAAATAAAAATTTATCCTCAGTCCTATCCACCTAGGACCCAAAAATATTCTCCTCATAAAAGAAGGCACTTCAATGAAAATCTTTCCCTCCCTGGTAATGGAGGGGAGTATTGCATTGAGTCAACTCATCATTATTTTAGTTGTGAGGCACTTAAAGAATTACAATTTCCCATGTTGAGAAGTCTTACAGTTTTTTTCTCAACCATGTGTTGGAGCTTGTTATTTTCACCTTCCATGGTAGGTGGCTGATGCACCATCCCCTCAGCTACATCAATATTGGCTACTTCACATGCTAAATGTGAAAGCTTACATGTTTGATTTCAGGTGGGGATTAGTGGGGGATTGGTGGGAGTTGTGTCAAACATGAAACCTCCCACCAAGGCTAAAAAAGGAGGACATGGGGAGCCTTCTAGGATCATTAGTTGAGCCAAGAGAACTCTTCTATCCAAATGATCCTTGAGAGATCCTAGTGTGAGAAACAAAGGGAGTTGTGGGATTGGTATATTATAACATTTTTACTTGGTGAAATAAAATTCCGGTTTCCTCTTCCATTTATCTCTATTCATTGTCAGTGAACCGAAATATGTGGAATAGAATGAGCTTTTGGTGAAACAGTGGCGAGCAGTGGAGTTTTTTTGGTGACTAGAAAATTATAGTTTCCCAAAATTGTGTTTTGAACCCTGATTCTGAAAGCTCACAGTGATCTGATTCCAACAGTGAAAACAACATTGTAAATGGATCTAAAATGAACTCCATTGAATCACTCAATATTTGATAAATCTGTTGGTGTTATAGTACCCCCATATCGGAGAAGAAGTTGTTATTTTGGAATCAGAAAAATTTCTAGTAAGATTCCAGCAGGTGATTAAGCATTCCTGGTAAGCACCACTTCATTGCCACATCATTAGATGATCTTGGCTATTGAAACTGTTTTGATCTTATTCTAATCAATCAGTGTCCAATTTTGATGATCTAGGAGTTGGTTCCACCATTTTTAACCATTATAGATTCATCGGTGAGCTCATTTTTTATAGATTATGCACTATGTTTTTTAGAATTGAAATTAATTATAGGGACCATCCATAGGAGGTGGTTGAGGGGACAAAAATGGATGCCAAGGCCATAGAAGGTCTATAGATGGTAGAAGACAAAACTAAAAATGATATCATTGTGGAATGATGGGTCACATGAAGAAGAAATATCAAATGTTTCTACAAAAAAAGGGTTATAGTATCAACCAAAAAAAAGGATATGCAAAACCACACATGACAGTCTCTAGAGAATTCATGCTATTCTCTAAAGACGAAGAAGATACATGCCATCATACATCAAGACCAGACATAGAATGGGTGGTCTATATTGTAGTATCATACCATGTCACTCTGCATCGTGAGTATTTCTTGACTTATCAAGCTAGTGACTTATGTTTAGTCAAGATGGGAAATACCAATTCAGCGAAGACTGTTGCCATGGGTGATATCCATGCCAAGAAGAATTATGGATAAAAATCAACTTGAAGGATGTTCATAATGTTTTAAGCATTTGACTCAACCCGTTATCATGTATATCCTTTAATTGACAAGACTATGATAACATCCTTAACAATGGAGAATGGAAGATGAAAAAGGGATCCATCTTCATCACCTGAGGCCACATATATGGTACGTTGAATAGAAATCATGTGAAGATAGCCTCAACAAGGTAGAAGGAGAGGCATCGTCACATATGTTCCATAGTAGACTCGGCCACATGGGTGAAAGAGGGTTATTTATCATAATAAATAATTAGTACATCAGTATTGACAAAGATGCATCACATGATCCTTGAAAATACTGATGTATGGGAAGAAACATAGAGTCTCATTCCATATTACATCATCAAGGATATTAGAGTTGCTGGATCTAGTTCACTCTGATGTATGCGGACCCCTGGAGGTGGATTCACTACGAGGTAAAAAATATTTCATATCCTCTATTGATGATGCATCTTGAAGGGTATGGGTGTTCTTCTGGTGTATTTAAGACCAAGTACAAGACTAATTCAATATTTTCCATGCTATGGTGGAGTGTGAAAATGGATGGAAGTTGAAGTGTACTTTTTCAGACAACAGAGGAGAGTACACATCTAGGGAATCTGATGTCTATTGTAAGAGTCACTGCATCTGACGTGAGAGGATAGTCCCACGCACCCCACAACACAACAGAGTTGCAGAAGGGATGAATAGAACTATCATTGGGAAGGTTATAATCCTGATGTGTTTGGAAAAACTACATAAGTCATTCTGGGGAGAATCTGTTCAGGTTTCATGTTACCTCATCAACAGATCATCCTTAGTATAGATAAATTTTGAGATTACATAGAAGATATGGTCTGGTAGACACCAATTTTATTCTAATTTATTAGTATTTGGATGTTTGGCATTTTCACATGTATCCATGGTGCTTAGGAAAAATCTAGATGGGAGAACTACTCCATGCTTCTCCATCGACTATGCAGATGAGGAGTTTGGATACATGTTTTGGGACATGAAGGAGAATGGGTGATCAGAATTAGAGATGTTGTATTCCAAAAGAACCAATTGACCTAGGACAGTCAAAATATTAAAATATAAGCAAGGGAAGTGTCGAGGAATCGATTCATGATCCAACATATATACTAACACCACCTATAAATGAAGAGGAGGAGGTGAAAGATGACTCATCGACAATGGACAAGGAGGTAGTGGAGGAGGATATTAAGTAAGGGGAGACTCAATACTTTCCACCAGAAGTTTCAGAACCATCATAGTAGCTAAAATATGTTGTGCCTCCCGAACCTAACACTTCAAAAGATCAATGATATTGAAGAGGAAATATTACATCAATAAAATATTTAGAGTTAGAGTACCTGTTTGTTGGGAAAAAATCCCTCAAGGTAACATTGTAGTATTTTTGGGTTGATTGTGTTTGTTGACAAAGCAGGTTTCCATGGAGAATTGTCGAGTTCCCGATAAGTTGTTGGCATTCCATGTTGACAAAGAATGTTGACAAAGGAAAGGACGATCTGGAGGCTGTACAAAAGAGCAGTACAAGGTGGCGTCGTTTCCCAGTGTTTGCCAAATTTTTGGGGTCCAAAAGTTGGAGTTTGGTGAGCATCGCGAAAAGTGGATTTCCATGAAGAGCATAATTTCATATGGAAAAGGCATGAATTTTACGAAGATAGGATACATGGTTTGAAATCGTGAAGACCAGAAGAATGGAGGCGGTGATACTTTGCGATTACGTCAAGCTTCGCGAACAGTAGAGGCTGAATCGCATCGCTACGGTGAAGGGCTTTGCGAGGGAGCTTCGCGGCGAAGGCGCGAAGGAATGTTGGGCTTTGCGAGGGAGCTTTGCGGCGAAGTCGCAAAGGTATGTTGACGGTGAATCTTCGTGACTACGTCAAGCTTCGCGAACGGCAAATTGCCGTGGTGCTTCGCAATTTGGACAGAATTCTGGCAGAATCTTTGGAGCTTCGCGATTTGAGATGACGTGGAGTTGACTTCGTGTGGAAGGGATGAGGGTCGGTGGAATGGGCTATAAATAGAGGCCGACCCCTTCGAGCGAAGTAGAGAGAATTTTCAGAAAAAATCCATTGCTCTCGGTTCGCGAAGGTGGTTCGCGAAGGCAGTGTGCTTCGCGAAAGGGGAGCTTCGCAGCGGCTATTGTTGCTCCGCGAAAGTTGTGTGCTCCGCTCTGGCTCAGTGATCTTCCCGAGAGAAGTTTCTTTGCAACGAGTTGAGATTCGCGAGAGAGCTTCGTGAGAGAGCTTCACGAGAGAGCTTCGTGAAAAGTCCGGAGCTTCGCGAAGGCCTGTTTGAGCTTCGCGAAATTGGGAGCTTCGCGAAGTAGGGTGCTTTGCGAAGGTACATTCCAATGGTGTTTTCCCAGTGTTCAGAGGCAAAGAGGTATTCATCTACGGATGAAAGATGTACTTCAACTGAGCATCTAAATAAAGAGAAAGATGAATTACTTAATGGAAATGAAGAGACCTACAGGTCTATAAACTGTGAGTGAATCCCTTCAAAGTGCAGTGAGCTTAGGAAGAGGAAAAAGGTGATCCTCTCCACCGGCAGTGAGCCAGAGAGAGAGAAACAGGGAGTGACCCTTAGGAAAGCAGTGAGCTAACCCTAAAAATTGTAAGGGTAGTGAGCCTGGGAATAGAAGTGATCTAACCCGAACATTTTAATCCACAGCTAGTGAAGCCTAGTGGAATTTGTACGACCGGCAACTTGTCGGCATATGCTCCTTGGATGTAGCCCTTTGCGGTGAAACAAGTAAAAATCTCTGCGTCTGCCTACTAATTTGCCTGCATTGAATTTAAAGCATCATCATCAGATAAAGGAGAAAGTAAGTGATCATAACATACACACATGTGAAAACAAAGTGACCCTTGTAAAAAATATGTCATGATCCAGCTGGGCAGGATGAACTTTGAAAAAGTATATCCATACCCTGATTCACCCCCCCTCTTAGGGTATATAGGCCCCTATTGGTCCTAACAATGTTTCTAACTAATTAGGGAGAGTATGAAGGATATCAAGAAGCATATAAACATTTTCTATCATTGGATACGTGAAGTGATGGATCGAAAATATCTACGACTTTTGAAGATCCACACAGAGAACTTGGAGGATATGCCAACAAAGGTGGTTTCTCAAGAGAAGTTGGAAATTTATAGCTGCTCCAATGGATTGCAGCTAGATGTGGAGAATTGTAGGACCTTGTTCTTTTCATCTACCATGGTAGGTAGTCGGTGCATCAATCCCACTAGCCCCTTACCTGCTTAAACATTGGCTGGTACACCTGTTAAATGTGCATGATGGAATGTTTTAAGGTAGGTGGTGATTGGTGGGACTTCTATCAAACATGACACCTCCCACCATGGATATAAAAGGAGGGTTCATGGAGACTTTCATGAGCATCAGTTGGGCCAATAAATCACTTTCATCCAAGAAGGTCTTGATATCTCTATGAGTGAGAAAGAAGGAGAGGTGTAGGAGGGGTATATTGTAGCCTTTGTTCTTGGTGAAATAAGAGTCTGTTTTCCTCTTCCATTTATCTCTCTTAGTGGTCATAGAACCACAACACCACCAATGGTTGAACTAGGGTGTCCCTGTTACTGCTTCCAACATTATTAGGATTAGCCCAGATTTAGTTTGGGGTGCACCTCCAGAATCAATCCATAGAGATGGACTTTATACAGATGTTTCCATCATCCACCATGGAAATCTCACCTGGCTTCATCAAGTCACCTATATTATCCATTTAAAATTGAAGGTACATGTGGAATTTGATCCAATGAAGACACAAGTATATGTCATTGTCCCCTTTGAATGACACAACCCTGGGCAGGATGATCCGTGACTACCGGTCCATGAAATCCGAAATTCTGTCGCCCCGGTGGTCATGAACTTTTTAATTTTCTATCATGGGTTGATTTAAAGGCAGCTTTTTCATCTTCCTCATGCATCAATAACAACCAGATTGGAGATGGATGAATTGGACCATTCTTTCTACAGCACCAACTTGGAGGGGCCTGAACAGTGTGCCCAACTCCTTGGTTGGGCCGTTCTTTGGATTAGGGGTAGTCACTGTGATCGAGTACCGCTCCTTTGAGTTTTTGATGATGGAAATATTATTGTGGTGGACCCAACTGAAACACCCTATTTTCTATTGGGAATTGATTACTTATTGTAAGTGATTTGTGAAATTTTATTTCCATACAAAATCATTTATCTATATATTTTTTATTACTATTGCTTCACCGAACACCGTAGAGTTTGTTTTTCCTTCTTCTCAGCTTCATCACTTGTAGTTGTGTCCTCAGTTCTTTTATGCCATCCCATGTCTATTGTGCCTTTTTACAGTGTTTTTTAATTATTTATAGATCATTTGTAGTAACAAATATCTCTCCCTCTCCACCTCATTGGAGACAGAGAAACCCTAGCCAGATATTATTAAAGGAGACCCCCGTCAGTGTAGTTTCTACCCGACCATTCGACTCCAGTTACAAATTTTAGTAGCAATATAGGTGGTGAGCCATTTTGTTTCTGCATCTTCCACATCTGGTGGAAAACCAGTCTGCTCGTGCCTTTTTGTGCATGATACTTGACCCCGAGACCAAAAGCAATATTTTTTCACCAATCCATTGGGGCGCTGTGGAGTTGTGTGGCAACCATAACACACAAAATAAAGATGAACTAGAAGAACACAAAATTTATGTGGTTCGTTTTTGAAGCCTACATCAACAAGAGAAGAGGGACAATTCTCTATTCACTCTCTCCAGATCTCGTTGGATGAAACACAAACTTACACCATAGCTACACAACATGGTATTCAATCCCATTTAAATATAGGAATGAAAAACAGGTTGGTATGGGGTAGTTCATCAACCCCTTGAACTTTCTCCACTAACTACTATCCACCATGTCAGCTGCCCACCATGGAAGACCTCTCTTGCAACCCCTGGGTTTGATGTCCGCCTTCAACGAAATCCGACCCTGAAAAAATACACCCCATATTGGGAGTGGCCCCCCCAAATCTCCCCCTCATGACCAATTTGGGGTATAAGATTGACCTCCAATATCCTTGTGGGATTTGAAAACATCATCAGCAAATCGAACACGCTTTTTCATGCCAGATGTCATGGCACTTTCAGTTTCTTCAATCGATCATAGGATGAGTGTGGTCCCAATCAAATGATATAAACCATTGGACTCCTTCCTAGTAAGCATCACTACATCCCCGCATGAGACATCCAAAACTACACCTACTATAGAAATCTTGTATCCTCTCACATTGAGCTTCATTGATGATACCAAGTTCAATCTCATCCTTAGAAAAAATTTTACATCAGCCAGTTTACGAACTCTTACATCTGGTTTCTTCAATTTCATCGTCCCGACTCCTTGAACCTCACATATTGAACTATCACCAAGTCTCAAAAAACCTCTCAGATTCTAAAAAGTATAAAATATACCTCTCATTGTACATATGTGTTTCGGCATTCCCACATTATGTGCCCGTACCTTTTTCAGTAATGACATTGCACTTCTTCTCGTTCAACACTCCCATCTAAGTGCAAGCTTCTCACTATCATGCAGACATCATCATCTGCTGATAATCCTGTGATGTTTGCATCTTCCTCTTAAACTCTCTTCTTCCCAGCAACATACTGTTTCTGCTCTCCACAATAACTTTAATAGTGACCCTTCTTCCCACACCATAAACACATGATTTCACTCGTATCACATTCCATGGAATTTGGCCTCCATTCTTTACCTCTTGTCTTCTGATGTTAGCTCCTCCCATGTTGATCATCATGCATCACCATGATTTTCTCTCCTGAATGTATTGCAGGTCTTAGGAATGCCTCTGAATTTTGAAGTGACGTCATCACGTCGTCCAGCTTCAATGTTTCCTTCCCAATGGGAAATGCATTCATAAGCCCATCAAATGATCTTGGCAGGGATGATAAAATAAAAAGTGTTTTGTTTTCCTCTCCAAATTTCACACTGAGACCCAATAACTGGGTCATGATCTTGTTTAATTCATTGGTATGATTTAACAAATTTTTTACCTCATCTATTTGTAACTGGTTCAATTTATTCTTCAGGAATAATTTTTTGGTGAGCGACTTCACTATATACTGCTGCTCCATCTTCACCCATCTCTTTCAGTATGGTCACTTCCAACACCTAGTATTTTACCGAATTCTCTAGATATAGTCAAATTGTGTTGATGCCCTGCATCTCGAGCTCTTCCCAATCATTGACGCTGGTTTCCTTGGGCTTTTCTCCGATCAACGGTTCGATCAGGCGCTACTACAGTAAAGTTCATTCACTGTTCTTGCCAAAGGCCTAAATTGTTCTGACCATCAAATTTTTCGATCTCAAGTTTTTGTAGTGCTCCGCCTCCGACCATCGTCGATATCACAAAACGCGATCACCACTATCGATGGAACACCTCTCAGTCACCACATAATTAAGTGATAATTTTACAAAACTACTATACATATGCGTCTGGAATGGTAAAAATAGTCGGAATCAACTCCTGGATTACCGAAATCGGACACCAATTGATGGAGATATGGTAATGACACGTTCAACGGTCCAGATCGCCCGCTGACGTGGCGATGACGTTGCACACTGGAGACCTTCCAAAATCTCACTAGAATTTTCATCGGCGGCATGAATAGTGTTGTCTTCTACAGCACTAGGGGTACTGTTCACTCGCAATTTTGACCAATGTTTGACCGAGCTTACTAGGCTCGTTTCAACTCCGTTTTCATCACCGCTTGCGCCGTTGGAATCGTCTCGCTGTCCTCTTCTTGAATATGGGCTCGGAAAAATTTTCCCACCACTTTCAATTTTCTGGTCACTGGAAAATTTGCTGCCACCTCGCCATCTCGACTCCGCTCACTCAGACTCACATATGATACCAATTATTGGGGTGCATCAGAGGTGCGTGGGACCAGAACACACAAAACAATGAAAAATAGGAAGGAAAAAAATTATGTGGTTCGACTTTAAATCCTACATCCACGGGAGAAGGGGGTTGGTTCTCTATTCACTCGCTACAGATCTCATCGGAAGAATCACAAACTTACCCCACAACTACGTAACATGCGATTAAATCCTGTTTAAATAGAAGAATGAAAAACATGTTGGTATGGGGTAGTTCATCAACCCCTTGAACTTTCTCTACCAGCTACTGTCCACTACGTCTACTACCCACCATGGAAGACCTATCCTACAGCCACTAGGTTGGATTTCCGCCTTCAACGACATCCTCCCCTGAACAAATCTACCCCATATTGGGAGTGGCCCACAAACAATCTTAGGCGATCTTGCGCATTACCACATCCTCGGTCCTGGCTCCGATTTCGAGTGGAGTTCTTGGGGTTCCGGGATCTGCATCCATTGAAGAAGGTTGTTCATGTAGATGTAGTTTGGGCTTGCGCGATCTCCAGATCCAGTGGTCAGAAGGCTGGTCACGTACATTTTCCAGATACAGAGTACATGGCTTTTGTGTGCTCGCTTACATTATCTAGGAGTTTTTTTGTGCATGATTTCTAGAATCCGAGCACAACTTCCCTATCCGGGCCCAAGTCTTGTATTTGTAATCCCGGGAAAATCAATCCTCACCTGGTTCTAGAAATTCAGCCCTACTGCGTGTTTACCAATCATGGTATGATTTCAAGGTTTTGGACCATGTGGCTGATCTCGAGTATGAACTCCGGTGGAGATCCAGCCTACTCGCGCCTTTTATGTGTGATTCATGATCAAGGTGTGAGTAACATGTTCATCTAGGTCGGGTAGGTGGGATGCAGGTAATTTGGGAATAGGTTTTTTTAGTTTATGGGGTAGGGTTTAATTTAAATGGGGAAATGGGTTTGTCCAGTGCCACTTCAAGTGGTGTTGGACAAATTGGCGAGGCACCGCCACTTCAAGTGGTGCTAGCCCCTTCGGCCACCCCAACCCCCATATATATATATAATATATTTATAATTAAATTATTTATTATAGTAAATATAATTACTAAAAAAATAAAAATAAAATTAATATATAATTATATTTATTATATGAATGTTAATTATACTTAAAATTATATATTAATTATTTTATAATTATATATTTATTATATTTTTTTTAGTTTTTATGTATACAATATTCATAAATATGTAATTATTAATAAATATGTAATTATAATAAATATGTAATTATAATAAATATTTGATTACAATAAATATATATTTATAAAAATAATAAATACAAACTTATAATATATTTATTATATTTATTATATTTATAATAATAATAACTATATAAATATAATAAGTATACACTTATAATAATTACATAATTATAAATATAAAACTATAAAAATATAAAAATATAATAATTATAATAAATATTTAATTATAATAAATATTTAATTACAATAAATGTATAAAAAATGGATATCTGAATATAATAAATATGAAAATATAATAATTTATATATTTATGAATATAACAAATCGATAATTATAATTAATATATTATTATAAGAATAAATATCTAATTATTTAAAATATATAAATATAATAATTATATAATTATAAATATAGTAATTATATAATTAAAATAAATATACAATTATAATAAATATATAATTGTAATAAATATGCAATTATAATAAATATATGATTATAATAATTATATAATTAAAAATATTTAATTAAAAATATAATAAATATGTAGTTATAAAAATAAGAAATAAATGATTATAATAATTACAAAATTATAATAAATATGTAATTAGAATAATTATATAAGATTTAATAAGGATTATTTATATAAATATAAATAATTTTAATAATGTTTATTTATATATAAATTTATAAACCTTTAATATAAGGTTTATTTATATAAAAGTATTTATAAATTTATAAATTTATATATATTTATTTAAATACATAAATAAACCATACTAAATTTATTAATAAATTATGTATAAATTTATAAATTTATATATAATAATTTAAATACACCAATAAATCATATTAAATTTATTTATAAGTTTATATATATATATAAATAAACAATATTAAATTCCTTTCTATTTATTATAATATATTATAATATATTATAATATATTATAAAATATTATTTATTAAATTTTTAATTATATATTTATTATAATATTATAGTATGCATTAAATTTATAGAAATTTATATATATTTAATAATGTTTATTTATAATAAATATATAATTATAAATATATAATATTATAATTATTATAATTAATCTTATTAAATATAAATAATTTTAATAATGTATATATATATATATATATAATATTTTATTAATAATACATAATTATAAATTTAATACATAATTATAATATTATAATAAATATATAATTATAAATTTAATAAATACATAATTAGAATATATTATAATAAATATAATAAATATAATAAATATAAATATTTTTAATAATGTTTATTTATATATATATATATAAATAAATTTAATATGGTTTATTTATATATTTATATAATTATATATAAATTTATAAACTTAAAAATAATTATATATAAATAAACCTTATATTAAATTTTTATAAATTTCTATATAAACAAACATTATTAAAATTACATATATTTATATAAATAAACCTTATTTTATATTATAAAATTATTTTAATTGTATATTTATTACAATTATGTAATTACAATAATCATATATTTATAATATTTATAACTATATATTTATTATATTATAAATTATATATATATATATATATATTATATTTATAATTATATAATTATTATAATGATATAATTATTATAATCATATATTTATTATAATCATATATTTATTATAATTAAATATATTTTACAGTCATATATTAAATATATAATTATAATTATATAATTATTATAACTGTTTAATTAATATATTTATATAGTTATTACTATTATGTATTTATCAAAATTATATACTTAAAATAATTATTAAATTTATAATTATATAATTCTAATTATAATAATTATAATATTATAATAAATATATAACTTTAAGTATAATAAATATCCAATTATAAAAAAATATATAACTATAATAAATGTATAATTATAAATATAATAATTATATACTTGTAATTATAATAAATATATAATTATAAATATAATAAATATATTATAAGTATTTATTAATTAAATTCATAATTATATATTTTTTAAAATAAAATTTTTAGTATAATTACAAATTTATTATAATTACAAATTTATTAATAATTACATATTTATGAATATAGTAAATATAATTTCTAAAATAAATATATATATAATTATAAAGATAATTAACATATACACTTAAATATAATAAAAAGTGATATAATAAATATAAATATAATAAATATAAATATAATAAATACAATTATATATTTAACTTATTTATTTTAGTAATTATTTTTTTTATAATTAATAAATTTGTTATAAATATATTTCATTTATATATATATATGTGGGGGTTGGGGGCCGAAGGTGTCAACGCCACTTGAAGTGGCGCTGCCCCACGAATTTGTCCTGCGCCACATCAAGTAGTGCTGGACAACCCCATTTCTCCCTTTAAATTAAACCCTACGCACATAAACTAAAAAACCCCTATGCCCAAATTACCTGTGGGATGCTCTCCTTGCGTGATTGGCGACGTTGGATGGCAAGATCATGATCATTATTTGGTGCACTTTTCCAGGTCACAATCCGGGCCATGTGCAGTGTGTGTGCAGGATTCCTTTTTTAGTTCCATCTTCCATGTGGGGAATCAAGGCTAGAGATTGGGGGATTTCTAGGACCAGCTTGTGCATGTGCGAGTTTCAGGACAGTGGTAATCTGTCGGGGGTTGTAAGTGTTATTCATCTTTGAGGTTTGTAATTTATTTTTTTCAATGAGGTTATGCGGTGTTGTTTTTGATCTGAATTCAATGGATTATCTATATTAATTGTTTTATTTTGAGCATAATCAAATGCATGAGTCGGATGGTGTTCTTGTGATGCACGTAGGACCCAAAGCGGTCTGAACCATGTTAAATCTCTATGTCACTTATTGCTTACTTTACGCTTTTAATTTGACCCATAAATTGTTGTTCAAATGCAAATTCATGAATATTAATTCAATTTATGATTTTGAATATAATGAGTTGATTTTAAATGTTGTTTTTGGGCACTTGTATTCTAGAGATTATATCATTGGTGGTGCTCTCTTTTAATCTAGTTTGTCATCTGAGATTCTTCATGTGTAGGAATCTGGAATTTAATTCTCTTTTTTTTGTTCTAGGTTTTTTGAATCATTGTCTACAAAATAATGTTTCTGCTTTTGTGTTGAGAAATATTGCAAGCATGAATTTTGTGTAATTGTCACCACATTTAATTTAATTAACTACCATGTTCATTATGTTCACTCTTGGATTGTGTTTTGACCACTACCCAAAGCATGTGATTTGTCAACTATTGGTTGTATTCATTTGATTTATTCCTCATTATGGAATTAAATGTGAACCTTATATTATTGATTTATCATATTATAAGTAATAACATAGAAATAAACATTGTTTATTTTTATCAGATTTTGTTGAACCAAAACACTCAATAGATCCTGGTTTATTACACGGGGGTCATCTCCTGCATAGGGACATCCCCCACAACAAGTGGTATCAAAGCCTAATTGGGTTTATGTTTTTCTTCATTAAATTATGGAATTTCTTGTTCTTTACTTTCAAAAGACTTGTTAGTGGTTTTTACCTATTGCGGCATGTTTGAATTTTATTATTAAACTTGGTCATGTGCTCTCTTGGGCTGTAATTTCCACATGTTGTTGATAGTTTGTTTCCTTGTTATTTCCATGTTTTGTTTATATGTATGAACCTCAAAGATGTCTCTTTGTAATTTCTACCTATGCATGTCAATGGTTTAAGGGTAGGAATGGGTTTTGTGTGAGGTTAGCCTATGTTTGAGAGCTGGTTGGAAGTAACATTTTGACATGATCTTATGTATCTAAAGTTTTCCATTTTCCTAAAAGGTGAGCGTATATAGGCTCCATTGTTTTCCTCCTCATCTTTCATGGCTGTTTGTTCTGTGTATAGACATGTCGTGAGTTTAGTGTTTAGGCTTGTGTATCTTGTGGGTGCAATTCTCTTGCTTGCTAATTCATTGACCACCAAACTACTTTGATTCTGGTCGACCTTATTTAGAAGCTTTGTTTTGGTGTCATAGTTTTTAGAACCTTATGTCATTAGTAAGTCCAGACTAGAATGTGTGGCCTTTATGTGTCTTTTTTTACCTAGTTTCTAGCTGGATCCCAGCTTTTCTTCACCCATCATAAAGGTATAAGAGGATGTTGGGACAACTTGCATGTGTCCTTGATGTTTTCCTTTTGTTCGAGGATTTCATATTTTGTCTTTTGTTTAGGTGGTCGTCTCCATAGTTAGAGATTCTGAATCAATTTTTTAAAGAATTTTTGGGGACCTACATCGAGAGTCTTACTATTATATGTTTCATGTAGCATGTCTCTGCTTAAAGCCAACGATTCTTGGTGCTTCGATCCTCTTATGATCTTATGGGTTTATGTGG
Organism: Viscum album; assembly: GCA_963277665.1. NCBI lineage: Eukaryota > Viridiplantae > Streptophyta > Magnoliopsida > Santalales > Viscaceae > Viscum > Viscum album. The sequence goes on along the minus strand of OY728145.1, from coordinate 1,078,638,523 downwards.
AGACTTTTTTCTTATGCTTACCCTCTCCGCGTTGCTCCTTTTGCTTATTATTTTCTCTAACCTATTTTATTTTCTAGTTTCATTAATTGTGAATTTCTAACATGTTTTGTTTCTTTCCATTTTTTTGTGAGGATAGATACTACCATGTTTATTTATTCCCTAAATGCACAAATAAATTGTTTTGGGGACCTCTTATGGCATACAATTTTCGTTTCATGTCTTGATATTTGGAAACATCTTAGAGGGTGTCTATGGTTAGTGCAGGTATGCCCTCTGTTTATGTTTAGAGTAGTTTATTCTATGCATGTTTTGCAGTTGATTAAATATCATTCAATTCGGATGCAATATATCACTCTAATACATATTGGGAGATAGTTTGGCATCATTCCCTATAGGATTTTCCTATTTAGGACGTGATGCCTAGATTTATGGTAATAGGTGCAAGAATATTGAAAATTTTATATGAAAAATATGGAAATTTACGAAATTTTAATTCCATATAAAATCATTTTTTGTATCTTTTTTATTACTATTTCTTACCTGGTCGCTACAACATTTTGGCACCTTCTTCTGGGCTTGATCACTTGTAACCATCCATGTGTCCATCATTTGTTTTATGGAATCGCTTGTTTGTTGTTCCTTTTGCATTTGTTTTTTTAATTTATTTTAGATTATTTCTCACAGTGAACATCTATCCCTGTCAGCCACATTCGAGACAGAGAAACCCTTGCAAGGTATTATTAAAGGAGACCTCCATCAGGCATGTTGCTGCTCAAACATTCGACTCTGGTTCTGTATTTTAGTAGTAAACTAGGTGATGTGTCATTTTGTGTGGGAATCTCCTAATATGGTTGAGATCCAGTCTGTTCACACCATTTTCTGTGTCATACGTGAACGCGGGGTTAGAAACCATCTCCATGCACCAATCATGGTAGATCTTCCTTGGGACATTAGCACATCCTCACTCTTTTCTCCGATTTCTAGTGGAGTTCTTGGGGTTCAATGACCTACATCCATCCGAGAAAGTTCTATAAGCAAGCATTGTTTGTGCTCACATGATCTCCAGACCCGAAGTACGTGGTTTTTGTATGCATTCTTACAATATCTGGGAGTTTCTATGTGTGTGATTTTCAGAATCGAAGCTAAACATCCCTATCGGCGTCCTAGGATTGCAGTACCTTTGTAATTCAGGGAGATAGATCATATTCCATCCATATCTGGTTCTGAACATTCAGTGTGTTTGTGTGTCTACCATTTATGGTGGGATTTCAATGTTCTGGACAACGTGGCTGATCCCAAACAAGAACTGTTAGAAAAATAAGTTGGAAGGAAAATAATACTGATAGAACCTTGATGCATGAATTGAATTCATTGTCAAAAAGGGTTTGATCCACCCCCACGTCGATGGTGTAGGGTTCTTAGTGGAAGTATCCATTGAGGATTTCACCAAGGTTTGGGAAAAATCGAACAACAATTTCCGATTACCCCGCTGCAACGATGTCGGGAGAACTCTGGAGAATTTCTAGGATTGAAAATAATTAATTCATAAGTGATCTCATCATCGCTTATTTATATATTATAAATGGTGTGAATTCAATTGGTTTGGTCAAAGAACACTTTGGTTCGACTGAAACTAGATAACTCTTGGTGAGGGACACACTACTTCAATCTCACCATTTTGATCAAAGAACGCATTTCTTCAACTGAAAAGACACAATTCGTGGTGAGAGTCAGACCGATTCAAATTTGAAAAAAAGTATTTTTATTTTAATAATTAATTTGAATAAAATTATAACAATAAAATATTTTGAATAAAATATATGAAATATATAACAATCCCCCACTTTTATTCATAAATATTAATTCTTCAGATCACTGGTGATTTATTATACACAATAAAGGTATCTTTCGATTTAAACCTTTACTTAGTATCAATATCTCAATGTTTGTCATATTTATAGGTTTTCGTAACATTTAACTTATTAAACATTATGATAAACTGTAGAAATCATACATATAATGAATTTTCATCCAACATCTCATTTTGTAGCACTTTAAAGGTCATGTGCTTATATCCATTTCATGAACTCTCTAAGGAGTAAACCCATTAACACTTGTAAGAAATGGCACCACTTCTATGTTCACATAGGAAAAATATTAAAATGTGCATCCGTTATTAGAAAACATAACTCATTGAGTCTTAATATTTTTTAAGAGTTTAAAACTCAACCTCTTGTCATAACGGATGATATTGACATAAAAAATTGGTGTTATAATTGTCAATATCAACAATCATCTTTGTTACATGTTTTCACCCATTAAACCCTTTTTTTAGGATGTACGTAAAGAAAGTGTTGGGTATCCATTACTGAAATGACTTATTATATGGGATTTAACCCCATATCTTTATTAGTTGCATGAATAACCTCTCTCGGCAAAGATTTTGTAAACGAATATGCACGGTTTTTACATGATCTCAGATAAACAATTGTTATTGTACCATCTTGTAACAATTGTCTCACATAATCGTGTCACAAACTTTTATGTCTCGACATTACATTGTACAAGCAACTATTTGCCCTTTATAAGTTTTTTTCACTATGAAAACTGATATAAATAGGAGGCATCAGACTTGGCCACTATATAATATCCAATAATAGATTCCTAATCCATTCAGTTTCCCTTCCAGATGCCGCTAATGAGATAAACACTGACTCCATGGTTGAATGAGAAATACATGTTTGTTTCTTGCTTTCCCAAGAAACTACACAACCTCCAAGAGTAAAAAACCATCCAGAGTGGATTGGTTATCACCAATACTAGTAATCCACCTTGCATCGGTGTATCCTTATAATACAACTGGATAATCATTATAGTATAAACATAAATATTTTTTTAGTATCCAAAAATTATAGTTATACATCTCCAATGATCCACACTACAATTACTAGTATATCTACTCATTTAACATATCGCAAAAGCAATATTTATTCTAGTAAAATGCATCACATACATTAAAGAACTTATTAAAATAGCATATTCAAGTTGTGTTACAGCTCTACCTATATTTATAAAAAGTTTAACACTAGAATCAAAATGAGTATTTACATATTTAAAACCTATATGATCAAATTTATTGAAAATATTTTATATGTAATAAGTCTGACTTAAAGAATAACCCCCACTATGTTTTCTAACTTTAATGCCTAGAATAGTATCAACTATTCCAAGATCCTTCATTTTAAACATAGAAGATAAGTAATTCTTTGTCTCGACTATACCAATAATATTATTTCCAAAAATTAACATATCATCCACATATAAACACACAATAACTCTATATTCTTCTTTAAACAATGAATAAACACATTTATCCACATTATTATTAGAAGAACAATTAGAAAAAATAATAGAATCAACTTTCTCATGCCATTGTTTCAGAGCTTGTTTAAATCCATAAAAAGATTTAACTAGTTTACATACCTTGTTTTCATTACCTTGTAAAACAAACCCTTTCGGTTGTTCCATTGTAAATCTCTTCATTTAATTCTCCATTAAAAAATAGTTTTGACATCCATTTGATGAACATACAAATGATTAATAGAAGATAAGGAAAATAATATCCTTATTGAAGTAATGCGTGCTATAGGGGCATATGTATCAAAATAATCAATCCCTTCTTTTTGTCTAAAACCTTTGGAAACCAATATAGTTTTAAAAGCTTAAATGTTATCATTTGAATCATATTTCTTCCTGAATAACCATTTACTACTAATAGGTTTTAACCCTCTTGGTAAATCCACAATAACCCAAGTATTATTCTCAATAATAGAATCCATTTCATCAAAAATTGATTCCTTTCAAAAAGAAACATCTCTAGAAGACATGGCCTTATTATAAGTATTTGGGTCATATTCTATAGTCAAAACCATAGGATACTTATTCAGAAGATGATTATTTTGATCTCCTTCAATAAGAAAAATTATGGAATCAGGAGAAATAATGTCTGGATGTAGATGTTTCTCTTTCATAAATCTTGAACTCAGTTTAGGGTCAACTTGATAATCATCAAAATTATCTACTATTATATTTGAACTAGATAGAGTACATGAGATAGGGATATAAGGAATAACTTCCTCCACATCATCTTTATAAAATTTATTATAAAAAATCTCTACATCTGTTTATTCAACGATTATATTATCTCCTAAATCCATAATTCTACATGATTTTCTATTTTCTGTATATCCAACAATAAAACCTTTAATTTATCTAGAAAAAATTTCATTTTTTTAGGATTAAAAACTATATAATACTTTAAACACCCCCACACCATGAAATAAGAAAGTTTATGTCTTCTTTCACTGCAAATTTCACAAGGACGTAACTTAGTTTTCCTAGATTAAATCCTATTATGAATATTATGTGCAGCCAATAATGTTTCACCCCATAAATTTAATGGTAACTTATATTTATTAATCATGAAATTTACCATTTCTACTAAACTGAGATTTATTGATACCTTCTTCATCTGCCTTATACATGAATTCGAGTGCATCCCAAATCTCTCGAGCAGTCTTCATTTGGCAAAGTTAGTCGTATAGATGATTTGAAAAATCCATCTACTAGGTTCTGCCTTGTCCAACCCATTTGATTGTTTGAAAAATAAATTGGTAGGAAACAAGATGGATAGAACATGGATGAGTGAATTTAAATCACTGTCCAAAAGGGTTTGATCCACCCCCACGCTGATGGTGTAGGGTTCTCAGTGGAAGTATCCCTCGAGGATTTCACCAAGGTTTGGAAAAAATTTAACCCCAGCTTACGATTACCCTAATGTAACGATGATGGGAGAACTCTGGAGAATTTCAAGGATTGAAATTAATTAATTCATAAGCGATCTCATCATCCATTATTTATAGATTAGAAATGGTGCTAATTGTAGTGCTTCGGTCTATAAACACATTGGTTCGACCGAAACAAGATAACTCTTGGTGAGGGACACACCGCTTCAATCTCACCATTTCAATCAAAGAACTAATTAGTTCAACCAAAAAGAAACAATTCATAGTGAGAGTCACAATGGTTCAAATTTAAAAAACACTCTATTTTTTTAATAATTAATTTGAATAAAATTATAAGAATAAAATATTTTGAATAAAATATATAACAAGAACTCTAGTTGAGATCCAGCCAACCTACCCCTTTTGTATGTGATTTTTGATCCATATGTGAGCAACATGTTCATCCAAGATGGGTAGGTGGGGTGCTCATATTGAGTTATTGGTGGTGTTGTTTCACCCATGGGTGATATGTTTGAAGCTACATGAAAGATCCAGAGGTAGCGCTGTTTGCGCACTTTCCCAAGTCATGATTTGGGAAAAGTGTAGTGTTTGTGTGGGATTCCAAATATAGATCCATCCCCTACGTGTGTGTTTCAATATGTAGAGGAATCAAGGCTAGAGATCAGGGGGATTTCGTAGACCATCTTTTGTGTGTTCGAGTTTCAGAACCAGCGCACCACAGACTGTCAGACAGTGGTAAATTTTCTGGTCTACTATGTGTTATTCCTCTTCATGCATTGGAATTTATTTTTTTCAAAACGATTACATAGTCCTTTTATTGATCTGACTTCACTTGATTATCTCATATATGTTGGCAGTTTTTTTCCTTGGACAACATTTACCCCTTAATTTGTCAAAGGGGGCTGGTGGTGGTAGGTGGTGGGTGGCCAAACCCCCACCAAACCCATTAGTGGGAGGGGCATAAGGAGGTGCTGGCAGTAGCCTATAAAAGGCACGAGCATCGTCTTCTATGAGCATCTCATCCTCTTTGACAATATCATCAATCTCATTTGAGTGTTATCATTTGAGTGGTATTTAGTGAGTCAGTTTCCCCACCATATTCTAGAGAGATTTTTCCGAGTGTTTTTTCCTTGTAATAAGGGAGGTATTGTACTCTAACTTTTACTCATAGTGATCCTTTTATATACCCGTGGTGTTTTACCCCTTCCATTTAGAGGTTTTTCGACATTACATGTGTTGTCCCATTTATTTCTACATTTTACACTTTATTTAATCTCGTGATTATCGCTGCACTGGTGAGCCAATCATTTATGGTCGAAAAAAGTGGTAACATATGCATGGTTCTGGCCTGATGTTGTTCACATTTTTGGGTATTAACAATTCTTGTAAATTTGAGTATGTTCCTTGATGGAAAATCCAGTTGATCAATCACATTAGGAAAAAATTGATTGTGATTATTAAATACATAGTTGTGCAACGGATGAGGTTCTGGACTGACGGTGTGTCCAGATGGCGAAGAAATTCGAGATCAAAAGATTCAATGGGAATAATTTTTTGTTGTGGAAAATGAAGTTTCATGCAGTTCTGCAGAAAGATAACTGACTACAGGTAATTGGAAAAATTCTGATGAGTTTGAAGGAAGGTGAAATGGAATGATATGAATAAGAATGCTACTGCCAAAATCCATTTTTCTTTGTCAGACGGGGTCCTATCAATCATTGCGGAGAAAAAGATGACAAAGGAAATATGGGGTACTCTGAAAAAGATATACGAGGCCAAGTCACTACACAACAAACATTTCCTAAATAGAAAATTGGGAAATCTTAGGATGGTAGAGTTATCGTTGGTGGCCGACCAAATCAACAACATCAATACCCAGTTTTCTCAGCTCACAACATTGGACTATAAAGTTATAGATACTGAACGTGCGAAGATTCTACTCCAGAGTTTTCCAGATTCATATATCCAACTCATTATCAACCTCACTAACAATATCCCGACATATATTCTGCTGTTTAATGATGTTGTAGCCATATTTCATAAAGAATAATGTTGGCACAAGAACAAGGAGGTCAGCCAGACAACTTTGCAAAAAGCAGAGGCTCTTCTAATGGAGAGAGGAAGGATGATAGAGCATACTTCCAGTGGAAGTCAAAATCATGGATGTTCCAAATCAATGAGTAAGAAAAATAATGTCACATGTGTCAATTGTGATAGGAAGGGGAATATCAAGAACTATTGTTGGAATAAAAAGAGTGGTGGAAGGAGCTCTCATGGGAATGTGGCGAGTACTTCTCAAAAAGGAGATATATTAGTTAGAGAAGCGACAATGGCTACTGGAAGCATACAGCATCTCGAAGATGCATAGATTATCAAATTAGGAGCAACATGGCACATGAAATATCAGCAGGAATGGTTTGACCAGTATGAAACCATCCCATAAGGACTTGTATACATGGGGAATGATCAAACTCTGACGATCGTTGGAGTCAGTACCATCAAACTGAAGATGCATGATGGTATTGTTCGAACCATCAAAGGAGTATGTCATGTGGAGGGCCTGAATAAATATATATTGCCCTTGGGAAAATTTGATGACATCATATGCAAGACTCGCACCGAGAATGGAGAGATGATAATCATGAAGGGAATGCTTGTGGTAATGAAGGCGGAGAAGATATCGAAGAACCTGTATGTTCTTATGGGTCAAACGTACCAGGAGGCGGAGATAGTTATTGCATCAACTACCTCGATGGAAGGATTGATGATGTTATGGCATTAGAAGCATGGCCATATTTCAGAATAAGGCCTGAAGATTCTTGAGGATCCAAAGTAGCTGCCTAGGTTGACAAAGGTATTCTTACTATTTTGTGAGCATTGTGTTTTTAGCAAGCAACACAGGTTAAAGTTCTGATCATCAACAGTGAAAAGTTAGGAGATCTTGGAATTGATCAATTCCGATGTTTTGAATGAACCAGTTATATCTTTGGGAGGGGCAAGGTAATTTGTATCATTCATTGGTGATTATTCTAGGAGATGTTGGGAGTACCCAATCAAGAGGAAGGAATATGTTTTTGAAGTCTTCAAAACATTCAATGCACGGAAGGATCATGACTATGGAAAGAAGATAAAATGTCTATGGGTTTTCAATGGTGGGGAATATGCAGGTGAGTAATTTGATACTATATTTCAATAGGAAAGAATCAAGAGATAGTTCATGGAGGCATACAATACTCGGTAGAATGGAGTGGTAGAGAAGATGGAAATTACCCTTTTGGATAGAACAAGGGAGATGCTGACGAAATTAGGTATTGCCAAAAGTTTTTTGGCAGAAGCAGTGAATACCACCTGTTATGTGATCAACTGATCTCCTTAAACGAAGATTGAGCTGAAGAAACCGATGGATTTGTGGACTGGTAAACCCACTGACTATTCTAGGTTAAATACTTTTGGTTGTCCTCTATATGAAATATTTAATAACAAAGAATGATTGAATTTGGATTAAAGATCCATGAAATGTATCTTCTTGGGGTACACAGATGGTGTGAGGTGGTATCGTTTGTGGGAACCCACTGCCCACAAAGTTATCATCCGTAGAGATGTCATTTTTGCAGAAGACAAGGTGAAAATGACAACTGATCAAGACATAGAGATGGATAATACAGTTACTACAACAGTCAAAGTAGAGGACAGTTCCAACGATGAATTAGTTTCCTTTGAAGCATTACCAAATCACGATGATCAAGTATTGGTTGACTCTGGACCATGACGGTCAACTCTATAGAAAAGAGAACAATATGGCACTCAGACTATGTCACTGAGATCAATATTGCATACTGCTTATTGACAGAGGATGGAGAGCAATCTTCTTTTGTGGAGGTGACCCAGAGTCCAGATGTATCCTCATGGATGGCGGCGATGCAGGAGGTAATTGAAGCACTTCATAAGAGCACGACATGGGATCTTGTTCCATTACCTCGTGGAAGGAAGGTTATTGGAAACAGATGGATCTTTAAGATCAAGAGGGATAGAAAGGACCAAGTGGAAAGATATCGTGCAAGATTGGTGGTCAAAGGATTTTCTCAGAAGGAAGGTATTTATTTCAATGAAATATTTTCTCCTGTTGTTAGACTAACGAATGCTTAGGTAGTTTTGGCTAAGTGTGCTACATACAGCTTACATTTAGAGCTACTGAATGTGAAAAATACTTTTCACCACAGTGATCTTGATGAAGAGATCTATATGCTCCAGCTAGAAGGTTTTTCAGAAGAAGGAAAAGAGAACTTGGTTTTCAGTTTTAACATATCTCTGTACGGTCTCAAACTAGTTCTGAGGTGTTGGTACAAGATATTTGATTCTAAAATAATGAGCCTTGGATACGATAGACTTCATTCAGATCGGCATATTTCAAGGGTTCGGATGGTAATGATTTCATCATTCTTCTGGTGTATGTGGATTACAGGTTGGTTGCTGGCCCAATAATGATGAGATCCAGGATACGAAGGCATAGTTGGATAGGGACTTTGATATGACAGACTTGGGACCAGCAAACAAGATTCGTGGGATGCAGATTTACTGAGACATAAATAATGGGATGTTTTTTCTATCATAGAAGTGTTACTTATAGATAGTGTTGAAACACTTCAACATGTAAGACTGTAAGAGAATATCTTCCCCACATCCAATTAATTTCATGTTATCCTCCATGATGAGTCCTAGCAGTGAAGCAGAGATAATGGAAATGTCTCGAGTACCGTATAAATCAGCAGTGTGTAGTCTAATGTTTGTTATGGTTTGTACTAGACCTGACATTGCACATGTAGTGAGAGAAGTTAGTTGGTACATGGTGAATCCATGATGGGAGCATTGGAACACAATGAAGAGGATCCTGAGTTACATCAAGGGGACCACATATGCTGCATTTTGTTATGGAGGATTATATTTTACTATCAGAGGATATGTGGATTCAGATTTTGTAGGTGATTCTGACCAGAGGAAATCCACTACTAGTTATATGTTTACTATAGTAGGAGGAGCTGTGAGATGGATTTCAAAGTTACAGTCAGTTTTGGCTTTACCCCTGACGGAGGTAGAGTACATGGTAGCTACACAGGCTTGTAAAGAGGCAATTTTGATGATAAGGTTGTTAGAGGAACTCAGACACAAACATGAGAAGATTCCATTGTTTTGTGATAATCATAGTGCCTTGAATATTGCAAGGAATCCATATTTTTTCATTCCAGGAGGAATCACATTGGAGTGTAATATCACTTTGTTCGAGATGTGGTAGAGGAAGGAATTGTGGATATGAAATGTATTTATACTATAGAAAATTTGGTAGATTTACTAACGAAGGTTATTAACTCTGATATGTTCAGATTGTGTAGATCCTCAAGTGGCCTCACAGATACTTGAGCAACATTTTTGACAGATAGAAAGGATTTGTGGAGATGTGATTGGTTCTCAATAAAATTTACAACAGAGAGATGTGTCAGCCGTTTTTTCTATGGACGACTCCCCCCAACTTGATTTGTCAAAGGGTGCCGGTGGTGGGTGGAAAACCCCCAAAAAACTCATCTATGGTAGAGGCATAAGGAGGGGAAGGTAGTATACTATAAAAGGCATGAGCATCCTCTTCTTTAAGCATCTCATCCCCTTCGGCAACATCATCAATCACATTTGAGTGTTATCATTTGATTGATATTTTGTGAGGCAGTTTCCCCACCATATTCTAGAGATATTTTCCCAAGGTTTTTCTGTAACGCCCCGACCCCAGCTACCCAGAGTCGGTGCATTACTTCGTAACATTTGCATGATCACAAGAAAGATCAAATCTCGAAAGACCGATTGGTTTAGTAGTCTTGGAAACACTAGATATATTCATAAGTTTTACATTACATCATAAAATGAAAAACTACTACAACAACATAATGTTTCCACAGTCCACACTATAATCCCCTCATAATATCCCTGCAGGTCATTCATAACTTACATCTTCACATCCTGGGAAAAATAAAAAATAGAAAAGGGGTGAGCTCAAATGCCCAGTAAGGATAACAATATAGCGGAACATTCAGAAATAAGCATAAACATTTAAGGCAATGAATTACTAAAAAAAAAGCATTTTAAACATGAACTTTCAACATGGTATGGAATACATAAAATGAAATAATGCCATTTAATTATTCACATGGATATTCTACTAATCGAATAATCACATGCAAAAATCAATAACCACTTTCATATTGTTGGAATGCATAATGCCAGACTATCATAACCACATATCCAAGGCCTCGTGCCAAGACTACAAATAAGATTTTGTCAAGGCCTTGTGCCAAGACACTAGTTTGTCTCATGAGACCTACCGATGCATCGAGGAGCTATAGCGGGCTCCACCCGTCACATATTAAGTCCAATGCATTCCCATATGAAAAGGTTTAAATATAACATAAACATTCGTATTAAAACTAGCATACGAAATGTCAATACATTCACCATAAACTATGAATGGTATAAAAATAGCACATCCACAGTCAAACATATCACAAAACCTTCAATACAATATAGAAGTTTTGTATCATAATAAATCAACTTCAAATAACCTTAAAATCCATCAAAGGATGTTGACATAGATGAAATCAAAACACTTTTTAGAGAAATATCTCTTTCTATTTTTGAAATCATTTAAGAGCCATATAAAACAAAACATTTTCTTGAAAATATTCTTATAAGCTTGTAAGTAAAGCTTTGAAGATTTTATAACGGCGGAAAATAACCGCACCCGCCATATAAGTAAAAAAACATTCTTACCTCAATTCTGTCGAAAAGGTTAAAAAGGAACTTGTTTTGAAAACGACGGAAAGATTCCTCTTATAAAAAGTAAAAAAGGGTATAAATGACTTTAACCCATATTCTTGTAAATAATAAAAATGTTTTGAAATACATTTTGAAGAAACATGGATGTGGATGATAACGAGGTCCCAGTAGATAATTATGTATAAACAACCTTGGATAATGAAGAGGTTGTGAAGTAAACCCTTACCTTGTACTTTTCCTTGGTTGGGGTAGGTTAACCTCCTGTATAATGGTGAAATAATTGTTATTAAATTATACAAGAATCATATACATTAATATGATATCATATATGATCTTTTAATGTTGCTTTATTAATAATATCGTAGTATTATCGTCGTTTCGGGTGATAACCGATTCGTTCTTTTTAAATGTTTGGTTACGTAAGACATGTTTGTAATGGATAGATTATATCTTATTCATAATCAGAATGATATTAACATTATTTTTAACCCTAAAAAGAGAATAATACTTGAATGGATACGATGGAGAATGAATCTCATCGCGTTCGTGGAGACGGTAGTCCGTACGTACGCACGAACGCAACTTCCATTTAATTTTTCTTTTAAAAGAATCGAATCCAAATGATACATAGGTATATTACTATTACAGTATAATAGAATATTTTATATATGTTACTTAAGTTCATTAACACCATCTTTTATACGTTCCATGTGTGGTATGAACGAGTCATATCATTTTAAGGGGGCGGTAGTCCGCACTTCCTCAAATGAAATTATCGTATGTATATACAACATGAAACAAATAATGGTATGAAATAAAATGGAATTACAGAAGCTTATATATAAAATATATATCATTAATATCATATTTAATTATAGTGCCATCATAATGGCCACCATGAGAGGCGGTAAGATGTATTTGAACAATCATCGTTTCGTGAGGCGTTAGTTTGCCATCCACAGAAACATTATGTTCATCATCCATTAGATGGAGTTGTGTGTATGTGTAGTTTGAATCCTTCTTATAACAACATCCTAATATATTGAGGATACTGGTGTTGTTACAAAAGAAAGGAAATAAAAATAGTTTGGGGGTCGGAGAAGCAAAATAAATGAAAATAATTTAAGAGAAATCGTTACCTTTAATTTAGGTAACTCACTTTGGTTGGAACCAAAGGACTTCTTGAAATGCTTTCTGCCTAAATGGAAGCTTCAAGGAGGAGGAGAGGGATGTGGGGAGCTTAGTTGGGCAGAGTTTGGACGAGCCAAGTGGCTTGAGAGGTGTGAGGAATGAGTAGAAGTGGTCTCCTTTTATAAGGGAGAGGAGGGGCTCTTTAGGAAAGAGTGAAAGTATTACTTTATAATATAATTATATTCGGTTTATAATGGTCCAAAAATTATTGAGGTCGAAGATAAGATGACTCATATTCTAAATAACATCAACCAATAAGAATTGGACAGGTTTTAGATAATATTTTAATCATTATAATCTTATTTATTTAAATGATTTATTAATGAGGTAAACATTGCATCATTATTGTGTCATTAATAATTTAACTTATTTGATGTCTAAAAATTATAAATAAAATATCATTATGTAGGAAATCTTTTTAGCTTTCTAATGAATATTTATAATCGAAAATCCAACATGTATAACCCTATGTAAAAATTGTTCTTCTAAAAGATGTAAGCTTATGCCATTTTTATTTTTATTTTAACTTTATTAATATAAAGTGTCCCTACCACATACAAGTGGCTCCAAGGGGTCCCCAAATTGACCCAAGGATGCCCGTGGTCGGGTATGTGTCCACCAATATGGTTAGGACACGTTTTAGGGTAATTTTGTATTATTATAATATTATTTTTTAACCCTTATTTACCGGATTTACCCTTTAACCATGGTAAATAAAATATTTACCGCAGTAATTATTCAAATTGTCTAAAAATAAAAGTTACCTATTTACACAATTTAAACATCCTGATTCCAAATATGGAATCCATTTTCCTAAATTCAAAACACAGAAGTGGCAGAAATTAATTTAAAATTAATTCCCGCTGTCAAAACAAAAAGCGTGTTTTTAAGAGATAATAACTATCAAAAGATTGACACTTGTTTATGTTCGGTTTAATTGTAAAATTATGTCCAATGACCAACATTATATTAAAATGTAAAAATATATTCTAAATATACTTTAAAACCACTAAAATTCATAATTTATCACTATTAATTATTTTTATTAAAAAAGTTGTTTTTAATTAAAATTTAGTAATTTTCACTATTCATCAAAATATGAAAGTTATCCGAAAAGTACCAAAATTTCACCTTAGGCTAAATTCGATATTCCGAGTCCAAAAATGAAGTCCATTTTCAAATATAAAATATATATAATTTCAAAAATTAGGTATTACTATTCACAACGGCTAGTTTAATTAGTTGTGGTGTGTGTTAGAACTTGAGGTTGCGTACAACACACGCTATCGCATTATTCGAAGGGAAACGTACCGTAGAAGCTTGGGGTTTTACATTCTCCCCTCCTTCAAATAATTGCGTCCTCGCAATTTCTAGGGTATTACTGCATAAAAAGACTCGGGTGGTTCTTCATCATAAGTTCCTCGGGTTCCCACGTTGCCTCTTCCATCTTATGATTTCTCCACAAAACTTTTACCAGACGCGTCGTCCGGTTTATCAGCACTTGTTCTCTCGTATCAAGAATCCTGACAGGCTCTTCACAATAAGACAGATCGGGTTCCAGTTCTAATTCCTCATAGGTGAGTACATGCGTTGGGTCAGACATGTATTTCCTCAACAGAGATACGTGGAACACATCGTGAACTTTGGAGAGACTTGGCAGCATTGCCAATCAGTAACCTACAACCCCAATTCGTTCTAGAATTTCGAAAGGTCCGATGTACCTGGGACTCAATTTACCTTTCTTACCAAAACGTATGACTCCCTTCCACGGAGATACCTTTAGGAAAACATGATCATCGACTTGAAATTCCAAATCCTTCCTTCGATTATCGGCATAGCTCTTCTGCCTACTTTGAGCTGCTTTGATGTGATTTTGGATTACTTTCACCTTTTCCACTGTTTCCTCCACCAGTTCTGGGCCTACAAGTTTTCTTTCACCAACGTCATCCCAACAGGTTGGTGTACGACATCTCTTTCCGTATAACGCTTCATATGGTGCCATCTGAATACTCGAATGGAAGCTATTGTTATAGAAAAATTATACCAGTGGTAAATATTGATCCCACATACCCTGAAAGTCAAGGGAGCAAGATCTCAACATGTCTTCTAAGGTCTGAATGGTCCGTTCTGATTGTCCATCTGTCTGAGGGTGGTAAGCAGTGCTCAAATGAAGTTCAGTATCCAGGGATTTCTGAAGACTTTTCCAGAATCTTGAAGTAAAACGGGGATCACGATCAGAAACAATCGATAGGGGTACTCCATGAAGTCTCACAACTTCATTAATATATAGTTTTGCTAGACGTTCCAGGGGTAGATCTTCTCTTATAGCAAGAAAATGTGCTGTCTTGGTAAGACGATCAACAATAACCCATATTGCATCGTTCCTTCTAGGAGTCTTTGGTAGCCCCATGACAAAGTCCATCGTAACATTGTCCCATTTCCACTCCGGTATGGGAAGAGGTTGCATGACTCCTCCAGGCTGTTGCCTTCCAGCTTTCACTTGTTGACAAACCATACATCTTGACACAAAATCCGCAATCTCCCTCTTCATGTTGTCCCACCAAAAATGTTCCTTCAAATCTCTATACATTTTGGTGCTCCCAGGGTGTATAGAGAAATTGGAACTATGAGCGTCATCCAGCAATTCCCTTTTTAGATCAGGTATATTGGGAACACAAAGTCTCTTCCCGAATTTCAAAATTCCATCTTCATACACAAAGTCTCTCAATCTCCCATCATTCACATCTTTAATCTTCTTTTAAAATTCTTCATCATCGGTCTGGGAACTCTTAATCCTTTCTAGTAAAGATGGTTTGGCAACTATTTGAAAAAGCATTGATGTTTCACCTTCCCTGGTTATTCCCATGTCCATCTTCTCTAGATCCATGAAAATTGGATCCCTTTCAATTCTCATCATGTTCAAAACACCATGGTCTTTTCTACTCAAAGCATCTCCCACCTTGTTTGCTTTCCCCGCGTGGTAGTGTATCGTGCAATCATAATCCTTGAGTAATTCAAGCCATCTCCTTTGCCTCATGTTGAGTTCTTTTTGTGAGAAAATATACTTCAAACTCTTGTGATCAGTATAAATCTCACATTTTTCACCATAGAGGTAGTGCCTCCATATCTTCAAAGCAAAGATCACAGCTGCTAACTCAAGATCATGAGTAGGATAGTTTTGTTCATGAATTTTCAACTGTCGTGATGCATAGGCAATAACTCTATCATTCTGCATAAGGACACATCCAAGTCCTTTCTTCGATGCATCACTATAAATAACGAACCCATCATTCCCCGATGGTAGAGTCAATATAGGAGCATTGACTAATCTTCTCTTCAGTTCTTCGAAACATTCTTCACACTCTTTTGTCCAAACAAATTTAACCCCTTTACGTGTGAGCTTCGTTAATGGGTTAGCCAATCGGGAAAAATTCTGGACGAAACGTCGATAATAACCTGCCAGACCAATAAAACTGCGTACCTCAGTTATACTCGTAGGTGCTGGCCATTCTTGGATTGCCTTGGTCTTAGAAGGATCAACAGAGATTCCATCTTTTGAGACAATATGGCCAAGAAAAGAAATCTCCTGAAGCCAGAATTCACACTTGCTAAACTTCCCATATAATTCATGCCTCCTCAGAGTCTTCAAGATAATGCGCAAGTGATTTTCATGATCTTCATAGGTTTTGGAGTATTCCAAGATATCATCAATAAATACCACCACAAATTCATCGAGATACTCCTTGAAAACTCTATTCATTAGATCCATGAATACAGAGGGTGCATTAGTCAATCCAAACGGCATTACAGTAAACTCGTAATGCCCGTACCTAGTTCGAAATGCTGTTTTCGGAATGTCTTCCTTCTTCACACACAACTGATGGTATCCAGATCGAAGGTCAATCTTTGAAAAGTATTGAGCACTATGCAGTTGGTCAAATAAATCATCAATACGAGGTAGGGGATACTTGTTCTTTATCGTTATAGCATTGATCTCCCTGTAGTCGATACATAACCTCATAGATCCATCTTTCTTTTAAAAAAAAGAACATGGGCTCCCCATGGAGAAACACTAGGGTGAATAAATCCCTTATTACTCAATTCCTCAAGTTGTTTCTTTAGTTCGACTAACTCTAAAGTGGCCATTCTATAAGGGGTTTTCGATATAGGCCTTGATCCAGGAATCAAATCAATGGAAAACTCAACTTCTCGATCTGGAGGATGACCAGGTAAATCTTCCGGAAATACATCTACAAATTCTTTCACAACAGGTACATCCTCTATTTGAACATTCCTTTCCTCACCCGCAGTTATTTCATTCTCTTCCTCCCCAATAATTGAATTTAGTCGTGCTACTGGGGGTGGATCTAAATAAGAATTAGGTGGTGACGATTCTGCTCTAAAAATAAGGTGTTCCTTATCATTATCATCAAGAATCGTAACCTCTTTCTTCTTACAATAAATCTTCGCATCATAGTCCGAAAGCCAGTCCATACCGAGGATTATATCAAACTCAATCATAGGTATGACGATGAGATCAGCAGATAAAGAAAATTTATGTGCTCTAATGGGGACTGATTCACAAAACTTTGTTGCAACGATACTTCCCTTAGGAGTTTTAACTGACAACTCCCTTATTAAATCAAATTGGAAATATCTAATTTTCTTAGCAAACTGGGAAGATATGAAACAATGCGATGATCCAGAATCAAATAATGCATTTGCTAAACTTGAGGAAACCATTAAATTACCTTCCACCATGTCTTTCGGAGCTTCTACCTCAGCAGTAGTGATAGCATAAGCCTGGCCTTGATCCCTTGGCCTTTTCTGAGGTAAGTTCTCCTGACACTTAGGACATGCATTTGCATAATGCCCCATCTCCCTGCAATTGTAGCACTGAACGTTGGTAGCTTCCTTCTTCCCCTTGCAATCGTGAGCTTGGTGGCCTTTTTCACCACACTTGTAACAGACTCCCATTCCCTTTAATCAAGTACTAGGATGTTTCTTCCCGCATTTACCACAAGATGGATATTCAACCTTTCCCTTCTTCCCCTTATTTCCATTCCCAGATTGATCAGCAGGTCTCTTCTTCTCTTGCTTTTCTTTAAAGTCATAAGACTTAGAGAATTCCTTTTCGGTCTTGATAGCACATGAGACAATGTCTTCGTACGATGAAAAGGATTGTGAGACTAACGCTCGATGGAGAAATGGTTTTAACCCATCAAAGAAACGATCAATCTTACTTCTTGGGTTAAGAATATAATCACCAGCGTACCTCGCTAACCTTGTAAAGTTAGCCTCATACTTTGTGACATTCTCATCCTCCTTTTGTCTCAGACTCAGAAATTGCCTTTCCATATCTGCTCGATGGTCGCGAGGGAAGTATTTTTCTAAAAACAGATCTTTGAACTCCCTCCATTCCATATTTGATACTTCATCATCTTCCTTCGTATTTTGAATCAATGACCACCATTGATCAACATCTCCAGTGAGGCGGTAAACTGCCATGATAACTTTTTCCCTTTCACTACTCCCCAAAGCCTGAAATATTTTCTCTAGGGAAAATATCCATTGCTCAGCTACTAAGGGATTTTTATTCCCATTGAACGTTGGTGTTTGTTGCCTCATGAATCGATCTAACATTGATCCTCCACGCTGCAGATCAGGGTGCTCCATACGGGTAAGGTTATTATTCATAACCTGAGTAAGTTGTCCCAGTATGGTGATTAGCTGATCGGCACCAGTTGCATCACAAGCCCCACTATAATTATCTTGAGCAGGAGGGCAATCCCTACATGGAGTGCGTGCATTGATACGGTTTCCATTTCTTCCACTAGGCGCCATTTCTAAACAATGGCATAAACTAGATCAGTTTATGAATCAAAATACATAATCCCATACTTATAAAACACTTAACATAAATTGAACTATTTATGGATATAATCCATAATCATAAAAATGTTTTCTTTGAGGAAGTATATACTCATAAACCCTTCATATTGATTTGTAAAGAAAATGAGAGTTATCCTAAGCATATCCCCCGGGAGTGTCGTAACCAAGAGTGCAGCAAGGCCCGTTGTCGTGCACCAGTTCCCGTTCGAGTCTAGCTCAAAGCGGTGTTTTCGGGTTTTACCCCTAGGTACATCTGTGCCAGAGCCGCCTCTACCTGCTCGTATCCAGATAGGGATGTATTGCTCAGAAAACTCACAAAATCTCTACAATACCAAAATTCTAGGAAGTTCTTCTATACTAATCCTCAAAGTTCATCTTAGGTCTACGTGCTCTAATCAGAGTTTATCTAAATCTAGCTTCCAAGGTTTGTACTAAATTTCCTCTGATACCAACTGTAACGCCCCGACCCCAGCTACCCAGAGTCGGTGCATTACTTCGTAACATTTGCATGATCACAAGAAAGATCAAATCTCGAAAGACCGATTGGTTTAGTAGTCTTGGAAACACTAGATATATTCATAAGTTTTACATTACATCATAAAATGAAAAACTACTACAACAACATAATGTTTCCACAGTCCACACTATAATCCCCTCATAATATCCCTGTACGTCATTCATAACTTACATCTTCACATCCTGGGAAAAATAAAACATAGAAAAGGGGTGAGCTCAAATGCCCAGTAAGGATAACAATATAGCGGAACATTCAGAAATAAGCATAAACATTTAAGGCAATGAATTACTAAAACAAAAGCCTTTTAAACATGAACTTTCAACATGGTATGGCATAAATAAAATGAAATAATGCCATTTAATTATTCACATGGATATTCTACTAATCGAATAATCGCATGCAAAAATCAATAACCACTTTCATAATGTTGGAATGCATAATGCCAGACTATCATAACCACATAGCCAAGGCCTCGTGCCAAGACTACAAATAAGATTTTGTCAAGGCCTTGTGCCAAGACACTAGTTTGTCTCATTAGACCTACCGATGCATCGAGGAGCTATAGCGGGCTCCACCCATCACATATTAAGTCTAATGCATTCCCATATGAAAAGGTTTAAATATAACATAAACATTCGTATTAAAACTAGCATACGAAATGTCAATACTTTCACCATAAACTATGAATGGTATAAAAATAGCACATCCACAGTCAAACATATCACAAAACCTTCAATACAATATAGAAGTTTTGTATCATAATATATCAACTTCAAATAACCTTAAAATCCATCAAAGGATGTTGACCTAGATGAAATCAAAACACTTTTTAGAGAAATATCTCTTTCTATTTTTGAAATCATTTAAGAGCCATATAAAACAAAACATTTTCTTGAAAATATTCTTATAAGCTTGTAAGGAAAGCTTTGAAGATTTTATAACGGCGGAAAATAACCGCACCCGCCATATAAGTAAAAAAAACATTCTTACCTCAATTCTGTCGAAAAGGTTAAAAAGGAACTTGTTTTGAAAACGACGGAAAGATTCCTCTTATAAAAAGTCAAAAAGGGTATAAATGACTTTAACCCATATTCTTGTAAATAATAAAAATGTTTTGAAATACATTTTGAAGAAACATGGATGTCGATGATAACGAGGTCCCAGTAGATAATTATGTATAAACAACCTTGGAAAATGAAGAGGTTGTGAAGTAAACCCTTACCTTGTACTTTTCCTTGGTTGGGGTAGGTTAAACTCCTGTATAATGGTGAAATAATTGTTATTAAATTATACAAGAATCATATACATTAATATGATATCATATATGATCTTTTAATGTTGCTTTATTAATAATATCTTAGTATTATCGTCGTTTCGGGTGATAACCGATTCGTTCTTTTTAAATGTTTGGTTACGTAAGACATGTTTGTAATGGATAGATTATATCTTATTCATAATCAGAATGATATTAACATTATTTTTAACCCTAAAAAGAGAATAATACTTGAATGGATACGATGGAGAATGAATCTCATCGCGTTCGTGGAGACGGTAGTCCGTACGTACGCACGAACGCAACTTCCATTTAATTTTTATTTTAAAAGAATCGAATCCAAATGATACTTAGGTATATTACTATTACAGTATAATAGAATATTTTATATATGTTACTTAAGTTCATTAACACCATCCTTTATACGTTCCATGTGTGGTATGAACGAGTCATATCATTTTAAGGGGGCGGTAGTCCGCACTTCCTCAAATGAAATTATCGTATGTATATACAACATGAAACAAATAATGGTATGAAATAAAATGGAATTACAGAAGCATATATATAAAATATATATCATTAATATCATATTTAATTACAGTTCCATCATAATGGCCACCATGAGAGGCGGTAAGATGTATTTGAACAATCATCGTTTCGTGAGGTGTTAGTTTGCCATCCACAGAAACATTATGTTCATCATCCATTAGATGGAGTTGTGTGTATGTGTAGTTTGAATCCTTCTTATAACAACATCCTAGTATATTGAGGATACTGGTGTTGTTACAAAAGAAAGGAAATAAAAATAGTTTGGGGGTCGGAGAAGCAAAATAAATGAAAATAATTTAAGAGAAATCGTTACCTTTAATTTAGGTAACTCACTTTGGTTGGAACCAAAGGACTTCTTGAAATGCTTTCTGCCTAAGGGGAAGCTTCAAGGAGGAGGAGAGGGATGTGGGGAGCTTAGTTGGGCAGAGTTTGGACGAGCCAAGTGGCTTGAGAGGTGTGAGGAATGAGTAGAAGTGGTCTCCTTTTATAAGGGAGAGGAGGGGCTCTTTAGGAAAGAGTGAAAGTATTACTTTATAATATAATTATATTCGGTTTATAATGGTCCAAAAATCATTGAGGTCGAAGATAAGATGACTCATATTCTAAATAAGATCAACCAATAAGAATTGGACAGGTTTTAGATAATATTTTAATCATTATAATCTTATTTATTTAAATGATTTATTAATGAGGTAAACATTGCATCATTATTGTGTCATTAATAATTTAACTTATTTGATGTCTAAAAATTATAAATAAAATATCATTATGGAGGAAATCTTTTTAGATTTCAAATGAATATTTATAATCGAAAATCCAACATGTATAACCCTATGTAAAAATTGTTCTTCTAAAAGATGTAAGCTTATGCCATTTTTATTTTTATTTTAACATTATTAATATAAAGTGTCCCTACCACATACAAGTGGCTCCAAGGGGTCCCCAAATTGACCCAAGGATGCCCATGGTCGGGTATGTGTCCACCAATAAGTTTAGGACACGTTTTAGGGTAATTTTGTATTATTATAATATTATTTTTTTAACCCTTATTTACCGGATTTACCCTTTAACCATGGTAAATAAAATATTTACCGCAGTAATTATTCAAATTGTCTAAAAATAAAAGTTACCTATTTACACAATTTAAACATCCTGATTCCAAATATGGAATCCATTTTCATAAATTCAAAACACATAAGTTGCAGAAATTAATTTAAAATTAATTCCCGCTGTCAAAACAAAAAGCGTGTTTTTAAGAGATAATAACTATCAAAAGATTGACACTTGTTTATGTTCGGTTTAATTGTAAAAATTATGTCCAATGACCAAAATTATATTAAAATGTAAAAATATATTCTAAATATACTTTAAAACCACTAAAATTCATAATTTATCACTATTAATTATTTTTATTAAAAAAGTTGTTTTTAATTAAAATTTAGTAATTTTCACTATTCATCAAAATATGAAAGTTATCCGAAAAGTACCAAAATTTCACCTTAGGCTAAATTCGATATTCCGAGTCCAAAAATGAAGTCCATTTTCAAATATAAAATATATATAATTTCAAAAATTAGGTATTACTATTCACAACGGCTAGTTTAATTAGTTGTGGTGTGTGTTAGAACTCGAGGTTGCATACAACACACGCTATCGCATTATTCGAAGGGAAACGTACCATAGAAGCTTGGGGTGTTACATTTTCTCCTTGTAATAAGTGAAGAATTTTGTACCCACTTTTACCCATAGTGATCATTCTATTTGCTCTTGGTTTTTTACCCGTTCAATTTGGGGGGTTTTCCACGTTACATCTGGTGTCCATTTTTTCCTGCATTTTGCACTTTATTTTATCTCATATTTATCACGAAAGTGGTGGGAAAATAATTTACAGTCTATAAACTATAATTGTTTTATTTTGAGCACAATAAAACATGTGAGTCGGGTGGTGTTCTTACTATGCATGTAGAACCAAAAGCGGTCTGAAGACTGTTAAATCCCTGTATCTTTTACTACTTACTTTCTTATTTTAATTTGATGTTTAAATAATTGGGGAAATGCTAATTATTGAATATTAATTCAAATTATCATTTTAAATTTAATGTCCTGATTTTATAAGTTCATTTTGGGCTGTTGTATTCCATGGATTATATCATTTATGCTGCTCTTTTTTTATAGATTATAGTTTGTGATTCTACATGTGTAGTAATCTGGAATTTAATACTAATTATTTCCTATTCTTGATTTCTGAATCCTTGTCTACATAATAATGTTTCTATTTTTGTGATGGGAAATATTCCGATCTTGAATATTGTGTAATTTCCACTACATATCAGTTATTTAAATTCCATGTGCATTATGTTCACTATTTGGTTTTGTATTGACCACTGTCCAGTGCATGTGATTTATTCCATACTAGTTGTAATCATTTTATTTATTCCTTATATTGGAATGCAACAAGAACCATCTATTATCGGTTTATCATATAATATGTAATAAACAGAAAATAAAAATTGTTAATGTATTTCAGATTTTTATGAACGAAAACACCAAATAGATCTAGGGATATTGCACGGGGACTATCTCTCACGTAGGGGCGTCCCCCACAATATGGTTTATAAAAACCCCTCCAGCACCAAAAAATTTTGGGATTGATTTTTTGTTCATGTTTTTTCTGACCAGAGGTTCTTGTGAAACTTGTGTCATTCCTTTATATTTTTTTGTTGAGAATGTTAGTTTGGAAGATAATCAATCCTAGGATAATTATTCAATTATGAAAATAGTGTGCATAAATAAGAGAAGAAAATAAATGGGGACACATAAATTTAATGTTGATAATCCCTCCAATATGGAGGATTAAAAAAAATGGGGAAACTCCGAGAAAATCTAATCTGAATCACAAAGTTCACAAAATCCAATTAGATTCCTAAACATGAATTAAAAATATAGCTTATAAAACCTATGTGAAATCCAAAACCTAATATGCATCCGTCTCCAATTTGTTAATCATCTTGTGAAAAGAATTCACCCATCGGAGATCAAAATCGAACATGTGGCATCATTGTAGTACTTCATTGCACAACATGATTTTCCACTACTCTCTGCTGCCCATGCCAAAAAATGGTCACCCATGTATTTGGTTCATGCCACCTGATTTTTCCTATCCCTATGAAACACCCCTGATGCTCCCTTATATATGATAAGGAACCATTAAAATACATGTGCTACACAACATCATTGAAAATATTCCAAAGAGATAAAATGATAATATTTTAAAAAAATATATCATTAGAAATAGAATTTTTTCAAAAATATTTCTCTTCATTTTAGACCACTTGTGGAATGATTGAAAAAATAAAACCCCAAAAAATATCTTTTATAATCGGGATGAACTTCAACAATCTCTTACTTAATTCCATCAAAGAATAAGTTGAAATGAGAATAATCCCAACTTGATCATAATGTAGTTGGTATATCACAAAATTTCATCCTCTACATAAAATATGGCATATATCTTTTTCATTTCTAATGAAAACCTAAAATCTCTCATAGAAAAAGAAATCCAAATGTTGAAGTTTCCATCATACGTGTGTCTGGACTACCAATACTTTATCAACAATATCTGGATCCCCTATAATTATAATTTCCAAATAATTTGGTGCACTAGTTTGAATTAATTTCTCCCTATACTCAACTTCCTTCAAGTTATCTGAAAATCTATGTGCATCACCCTGATCATGGATTTTAAATCATTCATTACTAGTGTAAATCTATAATGAAAAATAATTAGGTGTAACTACTAAAACAAATGACTTTAAATGGTTTGGCTACCAAAACTTCTCAATTTTAGTCAATGGAATTTGACTCATGCATGGAGATAACTTGTGCCAAAAATCTGATTCCATCTTCATAACTACATTCATCACATCACCACAGACATTTACATCTATCCTATAAAGCATTTCATCAATTCTACTTCATGCATATACCATTGATCCTCTCGAAAATTTTTATATTCCATTTTTAAACAAACTCCTAAATCCATCATTATTAATAGCACAATAAGATAACAAATTATGGTGTATACTTGGAACATGTCATGAATCACATAATGTTAGAAAACTACCTATATCAGTGGTGATACAAATATAACCAACACTAATGAAATCAGTAGAATCTTTATTTCCCATCTTCAATATACCAATGTCACCATCATCATGTAAAGAAAATAATTCCCTCTTCAGTGCAATATGGCATGATGCTACTAAATCTACCACCCATTCATTGTATATATCTAACACATGATAATCAATGCGAACTGAAAGAAAATCACCCTCAAATTATTAATATTTACACCATTATTCTCAGAATTGGTGTCACATGCCTTCTCTTCCTACATTATATTTTCAAATGCATAATGATTTTTTTTTCACAGGACCCTCCTTGTTATAAAAGTAGCACTCAACCTTTTTTCTTTTCTTGACCAACCTATTTTATTACCATGTCCATCTTCCACAACCAGAATACCACAATTACATGAAGATTCACTATCATTGTTCTTTCTTCGAGCCTCGATCATCAAAAATGATAAAATCACATCATCCAACTTCATTGTGTCTTTCTCAAATAGTAGTTCAGTGCGATATTATCATATGAATTTGAAGATAAACCAAAAGGATGAAAATATTTGTCTTATTCTTCCATTTCAACAGGCACCTTATTACCTTTATCCTCAATCATGACCTCCATTGAAGATAGCTTTTTTCTAAGTTTGGTGAACTTGTCCAAATGGTTACCTAAATCTTCATTCTCTTCCATTTGAAAATGATAAAATAGCTTATATATATATAATTTTTGGGGGATTTTGATTTATACATTCATTCTACATTTTCCCAAATCTCATATAGATCATACAAATTCATTACATACCATGGTGTATTATATCCCAAATACATCTGAATCGTGCTATCTCCAACTCCCTCATATCATGCAAAACACCAACGCTCATCGTCATTGGTTTATAATATTTTTTCTTCAGTACCTACATTGTCTTCCCATGGACCTCAATATTAATAAATTAGTGCTTAAATAGAGTAAAATCATTTTCCCCATTAAATAGTTCAATGTCGGAATAAACCCCATGGCCTGAATCACCCATATCACATCAGTATAAAACATGAATAAATCCCTCTGATACTAGTTATTGGGTCATAAGTAGATCATACCTAAAATAATTATTCCAACGTGACAAATATATTGTGAGAATCACCAAAGAAAATGGTGTATAGAAATAAGAGCAAAAAATAAACAGGGACAAAAAAATTAACATGAAAAAACCATCCAATGTGGAGGATTAAAAAACCACAAGGAAACTATAATAGAATACAATATGAATTTGAGAGTATAAAAAATCGATGTAGAAGCATAGACCTAAATTTCAAATATAGCATAAGAACCTATGTAAAATTCACACCCAGACACAATTTTGTCTCCTCTCTAATAATCATCTCATGACAAAAAGTTAGCCTTTGGTGATAAAAATATAACACACAATGTCATAGAAGCACCTCATTTCATAACCCAATTTATTACTACTCGCTACTTCCCATGCCCAAAAACCATCACACATGTTTATGGTTCAAACCACCTAGTTTTTTTATCCCTATGCAACACCCATATTGCACCATTTTATAAGTAAAGGAAAGCCTAAAATTCATGTATTTTGAAAATTCCTTTCAAATATTCAAAAGTGATATAATGATAATATCATAAAAAAGTTATTATTGGAAATAGTGATATGATGGAAATATATCTTTGCATTTAAACACACAAGGAAGGTTTGAAAAAATAAAACCCCTAAAAATATCCTCCAAAATCAGGATGAATCACAACAGAGAAGACTATTAGACCTATGGACAAACATTTGATGCCTTTCATTGATAATTGGGTGGACCACCTCCATTGGTCGCATGGTTTGTAGAAAGTATCACCATGTTCCTAGTGTTGGATTTGGGGGCCTAGAACCAACTAGATTGCACTTTATTCATTAATAAAAGCCTTATCACATCTTGTTTGTTCTTCTGCATGACAATGCATGTGATAATATACTAAGGACAAGTATTTCATTAAAGGGTCATAGAAGATCCCTGCTATGATGATAACCCAGAAGTTTCATAACACTGTTCTTGAATATATGTTCTATGGCTGGATGATCTTATTTGAGGGACACAAATAATACAGGTCATTAGGGGTGAAGACTCATAAAACATTGAGGCACATTCTCATGGTGTGAGCCCTTGGTAATATCTAGGAGAATATTATGAGAATGAGACCCACCAGTAGGAAATAAACATATCATAGTGTCATTGGATGTTCCTATCTGCAGATGTGTGTATTGGTCTTCAGAATTTAATTATATTATTAATGGGTATTACAACTCGCACACTTAGATGTATTGACGAAAACTGTGACAACACACTGTTCGTAGTGAGGTCAGATACGTCGAGTGCGTCACGAGTAATGCTGCATTAATTGATAATGAGAGAAAGGATTTGTCCCTCATGTTCCATAACAGATGTAGATATCTTAGGCCCTTTGATGGAATTGATATAGCCTAAATAAATCCATGGACATGGTAAGGTATGGGTGATTTCAATTTCAGTAAGTCAGAGAAAGAATAATCAAGAACATGGGTTGATGGCACTAGCATGAAACCCTCTTGATTAGAGATATCGAGACGAAGGGATTATATTACACGGTAAGTGTTCGTAGGAGGTGACATGACATTGCGGCGTTAACTTCTTTTTCTATGGGTGCCTTGGCATGTTTCTAGATGCTAACCATGGACTTTAGGTAGGCTCCACCTAATGCCATTGAGAAGGAGGCCAAGAGGGTCACTCACTAAGTGTGTCCCTGTATCCCAGTTAAATATTAATTTAACAAGTTAAATAAATATTATTCCCGACTGGGGTTTAATAATTATTTAAGGATGCCTGATCGCATTTATTTCGACACTAGTTATTCGAGATAATATATTGTGGTAGAAATAATATATTTATTAGTGAGTAATACATTTACATTTATTTAAGAAGTAAATAGACATTACACCAGGTCTAATCATTGTGGTGGCGAAAAATGGAAAAATAAAAGTACATCCCGTGTATATTAAATATACATGCCATGTAGTTTTATGGAAAACAAGTACACGCCTTATATTAATTATTACACATCATGTAGTTTTCCAGTCAGGTTTTTGAGGATATAATATTTATTTAATGATATTAATTGTAATCATCATGGGTGCAAGTCAAGGAATTAATAATTCTACATTGGGTTTCAATAAGAGTTAATGAAATAAATAAAATGCATAACACGTTTATTTATTGTCATAACTCTATTAACCTCAAACCAGATTATAAATATCCTCACAACCCCAACACTTTTGAAGAGCCATTGTTGTGCACAACAGATTAGGAAATACTCTCAAGCCAAGAGAGAATTCCCTTTCCACTAAGACCGCCCTCAATTTACGAGAGCGAGATCCTCCACCGGATCAAGGCGATCGAAAGCGGACATCGCATGCGAAGTTTCTTCTGTGCTAGCACCCATAGATCCCTTCAGCGACGTCCAGAGATACGTGGAGCACCTGTGGATCACAGCTAGAGGAATCCTATACATGGATTCTATGATGCAACAATGGATCACAAGATCGTGATCAGAGACATTGACGAAGAATGAATTCCACTGAGGTAATTCTTATGAATTAATTAAGTTATTTATAACCAACATATGATGATCCTATCTCAATGGTTCAGGGACTCTTCTTTTCTTTTTTGTTCTTCATTCAATTCTTAAGATCTTGCGTTTTATATCGGGATGTATCTCAGATTGAACATTGTTTAATGCTAAAATTAAAGTTGGGAAAACCCACTAATGCACTTCCGATGTGCCTGGAACCTTCAAGTGGTATCAGAGGGGTCATATCGTTTATTATAATTATTCAGTTTTTCATTGATGTTTTATGCATTGAATAATTTAGTTGTTTTAATTCAATTTTAATCATTATAGATATATGAATCTCGAGTTCTGTTCCTCCTCCATCGTTTCTCATTATCCTCACAGAAATGATTTTTTCTTTTAATTTTGATTAAAATAAAATAGAGGAACTCATCTGGAAGAGCCAAATGTTTCTGGCCGCACAACACCAGAATACACGGCGTGTATTTGGATGTAGACATCGTGTAGTCTAGATTCAAGCATCGTATTGATCCACCAAATAAGGTCATGTATTGGATGCTATCTAAGTCATTAATGACACCGTGTGTTGACAAGGAACAGGTGGCACACTGTTTCCGGATTACATGTCGTGTGGTCCAATGAACACGATGTGTAGTCCCTTAAGGTTAGGGTTGGACCATGTACCTCATACACTGTTTGCCCAGCTAGAAACTATGTAACGCGGAAACTACATGGCGTGTGTCCCACTGAACACGCCGTGTACTCCAAAAATTTCTGAAGTAAATTAACACGCCATGTCCTTGGGTGTGTACTTCCAATGGACGGTGAACAAAAGTACACGCCATGTAGTCAGAACTACACCCCGTGTACTCGTTCAAATTACATAATGAACGAGAATTCACCAGGTTTCCTCCAAGGTACAATTATGTACGAGGATAATTTTAAATGAATTTATTTATTTAAAATTATGATGGATGATAATCTCAAGAAAAAAAAAAGGTTTAATATAAAAGGATTGATTAATTAATGATAATTAATTAATTCAAGCGTGATTTATCTTAAACAAGAATGATTAAAGAATTTAATTCTAGTTTTATTTATGTATAAATATCGTTATATGTATGGATGATAATGAGCTAGAACGAGACCTTTTTATGTGAATGGTTTCTTTTAATTTATTTATTTAAATAAATTTTTTTCCCTGCGATCCATCTCCTCGTTAATATGTAGGGCATGCGCGCCCAAGGATTCTTTTATGTAAAACCCTCTTTTTACCCCTCACCTGCATGTGATATAAATGCATATGTAATGGATGGAGATCCCAAGCTAGTGGAGGCGGCTCAAGTCATGAGCCTAGGTGAAACCAATCCAAGGAGATAATAAGGTGGACAAGTGGAAAGCTGTAAACATGAACTTGAAAGGTTCATGGAGTTTCTCCCCTAGGTCTTGGGTTAGTTTATCAACCGCTAGATAAACTGACCAATAGAAAACGCTCATGATCATACAATTTATTTTAATTCTGTCAGTTTCATGGATTATTTTTTGTGGGTGTGTTGTCATGATCACACAATTAATGAATTAAATGAGCAGGCAAGATGGAACTAAAATAAAAATGGATTATATGCAAATATTATCTTAGACATGGTTAATAACTTAAGTATATCCCACTTAATATGAACAAGCATGTAATCAAACATAATAAAATTGTAATTTATGCATAAGGATAAAATCCCTCAAAAGAAATATTAAGTTATTATAGCCTTCCATAATCTTGGTTAGAATCGAACCATAGTTCAATGTTCGTGACCAACCCTAGTTAGGGTGCATTCAATTATTGCTGAATTATAATTCGAGGTTTTGGGTTGACTTGAATTTGTTCACATCAGGGGCTAAATACCATAGTAGGACTTAGTGAGACCAAGAGGAAAAGGTTGAGGAAATACAAAATAAACGGATTTCAGGATTGGGGAGTCCACTCAGCGGATTAAAGAGCTGTGAGTTAATACAGTTTGAATTCGGAATGCCTACCTAAAACCCTTCAGGTTTCTTGACCAACCCTAGTTGGTGTAATGTGAAGGGTAATATGAATCCTTTCCATAAGAATATTTAGGCAATAGAATATTCCGAAATCAATAGTGAGGGCTATTGAATTTTGATAAAAAAGTGGGAGACTAATAAGTATTAATTTATTTATTTGTCTCAATTTTGTAATAACAAACTAAACCTTTTATCATCTTAAATTGTAGAAACAACAAGAAAATGACTTCAAACATTTCATTGCGAACCATACTCTAGAAGGAAAACCTTCTCACCAGCACCAATTTCCAAGAGTGGTAGAGGCATTTACGCGTCATCCTTTTCCACGGAAGGAAATTGTATGTACTAGAAGAGCGTATTCCAGTTGCGCCTAGGAAAGAGGCCAGTGAAGAGGAATTATCTCTCTATATAAAACACATTGATGATGCCACCAATGTCCAGTGTTTCATGTTATCGGACATGTCCAATGAGCTCTTGAAGAAACATGAAAACATGGATGTGTATAGCATGATATCTCACCTTAAGGATCTCTTCTAAGAGAAGCCAAGACAAGAGAGGTATGAGATCTCCAATGCTTTGTTTACAACTAATCATGGAGAGTCTATGCTAGCTGGTCCTAATGTAGTCAAGCTTATTGGCTACATTGAATGCCTGGACATCTTAGGTATTAAATTCTCGGATGAGTTGCATACAGATATCGTCCTATCATCACTGCCCATGACCTTCTCTAGCCTCATTGTTAATTATGACATGATCGAAAATGAGAAGATTATATCGGAGCTTCTGACCTTGATTCTCTAGGTAGACAAGGACATGGGGCATGAAAAACCCACAGTCCTTATGGTGAACAACAAAAAGAAGGACAAGGTAATGGGTCCAAAGACTTAAAATGGTCGGATGACCCCCGAGCATTGTCCCTCCAAGAAGGGGAAGATCCAGAGGCAGGGCAAGGAATGGGAGGCGGTGTGTTTTGCATGTGGAAAGAAGGGCCACTAGAAGAGGAACTACACCCAAAAGTGTGGGGAATCTAAAGGTTCATTCACTATCAAGTGTAATCTTTCCATTTCTACACATTGGGTATTAGATATAGCTTGTGGGGCTCACATCTGTATTCAAATGCAGGAACCAAGTAGATTTAGAAATATTTCCAGAGGAGAGGTGGATCATCGAGCTGCCAATGGTGCAAGGCTGGCTGCGTTGGCTATTGGCGACTACGACCTCTCATTACTGACTGGCATGATTTTGGTTTTACATAACTGTTATTATGTGCCTAGTGTTACCAAGAACATAATTTCTGTATCTTGTGTGAATATAGATGGATTTATTTTCATGTTTCGAAATAAGGTTTGTCTCTTTTATAAGAAAAATGTATGTTATGGTTTGACACATTTAAATAATGGTTTTTATGTATTAAATTACGAAAACCATTTATTGGCAATCAATAACAAAACAAACTCACATGACTTGTAGATCACCCAGTTGTGGCATCACCCTCTCGGTCATGTAAATTAGAAGAACTTGAAAAAGCTCTGCAAGATGGATATTTATACTCTACTGAGCTAAAACCACTTGATATATGTTAGGATTGTCTACAGGGTAAACTGAACAAGCCTCCATTTGGTGGACAGGGTGAAAGGGCCACAAAGCTTCTAGGATTGGTACACACGAATGTATGTGGACCATTTCCATTAGAATCTAGAGGTGGATATTCTTAAATCATTAATTTTACTGATAATTTGAGTAGATATAGATTTTTCTACTTAATGAGGTATAAGTCAGAAACCTTAGATAAATTTAAGGAATTCATGATTGAAGTAGTGAATCATCTTGGTAAGAAGATAAAGAATCTTCGATCAGTTCATGGTGGAGAATATCTGAACCAAGAGTTCATCGATCTTCTACGGGAGTCTGGGATTCTATCTCAGCTCACTCCTTATACACCATAGTGGAACGATGTTAGTGAAAGGTGGAACCACACCTGGTTGGACATGGTGAGGTCGATGACGAGTCATGCAGATCTTCCATTATCTTTATGGGGATATGCATTACAAACTGCAGCATACAAATTAAACCGAGTACCAACTAATGCATCAAATTGAATTCCCTTCGAGTTATGGAATGGAAAGAAATCCATTTTGTCGCATAAAAGTGTATGGGGATGCGAGGCATTTGTTAAGGCTTTATCAGGCAACAAACTAGAACCCTAGGGCATGACGTTTATCTTTATAGGATATCCTAAAGAAACGAATGGATATTACCTATATAACCCTCAGGACAAGAAAGTGACTCTCGCTAGAGAAGCTATCTTTCTTGAGAGGGATCACATCCTCAAAATGGATAGTGGGAGAAAAATTGACATAGATGAATTTAATGCTCAAGATGAAAAGGAGTTGGTACAGGAACAATTTCCACAGGTCCCCGTGGAAGAGGTTTCAGAAATACAAGTACTACGTAGGAGCTCAAGAGAGGTAAGGGAACCGGAGAGATTTGGTTTCCTAGTCGCTGGGGATGGTGAATCATTATTGTTGGATAATAATGAACCTATATCCTACAAGGAAGTAGTAGAAATCTTAGAAGATACAAGATGGATAGAAGCTGTGAATTCTGAGATGGATTACATGTATCAGAACCAAGTCTGGGTTCTGGTCGATGATTCAGTTGATGTAAATACAATTGGATGAAAATGGGTATTCCAGAGAAAACTGGACATAAAAGGTCAAGTTAGAACCTATAAAACAAGGATAGTGGCTAAAGGATTCAGACAGTGTTAAGTAATTTACTATGATGAAAACTTCTCACCAGTTGTCATGTTTAAATTCATAAGAATCATACTTGCCATAACAGCTTACCATGACAATGAGATTTGGAAAATGGATGTCAAAACAAAATTCCTTAATGGGAACCTTTAGGAAGATGTCTATATGAAACAACCAGAAGGCTTTGTGACACCAGGTGATTCCAAACGGGTTTACAAGTTGTAGAAATCCATTTATGGATTGAAGCCAGCATCCAGGTCATGGAACATTCGATTTGATGAAGCTATAACATAATTTGGTGTCATTAAGAATGAATGTTAGGCATATGTTTATAAGTGGATTAATTGAAATGAAATAGTTATCCTAGTAGTATATGTTGATGACATGTTACTTATTGGAAACGATGTACCAGTCTTACTGTTAGTTAAGGACTGGTTGAACAAGTGTTTCTCCATGAAGGACTTAGGAGAAGCAGCCTACATTCTAGGGATCAAGATCATTCGTGATAGATTCAAGAGGCTTCTTGGACTAAGTCAGGGTACATACATTGACCAGATACTAAATAGATTTAGTATGGAAAAATCCAAGAGGGGATTACTTCCAGCGTCACATGGTCTACATCTTTCTATGAAAATGTGTCCACAGACACAGCAAGAGAAAGATAGAATGAGTAAGATCCCATACGCTTCGACTATAGGATCCAGAATGTATGCCATGTAATGTACCAGGCTTGATGTTGCCTATGCACTGAGCATGGTAGGCTGATATCAAGTATATATAGGAGAACAACATTGGAATGTTGTTAAGACTATCCTTAAGTATCTGAGAAGAACTAAGGATATATTCCTGGTGTTTGGAGGAGACGAGGAGCTTGTCATTAGAGGGTATACTGATGCTGGTTTTCAGACAGATCAGAATGATTTGAAGTCACAATCTGGATATGTTTTCTATCTCAATAGAGGAGCTGTGAGCTGGAAAAGTTAAAGCATCTAGTTTTCGCCGATTCTATAGAGGATTCCGAATATATAGCGGCTTCTGATACAACCATGGAAGCCGTCTGGATTCAGAACATTGTCCAGGAGCTTGATGTGGTTCCTTGCAGTAAAGATCCCAATACATTGTATTGTGATAATACTATAGTGGTGGCTCTTGAAAAAGAACCAAGGTAACATAAATGGATAAAGAACATACTACAGAAGTATCACCTCTTAAGGGATTTTTATGATAGGGGTGAAGTTGCAGTGAGCAGAGTGTCCACAGAAGAGAACGCGGTGGTGTAACAACTCGATATTTTATGAAAAATATTCTTTTTAATTTTATTGATGTCTTGTGTTGTACACTACACCATGTTTAGCTTGTACTATACACAACACCGTATTAGCTTGCAGTATACGCAACACTATACTTGGCTCGTGTTACACACAATTTCATGTTCGTTTTGTGGAAATTATTCTACGTAACATTGAGTATAGATTTTGTTTAATGCATAAACTATATATGATTTGATTATGTTATACGAAACACCAAACGTAGCTTTCACTACATGCATCCCTGACTTGGCTTGCATAACACGCTATCAAGACCTTCTTTGATAGCGTATGTAGTACGCAATACCGAGTTTCATTAAACGAGATATTATTATAATATTACTATGAACTAGCCGTTATGAAGAGTAATACCCACTTTTTGGAATTTTATAAATTTTATATTTCAAAATGGACTTCATTTTTGGATTTGGAATATCAAAATTAGATTAGGGTGATTTTTTGGTATTTTTCTGAAAACTTTCAATTTTTGATTAATAGTGAAAACACTGAGTTACTATTTAAAAATCGACATTTTATTTAAATAATTATTTATTTTATATAAATTTATTTTAGGTCAAAATTGATACAAAATACCTATATAAGTTCAATTCAATTCATTGGAGTCATTTTATAATAATTTTAGGTATATAAAAATTTTATTGAACTTTTCACCGTCTTTTACCCACCTCCTAGGAGAATTTCCAAATTCACATAAAACATAATTTTACCGCTTCTGTGAGTGGAATTTCAAAAATATGAGAGACATGGTTAATATCAAGGACTAAAATGTGGTTTAATGAGATGAAAATAATTATTGGTGAATAGTAACATTTTACTTTTTTTTACCACGGTTAAAAGTAAATAGGGAAATTAAGGGTAAAAATGTTATTATTATTACCCTAACACATATCCTAATTCTATTGGATAAGTGTAATTCGATAAAAAACAACATTAGGAATAAAATATGACCATTTAGGTCCACTTGGATTAGATTAGGACGTTTAATATTATTTTATTTAAAGAATAGTTAAAATAGTTAAAATCAAAGTTTAATAACTAAAACATTTTTAATATAGTGTTATACATAATATAAATTAGACTATAAATATTCATTAGAAAGATAAAACGCTTTAATACATAATGGTATTTTATTTATAATTTTTAGACATTAAATAGTTTAATTTATTTATGACACAATGATGATGCAGTAATTATCTTATTAATGAAATATTGACATAATTCATATTATAAATACCCAAAGAAATGTAATTTATACTTTTTAAGAATTACACTAATTTTTTGGTTAATATGAAATGTTAGTATTTATTTAATAAACGTTTTTCGAACTAATAATTCTGTTATGATTTTGAGAAAAATCTATTACCAAATAGTGTCAAAATTGACATAAAATTGTTTTTAAAACAGATATTATATTATTAATTGTTATTTTATTCCTAAAATTATAATGTTCGGTCAAATGACTTAGATAAGGTTATATATATTAATAATAAACAACTTGGGGTTCGTTTGGCTGGTTATGGTAAGTTTATTATCCATATAGTGTAAGGAAACAAGAAGACATGGTAAAAGAAAAATTAATTAACTTAAAGTTAAATCTAAATGATGAGGTTAAAATAGAAACCTAAACTTGTATAAATTATATTTTATGAGCGTATTGAAACCCATACCCACCTTATCTTAGAAATAAATCAATTTGGAGCTATTTAAAACCGAATATGACTTTATAATAAAATAATATTTTTAGTTATTCCAAAGGTGCCTCTCTCTTCCCTTATAAAAGGGCACCTCATCCCTCTCTTCCTCACACCACATTGAGCCTTAATGCTCTGAAATCACCTGCCAAATTCTCTTCTCAACTTCCCTAGAAACATCCTAGTGGTCTTGATCTTCTTCAAAGACCAATTTCAGTGCCCTAAGAGGAGGTCTCAAAGAAGTGCTTCAAAGAAGAGTTAATATCTGTTACCGATTCATTCAACTTTATTTATTCTTACACTTCGTCTTCTTTAGTTGTTTCATTATGAAGTACTAACATCAGTATCACTCATATACTGATATTTTATTATAAGCATTTAACAACCCTATTTCACAATCTATCCATCCTACGGAAAATGAAATCACCGCACGTGAGTACGTACGGAATACCGTCTCCACGCCGTGGTGTAATCTTTTTTTCCAACACCACCTTACTTGGATGGGTATAATGGTGTAAAGAATAACTATACATAGTTATTATAACATCATAATGATTCTGATATATTGTATCATCCACTCCAATTCAATTCAATAATTATGGGAACGATATCATCGCTTGTGCGTACGTACGGACTACCGTCTCCATGACACGATGAGATCCATTCTCAATGATTAACCATTAATGAATGATTATAAAGTATATATAATAAGTAATCCTGAAATATATGACATAATAATGATACTAGATTTATGTATATATATATATATGTATGTCATCCACTTAATTCCATTCAATTCAATAAGGAAACGAAAACAGCGTTCAAGCGTACGTACGGCCTACCGTCTCCATGAACTGTGTATTTCATTCCATTTATTGATCTATTATATATATGTATATTCTGAATATATATTATATATAAATCATGTTTTATATTCTGGAATTATGTAATCATGATCTAAGTAATCATATGAATAATTACAAGTCAAAACATGGACGAAAAATGAAATGATTTTACCCAAAATGCTATTTAACATGGATTTTACAAAAGAACGGGTAATATAAAGTCATTAGTGAACCATCTATGATATCATAAAAATGAATATGATTCTATAATAATTCAATGAAATTATTTAAATCATTATACAGGAGGTTCGGATACGTACGAAGCATATCGGACCTAAGGTAAGGGATAACTATTCCAATCTCATTCTTATCTGAGATTGTTTATTCGTAAGTATTTACTAGGGTTATTGTTCTCATACATGTCCATGTTTCCTAAAAAAGGTTTCATGTATGTTTAATTTCCTTTTTACCCATTTTTGACTTTTACTACATGGTATGTATGGAATCTTTCTCTTATAAGGTACTTTTTTACTTTTTCGGAAAAAGTACAAGAAGAATGTTTTTTTAACTTATACGACACGAATAGATTTTTACGATTTTATAAAGCCTTATTTTCATGAAGCTTCCTCCAAAATATTTCATGACTATTTTCGACATAATATTTTTCATTTAAAATTTCATGACGTTTTGTGAAAGAAAATGATTTCAAAGAAGAAAGGATATTTTCCTCAAGAATTCATTTCAAGTGTTTTATCAAAACCATTTTCCATCTACGATGACATTATTTCATATGTGTATTTTTCATGTATAATGTCTCTATTATTTACATGGTTTCTCTTTTCTTATTATTAAATGATATCCATTTCTTTTATATGGATTATTTGATGATGGGATAATGTTTACGAAACCCATTTTATTCGTTTGGGTTATTATGAATGATGTATGTTTATTTTGTGGAACAAGTAATAATGATTTCATTATGAGATTAGTGGGACCTATATATCTCTCCAATGCATTGGGTAAAGATTTATATGTCATGAGATAGACATGGCTGGAACGACAAGTTAAATCGGTTCAGTAATACAGGACTGGAACGAGGAGTGAACTCGATTCAGAAAGGGGCCTTTTCCAATAAGATGGTTTTGGAAGCAATGCCTTGGCTAATATGGAAATCATAACATGTTCTTAATAGTTTGTCACAATTACATGTTTTATTCCCATGCTATTTTATTATGATTGATGTTCCCTCATGATATATGCCTTATGTTCTTCCAAGATTCATGTCTTTGCGGAAGATTTTGATGTTTAGATTTTATGTTCATGTTTTTGCATTCAAATGTTTATGGATTGCTTTATGTTCTCTATGTTTACCCTTACTGGGCATTTGAGCTCACCACTTTTTTGTTTTCTTTTCCCCAGGATATAAAGAAAGGTTTTAGGTAAGAAAAAAAGGGGAAGATCTTTAGGGGAGATGTTGAAAATCTTTCACCACGATTAGAAGATTACGATCCAGGTTTCCAAAGACACTACACTATTACGGTCCGTGTGTGTCTATTTTTGTTATGTACTAAGTATTCCTCAAAAGTAATGTAATGTCCATGTACGTCAAGTTTCGTGTCTCTACAGTTGGTATCAGAGGAAATGTTTAGTCAACCTTTGGAAACTAAGATGCAAGAACTTTAGTGAGATCCCTAGAGATATTTCTATGGTATGTCTAGGGATGTCCCTAAGGTTAAGTATATGTATAGGTTATAATCCTAGAATTATAGCAATGATATTAGAATTAAACCTAAGATGTTAGATGTCAAAGGTACTCCCACTTGATTATATTATTTTCCTTGTATGATTTTTACCTCTCATATAATTCTTTTTGTGTTTTAGTCAATGGAAAGAACCAGATGGAATTCGGTAACATTAAATCCAATGGAAAAATTGTAGACTATGAGCAACAAAATTGTTTAATTCCTAGAGAGAAAGATATTTTTATTATACCGAATCAGTCATTGTGATATTTTATTAACAAGGTGATATTTTGTGGTATTCCTAATTCATCATATAAGAGTAAGATAGACTTTTATTCATGTTCGCATGTTGAGGTGCATAAAGAAAGGAAGATCGAGACTTCTAAAGAAGGGAAGAAGAACCTTGAGGAATACCTCAAATGGAGGGACATATGATATCTGTGTGGAGAAAAGTGTCATAGAGTGAAAGACTGTTATGGAGTTCAATATCTTATTTGTGGAGAACATGGGCATTACCCAACACAATGCCCTAACCTAAAAATCTACTTCTAAATCAAGGAAGGATTTTTTCCAGGATAATCATTGAAGAGGATGGATTGAAGTGTTTATGTATTGGTATTCAAGAATAATATTGTTGAGGTACTTTTATGGTGTATTAAAATATTTTTGTATTGGTCTATTGTGGTTTTCAATGACTTTATGGTACCGGTAACCATGAAAAGTGATTCAAATATTTTGGAAAGTAGATGATATGAGCATAATGAAGGGATAAGGATAAAATTAAATGTTTGACAGTATTCATGAGCTCATGATTGATATAAAGACTAAGTGATATCATGGTTTGAGTATATAAAAATTTTGGGATTTTGGTATGTGGAAAGAGTTAACTTTTTACAACATTGATGTTTTCACACAGGTTAAATGGGTAATCATTTTTTTTCCAGACAATACATGATTAAGGGATTCACATGATTGGAATGTGATCAACAAGATATATCAGGGATAAATGATGGTATTTACATGCTCGGTAGATGAAATTTATAGTAATTGTTTTCTTTATAATATAATCTTGTACAGAAATATTTTGGATAAGATTAAGATTTGAAATGGATTATGTTGAACATAAGTTAGTTTAAGACTAGAACTGTTTTTGATATTATCGATGGAATGTCATAATGAGGTAATTTTAGAAAAAGGACAACCTGCAGGACGAGCGACAACTCGTCGCGTCAGACAAGGCAGTGGGAATCGAACCCACCACTGAAGTGCGACATGCCTTTATCGCCTACCACTAGCCTACAGAAAGTCCCTAGTTAGTAGAAACTAGTTTTATTTTATTAAGCGGTGTGATATATGAAGTATAAGTTCATTTTTGTAATCGTATATGATTAACCTCACCATAGATAGACTTATGTATATTTGATAACTTTTTCTAACGTTTTGTTTGAAAGAGATGGAATGACCCATCATTCTATCACATGATTTGTTAAAACTTCATGAATAACAAATTCAACTTCATTTCTTTAAGAGATGAAGTAGAAATTTTTCAAAGCACAAACAACAGTGAGATTGTACGAAAATCAAGCAAGTATTTCTTCTAATGCAATATTTTTAAACTTTAGGGTAATGATATTGAAAACCAAAAATGTTGTCCTAGTGCTCTTATATCCGATGAATCAGATGGTACCTTAAATCATTATAAATTTATGGATTTGTGATTGATGTATTTTTCATATCCATGTTATCTACCACTCTCCATCAGAACTTGATGGTTAGATTTTTCTTCCATATCCATATTTTCACCTATGTTCTCATATGTGGAAACACAGTGATTAGTTAATTTGGGTAACCGTTAAGTTTTATACTTTAGTTTTTAAAGTTATGTTTTAGTATTTCATTTTACGATTTGGGTTTCAATTAAAGAAACTTTCAAGTAGAAAACCATGTATAACCCTGACAAACTTCGAGGGCGAAATTCATTTTAAGGGGGGTAGAATGTAACAACCCAGTATTTTATGAAAAATATTCTTTTTAATTTTATTGATGTCTTGTGTTGTACACTAAACCAAGTTTAGCTTGTACTATACGCAACACCGTATTAGCTTGCAGTACACGCAACCCTATTCTTGTCTTGTGTTACACACAATTTCAAGTTCGTTTTGTGGAAATTATTCTACGCTACATTAAGTATAGATTGTGTTTAATGCATAAATGAAATAAGTTTTGATTATGTTATACGCAACACCAAACGAAGCTTTCAATATACGTAGCCCTGACTTGGATTTCATAACACGCAATCAAGACCTTCTTTGATAGCGTATGTAGTACACAATACCAAGTTGCATTAAACGAGATATTATTACAATATTACTTTGAACTAGTCATTATGAACAGTAATACCCACTTTTTGGAATTTTATAAATTTTATCTATCAAAATGGACTTCATTTTTGGTTTTGGAGTATTGAAATTATCCAAGGGTGAATTTTTGGTATTTTTATGAAAACTTTCAATTTTTGATGAATAGTGAAAATACTGAGTTACTATTTAAAAACCGAATTTTTATTCAAATAATTATTTATTTTATTTAAATTTATTTAAGGTCAAAATTCATACATAATACCTATATAAGTTCAATGCAATTAATTGGAGTCATTTTATAATAATTTTAGATATATAAAAATTTTATTGAACTTTTCACCGTCTTTTACCCACCTCCTAAGAGAATTAACAAATTCACATAAAACGTAATTTTACCACTTCTGTAAGTGGAATTTAGAAAATCCGAGATACACGGTTACTATCAAGTTCTAAAATGTGGTTCAATGAGATTAAAATTATTTTTGGTGAATAGTAACTTTTTTCTTTTTTTAACCACGGTTAAAAGTAAATAGGGTAATTAAGGGTAAAAATGTTATTATTATTATCCTAACACATGTTCTAATTCTGTTGAATAATTTTAATTCGACCAAAAACTACCTTATGAAAAAAATATGACCATTTAGGTCCACTTAAATTAGATTACGAAATTTAATATTATTTTATTTAAAGAATAGTTAAAATAGTTAAATTCAAAGTTTAATAACTAAAACATTTTTAATATAGGGTTATACATAATATAAATTAGACTATAAATATTCATTAGAAAGATAAAAATATTTTATACATAATGGTATTTTATATATAATTTTTAGATATTAAATAATTTAATTTATTTATGACACAATGATGATGCAGTAATTATCGTATTAATGAAATTTTGACATAATTAATATTATAAATACCCAAAGAAATTTAATTTGAGACTTTTTATAAATTCCACTTATTTTTTAGGTTAATATAACATTTTAGTATTGATTTAATTAACTTTTTTCGAACTAATCATTCTGTTATGATTTTCACAATAATCAATTACCAAATAGTGTCAAAATTGACATAAAATAGTTTTTAAAACAAATATTATATTATTAATTGATATTTTATTCCTAAAAATCTAATGTTCTGAAAACTGACTTAGATAAGGTTATATATATTAATAATAAACAAATTGGGGTTCTTTTGGCTTGTTATGGTATGTTTATTAACCTTATATTGTAAGAAAACAAGAAGACACGATAAAAGAAAAATTATTTAACTTAATGTTAAATCTAAATGATAAGGATAAAATAGCAACCTAATCTAGTCTAAATTCTATTGGATGACAGGATTTAGACCCATACCCACCTTAGCTTCTAAATAACTCAATTTTTATCTTTTTAAAACCGAATATGACTTTATAATAAAATAATATTTCTAGTTACTCCAATGGTGCCCCTCTCCTCCCTTATAAAAGGGCACCTCATCCCTCTCTTCCTCACACCACATAGAGCATTCATTCTCGGCCAAAACCTTCCAAATTCACTTCTACACTTCCCTAGAAACATCCTAGATGTCCTGGTCTTCTTCAAAGACCAATTTTAGTGCTTTAAGAGGAGGTCTCAAAGAGGTGCTTCAAAGAAGAGGAAATGTCTGTTACCGATTCTTTCAACATTATTTCTTCTTCCACTTATTCTTATTTAGTTGTTTCATTATGAAGTAATAACATAAGTATAACTCATATACTGATATGTTATTATAAGTATGAAACAGCCCTATTTCACCATCTATCCAAACTATGGAAAATGAAATCACCGTGCGTGCGTACTTATGGAATACCGTCTCCACGCCGTGGTGTAATCTGTTTTTCCAACACCACCTTACTTGGATGGGTATAATGGTGTAAATAATAACTATACATAGTTAGTATAACATCATAATGATTCTGATATATTGTATCATCCACTCCAATTAAACTCAATAATTATGGGAACGATATCATCGCTCGTGCGTACGTACGGACTACCATCTCCACGATGCGATGAGATTCATTCTCAATGATTAACCATTCATGAATGATTATAAAGTATATATAATAAGTAATCATGAAATATATTACATAATAATGATAATGGATTTATTTATATATATATATATGTATGTCATCCACTTAATTCCATTCAATTCAACAAGGAAACGAAAACAGCGTTCATGCATACGTATGGCCTACCGTCTCCATGAACAGTGTATTTCTTTCCATTTATCGATCTATTATATATATGTATATTATGAATATATATTATATATAAATCATGTTTTATATTCTTGAATTAATTAATCATGATCTAATTAATCATATGAATAATTACAAGTCAAAACATGGACGACAAATGAAACGATTTTACCCAAAATGCTATTTAACATGAAATTTACAAAAGAACGGGTAGTATAAAGTCATTAGTGAACCATATATGATATCATAACAATGAATATGATTCTGTAATAATTCAATGACATTATTTAAATCATTATACTGGAGTTTAGGATATGTACGAAGCATATCCGACCTAAGGTAAGTGATAACTTTTCCAATCTCGTTCTTATCCGAGATTGGTTATTCATAAGTATTTACTAGGGTTATTGTTCTCATCCATGTCCATGTTTCCTAAAAATGGTTTCATGTATGTTTAATATCATTTGTACCCATTTTTGACTTTTACTACATGGTATGTATAGAAAATTTCTTTCACAAGGTACTTTTTGACTTTTCCGGCAAAAGTACGAGAAGAATGTTTTTTTAACTTATACGGCACGAACAGATTTTTATGATTTTATAAAGCCTTATTTTGAAGAAGGTTCCTCCAAAATATTTCATGTCTATTTTAAAAAAGTCTTTTTCTTTTAAAATTTCATGATTTTTTGTGAAATGGAATTGATTTTGAAGAAGAAAGGATATTTTCTTCAAGAATTCCTTTCATGTGTTTTATTAAAACCATTTTCCATCTAAGATGAAATTATTTAATATGTGTATGTCTCAAGTATAATGTCTCTATGATTTAAATGGTTTCCCATTTCTTATTATGAAATGATATCCATTTCCTTTATATGGATTATGTGATTATGGGGTGATGTTTATTAAAACCAT
Source organism: Viscum album (assembly GCA_963277665.1). Lineage (NCBI taxonomy): Eukaryota > Viridiplantae > Streptophyta > Magnoliopsida > Santalales > Viscaceae > Viscum > Viscum album. The sequence goes on along the minus strand of OY728145.1, from coordinate 1,078,593,848 downwards.
TTTAGTCGTTGGGTTATTGTGAACGATGTATGTTTATTTTGTGGCACAAGTAAGAATGATTTCATTATGAGATGTATGGGACCTATACCTCCCTATAATGAATTGGGTAAAGATTTATATCTCATGAGATAGACAAGGTTGGAATGGAAAGTTAAACAGGTTCAGTAATACAGGACTGGAACGAGGAGTGAACCCGATTCAGAAAGGGACTTTGTCCACTAAGATGGTCTTGGAAGCAATGCCTTGGCTAATATGGAAATCATAACATGTGTTTAATGGTTTTCCACAATTACAGGTTTTATTCCCATGCTATTTTATCATGATTGATGTTCCCTCATGATATATTCCTTACGCACTTCCAAGATTCATGTCTTTGCTCAAGATTTTGATGTTTAGATTTTATGTTCATGTTTTTGCATTCAAATGTTTATAGATTGTTTGATGTTCTCTGTGTTTACCCTTACTGGGCATTTGAGCTCACCCCTTTTATGTTTTCATTTCCCCAGGATTTAAAGAAAGGTTTTAGTTAAGAAAAAAAGAGGAAGACCTTTATTGGGGATGTTGAAGATCTTTCACCACGATTAGTAGATTACGTTCCATGTTTCCAAAGACACTGAACTATTATGGTCCTTGTGTGTCTGTTTTTATTATGTACTATGTAATTTCCATGTACATCATGTTTTAGGTCTCTACAGGTGGACCCCATGACTAAAGTCCTATCTTAGCAGAAGCTTGAATATCATGTGAGAGCTAGCGGGTTGAAGGTTGTTGGTAGTTAGATCTAGCACAAGTGGGAGTCTGTTGGAGTTGGTGGCCTAGAATAAACTAATTTTTACTTTATTCATTAATAAAATCCTTATCATATCTGGTTTTTTCTTCTACGTGACAATGCATGTGATAATGTCCTAAGGAGAGCTGTTTCATTAAAGGGTCATAGCGGATCCCTGCAATGATGAGAAGTCGAAATTGCCATAACACTGTTCTTGAATATATGTTCTATGGCCATATGATGTTATTTGCGGGATAAAAATAATACATGTCATTAGGTGTGAGAAATCATAAAACTTTGAAGCACCTTCTAATGGTGTGCGCCCTTGGTAATATCCAGGATGATATTATGAGAACGAGACCCACCAGTAGGAAATCCAAATTTCATAGTGTCATTGGATGTTTCTATCTGTGGACGTGTGTATTGGTCCTTAGACTTTAAGATTATTATTAATGGGTATTACAACTCGCGCCCATAGATGTATTGGAGAAAATTGTGACGACACACTGTTCGCTGCGAGGTAGGATACGTTGGGTGTGTCATGAGTAATAATGCATTAATAGAAAATGTGGCAAAGGATTTGTCCCTTCTGTTCCATTACAGAATTAAATATCTCAGGCCCTTTGATCCAATTGATATAGCCTAAATAAATCCATGTTCATGGTAAGTTATGGGCGAGTTCAATTCCGGGAAGTAAAAGAAAGAACAATTGAGAACATGGGTTGATGGCACTAGCATTCAACCTGCTTGATTAGAGATATCGAGACAAAGGGATTATATTACACGGTATGCGTTCGTAGGAGGTGACACGTCATGGCAGCGTTGACTTCTTTCTCTATGGGTGCCTTGGTGTATTGCTATATGCTAACCTTGGACTCTAGGCAGGCTCCATCTAATGCCACTGAGAAAAAGGCCTAGAGGGTCAAACACTACGTGTGTCCATGTATCTCGATTAAATATTAATTTAACAAGTTAAATAAATATTATTACCAACTATGGTTTAATAATTATTTAAGGATGCCTGATCGAATTTATTTTGACACTAGTTATTCGAGAGAATATATTGTGGGAAAAATAATATATTTATTAGCGCGTAATGAAATTACATTTATTTAAGAAATAAATTTCCATTACTCAAGGTCAAATAAATGAGGTGGAGAAAAATGGAAAAATAAAATTACACGCCATGTGTATTAAATATACACGCCGTGTATTAATTATTACATGCTGTGTAGTTTTCCAGTCAGGTTTTTGAGGATATAATATTGTTTTATTAAAAGATATTAATTATAATCTGTGTGGGCGCATGTCAGGGAATTTATAATTCCACATAGGGTTTCAATAAGAGTTAATGAAATAAATAAAACGCGTAACGCATTTATTTATTGTCATAACTCTATTAACCTCAAACCCGATTATAAATATCCTCACAACCCCACCACTTTTGAAGAGCCATTGTTGTGCACAATAGATTTGGAAATACTCTAAAGCCAAGAGAGAATTCCTTTTCCACTAAGAACACCCTCAAGTTACGAGAGCGAGATCCTCCACCAAATCAAGGCGGTCGAAGGCGGAATCACAAGGCAAGGTTCTTCCACGCTAGCAACCGGAGATCCCTTCGGAGACATCCCGAGATATGTGGAGCACATGTGGATCACCGCTAGAGTAATCATATACTTGGATTCTACGACGCAACAAAAGATCACATGATCATGATCGGAGACATCGATGAAGAAATAATTTCACTGAGGTAATTCTTGTGAATTAATTAAATTATTTATAACCAATATATGATGAACCTATCTCAATGGTTCCAGGACTCTTCTTTTCTTTTTTGTTCTTCATTACATTCCGAAGATCCGGCATTTTATATCGTGACAGATCTCTGATTGAACATTGTTTAACGCTAAAATTAAAGTTGGGCAAACCCACCAATGCGCTACCGTTGCGCCCAGAAACTACACCTAGAACCAAATTTCTAATAAAAAAACTTTCCACTAGTCAATCATAGAAAATGAGTGTAATGAATTATATTTTTCTTTTATATATTTGTTGTATTTGAGAGTTTTAAAACATGTGGAATGGAATGATAAGGAATTATAGTATATTAGATGATTATTAGAGAGTTTTTCTTTACCACATGACATTTAATGGTCTCTCAATCCATGTTTTGCCATTTTAAACTCTATTTTCTCCCCTCTAAATTTGGGGTCATTGAATAAATAAAAAATATTAATTATTATAAAATAATTTATAAAAAATTAGACAAAATAAAATGGTTTTAAATAGTTGATAATTTTAAAAAAAAATTATAAAAAATTTTATTTCATAATTTTATAAATTAAAATATTGTAAAACTATTGCATTACACCCTACCCCTCAATTAATGTGTGTTTTTTATTAAAATTTTGATTTTAAATAGAAATACACAATTTTAGTCATACTAGTCACACTAGTTATCACATTGATGTGTGGATTATTTTAATATATCATGTATGATTTATAGATCATTTTTCTAAAATATCAAGAAACCCATAGTGTGTTTTCTCGATTTTTAAAAAGTGACTCATGGTTTGAACTAAAACATAACTTTTAAAAAGATAACACAACATTTGAGTCATACTGGTCACATAATGTGTTGGATTAATGTGTGGCTAATTTGTACATATGACATTACTAATGGATATCTTTTCTGAAGTGTCAAGATAGTAAGAAATAAATTTAGCAGTTATGAGTATGTGACGTGTGTTTGGAAGTAAAATGTTGGTTTGAATCATGAAATCCAATTTCAATCATACGTGGCACATTTTGTGTTTGATTTATATGTATATAATTCATATATATCACAAATGGATTAAAGATATTTTTCCAAAATTAGCACAACCCCAGTGTTTTTCCCATCTTTTGTTGAATGATGCATGTTTTGAACTAAAATATTACTTTTAAACTAAAAACAAGCAACTTCAATCATACTAACCACATTGTGTTTCACGTATATGTAAAGATAGTTATTATAAATCAAAAATGACTTATGGACCTCTATCCTAAATTATAAACCCAATACTATTGGCTTTGATTGGTTTTCCGTTACTGACACAAATTTTGAACTAAAATATGACATTAAAATTAAAAATACACACTTTCAGTCATATCAGACATATCACGTGTCAGAATGACTTGAGGTTGATTCCTACATGTCGAAAATGACTTATGGATAATTTTACTAATGCTTCAAGACAATTCAAGTGGTTTTATATTTTTAATGAGTGACACATGCTTTGAACTAAAATGTATCTTTTGAACATAAAACACACACTTTTAGTCATTCCAAGAACATCATGTGATGAATTAATGTTTTGTTGATTTGTACATGTAAAAAATAACGTATGGATTTTTTTCCTAAGGTATTAATTTAATTTGATCATGTTTTACTGGTTTTGTGTAAGTGATGTCTGTTTTGAAATAAAAAGTTGATTTTAAAAACAAATATTCACTTTCTATCATAATGATCGCATTGTGTCTTGGACTAAAATGAGGTTAAATCTTAATCATCCCAAATGACATATGGATCATTTTACTAAAGTATAAAGACAATATAATCATGCTTTCTCTATTTTTAGTGAGCGATGCATGTTTTTGAAATAAAATGTCTCTTCTAAACAAAAAATATGCACTTTGAGTCATATCAGCCACCCCGTATATCATATTCATGTGTGATTGATTCATACTAATTGAAAATGACTTTTGTATCAAGTAAATTTGAGCACATTTTTTCAATACTAATTAGGTGATGTGTGTTTTGCCCAAAAATGTTGATTTTAAACAAAAACACACACTTTTTGTCATACCAGAAACACCGTATGTCAAATTGATTTGGGGATGATTCATACACATCAAAAATGTATTATAGATCACTATAAAAAAACAACAAAAAACCTTAGTTGGTTATCTTAGCTTTCTGTGAGTGGTGCATGTTTTGAACTAAACTATCACTTTTTAATTAAAAACACACACTTTCAATCATATCAGAAATTTCTTGTGTTAGATTGATGTGTGGTATATTTATGCACATCAATAATTGAGTATGGATAATTTCACTAAATTATCATTTCAATATAACCATGTTTTATCATTTTTGAGTATGTTATCTGTATTTTGAACGAAAATGTCAATTTCTAAGAAAAACATGCACTTTGATTCATATCATGAAACCTTGTGTCAGATTTTCAGGTGGATGATTCCTACAAATCACAAATGACTTATGATTCATTTCTAGAAATTAACAAGACAATAAAAGAGTGATTTATTATTTTTTTATGAGTGATGTATGTTTTGAACTAAAATTTTACTTTTAAACTAAAAACATAGACTTTGATTCCTTTCAGTCCCACGAGATGTCAAATGGATGTGAGACTAATTTTCACACGTCAAAAATAAATTATAGATTGTTTTCTTGAATGTTATAGGTGAAAAAGAAGTGTGTTATGGGTCGTTCCAAACATTATTTTTGTGACAATTGATGACTAAGTCAATATTTAAATGAAAATAAATGTCATGATCAATGGAATTAAATTAATGAATATAGAGAACTGATAAATGACAGAACTGAAGTGAAGGATCATCAGATATTATTTATAATTATTTTAAGAAATTAATGATTTACCTTGTGAGAAATACTTTCTTCATTGATGGATCTGACCACAGATCTACTTCATGTTTTCATTATCTTGTAAGAATCAAGAATAAATTCCCTCTTGTGATGATCAAGATGTGTTTGAAATAACTCAGAACATCGCCATTGAAATCTAAAAGTTCCTACAAGGTATATCCTAATCCTTATGTCATTCTCCTCTGATCAAACTAAGAATCAATTCAAAAGGATCGTCCTTGATATCTATTGATTCTAGTGTGGAAGGTGGAGGATGACACACTACAAAACATTAAACATCAATAATTAAATAACCTATCAACAAAAATGTCATCAGAAATACTATTTTTTTCAATGGTCCATTTTAAGTACTATTTTTTGTGAATGTACATTGTAAATAATCTAGCATGGTTTTTTAAAAACTTATTTGTGATAGGTGGACCCTCCCATCACAAATAAGAATTAGTGATGGGGGGCTGACCTGTCGCAAATAAGTTAAAAAAATAAAAAATAAAAATAAAAAAGTAAAATAATAAAAATATAATAAAAAATATCATAAAAATATTTAAAAAATATTAAATAAAATATTAAAAAAATATAATTAATAAATAATAAAAAAAATTAAATAAATAATAAAAAATATTAAAAAATAAAAATTTAAAAAACAATACAAATAATAATAATAAAAATATTTTCAATAATACAAAATAAGCTCTATATTGAATTGTAATTATATTAAATAATTAAAATAATTAAAAAATATGCACATTCAAATGTTTCTAAAAAATACATAAATCCCTGAGGGGGTGGGGGTTATCTGGATAAGGAGGTGGAGGGATCCTCATCCTTAAACCACGAGTTAGACATCGCATTTACTACATATCTTATTGGTGATGCTACTCTAGCAATCAATGCATCTTCTCCTCCTACTACTGTTGTTGCTACCATTAACAAGTCATAGTCTGCCTGCCTTGGTTTGGGTGACCTAATGACAAAATCGGACCAGGATGAGAGAAATTGGTTATTTCTAATCACCATAATGATTGAATATTGTTTGATTAAATAAAATGGTATAAATCATAGATTTGGTAATCATCAGACGGTGAAGCCAATTTATGTCAAATGTGTCCAAATTTTTCCCTGCACCAATTTATGCCTACCATGTATAGCCATCAATTCATATTCTCCTCCTACTAAAGTTGTTACTTCTATCATCGAAAAATCACATTCCTTTATCCATAGTTATGGTCACCTAATAAAAAATTTGGCACGGTTGGCATAAATTAGTTATTTCTAATCACCTTAAGATTGAAAATTCTATGATTTACTAAAAATGAATAAATCATAGATTTTACAATCATCAAATGATGAATAAAATTTATGCATCCATGTCCAAATTTCTTATTTCACCAATTTATGCTAACCATGTCTGGTAATCAACACATCTTCTCCTCCTACTACTACTTTTGTTGTCCTCGACACATCACATTTTCCTTCCTTAATATATACTAGTCACACCGTGTGTCGAATTTTGGGGTGGTTGATTCTTAAACATCTCAAAGTCTCAAAAAATCCTAAATGCCAATATAACCATGTTTCCACTATCATTATATATCAAACATACAACACTTTATATTGACATGATGTTCATTGCCAATTTTTTTTCTTATGTTTGAAAGTCAGAAGAGGAAAAGAAGCTCATGTTCCCATTATATCACGAGAAGTCACCACAATGGGCACATGAGCTTCTTCTACTCTACTAGATTTCAACAATGAGAAAGGTTTTTTTGGCTAACAACAACGAATCAATATGCATTATTGGCAGTTCATTAATGAAAGGTAATAAATATGGAAAATGTGGATACATTGGTAGAAAGAATCATTTTTCCTCTTTTGTGTATTTTTTGCTGATAGTTGAAAGAAAAATATGACTTCCTAAAAGATCTGTGAAAAAACTAAATAATAATTAGATGATAATGATAAAGAAATTAACATAAAAATAGTAGATAAAATGATGAACATATTAATAAAATAAGTAATATGACATCACCTTTTCTTAATGGTTGTGTGCATTCTAGAAGAATTTCATAATTATTCCCAATTACTGTTAGTTGTCAATAAATACTGCTAATTATCTCTAATTACCACTAATTACTACTAATTATAGCTAATTACCACTAATTTTTACTAATTAATGTTAATTACAAGTAGATTTTGCTAATTACTACTACTTACCACTAATTATTATTAATTATCGCTAATAATAACTAATTATTAAAAATTACCACTAATTTTTGCTAATTACCATTAATTTTTACAAATTACCATTAATTTCCATTATTTATCACTAATTACAGTGAATTATTTTAAATTACCATTAATTATTAATAATTCTTATTATTTATGGCTAATAACCACTATTTATCAAAATTTATTGCTACTTATTACTATTTATTACAATTTGTTACTATTTTTTTCTAATTATTAGTTATTTATTACTTATTTATTATTATTTATAAGTATTTATAACTAATTATCACTATTTATTACTAATTATTACTAATTATTATGATTTTCCGCTAATTATTACTAATTACCGCTAATTATTACTATTTATTACCAATTATTACTATTCATTACAATTAATTTCTATTTATAACTAATTATTACTAATTAAATCTAATTGCCTCTAATTAACGCTAATTATTATTATTATTTATCTAATTATTACTACTTATTAATAACTGTTTCTAATTATTACCTAACAATTACTACTTATACCTAATTATTAATAATTATTCTTAATTATTAATAGTTCTTCCAAATTATTACAAACTATTTCTATTTACTAGTACCCAACATATGCATATACACAATATACTTAATTAATTAAAAATTCAACCACACACACACACTCACTCATAATTTAATGTTTAGACAATTCCAACAGGGAAAGAGAATGGAATGCTAGATTAAATAATAGTTTATACTAAAAAAACTGAATTATAATTAAATAGTTGAAAATATGAACTGAAATTTGATATATCTAATCAATTTTTTTCATTCTACACTAATATTCAATGAATTTACGTTTAATAACATCTAATGTTGAACCATCTCTACCACATATAGTGGTGTCTTCATCTCCTGTATCAAATATTTCTTGATCAAATTCATGTTCTAATTGTCTCTAGAAATAATATGTTATGTAAAATGTGATACATAGTACATAAACTAAAGGATGATAAAGTTGTAATAGTTTCAAATACATTAGCCACATAAATCAATGAAATACGTAATTCAATGTGATTTTAACTTAAATGTACATAAATTCGACTTTCATTTCACTATATTTTAAAATTCAGACGTTTGACGGGGGAGACTGATGAAACACATCCATATTCTGATGTTAAGTGTATGATGGATGTGAAATAAAACCACCCCGATGCGTGATTGTGCTTTATTTCATAATAATATATCCAGGCATATCTTCTCTTTGTTTCATAATACTATATCTAGTCCAATCAGGCAATTAATCAAATGCATGCTTGAGTTACTATTTCAGAAAATCGGTTCATTCATGACCCCCTCCATGAAACCACACTCATTTAGTTCTAGATTCATTTAATCATATACAACTACCTTTTCTGCCTGACATATATACTCATGATGTGATTTAATCTTTCATTTCCATTAAATGCATTGCTTTTTATGTACTTGTTGATTAATTTGACATAAGACTCACATAATGATGTGATGAACGAAATTTCATTTTGATTCAATCTATTTTGGCATACAACTCCAAATTTATTAGGTGTTCTTCCATGTCTTCTCAAAGTATCTCCACCTCTTGTACTATCCCAAAATTAACTTAATAAACTTGATTTCATTTATGATCAATAATAATAACATCACATCTATCCTTTGGTTCCATAATTCTTCTATTTGGTCCAGCGATCACAACCAATGATATACATTATTACAACATGTAACAACTATCCTTACCAAGATTAAATAGTATTTACGATGTAGTTTTACTTTGATATGGAGTTATTAACCTAATAACATCAAACATTGGTATTTTCCCTTTATTACACTCAACCTTAAAATAAATTATCTTCATTCTTTTTTAGTATTGTAATAAATATTGCTTCATAAGTGGATTAAAAATAGGGATAATGACCACTGTGGACTAAAAGAGGGCCCTAATGCCAATGATGGACTCTAGACAGTTTTATGAATATTGAAAAAAATTGTTCATAGAACTGGAGGAGGTCTTTAAATGGAATTAGGGGCCACTATTTGTCCCTAAATGTCATTCTCCCTACAATATATTAATAGGTATCAACATATTTATAGTGAATAGAAAAAATATATACAATGAATATAAATCATATTACAATGAATAAAATACATTAGAAACACATAAATTATTATTTTATCATAGAATGTTTTACCACTCATTAGAAGTGACAAGTAATTTTAAGGATTAATTTGACATAACTAATTGAAAAATATTTATAGAGGTGTTCTTTCAGATAAGTGACTTCAAACATAGCCTTAACACTTCAGAAAATAAAAATGTTCACTTTTTTCATTTCCCACCTATGAGGTTGAGCATATATTTAATCTCCTGCCAACAAAACTATCAATATTTTCTCCTCATGATATTACACTATCAATAGTTTTATTAAGTATAATTTTTTTTTTCAACCAACTATTATTGAATCGTTAGTAACTTTTCTTCTTCCCTAGGGTCCTAACAGTTGTTCAAATCCGGATTTATATAGGGAAAATATTGAATTTTATCTATTTACACAGTCTCCACGAGACCAAATTTTTTTATATTCATCTAAAACCTGGTTGAGCATAGAAAATTCAATCATAACCGGATAGTGATCATTCATAAAGCCCATTTCACAGAGACCATCACTGTTGTAAGAGTGAAATTAATATTTTTCATGCTAGAGAAACTGTTACTGGTCCCGAGAGGTGTGGTTTGCGATTTTGAGGCTATCAAAGAGGATAAAATCCTTAGTGTTGGATCTCTAGAAGTAGCTGAAATAGTTCGTATCCAAAACTAGCCACTTGATGATTAAGTATGATCCCATGTCTAGACAACATTTCAATACTAGAATTACCATAAACATGTCCATGGAAAGACTCAAAATAAATAGTGATATATAATGTTAAAATATAAATATTAAAAATAATATCATATTCATAAACATTCTCTTATAATGATTTATCAACAAACTCACAGGTTTCTTTGTGCTATGAGTCAACACAGTGTAGCATGGATGATGGGAAAATGATATTGTAAAATTTGAAAATAAGAAGATAAGGAAGGAATATTAAATGATTAAAGAGAAATGATAAGGGGGAGGTGGATGTGTTACCTATATATCATAGTAGATTGAAGACATTTTATTTGATAAGAAAAGCCTCAAGAGAACATACCGAAGCCTAAAGGCAGCCTTATTCAGAAACTATAAGAATGGCCTTTGTGGGAAATCTGATGCACATACATCTCACTGGGAAACCAAGAGGTAGCCTAAATGAGAAATTGTAATAGAAGTCTTGAAAATAAAATAAAATGACATTGCTAATATTTATTCTTATTGGGGAACCATTAGGAAAGGTTGAGGAAATCATGAATGGATACTTATGAAACTGAAGTGACCCAAGATGTGCATGAGGTCTATATCGACACATAGTTGAGCAATGAAGAGAAAAATAAATGTTTCGTTGATGGATTATCAGTGAGCTGAGGCAAAATCATTCTCACATCAGAAAAATAATGGATTAAATTAGGTCAATGTCGATGATATGAAACTGAGGTGGATTGGGGGGGGGGTTAAATGATTATAAAATCATAAAGGTATTGGAGGAGAATATGAATAATCACATATCTCAAGGAATAGGGGTTTGAAGGAGAGGTATAGGCAGCTATGTGCATTTTATTTACCCAATTTTTTTTATTAAATTCTTACAAAAAATAATAAATCATATCACAACAAAATGAAAACACAATCAACAGTTTAGTTGACAATAGTTGAAAATAAATAATATTTTTAATATATAATATGAAATATATAATGAGTTGTTATTATGAATGTGAAAATAATGGTAGATTAATCTAGATTCATTACATGAAAGGAAAAGTGAGTATATTTATCTTCTTAGAATTCATTTTCCTTGAAATTGAGGAAGATTCCATTAGAAATTGGAGATCATCATTTTGTGAGCCCCTTCAATCCAATTTTTCCACCGTTTCCTCTTCCAGTGTTTTTTAAATGTTAAAAATCACATAGCATAGTCTTTTTCACATATATTGTGTATTATATTTAAGGCATTGATTTACAATATCTGTGTAATATATATTTCGGTGTGAAAATAAATGTAGCATACATGCCAAATTTAGTGAATTTTTAGATACTTTAAATTTGAAGATATATTTACATATTGTACCGAAATTACTAATATGGAGGGATACCTATCACAAATATCATATTGTTGATCACTAATCCATGAAAATTCAACGTGGTCTGCATCCTGCATAAAAATATTAAAAGAAGTTTTAAATTGATATGTTCATAAGAGCTAAATAAATGTAAATTTATAAAAAATATAGAGATGTGAAAAAATAATAGAGTTTTAAAATCATTTTATCATACCATTGGGTAAACCTACTTCGATGATTTATTATTAAATCTACTTATGTTGAAATTCTCATTATAACAAACACACGTAGGGGAATAAATCGAAGAAATAATAAATTACTACTTACTGTAAACATTCCATGGTTGCTTTAGAAAAAGTCACGATAAATTGGAAATAGAATGTGAAAAATGATACATGCCCTATTCAAATAAATAACTACTTTATGAAATGTAATAAAATTAATTTGATTAAATTTAATGAGACCACACATGTTTCACGAAAGAGAGAACCTAACTGTATCTTGGCTAAAAATCATTGTCAAAATGCATTTCTTTATAGGAACCTACACATGAGTACAATTGAATAATATAAAAGAACAAATCATGATATCATTATCTGAAATAATTATGTTATCATGGAAATCTATTACAAAATAAAATGAATTATAGTTTTTAGTATAGAAAATTAGGGAAAACCAAGTGTCACTTTCTCCCTATTATTTGTTTAACGTAAACACCATAGCCCCATATTTTTTGACTTTAGAGGGCCAGAAATCATAATATTTCCATTTATTACAATATATTATACAATAGACTGAGAATTAGGTTGTCGTTGTAACTCTAAAAAAACATTAAGGATTTTTATAGAAAATAATAGATAGTGTCAATCCACAAAAATGATAATAGAGAGAAGTTTTCCAGCATTTAAGGTCATGAACATGATTTTAAAGGAGGCATTTCTCTCTTAAAACCCTATTGTAGGAAGTGGAAGCTACCATAGTCATAGTAATAATATATATTTCGTATATCATTGTTCTAAATTCTATAGGTATGTTTCATTATAGATTTACTAAATTAACATTTCAATGTTATTAATCAAATTCAATTTCAAATATAAGAACACTCATATTGAAAAAAATAAGAATACCATCATTACAAATAATAGTGCATATTTTAAAGAAAAATATAATAAGAATAATATCTGACAAGTACTATATTTAGAACTAAATACATATGAACATAAATAAGAAAACCATCAATATAACGGAATATAAATATTCCATAAATACATTTTGTTTTCAACAAATACAAATCGAGAGCATTTAAAAAAAATACAGTAGTAATCAGAAAACAAATATGTAAATATTTACTCGTTATGGAAATATAATACTCATAAAAATATAGTTCAAATACAAATAAAACAACATAAAGATCAAAATATAATTATATAGAGATATAAGCATTGCCACCCATTCTACAAAATAACTGGTTTAATGTTTTCCCATATCCTAATAAAGTTTAAGTAGTGGAAATATGTTGTGATGAACATATCATATAGTGGGATCCCAATAAAATCATTATTGTGTAATATGAAAGATAAAAATTATAACTATATTAAATTAATGAAGTTGATTTTCTAACCAAACAAATAACAGAATTAAAATATATTTAGTATGGAAAGATGGGGGAAAATAAATCTATTAATCATTAGTTCATATGTAAGATGACACTAATGCAAACAACAAAAATACCAAGTGAGGTCTACAACACATTGCCCATGTTGAACACTTAAACAATAGAAACAAATATTATAAAAACTCAAAGAAATGAACATTAGGATCCTACCTATAAAAAAGTATTTAGACTAATCTAATCCTTACATTATCCTGCTTATGTGGAAATTAGAGAAATCACTACACTATGATAGAAACATAGCCACTCCCGACCCCAAAAAGAGGTTAGAACCAGTAACTGAATAGAAACCCCATCTCCCAATTTCATTTAAATATCACTGTCGTGCTACCTAGATACACCTCCTTACCTCACAGACTAGACTTGGCTTCTCCCAAATTCTAGGTTTGGGCCGATTCTAGGGTAGTCCCTGGCCCAATATATAAGCTAGTAACACCATTCGTATAAATCATATGATCCCACAGGCATCACAGCTATCCCAGAAGATGGTATACCACCAAATCCCCCCAGATCTAATAGCCTAAGACCACTCATGATGCTCAGAATGTTCATTGATTTATGGCTTTTTCCACAATAGTTGTTAAAAATATATGACCTATTAGAAGGGGAACATGGGGAGCCCTCAGGACAATATTCTAACCCATCTTGGTGCTTCCAATGTAATTCAGAATAGGTATCACATGCTTTCTAAACCCACCGAAACCCAGATTTGGAACGGTATTTTATAGATTTTTAGATGAAAAACATAGATCCAGTCATTTTATATTTTCCAAAATGTCTATATGGTGCTTGGATTCAGTAAAAAAGTTCACCTTATTATCCCATACCACCATCGACTTGAAAAGTTTCCCATCAATGAATATCTTTCTATTCCCCTTTAGTTTTAACCCTGATCTCCTCATATGCATGTGAAAGTGAGACTTTTAATCTGAAAAAAGCTACCATAATACATTCATTGAACAAATAAAGTGTTAATATTTAAACAAACATGAAATGAAAAAAAATTATTGAGTGAGTATTGCAACATATAGTGAACTCGTCAAAATAAAAAAAATACATATATAACATAGAGTCAATATATAGACTAAACATACAGTTACCAATTTATCAAGATCGATAAATTTAATAAACATGTAATATATATATATATATAATCCACACCACTTTAATTAATGGAATCAATACATCTAGAAATATTGAAAATATAAAAAACAATTATTTCACTATCTGAAATGAAAGGCTGGAACAACCAAATTCAAATCATGAAAAATGGTTAAATAAAAAAAGAAGTCTAATCACAATCCTAAATGAAAGGTAGGAACATCCATTGAATTAAAAAGATGGGGAATCTAAAATAACTATTTATACCTCTTCAGGGATCTCACAGCTTTTCAAACGTGTGTTCTTTTGATAACTCTTTCAATTTTTAGAAATCCTGATGGAAGATCACTTAAAATGTGTAGAAATCTTCATCGAACAATCAGATTCAAATCATGGAAAAAGGGAAAATAAAAAAATCTACCCAAAATCCAAAATGACAAGTTGTAAAATTAATGTGCAGGGGAAATGAAATAATTTACTAGGAAGATATAATGTACAAAAAATAACTAAATATGTATCAATATATATAGTATCAAGAAAAAGATTTGCAGTAATTAAAAAATATGAAGATCAAATTAAAATGTGAAAAAAATTTATATGTAGTTAAAAAAATTAAAAAAATAAGAATTTAAAAGACAAAATAAGCCTTTCTTGATGTAATAAAGCAATAAATATGACTTGGTATTAACCTTAAAATTGGATGAATTGAGATCTCAATCTTTTCACCAAATCCAACATTGAAAGATTTCACACCAAGAGGTTCAACTGAGGCTGTCACAATGTCATACTGATAGGTGATGATGAAGCAAACTCTAATAAAGAAGGCCACACACATATATTTCATTAATTATTAAAGACAATCTCCTAAATCAAAAGAGAAGGATTCACATCAATAGTAAAAAAACTATTATTCAAATCTAACGAATAAACCCCTATAGGCCCTAAAATATCAGCCGTCCTAGGAGTCCAAAAAACCCAGGATATCAGTTTATGTAAATCCTATTGAGATTACATAGTGAATTTCTTATTATTTTCAATAATCAAACATCAATATTATATCCCCTATTCTAATCCCAGGTTAGTTCCCACTTCCTTATGTATGCAAAGTTCCTAAGTTGTCAATGAAGAAAAAGCGACAGCAGTGTTTTCTAATCTATGACATTTCATGCAGAATACTAGATTGTTTTTATGAAATACCTTTATGAAGTAACACAAATCACCATCAATGATCCATATTTTATGAGGAGGTGTAACGAGATCAATTTAGAGGAAAATTCAAGCAACCATAGGTTTTGAATTATTTTTAATCACTACATCATGACTCTGCCAATCATTAAGCATGCCAATCATCAATGTATAGAATCCAACGAGCTCTAGAGATCTCTTGAGTGAATAAATACACGATGTTCCCTTAGATAATTTTCTGACTAACATGAAATGGAATACTGATGCTAATCCATGAACACCATCATCCATAAATTTTATGTTCAGAATGCCAAGATACATGGAGATAGGGAACCACCTTCAATCACTAACTCCATCTTTGCCCCTCTCACCGAAGGCTTTGAGGGAATATCGCTACAATCTCTACTCAATATTTTAATTTGGTTTTAATAGATTGGGATGTATCTTGAGTGGAGACGAAATTATACGACTAAGGAAAATTTATTTATAGGAGGTGACAGAGATAGAGGTAGAAGTAGATGATTAAGAGGTGAAGGAGCATGGTACAACAATTGGCATAAGTGATGACGGTGAGGAGGTGGTGGAGATGGAAAGGTAGAGGTGGCGAGGGGTGGGGGAGAGATTGGGAGATATAATATTGGGAAGAAATAGGGAGGTAGGGTGTTGGATGTGGGAGGTGGGAGGCGGAGATGTGAATATAGGGGTGGAGATGACAAGGGAGGGGTGGCGACGGGGGGGGGGGGGGGATGAGAGGAGGAGATGGGGAGACACTGGATCGGAGAGAAATATAGAGGCGAGATATTGGAGGTGGGAGATAGAGATGCAATGATGGGGCAGTCGGGGAGAGACGGGGAGATGGGGAGACTGGGAGATAGGGCATGAGGGGGAGGAAATCGAAAGGGGATGTGGGGAGGGGAGAGCAGAATGAGAGGAGGAGACATTTGTGGGAGGATGGCTCTAGAGATGACACATGGATGTAAATTTACAAGGTATAATATAGATAAGGGATTAAAATTTATTACTATTTATTACTATTTTTTTATATTTGTTACTAATTAATAATAATTATTACTAATTATTACTAATTATTACTAATTATCACTAATTTTATTAATTATTAATAATTACCATTAATTATTACCAATTATTTTTAATATTTTATAATCACCACTAATAATTACAAATTTTTACTTATTATTACCAATTATTAAGAATTATTATGAGTTATCACTAATTAATATTAACATTTATTAATTTATAACAATTTATTACTAATTTATAAAATATATTAATAATTATTACTAATTTAAACCAATTATTACTAATTACCACCAATTATGACTAATTATGACTAATTATTTTATTTAATATTACTTCTAATTATTAAAAATTACATCTAATTGTTAATAATTACAGAAAATTAAAATAAATTAATAAATATTAAAACTGTTTAGTTTTAATTAAAACAAATAATGAAAATTAAAACTAAATATTTCTAAAAAAATTAATGCCAATAAAAATGAATTAATTTTAATTAAATCTAAATAATAGTAATCAAAATTAATTATTAATTATATTTCATAAAATATATTAAATAAAAAAATTAAAAAAATACCATGTAATTGATTCTTTCAATGGATATAATACTAAAATGTTGACCCCTTATAACATTTGAAACTCCAAAAAATTAAACTAAAAAATATTAGAGTAGATAGGGTGAGAAAAGTTGAGAGAATTTTTGAATGGAAAAAAATCGATGGGTGTATATATAGGTTACATATTTTCCAATAGGTTTTTTTTGTGACAGGGGTCTCGTCACAAATAGTAATATTTGTGATGGGACCCACCACAAAATAGTCATGTGCTTACTAATTGAGGAGGCAAGAAAAAATAGTATTTTGACAGGTCCCATCACAAATATGAACATTTCAACACATTATTTTTGATGGGAGTGTCCTCCACAGAAAATTATAGAAATTTAGGAAGGGTATTTGTGAGGAGGGGTTAGCACAATCGGAAATACCCTTCCTGAATTTTTTTATGCAATATGTTCCACTGGAATTTGTGATGGGCCGTCACAAATATATATTTTTTATGGATTATTTGTGACAATAAAAAAATTTCCCCACAAATAGAATAATTTGATAGACTTTTTTTCAATGAGACATATTCCCGTCACAAATATCCCATTGGAAAAAATAGAAATTTTAGTAGTGATCACTCCCCATTTTTAGCAGCGTTCATGGAGTAGGGAGCTCTCTAGGGCTTTAAGAGGATTTTCCGAATTTCGTTGTGCACAAAAAAAATTCTAGCTTTAAAAATAATATAATTGGATTTATATACCACTAGGGTTAGAAAAAAATAATTTCACAGGTGAAATTTTGTAATTATTTAATCCCAATGAAACCCCATGTCTATAATCATAGCAATTATATTATTTTTTGATATGTTCTTAACTTGAGAATTAAATTAAATATTATTCAAACAAATAATATTCAATGACTATATTATTTATCACCAAGACTATAAACTCAATCTGTCATTTATCCCCAATATTTATAAAACCATAAATAGTGGCTATTTATTTATTAAATAAATATCTCTACATTATTCCCTAATAAATAAGTTAATATTATATTCACTAAATAAAAAATGAATATTTATTAAATATTCCACTCACATAATATAGTCTCAAATAACTCAGGAATGAATATATGAAATCATATAAATATGAATAATTAGTAAACGACACGTGGGAATTCTACTTATTCAACTTGTAAAATAATAAATAATAATATATTATTTAACTGAGATTATGGATACACATAGTGTATGACCCAATAGAGATCTTTTGCAGCAACATTAGGAGGAGCAACCTCAAATCCAAGGTTTTTATCTAGTAACATGAAAAGATAAACATAGAGAATGAATTTAATTCCAAAATGACATAATACCTCATACAAATTCTTAATGTGTAATGTAATCCAATTATCATGATATCTCTAACTAAGTATGTTGCATGCGGGTGCCATCAACCTTTTTGTTCGATGTCTCTTTCATTGACCTTCAAAAAATCAATCTTTATTATAGAAAACCTTGTTATAGATTTATTTAGGCTAAATTTTTTCTATTAAATGGTTAGAGATATCTAATTTTATTAAATAACAGATTGGAAAAATTTTTTCTCGCATTATTCATTAATAAAATATTACTAATGATGCACCCAATATATCCTACATCACCAAAAACATATGCCATCAAGGTTTTTATCAGTAAATAATATTACACAACTTATAACACTCATTAATAATAATAATAAAGTCTTAGGATCAATACACACATCTATAGAGAGGAATATCCAATGAACAATATAGATATGGATTTCCTACTAGTGGGTCTTTTTATCATAATATCCTACACTAGATATTACCAAGGGAATACACCATGCGAAAGTTCTTCAAAGTCCTATAACTCTCCACCCTTGATATCTTGTTATGTTTTTGTCCCGAAAATGATATTATCCAGCTCTATAACATATATTAAATAATACTATCATCGCACTTTTGGGTTCTCATCATAGCGGGGAACAACTATGACCTTTTAGTATGGCAACTACTCTTAGGATATTATCACATACTATGTTATGCAGAAGAAAAATCATTATGCGACAATAAGTTAATTAATATTAAAAAATATGAATACATGTTATCATAATGTACACAAAATTTTATTCTGGGGAACTAACTCAAATAGAGTCCCACTTGCGCTAGAGCCAACTGCTAACAACCACCATCCCTCTATCTCTAACATGATACTCATGCTTCTATTGAGATTGTCCTTTAGTCATGGGGTATTCCATATTTTCTTTAGTGTTAACTCAAATTACAGAAACATCACACCACTGCGAAAAATACCACAATAGGAGATACTTCCAGAGTAAGTGTGTTGTCTGTTGATGTGACCTTGGATCCTTTGCACGATCCATCATTGTAGTATTATCACAGTACAATGTGATTGTGTCTTTACTTCTAGGTAAAAAATCAACCTCTAAGAAAAAGTTTCATATCCACATGGATTCCTTCGATACATCAGAATCCTCTATATACTCAGACTCCATTATATAATCAACAACAAATGGATTCCTATAACTCTTCCATCTCACAGATCCTATGTTGAGATAGAAGAAATATTTTAATTGCGACATCATATCATTATGATTTATTTGATAACTAGCATCAGCATAACCCCTAAAGAAATACTTGTATAATCTGTACACAACGAATAAATAATTAGTTCTTCTCAGATACTTAAGGACAACCCTAAAATAAGACCAATGTTGTTCTGTTGGATCATCTTGATATCTAACTACCATACTCAATTCATATGAAACATCAAGTCTAGTACAGAATATGGAATATATAATTGATACTATCACAGAATCATTTGAGATTTTACTCATTCTATCTTTCATCTATTGTTTCTGAGGACACATTTTATTAGAAATATTTATACCATCTGACACTAGAACCAATCCCCTCTTGGATTATTCCATACTAAATCTATTTATTATATTGTCAATGTATGTACATTGACTTATTCCAATAAGTTTAATAAATAATTCTAGAATTATATTTATACCATGAATATATGATACTTCAATAAAGTCCTTTAGGGAGAAACACTTGTTTAATTAGTCCTTAACAGACCATAATAATTGTATTTCATTTCCAATATGTAATATTTCATGAATATATACTACTAGGATAATGACCATATTCCCACTAAACCTCTTCTGAACACATGGATCACATTCATTATAAATGAAAACAAATTCTATTATAGCCTCATTGAATCAAATGTTACATGACAAAGCTACATTATTAAATTCATAAATGGATCTTTGTAACTTGAAATATTTTTGGAATTACCTAGAGTTCTCTAGTTTTTTCATATAGACATCTTCCATATGGTTCCCATTAAGGAATGTAGTTTTGGCATCCATCATCCAAATATCATTGTCATGATAATCTATTATAGCATGTAAAATTATGAATGATTAAACATAGAAACATGTGGAAAGGAATCATCACAATCAATTCATTTATGTTTTTAAACCCTTTATAACGTATCCTTGATTTATATATATTCACTTAACCTTCGATGTCCATTATTCTCTTGAATTCCCATTTGCACCCTATAGGATTTACATGAACTAACGCATCAACCAAAACCCCAACATGGTTCTGATTCATTAAATTCTTTTCAGAATTCATGGATTCTTGTCATCTTGTAGGTTCTGAGCTCTCTAATACATCTTTTTTAGGAGTGAGTTTAATCATGTTAAACCAATAATTAGTCACCATTTTTCTATTTAAAAAACCTTATCTCTCGGTTTCTATAACCTCTATAGATATCCTACAAAAAGAAATATTTTATATTAAAATGTAAAAACTACTGATATTTATTTAAAACCATCTTTTAGATTAATTAATTTATAAAGTATAATTATTCTAAAAATATTTATAAAACAAAAAATAGTTAATTTTTGTTATTTATAATCCAATTATTTTTTATAATTAATTTTAGATGGAATTTTGTCAGAAAAACAAGTTATACATTAGAAAAAAAATCAAAAAAATGTATATGACATATTTTATGTGTTTAATATTATATTAAATTATTCTACATCATTGAATTAAACTATATAAAATGGATTCCCTATTTGAAAAAAATATAAATTGTTACGATGATTTTAATTTCATTTTTTCTCATTATCAATATTAACAAGAGAAAAATATATATAACTGTAATTATAGTTTATATTGGATTACATATTGTGGCAAACCAAGAGTTAATAGTATATTTTCCAATTAAAAGAATCAAATTCTAATATATTATCCATATATTGAAAAAAAAACTATATCAAATTCAAATATAATTCCATTTGGAAGATTTTTATTGAGTATTATAATATTTTATGAATTTATAGGTGTATGGTCTCCCAAATAATTAAAGGAAACCCCACCCATCACATAATTACACCAATTTGAACCACCTAGATCCATAAAACCATGAATATTTATATTATAAAACTCCTTATAAATGAATTATAGCTATAGTTATTTATAAAAGACCATTATAATGGCCCTTAATGAAGGATCATAATGGGGTTTACATAGGAATAGGTAATCATCTTACCCATCCTATTTAAATTTAATTTTTCTTATAGAAACCCAAAATATTTTTCAATCTTCATAAAATAAATACATTAGTATTTTAAATATATTATAATTTTATTTTCTTATGTAATGACCATTAATCACCCTATTTTACAACAAATGGTACGTGAAATTATACCTCAAGAAAACATGTGTACTACCACCACCACTAAGAGATATAATTAATTTTCTATCGCATACCTTAATAGATGGTTAATATGATAGGATAAGAGCTTATATTTTACCTCCAATGATATTTTTAAGTTTTATGAATGCCACTTTATGGGATAGTGGTACCTGAAAAATTCAAAATTCAAAATAGAAAAATTCCAAACATCAAAAAAAGATATTAAACACCATAACTAGATCAAAAAGCTGAAGGCCACCAGAGTATTCTATGTCCTCCGAACAACATAATAATTTACATCTTCTTAGGGTAGTCATCATCTCCCCCACAGCATCAAAGACAATTTTCAAAATTTAAAAAATAGTAAAACATCAGCATAACACTTGAAGAATCGTGGTTCTATTGCCATCAAAACCATATTAAGAAGGAAAAAAAGATATTAGAATGATGTCTCAAACTGAACCCCCTAAAAGTCAATCAAACTAATGACAACACTGCTACCGGGAAGAACCCACCAGCAGTCATCCTTTCGTAGAATCAAATCACAATAACATAACGCGAACCATCACCATTGCAATAAAATAAAAAGAATACCAAAAACTTAACTAGAAGTATCCATTATAAACAAATGAGACTATCACCTTGCATAGATAAGAAAAAAACAGATCTGTTGTTCATGCCCAAGACACCAAGAACTGGCCACCACAACACAACACACACCCAAAACCTCCTGCGGACCATCACACCCGACCGACCTGAAGGGGGTGGTGGTCCTAGAGGCCAAGTAGGGGATAGTGGAGGGACTCCCACAACAATCCATCGAATAAGAACCATCATTGAAACCCAAAAGGAGTTCAAGACTGAAAGAAGCCAAGGGGATGAAACCCTATGGAGAATGAGGAGAAAGAGAAAAATGGCGCTGAATCCCTAAAAATAGTGAGATGCTATGCAACAAAACCTCTAGATCCATAATAAAAAATGCTGAAATAATAAACACCATCATCGAATGAGTCATTATCTCTGATGATGAGGATAAAATCAGAGAACCACCAACTAAAACCTAATAAATCGGAGAGAAAATAAACACTAAGGTACAAGAAAAAAATGGAATGTATCCAGTTGCTCTGATGAACCGACCACAACCACTACCACATCACAAACCCTGAAAAAGAATGTCAAACAGAAACAAGAATGGGGTCCGCAGAGTGGATTATATTGGTAGATCATAAGTGATGTGCACTTGAAACCCTGAAAAAAGGAGACATAAACCCAAATAAGGAAAAGAAAAAAATGATACCCAAATGTAATAACTATTGAAGGAGGGATCATGAGACCTTTAGAGAGCTCCTCACCGGAGGAGAAGTACACCAGAACCATAGGAATGGGAAATATTGAGTGCGAGAGGGGACCTAGGAGAGTGAGGATCCATTTACCCTATAATCTTATGTATACGGACTCATACTTAAACATTACATAATCTTGAGATAAATCAAGAATTAAAATAGAGGAACTTTTTAGGTTTATATTTTTATAGAATTATTCCAAAACTATTACGTATCAATGTGAATATTACATGTAGAAACTACTCATCAGTATCTATTTTTTCATAAAATAAAAATTCTTCAAAAGAAACATGTATTGTTCCATTTTTACACATCATGACATTTCCATGATCCCATCCTTGACCATTATTCATCTTTAAGTCATTTCTCAAAAAAACACAGGATAAGCATAAAAAACTAATTAAGGGATACATATTGAAGGAAAGTTATTTTTTCAAAACAACATGTAAACCGTGAATACTTCATCATAAGTAATAAATTTTACCTTTATGAAGTAGTAAATACTCTTCCATAAACAAAAGATCATTGATTACCCTTTAGTAACCAAAATATTACCATAAAACCATAGAAAACACACATAAAATATATAGGTAACTTGGGACATATACATTCGTAAACGAATTAACCATATGGTAAAGTTCCACACATATCACTAAATGGAGTAGAAATAAGGCTAACTTCCACACCTAATGCATTGTAGGATATAATGTAACCACCAATCCTAGTTTATCACGGTACCACCATTAATTTGGTTTATCATTCAACCACCGATAAAATGTCCAAGTACCATTATAAATCATAACATATAAAACACGTATGAAGTAAAGATAACATTTCCACATAGCATTCACAATATATCATTTCATGATTCTGACGTAATCAATGATTTATCAAAGCTATTTTCAAAACCTTTTAAAATATTTAAAAATAGATTTTTGAATCAATGTTTCCACCACCACATTGAAACTTCTAAAGGTACAAAAAATTAAAAAATTAATGTCCATATAAATAAATCCTTAAAACCACTTTTATAACATGTACACTAATGATAATTATTTATAAGAATAAATCCTTAAAAAAATATTTTAGTTGAGGAGTTCTTAACCAAAAGAGAGATTCTTGAATGAAAATAATTGAGGAATAATATTTAATAAAAACTTTATAATATCATGAGAATAAAATGATTTCCTGATATAATATTCCAAAGGATAGTATAAAAACTATATAAAAGTTATTTGGTGCATAATAACAATGAAGTCTCAATGGAATGTAAATTGAGACGAAATCTCTTATTAATATGGTATCCTTAGATTAGGATAAGTCAATTACATAATTATGTTCAACAAATATAAATACACTCAATATTATAGGATATTCAGTGTAAATTAATTAGAGGACCTCCACACATGTTCTTTAAAATACAAAAACCAATGATTTGGATGTTTAACATAATGAATGGAAATTGATTTTATATTACCCTTATCAAGTTCATATAATTGAAATGAGAAATTATAAATGGAGTTATTATTTCAATCAAAAGTATATACACACATAGAGGAGTGAATATTAAAACATCAGTAAATAAATAGGGATTCAAAAAATAATCTTGTAGTGAAATTATCAATGAAGTATGTGTAAAATCCAATGAGGGGAAATAGAGTTTTGAAATTCTCTTACAAAAATTCAGCATCCTAACATGGTCACTTTAGGAGGTGTGACTTTATTCAGTTCGATTCAAGATGTGGTTATTCTCACCGAATACATGATGTTTCAGATATTCTTTGCAAGGTGTTCCTCTCGACTGGTGGTGGCTTCGATGGTTCGGGATTGAGGTCCTAGTAAGGAAGCTTCATTATCGAGGCCATGTCCGAATCGCTGCACAAGCTTCAAGTGCCTTCACTGCTCTCCAGGTCGGACTGTGGTGATGGTTTCAAGGAGTCTCTGATATGTGTTCTTTTTTAGTCATGGTGTTCTAGGAGTCTAGTCCATTCCTCCATCTGATCTTAGTGGTCTTCATTGATCTTCGAATTAGAGTTCAGGTGTGGCTGTTTGAAGGATTATCTACCAGTGTCTGCAGCGTCAACTTTGGATATGGTTTGGTTTTTTTGGATTTCTATCGTACTTTAATGATTTATTTCTAGGTTGGAGATGGTTCCATTTTTGGTTGGGTTCTTTTTGAGTTGATGCATTTTACGTGCATCTGGCCTCTGTTGTGTGGTGTTTTGACGGAGGGGTTGATGAAAGGTGATAATTTCAGTGGAGATTTTTGAATTTTTTCAGTTACGTTGAACTGATCTATGGTTTCATTTGCATTTCATCCAGTCTCCAACGTCAGTGGTTATAACTGCAGATGAGGGCAGATCATGACTAATTACAGGTGGTAAGACTAGCTGTCATGGGTGGCTCATGGCTTGAGGCCTCCTCGGATTGGGTTTCCCTTTTTTGAATTTCAAATTTTGTATAAATCTGGTATTTCAGTTCCTGCTTGTATGTGGTTACCGCTTACCCTCAAAGAAGCTCTTTATAAAATAAAAAATATATAATTTTCATTCAATAACCATAAATTAAATTATATTACACAAATAATACAATCATGTGTAGTACATACACCACACAAAAGGAAATAGTTGAAAATATAGCATGAATCTCACAGGAATTAAATGTGAGATGAAAACCCCTTACCACATAGAAATCAATTGAGTCATATGAACAATAATTAATAACCACTAAATGATTCACCAAATTCCATTAATATAAATAAAATCATGATAATATATATCAAATGGTAGTACCACATCCAATAAACAAGTTGCAAACATTGGAAATCTCACAAAATTAAATGTGAGATAAAAAAATCCTTATCCCTAGTCTGACTTGTCTTGTATGTTCCTTGTTCATCCTAAATTAAAAACATATTCTAATATATACTTTCTTAAGAAAAAGTTTCAAGTTTAATATTCCTTTTATGTCACTTATTTCCTTTTTATAATATTTAGTTAATTACATTGGTTCATATCATTAATTTTGTCGAAGTTCGGAACTTGAGTGAAAAATGAACTTCTTTTAATTACAAGTTGTCCCAGTGGTCAAAAGTTCATTATCTCTAGAATGATATTAATGATTTATATATCATATATATAATATATATCCATTATATATATTTATTTTTAATAGTACATAACATTTTTAGATAAGAAATAAAATTCATCATTCATGGAGATAGTAAACCGTACATATGCATGAACACTACTTTCATTTCTATTACGTATTTTAATGGAATGAAAACATAATTATACATATTTATATTATAATACCATTATAATATCATATATAAATTATTTAAATCCATCCTTTATACTTCCCACGTATGACATGAATGAGTCATATCACTTTTAGGGTGGTGGTAGTCCACACTTCCTCAAATGAAATTATCGCCTTTACCCATTATGGAAACCATAAAGAGATAATATAAATAAAAAATACAGAAAAATAGAGAAAAAATAAACATATAATATATCATATATAAATATTTTTCCATCATAATGGACACCATGAGAGGCAGTTGGAGATATTTGAACAATCATTTTTTCATGAGGTAGTAGTTCACTGTCCACAGAAACAGTATGTTCGTATCCATTAGATGGAGGTGTGTGGAAGTGTATTTAGAATAATTCTCATTAAAAAAATTAGTATATTTTGTATAGTGGTGTTTCTATAAAATAAATTAATAAAGAGAGTTTAGGTGGTTGGGGGAGAAAAATAAAAATAGAACTTAAAAGAAGACATTACCATTAAATTGGGTATCTTCCTTGGGTTTGAACCAAAAGGATTACCTGAAGTGCCTTCAACCTAATTTAAGACATCTAGGAGGAATAGGGGGATGTTGAGAGCTAAATTGGGCAGAGGTTGGATGAGCCAAGGGGATTTAGAGGTGTGAGTAATGGGTTAGAGGTGAGTGCTATTTATAAGTGGAGGGGCTCTTTAGGATAGTATGAAAATATTATTTTATCATATAATGAGATTCGGTTTCTAAAGGACCAAAACTCATTAAAGTCCAAGATAAGATGACTCTTTTTCGAAATAAATTCATTTAATAATAATTGGACAGGTTTGGGATATTGTTTTAATTTATATAATCTTATTTATTTAAATCATTCATTAATGAGGTAAACACTATATCATTATTATGTCACAAATAATTTTATTTATTTCATGTCTACAAATTATAAAAAATTACCATGGTGTAGTAAATTTTTTTAACTTTTAAATTAATATTTATAGTCTAATAGATATCTTATATAACCCCATATAAAAAATTATTTACTTAGAGATATATGTTTATGTCATTTTTTGTCTTTACTTTAAGTTAATTAAAATAAAGTGTCATTTTCACTCTTCAGTGGCTCCATGGGGTCCCAAAATCGACCCAAGGATTCCAATGGTCATACATGTATCAAACAATAGTATTAGGACACATTATATAAAAATTTAATTTTATTATAATATTATGTTTTACACTTATTTACCATATTTACCCATTAACCATGGTAAATAAAATATTTTCTGATGTAAATATTTAAAATGTATAATATTAAACTTTACCTATTTTAACAATTTGAAACTCCTTAATCTAATATGGAATTTATTTTTCCAAATTCAATACATAGAAGAGGATGATATTAATTTAATATTAATTCCCATTGTCAAAACAAAAATGTGTCATTTTAAGACATAATAACTATCAAATTATTGACACTTGTTTATATCCAATTTCAAAGTGAAATTACTTCCAATGGCCAATATTGGATTAAATGGTAAAAAAATTCTAATTACACTTTAAAACCAATTAAGAAGTTAATATATCCAAATAAAAAAATTACATTAAAAGGAATTTTTGAATTAAAATACTGTATGTTTCACTATTCATTAAAAAAATTAACATTATAAAAAACATACAAAAATTTAATCTAAAGTAAATTTTGATATCTTGATTCTAAAAAAGAATATTATTTTGTCAAATATAAAATATAAAATTATAAAAAAAGATTTAAAATTGGTTCTCCATCAAAAGGTAGTAAAATGACCGTTTAAGGAATATAAGAGTATTTCATACATAAAATCGTATTATTTCATATTTTAAGACTCCAAAATTTATTGAAAAAATGAAATGACATTTAACAAAAATTTATAATAATATATCAGGTAGTTTTGTGCATTTCCACCAATACAATGGCTATGTGTTGACTACCATTTAAAATAATAATCATATTATATTATTTTTTGGTATAACTCCAAGTTGTGTGACATATATGATTTCAAAGAAACCTACTATTGTGTGTTGAGTACGCTATCAAACATAGTGTCCTCTTTTAAGTAAAAAAAATATTTAATTCAAAAATATTAATAAATATGAAATGTAAATATTATTTATTTACATGGGATGTTACATCCTCCCCCCACCTTTAAAATTGTGTCGTCGAAATTTTAAAATTGGGCTTGGAAACTTCATTAAAAGTATCACATTGGAAAATTAGTCACTAAAACTATCACTTTAAAAGAAATAAAGAGAATTAAAAAGGTTACCCATGATATAAAAACTAGGATTGCATGAAAACATGGATATGGAAGAGAAACTAACCATCATGTACTGATAGAGATTGATTAAAACATGATCTGTAGAAAGTAAACAATCTAAAAACCCCAAAAATTTGATTGGTTAAATGGTATTTGATTTCACAATAAGAAAAGTTAATGGAAAATATTTTTGTTTTAATTTACCTTTCATATGTTTGAGGAATTTATTTATGAGATTAACTAAGAACATAAGGAAATATTTTTACATTTCATGTAGATTTTCATCCCTTAATAAGTTTCTTCCACAAACACATCCTTTCTCTAAATGATGAGTATTCATGATGACATGGTCACACCTAAAGCGATAGAATAAACTTCTAGAGAATCACATAATCCACTAAAGAAGAACTATTTATTTCCCTTATGTTTAGACATTAACCAAACCCAAAAATTGTTAGTACGAGATTCGATAATCCGCAAAAAGTATAATCCTTTATAAAAATAAATACTACTCTTAAAATCCAAAATTCAGCAAAAAGTGCCCAATGTTCAAGAAATACCATTCAAGACACAATTGTCCTTAAAATTATTCAAAATAAACCAAACTATGTTTGAAAACCAAAATTCAGAAGGATTTGATCACATATCATTCCATGATAAATCTTAACATTTATCTCCAAATAACATCGACTTCGATTAAAATCTCCTGCTGAAGAGTAATTAACCTAATCATATATTCTATATGATATGTTAACCATTTCCTTAAATAAACAAAATACCTATATGTCCACAATAAAAACATAGATTCTTTTAAAATAAAATTTCAACTATTACTCCACAAATGAGATCCCATAGTATTCTATTTCCCTTAATCATATAATGTTCCAAAAGTGAAAACAACTTCTCAAATAACATCTATCACATAATCACCAAATCATTTTCCTATACTAAGGATATACATTTGATAAAACATAAGTTCCCAAAAATAAACTTATTCATGATCCATAGAATCACTTAACAAAAAGAATAAGTCATACTATCCAGGGACTTCATGTAGGCCAGTGCTATGCGATGTACCCTTGTCACCATTTTGTTTTTGGACCTATTCTCATGGCCTTTCCGCAAGCAATGGGTTGTCACCCGTCTTATGGGTTGTCCTTTTTATGAAACTCAAAAATAACCCTTACATGTTTTAACCTCAATGGTTTTCTTATACATTTCATTTTATATCCCAACACTTTATGACCTCAACATATTAATACATAAAGACTTATATATATATATTTTCCTTTAATTATTTAACCTCTATATGATAAAATAAAACTATTACCAAAATAAATAACATCATACCATGATAATGGTGTCCATGTGGTTTCATAATCATCATGTTTTGGTAGGTAGAAGGTCCCTGTATTTCAACAATGATTTAGAGATCCTTCAAAATAATTTTCTTCCTTAATCCAAATACACCTTTTACAATTCGGGTCATATGAGTGTTCATAGAAAAATATTTTTTTAAAATAATCATGTATACTATATAATTTCAAAACATCTGATAAATCATGATTTTTATAAAATAGTTGGACCGAGATTGAGTTGGAACATTCAATCAATGGTCCTTTTAAAAAGCTATAAGTATGTGATAAGAGACAATATGGTAAAAGAAAACTAAAAAAGGTTGTGCAAGGGTCTCTTTATTCATCACCTTTTGAAAATCCTAATATGCTCTAAAATCATGTGATAAGGTAAAATATTTGAAAATTCCATGATAATATTTAACTTTCTTGAAAATATGAGAATATTGTGAAAATTGGATTTGATTAAAACTGTCCCATGATCCACGATGATATCAAGGTATAGTGGAGGGTTTTTATATCTCAAAAAACTACTTTCAAGTGAGTTTTATGCTAGAAAAAGTTTCAAAATAAACTAAACATGACTTTTCAACAATTATTGAAACCATGTCATCTAGAAGAGATAAGAATGTTGTTTGAGATCCTCCTCCTTCAATTTGTAACTGCCTTTCCTTGATCTGAAAAAGTTCTAAAACAAGGAATAAACATGAATAATAGACATAGGGACTAACCATATATTTAACGAAAGCTCATAATCCCTAAATTTGTCTAAACCAACCTATGATACCAACTATAAGGACCCAGATTTAAATGTTACTTAATCTTGAGTTAAATCTAGAATTCACATTGAGAATCATTTCAGGTTCAGAGTTTTAGAGAATTCGGCCATACCAATTACATATAAACTTTAATATTACATGTAGATACTACTAATCAGTATCCATTTTTTCATAAAATAAAAACTCTTTAGAAGAAACATGTCTAGTTCAATGTTTTAGACTGCATGACTTTTCCTTAATCCCATCCTTGACCCTTATTGATCTTTAAGTCTAGTAGAAAACATTTCAAAAAAAACATGGGAAGTGCATAAAAATCGTAGTAAGGGATACTTAAAGAATGAAAGATTTTAGTTTTTCAAAACAAGTAAACCATGAATACTTCATCATAAGTAATACTTTTCACCTTTATGAAGTTGTAAATACTCTTCCTTGACCAAAAGATCATTACTTTCCCTTTTGTAACCAAAATATTTCCATAAAACCCATATAAAACAGACATAACATATATATATGTAACATGTGACATAAATATACATAAATGGAATAACTATACAGTCGACTTCCACATGTATGACTAAATGGAACAGCCCTACGACCAACTTCCATACCCAATGCATTAGAGGTAATAATGTAACCACCCATCCTTGTTTATCACGGCACCACTCGTCATTTGGTTTATCATATAACCACTGGTAAAATTTACAAGTAACATTAAAAATCATACAACATAAAACAATCATCATGGAATGATAACATTTCCACACTGAAATCACAATATATCATTTCTAGATATTGACGTAATCAATGTTTTATCAAACCCATTTTCAAAACCATTTAAAACACTTAAAAATTGATTTTTGAATCAAAGTGACCCATACCACATTGAAACTATTAAAGGTATTAAAAATTAAAAATATTAATATCCATAAAAATTAATCCTTATAATCATTTTTAAAACATGTACATTAATGAGAAATTTTTATAAGAATAAATATATAAAAACAATATTTTAGTTAAGGAGTTTTTATGAAAAAGAGAGATACTTGAAAAAAAATTAATTGAGGAATAAAGTTTAATATAATCCTTATAATATCATGAGAATAAATGTAATTCATGATATAATATTCCAATGGTAAGTATATATGCCATTTAAAAGTGAATTGGAACATAACAACAATGAAATCTCAATGGAATGTAAATTGAGATGAAATCCCTTACAATGACGATATCCATAGATTAAGTATAAATAAATTAAATAATTATGTGTAAGAAATATAAATACATTCAATATTATTTTATATTTAGTTTAAATCAATAAGATTACATTCACACATGTTCTTTAAAGAACAAAACCAATGATTTTGATGTTTATCTCAATGAATGGAAATTGAGTTAAGATTACCCTTATCAAGTTCATATCAAGGACTTTAGAAATTATTAATGGAGTGATTATGTGTATCAAAAGTATATACATACAAATAAGAGTTTAAATTACTATATAAATAAATAAAAAGGGGTTCTATACATAATATTGGAGTGAAATAATCAATGAAGTGTGAGTAAAACCCAGTTAGATGAAATTGAGTTTAGATATTCTCTTACCAAAATTTAGCAGCCTAAAGACGTCACATTAAGATTCAGAAAATAATTTGATTAGAGAGAAAGGTTCTCTCATCCCATGGACAAAAAATTTACAAAAATAAGTATATATAACAACATATCCCAACATATGAAAATTGAAATTAAAAGACATGAAATAAGAGAAGTCTTTGACTAAAAGAGTATGGTTAAATATTCCCTTATCGATTTGGTAACGTACGAAACATACACCCCATTAAGGAATAATTATAAAATAAATATTTAAATACCGTTAAAATAAATTATATTACAAAATTAATACAATCCTGGTCAGTACGTACACCACACAAAAGGAAATAGTGGAATGTATACCATGAATCTCACTGAATAAAAAGAGAGATGAACACCCCTTACATCGTACCAATCAACCGAGTCGTATGAAAAAACTTAATAACCACAAAATGATTCAATAAATACCATTAATATAATTATAATAATGATAAAATATATCAAATGGTAGTACCACATGAAAGAAATAATTGGCAAACAATGGAAATCTCATGAAATTAATAGTTAGATAAGAAACCCCTTACCTCAAGTCCGACATATCTTTTATGTTCACTATTCTTCCTAAATAATAATCCTATGTTGATTTCTACTTGATTAAGAACCTTAATATTTATTATTCCTTTTATATCTCTTATTACCTTGCTATAACGGTTAGTTAATTATTTGGGTTCATATCTGACATTTTGTTGATGTTGAGAACTTGAATAAAAAATGATCTTCTTTTAATTACAATTTATCCCTATGTTCAAAATTTCATTATCTCTATAATGATATTCATGATTTAAATATCATATATATCATATAGTTCCAGTATATATATGTATTTATAACAGTACATAACATTTGGAGATAAGAAATTAAATGCACCGTTTATGGAGATGGTAAGCTGTACGTACACATGAACACTACTTTCATTTCTATTTCATATTTCAATAGAATGAAAACATAATTATAAATAGGAATATTATAATTATTTTAAAATATCATATATAATATCATTAACTCAATCCTTTATACTTCCCACATATGGCATGAAAGATTCACATCACTTTTAGGGGGCGGTAGTCCGCACTTCCTTAAATTAAATTATCATGTTTACCCATTATGGAAACCATAAAGGTATGATATAACTAAAAAATAAATAATCCTAGATAAAAAATAAACAAAATATATATCATATATAAATATAGTTCAATCATAATGTCCACCATGAGAGGTAATTGGATATATTTGAACAATCATCGTTTCATGAGACAGCAGTTCGTCATCCATAGAAAAACTAAGTTCGTATCCATTAGATAGAGGTGTGCGGATGTGTAGTTCAAATACTTCTCATAAAAAACCTATTATATTAAGGATACTAGTTTATCTATAAAATAAATGAATAATGACAGTTTAGGGGGTTGTAGAAGTAAAATAAAATAAAAAAAACTTAAGAGAAGACGTTACCTTTAAATTCGTTATCTCCCATTGGTTTGAACCAAAAGGTTTACATGAAGTGTCTTTTGCCTAAGGTAAGGCTTATAAGGAGAAGAAATGGATGTATGGAGATTAATTGGAAAAAGGTTGTACGAGAAAAGAGGATTGAGAGATGTGATTAATGGGTTAGAGGTGAAGGATTTTTTTAAGGGGACGAGGGGATCTTCAGGAGACATGATGAAGCGTTCACATGGAAGAAGGATAGGTTAGTGTCCTATAATATCATTTGTAAAATGTAGAAGGGGGTTCACTATATTGATGTCTCACTAACTAGAGATCTCATTTTTGTGTTGATGTAACTAGTTGGAGTTGCCTCACTGGCATTGATGGGTTGGTGCTTGACCATTGTTGCTAGAGTTGGTGCTTGACTGGTGGTGTTGGAGATGGATCACTGGCATGGATGGGTTGGTTCTTGAGCTAACATGATGTATTGAGCTGGATGTGGGGTTTTGGAAGGGATGGGTTGATGTTGCCCTGGCATGAATTGGACGGTTCACTGGTGCTACTCTCCTGTCGCTTGTGGGGGAGATGACTGTTTGTCATGGATATGTCTGGGGGAATTGTGTGGGTGGGATGTGATTGATCTTGCTATATTAAATATCATTATTAATATAAGTATTTTTTTTCATATTTTTAACATGTTTTAATATAATCTTCGGTTTAATAATTAATGCATATGTATTGTATATGATAAATGTATAAATATAATATGACATTTTACTAACAATTTTTTTTATAATTTTAATTCAAATATAATTTATAAAAAATTATTATATATTGGTAGTATTATTAACAATAGAAAAATATGTCATTTTAACCTGTTGTAAAAAAATTTAACCAACATATATATTATCTATTGGTATTATTATAATTGTAAAAGAACTATTTTATCTATCGCAATAGACATTTTGTGACATAGTTTTTACCAACATTTTAGTGAAAGGGACATATATGTTGGTTATTGTTTTACCAAAAAATTACTTTTACTAACATATATTACCTTGTTGAAAAAAGTAAAATATTTTGTAGTGTTGTTAGTAAAATATCCTAGGGAAAGTATCACTATAACAAAGATGTGTCCAGAAGCCCAAATTATAACACATGAACATGATTTGGTTGATGAAATTATTATCATACCAATGGTTTAATTTGATATAATCCGTGTTATGGAATGTATTTCAACATATGGTGAAACAATATAACAATGATATGGTAACTATGATTGGTGAGGAAGACATAAAATTCCTAATCTTTACTGAATAGACTTCATCATTTGAGTCATATGTAGGTCCACCCCTAGTAGGTCTATTGAATGATATTAATGTGGGATAAGTGAAAAATATACTGGTATGGAGAAGGTAGTCTTAAAATTGAGGATATACATATTATATAATAATACATTAATGAATTTCCTAAGTAATTACTTAGACGTACCCCATAGTGCGATGTTGAGTTTTGCTGTCAATTTAATCCCTGATAAATAAAAAATATCAAATACTCCCTTTTGAATGGAAACAATATAATTAGTGTAGTTGAAGAAACTGCTAAAGGGGTTCGGTGATATGGTATTAATATCCCTAGTTTTTTCCTAGGGGAATCCCTTG
This sequence comes from Viscum album, assembly GCA_963277665.1. Taxonomy (NCBI): domain Eukaryota; kingdom Viridiplantae; phylum Streptophyta; class Magnoliopsida; order Santalales; family Viscaceae; genus Viscum; species Viscum album. Next base: position 1,078,557,884 of record OY728145.1, on the reverse strand, counting down.
TTCTCTTAGTTAGAAAGAAAGATAAATCTATGTGGATCTTTAGTGATTATTTATAACTCAATTCAATTATGATAAAGAAAATATACCATAAGCCTCAAATTGATGAATTATCAATATAACTTTACATAGGGTATTTTTTTCAATGATTGAAAATCATTCTGGGTATCGACAATTGTGAGTAATGAATGATGAAATTTGGTATACATATTTTCTAATGAGGTATGGACATTATGTGTTTACAATAATTACATTTGGATTTCCTAATGTACCCTTGGTTTATTTGGATATAATTAATATATTATTCAATCAATTTATAGATGATTGTTTTGTGATATTCATTGATAATATTTTTGTTCATTCAAAAATCTATGAGGACTATCATAATAACTGAAGATCATTCATGAGACACTTATAAGGAAATAGTTATTTAATTAATTTTATAAGAGCGATTTATAGTATTAAGAATTCTTTTTCATGTCCATATTTTCTTTATTCGTGGAATTTTAGTTTACCATGTGATGGTTAGGGATTTAATATAATGGCTGATACCAACAAAATGAATTGAGGTACATATTTTAATTTGTTTCGAAGGTTACTATAGGCGATTAGTTCCAAATTTTTAATAATTGGATAATCCATTAAAAAATATTACATATAAATGGATTTTGTTTGTCTGGAAAATGTGTTTTTAATATTATTTTGATGAACTAAAAAGGATGTTGTGCAATGCTCTGATTATAACTCTACAAACTGGGAATGACGGTTTTGTGATATATAGTGATTCACTAATGAATGGTCACGGTTAAACACAATGATAAATGATAAATGAATTTCATATTCATCAATGAAAATAAATACCCATGAATAGAACAATCCAAACCATGAACATGAATTGGAAGCTTTAATATTTGAATTGAATATATGGAGACATTGTCTCAATCGTTAAATATGTGAGATATAAATGGATCATAGAAGCCAAAAATAATATTTTTCATGAAATATATCCAAATGAGTAAAAGGTGATGGATTGATATACTCATGGATTATGATATCTCGATACACTAGATACCGTAGTATGGGAAATAAGGTATTATATGAATTGAGTAGGAAACATTACAAACATGTGACCAAAATCAGGATTAAGATGGATCATATGTTTTGGGATCTAGAGAAGATGGATATGGGAATCATCATCTAAGGGGATAAATAAATTATTTTTACCATTATTTTGAAACCGTATTTGTTAGAAAAGATTAAAAGTTCTTAATATGATTAAAAGATCATTAAGAAGAAAATTAATGTTCTGAATGATTTGAAATTAGTAGGCATCATTTGTGTAGATGGTGTTGTGAAATTTTGAAAGAGATTATATGTTCTATCTATAACTGAGTATAAAAGGGATTTTTTGAATGATTCTCGTAGCTAAAGTTTCACCATAAATCTAGGTATAAATAATATGCATATGTACTTGAGGGAATTTTTTTTAGAAAACATGAAGAGATAAGTTATTGATTTTGTGTTCAGATGTTTAAATTTTCAATAATTGAATTCTAAGAGACAAAATCCTATAGGGGTCGTGATCCAAATTCATATTCCTGTGATGAAATGTGATGAAATTGTTATGTAAATTTTATAGGAAGAAATTAATCCTAGAAATAATGATTCCATATGTGTTATCAATGGTCACCTAAAAAAATATGTACATTTCCTTTCTATGAGAGAAGATATAACTCTCAAGTACCTCTAAAGGCTCTATATTAGCGAATTTATAAAACATAATCATGAACCTATTTCAATTTTGTCTAATAATGATTGCTATTTTATATAAAAACTCTTGAAGTTCCTTTAGAATGTCTTGACAATTATATTCAACTATGCACTACCTACTGACCGCAATCTGATAGAAATTACTAATGGACTATTTATACAATGGAAGACATGTTGAGACCATTATCACATGACTTTCAAGGTATTAGGGATTGTTATTTAAATTTTTTAGAGTTTTTATATATCAATAGATTCTATTAAATAATTCAAAATGAGCAGTATGAAGCATTACAGAGAAAAAGATGTCATACTCCACCTTAATGTGATGATATATAGTGAAATGAAACTCAAATGCTCAAAACATGATGAAGATAAAATTATAAATATAAAGTCTATTTGAGATATCATTCTCATATATCAATGTAGAAAAAAGCGTTATGCTGATAATGAGAAGAAATATTTGGAATTATAAGTGGGAGATCATTTTTTATTGAATATATCTCCATCAACGGGAGATATATGGTTTTATATTAAAGGGGAACTAAGAACCATGTACATCAGACCCTATGAAATTCATTTAATATAATGATATGTTTCTTATCTCTGGGAAATGTAGCTAAATATCTAAAATGTAGAAGATGTGTTACATAAATTGATGTTAAGTAAGTACATGTTATACCCAACACATGTTCATACCTCTATTGAAATTGCAGTGGAACCACAACAATATTTCCATGAAAAACCCATTATGATTATTGATGCTATAGAGAATGTATTGTGGAGAACGATGACTCTTATGGTAATGGTACTTTGGAGAAATCATAATATGGAGGAAGCAACATGGGTAATAGATGATGTTATGATGATGAACTCCCCCATCAGTTTAATAGGTAATATGCATGATATTTTTAAGAAAAACATTTATATGAGGGATGAATGAAGCACCAAAATACATTATAATATACTTCTTTAGAATAATGTTAATTTATTTTCTATCTCTTAATAACCATAAGACATAGATTAAATGAAATTTTATAGTTAATGAATATATTATTTAATCATGAATATAATAACCTCGATATTATAAAAGTGTGTATCAATTAAACAAAATAAATTTTTAAAAATATATATTTTGCAAATTTCCATTTTTATTTATTTATTATAAGTAAAAATTCAAATCATTTAAAATAATAACAAATGTTTTCTAAAAGACCTTTATTTTTTATAGAAATTAGTTTATGGTTTCCTCAGGCATAGAATTTGAATATAATTTTGACCAATTTTGGATGATTTATTTGTTTAATGAAATTAATTATTTAAATAATATTATAAAAATTATCTTATGGTTTTTTGTTATTTTTCTATATTGGTTCATTTTTCAATTATCAGTGAAGAATAATGAATTTTAATGTAAAACGACATTTTCATAAAAATTATATATCAAGATTATTTATTTTTTAGATTTATTTAAAAGTTTATTTAGTTCAATTATATATCTATTTATCCAATTTAGGTAATTGGAATTTTTATCATATTTAAATTTTATATAAAAACATTTTATACTTTTTAATATTTTCTCATAAAAAACAATTTTTCTTGTTATGACTTTGAGATAAATTTTCAATTAAAATTTTAAACATATATAAATTGAAATTGAATGAATGGATACCAAATTTTGAATAATAATAATTTATATTATCTTATAGTTTCAAATTAATTTTTTTCCAATATTGATTGTGAAAATCTTAGACCAATATTTAGCATAGTGAAGGTAAAAATGGATTTAATAGGGGTTAAACAATAATGATATATGTTAAATTGATTTAAAAAATAGTCTAAAATATATTTTATAGACATATTTATAACCTATCTTGTCTTTGTTTTGAGATAAATCCATTTTTACCCCTTATAATGTTCTAAATGTTGGTATACCTTATTGATTTCATAAATTATAAGTGCCCCAGTCAACTCACTTATAAAAGGTTGCCTACTCTATGGTGTTTTTCAAATATTCACACCCTTAAAAAAATTTCCAAAATCACTCCAAAACATTAATTCCTCAATCTTATAAGCCTTAATTTTAGTATAAATTCAATGTATGATTGATTTTTCTAAAATAATAAGGAGGTTACCCAAAGGAGTTACATTCTTCCAAGAAAGTGTTTATATTATTTCATCCTCCACCACAATCAATTATTATTAAAAAATTATAATATAACAACCTTAGTATAATCCATATAATGAGATATTGGTATATTATGGGAATTATCTACAACCATCCCTACGTCCATCAAAAGGATTTATAATTCACCATCCATGTTGATAAAATTCTACTACCACACAAACTAATTCCATTTCCTTTTCCATTACCACCTGTCATGGTTGGGTATAATGTAAGATCTACCATATATATATATATATGATATTTAATAATTAATTATACATCTTTAGTTATTATATTAAATATTCCTTTTTTATGTTCCATTCCTTAAGAGATATGATAAGGTTTCTCGTGTGTATGGAGGACAACAACCTAACGAAGTGACGTGATTTGTCTTTCAATAATGATTTAATTTTATGTTTATAAGGATATATTTAATAATTATATGTGATATAAATGACATAATTATGAAATTGAGGACACATTTATCATTTTAAGGATAATTTATCATTTTATTTCTTATATTTTCACTCACTGAATGATTATAACGTCGTTTGTGTACATGTGGACTACCACCTTCATGAAGAAAAGTTACTCTATTTTCCCCACCAAAACACATTGATGATATGTGTAAGTATATTTAAAAAAATAAATATGGTATTCTGATCATTATTTAATGGTAAAATATGACTTACCTCTTTTATATAATGACTGAGGAAAAATGGAAATGTTACTCATGTGTACATATTTTCTACCATATCCATGATCAAAACATACTTCATTTCTCAAAACCATCCATTATTATTGGTATTAAATGTATAACTTATATATAAATATTATAAATATGTCATTATTATCGTTCAATATTTTATGAAACTATATAATATTCAAAAAAACTATAACATTAATTATAAATAGTGAATTAGAAAACAAGGTAATCAACACTATAAAAAAGAAAATAATGAAATATTATTAACGAATAGGAGATTATATGTTATGAAAGGATAATAAATGATATTATATATATTAATATAGTTCAAGTTTAAATAAATGAAATTTTTATAACCATTTTAATGTATGTTAAATCATGTTCAACCAAAATTATGTGTGAGGTAAGGGTATTTGTATTAATTTCCCATCATTGAGGCACATTATTATATTATGGAGCTAATTACTTTCATATAGTATATATACTACTATATTTTAATTGTAATATAATGATTCCCAAATAATTCATGGTATGGTATGTTCCAATTTTAAATATTTCATCAACGGTTATTTGATATGAAAATTACTAAATGGTAAAAAAAATTGTACAATCTCACTATCTTTTGTGATTGTATAATTTATCATCAAACACTCAATCTCTTATATTAATTTTTCATTGGCCATTATATTTATCTTATATATCCGTATTTATGTATGGTGGATACTATTATTTCATAAACCATGTATAATTTTTTACATACATTGTATATGCTGAATTTAATTTGATCTAATTGGTAAATATTGTTAAATATGTATATTTAATCAATAGAGATATTTGATGATAAGTCACATTGATTAGGAATTAAACCAATTATTTAATATATGAATATTTATTTGGATATGTAAATATTTTGAATCCCTATTATAAATGTCACCTCGATGCATCGATAGATCTAATGAGACAAACAAGATTCCCAAATCAGGAAGGTTTTTACCAAGTTGTATTAGCCAATTTTGAGGATATATATTAACAATTTAGGTGTCAGGTTAATTATCATTTATGTCCAATAATTATGGATTTTATTTATTGAGATTTCAATTATCTTATTATCAATTATATTTTAACCATGATATTATATCTTCATGAATTTAAAACATAGATTATTATTTAAATGGACTGTGTCATTAATTATTTACATTTCCAAAATTTATTAGTCCTTATATTATCATGATAATAAAGTTATTTAAATTTATATTGTTTTTAGTTATTTACCTTTATATTTTAATTGTTCATATTGATTCCTTATATGATCCGTTGTATGTAACCACTACAGATTATTTGAGCTCACCCATATTAATTTCTATTCACATTCATTTTTTTATATTTAATATTTTATTTTATATTTACAATGAAAAAATAGGTATCAGCTATATACATGTTTCTCCAAAACTATTAAATTGGCTGATCCTTCAAGAATCATAATTTTTTATCTATTCCAATGTAATAAAGAAGGCTCTAATTTTAGGCTACTAAAGTTGGGGTAATTACATTTTTTATACATTTGGTCATCATGTATGTTATGTGTCTTATAAATTGATGTTGAAGGAAAATATACTTCAGTATAATTTGGAGAAAGAAATCCTTACATGAAAGAGTCATTAGTTAAAATTTTATACATTAAATTCAATTAAATTAAATATAAAATCCATATACATAAATAATTTATAGCATGAAATCAGCCTAACGTGATCTGATTTTTGTAGGTGAATATCTCCACATAATGTATTTTCTATCTTGAACCGTGTTATGTGAAAATTTCATACATTAACAAATACATCTATGAAGAATATCCTTATGTGAGCTAAATTCTTATCTGATATAACATTTTTAGTTTTTCATTGACCCATGCATGGATCAGTATCATTTGAAATCACTCTTATGGTAAATGAAACATCCAAGGAATACAATTATCTAAATATTATTGATTTACATAATTATATTCTATTATTGGAAACTGGTATATTCAAGAATTAATGTGTTTTAATTGAAATTTTATTTATATGTTCAATAGGTTTTCTCATGAAACACATTCTAATTTTGATGTGTTTAATGATTGAGTATGTGTAATATTTATTACTATATATATCATTAATACTTGATTATCTATATAGTATTATTTTGATTTATGGAATATCAAGAATATCTATATAGGAAGACATGGAATATTATTCATTATAATATATGAATTAAATACATGTTATTCGTCTTAAAAATTAGTTACATTGTTACATGAATAACTATGAAGTAGTTCAGTGGTCCAACATGCACTATTGTTGCATCGGGAAAGAAAACGATTTATCAAATACTACATTTAATGAAATTTTTCATGCACTAAAGTTTATGTAATGTTTTTTATGGAAATACATAAATTTAATTTTAATGAACATGTATAGGGTATTAATGTCAGGAGATATAGACATGATGAACATAATGAAAATAGAGGCGTTCCATTACATGTCTATAATTTTTTATATACATTGAGATCACTATTGGTGTAATCATTTTTCTTAATCATCATATTTCATAAATATTATCCTGATATGGTGTGATTTAATATACCTTGAATTTCATGTCTTCATATTATAATTTTTTCTTTTCTATTTATATATTTTTCCATCATTTGTGTCTCTATGTTTTTTGGATTTTTATTTTTCAATTGAAAAATGACCTTAATATCATGATATAATAACCATGTAATGTATATCATAGATAATTAATCTATGTTGTAATATTTAAGATATATTTTTTTATCAACTATGTAGAAAATGGAAATAAAAATTTGGGTTTTCCTTCCACGTAAGAAAACATAAGGTTCATTGTGTTTTGATCGTATATGTAAAAATGCCTATTGTAATGGGTTGTGACTCACCATGAAAATTTAAGTCAATTTTTAAAGTGGGATCCCTAATTACACAATTTGGGTTTCAAGGGTAGATATGAGATCACATTCATTTAAACTACTAGAGGAATACCTATTTTATAATTTTATTTTCTGCTAATAAATTTCTAAACTCTTATAAATATTGAAATTTTATAAAAAAATTAAATTCACCCCCTCTAAACCTTTTGACCATGTAACTATTTAGGATAAAAATTTGTTTTAATTTTCATTACCTATAGTATATTATTATATTTTTCTTATATATTTCCTTTTTAAACCACATCATGGACTTATCCATCTAAAGAAAAAATCAATTTAAGGTAGTAGGAATATGTTTTGATGATGGATGTTTTCCATAGAGACCTCTATTAATTAATGGAACCAGCTACATTTATTATAAATCATGGATGTAATCTTCCCTTATTTATCTTACCATTTTTCATTGGACCCTATTAATATACACACAACAGTTAAAAAAGTGAGCAACATACGTTTCAGGTAATAATTCCCTAACTTATTTGTAAAAACACCAGGTAACGAATTTTCTATATTATAATATTAGAGGAAATGTTTTAGGTTTATCTCTTATTTCAAAACAATATGTTATATTTACATAATATGACATGTTATTTAGTTTGTAAATAATATATAAAAAATAAAACAACAATTATTCTTATTGCTAAATATCAATAAATAAAAATGTGTAAAGAATAAATACTTAATTTGATGATTATGTAAATTACAATAATTGAAAATAGAATGAGTTTTGTGTGAGAATAATTAGATAATATTTGTCATATTTAATGAGTTATTAGTTATTTATGTTATAATTTCAAAGATAAAATTTTTCTATTGGTGAACGTGTGAACATTAAAAAATATAATATCGAGGAACATGTTGTTTCATTGAAACAATATGAATTAGAACGTAAGAATATCAATGATGAAGATGTTATTAAAAGAAAATGTTATTTACATATATAAAAAATGGATGTCGATAATTATTAATTTGATTATGATGTATAGTTAACTGATAAAGATAAATTTTCTGAAGTGGTAAAAAGTGTCTATTGAAGGAAGAAATAATACTCTATAATAAATAAAATAAATAATCCCCAGGAGAGTTATAAAGGAAGAATAAACGGTGATGTTATTAAAATGTATACTCCTAATGAAATTTTATATGAATAGAGAATCTAGGGATATATATACTACATAAATTTCAAAATATAAAAAGAAATAAAAATAGTAGAAAAGAAATTAATTGAAATCCATTATAGCTAGATGTAATTTTATAAAGGAAGTGTAATCCAATAAATAATTTAGAACATAAAAGGAAATGAAAAATTTTGGTACCATGGACATGATAAAATAGGTAAGTAATTATTATTTTTATATATGTGATTATAACTAATAAAACTATAGTGGAATAATTATATAATTTATTAAATTTTTTAATATTTTATAAAATTTATAAAATTATTATAAGGATAAACTTAAAACCCTTATTTTGAGAAACAAAATTAGTAATACAAAAAATTATTAATTAATGTATATTTTTTCTTGAACTAATGATAAAATCTATGAAAATTTATTGATAATTGACAATTATAGTCATTAATTCAAATTATAACTTTTTAAAAACAATGAGGTAGAAGAATTAAAAATTAAGGATATTCTATTCAAAAATAAGTATCTCCAAATGTGATTTTAAATGTTTAAGAAAAATATAGAAAAAATTATTTATATAAATGAATTCTATGAAACTTATTAATTGAGATGAAAATAAATAAATATAAATTCTTTCTTTCTTATGATAATCTATTATGTTAAATTTAAAATTATTTTAGTATAAAAAAAGTCAAAATTAAGTTTATCTAAATATAAACTTATTCAGTATATAGAGAAATTAAACAATAAAATTGAGTGTTAATTATGATTTACATAATATATTGGATAAAATAAATCCTTTATATTATATTCATTATAATAAAATTACTAGTAAAATTTTTTGTGAAGAAAGTATGATATTCTACAAATGCATTTTCAAACCTAATTAATCCCATGTTTTCGTGAGTAAAATATTATCATTAATAAATTTCCATAATATAAATTCTTGAGAGTTTAGAATGGAAACATAATACCTAGATAGTGGATGTTCTAGACACATGAAACATCATATTTATAAATTTATTTTGGTAATAAATATTTACAAAGTAATGTTACATTTGGTGACAACTGAAAGGGAAATGTAAAAGGGAATGATGAGGCCATAATTTATTATTATATTATCCTATATTATGTTTTATAAATTTATTACAAAAAAATCTCATAATTTTCTTAATATAATGTGTTGATGTAATGTTTATAAAATTTCAAAATTATATATTTATTGTTTTTTTAAATAAATCTTTAATATTTTACACTAACTTAAAAGACAATATCAATCACATCAGTTTTTATGAATAAAATAAGAAAAACATTAAGTTCTCAAATATTGTATATTCATACTAAAATTGGTGGTATATTCGGAATATACAAGCCAACAGTTTATTTTATAAAAATAATATAATAATCAAAATTCTGTACAACTGCCTGAAATAATATAAGACGTCAATTATGTATGTGACTCTTGAATGGCTGGTAGAAAACAATAACATAGTTTATCAAGATATTTAAAAATACAATACCTTTAGAATTAATTTTTCTATAATTACTTGGACCAAAACGTTTTTTAGTTCTTTTGTAAATGGTATGCCTTCTTGATTGAAAATTAATTTAATAGATTTTTAGGGACATAAATTCTTTTAAATTAATATGAAACCTTATCTAAGTTTATATCTCATTTTTAATTAATTCATGTTGAGAATGGATTTCTAATTTTATCAATTTATAGTAATAGATTTGGAGAGTCTATAAATCGAGAATTTTTTAAAATGGAAGAATATAGGTATTCTTATTAGTTATCATCTCCAAGAACATAGTATAAAAATTTTGTCGTGGAAAGGAAAAATAGGACCACACTTGAAATTAGTTGAAAAATGATTACTTTATTTAAAAAACCAAATTTATTTAAGGACGGAATCTATAAAATATATGTTTATAAGTTTCTAGTATTATTATTTCTAGATATGTTTTTATGAAATCCTCATTCTATCATTGGAAAGGATGAAAATAAAAAAAGAATATTTTAGATTATTCAGTTTGAATATTTATATTCCTAAAATGAGGAATTCATTTATAGTATCAATGAATAACATGATGATGTTTTTTTAGGATATTTAAATTATAGTTAATCTTAAAGAATTTAAATTAAAATAACAATTTTCATTGATAAATAAGTACATGATATGTGAGATGATAATTAATTAAATGTTTGGAATAGTGATTTTGACTAAAATAAATTTATATAACTATGGTGAAACATGTTTTTATAGATTAGAACAATTTTTATGAATGTTTTTAAATAAATATTTTGAAATATTATTAGTTTACTTATTATATTAACTGAAAAGTAGTTAGTAGTTTCGAAATCGACAATAATGATATTTTATGAAAATAAGATCTTATTGAATTAAATAAAAATCATAAGGACCATAAATAAGGATAATTTGGATTAAATAGTTATTAAATTTACCGATTATGCATTGGTGAGTAAATACGTAACTTATATGTAAAATTATAACCTTTTAAGAGTGAAAAATAAGTTACCACTATAAATGGTAAAATATGATAATTAATGGGTTAGACCAAAAGTTAATGTTTATAATATAATCTAAAAATATAAAAAAATTTATTATATTTCATCCATATCATACCCTATGTTATAGTTCATGATCATTTAAAAGTATTTTAATTTATAAAAGTATTATTATTATTTATTTCATTTAAAATTCCAAAAGTTCCCCTCACCTCATTTATAAGAGGGAACCTCATTCCTCACTTCATTAAAACATTTTGAGCCCTCTATATCAACCATATAATACAAAATTATTCTCTAAAATAATATAGACACATTATAGAGGTGTTTTTTACTTCAAAATTCAAATCATATATGCCTTTAGAAGAGATCAAAAAGTCTCATCTTCAAGAAAAGGTAATTGTTTCAACCGGTCACTTTTTTTCTATTATTTTCTACCTCCTATAAATCATTAACATTTATCATAAAAAAATTATTATCCAAAATTTTATAAAATGAAATTATGATAATGAAAACCCCATTATACACCGTATATCCAATCAAATAAGAAGTGAATATATCACTAGTGCATACGTATAACTTATCATCTCTAAATAGTGATACAATTTATTTTACATCAAAAAATTTGATGGACTAAATATATAATGGGTTAAACATTTATATATCTTATTTATAAAATAATTAAAAAATGGAAGGATAAAAACAAGTTTACTTTCTTATCATCCAATCTATCCATAAACGACAATGTTACTTGTTTGTATGTATTTACTACCATATCAATGATGCGATGTTTTTTTTAAATGGATGGTAAACATGATGTATTTAAAGAATACATATTAAATATATGATATAATAGTAATTATGGAAACATTTATTACTATTTTTTCACTCATTCCATCAGTCAAAAAATGAAAATTACATTCATGTGAACGTATGACGTACCATCTTTTGGAGTGATGTAATTCATTTTTCTATGTCTACTTTTTAGGAAGGATTATTAATTAATAAATCAAAACTATAATGTATTATTATACCATGATGAAAATTATTTAAATTATTGTACCATGATAAAATTATTAGGATCGGTACAACCAACTGACACATCCTTGTAAAAAATGTAGTTATCCACAATAACAGTCATTTTAACAACAAATTATTAATAAATCGGGGATCACATGTTCATAATAAAAAATATCTGGTGTTTTATATATATTTTTATTTAAAAACTATTTAATAAATCTATATTAAATATACATAAGGTTTTAATGTTAATGATGAAATGTGAGACATGAGGTAAGGGTTTATTTCAAAATATTATCATTATTTGGGATTGTTTTTTATTCCTCAACTGAGGGATTATTTTCTTCTATAAACATGTTTTATAAAAAGGTTTTCAAAATGTTATTTGAAATTATATGAAATTTTTTTAAAATAATTCTTAATCATGATTGAATTTATTTAATTTTTTTATGGAATCTTATTAACTTTTTCAAAACGATGAACTTTCATTGTTTCTAAAAAAATACAGAAGGATTTTTATTAACATATACAACATGAGTGGATTTCCTACCTTTATTTCATATCAATTATTTGAAGGTTAATTTTTAGGTTTAAAAGTTTATTTTAAAATATAATTTTTAAATTTATATGTTCTTAGTTTTTTTAAAGATAAGTGATTTTAAAATGGAAAAGTTATTTACATCAGAAATTATTAAAAGTGATCATTCAACTTCATTTTTTCTCATATGAGAACATCCTTTAATGATTTTTATGTATTACTAGGGATATGTTCCACGGACACTATCATTATTATTTTTTAGGATGCTTTATTTTTATGATAAAAAATGTTAATGAAAATAGTTACCATTTTGACAAGTTATACAATAATGAAATATCATTATTTTAATGGTTTCTAAGCTGATTAAATTTTTCTGATCTTGTAGTACATGAATATAATTTGATAATTACATGATGGGTTTGACATATATCTACCTGAAATTTATTTGGTAAACATGGATAACTCATGAGGTATATATTTTATGTGTGACCCTAAATTCATGTCCTCATTTTTATGTGTGGTCAATGATTTGGATTCTATAAGTTTATGTGAAAACATGGTTTTTGTGTCGATATGATTATTTTTGGAACTAGTATTCATGTACATAATATTATAAATGGAACTGGATTTCATGTCCATAATATTAGATGTGGACCTTGATTTTATTACCATCAGATTTTCATTGGAATAGGCTTTTATGTCCACAATTTAATGTGTTTACCTAGTTTCATGTCCATAAGTTTATGTGAGAGACTAATTTCATGTCCTTAACATAATTAGTGAACATATTTCTATTTATGCACGTTCAAAAATATATAATTTTATGTGTATGCCAAAAATACATGTATTATTTCAATGTTATCCACCAATGCATTATATTCTCTAATTTGATTATGATTTTGTATATTATGAAATTACAATCATTATATCATGACTTGTGATTATGATATATGATATGTGGGGTGATGATTTCAAATGATATATTCTTTTTATCACACCCTTATACTAATGTTATGTTTATGTGATTATTGATATATTCTTTATTTCCGTTACTATGCATTTATTATCAGCATTACTTATGTTTCCATTCATCATGTTTTGTAGAAAGTACTTATAAATGATGTGTCTAAAAATAGTTCTAGGGATGAAAAAATTATTTGGAGATGATATAGATCATTTATGAATATGTTTTTCACACATCCAAGTATCCAAATGAACTAGACCAAAATGATTATGGCATGGATTGAACTTTTATATTATAAATGTTCATCTAATGAAATTTTATAACTATTTATTAATTTTATGGGACGTTATATTTCTGTATAGTAATTTTTAAAAGGGTAATTAGTTATAGGTTATGCTAATATTGGGTAAAATTTTATATGGAATGTTATTATATTGTATGTTCTTATTGTGTAATATTTTATAGGTTCAGCTTATACGTGGTAATATTATTTAGTTAACTTTATATCTACTAATATTCAATTTGGTAAGTTTGTGTAGGGTAAATATAACCCATCATGATGATGTAGTTTTTATTTTGACAATAAATTATTATAGTAATTTATAATTTAAAAAATTTTGTATTTATTTTTCTTTTGTGGCTAGTTTTTTCATCTTCAACGGTTTAGGTAACATGTTTTGTATAAAACATTATGAATAAAGTTTTGTGGGTATTTCTTAATATGTTTGTGAGAATAAATGGTTTAGCTTTCATGGGTAGTGCACATTTTGTGGACTCGTGGTAGTAATCACATGAAATTACATTTTTTTTATTTTTTCTATGTCTAGGGTTTTCACATAGTTATATAGACAACGTAAAAACAAGAAATAATTCTTTTTAATAAAGAAGTTTTGTTCGGATGGGTTATTTCATGCGTAAAGAATAATATTGAGGCCATAAAGAAAATTGTTCAAAGTAGTGTCGACTGAATAGTTGGTGGACTGCTAACCAAACCATACGGTCTAATTGTTTCAGTTTTATATAGTCATTTAAAAGTGATATTTTAAATTTTACATCATGATTTTATGATACATAATAGATCCCCCCGCTATCCATCTGATTCATTCAGTCTAGGAGTTCATCACTGTAGGTTCCTCTATAATGACACATAATTTTTAGCTCAAGGAATTCCTCTTCTATTTTCATTTAAAGAACAAGAGAAATATACTTATCGATAAATGAGCTCATAAACTCATCCCACACCCTGGTGTAAATTTCTTTTTGTTTCCTCGTATTCTTGATTGGAGACTACCAATGGTACACATTACCTTAAAAATGATAGGAAAACAAAATTATTTTTCATGCTACAGTGACTATATATTGAAAAATATTTTTTAGTGTTACTAATATATTTTCATGGAAAATTGTGGATCATCAGAACATCAAAATGAATGTGGTTTGATCATCATGAAGAAAAAAATAGAATTTCATTCCCTTGATTGATAATTGTTATGTTCATCATGATTCATAGCATAATAATATTGTGTGATCATAATAATATGATTTTTTTATTCCATGTCCCACACCATTTGGTTCCTGATGAAAAAATAATTTAATTATCTTTTGTATTCTACATTAAAATGAATCCCCCATGTTTTATCCATTGACTAAAAAAAAGAAACATAATGTTAGAAAAATAAATTATAGTGATAAACTATATAATCTTGGAAAATCACTCATAGGAAGTCAAAATCATTAAAAATTATTTTCTTATTTATGAAACCTTGGTTTAGCCATGGTTTACCATGATTATACACTATTTAAATCCATCATGATGTTTAATAGTTAAGTTATTTAACAAAAACAAATCACCTAAGACTATCAAATGAGGTGTGTAGTAAATGTTATTTTCATGTATCAGATAACACTCTAGTTAAGAATAATATAAAATTTTCAATGTTATTACCCCTATGTACATATATAATAGATCCACGTCAACTTATCGTATCAATATAAAGATTTATCTCTAGGTAAATAAAATAATCACTTATTTACCAAAACATTCAGATTTCATTCTATATATAGGCTATCCTGTGGTTTATCACAAAATCTTTATCATACCTGTTTCTAAAAGATAAATAAACCTATGCTCTAATTAAAACTATAATTACCAAAGATTTTCATACAAATATATTACATCTTAATATATAAATAGTCACTACATTTCACAAAAAATACACCTAGGCCTAATAGAGGATTAGTGTCTTTGGAAACCTAGATTCAAAATAAAGTATCATAATTAAAGAAAATGATCCCAATTTTAGTTCATCATAAATATTAACCTTATTAGATATCTCAGACACAATACATTTCTTTATATATTTGGAAAATCAAATATAAGAAACAGTGGTCTCAGATACTCAGTATGGATAAAAAATGTTGACATCAAGATCACATGAGCATAATGTTATGAGAATATTAGAATGAAATTTTTAAATGAAATCATTCATATCATAGATAATAAAATTTATTCAAGGAATAAATCATAATGTTTCATAAGACATGAATCATAAAAAAATAAAATAACATGATCCATGAGAAAATTACATGGCATAAGTGGTATATTTTTGGAATACACATAATAATTGGAAACTATGAGTTAGGGAGACCCAAAAAGACATTCATAACATATTACCAATGTTATAATAACCCATGTTACTACTTTGGTCTTGGGATAACCTCTCATGAACCGTATTTTTTAGGCATTGTATAAAATCTTTTCTACATTATTTTTTGAGCATCAAATGACCTAGAATAAACTCTTTGGGATGATATAACCTTAATCAATACACAATGAATTAAAGGGAGATATAAGTCTCATCCATCACATAATTTATATTTTTTATATATGATGAAAAAACATTCATCATATCATACCCATCGAAAATAAAACTAATTTTATAAACATTTCATGATATTATAAATCATTGAAATAAACATTTTTTATAATCATCACTTCATCCTTCAAATCAAATTCAAAAAACGAAAAAGAACTTTATCAATGGATTAGATCCCAAGTAAATCATATATACCATCAATTTTTTTTCATATTATATGTAAATTGATTTTGTAAGATCACTTGGAACATTTCATAAGAAAAATATCATTTAAACATAGAATATTACTTTTTCATAAAATAAAAAAACCCAAAAGAGTATAAAAATTATCAATAGTGAAAATTACATTAGTAAATTATATAGTAAGGCTCAAAATACTGATTTGTCATGATGATGTAAAATTCATTTCATGTCATGTAATATAAATGAAAATTTCCTATCATATATTTATAAATATTAAAACAATCCTCTTTTAGAAAATGATCTCGATTTTATTTTTAAAACTTTTTTAAAAAAGTTAAACATAGTTAAAATTTTAATTAAACAGTCATTAAATAATATAAAAAACATTTACTAAAACATGTTTAGAAAACATGAAGATGGATTAAAAACTTTTTTTCACCTAATATGGAAATAATTTTAATTTTTGTGTTGACCATATTATTGATCTCCTGAGTTGATAAAGGGTGGAAAATGGAAGGAAAACATTTTTTCTCTAGAAAAAGCATAGAAGAAGAAATTAATGCATTTATTGACAGATATATAATATAATATCATAATCATAATCACAATCTTAAACAATATTTATTAACAATTTTGATATAACATAAATTAATTACCATTTTAGTTACACATAAATTTAATGTTTGATGAAATAAAAAAATAAAATAATTATATATCATAAAAAAGGATGTTAATGATAGAACATCTTTAAGGGAAAGTATATACACATCAAAAAAGAAGATAGGTGAATAAAAAGTCTTATGTCCAAAAAAAGGAAATTTGAGACATGAATCCTTTATCTACATTCTCAACATCCATTGTACACATTTAGACCTCCTATATAATAAGTATTGGTTTACTCTAAATATATTACAATACCATAATTATCTTTACAAAAATAACATTTTTATTTGATTTTAAAATTATAAACACAGTACACCAACATCATAGAATAGGAATATGTGGGTGAAAGGGGGAAAGATGAGGAATTGGGGGTCGAAGTAGTGAGGCCCCAAAGCATCTGCAATAACTATATTGACTTCCTCTAGATGAAATGATCCATGTTCTTAAAAAAAAGATAGTTGTACATCCCACTTCACATTAGACGCCAAAATGTAAAAAAAATAGTGTTCCCTTTATGAAATAAATTGATCACCTCGATATTTTGGTGAAGCAGTAGTTTGCACCATCATTTAGTATACTAAATAGACCTCAGATTAGGTCGTAGGCCATAGATAAAACTATAAATATCATACCAAATATGATCTAATAATAACTTTTTATCATGAATTTATTAATCATTCATTGTTATAATCACTATTTTTCGTTAACAACTAATTTTTTCATGTATGTTTTCATTAATTGGTTTTGAATCTGATATTTTATTCACTATACATTCATATATATAATTTAAAACATGACATTAATGTCATATATGTAAATTATATATATATATATATTTATATTCATACATAAAGGTATTGATAGAAAAATGGAATATTTCATTCATAAAGATAGAAGGTCGTACCTACAAATGAATATTGTTTCAATTTTTTTTCAATGAATGGAATGTAAGAAAAAAATAATTAGTCACTTTTAATGGGTCATTATTATTTCACATATATCAAATATATTTATTGAAATTTTCCTTATTAACATTCATATAAAGTATTACTGGAAAATGTGTCACAACCCTTTGTGATCCGGTAGTCCTCCACACACATGAGCAATGTTATCGTAACACCCATAGAATGGAACGCAAGAAGGTATATGTGAAATAATGATTCTAGAAGAATAGTTATGTTACATATATAATATATATATTTTAAATCCATAATTATAAAATTTCCTTAGTTTAGGGTATGTACACTATTTTTTCAAATTCAATTAAAATAAGTAAATATTTTTAACATAAAATTAGTCCCATAAACGTGATGGAAAAATGGTTTTCCAAAGTGAAAATTTTCATAAGAATATAATGTTTTAGTATCAAAATTCTAAGTGAAATTGATTCCGTTAATCTAAATTGGATTAAGAAAAATATATTTTAACTAATTTTACTTTTAAAACCATATAAAAATGAAAATGAGTTTGAAAATTTTTTACATGAAAATAAAGTTTTTAACAAACATCTATATATTTTTTTACTATTGAACACAATATTAATCCTTCCATAATATTAAATAAAAATCACTCAAACACAATTATTAAATTTATATTTCAATAATGAAGTTTATTTTTTCATATAAATTTTTTCAATGTGTCATAAATTAAGATCTTAATATGTTCAAAATAATTATTAAAAACGTTTTTTTAAAAAGAATAGTATTTTAGAAACATATAAATACATAACTAAAAATTAATAACATTTTTATCATTATGTTTTATTTGTGTAAAAATAGTATAATTAATATTTAATAGGTTATTATTCTAATTCGTACCTATGATATCAACTACTTGGTTATAAAAGTCTTGATTAAATAATAATATTAATAGTATATAGTTGTTCATTAAAACATGATGTTTTCTATAACAAAGGTTATCGAAGAAATTTAATTTTTTTTAACAAAAAATTATTTAATAAAATATAGATTTATTATAATTACGATCAATCCATATAGCATAGTTGTAGGTTGAATTTATCTTATTATGGGAGAGATCATATCCTACATGATTTTCCAACCCTTCAGGCAAAGGAGAGGGAGACATTTGATGAACCACTCGTATAGAGGATATAGCTCGAGTAGGGATATACACATGGTGGGGGATTTGGATAATGAGATAGAAGAGTATTAGGAAGGGTTCATTGGTTTGAAAAATTTCAACGCCCACACCCATGTGATCTATATAAATATTAGGGTGTTTGCGGTCAAGGTTAAGAGATTATATTGGAAATAAAGGCCTATTCCTCAGAGGATATAGGAATGATTCAAGGAATAATTTGTGTATTTTTAACGATAGATATTTTTTAACACACACAGTTTTGATATAATATTTTTAATACTTTTTTAGGATTATATGATTTCATTGGATCCCTTGGTAGGAACCTTATTGTTAGAACCTTTTACTGTGGGAGATTATGCATTCACACACTTATGTCGATGGTGTGACCTATCTCTTGGGTAAGAAAGATTATCATGGGAGTTTTTTATAGACATGATTGGGACTCACAATTAAATTATTTTTATGGACTTGATAACAATTTTCTCTGGGCAGATTGAATACTTCTGGCCAATAATGCAGTGTTTTTATCGAGATAATATAAGATACTTCTTTTTTGGAGAGAATTAAGTCTCGGTATAGATTCATGCCCTCATGGAAATGAGTATACATCTTATTAGAAACCTATAATATAGTATTTCCCATATAACTATAGATAATGTGGTATTTTAGTTTTTCATATTGTAGTTGGAGTATTATGATGTAATTCCTCAAGTTGTGACAGGAATACCTCTCAACAGAGAGATCGAGTTCGGTATGATATTACTCATTTCACAATGTTATTTTTGTATATTTTATCTTTTTGTTGTGTGTGATTGTGTTCTAGTATTTTTTGATCCTGAATTTTAAATTTAGAGGCTTTTATAAAATTCAAAAATGGCCCTCATGGATTTTTTAACCTTATAGTTACCGTGTGGGTGACCTTATCAATATGACGGTGCTATTTTTCATGACTCTTCATGGTTTTCAAAACTATGTGGGTCTCCTCATTTCCCATGTGGGGTCATGTGTGTTTTAGTGATGCAGTTCATATTTTTACAAAACCATGCATCCTCTTAGAGGAAACAGTGTGAGGCCATTCCCTGCTTAAGTAGTGTCTATAACATGGTTGATTTATTTTCTGGAAAACTGTTTTCAAAACCATGCAACATTCACAATTTTTTTTCTCTATTCTATTTTCTCATTCCCATTTTTCTTTTAAGGTCCTTTTTCAAATCACACGCTTGGTCTCTCATGCAACATCCACCCCCTCCCTAGGCACATGCATTCCACCCCCTCTCTAGTGAGCTCCATTTTCTCTAGTAATGAAACAATGCTTTATTGGGATTTCATGGTCTATCTATAAAGGTATGATCCCCTATACTATCATCATTCCTTTTTATGAATCTATTCTTTACCAAATTTCCCCTCATTGATCGACTGAACCCTATGGTGTGGGTTGATATGATTTTTAGTGTTTTTTACTATTGTTGGTGAATTTTTTGTGTCTCTCAGGTCCTCTTAGAGTGTTTCTCAGAATCCACCATTAATTAAAAATCATTTTGTTTCATTTCAGATCATTTTTCACCGATTGGAGTTGGTTTATTCTACCCTATTTGTTTTATCGATTTTTTACTTGTGTTTTTTGAGATTTTTAGGCCTTTGAATTTTCAAGTTTACTATTCAGTTCTTCATAATAAACCTAAATGTATACACATTTGTAGGTATGTATGTATATATATATGTTTCACCTTATATATATTCAATATTTTCATTTTTAATATATATATATATTGGGTCTTGGTGTTCTTATGTATATATTGGGACATATTCATGTATGTTTACGGCAGGACTAGGTGTCTTACAATTATATGAATGTGAGGCATATATGTAAGGATCCCCATATACATATTCTATTATGGTAATTTGAATATGGTTATTATAGTTGGTTTCCTTATATATATGTGAAGGTGCATATGCATGAAATTGGGAAAGGGAATATTTGAGTGAGCATTAATTAAACCATCAACTGCTCAGGTGTTTCGACTTGGTCCTCTTCTCCCTAGAGCAGGTGTTACTATGAAATTTGTTTCCTTTGGAAATTTTAATATTCATGGATTTTATAAATTCAATATTATTAAATTATTATTATAAATGATAGCCCGATGGTATTTAAAAACCATTTCATTTTGTTTTTTACTATAAATGGGTTTATGTGTAGATTACATTTTTTTGAATGTTATTGTTTAATAATGGTAAGATTTTATAGAATTAAATGCAGTCTTTTTAAAAAGGTTTTGTATTTGGGAAAAGGATATTTAAATAGTTATGAATTTCATTTTGGTGAAAATTATTATTTAAAATGATTGGTTTTCCACAAAATTTTTTTAATAATTGGTTTTAATTTTCTTTAAATTTGTAATTTTAAATTTGTTTGTGTTTTTTACCCTGTGTGTGAAATCACAGTAGGCTTCATTGAAATGATTTGCAAGAAATTGTGTGTCCTTTAGCCTTATTATAATTTTCAAAGAGAAAAAACATTATAGAAGGGTGAATTTGAATTTTTATTATGTT
Organism: Viscum album; assembly: GCA_963277665.1. Classification (NCBI taxonomy): domain Eukaryota; kingdom Viridiplantae; phylum Streptophyta; class Magnoliopsida; order Santalales; family Viscaceae; genus Viscum; species Viscum album. The sequence goes on along the minus strand of OY728145.1, from coordinate 1,078,535,713 downwards.
TGGGTGACATTTACCATTAATGTGGAATCCTTTGAAGTCATTTGTTCTGAAATTATAAAGGAATTGATATTTCAAGACTTCTTTTGGTGGAAAAGGAAAACTTGGCACTTTATTTTATAAATGGTAAATATTGAAGAAACCACTTGATTATCCCTTTATTATTGTACCCTATGAGTGGTTTTTTGATAACTTTGTGATGATTATAATATCCTCTTATGTGGTAATATGATTATTTATATTTTTGGTGAATGGTGATATTTTATTGGATATTCATTATTGGGTGTTTGGGGATTATAGTATCCTCGATTATTCCTTTCATTCTATACATTTCTTCATTATGTCTCATTTCCTTCAGTAATGGAGGTACATATACTATGTGGGAAGACCTATAATTTACCTCTTTTTTGTTCCCATTACTCTTGTGTCACATTACCATTTAATAGAGATAAGTTGTGTTTCATATAAATGCTGCTATTGTGGGATAATTTCTTAATTTATTGGACTATGTTCATATAGGTATCTTGTTTTGGTAGGTTAACTGATTTATGTTAGATCCTATGCACATTAAATATCATTGATATATCCCATGCCATATTCGATAATTTATATTTTTAGAGATTCAATAGAGTTTGATATCATTCTTGTTTATATAATTTTTACTTATTTATTATGAAGGTAAATTATTTGTTTATAATTAGTTTATGCCTTGTGTATGTGTTATGCATTCTCAGTGTGTTTTAATTGTAAGGGTATGTGTGTTGCCTTCCCTAGTAAAACAGTTTTTTAAAAGATGTTTGAAAACTAATTTTTAAATAAGAGGTTCTTATGGGAGTCCTTCGATGGATTCTAAAATGGTTTTTCAGAAAGTCATTGTTCATTGAAATCTTTTCAAGACACAAGATTCATTTAAATAAAACAAATGAATTGTTTTGAGAAATGGACAATTGGTGTGTGGGTTAGAAATTGAATATGCTAGTACTTTTGTTTTGAAATATTATATGTTTGGTTTTTAGGAACAAAGTGGAAAAATTTAAAAAGATGATTATGGGAATGATTTGTCTTTAATAAAGTGGTATATATCCTGAAGAATATTTTCTAGCTTTACATTCAAACTAATGTGGATATTTTATCTTACGATTACTATTGAATAGTTTCAGCAGGTTTTTATGAACTATGGGGATTTTTAGATCATTCCTTTATCCTTCTGTTTTATCAGTTGGATCTTAGCTATCTTTCATGGCCATGGAGAGGGTCGTTTAGTCGTGATACGTGAGGCCACATTGAGGTTAGTCATATTTCCTATTTGTATCAATTCTTGTTTACTGAGTTTTTCTATTATATCATGCTTTCTTCTATTTATGGTTAATTTATTAATTTTTTGCATTTTTCTCTATCTATTATTTGGAAGAAACTATTTTTGAAGGGATTCCAAATATTCAAATGCATGTTTTGTCATCCTATTGGGATCTTGAAAGCAATTCAAGACTTGTGGTCAATTGGGTGGGGTGCTGGGTCAGATATAAACCCAGTATGGATTGTCATAAAATGGTATCATATGATTTGGTTTCCATCAGTATGACCCTATTCCCCTCTTGTCTCCCTTATTATTTGGGGATGCTTGGGTAGAATTTGAACTATGTTTTTTGGGGCATGAGAGGTAAGGGGTGGTAGATTCTAGTGATCTCTTTCTTTTTTTGAGCCTCAATCATATTGGGAAATTTTGGTCTTATATGATGAATTCTAGATTTATTTATTTTTATGAATGATTTTGAGGTGATTGATTTTTCTATACTCATGGAGAATGTTTTTTATATTTGAGGTCACTCTTGGTTTCAGGTTCCAAAGGGATGTAATTTGAGTCACGAGTTGCACACATAGATTGGGAGAAAATGTGGTGTCTATGCATTCGAGTCTACCTCCATATAAGGGTGTGATTCTTGATTATAACTCTATCCCCCATCATATGTGGTCAATGAGGGTGTGAAACCATAAGTTCCCCAATTTTCAAATTTCTTATTCCTCTTCAATCTGGATTCTCATAAAGTGTTTCTCAATCATTTTTGTAATGACCCAATGTTTTATTAATGGAAATTCCATTATTATAAATATGTAATATAATGTTATGAAATTATGACACAATGATCTAATATGTTCTATGTGACCATTATACATATTTCTGACACTTCTATGATTTGAATTTTTAAAATCTAACATACACGGTTGCGATTAGTATGCTTTTTGGAGTCCAATAAGACATGCACAATTTTTGGTGAATAGTAACTGACCCGTATGAAGAGTAATGTTACCTTTATGAATAGTAATATGACACTTATTAATATTAAATCGACCTAAAGAACAGTAACATTACCGTTGAATGTATAAATAAAATTGTGGAATCTTATAATTGATAATATTATCATAGTTAAAGTATTTGTACATTTGTAAGTTATATGTAATTATTTAAAATTACTTAATTTAAATTAAAATTCTTTTTCCTAATTTTTTTCATTATTAATAAATTTTATTTATCCTCATTCTAATATAATTTTATAAGACCTTATGCAATTTTTGAAAGGATTATAAAATATGTTATAATATTAAAGTCAATATTTTCATGTAAATTATGATTTTATTTAAAATTTGAATTATTTATATTTTTAATTTAATTTTGAACAATGGAGTTAATTTTTTGATCATACATGTTGAAAAATTGTTGTGGTAAATTTTTGAGATTTTTCTGAAATACTTGAGTTTTTTGGGAATAGTAAATATCTTAATTTATTGTATATATACATTATAAGGTAAATTAACCATTCCTAAAAGAATGTGTTATTTAATCACTGCAATATCAAACTCACATGAAGATATTATTATTCTTTTTCATGTAATCATCACTATTGTATGTCTTATGGAAGAATAATAAACTAATAATTAAAATATTAAGAAAACTGTCCTCCCCTCCACTATAAAAACGACACACAATCCCCTCTTCCCTTCACTCATTTTAAGAATTGTTACTTCCATAAATTCAACCCAAATATCTCCCCAATATCCTGTACCACAACCATAATCCCTTGGTCTCATGAAAAGGATAAATCCTCTCCCTTTAAGATGATCTCAAAGAAGATTGATTCATGCGGCAAATTCAAATTTTATTTTCTTTCACATTCTTTTTCATGTTCCTTTGTTTTCATTTCAATCCTTACCTCTGCTCATCCAAATTTTATATCAAGTACAATACCTTATATTTAATGGATTGTTTTTTTGATAATATTATATGTTTTTATCACCTATCAATTACCATTCTTTTATTTTAGTATTTAATACACCTTTCGAGATGTGTTAATTTACCACATTCAAGGACGATGGGATTTCAATTTCAGTTACCATCATCAATTATGGTCATGAAACCATTTTCATTTTGTACCAGACCATAAGATATATATTATGCCTCATCTATATATCTAGAATCTTTTTGTATTCTTGTTTTAAATTTATAAAATAAAACGTGTTCATTGTGGTAAAAATAGCTAATTAACCCAAAACGTTATCCCAAATGTTTTACAAAATGATTAATATTCAATACATGTAACAAAATTAAATTTACAACCATGTAACCATAAGGATGTTAAATAATAAAATATATCTAAAATTTTGGAAAACCATCCTCAATTTACATGATTATCTATTCATGTATTTAAGAAGATGAACATGAAACAAATGGACATAAACAATAAAATTTAACCTCATAACCGATCAAAAAGGTCATGAATGAACATAAAATGGTTATACTAAATCAGTAACATGTAAAATTGGTTTTGGAAATATTAATTAATGATCCTAATTTTATTATTCAGGAAATTAATATCAAGTAGTGAACACCATCTGACTTAAGGTAAGGTATCCTCTCTTTCTCACATTTACTCAAGAATCTCTTCTATGTTATGTCCTTTTATATATAATTCCTAATGATGAGTTATGATTAAACACCTTCCTCATACTACCTTCATGATATCTAAAAGATGAGAAATTCATTTATTTCTTATTAATATATTCAAGGTACACTATATTTCATGCATATAGTTTGTAGGGGATTCTACTTGACCGACCTTTATTCCGTCGGGTTGCTTTAACTTTCTTTTTATCCATTTAAAGTTTCCTTTTAGTTTTTTGTACAACGTCAACTTACTAATTATATTCTCCAAACTCATGTTTCAAGATCCATCCCTCATTCACTTTCAATGATATACATGTCTTTATGTGATTCCCTTCTAAAAACATCCCGATAATCAAACTTGTATTAAGAGAACATCCTGAATTCTTACCCAATTTCATGTGAAAAATATCCTCTTTTTAAGTCACCATTTTGTTTTTTAAAATCACATTTTTATTATTAAAACCATTTTGGTTCTGCTCTGGTTTTATATTAATGATTGTTCCATTTCTTATTTTAAAGTCACTATAGTATTTCCCATAAAACAGTAAAAAATGATTTAATGCTAAAATTTCTTTAAATATTTTTTACTTATTGTAATTTCTACATTACATCACTTACCATGATACATAACTTTTTCACTTATGAATTTCCCTATATATTTTAGTTCCTTTCTCCCATTTTTTATTCTTTTTGACATGATTATTGTAACCAATTCTTTACATGGGTAACCCTTATGTTTATATAAGATTGACTATGTAAGATTCTTTATGCGGAAAACATATTCATGAAAAGCTAAGATGTGTTGGTTAGAGTAGATTACTCAAGAGGGGGTGAATTGAGTATTTATTAAAAATTATATTTTGAAAAGGTTTCTTAAAAGGGTTCCCAATAAAAATAAATTCAACATATTTAATCAAACTAATACAATTATGAAAGTCTTACTATACAAATAACTTCTTATAAGATTGATTAATTCTCAGTAATCTTAATATCAGTTATTAATATTGATTTTAAGTCTATTCTCATAAGGAAAAAAAATTCTAACTTCTTTCCAAGATTAACAATCAATGTATGTTTAGTGATTTTTGAATGAAATAGGAAAATACATGAAACTAAATCAAACAACACAGTAGATATAAAACAAGTGGTTCAGTCTCAAGATGAGAACTAGTCCACTCCACTTAGTGATCTCCTGCCATCATGTAGTTTATATTAATAAACGTGATCCTCACCCTAGATAAGGGTAGAAATGGTACATAGGGATGTCCTTGTCACACATCCTCTTCCATAGTTCTTCGTGGGTATGAAATATCAGGTCACACAGAGACCTCTTCCACAATTATACATGGGAATAAACAAGTGTAAAAAGATGTGAGAGGCAGGATTTATTGTATACTTTTATTTAATATAGGAGACAATGTGTCTTTTTATAAAGACACACACACACACACTGGTCAAAAGCTAAAAATGATACAAAATAGTGAGAAAGATGATGAGATAATGTTATAAGTGATCTAAGTGTTACTCTATGTAGATTTGGACTATCATGTTGAAGACGATGCAGGAATCGAGTCCTCTTGCAAAAAAACAGAGTATCAAAAGTCTAGTGTTGTGGTTCATATCTGGCATGTGCTCTTCGTGGACTCTATATTGCGATGATTTTATAAACTTTGATCAATGTTATCACAGTTAATGATTCATGTGTTCTTTAGACATATAGAGTAGCATGTGTTGGTTCTCTTCTCAAGAAAATCTTCATTCTTATTCATTGTCGTCCACACTTGTTTCATTGTCCTTCTTATTTTGTTCCTAGCCACTCTTTTCTTTTAATTATGGAGTGCATGTGATGGAAATGATAGAATGCATGTATTCTACACCTCGTACCTCATACTATCAGGTGACATTTCAACAAGGAAACATTAATTAGGTTAGTACATTTAAAAGCATCAAATATGACCCTTAGAGATTAAATGTAAAGACGAAAAAAATATGAAACTGTGTCATAGTTTATCTGGAAATGGTGTCTCTATGAAACGTTGTCTCCTTGAAACAATGTCTCATTCTTTTCCTTTGAATGGTGATATATTAATGATGGAATAGTTGTATATAGATCAGGAACTGGTAGCAGAAATGCGGTGTCTGATCATGGTGTCGGGTCATGGTGTCTGGTCAGGGTGTCTGGTCATGGTGTCTGGGTCATGTTTTCTGGTCATGGTGTGTGGGTCATGGTGTGTGGGTCACAGTGTCTAAATCATGGTGTCTGGGTCATGGTTTCTATGTCATGGTTTTTGGATGGTCAGAGTGTCTATGTCATGGTGTCTAGGTCACGGTTTCTCAGACATAACCAAATATCTGTACACAAATGTAAACAATGATATTCATAGAATGTATGAGACTTAATTATTTACCAGGGAAAAAAATTCTAACACTAACGAAATATAGTTTACAATAATTATTTAAGAAATAATGAAACTAATAATCTATACACATGATTTGAGATCGATTAAATAGGATTAAAAATCATTACAGAATGTATATGATTTGTGACCATTAAAACATGATTAACACATGAGGAGTCCAACAATCTCCCCATTTTTAATGATCACAAATCATGTGAGTGAGATATCTGTTCATAGTGAATGTGTCTCTTCTTATTTCTCCCCATTTCGGGATTATCAAAATTAAAAAATAAGTTATAGACAATAAGATTTCACAACATATTAAATGGATAATGAAGTTTCATTACAAATAGTAGACACAAATAATACAAAAACATCCCTATCAAAACATAGTAGTCACATTTCATTAGCACTATTTTTCTTCTCTTTTCCCTTAGAAGCATCATCAGAAGAATCAATAGTAGCATAGGCGGATGTTGACAAATGGAGTGAACCTGTTGATAGAGAATGTAATGGGAGTGCTTCAAAAATAGAAGGGTCCAAGGTAGGTTCAGTGGAAGACTAAAGAAATTGTCCTCAAAAGAATGATGAAGTCAACAATAATCTCACCACCATACTTTACAACTTTTTCAGAACCATCCTTGTTCTCCATAAACATTTACAAAAATGTTGTGAAATCTTTGAGCTTTTCGACTTCAGTTTTGAAAGCTTGAGTGACAAGTGGGATTCTCAGATTCTCAACAAGGTACATGAAATGGTTGGTCATGTCATGTTTTGAGAATATCCTATTGAAGTTGAAGTCCTCCTTTTTAGTAATCTGTTCCTGAGCATCACTTTCTATTTTGGAATGAATTTTCACCAAATGAAGAACTCTTTCATTGTTCTTGAATACCTCAGATAAAGACTCTTTGTCAAAGCCACTGAGCACATATTTGAGTTTTTCTTTAACTACTGTTTTGAGAAGATCGTTGTCTAAGGAAGGTTGAAATGATTTTATAGATTCACTAAAAGTATTAATATCATATGTAAGGGAAATCACTTGATTCAGAACTTTCTAGAGATAGAATTTATACACATCATTAATCTTGTTAAGTCCAATAACAAACACTCACTTCTCTTGAAGAATATGCTTGTATATTTCATCTAACTTGTCTGATAATGAAATTAGGTTAGGTTGAATTAGGGAGGCTATTAACTATGTAATATTACTACCAATATCTACAATAGGACAAGAAATTGGTTCTAGCCATGAGTGGAGCTCTCTATGAAAATTTTCAACCATACCTCTGAGAGACTTCACGTCAGCACCTAGTTGTTTGTTCTCAATTCAGGTCTCTTGAATTTCATGAATCATCTTGGGATGAATATGCTATATAATCCATTCCAAAAATAGGGCAACATCTATTTCACTGAAATTTGGCACAAGTGAATGTTGATTAATAATGATATTTTCAACCCCAGCCAACCGGGTAGCTCCAAATTCTTTCAAATATTCCTTACTCACCAAGGTAGAAGGTTCTCGTAAAGGATTAGAAATAGGACATGATACAGGCTTAGGATATTTGGAAGAGATAACGTTAGGAACAGATTTTGGTTTCAATTGAAACACAGTAGGTAGATCTAAACCTTTAACTGAGACTTCCTGGGAATCATTCACATGAAAATAACTATGGAATTTATAGCATGTATCCACTGAACTTGAATCAACTGGATTATGCAATTGAAAAATATCCATCATGGGGGGATACTCCCCTTCAATAGGTGAATCTCTATCAGTATTGAGAGATTTATATCCTTGATATATTTTCAAGATTTCACTTCTAATTTCCCCACCCCATTCCTTTCTTGACAACTGAAAGTCTTGCTCTATTCTTTCATCTACAGATGGAATAATTTCAGGAATAGCTTGTTCCTTTGGGTGTTCCTAATCAAATGATTCTTTCATAAGAGAAAGATCTTCATCTATATGATATTACACACTTTCATTTTTGTTTACATTAGAAACATATTCTTCTTTAGTAGTAGGCGGTTCTTAAAAATCATAAACTTCTTCAGCAAAAAGCATTCTTTTCTTAGTTATGTCTTAGAGAACATTCTCACTGTCTTTTTCATCCAGAACAGTTTCCCTTATAGGTGAAACAACCTGTTCTTCTTCTTCCTCATTAGAATACTCAAGAAATTCATCTGGTTACAAACCAAGATTAAAAATTTCCTTAGGTCTTAATGATTTCTCCACTAGATTAAACATTTCATAAACCCTATCATTATCCTCCACCCATTTTTTTCTCTATGGATTCTAACTAATTTTCATTCCCATTACTATAAAATTTTTAACTCAAAATTAATAATCATGCAAGACTTCTTCATTGGGTCCATACTACCCTTTTTCATGAAGCAAAGATGGGAATAATCTTGATTAGAATATGGAGGTTGACTTGTAGATTGTCTTGATCAACTCACACATATGGAGTATGACATACATACACAGATTGATCTTCTATACATTATTCATGAGATGTATCAAAAATAAATCCTGATACTTGATTATAAAAAAATAACTTTTTCTAGGGCTTATCAAATTATGAACAAACTTAAACACGTGTCTGGTTTCACTATCTAGCTCTGTAGCTATAGCTATTCTCTTTGTTTCATTTCCATTTATGCTTCCCAGTTCTTCTTCTAGAAAAAAATAAATCACATAGAGGAGGATGACCTCTATGTTATTCGTTTAAAATAACCTCTTGAGTCATCCTATGGCATGAAGTCTAGAACCTCGAAGATAAAGCACATCTCTGGCCATTTATCCATCTTCTCACAACATATCCATCTTCTGTATCAAATGATAATTGAACATACTGATAAAAATGTGTAACTATATTTGGGTAAATTGTTCTATCTTCATTTTTGAACCAATTCAACCATCTTTACTCCTTTAGCACATTCAATAACAAAGACATACTTTCTAGAAGATACTTGGGGAAAATTTCCTTTTTATGAACCACTATTCTGTTCAGAATATTCAGATTCAAAGGTGCTTCGGGGTCTAACATCAGTGATATTTTCTTCTTCTTCTTAGATAAATGCTTCTCATGAGTTGATTAAGACATGAGTTTCACCCTGGGAATTCAACGAAGGTTCAAAAGAGAGAAGGGTTGAAAGAGGGATTATGGTTTGAGAGAAGAGAGCTCAGGTGAAGAAAATAGTGAGAATTCTTTGTATTTTATCATTTAGGGATTCTAAGAATCCCAAAAACAAAAGAATGGTAAAGTAAAAAATATAATATTTAATTAATTTGATATGGGTAATAAAACAATAATGTGTCTTTATGGTGAGATAGTGAAAGAATTTTACGGTGATACTGGAACTGGTTTTCAAGATGAGACCATAACATGCTTTTGTGGTGAGACCGTGACGGGCTTTCATGGTGAGACCATGATGGTGTGATTTTTAAACTACGAATCCATATTATTTGATATAGTATGTTCTAGATATTAACCCATAGATAGTAACTATTGAGACCATAAACATGAATTAATAACATTAAATAATGTGAAACTACAGAACTGTTAGAGTTAAACAGTAATCTTAAGACAGTGAATTTTGAAACTTTAAAAATTCAAATAGTATGTTTTGAGACAGTATACTTACTACTTATGATATGTAATTCCAAATTTATGTATGATTGAATATATTCTTTCAGAATTTAATGGCTTGGTGAATACATCAGCAAGATGATATTAACATCTAATGAATTCCAAAGTGATGTCAAATTTTCGGTAATGATCTCTCAAAATGTTATTTCTTACATCAATATATTACGTCATAGAGTATGAAAAAAGGAATTTTTGAGATGTTAATAGAACTTTTATTATCACAATTTACAAGTACATGCTTGTATTGATATCCATAATCTAGTAATGTGTGTTTCTTCCAAAAAATTGGTGCACAACAACTACCAACAGCACTGTATTCAGCTTCTGTAATAGATAATGCAGCAGAGTTTTGATTCTTACTAAATCATGATACTATTTAATTTATTAAAAAGTGATATTTTCCAGAGGTTCATTTCTTATATAACTTTCTACCCCCTATGTTAACATTAGAATAATTCACAAACACAAATGATTGTACTCTTGGATATAACAGTCCTAGATTGGGTGTATGCTTGAGGTATTTCTAATATCTTTGAACAAAATTTAAATGATATTCTTTAGGGTCTACATGAATACTATCACACATACAGACACTAAACATAATGTCATGTCGGATATCAGTTAATTAGAGTAAGCTTCTAGTCATCCCTCTATAAGTGGCATTATTAACAAATTTTCCATCTTTATCAAGATCCAACTTATAAGTAGAACTCATTTGAGTGTCACTACCTTTTGTTATATCCACAGTAAAAATTTTTAGAAGATCCCTAGAATATTTTATTTGATTTAAAACAATACCATCATTATTTTTAATGATTTGATGTCCAATAAATAATTTTAGTTCACCCATTAAACACATTTCAAATTCATTTTTCATCATTTTAGAAAATTCAATACATAATGAATTTCATGAAGATATAAAGATAATGTCATTTACATAAATTTGAACTACTAAAACATCAGTGGAAATGAATTTCATAAAAAGGGTAGGATAATTTGTTCCTTTTGTAAATCCTTGAGAAATAAGAAAACTACTTAGTCTATCATACCAAGCTCATGGAGCTTGTTTTAAATCATATAAATATTTTGATAACATAAAAATAAGACTTGGAAAATAAGGAATTATAAAACCAAGGGGTTTCTCAAAAAATACATCCTTATAAATAGAACCATTTAGGAATGCACTTTTAATATCCATTTGATATAGTTTGAAATTCAGATGTACATCATAAGCAAGCAGAATTACAATGGCTTCAAGTCTACCTTCTAGTGCAAAGGTCTCTTCATAGTCAATTCCTTCTTATAGAAAATAGAGTTTGGAAGCCAATCTAGACTTGTTTCTAACTATATTACCAGCTTCATATACCGTATTTATAAACACCCACTTAGTTCCTATGGTAAATGTGTCTTTAGGTCTGTCATCTGGTTTCCAAACTTTTTTCCTTTCAAACTAATTATGTTTTTCTTAAATATGTATCACCCAAAATAAATCACTGATAACATCGTTAATGTTTTTAGGATCAAGTTGTGACAAGAAGACTTGATGTTCAACCTGATTTATAAGAGAGGATCTAGTTTGAGTTCTTTTATATAAGTCCCATACAACAGCATATAAAGGATGGTTCTTAAGAGTTTTAGGAGCTCTAGAAAAAGAAGGACTACTGATTTAATGTTCTTCAACAGGGTCAGCTTCATTGTGACTTGAATCTAATGAATTTCAAGAACTGGGAGTTTTAACAGATTCATTTATAGGATGGTTAGAGGATTTTAAATTAATGTCCAGATTTGATACATCATCATTTATGTTCGCTAGAGTGGTTTTAGGCTCATGTGGGTCTATTTCAAAAAATTTAACATGGATAGATTCTTCCACACATTTAATTCTTTTATTAAACACTTTATATGGTTTATTAGGGATGGAATATCCTAAAAAGATTCCATCATCACTATTATATGAAAATTTTTCATGATTTTCTTTGGTATTATGATATAGAACTTGCAACCTAAAAAATTAAAGTAGCTTACTTTGGGTTTTATATTGTTCAATAACTCTTATGGAGATCTTTTAAGAATAGGTCTAATCAATACTCTATTAATTTTATATAATTCTCTATTTATATATTCATTCCTAAAATAAATAGGTAGGTCATACTCACTATGCATGGTTCTAGTAACCTCTTGCAGGGTTCTATTTATTATTTCTACAACTCCATTTTGTTGTGGTGTTCTAGGGGAAGAGAAATTATGACTATATCCATTTTATGAAAAAAAGATTCAAACTCTTGATTTTCAAACTCATGGCCATGATCAATTGTTATGGAATTAATTCTATGTCCACTATAATGTTCTACAGTTTTGGAATATTTGGTATAATGAGAGTAGTCTTCACATTTATGAGCCAAAAAGCCCAAGTATCTCTAGAAAATTCATAGAAAAAGATATAAACATAGTGCTTCCCATTTAAAATATAAACTCTAGACGGTCCAAAAAAATCATTGTGAACTAGTTTGAGAGGTAGATAATTTGACAGTTCATTATTTTATTTGAAGGAAATTTCATGCTTCTTTCCCATATGATAAGGATTATTAACTTTATCATTTGGATACTCAATTTTGGGTAAATCTTTGAATAACCATTTTATAGTTAACTATCTAAGAGAGTGAATATTATAGTGTCTTAGTCTCTTATGCCAAAGCTGATACACTTTGTAAAATACACATAAACATGAAGCAATTTTTATGACTAAAGAATATAATTTAATAGAGTAAATAATTTCATTTCTCAATGCAGAAAATACAAATTAATTTTAAGAATTGAAAACATTGCATGCATCATTTTCAAATTTAACAAGAAATCCATTATCACATAGTTGTGAAATACTAAATAGATTATATTTCATTCCATCATGAAAAATTACTTTGTAAATTTAAACTATGTTATAGTTACTGATTTTTCTAAGTCCAATGATTTTTCCTTTGGAATTATCACCAAAGTTAACTTCTTCACCATCAATTTTTATTATGTTCATGTATCATGAATAGTCCACTGTCATGTGTCTCGAACATCACCTATCAATGTACCATAATCTTTTACTGGATCTTTATAAGCAACTTTTCGACAATATAATAAAATAAAAATAGATTTTGGTACCGATACTTGTTTGGGTCCAGTAAAATTACTCACTAGTTCTTTAGGAACCCATATTTTCCTCATAGGTTTTCTATAAGAATTTTGTAAATTAATTATAAAATAAACTATATTTGGTCCAGAAATTCTTGAAACAGTATAAAGTGTATCATAATTTAAACTAGCTGAATGTTTTCCAGAACTAGTAGTAATGCTGTATTTCCCAGACATAGAAACAAAATTAGTTCTTACAAAATTTCTTTTACAAGGTTGATATCCAATTCCATTGTTACATTTAGGAGAAATATATGTACCTAGAATTTTTACCAAAGTATTTTTACCATTAGTAAACCTTTCAGGATCCTTTTCAAATTTCTCATTAGATACATTTAGTCTATTGTTTTCTTTGAGTAATTAATCATTTTTCTCATTTTCTACAGTATGTTTAGATTTAACACTTGAGGTAAGATTATGTTGTCAATTTAAATACATTTATTTATATTTTAGTTCATTAAATGACCCTTCAAGCATATTACAGTACACAAAAATTTCTTCATTAGACATTTTTTCAGAGTCACTCTCCTCTCCAGAATAATATGAATTGTGTACAGAAGATTCATGTGTTACCTTATATGTGTTTTTCATGAAACGGATATTGGATTTGTAAGCCTATTTATCATGTGAAGAATATGATACACTTGTACTATCCTCATAAGCACTCCATGTTTCTTTCATTTCCTTCTTATACTTTCTTCCATTGTCCCCATGTTTCTTTTTGTATTTGATCTTGGAAATGTATGAATTTATATATCCCTTTCACTTGCATTCATAGAAGAATATCTCATCAGACTTTTTACTTCTTTTCCAATCTATCATCAGCTTCCCTTTTGATCATGTCTTCCCTTGAAGTTAGGCTTTCTGAAAAAATTCATCTTCTTATAAAATCTCTTAATCCTCTTAGATAATTTAACCATCTCCTCATCACTTTTAGGTGATGATTTTTCACTACTATAGATTTCTACAGAGGCTTCCAACATCCATTTCTCTTTGTGTTTACAAGTGGTGGTTTTGAATGAATCATTTTTTCTTTTGGGTTCATCCTCCTCTTCTTTGTTGACTTTCAGCTCCACTTCATATATCATTAGTTTCTCAATGAGTTATTTTACATGTAACATTATGATATCACATGATTCTCTAATATAGATAGAGGTTCCTCTCCATCTGTTAGGTAGGCATCTGAGAATCCTCAAAATTTTTTCTTTGGCAGTAACTTCTCTTCTATGACAAACCATTGTGTTGAAAATTTCCTTGAACCTAAGATTAATGTCATAAATAGGCTCATTAGGTTTTGTTTTAAAGTTATCATGTTTAATAGTATAATTATTGAGTCCCATTTCTTTCACACTATATGTTCCTTCATGTGAAACAGATAACATATCCCAAATTTTATGGGCAGTTTTACATGCATAGATTCTGTTAAATTCCACATCTCCTAAGGATAAATATATTTCATTCATGGAATTACAATTTTTATTATAGGTACTCTTGTTAGGGTCATCCCAAGTGATTCTATTAGTAACAGGAATCTTATACTCATCTATAATGGAAGTCCAAATTTCAAAACCCATACTATCTAAATGCATTTTCATTTTGATTTTCCATTAGACATAATTGATTTCATTAATGAATGGTGGTTTGTTCATTGCATCACCTTCCAATATATTATCTATAATAAAGAACAACTTTTAAAGAGCTATATATTTATAATTAATAGAAATTTACAGATCACTAATGTACAATGAAAATCACAGTTGAATAGGGTCCAAAAATGGATTCTTAAAACACCTCTAATACCAAATGTTGGTCGGAGTAGCGTACTCAAAGGGGCGTGAAATGAGTATCTATAAAAAATTTAGGATTGAAAAATTTTATTAAAAGGGTTCCAAATAAGAATAAATACATCCCATTTAATCAACGTAATATGGTTATGATAGTTTGGCTATTAAAATAACATCTCAGAAGATTGATTACTTCTCATTAATCGTAAAATGAATTATTCATATTAATTTTAAAACAATTATCATTAGGAAACACAATTCAAAATTTATTCCAATATTAAATAATAAATTATGTTTAGTGATTTCTTTATTATATAATAAAACTGAGAAAACTAAATCAAACAATATAGCAGAAATAAAACAAGTGGTTTAGTATCAAGCTGAGACCTAATCCACTCCACTTGGTGATCACCTACCAATAAAAAGTTTATATTAATAAACATGATCCACACCCTAGGTTGGGGTAAAAAACAGTACACGAAACTGTTTAGGTCACACAACCTCTTCCACAGTTCTCCGTGTGTATAAAATATCAGGTCACACAAGGACCTCTTCTACAATTATCCGTGGTAATAAACAAGTGTAAAAATATTTGAGACGAAATATATCTTATATCCTTTAGATTAATATAGTAGAAAATGTGTGTTTTTAAATAGACACACACACACACAATTCTCAATTGCTAAAAATAATACACAATAGTGAAAAAGATGATGAGATAAGGTTATAAGTTCTCTAAGTGTTATTCTATGTAGGTCTAGACTTTTATGAGAAGCAGATGCAGGAATCGAGTCCTCCTGCAAAAAATAGGGTATCACAAGTCTGGTGCCGTGGTTCAGATATAAATCGTTCTCTTCTTAGAGTCTATATTGCTAATATGTTCTCAACTATGATCAATGGTATCACAGTGAATGCTTCATGAATTCTTCAGATGTATCGAGTTTCATGTGTCGGTTCTCTTCTCAATAAAATGTTCATGCTTCTTCATTATCGCACACACTTGTTTCTTTGTCATTCTTGTTTTGTTTCTGGCCAAGCTGTTCTTTTTATTCTTGGAGTACATGTGTTGGAGCCGACATGATGCATGTATTCTACACCTCGTAGCTCGTACTATCAGGTGACATGTCTAAAAGGAATAATTAATTATATTAGTGCATTTAAAATCATCAAATATGACCGTTAGATATTAAATTTAAAGATGAAAAAACATATTAAGAAATGGTGTCACAGTCTATCTGGAAACGATGTCTCCTTGAAATGGTGTCTCCTTGAAAAGGTGTCTCCGTATTTTCCATTAAGTGGCGTGACAGTCATGATGGCATAGTCTTATAGTGACAAGTAACCGATAACACAAATTTAGTGTCTGATCACGGTGTCTGGTCACGGTGTCCGATCACAGTGTCTGGTCAAGGTGTCTGGTCACAGTGTATGGGTCACAGTGCCTGGTCACAGTGTCTAGTCACAGTGTCTGGGACACATTGTCTAGGTCAGGGTGTCTGGACACATTGTATGGTTCATGGTGTCTGGGTCACAGTGTTTAGGTCATGGTGTTTGGAAGCTCCCAGTGTCTAGGTCACAGTGTATGGGTCAAAGTTTCTCAGACTTAGAAAAATATCTGTACACAAACATAAATAGTGATATTAATAGAATTTATTAGACTTAATTATTTATCATGTAAATCCATTATAACACAAATTCAATATAGTTTAAAATCATTATTTAAGGCATAAAAAACTAATCATCTGTACACATGATTTGAGATAGATTTAATTGGATTTACATTCATTACAGAGTGTATATGATTTGTGATCATTAAAACGTGATTGACACATGAGTAGTCCAACAAGATGGTAGCACCTAGATTTCACTCCAATGCATTGGGTAAATTTGAGTCTCATGAGACATTTTGTGAGACGATATTTTCGATTATCCATGGCCTTTTCTCCCATGTGTGATGGTCTTGGCGGTAAGCTGTTGCTTGTGCTACCATCTGAAATGCTCTTTGCGGTTAGCCTTTACTCATACTAAAGTCATGATTTATGTTTCTTCCACATTATTATGAATCCATCTTTATATTATTCCATTTTTACATTGTATGATTCCATATGATTAATTCTTTTTTATATCATCATGCCATTCCATCTATCCCATGTGATAATGCTTTGTTCTTATGGTTATTCCCTTACTAGGCTATTTAACTCATCTGTTTGTTCATGTGTTCCCCAGGGTACCATGTGAATATGTTTGAGCACATTGGAAGTTAAGAGAAATATTTAAAGATTAGATAAAGAAATTTTGTATTTAGTTCTAGGTTTATAGTTTTATGTTTATAGTCCTACAGGACACTAGACAGTACGATCCATGTATTTTACTCTAATGTATATTTAGGATTTATAACATGTAATGTTATTGATAAAAGGCTAGGGTCACTATAGTTTGTATCAATGGATGGCCAAGATATGTTTTGAGAATATAAATAAATAAATTCATTATGACCCTTAAGGATGATACTAACTATAATAAAACATCCCTAAATTTTGGTATATTAGAGTAGGTGGTTTGTAAATAAAATACATCCCCATTTGGATTAAAATAGGTAGATGTGGCCCTATCACAGATGTATGTAGGGGTAATACCCAAAAACATTGCATTGAGCTAGACTCAAACTAGAACAGGTGCATGATAACAGTCCTTGCTGCACTCTTGGCTTGACACTCATGGGTGATATGCTTTCATAGATTCATGAGCATAGTACAAACAATTATTTAGGGATTAAAAAATCCCATAAGAATATATGTTAAGAAATAGATCAATTATATATTATATTTAATCACAGGGAATCAAAAGTTAGGATATACTTCAACTTTAATTTTATTTCCTCTTCTATTCAAAATTTCCTTTTAATACCTAATAGGTGAGTATTCAATCCCTCTTATAGTAGGTTAGGTTTTTATTTAATGACGGGAAATAGAAGAACATGTTCTATAAATCAATGTGATAGGGATTGAGAAGATTTCCCTAATCATATTACGGATATAATTGGAATAGGTGCTCAAACATTCATGATAGTACATGCACAACTGGCTCATGGTATGAATAATAACTTGAATCTTGTGGAACAACCTCCTCCTCCATGAAATGAGAATGTTTTCATTGAATCCTTCTTGTGGAATAGGTGTCATATGATTAGTGGATCTTCTGATTACCTCCTTTAGAAAAGTGGTTTAAATCCAAGGATATTCTATGTCCCCCAGTGCTTAGAGGAAGAGAAAGTCGTACATGCAGTCTATCATTTTGATGGGTAAGTTGATCAGTGGTGGACACCAATCAAAAATATTAATCCCCATGTGTAAATTGATTCCATGGGTTAGGAGTAATTATATGGAAATGTATTTAAATAAATGGTTTCCCTGAACCCTCTCTAAAAAGAGAGAAAGTGAGTTGGCTGGACAAATGAATAAGGAAGATGAGTCCATCGGGGCGTGTGAGGAAACAATTACAAGGATTTGAAGGTATGCCTCTAGCATGGTAATGAAAACCCAAATAATGGTGTATCACTTATTTATTGTACTTAATATGATTCTATGAAAATAATCGGCGATTCGATGCATTAATAGTAAGGATGAGATTCTCTATTGTGCCCTTAATGTTTAAATATAGATCAGAGACTTGAAGTGGTATTGTGTTCCTAGTGATAAAAAGTGGTAAATAGAATCTAATATGGGTGGTCCTATAAATAAATTCCATGATGGAAAAAATCCTGATCATCCTACATGTAATAATTGTGGGAAGAAGCATCATGGAAACTTTCTAAAGGAAACAAAGAATATCATCAAGTGTGGAAAGTTGGGACATCTGGATAAAACCTATCGATGAGATATGAAGAATCTTGCTAATGTTAAAGATGAACAGAATGTTTAGATCAATACTCAGCCCATAGTGCAGTGTTACAATTTCAAGGAACATGGGCATTATGTGAATAGTTTCCCTAAGATAAGGGTTGTTAGAGGAAATCAACAACAACCTACAAGGAATCTAGGAAGGGATTATGCTATCACTACTGTTTATGTGGAGTCAGAAAACGATATGGTGATAGGTATGTTAGTTATTCATTCTATAATAGTAAACATACTATTTGATACTCATTCTACAATTACATTCATATCTTGTAAGTTTAGTATTACTATTCAATCACCATATCAAAATTTGGAGGATAATTTTTCTATGAGAACAGTGAACGAGGAAATTATTGTATCCATGGTTTATAACTCCACCTTAGGTAACATTTTTGGGATGAACCTCTCAAGAAATCTCATCATACATTTTTTAGTGGAGTTTGACACTATAATGGGGATGGATTAGCTATATTTATACAAAGCCAACATCAACTTTTGGGAAAGGGATATCACTCTTCAAATCCCTAAGTATCCTCAAATTCTAAAATTGGGTAATGAAGAAGTTGAATCTCCTTTAGACTCATTGTTTGAAGTGTGTATACAAATTAATTATGAGTAATAATTCTAGCTCAAATTATTGAAACAATGGATTGAATATTGCTCGAGGATATGTCAATCATGAGGGATTAAACTATTATATTCCCTGAAGAGTTTTATGGACTTCCTCCTGATCGAGAGTTTGAGTTCTCAATTGAACTTATTCATGTTTCTCTACCTATATCAATTACACATTATATAATGACCAATATAGATCTAGAATAGCTGATGAAGTAGTTACATTAGAATATGGAGAAGGGTTTTATGGGCCCAAGTACATCACTATAGGGTGCACTAGTCCTCCTTGTAAAGAAGAAGGATGGATCAATGAGCATCTGCATTGATTATCCTCAGCTCAATAAAATCATGATAAATTACAAGTGTCCCCTGCCACAGATATATGACTTGTTCGATCAACTTCATGGGGATATTTTAATCTATAATGTAGACCTTCAATTGACATTTCACCAATTAAATGTCAATAAGGACGATATTCCCAAGATTTCCTTTTGAATGTGCTATGGAAACTATGATTTCAGATTGATTCCCTTAGGAATAACTAATTCTACAAAAAATATTAATGGATTTAATGAATAGGGTCTTTAGATATTAACTAGACAAATTATCGGTATTCTTTATCAATAATATTCTGATATACTCCAAGTGTAAGGGGGAACATGAGAAGAATTTGAATATTGTGTTGAAGACTATAGAAAGGGAGCATATGTATCTAATATATAGTAAATGTGAGTTCTAGGTTGTGGAAGTATCATTCTTGGGGAATCTTATCACTATCAAAGGGATCTCTATGGACCCTTACAATACAAAGGTGATTGAAGTGTGTCTCAGGCAAACATTTTTAATGGAGATCCGTTGCCTTTGGGGTCATGAAGATATTATCAATGATTTTCGAATAACATACCAAAATTATCAAACCCAATGACCAGGCTCTCATATAAGCGAGTAAAGTTTTTCTAGACATAGGAATGTGAGGAATATTTTAAGGTGTTTAAAAAGATGTTAATCACTATGCCAGTACTCACACTCTCATCATGGGGAGAAATTTTTGTGGTGTATAGTGAAGCTTTAATAAACTAATTATGCTATGTACTGATGAAAAATGATAAATTTCTAGCCTATTCGTCAAGGTATCTGAAAATCCAGGAGAAAAACCATCCTATGCATGATTTAGAGTTGGAAACAGTGATCATTGAGTTAGAAATCTGGTGGCATTGTCCTTGTAAGGAGAAGTGTGAGATATATACTGGTCACATGTTTTTCAAGTACATATATTCACCCCAAAAATATTAATATGATCCATTAAATATGGGTAAACCTCATCAAGAATTATGACTTCTCAATCCACTACCATCAACATAATGTAAAAAAGGTTTTAGATTCTCTACATAGAATGGATCCTGCATCTTTACCAATGATTGAGAATTCAAAAGAAAATGACCTTATTAGATTTTCATAGGATCGACATGGAGATCATTTTGTTTAAAGCATCATAAATACTTTCTGAAATGATCACTCAACCATCCCTCATGGAGAATATAATGGATTCTAAAATAATATATGTGTAAATTTAGAAAATGGTGGAATCCCTTAAAAATGGTAAATCCTTAGAGTTCCATATTGATGAAGAGGGAGTTGTAAGATGTGGGTCATGATTATGTGTACCATCTGATCCAGATATAGAAAATTTGCTTCTAAATGACGCACATAGCTCGACCATTTCTATTTACCTAGGAAGAACAATGATGTATCACAATATATAAGAGAACTTTTGGTGGGACAATATGAAGAAGTAGATTGATGAGTACACAGAAATTTTCATGGCATGTCAACAAGTGAAGGATGAGGGGATGATGCCATCACTACCCATACCAACATGGAAGTGGGATAAAATCACTATGGACTTCGTCATTGGATTTTTGTTGACATCCAGTGGAAAAAATTCTATATGGGTCATTGTGGATCATCTTACAAAGACTATTCAAATTATCACAATTCAAATGAAAATCACATTGGATCAACATGCATGGTCAAATATAAAATAAGTTGAAATGCTGCATGGAGTAAATATATTGATTGTATCCGATATAGATCTGAGATTCAACTCGATGTTATGGAAAAGTATCGATCATCCTTTAATAAATGAGATGAACTTTAGTATAGCATATCATTTTCAAACGGATCACCAATATGAGCACAATATTTTTAAACTAGAAGATATGTTGAGATAATGTCCCATGTAATTCAAAGGAGGATGGGAGAAACATCTTCCATTAGATGAATTCTACGACAATAATAGTATATACTCGAGCATCTGAATGGCACCATAGGATTAAATTTAAGGGAAAAGGAGAAGAACACAATTGTGGTGGGATGAAGTCAATGATCATAAGTTTCTAGGACCAAAAATGGTCGAGGAAATGGTGGAGAGGGTGAAAAACATTCAGAATCACATCAAGGAAACCTGAAGTCGACAAAAGAGTTATGAAGACAATCTTTGACGATACCTTGTGTTCAAAGATGGAGACATGGTATTTCTACGCATATCTCCATGGAAGAAGGTTATGTGGTTTGGAATGAATGGAAACCAAAGTTCCAAGTACATCGGCCCCTTCAAGATTCTTGATCATGTTAGAGCTGTGGCCTATCAACTAGCACATCCACCTACCATGGACAAAGTACACGATGTCTTCCATGTATCCCTCTTAAGGAAGTTCACACAATATATTTCACATGTACTCTCTTCAGATATTGTATAGTTAGAGAATTATCATTCTTATGAGGAGAAGCTAGTTAATAACATGTATCATAGAGATAATGTTCTATGTAATAGGACTAGTCACCTTATCAAAGTACTGTGAATGAACTTTAAGTATTAAGAGGCAACATGGGAACTAGAGGATGCAATGAAGTACTAGTACAAACCCCTGTTTATGGATTATAATATAAAATGAAAAATTTCCCTCGAAATTTCATAATGGTGGAATAATGTAACGAACCAATGTTTTATAAATTGAAAATTATTTCTTATAAATATTTATTATATTCATATGAAATCATAGCACAATAAACTACTACATACTATGTGTCCATTAAACATAAATTTTAGAGTTGTGGGATTTGATTTTTGAAAATATGACATACACGGTTGCAATCAGTAAGATATTTGGAGTCCGATATAACAAATATAATTTCTGGTGAATATTAAATAACCCTTATCAATTGGAATGTTACCATTATGAATTGTAATATGACCCTTATGAAAAGTAAATAGACCAACATAATAGTAACCTCAACCATTAATGTATAAATTAAATTTAGGAATCTTATAATTGATAATTTGATCATAGTGAAAATATTGGAATTTGTGAAAGTTATAAATAATTAATTAGATTTCATTAATTAATATAAAAGAGAATTTATTTTCCTGAATGGTGTTCATAATTTAAAATTTTTATTTGTTCTCGTTTTATGATAATTTTGAATGACTATATGTAATATTTAAGAGCATTATAAAATCATTTATAGTATTAAAATATATATTTTAATGTATATTATGATTTAAATGAAAAATCATGTTACTTATATTTATAACATCATTTTTGAAAATATGATTTACTTTTTGTATTCTAAACATTGAAAAATGGATAGGGTGTTTTGTTGGGATTTTTCTGATATACTTGAATTTTTAGTGAATAGTCAAATACATCAATTTACCTTATATATAAATTATAAGTTATATGGACTATTACTGACTTCATGAGTGATGTAAGAGACAAAATCTCAAACTAATAAGAATTTATTACTATTTTTGGTCATGTAATCATCATTATTTCTTATATTATGGAAAAATTACAAACTAATGATTAAAATATTAAGAATACCCTCCTCCCCTGCAATATTAAATCAACCCACACTCCCACTTCAGTTTACTCCTGAAAAGTCTTGTTCAAACCCTAAATTCATTCCAAATAATTCCCCAAGCTTCTTCCCCACATCAATAATCCATTTGTCTCTTCAACAGACCAAATCTTCTCCCCTTAAGAGGCTCTCATTGAATATTGATTCATGAGGTAAATTCCTCTTTTCTATTCTTTTATGCTCTTTTCAAGTTACTTTGTTTTCATTTCTATATTGACCTCTCCTTATCCAAACTTTATGAAAATTACAGTAAACTATATGTATTAATATTTTGTTTAAAATAGTATAGGTTTTTATCACCTATCATTTACCCTTATTTTATTTTAGTTGTAAATACATTATCTGATATGTGTTAATTTACCAAATTCTTGGGTGATGGAATTTGAATTTTTTTTATAATCATAAATTATTAACATGAATCCATTTTAATGGTTTAACCAGAAAATAAAATATGTTTTATGTCTCATATATGGTTATGTAATATTTTTGGACCCATGTTTTTTATTTATAAAACAAAACATGATCAATGTGTTCAAAAACCTCTAATTAACCCAAAAGGTTATCCCTAATAGTTTACATAATGATTAATCTTAACTCCAAGTAACCAAATGAAATTTACAAACACGTAACCTTATCTATGTTCAATAATAAAATATAAATCCACTTATGTAAATCCATCCTCATTTTACATGATTATCCGTTCATGTATATAAGTAACTGAACATGGAACAAATGGACCCGAACAATGAAATTGAACATCATAACCAATCAAACAGTTCACTAATGAACATTAAAAGGATATAAAAAATAAATTTAAATTAAAATAGGTTTTTGAATTATTAATAAATGAACCTAATTTTTTAGGCCATTAATATCAAGTGGAGAACACCATCAGACAAAAGGTAAGGAATCCTATAATTCTCACATTTATTCAAGAATCTCCTCTATGTTATTCTACTTTACGTATAATTCCTAATGATGGGGTATGGTTTCACACCTTCCCCTTACTTACCTCATGATGCATGAAAGATGATAAATCCATTTATCTCACATTGAGACCATTTAAGTACACTAAATACCATGACGATATTCCGTAAGGGATTCTACCCGAACAATCTTTATTCAATTAGCTGGATATATCATTCTTTTTATCAAAATGATGTTTCCTTTTTCTTTTGTGTAAAAATTATACATACTATTTATATGATTTGAAATCGTTTTTCAAGATCCATCCCTCATTTTTTTCAGGTATATACATTTTTTAAGTGATTTCCTTCTCAATACATCTAGATAAGAAAATTTGTTTTAAAGGAACATCCCGAATACTAACTCGATTTCAACTGCACTATATCATATATTTAAGAGAACATTATATTTAAATGTTATGAATTTTTATTATAAAACCCTTCTCAGTTATCATCTATTTTTATATAATATAATGTTCCCATTTCTATTTTAAAGCCTCTTTAGTATTTTCCTTAAACCGCCCAAAATTGTTTTAATGCTTAATATACATAAATAATTTTATTACATTTTGTCACTAATACTTGAAATCATTTAACATGATAAATATATTATTAAATTATTAATTTCCATATATATTTTATTACCTTTATTTCATGGACACTTCTATGATACACCTTTTTGTTATGCTTTATGACATGATTGTGGTACCCAATTCACACCATGGGTAACTCTGATGTTTTTGCATGATTGATTATGTATGATAATTTATGTCAAAAGAATATTTAGGAAAAGTTATGATGTGGGTGACCTGATATAACTCAAATTAATTGGGTAATGTGGAGTCTCATGAAACAATATGATCGATAATTGTGGCGGGTAGCCTTGGCTTGTGCTACCCTATGCGACGTTCTTGTTGGTTAGCCTTGGCTTGTGATACTATGTGCAACAGTCATGGCAATTTTCCTTGAATCGTTATAAAGTGATTATATATGTTGGTGAAAAATTATTATGAATCCATTTATATATGATTCCCTATTTATATGTCATGATTCCATATGATACATGCTTTTTTATATCATTGAGTCATGCCTTCTATCCCATGTGCTAATGATTTGTTCATATTGTTATACCCTTATTGGGATATTTAGATCATCCCTTTGTTCTTGTGTTCCTTAGGGTAACTTCTGAATATGTTTGAGAACAATGGATGTTAGGAGATCTATTTTAAGATTAAATAATGAAATGATTTGTTTAGTTCCATGTTTTTAGTTTTATGTACCTAGTCTTCCAATATACTCGACATTACAATCCTTGGCATGTACTCTGATGTATATTAATGCTTAAAATCATGTAATGTTATATGTAAAAGGATAGGATTTCTATAATTTTACATTTATTGAGGATTTTTGTGATTCTTTTTAGGATGTGTCTCTAGTGACAGTTTCATGAATTTTTGTGTTGTTTTTTATATGTGCATGGTTTTGAAAACCATGTTCTGAAATTAGAGACTAGTTTTACAAAAAAATATATATATTCAAGAATGGTTTTATGGAAAAGTGGGAAGGGTTAATTCCTTTATTATTTGGGAATGGTTTTTTGATATAGTTGTTTTCAATGAGTATGTTTTTTTGGAAAAGGAAAAATATTTTCCTTGGGAGTTCCCATAATTGTTGGTTTTTAAAATTATAATGGAATTTTTGAATGAAATTTCATGTGGTTTGTGTTTTTTTGGTAATGTGTGGTTCTACTAATGAAATTTGGTTTCAAAGAATGACTAAATGGTTTTTGTAAAATACTTTTTGGATAGTTTTTTTCAAAACACAAATTGAAAATATATTTTTCAAAATATTTTACATTTTTTCTGGTGTGTTCCTTGTTTAAGGGATCGTTGCTTCTATTTTGATTTTTTGTTTGATACGGAATAATTTTCATTGTGTTTGGAGACTTGGATTTCTAATATCCATGTATAGTAATTCTATTTATATACCATAAGATAAGCAATAGAGCCTCATTGGTTCCAGATCCTACCCACACTCCAAGTGTTTTGGTGGATACAGAACCACCCCTGTGACAGTTTTTGATAGCATGATTACTAGTTTTAGATGATATGGTGAGAGATATTTGGTTTTTTTTCATTTAGTAGTTTTTAATTTAGTTGGAAGGAGGGGAGAAATATCATGATCTTTTGGGGATATTGTGGATGTTTTCCCATTTTTGGGATGTTCCTTTTTGGTGGCCATATTTTTCTGTTCTAGAGGGTACATTATTTCTTGTAGTGTTCCCCTCTATCTATTTTTTTAGGATATACATGTAGGTTGTTTGTAATATTGTTCCTTATACTCTATGGATGGATTTAAAGTTTCACTGAATTTATGGATGGTTGTTACTACTTATTTCATATCCTCATTTTTGGGTTTTGAACCTTTCTAGAGGTATTCAGTCATGGCTAGTCGCGATTTGAGTCATTGGGGTGCTCAGTGTTTTGGAAATGAGAGTGGCCTTGGGTGGATGATTATATATCGATGTTGAGTGGAATACCAGCTGAGTTTGGCATACTAAAGGGTGTTTTTAAATGGACATTTTGTTTTCCACTATGTGAGGTTCATCCAATTTTTCCCTAGGATATCCACATGTTTTGGGACATGATGTGAGAGCTCACGTTGTTCTTTTAAGGTTCTTTTTGGTTGTTCTTCCTTCCTTTGGGTTTAGGGGTACTTTTTGGTTGACACCAGTTTCCCTCATGGTTCCTCAGTTGTTTAAGTATTATTTTATAATAATTATTCAATTGAAACAGCCATTTTAGATGTACTCTAAATGGTTGTGAAACTATTTTAGAGTAACTCTAATTAGTGGGGGGACCATATTGGGTCTCCCGAACAGTGTAATACTTATTATATGGGTTAATTATTTACATGTGTTTAGATGTGATGGTTCTTTGAAGTTTATTATTTTAATAATTTTTTATGATGATAGATGTTAAATTTTAGGTTGATCTAGGTTGAATGCTTCTATTTTGTAGGTCATCTCATGATATTCCATGTTCTCCTTATTTATTCTTTTGATAGGGAAATTTTTTGGACATAAAGTTTCATAGTGAAGAGTTTTTGATCACCCTAGTCAATAGATTATTTTTTTTATAGTTTTATCTTTTTTTGTCATTGACCTTGAGTTCTGACTTTTGGCAATATATAATTTTAAATATTAGTATATTTTAACAATTTCACTACAAGCGTTCATGTTTTACTTAACTGTGTGGTGCCCATGAGGGTGGGCTTATCCATTAGATATAACCATTTTTCATGGGTTCTGTATGGATTTTCAAAATGTATAGATCACTCTTGTAACCATACAGGGTATGTGGTGTGTTAGTGGTGGAGTGTATATTTTTTCCAAACCACGTGGGCTCTTAGGGGAAATCATGCGAGGGAGTGCCAAGATTACATGGGGGCTATCACACGATTGTATGTTTTGGAAACACATCCTGTTAAACTATTAGACTATCCCATTCTTTCAAGTGTGTTATATTTTTCCTACCATTTTCCCCTTGAGTTACATTTTTTAACTCTCCTCCATTTTTGACTCACATAATAGCCTCCTCACTATTCTCCAACCACACGTAGACCACCATCCTCTATGGGAATATCCCTCTTAATTTGTGATTCCACTGGGATTTATTTGGTTTTCTTGTGTGTTCCATTAATTTATAATTTACAATTCCCCCACTTTTCTTTATCCATTATTTTTCTTCTCCCAGTCACCCCTCCATATTCAGCCAAACTGTAGGGTGAATCTTGTTCATAGTTTTGGAGTTTTCTTCCATTTTTAAGGAACGTGATGGGTCTCATAGATCCCCTTCAATCATGTCTTCACATAATCCACCAAAGGTGAAGAATATCAGACCATTTCTTTTCACCCTCATACATTTGAGGTTGGTTTATTCTACCCTCTTTTTTTCTCACTTTTTAATTTGGGGAATTTGGTGATTTAATGTCCTTTACATTTTCTATTATTCATTATGGTTTTTCGGAGTTTTCTTATGAATATATGAATATATAGGTTTGTGAATATATATGTTTCCAATTTATATATATATTGACTCTTGTTAGTGTATGTGTAAATATATATTTGGTCAATGTGTTATTATGTATATGTAAATACATATGCATGTAAGTGTAGTGGTCTATTCTCACGGATTACCCATACATTCAAGTTTAGGAATATATAAAATTATAATGTAACAAATATTTTATTTTGGTAATCCGGATAAATATATTTGGGACAGGTTTACATATATATGTATATATATCCATGTGTGTGTGTGTGTGTGAGATAGTGTCTGAAGGTGCATATGTGTGAATACAAGAAAGAACATTTTCGAGTGATTGTCGATGAAAGTGCTGATTTTAGAGGTGATTTGGCTTGTTCCTCTTCCCCTCGAGGTATTTTTCAATGAAATTTTATTCATTTATAAATTATAATATGATTTAATTGTTTAAGTTCCTTCTTTATTTTAATATGATTATAACTGAACTACTTGTGGTATTTATAAAAAATAATTGTGTTTTGAGCATAGAATAAGTGAATTTATTTTTATATTCCATGATTAATATTTTTAATTTTAATTTCTAATAATTCTAAAATTTCATAAAATTTATTTGGGTGTTTTTTAAATAGTTAGGATGTTGATCGAAGGGTTTTGGTATGGTTTTTGTTTTCATTGAGTGAAAAAAATATTTTAATGGAATTATTTTTATAAAATGATTTGTTGACTTCATAATTATTTTTAATTGGGTTCTAGTTTTATTTTAAATGATGGATTGATATTTTTGTGTGGTTTATGAGTTGTGGAAAAATCTGGTTGGATTATTTGAAATGGTTTGATGGAAATTGAGTGTCCATTGGCCTTTTTGTGATTTTAAAAGATAAATACCCTTATCAATGTGTGAATTTGAAATGATTTTTACTGGTTGTGTAATTTTTATTGTCTACTGAAAAGTAATTATACAAGAGTTTTTGATATGATAATGGGATTCAAATTTTGAGATATGTTTTTCTATTAAATGAATTTTTGGGTCCTTGTTTTTAAAATTTTAATTGTTGATTACACCCCTTGATCTCCATATATATTTTTACCCCATGAGTGATTTTTTATTACATTGTGGTGCATGTGTGCTCCCATTGGGTGGGAATGTGATTATTTATGAAATGTACTCATGTTTATATTTTTGGTTCTTTTAATTTTTGGGTCATAGGTGGTGAGTGTATTCTTGGTTATGCCTTGGGGTCTAGAACATTCTTGTTTTCCCTACGTGCCATTTCTATGGTCATTGAGGTTCTGATACTAAGTGGAAGACAAAAAATGAACACTTGTATAGTCCACATACTTCTAGTGGATATGTTAATTTGAAATAGGTATAAGTAGGGTTATCTTATTATTGGTTTTTATGTGGGATAATTGGGAAATTATTTGGACATAGCACATTACAGTAGCTAGTTTGGGTGGTTATACTCATATAGGTTAGGTTCTATACATGTAAGGGATCTGGGTTAGATCCCATGAAATATTTGAAAATTTATTAGGATAGTGAATAAGGGTGGGTAAATATCATTCTAGTTTTTATCATTTACCCTAATTTAAGGGGGAAACACATTATTTTTTTATATTCAATGTATTCCTTGAGGATTTTTGATAATTACTTCATGTGCTTCACCCATGACAATGTGAGGGTTATTTTCTTTAGAAACGTGGGATTTTAATGATATATGAAAAATTATTTCAAAAGAGGGGATTTTCAATGAGATCTTGTTCGGGATTTCGAAATGGGTTTTCATAATGGATTTGGCTAATGAAATTTTTTAATGTAACCATTATCATTTACATAAAATAAATGAGTTTTTTTTAGAAATGGAAAATGGGTGTGTGGGTTTGAAAATGTTTAGTCTAGTAGATTTTTTTTTTCAAAATGATAAGGTTTTTTCTTGGGGAACAAAGATGAATAATTTAAATGATGGAATTTGGGATTTATTCGGATTTCAAAAAGAGGTATATGTTTGTAGTCTTATTTTATAGCATTATATTCAATCAACCATTTATTATTAGCCTTTGGAAACATGTTTCATTATTATTTTGGCTTGGGGTGAACTACTAGACAATCTATCTCATGCCTCTATCTTTTGAGGTTATTATTAAAATATTGTTTTTTTCACTGTATACATGGATAGAGTTGGGTGGCGATCACCCATGAGGATACATTGACGTTGGATTAAAATTTATATTCGAAGTTATTCCTATTTAGTTAGTTTGTTTTCCATTATATCTTGTTCTCCTTTTTATTTTTTAATTATATTTTATATAATTATTCCAGTTAAATATATCTCGATGTTTGGAGAAACTAATCCTAAATGTATTTTAATTATTGTAAAACAATTATTCCAAATAATGGGAATCCAAAATGAACTTCGGGCATTGTGGCGAATCAGGTCGAGTGCCGATTCAGATAGATTCCGAGTTTAGTCTATTGTATTGTATATATGCTAGTACCAAGGGATATCGCTGACATATATTCTAGTATATCAGTTGGATATTACTGTGATTCATGAGATGAAGGTGTTGTTAGGGGATTTTTAGAGGATGCACTTTTTTAGACCCAAGGGGTCACCCTAGTCAGCCCTGATCCTGTTCAGCAAGAAGCCGAATGAAAGCTTGTGGTTCTGTGTGATTTATCTTTACCAGAATTAGTTGACTATCAAGAATATTTAAAAATGCCATAGAATACAAGACCATATATTCTAGGTTAAATTTCAGATATGATTCTCAAAGGTTGATCTTAGGATGGTTTATCATCATCTATGAGTTTATGAAAAGGATATAGTGATGATAACCTTTCACCGGAAATACAGTCCCTATGAGAACATAATGATACCATCATCTTGATGAAATCTCCATTAGTTATCATGGGACTCGTGAATTTTATCATTCTTACCTTCTTCTACCTATTCATCGAAATCCACATATGATTTCCAATTATACCAGTGTTAGAGGTGGAGCATGTGAGGAACCCAAACTAGTCCTTGATGAACTCTGAGAGCTCCGACTTTTTGGTAATCCAACAATGTGTATCTTTTGGATTTAGCAAGGCCAGTTAATAAGATATGCCATCTCACAATAGGGACTATTATTGGACCAATAAATGGATGAGGCATTGTTTCCATGAGATAAACCCAAGAAAATTACTGATGTTTGGAGTAACCATGGAATATATGGCTACTATTGGAGGTTCATACTTGATATCTCTAGTGTTTTGATACTACTAACTACATTCACCCAAAAGTGTTATATTTTCATGTGAATGGAATGATGCTAAAATCCCTTTTAAGAGCTAAGGAATAGATATATGAGAACCTCCATATTGAAATTTTTAGAAGATGGTCTTGAGTACGTAGTGTGATGTGATTCCTATAAAAGTAGTATTGCATGAGATATGATGAAAAGGAATGAAGGGATTTCTTGTGTGTATCAATAGTTTAGAATTGATGAGAAGATATATTTGAATCATGATCTAAATCTGTTTGTGGTAGTCTTCACCATGAATATATGGTGAAATTACCTTTAGGGCAAGCATTTTATCTTTGAAACTGATAAAAGGAGTCTTAGCAATACATTTTCATATAAAGATAATTAATTGGGAGAGATATGGGGGTATATTTACTCCTATATTACAGAGATGAGATAGTCTATAATCCTAAGAAGTGGAATGTGGTGGTAGATTCTCATAGAATAATATCTTGATCATGGTTGTTTTTTGAGGCATTACATTACTTATCCTTGTTGTAGTTGTCATTTGTGGTTATAGATGTTGGAAAGAATCTAAATTATATATTTGTTACTACTACAATTATTCAGTGTTTTAGGTATTCTCATCTTGGTGATACCCACTATGATACCTTACATGTTCAGATATCCATAGGGTATTCTCTGAATTTATACTCTATTTGATGGTAGAATGTCATTCTTTTCAAGGAATAATGTTGGTACCAATTATAATATGAGAGGAGGTTCTAAAAGTGTTTCATAATCCCCCATTAGTATACCATTACATGTTGGTAAATTTGTACCAGGACCATCTATTTCAGTTCTGGTGGCCATGGATGATGATATGTGCTAAATAATTTACCTCGTAATGCATCAGTGGTTTGAAGATAAAGGCTGAACATTAAATTCAAACATTTTTTTCCCAACCCCTTGTTTATCCATAGTGGATGTGTGATGTTATATCTATATATTCAGTGATGGGACATAAATAGTCACCTAGAGGTCACTATATGATCATGGTGATCATGATTATCTTACCACGACATCCCACTTCCTAGAACTTCATGAGTAGAGTTTAGTAGAGAGCTGAGAGGCCTATACCTATTAGATATATTCTATAATCAATTACTTTTACAGATGATCATCTTGGAACATGAATATTTCTTCTAATCTCAATTATATATAATATTTCAATAGTGTTTTTGATAATCCGTTTATTATGTGCATGGAATATTATCCCAAGAAACATAGCTAGACGAAGTGGGCATTTCATGTTCTAGAGGTCATGATTTATAATTTCATGATAGAAATTGATAATATGTCAAAATATTTACTACTCTACTATCCGTATATAACCATTTCAGGCTTTGAATGGGAGACCATATAGATCACCATTGTAACGGACTCACCCTTGGGAGTTAGTACTCATATTCCCAAATCCAGTTTCTCTAACAATAGGGATCTTTCAGATCATCTTTCAGTGTATAAGGCCTCCACATAGTATTCATTATTCATATTAATAAAAAAAATTAGGCCTTTAGAGTTTGAAAAGAGAGACCATGTGTTCCCAAATGTCGCACCTTGGCAAAAAAATATAGAGATTCAGATGGGGTGAAAAGATATCTTTGAGATTTATTATACCATCCCATATACTTCAAAAAGTTGGTTTTGTGGAATAACCACTTTCTATCCCACTATAATAATATTAGGTACACAACATATTCCAATTATGACCACTAGAGAGGTTTGTAAATGACCCCTCACACTTTATCAACTATAGAATGTCGGACATTGAGATTAGAGATACAACTACTGAGTACCTGGTTGATATCATGGATGAAAAGGAGAGGATTATCAATGTGTGAGAGATTCCCATAGTTTAAGTCTAGTGTATGTACAATAACATAATGGATAGCCCATTTGATAGTAATAACCATACGTGATCTCTGGGCCCTCACATTTTTATGTAGGTTTTTAATTTTTTGGATGAAAATCCTTTAGGTGGGGAGAATGTTACAACTATTTTTTCTTTCTCTAAATTTGGAATATTATTATGAATTTTTTTTAATCCAAGACTTGAGTCGATGTGGGATTTTGAGGCCCAAAGTTCCCCATTAATGATATAATAAATATAATAAATATATTATTTCACAAGCATATGTTTTTTATAAATAATAAAAAATGTCGTAAATGGGTAATAAAATGGAAAATAATTGGTCCCCATTCAATCTAGAATTTAGGTTTTACCTTAGGGGAGATATAATATTAGATAGTGTCAGATGATTGGGTTGAACATGACCTTGGGGGGATAATAAACAATTAAATAAATAATTTTTTAAAATATTATTTATTCTTATAAACATAATCTACTCTGTAAATACAAGAATTTTATAAATCTGATGGTTTAAATTCGTAACCCTATCAATTTCATAGGATCACAGAGGGGATAATTAGTGTATTTTGGAAACACACATCACTGATTGGAGTTCCACAGGGATATTTAACAATAATGGAGTTTGTTGTTATCGCTAATGAAAGCAATGTGGAACCATTCATCATATTTGTAAATAAAAAATCAAGGATGGAAATTTTATTAGTGTTCATTTATATGAGTTTTTTATCAATCTGCCAATGATAATTAACTCTAATAATAGATTTATTTATGGGTTGATCTTTAATTCAATGTGTTGATTAATCATACATGAAATAATAATTTGAAATTAAATTTCATAAAATATTAATTATATAAACTCAAGAAAATATATTGAGGCCAACATGAACATTTTTCAGGGATCATTCTTCATGTTTGTTTATAATTCAGTTCTCTAATTGTTATATGTTTGATCATCATTAGTGTTTCCTTTGGCTATTGATTAAACATATACCATAAGTAATATCATTTTAATATATATCATTGGTGTAAAAGAAGAATACTGAGGGTTAATATTAACAAAAATGTCTCGATTAATGACAATGGAAAAGAACCACGTTCGGATATCAAGAAGCCATATTATTTGGTTTTGGAATTCCAATGAAATTATGTAACAAGATCTATGTAAGAGATAATTTTTAAGGAAGAATATGATCAGAAACAATAGCGAGTATTGGTCTATTCTGGATCTGGTATTTGGGTGTGCAATGAGCAGATGGTGTATATAAAGAAATCGTTTGAGTGGAACTTCATCAAGCCCAACTAGTTTCTAGGAATTATATAGATACAATGATTCAATATTGGATGAATATGTATCATGTGGTCTCCATCTGTGGAGGGTGGGGTTTATACATATATCAAAGTATGAAATACCATGTGAACAGTTGATGGTGTCTTGTCATGGACTCCAAGTTATGTAGGCAAAAAAATGGCCATGTAAACAGGCATAAACATGGTACATAGAAATGACAAGGTACCTCATCATGGATAGTATACACTGCACGACCGAATACATGGGAACATCCAATTTACATGGAGATGGTATGAGGAACATTGAATGGTCATATTTCAGTAGTAAACAATTTAAATTCCCTATAAAAATCATTACCTTCTTACATTCATGTTTTGATCCCTTGTTCTCTTTGAGCTATTGGACTATCGTTTAAGAGTACCCTCTCTTACACTTCTGTTTGGTGTGTCAACTATTTAGTATCATGTTGGTGTGTAACCATTTTTTATATCAGTGTAGGTGATTTCCATTTTTATTTTATGAGTTTCTAGTAGTAATCTACTATGTGTGGTTAGTGTGGAATTTAGTCATGACCATTGGACATAAGATCCCTTAGGCAGATTAGAGAAGGTATCCTCCTCTATAACTTAATAAGGATCCTGATAACATATCACTCTCCCTAGGTAGGGTTCTTTGTATCATATGAAAAACATATGTTGAGATTGATACCCTATCAAGAAGGATAATCCAATAGGGTTTGGGTGACCACTATGGGTCATAGGTTTGATACCCTATATCTATATCAATATTTTCTAAGATCAAGTATGTACATCTTTGTGGGGAGACTCAAAGAACCTGACCTCTTAGATGATCTCCATCAGTTTAAGAAAACATGTGTAGTGTGTTATCCAATGTTATCATTACATTAAATACTTGATCAGAATATTAGGACAATAGTAAGATTATGACCCACATTGAGACTGAGTTTATATCATGAGAATATTTATGTGTTATCCTATTGTTTTATTGTCTCAATATCATTATTGATTATATAAATTTTGTTACATTTTCCCAATAACATAAATATTTTTGATTGATGATTTTTGGGTGTCCAACACTGTATGTTGTAATCATCCCAATCAATAATTTTCCCACACATGTCGTGTCTTATACAGATGATTAGTAGTTCAAAAATGTCGTAGGAGGACTAGAATCAAGAATATCATAGTCGATCTAGATAGAACGGTTGGTCTCAATAGAGAATTTTACAAGATTACCCTCCCTACTTTAGCATATTAGACCTTTATGATGTTTTTGTGGGTCTTTATTTCTCCCTTTGGGTATCAATTGATTTCATTTTTTTAGGTCAATTATAGGGATACCATCCGAAATGTTGTGAAACACATTTTCTCTACGGGTTCATTATGATGTGATTAAAAAAATTCTTGTGGAACCATTTGTATTGATTAATAAAGGGTGGGGTACTATATGAACCACCATTGCATTGATAATGATTATATCTCATTATAACAATTGGATACATGGGAGAATTTATCATAATCCATGTGGTATACAACAACATTTTCCCTAAGAAAATTGATACACATCAGTGTTTGTCTAAATCCAAAGGGTGCATGAAATGATTTATCTAAGGACTAATTGGTACCTGAGAGGTTTTATCAAAAGTCCATGGGTACAAATGAATATTATCCTAATCCAAATAAGATACAAGGGCTATAATTTTATCCCTAATAGATGATTGGTGTCTTGGTGAGTTGTCATGACACATGATTTCAAGGATTATGTTTCCTCTACAATATTATATTATAGTATTATGCCTATAATTACCCTCCTTGATTCATGTTTAATATTTCATAATATTTCAATATTTATCTATGGAATATATTTGTTCTTTTAATATTACAGTTCATTCAATAATGGCATATAAACAGTTCCTATTGTTCTATGTTCTTCTAAATAATTAATTTCATCCCTAAATAGGATTTCTCATATGATTATGATCTTCCCCTTGATGAATGCTATTATGTCATACTTTATAGTGTGTTTGATCCCACACCTATAATATTTTTTCTCTTCCATGGGATATGAAGACATGTATAACTTGTAGGTACTTTATATTGGATTATATAGGCTTTCATTATAGAGATACATTCAAACGTGACATAACATAAATTTATTATACTGGTGGCCTCACATTTTCTAAAACAAAATTTTATATGAGTTTTGTGAGTATTTATGATATGGAATTATTATTAAGGTAAAATAATCAAATAAATGTGTTTATTTAGATTATATCACTATATAAAATCAATTTATGGTATATCATTCAGTTTATAAAAATATTCCATTTTATTATTAGAATTATATCATAATTTTCATATCCTTTTATAAATTAATAACCACTACAATATCTTATATAGTTCTGTGAGACTTTAACGATAAAAATATGGTATACCAACCAACACATTGGTCCACTATATAGATATTTTTTCTTTCATATGACTATTATTTATAAATGGAAGTAAACAAAATTTCTATACGATGAGAAAAACATTTATAGAAAATTGGATTCTATATCTCCAATCTTGTTATTGAAATATTCAAGTAAACACATTGGGGATATGTGGGAATAGATTATATATTATGAATAATTACCAACTAGTAAAAATCTAATAAACTGTGACACATAATAATGAAATAACTAAAGCTTGGGGGAGGATACCCAAATATAACCTGAGCCAACCCAACATTAACATAAATTTATTATGAGATCCTGGAAGAGAATAGAATGTGACTTCATATCCACACATCACATTGGGATGTTTGATTACATAATATTTGAATAAAAAATTATTGTGTCTATCAAGTCAGCACCCATCGCCATTCCCATCAATGTTCTCACCTTTATCAATGTGTCCATCCTACAAGCGAAATCCTAAATAAGAGAAAACATAAAACCAATAAACATACCACCATTAAACATTAAAAAACCATCAAAAGCATCATAACATAACAAGATAAAACCATCACATACTACCCAAAAATCACTATATGTTGATGAAAAAACTATTCCAGAACACCATGCAATTTTTTAACCCTTTAAAAGACCAATAATAATCATTAAATATATAATATTATTCCTATATTATGTCATAACATACCCCATTTAATTTCATCAACATTATAAAATTTATAACCCCATCAATAAAGATACGTTGATTGAGAAACCACTCATACTACCATTCCCTGATGTTCCGATGATTTTAGATTTGGTAGGGATGAAAATAATATCAATTGTATAATATTTATAACAAGAGGACCGAATCCCACACCTCTAAGATGAACCTGACCCATAATCAAGGTATCGTTTTAAAAATAAATTCATTATAAATTAGATTCATTATCATGTAAGATAATTAAAGATAAAAATATTTATATTTCACGATATTTTTAGGAATTAAACATTACAGTTGAAAAACAATCACAAAATCCCATATCGTAAAGGTTTATTTTTTTTGAAAACTAAATACAAAAAAAATATATTAAAACATTTTCAACACCTACAACAAATTTTATTCTAACATGAATCACTATATCACACATCAAATGAAATATCATCCTTCATATCCAAGGAAATGAAAATATATGGAGGGGAGAACATAAATAGCCCGTAAAGAAAACATAATATTCATCAATTAAAGGATATATGTACGAATAAGATGAACAAATGTATAAAATAAAATAATCATGGTGCATGGAAATATTATAATACAATAATACATAATTAGTCATATATTATAATATAATATTCATTTAAAAAGTATTTTATCATAACATATTATTTGAGTAACAATAGTGTTAAAACCTATGTTTATATTAGTGAGTTATAAAAAATTCAACATGCTAATAAAAATAAGGTATGAAATTTTAGATCAAGAATAAGAATAGAAAAATCATTTTCTATTTCAAATAATATTTCCAATATAATAATTGTAGAGTGGAAAGATTCTCATAGGGGACTGGGTTCATAATGTATTCCCCATAAACATGATAGAAAATTTATAATATGGATTTTGATTTATTCCCCATTCTAGGAGACATGGTGGGAGATTACTAATAGGGGATTAGGTTCACTCTCCATTCTGTGAATCATATAGAGAAATTACCATAAGTAATTTCATATACTCTATTATCCTAGAAACAAGTAACATAAGGAGATATAAATCATTAATCAATACATTGGAAATCTATATAGGTCCCACTAAACACATAATGATAAATGATACTTATTTGGTCAACAAGAACATATAAACATTTTTAAATCCTTATTTCTTGATTAACCTAGGAAAAATAACTCAGTTTTATGAATGATTCCATAAAACATAATCACAATCCATCTGAAGAAATAATATTGATGGTTTCACTATTATATATTCTTGTTGAAGAATATAAATAAATAAATGATATTTATAAATATTAAAAGAACATTAATATCATAGTTAAAATTTACTTGGTGAATGAATATGATATACTCTTTAAATGTTTTATAAGTTTTGGAAAAAATATAATAAAATGAAAGAAATGAAAATTTATTTTCAATCCCACTAAAACATAGAGATAGTGTTTTATTAAATAAAACTGATAAAAATAATATAAAATTACACTGTATATAAACAATTAAAACTATATTCCATTCACAAAATT
This sequence comes from Viscum album, assembly GCA_963277665.1. NCBI lineage: Eukaryota > Viridiplantae > Streptophyta > Magnoliopsida > Santalales > Viscaceae > Viscum > Viscum album. The sequence continues at coordinate 1,078,496,164 of OY728145.1, read as the reverse complement.
TTCATGAAATAAATAGTTAATCAAAAATAAATTTATATTCCACTTTTATATGTTATTTTCAAGTTGATGATTCGAAGTGTTTTTATAACATTATTTTGTACTATAAATATTAATAAATGAATCTTTAAATTACATACAATTTAATAATTGTATGTTTTGAGTGGATGATATAAAGTATGATAGTGGTATAATATACTCTTTAAAATTTTAAAATAAATTTAATGAATCCCACGTCAATAAAAAATTATTCATTTTTAATAGAATCAAAGATATGTTAGAAGATATCAGGGACTAAAAATATTTTTTATTTCAAAATTAGATAGTAAAACATTGTGGGAATAAATTATATATAAATGGAGAAGAAATTTTTTTTAACTTAAGGGATGAGGTAAGGTCATTTTCTCATATAACAATCATGTTTGTGGAATTATGTACCAATAAAAAAGTAAATAATTATGAAAGAATGTAAATATCATTAAAAACTAAAGGATAACAAAATAAAAGTGGTTTTAGATATACATTTAAGTAAATATTCTCAGATAAAAACATATACATAATAAAATGAAATTCAAAATGAGATTTAAAAGAAAACACTTACATCTTTGATAACATATGAACTGAACATATTTGATTGAGGGAACCTTATATTTATATACAAATCCCCCAAATTAATTTCAAATTATGTTATAATTTCATAAATGGGATTTATATACACCACATAAGAGAATAAGTGCTGAATATGGTATATCTCGTAAAAAATTAATATCCGGATGAAAAAACCATTATGACATTCATGACATTACCATTAAAATAGAATTTAAGTAATATATGATAATTAATTACAAATAATTATAATTAAATGAATTATATGGTATAATACATTATTGCGGAAGTATGTAAACTATAACAAGAAATAAGGATGTGAATATAGAACATATGTAAATAAATAAAAATTTAGATGTGAAATACACATAAGATCATTATACCATTGAAGTAAAAAAATATTTTTCTAGGATTTCATTAGAAAAAAATATATAAACTCTAAAAAATATATAGTTAAATATAATTAATTCACATCGAATTATGTAAAAATTTTATAAGAATAATGATCAAGATGAATGATCATAATGCCACGCATGGGAATTGAGCTAACACAAACCATTACCATGGAATCATTTTTCGTCATAGAGAACTATTTAAGAATTATAATAAATATATTAATTAATTTTTTTCATACACTTATTATAATCTAATAAAATTTATAAACATTATTTATAACAATCACCTATAACTTGATTAATTAGTTATAGTTTATTTTCATCATCAGATGTTAATAATATAGTAAGTTAGTTATATGTTTCCAAACAAATATATTGGATCATTCATATTCATACAAATTTAATAATTAAATAATTATTAAATGTACCATAATAGGATATGGAAATTTTTTATGTGGTTTATTTTTCTTTTAATTAGATTTTTAGGTATAGTTCTTAATAAAAAACCCTACAACATGGTTAATTTTGTAAATTTTTACGAATAATAGTTGGTATCTAAATAATGAGTTAAATATTGCTGATGACATTTCAAAAACCAAAAAAAATTCTTTTAAAATTAATGTTATATATTACTAGAAATTAATTTTTCATAAACATCCATGACCTATATTTATCGCATCGTTCATGTTAGTGGTTAAACAGACCAAAATAATAACATTGTAAAATAAATAGATGAGTATGATTATAATGTAATAATAATATCATCATTCCAAAATAATAATGATATTATATATATTTTTTAGTATAAAAATATTAATTTACAAAATATGGATCATGCATTTAGGATAAGAATCTATTATATACAAAAAATAAATCGATTATCCACTTGGTTTTCCCATTTTAGACGGTTAAATTTAAAATTTTTGATTACTGTAAATATTTAATATATGATAAATAATAAATCATTAAAGATTATTTATAATTTTAGTAAGAATTAATTTAATTCATTGATAACAATCGTATATCCATCCATGATATATAGTGGTGAAAATTGAATTACACTGTTAATAGAGATAGTAGTCTGGACAGAACAATGGGGTAGTTTTCTTTTTTCAACCGAATGGGAGAAGTGTAAAAAAATATTAAATCCAAAAAATACAACTTCCACAAAATAATGATAATTATGATATTAGGTTAATTTTGGAATAATATATTTTGTGGAGGTAGAATAATTAAGGATTGTGAGATCTCAGTTATGTTTATTACCTCTTCCTTTAGATTTCATCACTTTAATTACACATTAAATAACATTGAATTGGTATTTTGGGTATAAAAAATGATCTAGCACATGGGAGATAGGATTGGGAAGTAGTTTTGTAGAATATGACTTATTTATATGTAATTTGGATTATTGAGATGTTTTTTGTTGAAAGTATTCTTCTATCAAGGAGAGGGGTGTTAATTTCTTAAGAACACATAATTTTATAATAAAGCTAGTTTATATTATTTGTAAATTGGATCCAATAGTTCATATAAATTTAGTGGGTATAATTATTTTTAGATAACATTTTCATCCATACATAAAAAGAATAATTTATAAATTATTTTAATCTTTCCCCATTAATTTTATATTTTTCTATAATTTACTTTTTCCACAACCCATTTTTATATTGACACATTATTTATAAGAATTTAAATGAAAATAATATCACTAACGAATATTAATATATATTTCCAAATATTAAAAAAATTATTTTATTAAATTTATATTGATGAAAATAAATAAATTTTGTAAAAGTTCAGTTAACATAAAAAACCGTTTAAAAAAAACAACACCTTTTCTAGTATAAAAATGAATTTTCATTAAACTAATTTACATTATTGGTTATAATGGTATTAATTTTATCAGGGATAAAAATATTTTATATCTCACATTAAATATAATACCATGACTTATGGATTATTGTTAATACTTAATTAATAAAAAATGAAAAAAATAATATATTTAATATAATAAAATACATAAATGGTATCAAAAGTTTATCATAGGATTAAAAATTAAAAATAGTTTTTACAAATGTATAATTTCACTTCTAAAATAAATATTTTTAATATAAAATGGTTTCATAAAATTTTAAGACACAATTATATGATGATTATATAATATAAGATTTTATTTTTATTTAAAAAAATATATGTACTATTATTCACTTCATATTAAATATTTTGAGAAAATTCATAAAAATTCATTCTAACATAATAAATTCATGTTGAATGAAAAAATGAGTTTAATTTTCTAAAAATAATATTATATAATTTATTAATTTTACATTTAATGAAAAAATAGTTAGTATTGTTTTTATAAAACATGTCATTTAAAATATTGACAGTTCTATTTCTTATTTCTTATTAATTAACAATTAAATTAGAGTTTGTATATTATTATGATTAAAAATATATTCATAATCATAAAACTATAATATTATTTTTTTATAAAATAAAAAATCATATCATATAAATTTTTCGTTTTTAACGGACAACATTTTGATTAGAAAATTCATCATATTAGTTATTATGGTACATTAATTTATTATTGTCAATTAAATAGATCTAAAAATGAATTATATATTTTATTAAGTTGGGAATTAAAATCTTATAAAATACATATGATATATAAATAATTTATTACCATGTTAATTACTTATTTATATAATGTAAACATCTTTATAGATTTCCAAATGGAAGTATATCAATTTAAAAATTCTAATTAAATAGCTACATTTAAAAAATCAAATTTAATGCATATAATTAAATCCTAAAAAATTTTATTCTTGTTTAATTTTTATTTGCATTTCATTAGATAAAATTTATTGAATATAAAATTTAGTGAATATAAAATTTATTTTAATAATAAAATTTACTAAAATATAGATTTTTTAAATTCCCCACTTAAATAAATTACATCAACACAATTTTAATTGTCACCCAGTAAAAACAAACATAAGGTAATATAAAAGATAAAATTTTATACACAGATGAGCTCATGTGAGATATAAACCCTACTAATTTTCGTAATATAAGGAAACCTATCCTTTCTATGATAAAAGTATTATAACCAATATTTTGTTTCTTCACAGTAATTTCTGTTAAATACCCCTCATGATTGGGTAATAAAACTAGTGTAATGGAATTAATTTTCCAAGAGGGTTCATCTTTATCCATGCATTTAAATATGGTTATAACATTATTTGAGATATGAAATATGATTTCAATATTATTTTAATTATTGTGGAGTCATTGAGGAATTATACATTACATTTTAAAAAATCACATCAAATTCATCTCATAGATGAATATTTAGATTTTAATAAATAAAATTCCCATTAACATAAACTTAAAATACTGTAATCATATTACTATAATTTTACTTCAATAATTTAATTTCAAAGGTTCTCCATTGTTCCCATGGACAAGGGGGTTGTGTATACAAATTACACTCATTATAAATTTTCTTAGAGAATAAATTTCAATAATTCCCGAAATCATTTAATTAAAAACATTGAATTTCAAGTTGTTCTATAGATAAAAAAATATCTTAGTCCATTTTGTTAATAATAATCATCATTTTCTAGAGACATTTTCTCCCCAATGACCAGCATTGACCCCTATAAAACATTTTTTAATTTCATTTAAACATTTACATATGTTATTCTTATAACATTAATGACATTAAATAGATTGTATATGCATCCCTCCATGGCCTCTACCACATTAAATTACAAGGAACATATATTTTTATTGGGAGTGTTTTAAAATTAATGTAGTTTCAAATTTGTAATATTTACTCCAAATATCTATTTATTCATATCCATAATATTTTTCACTATTTCTCATATCACATTTGATTTCCCATGCTAATAATCTATTCTTTTTTCCATCGCTCTGATATTTTACCTAGTTCCAATGATACTCAACAATTTATTTTAATAATGGAATGATGCAGTATACCAAAAAATAAATTAATATGTTTTTATTAGAAAATATAAATATAGAAAAATGAACTCATAAATTATGTGAATAATGAAAATAATAATATCTAAGTTTTAATCTTGGTTATCCATTAAAATATTCCTAATATGTTTGGTAACCTTATTATTTATATATTTTAACATCTGATTCCATTTAAATCCTTCATATTTTTTCATAATGAGTATATAAATCAATCAAATTATATCCATGGGGAATGTCCAAAAATCTATGTTGTTAGGACTACATGTTCTTTGCTTCTTGAAAACTGAGTTAATACTCCATGAGTATTTTGATGTGTTATTACCCATATTTTCAAATATGAGAGAGAAATATCCACATTTTTTTGAACATGGTTGATATTTCTATAAATCCACAAACTCTATACACTACAAAATTAGTATCATTATTTAATATCATTAACATATATATTCAGGTTTTCTCTGTGTTTCTATATTTATAATACCAAATAGGTACTAAACCTAACTCTAATACTGACTAAGGTACCCATACTATCATCCAAGAGTATAGTGCTAAAATTACATTATTTATATAATAGAATTGATAACAATTTAAATGATTCAAGATAAACATTCATATATTTATCATTATTTTTATAATTTAAATATTATATATTGAAAATAATTTCTCAACATAACAACCTAAAGTATTGTTATCTTTTGATATTTATACCTATATAAATAATTTTAAAAAATATTCAATGTCTACTTCAAATAGGAATCTCATATCAAACTCTATCTGGAAATTAAAATATTATATACTTCTTCTTTAATCATGGAATGTAATCATATGAAAAGGAAAACTCTAGTTATCAATAAATTTAAATATAAGAGTCATCAATCAAATATAATTACTGTGTCAAGGATGATAATTGGTGTATAGGAGGAAATTAATGGTTTAATGGCATAACATAATATTATCATACATAATGTAACATATATCATAAAACATGATTTATGAAATATGGTGGAATGAATAACACAATAAATTAGTAAAAATAGTTTAAAAACCCTGGTTGATAATAATGAGCTATAAAAAACATGGGAATAATATTAGTGCTTAAATTTGTGGCTCATATATAATCATAGGAGAATATTTTAATATAAAAAAATCATGTTGATAGTTGGTGGAAATGGTGCAGTAGAACTAATTTCAATGAATATTATAAATAAATGTATTAAATTTTTTCAATATTAATAAACTCTTTAACATATCTCGAGTATTCTCCTATGTGACATAATATGGGAAAAGGTCTAAAAAATAACATTAAGAAAATGTTCATTGTAGTTTCCCACTACAATGAGAAACATGATGTTTGATAATAATATCCTTAAATATATGTTATAATGTTTAATAATTTTATTGGATGATATGAAAATGATACTATCTAATAGGCATAGAGATTCATTGTAATTTAACGTAATGTATTCTTATATACCCACTTGGTAATTTCTAGTGGAGGATATTAGGATTACATGACCTTCCTATAGGAAATCCATATTTATATATATCATTGGATTTTATAATATTTTGAGGTATTTATTGATATATATACATTAATATTATTATTAGATATCATTAGTCAAATTCATGGATATATTAATGAAAATAGTGATGGAATATATGCACGGTAAAGTAGGATATGTCGTGTGTGTTAGGATTGATATCACATCAATGAATAATGAGAGAAAGAACATTATCCCTTGTAGTTTTTTAATAGAGGTTGATATATTAGCCCCTTTTATGGGAATGGAACAATATAAATTATTCCATGTCCATGGTGTTTTATAGGCTAGTTCAATTCTAGAATTTCAATCAAATATGTCTGAAAAACAATTTTTTTACCCTCCAACATCTAACATTTTCTCTTTGAGATAACATGGTAAAGGGATTTCATTATATTGAATGATTTTATATGAGGTTTTATGTAATTATTATATTAACCTATATTTATGTTGGTTCTTTGGAGTGTTTCTAGAATATAACTACTGAATTTTGGGGGTATGCATAATGATATTGAAATAACTGAATATAGGGTCACACATAAATTGTGTCCAAAATCTCAATTACTTTAAATTTTTAATTTAACAATTTAGAATAAATATTATTCGTTATTTAAGTTTTAATGATTTAAAAATATTCTTTTATTTCTGATATATAATTGTGATTTATTCAGATGGATTAATATATGAAGTAAATAATAATTATTTGTTTTCATGATCTAATGCATAAAATATTTATTATATTTATTGATAAATAATGTATTGATAATTACATATTAAATATATATATTTTATATATGTCCCAATAAATATTTATGAGTGTTGCGGATTGAGTTTATTAATTTTATTGGGAATTATATGTTAAATATCATTATTTTTTTCATATGATATTTATATATTTCTCGATGTTATGAATCTCGAGAAAATAATAATAATATATAATTTTAAGAAATTGGTTTTCTATGGCTTAATGGATTGACTAAGGGATACTGTGAAATTAACAACAATAATATAACTTTATAAATAGCCGAATATATCACATTCTAGGGTTATCAATTTGTTGTAAAAAACAAAAAATAGAGATTTTACTCACACCATAGAGAGAATCCTCCATTGAATTTTCTCTTGAACTGGAGTTCTAATCCTCCTCTAGTCTATCATTCATTCAATTGAAAAGAATAAATAAATCATTCATTATTTGATTCCTCATAAAATCAATAATGAATTATTCAAGCATTTAGAATCGGCCATGGTATCACCCTATAAATCTTATCAATATTCCATGATTTTGGAACACATATGATTCACCACTAGAGCTATTCTACCCTTGGATACTATAAAAAAATATCAAGATGATATTTTTATATCGATTCATCCATGAAGAATGAATTATAAGAAAATGTAATTCTATAACAATCAATTAATTATGAATTTACTATATGTGTTCAACATACCATCCTATTTTTGACATTCTCATGTCAATTAACCATTCACTTCATTCCATTGCTCATAACATTCCCTATTATGTATATCTTTGGTTACACATAAAATATTAAAAAAAATATTAGTTAGTTAGTCCCATTAAGAAATTATTGTATCCAAAACATTCAAATGGTGTCAGGGTAGTAACATAATTAATTTATAAATAATTATTAATATTTTATTTACAATATGAATATTTTCTAGTTATAAATCTTTATTACATGTTTTTTTATTTTGAATTTGAATATCATGTCTTCCATTAAATGATCTCACTTATTTAAGGTTAAACTAACATTAAGAGAATATTAAGACTCCATCAAAATGTTTTAATGGTTATCATCAGATAAGACAAGAGTACATAACAAGTATGTTAAATTTACGTGGCATGTAACAATGTTCAATAAACTTATATGACTTGTGTTATAGGTTGGTCAGCAAACATTAATTAAATTTCGAATGAATTTAATAAATGTATCATGTGGATAGTAATTGGAAGTCATATTGTTTTACCACATTATATTTCATGAAAAAAACACAAATTAACTATATAGTCCAAATGCTTTACTGGTGAAAAATTAGAGGGCTTAAGAGATGTTGTGCATTTACTACATGATCAAGGTTTGGGAAAACCGTATGAATTCCTCGACACATAGCATGTAGTTGATTCTCACACCATGTACCAGGTTTATATCCATTTATGATAAAAAAGACCTATATATTGGTTTGTGTCACAACCATTGGATAAAGGTATTACACATCATGTAACCCAAATATAAATCATTCCATTTCCAATTCATCTTCAAAAAAATATAATGCGCAGAGAAAAATAAAGTATATAATTAAACGTATTCACATGTGTTTTGTGATTTATCTAATTAAGAGTACAAGACAAGTATTAGGATTATTCATTATATATTAAATTAATTTCCATGTTAAATTCTAATCTTCAAGATGACTATATTATTTACATGTAATATACATTGTATGTGTTAATTGAATCACATGACATGTAATTTTTTTATGTTTGTGTGTTATTTGCAGATAAATTCATTCCTTGTAATTAGTGGTTACAAAATGCATGGCAAATTCCATGTGAATACATAGTTAAAATACCATATTGAGTAGTTTAGAAGGGTACATGAAATCTACTATAATTACACATATATACATTGTTAATTTTAAATGAAATTATATTTTTTAACTTATTCAAAAATAGGGAAGATATAATTTTGGGGACGGTTTGGATTCAATTTTGATATATATTGAATTATTTATTTATTTGGATTAATTATAGAGGATTATGTTAACAGAAGAAATGGATGATCTAATTACTATTGTGGTTGAGTATTTATAATTTTTGAATGTATATAGGTGATAATTATCTTAGACTATACTTGTTTATTTGATTGGTTTCTTTTTAAATTATATAACTAGATTTAATTGATGTCCTATGTGTCATCCCATCCTCACATTCGGTAAGGGTTTGTATCCCAATTATTTCATTTATAAAAACCCTACAAAGTAATACTTTGGATACCATCACCTACAGGTGAATAAGGATTTTGTAATATATTAAGATCCTAGGTAAGTAGAGGCATCATATGTTCAGAGTTAAGGAAAATCCAATGTAATAGATTCATCAGAACATAGGTGGAATGATATAGCTTAAACCTAGAGTGCCTCATGTAATTATTCCCCTGTGGTCATAGTTGGTTTATTATCAAATAGATAAACCATCTATTAGATATAGATCATAATCACATCATATTATGTATTTATATATATTTCATAGTCAGATATTTATATTAATTTATGGATTTAAAATTAAATAAATAAGTTAAAAACATGAAAGATGAAATTAAATATTTTTATTATACAGAATTTTTTTTTGAAATTGTTATTCACTCAGGTAAATCTACATAATACTACTTACAATGTAATAATGGTAAAATGTGAAAATTACTCATAATGATAAAATCCCAAAAAATAAATATTAATTCTATACAGCATTTCACTACTTGGGATTCAAATAAATACTTAATTACATTTTATTAACAAATGTCTATTGGTTTTATTTAAATTAAAGGATAGTTTTTAAATTGATTTTGAGTTTTACATAAAAAATTGTGCATTAAGGTTTGACCATATTCTTGGGACATGGTGAAAATGGTATGACAAATATTTTGTAAATCCTATTCCATGATTTCAATAATGGGGATTCCACTAAAAAATAATGGAGCTAAGTGTTAATATAGTTGGATTGTTACACCTAATAAATACCATTTAATAAATTATCCAACCACTATATAGGTTTTATAAAGGAATATATTGATCATTTCCACTAGAATACCCATGAAATCGATAATAAACTTTTATAATATAGAAAATGTACTAAATTCATGATTTTAGTTATTGTTGAAATTGAAATCTACATGAATATTAGTATATAATTTCCATCCATACATGATATGTATATCCTTCACACTATCTCAAATATTTAGAAATTATATATGTATATTCATGTTATATTGTAACATGAATGGAAATTATATGTGTTACCCCAATTTATGTGTCTATTATAATGAGGAACGTGTGGAAGAGTTATCTATTTAACTAAAACACATGGAAATGCGATGGATGTCTAATATTTCAAGAAATAATCCACTCCTAGTGTCATTTTAAAGATTCCTGAGGATATATATTTGTATAAAATAATTTATTCCCTTCATTATCATTACCAAGAGAAGGAAATAAAAGAGAGGCATGAGACCTCAAATACACTATATACATGCATGTTTGGATAGTATATTCCAATTGGGCCTCAGGTATTCAAGTGGTTTCTCTATATAGGTCACACTTACATCATGGGATTTAAGATCGATAATTATCTTTTCAACAATATACATAAATCCACCCATCTTAAGGGATTCGACAATATCATTTATAAATATAATATGAGGAATAATTTGAAGAATATATCATAAAATATAACATTAATTGACCATGTTAAAATGTACATTAGGTGTGAAAATTCAACGACCCTTATTGATAATATTAAAAGGAAGAACAACAAAAAGGTTCCAATGAATCCCTCAAAGCCTACGAATCCATAGAACTACCCTTCCACGGAGAAGAAGATCCAATGATAATTAATGGATCAAAATGTATTTTGTTTTTCATATTTTATGAAATTCCACTAGAAGAAGAACTCTATCTAGAAGAGGAATGGGGTTGAATTATTTGTCGTTATATTTTATTGGAATATTCCTATATTTTCAAGTCTCATATTAGAAATATCATGAGGTGATGCAATAATTATTCAAATTTATTAACCACGAAGATTATTAAATGTTTGGAGAGTAGAAGTGTTACATTGTATAGCCAATGAAGAAATAATTGCAACTTTGGTTATATGATATAACAACATTCTATATACAATATGGATGGTTCTGGTTTTGATATATTTTTATTTTCTTCCTCATATTACCTTTGAAATAATTTTTGTATCATATTTAGATACATATGGTTTTAATTTTATGTATTTACATAAGAGATGTTTTTCTAACAATGAAATCATATGTTATATTTCAAATAGTTTAAATTATTGTTATTATTTGTTATATCAAAATATCAATGTGTTGAAAATTGATAATTAATCATGTTCACATTTCTAATTTTATGCTTATTTGTGGAATAATCATCTGGGCCACATAATCAGGAATCATCAAAAAATATAATTCATCATGGATATTTAGACACTTTGGAGGTAAAACAACTTAATATATTTCATTCTTAATCCCAAGTAACCGTGACCAAGCATTATTTTAGAAAATAGGGAGAATGGTCCAAAGTGATTTTAGGGTTGTTATACATATATGTGTGTCAGATAATTATAATAGAATACAAAATAAAGAATTCATACTTTATAACTTTTACAAATTACTTAAATATAATAGGATATATTTTCATGATGATGTATAAGTTCCTTTACATTAGAGAATTTAAATAATAAAGAATTATGTAGATAATCAACATAGAAGGAAGATAAATATGCTTCGATTTGAGTGAGGTGGTGATAATATTATCCAAGTGATCAGTGAAATTACATGGGAGTCTGGTATTTTTTTCTCTCAAATAACTCCACCTTATACACCATTGTATAATGGTTTAAGTTAATGGAGGAACCATATCATCCATGGAATGAAATGGTAGATGATGATCCTTGAAGATCTACAATAATGCTTTTGGGGATATACTGACTGAAAATTATTTTTTTTTCTTAAAAGGCACTTTTAAGGTAAAAGTGAGAAACCAAACATTACAACACTTACCAAATAGCAACAAACATAAAATCAGAAAAAACCTCTTCCAGGAATAAGCAGCTACTGTTCACCCCAAAGAAGGCCACTAGATGATCCCATGCAAGCATGGTCCCTCCAAATGGCAAGACACCCCTATGTATCCACCACATCACAAATGACCTGCAGAGGGGAAAAGAACATGCTCTAGCCCAACTGGTTCAGCTGACCCTCCAACAGTTCCTCACACAACCAAGCTAGTGACTCAACAAAGAAAAGCTATGAAATAAGTAAAAAAGATTCATTGAAAATCAGTTGAACTCTACCAGAAAGGTTGTATCTAAATAACTTCCTGGATAACTTAGATACCTACAAAAGGGGATCCTCCCTTACTAGGTCTTCAAGGGAAGATGACAGTTTATTCCATACCTTCAAATAATCCTCGAGACTAATCAACCCCTTATTGAAACCTCCTACCAAAATAGCATCCTGCTTCTCGACCCAACTATACTGTTCTTCATTGAGAACCACTTCAAGACTTCGGCCCATCAACTTGGTTGCCTCCTCTTCAGAGGCATTGAGAAATAACACCTGCTCGGTCACCACATCACCCAAACATGAAACCCAATTCGAGGAGAGATCATGCTGCCCAGGTGACTTTGGGCTACACCTGATCTCTTTTCCCAGCTTCTCCAACATTATCTTCTTTGATGACCGTGTCTTCATAGGAGGAGGTAAAGAGGAAAAATCCTTCCTACCCCTTCTCCTTCTCTTACTCCTGTTACTCCTAGAATCAGTTTCTGCTTTTGATAAGCTTCTGGTGGTCATAGCAGGTTCAGCGTCCCCTACACCATCTTCACACTCTGGATAAGCCATCACCAATATCCGACCTTCCAAAAGTAAAACATCAGGGTTTCTCCCGTTGTCCTCATCCTCCTCATCCTAGGAAAGTGATTCATTTTTGGATTCCTCCTCAGCCAGCATTCCAAACCTGTTGCTCAAGACTACTGGGGTCCGGACTGGAGAGGTAGCCCCTGACAAACAGGCAGAACCTGAACCCCTTGGATCACCCTGGTTGGTTTGGGCCTTCCCTAATACACAAGTTTCCCCCTCCCATGAACCCTCCTGAAGAGCAGGTTTCTCGAAACCCCTACCCATAAATTGAGGCTGGGGATTCTGGTCCACCCAACCTCTGCCTGTACCACTTTTGGGGATATACATTACCCACTAAAACACATATTATAATGTGAGTGATAATTAAGGTAGATGGTAGAATAATATATGAAGTAATGTATGGAAAACAATTTTTGTTTTCATATACACGTGGAAGGGATGATAATACCTTTTTTTAATCCCAGTCAACAAACAATATATTACAAAATGGAAAGATGTGTATCATTATAGGGTATCCAATGAATCCAGGGGATAATATATATAAAATTCATAGACAAGATGGTCATAGTATCATTTAAAATCATTTTAATTATGATGAAAAACATCCTCGTGAATGATATTGGAAGGTCGATTGATCTCAATGATGTTGATATTGAATAAACAGAAATGTTGGTACATGAATATAATACATATATCCTCAAGGAAGATATTTCTCTTTAAATATTTGTACTATATAAGAATAGAAATATTATATAAATATAAAGATATAGATTTCTAAACACCAAGGATGGTGACTCATTATTAATAGATATTTTGAACCCTATTTTAAATAATGACTTACTAGAGAGATCATAATTTACAATATTGAATAAATATGTGAATATTGAAAAATATTAAATATATCAGAACTATGTTTTTGTTCTTGAATATCTTTGTAAAGATCCAGATTTCATCGTGGAATTTGTTTAATTATATTGAAATATTATGAGTCTGCGAAAATTGACGGCGCGTTATTTCGAGGCATGGAGTGTCTGGAATGAATTTCTGAACATTTTTCTAGGTACATTCTATAAACGTGTGAGCCGTTTTTTGTAACTTTTGAACTATTACTCAGAATTAAAATCTGAAGACATCATTGAACTCACAGTGTCGATATTCGCTTAAGGAGACTTTCACCTCGACCAAAATAAAATTAGGGTGAAAGTTATTTTTGGAGGTTTTCATGAAAATAAAATTAAATTGAAGAAAAAATTTTATTTTATTTTTATAACCTCAATTTTTTATTTATTGAGGTGGGGACCACCTGAGCTAGAAAACCCCGAATTTAAATTCATTGTGTTGGGGACCACCTGAAACCCTCCTAATAGGGAAAACCTCCCAACTCTCCAATTAATAAATTGAGACAACTCCAATTAATTAAATGTTGTAATTTTATTTAATTGTTATACTTATTTTAAATAGGTTGGTTCTTCATTTTTTTCGGGTTGGAGGATTTTGTTGGAAAGGATCTTGGGATAATTATGGAGAAATGTTCTCTCTAATGAAGAACTTTTCCACTCCAATGAAGAATGAGGAACCGACCGTGAGCTCGAATCAGGATCGCTTTGCGGAAGCAATATACATCGATGTTCTACAATGACTCCATCTTCTACCAATCGACTCCTCCAATGAACGACAATGTAGGGTTTGTTATTTTGAATACCCCTTACCCGTTCTAGATGTTCCTCGTGATTCAAGAACAAATAAGCCGCCTGTTACCATTCAAACACGGAGGGTTCAGGACAAACTAACACGGCCCAAACTCTCCATAAACTTTGTGGATTATGGTTCTTTTAAATCAATGGAGACATCCCTAGATGAGTGAAAAAGTCTATAGAATAATTAAAGGGCCACCTGGGGGCGCCCATTGACCCATGGAATGTCATCGATGACTTGTGCAGGCATCCGACACCAGTGGGGCTTGAGAGCAGTGGTAGGCCGCGTAACGGTGGTGGAAGCGCATGTCCGCGCCACCCGGCATTCAGGGGCCACTGCGTAAGGCCCCATCGGTGATGGAGGGGCAGCCTGTTCGCGGTTGGTCACCAGTGATGGCGCGGTGCACGGCCGCACTGCGCAGAGGAGAGGTGGTTGTCTGGCTCGCCGCAAGCCGAGCACACCGCCCAACAGGCCGCCCATCACGGGTCGGGCCTAGTGCACCAGGTCAGACCTAGAGTAGGACCCAGGTCAGTCTGAGTTGACCCGGACTAGGTCGGGTCATCCCAGGACCGGTCGGGCCATGTGGGTCTGATCGGGTCGGACCGGACCTGGACCAGTTTCGACCCTTTTCACTCTTTCATCTATATCATGATCTACGAGCATCTATTTAATGAACCATCTATAGTGCCAAAAACCTTGAATTGAGATGGTAATTTTGGTATACCCCACTTGAGTTTGGATAAAGTTGGGGTATGACCAGGTTTGATCAAGCACGAATCCAAATGGGCCCTCAGGACTAAAAGGACAATAACATATAGAATGAGCATCTGATTGATGCACTATCTATTGTGTTGACACCCTTATTACATGGTGGTCCTTTGAGATACTTCTTCCTGGGACTTCGTGGTAGTTGGAGTATCGACCTGTGGCTTGAGAAGTGGACCCCCTCTAGAATCACGCGGGCATAGGGCACGAACCCTATTGCTGGCTGCAACATGAGAAAGTGATCCTATGTGGGTCCATGCTTTGGGATCCTATGTGGGTATATGTTCGAGATTTCCACATAGATCAGCTCTAGGAAATCCATGTGGGACTACTATAGGATCCTACGTGGGTCTGTTGTACTAGGATCCTATTTGGGTCTGATTAATAAAGAACCTAGGTGCGTCTGATTGTTTAGGATCCTATGTGAGTCTGCCTCTCAACAGAGTAAGATGATTTAGTAGTTACATCTAATTATCTTTACTACCATACCTAATTTATACCTATTTTGAGCTGAGTCTTTACGATTGTGGTAATCATTTGTGTGGCATACCATTGTGGTGCATACCTTCATGGTGATACCTTTGTGGTATTCTTCTATGTGGTGTTACCTTTGTGGTACTTACATTCATGGTGTTACCTTCATGGTATTCTTTCCTTTGTGGGAAAATTGATCTTTGCGATACTATGTTGGGCTTTGTGTTTCATCATGGATGAGATGAGTATACTTAATAACATAGGTATATGCATGGGCATATACCTAAGTAGGTTTGAGTGTTGTTTCATGCTTTATGGTTTATCCTTTGTGGATTTTGTGAGACCTTCTAGGGTCTCAGGGTCCCAAATGAGTATCGTTATACTCAACACTTCACGGTTTATGCCAGCACCTTATTGTGTTTGGTGAAAACGATGGATAGTGCTGACTAAGGACGAGAGTACTAGGACTGTAGGTAGTTCCAGGTGGACATTAGTCGAGGAATACCACAAAGATGACTGTTTGAGAGCTGTACCTATCCTTCATGTAGGATTTTTGGTGGGTGTTCATGGGATTTGTTCTTAGTTCTTCTTGTACATCCCAGTTTTCCTTGTACATTCCAGTTGGGATTGTATTATGTCACCTTTTGCTTATTGTATGCACTCTTTTTTACTGTACATCTTACCTGGGTTCGTATCTTTCTATGTGATTGGTTTGTGTGATTTTATAGGTTATGAAGGCAATGCCTTCCCATTTTAAGGAATACACCTTTTGGTTATAGTCTCCGTCCCTTGGACTATGGAAGGTGAGATTGGGGTAGTCACGGCACTGGCCCCGGGGGATGGGTCAGGAAAAATTTGTATTAGAGGAGTCAGTTCTACCATAGAACATTGGAATCTTATCTTTTAATGGCAACATTGTTAAGTGTTTTGAGTGTGGTATTCAGTTTGGGGAGTCAAGTGTTAGTGTGGCGGCAGACGTATCCATACACTAAGACCCTGACTTTTGATTTCTAACTCAGTGCATGAAAACAATGACCATGAGTGTGTTTTTGAAAAGTCTTATTTCTGAACTTGTTGAGTCATCTCACTAGGTAAAACTTATTGACCATGGTCACATGTTTATTTTTAGGATGCCTCCACGCAGATATACCGCTAGGGTTCTAGGTAGAGTACGCGATGATAGCCCACTGAGTAATGAGGCCTCGATGTCATGCCCTTTATCTGTAGAGGCAGCTGCAGAGGCATTGTAACGACCCGAAATTTTGAATAAATCTTGTTTCCTAATTTCATGTGTTATTTTTTATACTCAAAAAAAAATGTTTTATTTGATAAACATGATTATAAATAAAATGAGACCATTGGTTTTTGAGTGTTATATGACCATCAGTCAATATGACCACCGTGAACAAAATGTTTTGATTATTGTCTCTAAATTTAAGAAATCTTGGTTAATTATTATAGAAATAAGATTTTATGGCCACACCTAGTAGCCTTGGGCCGATCGAAGCCCATTTAACAGAGATTGGGAAGGAGGTAGCTCCTTTGGGCTTTGCTCTGGACCAAATCCAAGCCGAACTTCATCATGTGAAGCTAGAACAGAATCGCCTTCGCGAGAAGTTCAAACTGATAGAAATTACTACTCGGGCAATGTTGACTGAGCCGCCCCAAAATTCTATCACCCTAGCACACCTTACTCTTAGGTCCTATGCTGGTATTATAAGGGGTTATGTAACGAGACCGTAATTGCCTTGTGTAATCCTTTTTTTAAACAAAAATTTGGATTTCTTCTTATGATGATGTTTATGAATTTTCAAATGATCGGATAAATATTGTATGCATATTTTTGATGAATATTAGAAAAAGGATATTTTAAAAATGGTTGTGTAAACCTTAAATAATTAAAAATGTGTAAGGATTTTCGAAAAATGGTCTTCTACAATTATGTTCAGTACGAAATTTAGAGTCTAATAAGATCAACTTGATTTTTGATGAATAGTAAATTATGAATAGTGATTTTATGATTAGGATTAGTAATATGACCAAATGGATTAGTAATCTCTCTTAAAGAAAGTTTTAAAATAATCTAGGCACCTTGATTAAGTAATGTGATTCAATAAAATAGTTAAATAAAGGTTTCATTAATTATTATTCAAGTATTAGATTTTTCGAGTGAATAGTGTTTTTTAATTAAAAATTTAATTAAAAATTATTTGAAAATTATTTTTATAAAAATGAATTCATTTTTGAACTCAGAGTATCGATATTATGTTATGGTAATTTTTGGGGATTTTTCTGAAAAATGTGAATTTTCGATGAATAGTGTTTTATTTAAAAATTAAATTAAAAATATTTAGAAAATTATTTTTATAAAATGGATTTCATTTTTGAAATCAGAGCATTGATATTTGGTTAAGGTGAAATTTTGGGGTTATTCTGAGAAGGTTGAATTTTTAGTGAATAGTAAAAATACAGTTTTAGGGTTTCGGTATGTTTAATGACATCATAATGGTGTCATGATGATGTCATGAGATCTTTTGAGGGTTGGACGGCCAAGGGTGATGAATTATTGTTTTGGGGGCCCCATGTGGCCTAACTCCATGATAAATGCCAAGGGAGAGCACATGGGTTTGAGAAAAGCACATGTGAGGTGTCCCTTGGCCATTAATGCTTTGTCCCCTCACTTTCCCTATAAATACCCACCCTTTCCTCCTTTATTTTTCACTCCCAACTCTCCCCCAACGAAGTTATGATCTTCTTACCTTCCAAAGAGTCCTCCCAAGGTGCCCCCAAGCCCTCAAGGTCCAATCCATTGAGTTTCAAGAGTCACGTTTTAAGGTAAGGGATCCGACCTCTCTCTTTCTTTTCAAGTAATCTCTTTTATGTCTTTTCTTTTATACTACATGTTCTTATGTTGGAGGATGTTCTTTTATATTCATCCTACTGCCTATTTCATGTTCATATGATGAGAGACCCCCCTTTCTCTCATCAATTCGTTTTAAGAATTTTTAAGTGGCGCCGTTAGGCTGCCGAATTTTTAAGGGATTCTTTCACCTTCCTCGTTTTCAAGTTCTATTTTCATTCAGGTCTTTCATGTTTCTTTGTATTATGTTGGGGCATGATCTCTAAATTTATCATACTGATCTTTTATGATCATATGATGAGAGACCCCATTTTATCTCTTCAATTTAATTTTTTCGAAGTTTTATGTGGCGCCGTTAGGCTGCCGAATTTTTAAGTGATTCTCTCACCCTTCTCTTTTTCAAAGTTGTACTTTCATGTCAAGTCTTTCAAGTTAATTTCTATTATGTTGGGGTATGATCTCTATATCTATTATACTGGACTCTTATGTTCATATGATGAGAGACCCCATTTGATCTCTTCAATTCAGTATTTTGATGTTTTAAGTAGCGCCGTTAGGCTGCTGAATTTTTAAGTGGTTCTTCACCCTTCTCGTTTTGAAGTTCTACTTTCATGTGAATTATTTCAAGTTCCTTTTTGTTATATTGGGGTATGATCTCTATATCTATCATACTGGACTCTTATTTTCATATGATGAGAGACCCCATTTGATCGCTTCAATTCAGTATTTTGAAGTTTTAAGTGGCGCTGTTAGGCTGCCGAATTTTTAAGTGGTTCTTCACCCTTCTCGTTTTGAAGATCTACTTTCATGTCAATTCTTTCAAGTTCAATTTTGTTATGTTGGGGAATTATCTCTATATCTATCATACTGAACTCTTATGTTCACATGATGAGAGACCCTATTTGATCTTTTCAAATCATTTTTGTTGAAGTTTAAGTAACGCCGTTAGACTGTCGAACTTTCATAAGAGAAATCTAATTTTTGTCTTCCTTCCATGTTTTTCATTTCAAATGGTATGTCCTTGAAATTTCATTACCATGATCATGTATCCTTCTTATTCTGTCCATATACTGTTTTATGGGTCATTTATGAATGTTTGACTCATTTTCCCTCTCTTTTTAATGTCTTCTAAAACCTCATAACATAGCCGTTATGCTGCAGAATTTCCATCTCAAAATGTCTCTCTCTTTTTCTAAAGTTCTTTTATATTATTAAGTGAATACTCAAAGCTCTTTCTTCTAAAGGGGTATTCACATATATACCAAAATGTTCTATTTTAAATTCTGGGATTTACATACATGATACCCACCTTCCTTTTCTATGGGTTTTAAAGTGACGTAAAGATCATGTCTTTAAAGCAGTTTTTAAAACGTTAGGATTATGAAATGAAACCCATTTATTTTATGCTATGTGGGTTATTTATGAAATGTTTGATGATGATATATGTGGCTCACATTATAATAAAGGCAAATTTAAGGGTGCGCCCTGATAGCGCTCCAATGCATTGGGTAATGATGTAACCACTAGAGATTACAATTTTAACGATGCCTTGGTGAAAAACCTTGGTAATTTTTAACGACACCTTGGGGATGGACCTTGGTGAAACGAAACGATTGTCAATATTAAATGTTGCAGCCACATCTTCAAGTTATGAAAAAGTTTTATTTTTATTATGATATGCCTCATGATTTCATTTTCATGCCTTAAAGTTCTTTTCATGACTTTATTGATGTATCCCAAGTTCATATGTAAAATGTTTCACTTGTTTCCCTTGCTGGGCCTTCTGCTCACCCTTTCTTTTGATGTATGTCCCCAGGTTATGAGATTCAGTAATGAGCCTAGGGTGAACATGAGGAGAAGCCTTTCAAGTGTTTAAGAAGAATTATTTATGTTGTTTTCATGTTTTAAGTTCCTGGTTTCCAAGACACTAAACCTTAAAGATCCTCGATTTTGTAAAATGTAATTAAAGTTTATGTGATAAAAAGGTGGGATGCTATAGTTGGTATCAAAGGATGGTTTAGTTATTTGTGGAAATTAGGATATGAAAACTCTAGGAGGAACCCTATAGAAAAGTTTAATATAGGAAATCTTCCTGGTATTTTGATGAGTATTGAGTAAGGGGTTGCCAAGAAAATACATCCCTGTCTGGATACGAGCAGGTAGAGGTGGCTCTGGCACAGATGTACATAGGGGTAAAACCCGAAAACACCGCTTTGAGCTAGACTCGAACGGGAACTGGTACACGACAACGGGCCTTGCTGCACTCTTGGTTACGACACTCCCGGGGGATATGCTTTGGTAAATTCATAAGCTTGGTATGAACCATTATTAAAGGAACAAAGATAAAATAAAATAAAGATTCACATAAGAATATATGATCATGGATAACCTAGATGGGATCCTAGGGGATCACAAGTTAGGGTATACTTTTCTTCTACAAGTTATCCTTATATGCTTTAAGTTCCTTTTCATGATTATTGGTTAAGTATTTAAGCCTCTAATTATACTTTATCTTCTTAGTTAATGGTGGGAAATGGAATAACGTGTCCCAACAACCAATGTGATAGGAAATGCGACAATCTCCGTATTAATATGTCAGAGATGATTAGGGGATTAAAAGATGATTATTATTTTGGAAGGCGTTCACTATTTTGGGGACCCTATGTGATCGAGGTAAATAGATTACTATAGTATTTTCATTGAGGAGTAAGGATGAATTATATTTTGAAGAATTGATGAATTTAAGGTGGACTTATAGTAATTTAGGTTACTTTTGGGAATGATTAACCTATCTTGGGTAAAATATGTTTAGGTTAGCTACTTTTGTTATAAGATGTTAGGAGTGGTTGATGTTGTCTGGAGATGAACAATGAAGTTGTTTTGGAAGAATATGTTATCAAATCCTTCTTGTATTTGGGTTTCAATCTTAGTTTGGTTTATTTTGAGGAATTTTAAGGACCGTTATTTATGGAGTGGTCTATGATGAATGTTTGGTAGTACCATGGAACTTTGAAGATTTAAAAGTAGGTTCTATTCCTATGGGATTCTTTCTTTTTGAAGAGTTGTTTTACCTTAACCTTTCTGTTTTTGGGATAATGTTTAAAGATAGAAGAAATAGATAGTTAATCTTTTGTAGATTATGTGATTCTATAGAAGATGATTCTTGTGCTTTTATGAGACCAAGTGTTTTTGAATTCTCATCATTTGGTGAAAAGATTAGTGTTGGTAGGGACCTGTTAAAGGATGAAACTATACTTGAAGGTAGATATATTTTCTTATGTTTTTGTTCTATGTAGTAAACGAAATCCTCAAAATTATGAAAAGAAACGTAAAACAAAAATGTTTTTGGTTTACGTTTCCTACTAGGTAATCAAAGACCGTTTACACACATCATAAGTTTGTGATTTTCTCATAGTTAACTTTCTCCTAATCAAGTTCTCTATCACTCTCTCTCAGAACTGACCCTTTGTTTTTTTCCTCCATGTCCATGTTTTCCTACATGGAACCCGAGTGTGGGTTAACTCGGGTGGCCTTTGTACTTCCTTTTCTTTCTTTTAAAGTAATGGTGTTACTGACTCTTTTTCCGATGTGGGACTTTCAATGAAATTTCAAAACCCAATTTAAAAAAATTGAGAGGACGCAATTTCTTAAGGGGGGAAGATTGTAACGACCCGAAATTTTGAATAAATCTTGTTTCCTAATTTCATGTGTTATTTTTTATACTCAAAAAAAAAATGTTTTATTTGATAAACATGGTTATAAATAAAATGAGACCATTGGTTTTTGAGTGTTATATGACCATCGGTCAATATGACCACCGTGAACAAAATGTTTTGATTATTGTCTCTAAATTTAAGAAATCTTGGTTAATTATTATAGAAAGAAGATTTGATGGCCACACCTAGTAGCCTTGGGCCGATCGAAGCCCATCTAACAGAGATTGGGAAGGAGGTAGCACCTTTGGGCTTTGCTCTGGACCAAATCCAAGCTGAACTTCATCATGTGAAGCTAGAACGGAATCGCCTTCGCGAGAAGTTCAAACTGATAGAAATTACTACTCGGGCAATGTTGACTGAGCCGCCCCAAAATTCTATCACCCTAGCACACCTTACTCTTAGGTCCTATGCTGGTATTATAAGGGGTTATGTAACGAGACCGTAATTGCCTTGTGTAATCCTTTTTTTAAACAAAAATTTGGATTTCTTCCTATGATGATGTTTATGAATTTTCAAATGATCGGATAAATATTGTATGCATATTTTTGATGAATTTTAGAAAAAGGATATTTTAAAAATGGTTTTGTAAACCTTAAATAATTAAAAATGTGTAAGGATTTTCGAAAAATGGTCTTCTACAATTATGTTCAGTACGAAATTTAGAGTATAATAAGATCAACTTGATTTTTGATGAATAGTAAATTATGAATAGTGATTTTATGATTAGGATTAGTAATATGACCAAATGGAAGAGTAATCTCACTTAAAGAAAGTTTTAAAATAATCTAGGCACCTTGATTAAGTAATGTGATTCAATAAAATAGTTAAATAACGGTTTCATTAATTATTATTCAAGTATTAGTTTTTTCGGGTGAATAGTGTTTTTTAATTAAAAATTTAATTAAAAATAATTAGAAAATTATTTTTATAAAAATGACTTCATTTTTGAACTCAGAGCATCGATATTATGTTATGGTAATTTTTGGGGATTTTTCTGAAAAATGTGAATTTTCGATGAATAGTGTTTTATTTAAAAATTAAATTAAAATTATTTAGAAAATTATTTTTAGAAAATGGATTTCATTTTTGAAATCAGAGCATTGATATTTGGTTAAGGTGAAATTTTGGGGTTATTCTGAGAAGGTTGAATTTTTAGTGAATAGTAAAAATACAGTTTTAGGGTTTCGGTATGTTTAATGACATCATAATGGTGTCATGATGATGTCCTGAGATCTATTGAGGGTTGGCCGGCCATGGGTGATGAATTATTGTTTTGGGGGCCCCATGTGGCCTAACTCCATGATAAATGCCAAGGGAGAGCACATGGGTTTGAGAAAAGCACATGTGAGGTGTCTTTTGGCCATTAATGCTTTGTCCCCTCACTTTCCCTATAAATACCCACCCTTTCCTCCTTTAGTTTTCACTCCCAACTCTCCCCCAACGAAGTTATGATATTCTTACCTTCCAAAGAGTCCTCCCAAGGTGCCCCCAAGCCCTCAAGGTCCAATCCTTTGAGTTTCAAGAGTCACGTTTTAAGGTAAGGGATCCGACCTCTCTCTTTCTTTTCAAGTAATCTCTTTTATGTCTTTTATTTTATACTCCATGTTATTATGATGGAGGATGTTCTTTTATATTCATCCTACTTCCTATTTCATGTTCATATGATGAGAGACCCCCCTTGCTCTCATCAATTCGTTTTAAGAATGTTTAAGTGGCGTCGTTAGGCTGCCGAATTTTTAAGGGATTCTTTCACCTTCCTCGTTTTCAAGTTCTATTTTCATTCAAGTCTTTCATGTTTCTTTGTATTATGTTGGGGCATGATCTCTAAATTTATCATACTGATCTTTTATGATCATATGATAAGAGACCCCATTTTATCTCTTCAATTCAATTTTTTTGAAGTTTTATGTGGCGCCGTTAGGCTGCCGAATTTTTAAGGGATTCTCTCACCCTTCTCTTTTTCAAAGTTCTACTTTCATGTCAAGTCTTTCAAGTTAATTTCTATTATGTTGGGGTATGATCTCTATATCTATCATACGGGACTCTTATGTTCATATGATATAGAGACCCCATTTGATCTCTTCAATTCAGTATTTTGATGTTTTAAGTAGCGCCGTTAGGCTGCTGAATTTTTAAGTGGTTCTTCACCCTTCTCGTTTTGAAGTTCTACTTTCATGTGAATTATTTCAAGTTCCTTTTTGTTATATTGGGGTATGATCTCTATATCTATCATACTGGACTCTTATTTTCATATTATGAGAGACCCCATTTGATCGCTTCAATTCAGTATTTTGATGTTTTAAGTGGCGCTGTTAGGCTGCCGAATTTTTAAGTGGTTCTTTACCCTTCTCGTTTTGAAGATCTACTTTCATGTCAATTCTTTCAAGTTCAATTTTGTTATGTTGGGGAATTATCTCTATATCTATCATACTGAACTCTTATGTTCACATGATGAGAGACCCTCTTTGATCTTTTCAAATCATTTTTGTTGAAGTTTAAGTAACGCCGTTAGGCTGTCGAACTTTCATAAGAGAAATCTAATTTTTGTCTTCCTTCCATGTTTTTCATTTCAAATGGTATGTCCTTGAAATTTCATTACCATGATCGTGTATCCTTCTTATTCTGTCCATATACTGTTTTATGGGTCATTTATGAATGTTTGACTCATTTTCCCTCTCTTTTTAATGTCTTCTAAAACCTCATAACATAGCCGTTATGCTGCAGAATTTCCATCTCAAAATGTCTCTCTCTTTTTCTAAAGTTCTTTTATATTATTAAGTGAATACTCAAAGCTCTTTCCTCTAAAGGGGTATTCACATATATACCAAAATGTTCTATTTTAAATTCTGGGATTTACATACATGAGACCCACCTTCCTTTTCTATGGGTTTTAAAGTGACGTAAAGATCATGTCTTTAAAGCAGTTTTTAAAACGTTATGATTATGAAATGAAACCCATTTATTTAATGCTATGTGGGTTATTTATGAAATGTTTGATGATGATATATGTGGCTCACATGATAATAAAGGCAAATTTAAGGGTGCGCCCTGATAGCGCTCCAATGCATTGGGTAATGATGTAACCACAAGAGATTACAATTTTAACGATGCCTTGGTGAAAAACCTTGGTAATTTTTAACGACACCTTGGGGATGGACCTTGGTGAAACGAAATGATTGTCAATATTAAATGTTGCAGCCACATCTTCAAGTTATGAAAAAGTTTTATTTTTATTATGATATGCCTCATGATTTCATTTTCATGCCTTAAAGTTCTTTTCATGACTTTATTGATGTATCCCAAGTTCATATGTAAAATGTTTCACTTGTTTCCCTTGCTGGGCCTTCTGCTCACCCTTTCTTTTGATGTATGTCCCCAGGTTATGAGATTCAGTAATGAGCCTAGGGTGAACATGAGGAGAAGCCTTTCAAGTGTTTAAG
This sequence comes from Viscum album, assembly GCA_963277665.1. NCBI lineage: Eukaryota > Viridiplantae > Streptophyta > Magnoliopsida > Santalales > Viscaceae > Viscum > Viscum album. The sequence goes on along the minus strand of OY728145.1, from coordinate 1,078,469,993 downwards.
AATAATTCTTTATGTTGTTTTCATGTTTTAAGTTCCTGGTTTCCAAGACACTAAACCTTAAAGATCCTCGGTTTTGTAAAATGTAATTAAAGTTTATGTGATAAAAAGGTGGGATGCTATAGGCACCAGCGGTACCGATACCCATTGGGCCACCAATTCCACCATCCCCAACAGCAGAGGGTACACGCCACTTGAGCACATTGCACGAGTTCCAATGCCAGATGTCACCCAGGTTCAGGGGTGATATGGACCTACAGGTGGCAGAGGATTGGTTGGAGGCCGTGGTGAGAGTTTTTCGACGGGTAGGGACACCAGCTTTATCTCATGGCGTTCCATGTCGCCAATCTTCTACATGAAGCAGAAGGCATATGGTGGAGCCTGATGGTCTATGTTCATCATGGGGTGACACTTCTCTGGGAAGATTTTGAGAGCCTGTTTCGGGAAAAGATTGTCTCATCGACCCTTCGCGCAGTGCGCATTCTAGAGATTCTACATCTTTAGTAGGGAAACATGTCTATTGATCAGTATTCAATGAGGTTTACAGTCCTCTCACGCTTCTCCACTGATTAATGTGTGAGACCCAATCATCAGGTCACATACCATTGAGAAGGGATTCAAGCTGGAGATCAGGGCTTCGATGATTTCTCTCAGTATCCCATAGCAAGAGGGGGTATTAGAGAGAGCCCTCTTGGTGGAGAGTTTTCTTGCTGAGAAGTCGCCAGCAGCGAGACCCACCATCGGGTGTCACATAGCGGAGTCTTATGAAGCTGGTAGCCAGTAGATGTCAAAGAGGTCCAAGAGGACCAGACATATAGGTAGAAAACCGTAGGATTGAAGTTCAGTTGTTCATGGCACCAGAGATAGAGCTTGTCATGCGAGGAGCAGACAGTGTTACGCTTACGGCGGGTAGGGTCATATGGATCATGACTTCCTGACCTGCCGTATAAATTATTAGCACACGGTCAAAGTACCTCCCAAGCAGAGACAAAGGATTGAATGAGTAGGTCTATAGGGAGAAGGTGCACATAGAAAAGGAGGTGGTCGTGCAGCAGGTGGTGGTAGATCATTTGAGATGTTACCACGACCACCACCAGGTGGTCCACCCTGAACATAGGGAGCACGTGGATAGGGGCAAGCTTAGCTCCAGGAAGCTGAGGCCGACAACCATGGAACTATAGAGATGATATGAGGTATGATATGTGTTTACTCCACCTTAGCTGCAGTACTTATAAACACATGTGTCATTCATTATTTTACTACCACTGCCCTTGTTAGGTGCTTGGACATTCCGATGGAATTGTTGTCTCGATCATTACAACTACAGACTCCTATGTGAGTGGATTCGTCCATTAATCACTGGTGCCGGTAGTTTGAGCTTACTCTAGGAGGCGAGAGATTCAGCTGGGACTTACTAGTAGCGGCATCAAGGCCTTACGACGTCATCATGGTTATGGACTGGTTATCTGCAGTCCATGCTGAGATTGACTATATTAGGCGCAATGTGTGTTGTGTTTGCACTGATGGGACTAGGTTTTCCTTTACCGGTGAGAAGGGAGCCTTTTCATCACAGGACAGACATACCCAGAGGAGGGTGCAGCCGATCCGTCATCAGTTGGCTATCCTTACCCACGAAGTGGTTGACACTACAACAAACCCGCTATTTAGCGACGGTTGTTGAGCGGTGGTTCTAGGAACCACCGAGAAACATTGTTTTTTTAACACCTGACCCTTCCCCCACCCCAACCCTCCATCCCCCGTGACCCCGGCCCCCCGCTTCCCCCGCGACCCCAGGCCCCCGCGACCCCGGCGACTCCGACCCCGGCGACCCCGACGACCCCGTGACTCCCAGCCCCCCGCGACCCCGAAAGTTGCACCATCTTCCCCTCTAGGTAGGTTTTTGTTTCTCCTTATTTAGGTTTTTGTTTTTCCAGTATGTAGGGTAGTTTATTTAGGGTTTTTCATGTTGGATAGGGTTTGATATTGTTGTTTTTTGGTAAATCTTTCTTTCTTGGGGTTTTTTGAGGTGTGGTTGAGGTACAAATGGGGTTTCACATCATTTTTAAGCAATTTCTTCACCCAATGTAGGTGGTTCTATGCCCTATCATTTTTAGATGATTTTATTTTTTTGTATAATTAATTTTAACATGTTTTATAGATAAATTGTGTAATGTGAATTATGTTTTGGATATATTTTGGCACATTTATGTTGTGAAAATTGATTTTATAAAGAAAAATGGATATGTTTAATATGTTCTCTATTGTAGTGTTTCATGGAATTGTTTTTATGGTTATGTGAAGGGTGTGAATTGTGTTTTCAAAGGCGCTTGAACTGAGAATGTGTTAAAAATGGGTTTTCAAAGGGAAATGAATTGTTTTGGGTATGTAAAATTTTTTTGTTCCCCATTAAATTTGATGCTTTATTTGTGTAAATTAAGAGAAGCATGTTTTTAATTAGGGTAAATTAGATTGTGTGATGATTTGGAAAGGGTTATCCCAGGTAAATTGATGAATGTATTATGTTCTTCTCTTGAAATGTACCTGATGGGTTTTATGAAATTTTCAAGTGGTTTGAAAAGTGTTTTTCTAATCATTTTTTTTGTGTGTAAAATGGTAAAAGGTTCATTTTATGGAAAAAAAGTGTTTGCAATGTAATGATTGACCTGTATTGGTGAAATTGGTGTTCTGTGTTACATGTGGAACATAATTGAGCATAAGGGAATCCTAGGTAATTAGGTGAACATATTTGGACTAGCTTGCCAGTGATTCCGAATTGTCTACGAGTCGATTTCACTTAACGGGATGGACCTGTATTTATATTGATTTTTCCACTTCTATATAACTACATACCTGAGGTTATGGTATCCCCACTATAAATATCAAACTAATTTATAGTCAATGACCTGTGGAATATGGGTAGGAATGCATGAAGTCCCATAAAAACCTGATTTGGCCACATAAAAGAGTGATGGATTGGGGGATGTAGCAAAGTGGTATCAAAGAATCATGTTTTAATTTATATTACATTACTACTTGTAGAAAGGTATAAGAGATACTAGGATGTGCCAAGACATATAAATGAGCTTCTGAATAGGATTATCTAGCCAATGTATTGGGGAAATATGTGTTCATATGGACGAGATTGGTTCTTATGTTATTTTATTGAAAAAGTTGATGTTATTTCACTTTGGGTGATTTGTATTTTGTGTGATGGTATTGTTTAGTGATAAATTTTGATTCTTTATATTTATACTAATGGCCCAGAATAGTGTTAAATAAGTATTCATGCATCATGATAGGCACATAGGAATGTATATATTGACATTCATTTTTCATGGTAGGGACATATTTATTTCATGTTCTATGTTCTTTCCTTTATGATGTGTGTTGATAAATCTACTATATCTGATAAATGATTTATTCTCCCAACCCGTTAATATTGGGAAATGGCTTTGTTTTTTGTGAATAAATATTATGGAACCCTTCACCTTTGTAATGGTTACCGAATGATTAATCGAGTCATATTAAGGAACAAGTTTCAAAAATGTATTCATGGTTTGCGCCTAGACACCCATACCACAAAGCCAAAGCATTTACATCAAAATCTATCCTCCTAATATCCTGTTTCAACTTGTAACGACCCGACCCCAGCTACCCATAGTCGGTGCATTACTTCGTAACATTGGCAAGATCACAAAAGATCAAGTCTCGAAAGACCGATTAGTTTAGTAGCCTTGGAAACACTAGATACATTCACAAGTCTTTCATTACATCAAAAGTAAACAAACTACAATAACATGGTCTTCATAGTCCACACTCATATCTTCACTGACTATTCTCGCAAGTCAGTCATAATACACTTCTTCACATCCTAGAAAATATTTAAACATTGAAAGGGGTGAGCTCAGATGCTCAGTAAGGATAACAGTATTGCGGAAGCTTTTATAAGAAAACATAAGAATTTAAGGCAATGTATAACTAAAAAAAAGCCTTATTGAACTTTAACTTCAACATAATATGGCAAAAGTAAAATAAAATAATGCCGTTACTTACTCACATGGATATTCTACTAGATGAATAATCAAATGAAATATCAATAACCACTTTCATAACGTTGGAATGCATAATGCCAGACTATCATAACCACATAGCCAAGGCCTCGTGCCAAGACTACAAATAAGATTTTGTCAAGGCCTTGTGCCAAGACACTAGTTTGTCTCATGAGACCTACCGATGCATCGAGGAGCTATAGCGGGCTCCACCCGTCACATATTAAGTCCAATGAATTCCCATATGAAAAGGTTTAAACATAACAAAAACATTCAATTTAAAACTATCATACGAAATGTCAATAATTTCACCATAAACTATGAATGGTATAAAATAGCACATCCACAGTCAAACATATCACAAAACCTTCAATACAATATAGAAGTTTTGTATTATAATAAATCAACTTCAAATAAGCGTAAAATCCATCAAAGGATGTAGACATAGATGAAATCAAAACACTTTTTAGAGAAATATCTCTTTCTATTTTTGAAATCATTTAAGAGCCATATAAAATGAAACATTTTCTTGAAAATATTCTTATAAGCTTGTAAGGAAAGCTTTGAAGATTTTATAACGGTGGAAAATAACCGCACCCGCCGTATAAGTTAAAAAAACATTCTTACCTCAATTTTGTCGAAAAGGTTAAAAAGGACCTTGTTTTGAAAACGACGGAAAGATTCCTCTTATAAAAAATCAAAAAGGTTATAAATTACTTTAACCCATATTCTAATAAAAATGTTTTGAAATACATTTTGAAGAAACATGGATGTGGATGATAACGAGGTCCCAGTAGATAATTATGTATAAACAACCTTGGATAATGAAGAGGTTGTGAAGTAAACCCTTACCTTGTACTTTTCCTTGGTTGGGGTAGGTTAACCTCCTGTATAATGGTGAAATAATTGTTATTAAATTATACAAGAATCATATACATTCATATGATATCATATATGATCTTTTAACATATCTTAGATTTATCGTTGTTTCGGGTGTTAACTTACTCGTTTTCTTTTATATGTTTTGTTACGTAAGTCATGTTTTTCATCGATAAGTTGTATCTTATTCATATCCAGAATGATATCATGTCCTTAAAAATTATTTTTAAATCATCAAATGATAATTATACTTGAATGGATACGACGGCGAATGAATCTCATCGCGTTCGTGGAGACGGTAGTCCGTACGTACGCACGAGCGACAATATCATTATTTTGATATTAAAATAATATATAATTGGATAGTATATCATATATACAGAATCATTATCATGTTATATTTATTATTTACATGAATTACATATCATTATTATACCCATCTAAATAATAATATATTGAATAACAATTACACCACGACGTGGAGACGGTAAGCTGTACGTACGCACGTATGGTGACATGTCATTCAAATGATGGGTAGAATACTGAATATGGTTGCTCCATATTTATAATAACATAACAGTATATAGAAGATACTGGAGTTATAATTTTAGAATTGAAATAATAAATAAATAGGGAGTGGAAGAAGAAAGAAACTTGAAAGAGGGTGATGAAAATGTTACCTCTTCTTTGGGTTCTTCCTTTTGATTTGATCAAAAGGACGTATTAGGATGGCTTTCTGACTAAAGTAAAGCTTCTAGGATGAATGGAGAGAAGTTGGGAGAGTATTTGGGTAGAGGTTGGCCGAACCAAAATGCTTGGAAGTGTGAATAAGGTGGTAGAGTTGGGGGCCTTTTATAAGAGGAGAGGAGGGGCACTTTTGGAAAGATTGAAATGTTACATTATTTCACAATGCTTTTCGGATTCTAAAGGTCCCACACTTATATAATTCGAGGCTAAGGTGATAAGGTTTCGAAATCTCCTCATCCAATAGGCTTTGGACAAGTTTAAGTTTTGGATGTTGCATTATCTTATCATTTTATTTAAATCGTTAAATAATGAGGTCATCGTTGCATCATAATTATGTCATAAATAATTTAGTTTATTTAATGTCTACAAATTATAAAAAAAATACTATGATGTAGGAAATCTTTTTAGCTTTCTAATGAATATTTATAGTCAAACTTTGGACTTGTGTAACCCAACTTAAAAACTATTTTAGTAAAATAACTCATGTTTGTGTCAATTTAATTTTAACATTAAATAAATATATATTAATGTCATTTTCCAACTAAAGTGGCTCCATGGGGTCCCCAAGTTGACCCATGGGTTGTCTTGGTCGGCCATGACTCATCCAATAGGAGTATGACAAGTGTCAAGCTCATCTCATATTATTAAAACATTATTTTTACCTTAAACTACACTAATCACCTCTAATCGCGATTAAGAACTTAAAAGTTACTATTCACCAAAAAAATTATTTTAATTTCATTGAACCACATTTTACTTCTTAATGACAACCATGTATGTCGGATTTTTGAAAATCAAATCACAGAAGTGGTAATATTTCATTTTAACGAAAAATCAGTTTTTAACAACCACTTAGTGGTTTCACTATTCATCAAAAATTGAAGTTTTTCAGAATAAGGCCAAAATTTCACCCTAAGCTATAATTGATATTCTGAATTAAAAAATGATGTCTATTTTACAAAATTCCAAACATATAAGTTGTATTAATTAATTTTATAATTAATTCCCGCTGTTACAACAAATAGCGTGTTTTTAAGAAACAATTTATATCAAAAGATTGGCAATTGTTTATGTCCAATTTCAATGTTAAATTAATTCCAATGACCACCATTGGATAAAATGGTAAAAATATATTCTAATTATACTTTAAAACCACTAAATATAATAATTTATCACTATAAATTATTTTGATTAAAAAAGTTGTTTTTATGTATTTTTCACTATTCATAAAAATTTAGAAGTTCTCAGAAAAATACCAAAAATTCAACATAGGCTAATTTCAATATTCCGAATCCAAAAATGAAGTCCATTTTGATAAATAAAATTTATAAAATTTCAAAAGGTAGGTATTACTAATCACAACGTCAAGTTTAGTTAGTTGTGGTGTGTGTTAGAGGTCGAGGTTGCGTACAACACACGCTATTGCATTATTCGAAGGGAAACGTACAGTGGAAGCTTGGGGTGTTACATTCTCCCCTCCTTCAAATAATTGTGTCCTCGCAATTTCTAGGGTATTACTGCATAAAAAGACTCAGGTGGTTTTTCATCATAAATTCCTCAGGTTCCCACGTTGCCTCTTCCATTTTATGATTTCTCCATAAAACCTTCACCAGACGAGTCGTCCGGTTTCTCAGCACCTGTTCCCTCACATCAAGAATCCTGACGGGCTCTTCACAATAGGAAAGATCGGGTTCCAGTTATAATTCCTCATAGGTGAGTACATGCGTTGGGTCAGGCATGTATTTCCTCAACAGAGATACGTGGAACACATCGTGAACTTTGGAGAGACTTGGCGGCATTGCCAATCGGTAAGCTACAGCCCCAATTCGTTCTAGAATTTTGAAAGGTCCGATGTACCTGGGACTCAATTTACCTTCCTTACCAAAACGTATGACTCCCTTCCATGGAGATACCTTCAGGAAAACATGATCACCGACTTGAAATTCCAAATCCTTCCTTCGATTATCGGCATAGCTCTTCTGCCTACTTTGAGCTGCTTTGATGTGATTTTGGATTACTTTCACCTTTTCCACCGTTTCCTCCACCAGTTCTGGGCCTACAAGTTTTCTTTCACCAACGTCATCCCAACAGGTTGGTGTACGACATCTCTTTCCATATAACGCTTCATATGGTGCCATCTGAATACTCGAATGGAAGCTATTTTTATAGGAAAATTCTACCAGTGGTAAATATTGATCCCACATACCCTGAAAGTCAAGAGAGCATGATCTCAACATGTCTTCTAAGGTTTGAATAGTCCGTTCTGATTGTCCATCTGTTTGAGGGTGATAGGCAGTGCGGCCTTTTGAAGACTTTTCCAGAATCTTGAAGTAAAACGAGGATCTCGATCAGAAACAATCGATAGGGGTACTCCATGAAGTCTTACAACTTCATTAATATATAATCTTGCTAGACGTTCAAGTGGTAGATCCTCCCGTATAGCCAGAAAATGTGATGACTTAGTAAGACGATCAACAATGACCCATATTGCATTATTCCTTCTAGGAGTCTTTGGTAGTCCCATGACAAAGTACATCATAATATTATCCCCTTTCCACTCAGGTATGCGAAGAGGTTGCAATACTCCACCAGGATGTTGCCTTCCAACTTTCACTTGTTGACAAACCATACACCTCGACACAAAATCAGCAATCTCCCTCTTCATATTGTCCCACCAAAAATGTTCCTTCAAATCTCTATACATTTTGGTGCTCCCAGGGTGTATAGAGAAATTGGAGCTATGATCATCATCCAGCAATTCCCTTTTTGATCAGTTATATCGGGAACACAAAGTCTCTTCCTGAATTTCAAAATTCCATCCTTATACACAAAGTCCCTCAATCTTCCATCATTCACATCTTTAATCTTCTTCTGAAATTCTTCATCATTGGTCTGAGAACTCTTAATCCTTTCTAGTAATGATGGTTTGGCAACCATTTGAAAAAGCATTGATGTTTCACCTTCCCTAGTTATTCCCATGTCCATCTTCACTAGATCCAAGAAAATTGGATCCCTTTCAATTCTCATCACATTCAAAACTCCATGGTCTTTTCTACTCAAAGCATCTGCTGCCTTGTTTGCCTTCCCCGGGTGGTAATGTATCGTGCAATCATAATCCTTGAGTAGTTAAAGCCATCGCCTTTGCCTCATGTTGAGTTCTTTTTGTGTGAAAATATACTTCAAACTCTTGTGATCAGTATAAATCTCACATTTTTCACCATAGAGGTAATGTCTCCATATCTTTAAAGAAAAGATCACAGCTTCTAACTCAAGATCATGAGTAGGATAGTTTTGCTCATGAATTTTTAGCTGTTGTGATGCATAGGCAATGTCCTTATCATTCTGCATGAGGACACAACCAAGTCATTTCTTCGATGCATCACTATAAATAACAAACCCATCATTCCCCGATGGTAGAGTCAATACAGGGGCATTGACTAATCTTATCTTTAGTTCTTCAAAACATTCTTCACACTCTTTTGTCCAGAAAAATTTAATCCCTTTACGTGTGAGCTTTGTCAATGGGTTAGCCAATCTGGCAAAATTATGGACGAAACGTCGATAATAACCTGCCAAACCAATAAAACTGTGTACCTCAGTTATACTTGTCGGTGCTGTCCATTCTTGGATTGCCTTGGTTTTAGAAGGATCAACGGAAATTCCATCCTTAGAGACAATATGGCCAAGAAAAGAAATCTCATGAAGCCAGAATTCACACTTGCAAAATTTCCCATATAATTCATGTCTTCTAAGGGTCTTCAGGATAATGCGTAAGTGATTTTCATGATCTTCGTGGCTTTTGGAGTATACCAAGATATCATCAATAAATACCACTACAAAGTCATCAAGATATTCCTTGAAAACTCTATTCATCAGATCCATGAAAACAGAGGGTGCATTAGTCAGTCCAAAAGGCATCACCGTAAACTCGTAATGCCCATACCTTGTTCGAAATGCTGTCTTTGGAATGTCTTCCTTCTTCACACACAACTGATGGTATCCAGACCGAAGGTCAATCTTTGAAAAGTATTGAGCTCCATGCAGTTGGTCAAACAAATCATCAATGCGAGGTAGGGGATACTTGTTCTTTATTGTTATAGCATTGATCTCCCTATAGTCAATGCACAACCTCATAGATCCATCTTTCTTCTTAACAAAAAGGACAGGGGCTCCCCAAGGAGAAACACTAGGGCGAATGAATCCCTTATTACTCAATTCCTCTAGTTGTTTCTTTAGTTCAACTAATTCCACAGTGGCCATTCTATAAGGGGTCTTCGATATGGGCCTTGATCCAGGAATTAAATCAATGGAAAACTCAACTTCTCGTTCTGGAGGATGTCCAGGTAAATCTTCCGGAAACACATCAACATATTCTCTCACAATAGGTACATCCTCTATTTGAATATTCCTTTCCTCACCCTCAGTAATTTCCTTCTCTTCCTCCCCAATAATTGAATTCAGTTGAGCTACTGGGGGTGGATCTAGATAAGAATTATGTGGCGACGATTCGGCTCTAAAGATAAGGTGTTCCTTATCATCATCATCAAGAATCGTAACCTCTTTCTTCTTACAATAAATTTTTGCATCATGGTCCGAAAGCCAATCCATACCGAGGATTATATCAAATTCAATCATGGGTATGACGATGAGATCAGTAGGTAAAGAACATTTAGGCGCTCTAATGAGAACTAATCGACAAAACTTTGTTGCAACAATACTTCCCTTAGGGGTTTTGACCGACAACTCCCTTGTTAAATCAAATTGGAAATATCTAATTTTCTTAGCAAACTAGGAGGATATGAAACAATGCGATGATCCAGAATCAAATAATGCATTTGCTAAACTTGAGGAAACCATTAAATTACCTGCCACCTCGTCTTTCAGAGCTTCTACCTCAGCAGTAGTGATAGCATAAGACTGGCCTTGATCCCTTGGCCTTTTCTGAGGTAAGTTCTCCTAACGCTTAGGACATTCATTTGCATAATGCCCCATCTCCCTGAAATCGTAGCACCGAACGTTGGTAGCTTCCTTCTTCCCCTTGCAATCATGAGCTTGGTGGCCTTTTTCACCACACTTGTAACAGACTCCCATTCCCTTCAAGCAAGTACCAGGATGTTTCTTCCCGCATTTACCACAAGATGGATATTCGACCTTTCCCTTCTTCCCTTTATTTCCATTCCCAGATTGATCAGCAGGTCTCTTCTTCTCTTGCTTTGCTTTAAAGTCATAAGACTTAGAGAATTCCTTTTCCGTCTTGATAGCGCACGAGAGAATACCTTCGTATGAAGGGAAGGTTTGTGATACTAAAGCTCGACGGAGAAATGGTTTCAACCCATCAAAGAAACGATCAGTCTTACTTCTTGGGTTACGTATGTAATCTGCAGCATACCTTGATAACCTTGTAAAGTTAGCCTCATACATTGCGACATTCTCATCCTCCTTCTGCCTCAGACTCAGAAATTGCCTTTCCATATCCGCTCGATGGTCTCGAGGAAAGTATTTTTCTAAGAACAGCTCTTTGAACTCCTGCCATTCCATGTTTGTTAATTCATCATCTTCCTTTTTGTTTTGAATTAGTGACCACCATTGATCGGCATATCCAGTGAGGCGGTAAACTGCCATGATAACTTTTTCCCTTTCACTGCTCCACAAATCCTGAAATATTTTCTCTAGGTAATTTATCCATTCCTCGGCTACTAAGGGATTTCTACTCCCATTGAACGTTGGTGGTTGTTGCCTCATGAATCGGTCTAACATTGATCCTCCACGCTGTGGATCAGGGTGCTCCATACGGTTAAGGTTATTATTCATAACCTGAGTAAGTTGTCCCAGTATGGTGATTAGCTGATCGGCACCAGTTGCATCACCAGCCCCACTATAATTATCTTGAGCAGGAGGGCAATCCCTACATGGATTGCGTGCATTGATACGGTTTCCATTTCTTCCACTAGGCGCCATTTCTAAATAATGGCATAAACTAGATTAGTTCATGAATCAAAATACATAATTCCATGCTTGTAAAACACTTAACATAAATTGAACTAATTATGGATATAATCCATAATTATAAAAATGTTTTCTTTGAGGAAGTATATACTCATAAACCCTTCATAATGATTTGTAAAGAAAATGAGAGTTATCCTAAGCATATCCCCCGGGAGTGTCGTAACCAAGAGTGCAGCAAGCCCCGTTGTCGTGCACCAGTTCCCGTTCGAGTCTAGCTCAAAGCGGTGTTTTCGGGTTTTACCCCTAGGTACATCTGTGCCAGAGCCGCCTCTACCTGCTCGTATCCAGACATGGATGTATTGCTCGGAAAACTCACAGCATCTCTACAATACCAAAATTCTAGGATGTTCTTCTATACTAATCCTCAAAGTTCATCTTAGGTCTATGTGCTCTAATCAGAGTTTATCTAAATCTAGCTTCCAATGTTAGTACTAAACTTTCTCTGATACCAACTATAACGCCCCGACCCCAGCTACCCAGAGTCGGTGCATTACTTCATAACATTGGCAAGATCACAAAAGATCAAGTCTCGAAAGACCGATTAGTTTAGTAGCCTTGGAAACACTAGATACATTCATAAGTCTTTCATTACATCAAAAGTAAACAAACTACAATAACATGGTCTTCATAGTCCACACTCATATCTTCACTGACTATTCTCACAAGTCAGTCATAATACACTTCTTCACATCCTGGAAAATATTTAAACATTGAAAGGGGTGAGCTCAGATGCTCAGTAAGGATAACAGTATTGCGGAAGCTTTTATAAGAAAACATAAGCATTTAAGGCAATGTATAACTAAAACAAAAGCCTTATTGAACTTGAACTTCAACATAATATGGAAAAAGTAAAATAAAATAATGCCGTTACTTACTCACATGGATATTCTACTAGACGAATAATCACATGAAATATCAATAACCACTTTCATAACGTTGGAATGCATAATGCCAGACTATCATAACCACATAGCCAAGGCCTAATGCCAAGACTACAAATAAGATTTTGTCAAGGCCTTGTTCCAAGACACTAGTTTGTCTCATGAGACCTACCGATGCATCGAGGAGCTATAGCGGGCTCCACCCGTCACATATTATGTCGAATGCATTCCCATATGAAAAGGATTAAACATAACATAAACATTCGTATTAAAAATAGCATACGAAATGTCAATAATTTCACCATAAACTATGAATGGTATAAAATATCACATCCACAGTCAAACATATCACAAAACCTTCAATACAATATAGAAGTTTTGTATTATAATAAATCAACTTCAAATAAGCGTAAAATCCATCAAAGGATGTAGACATAGAAGAAATCAAAACACTTTTTAGAAAAATATCTCTTTCTATTTTTGAAATCATTTAAGAGCCATATAAAACGAAAAATTTTCTTGAAAATATTCTTATAAGCTTGTAAGGAAAGCTTTGAAGATTTTATAACGGCGGAAAATAACCGCACCCGCCGTATAAGTTAAAAAAAACATTCTTACCTCAATTTTGTCAAAAAGGTTAAAAAGGACCTTGTTTTGAAAATGACGGAAAGATTCCTCTTATAAAAAGTCAAAAAGGGTATAAATGACTTTAACCCATATTCTAATAAAAATGTTTTGAAATACATTTTGAAGAAACATGGATGTGGATGATAACGAGGTCCCAGTAGATAATTATGTATAAACAACCTTGGATAATGAAGAGGTTGTGAAGTAAACCCTTACATTGTACTTTTCCTTGGTTGGGGTAGGTTAACCTCCTGTATAATGGTGAAATAATTGTTATTAAATTATACAAGAATCATATACATTCATATGATATCATATATGATCTTTTAACATATCTTAGATTTATCATTGTTTCGGGTGTTAACTTACTCGTTTTCTTTTATATGTTTTGTTACGTAAGTCATGTTTTTCATGGATAGGTTGTATCTTATTCGTATCTAGAATGATATCATGTCCTTAAACATATTTTTTAAATCATCAAATGATAATTATACTTGAATGGATACGACGGGGAATGAATCTCATCGCGTTCGTGGAGACGGTAGTCCGTACGTACGCACGAGCGACAATATCATTATTTTGATATTAAAATAATATATAATTGGATAGTATATCATATATACAGAATCATTATCATGTTATATTCATTATTTACATGAATTACATATCATTATTATACCCATCTAAATAATAATATATTGAAAAACAATTACACCACGACGTGGAGACGGTAAGCCGTACGTACGCACGTATGGTGACATGTCATTCAAATGATGGGTAGAATACTGAATATGGTTGCTCCATATTTATAATAACATAAAAGTATATAGAAGATATTGGAGTTATAATTTTAGAATTGAAATAATAAACAAATAGGGAGTGGAAGAAGAAAGAAACTTGAAAGAGGGTGATGAAAATGTTACCTCTTCTTTGGGTTCTTCCTTTTCATTTGATCAAAAGGACTCTTTATGATGGCATTCTGACTAAAGTAAAGCTTCTAGGATTAAGGGAGAGAAGTTGGGAGAGTATATGGGCAGAGGTTGGCCGAACCAAAAGGCTTGGAAGTGTGAATAAGGTGGTAGAGGTGGGGGCCTTTTATAAGAGGAGAGGAGGGGTACTTTTGGAAAGATTGAAATGTTACATTATTTCACAATGTTTTTCGGATTCTAAAGGTCCCACACTTATATAAATCGAGGCTAAGGTGATAAGGTTTCGAAATCTCCTAATCCAATAGGCTTTGGACAAGTGTACGCTTTGGATTTTGCATTATCTTCTCATTTTATTTAAATCGTTAAATAATGAGGTCATCGTTGCATCATAATGATGTCATAAATAATTTAATTTATTTAATGTCTAAAAATTATAAAAAAAAATACTATGATGTAGGAAATATTTTTATCTTTCTAATGAATATTTATAGTCAAAATTTGGACTTGTGTAACCCCACTTAAAAACTGTTTTAGTAAAATAACTCATGTTTGTGTCAATTTAATTTTAACATTAAATAAATATGTATTAATGTCATTTTCCAACTAATGTGGCTCCATGGGGTCCCCAAGTTGACCCATGGGTTGTCTTGGTCGGCCATGACTCATCCAATAGGAGTAGGACAAGTGTCAAGCTCATCTCATATTATTAAAACATTATTTTTACCTTAAACTACACTAATCACCTCTAATCGCGATTAAGAACTTAAAAGTTACTATTCACCAAAAAAATTATTTTAATCTCATTGAACCACATTTTACTTCTTAATGACAACCATGTTTGTCGGATTTTTGAAAATCAAATCACAGAAGTGGTAATATTTCATTTTAACGAAAAATTAGTTTTTAACAACCACTTAGTGGTTTCACTATTCATCAAAAATTGAAGTTTTTCAGAATAAGGCCAAAATTTCACCCTAAGCTATAATTGACATTCTGAATTCAAAAATGATGTCTATTTTACAAAATTCCAAACATATAAGTTGTATTAATTAATTTTATAATTAATTCCCGCTGTTATAACAAATAGCGTGTTTTTAAGAAATAATTTATATCAAAAGATTGTCAATTGTTTATGTCCAATTTCAATGTTAAATTAATTCCAATGACCACCATTGGATAAAATGGTAAAAATATATTCTAATTATACTTTAAAACCACTAAATATTATAATTTATCACTATAAATTATTTTGTTTAAAAAAGTTGTTTTTAAGTATTTTTCACTATTCATAAAAATTTAGAAGTTCTCAGAAAAATACCAAAAATTCAACATAGGCTAATTTCAATATTCCGAATCCAAAAATGAAGTCCATTTTGATAAATAAAATTTATAAAATTTCAAAAGGTAGGTATTACTATTCACAACGGCTAGTTTAGTTAGTTGTGGTGTGTGTTAGAGCTCGAGGTTGCGTACAACACACGCTATTGCATTATTCGAAGGGAAACGTACAGTGGAAGCTTGGGGTGTTACACAACTACTCTCCAATCTGTATTTTCCAAATTAGGTTCACACTTATTGGAGGTGGTATTTCATAATTACTTATAAAAAATGGTGGTTTAAAATGAAATGAAAATTTGGATTCATTAGTATGTTCCTTGTTTAATTTATACTATTTTTTTGTATTTTATTCGTACTTTCATATACAATAATTAGGCTTTATTTTGAGTATTTAATTGATATAGTTCATTTAGATGTTTTTGTTGTCCATTGTAATTTTCAAAAAAGATTATTTAGGTATTATTATGACCTAGAATACATGTTGATTTATTGATGTTAAATCATTTTCAATATCGGACACCATTATAGGATTCATGAATCACTATCTTCCTTTATTAAGTGTTTCTCAAGGGTTAGTGGAAGTAGTTAGGTAGTGGGAACAAATTGAGGTGAACCTCAATTATCTTAGAGAACCTGATACTTTGTGGATGAGAATTTTTTGGAACTAGATTTATAGATTCAGTAGAGTCTTGTAGGAGTCAATCGTACCTTCTTAACTTCAGGAATGTATGAATTGGAATCTCATCATGATAGATTTTTTAATTGTTATTTCCTAAGGGAATGAATTTATAGAAATAGACTGAGCTCATGAGACTTTTTATTGGTGACATATCAGTATGGTAGTATGTCAATAACCTTTCAAGGTTTGTTATATATTCTCCAAATATAGGGGTCATCATTTATGAGAAAGATCATTTCATAGGTGATGGTATTCACCGAGACCTTGGTACATCTCAACTTTCTTTGGGCATAACTTCTATTTTGGAGGTTTTCACTAGGGACATGTGAATGGATGCTAAATATTCTTGGAAGTCGATGGTTGTTCATTCCTTAGTTGTATCAGGTATGCAACAAATTAATAGTGGGAATGAATAGAATCCAATGTGCAAGGAGTAGAGGCGGGATGAACCATAACATGATGAAAATACCTATTCTTATAGAAATATTCATCCATTTTGTGTTTCCAATTTAGGGACTTTGAGGAATTTTGAGACCCATTTCTTGATATATCCTTGAATTTCTCTCTATTATGTAAATTTTGTTCATAATTATAGGTTTTTGATGATGGGGTTATAGAAGATGTCTCATGATTGATTCCCTGTTTTTTGTGTAGGCACATTGTGATATACATGGATAAAATCTAGATCGCATTACCGAGGAACACACCTCAGTATCTTAAGGGTTTGAATGAGTTTTTAGATTTTGAAATTTCTAATCGATCCGTTGAAGGAGAATAAAATGTCCATGTCCTAAATATAAATTTAGTACATGGTTGATAAGAGATGAGGTTTATGAACATTTAATACTAAAGAAATTCCCTCCTCAATATTTGTGTTGGATTTGGCATGGAGAATCGAACGTTACAGAAAGATTGAGCACTGTTGTGACTCCACATAATGAGGTATCAAGTTCGTCGACAATGGAAAATGAAATGAAAAACCTAAAAAATGATGCATTCGGCACTGCATGACACCATTATCAGCATCAAAGCATATCAGAACAACCAGAAGAGGGTGCCACAAATTGCAACGTGACAACTGATGTGTTTGAGACTGTAACACAGGCAAATCAAGATTGTCACATATCATTGGATCCCCTTCTTTATTCTGTGGAGCCAGATGTAAGAGAAAACTTCACTGTGGAAAATGTGTTTCCTGATTTAGATGATGATGGAAATAAAGAGTTGTATTGGGGGTGTTTGAAATATTCAAAGCTTTCATTTCTGCTGAAGTTGTACCATATCAAATGTCTATGTGGAATTACGAATAAGGAAATATCCATGATATTGGAATTGATTCATGATGCATTTCCTGAAGAAAAAATCTCATAATATTTTTATGATATGAAAAAAAAATTTAACAAGCTTGGTATGAATTATACCAAAATACATGTGTTTCCTAATGATTGTATGCTTTATTGGGGAGAGGATTCAATTAGATTGAATTGAAAGAAATGTTATTCTTCTTGATGGCAGGAAAAGGGTGATGTTGGAAGTCTGAATGAACATAATTTCATAGTGAAGAAGAAAAGGAGAACACCTACAAAGGTTTTGCGCTACTTTCCTTTGAAGCCTCGATTGCAAAGATTATTCATGTCATCGAAAACCACCGAACACATGAAGTGGCATTATGTAGATAATAACAATGATGGGTAAATAATACATCCACAAGATTCCCAATTGTGGAAGACACATGATAAATTACATCTCGATTTCTCAGCTGATCCTAGGAATGTTCGATTGGGATTGGCTGCTGATGGATTCAACCGATTTGGGACTTTGAGTACCAATTATAGCATTTGGAAAGTAGTTTTGATCCTTTACAATTGGCCTTTGTGGATGTGTATGAAACAAAAATATTTTATCCTTTTGATGATTATTCCTGGAAAAAAAATTCCTCGAAATGATATTGATGTATACTTGTAGCCTTTTATTGATGAATTGTTGGAGTTATGGAGGAACAGTGTTGAGACATTTGATGCTTCTTCTAAAATAATGTTCAAAATGCATGCTGATTTAATGTGGACCATTATTGACATCCTTGGGCTTGGGAATTTATCTGGTTGGAACACTTAACGGGTTGGTCTTGTCCCATTTGTATCTATGATTTTGATCCCAAATGGATACCTCATAGTAGAAAATGGTGCTTCTTTTGTCATCGAATATTTCTCGATTCATCTCAAAGATTACAGCTGAATAGATCAAAATTTAATGGTTCCCTTGATCGTAGAACACCTCCATAGTTGTTAAATGGTTTTGAAATATTGACACAACTTGAAAATGTTGAAACAGAATTTGGGATTGTTCATCATTTGAATGATAGTGAAAATGGGTCCGAAGTGCATCGTCAAGCGAAACCGAAATGCAACAATGGAAGAAAAATAGTATATTTTTCAAACTTCCGTATTGGGAATTTAATTTGTTGCAGCATAATATTGATGTGATGCATATTGAGAATAATGTCTGTGAAAATTTTATTTTCACATTGCATAATGAGCATGGAAAGTTGAAGGATCATCTCAATGCTCGCAAAGACTTACAAGCAATGGACTTAAAATGCAATCTCTGGCCAGATAAGAATGAAAAGTATCCTCCGGCAATTTTTTTCAATGAAAAATAGGGATAAAGATACATTCCTTCTATATTTAATGAATTTTAAGGTATCTGATTGGTATTCAAGTAACATATCGAGGTGTGTTGACTTGAAGAAACGTAACTTACATGGATTGAAAAGCCACGATTCACATATTTTGTTACAATAGTTACTACAATTGGGATTGCATAGATTATTACCTAAAAAAAATACTACTGTTATACTCCATTTCTGCACATTTTTCAGAAAACTATTTGAGAAAACTCTACATACATTTCAGCTTGACATCCTCCAGGAGAGGTTTGTATTAACCTTTGCACAATAGAAATGACCTTTCCTCCGACCTTTTTTCTGTAATGATGAATTTAACTGTGCATTTGGTTGATTAAGCTAAATTAAGAGGCCCCGTTAATTATCGATGGATGTATCCAATTAATAGGTACTTTATATATATGTTTTCCAGTTAATTAAACAATTTTTGGTACTTAATTAAATTAATAATTATGTTTACTTTATTTCACAGATATCTTGGGCATTTGAAATCATACGTGAGAAAAAAATCTAAACCAGAAGGCTCAATTGATGAAGGCTATGTGGCAGAGGAGTGTCTTACCATTTTTTTCTCGATACTTGGATGATATTGAGACAATATTTAATCAAGTTGGGCATGTTGATGACACATCGAATCAATCTCAAATACATCATAAATCCAAAATATTTCCTGTTATTGGCTGATCAATTGGGAGGACCTCAAATGTGACACTAACTGAATTGGAATTATTACAGGCACATAGATATGTGATTCTGAATAGTGAAATTGCAGATCCATTTATTGAAGAGTTGAGGATACAAACAAAGAGAAAAATGAGAGGCTGAACATGAAATGAGAAAGATATAATGAAAGCTGTTAATAAAGTTCTTGTATAATGGTTTGCACGAAGTGTAAGCTCATAAATATTGCAATAAATACGAATATAAGTTTGACACATACATTTTCTAAATCTAATAAAGTATATTTCTTTTTTCAGATCATGAATACTGATACTCGAGCAGAGGTGTCAGAATATTTGATGTTTCTTGCTAGAGGTCCTCTAAAAGAAGTTGGAACGTTCGACGCTTATAATGTGAATGGATTTATATTTCGTACAGTCGATCGATATGTGGGTTTGAGAACACAGAATTGTGGTATATTTACATTTGCTGAAGTGGAATACTATGGAAAGCTGCATGATATTATTGAATTAAACTACCACAGATATTTTTCTGTTGTTTTATTCAAACGAAAATGGATCGATATTATCAG
Source organism: Viscum album (assembly GCA_963277665.1). Lineage (NCBI taxonomy): Eukaryota > Viridiplantae > Streptophyta > Magnoliopsida > Santalales > Viscaceae > Viscum > Viscum album. Next base: position 1,078,449,926 of record OY728145.1, on the reverse strand, counting down.
ATGTGTTAAAAGAGATTCCTTGATATTTAATTCTGTGAACTTCTCTCTCTTGATGGATGATGGTGATCGTGAACTGCATGATCCATATATCTTAGAATCACAAGACAAAATTGTATATTATGTGAATGATGTTGCCGAGGAAGGGTGGAGTGTAGTTGCTCACGTAATACAAAGATATTTGTATGATATGGGTGATGAAGTGGAAAATTTGACCTCTGAAATTGAATTTAATCAGCAATAGGAAGCATAATTATTTGTCCATCATGATATTGAAACTATTAGTTTAGAAAGGATAAATGAATTGGATTATTCAATGGAGCAGGAAACCGACATGATTGAAGGGGAAAATGATTGAATGTACAATTATTTATTTATTCAGCAACCACTTGTTTCATTTCTGCAGTCATTCATTATCATTGTTATATATATTTAGTTTTTTAGTACTCCATCTATTATCACTTTTAATTTTTTTTCTGCATAATTTTTTTTGAAATATATATTCTAAATTTAATTTTATTTTATTAAATGACAGGAATGCTCAGGAAGAAGTGGTACTTCGCCCCTTCCAGTTCTGTGACAGATGACTATCCATATGGCTCCCTCCCCACGACATCTGAGGCACCAGCTGCTGACACCCCTAAACCATCTCCCCCTGCACAATCTCTCACACCATCTGTGGATGTCCCAGTAGAGGATGATTCGTCGACTCCCCCTTCAGATGAGCAGATATGCCCCCGGTGGGAGTGCATCGATTGGTTGTATGCAGGTAAATCACAGAATATCAAAATCATTTAGTTTTCTAACTTTCATTTGTTTTAAGTGTTAATATAAATATGTAACCGTATTTAATATTCAATATAATATTCTTATAGGTGACAGAACAAAGAGGAAATGAAGGTGGAGAGGGTGACAATGCATCATAGAACCCCAAGTAGTTGTATTGTTGATGTGTTGAACAAAAATAGAAATAGTTGGTTTGTATATGTAACATTTGTGGCACATAATTTCCACCACACTTTTTCATGTCCTATAATTTCCTTGATTTCTCATGTTTCTTTGTATGCATTTTATTGATTTCTGATGTTTCTTTTTATATATTCATTTCTCGAGTGTGGAATACATCATTCCATTTAGGTCAGTGTTTGAATTGGTAGTCGAGATTTTGGATGAATAAGATTTAAACGAATTTTTGATGTGTTAAACAAATTGGGTCATTTCATAGTGATCAAGGGGATACTATTGTGGACACTTTAGTGAGGCACATTGTTGAAAATGTTTGATTTAAGTGTCAAAAGTATCTAAAAATTCTTTAGATATTCTAAAATTTCATGACAATGTTCTAAATCAAGGGTGGTTCACTAAGATATAGGTGTTATGAAGGGGTGATAAATTAGCATAAGTCCATGAATATAGGCAAGAAAACTTTATAAATTAAAATATATTCTCAAATATGGATGTCGAATTGATTCACAATTTGTATGTCTTATAAAAACATTAATTTTAAGAAAAGAACTTCTACCGAATACTTCAATATTAGGATGGTTAACTCATATATTTATGTCTCTCAATTCAATAAAAAATATATGAAAATGGATAACTTGAAAAAAGAAATTAAAATAGGGCATATAAGATTTCAAAATGATAACACTTCGAGAAATGATGAAAACAAAGGAGGTAAAAGGAGAAGAATCTAAACCCCTATCCATCCTCTTATTTAAATGGATGAATAAATGGAGTATTGAGTTTTTTATTGTAATTTTTTGAGGATACATACCCCCAGTTACTAGAAACACAAAATAAAACTGACCAGTTACAATGGACCATTTTCGAACATAACTGTTTTGATCACTGAACTGTTACTGCATGACTTGAACTACATTCCCAACAAAATTTCCACTTAATCATGTTCTTTCTGGTAATTATTACCTATCATTATATCCCTTAATTATTTATATTATGATTCTTAATTACATTTTTTGATTCATTACAAGCTATCCAGATATGAAACTTTAATTACTGGAATTCCAGAACTTTCTTCTTTACCAACACTAGGCCTTATAGGGAGATGTCATAGGTCTGGTACAAAACACTTCAATCCAAAGATACTCATAAGAAACCATAGTTATACTCCCATGACTCCGTGTAATGATCGTATTGAATTTGACCAACACCCACATCTATAAGATGTCCAATTTAATAAGACCCCCCAAACCACCTCTCATCACCTGTCCCTAGGTTTCTTTGCCATCTGAATTTAATCCAGAAACATTAAACCAAGTGATGTCCATATTACTTATTTCAGACACTTCTATGAAATACCACATCCATTCAAATTTCTAGAACTGTGTATGGTTTTATTTCTATCATCATAGGATATATAGTTATATATACACCACTTATATTGGTCTCAACATTAAGTTTCATCCCAAATAGACTCCCTCTTAATCATGGTGTCTGAGACTCAATAAATTCACATTGGGTTTTCCTAACCACTAAACCTTACATTATACAATGTTTATGAAGCAATAAGGTAAAAAAACATTAAAAGATGATATATTCTACCATTAAAGACTAATAAAAGTCAATATAGTATCTTTAGATCCACCAACTTATGAAAAAATTAGACGTATATCATATTTCTTACATATAATAGTTCAAATGACCCATATGAAACAAACAAAGATGTTAATTTAAGTAAAATAATCAATTTTGAGGATTTAAATCTTCATCTTGAAATAATAACATCATGTTTTTCAATACACCAAGTCACTAAACTCATTCATAACGAAATACACTAATGTTAGTTTAAGGTAATGACATATTTTCTTGGCATCAAAAAATGTGCTTCATACTATTTTCCACGGAATCCATGATACAAACCTCATTAAAAAAAACACGCGAGATTAGAAAATATTTTTTGGGAATGAATAAAACACAAAAGGGGTTTACATTTTTTGCATGTATTTTCACATAATAAAGGATTGGGATTCATTTAAAATGTTTTCTAATTTGGTAACTTGGTGGTGAGAGCCTCCCATTGGTAGTAGGATATGTATTTTTTATGTTGTTTATAAAAATGGTTGTTAGATTTCTCAAATACATTTTTAGAGTCTTTTAGTAACTTTTTTGCCTTATGAGACATATAACATGGGATAAATTGGTCACATTAGGTGTAGTTCATTTCACAGGATTCAATTTGACCATTTTTTTATCCAAAAAAATTGTGGATCATAAGTTATAGTCATTTGGTGTCAGTATGAGTTTTATGAAATTATTTTCATGTACCTTACTATAACATGAGCCTATGTCACTTCAATTCCCAGTTCTACTGGGTTTTTCCTAGATCCAATAGTGAATTACTATACTGATGTGCCCACATCTACACATCCATGTTGGTGTGGCTATGTTTCATCTTCCCTGGTCTCGTCTTGCCAGCATAACTTTACTTCACACAAATAACTTGTGTGCTTGACCTCTGTGCAATTTTCACCTTTTGAGATTATGTATATGCACTTGATTTATGTGCTATGTTACTTGAAAAAAATTTTCCTCTAAATATCAAACCTTGTGTGACCCTATCCGTATATTTTTCAATAAATAAACCCCTTGATCCCCATTTAACAAACATAAAGAAAGAGTAAGAGACATAAGTTTCTCATGTTCCCCAGTATCTAATTTCACTAAGGTGTATTTTTATGGTCATACCCTGGGGAAAATAATTTTAATACAAGATAATTGAGTTACCTGAATGTTTAACACATTATAACCTTTTAGGAATACTACTTCTCCCATAGGTCTCTAAAACTATAGTGAAGGATCTCATCTTAGATGATACATTAGGGTGTTACATGATGAAGTCATATCTTGGATAGGAAAATAGAGAATCATAAACCTCATTCAGTTCCAATGACTCAACCTCACTAGTGTTCCATGAACATAGACCCTATTAGAGATTCCTCAATTAGGATTCATGTGCCAAAGTCAACTCAGGCCTTCATACTCTGGCAGACCATGACCTTATACTATATACCTCAATGATACTTATCATGGTCCTCTGTACTAGAGGAAACCATCTCTGATCCCTCCACTAGGTCAGTGCTTCACCCAACCCTACACTTGGGTGAAGCTTCACCTAGCTCCAATTCTAGGGATTGATATTTTTTCTAGATCAATTATAGAGAACATTTTCACCCAAGTCTCTTATTAGGGAACCCAATTCCCCAAACAACCTCCATGAACTATTATTTCACATGATCAACAATTTTTTCAGGACACGGTGCCTATTATCGCTCATTTATTCCTTTCATATAGTGTTCTTATTGGGTTTTCCTCCTAGGATGATATGTACCTCATGTAGTTTATAATCATTTATCCCTTTTATAATGAGTCCTTATCATGAAGATATTTGTAAAACCTCCCCTACCACAAGTTCCTCATCTTTGTTTCCCTATATCAAGCATGTGGTTTCTCATATTGGTTTATAATCATTTGATTTATTTTTGATATTCAGCTCTTGGTCATTGGTGGGAGGCCAGGGATGGTTTTTTCTGGTTTTATTTGTTTTTCAAGGTAGTGGTGCAGCAGAAGCAAAGAATTATAATTCTTATTCTGGGAAGATTTTCACGGTGGTTTTAACTGCTGCGAAATGTATATTGGTGGCGGATTAAACAGCCACTAAACATAAAATAAAATTGACTTTTCACAGCGGTTATAACCAATGCTAAATAGGAGCATCATGGCTGCTTCATTCAGCGGCAGTTTCCATGAATTTAGCGGTGGTTTTAAGGCCTCTAGAATTTGAGTTTATTCGCGGTGGTTCTAACCGCCACGAATAAAGTGATATACAGGGCTCGTAAAACTGCCACTAAATTCAAGAAAACTGCCGCTAAATAAGGAACCTACGACACTTTCCTAAAACCACCGCTAAACGTTAAAAATCACCACTAATAGATTGTTGAAGCCCTATTAGGTGGAAATTTCTATAAACTACCTCTAAACAGTTTAGTTGTGGTTTAAACAACCTCTAAACGCAAAAAAACCGCCGCTAAATGGTGATTCTGTTGTAGTGTGATGTTGAGAGTTTGAACTATCCTGTAGTGGTGGACCAGTACGCAGACGTCTTCCTTGATGATGTTCCCGGTCAACCTCCACATAGATAGGTGGACTTTTACATTGATTTTTAACCTAGGATGGCACCGATATCTACACCATCATATCAGATGGATCTTGCAAATCTTCGTGAGCTACGGATACAGCTGGAGGACTTACAGGTGAAGGGGTTCATTTGGCGCAGTGTTTCTCCTTGGACAGCCCCATTTTGTTCGCTAGGAAGGCAGATGGGAGCTTCAGACTTTTTCTTGACTATCATCACATGAAAGAGGTGACTGTGAACAATAAGTACCCCCTCTCGAGGATTTAGGACCTCTTTGATCAACTGAAAAGAGTATGGTGGTTCTCGAAGATAGACCTCAAATCTGGCAATAACCATCTTAGAGTACGAGACACGGATGTGCATAAGACTACATTCAGATGTTTGTATGACCATAATGAGTACTTTATCATGTTTTTATGTGTGACCAACGCTCCAGACGTGTTGATGGGGCTCATTAACAAGATCTTTCAGCCATACCTTGATCACTTTTTAGTAGTCTTCATTGACGAAATTCTGATCTACTCGGCTACTGAGAAGGAGCATGCCTATCATTTGAAGATCGTTATCGACACACTCCGAGAGCAGCTGCTTTATGGTAAGCTCTCGAAGTGCCAGTTCTGGATCCGAGAATTTCACTTTTTGGGACATGTCATCTCAAAGGCTGGAGTTGAGGTGGATCCAACAAAGTTTGATTTGGTACTTTCTTTGGAGCCACCCAGGAGTGTGACGGAGGTAGAAAGTTTCTTGGGTTTTGCCGGATACTACTGGAGATTTATTCAAGATTTCTTTGGAGTTGCAAAACCCATATCATCATAGACAATGATGAGTCAACCCTTTGTATGGTTGGAGATATTCCAATGTAGTTTTCAGTAGTTGAGGCAGAGGCTGACTAGTTCCCCAATCATAAGGCCTTCAGAGGAGGGTGTTGGCTACATATTCTTTTACGACGCATCATGGAATGGGTTCAGATGTATCCTAATGTATGAGTGAGTAGTTATTTCATATGGTTCCTGATATCTGATTTACCATGAGTAGAAATACAATACCCATGACCTAGAGTTACCAACATAAGTCTTCACCTTAAAGATGTGGCAACATTAATTGATAGACAAACGTTTTACAGTCTACTCTGATCAAAAAAGACTCATGTATATCTTCTCTCAGAAGGACCTAAACCTGAGATAGTGGAGTTGGTGTCAGTTCCCTTAAAACAATGACTTTGAGATAGTCTATACTCCAATGAAGGGGAGTGTTGTAGGAGATGCACTCAGCAGGGGATCTGGTATACAACTGCTTGGTGAGGTGGCAGAGAAAGTGGCTGCTTTGCAGATATCTTTTGTGGATCGAGATGGAGAATCTTTTATTAAAACTCTTACTGTCACTCTCCCACTACTTCAGTGATTTAGGGATTCTTAGTGTGGTTACACTTACTACAAGGCTCGACGTGCTCAGATATCCACAAGACATGCACCTAATTGATTTTCCGAAGGTGGGTAGCACGTCATTATTTTCAAAGAACGTACCATGGAACCAGTGTCGCTTCGAGAAGAAGTTTTGATAGAACTCCAAAAATCCCCTCTAGTGGTACATCCAAGAGTGGTGAATGTGTACCAAGACCTCTACCGACCGAACTGGTGGCCGGGATTGTTGAAAGCAGTAGCAGAGTTTTACTCACGGGGCCTCACATATCAACAAGTGAAGGTGGGGAATCAGATAAAATAAGGCTTAGTTCAACCTTTATAGGTACCATATTGGAAGTGAGATATAATATCCATGGAATTCGGGATAAGACATCCACGTACTTTTAGGGGTGATGATTCTATCTGGGTGATCATAGACCGACTCACCAAGTCGGGCCCCTCCCTACCAATTAGATTGTAGGGTTCAATAGAGTGCTTGGGACGCCTCTATTTGCAAGAGATTGTGCGACTACATGGAGTACCCTAGACAATTGTCTTTGATCAGGAAGCACATTTCACTTCCCGGCTATGGAAGGGGTTGCAGGAGGCTTTCAGGATGCAACATTGTTTGATCACCGCCTTCCATCCTTAGATGGATGGCCAGACTGAGCGAACAATTTAGACCCTCGTGAAAATGCTTCATGCTTTCTTCCACAACTTCAGTCACAGCTTGGTGGATCACTTTCCCTTGATTTAGTTTTCATACAACAACAGCTATCACTCCACCATTGGGATGTCACCATTCGAGGCCCTGTACAACCAACCTTGCAAATCACCTTTATGCTCGACTGACCTGGGAGAGTCAGCACTCATGGGAACGATGATGGTACGGGATACCACAGAGAAGGTGCAGATCATCCAGGAGGAGATTAAGACTACATATAGCAGGCATAAGCTTTATGCTGATAGGAGATGAATACTTCTTGAGTTTGAGGATGGTGAAAACGTCTTTCTACAGGTCTCATCTCAACAAGGTTTGCAATGATTTGGTCATGGAAGAAAGTTATCTCTGAGGTTTATTGGACCCTTTCAGGTCCTCAGTAGAGTTGGCGAGGTGGTTTACTGCCTAGCACTTCCCCCTCAGTTGAACAAGGTGCACGGCGTCTTCAATGTATCCTTGCTAAGGAGATACGTGCACGACCCTTCACACGTCATTGATTGGGGTGATATGGACATTGATGATGGGGTGACATATACAGAGGTTCTAGTAGAGATTGAGGATCGACAGGTGCAGGTCCTTCATGGGAGGTCGATACCTCTGGTGTGCATTCATTGGAAGCAAGGGAACCTCCAGGAGAGCACGTGGTAGCAGGAGGTTCAGATCCGTGATCAATACTCCCACATGTTTAACATTGTTTTTCTGATGTGGCTTTAAGGGACGCAAAGCAATAAGGTGGGGAGAATATAAAGACCCTGATTTTTCCATGCAATTATTTTTAATTATATGTGATTATTAAATGTCTGTAAAAATCGACGGCGCGTGATCCCGAGGCCCAGAGTGCCCAAAATGAATTTCTGATATTTTTTTGGGTACGTTCAATAAACGTGTGGGCGGGTTTTTGTAACTTTTGAACTGATACTCTGAATTGAAATCTGAGGACACTATTGAAATCACGGTGCTGATATTCACATTAAGAGACTTTCACCTCAACCACAATAGGTAGAGGGTGAATGTATGTTTTCATTTTTTTCGTGGAAATAAAATTAAAATAAAGAAAAAAATTTATTTTATTTTTATAATCTCTCGTTTTAATTTATAGAGGTGGGGACCACCCGAGCTACAAAATCCCCAATTTAAATTCTTGGTTGTGGGGACCAACCAAAACCCTCTTAATAGGGGAAAACCTCTCAGATCTCCAAGTAATAAATTATGCCAAATACAATTAATTAAAATCGATAACTTTAATTAATTGTTATACTTTTTTTAATATGTTGGATTTTCATTTTTGTGGGTTTGGGGGATTTCTTTGGAAAGGAGCTTGAGAGAATTGTGGAGAAACATTCTCTCTAATGAAGAACTTTTCCTCTCCAACGAAGAATGAAAAACCGACACTGAGCCATGATCGAGGGCACATTGCAGAAACAAAAAATGCTAACGTTCTTCAATGACTTCATCTTCTAACTCTCAACTCCACCAACAAACAACAAGTTAGGGTTTGTTATTTTGAATACCACATACCCATTCATGATGTTTATCATGATTCAAGGACAAATAAGCTTCATGTTACCATTCTAACGCGGAGGGTTCATGACAAACGAACACGACCCAACCTCTCCGCATCCTTCATGGATTGTGGTGGTTTTAAATCAATGGAGACGTTTTGAGACGAGTGGGGAAGTCTACGGAATGAAGAACGGGCCACCGGGGTGCGCCTGGTGACCCACGGAACATCACCAGTGACCAGAACTAGTGAGGCTCGGGAGAGGCGGTGGCCCATCGGCTACGGTGGAGAGAGGGCGGTGGCCAATGCACGACAGGTTGCCTGACAGTGGTGGTGGCGCGCATATGCACTACCCAACATGCTAGGGCCATGGCATAAGGCCGCGATAGTGATGTAGGGGCAGTCGGCTCGCTGCTGGTCGCCGGTTAGGGTGCAGAGTGTGATCGTGCCGCGCTGAGGAGGCCTGGCCATCTGGCCAGCCGTGGGACGAGCGGACCGCCCATCGCCGGATGGGCTGAACCCAGTGAGCCTTGGAAGATCCAGCGGGAGGGGTGGGACCTAGCGGGTCTGGTCATACATAAGGCCGGACCCTGTGGGCCGGGTCGGGTTGGCCCAATCTGTGTCGGGCCGTGTGGTTCCGACTAGGTCGGACTGGACTCGGACCAGTTTCAACCATTTTCTCTCCTTCATCCATATCTTGAGCTACATGTATCCATTTGATGAACCATATGTGATGCCAAAAAACATGGATCCAGATGATCATTTTGATATACCACACTTGAGTTTTGGATAGTGTTGGGGTACATCTTGGTTGGATCGAGCCAGAATCCAACCATCCCTCGTGACTAAAAGGCCAATAACTTACAGACTGGGCGTCTTATTGACGCATCGTCTATTGCGTTGAGACCCCTATTATGTGGAGGTCCTATGGGATACTTTGTTTGGGACTTCGTCATAGTTATAGTATCGACCTGTGGCTTGAGGAATGTACCCTCCTATAATCAAGCGAAATTAGTACGGTAACCATGTAGTTGGCTGCAACATGAGAAAGGGATCCTATTTGGGTCTATGCTTTGGGATCCTACGTGGGTCAATGCTTGGGAGTTACACATAGATCCACTCTCAGAAACCCACATTAGACTAATCTTGGATCCTATGTGGGACTATTATACTAGGATCCTACATGGGTATGATGAATTTAGATCCTACGCGTGTTTGATGATTTAGGATCCTACGTGGGTCTGCCTCTCAAAAGAGTAAGATGAATTAGTAGTTACCTGTAATCATATTTACTATCGTACCTATGTAATAACTGGTGTGAGATGAGTCTTTACCTTTATGAAATCATCAGTGAGGTGTACCTTTGAGGTGCATAACTTTGTGATGATACCTATTTGGTATTCTTCTGTGTGGTGTTAACATTGTGGTACTTACCTTCATGGGGTTACATTTGGGGTATTTTTTCCTTCGTGAGACAATTGAGCTTTGGGATTCTAATTTGAGCTTTGTGTTTCCTCATGAATGAGATGAGTATATATGATAACATTGGTATATGTATAGACATGTACCTAAGTATGGTAGACTATTGTTTATTGCTTTCTGGTTTATCATATGTGTATTTTGTGAGACCTTCGAGGGTCTCGGGGTCCTTACTGAGTGTCGTTATACTCACCCCTACATAGGATATTCATGCAACTTGTTGTGTTTGGTGTAGAAGACAGACAATTCTTATTGAGGATGAGAGTACCAGTACTGGAGGTAGCTCAAGTTGGACATTAGATGAGGCGTACCACAAAGATGACTATTCGAGAGTTGTACCTACCCTTTAGGTAGGATCCTTGAATTGCGTTCACATGTATTGTTATCAATTATTCTTGTACATCCGAGTTCTCCTTGTACTTTCCAGTTGGGATTGTATTCTAGCCCCTTTTTCTTACTATATGAACCATTTTTACTATACAACTTACTTGTGTTCGTATCTTGTTATGTTCTTGGTTTGTGTAATTTTATATGTTATAAATGAAATTCCTTCCCTTTTTATGGAATACGTCATTTGGTTCTAGTCTCCAGGCCCTGGCCTATGGAAGGCAGACTTTGGGTAGTCACGACACAGGCCTCGTGGGACGGGTCGTGACAAACTGAGAGTTGATGTAAGACCAATTGGGTTCAAATGGTCATCAAATATAAAACTAGACATGGAAGGTAAAATGAATACAAATAAATAATATGTGGTATCTAATGTGTTTAAATACTATCAAATCATTTTCTATGATGAATATTTTTTTCTAGTTTCATTGTCTAAATCCTTGATAATTATAATTTCTATATCACCATTCCTTGAAAGATATATTTCAAATACATAAATCTAGAAAACCTTCATTAATTGGATCCATTATGAAGAGGACGATATAACACAACAAGAAGTATTTATGACATTGGTTACTACCAAAAGGTTAGGAATGTTTTATAAGATAAATTATGAATTAGAAAATAGCCATATCTTGGAAAATTTGATTTGATGAGGATATAAAAACAATTTCATTATGAACATATGTGATCCATTTATTACAAGTGGTTCAATGGGAGTCTATACATTATTCTAGTAGTATTTTTCAATGAGAAATTACATATTTGAAATTAAAAATGGCATAATATTATTTAAGGACTATTGGAATATCTGTTTCTCTGTGAGTTACTTAAGTGAAGAAACCCACATACTCTGGATCAACATCACTCATGATAGATCCATGTGGGTACTAGTTCAATGTTCAAGTACACTAATTGATCAGATAGGAAATAGTTATTGTATAGAAGAATCCAATAGGGGATTAGTCCTAGTGCGACAAGTTATACATCTCTTGAAGAAAATGTTTCCATCCAAAGTTACTTTTTTATTTTCAAAAACTTTTAATGGGAAAGTAAGAACCCTAACAATATTAAAATCCAAAAAAACTATATATTTCTTAAGTAATAGTATAATCCAATCGGAAACAATATTCCTAAAAAATATCCAAGGAATATTTTTTACCATGTGGTCAAGGTATCTCTTTATGATTCCTTCATAATGACTTGCCATGTTGTCCCAAGATGTCATGAATTACTCCATGTTAATAATCCCCTATTGAATCCCCTGAGAAGAATATGAGCCTTATTATCAATCCACTCACCTTATTCCATGGATTTGATCAACGAAGCGTTAATCCCATCTTATTCAATGATTTAATATTACTATCTTCCCCTACCATTTCTTCATCAGAGTAAAAAAGAATATTTGTGTGTTCCAACACCGAGGGTATCTATTGCTGAGGGTCTCCAATGGATATTCTCTCAAATTGTTGTCCATGATCCCTAATCTTTGTATTTCTCAGGGGAGTGGTAGGGACAATAGCCTCAAGACCTATAGATAGCTTGTCACTAGAGGTTTTGGCCACTCCATTCAAGTTGCTCGCTATAGTAAGAGGCTTTGGGGGAAGCTTTCCATTACCTGATGATCTAGTTATAGGAGGACTAGGTAGGTTGGAATAATCCTTCATACATCAACCCCTATTTCTATTCTTAATAAATCCATCAGAATCAATAGTAGTGTACATCCCCTTTAACAAAGAATATCTGACAAATTCCTCCGCAATGACCACATCATTGGACTCAGTAGGGGAGTCTGAAGCATAAACTATCTCCTGTTGAGTATCTCACATATCCACTAAGTGGTCCTCTCCATGTGCAACCTTTATCCCATTTAGTTCCCCACTAGCTTGGCAGTCTTCATCTCCTAACACTGTATACATGTTCTCATAGTTCATGTTTGTTACCCCAGATATAACCTTTTCATCATAAGAAAGGGTCACCTACATGGGATACATTGTAATATTGGATACTCCTACCTGTTGAAATACTCTTCCAATAAATTTAAATATCATTGATATTTACTCTAGAGTCATAAAAAAAGAGTCATAACTAGTTTATTCCTCACAGACTCCCTCAATCACATTGGTTATTTTAGTAGTGTTTGTTGGAACCATCTAGATTTCCATATCCTCCAGGTAGACCTCCTACACTTGGTATCTGCTACTTCCATTTGATCCATATTCCAAAATCATGTGAATGCCTCTACCTACTTCTTCAATGTGACAAAAAACTGTAATATCTTGGGGTACCACCTCATTAACACCCATGACCGATGTAGTTTCGTTGTTCACCATTTCAACTAGGATGTACACCCCCATATCCATCATCAATCTGTCAAACAACTTTCCTACAATCGAGCTTGGAGGAGGAATGGTATTTTCCTCAAAGAATCATGTTATTCAAGACCAAGACTATATAATGACACCACCTTCACCTATTTCTTTCCATATTCAATACCACATTTTGCGCACACTAGTTCTATGTCCAAATTATTACCGCTACCTTCACCCATACACAACCCCTTGCTTCCATCGATTGTATCTAAAACCTACAAAGGATCCAATTCCTTCCTCCCAAAAATATAGTATACCGTAGGATGGCCTAGCTTCATACAAAAATTACAGAAGTAAAACCAAATTTCATAGACTGTATGTTGTTTGTTGTGAAACTCTCCCTCCACTATGATCCACATAATATCAAGAGGAATTTTTGAGAAATCAAGTTCAACACATATACATGGACAAACTGAATGATAGAGCGCCATAGTTATCGAATCCCCACAAAAAAATCTACCAACAATGTTCCTTAGCATTCTCCAAATTGTGATGTTCTGAAATGGTAAATGAAGATCCTGAAAACTAACCTAAACTGTAGCTATATGGGATTTCTGATGCATGTAGAATGATCTATGTCTTTGGGGAATAAAAATATATTCATATATTTTACGATTTGTTTGAAAAGTTATTCACAATTTATCCACACTACACTCCATATAGACATCTCAAATTTTGTAATCATTTTTTTAAAATTAGGATATTGAATTGTAAGAATGGTGTGACCTCAAATACACATTGAGGCTAAAAAAGATAAAATATGAATATTTTAAATTATCATAAGATATACATATAGTTATGATCAAGATAGAAAATAAAATTCATACCCAACAATATATAGAACATAAATAATTTCATAAAACAAAACAAATCAAAATACACGAGTCAAAAGGGTGAAAATCCATTAGTAATTGAAATTGATCCGTGAAAGTATTACATATTCATGTGTATAAGCATTAAAATATAATATTATTAAACTATATAAAAAATAAAATCATAGAAATATTATGTCAATACTTCCCATCAATACATTCATTACATAGTAGGCTTCATCTAATCACCAGTGTACCTTATTGAGATTGGAATAATCCTTTTTAATAGTGTTGGGATTGGGATAAAACATCTCATCTACCACTGTACAATTGGATAAAACTCTCCATATACCCTTTGGATGAGGATAAATCTTTATGTGTGCCATTTTTATTGGGATAATATCTTTAATGTTCCCTTTAGTTTTGGGTAAATTCAACTATTAATCCATGGTTTATGATAAATCCTCCAATGTAGCCTTTTTATCTCATGTGAAATAAATATTATAAATGGATTGGATGGATATATAGGACCCAAACCCTCAATAATCAATAAGAATATTCCCCAATTAAAAATAACCATTCATCACAACATATATAACCCATGGAAATAAAAATGAGTCACAATATTTTCATATGGTATCAGAAAAACTGACCTCAAGAATCTAAATAGTTAATACCCAAAATATAATTAACCAAAAAATTTCATTTCATAATATCATTTAGATATTTGATTAGGAAAAATTAATTTAATGAAATACATTCCATAAATATAAGTAGGAAATTTGAATCAATCTCATTAAAGTGTCTTTATAAAAATATTTAATCGTTATCCTAATAATTGATGTCATGAATAGAATTGAGAACTAATTATTAAAACGGTGAATTGAATTTTTTTAAAAAACATCAGTTTTAAATTAAATATTACCTATTAGATCATTAAATGTGAAATAAATTTTTTAAAACATAAAAACGTTTTGTAAACATTTAGTCTAAAAAAGAATCATCAAAATGGAGCCCTAAAAACAAACAAAGGATTCAAAAATTTGATAGGGAATTTTTGAAAATTATTTATTATTGAAAAATAAACATAAAATATAGAACCATGAAATCAAATAAAGTTTGTAAAATGAAATTTCGTGTGTAATATTAAAAATTTGATTTTTATATGATGGAAAACCTTTTAAATATTTTGAAATTAATTTATTTTATAACAACATGATATTTTTATAATAAAACAAAATTATTATAAAAGGGTATATAAAAGTATATTTTAACATCAGATAAAACATTATTAGGTTTAAAAATATAGAGTATTTTTTAATATGGAATAGAAATAATGGAAATTATTTTGAAACTATCATTAAAGTGAACATAAATTGTTCTTAATAAAGATATAATTTTTGAGAAATAAATTCATCAAGTAACAAAATTTAATTTAAAATCCTTATTCCATAGGAGTGGAATTATATATACAATGAAATATAATTTTAGCATCGAGAATAGAAATCCTCGAAGAAATAAGTTCATGAATATAAATTATGTCTTAATGAGGGGAGATGAGTTAACAATATACAATATGACCATGGAATCCTTTGAATTGAAATCCATTAAAAGAGATCGAATTATAGAGATCTTATTCTAACATGGATTAATTAAATTAATAAAAATACATTAAATAGTTATTATTGACATTATATCAATGATTTCATGGTGCACAATAAGTGATATTTCTTATGAAATTAAATTTGTTACATATAATGAATATCGTAGTTCATGACTTCCTCTAAAGCACATGAATCTCATGAAATAAAATAAATATATTAATTATATATTTTTGAACATTTTTAATCTCTATAATATTTAAACAAATAATTTATAATAATTATCTATATTTATATTATATTATTTATTATTTATTTTCAATATCTCTTGTGAGTAATATTGATCAATTTGAACTAGTTTTGTAATCCATGTGTTTTAATTTATTCATATCAAAAAGTTCATCAATATAAAATCATAATAGGTACTAATTTTTTTTATTTATGATTATTAAAAAAATTATATATTCATTATATGAGTGTCTTAGTTATATCTCTTTTAGATGAAATTGGCAAGAAATATGTTTTCATTATTTTTGACAAATGATGTTTTGCAATTTATATAATGTTTTAAATTTTTATGTTACATAATTAGAACCAAATAAGTAAATATAGACATATTAATATCTAGTATTTAGTTTCTAATTTAATAGTCAATATAATTTGTTTTCATTTTTGATGTAGGTCGTCTAAACGAACCAAAAAGAGTAAACTATAATATATGTTTGCCTGTGGATATGTAAGAGATTTATTTTTATAATATATTAATCATAAAAGAATAATGATAATATATAGATGATATTATGGTTAATATTAATAGTTTTATCAATATATAATAGGTTGGTAAGGTAAAATCAGTTTTCATTTATAAATAAACTGATTTTCCTGTCGGTATGTTCGTCTTAGGCAATCGAATTTACAATGAGCACATACTGATAGAATTAAATATTGAATGGATAATTTGAATTAAAAATATAAATAATTTCATATATATCATATATATAAAACAAAACCATTTCTTGATCTATCATCGAAATTTGGCGATAAAAAATGATATGTGTTGTTCGTTGAGGCGATAGTCTATACCCACACATGAGAATCATTTTCATTTTTTGACTAAATGTGAGGGGAATAAATATTAATTAAACATTATATATAATAAAGTTTAATTTTATCATTTTTTTATAATAATACATACAAATGGTTTTAATGAATATGGAGCATGGTGGACTAGAAGGATAAAAAAAAGAACTCGATGGGAAAGTGATTCCTATATTGGTACTTTTAATCTTATCTTGATGTATCCTTTCCAAATGAATGACCCAAGAAACATTATTCAAGGTAAAAGATTAAAATAATTTATAGAAAATATATAAAACATTAATTTATTAGAGTTTAATATGAATCATGAACTATGTTATGGAATTAATAAGTGGAATTGAGATCTTTTATAGTTGAAAAAGAGGGAAAAACATATAGAAATGAATGATCAAGAATGGTTAAGAATGGATTATAATGATATTTAGGTGATTTAGGAAGATATATGTTAGTGGGACATATAATAATAATTTTACAAACTATAAAAGGCATTATATATTGTACATGTATCAAATTGATTTACGAAAATTCATTCGACACTAGATTACACATTTGAACATGTATTATTATTCATTAATGTTTAACCACATTACTTATTTTATGACTAAAAACAAAATATAACCATTATTACCAAATTTCAACATGGATAATTATAATTTTCAGAAAATTTAATCTAACTAAATATTGATATATAGAAAAATTTTGTTTTAAATGGAAAAATTTATTATGTTTTAAAATAGTTGTTGTAGAAAAAATACGTTAAAATAGTTAAATGTTATTTATCTTATATAACATTGACTGTCAATTAAACTAATTATAATTTATTTTTATATATGATATACATTCATACTTGTGTCTTAATGTTTATTATGTCTATTTGATTTTAAAATTTTAAAATATTTACAAAACAATCATTCTTCTAAAAATAATTTTCTTACCTCATTAACAAATATATACAATGGAAACAAAATTAAACTAAAAATTAAATTTAACTTATTATAAGATATTAACTTTTCAATCTAAAATAATAAAAACTAATTTTAAAATGTTTTTTTAAATGTTTGAAATGAAATTTTTAATAATACCACACATAACACATAAAAAATGTTTTTAGAACGAGTGTTTATATGTTAAAATTTATGTGTATTATAAATAAATCACTGTTTGTGAATTTCATGATATTATTTGATTTATTATTAAAAATATATAATTTATGTTTCCTTCAATTAAATTTAAAATATAAAATTTCGCTAGAAATTCTAATTCCCAAAAATACTGAATAGAATTAATAAATTTTAATAAAATTTTACATATGTTCAAAAATATGAATCATAGGACTTCATTGTTCAAAATGAGAGTATAAAATACATATTATTACTCATTTAATAAATATGTACACAATAACTTCATTTATAAACTTATTGTTATTTACTATTTATTGATAATTTCATAAAAACATCAAATTTGGTAATAACTATAATTTTCATTAATCACATAAAATAAATTATTTCATAAAAATATAAAAAATTAATATGAGGCTAAATTTGACATTATGAATTTAATAATGAAAATAGTTTCACAAAAGTAATATTCTAAATTTTATAAACATAGATTTTTTATTAAAATACAAAATATAAAGAGAAATATTTTTTTATTAAAGGTTGTTCTGACCTACACTCTAAGCCCTACGCAGACAGCCCCATGCCTCTCCTACCTCATGTACTAACTCTTTCCCTTTCGATCAAGACTCCGTAGTTTCAGAATTTTATCCCCAAATTTGTGTTATTAGATACGAACTCTCCTATTTTGCAGACTATTCGACATGGTCGCTCCTCACCATTTTTGGACCAACCCAACAATCTCTATCATAATTTAAATGTTTTTTCATCTCATGGTATTTATTCATTTATTATTTCATTTCATTCCAAAACCAACACTACTTATATTAGGGTAGATTATTCTTGGAGGAAATTTTAACTACATTAAAGAGGGAAGGAATGTAGTCAAGAAGATTTCATTCCTATTTTTACGTTGGTCTATGGAAATTCATCTAGGTCAAGACACCCTATTTTTAGTGAATTGAGTGTAGTTTCTAGGACTCTATCAAACATTTCACTAACCCTCATCTCTCAACTGTATTGCTGACTCATTTTAGAAGATTTATTATGAGGATGACCCATGCATAAGGTTGCAGATTACCAACGTGTCAAGAATTTTCACAGAGATTTACCCCTCATTCTCATTTCCCCAACATATCATTATTCATATAAGACCAAACACAACCTTTTCTCAACAATTTTTTTTTTCAAAGGTGTGTTTTTATCAATATTTCATCCTTTATGGTCACAACCTGACCTCCTGTAGTAGATAGAGATAGTTTGGAATGCTTTATGGTATAAGGTCTAGATTGTGGGTGAATTTTTTTATCAATATTTATCAATGATATAAAAATTAAATGTTGAATTTGGTGTTTCAAATATATTTAAAATTTATTTCATAAATGACTAATAATATTATTTATGTGAAGAGTGTATCAACAAAATTAATTTTATGAGCCCAATGAATATTAGAGTGGTTCATTATAATTGAATTATTCCATTCTTCAAACCCCGACTAATGGAGAATGGAACACACTCAGATATGAGAGAGAATATTAAAAAACACCAATCTAAATCTATATATTAAAGATGACATGAATCATAACCAATGACTATTTCATTGGGGAATCCCCAAACAAAAAAACTTTTATGTGAGAACACATAAGACATTATTTTCAATAAGAAGCATCCCTGACCTAAGTGTTCTACTTTTTGTTGGTGGTAATAACAAAAAACTACTTTATAGAGGTTGTATAGCCTTTTCTAAAACATTATTTGGTTTATAAAGCTCTACACAACCTATAAAAAATATATAAAAATATAATGAACCATTGGGTAGTTTTATAGACAATGTTGACAAATAAAAATTCTCCTCATCCCCTTAATATGGATTAAATTATTAAAGACTATGAATTCATGAAATGTACTTCCACAATCATAAAATAATAATGAATATTATCTCTTTTGAATGTGATGTTATGAATTTCATTTCAAAGTTTAGTACATCCAGTGGATTCTCCTATATTTTTGAATAAAAAATGTAATTTCACAATTTTGTTTTTCCAAATATACAAATCAATTACTTCCTTGATCATAAAAATAATATTATCTTGTAAAACATATTGGATCATTAGGAAATAAAAGAATACAATATTAATAATAAACAAATATTTTTGGGAATAGAGAACGAGATTATCATTTCAAACCCATCAATCAAAATTAATAAAAACTAATATTTAATCAAAATTGAAATAAATTAATTATGATAATTAAATACGACTATATAATAATATGGAAAATAAATAAATATAATTCCATATAGAATCAAACAATAATATATGAAATATTAAATTCCAAATAAATATCATTGTACAGAAACTATAATATCAATAATAAAAGATATTTTATAAAAAACACAGAATAAAGTTTTAATGTGTTCATTAGATTATATAATGAATTCAGAGACATCAAAAATAAGAAAATAATAAATAATAATAAATTATTAAATTTGATTTTAATTTACCAGGTTTTTGTGGGAAATGAAGAACATAATTAATCATCACAAGCATTTGATTAAAATAATGTAGAAAAACTTCTCAATCATTTTGAATAGTTAATATTAATTAATCAAATTATTATTAAATTTTATGAATTTGTTATGAACATTAATTAAATTAGAATATAAATAAAATAAATAAATTTATCATACAATAGAATATTTGACGTTTATACCAACATAATGTTCATTTACAAATATGTGTAATGCTAAGGAAACTATTATATTCATTTGTAATTGTAAAATAGTATTTAAATACTATGTATATGTGTATATATAGATTATTGTATGTGTTAAAAAATAATTAAACATGTTGTATAAGGGAACATGACAACTTGCATATAGGTAAAATAAGAACAAGTAACCATTTATAAAATTATGATAGGATTCATGAAAAGGTATAAAAAATATTTATCAATCAAATGTATGGGTAAAAAACTTTTCAAAATATACATTATATAAATAAAAAACAAATAATTAAAAATTATAATGTAAAATAATATGTATATATTGTAAAATATTAATAAATAATTAAATTATTAAAAAAATATTTTCATTAAATTCTAACATATAATAAGATTATAATTTCAAATTATCAATACATAAAATAATTAATGTGGAAAGGATCAACTCCAATAGGTAGAATCCCTACCCACTAACCTCACATTTATATATGTTCCCCTCTAATCCTCCAGAAACCTTGGCCTCATAATACCATCCCCAAGATCTTCCTGCTATCAACGATCCCATAATGGATGTATCTTTTCGTTTAAATGATTTGGTCTTAGGTCCTCCAATTTATCATTTTTGTATTACAATTCTTTTTTAAATAACAATATTGATCATTATCTGGGCCCTACAATTGATATATAAGATTTTTTTGATGAAATAGTTACATTATTTGTTGTTCCCTTTTCCTCAAATGGTCTTAAGGACACCTCTCTATACAATATAGTTATGCACTTAATGTATATTCAACTTAATTAATTATTTTTTGTTATTAATCATCCCTCGTATTATTATCAAGATTAATACCACCTTCATATCCCTAGTTTCTTCCTTATTATTAAATGGAAGGTATTTAGAATAAATTTTATATCATAATTGAATCCCCAACCCTCGATCGAAAACCCCTCATCCTGATCCTACCATCTCTTCCCTATGTGATTTAGATAGAAACACATATATCATTGTTGATAAATTGGATTTTTCATTATTCCATAATTGAGAGACGCAACTTCTTAGGAACAAGAGGCTTACCAAATCCATAGTCACCCCTTCTTCTTCTAGGTAACAACTAATTGTAAGGATAAGTACATCACAAATATATTGACCTCAGCTCCTTCAAAACAAGTTTTTAAGAATCCTGGGACCCCTATCAACTCTTAATATAAAATATATTCTTAATGTAATGTAATTGAATTATGATATTCAATAATATTTGAACACATTATAAAATAATAAAAATAATCTAATATTTTAGTTATGGAAATTATTAGGAAAATGTAGAGTCATTGATTCATAAAATTTTATATTAAAAGCTACAAGGTAAAAAATACATGAATGAATTCCCTTTCAATGGTCACATTTTCAGCATATGATAAATTAATATTAATTTTAAAGTAATTATATCCACTTATCTATTTACATATGTTTGTGTTTCATATATCAACTGCTCTATGATATTCACCATTTAATAAAATGTTTATGAACCTAGGTATCATTAAGCCTTATGCTCCCACATTTTAAATATCAACCTGTGTCCCCTTCCTTATCTTATGTGTGGGCACATAAACACTATTCAAGGTTGATCAAAGATACACTAAGGGTGATCTTACACCCAGATGTACTTGTATGCTTTTAATAACTTCTTTACCTCTATCATTATTTGGGACTTGGAATTTTATAGAGATAAATAGACTTGGTGAAATAACAAAAAATGAAAACAAAGGATCTAGATTTACCTAGACATATGTATGAACAATATCCATGGTAATTAAATATTTCCAAACCCATTTATATATAACATATCTAGATCTCATTTTAAACAATCACTTATCCTTATTTAATTGGGAGGGGGTAGTGATCACCCTAGGAGACCATCCTTCTCCAAATGCTAGATTAAAAAATATGACTTTCTGGTTTTGGTTAAACTCTCCTAGTTAAGGACCATTACTAGAAAACCCAATTATTTTATCCACATAAAAATTAAATTCCTCAATGATGATATTTGTGAGGGGTGTGATCTTCATCTTAATAACCACTATAGAATCAAAGGTCTAGAAATAAATATTCAGCATTTTGAGAACAAGCTCCAAGAATTATTCTGCAATGAAGAATTCATTAACCTATTAAAAATGTAAGGTCCTATATAACATAATCCTATGGGAAAGAAATCCACTAAAATAACCAAAATTAAGTGTCTCAATGAAGGATATTTGAACTCCATGTTTTTAATTCACAAATCATGGAAAATATTATATTTGGGAACTGTATCATTCTAATGGAATATATAACATACATCAGTGATATAAATTTATTTAGTAAAAATGTTAATGAAAAATTACACTATTTCAATTATGACATGGTCCCTTCTAATAACAGAGGATACCTTAGAGAAGACAATAACGATTCACTCTACTACAATTCACTAATGTACATCAATAATAATATGTATTTCGGTCTTAAATACCATATAGATACTTCCCAGATATTTCATGCTACCAAAAAATAAATCACGAAAACACTATAAGACTAGATGGTTTCCCCATATTTTTAGATTTTCAGATGGGATATAATTTATGAGGACATTATTTGAGTTATTCATTACAACATCACAGATAGACACTGGTTGAGGGATATGAATTCCACTTCCCATATACTCATTACAAAAGTGAAATATCCCATGAGGTTTGGTTATGGTAAATTGGTAAGATGATGAAATATATCATTAAATTTATTATCCAAAAATCTTCAATAAAATTACCACAAATCACCGTCTTCTGATAGTGGTAAGATATCAAAGTTTTTACATAAATAGGAATAACAATGGTGTATATTCCCTCTTCAGGAAATGATTCATTACATTTTCCAAGAAATTATATATTATCCATAATCATGGTTAATATTAATTTTATTAAGGTATTTAAAATAGTTTAGTTGAGTTTTATAACCAAAATAATGAATCAAAAGGGTTTTTTAGGGAACTTTGGTTACCATTTCATCTATATTTTTTCCTTTTTCGGGTTTTCAATTTCATTAACATATATGATGTTTTTTGTTCAATCAACTAAAGGGGTTTATCATGGTGAACTATATTTCAATCCTTCTTTATTATATCATAATTCTATCTTAGCAATGATATGGAAACTATAACTTCCATAGTATTGATCATATATACTAAAGGAAGAAATAGATCCCTTAGTATAATAAATTAATTTTTGGTGATGAGATTATTTTTTATATAAGAAATATCTTTATAAGAAGTTCCAATAATATCATGGATTATTTTGAAATTAGAGTAAGAAAATGATCAACCCCTATAAAATAAACGTGTATATATAAGGATATTCATCTTATAGGAGAGCTCATAACATAGATGAAATATTGAGGATTAGACAAGAAACATCACCCATGGATTATCTTATAGATATTGTATTTTCAAGAAGTGTCAAGATAAGGTACATAAATAATATTTTTCAAAGGATCCAGGGTAGAATCATTTACTATAATATTTGACTCATCTATTTCAATGGAACATCATGAGTATCAACCCCGTCTCTACCTCAATTTACAAGAATTTTATGTAATCCATTTGAGTCCTTAAAGGATTCCTCTGTAAATTTTATATTTCCATTAACTCATTTATATATGAATCATATGTGGATGTGAGGTATCATTTGGAAATAATTAATAATCTATCTAGATATTTTTTTGAAAGACAGATCAACATCACAATCCTAGAACATTATATTCAGGCCATGGATGATAAGCTTGAATGGTATGTCATCATATAGACCTCAATACAAGATAATTACATGAAGGGAAACTAATTTGATGATACTTATGTTCTTTTATCTTCTAAACATTCTCCTCTCCCATCTTGTGAAGCCTGTAAATCCATCACCATCTGCACCTTCAAAACACTCATTGGGTTATTGGGGGGGGGGTGACATAAATTTCTCAAAATAAAAATAGGCTTGGAGAACTCTCTTAATCCCACATTTCCCAAACCCCAAACAAATTTTTCATAATATATATCCTTACTTAATTTCACATATTTTATTCTCACCTCACAACACTAAGAAATCTGTAACAATACAATTTTGGTTGATGAAAAAGATATATGTTCTTTAAATCTACTTGATATGGGGATATATAATGTGAGGGATTACAATAAGATATTCTACAATTATAATGGACATGATACATTAGGAACAAAGTTCTATAACTTATACATTATATTCATGATTAATTTTGTTAATCTGAATTCTCATTCGTCATCTATTCTATCTAAAAAATAGGTTTAATACAATGGTAATCATCTTGCTTATAATTTTCATTATTTTATAATACCTCACTCTAAAATGATAGAGCATATAATACTCTCTAGTGAATGATGTTACATTATTTGTAACCTAATACAAGGACACTTGTATACTACCCATACATTATAATCCTTCAATATGTTCATTTCATTTTGGTTGAGATGTTCGCTAATGAATGAGGAACTCAGTAGAGGAAGCATGGGGGTTGCAGCATCTAGCTTTTGGTCTATTGGGGATGTCTATAATGAAAGAAAATTGAACAGAATTCCCTCCTATATCTATGAAATTAAACAAATTATCATTCAAAGGTTTCTTATATCTCCACAAATATTTTTAGTTCCATGTAATGGAAATATGTATTTAGATTCAATAGTCCCTATAAAACTACCAACCCCCACCATGGACACTAGATATGTAAGACTCATATTACCTTTACAGATGGATCCATTTACAATAGCATAATGAGAGGTATATGAATCATTCGTTACCATATCGACTACGTGGTCATGGAATTCATCACCTACATTAGAGACAGAAAATAACTCTTCCGAGAATAAAAATTTCTATATTATAGTCTCATCATTTGTTATGATGATTGTATCTCTCTAAAAGTTCCAACCTTTTATTCTTATCTGATCATAAAATACATGAATAAGAATATTGTACCCCACTAGTCAGTTTCTGAGAAAATATGAAAATGAATAAACATATTACCTAATGTAATATTAAAACATAGTTGGTATGAGGGTTACAAATGAAAGGATAACTTAGCTGCTCAGGGTGACGTGTTCTTCCCCTTCAAAATGGTATGTCTTCTAGTCCCCCTTCCCCATGTCTACAAAATTTTTTCTTTTAAAGAGTCTCATTGACTCCTATTGTTTAGGATACCCTGAATTCCACTAATTCTTGATGGTGCTCCTTAAGAAAAAATTAATTTCATTCATCCCTTATAGTACATTATGTGTTCTTAATAAAATTATATATGAATTTCTAATTGATTAAAAATTTTGTATTTACCATGAGATTTATTATTCAGAAATTTTATTAATGATATTAATCTAATATGCCATGTTTATTTTACTTCAATCATTCAGGTTAATCAATCTATCAAACAAACTACTTAATTATGTAAAATATATATAGTGAATATTAGTTCATCACATTCCTCACCATAAATAAATTATATCTTATAAATTTTAATCATTCCAATCTAATTGTATAGTTAAGGGAATCTATAAGATTTACATGATTCTAGATATATATTTCTAATGATTCTTCATCCTCACTACATTTGTATTGAATACTGAACTATTATTTTCCCTCATAATATGATTATAAATATTATTGAGTTTCCCTCTAACCTTTTTTTTCTAAATGGACCAACATATTGGGGTAATTTGATATAAGGGGTTTATAATTGACAATGTATTTACTTTTGATCATTGGTAGATCATCTCACTTGATATTCCTATGTTTTTAAATCATCATTATCAAGAGATAAAATTAATGCATAATATAAGGCTATATTTTATGAGAATAATGATAAAATAATTTTTATGAATCTCAAAAATCTAATAATATATTATTTATAAGATATATATGGGATAAAATAATCACACCGCATTAATTATTTATAAATATTTAAATATCAATTCATTGGAGTATTTATTTTTCATTCGTATAATAAATATTTGGTAGAATGGACTAGGTTGATCCTGATATAAATAAAAACTCACAGTCCTTAAATGGGTGATTAGATTTCTTCCATCCACATAATTTTCAAAAATATCATCATATGTTTTGGTTTCATTGGTTTTCCATTGCACTCTTGGTCATGGAAGTTTATAATGCCTTTAATCCTCATTAACAATTGGATTAGGGAATTTAATTAGGTAATTCATATTCTCACCACATTTATGACATTGATATATTAGTGGCAACTCAAGACGAACATTATTCTTTCTCGTAGTATCCACTATGCTCATCACTTTTCCTTGATAATTATTTCATTGGGACATTTTTTAAACAAAAAAACCTTCTTATAGTTACTTTCAGTCATTACATTTGTGAATATTACAAAATTGTTTAAATGAAAAAAATTAAATATTTTTCATTTATCAAATGAATCACAAGAAAAACAAGGATAATCGATCTTTCTCATCATTGGTTTCTTCGGAAACTCAAAAGTATCCATTTGTGAAATCTTATTTCAGGATAGTTTGTTTTGAATTATAATAAAATTTCTCATTCCATATATTGTTTAATTAGAACGCCCATATGGGGATCTAATCATTTTCCATGGAATCCTTTATTAACTGGATTCCATCGGGATAGATCCATTAATAAAACCAAAATAATATAACATGACTAATTATAACCATAATATAATTATTTTATGATATTTACATGGAAAATAGACCCTAACATGTTTACAAATCAATATTATAAGACCAACATTTAGTTCAAACTAAACAATTATCAATTAAATCTATGTATAATTATGTGGGGTTTTCTCAAATTCCATAATATAATTCAATAACATAATAAATATTTTATAATGTATTTTAAATATAATGTGAATAACCAAAGCATATCCATCCTGAGCTTATATCCATGTGTTTAGTATTATGTCCACTCATCATGCACTGGATTATAGACATTCATACTCAAATGAAAATTTTATGTTTATTACCTATTGTTGAATCTCTTCTATAACTGAATCAACTTTATGGTATGTAAATATGGATGTAATAGAAAATATAACAACATAATATCAAAATTACCAAAATAGTGGTATGTTATCCTGTACATATACTAATTAATTACAATTTCCCCTTTGTTTTTCCACTAATGTCTTTTAGTCATATCTCCAAAATAACTAATATGATCCAAAAAAATTACTAAACCCTCCTATGAAACTACAAGAATATATAATACAAAATTATTTTAAATATTTAACATGAATAATCATTCCATCTCTGAAATAGTTTCAAAAACCCATGTACGAACTATTTTTTTTATTTTAGGACTAGGTATAATCAAATTTAATTTATGATAATTATAATAAATACTATATAATTTAGCCATAGTAGACACTTTATATGCTTCTAATAAGCTACTCTCATTAATATAATCTAAAGAAACTCAATCATAATAAATGGCTGAGATCATATGCATTGTAAGGGTAGACATTTGTGATTTCAATCAATTATGGTAATTTAGAAAAACATGGGTATATGGGAATAAAAAATATATAAAATAAAATTCATACTCCAAAATAAAAAAATAATAAATCATTACATAAGTATAGAAATAAAATATGTGCAGAAAAAATAATTTTTTGAAGGATGTGTCAATAGAAATGTGTTTTGAGAGCATAAAATAGTAATGAGTATTAGCAAAAAAATTTGACATCATTAAATGGAGGAAAAAACAAAATCAAATACATTATATTTCAGGGGTACGTACCAATATAATCATCCAATAATAGTCTTGGTAAAATCCCATATGTACCTTCCTATGCTTCAGATAACCATCCTTTCCACCCTTGGGATTAGGATAAAACATCACGTGTAACCCTTTGACTTTAGATAAATCCACCCATGTACCCTTTGGTTTGGAATAAACCCTACATCTTCATGTGTATCCTAGGTATTGGTATGTATCCTCAAAGGAATTCATTTTTTTGGAAAACCCCATTGATGTAACCATTTGATATCATGAGATAAAAACATTAACATTGAAATTGAAGGGTTTATAGGACCAAAAAAAATAAATATTCATAATATATACCTACCTATTGACAATAGTACTTCAACACAACATAAAGAACCCAGAAAGAGAAAAGAGGCTATCATAACATTTTTAAAGGTCATTCACCAAAATTGACAACTAAAATGTAAATAGTTGTAAACAAAACTAAATAACCAAAAAAATATTTTATAATAAAACATAGTGGATGGTATAACATTAAAAACAACCATGTAAATAATACCATTAATCTAAAATATTAAAATGGAAGGAAAACCATTATTATTTTTAAAGTTTATATATTTATCGTAAAAGATGATATTATGGACAAAATTCAAATGACTATTTTAAAATAGTGAGGGTAAATTTTCTAAGAAACATTTAATTATGAAAGGAATGTTAAATTTTTAATACCAGAAAACGAAATAAATATTATAATTTTATTTTAATGTATTTTGAAAAAGTTTACTATAAAAAATCATCCAAAAAATAGCATAAAAATGAATAAATGGATTTGAAAATTTGATGTGAAACCTATTGAACACATTTAATATTTATCAAAACATGATAGAAAGTGATCCCTATTATTATATAATCATTATCAAAATAAATATGGATTATATGATAAAAAATTTGATATTGCATTGATTGAAAAACTTTTAAATATTTTAAAATAACATTTTTGAAGAAGAAGTCATAAAAAGAGAAAACAAAAAAATATTTTGAATATAAGATAAAGGATAGGTTAATTTCACATTATAAATAACATAAATAGGTTTCAAAATATAATATATAACTTTGGGGTTATACAGAAAACATGGACATGGTGGAGAAACCATCGTCAATGAGGAAGTGAATAATTCACACTGATTATATAATTTTTGTGAAAAAAATCATCAAGGTAAAAGATTTTTTTTTGAAATTAATATATATAAATATACGGATAGATAATATATTAAAATATAATCTTACTGTTGAATAAATAAATCATGGAAGAATTAATTTCAAGAAGAATCCTTTTAACTCAATGATGGTAGTTGAGTTAACAAAGATCATTATGACCACAGAATCCATGGAATTAGAACCAACATATTGAATGATATAATATCAATATTAAAATAGAATGAAGTATATTAAAATTTTAATATATATTAATTATATTAAAATCACACTATAAAAATATTTCATACTGTATAATAAGAAATATTTATCAAGAAATTTAATATGGGACATGAAGAAAATACCTTAATTCCAAACTTCTACTATGGAATTTGAATCATATATATATATATATATAATATTAATAGTATATTTCATAACATTACTCACATATATAAGATTTTATATAATTCATTCATAATTATTATCAATGTTTATATTAGTTATTTATTATATACTTTCAATATATTTTTAATTAATATTAAACTTTTTGAACCAATTTCATAATCTTTATACTATTATTCATTATAATACAAAATTTAATCATTCTAGGATCATAAATGGTTCTTTAATTAATATTTTATGATTTTTATTAACATATAATTTCATTTCATGCTATTTTATGTTATTTTTCTTTTAGATGAAACTGGCGACGAGCATGTTTCGGTGACTTCTAACAAAATAAAAGAGGTAACATTATTAATGTGTTAAATGTTTATCATACCAAAATTAAACTAACAATAATTATCCATTTATTAAAATCAAAATTATGTTTTTAATTCCATCCATGACATAAATATGCAACACTTTTCATGTAGGTTGTTAAACTGACCCAACAAGATTATTAAATAGTCTATGTTTTAGTATAGTTAAGGAAGAGATATTATTGCCTCATTATCCTAATAATAAATTTTTAATGAAATTATTTATATTTTATTAAGGTGATATATCATTATAGGAATATTTATATTAATGGCGTATTTTTTATATATGTTTTCACAACGATATTAATTGTTTTACTCTTATTATGATCGTTGTAGGAGGTTAGTTTCACAATGACCCCTTATTGGTAATTTTACTTATATAATTCCTAAATTATATTTATATAATATAAAAAAAGAAAAAAATAACACATCTATTCATTAATCTTATTTCTATAACCATCAATGAATAATAGTTATGGATTTCAAACTATGTCATCCAATGATGTGGAAGTCCACACAGACATATGCAAAACGTTTTCATTTTATTGGTAGAAAGGGAGGGCAATAGAAACTTTTTATACCAAAAATTTAATAAAATTTAATTATATTATTTATATTTACATAATTATATACATATGGTTGTAATGGGTTTGGTGGACGGTGAATGTGAAGAATAAACAATGAAGACAATGGCTATGTAATAATTATGTAGAGAATTAGGATCTTCTCTGAATTTATCCTTTGGAAATATAGGACTTGAGGAACTATTATGAGGCTAGTGGGATCTAAATGTTTATAGAGGATTGATAAGATTTTTTTTTGATATTTTCATTATAATTTTGAACAATGTGTGTGTCTTAAAAAGGGTGGAAGTGGGTTCTATAAATATTTGAAAAAGTGTCACAAATATTTGGAAAATAATGTAAGGTAAGGGGATAGAATTTAATTTTATTATTATTATGTTAGAAATGTTTGTGATAAATTTATTTTTGAATATGAATTCTATAAAAGTTATTATATATGGTCTAATTTCCAAATTTATTTTTCAAATTCGAGCAACATTAGATTACCCATTTTAGAAATTTTTAATCATAATTAAAATGTAAGCATGATAATTATTTAATTTCTAGAAATATTATATGGAAAATCATAATTTTGATTAAATGATGAATAAAAATATGTAACCTATTTAACCTAATTTAATTTCTAAATATGATTAAATTAACTTTTCAATTAAAACATATAACATATTCAAATATTGTTTTGGTATAAAAAAGAGGTTTTAATAATTATTTATTAAAAATAAAAATTGAAATTGACTACCAACTAACAAAATATTAATTATTTTAGAATTTTTTTAGAAATACTATTATATAATATTAAAATATATTACTTTAATTTTAAAATATAGAATGTATTTATAAAATTATAATTCTATGAAAAATACTTTTGTGACCACAATAAATAATAATTACGCTTGTAACTTAATTTTATTCCATAAAATAAAATGATAACTATATAATAATTTCAAAATATTGATATAAAATATGAAATAATTTTTTCAAATAATATTTATAAGGTGTAGAAAATATTAATTTTATATTATCACACATAACGCATATAATGGTTTTTAGAAAAAAATGCATTTTTAAGATAAATATTTATTTATATTATAAATTTTTATATTTATTTGGAATTTAGTATAATAATAGGTTAATTATAAAAAATTTTACGATTTATGTGTATTAAAAAAATAAAAACATAATATTATTATTAAAATGTAAATTTAAAATAAAATTCTAAATTTTATTTTAATTATAATAAATTGATACATATATTTTAGAATGTTTAAAGTAAATTTTCTATGTTAAAGACTATATTTTAAAATAAATTTTTTAAATAAATAAATTCATATTTTATAAATTATAATTATTTATAAACTTCCATGCATTTCTAATATATTCATAAAGTCATAAAAATTTAAATTATTGTAAAAACTATAGTTTTTAATGTTCACATAAAAAATAATTATTTCATGTAAATCAAAAAAATTAATTTTATAATTTGTTTTTATGTACAATTAAAAAAATTAATTATTTTTAAAAAATAAATTTCTATGATTTATAAATTTATATTTTGATGAAAATCTAATAAATAAATAAAATATTACATTACTGAAAAATGCCTTTTGAAAAGATTTGGTTTTCATATTATTTTTTATTTTGAATGAATTTTTAATTAATTACATTATTTTGATTTATTAGTGGTTTTATTAATCATAATTATTCTTAATAATATTTATCTAATATATCATAGCTCATTTTAGTTCATAATAAAGTGTAAAAAAAGATATCGAAACAAATTATTTTATAAATAAAATAAATTTACAAGTCAAGGGTCATTACATTAACTATTAACCTTGGTGTTTTGAGTGGTATGAGTTTAATGAACTATCCCAAATACCCCAGTACCCTCATAACTGAGATGATCTAGACATAACCCGAAGATCATTCCAAACACCTAATGGTTGGTGACTAGAAACTTTCATCAAACAATATGAAAGTGGAAACAAATTTTTGCACAAACACGATAGAATAAAGAGATACACGAAAGTATGTAAACTTGAAAAACTACATTTGGAGAACTCTACCAAAATTCAAACAGGGATAAACAACCTAAAGTACATCATAAATGTTCCATAAAATGGGAAAATAGTCAACCCATGCTCGAACAGGAAAACAATCAAATTCTGAAGGATCAATAACTAGAACCACATCCATGTGGCACTTTTCCCTTTATTGATCCTAGATGAATATAATATAAAAACACCTCAAAGAATGGGTAGGGTATGAGATAAAATATATGTAGGGACTCACTTAGTAATCAATACTAAGTTTTCACATTTAATTAACCAAAAAAATATTTAAATTTTAAATAAACAATGATGGAATTTCGGAATCATACTTAAAAAAATAATTCTATAAATGTGAAGTGATAGAAACAATTCTACACAATGGATTAATAATAATATTATATAAACTTCTTATATAGATTCAAAAGGAATTCTCACATTAGTTTCCAAATAATGGAATATATATCAAAGCATCAATAATGAGAAACATTGTAATCTACCAAATGCATTAGAGGTTCAAGTATAAGGGACTCCTCACACATTCTAATAATTGAATCATGAAAATATTTTTACATAGGTCCCTCAGACTCTAGTAAATGTGGACCGATCACTATCCCATCAAGGATGGGGCATGTTTTATATGTTTTTAGATTTAAAAATAATTAATAGAGTATTGTCCAAAATTAACAACTTACTACCAAGGCTTCATTTTATCTAATGATAACCAAAAATGGGAATCATATTCTAAAACTATAAATGATAAAATTAACGCATTTTTCCATTTCAATATTCATATTTTAATTAAAAAACAAAAATTGTTTCTCATAAAAATATAATTTTTTCATGGATAAAACCAATGGGTTTCTATAAAAACAAGATAATCTATTTTGTATTTTTGAAATAAATTATACAAATAAAATTCATGATTAAATTTCATAATATGAATTAAATATCTTAAATTATATAATTTTCCTTCCAAAATCCATCAATTTCCAGAAACAAGCCAAATTTATAGGAAATGGGGGTTTTACCAATTCTCTGACAAAAAAAATTAAAAAAATTAAATTCTGAAAAATATATGATTTCACATTATAATTAATTGAAATTTAGTTTAAAATATGAAATTTTGGTTTAAATCAAGTTTTCAAAACATAAAAATACCCCCCACCCGTAGATCATATAAAAATTAACATGACACCCATGCGACATAACTTATCAAACAAGAAAAAGCATGATTCTATTCAATCATAATTTAGGATTGTCTGATATATGGATTGAAGGAAGTCATTTTTAATATATTTTAGCAATCACAAGAAATCCAAATGAGAGCACTATTTTATTTCTTTTTCTTATGGAACCGTTCGAAATGATTATAAACACTTCATTAAGATTGATGCTATGAAACATAATCTTCATATCCCCCTTGAAATTGGAATTTAAATCATACTTGGAATAAAATGTAACATTATGTCATCCATACAAAAACATTTATATATATTAAACCCTAAGTGATAGAGAGGAATAGATCAAGAGAGAAGTAATGAGGAGTGAAATATTACAGGGAAGGGACCAAATAACGATCTCCTTACTTCAATCCTCCTTGGAAATTTTTTTCGCGATGATAAATTGGATTATTGAATCCTTAAATACCTTTTAAAACTTTCCAACCCAGGTTGAGGTAAATCTAGGGTCAAAAAAGGGTTTCAATAAATTTTAATACGATTTTCAGATTAATTAAAAGTCGCGCCCTAGGTTAGGTGGGAAGGGCAACATAGTTTTTCAAAGTGTGTCCCCTAGACATGCCCCCCATTTAATGAGGTTTCATTATTTATCCTTGATGGGTAAAGTCTTATTAAACCATGAATTAAACATGAAACACATCACTATTTTGGATTTCACGATTTGCACATCCAAGGCACACAGTTTAGGAAAACCATGCATTAACTATGAATAGCCTAGGATCCATTCCTAATTTAAAAACATTCACATGAATCACCCTTAAACAAAAAAAAATCATGATCCAAAGGTGGGTTATACAATTCCATAAGATAATAAAGGAATGTCATAACATACCAAGAATAGAAACTTACTTTCCCCAGGAATCCTATTAAGGAGCTTCCAGTCAAAAAGATAAGGGCACCACTCTCTCATTGGTTCCTCCCTATCCCAGGTTTCGCATGTATCATAACTATGTTTTCATATCATTTAAACGAAATTTACCTCTTCCCAATGAATTACCTTTATTTCTAAATCAACTATAGATACTATATACATAGTCATGGATAAATCAGGATTGATTTCGATATTACTCTTTCTCAGAACATGAGATGGATCAGAGTGGTATTTTTTCCATGGAGAAACATGGAAGTCATTATGTATCAACATCATATATAGTGGAAGTGTAAAATTATAATGCACCTTTCCCCAAATTTCGACAAACTCAAAAGGTCCCACATATGTAGTATAATGATTACCTTACCTCCCAAGCTGTCGATGATCCAAACGGGGTGAAACATTCATGAATTTCTTGCAACCAATAATAAATTCCAATGCTCTACAACGTCATTCAAAAAAAATACCATCTCTGTATAAAAAATATTCTATAATTAATTAATTAAATAATTATCATAATATATTTATCTAATATTTGTCCTACAAAGTAACTTTCACTAATCTTTGACTGCCATAGTGGAGATTTGAAAGGCTGGCCATACAAGGACTCGAAAGGATCAATTCTATTCGCATACTAGTAACTATTATTATATGAAACCTCACCCTTCCCCAGATGGTCATCCAAATCTCCACCAATGTTGAGACCATAAGATAAAATCATATCTTCAAGAATCAATCATGCTCTATCATTTTGTATATCTAACTGTGGTTGGTATGTTGTAATCATATGAACCTAAGTGAAAAGTGCCTTCTGAAGGCCTATCCAAAATAAAGAAGTAATATGAAGATCTCTATCAGAGACTATAAATTATTTATTTCCTTCCAAAAAAGAATTCCATTTCATATAGATATTTCCCAACACAACAACATTGATAATATAATGTATGGGAATAAAATTATCTGATTTGGCCACCCAATTGATCAAATCCCTTATTAGATTCATCTTTCTCTTGGTATATGGAATCCTAAACATAAATTCCATAGTTGTATCAACCCACTTCCTTGTAAGAAATAGATTTCATTTAAGAAACCCCAAAGTAATCTATTGATGGTCCATGACTTGTTGGAATGAAAAAACAACAAGAGATAAAATTAACAATCACCCACCTCAATCCTAGACACCAGAATCTACGCCGTATGTCATAGAAAGACATCATGATTCTCGAGTGCACATAACTCTTTGATCTATGTAAATATATCATCATATATTTAATAAATGATTATGGTAAAACAATGTGATTCAGAAAACATTGAACGCCACGAGTGTAGAACAACCAGTCTGCAATGGTTTCCAAACCATTACGAATTCCTATAGGGATATATAATTCATCATCATGGGGTTGTTTCTAAATAATAAAATCAAAAAGAGTATACATCAACTGAACTCTATCCAATGAAACCTCCATCCCGAATTATTAGATTCCAAAATGAAACTATTATATAAAATCCATCATGGTCCACTATTCTGAAAATTCATTCGCTGAATGGGTCAAAAGTTTCCTACTCAAGTCATCCATAGGGACATTTCATTTCCACAGTTTATAGGTGATTTCAAACACAAAATATTTCATGTATATCACCCAATGCCTCTTGGGGAGTTTTAAATATTTTTTATAAAAGATATAGCTCAAATTCATGTGGTGCAAAAACAAAAAGAAAACCATTGTCTGAATTAATAATTTCCCTAACTCTTAGGCATGTGAATCACAAATGTAAGTTCAAGTAAATGGGATGGTTAATTGTTATCTAGTGTCCCTTGTAGATTATATCCATATGGAATGACATGATAACACTAAATAAGATCACAGTCCAAACTCAAACATGGTGCATCACAGAAGGCTATGTATCCATTCCCAGCCTTTGGAAGAGTTTACACCGAAGCAAAATTTTAAAAATAATTCAGCTCAATAAAACATGTCTTACATTTTCCAACCCAAATAAACATTAACAAATTTTGAGTTAGTTCATTACATAGAGAATCCAACATGGAGAAGTCCTTTAAAAACTGACAATAATAACTAGCTAAGACCAAGAGGCTTTGAATCATGACAACATTC
Organism: Viscum album; assembly: GCA_963277665.1. Classification (NCBI taxonomy): domain Eukaryota; kingdom Viridiplantae; phylum Streptophyta; class Magnoliopsida; order Santalales; family Viscaceae; genus Viscum; species Viscum album. Next base: position 1,078,412,951 of record OY728145.1, on the reverse strand, counting down.
CATGGTAGTTCCCATGTCATAATAGCCATCACCCTCTCATTATTAACAGATATTCCATGTTATCACCACACGTATCCCAATAACATCACTTTCTAAATCCAAAAATCACATTTTGATATCTTCACACAACACTGGTGTTTTCACATCAATTCTAGAATTAGACATAAATGACACACATGATCCTTATAAGATGAAGAGTAGATAATTATGTCATCCACAAATTCCACAATAAATTAATCATGAAACACATAGAAATTATTTCTCATTAATTACATAAATACTAGTTGATCATTTTTTAGAATAAATATCCTGACAAGGCACACAAAATGACCATACCTAATCTAGAAAGACATTTCCATAATGTTAGATACTTTTATTATTAATTGACGATAACCAGATCAAATATCAATCTCCATGAACCACTTCTCAACGTTTAACTATACATATAGATCATTATTTCAAAGAAAAAATACTTATTATTTAGTGTACCTCAATTTAATTTCTTGTAATCAACAAAAAGGCAATGTGACACATTATATTTCGTAGAAAAGAGAAGAGAAGACACTCAATGAGACACACCTAGCCATATGAACCCTATCTCTAGACGATCATACATCTATGACATTATTTATTTATTCTCAGCTAGTTCTATGTTTTGAAAAGAAATAGACAATGGTTGGGAATCAAACACAATGTTGATAGAAAAACCTACCCACCGTACCAATGGAAAATCAATGATGTCAGAAGAAAATATACTTAGAAACATGGTGATAACTCGAGGGAGATCATCACTCAATGTAACTTACTCCAATTGAAAATTAAACATAGTTATCACCTCCAAAACACTAGATAAAAAGATATTGATCTACTCGAGATCAAGACCCATTCTCCTTGAATGAAATGGCAAACACAATATGTTATAGTAATGAAGAATCCTTGAAGATAATAATCAATATGGTATTTTTTGGAAATGATTCAATCTATCTAAAAAATAACATCAAGAAGATTCATGTTGAGAACAATAATGTCCCCTGAAATCTCAATGTTTGGTAATTAGAAAACCTAAATAAGACTAAGGATCTCTTCTCCCTCTTCGTTCCAGGGTTGTAATAATATACATCACATAAAAAAAGATCTGTAAGATGATTAATAAGATTCATAAAGTTGGATGAAATAAATGAAATATATCAATATGTATCAAATTTAGTATTCACAAATGATGAAGATATAGTAATGGTAGATGCCACTTATGCGAGAACAATATCTACTTCATCTATATACTCTTCCACTACATGCAGGAGCTTCATTCTAGATATATGAGGATGGAATCCATTTTCTATGAAGAATATGATTTAATAATAATAATTTTTGTTGTATATGTTCTCATGACAATATAAGTAGTAGAAAAGGAATTGAGGAACTCCTTCAAGTGAAAAGATTATCGATAGGAACCACAAAACATGACTGCCGTAGTGAAATACTGTTTCATATTCATTTTTTTCACTGGTAAAAAATAATAGGGGATCTTTCAAAAACTATAATGCGTCTTTAAAACAAATTTTTTTGATAACTGACATGATAAATGTACTAAATTCTCATCCATTTATGGGTACTCATAGAACTACTACTCGCAGAAAATGGAACACCCGTCAGGACTGACATACCAGCCCAGTCCGTTTCGACCATCAATACTCTATCAAGCACATTAGCATGAGAATTCATCTTTAGTAAGAAAACATGAAACAAATATCATATAAAATACCTATATAAAACCTCCGAGTCTTAATATTCTTTTTTAGCATAGTCATATGTACAAATAACACATGTATAGTAAAAAGGTTTTTTTAATTTTCATAGTCCTATTAGCATGCTTGAGTTTCAAAAAAATAATATCCTTGGCTAATACCATCGAATCCGGATATAAATGGTTAGTGAAAACAACATTATATTATATCCAATCTATCCCATCATGTTTCTTTTGCATCACCATTAGGTCCCTACATCTCCATATAGGTCCCTCAAGAATAAAGATGTAACATTTTACCATGATTTCATCTAGATTATACTTGTAATATAATAATAATTAAATTGTACTCATGTAATCCTAAACCTCATGATGGTCATTGGAGCCTTTGAATGTAGGTAGATACTAGAAAAGGAATATAACGACCCATACTTTACATACATTTTTATTACATCAGAATTGAAGCATACTTATTACAACATATAACAAAACCATGAAAGGACCATATAGGTATAGTGTCTTTAGAAACTAGGAAACGTAAACAACTAGTTCATAAAGCGTCTACAATGACTCCAATTTATTTCATCATATATATAGTCCCTTTTGGCATATCTTACTTAATAACCTTCTTCCAAACCCGGGGAAAGAAAAAATACAAAAGGGTGAGCTCAAATTCTCATTAAGGGTAAAAAAAAGAAATATCAATCACATCATATTCATAAGAACATAACTTTTGGAAATCTTAACCTGCAAAAGAGATCATAATTTCATAACATGGGATAGATCATGGTAGTGAAATGTAATCCCAATAATTATAACATATAACATGAAACTTTGTGGCATGCTCACATAATCATAGAGAATCATTTCTTGTTAGTAAAGACTCATTGCCAAGACTATCTTAGTGGACAAAGTCCATTTCTGAACTGAGTTCACTCCTCGTTTCAGTCCTGTTTCACTGAACCGGTTTAACCTGCCGTTCCAGCCATGTCTATCTCTTGAGATATAAAATCTTTACCCAATGAATTGGAGGGAGATATAGGTACCACTCATCTCATAATGATACCATTCATATGTGTGCCACAAAATCATAAATCATACATCATTGCATAACCCATGTAATAAAAATGGGAAATCTTAAACATCATGACATCATAAAACAATTCATATAAGATAAAGGAATTCATAAAAATATTTCCATCACAAAATAATCGAGTAAATGTAATAATAGGGATAGAAACATAACCTTATATTATCTTAGATGGAAAATAATTTTGATAACACACTTGAACTCCATTCTTGAGGAAAATATCCTTTCTACTTCAAAAACATTTTCCTTTATTAACATGTCATACAATTTTAAACAAAAAGAAGTTGATTAAAAATAAACTTGAAAACTTGTAAAGGAAGCTTCTTAGAAATAATGTTTTAAAAATCTATTCATGTCGTATAAGTTAAAAAAAACATTCTTCTCGTACTTTTGTCGGAAAAGTCAAAAAGTACCTCGTATGAAAAATGACAAAAGATTCCTTTCATATCTTTTACTAAAAACTCACCAAAGGGTAAAATAGGTTATAAACAATTTTGGGTGGATGGAAATAATATTACATATTTAGGGAACAAGGATGTGGATGATAAAATACACCCCAGTAAATTCCAAAGTATAAGAAATCTCGGATAAAAATGAGATTGGGATATTTCCCCTTACCTTAGGTCCGATTTGCTTCGTAAGTGTCTGAACCTCCTCTTCTTTGAAGTGATTCTTTGAGACCTCCTTTTAGGGCACTAAAATTGGTCTTTGAAGAAGACCAGGACCTCTAGGATGTTTCTAGGGAAGTGTAGAGGATAAATTGTCAGGGGTTGGCCGAGCTTGAAGGCTCAAATTGGTGTGAGGAGAGGGAGGAGGTGCCCTTTTATAAGGGAGGAGAGGGGCACCTTTAGAATAACTAAACATATTATTTTATTATAAAGTCAAATTCGGTTTTTAATATCTCCAAATTAATATATTTCAAAGATAAGGTGGTTAGGGATCGAAATACTCTCATCCAATAGAATTTATAAAAATTTAGGTATCAATTTTAACCTTATCATATAGATTTAACTTTAAGTTAGATAATTTAACTTTTATCGTGTCTTCTTGTTTTCTTACACTGTAAGGTTAATAATCTTACCATATCAAGCCAAACGAACCCCAAGTTGTTTATTATTAATATATATAACCTTATATAAGTCATTTGGCCGAACCTTAGATTTTTAGGAATAAAATAACAATTAGTAATATATTATATTTTTAAAAACTATTTTATGTAAATTTTGACACTATTTAGTAATTGATTTTTGTGAAAATCATAACCGACTTATTAGTTCAAAATAAGTTACTTAAATAAATAATAACATGTCATATTAATCTATAAAATCAGTGTAATTCATAAAAAGTCTCATATTACATTTATTTCGGTATTTATAACATCAATTATGTCAATATTTCATTAATACGATAATTACTGCATCATCATTGTGTCATAAATATATTAAATTATTTAATGTCTAAAAATTACAAATAAAATACCATTATGTAGGAAATCTTTTTAGATTTCTAATGAATATTTATAGTTGAATTTATCTTATGTATAACCCCATATTAAAAATGATTTACTTATTAAACTTTGATTTTAACTATTTTAACCCTTCTTTTAATAAATTAATAATAAATGTCCTAATCTAATACAAGTGTGCAAAAATGGTCATATTTTATTCCTAAGGTTGTTTTTGGTAGAATTAAACTTGTCCAATAGAATTAGGACATGTGTTAGGGTAATAATAATATCATTTTTATCCTCAATTGCCCTATTTACTTTTAACCGTGGTAAAAAAAAGTAAAAAGTTACGATTCACCAAAAAATTATTTTCATCTCATTGAACCACATTTTACTTACTATCATCAACCGTGTCTCTCGGAGTTTTAAAATTCCACTCACAGAAGCGGTAAAATTATGTTTTATGAAAAATTCATTTTTTTATCTACCACTTAGTGGTTTCACTATTCATCAAAAAATGAATGTTTCCAGAAAAATAAAAAAAATTAGTCCTAAGCTATATTTGATATTATGAACTCAAAAATGATGTCTATTTTACCTAATTAAAAACATATCATTTTCATTAATTAATTTAAAAATTAATTCCCGTCGTCAAAACAAATAGCGTGTTCTTAAGAGATAATAACTATCAAAAGATTGACACTTGTTTATGTCTGGTTTAAATGTGAAATTACATCAAATGACCAAAATTGTATTAAATTGTAAAAATATATTCTAAATATACTTTAAAACCACTCAAATTAATAATTTATCACTATTAATTGTTTCGATTAAAAAGGTTGTTTTTAATTAAAATTTAGTAATTTTCACTATTCATCAGAAAATGAAAGTTATCCGAAATGTACCAAAATTTCACCCTAAGCTAATTTCAATATTCCAAATCCAAAAATGAAGTCCATTTTGAAAACTAAAATTTACAAAATTTCAAAAAGTGGTTATTACTATTCATAACGTCTAGTTTTAATAAACTTTTAATAGCATATCGTTGTTTAGTGAAACTCGTTATTGCGTACTACACACGCTATCGAGGAAGGTCGCGATTGCATGTAATGCAAGGCAAGTCAAGGATGCATTCTATTCAAGATCCTTTTGGTGTAGCGTACAACACAAGACATTAATGAAATTAAAAAAAATTCATAAAATCTCGGGGTGTTACATTCTACCCCCCTTAAAATGAATTTTTCCCTCGAAATTCATTGGGGTTATACATGGTTTACTCCTCGAAAGTTTCATTAATAGAAACCCACATCGTAAAAAGGAATACCAAAACCAATCTTCAAAAACAAAAGTATGAAACATAACGATTACCCAAATAAACTAATCACTGGGTTTCCACATAGATGAAAATATGGATATGGAAGAGAAATCTAACCATCATGTTCTGATGGATAGTGGTAGAGAACATGGCTATGGAAAAGCCAGAAATCACAAATCCATAGATTTTTTATGATATAAGGTACCATCTGATTCATCATATATAAGGGCACTAGGACAACATTTTTGGTTTTCAAGATCATTTCCCTAAAGTTGAAGAATTTGAATTAGAATAAATACTTACATTATTTTGGTACAACCTCACTATTGTTCTTGCCTTGAACAATTTCCACTTCATCTCTTAAAGAAATTAATTTTAATTTTTTTTATTCGTGAAGTGTTAGCAGATCATGTGATAGAATGATGGGTCATTCCATCTATCTCAAACAAAATGTTAGCAAAAGTTATTAAATATACATAAGTCAATCTATAGTGAGATTAATCATATATGGTTCCTAAAATAGACTTATACTTATTATATTATACTGCTTAATATAATAAAACTTGTTTCTACTAAATAAGGACTTCCTGTAGGCCAGTGGTAGGCGATAAAGGCCAGTCGCACTTCAGTTGTGGGTTCGATTCCCACGGCCTTGTCCGATGGGATGGGTTGTCACCCATCTTGAAGGTTGTCTTTTTTCTAAAACTATATTACTATAACATCCCATCAATAATATTGAAAAATGTTCTATCATTAAACAATACTAACTTATGTCCAACATAATCCATTCCAATCTTTATGCTTATCTAAAATACTTCGGTCCATGCTCATGGAATAAAGAAAAAGATTACTTGAAATGTCACCAACCAAGCACGTGAATACCAACATTTATCCCCCATATATATTGTTGGTCAAATTCCAATCATGTATTCTCTTGAAAAATGAATACCCATTAAACCTTGGTGAAAACATTAATGATGTCAAAAGTTAACTCTTTCCACATACAAAAATCCAAAAATTCTATATACTCAAACCATGATATAACCTTCTCCTTATATCAGTCACGAGCTCATGAATACTATCAAACATTTAATTTTCTCCTTATCCCTTCATTATGTGCATATCATCTACATTCCAAAAATATCTAAATAACCATTCATGGATACTGGTACCATTAATCATACGCTTCCAAAACTCATGCAAATACAACACTGTAACATTCCTTAGATATCTCTTTATTCCATAGTACCATGAGATTACTTATACAACATTACACATGATAAACATGTAATCATTCCACTACATTCTATTGACTGAGCTTCAACAATTCTTTCATCTCACATCTCATTTGTAGTCTCTTCATCATCATCAACATAAATAATACCCATATGACCATACTGATTCTCTTCATGAGACTTTCCATTAGGGAATTGGTTTTCATAATGCCCGTACATTCCACATTTAAAACATCTAATCATTGTTGATGTCGTAGCAATACCATTATCCTTGTCCATGGTGTTAACTGAACCTTTTCCTTTGCACTTACTGGCTTTGTGTCCTTCTTTTCCACACCCAAATCATCTTCCAGTTCATTTGGAACATTCTCCTTGATGCCTCTTCCCACATGATTTACATAGGGGAAATTGAACTTTCTTTCCTCAATGATCATCATGAAACTCCATCTTTCTCTTATTAGCTGAGTCAGGAAACATACCAAATTTTACTTTATTGATCATATTATGAGATTGCTGATTCGACATAATAATGATGATTGGACTTAAAAATCCCATTTCATTTGGTTTCTCATGAAGAATATCATTCCATTGTCCATCACATCCTCTATTATCGTGAATCATCTTGTTTCTAGCCGTTTTCTAAAACCCAAAAAGAATTGTGTGAGAGGAAAAAATCATGCTAGGGAAAACAACATAATAAAGGGGGAGTACCATCGATATCTAACATCTTGGGTTACTGTAATTCTAGTACTATAACCTATACGTAACCTTATGGACATCCCTAGACATACCTTATAAATATCTCTAGGGATCTTACTAATGTTCTCGAATCCTAGTTTCCAAAGGTTGACTAAACCTTTCCTCTGATACCAACTATAACGAACCATACTTTACATACATTGTTATCACACAAGAATTGAAGCATACTTATTACAACATATAAGAAAACCACGAAAGGACCGTATAGGTATAGTGTCTTTAGAAACTAGGAAACATAAACAACTGGTTCATAAAGCATCTACATTGTCTCCCATTTATTTCATCATATCTATAGTCTCTTTTGGCATATCATACTTAATAACCTTCTTCCTAACCTGGGGAAAGAAAACATAAAAAAGGGTGAGCTCAAATGCTCGGTAAGGGTAAACAAAAGAAATATCATTCACATCATATTCATAAGAACATAACTTTTGGAAATCTTATACTGCAAAAGAGATCATAATTTCATTACATGGGATAGATCATGGTAGTGAAATGTAATCCCAATAATCATAAAAAAAACATGAAACTTTGTGCCATGCACACATAACCATAGAGAATCGTTTATTGTTAGTCAAGACTCATTTCCAAGACTATTTTAGTGGACAAAGTCCATTTCTGAACCGAGTTCACTCCTCGTTTCAGTCCTGTTTCACTGAACCGGTTTACCCTGCCGTTCCAGCCATGTCTATCTCATGAGATATAAAATCTTTACCCAATGCATTGGAGGGAGATATAGGCCCCACCCATATCATAATGATACCATTCTTATGTGTCCCAAAAAATCATAAATCATACATCATTGCATAACCCATGTAATAAAAATGGGAATCTTAAACATCATGACATCATAAAACAATTCATATAAGATAAAGCAATTCATAAAAATATTTCCATCACAACATAATCAAGTAGATGTAATAATAGGGATAAAAACAGAACCCTATATTATCTTAGATTGAAAATAATTTTGATAAAACACTTGAACTCCATTCTTTAGGAAAATATCCTTTGTATTTTAAAAACATTTTTCTTTCTTAACATGTCATACAATTTTAAACTAAAAGAAGTTGATTAAAAATAAACTTGAAAACTTGTAAAGGATGCTTCTTGGAAATAATGTTTTAAAAATTCATTCATTCCGTATAAGTTAAAAAAACATTCTTCTCGTACTTTTTTCAGAAAAGTCAAAAAGTACCTCGTATGAAAAATGACAAAAGGTTCCTTTCATATCTTTTACTAAAAACTCACCAAAGGGTAAAATAGGTTTTAAAAAATTTTAGGTGGATGGAAATAATATTACATATTGAGGGAACATGGATGTGGATGATAAAATACACCACAGTAAATACCAAAGTATAAGCAATCTCGGATAAAAATGAGATTGTGATGTTTCCCCTTACCTTAGGTCTGATTTGCTTCGTAAGTGTCCGAACCTCCTCTTCTTTGAAGTGCTTCTTTGAGTCCTCCTTTTAGGGCACTAAAATTGGTCTTTGAAGAAGACCAGGACCTCTAGGATGTTTCTAGGGAAGTGGAGAGGATAAATTGGTAGGGGTTGGCCGAGGTTGAAGGCTCATATTGGTGTGAGGAGAGGGAGGAGGTGCCCTTTTATAAGGGAGGAGAGGGGCACCTTTGGAATAACTCAAAATATTATTTTATTATAAAGTCAAATTAGGTTTTTAATAGCTCCGAATTGATATACTTCTATGATAAGGTGGGTAGGGGTCGAAATCCTCTCATCCAATAGAATTATATAAGTTTAGTTAACAATTTTAACCTTATCATTTAGATTTAACTTTAAGTTAGATAATTTAACTTTTACCGTGTCTTCTTGTTTTCTTACACTATAAGGTTAATAAACATACCATATCAATATATATAACCTTATCTAAGTCATTTGGCCGAACCTTATATTTTTAGGAATAAAATAAATATTAGTAATATAATATTTTTTTAAAAACTATTTTATGTCAATTTTGACACTATTTAGTAATTGATTTTTGTGAAAATCATAACCGACTTATTAGTTCAAACAAAGTTACTAAAATCAATACTAACATGTCATATTAATCTATAAAATCAGTGTAATTCATAAAAAGTCTCATATTACATTTATTTGGGTATTTATAACATAAATTATGTTAATATTTCATTAATAAGATAATTACTACATCATCATTGTGTCATAAATATATTAAATTATTTAATGTCTAAAAATTACAAATAAAATACCATTATGTAGGAAATCTTTTTAGATTTAAAATGAATATTTATAGTCTAATTTATCCTATGTATAACCCCATATTAAAAATGATTTACTTGTTAAACTTTGATTTTAACTATTTTAACCCTTCTTTAAATAAATTAATAATAAATGTCCTAATCTAATCCTAGTGGGCCTAAATGGTCATATTTTATTCCTAAGGTTTTTTTTGGTCGAATTAAACTTGTCCAATAGAATTAGGACATGTGTTAGGGTAATAAAAATATCATTTTTATCCTTAATTACCCTATTTACTTTTAACCGTGGTAAAAAAAAAGAGTAAAAAGTTACTATTCACCAAAAAATTATTTTCATCTCATTGAACAACATTTTACTTACTGTCATCAGCCGTTTCTCTCGGATTTTTAAAATTCCACTCACTGAAGCGGTAAAATTAAGTTTTATGAAAAATTCATTTTTTTTATCTACCACTTAGTGGTTTCACTATTCATCAAAAAATGAATGTTTCCAGAAAAATACAAAAAATTAGGCCTAAGCTATATTTGATATTATGAACTCAAAAATGATTTCAATTTTACCTAATTCAAAACATATTAGTTTCATTAATTAATTTAAAATTTAATTCCCGTCGTCAAAACAAATAGCGTGTTCTTAAGAGATAATAACTATTAAAAGATTGACACTTGTTTATGTCTGGTTTAAATGTGAAATTACATCCAATGACCAACATTGTATTAAATTGTAAAAATATATTCTTAATATACTTTAAAACCACTCAAATTAATAATTTATCACTATTAATTATTTCAATTAAAAAGGTTGTTTTTAATTAAAATTTATTAATTTTCACTATTCATCAGAAAATGAAAGTTATCCGAAATGTACCAAAATTTCACCCTAAGCTAATTTCGATATTCTGAATCCCAAAATGTAGTCCATTTTAAAAAAATAAAATTTACAAAATTTCAAAAAGTGGTTATTACTATTCATAATGGCTAGTTTTAATAATCTTTTAATAGCATATCGTTGTTTAGTGAAACTCGTTATTGCGTACTACACACGCTATCGAGGAAGGTCGTGATTGCGTGTAATGCAAGGCAAGTCAAGGATGCGTGTTGTGCAAGATCCTTTTGGTGTAGCGTACAACACAAGACATTAATTAATTTAAAAAGAATATTTTTCATAAAATCTTCGGGTGTTACAAGGAACCCCTAATCACGATTCATGAATTCAACCCATTAGATGTTCCACTAATGGAGCCTGTATGAGAATGGGTGTAGGAGTTTGTCCCAGATCTTGGACAACACTCACAAAAACCTCAACTAGAATCAGATCCACAAGAGGATTTTTTCACAATGGGTCATCAGCAGCTTCCTCCTTGATCAGATTTGCACATCTTCTCTAAGCCATGATTTTGAACAAAATCAAGATATAGCAACCAAGACATTATATTAACACCACAATAGTGAAACCAGTGAAATTAATTCAATCATATAATAACATAAGATGTTGATTTCGTCTTATCAAAAACAAAAAGGGGTAAATATAAAACAAATCCTCCAGGTACTTTTATCTTACCACCACTATTGACTGAAGGCTTATTACAGTGAGAGATAGATTGAAACTCAATCTCAACTAGCTCATATGACCCAAAAAAGATAAATCAAATACATACTCATATCAATTAAATATGCTTAACCTATACCTTTGATACCACTTTTTCCTGATCCATCTTGTATATTCTGGTAATTTAAAACAGAACTAGTCCTAAAATTTTCTAAATGGAATTCCTAATACCCATGGAATGAATAATAGAAAATGGAATTAAACAATATGAAAGTGGGAACAATGTTTCAACAAATATAATAGATGTAATATATATAAGTATGTACAAACACAAGGAAATATCCACATACGAATTGTACCAAAATTCATATAGGTATAAATAACTGAAAGTACATCATCAATCTACAATGAAAAAGATGATTCAAAACCCCTTCCATAATGAAAATAGGTATCCATGACCGATAGATTAAGAACAATAACATCTTATATATGTAACTTTTCCTTTATAAGAACCTAAAAAATATAATCTACAAATAATTATAGGCACATGTAGTGTTTCAGTTAAAATACTTATCAATTATAATAAGGATTAAATACTATGATGACAAAATTAATTAACCAAATAATGATTTCCATATTAAATTACCAATAATGTAATTTAAAAATAATATTAAAAATAAATATTGCTTTACATTTAAAATTATTGAATCATTTCTACATAATGGCTTAATAAAAATTCTAAAAAAATTGTTTACATAAATTCACAAGGCATTTGTCAAATATTTTTGAATCAATGGAATATATATCAAAGAATAAAAAATGAGAAACATTGTAATATTCTAAAATGTTTGATATTTTTAGCTTTAGGGACTCCTCACATTCTCAAATATGTTCATAAAAAAAATGTGTTCACACACGTTGCATCTGAAACTGGTCATATATGAACCATAACCATTACATCAAAGATGTGACATGCTGCATATGTTTTGTTAGAGTTGTAATTTTTCAATAGATCCTTTTCCCAAATAACTCACTAGCTAATTTGTGTGTCATGTTAACTAATAACAATCAACAGTTGATAATTTATTCTATATATATATTTTTTAAATTCGTGTATCCCATTTTCCAATTTCAATATGATGATTTTCATTTAAAATCAAAAACATGTTGCAAATAGAATCATGAAATTTTAAAGGAATAAAACAATGGGTGTCTGAAAAAATAATTTTAATTTTTTTCTCAAAAACAAATTTGAAATCAATTTTTCAAATGAACGTCAATTTTGAATTATTAAATTTTAATTACACGCTTTTATTTCCAAATTCCACCAAATTCCAAAAACACATCCCAATTCAGGGTAAATAGATTTTTCCCCAATTCTGTAACAAATCAAATACCAATAAAAAATTTACATGAAAATAGGTTTTCAAAATATAACTAAATAGTATTTAATGTCAATCAAACAATTTAGTGTTAAATAAATTTGGCCAAATGTAGAGTGAACCACCTACCATAGATCATAGAATCACAAAAACAATAATGAAATGGAAAACACAAACAAAAAACATTGGAAGAGGAGATGAAAGTTTAAAAAAATTAGATTAATAATAAAAAATAGGTTAAATTATACAATGAAAAAATGATCTATCAACCTCTAAGTAATAGAGATGAAGTGATCTGTAGAGAAGGAATGAGGGGAGAAATCATACAATGAATGGACCATACAAAGATCTCATTTATTTTCTCTACCTAGGATATGGTTTGGAGGTGAAAAAATTGTATATAGAGATAAAAAAATACTAAGGAAAACATTCAACTCCATGTTAGGTCCAATTCAAGATCAATATAGCAGTTTTAGAAGTTTTTAATGTAATTTATGATTAATTAAAATCCACATGAATGGTTAGTTCGACAGGGTGGAACATTTTCTCAAACAATGAACACAAACCAAGTTCCATGAGAAGTGGGATATCATGGTATCTCCTTGTTGGGTGCACATTTTTTTTAAATCAATCACAAATGGAGAAAACTATCACTATTTTTGTTTTCACGATTTGCACTAGAAGGGCTCATAGTTTTTGGAAAAATGTGTACCAACAGTTTCATAACAGGTGCCCTTTATAATTTCCAAAATTTAACCAAAATCACCCGTAAACAATACCCAACCAAATAATGATTAAAATGGTGTTTAATTTATACCTTAAAATAGGTATATGATGTTACAACGAGTACAATAGAGCTTTTTTATCATTGATTTTATATTTTATTTTTCTAATGTATAAGATTTTAATGCTTCCAAATATGTTGTTTGGATATGGATGTTTTTACAAGAGTTTGATTTAATAGCTACCAATAAATTCCTATCAGATAATTTTTTAGTGATACTATAGTGGGTGATCTTTAATATAACCATTGTCACACACATGGAGGCCGAAAATACTCTTTTAAGTATCTCCTCTAAAGATATTTTTCACAAATTGTTGATATTGTAATGAGTAGGGTTTCCATGGATGATAACATGGTGTAAAATTTAACAATTGGTGTATCATAGATGAATCATGAGTGTCATGTTAGAGCTAGTTAATTGATGTTTATTAGTATTTGGATCTAGTACAATTGTGAGTATTTATGAGTTGGTTCCCTAAATCCAACTTCTATATACATTATTATTACATTCATTCACTGTTTTAAATATTAAATAACTTTTTGTCACATAATTATAGTTATAATGTATGATATAGTGTGTGGTAGCTTTATAAAAGTTATTTTAACGTATAATGCTCATAACAGTTCCCATCTACGATTATAACCCAAATGTTCCACGAAAATATTCATAAATATATGTTATTTATCCATATAATATCATTTTATGGTAAATAGATGATAAATGTTATTATGGGTAGAGACCCATATGTCTTTAAGGAACATTCTCAATGAATATTCCCTTAAAAATTTCCAGTGTATGAGATTTTGATAACATAACCCACCAGTAGTAAGTCCGCATTTAAATATGACATTGGTTATTCTTCTCCATAGAAATTTATATTGACCCTTACATGTTAAAATTATTATTAATTAATATAATTTTTCATGTAATATTATGTATTGATGAAAACTATAATGAATTTTATTTATGGGGAATTAGGCTATGTTGGGAACATCACTAGTGATATTACATTACTAAATAATTATGAAAAGGATTTTTCCATTCGGTTATTATTTAAAGTTGATATATCTGGCCATTTACAAAAAATTATTAAAACCTAATTAAATATATGGATATGGGTTTATATGGGTCATTCCAACTGTATAATGTCAAATAATGAGTTATAATGAACATCGGTAGATGGAATTAACATTAGAAATTTTTTAACTGATACATCATGTTAAAGGGATTCTATTACAAAGTAAGTGTTCATAGGAGAAGTTTTACCCTTACAAAAATCAATTATTTCCCTATGGATTCTGTAGTGTGAAGTTATATAATATCCCAACATTTTAGGTTTTTCTAACTAATTACATAAAGAAAGAGGCCCATAATATGACACACTAAGTGTGTCAGAAATCCTAGTTAAATTCATTTTCAAATTTCAAATGTTATAAAATATAGTCATCCAATGTCTTCATTTATTATTATTCAATATTGTATTATTAAAAGTATTTAATAATGAGAAATTTTTTTAAAACAATTTATTTAAATATTAATAAATATTTTATAATAATATTTAATTAATAAAATATTTATTATATTTATCAAAAAATTATTCAGTGACAATTATTTATAAAATAATATATGTTTATTTTAGGATAGAAAAATATTGATGATGGTTATTGAATGGCTTTAATAGTCATTCATGAAATGATATATTACATATAATTTAAATTTAAATTTTATTTATTATTTAACGATTAATATTTATTTTCCCTCATGTGGTATGCATTTTTGGAAAATAATAATATTATTACTATTAATATTATACATGGGGTTCTTTAAGGAGTGATTGGATAAGGTCTTATGAGAAACTACCAACCCCAAACAATATTTATAAATAACCGGTTATTTCATATTTCATGGATAACATCTTTTGGTGCATAATATACTGAGAGATAAATCCCTCAAACCGAAGAATGAATCATCTAAAGAATGTGATAAAAACCCTATTATACGTCCCTCAATTTTAGTTCTAGATTTTGAGACAAAATCAGGAATCATTAATTCATGAGGATATTCCAACTACAATAAATGATGAACAACATAAGCCATGAAAATAGATCGCACAAAAACCTGGTTGTTCTATAGTGACATTATGAGATTTGGAGGTTGTGTGGATAAATTCTATAGAGATTATACGCATAGATAATTTGACAAAATGATAGTATGGAAAAATTATTATTCTTATTCATCAAAAAGTAAAGAATTACAAAACAAGGTAATTATAAATCTATCTATCAATTAGTTATTATTTATATGAGATGATATTATATTCATAGTTATAGGTCATTAAAGTAAATTAGTCATTGATTTAGTTACTTTGGTTCTACAAATAATTTTTTTATATATCATATTCATAATTGATTTTAAAACATTTTGAGTTTTCAATGCCTAATTAAAGCTTCCACTGCACTTGGAACCCTCGCATGGATCATCATCACATAGTAGAAAGAATTCTAAAGGGGATTGGTTTCACTCTCCATTCCTAGAAACATGGTGGAAAAATTTCAATGGGGTATTGTGTTCACTCCCCATTAATAGAAAACTATTGTAAAATGTTCCATAGGGTATTGGGTTTATACTTCATTCCTATAAATATAAATGAAAATTCCTATCACAAACCATTAAAGCATAACGGGCCAAAAAGGGGTCCGAGTATGGTTTGACCCGCTCGGACTGACCCGACCCCAAAGTGGATGGGCTCAGTATAGTTCATCTATGCCTTTTTCGGCCTACTTGGCCATGGGATCGGCCCACTAGGTTGTGGGCGCGGCCCGCTTGTGGTTGCTCTGGACCATCCAACCAAACTGGGTGCAGCCTGCTGGACGAGTGTGGTGGGTCTTCTCCCCTCTCGAATGGATTTGTCCATTTGTGTCTGCAAAGTCGTGATGCCAATTGGGGCCACACCTCCTGGTCGACCCATGTGGATCGGCCTGTCATGTACCCCCATGCATGGGTCTTTCCCCTGCCTATCTCGAAGCTGCAACCCTCCTCTGCGGCGTTCCACCCTTGCGCACTGCTTACCTTATCAGCAGTACCAGATGGTGATGCACTACCTGGCCGGTCTACGTGAACAGGCCAGAAATGGACATTGTTGGCTCCAAAATTTGGGAAGAAAAAAACAAATGAATGCAATTGGGTATGCCTCGCGTAGACCGCTCGCGGAGTCCCCCATAGCCCTACAGACGGCGTGAAGCTCCCCTTGAAAAACCCACTGTGGAGCCAGAAGGAAGGATGCTTCATGAACCCCTTTGATGGTTGTGAAATTGTCGTGCAGCTAGAAGGCATGATGATCCGTGAACCCCATTGATATTCAAAAACCTATAACAGATCTCGATGGCGAGATCCTCGGCAGGTACGACAAAAAGCCATGTGGCTTTGCGCCGAGTGAGCCCTGCTTCGCAGGGCCTCTTGCCTTTAAATACCAGGATCTCCCGAAGAACAAAGGATGGATCCACCAACCATTCACCTTCTAAGCTCCTGAATTGAAAATAAATCTCTCCTCTTCAAATCATGAGCTATTCAAGGTACTTTTGCATCACGAAGTGCATCCCACTTTGCATAATTTCATCAACTATTCAAATTGGGATGCCCTTCGCAAATCCCATTGGACTCTATGAGGGAAAGAGATCCCCAAGGGTACTCATGTTGTCACAGAGAATTTATGATTTGTGAAGTACCCTTCATGCACATGTGACCCACATGATAAGGCAAGGTCACTATGCTTTGCGAAGCACATTGCTTCAAAATGTTATGATTCATGATGAATCCTGGCTTCAGGAAGCACTGCTCTATGAATACCTTTCTACTTCGCAGTGCACCTTCCATATAATCCTATGCCCTATGCTTAGGCTAGGCCACTCCACTTCTCAAAGAACACCCCTTCGCGAAGAACCTCCACTTCATGAAGCACCAGAGCTTTACAAGGCATCTAACTATGAACCCCTTTTCTATACAACTCCTTTTCCAATAAGGCCCTTCAGGTTTGCATGAAGAAATTTTAAGATCTCCTGGGAGACACTTCCTGTTGCATTACTTTGCCTCATGCTTCATTGCATAGTCATGGTAACGGCTATTGCATCTTCACATATCCATGGTAACGTGGACCCCTCAATGGGTCACTCTATAAAACCCCATAAATACAAAATTACTGATGCCTTACCTTTCTCAAGGGTGGGAGGGTATTAGTTATGTATGTCCTAAGGGGTGCGGAGTGAACCCACCTCGTCTTAACTAAAGGACATTAAACATTCAATCACCATCGTCCAAATCACATGACGTTAATCTGTGACCTCTCCCTATGCCTTAGAGACAGGGTGCCCCATCTCGGACATTCTCCATTCCCACTCGTCTCCACGGGAGAGAGATGATTCCTCACATGGAATGTGATCCTCTTTATCGGAGCAGCATTTGTCTATGGGGAAAGGGAAACCACCTTGGTGTAATCCCCTAGCCTTTTTTGCATGAGGTAGTACCCCTACTCCTCCATTATTCATCGGTGCTATAGAATAAGAGGTGAGAGGGGAAGAGTGGCCTCCGTTATCCTTACCCTCTCCCTTTAGGCTTTGTTGTCACCAGTCCTCCATCTTTGAGTGAGTCCTAATATTCCTCTCCTAGGGCTGCTAACCATGTGTAAGCCCCCTGTTTCCTCATTGGGCCACTAACCATGTGTAATCCCCATTCCACTTCCCATGGATGCCCCTTTCATGATGTGATCATCAGGTATTTTATGCCACATGTTTCATACACCGAGCATGACTCGCGTGGGATTAGAGTAAGCCTCAACCATGACATCAACCCTGGGAAGTTTAGAGTGTAAGCCCCACACCCATTCCGAACTACTCAGACTTTAATCCTTGACACGAAAAGGTACGTAGGAACCCTCCATGAGGCTCAAGACCAACAACTTGTGGTCACTGACCACTTCACATTGGTTCACCACACTAAACCTAGGGAGCCTATTGAGTAAGCCCCACACCCATCCCTAACTACATGGACTTTGTTCCTTACCAAAAAAGGCTATGTAAGAAGCCTCCCTGAGGTTCAATCCCAACAACCATTGGTCCCGACCCCCTTTCAGGTCGGCACACCAATACCCCTTTTTGAACTACATGGACTTTGATCCTTACTAAGGCAAAGTACGTAGGAAGCCTCCCTAAGGTTAAAGCCCAAAACCCAGTTATGACCCCCTTCACGTCGGTCCACCTTCATCCCATGTGACATTAAACTACATGCCACCTTTTCATCCCATATGATGTCAAATTGTACCTATTCAAACTATGTATGTTGGATCCCTGTCTCCTAGACATGGTACATAGAAAGCCTCCATGAGTTTCAACCCTATCCAGCGGTAAGCTGTTGTCACCCCATCTAATGATAAGCCATTGTGACCCCATCCAACGGTAAGCCTTTATGACCCCATCTGACGGTAAGATGTTGTTGACCCATCCAGCGATAAGCCATTGTGACCCCTGCATTGGAATGTAAGATTTCATGACTGTATTCAACAGTAATCCATTGAGCCCTATTCGATGGTAAGCCAACGTCATATGAACTATGTATGATTGATTCCTATCTCCTTGACAGGGTATGTAGGAAGCCTACCTAAGGTCCAACCCGAATCAAAGGTAACAGTTTGTGTCCCCCTATTGGGGCCCACATATTTGGTCCTCCCCTCGAGCGGCAGACCAACCTGGGCTGCTATTCATTCATAAGCCCCATTATATCAATGGGTCATTTTCCTCTGCGTACACACCCTGATTTCATGCACCAACCCGGATATTCTATTTCTTCCAAATCCCATACATGCGTCCACTTTCAAGGGTTGCCTCCTCAGGTGTCCCATCTTCCCACCAAACTACACAGACATCGATTCCCTACTACAGGGATACTTAGTAGGTTTCTTCAAGGCTCGAGCCCAATGTCACCATTTTCCTCACATCAATTCCATATCATTCTCCCTCTACTTCATTCGACTCTTCATCATCCATCTTTATTCTTATGAGGTCATCCTCATCTGGGTGGGATAATTACAATTCATATCCTCACTATTCCTAGAAGAAATCGGTTGACTAACAACATGTTATCCCTAGTATTAGTGCTCCCACTAAGGGTTGAACCCATATGGTTCACTCTAGTCAGTGTTCCGATCAGTCTGATCTGTCTGCACTAGACATGAAACCGGTGACATACCATGTGTTGTACATGGGAAGCTGAGTTAAACCTTAGAGATATGCATATGGAATATAATTCCCTGCATTTGATGTGGTATTCCTTCAGTTTCTCCACCATCGAGAAGCCCTATCATAAGGGGAAGAAATCCAGACACGCCAGCATTCCAGCGTCCTGACACTCCAGTGAATTACCAACGTGACTACTCTAACTGAATGCTTGGTGCCCCGAATGGACCCCTTGGAATTTCCAATCAGAATTAACATAATTAACCAGTTTCCATAAAATCATGGCACTAGGAAGAGTTTCAAAAAAAATTCTTAATCTATAAGAGAGTCACGGACTAGGTAATGAGTTCTGAGGATGAATCCACAGAAGGAGGAACTGACATCCCATCATCACATTTATATCAAGGAGAAGACATCCTCAAAATAGCGATGGATGCTTCCTGACTCTGGAATACTGGAATGCGGGAAAAAACAGTGTTGTCGTCCTCGAATCAGACAGATGTGTGCGCCGCGATGAAAGCATCAGAAATAGAGTCGCCGACGTGGGTTAGCCATCCACCATGGATCAAAGCTGTGACATTCATTCGCGCTACACCACTATAGTGTGCCACCATGCTTGAACATGGTTGGAATTTTCCAGCCACTACTTTTTCAGCTATAGTACCTTCTGGTGGCGTTGTTCCTTCGAGGCTGGTGGGTGCCGGCTGCTGCCTCCCTCAGTCGTCGGCGCTGCCGCGCTCGCATAGCTTCTTCGATCCACTGATGAATCTCTAGCAGCCCTTTTTTATTTTCATTCTTGCCTACCAGACACTCGAGATGATGGATATGCTGCTTGGCCCTCGGTTCCGCATTGCCTTTATATATTCTGGTATCCCACGAAGAACACAACCATAACCGAGTTCTCCGGAGGGTTCGGGACTTGTTCATTTGACATGTGCCCTCCATGTTAGCAAAATAACATGAGAAGAATTTCAATAAGGAAACATCTCATAGGTAAACAACAAAATCCCCTACTATGTTTTGGTTGGAAGGCGCTGCAGATGAGGATTTAGTGTCTGTGTTTGAAGGTGTTCATCGGCGATTGCCGTTGTCCGTCGATTCCTCCAACGACCGATGCTCCATCACCATTCTTTGTCGGAGCAGGAAGTTGACATCATTTCATCAGAGCTTCCTATCATATCTATGCCAAAACCCAATCCTAATGACTTATTAAATAGAATAAAAGAGGGGAACAATGCACTGTACAATTAACGTGGTTCATCAATTATTTTAATTAATGATCCTATTAATTCACCCAATAATTCATTTACTCAACCAATTAATTCTCCCAGCATTGCAGTTACACAACATAAGATTCAAGCCATTAAATGGTCTAATGTTGCACTATGTTCTCACCACTGTTTGTCCAACATTTTTAAAAAAGAAAAAAAATAACCTTTAGTTATTATATTATTTTTTTATATTTTCCATGAAAATAAATTTTTTCATCTTACCCATGCCGGTCAAAGTAAATATTCTATTATGTGAATTCTAGAACTGTGGATTCAATGGATCCCCGTGATTTTAAATCCAAGCACCGGTTCAAAAGATAAAGAATGTCAACCGAACATTTTTAGAACGTAACTAAAAAATATTCAAAAATACGTTTTGGGATATTCAGGCCTCAGAATCACATGCTTCCAATATTCCCAGACTCATAATAATCCCAAAAAGTTTTAAAAAAATATATTGATTTTTTGGGTCTTTAAATTTTTCCCAAATTTGGGATTTTCATCCCCGAAATCTATAACAAAACTAGGAAAACAAATGGGGGTACTGAGCATGTATCTGATCCTCCTCCTCCCATGTTCTCTCATGGAGATTCCTATGATTCCAATGGACTCTCAATAAATGAATTGACCACACACAAAAGACAAACTCTTGTCAATCCTCTATCACCACTAGGAAATCCAAAAACATCGCCACATCATCAATATCTTGCTCGTCTCAGTCGATATCATCTAATGAGTCATGAACATAACTCTAAAGCTACGAAACAAGGAAAAAATTATGCGCCTAGTGCATCTATTGGGGGAAGAGATATATGGTATGCCGCCACGTCTACTCTGCAAAGGATTTAGAAAGGTCTGATGAACCTCAGAGATAACTTTCCTCCCCAACCAATCCTCTGTAATCCTCATCTTTGTGATACCCATAGGAAGACATGGTATCCCTCCTCAAACTCCAAGGGTCTCCATCTATTGTCAGCATAAGACATATCTCGGCTCTATGGATACTTCATCCACTCCTAGATGATATGAACCTTCTCTATCGTAGCCTATACCAAATCAGGACCCATAAGTGATGACTCCCCTCGGTCTTTCCAGCATCGAGTTGATCTTCACGGTCACCTATACATGGCCTAAAAAAATGCATTTCCAATGGTGGATTGATAACTATTGTTTTTTGTGAACTCCACCAGTGGAAGGTAGTCCTCCAAACTACGACCAAAATGAAGGACACAAGCATGAGGCATGTCCTCGAGGGTCTGTGTGGTCTGCTCCATCTGACCATCTTTCTGAGGGTGAAAGGAGGTTCTCAAGTGTAGATGAATCTGTAATACCTCCTTCAATACCTTCCACAAGAGGGATTTAAAATGAGCATCGCAATCCGAGACGATCCTCGATGGAACCCTATGAATTCGTACAATCTCTTGTAAATAGAGACATTCCAAACCCTCTATGGATCCATGCTCTCAGATGGGTATAAAGTTGGCTGACTTGGTGATTCAGTCAATGATCACCCTGATGGAATCATATCCCCAGGACATACATGGTAACCCTATCAAGAAGTCAATGGATACACGATACCACTTCCATTCCAGCACCTCCAGTGGATGAGCTTAGCTGGCTAGTACCTAATGCCCAACCATCACTTGTTGAAAAGTGAGGTATCGTGATACAAATTCTTCCATGGATTTATTCATCCCTGGCTACAAGTACTAATGCTGATGGTCCTGATACATCTTCTCCACCTGCGGATTTACCGCCAAAGGGTATTTTTGAACTCCTTCAACACCTCCTCTCATAGCATCATTGGTACCATGGTGCATCCTACAAAGAAAATGACATGCTCCCTACCTTTAGAAAATCCTTTAGGATACTTTCCTGAGGATATCTGAGAATGTTGGGCCTCATAGTAAACATCCCCAAGCTAAGACTTTCGAACATGATGAAGGAGTGGGGGAGTGACTGTCATAGACTAGAGGTAAGCTTATCCATCTCTATCAATGAAGGATATCTATAGCGTGACTATCTGCTATGTCCCCTCAGTCACTAACTTCAGTCCAAACCTCCTACTGAGTGTTTCTGCTACTACATTTCCCATCCAAGGAGTGTAGACTATATAAAAGATGTAGTCCTGGAGAAACATCATCCATCGTTGTAGTCTCATGTTCTTGTCTTTCTGTGACAAGATACACATGAGACTCTTGTGATCTGAGTAAATAGTAAACTGTTCACCCATCAAGTATTTTTGCCACATTTTCAACCCAAAGACCACAGTTGCTATGTCGAGGTCATGGGTAGCATAGTTTTGCTCATACTGTCTCAACTTCCATGAGGTGTAAGAGATCACAACTCTCTCCTACATCAGAACAGAACCTAGTCTGGTCCTTGATGCATCGCAGTAGACTACATACCAAATTCCTTCTTCTAGTAGCCTCAATATAGTGGCACTTGTCAGTCTCCGCCTCAAATCTGGGAAAATCTACTAGCACTTTTTCGTCCACAATAATGGATTCCCCTTCTTCGTCAAAGATGATATGGGTGCCTCTACCCTGGAGAACTCTGGTAAAAGTCTCCGGTAGTACGCAACCAATCCCAGGAATCTCCGCACCTCAGTCACACTCCTGGGTGGCTCCCAAGAAATCATTACCTCTACCTTTGCTATATCCAATGAAACTATACCATATGAGATAAAATTCCCTAAGAAGAGGAATTATTATATCCAAAACTGGAAATTTTAACGATTTTCATAAACCCGGTGCTCTTGGTGTGTGTCCAGAACTATCTTCAAGTGCGTGTCATGATCCTCCTCTATCGCAAAGTACACCAAGATGTCATCAATGAAGACTAACACAATGCGATCAAGGTAAGACTCAATTATCCTTTTAATGAGCCCCATGAACACTACAAGAGTGTTGGTCATGATGAAGGGCATAACCCTGAACTCGTATTGGCCATAACAACATCTTAAGGCTGTCTTCGGTATGTCCTCATCCTATAACTTATGCTTATGATAGCTTTATATGAGTTAAATCTTTGAAAACCACTATGCTCCCTTCACTTGGTCGTAGAGATCATCGATCCTCAATAGAAGATACTTGTTCTTTACGATCACCTAGATCTAGCACCGATAGTCCACATAATGCCTTAGACTATCATCCTCCTTCCTTGGGAACTAAATCGGGCCTACCCAAGGAGAAAAACTGGGCCATACGAACCCCATCCTCTGTATGTCTTCAAACTATACCCTCAGATCACGAAGCTCCACAGGGACCATCTGATATGATGGTGTAGATATCAATTCCGTCTCAGTGTACAATTCAATGTAAAAGTCTACTTCTCTAAGAGGGTGTAGTCCCGAAACATCTGTAGGGAATACATCAGCATACTCGTCCACCACTACTGGATAACTTAGACTCCTCTCGTCCACTACACCCATGGTGAGGCTAGCCAACTGATGAGTTATTGGTTGCACCATCCTCCAAGAAAGTATATCCTGTTCTGCGATGGTTTCCATCTCACCGGTGGAGGAAAACCCGATTCCACCCTTGAGGATACATTGTACTCTTCCTCTAAAATATCCAATCTATGCATGGATAGTGGATATCCAGTCCACACCCAAGATGACCTCATTAGGCTTCGACACAGCTACTAGGAGATCCCAGTCGAAGTTCTTTCCTCCTAGAGTTAGCTCACAATGTCTACACCAATGTTTAATCGTCAAATCATCTCCCATAAGAGTCTATAATCCTAAGGTTCTAGCGAACAACTCCATCAGATTCCCCATGATCTGAATGAGTTTCGTGGCAATGAAGGAGTGACTAGAACCATTATCTATAAAAAATGCATCTAGGGAGGAATAGAAAAAGATTGTACCTCTATTCATCACTGAAACACCATTATCATTAGCCTTTGAGGCCTGGATCCATGATTTCCCCTATCCGCCTACTCCCCGAGGTCAGGGTGGACAACCTTGGGGTGGTGGTGGTAAGACCTCAAACCGTCACCCACTGCCTGCCGCTCGGCAGACTCCCTTCCACGTTTACCACCATGCGGACCTCCTTTCTTAAACTGCTGTCATTGTATAGGAGAGCCCTCAACCATATACTGGTCATCCGTACGGTGGGTCCCAGCTCTTATAAGAATCTCCCCATCAGAAGGGCATTCTTCTGCACCCCGACATGGGTAGGGATGTTGAGAGACAATACCAAAGCCCTAATCTCCCGCCTTTTTCCGTGATCGAAGGATCGAGTCCTGAAGAAAGGGTCTTTTAATATGTATTGGAGTATAAAGAATACTCTGTGAACCTCGTCGAGTACTCTGCCACTGTCATGGTACCCGGATATAGGTCGAGCAGCTCCTGAATTCTCACAGAGCGCAACATTGTGGGGGAAAAAACTTCCAAAAAAGCCTCTCGAAGTAAACCCAAGTGAGGGTCACCTCATCGTGAGTCTGGATGGTCAAACGCCACCATATCCCTACTGATCAATGTAGAAGGCTCACTGCCAAGATCACTATCTCGTCAGCTGGAGTCCTCATTAAGTAGTAGACCCATATCATAGCCTCTAACTAGTCCTTAGTGACATGAGGATCCGTCTCTCCCCTGAGCCTCAGAGGTATCTGTACCTGAAAATATATTAAGAAACTGAGCCTTCAAACATCCTCTACCTGAACCGCCGGTAGTATATGCTGACCATCTGGTGGTGGTAGAATTGGTGGACCACACGGTGGGGCCATCTCCATCTTTGGTCCATGAGCAGATGCCTCATCGCTAGGCGGGCTATCCTCATGACCTCATATTGAGATCCTAGATGGTCATCAACATGGAGGCATCATGAGACAGATCAATATATACCATAGTTAGAAGGATATACCTGGTGATCTAAGTCTTATTCAAATAAAAGAAGCACTGATGTAACTAGTGTTTTCATGTATTGAGCTGAAAAGAGAATTCAAGGTCCTTGTGTATGGATATGTTGGCCGCCACACCAACACATGGCTCCCCTAGTCTGAACGTGGGTCACACATCAGTTAACACTATTTCCCCAACTCAAAAAATCAGACTCCCAATCATTGACGGGGAAGCGACTTCCCTCTGATACAACTTTGTCACAACCCATTTAACTGTTTCTGGGGAAAAAGGGGTCTGGGTATGGTCCGACCTAATTAGACCGACCCGACCTAGCCCGCATGGCTCGACATGGTTTGACTGGGCCTTTTTGGACCGCTGGACATGGGTCTAGCCCGGCGGGCCGCATAACCACTCAACCCAATCATTGAGCACGGGGGGTCCTCTCCCCTCCCAAATGGCTTCATCCATTCCAGTCATCAAATCCATGGTGCCAATTGGCGACGCACCTCCTGGATAGACTGCATGGCCCAACCCCTAATGGAACCAGGGGCGCTACTCTGTCCTTTACCACGGCTCGAAGCTACGACCCTCCTCCATGGCATGCCACCACAGTGCACAAGCCAGCTCAGCAGTAGCGCCAGATGCTATGACACCACATTGTTGGTCCTTGCGGATCGACCTACAATAGACCCATGGGAACAAGTCTGCCCTCTAACGTAGCCTGATGTCACAACCTTCCTTCGCGGAGCACCGCCCCACTCAAACGTAGTCAGCACTAAACGACCGCTCCCTTGTCTACAGTGGCTCCTTCGGGCACCACCGTTCCTTCACGGCCAGCAGGTTCTGGCCGCTGCCTCCCTCGGTTGTCGGCACTGCCGCACCGACGTAGCTTTTGCGAGCCACCAGTGAAGATCTGGTGGTCCATTTTCATTCACTTATGTGCCTATGGGACTCATAGGACAATTCCTACACTGCGCGACAATTGGTTCCACCTTGCTGCCATATATTCTGGTTTCCCATGAATAACACAACCATAATCGAGTTCGACAGAGGGTCCGAGCCATGTCCATTTGGCCCATGCATTATGCATTAGCATAATAACATATGAAGCATTTCAATAAGGAAACAGATCATAGTTAAATAATGAAACCCCCAACCTTTTTTCTGTTGGAAGGTGATATAGATGAGGTAGTAGGGTCTCCGTCCGAAGGAGTTCGCCAGCACTTTCCATACTCCACGGATTCCTCGAACAACCGACGCTCGATCACTGTTCTTCATCAGAGCGGGAAGTCTTCAACGCTTCATCATAGATTCCTCTAGTATCTCTCCCAAAACCCAACTATGTGATTTGATTAAATAGAAGAAAATAGGGGAACAACTCAAGCCAAACTTAATGGTATTCCTTAATAAGTTTAATTAATGAACATATTAATTATCCCTACATTGCAGTTACTCAACATATAAATTCTCCAAGCAATGTGGTTACACAACCTATGGGTTATTCCATTAAATAGTCTAACATTGCACTACACTACCACTACCATTTGGCCAATGGTTTCAAAAAAAAAACCTCTATTTATTTTATTTTATTTTTGTAAATTCCATGAAAATGACATTTTTGTCCGTCCATTGCCTGTAAAAGTTAAACACACTTTAATCAAATCCCGAAACAATAGACTCAACGATGCCCTCTATTTTAATTAGATCACCAGTTCAAAGGAGAGAAAATTTCACCCACATTTTTCGTGAACATATCTAAAAAGAGTTCAAAAATATGTTCTGGGCTCTCTGGTATTCAGAATCATGTGCTGACAATTTTTGCAGGATCATAATAATCCTAAATAATTAAAAATAAAATAAAATGGAATTTACAGGTCTTTATAATTCCAAATGGGGATTGGGTTCACTACCAATTTCATGATACATTTATGATCATAATGTATAAATATTTACCCAATTCATTAGAGAGATATACAGTTCCAACCAATCAAAAATGATAAACCATACACATGTATTCAACAAGAACATTAAAACATTCGCAATTCATAATAATAAGATTATCCTATTAAAATAAATGTGTTTCATGAAATAATCAATAATACATAATCATAATCTCCCTATAGAAATAAAATTCACGATATTTTAGATTATATTTAAACTAATGAATTTGAATTTTTAATAATGGTTTTTTTATAAAAAAATTTATAAGAAAATGAAAATTTTTAGCGAGAATTAAGATGAAATATTCCTATATTTTATGGTATCTTTTATGAAAATGATTTATAAAATAAATAAAAATTATAAATTTTTTGAAAAACATAAAAACATGGAGAGGAAGTTTCTTAAATAAAATAACCACGAAATAGAGAAAATGAATTTAAATGAAAAACCATATAAATATTTTCTTTATACATAATTATAAACAAATTCATAGTATATTGAAAATTAATCCCCATGCCACTTTAAAAAGATACATTCATGAAGAATATAAGAATAATTTTTACAAGAAATAAAAAAATATTAATAATTTATTTTTGAAATCACATAAATGTAAATATGGTAAAATGTCTAGTGGAAGATAAAATATATGATAAAAAAATTATCCTTTTAAAAAAAATTTAACACAAACCTCCTTGTTAAAAAACTATAATACTTCTTTTTTATATAATTTAAATATATATTGGATGATCACATGTAATGATACATATTTTCATTTCAAAATAATAATTTAAAACAATTTTTAGATGAAATAATACAGACATATATGATAATGATTCCTGAATGGAAGGTAGTGGTAGGGCTAGATTATGTTTTAATGATCACATTAGGTGAATTAATAACTAAAGAGAATTAGACATATTACGAAATGTAAATGTTATAAAAAATCAAGGGATAAAAACTAATAGTGGTTTTAGAGAAAATATAAAAAATCCCGATATAGGAACATAGTAAAAAAATAACAAAATACAAATAATATTTGAAAGGAAACCATTATGACTTCTATAACTATTAAATAACAATACTTTGAATAAAAAAAAATTTAATTAAAGTCAAGATGAGAATACCCTTATGAATTTCAGAAGAAATATTTAAAATCTATTAAAGGGATGAACATTATCTAGAATTATTAATTATACGAATTACATGATGGATATGGTAGAATATATTCATGATGTAGTATATACACCAGATTGAAAAGGTGTTGAATATAGTATATATGTTACCAAATGAAAATATTTATGATTAACCCCATACCTAAATCAAATGTTTCAAATAAGAATAATTTAAAATCAATTTTATAAGAAATAAATTTATTTCAACATAAACAAAATATTGAGTTAGGTTTACTTAAATTATGATAGAAAAAGTACTCATATTATATGAATATATCTCAAAAATAAAGATCATAACCTGTTGAATGAAAATTGATTTTACAAAAAAAGATACCTTGGACTCATTAATGGTTGGATGTACTATAACATAATATATTACAGATGTAATTATAAAAATAACATATTTTATAACCTTAATAATATCTATTTAATTTTTTAAACATCTTTTTTAATCATTACTTTATCATATAATATTTAGTCACAGTTTTTTTTATTGTTTGTTAATAATTATATTAGTTTTATAGACGATTTTTAATTGGGATGTCTATCCTTGTTTTTTGATATTAATTTTATAATTATCATATTATTAATGGTACTATAATAGCTATTTCATAATTATTTATTATGTTTTATTTTCATTCCATTGGTGTTTTAGTTACGGTTCATAAATAGGAAACCCTTAATAAGAAAGATTATTTAATTTCTAAAAAATAAAATTTGGTATCTTAAAAATTAAATAAATTTTTATATTACAATTATAGAACCAAAAAAATGATTTTATACATATTAATACAAATTATTACTAGATATTATGTTTTCTTGTTTATCTAATATATAAATTTATGGGACCATTTATGTAGGTGGTTAAACCAACCCAGACAAAGATCATGATATAATACATGGATGTGTATTTTTATAAAGGAATTATAATTTCATAATTACATAATAATAGTGATATTATTTTTATGTTTTTTGGGTTCTAAAATAGAATTTATATGCGGTGTATGATGAATATAAGATAATAAGCTATTATATGGAAGGAATAAATAACTTTTTCATATTGGTATGCACATTTAGGATATTAAATTTACAATCATTATTTATTATTAACATTATTAATAGGATTCATAATTCATTATTCCAAAAAATTAATATGAATATAATAATTTTTATTCATTAAATTAATTATTATAAGCATCCTTGTAAATTGGTGGTGGGAAACAAAATACATAATTCATAGAAGTGGTAGTCCACACATAACACATGCGGCGTTTTTTTAAAGTGGATAGGGGGAAGGTATAGAAAAGTTATTCTATAGGATTAATAATATTTATATTTTCCAATGAAACAAATGTAATTATCCTAGTATGGACGGAATATAAATTTATTAGGTAAAAGAATAATTGAATAATGGGGCTTGATTAATTGACCGACCACTTCCTTTTGATATATTCTATTATATTACACCTTAAATAACCTCTAATTTGTATTTTGGAATGACTAGACCCTCTAGATTATGGGAGAGATATGGGGATACATTTCGGTATCTTTTCTTCAGGTAAAATCTTATGTGGTGTAAATAATTATAGTGATTAAAATATTATTTTTTAAGGGGATGGGGATACACTTTTGTAAAAACTCAAAACTTTATATTAAAGGTAAGTTAAATTCAAATGAATTTGTATCAAATATAAAAAAATAAGTGATATGAGATGATTCATTGTGAGGCTACCACATATCCACACCAATAAGTGATATGGGATGAGAAATTTTAGGCTTGTTAACCTTAACATATCTTTTTACCATGGTTTACTTTTACTAGGTACTTTATTTTTTACCTCAAGATACTATATTATGTATAAAAATAAAATTTCCTCATTATAAAATTTGAAATTTATAATTCAAAATATGAATGTCATTTCCTCACATTCAATTTTAATAGATGGTAAAACAATTATCAACCTTTTTCTTTACCAAAGGAAATTTCTTTTATTAAATAGTAAATTCTATGCATAAAAATGAATTTATAACAAAATCACATAGTGTATTCATTTAAATGATATTTATTATTTTATGTATAAAAAAATAGAGTTATGTGAATTTCTATAAAATAGAAAACCAAAATGATCATTTATATACTTCATTAATTGGAAAAAGAAAATTTTCTTTAGATTAAAATATTACTCTGATTCCCAAAATATGAATAACATGTTTATCAACTAAACATAATGATTATATATGTAAAATTTAATTATTAAATAGATATTTTTCCAAGATAATTTTTTAATTAAATTTTCCACCCATTTATGTCATAATGATGTCATAATTTTTACTATATATCTATAAAATTATATATTGTATTATTTATATTAAAATAAAACATTCAAAAAAATTGTACATTAATCCTGATATAATATTCTCAATCAAAATCTAAAATGGAAATATTAT
This sequence comes from Viscum album, assembly GCA_963277665.1. Taxonomy (NCBI): domain Eukaryota; kingdom Viridiplantae; phylum Streptophyta; class Magnoliopsida; order Santalales; family Viscaceae; genus Viscum; species Viscum album. The sequence continues at coordinate 1,078,381,502 of OY728145.1, read as the reverse complement.
TTTTACATTATACTTTGATAATTTAATAATTTATATTTTAAATTGAAATATAAAATATAATGAGAATTGTTTTCACAGAAAAATGAATTATTATTGAAGTTTTCAGTTATTATTTGAATATCCTCTACATTGACATATAAAATTATATTAATGTATAATAACTATTAACAACATATTTTATAAATATTTAACACTAATATATTATTTTTATTTAAAAATGAACAGTTCAAAAAGGTACTTTTTATGAAAATCACGTTTCTACCATAAAATGTTCTTATTAGTTATTTTGGTACACTAATAGAAATTTACAAAAGAATTAATATTTAAAATATACTTTATATTAGTTAAAATTATAAGTGATGAATTTTTAAAATATATATGACATAAAAATAACTTATTACATTGATAATTAAATGTTTATATAATCTTATTTATAAATTTATTTAAAATGTGATTACATCTATTTATAGTTACCAATTCAGAAGATATATTATAATTTTAACATTTAATGCTTATAATTTTCTATTAATAAAATTTCAATGGTTTTTTTCTTTGATGTCTCAATAGAAATAGGTTAGAAAACATTTCTAATGATCTTGTACCCTAGTGGTACAGGCTCCTTCTTGGCATCCAAAAAAACCAGGATCAAGTCCGGGTAGGGGTGAATTTCCGAATATTGTAGTAGGGCACTATAGAAGCACTGTAGCAGTGGTGGTATTGTAGAGGTGGAGGAACTGTAGCAGCACATGTACTATAGAAGGTACTATAGAGGGTACTGTATCAGTGGCTGAAAGAGGTACTGTAGAAGGTACTGTAGCGGTGGTGGTATTGTAGCGGTTACTGTAGCAATGCAGGTACTATAGTTGTACTATTCACCGAGTGGTTCTTTGGGAAACAAATTGGGCTTTCAAGCCTTGTATTCAGCCTACTTGTCCTTGGGCCTTTCGGCTATGTAATGGGTCTCTCTCTACCTAGTCAAAAAAGCTATTTTCTTTAATAAATAATTGAGTCTTTAGCCCCAAACCTTTAAAAAATAGTTTAGAATACATATAATTTTATAAAAAGAAAATCACTTTCTGAAATATTTTTGTGTTACAACCTAGATTCCATTGAATGAATAGAGAAAATTTTAAGATCAAAAGGCCAAAAATAATACCTCAACAAACGAATAAAAGATAATCAGAAATTATATAGGAATTTAATGGAAATAAAAAATCAATAAAACTAATATCTTATATTGTATACTCCATCCACAACCCATGTCACCCTATAAAATCAAATTTACCGAAATTATGGTATTTCATGATGGGTTGTTTATGATGGAATGAAAACAAGATTTAGGGGAAAATTCAATAATATGGATACCAAAAAACAAAAACATTTCCAAAAGAAATAGGGTGAACTAATCACACCAACCGTTAGAGTCCCAATTCACCACAAACACTGCAACACATAACCAATAATGTCCTCTGATGTAATGGGATGGGAAGAAAAACTAAATATGAATTGTTAAATGTGTTCTAGAATGTGTTCAATGAAGAAATAATCCAATAACTAACAAATAACACAACTAAGCAATGAGGGAAATGAAGGACTGAATAAAAAGAAACCCCTTTTAAAAGGTAAATGATAAATGATGGTCCAGAAACATGAGTGATATCGATATTTAGAAGTGAATGAAGTTATAAACCCTAATGGAAGAAAAGATAAGGAGAGTTAAAATATCCATTCATGTGTGGTAGCATATTCTTATATTTTGTTATTTAAATTTAATTTTTTTATTTTTTGGATAATAAAAATTTTATTTTGTGTTTTAATATGTTAAATTATTCATTAAATGAAACATCTGAATTTTTATTTCAGTGTTTATGATTTTTAATCAATGGTGTCACAATTTTTCTCAAATATTTTTCTTGTACTATTTGTTATACTCTATTTGCAGTGAAATTTTTTAATTATATTGACTATTTTGGTTGTCACTGGTTTTGTTTTATATCAACAAATCAATATTATGTAGATGATGACTAGATGTGATAGATGGATGAATTTGTTTGAATATGATTGGTGAAGTCATCATCTACATGAATTATTGGGGTTGAATTGTTTTATTGGAAAAAATATTACATTGAATACCTTGTAAATATATTATTTATGAGCCATATTTTGGTAATTAATGTTTTAATTATTTTTAATTATATTTTTTATTTTGAAATTTTTTCTAAAATGTATAATTAATATAATTATAAAAAATAAGGATATGAATAGAGAGAAAAATACTGATTAAAAATATTTAAAAAATTAAATATATTTTGTTAAATTATAGTATTTCTATCGAGAGATAAAAAATATTTATAAAAGTATAAATATATTGAAAATATTTTAAATGAAAACTTTTATGATTTTCATTAGTTTTTAAAATACATTTTATTAGTTCTAAAAAATATATAACTATACCGAATTCTTCTTTTGTGAAAAATTACGATCTTTTAACCACATATCATTCCTCAATGATCAATAATGTTTTTAGATTAAATTTAATAAAATATAATGTAAACTATTTGAAAACAATTTTATTTTAGTGAAAGAATAACTATTTTAGGAGAACTAACTCAAAGGGAAATATTTTTATAGTACAATGCTGAAAATATTATTGTATAATAGTCTTTTCTATCTCAGTCATCATAATATATTATGGTTATGGTAGGTAGGGAATTGATCCATGAAAATTTTTTATCTTATTATCATTAGTATAGTAGAAAATATAATGATTGTTTACTAGGGAGAAAATGGTGGTAGAAGATATTAAATAAATTTCTTCAGTGGGGAAATTAATTGGTGACAAAATGTTCTCAATAGTGATATTTATATGAAATTGAGTATCTATAATGATAAATGGAGAATAATGTTGTTTATTCTCCATGTTCCCAATGTTATTGGCATTAATGGGTATTTTTAGGTATTTAAAGATGTGTCTCCAATTTTGTTCAATATTAGTGAATAATTTACTTTCCATATAGGGCTTAAAAATAATAAAATTTTGTTCTCCTAGACACTGTAATGGAGATATTTTACCCTTTTTGATATAAATAACTTCTATAAAATCATATATTTATTCAATTATGATAGATTGGTTTCCAATTCCATCCTAAAAACCTGAAAACTAATCATAACTCTTACTTAGGAATTTTATAGATATAACATTGAGATTATTCATAGGTAGTATGTGTTCTAAAAAATTTAAATCATATTACCCTCAAATATTATAGAAGTGTGAATTATGAATGTCTATATATATTATTTACATATTAGAAAATTAATGGTATAGAAGAGATTATATATACCTAAAAAATTATCTACAAAACATGTTATAGAATATCCATAATATAAATCAAAAGAGATCCAAATCGGATCTATAAAGACTTAGGCATTATCACAATAGGAGTTTATGAAAATAAACTGAAATTATCATAGATTCCAGTCTATAAGGTATGAAATTTATATGGATAGGGATTTATTTTTTAAACATACTATTTTTTAAAGGGTTGATCATATTTAGGTTTCCAATTTCTTACTAACTTGAGGTAGTCTAATTTATCCCATTTAAAGAATACCAAACTACCAACTATATGAATTATATATAAATATATATTTAATTTTATAATATATCTCATTTATCATAAATCATTATATATAATCATATAAATTTCATAGCTCGTAGATATTATGTTATCAGTATTCTAGGATGTTAGTTTTATATACAATATAGTATTAATTATTTTTATCAGGTGTTGTCCTATTTATTTTTCAAATATTCCTTGTGAAATATATCTTTAAATTTATATTTATTGAATCGAAAAAATCATTTTCTTTTGTCTAAAAAATTATTATAACATTTTCATGTCCCAATTTCATTAGATTCATACTTTAAACTCTATAAAACACACACATATATATATATATACTAATCGTATGTATTCTACACTAACACATGTCAAAATACTAGTCATCCACATTATTTTTTCAATATGTGTCCTCCGACTAATTTCCCACGTCGCCCCTCTGCACGCTCCCTATTCTTCTCTGCGATACCATGTCCCACTCCCACTTTCGTTCTTCGGCATTGCGACCTAGCATTCCCACGACCCTCACCTATGTCAACCTCCAACTCTCGATCAACCCATAGTCTGTAACCCTCCTTCTCCAACCTTCGCCTTCTCCTCATTTTATATACAGTCTCTGCATTTATCATTATTCTGGATGCAGTCAGGATTAACCTGTTTGCCACCTAAAATTCCCAAAAATTCCTAACATTGTCTCACCATTATGCTACACTTCATCCTCCTCTTTCTCTGACATGCGCCGACCATAGTCTTCTCATGATAACACCTACAGTCTCCCCGGAAATCCCTACCACATTCATGGACGATATTTTCTTATTCACGACCTGCGGTCCCCAGAAATCCCTACCTCTTTACTGTGTTTTCCAACTATAAATACCTCCACAACACCCCTCTGCCACACACGATCCTATTTATTCTCAGTTTTACCTCCCTCCACTCATGGTTTCCATACTCTCCACCTTGGGATACCACCACCACCTTCGGGTCCCTCTTCTTCGACTATTTTTTCCGTCTCTACTTGCTGCACCTCCTCCTACTCCAACTCTGCATGCTCCGCCTACCATTGGTTCACCTACATATTATCCACCTCAACTGTGGGAAATTTCTATCTAATTTTTAAGTTTCTTATTTCATTATAATCATACAAACATTATTACAAATCAGTTGCATACATTTTTGTTTGGATAAATTATCAGTGGAATCTGAACCATCACAGCATTCACAGTCTTCATCTTCACTGATGTCCACTTTAGATTCCCCATTCGTTGCATGATTGTAATTAGTAGACACAAGTTGTTCTTCTTATGCTATTTTTTTGGAATTTATTGATATTCTCGAGCCATTATCTCATTAGGATGTGGTTGTGAGCTCATATTGCTTTCCATTTTGAATTTCAACTTGGCTGCCTCTTGCCTTTTTGAGCGCCTCATCTACTAGAGGCCTAACACTTGTATGAACATGTTTGTTCCCCAAATGTTAATATTCTTCCAATGAATAAAACCAATCACCCCTTATAATACTTAATGTTTCAAATAGTATTTCGATGATGATCTATGCTATATGCTTCAGTATGTGTATCATTCCAAATTCTGTTAATGATACTTTGCGACCTACAATTCCCATCTATCTCTAAAACTCTTGGTCTTTCAATCTTTAATCTATTCCTAATATTATCTATTAATCCAAACTGATTTTTTTATTTTTTTTGTTCTCTGATGTCAACTTACTCGGATTTTAATCATTTTGTGGTTTTAAATGTCTAGCTTATATTGATTTAGAGAGATGTGTTCACATCGAATATGTTGTTTTCTCATAGGAAAGGGTTGGTTTATATGAAGCTGGTACATAGAGATTCCTCTAGGACTATCAGAACATTCTATAAATTCTCATTAAATCATCATGATTTTTTATTTGACTGAGTATTTATATGGTAGAAACCTCTCTTTTATTTGTTCCTGTTGGTCGGAGTGGTTACTGAAGAGGGGGTGAATTGAGTTCCAATTAAAATTTCTGTTAAAAATTGTCTATTTAAAATCCCAAAATTTATAAAATAAGTAAAACTGTAGTGAATTTATACAGATTTCAAATGTTTACTTAGATTCTCAAAGATTGATTAGGTCTCAGCTAATTTAACCACAAGATCAAACTAACTTTTGAAACTAACATACTGATTTGTAGTAAGTGTAAACACATGCTAATTTAACTATCAAAGTAGCTTTAAAATTGTTGAGTATTTCAAAGTAATAGCAGAAGAATAAATAAGATATATGAAGTATACTATGAACTTAAACTAAAGATGCACAATAGATATAACAAGAGGTTCAGTCTAAATCTGAGACTTAGTCCTCTAAAATTTATATAAATTTGATCCACACACTGGATCGGGGTTAACAATAGTTTACAAAACTGTCCAGGCCACGTAGGGACCTCTACCACTGTTCTACGTGGGAAACAAAACAATGAACATGCCACACAAGGACCACTTCCACAGTTGACATGGGTAAACAAGAGTTAAGAGATTTGGATTGAGGATTTGATATCCTCCAGTTCAGTACAGGAGACAGTGTGTGTATAATATATACATAGTACACCACAATGCTCGAAAGTTAATAAATAAATCACTTATAGAAGATGGATAAGACTTTATAAAGCTCTAGTGATTATCAATGTAGCTCTGGACTCGTTGGATTCAGCAGGAATGCTTCTGAGTCCTTCTCTGTTTTTTTGTTGAAAAACAGAGTGTCATAGTTAAGCTTGTGTTCTAAAGGAGTGAGAATTATCTCATGATTAGTCATGTGTTATTCTGTGGTGTTGTATTGCATTAATCAGTGTTCTTTTAAAGACTTACAATCCCCCCTAGTTCAGGATAGTGCTCTCGAGTATATGTAAGTTCTTCTTGTTGTATTTTCACACTTTTCTCGCTTCCTTCACTTATGCTTGCACGTGTACTGCATCTCAATATTCCTTATATTCAAAAAGTTCTGGAAGTAGGAATGATTCCCTTTTCATAGGTACGAGATACAGTTTCTTGACATGCCAACAAGTATCATTAAATAACATTAATTGCATTAAAAACATCAAATATGACCGTTAGCATTATTTAAATAATTTTGGCAAAAATTTAAGAAATGGTGTCACATTTATTAAGTAAATGGTGTCTTCTTCATGGTATAGTCTTCACGGTATGTGTTTCATGGTATGTGCTTCATGGTATGTGCTTCACGGTATGAGCATTATGGTATGTCCTTCACGGTGTCTGGTTCACGGTGTCTGGGACACGATGACTGGGTCACGGTGTCTGGGTCACTGTGATTCCTTCACGGTGTCTGCGTCACGGTGAGTCATTCATGGTGTCTGCATCACGGTGAGTCCTTATCGGTGATTCCATACATAGAAAAATATTTGTATTTGGACATAGACATTAATATGTAGAACATGGATAATGTTTAATCATTAGAGAGTAAGATAACTTGAATCATAAATATTTAGGCTTGATAATATATGAGAGATTTGTGATCATGCATAAGACTTGTAAAAAATAAAGAGAGTAATTAACATCCACAAGATTTGTTATCATTAAAACATGATGTGTAGTCATTATGGAGATTGAAGATCATTAGAAATATGTTCAATGAAGATTTGGATTAATTAACAGTAATATGATTTGTCATCATTAAAACATGAGGAGTCCAATAGTTCCTTTTTTATTTCCTAAATGCATAATGGATTTTATGATTGTTTTTTTATCAGATGTCAGCTAAATCGGATTTGATCCTTCGTCAGGATTCTATTTTTGGGATTTAGTTGAATTGTAGCATTGTGAGGTAATTTTCTATTTGTGTTGATCAAAATTTCAACATGACATGGTATTTCTATTTGCAGTTTACCAAACCATATTTTTCATGCATCTAGTATTATCTTCATTGAAATTGATGAGGTGGATTATCTTCATCGAGAGGACATTCAAATTGGTTCCCAATCTGAGATTCTATAACAAACAAGGTTTGTTTAATTTTTGAAATTGTTTCTAAATGTCATTTTTTTGACATGGAGGGATATTTTCCCCTAGAAGTGCATTTTATATCTTTTATGCTTGATAGTTTTATGCCTGATAGTAACATGTGTGGAATAATAACCAACAAATAAATGTGCTTTTACAGCTAGTAATTTTACATTAATGATTCGATAATACCAAGGGTGTGAAAGTATATTTATTTTTTGTACTTTTTTAGGTCACATATGTTCTCCCAATGATCCTTGTCCATAATTCCTTCGTGCATCACTATTTTCATCGACTATTTTTTCCGTATCTGCTTGCTGCACCTCCTCCTACTCCAACTCCGCCTGCTCCGCCTACCATTTTTTCACCTACATATTATCCGCCTCAAATTGTGAAATGTTTCTCTACTTTTTACGTTTCCTATTTCATTATAATAATATGAACATTATTACAAATTAGTTACATAAATTTTTATTGGGATAAATAATCAGTGGAATGCGACCCTTCACAGCATTCACAGTCTTCAGGTTCATTGTTGTCCACTTTAGATTCCTCATTTATTGCATGATTGCAATTAGTAGGCACAAGTTGTTTTTCTTCTACTATTTTCTTGGAATTTATTGATAAGATCAAGCCATTACCTCGTGGTGATGCAGCTGTGAGCTCATTTTGACATCCATTTTGAAGTTCAACATGGCTGCCTCATGCCTTTTTGAGCGCCTCATCTGCTAGAGGCTTAGCACTGATATGAAAAGGTTCGTTCTCCACATGTTAATATTCTTCTAATGAATAATACCTATCACACATTATAATTCTTAATGCTGCAAACAGTATTCCTACGTTGATATATGCTATATGCTTCAGTATGTGTATCATTCCAATTTCTGTTAATGATACGTTGCAACCTTCAATTCTCATATATCTCTAAAAACACTTGGTCTTTCAGTCTTCAATATATTCCTGATATTATCTATTAATGCATACTGATTTTTTTGTTCTCTGATGTCAACTTACGCGAATTTTTATCTTTTTGGTTTTCAATGTCTAGATTATATTGATTTCGAGAGATGTTCTCACATCGAATATCATGTTTTCTCAAGGGAAAGTGTTGGTTTATATGAATCTGGTACTTAGAGGTTACTCTAAGACTGTCACTACATTCTTTGAATTATCATTAAATCATCATGATTGTTTATGTGACTGAGAATTTATATGGTATAAACCTCTCTTTTATTTGTTCCTATTTTATTTTCAAAATGCATAATGGATTTTATGATTTGTTATTTATCAGTAGTTGACTAAATGGGATATGATCCTTCGTCAGGATTCTGTTGTTTGGATTCAGTTGAATTGTACCATTGTGATGTCATTTTCTATTTGTGTTGACCAAAACTTCAACATGACATGGTATTTCTATTTTTAGTTTACCCAACCATATTTTTCACACATCTAGTATTCTCATCATTCTTATTGAAGTGGGGGATTATATTCATTGAGAGGAAATTCAAATTGGTTCTCGATCTGAGTTTCTATAACACACAATTTTTGTTTAATTTCTGATATTGTTTCTAAATGTCATTATTTGACTTGGAGGGATAATTTCCCCTAGAAGATCATTTTATGTATTTTTTGCCTTATATTTTTAGGCATGATAGTAACATGCTTGGAATAATAACCAGCAAATAAATGTGCTTTTGCAGGTAGTAATTGTACATTAATGTTTCGATAATATCAAGGGTGTGAAAGTATCTTTATTTTCTGCCCTTTTTTTAGGTCTCATATGTTCTCCCAATGCACCTTATCCTTAATTCCTTCGTGCATCACTATTATAGATAGATGTGTTGGTAAAAAACTTTTCTGGAATCAACACAGAGGTCTCACTACAATTTCTTTCTCGAATTAAGAGGTTTGGTATCTTTTCAGTGACCTACACTATATGCTTCAGTATCTGTATCATACCAATTTCAGTCAATGATACGCTGTAACCTTCAATACTCAAATATATCTACAAACTATTGGTCTTTCAATCTTCAATATATTCCTGATATCTACTAAATATACTAATTTTAGGTTTTCCTCCTGCCACGTGTCACTCTAACCTTCTTCCACATCAGTTTTTTCATATGTGTCCACCCTCCAAATAACCACGCCGCCCCACCGGGCAGTATCTCAACTTTTCTCAACCTCCATCTCCCACTTTAGTTTTCACAGGTCGTGACCTAGCCTACCCTCGAACCCCCACCTCCGTCATCCTCCCGCTCTCGGTCAACCTACAGTCCACCGATGTCCTCGCGATTCTACTCATCTCCTCTATGGGTGCCTACTTGTGATAACCCTCATCCCCTCTAATGGTTCTCGCTCCTCCGACTTCTAGTTTATCTTCGACCAGGTACTCCTCTGTCATTACAATCCCTACCCCTCTGGAAAAACAGCGACCATTACCTCCCACCATCTTAGGGTTCCCCCTATAAGATCTTCGACTACACCTAGAGTTCCTACCCCTCTGTTTACGAGTAAGGTCGGGTTATCAGTGAAGGAGGAGTCGTGCGTCCTCGGCTCTGACATATCCTTTACCTATGAACCCCTTCACCAAAACCCCTCTATCATCATATTCATGATCTTTCTAGAAAACTATTGCTCCATATTTTCATTTGTTAACAGAAAAATCCTCAACGACCTTTTCCTCCTCCGTCTACCTATTCTCATGCTCTCCAATCAGAACTCTTCCAACTTGTGACATCCATCAGCTTGTCCTTCGGTTCCCCAACCGTATACCATTGCCTTTTCTACTCCGTCAACCACTGTTGTGGAAAATGCTGACAACTTCTTCGTGAATCGCTTACCATTAGAGATTCCTGATTCAGAGACAGTACACATCGATACCTCCATAGCAGGTATGTATTCCTTATGTCGTTGAAGTATTCTCCGTAATTTCCTCCATGATTTAACTACAGTTAATCACAATTATACAACATTGATTTCATTTTCCTTTTGGTGTTTCTTTGGCTGTGAAACTATGTGTTCGGGTAAATGTTTTATGATCATGTATGAATGGATGAAGCTCTTAAAGGCTAAGATCCTATGAGTAACTTACCTCATAATCCTCAAATTAAGAGATCATACGATGGAGTTTTTTCAGTGACTAGATTTTCATTGTGCTACGACAAAGGTTGGAATTATGAAAATTTTCCATACATGGCTGGATCATGTACTCCATAGGTGAAAAACCCTGGACCTTTGGTGATCTGAAATTACATATCTCTAAAATTTGGGGTTTTATGAATTGGAAATTAATCCGAATCGGGAAGGGCTATTACATTTTATTTTTTAATGCAAGGGAGATTTTGATGCTACCTGGGGATTTGGAAATCTCAACTTAAAGTCTGGCGTACATCAGATTTCAGACTGGGATATCAACTTTAACCCATTTAATCAATATAATTATTGAGCTCAGATTTGGATCTGACTCCATGGGTAGAATTGGGTTTACTGGCACCCATGTATTCTGAATGATATTGCCTCATGTGTTGGTACCTCTCTAAAAATGGATCAACGCATGCTAAATGGTGATTTGGGCCTTTATGATAGGATTTAAGTTGAGGCTAACTTGGATTCAAATCTCCCAAATTCCATTAATTTTTTTATAATTGTCAGAAGATTGAGGTTGGGATTGAGTATGAGTACAAGCCTCCTTTCTGCGATGTCTATAAAATTTTTGGGCATTCTTTTTTCCAATTACTGGTTTGTTCAAAAATAGATGAAACCAACTCCTGATCCTTATACATGGACTGATGTGGTTAGAAATATGATGGGTAAGGCAAAGGACATTGAAAAATGGGAACCCTCAAAAACGGAGGAACCTAAATTGGTTATGAAGAATCATCCCCCAGTAAATCATGAATTAAATAACTCCTAGGACATTCATGAGGAAGAGGAAGATCAAGAGATTGAAGGAGATCATTTGGTATTTTAAATTTCCCAGGATATTCTAAATATTATCTATTCTAATTCATATAATGTCTTTGATGATTACATAGTTTTTGTATGTATAGACTCCACTATTTTTTTGAAATCAACCGTGTAAAATATGATATCAAATAATGATGTACCTGTGGTGGCACGCTGTAAAATTCAGAATGTGTCTAACACGCTGGATTGTAATGTGCACATCCTTGAAAGAACTAGGATTCTCTCTGTGCAGCATGAGATTTGACCTAATTTTGGTAGTCCCCTACTTAAATCTGTAGATAGGAATTTCCCTCATCATCTATAGTGAATCTGCATCTCTAGTTAACTTGAATAATAATATTGAGGCTTCTCCTGCACCATGATTATTAGATATAGAAAATCTAGTAGATTCTAATAGTGCGCAGGCCCTCTACAAATATTATCCTCCATTAATTAATTTGTTGAATTCCCAGGACATTTCTCCTAAAAAGGGCATTGAAAATTTGAATGTCTCAAAGGATGTTGGCAATGCTGAAGTCACATGTTCTACTGTAGTAGAACAACCCTCAAAAGTTTTTCAACGTGTCAATGAGATTGAAACTCCCACAACCACTGTAGATATATAATAAATATTCTAAACCTACGATTTCCCCAACAACATGTTCCCTCCCATCGTACCTCTGTGCTACACTGCTACCTCATTACCACGTACTCACTCGGATTTCACCGATTCCCTCCAGCTTCCAATACACCGCCCGTGGCATCCAACCTCGACCAAAAGAACCCTACCTCACATCTTGTGCCATCGTTTTCTATGTTCCCTAACATTCAAAGAACATTCACTTCCCCTCCATTGGTTATCAGCGATTCCATCCGTCATCCGCGACTCCCCCCGCTCCACCCCACATCAACCGAAACAACCCTATCTCACCTCCCCCTCTATCACTGTCTACGTTCCCTCGCATTCAGATATTAGTTGTGTTCCATCCCCCGACTTTCATTGAATCCATTCTCCTTATGCAACCCTCCTCTTCCTACACCTGCTACGCCACCGCCTATTCTTTCTCGGTCACCCGCGGTTTCTGAATATCCTTCATGTATGGTTTCTTTGATTTTATTAAAATTTTATGGCATTTAATTCCTCAGTTCATCCCTTTTTCATCACGCCTATCTTCCCCATCTATTCCCTTGAGACAAAATACCTCCATTACAATCTAGTCTTTCTTCATCATCATCTACAAATCCTTCAGGTACATGTTTGTTCTTATTGGCTACAGGTACATTCCATTTCCCTCACACGTCTCATCAAAGTTTCATATGATTAATTTTTAATTCTTTTATGCTGTCCGTAAACCCAAACATTCTATGTTGAATGGAAAATGGTTTATAGCATGGGAATTTTGAATGGAAAACCACATCTTCTGGATATGTGATACGATAACATTCTAGATCCTCCTATCCAAAGTAGGGTTTTGGTTTCTTCATATTTTCGTTATTATTCTTTTTGATTTATGATTTGTGTTCACCAGTTATCTATTTTGGAGATGCAACACTATCACTCCCGAGTTCAACTTTCTTTTTGAGATTTGGATGCTTCGCTCGCTGGTCCATGAAATGTTTTTAATTCCTATTGGACCCATTCTGTTGAAGCAACATTGCTTTTTAATTGTTACCACTTTTATTATATATATCTTTACCGTGATTTATCGATATTGAGCAAACACTGGAGTAATTTTACATGTATAATATTTTTTTCAACATAGAGGTTTTGAATTAAATCGACATCCTTCAAATGCTGGAAACATCAATGATCCTACAAAACTTTAATGATTTGTGATCGTGATTGTAACTCCAAAGAACATATAAGGTACTAAGTTACATTATTGAAAAATTAATCTTATCCCCTGATTGTTAGTTATTTCGTATTAGTTTTTCAATTTTTTTTTCTGTGATGGCTTCACCTCATCTTGGTTATCAAATACTCGGATCTACAGCCCTGTTTCTTTGCATTACGAATCCAAAAAATGATCCCCTCGCTATCTGCTGAAGCTATTGTGTGTCGTAGTTCGAAATTGGGGAACTATATCTCAACCTTAAATTATCTTCAGAATGAAATTAACCATGTCATGTTTCCCTCTTTTCAATACTTGATATTTTAAATTTGGTTATAGCTTATTTCTCATCTGCAGGAGGTGAGTACATGGTGTTTCGATGAAAATCTTATTAATCCAAATGAAGTGTTCTTATTCATAGTTTTATCATATATTACATTTTAGGTAGAATATGAGATTATATCAAGGATCCAAATTATATTTCAAATGTTTCCCAACTGAAATCCCTATTATATTGAGGAGCCGACATAATTTTCCATTTTTTATGGTGTAAAATTTGATGTTTTCATGATTTAGTACGAAATTGTTCAATGTTTTGAGTGCTAAACCCAGGCAAAATTAGTTAATGTTATACACTTCTTGTATTTATTTGAGGTTTCTATAGTGAAATATGTTATGTGATCGCATCGCCACATAATTCTGACCAGATCCTCGAATTTGCTACTGAGCTTCTTTGTCTTGATGAATGCAGGAAAATGTTTTCCTCGCTAACCACTACAGCCTTCGTGTCAACCAGTTGGACGATGGGTAACTATATCTCATCCTTATATTTTCATCCCAATGAAATTAACTATGTTATGTTTCCCTCTTTTTAGTACTTGAAATTTTAGATTTTGGTATATCTTATTTATCATAATCTAGAGGTGTGAGTACTTGATGTTTCCAAGAAAAGGTTAGTAATCTAAATGAAGAATTTCAGTTCACAATTTTATCATATTTTACATTTTAGGGTGAATATAAGATTATATTGGGTTTCCAAATTTTATTGTAAATGCTGCCCAACAAAAATTCTGATTATCATTCCACATCAGACTAATTTTTCATTTTTTATAGTGTAGAATTTGAATTTTTCTTGATTTAGTATGGATTAGTTCAATGTTTTGAGTGTTGCAACCATGTGTCATTTGTTATTTTTTTAATGTTGATTGTACTTAATTTCCATTGGTATAGTGTAATCATTTATTTTGTATTGTTTTGAAATATGTTTTGGTAAATGTGTACTCTTGATTGGAATTGAATTCATGTTTAGTTTTCAATCATATTTTCTTTTCACTCTTGATCGACCGAATCATATCTAGACAATGGATTTGAATGAAATTATTTTCTTAAATTATCATCAGTTTCAGCTGTTGATTACACAATCAACATTATTGGTCTCTAATATATAATTTTTTCTAGATTTTGAGTAATCTAAAGGGCCTTGATGCTTCACTAAAATTTTCAATTCATAATCTCTCCAAAAATCCAACCTCACTACCTCATAACCTAGTCACTTCAAGGAAGATATTTATTTAAACCTTATCATAAAAACCTTTTGTTTTCTAAATTGTCCGTCAAAAAATATTTATTTCAAATTTTAATTTATAAGTAATGGATATTGTATTCATAGGAAACAATATATAAAAATATTCTCAACATTTAGTTATTAACTCTACCTTTATTCCTTTTAGTTCATTTTGATTTATTTCACCCGAAACATGAATTTTATAACAATTCAAAATACTCAGATCTTGTGTTTTTCTTATATATAATATTCATAGAACATATACTGAAACATATTATTTCTTATATGAAGAGAGTTCCTGGATAATATTAGTAGGATTCGTTGATATTAGATCACAATTTTTGGTTTATTCTTGGGTTAGTTGGATGGATCATGAGGCGCTATACAAGGGATCCAGTGCATGATTTTTATGTGTGGTTAATTAAACATAATGTCATTCCTGGACAAGGCATTCTTTTGCTATTGGGGGTGGTTAATTAAACATTGTGGAATTTTCATTCTATTCATCGACAACATTTTGGATTATTTTCCATTAGTTCTATTATATTATGAACATTATAGACATTATCTATGCCTGTTATGATGTCAAGATTGTTGTAATCCTCATAATAATATATGTACAGATTTGGAGTCATTGATCCACCATTTTTTTATGAGACTTGGGACCAAAATGGATGGATTCCAAATAGGTGTTTTCATTACTATTCAACGTCACGTCTCACCAGCTGAATGGTGGACTGGTGGGGTTGGTAAATTTTTTACCAGCGTGTTGTGTACCTTTTATTTATTTTTAACTCAATTATTGTTATGAATCTTATGAAAATCTATTAAGTAAGGACCCCCATCCTTCCACCTTCACTGATGTCACCCATAGTACATGAATGTTGTAAACTTTAAACAATTGAATTAGACTAATGGTATTTAACTAATCAATGAAGTCTTAATATATTCTTTACTTTCATTTCAATAATATTTACCAATTATTTGTGACATAAATAAATTCAATATTAATTTTCATTATTATCATTGTAATATAATTTTTTATTGTTGAAATCATCATTTATTTTATAGTTCCGTGAAAATGCACGGTCGAGTACTAGTTTACTATATATCTAAAGAAAAAATTAGGTCATGGAATTTTTTTGAATAGATATTTACTAAAAAAATTCATTAGAAATATATTTTCTAATTGATTAATAAACCCTTTTTATTAATAATTTAATTGGTAAAAAATTTATTATTCATTTTTAATTTTATTGGACTAAGATAATTTATCACAAATATATCTTTAATTTGGAAAATTTTTCGAATTTTTGATATACTATTAACTTATAGGTCTTCTTAAAAATATGATATCCTATTAAAAATGGATAAACATATATTTATTAATATGTCATATTTTTTTATCGTAATGTTTCTAGTGGGTAGGGATATTATGTTGTGTTATTCATCGATGTCAATATATGTTATCTTAACGGGAAACAATAATTTTTAACATCACATGACCAGGAGTGATATTTCAAAAATTATAATTAGTTGATAGCTATTATAATTTTTGGACACTCTTCAATATACAAAATCACTAATTTATAGTAATGTTAAAGCACATTATCTATCCTAGTATTCATTATGATCCATGATGTAATCAATATATAAATTATTTATTATAATAATTTTTATAATAAATATTTTATTAAAATATAAATTAATAGCTTTGTACTAATTATAAAAACAAAATAATGGTAAATTAATATCAATGAATATTTTGTATATAAATATTATATTTTTAAACTTTTAATTATTTTTATCTAGTTAGTTATAACAGTTCTTATGTAATTGGTATCAATTAGATAAATATATTCCAATACTTTCTTACTGTTTCAATTAATTATAACCAAAATTATGTACATTAATTATAATGAAATATTTTTTTATCTTATATGAAAAAATTATACTAAGTGTTTTTTATCATTAAATCATGTGTTACCATGTTGGATTTCATTCAAAATATACTGTATTACATTAAAATTAATGTAAATTTATTTATATCTATTCTTATCAATAAGATACTAAACTATAGTCAAATATAAAAAATTGAATTCAGTAATTAAATTATGAACACATAGTCCTGTTCTTAAAACATGATCCATTATTATGAGTATTGATACATGAATAATTAAATGTATGTCATCAATTAATAGATTAACATAACGTATGTAGAATGAATTATGAAATTGAATGACTCATAAGGTTTGGGAATGGAAATGAAGGAAACTTTTATTAATCTAAGAATCAATATATTCCATCTTCAATATATTTTTATACATGATATCACTCTCTAGAAATTTAGAAAACTCAAAATACTCTTTAATTGTCATAAGAAATTAAATTAATTTTCTACCATGAAAACCATGGTGTATTCCCATATACTAGGTTCTTTTTAGGGAACCATCACAATATGACTACCATTTTTCCTATTGATCCAATGACATTTTTATATCCCTTTATTTTGAAAACAAAAATAATATTCTCAACATGTCATGTTTTTTAAAATCATTCCATTATCTGTATAAATATCCTTGTTAAACTTGTTGAATGTCCATAGGAAATCAGATAAGTTCCCGTATCATCGGACAAAATTTTCTATTCTTTACACTAACATAATTATTTTATCATTATTGATGGAAATTATGGCTACAAGGGGATGTGTATAGTCATTTTTATATTTAATTACTAAAAAATTAGATTTTATAAAATATTAAATATTAGTGAGTGAAGTGTTCTGGAGTTGAGTTTTAGTGAAAAAGAAAAGGAAAGCGCACAATATTTCATAGTGGTTTGGATCACCAATAACCTAGTTCACTGTTAAATCAACAATACTCCTCAAAGAGAATGGTACCCACCAAGAACCATACTTTTATAGGTGTGAGATAATTGTTATAGAACTCGAGTTTTAAAAACCCTGGAGGCACAACCCATTCATGAAACAGGTGACAAACCTATTCTATTTTACCTTAATGTTGATCTAGTGTCAAGTTAATAACTTCTGTTTAGGTGGTGGAATGTCTAGAGAAAGAAAGACCTTATTCTGATGAAGAAAAGCATAAATAGAGATAAGAAATACAAATATAAATATATGTATTACACATATAAAATAGTTATAGGGAAAGCCAACGATGATCATAAATTTTGAAGATGTTGAAGCTTCATGATTGGTGGTCACTTGAATGGAAGAAATATAGTATTAAGAGTCCTATGGTGATCACAAACATATTATAGAAGTCATATAAGATCATTAAATTTTTTTTTAGATTAGCAGGAATGTTGAAGATATTTATATTGTTATCTTTTAATGAATAATCATCATAGGTATATGTTTTTATTACTTGAAGATATCACTCAAAAAAATAAATCATAGATCCTATTAGACTATGTCTATTTCCAATATCTACATGATACTTTTTATAGAATAACAACAAAAAGTTATCACTATTACCTTCGTATAATAATTTTATTCTTGACTTACATTGTTAAAATTGGGAAATATTTTTAATCATAGAATATTAATATAAAAAATTAATATTTTAATTAAATCAATTATAAATATTTCAAAAAAATTAAAAATTAAAAATAAAAAACCAAATAAAACCATATATAATATACATAAATAAAAATGATGTAAAAATTTTCCATCACAAGAATATAAAAATCCCTAAACAAGTTTATATAATAAGGTTCTTGTAACGCCCCGACCCCAGTTACCCAGAGTCGGTGCATTAATTACATAACATTGGCATGATCACAAGAAAGATCAAATCTCGAAAGACCGATTGGTTTAGTAGCCTTGGAAACACTAGATATAATCATAAAGTTTTACATTACATTACAAAGTGAAAAACTACTACAACAACAAAGTCCACACTATTAACCCCTCATAAAATCCCTGCAAGTCACTCATAATTTACTTCTTCACTACCTGGGAAAAATAAAACATAGAAAAGGGGTGAGCTCAAATGCCCAGTAAGGATAACAATATAGCGGAACATTCAAAATAAGCATAAACATTTAAGGCAATTAATTACTAAAACAAAAGCCTTCTAAAATTGAACTTCAACATAGTATGGCAAAAGTAAAATGAAATAATTCCATTTACTTATTCACATGGATATTCTACTAATCGAATAATCACATGCAATATCAATAACCACTTTCATAATGTTGGAATGCATAATGCCAGACTATCATAACCACATAGCCAAGGCCTCGTGCCAAGACTACAAATAAGATTTTGTCAAGGCCTTGTGCCAAGACACTAGTTTGTCTCATGAGACCTACCGATGCATCGAGGAGCTATAGCGGGCTCCACCCGTCACTTATTAAGTCCAATGCATTCCCATATGAAAAGGTTTAAACATAACATAACCATTCGTATTAAAACTAGCATACGAAATGTCAATAATTTCACCATAAACTATGAATGGTATAAAAATATCACATCCACAGTCAAACATATCACAAAACCTTCAATACAATATAGAAGTTTTGTATCATAATAAATCAACTTCAAATAATCTTAAAATCCATCAAAGGATGTTGACATAGATGAAATCAAAATTCTTTTTAAAGAAGTATCTCCTTTTATTTTGAAATCATTTAAGGTCCATATAAAATAAAACATTTTCTTTGAAAATATTCTTATAAGCTTGTATGGAAAGCTTCGACGATTTTATAACGGCGGAAAATAACCGCACCCGCCGTATAAGTTAAAAAAAACATTCTTACCTCAATTCTGTCGAAAAGGTTAAAAAGGACCTTGTTTTGAAAACGACGGAAAGATTCCTTTATAAACCTCTTATAAAAAGTCAAACAAGGGTATAAATGACTTTAACCCATATTCTTGTAAATAGTAAAAATGTTTTGAAAATACATTTCGAAGAAACATGGATGTGGATGATAAAGAGATCCCAGTATATTATTACGTATAATACAACCTCGGATAATGAAGAGATTGTGAAATAACCCTTACCTTGTACTTTTCCTTGGTTGGGGTAGGTTAACCTCCTGTATAATGGTGAAATAATTGTTATTAAATTATACAAGAATCATATATATTAATATGATATCATATATGATCTTTTAACATTGATTTGTTAATAATATCTTAGAATTATCGTCGTTTCGGGTGTTAACTTACTCATTTTCTTTTATATGTTTTGTTACATAAGTCATGTTTTTTGTATCTTATTCTTATCCAGAATGATATCAAGTCCTTAAACATCATTTTTAAATCATTAAATGATAATTATACTTGAATGGATACGATGGGGAATGAATCTCATCGCGTTCGTGGAGACGGTAGTCCGTACGTACGCACGAGCGACAATATCATTATTTTGATATTAAAATAATATATAATTGGATAGTATATCATATATACGGAATCATTATCATGTTATATTTATTATTTATGTGAGTTGCACATCATTATTATACCCATCCAAATAATAATATACTGAATAACAATTACACCACGACGTGGAGACGGTAAGCCGTACGTACGCACGTATGGTGACATGTTATTCAAAGGGTGGATAGAATACTGAATATGGTTCTACCATATTTATAATAACATCACAGTATATGTGAGATACTGGAGTTATTATTTTAGAATGGTAAGAACAAAGAAAGAAGAAGTGGAAGAAGAAATGAACTTGAAAAGGGGTGGTGAAAACATTATCTCTTCTTCGGGTTCTTCCTTTTGATTTGATCAAAAGGGCTCCTTAGGTTGGCTTTCTGATCGAACTAAGGCCTCTAGGTTGTAGTGAGGGATGTTGGGAGAGTATGTGGGCAGATTTTGGCCGAGCCAAGTGGCTTGAGAGGTGTGAGGAATGAGTAGAAGTGGTCTCCTTTTATAAGGGAGAGGAGGGGCTCTTTAGGAAAGAGTGAAAGTATTACTTTATAATATAATTAAATTCGGTTTGTAATGGTCCAAAAATAATTGAGGTCGAAGATAAGATTACTCATTTTCTAAATAACATCAACCAATAAGAATTGGACAGGTTTTAGATAATATTTTAATCATTATAATCTTATTTATTTAAATGATTTATTAATGAGGTAAACATTGCATCATTATTGTGTCATTAATAATTTAACTTATTTGATGTCTAAAAATTATAAATAAAATATCATCATGTAGGAAATCTTTTTAGCTTTCTAATGAATATTTATAATCGAAAATCCAACATGTATAACCCTATGTAAAAATTGTTCTTCTAAAAGATGTAAGCTTATGCCATTTTTATTTTTATTTTAACTTTATTAATATAATGTGTCCCTACCACATACAAGTGGCTCCAAGGGGTCCCCAAATTGACCCAAGGATGCCAATGGTCGGGTATGTGTCCACCAATAAGGTTAGGACACGTTTTAGGGTAATTTTGTATTATTATAATATTATTTTTTTAACCCTTATTTACCGGATTTACCCTTTAACCATGGTAAATAAAATATTTACCACAGTAACTATTCAAAATGTCTAAAAATAAAAGTTACCTATTTACACAATTTGAACATCCTGATTCCAAATATGGAATCCATTTTCCTAAATTCAAAACACAGAAGTGGCAGAAATTAATTTAAAATTAATTCCCGCTGTCAAAACAAAAAGCGTGTTTTTAAGAGATAATAACTATCAAAAGATTGACACTTGTTTATGTCCAGTTTAATTGTAAAATTATGTCCAATGACCAACATTATATTAAAATGTAAAAATATATTCTAAATATACTTTAAAACCACTCCAATTCATAATTTATCACTATTAATTATTTTGATTAAAAAAAGTTGTTTTTAATTAAAATTTAGTAATTTTCACTATTCATCAAAATATGAAAGTTATCCGAAATGTACCAAAATTTCACCCTAGGCTAATTTTGATATTCCGAATCCAAAAATGAAGTCCATTTTGAAATATAAAATATATATAATTTCTAAAAGTAGGTATTACTATTCACAACGGCTAGTTTAATTAGTTGTGGTGTGTGTTAGAACTCGAGGTTGCGTACAACACACGCTATCGCATTATTCAAAAAAAAGCGTACCGTGGAAGCTTGGGATGTTTTATTTTAAATTTTTGATGTCCCCATTTAGTCAAAAAGTTTAATATATTGTATTTAAAAAGGGTTCACTATTAAAAGTTGATAAAAGTGCAATACTGAAAATGAATTTGTTCTTGCATTATATCTAAGAAACTCATAATATGGATTCTAAAATTATAAGGATTATATAAAGTTTAAAATTTAGTTAACACTATTCATAACCTCTTTTGAACAGCTTGTTTGGTAAGTCATGGTGCAATTGAACTCGGTGTTGCGTGTAGTGCAAGTTATTGAATTATTTTGAAGAAATAACACATTATGAATTCTTGGGGTGTTACATTCTCCCCTCCTTCAATAAATTGCGTCCTCGCAATTTGAAATTGTTCTTTGAAAATAAAAGGTTGAAAGTAGAATATATATTTGTGGGAAAACCCACATCGGAAATTGGGTTACTAAAATTTATTCTTAATATGAGGAAAAGAGAAATGAAAGGGTCACCACCAAATTATGATCTCGATTAGGAGAACATTGGTGGCAATTAGAGACATATAATTGGAGGAAAAACGTAAATATTTATAGGTAGTGATTGAGGTCATCAATCACAAACAAGTATAAAATTGAGGTCCTTAAACTCATCAATCTATGATGATTTGAAGTACCATCGGTTCAACAAAATATAGGGTATTAGGATAACACATTTTTGACGTTTCAAAATATCTTAGTTGAAATCCCACATCGAAAAATGAATTAACGAGGCCTCTATTTAAAATAAAGAGTGGAAAGTATGAAGATTACCGAAAATAACACATACTAGGGTTCCGTGTAGGAAAATATGGATATGGAGGAGAAATCTAACCATCAATTATCTGATGGAGAGTGGTAGAGAACATGGCTATGAAAAGGCCAACAATCCCAAAGCCATAAATTAGTGATGATTTAAGGTACCATCTAGGACAACATTTTTGTTCTAAGTTCCTTTTCTTAATGTTGCAGAATTTATTTATGAGATTGGATAAGATCATAAGGAGATATACTTACTTTATAATTAGAGTTTTATCCATTAATAAATTTCTACCACAAACACATCTTTCACTCTAAAAGATAATAGAACGTAAAAAAAAATTCTATTTACACTATTCGTATAGGGTTCCAAAATAATCAAATTTATAATTCATCTACAAGATCTTTTAATAAAAAATAAATTATTTAATCCAGGAAATCTCGTGGGCCAGTGGTAGGTGATACACCCTTGTCACCCTTCGGTTGCGGGTTCAAGTCTCGCAGCCTTGCCGGACGCGACGGGTTGCCGCCCGACCTCCGGGTTGTCCTTTTATGGCAATCCAAAATAATCCAAACTAGAACTATCCAAAATAATTCTGTCCAAACTCACAGTCCAACATTTATAAGGAAGGTAAACATAATATATATCCTTTTTACCCCGTAATAGCATATGAATAACTTCATCTTGTATTCTTTTAATACACCGAAACATCCAGAATTACCATATTCCTTATTGATTACATTCATGCTCCCTTATTCCATATAGAAAGCTGGATATACTTCATTAATCCAAAAATGTTTTAAACCCCGAAAATGATGGAATATACAAATCATTAATAAGTTTCAAGGTAGTCAAGAATATCCAATATAATTTATCCAAATCAATCATGTATTATTCTAAAATCACTAACTCGGTATCTGAACCATATTATGGTTTATCTTGCTCTCAACCATATATTTTCCAAACATTTAACCAGCTACTGAGTCACTTTTCTTTGTTCCACACCATGTCAAGTCCTTAATAAAATAGTATTGCAGTACAATCCTTATATACTCCATAATTATTATAACAAGTACATTGTTGATACAACACTCAATTGATATAATCAACATAATAACTCTAATCATTCTTCTTCATCTGTGGTAGTATCATAACTTGATTATTATCCAATAGCATCATTTGCGGCATAGTCTGATGACTGGGACATAGGTTCGCGTAGTGTCCAAACTCCTTGCAAATGAAGCATTGTACATTTGAAACCATTTTCTTACCCTTGCAGTCATGTACTTTGTGCCCTTTTCCTCCACACTTATAACAAACTCCCATTCCTTTAAGGCAAGTTCTAGGGTGTTTCTTTCCATAGTTACCACATATGGGAAAATTCTTCTTTTCCCTCTTCCCTTTATCCATCTTTCTCTCTTCTATCCTTTTCTTCTCTTGCTTCCCTTCAAATCTATAGGACTCAGTAAACTCTTTACTTATCTTATCAACACATGATATTATTTCTTCATATGATAATAATACATGGGAGACTATTTCTCTTATAAATTCTAGCTTAAGACCATGAAAGATATGATCCTTCCTTCTCTTTGGATCATGTGCATTTCTGGAGTTCTCATTCCTTCTACTGGGCGCCATTTCTAAACAATGGCATAAACTAGATCAGTTTATGAATCAAAATACATAATCCCATACTTATAAAACACTTAACATAAATTGAACTATTTATGGATATAATCCATAATCATAAAAATGTTTTCTTTGGGGAGGTATATACTCATAAACCCTTCATAATGATTTGTAAAGAAAATGAGAGTTATCCTAAGCATATCCCCCGGGAGTGTCGTAACCAAGAGTGCAGCAAGGCCCGTTGTCGTGCACCAGTTCCCGTTCGAGTCTAGCTCAAAGCGGTGTTTTCGGGTTTTACCCCTAGGTACATCTGTGCCAGAGCCGCCTCTACCTGCTCGTATCCAGACAGGGATGTATTGCTCGGAAAACTCACAAAATCTCTACAATACCAAAATTCTAGGAAGTTCTTCTATACTAATCCTCAAAGTTCATCTTAGGTCTACGTGCTCTAATCAGAGTTTATCTAAATCTAGCTTCCAAGGTTTGTACTAAACTTCCTCTGATACCAACTGTAACGCCCCGACCCCAGCTACCCAGAGTCGGTGCATTACTTCGTAACATTGGCATGATCACAAGAAAGATCAAATCTCGAAAGACCGATTGGTTTAGTAGCCTTGGAAACACTAGATATAATCATAAAGTTTTACATTACATTTCAAAGTGAAAAACTACTACAACAACAAAGTCCAAACTATTAACCCCTCATAAAATCCCTGCAAGTCACTCATAATTTACTTCTTCACTACCTGGGAAAAATAAAACATAGAAAAGGGGTGAGCTCAAATGCCCAGTAAGGATAACAATATAGCGGAACATTCAAAATAAGCATAAACATTTAAGGCAATTAATTACTAAAACAAAAGCCTTCTAAAATTGAACTTCAACATAGTATGGCAAAAGTAAAATGAAATAATTCCATTTACTTATTCACATGGATATTCTACTAATCGAATAATCACATGCAATATCAATAACCACTTTCATAATGTTGGAATGCATAATGCCAGACTATCATAACCACATAGCCAAGGCCTCGTGCCAAGACTACAAATAAGATTTTGTCAAGGCCTTGTGCCAAGACACTAGTTTGTCTCATGAGACCTACCGATGCATCGAGGAGCTATAGCGGGCTCCACCCGTCACTTATTAAGTCCAATGCATTCCCATATGAAAAGGTTTAAACATAACATAACCATTCGTATTAAAACTAGCATACGAAATGTCAATAATTTCACCATAAACTATGAATGGTATAAAAATATCACATCCACAGTCAAACATATCACAAAACCTTCAATACAATATAGAAGTTTTGTATCATAATAAATCAACTTCAAATAATCTTAAAATCCATCAAAGGATGTTGACATAGATGAAATCAAAATTCTTTTTAAAGAAGTATCTCCTTTTATTTTGAAATCATTTAAGGTCCATATAAAATAAAACATTTTCTTTGAAAATATTCTTATAAGCTTGTATGGAAAGCTTCGACGATTTTATAACGGCGGAAAATAACCGCACCCGCCGTATAAGTTAAAAAAACATTCTTACCTCAATTCTGTCGAAAAGGTTAAAAAGGACCTTGTTTTGAAAACGACGGAAAGATTCCTTTATAAACCTCTTATAAAAAGTCAAACAAGGGTATAAATGACTTTAACCCATATTCTTGTAAATAGTAAAAATGTTTTGAAAATACATTTCGAAGAAACATGGATGTGGATGATAAAGAGATCCCAGTAGATTATTACGTATAATACAACCTCGGATAATGAAGAGATTGTGAAATAACCCTTACCTTGTACTTTTCCTTGGTTGGGGTAGGTTAACCTCCTGTATAATGGTGAAATAATTGTTATTAAATTATACAAGAATCATATATATTAATATGATATCATATATGATCTTTTAACATTGATTTGTTAATAATATCTTAGAATTATCGTCGTTTCGGGTGTTAACTTACTCATTTTCTTTTATATGTTTTGTTACATAAGTCATGTTTGTTGTATCTTATTCTTATCCAGAATGATATCAAGTCCTTAAACATCATTTTTAAATCATTAAATGATAATTATACTTGAATGGATACGATGGGGAATGAATCTCATCGCGTTCGTGGAGACGGTAGTCCGTACGTACGCACGAGCGACAATATCATTATTTTGATATTAAAATAATATATAATTGGATAGTATATCATATATACGGAATCATTATCATGTTATATTTATTATTTATGTGAGTTGCACATCATTATTATACCCATCCAAATAATAATATACTGAATAACAATTACACCACGACGTGGAGACGGTAAGCCGTACGTACGCACGTATGGTGACATGTTATTCAAAGGGTGGATAGAATACTGAATATGGTTCTACCATATTTATAATAACATCACAGTATATGTGAGATACTGGAGTTATTATTTTAGAATGGTAAGAACAAAGAAAGAAGAAGTGGAAGAAGAAATGAACTTGAAAAGGGGTGGTGAAAACATTACCTCTTCTTCGGGTTCTTCCTTTTGATTTGATCAAAAGGGCTCCTTAGGTTGGCTTTCTGATCGAACTAAGGCCTCTAGGTTGTAGTGAGGGATGTTGGGAGAGTATGTGGGCAGATTTTGGCCGAGCCAAGTGGCTTGAGAGGTGTGAGGAATGAGTAGAAGTGGTCTCCTTTTATAAGGGAGAGGAGGGGCTCTTTAGGAAAGAGTGAAAGTATTACTTTATAATATAATTAAATTCGGTTTGTAATGGTCCAAAAATAATTGAGGTCGAAGATAAGATTACTCATTTTCTAAATAACATCAACCAATAAGAATTGGACAGGTTTTAGATAATATTTTAATCATTATAATCTTATTTATTTAAATGATTTATTAATGAGGTAAACATTGCATCATTATTGTGTCATTAATAATTTAACTTATTTGATGTCTAAAAATTATAAATAAAATATCATCATGTAGGAAATCTTTTTAGCTTTCTAATGAATATTTATAATCGAAAATCCAACATGTATAACCCTATGTAAAAATTGTTCTTCTAAAAGATGTAAGCTTATGCCATTTTTATTTTTATTTTAACTTTATTAATATAATGTGTCCCTACCACATACAAGTGGCTCCAAGGGGTCCCCAAATTGACCCAAGGATGCCAATGGTCGGGTATGTGTCCACCAATAAGGTTAGGACACGTTTTAGGGTAATTTTGTATTATTATAATATTATTTTTTTAACCCTTATTTACCGGATTTACCCTTTAACCATGGTAAATAAAATATTTACCACAGTAACTATTCAAAATGTCTAAAAATAAAAGTTACCTATTTACACAATTTGAACATCCTGATTCCAAATATGGAATCCATTTTCCTAAATTCAAAACACAGAAGTGGCAGAAATTAATTTAAAATTAATTCCCGCTGTCAAAACAAAAAGCGTGTTTTTAAGAGATAATAACTATCAAAAGATTGACACTTGTTTATGTCCAGTTTAATTGTAAAATTATGTCCAATGACCAACATTATATTAAAATGTAAAAATATATTCTAAATATACTTTAAAACCACTCCAATTCATAATTTATCACTATTAATTATTTTGATTAAAAAAAGTTGTTTTTAATTAAAATTTAGTAATTTTCACTATTCATCAAAATATGAAAGTTATCCGAAATGTACCAAAATTTCACCCTAGGCTAATTTTGATATTCCGAATCCAAAAATGAAGTCCATTTTGAAATATAAAATATATATAATTTCTAAAAGTAGGTATTACTATTCACAACGGCTAGTTTAATTAGTTGTGGTGTGTGTTAGAACTCGAGGTTGCGTACAACACACGCTATCGCATTATTCAAAAAAAAGCGTACCGTGGAAGCTTGGGATGTTTTATTTTAAATTTTTGATGTCCCCATTTAGTCAAAAAGTTTAATATATTGTATTTAAAAAGGGTTCACTATTAAAAGTTGATAAAAGTGCAATACTGAAAATGAATTTGTTCTTGCATTATATCTAAGAAACTCATAATATGGATTCTAAAATTATAAGGATTATATAAAGTTTAAAATTTAGTTAACACTATTCATAACCTCTTTTGAACAGCTTGTTTGGTAAGTCATGGTGCAATTGAACTCGGTGTTGCGTGTAGTGCAAGTTATTGAATTATTTTGAAGAAATAACACATTATGAATTCTTGGGGTGTTACAGTTCTATAATTATTTTTAAACTATATTTAAATTATATTTCAACATTAAACAATAAAAAGTTTATGATAAGAATTTATATTATCAAAATCAAAATAAAATAATAGTAATAAATTATAAATTTTTCAACTAATGATTTATTCTTTTAGTTAGTGGTGTCTCATCACACAACACTAAAAATAGAGAGTGGTGGCTCTTGGCATGCCACCAAAATAGAGAGCAGTTTCTCATGCAATGGATCGGACCCCCTGACTATTACATTACCAAAAACATGGCTCCACCATGCCGGTGGCACCATGACAGTGGCATTGGTCACGGTGGCACTGTGATGGGGGCACTGGTCATGGCGGCACTGTGACGGGGGCACCGAGTCCCCTCATGGAGCCTATCATTATTTTTTCCAGAACCCGACTTTTTCACTCTCGTAATGTATATTTTGATGTAAATTAATCTTAATACCATTTTTAAATTCATTTAAAGCCCAAAATTGACCCCTAAAAATCTCGATAAACATCCCCGATGGGGGATATTAAATAACACCTTGATATCATGATGTGTAACTTCCCACCCATGTAGGAAACCATGATCCGTTTTTTCAGGCGTTCAAAATTCCATATCCCGATCTCCTCTTTATATCTCCCACAAGAGTTCTCCTTTTCTTATCGGTTGAATTTCTTTCTTCTTCCTGGCGCACATGGAGTCCATCTTCTCGTGGCTTGTGGTGCGCCTATACCAGATCCTTCTACACGTCTTAGAGTCCGTGAATTTCCTCCCATGTAAGCCACACATCACATATTTCAGGCGCGCGGAGAAAATTCTCTGTCTTTGATCAATCAAGTAGGGATTTTTACTTCATCTCTCCATGTTGTGTATCATGTGGGGTGCGTGCGCTATTGTTTCTATGGGAATGTGATAACCAAACATAAACAAAGAGAATAAATGAGATGTTAAAGGAAGATGGGGTGCGTTTGGTTTTCTATTGTACTCTTTAATTGCTATATGTTGTGAACTGTACAAATTTTTGGCCACTGAAAATTATGGTCGTTTTTTGCCTTTCTTTGCGCACTAATAAAATATTGTCTCCTATGATGATTAAATGGCTGTAACCTAGAAATTTGTTAATCAGGTGAACTTGGTGGATTAAATGGATGCCCTGTAAACATATTCCCTTGTGTGGTCACCCTTGTTAAATAACATAAAGATGAAATAGATAAATTATGTGCTTGAGCCTGGAAGTTTCTCTACTCTATTTTGGTAGTAGGTGAATTGTTCTGTTAGTTTGCTTATGGGATGATGTGGGTGAGGATGGGATCCTCTCATGTGGCATAGTTGCTGGTTGTGAATCTGGGGTTGTGGTTGCTCTGTTTATATCATGAATTGGGGTGGAATCCTCTTCTTTTGTGAAAACTTTTTATCCATAGTTCTGGGGATGTGGGGGATGTATCTTGAAGCTGTCATTATTTCCAATACTTGGAGGGATCTCACTTTGATGTGAATCTACAAGATAACTGGGTGTGAATGTTTAAATTGATGTAGGCTGTATCTTTTTACCCTAGTCTTGTTATTGTTCCTATTAGTTGCCCAGTAGGGAAGAATTTACATAAATGAGATCACTTGAACATGAAAACAATAATTGGTTAATGGGGAAATTGATTCTGGGAAAGAGTTGTGACTCGGTTGTGAGTAGTATGATTTCTATGAGTAGTGACTAGGATGTTTGTGCTTGGGTTAGGTGTGGAGCCCTAGGTTGGGTTGAGTGCTTGATACCTATATATATATAGTTGTAGTTATTGTGTTTCTTATTAGCGACCCACACAAGTTGATCATTTAGTGCCGAACACCACATCTCATGGGTGAGGGTGTTTTTCCAACACTTCTACGAGTGGCTAGTTATTAGCTCCTTTTCTGCTCCCTTTCCCGAATAGCTGAAGAATATTCGGGCAGGCTGTGATGGCCTGAAGTCCATTATTTTCCCAAGAATCTTCATCAGGGTAGTTGTAGTGGTTGGCCTAGGTGTTTGTGGGTAGATTGTTTCCCAACTGTCTTCGGGATGAGGCCCAGGGGTCTTCAGGTGTGATGGTAGCTTTCTATCCCAGGTATCTTCGGGCGTGGTAGTAGTTTTCTGGCCCGAGTGTTTGTGGGAATGGTTACGTGTGGTTGTTGTGGCCTAGGTGTCTGTGGGTGGGATGGTTGTTGTGGCCCAGGTGTTTGTAGGTGGGATGCGTGGTTGTGGCCTAGGTATGTACGGGTGGGTGTGGCAGTGGGACTGTGGTGAGAATGGCGGGATAGGTTCGATGCATATGATGTCTTCAATTACAAGGGGGAATGTGGCACGGGGTATGCAAACATCGATGTGATATTACTATACCTTACTTGACTTGCGTTATTTGGGGAGTGTGCCATGGGGAGGCTTTTGTGGATAGTTTTTCCTTGCTAGGTGCTTCAGTTATCTCTTTTCTCACATGGCATTAGAATGCCTCCCCAATTGTGCAAGGGAGTCTTTGGTTTTCCCAACTGGGTATACATTTATACTCACCCTACATATATAAAAATGATTTCAGGTTTCCAGGAGGACTTAGGGGATCATGCATGACCATACTAGCTTAGGCATTGGGACCGTTGTAGTTGTTTTTTTGTTGTTGATTTTGGTACTTTAACTTTGTAGACACCTTGAACTTTCTGGCTTTTACTTTTGCAGCATGCATATGTGAGTGATTTTCTTTGTCAATACATTTACTTCCTGTTTTGGCGTTGTTGGGATTCATCATCCTATCTCCCAATACTATTAAAGAAAAGGTTAATTCCTTCCATTTTGTGTGAGATTATGTACCCATTGTGCTAGTCGCCACTCCGGGACCTATTGAAGGGGGGTCTCGGGGGGTCATTATCTCTCATTCAACTCAAAGAAGGAAGGGTATGGAAATTCGCTGTCCCTTACCTCCTTTTGGTGAATGCGGGTCCTGGCAGAATGGTATCAGAGGTAGAGGTTGAGAGATAGGATGGTGTTTGGAGTTAGGACCAGTGAGGATTGCATGGGATGGTAGGAAAATAGTGTTGGGTGATCTTGGTGTGTGAAATAGGCCAGGGATGACCGGGTAGGACACGAGATTTTAGGGCCCCCCGTGATCCGACACAAGGACTCTGGACCTACCGAAGGCCCAAATGAGGCTACAATGATTATAGGGTAGAGACCCTAGGAAATTTTAATGCATCCTAATGACCTATGTTCTCTTGTTTCTAAGGTGTTTTGGAGATTTTAAATGAATCATAAGTCTTTGAAAAATTTAAGTGCCATATTCTGCACTACTCGGGCTTAGGCATTCCTTGTTTACCATACAGCTATGACACCTAGGAGACGACCATGAGTTTTGTGGGAGATTGAGGCCTAGGAGGTTGACTCAGCTAATCGATGGAGGGATGACCGAGAAGTGGAGGATGACCAGTGGCAGAAGACACTTCGTGCCTTTCAGCGATAGACCCTCAGGAAGTATGAGGGTAACACCACTGACATGGAGACAAAGAGCTATTTAGAGGAGCTTGTGATAGCTTTCGGCTTGATCTGGGCTCTGACAAAGTATTGGGTTCCCCTGTCCATGAGCTAGATGTGGGGAGCAACACATCAGTAGATGACGCTTTATCTAGGGGAGAAGAGGGAGGCTGGGGTGACATGGGCTGATTTCGAGAAGGTGTTCCAGACATAATTCCTCTCTTCTATGATGAGTTCTGAGAATAGGTAGGATCTAATCTCCCTCCAGCAGGGCATATTTCAGTGAGTGTGTTGGGGATCAAGTTAAAGGATCACCTCATCTTTGATCCGGACCTTTTTTAGGATGAGGAGTCTCCGGCGAGAGGTTTGGAGGAGACACTTCGACCTTCCCTTCAGTATGTCATTACTCCCTTAAACATAACGACATACTTAGATGTACAGAAGAAGGATGAAGTGGTGGAGAGGATGCAGATACTAGGAGGTGTATCATGAGAGGGAATCTAGTCAGGCTCGTCAAAGGGGAAGGCCATCAATAGCATGCCACCAGCATGAGGACCTCTAGGATTCGACTTGTAGGAAGCAGGCCCTATCAGTTCCACTTCCGATCTCATGGACCTCGCCCTTTATTTTCAGGCCCAGGGCCGAGATGCTTCATTTGTGGAAGCCATGGGCACCTTCAGAATCAATTCCCAGACAGAGTGCAGTATGGTGGTGGTGGGCAGGTTCAGCGCCCACCTCAGCAGCTGTAGTTTCCATCAAGGCCCTTTCAGCTGTAGAAGGGTCAGCGAGCTCCCGCTCCTCTGAGGGCAGACATTGCAGGAGGAGACTGACCTCAGGGCGCTCCTCAGGGACCTTGACCAGGGCTTGGTCGGGGAGGCGGTCGATAGCCGAGATGTAGAGGAGCTGGGCATGTGAAGTTGCACGCCATGGATGCAGTAGTTCTAGCAAGACCGGAGGTCATTCGAGGTACAATCATCTTGTTTAGTACCATTGAGTATGACTTGTTTGATACCGGAGCTTAACACTACTTTGATGAAAACAGTTTGGTCCATGCTCTAGGTTTAGAAACTGAGAGAATTCCAGTGCCCTAGGAGTTGAGCACACCAATCAGAGGTCAGACCGACTTGATATATGTTTTTCGTGGATGCAGAATCATGATAGGGCCACATCAGTCAGTCAGGGATCTTCTACTATTGCAGATATGGCCATACCATTTCATCCTAGGCATGGACTGGCTATTCTTTGCATGTGACGTCACTGAATGCTTCTGAGGAAGGGTCGTGTTTTCCGACTTGTGCGGCCAACTTGTGACCTTCATTAGTGAATAAGGTTTCCAGAAAGGAAGAATGTGAGAGGAACCCATCCCCTCCTTATTAGTAGAGCTATCAGTGGAGTCAGTTGATGTGGAGATGGTGGGAGGTCCAGGGATCGTCAGTGAGTTCATGGACGTCTTCCCTAATTATGTGACGACTCTACCCCATTGACATGATATCGAGTTTGGGATAGACTTGCAGCCTGGTGCTCGTCCGATTTCGATGGCCCCCTACGGGATGGCACCTTCTGAGCTCCGGAAGATTTGAATTCAGATTGATGATCCAATGAAGAATGTTTTTGTCCGACCAATTGAATTACCATGGGGTGCTCCAGTCTTGTTCACGAAGAAGGAAAATGGTGGTCTCAGGCTATTCATAGACTACATAAGGCTGAATTAGGTGACAGTCATGAATCGCTACCCTCTTCCAAGGATAGATGATCTCTTTGACCAGTTGAAGGGGGAAGGATGGTTCTCTAAGATCTATTTGTGGTCGGGATATAACCAGTTGAGGGTGAAGGAGGGTGACATATCAAAGAATAACTTCAGTTGCAGATATGGCCACTTTGAGTTCGTGGTTATGTCATTCATCGTTACGAATGCTCCATCCATGTTCATGGGACTCATGAAATCCGTCATTGAGGAATACATGGATTGGTTCGTAGTCGTGTTTATTGACGACATCCTGATCTACTCAAGATCCGAGGAGGATCAAACCAAGAAACTTAGGATGGTTTTAGAAGTCCTCGGACAGCACCAGATCTATGTGAAGTTGTCCAAGTGCAAGTTTTGGACGTGAGAGGTGCACTTCCATGGGCATGTGGTGTTTGAGCAGGGGATAGCAGTGGACCTGTTGAAGGTTGAGGCAGTTTTTTCTTGGGAAACACCCAAGAATGTGGAAGAATTCTGTATTTTCCTCGTGATGGCTGGTTACTAATGGAGGTTTATTCCCAACTTCTCCCGAGTTGCGGCACCTTCGACGACATTGACCAAGAATGAAAATGATTTTTTGTGGAGGGGGAAGTGTGAGGTGGCCTTTAATTATCTGAAGGAGAAGTTGGTTAGTGCCCCAGTGCTGAGGTTTCCAGAAGAAGGGGCAGCGTATGAGGTGTTTTGTGATGCTTCAGGGAAAGGCCTCAGATGTGTGTTGATGCAGCAGTAAGGGGTGATCTCTTATGGGTCTAGGCAGTTACATCCTCATGAGCATAATTATTACACCCAAGATCTAGAGATTGTGGTGGTCATTTTCTCAGTAATGTTGTGGCGACATTACCACATAGGGGAGCGCTTTTTGGACTTCACAGATCATAAGAGATTGATGTATGTCTTCTCTCAGCAGGAACTATACTTACGACAGAGAAGGTTTATGTAGTTCCTTCATGAATAAAAATTATATATTTCCTACACCTCAGGAAAGGGGAATGCAGTGGCTGATTCCTTGAGCAGTAAGTCGAAGAAAGATGTGGTTCGATAGTCGACAGATGCTTGGAAGATGATGGAGGAGTTGGCTGCCCTGCACCTGGACTTGAGGATGGATAGTGTTAGAGGTTGCATGTATCAGATGACAGTGAAATCCTATATTCTATGGTAGGTGGAGGAGTCCTAGTGGGGAGACTCATAATGTGAGGTGTTGCGTGATAGGGTTACCCAAGGTGATTCCCCAGAAGGATGGACGGAGGATGGCTAGAATCTGATAATTATCCGAGAGAAGTTGTTCGTTCTAGAGGCGATGCACGATACAGTTCTTGGTGAGGTCCACAACTCAAACCTGGCAGTGCACCTGGGAGTTTCCAAGATGTATCAGGGTTTGAGGGGACAGTTTTGGTGGCCCGAGGTAAATCGGTCGGTGTTAGAGTTCATGGCCAAGTGCTTGGTGTGTCAGCAGGTTAAGGCTGATCACCGTGTTCCTGGTGGTTTTTTGCAACCTTTAGATGTCCCCGAGTGGAAGTGGGATGACATCTTGATGGATTTATTCACAAGGCTACCCAGGGTTCAAGGAGGATGTGATGCTATCCATGTGGTGGTGGACCATTTGACGACGTCGTCTCACTTTTTGGCGATCAAGGAGTCAAGTGCAGTGGATGATTTAGCACCGAGATACATAGATGAGGTGGTGCGATTGCATGGAGGTACAAGGTCCATAGTCTCAGATAGTGATGAAGAATTTACATCACGATCATGGAGGGGATTTCAGCATGCTTTTGGAACCCAGCTACATCTTAGCACTGCCTTCCACCCCCAGACAGATGGACAGACTGAGGGCACCATCCAGAACATAGAGGATATGTTGTGGGTATGTGTCCTGGACTTTGGGGGATCATGGGTACAACAATTAACTCTAGTAAAGTTTACCTAAAAATAATAGTTATCACTCTACCATTGGCATGAATCCTTTTGAAGCATTGTACAGAAGGCCATATCGCTCACCCATGTTCTAGAGAGAGGTCGGGGAGGTAGGTGTTTTTGTCCCAGAGGTGGTGCAGAGCACGACGGAGAAGGTTTAGCTTACACGAGAGAGTATGAAGGCCGCTCAGGACTGGAAAAAGTCTTATGCCGATGATAGGAGGAGACCCTTGGAGTTTGAGCTTGGGGACCACATGTTCTTGAAGGTCTCCCCTCGATGTGGGTAGCGGAGGTTTGGCAGGGGGAGTAAGCTTTCTCCTAGGTTCGTTGGACCTTTCAAGGTGTTCCAGCGGGTCGGCGAGGTGAATTATCAGCTGGCGTTGCCACCACCGTTGCATTGGGTGCACGATGTCTTCCATGTGTCCAAGCTCCGATGATATCTGCACGATGATTCACACATCCTCGACTGGGGATATCTAGATATAATGGATGATGCAATGTTCGTGGAGAGACCAGTGCTGATTGAGGGTCGTAAAGAGAAGGTGCTTCATGGGCAAACCATTCCCTTGGATCTTTTTCTATAGAGGCATGGTGGTCATGAGGAGAGTACCTGAGAAATGGATATGCAGATGCATGCCCAGTACCTAGAGCTTTTTTGAGTTGTTCTGTTTTATTTGTACTCGGTTGATGGAATGCTTACTGTGTTGACTATGGAATCTGTGGTTTCCTTTTTCTGTGGAAGTGTGTGATGTGTACTAAAATGTGGAGAGGAGAGGACCTGATCCCTAGTTAAGAGGCATTAAAGTGGATGCTCTTAAACCCGTGCGGGCATGTCAGTGCCACCCAATGCAGATAGTATCTTAAAATGGAGGAAGGGAAACCCCTCACCCACATGAACGGACAATTTGAATCTTGGTTTTGCACGATTTCATGAGGAAGGGGATGTTCCTTGTGTATCATGTGGGGTGGGTGTGATATTTTTTTAATGGGAATGGGCTAACAAATCCTTAACAAAAATAATAAATGAGATATTAAAGGATTATGGGGTGTGTTTGGTTTTCCACTGTACTATTTTTAATAGCTATATGTTGTGAACTGTACTAATTTGTACATAATAAAAATTATAGATGTTGGTGGTCTTTCTCTGTGCACTAATAAACTCTTTTCTCCTCTTATTAATAAATGGATGTAACATAGAAATTTGTTAATCA
The DNA here is from genome assembly GCA_963277665.1 of Viscum album. Classification (NCBI taxonomy): domain Eukaryota; kingdom Viridiplantae; phylum Streptophyta; class Magnoliopsida; order Santalales; family Viscaceae; genus Viscum; species Viscum album. The sequence goes on along the minus strand of OY728145.1, from coordinate 1,078,344,470 downwards.
TGTGATCTTGGTGGATTAAATGGATGCCCTATAAACATATGCCCTTGTGTGGTCACCCCTATAAACTAACAGAAAGAGGAAATAGATAAATGATGTGCTTGGGAATGGATGTTTCTCTACTCTGTTTTGGTAGTAGGTGAATTGTGCTGTTTGTTTGCTTATGGGGTGATGTGGGTGTGGATGGGATCCATGGATGTGGCACGGTTGCTAGTTGTGAATCTGGGGTTGTGGTTGCTCTGCTTATATCATGAATTTGGGTGGATTCCTCTCCTATTGTGAAACTTTTTTATCCATAGTTCTGGGGATGTGGGGGCTGTATCTTGAGGTCTTCTTTGGTTCCAATACTTGGAGGGATCTCACATTGATGTGAATTTACAAGAGAATTGGGTGTAAATATTTAAATTTTTATTAGCTTTAACTTTTTTCCATAGGCTTGTGCTTGTGCCTGTTAGTTGCCCAGTAGTGCATAATTTACTTAAACGTGATCAAATGAACATGAAAAAATGAATTGGTTAATTGGGAAATTGATTCTGGGAAAGAGTTGTGACTCACGACACTCCATTGCATGATGTCAGAGGTGACTCATGACCCACAATTGGAATTCTCAATGGGGACTCAATGAATATTTTTCCAAAAAATAATATGATAATCTGATAGATAATATTCTGATAAAAAAAGAAAATCTAAATTGAAAGAATAGACTATAGAAAAATATATATTTCAACTATAAATATAATAACTACATAATGAATACTGAAGAAAAAAATCAAAACATAATAAGAAATTATTATCACAAAATTATAATAGAAATAAATCCTTCATCATAAAATGAGAATAGAAAATAGTTCCACATGTATATTTAATGAACAACTATCATGAATTAGTACATCATAATTAAGGAACATATCTACACCAAAAGGACCAACTGTTGATGTCCAACAGTGAGTATAATCAATCACTGTTGAAATCTATCAGTAGAGTAATTTTTCATTTTTGGATTCCAATGGAGACTTTTCTGTTACTGTTGGTATCCAAATGCGACTTGTGACTCGCCATTATGTTCCAAGGGTGGCTTGTGACCCACCATTGGGTTCTAAATATTATTCAATGACCAAAAAATCATAGAAAATGATTATTTCCTGATGAACATTATGGGGATGAAGAAGATATTTTCACTTTTGGAAAATGAATGAAGATACCAAAAAATTAACCAAAATTAAGTTAGAGAGACGCATAGGATTGAAGAAACAAAGATCCTCTATTATGAGTTCAAGAGATCAAAAAATAGAATATTTAATACTTGGAATAATAATGGAAGAGATGCACTGGTGTATATACACAAGTAGGATAGAGAATGATAAAATGGATAGGAAAGATAATGAATGGGTGAAAATATGTTTTCAAAAAAATCCTGGAAGTTCAAAAATAAATAAGTGGAATAAAAAGATAATTAAAGGAAAGAAAGTAAAATGATATAATAGACATTATTATATCTTATATTTCAATATTTTATGTATAGTAACAAAAAAATGGTGTCCCGCATCGAATTAATGATATGTAGAGAGAATGGTATATCATTCAACTTCTGTTGATCACCATTTTGAGCTAGCTACCCAAGGTCAACAGCATTTAACTATATGTACACACCATGAGATTACATACCAGCGTGAGACCTATCCCACATATGTGAATGCAGGTTCACTTTGAGGGCCTTATACACATGACCAGATGTATTAGAATGGAGCTATGCACACTACTCTCCAACAACCATATTTGGATTCCTTAGGTGGGCCTTCCCACGGGATTGACCCAAAAGGTCCCCAATATGGTTGAAGGCTAGCCAAGGTTCCTCACAAAAGGTATCAGTTATTTTATATAAAATTAAATTTGGTAAATAAAAATATAATAATAAACATTATGTATCATTCATTGATAACATTATAAAAATAAATAATTTTTTTGGAACAAGAACATCATTATGTTTAGATCTTAAAAATCATGTTCTTAATTTACTAACATGGGAATTTACAAATAATTTAATTAAAACCCATGATATATTAATAAGAAAATTTAGAAAACATGAGAATTTAATAAAATGATAACATGGTGTAATTTATCAAAAGAAAAATACTTGTTAATGTATTTAAAAATAATTTCAAACGCTAACAATAATATTAGTATATACGGTTTCATCATTACATCTTTATATAATAAAAAAACATCTTTATCAAATATTCTATAGAAATCACAACACTAGTAACCCAAATCCAATGACTATTTATTATATTGAGAATAAATTACATATGTACATGTTATAAAATTATAAAGGGGTTGGTATTCTATAGAGACTACATTAATTCATCGACTCTATAGTAAATTTGAAACATAATTTATAATAAAAAATTGAATGACTATCAAAGTGGAGATAGACTCCCTTATCAAGGGTGGGGGGTCTCAGTTACTATAATGCGGATGATTTAAATAATTTACATGGTTTCGAGAGGGGAAATAGGTAGAAACCCGGGGAGGAGGATGATATGGCATTCTCCAGAGTAGTTTTTGATGATGAATGTAGATGGATACTACATTTATGGAAGGATGAGAGGGGGAGATATGGTGAGGGATAATAGGGGTTCAGTGGTTTTTGGGATTCGGTAATTATTATGGTCTAATAAATTCAATTAGAGTATATGTAAGGGTGATGATCAAGGGCCTCTCACTATGAATACTATATAATATTAACATCAGGTAGGCCGAATCTGACTCTATTATTCTCGGTTTTTTTATCAAAGGGAATCACTATCCCTGGTGGGTGTTGATTTATCTAGTTATAAAATAATGGATACTGATGAGCTATGGTATGGGAATTGGACATAAATGGTGAGATTGAAATTTTTGATTGAATATCTTGAATTAATGGGGGGCCAAGTGAAAAAAATTTATTTTATCCTCCAAAATATCTTTACCTAGTGATTATAAACTCATTTTAAGGGTTGATGGTGTCGGGTCACATCACTGATATCCAACTTGGGAGGGGTTTGTTCTTCTTCCAATAATATAACAAGTTAATTTTTAGGGTGTCAAAAAAATCATGAAAGATTATTATTACTAAATGATAATACTTAGATAACATATTGTATTCATTATTAATCCATTTTAAAAGAGGGAAACCAAAAAAAAATTTTCTCTATATCTGAGGAACAGTTAACATAAAATGGAATATATAATGGAATAATCATGGAATAAATTATTCAATGGGCCTAATTAATTAAAATTTACTATAAAATTCAATAAAAATAATTTCATATTATTTGATGCTAAATAACTGAAATTAAGTAACCATTTAGAAACCAATAATATTCCTCATCATAATTTAATGCATAATGATATGAACCAATTAATGTCCTTAAATTCCACGTGAAAAGAAATAATATGTATAGGGTAAGGAGGTTATGATAGTTTTTCTTATGATACCTATTGATAAATTAGATGATATATAATTACAGGACCTAGCCATCACTTATTATGTTCATTAAATCTATCATATGATAATAATTTAAAAATAATACAGATAATAATATTCTAAAATTAATATCTTATATAATCAATGATAATTAATAAAACAACAATCTATAAAGATCTAATTAATAGATGAATTATGATTAATTTCCTAATCAATGGAATAATGTGGATGTCTATGGGAATATTATCCATTATTTTTATAAAGTGATAGGTTATTCAAAATAAAATGGAATATACTCTTATCAATGTTAGGATATACGAGTAATAGGGATTTTTTTATTTTATAATTCCAATATTAAGAAGTAATCGTTGTGTAAGAAATTATTCATTCTAGGGGTACACATCAATAATATAACCCCCCCCCCCCAGTTGGAGTACGTGAAAAATATATTAGACACATATTAGGATTTTTAAATTTATATAAGGAGAAAAAACCTAGTTAGTATGCCTTGATTCAAATGACTCACTTATTTCAAAAAACATCCTCCACCAGGGACAAAAAAGTGTATAATATGGATACATTTCAATCATCCTTAAATTTTCATAGTATCGATTTTATATTTAATACATCCACAATACCAAAATGACAATGAATATATTTTTATTTGGTTGATAGATTATATATATAAATTTTATATTAATATTAGATCTTATTAATATGTTATAATGATAAAAATGGTAGACCCACAATTATATTAGAATAACAGATTTATAATAATGAAGACTAACAAAATTTGATATCTAATTGAAAATAAATCCAAAGGGTTATAAATAAAAAATGAGGACACAATTGTTGCTCTCTATGGTGTAACAACATCTCTATTAAAAATTTACTATTCTTAGGGTTCTTTCTTGACTAGATTTCAATTACACACTCTTCAAGAGGTAAGTTTTTCCATTATATTACTCAATAAATTAGTGGAAACACAATACTTATGGGTATTTTATATGTTTTTATATTTTGGGTGGATGAGTTATTCATTACTTGAATGGGTGTGGAGATTTTTATTCTCAATGAATCATGTCTCTCATGGATCATCAGCTAGTGAATATGGTCATTCTCTGAGACATAGTTAATTGGATTGTGTATATAGTAGGATTATTCAATTACATATGGATGTTGATGGTGTACTATAAGTAAAATTTATCTTACCTATAATATTAATACATTGGTCAGTTCTATATATTATATAGGATTTGAAGTGACTTTTTCAATAAATGGAAATACTACTTTGTGCATAGTGGAAGGGAATCATGCTACCTAACTTACATTCAACTTATAGAGGATCATTTATAGTTTTCAATACATTGTTTCTCTTTGTTCACATAACTATCCTTGTTTACCTCCAGTTTTAGGATACACTATTGAGATACACCATTTTAGGCCACCCTGATGTACCATTCACACACCACATTGATGTTTTTTATAAATACAAACTATCATTAATAATGTAATAGATGTTATTGGGAACACATTCAATAAAAAATAAAACATAATAATATGAAAAAATACCATACAACTATAAGGGTTTCTAAAAATATATCTTTTGAGATATAATGATAGTAGAATTGTTTTATAGGATATTGAGTGAATATGAATAATTGGGTGGGTTGATAATAATATTATAGGAGTTGGACTAGTTTTAAAAAAATTAGAGATAGGATTTATAAATCAAAGTGATGGAGAATAAAGTATCATTATCATATTTAATGATTTAGATCATGGTATTTTACATCTAAAAAATTTATTTTTATATTTAATAATTAATTTATAAAAGACATTCAAATATTTTTAAATGTAATTCTCATTTTTCACAGAATATTTATTTTTAAAAACATATACTAATAACTTTAATTACATTATTTTTAATCAAAAAAATAATTTGGGTACTTTTAAAATTTATATTATTCATCAAATAATATTTAGGATAAAGTTATATCATAATATTTACAATATATGTATTTCATGTTTTACTATTATATTACAATCTCAATCTTCACAAATGAAATCTCAAAATATCATCATTTGGTAATTATTACCTATCAATTAAAAAAATTATGTCTTCTTAGGAAAATAATAAATTGTTCATGTGAAATTGAAATGCTATATTTAATATCAGAGTTAATTTTAAAATCATATAAAGAAAAATTTTACTTTTCCAACAGTTACCATACCATTAAAATATTCTTATTATCATTTATAAATACTTCTCTTTCTGACTTCTAAATTAATTTTTATAATTCTACATGATTAAAATCTCCATTAAATTTTCTATTTATAATTTAATTTTATTATTTATTCTTATTATTAGTTGTTGAATATGATCCCCCAATTTTTGAAAAAATGGTTTTTCCATATAAACTTTTTTTATCTAACCTTGTTGTTGTGATCGTTATAGTGAATTTAAATATGTAGTTTGTTATATATATTTTTAGGACGAAAAATAATTTATGTTTTATGATGGTTATGGTAATAAAATAATCCATTAATTTTGGAAAATCGTGTTTCTTATATTCTCCCCCAATTTATAACTTTTTATCATAATTTGTAATACCACTCATATTAAAAAATTATTATTAATTTTTTACTTCATATTTTCCCCTTTGATGTGTTTTCAAAAATTCATTTACATAATGGTGCTACTATGTAATGTGGATAAATTTTCTAATTAAGATTTAACTGTATATTTTCTTCTCTAGTTTAGTTGTTAATGGTATATGTAAACTATTTACAAATATTACATCATTATACACATAATTTAACTCAGAAATTTCCCATAATAGTTGTTATGAATATTATTTTTTCAAACCTTTTGAATTTCAGAAGAGTTTAGTATGTTATATATTAAATATGTTAAAGTAGATATGTGAAAAAATCAATAGTGTTTATCAATCACAATTAATTTCATTTACCTTATTTACTAAACACATTAATATTTGATTATTTTTTTACAATCTTCTTTGAATGAACTATATTATTCTTCAAGCATAATAAATCTGACAACATATTTTCCATCCCTGTGTTGTAGTGTATTATAAAATCATTGTCTATGAGTAGTCCTAACCATCTATGTTTTCTCCTTTTGATATCATTATAGGGGAACACTTACATTATACACTTATGAACCACACATTTTCCCTATCATTCACCATATAGATAGTGTATCTATATCATGATGCCAATATTATTATCACAAAATCTCTATCACAGGTTACATAATTTTACACATGGATCATTATTTACATTTATTAATAAAAAAATTAATATTAAATTCTTCCAATCAATGAACACCATTATTTTATTTAGAAAATCAATATATATATATATATATATATCAAATTCCCATATCTTCACATGTAAATACAATACTAATAAAATGATTAATAACATCTTTATCACAATAAAACATTCATTAGAAAACTTTGACTAGTAGAGTTTGACTACATAAAATGCTAACATGATTAATGTTTCAAAAAATTAGTAAAATTTTGGTCAAATCACATATATTAATTAGGCATGTTAGGGAATTTATATATTTCAATTATATTTTTTGGTGTGTTACATTTATAAATAAAATTTAACCTTGAAAAGATATTTGATATTACGTCCTTGGACACAATGTGGATAAGAAAATAAACATTATGAATCCGGGATTCACACATATTAAATTTCTTATATAACTCTATTTTCTCTATTACTCATAAAAACACCCATATATGTTTATCAAAAGCTTCATAGCTCTTATATGATGATCAAAAGTCTCATCAATTATTAAAAATTCATCTTTTTCATGTCAACCATTTAAAATAAATATATATTATTATAATAATGAATATAGATTTTTAATAATTACTTATTCCATTAATGATGATACGAAAGGATTAATATTTGGTAATGGATACATATTAAAAATACCAAGGGCTTTTATTTCCATATATTAGATGTAAAACATCATAGAAAAATAATTCTTCTTTTAAAAAAAGTAAGATTCTCTTAAAGGTGAGACACTAGATCATATGAATACCATATCTCAATGTTCTTATATATTAATATCTAGTTCCTCCAATACAACTACATCCATTTTTAATTTGTCATATATATCATGTTTTTATTATGTATGTGTTTAATAGAGAATTAAACATCATGATTATGTGGATATCATGGGGGTAACTATAAAAACACATAAATGTCTTCTAAAATAATTGATACATATAAGATACAAACAATATTGTTCTCCTTCATAGATTATATATTTTATCATACATACTTATCAGCTTTTATTCAAATTTGAAATAAGAGGGGGTTTAATATAATTGTAAAGAAGAGGTGGTTTATTGTTTAACATTTAATTATAAATGGTTTCTAATTTTATCAAAATCTGTAATTTAATATTTCATATAAGAAAATTGATTATTTTATTCCCTTATAATAAATTAATTTTTTAGATTTATGAGCGTTTTCTATATACAATATGATTTTAATAATGAAATCTATCATTTTAGGTGTGCAATGTTCTTCTACATTCATTATTGTCCTTCAAAATTTAATATATGATCATCAACTATCGTTTTCCAACTTACAAGAATATACTAGTTAAATTTTAATGTGTTTTTTATTTATATCCATTCCCTTTTAATATGGTTATTTATATGAAATTATTATTTAATAATTTATTTTAAAAAATGTGTTCAATTATTTAATAATTCATGGAAGATATCTTAAGGTTAATTTAAAGAATGTTATGAATTAATTATTATCTTATGATATATAAATTTATCCAAAACAATAATGTAATATTCAAAAAAATATATCTTTTTTAAAAAGATTTATTATTTTATTCTATAAAAATGAACATATTATTTATGGAAGGATTTTAATGGGTCATTATTGAGAAAGGTAGATATTCAGTGAAAATAGTTTCTAGAAATTTAATCTAGCGCTTAGGTGTCAAACAAAATTGATGTGGAATGGAGAGTTAACCCACAACCACACCGGACATTGTCCTACTAGTGATATTGTTTCTAATCATGTGGTTTACATAGGATCATCAAAGAATCAGTTTCATCCATAAAGGTATAATTATTTTAAAATTTTTTTTAAGGAAAAATACAAAAAAATTCTTAAACAATAATTTTTATAATGAATTATAAACTATATGTATTTTTAAACGTTTCAGAAATTAATTATAATATATATATATAATAGGTTTTAAAATACCTTTCAAAATAATCGTTTATTAATGTGTTTCTTACTAATTTTTTAAACTCTTTATTTGTAAATTTTATGCTCATACCATGTTTTAAAAATATTTTCATAGGTATTTTAGAAGTATTAAGTTGAAAGACATTAAATTTTGAGATAGTGAACATGAAGTGAAATAGCTATTTATGTTATTTGTTCACCACTCTGATATTAATTATATTGTGGTCTAATTCTCTTGAATTTAGATTTGAAAAGATCATCGATTGTATAAATCACTAGGAATTTTTTATTTAATTTTTAATAACGAAAATTCATAGCCTGTTTTTAGCACTGAATCTAAAAGAATGGGTTTAGGTATTTAAATTTGGTAACAAAAGAATTGTCTATATTTTTTTAAAAAATTATACAATTTAATTATGTTCTTTATTTATTTAATGTAAACTCCTTTGTTCTGTAATTTTTGGATTGGAGGTAGTATAACTAAATAAAATATCTTATATCTTTTAGATAAGTTACTTGTTATGATTATCATAAAACCATGATCAGTTGAGTTTAATCCTTATGAATCCATTTTAGTTAACTTTAAATGTCTCTACAATATATCTAAGACATCAAACATACTTCAATTCATTCGTGGATTCATATTTTTCTATTATGCACTATTAGAGAAACAACCTTTATACTATGTACACCACAAAAAGTATCATGAAGGTATTTTTGAATGATTTAACCTATCCAAAGAATACGAATTAGAAACGAATTTATTTGGAGCTTCATAATCATTATACCTCCATGTTACATATATGTACCAGCTATTACGTTTTAGTTTATATGGAATAATTTGAGGAATAATCAGGGATGAATTTTTAATTTTTGAGGATGAGTTAATTAAAATTTCTTATATGAGTCATGTTAAAATAATGATTTTTGATTATTATACTCAATTAAATTCCATAAAAATTGATATTAGTTATTTAATTCTTTTCAACCCCACATTTAGATGTTTTATATGGGAAAAATAAGTAGATGCACTTAAAGCCACCTTGATCATCAAACTAATCTTGAGGAAATTTTCTTTAAATGAAAATCACCTGTATTGGATACATTGGTAAAGGTAGGGATGTTTAAAATTAATAGAACTCATATTCTTTAACAACAATATAGTTATTTTATTTGTAACTGAAGAATAATGTCTGCAGGGTGTATGCCTGAATGAATTGTGAGGGAGAAATTATGTTAAGGGGGAAAATATAAAACCTCAGAACATTCATTGTTTTTTATTTTTAAAAATAGTAATTAAATATAATTATTAAATTATAGTAAAAAATATAGAAATATTTTTTTGATATAGTGACTCTAATATATCATTAAAATATAAAATCTTATTAAAAAACTCACTAAGAGAAATTGTTACATAGCTCGAGAACCACCTATTAACATAATAAAAATGATATTATATCCCACCTAATTTTGATCTACCATGATTAAAAAAATTACTGACAAGGAAGATATCATTAATATATATAATAAGAAGAATGTTGAGAACCATTATAGAGTAAGAAAATTTGAACCTTGAATCATATGTGTTTGCAAAATATCCAATGTATTAATTTATAGAAACATTTTTTTGACGGTTATAATAATATAATCATTAGAATTCTATTTTAATGGCTACAATGAAAATATTAATATCATTTAGAAAAACAGTACATGAAAATATATTTATAATTGATATAAGTTAAATGATATGATTATATTTTATTTAATAAATCTTAGTATTTTTTCTATATTATTTTCTTCAAGGAAAAATATATTATTATGAAGTAATAATATATTGTTTACTAAACATTAGTTTTAAATAAAAACAATATAAATGTATTGAGAAGTAATATTTAGAATTTGTTTAGAAATAAAAAATGTAATAGTTAGTATTTGACAATAATTTATATTATATTTTAAAATTTTAGTTTTCCATTGATATAAAAAAAGAATCATCCACCTAAGGGACAACTAAGGGATATTTCAACCATTGGATGACCCATTAAGAATTAACCCCATATGGGAGGAATCAACCCTATCTATCCCATCAGGTGGATTGGTTACACATTGGTGATTCAGTAAAGGAGAGATAAAAAATGATAATGTTCGCCCATGTAAGGCCAATTCAAGGCCTAGTGTTGGATAGATGGCCACAAATCTCATTTATAAGGCCCATTATTTGATATCCGAACAAGTTTGGATCTCATTTATAATAAAAGGAAGCCGCATAAATCATCCAATTGTGATGTGTTATGACTAAGAAAATTCAGATAAAATCAGGACCATGCGATTAATCTAATTTTTGTCTTTAAACTATTTTCCTTTCATCTTCTACCATATGAGGGATTCCTCTTTAACCCACAATGCAGTCATTTCCCTTTTCCCCCACTGATACCTTCAATCACATCGAACTATGTCCCAATGTCATGAATGATTAAACCAAAATAGATCGTGATCCATAATTGGGATATCAAAAATATCAGTATCCAGCTCATTTAGTGATTAGTTGATATTTGTAATTAAACTAAACAATGACATATATTTTACAATATAAAAATACCAATATTTGTTATTATAAACATATTTTGTAGATATCCCTTTATACACTTTCTTAAAAAATTAGTCTTTTGTTTTATTATTGGTTTTGGTTTCATTAACACAAAGGATAAAGTTCCATATGAATATATATATATATATATATATATATATATATATATATATATTCTATATGACATCTAAATCACTTATTTTTATTGATACAGATAAATCAACACTAAGAATGTTTGAAAGTATCATGTTTTAAAATAGAAAGACTCGATTCATTCCACCCTCACACACTGAATGAAACTAAAAGGCCAGAAGATCATATTTATCCTTCGTAAATTTTTGTGTGTTAAGGGATAAAAATTTGTAAAATTATGTCTATGTATTCTTATAAAATTCTATAAGGGATGATAATAATTTAGACATATTATTTAATTAAAAAATTTAATTTAATATTTTTCTCTAAATTTAGATATGATTATATGCATGGTTTTTTATTTTACATTTATATGTTTATAATGGAGTTATTATGATTTTGGAAAACCCTTGGTATGGGATTAATATTTGATATAAATTTAATCTATTAAATTTTCTAAGATCTAATATTTACAAAAAAATAACAAAGTTGTTGTGTTATTTTTTTAACGTTTAATTTTAATGGTTAATTTTTTAATAAATTTTTTTTTATGTTTTTATTTCCATTAGGAAATTTAATTATTTTATTCTCCATGGATAAATGAATGTTTCAAATTTATCTATTTTTCTACTCACATTATGTTTTAAATTAAAAAATCTATCATTTTGTCTGTCAAAATTTATTATACATTCATTAATTTCTTATATAATATAAGATATGGAAATCATATATAGATTTTAACATTTCATGTATGCAATAGTTTAATGATAATTATTCTTTTCATTAGGTTTATGTAAATTTAATTTAATTATTTATTGGAATTTATTATTTGAAAAATTGTTTTAAATAATATGTTCAAATATCTGTTAATTTATGTTATTTATCTTAATGGTAATTTCTAGAATGATCAGAATTCATTTTTATCTTGTAAAAAATTGTTTTCTCCGAAACATATTTTGAATTTTAAAAAAAATTTATATTTTATAAAATATCATTTATTTATTTTTTTCAAAGTAATCAAAGCAGTATTGAAATTTTATGAATTGGTTGTGATTTATAATGGTAGATGATTATTAAAATAATATTAAAATTAAATATAGCATAATGTTATCAAACAAGTGGATGAGAAATGTGGAGTGAACCCATGACCTCACATGACATTATCCATCCAGGGATATTTCTTGCAACCAATATTTTTACAAGAATCTTCAAAGTATGATTTTAATAAAAAAGGTCTAATTATTTTTAAACAATTTTTAGGGTGAAATAAAAATTATTTTTCAAACAATTATTTCTTAAATGATTTAATTTTTTTATATATTTTAAATAATTTTGAAAAATTATTAAATATATCAAATATATATTAATATTTGATACAATATGTTTTAAATGAGTTTTCAAATTAAAATTTATTTATCTTTTTCAATTATTATTAAACCACTTATTGTTAAATTTTATACTCATCCCATGTTTTAAAAAAAAATTCCACATGCATTTTAGAGGTTATATGATGTATAAATTATAGCCGGAGTTATTACACTCAATGAATTATAGTTATTTTATTTTAATTTAGTAAAAATATGATATTATGTATTATATTTTATAATTCAATAGAACATAGACCATAAATGGTCCTCTATTGTTTTAATTAGTGTTTATTTCACAGTTAAAGGTTTCTTAAAGAAACACAACTTGTTTTTAGGACAAGATCTGAATGCACATTTTTCAGGCATTTAAAATTTATGTATTCTAAAAAAAATATTCGAATATATATTAAAATAAATATTATTTTTAATGGGTGCTATAACTAATAACTCATTCCTTAATGTATTATGCATTGATTTAATGTTTATTGGAAAAATTGAAAAATATAAAATATTATATAGATCTGGAAACAAGTAATATATTAAATGGAATCATATTTTTGATCAAAGCATCTACAATGATGTAATTTGTTCCATTAAATTCAACTATTATAATTAGACAATCTCATCAATGTTTTATTATAAAAAATTTAATTAATTTATCCAAATACATGTAGAATTGATTAGAATAGTTTCCTATCTCCATGAAATATATAACAAGGTACATGTTACTTATATTTTTCTTTTAAATTATCTATATTCATATACTATATATTTCCACAACTAGAAAAAATAATTATTCCCTTTATAAATTAATAATGGTGTTTCGTACTATCATTAATAAATGTTGGAAAATTCACCATTCCTTTATTCATCTTTTCAAATGTTTTCCCAAAATAGAGATCAATAATCCTCTTCTTTTCCAAACATTTTCTATGTTGTGATGGTAACTACCACTCTATTCTTAGAGGATTAAATGGTGTGATCCAATAATTCCCATTGACATTTTAAATTCACTCCATCATTAAAGTAAAAAACTAATCACTCTACATTATATAAAATCCCAATTTATATATCTCCAAACCTATAATATTTTCTTCATTATCCAAAATATATTTTTCCATTTTCCATATGTATCCGCATTGTCTTTCCTTTTATTTTATTCTTTCGTAGAAATTATTTCTCAAGGAATATCACTTTAAAAAAATACATGATTTATATCTCATCAATTTTCTTAGTGTCTTAATTCAATATCATCCATTGATCAAAATATCCCAATATATAATGTAAAATAATTATAAAATTGTATTTTTACTTAAATAACAATGACATGTATTACTTCTATATAAAGTTATTCCATTCCACTTCCATAAGTCGATGGGTAAATCCATATAATGATGTATATTTATATCCTATGAAATGATGCAACATTATGAACCATTATCAAGGGAATAAATTATTATTCATATTATAATGTATAATCTTCATAACCTGTTTTACCATATCTAATATAGTGATAATTTTCAATAAACTAACAAAATATCTGTTTTTTTATATGGAAAATCCTTATATAAATTTTGGGTGATGAAAAATTTATTACTACATCCTTTAAAATCAATTTATAAAAAATATAATTTACTAATTATTCTCTTAATTTAGTTATAAATTATGGATTATGGTATTTAGTTCTCGTAAATATTTCTTTAGGAATTCATATATGAAATTCATTATAACAGTTATGGAGTTTTATATTGGTTTACCCAATTTTCTTCTTATTTATCAGTGTTTTCTTAAATCATGATTCATTGGTCTCCTCTAAACACACCATGAAAACAATTGTAAAAAAACTAGCTATGATAACCCACAACTGATGGTCATTTATTATAGTGGATTTAGAATATATAAGTGAAATAAAAAATGATCTGAATTTTAATAGACTCAATATAATAGATGGATAAATGAATATTAAATTTAGTTTGAAACATAATAGTTATCATAACAATAGATAAAATATTTGTATCCTTTTATTAATAACCTTATGTGACCAGATATTTTCATAATTTTATACTAAAAAAATATGGGAACATAGGTGACCCCATAGTGTCATTAATGGATTGAATAAAATGTAATCTAACATTTCCTTAATAATTAATAAATAATATTATGTCAATAATTAATAAAATTATGAAATATAAGTGAATAAATTTTCATTTTATAATCATTGTTAATAGAAAATTAATATTTATTTGTAAAGTCCTGAATCCGGGTGCCACTCAACAGGTTCCCCAAACCCGGTTGGTCACATGACCTCAAACACATTTCCCCGAATGCCAGAGGCTGCCGTGTAACAGTGAAGGCCCATGTCTGATAGTGGGGAAACTATTACCTCATTTTTCAAAGTGTAGCACAGCCGAAAATATAAATAACATACAACAACGGAAGTAGTAAACAACATGAACTAAAAATAAACAACTACAGTAAAAGATAACCAACAGTTATATATAATGAGGCAGCATGTTTCTATTTCTATGAAAGCATCCAAAATAGAATACACTAAAATACAATACAATTCAACTCAAAATACAAGGTACAACTGCAAAAAACAAGAAGAGTAAACAAAACACTGTAGCATCACAAGCCAAATCTTGGTCCCATGCTCTCCTACTTCTCAGCTACAATCATGTACCTGTATAGGGACCATTTCCCCTATCAACAACTATAGAAATATAATCTATTTGGGCCAAAGACATTACCCAAAAAGGGTGTGAGAAATAAATCTTTGTAGGCAACCATCAAAGGTCCGTGCCTAATTGTCCGTGAAAAGTCCAACAGTAGTGTGCAATAAGTAAATGCTCTAACCTAGTAAGTACTCAAAAGTAACGTTAACTACAAGTTTCATTGACATTTTGATATTTATTTTAATCATTAAATTTAATAACATTTTGTCCTCATTAGAACCAAGCGGCCAATTATAACTTTTCCCTCAGGCTAATATAATAAAACCAAGCCCTCAGGCTTGCCCTTCGACTATCAAATATTTCCCTAAATCATACAATATATTTCCCTCAGGCCCAAAAGTCACTTCCCTCAGTAAAAATATGTGTTTCCATTAGTCATAATAAAACATTTCCCTCAGGCTATGCAGTACCATGCTCTCAGGCTAAAAAAACAATTCCATCGGGCTAAAAAGAACGCTGCCCTCATGTGCAAGTAATCGGGCAAAGCCCAAAGCATAAACAATCATTTTATATAAAATTTCTCTCAAGTAAATTGAATACACATTATAATCATGGAATACCCTCAGGTATCCTAGCCAAACCTCTAAACAGAGGAACGCACCCACGGGGTGGTCCTAGATCCAAGCAGTGATCCCAAACAGTAGTATATAGTTACATTAAATTACCTATATAGTCATAGGTATTTAAAATATACAAGGCCTTAACCACATGAAACCCCTAACATGGGTTCGTAACACAATGGTACACAATTTCAACACCATATTAGGAAATAATAATTATACGACCTACCTCGATCGCCCTATATCAGTATACATGAATGACGCCTCTAGAATCGTCCAAGAACGACATGGATCTGGCTTAAAAAAATTCCTGTTCAGACATAAATAACTTCCCTTGAGGAAGAATTGTTAATAATAGAGTATGTAGAAGGGAGTTCATACTCGTACAGTCCCAACGTGATCAGAAGAAGCAGAAACAGATTCCTGGTGCGCGGTCGAGAGATCTCCAAAGCTACAACTGTATTCTTGAGCTCCTCCGGCATTCTAAGCTTCAACTATGAACAGAGGATGATACTACCCATTTTAAGAAAAAAACAAACTATATGGTGTGTAATATCAATTACACAACTTGTACTTTTAATTTTTTTAACTGTTCCTTGGGTGGCTACTTTCCACCGTGGCACTGTTCATTTGTCGACATGAGTACATGGCGTGTATTCTCAATTACATGGTGTGTACTGTCGCACCACTGGCGGGTGCCTTCACTGCCTTACTATTCACCTTCCAAATAACTACACAACGTGTAAATACCCTCTAGATGATGTGTAGTCTGTTTTTACACCTTTCACCACCGACAGGGCTACACGCCCTATATACTCATCCCACACAGCCAAAGTACCCGGTTTGGAGAAAAGTACATGGCATATACCCAAAAAATTTGGGATTTTCCCCATTTTCATTATTTTCTCAAGAACACTTAAGGAAAAATGAAAAGAAGAAACCCATACCTCAAAAATAAGAACCGAGTTCTTATAAACTTCCCCCCTTAAAAAAATTTGTCACCAAATTTCCCTTGCAAGGGTGGAGAAGATAAAGCTCAAAACAACTCAGGCCACTGAGCATGTATGTCGGTCTCTCTTTCCCTGGTTTCATCCTACACTCGGCCATACTTCCATTGTACCCGTACGAGAGGAACTGACAAGCCTCAAAGAACCTTCATGATCCTATCCACAATAATATTAAGATTCTTCTCAGTGGATTCATCGGCCTAATGATAAACCTTCTAGGGCTGAAAAACATGAGATGGGTCTGAGTGATAACGGCGCAACTGAGATACATGGAAGACATCATGCATGGCTCAATAACTCTGTGGTAACTGAAACCGATAGGCAACCTACCCGACCCTCTCTAGGATCTCAAACAGCCCCACATACCTCGGTGAAAGTTTACCCTGTCTCTTGGTCTGCCTATGACCCAACTTCAGTTTAACATGCAAGAAAACCTAATCCCCAACCACGAACTCCAAGGGTTATCTACGGAGATCAACATAATATTTCTGTCAAGATTGTGCAGTAGAAATCCACTTATGTATCAACAGGACCTGCTCTGATGTCTCATTCATGAGAGGTGGTCCCAGTAATGCAACATCACCAGCCACCATCTAGCACAAAGGTGATCATCATAGACTACCATATAAATCCTCATAAGGTACCATATCAATAGTTCCGGAAAACTATTATTATAGGAAAACTCAACCATGGGTATATGCTTCTCCTAATATCCCCCAAATCCTAGGATACATGCCCGCAGCATGTCCTCAAGCACTTGTATCGTACTCTCTAACTGGCCATCGGTCTGAGGGTGGTAAGCTGTGCTCAGAAGCACCTGTGTACCCAGTGTCCCCTAAAAACTCTGCCAGAAACGAAATGTAAAATGGGAGTCACTATATTAAACGATAGAATGAGGGACCCCATGAGGATGTACGACCCGTCAGATATACTGCTTCCCGAGCTTGTCAACACCAATGGTCTCATTAATCGGAAAAAAGTGAGCAACCTTCGTAAGTCTGTCCACAACGGCCCACACAACATCATTGCCTTGAGTTGACCTCAGCAACCCAGTCATGAAATCCATCACGAAGTCATCCCATTTCCATTTCGAAATGGATTACTACTGTAATAGTTCAGTTGTCCTCTGATCCTCCGCCTTCACCTACTGACAGGTTTAACATCTCGTAACAAAGCTAGCTACTTCCTTCTTCATACCCAACCACCAGTACTGACTTCTCAATTCATGGTACATCTTGGTAACTCTGGGATGCAATTCCGAAGATGAATCATGAAACTCCCACATCATCTCCTCGCGTATATCCCATTGAACCCATAATCATCCATGGAAACGCATTACCTCATCATCACCTATCTCCCAACCAGAAGGAGGCTCCTCAATAGCCACCGACTCCCATAGAACTAGGCCTTCCGAATCCGATACCTGTCTCATCCTCACTCTATATAGGTGGGTTGAAGTTACAAATAAAAAAAGATAGGTTTTCCCCTAACTATTGTTCCCCTATAAATGCATCTCAGAGAACAAATCCATATGCTACCACTCATCATTGGCCTCATGAACTGCCCGTTTCTAAGTCTTCATGCTCAGTGCATCCGCAACTGCATTACCCTTACCATGTGTATAGGCAAGCTCAAAATCGAAGGACAAGAGGTATTCAACCCACCATCACTATCTCATGTTCAAGTCACGTTGGGTAAAGATATAGTTAAAAAATTTGGTCCATAAACACTGAAAAATGCCCTCCGAAGAGATAATGTCTCCAACAATGTAACAAATGAACAACTACAGCCAACTCGTGATAATGCGTTGTGTAATTCCTCTCATGTGGCCTCAACTGTCGAGACCCGTATGCAACAACTCAATTTCCCTAGATGAAAACTACTCCTAGAACAATACCTAATGCATCACAATATACTATATAGATATTACCTTAATATGGATGTATCAGGATTGGTGTAAATTTCAACCTCCCCTTTAGATCCTGAAGGGCTATCTCACAAGATTCTGAACAAACGAACTTCACACAATTATTATTCAAACCTATCAACGACGCATCTAAGAGGGAGATGTCCTGTATAAAGCACATGTAGTAACCATAAATCCCCCAGAAACTCTGTATCTCAAACAGGTTCTTAGGCTTCTCCCACGAAACTACTGCTCTCACTTTCTCTGGGTCCATGGAAACTCCTACCTCTAAGATGATATGACCCAGGAAGTGTATCTGGTATATCCAAAAGTGGCACTTTGAGAGATTATCATATAGCTGATTCTTTCTCAGTGTACTCCATAAGATCTCAAGATGGGTGGCATGTTTTTGTCGAGTGTGAGAGTACATCAAGATATAATCCATGAAGACTACATCAAAAAGGGTCCATATAGAGGTGGAACACATGATTCCTCAGATCCATGAAAGCAGAAGGTGCTTTTGTGAGTCCAAACGGCATCACCAAGTACACATATAGACCATACATGCTCATGAAGGTTGTGATAGGTATATTTGTTGGTTTAACGCCCAAATGATGATATCCAGACCTCAAGTGAATCTTCAAGAACACTCGTGCTCCCAAAACATGATAAAAAATATAATCAATCATTGGTAAAGGATATTTGTTCTTAACCGTCAGCTGGTTCAACTTTTGATAATCCACATAGAGTTTGAGGGTACCATCCACCTTCTTCTAAAAAAGGACCGGCAAACCACAAGGAAAAGTACTGAGTTGGATGAAACCCTTTGACTGTAACTCCTATAACCATCTCTTGAGCTCCTGAAACTCAGGTGTGGCAATCCTATAAGGAGTAATGGACGTCAGTTCCACTCTTGGCACAATCTTGATAGATAAATCCACCTCTCGCTCAGGAGGTGGACTTGACAAGTCATCCGAGAAGACATCCCTAAAATGATCTAATACAAGAGAGAAATCCTTATGACAAGTCCCATGATCATCCTGATATAAACTCACAATCTAGGCTACCACTCCACCTTTCCCATGATGCTCAGGTCCAGCTCGAAGCGCTTGGACATTCCATTCCCCCTTGTATAGAAACTCTTTGCCATCTATTGTTGTAAAACTCACCCTACGACGATAGAAATCCACAATGGCTCAGAAGGGTCTCAAACAGTCTATCTCGAGAATGACATCATATCTCGTCATCTCTAAGATATAGTGGTTCTATAAAAAGTGTGACCCACCAACCTCTAGGGGTCACCCTTTTCATTGACGCACACTAACCGTTCTAGTTTCAAATGGAGTGTCTAGAGTCATAACATCAGAAGAAGAAGAAACACATAGCCCAAGGCCCTCCACAATGGGTAGAGATATAAAGCTATGTGTAGAACCCATATCAAATTGTACTGAAGATAAAACAGAAGATACTAAAATAGTACCTCAGATAGTAGAAGGTCTAGGATCCTACTCATGTTGGGTCTGTTTCACTGCATATGCCTGCCCAGTGCCATGACCCTACGACATATCATGGCTACCTTCTGTTGTCCCGAACTGCTGCCTCTGAGATCCTGGTGTCTGGATACCACGGCCACGACCACCATCTCTACCTACATGCCCTGACGTATTCCAATTTCCCAACTCGTAAGAAGCTGCTGGTCCTGCTCCCGCACACAGAGTCTGCACAGAACCCCTCTCACTAGACACTGGTGGAAACGCCCTGCAAAAGCGATAGAGATGACCCGTCTTTCCGCAAAGCTCGGCACTCCACTGGGTCTCGGGGAAACTGAGATCTCTTGTGCCCCTCTATATCACACTGGTGGCAAATGATCTGGCCACCTGAAGGATTTTTTTGGTTGTACTTACACCATGATAGAAGTCCATCTGCCTTTTCCTCTTACCAGTAGAAATAGTACTAGAAACTAGTGTCGAATAGCCCTGTCCCACACCACAAGCTTCCCGCAGGTTCCGCTTAGTAATCAGTGCCTCGTTCAAAATATCATGCACTATAGGCAAGCTGAAAATGTTCACCAGCGCTCGGATGTCATACTGAAGACCATCCCCAAAGTTTCAAGCCCTCAACTCTTCATCACCCACTATAACTGGTGTAAAATTCTAATGCTTGGTGAAGCGAGCAGAGTAATCCATCACTGACATGGTGCCCACTTGAAGATTCATGAACTCTCAAGCTTAATATGCCCTCAGCATCTCCATGAAGAAGAAGAAATAGAAGGCTTCCTAAAAATCATCCCATTCCATGTCACAGTGATGCTAGGACTGGGTGGTAACATCCCACCACCTCTTGGCGGAATCACGCAGCATGTATGTAGCAAGCATGATCATCCACCCTGGAGGCATCTGAAGATGCTCAAATATCATCAGCATCGAATCCATCCATGACTCCATAGCCTGTGGTCCGCCATACCCTGAAAACAAAGGTGTATGCTGCTGTTGGAATATATGTGTTAGATCTTCCATTGATGTGGTAGCTGGCGGTGCTCCATAGAAGGTCTTCATGAACCGCATGAAGCCTTCATGGAATAGCGCCTCCATTCCCGTGTCCGGTATAATGGCTGGCGCCACATCTGGCACTACTGGAGGATCAACTTGTAGCCCATGGACTACCATCTCAGGAGTATAATCGTTTCTTCTCTCTTGTAGACCAACTGGTGGTTGTCTCGGTGGCATGACTCTACAAGTTCAAATGCACGACTTAGATCAAGATTTACAAAGACAATAAAACAAGGAGACCAATATGGGATCATGAGAGAGAAAGAATTCAAGATATACAAAACATTACTATACGACATGTATAAATACTACACGGCGTGTTACCGCAAGCCATTCACATGGGTCTGTACTCCAGCTAAAATTGGTCGTGTAACACCCCAATCAAACGGTGTGTCCTCTGGCTACATGGCATGTACCTGAATCCTCCTTCCCTACGCAGGTCCTTCTATGCTACTAAGACACCTGAATCTCCTAAAACAAAACTACATGGCGTGTCCCATAGTCACACGGGGTGTAGTATCAAGCATTCATCGGCCCGTGTTGTTCGTGACACTTCTTGTGTACATAGGTCACACTACACGGTGTGTTTCAAAAAGACTCGATGTGTTCAAAGAATCCCTAGAATGACCCATGTTGCTCGCTACACGACTGGATACAAGGCTGACACTACACGGTGTGTTCCCGGTGGACACAGTGTATACTAGAAAAGATAACATTGGCCCGTGTTGTTCGTGACATTGCCTGGTACCTAGGTTAGACTACATGGCTTGTTCAAGGTAGGCAAGACGTGTATGTCTTATGGTTTCCTCCATTCGTGTTGTTAGTTACACAGGCGGATACCGGGTCAACACTACACGGTGTGTACTACTAGTACACGGCATGTTCCCCTAAGCCATTCCCTACCTCGTGTCCTTGACCACATGGTCTATGACACGAGAAGAGACTACACAGCGTGTACTGAGGGTACACAACATTTACGCTAAATGCTTTCATTTCTTCCTGAATAGAAGGTCACACGATGTGTTTCCATAGAGCTACACGGCGTGTATCCTGAGTTTTCCAGACAGTAATCCTCAAAAACTACTCCAGAGCCCATAAAAGCACTAAAACACAGACTTAAGTGTAAAATTATGATCAGTGAGGGCCCATACTCCCCCACAAACCATTGGTTGGCATATTATACATGTTATAACAAGTAAAACACGTTAATGATCAACCAAATTCTGGTTATTGAGGGCCCATACTCCCCAAACACCAAAATTTGGCATTGATTTTATCAGCAACCTCAGACAACAATACCTTGTCAAATAACAGGTATGTATCAAAGCACATATCACAATAGCATGCTTTTCTAGCACAACAACTATCACAACCACATGGAATTTCTAATGCACTGACATGGCATGGAATTAATGCATGAAATGTGATTATAGAATGTTCGTAAATGATGCATGGGATGAAATACATTCATCTCATCAGATTTCCTATAAATAGAACCCATGTATAACATATAAACATCACAATCACAAGTGCGTCACCCAATGGTAAAAATCAAAGCAACTGTAAAATTGAAAAACCAAAAATAATTGCAATAAAGAGGTAGATTAGATTTTCCCTATACATGGGTTAGATACCCCTAGGGAAAAATTATTACCAACTACCATATCTTCCATATCGGTGACTAAGTATCAAAAGAGTAAGTCAAAGAAAAGAACATCCTTTGATACCACATTGTAACATCCTGAATTTGGGTGTCACTCAATGGGTGCCCCGAACCCAGTTGGTCACATGACCCCAAGCTCATTTCACCAAATGCCAGAGGCACCGACTAGCAGCAAGGGCCCAAGTCTGATAGTGGGGAAACTATTCCCTCATTTGTCAAAGTGTAGCGCAGCAGAAAAGATAAATAACATACAACAACGGAAGCAGTAAACAATATGAACTAAAAATGAACTACTACAGCAAAAGATAACCAACAACTATATATAATGAGGCAGCATGCCTCTATTTCTATGAAAGCAGCCAAAACAGGATACACTGTAATACAATATAATAAAACTCATAATACAAGGTACAACCAGACAAAACATGAAGAGTAAACAAAACACAACATCATCGCAAGCCAAAGCTCGGTCCCAAGCTCTCTCACTCCTCTACTACAATCATGTACCTGTATAGGGACCCTTGCCACTATCAACACCTGTATAAATATAATCTATTTGGACCAAAGAAATGTCCCAAACATGGTGTGAGAAATAAGTCCTAGAAGGCAACCACCAAAGGACAATGCCCAACTGTCCGTGAAAAGTGAAACAATCGTGTGCAATAAGTAAATGCAGTAAACTAGTAAGTAATAAAAAGTAACAATCACTACCAGTATCATTTCCATTTTGATATTCCTTTTAAGCAATCAATTTAATAACATTATGTGCTCATCATAACCAAGCCCTCAGGACAATCAGAACCATTCCCTCAGACTAATATTACAAAACCACGCCCTCTGGCTTTCCCTCAGGCTATCGACTATTTCCCTCAGGTATACGAGATATTTCCCTCAGGCACAGAAGTCACTACCCTCAGGCATAAGATGTGTTCCCCTTAGGTAGAATAGAACATTTCCCTCAGTCTAAGCATACATTTCCCTCAGGCTAAACAAACAATTCCCTTAGGCTAAAAAGATCATTGCCCTCAGGCGCAAGTAACCGGACCGAGCCCAAATCATAAACAAGAAATTTATATACAATTCCTCTCAAGGTAATTCAATACACATTATAATCATGGAATACCCCTGGGTATCCTGGAAAAATAGTTAAACAAGGGAATGCACTCTTGGGGTGGTCTTGGATCCAAGCAGTGATCCCAAACAGTAGTTTATAATTACATTCAATTACCTATACAGTACTAGGTATTTAAAACAGCCAAGGCCTCAGCCACCCGACACCCCTAACATGTGTTTTTAGAATGAAGGTACAAAATTTCAACAACACAGTTGGAAATAAACATCAGACCACCTACCCCGATCACCCTTGATCGTTATACGTGAACGACACCTCTCGAATCGTCCAAGAACAACGTAGATCTGGGATGAAATAATTCTTGTTCAAATGTAAATAACATCAATTAGAGGAATAATTGTTTTTGAACAGATCAAGGATAAGGGATAGAATTCCCTTATGATCCCAACGTGATCGACAGAAGCGGAAATGGATGCCCGATGCGTGGTCGGGAGATCTACGAAGCACCGACCGTCGTCCAGAGCTCCTCCAGATTTCTAAGCTTCCTCTATGAACAGAGGAGGCTACTGCCTATTTTAAGTGAAAAAAATAAACTAAAAGTCGTGTACTCTCAAGTAAAAGGTATTATTTTTCATTTTTTAACTGTTCCTCTAGCAGCTACTTTCCACCGCAACACTATTCATTTGTCGACATGAGTAAACGACGTGAATTCTCGATAACACGGCGTGTACTATCGCTCCACTGGTGGCTACCTTCACCACCTTACTATTCACCTACCAACTAACTACACGGCGTATAAATACCGACTACATGTCTTGTAGTTGGTGTTTACAACATTCATCGCCGCAGGGCTACATGCCCTGTGTACTCATCCCACACGGCCAGAGTACACGGTGTGTGGAAAACTACAAGGTGTCTTACCACAAAATTTGGGATTCTTCCCCATTTTCATTCTTTTCTCAAAAACACTAAAGGAAAAAAGGAATGAAGAAACACATACCTCAATAATAAAAACCAGGTCCTTATATTAATAATCACATTTATAACAATAATAAATTTCATAATGGTTGAGTGTCGACTTCATAATGATAACATTTATCCCTTGTTCCAAGACATCTAAAAATTTTATAGATTCTCTTGTTTCTCTATGATAGTTTTTCTTTTGGAGTCATATTGATGCAGTAGTGAGATATATAATTCTAGAACCCACATATCTCTAAATATTCCCAATTTATATTTCATATCAAATGAGTATATTAATAATACATATGATATTTTAAAACCACCCTCTTAAAACAAAATTATAAGAAATCAATAATTACTCATATGTAACAAAGGGATATAGGGATTTTATTGGTATCCTTTATCAATGGAATATTATGGTAATATAGATAAATTTATATCAATCAAATTAGAAACCTATATGTAACACCCAAACATAGTTCACTAAATACTATAATGATAATTGAATAATAGTGGACATTAGGCGCACAACCATAAAGGCTAATATATTCTACCAACCTCAGGGATCTATGGGGTCATCATGGATAGAATATACACTTTGAAGATAATTAAGAACAATAAAACTAAAACAACAAAATAGTGGAATCTATCATACACTATGTGATGAAAACAAATTAAATGTTCATAAATTTCATTAAAAAATAAACAAAATATACTTAGTACATTCACACCAATATTCATGTATATAAATAAACCAAATGAATTTATATGTTGACATAAAGGATACTATCAGTTTCTATCTATCTATAGATTTACCTTTGGAACTACCTGAAACCCCATCTATACTAGGTTCCTGATGTCAATATTTTTTCATTTAATTATACCATTAGATATAAAGTCTGTATGTGTCCCAGATGACTCATTGTAGTTCTGAGTTTAATAAATTCTAGAACCACTAATGTTGTCTCTAGATTATTACAATATATATTACATTAAATAGAAAATGAATATTTTTCGAAATCATACACATCATAGAATATTATAAAATCTTGGTCGACTACCTAAAAGAGTGCCCTTACATGCATTGGAAATTGTTAGAGTGGAACGAATCATATACAGTGTCTCAATCTAATATTAAAACAATTATCTAACCATTTCATTGACAGATTGAATTACATGACACTTATAACAAGAATAACCATATAGAGTCATCCTCAAAACCCATCACTGAATCCATATATCACATTAAAATTACATGGTTATCATACACCCTTTCAAACTACAATACCAAAATCCCTAGAAACACCAGGGTATGGGGAAACCAATAATTTCTAATTCATATTGATTATCATCAACATATAAGAAAGGGCCCCAGAACACCCTGAGAGGGGATGGGTGAATCAGGGTGTCAACGTTTTCTTTTTAATGTTGTGGATCTTCTTCCCACATTGGTAGAAACTTGTTAAATCTGCCAAAAAAATGAAAGCATGATGTTGACACAACACTTTTACTTGGTTCACCACAAAGGGATATATCCAAGGAGGATACGACAACTAGTTGCTGGTCTTAACTAATTCCACTAAACTTTACTAGTTGGGGATTACCAAGATCGGGTACAGTCACTCTATCCCAGGGACACTGCCTTTAAAAAAGTTCAGGGATAGCTCACTACGTCCCTCGGGTCCCTCCCGTTGACTCCCCCGGGCTCACTACCTTTGGTGAAGTCCCACTCAATTTGTAGATGTGAAGGTATATTCAATAGATTTTTATTGAAGTACTTGCCTCTCCTTAGAAAAAGGCTATTCTTGCATCGATGTCCGGAAATGATGCACTTAAATGCATTGAACCATTGAACCTGATATTCAGGAATGAGCAAACAGGTTTCACTGAAAATTTCATGAAACACCAAGTTTTAGGCACAACCTCAGGTTTGTTTCACAACTTCACATTTTTCGTGCGAGTTGGAATTTTTTGCGCAACATGAAATTTTTCTCCCAAGCCGGAATATTTCTTGCAACTCTAAATTTTTCAACGTGAACCACAATTTTTTGCACATGTCCATAATTTTTCACGCCGCTCTAAATTTTTCCGCACGAGCTAGAGATTTTCACACAAGACTAATTTTTTTTCACGCAACTCCCTTAACATGAACCCTTTAAGCGCATTAGTCCTCAGATCTTCTATGAGTCTTCAACTGTACTAAATGAGGGGGTCACCTCTTCTTTATAGGATTCTCAGACCCCCACGCGCAAAACCCCCTATGGTGTGAAAAACCTATCATTTGGAACATAATATTTAGTGCAGGTACCGTTTTTCATGAACATATCCAGATTTTTCATGCAGCCAATGCCTTTTCATTTTCGACGTTTTGATTCTGAAACACTATTTGCACGAAAAACCTCGATCCACTATTTCACACACCATGCTGTTTTTCACACCCAACTCAATGATTTCTCACACAAACCTCCTTTTTCGAGCACCACTTCCTCTTTGCATGCACCTCCTTTTACTAGCAATCCATGTCTTCATTTGATGATTTTGAGGCCCAACAATTTGGAAAACACTAGGAAGTGGCTCCACCTTCAATATTGTTGTCTGCTTGAATTGTATGATCACATTTCTAGCACTCATTCTAAACTTCCACTTAGGATTGAGAACAAACACAAACCATACTATAATTCATTTATAGAATATCCATGGTTCCAACAAAAATATCATGCACTAATGTGGTGTTCTCACACACCAGTAACTAGGGAAAATTATTGTGTATCCACTCCCCCATATTGATGGTAAACACCACACCCTATATCACATAATCTGTAAAAGATATAATAAAAATGAGTTTCCAATAACATCTCATAGTCCCTTTATTATGTTCATATAATTCCAATTCCTTTATCATATCAAAGAGATTAGTATGAATATAATAATATTGAAACAACTAGATAAATCTCTATATCCATCAATGAAAACATACAACACCTTCACCATCACAACATAAAAACACTCCACATAGATAACAATGATTAACATCACTCATAGTGACACATTTTACACCAAACACATTGATAAGGAACCACATTATCCATAACATCACATGAATACTCTATTTAAAACATATGAAATCATGTACAATTGATAATGAAAGCACACCAGAATATAGTCCAATGCATATAATGGAAGATTCATCAATTTTACAAATGAGAATCCACTTAGGATCCCTAAAGTAACAATTAGAACAACTAGTGGATCTATTATAATTATTTCACATGACTATAGCTATGATTATTTATTAACCATTCCATATGCACACATATAAACATTTAAATATCTTGGATACAACAACATAAAGAAAAAAATAATATAATTGATATGAAATTATAGTCCTAATAGATTGAATCAAAAGATTCATGTTATTTTTACTAAGATACTAATTTAGGGAACCATCAACAGAAAAAGATTAATTATAAATAAACTAATAACAATAACCAAGAGATAGAAAAAATTACATGCGTCTACTCACTATAATATACACCACAAATAATGTACTAAAATCTTTCGTGATCCCTTAGGTTGAAGAAAGTATGTGTGAAAGAAGATTAGGGTGTGTTTCATGTTGTGTAGATGAAATGATACAAAACCATCATTTAACATTTACGTAATCTAATTAATTATTTATTTATGAAAAAATGAGACAAGGTATATTCTAGTGTGACACTTCTATGTCACATTGTGATTCCTATTACTAGACACACCATATGAAGTGATCCCCATTTTGATTATGAAACAAACCTATCTCAATGATCAAATATAATATTGAAACTGATTGATAGATTAATGACATGTGTTGATGTTTCCAATCACTATGTGGTTCCCCACAAAAACATCCACAATGATGTGGTTCTCCTCCCCGAAACCCCTATTAGGGTTTATCACACACCCATCGTGGATAAAAATCCTTATTCCCACAATATTAAAAAATCCATACCCTTCACATTTTCATGAACTATATTTATTACAATTAAATATAAGATGAATATCATGTAAGGACTCTTAAGGAGCTGAAGAATTTGTTTCATGTTGTTACTTACCTCCATTGATTAATTTTTTCACAATTTACACATCACATCATTGAATGACCCCCTTAGTTCATGGATCTACTCAACCTTGTATCCATTTAATTTTTAAACAAAAAAATCAAATCTATAAAATTAAAATATGATAAATACCAAAAGACTATTCTAACAATACAGACATTATCTAATCATATTACTCCACCCCTTGTCCATGACCAAACCTATCAATTTTTTTCACCATGACCCCATTTTTGAAATTTATATTATAATAGTTTTAGAATTTAATATCTCTAATCCCATACAGACATATATACAATGTTACCATTTGAAAGAGACACAATAGAAACCCTGAAATATACTATAAAACACATGGTTGATCCAGGATGTATCATAAATCACCACTCTTAAATACCCAATACATTATAACATTCTTACCATATGGAAGAGCCTCCACAAAATATATTTGTTTATATAGTGACTAACCCAAACAAAAATTTTAGTTTATTCTCTCTATATTCATGACACATCATAATGAAACTTATACTATTCATCTAATTCCAATATCCAAACCAACCAATTCAAATAGGCTAATCCATTTTGTGGGAACTCCCCACCATATGAATCTTGTTCCTTGTAAAATATAGACCCATATGACCATTATACTGATGGTTTAATTACAATACACTATACTAAATCATTTATGCTCCAGTTATCCATATATTTCAACCAATTACCAATCATCATCAACACACATCACATAAATTCTTACTTACACCTCACATCACACTCGATGCCCATTTTACGTTCAAATCATATCAACTATCTAAATTTATACCCAATTCCAATGTGTCACATAATTTTCATGAACCATATCTTATTCCCATATCATAAGACACACTAGGACATTTAGTTAAACACATATGTAAATATTTCACCATATGAATCGCACTAAAACCAAAAATGATATTCTTATGTCATATATATAATTTATTATGGATGCTAAGATTACCCCATACATGTTATCACAATAACATGAAGATATATTAGAGCATGAATACCTCATGTTTTTTTTCTATCCAATGTAGTTATACTAACTCACATCCACTTCACCCACTTTCACAAAACCAACCACATTGTTGACATGTGTGTGTAGTTATATTCTAGATACTAGACCATGATACCAAACATCATCTTACATTACATACATAAAGTTGTTTAAAACTAGTACCCCAATTTGATTATGATTTCACCCAAATGAATAATTACAAAAGTCCTATTTGGAACCATGCTTGACACTAAATTGGTGTTCAATCACTCTAAGCTTACACATTATTCAATTATCCACACTAAAAAATAATTACAAACAACACACTTCACATTGGTATCTTTAAATGAACATATTTGTATCATCACAACACCCCCATATGAAACCTAAATCTATATTATCTATCTAAGAAAGAATTACTATCATATTTGGTATACTCACATATTCTAGGATCTATTCTATTTTCTCATTACTTTTTCTAAAAATGTCGTCAACTATATGTGTTTACTTACTATTGCCGTAACACTATAAATCATAATAAATTGTCAATGGGTTTTCAGAATAATCTCCTAAAAACATTAACACAATCTATAGAAAATAACTAATCCTCATCTTAAAGTCTATAAACAAATTCTCTCTTAGCACTAGTGGTATAAATTCCTTGGATCTCTCCTCCCTCAACATATAGAAGAATATTTTCTGATATAAAATCACATAAAAACAGATCCAATTTATCCCAAAATAATGAATGCAATATACATTCACATATGATAATTATTTTTCCACCATGTTGACCTTATACAAGGCTTGTTTTATCACCTATCGTAGTGGAATCTCAATCTATTGAAAATTTTATTACACTCTCAATTTGGTTCTCTTTTGTTTGGTGTCCAACCTCTATAGGGAATGAAGGATATAACACCAAATATGTAAATTTATTATGTTTTTCATAATTTATTTACATACTTCTTATTATGGTATTTTCAAAAAACTATAGTGGGTCACATAAAATCAGAGAGAGGTTAAATCACAATGACTCTTTAGAAAATCCCTAAATGGATAATCCCAAAATGCATATGAGTAAGAATTTTGTTATGTTATAATTATTTCAATGGGGTCCCTTGTGTTAAGATTAAGACATTTGGTATTAATGGGGGAGAATAATTTCACATCATGACTAGTGGAGCCATGATGTCTCTGTGGTTGGGGGTGCTATATATGGTTTATTAATATACATTAATACATAGGATTTTATATTATTTATGGGATGCATATTTTACGAATATAAACTTATTTTTATATAATGGGTATTATAATAAGAATCCAAGATACTGAAAATGTAAAATATGGGAAGTAAAATCCATGATCAAAATTTTCACACCACAAAAATGATTAACTCAAGGAGAGTGCCACACTAAAATGTATTTTCCATGGAAACTTATCCACATAATGTATTAGGTCTTACAATAACAAAACCTGGGTAGTGAATTTATAGATCATTCATGTTTGGTGGAGTCTCTCTATGCCGTGAGAGTGGAAGTCATAACATAACATTTTATAAGCACGTTTTTATGAAAATAATTATTGTTCACTTATAATGTTTAAGAAAATGGTTTTTTATATTTTACGTAATTAATATCACAAAAATCATTTTTTCTCCTCTCCCTTTGAACTATGATGTGCATGAAGGATGGAATTTGAGTCTGCATCCTCTTCAACAT
Source organism: Viscum album (assembly GCA_963277665.1). Taxonomy (NCBI): domain Eukaryota; kingdom Viridiplantae; phylum Streptophyta; class Magnoliopsida; order Santalales; family Viscaceae; genus Viscum; species Viscum album. The sequence goes on along the minus strand of OY728145.1, from coordinate 1,078,312,362 downwards.
GATTTTTTTGAACCTACCACCAATAAATAGATATTATGTGGATTTCATTCTCCTTCTATAATTTTTTTATCTTCTTTATCATAAATTTCACTCCCTTAATGGAATATATAGATTAGTATTCTTGATGGATGGACATTTTATATGTTTTTTACATTTTAGTAATTTATATCATCTTCCATGAAATATTTTCAATGACATATTTGTGTTTCATTATTATAATGGTGATAGTTCCATTTAATTTTCTTTATTTGATGAACCTTGTTTGTCATGAAAACTAAAAAAATAAATAAATTTAAATTAAATTATATTTTGGAGAGATTAATAAATAAATAAAAGATATATTTTTTGAATATTTTCATGAAATTTGAATGTAATATTTCATTAACATGATGTTCAAATAATTGAATTTTTTTGGATACAATGTGTTTGATTAAATTCTACCTACCTTGAAATTATGATTATATGAATGTGAAATACGTTATAATGAATGCACATTAGGGTATCCCTAGGATCTTTATTAGGGAACTTATGAAATGTATCTTTATATAGAGTAGTTATACTCTACCCAGATTTTTCTCTATAGATATGATGTCCTCCCAACTAAAGGGTGTACAATTTCCACTTGTTATGATAAAATTATGGTTAAAATCCTAGAGTATAGCTTAAGGATTTGAATATAAACTATGAAAGGATTATACAATTTTAATGACATATGATACCAAGGGTGAATCCGATGATACCATATTTTAAATAGATTTTTACATAGAAATTATTTTTGGTTTATAAGTTATTAGTGATAGTTTAATTCAAATTAATTTTAAAAAGAATAATTTTCAATTATTTTTTCAAACTAGAATTATTTGATTATCTAAAAAAATATAAAACATATAATGGTTTGTGTGATCATATAGGAATTTTATTATCACACCGTACATAAACCTATTTTTCCATATAAACCTTATTTTGACTAATATATGTAAATATGGGGAACCACAAGGGGGTGGTGGATTGCCATGTCAGTAATATTTCATTTTAAGAGAGGATATGTAAGGAGAGATTCCCCATGTCCTAGAGAGACGAGTATTAGTTTCTAGTTTATTTTTTCCTTCATATTAACATATCCATTTGTATCACATTACCATGTTTTCATACCCTTACAACCCTACAATAATATTTTATATAGATGTATATATTGGAATTAGAAACGGTATATTTATGGTCTTTATGAGGTTAATTAATCTTTTCCCTAATAGTATTAATTCATTCCCATGAGAGTATCAATCATCTTATTATGGAAAAGTAATGTTTGGTGTATGTTCTGGACCCACATACTGAATTTACTGGAAAAATAATCCAAATGATGTGTCCTAGAAAAATATATAATGGTTTATAATTCATTGTTATTATAAACACCATTCATGTCTTTCCATGGACCAAATCAGGTAATCCAATCAAAGGTGTCCTGGGTTACATCATGAAAAATACTTATCACTATTCAGTTTGGTATAATTATATTTTGGACGTTAGGTTGACTAAATATATGATTTCATGAAATTAAATGGAAGATAAATATTTGTGTCTAGATAACATGTTTACTATTAAACAATTAGTTTCAATGAAAGTCCTGAATGGTTAATTCAATTTCTTGTATTCGTCCTTTATCTTGGGTGGAATTCCATCATTGATTGTTGTTAAATGGGGATCAAACATGTTACATCAGTAGGAATAATTTATTATAGATCATTTATTTTTAAAGTGTTTAGTTCTAATTATTTTTAACATTTAAATTATTTATAATTTTTTTAATTAATATTATCTATCAGCTCTAATTTTATATTGAATATGTTTATAATTTCTATTTGGGTCAATTATTTTTTTAGTGTTTATTTAAATTTCTGTATTTAAATTTTTTTAGTGTCATCCAAACATAAGGATCTTATATAAATGTTTATATTGGAGTTAAAGATAAATTCCATGGTATAATATTCCTGTGCATCTGAATTTCATCTATGCGATGGTGAGAGCTCTCTAGGATATGGATCCAAAAGTGCATGTAACATCATCATTTTTAGATGATTAAAATACCACTCTTTTATAAATTACACGTATTTTTTTGTGAAAGTCAATTTTTTAATACTTGTGTTTATTATATCTTTACCAATTGGTAAAATCATTATTTTACATTTTGAAATGTTATATGAAATCTTTTGAGAGTTATATTTTGAGTTACCAAATGATTGAAAGGCCCATCAACCCTAATAGTTGATAAATTAAAAAAATTAAATATATTTTATTCATAAATATGTGTGATTTTGATTAAAAAAATACATTCTCTCCAAAACTGTGCATCATATGAGAAATATGAGACCACTGATATGTCCAGAGTTTTGGTTTTACCATAGGCAGAGTATAACCTTTACGCATGTCGTATATTTGGTAACATCACACATGATAATACCCAATTTAATTGTAAGTAATTTATTATTACAATTTTTTATATAATATGTAATTAATTTCTGACAAATGTTGAATTGTATAACAAATTAGAGACCACTCTTAATTCCAAAACATGGGGTTCACTCGAGACGACGTATAACATGTGTGAATGTCAGACGTTTGATCAAATCACACATAAGGATAATATATTCAGTACAAAAATAATTTTTTTGGGAAGTTATAAATAATAATAATATTTTTTTTATACATATTATTTGTGTTGATAAAAAAAGAAACATTTTACGAACAATTAATATTTTTTTTATTTTTGGAGAAACGATGTTAGAGGTGATCAATGTAGTTAATATAATGTTATTAATTAGGCCCATTAAATCGAAACACGTAATTAATATTAATTTTTTAGTTTTTGTTGGTATTTAATGGTTTTTGCTAAAATGCCAATGGTGACAATTATGGTTTATATTTAATGATAAAAATTTCATTTTTTTTATAATTATTTTTAAATTTGGGATGAATATAACTTTGGTGATTGAATATATATATAACATTGGTGTATATATATATATATATGATATAAATATCTATATTTATATATAAACATGTGCGGGTGTGTGTGTATATATATACAGATGTGTTTATATGAGATAATTAAATATATGTGTATATATATTCAGGTTTGTGTATATATATATAAATGATTCATAATATATTATTTTTTATTAAAGACTAAATTATTTAAGATAAATAAATAAAATTCTAAAATAGTTAATATGTGGCTTAGGGTTTTCTCCACAAGGATCAATGATATTTAGGAACTTTCTATGAACTTTAATATCTATATAATAAATTGTATTTATATAGAATTCAATAAAAAGGAAAAACAGTAATATAAAGAGTTGATTGTAGGCTCCACACCATCCCATGAACCACCATTTTGCAACCCTCTCCCTCTATCATGTATTTTTATTCATTTTATATTACTATTTTTTCAAATTTAAATCTTTGATATGTTCATCCATATTAAATGGATTGATGTGTCGATAGTGTCATTGAGTTTGTCTCGATGAGATGATTTTTAAACATATTTCTGTTTATGAATGTAATGAGGTTTTGATGGTCCAGTTAAATCCAGATGTCATCCGTCGTCATCAGTCATCATTACACCTAAGGTTAGAAGTCTTTATATATTTCGCAAATAATATATGGGTTAATGAAATGATTTTTTGTTTGTTTGTGTCCATAGGATTCCCTTTCCATAATCCCTTTAAATTTAATAATTATTTATGTGTTTCATTAATGAATTTAATTATTCATTATTAAATTAAAAATTTAATATGTTAAATGAAATTTTTAATAAACAATGTCACCATATTATAATAAAACCCCTATGATGAGGTTCAATGTATTATAAACAAAAAAGTATTGATTATTGATTTAAATAATTATTTGGATTAATGCTTTGGATGATTATCTATTTTTTTAGATTTGTTACCTAAATTACATGTTTAGGACTTTGCCATTAGGTATTTCATAAATAGGGGATTTCCCCTCAATATTTTAGATGTTTAATAATCCAACCACCTTATAATTAATTTCCCATTTTTTAAATGGAAAACTTATTTAATAAACGGGATTACCCATGTAGGTAAATGCTCATTTTTCAATGATACCTTCTAAGTGTCTCTTGAACATTGATAAATGAATTTACTTGTATTGTTTGATTAAAATGAATTAATTTAATGGAATGGATTTACACGATGGTTTTTCATCCATAAATGTTTTAAGTGAATTAATTCAAATGGAACTTATTATGATAGTGTAACCACACTTCTGGCTGTGATTAAATAAGAAGGGTTTGTGTAAAATGTTTTAATGATATTAGTTGAATATATTTAACGACATGATCCAGGGTGGTTGTATTATTTTGAATGAATAGATGTGGGTGGTCCAAACTAAATTCCTTTTTAAATACTATGATTATTTATTTTAATTTCTATATATTGGATCATGCCAGTATGACGCGGAACATCTAGATAAATTGGATAATCCCTATTAAACTACAATCTGTTATATCTAAACCATCATTAAATTTATTTGGGTCCATATGAAAGGATATTGTGACCCAAATACACATGATAGGCATTTCAACCATGGATTTAATTACAATGTAGTCATTTGACTTTTGATCCCTAAAATAATTATATAAATTGATTAATTTCTATCTTAGAATTTTGAATTTGTATAATAAAAAATTGTGTGATTTTTTGTGGGATAATCACCTGGGCTAATATGGTTAATTAATATATTAACAACCTTAGGGTTAAATGATTAATTACAAAGGTTTGATATAATTATGATAATAGTTAGTAACCTAGATTAATGAAATGAATTTTTAGACAAATGGATTTTTTTTAAATTGATCATTTTGTCTTGTCATGATGACTCATGTATATTTGCTTCTAGACATGTGATTTTACTTTCTTAGTTTCTCAGAATATGGGATATCGATGTTATTGATACATGAGGGTTTGATATTGATTGGAATATTCAGTTTTCTAGTTAAAACTGATGATTGGTGTTTATGTCTGGGAGCTTGGTGCATGTTTCTGTACCACTTAGGGGCTAGGAACACTAGTACTGAATGCCTAGGCACAGTGTATACAATCATGTCAGATGCCTAAGGGATAATTGGAAAGTCTCATGTTTCTTGAGGTATTGGTGAATGTGTTTTACTACTTAAGGACTAGGTCCATTGGTTCTGAATGCTTAAGGATAGAGTTTATGACTATTTCAAATTCCTAGGGTCAAGATGTACATTCACAAGATACCCGAGGGAGATATTCTAGTTATTCATAAGGGAAATATTTTTGTCATTTTGAGGTAATATTCCTTATGTTTATTGTAGTTTCTGGTTATTTCATCCTCTGAAGGAGAATCTGCCACCAATATGGGTGATCTATCTTAATGTGTGAGGATCTAAACATAGTCGTAGAAACGTGGTAGGCTTCTAATATTGGTATAGCCACCATATGTCCCTTAATAACCTGGGCATGTTTTTGTTTATTTATCCAACACTTAGATGTTTGTTTTTATACTTATACATTCTCATTGTATTACATTATGTATGCTGTGATGGATTGGGATAGACACCTTGGGTTCTGGCCTACTGAGATTATTATAACATGCCCTACTTAGGGTTTTTTAGCAACAAAGTAGATATTCTTGTTTGCAGGTCATTATATTCATTTAGTATATTGTGTTATGTAAATTTGATCTAAGGAGCACATGACAAGGATCTTACTTTGGATGCTCAAGGATTTGACCATTGGGTTTTTCTTTTCTTTTGTTACTTTTTATTTCTTTTTCCATGTAGTAACACCTGATATTACAAGTATCATTTTATGGAATTAGTGTCAATAATTTTATTTTAATTCATATATTTTATTATTCTTCTACTTCGTGTTTTCTTATTATTTTTAATTTCACATTTGTATATTATTTTTTCTCTGATAAAGCAATATGATGCTCTGATCTGGAGGGTACAGTCTCCCTATCGAACCATCAATTGTCCTTCCCTACTACTAGACAACCTCTGGAATATGTTAAGGAACACTTTATGGCTTCTGGTGACAGTTCCAATCACTATCTTACTGTTGAGATGGTCTGGGGAATTAAAGGGGTTATTTTTCAGATATGAAGCTATGAAAACAGGATTGGGCCTGAGATAGGATAAGGACTAGGCCATAGGGAATCTCCCCTATTTTCCTCGTTTATTTCTTCGATGTTATGATCATTAGGATGTTAGGTATTAGATTAAAAATATTTAGGCAGGTTGAATTATATGAAAACTTGAAATCATTTTATATAAAGTGATCATCATTTGTAAGTGATGGTCCCATACACAATACAAGTTAAATTTTTGATAAATACTTTCTTTATGAGAATTTTGTGTGTAAGGAATATTTTCCACATAGTATTTTAATCATGACAAAATCTCTTAAAACAATTATTCATAAATTATCCACCTCCTCCAAGGAAATTAAAGGTAATTCAATATGAAAAATGGTGCACCATTTTTTTCTTATTATATTTGAGTTGGTTTCAAATAATGGAATTAAAGAAAAATTATATTATAAGGGACCATGACCTACCATTTGATCCTAGGTTTTCATTATTATAGTGATGATAGATCATGATGAGATGCAAATGATGGTTGATGATCCATTTTAACTAGTGAATGCAAAAATATATTTTTTCAATAGAAGAAGACTCATGATGAACATAATATAATAAGTTGTATTGATACCATGAATCTATCCCTTTCAATATTATTAGTATCTGTTGGAAAATAATCACATATCTATAATCAATATGGTAAACATTGGATTGTAAAAATTTCAGGACCCTAAACAACTATGTATTGTCATGCAAGTGGATATTTGGGTTACATATCAGGGTATTATTAAAAAACATCAATATAAAAAATGATAAAGGGTCATAAGGCTCAAGGAGATCATTATTTCAGTCAATTAGATCAATGAAGATCAGATAATGGAATCCATGGTATGAGGAATAATATGGTTTTTCCTTATGTAGATCCATTTGAGTTTTGAACCCTATTTTTGTTGTTGTCCTCAAGGTCACGTTGAAGCACTAATATTTCATATTTTGGATACAAAACACATAAAATCTAATGTCAGGATGACAATAATGAAATTTGACTTCCTTATTGTATAATCTATTGATATTACTTTGTTTAATATATACACCTATAATTGAATTATATATTTCTATTTTATGGAATTTCGAAGACTACCATGTTTGATTATTCCATACATTATTGAAATATCAACCTGTCATAGGAAGAATGACTCTTAATTTTTATCTCTATTATGTATTGCCTCCAAATCTAAGGTAATATGTTTAGGGTTATTCCTTATTCTAGAGAAAAGTTTTTTTAATATTAATCTTTGGCTATATTGGATGAATTTTTTTAAAGCTAATGTCAATTCATATCATCAATGGGTTACTTTCTAAACAACTTATTGGATCTCCCATAAAATTTAGAGTGATTGGGAACTATGGTTGAGATGGGATAGATGTGGTATCCTAGGACTCACCTACAACTTTAGTCGTGCCTAAAGACGAGTTGTCCACATGAACACTAGCATGTCTCCCCATATTCCAGGGTCTATCGACTAGCAACAGGGTGTATGGGTAGAGAAACATGTAGACTATACCTCAATGTCAGAGTAACATAGACGATAGAGAAAATAGTAAATTGTATCTGAAGCATAATGCAACAGAAGAAAATAGTAAACAATGAAAGCATATATGGATAACAACGAAAGTCTAAATAAATGAATAATATAGAAAAAGAATCCTAGGTATTTTATGATACAATCATGCATACTTAGAATTATAGTAAAAAAGGAACCATAAAATAGGAAATAGACATGAATGTTAAAATTACCAAGTGATCAAAATAAAAAATCTCATCTTGAGTCTAAGCCTGATCCTCAACTCATCAACTCCATATAAGCAAAAGAATAGGCATCTAGATGTGTGCTGGTTTCCCATATCTGTACCTGTAGAAAAATAGTTCTCTCAGGTGTCAAAGGTGGATTGAGTGGGGTGTGAGACAAAAATCTCAGTATTCCACCATCAACAATGTCAACGTGTAATCTGAGTAGGAAATCATATTTAAACAATGTGCAGGTAACAACAAGAATGTATACCAATGCAGATTAAATAATTAACCTCCCACTCAGGTTCCTAATGGACACCTAGTGGATCAACCTACATTATCTCAAAGATGGAAATTCATAACTAGTATTATTATGTATATATGTATATATAGAATATAACATTCATGGGTTATTCATGCCTCTCATGCATACATATATATCATTTATGTAATGGGGTAATAATGCCTCCCATCCATACATATAGAGATTGTAACTTGCATGGGGTAAGAATTACTCCCACCCACAAATATCATAAACTGTCATGCAGTAAGAATGCCTTCCATCTATATACATAGAGAGATTATAATTTGTGTGGAGAAATAATAAAGACCATCAATATTTTCATAATCTTACAGGTGGTAAGAATGCCTCCCACCCATACACATATAGAGATTATAACTGGTTTGGGGTAAGCATTCGTACCACACATTCATATATAATAACCTCATAAGAATAGAAAGGCATAACCATTAACATAATTAAATATAACGAAAACCATCTTATATCATTTCAATTTAAACATTAATCAATATAATGTCACGTATTCAATTCATGTCATGTGGTAATCCATCTCATGCAAGCTACTAGCCATTCCAAATTCCATTTATACCAATTCAATTGAAATATGAACTTTATCCAAATCATAAAAACAAGGTTTGAATATAACCATCCTTTATAGGCTAATATTATTTAATTCATTTTAAGGTAAAACATTCATTACATAGGATCCACTCTAATCAAGGCATCTTATTCATTTTTCCTAACATGGAAAATACAAATGCAAGATCATAAGCATTGGAAAAGGTCATATCAAATATTCACATAGCCATTTTTTGTTCAAATTCAAAATTTTCTAAATACCATTGAGGCACTTTGGTATTCATAAAATACATGGGATAGTTGGAATTTCAATTAAAAACTAATCTGGAAGAAACATTGGGTCCCAAATATTTTGAACCATTTTGAAATAAATTCCATTTTCAAGGTGGCAACACTATAGTGGTCTATATAAAGTATGGTTGGTCTTTAAATCCTTAAAACCCCAATTCAAGTATATCAAAGTAGTAGGGTCACATAGAAATCAAAGAACCAACACAACAGATGTTCTCAAAATGGGTTATCACTCATCATAACCAAATAAATATGAAATGGTCAAAATGAAAATGGAAAACAACATGACCACTTACATTGGGGCCATAGATGAGGCCTTTCTTAGTACATTCCATCAATTCGAATAAGGTTTGAAGAGATCTATGTTTTATTCCAATTCATAGGAAATAGGGAATATGAACCTAATACCAAATAGCACAATAAATTTCCTGAAGAATAGATACATGACTATAGAGTCTAGCGAACCTTACTATAGTGGTTCTAATGCCTCTTATAGATAATGTATCAGACACCAGAACAAGGAGTAGGAAGAGATCCATGCATTGGAGGGTTGGAGAGATCCAGGTAGAGGAACCAATAGTTATTTCCACTAGAAGGTGAGGAAAGAGGAAACTAAGAACTTAAGTTGGAATATGGATAAAATGGTAATTTATTTCGAAGACCCACTACAAATGGTTTCTGTGCATGGTTTACAAACCATTTGCAAAGCATGAATGATGGAACTATACCCTCTCTGTAATATGCTTCATGTCCATGTTCTTTCTATGTACGGTTGCTGAAAAACTGTGTACACTTTCTCATGCCCCATTCTGTAGCTGTATAGTTTACACAAACCATGTATCCTAGGTTGCATGGTTTCCACGAACAATGCATCCTAGCATATATCCCTTTTTCAAGAACACCAAGCTACAAACCATCCACAAAAAATCTTCATAAATCCCAAGGCTATAGAATAACTTTATCATGATTAATGAAATTATTAACAAGGAAAAACCAATGACCTAAAATATTGTCAAAATTTGGGTTGTTATATTCACCCCTCTGTATAGAAAATCATCTCCAAGTTATCTTTATGATGTAAAAAGGTACATTCGGTAGTGTGGTCTAGACATTGAGATTTCATACCTTCTTCCACTCTTAGGTCTCATCATGTACCCAACCATGACACAATATCACTCATACACTAGGAAAATACATGAATAGATGAGTCTTCTCATTCCCATCAACAACATGCACTAGATACTCCTCGAAGTTAGCATCCATATCCATCTCAAACTCATTAATCTAAAAGACATGATATGTGTCTGGATAATATATATTATTCTATGATACATGAAATACATCTTTCATGGACTAGTATCTCTTACGAAGTTCTATCTGGTATGCCACAAGTCTATTCTGATTCAAAACCTTAAAGGGTCTAATGAATCTTGGGTATTGTTTACCCTGCTTATGAGCATGTCTATACACAAACCTGGGTGATACATCTAAGAAAACCTAGTCTTGAAACTCAAACTAGAGATGTCATCTATGCTCATTGGCACAAGACTGCTGTCTAGTCTGAGATTTTGACATGGGCTTCTTGATCTAGTGTATCTGCTCTGAAGTCACCTACAAAAGACGAGGCCCAAGTATAGATACTTCCCATACCTCTATCTATCATAAATGAGAGAGACATGGAATACCATGAAAATATTCAAATTGATCCAACTGAATTGTATCCCAGAATCTATTATTATAAGAAACATCAATGTGGGAAATGTGTTTCTCCTAGGAACCCCCAAAATTAAGAATGTATGCACAGAACATAACCTCTAGAACCACAATTTTTTAAAACATTTATCCAACTATCTATGGGATATGGGTCACACTCAGAAGTATTTACATACCCAATACCTTTTATAACCCTACCTAGAGCAGTGATGTGAAATGAGTGTCTCTATCTGAAATGATAGAATGTGGTGCTCCAAGAATATGTACATCCTCCAAGACATAAAATATCCCTAATCTTTCTTCTAATAAGGACTCTCGTACATGTAAGAAGTCTAAAACCTTATTCAAATAGTCAAATAAAGCAAAGAAAATATCATTTCCATGAGGTGATTTGGGTAAACTAGTGCAAAATTCCATAAAATCATTACCCCTTTTCAACTCAGTATTAGACAAAAGCTGAAAAATCCCTACTGGATGCTGATTTTATTCGTTCACCTACTGATAGGTGCAACATCATGTGATGGAACTATATATCTTAAATTTTATACTGGTCCAAAAATATTGATGCCATATATCTCGATACATTTTGGCCTCATTGGGGTGAACTTCCCATGCTAAGGCATAAATATCCCTCAAAAGTTCATCTATTATGTATTATAGGAACCATACATACCCACAAAACTATAGAGTATCATCCCCATTAACTTGACAACCATAAGAAAAATCTTCACCGGAGACACTCTCTCATAGGACAAAACCTTCAAGATTAGATAGCTATCTCGAAGTTACTCGTTCTAGAATAATAGATGTCACCTCTAAGGATGAGAGGATAGTATGGACATGGTCCTTTTGATCCCCAATGAGAATCTCCATGAATATGCAAATAATATTATTTTTTAATGGGACTCTGGAACCACATGATTCGGAGTCTTCTAGATCATAACATTGACTAATGCATTTCCATTCCCTAGAGTGTAGGAATGATTGAAACCAAATGATTATAGGTACTTAACCAACCTGCACTGCCTAAGATTAATTTCCTACTATGTTAACATGTATTTATGTATCTTGTGGTCTGGGAACACCAAAAAACTTTTTCCAACTAAATACTGTCTCCAATATTGTATGTCATTAAAAACACAGTGGTCTTGAGGTCATGAATTACATAATTCATCTGGTCAAGCGTCAACTGACAAGAAACATATATAATTACAACTTCATCCTACATTAGATTAACCTTATGCCCAGAACATGATGCATCAAAATAGACTATATAATCCATTTCTATCATTGACATAATTAGTATTGGTGTAGATTTCAATCATCCCTTCAACACCTAAAAGGAAACTTCATAGGATTCTAACCATTTAAATTTCACAGAATTATTTTTAAAGAATTTATGTTGTACTACAATGTGTGAGAAATCATTAATGAAGTATCTTAAATATCTATAAATCCCCAAGAAAATCTGAATATAAAATACATTCTCGGAATTCTACCAAGAAACCACAAAAGTCACATTCTCATGGTAAACTAAAACTCTTAACACCAATATGACATGACCCAATAAGTAGACTCTGTCAACCCAGAAGTGGCATTTCCTGATCTTAGCATAGAGCTAATGAAATCTCTGCGTATTCAGGACAATCACAATACAGGTTTCGTTGCCGGGTCTCAAGAGTGAACAAAATTTGATATCCTCAACACATACAACCACAAAATAATATCGATGTGGGTTGAAGACCCATTTTATAAGAGCCATTAAGACATAATGTTTGTTCTTGATTCTGAACCCCATAATCAGGTACTCGTAAAGAACATTCATTCTCCTCAATGAAATGTGATGTATGTCTGATGTCCTAACACGCACATGATGGTACCCCAAACTCCTTTGTATCTTTGAAAACACCTTAGCTATTTAAAGATGTTCAAGGTGGTCATCTATTCTAGGAAATGGTTACCAGTTCATAATAATAAGTTGATTAAACTGATGCTAATCCAAAAAAAAACCCAACAGTATATTCTTATTTCCTAGAAAATATGACCGTTGAACCCTAGGGAGAAGTGTTGGGGCATATAAAACATTATCCTATAGATCCTCCATATCATTCTTGAGATTTAGAAGCTCTTTAGGTGAAATGTTATATGGAGGAATGGTCACTACTGCTAATCTAAGAACAAAATAAATAGTAAACTCTACCTCTCTAAATGCTGGTAGAATATAGAATTCCTTTGGAAAACATCTCTGAAATACTCCACTACCTGAGTAAATTTATCTATTTGTAGCTGCTCATCATCCAGGTAAGGACTAGTGAAATGTATTATTACACTACCCAACATCTTCTAGTCTAGTCCTATTCATGTTTCACTACCATCCCATTCTCTCATGTCCACATTCATAATATCCTCTAGTGATGTAAATTTCACCCTCCAATTATAGAATTCACCATGAGCTCTGTATGGATCTTTCTGTTCTATCCTAATTACTTTATCGATGCATGTCATGTTGAGAACATATAGGTTCCATATGAATATATAACTAATTATCTCTAGGGAAATTTTTTGGAAAATGAGAATTCATTTTGAATAGAAGCCTAATGGTGTATCTAGCATAATGACGCCATGATAGTATTTGACATTGAGGCCCCTACTATTATTGATCACCTCAGATATAAATTTTGTACACATTTATATATCAAACAAAGTAGACACTAATGTAAAGGCTACTAGAATAGTACCTCATACAATGGATAGTCTGGTTCTCTGATCATGATGCATAAGCTGAACTACATGTAACTAGCCTATACCATGACCATCAGTCACTGCCTTCCAACATAAAGCATCCCCACACTATTAGAAATGAGAATCATATGTATCGTTTCCTTTTCCCGGAATTCCACCTCAGCTAGATTGATCAGTAGTATTCCAGCTCCCTGATAGTCATGATTCTACTGACCTCGCTGTCGATGGAGGAGTATGTGAATATCCATGCTCACTGGGCACTGTTGGGAATGTTTTTCAGAAATAGTCGAGAAGGACCATACATCCACAACCACTACAATCGTCTGGGTTCCATAGACACTACCTCTTGATGTGTCTTGGCACTCCACACTAGTGACCGATAGGATAACTACCCATGAAAGAGTCTAACCACCACTACCTCTATGAGGTTCATTAAAGCATCACTTTTATATAAATAAACATCCAATGGAGTCTTGGTTTCTGAACAAACATCACTCAGACCATCAACATCCCTCAATTTTTATTGAAATTTGGGCCTGGTTGAAGATCCCAGAAATAGTATTCATCCTGATTTCATTGACTTGTGACCAAATGAAATAACACAGAACATCCACAAATCACCACGTTTCATTATATAATTAACAGGTATTGAGGGAGAAAAAATGAAGCAGCTTAGTGAAATGGGATGAATATTCCATAATTGAAATGGCCTTTTACTGTAGGTTCATGAATTATCTAGCTTTTTCATCCCTCTGAGTTAGGGGAATGATGTATTCATAGAAGATGGTTTGAATATCAGCTCAGTCCATATCCCAATACTGGCCTACCTAGGTGATGACATCCCAACATGAATTGGATGAATCTCATAGCTTGTATAAAATTATCTTGACCATCCACTACAGAGGAATCTCTAGGTACTTGAATATAGATATGATCTCACCAAAAAAAGACTCTACGATAAGTGGTTCATCATCCCCCAAGAAGGTAAGAGGATGGTGCTGCTAAAACTCCCATGTCAACTCCATCATTCTTGGGGTAGGTTTTATTCCACCATCCATCGACTAGGTCATAATGAAGACTCCCTATCAAAATATGGCTTTTCACCCATATCGATAATTAAAGGATGGGAAAAAGCTTCTTGACAAGAGGGATAACTAGAGACTCTAGTCTTGCCACCTTGGGAACATGATCATCACCACCTTCATGGTGTGTGGCTCGAAAAAATCATAACGGTATTATGATTCAATGTAAAATTAATTTATCATTATAGAAAAATATAATCTCAAACTATTTCATTCACGATGCTAGGATAGATAATAAATCCTTCCTATAAGAGTGAGCACACCACTTTTCCTGCTTCAAAATATAGGAATAGACATAGGAACATGCCATAACATGCCATTAGTATGGAGAAACACCCACTACCAACTACCAAGGCCTGGTTCAAGTCAATTTAATGTGTTAGCCATGTGCAAGATGGTTTTTCTCAGGTTATAATTCATTTAAATTTAAATTTTTCTTATTCATGTAATGCTACCATTTAAAAATGTTTAAGATAGATGGAATTCTATCCTCTGATCCATAATGTCCCATAAACAATATGAATCAAAGAGTGGACCCCAGTAAATGCACAATATTGTACAATCTAGAACCTACAAAAGTTGTTAGCACAATTGCATGTATAAGGCAATGAAATACACATGTGCAACATGAAATGATTGCTAGAAATTAAGTTTGACATGAAAAAATGCATGGAATATTCATGTTCTTTATATCGGGACGCATGTTCTAATACATATCCCTCATTCAATTAGGTTGAGTAATAAAATAATAATCATAATAGCATCAGTGTGAATAATATCAGAAAACATGTGAACCACCAAATGGTGAATTTGAATCAATAATAAGTATAAGAATCAATAACAATCATAAGTAAAGAAACATACTCTTTACCTTGTACATGGGTTCATGTACCCAAGAATGACTTACAACTAAGTCCCTAAGCATTAATAATCTCCCATATATTGTCTCCAAATAGTAAATCAATAATAAAACAACTCTGATACAACTTTTTGTTTTCCCAGGCCCTGTTTCCACATAACTCGTGCCCTAAGCACAGTTGGCCACATGACCACTAGAAAATATCCCCATATACAAGGGGCTTCCGACTAGTAGTGGGGTTTATGGGAATTAGTATGGAGAGACTATACCCTTACGTCATAGTAGTGAATAGAATAAATCAAATAGTAAATTGTCGAAGAAGTGTAATACAATAAATAAAATAAGTAAATTGTGTAAGAATAAATATATATTAGTGGAAGTTTGAATAACTAAATAACATCAAAAAATCCTCATAGGACATGTCTGAAAAACATGCGTGTATGGAAAGCTAGTACAAAAGTTAATAAAAAGATGGAAACTGATATTCAATTCTAAATTAAAAAATATATTAAAAGGAAAAATATTTTCCATATCATCTCTAGCCTAATCTCGATCCTTATCTCCTAAGAACCATCTATTAAAATGAATCAATAGCCTAAAGACTGGTGTTTTCCTTATCTGTACTAGTAGGGAACTTGTATTCTCATGTCCTAAAGGTGTCCGGAGTAGTTTGTGATATAAAAATCTCAGTTATACACCACGAACGTTGTCTACATGTAATCTGAGTAGGCACTTATAACTAAAAATAGTGTAGATAACAATAGGATTGTAAAAAAATTCATAATTAATAATTAACAACCTGCTCAAGTTCCTAAAGGACACCTAGCAGATCAACCTGCTTTAGCTCAAAGCTAGTATGTCTGAGCAATTCACCATATATATGTATATGTATATATATAAATTATAAATCACATAAGGTAAGCATGCCTCCCATCCATACATATATACTATAGCTGGCTTGGGGTAAGAATGCATCCCATCCATACATATGGAGATTATAACTGGAGTGGGGTATGAATTCCTCCCACCCATACAATTTCATAAACCATCATGCGGTAAGAATACCTCCCACCCATATACATATAGTGATTATAACTGGCATGGGGTAAGAATGCCCCCCACCCATACACATTTAGAGGTTATAATTGGAATTGGGTAAGCAAGCCTGCCACCAATAAATATATATGAAGATCATAAGACTAGAAATGAAAAACATTTTAAAATATGAAATATAAGGCAAAACATCATATATTATTTAAATCCCAACATTAATCACGACATTATCACATTTCCAATTCAATTCATGTGGAAATCCCTCTTATGCATTCCACTATACATTCCCAATTCACTTTATAACAATTCAATTGACATATTACATTTACCAAAATCGTGAACAAACGAAAGTCGTTCAGCCATCCAATATATTTCAAGACCATTTAATTTAATTTAATGGAAAACATTCATTACATGTGAGACATTATAATCAAGGAATCTCATTCACTTTTCATAGCACTGAATGTCCAAATACAAAAACATATGAATTGGAAAAGGTTGTATCAAATTGTCACATACACATTTGGCTAATTCAAATTAAAAGGTGATATATACCATTGATGTACATTGGTATACATCAAACACAAATGGGAAAAATTAAAATTTCAATTAAAAACAAAACTGGAGGCTAAATTTGGTTCCATGCATTCTGAACAATTTGGCTCATAGGCCATTTTCATTATGGAACACCTATGGGGGTCCATATAGAGTAAGGATGGTCTTTATACCCTAAAAAACACAATAAATATATATCCGGGAACTAGGGTCTTCTAGACATGATGGGACCAGTAAATAATAGATTCTCATAATGTGACAGATCTCAGCATGAAATAATATATAAGAAATAGAAAAATAACAAATTGTAAACTACGTCACCACCTATCATAGGGTCATAGATCATGCCTCAATTGGTATCATCCTCGTAATCCATGTAGGTTGGAATAGATCTGAGTTTTAGTAAAATTCCATGAAAATAGGGAATATCATTTTAAAATTAAATAGCCTAACATATGTAAATAAGAATAGAATAGGAGTATAGATACCAGGGATCCTTACCATAGGGGTTCCCATGCCTCTGAAGCATCATGGATCAGATTTCGGACGAAGGTGTAGCATGAGATCCATGACTTGGAGGTTTTGAGCACTCAAGGAGGAAGAACCAATGGTTCTTTCCTCATGAAGGCGAGGAAGGAGGAAATTTAGAACTTATGTTAGAATGGGGGAAAATGGTTAATTTGCCCCAATACCCACGATGTATGGTTTACAAACCCTATAAAAATCATGTGTTATAGATCTTTCCCATATCCATAGTGGGACACACCATTTTCAATAATATATTATTAATTAAGATATTATCCTAGAAAACATCACATTTGACCACCCTCATGTAGAAGGGAGTGCAAATTCTATAGAGCCCATTTTTTAAATAATATTTTAATGAGTGGAAGAGGTGGTAGACATCAGCTCCTTTTCCTTATTCTTGAGGCTTGACAGAGCTATGTTTTGTAATATGGTAATTCAGTATAGAAATAGGATATGTGTTTATATTATGAAACATGTCATTCCATATGGATCTTATAATTATAGGTGAAATTAGTAGGACTGTCAGAATCCTGTCCTTGAGTAATTGGGGGTGATTCATTCCCTCTAATGTTGGTACCACTGTCATTATTTTTAGAAAATCATGGTCTATGTCAATTATGAAATCATAGTTATATTTACTCTCAAAGAAATTTTTTGTCAATCAAGGATAATCGGTTGAATACCATCATAAATTTGATGGTTACCTCACCTATGTAGTGTGAAAATTAAACGTAGTTATTGGTGAACATAATAGGATGTGGTCATCAAAATATTTCAGCGATTCTATATATAACTAAAAGATGATGAGTCTCTTTATATAGATTAATATAATGACGAGAGGAGAGATAGAAATTGTTTTTCTCCTAATAATCAATTCAAACCCTGCAATGACCCAAACATTTTTCAACAGAAATTTACTTCATAAAATTATGTAATATAGTATAAAACACTTACATATCATAGATATCCAAATGAAAACATTATTCTCTTAAAAGAATTGGGAAATAAGTGATATTTAAATATATCAAGTAACCTATACCGAAAGAATAGTAACATGACCCTTAGAATAGTTACATGACCAATATTAATTGTAATCAATCCAATAAAAAAATAACCTCATAAATGAAAGTATATATAAAAATTTAGGCATCTCATAAATTATTATATGATAAAATTTTATCGTTTTATAAGTAAATAATTGTTTTGAAAATGATAAATTAACTATTGGTAATTTTGTAAAATATAAATATTCAATAAATATTTTATGATTAATATATAGAATTAAAAATAAACTTTTTTCAAAAACTGGATTCAAAAATACTACTTTTGTTTCATATGTTTATAAGATAATTCTATCGTACCATATTTAATTTTTCAATGTGTCATAAAATCGGATATAATTTAAAAATAGAATTTTATGAATAAATGATGATTTTATTTACAAAATTAAATTTCTAAAATTTATAAAATTATTTTCAAAAAATATAGTTCATTTTTAACTCTACATGTTGAAAAAAATTTCGGTTAATTTTTATTATTTATATAAAATACATGAAATTTTGTTGAATAGTGAAATAGGATAATTTATGAAATAATCTAAATATATCAATTATTGAGTTATAAATTATGTATGGAATATGTAAGAAAAAAACCGAAACTATCCCAATGTATTTTAATATATTTATTTATATTTCTCAAACTACATATATTCTTGATCCAAAATAATAAACTCATGAATAAAATAATGAGAAAACCACGTCTCATCCACGACAAATACAACCCCTCACCTTCTCTCTTCCTCGAAACTCTATATCCTGGAAGACATTCAATGTATTGCCCAATAATCTTCCCAATATCCTCCCCAAATCATGTATCCATTGGTACCATAAAAAAAACATTTTCCCTCTGGGGGCTCTCAATGAGGAGATGTTCAAGACGTAAAATCCTATATTTTTCATTTAATATCTTTTCAATTTTAATTCTTTTTTTATCCACTTCACATCTACACTTGTACAACATGATAGATAACTCCATTTTCACATATATACATTAATATTATAATTTTAATTGAAGAATTCAACTTCAAATCTTTTTCCCTTTCTTTTTATTCTAAAAATGAAAATATCATATGTTGGGTGTCGATTTTCCGCCACCATGAAAGATTCATATTCATTTATCACTAACGCCATTATGGTAGGAAATAAAACCATTTAAATATTTTAAACATATTTTAAAATGTATTTTATAACATTTTCTATGTTTTGTAACAAAATTATATATATAATATTATTTAACAAAACAAAACGAGTTTGTTGTGATTGAAAATAGCCAAAATTAATCTAAATGATTATAATTAATTATTTATCAAATGATTCATCATCATACCTATAACCATATGATATATAAGATCATTTAATCTTTTTAATTTTCAATATTGACATATAATCTCAATTATATATAATTATCCTCATCTTACAGGAACTTCTATACAATTATACATATGAACCGATCATGAAACCTAGTAAAATGAACACTCTTAGAACGATAAAATTAAACACTATAAATCATAACAATGGTCATAAAAACATAATAACATTATAATGAATCAAATACTTGTATAAGATTGGTTTTAATTTTTAATTAATGATTTTAATTTAATTATACAGGATATTAATTTGAATAATGAATTTGGACATAAGGTATGGGGACTCTAGAACCCAACTCTCTTGAAGTGGGTTTTAACACATTCAAACCATTTTCAGTATGAATGTTTCAATAATGTCTCAAAAATATCACTTTTTTATACTTCCCATTTAATTTATTGGATATAAATTATTCCACTATGATTTTATATCAAATGAAATGATTTTTCCAAAATAACTATTCAATAATAAACATCTTTTAATTATCTTGAAATTGTTTCTTCTTCACTCATGATTGATGATTATTATAAGAATTAGAATATTAACATTTTTATAGGGAACTAAAATTATTATTTATGAATGTATGATATATTTTCATGAAATCCATTCTCCATCCATGGGTAATTTTTTTTAATATTGTTATATGTTCTACGTGGCATGCATGATTATATAAATGTTATGATTTGACAAGTGTGCTTAGAATTATATAGCACATGTAAATGTTATGATGTGATTATTGGGCCTAAAATTATATAACGATCCAATTAATTTGAAAATTTGATATATCTCTTGTGGTAATTTGAAATGTAACACCCCAAGCTTCCATGGTACTCTTCTATTTAAATAATACAATAGTTTTCCTTGTACATAGCTTCGAGTTCTAGCACACCCTGACCAATCAAACTAGCCATTTAAAAAGTAATTTATAAATAGTAATAACCACTTTTTGAAATTTTATAAATTTTATTTTTCAAAATGGACTTCATTTTTTTCATTCAGAATATCAAAATTATCTTAGGGTCAATTATTGTTATTTTTATAAAAACCTTAAATATTTGATGAATAGTGAAAAAGCACTGAGTCATTGTTTAAAACCAACATTTATTTAAATTATTATTATTATTATTTAAATTTAATTTAATTTCAAAATAGATACATAATACTTATATTGGTCCAATTTAAGTCATTGGAATTATTTAACAATAAGAATATATATATCGAATTATAATGAACTTTTTAACATCTTTTACCCACCTTCTAAGCACAATTACAAATTTGCATAAAACATAATTTTACCACTTCTGTGAATTGATTTTTCAAAAATTTAGAGACATGATTTATATCAGTAGGTAATATTTTGGTCAATGGGAAGAAAATAAACTTCTGGTGAATTGTACTATTTGAATTTTATTTACCACGGTTTAATGTAAATAGGAAAATTAAAGGTAAAAATGATTTTATAATAACCTTAAACATGTCCTGATTCTATTGGATAAATTTATTTCTAAAAAAATAAACCTTAGGAATAAAATATAATTCTTTATGATCCACTTGGATGAGATAAGGTCATTTATTATTATTTTATTTAAACATGAGTTACAATTGTTAAATTCAAATTTTAATAACTAAAAAACCTTTAATCATGGGTCCTACATAAGATATTTTCGACTATAAATATTCATTATAAATATTAAATGATTATCTACATCATGGTAATTTATTTAAAATTTTTACACATTAAATAATAATATTTATTTATGATACAATGATGAAGCAGAAATTACATTATTAATAAAATATTAAAATAATTGATATTATAAATATCAAAATAAATTTAAATTGATACTTTTTATTTTATTCAAAAAATTTCTAGGTGAATATGACCTGATAGGGTTGATATAATGTTTTTTTCGAAGTAATCAAGTATTTTTGAATATCTCAAAAACCAAATACTAAATAATGTCAAAATTGACATCAATGAGTTTTTAAAACAAATACTATATTATTAAATGATATAATATTCATAAAAATAAAAGGATTAGAAAAAGGACTTATATAATGATAGATAAATCAGTAATGAACCACATTATGTTTTATTGTCATTATATAGGATGTTTATTAACCATGTAATAAAAATATACACGAAGACATTGTAGAGACCCGAAGCTTGACGTACATGGACATTACATTACTTTTGCGGAATACTTAGTACATAACAAAAACACACACACAAGGATCGTAATAGTTTAGTGTCTTTGGAAACTCGGAATATAATCTTCTAATCGTGGTGAAAGATCTTCAAAATCTCCCATAAAGATCTTCCTTTTTTTTTACCTAAAACCTTTCTCTATATCCTGGGGAAAAAAACATAAAAGGGTGAGCTCAAATGCTCAGCAAGGGTAAATAAAGGAAATAAAAATCATAACATATCTTTTTGAAAATCAAAACCTGCAAAATAAATCATAATATCTTAACATGGAATAAATCATAGAAGTGAAAATGAGATCCCCATAATCATAACATGAAACTTGAAACTTTGTGGCATGCACACATAATCATGGAAAATCATTTCTTGTTAGTCATGACTTATTGCCAAGACTATCTTAGTGGACAAAGTCCCTTTCTGAACCGAGTTCACTCCTCGTTTCAGTCCTGTATCACTGAACCGAAATAACCTTCCGTTCCAGCCATGTCTATCTCATGAGATATAAAATCTTTACCCAATGCATTGGAGGGAGATATAGGTCCCACCCATCTTATAATGAATCCTTTGTTATGTGTGCCACATAATCATAAAACATACATCATAGCATAACCCATGTAATAAAAATGGGATTCTTAAACGACATGACATCATAAAACAACTCATATAAGATAAAGGAATTCATAAAAATAATTCCTTCACAATATGATCAAATCAATTTAATAATAGGGATAAAAACAGAACCCCTTATTATCTTAGTTGGAAAATAATTTTGATAAAACACTTGAACTCCATTCTTGAGGAAAATATCCTTTCTTCTTCAAAAACATTTTTCCTTTCATAACATGCCATAAAACTTTAAAATAAAAGAAGTTGATTAAAAATAAACTTGAAAACTTGTAAAGGAAGATTCTTGGAAACAATGTTTTAAAAATCCATTCATGCCGTATAAGTTAAAAAAAACATTCTTCGTACTTTTGTCGGAAAAGTCAAAAAGTACCTCGTACGATAAACGACAAAAGATTCCTTTCATTTCTTTTACTAAAAACTCACCGAAGGGTAAAAATAGATTTAAACAATTGTAGGTGGATGGAAATAATATTGATGAAACATGGATGTGGATGATAAAATACACCCCAGTAAATACTTACGAATAAACAATCTCGGATAAAAATGAGATTGTGATATTTCCCTTACCTTAGGTCCAATTTGCTTCGTATGTGTCCGAACCTCCTGTATAATGATTTAAATAATGTCATTGACTTATTACAGAATCATATTCATTGTTATGATATCATATATGGTTCACTTATGACATTATATTACCCGTTCTTTTGTAAATTCCATGTTAAAGAAGCGTTTTGGGTAAAATCGTTTCATTTATCGTAGGTGTTTTGACTTGTTGTTCTTGACATCATTATTACTTATATCATGATTTACTTACTTCCAGAATATAAAATATGATATATATATCATATATATTCAGTATATATATATATATAATAGATAGATAAATAAAATGAAAAACACCGTTCATGGAGACGGTAGTCCGTACGTACGCATGAACGCTGTTTTTCTTTCCTTATTGTCTTGAAATGGAAGTAAGTAGATGACATACATATGTATATATATACATAAATCCAGTAGCTTTATAATTTCATATATTTCATTATTATTTCTTATATATACATTATAATCATTCTTAAATGGTTAACATGGAGAATGAATCTCATCGCGTCGTGGAGACGGTAGTCCGTACGTACGCACGAGCGATGATATCATTTCTATAAATATTGAATTGAATTGGAGTGGATTATACAATATATCAGAATCAATATGATGTTGTAATAACTATGTATAGTTATTCTTTACACCATTATACCCATCCATGTAAGGTGGTGGTGGAAAATAGATTACACCACGGCGTGGAGACGGTATTCCGTACGTACGCACGCGCGGTGATTTCTTTTTCCGCAGGATGGATAGATGGTGAAATAGGGTTGTTTCATACTTATAATAACATATCAGTATATGAGTGACACTGATGTTATTACTTCATAATGAAACAACCTAATAAGAAGAAGTGGAAGAAGAAATAAAGATGAAAGAATTGGTAACGGTAATTACCTCTTCTTTGAAGTGCCTCTTTGAGACCTCCTCTTAGGGCACTAGAATTGGTCTTTGAGGAAGACCAGAACCACTAGGATGTTGCTAGGGAAGTGGAGAAGAGATTTTGGCAGGGGTTGGCCGAGCTTGAGTGCTCAAATTGGTGTGAGGAGGAGGGGAAGGAGGTGTCCTTTTATAGGGGAGGAGAGGGGCACCTTAGGAATATCTAAAAATATTATTTTATATTAAAGTCAAAATCGGTTTATAATGGTTCCAAAGGGTCTTATTTCGAAGCTAAAGTGGGGATGGGTCGAAATCCTATCAACCAATAGAATTTAGACAAGTTTAGGATATTATTTTAACCTTATCAATTAGATTTAACTCTAAGTTAAATAATTTAACATTTACCGTGTCTTTTTGTTTTCTTTCACTATATGGTTAATACACTTACTATAACATGCCAAACGAACCCCAAATTGTTTATTATTAATATATATATCTTTATCTAAGTCATTTGGCCGAACCTTATATTTTTAGGAATAAAATAACAATTAATAATATAATATTTGATTTAAAAACTATTTTGTGTCAATTTTGACACTATTTGATATATGATTTTTGTGAAAGTCATAACAGAATTAAATGTTCGAACCAAGTTGATTAAATAAACATTAATATATCATAGTAACCTAGAAAATTAGTGGAATTCATAAAAAATATCAAATTACATTTATTTTGGTGTTTATAACATCAATTATGTCAATATTTCATTAATAAGATAATTACTTCATCATCGTTGTGTCATAAATAAATTAAATTATTTGATGTCTAAAAATTACAAATAAAATACCATCATGTAAGAAATCTTTCTATCTTTCTAATGAATATTTACAATCGAATTTATCTTATGTATAACCCCATATTAAAAATGTTTTAGTAACTAAACTTTGATTTTAACTCTTTTAACCCTTCTTTAAATAAATTAATAATAAATTTCCTAATCTAATCCAAGTGGGCCTAAATGGTCATATTTTATTCCTAAGTTTGTTTTTGGTCGAAATAAACTTGTCCAATAGGATTAGGACATGTGTTAGGGTAATATTAATATCATATTTACCCTTAGTTACCCTATTTACTATTAACCGCGGTAAAAAAAAGTAAAAAGTTACTATTCACCAAAAATTATTTTCATCTCATTGAACCACATTTTAGTCCTTGATATTAACCGTGTCTGTCGGATTTTCAAAATTCTATTCACAGAAGCGGTAAAATTAAGTTTTATGCAAAATTCAGTTTTTTAACCTACCACTTAGTAGTTTCACTATTCATCAAAAATTGATGTTTTTCAGAACAATGCCAAAATTTCATCCTAAGCTATATTTCATATTCCGAATTCAAAAATGAAATCTTTTTTACCAAATTCATAACATAGAAGTTGCATTAATTAATTTTATAATTAAATCCCGCTGTTAAAATAAATAGCGTTTTTTTAGGAAACAATATATATCAAAAGATTGACACTTGATTATGTCTGGTTTAAATGTGAAATTACAACCAATGACCAACATTGTATTAAATTGTAAAAATATATTCTAAATATACTTTAAAACCACTCAAATTAATAATTTATCACTATTAATTATTTCGATTAAAAAAGTTGTTTTTAATTATAAATTAGTAATTTTCACTATTCATCAGAATATGAAAGTTATCCGAAAAGTACCAAAATTTCACCTTAGGCTAAATTCGATACTCCGAATCCAAGAATGAAGTTCATTTTGAAAAAATAAGATTTACAGAATTTTAAAAAGTGGTTATTACTATTCATAACGGCTAGTTTTAATAATATTTTAATAGCATATCGTTGTTTAGTGAAACTCGGTATTGCGTATTACACACGCTATCGAGGAAGGTCGCGATTGCGTGTAATGCAAGGCAAGTCAAGGATGCGTGTTGTGCAAGCTCCTTTTGGTGTAGCGTACAACACAAGACATTAATAAAATTAAAAAGAATATTTTTTTATAAAATCTTGGGCTGTTACATTCTACCCCCCTTAAAATGAATTTCGCCCTCGAAATTCGTCGGGGTTATAAATGATTTACTATTCAAAAGTTTCTTTAATAGAAACCCACATCGTAAAAAGGAATACCAAAACTTGGCTTTAATAACTAAAGTATGAAATGTAACGATTACCCAAATAAACTAATCACTGGGTTTCCACATAGGTGAAAATATGGATATGGAAGAGAAATCTAACCATCATGTTCTGATGGAGAGTGGTAGAGAACATGGCTATGGAAAAGCCAGTAATCACAAATCCATAAATTTGTGACGATCTAAGGTACCATCTGATTCATCAGGTATAAGAGAACTAGGACAACATTTTTGGTTTTCAAGATCATTTCCCTAAAGTTAAAGAATTTGAATTAGAATAAATACTTACTTTATTTTGGTACAATCTCACTGTTGTTCGTGCCTTTAACAATTTCCACTTCATCTCTTAAATAAATGAAGTTGAATTTGTTATTCGTGAAGTGTTAGCAGATCATGTGATAGAATGACGGGTCATTCCATCTGTCTCAAAAGGTTAGCAAAATTTATATACATAAGTCGATCTATAGTGGGATTAATCATATATGGTTCCTAAAATGGGCTTATACTTCATATATCATACTGCTTAATATAATAACACTAGTTTCTACTAAACAGGGACTTCCTGTAGGTCAGTGTTAGGCGATAAAGGCCAGTCGCACTTCGGTTGTGGGTTCGATTCCTACAGCCTTGTCCGAAGCGATGGGCTGTCGCCCGTCCTGCAGGTTGTCCTTTTTCTAAAACTACGTTACTATAACATCCCATCAATAATATCGAAAATCTTATATCCTTAAACAATACTAACTTATGTCCAACATAATCCAGTCTAATCTTTAGGCTTATACATAATATTGCAGTCCACTCTCATAATATAGTTACAACGATTACCAGAGATTTAATACTGTCGTTGATCCCCACATATCATAAGATATGTCTTGTTGGTCACATTCCAAACATTCAAAGTCCTTAATCGCATATTCTCTTGAATACCTTAGTGAAAACATGAGTGCAGTTAAAAGTTAACACTTTCCACATACCAAAATCCTCAAAATTCTATATACTCAAACCATGATATCACTTAGTCCTTATATCAATCATGAGCTCATGAATACTATTAAACATTTCATTTTCTCGTCTTAATTATGCGCATATCATCTTACTTCCAGAAAATATCTCAATCACTTTGAATACCACATCAATAAATATTGCAATACTCAATGATACAACATTATTTTGGAATCCCATTACATAAACACTTAATCATTCCACCACATCGTTGTCATATTCAACATTGCCAATAGTGATCGCATGTGATTTCCCTTTTTCCTTTGCCTTCAGTGGTTGCTCATGTTGATCATCACTAACCCTTGGATTAGGGCAATTATTAGCATAATGCCCCATTTCCTTGCACTTGAAGCATTGAAGTGTTGGCGGTGCGTTCTCTGCAGTGTTTGCTTTATTCACATCATTAGAAACTCTTTTTCCATTACATAGACACTCAGCTGCTCGATGACCTTCTTTTCCACACTTAAAACATTTTCTAGTCCCTTTAAGACAATCTCCACCATGCTTCTTTCCACACTTTGTGCATAAGGAAACATTCATCTTCTTTTCACCATTATTCTGAGATTTCTCCTTGAACTCCATCTTTCGTTTCTTGTCAAAACCATGAGATGGATATGTAACACCAACTTCCATTTCTACCTTGATAGCACAACGCACAATTTCTTCATAGCTACTAAAGTCTCTTATAGCTAATGCCCTTCGAAGACTTGGTTTTAAGCCACTGAAAAATCGATCAACTTTACTTTCAGGTTGGATGATAATTCCAGAAGCATACCTTGCAAGTCTTGTAAAATTTGCTTCATAGGTACTAACAGATTCATCATCCCTTTGCATCAGTTCAAGGAACTCTTTCTCCATCTTTGTTCGGAGAATACGAGGGAAGTACTTATTGAAAAATAAGTTCTTGAACTCGTCCCATTCCATAGACTCAATTTCATCCCTTTGCCTCGTATTCTTAACAAGATTCCACCATTGATCAGCATCTCCTTCTAAACGATACACTGCTAGGATGACTTTATCATGTTCAGAACATTGAAGAACTGAAAATATCTTTTCAGTAGTACTGATGCATTGTTCAGCCACAAGTGGATCAGAAGACCCACTGAAAGAAGGTGGACGTTGCCTCATGAAGGACTCAATAGAATATTGTTCCCTTCTCTGCTCATTTGGAAGTCCAGAATGATTCATAGCTTGTGTAAGTATAGCAATAAGATTTTGCACTCCATCTCCCATAACATTTGTTTGTTCAGGAGGGCAATCATTGCATTGTCCATTGCATTGATCAACACGGTTCCTTCGGGTTCTAGCCATCGTCTAAAACCCAAAAAGAATAGTGTGAGAGGCAAAAATCATGCTAGGGAAAACAACATAATAAAGGGGGAGTACCTTCAATATCCAACATCTTAGGTTTAATTCTATGATCGTTAGCGTAATTCTATTACTATAACCTATACGTATACTTATCCCTAGGGACATCCCTAGACATACCTTAGAAATATCTCTAGGGATCTAACTAAAGTTCTCGCATCCTAGTTTCCAAAGATTGACTAAACCTTTCCTCTGATACCAACTGTAGAGACCCGAAGCTTGACGTACATGGACATTACATTACTTTTGCGGAATACTTAGTACATAACAAAAACACACACACAAGGATCGTAATAGTTTAGTGTCTTTGGAAACTCGGAATATAATCTTCTAATCGTGGTGAAAGATCTTCAAAATCTCCCATAAAGATCTTCCTTTTTTTTTACCTAAAACCTTTCTCTATATCCTGGGGAAAAAAACATAAAAGGGTGAGCTCAAATGCTCAGCAAGGGTAAATAAAGGAAATAAAAATCATAACATATCTTTTTGAAAATCAAAACCTGCAAAATAAATCATAATATCTTAACATGGAATAAATCATAGAAGTGAAAATGAGATCCCCATAATCATAACATGAAACTTGAAACTTTGTGGCATGCACACATAATCATGGAAAATCATTTCTTGTTAGTCATGACTTATTGCCAAGACTATCTTAGTGGACAAAGTCCCTTTCTGAACCGAGTTCACTCCTCGTTTCAGTCCTGTATCACTGAACCGAAATAACCTTCCGTTCCAGCCATGTCTATCTCATGAGATATAAAATCTTTACCCAATGCATTGGAGGGAGATATAGGTCCCACCCATCTTATAATGAATCCTTTCTTATGTGTGCCACATAATCATAAAACATACATCATAGCATAACCCATGTAATAAAAATGGGATTCTTAAACGACATGACATCATAAAACAACTCATATAAGATAAAGGAATTCATAAAAATAATTCCATCACAATATGATCAAATCAATTTAATAATAGGGATAAAAACAGAACCCCTTATTATCTTAGTTGGAAAATAATTTTGATAAAACACTTGAACTCCATTCTTGAGGAAAATATCCTTTCTTCTTCAAAAACATTTTTCCTTTCATAACATGCCATAAAACTTTAAAATAAAAGAAGTTGATTAAAAATAAACTTGAAAACTTGTAAAGGAAGATTCTTGGAAACAATGTTTTAAAAATCCATTCATGCCGTATAAGTTAAAAAAAACATTCTTCGTACTTTTGTCGGAAAAGTCAAAAAGTACCTCGTACGAAAAACGACAAAAGATTCCTTTCATTTCTTTTACTAAAAACTCACCGAAGGGTAAAAATAGATTTAAACAATTGTAGGTGGATGGAAATAATATTGATGAAACATGGATGTGGATGATAAAATACACCCCAGTAAATACTTACGAATAAACAATCTCGGATAAAAATGAGATTGTGATATTTCCCTTACCTTAGGTCCAATTTGCTTCGTATGTGTCCGAACCTCCTGTATAATGATTTAAATAATGTCATTGACTTATTACAGAATCATATTCATTGTTATGATATCATATATGGTTCACTTATGACATTATATTACCCGTTCTTTTGTAAATTCCATGTTAAAGAAGCGTTTTGGGTAAAATCGTTTCATTTATCGTAGGTGTTTTGACTTGTTGTTCTTGACATCATTATTACTTATATCATGATTTACTTACTTCCAGAATATAAAATATGATTTATATATCATATATATTCAGTATATATATATATATAATAGATAGATAAATAAAATGAAAAACACCGTTCATGGAGACGGTAGTCCGTACGTACGCATGAACGCTGTTTTTCTTTCCTTATTGTCTTGAAATGGAAGTAAGTAGATGACATACATATGTATATATATACATAAATCCAGTAGCTTTATAATTTCATATATTTCATTATTATTTCTTATATATACATTATAATCATTCTTAAATGGTTAACATGGAGAATGAATCTCATCGCGTCGTGGAGACGGTAGTCCGTACGTACGCACGAGCGATGATATCATTTCTATAAATATTGAATTGAATTGGAGTGGATTATACAATATATCAGAATCAATATGATGTTGTAATAACTATGTATAGTTATTCTTTACACCATTATACCCATCCATGTAAGGTGGTGGTGGAAAATAGATTACACCACGGCGTGGAGACGGTATTCCGTACGTACGCACGCGCGGTGATTTCTTTTTCCGCAGGATGGATAGATGGTGAAATAGGGTTGTTTCATACTTATAATAACATATCAGTATATGAGTGATACTGATGTTATTACTTCATAATGAAACAACCTAATAAGAAGAAGTGGAAGAAGAAATAAAGATGAAAGAATTGGTAACGGTAATTACCTCTTCTTTGAAGTGCCTCTTTGAGACCTCCTCTTAGGGCACTAGAATTGGTCTTTGAGGAAGACCAGAACCACTAGGATGTTGCTAGGGAAGTGGAGAAGAGATTTTGTCAGGGGTTGGCCGAGCTTGAGTGCTCAAATTGGTGTGAGGAGGAGGGGAAGGAGGTGTCCTTTTATAGGGGAGGAGAGGGGAACCTTAGGAATATCTAAAAATATTATTTTATATTAAAGTCAAAATCGGTTTATAATGGTTCCAAAGGGTCTTATTTCGAAGCTAAAGTGGGGATGGGTCGAAATCCTATCAACCAATAGAATTTAGACAAGTTTAGGATATTATTTTAACCTTATCAATTAGATTTAACTCTAAGTTAAATAATTTAACATTTACCGTGTCTTTTTGTTTTCTTTCACTATATGGTTAATACACTTACTATAACATGCCAAACGAACCCGAAATTGTTTATTATTAATATATATATCTTTATCTAAGTCATTTGGCCGAACCTTATATTTTTAGGAATAAAATAACAATTAATAATATAATATTTGATTTAAAAACTATTTTGTGTCAATTTTGACACTATTTGATATATGATTTTTGTGAAAGTCATAACAGAATTAAATGTTCGAACCAAGTTGATTAAATAAACATTAATATATCATAGTAACCTAGAAAATTAGTGGAATTCATAAAAAATATCAAATTACATTTATTTTGGTGTTTATAACATCAATTATGTCAATATTTCATTAATAAGATAATTACTTCATCATCGTTGTGTCATAAATAAATTAAATTATTTGATGTCTAAAAATTACAAATAAAATACCATCATGTAAGAAATCTTTCTATCTTTCTAATGAATATTTACAATCGAATTTATCTTATGTATAACCCCATATTAAAAATGTTTTAGTAACTAAACTTTGATTTTAACTCTTTTAACCCTTCTTTAAATAAATTAATAATAAATTTCCTAATCTAATCCAAGTGGGCCTAAATGGTCATATTTTATTCCTAAGTTTGTTTTTGGTCGAAATACACTTGTCCAATAGGATTAGGACATGTGTTAGGGTAATATTAATATCATATTTACCCTTAGTTACCCTATTTACTATTAACCGCGGTAAAAAAAAGTAAAAAGTTACTATTCACCAAAAATTATTTTCATCTCATTGAACCACATTTTAGTCCTTGATATTAACCGTGTCTGTCGGATTTTCAAAATTCTATTCACAGAAGCGGTAAAATTAAGTTTTATGCAAAATTCAGTTTTTTAACCTACCACTTAGTAGTTTCACTATTCATCAAAAATTGATGTTTTTCAGAACAATGCCAAAATTTCATCCTAAGCTATATTTCATATTCCGAATTCAAAAATGAAATCTATTTTACCAAATTCATAACATAGAAGTTGCATTAATTAATTTTATAATTAAATCCCGCTGTTAAAATAAATAGCGTTTTTTTAGGAAACAATATATATCAAAAGATTGACACTTGATTATGTCTGGTTTAAATGTGAAATTACAACCAATGACCAACATTGTATTAAATTGTAAAAATATATTCTAAATATACTTTAAAACCACTCAAATTAATAATTTATCACTATTAATTATTTAGATTAAAAAAGTTGTTTTTAATTATAAATTAGTAATTTTCACTATTCATCAGAATATGAAAGTTATCCGAAAAGTACCAAAATTTCACCTTAGGCTAAATTCGATACTCCGAATCCAAGAATGAAGTTCATTTTGAAAAAATAAGATTTACAGAATTTTAAAAAGTGGTTATTACTATTCATAACGGCTAGTTTTAATAATATTTTAATAGCATATCGTTGTTTAGTGAAACTCGGTATTGCGTATTACACACGCTATCGAGGAAGGTCGCGATTGCGTGTAATGCAAGGCAAGTCAAGGATGCGTGTTGTGCAAGCTCCTTTTGGTGTAGCGTACAACACAAGACATTAATAAAATTAAAAAGAATATTTTTTTATAAAATCTTGGGCTGTTACAGACATGGTAAAAGTTAAACTATTTAACTAAGAGTTAAATCTAAATGATAAGGTCCATATGGAG
Organism: Viscum album; assembly: GCA_963277665.1. NCBI lineage: Eukaryota > Viridiplantae > Streptophyta > Magnoliopsida > Santalales > Viscaceae > Viscum > Viscum album. Next base: position 1,078,279,013 of record OY728145.1, on the reverse strand, counting down.
ACTTAAACATGTCTAAAACCTATTGGTTGAAATGATTTTGACCCATCCCGACCATATCATAGAAATAAATACATTTTGAGCCATTATAAACTGAAAATTATTTTTTAATAAAATAATATTTCTGGATTTTTAAGGTGACCTTCACCTCTCTTATAAAAGGGTACTTATCCATCTCTTAATTTCACACCTCCAAAGACATTTGGATTGGCCATACCACAGTATAATATCCTACCAACTACCCTCAATTTGAACTAGTGTAATTTTTTTGATCGTAAATCCATCATATAATTCCCTTTTGTTCAAATCAAAATAAAACACCCGAAGAAAATGTAATTATTTCATCACCTCTTTAAAAGTTATATTCTTCTTCCTTTTCCTCATTCATTTTTGTTTCCATACTAAAATAATATCTCCACTACCTTATACATAATGATATGTTATTATAAATCTGGTACAAAAATATTCATTATTCTATCCATCCTATGAAGGAAAAAGTCACCTTACATGCGTACATACATCTTACAGTCTTTACAACATGATGAGATTTAGTTACCCATCGTAAACATTCAATAATACTTTTCATTTGATGATTAAATTTTTTTTAAATAACTTAATATAATTCTGGATATGAATAAAATACATCTTATCCATAACAAACTTTACTTACCTAACAAAACAAATAAATTAAAATGAATTTGTTAACTCTCTAAACAATCATACTACGAAAATATTATTAAAAAATTAATATTAGAAGATCATATATGATATCATATTTATGTATTGAATTCATGTATAATATAATAACAATTATTTAACCATTATACAGGAGGTTAACGTACCGTCAATAAGGAAGAATATAAGGTAACAGTTAATTTTACAATCTCTTTATTATCTGAGGTTGTTTATACATGAGAATCTACAAGGACCACATTATAATCAACATTTGTTCTTCATAAAAATGTATTTCCAAAAAAAATTCTATTTACTATTCTATGGGTTAATGTCATTTATACTATTTTTTTCTTTTTTATAAAATCTTTAGAAAAGAAACTCTCAGTCGCTTTCCAAACAATGTACTTTATGACCATTTCAAAAAATTAAGGAATGAACGGGTGTGGCTATATTTCACAATTGTAACACCTTCTAAGATTACATTACAAGATTATATTAATATTTTAAAAATAAAAGTTTCCTATACATTTGAATGATTTCAAATTAGAAAAATATATTTTACTCAATTTGTTTTTGGATTGATTTATTCTATGTCAAAATCCTTCATTGGATTTTATATTTGATTGTATTCGATTTATTATGATAAAATCTTCAATATTGTATTTATTTTTTTGTCTTATATTTTAATATGGATGTTCTATTTTTATACCATTCATGGTTTAAGATAAAAGTATTGAAATTTTGTATGCTAGTTTTAATACAAATGTTTTATTATGTTTCAACCTTTTCATATGAGGAATGTATTGGACTTAGTATGTGACAGGTGGAGCCCTCTATAGCTCTTTGATAAATCGGTAGGTATCTTGAGACAAATTAGTGTCCTAGAACAAGGCCTTGACAAAAGTTTTATTTTTATTCCTGGTACAAGGCCTTGACTATGTGGTTAGGATGTCCGACAATATGCATTCCATCAATATAAAATTATCTATTGATATTAAATGTGATTATTCAACTAGTTTCACATCCATTTGAATATGTAAATGAACATAATTGATTAATCCTTGACATATTATGCTTAATTTTAAATTTTAAACGATTTTTTTACAGTCTTATACATTTCCTAAAATTTTAATGATTATTTATGATAGTTTCTGCTATATTTATATCCTTACTGAGCATATGATCTCACACCTTTCTAGGTTTTATTTTTCATGGGATGCGAAAATGTATATTATTACTGACCTTCAGGGATAGTATATGGGATATTAATGTGTTCATAGAAGCCACAATTTATTTTTTTTTCATTGCATAATATAATGTAAATCATATCTAATTATATTGTACATCCAAGGATACTAAACTGATTGGTCTTTCGGGACCTGATTTCTTGTATCATGCTAATATTTTGTAATAATGCACAGACTCTGGGTAACCGAGGTCAGAGTGTTACAATTGGTATCATTGAAAGTTTAGTACAATCCTTTGAAACTAGATTTAGAAAATCTATGATTAGGGGACATTACCCTAGGATAAACATTGAGGATTAGTATAAAGGAACTTTCTAAATTTTTTGTAATGTAGAGATTTCGTTAATTTTCCAAGAAAAACATCCTTGTTTGGATATGAGTTGGTAGATGCGGATTTGGCATTGATGTATCTGGGGTAAAACTCGAAAATATTACTCTAATCTAGACTCGAATGGGAACTAGTGCACGTCCATAGGCCTTTCTGCAATCTTGGTTACGACACTCTCTGGTGATATTCTTAGGACAATTAACATTTACATTAAAAAACATTATAAAGGATATATGATTAAACATTTCCTCAAAGAATTTTTTTTATAATTATTGATTATATGCATAAATTGTTCAATTTATGATAGGTAAATTAAGATATAGGAATTATGTATTGCAATTCATAAACTAATCTAGTGTATTACATGGTTTAGAAATGGCGCCTAGGGGAAGGAATGGAAACAGTATCAACACACGTAATCCATGTATGGATTTCCCTCATACTAAAGTTAATTATTATGCAGCTGGTTATGCAACTGGTGCTGAACAGCTTGTTACCATACTTGGACAAATCACCCAGGTTATTAATAATAACCTTACCCATATGGAGCACCCTGATCTACAACATGGAGGATCAATGTTAGACAGATTCATGAGGCAATAACCATAAACATTCAATCAGACTAGAAATCCATTTGTAACTGAGAAATGGATAAGTTCCTTAGATAAAATACTTCATGATTTGGGGATTAAATAAAGTGAAAAATTTGTAATTTTAGTTTATCGCTACACAGGAGATTCATATCAATGGTGGTCATTGATTCAAAAACACATAGGAAGATGATGAAGTACAAAATATAGAATAAAAGGAGTTTAATGTGATTTTCATAGAATAGTACTATCCTTGTGAACATCAAGTGGATATAGAGAGGCAATTTCTGAGACTGTGGAAAAAGGAGGATGAGAATTTCACAATGTATGATGATAATTTTACAAGGTTAGCATGGCATACTGCAGATTATATACGTAACCCATGGAGTAAGATTGATCAATTCATTGATGGTTTAAATCTATTTTTCATCTATCATTAGTGTCATAATCATTCTCATCGTACGAAGATATAGTATCATGTGCTATAAGGAAAGAAATATAATTCTCTATGCCTTATTAATTTAAAGAAAATAAAGAGAAGAAGAGATCTACTGAACACTTTGGAAATAGAAAATAGGGGAATAAGAGAAAAGTTGAATTTCCATCCTATAGTAAATGTGGGAAGAAACACCCCAGTACTTTCCTGAAAGGGATGGGAGTTTGTTACAAGTGTGGATAAAAAGGCCACCAAGCTCGTGATTTCTAGGGAAATAAATATTCAATCAATGTTGAATACTAAAATTGTAGTGAAATGGGGCATTATGAAAAAGAATGTCCAAAGCTTCAAAGAAACCTACCTCAGAAAATAACAAGGTAAGAAGGCCAATATTATGTGATCACAACTGCAGATTTTGAAGGTCTAAATGACATGGTGGCAGGAACATTAATCATTTCCTCAAATATATCCATTGCATTATTTGATTCTCGATTATCGCATTCATTCATATTTTCCCAGTTTTCCAAGAAAATTAAATATTTCCAATTTGATATAACAAGGGAGTTTCTAGTCAAAACTCTTAAGGGAAGTAATATTGCAACAATTTTTTCTGAATGAGTTACCATTATGGAAAATAAACATGCTTTACCTGCTAATCATATTGGAATACCCTTGACTGAATTTGATATAATATTCTATATGGATTGGCTTTAAGACCATGATGCAAAAATATAGTGTATGAAGTAGAAGTTTAAATTTTTTTATGAAGATAAGGAATATCTTATCATTAGAGAAGAAACGTCACAACCAGATTCTTATCCAGATCTACCCCTAGTAGCTCTACTATATTCAATTAATGTGGTGGAATTGAGTGAAATAATCCCAGGTGAGGAAAGTAATTTTCTAATAGAGGATGTACTTATTGTAAAATAATATGTTAATGTGTATTCAGAGGATTTACTTTAACATCCTATAGAACAAGAAATTGAGATTTCCATTGATCTAATTCCTTGTTTAATGCCCATATTGAAGACCCCTTATAGAAAATCAACTGTGTAATTAGTGGAAATAAAGAATCAACAATAGGAATTCAGTAATAGAGGATTTATTCTCCATAGTGTTTCTTCATGGGGAGCCCCTATTCTTTTTGTTAAGAAGAAAGAGGGATCGTTGAGGTTCTGCATTTACTACAGGGAGATCAATGCTATAACAATAAGGAAAAAGTATCCCCAACCTCTCATTGATGATTTATTTGATGAAATTTATGGATCTCAATATTTTTGAACAAATTACCTTTTATCTAAATACAATCTTTTGTGCATGAAAATGAATGAAATTCCAAAGACTACAATTCGAACAAGGTATGAGCATTACGAGTTTACAGTAATCCCTTTTGGAAGAACTAATGCACCCTCTATTTTAATGAATCTAATGAATAGAGTTTTGAAAGAATATCTCGATGAATTTTTTGTGGCATTTATTGATGATATCTAGGAATTATCCAAAAACTATAAAGATCATGAAAATCACTTGCGCACTATTTTGAAAACCCTTATAAGAAATGAATTATATGAGATGTTTAAAAAGTGTGAATTATAGATTTAGGAGATTTCTTTTCCTGGAAATATTATCTATAAGGATGGAATCTATTTTTCTCCCTATAATACAAGAGAAATAAAATAATGGCCAGCACTGACAAGTATTACTGAGGTATAGTTTTTTATTTGTTTAGTAGTTTATTATTGGCATTTCATCCAGAATTTTGCCCAATTGGCTAACCCATTAACAAAGCTCATGAATAAAGGGTATAACTTTTTTTCACAAAAGAATGTGAAGAACTTTTTGATGACCTAAAGAGTATATTAGTAAATTCTACTATCATGACATCTTCCATTGGGGAAATATGGGTTTGTTATTTATAATGATGATTCAATAATAGGACCAGGTTTTGTCCTTATACAGAATGACCAAGTTATTACGTATTTATCACTGTAGCTAAAAATTAACTAACAAAACTGTCCCACTCATGATATTGAGTTATCAGCTATAATAATTGCTCTAAAGATATGGAGACACAATCTCTATGGTAAAAAATATGAGATATATACTGATCACAATAGTTTGAATTATATTTTCTCACAAAAAAACTCAACATGAGGAAAGGAGATGGCTCTAACTACTAATGGATTATTATTTAACTATACACTACCACCAGAGGAAGGAAAATAAGGTGGAAGATGATTTGAGAAGAAATGATCATGGAGTTATTAACAAGATGAGAGTTGAAAGATATCCTATGATCATGGATCTAGTAATGATATATATGAGAATAATCATGGAATTTGAAACAACAAATATATTTTCGAATGTTTTCCAAACAATATTTACGAGAAAGGATTAAAAGTTATCAGACTGATTACTAGGAGTTTCAAAAGAAAATTAATTTTGTGAATGATGGGAGACTAATCACCTTTGTATATGAAGATGGAATTTTGAAATTTTGGGAAAGGATTTGTGTTCCCAATATACCTGATCTAAAAATGGAATTTTTAGATAATTATCATATCTACAATTTCACTATACATTCTAGTAGCACTACACTGTATATATATTTGAAGGAACATTTTTGGTGGGACAACATGAAGAGAGAGATTTCTAATTATGTGTCAAGATATAAGGTTTTTCAACATGTGGAAGCTGGAAGACAACATCCTGGAGGAGTCATGCAACATCTACCAATACCTGAGTGGAAATCAGATGATATTATGATGGAATTTTTCATGGTCTACCAAAGGCTCCTAAAAGGAATGATGTAATATGGGTCATTGATGATCATCTCACTATGTCACCAAATGTTCTTGCAATAAGAGAAGAAATATCACTTGAATATTTAGAAAGACTATATATTAATGATGTTGTAATACTTAATGGTGTTCCTCTATCAATTTTTTATGATCGTGATTCCCATGTTACATAAATATTCTGGAAAAGTCTTTAGAAATTCCTAGATACAAAAATTAGATTGAGAACTGCCTACCACCCTCAAACTGAGAAAAAAATCAGAATGGATTATTCAAACCATATATAACATGTTGAGATCCTTCTCACATGACCTTCAAGGTTTTTGGGAACTGTATTTAGATCTGGTTGAATTTTCCTATAACAATATATTCCATTCATGGATTCAGATGGAACCATATGAAGCATTATATGGAAAATTATTTTTCAAAAAAACATTTTGGGATGATGTTGGTGAAAGAAAAATTATAGGTCTAGAACTTGTTTAGGAAATAATTGAAAAAGTGATGATTATCCAAACACACATCAAAGCAGCTCAAAGTAGGAAAAAGATAAAAGCTGATAACTGAAGGAAGGATTCAGAATTTCAAGTGGGTGATCATATTTTCCAGAAGGTATATACATAGAAGGGTGTTAAAAGATTCAGTATGAAGGGTAAATTTAGTACAAGGTACATCAGACCTTTCGAAATTCTAGAACGAATTGAAGTTTTAGATTATCATTCGGTAATGCTGCCAAGTCTCTCCAAAGTTCATGATATTTTCCACATATCACTATTGAGAAAATACATTCATGACCCAACACATGTACTTATATATGAAAAAATAGAACTGGAACCTGATCTGTCTTATTGTGAATATCCTATAAGAATTCTTGATACTATAGAACAAGTGTTGACAAACCGAACGACTCATCTGGTAAATGGTCTTTGGAGAAACCATAAAATGGAAGAGGCAACATGGGAACCTGAGGAAGTTATAATGAAAAACCACTCAAATATTTTTATGCAGTAATATTCTAGATATTTTGAGGATGACATTATTTGAAGGAGGGTATACTGTAACACTACATGCTTCCACGATACGCTTCTCCTTGAATAATATAATAGCTTGCGTTGTACGTAACTTTGAGTTCTAGAACACCATAAGAAATCAAACTAGCCCTTTAAAAAGTAGTTATGAATAGTAATATCAACTTTTTTAAAATTTATAAATATTATTTTTCAAAATGAAATTCATTTTTGGATTTTTATCGACAAATTAGCTTAGGGTTGGTTTTTGGTATTTCTCTGAAAACCTTTTCTTTTTGATAAATAGTAAAAAACATTGTGTTATTATTTAAAACCTACTTTTATTTAAATAATTATTATTATTTAATTTTATTTTTAAGCCAAAATTGATACACAATACCTATATTAGTCCAATGTAATTCATTGGAGTCATTTTATAATAGGATTAGATACATAAAATTTTACTGACCTGTTCAATGTCTTTTACCCACCTTTTTTGCACATTTAAAAAATTGCATTAAAAATAATTTTACCACTTATATAAATTGAATTTGAAAAAAAAAATAGACACATTAGACAAAAGTAAGTAAAATTTCTTTCAATAGGAAGAAAATATTTTTTTGGTGAATAGTAACTTTTGAATTTTAATTACAATAGTTAAAAGTAAATAGGGTAATTAAAGGTAAAAATGATATTATAATTACCCAAGAACATGTCCTAATTCTATTAGATAAGTTTATTTCGACCAAAATAAACATTATGAATAAAATATAATCCTTTTTGATCCACATGGATTAGATTAGGACATTTATTATTATTTTATTTAACGAAAATTTAAAAGTGTGAAATTCAAATTTTAATAACAAAAATATTTTTAATATAGGGTTATACGGATTATAATTTCAACTATAAATATTAATTATAAAGTTAAATGTATTTCATAAATCATGGTATTTTATTTATAATTTTTAGACATTAAATAATTAAATTTATTTATAACACAATGATGATGCAGTAATTACCTTATTAATAAAATATTAAAATAATTGATATTATTTATAATAAAATAAATTTAAATTGAGAAATTTGATTCCATTCACGAATTTTATTTGTAAATATTACATGTTATGGTTTATTTAATGTAATTTATTCAAAGTAATCAAGTTTTCTTATCTTTCAAAAAAAACCCAAATATTAAATAGTGTCAAAATTGACAAAAAGCAGTTTTTAAAACAAAAACTATATTATTAAATGATATATTATTCCTAGAAATTTAATGATTGTACAAAGGACTTATAAAATTATAGATATATCATTAATTAAACACACGATTTTCTCTTGACATTTTATAGTATGTTTATTAACCATGTAATATAAAAATACAAGAAGACATGGTAAAAGTTAAACTATTTAACTAAGAGTTAAATCTAAAAGATAAGGTTAATATGGTGACTTAAACTTGTATAAAAGGTATTGGTTGAGAATATTTCAACAAATACCCACCTTATTCTCGAAATAAATTAATTTAGAGCCATTAAAACAAGAAAAATGATTTTATAATAAAAAAATATTTCAAGATTTTCATAAAGTGACCATCAGCTCTCTTATTAAAGGGTACTTCCCATTCTCTTAATTTCACACCTCCAAAGACATTTGGCTAGGAAAACACCTGAAAAATATCCTCCCAACTACTCTAACTTCTTCTCAGATGCATTACTTTCATTATAAAGCCAACCTATGGAGCTTTTTTTCAAATCAAAAAGAAACACCCCAAGAAGAGGTAATTATTTCATCACCCCATTCAATGTTATTTTCTTCCTCCGAATCCTCTTTCTTTATTTTGTCAATACTAATATAATAAATTTAGTTCCTTTTATATATTTAGATGTTATTATAAATATATTACAAGCATATTCATTATTCTATCCATCCTATGAAGGAAAATGTCACCTTATATGCGTAAATATGGATTACCGTCTCAACGATGCGATGAGATTTCTTTCCCCATCATAACCAATCAAAAATAATTTTATCTTTATGATTAAAAATAATGTTTAAAAAATTAATATAATTTTTGATATGAATAAAATACATCCTATCAATTACAAACATGACTTACATAACAAAACATATAAAGGGAAATGAATCAGTTAACACCTAAAACAATGATACTATTGAAATATTATTAACAAAGAAATATGAGAAGATAATATATGATATCATATTTATCTATGTGGATTACTTAATACTTTATTAATAATTATTTACCCATTATACAGTATCTTAATGTACCCTTGACCAAGGAAGAATAATTTTAAGGCTTAATTTTAAAATTTATTTATTATCTGAGGTTGTTTATTAATGAGTATCAACTGGGACCTCTTTATCATCCACCTCCATGTTTTGTAAAAATATATTTAATTTTTTTTACTATTTACAAGTCTACCAGTTAATTTAATTTTTACCCTTGTTTTTATTTTTAGAAAATGGTATGAAATAAATATTTCAGCCCCTTTCCAAAAAAGGTACTTTATGACCATTTTGATAAATTATGGAATGAATGTTTTCTTAACATGTATGGTGGGAGAGGCTATTTTCCACAATTATAACACCTTCTGAGCTTCCCTTACATTCTTATAAGAATATATTCAAAATAATTTTTTTTATTAATTTAGAATGATTTCAATGTAGAAAGAGATATTTCCCTGAAGTAGTTATTAGTTTGATTTCATCAATGTAAACATCTTTTGTTGGATTTTACGTTTGATTGAAGTTGAATTATTATGATACAATATTCCATATTGTATTAAGGGTTTTTTGATATGTTTAACTATGGTCATGTTATTTTTATACCATTCATGGTTTATAGTTAATGTAATGACATTTCATATTTTAGATTTAATACAAATGTTTATATTATGTTTCAACCATCTCATATAAGGAATGTATTGGACTTAGTAGGTGACGGGTGGAGCCCACTATAGCTCCTTGATGCATCAGGTGGTCTCATGAGACAAATTAGTGTCTTTGTAGAAGTCATTGAAAAATGTTTTATTTGTAGACTTGGCACGATTCCTTGACTATGTGGTTATGATGTCTGACATTATGCATTCCATCATTATGAAATTAGCTATTGATATTACATGTGATTACCCGACTAGTAGAACGTCCATGTGAATAAGTAAATGGAATTATTTTATTCATCCTTGAAATATTAATATGACTATTATGTTTAAAAGGAATGTGTTTTAGTTTTATACATTTCCTTAAATTTTTATTCTTATTTATGATAGTTTCTAATGTATTTTTATCCTTATCGAGCATCTGAGCTCACCACTTTCTATGTTCTATTTTTTCTAGGATGCGAAGAAGTATATTATGACTAACCATCAGGGATAGTTTATTGGATATTAATGTGTTCAAAAGATACACAATGTTGTTGTTTTTAATTTCATAATGTAATGCAAATCTTGTGTATGTATATTGTACTTCCAAGGCTACTAATCTTATAAGGCCTCGGCCTTAAACCTTACTTAATCTTGAGTTATTATAAGATTACACATTGAGGATCTTTTTAGGTGTAGAGTTTTAGAGAATTAGATCATGAAACTTGCATTACATTCCACATTTAAGCAAAGTGGTTACATAAAAGACAATATTCATTCTTCCCATCAGCGGAAACCTATTTAAAATAAAACATGGATTCTTTCTTGACACATCCTCGAAACTATCATCACATCATGTACCTTTCCCTTGTCCTGTGAAAAACATTTCAAAAACTTGGGATGAGCATAAAAAGCTCAGTAAGGGTTATAAAATATATGGAAAGGAAACATGAGTTCATATATACACAAGAATGAAATCATACTTTACCCATAAAACATAGGCATATCAAATCATGAATAAATCATAGAAAACATAAGACATAAAGGTAACTTGAGGCATTCATAACATTCTTACGTAGGGAGTAACCCTCTTGGTTACGTTTGGAATACCCATCACAGTATATTCCCTAAATCTCTTCGGAGAAACCTTAACGTTTCACTCCTTCGTGTTACCCAATGCATTGGAGAGCTATATCGGGCTCACCCGCCCTTAGTTTATCACGGAACCACCCGTTCTTCATAACAATTCCCAAGAACCATAACATAATCGTATCACATAAAACATGAATAAAGGAAACATAACATCTCCACATTTCGATCATAATATAACTATTAGGATATTGAAATAATGAATCCATTCAAAAAGAAACCATTTCCAAAACCATTTAAAAAATTTAATAAAGAGATTTTTGAATCAAAGTGTCCCATACCACCTTGAAGCTTTTAACATTTTAAACCATTAATATCCATGTAAATAAATCCTTAAAACCATTTTGAAAACATGGATATTAATAAGAACAAATAATTAAAACATTTAAAACGATATTTTGGTTAAAGGGGTTTTACCAAAATTAGAGACACTTGATCACAATAATCGAGGAATAACATTTAGTCAGAACTTTATAATATCATGAGAATAAAAGGATTCATGATATAATACTCCAAAGGACATTATATACACCATATAAGAGTGAATTGGTGTATAACAACAATGAACCCTCAATAGAAATGTCAAATTTGATGAAATCCCTTATAAAGAAGGTATCCTTAAATTAAGGACAAATCAATCTCAAAAATATGTGTGACAAATATAAATACACCCAATATAAGTGTATATTAATTGTAAAACAATAAAAGTTCATTCACACATATTCAATGGATGACATATTCAATGACTACATGTTGAACCCAAAGAAATCGAAATTGGGTTAAAAAGTTCCTTTGACAGCCTAACGGCATCACATCAAAATGAGTTGATGAGAGATAAAATGTGTATCTCATCACTTGGACATAAAATTTACATCAATAAGGATATATGAGAACATATCCCAGCATAACAATATGTAAATTAAAATTCCCAACAAAAGAAGTCTTTTAAAACAAAGGAGGGTGAAAGGTTCCCTTACCGACTTGGGTATCTTTCAAAACATACACCCCATGAAAGAAGGACAATAGATAATTGATGTAAATACTCATAAAATAAAGTATATTACCCAAATAGTAGAATAATGGGCAGTACATACACCACTAAATGAAATTTGTGGCAAATGTAGCATAAATCTCACGGGAATAAAAGTGAGATGAAAAATCCCTCACGAAAACTCGGCAGCCTAATGGCGCCACATAAAACTTCCGAATATGGATTGATGAGATCAAATAGGGTATCTCATCACATTAAAATATAATGTAGAGCAAGAGGAATATAAAATAACATCCCCCAACATTACAAAGAGGAGCTTAAAATAAGTGACATAAATGAGAGTACTTAAAAAGAAAGAGAGAAGTTAGGTCTCTTATGAAAGTTCGGCAGCCTAACGGCGCCACTCAAAACTTCAAAAATGGATTGATGAGAGAGAATAGGGTCTCTCATCACATGAACATAAGAATTACAGTAAGTGTAATATAAAATATCATCCCAATAACAAGAAAGATGAGCTTTAAAAGGAATGACATAAAAGTGTGTACTTAAAAAGAAAGAGAGGAGTAGGATCCCTTACCTCGGGTCCGAATTGACTCGATCGTTCTTTAATCTCCTGAATAATAAACTTGAGTTATTTTCTAATTCCTTAAGAACCTTTTATATGTTCATTATTCCTTTTATATCAATTATTGACATGTTATAAACATTATGTAATCATTCAAGTTAATAATGTTCATTTTGTTGGTATTTGGTTCTTAAGTCGAAAGTGGACTTCTTACAATTACATGTTGTTCGTGTGGCCAAAAGTTTATTATATCCAGAATTGTATTCATGATGTATATATCATATATGTCATATATATCCAGTACATGCATGAATTTATTACATTACATAATCATTTAGAGGTAAGAAATGAAATGCACCGTTCATGGAGACGGTAAGCCGTACGTACGCATGAACGCTACTTTCATTTCTATTTCATATTTTATAGAATGGAATAATACTGATATAAAGGTATATTATAATTCCAGTATAATATCATATATAATATCATAGTTCCATCCTTTATACGTCCCACATATGGTATATAACGAATCAAATCACTTTGAGGGGGTGGTAGTCCGCACTTCCTTAAAATGAAGATATCGCGTATACCCATAATGGAAGCCATCAAGGTAAGACACAAATGAAAAATAAAGAAGCATAAGTAAAACATAAACATATTATATATCATATATAAAAATAGTGACATCATAATGGCCACCTTTGAAGGTGTTAAAAGAGTATTGAACAATCATCGTTTCGGGAGGCATAATTTCGCCATCCACGGAAACCGTATGTTCTTTAACAATTTGATGTAGTTGTGTGAGCGTTTAGCTCGAATAAATCATATAACAACATCCTAGTATATTGAAGATACTAATTTTGTTACAAAAGAAGTAAATAAAAAGAGTTTAGGGGGTTGGAGAAGCAAAATAAAACAAATGAACATGAGAGAATTAATTACCTTTAAAAGTGTAACTCCTTTTGATTTGAGCATAAAGGCTTCCTTTGAAAGTATTATGCCCAAAGGGAATCCTCTAGGATGAAGAGAGGGATGTGGAGAGATTAAATGGGCAGGGGTTGGCCGATCCAAAGGCTTGATGAGTGTGTGAAAAGAGGTAGAGGTGGGGCCTTTTATAAGAGGAGAGGAGGGGCACTTTTGGAAAGTAAGGAAATATTACTTTATTTGAAAATGTGTTTCGGTTTTAAAAGGCCCCACATTGATATAATTCGTGGATAAGGTTATAAGAGTTCGAAATCCACCCATCCAATAAGTTTTGTACATGTGTAGTTCATAGATATTACATTATATTTCCATTTTATTTTAATCGTTAAATAATGATGTCATCACTGCATCATTATTATGTCATAAATAATTTAATTTATTTAATATCTAAAAATTATAAAAAAATACTATGATGTAGGAAATCGTTTTAGCTTTCCTCTGACTATTTATAATCAAAAATCTGATCTTTGTAACCCCATGTAAAAATTGTTTTCGTAAAACATATTATGTTTGTGCTATTTTTACTTTTACATTAAATAAAAAGTTATTATTGTCATTTTCCAACTAAAGTGGCTCCATGGGGTCCCCAAGTTGGCCCATGGCTTGTCTTGGTCGGCCATGACTCACCCAATAGATGTAAGACAAGTGTCATAGTGTCTTCACATCTTTATAATATCATTTTTACCTTAAACTACACTAGTTACCACTAATCGCGATTAAGAACTTAATACGTTACTATTCACTAAAAAATTATTATAATCTCATTGAACCACATTTTACTTCTTAATGACAACCATGTATGTCGGATTTTTGAAAATCAAAACACAATGATGGCAAAATCTCATTTAAACGGAAAATCAGTCTTTATAAGTACCACTTAGTGGTTTCACTATTCATCAAAAATTGAAGTTTTTCAGAAAATTACCAAAAATTCACCCTAAGCTATATTTGATATTCTGAATTCAAAAATGAAGTCCGTTTTACAAAATCCAAAACATATTAGTCACATTAATTAATTTAATAATTAATTCCCGTTGTCAGCGCAAATAGCGTGTTTTTATAAAACAATAAGTATCAAAAGATTGGCACCAGTTTAAGTCTAATTTCAAAGTGAAATTGATTCCAATGACCACCATTGGATTAAATGGTAAAAATATATTCAGATTACAGATTAATAACAATTCAAAAGATAATCTAATCATATAAATAAATTAGAATAAAAAGAGGTTTTGAATTTAAAATACAACATTTTACACTATTCATTAAAAAAAATGAACTTTATCAGAAAGATACCAAAAATTTACACATAGTAAATTTTGACGTCCCGATTCTCAAGAAGAGTTTTATTTGGTCCAATAGAATGTATAAGAGTGATCAAAACTATATTTAATGACGGTTCGCCATCAAAAGGTGATAAGTGAACCTTTAGTGAAAACTAGGGCATATACGCATAAAATTGAATTCTTTCCGTATTTTAGGCCATTATATTTTATTGGATAAATGTATAAACATTTAAAAACATATATAATCATATTTTTTGTTATTTATATCCATTCCCGCCATTACAACGGCTACATGTTAACTAACATTTGAAATTTATTATTAGAGTGCAACGTAAGATTCTGAAGAAACTCGTTGTTGCGTGTTGGGTACGCCATCGAGCATAGCGTCCCCTTTAAAGTCATATCAATATTTTATTCACAAATATGGATAAATATGAAAATGTCATATTCTTTATTTACCTGGGGTGTTACATCCTTCCCCCTTTTGGGAATTGCGTCCTCGTAATTTTTAAAATTGACCTTGGAAACATCCTTGAAAGTCCCACATCGGAACAAGAGTCGGTAAAACAATCACTTTAAAATAAAGAGAGATAAGCACAGAGGTCACCAGAGTTAACCCATACTAGGATTCCAAGTATGAAAACATGGACATGGAGGAGAAAACATAGGGTCATGTTCTGATGGAGAGTGATAGAAAACATGTTTAGGAGAAAGTTAACCATGAGAAAATCACAAACTTGTGATGGGTTAAACGGTATTCGATTCCCCAGTAAGAAAAGTTAATAGACAACATTATTTTTTAAGTTACTTTTTATTGAGTAATTTATTCATAAGGAAACATAATCACTTATCATGTTGACTTTCAACTTTTACACAAACTCGTATTTTCTCCAAAAGACGAGTATTTAGGAAGACTTGTTCACATTAAGAGTACTATAATCAACTTCTAGAGAATCACATAATCCACAAAAGAGAACTATATACATCCCATGTCTTTAGACTTTAACCAAAACCAAAACCAAAAAGGCTAGTACAAGATCAGATAATCCAGAAAAGGATAACCCCTTATAAAAAGAAAATCTATTCTTAATCTCCAAAATTTGTCCAACAAAACCCAAAGTTCAACGAGGACCATCCGATAAATAATTTTTCCATAAAATTCTTCAAAGTAAACCAATATAAGATTGAAACCCAAATATTTGAAGGATTTAGTCACATAGTCTTCCAAGTTAAATCGTAACATTTATCTCCAAACAACATCAGTTGCTCCTAAAGTCTCGTATTGAAAAGTAATTAACCTAATCACATATCCTCCATTATAGGATAATCATTTTCATAAATAACCCAAAATCAACTTACTCTTAATTCATAAAATCATATAACTAGAAAGAATCAGTCAAACTAACCAGGGACTTCACGTAGTCCAGTGGTAGGCGATAAATACCAGTTGCACTTTTTTTTGTGGGTTCGATTCCCGCAGCTTTGTCCGACGCGACGGGTTGTCACACGGTCTGTGTGTTGTCCTTTTTATAAAACTCCAAAAATAACCCCAACATGTTTTAAACTCAATAGTTTCCTTATACCTTTAATTTTCATCCAAATTCATTATGATCTCAACACCTTAATTCTTGAAGTCTTATTTCACCACCATAAGATAAAATAAAACAATTCCTAAAATGAATAACATCATACCTTGATCATGGCGTCCACTAGGTCTCATCGTCATCTTGCTCACGTAGGTAGAAGTCCCATGCATTACAACAATGATTTAGAGATCCTTCAAAATCATTTGTTTCCTCCATCCAAATACACCTCGTGCAACATGGGTCATATGGGTGTTCACAGAAAAACAGTTTTGGAAAATAATCATGTATGACATATAATTCTAAAACATCTGATAAAACATGATTTCTAAAAAATAGTCGGACCGAAATTGAGTTGAAACTTTCTATCATTGGTCCT
This sequence comes from Viscum album, assembly GCA_963277665.1. NCBI lineage: Eukaryota > Viridiplantae > Streptophyta > Magnoliopsida > Santalales > Viscaceae > Viscum > Viscum album. The sequence goes on along the minus strand of OY728145.1, from coordinate 1,078,262,113 downwards.
TTTAAAATACCATAAGTATGTGATGTGACACTATATTTTAAAAGCAAATATAAATAGGTTGCGCAAGGGTCTCCTTCCTCAGCACCATTTTGAAAATCATAATATGCTTCAAATTCTTGTGATAAGGTAAAATATTTGAAAATACCTTGATAATATTTACCTCTCTTGAAAACATGAAAATATTGTGAAAATATTATTTTTCTAAAAACAACCCATGATCCACGATGATAACGAGGTATAGCGGAGGTGTTTGATATCTCAAACAAATGCTTGCAAGTGAGTTGTATGCTAGAAAAAGTTTCACAATCATCCGAAGATGACTTTGCAATAATTATTGCAAGCATGTCATCAGGAAGAGATAGGAATGTCGTTTGAGATCATCCTCCTTCCATTCATAACCGACTTTACTTGACCTGAAAAAAAAATTTAAAACAGGGATTTAACTGAAACAATAGTTATAGGGACTGATCATGTGCCTCACAAAAACTCCTAATCCCTAAAGTTCTCTAAACCGACCTTTGATACCAACTATAAGGCCTCGGCCTTAAACCTTACTTAATCTTGAGTTATTATAAGATTACACATTGAGGATCTTTTCAGGTTTAGAGTTTTAGAGAATTAGATCATGAAACTTGCATTACATTCCACATTTAAACAAAGTGGTTACATAAAAGACAATATTCATTATTCCCATCAACGGAAACCTATTTAAAATAAAGCACGGATTCTTTCTTGACACATCCTCGACACTATCATCACATCATGAACCTTTCCCTTGTCCTGTGAAAAACATTTCAAAAACATGGGATGAGCATAAAAAGCTCAGTAAGGGTTATAAAATATATGGAAAGGAAACATGAGTTCATATATACACAAGAATGAAATCATACTTTACCCATAAAACATAGGCATATCAAATCATGAATAAATCATAGAAAACATAAGACATAAAGGTTACATGAGGCATTCATAACATTCTTACGTAGGGAGTACCCTCTTGGTTACGTTTGGAATACCCATCACAGTATATTCCCTAAATCTCTTCGGAGAAACCTTAACGTTTCACTCCATCGCGTTACCCAATGCATTGGAGAGCTATATCAGGCTCACCCGCCCTTAGTTTATCACGGAACCACCCGTTCTTCATAACAATGCCCAAGAACCATAACATAATCGTATCACATAAAACATGAATAAAGGAAACATAACATCTCCACATTTCGATCATAATATAACATTTTAGGATATTGAAATAATGAATCCACTCAAAAAGAAACCATTTCCAACACCATTTAAAACATTTAATAAAGAGATTTTTGAATCAAAGTGTCCCATACCACCTTGAAGCTTTTAACATTTTAAACCATTAATATCCATGTAAATAAATCCTTAAAACCATTTTGAAAACATGGATATTAATAAGAACAAATAATTAAAACATTTAAAACGATATTTTGGTTAAAGGGGTTTTACCAAAATTAGAGACACTTGATCACAATAATCGAGGAATAACATTTAGTCAGAACTTTATAATATCATGAGAATAAAAGGATTCATGATATAATACTCCAAAGGACAGTATATACACCATATAAGAGTGAATTGGTGTATAACAACAATGAACCCTCAATAGAAATGTCAAATGTGATGAAATCCCTTATAAAGAAGGTATCCTTAAATTAAGGACAAATCAATCTCAAAAATATGTGTGACAAATATAAATACACCCAATATAAGTGGATATTAAGTGAAAAACAATAAAACGTCATTCACACATATTCAATGGATGACATATTCAATGACTACATGTTTAACCCAAAGAAATTGAAATTGGGTTAAAAAGTTCCTTTGACAGCCTAACGGCATCACATCAAAATGAGTTGATGAGAGATAAAAAGTGTATCTCATCACTTGGAGATAAAATTTACATCAATAAGGATATATGAGAACATATCCCATCATAACAATATGTAAATTAAAATACCCAACAAAAGAAGTCTTTAAAAAAAGGAGGGTGAAAGGTTCCCTTACCGACTTGGGTATCTTTCAAAACATACACCCCATGAAAGAAGGAAAATAGATCATTGATGTAAATACTCATAAACAAAAGTATATTACCCAAAGAGTAGAATAATGGGCAGTACATACACCACTCAATTGAATTTGTGGAAAATGTAGCATAAATCTCACAAGAATAAAAGTGAGATGAAAAATCCCTCACGAAAACTCGGCAGCCTAACGGCGCCACATAAAACTTCCGAATATGGATTGATGAGATCAAATAGGGTATCTCATCACATTAAAATATAATTTAGAGCAAGAGGAATATAAAATAACATCCCCCAACATTACAAAGAGGAGCTTAAAATAAGTGACATAAAGGAGAGTACTTAAAAAGAAAGAGAGAAGTTAGGTCTCTTACGAAAGTTCGGCAGCCTAACGGCGCCACTCAAAACTTCAAAAATGGATTGATGAGAGAGAATAGGGTCTCTCATCACATGAAAATATAAATTACAGTAAGTTTAATATAAAAGATCATCCCAATAACAAGAAAGATGATCTTTAAAAGGAATGACATAAAAGTGTGTACTTAAAAAGAAAGAGAGGAGTAGGATCCCTTACCTCGGGTCCGACTTGACTCGATCGTTCTTTAATCTCCTAAATAATAAACTTGAGTTAATTTATACTTCCTTAAGAACCTTTTATAAGTTCATTATTCCTTTTATATCAATTATTGACATGTTATAAACTTTATGTAATCATTCAAGTTAATAATGTTCATTTTGTCGGTATATGGTTCTTAAGTCGAAAGTGGACTTCTTACAATTACATGTTGTTCGTGTGGCCAAAATTTTATTATATCCAGAATTGTATTCATGATGTATATATCATATATGTCATATATATCCAGTACATGCATGCATTTATTACATTACATAATCATTTAGAGGTAAGAAATGAAATGCACCGTTCATGGAGACGGTAAGCCGTACGTACCCATGAACGCTACTTTAATTTCTATTTCATATTTTATAGAATGGAATAATACTGATATAAAGGTATATTATAATTCCAGTATAATATCATATATAATATCATAGTTCCATCCTTTATACGTCCCACATATGGTATATAACGAATCAAATCACTTTGAGGGGGTGGTAGTCCGCACTTCCTTAAAATGAAGATATCACGTATACCCATAATGGAAGCCATCAAGGTAAGACACAAATGAAAAATAAAGAAGCATAAGTAAAACATAAACATATTATATATCATATATAAAAATAGTGACATCATAATGGCCACCTTTGAAGGTGTTAAAAGAGTATTGAACAATCATCGTTTCGGGAGGCATAATTTCGCCATCCACGGAAACCGTATGTTCTTTAACCATTTGACGTAGTTGTGTGAGAGTGTAGCTCGAATAAATCATATAACAACATCCTAGTATATTGAAGATACTGGTTTTGCTACAAAAGAAGTAAATAAAAAGAGTTTAGGGGGTTGGAGAAGCAAAATAAAACAAATGAACATGAGAGAATTAATTACCTTTAAAAGTGTAACTCCTTTTGATTTGAGCATAAAGGCTTCATTTGAAAGTATTATGCCCAAGGGGAATCCTCTAGGATGAAGAGAGGGATGTGGAGAGATTAAATGGGCAGGGTTTGGCCGAGCCAAAGGCTTGATGAGTGTGTGAAAAGAGGTAGAGCTGGGGCCTTTTATAAGAGGAGAGGAGGGGCACTTTTGGAAAGTAAGGAAATATTACTTTATTTGAAAATGTGATTCGGTTTTAAAAGGTCCCACATTGATATAATTCGTAGATAAGGTTATAAGGGTTCGAAAGCCACCCATCCAATAAGTTTTGGACATGTGTAGTTCATAAATATTACATTATATTTCCATTTTATTTTAATCGTTAAATAATGATGTCATCACTGCATCATTATTATGTCATAAATAATTTACTTTATTTAATATCTAAAAATTATAAATAAAAACTATGATGTAGGAAATCTTTTTAGCTTTCCAATGTCTATTTATAATCAAAAATCTGATCTTTTTAACCCCATGTAAAAATTGTTTTCGTAAAACATATTATGTTTGTGTTATTTTTACTTTTACATTAAATAAAAAGTTATTATTGTCATTTTCCAACTAAAGTGGCTCCATGGGGTCCCCAAGTTGGCCCATGGCTTTTCTTGGTCGGCCATGACTCACCCAATAGGTGTAAGACAAGTGTCATAGTGTTTTCACATCCTTATAATATCATTTTTACCTTAAACTACACTAGTTACCACTAATCGCGATTAAGAACTTAATAAGTTACTATTCACCAAAAAATTATTATAATCTCATTGAACCAAATTTTACTTCTTAATGACAACCATGTATGTCGGATTTTTGAAAATCAAAACACAATGATGGAAAAATCTCATTTAAACGGAAAATCAGTCTTTATAAGTACCACTTAGTGGTTTCACTATTCATCAAAATTGATGTTTTTCAGAAAATTACCAAAAATTCACCCTAAGCTATATTTAATATTCTGAATTCAAAAATGAAGTCCGTTTTACAAAATTCAAAACATATTAGTCACATTAATTAATTTAATAATTAATTCCCGTTGTCAGCGCAAATAGCGTGTTTTTATAAAACAATAAGTATCAAAAGATTGGCACCAGTTTAAGTCTAATTTCAAAGTGAAATTGATTCCAATGACCACCATTGGATTAAATGGTAAAAATATATTCAGATTACAGATTAATAACAATTCAAAAGATAATCTAATCATATAAATAAATTAGAATAAAAAGAGGTTTTGAATTTAAAATACAACATTTTACACTATTCATTAAAAAAAATGAACTTTATCAGAAAGATACCAAAAATTTACACATAGTAAATTTTGACGTCCTGATTCTCAAGAAGAGTTTTATTTGGTCCAATAGAATGTATAAGAGTGATCAAAACTATATTTAATGACGGTTCGCCATCAAAAGGTGATAAGTGAACCTTTAGTGAAAACTAGGGCATATACGCCTAAAATTGAATTCTTTCCGTATTTTAGGCCATTATATTTTATTGGATAAATGTATAAACATTTAAAAACATATATAATCATATTTTTTGTTATTTATATCCATTCCCGCCATTACAACGGCTACATGTTAACTAACATTTGAAATTTATTATTAGAGTGCAACGTAAGATTCTGAAGAAACTCGTTGTTGCGTGTTGGGTACGCCATCGAGCATAGCGTCCCCTTTAAAGTCATATCAATATTTTATTAACAAATATGGATAAATATGAAAATGTCATATTCTTTATTTACCTGGGGTGTTACAAATCTGATCGGTCTTTTAGGACTTGATTTCTTGTATCATGCCATTGTTATGTAATAATGCATTGACTATGTATAACTGGGCCCAGGTGTTACTTGAGATATGAATGTTATTTGACAATTAAGATATTTTTTATAATTTATATGAATTGTGACACTCCATGCCTTTATCTAATTCTTCTTATCATGAATATAATGATGAGGTTATGATGATGATTATTCTCACCTAATGTTATATTGATCCATGTTTTTTTCTATCCTCTTACTTGGATTTTCGCTCACCCCATTATTATTTTTATATTCTCAGGTGATTACATGTGCCATGGAGAAGATGAGTCCAATTGAGAAGTTAAAGAATAAGGAATTAAATAAATTATTGTGTTTTATTATGTTAATGTTTTGTATGGTCCAAATTTGGCCGGGAAACTAAACCATGGGATTGTAGTTTTGCAATAATTTTATGTTTTCTATCAGTAGAAGTTTATTAATAATGAAGTTAATAAATTAGGGTCACTTAAGTTGTTATCTGAGCATAGTTTAGTTAATTTGGGAATTATGAATAGTGAACCATAGTTACAACCCTTAGTATGATACTATGTATAAGTAAGAACCCAAGAAGATTTGTTTTCGAAGTATGGTAAACATAGGGATGGCATAAGATATGTTGTTAGAGGTAATTTAACAAATGAATAAATTAATTATTCCTGACTTGTTTACTTATGGTTTGAAAAAAGATTATCTATTTTAGAAAATGGTGGGAATCAAGAGAAATCAAGACAACAACCCTATGGGGGATATCGTACTGATTTCGTGAATGAAATCCCCAATTCCTTTACAGTTTTAGTTTAATAGTTTATGGTGATTCATACCCAGTTATATCATGTTATTGATAATAAAAAGAACAATGTCAAACTTTTTCCTTCACCTAAGAGGGATCAACTTGCTATCATGTCTATTATGCAGCAATGAACACAGATTTTATAGGATATTATGATCCCTTCATCATGGAATAGTAGGTCAAATAAATTTAGAATATCTTTTACATGAATCACTATTCTAAGAAAGATAAGTTGAATCTATACATTTATCGCATTTATGGAGTGGCATATGAATAGTTAGTATTGATTAAGAACACCAAGTTGAAGGATGAAATTGAAGATATGTAGTTAGAAAATGTTATGCTAATGTTTCATAATGATTATATCACATAAAATCCGTATATGAATGTGGGGATAGAATTTATAGATCAGAAAAAAAGGAATGTGAATCTTTCAAGAGATACAAATAAAATATCACAAGTCCTGAAAGGTATTGTTCATGTTTTTTATAAACAATTAGAGAAATTTTTTTAGTTTCATTATGGGATTATAACTACACATTTGAATGGGTATAGATATCCGAGAATTTTAGAGTTATGAATAAGTTTTCGAATGTGATCTCATTGTGGAGATTCATATTTGAGATGGGTCCCATAGATATTATGATTTGAAATAAAAGATAGAGATTCATAATGGATAATATTAATAGAATGTAGGAAAAATAGATCATAAACTCACATGTCAAAAATGTGGGGAGAAGCATCCGAAAAACTTCTTCAAAATGATGGGAAAATGGAATAATTGTGGGAGAGAAGGAAACTGAGATCATGAGTGTTAAATTGATATAATGTTTCAAACAAATATGTTGGAGGAAAGGTGGGAACTACCCATTGTTTGTTGCTTCAATTAGATGGAGAAAGGTCACTATACAAGTTATTTTACTAATCCAAGAGTCATTTAGGGTAATCAAAGTCAATAAACACCAAATCCAAAGGATCCTTAGTAGGATTATTCCATCACTACTACTAATGTGGTGCATGAAAATGACATCATACAATGTACACACCCTATTCATTGAATAATCAAAAAGATATTATTTGATTCTAGTTTTATTCATCCCTTTAAATATTGCATGTTTTTATGAGCTATTAAATTAAATCCCTAAAACGTTGTAGTAGATATTTCAATGAAAACCACTAGTGGTGAATTCATTGCATCATGAGTGTTGGGAAATTTTCCTTTCAGCGTATGTGGGATGATTCATCAAATGAATCACCAAATTCTTCCGTTTTTATAATTTTATGATATACAGGGGATGTATTGGATATCCTTATATAAAGAATACATCAGCTACCGAGAAGAGGAAATATCTTTCTATAATCCAAACCATCCCATGCTCCCCCATAAATGAATGGAATACCACAAATCAACTTTTAATGATCCTTCAACATTGTAGGTGCTAATTCCCTATTAAAAGGAATAACTCAATAAAATGGTTGATTCAAATGAAGTTATCAACCTAGTGTAAATTCCCATCATTGGGGAATAAAATGATTTATCTCATGAAGAGATACATACACATTTCTACATTGTGATATAGAATTATCAATAGAACTATTAACCAGAGCTACTCTTATATGAAAATGTCTCTATAGGATAGACTCTATTGAAACACTGTTTTTGAAGAAACAAATACAATAGAATTTAGAAAAATGGTTTACATGACCTATTGCATCACCTTGTAGTGCACCAATGCACTTTTCTGAGAAGAATGATCGATAAATGAATCTATGTATCAGCTATCAAGAACTCAACATGATCACTATAAAGATAAAGTCTCCTCTAACAATGATTGATGATTTGTTCGATATTATATGAATAGATCAATACTTCTCAAAGGAGGATCTTTGTTCTATATATAATCAATTAAATGTGAAGATGAAATATATTTAGAAGACTTCCATACATATAACAAATTTTCACAATGAATTTCTAGTGACTCCATTTGGACATACTAATTCCCCTAAAATCTTATTGAATTTGATGACTAGAGACTTTTTTCATTACATTGAAAATTTTATGGAGTTTTTATCAACAATATTTCTGTTTAGTATAAGAGAAATGGTGAACATGAATAATATCTAATGATTTTTTTGGATACATTATCAATGGATAAATTATATGAAATGTTTAGAAGGTTTCATTTCTGGATATAGAATGCTACTTTTGTGGGACATGTAATCACCGGTGAGGGAATTTCTCTAGTCCCTTTAAAAATAAAATGAATTAAGTAATGGACAAGTCTATCTAGTGTTAGGGAAATAAATAGATCTCATGTCATTGTAGGGTACTACTTGAGTTTTGTGGGAAATTTATCCCTATTGTCCGTCCTGCTAACATGGTTTACAAGGAATGGATTAAAATATATCTTGATTTTAGAATTTGAAGAAATCATCAAGGAGCTAAATAAGAGGCTGATCACTGCACCTGTACCCACATTACAAAAAATTTTATAAGGGTTTGTGATATAAATTTATTCTTTAAAGAATTTATAGGGTTATATACTCATGAAAAATGATAAGGTGATATCATACACCTCACAAAAGTTGGAGATAAATGAGAATAACTACCCGACGCATCATCTGGAGCTAGAAGCTATGAATTTGGAATTGAAAATATAGATGAACTACCTCTATGGTGAGAATTGTGACATATATACTAATCATAAAAACTTAATGTATATATTCAAAAAAGGGGCTCAACATGTATGACATGATATAGTTTGATCTAATCAAGGAATATTATTTCCTTATTCACAATCAACCTACGAAGGAAAATAAGGTAGCTGATTCTCTTAATAGAAAATAGCATATGACTCTATCCATGATAAGGATTGAGAAAGACCCTCTCTTTATATATATGAAAAGGATGGATTTGGAAATCATAATTGGATGGAATACATTAGTCCTTCCAAAAATTATTTCCCAACCACCTCTCAATGATAACACTATGTAAGAATAAATGGATGATCTGAAGAATAGAAAAATGTGAAAGAAGTAATGGATGGGAATCTTCAAGAGTTCCATATCAATGATGACGGTGTGATTTGGTTTGAATGAATACTTGTGTTCCTTCACTTACTGATATAATGAAGAAGATATTGGAAAACACACATATCTCAACTTTCTCTATCCATACTGAATATACCAAGATGTATTGTGATCTTCGAGAAACTATCTGATGGGACAACATGGAGAAGGATATTGCAGGATATTTCTCAAGGTGCATGATTTTTCATCATGTTAATAAATAGTAATAGAATTATAAATGGATGATGGAACAATTTACTATACCCTTTTTAAAATGGGATAATTTATACATGGATATCATCATTAGTATCTGGAATATTTCAAATGGAACAATGAGATGTGTGTGTGTGGTGGATTGAATCACGAAGACTTCCAACTTTATTGCTAATCAAGAAGATTCCTTGCCCAAACAACATTACCAGATATATCTGAAGGAAATTTTACAGCATCATAGAGTTCTAGTTCTGAATATATATAATCATGAACCAAGGCTCTCATCCAAATATTTGACGACTATTCAACATTCCTTGATCACTGAATAGAATTTCATCATGTCCTATCACCCCAAACTGATAACCAATATGATAGAACCATTTAGATTCCCAAATATATTTTAAGATCATACTCAATGGAATTAAAATATGGATTTGATCAGCTTCATCTATTTTTCAATTTCTCATACCACAATAGCTTCTACTAGAGTTTTTAGATAGCTCCTTATGAACATTAGTATGGAATGTGATGTATAACTCCATCCTGTTGGGATAAAGATGAATAAAAAAAGCTACATGGACTTGAACTTATAAATTATATAATAGAGAAAGTTCAATACATTCGTAATCATATTAATGCTAATAGAGTTAGTAAGAGAGTAATGATGGAAACCATCGATGGGACATGGAGTTTGATATTGGAGATAAAGTATTCCTTTTAATATTTACATGTAATAGAGTCATTCATTTTGGAGAGAATAGGACGCTTACCCGAATGTACATTTTTTCCATTAATATCTTTTATCAAATAGGATAAGTGGCATATCATCTTGCACTTCGATGAAGTATGGCCCAATTTAATGATGTGTTCCTTGTATCTCTCATGAGGAAGTACATACCGAACCCATCACATGTACTAAATTTTTATGTTGTATAACTAGAAGATGATATTTATTTTGAGGATTATTAGTTAATGATTACTGACCAGAGAGATAATGTTCAATGCTACAAGATAACCCACCTTGATAAATTTTGAAGAGGAACCACATGTATGAAGAAGAGACATGTGAACTAGAGGAGGGGATGAAGGAGAACCACCCTATACTACTTTTTAAAAATGAAATTTCAATGGTAAAAATTCAAAAGGAGGAAAATGTATTAACCCAAACATTTATCAACAGAAATTTCCTTCTTATAATTATATTATATAGTATAAAACACATATATAGCATATAGATCCCAATAAAAATATTATTATCATTAAAGAATAACGAAATAAGTAACACTTAATTAAATTAAGGAATATATACTGATGTAATAGTAACATCGCCATTAGAATAGTAACATGACCACTAGGAATAATAATCTTGTCAGTAGAATAGAAACCATACTAATGTTATTATAAATAAAATTTTAGCATCTCATAAATGAAAATATTTTATAACTATATTTTAGTGTAAGTAAACAAATATTTTTAAAATGATAAATTAAGTGATGACATTTTTTTTTAAAAATAAAAATTTATTTACAATATTATAATTAATTTAATGATAAAAAATTATTTTCACAAAATAGTTTAATAAATTAATATTTTGGTGTCCAATGATTATTAGATAATTATATTATACATTAATTAATTTTTCAATGTGTCAAAAAATTAGTTGTAAATTTAAAATCGGTAATTTCTGAATAAATTCTAATTTTCATTAAAAGCTAAATTTCTCATATTTAGAAAATTATTTTCACAAAACAGAGATAATTTTTTTATTTTATTTTTTGATAAATTTTTAGGATTATTTTTCATATTTTTCTAAAATACTTGAATTATTTGTGTATAGTGAAATATGATAATTTAAAAAATAAGAGAAATAAATGAATTATTAGGTAAAATTGATGAATAAATGATTTATGTTCATCATATTTAACTCAAACTCATTATCTTAGTATATTGAGTTATAATTATCAAACTATTCATATTCTTGATCCAAAATAATAAACTAATGGATAAAATAATTATAAAACACCCCTCTTATCCTTTATAAATTTGACCCCTCGCCACATCTCCCATAACCAACTTCAATACTTTGAAGCCTATATATGTTAATCCCAATACTTATTACAATATCCTATTCAACTTCTAAGATCCCTTATTATCACAAAATGTCCAAACCCATTTCCCTATGGAGGTTCTCAAGCAGGAAAAATTCAAGAGGTAAAATCCAATTTATTTTTTCATCTAATTTACTTTCAATTTCATTTATTTTCTTATCCTATCCTCTACTACACTTATCCAAGATTCATGAAAAATGTATTATCATTTATAAAATGTACTATTATTAATTAAATTTAATAATCTATATTGAAATTTCTTCCCTTTTACTTTTATTATGAGAATGAAAACATCATCTGTGGTGTGTTGATTTACTACTACTTTGGACGATGCATTTTACTTTTTTCCCAAACACCTTCAAGGCTTGTCATAAAACAATTTTATTGGTTGGAAATTATTGTAAAATGTATTTTATATCATCTTTGGTGTTATAAACTGACATATATACATGATATTAAATAATAATCTAAAACAACGTTATTATGTTCAAAATCCACAAAATTTTTTCTAAAATATTATCATTATTTATTTATCTAATGATTCATCATCATAAAATATAATTAAATGTTATATTTATTGTTTAATAATCTTAATTTTCATTAGTAATTTTTATCACAACTATGGAGAACTATCATCATCTTACAAAAAATTTCATACATGTATACCAGAAAACCAATAATGAAAACAAAGAAAATGAATACTCTCGAAACAATGAAGTTAATGTATATAACTAATCATAATCTCCATAAATGAAATAAATAAATTAATAATAAATAAAATAAATTTATAATAGGTTCTGTATTGGTTATATATCTAATTTATTTTGATTATCTAGGATATTAATGTGAAGAATGAATTTGTATATACGGTTGTGGGATTCATAAACCCAAATATATTCCTTCGAGGTTTCCCACTTTCAAATAATTTTCAGTATGAATTCACTATTAATGTTCCTTAAATATCACTTCAGTATTCATCTATTTTCATTTATGGGATATACATATTTCAAAACTAATTTTATGAAAAATGAAAATATTTTTATAAAAGAATCCTTTTAAAAAACCACATATATTACGTATCTTGAGAATATTTCTTCTTAATTTTATATTGATTATTCTTTTATGATAAATGAAATTCCATTTTAATTTTGGAACCCAAATTTTTATTCATGATTTTATGGTTTATTCTCATGAAACTAATTTATATTCAATGGGTTATTTTATGACTGGTATAGTTATACATTCTATGTGGCATTTAGGATTATGTAAACGATATTATGTAATGGGTGTACCCAAAATTATATAGATCATAAAAATTTTATGATGGGACTGGTGCTACCATAATTATATAGAACTCCAATTCATTTTTTAATTTGACATATCTCATGAGATAAAGTGAAATATTCATGGTAGTTAACCACTAAGACATCTTGTTTCTTTTTTATGCATTTATGAATTCATGACTTTATCATATAATTACACTCATGAATATATTGATACTGTTATGAAGATGATTATCATCACCCCTTATTATATAGATCCATTTTCATATCTATCATCATACTACTATTTTATCTCACAATGTCATTTTTTTATATCCTCAAGTGATTACTTGTATTATGGAGAACGTGATGTCCACTAAGAATATAGAGAAAAATTAATTAAATAAATGTTTATGCATTGTTATGCAAATGTTATGTATGGTCCAAATTTACCAATTTCTAAAAAAATTTGATCCCATAATTATAAAAACATTTATATCTTTTATCTTTAAAGGTGATGTAATAATCATGTAATAATATAAGGGTAACATTAAAACCTTTAATCCTTATCCTATTCATCAGGAGTGTTGGTTGGATGTTGATGACTAGAGGATTAAGAGGTCTTTGTATTGTAGGGAGACAAAAAATATATGTCCTCTATCTCCCTATAGTACTATTTATCTAATTAATAAATATGTGGTTATATTATCCATGATGATGGCATGATGAAATATTGTCATCACCATCATTTGAAAGTCCACCCATGATCCGGAAATATGAATTACACAAGGAGACAATCATATTAGAAGAATCTTCCAAGAAAAATATATATTATATTATGTATCATGATATTACGCGTGTTAAGAAACATAATCTAAACCATAAAAACCCTAGTATTTCATTTATCATAATTAAATTTCTACCTTCATATTTGATAATATATCCATGGAATTGTTCATTATTTTACATTTAAATACTTAGGGGTGGAATAATATTTTCATTTTTAGTGATCAGTTGACTTTGATAGATCAATTAAATCCAATAATGTATATGATCATGGAGGAGGATCTCATGATGATATATGTTAATGAGATTATGAAAATACACATACTAAATTTTATTATGAGTTATGATATAGATCCAAATTTACCTATGTTTTGTTAAGTGGAATCAAAATTCAATTTAATCCCATTGGTTATTTTTCATGTATCATCATCTACAATAGTGAGGGATCATAGAGTAGGTGAGAATGATTTTGGAGTACATGTTATAATCATATGTCATAGATTTCAAAGACTCATGGGATTCCCAAATATAATTGACTATATTTTATTAAATTGTTTTCTATTATACACCCATTATAATGGAACCCCTTAAAGAATTCTATTTTCATCCATATTGGTATCCTATATGATGTACCATGATGGTTGAGACTTACCTAGTGTAAATGGGTATTATTAATGAGATGACTACTATTATTTAGATTATCCAAAAATGGGTTTTGATGTCTCAATTCCACCATAAATATTTTATTGATGACTGTCATTTTCCATTACAATTCTCAGTTAGTGAACATATATTCATAAATGTATCACACTATTTTTTTAATGGTATCTTGTTATGAAATTACATCTTACATAAAGGTATGTTGGAGACTTTTATATTATATAATGGCTTGGGAAGCCTATGTATTAGTTAGAGTTTCCCCCCACCTATGAACACTATTTACAATCTATTCCATTTCTCATAGTTTACGTAATATCATCATAGTTCTTTATCTATAATAATGTAGAAGTATATTTAATTTAAATGACATGTTTCACATACTGAGTAACTGATCTGGATTATTGATTCGTAGAAAAAAGATATAAATTGGGATTCTATTGCATTGGATTATGTATTTTGGAATCCAATATGTCACACTATTTAACCATGATAGATGTAATCTTTTATGAGGGACGAGTGAACTTATTTTTAAATGAAGATTATGCTTCTCGTATACTTTCTTGAATAAAAACTGATATTATTATGAAAATTGAAACACCCATGGTGTCATTTTAAGGTATAAATTTATCATTTATTTTTTTATTTCATTACATCAAGGTGTTTATTGTGGGGTTTTCAATTTTTTATTGATCCAAAGTTATCAACTCTAATGGCTCACACTATGACCATGTGTGGATATACTATAATGGAATATTGGAGAAACATGAAATGTATAAGTCCTTCACATTTAAGAGTAAACCCTTATCATGGATACATATAAATGAATGGGGAAACTAAAATGGGATGTATACATTGGGAATATTTGGGGCTAGATAATGTTGTAGTGAAACTAGTAAATCCATTAAGTGACTGATATCTAAGGGTTCGATATGATGTAATTTCCCATAGATAAAATTAAATAAAATAATATTTATGTATGGGAATAATAATTTATTATTTTCTACCTTTCTGAAAATTTATCAAGTGATGGTTTCCACAAGCATAAGTTTCCTTGAGTTTTAAAAAAAATTTAATGGGAAGACCATGTTGTGATTTCTTATGTAAAATAATGAAGGGGAGTTCCATGGGTGAGTGCCACACCCTGAATGAATTCCATTTGATTATTTATGAAATGAAGTATATGGAGACTCTATGACATGGAAATAGTAGTGTATTAATTTTATACCTAGTTAAAGATAGGTTCATCATGTCACAATACTGGAGGTTTCATAACTACATATTGTATATAGATTTTTAGAAAATAATAATTAAAATAGTTATTTCATACAGTTATTGAAAATGGGGTTTTTTTATTTTCCTCTATTTGTATCGTGGAATTACCCATTTATCATCTCCATTTCAGGCCTTATAGGGCATGAAAATTGAATCTTTAGATCCTCCCCTCTTCAATATTATTTTAGTGAACCTTTCATTAAGATATTGATATTTGGTGGATTTCCTTCTCCTTATTAAATATTTTCTTTTCCATCCATTATTTCAAATCTCCTTGATGGACATAATGGATTATGGATCTTGATGACTGAACTTATAATGAGTATTATATTATTTTATTGTTTTTTCTAATCTTTATTAGAGAATTCTCACCATCGTTAGGATATTTCATTAGTCTAATGTAGGTAGTTACATTCCCATTCATTACATTGAAAACAAATTCATGGATGAACTTCTAAATAAGTGGTTTAGAATATTTTACATAAAATTATTTCCTTTTCACGGATTATATATATATAATAATTTTTCAACATTTCCATTATAAGATAAAAAATGTATCTTTGACATTATATTTAAATGATTGATAATTATTGATTTTAAAAATATGTTTTATAAGGTTCATATTTTCAGAAAATAATTATTTCATGAAAATCAGATACATAGTAATGAATTGTCATCATGGTGTCCTTGTTGATTGGGTATGTATCCTATGATAAGTACAATTCATGGGATGTTGCCATTGTACAAATCCTTTTCTCACTTGTAACAATGCAACTCAGACAAGGGGATCGTATTGAAACTAGTTATGATTCCACTATATTTTGAAGAACCACATGTAGTTTATAGTGTTTAATATGTACTAATATTATAATCCTTATAGGCTAAAACCATAGTGACCCTAGGGTTCATACCATTAAACATTATTATAGTTGCATGTCTAGTTTTCCCTTTAATTTATTTTCAAATTTACTAAATATTTTGATATTTATTTAAAGTTAAAAAATTGTAATTTTTCATTTAATTATTTCAAAATAATATTGATTCGTTTATCTAAAAAGTGTATACATTGAGAACTTTGTATAATATCCTGAGTTTTTATTTGAAAATATGTTCAATATTGTACGTAAAATGAAATCCATAGCTTAAACTAGCATAATCTATTATTTAAAAATGAGTATTATAACCTAGACATTGAATTAGAGGGTCTGGATATAAATAACCACATTATGAAATATATCTAAAAAGCATTGGTAAAAAAAATAATCAATTATTTTTAATAAGTAAACCCCCACATTTTTAAAATATTTTATTCTTCAAAAAATATTATTTCCCCAAAAAATATTTTTTTCGATTTCTATGAGAAAATAAATATAATTATTTTTTAAAATATTAGATGAATTATATGAAATTATTAGCTACATATTTTAAATATATATATATATATCAATATTAACATAGGGTGTTTTTTTGTTATTTTAATGAAAATCTTGATTTTCCCATTATTAGTGAAAAAAAAATTTAACTGTATTTTTTACGAATTCAAAATATATAATTAATTATTAAAATTTTTTAAAAGGTTAATTACATCTAATTATTATTAATAATCTTATTTTTTCATTGGAATCAATATAATGGTATAATTTGGTGTAAAACATTTTTATTACAAAAAGTATTTTTTTTCTAAAAATGGATTTTCATTGTGTTTTGTGTTTTTTTTATTTTATTAATTTATACCAATTATATGGATTGTGTAATTCAAAATGGATTCCATATTTTCAATCATAATGACCATATTTAGAAAATAAGACCCTTTTATTATTTTTCATTAGGAATAGTGACCACAATAATTTTTATTTTAACGGTAAAGGGTAAATAAGGTAATTTTGTCTATAAAGTAATATGATAATGACTCACCATTACACTTAATGCATTAATTAAATTAATCAGATGAACTTATTTCGAACAAAATAAAAAAAATTAATAGCATATTTCCGTTTTACTCCATTTTGAAATGATTTTGACCATTATAATATTTTATATACTGAAAAGTAAAAAACCGACACACACTTGTTTTTAATAACTATATCATTTTTAATAAGAATTTTTCTATGGGATATATAAGATTATAAATGATATTTTGAAATGGAAATTATATATCTTAAATAGGGGGGATTTTTTTATTTTTAGTGAAGATATAATTATTTTATATTCTAACTCAATGATGTCAAAACTATTATTCAATTGGGGAAAAAATATAATAAATAAAATTAAATATAAAAAATAATAACTTTTGATATAATTGATGTGATCTAGGAGTTTTTTATAGTAGCATGATGTTTTCACGATTTAATAGAATATTGCTTTTCTAATTTTACTTATTATTCTGATTTTATTAAATTCAAAGTAATTAATTGTTTTAAAAATTTTCATTAATTAAATTTAAAAATAAATAAAAACTTATTACATGCTAAAAATAACACAAAATCGTCTATTTTTCAAATTGAATATTAAATGGTTAATTTAATAAATAATAGTTCATTTTTTGTTATTTTTCCATTTTATTATATTTTTATTAACCCTTAAAATGTTGAAAACATTTATATTACAATAATTTTCAAAAGTCTTAATGAATGGTTAAAACAAAAAAGAGAACGGTTATTATGTCATCAAAACATATGATTATTTTGGTATATTGAAAAATTACCATCTTACATTAAAATATTATCAATTTTTATTCATTTGGATATTAAAATTAATTTTTATTAATTTCAAAATTTAAGATAATTCAAAGGTTCCCCTCACCACAATTATAAATAGGAACCTCCTCCATCATTATTTTACACAACATTAATCCATTTATCTCAACTATACTATTAATAAAAATCCATTTTCAATATAATTATGAAATTTATGGAGCCCAGTTCTACCCAATGTACCATACCTAGGTCCTTAAAGAGAATACCTAAAAAGGATCTATCGAAGAAGAGATACTTATATTTACCCGTCTCATTAATGTTTTTATCATCTTACACTTCTTCATATTATGTTGTTTTTATAATATAATAACTCTAGTGTCATACAGAACCAAATATTTTATAATGATTATTAGGAGAAAAATAATTAACCTCTTATTCATCATATGGAAAACAAAAGCATCGATCATGTATATGTATGAGTATCCCACTCTATATAATGGTGTAATTTATTTTTCCTCAAAACATCACATGGATAGTTATAAAGAGGGAAATAATGGACATATATGTTACTTATAATTTGATATTTACTCTGTAAAATTAATATTTAATTCACTTCTTAACCCATTCAATCATTTTGAAATGATTTCATCGCTCATGTCTACACATGACTTACCTTCTCCATGAAGAGATTTGATTCCTTTTCCATGTCCAAAAATCATGAAAGATTATAAAAATGTAAATAAAAAATAGATGTTATATTTATAAATATAAAATAATATTTAAAATTATTTAAATGTATCCTAGGTATAAGAACTAGAACATTCACAATTAAATAAGTAAAGGAAACATAGAAATTACCACCAAAACAAGTGAAATAATTATTTTTTTGTAAATAAATATGTGATAATATCATTTATGATTATCATATATAATACCATAAACATGAATATGGTTTTGTTTCAAGATGAAACCATTTCTAAAACCTTTAAACTTGAATTTAAATCATGTTCAACTGAATAGAATTTATAGGTAAGGGATTTCGTCTCAATTATAACTTCATTTAGATATATTCATTAACATACTCAAATTTATTTTTATGTGGGGTATATAATACCCCATTTTGGTATTTAAAAAATATATACTTATTCATTTTTATTTATAATTCATTTCTTGTTATTAATTTTTAAAATGAATAGCTCGCCTTATTTCTCTATTCATAGGTTTAATTTTCCATTAATATCTATATATTTCAGTAATGTTTTAAAAATTTTAATATGTTTAATAAAATTATATATTAAGGGAAATTTTAATATTTATGATTTTTTACAAATAATGAAATAGATCTTTTTAATGTTTTCCAAATAGTTCATTTTCATGATTTTTTACAAAAGTCAAAAGGATTTTTTTAATGTAGATGGAGCTAACAACGTTATCAATAATTGTTACCATTTACACTCTTTAGATTCTTATACATTACTTTCATAGTCTTTAAATTAAAATTCTACATAAAATCATATTGTAATATTTCTTATCCATTTTCAAAAACACTATATTTTTCATCAAAAATGATATTTTGGATAAATTGATTTCCATCTTTAAATAATTTTTTAGCTGTTTACTTTCTACTAAAACACTCAATTTCATGAAATCCTTCCCCATTTAGCATTATATTTATATTAAATACCCATGTTATTTGTATCATGGATTTGAATTTTTCTTAATTTTTTTTCCATCTATATACTATGATTATATTTGATATATATTTGATAAATTAGAAAATTATTTGTAATTCATATTCTATATTAGATATATATATTTGTTAATAAGACAAATTTTTCATGAATTATATCAATCATTCGATGAATGAGAAATTAATTTTATGTTTAGTGATTGGTGCGGCTTAGAATTATATATCCCCTCAATGCATCAATAGGTCTCCTGACACAAAATAATTAGTTAAATTAAATAGTTCTTTTCCCCTTGATTTTAAACTCACTTGGAATAAATTCATGACAGTAGATGTATCATGATTGAGGAGATAATGACTCCCAATATTAAGAATTTTATTGATTAGGATTTAGATATTATTATTATCCATGTTACTTTTTCATTGATATTCTCCCTGGATACATTATGCTCAATTTATTGATTAAATGGGATCAGTTTTCCATAACATACTTTGTAATATTTTTTATTACTTTTTTAAACATGATACCATTTAATTTATGTAAGTCAAACTGATTATATGAGCTCACTCTTTGTTTTTTTCCATTCTCTAGGATATTATGATTAAATCATTGAATGGGATCAATGATTCAGATTACATTCTTTTATTTACTTCCATGTTTTATTTGTAATGTAATAATGGAATCATGTATATATCTAGTTCTTCTAGCCTAATAAATTGATTGGTAATTTGGGATTTCATCCTTTGTATGTTATTCCAAAATAATAAAATAACTATTGATTCTATAAGGTTTTGTGTATTTTACTGGATGTAAAAGTAAAGTAAATTAATTTACTTTCCTTTACTCGAAAATTAGTCATTAAAACAGATCATCAAAACATATATTTCCCCGAATTGACACAACGATGTGACTTTTTAAGAGAAATAGAATTAAATTAACTAAAAAACTAAATATAATTAATTAAATATTGAAATGATTTACTACTAATAATAATAATATTATTAATATTTATAAGATTATTATTATTTTTTAGGTTTTTTACTCCACACACACCTCTCCCCCTCTTATTATTGCATTGCACACCATCCCCCTCCCATGTAGTGTCTTATTCACCCCCTCATATTGATCCCTTTATTACCTTTGATCATCTAAAATTTCTTCAGGATTCCACTTATATTCATTGATGTAAGGTCATCAACTCACATCTCCTCCATTTATTTCATGATTTTCTTCTCTTTCATCACCCAATGAGGTTCAGTCAAAACCCATGGTTGAGGGTTAACCCCAATTTTGAATTTCATTTGGTTTTAGAGTATGAAAATGGCTTCCAGGGGGATGTTGGTGCATGTTCTAGAAATATTTACTGAAGGAGATTAGGCTAGAGTCTGTTTGGTCTATTTTCATCAATTTGGGGTATGTTTCTAAACCTGTAGTTTTTCTCACAAAATAATTTCTGGGTATTTAATTATTTTGATGTTTTGGGTAATTTATTTGTGGTGTTCTGGTTATTACTGCCTTAATTTTGGTTCCATTGAAGATTTTGGATGACTATAAATTACTTTAGGATTTTTTATCAGTATTGGTAGTCCGAACTCACATATATCATGGCATGTAAATATTATATATATATATATATACTCTGTGATTGTATTGCCTAATGTAAGTGAGAATACTTGCATTGGGTTAATATATATATATATATAAATTAAGATATGTGTGTCTCTGTGGAGATGTTTTGAGTGGATGAAAATAAATCTATCATGTTTTGAAGGTTAAATTGGTTTTATTTTTGAGGTAGGATCCAATTCCATAACCCCTAATGTATTGAAGTGCATTAATTAGTTTATTTACTTTCCTTCACACTTTTATTTCATTTAATTATTGCTGTCTATATTTTATGGATAAATTTTTTTTTCTTGTTAATTGATTTGTTTTATAAACAAGTAATTGTTTTTTTAAAATATCCCTCTATTGAGGTGTGATTCCTTCAATATAAAAAATTTTGAATAGAAATTTTTATCATGATTCTTGTAATTATTGCATTGGTGTTTCTTCTTAAATTTAATTACACATGGAAGGTTAGTATTTTACAACTTTGCTATGTACTATAATTGTAGAATAAATGTTTAATTCTAGAAAACATTTTTAAATATCAATAAATAAGGATTTGATATATTATGTTATTTTTTCTAATAAAACTCCTCTAATGGTGGTCATCTTCCTTCATGCTAAAAAGTAATGATAGAAATTCATACATTCTTACCTTATTGTATTGGCATTATTATACCCTTGATTCCAATGTTATTTATGCCTTGTTTTGGATTTTCGCCTATGGGGTTTTTCTAAAATGATTTTCCCTCTTTTTATATAAGTGTTAGATGAATCAGGACTCCTTTTAGGAGTTATGCACTCATATAGTTCGAAAAGAAAATTACCTTCTTTCCCACGTGGGTTAAATTGAAGGAAATATTAATTAGTTGGATAACTCTTTCAGTTTCCATTTGAGGCTAGATTTTTTAGAAAGGTTCATGGTGGTGACCTTGACATGCACAATCAGTTTGATTAACTGTTTTTAATAGGGTGGTACAACCATGCCTCTAATCATAATTGTATGGGAATAGTTGAAATAAATTGTATTGAATGGAATGGCATGATCCTGATAATATTATTTTCCTTAAATTTCTTTTTTTTTAAAGTGGGTTCTGGTCAAAAGACCAGAACGTAGAGCTTTATTCAAAAAGGGAAAGTCACAAACAAGATACAACAGATGGAAAGAGGGCAATTTTCTAGAGTCCTTAATAAAATAAGAGATTAACTCCGGTGGGAGTTCATTCATCCAAGTGATCTCATTAGAGACTCCCATGTTGGCAAGCCCATCCTTGATCATATTAGCCTCCCGATAGGTATGTGTGGTAATAAAGTTGAGGTCGTTGAGAGTAGCGAGGCAATCCATCCACTTGGGGGTGGGAGGCCATGCCAGATGGACGTCACCCTTCCAGATGGCTTGCACAATGGTAGTGGAATCACTCTCAATCCAGATATTATTCCAGTTGAAGAGCTTTGCATAGGAGACAACATGAATGGTAGCAATCATTTCGGCCTCCAGTGCAGAAGTAGTTCCACATCTTCCAAAGAAACATCCGAGGATCTGGTCCTGATGGTGTCTGAAAATTCCCCCACATCCAGCAAGACCAGGATATCCCTTTGAAGATCTGTCCACATTTACCTTAATCCAACAAGGAGAAGGTTCCTTAAATGAATTAAATGATTTTGATATAATGGATTTGATTGTGGATTTTGAATTTCATAATAGTTAAATCCTTATTCATTAAATATTAAATGAGATGACACATTTATAATTGTTTATAACGATGGTAAAACCACACCTTTTTCCTATGCTTAAAAATATTTATGTGAATTGATATGTTCCATGATTCTATGGTTCAACTAATATGGGATAGGTGATAACATGATTTCAATATTAAGGACTCATGGATGGAATACCGTGCTATTGTGGATATAACAAGATGCTCTAGGAAGAGATTTTTTAGGATCTCCAGGAAATGGATTCCCCAAAAGTTTTATTATACCATTGGTTGATATTGGTTCCTAAGGGAATACCGAGGGTGGTTCCACTGGAAAGATGTCTATGCTAATCCTCAGGAGATACCTATTCTCTTATGTGAGATACAAGAGATATATTCATGGTTACCATGTCATGAGTTATACTTTGACCATCCAAAGGGTCTCCTTGAATGGGATTAGTGGCATTGGATAATTTGAATGGATGTACCATATGGATGCATCCGTGATGGGACCACGCTCCACCAAAAGATTTGATTGTATTGAATTGATTTATTACATTGGATAATTTATTTTTGTATACTTATTTCTTATATTTTTTACATAATTCTCTTGTTACCATTCTCTCATTCTTATTAGCACACTTATGTTATGACATATGAGTTAGATCCCAAGCCCAAGAAGATGCATTGGGGTGCACCTCTTTGAGTCTCCCTATTACTTTTGGCAATGGTACACATATTATTCTTGCACAGGCGCCTCTTTATAATATCAAGCTTAGGCCAAAGAAAGTGGAATGAGATTAGTGTCAATTTTGGAACCTGGACTAAGTGGATACTATAAATTGTTTATCTCATTCCATTGAATTTTTGTTTCACAGTTCATAATTAGTGTTTCAATCTATTGATTGAGCAAGACACTAGGGGTGTAGGCATACTGAGATTTATATCTCACACCATGCTCAAGTATCTTTGGTACCTGAGTATACCTTATGTTTTTAGGATCTAGTATGACCTCTGTTTGGCTTGTATCTTGGAATTAAGACCAAATTACTGAGCTGGAGCTCCAGATGCTCATAGAGATCACTCTGGGGCTTTGCTACCCATTATTTATTATTTTACTATGATTTCATGCATGATTTGTTTTTTTACTACATTCAGTTATGTATAATCACCATGAAATGCATTAATCTATTGTATAATGTGGCCTTGGATACTATATTTAAATTTTTAAATGTAGTCTTCCACTTCTTTTCAATTATTTATTACTATTTATGCTGATGTATTTTCTTGTTATGCTTCAACTATATATTATATATTGATAATATCTGTTCATACTCTAATATTGGAGTGAATAGTTTCCCCACTGACACACCCTAGGCCATAAGTTCTAGTCGGTAGCCTCTAGAATTAAAGGAGATGGGTTGGAGTTCATGTAACCTACCTTTATGACCACCGTCTTTGAGGTTATCCAGGTTGGGACATTACAAAGTGCTGTCAGAGCTATTTAATTTCTTTTTTCCTAATATTTTGGGTTGGTAGATAGGATATTAGGAATTTATTAGTTCATGGTTAATAGAAGTGTCTGGGTCTGATCAACCCATATATAGGAAATGAAGAAGTGTCTTGGTATGGGAATTTATTTTCACGCATTTTTATGATACAGTTGACATGATTTCACCTCAAGTGATTGGTGTAATTTTCATTGATTATAGATTAATAGAGTTTCTGGTATTTTAGACTTGGCCTATTAAGGAAAAGATAAAGATTTACATGCATCATAATAGGTACATAGATATTCATTTGACATGCATATACCATGGCATATACCTGCATTCATAGGGCTTCAGTAGATATGAGTGAGTGTCATGAATTCCATTCCTTGTTGTTTATTTATGAGCATGCCTATTTGTATAACCTTTTCTGGTTTTAATATTCCATTATTTTGCGACTATATAATTTCCTCTATATGATAGTTATTTATAATTACATGCTTCACATTGTTTTAAAAATGTAATTTATGGCATGAGCTAAATGTTTTGAGTTTGATAAATTGGAGTAAATTTTCTATTTATGAAGTGTATGTGTGATTAATTAATTATGAAATGGCATACCCATGTAACTGAAGTATTACATATGAGCATTTTATAATTTTAAATGAATTGGATAAATTCTTAAATACCCAACTAGACCCAAGTAGGTCTATTGGAGGCATGTTTTATATGAGATAGCCCTTAAAGTCTATTTTCAACAATAATGGATAAAAAAATTATATTCAGTGGCATGATAATAAACATTGGTTTCCATAAGGGTACCCTCATAGGTCACCTTATATGTTAAGAGGACATTATTTCAATAAATTTCATAATTATGATGTAATGTGAATAAAAGTTTGCTATTTTAAAAAGATTGTTTCAAAACAATCTAGTTTTATATGAACTGATTGTGAAAAATCAATTTACTAGCATTTTCTGTTTCAAAATTTGTACTTCATGTTTTGAAAAAAATATTATAAATATTAAAATATTGAAGAATAATAAATTTTATTTAATGTTATCGTCTGGAAAATGGAACCTGTTGTGGTGTCCTCTCATTAAGACCCTCGAGTAATTGTAGATAAAGTGTCATTGAGTTTCCTGGGAATGGTATCATGTCCATTTTCTAAAGGCTATCATTCTTTTAGAAATGGATTAGATGGTCGGTTTTTTATCTGAGTGACTTATGTTACTGTGACCCAGTGTTAGGGTTTTCTTTAGTTCTTCATAAGGGGACAGCTTGTGGTAGGTAGCACCCTTAGAACATAAAATCCATGTTAATGACATGATTTTTCTCCCTTATGATGTTGTTTATGATCCATCATCCCATGTCAGGCCCCCTTGATTTATATGAATCCCTTGTTCATATGGGTGGTCATGTTATTCTTAGCTTTTGATACGGGCTCGAGCACTAAGTGATGCCTAGTTACAACTAGTTATACATAACTCAAAAATGGAATCTACTTCATAGGTCATTCAAATCACTATTTTCTTATGTGATGGATGACTTGATGTGTTATCATATGAAATATTGGTCATCATGCTTCTCTGTAATGTTAGAGTACTATGCGTTCACATACATGATGTCACCGAGTGCTAAATGCTGTAATGAACTGACTGAGATCAGTGTAACAATTATGCTTTTTTCTATTTAATATTTCATGGGTATTATCTATAGTAGATGTACTTTTGTATTAAAATAATCAACAAAAATCAACCCAATGCTCTTGATGGCATCCCAAAACTCGGGTGTTTTGACATGCTAGTCAGTTTGGTTTTGGGTATCATTCAAATTGTTTAAACATTTTCATTCATGTTAGTGATGACCTAGAATTATTTTTAGCATCTAGAATATCTATTCTTTTTTACTATAACGACAGACCTAAGGTGGGGAGTGTTGAAATCTTTTTAACTATGTGTCCTTTTGGTTAAAAGGTACGAAACCAAAGAGTACAATTAGAGACTAGTTGGGCTAACTTAAATGTGATGAGGCATGTAAAATTTAAATCATGTTGGTGATTCCTTCAAAACACAACATAGGTGATCTGTTAATGACAGTGCATTAATTGTTGAATTTTATCTTCTTCTATGGTATCAATTAGTAGCGGTTCATTCATTATCCAATTGGTAATATATAAAAATAATAATTGTGTACTTGGGTTTAGTGATGAGCAGACCACATATCTTGATATCGTCGAAGATTCACTAAGAGAGCATTTGTCTTATGCCACACAAAATTTTAAAAGATACTGCGTATTCTCCATTTAGTTGCATGATTAATGCACATTTCTTATAGGAGCTTGTTTATTCTGGACTACCCATTGGATTAACATGTAAGAATTCATTGGACGAACTCTTGTACACAATTCGTTCCAACTGACTTTACCACAAGGAAGATGTCTCTATGGGATAATTCACTGCATTAATATGGATTTCTTGGATTTGTACCAATGTCTCACTAATAAACATGAAGTATGGAATACATTCAGATAGTTCCTTATACTCATGTTCTGCCAATCCATGTTTATCCTACACTTTTTGTTAGTGTTGGTGATGCTTAAATCAAGGAACGTCACTGGATGTCATGTATGGACTTCGATGGACATGTTAATGGTGAATCTGAGATACCTTAGAAGAAGAAATCACTATTCAGACTGTAAAATGCTTTCTATATAGTTTTAGTGTCTACCTTAATGCTCAGCTAATGTTGGCCGATTTGATATTTCTCTTGTTCAATGTATTGGTAAGTGAAGGATCTTTTCTAGCATGTAGTTGGGTTAGATGAGTGTGGTTTTTGTTGGTCAATGCTTTTAATGAAAAGCTAAATTGACTTGGGATTTGAGTTTGATAGGGAATCGAACATTTTATTCATTTTTGAAAACATGCGAGAAGTGTCAAATGAATTCATAAGGGTTTGTATAGTTATAAATTCCAATGCTGGAAGGTTTTGGGGCTCAGAATTATGCCATTTTATAGTGTTAAATACTATGGTTGGATGTAACCAAGATAATATGTTTAATGAGGCAATGACATGGTCATTTCTCTACCTAAAAAGGGTTTGATAATTACTGTATAAGTGTTTCAGTTAGAAATTGAGTGTTTCCTCAGTCATTGACAACTTGAGTGTCATGTGTTTATGAAGTGGTTAAAGGTGTGTTAGGTTCTGGGAAATGAAACATGACCATTGGAATGAGACTTCACAACCCTTGTAGATTGGGTGAGGGTAACATTGTTCCCAAATCCTTCATAGGGACAAAAATTTCTAAGATAGGATAGTTGTAACATCCAGTGTTTTGTACTAGATGATAAGGTGAAAGATTTTTTTTACTGGGCAGGACATCATGAAAACTAAGCATCATTTCTTATTGTTTTCCAATAATTGAAATTGTGTTGTCTCTTCTTAATTAAATTGAATTAAATTAATTAAATATCTAAATGCAAATAATTTAATAATGAAATGTTTTATTAATAATAATAAGAAAAAAAATTATTATTAGTATTATTAATAAAAATTTAGTTAATTTTTTAGGTTTTTGTACACCATGCACACATGTCCCCCTATCCTTGAAACATAGCACACTAGCACCCACAAATCTTCAATATTGTGCATGACACAACCCCCTCCTACTGGTCTATCCCTAAACATCAATTAAACAAATTTATTCATCTTTCCCCCTTTGATTCTTTTAGGTAAGGTCGTCTTCCTACATTTACTCCTACTCTTTGTCATTTTTCAGCTCTTTCACCACCCTATGAGGTCCGACTGAAACCCAAGGGAAATGGTTAAGCGTCATTTTGATTTTATATCAATCTTTGGGTATGTAAAGGGCCTCGAGGGTGATGTTGGTCTATGTTCCAGCAACCTCCTCTAAAGGTGAGTCAGTTTTGTTTGATTTAGTCTGTCATTGTCCATTTGGGGTATGTTTCTAAACCTACGGTTTATTTTACACCACCTAATTGTTGGGTATTTCATTTTCGGAAGGTTCCTTGTAATTTATTTGAGGTTTATTGGCCCTTTCCGCATTAATTTTGTATCCTATTATGATTTAGGATCCCTGGAAATTTATTTAGGATGTTTTGACCATCATTAAAGGTTCACACACACACGTATCTAGGTATTTTTAATATATATATATCCTCAATGTGTGTATTACCTCATGGTGTAGAGAATACGTGTATTGGGTTACTGAATATATATATATATATATATATATATATATATATATATATATATATATGAATGTATGTTCATTTATGTGGAGTCGTTCTAAGTGATCACTGATAATTCTTTCAAGTGACAAATGTTAATGTAGTTATTCTTTTGATAAAGGATCCCTCAACATAGCTCCATATGTTTAAATGTTCACTATTTAATTAATTTTCTTTCTTTTATACTTCCATTTAATATAAATTATGCTGTTGATATTTTACTTAGAATAAATTTTTAATCTTGTTAAATAATTTATTTGATAAACAAAGTCATAAATATATAACAAAACCCCTCTCTTGAGGTGCACCCCCTCAATCTAAAAATTAGTGAATAGATATTTATATCATGTTTCTTGTACTTATTTCATTAGTGTTTCTTCCTGTATTGATTTACACATGGTTGGTCAGTATTTTACCTATTCAATATGAATTATAATTCTAGATTAAATGTTTAATTATGGAATAAATGTTAAAATATGCACAAAAGAAGTTTTTATTAATAATGTATAATTTTCTAATAAATCTCCTCCAATGGAGGTGATATTCTTTCATGCTAAATAGTAATCATATAAATTTATTTTTCTTGTCATGTTGTATTTTTATTCTTAAGATAATGATTTCAATGTTAGTTAGGGAATATTTTTCATTTAATCCTCTTGGGTTATTCAAAATTGAACTTTACCATATGTATATAAGTATTAAATGAATCATGAATCCTTTTAGGTGTTATGCCCTCTTATAGTTTTATTTTTCCATGATGGAATTTACCTTTTTACCCACATGAGTTCAATTAAATGCAAGCCTTCTGAGTTTCCAAGTACCTTGAGTTACCATCTGAGGTGAGATATTTAGGGACGATTCTTGGTGTGGACATTGTATTGTTAAATTAGTTTGATTAAATTTTTCGAATAGTGTTGTATGACCACGCCCCAAAATGAAATTGAAATAGAATGGTGGTGATAAATTGTTACTAAGTGAATGGAATGGTCCTAATGATATGATTTTACATAAATGGATTGAATTATATGGTTTTAATGGAATTTATTTTGGATGTTGAATTGCATAATAGGTACTATGTTGAGCATTGTATATTAAATTTAATAAATCACTCATACTGGTTTATAATGGTTGTAAGGCCAAATATTTTTCATTATTTTTTCATGTTATGTTAATTGATATGCGCCTTGTTTCATTGGTTCTCTTGATATGTGATGGGTGGGAAAATAGATTCCCTATTAAGAACTCATAGAGGTACACCCATTCTTTGGTGGTTATACCATGATACACAGTGGAAGTGATGCTTTTTTATTGTTCAACAAGGGATCCACTAGTATTTTTATTATATCATTGGGTGATATCGGTTCCCTAAGGGGTAACCAAGGATAATTGAATTAGAAAGATGGATATTCTAAGACTTAGGAGATACTCAATCACTTACAGGAGATATCATGGATGAGAATGTGGTAACCATAACATGAGAGTTACATGGTCCTTCGAAAAGATCTCCTTACATGGGCTCGGTGGCATTAGAATTTTTTGAAGCTTGTACCATAGTGATAGATCAGGCACTAGCTTGGACTCCACCTTTGAATTTGATATAATTTAATTAATTGATTACTTTGGTTAATTGACTGTTGAATACTTGTTACATATAATTAAATTAGATCAGGGAATTTTGACATATCTCTCATTCTTATTAGTATACTTATGTGCTGACATAGGAATTTTACCCCAAGCCTAAGCACAAGCTCGTGGGTGCAAAAATTTGAGTACCACTGTTAATTTTTTCAGAAGAATAAAAATTATTTTGGCATAGGTTCCTCCTTTATAAAAGTAATATTAGTCCGAATTAGGTGGTTTGCGATAGTTTTCCATTTAGGAACCCGGACCAAGTCGCTATAATTAATTTATTATTACTCAGAAATTTTTATATATAGCACACTTTTTAATTTATATTACATAGTTTGGATTGGGATATAAACCAAGGCTGTAGACCTACTTATATTTATCTCTTAAACCATTATCTAGTATCCCTAGTTCCAGAATAGTCCATACATTTGCATGATCTTGGAGGAATTCTTATTTTCTTATATCTAAGAGTTATGATAAAAGGACCGAGCAGGAGCACAAGATGCTCTTGGAGATCCATGTGGGACTGTGTTGTAATTTATTTATTATTGAACTATGTTTTCATGAATGCATCATTTTTTACTTATTTCAGTTATGTATCTTCACCATGACGTATATTCATCTATTTTAAAATCTAGTGTTGGCCACTTTATTTAAATTTTAAATATTAACATTCACTACTTGTCAATTATTTAATAATGTTTTTTCTAATATATATTCTTGTTATTATTTTCATATCAATTACATAATGTAAATAATTGTGCATACTATGAATAATGGGGGCATACTCTTTCAATAGATAGACCCTAGCTCATCACTTGTAGTTGACTGGCTCTGGCGTTTAGAGATATGTAATTGAGGTTAAGTGACCCATAAGTCCGACCAACTTCTTAGAGGTATGTCATTTTGGGATGTAACAAATTTGATCAATTTGGAGTAGGGGATTTTAGTGGGTGTAACATAGGATATTTAATATAAACCTTAAGAACATTATTCAAATAAACATAGAAAACATGCGAAATATGATAATCCATTAGAACATTTTAGAGCATTTATTATTATTAGGATTTTTATTTTTAGGTTCACTAGTCAAGATGAATAAATGATAACTTATTGTGTGCCATTATTAACTAATGGACCCAAATGGAAGAAAGAGATTCAATACCCACATCCAATGTTTGTATTTCCCCATGGATCAAGATAACAAAGTTGTTGTTAGAGCATGGAAGATCATGGCAGTATTATGGAATCTGGACTAGGATAGGTTTAATAAACTAGCTCATATGTTGAAACATGACCTTCGATAGTTACATACCATTATATTGGATTTCTTCAGGTGGCAGATTAATACATATTTTTTTTTCAAATTCTAATCCATAGTTAGATGAAAAAGGATCAAGTATCTTGAAATTATATTTCAATCCTTTTAATGTAATGAATTGGATAAGGATATTTTGTAATTGTATTTTCTTATAGGAGATTTTGTTCAATGGTTTTCCTTGATCCAAAATACTAGGGAGGTATAAGAAATTGAATATGTGGAATAGAGATATTTTATTTTAATATTCCTTGATAAATATTTCTCTCATTATAAAAAATCTGAAATGAAGAGAATGTTTCTCAGTATAATGAAAATGCTGGAAAATTTTGATTCACAGTATTAGGCAATATTTATAAGACCTCTTTGTATACTATGGATTAAATAAGTAATTCATATTGAAATAATTATCTTATGGTATTAATCCAAAAACCCAAATTGAACTATTTCCTAAATCCTTTCATCATATTATGTCATAGTATTATGTGCTATAAAAATAGAGAAGAAATATTCTAGATCCTATGCAATCAATGGAAATAAAGAAATGATGGGTTCAGCTAATGACCATGAAAATGTAAAAGAAAAGAGGTGAAAAAAGAAATTTCAATCACGTGAAAGTTTTGGAATGAATTTTCCATAGAAGTGTTTGAAGAGAATGGGAGTTTCTTAAAATATTATAGATAAGTCTCATCGGGAAAATGAATGAAATTGTAATAAATAAATAAATGATTTCTAGTACTTCAACTATAAATAGATGTTGAATAATTCAATACAATATCCCATTAATCAAGGGAAAATAACATAGATGTGGCCGAGAGTGGAAGGCTAATATTAATTGATAGATACAGAAAATGTTGATGTTCCGAATGTTGTGGTGGAAGGAACATTAATTATATCTTCAAATTTGGATAATCATTTATATGATTCTATATAATTGCTCTCTTTTATATATTAAATTATATCCACGAAAATTAGATATTTCCATATAACTTTTAAAATGGAGCTATCAGTCAACAATATTAAAAGAAATCCTACAGAAAAATGAAGTGTCAGGCGGTTTCCATTATAGCACATAAAATTTCTTGATTTACTAACTATACTATCATTCGTATGGTAGAAATTGATATAACATTTAGTATGGATTGGAGTTCTATATATGATGTAAATATCTAAAGAAATGTTAAGTAAATTATTTTTCCGCGTGAATATGTTGACTTCCTTATGTTTAGAGTGGAGATTTATCAACATAGTTATCCTTATACCCACCCTTATATCTCGTCTAGGTGATATTTTTAGGGAAAAAGAGAAAAAAATGTTGTGATGAGTAAGGTAAGATCTTAATTAATGATGTTCCTTTTAAAAAATTATTCATTGATATATTTTTTGAGGTATTACCTAAAAACACACCAAAACATGCAATTGAGTTTCCAATGATTTAATTCTATATGCAAGAATTCTACAGAATACTCTCTATAGAATTATCAATTTGGAATTAGTGGAGTTGTAGAAAGAACTGCATGATTTGTGGGATATCATATTTATACACCCTACTATTTTATCTTGTGGATCCATTAATATTTTAAGAAATAATATATATGGATATGTTGATATTTTCATTGATTATAGGGACATCAATGCTAGTATTCTAAAGATAAATTATCCTCTACCTCACATTAATGAATTATATGATCAACAATAGAGATCTAATTTTCTTTATAATTTTGAAATTAGTTATAGGTTCGATGAATTTTGATTAAAGAAACAATGTATTATGAAGGCCTCTTTACAAATGTGGTACGAATATTACTAGATTACAATAATTCCATTTGGATAGAAAAATGTACCATATGATTTTATTTATATACTTATTTGAGTGTTTAATGAATATCATGAAAATTTTTCTTGTGGTATTCATTGTATATATTTTTCAATATTCTATATTCTATTAGAATCATGAGAGTTACTTGAAATCCTTTTTCGGACTCTTGGATGAAAAATTTTATATTGAAAATTTAGCAAGTGTGAATACTGGATAAGAAATTCATGTTAATATTTTCATAAGGATGGGATCTCAGTTTATCTCGTGAATAATATTTTTTAGGGAGTGTGCTACACCAAAAAGCATAAAATATGTATCTAATTTTATTGGATTGGTTTGTTACTATTAGTGATTTGTTAAAAAAAATCCCAATAGGCTAATCTTTTTTCATGTATTACACGTAGAGGGGTCATGTTCACATGGATAAAGGAATGTGTGTAATTTTATTATTAATTTAACATGAGATTAATCAATGATCTAATTTTGAATCTATCCTTAGGAAATGGATTATTTATGATATATAGGGATGAATCATAGAAGGTACATGCTTTTTTCTATATAAAAATGTTATATTTATTTCACATAAATTAATGAAGTTAAGTATTCTTGAACATTACTATCCAACATATGATATTGATTTGGCAGTCATAATATTTTCTTCAATGACGATGTTAAATTACCTCTATGTTGACTAATTTTATTTATTCAAATATTATAAGATATTTTAATTCATCTTTTCATAGAAAGAGGTCAATTTGAGGAAAAGTTGATGGATCGAGCTATACAAGGATTGTTATTTCACACTACAAAATCACCAAGTGAAGGAAAATAAGGTATCCTATGCATTAAATAGGATTGATCATTGAGTCTTAATAGAAATGAGGAATAATAAAAAAACCTATAATCCATAATTCATTAAAGATTGTTATGAGAACTATTAAGGAAATGGATACATCACTATTTTTTCATATTATTTCCAAAACATCACTATCTGAAATGATATATAGTTTTCAATATGATGAGGAGAATTTTCAAAAGAAAATTAAAGTCATAAATGTTAAAAATTGTAAGAGTATATATATAAAGATGGTGTTATGTTATTTGGAAATAGATTACTTATTCCATCAATAACTGTTATAAAAAGGGAATTATTGGAAGATTCTCAAAGTTAGAATTTATCTATACACCATCATAGATAGTGAAGTATAGGGATTTGAAGGAACATGTTTAGTGGGGTAATATGAACAGAGAAATTACTAATTATATACCGAGGTGTTTTTTTTCAACTAGTGATGGTTTAGATACTATACCCTAAAAAAGATATGTGTCCCCCACATATTCCTATATTGAATTGGGATTCTATTACTACCGAATTATCAAATAATTCCTGAAAGAATGAATTGAATGGGTTATTGATGATCTCATTAAAAAGTCTACACATTACATTTTTATAAGAAAAGATCTACCTTTCGAACGCCTTACATGACTCTCTATTAATAATGTTTTAATACATTTTGGAACACACAATTCATAAGTGTCTTCTTGATATAAACTATTTACATTTAAATTTTAAAACAGTATTTATAAGGCTCCAGATACTATGCTTATTTTGAGAACTGCTTATCACCCTCAAACTAAAGGAGAGTGAAAAATGACTATTCAAGATTTAGAAGACATGTTGAGGTCGTCCTAATTTGTTATTCTAGGTACATGAGATTATTATTTACCTTTTTAGAGGCTTCCCCATTAAAAAAATCATACATTTCAGTATTCACATGGAATCATATAATGCATAATATAATATTATATGTTACAATACAAATTTTTGGGAGGAAGATGGTGATAGGAAGCATTTTTATCAAGATATATTTTTGGAGGAAACTATAAAATTAATGTCTATCTAGAAATATATTAATACCGATAAATGAAGGGAAAATAGTTATATTTATATCTGATGGAATGGTTTTGAGTTTCAAGTGGGATATAATGTTTTCGTGAAATTACCTCTAAATAAGGGTGTCAGAAGGTTTTTGAATAAGAGAGAAATGATTCATAGGTACATCTAAACCATTTAAATTATGTAATGAATTGGATTTTTGGTATATTATTTGGAAATTCTGTGAAGTCTGTTAATAGTACACGATGTGTTTCATATATGATTGATATAGTAGTAAATTCCAATCCTAACACATGTGATCTTCTATGAAAAAATAGAATTATAACCTAAAAATTCATATGTAATGACACTATCCATATTAATGACACTAGAGAGAATGTGTATAGGAACCATACAACTTGACTAGTAAATGTACTTTTAAAAAATAATAAAATAGAGGAAGCAATGTGTGAACGAGAGAATTTTATGAAGAGGAAACACACTAAAATTTTTAAAAGGTAAATTTAATGAATATTATGAAGATGAAATTGTTGAAGTAGGGAGGAATGTAATATCACATGTTTTTTAAAGAGGACTATGTTCGATAGAGTATGAAAAAACTCAACAGCACCCTTAAACTTACCGTTTAATACTATTTAAAAACTACCATCATAACCTCTATATTGAATTATGTATATGAATGGGGATCAAAATGTTATTATAGATATATGATATTCATACTCAATTGAAATTTTTTTATTAATTTTTTGGAAATAAGCACACAATTTTTTAAAGTTATTTTATTCATTATAAAATATGTTTTCTGGAAGAACAATTTTAATTACTTTCATTGCGAAAATAAATATAATTTGTTAAATAGTTTTATAAAAATTATTTGACCATGAATACTATTTTTGTAATCAATATTTAATATTTAATGTGTAGTGATATTTCTATAATTTTTTGAAAATATTTGTTTTATAGTATGTAGTGAAATATTATGCTTTTATTAAAAAACCTATATTTTTTTCAAGAATTAAAAAACTAATCTATTATAAAAATAAATAAAATTAAAATAAGTTATATTATATTAATAATGAATCAAAATTTTCCATATAACATATATATTGGTTTAATCTTCTATAAAATCATTTCAATACCTATAAATGAATTTTTTATACAAAAAATTTGTTTTCATGGTTTTTTGTGTTTCTATATCAATTTAGTTTCTCAAACTTATAGGAATGGAATATCTAAAAAATGATTCCATATTTGGAATCAATATAAAAAAATTTAATAAATATTTACCTTTATTTTTAGTCATTACTTATAGTAACAATAATAATAATTATTACGACGGTAAAGGGTAAATCAGGTAAATAAAGTAAAAAATAAAAGGGAACTATTTACTAATGTAAAAACTAAAGATAATGAAAACAATTACCAAAAATACTTACAGATCACTAATGTCGTAATAATTAAATTAATGGGAAAATAAAATAAATGATATTAGAAATATTATAATATTATAATTTGATATAATTAATGTTATCTAGAAATTTTATAGATGAAGGTGATATATTTAGTGTATAATAACATATATATTTTTCATTTTATATTTCATATTGGCTGATATTATTATCTATTGAGTTTTTAAGATTGGAAATTTTTGGACTATGAAGATTGAAAAATTGTGTTCATGTGTTTGAAATATCGGGGGGAAGGGTGTTTTGGAAGATCTGTTCACCTATGATCAACATTGAACATGATCAAACAACTTTTAAAATAGTTAGAAAATTTTGGAATACATTATCCATGAATTTATAAGACATGTACTTAACATCACAATATTCATTCATTAGGATTGATAGATGAATGCATGGAGTTTTTCATGTTTTCATCAGTGTCGCTAGACTGAAAATTAAATTTTTTTTCAAACACTTTTAAGAGAAGTGGGAATCCAGGACTCATTTTGAGGGAAAGTGATAAACCATACAAGTTCAAAACTTACCCCAACAATAAAACAAGATAAAGAAATCAAATGACAGGATCATACCAGTAGAACAACTACTATTCATAATATCGATACTTGTAATCACACCCAACACAGGAGTCCTCCACCACATTGTCCGATTCCAATTTAGATGATGGATTATATAGCCTCAAGATATTATCACCTTGGTCATGAATTCTCAATTGATCCAGCGATATCTTCCCCAGACTAGAGTTCTTGGACAAGATATATTTTTTGAAAGCAAGGATCACCCCACGATCCTGCTTACATGAAGCTCTATTATTCACCGGTTGCTGCAGGTAAGAGTAGTCCTTCCGTGTTTTTCTTCTTAGGGTAGGTGAAAAAATTCCATTATCATCAGTCATCAACTTTTCCCCACCATGTAAAATATCACTATAGGACCAGTTGGCCAAGACACATAGATTTTCTTTTTCAACCCAGAAATATAACCCCTCTTTCCAAAGAGATTCTCTAAAACAGGTTCCATGCACCACTTTTCATTCCCCCTCCTCTATTCCGGCATGTTGCATTCAATAACCTAAAGAAACCTAAAATCAACTCCATTTTCATTAATGGTTTTTTTTCTATCACCCTCAACTTTTATCCTTGGGTCATCTTCTTTTCATTGTAGTTTGTTGATATCCAGGCTAAGTGGCTACTTCACAACCAAAGAGGCCTCCTCATGACCCCAACCTTCATCAATTCGGTTCTCTTGGATGTCCCCATCGACATCACCAGGTTTTATTTAATCAGTGTTCGAAACTACTTCTGAGAGACCATAAAACCTATTGCTTAGTTAAAGAAACGACTTTGCCGGATGGACATAACCCCCATCTTCCCTAGTTCGGACTGTGTTGGGCACATCCAATGCATAGATAACCACCTCTCCTTCCACCAATTTCACCCTAGCCTCCACAGCTCCATTCTAATGATGGTCCACATAATCCTCCACATGGTTCTAATTTGAATACTTCCAAAAACATAGCCTAAAAGGTCCCTCCAAATCCTTCTTCATCCTTCTAAACACTTCGGACACCTTTGGGTTATCTTTGTTCACCATAGCTTCTACCATAATAGGGCCATGAACTCTCACCTCAGAGACCATGCGAACAACCTCCAAGACTTCCTCCTCCAATGGACATGGTGATTGAGGTTCCCCACCAGAGCCATCTGAACAAAGCCCCATCTATTCCGGACCATCCCCTGATAATCCCCAAGGGTTTTACCCTTTGTAACTTCCTCCCTACTTGCCGAGACCTGATATTCCCGACGACGAGTCTCTAACTCTTATGTTGAAGGAATCCTTTGAAAATCATCATAATTGTGTCCTAGGTAGTTTCATGATGAAAAAAAGTCACTCTAATTCTCACAAATCAATCATTACAAGCATATGTATTCCACTCCAATAGTAATCCAAACAAATTTGAAAGGTTATCGAGATAAATCATGTTCCAAATAGACCCAAGGGTTGACCAGATGGAAAAAATTTTCAGTGCAGCTATTAGAGCATATGAACATACCAACGAGGTTACCCAACATTCTGATAACAGATGGATTTTGAAAAGGTAAAGTAATGTTGGGGAAGCTTATCAAATCCACTATAGAGTGAAAATAGCGTTCTCATATGGATGTTGAGGGACCAAAATATGTGGAAAAATAGAATCATGTTGCCACTATGATGGTCCCTTGACCATGAATTGATGAGGTTCACCTATGATTCCAAGAGAATAATGATATGGTGGCTGTCAAGTATGTTTACTATTTCCCTTTATTGGAGATACGATGAGGTGAAGAAGAATCTACCAAATGCATCGATGGAAGGTCTCTTATGCTTAAATTGAGTATACAATGTGAGGGTTAGTAGCACTGTGGTTTCCTTGAACTAAGAGGTCGAGAAAAAAAGATTAGGGAATCTATCAAAAATATCTGGGACTTTAGGTATGAACAATACTTTCGTGAATGGGGGAAGAAAATCAGGGTTGGAGAAGGGTCGTAATGGGAACCCTCCTCTCCCGAGGGACAACGATTTCCCCTCCCACGCTATGGGTGGAGGAGCCGGAGCTTTTTTCATTATCATCACCAACTAGAAGACAATATTGAGAGTGTTTCACCCGAGATTCCTCCCCTCGTTATCCATCGAAAGTACGTGAGGGTCACTAGAAAAATTGAATTTTTTTGAAGAATAATTAATCTTTGGAATTTACTAGAATATTTTTTTCCACATTATCTTCAAATAATATGTAGCAATGAAAATTTATAAACCAAATTAAAGAATTAATCATGAGTTTTATGGAATTTTAATGATTTTATATGAGATATTATTAATGAAAATATCTGTCTAAAAATGGAAATTTCTTAGATCATTTAAACAAATTGTTGATTTAATAACCATAGAGGGAGAATGAGTATCCGTGGAGTCATCAAGGATTTAAAATGACAAGAAATAAGCTTGAATTATTTGGAATAAAATTTATATTAATAAATTAATATAATAAAATAATATCAATGATGATGAAGATTGCTCAGGCCTTAAAAATATATTTGGGACTCAAAAGACATTTATTTAACTCCAGGAGTATAAAGAAGATATATAGAAGACAATGAATGACATTTCTCAACATCTAGTGAAATTTTTACATACAATAAATGTTGGTGATGTTTATGAAGATTTATAGTGAGATATCTTTTTGATATATCCTACTTGAAGAAATAAAATTAATTGGTAGTTTGTGTCGATGATACCCAAATAATTTTGAGGCCATTATATCAATTGATCAAAACGAATGTTGTGACTGGGATGTAAAACAAATTAATTATGAACATTACTTGGGATTTATAACCAATTACATTATTTATTGTATTGGGATATATGAAAAATATCTATTTTATAAACATAAATATTTATTGGTGAATCCTTGTTGGGGAATCTATCTAATATTGAAGGAAGTAAGGTTTCTATTCCAACTATATAAATATC
The DNA here is from genome assembly GCA_963277665.1 of Viscum album. Classification (NCBI taxonomy): domain Eukaryota; kingdom Viridiplantae; phylum Streptophyta; class Magnoliopsida; order Santalales; family Viscaceae; genus Viscum; species Viscum album. The sequence continues at coordinate 1,078,221,498 of OY728145.1, read as the reverse complement.
ATGCATTGTACCACTTTTATTATTGAAGCCTATGTGGTGTGGGATTGATATTATATTGAGAGTGGTAATAACTATAAAATTGTTACAAGATTTAAATTTTTGATAGGAATATTTTTTGGATGTAAACCATTGATTTACCACTTTCCCTATCAACATACATCTACCTTGAGGAACTAGAATTTTTATCAAGGTGTGTTTTCCTATAATGATATATAAATAATTCGAATATATGGAAAATAATATATTTTTACATATTTCTTATGTTCATATATTCAATGGTAATAGTATTCCCACCTGGAGGAATTAGATTATAACTTACCTCTTATCACTTTTCTTTGAATTTGGAGTTTATGAAATAGTGTTTCATCCACCAATTATTGAATATTCATTCATGTCCCAAGCTAAAAATAGACATATAGGTTTATATGGAAAGGCATATAATTATCTATTGAAAACATCATTACATAAGATCTAATTAGAGGCTATAGGTCTTAATTTTTCCCTAGACACGATTGATGAATATACATTTTTTTTATAAATGTAATTGCATAGATAATGTATAAATTATATATGTTTATAAGATCCAATTCATAAACATAACGGTGGATGATCATGAAAAAATTGATTAATAACATACAAGGTTCAATGAGTTTATGAGAAAAATCCAATGTTCTGGTGACAATCTAGATGATCCCATTACTTAAAATTTTTTGATGAATTTTCAAGATCAATTTGATTTAAATATATCTTTATTATAATAAATACAGGGTTTAAAAATAGATGAGTCTCCTATAACATCCCATATCAGGTGATTCTAAATGGTTTCCTGAGCTAGAGGGTCATATGTCGTCTGGAATGACTCCCTAGACACTAGGGTCGACTGCTTGTAGTAAGGGTCTATGATGGTACAATGGGGAGAATATACCATCATGATCATAGTAGAGAAAAATTTTGTATTCAAATCAATTAATAGTAGATGCATAGAGAATACTAGAACATAGTATATAACATCGATGATATATATGTAACTATACAGAAATCTTTATTTCAATATCACATACAATATTTTGTATGTCATGTATCTGTAAAAAATTCCATGAAATACATAGAAATGGACTGCCAGAAAAATGCATGTATCAAATTACAAAAAGGCCTAAAAGAACTATCTCCAGATAACACCGTGAGCATAAAATAATCATATGATCCCCTACTTCAATGAATAACCAATCAAGCATCATGTAGTTATATCTTGTCTTGGTCTCTACCGACATCTATGAAGCTGATCTGTGTACCCAATGGTGTCCAGAATAGAGTGTGACATAACACTCATTAAGTCACCACCAATGGTGTCTACAATAATTGAAGTCTTTTTAATATCAGCAGAAGTAATGGTAAATATAAATAATAGTAATATAAATGAACTAGTATGTTTTTATACTATATATCCACTATGTTTCGCCATGAACTAATAACCATAAACATAGGAAAACTATAAATCATGATAAAGCTAATGTGATATTGTCCATTCTAACAACTATAATCAAATAACCAAAGTAGGGATTTGTGTAAATAATTAAAAACATACATTGATTCCAATAATAATTAATCTAGTATCAAACCCGAAGGGTTAGATTTAATGTATAATTAACATGGAATACTCAATGGCACATTCAATTAAAATCAAGTCTCAGAGTCATGGTCAGATCCTTACAGTAGTAATTGCCAGGTGATCTAATGTAATCATAATACATGGATTATAAATGATAATTGAATCCCATATAATTATGAATCCTTGTAGTATTATTTTTTAATTTCCTTCAATATTGTACAAAATCCATTTAGTAGAAAAGAACTAATCATTTCGTATAATCCTGGATGTTATTAAAATCTACCCATCATCAATGTGATCATTAAAAGGAAACAAGGGTCATTCATTAACTATGACATTTATCAATTATCTAAACTCTTAAACTTGTTCATAATCATTTATAAACAATGATTTCATCCAAATCTTTCCATTTTTTCATTTAATCATTTAATATATTTAATTTCATTTAAACACTAGACATATTTTTAATAAAAACACTCTTAATATCATATTAAATATATCAAGGATACCACTATGATTGTGATGTCTGGGAAACTATATATAAAATAAATAAAAGTTATAATAAAATGTATATAGAACCTATCGTATACCCATGATAAAACACACATCTAGCATCGAATCCATACTCAGCCTGGATCATATGGAAATAGAATAACAATCAAATACCATAGATATATAAAATATTAGATTGCATCAATATAACATTATTCTGGTGAAGAGAAATAGAGATATGAACAATAATAACTACGTAATAATAAGTGCATATACATAGACAGTGATGAGAGATGAATTAGATTTTAGATCATTAAACGAAAAAAAGAGCTCCTTCAGAAGAGAGAATGGAGTGGGAGAGCCTCTATCCAAAAATAAGAGGCCCTTAATCTTATTTTAAAAACTAGACCTAGTATTTTAAAATTTTTTAAATGAATTACATGTCATGTAATTATTGGTACTTCCCTTGTAGGTAAATCTCATTACACATTGTGAATTAGACCACCCCGGCTAATACATGTTATGTAATGAGTGCACACTGTGTATTCAATTTACACATCGTGTTCTTTCCCTATAGAAAACTTTCACCACCACATCCTTCCATCCATGAAAACCGAACTAGACCATGTTCCAGGGATTTATATCTAAGACAATAAGGGAAATTAAACTATAGATTAAAAAAATATATGTATCTATGGCTCATTGTAGTAATCCTAATCATACATCAGAAAATATTCTCATAAATTATCCGAAGATAGGCACTCTAGATTAAAAAAAGAAGAAACAATATTAGGGAACTTTTTATGTAATGGGAAAAATAAAATTTATTGTGTAAAAGGTTTCATAAATAATAGAATCATATATAAATGGAAAATATTGTGTTAATGAGAGTATTTCTGCTATATCATGTTGCTTAAAATATAAATGTTGATTGTAAAATGAAACATTTTAAAAAATGATGATATTTTGATTTTATTTGAAAATGATCCTATAATTTTCAAATGAATAAAACATTATAATATGGCTATCATGGAGACTTGGAGTGGATCAAAAATAAAAAAATGATAAGACTAAAATGAACAATTCATTCAATTAGAAAGTGAATTTTATGAAAAGGAATGAGAATATCAAATCATCTTTATATAGATATAAATATTACTAGGTTAATATATTTACTAATGTGGAAGAATCATTTGATTCCATAATAAGTGATAATTTTGATGAATATATGATATAGATGGAATGAGAATAGAAACGTGAGTTGGAAACACATTTTGATGCGATTTAAATGATCAAGAAAGAAATTAAAAATTTTATAGAGGAGAGAACTAAGTGTGATAATGAAAAGAAATATATTATCATGAAATAAGAATAATATATTTTTGATATTATAATAAAAAACTGAATGTGGGTTCGTAAGAAAACATGCCATAGGATTAAAAAGAAATTATGGTTAAAAGGGTAGAAGAGTTATTTACAAAAAAATTCATTATGTTTAACTCTTTATAAAAATTCATTCATAAAAAGATAATACATTAAAAAATACATAGAGTTAAATGGATAATCTTCCCATTTTAGTGAGATGAAGGGTCCTATTAATCATGTAATGTCTAGTTTTTATGAATCTCAATATAGATCAGATATAAATGACATTACAGGTCTAAAAACATATATATGGTTGGGATAATAAGGATGTTGAGAGATATTCATTCTCATTAAGGGGATATTTTAAGTAATGTATGGCACATATCCTAATGAAAAATAAGGATCAAAATGTAGAGATAATGCTCCCAGAGCATAATAGATGGTATTTCTAGAATTAATACACAATATCAAACCATCAAGGGTTCTACATGTATTATATAAGGTATACACATAAATCATATTATTGATGATATAATTAAAAATTTGTATGAATTGGAAAATATACAAGGAGGGGACTTTAGGAAATATGAGAAATAATCCATAAAGAAAGATAATTGGGTAATGAAAAAAATCCATTCACATTAAACATATTTAAATTTTTAAAATCTATATGGGGAAGATATATAATATAGGGTCATATTTATTTGGTGTTCATGAAAATGAGTCATAAAGATGATTCGCATGGTGTAAAAGGGAAGAAAACATAAAAGTAAATACAAAGAAAAATATATAATTTTTAGGATGTTAAGAAAGAATGTGATAATACTAATAGAGTTGAGTAAACATATAAACAATGATTTTATGTTTATCATGAACAACTAGAAAAGGATAAACTGGCGATGAATGGTAAAGGGAATGTAGAGGCTAATGGAATAGACTTTGTTCTAGATGACATTTTAAAGACACATAAGAAGACATCCACAAGTCATGACATGAAAATAAATAATAATTGTGATTGATATGAGTAATATGGCAATGGTTTAAATGATTTTTAACAATATAACCAGATCAAAAATATTTATGGTGGAAGAAAATGATTTCATTATTAAAATAAGATGACATTAAATATGAAGCTGGAATATAAGATTGGCCTATATTTATTGGAATGCATCACCCTAAATATTTATTCTATGAAAATAATGGGACCCACATAATTCCTTATTATTTTTGTGTTTTGAGCTATCTTGAAGGCTCTTGAAGGGTTATTTAGAGTAGTTTCACCTATAGATATAATGGAAAATGTGTTATCATAGAGTACTAGTAAAAATAAACCTATATAATTAAGGGTAAAGAAATCAATTCTCTAAGCGGGTGCATAAACGAGTAGTGGCTATCATATTTCAGACATACAATTAATGTGTTATTTTTTCACTACATTGAAGTACTAATTAATGGTTAAAAAAATATCATTTCCACGTATTACATTTGATTTTACCTATTTTTTTTTAATTTTTTGGGGTACTCATTGAGAAAAAAGATAACATAAGGGGCAATGACATGGCATGTACATGAATACTTTATAGTATTTATATGTTTTTATGCTACATTTTAAATTTAACAGAGTAATTTTTATAATGGACCATAATTTATAATTGTTGTGTTTTTAGAACATGGTATTAAATGTCAATGAATTCATATACAACCTAGTGAACCTTGATTATTTCACTCTTTTTTTACATTGGGTTTTCATACATGGACAAAGAGAACAATATTTAATGGAACATTTCTATGAAATTTTTTTGATGTCATATTTTCCACAAGAGGATACATTGAATTATTTATTTATAAAAATTTAGAATAGTGTGAGGGTTATTTAGGGAAAAAATTATTATGTTAATACATAAATTTTAACTTTTCTGTAGATTTTCAACAAGGGGAGAAATAAAGCAGAACACATATTGACATAAGTTTTTAAAGTTATTAACAAAAAAACAAAAATTCTAAGATTGTTGTTCCCAAAATATTTTATTCCATTTTATTAATATATCAATATGTTATTTGTGATATATATTGGTGAATCTTGAATTATTTCTATTTATTATATCCTTAAGTGTTAAAATGTGATGACTATTTAATTGATCTTTATTATTAATAGTGATTGTGTTTTCTACAAATGTTTATAGTAGATGGAAAACCAAATGATTGAATAATAATTATATTAGGGGCTTGTGAAGTAATTTATGAAGATCCAAAGTGATTTTGAGAAGATTAAAATTTCAAAATATGGACAAAAAATTATTATATACAATTTTTAATGGAATAATCATATATCTATTGGACACCTAAGGGATTATTGGGATCTACAGTACTCATGTAATGGTAGAAATGATCTTCCACTAATTACAAAATGAATGGGTATGTGTTGCATATTGGAAAAGTCTGAGGCAATAAAGAAACATATAATAGAATCCCTCTCTATATATAGGTCATCTAAATATTTAAATACCAATATAATCAAAGAAAAAGTCCATGAAAATGTAATTTATGAAACCATGGAGTTTTATAAATGATAATTAAATATTTATGATGTTCATATGATGTTTTTACATCCTATGTAATTTTGTTTTTTACTGAAATAAATGGAACCCTACGAAATATAAGACAATCATTAAGCTGAATTGATTCTATCTAAAGGTATCCTATTATTTAGAGGGAAATTATAATTTTATTTAAGGAGTATACAAGGTAATATATGGGTAATTATTTAGAATTTATTATAGTAAGAATGTGGGAATTCAATACATTCAATATTCATATAGTCAATAAGGAATGTTTAGGAAATTATTCTTGGAGAAGGGAACTCTTTATGCAATGATTACAACAACTATAAATGAAAAAAGGATTGAAAATATACATCAATTTTTTGTTTCAATTCAAACCATATATGTATTATGATATATACACTATAGTAAATTAGAAATATGTTTTTTATTAAGATGAAAAAATTTGGAAGATATATTGTATTTCTCATAACGCATGGTGTTTCAGTATAGATGGTCCCCAATGAAAAATGGTGAACATGGCCACAATATATGCATACTCATTGATTGTTATTTGAGTTCTATATAGTATTCTGGGAAAAAATATTATTACATTGTATTTCATTTCTATCAAAATAAGTGAATAATAATTATAATATCTTATTACATATCATTCATAATTATGCATGATTTTGATATAACAACATACCAAAGTATCTATCGCATTGAAAATGGACTATCATTACCTTGTTATGAGGAGAACCCAAGTGAAAAAAACTAAGATAACATGTATGGATTGAGATCTGAACAAGTCAAAAAAACTGAGATAACATGTCTAAGGGGATCCACCTTAGCAGACACAAGCTAAAACATCCCAAAAAACAAGAAAATGAAGCATGCCCAATGGAATCCATTTTCTCAGACATGATCCATACCATCCCAATGAAACAAAAATAACAAAAATCACATATATTATAGAAAAAAATTCATAGGATCCATCGAAGGACGATTAATGATGGTGAGGGCTTCATCGATAGAGCTCTACAACGGGGAACCACAAGATCGTCGAGCTTCCATGGAGAAAGAAACCAACCAAAAAACATTTGAATGGTTCTACATTGACCAATGTCACCACTACTATCCAAAAAGTAATATAACATTTCAAACATGACCAAAATGGATTCATGCGTTAATAATCATGAAGAAATGTCATAGGAAACCTAGAAAACATTGAACCATCGAAACAAAGAAACCTCGACAACATTTGTCATAAAAGACGGACCCCATGTTGAACCTCTATTGGTTGTGTATGTTCCTATGAGTTTATTTCACCGTGGCTACTCATGAACACGCTAGGATGATCCTATGACTCAGAGGAGTCAACTCGATGTCCAAATAGGATTAGAAGAAACACAAACACAACAAAACTGACTGGATCTGGGGTCGGATGTGGCATAAGGAATTGGGTGTGGGATTCTATTAGGGAATCACTATTAGGGGATCCAGAGGCCACGTGGTTGATTTTTCAAAGAAACCTCAAATCACACAGACATGGAATCCATGGTTCTAAGTTCATTTCAATGACATCAGCCTCGCTATAATGGGAACTAGGAGGGGAATCGTCATCATCGCAGACAGTGCTGCTCAGGAAAAGTCATGGGGTTTGGTGGTGAGGTCCAATTGAGTAAAGATTATTTTATATCAAGTATTAAATGAATTACATATTAATAATATATGTTTATTTAATGAGTTTGAAACCTAATTGATGAGATATAAAAAAATGGATTCTATTACACAGTCTATAATCAAATGTGGATGTCGAGGTATGGGTATTAACATCATCCTCTTGGGTACCATAACCAATTTCTAGACAGTAATCTTGACATTAGGCAAGGTCCTCTAATTATAATTAGTCCTAGAGGGTTAAAAATTAATTTATTCCATTTTACACAATTAAATTATACATGAATATAATCATTAGAACAAATAAAATTCTCATTTCCGAGGGATATTTTATTTTCCCTTAATTAAATGATTTTTTTTCAAATTTTGTTTTATTATTGGGATAAGAAAAATTCATTTATTTATTAAATAAATATTAATTTAAATATATGATAATGTATTAAATAAATGCTAATGGGGAAGAGTGCACCAATGAAATTTCCGTCAATAAATTTTACTTATCAACAATGTAATATAAGACTTATTGTTTCACCAGATAGCTGATACCAGGAGAAAGTAGTACTTTTATATTATAACATAGAATTGGGTCTTATATGAGATTAAAAAATTATTAACAATCCTTGGGAATTTAATATATTAAAAATCCCTAAAACTTGTTATATAAATAGATCATTATCATTTCACGAAGTAATATAATCATTGATCACAATTATTCTATCAACAATTATCAACCTCCTCAAATCCACTATAGAATGAGAATAATTAGAGCGACTCCTTCAAGCCCAATGGAACATGAATTGATCAAGACAAACAATGAATGGTGATCTATCTATCATGCTCACCCCAATATGATCATCAATATAATATAGATATTGAAGGTTAATATGTGGACCACTACTATAGGGGAACAACTTTGGGTCCTTTCTATCAAATAGAGCTACATTGATCGGGTTCGAATGATCAACACCCACCATGACGAAAGATCACATGATTTAGGAAACCTATCATATTGTACATAAATTAACTATTAAATTGATGTGAAATGATATTCTCTTATTTTCATTAATTCATTTGGAAATATTATTTGAAAAAAAATCATGACAGCCATATATATTACATAGAAAATGATCAATTAAATATAATAAAAAATACGTCGTACATAGTCCTTATCTTGTGCATGAAAAAGGTTAAAACAATCAAATTGTATGAGATAATTCAATTTTATATTAACAAATATTTATTAAATTATCTTTCATTACAAAATTAAATGTTAAATTTCATTTCATGTTTTATTATTTCATTATGTGATCATGATGATCTCATATTACTCCTCTTCATTTCTCAGATACATTGTCATAAATTGTTAATAATTAACTATGATCACATCTAAATAAATCTTTAAAACGTTCCAACATCTATGGCTAGGAAACAATGTTTTTAATGGTTTTTACCCATTTATCATATAAAGTGTATCATTTTGTATTACACGAGGTCACCCTTGTGGACTTTAGGTGATCATGTAATGAATCTTTGAGACAACATTAAATAAAATGTCTGTTGAACAGCTGGGTGGAACATAGTTTTTCTATACTATAGGCTATGTATATTTCCTTCATGATATGCATTATATGTGTTTTCATGGTGGAATCATAAGGTTAATACACCTAATGTTATTAATAAACTATGTGTATTTAATACATGACACATCAGGTTTCCACTTGTACAACATGAAGTAAACACCATGTATAATTTGTACACATATTTTACCTAAAAATTTGTCACTAGAAGTAAAAATCATGTCCCTATGCATGTATTGAAGATATATTGAAATGAAAAGTACACACTTTGTGGCATGTATTCATAGGTTGTGTACATTACCTATTTATGTTGAAAATATTAAATTTAATATATTACACAATTTAAAATAATCACCTTGAGTTCAATATGAAATTAAATTAATAGTACATGTTGGTCGTTAGGTTTTAAATTATTTTAAATGCTTGATTAGTGTTGTGTAATATTCAAATCTACAGGTCTTGTATGGTCATTTCATATTAAATGTCCATCACGCATTAAATTTTTCATGAAACATAATTATCATGTTTCCTAATGTTTATTTATTTTTACAATATACCCCTTGTGATTACAATACATTTCATGTTTGTAATTTATCATGTGAGTGTATTATATCCAATATAGACTATACTGATTTGTTCAAACATTCACTGATGGGTTTCTTCTATGTATGGTGTTATATACAATTTTATTAAATTTTATATAAAATAAATTAATTGTTTTTATTTATAATTAAATATATTTTTAATATCTTAGAAAATTTAATGGAATGAGATAAAAGTAGTTAATTGTTTTATAATATATTTAATTTGATTAATTCAAGTGTGTTTTATCTTATTAGAGAATGAATTCTAATTAATGTCAACTAGTACTTTTAAATGTGTATTCATTTCATGTGTATGATTGATCTTGATACTTGACCCAGAATCTATAAGAGTTGGTATTATATAATTTAGTTTTGTTTCATAGTTTTTGGTAATATATTATTAAATTTAATATGATTTATGTATGTTGTCCCCCACTTATTTTTTATGTAGAACATGCATGTCTAATATTGTTTTATGTTATTCCTATTAACCAATCCTTTGGTTCCCCTATAAATCATGTCAGTTATAAATCGAATGTAATAAATAGAGTATTTTAAGGTGAATGGATATAGTTCAAGAAAGAACCAATAGGAATCCAACATGGGTGATACATATTAGGTCAAGTTTAACACTAAAAATTGATCTAAGAGTTTCACAATTAGTTTTCCACTAGGTTCATGGGTAGATTTATTTTATGAATAATAAATAACTCAATATATAATATAATTACTACTTAATTTATTTATCTATTTTATTTCCATCCAGTGCATAAAATATTTTAGGCTGGAAAGATTCATATACCATAAATAAATTGTTTAATATTATAATAAAGAATTAAAACAAATGTATTATGCATAAATATTTTATCAGAACATTGATAATCTCTTAATTAATATCCAAAAAATATCAAAAATACATGTAAATATAAAATATGATAAATTTTTGAATAATAAAAAAATCCTTAAAGTTAATATTCATACATTAAACCTTCTATTGCTTGAATTAAGATTAACCCATAATTAAAGTGTCCCTTTGACCTTTGTCAGTGGAACTTTTAATTATGGGATTCATTATAAATGATTGTGGGTTGACATGCCCAAATATATATTGTGTTTAATGGAATCTGTTTGTCCAAAAAAATATTAGAGACAAATGTTTAGGAAATATGATCAAGATTTCGGGATTGGGGATTAAAATCATCGATTCAAGGAACATCCTATTTGATCATAGCAATACCACTAAACTAAATACATTCTTATAAATTAAATGGTCATCATATGGATTATAAGAAGGGAAATTGGGATATTTTCCACCATAATGTCTAAACTATGGGGAATTCCATGGTTAACGGAGGTTCCATCGACACATTATAAAATATTGAGATAAATAAAAAATTTTGATTAATTTATCTCACATAATTTTTAATAAATAATGTTATTAATAATATGAACATAAATCATTGTAGAAAAATGTTAATTTCATCAACCCCATTATCCATGTGGTCAGTTTCATAGAAATAATATATCTTAACTAGTATATACATCCTGGAACAGTAATGAGTGTACATGTTATTTTATTCCGTGAACCGAAGTCATATGTGATATAATAATTAATCCCTACTCAAACTACTAAGGAGGTGAGTGATGGTGAGTTCAATATATATGAAAATCACATGAACTATGAGTATATGCTCAGTGTTTAATGATGTCTTATATTTTTAGTGAACTCATAAATTCAATAGAAATCATGTATTCCAATAGAATGATATTGTTTATCCATGATCATTAAGAGTAGGTATCATGAATGAAATAGTTTGAGATATACATGGTTCCCTTCTTGAAAAATATTATATAAGTGTATCATATGGTCCTCAAGCTGTCAATCATATTGGCTATATTGAAATCCTTGAGGTTAATGGTTTTAATCTACTAGACGAACTTTTTATTCATCACATTAAATAATAAATCCCATAGAGAATATACAATATTTTTATTTGTTTTAATATGAACATCACAGTGAAATCCTACTTGGATCTTCTAACTATAGATCACCATGTTCTATTGGATATTATGCGAGATATTATTTTTATTCTTATGGTGAATAAATAGAAATGTAGGAAGAATAACTCCAACTATAAATCCAAGTATAAATATTTGACACAACTACCTAATAAAAGGTGAGGTTTCTTAAGAAAATGAAGGGAATAAAACAATATCTATTTCATATGTGGAAATATGGGCCACTAGAAGAAAACCTTCACCCATGAAATGAATGAGAAAGGTTAATGTGTCTTTGTTATCAAATATAAGGTATCTGTTTCTAAAAATAATGTATTATATAATGTATTTGGTTAAAAAAATATGTTTTTAAATATAAAAACCTTGTAGTTTCAAGAATATTATTGAAGGTAATGTAGACTTTTTAGCATGTAATAGAAGCAAACTTGGTGTTGTGGCTATTGGTGACAACAACACCACATTGTCAAAAAAAAAGATATTTTTTAAAGGATTGTTTTTATGTTAATTCATCCACCAAAAACGTTATTTATATACATGGATTCATAAGGATGGGTTTACTTTCAAATTTTAAATACGGGTTTCTTTTTCATTAATAATTCTTTTTTATGGTAATTTATATTTGAATAACCTCATTAATGTGTATATTTTAAAAAATAAGAATGGAAATTGATACTGATAAAAGTTCCCAGGAACCATACCATAACCAACTGTGGCGTAATCCACAAGGTCATCTCAATAATAATTTTTTCCCTGTATAACCTAATTTTGGATATTTGAATTCATTTTAACTAATACTACACTCTCTATTTAGCACTTGTTTTCATGGTAAAATTACCAAAACTCGATTTAGTGTAAAAGGTGGAATGTCAATGAAGCTTCTTGAGTTGCTTCATAAAAATGTGTGTGGACCATATCTAGTTGAATTTATGGTTTGGTTCTCATACATAATAAAATTTACTAATAATTTTTTTAGATAAGGATATTTCCATATAAAGTGGTATATGTCATATTATTATCATATATTCATGAGATATAAGATTAATGATTAAGGCCAATTACGTATGGAGATTAGGAATATCTACTAGGACAATGTTAAAGAATAAATTTATTCGTAATCCCTTGATTATTTATGTGAATTTGGGATTATATAAAAAAACATGCCTCCATATATACCATAATTAAATAGTGTTAGTGAATGGAGGAGCCACAACATGTTGAACATGGTGAGATCAATGATGATTCATTCATTAATTCTATTATCCTTTTTGGTATATTGATTACAGATCGCATCACACATTATAAAATGTGTACCTATAGTACTTCAAGATTGTATTCAATATGAAATTTTTTGTAGGAATAAACATGTTATGTATCATATACATGTGTGGAGATGTGAATAATTAGATAATTTTATTTCTAGAAATAAAATGGACCCATGAGGAACTAACTGTACCATTATAGGATACCATAAGGAATCAACATGGTATTACCTATATAACTACTTAGATAAATATGTTTCTATTTAAAGATATCTAATATTCCATAATATTGTACATATATATAAATGATATAGTGTGGGAGAAAAATAATTTTATGAGGTCATTTTTATGTTAAAAAATTGTTACACCGGAATAGATTACACAATACATCATGGAAGTGGATGTTTCATATACACTAAAACATTATACGATTATAAGAGGCATTAAAGAACCACAACAATATGGATTTCTAGTCACTGAGGATGATGAATCATTATTAGTTGATAATAATGATCATGTAACCTACAAGGAATTAGTAAACGGTATATAACATATAAAATTTAATGATGATCTTACTTTTGAAATGGACTACCTACATAATAATAAATAGTGGTTTTTTATCATAAAGTATGTGTAATTACTGTTTTATGCATATGGGTATTCAAGAATAAATTATACATGGATGGACACGTTTGAACCTATAATGCACAACTTATTGAAAAAGGGTTCAAATAGTGTTATTCAAAGAACTATGATGAAATGTTTTCATTAGTGAAAATCCTAAAATCTATCTAAATTATGATTTATATAGTATCTTAAAAAGTCTATAAATTTTTTTGGATGTATTTAAAAATATCTTTCCTTAATGTGATATTAAAAATGATGTCTATATGACATAACATTAATGGTTTGTGAATCAATTGTTTTCCAACAAATAATTCATATTTCCCAGATCCATTTAATGATTAATTAAATAATCATTGTCATTAAATTTATATTTCGATTAAGCAACAACATAATTTTGTTTCATAAAGCGAAAATGTGAGTCCTGTATATATAATTAATTTAGTGGTAGTGAGGTTGATTTATGGATAGTCTGTATCGATTAAATAATACTCATTGAAAAAAATACTAGTCCAACTATTCAGTAATTCTTGGTTGGAAACATTCTTATCCATGAGTAACTTATATGAAACATCATATAATATTGGGATGAAGATCCATTAAGATATATCCAAGAGTCTCCTAATACTTTTTTGATATATTAAAACCACCAAGTTACGATACATATACAATAAAAAATAGTCCAATAGTTTTTTGTTTCTAGTTTCAAAAGGATTTCATCTGTTATGGTAAATGTCCCTTTTGTCACATGATATGAAGATATATATTGGAAATGATACCATATGTCTCATCAATTGGGTCATTCATATAATTTATACTATGTACTAGTATAAATTTCACCAACACCTTAAGAGCAGTAGCAATATATATTTCTAGTCAATATTACCACCATTGGATTGAATCCAAGAATAACCATATATATCTGATACATACAAAAAAAATATTCCCACTATATAGAGGATATAAGGTTCTACTAATTAAAGGATATGAATATTCCATTTCCAAATAGATAATGTTGATCTGAAGTAATTGTAGAGACACATCTTCACTATCACCATATATTTTTTTTGAGTTGGAAGATTTCAAATAATGTTATGGTTGTGGGTTCTACAAAATAGGGAGTATATTTTGAAAACTAATGATTCTAAATAAGTGATTTTAATTTGAATATTTTTCTAATATCATGAAATGATTCCTATAAGTATGGTCCATATAATAGTATATTGTGATAATGTTATAATGGTGGACCATGTAATGGAAAAAAATGTCACCTTAGCGGATAGAGAATATAGTTTATAAATGTAATATATGATTAGAATTTTCATAGAGAAGTGATATAAAAGTGATAAGAGTTTAGAAAGAATAAAATGTGTATGAATCCTTTTAAAAATTTATAACTCATCATAGATATGATTATCATGTGGGAGCTAGTAGAATAAATGACATTAATATTTGTCTGTAGGCCTTGATGATGTTTTTTGGAGTTGATGTCTTTATACGAATAGTGTTTACATTAGATTTCATATAAAACGAAACAAGTGAATATTAAATAGGATATCATATTACATACCATTTATATTACTTTTCAATTTAATGAAATAATTTCCTAAAATATCTGTCACATTGAAATTGTAATTGCAGTTCTATGTTATGAGGAGAACCACTAAATACCATGGTGATATTCTTAAACGTTATTTTACATATGGATAAAACTCTATTATGGGGCTCATTGTTTTTTACTATCATATTGGAATACTCATAAGAATATGATACATTTTCACATGAGTATTTAAAAATCTATTTTCCAAGATGGGATATTTTGATAAAAGTCCTGCCATAAGAAATCCACAAGTATATGTGCATTGGATATTCTAGTTTGTGAAAATGTGTAATGATGAAAATATATTATAAATATTATAAATGTATATCATTACTCTTGAACATAGATATATATTCAAAAACAATGATGATATAGTCTAAGGTTATGTTTGGTACATTGGATTTATCATGAATGACATGTTATTAATGTTTAATTTGATGAAGGGGGTTTCTCTTCCAAATTTGTGGATGTGGATATTAAAAACCATGTTTATTTTAGGTATATAAAGTAATATATTTCAAGAATATTGGTCGATTATTTGAGTTTTAAACCCTCTTGATGAGACATCAAGAAAAATCAATTGTATTATATGGTTCGTGATTGTATGTGGTTGTTTAATTTCTGATATTGACATATTAGACTTGGGATCCAAGATGTTTTTTAGATAGTAATGCTATACTTTATGAAAGATATTCTTATTCCGATGAGGAATATTCATGTATGGTGACACACTAAGTGTTTCTATATACCTAAATAATTTTTTTAATATAATTATTAGAATTAATCTCATTCTCATGCTTTAGGAATAATTTTATTCAGTATTCAATAATAGAGTAAATTAAATAACTATGTTTTCACAAGGAAATTTTATATTTACATTTGTATATAATATCTATTTGTTTATTTATTTATTAAAAAATTATTTTATTAAAATTTTATTCAGGTATTATATAAATAATTAGAATGATGATCAGACAAAGACATGGTCCAATAATAAATATTACTTTTCATGATTGTAAAATAATATTTTTTGTTACACCATTTAGGGAACACAATTGGATAATAAGAATATCATTTTATTAAATTTCGTGGGTTTTAATGTTGTTTTAATAAATTATTAAGGAAACATGTGAAATTATATAAATATTAATCCCTAACCCATTGTTTATAAATAAAACACCATTATTTTAAAGAGTATGCTAATATTTTTGTATAATACTTCTCTCTCGAATTGTAACACCCCAATCTTCTATAATACGCTTCTATTTGAATAATACAGTAGCGTGTGTTGTACTCAACTTTGAGTTCTTACACAACACAACCAATCAAACTAGCAGTTATCAATATTAATACACATTTTTTGAAATTATATACATTTTATCATTTAAAATAGACTTCATTTTTGGATTCAGAATATCAAAATTATCCTAGGATTAAATTTTGGTATTTTTCTGAAAACATTCAATTTTTGATGAATAGTAAAAACCCTCAGTTATAGTTTAAAACCGAGTTTTTATTTAAATAATTATTTATGTTATTTAAATTTATTTTAGTTAAAAATAGATATATAATACCAATATAAGTTCAATTTAAATCATTGGATTCAGTTTATAATAATTTTAGATATATAAAATTTTTATGGAACTTTTCACCGTCTTTTACCCATCTCCTAGCAGAATTTGTAAATTGACATAAAACATAATCTTACTGCTTCTGTGATTTGAATTTATAAAATCCAAAAGACATGGTTAATATCAAGGATTAATATGTGGTTCAATAAAATAAAAATTATTTTTTCTGAATAGTAACGTTTTAATTTTATTTACCACAGTTAAAACTAAATATTGTAATTAAGGGTAAAAATGATATTATTATTACCCTAACACATTTCCTAATTCTAGTTTATACGTGTAATTCGACCAAAAAAACCTTACGAATAAAATATGACCCTTTAGGTCCACCTGGATTAGATTAGGAAATTTATTATTATTTAATTTAAAGAAGAGTTAAAAGTGTTAAATTCAACGTTTATTAACTAAACCATTCTTAATATATTGTTATACAAAAGATAAATTCTACTATAAATATTAATTAGAAACAGAAAAATATTTAATACATCATGGTATTTTATTTATAATTTTTATACATTAAATTATTAAATTTATTTATGACACAAAGATGATGTAGTAATTACCTTATTAATGAAAGAATCAAATAAATGATATTATAAATATTAAAATAAATATAATTTCAAAGTTTTTATGACATCCACGAAATTTATATGTGATTATGAAATGTTTGGGATAATTAATTGTATCCTTTTCGATGTAATAATGTCGCGATGACTTTTAAAAAAACTAAATACCAAATAGTGTCAAAATTGACATAAATTAATATTTAAAATAAATACTATATTATTGGTTGATATAATATTCCTAAAAATTTATGGTTCGGAAAATGGGCTTAAATAATACAATATATGTCATTAATGAGCCACTTTATGTTCTCTTGGAAGTTTAATGTATGTGTATTAACATTATATAGTAAAAATATAAGAAGACACGGTAAAAGTCAAACTATTTAACTAAGAGTTAAATCTAAATAATAAGGTTTAAATGGTAACCTAAACATGTCTAAAAATGATTGGTTGAGAGGATTTTGACCCATAACCACATATGGATCGAAATAAATTCATATATAACCCTTATAAACCTAATATGATTGTATACTAAATTAATACTTTAATCTTTTCCTAAAGTGACCCTCACCCCACTTATAAAAGGGCACTTACCCTTCTCTCAAAATCACACCTCCAAATCCATTTGTATTAGCGAAAAATGGCGCAAATATCCTCAAAAACTCCCTCACTTAATCCTAGAGGCCTTATTTTGATCCGAAAGCCAACTTAAGAAGCCCTTTGGATCAAATCATAAGGAAGAACCCGACGAAGAGGTAATGATTTCACAACAATCTTTCCATTTCCTTTCTTCTTACACTTCTTATTTCTTGGTTATTTCCATTATAAAATAATTAATCCAGTATATTCTATATAATTTGATGTTATTATAAATATGTCACAATTATATTCATTATTCTATCAATCTTATGTATGATAATGTCACTATGCGTGCGTACGTATGGCTTACCGTCTCCACATCGTGGTGTAATTTGTTATTCAACACTATGTTATTTGGATGTATATAAAGATGTGTCATATGTATATAAATTATGAAAATAACATGATAATGTATCTGAAAAATTAATATTCCATCCAATTACACACCTTTGATGAAATGATATTGTCTCTCGTGCGTACGTACGGATTACCATCTCCACGACGCGATGAGATTCATTTCCACATTCACCATTCATCGACGATAATAAAAATATATATTACTAATATGTTTGTAATATATGAAATAATAATTCTACTAGAGATATATATATATATATATGTACTTAAATATATTTTATTCACTTAGTTCCGTTCAATACGTTATGAAAACAGAAACAACGTTTATGCGTACATACGGACTACCGTCTCAAAAAATGTTTTTTTCCATTTCATATATATATCTATTATACATAATTATATTATAAATATATATGATATATAAATAATTTTATTATATTCTGGAAGTATTTAAATCATGATATATGTGATACAATCAAGATTAACAAGTTAAAACACGTACGATAAAGAAACCCATTATTACATAAAATGTTAATTTAACATCGAAATTATTATTAAATGGGTAGTATAAAGTCATAAATGAATAATATATGATATAATAAATATTAATATGGTTATGTTATAATTTAATAACATAATATGGTCTTCATACAGGTGGATAAACATACCCTCTACTAAAGTAAAGTGCAAGGTAAGGGGTTTTCATCTAAATCCTTATTCCCATGACATTCGTACCATATTGCCACTATTACCATTTCTGTGGTCTATGTACTGCCCATAATTGTATTATTTGTGTAATAACCATTAATTTATATGTATTTACATATTCATCATATGATAACACATTCATGGGGTGTATGTTTTGTAATTTTCCAAATTGGTACAGGTTTATTTCACAATCTCTTTATTATCCGAGGTTGTTTATACATAATTATCTATTGAGACCTCTTTATCATCTACATCCATGTTTCGGAAAAAGGTATCTCAAAAAAATTTACGATTTTACATAATATTGGTTAAAGACATTTATACTCTTGTTTGACTTTTTATAAGAAGTTTATACAGTATTCATTCTGTTGTTTTCCAAACAAGGTCTTTTTGACCTTTTCGATAGAATTAAGGTTAGAATGCCTTTTTTTAACTTATACGGCAGCTGAGGCTATTTCATGCCATTATAAAATATTCGAAGCTTCCCTTACAAGCATATAAGAATATTTTGAAATTAAATGTTTTATTTTATAATTATGTGACTTTTAAATGATTACAAAATGAATATTTTAAGAATTTTTGAAAGGTACTCATTATCTAGATCAAAATTTTAAATGTTTTAAAGATTTACTTTATAAATATTTTTAATTAATTTCCATGTTTTCAACATGATTTTAAGGATTTATTTATATAGAAATATATTTTCAGAAATGATATTTATTTTCAAAAGTTTCAAAGTGGTGTGGGGAACTTTGATTTAAAAATCTCTTTTAAATTACTTCCTTAATAAATGTGTAACTTTTAAATGACTTCAAAAAAGAGATATTTCTCTCAAATAGTTTTGATTTCATCTATTTCAACATACTATGATGGATTTTAAGCTTATTTGAAGTTGATTTATTATGATACAGAACATATATACTGTATTGATGTTTTTTGATATGTTTGACTGTGGATGTGCTATTTTAATACCATTCATGGTTTATGGAGAACGTATTGACATTTCATATGCTTGTTTTAATATGAATGTTTATGTTAGTTTTAAACCTGTTCATATGAGGAATGCATTAGATTTAGAATGTGATGGGTGGAGCCCGCTATAGATCCTTGATTCATCGGTAGGTCTCATGAGAGAAACTATTGTCTTGGCACAAGGCCTTAACAAAATCATATTTGTAGTCTTGGCACAAGGCCTTGAATATGAGGTTGTGATAGTCTAGAATTATGTATTCCATCAATATGAAAGTGGTTAGTGATATTTCATGTGATTATTCGATTAGAAGAATATCCATGTGAATACGTAAATGGCATTACTTAATTTTATTTTTTCCATATTATGTTGATGTTTATGTTTAAAAGGTTTTTGTTTTAGTTATACATTACCTTAAATGATTATTATTATTTATGAACATTTCCACTGTATTGTTATCCATACTAAGCATCTGAGCTCACCCCTTTCTATGTTTTATTTCTCCCTGGATTCCAGGAAGTGTATTGTGATTGATATGCAGGGTTAAGACAAGGAAATAATGGAATTCATAAAAAATTATTTATGTTGTTTTGTATGTATTAAATTGTAATGTAATATTCATATATGTAATATATTTTCAAAGACTTCTAAACCGATAGGTCCTTCGGGACTTGATTCCTTGTAATCATGCCAATGTATTAAAAAAATGCATCGAATCTGGGTAACTGGGTTCGGGGTTTTACAGTTGGTATCAGAGGAAGTTTAACAACAACCTTGGAAGCTATATTCAGATAAACTCTTTTTAGATCACATAGACCTAAGACAGAACTTGAGGATTAATATAGGATAAATTCCTAGAATTTTGGTAATGTATAGATTTTCTGAGTTTTCCAAGCAAATACATCCCTGTCTGGATACGAACAGGTAGGGTCGGCTCTGGCACAGATGTACCTAGGGGTAAAACCTGAAAACCCCACATTGAGCTAGACTTGAACAAGAACTGGTGCACAATAATGGGCCTTGTTGTACTCTTGGATACGACACTCATGGGGGATATGATTATGATAATTTTCATTTTCTTTACAAATAATAATGAAGTGTTTCTGAGTATATACTTCCTCAATGAAAACATCTTTATAATTGTGGATTATGTCCATAAACCATTCGATTTATGTTAGGAATTTTACAAGTTTGGAATTATTCATTTCAATTTACAAACTGATCTAGTTTATGCCATTGTATAGAAATGGCGCCCAGTAGAAGGAATGGGAACTCCCACAATACGTATAATCCAAAGAGTAAGAAAGATCATATCTTTCACAGTATTAAGCGAACATTTAGAATTGAAATAGTCTCCAATGTATTGTCAACATATGAATAAATAATATCATGTGTTAATAAGATTAGTAAATAATTCTCTGAGTCCTATGGATTTGAAGGGAATCAAGAAAAGAAAAGGATGGAAGAGAGAATGGTGGATAAAGGGAAGAGGGAAAAGAAGAATTTTCCCATATGTGATAACTGTGGGATGAAACACCCTGGAACATTCCTGAAGGGAATGGGAGTTTGTTATAAGTTTGGAGAAGAAGGACACCATGTATGTGATGGAAAAGGTATTAAAAAGGTTTCAAATGTACAATCCTTCATGTGCAAGAAGTAGGGACACTATGTGAACCAATGTCCAAATCATCAGAGTATGCCCCAAATGATGCTATTGGATAAAAATAAAGTTATGATACTACCACATATGGGAAGGAATGATTATGGTTCTTATGTTGTTGTTAGATAATTATGTCATTTGAGTGTGGAATCAATAATGTACTGGTTATAATAATTATGGAGTATATAAGTATTGTATTGTAGTACTATTTCTTTAAGGACTTGAGATTATGTGGAACCGTGAAAAGTGACTCAATAGCAGGTTATATTTTTGGAAAATATATGGTCAAGAGAAAGATAAACCATAATATGGTTTTGATACCGAGGTAGTGATTTTGGAATAATACATGATTGATTTGGATAAATTATATTGGATATTCATGACTACTTTGAAAATGATTAATGATTTGTATGTTCCATAATTATTGGAGTTTACAAAATTTTTGGATATAAGGAGTATATCCAATATTCTATAAGGAGAAAGGAATCATGAATGTAATCAATAAGGTTTTATGGTAATTTAGGATGTTGCAGTGTTTTAAAAGAATACCTGATGAAGGTTTTCACATGTTATTACGTAATAAAAGGATCATCATTGTGATTAAATTCCTTATAAATTTTGGACTGTGATTTTGGAAAGAAGTATTATGGATAATTTTATTTTGAGATTATTTTTGGATTTCCATAAATGGAAAACCCAGAGGTCAGGCGACAACCTGTCGTGTCCGGCAACGCCGTGAGACTTGAACCCGCAACCGAAGGGAGACATGGGTGTATCACCTACCACTGGCCCATGTGATGTCCTGGATTGAATAATGTAGTATTTTTTTAAAAAAAATCTGGTAGATGAATTATAAATTTATTTTTTTGAACCCTATATGAATAAGATAAATATAATATTATATTTATGTTCTATTATCTTTTAGAGTAAAAGATGAGTTTGTGGTAGAATTTAGTTAAAGGATGGGACTCTACTTGTCAAGTATATATATTTCTTCTTGTCTTATTCTATTATGAAATTAATTCTTATACTTTAGTGAAGGGATATTAAGACCAAAAATTTGTTATCATAATACCATAGGTTTTGGTGAACCGATAGTATTTTAAATCATCATAGATTGATTAATTTATGGCCCTTAATTTTACACTTGTTTGTGATTGATGACCTCAATCACTGCCTATAAATATTTACATTTTTCCTCCAATTATATGTCTTTAATTTTCACCAATGTTCTCCTAATAGAGGTCATAATTTGGTGGTGACCCTTTCATTTCCTTTTTCCACTTATTAAGACTAAATTTTATTAACCTAATTTCAGATGTGGGTTTTCCCAAAGGTATTTTCTATTTTGAACCTTTTATTTTGGAAAAATAATTTCAAATTTTGAGGAGGAAATTTATTGAAGAAGGCGAGAATTTAACACCCCAAGATTCCATGATACACTTCTCTTTGAATAATAAAGTAGCATTGTTGTACGCCATTTCGAGTTATAACACAACACAACCAATCAAACTAGCCGTTATCAATAGTAATAACCACCTTTTGAAATTATATAAATTTTAACTTTTATAATGGACTTAATTTTTTGATTCAAAATATCAAAAATAGCCTAGGGTGAAATTTTGGTATTTCTCTGAAAACTTTCACTTTTTGATGAATAGTGAAAAATAATATGGTATAGTTTAAAACCAAATTTTTTTTCAAATAATTATTTATTTTATTTAAATTTATTTTAGGTAAAAATAGATAAATAATACCTATATAGTTTCAATGCAATTCATTGGAGTATGTTTATAATAATTTTAGATATATAAAAATTTTATTGAACTTTTCACCGTCTTTTACATATCTTCTAGGAGAATTTATAAATTCACATAAAACATAGTTTTAAGACTTCTGTGAGTTAAATTTATAAAATCTAAGAGACATGGTTAATATCAAGGAGTAAAATGTGGTTCAATAAGATAAAAATAATTTTTGGTGAATAGTAACATTTTACTTTTATTTACCATGGTTAAAAGTAAATACGGTAATTAAGGGTAAAAATGATATTTTTATTACCCTAACACATGTACTAATTCTATTTTATATGTGTAATTCGTCCAAAAACATCGTTAGGAAAATATATGACCCTTTAGGTCCACCTGGATTAGATTAAGACATTTATTGTTATTTAATTCAAAGAAGAGATAAACGTGTTAAATTCAATGTTTATTAACAAATCCAATTTTAATATATTGTTATACATAAGATAAACTCGACTATAAATATTCATTGTAAATTTAAAGTGATTTCATACATCATGGTATTTTATTTATAATTTTTAGACATTAAATAATTAAATTTATTTCTGACACAATGATGATGCAGTAATAACCTTATTAATAAATGAATCGAATAAATGATATTATAAATATTAAAATAAATATAATTTCGAAGTTTTTATGACATAAAATAATTTTCTATGTGAATATGAAATTTTAGGGCTAATTAAATGTATCTTGTTCGAAGTAATCAAGTTGTGATGACTTTAAAAAAACAAAATTCCAAATAGTGTCAAAATTTACATAAATAAATATTTAAAACATATTTTCTATGATTGGTTGATATAATATTCCAAAAAATGTAAGGTTCAGAAAAAGCGCTTAAATAATATTATATATGTCATTAATGAGCCACTTGAGGTTCTCTTGGAAGTTTATAGTAAGTTTATTTACCATATATAGTAAGAATACACGAAGACACGATAAAAGTTAAACTATTAAGCTAAGTGTTAAATCTAAATGATAATGTTTAAATGGTAACATCAACTTGTCTAAACACTATTGGTTGAAATTAGTTCGACCCATAACCACCTAAGGAGCAATATAAAGTCACTTGGAACCATTATAAACCGAATATGTTTTTATAATAAATAAATACTTTAATATTTTACTAAATTGATACTCACCCCTCCTATAAAAGGTCACTTACCCTTCTCTCAAAATCACACCTCCAAATCCATTTAGCTCGGCCAAACCCTACCCAAATATCCTACCAACTTCTCTCAAATAATCCTAGAGGCCTTAATTTGATCATAATGCCATCTCAGTGATCCCTTTTGATCAAATCAAAAGGAAGAACCCAAAGAAGAGGTAATGATTTCACCAACAACTTTCAAGTTCCTGTCTTCTTCCACTTCTTCATTCTTTATTATTTCCATTAGAAAATAATAAATCCAGTATTTTATATATTTTTTGATGTTATTATAAATTTTTCACAACTATATTCATTATTATATCAATCTTATGAATGATAATGTCACCATGCATGCGTACATACGGCTTACCATCTCCACGCCGTGGTGTAATTTGTTATAAAAAACTATGTTATTTTGATGGATATAATGATGAGTAATATGTATATAAAATTTTAAAATAAAATTATAATGTATCTGAAAAATTAATATACCATCCAATTCCATATATTTTCACTCGTGCGTACGTACGGATTACCATCTCCACGATGTGATGAGATTTATTTCAACATTCACCATTCATCGATGATTATAAAAATATATATTACTAATATGATTGAAACATATGGAATAATAATGCTACTGGATATATATATATATATATATATATATATATATTCACTTACATATATTTTATTCACTTAGTTCCGTTTAATACGTTAGGAAAACAGAAACAACGTTTATGTGTACGTACAGAATACCGTCTCCATAAATGGTGTTTTCCATTTCATATATATATATATATATATTATAAATAATTATATTCTAAATATATATGATATATAAAGCATGTTTTATATTCTGGTATTATTTAAATAATGATCTAATTGATACAATCATGAGTAAAAAGTTAAAACACTTATGATAAAGAAACTGATTATTACCCAAAATGTTAATTTAACATCGAAATTATTATTAATTTGGTGGTATAAATTCATAAATGAATAATGTATGATATCATAAATATTAATATGTTTCTGGTATAGTTATATAACATACTACAGTCTTTATATAAGAGGTTAAACGTACCCTCGACTAAAGGAATGTTCAAGGTAAGGGGTTTTCATCTCACTCCTTATTCCCGTGAGATTCATACCATATTGCCACTATTAGCTTTTGTGTGGTGTATGTACTGCCCATAATTGTGTTATTTGTGTAATACACTTTAATTTATGTTTATTTACATATTAATTTTATGATACCTCTTTCATGTGGTGTATGTTTCGTAAGTTACCAAATTGGTAAGGGTTTATTTTACAATCTCTTCATTATCTGAGGTTGTTTATAAGCAATTATCTGCTGAGACATCTTTATCATTGACATCCATGTTTCCTATAATGGTTTTAAAAAAGTTCTTACTATTTTACATAATATGGGTTAAATTCATTTATACCCCTTTTGGAATTTTTGTAAGATTTTTATAAAGTAATCATTCCATCGTTTTCTAAACAAGGTCCTTTTTAACCTTTTCGATAGTACTAAGGTAAGAATGTCTTTTTTAACATATACGGCGGCTGTACTATTTTCCACTGTTATAAATTAATTGAAGCTTCCCTTACATGATTATATAAATATTTTGAAAGTAAATGTTTTATTTTATAATTATGTGACTTTTTAATGAATTAAAAATTAATTTCTTAAGAATTTGTGAAAGGTACTCATTATCTAGATCATAAATTTAAATATTTTAACAATTTATCTTCATAAATATTATTAATTAATTTCCATGTTTTTAAAATGATTTTAAAGAATTAATTATATGGACATGAATATTTTGAAATGATATTTCTTTTCAAAAGTTTCAAAGTGGTGTGGGACACTTTGATTCAACGATCCTCTTTTAAATCACTTCCTTAATAAATGTGTGTCTTTAAAATGATTTCAAAAAAAGAGATATTTCTCTCAAATAGTGTTGATTTGATCTATGTCAAAATCCTTTGATGGATTTTAAGCTTATTTGTAGTTGATTTATTATGATACAAAAATTCCATATTGTATTTAAGGTTTTATAATATGTATTTTTTTTGATGTGTTATTTTTATACCATTCATGGTTTATAGAGAAATTATTGACATATCATCTACTAGTTTTAATATGAATGTTTATGTTATGTTTAAACTTGTTCATATGAGAAATGTATTGGACTTAGTATGTGAAGGGTGGAGCCCTCTATAGCTCCTGGATGCATCGGTAGGCATCCTGAGACAAACTTGGGTCTTGGCACAAGGCCTTGACAAAATCTTATTTATAGTCATTGCACAAGGGCTTGACAATGTGATTATGATAGTCTGGAATTATACATTCCATCAATATAAAAGTGGTTTGTGATATTTCTTGTGATTATTTGACTAGTATAATATCTATGTGAATAAGTAAACTACATTACTTCATTTTATTTATTCAATATTATGTTGAAGTTCATGTTTAAAAGGCTTTTGTTTTACTTATACATTGCCTTAAATGATTGTACATATTTATGAATGTTTCCGATGAATTGTTATCCTTACTGAGCATCTGAGCTCACCCCTTTCTATGTTTTATTTTTCCTAGGATTCCAAGAAGTGTATTTTGATTGATATGTTGGGTTAATCCAATGGTATAATGGCATTCATAATGGATTATTTATGTTGTATTGTATGTTATAAAGTTTAATGTAATATTCATGTATGTAATCTATTTTCCAAGACTGCTAAACTGATCGGTCCTTTGGGACATGATTCTTTGTAATCATGCCAATGTATTAAAATAATGCACCGACTCTGGGTAACTAGGGTCGCAGCATTACAAGAATTATCCTACTCCTCTAATCCATTCAATAACAAGAAGAAAAATAGATATTTTTCCTATCATTATGGAATCTGATGTGATCAAGATAAAAACCAAAAGATAATTATACTGTCAAATTATTATTTGATGGTTCGTTAGTGTTGTTTGAAGTTCATATGAGCACGTGTGGATCATCAATAGAGGGTATCTATATTGGTTACATTCATAACTACTAAATTATATCGATCATATGTGAATGATCAACATCCTCAATGAGGAAAGATATAATGATCAAAGAATCCATTCTTAATGTTCTTAATTTAATTAAAAAATTGATTTGAAGTTATCTTCTCTTGGTTTTGGAATTTTTAGGGTCAGTATTTTTTGGAAAAAATATTCTTAATGATTTTTACACATTGTTCATTTTGAATGTACCAGTGAATCCAACAAAATATGATTTGGGTACATTCCCAAACAAAGGCTTTTAATATGCTTAGAAATCTCATTAAGAATCTCACATCACTTTGGTCTAAGATATTCTCTACCAATCACAATATGAACACATCATTATTGATTAATTTATTAATTAATGTTCATGTTCATTCATGTTAATTGATTGATAAAAATGAGATCTGTTTAAGAATAATGATTTTACCCAATTTCTCAGGAGAAAAATCTATACTGTCTTGTGATCTATATAGAATTTAAATATTTGGTAACTACGATTCAATGTAAAATAAATAATAATATATTTTTTTATTTATATTACATTTTTGGATACATTATTTAAGATAATATTGGCTTGAAAATGGACAAAAATTAAGATGATTTAAACAAATTATTGAATCAATAACTAGAGAAAGAGAAGTTGAGACTCGTAGAAATTCAAGGTTATTGAATGTTAATAAATATAGCTGAATTAAGGCGAATAATATTCATATTATTTTGTGAATATAAAAAGAAAATTCAAAAGATGAATAATACTATTTTAACATTGATATTATGTTGAGTTCACACAATGAACATTTTGTGAAATAAGAGAGTCGAACATCTATATCAAGGATTGAGAAGGAAGAGGATGAACAAGAATAATAAAGAACTGGTGAAGAGTATCGAGAAAATCATTGCATCTTATTATTCTAAATAGTGTTTACTAGTAGAACTATTAATCTACACTTCTTGTTGTTGAATATCGGGTCATAATTAGTTTAGAAGAAAATATTAAAATATTTTTATCTTTATATTGTTCAATAGACTAGGATGATACGACTATAGTGTATATGCAAATACTAATGATGTTTAATTAGGGTGTATGACAATCTAATATAATTGCCGGATTAGGGTGTAGAACTAGTTCCTATTATATCCAATTTGAGAATAATGACAGAACCAATGAAAGTTAATCAATCAAATCTGGAAAGCAGAATGTTTTTATAATGGACCTTATAAATATCAAGTGTTGTTCTCTATTTTATAATTATTGAATAGAAGGAGATTATATGAGTTATTATTGATAATATCATGAAAATTAATAGGTTCAAGATGTTTTATTTTAGAATATGAATAATTTATAGAATTAAACCATTGATCTAAAGCCCCCAACCCAGTTAGTCGTCATCTGACCTAGAGCACTATATACTCAAATTTAAAATATTAGAATATAGTTTGAAATGTTATCCATGTATTGTGAGAATTTTGTAAAGGTATTGTGTAATAAAAACATTCCATAAATTCATTCCACTAAAAAGATGGCTAATTCGTGGATAAAAATATTTGGTTGGATTTAACCATTTTAACCTTGGAAGAAAAATTATCATAACATATAAAATAATCATCTTGTTTTATCATTTTATATTAAAGATAAATAAATAGTATTTTTTCCTAAAAAATTTATGAAAAAACATTATTCTATAAGAGTGTTTTTTCTATAAATAGACTATTTGATTCACTCCCAAATAGAAAAGAATTTGTTGACCCTCATTAAACTCTTGTTTTAAGGGAGGTGAAGAGTAAAATTTATTTTCATATAATATAGAATGATAAATCCCATTTCATTGTTGGGGTGGAACTTATGTTGTGGTCCATGTAATGATACATCAAAATTATTATGGTTCCAATCCTTCCATGCCCCATCACTGATTTACAACATAGGTCGCAACACATACATGATACAGGTAGGCAATGAAATTGGCATGATCTTGGTAGGTGGCTACATGAGAGTGATGAAATACTAGTGACATAGGTAGTATTATGAAAGAATGTCTTCTCACTATTTAATTAGTCCATGTTCGTGGGTTAATTGGCCTTGTCCATGTGAGTGATGTCCTCATTAATGTGTAATTATTTTTTATTAAAAATATTAAGGATGAAATTGTAGTGTTAATTTTTATGTTTAGAGATTAATTTATAAACTACATATATTGTTATTAATTGTTATAGACATATAGTTATACTCATCACTGTTTTATCGGCCTTAAGATATGTTCAAAGTTCATTTTAGTGGTTGAGAAATAAAAGTTAATTAATAGAAATCCATTTCATGCTTTATTGGATGAATTAGAAATTAGTCAAACTACAACCAAAGAATGAAATATTATTTATATTAATATAACATGTAAGTATATTAATTTATATTTATGGTCAATAAAATAATAACTCAACATTAAGATGATGATAAAAAAATGTTTTCCTTGTATGATAATTTTTGTTGAACTAATGGCCTTTTTAATCATCCTAGACTTATAACATTGAGGACCTCCCCATTTCATTTATCAATAAAATTTTTATGATTAATTAATTATTACCGTCCATATGATTATTTAAAATTTTACTCCATGTCCCCGATTTCACTTTCCACCAATGGTCTCTTATTTGGAAACCTAGTTATATGTTACATTGGGTAACCGTTATATTTCCTTATTTATTTTTCTAAAGGATATTTTAGTAATCATTTTTAACGATGTTTTTATCTATTAATAGATATTTAATGTATTAAACCATTAATAACCCATATGAATTTTTAGGGATAAATTTATTTTAAGGGGGGTATAATGTAACATCATTAGATTTTGTGACTTTTCTGATTTATTTAAAAATTATTGATATTTTTCATTTCACGCAACAATGAAATTTTATTAGTATATATTAATGAATGGAGTTTTTGTTGAATTATAAGAAATACCTTGTTAATCATGCCCTATATACAATATAAAGGTTATATTTATCTATACACTACACCAAGGTGAGCTTGCACAACACACAACATTAACATAGTTGTGATACATGCTTTACTAATTGTTACTGAACAATAATATTTTATTAAAATATTATTTTTTTAATAAGATATAAAATAAATGTTAAATTGAAGAATATTAGATTATATAACATATGAATATATATATATATATATATATATATATCTGGTGGAATTTGATGGTTCCCATTAATGAATTACGAATATAGAAACCAAATAAATATGAATGGAATGATTTTATAAATGACAATTTTTATGTAAAAAATATGACTTATCCTAATAAGTTAAATTAATTAAAACTATTGATTTATATTTATTATATTTATTTTTTACATATTCACATAAATATTTTTTATTTTTATCCACATGAGTTTATATTCATAAAATTATAACAGAACCAATATTACACATAAAAACCTATATTTTTATAAAAGCAGCTTTTACCACCTTTAAATGGAGAAACTATTTTATATATAATTTTTTCTATTTTTATAAATCTAATATGAAAAAATAAACTTTTAAATAGAATCATAAAAAATGGTTAGGAAATATTTTTTATTTTTCTTCAATGTTTATTTTATGATAAATAGTGAAAAATACAAAATTTTAATTCAAAACTGCCTTTTCATATAATTTATTCAAAATGATATATTAGATTTAAAATCTGGTATGTATTTTAATTAGTTAGTTTTTTCCATTCATTCCAATATAGGTTATTATAATCAATTACACTTTGAATTTCACTCTAAAAACATAGAAAACATTTGAAAGTGTTTACTTTAAAACCAGTATTATCATCCCATCTACGGTATTAAATTTAAATTAATTTCTAAAAATTTAATGATTGGAATTTGTAAAAATGGATTCCATATTTAGAATAATAATAAAATAAATTTTAAAGTAATTTGACCATTTTATTCTACAAAACTAATTTCTGAAAGTAATTAAAATATAATACAACTATTAATGAAAATTTATGCTTAGGAAAAGAATTAAACCTAAACATAAGGGACCAAATGACCGAAAAACTCATCCAATAGAAATATCATGTCCATTAATCTTCCATTAAAGTTAAATTATTAATATTTTTTTTTGATTTTGGATGACATGTTCTAGTTAAAAACGCAGCCACACCATACTTATTTTAAAAAATACCTTGTGAGTCATTTCCCTCCACTATAAAAGGCTGCCACATCTCCCCTTACACGCACCTCTCAAATAAAATGTGTTTAACCAATATATAATAAAATAAATTCTAAAAATCCCCCATAACGTCTTGAAATATCACTTTGGGAATAAATAAACCCAATGAATCCCTTTGGTGAAAATGAAATGGATTTACCCAAAGAAGAGGAAACACCCCTCCTCAGGATCCTTTATGTTAATTTCATTATATACCACCTCTGGACTTATTTTTACATGGATATAAAAAAATAACAGAATGAAAAATAAACTGAGATCACGTATGATAATGGTTTTACCAAATCTTACACATAATTCCATCTAATGGGTAACAAACATTTTTTTTGTGTTTAGTAAACTACCGCCTTAGGAAATAATGATTGTTCATTTTTATGAAACCCATTTCATGGTTGGGAATTATGATTAAAACTCTATTTATATTATATATGTGATATCTATTATGTATTTAACTTTCTCTAATTACTTTACACCACATAACCTTATACTTTACATTTTTTAAAATATGATATTTTCTAGGGGAAATGTAGACTACTACCCCCTCAAAATGATGTGATTCATTCACAAACTACATGGAATGTTTTAAGGATTTTTTTAGTGAAATTTTATGATATATAAACCATATTAAATCTTATTTAATTATATTTTTATCTTATATACATACATGTCATTTTATTTCTCTCTTTCAATACGACAATTATATCGAAACAAAGTTCATGTGTATGTACAACCTATTGTCTCCATGAAAGATGTATTCCATCTCATAATAATATATTCTATAAGTCATTATAATACACATATAATGAATATGAAATATAAATATATCATGTTATATATTATGGGAACATGATATATGTATAACGACTAATGATATAAAAAAATTAAGAAACTTGTGAAAATTAAAGAGAATATTTCCCGAAGCATAACCATAACATGAAATTATTAACAAGTGGGTAACATAATGTAATAATAAAAAATTGGTTTTAGATATATGAATATGGTTCTATGATAGATTTATAATAAACTTATATTTATTATACATGAGTTTTGATTGATTACGATGAGATTCAAGACATAATGTAATGCAATTTCATCTCAGTTTTCTATTTCGGTGAGCTATATGTCTTATTCACCAGTCATTTATTGTTTGTGGTGTGTGTAGTACACATGGATGTATTTTATTATTATTATATATAAAATCATTTGTATATAAATATCCATTTTATAGTCTTCCATTCAGGTGTTTTATGTTTTAAAAGATACCAAGTCGGTAATGAAATTTTGTCCCACTTTTCCTTCTTTGAGACACATGCCATGTTATGCACCAATATTTTTTCAATGAGGTGTATATAATGCCTTTGAAATTTAATATAATTAATTTCCTCATTTTCATGAAATTTTATGTTTTATTTAATGCTATTCATTCCATTGTGGTATGATTCAGTGTTTCCTAATTATTAATGGTTTATAGTTACAATTTCACTGTTTATCATGATTGTTTATGATTATTCTCCCATTGATTAAATATTTTGATATATCTCTAAAACAAATCTATTTTTCTTTAATAAATTGTGGTTATTTATGTTATATCCACGAAATGGTTCCATTTTTTCCACACTTTGGTACATAATATGATCAGGAAAGTGTTTTTAATAAAGTCTTACATTACCTCCCTCTTTGGTTGGAAATCTATGTTCCATACAAACCATGTTTTATAAAAGGTTTAGAATATTATTAAACTATTATAAGAACATATTTTAATGAATTTATTACTCTTTTTTATGTTTTAAACCAAAGGGATTTTTAAAATGGAATATTATGGTTTTTTTAGTCAAAGAAACTTTCTAATATTTTTATTGTGAAAAAATAACTATCGACATGTATCGATTTACCATCATCATTCCTTTGAAGCTTACATTACAAGATTTTAATGTTTTTTAAATAAATGTTTTTCTTAATATTCTGTAAATTCATTTGTTTTATGTGTGTTTTCAAATAAAAATGTTTTCAAAAAATATTTATGCTTTAATTTTTTAAAATGATTTTCAAAACCCCATTTATATGATTTCAAATGGTTGTTTTTAGAGAAAGGTTTTTCAATAATCTATATTATATATTTATATATTTCCAATGTATTTATAAAGGGAAATGTTTTTCCATTGTTTTTAATATTATTTTCAAAATATTCAATAAAATTGGTTTCAAAATGTTTTCAATCATCTTTTTTAAGTGCATAGTGAAAAAGTTAATTAGCATGTTTTCATGCTTTCTTTATATGTTTTGATAGTATTTTCAAAGAACATGGTTTTCAAAACGTTTTAGGTATTAAAATCCTTTTTCAATGGATAATGGATATAGTCCTAGATAAATGTATTTAAAGGGAATCTCAAAATTATTTCCCATCTAAGACAACATCTGATAACATTTATTATAACTCCTTCCTAGGAAACTATTCGAAGCTTCCATTCATGTTCTTTATTTTATTGGTTTTTTATGAAATTTCATTTATGAGAACATGTTCTTATTCAATGGTTGATATGGTTATGAAACTCATTCCTTTTCCATAGGTTATATTTTATTTAAACCTATTCCTCTTCTACGGGTTATAGGATTAGGATACTTGTTTCTTTTCAATGAGTTATACTATGATAAATTCTTATGAAAACCACTTCCTTTCACAGGTTATTATAGTATGAAATGGTTATGAAATATATATATTTTCCATATAATATGATATTATTAATTGTTTAAAATACAAATTTCATTTTGTTGGTTATGATGTGATAACTTTTCATTGTTCATGATATGATGGATGCTTTATTAACATGTGGAACATGCATGTATGAGTTATTATATGACCAGTGGGACATATTTCTCCCTTCATTGCATTGGGTAATGATGGATGAATTATGAGTATATATGTTATGTGAGCACCTTATTACATGTTCACAGTGTTATGCATGGACCTTATTTCATGTCCATATGTTTATGTGTGTACCTCAATACATGATCATAATGTTATGCATGGACCTGTTTTCAAGTACATATGTTTATGCATGAACCTGCTGACATTTTCATAAAGTTATGCCTGTTCTTTATTATGGGTTCATAATTTTATGCATGAACTAGATTACTTTTTCAGAATGTTATGCATAGACCCTGTTATGTGTAAATAAGTTATAAGTGAATCTAATTAAAAGTTTGTAATGTTATGAGTGAACCTGATTTCATGTTCACAACATTATGAGAGGACTTGTATGCACATCCATAAGTTTCTGAGAAGGCCTGATTTCATGTCTTTAACGTAATGAACGAACCTATTTTTACTCATACATGTTCATGATGTTATAAGTTGAAATTTATTCCACAATTCCTTGTCTTATTAATATATAATTCATTCATATATTACATTTCTGATTATTTAATAATTTAATTTTTTTAACTGAAAATCAATATGAAATGTTTCATGTTTATTAGAATTAAAATGCAATGTATGATCTCCTAATGATACTGCCATGTCCTTGTACCGTTATGGTCATGTTATTCTTGTATATTTTATTTATTTTCCCTTACTAAGAATTCGAGGTCACTCTTTCCTTATGTTTCCATTCCTTGTGATAAAAAGAAATGTTTTTATGTATAATTACTTAGTGGAAAGATCTTGTTGGTACACATTGAAAATCATTCAATGTGTTAAATGATTTCTTCCAAGGATCATAAGGCACTATATTAATATGGTCATTGGGTGACTATCTTTCTAATGAATTATGTATTCGGAAAAAATGAAGTAATGTGTATGTACTTTATTAATAGATAGTTACATTTACCCCTTTACAGTGTGACATCATCCCTTTATGGGACATACCACTTTAGGCACACTCACATTTGGTGTTCTGACCATCCATTAAGAAAACCGTTCAGGTGTTACATCCAACGGATGAACCTCTCTGATCATCTCTTAGTGGTGTCTAAATCCTCCTTCCTGGTGTGAGCCCTTCCCATTTTGTGACACACCACCATGGGTTCATCCTAATTGTGTGTTTTGACCCATCCATCTAGTAAAGAGTTCATGCATTCCCTCATAGGGACTGTAAAGACCTAGATTTTTCAAGGTAATTTTTTTTAATTATATGTGAATTTTATGAGTCTGTGAAAATTGACGGTTTGTGATTCCAAGGCTCAGTGTGCCTGGAATGAAATTCTGAACATTGTTTTGGGTATTTTTATTAAATGTGCGAGTGAGATTTTTTATCTATTAAACCGGTGGTAAAAATCAAAATCTGAAGTCACTTTTGAACTCGCAGCGCCAATATTCTCTTAACGAGACCTTCACCACGACCGTAGTTAGTAAAGGGTAGAAGTTAGTTTTTTGGATTTATAGTGGATGTGTTAGACAAATAATAAAATAAAATAATTAATTTTATTTTATTTTTAAACCCTTCCACGTGAATCATGAAGTTGGGGACCACATAAGGGTGGTAGAGATAATAATACTGGGCATTAAATTCCCAGTTAAAAAAAATGTTTAACCACATTCCTGTTTTATTAATAGGATTTATTAATCCTGAATTAAGGAATCAACATGTTTAACTCATGGAATACCCCATTGATGTGCCAAAATTAAATCAAAACATATTAATTTGGCACCACAACTCTCACGGGGAAACATATTGGCAAAAGAGATCCTTCGGAGAAACATCCTCCAACGGAGAACATTCTTCGAATCAAGAACGAGGAACCAACTTTGGAGCTTGTTGGGGGAGCGATGGTTGTCAGTGACTTCATCTTCTTTATCCCTTTCCTCACGTCGTATCCAATGTGAAAAAATTTTATGGGTATTAATTTGAATTATGATTTAATTTATTTGTTAATTCATCATATTCTGGATTCACAATGACGATGGCCAAACTAACATGGCTATGGTTTCGCAATTATATGTTTCCCCTTTTTCCCTCATTCTTCATGTGTTCATCATGTGTTCTTCGATGCAAAAAATTCAACGATGCTGGAAACAAAATGTTTCAGTGAGCACGATACATGGATGTGGAGCCCTCGACCCTAAGATAGTGAATGTGAGAACAACATAATTTCTATGCTTGGAACGAAATCACGATGGCTTGCAAAAAAAGGTAACGGTCAGCACCTGGCTGACTGCAAGGAAGGTGAGGTGGAGCACATCCATACCTCCAGTTGAGAAGAAAGTTGCAACCCATTAGTCGTAGTGGAGCAGGGTGGCGGCAGACATCTGGCCGACTGCGTGGTGGGGTGGCGGTGCGGGTCCGCACCACCGGAGCCGGAGGTCTCGACTGCTTGGTCATGGTGGAGGCCGGAGGGCTGCCTACACCTGTCTAGCCGTAGGTGGATTGAGACATTGGAATGCTACTAGTAGGAGAACCAATTAGCCGTGTGGCACCAGGAAGGACCGTCTAGAGGTCCCACATTCCAGCAAGGTGACCGAACGACCATCGGACCGTTCGGAATACCAGGGGGGTGCCTCTTGCTGGGTTGCGGCTAGGGCAGACCCTTCCACGGCAGACCTCCCAACTGTAGCCTGCACCATCATGCCACCCCATTGGGCCACCCACTTTTGTAGGCTAGTCCGGGCCCGCCGAGGCCCAGTCCATGAGGGCCGAGTTGGACCGGACCTAGGCCCATCTAGACCCGTTTTTACCTTTATGGCCATATCATGAGATTGACGCGTCCGTTTGACAAATGGTTTAGGGAACTGAAATACTTGGATCGTGATATTTATTTTAGTATAATTCACTTGAGTTTTCATCAAGATGGAGTATGGTCAGGTTGGATCGAACCCCGAAACTAACCGGGCCCTTGGAGCGGAAACGTTAATAACTTACAGATCGGGCATCTGATTGATGCACCGTCTATTGTGTTAGGTCCATTATGACATGAAAATCCTTTGGGATACTTCTTCATGGTTAGTCATGGATTTTGAAGTATTGACCGAAGGATTGAGGTGAGGAACCTCCGTAAATCAATCATGCATAGTGCAGGAACCCAGTGGCTGGCAATGAGGAAAAGGTTAGAGATAGATTATATAGAGGTTAGATACCTATCGATCCTATGTGGATCATAACTCATTGATCCTGTGTGGGTCAGTGCTCAGCAATCCTGTGTGGGTCAATGCATACCAATCTAGTGTGGTTCATATCATGTTTGGGTCATTGTGGGGGTTAGTACCTATCGATCATATGTGGTCCAGACTCCGTATTATCAGCATTAGTTCCTCTTGATAGAATAAGATGATCTAGCTCCACGACTGATCAACTATACTTTTATAATTCACTTATACTTGTGTTATATGAGTCTTATATATTTTTGGTGTACGTTTGTGGTACCATATCTTCGAGGTGTAACTTGTGTGGTACTCCTACCTCCGTAGTGTACCTGTGTGGTTCTTTATCTTCGAGGTGATACCTATGTGGTACTCTTAACTTCTTGGTGTTCCCTGTGTGATACTTCTACCTTCGTGGTGTTACAATTGTGGTATTCTTTCCTCTTGTCTGAGATGAATATATTTTGAAAAAGTAGGTATATGTATGGGCATATACCTAAGTTGATTTGATCTCTTGCTTGTGGTTTATCTTTTGTGGATTTTGAGAGACCTTTGGGGGTATCAGTGTCCCTACATGGTTTAGTTTTATTCACCCCTTCATGGGCTATGCCCGCACCATGTTATTTCTGGTGCAGACGACAGACATTGATGACTGAGGAAGAGGGTACATAGAATGGAGGCTACATGGAGGTGGTCATTAGATGAGATGATCTACAGAGATGACCATTCAATATTTTTACATACACATCAGGTATGATCCTTGGAGAGTGTTCACAAGATCTGTTTTTAGTTTTAATTGTACTTCGCAGTTTCACTTGTACATTTCAGTTGGGCTTGTATTTTGGCCCCTTCACTTTTTGTACACACCCTGTTTACTATATAGTTTACTTTTTTCATATATATTTTTGTGTGATTGGTTTGTGTGAGTTTACATTTTATAAAGTCAATGCCTCCCCATTTTCAAGAATACGTCTTTCGGTTCTTGTCACCGGCCCTTGGCTTATGGAAGGATGGCTTGGGGTAGTCAAAACATGGGCCCTCGGGGATGGGTTGTGAAAAATTTTTATTAGAGGAGTTAGGTTCTACCAAAGAACTAGGACCGTGATCCTTCCTATGTGGAGAAATAGTGTTATGTGTTTTCAGTGTGGTTTTTATTTTTGGGAATCTAGTGTTGGTGCGGCGGCCTATGTATCCATACACCAGGACCCTAACTTCTAATTTCCAACTTAGTGCATGAAAAAACTGATTTTATATGTGTTTTGGAAATGTTTTATTTGTGATATCTTTGAATCATATCACCAGGTATAACTTAATGATTGTGGTGCACCTATTCCTTTTCAGGATGCCTCCACACAGACAGAAAAACAGAGGTTAGGGTAGAGTATGTGATGATAGCCCAACAAGCGATGAGGCTTCGGTGCAGGGCCCCCTTACAGTAGTTGTACCATCGAGTGGTGTACCAGCAGAACCACTACCCATTGGGAAGACAATGCAACCAGCCCAAGTAGCAAAGGGTGCACACTGTTTGAGCACGTTGCACAAGTTCCGACTCCAGAGGCCATTGAGGATCCAAGGTGGGATAGATCCACAGGTGGCTGAGCACTGGCTGGAGGTCGTGGTTATATTTTTTTTACTGGTAGGGATACCATCCAAACTCCTATTGATCCTTGCCACCAGTCTTCATTAGGTAGCGGCAGGAAGATGGTGGACCATGATGCTCTAGGTTCATGAAGTTGTGATTCTCTTATTTGTGGACTTTGAGATCCTTTTTAGGGTAGAGTTTGTCCCAACGACCCTATCCTCAATGCGTATACAAGAGCTTCTCCACTTACTGCAGGGGAGAAATACTATGGATCAGTATTCAGTGAGGTTCACCAACCTCTTGTGCTACCCCACTAACATGGTTCATGACCCATTCTTCAGGGCCCAGATCATTGAGCAGGGGATTAGACTAGAGATTAGAGATTTGATGGTTTCTATCAGCATCCCGATGCAGGCAAGGGTGTTAGAGCGTGAACACTTAGTAGAGAGAATTCATGCTGAGTAGTCATAAGAAGCGAGACCATCCAACAGATGATACCTAGTAGATTAATCGATAGTAGACAGTAGAGAGATGACGTAGTGTTCTAAGAGGACCAGACCTATAGGTGGACCACCACATGATATAGGGTCATTGGTGTGGGGCTCTTGAGACAGAGCTGGACCAGCAAGAAAAAAAGTAGTGTTATTCATGTGGCAGGCAGGGTCACATGGCTCCCATCAGCCCGGCAAGCCATATAGATGACCAGTAGATGGTCGAAGGATAGCCTAGGTAGAGGTGAATATTTGATCGAGGATGTCCGCATGCAAAAGTCAGACATGGAAGAGGAGCAGGCCATGCAGTGGGCAGTGGGTGGAGATTCGAGGTTCTACCATCACCACCTCAAAGTGGTCCACCCCGACCATATGGAGAAGGTGGACAGGGATGAACTCGGCTCCTGGCAGCTGAGGCCTATGACCATGGAGCTCTGTAGATGATACGAGATAGGATCTATGTCTACTCCACCCTAGCTGCAGTACTTTTAGACATAGGTGCCAGTCACTCTTTCATTTCCACAACCCTTGTTTGGAGCTCAGAGATTCTGATGGAGTTGTTGTCTCAATCCTTATGGCTATAGACTCCTATGAGAGCAGATTTGGCGATTACACACTAGTGTCGGTAGTGTGATCTCACTCTTGGAGGCAAGAGCTTCGGTTGTGAACTTCTAGTAGTGGTGTCGAGGACTTACATATTAATATTGGGAACGGACTGGTTATTCACAGTCCACGATCAGATCAATTGTATTAGGCACAATGTGTGGTGTGTCTGCAAAGACGGTACTGGGTTTTCCTTCACTGGCCAGAAGGGAACCTTTGCAGCATATGTTGGACTTACTCAGAGGAGGGTGTAGCTGATCACACATCAGTTGGTTAGACTTACCAACATAGAGGTTGATGTTTAGAGTCTAAACTATCCTTAGTGGTGGACCAGTACACAGATATTTTTCTTGATGATGATCTGAGTCTACCTCCAACAGATAGGTGGAATTTTATATTGACTTGTACATCGGGATGACACCAATATCTGCCCCAACATATCGGATGTCTCCCGTAGAGTTTTGAGAGCAGCGAGTATATCTGGAGGACTTACAGAGCAAGGAGTTCATTAGGTTTAGTTTTTCTCCTTGGGTAGTCCTGATTTTGTTCACCAATAAGGCGGATGGGAGTTTGAGACTTTGTGTGGACTATCGGCGCCTGAACCAGGTGACTAGGAAAAAAAGGTACCCAATCTCATGGATTAATGATATTTTTGATCAAATGAAGGGAGAACGATGGTTTTCAAAGATATACCTCAGATCAGGCTATCACCATCTCAGGGTACGAGATGAGGTCATGTAGAATATGGCCTTCAGATGTAGGTATGGCCATTATATGTTCTTGGTTATTCCATTCGGCGTGACCAACGCCCCAACAGTGTTCACTGGTCTCATGAACCTGATCATCCTGTTATACCTTGATCGCTTTGTGGTAGTCTTCATCAAAGACATCCTGATATACTCTGCAATGGTGGAGGAGAATGCCTATCATCTGTAGATAGTTCTAGACACAGTATGATAGAACTACCTTTATGGTAAGCTCTCGAAGTTCCAGTTCTAGATACGAGAGATCCAATTTCTGGGAATGTCATCTCATAGGCTGGAGTTGTGGTGGATCCAATGAAGATTGTGGCTATGCTTGATTGGGATCCACCCAGGAATGTGATGGAGGTGCATAGTTTCTTGTGTTTGTTCGATTACAACCAGAGGTTTGTGCCTGTATTTTCCAGAGTTACAGAACACTTATCAGCATTGACGTAGAAGGGGAATCCCTTCGTGCGGTTGAAGAAATGCCAACGGAGTTTCTAGGAGGTGAGGTAGAGAATGGCTAGTGCACCCATCTTGAGGCTACTAGAGGATGGCGTTGGGTATGTCATCTATCTCGATGCATCATGGACCAGACATAGATGTGTCCTGATGAAGGAGTGAGTAGTGATCACATATGGTTCTCGACAGCTAAGACAATATGAGTAGAACTACGCTAACCATGACATGGAGTTATCATAATTGCTCTTAACAATGAAAATTTGGAAACATTACATGATGGGTGAGTGCTTTATAGTATACTATGATCACAAGATTCTCAGGTATAGGTTCTCTCAAAAGGACCGAAACCTAAGACAATGGTGTTTGCTTGAGTTCCTCAAGGACTATTACTTTGAGATAGTCTATACTTCTAGGAAGGAGAACACAGTAGAAGATTCACTCAACAGGTGATCTGGTATATAGTTTCTGAGTGAGTTATTGAAGAAGCTAGCCGCTTCATGGATATCCTAAGTAGAATGAGAAAGGGCAGCTTATCTTCAGTCTTTGACTGTCACTTCCCCACTCATTCAGCGAGTCAGGGAGGCGCTGCTTGAGGATGATGACTGCGAGGCTCGACATGCTTGGATATCCATAGGACATGCACCTGATGGATTTTTTGATGGTGGGGAGCACATCATCCTCTTCAGACAGTGTACTATGTTACCAATGTCGCTATGGGAGGAAGTGTTGAGGGAGTTCCATACATCCCCTATAGCAGTACATCCATGAGTGGAAAATATGTACGAGGGCCTCCAGTGTCAGTTCTGGTGGCCTGGAATGATGAAAGAAGTAGAACATTTTGTCTCTCGGTGCCTCACTTGTTAGCAAGTGATGCTGAGCATCAGGTTACAATAGGATTAGTTTATCTATTAGAGGTTCCAGAGAGGAAGTGGGATGGAATTTCCATGGACTTCGTGATGGTACATCCACGCATGTCCATGAGTCATGATTGTATATGGGTGATCATTGACCGACTCACCTAGTCATCCCAATTCCTAACTATCAGATAGCGAGGTTCAGTAGAGAGCTTAGGACTCCTCTACATGAAGAATATTATACGGCTGCATGGAGTTCCATCTACGATTCTGTCCGATCGTGATGCACGTTTTACTTCCTGGCTATGGGTGGGGTTATAAGAGGTGTTCAGAACATAGCTTCGGTTGAGCACCACCTTCCATATTTAGATGTATGGATAGATAGACCTGACCATTCAGACGCTCGAGTACATTCTACGTGCTTTCATACTTGATTTTCTCCATAGCTGGGAGGATCACTTTCCTTCAGTGGATTTCGCGTACAACAATAGCAATCACTCCACTATCAGTATGACACAATTAGAGGCATTTTATGGATGACCATGCATATCACCTCTATACTAGACTGACCGTGGGGAGTCAGCACTCATGGGACCAGATATGGTATGGGCTTCCACAGAGAAGGTGCAGGTCAACATGGAGCAGATGAAAAATTCACAGAGAAGACAAATGTCTTATGATGACTGGAGACGGAGACCTCCTGAGTTAGAGTATGGTGACCATTTATTTATATGGGTATCATCTCGATGAGGATTGTAGAGATTTGGCTGAGGTGGAATGTTATCTCTGAGGTTCATCAGACCCTTTCAGGTCCTCTGCAGAGTTGGTGAGGTGGCTTACGACTTAGCTCTTCCACCTCAGTTGCACTGGGTGCAGGACATTTTCAGTGTATTTGAGCTGGGGAGATATGTACCTGATCCTTCTCACATCATTGACTAGGGAGAGATGGACATCAACAATGGGGAAAAATTTTTAGAGGTTATAGTGTATATTGATGATCGATAGGAGAGAGTCCTTTATGGGTGGTCGATACCTCGGGTGCACGTTCGTTGGAATCATGGGAACATCTAGGAGAGCACATGGGAGCTGGAGGATCAGATTCATGCACAGTACCCCCACTTGTTTCCCTAGTTTGTGTTTTGGATTACGGGGATGAAAAGCCCTGAAGAGGGGAGAATGTAAAGACCCAGAATTTTACATTTAATTTATTAATTATATAGGAATTTTATGAGTTAGTGAAAATTGACGGCGTGTGATCCGGAGGCCCAGTGTTCCCAGAATTAATATCTGAATTTTTTTTGGGTATGTTCAATAAATGTGCAAGCGGTTTATTGTAACTTTTGAACTAGTGTTGGGAATTTAAATTCGAAGAATCCTTTGAACTTTTAGCAACGTTATTCTCTTAAGGATACCTTCACCTCGACCGTATTAGGTCAACGAAAGAAGTTAGTTTTTCAGATTTTTTGTCGAAGGGTTATACAAATAATAAAATAATAAAATAAATTTTATATTATTTTTAAAACCATCCAATTGAATCATGAAGTTGGGGGCCACACAAGGGTGGTCGGGCATTTAATGTTGGGAATTAAGTGCCCGGTTACACAAAATATGTAACCACATTCCTCTTTAATAATAGTATTTATTAATCCTGAATTAATGGATCAACTTATTTAACTCTTGGAATCCCCCATTGATGTGCCGAAATTAAATTATAACTTATTAATTTGGCACCACAACTCTCATAGTGAAAGGGATTGGGATAGG
Organism: Viscum album; assembly: GCA_963277665.1. Classification (NCBI taxonomy): domain Eukaryota; kingdom Viridiplantae; phylum Streptophyta; class Magnoliopsida; order Santalales; family Viscaceae; genus Viscum; species Viscum album. The sequence continues at coordinate 1,078,176,808 of OY728145.1, read as the reverse complement.
AGAGCCTTTGAAAAACATCATCTAATGAAGAACGTTTTCCAAATCAAGAATGAGTAACCGACTTGGGAGCTTGTTGAGGTAGCAACGGACGTCAGTGACTTCATCAACTTCATCACCTTCCTCGTTCCATCTACAATGAGAAAAAAAGGTAGGGGTTTTAATTGGAATTATTATTGTACATATTTCTTAATTTTTCATATTCTGGATTCAGAATGACGATGGTCAAACTAACATGGCAATCATTCCGAAGTTATACCTTGCCCCTTTTTTCTTCGTTCATTGTGCGTTATTCATGCGTTCTTCGACGCCAAATATTTAATGATGTTGGAAAAACCATGTTTTGCTGAGCACAATATATGGATTTAGATTCCTCGACCTGAGGATTGTGAATGTGCAAACGGCAAAACTTTTGGTCTTGGAAAGAATCCACGATGGCTTGCAGAAGAATGCAGTGGTCGACACCTGGCTGACCGTGAAGAAGGTTGGGCAGTGCACGTCCCTGCTGCCAATTGAGTAGGATCCTACGACCCGTCGTCCATGGTGGAGCAGGGTGGCGGCCAACATCAGGCCGACCATGTGGCGGAGCAATGACCTGTGTTAGAACAGCTGGAGCATGAGGCTGTGACCGGATGGTCGCGGCGGAGGCCTGAGGGCGGTCGGCACTCGGCCGACCATAGGTGGATAGCGGCATCAGAACGCTGCTGGGAAGAGAACCGGCCGTCCGTGGCACAAATAGTGGGACCATCAAGTAGTCCCACGTGACGGTAGGGCCACTGAACATCCATCGGTCCATTCGGAATATGGGGGGGCACCCCCTAGGTTGCAGCTAGGGAGCACCCTGCCACGGTGGGCCACCCAACCCTGGGCCGCAGAATTTGGCCACAACATCACCTTCCCCAGCAGGCTGCGCCACTGGGCCACTACAACAAGTTACCCCACTTTATGGGATGGGTCAGGCCGCCTCCCTTTACGGCCTGGTCCGGACCACAGCCCAGTGGGCCCAGACCACTGAGGTCCAGGCCATCTGGGCCGGACCCATGTTGGCACGGGGTTACCCGAACCAGGTCAGGGTGAGTTAGTTCGACTGGGTCGGATAGGACCCGGGCCTATCCAGACCCATTTTCCCCTTTATGGCCATATCTTGAGAACCGTGGGTCCATTGGACATACCAAATATAGACCCAAAATCCTTGGATCTAGATGGTCCTTTTGGAATACTTCTCTTGAGTTTTGGATAATGATGAAGTACAGCCGAGTTTGATCGATCCCTGAAACCAATTGGGCCCCCAGAATGAAATCGCTAAAAACATAAAGACTCGGCGTCTGATTGACACACCACTTATTACGTTAGGTACCTTATGACATGAAGGATATTTGGAATACTTTTCATGGATCTTCATGGAAGTTGAAGTATCTACCTATGGATTGAGGAGCGGAACCTCTTGAAATCAAGCATGCTTTGTGCGGGAACCCAATGGCTAGTAGTGAAACAAAGGTTGGAGATAGATTATATGGAGGTTAGATACTTATCTATCCTGTGTGGGTTAGCGCTCGGCGATCCTATGTGGCTCATCACAACTGATTTTATGTGGGTCAGCACTTAGCGATCCTTTGTGGCTCAGTACATACTGATCCTGTGTGGGTCAGCGCTCAGTGATCCTGTCTGGGTTAGTGTATACCGATCTTGTATGGGTCAGATCCTGTATGGGTCATTGTGGGGGTTAGTACCTATCGATCATTTGTGCGTTAGACTCCGTATAATTAGCAGTAGTTCCTCTTGACATAATATGATGATCCAGCTCTGTGACTGATCATATGTACTTTTGTACTTCACTTATACCTGTGTGAGTTGAGTCTTATATCTTTGTGGTGCACCTGTGTGGTACTATATCTTCAAGGTGTTACCTGTGTGGTACCCCTACCTCCATGGAGTACCTGTGTGGTACTATATCTTCGAGGTGTTACCTATGTGGTACCCTTATCTACGTGGTGTTACATGTGTGGTACTTCAACCTTCATGGTGTTACCTTTGTGGTATTCTTCCCTTTTGTGTGAGATTAGTATATTTTGATAACATAGGTATATGTATGGGAATATAACTAAGTAGAGTTGATGTCTTGCTTCTTGTTTATCCTTTTTGGATTTTGAGAGACCTTCAGGGGTCTTGGGTCCCTACTAATTATTGTTATACTCATACCTACGTGGGCTATGCCCACACCTTGTTGTGTCTGGTGCTGAAAACTGACATCACTGACTGAGGACCAGGGTACCTGGACTAGAGACTATTTGGAGGTGGTCATTAAATGATATGTTACATAGAGATGAACATTCAAGAATGGTACCTACCCTTCAGGTAGGATCCTTTGCGGGAGTTCAAAGGATCAATTTTCAGTTTTACTTTTACGTCTCAGTTTCACTTGTACATTTCAGTTGGGCTTGTATTCGAGCCCCTTTACAATCTATACCCACCCTATTTATTATATATTTTACTAGGTGCTTGTATTTTGTTGTGTGATTGGTTTGTGTGAGTTTACAATTTATAAAGGAAATGCCTTCCCATTTTAGAGAATACACCATTCAGTGATTGTCTCCAGCCCCTGGCCTATGGAAGGCGGGATTCAGGTAGTTGTGACACGGGCCCTGGGGGATGGGTAGTGATAGGGAAACACCTTCTTGATCTACCCACAAGTGCATTTTGATCATTCTATTCACGTATTTTGAAGACATTATACATGGGAACTGTTACACTACTACCACATTCCCTACGTGGTATGACTATGGAAAACGTAAAAAAGCATTCCATTGGAATAAGATACCCAGTGATCGACATGGTATACCTTATGTTCCATGCCTTTGAGATTCCATATTATGAGGGAGAATATATGTGACCAATGTTACTCTATCCAGACAAGCCAATGATGCCCAATGTGGCTACTACCCTGACTAAAGGTTTTTGTGATATCACGACCCCTTGGAATACGAAGAAAAAATTAGTGTAATAATATGTCATCTAAAAATGGATGGAAACAATAATGAGCTTCATGAAACTTGTATTAATATATATGGGCTACCTAGACAAGGGAATGAACTCCATGGAGGAATCAATGGAAGGATGAACTAGCATCCCATCATCCTATTTTTATCATTTAATAGATATTGATGAGAAAGTAATGAATGATGTGAGCCATTGTTCTATGGGAATGAGGGAAAAACAAGTACGCACTAGTGAAAAATAACATGTGAGCTGACATTCCCCAAAAAAAGCATGGGAAATGGAAAATATGTGAACTATTACATGTGTTAGTGATAAAAAATGATTCTAAAACCTCTAAATCCAATGGATAAAATGAATGAAAATTCCCTAAAAATTTGTTAATTTGTTCATTAATAATATATGATGAAAGATAAACTTATAATATACTATACAATAATAGATTTATTATTTTATTATAGACCAACCCCACCATTATATAATAGAATTATTAGAATGGAATCAAATGGACATGCTAATGCCAAATTATTATAATATAAATGAAATATTCCAATAAAGTGATGATTTCTTCACAATACTATAAATCATATTTGGTAAAATTTTATTGGAATGAGATTTATATCAATATTATTATCGCTCCTTTTTTATTTTGATGGTATTTTGGGCATATATTGACTCTCTCTCTATATAATAACCATATTTATTTTTGAGATATTGAATTCTTATTTTCTATCCTGAATCAATATATGTTCATATATTCATGCAATACGAACCATGAACTACAATGTAAATTAATTACATTATATTCTTAATAACACCAACTCAAGTGGGGGTATTTAGCTTAAATGGTGAGGTAAATTTTTGATATTTAAGTTATGACTAATTTTCTAGAATATATTGATTTTATTCTGGATTAGTTTTATAGTATTTCCCTAGATTTTGATGTCCTATTTTCAACAAAACTCTTACCTGGTGTTATTCTTATATCATGAAATATTTATTGAATAGACCAGATTGAATTATAATAATTGAATAAGAAAATTACATAGAAAATGGGTATGGATTTTATATTCCCAAGTGAAACACTATGGGGAAGAATATTTCGATTTGTTTTTATGAATTGAGAATCAATTCATCTTTTTAATTATGACCCCAAACAATAAAAATTATTTATAAAAATATATACTCTACCATGGACTTATGATTTATTCAATTAGCTTTGAGAGGATCAATTAATCTCAATGATTAACCATTTAGTTGGATATCGTCAATTAAAAAGGAAATCCTATTTTATACCCAAGATAGAATTATGTAATATATATGAGAACTATGAATTTAGAGTGATTCTATTCCAACTCAAAAATTCCCATGTTATTAATATAGATCTACTGAATAATTCATCTTTAGAAAACTATGATCAATTTTTAGTCATATTTATAAATTATATTATATTATATTTGTGGATCAATGGAGATTAAAACTATAAATTGAAGGTTGTTATACAGATCATGAGAAAACAGAAATTGTATGCCTGATTTAGAAACCGTTAATTCTTTCTGTATAAGGTGTTATTTTGGGGGTCATGTTATTCTATGAGAGGGAATATTTATTGTTTGTTATATGATATAGGGGACTAAATAATGGGTCTTGTAGCACAGGTACTGCAGCAGTACTATTAACAGAATGGGTCTTGGGCCTAAAATTTGGGCCTACGGGCTTTATAATGGGCTAAATTCTCACTAGGCCTACGAGCTATGTAACGAGTCTCCCTCTACCCAGTCAAAGAGGTCTTTTATTTTCCTTAATAATAAAAATTAGGCTTCGGCCCTAACCTTTAAAAAAACATAGACCATGTTAAAAATTGTAAAATAGAAAATTTCTTACATATTGATAAATGAGAATAAAAATTCAGGGCACTCTATATATGTATGTTCACTTAACTTGTAATTACATTACCCAAAAATGTATATGGGCTTTTAATATAGAGTGATGCATAGAAAATGGATTGGGATGTATCTTCCTGTTATATGAAATGTTAGTAGCACTTGCCTCAAGTCAATTAAATATTCATAATCAAAATTACTTGAAAAATAATTCATTGCTAACATCAACATTATTTTAATTGAATATATAGAGTCATTTTCTATATGGTAAAAAATATGAAAAATATGAAGATCACAACGGCATTGTGTATATATTAACACAAAAGGTGTTGAAAATGAACCATATGTGATAGTTAGAGTAAATCATGGACATTGGTTTCTGGATACATTAAATCCATTGAAAGGAAAACATAATATATTCTACTATAATAATGGTGGATCCGGTTACCATATCCCTGAGGATTATTCAAAGGGACCCAATACTCATGAATTTTCAAAAGATATTACATCTAATCATTATAGAAGGGGTAAACTTTTATCTTCTCCAAATGGAAGATCTACCATTAATCAATGTAAATATCAAAGAGATAGGAAATATTGGTATAAGGATATTTAATAAGGTAAAATAAAATTATTTTTTCAAATTTGTAAATGATAAAATTAATGGAATCTTTAAATGAATATTTGTTCCATTATTACTTTATTTAAATACATAATAATGGATGATGCATATAGATCCCCATTCTATATCCATCATGGAATCAAAATGATTTGTAGATATCTCGAGAATTATTTTTTTGGGAAAACATGATGAATTATATTGAAAATTATCAATTTCAATTTTTTCCATTTCGTCAATTTGAGATTAAATAATTGAATTCAAAGGGGATGATTCAACCAAAACCTATAACTATTGTTTAAATAGAGAAAAAACCTAATGGATTTTATTGTAGATATTTTTCACACATATAATGGTTAGAAAATCATTTGTGTTTTAGTGTATAACGTGATTATGTAATTAAATTTCATTACTATTCAGGAATATTTCTCTCATGATCAATGTTCTGGGATATACAAGAAGGAAGTGGTCAGGCTTTATGGAGTACAAATATCACATCCTTCTCATCAATTTTTGAGTTATACCTCAAATTTATGTAATATTATTTAACTATGACTAGAAACAATGTTGATATTTATCACTATTTGTTATCCTCAGGCTGATAGTCAATCTAAAAGGACAATTGAAACATCAGAGTGTACGTTGATATCATATTTAATGGATTTCAAAGGTAGTTTAGATGAGAAGAATATTGTCTTAGTTTTCTTATATAATATAATATTCCCATATAGAGTTCAAATAGAACCATAAGATGCTTTCTATTTGAGGTGGTTTAGAACACTATAATTTTTTGATGATGTTAGGGATAATAAGCTAATAAAAGTTTACCTTTCTCAAGAATTGAAATAATAAATTAAAACAATTAAATATCAAAACAGAAATGAAAACATTATATATATATATATATGAGTTATTCTAATAATCATATATGAGAGTTTGATATTGAATTCAGACATAAATTATTCATTTGAATACCACCATGGAATAGGGTTATGTGATTTGAAAAGGAGGGAAGTTGAGACCCAGATAAATTATCCATATTGAAATCCTTGGTAATGTGGGAATACCATATTATAATCATTAACATCAAATGAAAATCACTTAAGTCCATGATGTGATCTGTGAATCACATTCGAGGAAGTATATACCTTACCCTTAACATGTTCCGAAATATAATATTGTATAGTTATAAAATGATATCACTTACAAGGAACCACTAGTATTAATATTAGATCATAGTGACAATATATATTTTACTCCTGAATGGACCAATAGCCTTAGTTTTTTATTTATTTTGGATAATACCCTTTTTTATTTGGTTGAGAAGAAATCATTACCTAGCCCATAGGCCTAGTGGCAATGGCCCAAAAATTGACTCGATGTCCTAGAGGCACAATACCCATTACATAACCCGAATTCATGTCCGAAATACATTATGAATTCCCCTCTCTAGCATCTATATCATTGAAAGATCCAAATTATCCACCATTCATTTCAGATCAACTAAAATTTCCCTATGCAAAGATACATGTTTCTTGGTTTCAATGGTGATTTCTATACCCTCTAGTTCTTCCAATCCACTTAGATCTTCTATGGAGGATGCAAATTTTTATGAACCATCTTCTATAGAGGAATAAATATCTTGAAAAAGTAGCCTATGAATTATGATATATAATGATGTATAATTATCCACATTTCCTTCAATGAGAGTAATGAAATATTGCATGAAAAAAAGTAGTTGTGGTAAAATGTAACTCTCTATGAAATTACTATGCATTTTTCCTATAAATATAATACTGAATAGATTATTTCCCCTGAAACATTGAACTAAATTGTATTATGACACATTTTCTTTAGATACAATATTATATTGAGAGATAAACATTAATAAAATTTTGGAATTCAATAAAAAACATTATTTTGAAAAGTATAAGTGAATATATCCATGATAAAATTACAAACAATATACATTACATATTTATCCTCATGTTGTTTCATGAATATCATCACCCTGATTCTATATATATAATTAATGAAAATGATTATAAATATAATAAAAAATTCAGATGTAAACATATAGAAATAAAGATTTTTTAATATATGCAGGACTATATTTACAAGGGAAAAATGACCATTATATATATAGTCAGTGGATATATGCATACTAGAAATATTGACATTGGATATATGCTAAATTGGTATATCAAATTGAAATGTTTTTAAATTGAAAAAAAATATAATTAATAAATAATAAATAATTCAAGAATGAAATGAAAATATAATAAATAATGAAAATATTTTATCATATTTCTATCCATTACATATTATGATTATCATTAAAAATTTATTTGATGTATTTAAAAAAATAAAATAATGATTTTTATATAAATTTATAATTAAAAATTAATATACGATGAATGATTAATATTAATATGTTGTGGTTATAATTGTTTTAATGTTAAAAATGCTATTTTTCACGGAAGTTTTTTTATGTATTATGATTTTTTATAATAATAAAAATTTCCAATCAAATTATAATCATTAATATAAGTTTATTTATAAAAAATGAATTAATAAATATTTAATTACAAACTAATATGAAAAATTATCACGAATTCAAAAAGATTAGAAAGATATATTTCAATAAAAATTGTTTTTATTTCAATAGTTATGGTAATTTGTTTAAAAGTTAAATTATAAATGTAATTTATTAGATTAAATGGAATCTAAAATTGTATCTTGAACATAGAAATTATATAAGGAGGACTATATAATTTTTGGGAATACATATATTTTATGGAGATAAAAAAATATGTTATGAAAGTTAAGGTATAATAAGTTAAAAACATGAAAATGACTGATAACGATATAAAATATCAAGAAACCATTTATATAAATTATTTAAATGAGATTATTCATGTTCAAACTATTTTATGTTACCATTTTTATCCAAATATATTTTATAATGAAATAATTATACAATATATAGTGATTATTTATAGAAATGACACACTAAACACACTTATAAGATCACCACACCTCTACCAATTCCAAACCACATAAACTAATTTTATATATCCTAAATATATACCCATATTATCTCTAATAAAAATTCTTATCTTATTTATAGATTCTAGTTCCAAGAATAAATCTTAATTTCTTCATTCAAAAGGAACCCGTGTTGAGAATGAAAATATTCATCATGTAAGTATCTATGTTATTCTCTAAAATTTTATACTATCTTATCTTATCAACTCATTTTAAAAATAATTATACACTATAATGATTTTGTATTAACATAACTATTCTTATAATTCAATAGTAATTATATTATATAACTCTAAAATCATACTAATTCTCTAGTAAAGCATGTTCTTATTATGTTTGGGTCAACCATCAACACAGGAAATGTTATAACAACAACATTATTTTAACCACGAATATGTTTCAAGAAATAAATAATTTGAATATCTGATTTTAAATAGTAATATATGTCATTAATATATTTTTTTATGAATTGGTCAAAAATTAATGATCAATATTATGAATGTCATTATTATCTCAAAATTACATGAAAAAGAATTAGTGTGGATTCCATTATCGATATCCATATCCATTTCATCAATAAAATAAACCTAGAAATGTATAAATAATTGAAACTACATGATTACAGAGCCTTGAATAATCCGAGAATAATGAAATTTATTCCATGTAATGAGGTCCGAAATCACAAATATATAAATTGTATGAAACAACAAAAATCACTAACATAATATTATTAAAATAAAAAATAACTAAAATATATGTAATGAATGATTATAATTACAATATAAAAATGGTAATATATAAGAATAATGTTATGAAACAAGTTATTATTGTTTTTTTTATTGTAGTTGAGGATGAATTCTATTCATAGTAATGTAGAGAGAAGGTAAGGGTTTTCCCATATCAATTTTCAATTATTTTTATATCTTCTATATTAACAATTTTATTTATCCATTTTGTGTATATGGTTTTGATGGATTATTTTTATCCAAAATCACATGAAATTAAATTTATTTAAAAAACCAGTAAATGTTTTCCCATTCCATGTCTATTGATCCATATATTACCAAAGCCATAAGGGTATATTTATCAATTTATTTTTAAAATCAATATTATTAATGGTTTAATTTATATATGTGGAAATTATATGTTTTTTCTCTAAAACAATTTTAATTTTATTATAATATATTTATTCATGAGGTATACATGTATTCTTACCTTTTTAATTTTTATCAATTCATAATTCTATGAATATAATACCTGTATGTGTAGTTAATCTCCACTTCTATTTTGGTCAAAAATATTTCTCCTCTATATCCATATAATTTATCAAGATTTTTTGACAGTGACACCCTCAATGTCACAATGTATTTTTCATTTGTTTTTATGAGTTAATTTGTGTTTTTTTATCAAAAAACATTTAAATTTGGTTTTTTTATTGTGTATATTTTTCAGACACTGTTTAGAGGTAAACAAGTGGCTACACTTCCTAGACATGTTTTTTAGATATGTTTTCACTAAGAATATGATATCATCATGATTCATGCATGGTTATGTAAAAAAATGGATATTATTTGAGAAAACATGAAATTTCATTAGTGATTCTGGGGGCAAGAATAAAACAATGTGAAAATTTAGTTAAAATATTCAATAAGCATGTAGATTGACTCCGTATTTCTACAATAGCATTTGGAATGGTTGGTGAATATATTTTCAAACCATATATTTTCTATAGGTAAAATGTGTGAGTGTTTTTGGATATGTAGTGTCCTTTTAATGGTTGGGTCATTGTTTGCAAAACTGTGTGACCAAATCATACGGCCTTCAATGATTCATTATAGGGGGAATTATACTTTTTCACTCAACTATTTTATAGTAAAACCACAATATTCTTCACCCTCTCACTCAAATAGACTGAGAACCCATGGGGAAATTCCCACCCTTTAAAATAATTACATTTTCTTTCCTTCTACCTTAGATTCAAGTGGTTTTATTTGTGGTAAGTACCTCTAATCCACCTATATTATATTTATTCTTTTAACATTTATTTCTCTCCTTTCATGAACCTTTATTATCATGTTTGATGATTTTTAGATTGGAATTCATCTAAATCATTGTTATATCTCATTTAAGGGTTTTATATGTTATTTTTTTCCTTGTGGGAGTGTTCACTAACAATGGTAAAAACATATGGAATGATCATTATTGAACGAAGGTGGGTGTTTCTTTGTTTCCACTTTAAATTTAAATCCTTTAAATGATTTTCTATTTTAAAATTGTATCTTTATTAATTTTATTCATATATTGTTGTTCTTGATTAAGAAATAGTGTTTTTCAAATAATTACATCCCTTATTATGGAATTTGATTTTCTACCAACGTGTTTTCAAAATGTGTGAATGGATTTTAATAAATGTTTATTTTTTAGAATATTTCTCAAGAACTAGGTTGAGATTTTTAATGTTTTTATTATTTTATATAAATTTTAATCCATATTTCATGGTATCTATTTAGTGTTTAAAATGATTTACATGGTTTGATTTATTTTTAAGGTGTGGGTTAACCCCTCTTCACCATGTTTGGGTGATTTTTACATCCTTATTAGATTTTCATATAAATGAATTGTGTTGTTCAATGAATTTGAAATATTCAAAATAGATTGTTTTGATTTAAAGGGGTGAGTTATCCCATATGTATTTTAATTTAAAATTTGTTAGAGGATTTGAAATTTATCAATGGTGGTTTAAAGGGATGCGGGATTTATCATTGAGATTCAAATGGGGATTCATAAAAATTGGTATCAATGGATTGAGATGTATTTTGTAAATGGTAAATTAACTTATCAATACAATATTATTTGGAAAAGGTATGGACTCTTTGTAATCTATGAAGAAAGGGTTTTTAATAAATTATATTATATCATCATGTACCCTTGAGTTTATAATATAATCACTATGGATTTTTATCCATTATGGGATAATTACATGTGGTGTATTAATGTATGATGCATGTTCTTTGATATAAATGCTACTTATTTATATGAGGGTGTGGGTGGCAATGTATGTGTTTTTCTAAAAATATTTATATTTTATATATGTTATAATAAAATTACTCACATCATTTGAGATTTTTGGGTATTCCTTGGGGATTTGGGGTAGGTAGATTATGTAGTTGATATGTGGACTAAGGTTTTTTTTGTTAAAGTAAATTTCATAGGGAACACAAGATACTATAAAATGTATGTACACATGACAATGATTATGCTCATGGGAGGTTAGGGATAGAGAGATCCCTTCAAGGATTGAATGAGCCTCTAAATTATATAGGAAAACTACCTGACACGAGAACATCAGATTATTCAAACTCATTCTTACACCCATTTTATATATCTGATCAGTTAGTTCCATGCAATTAGGATCCTATTTTTGATTTCTTACAAAATTTATCTTTTGTAATGATGTTTTTCCAAATTTACTATATTTTTATAGGAACATATATCATTTTTTTATTTTCCTTTTATGTGAAATTATATAGTAGTAATAGAATGATTGTTTTATTTTGAGTAAAAACTAGAAAAATAATTTTAACATGACTTTGATGTTTTTTCATGTATTTTTATAACCATAAGAAAATGATTTATTTTTAAATTTTATTTTAAACTAGCATATTTAGGAAGTAATATTAAAGGTAATACATAGATTTAGTAGGTTATTATGACCTATAGGGATATTTAGTGAACACCTATATTTTATAGGTTCACACTAATTCTTGTTTCATTAACATTCATTGATATTTTGAGTAAGAATTACATTTAAATGGTGATTATGGGTCCTGAAGAGGATAGATGGAGTTGTTATGGGTTGTTTCTTTGGATTAGATTTTTTTATCTACCATTTGGACCTGGGTATTTTTATTCTGGGACACATGTATATCTGTTTTCACAATTCCTTTTTTTATGATCAAATTTTATAATACTTTTTATGTTTGAAAATGTTTATCTCTAATCTGGTATTTATAGTGTTATTTAAACTGATTATTTTTTTAACATTTTTTAATGGTTTAATCATTCCCATGGTACATTATATGATACATATGCAACGGTTTTCATGAAGTGGTGATCATAAACAATGTTCTGGCAATTTGAAAAACCAATTCACAAGTTGAACCGATTATTTCTAAATCAATTTTTTTTGTAGATCAGGTAAGGAGTAGATTTATATGGTTCATTAGGTTGGTTTATTACAATGTTTTAATATATTATAAATAAATTAAATGAAAAATTGTTTTTTTCATTATGAAAACCAAATTGGAGTTTTGTTTTTAGAATAAGTTGTTGTTTATATTCAAATCATTTTGGGAAATGTTTTAAATTGACCAAGTCATGTTAGGGATTTGGGTGGAAATTTGATAATGGTGTCTATTTATTTTTTAATGAATGAAGTCCAAATTTATATGGTTATTTGGTTTTTAAAATTTAACTTTTGGCTCTTTTCTATGGTCCCTTCATTTTTAAAGATTTATATTTTAGAACATCCGTTGATATTTTTGAAATGTGTGCTAGTTGATTTGTCCCTTGTGTGTGTTCTGGATATCTTGGTGTTATTTTTTGATAATTATCATATAAGGGTTTATGTATTTTATTGTTCGAGTTAGGACACCTTTAATTTTCTCATGTCGATGTTGAGTGTTATTCATTGGGTTCCCTCATCTTTCATGTGTAAACACTGCCTAGACACGGAATGGGGTGGCTTGTTTTTTTATTCTCCTTGATTTTTCATTGGATTTATCTAGGTACATGTTTCATTAGTGGGAATTTAGGATATCATAGGTTTCATATTATTTAGATTCATAAGGCATGGATTAAAAGTTGCATCAGTGGGGATCAACCTTCTTACAGTATCTTGTCTGACCTATTGAATATGATGTTTTTATCCTATAGAGTTATTTGTAATTTTTTTTTAGGGGATATTGTATATATCATGGTGTACATTAAGGAGATTATATTTCCATATTTAGGGTGACAAACTATTTTGTTTACTTGATATCTACAATCATGTTGAATTTCTGTATTGAGGAATCCATACCTAGTGTCTTTCTTTATCCCTTGAAATGAGAAGTTGATCTTCTAAGATTTTTTGTGGCTTAATATTTTTTATTTGTTTTATCCATGTAATGGCATATACCATGGTTTTATTTTGTTATTGGTCTAAAAATTGGATGAATCTAGGGTTTATGCATGGACACTTGGTAATGTGATAATTGACCCTTAGCTTAGTGTAATGTCATTTTTAAATAATTTATGTTTCTAGTTTATAGATTTACTTTTATTAGAATACTTGGGGGAATTGATATGATTTTTTAGTTTTTTGAGATCTTATAGAATATAGTTACACTCTTGTTTTATTTCATCCCATGTTATCTGGATATTTTTTCCTATGGATTTGTTAGAATTCCCTTTGGATATTTCTTGATTTTCGCTTCTTGGTGATGCCCATATATTTTGTGGAAAGATAATGTATATTTTTTGAAATTTTTTGATTAATTTTAAATGGTGGGGAAACATCTATTATGTGTATTTATTCTTAGATAATTTCATTGATTCATTTCATATTGGTTTTCCTAGATGATTTTTATTGTTGTTTTAGTATCCAAACATTCTTTAAGGGTTAATTTTATAATATATCTCTTATTATCCACTAGTTGGAGTACATATTTTATAACAATAGATTGTGGTATGGTGTATAATATTGTGACACCCTACATATCATGGTGGAGTTTATTTTTTTTATGTTTATGAGAGTCATTTTAATTTTACAGGGAGTTTCTTCCAAAAAAAATTTAAAATTTGAAAATTAATTTATATGGTAGGTTTTCATGATGGGTTTAGAGGATATCATGTGGCCACCCATCCTATGTTAGTTTTTAAGTTTATTTTATTCTCCATAAGCATTTCTATCATGGGGGAACACTATTATGTTATGAATATGTGAATCCAATTATGAACTTTGTTTTGACATTGGTTATTTTGGGTTTTCTCACACATCCATGAACATGGTTAGATAAACCATGTGAAAAGATTTCCTATTGGGTTACATTTTAATACATCTATTTGTAATGGTTCTAGATTTTGATAACCAACATTGTGGTGTCTCTATGTAATCTGCCTATGTGGTTTTTGGATTATAAGTGACATTTCTATGGTGTACGCATTGTTTGGTAAACCACATGGCCTAACCATGCATCCTAACAAGATTCATTAAAATTAGAAATTATACATTTTTCACACCTTTATTTTAAGAATCTAACCCTAATTATTATCTACACTCTATCTTTAGTGAACTAGGAACCTAGGGGGACTTATTTCTTCCTCTATCTCATCAATTTTGTGGCCTTAAACCATTGACTCAAATTGTTTTATCCATTTTATGACACTATAAGCCTCCTTATCTCTTCTATTTCGTTTTTTACTTATGAATTTATCTGCTTCGATTATCCCAGATATTCTAATGGGCCGATTTAGGGTATCTATTTTTCTTATTCAAGACGATTTTTAAATTTTAGGGTTATATAGGATGATTCATGTATATTGATAGTGTTTTCATTCATGGGAAACAAATTTTGTTTTGATAGTCTTTGAACCAATGTAGGTTTTTGTTTTTTATTGATTTATATTTAATACTTTTAAATAGATTATGTTTTAATAGAGTTTCTGTATTAATTTTATTTCAGTATGAGTGTCTATGAGGTACACATAGTTGATTTAAATGGTTTTATCTCTTGGTATGAAATTGGATTAAATTCAATGTTTTTTAAAAATATGTAAATGAATTTTAAAGACTTATTTATGTTTTAAAACTGGTTATGAGAACTGAATTTTGGAGTAAAATTTTATTTTTATTAATTAACATTCAAATGAATTATTTTGGAGTTTTATGAATATTTTGAAATATTGACATGGGTTGTTTAATTTTAGAGGGTTGTGTTGACCGTTTTTTGCAATGTTTAATTCAGTTTTACAATTATAGTTCATTCTAAAATCAATTGTTTTGTGGCATCTCAATAATCTTAATTATTAAAATTGGTTTTTTTTGGATTCAATGGGGTGACTTATCTCATGTGGATTATAATTTGAAACACATTGGAGGAATTCATTGTTTTAAAAGGTGGTTTTAAGGGAAGTGTGAATTCCCATTTATTTTTTAAAGGTGTTTTGAATAAACCTTTTGTAAAGAGATTGTGATGTAATTTTTAAATAGTAAATTATCAACACATACCAAGACTATTTTTAAAGGATAATGCATGTTTGTAACTTCATGAAGAATGATTTTTCATAAAATATATATGACCATATTGATCCCTTGAGATTCATATACCACTGTGGTGGAATTTGATCCCATGAGTGGTTGTTTATCAATTAGATATTTTTTTATGATTCAGGTGAATTTATACAAATAAGGATACTTTTTTAAATTGTTAGGGAGGTGATGTGTGTGTTGTTTTAAAATTTTTTATATTTTTTCTATTTGATATGTTCATATTATCATCTTCCTTGACATGTTATTTTAATCCTTGTGGAAATGGGATAGGTGGATTAGTTATTTAATTCCCTGAACATGGTTAATTTAGTTAAGGAATGTTTCTAGTGGACCGAGAGATCTCATAAAGGAGATGTCTCCACCATATGGACAAGTATGTTGACAAGAGTTGGAGGATTGAGATAGCCTGGGAGGGGACTCAGAGAGCCCTGAGATGAAAAAGTGAGCCTCTAAATTCTGTAGGAACATTATGTGGTATGAGGACATTGGGTTATTCTAAGTCATGATAGCACCTATTTTTTATAGCCCACAAATTATATCTAACATATTAGGATCCTTTCTCTGATCACCATAGATGATATATATTTCAAATCGATTACAACCCATGTTTCAAGAATTGTTTTTTGGAACCTATGATCATGTTGTGTATTTTTCCTTATTAGGGGACTTTACATAGTTTTTCTAGACCATGTTCTTTCTTCCATCATTATGATGATTCCATTTCAATTGATTGAAAAAGAGATTTTTAAATATTTCTAAAGAATGAAAATTTTAGTGTGATTTCAATATGATTTTAGAATATATTAATAATTTGTTTTGAATTTTGTTCATTAAATGTTAATACTTTACATCCAATTTTTTTCATTATTTTGATAAGAAAGTGTAAAATATATGATTTTGGTACTCCAAGAATGTGTGATTTCCAAACAATAGGTTTTTGTCTAATGTTCCCTGTATAATTTAAGTGGTGTTTTTCACATACATTTTTGGAATTACATGTAAAATAGGGAACCAATTTGATATTTGAATTG
The DNA here is from genome assembly GCA_963277665.1 of Viscum album. Lineage (NCBI taxonomy): Eukaryota > Viridiplantae > Streptophyta > Magnoliopsida > Santalales > Viscaceae > Viscum > Viscum album. The sequence continues at coordinate 1,078,159,924 of OY728145.1, read as the reverse complement.
TGTATTTATAAAACCAATTTATGAAATTTATATAAATGTCACATTAAAATGATGATTTTTCTAAGAGTTATTGGATGGGGGTAATGTAATGATCATAACATTTTACACATATCATTACATGATTTTAAGCATTATTTAAAATCAAATTATAAGTCATAAATCATAAATTCTAGTATCTTTGTAAGATTAGGTATATAATTAATCGTAATGAAACCCAACTAAAAATCATTTATTTAGTCTTAATAGTGATCTCCTAAAAAAATTTGATACATTATATCTGTATAGGATAACTTAGGGAATAAATGAACAAAGGGTTGATCTAAAAATCATAGTAAGGGAATAAGAATAACAGTAAATCATAGTCAATGGGTTAGAAGGCACGACACGATGATATGAAAAAAAGTCATTGAACATGAAAAAATGTGTGGTATCATAACATATAAAACATGAGTTAATTTATTCAATGATTTATATTAATGTGTAATAAACATAAAATATGACATAAGAATGAGTCTAAGGACATTGTATTTGGAGAGAATGAGTTAAGGCTAGACAACTAGACCGTTGCACATGGATCACGAGTGAAGGAAAACCACCATGACCATTACACATGAAATATCATGAGAATAAACATCATCCAGTGAATTGGAGAACTATATAGGTTCACCGATTATAATATTTTCATGAATATATTTTCCACAAAAAGAATGATACATAAACAATGAAATAGAAACATACGGGTTTCCAATGGAACAAATTGGGTATCATAGTCATGTTAAAACGGGGTGTGCATGAAAAATTAGATTTAAAATATATATGGACATTAATAAGGGAATTTATGTGTATATCATGATAATTTATTCCAAACCTAGGTGAATAAATGTAAAAGTAGTGTTTAAGAAACATTACAAATAAAAACATTTAGTGTTGTTTAAGGAAAGTATTAACAACTCTGTAAAATGAAAAATACACATTTCATTGAATAAAACCAGAAATGATCCAAGATACATATTCATGATAAAATTAGTGATATTAGAAACATAATGGTGAGTTAAAATATATTATGGAGTGAACATGAAAATGGGTACTAAATCGGGAAGTTCCCTTGAATCGGGTTTTCATATTGGGAATAATTGGGAAGGGAAAATTTTTTAAACATGTATTTCCCACTCAAAGAGGGATAATATGATCTGGATATATGAGTTTGGAGCATATAAATAGAATTTATAAGAATTATATAAAAATATATAATCATTACAATGGGATAAATATATGGTGAAAGAGTAACTTGAATTGCTAAATGGAGGTTTAGGTAGAATCCCAATCCTTACGTCTGAAATGGTTCTGTACTTGATTTTAATGTAATTTTTCCCCCAATTTGAGAACATCCTTAAGGAAAATTATTTGGTGTTTTAATGTGTCTAAGAGCTCCTAGAAATGGGGGAGTTTCTTTGGAAGTGATTTGACGATAATTTAGACATGTTTCAAAGCTTGAGAGGCATGATGAAAAGTGGTTGTGAGGGAAGGTTTTTATAGTGGATGAGAGGGGTGTTTTCTCATTATTTTAATAATTATTCTATTATGTTGGCCCAATACTATGAATAATTTGGGCACATAAACCAAATATATTATTATAATGAATTATAGTTCATGATTTTGTGCTTACATAATCAATACCTAATCTATGAATCCATAATTCATGTATTTTACTTTTATCATAAAATATCATATTTTTAATATTCCCCAAAAATTGAAATATTTTAGAAAAATCATAAACATTGACTCTAATATTATTTTGATGTTTATAATTCAAATATTCCCTCAATTTTATGAAAATAATTTTTTCAATATGAGCTATTTATTTTCTAAATTAAATCTACATTTACTCAAAAAATACCGATTTTAAAATTGTAACTGATTTTATAACACTTTGAAAATTTAATTAAGCTGTCATAAAATTTTCTCAAAATAAAAATAAAACTAAATATTAAATTATAAATTAATTTTATTAATAAAAATCTAATTTTAAATTATTAAATTAATCATATTATTGTAATTAAATATTTAAGACTCATAAAAATTCCAACACATATTTAAATTTTTAAAAATATTTATTTAATTATACTATGATAAAATTATATCATAATTTCATTTACAAGAAGTATAAAATTTATCAATACTTTCGTAGGTTAGTTTTCTATTTATTAGGTTGGTTACTATTCATAAGTGTCAAATTTATATTTGTCCAAAATAAATCTTATCAGAAAAACACCAAACATTTTACCAATGTAAATTTTGAAATTACACATTCAAAAATAATGTTGGTGTTTTAAATATAATTTATAAAAGTGTCAAAATTTATAGTAAATACATATTTTCCATTAAATGGTTGTAAAATTGGGTTTAAAATAATATAACCTTTTATGTATAAAATTGGATTTATTCATTCTTTATGCCTCTAAAATTGTTTAGATGAATGTAAAAATATTTTATTGAATATATAATATATAAATTTTGTTAATATAGATAAATAATAGATAATAATTTAATGTATTAATATAAAATGACATTGTGGTCCTAAAATGGTTTTTATAAATAAATCCTTTACGTTAAATTGGTTTTCAGTTATAATTAATTGTTAAAAATGATTTAATTTTATAAAAATGTTTAATCTATATTTTCATAATTTACTTAATCTCTTTTATTCTAGAAATTCCCATATTTTAAGTGATAAATATGATAATAATATATTTATATTTAAATCATTTTTAAGATAGTAAGCTATCAAATATGTAAAATTTACAAAAAAATATCCATACTGCCATATACTAGTGTGTTGCATTTTTTCCTCTTTCAATAAATTGAACCCTCACAATTTGAAATTATACATAAAAAATCCTAGGATGATACATTAGAATTATTTTATGGGAATCCCACATTGGAAATAGTGTTAATATAATATCCTCTTAATAAGAGGGAATGAGAAATTAAATCGGTACCACAAAACTACACATTTGAGTAGGAAAAAATTAGTGACCAGTGAAAATAATAACATGAAAGAATAAACTAACTGTTATGTTCTAATGGATATTGATTGAGAACATGTCCATTATAAAGTTAACCGTCAAAAAGTTGTAAACATTTTTATCTGTTAAAATACCATTGATTGCTCTGAAGGAAAAGTAAAAAAATAATGTTTTTGTTCCAAAATCCTTTTCCTTGAGTTGAGGGTTTATTTTGTAATCCAGAAAATCACTTGACAAAATAAACATACATAACTCATTTCCATGTCATAGTCTCATCCTTTTGTTGTTCATTGATCAATCTTTACTTCATTTATTCATACTAGATATGGATATTTGAGAAACATTTTTATCCTGATGCACTTTTATAAATCTTAAGATCCAAAAGTCATTCCTTCATCCATTAATTATTTACAGAATTCAAGAAGGTTAGAATATGTCATAAATGGTAAATAATTATTTATTTTTTATAATAATTTTATTTTATTCTCACTTTGTTTTATTTATTTTTTATCAAATTACCTGTCTTTTATATTTCATTTATATTTATAAATTGAAAATTTTATAAAACATAACATAATTTATATATATTCCTTTAAGATTTACATTCTATATAAATCTAATAATAATTAAATTATTTTCATAATTTCATAAAAATAACATTCATATTAAGTTTCATAAATATTTCATATTTCAAAATTAACATTCTTATTATTTAAAATTTAAATATTTGAAAAATCATTATATAATAGTTATAATTTTATATTCCATTAATAATTTTATTTAAAATTCATACATTAATATTTTTTTAATTATATGTTTTAGTTATTAGTTATATTTATAGAATTTTATATATTTTTATTATATATATATATAATGGTATATATATATATATTACTCAATATTAGATAACACACACACACATATATATATATATATATATTCATAACTTATAAGTCAAATAATCATTATTTTTTTTTTCATTTGTATCAATGATGTATAATTTTTTTTTCTAAAATTACTTTTAGAATATATTATTAGTAAATATTTATTTAATGAAATAAATTATTTTAAATAAGGGTATTTTAATTTACATATCAAACTAAAATTTAACTATCCTATTAATTTACATCTTTATTCTTAAATAATTAATCATTAATATTTATGTTTAATAAATATTAATAGTACAAATATGGAATTAATAATAGAAATAAATAATTAAAACCTCATGATATTATATCCCCCCTATTTAAATTAATTTCACCATCGCAATTTATTCATCGGACATAAAAAAATTCGAAATTCACATCTTCATAATTAGAACCACAAGGCTTCTAAGGGGACTAAATTACAAATATGTTTTCAAAAAAATTCTATCACGTAAATATTATATTCTTCGAAAGAGAACATCAAATCAACAAATTTTCCTACATAATTTAACTGATTCCAACTATAATTACCATAACCTTTCACACATATCATTATATGATTTCAAGCATAATTAAACATAACGTTACTATCCAAGCATCCAAAAATATAGTTTATTTTCTAGATTAGCCAAAAAATTAAACATCATTAAAAAACTAAAATAGATTTTACTTAATCTTCATATTGAGATGCTAAATCCATTTTATATCTAATATATTAATATTATAACATAGTAAATACATGAACAACGTGATGAGATAAAAAATCTTGTATGGTAATAAGCATAAGAATAAAGCATCACAAATGGGTTAGATGTCATAACATTGTGATATAAAAAAGGAATGGAATGTGAATAAATGTATGGGAGAATAACATATAAAACATGGGATCATTAAGTCATGGAATCATAGTGTATTTTAAGAAAAATAATACATGAAATAAGAAAGATTGAAGGCTCATTTCTCATTGGATCACATGTCTAGACTAATAACCTAGACCATTTCACACAGAGCATGAGTCAAGGAAAACCACTTAGACCGTTGCACATGACGTCTCAAGAGACTAAACATTTCCCAAAGCATGCAAGTAAAATCTCGGTGCACCCATCATTACATGTTAATGAATATGGGTTACATATAACGAATCACACAAAATGAATCAAACATAAACATAAGTGATACCCGCGGAAGGAATTGGGTATCATAAGCATGTCAAAAGGCATAAAAAAAGGGAATAACATAATAGTGTCCATGAAGGAATGGATTTAAAACAGAAATTGAGATTAAAATGGGAATATATTACCATTTCATAATATGTGATGTAAAAATGATGTGAATACATTCAAAAATAATGTTTAATAAATTTTATAAATTAAAAATTTTAGAGTGATTTTAGAAAAATATTAAAGATTCATTAAAATAAAAAAGGAATAATTGTTTGTAAAAACTCTAGAAATTAACCAATATATATTTTCAAGGTAAAATGAATTTGTTTAGAGAAATAATGGGGGATTAGAACATAGTATTTAGTTATCTGTAAAATATTTATGAAATCAAGAGTTTTGTTGAGTTGAGTTTTCTTATCGAGAAGAATTGATAATAAAAACTTTTTAAAACATGTATTTCCCCATCAAAGAGGGATAATATGATTTTGATATATGAGATTGGGAAAAATATATTGATTTTAGAAAACCTATATAAAAACAATGAATCATTATATTATGTTTAATAGAGAGAAATATTAACTCAATGGAAAAATTGAGGTTCAGGTAGAATCTTGTACCTTATGTCAGAAATGGTTTTGTAGTTGATCTTAATATCCACTTATATTCCTCCATAGAATATCTATATGGAAAGGGTTTTGTTATTTTTATGAGGAAAATATCTACTAGACTTGGGGTAGGGGATTGGTAAGTGATTTGAGTATAATTTTGGAATGGTTCAAAGCAAGGGAGGTGTGAGGAAAAGAGGCGGTGAGGGTGGTATTTATAGTGGATGAGAGGGGTGTTTTTCTCATTATTTTAACGATTGGATTATTATTTTTCCTCATGATTATTAATATGTTGATAATTATAACCAAATATATTTTAATAATTAAAAATATTTCATGATTTTGTGTTTATATCGTCTATAAGTCAGCTATGATTCTATAATTTATGTATTTATATTTAATCATTATAATCATGTTTTTAATATTCACAAAAAATTAATCTATTTTAAAAAAATTCCAAAAATTTACACTAACCATTTTTTGAGGATTATAATTTAGAAAATTACTATATTTTATGAAAATATTTTAGTAAATATTAGAAATTTAATTTTTTAGTAAAGTCATCATTTATATGAAAAAATAGATTTTATAATTATAACTAATTTCAAAACAGTTTAAAAAGTTAATTATGATGTCGTAAAATTATCTTCAAAATATAATACATCAAAATATTAATTTTAGAATACATTGATGAAAATATATTTTTTTTTAGATTATTAATTATTCAAATAATGGTAATTATATATTTATCAATTATAAAATATAAAAAATTAATTTATAATTTTTTGAAAACAATTAGTTACAAATAATATGATATTATTATATAATTGGTTTATTTATAAGATGCCTAAATTTTATCAATACATTTATGGATGACTTTACTATTTATTTTATCAGTTAACTATTCATAATGGTAGAAATACAATTCCTCAATACTTAATCATAATAGAAAAATCCAAAAATTTAGTAATTCAAAATTTTGATACTTTGTATTCAAAAATATTATATATATTTTCAAATATAATTTATAAAAGTTTCAAAATTTATATTTAAAATGGTCACCAGTAACTGGTAATAAAACTATGTTTAGAAAAATATAGCATTTATGTGTAAAATTGGATTTCTTTTAATCTTATGCCTCAAAATTATTTAAATGACTTTTTAAATATTGGATTGAATATATTATATATAAATATATTTAATATATTTCAGTAGTAGTGATTAATTTTATTCATTAGTATAAAATTCCATTATGGCCGTAAAAATGGTTTTTTAAAATATATCCTTTATAACAAATTTATTTTCATTTCTAAATAATTGGTAACCAATGATATGGTTTTATAAACATGTGTAATCTATATTTTCATAATTTACATAATATCATTCATTCTGACCATTCCCAATACCATAGAGATAACTATAATAATTATATAATAATATCTAAATCATTCATTAATCTTCTATGCTCTCAAAGAATTTAAATGTAATAAAATAAATGCTTTAAAATCATGGGTTGTTATAGGGTATGTGTTTTCATTGTGATTTTTTTATTTAATGATAATCTAGAAAAATTAGTTTTTACACAATTCTATTATATTTTTGTTCCTTTTATATAATATTGAAAAAATGATTATTTCTATTGTATTTAAATCATTCCTTTTTAGGATGTACTATTTATGATATATCATTGATTTTGTAGGTTGTAGTGACATATTAGGTTGTTTAGCTCAAAAAATATTTTATAGGACTAGTTTAATTATAGATTGATTCACTTATTTTGATCTCTTGTTAGAGATTTATGGTTTGACGGGGACCATGGGACACATAGAGGTTCGTTGGATGTATTTTGGGTTTATTAATTTTATTTGATTTTTTACCTAACATTTGGATTGCAATATTTATATTCTCTAGATTGTGTATATCTATTACCATTGTTCCCTTATTTATATGCCATTTTTCATGTGTGGATGTCCTATTATGACTATCTGTAGTTGTTTTTTTTCTAAATTTTAATTCCACTACATATTTTTAATATTTTGTTTATGTTGAATTCATTACCAAGAAATGTTTTATAATTAACAGGCCTCATTTTCTTGCTCATAAGGATCTAGAATACCATTAATTCCATGTGGTGAGCTAGGATAGGGGAAAGGATAGATGGAACCCTAGTTAAGTATTTAAATGGATGTCTTATCTCTAAATATATGATTACATAATGTATTTTTAGTGAAAATTAACTTATTCACAAAAGGAATAAATATTTATGCAATCATTCAGGTTATTTTTGTTTGCCTATACTCTCTTTACAAATGTGTGAAGAGAATTGTAGTACCTCTGGTTTCTAGGATGTAACCCCGACTTGATGATTTTCAACATTATAAAATTTAATGGTGATGAATGAGAGAGTTGGTATAATATTGAAAGTAGTTTTGAGGCAAAAAGGATGTCACACAGGAGGCACTGATTTTGTCTATCTATGTGGAAAAACCATGTAATTTTTTTCTTCTAGAAGAAGTGGCTTCCGTACGGTTGGAGAACCGTTAGGGAGACCATGAGAGGAAGTCATGTGACATTCTTCCTAGGTAGTAGCTAATTTATTGTTAGGACATGATTTTTCTAACCATGCAAACTAACTATGCAGATGGTTTAAGTGAGATCCTAAAAAAGTGGATCTCAGACATTATTTCTTCTAAGTGGGCCGTTTATTAGCTCCTAAGTGGCCATAATGCTGGATTATTCTTCTCCTGAGGCCAAATAATGTTCTACAATTGATCCAGAGTCAATCCTAAGGCTTCCATTAGTGAGTCAAAGCTGGATTCCTAAGGTATGTGATCGTTCTTCATCGTTCTTGATCATTTTCTTAGATTTACATTGATCTAATTCTCATCTAATCTTGGATTCATAGATATACACCATTTATGGGTAGGTATAAGTTTTTGGATTCTAAATATTATGATATATCATATTGATCATTCTAGGAGATGATATCTAAGGAAGGATTTAGGAGAATTTACCTAGCTTTCTTATGTGTTTTTCGTTCAATGGGGTTTTCGTCAAAACTGTTGATGTAGGAGGCTTATCTAACGACTCCTTTTTATAAAATTAATTTTCTTAGTTTCTTAATGATTAAATTGTATTTAATTTATTGTTAAATATTGGTTCAATTCATGGAATAAATCCTTTTTAGTGATGATTTATCATTTTATTGGAATTGTGCAATCCCTGTGAATTGCTTGAAAATTGTTTTTGTTCTTAAATTTAATATAGTGAATTAAAACTATGGATTTGCATAAAATTTTATAATTGTTTGAAGAAAAAGGGGTTTTCCATAAAAGGATGTTTTATTGAAATGTTTGGTCATTTAAATTAATTTTATGGAATTGGTTTTCAATAAAAATTGTGTTTTTATTGAAAAGGTGTTTTGGCATGATACATTGGGTATATTGGTGTGTGATTTCATATTACATTTCTAGGGATTGGTGGAAATTTGACCTTGTTCTTAGTACCAAAGGGTAAATGGATCATGGGAAACAATTACCTTGTGACGACTTGGTAGATTGACAAGAAACCACTCATGACTATGGAATTTTCTTATGGTATCATGCATAGTTGGTTGCATGGGTGTGTGGAATGGTTTGGGTATTACAAAAAGGGATCTAGTGAAATGGTTTCACAGATTTGTTTAGTTATTTTTCTAGAAAAACAATTGGTGGGAAAATTGGTTTCAATTTCTCTTGTATGCTTTTACTTATGAATGGTTTTTGGAAACATAAATATATTTAGTTATAAACTATTATTGAGAAATTTTTTATATAAATATTTTTATATAATCATTTCTAACCCTTCTATCCGAGTGGCTTGAGTAGAGAAGTCATTGGGGGAAAACATAAAGAGTTTTATACTCACCCCTAATTTGGAACATTGGTGATTTTGCAGATTCTATATTTTGGAATATGGGAAAAGGTAATGTTTCCCATGTTTTTAGAAATGCATCATGATGTTTCAGATGTTTGGAGATTGTAGTGATTTGATCTTGTTGAGCATTGAGCCTTGTGTTCTTTTGCGGGTTTTGTGTTGTTTATCCGATGTGTACTTTTATACTTGGTTATTATTCCACTATTTCATACACATTTGGATAATTTAATTGAAAAAGGTTCTATTTACCATTGAGTAAGATTGGTATACATAAAATAAAAATGTGAAAATTCACATTTCAATTAAAAACCATGATGGAATTTAAATTTGGTTTCTTGCATTTTGAACCATTTAGATCAGAAGGCAATTTTCATGGTGGAACCCCTATGGTGCTCTATATGGATTAAGGAATGTCTTTAAAACCATAAAAAACTCAACACACCTATATAAAGATACTGGGGTTATCTAAACATGATGGAACCAAAAAAACATAGGATATCAGCACGGGAAGGCTCTCGGCATGAAAGAATAAATTAAAAATATCCAAATAACAAATTGAAAACTAATTCACCACCTAACTTAGGGTCATATACTAAGACTCACTTGGTTTCATCCTCAGATTCAATGTTGTTTTGAAGATATTGGAATTTTATTCAAATGGTAGAATATAGGGAATATGATTTTAAAAAAATAGTGCAATAGATGAAAATAAGAATTGATACAAGAGTATAGATGTCGGGGAGCCTTACCGTAGTAGTTCCAATGCCTCTGAATCATCATGGATTGGAATTCAGACGATGGAGTAACATGACATCTATGATTTGGATGGTTTGATAGATCATAGAGGAATAAATGAAGGTTATTTCCACTGAAAGGTGAGGAAATAGGAAATTTAGAACTCATTTTGGAATAAGGGAAAAATAGTAATTTTCCCCAATACCCATGATGCACAGTTTCTATACCCTATGAAAACCATGAATGATGGATCTATCCCTTATCTTTAACATGCCACATCATCATACACCTGGTCATCACGGCTGTAGAAAACCCATGAGGACTTGTATATGACACTTTTTGGAGCGGCAAGGTTTAAAAGAACCGTGAAGCCTGGGTGACCGGTTTCTAAAAATCGTGTGGCCCATCTTCCAGCCCATTTCTTCAAAAATCTGGGCTCCGAACCGACCTCAAACACTACTCAGGACGTTCTTAGGATGTAACATAAATTTTACATTGTTAAATGATATATTTAAATGGAGTGACCAACCATATATACCTTGGTCAAAAGTCGAGTCATTACAATAGACACTGGTTTATGAAGGTCCACATTTTAATTGTTTAGTGATAATTCTAATTAAAAGGTTCAATGAAGGGGATTATCATAGCAGGCTTCTGCATTTGGGTAGGGAGATTCATGAAGTATACCTTGAATACACCTTAGGGTTATCACTTGATCGATATTTCATGTGTTATATGTACATCACAAAAGGTATGAGTTTTATCACATTTCATTCATATCACAGGGACCCTATTAAACTAATTGAACGGAGAAATTGATTATTTTGAAGAAAAGTGCTTCAGTAAACCTATTTTTTATTTATAGGATTATGTTGTGCTAATTTCTATGAAATTACATGTGTATCATATATTTTTAAACATTTACTAAAATTTAAATCATGTTTCCATTAAAATTACATACTGTTACCTCACATTGACACCAACTTACATGAAATGAATGGGGAACACTGGTTTTGTAATATTTTACATTGGTAATGTTTTATCCAACTCAGGGTGGGGGATTATGATATTCGTACAATGGATTTTAGATACAGATATGGTCATTTGGAATAACTAGTAATGCTTTTGTTTAACCTATTCTCCATTGATATTATTATCTCTATTGAACCAGATATTCCATCAATATCAAGATTCCTTCATTATGGTTTTCATGGATGATATGCTGCATCATTCCAAGATAGAAGGTGGCTATGAGAAAAATAAATGATTTATTTGGTGAATCTTTTCAATCATCAGCATAATGAGACGTTATCCCAATGTATCTTAAAGATCTATGAATTGATCTTCATGGAATATGTGGTGTAAAATTAAGTGATTTCCATTAACTCTATGTAGGTGAATGATATTATGTCATGGGATTAAAAAATAATTATATTTGAGATATGTATGTTATTGGGTTTAGTAGATTACTTTATATAATTAATTAAGAGATTCTCCTTGACTGCATCACATTTTACCACCATCAATTATAAGGGAGTGACACTTAAATAGATCGCATTGTTTGAATCGCCATTTAATGAGTGGAGGATGTGGTTGACATCAGCTCCTTTTATTTCTTCCTGAGGCTGGACTGAGCTATGTTTTGTAATCTAGTAATTAATTATAGAATTAAGATATGTGTTTATACTAGGAAACACATCATTTCATATTGTTCTTGTAATATGTTGTGAAATTAATAGGACCGGTAGACTATTTTCCATATGTAATTCATGGTGTTGCAATTTATTTAATGTTGATATCAAGATAATTATTTTTAGAAAATAATGGCCTTGTTAATTATAAAATCTTAGTTATATTTACTCTTAAATGAAATTATGTCTCAATCAAGGAAAATTTGTGGAATACCATTTTAAATTTGATGGTTACCTCACCTGTGTACCAAGAGAGATAAATTTAGTTATTGATGAACATATTAGGATGTGGTCATTGTAAGATTTCAGTGATTCTATATATAACTGAAAGATGAAGAGTCTCTTTCTTTTGATTAATATAATGATGAGAGGAGATGTTGAAAATATTTTTCGCTAATATTTAATTCACACCATGTAATGACCCAAACATTTATGAACAGAAACTTCTTCAAAAAATATTTGTAATATAGTATAAAACACATTCAAATCATATAGATCATCATAAAAACATTATTCTCCTAAATGAATAATGAAATAAGTGATATTCAAATAAATTATGTAACCTATACTGAAGGAATAGTAAACTGACCCTTAGAATAGTTACATGACCAATATGAATTGTAATCCATCCAATAAAATAATAAACCCACAAATGAAAGTATAAATAAAATTTAGGCATTACATAAATTATTATATAATATAAATATATCTTGGTATAAGTAATTTAATATTTGGAAAATGATAAATTAACTGTTGGGATTTTTTTAAAATATAAATATTCATTTAAAATTTTAGAATTAATATATTGAATAAATAAATTGGTTTCAAAAAATAGATTCATAAAATAATATTTTTTTTTGTGTTTTGGTTATAAGATAACTCTATGGTATCTTATTTAATTTTTCACTGTGTCATAAAATCAGATATAATTTTAAAATTAGATTTTTTTGAATAAATGATGATTTTATTTAGAAATTAACTTTCTCACATTTAAAAGATTATTTTCAAAAAAAATAGTTCATTTTTGAATTCTACATGCTTAAAAACAGTTGGGGTTATTTTTGTATGATTTTTCTAAAATTCATGATTTTTTGGTGAATAGTGAAATATGATAATTTATAATGTAAGCTAAATAAATGAATTATTGATTCATAAATGATGATTGGATGATGTTAGAAAAATATATAACCATCCCTTCATATATTAATATATTTATTTATAATTCTCAAACTACGCATATTCTTGAGACAAAATAGTAAACTCATGAATAAAATAATGAGAAAAAACCCATCTCATACATGATAAATACCACCCCTCACCACCTCTCCTCCACATTACTCTATATCTTTGAAGATTATCCATTTTCTACCCAATAATATTTCCAATATCCACCCCCACATATTGTATCCCTTGGTTCCATAAAAACAACCCTTTTCCCTATGGAGGTTCTCAAGTAGGAGATGTTCAAGATGTAAAATCCTCTATTTTCTTCAAATTATTTTTCAATTTTATTTCATTTCTCATCCACTCCCCACCTTCAATTATACAATATGATTGATAACTCCATTATAACTTATATAAATAAATATTATTATGTTAATGGAATAATTCATCTTCAGATATATTTCCCTTTCATTTTATTTTTAAAACGAAAATATCATATGTGGGGTGTTGATTTTCGGCCACCGTGTATGATTCATATTCATTTTTTACCACAGACTTTATGGATGGTCGTAAAAATATTTAAATATTTTATACTTTTTAAATATTATATATAACATTTTATATATTATGTAACTAACATATATAAATAATATTTAATAACAAAAAAAATAAGTTTGTTTCGATTGGAAGTAGACAAAATTAATCTAAAAGATTATCATTAATTATTTATCTAATGATTCATCATCAAACCATATAACCATATGATATAGAAGATCATTTAATATTATTAATCATAATTAGTAATATTTAATATCAATTAAATATAATTATCCTCATCTTACATAATCTTACATACAGGTATATAGGTGAACTAATCCTTAAAACCAGTAAAATGAACACTCTCAGAACGATAAAATTAAACTCTATAACTCATAAAAAAGGTGATAAAAAACATAATTAAATTATAATTAATATAATAAATGTAATAATTTTTTTTTAATTTCTTACTAATGAATTTAATTTAATTATACAAGATATTAATGTGAATAATGAATTAAGACATAAGGTGTGGGGACTCTAGAACAAACTCACTTAATGTGGGTTTTAACACTTTCACACCATTTTCAGTATGAATGCATAACTAATTTCCCACAAATATCACTTTACTATACTTCCCATTACATTTATTAGATATTAATGTTTCCAATAAGATTTTATGTCAAATTGAAATGTTTTTTCCAAAAGAGATATTCAATAAAAAAATAATATATTCTTTATAGTGAAATTCTTTCTTCTTCACTAAAGATTGATGATTCTTATAATAATTATGATATTTACATTTCTATAAGGAAGTCAAATTTTTTTATGAATGTATGGTATATTTTAATGAAACCCATTTTCCTTACATGGGATATTTTATGAATAATATAGTTATATGTTCTATGTGGCATGCATGATTTTCTAAATGTTATGATGTGATAGGTGTGTTTGGAATTATATAGCACATGTAAATGATATGATGTGATTATTGTGGCTGATATTATATAAAAAGCCCATTAATTGGGTAATGTGATATATCTTAGTAGGTAATGTAAAATATTCATATTATTTTACCACAATGATATTTATTTTTCATTTTTATTCATTGTGGCATTCCATGCCATTATCTAATGCTTCCTATCGTGAATATCATGATGAGGTTATGATGATGATTATGATCACCCAATGTTCTATTGTTCAATGTACTTATCTATCCTCATACTAGTATTTTTTCTCACCCCATTATTTTTTGTATATCCTCACATGATTACATGTACTATGGAGAAGTTGGGGCCCAATGACAAGTTAAAGAATATCGAATTAAACAAATGTTTATGCTTTATTATGTAAATGTTATGTATGGTCCTAATTTGGAAAGGAAACTAAACCATGAGATTCCAATTTTTTAATAATTTTATTTTTTTTATTATTAAATGTTTTTTTAATAATGAAGTTAAAAATTAGGGTCACTTTAGTTTGTATCTGAGAATAGTTTTGTTATTTTGTGAATTAGTAATAGAGAACATTATAGAAAACCCTTACTATGAGACTAAGTATAAGTAAACACCCAATAATATTTGTTTTGAAGAATACTAATCATAGGGATCCCACAAGAAATGCCTTTAGAGTTAATTTACCAAATGAATAAATTATTTATTCATGACTTGTATACATATGGTTTGTTAAAAAAATTTCTATTTTAGAATATGTTGTGAATCAAGAGCACCCAAGCCAACAACCATGTGGGGGAAAACATTGTGATTTCTCAAATGACATCCTTAATGAATTTTGAGTTTGAGTTAAATAGATAATGGAGATTCTTACCCAACAATGTCATGCTATTAATAGTTACCAAAACAATTTCAAATGTCTGCCTTCAATTAAGAGAGAGAAACTAGCTATTATGCCTATTATGCAGCAATGAACACAGATGTTTATAGGATATTTTGATCAACTCATTATGGAATAGTGGGTCAACTCAATTTAGAAGATGTTTTTCTTATATCACTATTCTATGATAGATAAGTTGAACATACACATTTATCACTTTAGTTGAGAGGATGATCAATAGTGGGAATTGATTAAGAACGCAATGTTGAAGGATGAAATTGAAGAGATTGAGTGGGATGATTTTAAGCTAATATTTCATAACAATTATATCGCCCAAAATCCATATATAAAGATGGGTATAGAATTAATATATCAAAAACAAAAGGAAGGTGAATCTATTAAGAGCTAAAAATAAAATTTCACTAGTCTTGCAAGTTATTATTCATGTTTTTTATCAACAATGAGAGAAAATTTTGATGATTCATTAATGGATTATAACCACACTATTGGAAAGATATAAATATCTGAGACTATTAATGATATGAAGAAGCAGTCTAATGTGATCTCATAGTAGAGAAGAATTTTCGAGATATGTCCCATGGATATAATGATATGAACTGAAAGATAAATATTCATAATGGAGGATCTAAATAAAAAATAGTAAAAAGAGATCATCAACTCAAATGTCAAAAATGTGCGGAGAATCCGTAGGGGAACTGCTCCAAAATAATGGGGAAATGCTATTACTATGGGAGAGAAAGCCAATGATATCATGAGTGTTGAATATATATAATGTGGTCGATGGATATGTTGAAGGAAAGGTGAGAACTAACCCTTTTAGGTGCATAAATTACAGGGAGAAGGGTCATTATGCAGGTAAGTTTACTAATCCTATATCCATTAGAGTAATCAATGTCAATATCCACCCAATCCATAGGATCCTTGGAAGTATTATTCCATAACTACTATTAATGTGGTGAAAGAAAATGTCATCACACTGTGTACACATCCTATTCACTGAATAATTGAAAGTGTTGTATTTGATTCTAGTTTTCTAAATCCCTTTATATAATTAATGTTTTGTTGTTTTATTAAATTGAATCCCCAAAACTTTTTCATATATATATATCAATAAAAAACCCCAAGTGGTTAAATCATTGAAACCTAATTATCGGGAACATCCTCATTTGTAGTATGTGGGAAGATTCAGCATGTGAATCTTATTATTCATCCCTTGGAAGAATTTTATGATATACATAATATGTATTGGTTCTCGGTATAAAGAGAACACATCAACTATTGATAGAAAAAAATATTTCTATATTCCAAACCATCCCATGCTCCCCTATAAATGAAAGGAGGACCATAAATTTCCTTTATATGACCCTTCAACAGTGTGGGAGTTAATTCCCTATTAAATGGAAAACCTCACTCAAATGGTTTATTCAAATAAAGGTATCAACCTAGTGAAAATTCCAATCATGATAGAATTCAATGATTTATTTTCTAAAGAGTTTCCTAGATATCTCCACATCTTGAGATATAATTCATAATAGAACTCTTAACTAGAGATACTCTTATATCAAAATGTCCCTATATGGTGGACTCAATTGAACCTGTGTTTTTGAAGAAATAACTACAATTGAAATGGGAAATAGGGTTCATATGACGCAGTGTATGACCTTGGAGTGCGCAAATCCACTATTCCAAGAAGAGGGATGGATCAATACATCTGTGTATCGACTTTTAGGAACTCAACAAGATCACCATAAAGAAAAGGTACCCTCATAAAATGATTGATGATTTTTTCTATAGTCTACGACGAGATCAATACTTCTCAAAGTAGGATTTTTGTTCTCGGTATCATTAATTAAAGGTGAAGAATTATGATATTTAGAAGACTTCCATAAATATAATGTATTTACATAATGAATTTCTAGTAACTCCATTAGGACTTACTAATGCCCCGGAAATATTCATTAATTTTATGAACAGAGTCTTTTGACATTACATTGAATTTTTTGGTAGTTTTTATCAACAATATTCCCATTTACACCAAGATAAATTGGGAACATGAATAATATCTATTGATATTTTTGATACATTAATAAAGGATAAATTATATGAAAACCTCATCAGCTGTAATTTCTAGATAAATAATGCTACATTCATGGGACATATAATCAGAAGTGTGGGAATTTATATAGATCACTTAAAAATAAAATGAATTATTGAATGGACAAGGCCCTCTTGTGTTGGAGAAATAAATGGATCCCATGTCATCGTAGGGTACTACTAGAATTTTGTGATGAAGTTTTCATTAGTCTGGCTTGATAACATGGTTTACAAGGAATGGTTTGAAGTATGTCTAGATGGAGTAATTTGGATAAATCATCAAGGACCTAAATAGGAGGATGATCACTGCACCTATACTCACATTACCATCAATTAGGTAAGGCTTTGTGATATAAATTGACACTTAAATGAATGGATTGGGTTATATACTCATGAAAAATGAGAAGGTGATATCCTAAACCTTAGGAAATTTGAAGATTAATGAGAAGAACTACCAGATGAATCATCTTGAGCTAAAAGCTATGATTTTGGCATTGAAAATATAGATAATATGCCTTTATGGTGAGAATTGTGACATATTTAATGATCATAAGAACCTAATGTATATATTAAAACAAAAGGGTCTCTATATGAATCACAGGATATGGATAGATATAATCAAGGAATATGATTTCTTTATTCACTATCAACCTAGGATGGAAAATAAGGTAGCTAATTCTTATAATAGAAAAGAACCTATGACTCTATACATGATGAAGATTGAAAAATACCCCTAATCATGGATATGAAAATGGCGGATATGTAAATCATAATGGCATGAAATACATCCTATCTTCCCAAAATTATTTCCCACCCATCTCACAATGATAACACTATGTAAGAATAAAGGGATGATCTGGAGCATTATAAAAAGTGAAAGTATTAAAGGAAGGGAAGCTTCTAGTGTTCCATATTGATAATGATGTTTTGATTTGGTAAGGAATAAAATGTATGTTCCTTCATATCCAGATATAAAGAAGGATATATTAGATAACACATAGATCTCAACGTTCACTATCTATACTGAAAGTACTAATATGTAATGTGATCTTTGAGAAAACATCTGGCGGGACAACATGAAGATGGATATTGCGGAATATTTGTCATGGTGCATGATTTACATCATGTTAAAGATGTGTAAAAAAATTATAAATGGATAATGCAACCATTTTCTATAACCATGTGTAAATGGGATAATTTCTCAATAGATATCATTAATGGTCTCCTGAATATTTCCAATGGAACAAAGCGATGCGGGTTGTGGTGGATTGACTCCCCATGTCTTCCCACATTATCGCTAATAGGGAAGATTCCTTGGATAGATAACATTACCATATATATGTGAAGAAAGTGTTAAAGAATCATGGAAATCCACTTTTGATAATATATAATCATGAACTGTGGTTCTCATTCAACGTTTTGATGAATCTTCAACATTCATTGACTACTGAATAGAAATACATCACGTCCTTTCACCCCCAAACTGATAACCAATCTGAAGGAACCATTCAGATGCTCAAAGAAATTATATGATTCTATTCAATGGAATTAATATGTGGACTCAAAAAAATCATCTATTTTTCTATTTCTAAATGCAAAATAGCATCTAATCGAGCATTTAGATGGCTTCATATAATGATTTGTATGGAAAGTGATGAATAACTTCATCATGTTGGGGTAAACATGGTGAATAAAAACTATATGAACCTAATCTTGTAAAAGAAATGATATAGACAGTTCAATACATCCATAAATATATCAATTCATCTAGATTTAGTAAAAGAGAAAGGACGGAAACGATCGATGGGATGTGGAGTTTTATTTTGGAGATAAGGTATTTCTTCTAATATCTCTATCCAAGAGATTCATGAATTTTAGAATAAATGGGAAGCTTTGCCCAAGGTACATTCGTCCCATTGAGATCCTTGATTGCATAGGATATGTGGCCTATCAGCTTTCAATTACATTATGTATTGCTCAAATTCATGATGTGTTCGTTGTATCTCTCTTGAAGAAGTACATACCTGACCCATTAAATATACTGAATTTGTTGGTTATATAACTAGAGGATGATCATTATTATGAGGATCATCTAGTAATGATTTTTGATTGGAGAGATAAGGTTCACTGCACCATGATGACCCACCATGATAAAAGATGAATGTAATATATATAACTAATCATAATGGACATAAATGAAATTAATAATATTTTAATCAATAAAATAAAATTATAATATGTTATTTATTTATTATATATTGAATTTAATTTGATTATCCAGAACATTAATGTGAAGAATGAATTTCTATATATGGTAGTGGGGTTCATGATCCTAACTCTATTCCTTTGGAGTTTCCCTCTTTCAAATTATTTTACATATGAATAATCTATTAATGTTCCTTAAATATTAATTCAGTATCCATCTGATGTCATTTATGGTATATACATATTTACAATCTTATTTTATGAAAAAATCATTGATTTTTACAAAATAACTCTTCTATAAAAAAAAATATTTTTCAAATATTAATAATGTTTCTTATTCATTCCAGATTGATTATTCTTTTACCAAGTATGAAATTCCATTTTCATTTGGGAACCTAAATGTTTATACGTTATTTTTTGGTTTATTCTGATGAAACTCAATTTTATTCCAGGGTTTATTTTATGACTAGTTTCGTTATACATTTTATGTAGCTTGTAAGATTATCTAAATTTTATTATGTAATGGGTTCACCCAAAATTATATAGCAGATATAAATTTTATCATCGTAATAGTGATCCCATAATTATATAGCACTCAAATGCATTTCTTAATTGAACATATCTCATGAGATAAAGTGAATTATTCACGGTAGTTGACCACTATGACATCTCGTTTCATTTTTAAGAATTTCCACATTCCATGCCATTATCAAATAATTAAACTCATTAATATGATGATAATGTTAGGAAGATTATTATCATCAACCATTATTTTATTGATCCATTTTCATATCTATCCTCTTATTCGTCTTTCATCTCATCGCGTTATTTTTTGTATATCCTCATGTGATTACTTGTATTAAGGAGAAAATTAGGGCCACTAAGAGTCTACAAAGAATTAATTAAATAAATGTTCATGTTTTGTTATGTAAATTTTATGTATGGTCATAATTTACCAATGACACAAAACATTTTGATCCTATATTTGAAAAACAATTCTCTCATTTCTCTTTAAAAGTGATGTAATAATCATGTAAGAATATTAGGGTAACATAAAACCCTTCTATCCATACCCTATTCATCAGGAGTGACTGTTAGATATTGATGACTATAGGTTTACGAGGACTTTGTATAGTAGGGTGAACAAAAATGATTGATCCCTATATCCCTACAGTACTATTTATTTCATTAATAATCATGTGGTTCCGTGATCCATGAGTGTGGAATTGATAAAGTATTTTCATCGCCCTCTATTGAAAGTCCACCCATGATATGAGATGATGAATAATACAATGAGATAATCATATTGGAAGTGTGTTCTGAGAAATGATATACTGTATTTTGTACCATGATATTACAGATGTTAGAAATATAATCTCAACCCTAAAAAACCCTCATGTTTTCTTCATCATCATTATATTTCCACCTTCATATTTGATAATATATCCATGTAATTGTTCATTATATTACATTTTTCCATTAAGGGGTCGAATAAAATTTTCATTTTTATTGAGTAGTTGACTATGATAGATCATTTAAATCCAATAGAGGATATGATCATGGTAAAGGATTGGAAGAAGTTTTATTTGAAATATATTATGAAACTACAAAAACGAAAATTCTCTATGAGTTATGATATAGATCCAAATTTTTTTATCTGTTTTATTAAGGGGAATAAAAATTAAATTGAATCACATGTGTTATTTTTCATGTATCATCATCTACAACTATCTAGGATCATATAGTAGGTGAGAAAGATTTTGGAGGACATGTTACAGGCTTGTGTCATGGATTTTAGAAACTCACGAGATGCCTATATATAATTGGATTTATTTTATTAAATTATTTTATATTATCCCACCATTATAATGGACCCCTATAATGAATTATTTTTTAATCCATATTGGTATCCTATATGTTATACCATGACGGTTGAGACTTACCTACTGTAATTGGGTATTAATAATGAGATACTTCAATGATTTAGATTATCCAAAAATGACATTCGATATCTCAATGCCACCATAAATATGATATTGATGACTGTCATTTTCTGTTACTCTTATATGTTATTGAACATTTATTGATAAATGTATCACACTATTTTTTTCAATGGTATATTATTAGGAATTTACATCTTACATCATGCTAGGTTGGAAAATTTTATATTATATAAAGAATTGGGAAGGCTTTGTATTAGTTAGAGTTTCCACCCACAAATTAAATGCATTTAAAATTTATTCCATTCTTCTTAGTTTATGTAATATCGTCATGTTCCATTCTATGTAATAATATGGTAGGATATTGAATTTAAATGAGATGTTTCATTGACTACGTAATAGATCCTAATTATTGATTCATATACAAAAGTTCAACATTGGTAGTCTATTCCCTTGGTTTAGGTATTTTGGAATCCAATAAGTCACACTCCGCAAACAAGAGTGATGTAATCTTTTATGAGGGATAAGTGACCATATTTTTCAATGATGATTATGATTCCTGTATACATTATAGCATAAAAAAATGATATTATTATGTAAATTGAAATTCCCATGGTGTTATTTTAATGTATAAATTTAGGATTCATTTTTATTATTTATTTCATCACGTCAAAGTGTTTCTTATGGTTTTTTCATTTTTTTATTAAACCTCAGTCCTCAACTATAGGGGGTCACACTATGACCCTATGTGGTTGTTCTATGATGGGATATTGGGGAATCAGGAGTGGATAAGTAATTACCATTTAAGAATAAAACCTTAACAAGGATACATATTAATGAATGGTGAACCTATATTTGGATGTATAATTTATGAAAATTTGGGGCTAAAGAATGTCCCATTGAAACTAGAAAATCCATGTCCTAATAAATATCTAGGGGTTCAATATGATGTTATCTTCCAATGATAAAAATAAATAAATTAAAATTTACACATGGTAATCATATTTTATTAATTTATCCCTTCATAAAAATTAATAATATGTTTGGTTCCTCAAACAGAAGATTCCTTGATATTTAAAAATAATTTTATTGGAATGTCATGTTATGATTTCTTATGTAACATAATGCAGGGGAGTTCCATGGGTGAGTTCCACACTAGGAATTCATTCCTTCAGATTCATAATGAAATAAAGTATAGGGAAACTCTATGACATGGCCTTTCTATTGAAATAATTTTCTACCTATTTCAAGATAGGTTCATCATGCTACAATAGTGGTGGTTTCATAACTACATATTCTATATAGTATTTTAGAAAATAATACTTTAATTTTTTATTTCATACAGTTATTGAAAATGGGGGATTGATATTTTCCTCTATTAGTAACATGGAATTCTCTATTTATCATCTCCCTTACAGTCCTTCCAGGGTACGAACATTTAATCATTAGATCCTCACCTCTTCAATCTAATTTTAGAGGATATTCAATAAAGATATTGATATTAAGTGGATTTCATTCTCCATATTAAATATTTTCTTTTCCATCCATTATTTCCAATCTCTTTGATGAACATAATGTCTTATGAATCATGATGACGACACTTATAATGATTATTTTTTAATTTTCTAGATTCTTCTAATCTTTGTTAGAAGATTATAACCCTCATTATGATATTTCATCAGTCTAATGTGTGTAATTACATTCCATTTCATTACATAGAAATAAAATTTGAGGATGAACTTATAACTTAATGTTTTAGAATAATTCACTGAAAATTATTTCATTTTTAGGGATTCAATATATATATAATTATTTTCCAATATT
The DNA here is from genome assembly GCA_963277665.1 of Viscum album. Taxonomy (NCBI): domain Eukaryota; kingdom Viridiplantae; phylum Streptophyta; class Magnoliopsida; order Santalales; family Viscaceae; genus Viscum; species Viscum album. The sequence continues at coordinate 1,078,136,245 of OY728145.1, read as the reverse complement.
TTCTTTATAAGATAAAGAAACATTTCTTTAAAATTGTATTAAAATGATGGATAATTATTGATTCTAAAAATATGTTTCATAATATTCATATAATCCATAAATAATTATTTCATGAAAATTAAATACATAGCAATGAATTGGCCTCATGGGAATACTTGGTGATTGGGTAGGGAACCTATGATAAGTACCATTACACATATTTTATAGGTTAATATGTAATAATATAAGAATCCTTATAGTCCAGAACAATTGATACACTAGTGTGTGTACCATGAAACATTATTATAAATGAATGTCTAGTTTTCATTTATTTTTTATGCTAAAATTTAATAAATATTTTTACTTTTAATTATAGTAAAAGAAATTAATTTAAATATTTCTAAAAAATATTGATTGTTTAATCTAAGAAGTGTATACATTGAGCACTTGTTTTATATCCTGAGGTTTCATTTAGAAACTATGTTCGATAGAGTAATGCCCCAACCCCAGTTAGCTAGAGTCAGTGCATTATTACATATCATTGGAAAGATCACAAAATATCAAGTCTTGAAAGACCGATTAATTTAGTAGCCTTGGAAGTTATAGATACATTCATAAGGTTTAAATTACATCATAAAATATAAACTACAACAACATTGTTTCCATGGACAACACTGAGATCCCATAGACTATCCTTGCAGGTCAGTCATAAAATACATCTTTATATCCTGGGAAAAATAAATCACAGAAATGGGTGAGCTCAAATGCTCAATAAGGATAACAATATAGCGAAAAATTTCTTAAATAAGAATAATCATTTAAGGAAATTTATAACTAAAAGAAAAACCCTTTAAACATTATCTTTATCAATATATGGAAAATATAAAATTAAGTAATGTCGTTTACATATTCACATGGATATTCTACTTGTATAATAATCACACGCAATATCAATAGCCACTTTCATAATGATGGAATGAATAATGTAAGACATTAATAACCACATATTCAAGGCCTTGTTCCAAAACAACAAGTAAAATTTGGTCAAGGCCTTGGTCCAAGACACTAGCTTGTCACATGAGACCTACCGATTCATCAAAGAGATATAGCGGGATCCACCAGTCACATACTAAGTCCATTGCATTCATCATATGAAAAGTTTTAAACATAAAATAAACATTCATATTAAATCTATCATACGAAATGTCAATAATTTATCCATAAACCATTAATGGTGTAAAAATAACACATCCATCGTAAAACATATCACAAAACATTCAATACAATAATGATATTTTGTATCATAATAAATCACCGTCAAATAAGCTTAAAATCCATCAAAGGATGTTGACATAGATGAAATAAAAAACTCTTTTAGAGAAATATCTCTTTCTATTTTAAAATAATTTAAGAAAAAATAATTTTGGAAAAATTCTTATAAACTTGTAAGGGAAGCTTTGACAATGTTATAATGGTGGAAAATAGTCACACCCACCGTATAATTTAGAAAAGACATTCTTACCTTAATTTTTTCAAAAAGGTTATAAAGGACCTTGTTTGGAAAACGAAGGAAATATTAATTTATAAACATATTATAATGTTAAAGCAAGGGTATAAATGTAATTAACCCATATTTTATAAGAGATTAATAATATTTTCAAATACATTTTTAAGAAACATGGGTGTGGATGACAAAGAGGTCCCAGCAGATACTTACTTAAAAACAACCTCGGATAATAAAGAGATTGTGAAATGAAACCTTACCTTATAAATTTTCAGGGTAAATGGTAGGTTAAGCTCATGTATAATGGTAAAATAATTGTTATTAAATTATACAATAACCATATTCATTAATATGATATCATATATTATCTTATAATATTTCTTTCTCAAAGATATTTTAGTATTATCGTCATTTTGGGTGTTAACTGAATCATTCTCCTTTATATGCTTGGTCATGTAAGCTATTATTACTATGATTAGGATTTAATTATTCATATTCAGAATGATATTATGTATTTAATCATTATTTTTAATCATCTGATGAAAATTAGTCTTGAATGGTTGAGATGGGGAATGAATCTCATCTCATTCATAGAGACGGTAATTCGTATGTTTTCACGAGAAACAATATTATTTTTAATATTAAAATAATATATAATTGGAAGGTATATCATATATACAGAATCATTATCATATTATATTTATTATTTACATAAATTAAACATCATTATTATACCCATCCAAATAATACTGTATTGAATAACAATTATCCCACGACGTGGAGAGGGTAAGTCGTACATACGTACGTATGGTGATATGTAATTCAAAGGATGGATAGAATAATGAATATGGTCCTACCATATTTATAATAACATCATATTATATAGAAGATACTGGATTTATTATTTTATAATGGAAAAAATAATGAAAGATGAAGTAGAAGAAGAAAAGAATTTGAAAGAGGTGATGAAATATTTACCTCTTCTTCGAGTACTTCCTTTTGATTTGATCATGAGGGCTCCATAGGTTGGATTAATAACTAAAGGAATGACTCTAGGATGATGGGAAAAACGTTGAGAGGATCTTTGGGTGGGGTTTGGCTGATCCAAACGAATTTGATGGTGTGAATTTGAGAGAAGGGGGAGCGCCCTTTTTTAAGAGGGGTGAGGGGAACCTTAGGAAAAGAGTGAAATAGTATTTTATAATAAATTGATATTCGGTTTATAATGTCTCAAAAGTGAGTTATTTCGAGGCTAGGGTGGTGATGGGTTGAAATACTTTCAACTAATATATTTTAGATAGGTTTAGTTCACCATATTAACCTTATCATTTATATGTTACTCTTAGTAAATAGTTTGACATTTACCATGTCTCTTTGTAGTTTTATATTATATGGTTAATAAACTTAATATAACAATCCATGAGAACCCCAAGTTGATAATTATGAATATATATAACCTTATCTAGGTCATTTGGACAATCCTCAGATTTTTTGGAATAAAAAATCAATTAATAATATAATATTTGTTTTAAAAACTATTTTATGACAATTTTGACACTATTTGGTAATTGATATTTGTGAAAATCATAAAAGCATGATTACATAAAAAAATCATTTAAATAAATATTAACATGTCATTTTAACCTATAAAATTTCTGGAATTAATAAAAAGTCTGAATTTACATTTATTTGGGTATTTAAAATATCACTTATTTTAATTTTTCATTAATAAGGTAATTATTGAATAATCATTGTGTCATAAATAAATTAATTTATTTAATGTTTAAAAATAATAAATAAAATACAGTTATGTAGTTAATCTATTTATCTTTTTAATGAATATTTATAGTTGAATTTATCCTATGTGTAACCCTATATTAAAATGGTTTAGTTATTAAACATAGATTTTAACTCTTTTACCTCTCCTTTAAATAAAATAATAATAAATGTCATATTCCAATTCATGTGGATATAAATGATAATATATTATTACCAATGTTTTTTTAGTCAAATAAGTCTTATCCAAAAGAATTAGGATATGTTTTAGGGTAAAATTATTATCATTTTTACCTTTAATTGCCATATTTACTTATAACTGTGGAAAATAAAAGTTAAAAAGCTATTGTTCACCAAAATATATTTTCATCTCATTTAACAACATTTTACTTACTGATATCAATCTTGTCTCTTGTATTTTTGATATTCAACTCACAGAAGCGGTGAAATTTTGTTTTATGCAAATTTGCAAAAGCTCCTAGGGGGTGGGTAAAAGACGGTAAAAAGTTCAGTAAAATTTTATATATCTATCCTTATTATAAAATGACTCCAATAAATTACATTTTACTTATATAGGTATTATGTAACTATTTTGAACAAAAGTAAATTTAAATAAATAAAATAATTATTTAAATAAAAATTCGGTTTTAAACTATAACTCAGTGTTTTCACTATTCATCAATAATTGAATGTTTTCAAAAAAATACAAAAAATTCACCCTAAGCTAATTTCGATATTCCAAATCCAAAAAAGAATACCATTTTGAGAAATAAAATTTATAAAATTTCAAAATGAAAGAATTACTATTCATAATGGCAAGTTTGATTTTTTGTGGTGTGTTAGAACTTGAAGTTGCGTACAACACACGCTACTGTATTATTGAAAGAGAAGCGTACCGTGGAAGATTGGGGAGTTACATTCTTCCCTCCATCAAATAATTTCATCCTCACAATTTCTAGAGTATTACTGCATACAAATACTCGGATGGTTCTTCATCATAAGTTCCTCGGGTTCGCACGTTTCCTCTTCCATCTTATGATTTCTCCGTAGAACTTTTACCAGAATAGTTGTCTGGTTTCTCAACACTTGTTCTCTAGAATCAAGAATCTTGACAGGATCTTCACAATAAGATAGATTGGGTTCTAGTTCTAATTCATCATACGTGAGTACATGCGTTAGTTCAGACATGTATTTTCTCAACAGTGATACGTGGAACACATCATGAACATTGGAGAGATTTGGAGGCATTTCCAAACGATAAGCTACAACCCAAATTCGTTCTATAATTTCGAAAGGTCTGATGTACATGAGACATAATTTTCCCTTCATACTGAAACGTATAACACCCTTCCATAGAGATACATTAAAGAAAACAAGATCTCCTACCTAAAATTCCCAATACTTCCTCCAGTTATCGGCATAGCCCTTCTACCTACTTTGAACTGTTTTGATGTGGTTTTGGATTTCATTTACCTTTTACATCATTTCCTCCACTGGTTCTGGGCCTACGAGTTTTCTTTCACAAACATCAACACAAGTAGTTGGTGTGCGACATATCTTTCAATATAACTCTTCATATGGTGCCATCTCAATACTTGAATGGAAGCTGTTGTTATAAGAAAATTATAATAAAGGTAAATATTTATCCCACATATCCTGAATGTCAAGTGAGTAGGATCTCAGCATGTCTTCTATGGTTTGAATAGTCCAATCTGAATGCCCATCTATTTGATGGTGGTAGGAAGTGCTTAAATGAAGTTCAGTATGCAAGGCCTTTTGAAGAATTTTCTAGAATCTTGATGTAAAATGGGGATCACGATCAGAAACAATCGATAGGGGTACACCATAGAGTCTTACAACTTCATTAATATATACTCTTTATAAACATTCAAGTGGTAAATCTTCCCTTATTTCAAGAAAATTTTCTGGCTTGGTAAGATGATCAACAATGAACCATATTGCATCATTAGTTCCAGGAGTCTTTAGTAGTACCATGACAAAGTCCATCATAATATTATCCCATTTCCACTCAGGTATGGGAAGAAGTTGCATTAATCTTCTAGGATGTTACCTTCCTACATTCACTAGATGAAAAACCATATATCTTGAAAAAAATTAGCAATCTCCCTCTTCATGTTGTCCCACCAAAAATGTTCCTTCACATATCTATACATTTTGGTGCTACCAGGGTGTATAGAGAAATTGAAACTATGAAAATCATCCAATAATTCCCATTTTTGATTAGGTATATTGGGGACACAATTTCTTTTCGCAAATTTCAAAATTCCATCTTCATACACAAAGTCACTCAATCTCCCATCATTCATAGCTTTAATATTCTTTTGAAACTCTTTATCGCCCGTCTGAGAACACTTTATCCATTCTAGTAAAGATGGTTTTGAAACCATTTGAAAAAGTATTGATGTTTCACCTTCCATGGTGATTCCCATATCCATCTTTACTAGATTTATGTATATAATATCCTTTTCAACTCTCATCTTGTTCAAAACTCCATGATCCTTTCTACTCAATGCATCTGCCACCTTATTTTCCTTCCACGGGTGGTAGTGTATTGTGAAATAATAATCCTTGAGTAGTTCAAGCCATCTCCTTTTCCTCATGTTGAGTTATTTCTTTGAGAAAATATACATCAAACTCTTGTGATTTGTGTATATCTCACATTTTTCACCATAGAGATACTGTCTCCAAATACTCAAAGAAACAATTACAGATGATAACTCAAGATCATGAGTAGGATAGTTTTTATCATGAATTTTTAGTTGTTATGATGAATAGGCAATAAACCTATCATTATGCATAAGGACACAACCAAGTCCTTTCGTTGATGCATCACTACAAATATCAAACCCATCAACCCCCGATGGTAGGGTTAATATTGGAGTGTTGACTAATCTTCTCTTAAATTCTTCAAAACAATTTTCTGAATCTTTTGTCTAAAATTTTTTTACCCCATTACATGTGAGCATTGTTAATGGGTTAGCCAATCGGGAAAAATTCTGGAAGAAAGGTCGATAATAACCTGCTGAAAAAATAACACTGCATACCTCAGATATACTTGTCAGTGCTGGCCAATCTTCGATTTCTCATGTCTTAGAAGGATAAACAAAAATTCTATCCTTAGATACAATATGGCCAATAATAACATCTTCTGAAGACATAATTCTCACTTGCTAAACATCCCATATAATTCATGTCTTCTATGAGTCTTCAGGATAATGCACAAGTGGTTTTTTTAATCTTAGTTTCTTGTAGAGTATACCAAGATATCATCAATAAATACCACTACAACGTCATTAAGATATTCCCTGAAAACTCTATTCATTAGATCCAAAAATATAGAGGGTGCATCAGTCAATCCAAAAGGAATTACTATAAACTCATAATGCCCATACCTGGTTCGAAATTCTATTTTCAGAATGTCTTAATTCTTCAAACACAACTGATGATATCAATATCGAAGTTCAATCTTTGAAAAGTATTGTGATCTTTGAATTTGGTCGAATAAATCATCAATGCGATGTAGGGGAAACATGTTATTTATTGTTACAACATTGATCTCCCTATAGTCAATGCACAACCTCATAGATCCATCTTACTTCTTAACAAAAAGAATAGGGGCTCCCCATGGAGAAACAATAGGGAGAATAAATCCCTTATTACTCAATTCATATAGTTGTATCTTTAGTTCCACTAATTCCATAGTGGCTATTCTATAAGGGGTCTTCGATATGGGCCTTGATTCAGGAATTAAATCAATGGAAAACTCAATTTCTCATTCTTGAGGATGTCTAGGTAAATTTTCTAGAAACACATCATCATATTATTTCACAATAGGTACATCCTCCTTTTGAACATTCTTTCTTGTCCCACAGGTATTTCATTCTCTTCCTCCCTAATAATTAAATTTAGTTGAGCTACTGGGGGCGGATCTATATAACAATCAGATGGTGATGCTTCTGATGTAAAGATAAGGTGTTCTTTATCATCGCCATAAAAAATAGTAACCTCGTTCTTCTTACAATAAATTTTTTCTTCATGGTCTGAAATCGAATCCATACTGAGGATAATACCAAATTCAATCATGGGATTGACGATGAGATCAGCAGATATAGAACATTTATATTCCCTAATGGGGAATGATTAACAAAACATTGTTGTAATGATACTTCCCTTATAGGTCTGAACTGACAACCCCCTTGATAAATCAAATTGGAAATATATAATTTTCATAGAGAAATGGGATGATATGAAAAAATGGGATGATTTATAATAAAAAAAATAATTTTCTAAACATGAGGAAACCATTAAATTACCTTCTTCCATGTCTTTCGGAGCTTCAACCTCAGTAGTAGTGATCATAAAAACGTAGACTTACTCCCTTGGCCTTTTTTGAGGTAATTTTCTTTGGTGATTAGGACATTCATTTTCATAATGTCCCATCTCCCTGTAATTGTAGCACAGAACATCGGTAGCTTCTTTCTTCCCCTTGCAATCGCGAGATTGGTGTCCATTTTTAGCACACGGGTAACAAACTCCCATTCCCTTCAAGAAATTACCTGGGTGTTTCTTCCCACATTTACTACATGATGTTTATTTAAATTTTCACTTGTTCCTTGTATTTCCATTTCTAGAGTGATCAGCAGATCTCTTCTTCTCTTGATTTGATTTAATGTCATAATAATTAGAGAACTATTTTCTATCTTGATAGAACATGAGACAATATATTTGTACGATGCGAAGGATTGTGAGAATAATCCTCGACAAAGAAATGGTTTTAACCCATCAAAAAAATGACCAATATTACTCCTTGGGTTATAAATATAATCTACAGCATGCCTCTCTAACCATGTAAAGTTAGCTTCATACTTTGCGACATTATCATCCTATTTTTACCTCAAACTGAGAAATTGTATTTCCATATCGACTCGATGGTCATGAGGAAACTAGGAATATCTCATTAAACTACTTCAATTCCATACTTGATACATATTCATCTTCCTTTGAGTTTTGAATTAATGACCACCATTGATCAGCACCTCCAGTGAAGTGGTAAACTGCCATGAAATCTTCTTCCCATTCGCTACTCCTCAAGGCATAGAATATTTTTTCTAAGGAATTTATCCATTTCTCAGCTGCTAGTGGATTTTTACCCCTATTTAATGATGGTGGTTTTTTCCTCATGAAGTGATCTAACATTGATTCTCTACACTGCGTATTAGGGTGCTCCATACGGGTAAGGTTATTATTCATAACCCGAGTGAGTTGTCCCAATATACTGATAAGCTGATCAGCACCAGAAGTATCACTATCCCAAATATAATTATCTTGAGAAGGAGGGAAATCCCTACATGGAGTGTGTGCATTGATACAGTTATCAGTACTTCCACTATGCACCACCTCTTAACAATGGCATACACAAGATTATTTTATGAATCGAAATACATAATCCCAAACATGTAACACACATATCATAAATTGAACAGTTTAGGGATATAGTCATTAATCAAAAAAATTTCTTCTTTGAGAATTATATACTCATAAACCCATTATATTGGTTTTTAATGAAAATGGGAATTATCCTAAGTGTATCCCGCGGGAGTGTCCTAGCCAAGAGTGCAGCGAGTCCCTTGTCGTGCACCAGTTCCCGTTCGAGTATAGCTCAAAGCGGTGTTTTCGGTTTTTACCACTAGGTAAAACTCTGCCAGAGCTGCCTCTACCTGCTCTTATCCAGACAGGGATGTATTGTTTGGAAAACTCACAAAATCTATTTAGTACAAAAATTCTAGGAAGTTCTTCTATACTAATCCTCAAAGCCTATCTTAGGGTAATGTGATCTAAAAAGAGTTTATATAAATAAGGATTCCAAGGTTTGTAATAAAATTTATCTGATACCAACTATAATTCCCTGACCCCAGTTATATAGAGTTGGTTCATTATTACATATCATTGGAATGATCACAAAAATTATGTCTCGAATGAACGATTAGTTTAGTATCTTTGGAAGTACTAGATATAATCATAAGGTTTACATTATATCAAAAAAAGGAAACTACAAAAACAATGTTTCCATGGACAACACGGATATCCCATAGACTATCCTCGTAGGTCATTCATAAAATACTTCTTCACATCCTGGGAAAAATAAAAAATAGAAAGGGGTGAGCTCAGATGCTCATTAAGGATAACAATATAGCAGAAACTTTCATAAATAAGCATAAACATTGAAGGCAATGTATAACTAAAACAAAATCCTTTTAAACATTATCTTTACAAATATATTGAAAAGATAAAAATAAAAAATTTCATTTACGTATTCACATGGATATTCTTCAAGTTGAATAATCAGATGAAATATCAATAGACACTTTTATAATGATGGAATGAATAATGCTAGACTTTCATAACCACATAGTCAAGGACTTGTCCCGAGACTACAAATAATATTTTGTCAAATCCATATGAAAAGACACTAGTTTGTTGCATGAGACCTACCGATTCATCGAGGAGCAATACCGGGCTCCACCCATCACATACTAAGTCCAATGCATTCCTCATAAAAAAGGTATAAACATAACATAAACCTTCTTATAAAAAGTATCATACAAAATATCAATAATTTATCCATAAACCATGACTGGTTTTAAAATAACACATCCACAGTCAAACATATCACAAGACCATCAATAATATATGGAAGTTTAGTATCATAATAAATCAACGTCAAATAAGCATGAAATCCATCAATGGATGTTGACATAGATGAAATAAAAAAAGTTTTTTTAGAGAAATACATCTTTATATTTTGAAATCATTTAAGAAAAAATTTATTTTGGAAATATTCTTATAATATTTTAATGATTTCTTCGATGATTTTATAATGGCGGAAAAAACCCGCACCCGCTGTATAAGTTAAAAAACACATTCTTACATTAATTATTTCGAAAAGGTTATAAAAGACCTTGTTTGGAAAACAACAGAAATATTCCTTTTTAAAAATCATACAAATGTCAAAAAAGGGTAAAAATGAATTTAAACCATAGTCTATAAAATAGTAATAATGTTTTGAAATACATTTTTAAGAAACATTTTTGTGGATGATAAAGGGCTCCCAATAGATACTTACGTAAAAACAACCTCAGATAATAAAGAGATTGTGAAATTAACCCTTACCTTGTACTTTTCCTTGGTCGAGGCTAGGTTAATATTCTGTATAATGGTGGAATCATTTTTATTAAATTATACAATAACCATATACATTAATATGATATCATATATTATCTTCTAATACTTATTTTTTAACGATATTTTAGTATTATCGTCGTTTTGAGTGTTAACTGATTTGTTATCCTTTATGTGCTTGGTTACTTAAGACATGTTTGTTTTGAATAGGATGTATTGTATTCAAATTCAGAATGATATTATGTCTTTAAACTTTATTTTTAATCATATAATGAAAATTAGTTTTGAATGGATACGATGGGAAATGAATCTCATCGCGTTTGTGGAGACAGTAATCTGTACGTACACAGGAGCGACAATATCATTCTTTTGATATTAAAATAATATATAATTGGACAATATATCATATACATAAAATCATTATCATGTTATATTTATAATTTACATCAATTACACATCATTATTATACCCATCCAAATAATAATGTATTGAATAACAATTATACCACAACGTGGAGACGGTAAGTCGTACGTAAGCACATATGGTGACATGTTATTCAAAGGATATATAGAATAATGAATATAGTTATACCATATTTATAATAAAGTCATAGTTTATAGAAGATACTGGAGTAATTATTTGTGAATGGAAACAACAAAAAAGAGGAAGTGGAAGAAAAAAAGAACTTGAAAGAGGTGATGAAATATTTACATCTTCTCCGTGTTTATTTATTTGATTTGATAAAAAGGGCTCTTTAGGTTGCATTTATGACTAAAGGAAGGCCTCTAGGATGAAGGTAGGACAGTAGAGAGGGTATTTGGGCAGGTTTTGGCAGAGCCAAAAGGTTTTGAAGGTGTGAATTTGTGAGAAGTGGGAGTGTCCTTTTATAAGAGGGGTGTGGGGCACATTAGGAAAAAAGAGAAGTATTATACAAGTTTAAGTCACCATATTAACATTATCATTTATATCTATCTCTTAGTTAAATAGTTTTACATTTACCATGTCTCTTTGTATTTTTATATTATATGGTTAATAAACATACTATAACTAGCCCATAGAACACCATGTTTTTCATTATTTATATATATAACTTTATCTAAGTCATTTGGCCAAACCTTATATTTTTAGGAATACAATATCAATTAATAATATATTTTTTTATAAAAACTTTTTTTCATCAATTTTACACTATTTGGTAAACGATTTTTGTAAAACTCATAAAACAATGATTACTTCGATAAGCGATCATTAAATCAATCCTAACATGTCATATTAAACTATAAAATTCGTTTAATTCAACCAAAGTCTTAATTTAAATTTATTTGGGTATTTATAATATCAATCATTTTCATATTTCATTAGTAAGATAATTACTACATCATCATTGTGTCATAAATAAATTGAATTATTTAATGTCTAAAAAATATAAATAAAATAAAATTATATAGGAAATAATTTTATCTTTATAATGAATATTTATAGTCGAATTTATCTTATGCGTAACCCTATATTAGGAATGGTTTAGTTATTAAACTTTGATTTTAACTCTTTTAACTCTTATTTAAATAATAAAATAATAAATGTCCCATTCTAATCCATGTTGAAATAAATAATAATATTTTATTCCTAAGGTTTTTTTGGTCAAATAGCACTTATACAATAGAATTAGGAAATGTGTTAGGGTAAAAATAATTTCATTTTTACCTTTAATTACCCTATTTACTTTTAACTGTGGTTAATAAAAGTAAAAAGTTACTATTCACAAAAAAATTATTTTCATCTCATTGAACCACATTTTACTTACTGATATAGACCGTGTATCTCGGAATTTTGAAATTCAACTCATAGAAGTGGTAAAATTATGTTTTATGCAAATTTTCAAAAGCTCCTAGGAGGTGGGAAAAAGACGATAAAAAGTTCGATAAAATTTTATATATCTAAAATTATTATAAAATTACTCCAATGAATTACATTGAACTTATATAGGTATTATGTATATAATTTGACCTGAAATAAATTTAAATAATATAAATAATTATTTAAATGAAGATTTGTTTTTAAACTATAACTCAGTGTTTTGCACTATTCATCAAAAAGTGAAAGTATTCAGAAAAATACCAAAAATTCACCCTAACCTAATTTTGATATTTTGAATCCATAAATGAAGTCCATTTCAAAAAATAAAATTAATAAAATTTCAAAAAGAGAGTATTACTATTCATAACGGCTCATTTGATTGGTTGTGGTGTGTTAGAACTCGAAGTTGCATACAACACACACTATTTTATTATTCAAAGAGAAGCTTACCATGAATGCTTTGGGTGCTACAAATAGTGTATGTAAAATAAAATCTATAGATTAATATAACATAATCTATTAATTAAAAATAAGTATTATAACCTAGAAATTGAATTGGAGGGTTTCAATAGAAATAACCACATTATGAAATATATCTCAAATCCCTGGTTAATAAACATTTATTGAGTTATTCTTAATAAATAAACCCACAAGTTTTTAATGATATTTTATTCTTCAAAAAATATATATTTTTTTATTACTATGAGAAAATAAAAATAAATAATTTTTAAAAAATTTAGAATATTTATATGATAATATTAACTTCATATTTTAAATATATATAGAAAAAGTAACATAGGATGTTTTTTCGTATTTTTTCCCCGCCGCCACCTTTCTCTCTACTGTTTTCGATCTACCTTGACTTCTGCTTCTACTCAGCACCCTCGTTGTTCGTGGGATCTTCCAGGGGCCGTTTTGTGTGGACTTTCTAGCAAGCCTCTTTGTTGTGCCATGAGGTCCCTATCCATTGATCTGGCTAGGGCTCCCCTTTGTCTTGCGATGTTGGTCTGGGTTGTTACAGATGTTGCAATCGGGGGTTTGACCACACGATTTGTGTTGTCTGTAGGTGTGATGGTTAGATCTAGCCCTGAGTTCGGTTTTGAGGGTGACGATGGGATATACTGCACATGATTATGGAGGGGTCCTCTTCCAGTGAGATGTGTCCTGGTTTGTGTTCATATGCTTTTGCCTTTGTGTTATTATTGCTGTGGTGGTGCGATGTTATTAACGGCATGAGGTGTCGACTCGACTTTGATCCCGAAGACCGGTGATGGACTCTTGGTGAATGAAATATTGGTTTGGGGTGATGTGTGGCATTCTGTGATGGAATCATTGTGGCAGAGCTTGATTGCAGGGATTTGCTGTGGTGGTTTTGCATCATGTTGGATGATTTTGGGAAATTGTGGTTTGGTTTTCTGTTGATGGTTTATGTGAATTTGTTGAATGGAGAATGGTTGTTTTGTTTTTGGTCCATGGTACAACGCTGGAGATCCCAGAGACAATAAGAAAATAGCTGTGGTGAATGTTTATGATATGAAATCGAGAGGAGGAAGGGATTGGAAATTGGTGATGCAAATGGTGATATGTCTGATATTTTGTGATTTGACTATGTATTCCTTTGTGCACACTTTGTTTCTTCTAATAAATGTTCTTTGGAGAAGTATTATCCTTCCTCCTAAAGTTTCTGGTATTTTACAGTGAAATAAGTTCAAATTATTATTAATAATCTAATTTTGACCTTGTAATCAATATTATGGTATAATTTAGTGTAAAACATTTCTATTGAATAAATGATTTTTCTCTCTAAAAAATAGTTTCTCAACGTGTTTTGTGTTGTTATATTTTATTAATTTATACAACTTATAGGGGTTGAATAATTAAAAATGGATTCCATATTTTCAATCATAATGACAAAATTTAGAATATAATAACCTCTTATTAAATTTTATTATGAATATTAACCGCAATAATTTATATTTTAATGGTAAAGGGTAAATAAGGTAATTAGAATATAAAATAATATGATAAAACTCAGAATTGTCCCTGAAACATTACATAAATTAATTTAATGAACTTATTTATAACATAATTAAAAAAATTTATAATATATCGTATTTTTACTATGTTTGGAAATTATTTTGACCATTATAATATTTTATATAAAGGAAAGTAAAAAATATACACACTCCTATTTTTAATAACTATAATATTTTTTACATGAATTTCACTATGGGATATCATTGGTTATAAATACCATTTTGAAATATAAATTAGATATCTTAAATAGGGGGATTTTTTTATTGAAGATATAATTATCTTAAATTCTAACTCAATGTTGACCCAGAAATTATTCAATTGATGGAAAAAATAAAATAAATGAAAATAAAAATAAAAACATAATATCTTTTGAGATAATTTGTTTGATACAAGAGTTATTTATTTTATCATGAGATTTTAGGGATTTTATAGAATATTTGGTTCAAATTTTAGTTATTTTCCAGATGTTATTAAATTCAATGTAATCAATTTTTTTAAAAAATTTGGCGTTAATGAAATTTTAATGTAAATAAAAATTAATTAAATGTTAAAAAACTAAAAAAATCATATAATTGGAAGCTTTATTATTAAATGATTAATTAAATAAACAATTGTGCAATTACTTTTTATTTTTTCATTTTATTATAATTTTGATATCCCTTAAAACGTTGAAAATATTTATATTACAATAATTTTCGAAAGCCTTAATGAAAGGTTAAAAAAAAGTATAACAGTTATAATGTGATGAAAACATTTAAAAATTTTATATTATTGGGGTTATATTGAAAAATTTTCATCCTATATTAAAATTTTTCAATTTTTATTAATTTGTATATAAAAATTAATTTTTATTAATTTTCAATTTTATGATAATCCAAAAGTGCCCCTCACCTCAATTATAAATAGGCACCTCCTCCATCATTAGTTTAAAAAACATTCATTCTTATATATCACCTATAGTATTAATAATAATCCATTTTCAATATAATTAAAACATTTATGGAGCCCATGTTCTATGCAAAACACTAACTCGAGGTCCATTAAGAGAATTCCTAAAAAGCATCTGCTAAAAAAGAGATAATTATATTTACTAACTCATTAATTTTTTTTATCTCCAATTATTGATAGTGTGTTGTATGTATAATATATTAACTATAGTAACAAACATAAACTACGATTTTTCAATGATTATGGGAGAACAATATTTAACCTCTTATCCATCATATGGAAAACAAACGCATCGCTCGTGTGTGTATATGACTAACCCTCTCTATGTAGTGGTGTAATTTATTTTTCAAAAAAACTTCTCATGGATAGTTATAATGATTGAAATAATGGACATATATGTTACATATGATATGATAATTACTTTATAAAATTAATATTTCATTCACTTCCTAACCCATTAAATCATTTAGAAATGCTTTCATTTCTCGTGTGTATGTCTAACATACCTTCTCCACGAATCGATTTGATTCATCTTCCTTGTCCACAAATATTGAATTATTATAAAAATGTACATAATGAATAGATATTATATTTATAACCATAAAATATTTTTTAAAATTATTCAATTGTATCCTAGGTATATGAACTAGAACTTACACAATTAAATAAGTAATGGAAACAACGAAATTGCCACCTCGAACAAGTGAAATAATCATTTTTTGTTAATAAACGGGTGATAAGATCATTTAATATTTTCATATATGATAAAATAAATATGAATATGGGTTTTT
This sequence comes from Viscum album, assembly GCA_963277665.1. Classification (NCBI taxonomy): domain Eukaryota; kingdom Viridiplantae; phylum Streptophyta; class Magnoliopsida; order Santalales; family Viscaceae; genus Viscum; species Viscum album. Next base: position 1,078,120,153 of record OY728145.1, on the reverse strand, counting down.
TTCAACATAAAACCATTTTTAAAACCATTAAACTTGAATTTAAATCATGTTGAACTGAATAGAAGTTTGAGGTAATGGATTCCATCACAATTATAAATTCATTGATACTTATTTAGTAAAATACATATATTTATTTTTATGTGATGTATATAATACCCCATTTTTGTATTTAGAAAATACATATATATTAATATTTATTTATAATTCAGTTCATGTTAATAAATTTTAAAATTAATATGTTGCCTTATTTCTCTATTCATAGGCTATATTGTTCATTAATATGCATATGATTCATAAATTTTTTAAAACTGTTAATTTATTTAATCAAATTATATGTTATGGAATTTTTTAATATTCATTAATTTTTACTTATAATGAAAGATATATTTCTAATGATTTCCATATAGTTTGTTCTCAAAAAAATTTTGTATGTCAAAATGATTTTTTATGTAGATGGATTTATCATGATTATTGAAAATTGTAACCATTTTACACTCTTTACCTTCTTCAACATGATATCCATTGTTTTGAGAATAAAACTATACATGAAATAATAATTCAATATTTCTTATAAATTTTCCAAAAAACTATATTTTTCATTTAAAATAACATTTCTGAAAAATTTAATGTCACCTTTTAATAATTTTTTTTTCGTTTACTATATACTGAAATATTCAATTTTATGAAATCCTTCTCCATTTAACATTAAATTTCTCTTAAATATCCATATTTTTTGTATCATGGATTTCAATTTTTCCTAAATTTTAATCCAATACAGTATAATGTGATTATATTTTAAATATATTTGATAAACTAGATAATTATTTTTAATTCATATTCTTTATTCGATATCCATCCAACTGCCCAAAGGCCTTCAATTTTTATTATTATTGATAAAGTCCCCTTTTAAGGGATAAAGGGGGGAACACAAAAGACATCATACACATAGAAAAATCACATGTGAAGGAAAAACAAAGATTACAAGCAGAATGAAAACATGGATCTACCCCTCCCAGTAAATATTCCATGTAAAGCATTCCACTATTGCAAGGCAATTCGGTGAGCAAGTGTCACGTGTCAAATCACATGGCCGATCTAATGGCTGGCACGTTAATATGGATATTTGTTTATCATGAGTTATATCAACCATTTATCATGTGAAAAATTATTTTTATGCATATTTATGGGTGTGATTTGAATTATATATCCACTCGATGCATTGATAGTCCTCATGACACTAATTATTTGTTTAAATTAAATTGTTCATTACACCAATATTTTAAACTAACATGTCATAAGGTCATAACAGTAGAGTTATCATGATTATTGAGACCATGACTCCTAGTATTAATAATTTTATTTATTGTGAATTCAAATATTATTATTGTCCATTCTATTTTTTCAATTATATTATCCCTAGATACATTTCATGCCCAATTTATTGATTAAATGGCATCAGTTTCTAGTAATTTATTATGGCATATTTTTTATACCTTGTTTAATCATGATATATTTTAATTTCTGTAAGTCTTACTGATTATATGAGCTCACTCATTGTTTTATTATTTCCTTAGGAAATGAAGAATAAATCATTCAATGTGTTCAAGGATTTAGATTAAATTCTTTTCTAATATTCCATGTTTTATTTCTATTGTCATAATTGAATCACGTATATATCTAGTTCTTATAGCCTAATAAACTGATTGGCCATTTCTAATTTCATAATTTTTATCTTATACCATAATAATAATATTACTATTGATTCTATAAAGCTTTGTGTTTTGAACTTCATGTAAAAGAGAAAGAAATTAATTTTTTTCATTTACTCCGAAAGTAGTCATTAAAACTGGGCATCAAAATTTATTTTCTTCCCATGAATTGGCACAATGATGTGCCTTTTTTATGAAATAGAATAAAATAAGTTAAAAAATTACATATAAATAATTAAATAGTGAAACGTTTTAATAATAATAATAATAATATTATTATTATTATTATTATTAAGATTATTATTATTTCGTGTAGGTTTTTTTACTCCACGTACACATCTCCCCATCTCCTTCTTGCATCGCAAACTAGCCCCCCCCCCCCCCCCCATGTAGTGTGTGATGAAAACCCCTCCTATGGATCCCTTTATGACCTTCGATCTTCTCAAATTTGTTCAGGATTCCCCTTCGATTCTGCTATATAAGGTCACATTCTCACACATCCTCCATTTAATTCACGATTTTCTTCTCTTTCGTCACCTAGTGAAGTTAATTTAAAACCCAATGTTGAGATTTAATTCTAATTTTGATTTTCATCTAGATTTAGTGTATGAAAATGGCCTCTATGGTGATATTGGTCCATGTTCTGGAAATCTTCACCGAAGGAGAGGAGGTTTGAGTCTATTCGGTCTTTTTCTATCAATTTCTTTTAAGTTTCTAAACCTTTTATTAGTTTTTCACCACCGAATTTTAGGGTATCTAATTATTTTTATGTTACATGTAATTTATTTGATGTGTTTTGGTCTTTTCTGGATTAATTTTAGTTCCATCAATGATTTAGGATGCCTATAAATTTCTTTAGTATTTTTTGATCATCTTTGAAGGTTCACACACACATGTATTTGTGTATGTAAATAATATATATATATATATATCCCCCATTAATTTATTGCCTCATGGGATTGGGAATACATGAATTGGGTTTAAATATATATATATATATATATATATATATATATATATTAAGGTATGTGCGTGTGTGTGGAGAAGTTCTGAGTTGTTGCAAATAAAACTATCAAGTGTTGAATGTAAAATTGGTTCTATTTTTTGGAGGTAGGATCCCTTTCTATGACCCATAACATTTTGAATTGCATTAATTAATTAATTTACATTATTTTACACTTTCAATTCATTTAATTAATGTTGTTGATATTCTATTGAGAATAAATTTCTATTTTTTTAACTAGTTTGTTTTATAAAAAAGTAATGGCTTTATAATAAAACCCCTCTATTTAGGTGTGATAGCTTCAATATAAAAAGTAGTTAATAGATATTAAAATCTTTATTTTTTTGATAATTTCCTTTTTGTTTCTTCTTTTATTGATTTAAACATGGAACATTAGTATTTTACCACTTCTATAGGAATTATAAATCTTGAATAATTGTTTAATTCTAGAATAATTTTTTAAATATCAACAAATGATGTGTTGATATATGATGTCATTTTTTATAATAAAACTACTCTATTGGAGGTGATATTTTTTCAATCCAAAAATCAATGATAGAATTTCAAACATTCTTTTCTTATTGTATTAGTATTATTCTGCACTTCATACCAATGTTTGTTATGGATTGTTTTGGAATTTATCCTCTTGGTATTTTCCAAAATGATGCTCCCACTTTATATATAAGTGTTAAATGAATCAAGACTCCATTTTAATGTTATGAACTCTCATATTTAGAATTTCCCAAGTAGGCAATTACCTTGTTTCCCATATGAGTTAAATTGAAAGAAATATTTCAGAGTTGCCTAATGCCTTGAGTTTCTATCTGAGGTGAGACATTTTGGAATGGTTCATAGTGTTGACCTTGACTTGATCAATCAGTTTTATTAACTATTTTTAATAGGGTGGTATGTCCATGCCCCTTAACATAATTGAAAGGGAAACCATTATGATAAATTGTATCAAATGGAATGGAATGATCATGATGATATTAGTTTCCTTAAATGAATTTAATTCTTTGGATGTAATGGAATTCATCATGGATTTTGAATTTCATAAGTGGTAAAGCCATATTACTTATATATTAAAGGAGATTACACATTTCCAATGGTTTATAAGGGTTATAATTCCACACCTTTTTCCTATGTTTTGGAACTACTTATGGGAATTTATATGTTACATGCCTCTATGGTTCAATTAAAATGGGCTAGGTGATAACATGAGATCAATATTAAAGACTCATGGATGGACTATAGTGCTATGGTGGTTATACCACGTTGCACTGGGAGGAGATGTTTTAGGATCTCCAGGCATGGACTTCCCCAGGATTTTTATTATTCCAATGGGTGATATTGGTTCATATGGGGAGACCGATGATGGTTCCATTGGCAAGATGGCTATGACAAGCCTCACGAGATACTCGTTCTCTTACATGAGATACATGGGATAAAATCATGGTTACCATTCTACATGTTATACTTGGACATTCAAAAGGATCACCTTGAATGGGCTTAGTGGCATTGGTTAATTTGAATGGATTTACCATAGAGATACCATAGGTATGGGACCAGGATCCAACTATATATTTGATAGTATTTCATTGATTTATTATTTTGGTTAATTTCTTGTTGTATACTGATTTATTGTATTTATATTAGAGAATGAACATGACAGCTTTATCACTTTCTTATTATCATAATTATGTGATGTTATATGAGTTATATCCCAAACCTAAGAACAATATTGGGGGTTCAACTCTTTGAGTTTCCATATTACATTTGGAAATGGTACACATATTATTCGTTCCCAGGTGCCTCCTTTCTAATATCTAGCTTAGCCCAAAGTAGGTGGAATTAGATCAGTGTAAATTTAGGAAGCCATCCTATGTGTATAATATTAATTTTTTATCACTATGCATTTATTTTATATTTCACACTTCTTAATTTATGTTGTATTATATGGATGGGGATAGACACTATGGGTTTCGGCCTACTGAGATTTATATCTCACACCATGCTCAGGTAAACATGGTACCTGAGTAGACCTTATGTTTTGCAGGCTCTGGGTTGACCTGTGTTTTCCTTATATATGGGAATTAGGAGAAAATTACTGAGCTCCAGATCAGGATTCTCATGGAGATCATTATGGATATTTTCTTTCCTTTCATTATAATTTTTCTATGTTATCAATAATTATTTATTGTTTACTACATTCAGTTATGTACCATACCCATGACATGCATTAATCTATTGTATAATGTGTCCTTCAACACATTATTTAAATGGTATAATGTAGCATTCCACAACTCTTCAATTATTTATTACTATTTCTACTGAAATATGTTCTTTTTATTCTTAAACTATCTATTATATATTTTTATTATTTGTGCACACTTTGATATATGAGGTAATAGTCTCCCCACTGAAACACCCTAGGCCCATAGTTTTTGTCAGCAGCCTCTAGCATTCTGATATATGTGCTTGAGGTAATTTGACCCACCATTATGGCCACCGTCATTGAGGTTATCCAGGTTTGGACATTAAAAAGTGGTATCATAGAAAATTATATTTTTTACCAAATATCATGGGATGGTGGATAGGAGAATAATAATGTTTTGGTGCTTGGTTAATAGATGTGTCCCAGTCTTATCACCCCACCTGTGGGAAAAGACAATGTGGCTAGGGATGGGAATTGATGTTCACGCTTTTTGGTGTTACAGTTGATATGAACTCACCTCGAGTGATTGGTGTAATTTTCACTGATTATTGATTTATGAAGATTATTGTATTTTAGACTTGGTATGTTAAGGAAAATATGAAGCTTTATGTGCATCATAATAGGCACATAGGGATTCAATATGACGTTAATATACCATGCCATATAGCTGCATTCATAGGGTGTCAGCTGATATGATTGAGTGTCCTGAATTCCATTCCATTTTATTATGTATATGAGATTTCCTATTTGTATAACCAAGTTAGGTTTCAATATTCCATCCTTCTATGCCTATATCATTTCCCCTCCTTGTTAGTTGTTTATAATTACATGATTCAATTTTATTTTAAAAATGAAATTTTTTGTCATGGGTTATATGTTTTGAGTTTGATAAATGGGATTCATATTTCAGTTTATGAATTGTATGGGTGTTTAATGAATTGGGAAATGGCACACCCGTGTAACTAAAGAATTATATATGAGCATATCAGAATTTGAAATTAATTAGATAAATTCTTAAATACACAACTTGGCCCAATTTAGTCTTTAAGAGGCATGTTTTATATGAGATAAACATTAAAGGGTATTTTAAACATTAATGGTTAAAAAACATCTATTGGGTTGCATGATAAGGAACCTTTGTTGGCATATGGGTACCCCCGTAGGTCACCTTATATGTTAAGAGAAATTTATTTTGATAAATTTCTTAATTATGATGTAATGTGTATATAAGTTTAATGTTTTTAAAATTATTATTCATAATAATATGTTTTTTATTGAACTGATTGTGGAAAATCAATTTCTGTACATTTTTTATTCAAAATGAGAACTTGATGTTTTGAAATGAATATTGTAAATATTAAAATATAAAAGAATAATAAATGTGTTTTCAGGTGATCGTCGGGAAAATGGAACATGTAGTGGTGTCCTCTCTTTAAGACCCTCATGTAAGGGTAAATAAATCATTTTGGAGTTACCTTGGAAAGGTATCATGTGAATTTTCAAATAATCTATCTTTCTTATAGAAATGGCTTCGAAGATAGGTTTTTAATTCTAGTGACTTTTTTTAGTGTGACCTCGTGTTAGGGTTAAATCTGGTTCTTCGTAAGGGGATATAAAGTTGTAGGTAGCACACTTAGATCATAAAATCCATGCTAATTCCATGAGTTTTATATCTATTGGTTTTTTTCATGATCTGTCATCCCAAGTCAAACTCGACTGATTAAAATGACACCCTTGTTTGGATGGGTGGGCTTGTTTTTCTGGGTGTTTGATATGGGAGTAAGCACCGAGTGATTCCTAGTTACAACTTGTTATACATGTCTCGATCATGGTCATCTACCCTATAGGTCATTCAACCCTCTATTCTCCACTATGATGGATGACACAATATGGTCTGAAATGATATAATGGTTATCCTACATCTTTATAACCTTAGAGTAGTATGCATTCACATACATTGTGTTGAAGAGTGCACAATGTTGTAATGAACTGGATGAGTTTAGTGTAACCATTTTGCCTTATTATATTTAATATTTCATGGTTTATCTGTGTAGTAGAGTGACTTTTTCATTAAAATAATCAAAAAAACCATCCCAATGCTCCTAATGACTTCCAAAAACATGGGTGTTTTGACATGCCAATGGGTTTGGTTTTGGTTTCCATGCCAATTGATTAATAATTTTTTTTATGTTAGTTCCAACCTAGATTGTTTTTTAGTGGCTAGTATATCCATTCTTTTTCACTATTGTGAAACTACTATGGTGGGGAGTGTAATGAAAATTTTGTTAAATATTTGTCCTTCTAGGTAAAAGAAAAAAAACAAAACAGTACCATTAGAGAATTGTCGGGTTGATATAAATGTGGTGAGTCATGTGAACTTTAAATCATTTTGATTATTTCTTTGAAACACAACATTGGGGTTGGTGGTGGTGAATGAAACCTTTGAGTGATGTTGTTGGTATTGGGTTGACTATGTTGGTTATTCTGGAATAATCATGGGAAGCATCAGGTGGTAAAGGCTCATTGATCGTTTAATGAAGTTGCATTAGCAGATGAATTTTAGCTTCTTCTAAGGTATCAATCAGTAGTGTACATTCATTTTAATATTAGTAATATTTATAAATCATACTAGTTTACTATAGTCTAGTGATGAGAAGATCACATATTTTCACATCGTCTATGATTCACTAAGAGAGCATCGGTCTTATGCGGTGCAAAATTATAATTGTTTTTGGGTAGTCTCCATTCGGTTGCATGATGAATGCACATTTCATATCGAATCATCGTTAGTATTTACTGACCATTGGATTCCCATGTATGAATTCCTTGGACGAACTATTGTACACCATTAATTCCTTCTGACTTTACTGCTAGGAAGATACCGTTATGGGTCATTGAATGCTCTAATATTGATGTATTGGATTTTTACCAATGTCTCACTCAATTACATGGAGTATAGACTACATAAGGATAGTTACATATACTCATGTTGTGACAATAAAATGTTATTCAAGACTTTTTGTCAAAATTGGTGATTCTTACATCATGGAACATCACCGGATGTCATTTATGGACTTCAATGGACATGTTCATGGTGAATGTTAGATACCATGGAAGAAGACATCATCGTTCAGACCATAAAATGTTTTCCATCTAGTCAGAGCATCTTCTTGAATGCTCGAACAATGTGGGTTGATTAGTTATTTTTCTAGTTCAATGGAGTGGTAGGTGAAGGATTTTTGTGGCTCATAATTCTATAAATTTTTAATGTTAATTCCTATGGTTGGATGTAACCTTGGACATATGTTTTATAGGGTAATGACATGGTCAAGTCTATAGCTAAATATGTATTGATATGTACTATATCAGTGTTTTGTTTGGAAAATGAGTATTTCCTAGGGCTTTGTCAACTTAATTTTGATGTAATTAAAAATTGATGAAAGGTGTGTTGGGTTTTGGGAAATGCAATGTGACCATTGGAATGTGACTTCACGGCCCTTGTAGACTAGGTGAGGGTAACATTGTTCCCAAAGGCTTCTCAGTGACAAAAATGTCTATAATTGGATGGTTGTAACATCTTGTGTTTTGAACTTGATGAAAAGGTGAAATAATGAGTTTTTTTTATTTACTGGGCATACCATCTTTAAAACTGAGAATTAGAGATTATTTTTTTCTAATAATTGACATTGTGATGCCCCTTTTTAATGAATTTAAATATATTAATTAATATTATAAATGGAAATAATATAATAATGAAATTTTTTAATAAAAAAATATTATTATTATTATTATGAAAATTATTGTTATTTTGTTTTGGTTTTTTGTACTCCATGCACACCTCTCCCCCCATCCTTGTAGCATTACACACCAGCATTCCCTCACCCTCCCATTTAGCGCCAGACACAACCCACTCCTACTGGTTTATCCCCAACCATCAATTCTACTGAATTTATTCATGTTTCCCCTTTGATTCCTCGAGGTATGGTCTTCTTACCACATCTCCTTCATCACTTTATCATTTTTTTATCTCTTTCAGCAACCTATGTGGTTTGGCTGAAACCCAAGGCCAATGTTTAACACTAACATTGATTTTATATTTGTCTTAGGGTATGTAAATGGGCTCTAGAGTGATGTTATTCCATTTTCTAGAAACCTCCTATAATGGCGAGACAGTTTTGTTTGATTCAGTCCATCATTGTCAATTTGGGGTATGATTTCAAATATTTAGTTTGTTTCACACCACTTAATTTTAAGGTATCTAATATCTTGAAGATTACATGTAATTTATTTGAGGTGTATTGTTCCTTTCTCATTAAATTTGAACCCTTTCATGATTTAGTATTCCTAGAAATGTTTTTAGGAAGTTATGATCATATTTCATGATCCATGAACACGTGTATCTTCATATGTATTATATATATATTTTTCCTCCATGTGTGCATTCCCTCATGATGTGGGGAATACATTCATTACGTTAGTGGATATATATATTAATATAATGGTGTGTTCATGTGTGTGTAGTAGTTCTGAGGGGTCACTGATAAATCATTCACGATCCAAATGCTAAATTAGTTATGCTTTTGAGAAAGGATCGCTCTCCATAACCCCGTAAGTTTAAATTTTCACTATTTAATTAATTTATTTCCTTTATACTTTCATTTCATTTAATTAATCCTATTGATATTTTACTTATAATAAATGTTTAATTTTGTTAAATTATTTGTTTTATAACCAAAGTCAACATTTTATAATAATACCCCTCTATTTAGGTGTTCCCCCTTCTATCTAAAAGGTAGTGAATAGATATTTATATCAGATTTCTTGTACTTAATTCATTGTTTTTTATTCTTGAGTTTATTTACACATGGATGGTCAGTACATGACCTCTTCAATTTGAATTATAATTCTATATTAAATGTTTATTTCTAGAATAAATGATTAAATGTGCAAAAAGGAAGTGTTGATAAATGATGTCTTATTTTCTAATAAAATTCCTCCAATGGAGGTGAGATTCCTTCAAGCTAAAATGAAATGATTGAAATTTATTTTTTCATTTCATGTTGTATTTTTATTCTTATTCACTTGATTAAAATGTTAGATATGGAATATTTTTCATTTTAGCCTCCAGGGATATTAAAAAATTATGATTCCATTATTTATATAACTGTTAAATGCGTGACGACTCCTTTTATGTGTCATTTCCTCTTATAGATGGAATTTTTCAAGAAGAAAATTACCTTTTTGTCTACATTAAATAAATTAAATGCAATCCTTATGAGATGGAAAGTACCTTGAATTACCATATTCGGTGGGATGTTTATGGAAGGTTCTTGTTGTTAACATTAAATTGTTTAATTAGTTTGAATTTTTTTTTCAAATAGTGTGGTACAACCATGGCACATTATGTAATTTAAAGGGAATGGTTGTGATAAATTGTTAGAAAGTGAATGTGAGGGTCCTAATGATATGTTTTTCCTTAAATGGATTGAATGATATGATTTTAATGTAATTGATCATGGAATTTAATTTCATAAGAGGTACTAACTTATTAATTATATGTTAAACATAGTGAATAATTTATAATGGTTTATAAGTGTTGTATGGCCATGCCGTTTTCATTATGTTTTCCAAATTCTTATGTGAATTCTTATGCTCCTTGATTCGTTGGTTCTATTGATACGATCTGTGTGAGAAAATGGATTACATAATAAGGGATCATGGAGGGAATCCCACCCTTAGGATGTCATAAAAAGATGCATCAGGGAAGTGATGTTTTAGGATTGTTCAGCAAGGGATCCCAGGGTATTTTTATTATACCATTGGGTGATACTGGTTCCCTAAGGGTAACAGAGGATGGTTCCATTAGAAAGATGGATATGCCAAGACATGGGAGATAATTGGTCACTTTCATGAGTTTACATGGATGGAATCATGGTTACCATGCCATGAGAGACACTTCGAACTTCAAAAATATCTCCTTGGATGGGCTTGGTGGAATTATAGATTTTTAATTATTTAACCATATTGATAGCTCAAGGACTAGATCAGACTCCACCTCTGGATTTGATTGAATCACATTGATTCATTGATTTGGATAATTTATTATTGAATAATTGTTACTTATATTTATATTAGATCATGAAAATTTGACCTTTCTCTCCTACTTATTATCATACTTATGTGATAAAATTGGAATTTTACACGAAGCCTAAGAACAAGCTCGGGGGGGGGGGGGACCAATTGGAGTTGAATTGTTACTTTTTTCAGTAGTACAGAAATTATTTTGGAAGAGGTTCCTCCTTTATAATCTTAATATTAGTCCTAAGTAGGTGGTATGAGACAATTTTCCATTTAGGAACCCATACAAAGTCGCTAAAATTAATTTGTTTTCACAGTGCATTTATTTTATACGGCACCCTTCTTAATTTATATTACATTGTTTTGATTGGGCTAGACACAGAGGGTACTTAACTACTATGATTTATATCTCACACCCTACTATGGTACCCCTAGTACCCGACTAGGCCATATATTTGTAGGTTCTAGGTGGACTACATATTTTTTTACATTAGGGAGTTATGAGAAAAGAACCGAACTAGACCTCAGGATGTTAAAGAAGATCATTGTGGGGCTGTGATGTAATTTCATTTTTATTGTACTATGTTGTCATGCATGCAATATTTTTTTTACTAATTTTAGTAATGTATATTAACTATGAAATACATTCATCTATATTTTAATCTGGTGTTGGCCACATTATTAAAATTTATAAATATTATCTTTCACTAATTTTCGATTATTTATTACTGTTTCTACTACTATCTATTCTTTTTATGCTTCTGATATATATTATATATTGTTAATAATTTTTCATAATCTGATCTATGAGGGAATAGTGTCCCAATATATACACCATACCCCCTCACTTATAGTAGGAAGACTATGGCGTTTGTGGATATGTACTTGAGGTCTTGTGACCAATTGGTCCGACCAACATCTTAGAGGTTAGTCATTTTGGCTTGTTACAGATTTGATGATCTTGGAGTGGGGGATTTTAGTTGGATTATAATATGATGCTAAATATAAAAATTAACATTATTTAGATAAACACATCCAACTTGATAATTAAGATTATTCATTGGAACATTTTAAAGCTTTTATTATTATTAGGATTTTAATTTTGTGGATCATTAGTCACGATGATTAAAAGATAACTCAATGTCTTTAATTATTAAGTGATATAACCTAATGGATGAAGTAGAATAAATACCCACGACCAATGTTGGAATTTACCCAATGATAAATCCTATATAGTTATTGTTAGAGTTTGGACGATCATGGCCAAATTAGGGCATATGGCCCTGGTCTGGTTTAATAATCGAGCAGATATAGAGAAACATGATGTTCAGTAGTGACATAAATTTACATTGGATTGAATCATGTGACAAGATTAATACAAATTTTTTTAACTGATAATCCATAGTTAGATGAAAAAATTATCAAGTCTCTTGAAAATAAATTTCAAGACTTTTAATGTATTGAATGAGATAAGGATATTTTTGAATTATATTTCCGTAGAGGCGATTATAAACATTGGTGGTCCTCAATCCAAAATACTAGGGAGGGATAAGAAATTGATTATATGGAATAGAGATATTTTAATTTAATATTCCATTACAAATACTTCTATCATGATAAACAAACTGAAATGAAGAGAATGTTTCTCAGTATAATGAAAATGTAGGAAGAATATGTTTCATAGTATGAGGCTACCTTTATAAGGAATTCTGGTATACTATATATTACATAAATAATTTATATAGAAACTATTTATTTTATGGTATTAAGTGAAACATCCTAATATTAATAGTTTCTCAATCCTTTTCATCAAATTATGTCATTGTATTATGTGTCATCAAAATAAAGAAGGAATATTCTAGATCCTATACCATCAATGAAAATCAAGAGATGATGAGGTCAGCTAATAACCCAAAAAATGGTAAAAAAATTAAAAAATAAGAGGTGAAAAAATAAATTTCAATCATGTGATAATTTTACAATTCATTTTCCTTTGATATTTTTGAATTGAATGGGAGTTTCTTATAATATTTTAGGTAAGTGTTATCCAGATAATGAATGAAATGGTAATAATTAATGAAATGATTTTTAGTGCTCCAACTATAATTAAATGGTGAATTATTCAATTGAATTTCCCAATAATGGTGGGAACATAACATAGAAGTGTTCGAGAGTGGAAGGCCAATATTATATGATAAATACAGAAGAGGTTGATCATTCCAAATTTGTGGTGGAAGCATGTTTAATTATATCATCCAATTTGGCTTATCTTTTATATGAATATATATCCTTTAACTCTTTTATATATTAAATTATTTCCATGAAAATAGACATTTACTTATTTCTTTTAAAATGTAGTTATGACTCAAAAATATTAAAGGAAATAATTAAACAAAAAAGGTTGTATCATGTGGTTCCCATTATGACACATTAATATTCTCAATTTACTAACATTGTTGTCTTACCTATGGGGGACATTGATATAATCATTACTTTGGACTGGAGATCTATATATGATTTAAAAATCTATAGAAAAGTTAAGAAAATTATTTTTCCTGATGAATATGTTAAATTAATTATCTTAATATTGGAGACTTCATCAACTTAGTTATCCTTAGACCCAGCCTTATACCTTTTCTAGGTTAGATTTTAAGGGACAAAGAGAAAAAAAAATATAGTCATCAGTAAGGAAATATCGTTATAATGATGTACCTTTTATAAAAGAATGCATTGATGTATTTCATGAGGTATTACCTCAACATATAATAAAACATGTAGTTGAGTTTTCCCTTGATTTAATACCTAATGTAAGAGTGAGATAAAATACTCTCTATAGAATGGTCAATGTGAAATTAGTGGAGTTACAGAAAAACTGCAAGATTTGTGTGATAACATATTTATACACTCTACTATTTTATCTTGTGGATCCCCAATTATATTAAAAAAATAATATATATGGATCTATTAATATTTTTATTGATTATAAGGTCATCAATGATCATATGTTAAGGAACAATTGTCCTCTACCTCACATTGATGAATTTTTTTTTCAACATTAGATATCTAAAAATATCTAAAATTTTGAAATTCGTTCTGGGTGCCAGGAATTAGGAGTAAAGAAAGAATATATTATGAAGGCCTCTTTCCATGTATGGTTATTACATGATTACACTAATTCTATTTTTATTTACAAATGAATTCTATGATATTATTGATTTATATAGTTTAGTGTTCAAATAATATCCTGATAATTTTTCTTGTGGTATTCATTGATGATATTTTTATGTATTCATAAATCTATGAGCATCATGAATATCAGTTAAAATACTTTTTTCGTAATCTTTGAAGAAAAATATAATATTGGAAATTTAGCAAGTCTGAATTCCAGCTTATGAAAAATAATTCATGTTAATATTGTCACAAGGATGGGTTCTCAGTTGATACAGTGATGATTTTTTTAAAGTACTATCCTACACCATAAAACATAAAATTGGTATATAATTTATTGGATTAGAATGATAAAATCTGTGATTTTCTTAATAATTTTCCAAATAGGATAACCTATTATCTTGTAATACACATAGATGGGTTATGCTCACATAGAAAAAAGGAATGTGATGAATTCTTTGCATAATTGAAGGGGATATTGTTCAACGATCTAATTTTGACTCTACCATTAGGAAATGGATTATTTTTTATATATAGTGATGAATCCTATAAGGTATCTGGTTATGTCTATATAAATTTATAAAACATAGTTCACATGCATTAATGAAGATAAGTATTCTTAAACATTACTATCTAACACTTGATCTTGATTTGGTAGTCATAATATTTTCTTCGATGATATGGTGACATTACCTCTATGTTGTATAAAATTATTTATACAAAGATGATATGATATTGAAATTCATGTTTTCATATAAAGAGGTCAATTTGAGGAAAAGTTGATGGATCGAGCTACACAAGGATTGTGATTTTAGAATAAACAATCACTAAGGGATGAAAAATAAGGTAGTTGATTCATTGAATAAGAATGATAACGGAGTCCTAATTGAAATGAGTATTGATAGACAGACAATAATCCTAAATTTATTAATGATGGGTATACGAACTATTAAGGAAATTAATATATAACTATTTTTTCAAATTATTATCAAAACTTAATTATTCGAAAGGTTATATACTTATCTATATAATGATGAGAATTTTAAAAAGAAAATTAAAGTCATAATGGATAAAAAATTGGTAGATTATAAATATATAGATTATGTTATGAAATTTTGAAATACACTACATATTCCATCTATAACTGTTATAAAAAGAGAAATATTGGAAAATTTTCTTAGAAATAATTTCTCTAAACACCATTGAAGACCACTATGAGTAGGGATTTGAAGGGACATGTTTTTGGGGGTAATATGAGGTGAGAAATTACTAATTATATACCAAGATGTTTAGTTTTTCAACAAGTGATGGCTGATATACTGGATCTTAAAAGAGTATGTGGCCTATACATATTCCTATGTAGAATTAGGATGTTATTACTAAAGTCTTTGTTACCAGATTGACAAATAATTCATGAAATAATAAATCGATATGGGTTTTTCCTCATCTCATTACAAAATCTACACATTTCCTTAATATAAGAAAATATTTTCTTTTATAGAACCTTACAAGAATCTTTATTAATGATGTTATAAGACATCATGGAACACACCATTTATATTTGTCTTCTTGAGATCAAGTATTTACATTTAAATTTTTGAATAATATTTATAATGCTTAAGATACTATGCTTAATTTGAGAACTATATGTCACCCTAAATCTAATGGACAATAAAAAAGACTATTAAATATTTAGAAGACATGTTGAGGTCGTCCCAGTTGATATTCAAGGTATATGGGATTATTATTTACCTTTTTTAGAGGCTTCCCCTATAAAAATATCTTTTATTTTTGTATAAACATGGAACCATATAACAAATTATGTAGAATAATATGTCATATACCAACATGTTGGGAGGAAGATGTTGATAGAAAATATTTTCGTCAAGATACTTTTTTTCATAAAACTATAAAATTAAAGTCTATCTGGACATATATTAATGCCGATCAAAGAAGGGAAACGAGTTGTTTTGATAACCGATGGAATAGTTTTGAGTTTCAAGTTGTATAAAAAGATTTCATTAAATTTCTTCCAAAGAATGGTGATAGAAGGTTTTTAAAAAAAGGATAAATGATCTATACGTACATATAAACCATTTAAATTTTTCAATGAATTGGATTTGTGGTATATAATTTATTAATTTCATTATGTATTTTAGTAGAAAATGATTTCATCATTATATAATTGTTAATTAAGAACATTCCAATACTAAACAATGTGATCTGCTATGATGAAATATAATGGAAACTAACTATTTTTATATAAAGAGACTATCCATATTAATGACACTAGAGAAAATGTGTTGAGGAACCATACAACTCAACTAGTAAATGTACTTTGAAAAAAATAATAAAATAGAGGAAGAAATGTGTGTACTAGAGAATGTTATGAAGAAAAACCACCCTGAAATGTTTAAAAGGTAATGTTAATGATTATAACGAATTTTAAATTTGTTAAGGAGGGTGGAATGTAAAATTAGTTGTTTTTAAAAGCAGAAAATGTTCGATAACATTTGAAAAAATGCAACACCGCACATAAACTAACCATTAAATATTATATAAAAATTATCATCATAACCTCTTATTTGAATTACATGTGTCAATGGGGATCAAAATATTATTAAATATATATGAAATTCTAATCAATAAAATTTTGTTTATTAATGTTTTGGAAAAAAACACAATTTTTTTAAATTCATTTTATTCACTAAAAAATATGTTTCCTTGATGAACGATTTCTTTTGATTTCTATGAAAAAATAAATATACTTTAATTAGACACTTTTATAAAACTAAATTTATAATGTAGACTAATTTCATTTAATAAACATATCAAATTTAATTTGAATGGATGTTTTTTATATTTTCATGAAAATTATTTTTTCTAGTATGTAGTCAAATATTATGATTTTATTAAAACTCCTATATTTGCATCAGGAATTAAAAAATAATTCTATTTTAAAAGTAAATAAATACTAAATTAGTTATATTATATTATTAATGATTAAATTTTTTATTTATAATCTTTCTTTTGGTCTATTTTTCAATAAAATCATTTTATACCTAAAAAGGAATGTTTTTTGCAAAAAATACTATTTTTTGTAGTTTTTGGGGATTTTATGCCAATGTAGTTTCTTCCACATATAGGAATAGAATATACCTAAAAATGGATTCCGTATTTGGAATCGTATGACCAACATTTAATAAATAGTTCCCTTTATTTTTATTCATTAATAATAGTAACAATAATAATTATTATTATGACCGTAAAGGGTAAATCAGGTAATTAAAGTTAAAAATAAAAGGAAACTCTTTACTAATGGAAAAATAGGGATCATGGAAATAATTACCATAAATACATACAGAACACTAATGCTATTACAATTCAATTAATGAATAAATAATATAAAATATATTAGAAATATTAAAAAAGTTATAGTTTGATATAATTAATGTGATCCAAAAAATTTATAGATGAAAGTGATATATTTTGGGTCTAATAACATATATATTTTTTGAATTTTTCTTTCCATCATAGCTTATATTTTTATCGGTTATGTTTGGATGATTGTAAATTGTAGGGTAATGAAGAGGGAAAAACAAGGTTCACGTGGTGGAAACATCTGGGGGAAGGGTGTTTTAGAATATGTGGTCACCTATGATAAACATTGAACTTGATCATACCGTTTTTCATATAGGGAGGCCATTTTTAGATGCAAAATCCACAAAATTATATGATATTTACTCAACATCACAATATCAATTCATGAGGATTTTTATATTAATGAATAGAGTTTCTCATGTTTGCAAGAGAGTCGCTAAAAATTGAATGTTTTGGATGAATAATTATGCTTTGGAATTTAATAGAATTTGTTTTCCATATTATAAATGGAGAAGATGAAGCAATGATAATTTAGGAATATCATTAAGGAATTAATCATCAGTTTTATGGTATTTTAATGAGTATTTATGAGATAATATTAAAGATAATATCTATCTAAAAATGGTAAAATTTTAGATCAATTAAACAAATTCTTGATTTAATATCTATAGAGGGAGAATTTGAATTTGCAGAGACATCCCATATTTAAATGTCAAATAATATCCATGAATTAACGGGAATAATATTCATATTATTAACTGAATATAAAAAAATAATATCAATGATGAAGAAGATTTCTTAAGACTTAGAAAAAAATTTCGGACCCAAAAAACGTTTCTATAACTTTGGGAGTATTAAGAAGAGATATAGAAGACCAAGAATTACATTTCTCAAGGTCTAGTGAATTTTTTATATACCATCAATGTTGTTGATGTTTTTTATGATTTAAGGTGAGAATATTATTTGATACAACATACATGTGGAAATAAAATAAATTGGAAGTTAGTACCAAAGATACCCAAAGCATTTTGAGTCCTTTATGTTAGCTGATCAAAAGTAATGTTATGACTGGGGTGTACAGCGAATTTATGGTGAACATTAGTTGCGATGTATAAAAATTTAATTAATTTATTTTTTTAGTATATATGAACAATTTCTATTTTATATGCATAATGATTCATTGGTGAATCCTTGTTAGGGCATCTAACTAATATGGGATGGATTAAGATTTCTTTTACAACCATATAAATAACATTTATTGTACCAATTTTATTATTTAAGCCTATATGGTGTGGTTTTGAGATACTACAGAGAGTTGTAATAACTATAACATTGATACAAGGTTGATTTTTTTAGAGGAATATTTTTTGCAAGTAAACCTATGATTTAATGCATCCCCTATCAGCGTACATCTGCCCAGAGGAACTAGAATTTTTATCAAAGTGTGTTTACCTAAAAAGATCTATAAATATTTATAATACATGGAAAATTTCATATTTTTACATAGTTGATGTGTTCACATATTCAATTGTATTAATTTGCACAGCTAGATGAATCAAATGTTACCTTACCTCTTAACACATTTCATGGAACTGAGAGTTTTTTAAACCCTGTGTCATCCACCAATTGCTGAAGATTAATTCATGACCCAAGGAGAAATGAGAAATATATATTTATATGTAAAGTCATAAAATTATCTACTAAAATCATAATTAGATAAGATTTTCATAGAGGTTATAGGTCTTAATATTTATCTATAGACCAATGATGAATAATTTTTTTTATAAAGTAAATATCATTGTTAATGTATTAATTATATATGTTTAGATGAACCAATTCATAAACATATTAGTGGATGATGATGATACCATTGATTAATACCTTACAAGTGTTAATGATATTATGATAAGAACACAATGTTTTGGTGAGAATATTGATTATCCCATCACTTTAAGAAAATTTTAATGAATTTTCAAGAACAATTTTATTCAAATATATATTTCCAATAATAAAGACAGGATTTAACACCAGATGATCCTGATGTAATATCCTCAATAC
This sequence comes from Viscum album, assembly GCA_963277665.1. NCBI lineage: Eukaryota > Viridiplantae > Streptophyta > Magnoliopsida > Santalales > Viscaceae > Viscum > Viscum album. Next base: position 1,078,100,541 of record OY728145.1, on the reverse strand, counting down.
GGTGTTGCTAAATGGTTCCCTAGTCTGAAGGGTCACATGTCCTCAATAAATAATCCCTAGAAACTAGAGTCGACTACTTGTAGTAGGGGTCTGTGATGGCGTAGTGGAGAGAATATAAACATTTGATCATAGTGGAGAAAAATGGTGTATTAACATCAGTTAATAGTAGAATCATAGGGAAATCTAAAAAATTATATAATATCCATGAGATATACATAACAATAAAGAAAGCATACATTCAATATCACATACAATATTTTTTATGTAATGTATCTATAATAAATTCTATGAAATACATGGAAATAGATTTCCATAAAAATGCATGTATGAAAATAAAAAAAGACCTAAAATAAATATCCCTAGATAACATCATGAGCATAAAACAATTATATGATCCCCTACTCCAATGAATAACCAATCAAGAATCTTGAAGTGATCTCTTTCCTCAGTCTATACCTGAATCTATTAGACCTATCTGGGTACCTAATGGAGGCCCGGATAGAGTGTGATATAACACTCTTTAGACCACCACCAACGATGTCAACAATATTTGTAGACTTTTTAATATCAGTAGATGTAGTTGAAAATATATATAATAGAAATATAAATGAACTAGTATGTTTTTATACTATACATCCAATATGTTTCACCATAAACCAACAACCATAAACATAAGAAAACTATAAATCATGATAAAGAAAATGTGAAACTTTCCATTATAACAAATATAATTAGATTCCCAATGTAGTGATTTGTTTAAATCACTATAAATATCCATTGAATCCAATAAGGATTAATACATTATCAAACACCAAGGGATATATTCAAGGAATAATTAACAACGAATACTCAATGGAACATTCCATAAAATCAAGTGTCAAGATCCTTGTCAGATCCTTAGAGTAGTAATTTCTACACTATTTGATGTAATCATAATCCATATAGTATAAATGACAATGGAATTAGATATAATAACGATTTAATTCAACAAGAATTGCCTATGTCCTATTATTTAGTACTAAATCCATGTAGTAGAAAATAACAAAACATTCAGTATTATCCTAGATCCATCACACAAATCCATTTCATCACTACTCTAATCCTAGATGTTATACCAATCTAACCATCATCAACATGATCATAAAATTGAAACAAGGTTTAGTCTTTAACTATGACATTTAGAAATTTTCTCAACTCATTAACTAGTTCGTAATCATACATTAAAAATGAGTTCATCCAGCTCAATCCATTTTAATGTTTAATTAGATACTCTATATAATTTCATCTAAATACTTGACAAATGTGGATTGAAACATCTCTTGATATCATATTAAATTTATAAAGGATCCCACTATAATGGTGAGCACAGACATGCACCCAATTGGTGTTGTCTCATGGGGATGATAAATAATCACACCTCATGGGTGGTCCAGTTTGAGTTTGGAATCCTACAACCATATCGTTATGATAAGTGGGAAACCAATCATAGTTATAATAATATACTCATGGTATGAAATTAATTTACAAGAAATTCATTGAAGGTCTATCATGTGGCATATAGGAAGCTAGATATAAAACAAATAAAAATAATAGTGTAATTTATATTGAACCTATCATATACCAATGGTAGAACACACATCAATCATCAAAACCATACTCAGCCAAGATCAGAAGAAAATAAAAGAACAATCAAATACTATAGATATATGAAGTATTATATTAAACCAAAATAACTCTATTAAGGATAAGAGAAATAGATATATGAAAAAAAGAACTAATAACTCATAAGTTCATGTCAACTATGATTGATGGGAGATGAATTAGAGTTCATATCTTAAAATGTCACAAAATTATAGGTTTGGTCTTCAAGGATATCTCCTTCACAATAGAGAATGATGGGGTGAGCCTCTATCAAAAAATAAGAATCCATAAATCAAATTTTAAAAAACCACCCTCAGAATTTTCATAGTTTTTAAATGCTTTACTTATCATGTAATGATAGGTCTTTCACTTCCATGGAAATCTCATTACACATTGTGAATTAGAGCACCCATTCCAATACATGATGTGCAATGAGTACACACTTTTTAATCCAATTACACATTATGCAATTGCCCTATTTACACCCTTCACAACTACTTCCTTTTATCCTTGACAACCAAACTAGTCCATGGTCCAATCATTAACATCTAAGAAAAAAGAGAAATTTAAAAATAGATTAACTAAAAATAAAATGATCAATACCTCATTGAAATAATCAGGATCATACATCAAACAACATGCTCATAACTTATAAGATGAGTAGCACTCTAGAAATAAAAAAGAACACCCAATATTAGATAACATTTGATGTATTGACAAAAATAATGTTCAAACTGTAAAGGGTTTCATAAATAACAAATTTAGATTCTGATGGAGAATATTTTCTGAATGAGAGTATTTCTGCTATATCATGATGTTTCAAATGGAAAAGTTGAATGTAAATGGGATTTTTTCTAAAATGATTAAATTTTGATTTATTTTGAAAATGTTCCTAGAATTTTCCAAAGTATCAAACTTTAAATATTGGTATGATAGAGAATATGATTAGATTCTAAAATAGATAAATTATAAGAATTAGATAAACAATTCATCCAACTAGAAAATGAAATTTTGAAGATCTCATTAGAATCTCGAAACATGTTTATGCAGTGATAAATATTACTAGGTTAATCTAATTTCTAATGTGGAATAATTATTTGATTCATTGAGAAATGATAATGGTGTAGAAGATATTAAATAGATGGAATGAGAATTCAAACGTGACTTGGAAGCACATTTTGATGTGATTTCAATGATCGGGAAAGAAAGTAAAAAAATTTATAAATCAGAAAACTAAGAGTGATAAAAAAAGGAATATATTATCATGAAATAATATTAATATATTTTTGATATAATAATAACAAAACTGAAGGTGGTTGAACAAGAAAAAATTCCATGGGATAAAAAATAAATTCTGGATAAAAGGGAAGAAGAGTTATTTGAAAAAAAATTCCATATGTTTCACTCTTTATCAAATTTCATACCTAAAAAGATAATACATTAAAAAAATACAAAGAGATAAATTATGAATCTTCCCATGTCAGTGAGATGAAGGGTTCTAACAGTCAGGTAATATTTAGTTATTACTAATCTCAATACAGGTTAGATATAAATGAAATTATAGGTCTAAAAAACTATATATGTTTGTGCTAATAAGGATGTTAAGAGAAATTAAATCTCATTGTTAGGAGACAATAAATAATTTTTATCACTTATCCCTATGAAAAATTAGTATCTAAATGTAGAGATAATTTTCCAAGAGCATAATAGATGGTTTTTCTATAAATAATACATAATATTAAACCATCAAGTGTTTTTTAAGTATTTTGTATGGTATACACATAAATCATATTATTGTTAATATAATTAAGCAGTTGTATGAATGAGGAAATATACAAGGAGGAGACATCAGGAAATATGAGAAATAATCCATAAAGGAAACTAATTTAGTAATGAAAACAAAATTATTCACATAGAACATATTTAAATATTTAAAATCTATGTGAGGAAAATATAGAATATAAGGTCATATTTATTTGTTGTTCATGACCATTAATCATGAAGATGATTAATGTGGTGTTAAGGGGAATGAAAAATAAAAGTAAATAAAAAGAAAAATATGTAATATATAGGATGCTAAGAAAGAATTTGATAATCCTAATAATGTTGAGTAAAAAAAGAAAGATAGATTTTATGTTTCTAGTTAACAAATAGAAAAGGCTAAATTGATGATGAATGTTTAATATAATATAGATGCAAAAGTAATAGAAGTGGTTCTAAATGATGACTTCAAGAAACAAAAGAAGACATCAACAAGTCATGAAATAGAAATAAATAACAATTGTGATTTATGTGAGTAACATGGTCAAATATCAAAAGATTTTATAACAATATTACAATCTCAATAATATTTGTGGTGGAATAAAATGTTTTCATTATAAAAATAAGTTGACATTAAATCATATGATATAAGAAAAGAATGGCCTATATTAATAGGAATGCATAACCATAAATTTTTTTTTCTATAGAAATAATGGAACCAACCTAATTTCTTATTATTTATGTATTTTGAGCTATCATGAAGGCTATTGAAGGGTTATTTAGAGTGGTGTCACATTTAGATAGAATGGATAATGAGTTATCATAGAGTACTACAGAAAAAAATTATACATTATTAAGGAGAATTAAATGAATTCCCAAAGGGGGAGCATAAATGAGTAGTGGCTATCATATATCAGACATCCAATGAATGTGTAATTTCTACGCTACATTGAAATACTAATGAATGAGGTAGAACAATAACATTTCTGACTATTAGATTTGATTTTATCTATTATGTATTTAAACTCATGGGGTGTTCATTGATAAATATGATGATATAAGGGTGAATGACATGACATATAAATGAATTTTTTATAGTTTTTTACATGTGTTTAGGATACATTTTTATTTTAAGATATTAATTTTTATAATGGACTGTATTTGATAATTGTTGTGTTTTTAGAACATGGTATTACATATCATTGAATTCATAGACAACATAGACAACCTTGATTATTTCACACTTTTTTTACAATATTTTTTCATACATATACATAGAGTAGAAAAATTAATGAAACATTTCTATGAAAAATATTGGATGTCAAATTTTCCCCAAGAGGACACATTCTATTATTTAATTATAAAAAATTATAAGAGTGTGAGGGTTATTGATGGAAAAATTATTTTTTGAATACCCAAATTTTCAATTTCACGTTGATATTCAATAAGGGGGAAAAATAAACCCAAATATATTTACATAAGGTTTTAATGTCACTAAAAAAAATAAAAAGTGTGAGATTATTGTTCCCAAAATGTTTTATTTAATGTTTTTCAATATATAAATATGTTATTTGTGATAGATAAAGGATACTCTGGGATTTTCATTATGTATTATATTGTTAAGTGTTGAAATGTGATGACTATTCAATTTATTATCATTATTAATAGTGATTTTGTTTTCAATTTTTTTATGGAAGTTGGAAGACCAAATTATTGACTAAGAATGATATTAGGTACTTGTGAAATATGAACCTAAGTGATTTTGAGAAGACAAAAATTTCTACATATGTTTAAAAAGTATTTATATACAATTAGTAGTAGCATAATCATATATCCATAGGATTCATAAGGCATAATTAGGATCTACACTAATCATGTAATGGTAGAAACGAGATTCCACTACTTACATAATGAATAGGTAAGCGATTCATAGAGGCATTGTGTGAGATAATATATAAACATAAAGAATAATCCCTCCCTATATATGCATCATCTAAATATTTAAATACAAATATAATCTATGTACAATGTCATGTAAATGTATTTTTTTAAACTAGGGAGTTATGTAAATGGAATTGAAAGATTTATCAAGTTCATCTAATGTTTTTACTTCCCATATATGTGAATTTTTTACTCAAATCAAGGGAAAGCTATGAAATATAAGACTGACATTATGCTGAATTGACTCTATGTGAAGGTCGCCTATTATTTACAAGGAATTTATTTTTGTATTTAAGGTGTATCTAAGGTAATGTATGGGTAATGATTTGGGATTAATAGTAGTAAAAATGTTGGAATTTAATCCATACAATGTTCATATAGTCAATATAGAATGTTCAAGAAATATATTCTGGAGAAAGGAACTCTTTATCCAATGAGTAAAACAAGTATCAATGCACAAAAGATTCACACTCTGCATTAATTATTAGTTTCAATTCAATCCATACAGGTTTTATGATAGAAATACTATGGTTAATTATATATCTTTTGTTTATTAATATGAGAAAATGAGAACATCTATTGTAAATGTCATACTGCATGGTGTTTTAGTATAGATGGACAACTATGAGAAATAGTGAACATGGAAACAATATATGCATAATCAAAGATTGTTTTGGGTGTTGTATATGGTATTCTAGAAAAAATTTGTGTACTTTGGATTTAATGTATATCAAAATAATTGAATATTAATTAAAATATCGTATTATATATCATGGATAGTTATGCATGAATTAAATATAACAACATACCAACGTATCTATCAAATTGATAAGAGAATATCAGTTCCATGCTATGAGTAGAATCCAGAAATTACATTATGATGTTTAAAAACTGAATGAAAATTCATTTTTTTTATTTCTAAAAACACTTTTTGTTTGTGTGAGAACCAAAAACAGGAAAAAAACTGAGATAGCATGTTCATGGGGATCCACCATTATAGACACAAGCCAGACCATCCCCAATAAAAACAAGAAAATGTAGCGTGCCCAAGGGAATCCAGCATTGAAAACACAAGCCAAACCATCCCAATGAAACACAAACAACAAAAAATCACCCAAGATTATAGAAACAAAAATATTCATAGGATCCTACTAATGAGGATAAATGATGGTGAGGGCTTCATCGACAGAGCTCTACAACAAGGAACCACAAGATCGTCGAGCCGCCAAGAAGAAAGAAACCAGCCAAAATCATTTGAATGGTTTGAAATTCACCAAAGTCACCAATACAATAAGAAAATCATCGAATATATTACACATGACAAAAATGGATTCATGCATGAATGATCATGATGAATGGGTAGAGGAATCCCCAAAAATGAGGAACAATCCAATTAAAGAAACCTCGACAACAATTGTCGTCACAAAATGACCCAAGGTATAACCGTTGTCGTTTGTGTATTCACCTGTGAGTTTATTTAACTGTGGATTCTCATGAACATGATTGGAAAATCCTATAAAGACGATGAGTCAACTAGATTTCCAAATAAGATGGGAAGAAACACAACCACAACAAAATTGACTAGATTTTGTGCCTGGTGCGGCACAACGAACTATGTGGGGTAGTCTGTAAGGAAATAATTGCTAGGGGAGCCAAAGGACACATGGTCAGTTTCTCTGAGAAACATCACATGACACACACCCACGAGATCTAGGGGTCGAAGTTCCTGCTCAATGACATTCGCCACAGTGTGACTAGAACTATGAGAGGTGTCATCAACATCACGGACAACACTACTCGGGAAGGAGTCGTGCGGTTTTGCAGTGTGATCCCATTGGTCAAAGATGATTTTATATGAGGTATTCAATGAAAGTCATATTAATCATATAAGTTGATGAAATGAGTTTGAAACCTAATTGATGAGATATGAAGAAAAAGTGATTATATTGCATAGTCTATAATCAAATGTGGATATCGAGGTTTTGGTATTGACATCATCCTCTTAGGTATCTTAACTCATATTTATATAGTAATATTGACATTAGCAAAGATCCTCCAATTATAATTAGGCATAGAGGGTCACAATGTAATTGTTTTTATTTAAGTCAATTAAATTATATTTGAATTTAATCATTGGAATAGATAAAATTCTCAATTCCAAGTGATATTTTTATTTTGTATTTATTAATTGATTAATTTCATTCAAAATAATTTTTCATTTATTGGGAAATGAAATATTTATTTATATATTGAATAAATATTCATTTAAATATATGATAACATATTTAATAAATTTCAATGGGGGGAACACAACAAGGAATCTTACATCAATAAATATTACTTTTTAGGATAGTGGAATAATACTTATTGTTTCACAAGTTAGTGCATACCAGGAGAAAAAATTAATTATATATTATTTGTTAGCAAGGGGTCATATATGATATTAATAAATTATTAATAGTCCTTGTGAAATTAATATAATATTAAAACCTAAAACATGGTATATAAAAATATCACTATCATTTCCCAATGTAAAATAATCATTTTCATAATTATTATATAATCAAATATCCCCCTCCTCCAATCCAGTATAGAATGATAATAATTAGAGTGATTCCTTCAAGCCCAAAGGAATATGAAGTGATCAACAAAAACAATGCAATGTGATCTATATATCATCCTCACACCAAGTGGATCATCAGTGTTATATTGAGAGTAAAGGCTAATTTGTGGATCAATAATATATGGGATCAAATTGGTGTCATTTATATCTAACATATCTACATCGGTCGATTTCAAATGATTAACACCCTTAGTGATAAAAGATCACATGATTAAGGAAACCTATAATATTATATATAAATTATCTATTAAATTTATGGGAAATGATATTCTCATACATTCATTAATTCATTTGGAAATATTAATTTGGAAAAAAGATCACGAGTTTCACATCTTTTAAATTTAAAATGATAAATTTAATTTAATAGAAAACCATGTCGTACATAGTACTTATCTTGTGCATCCAAAAGGATCGAAACCAAAAAAATTTGTATCAGAGAATTCAATTTTATTTTAATAATTATTTATTTTACTATCTTTTAATACACATGTAAATGTTAAATTTCATTTCATGTTTTATAATTTCATTATCTGATCATCAAGATCTCATCTTCCTCCTCTTCGTTTCTCACTTACATAACCATGATTGGTTAATAATTAACAATGATGATATCTAAATAACTCTTTAAAAGTTACCATGATCCATGGAAAGAATATAATGTGCTAAATGGTGTGTACCCTTTACAACATAATGTGTATCAATTTTTTTTACACCTTGTCACCCCATGTAGATATTGGGTGATGTTGTAATGGATGTATGAAACATGAATTAAATTAAATGTGTGTTGACGTTCTGGGTGGAACATAGTTTTTATATCCTATATTCCATGTAGACTTACTTTGTGTGATGAATTATTTGTGTTTATATGGTGTAATAATGAGTTCAAGACTCCTCATGTTGTTAATACACTATGTGTATTTATTACGAGACACATTAGGTTTCCACTATTACAACACGATGTACACACCATGTATAATTCTTACTCATCTTTTACCTCATAAATTGTCAATATAAGTACATGTCATGACCCTATGCATGTAATGAAGATATATGTAAAATAAAAGTACACTCTATGTGGCACGTATTTATAGGTTGGGTTCATTACCCACTTATGTAGAAATATTAAATTTAATTTAGTACCCCATTAAAAATAATCATCGTGTGTTAAATATGACATTAAATTAATAGCACATGTTGGTCAATATGTTTATATATTATTTTAAAATCTTTATTATTATTGTGTAATATTCTAATATACAAGTATTTTATGGTCATTGAATATTAAATACACATCATTCTTTAAATCATTCAAGATAAATAATTATCACCTGTTCCAATGTTTCATTATTTTCACAATATACCCCTTGAAATTACAACACATTTCATGTTTTCAATTTTTCATGCAAGTGAATTATATCCAATATAGACTACCCTAATTGGATCAAATAAGAACTCCTTTGGTTTCTTCCATGTGGGATCTTTTGTACTATTTTATTAAATTTTTTATAAAATACAATTATAGTTTTTATTTAAAATTAAAAATATTGGTAATATATTGGAAAATTTAATGTAATGGTGTAAAAATAATTAATTGATTAATAAGATAATTTGTTTTATTAAATCATGTATGTCTTATCTTATCAAATAATGAGTTGAAATTAATTCTATCTAGTAGTTTTAAATGTGTAGTCATTTCATTTGTATGATTGATCCTAAAACTTGACCAAGAATCTATAAGAGTTGGTTTTATTTAAATTAGTTTTGTTTCATAGTTTTATAGTAATATATTATTAAATTTTATACGATGGCATGTACGTTGTCCCTCAATCATTTTTTTATTTAGAACATAAATATCCATGGTTGTTTTATTTTATTCATCTTAACCAATCCTTTGGTTCCGCTCAAAATCATGTGAGTTATAAAACATATGTAATAAATATTTTATCTAATGGTGCATGGATATAGTTAGTGAAAGAACCAATAAGAAACCAAAATGGGTGATACATATGTGGACAAGTTTTACACAATTTTTTTTCTAAGAGTGTCACAATGGGTTTTCCACTAGGTTCATGGGTTGATTTATTCTATGAACAATAAATAAATCATTATATAATATCATTACCACTTAATTTATTTGTCTATTTTATTTATATATTGTGCATAAAATATTTTATGGTGGAAATATTCATATCACATAAATAAATGGTTTAATATTAAAATAAAGAATTAAAATAAATTTAGTATGAATAAATGTTTTATTAGAACATTGATAATAACTTAAATAATATCCACAAAATATTAACAAGAGATCTAAATATAAAATATGATAAATTTATGAATAATAAACAAAATAACTGAAGTTAATATTCATATATTAAACATTACATTTCTTGAATTATGATTAGCACATTATTAAAGTGTTGGTTTGCCCTTCGTCAGTGGAAATTTTAATTATGGGATTTATTATCTATGAGTTTGGGTCAACATGCCCAAATAATTATTGTGTTTAATGACCTATGTTTGTCCACAAAATTATAGAGAGGTGTTTAGGAAATCTGAGTCAAGATTTTGGGATTGGGTATTACAATCATCGATTCAAGGAACTTCTAATTTTAAATTATCAATACCCCCAACCTAAATAAGTTTTTATAAATGATATGGTCATAATCTATATTATGAGAATGGAAATTGGAATATTTTACACCATAATTTATATACAATGGGAAAGTCCATTGTTGACAGAGGGACCATCGAAACATGATAATATATTCAGAGACGTGACAAAATTAGGATAACTATAACATACATAATTTTTAATAATGATAGTTATTAATAATATGATCTTCCATAATTTTAGAAAAATCATAATTTCAAAAAACTCATTACCCCTATGATCATTTATTGGGAAATAATATCTCATAACTGGTAGAATCTTTATAGAATGGTTATGATTGTGTGCGTTATATTATTACACGAACCAGAGTCTTATGTGATTGAATAATTAATCCCTAGTAAACCTATAAAGGAGGTGATTGAGGATGAGTTCAATTTCTATGAAAATCATATGAACCATGGGTAGATGATCAGGGCTTAATGATGTCATACATTAGTAGTGAACTCATAAATTCAATTAAATCATGGTTTCTAATAGATTTTTCTTGTTTATCCATGATATTTATGATTATATATCATTATTAGAGTTGTTTTAGAACTCCTTCTATCCCTTTTGAAACAATATTAGAGAAGGTGTATCATATAGTCCTCATGATGTCAAACATATTGGGTACATTGAAATTCTTGATGTTAATGGATTTAATCAACTAAAAGTGCTTTTCATTGATATCATTATATAATAAATACCATATATAATATCAAACATTTTTATTAGTTTTAAGGTGAACAAAACAAGGAAATCCGATATGGATCTTTTGACTCCATATCACAATGTTTACATGGATATTATGGGTAAAAATATTTTTTCCATGTGGTTAATAAATGGTTGTTCCAGAAGAATAACTACAACTATAACACCAAATATAAATATTTGACTCAACTCCCAAATAAAAAGATAAGGGTCAAGGTAAAAAGAATGGAATATGATAGTATCTCATTCATGTGTGTAAATAGGGGCCACTAGAAGAAAACCTCTACCCATGCAATGAAAGGGAAAGGTTCATGTGTCTTTGTTTTCAATTTTAATTTATCTGTTTCAACAAATAATGTATTATATAAAGTATTAGTTTAAACAATTTGTATTTTAATATACAAACTACGTCAATTCAATAATATTAGTTAAGGTGATGTTGATTTTTGAGCATCCAACAAAACCAGACTTGTTGTTGTGGCTATTGGCGACTACAACCTCACATTGTCGAAAAAATAACATTTTTCTAAAAGAATTATCTTCATGTTAGTTCATCCAAAAAAACATTATTTATATATCTAGGATTGATATAGATGGGTTTATTTTCAAATTTTAAAATAAGTGTTTCTTTTTTAATAAAATAATCATTTTTTATAGAAATTTATATTTGAATAAATTCTTTTATGTATTTCTTTACACAAAATATTAATAGAAAATGATACTGAAAACAGTTACCATGAACCATACCATACCAAAAAATTGCATAATCTGTTATGTAATATCAATAATAATAGCTTTCCTATATTACCTAATGTTGGATATTTGAATTCATTTGAACCAATACTACATTGTGTATGTCGCACATGTTTTCAAGGAAAAATTACCAAAACCCGATTCAGTGGAAAAGGTGGAATGTTAATGAATCTTCCTGATTTTCATTTCAAAAATGTGTGTGTGACATTTCTAATTTAATTTTAGGGTTGGTTCTCATACTTATTAAATTTTTATAATAATTGTTTTTTATACGGATATGTCCACATAATGCGGTATATGTCATATTCCAATCATATATTCATGGTTTACTAGAATAATGTTGAGGACCAATTTGTTATAGATAATATGATGATCTACTTGGATAGTGGTAATGAATAGCTTTATTTATACTTCATTGATTATTTATGTGAGTTTGGGATTCTATCCCACATTATGCCTCCTTATATACCATAATTAAATAGTGTCACTGATTGGAGGAGAAACAACATGTTGAACATGGTGAGATCAATGATGATTCATGCATGTATTATATTTTCCTTTTGGATATATTGATTACACCCAGCATCACACATTATAAAATGAGTACAAATAGTACTCTAAAATTGTATTCCATATGAACTTTATTATAGGAATAACTCTGTTATGAATCATATATATGTGTGGAGATGTGAAGAATTGGTTAGTGTTTTTTATATAAATAAAATGGTCCCTTGAGGAACTAGCTATACCATTACAGGATACCATAACGAAACGACATGGTATAACCTATATACCTCCTCATATAAAGATGTTTTGGTTTAAAGATATCTCAGATTCCTTGGTAGTGTATGTATATCTAAAAGATATAGTGTGGGTGAGAATAAATTCGATGAAGTCATTTTTTATGATAATAAATTGTTACACATGAATGGATTACACAATAACTCATGGAAGTGGATGTTTCATATACACTAGTACATTATATGATTATAAGAGGTGTTAAAGAACAACAAAACTATGGATTTATAATCAATGAGGATGATGAATCATTATTAGTTTATAATAATGATCATGTAACCTACATGGAATAAAAAACTTGTATATAACATGTAAAATTTAATAAAGAGATTAATTTTGAAATGGATTCAATACATAAAAATAAAGTGGGGTTTTTGTTAGATCATCAAGTATGTGTAATGATTATTTTTTCATATGGGTATACAAGACTAAACTATACATGGATGTACATTTTTGAACCTATACTGCACAACTTCTTGAAAATGGGTTCAAATAGTGTTATTACATTAACTATGATGAAATATTTTATGCAGTGAAAATACTTAAATCTACCAGATTCATATTTATTATAATATATTAATGGTGCTATGATATTTTTTTGATGTACTAAAAAATAACTTTCTTTATTGAGAATATTGAAAACAATGTCTATCTGACATAACAGGAAGGGTTTCTTACTCAATTTTTTTCCAACAAAGAAATCATATTTCTAAGATCCATTAAATTATTAAAGAAATCATGCAGGTCATTAAATTTATATTTTGAAAATTCTATAACATAATTTTGTTTCATAAAAGAGATATTTAAGGCTCTTATCTAAAACAAGTTTAGTGGTAGTGAGATCAATTTCTTGATAGTTTATATCACCCAAATAATTTTCATTGGAAAACAATTACTAGCTCAATAGTTCATTAATGCTTAGTTGGAAACATTCTAATCCATGTAGAACTTAAGTGAAACATAATTTAATATTGGGACGAAGATTAATTATGATATATCCAAGAGTCTTCTTAGACTTTTTTAAGATATGTTCTGCAACAATTTATTGAACATATACAATAAAAAATAGTCCAATAGTGGATTGTTTCTAGTTTCAAAAGGATTTCATCTTTTAATTTAAATACCTCTTATATCACATGATCCAAGATACATAATGGAAATTATCCCATATGTTTCATCAATTGGGTCATTCATATTTTTTATACTCTGTACTAGTTTGAATTTCACCAACATCTTAATAATGGTAGGATGATATATTTCTAGTCCATATTACCACCATTGGATTGAAGCCAAGACTAACCTTATATATCTGAGGCATAGAAAAAAAAATATTTCCAATATATGGAGGAGATACAGTTCTAATCATTATAGGATATCCATATGTTATTTTCCAAATAGATAAAGATGATCTTAAGTTATAGTAGAGGCACATCATCACTATAAATGGTTTTTTTGTGATCTGGATGATTTTATAGAATGTTTGGGTTGCTGATTCTACAATAGAGGGAGTATATTTATGCCTCTATGGATTCTAAATAAGTGAGTTTTATTTGATACTTTATCCAAAGTAATTACATTATTCCTAGAATTAAGGACTATATAATAGTATATTGTTAAAATGTACAAATGGTGGATCATGTAATGGAAAAAATGTCACATTAGTGGATGAATAATATTTGTTATAAATGTAATATATGGAAGTAATTTTTTTATAGAGGTGATATCATAGTGAAAAGAGTTTTTAAAAAAGTAAATGTGTATGAAACTGTGAAAAAATCTATAACTCATCAAAGACATGATTATCATATGGGAGCTAGTAGAAGGAAGGATTGTAACAATTTTTTATTGTCCTTGAGGATGTTTTCCAAAGTTGATGTCATTATATGAATAGTGTTTACATTGGATTTCATATATATTGAAACAAGTGAATATTAATTAGGTTATATTATTACATATCTTGTATATTTATTTTTCAATTTAATGAAATTATTTCTTACAATATCTATCACATTGAAAAGGGAATTGCAGTTCCATGTTATGAGGAGAAATAAGAAATACCATGTTGATATTATGAAACCTTATTATATGTATGGAGAAAATTCTATTATGGGGATCACATTTTTCTAACTATCATGTGGGAATACTAATAAGCATTTGATACATTATCACATGAATATTTAAAAAGCTATATTCCATGATTGGATATTATGATAAGAGTCTCGCATTAGGAAATACACATGTATTTGTGTCATTGGATATTCATGTTTGTGAAAATGTGTAATGATCATAATATATTAATAATATTATAAATTTATATCATTATTCTCTAACTTGGATATAATCTCAAAAAAATATATGAGATAGTCCAAGGTAATGTTTCGTACATTGGTTTTATCATGAATGACATGTTATTAATGAATAATTTGATGAAGGGCTTTGCCCTTCCAAATTTATGGATGTTGATATCCAAAACCAAGATTATTTTAGGTAGCTATTGTAAGATATATCGAGAAAATAGGAATATGATTTTAATTTTACAGCCACTTGATCATATATCAAGGAAAAGAGATTATATTACATATTCCGTTATTGTATGTGGTTGTTTAATATGTGATATTAACATATTACTCTTGGGTTCCATGAATTTTTTTAGATAGTAATTCTAGGCATCAGTCTTGATATTCTCATTGCAATGAAGAATAAGGATATAGGGTCACATGGTAAGTGTTTCTATTTAAATAATTATATGATTTTTAATATAATAAAAGGAATTATTCTTATTCTCATGTTTGAGGAATAATTTCATTCAGGATTCATTAATAGAGTACATTAAATAACTATGTTTTCAAAAGGTAATTTTATAATTACATAGATACATAATATTTATTTATTTATTTAGTAAATAATTTTTTAATTAAAATTTAATTCAGGTATTATATATATAATGGGAATGATTAGCAGACAAAGACAAGGTCCAATAATAAATATTACTTTTCATGATGGTAAAATAATATTTATTGTTACCCTATTTAAGGAAAATAATGGGAAAATAATAATATAGTTTTATTACATTTCATGGGGTCTTATATGATTTTAATAAATTATTAAGGGTCCTTGTGCTGTTAATTAAATATTAAACACTTAACCATGGTTTATTAATAGACCACTAATATTTCCAAGAGTATGATAAAATTTTTGTATAAGTATTATCTCTCGAATTATGCTACTCCTCCTAGACATTCAATGACAAGAATATAAAGTGATATTGTTCCTCTCATTATGGTGTTTGACATGATCAAGATAAAATACAAAAGATAATTAAACATTTATATGATTAGTGGATGGTTAATTAGTGTTGTTCAGAGTTAAAACGTGTACATGTATATCATTAATATATGGGATCTACATTGGGTCCTTTCATCACAACTAAATTACATCAATCAGATATGAATGATCAACATCTTCAATGAGGAATGATCTCATGGTCGAAGAAACCATTCTTATTGTACTTAATTTAATAATAAAATTTATCTGATGATATCTTCTATTGGTTTTGGAATTTTCTGAGTCAATATTATTTTGAAAAAAAATATTCTTAATGATCTTCGCACATTTTTCATTTTGAATGAACCGGTGAATCCAACAATTGATGAGTTGGGAACATTCCCAAACACATGCTTCTTATATGCTTAGAAGTCACATTTAGATGCTCACATCACTCTAGTCTAAGATAATCTCTCCCCATCACAATATGAAAACATTATAATTGATTAATTTATGAATTCAAGTTACTATTCATTCATGTTAATTGATGGATAGAAATGTTATCGTTGGAACAATAATGATGGTACATAATTTCATGGATAAAAATATATATTTTCATGTGATCTATATAGATGTTAAATATTTGGTAACTTCGATTCAATGTAAAATAATTAATCCTATATTTTTGGATTTATATTACATTTATGGAGATATTATTTAAGATAATTTTGGTTTTAAAATGGAAAAGTATTAAGATTATTTGATCAACATATAGATCTAATGACTATAGAAATATAAGGTGTGACTCCTTAGAATTTTGGTTTATTAAATGTTAATGAATATACATGATCTAATTCAAATAATATTCATATTAATATGTGAATATAAAAAGAAAATTCAGAAGATGAATAATAATATTTGAACATTGATAATATATTGAGTTCACCCAGTGAAAATTTGTAAAATAAGAGAGTCGAACATCTATACCAAGGATAGAGAATGAATAGGAGGAACAAGTATAATCATGAACTGATGAATAGTTTTAAGAACAACAGTGCTCTTAATTATTCTATATAGTTTACACTAGTTGAACTATTGATATAGATTTTTTTTGTTGAAGATCAGGGGATAATTTATTTAGAGGAAACCCATAGAATATTGTGGTCTTTATATTGTTGGATAGAAATTTAAGATATGACTATAGTGTATAAGAAATTACTAATTATGTTAAATTAGGGTGTATAAAAAACTAATATTGTTGTAGGATTAGGGGGCATAACTACATACATTTTATATCCAATTAGAGAATAATTATTTAACAAATGAATGTAAATATATCAAATCTAAAAATAAGTATGTTTCTATAACGAAACTTATAAAAACCAGGTTTTGTTCACTATTTTATAATTATTACATAGAATGAGATTTTATGACTTATTTTTGATAATATTAAGAAATTTAATTGGTTCAAGGTGTTGTATTTTAGAAAAGCCTAAATTTAGAGATGTAAACCACTGATCCGCATCCCACAACAGTTTTAGTCACAATTCATACTAGAGCACTGTAGTATCACATTAAGAATACTAGGATATATTTTGAAATATTATCCATGTAAATGGAGGAGATTATAAAGGTATTGTGAAATAAATAACTGGTTGCGCCCAAATTTACCCTATAGGTTTGTGGTCGTTGTAGTACAGGTAGGGGTCGAATGCACAGGGGCTGAAGAAGGAACCTAAAGACACTCTGATTTTGGAAGGATTTGGCTATGAAGTGGCCAACTATTCAGATTGAATTGATTTGAATAACTACTGATTTAATTTAAAGAAAATAAATTAAAACATTCAATTACTTAGTCTAAAACAATTAATGGAGATGAGTTGATCCTAAGTTGTTACTAGGGTTAGAATGGATGTATTTATTTTCTTATAACGTTCGTTTCACTAATTCAAGACGCATCCACAAAATGATATAATTCCTCAACATCATTCACCAATTCAATCCCTACACAATTCCAAGGCTAATCACCAATGCACTTAGAAGATCAATTTAATGATCACTCCAAGGAATTGGATCGTACTAGCACTCGAAATGTGTCATTGTTAAAGTTGGCGAAGATGAAGAAGAAATTAATCATCAAATGGAAATCTTAAATTAATGAAATGATTACAGAATTTTAGATCATAAAATAACATCCAATCTTTCCCATGAAACTCCCTAGGACCTACCCATAATGGTTTAGCCCTCCATTTATACTATTAAATAAATGGAAGCTGGAAGTCGACTGAAAGAAGCGGAATTGGAGAAGAAAAATAAAACAATGAAACGATCACTCCACCGTTGTGTGAACAAAATCACAAGGTTTGGTGTGAATAAATTCACACCTTGAGGCAACGGTATCAAGGTGAAAATGAGAATAACATATCAAGAGAAGAAGAAGAACTTTTATTGAAGACTAAGGTGATTCGAACAACTTACATGAGAAGGAAGAACATTACAAAGGAAAATTTGCATAATAACATTACAATGAAAAGAAAGCACCCAACAATTTTAAATCCACCACCACTAATTCCTTAAATAGGAAAAAATTAATCCTTGGAAGAGCCTACAACATCCCATGTGCCTTTAATTAATTATGTTGGGGAAAGGTGGGTGGAACATTAATGATGAGAGACTTTTCCAATTCTTTCCCAGAAGTTGCAGCCAACTTGCATCCACCGGAAAGACGTGCCTAAAGGACCTTCTAGAAAGACGAATTTGAGTGGGCACTAGACGACTTAAATGAAGAACCGGATGTCTCCTAACATCATATAAATGTTCAGCCCAAAATACTTTGTGGTTCGGGAGATATGATTGAAATAGTGGGCTGTTTTTCTGGGCCACAGACTCTGGCCCAAAATTAAATTTTCAACTTGGTCCACCATAATAACCACCATTGAAGACGAATAAGCACTGATTCCAGAAGAATGATTTGTTCCCCTATATGTCTTCTATCCTTCCATATATTTTGGGCTTCATTGGTCTTGTATTGTGGGCCCCATATTTCGATCAGTGGGATGATATCCAATCTATCTTCTCTAGAATTGTTTCCGTTAATCGCCAAATATCTCCATCATCCTTTATTAATAATCCATTGATCCCTGAATAAAAAATGTTCATAATTAAGTTCATATCCATTTCCAAAAATATCAAATTAAAATATTGATATTTACATTCTTTAAAATCAGATGAAACATTGGTCCTAAATTGGTTCACATTAGGCATGAAGTGCACAAATGATGAGAATGGGTGTTCAAGATGTAAAATGCACTAAAATAGTATTTATGAATAACAAGGCACATGAAAACTACATATATTAGAAATGAATATTATCCTCTTATAGTGGCTAATCACACCCCCCAAATTGAGTTTTGCTAGTCCCGAGCAAAATATATCTCACAAAAATGAAATTCAAATGACCTTTTCCAAAAAAAATTTAATACACATTTCTCACCCAAAGATCACATACCAAACAATTATCAAACCCATAAAAATCATTTAAAACAATCTATTTCCACAGGCATATCTAAAGCCAAAGCCCATTCCTTTGTTCAAATTCATTTCCATATTTCATCCAAATTCAAATAAGCATGATGAAGTGTTTTGCGTCACAATAGACATGGGGGTTCATTTACATTCGAGGGATAAAAGATGGAAGCGCTAGGAGAAATCTAATTTTAATAATAAGATGAGTACTCATTTTTTATTTTCTCTCTTTTTTTTTGCAATTTTGACATGGTAATTGAATTTGAACTCAATCGAGTCAACCTATGTATCAAGACTTTGCCGATGACTCACAGGCTCAAAGACCTTAGGGAACCAAGTGAAGCTCACATACTCGGGCATAATCTCAAGTTAACTCAATCAAAAACGAATTCAAATTACCACAAATAGAGATAAACTGCCCAACTCTGGGCCAGACAACTATGGAGTCGCAATCCCCAAGTTCCAAAAGCCACACATTAGGTCAATTCATTTCTCTACATGCAATTGATTATTTTTGAATACTCATGTTAAAATTAAAATGATCGCTAATCCTATGCTATTTATTATGGGTCCCCAAGAACTCAAACTAAAACCCCACAATCTAGAGGACATGCATTGTTTTTTTTATTTATTAAATGGATGAAAATATAAGATTGAAAAATCACATCGGACAACTGCACTTTCCAATATCAATGCACATGAACATAAACATGCATTAAAATCAGAATCAAGGCATGCAAAATTATTTGATATCCAATTTCAATGTTTGGAATGTGTGTTATCATGTTCAAGGTTAATGACATTTTTTTCTTCCATAGATTTTCATCTCCCCCCCCCCCAACTTAAAATAACACTATCCCCAGTGTTTAAAGATAAGAAAGATTAGAAGGGGTAGAGGTGAGGAGTTCAAAGAGGAAATTGAAAATTATAAACATGGAACAAATTCACCTGATTTTTGAAGTTGAAGTTCATGATGCTCCATATTACTCTTTTGATCTCTTTGGAGATGTATGCACCTCCTTGATCGAATATGTATCACCCAAAATAGTCCCTGAACTATACAAAGAAGAACAAACCAGACAAAACAAACAACACAACAATTTATTTAAAACCAAGTATCAACATTTTGATGGGTTTCCCTTTTTTTAATTTTAAAAATCAAACTGATGATACATTGTCTTCTTTATATTTTCCGGGTAAGGTATTACTCAGGGATCACACCGAGTGACATGGATGAATATGGTGATCCCCTTTCATACCAATCCATACTCATAAAAGAAGAACATGTCAACAGTCTAATTTTTTTAACCTACAAAAACATAAATAAAACAAACTGATGATACATTGTCTTCTCTTAATTTTCTAGGTAATGTATTACTCAAGGATCACACCACGTGACACGGGTGAATATGGTGCTCCCCTTTCATACCCATCCATACTCATAATAGAAGAACATGTCAACAGTCTATATTTTTTTAATATAAAAATGATTAATTAAAATATAATTTTTATTAAAACAACAAAATTATAGGAAACTTAAAAACCATGGGTTGCCGCCCATGCAGCGCTCTATTTAATGTTGTTTGCTCGACTTGAACTCCCCAACTTATCCAATACCAATTTTTAACATTTTAAGGACCCCATATTTCTCCATGTCCACTATATTGAGATTGATTCATTTTTTATAATTTTTTTTGTGTGAAAACCTATGTTCTAAAATGAGTTGTAAAATCCAAGGAATATCAAAAATGGTTGATCCAGTTTCCTCTGTAGTCTTTCCTAGGACATAAATGAACATTACAACTTTTTTGGTTTTAAGAGAAGAATGAGATTCAATTGAAAGGTCATTATTATACCTTATGAAGGTATTATTTAGTGAGGAGGGAAGGACAATAATTTTGGTCTCGGTTTGGATAGGACATTTAGACACAAGTTGATATTTTGAATCCAACTCAGTTTCATTTTCCAAATTTCTCAACAAAATTGGTTCCTTTTGAATAGAATATTCAACCAAAATATTGGAAAGATCGGTGTTTGGAATGGATATGGACTCAAAGTTTATTATTTCTCCCAATGGTTCAAAGGTTGGTGTTTTTGAAAAAACATCAATGGAGTTTTACTTAGGAGACTCAATCCATGATGTAAAATTATCCTCTTTTGAATCCAAAAAGTTAATTTCCTCCTGATTTAAAGACCCTTCAAAATTTTTTTGATCCTCTTCATCAATCCCAAATCCAATGGTTGGTTCTTCAATAAATTCATGAGAGGTTTTTGGGAAACTAGACACTTCACATAAGGTTATGGAAGGGAAAGTTTGTGTAGGGATGGTTTCCTCATAATTTTTAATGCATTGCAGTTCTACCCTCAATGATGAAACCTCAAAATTCATTATTTCCATTTGTTGACACAATTTTTCAAGTAATGGTTGTGGATCTGGATGGATAAGGGGTTGATATAGATGGTCTATTCCAAGAGGATAATTAAGTTGTTGGAATTCCACAGGAGGATGTTCTGATTGGCCTTGTTGGGATTAGAAATCATAATAGGTTGGAATGTATTGTGGATCATATGAATAAAAACACTGTGGTTTAGTAGGTTTTTGATGATCCCACAAGTAGGAATTAGGATGGTCATTGTACATCGTACATGGGGTTGGGTGATCAAAGTAGGGACATGTTTCCCATGTTTGGACTTGTTCAAAATTGACTTCCATAGGAGTGAGGAGTGATAAAAGAGAAGAGGGATGAAGAAAAAGAATTATAATGTCTAATATAACTTACTTAGGTCCCCGGCAGCAGCGCCAAAATTTGATTCTCGCTCAAATTTACCCAAGAGAAGAAGGAAAGACGGTCCTTGTAGTTTAGCTTGAGTTATCGAATCCACAGAGACATAAGAAGAACCCTATAGACACGTACATTCTATGGAATGTTTTTGGCAATTAAGTGGCCAAATTGGATTGATTTTGGATGGGTTTTTAAGATATCTAATATATTTAAGTGAATTCAATTTAAAAGAATGAGTTGATCATAGGTTATCGCTCGGGGTGGATTGGACGTATTTCCTTTTTAATGATTTCAATTTCTTAAATTTGAGATGGGTTCATTTAAGGAGATAAAAAAACATAATCACTTACTAGTTTAATGCCTACAACCTTTAATACTAATCACCTATACACTTGAAGGATCAAAGTTTTGAGCACTTCAAGGTAAAGGTTCGTATTAGTACTTGAAGTGTGTGGCCTTAAATTCAACAAGGACGATGGAGTTTAAAAATCATCAAATTAAAATCCCAATTAATGAAGTGATTATAAATTAATTAGGTGATAAATAACATCCAATCCAGCCCCTTTCTACTCCCTTGGATCAACCCATAAGGGTTTATCCCTCCATTTATGCTATTAAATAAATGGAAGCGGGAAGTCGACTTAAAGAGACCTAAGAAGAAACCTATAGACACGTACATTATATGGACTATTTTTGGCTATGAAGTGGCCATATTGGATTGATTTTCGATGGGTTTTAATGATATCTAATATATTTAAATGAATTCAATTTAAAAGAATGAGTTGATCCCAGGTTATTGCTCGGGGTGGATTGGACGTATTTTCTTTTTAATGATTTCAATTTCTTAAATTTGAGATGGGTTCATTTATGGAGATAAAACAACATCATCACTTACTGTTTTAATGCCTATACTTATTAATACTAGTCAACTATACACTTGAAGGATCAATGTTTTGAGCACTTCAAGGTAAAGGTTTTTATTAGTACTTGAAGTGTGTGGCCTTAAATTCAACAAGGACGATGGAGTTAAAAAATCATCAAATAAAAATACCAATTAAAGAAGTGATTGTACATTAATTAGGTGATAAATAACATCCAATACAGCCCATTTATACTCTCTTGGATCAAACCATAAGTGGGTTATCCCTTCATTTATCCCATGGTTTCAATGGAAGCGGAATGTAGACTCATGAGGGAGGAAATGATGAAGTAAAGAAAACAACAAAAATAAAATGATCACTCCACCGTTGTGTGAATCATTTCACAAGGGTTGGTGTGAATAAATTCACAACATGATCCAACAGTATAAAATTGATATTAAGAACAACATAATAAGAGTATAAGAAGAAATTTTATTAAGAAAGAAAAGTGTATTGAACAACTTACATGTGAAAGACAAATTTGAGGCAACAAAAATGCAGCATAACATTACAATTGGACAAAACATCCAACATTTTCAACTCCTTCACCACCACTGCCTTAAATAGGAATTTTTGGAGCCTTGGGTCGAGCCTCCAATAGTACAAAGCATCTCAATTAATTTTGGTAGGTCATAGGTGGTGGAAAGCTTGTGGAATTTGAACTTTTCCACATTTGACCCGAGGTGGCAGACAGATTTCCTTCACCGAAAAGACGCGTCTGGAAGACCTTCTATACGGCCGAATCAGGGTGGGACATAGAAGACGAAAATGGAGGTCAGTATGGCTTCTAACCGCCTGTAAAAGTTGGGCCCATTATGAGTTTCGGATTCCGAGATATGATCATATTAGTGGGATGTTTTTCTGGGCTGCAGAATCTGGACCAGAATTTTATCTCTAACTTGGTCCACCTCAATGACCACCATGGAGGCCGAATAAGTATTTGCTCATGAAGCGTGATTTGTTTATATATATACCTTCTATCATCACAAGAAATTTGTGATTAATTGGGCTTTTATGTTGGTCCCCAAAGTCTCATCAGTGGGCTGGTGTCCAATCTGCCTTCTCCAGAATTGCTTCCTTTCATTTCCAAATATCTCCATCATCCTCCATGAATTCTCCACTAATCCCTGAATCAAACATGTTCATATTTAAGTTTAGATCAATTTCCAAAAATATCAAATTAAAATATGTATAATTAAATTCCTTAAAATCAGATGAATCATTGGGTACTTTAAATGATGTTCAAAAATGTACCACATAATAGTGCATTTTAAGAAGGTATTACAATCATAATGTGAAATGATGTTCAAAGTGTAAAATGAACTAAAATGGTGTTTATGAATAACAAAGAACATGAATATTATGTAGATTAACAATGAATATTAGCCTCATTTAGTGTCTAATCACACCCCCCAACTTGAGTTTTGCTAGTCACGAGGAAAATATATCTCAACAATATGAAATTCGAATTCCCTTTTCTAAAAACATTTTAATACACAATGATCACCAAAAAAACATATATCAAAAAATCATGAAACCCATCAAAATATTTTAATAAGAGATAGTTTCATAAGAAGATCCCAATCCAAGCCCATTCATTTGTTCAAATTCATTGTCATATTTCATCTAATATCAATTAAGTATGAGGATGTGTTGTGCATCACAATAGACATGGGGGTTCATCTTTATTCAAGGGGGAAATTACGGAAGCGCTAGGTGGAATCACATTTCAATATTAAGATGAGTGTTAATTTTTTTTGTATAATTTTTTTTGTTTTTTTGTTGGTTTTTGTTGTTGTTTTTTTTTTGCAATTTTGCCATGGTAATTAAAGTTGCACTCAAAAGAGTCAACCCCTGTAGCGAGACTTTGCCGATGACTCCCAGGCTCAAAGACCATAGGGCACCAAGTGAAGCCCACATACTCGGGCATCATCTCGAGTTAACTCAGTCACAAACAAATTCAAATTACCAAAAATAGAGATAAAATTACTAACTCTGGGCCAGACAACTATGGAGTCATGATCACCAAGTGTCGAAAGCCACGCATTAGGTAATTTCATTGCTCTACGCGCAAAAAAAATTTAAATTTTTTTGAATACTCATATTAAACGAAAATGATCACCAAACCTATTCTATTTATTTAGGGGACCCCATGAACTCAAACTAATACCCCACTATCCAAGGGACGTGCAGTGCGATCCTTTTTTTTATTTGGATGAAAATATAAACGATGAAATATCACATTGGATAGCCACACTTTCCAAAATCTATGCTCATAAAATTATACAAGGATTAAAATCAGAATTAGGGTATGCAAAATTATTTGATATTCAGTTTCAAAGTGTGCAATGTGTATTACCATGTCTAAAGTTAAAGGAATTTTTCCTTCCATTTTCACAAAAAGAAATCAAATCATTTATCATTTTTTTTGACACAAAATAATTTTTTATTTTATCTCCCCCCCCCAAACATAAAATAACATTGTCCCCAGTGTTTAAAGAAAATAAAATTTAGAAGGGGGTAGAGGTAGAGAATGAATGTTCAAAAATAAAATTGAAAATGAGGGTTATGGAATGAAGTCACCTGGTGGTTGATGTTTGAAGTTCTTGCTGCTCCAATTTAGTCCTTTGATATCCATGTCGCTTGCAGAGTTCCCTAGTGGGAAAAGGAAAACAAAAACAAAACAAAACAAAAGAGTATATATATATATATATAAGTAAAATATAATTATATATAGAAAATAAAATAAACTGATGATACATTGTCTTATTTTTAAATTTCTAGGTATGGTATTACTCAAGGATCACACCACATGACACAGATGAATATGGTGCTCCTTTTTCATACCCATCCATACTCATAATAGAAGAACATGTCAAAAGTCTATATTTTTTTATATAAAAATGATTAATTAAAATATAAATTTTATTAAAACGACAAAATTATAGGAAACTTAAAAACCATGGGTTTCCTCCCATGTTTGGACTTGTTCAAAATTGAATTCCATAGGAGTGAGGAGTGAGAAAAGAGAATAGGGATGAAGAAAAAAGAATTATAATGTCTAAGATAACTTACTTAGGTCCCCGGAAACGGTGCCAAAATTTGGTTGCGCATAAATTCACCCTACAGGTATGCGGTCGTTGTAGTACAGGTAGGGGTCAAATCCACAGGGTCCGAAGAAGGAACCTAAAGACACTCTGATCTTGGAAGGATTTGGCTATGAAGTGGCCAACTATTCAGATTGAATTGATTTGAATAACTACTAATTTAATTTAAATAAAATAAATTACAAAATTCAATTACATAGTCTAAAATAATTAATGGAGATGAGTTGATCCTAAGTTGTTACTAGGGTTAGATTGGATGTATTTATTTTCTTATAACGTTCGTTTCACTAATTCAAGACGCATCCACAAAATGATATAATTCCTCAACATCATTCACCAATATAATCCCTACACAATTTCAAGGCTAATAACCATTGAAATTAGAGGATAAAATTAATGATCACTCCAAGGAATTGGATCGTACTAGCACTCGAAATGTGTCATTGTTAAAGTTGGCGAAGATGACGAAGAAATTAATCATCAAATGGAAATCTTAAATTAGTGAAATGAGTATAGAAATTTAGATCATAAAATAACATCCAATCTTCCCCATGCAACTCCCTAGGACCAACCCATAAGGTTTTAGCCCTCCATTTATGCTATGAAATAAATGGAAGCGGGAAGTCGACTTAAAGAAGATGAATTGGAGAAGAAAAATAAAACAATGAAACGATCACTCCACCGTTGTGTGAACGAAATCACAAGGTTTGGTGTGAATAAATTCACACCTTGAGGAAACTATATCAAGGTGAAAATGAGAAGAACATATCAAGAGAAGAAGAAGAACTTTTATTGACTACTAAGGTGATTCGAACAACATACATGAGAAGGAATAATATTACAAAGGAAAATTGGCATAATAATATTACAATGAAAAGAAAGCACCCAACATTTTTAAATCCACCACCACTACTGCCTTAAATAGGAAGAAATGAAGCCTTGGATGAGCCACCAACATCCCATGTGCCTTTAATTAATTATGTTGGGGAAATGTGGGGTGGAACATTAATGATGAGAGACTTTTCCACTTCTTTCCCCGAAGTTGCAGCCAGCTTGCATCCACCGGAAAGACGCGCCTAAAGGACGTTCTCGAAAGCCGAATTTGGGTGGGCACTAGAAGACTTAAATGAAGACCCGTCTGTCTCGTAACAGCATGTAAAGGTTTAGCCCAAAATACGTTGTGGTTCGGGAGATATGATTGAAATAGTGGGCTGTTTTTCTGGGCCATAGACTCTGGCCCAAAATTAAATATTCAACTTGGGCCGCATTAATCACCACCATTGAGGAAGAATTAGCACTGGATCCAGAATAATGATTTGTTCCCCTATATGTATCATATCCTTCCATATATTTTTGTCTTCATTGGGCTTGTATTGTGGTCCACATAGTCCGATCAGTGGGATGATATCCAATCTGCCTTCTCCAGAATTGTTTCCTTTAATATCCAAATATCTCCATCATCCTTTATTAATAATCCATTGATCCCTGAATAAAAAATTTTCATAATTATGTGCATATCCATTTCCAAAAATATCAAATTAAAATATGGATAGTTACATTCTTTAAAATCATACGAAACATTGGGCCTAAATTGGTGCACATTAGGCATGAAGTGCACAAATGTTGAGAATGGGTGTTCAAAATGTAAAATGCACTAAAATGGTATTTATGAATATCAAGGCACATGAAAACTAAATATATTAGCAATGAATATTATCCTATTACATTGGATAATCAATAACATTCCATAAATTAATTCCACTAAAAAGAGAGGCAATTCTTGGATAAAAATAAATGGGTGGATATATCCATTTTCACCTGTAATGAAAAATTATCATAACATACAAAATACGATTCTTTTTTATCATTTCCTTGTAACGAGGAATGAATATTATTTTTTCATAAAACAGTTAATGAAAAAACTCTAGTTGATTAGAGTGTTGTTTTTCTATAAAGAGACTATTTTATGCACTCTCAACTAGAAAAGAAATTTATAGACTCTCATTAATCTCATGTTTTAAGGGAGGTGTAGAGTAAAATTTACTTTCATATTCTATTGGATGATAAATACCATTTCATAGTTGGGGTGGAAACTATGTGGTTAACCATGTAATCCCAAATCAAAATTTTCATAGTTCCAATCCTTGCATTCCCCTTTGTAGATTTACAACATAGGATGGGACATAAACATGATTCGGTAGGTAATGACATTGGCATGATCCTCATAGGTGGTGAAATGAGCATGATGAAAGCCTGGTGACATAGCTAAGATGATGAAGGAATGCCATTTCACTATTCCATTAGTCCATGTTCGTGGGTTACAAGTCATTGGGCATGTGAGTGTTGTCCTCATTAATGTGTAAACCTTTTTATGTATTAATTTTAGAGATGAAACAATAGTGTTACTTTTTATGTTTAGAAATTAATGTATTAACTATATTTATTTTCATTAATAGTTAAAGACAAATAGTTAGACTCTTTGTTGTTTTATGGGCCATAAGATCTGTTAAAACTTTATTTATTGCTTGAGGCATCAAATATAATTTTTAGACACCAATTTATTGATGTAATGGATGAATTTGAAAATTTCCAAACCACAACCAACGAATTAAATTTTATTTATATAAATATAATAAGAAATTATATTAATTTATATTCATTTTCAATAAAATATTAACTCAAAATTATGAAAATGATCAAAAAAATTTCCTTTTATGTTCGTTTTTTGTTGAAGTGATATCCCTTTTAATCATCATAGACATATAACTTTTAGGACCTCTACTTTTCATTTGTCAATAAAATTTTTGTGATTATTTACCTATGATAGACCATATGAATATTTAAAATTTTACCTTAAGTTCATGTTCCCACTTTCAACCAATGGTCTCTTATTAGGAAGCCTAGTTATATGTTACATTGGGTAACTGTTATGTTTCCATCTTTATTTTTGTAAAGGATATTTTAATATTCATTTTCAAATGATGATGGTTTATATTAAAGAAATTTTAATATATTAAACCTTTAATAACCAATATAAAATTTTTGCGGGGAAACTCATTTTAAGGGAGGTAGAATGTAACATCACTATATTTTGTGAATGTTTTTTGAATTATTGGAAGATTCTTGATATTTTTATTTTGTGAAACATTGAATTTTTTTAATATATATTAAAGCACTGAGTTTTTATTTGATTATAATTAATACCAAGTTAATAATGCACTACATACATCATAATGGTTATATTCCTCTACACACTACACCTTGGTGAGCTTTCACTATACACAACATTAAAATGACATGTGATACACACTTTACTGAGTGTTTCCAAACTACAATATTTTATTAAAATATTATTTTATAATAAGATATAAAATAACTGTTAAGTTGAAGAATATAAAATTATATAACAAATTAATATATATATATATATATATGATGGAATTCATTGGTTACCCATTAATGAGTAAAACATATATAAACCAAATGAATATAAAAGGAATGATTTTATAAAAGAATATTTTTTATATGAAAAAGATTACTTATCATGATATGTTAAATTAATTAAAACTACTGAATGATATTAATTGTATTTATATGTTATACATCAATAAAAACAATTTTAATATTCATCAAACTGATTTTATATTCAAAAGATGAGAACAGACCCAATATTACACATAAAAACCAATATTTTTATAAAACTAGTTTTTACCACCTTTTAATGGAGAACCTAATTTAAATATAAATTTTTCTATTTTTTTCAATATAATATAAAAAAACAATCTTTTCAATAGAATCATAAAAACGAGGTTAGAAAATATTTTTTTTATTTTTTGTTGAACTTCATTATTTTATTAATGATGAAAAATATGAAATTTTAATTCAAAACTGCTTTTCCATATAATTTATTCAGAAGGATAGATTAGATTTCAAATTTGGTTTAAATTTTAATTAGATGGTTTCTTTTTCAAATCAATCCAATGTAGGTCATTGGAATAAATTACTGGTAAAAAATAATTTTATTGAATATTTTATTGATAATAAATGATATAGTTACCTCACATTGTGCTATCTGTGTTCATTTATAGAATATTTGTGATTAAATCATTAATTTGAAAATTTGATGGAAATTCCAGTCTTACCCTTTATAGTGTACAATAGTATTTCAAAGATAAATATTTTATTATTTATTATTTCAACATGAAATTTTGTCACTGTGTTCCTGACTTAATGGCCTACAACTTATGTTCAGGACAGTTGAGCTAAAACAAGCATTTGTTTGGACTAAATGGACCATTAAGTCAAATGTGGGATGAACCCACCAGATTGGACAGTAGTTCTGTATTAGGGACATAACATATTCATCTGAGCATATATTAGGCCCAAATATTTAGAGCATCTCAACAACCTAATTGTGAACAAATAATTAATCTATAAGAACTGCCGGTTCACACGTTTTGGACATCAAAGGGTAGTTCAATTTGGACTAAAATATTCGGCCGAGATTCCCCATTCCCACTTAAAACCTCATTAAACCTATCCTCCCCTCCACTCAATAAATTAGTTTGTTTCCACATTTAGAGGGCTTGGGACGGGCATTGGGATGTTTATGGAAGATGATAAGTTGATCCACTTTGATTATATAATTATTTGAATAAGTATATCTCTTGAAGAAAGGGTCCCCTCGATGAAGACTTTTTCTTCTTCTTTGTGTTGTAATACCTAAAATCCTTAGATATTATTTAATGTATTCAGTTTTCCTATGTTTTGTTCATTTATCTTCTTCTTAGTCTTCCAATTTGGGCTAGAATTCAAGAGTTTAGATGATACTGGGTTCTACCCTTTCAATCCTTGGCTCATGAAAAACGTCTCCATGATTACCACACCGCCCATGGATGAGTATTTTTCTTAGTGATCTATCTATCTTCTACCCTCTTCATTTAATTATTTTGAATCATTGAGCTATTATAATTCACTTAATATGATCCATTAATTTATTTCCTAAATTATAGGAAACTAGGAAAGCAATTTAATAATTAACACAAAAACATGTGAGGTCACATATTGTGTAAATTGTGAGTGCGCTATCTTAATCGATAATACAAGACCATAGAGGATATATTTGCAGAGGTCAAATATAATCCCAAAAAAAATTCATCCTCATTTTCTAGATTGGATATGTGCCCTAATTTACCACTGACCATAAGAAAGATTTATTACATCAATCATAGTAGGGTTCTATGATTGCATGTTCTGAAGCTGGCCTCAGGTTTAAATCATTTCATCATTGTGGTTATGTTAACACCCATAGGGTTAGAGGGTTAACGAATAAGGGGATCTTAATTAAGTGGATATTAATTTAAATGAAAATTATTAAAATGTAAACGAATAGGTAGAGTTATATTGATTACAACTTTTTTATATTTTCTAAAAAACATCTTCTTGTTGTGTCATTTTAATCGAACATCATTTAAAAAAACAAAAAAATCAATCTTCATCCCGAAAACATCATCATGGTTTATGAATTATAAACAACCCCATCCGTTTAATTAGTATTATTATTTTATTTTATTTTATTTTAAAAATACATTTAATGTGTTGTTAATTTTACTTCGTCCATTGATAGAGGACCTTGGTCAGCCACTCTGGTGCAACTAAGTACCCCAAAACCATTAATCATTTGAGGGCACCCACGACAGAACCATTCAAATTGGCTCTGTTTCCTAGAAGGCAAGTAATTTACTCAAAAAAATATAGGTATTTATTTTATTTTTCATTTATTTATTTTCTTCTCCTCTTTCATTCTTCTTTCCCCTTTCTCCTATTTTTTTCCTTCTTACTCTCTTCTTTTATTTTTATCGAACCAACTCAATCATCTATTCTTTTTCATATGTTACATTTTTTTAATTTATTTTTAATCATTAATTGATTTATGACATGAAGTAATCCTAAATATGTCATAGATCAAGACCCTGAGATTGAACGTAGCATTTGGGCTCTATTCAGAAATTCTAAGTCTATGGGAAGTTTCAACATTCAACCAATTGAAGAATTTGTCCACTCCCAGAACATTGAAATTGAAAGCAATTAATATTCAAACATAAAAAAGAACCAATGGTTGAAAATAATAGAAATTAACATAATATCACCATTCGAGAATTGGTTGTACCTAATATTAATTATCAACCAAATTGCATTGCAAACCCAAATCATGAATCAGCCTTTGAACTGAAATCTGTGTTAACTCACCTACTTCCAAAAATTTATGAACTCTCTGATGAGGATCCCAATAAACTCCTTAAAGATTAAATGTGATTTTCTCAACCATAAAACCAAAAAATGTCTCTGAAGATCAAATAAAACATAGAGCATTCCCATTCTCAAATGATGGAACTACTAAGGATTGGATGTATTATTTACAACATGAAGATATAACATATTGGAACGATTTGAAACATATTTTCTTGTAGAAATGTTTTACATCATCAATAACAACATTCATTTTAAAGGAGATCATAGGGATCAAGAATGATCATGGGGAGTCAATGCATGAGTATTGGAAAAGATTCAAGAAATTGTGGGCAAGCAGCCCGCATCCCCAAATCAGTGAGAAACTCGTCATCCAATACTTATATGAAAGACTCAAACCTAAAGAGAGGATCATAGGGGATGTTTCAGCTAGATGGGCATTGGTAGACAAGACACCAGTATCTGAGAATATGTTGATCGACAATATGGCACAAAATTCCCAACAATTTGGTGATCGAGGTACACCACATGTTTGGGGAGTACATAAGTTAAGTCCATCCTCTCTTGAAAATAATTTAATTGAAACTATGTCAGAAGAATTGACCACTATTGTGAGATAGATTTCTTTTTCTCAAAAGAAATCCCAACCCCATCCTTCATGGTCGTTTGAAATTTTGACTAAGACATGCCACCCAGTAGCAGTTTTCCCAGGGTGACCATATCAGCAGCAACAACTGCCGCATCCCAAAAGGAAGTTTTATTCCGTTTCACCATAAAACAACCAAGGTTGGAAGGATCAATTTGACATGAGGTATACATCAATAGAACAAAAAAGCCCCCCTTTCAACAAAACATCCATCAGCATCCACCTTACTAATAGGGTTTCAACAACCCCAAAGGCGATTTGAAGCTTAGGAATCAACAAGTAAAAAACAAGGGAATTATCAACCATAGGTAGATCCTAATATTAATGATCTTTTGGAACAAAATGTTATTAACCAAAAGAATGTTCTCAAGAGTCAAGGTTCGGAGTTGAGGGAGATGAAGATTCAAATGATCCAGATTTCCACTACCCTCCATGAAATGGTGAGTCGGAATTCTGGAAATTGACACTCCCAAGCTACTCCAAATCCAAAGGGCAATGTCAGTGCCATAACATAAAGAATATGGATGCAAACAATTGATACTTAAACACCTATCATTAAACCAGGATTCACCTCATCTCTGGAGAAGCTGCATTGCATACCAACTGATGAGAAATCCCTAGAGAAAGATAAAGGTATGAAAATGATTGATGATGTTCCTCATAAACCTCTTCCATTTCCAAATATATTTTAACAAACCAAAAAATGGATAAATAGGCATTGAAGAATGATTTCATGGATACATTCAAGCATGTGGAGATCAACATACCTATACATGAATCCATTAAAAACTCTAAATGTATGAAAAATTATTAAATAAACATTGCACCAATCAAAGAGGGCTCAAGGTAAATGATAGGATCGATCACGGAAGGACTGTGTCAACACTCATTACACAAACTCTAGTAATCCCAACAAAGTGCAAGGAGCCAGGGACATTAAACATTCCATGCACTATAGGGGAGTTTCACTTTTATGATGATATTTTTGAATTGTGGACTTCTATAAACATGATTCCTCAATATGTATTCTCTTCTTTATAGTTTGGTGAGTTGAACCTGATGAGAGTAGTGCTATAGTTGGTGAATAGAGCTATGGCATATCCCATAGGAGTCCTTGAGGAAGTACATTTCTGGGTAAGAGACATGATCTCTTCATCATATTTCTATAGGCTTAAAATGGAGGAGGATCAGGTATGTTCAAATTCTCTCATTATCATAGGTAAAACCTTCCTCAAAACATAAAAAACAATCATAAATGTCAATGAGGGTACAATTTACATGGATTTGTGGATAAAGTTGTGATATTTAATGTTATGGGCTTCATGAAGTACCCCTTAGAGGACCATTCTATATTTTTTATCTCCCATTTTGAACCACTAAATAAAAAACCCCATGGAATTTGATTATCCTATTGTTAGGGAGATTATGAGTATTGTTTATAGTTTAATGTTTAAAAGTACTTCCACACATTTTTCTAATGCACAAGACTCTCTTATATTTGATTTTGAAATTGATTCAAAATCTTATTTTGATCATGTGAACTCTGATTATGACTTGGATATTGAGTATGATGATGGTTTTGATGCATTATTCTCAGATTTTGATGATTTATATTATGATACTAATGTTCATTGGGCACATATTTCAGTTCCTACAATTTCTCCATCCATATATCACCCCCTACATTGGAACTCAAGCTATAAAAATCAAATCTAAAATACTCATACTTATTATGTGGGGAGAAATTACCTGTTATACTTGCTAACAATAGCCCTATTGAACATGAATAAAAACTATTGAATCTATTTGGAGAGAACATCGGTGCAATCATGTGGACCTTGGATTAAGTATATAGTATTATCCCCTCTCTTTGCATGCATTGGATTCTTTTTTAGGAATGGTTTAAACCAGTTAGGTAGCCACAAAAGAGACTCAATCCAACAATCTTGGAGGTTGTTAAAAAAATAGGTTGAAAAAATGATCGAGGAAGGTATAATCTATCCCATTTTAGATTCCCAGTGGGTGAGTCCTATTCAGGTTGTGCCTAAGGAAAGTGGCATTACTATTTTAAAAAATGTGAAATATGAGTTAGTTCCAATGGGGGTGCAAAACAGTTTGTGTGTGTGTATGGATTATAGGAAACTAAATCAATCTACTCATAAAGACATTTCCCCACCCATTTATTGATCAGATGCTAGAGATACTTTCTGGGAAAACACACTATTGTTTATTGGATGGATTTTCAAGATATTTTCTAGTTCATATTTCTCAGGAAGATCAATAGAATATAACATCCACTTGTCCATTTCGTACCTTTTCCTACCGGAGGATGGCATTTGATAATTGCATTTCCCCATGTACCTTCCAGAGTTGCATGTTGAGTATTTTTTTCTGATTTTAATGAGTCATGCATTGAGGTATTTATGGATTATTTTTAAGTGTATGAATCCTCATTTGATGACCATCTATGTAGTTTGGGAAAGGAGTTTAATCGTTGTATTGAGAAGAATCTGGTCTTGAACTTTGAAAAGTGTTATTTCAAGGTAGAGCATGGCATTGTATTAGTGTATTCAGTGTCCAAACATGGGATATAGGTTGATAGATCAAATGTGGATATTATTTTATCCTTAGCATATCCTGTATGTGTGCATGATGTTAGATCATTCCTAGGGAATGCATGATTTTATCGTCGCTTCATCAAAGCTTTTAGTGAGATTCCGCTTCTTATGTCATGATTACTTTGAAAGGATTCTGATTTTGTGTTTGATGATTCATACAGAACATCCATTGATGAGATAAAGAAGTTTTTGACCACTCCACCAATCATACAACCCCAACGGTGGGATATTCCTTTTGAGCATATCGGTGACGCATCAAACATCTCATTTCGATCTGCCTTATCATAGATGGTTGAGGGACATTCACATGTGATTGACTATGCTTCGAGGACATTGGATTCCGCCCAATCAATATACAAAACCATGGAGAAGGAGTTTCTTTCTATAAAATTTTCTTTAGATAAATTCCATCCATATTTATTAAGCCGTAAAGTAGTTGTTTTTTCAATACCACTATGCACAAAGGTACCTCTTGAAGAATCCATACACAAAGCCCAGACATATCCAATGGATGCTCCTTCTTCAGGAATTTGATATTGAGATGAAGGATAAGAAGGGGTTAGATAATTTGGTGGTGGACCACATGAGTAGGCTTGTTCACACACCAGAGGATAACACCATAGACCAGGTACCACATTGAGACACCTTCCCAATGGATCATCTTTATGCCATCTTAGGTACACATCTTTGGTATGAAAATTTAGTTAACTACCTTGTTTCCTCTGAAATCCATTAAAATTTAAAAAATCATCATGTCCAAAAATTAAAAAAAAAGTCTCGGTATTTTTTTTTGGGATGATGCATACCTCTAGCGCATGTGTAGTGATAAAGATATTAGGAGGATTGTTCCTGATCATGAGTTTGATTCTATTTTCCAACTCTATCATACACTTTCTTGTGGTGGACACTTCGGACCCCAACAGATAGATAAGAATGTTTTGGACTCTGGAATGTATTGGCCTAGTTAATTCCATGATTCTCATGTGTTTTGTAAATAATTCTCATGATTCCAACATACTGGTAATATTTCTAGGAGACAGACATTCCCCAACAACCCATATTATTCTATGAGATTTTTTATGTATGGGAACTTGATTTTATGGGAAATTTTCCATGTTCAAATAGTTTTCTATATATTTTGATTTTTGTGGATTATGTGAGAATATTTGTGGAGGCTAAGGCTACCAAGATTTATGATTCTCATGTTGTTGTGGACTTTTTCAAGAGGCATATTTTTTGCAGGTTTGGAGTAACGATGGCCATCATCAGTGACCAAGAGACACACTTCTACAATCAGAATCTTGCTTCCCTTATTCTGAAGTATGGGGTGACACACAAAACATGAACACCATATCAAACCTAAAAAAATGGCCAGGATGAGATTTCAAATCATGAGTTGAAACAAATTTTGGAGAAAACCTTGTTGTAAAATAAGATATATTGGAGTAGGCAATTGGATGATGAGTTATGGACTTATAGGATAGAATACAAGACACTTATAATTATTTCCCAATTTCATATTGTTTTTGTGAATTCGTGTCATCTCGCTGTGGAATTTGAGCATCGAGATTATTTGGCTATAAAGAAATACAACATTGATTTATCCCATGATGGAATCCAAAGGAAGATGTAAATTCAATAGGATGAGGAGATTTGATTGTATTCATATGAGAACTCAAGTCTCTACAAGGAATGATCAGAAGTAGCTCATGACAAAATGATCCGGAAAACTAAATTTCAAGTTGGATAGAAATTCTTGCTCTATAGTTCCATACCGAAGATGATGCATGGTGAGCTACATTCCATGTGGTTAGGTCCTTATTTTGTGACTAATGTTTTTCTGTATAGTGTAGTGGAGATCACACGAGAAGACACATGAAAGGAGATTTATAGTAAATGGGGAAATTTTCAAGAAATACATTGAGGTACTTCTTACTGATGTAGTGGATTTCATTATACTGCATGACCCCATCATCACTTGAGCATATTCGGCTGTTCCTAACCCTTTCACTTTTTTTCTTTTTCATATTTAAAATTAAACATTTCATGATCATATATCATCTTGTAGGTTTACATTGAGGATCATAAAATATATTATGTGTGTGGGGGGGGGGGGAACTTTTTGTTTAGTAATTTTAATTGTTTCGATATTTTTTAATGATTTTGAAAAAAATCATGTGTTTTTTCAAAATTTTGTGTGTTTATTTCTTAATTTTTGGTTTGTTTTTTTAACTTTTGATATGAAATGATTCTCATCATCATTTTAAAATTCATATCAATAAGTGAATGAATTTTTCCCATGAAACCAAACTTAAATGAATGATGAAAATAAATTTGTTTCAATTTTAAATATTTAGTAATTCTATGAAAATGACTCTAAATTTTGAATCCTATGAAAAATCTCACTGTATTTGTATTTGAAATCACTTTCTTGTGAGGCATCTCAACAATTCTTTTCATATTATTTACATTTAAGACATTTCTTGAGTGAACCATACCAAGCTAGATTTAACATGAATTTGATTTATTCCTATCAAAAAATGGTGCTTTGAGGTACTTTTTTTTAAATTATTGAGGCATTTCTTTGGTGTTAAAGCCCATATTTCAATGAGTCCTTTTTTGTAATGGCCTGCATTGAACATTTAATCCATGTATCCATTAGAATCCATGAACATCCTATTAGGTTGGCCACATTACAAGCCAATTATCTCTATCCCACCGACTCTTGAAGTGAAATTTCATAATCTTGTTGTACTTAAGTTATGGGGAAGCTGTCTTGTGTTGTGCTACCACATTCTATGAAACCATGGGTGGAAAATTAAATTTAGAAGAGAAGTGTTTTCTGGGGAAGAAAATAATTTATTTAAAGATGTTCCACTTCAAGATAATTCATTATATGTGAAGATGTGCCTTTCTAGATCTTCTAATAGAGAGAGAAAGTTGTTCCTATCTGGAGCTTTCAAGAAAATCATTTTTGAGAAGATTGACATTTTTACTGCTGAAATGTTTAACGGTGTTCAAATTCCATTATTTTTTATGATGATGAACATGAATATATTCTATGAGGATTAATGAGGAGACCATATTTTTATTAAAATTATAATAATGAAATTTTCTTCAAAAATAGTCAAGGCCCACTCATTCACCATCATAATTTTTTGCATCTAAATCCTAACAATATGAATCCACAAAACAACACTAAAAAGTACTCATGATAGACCTATGTACTTGAATCAAAATGGGTGGTGATGTATTAATTTATCAAGCCTACGGTGACCCTTGTATGTGTTTGGATGATAAAGACATTGCTGAAAAATTGACATTTGTTTGACAAGAGAAAAATTAACTGAGGCAAGTGTTTTATAGATGGTAGGATAAAAGAAGTGGAAATATATTCAATGAAATCAATGGAGAACATAAAAAAAAAATTTTTTATGAGGAATGATATATTTTTTATTTTTGTGGTATTGCTGGTTCTCAAGGATATGTGTTTAAAAAAAATTATTTGATATTGATGTATACTTGTCACAATTTTTCAAAATAAATGATATGTAGTTTTTCCTAGGAGTGAAAAAGGGTAACTATCTGGGAGTTGAAAAAACATAATTTTATTGAATATTTTATTAATAATAAATGATATAATTTCCCCATATTGGGGTAACATTGATCATTTATGGACTATATGGGAGTATAACATTCATTTGAAAATTTGCGGCAAATTCTCATTTACCCATTTATAGAGCACTATAGTATTGAAATATTAAATATTTTATTATTTATTATTTGAACATGAAATACTGTAATTGTGTTCCTGACTTAATGGGGTAAAAATTTTGTTCAAGACACTAGATCTAAAACATGCATTTGGTTTCAATAAATGGACCATTGAATCAAATGTGGGCTGGACCCACCACATTAGACATTGGTTCTGTATTTGGGCCATAACTTCTTTATCTGAGCTTATATTTTCACGATATTTGATAGGATCTCGCCGACAG
Source organism: Viscum album (assembly GCA_963277665.1). Taxonomy (NCBI): domain Eukaryota; kingdom Viridiplantae; phylum Streptophyta; class Magnoliopsida; order Santalales; family Viscaceae; genus Viscum; species Viscum album. The sequence continues at coordinate 1,078,060,550 of OY728145.1, read as the reverse complement.
AATTATCCACAAATAATTATTCTATAAGAATAGTAGGTCCACACGTTTTGGAGGTAAAATTGCCAGTTCAATTTGGACTAAAATATTTGGCCGAGATTCCCCATTCACACTTGAAACCTCTTTAGAAGATGTAGCGAAGAAAATTATGCACTCGGCTCTCACGACGGTGTGATCTCAAAACCCTAGCTCTCTGATGATCAAACATGATTAATTCATATCACTCAATCTGTGCTCAAAATGGTGACTGCGGATCTTATGGTGTATCTGCACTTGAAAGAAACGGAGAAGATTTTGTGAAATGAAATGTCTCAAGCGTCGAATGAAAGAGTTAAGGTTATCTCCTTCATGGAAGTGCTGACGGGCTCTTTGCTTTCCAAATCGCCATCGACAAAATCTAGCAGGATCAAGAAATTGGAGGGTGGTGTATTTTGCATTGAAGAAGACCCAATTGCGATCCAACTACGAACTCAGCTATATAAGTTCTCTATTTTGGGTCATGTCGCATATCTTAAGGGGGATAAACCTTAGTCCACTACGGATTTGAATGTCAGAATCAGGGCTTGCTGGGGTTTCAAAAACTGTAAACTTTTTCCAATCGAGAAATATTACATCCATATTTTGGTCGCTTCTCAAACTAATTTGGACTGAGTATGGAATGTGGGAAACCTAAATCTGAAACCAGGTCTCCATAGACTCTCAGAATTGGACTTTGCATTTAATCCTAACATTCATATAAATAACACTGTACAAGTTTGGTTTTGGTTATTTAATCTGAACTAGTTTTTTTGGCACCCCCAAATCCTTAATGACATTGCTGATTGAATTGGAAGTCCTCTAAAAATTGTCCATAAGACTTTTAATGGAGACCTTGGTCTATATACTAGAGTATTGATTGAGGTTAATTTGTAAACGAAGCCGCCTCAATCCATTACCTTCACTTTTAAGGATTAAAAATTAATTGTGAAGTTGGAATATGAAAGGCTCCCTCCATATTGTTTATTTTGTAATCTTGTTGGGGATTCCATTCATAATTGCTATAAAGTCCATAAATAGACTCTACAACCTAGCAATTTTGGATGGACTAAAGCCAAAGGAAATAGAAGAGTGAAGGAGTCCAACTTAGAGAAACATGAAACTTCAAAAAAAAGAGGACAAATGGGTTGGAAAGTCCAATTTCTTTGGACTTTTATACTTTGACAAAGGTATGTCATGGGTTGTCCTAATTGAGGAAGAGGATGTTGAAAAAACTGAATTTGGCATTAAAAATAATATTAAAGAGAAATTCCTAGACATTTTATCACATCCTCTATATGATGATGATTTTACTAACCTTCCCCCTGAAACTTCTACCCCTTTTGTCCATAATATGCAGGATATAAACTCAGATACTACTGAATTAGGTTTTATGATGCAGGCGAGACATGCATCTTCCACTGAACATCCCTCACACGATGCTCCTTTCACTGCTGATGACACAGTTTTGCATCAATCTTCGTATACTGTGGATATCAATAAAAAGGGTGGGCTTCATTATAAGGCTTCCCTCTTGTCTTCACCTTTCAAAGGGGATTCAAGGAAGGAATGTTGTAACAACACCCATTTTGAACCTAGAGAGATGAATAATTCTCCTCATGTTCATTATCCTGATAATCTAGTTTCCCAAGCATCTAACATGCTGGTTTTAAATAAGGGGAAACAAGCCCCTTTGGACACACATATGGATTTGCAGAGGAAACAAAATATTACTTCAAAAAAGACTCATTCTAGAGTTTCAACCAAATCAAAGGCCGCAGTCACAAAAAGGGGGGACAACCCCATTAAAAAGGGTATAAATGAATATTTTATATTGGAACATTCAAGGGATTCCTAACCCTATCACATTTAATGTTCTTAGGAGATTTATCACCACTCATAAAACTAGACTCTTTTCTATTGCTGAACCCAAAATAAATTATGCTTGTAGATTTCAGCATTCTTCCCCCTTTGGTTATTCCTTCCTAGGGTCTTGTAATAATTGGATATCTTGTGAATCTCTTTGGCTTTTTTCTCATTCCTCTATTAAAAATATTAATATCTACAATATTACTAACCAATCCACAATATGTGATTACATCATTGAAGATTATCATGTCTACACTACCTTTGTTTATGCCTAAAATAGATATCAAGATATATCAGCTATTTGGAATGATTTTTACTAGCTACATATCACAATCCATAACCCTTGGTTTTTAGTCTGGGTCTACAATGCTATTCTGGCTCCCAGTGAAAATGTTGTCCCTCCTCATGACTCCATCTCCTCTATAGAATACAAAGCTTGTATTAAGCTAAATAACATTAATAAAATTGACTTAATGGGTGCTTAATTTACTTAGTTTCGTAAGAATTATAATAGGATCATCGCTATCAAACAAGATAGGGTGTTTACTAAGGACCATACTCTTGATAAATGGGATAATATCTCTAGTATTTCCCTAGCCAAGATTTCCTCTAATCACCACCATATTCTGGTTAGTTTTTCACATAACCAAAGTAAGCCTAGGGATCCATTTAGATTTAATGTTTCTTGGTCTTTTTGACCCTAACTCAAGGAATATCTTTAAAACCACTTGGGCTAATATTAATGATCAAAATGATTATTTTTCTTGTCCGTTGAAATTTAAAATGCTTAAACAAGTCCTAAAAATTGGTGAAAGAAAAATCTAATGAAATTGATAATGATATCAACTATTTGGAAAAATAACTTACTCAATTTCCAAATGATAATTCCACTTCTAACTTTTCTCATGATATTCCGCACGAAACAAATATTTCCTCTAAGCTTATCAATTTACATAATTTTAAGGATAATTTTAAAAAGAAACTCTTTAACTCCAAATGGATGAATGATGGGGATATGAATACTAAATTATATAATTCCATTCACAGAGTGAGGAATGCTTATTGTCCCATTGCCTTCCTTAGAGATGGGGAAAAGATTCTGGATTCGGAGGAAAGCATCATCAGTCACGTTATCTCCTACTTTTACAATATCTTCAATGGAACTGATATAGATAGGGACATCATGTCAGATGTTATTCGGTCTTTGGTTACTAATAAGAATAACTTGTTGTTAATATCACCCCTCTTGATAGTGAAATCAAATACACAGTCATTAGTATAATAGTGGATGGTGCCCCTGGACTAGATGACATCAAAAATGGATTTTACCAAAAACACTGGGATGTTATTCAAGATGATGTTTGGTGACTAGTGAAAACATTCTTTGCCAATGGAACTCTTACGCATGGTCTTAATGATCAATTTCTTGTCCTTATACCTAAAAATGATAACGCTAATGGAATTCACCTTATGTAGTTTGGCTTCAATGAAACCTTCATTAAAAGGGTTAAAATTCTTTTTCAGTTCGGCTCATATTTCCATTCTCATTAATGGGTCACCAATAGGTTATTTTAAATGATCTAAGGGTGTTAGACAAGGTGACCCTCTTTTTGATATTCTTTTCTCTATTGTTGAAGACTACCTTAGTTGGTTGCTCAGCCAATATTTAGAAAATCAAAATATCAAACCTATCACATCTGCTTCAAACTTGACCTCCCCTCACAACTTCTTTATGTTGATGATATAATTATCTTTATTCATGTTGAAAAAAAGAACATTAATAATCGAAAAATATTATAATCCATTACAAAGAAGATTCTAGTCAACACATAAATTGGAATAAATCATACATATTTTTTAGTAAAGATTTCCCCCGGTAGAAAAGTCAACATTTCTAGTTTCTTAGGGGTCAAAAGGGGTTCTCTACCCTTCACTTACTTTGGTGTTCTTATTTTCTGGGGTAGACCGAAAGAGGACTATTTCATTCCTATCACTGATCAAACGCATAGAATGCTTTCCTCCTAGAAGGGCTCAAATATTTCGATGGCTGGTGAATTTGTCTAGTTAAATCAACTATTGTCTCCAAATTGGTCTACTCTATGATGATTTATAAATTTCCGAAAGGTATTTTAAAGTTCATCAAGGTCTCCATTAAAAACTTTGTTTGGACTGGTAGTACCTTGGAGAGGAAATTCGTTACTGTCCCCTGGGCTACTTGCTCTAAACCAATTGATAAAGGGGGTGTTGGTGTTAAGAATCTTGCTATGTTCAATGAAGCTCTCCAATCTAATCTTACCTAGATCCTAATTCATAATGACTATCCCTCTACGAATTTTCATAGAGCTATATTTCTCAATAAACTCATAAAAAATAATGGCCTCTTTCTTAATGCCTCTATTTGGCCTGCTATTAAACACAAATTCATTTATATTATGGATAATTACACATGGATAGATAGCAAGGACTCAAATTTAAGATTTTGGTTTTACAATTGGACTGGCGCTCCCTTGTTCTTCATGATATCCAATAACCAACCTTCTTTCCTCAACAATGATACCATAACTAATTTCATGAGCGTTCATAACACTGACATTCTTGATGAAATACAACAAATTGTTGAGAGCTACACCTTCACAATCACTAATGATTTCCTGATGTGGGAAGCTTCTCACAATGGAATGCTTGATTCTAAAAACTACTACAATCATCTATTTATTGATGAAAATAACAATCACTACTATATTAAAAAAATTAATAAACCCTAGATTAAACCTTTTAGATTCACATTAGTTTGGCACATTGCTCATTAAAGAATCCCCACTGATTATTGCTTACAATCCTTTGGGTTTAATCTTTTCATCAAATGTCATATGTGTAATCAACATAGAGTTGATATTAATCATCTTTTCATTTATTATGATATGGAAACTACTCTATAGCAATATATTTCTGAAATATTTGAGCACAAATGGTCCCTGGGTAGTTCTATTTCACTATAGATGCAACGATGCATGGACATTTCTGACTCCCAACCGATCAAAAAACATCTCCTTGCAGCGGTGGCATAGCTTCATTATGTAACATGGAATGGTCAAAATGATTTTATTTTTCATGATAAATCATTCCAAATTAATGCATGTAAAATTAAAATTCTCATGGCCATCCGTAAGGCGACCTCGATTCAAAAGGATCAATGCAGCAACTCGATTCGTGATATTGGGATCCTTCGTCGGATTGATGTGAATGGGAATTATTCTCATCCGAAGTCTACATTTGAAGTGTTCTGGCTTCCTCCTTTCCCAAGATGGATTAATGTTAACATTGATGGTGCCTCAAAAGGCATCCCCAGACTAGCGGGTTGTGGTTCTATTTTCAGGAATCAACTCGATCAAACTCTTGGATACTTTCATGGATGTTGTGGAACTACATCCGTGCTAGAAACAGAGATGTTGAGTGTTATCCATGCTATCTCTTTTGTAAGGTGCCACAACTGGAACAACATATGGATCGATAGTGACTCCACTACTATTATCCAAGACATTTGGAGTGGGACCATTGATCTTGCCTGGCCCCTCACTACTCTCTGGATTGAATGCTTAATCTCGATCTCTGGGATCAAATTCGTCGCCTCTCACACCTACCGTGAGGCTAACAGGATTGCTGACGGGCTTTCCAATATGGTTGTTTATCATGCTATGAATTGTAAGCATGATATTCTACCTAAATTACACCCTCTATATATTAGGTATGTCATAAAAATACTTAATTTACCACATATGTAATCATTATTTTTCAATAAATTTTGGTGTTTTTGTCATTGACCAGAACACTACCTTTCATTAAAACACTTCAAACCTCTTTAAATCTAGCCACCCCTCAACTCTATAAATTATTTTTTTTTCACATTTGGTTGGGTTGGGATGTGCATTGGGATGTTTAGGGTAGAGGATAAGTATATCGACTCCAATTATCCAACCATTTCAATAAGTGTATCTCTTGAAGCAAGGATCCCTTCGGTGAAGACTACTTATTCTTCATCTTGTTGTAATACGGTTGTTTGTGTAATAAACTCCTTAGTTCATTTTTAATTTCTTCGGTTTTCCTCTATTTTGTTCATTTATCTTCCTCTTAATCATTCTATTTGGTCTATAATTCAATAGTGGAGATATTATTGGGTTCTACCCATTCAATCCTTTGCTTATGAAAAATGTCTCCACAATGACCACACAACCCATAGAAGAGTAGTTTTCCTAGTTATCGATCTATCTTCTAACCTCTTCATTTAATTATTTTTCATAATTTAGAAACTAAAATTCACTTAATATGAACCATGAATTGGGTTTTTAAATTATAATAAACTAAAAAAGAAGTTGAACAATTAAAAAAACACACAAGGTCGAGTATTGTGTGAATTGCCAGAGCACAATCGTAATCTGTAATAGAAGACCACACACGATAAATTTTTAGAGTTCAAATATATTACCTAAACCCAATTCATCAACATTTTCTATAATGGATATGTTCCCTAATTTACATCTGACCATAAGCTAGACTTAGTACATCAATCAAAGCTGTGTGCTAGGATTTCATGTTCTGAAGCTAGTATCGAGTTTAACTCATTTCATATTTGTGGTTAAGTTAACTAATGTAGGGTTAGAGGGTTAACAAATTATGGGATAATAATTAAGGGGATATTAATTTAAATTATAATTATTAATAAGTAAATGGAGAGGTAGTGTTAGATTGAATATTCCTTTTAAATAATTTCTAAAATAACATCTTCTTGTTGTGTCATTTTAATCGAACTTCATTTCAAATATAATAACAATAAATAGAATCTTCTTCCAGAAAACATCATAAAGGTTTATAAATGATTAAAAAACCAATCAATTTAATTATTATTCTTATTTACTATTATTTTATTTTCAAATTCCTTTAATATGTTGTTAAATTTACTTTTTCCATTGAGAGATGACCTTGGTCAGCCACACTGCTGCACCTAATTACCCCAAAACCCATTATTCAATTTAGGGTGACCACAACAACACGTTTTAACTACACTTTGAATTTCACTATAAAAACATAGAAATCTTTTGAATATTATTTCTTTAAAAACCATAATTATCGTCCCATCTATGGGATTAAATTTAAATTAATTTCTTCCACATATACAATAGGAATTTGAAAAAATGGATTCCATATTTGGAAAAATAATATTATAAAATTTATATAAATTTGACCTCAGTTTTCTACCAAAATTATTTGTGATACTAATTGAAGTTAAATACAACTATTGAGAAATATTTAATCTTAATAAAGGAATAAACCATAAACATAAGGTACCAAATGACCTATAAACTTAAACAACAGAACTATTATGGAAATTAATCATACATTAACTGTAAATTATATAGATTTGTTGATTTTGGATGACTTCTTTCAGTTGAAAACGTTGATATAGCTAACATATTTTTAAAATACAAAGTGACTCCTTTACCTTGAATATAAAAGGCCTCCACATCTCCACTTACTCACACATCTCAAATAACATGTATTAATCTAATATATATTAAATTAAATTCTAAACCCCCTTACTCATTGAAACATCCCTTTGGGAAAAAATAAACCCAATTAATCCCTTTGGTGAAATCTAAAAGGAGTTACCCAAAGAAGATGTAACATCCCTCCTCAGGCTCTTTTATGTTATTTTCAGTATCCACCACATCCATGCTTATTATTACATGCATTTAAAAAAATAAAAAAATGAAAAATATAAAGATATTATCTAATGAAAATGGTTTTACCAAAACTTACCCACACATTCACTTAATGGGCAACAAACATACTATTTTTGTGTTGGGTGAACTACCGCCTCACGAAACGATGATTGTTTATTTTTCTGTAACCCCTTTCATGGTTGGGTATTATTATTGAAATGATGTTCATTGATGATATATTAGATATTTATTATGTATTTAAGCTTATATTATTATTTTATATCAAATAAATTAATACTTTCCATTTTTTAAAAATATGATAATTTTGTTGGGAAATGTGGACTACCACCACATCGAAATGATGTGATTCATTCACACACAACATAGAATGTGTTAAGTATTTGTACAGTGAAATTATATGATATTGAATAAATAATAATTATTCTTTAATGATGTTTTTTACATATATATTTATGTAATTTTCTTTTTCTCTTTCAATACAACGATTAGATCGGAAAAGAGTCTATGTCTACGTTCAACCTACTGTCTCCAAGAAGGGTTTATTCCATCTCGTACTTATAAATTCTATAAATTATTATAATACACATATAATAAATATAAATGATATTTATATCATTTTATACACTCTGGAAACATGATATATGTATTCAGACCAGTGATATACCAAATTAAGAAACGTGTGAAAAACAAAGAGAAAATTACCTGAACCGTAACCTTAACATGAAATTGTTAACAAGTGGGTAAAAAAATTAATAATTATAAAATAATATTTTAGATATAGGAATATGGTTCTATTATATATTTATAATAAAATAATATTTATTATACATGATTTTGGAATGATTATGATGATATTCAAGACATAAGGTAAGACAATTTCATCTCACTTTTTTATTTCCATGAGAAATATGTATTATTCACAATTCATTTATTGTTTGTGGTGTTTATACTACCCATGGATGTGTTATAATGTTATTATATATAAATTAATGTGAATATAAATATCCATTTTACGGTCTTCCATTCATGTGGCTTATGTTTCAAATTTTACCAAATCAGTTAAGAAAATTTGTCCCATTTTTCTTTCTTTGAGACACATGCCATCTTATGCATCAATATTTTGACAATGTGGTGTATATAATTACTTTGACATTTAATATATTTAATTTCCTCTTTCTCGTTACCTTTTATGTTCTATGCAATTTTATTCTTTCCATTGTGGTATAATACAAAGTTACCAAATTATTAATGGTTTATAGATAAAATCTCACCGTTTATCAAGATTATTTATGATTATTCTCCAATTGATGAAATGTTATGATATATCTCTAAATAACCCTCCTAATCTTTCCTTCATTCTGGTTATTCATGTTATATCCTCGAAATGGTACATTTTTTTCACTTTTTCGTACATAATTGTGGTCTGACATTACATCTCTCTTTGGTTGGAAATCCATGTTACATACAAACATTGTTTTCTAAAAGGATTTGAAGTATATTATAACATTATCAGAAGCTATTTTAATGAAATATTTACCCTTGATTTACTGTTTAATCTAAAGGGGTTTTTAAAATGGAATCCAGTGGTTGTTTTTCAGTTAAGAAACATTTCTATTGTTTTTACAGTGAATGATGAATTATTAAAATGTATTGATTTACAATCATAATTCCCTTGAAGATTCCATTAAAATATTTCAATGTTTTTTAAATAAATGCTTTTCTGAATATTCTGTAAATTAATTTGTTTTATTTTTGTTTCCAAATAAAAATTGTTTATGATTAATTTTTTAAAATTTATTTTAAAAAAATCATTTATATGTTTTCAAATGGTTGTTTTTAGAGAAAGGGTTATCAATAATCTAAATTAAACATTTATATATTTTTAATGTATTTATAAGGAAATTGTTTTCCATTGTTTTTAATATTTTTTTTAATAAAATTCAACTAAAATGGTATGAAAATGTATTCAATCATCTTTTATGTGCTTCAGTGAAAAAGGTTTTTTGAATGATTTCATGCTTTCTTTATATGTTTTGAGATTATTTTCAATGAACATGATTTTCAAAAGGTTCTATGAATTAAAATCTATTTTCAATATATAATGGATATATTTCTAAATAATGGTTTTTAAAGGGTATCTATAAATTATTTACTATCTAAGACAACATCTAATGACTTTACTCAAGCCTTTATGTAAAATTATCCTAAGGTTCCATTAATATTCTTTATAAGAATGGTTTTTTAAGAAAGGATGTTTATGAAAACATGTTCCTCTTAAACGGTTTATATGGTTATGAAACACCTTCCTCTTCCACATGTTATATGTTTTTTAAACCTCTTACTCTTCCATGGATTATAGGCTTATGAAACTTGTTAATTTTCAATAGTTTATAACATGATAAAAACATATGATACCCACTTCCATTCATAGGTTATTATATAATGAAATGATTATGAAACACACATATTTTTCATATGATATGATATGATTAACGGTTTGTGGTATACATTTAATTTTGTGGGTTATGATATGATATATTTTCATGGTTTATGATATGATGGATGTATTATTATCTTGTGGAACATATATGTATGAGTTATTATGTGACCAATGGGACATATTTCTACCTTCATTTCATTGGGTACTAATGGATGAATGAAGAATATATATGTTATGCGTGAACCTTATTACATGTTCATAGTGTTATGCATGGAACTTATTTAATGTCCATAAGATTATGTTTGAACCTCAATACATGATCATAATATTATACATGGACCTGGTTTCATGTTCAAATGTTTATGCTCAAAACATACTACATTTTACAAATGATATTAGTCATCCTTATTATGTGTACATAATTTAATGCATAAACCTGATTACTTGTTCACAATGTTATGCATGGACCTTGTACATGTCCACAAGTTAAGGGCGAACCTAATTAAATGTTTGTAATGTTATGAGTGAACCTTATTACATGTTAACAACATTATGAATGAACTTGTTTTCATGTCCATAAGTCTAAAAGAGTTCCAAATTTCCTGTTGTTAACTTAATGAATGAACCTCTTTTACACATACATGTTCTTGATGTTATTTTTTGAAGTTTATCCGACAATTACATGACTTATTATTATATAATTCTTTCATGGATTACATTATAGATTATGTAATTATTTTTTTATGAATTTAAAATCATTATCCAATGTTTAATGTTTATGATCATTGATATGAATGTTATGATCTCCTAATGATATAGTCATGTTCTTATACCCTTATGTTCATGTTATGCTTGAATATTTTCTTTTTATTTACCCTTAAAAAGAATTCAATGCCACTCCTTTCTTATGTTTCCTTTCTTTGTGATAAGAAACAATGTTTTAATGTATAATTACTAAGAGGAAAGATCGTTTTCGTATAGATTAAATATATTTCAATGAGTTATATTATTTTTTTCAGTGATCCAAAGGCACTATACTATTATTGTCTTTGGGTGACTATTTGTCTAATGTATTATGTATTTAGAAAACAATGATGTAATATATATCTACATTATGACTAGATCTATATATTTACACCTTCATAGTGTGAAATATTCCCTTTGTGGGACACACCACTCTAGTCCCACTCACATTCGGTGTTCTGACCATCCATCTAGTAAATCATCCATGTGTTACCTCTAAGGGGTGAACCACCCTGATATTCCCTCAATGGTGTCCAAATCATACTTCTAAGAGTGAATCCTTCCCTTTATGGGACACAACACCATGTGTTTACTATAATTGGGTGTTTTGACGCATCCATCTAGTAAACCTTTCACATTTCCCTCCTAGAGACTGTAACGAACCATATTTTTTCATTAATTGTTTTAATTTTATAGGAATTTTATGAGTCCTCGAATGTTGAAATATATAATAACTACAACAAAATTGTGATATTATAATATATTTGGGGATTAACGATGACTATAAGGGTCAATTTAGGATTGTCATACAGATCATGATAAAAAAGAAATAATATGCCTAATTTAGATACTTTTAATTATTTCTGTATAAGGTTTCATTATTTGGTCATGTACTTGCAAGATATGCAAAATATATGGTTAGTTAATTTATATCAGTGACTAAATAATGGCCTATACTAACCATTTAAATGTACATCAATATTTTTATACAATTTTTTAAATACTATTAACTCTTTGTGATAAATTTCACTCAACTATCAAGAACACATAACACATTAAATTGAAAAATAGAAAATTTACTACATATTGATAAATGAGAATAACAGTTCAAGGAACTCTCTATATGGTTCTTCACATAACATGTACATAAATTTCCCAACAATGTATATGGGTTTTTAATAAACAATGATGCTTGAAAAAAAGGATTGGGATGCTTTCTCTTGCTCTATGAAATGGTAGTACCTTATGCCTCAAGTCAATTAAATATTCATGACCAAAATTACATGAAAATTTATTTATATCTAACATAGAAATTATTTTCATTGATTATATTGATTAATTTTTTCTATGGAAAAAAATATGTAATATATAACGACCACAACAACATTTTGTATATATTCACACAATAGGAGTTGAAAATGAACCAAATGTGATAGTTAGAGTTATTCAATGACCGTGGTTTATTGATACATTACAACCATTGAAATTAGAAGATAATGGATTCTTTTATAATAAGGGTGGATCATGTTACCTTATCCATGAGGATTTTTTAAAGAGACTAAATACTCATTGATTTACAAAAGATACAGTATGTAATCATTATGGAAGTAGTAAACTTTTATCTTTTCCAAATGATAGTTCAACCATTAATCTATGTAAATATCCAAGAGGCATGAAATTTCGTTATATATCTATAGAATAAGCTAAAATATAATCATTTGTTAAAATTTTACAATGATTAAATTATAAGAATTGGTAAATGAATAATTGTCTCATTATTAAATGATTTAATGATGGGATAATGGAATATGCACATAACATCTCATTATCTATCCTCCATGAAATCATAACGATTTTTAGATATCATATGAATTATTTTTTTTGGGAAAACATGAAGAATGATATTGAAAATTATAAATTTTAATGTTATTTATTCCATCAATTTGAGATTAATGAATAGAATTCTTAGTGGATTAATCAACCAAATCCTATAACTATTTATCAATTAGAGAAAAATCTAATGTATTTCATTATAGATATTTATAACACTTATAATGGTCATACTATCATTTGGGTTTTAGTGTATCAGTTTACAAATTAAGCACATTTCATTACTATTTAGGAATATTTCTCACACGATCAACATTCCAGGATATACAATATTGATTTGGTAAGGCTTCATGGCGTAAAACTATCCTACCCATATCATATTTTTTTTATTTTACCTCTAATTTAGGTAAAATTATTCAAGTTTTATTGGACACAGTGTAGAGCATTATCACAATTTATTATCCTCAGGCTGATAGTCAATCTGAAAGGACCAATAAAACAATGGAGTATATATTGATATCATATTTAATTGATTTTAAATGAGGTTTTGATAAACACCATATTGTGGTATTTTTCATTAATAATATAATCCTCCCATATAGAGTTAAAATTGAACCATATTATTCTTTCTATGGGAATTAGTTTAGAACACTATATTTTTTGGAATATGTAAGGCATAATAAAATACTAAGAGTATAGATTTCTCAAGAAATGAAATATAAATTCATATTATTCAATATCACAATAAAATGGAAAAACTTATATATATATATATGTGTGTGATATTCTAAAAATCATATATTTGAGTTAGAGAATGAATCCAGAGACAAATTATTCATTTGAATACCACCATGGAATATGGTTATGAGATTCAAAATGGAGGGAAGTTGACACACAGATAATTTATCCCTATTGAAATACTTGGTCATGTAGGAATAAAATCTTATCATCCTTCACATCCACTGAACCTCTCTTAAGTCAATGATGTGTTCAATGTATCTCTTTTGAGATATTATATACCTTACCCGTCACATGTTCCGAAATAAGATATTGTATAATTGGAAAATGATATCCCTTTAAATGAACCACTTGTATAAATCTTAGATCATTGTGATAATATACATTTTATTCATGAATAGACCAATAGCCTTCATTTTTTATTTTTTTGGATAATTCACTTTTTATCTGAGTAGAGAGGGAATTGTTACCCGACCCATAGGCCTAGTGGAAATGGTTCAATAATTGACTCAAACGTCTAAAGGCACAATGACCATTACACAAACCGAAATCATATAAAAAATACATTATAACTACCCCTCCCTGGAATCTATATCTTTTAAGGTTCGAAACTCCCCACCTCTGATTTCTAATTGACGTGAAATTCCCTGTGAAAAGCTACATGTTTCCTGGTATCAATTGGGATTTACATACCCTATAGTTCTTTCAATCCACTTGGATATGCTATAGAGGATGCATCATTCTATAAATCATCTTCTATGGGAGAATAATTAGCTTTATAAAGTATCCTATGAATCTAGATCTATAATAATATATATTTATCAAAATTATTTCAATCGGAGTAGTGAAATATTTCAAGAAGAAATTAGTTGTGGTAAGATGTATCTCCTCATAATATTACTATGAAATTTTCCTATAAATATAATATTTAATAGCTTATTTCACATGAAACACTGAACTAAATTGGATTATGACACATTTTATGGAGGTAAACTTTTATAATGAGGGATGAACATTAGTACATTATGAGAATGCAACATAAAACATTAGTTCGAAATGTGTAAGTGAATATATCCATGAATAAATAAAAAACCATAGACATAACATCTTTATCCGTAATGTTTTTTCATGAATATCATTACCCTTATACCATATATAGTATTATAGAAAATATTTATAAATTTAATAGAAAATTAAAATATAAATACATAGAAATAATGATTTTTTAATATGTCTAGGGATTTAATTACGAGTGAAAATGACCATTATATATATGGTCGGTGAAAATTTCGATACTAGAAATATTGTCATTTGATATATGGTTAATGGGTATATCAAATGGACAAATTTTTAAATTTAAAACTAGTATAATCCATGAATAATAAAAAATCTAAGAATTAAATAAAAATAGAATAAATAATCAAAATATTTTATTATATCATAGGGCATTACATTTTATGATTATTATTATATAATTATTTTATCTATTTAAATGATTTGAATAAGGTTTTTAAAATAATTTAATTAATTAAAATTAGTATATGAGGAATAATTTATATTAATATGTTGTGGTTAAGATTATTTTAATGTAAAAAAGATATTTTTCATGGGAGGATTTTTATGTAATGTGAATTTTTATAATAATAAATTTTTCTGATCACATTAAAATCATTAATAAAATTTTATTTATAAAAATATTTATTAAAACATATTTAATTAGTAATAAATATGAAAATGATTAAAAATAAAAATATAAGGTATTTTTCAAAAAAAAATTATATTTATTTCAATATTTATGGTTTTTGTTTAAACGATAAATTATATATATAATAAATTTGATTAAATGGAGTCCAAAATTGGATCTACCAACAAGAAATTACATAAGGATCTCAACATCATTTATGAGAATACATACAAGTTATCGAGATAAAAAATATGTTATGACAATTATGGAAAAATAAAGTTAAAAGGAGAAAATATCTGATAATGATATTAAATACATGAAACCATTTTTTAAATAATTTAAATTATAATATTCAATTTCCAACTACATTATATTACCATTTTATCCAAATTACTTTTACAAGGAAAACAATATACAATATAGAGTGAATATCTATAGAAATGACACACTAAACACACCTATAAAAGACCCCTCCATTACCCATTCCAAAACAATTAAAATACTTCTATATATCCTAAATTCTTTACCATTTTATCTATAATAAAACATTATTATCTTATTTATGTATTCTAGTTTCTAGAAAGAATCCTAATATCAAAAATCAAAAGGAACTCATGTTGAGAAATATAAAATTCCTCATGTAAGTATATATGTTATTCTCTAAAATTTTAAACCATATTATATTATAAACACATTATAAATAGAGTTATCCACTATAAGGATGTTTTATTAACATCATTATTCTTATGATACAATGATAATACGGTTATATAACTCTAAAATCATACTCATTCTCTAGTGAAGCATGTTCTTATTTTGGTTGGGTCGACCATCAACATTAGAAATGTAATAACAATAACATAATTTTCACCAAAAATAATTTTCAGGAAATAAATAATTTATATATATATGATTTTAAATAGTAATATATTTCATTAATATGGTTCTATAAGAATTGATAAAAAATTAATGATCAATATTATAAAATTCATTATTATCTATAAATTGCCCAAAAAATTTAATGGTTTCCATTATCGATATCCGTACTCATTTCATCAATAAAATGAACATAGAAATATATAAATAATTTAAACTACATGATTACAGATCCTTGAATAATCTAAGAGTAATGAAATTTATGCCATGTAATGAGGTCTATAATCACAATTGTATAACTTATATGAAATAACAAAAATCACTAACATAATATTATTAAAATAAACAATAACTAATGTATATGTAATGAATTATTAAAATTGAAATATGAAAATGGAAATATATAAGAATAATGTTATTAAAAAAGTGATCATTATTGTTATTTTTATTATAGTTGAGGATGAGTTCTATTCATAGTAATGTATTGTAAAGGTAAGGGTTTTCCAATATCAATTTTTACTTATTATTATATATTCTATACTAACCATTTTATTTATCTATTTTGTGTATATGGTTCTCTTGGATTATTTTTATCATAAATATCATGAAATTAATTTTATGTAAAAATACAATGATTGTTTTCCCATTCCATTTCTGTTGATCCAAATCATACCAATGTCGTAAGGGTGTATTTAATAATTTTATTTTAAAATCAAGATTATTAAAGTTTTAATTTATAAATGGGAAATTAAATGTTATTTCTCTCTAAAAAACATAAATTTTATTTTAATATAGTCATTCAAGGGTTCTATAGGTATTCTTACCTTTTTACTTTTCCTCAATTAATACTTATTTGAAAAGGATAATTGTAAGTGATTTTAATCTCATCTCTTTTTTTTGTCCAAAATATTTCTCCTCTATATCCATATATTTTAATAAGATTTATTGATTGTGACACCCTCCATGTCTCTATGTACTGTTAATTTGTTATTATGATTTTATTTTTTTTGTTTAAATTTCAATGGTGTTTTATCAAAAAACATTTAAATTTGTCTTTTTTTATTGTTTATATTTTTCATACACTGTTTAGAAGAAACCTTATAGCTACACTTCCTCATCATGGTTTTTTGTTTTTTATCACTAATAATAGGCTATCAGCAAGGTTTTCACATGGTTAATATAAAAAATGGTTATCCTTTGAGAAACCATGAAGTTCCATTAGTGATTCGGTAGGATGGTGTAAAACCATTGGCACATTTAGTTAAACTATTTCTTAAACATGTACATCTACTATTCATTTTTACAGTATGATTTTGAATGGTTGGTGAATATTGTTCCAACCATGTAGTGTCTCTATGTAAAATGTTTCTTCAGTTTTGGCTATGTTGTATCCTATGAATGGCTGGATAATTTTTTGGAAAACTGTGTGACCAAATATTCTAGCCTTCTATAATTCATTATAGGCATAATTCTAATTTCAACTCATCTATTTTGATAAAAAAAATATTCTCCACCCTCTCACTCAGATGGACTAGAATCCCATGGGGAAATTCCTTCCCTTTAATCTAATTACATTTTTGGCCTTCCACCTTTTATTTAAGTGGTTTTATTTATGGTAAGTCCCTCTAATCCACCTATAATATATTTATTCTTTCAAATTTTATTTCTCTCCATACATGAACCTTAATTATCATTTTTTAATATTTTATGCATGGGATTTATCTAAATCAATGTTTTTTCACATTTAGGGGTTTTATGGGGAATTTTTTTTCTTTTGGGAGAGTTCACCATCAATGGTGACAATTTATGGAATGATCATTATTGAACTAGGGTTGGTGTTTCTTTTATTCGACATTATATGAAATTACTTTAAATGTTTTCTATTTTAAGAGTGTATCCTTATTAATGTTATTATTATATTTTGGTTCTTGATTAGGATATGGTGTTTTTTTAATCATTACATCCCTTCTTATAGAATTTTATTTTATGCCAATTTTTGTTTTGAAAATTTGAAAATGGATTTTAATGAATGCTTATTTTATAAAATGTTGGGTGAGAATTTTGTTGGTATTTTTAATGTTCGTATTATTTTATATAAATATAAAGCCATATTTCTTATTATTTTGTAAGTGTTTAAACTTTTTTACATAGTTTTATTTGTTTTTAATGTGTATGTTAACCCTTGGAAACCATGTTTGAGATCTTTTTACATCCTTATTATAATTTCATATAAATGAATTGTGCTGTTTAATTAATTTGAAATATTCAAAATATATTTCATGGATTTAAAGGGGTGAGTAATCCCTATAGATTATAATTTAATACTTTTTAGAGGATTTGAATATTTTCAATGTTGTTTTAAAGGGATGTGTGATTTATCTTTTAGTTTCAAATGGGGATTCATAAAAATTTCTCTCAAGGGATTCAGTTGAATTTTGTAAATGGTAAATTAACCTCTCCATACAAGCTTGTTTTGAAATGTTATGGCCTATTTGTAATTTTATGAAAAAAGAGTTTTTCATAAATTATTTAGGATCATAATGTACCCTTGAGTTTATTATATAATCATGATGTATTTTTATCCCATTTTGGGATATTTATCATTGTTGTATTCAGGTATGATGCATGTTATTTTATGTAAATAACTCTTATTTATATGAAGGTGTGGGTAGAAATGTATGTGTTTTTATAAATTATTTTATATTTTATATTTTTTATAATAAATTTTATCACCTCCATTGAGATTTTAGGGTATTTATTGGGGATATGTTATAGGTGGATTAGGTAGTTTAAGCTCAGACTAAGCGTGTGTTGTTATGGAACAATTCAATGGGAACACGATATACTATAAATGATATTTCCACATGACCCTGAGCATGTTCATGGGAGGTTGGGGACTGATAGATCCCTATGAGGATCGAGTGAGCCTATAAATTGTATAGGCACACATTGTGACACGAAAAACAAGGATTATTATAACTCATTCACACACACAATTTATTGATCTCATTAGTTAGTTCCATTCAATTAGGTTATTTTTTATGATTTCCATAAAAAAATTTATATTATGTATAAATGTTGTCCCATATTTACTAGATTACTGTATATAAATTATGTTCTTTTTGTTTATTTATCTTTTTTTGTGACATTATATTTAGGTAACTGAATAATTGTTTTATTTTGATGTAAATACTAGAAAGAAATTTTAACATGCCTTTGATTTTTTTCATACATTTTTAGAACCATATAAAAATGTTTTATTTTTCAATTTTATTTCAAACTAGCATAGTTATAATGTAATATGAATGGTACTCCATATATTTTTTAGGTTATGGTATCCTATTAGAATACCTAGCTAACCCCTATGTATTTTAGGTTCATGTTCATTCTAGTTTCATTGATATTAATTGATATTTCTGGTAAGAATTATGTTTAGATAGTGATTATGGGTCTTAAATAGGCTTATTGGAGTTGTTATGGGTTGTTTCATTAGCATCAGTTTTTTTATCTACCATTTGGATCTGTGTATTTTTTTGATTGTACACATGAATATCTATTTTCACAATTCCTTTATTTATGATAAAATTATATAATATGTTTTTATGTTTGTTTATATTTATCTCCAATGGGTTGTTTATAGATTTATTTCCACTGATTATTTTTTATCATTGTTTAACTATGTAATCGTTCCCATGGTACATTCTATGATTCATATGCAGTAGTTGTAATCTAGTGGTGATCATGAACAACCATCCAATAATTTGAAAAACCAACTTATAAGCTAAACCAATTGTTTCAAAATTTTATTTTTTGGTAGATCAGGTCAGGTGTCGATTTAGATAGTTCCTTGGGATGGTTCCTTAAAATGTGGTAATATATTTTAAATATATTAAAATGAAAAATATTTATTTATTATGAATCAAAAATTGGACTTTTGGTTTTAAAATAAATTATTTGTTATAATGAAATCATTTAGAGAAATTATTTAAATATACCAATCTTGTTAGGGATTTGAGTGGAAATTTTATAATAGCTTTTATTTATTTTTTAATGAATGAAATCCAAATTTTAATTCTTCTTTATTTTTCAAAATGGGGTTTCGTTCTCTTTTCTACGGTCTCTTATTTTTTAAAGATGTATATTTTTAAAATCCTTTGTTATTTTAGAAATGATTGACAGTTGATTTGTCCCTTGTGTGTTTTTTGATATCTTGGTGTTATTTTATGAAAATTATCATATAAGGTTTTACGTATTATGTTGTCTGAGTTAGGCCATATTGAATTTAGCAGTGTGGATTTTGAGTGTTTTTCATAGATTTCCCTCCTATTTCATGTGTAAACACTACCAAGAAACTGAATAAGGTGGCTTGTGTTTTTTTTATTATCCTATATTTGTAATTGGATTTAGCCAGGTACATGTTTAATTTGTGGAAATTTTAATAAATCAAAGTTTCATGTTATTTAGATTCACGAGTCTTGGATTGATGGTTGCATTAGTGGGGATTATCCTTCTTGTAGTATCTTGTCTGACGTATATATTATGATGTTTTTATCTTTTATATAATTTTTTTGTAATTTTTATTATTCTGTGTTATTGTATATCTCATGGTGTATCCTTAGGAGCTTATTTCATTATCTTTAAGATGAAAACATATTTTTTTACTTGATATCTACAAGTATGTTGAAATTATTTATTGAGTAATGCATTCCTATTGTTTTCCATTTCTCTGGAAATGAGAAGTAGATCTTCTAAAATTTTTTGTTGTTCATTTTTTTCTATTGGTTTTGTACTTTTTGTGGTGCAGACCATGGTTATATTTTCTTTATGGGTTAAAAATTGGAATAAACTGGGGTGTATGCAAGGACACTTAGTGGTGTGGTTTTGTCATTTAAATGTTGGGTTATTCTAGGTTTTGTATACCAATATTGATTAGGGATTTCCTTTTGGTGATTTTCTTTCTAAAAGAGACTATATGTGCTATGTGAAACATAGATTAATTTCATTTTTTAATAATTTCAATTTGTATATTTTAGTTCTCCATTTATTGGACACCTTGTGTGATGTGATATTGTATTCTTTTTTTGAGATGGTATAAGAGATAGTTACTCTATTGTTTGTATTCATCCCATGTTATATGGATATCTTTTTCCTGTGGAGTTTTTTGAATTCCCTTAGGATATTTCATGATTTTGGCCTAGTGGCGATTCCATCATATTTTGTGCAATGAGGTTATACGTTGTTTGAAAAATTTATATTAATTTACCATGGTGGGGAAACATGTGTTATTTCACTATATTCATAGATTCTTTCGTTGATTCATTTTAGATTGTGGTTTATAGATGATTTTTAATGTTTTTTTAGTATCCATACTTTCCTTGAGGGTTCACATTAGAATATATCTCTGATTATCCACTACATGGACCACATATTTTCTGATAGTTGAATGTGGTATGGTGGGAAATGTGTTGACACCCTCCGTATCATGGTGGAGTATTTTTTGTTTTGAAAGAAATTTTAAATTTCAATGGAGTTTCATTCAAAAAACATTTAAATTTTGAATATCAATTTCTATTAAAGGTTTTCATGACGGGTTGAGTGGATACCATGTGGCCACCCATCCTATGTTGTTTTATTAGTTTATTTTATTTTGTATAAGATGTTCCTTCATTGGAGAACACTATAAAGTTATGACTATGATAATCCTATGAATAAATGTGTAGGAACATTCGTTATTTTGGGTAGTTTTACATAACCATGCACATGGTTAGGTAAACCAAGCCAGAAGATTCTAGATTGGATTAAATTTTAATACATCCATTTGGCATGGTTGTAGAATTGCTTATCTAGCTGTATGGTGTCTATATATAATATACCCAAGTGTTTTTTGGTGTGTAAGTGACATGTACATGGTGTACGCATTGTTTGTTAATCCAAATGGTCTAACCATTCCTCTCATCAAGATTCATTAAATATAGAAATTATACATTTCCTCTCTGTTATTTTAAGGATCTAAACCTAATTCATTTTTTAAAACTCTATATTTAGTGGACCGGGAACCCAATGGGACTTTCCTACTCGTATATCACTTCAATTTTGTGGCCTTAAACAATTGATTAAAATGGTTTTATCCATTATATTTCCATATAAGCATCCTTATGTCTTATATTTCTTCTTTTACTTATTCATTTATCTCCTTCCATTAACCCATATATTCTTATGGTCCAATTTAGGGTATGGATTGGTCTAATTCATTGAAATTTTCAAATTTTAGGATTGTATAGTATGATTTATGGATATTGATAGTGTTTTCCTTTATGGGAAAAATCTTTTGTTACGATAATATTTAAACCAATGTAGGTTATTTTTTTTTGTATTTAACAGGGAAAAATATTTGTTTCAAATGATTTTACACATTGTAATGAAATTGAATTACATTCCATGTTTTTTTTAATATACTTAAATCTATTTTAGTGTATTATTTAGGTATTAAAACATGCTATGAGAACTAGTTTTAGAATATTAAAAGTTTATCTGTATTAATTAACCTTAAAAAAATTTTTTTAGTGTTTTAGATATTTTTTGAAATTTTTATATGGGTCATTTAATTTTAGATGGTTTTGTAGAATTTTTTTAATATGTTTAAATAATTTGAACTATTATATATCATTGTCAAATCAATGGTTTTTAGGGTCTAATTTTTTTTAAATACTCAAAATTATTTTTTTGGTTTCAATGTGGTGGCTTGTTCAACATGGATTATAATTTGAAAAAAATAGGGGGCATTGATTGGTTTCAAATGTGGATTAAAGGTAATTATGTATCCCCATTTATTTTTAAAGGTGTTTTCAATAAACATGGTTTCAAGATATTATGATGGATTTTTAAATATTAAATTGGAAACACATAAAAAGATTATTTTTAAAAGATAATTCATTTTTTTAATTTTATGAAGAATTATTTTTTCATAAAAGATGTGACACCTTATTGATCCCTTAAGATTAATATACCCCTATGGTGGCATCTAATCCCATGAGTGGTTTTTTATCAATTAGAAAAATTTTTATGACTGACTTGCTTTCATAAAAATAGGGATATGTTTTCTAATGGTTAGGGTGGTCATGTGTGTGTTGATTTAAAATGTTTTATATTTTTTCTATTTGATAAGTTCATATTATCACCTCCCTTGACATGTTGGGGTAATCCTTGTGGAAATGGGATATCTAGATCAGTTATTTCATTCTATTACCTTGGTATTGTTTTAGGGAATGGTTCTAGTGGAACGAGTGATCTCCTAAAGACGATGTCTCCCCCCTAATACCAAGTATGTACACTAGAGTTGAAGGTCTAAGATAGCCTGGGTGGGGACTGAGAGAGAACCAGGATGACCAAGGGAGCCTCCCAATTGTGTAGGAACAGTAAGTGCTATGAGGACCTTGGGGTTTTCTAAGTCTTTACAGTTCCCATTTTTTATATCCCACCAATTAAATCCTAGACATTAGGATCTTTTATAGGATCCCCATAGGTGATTTATAATTCGAATTGATTACCTCCCTGGCTTGGTTGTTTTTTTATAAACTATGATTTTGTTGTGTATTTTTCATTATCAGGGGACATTACATAATGGGTCTAGACCATGTTATTTATTCCATAATTATGAGGATTACTTTTTAAATGATTTCAAAAGTGACTGTAAAAGTTATCTAAAATTGAAAATTTCTGTGTGATTTTAATATGATTTTATAATATATTAATAACATGTTTTGAATTGTATTAATTAAATGTGAAGATCTTACATCCAATTGTTTTAGAATATTTTGATAATAAAGTATAAATTATCTGATTTGGTACTCCAAGAATATGTTATTTGCAATAAATATTTTTTTGGATGACGATCCTTGTATTATATAAATGGGTGTTTCCACATACATTTTGTAAATACATGAAAAATTGGAAACAAATTTGATATTTGAATTGTGTATTTCTAAAATTGTTGTCTATGAAATTTGTTTGAAGTGACACATTAAAATGATGATGTTTCTAAGAGTTATTTGTTGGGTGTAATATAATGGTCATAACCATTTACACATATCATTACATGGTTTTAAGAATAATTTAACATCAAATTATAAGACATAAATCAGGAAGTCTAGTATCTTGGTATGATGAGGTATATAATTAGTCGTCATGAAACCAAACTATAAAAAATTATTTAATATTCATAATGATCTCCTAACACCATTTTAGACATTATAACTATATATGATAACATGGGGAATACATGAACAAATGGATGATCTAAAAATCCCTGTAAGGGAATAATCATAAGAGTAAATCATAACCTATAGTTTAGAATGCATGGCACGATGATATGAATAAAGGCATTGAACATGAATAAATGTGTGGAATAATCACATATAGAACAAGAGATAATTTATTCATCGAATCTTATGAATGTATAAGAAACATAAAATATTACATAAGAATGAGTCTAGGTTCATTGAATATGGAGGAGAAAACGTTAAGGCTAACCACCTAGACCATTGCACATAGAGCACAATTAAAGGCTAACCACCAAGAGAATTACACATGACATCTCATGATACTAAACATTAACCAAATAATTGGTTAACTATCAAGGTTCACCCATTATAAAATTTTCATTAATATGTTTTCCACATAAATAATTATACATAAAGAATCAAACATAAACATAAGGGTTGCCTAGGGAACGAATTGGGTATCATAATCATGTCAAACGGGTGTGTCTGTGAAATAATGAATTTAAAACATACATGGACATTCATAATGGAATATATTTGTATATTCTGATAAGTTATGTCAAACTAAAGTGACTATAAGTAAAAGTAATGTTTAAAAAATATTAGAACGAAAACATTTTATTGCAATTTAAGGAAAGTATTAAGAACTCATTAAAATGAGAAATACTTAATTGTTTGTATAAAACCAGCAATGATCCAAGACACATATTCAAGAAAAAATTATTATCATTATAATTATAATGGTGTCTCAAAATAGATTCTGGAGTGAACATGAAAATGGGTAAGAAGTTGTGATGTTAACTTGAATTGGGTTTTCTAATTGGGAAGAATTGAGAAGGGAAACTTTTTGAAACATGTATTTCCCAAAAAGAGAGGGATTATATGATCTGGATATATGAGTTTGGAACATATAAATAGAATTTATATTAATTATATAAAATAAGATAAGCAATACATTGGAGTAAATAGATGGTGAAAGTGTATCTTAAAGAAAAATATAGAGGTTTGGGTACAATCCCTTGCCTTATGTCTGAAATGGTTCTGTACTTGATCTTAATTTCATCTTTTATTCATCCTCTATGAGAACTTCTATACAGAAATTGATTTGGTCTTTGAATGTGTTTGAGAGATCTTAAAAAATTTGTAGGGGCCTTTGAAGTGATATGATGAGAATTTGGAAAAGGTTCAAAGCTTTAGAGGGATGTGGAAAAGAGGTGGTTTTTATAGAGGATGAGAGGGGTGTTTTCCATTATTTTAATTGTTAGTTTATCAATTTTTCCCAACAATATGAATAGTTAGGCCACTATCACCAAATATATTAATATAATGATTGATAGTTTGAGATTCTAGGCTTACATCATCCATACTTAATCTATGACTTGAGAAATCATGTATTTTTATTTTATAAAAAAATTATCATATTTTTAATATTCACCAAAAATTAAACTATTTTAAAAATATCTCAAAATATCAACCTAATTGTTTTTGATTTATATAATTCAAAAATTCCCTCTATTATATGAAATCATTATCTAATTTTGAAAAATTTATTGTTTAAATAAAATCATCATTTACTCAAAAAATACATATTTAAATATTATTACTGATTTTATAACACATTGAAAAATTAATTAAGGTATCTTAAAATTTTCTCAAAATTATAAGATGGAGAAATATTAATATATTTCATATTTTTATTAAAAAATGTTTATCTTAAATTATAAAATTAAAAATATTATAACTTATAAATGTACCAACACTTAATTAATAATTTTTAAAATATTTATTTAATTATACTATGATATAATTATATAATAATTTTATTTTAAAGATGTATAATATTTATCAATACCTTCATGGGTTATATTACTATATTTTTGGTTGTTTACTCTTCATAAGTATCAAATTAATATTCGTCCAAAATGAAAATTTTCAGAAAAACACCAAACATTTAACCAATGTAAATTTTAAAATTACCCATTCAAAAATAATGATTTTTTATATATAATTTAAGAAAGTGTCAAAATTTATATTTAAATAAATATTTCCATTAAAAGGATGTAAAATTGTGTTTAGAATAATATATCCTTTCATGTGTAAAATTGGATTTATTGTTGTCTTATGCCTGTAAATTGTATTTTGATGAATATAAAAAAATTTGATGAAATATATAATATATTTATTTCATTAATATATTTCAATAATATACAATAAATTAATTTATTATTATAAAATTTTATTGTGGTTCTAAAATGTTTTTTATAAATATATCATTTATGTTAAATTGGTCATCATTTATAATTATTTGGTAAACATGAATTAATTTTACAAATATGTTTAACATATATTTTCATAATTTATGTTATCTAATTCTTTCAAGATATTCCCAACATTTTGGGGATAAATATAATAATTTAATATTTATATTTATATCTTTTTTAATCCGGTAAGCTATCGAATTTGTAAGCTTTTAAAATAATATCTATATTGTAATATCATGGGGTGTTACATTCTTCCCTCCATGAATAAATTGCATCCTGAAAATTTTAAATTATACATAACAAATCAGTGGTTGATAATTAAAAATTATTTTGTGGGAATCCCACATCGAAATTATTGTTAATAAAATATGCTCTTAATTATAGGGAATGAGAAATGTGATGGGTACCACAAAGCTACACATTTGAGTTGGAAAACATTAGTGACAAGTAAAAATAAGCACATGAAAGAATAATCTAACCATCATGTTCTGATGTACAGTGATAGAGAACATTGACATTAGAAATTTAACCATCACAAAGTTTAAATCTTGTGATTAGTTAAAATACCATTGGTTACATAGAATGAAAAGAAAACATATAATATTTTTGTTCCAAAATCATTTCGATAGAGTTGAAGGATTCTTTTGTAATCCAGAAAATTACTTGATAAAATAAACTTAGTTAATTCCTTTCCATGTAATAATATCATCCTTTGGTTGTTCTTTGATCAATATCCACTTCATTTATTCAAACTAAATATGGATAT
Organism: Viscum album; assembly: GCA_963277665.1. Taxonomy (NCBI): domain Eukaryota; kingdom Viridiplantae; phylum Streptophyta; class Magnoliopsida; order Santalales; family Viscaceae; genus Viscum; species Viscum album. The sequence continues at coordinate 1,078,033,313 of OY728145.1, read as the reverse complement.
TTGAGACACATTTTTATGCCTGAAGCACATTAATAAATCTTTAGATCCAAAATTCGTTCCTTCAAAATTTAATTATTTACTAAAATCAAGATGGTTAGAATAGGTTATAAATGAACATTATTTATTTATTTATTTAATTTTTATCATATTTTAATATTATTCTTAGTTTCTTTTTTTAATATTTTTAATGAAATATCATTCTTTTATATTTCATTTATTATTTATAAATTCTAAATTTTATAAAAAAACATAATTTTTATATATTACATTAGGATTTACATTCCATATAAATGTTATAATAATTAAATAAATTTTTATAATTTCATAAAAATTACATTCATATTAAATTTTAGTAATATTTCATTTTCTAAAATTATCATTCTTAGTATTTGAAATTCAATATTTTGATAAAACATTTTATAATAGTTATAATTTTATATTCCCTTAATAACTTTCATTATAATTCATAAATTAATATATTTGTAATTCTATGTTTAATGTAATAGTCATATTTGTAGAATTCATTATACTTTTGTTATACACATATAAATGTATATATTTATTACTCTAAATAAGATAATATATATAAATATTCATAACTTATAAGTCAAATAATCATTAACTATTTTTGTACATTGATATCAATAATATATAAATTAGTTTTTCTAAAATTACATTTAAAATAAATTGTTAATTAATAATTTTTTAAAGACATTACTTAATTTACATAATGATAAATTAATGTTCATAACCAATTAAAATTTAACTATCCCCTTCATTTACTTCTTTATTAGTAAATCATTATTCATTAATATTTTTTTCTTTATAAATACTAATATTATTAATATTGAATTAATAATAGAAATAAATAATTAAAAACACATGATATTATATTCTACCCCCCACATTTAAATGAATTGCACTATCACAATTCATTCATCAAAAAGATGAAAATTCTGAATTTCCAACTTCAGAATTAGAAAAACAAGACTTCTAAGGGGACTAAATTACCTATATGTTTTCATGAAAATTATGTCCCGTAATTTTTTCCCTCAAAAGGGATCATTTAATCTCCAGATTTTTCTAGATCGTTATATTATACAAATTATAATTACAATAACCTTTAAAACATATTGTTAAATGATTTTAAGCATAATTAAACATCTAATTAAAAGACAAAAATCCAAAAGTATACTATATTTGGAAGATTAAACACAACATTAAACGTCACGAAACCAAACTAAAATTTCATTTATTAAATCATCACAATGAGCTCCTAAATCACTTTGATATCTTATATATTCATTGTATAACCTTATAAATACATAAACAAATTTATGAGCTAAAAATCCCAGTATGGTAATATGCATAAGAATAGTGCATAGAACATGGGTTAGAAGGCACACCATTGTGATATAAATAAGGAATAGAATGTGAATAAATTAATAGGAGAATAACATATAAAACATGGGATCTTGTAATAATATTGATATTTAAGAAACATAAAAAAAATTAATCATGAGTGAAGGTTCATTGCTCATAGGATCACGAGTCATGGCTAACAACCTAGACTGTTGCACCTAGAGCACGAGTCAAGGCTAACCATTACAACTATTCCCCATGACATATCAAAAGACAGAAAATTTCCCAATGCATTGGGGAAAAATCATGGTGAAACCATCATAACATGTTCATCAGTATGAGTGCCACATAATGAATCACACATAATGAATCAAACATAAACATAAGGGTTACCCATGGAAAGAATTGTGTATCATAATCATGCAAAAAGGCGTATCAAAAGGGAATATCATAATGGTGTCCATGAAAGAATGTATTTAGAACTTAAATTGATATTAATATTGGAGTATATTAATAGATTATAATAAGTTATGTCAAACTAAAGTGAATATATGCAGAAATAACGTTTAAGAAACAATTTAAATAAAATGTTTTAGAGTGGCTTAAGGAAAATATTAAGGAAAAAATAAAAATGGCATCATTGTCTGTAAAAAACCTAAAATGAACAAAGATATATTTTTAGGGTAAAATGTATTATTTTAGAGAAATAATTGGGTCTTATAATAGAGTATGGATTTCCCTTTAATATTTTTATGAAATCGAGATGTTTTGTTGGATCATGTTTCTTTTTCAGGATGAATTGATAAGAGAACCTTTTTAAAATAGGTATTTTCCCATCAAAGATGGATGATATGATCTGTATATATGAGTTTGGGACATATAAATAGAATTTATAAAACATATATAAAAACAAAGAAGAATTATAGTATGTTTAATAGAGAGAAATAATAACGTAGAGGAAAAATTGAGGTTCAGGTAGAATCTCTTACCTTATGTCTGAAATGGTTTTGCACTTGATCTTAATGTACTATTCTATTCCTCCTACTCTAAAATATCCTTAGGTAAAAGATGTTGTTATTTTTATGAGACCAATAGCTCCTAGATATGGGGTAGTGGATTAAAAAGTTATTTGAGTTGAATTTTGGAAAGGCTCAAAGCATTGGAGGTGTTAGGAAAGGAGGTTGTGAGGGTAGGTATTTATAGTGGATGGGAGGGGTGTTTTCTCATTAATTTATACATTATATTATTATTTTCCCTCATAATTATTAATATATTGAGAATTATAACCATTTATATAAAAAAATGTAATAATAGTTATATATTATGAGATTATATCTGCTATAAATCATATATGACCGTATAATTCATGTATTTAGAATTTATAAGTATTATCAAATTTTTTATTTTAACAAAAAATATCATCTATTTTATAAAAATATTAAAAATTTAAAATAACCATTATTTTTTGTGTATAATTTAAAAAATCAATCTATTTTATGAAACTAGTTTTCTAAATATGATAAATTTAATTTATATGCTAAATCACCATTTACTCAAAAAATAGATTTTATAATTATAACTGATTTCAAAATGATTTCAAAAATTAATTAAGGTCTCAAAAAATTCCCTTCAAAAAATTACATAAAAAATTATTAATTTTTGAATACATTGATGAATATATATTTTATTTTAAATTGTTAAATTATTCAAAAAAAATTTAATATATTTTAATGAGATATTAAAATATAAACACTGAATTTATAATTTAGAAAAACGTTTATTTAAAAATACTATGATATTCTTTGTCATACATATATTTATAAGATGCCTAAATTTTATCTATACTTTCATGGATGATTTTACTATTTATTTGGTTGGATAACTATTTATAATTGTCAAATTAGTATTCATCAAAAATTAGTCTTATCAGAAAAATCCAAATATTTAATACTAGAAAATTTTGATATTATATATTTAAAATATTATTTATTTTTTAAAATAAAATTCATAAAAGTGTCAATGGTTATATTTAAAAAAGGATCACCATTAAATGTCCATAAAACTATGTTTTAAAAAATATGGCCTTTATTTGTAAAATTGGACTTATTTTTATCTTATGCCTCCAAAATGTTTTAGATAACTATAAAAATATTGGATTGAATGTATTAGATATAAATTTTATTAATATATTTCACAAGTAGTTATTAATTTTATTTATTAATATAAAATTTCATAATGGTGATTGAAATGGTTCTTGAAAATATATCCTTTATGTTCAATTGATTTACTTTTCTAATTAATTGATAAACAATGACTTGATTTTAAACACATGTGTAATCTATATTTTCATAATTTAAATAATACCATTCTTCACAACCATTCCTAATATCAAGGAGATAAATATAAGAATTAAATTATAATATCTAAATCATTTATTAATATTTTATGCTATTGATGAATTTAAATATAATAAAATCCATGCTTCAAAATACTGGGATTTTACAGGGGATATGTTTTCAATGTGACTATTTTTATTTAATTATAATATAGGAAAAATAGTTGTAACAAACTTCTATTATATTATTTTTTCATTTATGTGACATTATAAAAATTATTTTTTTCTATTATATTTAAATCATTCCTTGTTAGGATGTCATATCTATGATATTTCATATATATTGTAGGTTATAGTGACCTATTAGTTTGTTTATCACAAAAAATATATTGTATGAATAGTTTCCTTATAAATTGATTCACTTCATTTTATCTCATGTGGGAGATTTATGCTTTGCTGGGGACCCTGGGTCACATAGTGGCTTGTTGGATATATTTTGGGATTATTCATTTGATATTATTTTTTTAAAAATCATTTGGATAACAATATTTTTATTCTATGTATTTTGTATATCTATTACATATATTCCCTTATTTATGTGCATGTTTTATTCATGTGTGTATGTTCTGTTATGATTATCTGTAGTTTTTTATTTCTAAATTATAATTACAGTACATATTATTTATATTTTTTGAAGTTTAATTAATTACAATGAATTGTTATATAATTACCAGAAACAATTTTCACGATTTTGGGGATCTAGAATACCATTAATTCCATGTGTTTAACTAGTTTGGGGGGGCTAGTATAGATGGAATCCCATGTCAGTTTGTTAAATGCATGTCTTCTCTCTATGTTTATGATTACTTAACGTATTTTTAGTGAAAATTTATTTATTTTGAAAAGGAATCAACTATTTATGTAATCATTTAGGTTATTTTTTGATAACATATAATCTATTTACAAATGTTTGAAAAGAATTGTAGTACACCTAGTTTCAATTGTGTAACCCTTACTTGATGCTTTTCATGATTATAATGTTTAAGGGTGATGAATTAGAGAGTTTGGAGAACATTGGATGTAGTTTAGATGAAAATGGTAGTCACATGGGCAGTCCACAGTTTGTCTCCCTCTGCAGCAAAACCATGCATTTTTTTCCTCTTGAGGTAGTGGATTTCACGCAGTTAGCGAATGGTTAGGGAGAACATGTGAGGATTTCATGTGATGGTCCACCTAGGCAGTAGCTAATTAATTGTTAGTGCATGGTTTTTCTATCTGTGTGAACATACTGTGCGACTGGTTTAAGTGAGATCCTAAAAGAAATGGATCTCAAGTATTTTTTCCTTTAATTGGGTCGGTTTTTCTTCTAAGCGTCCATAACTTGATATTTTTCTTCCCCTAAGGCCAAAGAAGGTTCTCTAATTGATCTTATGGTTATCTGAAGGCTTCCCTTGGCGAATCGATGTTGGATTCTTAAGGTATGTGATTGTTCTTCATCGTTCTTGATCAGTTTCATAGATCTACTTTTAAATACTTATCATATTCTATTGGTTTCATAGATATATACCTTTTATGTGTAGATCTATGTGTTTGGATACCATATATGATGATATTTTTTCTTGATATTTCTAGGAGAAGAGATCAATGGAAGGTTCTTGGAGAATCGACACGATTTTCTTGGGAATTTTTCATTCATTGGGGTTTTCATTAAAACCATTGAGGTTGGTGGCGTCTCTCTCACCTCCTCTTGATTGAATTGATTGTATTAGTTTCAAATTGATTAAATTTAATGAAATTTATTTTGAAATCATGGTTCAATTTAGGGAATAAATATTCTTTTATTGTTGATTTATCATTTTTTTAATTGTGGAATCCTGGTGAATTGTGTGAATACTTTTAGTTATTGAATTTAAATTATTTATTTTAAATTATTTATTTTTAAAGAATTGTTAAATGGTTTGATGAAAAAATGGATTTCAATGAAAATTGTGTTGCATTGATATGGTTTGGCATTGAAATTACTTTGATGGTATTTTTATCAACGAAAATGGTGTTTTTATTAGATTGTTATTTTTTCATGATCCTTGCACATATTGGTGTGTGATTTCATATTTAATTTCTTGGGATTGGGTGAAATATGACCTTGTTCTTAGTGCCAAATTTCAAATGGCACACGAGATATAATGTTCATATTGTATTTCTAGGGCATGGTCGAAATATGACTTTGTGCTCAGTGGAAAAGGTTAAATGGCACATGGGAAGAAATTACCTTGTGATAACTTAATAGATCGACGAGAAACCACTCAGGAGTATGGAACTATCATAAGGTATCACGAATGGTAGGTTGTGTGGGTGTGTGGTGTGGATCAGGTATGCCAAAAAGGGATCTTGTGAAATGGTTTCATTACTTTGTTTTATTTTTTTTTGGAAAAATAACACGTGGAAAAATTGGTCTTAATAGAACTTGTATTACTTTGGTTATGAATGGTTTTGGAAACATTTTCATATTTAGTTATAAAATATTATTGAGAAATTGTTTAATATAAACGATTTTATATAATTGTTTCTAACTCTTATATCCTAGTGGAGTGAGTAGGGAAGTCATTGTAGAAAACCTACTATTTTTTATACTCATCACATCTTTGACAATTTTGTGCTTTTGTGGATGCTATCATCCGAGATAGGGAAAAAGGTAATGTTTCCCATATTTTTAGAACAACCTCATGATATATGGGATGTTCAGATATTATGGATCTTGGAGCTTTTGGAGTATGGATTCTTGTTGTCTTTTGAGAGTATTGTGTTTTGTATCAACTATGATCATTGAAACATGGTTATTATTCCATCGTTGAATACAATGATGTAGTATTGATATACATGAAGTTGTTCAGTTGTATTTCATTTGTTCATGCATCATATATTGAATATTTTGTTATGTTTTGTTGGTTTACTAGTTTGTTTCTTAATGGTAAAATAATCCCCCACATGTATTTGAAACACTTCATTATTTATTGATAGCCTTCGGCATCTTGGGGATGTCGCTTAAGTCCTAGTATGACTTGTTCTACACTCAAGCCAATGAGAATTGGTGGGTCATTACAATTGGTATCAGTCTATTCCTTACATTGTTGTATAAATCATCAGTGTTCATGGTATTGCAGTTGGAATTAATTTTCTTTTATTCATGGGTATGGAATCATAGACATGAGTTGGATTTTTGAAACATGAAATGTATGGAATAAGAAGATGTTGCTAACTTTTTATGATGAACTTCAAGTTACCATAGAATTGGGTATAAATGTGTTTTTGATACACTTCTAGAATGATGAAAATCTTATTATCATTGGTTTAGAGAATGAGATGAACCTGACATGCATTGTAGAGTAATGACCGCCCACTAACATTGCATATTTAATTTGGGGAAATGATTTATAATTTTTTGGAAGGTGTATATATTTAAAAAAATGCAGAATTTGATTCAAAATGAATGATTTTGACACAAGGATATTTGGTGAATTTTGAAAATGGATTTGTTTTCAAATGAAAAATGAATATTTCAAAAAAAAAATTGAACATCGAAAAAAGTTGTTTTTGGAAAACAATGTTATGATATTTGATGGGATTGAATTTGAAATGATAAGCCATAAGTTGCTAGAGAGTATGATTGAAGAAGTTTGTTGTTGGTTTAGAAAAAATCGCCCAGTAGGCATCATCGAAACAAACCCGAAGAAGCTGCCGAGATGTGGTTGCAGCTAATCCACATGTGTACCAATAGTTGGTGAAAAGCCTCACTCAGGCATCTCAAACCATTGATTTAGGGATGCAACCAGATACCCTGTATAATATAACTGTCACTGCTGAAAAGACAAGTGGAGGAAGTACAATTTTCTTCACTAGAGGAGATGATTACTCTATCAATATGATGAAGAGAAAGTGGGTCATCATTTCTCAAGGGGTGGAAAACAACAGAATCAAACAACATGTGAAATTAACCTTCCTCCAAGACAAAAGAGAAATCATGGATGCTTTCAATGTGGGTCACTGAGTCATAAAAAGAGAGAGTTTATTGCACAACTGAGATCATGCCATAACTACAAGAAGACATGACATCTTAAGCGTTGTTGTCGCAATTCTCCAATTTCAGGTTCCTGACAAACTTCTATGGCATCATAAACACCATATACATCAATGAAACGAGAACAATATCATCATGGAAACGAGGCTCATAGTGCTGCAATGGATTAATTGTATTGAGATGAGAAGATGATGGTCGATTATCAAGATGGAACATCTATGATGAGCGATATGATTCTTTCGAATTATATCATTGTGGAAGTGATCTTCGATACTGGTACATCACATTCCTCTTTAGCTTCATGTACTATATATTTTATATGTTTAACGTTGGATGTGATGCCTTCTATTTTAAAACCGCAAACTCTTCTTGGTGAAAGATAATGTCAATCCTTGTTATGTAGAGAATGTGCAAAAACTTTTGATGAAGCTGAGATGAAATTGGTCTTCTATATGTTGTACATGGATGTCTATGATATAATCCTAGGTATGGATTGGTTGAAAACATTCAAGGCTCACATTGAATGTTATAGGAGAAAAATTAGTTTCACGACTGAGGATGACATTAAGGATCTCTTCAGAGGAGAGAGGATGGTAAAGAACGGTGAAAAGTTATTGTTGGAACCAATTGTGGGAACGATCTATTACCAGTTGGCGGGGTTGACTTTGGGATCAATGGAAGAGATCAAGGGAATAAATTTTCAAGAAATTGTAGATTAATTTCCAAATGTTTTCCTTGAGAACATATCAGGGTTACCACCTATAAGGGATGTGGATTTTATGATTGATCTCCTTTCAGGGACTAGTCCTATTTTCCTTCAATCTTATTTGATGGAATAGAGAAAGTTATAGGAATTGAAACTGTAGTGGGATGAAAAGGAATGAAAGGGTTTCATTCGGCCATGTGCATCCCCATGGGAAGAACCTGTTTTTTTCATAAATAAAGAAGATTTAACTCATTAGTTGTCTGTTGAATATGGTAATAATAACAAATTTAATATAAATAATAGATATCCACTTCCGCACATTGATGTTCTTTTTGATCAGTTAAGGACAGCTTAGTGGTTCTCAAAGATTGACTTGAGATATGGATTACACCAATTGTTTGTTGAAAAGGAGGATATTCCAAAGAAAACATTCATAAAAAAATATGGACACTATAGATATGTAGTCATGCATTTCAGTCTAACGAATGCACCAGGGATATTAATGGCTTTGAAGAATTTTATATTTTAGCGATAACTGGAATTTTTTTGTGTGGTGTTTTTGGATGTCATCTTGCTTTATTTAATGACAGGGGATGACCACGAGGAGCACCTGGAAATAGTCTTACAAATCTTGAGAGATCACTGTTTGTATGCAAAATTATCAAAGTATCATTTTTTCAATAATGTAAGTACATTTTTGTGGCCACTTCATTTCAGAAAAAGGTGTTCCTATTGATCCTGAAAAGATTGAAGTTGTCTTTTGGTGGCATCCACTAAATAATCCCTTTGAGATACAAAGTTTTCCTGTTCTAGCTGGTTACTACAGAATCTTTGTTCATGATTTCTAATGACTAGCTTTGCCAATGATAGTGCTAAAAAGAATAATACTCCATTTCAATGGACAGAGGAATGCCAAAAATCCTTCCAGCAACTAAAATATCATCTTACATCATCACCTATCATGATTTTTCCAGAATCAGGATAGGGGTATTTTATGTATTATGATTCTTCAGGATTGGTTTTGGGTTATGTTCTCATTAAAGGAGACCATGCACTTTTTTATGGTTCATGGAAATTAAGACTGCATGAGAAGAACTACCCAACACTCGATTTGGAGTTAGCTATAGTCATCCATTCTTTGAAGACATGGATACATTATCTCTTTGGATATAAATATAATGTGTTAATGGACAACAAAATAAAAAAACACATTTTCTCATAGTGAGATTTGATTCTGAGTTAAAGGATATGGATGAAGTATCTCCAGATGTATGATTTTGACTTGATGTATACACTAGGAAAAGGTACTTCAGTGGAAGATGCACTAAGTAGAAACACATATGCTTATTTAGAAAAAGAAGAATCAGATTAATGGAAGTTGATGTCAGTCCTAACTGACATGTATGTTGAATGTGAAGAAAAAGGTGCTTTTTCATTTTTCTATTCAGCTACCCATGTTCCTGATTTGATAAATATGGTCTAAGAGGCTCAAATATCTGATGAAAAATTTCTTGTTATGAGTTAAAAACTCAATGTTGGGGAGACCATCGAAAGGTGGAAACATGATGCGTCTTATGTTTTGAATTTTAAAAATTATATAGTTATACCTATGGATTTTCAAGAACAACTCCTTCATGCTTAACACCTTTTAAGATGAGATTTACATACAAGTACACGGAATATGTATAAGGAGTTGAAGGTACAATTTTGGTGGAATGACATGAAAAGGAAGGTGGATAAGCTTGTCTCAAAGTGTGTAACATATCAGTAGGTTAAAGAAGCACACCAGAGACCTGCATGTATGTTGCTATCATTACCTATCCTTGTGTGGAAATGGGAGCAGTTGTCGATGTATTTTGTTATAGGTAATCCAAGAACAGTCCGAAAACATGATGCCATATGGGTGATAGTGGATCGTCTTACCAAGTCGGACCATTTCATCCATATTCGTGAAAATCATACGGTGGAGGATCTGCAAAAAATATATACACACGAAGTGGTAAAGAGACATGGTTTACCAATTTCAATACTCTCAGACAGAGATTCGAGGATCATGTCTCTTTTATAGAAATCCTTAATGCAAGCCCTTGAGACTCAGTTGACTATAAGCATGAAATATCATCCTTAGATAGACAGAAAGTTTGGGAGATAGATACAAATGTTAAAAGTCATGTTTTGGTATTGTGTAATGGATTTTGGTGGCTCATGGGAGGTTCATATAACCTTGGTATATTTCACATACAATAACAATTATCAAGCCTTGAAACATATGGCTCTGTTTGAAGCCTTGTATGGTCATTCTTGTCATTCTCCACTATGTTGGGTGGAAATAGGTGAAATGTTAATAGATGGGCCAAGAAATTTTAAAGAAAAAATAGAGAAGATCTAGTAGATTAGAAAGATGATGGAGACAGCTCAGTGTAGTTAGAAATCTTATGCGGATCATCATAGAAGACCATTGTCGTTCACTGTGGGGGATCATGTCTTCTTGGGATATCTCCAAGACATAAACATATTTGTTTTGGGAATCATGGAAAGCAATCACCCTAATATATTGTCCCATTTGAGATACAAGAACGCATTAGAGGCGTGGAATATCAGTTAAAATTACCACCACAGTTTAGCGTTGTGGATAATATGTTCCATGCATCTCAGTTAAAAATGTATCATACTGATCTTGACCATGTGATTAGATGGAATAAACTAGACATAGAGCCAGATGATTCACTGATACATATCTCGATATAGATTTTTTATAGGAATCAGAAAGTCATTAATGGAAAATCATCGGTCTAGTATGGGTTTTATGGTAGCACGGTCAGATTCAAGAAGAGGCTTTGGAATGTGAGAAAGAAATGAAAGAGGAGTGTCCATAACTCTTTCTGGGAAGAGAATGTTTTATACTTTAAGGGCAGAATGACCAATGGTGGGTAGAATTTATAGCCCCTATTTTATGTTATATAACCCTTACATGATTCTTTTCATGGTAATAAAGTTTAAGGGTGATGAATGGGATAGTTGTGAGAACATCGGATGTAGTTTTGAAGCAAAATGGAAGTCGCGCAGGCGGCAGACAATTTGTCTAACCATGTAAAAAAACCATGAATTTTTTGTCCTCTTATGGTAGTGGATACCAAATGGTTGGAGTACATTTACAGATTCTATGCGAGGAAGCCATGCGTGTGTTTTCCTAGGTTGTAGCTGATGTATGGTTAGTGCACGGTTTGTCTAACCATGAAAACTAACCATGTAGATAGTTTAAGTGAGTTCTTAAAAAGTGGATCTCACACATTTTTTCTTTGAATTAGGTCTTTTTTTCTCATAATCATCCATAAGTCATGATTTTTCTTCTTCTAGGGCCCTAGAAGGTTTTCCCATCGATCTGAAGTTGAACCGAAGGCTTCCCATGGCTAATCGAAGCTGTATTCTTGAAGTATGTGATCATTCCTCATCATTATTGATCTGTTTCTTAGATCAACTTAGACCCACTTCTCCTCTATTCTGGGTTTCCTAGATCTACACCCATTATGGGTAGATCTAAGTGTGTGGATGCCATATATGATGATATTTGTTCTAGATATTTCTAAGATATTGAATCTTAGGTGGGTTTTGGAGAATCATTCCATTTATCTTGTGCGTTTTTTATTCATTGGGGTTTTCATCAAAACCATTGAGGTAAGAGGCTTCTCTATAGACTCCTCTGAATATAATTGATTATATTAGTTTCTAATTGATTAAATTTAATGGAATTTATTGTTAATCATGGTTGAATTCTTGGAATTAATCTTTTTTAGTGATGATTTATCATTTTGTGGAATTGTGGAATCCCAGTAAATTGTATGAATTTTTTTTGTTCTTGAAATTAAAATACTGATTCTATATTAATATTTTTTCTGAAATTTTTAATTTGTGTGGTGAAAAATGGGTTTTAAAAAAAATAGTGTATTATTGGAATGAGTTTTCCTTGAAATGACTTTGATGGAATTGGTTTTCAATAAAAAGGGTGTTTTTATTGAAAAGGTGTTTTGGAATAATGCTTTGGAATATTGGTGTATGAGTTCTTATTGAATTTTTTGGGATTGGTTGAAATATGACCTTGGTCTTAGTAACAAAGGTCAAATGGAACAAGACATATAATTTTCATTTTTAATTTCCATGTCTTGGTTAAAATATTACCTTGTGCTCAGTGCCAATGATTAAATGGAACGTGGGAAACAATTCCCTTGTAATGATGTGGTATATCGACAAGAAACCGCTCATGAGTAAGGAACTGTCATAATGTAGCATGAATGGTTGTTTGTGTGGGTGTGTGGAATGGTTTGGGTATGCCAAAAGTGATCTTGTTAAATAGTTTCAAAGAATTGTTTATTTATTTTTTGGAAAAATAACTTGTAGGAAAAAATTAGTTTCAATTACACTTGTATGATCATGTTTATGAATGGTTTTGGAAACATGTTTCTATTTAGTTATAAACTATTCTTCTGTGATTTATTTATATAAATTGTTATATATAATTTTTGCTAAGTATTCTATCCTAGTGGCATGATTTGGAATGTCATTGGGGAAAACCTAGTGGGTTTTATACTCATCCCTATTTGAGTACATTGGTGATTTTAGAGATATTATCTTCTGGGATGGGGGAAAGGTAATGTTTCCCACATCTTTAGAAATACCTTGTGATGTTTTGGATGTTCAGAGATTGTGAAGCATGGAGATTATGGAGCATGGAGTCTTGTGGTATTTTGATATCATTGTGTGGTTTATCCGATATATACTTTGAAAATTGGATATTCTTCATGTTTTGCATACTTTGATTTGGTTTTGAGATACATGAAGTTGTTGAGTTGACTTTCACTTGTTCACACATCATATAATGAATTCCTGGTTATGGTTGGTTGGTTTATTGGTTTATTTCTTATAGTGTAAATTTCCCCCTATATGTATTTGAAACCCTTAGGCATTTATTTCCTTCCTTTGGAATCTTGGGGGCATCTCTTAAGGCATAGTAATGACTCATTGTACTCCCAAGACAATTAGAATTGGTGGGTCATTACAGGAATCATATTTTTATTGTATTATTTGTATACTTAATTTCTCTATTTTAAAAATATTTATCAAAATGAATAATCTATTGAATTTTTAATTATTTTCAAATGAAATATATATTACTGATTTTTGTTAATTTTTCATTTTAAATTAAATGATATCATCATAAAATAAAACTTATTAGTTTTTTTAATGAGATTTTCTAATTATATTATTTATTATTTTTCATAAAGGCTTGAAATATTTATTATTTCTTGTACATCATTGGTGCTATAATTTAATGATACCATCCAACAAACTTCCTTGGACTGATTGTGAGTATTTTATATAAATGTTTCCTTGATACATAAAAATTTTCCAGGGATTATTAATGTTGTATTGGAAAAAATAAATTTTTCATGTAAATTTTCCAAATAAGTTTATGATTTTTAATAATGTAATGGATCTTTCTGGAATTATATATCAATCTACTGAATTTGGCAATGTTTTATTTCTCTTGATATTTATTGAACTTGGGTGTGAACCCAATTTCCTATGGGACTTTGTAAACTATTTTTCTATAAATTATGAATAAATCCAATCCTCTATGGGACTGTGTATAGTATAGATGATGGAATTTCTAGTAGATGTCAATATAAGGAATTATTTCTTATACTTTCACATGTGGCACATTCTTATCAACATGTAATGTTTTAACAGATTTTGATTATATTTCCTATTTCACACATCTAATTTATAATGTTATTACAAAATTCGATGTCAATACTCGTTATTAAAAATATATGGTTATTAGTATTTTATTATCTTTTGGTATGACCTATTACCGTGATAATGTCCCCATACACACATAATTATATTATTATCACTTATAATCATCCATTGATTACTCTAATTTTTACCAATGGTGACTAAATGATCTGACCCCTTATTGTTATTTCAGCAGAAGGGTTATTAATAACATTATTTTGTATATTTTTTATAAAAAGATATCATATAATAAATATATTTATTTTAGATGATAAAAATTTATTAAAATAATTCATTTATGTATATAATTTCTAAAGAAACTAAGTAAATAGGTTAAATGGTGGGATTTATTATCTGATATATTATGTATTCATTTAAATGATTTTAATTGAAGTAATTTATGATTAACTCACCTAAGTCTGGAACCACTGTGCATTGGATCCACTAGCTCACACAAATTAAAGTCACCTTGGTGCTAAAAATAATTCTGAATGGAACTACATATATTGTAATCAAGGTTTATGAAGAGGTAAGTAATAGAAATATAGAGTATGATTTTTTAAAAACAAAAGAATAAATAAGTGTACTAGTCAATTGAAAACTCATGTCTGGGAAATATCTAGAATAATCCAAGATATTATTTATGGATTAACATATCCAATTTCAAATAGAAAACATAATTTTATAGCCCTATGTAATAAAATATCTCACTAGAAACCATAAATTCTTAATATGTATTAGGATATGAAATTATGAACTACAATAAGAAGCTACATTCAAAACAAATATGAATCCTATACCACAATTATTGTGTGTGACACCTAATGAAAGAGAAGGTATATTAATCTAGGAAATACAGATCCCCATGTATGGAGTTCCACACATTTTCTCATGAAATAGTGTGTTAACTCCATCTATACAACATCAATATCTCCCAAGACAACTTTGTAAAATTTTTATGGGATGACACCACATCGATGGGAAATTAATCGAGTAAGAGAGTACATAAATTATATATGTGGATGATTTTTCTTATATAATAGGGGAGTACTTTAACATTATCATTTAATGGATAATCATTCTTTAAATAAAATATTTCATTTACGGAAAACCTCATCACTATCTTTTGTATACTAGATAATGACCTGGTATAATTATGTCACTGGAAAAGTACCTTAACCAAATTTGTTATATTAGAATGTTACACCTAAAACATGAATTTTCTTAAGGGGATATAATACATAAAATATATATAAGATTATCTCAAATATACTCCAATGATAAATAGAATTATTCTATTCTATTCTAATTGAAAAAATACATATAATTTACTATTTATATTAATAATTACGTATCCATGGGGAGTAGTTATTAAAAATTTTAAAATATATGCCAATGCACATCATATACTCTCGTAGATGTGGTATGTGATCCTTAATTCAAATAAAAACCTATACTCCCATCATAAAGACATATGGGGTCAATCTATATGGAATTCCCTCTATTTGATACAAATTATGGGACTGATGGGTTATCCAATAATAAAGCCCATTATCCAATTTCCTATCATTTATTAAAATATGACATATTATAGGACCTAAATTGTGTGTATGGACAAGGTTTTTTGTGGGATTATACTCCATCCAATTTTATATCATTTGACCTATCTAAAATTGTCATATCATTAAAAATGTATGCTTATGGTCATAATTTTGATGGCTCAAAAAATAATAGTTATCACTCAATGATAAAAACATCATGATCATTTATAGTCAAATTTTTGTGATCACAACATCAAATTATAGAATACCTATACATATGAATCTTCAATTTCCTGCCAAATTTATTTCATCAAACACACCACACACTTGGTTTCACAATCCTCTCAAACTCATCTCCCAATTATAATTCCACATTAACCACATTTTCTATCTAAAATGTGAATCCATGCCACTCCCTAAGCCTTGTTCCAATATCAGGACATTTTTACAAACAAAACTAGTTATTTCACATTAAATGTGCCACGATTTCTATAATATATTCATGTCTTCAACATTGGGATACAATCATTGATAATATATATTTTATTATATGATTATATAGAATTTTAAGTTTGTTTGGGGAATGATAATTATCATAATATATCCCATGTGAGTAAGGAATGATGCATATTATTGTTATACCCTGAATGATAAATATGTTAGGAATACCGTCACATACTTTCAGTAGTGATTAATAATTAAAACTAAAATGATGTTTTTATTTAAGGGCATTTAATGAAAAAATAAGAAAATTTTGATAATTTTAATTGATAATATAATCAACAACATATTTCACATAAAACACCAAACTAATGAAAAACATAACTAAAATGGAATAAAATAAATTAAAATTACATTATGAATATAATCTAGTGTAAATAAAAACAGAATAATCCATTAAAATAATTACATATTATGCTTTTGGATTATTTTAAATAGGAATTAATTTGTACAACCATTCTATGATACCTTATTCTGATAACCAGTGAAATTTTTTATAGTTTTTATTAATATTTGTATTCAAATATTTTAATATTCTATTGTTTCGAAATTTATATAGAATATGATTAAAGACACTTGAAGTTTCAATTTTCTTTTACAAAAGTAGTTTCTATTTATATTTTGTGTTATTATTTGAAAGCTCAATTTATTCATTTTAGTATATAGAATAATTAAAATAAATATAATTTATTGAATAATTGTAACACCCCGAGCTTCCATGATACGCTTCTCATTCAATAATGCAATAGCTTGCATTGTACGCAAGTTCGAGTTCTAAAACACCGCAACTAATCAAAGTAGCCGTTATGAATAGTAATAACCACTTTTTAAATTTATCGAAATTTTATATTTCAAAATGGACTTCATTTTTGGATTCGAAATATCGAAATTAACCTATGTTGAATTTTTGGTATTTTTCTGAGAACTTCTAATTTTTTATGAATAGTGAAAAATACTTAAAAACAACTTTTATAATAAAAATAATTTATAGTGATAAATTATACTATTTAGTGGTTTTAAAATATAATTAGAATATATTTTTACCATTTTATCCAATTTTGGTCATTATAATTAATTTAACATTGAAATTGGACATAAACTATTGTCAATCTTTTGATATAAATTGTTTCTTAAAAACGCTCTATTTGTTGTGACAGAGGGAATTAATTATAAAAATAATTAATGAAACTTATATGTTTGGAATTTTGTAAAATAGACATCATTTTTGAATTCGGAATATCAATTATAGATTAGGGTGAAATTTTGGCATTGTTCTGAAAAACTTTAATTTTTGATGAATAGTGAAACCACTAAGTGATAGTTAAATAACTGATTTTTCGTTTAAATGAAATATTACCACTTCTGTGTTTTGATTTTCAAAATTCCAATATACATGATTGTCATTAAGAAGTAAAATGTGCTTCAATGAGATTAAAATAATTTTTGGTGAATAGTAACTTTTAAGTTCTTAATCGCGATTAGAGGTAATTAGTGTAGTTTAAGGTAAAAATAAAGTTTTAATAATATGAGATGAGCATGACACATGTCCTAACCTCGTTGGATGTGCCATGGCCGACTAATAAAATCCATGGGTAAACTTTTGGACCCCATGGAGCCACTTTGGTGGGAAAATGACATTAAAAACATTTTATTTAATGTTAAAATAAAAATGTCACAAACATGAGTTATTTTACTAAAACAATTTTTAAATGGGGTTATACAAGTCATATTTTTGACCATAAATATTCATTGGTAATATAAAAAATTTTCCTATATTATGGTTATTTTTTTAGAATTTTTAGACATTAAATAAATTAAAATTTTTATGACACAATGATGATGCAGCGTTTATCTCATTAATTAACGATTTAAATAAAATGAAAAGATAATGTAATATCTAAGGCTTACACTTGTCAAATACCTATTGGATGAGCATATTTCGATCCCTTATCACCTTATCCTATAAATATATCATTGTGGGACCTTTAGAATCCAAAAAGCATTTCTAAATAATGTATCATTTTAATCATTCCAAAAGAGCCCCTCCTCTCCACTTATAAAAGGCCCCCACCTCTACCACCTCATTCACACATTCAAGCCATTTGGCTCGTCCAACCTCCGCCCAAATAATCTCCCAACTTTCCCCCTTACTCCTAGAAGCCTCACTTTGGGCAGAACACTTCCCAAGGAAGCCTCTGGCTCAAATTAAAAAGAGTTACCCGATTTTGAGGTAATGTCTTCTCTAATGTTATTTCGTTTTATTTTGCTTCTCCAACCCCATAAACTCTTTTTATTCATTTCTTTTATAACAACAACAGTATCCTCAATATACTAGGATGTTGTTATAAGAAGGATTCGATCTACACTTACACACACCAACATCTAATGGTTAAAGAACATACGGTTTCTGTGGATGGAGAATTTCTGCCTCACGAAACGATGATTGTTCAACACTCATAAAACACCTTCAAAGGTGGCCATTAAGATGTCACACTATTTATAGATGATATATAATACGTTTATGTTTTACTTAAGGTTCTGTATTTTTCATTTATTGCTTACCTTTATTATTTCCATTATGGGTAAGCGTGATATTTTCATTTTAGGAAGTGCGGATTACCGCCCCCTCACAGTGATTTGAACCGTTAATACCATATGTGGGATGTATAAAGGATGGAGTAAATGATATTATATATGATATTATACTGGAACTATATTATACCTTTATATAATTATGATTTCATTCCATTAAATATGAAATAGAAATGAAAGTAGCATTCATGTGTACGTACGACTTACTGTCTCCATGAACGGTGCATTTCATTTCTTACCTCTAAATGTTACGTAATATTATGAATGAATGTATATACTGGATATATATGAAATATATGAAATCTAAATCATGAATATAATTCTGTAGATAATGGATATTCTTCCAAATAAACAACTTGTAATTATAAGAAGTTTATTGTTGACTCAAGTACCAAAAATCGACAAAACGACCGTTATTAACTTAAATAATTACATAATATTCATAATATTGTAATAAGTGATATAAAAAGGATAATGAAATTGAAAATGGTAGATATTAACTCTAGTTTATTATTCATGAGGTTAAAGAACGGTCGAATCAAGTTGGACACAAGGTAAGGGAACTTCTTAACCCAATTTTCATTCTTTGGGTTAATCTCTTACTTTCAAATTATGTCATGATATTATTATGTATTATTTTTTATTTTTTACGTTCTTTATGTGTACCTATAGTGAATACACATAATAGATCTATTTTATTTTAAAAATGATCTTTTAAGGACTTCATCTCAATCCCCTTTCATTGAGTCATATTTGGTTTTATACACAATTTTCTTTTATACGGTGTATAAACCCCTTTGACTTTTACGTTTATTCAAAAGGAATCTTTTTTATACGAAGCATTTTACTAATCGACAAAAAGGGAATGTTTTTCTTTCTGTAATTATGCGGAAACAATGACTTCTCCATAGCCATGACCATTATTTGAGTTTCGTCTTCCTTTACAAGCTATCATTTTTTATAATGAAAAATAAATACAAAGTTTTAACTTTCTTTTATTTTGGTATTGAAAATGGTTTTGAAAGCGTTTTTATTATATCAATGTGCTGTATTGATATCTTGTGATTGAAATGTGGAAATGTTATGTTTCCTTTATGTATGTTTTATGTGATACGATTATGTTATGGTTTATGATATGTTTAAACCTATTCATATGAGGAATGCATTGGACTTAACAAGTGATGGGTGGAGCCTGCTATAACTCCTTGATGCATCGATAGGTCTCATGAGACAACTGGACGTGGAATTGGCCGAGGCCCTTTGCCAATTTAATTTGTGATTTTGGCCGAGGCCTTAATCATTTTAGACGTCTTGGCTGAGGGCCTGACAAAATGATTCAGAATGTCTGGCATTATGCATTCCATCATTATGAAAGTGGTTATTGATATTGCATGTGATTATTCGACCAGTAGAATATCCATGTGAATAAGTAAATGGAATTATCTCATTTTACTTTTGCCATATTATGTTGAAGTTCATGTTTAAAAGGATTTTGTTTTAGTTATACATTGCCTTAAATGTTGATGTTTATTTATGAAAGCATCCACAATATTGTTATCCTTACTGAGCATCTGAGCTCACCCCTTTCAATGTTTTAATATTTTCCAGGATGTGAAAAAGTATTTTAGGAATGACCTGTAGGGATAGTCAGAAGAGGATATGAGTTTTGACTATGGAGACTTTGTTATTGTAGTTTTTCACTTTATGATGTAATGTAACGTTTACGAATGTATCTAGTGTTTCTGAGGCTACTATACTAATCGGTCTTTCGAGACTTGATCTTTTGTGATCATGCCAATGTTACGAGGTAATGCACCGACTCTGGGTAGCTGGGGTCGGGGCGTTACAGTTGGTATCAGAGGCAGTTTAGTACTAACCTTGGAAGCTAGATTTTGATAAACTCTGATTAGAGCACATATCCCAAAGATAGACTTTGAGGATTAGTATAGAATAACTTCCTAGAATTTTGGTATTATAGAATGTTATGAGTTTTCTGAGAAATACATCCCTGTCTGGATACGAGCAGGTAGAGGCGGCTCTGACACAGATGTACCTAGGGGTAAAACCCAAAAACACCGCTTTGAGCTAGACTAGAACGGGAACTGGTGCACGACAACGGGCCTTGCTGCACTCTTGGTTACGACACTCCCATGGGATATGCTTAGGATAATTCTCATTTTCTTTAAAAACCACTATGAAGGGTTATGAGTATATACTTCCTCAAAGAAAAAATTTCTTTTTATGATTATGGATTATATCCATAAATAGTTCAATTTATTTAAAGTGTTTTACAAATATGGAATTATTTATTTTATTTCATAAACTAATCTAGTTTATGCCATTATTTAGAAATGGTGCCTAGTGGAAGGAATGGAAACCGTATCAATGCATGCACTCCGTGTAGGGATTGCCCTCCTGCTCAAGATAATCATTGTGGATCTGGAGATACAACTGGTGTTGATCAACTTATTACCATACTAGGACAACTCACTCTGGTTATGAATAATAACCTTACTCGTATGGAGCACCCTGATCCGCAATGTGGAGGATCAATGTTAGACCGCTTCATGAGGCAACGACCACCAAAATTTAATGGGGGTACAAATCCATTAGTAGCTGAGCAATGGATAAACTCATTAGAGAAAATATTCCACACCTTGGGGAGTAGCGAGAGGGAGAAGGTTATCATGGCAGTTTACCACCTCACTAGAGATGTCGATCAATGGTGGTCATTGATTCAAAATACAATGGAAGATGATGACGTATCAAATATGGAATGGAGGGAGTTCAAAGAGCTTTTCCTAGAAAAACACTATCCTCGTGACCATCGAGCAGATATGGAAAGACAATTTTTGTGTCTGAGACAAAAGGAGGATGAGAATTTCGCAAAGTATGAGGCCAACTTTACAAGGTTAACGAGGCATGCTGCAGATTATATACATAACCCAAGAAGTAAGATTGATCGTTTCTTTGATGGGTTAAAACCATTTCTCAGTCGAGAATTAGTCTCACAAACCTTCTCGTCATACGAAGATATTGTCTCATGTGCTATCAAGATAGAAAAGAAATTATCTAAGTCTTATGACAACAAAGTAAAGCAAGAGAAGAAGAGAACAATGGAACAAGAGACAGATAATGGGAAAAAGGGAAAGAAGGATTTTCCATTATGTGATAGTTGTGGGAAGAATCACCCTGGTACTTGCCTAAAAGGAATGGGAGTTTGTTACAAATGTGGACAAAAAGGTCACCATGTTCGTGATTGTAAGGGAAAGAAAGAGGCTATCAATGTTGAATGCTACAATTGTAGAGAAATGGGTCATTATGCAAATGAATGTCCTAAGCGTCAGGGAAACTTACCTCAGAAAAGGCCAAGGGATCAAGGACAATCTTATGCTGGACTACAGTTGAAGCGGAATAATTAATGTATTGGTGCTTTTGGACTCATGGATTATATTCTGGTTATTATAATAACGTGATATATATATATAAGGATTCTACTGCAGTACTTGTTGATTTCAGTAAGGTTTTAATATGATGAAGGTAATTAAATTTTTAGTATGTCAAAATAAGAGAAACTTTACTTTTTTTGGGGAATCTGATAAATTGATTGTGGAATTAAGAGACCTTTTAGAGAAAGTCTGGACAGAGGTATTTTGGATAATTATAAAGGTTGGAGTGGACTAATCTAATCTTTGGATAGTATTGTTTAAGGATAAAAAATTTATGAAGATTATTTTTGGAATATTATAATACTATAGTTTTAGGAAAAGGACAACCTGTAGGGTGGGCCATAACCCGTCGCGTCGGACAAAGCTGCAGGAATCGAACCCACAACCATAGTGCGACATGACTTTATTTCCTACCACTAGCCTACAGGAAGTCCCTGGTTATTAGAAAATAATTTTACTAATCTAAATTGTATGTGTTAACATTAGGAACCTTATACAATTAGGATAAGTATAATATTTTTGAGTTCTATTATCTTTTTGAGTGAAAGATGAGTTGAAAGTTGAAACTCTAATTGTTAAGAATAAATATATATATACCTATCACTTATTCAATGAATAAATCAATTCTTAAACTTTAGTAAAGGGATATTAAAACAAAAAAACGTGTTATCCTAATACCTTATGTATTGTTGAACTGATGGTATTTTAAATCAACACAGATTAAAGGCTTTGAGGCCCTCAATTTGACAGTTGATTGTGATTGATGACCTCAATAACTCCCTGCAAATATTTACGTTTTTCCTCCAATTATATGTCTCTAATTTCCACCAATGTTCTCCTAATCGAGATCATAATTGGGTGGTGACTTTTTCATTTCCCTTTCCCTCTTATTAAGGCCAAATTTTATTTATCTTATTTCTGATGTGGATTTTCCACAAAGGTATTTTCTCTTTTCAACCTTTTATTTTAAAAGAAAAATTTCAAATTGCGAGGACGCAATTTATTGAAGGAGGGGAGAATGTAACACCATGAGATTCCATGATACGCTTCTCATTCAATAATGTAATAGCTTGCATTGTACGCAACTTCGAGTTCTAAAACACCGCGACTAATCAAAGTAGCCGTTATGAATAGTAATAACCACTTTTTAAAATTAGAGAAATTTTATATTTCAAAATGGACTTCATTTTTGGATTCGGAATATCGAAATTAACCTATGTTAAATTTTTGGTATTTTTCTGAGAACTTCTAATTTTTTATGAATAGTGAAAAATACTTAAAAACAACTTTTTTAATCAAAATAATTTATAGTGATAAATTATACTATTTAGTGGTTTTAAAGTATAATTAGAATATATTTTTACCATTTTATCCAATGGTGGTCATTAGAATTAATTTAACATTGAAATTGGACATAAACAATTGTCAATCTTTTGATATAAATTGTTTCTTAAAAACACTCTATTTGTTGTGACAGCAGGAATTAATTATAAAATTAATTAATGCAACTTATATGTTTGGAATTTTGTAAAATAGACATCATTTTTGAATTTGGAATATAAATTATAGCTTAGGGTGAAATTTTGGCATTGTTCTGAAAAACTTCAATTTTTGATGAATAGTGAAACCACTAAGTGGTAGTTAAATAACTGATTTTTCGTTTAAATGAAATATTACGACTTCTGTGTTTTGATTTTCAAAAATCCGACATACATGGTTGTCATTAAGAAGTAAAATGTGGTTCAATGAGATTAAAATAATTTTTGGTGAATAGTAACTTTTAAGTTCTTAATCATGATTAGAGGTAATTAGTGTAGTTTAAGGTAAAAATAAAGTTTTAATAATATGAGATGAGCTTGACACATGTCCTAACATCATTGGATGTGCCATGGCCGACCAATACATTCCATGGGTCAACTTGGGGACCCCATGGAGCCACTTTGGTGGGAAAATGACATTAAAAACATTTTATTTAATGTTAAAATAAAAATGTCACCAACATGAGTTATTTTAGTAAAACAATTTTTAAATGGGGTTATACAATTCATATATTTGACCATAAATATTCATTGGAAAGCTAACAAAATTTCCTACATTATGGTTATTTTTTTAGTGTTTTTAGACATTAAATAAATTAAATGTTATATGACACAATGGTGATGCAATGTTTACCTCATTAATTAACGATTTAAATAAAATCAAAAGATAATGTAATATCTAAGGCATAAACTTTTCAAAAACCTATTGGATGAGCATATTTAGAACCCTTATCACCTTATCCTCGAAATATATCATTGTGGGTCCTTTATAATCCGAAAATCATTTCAAAATAATGTAACATTTTAATCTTTCCAAAAGAGCCCCTCCTCTCCACATATAAAAGGCCCCCACCTCTACCACCTCATTCACACTTTCAAGCCATTTGGCTTGGCCAAACTCTGACCAAATACTCTCCCAAATTTCCCCCCTTCCTCCTATAAGCTTCACTTTGGGCAGAACACTTCACAAGGAAGCCTTTGGCTCAAATCAAAAAGAGTTACCCGATTTTGAGGTAATGTCTTCTCTAATGTTATTTTGTTTTATTTTGCTTCTCCAACCCCATAAACTCTTTTTATTCATTTATTTTGTAACAACACCAGTATCATAAATATACTAGGATGTTTTTATAAGAAGTATTCTAGCTACACTTACACAAACGTACATCTAATGGTTAAAGAACATACGGTTTCTGTGGATGGTGAATTTCTGCCTCACGAAATGATGATTGTTCAAAACTCATAAAACACCTTCAGAGGTGGCCATTAAGATGTCACTCTATTTATAAATGATATATAATATGTTTATGTTTTACTTAAGGTTCTGTATTTTTCATTTATTGCATACCTTTATTATTTCCATTATGGTTAAACGTGATATTTTCATTTTAGGAAGTGCGGACTACCGCCCCCTCAAAGTGATTTGAATCGTTAATACCATATGTGGGATGTATAAAGGATGGAGTAAATGATATTATATATGATATTATACAGGAACTATATTATACCTTTATATAATTATGATTTCATTCCATAAAATACGAAATAGAAATGAAAGTAGCATTCATGCGTACTTACGGCTTACCGTCTCCATGAACGATGCATTTCATTTCTTACCTCTAAATGTTACGTAATATTATGAATGAATATATATACTGGATATATATGATATATATGAAATCAAAATCATGAATATAATTCTGTAGATAATGGATATTCTACCACATAAACAACTTGTAATTATAAGAAGTTTATTGTTGACTCAAGTACCAAAAATCGACAAAACGACCATTATTTACTTAAATAATTACATAATATTCATAAAATTGTAATAAGTTATATAAAAAGGATAATAAAATTGAAAATTTTAGATATTAAATCTAGTTTATTATTCAGGAGGTTAAAGAATGGTCGAATCAAGTCGGACACAAGGTAAGGGAACTTCTTAACCCAATTTTCATTCTTTGGGTTAATCTCCTACTTTCAAATTATGTCATGATATTATTATGTATTATTTTGTATTTTTTACGTTGTTTATGTGTACCTATAGTGAATACAGATAATAGATCTATTTTATTTTAAAAATGATCTTTTAAGGACTTCGTCTCAATCCCCTTTCATTGAGGCATATTTGGTATTATACACAATTTTCTTTTATACGGTATATAAACCCCTTTGACTTTTACGTTTATTCAAAAGGAATCTTTTTATACGAAGCGTTTTACTAAATGGCAAAAAGGGAATGTTTTTCTTTCCGTACTTATGCGGCGACAATGAATTCTCCGTCGCCGTCACCATTATTTGAGTTTCGGCTTCCTCTACAAGCCATCATTTTTTTAATGAAAAATAAATACAAAGTTTTAACTTTCTTTTATTTTGGTATTGAAAATAGTTTTGAACGCATTTTTATTATATCAATGTGTTGTATTGATATCTTGTGATTGAAATGAGGAAATGTTATGTTTCCTTTATGCATGTTTTATGTGATACGATTATGTTATGGATTATGATATGTTTAAACCTATTCATATGAGGAATGCATTGGACTTAACAAGTGACTGGTGAAGCCCGCTATAGCTCCTCGATGCATCGGTAGGTCTCATGAGACAACTGGACGTGGAATTGGCTGAGGCCCTTTCCCAATTTGATTTGTGATTTTGGCCGAGACCTTAATCATTTTAGACGTCTTGGCCGAGGCCTTGAAAAAATGTTTCAGAATGTCTGGCATTATGCATTCCATCATTATGAAAGTGGTTATTGATATTGCATGTGATTATTCGACCAGTAGAATATCCATGTGAATAAGTAAATGTCATTATCTTATTTTACTTTTGCCATATTATGTTTAAGTTCATGTTTAAAAAGATTTTGTTTTAGTTATACATTGCCTTAAATGTTGATTTTTATTTATGAAAGCTTCCGCAATATTGTTATCCTTACTGGGCATCTGAGCTCACCCGTTTCAATGTTTTAATATTTTCCAGGATGTGAAGAAGTATTTTAGGAATGACCTGCAGGGATTGTCAGAAGAGGATATGAGTGTGGACTATGGAGACTTTGTTATTGTGGTTTTTCACTTTATGATGTAATGTAACGTTTACGAATGTATCTAGTGTTTCCAAGGCTACTAAACTAATCGGTCTTTCGAGACTTGATCTTTTGTGATCATGCCAATGTTACGAAGTAATGCACCAACTCTGGGTAGCTGGGGTCGGGGCGTTACAATAATTCTATCAGTAAATTTTAAATATTAATTTTTCTGATTTTTCGTAAATATTTAACTTTGTGTGAATATTTTAAAAATAAAGTTAATAATAAAACTATAAATTTTAGGACCTTGTCATTATACAATATATAACATTATGTTTAGAAAATATTTTAATTGATAAAATATTTATTTACTGAGTAATACTATGTATTTTAAAAATACTAATATTAATTTACAAAACCTATGTTTAAAAATATTGGTAATATTATACAATTAAAACGTTTTTTGGTTTTTCCTTTTAATAAAATATCATTTTGGTAAAATTTTGTTCTTCTTGATTTTAGATCCACATAAAATGTATTTATTTTACTATAAAATAATTTTTATCATTAAAAAATACATTTGTAACATTATCATACAAATATATTTTAAGAGTAAATATACATTTTTTTAAAATGACTTTTTATGTGTTACATGGGAATAATTTTGAAAATAATTTTAATTACACAAAAAAATTATATCTAATAAAGTTGGTTTCATATTTTTAATCACATATTTAGAATTATATAATATGTTTCAATTTATTTAAATGTAATAAACGTAAATTACATAGGTAAAAATTTGTTACCACGGTAAAAAAATGGTAAAATTGAATATTCTAAGAGTAACAGACTTAAAAAATGATTTAAATGGGTGTAAAAATGAATTATTGTTATTTGAGTGACATTATATCTTGTTAAACTCCAAAAAAATTGATTTTTTAGTTTTATTGACACATGAATCATGTGATCTCTTTATATTAACTTGAAATAATTATAATAATATCATTCTCACAACTTGAAAATGGGGCCTGACAACAAATTTTTAAAGCCATCGTAAAAATTTTGTTTCCACCATAAACTCTAATAATTTT
Source organism: Viscum album (assembly GCA_963277665.1). Classification (NCBI taxonomy): domain Eukaryota; kingdom Viridiplantae; phylum Streptophyta; class Magnoliopsida; order Santalales; family Viscaceae; genus Viscum; species Viscum album. The sequence continues at coordinate 1,078,005,303 of OY728145.1, read as the reverse complement.
CATTCCTATTTACTATTATTTGTTTTCATGATGGTTATGGTCACAAGATATTATCTGAATTCCAATACTTCCAAGGCTATTTCTGGTTGAAATCCACAAGTCCCCAATTTGAATATTTTTTCCAATAAATTTTCACCTTTTCATTTATACATTCCCAAATATAATTTCATAATTAAAATAAATTAATATATATATATATATATATTATAATCAATTATAATATTTTATGGGAATAAAAATTAATCCCATTTCTCATTTTCCATTTTTAAAATCAAAACTTGAAATTGTGTGTTCTACGGTCAACCACCTCCACAAAGGGGAACCTTTCATTTTCACCACTACCACTCTCTACTAGTAATAAGGATCAAATAGTAGAAAAATGTGACATATATGATATTATTATTGAGATATAAATTATAACACACCTTCTTTCCTTCCCAATCATCGATAAATGAAAATGCTAATTGTGTAATGTACAGACAACAACTTCCAAAAAGTAGTGTATCCTGTTTCCCATCTGATTTCATTGTTATTTACTAATGTTATTTAAAACATGATAAAAATCCATATATGTTACTAAATAATATGATCATTTTTGTTTAATAATTATATAATTCTTAAATAAACAACATTCATAATCATAATTATCCATTAATTATGGTATGCTCATATCTGGGTAAGTGTAACCATCAACTTGAACAATGCTATAATATAATATCATATATGACTATGCGAATTTAATTACTGATAATATATGTTTTAAATATTTAAATAGATATTTTTTATTCATTCTAAAATGGTATCATTAATATTAATCTCATTTATTATGATACTAAAGTCTATTAGTTAAAAATCATTGAAACATACTCATAGTTGATTTAATCTCGAAGGATCATAACCCAAACTCACATAAAATGAAATTACAAAACTAAAAATATTTATATAACATCATATATGGTGAATTTTAAAATTTGCGTGTTATGAACATTTGTAGAGGAATAAATATCCACCCAACTAACATGAAACTTATTCCAAACAATCAATATTACACAAAACTAATAATGCAATTAGATAATACATATCTAATATACAAGTAGATAATGATAATTATAAACGATGGTTATAAAAAATTACATTTCTAAAAACTGTTATTAAATATTTTTTTATGATATTAATGTTTATTATAAAGTAACTTATAGTGAATTTGACTTAGAAGATAAATAAATTATTTGTTTCTTATCTCCAATTTTCACCACATGAGACATATTTCTTTATTGTACATCATGTTTTATTAATAATGTTGTATCTTATTTCAAATTAACTTTTTGTTTCAAGATATTATAATTATTCATGGTATTTATCTTTTCATATGAAATAATATAATTCAAGGGGTTTGGATCAAATGTTTCTACGGTTTAAAAGGGGTTGTTTGTCTCAAATTTAATTTCATGAGAAATATTTCTTATTCTGAACCATGAGATCTTTAATATGGTTGGATTATTTTACCAATTAATTTATCATACAATATTCATATAATTAATGATGTTATAATGACTATATAATGTTCTTTTTTAAATGTATTTTTATTCGATTGATACCAAAGTCAAATATGTTTTTCAATGCCAGCTACATTTACTGAGTTATAAATTTTTTTCTTAAACTTATTTATCCTTAATTGGATTCCTACAACCCATAATAATATATATCATAAATTATCTCCCATTTTTGAGGTAAATGACCTTTCTATTCAATTCCTTTAAATTTATGGAATATTTTATCAAACTTTATATCACTATTGAGAATAATTCTTATCCACTATAAAAGAAGATTACCCCCATGTCAATATTTACCCCATCCGACCAATTTTCCCCATTATAATTCATAACATAATTATTTATTATCTCATATTACATCTATATTTCAATACTAAAATTTTAAAAAATAATTTTAAACATCCTTTTTCTAATGTGGGATTTCATCAATGATATTTAAAAGAATTAAAAAGTTTTTTTATCCTTTTATATCAAATATTTTATCATCTAACACACAATTCAATTGATATATTTTATAATATTTCAATGATCTATTATTGAATTGTCATAATTTTAAGTAATGATTTTTAAGGACCTACATTAACTAGTTGAAACTTTCTTTTCATGGTGACCCATATCTTTTTGTAGTTTAGAATATGTTAAAATTAACATCGAAAATATAATTATAACATTTTATATATGAGAACATCATTCCATGAATGGTATAATTTTATTTGAAATGTTTCCTTCTATGATGTCATGGTTTATAAATGAATTTTTTCCATCTTTTATAAAATATTTATATTAAAAATATTTTAAAATATCAATGAAATTTTCTTTTTACAAAGTTATTTCTCTAAAAATCCTAAAATGTGTTTTTAATTCAATTCATATTCCTTTAATATACCTTAAGAATTATCAATTTTATTTTGAAGATTATGTCATCCACACCATTTCTTCCAAATTGTTATGTAATATTATTTTATACATCATAATGATCTATCACTTCATTTTTCAGGCCCATACAATGATGTTTTATATACCTAATCATTCATAAATTGAATATCCAATATGAATAAATTATTTTTCATTCGTTTTATTAATGTGTGTTCACCTAGATTCTAAAGATTGATTTTTTGGGGAATGAATTTACTTAGAAATATAAAATTTATCTATATGATTCTATAAGATCTATTGTCTTGATTGAAGAGTATATACCAATATTCTATTCTTAATATATTTCGACAACTACTTGTTTACTATGTGAATATCATGTTATGATATAGCTATGACTTATTTTCAATTGATATTCCAATTGAAAAATACATGAAACCCATTTTATTTCAATGCGTTTTTACCATAAATGTTATTTTTCTTATGGAAAACATTTGTAAAGATAATGACTATTGGGTCATATATATCCCTCAAATTAATTTCCATATTTTCATATCCCATGAGATATTATAGAATATACAAAATTATTATTTATTACATAAGAATATTAATAATGAATTTTCTTACATTTTTAGGCATAAATATAATTTTTTTCACATATTCATGAGAATAATGATATTTCTAAAAACATTTTCATATTATTATAGTTATTATATATTAACATATTGTTTTTCAGGTGGGGTGACTTTACCATATTTTTTTGTTCATGATACATTACATTCCAATTTTATGCATCTTATATAAGATATTTGGGACTTTTTTGAAATATCATACATTATGGAATTATTTTGAATCTATTATTTGTTGTATATTAAATTCTTATTTATCCAGACCATATAAATATTATAATTTTATTTATTCTTAAAATAATTTATTATTACCACTTATGTTTACACTTATTGAGAATATCATCCAACTCCATTCTTATGTTTCAATTTCCTATGTATAAAAACAAAAGTGATACCTAAGATGTTTATAGAATAATATCTTATTTAATGATTTTATGGGATATATTTAGTACTTGTTATCGATTAGAAAAATTATTATATAGTTGAAAAAATACCCATTTGATTAAAATGACATGATATTTGTTAGATAATAATTTTCCAAATATTAATTAACATATAAACCAAAAAAATTGTGGAAAAATATTGAAAATAATTTAAAATAGATGGTCACATTAATGGGTTGTCATAAAGATTTCCTCTATATTATATATTTTAATATGATAGGGGTGGTGAGACATCAAACATGTTTTTTTACCAAGTGATCTTACTCATGGAGATTCTGATAATCCTAAATGGGATTTGTTTTCCGGTCATATAGGTTATCGATTCATTCAAACCATGTTTGGGCCTTTGGCCAATGTTTGATTATTCTTTGGTGCCTCTAGGCACATATACTGTATATTGTGTTTTATATTTACCCATTTAATAGAGTATTTCATTTTGTTGTTCACAATGGAGGTCTTGTCCTTCAACATGTTTTTAGAAAATAAATTACAACAAATATAATCCTACTATAAAATAATTTAAATGTGGCAGATAAAAATTAAATAATTGTGATTTGAAATAATACATAGAATTTAGTGTCAAACGTGTAGTCCTAATTTCCCAAAATAATTATAATACTTGAAAAAATAGTAAGGGGAATATATTTATCACCAGAGCTTATGAAAATAATAATAACAATCATCATAATGGTTAAGTGACACTATGTTTCAGCAATACTAGATTTACCTTGACCAATGTTACATTAACAATTTTCATCATCTTAATAGAAACAAAATTAGTGTGAATGGATTCGAATTCAAGGGAGAGTATAGAAAATATGTAGTAGGATTTAATGTAAGATGTAGAAAGAAATATGGGTCATGTCATCTAAAAAAATTCACCAAAAACAAAAAAGTATTCCCTGATATGCTTTAATGATTATGTGATCCATTTCTAAAAATAATCACTATTTCTATTACATACCTATAAGTGTATTTCAAAGAAATCAATGTATTCATTATATATTTTAATACAAAAAATATATGATCTACAAAAACTTCTTAAAATTATTAACACTATTCTACAAATACTACTATAGTGGGGGACAATGATACATTATATAAAAAATATTTTAATCAAAGTATTACCTTGATGTATAGATAACTGAATGCATGTATTCATATAAGTGATTTAAAAAATACCAACTATATAGAATCCATAACTACAAAGGAAAACATATTAATTTTGGGAGTTACGAATCCCAAAAAATGGAGGCAGATACATATATACACTAGAGAGTAACCAAACATCATCAATCATATATGAGACCATTCCATGTCTTGTGGAATCCACCAAATAATTACAAAAACCACATTTTTTATTTTTGATCCCATGACAAAAAAAATGTTCCAAGGGGTGTACCATAACACCATTTCTACACATGACAACATATTTAAACCCTATGATCACCTCTAATTGGTACGATCCACAAAAATCCAAAAAAATACCTCACATAGAGAAACTGAGGATAAATTGGATTACAACATTTCGTAATATTTTGAAAAATTGGTAGAGTCGACAATTTTTTTTTATTTTGATACTGGGGAAATATGTCATGAAAATAAATAAGAATAGAAAATACAAGACATGTAATGTATTTAATCTGAATATTATCCCCATTAAATAGTACATAATGTACATCTATCATCGAATAATGTAGGGCTAACAATTAAAGAGGTCCCTATTGGTGAAATCATCTTTGGGACTGAGAGTTTAGAAATGATTATTTAATATTAGTTTACTTATTATCATTTAAATATACATTACTGGTTTTCAATCTTATATGGGGAGTGTGGTAGAGGATTTACTTGATCATATACTGGAATATAGTCTTTTATTTGTAAAATTTAGAGAAAATGGTGTGAATTAAATATACTATAAAACATGTGATATTTAACAAGGTTTAGAAAAATATATATACCACTCAACTATAGATATAATGTGTTCATTGTAAATCACATATCATTTCATCAAAATCATGAATTATAGATTCCCTACTATAAAAAATATTCTACCATTATAATTTCCCCAATGAATCACATATGATTCCTTTCCTCCTACACATTTCATTACCAGTTCTCCTTATTGGTGGAACACCAACTATATTCTATGAATATTATTTGAAACCAAGAAACCACTTGATTCCTTATCCATCCTCTATTTGTTTCCATGCGCATATTTCCTTGTTATAACTCTTTGATTATACCATTGATAAAACACTATTAATACCATTTTTAAGCTACTGTAATCATATTATTAACCACATATAATTATAAAGGTTATCGTTTTATGTGATAATGATGCATAATCTGTGATAAGGGAATATTATTGGCTACAATGTTTTACTAGGATATGTTCATTGAACATGAATCCATCATTTGATGAGAATCATTTTAGTCAAAATCCTTGATAAATAATGATAAAAACTCATTTTTATTTGATTCAAAAACATGTATGAAATAAAATTAAAACATCACAATGTATATACTTACATTGACATTAAAATAATCTCACCGTGGTCCTTTTGTTCATTTACACAACAAGTTTCATAATTAATCTACCTATTTATCACCTCAATAGAGAACATCATATCCAAATAAATAATTTTCTTTCTAAATACTGGAATCAATCACTTATACTCTAATTTATGGATTATCAAACATTTTAATAATTTTATTTTAATTTTTTTGATAAATTATTAATACCAGGAGACTATTCGGTCTAAGGATTGAGACCACAAAAAATATATTCATCTAGATGGTAAAACAAATATTATGAACACATCTATGATTCTATAATTTCTTTTGAAGGATTAGTTTAATAAATTTAAATCATTTAACTTGTTTACACACACACTAGATAGAAATAATTAATTAGAAATGTTAAATATTATTAGATGAACAACATCATATCAAAAAAATGAAATTTCCTTATTACAACCTTACTAAATAATAATTCAAATTTTAAGATAAATTCATAGAAAAATATCAATCACCCATTCCAATAAAAAACTACAAATTTATTGGTGTTTTGAGTCATTTATAAATCGAATTTATTTTTATCCAAGAGATTCCAACAATATCATATTCAAGTTATTTTTAGAATGATTTTATTTTTTAAACAAAAAATGTATTTCTCATATAAAATTCATCCTAGGTATATTATTTCCAAAAAAACAATATGTGTTGAATGATCCCTCTCTTATACATGAAATAATCAGTTTCCAATATATTTAACCATAGTGAGAGTGGTATATTAACATTAATGTTAAACATTAATTAATTGATTAAAATGATGATGTAATTGTAACGTTAATACATGGTTTACATAATAGTGAAATTCACTAATATTTTTAGGCATTTTAATTGTCATATTTTTCAAGATGTACATTTTTGAAAACTCAACAAGTTTCAATATGGATCAAGCACATATAATTACAGATTTATTTTTCTTATATTTATGGAATTATGTAGACATGTACCATTCTAAAAAAAGAAAATATTTCAAAATGAATATTTTATTTTGAAATATAAATTTTATATTTATAATTAAAAATTATAATAGTATATAAAGAAATTTGAATGTAATAAATTAGAAATACATTTACATACATAATAGTTATCACAAAAAATATTATAATCATTAATGGATTCAGGTAAGTGATAGAAAATTATTAAAATTGACCATAGTATCAATATCTTGACCCTATATCTCCTCATAAAATATAGTGGTATGCATCCTAGAAAACTCTATCAAATTTTGATGATCATTAAAAACAATGGGGAAATATCATACATGTTTAGTATGTTTATTAATAAGATCCAGCATCACAACTAGTGGCCCATTATAAATTAAGGTCATGAGGTATGATAGTAGATGAATCTATGACGTATTATATGGTTACAATGAAATTAATTATAGGCATCATAGTGTGTAGTTGTGTCTTTGGTGGAGTGGTAGGTTTATGTTCAGATTGTAGGACACAGGGTGGTACAAATGGTATATATAAAATTCTGTAGATCTTATATAGGGTACCAAGAAATAGATAAATGACTCACAAAAATATGGCATTTATCCATCATCATCTTGGCTAAAAAAGGGGAATATAGGTTATTCTAATGGAATATTTGGTTCTTCAGGATACCACTAGTTGGGGATACAATGTAGTATGCGATTGGTCTTCTTAATCCACCACATTCCTATTTTAAAATATCTATATATAAATTGTACCATCATTTTGGATAAGACTCATCCTAGAATATTTTTTAATGTCTAAAAGTAATTATTTTCCAAATTATGTGATTGAAAAAGAACATATAATAACAAAAATATGATTTTTTAAATATACTACATAATTTCAACCCATTAATATTAATTTATTTTTGTTTCTCAACACCTCAAATTAATTAGTAGAGTCATTTTACAAATATTTAGATATTCTCTTGATCATAAAAGAAAAAATGATCGAATTTTATAATCCCAAAGTTCCATTCCATTTTCCCTTAGAAAACAAAAAATATACTATTTCATTGTGGTGGATTGACAGTAAATGATTCTTCAGTTTTGTGTTATTTAATATAATAGAATCAGGGTTAATGATGGAGTATTTGGTAATGCATATCCTCTACATAATATTTGGGTATATTTAATGATAATAAAAACCCTATAGTCTATGTCCTCTAAAAAATCAACATTTTAAATGATAATTGTAACATAGATATAAACCAAAGAAGTCATTTAGTAATTCATGTCTATATATAATATCACATATACATTTTTACATTACATTATTACTGGAAACCGTACTAAATAATTTTTATGTGTATTATTTATTGATCATATTAAAAATCTAAAATAAATATAGTTTTATAGAATTAGGAATCGTTTGATACATAATGAAAAATTCTATGGTAACCTAGTTAAAAAAATACTAGAAATTATCTTAATTGTTACTACTTATTTACTGGATTATTACAAAATTTTTGTTTAATGGAAAAGAGAGATAAAAAATATAAAAATTTCTTATCATTGGTTTAACAATTAAACAAGTCCTCTGCACAAATTTTAAAATAAAATATATGATATTTTATACAAAGCTTAGTTCTATACACCATATGTGATTCTATAAATTGGATTGTGTTTACTCAGGTATACACACTAGAGCCTCTACCATAAGTCAGTTGAAAAATAACTAAAATCATAAAAATATTAAAAATAGTACTAAAACACTTTTTTATAGTTCTATTGAGACATGGAAATAATAAAAATATCTTTATGTATGTAAGATGAGGAAAATTTATAAATAATTGATGAGATTATCATTGGAGAAAATATGAAATATTTTTTTATAAATATTGGCTTTATTTAATCTAATTCATCATAATGATATAATTTCAACGTTAATTTTAAATTTATAATTAATTTAGTGTAAGATATATATTATTTTGTTATTTACACATATTATAAAATAATAAAAGTCCAAATAATATGAAAAAAATATATCCTCAAAAGTCTATCCAATATATTAATCCTTTATATATAATTTATTCATAGAAAAATATGGATTTATCATCAATGGTTACATTACTCAAACTAATAATGAATGTATCCTAAATAATCTATATAATTCATTTCATTATGTTTTTTAAATTCTTGTGTCTCTATCCATTGGAATATTAAATATATAATCCCAAAATAATTATCCCCAGTTTTTTTAATTTTAAAACTATTACTCCTTCATTCATAATCATTTGAATTATATGTGATTACTTTACGAAAATATATGTTTTTCAGCTCTATAAAGGAAAAATGAGTCTTTTATATATTAACTATATTGGTAACAACTTCAGAAATATTATTTCAAAACTATAAAGGGTCAATAGTAGATAAAAATAAAGAAACATATTTATATGTTATGTTATGTACCATGTATTGAATCACTTATATATTTTATGAAAAATATATCCCAAATAAGTTTTCTACTCTGTGATTTGACATCAAACATAGAATAGGGAGTGTTACTAAAGAAACATAATGAATATATCATATGTCACTTCTTACTACAAACACTATGTTATGTATAATATATTCAATGTTTTTATATTTCAATTACACTTAATGTAAATCATCAACCCTTTATATCATTGTTTATGATATCTAAAAAATGTTGGATGAATATTAAATCTAATTGAATTATGTTCTAATGAAATGCCATAAACTCTTAAAGAATAAATTTTTTTAGTTCACCTAGTTCAATTCCATACGATTCATTAAATCAAAGAGTAAAATAATAATTACAATTCCTTTGAGTCACTAGACGAATTCCATCCCATAATCATGTATTGATAACTAATTATATTCAATTATAATCATCTATATTTTTGTTAAACCAAGTGATGATTTTCTATCAGTGGTATTAAAATGATTGGATTAGACTAACAGATCAAAAACATGTGTTTTTTTCTTTTTCCACAATGAAAAAATATAAATAGTTTTCAATATCAACTTTTCATTTGTAAAAAAATTATTATAATAGTAAACATTTTCTATTTATCCAAATTTTTTATTATTAATGTTGTTTATTTACTTTTTCCATGTATTTACTATTTCTATGTCCAATATTTTTCATAGTTTTTAGAGGTGTTAAATCATATCAATAAATAGCTTAAAAAATCATTAAAAACCAATAACACAATAAGATATTTCAATTCATATTGGATTTATTAAATAAATTTTTAGTTATAAAAAAATCAATATTAATATGATTATATCCAAAATATTCTACATGATCTTTATAAAGATCATTAAGAAGTATCCAATAAACTCTTTCCACCAACAATATCCAAGGGCAATGTGAATCTCTTAATTATAGTGATATTTAATATTCAAGTATTAGTATGTTTTAATCTTATTTAAAGGATATAATAAAATTATGGATATGGTATGATATAGTTCTCATAAATCTAAATTTTAACATTTCACTGTATTTCATAAGATTGATGAAATTTATGTATCCATTAAATGATCCCTTATTTAAATCAAATATTTGTCCATATATGCGAGTAATTTTCACCACATCAAAAAATAATAACTCTTACAATGCGTGGTTTAATCTAAATAATAATCATTTTATAACCAATAACTATTTATATAAGTTCAAAATAGTCTAATAATAATCACATGATGATTTAAACTAGTGTATGATAGCTAGAGTGTAAGTATTCGGTAGTTTCTAGCATTATCATTAAATTAATTCATTGCAAATATCAACACCATAAGGTTGTGACATTCACTATGACCTGGTGTATCTCTGATTATGACACTATAGGGTATACAAAACTTCTTTATTTTTTTAACCTTATATAATATATCAATTAATATAGCAATATAACTAATACCTCATAATCATAGCACATGTTCACCTTATGTCACATTATAAGATACAATATGGGAAAAAATATCTAAAAACCATTTCAGATAACTTCAAAAACTACTTTTGGAAATGCTATATTTAATTTTCAATTCATGTCACATCATATATTAAAACTTGTAAAAATGCTTCTATATGTTCTTTTTGATATCCCCTAAAAAATTTAGGGTAGCTATAAATGTATAGTATAAATAATTTCAAAAAAATAATAATCCTCCACACAAAACAACAATGTGTATCCCAAAATACATTATAAAATTGGAATGATAATTCAATTCCACAACCCAGAATAGTAAATAATTTTTTTCATTTTTTTTAAAAATAAATTATATATAATTTACAATGTAAACTAGCATGATAAATTTAAAAAAAATGTTTCTCTATAAAAATTTATACCACTAAAATCACATAGCGTTAATAATTATCATATCATTTATTTTCATAATAAATAAATCTACTGTGATACATAATGTATAAATCCTATATAGTTGGCTCATTCATTCTTTATTCTTTGCAAATAAATTGACTAGGATAATGAAAATCCTTCTTGTTAGTCACCCAAGAGGATGATTATAACACATAATCATCCTCTGAATAGATACATCACATTTACTTTATCTTGGTATGATCATAATGGTCCTCAATAAATATTAATCAATTTCCCATATTACATACACATCTTATGAGAAGAAAAATCACTTTTATGATAAAATATAAAATAAATAACGATCAGTATCATATAGAACCACCCCTAATTAACTTTTAATAATGTATAGCATAAGAAATGAAGAAAAATCTTGATGGTTATCATTTTTTTATCTTTCTAATAATTGGTATAATTATTAAAGACAAAATATACACTATTACCATTATGAATACATATGGTATGAAACTTTATATTCTATACTTATTTAGTTATCGAGTAAATGTAACTTATTTTGTGCCTCATGAGTGTATTTATTTTATCCATATGAAATTCAACCCATTCTTGCCTTTATTATTTTTAGAATACTTTAGAACTCTTAGAGGATAATTAGTTGGGGTTAAATCATTATCATAATTTCAGAGGTAAATTTTAATTTCACAACACGAAATATATAAAGTTGATATGAAATAATAATAAATTTATATAATACCTTTTATATAAACTAATTTATTATATATTCATAATATAAAATAATAATACTAAAATAATATATAATTTTATGTCTAATCATGTCCCATTTTACAGAATACAGGAGTGGACTTATGATTACCACACTTTTATAACGTTGTTAAACTCATTTGAACTTTTAAAAATTCATGCCACAACTCTCTTTTACTATCTGAAAAATCATCCGACGAAACATATTTAAGGTTTATCTATATTTTTATGTGTTCTTAGATAATGATGATATCTTGAATCATATTCATAATGTTCATCCCATTGAATAATGTATCCAGAATTCATTATGATACAATATGAGATGTTTTAATGTCAGTGACATTTATTTTATATATAATAATAATAATTATATATTCATTATAATCATCATTATATATTTCCATTAATACTTTATTATTCAATATTTTTATGATAAAATTTAACAGATTATAATTATATATGTCTTTTACAATGTATATTTATCACTTTTATTAAATAAAAGTGACTTTCATATATAATCAAATTGTTATAATATTTTATTTTTTACACTTTTAAAATTAATAATAACGAACATACTCCCATTTGTCTCTTAAAATATATATTTTATCTAAAATATAATTATTTGATAACAAAAATATTTCCTTTATTTAAAAATAACTCATTTCTATAAAGAGAATACCTAAAAAATACACCATTTTCAACAATGTCTTATATAGTGTTCATTTTCATTAGATATATATTCTAATGTGAGGTTTTTCCCATAAAACATGGCATTAATATATAGTGGCAATATATCACTTATCTTTAAAAAAATATCATGGACAAAAAAAATTTCCTTGGATAATGATATATTAATAATTATATTTAATTCCAATTTGTTATAGAATCTGCTTAATCATAAAAAATATGTATTAAAGTCAACATATTGTTTTTCTCAAAACAACTCATTTTTTATAAATATATTCTCTTATCATATAAGTTAGAATATGTTAAACATTAATCCTTTTTTGGATTCATCTAATCATCTTATATTTCATTGAATTTACATACTATAAGTGAAAAATGTTGTCAAATTTATTTTATTTAAAAAAATAAGATCATTTTCTTATTAATTTGATTTTTAGCACCTATGATTTTTCACAAAAATTAAAACATAAATTTTGTATCATAAATCATTAAAAATAAAATAATTTATTTCAATAAAATATATAGACAATGTGGTCTCACAATAGAGATAATGTATTTCAATACATTTTTTAGATCATTCTATCATATATGGAAACATCAATCATCCATTCTAAAACAATAATTAGATATTAGTTGTCTATGATGAAAATTACACCATCTAATCTACTTATTCTTACTTATGTTTAAAAATATTTCTATTTTTATCTTATTACTAGAGCCTAAGTATCCCATGTCATACTTATTTAAGGTTAAAATTTTGATTATAACATGTAATTTTAGTTCAATTTATTTTATATTATATAAAAACCTCAAACCCTAATAAATGTATGAGTTCTACAGTTATAAAAAACGTAAAATAGACATTCATTCACTCTATTTTATAAAATTTCTCAGAACTCATGAGTATTTCAGAGAATAATATTATTTATATAGTTATATTTAATCTATAAAATTACTTTTAAACATCATGGTAAATATTCACTGATTTTTCTTTGTGTTAATAAATTACTAATGAATAAAATAAATAATCAACTATTTAGGTATAGGTGTCCCTCAAACAACAATATTATCCATTACATAAGTAAAATTCAATTATTATCGTACTAGTAAAAGAGAATACCCCATTTAAAAATATAATACATCATGATTTGAAATCCATGATTTATGATTATGAAAATATTTTATCTATAATAGGGTAATTTAACACCAAAATATGATTTTTTAAAATTTATTTAATGTGGACATTAATTAAATATAATCCAAATAATCTAATAAACCCCTTTATGTTAAAAAATATCAATTAGTGGGATCATATATATACATCATTATGATTTGAGATACATTATCATGTCTCTCCAGATACGATTATTTCAGTTAACTATCATTCCCATCAGATCATATAGGAGTACATGATAATTTTGTAGAATAAACCCATCAAAATCCACTCTATATATTATATAAATTAAATTCCTATATAATCCTAATCCTCAAATTATTTCCAAGATATTTCTAACCTAATTAATATGCCTAATATAGGGGAAAATTATGTTAGGTAAACCCATACCATTCATTCCATACACAACATAATCCATGGGCATCATTATTTTAAATGACATTATTTCTTGGATGAATGAGGTCTTGATAATTATTTCTATAAAATGAATCTAAATCCTCGTATTTTAAATGGATATTAGATACCTCACTATTATATATCATGTAATCCCATTACATTCATGTATACTTAAAATGGTTTAATTTTATGTCCATATTCCATCCAAAAAAACAATATTATCAAACCATGTTATTTTATAACACTTTACGTAATTAATTTATTGTGTTACTAACCTAAATTAAATTCAATATATATGTACACATATTAAAATAAATCAGATTAATATGGTACATAAAATCCTTTCTCATATTATCTTAAAATATTATAGAATCCAAAATTGTGATAGGGGTATTGATGGGGGGAAAGGTATGTGACTCCAACATTTCTAGATAGAGCCATAGATATGAGGAGAGTGAGATGCTTGATGAAATGTTCCACTAACTATAGGTTTTTACTTTTGAGTGACCTAAATTATATATTAATTTTATTACCTCACTTGTATAAATAATAATTGATGATTAACGTTATTCTCCTACCCCATAAAAAAGTTGATTGCATGTTATATGAAAAATAAATAAATTAAAATATATAGAATGTAACTCAATAAAAATATTTATGAAATGTTAAAAAATTATTATACATAATATAAAAAAACACTACCCCATTAATAACATGAAACATATGTTCAGGAATAATAATATTGGGAATAACCAATATAAATGAATATTTTAGTAATTTATTCATGTGATAACTAATTTAGGATAAATTCATCAGAAAAATAATTTATAACATTTAACAATTTTACATATTTTAAGAAAATAGTATAATCTAAATAAAAAAGAACATATAAAAATTTTATTAATATAAACACTTTCATATTCATAATTTATATGAAATATACTATAATAACATTGATTTTAAAAATAAGAATTGCTTTATAATTAAAAATTCATCACGATCCACCATAGAGCTAGTACCTAAACAACCCCACCAAAAACATGAAAGTAAACTCCCAATTGGCACATGATTTTGAAAAAAACTGAGGATATCAACGTGCAAAGATTAGGATTATTAATACATATCATAATATTATATTCAAGCATAAAAAAAACACTAAAATTTTAACATGACCTATCAATATCATGGAATTAATATCATATAAAATAATTTTTTTCAACAAAATGAAGCAATGAATAATGAAATAAAAAAATTTAACAAATATCAAAAATATGAAATATGATCAGTTAATGAAATGTGGTGGAAAAAATACTATATAATCCAAACATAAATTAAACTAATGTGAATTTACTTTCAAAACATAAAATAAAATAAAATGAACCTGAAAATATCCAACAAAACCTCAATGTGACCCATGATCACTCATCATAAGACACCATGTTTTACGATAGAACCAAAAAATATTCATTGAAATGAATCACATACTAGAAACCTGAGAGAAAATATAAGAGTTATGTAATCACAACCACATACACACACTAGTGTACATCTTGGGTGTCTAACAAACATGTCAATTAGTATAGACCAAAAACATTAAATATTTTATTTCATAATACTATCCATATATTATAGTTTGAATTGTATTTGTAAAATAATTTTTCCCATGAGAAACAATAATAAAATGATGAATAAAATTTAAGCCCTCTTTTCCATATCCATAAGTTGAAT
Source organism: Viscum album (assembly GCA_963277665.1). Classification (NCBI taxonomy): domain Eukaryota; kingdom Viridiplantae; phylum Streptophyta; class Magnoliopsida; order Santalales; family Viscaceae; genus Viscum; species Viscum album. The sequence goes on along the minus strand of OY728145.1, from coordinate 1,077,989,207 downwards.
CCCCTTTTAAATCAAATAAATCTCATCTTCCCAAAGACAATAATTTTTTACCTAATAAAAAATCAATGAAATCCATTAAAATATTTTCAAACAAATAAATGAGGACATTGAAATGGATAATAAAACAAACCATATCTTCTTTTTTACAAAAAAATCTAAAATGAAATTAGAATACAAACACTTTCATTTTAATAATACCATGCATTCCAAAAAAATTATAAATTATTTTTATAATAAAATAAATACCATAAATAACTAAAATTAAGAATCACAATAGGCATAAAGATATAAATGAACCAAAATAAAATAATCAATACTCATCTTTTGTTTAAATATGACCAAGTCAATTCTAAGGGATACAAATAAGGTTTATGTATGTCGATTCCCTAAATCATCATAAATAAAATCTATGAATTGTGGGAAACTCACTAGGATCTAATAAAAATGACACTAAACTAGGTATATAATATCATTATCTCTAGGTCCCCCCTATAATAAACCAAAACAACCCATTCATCCTTTCATCAAGAGGGACCTGCCTTGTGAAGCATAAACCCCCATTGGGGAAATCATTCCCAAGGGAAATACTTATCATACACACTCAAAGATAGTGAAACACACATAGAAACCATCTAATTAGTTACCTAGGGTTCACATAATATACATAAATGTAGTTTAAAAAAATTGAGTAACATGATTATCTAAACAATTAGTATTTAATGAAAACTAAATAAACCTCATATTTCCTAATACACCCTCTCCAAAAACATCTTATTTCACATACTTCCATTAGTTTGAATATTACACATCCCTTATATAGCAATAATATATAATGAGAATAATATAAACAATGGGGATTAACTCTATGTGTATACACAACATCAGATATGTTAATTTATAATGTTCCAAAAGGTACTTATAGCCTTGTATTATTTTTCTAATCAGTCCACCACAATATACTAAATTCATTTTTGAAATCATCCATTATAAAACATTTAAAATGGAATATTCCCTAGAAAATCAAAAAGAAACTCAAAAAAATTATATAGAATAAAAATTTAATAAAATAGTTTAAATGTGGTCTAAAACCATTAATTATATAAATCACTAAAATAAATTGATAAAAAATACATTTATAGATTTAACTAGTGTGAAACAATCCGTCTAACTAATAAATTTCTTTGAAAAATTCAATCGTACATTTTGATAAGAACGTGGAAAGATGGAAATTCTATTTAAAGTATAAAAACTATTTAAAAATAATTTTCAATATCTCATGGTTAAAATATATTGGTTTCATTTTTAAAAAATCATTAACAACATCCATTAATTATTTAACATGTAATATACAGGAATTATAGAAAATCACCTACCTCTATCTGAGAAGAAACACGTAGCCAAACATCTCATCTGATGGAGAACATCAAATTTATCCATAAGATATCATCAAAACCTCAAATCATCATATAAAGCATGGTTAAATCCATCACAACCCCATATTTATCCCCCCATAGTTATAAGGGTATTTGGGATGAAAAACAAATTGAGGGGAAGGAGGAAGATAGAGATGAGAAGAAGAAATAAAGAACAAGACTTGATTTTATGTTTGAAATTCAATGAATGGATAAATGAATAATGAGAGGATTTTTAAGAATTTAATAGATATATATAGGCTCTTATAAGGACTATATGTTAGATAATTTATGGAGAAAGGGTTTAAAAGCACATGAAATTCAAAAATATGGAACAATAAAACCACAAAAAAATTCGAACTATAAACCACAATGGAGATATTCTATTAATAAATAACACATACCCCTTCCAATACCCCCACCATAACCAGAACTAAATATGTTGAATCATATTTATAATCTATAAAAGACATCCTTGGGACAACACTACCCTATGACATAGATCACATAGTTTCGAAAGACTCAAACACCATGAGACTCAGGCCCCCATGACCAAACTATTACCTCCACTGCACATAGAGACCACATGACTACACTAAAAGAAACAAAACTGAACCATGTTCCATATGTAAACATTTTTTATAAATTATTTCAGTCTAAAAATAAAACCCTTTATAATGCATCTCTATCCTTTTAGTGTGGCCTTCCGTTGTATGAATATTTCTGAAAGTCAAGATGTATCATGTGACATGGACTCCATTTTCCATGTTGTGTTTAGCTACCATAAAGATTTAGAACTCCATAATGATTCCAAGAAAACTAGAAACCAATTTGAACAAATGTAAACTTCAAAATAAAAAAATTATATTATATTATATACTGTAGTAACATGCAAATTTCATCATACTCTCCACCATTAAACCTTCTACCCCTAAAATAAAACTGATAAAGGTAGAGCCAAATAATTTCCAAAACTGAAGAACCATTAATATAGGTGTAAGGGTAGTGAAAAGAAGAGAAGATCCTATAAAAGGGAACTGCACATACACCATCATTCATCCAAATCAATGAGAAGAGTCCTCAAGAATTACCTAAATAACCATTTTCCATCATGAATCTCTAAGAAAATAGAGACTTATAATTGCTCTCCCCTCCATGTATAATTCCTATAAAATTGTCTGACAAAATATATAAACATAGTAGAAATTTATCATAACCAGAATATCCATGTTTCATTAAATCATCAAACGAAATGACAATATTACACCATCGACAGAAAACCAGAAAATACTAGAAGAATAATATAATAGATGAACAACCACAAAAAAACATTCAAAAGATCACTCAAAATGGTCACTAATACATAATATACCTTAATAATAATGAATATAGGTGGATTATGAAAATCCATAATCGTAGAATAACATAACTTAATCCTCAACACATGAATTTAGACATCAAATAAGTTAAGGAAAAACTCACATAATATCAATTCACAGCGTTCACAAGAGAAATTATCAACATGATTCAACATTATGCCTCAAAAAATCCATCTAGTAAACCTCATTTACCAAAATGTTCCCAATGAATCACAATTATATCAATCAAGACACCCTCATCCAGTGGTCAAACCCATTCATGAACAACAATGAGAATAATAAATCATTATAGTGTGAATATCAAAAAATAACAAATTTCTATAGAAGAGCAACATAAAAGGGAACCCAAATGATACACTAAATTATGGTCAAATCAAAAATTCAATAATTCTAATCTCCTACATCAATATTTAGAAAAAAATCATTACTGAAATTAGAACAATGCTCAAAATTAACATAAATTCATATCCTCACAAAATAAATAATATTGAATTGAGATACAACTGTTGATATGGGCTAAGAGGTCACATATTCTGGGGAATGAACAACATAGGATCCCTTATTTAACACACAAGTGATCTAATTTATTAATGACTTCACACTATAAATAAAATCGAATCAAGAACAACTAAAATTCAATTCCCTCTCACACAAATAAATTTATTAATAACACAATAGCTTCCCCACATACATAGTATCATGATAATGGTTCTAAAAAAAGTTTTGAAAAATTCCTCAAAATTCACTTATACAAACTGAGATAGAGAAATAACATAAATAACCATAGTAATATATAGAAAAATTCCAAACTCTAATAATTCCACACTCATGAAACATAATGATTCACCCTTGTTTAATCTCAAGAAATATGATTTCTACAACTAATAGAACCATTAGGTGGAACTATTTTCAATATAATATCCATGAATTCCACCCATTTATGATGCTTAAAAAATAATATATCCCCACTTTATATGGTATAAAATGAAAAAACTCCCATTCATAACTAAAAAACACATACCAAAATAGTCTCATAATTTTAAAATTCAATACATTCCATAAAGAATAAAGAAATATTTATTCAAAACAACATATTATTTTGAAAGCACACAAAAATATGAAACATGTATACATATTATTAATATCCCATCTCTACCTAGGGAATATCAAAACCTTTATCCTATCTTGAAAAAACCACTCACTCTAAATTAAAAAATAATCCTTGTCAATCATCACAATTGTAGTTTTTTTTCAAAATTACTTATAAAAATATAATTTACATTACCCAACGACATAACCCTTTTATGATATTTCAATACACATTCCCATATCTCATTTTAAAATCAAACATTCTTGAAAAAACACTCAATTTTGGTCAAAATAGTATTCCAATACTCCACCAAATGGCCTTAAAACCGTAAAATATAATGTTCAAATTTCAATACGAAATATTTTGTTTCAAAAAAAATATAAAAAACACCAATCATATTTTAAAATGATCTATATCTTTACATTTCAATCAAAAACTATTTTTTAAATCTAATATATTCCCACATAGTACTATTTTCAAAAAAAAACTCATAAAAAAACACCCAAAAAATGTCAATTGAAATAGATTTCATAACATCAACATGTCAAAAAACTCTATTAATTTATTCCTATTAATAGTAATAACACCATGGTAGTATAAATATCAATGATAAAAATTATATAAAACCAATAATGACATGGTTTCCTTATTTTATGAATAAAAAATTGTTCATGAAATATCTTCTAAAATTATTCTTGAATCATTTACCTAGCCTCTAAATGATTGTCGAAACATGTTAGCTACTACTAATTCACAAACTATTCTTTCATTCCCACCAAAATCCACATTGAATCCCTGAGGAAACAGGAAAAAATTATATTGATAATAAAACCCTGATTATATTAAATCACAATCCAACAAAACAATCAATGTGGAATCCAATTCTCAACTACTCGAAGTATCTCATCTATCATTATGAAATGTGGTAATCACAAAACTAACTATGTGTAACCCGTGATGTACCAATGATAATATTATACACATACTTTTAGAAATCATATATAATTAGAATGCATTTCATGAAACATTAATTTTTTAAATCTTGTGTCCAATACTATTTTATAATCTATGGGTCAATCTACCACCAAATTCACACCTGAACCAATATGCCAATGGCTCGAAGAACATTACTAATTTATTTGGGTTGTCAAAATATCAAAGTGTTTTAATATGAAAATTTCAAATTGTTATCACCCTCAAATAAGCATCTATTAAAGAATAAAAAATTAATCAAAGAATATTGAATGAACTTTCAAAGCATGTTAAATTTGGGCATACCAAATTAGTTGATCTGATTAAAAATCCCATTGTAAAATGTATTAAAAATTAAACTCACATAAAAATAATAATTGTATCACCAATTCAAAATAGGAATACTATGATACAGTGAGAATGAAACCTAAAATACTCTAGGCATGTTTGGGTGATACAAAATCCCAAAAAAAGAAATGAAACTCAGTCATCTCAAGAAAAAACTATATGTGATCCACGACCACCCACAATATTAGAGAAAATTTGATTAAAGAAACAATGAAAATTCATAAAATTAGAAAAAATAAATGGAAGATAAGATAAAACATAATGTCTATATACTCGCACACACAATATTCTATATGTGGTGTATGCCAAATATAATCAATTATATTTCACCGAAGATTCTATGCATTTCATTTCATATTAAATTACAAAAATTATATTATGAACATAATTTTTGAAATAGGGTACCTACATGATAAATTATAATGAACGAAAATATCACATTTGGGCCATTTTATTTCAAATTGCAGAAATTAAATCCCTTTTTAAAATTAGTGGGGCTCATTGTCCATTAAAAACATTGAAATCAATAATAAAATAAAATAATTACATTATATTCACTTTCATTCATAGATTATAATAAATTTTAATTTTTTAAAAAAACCCGCCATTTCATTCACATTTTCCAAAAAAATATATAATTCATTTTTAGATCAAGTGACGTTTCATTTTCCATGAAAACAACTTTTAAATAAATTTATAAAATAATTTGAAAATAACTTATATATCTAAAAAAGTATAGGGATTAAAAAATTAAGAAACAAATATTAATAAAGTATCATAAAACCACCCACAACCATTGTATTATTCCATGTAACTAAACTAAATATTGGGTATGTAAATATGTTGCATATATCTTGATCCCCTAAATCATATTCAACAGGATATATGAATCCTAGAAAATAGACTAGGTCCTAAAATGAATGATTCATAACCTTTTTCACCATATCACTTTCTCGAGGACCCCATTATATGAAACTAGAATATACAATTCAAACATCCCTTATAAGGTTCTTATTGAGGGAAATATGAACCCCTTGGGGGAATAAGCTACCTCGAGAACAATAAATCATAATAAAACTATGATATAATAGCACACATCAAGACCTTCTTATTATTATCCTAGGATTCAAATCAAATCTATAAATACATGTCATAAATAACAAGTAAAATGATAATCATAGAAACCAATATTTTAAAGAAAAGGTAATAAAACATTTCTCATACCAAACACAAAAAATCAAAACAAAATATTTCAAAATCATGAAGCTGCATCAATAATAAACATCACCTATATGATCATAATTCTAAGTGATAATTATATAAAAAAAGTGTCTGAACAATGTCTATGGAGACAACATAAGATAATATCATTTGAAATGTTCTAAATATCCTTCCCACTATTATAATTGGATTTCCTAACATTCAACCACCATATTTGAAAACCTAATATTAGAAATCATTCACTAAAAATAATTTAAAATTTTCACATTCCCTTTAAAATTCAACAATACATCACAAATATCCTGAAATAAAAAAATGGTATTTATACAATTAATAATTACTGAACCCATTAAATTTAAATCTCACTATTATAAATAATTAAAAAACCCCATTGAAAATTGATCATAGGTAAAACAAGCATTTAAACACTGAAATTCCATTGGAAAAGACATTCCAGAATTTTCTCAAGCACATGGAATATATCAAAATATCTACAAGTAAAAAAACCATTTAATAAAATTTTCAATCACTCATGGGTAAAACATATTTGATTAATTATTAAATTAATTAATATAAGACAATAAAAAATAACATTGAATTGAATAAAAAAATGAATTAAAAACACCAACCTTGATCCAAGTAGAAACAACTTGAAACACATTTCCTTCTATAGAGAACACATAATCGAGAATGAAAATGCCCTAGACCCCTAAACATTTAAACCCATTGGTTAGATCTAACAAGAACCCTAATTTGAAACTATATGATGACAACTGATTCTTTGTGGTTGATAAATGGAGGGGAATGTGAAATCGATGATTCATGAATAAGGAACTAACCACAAGATATGTTTAAAATCAATGTAACGGAGAATGAAACCATGGAAGGAGGAAGAAGAAGATGAAGGGGTTCCATGGGATAACCCTTGGTCCAAAAACTATAGATATTTGGGATTAAGGGTATAAAACCCCTAAAATTTTATTGGGTTAAAATGGAAAAACCACAAAAATTAAATAGTCTAGAAAGGAATATTTCCCACATGTTTGAAATATTGTCATCAAATGTGTTTATAAAATCCTCTAAAACAGTGATAGAAATTTTGAAATATTTGACAGCATTTTACAACTGTATTTCTAAACGATGTAGGAACAACTTTTATCCTTCATCTTCAATAACTAGAGGCATAACTAAAGGGAAACCATTATGAAATAGTCCAATAACCAACAGATCATTTATTCAAATCACGACACAACCTTACAAATTACCATTTATTAAATATGGAATAACCTAACATGCATTTAGATAGGTTATTATAACCTTGAAACTAAGTTCCTCTTATTGTATATAATATTATAAAATAAATAAAATGAATCTTGAGAAGGTCTAAATACTTAAAACATCAAAAAACCTAGTTAAAAAGTGAAATCGTGAAAGTTGAGGTATTAGTGATTACATTAGAAGAAATAACGAAAATGATGTAGTTATTTATTCGATATCCCCACCATAATTATTTCCAATGAATCATTCATAGTACTATTAAAATATATTTATCATTTTTAACCTCATTGATTACATTGGCTCTAAAAAATTATTTTATAGAGTTTATTAATGCCCAATAATATGAATATTAAATCTTTTTCATTTCATTTGTTCCTAATGTAGAACACCAACATGAGAATCCAATGATATACATATAGTTCTTCAATGATCATTCCCAATAATAATCTTTGCACATAATTATATCATAAATGAGAAACCATAATGTTCAGAAGGGTAATCTTCAACAAACATTAAATTATAAGGACAAGAACACCATTAAAAAAATTAAAATATATAATAATATAGTAGATATAAATATTAAATTTCATGGATTTCTAAAGCAACTCGTACATAATTAACACAACATATATTACATTATTAAAATCATAATATTTTTGGATATCAATAATGTTGTGTAAATATTTATAGATTCACATATAATTTTTTTATTTAACCCTAAAACAATAATTATGAATATATATACAGTGAAGGAATAACTAAATAATAAATATATGACATTGATACAAATTAAAATAATCAATATTAACTTGTATTTAATAAACAAATATTAAAAAATATCATATTTTTATTTTTATGAAAACACATTATTCATGCATGTGTAATCATCATATTTTTATGGCATGAATTTATAGTAAGAATGAATGTTTACAAGAATCATTTTAAATTTATTTATGAATTTGAATAATCCTAAAATCAACTATATTAATTATCCTTTGTATTATAAAAACTATCGAGTGTAATTTCATCTATGTATGTATAATTTTAATTTACATGCGAAAATCATTTATTGTTTTTCATAAACATCATATACCGTATGATAAATATTTTTCTATAAATAATAAAATCCTTTTATACATAGAACTAATTATTCATTACACTACAAGATCATTTAACACACCACAAGAATTAGAAAATAAATTATATTCATTACAAAACCAACATGTAAGGATTAAGAAATTCCTTTTTATGGATTAGAAAGACATTCTTAGCAATGTATATTGCTCTAAATGTTTCTATAAAATAGATTATTATTGAAATTAATAATTGAATAAATACATTAAATTTTTTAATTAATCTAATATTTAATAAAACATAAATAAAATATATCAATATTAAGCCATTTTCATTTTCATTCTAGATAAAATAAAATTATATTCTAGTACTGATAAAAATACTAGGTGATGTGGAATGGAGGCACAAAATAGTATGACGATATTATAAGATAAAACAATTGAGGAATACATCTAAATTAGAATGATCACTAAAATCTAAATTTACCTCACTCCTAATTTTTATCTTATTATATTGACCAGGAAACAACACCCCTACGACATAAAATAGTTATTAAAATGGGATACTATCTATAATCTCCTCATACATTGGAAGAGTACTCATACCATGATTTTTTACAATATTTACATCCTATTACATATATATTTTGGTGAGTAATACACTTAAGAGTATAAATTTTTCCAAGATATGGTATCAATCATAAAATCATAGGTAACAACCAAGAACCATTCAAAAATACCATTTAAATAATATCGACAATATAATTATTATTGGAATTTTTATCAATGATCTTAAATACAAGATAATCCATCATTTCAATAATGAAACCAAAATGGTGTTAAATTATGGGATTAGTTCTATTAAATACAAAGGAATAATTTTATAAAAATAACTTTTTGAGAAATATGTTCTGTAAATCATGATAAAGATCATGAAATAGCCTTTTTAGGACCAAACTATGTGATTATGATGTCCTAAAAAAGGTAAAAAATTGGTGTAGTTGGGAATCCATTTTAATAGGACCAAACACATCATTAACCATTTAAATATTAATTAAAACATTATAATAATTCATAATAACTCAAAATACACTATTCCATGAAAAATATTTCAATTTCCACTTAAATGATCATAGTTTATATTTTTCCAAAAAACATGATCTAAATTAATTTCTTGAAAAAAACAATTAGATACATAGATATAAAAAATGTTCTATTATGTCAAATGAACACCAAACTAAAAAAATAATAAAAAAATTAGTATCAACCTATGTATTAAATAAAACATTTATATTAAATAGACAGTTGATTAATAATGAAGCAATTCATGGGTCCATAAATAATTCAACATGCATGAAATCATCTACTTGAAAAAAAATAACTAGTGTGTGAAGTTTTAAATCCACCATAAGGTAACATGATGATCCCTTAATTGATTATAAAGTAAACTATTATATTAAAACCCAAAATTAAAATCATATGTTTCATGGACCAACCCTCTATGATGCCACCTTGTCCAGTAGTAAACTAAGTGTTCTACCCTAACCCTACCCCAAATTGGTGATGGGATAGTGATTAGTATCAAGTAATAATATCACATATGATTGGGCGACATATCGTAATGAATTGTATAAAAACGCAATACTCTATATAAAGAATTCTAATTTAGGATATATAATAAAAAATATATTTAATATATAATGAAAGTGACAAATGCTAAGACCCAAAAAGAAGAACTGGATAATAATATATAATTTAAAAAGGGCGAAATACATCCCCAACATGCCTAGTGTAAAAACAACCTGAATAAACAATGTTTTGGAGATATCAAAAATTCACTAACTATAATAATATACGAGGTTAACTCTCTTCTATAACAACGAAAATTCAGGGTTCTGCATAATACATGATACACACTGCTGAAATTTCCATATATCAGTGTCTATATAAATAACCAATATTATCACCTAAAAAAATTAACAGATAGTGTAATGGTCTTATTAAATCCCCCAATGATGAATACCACCAATATATGTAATATGTACTTGTAAACATTAAACCCCAAATATTCTTAATGAGATGGAACATGGAACTCCATCTTCCAAATCAATTTCCAAGCTTGTCAAATAATTTCGTAACCCATAGAAACCAAGGAATCTAATATTCTATCTTATATAACCTCATAGCATCTCATTTGATATTGTGGGTTTGGTAATTGCATTCTAATATAAGTTAATGTCGATGTATTACCAAACTCTTGAGGGATTAATTTCTCCTCATTGAACAAGATCTTCTAACAACGGAGTACGAAACTCCATAATTATAACGACCCATACTTTACATACATTGTTAATACTTCAAAATTGAAGCACACTTATTACAACATATGATAAAACCACAAAGGACCGTATAGGTATAGTGTCTTTAGAAACTGGGAAACATAAACAACTGGTTCATAAATCTTCTACAGTGTCTCCCATTTATTTCATCATATCTAGGGTCCCTTTTAGCATATTCTACTTAATATCCATCTTCCTGACCTGGGGAAAAGAAAACATAAAAGGGTGAGCTCAAATGCTCAGCAAGGGCAAATAAAGGAAATAAAAATCATATCATATCTTTATGAAAATCAAAACCCGCAAAAGAGATCATAATATTTTAACATGGAATAAATCATAGAAGTGAAAATGAGATCCCCATAATCATAACATAAAACTTGAAACTTTGTGGCATGCACACATAATCATGGAAAATCATTTCTTGTTAGTCATGACTTATTGCCAAGACTATCTTAGTGGACAAAGTCCCTTTCTGAACCGAGTTCACTCCTCGTTTCAGTCCTGTATCACTGAACCGAAATAACCTTCCGTTCCAGCCATGTCTATCTCATGAGATATAAAATCTTTACCCAATGCATTGGAGGGAGATATAGGTCCCACCCATCTTATAATGAATCCTTTCTTATGTGTGCCACATAATCATAAATCATACATCATCGCATAACCCATGTAATAAAAATGGGATTCTTAAACAACATGACATCATAAAACAATTCATATAAGATAAAGGAATTCATAAAAATTTTTCCATCACAAAATCACCAAATCCATGTAATAATAGGGGTAAAAACAGAACCCTTTTATTATCTTAGATGGAAAATAATTTTGATAAAATACTTGAACTTCATTCTTGAGGAAAATATCCTTTCTACTTCAAAAACACTTTTCCTTTCTTAACATGTCATAAAACTTTAAAATAAAAGAAGTTGATTAAAAATAAACTTTAAAACTTTTAAAGGAAGCTTCTTGGAAATAATGTTTTAAAAATCCATTCATGCCGTATAAGTTAAAAAAAACATTCTTCGTACTTTTGTCGGAAAAGTCAAAAAGTACCTCGTACGAAAAACGACAAAAGATTCCTTTCATTTCTTTTACTAAAAACTCACCGAAGGGTAAAAATGGATTTAAACAATTGTATTTGGATGGAAATAATATTACATATTTATGAAACATGGATGTGGATGATAAAATACACCCCAGTAAATACTTACGAATAAACAATCTCGGATAAAAATGAGATTGTGATATTTTCCCTTACCTTAGGTCCAATTTGCCTTGTATGTGTCCGAAGCTCCTGTATAATGGTTTAAATAATGTTATTGACTTATTCCAGAATCATACATGTTGATATGATATCATATATGGTCATATTATTAGCTTCTTGTTAGTAATATTTCATTGTTACTTGTTACTCGGGTCTTTATAACTTTTTGTTCTTATGCGTGTTTTGCCGAATAAATTCTTATTCTTATTTCAAGGTTATAGATACCTTATATCCAGAATGGTATTAGTGTAACATATATCATATTTATTCATTCAATTCATTTATATAATTACTATGTAATGATGATCATGTAGAACGAGTCGCATCACATCGTGGAGACGGTATTCCGTACGTACGCACGAGTGATGATATCGTTCCTATGATCATGGAATTGTATTGGAGTATATATATATATTATTTCAGTTTCAATATTACTTCATAATAATCATATATAGTTACTTATTACACCATTATAACCATCCTTGTAAGGTGATGGTGGAAAAATAGATTACACCACGGCGTGGAGACGGTATTCCGTACGTATGCACGCGCGGTGATTTCATTTTTCCGTAGGATGGATAGAAGGTGAATTAGGGTTGTTTCATATTTATAATAACATATCAGTATGTAAGTAATACTGAGGTTATTACTTTGTCATGAAACAACTAAAGAAGAAGAAGTTGAAGACGAAAGAAATTGAAAAGATCGGTAATCGATATTACCTCTTCTTTGGAACGCCTCTTTGAATCCTCCACTTAAGGAACTAAGATTGGTCTTTGGAGAAGACCAGGACCTCTAGGATTATTCTAGGGAAGTGGAGAGGATAAAATGGCAGGGGTTGGCCGAGCTTGAGTGCTCAATTTGGTGTGAGGAGGAGGGGGAGGAGGTGCCCTTTTATAAGGGAGGAGAGGGGCACCTTAGGAATATCTCAAAATATTATTTTATATTAAAGTCAAAATCGGTTTATAATGGTTCCAAAGGGTCTTATTTCGAAGATAAAGTGGGGAAGGGTCGAAATCCCATCAACCAATAGGATTTAGACAAGTTTAGGGTATTATTTTAACCTTATTAATTAGATTTAACTCTAAGTTAAATAATTTAACTTTTACCATGTCTTTTTGTTTTCTTTCACTATATGGTTAATACACTTACTATAACATGCCAAACGATCCCCAAATTGTTTATTATTAAAATATATATCCTTATCTAAGTCATTTGGCCGAACCTTAGATTTTTAGGAATACAATAACAATTAATAATATAATATTTGATTTAAAAACTATTTTGTGTCAATTTTGACACTATTTGATATATGATTTTTGTGAAAGTCATAACAGAATTATATGTTCGAACCAAGTTGATTAAATCAACATTAATATATCATAGTAACCTATATAATTAGTGGAATTCATAAAAAGTCTTAAATTACATTTATTTTGGTATTTATATTATCAATTTTGTCAATATTTCATTAACAAGATAATTACTGCATCATCTTTGTGTCATAAATAAATTAAATTATTTGATGTCTAAAAATTACAAATAAAATACCATCATGTAGGAAATATTTTTAGCTTTCTAATGAATATTTACAATCGAATTTATCATATGTATAACCCCATATTAAAAATGATTTACTTATTAAACATTGATTTTAACTATTTTAACCTTTCTTTAAATAAATTAATAATAAATGTCCTAATCTAATCCAAGTGGGCCTAAATGGTCATATTTTATTCCTAAGTTTGTTTTTGGTCGAATTACACTTGTCCAATAGAATTAGGACATGTGTTAGGGTAATATTGATATCATATTTACCCTTAGTTACCCTATTTACTATTAACCGCGGTAAAAATAGTAAAAAGTTACTATTCACCAAAAAATTATTTTCATCTCATTGAACCACATTTTAGTCCTTGATATTAACCGTGTCTCTCGGATTTTCGAAATTCCATTCACAGAAGCGGTAAAATTAAGTTTTATGTAAAATTCGGTTTTTAACCTACCACTTAGTGGTTTCACTATTCATCAAAAATTGAAAGTTTTCAGAAAAATACCAAAATTTCACCCTAGGCTAATTTCGATATTCTGAGTCCAAAAATGAAGTCCATTTTGAAAAATAAAATTTATAAAATTTCAAAAAGTGGTTATTACTATTCATAACGGCTAGTTTTAATAGTATATTGTTGTTTAGTGAAACTCGGTATTGCGTACGACGCAAGCTATCGAAGAAGGTCGCGATTGCGTGCAAAGCAAGCCAAGCAAGTGTTGTGTAGAAAAAGATTCCTTTGATGGTTTATATAACATAAAAGTCTCGGGTGTTACATTATACCCCCCTTAAAAAGAATTTCTCCCTCGAAATTCATCACTTTGTAACAAACAGATGAGGATACTTCTCCTTCATCATATCCTCAAGCTCCCATGTGGCTTCTTCAAGTTGGTGGTTCCTCCATAAAACTTTCACCAAGCGAGTGGTCTTGTTTCGTAGGACTTTTTCGCTACGATCCAGAATCTCTATCGGTTGTTCTTCATAAGAAAGATCTTGCTCCAGCGGTACAACTTCTGAGCTGAGTACATGTGAAGGATCTGGTATGTACTTTCTCAGGAGAGATACATGGAACACATCGTGAACTTGAGAGAGATTCGGTGGAAGCGCCAATCGGTAAGCTACCTTCCCAACACGATCCAGTATTTCAAAAGGACCGATATATCTAGGGCTCAACTTCCCCTTCTTTCCAAATCTCATAACCCTCTTCCAGGGAGATATTCGTAAGAACACTTTATCGCCCACTTCAAACTCTAGGTCTTTTCTTCGGTTGTCGGCATAACTTTTCTGTCGACTCTGAGCTGCTCTTATGTGTTGTTGAATAGATCTGACCTTTTCTGCCATTTCATCAACGAGATCAGGTCCTAATAGCTTTCTTTCCCCAACTTCATCCCAGCAAGTTGGAGTCCTGCATTTCTTTCCATAGAGAGCTTCATAAGGAGCCATCTGAATACTGGAGTGAAAGCTATTATTATAAGAAAATTCCACCAAAGGTAGGTGTTGATCCCAACCTCCTTTGAAATCCATAGATCAAGCTCTCAACATATCTTCTAGGGTTTGAATCGTTCTCTCAGACTGACCGTCTGTCTGGGGATGATAAGCAGTGCTGAAACTCAACTCTGTATCTAGAGTATGCTGAAGACTTCGCCAGAACTTCGAGGTAAATCTCGGATCCCGATCAGATATAATAGAAAGTGGTACTCCATGCAATCTTACCACTTCCTTTACATATATCCTGGCAAGCTGATCTAGAGAGAAATCCTCTCTAATAGGAATGAAGTGTGCAGACTTTGTAAGACGATCAACTATGACCCAGATAGCATTATTGCCTTTGGATGTTTTAGGAAGTCCTGTGACAAAGTCCATAGTGATGTTTTCCCATTTCCATTCGGGTATGGGTAATGGTTGTAACATCCCCTTAGACTTTTGTCTCTCAGCTTTAACTTGTTAACAAACCAAGCATCGAGACACATATTCAGCAACATCTCTTTTCATGCCATCCCACCAGAAGTACTCTTTCAGGTCCCTATACATCTTCGTACTTCCAGGATGAATAGAGAATGATGAACTATGTGCCTCATCCAGCAGCTCCTTCTTTAATTCAGGAATGGAAGGAACACAAACCCGATTCCTGAACTTTATTATCCCATCACAATCAAGGTTGAATTCAGGAACATTTCTCACCTTCTTTTGTAACTCGACGTCTTCTTTCTGTGCCTCTTTAATCTTCACATGTATAGATGGTTGAACATTCATTTGAGAAAGATAAGATTTTTCCCTTTCCGTTATAATTCCAAGATCCATCCTTTGTAAATCCATAAATATTGGATCTTTTGTGATCCTCATCATGGATAAACTAGCATGGTCTTGTCGACTTAATGCATCTGCCACCTTGTTTGCTTTCCCAGGGTGGTAATGGATTGAGCAGTCATAATCCTTAATCAGCTCCAACCATCTTCTTTGACGCATATTCAACTCCTTTTGTGTGAAAATATACTTTAAACTTTTATGATCAGTATAAATATCACACCTTTCACCATAAAGGTAATGCCTCCAGATCTTTAATGCAAATATTACCGCAGCCAACTCCAAATCATGTGTTGGGTAATTTTGCTCATGGATTTTCAACTGTCGTGAGGCATAAGCTATCACCATATCATTTTGCATAAGAACACACCCCAATCCCTTCTTGGATGCATCACTGTAGATCACAAACCTTTCTCCATTACAAGGCAGTGTGAGCACAGGTGCACTGGATAACCTTCTTTTCAACTCCTTGAAATTCTCTTCACATTCCTCTGTCCAGACAAACTTGACTCCTTTCCGAGTCAACTTGGTGAGGGGATTAGATAATCGTGAAAAATCTTTTACAAAACGTCGATAATATCCAGCCAAACCAAGAAAACTTCGGATCTCAGTTACTGTTGTTGGTCTCGACCATCTTTCGATAACCTCTGTTTTTGCTGGATCCACAGATATCCCCTCTTTTGAGATTATGTGACCCAAAAATGCAACTTTTTGAAGCCAAAATTCACACTTGGTAAATAAAGCTTCTCCTTTCTCAGGGTCTTCAATATAATTCTCAAGTGATCTTCATGCTCTTCCTTGCTCTTTGAATAGACAAGAATATCGTCTATAAAGACTACCACAAATTGATCAAGATAGTCTCTAAAGACTCTATTCATTAGATCCATGAAGATAGCAGGGGCATTAGTAAGACCAAATGGCATCACTATAAATTCATAGTGTCCATACCTTGTACGGAAAGCCGTCTTTGGTATATCCTCCCTTTTGACCCTTAATTGATGATACCCTGAACGAAGATCAATCTTGGAAAAGTATTGAGCTCCGCGTAGTTGGTCAAATAAGTCATCAATGCGTGGGAGAGGATATTTGTTCTTGATAGTGATCTTGTTAAGTTCTCGATAATCAATGCAGAGTCTCATTGATCCATCTTTCTTCTTAACAAATAGAACAGGTGCTCCCCAAGGTGACGCACTAGGGCGTATGAATCCCTTATCAAGATTCTCTTGGAGTTGCTTCTTCAATTCCTGCAACTCAATTGGGGCCATTCTATAAGGTGTCTTTGAAATAGGCAAAGCACCCGGTACGAGTTCTATTGAAAACTCAACTTCACGATTTGGTGGAAGACCCGGTAATTCCTCCGGAAAGACATCATCAAACTCCCGTACAATGGGCATATTCTTAATCGTAAGTTTCTCTCCAACCATTTGAGATACATAACCTTCATTTAGTGGAATCATGACCCATAAGATGGAAGGAATTTCCACTGGAAGGTTATGTTCATCCTTGCATTGATAGACGATCATAGATTGATCTGGAATATGAAATGTGACTTCCCTTCTTTGGCAATTGATATGAGCTCCGTATAAAGAAAGCCAATCCATGCCAAGAATCACATCAAATTCCACTATAGGAAGGATCACAAGATTTGCAGGAAGCACTTTCCCACAAACTTCGATCGGAGAAGAATTATAAACTTTTGATGCGATTGATGTGCCATTAGGTGTTGTCACAGCTAACTCAACATCTAATTGTTGAGGTAATACGGTGATACCCTTAGAAAAGTCTTCAGAAATAAAAGAGTGGGTGGATCCAGAATCAAATAAAACATTTGCTACTTTAGAGTGGATGGTAAGTGTACCTTTCACCACATCGTTATCGTACTCCACATTGCTGATAGAAATTGCATGTGACTTTCCTTTGTCTTTAGCCTTAAGAGTTTGTTGACGTCGACCATCATCATCAACCCTTGGATTTGGGCATTGATTGGCATAATGCCCCATCTCCTTGCACTTGAAACATTGAAGTGTAGTAGGATCATTCTGTGTATCCCTTCCTTTGTTTGCGTCATTAGACATCTTCTTCCCATTATCACGGCATTCAAATGCCCGATGACCTTCCTTTCCACATTTAAAACATTTACTTGTCCCTTTAAGACAACTCCCTCCATGTTTCTTTCCACACTTTGAGCATAAGGGAAAGTTCATCTTCTTTTCAGTGTGCTCTTTAGAGTTTCCTTTGAATTCCATCTTCCTCTTCTTATCAAACCCATGTGACTGATGGGTTACTCCAATCTCCATCTCGACTTTGAGAGCACATCGAACGATTTCCTCGTAGCTATTGAAGTCCCTTATGGCTAACGCCCTTCGAAGACTTGGTTTTAAGCCACTAAAGAATCGATCGATCTTACTCTCAGGTTGGATAATAATACCAGAAGCGTACCTTGCAAGTCTTGTAAAATTTGCTTCATAGGTACTAACAGATTCATCATCCCTTTGCTTCAGTTCAAGGAACTCTTTCTCCATCTTTGTTCGGAGAATACGAGGGAAGTACTTTTTGAAAAATAAGTTCTTGAACTCGTCCCATTCCATAGACTCAATTTCATCCCTTTGCCTCGTATTCTTAACAAGATTCCACCATTGATCAGCATCTCCTTCTAAACGATACACTGCTAGGATGACCTTATCATGTTCAGAACATTGAAGAACTGAAAATATCTTTTCAGTAGTACTAATCCATTGTTCAGCAACTAATGGATCAGTAGATCCACTGAAAGAAGGTGGACGCTGCCTCATGAAGGATTCAACAGAATGTTGCTCCCTCCTTTGCTCGTTTGGAAATCCTGCATGATTCATAGCTTGAGAAAGTTGTGTGAGCATGGCTACAAGATTTTGCATTCCATCTCCCATATTGTTTGGTTGCTCAGGGGGACAATCATTGCATTGCCCATCGCATTCCGCATTAACACGGTTCCTTCGGGTTCCAGCCATTGACTAAATCCAAGAAGAATAGTGTGAGCAACACTAATTATAATAGGAAACCACATAATTCAAGAATAAAATTTTCATGCTTAAGGTCTTATCCTAGGTTATTCAAGTCCATTTCTAAAACACTAAGATTGTGTTCTATGCTTAGACTTATCCTTAGGGTTTTTACTAAGGCTTTCACATCCTAGTTTCCAAAGGTTGACTATAACCTCCCTCTGATACCAACTATAACGACCCATACTTTACATACATTGTTAATACTTCAAAATTGAAGCACACTTATTACAACATATGATAAAACCACAAAGGACCGTATAGGTATAGTGTCTTTAGAAACTGGGAAACATAAACAACTGGTTCATAAATCTTCTACAGTGTCTCCCATTTATTTCATCATATCTAGGGTCCCTTTTAGCATATTCTACTTAATATCCATCTTCCTGACCTGGGGAAAAGAAAACATAAAAGGGTGAGCTCAAATGCTCAGCAAGGGCAAATAAAGGAAATAAAAATCATATCATATCTTTATGAAAATCAAAACCCGCAAAAGAGATCATAATATCTTAACATGGAATAAATCATAGAAGTGAAAATGAGATCCCCATAATCATAACATAAAACTTGAAACTTTGTGGCATGCACACATAATCATGGAAAATCATTTCTTGTTAGTCATGACTTATTGCCAAGACTATCTTAGTGGACAAAGTCCCTTTCTGAACCGAGTTCACTCCTCGTTTCAGTCCTGTATCACTGAACCGAAATAACCTTCCGTTCCAGCCATGTCTATCTCATGAGATATAAAATCTTTACCCAATGCATTGGAGGGAGATATAGGTCCCACCCATCTTATAATGAATCCTTTCTTATGTGTGCCACATAATCATAAATCATACATCATCGCATAACCCATGTAATAAAAATGGGATTATTAAACAACATGACATCATAAAACAATTCATATAAGATAAATGAATTCATAAAAATGTTTCCATCACAAAATCACCAAATCCATGTAATAATAGGGGTAAAAACAGAACCCTTTTATTATCTTAGATGGAAAATAATTTTGATAAAATACTTGAACTTCATTCTTGAGGAAAATATCCTTTCTACTTCAAAAACACTTTTCCTTTCTTAACATGTCATAAAACATTAAAATAAAAGAAGTTGATTAAAAATAAACTTTAAAACTTTTAAAGGAAGCTTCTTGGAAATAATGTTTTAAAAATCCATTCATGCCGTATAAGTTAAAAAAAACATTCTTCGTACTTTTGTCGGAAAAGTCAAAAAGTACCTCGTACGAAAAACGACAAAAGATTCCTTTCATTTCTTTTACTAAAAACTCACCGAAGGGTAAAAATGGATTTAAACAATTGTATTTGGATGGAAATAATATTACATATTTATGAAACATGGATGTGGATGATAAAATACACCCCAGTAAATACTTACGAATAAACAATCTCGGATAAAAATGAGATTGTGATATTTTCCCTTACCTTAGGTCCAATTTGCCTTGTATGTGTCCGAAGCTCCTGTATAATGGTTTAAATAATGTTATTGACTTATTCCAGAATCATACATGTTGATATGATATCATATATGGTCATATTATTAGCTTCTTGTTAGTAATATTTCATTGTTACTTGTTACTCGGGTCTTTATAACTTTTTGTTCTTATGCGTGTTTTGCCGAATAAATTCTTATTCTTATTTCAAGGTTATAGATACCTTATATCCAGAATGGTATTAGTGTAACATATATCATATTTATTCATTCAATTCATTTATATAATTACTATGTAATGATGATCATGTAGAACGAGTCGCATCACATCGTGGAGACGGTATTCCGTACGTACGCACGAGTGATGATATCGTTCCTATGATCATGGAATTGTATTGGAGTATATATATATATTATTTCAGTTTCAATATTACTTCATAATAATCATATATAGTTACTTATTACACCATTATAACCATCCTTGTAAGGTGATGGTGGAAAAATAGATTACACCACGGCGTGGAGACGGTATTCCGTACGTACGCACGCGCGGTGATTTCATTTTTCCGTAGGATGGATAGAAGGTGAATTAGGGTTGTTTCATATTTATAATAACATATCAGTATGTATGTAATACTGAGGTTATTACTTTGTCATGAAACAACTAAAGAAGAAGAAGTTGAAGACGAAAGAAATTGAAAAGATCGGTAATCGATATTACCTCTTCTTTGGAACGCCTCTTTGAATCCTACACTTAAGGAACTAAGATTGGTCTTTGGAGAAGACCAGGACCTCTAGGATTATTCTAGGGAAGTGGAGAGGATAAAATGGCAGGGGTTGGCCGAGCTTGAGTGCTCAATTTGGTGTGAGGAGGAGGGGGAGGAGGTGCCCTTTTATAAGGGAGGAGAGGGGCACCTTAGGAATATCTCAAAATATTATTTTATATTAAAGTCAAAATCGGTTTATAATGGTTCCAAAGGGTCTTATTTCGAAGATAAAGTGGGGAAGGGTCGAAATCCCATCAACCAATAGGATTTAGTCAAGTTTAGGGTATTATTTTAACCTTATTAATTAGATTTAACTCTAAGTTAAATAATTTAACTTTTACCATGTCTTTTTGTTTTCTTTCACTATATGGTTAATACACTTACTATAACATGCCAAACGATCCCCAAATTGTTTATTATTAAAATATATATCCTTATCTAAGTCATTTGGCCGAACCGTAGATTTTTAGGAATACAATAACAATTAATAATATAATATTTGATTTAAAAACTATTTTGTGTCAATTTTGACACTATTTGATATATGATTTTTGTGAAAGTCATAACAGAATTATATGTTCGAACCAAGTTGATTAAATCAACATTAATATATCATAGTAACCTATAAAATTAGTGGAATTCATAAAAAGTCTTAAATTACATTTATTTTGGTATTTATATTATCAATTTTGTCAATATTTCATTAACAAGATAATTACTGCATCATCTTTGTGTCATAAATAAATTAAATTATTTGATGTCTAAAAATTACAAATAAAATACCATCATGTAGTAAATCGTTTTAGCTTTCTAATGAATATTTACAATCGAATTTATCTTATGTATAACCCCATATTAAAAATGATTTACTTATTAAACATTGATTTTAACTATTTTAACCTTTCTTTAAATAAATTAATAATAAATGTCCTAATCTAATCCAAGTGGGCCTAAATGGTCATATTTTATTCCTAAGTTTGTTTTTGGTCGAATTACACTTGTCCAATAGAATTAGGACATGTGTTAGGGTAATATTGATATCATATTTACCCTTAGTTACCCTATTTACTATTAACCGCGGTAAAAATAGTAAAAAGTTACTATTCACCAAAAAATTATTTTCATCTCATTGAACCACATTTTAGTCCTTGATATTAACCGTGTCTCTCGGATTTTCGAAATTCCATTCACAGAAGCGGTAAAATTAAGTTTTATGTAAAATTCGGTTTTTAACCTACCACTTAGTGGTTTCACTATTCATCAAAAATTGAAAGTTTTCAGAAAAATACCAAAATTTCACCCTAGGCTAATTTCGATATTCTGAGTCCAAAAATGAAGTCCATTTTGAAAAATAAAATTTATAAAATTTCAAAAAGTGGTTATTACTATTCATAACGGCTAGTTTTAATAGTATATTGTTGTTTAGTGAAACTCGGTATTGCGTACGACGCAAGCTATCGAGGAAGGTCGCGATTGCGTGCAAAGCAAGCCAAGCAAGTGTTGTGTAGAAAAAGATTCCTTTGATGGTTTATATAACATAAAAGTCTCGGGTGTTACAATAATAAAAGGAACTATGCCCTGATGGTCCCTGGGAACCTTATTCAATTAGTACCAAACTATATTGATCATATAGGGGACTATTTCCATGTACATTTTTAAGAGTAGTGACTCCATTATCTTAATTTAGTTGATCCACACCCCTTGAATGAGGGGGGGGGGTGTACAAGACACATAAACCTTTTCATGGTTTATCACCAAATCATCAACACATAACAAGGGGACTACCAAACCCCAAGGCATGCTATGTTTGTTATAATAAATCTTATTCATTGGATCTAGGGATAAAAACCACATACAAACCCATAACAAGGAATTGATAACATCATGTGGTCTAATGAATTTCAACATCTCCATATATGTTGAAAAAATATTAGGATATTCTATACCCCCAATATTATATGAATCATTTATGAAAGGATTTGTAAAATCCCATGAAGTTTCATTTCAGGTGATCCTATCTATGACTCAAAATATTCATGAATTGATACATAATAACATTTCACATTGAATGAAAAACTATTTTCTAGAAATAATGAATCTTATCACACTATAAATTGCATCTATGATCCTCATGTATAAATAGTAATAAGAATGTTCAAACTATTGTGATCACTTTTATATTGTATCCTAAACAACATTGTCCCGATACAGGATAAGTGTGATTCACTTTTAAAATCAATCCTCCATGTAGGATTTTTTCCCTTATACTATAATGTACAAATGATAAGGGAGTGGTCATGGAGAAACGTAGAGTGTTTTAGTGTGATCCTACAATGATTTCATTGAGAAATTAATAAGACCCTGCATCATTGAGTTATCTTTGAATGTTGTGGCCCTACACTATAATGAAATTGTTATTGTTGTTTCGATCATACACCATCAATTCTGTGTTTTTCCTCCACTAAATATACACAAATCCATAATTCAGACTTCTAAAAGAGGGTAGTGTTTTCCACTCAATAGAACCATGAATAGAATATGAAAATAGAAGAAAAAAATTGGTAATGTAAAATAAAAAATAAAAATTAATCAAAAAAGCACAATTCCAAAATGGAAAATTATCAATGGAATTGACACTGATCAACATTCATAAAATTATGATGAAATGATTAAAAATAATAGATTTATTGACAATTTAATCATATTATAATGAATCATTCTATGTGAAATGAGTTCATTCATGGATATTAATTGATAATAATTAATGAATCAATATTCTAAGAGTGCCATGGTATCACCCAACTATCATTGTCAGTCTAAATATCATCCTATATGACTATGGTTTCATAGATTCACCAAAAGAGGTTTATACTTCAAGGGATTAAAAAAATATTATTGAGGGAGATATTAGGAACTATTAATAAAGGACACATGGGCCAACCCATTATTCATGCATTTAAATTTTTGCAATACTACTCTTTAAAGATGGATGAAAAGAAAATAGAAATTTGTATCATCATATCAGAATGCCCCTTATTCAACAGAAGTTCTATGTTCCATAGTTTTTTAATAAGCCTTCGTAACTCCTCAAATATCATGCTCATCCTTAATAACTACATGAGGACCCTTGTTGCAGTATAGCACAAGGTCTTATATGATAATCATTAAAACATTTATAAACATGGAATAAATCAAATCATCATGGAACAACCAATACATTATAAGATACATATATTGTCCATGAACATATTTTTCATCATCTGTTATACTAAATCATGGTAAGAATACAACTTCCATCATATCCTTCATAACCACATTGAAATTAAAAATCATTGAGAAAACAAGAACACCCTGATTTATGGGAACTAATGAAAATAAATTAATTAAAATAACAGAAAAATATATATTCTCACATTATCAACACATTCATGAATTATCACCTTGATGAAAAAACCACCCATGATAGAGAGGGTATTAAGCATACATCTAAACCATACATTCCCTTGATCTATTCAAAAATTTATTGTATTTACACCATAGAAATAGTTATGTTATACATGAACTTTATTGGTCCCATATAGATAATCCTTGATCACCACCAAATAATATAATATGATTCAGTAATCACCGAATCCCAACTCCAGATGGATGATGAATTGTTACGGATCATGAATGTAATTCCTTATCTATGTCATGTTTAATAAATTGTGTACCTGATAAAATTTTGTGGATTGTTATTTTAAGTAATTCACCATATACACTATGTTTACGATATTGAAGGATCCAATAATCCTCAAGTACAACTTTCTCCATAAACCAAACCAATCTAAACAATTCCATTTAGAGAACTTCAATAATTCGTGGTCTCCGTCATCAAATGCCAATTTCCACTATAAATATTTATTATATGATGTAAAACAATTTATGTATCTTCATCCACTCTAATATCATATGAACCATCTACATCATCAGTCATATCTACTCTTGAAAAATAAATAATGATGGTCCAATAACTGTCTAAAAGACTAGTGATCAATATGGTCTCCCACACATGGCTTAAAAAGGTTGTATATGAGTAACAATGTGGAATTTGATTTTTATGTAAACTATGCTAATGTTATGTAATTCTCGAACCTCTGAAAAAAAGCTAACACAAATTCTATAGTCATGTATTCCTATTAAAGATGGTTCTCTGTATTTTATCACAACATAGAGGGAGAGACACACCAATTATCTATAATTGGGTACTGATTTCTTCATATGAACTCCTCCATAATTAGAACATGAAATAAAAATACTTGCCATATATTAATATTGAATGTATTTAAGGATTCTATAAAATATCCTCCTTTTTTAATAATCTAATGAATTACAAAAAGCTATCATACCAAATAGGAAGGATATAGACTGACCTGTTTAGTCAATTGATTATAAAAAAACCATATTATTACAGTTTATTGAATGTGGTGGTCCAATAACATATTCTATTAATATAACAACCAAATTCCACAATTTATCTTGAAGGGATTGGGAGAATCCCATTAGAAATTGGTATTCATACATCACAAGTTGAAGGTTGCGGAACCCTGAAATAATGTTAGTAATTCTTCTCTTCCTACATGACCCCCAAAATTATTGTCTGCTTCTAGGGAACATATTCAAAATAGTTGGACATGCCTCTATGTGGGATTTCTTGAACCCTCTCAAAAACTCCTCAAATAGTGTTTCTAAAACCATTTTACATCGTTAAAAGTGGATTATGTGTGACAAAACAAACAAATAACCACATAATAACATGTTTTAAAAAATATTTTATCACATACTTATCTAATTTCATTAGTTTTATATTTTGTGAGGACTAAGAAACCCATTAAATTACAAGGCCAACACTTCCTCACATTGAATATTTTTCTTAAAAAAAGTTTCTTAAAATCATATATTCTTGTCATTTATGAAAAATATCTATAACTGAAAAATTGAATTCATTATAATTCATACTCTTTCTTAATCCATGTAAAAATATTTTTGAATCATGGGCTAAGAATATGAAGCCACAAATGTGGAATAAAAATGAATTAAAACCCGTTATGGTATCAAAGATGATCAAACCCATTAAAACATAACTCAAATAGATAATAGACATTTATCTCATATAAAACCATATAAAATTATGATACAAACATATATTCTAAAATAATATTATAAAATAATAAGGATAATATGAATAATTAAAATAGAGATAACATAAATTTTAAATAATACATTTTATATGTATTCTCAATTATAATAACCCTAAAATTACCCAAAAAATAAATTGACCCATTTGATTATTTCTTATATATTTTCCTTATAGAATAAACTATTACCCAATTCATTAATGGTTTAAATCATGCTCCTTATTTTCATCATCTATAATTTCATATAGTCATAAAATGAAAAAGAATTCATAGTATCATAAATTTTCAACACATATTCGTAATAATTAAAACAAAGACAAGAAAATAAAACTAATTAAAAAGAATGATCCTGCCAATATTCTATTGAGGGAAAATAGAATAGAACATTGATGATTGACAATGGTAAATAATAAAATAAAAAAAATCATATAAACCTTATAGAATCATTTTTGATAAACAATTATTTAATGGCTATAACCACCCTGATTTATTCCTTTGTGAAAATCCATTGTTTGGGGTGTTTTGGTGGTCATCAGTGACTCATTCCTAGAGTTTTCCAAAAAAATATGGTTTTTCTGTCAGCGTGTCATTTTGAACTATTATTGAGGACATGATATTTGGAAATTTTTGTGTAGGCATGTCACTTTGAACTTTCATTGCTATCATGTCATTTTGAATTTTCTGTGTCAACATTTCATTTTCAACTGTCAGTGTCCATATGTTATTTTGAACTGTCAGTGTTGGCTTGTAATTTTGAATTGTCAGTGTCAGTATGTCATTTCTAACTATTTATGTCAGTATTTCATTTTGAATTGTCAGTGTCGGCATGTCATTTTTGACTATTTGTTTCGGCATTTCATTTTGAACTTTCAGTGTCATTATGCCATTTTGAACTCATAGTGTCAGCATCTCTTTTTGAAATATTACTATCGGTGAGTCCAAGCATTAGTGTCACTATGTCATGGTGTTAGTGCCGGTGAGTCAGGGCATCATTGTCGGCGATTCAGGGAATAATTTTCGGTGAGTCGGGGAATTGGTGAGTCATTTCATTAGTGGATCATTGTCAGTGACTCAGCATCAGCATCAGTGACTCGCATCTGTGGCCCGCATGTCGTTGAGTTGTTTTCAAATTTTCCTAGTCCATCTTGTTTTTCTCTCTTAAGCGTCAAAGGCTGATGAAATGAAAATTTTATCAACTCGTAGCCATTTTTAATCACCTTTCCACGATTTTTTATGGATTCATTAAATATAAATTAATTCCTAATGCGGGGAT
Organism: Viscum album; assembly: GCA_963277665.1. Taxonomy (NCBI): domain Eukaryota; kingdom Viridiplantae; phylum Streptophyta; class Magnoliopsida; order Santalales; family Viscaceae; genus Viscum; species Viscum album. Next base: position 1,077,961,268 of record OY728145.1, on the reverse strand, counting down.
ACCTTGAAACTACCAATCCATGCGGTCAAACCATGATCTGGTTTTCATGTTCTTTGAAATTATCTCCCATGTTTTTAGGATCTCACTCTTTCTTAGTCCAAGAACTCCGATTCTCTTTATTCTTTCATTCTATCACAGTGTGCATGGAGTACCTCTTAATCAACATGTAGTTTGGTTATAATAGCGATCTCTCCTGTTTTGTTTTCCATGGTGTTTCTATTGGTTGTGTGATCCCTTATTCTTCGCGCAAGGAGGATTTTTGGTCACATGTTGTTCCTAGTAAATATTTCCTTCATTTCTATTACTATGTGTATCACATTAGGTCAGTGTACTAATATACCTCTGAGAGAACTACCTAAATCCCCTTTTCAATTAAATGATTAATAAATAATGGAGAGGGAATATGATGACTGAAATATAATAGTATCTATCATGATCAGAGGTAGGGAATTGAAGATAGGTTTTTATTGATTATTGTTTTTACTCATTATCTTTATTTCTTATTATAGTTTATATTGGATTTAAGGTCTTCGGAAAATAATGTCAACTGGTGTCCATTCCTTGCACGATAGTGGTGTTCTGTACTTGTTTTAATTTTTCTAATTGGATTTGACAAGAAAATCTAATTAATCATGTATAAATGGTGAAGTAAATTGATTTCCTAGGATCAAACCTATTGTGTTTCCACACCTTTAAATCAAAGAGGAATTAAAGAACCTATGTTGGATAAATCTGAATATGCTTGGTTTGATGGTGTCGTTGTGTGATGTTGGGTTCTTGGGCCTCGTGTGGTCTGTGGGGTTCTACTAGTGGTAGCATGGCTATGAGTACATTGGCATCTAGAGGGGATTGATCTGTGTTTAGGGTGTGGCTTGTTTGTGCAGTGGGGCTTCTATTTTGGTAGTGTTTGATGTGGTTTGTGTTTGTAATTGTATAGTAGGTGTGGTTGGAATCTCATTTTGAGAGATTGTTTTATTGTAGAATGGATGAGCTTGTAGATCAAGGAGACAATTTAGGGGTTCTGTTCTAGTTTTCTTATAGTGGGAATGATAATATGGCTCTGTTTTGTTGTGCAATGGGATTTTTTTTGGTTTTTACTTATTGTGGTTCGGTATGGTTGTGTATTATAGAGGCCTATAGTGTTCTAATAAATTTAATTGAATCCCTCAATTAATAATAGTCCAGTGGGTAAATGAAAAAGGGGTTGGGATTGTGTTTTATTTGTGGGTGTTTGTGTGGTCATTCATATAGGGGTAGAAGTATATATAGGTTTGTGTGGGATAGTTGTTTGTTTATAACCCATAGGTTGGGATGAGTTTTGGATACATATATGTATATATGTTATTTCCTTGTGATTTCTAAATCCACCCCACCCTTGTTGAGGACAATATTCCTAATACCCCCATATTATTGTGGAGGGTGTCTTTCCCAACATCATGGTGGGAGAATGGATGAATGGTTACTGGCTTTCTTCCACACACAATCATTTAGGTTCTTACCGCTCGAGTATATCCGAAAAGGTTGTAAGGCTTGAGTTTTTTCACGAATTCATAATGTTCGGGTAGGTTGTGTTTTGGATTAGAGGCCTTGATTTCTCTGGGATAAGATTATTTCCTAGTTGACTTTAGGATGTGGCCTATTTGATTTCGAGTTAGAGGTTTCATTGTCTTGGACAAGGTGTATGCGAGTAGAATTTTGTGTGGTTTGTGACCTAGGTGCGTGCGGGTCAGACGTGGCCATGGAACTATGTGTGTGGGAAGAGAGGAAGTGTCAAGAAGTTAGTTGATAGGAATGACTAGATAATCATTGTGAAAGTGGACCAGGGTACCCAAATATCGATGTTCTTAAATTATTAATTTACATGACATGCATTATTTGGTGAGGGTGTCAGGGTGAGGCTAGGTGGTTAGTTTTCCTAGATAAGTGATTTTGGTTTCTTATGTCTTCATTGGGGTAATATTATATTCCCCAACCTATGCATGAGTGACTTTAGTTTTCCTGCTGGTTATACTTGTATACTCACCCTACGTATATAAAACTATTATCAGTTCTTTAGGAGGAATTTGAGGACCGTGCTGGACTTCGATAGGTCAGGCAGGTTGATAGTATTTGTTTGCAGGTTTGTATCATTTTATTTTGGTACATTACCCTATGATTTTATTTGTACAATTTGGATTTTTTATTACAGTAATTGGCAGGTTTTTATTTCAGTTTGATTTAACATATATTGGTTTTGTAGATGTTGGGTTTTTTACTTCCTTTTTTCCCAATATAATTTTCTTCAAATAGGGTAGTAAATTATATTTTCATGAAAACCTACACCCTTGGTTCTATTCTCCACTATAGGGCCTACTAAAGGCGGGACTCGGGGGTTATTATCTCTCCTTAATCATGAGAATGGAAGGGTGTGGTACTCTGTTATCTCATTCCTCGTTTTCAATAAGGTGGGTCATGATGAAATGGTATCAAAGGTGATGGTTGAGTGATAGGATATAGTTTAGAGTTTGGAATTATGAATATTTCATGGGATGGTACATAAACAGTGTTAGGTGATCTTGGTGAGTTATATAGGCGAGAGAGGACCATCTAGGAAATGAGATTTTAGGGACCCCAATGATCCAATGCAAGGAATCTGAGCCTACTGGATGACCATGTGAGGATTCACTAATAGTATGGTAGAGAACCTAGGAAAGGTACATGATTAATAATTACCAGTGTTATTGTTTGAGTTGGTTGTTTTTGGAAATTATGTAAATAATGGATTAAAATGAATCTATATGAAATTCTGTACTACTCAGGATTATGAATTCTTTGTTTAGATTTTCATATATGGAATCTGTATGTTTTCCATGAGTGACTCGGGTAGTCGAGGCCTAGTAGGATAACATGGTTGAATAGAGGATAGTTTATAGAGAGGATCTAGTTGACCTATGGTAAAAGACCCATCGTGATTTCCAATGTCAAGAAATGGGGAAGTACAAAAACAATGTTTCATACATAGAGATGGAAGTTTGTCTTGAGGAGCATGAGATATCCCTTACCATGATCCGGGCTCTGACGGAGTACATGGTATTGTTTTCAATTATCCAAATGAGGGGAGTAGTGCATTAGTGGTGGAGGCTTTTTCTTGAAAAGTGGAAAGAGATTATAGTTTTGTGGGTTAACTATGATGTGGAGTTTTTGGATGACATTATTTCATTGATGATGAAGCTTGAGAAGAGAAAAGAGATGATCTCCCACCAATGGGGGAGTAATTCAGTGAGGGATCTGGGGATCAAGTTCAAGTATCTCCTACTATTTTCTCTGGACCTCTTTTTGGATGAGGAGTCCCAGAGAAGGTTCTTGGAGAATGCGATTCGACATTCTCCTAGGATGCAGTTATCCCCTTTACCCTACAGACATACATAGTGGATTAGAAGAAGGTTTGGGTAGTGGAAATTATTAACTCTTGAGGAGATGTGTTGAGATATGGTAGCAAGATCAGTTCATTTAAGGAGAAGGCCATCAGTACAAATTCTCCGGGGTTAGGACCTTCCAAGTTTCATCCAACAGGGAGTAGAGCTCAGTAAATCCAGTTTCCATCAAATATTCTTCTCCCTTTACCTATGGGACAAGGAATGACGTGCTTCTCTTGTGGAGGGAGTGGGAACATCAAGATTAATTTCCATATTCATGATCAACATGGTGGAGGTGGGTAGGTTCAACTCCCACCTCTGTAGCAGTTTCTGGTCATACCCTTTCGGTAGTAGTATCAGGCCCCTACTCTACCAAGAGAAAACAGTGTAGGAGGATGCCGACCATAGAGGGATTTTCACAGAACATGAATAGGATTTGGTCAGGGAGGAGGTCGAACGTCGAGATGTATAGGAGATATGCGTGGGTAGTTACATGCCCCAAATATATTAGTTCCAATGGTGAAATAGGTCGTTCAAGGTAAGATCATCTTGTTAAGTACTCTTATGTGTGATTTTTCAGATTCAGAAGTATCGCACTCCGTTGTTTCTCCTAGACTGTCACATGCTCTTGTTATAGTTTTACAATTACTTCCCATGCCCCTGGTTTTGAGAACAGTAGTGTGATGTCATACCAGTTTTTTTGGTGTTTGCTGAGGATGTATACTGATGTTGCTGTCACATCTGTCTGGTGGGGATCTTCTTATCCTACATATGAAACCATACAATTTCATCTTAGGCATCAATAGGTTGTTCTCTGTTCATTCCATTATTGGATGCATCTGGAGGAGAGTCGTGTTTTCATATACAAAGGTCCATCACATAGATTTCATTGGCAGGAGGGGCTGTTAGGTGGATTTTCAGCGTGTGGATCCTCTTTACACTTTGTTGTCCAAGCAGCCAGTAGAATCAGTAGACACAAATATGTTGTAGGTTCTATGGGTTGTCAGTGATTTCATGGATTTATTCCTAGAGGATGTTTTATCTTTACCTCTTTGACGTGTTTTTGAGTTTGGGATAAACATACAATTGGGTTTCCATCCGATTTGGATGGCCCCATATCAGATGGGACGTTTTGAGTTGAAGGAGTTGCGGATTTAGGTTGACGATCTTATGATGAATGGATTTATTTGGCCTAGTATGTCATCGTGGGGTACTCTAATCATGTTTTCAAATAAGGAAGATGATTTTATTGTGGTTTCCATAGACTATCAGTTCAAAACCCAAAGATTTCATAGAACTTTATTTTTTCAAAGTAATTCAATAACTTGCACTACACGCAACACCGAGTTCAAGCACAACCCGACTTACCAAACTAGCCATTCAAAAGCAGTTATGAATAGAATTAACTGAATTTTGAACTTTATATAATCCTTGTAATTTTGAAATCTATATTATGAGATTCTTAGACCAAATGTAAGAACAAATTCATTTTTTTCAGGTAAAAGAAGTAATTTAAAAAATACAATTTTACCACATTTTAATGGAGAACATTTATTAATTCCAATATTTGATACTTTTATATATTAAATTTGACATCATAGACTTCTTATTTAGAATCAGGACATAAAAAAAAATTCAATAAATTTTTGTTGTTTTTATGATAAAATTAATATTTGGGTTAATATTGATAAATACTATATTTTAACTGAAAACAACTTTTTTAATCGTAATAATTTATAGTTTTCAATTATACATTTTAATGGTGTGGAAGTATAATTAGATTATATTTTAACTATTTAATCCAATTCTGGTCATTGTATGTAATTTCACTTTGAAATTTGTCATAAACAAGTGTAAATCTTTTCATAGTTATTATTTCTTAAAAATACGCTTTTTGGTTTTGACAACAGGAAATATTTATAAATTAATTACTGCATATTCTATGTTTTGATGTTGGTAAAATATAATCCATTTTTGAATTCCGGATATCAAAATTAGCATAGTGTGAATTTTTCATATTTTTTATAAAACTTTCAATATTTGATGAATACTGAAAAACACTGAGTCATCATTTAAAACAAACTTTTTATTTAAATAATTACTTATTTTATTTAAATTTATAAAAGGTATAAATAGATACATAATACCTATATAAGTTCAATTTAATTCATTGAATTTATTTTATAATATGTTTAGCTATATAAAATTTTAATGAACTTTTTACTGTCTTTTACCCACATCCTTAGAGAATTTACAAATTTGCATAAAACATAATTTTACCACTTCTATGAGTGGAATTTTAAAACTACGAGAGATACGGTTGATATTAGAATGTAAAATGTGGTCCAATAAGATAAAAATAATATTTCTTTTAATAGTATCTTTTGACTTTTATTTACAACGGTTAAAAGTAAATATTGTAATTAAAGATAAATATGATATTATTATCTTAAAATATTTCCTAATTCTATTCAAGGGGTTTATTTAGACAAAAAACAGCCATAAAAATAAAATATTATCCATTAGGTCCACTTGGATTAGATTAGGACATTTTTTTTATTTTATTTAAAGAAGTGTTAAAAGAGTTAAAATTAAACTTTAATAAATAAAACATTTTTAATATTGGGTTATACATAAGATAAATTAGACTGTAATTATTTATTATAAAGATAAAAATATTTCCTACATAAAGGTATTTATTGATAATTTTTATACTTTATATAATTAGGTTTATTAATGACACAATGATGATGCATAAATTACCTTATTACTGAAAGACTAAAATAATTGATATTATAAATATTGAAATTAATATAATTTTGACATTTAATGAATTATACTAATTTTTAATTTTTATATTACATGTTAGGTTTTATTAAAAAAATTCAAAGTAATAATGATGTTATGTATTTAACAAAAACAAAATACCATATAGTGTCAAAATTGACACTAAAGGGTTTTTAAAAAACATATTATATTATTAATTTATATTCTATTCTTAAAAATATAATATTTTTCCAAAGGGATTAAATAATATTATATATGTCATTAATGAACCACTTGAGGTTATCTTGGATGTTTATAGTATGTTTATTAACCATATAGTGTAAGAATACAAGAAGACATGGTAAAAGATAAATTATTTAACTTAGAGTTAAATTTAAACGATAAGGTTAAAATGGTAATGTAAAATTGTATAAAACCTATTGGTTGATGGTATTTCGTCCCATACCCACTTTATATTCGAAATAAATCATTTTGGAGTCATTATAAACTGAATATGATTTTATTATAAAATAATATTTCTATCTTTTCCTCAGGTGCCTCTCACCCCTCTTATAAAATGGAACTCCCCCTTCTCTCTAATTCACATCATCAAAGCCATTTGGCTCAGCCAACCCCTATCCAAATACCCTCTCAACTATCCTCTCTTAATTTTAGAGGCCTTCCATGAGTTATAAAGACAAATTAATGAGCCCTTTTGATCAAATCAAATCAAAAATCCCGTTAAATAGGTCCATATTTAATCACCACATTCAAGTTCTTTTCTTTGTCCACTTCCTCTTTCTTTGTTGTTTCATATATAAAATAATAACTCTAGTATATTCTATATATTGTTATGTTATTAAAAATATGTTATTACCATATTCATTATTCTATCCATCCTTTGAATGTCATGTCACCATACGTGTGTACGTACGGCTAACCCTCTCCACATTGTGGTGTAATTGTTATTCAATACCTTATTATTTGGATGGGTATAATAATGATGTATAATTGATGTAAATAATAAATATTACATGATAATGATTCAGTATATATGATATACCATCCAATTATATATTATTTTAATATCAAAATAAGGATATTGTCGCTCGTGCGTACGTACAGATTACCGTCTCCACGAACATGATGAGATTCATTCTCCATCGTAACCATTCAAGACTAATTTTCATTTGATGGTTAAAAATATTTTTAAGGACTTTATATCATTATAGATATGAATATTATACATCCCATCCATAAAAAAGATGACTCACATAATAAAGAAAATAATGGAAAATGATTCTGTTAACACTCAAAACGATGATAATACTTAGATATTATTAACAAAGAAATGTTAAAAGATCATATATGATATCATATTAATGTATATGATTATTTTATAATTTTATATAAATATTTTCACTAATATACAAGAGGTTATCCTACCCTCGACCAAGGGAAATTAAATTGATAGGGTTAATTCTACAATCTCTTCATTATCTAAAGTTGTTTATAAGTAAGTATCTACTGGGACCTCTTTATCATCCACATCCATGTTTCATAAAATGTATTTCAAAACATTTTTAATATTATATAGATAATGGATTAAATTAATTTATACCCTTATTGGACATTATATGTTCTAAAAGTAATCTTTCTGTCATTCTCCAAAAAAGGTACTTTATAACATTTTCAACAAAATTATGGTATGAATGTTTTTTAACATATACGGCGAGTGCAGATATTTTCCACCGTTATAACATCGTCGAAGCCTACCTTAAAAGCTTATAAAAAATTTTCAAAATAAATTTTTTCTTTATAATTATGTGACTCGAAAATGAATTCAAAAATAGAAAGAGATATTTTCTAAAAAACGTTTTGATTTCATCAATGTCAACATCCTTTGATAGATTTTAGGTTTATTCGAAGTTGATTTATTATGATACAAAACTACCATATTATATTGATGTTTTTTTGATATGTTTGACTATGTATGTGTTATTTTTATACCATTCATGGTTTATGGTTAATGTATTGACATTTCGTATGCTAGTTATAATATGAATGTTTATGTTATATGTAATCTTTTTTATATGGGGAATGCATTTGACTTGGTAAGTGACGGGTGGAGCCTGCTATATCTCCTCAATGGATCCATAGAACTCATGAGACAACTAGATGTGGAATTAGATGAGGACTTTCCCAATTTGATATATGGTTTTGGCTGAGACCTTAATCATTTTAGACGTCTTCGTCGAGGCCTTGAAAAAATGTTTCAGATTGTCCAACAATATACATTCCCTCATTATGAAAATAATATTGATGGTTCATGTGGTCATTTGACTAGTATAATACCAATGATTATTTTTTATTATGGCATTATTTACTAAGCTTATATTCCTTCCATAAAAGTGTTCATGTTTATTACTGGTAAAAGAAAGGGATTTCAATTATTCACCATGCTTAATATTTATGTTATCTTCTACTGTATTTCTTACCCTTACTGAGCATCTCATCTCACCCCTTATTTATGTTTCTGTTTCCCAAGATATGAAGATAATAGTTATGAGTGACTTGCAGGAATAATATAGGAGGCTTGGATGTTTGTAATGGAATAAATTTGTGTTGTATTTCTTTTCAAGTTGTAAAGTTGAACTTATGTATGAATCATGTTTCCAATAATACTAAACTGATCGATATTTTGAGACATGATTTCCTTGTGATCATGCCAATGTTATGTAATAATGCACTGACTCTAGGTAACTAGGGTTGGGGTGTTTCAATCAAAGACTGAATCAGGTGATGGCCAGGAATTTTTACCCCCTTCTAAGAAAAGAAGATATTTTCTTATAGTTGAGGGGAGTAGGTTGGTTCTCCATGACTGATCCATGGTATATATTTCACCATTTTAGGGTAAAGGTTGGTGAAATCCTAATGAATTACATTATGTACACGTATGGGAAATTTTGAGTTCATGGTCATGTCTTTCGTTGTCATGAACACCCCAACTGTGTTCGTGGTGTTCATAAACATTGATTTATGACAATTCAGGGACTTGTTCTTCATCATGGTCATCAATGACATCCTGATCTATTCAAGGTCTGGTGAGGAGCACTCCATACATCTGAGAACTACGTTGGATGTCCTTCAAAAACACCATATCCATGGAATGTTTTCCAACGAAATGTTCTGGATGCGGGACGTACAGTTCCGTGGAAATGTCATATCTTAGAAAGCGATAGCAGTTTACCCATCAAAGATTGAATTAGTTTTTTCTTGTCAATAACCCATGAATGTAGAAGAGGTTCAAGGAATCTGGGGTCTGGTAGGTTATTACCAAAGCTTCGTACCCAAATTATTTCGAGTTGCATCAATATTGAAAGCTTTGACTAGGAAGGACCAAGGATTGTTGTGGAATGGAAATGTGTTAGGGAGCATTCAGCTATCTAGAGGGGATGTTAGTCGGTGTCCTAATGCTCGAGCTTCTGTTGAACGAGGTGATGTTGGAGGTGTTCTATGATTCTTTTCACCATTTCATGGGATGATTTCTAATGCAGTAGTGTGGAGTGATCCCTTATGGGTATGTTATGTTATGTATCCATGACTGTAACTATTCCACCTATGATCTGGAGCTTGTAGTGGATATATTATCACAATATTGGGGTGGCATGGCGTCATTTTGGAGTGCATTGTGGTCTTCGTAGATCACAAGACCTTGTGGTATATATTCTCACAATGATACATGAACATGTGGAAACATAGGTGGATGATGTTTCTATAAGACTATGACATTCATATCTCTTACACCTCAATAAAAGGAAAAATGGCGGTTGATGCCTTAAGAATGAAGTCTTAGAGGGAATGAGTTCGGGAATCTGGGGACTCTTAGATGGTGATGGAGCAGTTCGCTGCCTTGGACCTGGATGTAGGGGTGGATAGTGGGAGTGGATATTTATTTTATATGAAAGTGAAATATTAACTTTCTTGAATAGTGGAGGAGTCTCAAGGAGAAGACTCAGAGGTAGAGGTGATGTGTGATCCTGTGGTCCAGGGTGATACTTCAGAGGGATGGATGGAGGATGGTCAGAATCAGATGTTTTTTGGGGGAGTTTGTTCATCCTAGTTGAAATGCACATGGAAGTACTTTGGGAGTTCCATAGACCACCATTGGTGGTATGCCCAGGTGTTTAGAAGATGTATTGGGGCTTGAGAGATCAGTTTTTGTGGCCCAGGGTAAAGAAGGTAGTGGTTGAGTTTATGGAAATGTGCTTTCTATGTTAGAAAGTGAGCGTCGAGCCCCGTGTTTCTGGTGGTCTATTTTAACCGTTAGATGTCTTAGAGTGGCATTGGGATAAAATCTCGATGGAGTTTTTCAAAGGACTACACTGGGATTAGGGTGGCGGAGATTCTATCTTTGTAGGGGTGGATCTATTGGAAAAATTGGATCACATCATAGTGATCAAGGAGTCAATAGTAGTGGATTCCCTGGAAAGGAGGTATGTAGACAAGCTGGTGCGATGCATGGGGTTCCAAGATTCAAAATTTCATATTGAGACATGTGGTTGACCGCATGAGTTTGGTGTTTATTATAGCATGCTTTTGGAACCCAGATATGCCTTAGCACAGGTTTCCATCTTCAGAAGGATGGGTAGATAGAGAGGACCATCTATAGGTTGAATGATATGCTAATGGCATTTGGTCTAGACTTTGGAGGCTCGTGGGTATGATGTTTGACTCTAGTAGGGTTTTTTAAAGTAATATCTATCACTCTATAGTTTCCATCGAACCATTCAAAGCTCTATGTGTCAGTCGGTTTCGTTCAATCTTATGATGGAAAGAGGCAGGGGTGGTAGGTTTTCTTCGACCATAGGTATTACAGATCCTAATATTGATGGTTCAACTCATGCGTGAGAGGATGAAGGAATCTCAGGGATAGTTGAAGTCATATGATGGTCATAGGAGGAGGCCTTTGGAGTTTTAGGTTGGAGACCATGTGTTCATGATGGGTTCCCCTTATCATGGGTAGTAGAGATTCGGTATGAGAAATAATATTTCTCCTAGGTTCATCAGATCTTTCTAGGTGTTGGGACGAGTTGGTGAGGTGGGAAATCAACTATATTTTCCACCTCAATTGGAGGGGATCCCCAATGTCTTTTATGTATCATAACTTTTTTGGTATATACATGATGACTCCCATGTCATAGTCTTGGGAGAGTTTGATATTGAGGACGAATTCATGTTTTTTGGAGCAGCCGGTGGGTATCTTGGACCATCGGGAGACGGTGCTTTGTGGATGGACCATTCCCTTGTTTAATGTGTTGTGGAGGCATGGTAGCCTGCATGGGAGTAATTGGGGGTGGAAGGCCCAACTGTGTCCCCAGTACCCAGATTTTTTCTTAGTTTTACATATATGTTTTAGTTTTATTCTTTCCATTTTGATGTAATGCATGAACTTATTTTTTATGAGAAGAGTTGATTCCCTGTTCTCTGAATGTGTGATAAAAAGTCCTGATGTGCGGGGTGGGGAGGAACTAATTCCTAATCAAGGCGCACTAATATGGATGCAATTAAACCTGTGCGGAAAAGTTAGTGCCTCCCAAAGAGGATATTATCTTGGCTTGGATGGAGGAGCTCCCTATTCTATTTTTTGTTCTGGGGTAATTTTTGAGGTTTTTGTGGATAATTAAGAAGATAACTATCAGGGTGGTGTTCATGGATGTCGAGGTTTTTTACTCAAGGTTTCGAACAACATAGGATGGTTTCTACCTGAGCGTTATATTATGCATGGTTGTTCAGACCCATATTTATTATTCTTTGGTTTTATATTCCCAAGGATGTGAATAGTTTTATAGGTATCTGATGTAATTAATCAAACCTCCCTGACCATTCGTTTGTGAAAATCCAGTTTTTGGGTTGTTCTGGGGGCCATTAGTGTCACATGTTTATTGTTTTCCAAATAATATATTTTTTATGTCGGCATTTAATTTTAAACATTCAATTTCATCATGCCATATTGAACTATCAGTGTCGGGATGTCATTTTGAAATGCCAGTGTTGGAATTTAATATTGAAATATTGGTGTAGGCATGTCATTTTTAATTGTCTGTGTCGACAAGTCATTTTGAACAATCATTGTCACTTTGAAATGTCGGTGTCAGCATGTCATTTTGAAATGTCAGTATCAGTATGTCATTTTTAACTATTGATGTCTACATGTCATTTTGAACTATCAGTATCAGTATATCATTTTGAATGGTTAGTGGTGGCATGTTATTTTGAATTTTTCATTGCCAGCAGGTATTTTTGAACTATTGGTATTAGTGGGTCAGGGAGTCTGTGTTAGTGATTCAGGGTGTCGGTGTTAGTGATTTATGTAATTAGTGAATCTTCATATTGTAGGATTATCATTAGTGACTCAGCGTCTGCTTTAGTTACTCATGTCAATAAATCACATTGGTGGCTCACATATCGGTGATTCATTTTCATATTTTCTCAATTTTTCCAGTTTTTCACTATTACGTGTCAAAGGATCATGAAATGAGGAACATATCAACTCTAATCCATTTTAATTCCATTTACAATATTACTGATGGAATAATAAAATTTAAATTATTTCATAACATCAGGAGACCTTGAAACTACCAAGACACATGGTCAAACAATGATCAAATTTTTAAGTACATTGAAATCATCTTTCTGGGTTTTTGGGTCTTAATATTTAAGAAGTCTTGATATGTGATTCCCACGATTATTTTATTCTCTCTTGGTTCTAATGGAGTCCCTAATCCTCAATGAGTAGTGCGCATGTTCTAGGGACCTCTCTTGTTCAGTTTTCCTTGGATTTTCATACTTCTCGTGTGATACCTTGTTCTTAGAACAGGGGGAGTTTTGGTCACATGTTGTTCCTAGTATGGATTTACTTCATTTCCCTTCCAATGTGTATCATACAGGGTGGGTGTATTAATGTTCCTATCATAGAACAGATGAATCCATTTTCTTTAACAAGACTAATAAATAAGTGATAGGGAATGTGATGATAAAAGTATAACAGTACCTCTTAAAATAATGGGATGGGGAATTGAAGATGGATTTTTTATTATCAAAGTTTTAACTCAATATCATTTTTTCCTTTTATAGTCTACGGTGGCTATATGCATTCTAAAAAACATGGTCATTGGTGGTATTTTATTGCACGATGGTGGTGTTCTATACAAGTTGAGATATTTTTTTTAGTTTTTTGTGACATGAATATATTATTAATCACATATACAAGGTTAAATAAATGGATTCCATAGGATCAATCCTATTAAGTGATCACCCCTGTAAATTGAAGTGGAATTAAAGAACCCATGTTTGCTAAATATGAATATTTTTCAAATGATGGTGTGTTTTTGTGTTGTTGGAGTTTTGGGCTTGGCGTGGGATGTAGGGTGATTCTGGTGGAGGCATGTCTTTAGGTTCAGGGGTGGAAAGAGGGGTTGGCTCTATGTTTGGGGTGAGGAATGATTGTGCAATGGGGTTGCTATTTTTGTGTTGCTTGGTGTGGCTTGTGATTGTAATTGAATAGGATGTGTGGTTGGAATCTCAATTTGAGTATTTTTTTTTATTCTGTAATGGATGATCCTGTTGAGCAATGGGTTTGTTTCATGGTTGTTTTTTGGATTCCATATAGTGGTATTGCATATCTGGTTATGGTTTGTTGTGCAGTGGGACTACTGTTTGGTTTTTTACTTGTTGTGTTTTGGTATGGATTTGGATGGTAGTGCCTGGTAGTGATAGAAATAATTTAATTAAATACCTTAATTAATAAATGAAATGTTTATAAATGAAAAAGGGGTTGTTCTTGTGTTTTATTTTTTTGTTTTTGTGTGGTTGTGCATATAGGGGTAGGAGAAAAATTTGTTTTCTATGTCCTGATTGTTTATTTGTAATTCATAGGACCAGTTGAGTGATTTCTAACATATGTATATAAATTTTAGTTTCTTGTGGTTTCTATATGCACACCACCCTTGTTGAGAAACATATCATGAACACCCCCATATCATTGGTGAGGGTGTCTTTCCCAACATCCCTGTGAGAGGATGGATTACAGGTTACCTACTTTCATTCTCGCACCATCTTTCAGTAACATACCTCTCAAGTGTATCCGGGAAGGCTGTAATGGAATGCGGTATACCATAGCTCTATATTCATCAGCCATGATGTGTTGTGGATGTGGGACTAGGTGTCTATGAGAAAATTTTGTTTCATAAGTGTCCTCGGGATAAGGCCCATGTTTTTTGGGGTGAGAGGTGTGGTTTTTCTAGCCCAGATGTCTCTGAGCGGTGTTATGTGTGGCTTGTGGCCTAGGTGTGTGTGGGCAGGTTGTGGCAATGGGAATGTCTGTGGGAAGAGTGTTAGCATCAAGATGTTATCCATTATGAATGAGGAGATAACTAATGGGAAAGTGGTGTGGGGTTCCCAAATGTAAATGTGCATATATTATTACATTCCTTGATTTACATTATTTAGTGAGTGTTCTGCAGTGAGAATGGGTAGTTAGTTTTCCTTGATTGGTTCTTTTTGATTTTGATGTCTTCATAAGGGAATCTGTATGTTTCCCCACCTATGTATGAGTGACTTTGCTTTTTCAAATGGGTATACTTTTATACTCACACTATGTATGTGAAACTATTTTTAGGATTCCATGATGACATTGAAGATTGTCCTAGAATTGACTAGAACAGGCGCGGGGATAGTCGATGTTTTCTTCCTAGGCTCGTTTTATCTTGGTACTTTTCCGTACAATTTGGATGTACCTTTTGGAATTTTTTTTTGAAAATGCATGAGATGGTTTTCTTTTCAGTTTACTTTTATAAATAAATTTCTTTGAGTTTTTTGGATTTTTACTATCTTATCTGTCAATCTTATTTTCTTTAAAAAGGTTAATGCCTTCAATTTTGTGAGATTATATCCCCTTAGTGCTAGTCACCACTTTGGGGCCTACTAAAATTGGGACTCGAGGTCATTATCACTTATTCACCTTGTAGAATTAAGGGTGTGGCACTCTATTATCCCTTCCCACCTCTTAAAGAAGTCATGTCATGAAAAAATTAAAGCATTTAATGTATATGTTTAAAACAAAACCCCATTTTTCCTTCAAGATTATCACATGGTACATTTTAAGTATAAAAGTAATGTAAAATTTTTAATCATTATCATAACATTAGAATAAAATTTTTAAATACTTCTTTATTGTTATTACAGTCAATTTAACATCATAGTTGAATGAAATTTGAATTATCTTTTACACGTTATTCATTTATTGATGTTTAGGAGTCTCGATAGGTCAAAAAAAATTAATAAAATAATTTTTTTATCACTGAATAAACTCCATAAATAAATAAAAAATTTATTTTATGTAATAATATAATCCATATTCATAATTTTTTTACTTATTAGTGGAATTTCATTGCTTATATATTGTTTTGTAAAAAATATGGAATTTTTTGAAATATTTTCCTTTATAATTTTAGACATATATTTATTTATATGTATGATTTGTGGTGGTGATACAATTTTGGGCTGAAAATATACTGATATAAAAGAGATAATACACAATAGTGAGTAATTTTTCCACTCATAGGATTTAATTTAATCAATGTGAAAACAGTTAAATAAATATTATATTAAAATTTATAATTGGTCACTTAATCCACCCAATGTAATAAAATGTTTTTAAATATATATCAACTATTGGGAATAATACTAATACCATATGGATTTAACATAATGCGTAAAAAATATTCATACCACATCCGTGAGTTGAATATCCAACATATAAGTGGTTGTTGAAGTAGAAAAGTAAAATAGAATAAAAGGATAATAAAATAAGGATAAAATGAATCCAAATAAAAATTCATATGTAATATAAATTATATAAATATTATATGATTTCCAAAATTGAATAATAGAATTATTTATTCAAATGAAATAAAAAATAAAATTATACCGTAATAGATCCTTAACAAAAATAATTTCAAAGAGAATATTGGTTGAGAGATAACCATATCAGAGAATAAAAAATTAATGTGATGTAATTTGGAGAGTTTATGGAGAATGGAAATTAAGCAAATACATAAATAAAATTGATTTATTTTGATGAAATAGTAAATCACCTATTTTTAGAATAATTTATTATTGTGTTCAATAATATTTAGTTCTTAATTGTTCCAAATGTAATTTTAATATTTCATGAGGGTTGTAAATTTGAAATATAAGATTGGATCAAACCATAATCTTCAGAATATGTTTCCAGATATGGTTTTGTGTTTATAAATAATTTCTCAACCTTTTTTATCATACAAATACCTTTTATAATTATTATTAGTTTTATTATTGTAACAAGTGATTACAAGTATCCATTTAGAAATAAATTCATGTATTGATATTTGTATAATTACATATCATTGAAACATCTACAAAAAACATGCAGAATTCCCTAATTCCTATAATTCAAGTCATTTTATATAGTTTTAAAATTATTTATTTTAAGATTTCTCATGCATGTAAAAGAGTTGTGTCAACACAGCATACAAATTTTGAATAATTATCCTACTGTTTAATTTAATCAATATATTACTAACATAAAAAATAATTTCATAAACATTATAAATATCACAATGAATAATTCATGCAATATTTTTATTCGCATCATTATCATGGAAACATAATTAGACATTAATTTATGCTTTACTTACAATGCGTAAGCACTAAGTAATAAATGGGATAAATGATATATGATATAATTTTAAAAGTCACTAATATACAACAATATCTTTGATTAAAAATTATATATATCACAAATTTTTATCATTGAACTATAACTTACTAAAAATGATCTTAAAGACACTATTTTTTTAACTTTCATTAATTTGAAAGAATTGCCTCTGTGTTATTAAATAATTTCATATTTATCTTAACTTAAAATTTTTTTAACATTAATTTAATTAAATTTATATGATAATTTAACTGTATAATAATTTAATTCAAATTCCATATCTTAATATAATATTATACATAATTTACATATACATATAATAATAGTATGAAGAATTCAACATAAACCCACATTTATTTTTTAATTGGAATTTTTATTTCAAAATAATTACTTAACTTTATAACCCGAGTAAATTAAAATATAGATGTTATAATTTAATAAATTTAAATCATAATTATTATTAATTGAAATAAAATAATCATTTATAAATTCTTACCATAGTTTTTAACAAAAATAATGAATACAATTCCCATTTACTATTTACTATCATATGATATTTTTTTATAAATTTATAATAAAATAATATTCAACTTTTTTTGAAATTATAATTCAAATTATTCTAAGAATTTTAGAAAATTATATCTATAATAACTAAATAATTTATTTTAATATAAACTCATAAAATAATATATATATTTTTCACATAATAACATATATTTCATTTTAAACAAACAATTCGAATATTTGTTTCAAATCACACAATAACATTTTTTTAATATATTAAAAATAATAGATCTAATAATAAATTCAATATATTAATATAAACCAAGACATGAAAATTATATTAATTAAATTTGATAATATAATATATATTTTATAAATTTCCATTGAATAATTTTTTTTGTTATAAAATATTTTTCTGGTAATTATAAGCAATATAAATCTAAAATATATAAAATAACACCAAATAATATGATTAAAAAATAAATACAATGGATATTATACTCTTCCCACATAAATAAATTATATCATCATTTTTTTTATTATTATTAAAGAGGTAGTGAGGACTTTCTTTCTTAACTTCCTATGGTTCCCATATTTCTTCTTCAACCATATTATTTTTCATAAATCATTAAAAATAAATCATACATTGTAATAGATTATTATTTTTTGTATAATAAATAATCTAAACATGTTTTTACTCATAAGAAAGATTATCCTTTTAATATAGTACTTTAGGGATCAATAAATGTGATACATCAGTTTATTATTTCCTAAAACTCTAAAATGAAACACATTATATACCATAGATTTACATGGTGGTTAGGCTATTCAATAACCTAATGATATGACATTTCATAAGAATTTATATTGAAATATATATCATGGGATTAATTTTTCATCATTATTTAAAGGAATCTCACCATTCCAAAGAGATAATTTAAAAGAAACTTGATCTCCGACCAAAAATTAATTATATTACCTTTAACTATATCTAAAATTATTTTTCTTACAATAATATATTTTTATTTGAAGTTTAATCAATTTCAATTTTTCAAGGATCACATTCACCAATTTAGGAGCAAAAAACTTCATTTCCCGAAATTCATCCTTACAGGTTGGATTTTGACACTGATTTCTATATAATTATTCAAATGGTTACATCTTTACAATTGAATAATAAATGTCATGATAATAAATTTTAACAAAGGATTTATTTTTTTAACCTACCTCATTAATATCCCAATGAACAATAATGATGAATATCCTCACTAGAGATTTATTTTTTCACCCTGATTGTTCATAACATTGAGGATAAAAATCTATACTAAAACATAATTATATAAAAAATGAATTTTAATTTACTTTATGAAAATTATATTTATCTCTTACCTCTCAATCATCCTTAATAGAAGGATTAACTCTATGCAATTTTAAATAATTATCATTATTGATTAAATAAATTGGTTCCAAAGTCACATTATCTCATATAGGAAGAAAATGTGTATATATATATTGATATTAAAAAATAACCGATGTTTCATTATTACAATGAGAATTTTTTTTCTAATGATAATATTAATGTTTTATATATTTCCCCTTACATTATGTATTTTACAATGTAAGGAACATTGATTTTGGTGTTATTTCCATTTAACTTGTTGATAGATCAGTCATTTTAACATGAAGCATCCATTATACTTATTCATTCACCCCTATGAAAAATATACATTATGATGTTTATAAATTTTTGTGTGAGTTTCATGAATAGAATATGGACAGGTGTATCCCACAATAATGTAATGTTTCAAAAACGATATATTTTTTCACATAGCCTCTTAAAAAATCATATGGGACCTTATTAATATATATTAAATTCATGTAAAATTCCTATAATTTTTTTATTTTATCTTCTCTTATAATCGATAATATTCTTCCCAAGGATAAAAAATTCTACCTAGTGTGAATGAATGTACTATAACTTTGTCCAAAAGGGATCAATTTTCCACTATCTCAATTTCGAATCCAATTTCCCTTAAATATTTATCTTGTAGTTCATTCATCAAAATTATCATGATTAATGATCAATTATCCTTTTGATTTAAGGAATATTCTACCATTATTTATTTTTATGGATGACTATTTATAACCCAATTATAATATTTTAACAATTCCAACCACATAATTTTTTTATCTTTACTTTTTTAAAATAAATATACACTTCAAAAATTTATGATCTATATATACATTTCATTTTTACCCATAAAAATAATAAATCTAAATTTATAATTAAAAATGTATCAATATAATCTTATTCCAATTAGTTTGATAATTTTATATAGGAGGATTCAACAATATTTATTCACAAGTTATTACATGACTATTTATCATGAAAACATAACGAAGATCCATTATTAAAACATCTCTATAAAAAAATTCCTATTTATTATTTTTATGGGTAATATAATAGCTTTAACCTATGTAATTTTTCATGAAATGATCCCACACATTACTTTTTCCAAATACACATGACATAGTTTCGAGGTCACTGGGTAAATTGGTTATCTTACTATGAATTATCATCAATAAACTATAAAAAAATATCAATTATTTCATGCAAAATATAAGACTTTGTGACATTATTTGGTCCTGTAAATTCATCCATAATTGTTTTAGAAGGATCCACTCTTTCACCATATTTAGTTATGATATGCCACTGAAATGATATTTTTTATAATAAATCATCATATTTACTAAATTGTTCACATTAATTGTTTCTGTTAAATTAAAGAGGAAATACTCACTTATTATGAAATATTCTCAAAAACATTATAAAATTGCTTAATCTAAAAAAATCCTCAAAAAAATTTACAATTCATTTAGGAACACTTTATTCAATAAATCAAGAATTAAACGTGTGTATATTTTCGTCCCAAAGTTCATAACTAAATCCCCATAATAGAAACACCTTGTTCAAATATTTATTATAGGAATATATTTTTCCTTTAATTTATACTAATGATATCAAAAAATGTTATTAATCATTACCACTAGAACATCATTATTTTAGACAATTTACTATTTTAAATGATATTATCAAAAAAACTTTTAGATGCATAATTTCTCAATTTCAAAACATATTGATATATTTTTAATATTATGAACTAAATATTATATATATACATAAAATAATTCTACAAATTCAATATTACTTCCTTTTCATTATATCATTTCTTATCAGGATATCTTGAAAACCAATACACAAACAAAACCGTCATGAAACTCCAATTTAGGTATAATCAAAAGACATATGATTAAAAAATTACATAAATGATTATATAAATTTTTTGTAAAATCTTGTTGCTCAAAGAAATCATCTAGAGTTCTTTCACAAAAACAAAATATTTATTTCCTAAAATGATTCTTCTATATAATTATAAAATTTATAAAAAAGGAAATAATTTTGAGATTAATTGTCATGTAATACACTAGCATAATTTGAGTAATCAAATATGGGACTAGATAGAACATCATTTTATGGATCAATAGTTATGGTAGAAGTAGAAATTGACTTTTCCAAATCTTATTCTAAACCGTCATAGTGATTTTTACCTTTCATATTTATTTTCTGATGCATATTTTTTTAGTGGTTCATCTTCTTATAATAAAAACATGGAATTTATTGCTGACTAACTTCATCAAACACTTGTTCTCTACATTTATAATTGTTTTTATAATCATTTCTAATTATATAATAATAATTATATATATGTCCAAAATAACCACACTAATAACACTTTCCTAATCTAATTAGACACTCTAAAAAAATCTTCTTACCACATTTAGGGAATAAGGGAGATTGAATCATCATGCTTTTAGTTTGAAAAGTTGTTTTTTTCTCATTTTTTCTAACATTATCGCTTTTTATCACTGTTGTTATATGAACTATATGATTCAAAAATACTTAATTTCATCCATCTAGGAACATTCAAATTTTTCAAAATAGTTATCAAATGAACAAGGAACCATATCCCTTCATAGACATGGTTTCAAACATATATAAGATCTATACATTTTAATTTCATATCCCAGAATAAAATTTATTTTCTACCATTAAAATTTAGTAATCCATTATTTTCCCGAATCTATTGATTCATCCATCAGTTCCATCAACTATAAATATTATTTTTATTAACAATTTATAATAATATGAAAATATTTTCTAAGAAAAGCATCATTCAATACCTTCCACTAAATTTTATTCATATCATTTTTCTCCATGAAATTTTCAATAAAATGCCACATATAATTATCTTTACAATCAAGATAATATACTTTAAGAGTTACCTATTAAGTATTTTACATCTAAAAATAGTAAATATCTTATCGAATGAATTTATCCTTCCTTCAGCTGTAACCGGTTCTGATGTCCTAAAAAATGTTAGATGATATAGTTTAATAAAATCCGTTATTGTTAACATATTTATTTTTACAGAATTTAGTCAAACTCATTCATTATTAAAACCATTTATATATTTTATTTCATGAGTTAACATATCTACAAAATTGATTAGATCCAACTCCATTAAATTAGGATGTTGATTTGGAAGCTTATTATCCTTTTTCCACTACTACTACGTACACCTCCTCATCTACGAGGAAAACCATTCTTTGATAGGTATATATTAAATGATGAAATACTAAAATCCATATAATAAAATATATATCAAATAATATAACTATAAACTATAGTTTTAATATTATATGAACCGCTTTAATGTCTCAAATATACCTACTCAATTTTTCCTTATAAATATGATTACCTATAATGTTATCTAAACCATTCTATGATACAAACTATAACATCCCATACATAGACACAAAATAATTAAATTTCTGTTAACAGTATATCATCAATTACTACCCAAGAACATTTAGGATTAGATCAATTTTATATATGGAATCATAATATATTATAAAACCCAAGCTTCCACATAGTGTATAATTTTTCAGAAAAATCATTTATTTAAAATGATACACACACTTCTTTGCATAATAATTTACATAACAAGTACATTGAATTTTTTATTTCTCATACACTTCCTTCAATAAATTTTTAATAATTTGATGTCATGGGTGATTATATTAGGCTGAATAAGGGTTTTAAAAATGAAATAAAACACCTTAGTCTATTTAAATAATTTGCGTGTCATTAAATCATTTCCCCATTTAATAATAAATATTAAGTGCTAATAAAACCATCATCATACATGAAATGATATTATTTTCTAAACTATGTCTATAAAATAATCTCATTATAAATAATAATGGAAATAGTGAAATCTTATACGATACACGGGACATCATATTCATAATGACTATTATAAACACGCATGAAATTAAATAACCAATTAAATAACTTATAATATATATTATACTAGGAATAAATAATTAAATAATAAATTAGGTGAAATATTATAGGTCCAAAAATCATTTATATAATTCCAAAGAAACACGACACAAATAAAACTCAATGGATCATGTTATTAACTTTGAATCATAATCATCAAAGGTAACTAAATAAAAGTAAATTAATGAGAAATAATGGTTCTACTCATTCCCTATTAGGATTAAAATAAATTTCAAACATTGAATATTGATAAAAACCCATTAATATTTGAGGGAGAATGTTAATAGAAAAAATTATAGATAAAGTGAGAGAAAGTATTCAAAACATTCTATGTTATGGTTTAAAATAAAACCACTAACTCCTAAGATTATTTTGTAGGGCCATTCATATTTAAATGTAAATTTTAATGTTTTATTATTTATATTAACTATAATATAATAATGGTGTCAAAATATATATAGATATTAAAATTCATATAACATAATATTTTAATAACTAATGTGTTTTATGTCCAATGTGTTTGGTTGTTGAAATTCGATAGCAGTACTAGTGTATAATTTAATCCTTATTAAATTTGAGTTTTATAATCACATTAACGTTAAAAATACATATGAAGTTTTTATAATAGATTAAAAAAATATGTATATTAATTTTTTCTCTTTTACTTATTATTTAAATTACAACACTCATAAATGGTTTAATAATAAATAAAAAATTTAAAAATGTTACATTTACAATGTTAAACATGTATTTAAATATATGTCTCATTTATGGAGATTTTATAAAGACAATTTGAACATATACATATATAGATGTTATAATCCACCTTGGTGAGTAATTTCACAGACCTGGTAATTTTTTTCATTGTAATTAGAAATATTAGAAGATGAATTTTATATTAATAAGTATTGAATTAATCAACAAATTATTATATATTGTTATTTAAATACATGTCTACTATGTTGAATAATTACTATACAATGTTTCTTTAAAATTATTATAAATGAAAATTAATACACCAAAAATGAGTGTAATAGCTTATCTAGAAGTGTTTTTATATAAATGAGTTGAATAGAGAAGAAAATTCTATTAAATTGAGTAGATAATTAAACTAAAATCAAATTTATCTTTAATAATGATAATTTTTGTGTCATATTCCATCTATAAATTAAACGTAATGTTAATTCCATCTTGAAATAATATATGTTTTTAAATTTATTTTAAAAATAATGAAATATTAATATTATATTGAATATTCAATCGAAAAATATCAGAAAATTAGAACATCATTACTCTTTACAAATAATTCATTGATTGATTTTTTTATTTATAAATGATTGGGGTACAGTATTATAAAATAAAAAATATGAAATTAAAGGATTAATAGAGAAAAATAATGAATGAATTTTTTTATAATATAAATATATTGTTAAGAGAGAGTAATGCCCCTATTTTTATACAAGATATACTAATGTTTCACCAATATTCATTTCTTAATGGTTAAAAATCAAACAATAATTTTTCAATTGGCTCATAAATTGAAAATGATAATATTTTTTAATCAACCAATAATCAAAATATGTTCAAATATAAGTTGTTTTTATTTATTTTATAATATAAATCATTTTTAATAACATGTCCATTTTATATAGATTTTTTGGTTCATTATATTTTTTTTGATTAAAAATATAAATATGAAAAAATTAATGTTTAACTACTTATATAATTACATATAATTAATTATTTCAAATAAATTTATAATAACACACTAATTCATAATATCATTTTCACTTTAAATACTTTTAAACTCATTTATTTATAATTTTCTCCTTCTTGCGCAGGTGATGTGTCGACGCTGCAAAATCCTTTTGGATAATTATCCAATTATTTAATTTTAAATATATATTTTTATTTAATAGTATTATATTATTCATAATATTTATAAAATTACAATTTTCATTAAATTATTTTATTCTCTTACTAATCGTGATAACATTTGTAAACTATTACTTTTCACTTTTCCTACATTCTGTGAGAAACTAATAAGCATTTAGATAAATAACATATTATATAATTCATGAATTCGTGAATTTCTATATAAAAATGGTTGTATAAAAGTTTTATTTATCTATAATTTCAAGGACATCCATATCCCTAGATAAATATGATCTAAAAGAGTTATTCTATTACTTTTTCAATATTATGAATGCACTAATTCTTTATTAGTAAATATTTCAAAATTCATCCTATCATTTAATTTAATCTATTTTATTTGAATAATGTTTCTATGATATATTGAGTATATTATAGAATAATTCATAAATAAAATCATACTATATTTTTCTATAAATTTAATATATAATTAAAACAACAATTTAAATTCGATTAAAACTCAAATTCATATGTTAAATATATTTTTTAATTCAATGGTATTAAGAAGAAGTATAAATTCATTATATTTGTATTTCAAAATTAAAATTTAATCCTTTAATATCATGAATAAATTTAATTTAAATTTTCATATCATATATTGTAATTTAGAAATGGTTTTTTGATGTAGTAAATATATATTTCATTTTTTATTTTATAACAAAATTTCATTATATGACATTATAACAACATATTTCAATTTATATTAAATTCATTATTAGAAATATATATTTTTTTTATTAATAATCCCTCAATAATAATTAAATATTTAATTTTAAAATATAACTAATAATATTAGGTATAATGTTTCCTCGGAATATAATATATTATAATTCAAACCAAATGTTCACAAATTTGTTTCATATCATTACATAATACATCAATATTTACCCTCCTCTATGGAGTCATCCCAATACGGTAAAATATAGATATCATATTTTTAATCCATTTCCCTAAATCATAAAATATCGATTACGCAAGAAGGTAGAAGGATGCTGCTACTGAATATCCCGTGTGAGCTCTTATATAGTTGGGGTAGGCCGAGGGGATCTATAAATAGTCTTTATGTATCAGAGAAAACAACCTCTGAACTGAGCATCAGTGCCCAGTGGAAGATTATTAGAAGGTTCCATAGGAGGCATTATAGAAGGTAATATGGGTGGCTCATGTGTTACAACGTTACGAGTGTTCTCATCACCACTCACTTGGAATACAATGCGAGGATGTCATGGGGGAATAAACATATAATTTCTACGTACAGAAATTAGACAAGATTTTATAACAAAAATAATTGATAATGAAATAATACAATGCAATAGTAATAAGTGGTAGGTTAAATGCCACCATAAAGTAGGATAAAAAAAGGAAAGTGATAAATATGATAGGGGCATAACTATCCTTTGAGCATAACACAACAAATAACATGCTCCATGATCCAATTCAAGATAATAAGGAAAGCCATATAAGGATCGTGAGAGGCACCTAGATGAAAGCCGATTTCCCAAGAAAAGGACATGTCATGGTTTCACATTTGAAATGGACTTTTCATTTTAATAGGTGGTATTTAATTAATTCATTTAAAAATTTAATTTTAGTTAAAAAAATTGAATTAGGAAGATAACAAATCCATTTTATAAGGGTCTATAAACCTTATAAATTTATATTTGATGTCCACATAACTGAACTTATAAAAATATCTTTAATAACGAAATGGAACAATTCTATATTTATAATAAAGTATGCAGTACATGATTTATCCACTAAGAACAACAAAAATCACATGAAAATAATAAAATTCATGCTAAATGTAGATGATTCGTGAAAATATGCATGTCATTTAAATTCCTATAGTGCATAGTATGATAATGAAATTCATTTATAATGTATCATTGGGATAATTTAATACAAATCATCTTCCTAGAAATAGTGATATTAATAACATCCCAAAACAAGTGTGTCACCTAATAATGAAATCATAACAATCATAAAAAGTATAATCACTAATTGTAATTCCCAAACTAGGATATTTTTTTCTCCCCTATACATTGTTTTGTAACGTCCAAGCACAAGTTAATGTCCAAAACCTTATATCGCAATATCCTATCTAACCTAAATAGTAAGAAACCATAAAATCTCTAATTTGACCTTGTTGCATCCAACCATCAGTTCCACTGAACCAGGCCCCGAGGAGGTGGGCTACATAACCTTAAGTGCATCTCCTAAAAAAATAGGGGATGTGGATTCGTAGTTGGATCATTAGGTGTGTCCATTGGGAGACTATTCTCTTATATACATAGTTATAATAATGTAGTAAACAATAAATATCATATAGTGAATGTATAAAAATAAGAAGATTGTATTAGAAGCAATTAAATAACTCAAACTGAATAAAAAAATAATCAATGAAGTTGAATAACAATAATAGATAATGAATGATTTCATGTTCTGATTCAATACAAAAATAATATTGTAGGGGGAGTAGGGGTACAAGAATATAGCACGCTACAAAAATGTAAACAAATGGGAAAAACTGCTGCAATAGCGTCTCGATCTTAGGCCTGACCCCCTCACCCAAATTACCATCATAATCAACAATAAAAAACTTAAATATTGGAAGCAGTTCCCTTCAATTTATCCAATCAGGAGAGCATAGATGTCACATGGTTTCCAAATGGCATCTGGGTAGGGTATGATATATAATCTCAGTAGGCCAGATACCATGATGTCTCGACCTTTCCATTTCATGTTTTAGACAAATAAAAATGTTGTTGATATAACAAATACATACAGTTAAATAAATAAATAACTTTATAATGGCATAGGTTCCCAATCGCACACTCGTCCCATACCACCTGCCTCATCCTAAGATTGATTTCGGAAAATTATTCCTACTTATGAAATAAAATAAATAAAAGAGATATATTAAGAAAGACCATCCATGTTGGAAAACCACAAATCCTCTACTTCGGGATTGTGTTCTAACTCATATTTCAAAATTTAAGGATGCTAAAAACCAAAAGATAGTTATCATAAAACCATATGAAAAATATCTACAATATTAATAATATAATATCATGTAATTCAAGTATTTTAATCATGTCTATCAATTTTTGTGGTGGAGTATGAGGCAGTCACTGGTGATCTAAAAAGAATCCTAGGTATCCCTATGGTACTTCCTGTATAATCCAGTACCACCTAGTCTATCCAAGAAGATAATTAAGGAGTCTCTATTATCAATCAAGGCATAGTGACTCTGGATTCATCTAAATTATCTCACATAGGGGACCGAGTATCACCCAAGTCATAGCATATCCATCATTCCATTGGGTCCATCCGTGGATTATCCCCTAGGAAACTAGTATCACTCATGAGTAAAATAAACCTCATGGGAATCCCTCATCTAGAAAGCCAAAGCATCTCCCCTGGATTGAAATTTCATGACAATCAAACATAACAATTCTATCCATGGATCATTAAAAAAGAACCATGTTCTATTTCAGCAAGTATCAAGAAAACTAATTAGTCGAGAACACCACAAAAAAGGAAATATACATTTATCACATTGAAAGGAACATATAAAAAGAATCTCATCCAAATAATCACTTCAATACAAAGTTCATATATTAAATTAATGGAATCAATAAAATTTAATATCATTGGAACAATGCATATATCAATGTATACGAGCATGTATAATATCACAAATCACTAATTTTATTTTATAAGACAACACACCTCAATTGGATGAGGATTGTTACAGAATTGTGACATTATTCATCAACAATCAATTTACTAATATTTCATCATTTATTCAAAACTAAATAAATACTAGTTAAAATCTCAAAGCATAAGCGTCAAGCATTTCCTGTAGGCAATCACATGTCATCACTTTTTTTTCAATATCACAATCCCGTAGGAATAACAAATATTTTCAGATATAGTTCAAGACCCTAAAAAAGGCATGAGGAATTATATATATTAGATTTCATTAATAACATTCCAAACTCAAAATCTAATAGGCTCTCCAAAGAAAACAATTCATGTTTTTAGTCATGGCATAAGGAATTATTATAGTGATAAATGAAATAAGATTATGAATTTGGGTATTATATCCCCAAGAAAAGAGGTTTTCATGGAGAATAAGAATTTACCATTAGGAATGGTGTTAATGTATTTGAAATTTTCCATTTAGAATCTATGGAATTTGTTAAATCATCCCATGGAATAAGTCACAACACATGGTATAATTAATTATAATTGAATGTGGTGATTTCCAAAGGGAACATAATTCATGGTCCACTACTAAATCTTTGCCATTTAAAAATATTAATCCTCTTCACATAGTTAATAACAACTCAACATATTGGAGATTTTAACAAAAATGGATGGAACACCAAAAATGGGTGGACAATGGAGAAGAGAACACCCTATGAATGGGTTTCTCTATAAGTGAGGTCGGCTATAGACAATGGAAAACATTTTCATTATTTAATATTAAATGTTAATTCCTCTCTAAAATATTCCAATGAGTGGCACAACACCATGATTCCTAAAAATATAATAAATCAGTAGAAATAGTAATTAAAACCCAACCTCAACATCATGGTATTCCATATATCGAGTAGTGGCATTTTATTCAACATAAAACGACAGAAATCAGACGATTTAGAAAAACCCCCAATTAGAGCAGAAATCCATCCACACCAAAATAAAAAAATGAGATGTGATAGAAGCAAGAACTAAATGAATGTGGAATATATAGCTTATTGTGATCTTTCCAAGGCATCCAATAGTGATAAAACTATTGGAGAAATGAGGGGTACAATATCAAAACGCTATAGCTTGGAGGAGGAGGTCACCACGCATGGTGTGAGAGAAAAAAGAGGCACCTAGAAGGAGAGTAGGAAGAACATCATTATGAAGAGATGAAAGAGAGGAAGGGATTAGAAAAGGGAAACAAGTAAAAAATAATATAAATTAAAATAGAAATCAAATAAAATGGAAGAACCCTATTTAATTTTTTTGGTGCACAAAACACTACTCTCGGGAAAGGCGCACAGTTTAAAGAATCATGCCCAAACCATGCCTCTTTCTAATGTCCATAACCTGAAATAAGCAATATGGGAATGCGCCCTGTGTAACTTATGGAATTAAACAAAAAAAAATAATAGTCCAAACTGTGGACAGTGTCGAAGCATTGCAGGGTTCTCCTATAATAAAAGTTTCCAATGTTTTATTTAGATAGATTCATCTCTGGATATTTTTTTATTATAAAGGTTTTATCTAAATTAGTAGAATTATTTAGGTGAATATTTATTTTTTTGGCAGAGTATGGAGTATAATAACATCAAGCAAGTTAATTTTATTCAAAAGTTGTTAGTTTTAACTCATAATTGATAGTGGTCATATGAAAACATACATGGATGTGTAACACCCTAAGATGTTAAATATGGATCATTATATTTAATAGTGTATATACAACACAGATCAAGGAAAATAATGTAACACCTAGATAATTAATTATATATTTATTTTAAAATAAATTCATTCTTTTTTATCTTGTAATTTACAAAACACTGGGATTGAAAGAAACACAATATTGTATTAAAATATAATTATTTAAATATAACCATTATAACACATCAGTTATGATAGAGAGTATGAATAGTAATAAAAAATTAGAAAATTATATTTTATACACATTTAATAAATAAATTAAATGTTTATATTTTTATTAGAAATAAATCATGAACCATTTTCAAGATAAAGAAGTTTTTTTCTAAAAAACTATTATTTTATGAATAACGTATTAGTCACACATCTAAAGAAAATTTGATATTAATAATAAAAATTTTATAAATAATATTTGAAAAAATAAATATCATTTTTTAGATATTCAAGTGAATATTATTATTTGTTGAATATTTTATACCTGTTTTAATTATTAATTTTTGTTTAATAGTGAAAACACGTTTTTTTTTAAAACTACTTTTAATTTAATTTTAATTGTATAATTATAGTTTAAATTAGTTTTATAGTAAAATATTTTCAAATATACTGATATTTGAATAATTTATATCATTTTACAAATTTTAATTTTTAATTTTTATATTAAATATTTCTATGTTTTTGAGAATTTTCTCTTTGTAATAATACTATTTCGTCATGCTTTCAGTTTAATTTCAAATTGATTTTTTCACATTTATGAATTAAATTCTGAAAATTGGATTCTATATTTGTAATTAGAATAATTTATATTATATAACATATTCATCTTTATTTTTACCATAATGAACAGTTAAAATAGTAAAAATTAATTACCGTAGATATGGTAATAATGAGTTTACTGGGGGTTAAACGAAGAAGATAATGGTTAAAAATTAATAAAACATTTTCAACACGAATTTTATAGTTATCTTTAGAACCTATAATCTCTATGTATAAATAATAAAACATTAGGGATGATTTTTTATTGATAAAAATTTTGGTTTCACCATATCTTTTCAAAAATAACCTCTATGTCCACACCCCCACTTATACAAGGACACCCCCTATCCTCCACTATAAAAACAATCAAATCCCACTAATTTATAAAATATCTATCCAAATTAATTCTTTATATATATCTTCACATAATCGATTAATTCATTAGTTTTTAAAGAAAATATATATAGTCATTATGTAAAATATAAAAAGGTTTCCCAAAGAAGTTAAAATGTATTTATCTATGCCTTATCATTTTACATCTTCTAAGAACTCTCCATAATATTCTCGTACTATGAAAAAAATAAAAAAATAATATATAATATATATTTTGATGTTCTTATTTTAATGTGGAAACAAATATCCATCTCCACTTCAATCAAATGGGAAATGAAACTGTCCATCTTGTGTATGAAAGACTACGACCTCGCGAACTGATGTAGTTAGTTCTCCACCACCAACATTCATGGATGGATATTATTAGAGAAATAAAATAATATGATAATTATGAAATTGTTAGTGTAATGTATCGATTCCACATGAATCGACCCTATGTGTGTTTTTAATACCATGGTTAATAGATAAGGCTCAAAGGAAGTATTATAGAGTTCAGTTACTGAAATATGGAAATAGTGTGATTTCAAGAAGTATAATTTTTTTACACAACATGAATTTGGATTTCAAGATGTGTTAGTTTATGGGGTCAAAAAAATAAATAAAATGATGTGATTACATATTTTTTGGTGGAAACTGAATAATGAGGATTACCTGATTTGAATGGGGAATACACATCATGTTATTACCAACTTCGGTGCTATATTAAGCATTTTCAGCTACTCTGGCTATTCATAACCATAAGGCTATGGTTCCTCTCTCTAATCACAAGAAATTAGGTATCCCCTTCTTTGGATATTTGGATATCCCTTCATCAAGAATTGATTATAGGCTATCCATATTTGATCTAGGTTGACTGAGTTGATCTAATGTGTGTTTTCTTTCATTTAAAGAAGTTTACTCAGGTTTTT
This sequence comes from Viscum album, assembly GCA_963277665.1. NCBI lineage: Eukaryota > Viridiplantae > Streptophyta > Magnoliopsida > Santalales > Viscaceae > Viscum > Viscum album. The sequence goes on along the minus strand of OY728145.1, from coordinate 1,077,929,000 downwards.
TCAAATTATCCATCAATTCTCATTTTCATGAGTTGGTGGTTCATCCCACATTTTTCTAATGGGGTTTCTCTTAATTATTTCTAGAGCATTTTGACATGACATCCTAATATGGATGCAGTTCTTATGGAAGCGGTGATCAGAGATATGTTATTTCATTCATTCTCATGCAAAGAATTTTGACAACCATCTAAGGTAGGGGATTCACTTATTCTCTATTACATTCAATGAAATTATATATCTAGAAATATTATATGGAATTTTATTGTAATGTAATCAACCTAATTATTACTTGAACCGGATTAAATAACTCTTATCGATCACATGGTGGTGTTTCTTCTTTGTACGGTGATAACGGTTTGCCTCATGATTTGGTAGATAGTTTGATATTTATGCCTTTAATGGAATAAAATTTTTTTCTTGGCGTAAATTGTTAAATAAAGCCAAAATTAATTAATAATTAATTGAATGAAGTCATAAAAAGAATGCATAATTAATTTGTTTTTTTTATTTGATGATAATAAAATTGATGAAACTATGCTTCTTTAATTTAATTGTTTAACTAACCTAAAGAATATTTATTCTTGCTAATAATGTAATTATAGGTTTGTTAAATTAAATTTTTCATTAATTTTTATACTTTTTATACCTTTTTTATTAGATTTCTCATATTGAACCTGTGAATAATGAATTGATAAATTCAATATGAAATAATAATGTATTTTGGGATAAAAGAAACAACCTTTGATGTTCCAAAGTTTCCCACTTGCTTGTAAAAGAAAATTACTTTATTCTTGAGATCCATGAGATATAGTTGTGTGAAAAGTATAGATGCCATGTTTTAGGACCAATATCCTATTTTCATTGTTTTTTATTTTTTCTTGTGATGTGATCCTGGGATGGATGAGCCTAGATTGATATTTTGGTATTTAGGGTAGGGAGGTAAGGATCTGTTATGAGTCAGGGATGTAAGAACCTAGAAGGATATTGTGGTATGTAGGGCAGAGAGGACCAATTGTTGGGGCACATTCTCATTCCTGTTGTAGTAATATGTATAGGGATATGCATGTGGGTATCATGTGAAACACTGGGGATGAAGGAATGGGTTGAAGTTGGGATTACTCCTTGATATGAAAACTGGATTTTTGTTTGGATTTGTTTTTTTGGATAACAGCCATTCTTTTGTTTATTTTATTTCCCTTATCCACTTTATTAGGTAGATGGTTTTGGTTAGTATCCCTCAAATAGAGACAAATACATGTGGGGTATTCCATGTCATTTGTGTGTTTAGATTCTCATGGTTGGTTGAGACTACAATCTTGTTATAGGTTGTGAAGACTCACCAAGTGGTTCATCTACTCAGAATGCTGATCCCTTGTGTTCGATAACTTATAATTTATTCCAAGAATACCTAGAAAAAAGAAAATATATAATTTTATTAATAAATTAATAAATGTTTAATCCATGGGGTTGGAGTATGCTTGGATGAAATTATAAGGTTGTAATTCGGCTAAGTCATGTACTCGACTTGTATATTCCTGAAGGGAATGTAAATTTATTTTGATGCTAATGTTATTTAAGGTATAAATTTTTAATCGTTAAAAATTTTATTAATGAAATTTGCAACTGATGAAATGGAATAAAGTAATCTACTATAGCTCTTTATATGGTAGTGTTCTTAAAGGGTATTTGGTCATTGTAGTGAAAACCAAGATTCCAATATATGTTAGTTGATGTTGATTTTAAGATGAGTTTACTCCCATAGTGTGGTTTTGAGATACATTATATCATGTAATTTTGTGGTTCCATGTGCTACTCCACCCTATCAGTTATGAAAAATGACATCATGGGGATTCTGAGCCCCATGGGATGTTTTCCTTAACATCCCAAGGGGTGGATGGATGGATAACTACCCCATTTGAGGTATCTCTCTTCTCTTTGTAGTTATTTTTTCTCTTATGCATAGTGGTTAGTATTCCCAATATATATTTGTGGAGGGTTATAGTGGATTGTGGTTATTTTGCAGACATGTATTCATGATATAGTTCTCTATGTACTATGATAGGTATAACATGAATAGGCTGTGATGTCTTAATGATCCTTACTCGAGGTTTTGGATCTAATGGTTTGTGGTATAACACTAGATATATGACACATGTTATACTTGTTGTGGTGGTGTGTTGTAGGAGGACCATGTGGTAGTGCTTCTCCTAGCTGTCTTTGGGCTAGCCATTTTGGAGAGAGATGGTCATGAAGTGTGACATTAGGGAAAAGAGGAAAACCAGTGGGTAATTGTTAGTGGTGTACCCTTGATATTAATTATTATATTATATGATCTTTTATGTGGTATTTGGTGAGATTATACACGGTATAGATGGTAATATAGTATACCTATTAAAGTGAAGAGTTTATTTCAATTAATGTTCACTGTGTTTTATAATGATTTCATTATCTTTTATAGGAGGGGCACTAGGTTGGATTATATTGAGTATGCTATTATAATCACCCTACCTATATATAAATTGTTTTTCAGGTCTGTTGGAATATGTTGGTTGTCATGATGGTCACTACTAGCTTTGAATATTAAAAGGATCATCACCAACCATTGGCCTATAAGATGTCATGATTATTATATAAAACTTTTCTTTTTTTAAGGTATTATATATGAAGAATATATTCATTTTTGGATCCTTATATGATAATGATAAATATTTTTTTTTGGATAAAAATATGAGTTTATGGTGGGTTATGTTTAATGGATGAATATCTACCTATCAATAGACTCAAGGCCTTATATTTTTATTCATTTTATATATAATCTCTTTTAAGGGTTAAAGGGGAACCCTTATATGGCCCATAGGATTCATGACATTACATGACTAGAAGGTCATAGATGAATTAATTTGGACTATAACTATTTGGAACTACCCCTCCCCATCTTCTACATCATGATGTTAGCTCTACACTTTCACATGTATATTCTTCTATGTTTCTTGTGCATGCATAGGCTAATCCTGATAAAAAAATGCATACCATATAAATCTTCCAAATATGTTATCATTACTCTAGTAAATTTTCTTACTCTAAACCCTCATCAAGAGCATGCGCCTCATAGATTCTTCAAATTCCATTTCAAGAACAATTACATGTGGCCCAAAGGCTATGAGGTGGCATGAAACCCTTACCATCCTGAAGGCCTTGGGTGGATTGATGGCTTTGATGGACCCGAGGACCAAACTGATGGTCGAAATGCCCAAACAGATGAATATTTTTGGATGTTACAGTACAAAACAGTACCTAATATAGTTCCTAGTATAGTACCTGATACAGTGCTCCTATAGTACCCAGAAATATAACTTTGACCAGATTTGATCTTGGGTCTCTTGGATGTACATGCTCAGTCCTCACCAACTAGGTTGAGGGTCTTATGTATGATGAATGTCTACCTGGAAAGTAATTATATTCCCTTATATTCATACTATATTAATTTAAAGGAATCCTAAACTATAGGAAAATTATAATTGATTAAAAATGATTTTTATTTAATTTTCTTTTTGAGAAAAAGTGGTATTTTTAACACATAATTGATTTCTCATTTTGTGAAAGTTAATTTTCTATTAACCATGTTCAATATCACTCTCAATAAGAACTTAATATTTTGGTTTATCTTGCATGTCTAGGTTTTAACTTTCCAATCATGTTTTTATATTTATAATTCGAATTTTTCATTATCCTTTGCATTTCCCTTCCCTCTTTTTAGGGGAGGTTTTATTATCATTAATTCCGATATGGGTTTCCCAAAAATAATCATGTGTTAAATATTTTTTTTCAAAGATCAATTTTTAATTATGAGGAAAATATTTATTGAAGGAGGGTAGAATGTAATGCCCCAATATTTTATTACATTTATTTTCTTAAATAAATTCAATTTCTTCATTAGGGTACTTTTCACACATCACTGAGACCAAAGAGACCATGATTTAATAATAATTGATTTTTATTACCTAGACAATAAAATTACAAGAATGAATAGTATTAACCAAATTAATATATATATATATATATTTGATATTTGTCAAAATTATTTTCTAGGAATAAGATATGAATCCAATTTTACTCTTTAAAGGCTAAATTTTATAAATACAGTTTAATAGCATTTTTATTGGTCACTTGTTTTTAATAATTTTTTTACACTTTAAAAAATTATATTATAAAAATTAAACTTCTTCTTTTAAATAATAGTAAAAAATTTCTTTTGTTTTTATTTTTGGTAGTTTTCTAATAATAATCATTTCTATGAATAGTGAACAAAATTCTAAATTTTAATTGAGAAATTATTTTTAATAAATTTTATTTAAGATGTTAAATTATATATTTGAATCCATTAAATTTATAATTATATCATTTTGTTATAATTTAATCCAATTTCATTAATTTCAATCAATTACACAATAAATGTTCATATAAAAGCATTCCAATCTTTTCAACATTTTTACTTTAAAAAGCCCTTTTCTCGATCTGTCAACAATATTAATTTTAAATTAAATTTTTAAAATTATGTGTTTTTAATTTTGAAAAATGGATTCTATATTAGGAATCAGAAGAAAAAAATTTAGTAAATAGGGAATTTTTTTACATTATGAATAGTAACTTTAGTAATATCTTTTTATTACCATGGTTACGGCTACCTTGAGTACTTATGTGTAAAAATAATATTATAAATGTTAAAAAATAACCCAAAAACATATACTAATTAAATTTATTTATTATTTATCATCCCTAAGAATTAAAGGATTGGGTATGAGACCATTATTGGCTTTTGTAAAAGAATATAAACTTTATAATATTATATTCAAACGAATGTCAATATTATCAAACTCTTATTTTTAACAAGTAAATCATTTTAAATATGCATTTATATAGGGAATATGTATGACTATAAATGGTATTTTTATATATAAATATTTTATCATTATAATGATAATATATTTTTAATTTTTATGCAATAAATAGTTTTTTTAATGGATTTTACATTGATGATGCATTAATTATTTAATTAAAGGAAATAAAAAATAAATGATTTTTAAAATAATAAAATAAATATAATTTGAGATTAATAATGTACTACATGAATTTTTTAGATGACTTTGAAATTTTCATAATGTTGTATAGGTATTTGTTTGAACATATCTTTCTTTTATATTATTTTTAAATAGCCAATCAACATATAATGTCAAAATTAAAATTATGAATATTTTAAAATAAATAATATTCTATAAACAATAATAATTGAATTTATAAAGAAATTTGTAATTAAAAATTACTTCATTTTAATTTAATATTTTGAGAGTTTCCAAAAGATTCCACACCTCAATTATAAAAGGTAACCTCATGTCTCACTTCTTTACACCACATTGATCCATCTACCCCAACCAACCGTTGAACAATTCTCCCCCAAATATCCTTTTTCCAGGACATGGAGTTTCTATTTTTCCAAAAAGAAAATACCATAACCTTTGAAGATATCTAAAGGGAGTCGGATGAGGAAAACAAGTTAGGACATATATTAAGGAAAAAAACCTATAGTTATGGTTAATTTCAAAATCCCAATATTATATGAAATTGTTTATACAAAACTATCCACTAGGTAATATTTATAATCTTTATAAATGTATTCAAAATTATTTTTCTATTATACTATAAATGATTAAATCCATTTCACCCATGTATTATTTTTATTTAAATACTTCTAAAGGATTCTGTTTTTTGATTTTCAAAAGAGGTACTTTATGAATTTTATCAACTAAAATATGGAAGGGAATTTTTTTTATCTCATTCTCCATGAGAAGAATTTTCAACCTTCATTATTCCCTTATGTCTTGAAGCCTCATTAATATTTTTAAATTATTATTTCAATTAAAGTGTTTTCGTTTAAAATTATGTGGCATTTTAAATAAATGTTTTCGATAAAAATGTTTATTTGACTCCTTAATCATCAATGATTTTATTATAGTATTTTATTCAATGATTATATCCTTTTTTAAATTTTATTTTTCATTGAGTCTGAACTATTGTTATTTCATATATCATATTTTATTTAATTGTTTGTGATCAATTTGATTATAGATGTGCTATTTTGATTCTAGTCACCACATTACCCAAAATTGTTTGTGATTATGTTTTTCGATAATGAACGTTGTTTATATTTCATATGTATATTTTTTTATCCTCATAGTCATGTTGAATGTATTGAACTTAGTATGTGAATGGTGGGGACTGATATAGCCCCTATATGCATCGACAGTTCTCATGAGACAAAAAAATATAGACTTGGACATGCCCTTTCCCATTTATATCTAGATAAAGATATAGAAGAGGCCTTAACCATTTATTTTTACCTGTATTGGAAAAGGCCTCAATGATATGTTTGAGATGTCCAACATTATGCATTCCCTAATTATGAGAATAGTTATTCAATTTAATGTGATTATTCAGTTTTTAGAATATCCATGGTTATGTTTAATTCTCATGTGATTGTTTATATGGAATTATTTTTTTATCTTTTATATTGGAAATTTTATGATCAAGTTATTCAATGAATGGCAGGAGTTTCAGTTACATACCTTTCCAATTTAGTTATTTTCTAGATTTTGTTCTATATATACCCATACTGATCATCTAAGATCAAACATTTCTTATGTTTATTTCTCATAGGGTGAGAATATGTAAATTATGACTAATATTCAAGGTGACTAATGGTGTTTTCATTGAAGGTTTTATGTTGTATATTATATTTTGAGTTGTAATGTAAGATTTCAAGTGTCTATCTAGTTTTCCAAAACAAGTAAACTATTTTATCCTTTGGGATGTTATTATAAGAATATGTATAATTGAAATATTGTTACCAAAAACTCCTGTCTATTTGGGTTTGGTTTGTAACACCGCAGGTTAAAATGGTTTGTTTCTTAAAATTTAACATAATTGATAGTGTATTCTTTATGCAACACCATGTTAGAAACTGTAATGTACTTCTAAAAATGACTAATGGAATCGTAATATGAATATTAGAAATAGTAATATGACCCATAAAATATTATTATCACATTAAAAGTGTAAATAAAATTTATTAATATTTTTATGTGTATATAATAAATTTAAATCAATGAGTAACTAAATAATCGTGGTAAAATGTTAAATTAACATTTTGTATTTTTCTCAAACAAAATTGTTTATCTAAAATTTCAAAATTAATATAATAACATTAAATAATATTTAATTTCATAAAATATGTCCATAAATCAACATTTTTTCATATAATTATAAGAATATTTTATGAGACCTTAATTAATTTTTCAACGTGTCATAAAATAAGATATAATTTAACAATTGATACTAACAGAATTAATGATGATTCTAACAAAAAACCAATTTTATCCTATATAGAAAATTATATTCAAAAAATTTGTGTCTTTTTTTGAATTCAAAAAGTTAAAAAATGGTTAGGGAAATTATTGTTTTTTTAATAGTTTTTTATGTATAATGAAATACGATAATTTACATTATCAACTAAATACGTGAATTAATGAGTCATGGAAGATGTTTGGATGATGTAGGTATCTTTAGGTAAAAATCACATGCACTGGTTGTTATATTTATTCACGGGAATTAAAACTATTCATGATATTGAGACAAATAATAAACTAATGAATAAAATAATAAAAATACACCCCTCTCATACACTATTAATACCACACCTCACATACACTTATCCTCTCAAATCAAAAGCATTATATATTGTACAATTTATCATCAATACCTCTCCAAAACATCTCCCCAACATTATTTTCTTTCTGGACTCTCCCAAAATAAATTTTCAATGTTCCTTAAGGAGGTTCTCATGGAGAATACATCAACTGGTCAAACCCCCTTTCATTCATTTTATATTTATTTCAATTTCTTTTCTTTTATTATTTTTCGCTAAAAAACCTAAAAAAATGAAACATGAAGAATCTAGTTTCATTTATATACAATAATTTTATTGTGTTAATGTGATATACAGTATCAATTCTCTTCTCTTCCCCTTTTGTTCATAAAATGAAAACTTTGTCCGTGAGATGTCGATTCACCACCTTCGTAGATGATGTTTTTTCATTTAATAATAACACCTTAATGGATGGTAATAAAACGATTTTTATTTTTAAAAAATATTATAATATATGTAATGACACTTTTTAGTGTTTTATAACCATTATATATACATAATATTAATTCATTAGATAAAAATAGTTCGAGATTTTCAATAAATGGAAATATAATCTAACTAGTTATCGTTAACTCAATATCTAATGAATCATAATCATATATAAAAAATGATATATAATACCATTAAATATCCTTTAATTTTATTAATAACATATAATTTTTATTCTATATATCTATATCTATTTAACAAAATCTATCATTCGTGTATACAAGTGAACAAATCAAGAAAACCAATAAAATGAACACTCCCAAACAACGACATTGAAACATATAACTCATCAAAAAATCAATAATTGAACATAATAAAAATATAATAATTAAAATAAAGTTGAAATGGTTCTGAATTAAATTATTAATGTTTATAATTTCATTACCCAGGATATTATTTACAAGTGCAAAACACTTTCACACGTAATATAAGGGATTCTCCCCAAACCTTCATTTTTTATTAAGGTTATGCTTTGTCTCTCTTTAGCGCTAATTAATTAATACATATTTTTATATAATTCATATATATTATATTAATATGTTTCAAAATCATATATCTATATCATGATATATTTATTTTATGGGGAATAAATATTTTACATCGTTTGTTATTTAATTCCTCATGATAGGCAGGCCCAATTAAAAGTTACATCCCAATTTCATAACCATTTTAAAGTACACTATATAATATCTTTTAAGACACAAATATTTTTATAAAATCAATTTTTTAATAAATATAAAATATCATAGATTTTGTTTTAGTCTTATGTAAACAATTAATCAATTGTCGACTTTAAAGACTCTTATATTTTAGCTTAAACTGTATTGAAGTAAATCAATTCTAATGTTTCATAGAGATAATATTTACATGTTTTTACTTCTTATTGAATTTAGTTATGCCTCAAATATAACTTCATTTTCCTAAATAATGTTCTCTTATAGGATATATATTTTTACAATCATATTTTTTTACATATACAAGTTATTTTCCAAAATTAACTCTTCTACCGAAAAGAAATAAATGTGGTATTTATCCTAATAGGTCCTCAATGATTTGATTAGAGTATTTCTATATACTTCAACACACTCTATTGAATCTTATAAACTATTTATATTGATATCTTATGTTACCATATACATTATTTTATTGAATGGTTTATGATTATTTTTACAAGGGATGTAATATCTTGACACAATTCACCACATTACTCTAGATAGTTTATGATTGTATTTTCTGGTTGGGGATATTATCTACATTTTACATTATAGTTTAAATATGAATTTATATGTTCATTATGTTTTACTCCTTTCATATGTGGAATCAACTGGACTTTGTATGGGATGTGTGGGTCCTATTATAGCCCATAGATGTTTCAGTAGGTCTCATGAGACAAAACAGATTGGGTTTTTTACCATTTATATATGTTTTCTTGGACAGAACCTTGATATTATGTTTATGATTTTAGTAATTATTAATTCCTTATTAATGATATTTTTAATTGATAATCCATGTGATTATTCGACTTATAGAATATCCATGGTTGTATTTAATTCTCTTGTAATTATTTATATGACATTTATTTATTAGATTTTATTCCATCCATATTATGCATAATATTATGTCTAAATGGAACTGTCTATAATAATTCACCTTCACTTATATTTTTTTTATGAAAGATCCCACTATATTAATTACCCTTAATTAGAATTTGAGAAGACCCCTTTAATATGTTTTATTTTTCCCAAGATGTGAATATGTATATTATGAATAACTTACATAGATAACCTTGGAGATTACAGGTGTTTCCAATGGAGTTATTATGTTGAATTTAAATTAATGTGGTAATGTAAAAACTTATATATGTGCCTATTTTCCAAAATTACCAAACTATTTAGTCTATTTGGATTTGATCTTATTTTCATTGTACAAATTTAATAAAGGGACCAAATATAAGATGGTCATTGTATTTACTAGTGTAGTTATACACATAATATAAAATTATATTTTAAAAGTATTAAAAAAATTATTATCCAAAATGAATAATATTTCAAATCAAAATGTCAAAATTAACTGGGGCTTCTTTTTTGATAATTTTCATTTGGATTATTTTTGTGATGAAAAGTGAAAAAATATAGATTTTCATTGAAAAATATATTTTTATTTGAATTATTTAGAATGATAAATTATATTTTAATTTTGTATTAAATTAAATTTATTTACATTATATAATAATTTAACTGATTTAGTCCATTGTAATAAATTTCATATTGAATTGTGGCATTAAAACATTCTATACTTATGTTAATTTTCTCTTTAGAAAACCTCTCTTTTTTCATGCCTTTGATTTAATTATAAATTGAGTACTAAAAATTACATGAATTAAATATGGAAAAATGGATTATATTTTTCGAATAAATTTTTTTTATATTATCTAATATGGTAAAATTAATTTTCACCATAATAAATAGTGAAAATAATAATATTCATTTACTTCAATTAATGTAATAATTGGTTTATCCGGTGGTTAATCAATGAATATATGTGTGAAAAAAGTATTTAAAATATATTATAAACCTATTATATTTATGTATTTTGATTATATAATATTTAAAAATATTGATTTATATATTTTCGTGAATTTTTGTGTGATATAATAAACCTACATGCAACTTAATGGTGCCCCTATTCCGGTTTTCCACATGGCCTCAAGAACATCTCCTTAAATTATTGATGATTCAGACATGTATTGAGTTCCTATGGTGGTTTTATAGGGATACTACCCCCACATTTCCAGAGTAGAACACAATAAATATGTAATAACCAATAATACTAGAATAATATAGAAATAGATGGAATAATAGAAGCATGAATAAACATCCAAGTAACTAATAATAAACAAAGTAGTAAACTATAACATATTAAAAAGTGGATAATTTATGTCATGTGTCTATAAATAAGAAATACATGGATACAAGTAGAAGGAAATAGTACCATAAAATAAAGAGAAAATGAGTCCAAAAGAGGAAAAAATATATCCCAACATCCCAAGATCTAGGAGGGTCATCTGCTACCAACACTGTCTTATGCCATGCCATAAGTCATGCATCTATCAAAGGATTATTTACCTTATCTATACATGTGAGAACATAATCTTCCAAGATACTATAGGAATCATAGATTCGATGTGTGAAAAATCTACAGAGGGAACTACCAACATCTTTTATAAATATAAAGTCCATGTATACAGTATGAATGTGTGCATATATATTAATGTCAAACAGTACTAACAACTATAAATGGGTCGGTTCTGGTTTTTAACGGGAAACTAGGCTGACACAACTTACTTCAACCCATTTCGTAATAACTCTGAAAATATATATTGGCTTTCAATACCTAGAATAATATTTACATGGGACTCCATTCCCAGTATTACAATAGAAAAGGGGAATCCATGGGCAACATCACATTTATAAGAGACTCCATGACCAATATTAAATTTATAAGGGATGTCGGGCCTGGTATCACAATAAAATAGGGGACTCCAAACCCAGTATCAGGTTTATAGAGGATGGAATTCCCAATATCACAGTTCTATAACAAGGTAAAAAATATTTTATAGTATCACAATAGTATCACAAGGGACCCAATGCACGTATAGTATCCCAAGGGATTCCATTCCTATATAGTATCAAATTTATACAAGGGTATACATTCCAATTAATTATAATTCACATGGGTAATCATGTCCATTCATTATTTAAAGGGTAATCATGCCCATTCACATTTATATAAGGGTCATCATTCATATTCATTATAATTCACATGGGTCATCATGACCATTCATTATTATAAAGGGCCTCCATGACCATCCACATTTATATAAGGGTCGTCATTCAAATTAATTATAATTATTATGGGTCATCAATCCTTTATATCATATTATTTATAAATAACCATTGGGTTAAATATGACCCAAGGTATAATTATTAAGTCATTATTACTTATTGTTATCAAGGGAGTAACCATGGTTTAATTTAAAATAGTTTTTGTGGGATTACCACTCAACACTATATAATTAAATTCGTTATAATAGAGTTATCCATGACACAACACAACATCCATCAATTTATTTTATAATATCAAAATTTTAGAAGCAATATCAAGCACTTCAATAGGTTCTTTGGATAAATTCACATGAAATACATTTAGGTACATAAGATGGAACACCCAAATGGATGGATACATGAATGGTTTTTTATCTCAATTGGACTAATATGATCATTAGGTTCCAAGCATTAGAACCAATTTTATGAATATTAAATTTTGGGGAAGTGAACCATAAAAATGGAATGTGGCACAATGAAATATATTATAAAACATTAAGACATGGGGAATAATTTAAACACTACAAACCTTGTACTCATTAAACATTCCACATCCAGTTTAGACATGTGGTTTGGACTGGATTGGAATAGATTGGAAGAGTGGACAAATTCCAAGAAAAAATTTCATATTATACTTCATCAAAATAACTCCATAGATGAGAAGATAAATTATGAATGACTAAAAAGTAATCATGATCTCACTGAGAATAATCAAACGAGATGAATGGTGTATTGATCGAACTCCATACAGACGATCATGATCAAAAAATGGGTTGAGGGGAGTTTGGGAGCTCAATCAGATGGAAGAGTCCCACCACTATCCACAAGAGAAGAAAAGAGAGGATAGTGAGGTTTAAAATGGATTAAATGAAAAATGTCCATTTTCCACCAAATAAATGGGTCTCCTAGTCTGGCAGCATGGTCAGGAAAAATGTGAACCAATCGTTTTCTTTTTCCTATGATAAGGGGGCACCCACGTGATTAGGCCACTTAGATGGGGAAACAATTGGCCAAAAGTGTCGATCACCACTACTAAAAACTGTAGACATTTGCTACAAGAATATGACCCCTGGTACACATTTAGGGTAAATTGTGTGCCACACATACTCCCCTATCCTACACTACATGGTTAGGGATAACATTGTAGGCTACCCACATGGTTTCTCCTAACCATTTGGAAAGTCTATATTACCCATATTGTGGGGGTTCTGGGATCCGAACAAGCCCCATATACCCCCTTTAAAAATTATTTCATCAAAGAGAATCCATATTAGGTCCCTAATAATGAATAGGTCCAATTTAATTGGTTCTTTACCTAAGATATTAATCTATTCCTTATAGTCACCCCCTTAAGGGTTCTTTTCCCCAAGATCACCTTCCATGGGAAATTATTTTTCATCTAATAACAATGTTGGCCACTGATCACAAACATCGGTCCCCTTCTCTCAAGTATCATCGTGTACTGGGTCGTGTTGTCATAACACCCATACTAATGGACATACCAACCTCAGAGATCATTCATACTTTAGTCAATGATATATATATGATACTCCGGAAAACAATCATCAACATTTAACTGAACATCCATATGATCAAAATTATGAGATTGGTTATCATCATAATGTGGAAACTATGAATCATGTAGGAGATCATGCATCAAATGGTTGCTCTAAGGTAGTAAAAATGATAGGCTACGAGCCCGAAAATCTCTATAATCTAAATTGAATGAAAAAACATGGTGATAAATTTCACTTTCCTCTGTATCAGTCTATACAGAAGACTGGGTGATACCAATAATAGAACACAATAACCAACCTCAAAATAGAGTGGTATTCATTGGTGATCGACATAAGATTTAAATCTAGACTATGTGATAGACATATGATTCTTGATTAGATAAACCTTCTCCAAAGTCTCTTGAACTAGTCACAGACCAAATAACTCTTCCTCTCCTTCCTATGAAGAGCACATGGGTGAATGGGATAGCCTACCATATAGGCCCACATAGGGATCCATAGGAATTGTCTCTAGATTACTATTCTTTTATGAAAAATCCATGAGTGGGACATGATGCTTCCCAACAACCTCAAACATCTATGCATAATTCTTTAAGCATGACCTATAAATATTGTATTGTCTATTGTAAATTTCCTTTACTCTTATGGTAAAATGATGTGCTCACAAGTTCTTGTGTACACTTATCCTTTGGAAAATCCTTCCAGAACCATGATTTGAATTGAGAATCCATATATAAAATGACTGTACGAGGAACCCAAGTAGTTAGACAATTTCATTGAAATACAATCATTCCATATCATCAACTATGAATATCTCTGGAATATGAATAAATTTTACTTCCTTCACCATTCAATCCTAAAATACCAAAATTGTTTCACTACCTCAAGGTGACCTTGGTATTCCGACAACAAGTCCATTGTACTGTATTCCCATTTCCAATTCTAAACTGGTAATAGCCATTGAAATCCTAAAGGTCACTTATGCTCTTCCTTCACCTAATAACAAGTGGAACACATATTGATAAGACATATTATCTAACACATTTTCTATGTTCACCATTTCTGTCAGAACATTTCATGATTCATCTTGGATATACTTGAGTGTACAAAAAACATTGAATAAATAAACTCACATATCAGATTATCTATTATATATAAGGGATTACATATATTCCCTTGTATATGTAGGATGTTATAATGATAGATTTTCCAATTTAGAGGTGGATCATCACCAACAATACTATTATATAGGAAAAATCCCTTCGGAATTGAAAACTAACTAATCATCAGCTTATCCACAAGTGAAGAGGTCACTGATAGCGATTCAAGTACAAACTGAAAATGACATTCCTAGAAATCTATCTGCATCTTGGAAAACATATCCCTAAGATTACATTAGCTACTGGCCTCATGAAATGCTTCTATCAGAGTTCTCATGGTCAGAGCATCAACAAAATTTTTACCTTTCCTTGGCATATATGAAAGATCATAGTCAAACAGTTATAGTTACTATACCCATATTAAATACCTGATATTTATGTCTTGTTTAGTAAATATAAAACTAAGGATCATTTTGTCTATAAACACCAAAAATCCATATCCCAATAGGTAATACCTCCAACAGTGTAAGGTGTGTATGACAACTGCTAACTCGAGACTGTGTGTTTGACATTTTCTCCCTTGAGGAAAAAACTATGAAATTTGTATGTAATGAATCTATCATTCTACATCATCACTACTCCTAGAAAAATTCTTGATGTATCACATAACACCATATAGAAACTTCTATTCTCTAGGATAATCATAATTTTTTTATAGATAGGCCTTTCAAATCTTGAAATGTCCAATTTCATGCTTCTGACTATAAGAACATTACTTAATTCATTGTGATACTATTAAATGTTATAATATTGAATGAGAATTCCTATAATAAATTCATATAGTAACCATCTATCCCTATGAAACTATGTATGTAAAATATGTTTGTGGCATTATCCCAGGTAAAATTATATTTAATCTTCTCTAGGTAAATTAAAAATATTGTGTATAAGATAATATGACCCTACAAGTGTACTATATCAATCCAGAAATTAAATTTTATATGACTCACATACAATTGGTTCTCACCCAGTGTATCAGAAATGATCTCATGTTGAGTGTCATGGTTATTCTGAGAATGAGAATACACCATGTTTTCATCTTTGAATAAAATGGAAAAGGAATCTAGATAGGGATGTAAAACACTATTCATAAAATCCATGAAGATTATATGTGAATTAATAAGAAAAAAATACATCACAAGATACTCATATAAGCCTTTCAGACTATAAATGGTAATACATGAAATATATGATTTCTTGACTTGAACCAGATGATATCTTTTTATCAGGATAATCTTCCAGAACACCCGCACTCCTCTGATCTTGTAAAAAATATCATCATTTCACGGTAATGGATCTAGATTTTTTAAAATAAAAGGATTTAATATATGATAATCTAGAAAAGACCTGAGGGTTTTATCCACCTTATTGGTGAAACAGAATAGTAATCCCTAGGGAGAAGCACTTGGTCATATAAAACCCTTGGCCTCAAAATACTCTACCTGCCTCTTATTCTCTTGCAACTTAGTATTATTCGTCTTGTAATGAGGAATGGATAATAGTGAAACTCTAGTAACTATAAATATAGTGAAATATACCTCTCTCAATAGGTAGACCTAAAAATTCAACCATTAAAACATCAATGAATCAATCTACTATATGAGGGAACTCATTCTAAAGAAGTATATGATTGATCATATAAAGGCTATAAATATGGGTGGTCACTCCACATAGCCAAAGATTCTCTAGTATAGTTATAATGCTCAATAAATACAACTCACCCTTGTGAATATTTATACCTTCCTCTGGTGATGTAAACGACACCCTTCGATGATAAAAATATAAAAAGGTGAGATATGGGACCAAGTAGTGCATCATGAGAATGAAATCACTATATTTAATATCAATGATGAAGATATCCCCCATGATGCGTTGGTTTCCTACTTCAATAGTACAATCCATTCACTATCGTAATCTCTCTTATCATTTACCTATATATGTATCAAGTGTCATGACATCACGTGAGTACTCATCATTAAGTCCAAGACTCTCCATAACTGGCGCAAATATGAAAGAATTTGACACACCTTTATCAAAGAAGGAATAATCAATAGTAGAGGATTCTAGAATAGTATGCTGAATAGTAGATGGCCCAGCATACTCTTCCACAAGTATATGATTCACTTAAAATATATGGCATGATCCCCGACCCTGTTCTACAACAACACTACCATGGGTAGTCCAACTCTATTGGTGTTGAATATGAAATTTCTGGTTACTATGGAAACAATATACTAATCTGCCTATTCATCTTGTGGTACTCTAGAATCCTACATATCAAGTATCTATTGAACCTTCTCTTGAATGTGGAGCTATCCATGATCATTTCATACTCGGAACAGATGGGAAAGTCCTAAAAACACTATAGATTCCACAATTTACTGAAACCTCATCAATTGATGGGGTCTCTATGATTTTGAGTCTTCATATTTCCAGGATTCCCACACTAATTTATTAGCATGTAATTGTATTTGTGGTTCAACTAGTTGGAACTTCTCATGCACACATAATCATATTATTGATTTTGACTACTAGAAGATCCACTCCTCTATTTGGGGTTTGAACCGCCCTAGATCACATAATCTACTTCCCTTAGGATCTCCTCAATGATAGGGTATGGTTCATTGTTTTAGATATGGTAGTAAACTCGAAATATTTTACCAAATATTGAACAATATGCTTCATAATATCCTTAAATCATTTGACTTTTCTGTATTATCATTCTTATAGATGGATGTGAAGTTCTAAAGCTCTATAAAAAGAGATGAGTGGTCCATAAATATCATAGAACACTACTACAGGTTCATTATGTCCCAATAAGGATCCACCCTTAGGGTATTGGGGAATAAATAGTGGAATATACTCAATTAAAAATCTGTCTACATTACATTCTTATACTATCTAGTATTATTTAGAATATCCCACCAATGGTAGGTGAATCATCAAAGAATTTATGCTGCGAGTTTCAATATCCACACAAGATCTGTATCTTGATGCTCGAATATAAACATGACCATCTTGAGACATAGCTCTACATCATGTCGTCTTCCTTCCACTGAAAATTTTCATGTATGCAGCTTCTAGGATTCCCTAGTAAACTCTCTCGCATATGGGAAAGAGGATATAGCACTGAGAAAATTTTTCATAACCGACAAAACATCTCCCAAAATTGAGCACCATAACCCAGGTCAGGAATAGGAAGTGGTGGAACATGAGGCACCACATGAGCTATAACTAGTTGCTTAGTTCCCACCAACACTATAGAATAGTCATATCTACCCTCCTAGTGAATGATAGGAGGATGTCACGATGACAATACTCTACATGTTCCATGTACACATCTGTGATATGATTCCTTAGTAATAACATCACAGATACATGAATAAGATTGGTGAAAGCCTTCCTGTAACAAATATCACAATATTCTAGATCAAATAGCCAGGTCTTGCTGATATAAACATATATGTAGAACAATAGAGATGGTACCTACTTCCCAATACTACAGATTGTACTGGGTCGAGCAATGATTTTTTAATTTAAATAACATTTCATTTATATCTATATTTAAAGTCGTTTTAAATGGTTGATCCAATGGTTAACCACTTTCTATCCCTAGGGGCCCATACACCTTATGAACCAAAATATAATGTTTAGTCAATCTATAACATAACACATTCAATTCCTTGTGACCAATGGTCTATTACACAATGCTTCATATCAAACATCATTGGGTGTCTACCATATCCTAATGAAAAAAACACTTTTTTGGATATTCAAGGAACTCCAATTACCAACTATGGTTTCTCAATCCCCAAATAGATTTTTTAACCATTAAAAATTAAATTTATAACAATCAAATAACTAGTGTAAATCACATGCAATGAAACTACCACATCACCCACATATAACATTGCATATGCATGTCATGTGAACTCCCTTCAAGGTTCCCAATATGATACAAGATCAATGCTTCCTTGAACTCATATAATTGGACCATCTAATAAAGATAAATCTAAATCGGACAAATAATAATATCATAATTCATATTCATCACTGAGTGGTGTAATCATACCATCTCTAATAACCAAGAAGCAGGAAATGAATATCTCTATTTGAGGAAACATGGATTTTCATTGTACATGGGTTAGATACTCCTATTCATAGCTCATTACCATCTCCCATAAATTCTTAATATCATGTATATTGTTTCAAGAGTGTAATTCAAAAAAATAAAGGTCCTTTGATAATATTTTATGACGTCCCAAACCTGTATACCACTCAATAGAGCCCCAATCACGACTGGCCACATGGCCTAAAGTGCATCTCCCAAAATTCGAAAGGCTTTCTACTAGAAGTGAAGGAATTGGAAGTGACCTTTTTCCATAATATTCCATCATTAAAAAGGTTTAATGAAGAAGATATGTAATAAAATATAATAGGTGAAGCATATAAAATCTTATGGTGCAATAGAAGTAGGTATGAACATCCAAGATGTTGTATAATTGATGCAGCAAATTGAATCATATACAGAAAGATGATAGTGTATGTACTGTGTCTATAAATAAGAAAAACAGGGATACAAGAAACATTCAATATTACCATACAATCTATACAAAATTAATCAAAAGTGGAAACAATCTATCCTTGCATCCCGAGCTCCATCCAAGTCATCTTCTACTAGCTCCTTCTAAAGTTATTCCATAAATCATGCATATATAAGATGAATTTTTTCATTATATAAACCTACAAGTATATATTCTACATAGGTACCATAAGAAGCTGAGATAGGGGTTGAGATAAATATTAGTTGTCCACCACCAACAATGACTATAAATTTCCCATCTGTGTATACAATATGACAGTGTGCAGACATGAAAATGTAATGTAGTAATAACAATTATAAATGGGTTAGGTCTTGTTCCTAAATTGAAATTAGATAGACACTACCCACATCATCCCATGCTATAATTACACTTAATAACTATTAAGGGACTCAATTACTGGTTTCACATTTATAAAGAATGCCATTCCATGAACCATAATAGTACGGGTGATGCCATGCCCATTAACATATTTATAAGGGACTCTATACCAAATATCAAATTTATAAGGGATGACATACCCCATATAAAATTAATATAAGGTACTCCATGCCCTATATCACATTTACAATTGATACAATGCCCAGTATCATAGTAGTATAACATGGGACACCATGCCCATATAGTATCACAATAGTATCACATGGGACTCCATTCCCGTATAGTATAAGAAGGGATTCCTCAACCATATAGTATCACATTTATATAAGCTTCTAAATTCATATTCATTATAATTCACATGATTTTTCATTCCCATTAATTATTATAAATTTTCACCATTCTCATTCACATTTATATTAGGGTCATCATTTTCATTCATTATAATTAGCATTTTTCATCACGCCCATTCATTATTATAAAGGGTCCCCATGACCATTATCATTTATTTATGGGTCTCCATGCCCATTAATTACAATAATGTTTTTTTATTGTTCCATTATATTCCATCATTGATAAGTAATTGTTTTCTTTCATATGAACCAAGGTATAATTAATAAGTCTTTATTATTTAATATCAATAAGGGTGTCACAGTTTTTCAATTTAAATAGCTGACAGGGGCGTACCACTCACCGGTATTCAATTAAATTATTTATAGGAGTGTTAGCCATGCTACAACACTATATCCATCTATTTCATTTATAATATCATAATTTTGAATCAAGGGAAGACACTATAATAGGTTGTTTGGCCACAATATCATTAAATCCATTTAGGCATGTAAGATGGCACACCCAAAGGGATGCCTCCATATAATGTATTCAACCTCAAGGGTTCTAATGATACCATTAGGTTCAAAGAATGACACAAAATATAAAGTGGGTAAAGTTTATGATCAAGATACAGTGAAACAATTTTTTGGAACAATAGATCATATTATAAAACATAAAAACACAAGGAATAATTTATAGAGCACCTACCACATACACATATGAACCTCCTTGTCCAATGTCATCCTCTATTATAGATAGTATTGGAAGAGATGAAAATAATAGACCTGTTAGAGTTGGTGTCTTAAGAACAAACTATTAGTACATTGATTGTGTAAATGTATTCTTATTATATATAGTTCATTGTTCTACATGACTATAATATAATAATGCCCTGGAATATTTTTTTCATTAATAAGGTCAAGGTAGATACCCTCTATGATGAGATCCTTGAAATTATATAACAATATTATTAAATAATGTTCTACAGTTGGATAGCATACTATGATAGGACTTATAGTATACATACCATCATGTGCGAGTACTCGTAAGAAGAATAGACTATCTCTCATGGATTTCACACTTGGTAATCTCCGAGAAATGAGATTATGATAAAAACCCCTCCAGTAGTAATTTTTCATGTCTTGGTGTCATCAGACATTACTATCTACGAGTGTGTGCAATGGTCCTTAGTCTGGAAGATAATCATTAACTAATGTCATGACTCACACACATATATTTGCTCACAAAAGCCATCATGAAGACATTTTGCGGGAAGTAGGGCATGTTGGTTGTGTCACGAATGATATGTTGTTAATGGATAAGTCAAGGAATTATTTGTCCCTTCTATATTTACCGAAGTAGATTTCTCAGTCCCATTGATTAAAATAGAGTTGTCGCCCAATTTCCATGGCCTGGTGTAATGATGAGTTTATTTATGGAAGTCAAAGAATTACATATCATGCATATAGGTTTTTGAAACTTGCATGAAACCTTCTTGATGACATATAGAAACAAATATATTAAATTACCTAGAAACCGTTCTTATGAGGTGACACGTCAATAAGACATCATCTTCTTTCTATTGGGTGCCCTGACCCATTTCCAGACAGTAATCTTGGACTATAGGCAAGCCCGCCTAATGCCAATGTGAAAAAAGCCTAGAGGGTCACACACTATGTGTATCCAAGTATATCAAGTAGAATAACGACTATTCCCATATATGGTTTAATAATTATTAAAGGAATCCAAAATCGTTTTATTGATGGATGAAGAATAAAATGAAAACAACATATACATACCATGTATTAATGATTACACACAGTGTAGTTTTCATTTTGGAAAGGAAATGAAAAACAATTATACATCGTCTATTAATGATTACACACCCTGTAGTTTTATGAAAAAAAAATGTAAATTCCATGTAAAAATGATTACACTTCATTTAGTTTTTCCGGTCTTGTTTTTGATGAAATAATATTGTTTTATTAAATGATATTTATTATAATTAGTGTGGGCGCATGTCAAGGAATTATTGATTCGACATGGGGGTTTTCAATAAGAGTTATTGAAATAAATAAAAATGCTTAACATGTTTATTTATTTTCATAACTCTATATCCTCAAACCCGATTATTGATATCCTCACAACACCAACAATTTTCCTTAATCGATGTTCACAACAATTCTAGATAATTCTCTCTAGACCAAAAGAACTCCTTCCTACAAGTACGCTCTCAAGACCGAGAGAGATCCTCTTCCATCGGATCAAGACGATCTAAGGTGGACAATAAAAGCAAACGTTTCTCCATGATAGCACCCATAGAATACTTTGGTGATGTCAAGAGATATGTGGCGCACGTGTGGATCACTGCTAGAAGAAGTCCACACTTGGATTCTGTGACACAATGACGAATCACATCGGAACGTGATCAAGAATATCAACGAAGAAATATCTCCCAAAAGGTACTTATTTTCCATTAATTAAATTATTTATAATAAACATGTGACAATCCTTGTTTGTGGTTCTTGGACTATTCTTCTTCGTTGTCTATTTATGTGATTCAATCTGTGGAGTCTGGCATTTATCATCGTATTGATCTCGGATTGATCATTTCTAACAGAAAAAAGCCATGTGGGAAAATACACCCACGAGCTTCCGCTGGGCCCAGAACCTTCAAATGGTATTAGAGGGAGGTTACTACATTTATTATAGTTATTTAATTATCATTTATAATTTATGCATTTATATATGATTTAATTCTATATAAATAATTCTATAAAACTGAATGAACGAGATATGTTCTTCCTCCTTCATTTCCTGATTCACATCATAGAAACATCCTTTTAATTTTAATATTGATTAATATAAAAACAAGTAACTCATCTGGAAGATCCTCTCTTTTTTTGTACAACACAATAATACACGGCATGTAGTGAAAACTACATGCCATGTAATTAGGTTCGAAGAATAGGTACTGGTCCACCAAACCACATCGTGTGAATTGAAAAAGCCTATGTATTTATTACACCATATTGACTAGAATTGAAAAATGTTTGGAAACTAGAAAACAATGCTTTTATGTTGAATCAATATGTCATTTAGTCCAATCTGGCACTGGTGAAACCGTGTACAAGGAGAAGCCATGTAATGCGTACACGGGATTGGCATGATAGTAACTGTGTATCATGGATGTACATGCCGTGTAGGATTATTCTACACGCCGTGTACTCCAAATTTTCCAAAGTATTGAAAACATGCCAAAGCCCCCAGCGTGTACTTGGGATAAAGGGTGAAAACAAATAAATGCCATCTAAACATGACCTACATACCGTGTACTTTCCAGAAATGGAATGTCACCTGGTTTCTTCTAAATTAAAAAGACTCGTACAAGGAATATTGATGAGAATGATCTCAACGAAATTCATAAAGGAATTTAAGATAAAGAATGGATTAATTATAAGATCATTATTAATTCAATTCAAGCGTGACTTATCTTAAAGAATAGAACGATTAAAATAATTTGAATTCTAAATATGTGTAAATGTAGTTGCATGCTATAGATGATAATGAGATAGAACGAAGACCCTTTGTGTTTGTATGGATTCATTTAAATTTATTTAAATTTGATGGCATGTGAGCCTTCTTCCAATAAAATGTAGGGATTGTGTGCCCGTGGTATCTTTAATGTAAACCCCATGTAATGGAGGATCTCACAAGTCAGAGTAGATGGTTAAAAACCTAAAGGTGAGGAAAAACCAACCGAAGAAGATACAAAGGTGGATAGGCAGGAGCTACAAAACACGAACCATCGATTCAAGGTATTTTTCCATAGGTCATGGTTAGATTATTAAAAAAGCTTAATAAGATAATCAATAGAAGCTCATGATCATTCTATCTTATATTATTTCTGTCATATTGCATGGATTATTTATTATGTATGTTTTGTCATGATCACATAATTAAGGAAATAAAAAAGCCTGCAATGATGGAATTAAATAAAAACCGGACTACGCGTAAACATTATCAAAAAATGGTTAATCACTTAAGCAATAATCACTTAATATTAACAAGATTGTGATAATGAAAAACAATTAATAATGAATAAAATCCCTCAATACAATATAATGTCAGACCAATCCATCTGTTACATGATTAAGGGAAAGATGGAATAAAACTACGTGTTAGAACAACCCTTGTTGGGACACTTACTTTTATAAATGAAGATATTATGAATGTTTTGGGTTGACATAAACATTTTACATAAAGAGGAGTATCCATTGCTAGACTTATTGTAAAATGGAGGCAAGTGTTGAAAAAATCCAAGTCAGGATTTCTGGATTGGGGAGTCCACTCAATAGATCAGGGAACTGTAAGCTCACAGTTAGTGAAGACCTGCCTACCTATATACCTTCTAATAGCTCTACCAACCGTTGTTGGGGTTATGCAATGGGGAATACAGATCCTTTAAACTTGAATGTAAAAGAAACTGGACATTCTGAGTTAAATGGTGAGGTCCATTGGGACTTGATAAAATAGTTGGATAACTAATAAAATTTATTATTTCTCATAAAATGTAATCAATAATGTACTGATAAATCGAATATTTTAATTTGTAGAATCAATATGACAAACTCGATAACAAAATATTCTATGAAATAAATTTTGGATAAAGACTATATCCTCACTGGTAGTAACATTCAAAAATAGTTTAGGTGCCTTCAGGTTATCCTACACCAGAACGAATGTTTTACATGATGGAGTCCTCATGTTATAATTTGCCAGCCCAAGGGGCGAGTGACGAATATTTCCTAGTCTATGATCAAAATTTGATCGATGCACTCGACATTCAATGTTTGATGATTTCATCAATGTCTAGTGAGATCATGAAGTCTCATGAAGACATGGATACCTATGGCATGCTTGAGCACCTCCGTGGTATATACCAGGTGAGAGAAAGATAGGAAAGGTTTGAGATCTCCAATGCTCTATTTCAGATCAGTCTCGGAGAAGGTGCCCCAATTGGGCCTCATGTAGTCAAGATCAATTTCTACATTGTGCACATGGAGTTTCTAGGGTTCAAACTCCCAAGATAACTGGGTAGCGATATCGTTATTGTATCACTCCCGTAGAGCATCTGTAACATTGTTGTAAATTTCAACATGAACAACAGAAAGAAGTCTCTATCTAATGTTCTTACCATAATTCGCCATGTGGACAATGATATGAAACGTGGAAAGCCTTATGTACTTATGGTGTATAAAAGGAAATGGATGGAAAATATATTTAATCCCAAAGAAGCTTCAAGGCCTTCTATGAAAAGGGAGATCAAAGTGGAGGCAAGAGAACAGGAGGCTATTTATTTTGAATGTGGCAAGAAGGGCCACTAGAAGAAAAACTGCACCCAGCCAAGGATGTAAGGGGAAAATTCTGGTATTTATTTTTCTCAAATACAATCTATCCTTTTCTATCAATTGGGTATTAGATACTGCTTTGGGTGCTCACATCTATATTCAAGTACATGAACCAAGTAGATTCAGAAAGATTGACTGAGTTGAGGTGGATCTACATGCAGCCAACAGAGCTAGACTCGCTGTTGTTGTGGTCAGAGACTACCACACCAAATTGCCTACTGGGATGGTCTTGGTATTAAAAGGATGTTATTATTTACCCTCTGTAACCAAAAAACATTATTTAAGTATCCATATTTGATACTAATGGATTCATCTTCAAGTTTGGAAGTGTATGTTGCTACTTTTATAAAGATAGAATTTGTTTTGGTAGGTCACATTTATAAAACGACCCTTATGTGTTAGACTACACAAACCATGTAATTTCAATCGATGACAAAGTTAATTCACATGAATCATACCACAACAAACATTGGAATCATCGTCTAGGTCATGTCAATGAGAAACATTTGAAAAAATCACATCAAGATGGGTATTTATATTCTTTCAAACTAAGACCACTTGGTGTATGTCAAGCATGTCTACAAGGAAAAATGACCAAAGCCCCATTTAGTGGGAAAGTTTAAAGGGCTAAAGAGATCCTAGAATTAGTTCACATAGGAGTGTGTGGACCATTTCTAGATGAATCAAGGTGTGGGTTGTTGTACTTCATAACTTTTACTAATGATTTTAGTAGATATGGATATATTTACTTAAGTAGGTATAAGTTAGATTCTTTTGATCATTTCTTTTAACACAAGAATGATGTTGAGAACCATATTGGTATTAAGATTAAGAATCTCTGCTCAGACAGAGGAGGAGAATACCTTAATCTGGACTCCATTGATTTGTTACGGGGTTTTGGGATTCTATCTCAACTCACTCTTCCTTACACACCTCAGTGGAATGGTGTAAGTGAAAGGAGGAACCACAGCCTGTTGGACATGGAGAGATCAATGATGAGTATTGCGAGTCTTCCATTATCCTTTGGGGGATTTTCATTATAAACATCATGACACATGATAAGCAAAGTACAAACTAAATTAATAAATGGTATTCCATACGAGTTATGGAGTAGAAGCCAAGCCATGTTATCAAATTTCCATGTGTGGGGTAGTGATGCATCTGTTATGACATCTTCATGTAACAAACATCAACCTCAAGGCACAACGTGTATCTTTATTGGATATTATAAGGAAAAGGGGGATATTACCTATCAAATACCTCAGATAAAAAGGTTATAGTGGCAATACATGCCATATTCCTTGAGAGGGAGAACATCTCTAAAAGAGATAGTGGGAGTGAGATAGAATTTTATGAAGTTGAGTCTTAAGATACACAGGTGTTGGTGCATGAACAAATTCCAAAAAGCACTGTGGAAGAACAATCTATTCCAGATACACAAGAACAGTGTCAGAGCATGAGAGAGGTAAGAGAACCAGAATGATATGGTTTTCTTGTCACCAATAATGGTGACTCATTATCGGTGGACAATGATGATTTTCTTACCTACTAGGAAGTAGTTGAAGGCATAGACATTTCCATGTGTCAAGAATCCATGAATTTTGAAATGGATTCCATGTAACAAATCCAAGTCTGTATTTTGGTAGATCCTCTGGTTGATGTAATGATTGTTGTCAATAAATGGGTATTCAAGAAGAAACAGACCAAGGAGGGTCAAGTCAAAACCTATAGGGCATGATTGGTTGCAATAGGTTTTTGATAGTGTCATGGAATTGACTATGATGAAACCTTTTCACTAGGTGCGATGATGAAATCCATCAGAATCCTATTATCCATTTCCACTTACCATGACTACGAAATTTGGATAATGGATGTCAAAACATCATTCATTAATGGGAACCTTCAGGAAGATGTCTACATGACACAACTTGAAGGGTTTCTGTCTCCAAAGGATTCCAACGAGGTATAAAAGTTTCATAATTATATTTATGTATTAAAGCAAGCATCATGGTCATGGAATATTCAATTCGTTGAAGCCGTAATGGAATTTTGCTTTGTTAAGAACGAATTTGAGCCTTGTGTCTACAAAAGGATTAGTGGAAGTGCATTTGCCTTCATAATAGTATATGTTGATGACATATTACTAATTGGAAACAATGTACCTTTCTTATAGTCAGTTAATGCATGGGAGGATAAATGATTCTCTATGAAAGACTTGGGCAAGGAAGCATATGTTCTTGGGATCAAGATCCACCACGATAGATCCAAGTGAATTTTGGGCCTGAGTCAAAGTACATACACTGAAAAAATATTGAAGATATTCAGAATGGAGCAGTCTAAGAGGGGATTGTATCTTGTGTCACATGGAGTTCATCATTCCACGAAAATGTTTCCTTGGACAAATGAGGAGAGAAATAAAATATCAAGGATCCCATTCACATCCGCAATTGGGCCAGTCATGTATGATATGCTATGGAAAATGTTAGATGTTCCTTGCACATTATGTGTGGTAGGAAGATGTCAAGATGATCCAGGAGACTGCCATTAGATTGAAGGCAAGACTATCCTTAAGTAACTGAGGCGTACTAAGGATACGTTTCTGGTTTATATTGGAGATGAGGAACTAGTCATCAGAGGACATGTAGATAACAGTTTACAGACAAATCAAGATGACATGATGTCACATACTTGATACATATTCTATTTGAATGGAGGTGTAATGATCTAGAAGAGCTCAAAGAAAGGTGTGGTGGTAGATTCTACAGTAGAATCTGAGTATATCGTAGCATCTGGGGCAGCTAAAGAATCAGTATGGATTCAATGGGTCATTCAAGAGATGGATGCAGTACCTAGAAGTAAATATCATATCACACAAGTATTGTGATAATACGGCCACAGTGGCACTTGAAAAATTTCCAAGGTCACATCAGTGGACAAAGTACATATTTCAGAAGTATCATCTCTTAAGGGATTTTTCTGAGAGAGGTGATGTTGCAGTGAGTAGTATTTCCACGGAAAAAAACATGGCAGACCCCTTGAATAAAGCCTTGACTCTAAAGAAACATGATCATCATGTGGGGTCTAGCGGACTAAAAGTCATAGGAAGTTGGCTGTAGTCCAAGTGGACGATTGTTAGGGTTTGCGTCCTGGGAACCAACTATTTTTAATTTGTTTACATAAATGTATTCTTATTATATATTGTTCATTTTTCAGCATAACTTTTATAAAATAATGTCCTAGAATATTTGTTTCATTAATAAAGTCATTGAAGATCCCCTCTATGAGGAAAACCTTGAAATTCTATATCAATATTCTTAAAAAAAGTTCTACTGTTGGATGACATACTATGATAGGACACATAATATACAGACTATCATGGGATAGTACTCGAAATAAGACGAGACTCTCTCTCATGGAGTTCGCACTTGGTAATCTCCAAGATGGGAGATTATGAGAACAGACCCACCAGTAGTAATTCCACATGTCTTGGTGTCATCGGAAATTACTATTTATGAGTGTGTGTAATGGTACTTAGACAGGATGATTATTATTAACTCTTCTCATGGCTCACACACATAGATTTGTTGATAAAAATAGTCATGAAGACAGTTATGGGGAAGTAGAGTACGTTGGGTGCATCATGAATGACATTTTTTAATGGATATGTCGAGGAAGGATTTTTACCTTCCATATTTATGGAAGTAGATATATTGGGCCCTTTGATTGAAATAGAATTTTCACCCAAATTCCATGTCTATGGTGTAACGACGATTTTATTTCTAAAATTTATAGAATGACAGATCAAGCATATAGGTTTTATGCCACTGCCAGGAAAACTACTTGATGAGATATTAAGACAAAGGGGTTAAATTTTATGGTAAGTGTTCGTATGAGGTGACACATCAATGTGGAATCAACTTCTTTCTCTTGGGTTCCATGACCCATTGCTAGATAGTAATCCTGGACATTAGGCAAGACAACCTAATTCCAATGAGAAAGATGCATTGAGGGTGACACACTAAGTGTATCAATGTATCTCAAGTAGAATAAGGATTATTCCCATACATTGTTTAATAATTATTCATGGAAGACTAAATCATTTTAATGATGGTTGAAGAATAAATTGAAAACAAGATATACACACCATTTATTAATGATTACATGCTATGTAGTTTTTATTTTGGAATGGAAATGAAAAACAAGTACATGTCGTGTATTAATGATTACACACAATTTATTTTTATGAAAACAAGTACACATCATGTATTAATGATTATACGACGTGTAGTTTTTCTAGTTGTAATTTTGTGGAAATAATATAGTTTTATTAAATGATATTTATTATAATCAGCGTGGGTCCATGTCAAGGAATAAATGATTCAACAAGGAGGTTTTTCAATAAGAGTTAATGAAATAAATAAAATACGTAATGAGTTTATATATTGTCATAACTCTATAAACTCAGACTCTATTATAAATATCCTCACTACCTAAAAACATTTCCTTAATCGGTGTACACAACAATTCTGGAGAATTATCTCATGACCTAAAAAACTACTTCTTCCATGAATTCTCTCAATACCAAGAGAGATCCTCCTCTATTAGATCAAGATGATCTATGGCAGACAATGCGAGAAACGGTTTTTCCATGATATCACCCAAAGAATTCTATCACGACATCCAGAGATATGTGGTGCACGTGTGGATCACCACTAGAGGAAGTCTGCACTTGGCTTCTATGACGCACTGACGAATCACATCAGAACGTGATCAGGAATATCAATAAAGAAGGAAAACCCAAAGAGTTACATCTTATTAATTAATTAAATTAATTATAATCAACCTGTGATGATCCCATTTTGTGGTTCCGGGTCTATTATTCTTGTTTGTCTATTTCAGTGATTCGATCCATGGAGTCTGGAGATTATTATTGTATTGATCTCGGATTGATCATTGTTAACGACAGAAGCCAAGTGGGTACCTCCACCCATGAGTTTCCACTGCACACGAAACCTTCAAAACATGAGGAATAATTTATAGAACACATACCTCATATTCGTAGGACCCTCCATATCCAGTTTCATCATCTATTATAGATATTATTGGAAGAGATCTGAATAACATACCAAAAGTCCGAAAAATATGTCATTTGATCCTACATCAAAATTAAACTGTTTAGGATATGATAAATGAATAAAAAAATAAAAGTAATCAAGATACTACCTAGAGGTATCCAAAAATATAAACGATGATTTAATTAGCCTGAGGATGTATGAATGGGATAAATAAACATGGTTCATGGGAGTTTGGTAGCTAAATCATGAGAATGATATCCTATAATATCAGTTATAGAAGAAAATAGAGGAGTGTGATGCTTAAAATATATTTAAGGAGAAATGGTAATTCTACCCAAAATATAAGGGGTTAAAAAATTGTGCCACATGATTGTTTAAATAGTGTGCCAACTATGTTTATTATGCTATACTAAGGGGGAACCCAGATGTTTAGGCCACATTTTTTCTAAAACATTGCAACAAATGTGTGAACTGCCTATGCTAAAAACTATAGACATTTCACATGGTTGGGTAGACCCTAGTGCACTGATAGGGAAAAGAATGTTCCCTACCTAATCCTTTTTTCAACCTGCAAGGATAGAGATACCAATGCGGCCTACCCTATAGAGTTTCTCTTAACAATATGACCATTCTATTTTTCCCACCTATTAGGGTTTGGGGATACGAGAAAACCCCTAACACCCTTATAAACTTTTCAACCTAAGAATTTATCCATATTAGGTCTTTAATAAATAATTTTAAAAAATATAAAAGGATCTGTACATGATATATAAACTAGGTTATTACAGTCATCACTATTAAAGAAACACATCCTTGAGTTCACATTCTAAGGGAGAAAAATTCTACATTGAGAAAAACATTGACTATTGAGCCTGTATGTTGGCATCCCGCTCTCATGTATCATCCAAAACTCATCTGTTATACTATATCACTCATAATAAAGGGGAAAATGAGCATTAATGAGCCACCTTGCTTCATCTAATGATGCATATAGGATACTCTTCAAAATAATCATCGAAATTTTTCTCAACATCGTAAGGATACAAAATATTAGATGGGCCTTCATGATATTAGATATTCTATGAAATGTGGTAAATTTCATATATGGAATGGTAGCTATGAGATAATAGAAAATAATAGGGTGTCAACATGACCCTCTCTAGAATCTCAAACAACATGAAAAAACACAGAAATATCTTCCCTTTCCATCATATCAGTCTATTCCAATGTATGTGTGATACCTGTAAGAAATAACAATCAACGACCATGAATTCCTGGGGTCATCGATGGCGTCCTACATCTAATTTTTGTCCAGAATAAGTAGTTTTCATACACTTAATGATTAGATGAACATTATCTAATGTCTCCTGAACATGATGAGGACCCAGTAGCTTTTCCTCTCATACCACAAACTAGCATAAGTTTGAATGGGAAAAAATATAGTACATAGCCTCATAAGGATCCATCTGAGTTTTCTCCTAATATATTTTATTGTATGAGAACATGATGAGTGGGATTGTATTCTCCCAAGACCCTCTAAAATAAACAAATAATTCTCCGAGCCTATCCTCTAAGACCTGTATAGTTTGTTATACCTAACCATCGGTCTAAGGATGAATGGTTGTGCTTAGAAGCACCAGATTACCCATAGCCTTCTACAACCCCTTCCAAAATAACAATGTTATATGACCGTACCTATATGAAACAATAGTATGCGGGACCCCATGTAGATTTATAATATCAGGAACATACAATATTCCCAGATCATCATCTTTGAAAGTCACCCAAATAGGAGCAAAGTGGGATACCCTCATCACACGATCCAAAACTTCCCAATCTATATCTCGACATCGATGGGACCTCGATAAGATAATGAAAAATTCAATAACATCTTCTTCACATTTCAATTTTGGAATATGTAATCACTATATCAATGCAATAGGTTACTGGTTCTCTTCTATTACCTACTAATAGTTAGAACCCCAAATAATAAAACCTACTATCTGATGCATCCTCATAGGCCACCAATACTATCCATTCATATCACTATACATATTGTTGATACCCATGTGTACATAAAACTATGAATCAATAATCTCATACATAATCTCATCTCTCAGATATGTTGGAACCTATAAACTCCCAAGTATACGTAGGATGTCATCATAATCAATAGTCTAACATGCATGTGGGTCCCCACCAGTAATACTCTATCTCAAGAATACAGATCCATGATCTAAAAAACAACCTCATCTTCATCTTCTCCATAATTAAATAAGACACTTATTGTTATTCAAGTAAATACTATCCATGATGTTGTTGAAACTCTATGTGCATTTTAGAATACAAAGACATTAGAATCCATTTCCTACAGGTCACCTTAAGAGCCTATGTCAGATTCCTTAAAATTAGTTGATTAGAAACATCATTTCCTTTCCCAAGCATGATGGAAAGATCGGTGCCAATGTAATATATATATTTTACACATCTTAAAGTATCAACGTGTAAATATATACCTAAGGATTTTATGTTTTGTAAACACCCAGAAAACACTCTCTCAGTAGGTAATTCTCCCAAAAACACATACAGTGTACCCCAACTACATACTCGAGATCATCTGTTTGTTAGTTTCACTCCTGATGCCCCAAATACCAATAATTTTACACTATGAATCTATAATCGTGCATCAAAATATTTCCCATTACAATGAATTATGTTTTATAGAATACTATATCACCCATTTTAAGATCTTTCATAATAAGAATTTGTGTTGAGGTAAGCCTCACTTTTAGATCCTAAAAGTCCCCATCATACTCTTCTGATCATATGAGCTTAACACACTTCTTAATAACATTAGTAAGAATTGTGGAAATTCATGGAATGTTTTGTTTATAAAAAAATTGTAACCAACTATGTAATAGAAAACATGTGTGTCAATGATGATTTGGGGATAC
This sequence comes from Viscum album, assembly GCA_963277665.1. NCBI lineage: Eukaryota > Viridiplantae > Streptophyta > Magnoliopsida > Santalales > Viscaceae > Viscum > Viscum album. Next base: position 1,077,895,439 of record OY728145.1, on the reverse strand, counting down.
TCCCAGGTAAACATAACCTTAACCATCTCTTTGTAGAAGTGTCCAAATACCAATTATTAGCCCTTACAGGGTGTGAGATAATCTTCATTGGTCACCACCAATATCTTATAAATCATAATCAAGGTAATGTGCACAAAATCATACAATGTGAATGTATATTGAAAGTGATCTTGAGAAAAAAATATAATCCTAGGTTACCCATAGTTTCAATAAGGGACACCTGACTACCTATAAAAGCTAAGGCCTAAGTCAAATGTATATAGATATGAAATCATCTATACATATATATAATTATATATATATACACACATTTCATGTGAAATGAGGGATAAAATCCAGTTGTCCACATAAGGAAAAAAGAGAGGTCAGATACTTTATATAAGGACATTCTGTCAAATGATCAAACATATATAATAGAGAATATCATGATCATATATCTCACAAAAAAATTAAGGGATTTTGTGCCCATAGATCTCAACAAGTAACAATAATGTTAAATTATTTAATGACTTGTTTGAACCCATTCATGTAATTTTATAGGAGACACATTATATAATTAATTAGGTTATTAGAATCTTGATCCAATCTAAGACATTACACATAGAGAAACAAGGTGTCACTTTAGGTGAATTAGAAACCCATAAACATAAAATATTTTCCAATACATTCTGTATTAGAACCCACATATAAATCTATGCATGGAATAATTGAATTTACCTCTTAACCCATCAATTCCATTCCATGTATGAAACCCTATGACCACTCATGTCACAATTAAATGTATTTTCCTTAATGAGAATATATGGAATTCCCTATTATGAATCCACGTGTTAGTCATCACATAATATACATCTTTTATCCTCTAACCACATCCAAGGAATTCTATATATAGAACACATACTTTTCACTATTCTTAATATAAATTCATTTATCCTCTGATTTTTTCCAATGAATTCCATATCATGATCTAAGGAAACATCCAAGGCATAATATAAATTAATTTAACCTCTAATTTCATCCAAGTATTTCCTTATTAGGATCCCATTTATCACTCATGGTATATCATCACATTCAATTAGCCTATGAGCCTAACCGAGTAATTCTGTATAATGTATCTTGGTATCACTAAAGGCATATAATTATAAACAATCTTTTTTCATTTTTAAATTATATATAGGACATGGGATTCATCCATTGCTCATTATGAAACAAAAATACTTTAATAATTTTGGTCTAATGTGAATAATAATGAAAAGAAACATGGCCATATCTCCTCATTTCATTTAACCCAGGTAAAAATCCTACTTACTATAGGAACGATTAACAATCCTCCGAAGAAATTTTAATGAAATAATAAAATTATGGTATCAATTAATCAAGGTCCATGTGATTCTTTTTTAACATTTAATGATTCAATGGGAACCATTTTATTGATGGGAATGTGTAAAAATTAAAAAATTCTTGAGTGTAAAATACTTTCTCCTTCACAATTCAATTTTATTTATTCTAATGAAAAAATCAACTATCAAATATAAGGTCTAATGTTATGTTTTACAACCATTTAGATACACATTCCAAATTTAAATAAATAATATAAGTAATACATACCTCAATTGGTTGTTTAATCACAATGATATGACATGGAGATCTGATTAAATCACCCTAATGGGCAGTTAATATAATGGTACTCTACTTTCAAGGAAGGAATTGCGCCTCATGGGAAAAAAATTGAGGTCATGTTACGTTATAAAAATTTAATTTCCGGCATACAGAAAAATGATGAATTTTATAATTATCCAAATTTAATAGGAAGGGATATGTATAACATATAGTATACACATGGTGCTTCACTCATCCATTCACAAACATTAATTTGATTTGAGGTGAGATAAGTATAAAGAATAGATAAATGTCATAAAAATATGGTAAAAATCAAAAAATGGTTTAATATCCTATATGACAGGGGAAATGATATTAGAAGTAAGAGTTTCATTATATTTACTAAGGGTGATATAATGAAACCCAAGGTGACCAATTACGATGTCAGATGAAGAAGAAACCTCCATGTATTGAGATGATAGAGAGGGAGATCTCCCAAAGCTATAGGCATTATATGTATGAATTGGAGGAAATATAGAGGAAAAGTCCTTAAAAGTGGAATGGTAAAATGTCCTTTTCCAACCTTTAATCAGCATCATGGTTATTCGGTATAGTTTGGAAAACCGTGTGCCAACCATGCAGTGATACTGTCCAAACTGACAACCCCTGTCAAGATTTTAAAGCATGATTAGAAAACCAATGTTCTAATATTTGAAATTATTATAATCATCTACAACATCATTTTTGGTTCAATGGGAGATATCATATGTTTAAATTAAAATATGTACTTATACAATTAGGCCTCATAGTTCGGTCCATGTGGTTAGTACTAGGTATGCACCAAGTATACACCCCTATCTGTTTCCCAAAATACTGAATTTTTATATATCCACACTTGTGAAACCTATATAAATACAAATACACTTCTATAGAATTAAAAAAATCCAAAATTAAATTTGTTTGAGTGTTTAAACACCCATAATTACATTTTGATTATCAGTTCTCAATTTTTCCCATACCCCAAAATAAAATTCAATTTCCCAGATAATTTTCAATCCAACCCAAAAAATGGGACCATAAAACCATATCAGGGGACCTTGATTTAGAAAAAATATATAAATAAAGAACCATTTTAATGTTATAAGCTAGAATCATATGTTTGGAATCTTTCATACATAGTTGTAACTTTTTTTAATTATTAAATATAAAATTACGTTATTGGGTCTTATCTAGAAACCTCACATGACTATTTAATATCTCATAAAACTCTACCATTTTAATAGTCATATTTTAAAATAATGTAACCCAAATATGGAATATCAATATAGTTAATATACCAAAAACATTAAATGATATCCATAAATTTGATAATGATTTAATTTTTTGTTTCCCTCTATCTTTTGATTTCTATAATCACAAAAAATATTAAGGAGTTTAATTTTTTCAATAATCTAATGTGTAACGAGATTTAAGTCATCATAATACAACTCCACAAAAAACCATTAACTTTTGTTAATAATGGTTTCCTAGTATTAAAATTAGGATAGATGTTCCATATAGGAATGTTGAACGCATTTGGGAATCAATTTCATAAAGTTCATGACCACATGGAGCCCCATCCAACTAATTTAGGTCCACCATCCAACTAGTTCTAGGTACACTACCTTCCCCATGAAGAATGACCTCACTAGATACCATGTGGGGGTGCATTAGATATCTAATGATGATGGATAGTGAATAGATATTTTATTTTTGGTCTAATATACATTTGGTGGAGGTGTATTGTCCTGTTAGAGGAAGCTTGAAGTTGGGAACCAACTCAATGTATGTCGTAGACTGCCTAGTAGATAATACTGGGTATCATGTGGCATCAAGCATACTAATCCTTGAATCATATTTAACTTGGTAAAAATATATTTAATGTTTTTAACATCAACTAATTTACCCATGAATGATTCTATTACAATTTTAAATGAATTCAATGTTATGAATATTTTTTTTGGGTGGCTTGGTAATATATATTGATACACAGTCACATGATACAAGGTTCTTGATTTCTGAAATTTATCTCAATGATAACTCGTTATAAATATTTTTTATTTTCTCAAGAGTGTGTACCATAATTTTACATCTTACTCACTAATGTTTTCTCTCAATATAACCTAGTGTAATATCATAATAATTAGGAGAATATAGACTAAGCTACACAGATCCTATTTTCCTATTTTTTTGAATTTTGGTCCCCACCACCATTAACATACATGGAACATCGTTTCTGTTCCATTTACAATAAATATAAATCAAATAATCTTCTCAAGGTTTATTGATTCCCCATTTAAGAGCTATTGTATGTTTTATTTGTTTTCATTATATAACCTAAAATAGAAGCTATTGTTTTGGTATCATAGCTACTAATACATCTAAGGGGACAATATATTAAATCATCGACTGATTGGGGTGGTAGACATAGAAGTACCTTTGGGTATTATTTTAAAACATCCTTTAAAAATACTGGCACTCATTTAATTTCTAAAATTTCAATTATCTTTAACTTTGTATAATTAATTTAAATAATTTTATAATCTATCAATTAAAACATATTCTCTTAATAATTTTAATATAAAAATTCCTTAAATTTTTTTTTCAAATATCATAATCAAATATCATTTATTTTAACTTATTTTTTAATTTTTATGTATAATTATGTCAGAAAAATTTCTAAACATATTATTTTGTTTATTTATTTAATAATTTAATGTTTTTTTAAATATTTCATATTTCCCATTAATTTTTTAATGAGTATTTCACTCCCATGATCTTACCATTTCTTCATCTCTTATCCACATTTGGTGTAAGATAAGTATTTAAATTTTTTGAGATATATTTAATTATTTTACTCTCAAAATCATTAGATGATTATTTAAAAATTGATTTATTTTCTAAATGAGGTTTTAAAACACCAATGGTGGTCCTAAAATAAAAGAAATAGGTCACATTGAGTATTATTATAGAACAATTTATTTTATGGGAAATCAAGATTGTATATTTTTCTAAGACCATTTGTATATCCTATTTGTAATTTTTTTGAATATTTATACTCTTTTAACAATGAAATAATAAAAGGAACCATTTATTATATTTCTAGTTTTAAAATAGATAGTAGAACTACGAATGAATTAAATTTTTTTATATGTCAGTGAGTTCAATAAATAATCATTATGTAAAGTTGAAAATTAAACATGTTAATGATTAGAATTTATTCATGATGTTACAAATAAAGTTAATGGTAATGGGATTGAAATTTAAAAGGAATAAATTTTAGTGTTTCTGTATGCATCCAAATGACTCTATTAAATCAATTTTTACTAAATTTTCTAATATTTATATTATCTAAAATTTCTTCATAACATAGTTTCTACAATAATTATAGTCAATAAATTCCTTTGGGTTTTAATAAATATTTGGGCTCCAAAATTCACCACGGTCCATGAATATGAAGATGTCAAAAATTTACCAGTTTGGGAACTTAGAGATTTTCATAGTTCATATGAGATAACCATGAAGAGGAAAGTAAAAATTGAATTAAAATGTGGTAAAAGATACTAAAATAATAATTTATTTCAATAAAAATGATGACAACTCATCTGGGAGATACTCTAAAATCACCTGTATTACCAAGATAATGGAAAAGTAAAATAAAAGGAGTAATAATATTAAAATATCGAAAAGAAAAGTCAATAATTTGGGGTATCGTGTTTTACTTTCCAAATGAATGGCCCTGTAAAAATGGAGATTCCCTTGAATTTAAAAAAAGGGGAAGGAAATAAATAAGGAAATAAATTTCAAAAGGATTCGAATTAGAGTTCTTTTAAGGACTCATTTTCAAAATATAAACCAAGTGATGAAAGTAATGTGTGTCTCATGAAACATGTTGGGGATAGAATTAAGGATAATTCCAAAATTTATCTCTCACATTATCATTCATATTATTATTATCCCACTTATTATATGCCATTATTAACATAAAAATACTTTATCAATGGTAAAAATGAACTTCCATATAGTTTTGATGATGTTCGTTGATAATTTAACAATCATAAAAAACACATAATCAAATTTTTAAGGAAAAAAATCAAATTTTAAAAGAAAAAGAGGATATGGTTTTAGAAATAAAATATAATCCTAATTTTTTTTAGAATTTCATGTTAAATTTCATAAAAACTAAATTTATTGTTTTACCAATAGGAAAGAAAATATAACTATAATTTTTTGTTTATAAAAAGACTATTAAAAATATATATTATTATGGTTTTTCAAAACAATATTGTTTTCAGAAAATTATAAAAATTATAATTCGATGAAGGGAATGTTTCAATATAAATTTAATAATTATTTTATGAATTTTTTTCATCAAGTTCATTAATGTAAAAGAAATAATTCTAAAAAATTTAGAACAAAAATCATTCCTCATTCGTCTCATATTTCAAGTATAAAAATGGATTAAAAAAATGGAATCCAAACCCTTTATTAAGAAAATTATGTTGACCCAAAATATGGTTAAAAAATCTATAGATTTGTAATATTTTTTCAGAAACGATAATACTACAAAAATATACATGCTATATAGATATTTGGTGATCAAGGAATATGTATGCAGATCCTTCTCAATTAAATTATATCAGTGATTTTGATGGAGAAAATATCACCTTTAGAAGAAATTCAAATAATAAATTACCAGTATTGGTATGACGGGTTTCTCCAACTATACTATAATTAACTAATTTTTACTTTTAAAAAACATGAATAATATTTTATTAAGTATTATTCAATTATTTTACAGTGGTTTTAAAATTACTTCTTAAAATAATTTCTCTAAAAGATTAAATTCAAAATAAATTCTTTTTTTATTTCCTAAAATAGTAAAAAAGTTTTTTTATTGATTTAAAATAATAATAATTTTAAATTTTGATGTACATATGTGCACATGATATGGATTTATTGTTTTTTAATATTTTATTAGTTTATTTTAGTTTTAATTCTCTTGTTAAGAACAACAATAACAAACAAGTGCCTGATTTACTGAAATTTTCATGTAAATGTAACTTAGATTGTGACCCTCACCAACTTAGAAAGAAACAAAATTATTATTTCAAACCATTAAAAATTGTTCCATATTAAAATGCTTTATAACATCTCCACATTAACAACTTTTTCCAAAAGAATGTATATAGTATCCGAGGTAAAAAGTACACATATATAATTATCGATGAATTTACTAGATTTACATCAACTGCCATCAGATATCATAATAATGAATCTCATTAAATCATTATCAAATTTTAATAGAATATAAATTATGAAAAAGATTAAAAAATATTTTCCATTAGAAGTGAAGATGGTGGAGAATTTTTTAACAATGAATTTGACAAATTTTCGGTTTCTGAAGGTTTTCATCACTCATTTTCCCCTACTAGAAAACATTAAAATAATTGGGTTGTCAAAAAAAGAAATTGGATCCTATAATAAATGTATAAGTATCTCTTAAATGTGACTTCTCATTCCTAATTCTTTCAGGATGAATAGTATAATAATTTATTCATTAACCTTTATCATGTCCTTATATATCCATCTTATAAGAAACCCCATAAGAAATTTGAAATGAAGAAATTTCAAATGATGGATTCATTTGAATCTTAAATTGTAAATGATTTTCCCTAATACCAATGAAAATATACAATTCTTTGACCTGAAATCCAATAAATAAATATTCCTTTTCTACATAAACTCAATTAAATCTTTATGAGTCATTAAATAAAGTACAAATATTTTAGAAGATTCTCTTCACATAAAATTTAATATGAATGATTCTAAATCACATCCAAAATGTAATGATTATATAGAAAATTTATTTTAACCTCACATAAACATTGATATTATTATTTATTTTATGATAATCTGGAAGAAACATCGTTTTTTATACCCATGAAATGGACTCAGTCCAAAGACCAACCTATTAAAATGGTTTTCGGAGAATCACATTCCATAGCTCATACAAGAAGGACAATATTATATTATTTTGAAAATAAAGATTTTATTTATCAACATTAACCTCATTAGCTTAATGATGTTATTATTAGTGAGAATTAGAAACATTTCATGTAATAGGAGTTGAAGCAATTTTAAAGAAAAGAATGTCCAGACTCTCATCAATTGTATTGATAATAATAAAATTATCTAAACTAAGTTGGTCATTTAAAACCAAAACATGATAAACAATGAAATTTATTCGTAACAAGGATCATCCTTTTTCTAAAATATATAATTAATAAAAGGTATTTATTTTGGGAAAATAATTCCATGAATTTCTCGACTAAAATCCATTATAATATTTTTGGAACTCTCTTATAATTTTAATTTAATACATTTTAAAATGGATGTTAAATTTACTTTTTAAAATATTTTATTTCTATAAATGTTTTCTAGACCGACCACCTGATTTGGAATGTCATAAATTTGATAAATCATTTTTATATTAACAAAATCAAATTTTAGTTTGGAAAAGTCACTCCTTATTGGTATGAGAGGTTAATTTAATTTCATTTATCAAATGATTTCAAAATGTGATGAGAAAATTGATCACATTTTTTGAAAAACACATTAAATGATTTATTTATCACTAATAAATTGTTTAATGACTTCACATTTGGTACAAATAATGAAACAATGTTTAAAAAATATTCTTATATAGTCAATATAGAGCCTAAAATGACAATTATTGGGGAACATAAATTATTCCATAATTTTATAATTTACCAAATTAAAGGAGTATTTTCAAACCATTGAAGAAAAACTAATGTAGATCTTATTAAATTTTTATTAGATCACAATAAAGAAATTTTTTCACCCATGATTACAATATATAAAATAACATTGTATGATGTTGTTAATATGTCAATAATATTCCTTAATAAATAATGATTAAATGGGTAAAATACCTTATTGTGACCCAACCGAACATCATGTCCCTTGTGTTAGTTTTTATTCAATCAAAAGAAATCACATTTAAAATCCCTAAAATAATTCTACTAAATTAAACGAATAAGAATCATTTGAATACTTTTCGCTAAGTAATATTATTTTTGTACATTCTTCTTTTTTCATTGTTGATTTTGGAAGACTACAACTAGATAATAAATGTACTACCAAAAAATTTATTCAACATGAAAAATTACTTATCTATTTGATTATTAAGTCAAAAAATCATGTTTCTATTTCTATAGACAAATTTAAATAAATAACCCCTGACAGTTGTGAACCCAAGTTATATGGATGAGAAATATTCTTTTGGAATTTAAAAAAACATGTTATTCTATCGTTGAAAAGAGTGTTAACACATGTGTGATCAATATTCTTAAAAATTTGTATCCAACACTCTGTCACTATGAACACAATCATGAGACACCATTCTCTATGAGAAAACTTTTAGAAATGTAAAATTATTATAGATTTTGTTTTTAATAACCATTAACTTTTTGATTGATTCACTAAACCAAAATCTCTTTATCTCTCTAACTTCATCAATTTTGACTTGGGTGGGATTATCTAGTGACCCTTTTCAATTATCCACTTGGAAAGAAATAGAAGATTTTCTTTTTAGACAATTTTACTATTTTTTCAAAATGTATTTCAAATTTATTAAAAAAAATTCAAAAATTTCAAACATTATGAAATGTAAAGTAATTATGATACTAAAATAAAAACATTCATATATAGATATAAAAATCTAGATGTGGTTCTAAAATAGATGTTCTTCATAATTTATCAAGAAATAGTTGATTGGTTCATTTTTCCCATTCACTATCCTGGGAAATGTGAGTGTGCCTTAATTTACACCTTGATTGACACACCCTATTAAAAAATAAATATTTTATCAATACAATAATTATTAATCATTCATAATAGAAAGATTTTTTAAAATATTTATTTTTTAAGACATATTTTTTTAGTTTTTGTAGTGTCTTTTATATCATAAAAATATCTTGATGCACTCATTGAAATTGAGATACTATTTTTAGTAGTTTAATTAAACTAAAAAAATTATTTTAAAAAGAAATATCCATAATTAAAATAATTTTTTTCATTATTTTAAGAAAATGTATTTAATAAAGAAAACATATAGTACTTTATATCACTCTTGAAAAGAATTTTTAAATATAAATAAATTCATTCATTATAACATTCATAGGTTATCAATATTTAAAATTTTTTCAAACCATTATTCTTTGTCACTATAAAATGAACATTTAAGATAATAAACATATTTTTAAATTTTATCTCATTATTATTTATCCCCGTGATTGTTTTAAATATTAGAGGTGGATAAATGATAAAAAATTTTCAAAAGGTTATGTTTATTATTTTGGTATATGTTGTTTAAAAAGGAAGGTGGATGATAAATTATGTTCATTATTGAAAGGATAAGAAAATATATATACCATGGTTATTCTATGTTTTTATTTTAATTTTTAATTAAATTATTATTTAAGTGTCTATGGTCATCAAAAAGTGAGATATTATTGTTCATCACGTAATTATTTGATTTTAATGATCACCAACTCAATTTCAGTGTTTAAATATTTAATTTAAGTGATGTATATTATGCATGAATACATCATGATAGTACTCCTCAATGGATACTCGAACATGTATTGATCAAGGTTTGGGATCATCATAATATGGATATATATTCCATTTAGGCAGGTTGAAGGAAAGAGGGAAGCCACTCCATAAATTCCATGATGATTGGAATCATCGACAAGCCGATACAGTTCCAATGGACAACCGGCGGCATGTCCAGTTCCATCACTATTCATGAATGCCACAATAGATAAAAATTTAAGGTGAACTAGATTGTTGGTGAATATAGAGTGTGAGATTAAAATATCTATAAGTACACTAGTTTCATTGTCGATGTGTACCCGCCAGTTGGTGGAAGAAGGGAACAAAAACTAGGTACAGGTACATGATCTGATACCGAATGGTGGCTAGCATGTATCGAGTTTCATTGAGTAGACTAATCCAATAATTAAATTTAATGTTCTATAGATATATTAAATTTGAAAATACGTGACATACTGTCCCTCGGAGGAATCAAATACTTTTAAAAAGGATTTTTAGTTTATAAATATAGGCTTTGATGTCTTTGAAATCTATATGAACAATCATTCTCATCTACCAACATGGTCATTTTCTCAGATTCATATGAAGGCTAAATCTTTATAAATTTTATTTATTTTATCAATGGTGTGTTTTAAATTAATATATATAAATAATTTTTTTATTTTCTAAATCATTGATAGTGTTTAATCATATTCGTTTTTAGAGTAGTGACCATGCTTCAAAGACCAACTAATTCTATTTCATCAATATTTGGTTCTTTGTAAAATTTTTAGTAAGGGAACATGTTTTTATTTCAATTTGCATACAAAAGAAATGGAATAATCATCTTTATGTTTTTATATTTATGATTAAAATGATAATGTTTTTTTATTTGATTTCATGATATAACATAAAAGTAAATGGGTAGTTTTAATATTATGGATACAGGTAAATCCAATGGACTAATGATTTAAATACTTAAGGGATTGGTGATACAGACATATGATATATTTTTGATATTATTTTTACAATTCCTAACAAAATATCATGTTTCATTCACATTACATATTTTAAATATTTTTCTCATTATTTCATTCATTTAATTAATTTTTTAATCCATCAATTATCACTTATTTGTTTATTCATTTCTCTATTTGACAGCCTAAAATATTTTATTTTTCAATATATTAATCAAATCACTCTTATTTAATTATTATTATTATATTATTATATATAATTTTATTACAATCATTTCTACTATGATTTATTTTTTATTTCATAAATATTTTAAATAAAAGTTTTCAAATATGGACCAGTTTCCTTTAATTTTTCTAAATAAATTTACCATCTGAATACCTCTTAATTTCATTTATAAATATTAACCCAAATAAATTTTCCTATCCAAAATGAGTCAAAATTAATAATCATTAAAAGATTATACAGTAAGAAAAAAATATATAAAATGATGACGAAATGGGATGGTGACTACAGGAGCACAATATGTGTTATATATCCCAAAATTCATAAACAAGAAAATGCGTAATAAGGAAATTAAAAATATCCCATATCTATATGAAAATTATCGTGACCCATATATTTCATAAATATATATTATTTCTTATTATAATATATTCAATACATAACATTATGATCCACACCTAAAATTGAAATGTTTTGATTATTTGGAAACATGGATACATAAACCATATTTTCAAAATATATCCACATAATCTCCTATATAGTTCTTTACAACTAGAACCATCAATATAAATATAATTCATAAAATAATTATATAAAACCTAGGTCAATGAATCATAATAAAAGGTTATATTAAAATATCATTATGAGGGAGATATCAACTATCACTTAGTTATAACAAGGTCATAAAGTTATGAGAAAACGAGTTTACCATTTAAAATAAATGACTTGTATATCATCGATCCTAATCCATAGTATTGGAATAAATTTATTATTTTCATAAGTCATTATTCATAAATGAAATCAATGAACATGAGTAATGGGAGATATCATTTGAAAAAGACAAAAGATTTTGGAATACACATAAGAATATAAAACCATTCATGTATTAGTCATGGACCACATCAAATACTATCAATGTTGATTGGGTGGACACAACATTCAATCATATCCATAGTCAAGGATCCCTACCATGAAAATCATGGTGGAAAAATACCCTTCCTAAAAATGCATCACTCCACATTCTAGTCTATGTTATCTCATGAGATATCCATAAATACCTAATGTATTGGATGAGTATATAGATTAAAAACCACCCAAAACATAATTTAATTCATATAAATGTGTTCCATAAAGATAATAAAACATTATTCATATAATAAAAAATATAAAGGAAATGGGTTACATAAATATTTCCTCATTTCAATAAAGAATAAATTTGGAAGAAAATTGTGTTTATTGAGGTTTCATCAAAACATAAGCAACCTCTGAGAAATAAATGGGTTTCATATAATCGTCCTTAAATTAAAATTTTTATATTAAATCCAAATAATTTATGTCAATGGTGTCATTGTATCAAATCCCTAGTATAATATAAGTAACATTAAAGGGCATTATCATAGATGAATGATGACTTTAAAACATCAATGGTACATTTCATGAGGAAAATATCATTTTAAACTTGAAATAATTTATTTTAATTAAAAAAATTCCAAAATTTTATCGAAATAAAGTTACATTAAAAGAAACATAGAAACTATTAATGGATTCAACAAAATATTTAGTGTTTACGATGAAATTAAATTTTTTTCAAGTCATATACATTAATAAATTTATTCATTTCACATTTTCTATTAAGAATATAAAATAATTTATTTAGAAAATGAAAATAATATTGATTTTTATTTATTTTATAATAATTATTTAAAATAATAATAGGAGAATTTTAGATATATTTTAGATAACATATAAATATATATAATAAAATGGATTTTTGATTAAAAAGTTGAGTAATTTTAGTTTTCCGAAAATATATTATTTTGATCCATTTAGTTTTAAAGAGCGGAAAAAAATTAAAATCATTTTACAAGAGATATTAATTTTATGAGAATAAAATTAATTGGATTCTTCATATATAATCTATAAAATTTCACCATATGAATCATTATCATATACAATCCCCATATACAATTAGATTATAATATAAACCACATTCCACAATTGTAACTTTTGAATCATAAGACCTGTTAAAGAATAAACTCAATTAAGACATTAAACATCATGATTGTAAGGAGATTAATAACATGTAAAAGGTTTTTCATATACACCTAATAAACTATTATAGTTTCATAACCTAAAAAATATCCTAAAGAAGAAAATTTGAGGTGATAAACTATTACCTCAAGATAGACTTTCTTTATAAGTAAACTAACCACCTTATAATGATTTTAAATTTATCTCAATTCTATAATAGTTTCATTTAAATACATATAATATATTATTTTAAGAACATATAACACTTAAAAATCATATTTACTAATAATTCCTTATTAAAATCCTTCTTTTATGTTGTTAATAGTTTCATTTATATGTTATTTTTTGTTCGGTGTTTCATGTTTTTATACTTTATTCATATCCCAATAATTTCATAAATATAAATATTGATATAAATATAATATATATTACTTAGATAATTATTTATACCCATCAATAAAATGTGGAGATATTATAACTAATTAAGTCATTCATGGAGACAGTAGGTCATACGTATGCAAGAATAGTGTTTTTATTTTTGGATGAATGGAAAGAAAGACAGATAAATAATAATTATCTTTTATAGAATCACTTTTATATAATATATAAATTATATATTAATTTAATATATTATTATCACCATCCAAGTAAAATAAAAATGAAAAACAATTGACAATTCTTTGTGGAGGTTCTAATTCGCACGTTTCCACAATTGACGTTATAATTTTAAAATATATGGGAATGTAAGAAGGTATATGTGATTATATAATTATATAAGAATCATTATGTCATAAATAAATTAAATAAACATTATCCTCATGATAATAAACATCCATGAATAATGGCTATAGGAAATGAATTTTATCGTTATGTGGAGGCGGTAGTCCACTGAAATAAATAGACGATAATTTCACACCCTATTTAATAAAATATATGGTCAATAATCAAGTTTTCATGATCAGATAATTATTTCCGTATATTGAGGATATAAAATTTATTATATTATGGTGAATACCATAATTATATAGGATTAATATGTAGAAAAAAATTAAAATACTTCAAGTAATAATCTCTATAAAAAGGTGACTTGTACAAAAATGAATATTTTTCATAGATAATATATCTTGTTAAAAAAATATTAATTACAATTGATATTATATATTTTGAATATTATTTATAATAATAAATTAATAGTTTTAACAATAAACATATCTCTGAATATTAATTTTCAAATACTAAAAAACCTTTATTAAAAATTAAATAAATTTATTTATCATAAAAATATAAAAAATTATTTTACCAATTGATGCGGCTAGATTTATTATCTGCAACTAAAAAATTTATTTTACCATTAAACAAGTTGTTGTTATAAATGTTTTCAATATAAAATAATCATTTTCTTATAATTAAATATATATTTACAAATTCTTTATGGGGTTCCTATCAATAGATAAAAAAATCAATGTTTTTATTTTGAGTTTAAAAAATTATGATTTTATACTGTTTCGTAGAATCATATATTTATACATATATTTATTTACATATCTATATATAGATTTACATTTTTATAATATATATTCAATTTAAGAAAAAAATATTTTAGCATAAGAACCGCATCATGCCTCCACCTATAAATATGATTCACCTCCCTAACTTCTACAGCCACTTAAACTCCACGCTTCCATGATTTTCTTCTAGTGCTCCTATTTTATTAACTAGATACCCAGGTTTATTTCCAAATCCCCACATCCCTAGTATGTATTCCAACCTATATGTAATCCCCAAATTCTTAGAATACCTATTATATCTTCCCCAACTATATGTCACAATCATCCCCCTATGGTCCCCATCCATGCATGGAACTATCCCAACTATTCAATCTCCCAGATTTACCTCTGCTTTCCCAAATCAGGGATTATTTCCCCCATATGATGAAGTGATTATAATTTACCTATAAATTTTGGTAAAAAATTCATGTATGAAAAAATGTTATTATTTGATTTCCCCCTGATTTTTTGTCTCCCACAGTTTAAAGGTTGACAAAAAAATTATTTTAATAAACACAAAATGTTAGAACCGTAATGAAACTATATCATTCAATTTCAATTTCAATAACCAAAGATGAATTGGGCCCTTTTTGTGCATTAACACTTTCTATCATGAATTACTATGGAATTGTTTGATAATCATATGAGTTTAATGTTTTGTTAATCATCACATTCTATGTTTTGAATTTCATATTGTCTCTCTTTATAAAATATATTAATCATATCTTCTAATTTTATAGAACTCTCTATAAATTTATGTCTTCACAAAAAATTACAATATTGATAATCTTGGACAGAGTTTCCTAGGCATAATGAATGTACATTTTGTTATAAAATATCAATATGGGTGTCAACTATGATAATTTGGAAATTTTTTCTATCAATGATTGATAAAAAATCATAGTACTTATCACTTATTAAAATCAATATAAAAAATATTAGTTGATTTATGTGCTATTTAGAATCCAACATTTACATAATTTCAATTTTATACCACTTATTGAATGTTACTTATATAATTCATCATTTATGATAAATTTTTTGAAAACATATATACTATGTGTTATGTTAATACTTTTACAATAAAAAAATATAAAACAATTATAGTATTTATTATTTCTCGATAACTTCCATACATAAAAAACAAAATAATACCACTTAATTGGAAAGAAAAAAAATTCTAAAATTAATCTAGTAATTTCTATATGTAAACAGTTGTGATAAGTGATTAACTCTTTAAGGATTCATTTTATAATTTTTATTTTATTACTTATTATATTAAATTTTAAAAAGAAGATGTGTTTTCAAATGTATTACTAAATTTCTAAGGAAAACCATTTAACTAAGGTGTATTAAAAACCTCATTTTAGTAAGTTATCTAAAAAAACATTAATCAACCCACTTATAATAAGTGATATATGCTATTTGAATCTTTCATAAACTATTATATAAGTTATTTTCACTTCATTGAACATTAATCCTTCAATCATAAATTTAATAATGATTTGGGAAATAAAATAAATTATATTTTTTTGGAGAGAATCCATAACAAGTCTTAGACCCCAAAAAAATTATCATGATATAAAGAAAATGCTAGTTATGCATTATCATTCCAATCTAAATTACATGTTTTGAAAACCAATTATTTATATATTGGCCAATAATTAATGAATTTTGTTATACCTTGATTCTCATATAACTTAAGTCATCAATTTATTTTCAGGAAACCCCAATACAATGTGATTTTCAGTTAATTATCTCAAAAAAGATAAATATATAAGTTAGAAATATTATACAATAATAGTATATGCTGATGATTCACCCCTTTTGTGTTTTCTTCCACATTTTTTATTGGTAATTTGTACCTCCTAGTATTATCATATAACTCTATAGTTCTATTAATGTTTAATTTATATTCATTCCAAAAATTGTTGTTTTCTATAAATTTTTCATAAATTTATTAAATAATGTAAAAATAAACATATCAGATTATATTTTCAAAATAATTATTTCATGTATGTCTCATATTCAAAACCACATGAGTTGAACATTTCATTTTTTTTTCAAAACATAATTAATTTTCCCATTCTATTTAAGTAATTTTCTTTCTTATATTCAAAAAATGTATCGTTTTCACTATAAATCTTGTCATTACATCATATTGTAATAATTTGTTAGGTTTTTTATCATTATGTTGTCTATTAATTTATGAAATTTGTTTTACAATATATTCAAATGAACTTGTTCTCTATAATTAATATTTATTTTGGAATCTTTCAAATTCTAGAAGATATTATGATCTATCAATATATTTTTTCCAATACCTCTACAATATTTTAGAATTTCATAAAGCATCAATGTTTCTTTATTACGAACAAAAACTCCTTTTTTAACTACTTTCCATTAATTAATATTTTTAATAGAGTATATCACATCACTTGATGAATAGGTTCATTGAATGTTGCATATTCATGTGATTGTATTCTAAAATTTAAACGCAATTGTTTTTTAGAATAAAAATGGAAATCAATTACCTTTTCTACCTTATTATTTATATATTAAATAATATATGTGGTTCTAAATTAGATGTTCTTTAGAATAAATCTATAAATAGTTGATTGGTTCTTTTTTCCCATTAACTATCCTGGGAAAGGTGAGTGTGCCTTAATTTACACCTAGATTCACACACCCTATTAAATAATAAATATTTTATCAATACAATAATTATTAATAATTCATAATAGAAAGGGTTTTTAAAATATTTATTTTTTAGGACTTATTTTTTTTAGTTTTTATAGTGTCTTTTATATCTTAAAAATATCTTGACGCACGCATTGAAAATGAGATACTATTTTTACTACTTTAATTAAACTATAAAAAACACATTATTTTAAAAATAAATATCCAAAATTAAAATAATTTTTTTCATCATTTTAAGAAAATGTATTTAATAAAGAAAACATATAGTACTTTATATGACTCTTGAAAAGAATTTTTAAAAATAAATAAATTCATTCATCATAACATTCATAGATTATCATTATTTAAAATTTTTTTAAACCATTATTATTTGTCACTCTAAAAAGAACATTTAAGATGATAAACATATTTTTAAATTTTATCTCATTATTATTTATCCCCATGAAAATATTTTTTTTATAATATTAGAGGTGGATAAATGATAAACTTTTTTTCTAAAGGTTATGTTTATTATTTTGGTATATGTTGTTTAAAAAGGAAGGTGGATGATAAATTATGTTCATTATTGAAAGGATAAGAAAATATATATACCATGGTTATTCTATATTTTTTTTATTTTTAATTAAATTATTATTTAAGTGTCTATGGTCATCAAAAATGTGATATTATTGTTCATCACGTAATTATTTTATTTTAATGATCACCAACTCAATTAAATTGTTTAAATATTTAATTTAAGTGTTGTATATTATGCATGAATACATCATGATAGTACTCCTCAATGGATACTCGAACATGTGTTGATCAAGGTTTGGTATCATCATAATATGGATATATATTCCATGTAGGCATGTTGAAGGAAAGAGGGAAGCCATGCCATAAATTCCATGATGATTGGAATCATCGACGAGCTGATACAGTTCCAATGGACAATAGGTGGCATGTCCAGTTCCATCACTATTCAAGAAGACCACAATAGATAAAAAACTGAGGTGAACTAGATTGTTGGTGAATATAGAGTGTGAGATTAAAATATCTATAAGTACACTAGTTCTATTGTGGATTTGTACCAGCCAGTTGGTGGAAGAAGGCAACAAAAACCATGTCCAAGTACATGACCAGATACCGAATGGTGGCTAGCAGGTATCCAGTGTCATTGATTAGACTAATCCAATAATTAAATTTAATTTTATATAGATATATTTAATTTTAAAATATGTGACATACTGTCCCTCTATGGATTCAAATACTTTTAAAAAGAAATTTTAGTTTATAAATATAGGCTTTGATGTCTTTGAAGTCTATATGAAAAAACTTTCTCATCTACCAACATGGTCATTTTATTAGATTCATATGAAGGTTAAATATTTATAAATTTTATTTATTTTATCAATGGTGTGTTCCAAAATAATATATATAATTTTTTTTCATTTTATAAATCATTTATAGTGTTTCATCATATTCATTTTTAGAGTAGTGACCATGCTTCAAAGACCAACTCATTCTATTTCATCTATATTTGGTTCTTTGTGAAATTTTTAGTAAGGGAGCATGTTTTTATTTCAATTTTCATAAAAAAGGAAGGGAATAATCATCTTTATGTTTCTATATTTATGATTAAAATGATAGTGTTTTTTATTTGATTTCATGATATAACATAAAAGTAAATGGGTAGTTTTAATATTATGGATAAAGATAAATCCAATGGACTAATTATTTAAATACTTAAGGGATTGGTGATACAGGCATATGTGATCTTTTTTATATTATTTTTACACTTCTTAACAAAATATCATGTTCCATTCACATTACATATTTTAAATATTTATCTCATTATTTCATTCATTTAATTAATGTTTTAATCCATCAATTATCACTTATTTGCTTATTCATTTTTATATTTGATGGCCTAACATAATTTATTTTTCAATATATTAATCAAATCACTCTTATTTTATTATTATTATATTATTATATATAATTTTATTACAATCATTTCTACTATGATTTATTTTTTATTTCATAAATATTTTAAATAGAACTTTTCAAATATGGACCAGTTTCCTCTAATTTTTCTAAATAAATTTACCAACCCCATACCTCTTAATTTCATTTATAAATGTTAACCCAAATAAATTTTCCTAACCAAAATGAGTCAAAAATAATAAACATTGAAACATTATACTGTAAGAAAAAAATATATAAAATGATGATGAAATGGGATGGTGACTACAGGAGCACAATATGTGTTATATATCCCAAAATTCGTAAATAAGAAAATGAGTAATAAGGAAATTAAAAATATCCAATATGTATATGAAAATTACAGAGACCCATATATTTCATAAATATATATTATATCTTATTATAATATATTCAATACATAACATTATGATCCACACCTAAAATCGAAATGTTTTGATTATTTGGAAACATGGATACATAAACAATATGTTCAAAAAATATCCACATAATCTCCTATATAGTTCTTTACAACTAGAACCATCAATATAAATATAATTCATAAAATAATTATATAAAACCTAGGTCAATGAAACATATTAAAAGGTTATATTAGAATATCATTATGTTCAAATGAGGGAGATATCAACTATCACATAATTATAACATGGTCATAATGGTATGAGAAAACCAGTTTACCATTTAAAATAAATGACTTGTATATCATCGATCCTAATCCACAGTATCGGAATAAATTGATTACTTTCATAAGACATGATTCATAAATTAAATCAGTGAACATGAGTAATGGGAGATATCATTTGAAAAAGACAAAAATTTATGGAATACACATAAGAATATAAAATCATTCTTGTATTAGTCATAGACCACATCAAATACTATCAATGTTGATTGGGTGGACACAAATTTCAATCATATCCATAGCTAAGGATCCCTACCATGAAAATCATGGTGGAAAAATACCCTTCCTAAAAATGCATCACTCCTTATTCTAGTCTATGTTATCTCATGAGATATCCATAAATACCTAATGCATTGGATGAGTATATAGATTAAAAACCACCCAAAACATAATTTAATTCAGATAAATGTGTTCCAAAAAGATAATAAAACATTATTCATATAATACAAAAAATAAATGAAATGGGTTACATAAATATTTCCTCATTTCAATAAATAATAAATTTTGAAGAAAATTGTGTTTATTGAGGTTTCATCAAAACATAGGTAACCTGTGAGAAATAAATGAGTTTCATATAATCATCCTTAAATTAAAATTTTTATATTAAATCCAAATAATTAATGTCACTAGTATCATTGTATCAAATTCCCATTATAATATAAGTAACATTAAAGGGCATTATCATAGATGAGTGATGACTTTAAAACATCAATTGTACATTTCATTAGGAAAATACCATTTTCAACTTGAAATAATTTATTTTAATTAAAAAAATTAAAAATAATTATTGAAATAAAGATACTTTAAAAGAAATATAGAATCTTTTAATGGATTCAACAAAATATTTAGTGGTCATGATGAAAGTAAATTTTTTTCAAGTCATATACATTAATAAATTTATTCATTTATCATTTTCTCTTAAGAATATAAAATAATTTATTTAGAAAATGAAAATATAATTCATTTTTATTTATTTTATAAAAATTATTTAAAATAATAATGGGAGAATTTTAGATATATTTTAAATAACATATAAATTTATTTAATAAAATGGATTTTTGATCAAAAAGTTGAGTAAATTTAGTTTTCAGAAAATATATTCTTTCAGTCCACTTAGTTTTAAAGAGAGGAAAAAAATTAAAAACATTTAACAAGAGATATTAATTTTATGAGAATAAAATTAATTGGATTCTTCATATATATTATATAAAATTTCACCATATGAATCATTATCATATACAATCCCCATATACAATTAGATTATAATATAAACCACATTCCACAATTGTAACTTTTAAATCATAAGACCTGTTAAAGAATAAACTCAATTGAAACATTAAACATCATGATTGTAAGGAGATTAATAAAATGTAAAAGGTTTTTCATATACACCTAATAAAATATTATAGTTTCATAACCTAAAAAATATCCTAAAGAAGAAAATTTGAGGTGATAAACAATTACATCAAGATAGACTTTCTTTATAAGTAAACTAACCACATTATAATGACTTCAAATTTATCTCAATTCAATAATAGTTTCATTTAAATACATATAATATATTATTTTAAGAACATATAACACTTCAAAATCATATTTACTAATAATTCCTTATTAAAATCATTCTTTTATGTTGTTAATAGTTTCATTTTTATGTTTTTTTGTTCGATGTTTCATGTTTTTATACTTTATTCATATCCCAATAATCTCATAAATATAAATATTGATATAAATATAATATATTTTCCTTAGATAATTATTTATACCCATCAATAAAACGTGTAGATATTATAATTAATTATGTCATTCATGGAGACAGTAGGTCATACGTATGTAAGAACATTGTTTTTAATTTTAGATTAATGGAACGAAAGACATATAAATAATAATTATCTTTTATAGAATCACTTTTATATAATATATGAATTATATATTAATTTAATATATTATTATCACCATCTATGTAAAATAAAAAAGAAAAAAAATTGATAATTCTTTGTGGAGGATCTAATTCTCACGTTTCCATAATTGACGTTACAATTTTAAAATATATGGGAATGTATGAAGGTATATGTGATTATATAATTATATAAGAATCATTATTTCATAAATAAATTAAATAAACATTATCCTCATGATAATAAACATCCATGAATAATGGCTATAGGAAATAAATTTTATTATTATGTGGAGGCGGTAGTCCACTGAAATACACAGACGATACTTTCACACCCTATTTAATAAAATATATGGTCAATAATCAGGTTTTCATGATCACAAAATTATTTCCGTATATTGAGGATATAAAATTTATTATTTTATGGTGAATACCATACTTTTAGAGGATTAATTTGAAAAAAATTGAAAATAATTCAAGTAATAATCTCTATAAAATGGTGACTTGTACAAAAATGAATATTTTTCGTAGATAATATATCTTGTTAAAAATTTTAATTACAATTGATATTATATATTTTGAATATTATTTATAGGAATAAATTAATAATTTTAACAATAAACATATCTCTGAATATTAATTTTCTAATACTAAAAAACTTTTATTAAAATATAAATAAATTTATTTATCATAAAAATATAAAAAATTATTTTACCAATTGATGCGGCAAGTTTTATTATCTACAACTAAAAAACTTGTTTTACCATTAATCAAGTTATTGTTATAAATGTTTTCAATATCAAATAATAATTTTCCTATAATTAAATATATATTTACAAATTCTTTATCGGGTTCCTATCAATAGATAAAAAAATCAATGTTTTTATTTTGAGTTAAAAAAAATATAATTTTATACTGTTTCATAGAATCATATATTTATACATATATTTATTTACAAATCTATATATAGATTTACATTTTTATTTTATATATTCAATTTGTGGAAAAAATACTTTAGCATAAGAACAGCATCATGCCTCCACCTATAAATATGATTCACCTCCCCAACTTCTACAGCCACTTAAACTCCACGCTTCCATGATTTTCTGCTAGTGCTCCTATTTTCTGAACAAGATACACATGTTTATTTCCACATCCCCACATCCCCAATATGTATTCCAACCTATATGGAATCCCCAAATTCTTAGAATACCTATAATATCTTCCCCAACTATAGGTCACAATCATCCCACTATGGTCCCCATCCATGCATGGAACTATCCCAACTATTCATTCTCCTAGATTTACCTCTACTTTCCCAACTCAGGGATTATTTCCCCCATATGATGAAGTGATTATAATTTACCAATCAATTTTGGTAAAAAATTCATGTATGAAAAAATTATTATTATTTGATTTCCCCCTGTTTTTTTGTCTCCCACTGTTTAAAGGTTGACAAAAAATTTATTTTAATAAACACTAAATGTTAGAATCATAATGAAACTATATCATTAAATTTCAATTGGATAAACATAGATTAATTGGGCCCTTTTTTTCACTAACACTTTCTATCATGAATTACGATGGAATTATTTGGTAATCATATGAGTTTAATGTTTTGTTAATCATCACATTCTATGTTTTGAATTTCATATTGTCTCTCTTTATAAAATATATTAATCATATCTTCTAATTTTAGAGAACTCTCTATAAATTTATGTGTTCACAAAAAATTACAATATTGATAATCTTGGACATAGTTTCCTAGGCATAATGAATGTACATGTTGTTATAAAATACCAATATGGGTGTCAACTATGATAATTAGGGAATTTTTTCTATCAATGATTGATAAAAACTCATAGTACTTATCACTTATTAAAATCAATATAAAAAAATATTAGTTGATTTCTGTGTTATTGAGAATCCAACATTCACTTAATATCATTTTTATACCACTTTTTGAATGTTACTTATAGAATTCATCATTTATGATAAATTTTTTGAAAACATATATACTATGTGTTATGTTAATACTTTTACAAGAAAAAAAATAAAACAATTATAATATGTATTATTTCTCGATAACTTCCATACATAAAAACAAAAATAATACCACTTAATTGGATAGAAAAAAAATTTCAAAAATTAATCTAGTAATTTCTATATGTAAACAGTTGTGATAAGTGAATAACTATTTAAGGATTCATTTTTTATTTTTTATTTTATTCTTTATGGTATTAAATTTTAAAAACAAGATGTGTTTTCAAATATATTACTAATTTCTTAAAGAAAACCACTTAAATAAGGTGTAGTAAAAACCTCATTTTAGTAAGTTATGTAAAAAAAACATTAATCATCCCACTTATAATAAGTGATATATGGTATATGAATTTTTCATAAACTATTATATAAGTTATTTTCACTTCATTGAACATTAATCCTTCAATAATAAATTTAATACTGATTTGGGAAATAAAATAAAATATATTTTTTTGGAGAGAATCCATAACATGTCTTAGACCCCAAATAATATTTATCATGATATAAAGAAAATTCTAGTTATTCATTATCAATCCAATCTAAATTGCATGGTTTGAAAACATATTATTTATATATTGGCCAACAATTAATGAATTTTGTTATACCTTGATTCTCATATAACTTAAGCCATCAATTTATTTTCAGGAAACCCCAATACAATGTGATTTTCAGTTAATTATCTCAAAAAAGATAAATATATAAGTTAGAAATATTATACAATAAAAGTTTCTGCTGATGATTCACCCCTTTTGTGTTTTCTTCCACATTTTTTATTGGTAATTTGTACCTCCTAGTATTATCATATAACTCTATAGTTCTATTAAGGTTTAATTTATATTCTTTCCAAAAAAAAATTTATAAATTTTTCATAAATTTATTAAATAATGTAACAATAAACATATCAGACTATATTTTCAAAATAATAATTTGTTGTATGTCTCATATTCAAAACCACATGAGTT
Source organism: Viscum album (assembly GCA_963277665.1). Classification (NCBI taxonomy): domain Eukaryota; kingdom Viridiplantae; phylum Streptophyta; class Magnoliopsida; order Santalales; family Viscaceae; genus Viscum; species Viscum album. The sequence goes on along the minus strand of OY728145.1, from coordinate 1,077,870,137 downwards.
GAACATTTCATTTTTTTTCAAAACATAATTAATTTTCCAATTCTATTTATGTAATTTTCTTTCCTGTATTCAAAAAATGTATCGTTTTCACTATAATTCTTATCATTACATCGTATTGTAATAATGTGTTAGGTTTTTTATCATTATGTTATATATTAATGTATGAAATTTGTTTTAAAATATATTCAAATTAACTTGTTCCATATAATTAATATTTATTTTGGAATCTTTCATATTCTGGAAGATGTTATGATCTATCAATATATTTTTTCCAATACCTCTACAAAATTTTAGAATTTCATAAAGCATCAATGTTTCTTTATTACTAACAGAAACTCCTTTTTTTAACTACTTTCCATTAATTAATATTTTTAATAGAGTATATCACATCACTTGATGAATAGGTTCATTGAATGTTGCATATTTATGTGATTGTATTCTAAAATTTAAAGGCAATTGTTTTTTAGAATAAAAATGGAAATCAATTACCTTTTCAAAATGGTAATCTTCAATTCATATAATTTATGATAAGTTCATATGCATATATTTTTTTTAATTTTCTTATTGAATGTCTTTTTCTAGAACTTATTTGATAATTATTTTTAGGTAATTAATGTGTAAGTGATTTTTTATAAATATAATAATCATCAGATTTGGATTCTCTTATTTTTTTTTAAATTAACATGTGATATGTATTATATGCATTTGAAAAAAAAATCTAGCACTACTTAATTTTGAATTTTCAGTTTTTTTGTAAGTGCGAAATGTTTTTTTCTGTTCTATGATAAATGATACAAAATTTGATAATTTTATTTTTAGAAAGTCATGATGAATAATTTTTCGAAATCAAATTCTCTGCTAGAAGCTAATGATAATTAGATTAATCTGGTTTTATTATCAAGCTAGAAGAATATTGGTTTTTACAAAGGGAAGAATGGTTTTTCACATTCACATCCCTTTTATAGTAAATATTTATTTAGTTTTTCCTATGGTTCTAATGTTCTTGTTGATTATTATATTATAAAAGCTCTATTTAAAATTATAATATATTAAATGGGTGAAGAAATTATAATTTATGTTTTTTAATAAATTATTGGTATTTTTTCCATGAATAATTTCATTAATTGATGAAATTAATTCAACACTATGAAATGAAAAAATTTAAATCATATCATTATTAGGGGAAAAGAATTCTTGTCCAACTAAAAACTGCATTCTGTGTGGATTTTTAACTTAGTAAAATTTTAGGATTGTATATTTGTGTGAAAGGAGACTTTATATATTTCATTTTAAGAGGTTAATATAGATCATATATGTAATAATTTCACACTCTTAATCTATATTAACTGGTAACCAATTTTATTTTATTTTGTTACTGTGATACTATTTTTGACATCTCATTCTTTTTCCATTTCCCAAATTTTTTTTAGTCAAATATTAATGTATGTTTATTATGTTGTAAGGAATGAAATTGAATGTTTATGATTTTTCTCATGATCCATTTCTTATCAATAGGTGAAGGAATAGAATAAAACATGTTGCGAAATCTATTGATGTGCATTGAGGAGAATTCTTCCATTATGGTGAGTTGGATTTTATTTCTACTCCATTAGTCTCATGTATTTTAATGAGTTCATGTATTATTTTTTCCAATGTAAAATGATTATTTTATTAAAATGTTAATATGGTATTTACTTATTATTTTCTAATCAATTTTTAATGGTAATTAAAAAATTATTTTTCGAGTTCTATGTTTTTAGGTATCAAACCTTCTAATGAAATCTTCTCCTTATTCAATTGAATGATTAAAAAGGAAAATGTACACCCACATGTAAAAGAAAATGGATATATGTACATGATTTTGTATGATTATGTGATTCCTGAAAAACATTGTTGGTCATAGATTAGATAATATTATTTTTATTTTAACATCATGAATTGTTTTATTTATTTTTTTGTTACATGTTATGATTTTTTATAATAAACTTTCAAATATTTTTTTAGTCACATATTCATATAATATTTTATATATTATTATTATATATGTTTATTTTTATATTATATGTTATAGAATTTTTGGTCATTGGTAATATATTCATATTGTTATTTATAGATAGAAAATCTTCTAATTGTTTCCCCCTCTAGTTAGAGTATGATATGGTATTATTTTCCACTGGTTTGAGAATATTTTTTTTGTTCAATGGAATATATTATAATATCACACTATAATATATTTTTATAAACTATGTTTAATGGAATATTATTTTCTATTTTTTTTTGGTGATTTTAACATTTATCATGATGGTTCATATATAATATGGAGGGAAAAATTTAAGGTGATACACAAAACATAAAAGGATGGCCCACTAAAATCAAAGGGATGATGGTGAGTTTTTTCATGTTCAAATCCACTATAGTAGATAATAACTCATGTATAGTAATGGGGATTCTATTATATTGACATAACATGTTTGTGAGAAATAGATTGCAGATGATGTGTTATTTTGTTGTATGTGAAGTCTCATTGTGTCTGAGAATGCCTAAATGTGTTTGAAATATTTTTATTTGAACATCATTCTTTTTTATTAATTTTCTATATTTATTTAAATTATAATTGAATATGTTTTTTTTAATAACGTGTTGATTTTTTGTGTTTCATATAGTATAATTTTACCATAATAATACAATAAAAACAATAATTTAATATATATATATATATATATTAAAATATTAATATATATTTTGAATGAAATGTTTTTAATTTATAAAATAATATATTTTATTTAAAATATAATTTACAAATAGATATTAATTATACTTGTCGTTTATAAATGTTAATAATATTATAAATAGATATATCAAACGTATTAATTATTTGCTAAATAGTTTAACCGACATATAAAATATTTTATTATTATTTATACTATAACAAAATCACTATATCTGTCACAATATAATATAGTGATATAGGTTTCACAAAACAATTTAGTGAAATGGGTATATCTGTTGGTAAAACACTATTACAACAGATATTCCTCTGTAATAGAATGTAAAATACATTTTATGTATCACTAACTCTACATTTGTGGTTCTCCTTTATATCCATTTATGAGAAATAATTGAATATAATTAATAAAATAACAAATAGATTTTAGGGAAATTTATAAGTGAATTGTGCAGGGGTTGTTTGAGGTAGTTTTCTCTAGAAGGTATCACAAAATGAGAGAAGTGGAATCCTAAGGGTGGGAAAGGGATATCTTTGAATTATTTAATGTTTTAAATTAATATTCATTTTTAAGTGAATAAAATTATAGATATTTCCAAAATTTTATGATTATAATTCAAAATTATCTCATATAATAATATTTAGATGATTTTAATATCTTAGCTTTCATATCTGATTAACACTTTCTTCCAATAAAATATAATCAAAAAAATCATAATGTGTAAATAATGATAATATTACAGGAACATTTAACTATACATGGTCAATGCTTGATATACTCATTCATATACCATTCACATTGATGTATATTTTTAATGTTAAACTATTTATTAAAATTTTTGTTTCTTATAACATCATTACTGTCATTTTAATAACTATTCATTTACTTAGAATTTAATGTCATCATGATTATTAAGGAATTAAAATATAACAATTAAACATATGAAATATGTTATATTTGTCTTAAAATTAACATAACAAAATAATTCTTCATAATTTTATTAATTTTATGATATTTTAAATTATGTATTTTATTTTTGTATTATTTGAAAAAATACTCTGTCTATTATATGTAAACATTTATGGTAATTATTCCATCACAAAAAATTTAAAATCAATTAACATGATAAAAAATTAATTATTTTTTCAAAATTAAAAATTATAACCGAACTTATCCCCTTTTTATCTTTATGGAAAAATATTATTGCTATTAAAGTCAATAGAGTGGAATTTTGTGTTTATTATTTTCTACAAATAATATAATGGTCCGAATAAAATAAAATTTTTACCAAGTTACCATATTTTATAAATATTAATTCGTATCATTGAAGTATATACATATGTTAAATTCTAGTTTTTGGGAACTTTTGATGCCTTAAACTAAAGATTAAACCTTATTTTACACATTTTACACTTACTCAGGTGACACATTTTTACTCTTTTTTACTACTCTCTATGACCAAAAAAAGTTCCATTATTATGGAATTTATAAATGATTATTCCAAAATCATAATAAATTTAATCAATTTAAAATAATATATATTTTGGTATTAAATTTAAAATTAATCATATAATATACAATGAGGTATAGTTTTCATGAAAAAAATTATAAATTTTTTTACAGTTTTTATACTAAAATAAAATATAAATTTTTTTATAATGACATTATATATAATTCTAAGTATATAAATATACTATTTTACATTTAAAAGAATTTTTAAAAATTCTAACATTATAAATATGTTAAACAAAAATACTACTTTCATTAAAAATCCATATTTTTTTGTAATTCTCCAAAAAAGTAATCTTTTCATAAAATTATCAACAAATCACTTTATCATAATATTAAACTAATGATTTTAAAATGATGTTTAATTTTTAAAAACTTATAATTATAGAGGAATTTGTTTATTAATTTTTATATAATAATTAATAAAAGTTATATTTGAAGAAAATAAATTATTTAAACTTAAAAGGACTTCAATGAAAATTAGGGCTTATTTCACAACCATGAATCAAACCTGTTTATTTAACTTGGAACATTATACGTTTATTTAAAAATTTGATTACTCGTAATCATTTCGGCTAATTCAATGTCTTGTTTTTAATGGTCACATTTGAATAATAATTTTTATATAATATTTCTTATTTTTCATAATGCTTGGTGTTGCATGTTAAGAATGTTATAAATATTATAAATCTTTAAAAAAATAATTATGTGATTTATATTCCCCCAACCTTAAATAAATTATTCCCTCACAATTTCTCCTTGTTCATAAAATGTTCAACAATTAAAAATTAATTTTCTAAAGCCATAATCATGAATGTGGAAAATAAAACCTCATTTAAAAAGGTAAATTGAGAAACATAAAGGTTTCCTAAAATAACATGTAACCAGGTTCTTAGGTAAGGAGAACATTGATAGAATATTAAAATTTAATAATGTTGTAGAAAATAATATATAAGGATAAATAGAGAGTGATAAATTAAATGGTCATTAGAATGTTAATTTCTATAAAACTGAACATTAGTCTTCAGTGAAATGACAATCAATTCATCAGAAATGGTAGTGAAATTATAACATTTATTTGCAAGATCCATTCCCCAAATTCAATGGATTATTTTATTATCAGGATACTGAACATGAAAAAATATACTAACATGATTTTTAATATTTAATGAGAATATTTTCATTCTTTAGTTGTGCTTATATCAATTTTAACTTCATCTCTTATATAAAGAAATAGATATTCATGATGAATTTTTTATTCCTAAACCCCTAAAATTAAATTTGAATATATCATTAAATCTATATAAATAATAATATAGCATTCCTTCTATTTCTTGTTATCACAAAAACCAAAATGGTCCGCATATGATATCTAATATGGATAAATCATTATATAAGCTATTATATTAATATTTAAAATGTCATCCAATGTTCAACATAAACCATTCCATAAATTGTTAACCTCAAAACACTTCTATAATATGCCTGAAAAACATACAAAACAATGATTTCTGATATAATGTCATTAAATTTCCAAAATAAACATAACATTAATCACCTATTAAAATATAATTCATCTATTAATGAAACATAAAAAATATATTAATACATTGTAATTATAATATCATAAAACATTATAATAAAATGAATCACAATAGTAACTCAATGAAAACATGCATACTTAGAAAAATTAACTTTTTCCTTGTTCATTCATAAACAATCATATATTATTTAAAATATTCTATAAATGAAATAATTAAATACACACCACCATATATATCATAAAACATATTGTTATTAAATTAGTTTGAGAATCACCAATACATATCAGTTACAATATTAATGTTAATCTTATATTTATAACAACTAAACATTATTATATAAATATATGGATGGTCTTAATGGTTTTCATTACATCATTCATGTGTTCTCCAAACATATCAATATATCCCTAGATCATTTTTCATATTTTGTTAGTATCATTCTAATATATGCTTAAAAATCCTTAATGACAAACTACTAAAGAATAATATTTGATATTTCATGATTCTTATAAACAAAATTCCATTTGTTAATATACTTCTACAAGATAATTCTCCAATCCCAAAACATAATCACTTCAATAATTTCACTCCTTTATTTAACCATAAAGTTGAATTTTTCAAATTATTCTTTAATACCTCATACCATTAAATTTTCATTAATAGTATATTCATCATAAATACTAAATCCTTTGTTCTTACAACCTTACTAATCTGATTATCATGTTATCCTTTCAGGATATTGGATTTCATAATGAACATAAAATTCAAATTTAAATCATTCAATTGTTGATGATTCCTTAGGGGAACTATTATTCACATCCATTTTTTTCAATTAGCGCTTAATTTTTCCTTGAAAATTACTTACTCTATGTCCTTATTTTTCACAACATGAACAAATTATAATTTCATTTAGACATATCAATAGATTATTATTCCCACATAATTTAAACATATTAAAATTCAGATTAATACTTCCATGTTCTAAATGAGACTATATTTTCATCTTATTAGGTGCTTTGCAGAACTCACACATGTTGAGATTGTTAATCATGTAATGATAAATCATATTCATCATAATCACAATGTTTCATATTCCATATAATGACCAATATTTTACATACATTATTAATACTTCAAAATTTAAGTACACTTATTCCAACATATAACAAAACCATGAAAGGACCGTATAGGTATTGTGCCTTTAGAAACTGGGAAACATAAACAACTGGTTTGATAAATCATCTACATTGTCTCCAATTTATTTCATCATATCTAGAGTCCCTTTTTGGAATATACTACTTAATATTCTTCTTCTTGACCTAGTGAAAGAAAACATACTAAAGGGTGAGCTCAAATGCTTATTGAGGGTAAAAAAAGAAATATCAATCACATCATATCCATAAGAACATATCATTTTGGAAATCATAACCTGCAAAAGAGATCATAATTTCATAACATGGGATAAATCATAGTATTGAAATGTAATCCCAATAATCATAACAGAAAACATGAAACTTTGTGGCATACACATATAATCATAGAGAATCATTTCATATTAGTCAAGACTCATAGCCAAGACTATCTTAGCGAACAAAGTCCATTTCTGAACTCAGTTCACTCCTCGTTTCAGTCCTATTTCACTGAACTGGTTTAACCTGTCATTCCAGCCATTTCTATCTCATGAGATATAAATCATTTCCCAATGCATTGGAGGGAGATATAGGTCTCACCAATCTCATAATGATACCATTATTATGTGTGCCACAAAATCATAAATCATACATCACTGCATAACCCATGTAATAAAAATGGGATTCTTAAACATCGTGACATCATGACATAATCCATATAAGATAAAATGACATCATAAAAATAATTCCATAATAACATAATAAAATCAATGTAAAAATAGGGATAGAAACAGAACCCTATATTATCTTAGATGGAAAATAAGTTTTATAAAACAGTTGAACTCCATTCTTGAGGAAAATATCCTTTCAATTTCAAAAACATTTTCCTTCCTTAACATGTCATACAATTTTAAACTATAAGAATTTTATTAAAAATAAACTTGAAAACTTTTAAAGGAATATTTTTGGAAATAATGTTTTAAAAATCCATTCATGCCGTATATGTTAAAAAACATTCTCCTCGTACTTATGTCAGAAAAGTCAAAAAGTACCTCGTACAAAAAATGACAAAAGATTCCTTTCATATCTTTTACTAAAAACTAACCGAAGGGTAAAATTGGATTTAAAAAATTTTAGGAGGATATAAATATTATTACATATTGAGGATACATGGATGTGGATGATAAATATTCCCCAGTAAATTTTGAAGTACAAAAAATCTCGGATAAAAATGAGATTGTGAGATTTTCCCTTACCTTAGGTGCGATTTTCTTCGTAAGTGTCTGAACCTCTTGTATAATGATTAAAATAATTTCATTGACTAATTCCAGAATCATAATAATTGTTATGATATCATATATGGTCATATTATTAGCATCTTATTAGTAATATTGAATTGCTACTTGTTATTCGGGTGTTTATTACTTTTTGTTCTTATGCGTGTTTTGTCGACTAAATTCTTATTATTTGATTTAGTTTGTCGATACCTCATTTCCATAATGGTATTAGTGTACTATATATCATATTTATTCATTCAATTCATTTATATAATTATTATTCTATGATTATCATGTAGAACGAGTCACATCACATCGGGGAGACGGTATTCCGTACGTACGCACGAGTGATGATATCATTTCCATGATCGTGGAATTGTATTTTGGAGTATGTATACTAGTTAATAATGAATATAAATTTACAATAATCATATATATTCCTTATTTACACCATTATACCCATCCAAGAAAGGTGGTGGTGTAAAATAGATTACACCACGGCGTGGAGACGATATTCCGTACGTACGCAAGCGCGGTGATTTCATTTTCCGTAGGATGGATAGATTGTGAAATATGGTTGTTTCATACTTATAATAACATATCAATATATGAGTGAAACTTATGTTATTACTTCATAATGAAACAACTAAATAAGAAGAAGTGGAATTAGAAATAAAGTTGAAAGAATCGATAACAGACATTTCCTCTTCTTTGAAGCGCCTCTTTGAGACCTCCTCTTAGAGCACAAAAAATGGTCTTTGAAGAAGACCAGAACCTCTATGATGTTTCTCATAAAGTGGATATGATAATTTTTCAGGTTTTGGCCGATATTGAAGGCTCAATGTGGTGTGAGGAAGAGAGAGAGGAGGTTCCCTTTTATAAGGGAGGAGAGGGGCACCTTTGGAAAAACTAAACATATTATTTTATTATAAAGTAATATTAGGTTTTAAATAGCTCCACATTGATTTATTTCTAATATATGGTGGGGATGGGTAGAAATAATATCATCCAACATAATTTAGGCAAGTTTAGGTATCTATTTTAAATTTATCATTTAGATTTAACTTTATGTTTGATAATTTAACTTTTACCGTGTCTTCTTGTTTTCTTACACTATAAGGTTAATAAACATATTATATCAAGCCAAAAGAACCTCAAGTTGTTTATTATTAATATATATAACCTTATCTAAGTCATTTGGCCCATCTTTAGATTTTTAGGAATAAAATAACAATTAATAATATAATATTTGTTTTAAAAACTATTTTATGTCAATTTTGACACTATTTGGTAATTGATTTTTGTGAATATCATACCAGAATGTTTTGTCAGAAAAAAAGTTATTTAAATCAATACTAACATGTCATATTAACATAAAAATTTATTTTAATTCATAAAAAGTCTCAAATTACATTTTTTTGGGTATTTATAACATCAATTATGTCAATATTTCATTAATAATATAATTACTGCATCATCATTATTTCATAAATAAATTAAATTATCTAAAGTATAAAAATTAAAAATAAAATATCATTATGTAGGAAATATTTTTTTATTTCTAATGAATAATTATAGTCGAATTTATCTTATTTATAACCCTATATAAAAATTATTTACTTATTAATCTTTGATTTTAACTATTTTAACCCTTCTTTAAATAAATTAATAATAAATGTCTTAATCTATTCCATGTGGGCCTAAATGGTCATATTTTATTCCTAAGGTTGTTTTCGGTCGAATTACACTTATACAATATAATTAGTACATGTGTTAGGGTAATATTAATATCATTTTTACCCTTAAATACCCTATTTACTTTTAACCGTGCAAAATAAAAGAAAAAAGTTACTATCACCAAAAATTATTTTCATCTCATTGAACCACATTTTAATTAATGAAATAAACCCTGTGTCTTGGATTTTTGAAATTCCATTCACAAAAGTGGTAAATTTATGTTTTATGTAAATTTGCACATTATTCTAGGAGGTTGGTAAAAGACGGTCAAAAGCTCAATAAAATTTTTATATATCTAAAATTATTATAAAATGACTCCAATAAATTACATTGAACTTATATAGGTATTATGATTCAATTTTTACCAAAAATTAATTTAAATAAAATAAATAATTATTTAAATAATAATTTTGTTTTTACATAATAACCCAGTGTTTTCACTATTCAACAAAAATTGATAGTTTTCAGAAACATACAAATATTTCACCCTATGTTAATTTTGATATTCTGAAACCAAAAATGAAGTCCATTTTTAAAAATAAAATTTATAAAATTTCAAAAAGTGGTTATTACTATTCATAACGGCTAGTTTTAATAATATTTTACTAGCATATCGTTGTTTAGTGAATCTTTGTATTGTGTACGATGCAAGATATCGAGGAATGTCGCGATTGCGTGTAAACCAAGCCAAGCTAGTGTTGTGTGTAGTGAATTATTATTTAATGATTTATATAAAATAAAAACAAAATATTTCTTATAAAAGTCTTGGGTGTTACATTCTACCCCCCTTAAAATGAATTCCACCCTCGAAATTCATCACTTTGTAACAAACAGATGAGGATACCTCTCCCTCATCATATCCTCAAGCTCCCATGTAGCCTCTTCTAATTGGTGGTTCCTCTATTAAACACTCACCAAGGGAGTGGTCTTGTTCCGTAAGACTTTTTCACTATGATTGAGAATCTCTATCAGCTGTTCTTCATAAGAAAGATCTTGTTCCAGCAGTACAACTTCTTAGATGAGAACATATGAAGGATCAGGTATATACTTTCTCAGGAGAGATACATGGAACACATCGTGAACTTGGGATACATTCGGTGGCAGCGCCAATCGGTAAGCTACCTTACCCACACGATCCAATATTTTGAAAGGACCAATATACCTAGGGCTCAGCTTTCCCTTCTTTCCAAATCTCATTACTCTCTTCCAAGGAGATATTAGTAAGAACACTTTATTACCCTCTTCAAACACTAGGACTTTTCTTCGGTTGTCGGCATAACTTTTTTGTCGACTCTGAGATGCTCTTATGTGTTGTTGAATAGATCGGATCTTTTCTTCCATCTCATCAACAAGATCAAGTCCAAATAGCTTTATTTCCCCAACTTCATCCCAACAAGTTGGAGTCCTGCATTTCTTCCCATAGAGAGCTTCATAAGGATCCATCTGAATACTAGAGTGGAAGCTATTATTATACGAAAATTCCACCAAAGGTAGGTATTGATCCCAAACAACTTTGAAATCCATAGAGCAAGCTCTCAACATATCTTCTAGAGTTTGAATTGTTCTCTCAGACTGACCGTCTGTCTGAGGATGATAAGCAGTGCTGAAACTCAACTCTGTATCCAGAGTATGCTGAAGACTTCAGAAGAACATTGAGGTAGGCCTCGGATCCCGATCAGATTTCATAGAAAGTGGTACTTCATGCAATCTTACCACTTCCTTTACATATATTTTGGCAAACTAATCTAGATAAAAATCCTCTCTAATAGCGATGAAGTGTGCCGACTTTGTAAGACGATCAACTATGACCCAGATAGCATTATTTCCTTTGGAAGTTTTAGGAAGTCCAGTGACAAAGTCCATAGTGATGTTTTCCCATTTCCATTCTAGTATGGGTAATGGTTGTAACATCCCCTTAGACTTCTGTCTCTCACCTTTAACATGCTGACACACCAAGCATCGATAGGCATATTCAGCAACATCTCTTTTCATGCTATCCCACCAGAAGTACTCTTTCAGGTCCCTATACATCTTCGTGCTTCCAGGATGAATAGAGAATGAAGAACTATTAGCCTCATCCAGTAGCTCCTTCTTTAATTCGAGGATAGGAGGAACACAAACTTGATTCCTGAACTTTATTATCCAATCACAATCAAGGTTGAGTTCAAGAACATTTCTCACCTTCTTTTGTAACTCTACATCTTCTTTATGTGCCTCTTTAAAATTCACATGTATAGATAGTTGAACATTCATTTTATAAATATACTATTTTCCCCTTTCATTATAATTCCAAGATACATCCTTTTTAAATCCATAAATATTGGATCTTTTGTGATCCTCATCATGGATAAGCTAGCATGGTCTTGTCAATTTAATGCATTTTCCACCTTGTTTTCTTTCCCAGGGTGGTATTGAATTGAGCAGTCGTAATCTTTAATCAGCTCGAACCATCTTCTTTGGCGCATATTCAGCTCCTTTTATGTGAAAATATACTATAAACATTTATGATCAGTATAAATGTCACACCTTTCTCCATAAAGATAATGCCTCCAAATCATTAATGAAAATATTTCTGCAGCTAACTCCAAATCATGAGTTGGGTAATTTTGCTCATGGATTTTCAACTGTCGTGAGGCATAAGCTATCACAATATCATTTTCCATAAAAACACACCCCAATCCCTTCATGAATGCATCACTGTAGATCACAAACCTTTTTCCACTACAAGGCAGTGTGAGCACAAGTGCACCAGATAACCTTATTTTCAACTTCTTGAAATTCTCTTCACATTCCTCCGTCCAAACAAATGTAACTCCTATCCGAGTCAACAAGGGGAGTGGATTAGATAATCATGAAAAATCTTTCACAAAATGTTGATAATATCCATACAAAGCAAGAAAACTATGGATCTCAGTTACTTTTTTGGGTCTCAACCATCTTTTGGTAACCTCTGTTCTTGCTGGATCCACAGATATCCCCTGTTATGAGATTATGTGACCCAAAAATTCAACTTTTTGAAGCCAAAATTCACACTTGGTAAATTTGGAATAAAGCCTCTCCTTTCTCAGGGTCTTCAACACAATTCTCAAGTTATCTTCATGTTCTTCCTTGCTCTTTGTATAGACAAGAATATCGTCTATAATGACTACCACAAAGAAATCAATATAGTATCTAAAGACTCTATTCATTAGATCAATGAAGATAGCAGGGGAATTAGTAAGACCAAATGGAATCACTATAAATTCATAGTGTCCATACCTTGTATGGAAAGTTGTCTTTGGTAAATCCTCCCTTTTGACCCTTAATTGATGATACCCTGAATGAAGATCAATCTTGTAAAAGTAATGAGCTCTATGTAGGTATTTCTAATAAGTCATCAATGCGTGGGAGAGGATATTTGTTCTTGATAGTGATCCTGTTAAGTTCTCGATAATCAATGAAGAGCCTCATTAACCCATCTTTCTTCTTAACAAAACAAAACAGGTTCTCCCCAAGGTGACTCACTATGGTGTATGAATCCCTTATCAAAATTCTCTTGGAGTTGCTTCTTCAATTAAAGTAACTCAATTGGGGCCATTCTATAAGGTGTCTTAAAAATAGGCAAAGCACCCGGTACGAGTTCGATTGAAAACTCAACTTCACGATTTTGTGGAAGACCAAGAAATTCCTCTGGAAAGACATCGTCAAAATCCCGTACAATGGGAATATTCTTAATCATGAGTTTCTCTCCTACCATTTGAGATAAGTAACCTTCATTTAGTGGAATCAAGACCCACAAGATAGAAGAAATTTCCAATGGAAGGTTATGTTCATCCTTGCATCGATAGAAAATCATAGATTGATCTGGAATATGAAATGTGACTTCCCTTATTTTTAAATTGATATGTGGTCCATATAAAGAAATCCAATCCATGCCAAGAATGACATCAAATTCCAATATAGGAAGGATCACAAGATTTGTAGGAAGTACTTTCCCACAAACATCAATCGGAGAAGAATTGTAAACTTTTGATGCAACCGTTGTCCCATTAGGAGTTGTCACAGCTAACTCAATATCTAATTGTTGAGGTAATACGGTGATACCCTAAGAAAATTATTTAGAAATAAATGAGTGGGTGGATCCAGCATCAAATAAAACATTTTCTACTTTAGAGTGGGTGGTAAGTGTACCTTTCACCACTTCATTAACGTACCCTACATCGCTGATGGAAATTTCAACTGACATTACCTTGTCTTTAGCCTTAAGAGTTTTTTGACGTCGATCATCATCCACAACCCTTGGATTAGGGAATTTATTGGAATAATGCCCTATTTCCTTGAACTTTTATCATTGAATTGTAGGAGGTGCACTCTGTGTAGCCTTTTCATTGTTCGCATCACTAGACATCTCCTTCCCATCATTGTGGCATTCAAATGCCTGATGGTCTTCCTTTCCACATTTGAAACATTTACTTGTCCCTTTAAGACAACTCCCTCCATGTTTCTTTCCACACTTTGAGAATAATGGAAAACACATCTTCTTTTCAGTGTGCTCTTTAGATTTTCCATTTAATTCCATTTTCCTCTTCTTATCAAACCCATATGACTGATGGGTTACTCCAATCTCCCTCTCAACATTGAGAGCACATCGAACGATTTCCTCGTAGCTATTGAAGTCCCTTATGGCTAACACCCTTCGAAGACTTGGTTTTAAGCCACTAAAGAATCAATCGATCTTACTCTCGGGTTGAATAATAATACCAGAAGCGTACCTTGCAAGCCTTGTAAAAATTTCTTCATAGGTACCAACAAATTCATCATCCTTTTGCTTTAGTTCAAGAAACTCCTTCTCCATCTTTCTTCGAATAATACGAGGGAAGTACTTATTGAAAAATAAGTTCTTGAACTCAACCCATTCCATGGACTCAATTTCATCTCTTGGCCTCGTATTCTTGATAAGATTCCACCATTGATCAGCTTCTCCTTCCAAACGATGCACTGATAAGATGAATTTATCATGTTTGGAACATTGAAGAATAGAGAATATCTTTTCAGTAGTACTAATCTATTGTTCATCAAATAATGGATCAGTAGACCCACTAAACGATGGTGGACGCTGCCTCATGAAGGATTCAATAGAATGTTGATCCTTCCTTTGCTCGTTTGGATGTCCTGGATGATTCATATCTTGAGAATGTTGTGTGATCATGGCTACATGATTTTTCATTCCATCTCCTATAATGATTGGTTTCTCAGGGGGGACAATCATTGCATTGCCCATCGCATTCTGCATTAACACGGATCCTTCGAGTTACAGCCATTGACTAAAACCAAGAAGAATAGTGTGATCAACACTAATTATATTAGAAAAAACACATAATCAAGAATAAAATTTTACACTTAAGGTCTTATCATAGGTTGTTCATGGCCATTTCTAAAACAATAAGATTTTTCTCTATGCTTAGACTTATCCTTAGGGTCCTTACTAAGGCTTTCACATCCTAGTTTCCAAAGGTTGACTATACCTTTCCTCTGATACCAAATATAACAACCCATACTTTACATACATTGTTAATACTTCAAAATTGAAGTACACTTATTATAACATATATCATGACCATGAAAGGACCGTATAGGTATAATGTCTTTAGAAACTGGGAAACATAAACAACTGGTTCATAAATAATCTACGTTGTCTCCCATTTATTTCATCATATCTAGAGTCCATTTTTGGAATATCCTACTTAATAACCTTCTTCCTGACATGGGGAAAGAAAACATACAAAAGGGTGAGATCAAATGCTCAGCAAGGGTAAACAAAAGAAATATCAATCACATCATATCCATAAGAACATATCATTTTAAAAATCATAACCTGCAAAAGAGATCATAATTTCATAACATGGGATAAATCATAGTAGTGAAATGTAATACCAATAATCAAAAATTAAAACATGAAACTTTTTGTCATACACACATAATCATAGAGAATGATTTCTTAGTATTCATGACTCATAGCCAAGACTATCTTAGCAGACAAAGTCCATTTCTAAACCGAGTTCACTCCTCGTTTCAGTCCTATTTCACTGAACCAGTTTAACCTGCCGTTCATGCCATGTCTATCTCATGAGATATAAATCTTTTCCCAATGCATTGGATGGAGATATAGGTCCCACCCATCTCATAATGATACCATTCTTATGTGTGCCACAAAATCATAAATCATACATCATTTCATAACCCATGTAATAAAAATGGGATTCTTAATCATCGTGACATAATAACATAATCCATATAAGATAAAAGGACATCATAAAAATAATTCCATCATAACATAATCAAATGAATGTAAAAATAAGGATAGAAATAGAACCCTATATTATCTTAGATGGAGAATAATTTTCATAAAACACTTGAACTCCATTCTTGAGGAAAATAACCTTTCTACTTTAAAATTTTTTTTCCTTTCTTAATATGTCATACAATTTTAAACTAAAAGAAGTTGATTTAAAATAAACTAGAAAAATTTTAAAGTAAGCTTCTTGGAAATAATTTTTTAAAAATTCATTCATGCCGTATAAGTTTAAAAAATATTCTTCTCGTACTTATGTCGGAAAAGTCAAAAAGTTCCTCATATGAAAATGGTCAAAAGATTCCTTCCATATCATTTACTAAAAACTCACCAAAGGGTAAAATTGTATTTCAAAAATTTTATAAGGATATAAATAATATTACATATTGAGGAAACATGGATATGGATGATAAATATTCCCTAGTAAATTCTAATGTATAAACAATCTCGGATAAAAATGAGATTGTGAGATTTTCCCTTAGCTTAGGTCTGATTTGCTTCGTAAGTGTCCGAACCTCCTGTATAATGATTTAAATAATGTCATTGACTTATTCCAGAATCATACTCATTGTTATGATATCATATATGGTCATTTTATTATCTTCTTATTAGTAATATTTCATTTCTACTTGTTATTCGGGTGTTTATTAATTTCTGTTCTTATGCGTGTTTTCTAGAATAAATTATTCTTCTTCTCTTTAGGTTATAGATACCTCATTTCTAGAATGTTATTAGTGTACTATATATCATATTTATTCATTCAATTCATTTATATAATCATTATGCAATGAAGATCATGTAGAACGAGTCGCATCACATCGTGGAGACGGTATTTCGTACGTACGCACGAGCGATGATATCATTCCCATGATCGTGGAATTGTATTAGAGTGTATGTATACTATTTCAGAATAAATATCTATTTACAATAATCATATATATTCATTATTTGCACCATTATACCCATCCAAGTAAGGTTGTGGTGGAAAATAGATTACACCACGGCGTGGAGACGGTATTCTGTACGTACGCACGCGCGGTGATTTCGTTTTCTGTAGGATGGATAGATGCTTAAATAGGCTTTTTTAATACTTATAATAACATATAATTATATGAGTGATACTGATGTTATTAATTAGTAATGAAACAACTAATGAAGGAGAATTGGAAGAAGAAATAAATTTGAATGAATCAGTAACAAACATTACCTCTTCTTTGAAGCCTCTCTTTGAGACCTCCTCTTAGGGAACTAAAATTGGTCTTTGAAGATGACCTGGACCTCTAGGATGTTTCTAAGGAAGTGGAGAAGAGAATTTGATAGGGTTTTGACGAGATTGAAGGCTCGTGGTGGTGTGAGGAATAGAGGGAGGAGGTGCCCTTTTATAAGGGAGGAGAGGGGCACCTTTGGAATATCTAAAAATATTATTTTATTATAAAGTCGTATTCTGTTTTAAATAGCTCAAAACTGTTTTATTTCGAAGCTAAGGTGGGAATGGGTCTAAATAAGCTCATATAATAGAATTTAGACAAGTTTAGGTATCTGTTTTAACCTTATCATTTAGATTTAACTTTAAGTTTGATAATTTATCTTTAACCGTGTCTTCTTGTTCTCTAACACTATGAGGTTAATAAATATACTATAACAAGTCAAAAAAACCCCATGTTGTTTATTATTAAAATATATAACCTTATATAAGTCATTTGGCCGAACCTTAAATTTTTATGAATAAAATAACAATTATTTATATAACATTTTTTAAAGAAACTATTTTATATCAATATTGACAGTATTTAGTAATCGATTTTTTATGAAATCATAAAAAAAATTATTAGTTAGAAAAAAGCTAATTAAATCAATACTAACATGTTATATTAACATAAAAAATTATTTTAATTCATAAAAAGTCTCAAATTACATTTATTTGGGTATTTATAACATCAATTATGTAAGTATTTCATTAATAACATAATAACTGCATCATCATTGTGTCATAAATAAATTAAATTGTATAAAGTTTAAAAATTACAAATAAAATACCATTATTTAGGAAATCGTCTTATATTTATAATGAATATTTATAGTCAAATTTATCTTATGAATTACCCTATATTAAAAATGATTTACTTATTAAACTTTGATTTTAACTATTTTAACCCTTCTTTAAATAAATTAATAATAAATGTTCTAATCTAATACATGTGGGCCTAAATGGTAATATTTTATTCCTAAGGTTGTTTTTGATCGAATTAATCTTATCCAATAGAATTAGGACATGTGTTAGGGTAATAATAATAACATATTTTGCCTAAAATACCCTATTTACTTTTAACCGTGGTAAATAAAAATAAAAAATTTACTATTCACCAAAAATTATTTTCATCTCATTGAACCACATTTGACTTACTGACATCAACTGCGTCTCTCGGATTTTTTAAATTCCATTCACAAAAGCAGTAAAATTATGATTTATGTAAATTTTCAAATTCTCTTAGGAGGTGGGTAAAAGACGGTCAAAAGCTCAATAAAATTATTATATATATGAAATTATTATAAAATTACTCCATTGAATTATATTGAACTTATATAGGTATTATGTATAAATTTTGACCAAAAATAAATATAAATAAAATAAAAAATTATTTAAATAAAAATTCAGTTTTTAAATAGTAACCCAGTGTTTTCACTATTCATCAAAAATTGAATGTTTTCAGAAAAATACCAAAATTACTCCATAGGCTAATTTCGATATTCCGAAACCAAAAATGAAGTCCATTTTGAAAAATAAAATTTATAAAATTTCAAAAAGTGGTTATTACTATTCATAACTGCTAGTTTTATTAAGATTTTAATAGCATATCGTTGTTTAGTGAATCTCGGTATTGCGTACGACGTAAGCTATCGAGAAAGGTCGTGATTGCATTTAAATCAATCCAAGATAGTGTTGTGTTTAGTGAAAGATTACTTTGATGATTTATATAAAAAAATTATTTCTTATAAAAGTCTCAGGTGTTACAATCTAGGTCAGATTTCACTTGGATCCTCATGAGAAAAATCCGTCCACTATCCATAAAATTTTTCATTATCATCAATCCTTTGAGTTCAAACAATTTACTAAACCCAAAAAATCATAGCACGAGAAAACATAATCATAGTCATAAATCATATAATCCTAAAAAAATAATTTATGGGATATATAAATCATGAAAATTTATTTTTAATCTCTGAACTCTTATGATTAACCGAGTTTATTCTTAATCATATTATATTCAATTTTCTTAAAATATTTCCTAATGAAAATGATAATTTACTCAGGAATATACATTGATATTATTAAACTATGTGTGCAGTAATGGAACACTCATTGTGAAACATAATGATCGATGTGATATACTTCATTATCTATTTTTTATCCTTAAATGTATATGATCAAAAAATTTTCAAATTGTATTATATATACAGTGGGTTTTTCTACTAATATCATACTCCTTTCATTACCTTATTTTTAGGATGTTCTCCCGTACATTGGAATATCCTATGGGTTATCACTAAATAATTGTCATTATAATTTACAAAGGTTACTAAACAACAATTTTATAAAATTAATGGATACCCACTCTTTCCATATATAAATATTATGTTTTATTTGATGTATATTCAATATATAAAATTACTAACCATGATAGAATTTTCTCTTTTTAGTGACATTCAAACCATGGGTACATAAAAATCTAGTTAATTAAAAATATTCATCATCTTACACATCAGTCTTTAGAATAACACCCATCTAAAACAATCATTCTTAAATAGTTATTCATATCCTAGGGAAATGGAAATAAAAGAAATGGTGAGATCATACAATATTAAAGGGTAAAAAATAAGATATACATGATCAATTAAGCATAACATTAGAATATACGTATGAAAACATGAGGTTAATATTTGAAAAGAATACACTAAATATCAATTATCATTATCTTATTTCTCTTCAGAAATCATCATTGTAAAATAAACAGAAATAATAAATGTAATCAAAGAATATGATCTATGAGAGCATAAAATTTTAATAATTGATAGATTTATGGCATAAAAATTTATAAAGGAAATTATTTCATTATTATTCATGAATAACATACAATATTATAATAGTGGATAGGGTTTAATCACATTTCCATTATATACTAATTCAATTTTCACTCCTAAAATAATCATTGCATACAATTTCCCTTATTATACAAGGTTCACTCAAGATTCAAGTCCTTATTTTCTCATAAAATATCCATTAATACCCAATGGATTTGAGGGATATATAATTATAGACCCAACTAGATGAAATATAATAGCATGGAAACGATTCCCAAAAGGTAATTAAATATTCATCAAAGAAAAATCCATGTAAATGAAACATGTTTCATAAACATTTTATCATTTTATCATAAAATAACCCATAAAAATGAAACGGTTTTCATAGAGTTATCGTCATAACAAAATTAACCCATGGGACAGAAAAAAGTCTCATAGAATCAATATTAAATCATAAAATTTATAGTACAACCAATGAATGATATTTTCAGAGTCAATGTTTTTAGTGGCCATTATATCATAAAATTCAATCCATGTCATGTACATTAAAACAATGTCCCTTTTCATATTTTTAGAAAACATTTAAAACTAAATTGTTCGGAAAATAACAGGAAGATTACTTTTTAAACATTTTCTAAAAATTGAGACAAGTTTATAAATTTCATTAAATAATCATAGGATAATATTAGAAATATTCTTCAATTTTTTATTCAAAATTAATATCCAATAATTCTTTTATGAAAAGTTAAACAATGATGATTTTTCTTACAAAAATAATTACATATCACGACCACCCAATGAGCTGAAAATTTACATAAAAATGTAATGTCTATAATTAAATATAGGATGATAAAGTTAAATATATTCTTTAGTGATATATTATAAAATATTTACATAAATATAATAATAATAAATAATGCTGATAAACAATGAGACATTAATAAAATTTTCATACCGGTTTGGTATCATAAAAAATTATTGTCTATGAACGAATAATTTCAAATGAAAAAAAAATATAGTTATCATAAATAGAATCATAAAACATAAAAGGTATTTATATACTTCTCATTTTATAAGATCTGTTCATAACATAACATACGTCCAAAATAAGACAATTTGAGATGATAAAACCTTACATCAGCTTTGACTTGCATCGAAAGACATCTAAAATCAAATATAATAAGTTTAAACATAATAAAATTATATAAAATATTCATGTACATACATATTAAAAATAAATTATCCAGTTATAAAATTTTAATACGCATTTATTAATTTTTCATTATTAAAATCATCATTTTTAGGTGTTAACAGTTCCATTTTTCATAAGAATTATGGTTTAGTAGTTCAGATCATTATTCATTGATCACATTCAAATAATATAAATAATAATATTTTATATATATATATATATATATATAATATATTCCTTAAATACATATTTATAATCATCCATAGTGGTAAGATATATAAAGATAAAATAAATTGTTCAGGAAGAGGGTTGGTTTTACGTACACATAATCATTGTTTTAAAATTTCATTTTACATGATGAAGGAAAGGTAAATAATAATAAAAATTTATAGAATCATTATTATATAATATATACATATGTATTAATTAAATCCATCCTCATAAAAATCCATTAAAAGGTAATGATAAATGAATCACATCACTTCGTAGAGGTGGCAGTCTGTATATACGCACGAGTGATGCTATAATTTTCAAATGGATGGAAAGGGAAGATGGTAGATGTCGTATTATTATTACAGTAGAATAATTAGGTTATAAATATCATATATGAAAATTAATTCCAAAATAATAACCCTCCATCAATTATATTGATGGAAAATGGATTGTAACACTTCGTTGTGGAAGAAGACCACACTTATACATGAATGATACATTCACTCCCCATTTGATAGAATAAATGGTGTATAATGTAGTTATCATGACAATAATAACATTTATTTTATTGAGGATGCTTAATATATTATTTTATAAAATATAATATTAATTTTATTTTTATAATAAAAAAATTGAAATTGGTCAAGTGAGATGATTGCCATTCTTTTAGTTGGCTTCCTTTATATCCTTACATAAAGACTATAGGAGTTGTATTTTATTCAGAAAAGTACCTCTAATTTCTCTAGATGGTAGTTTTAGAAAATATTTGGTAATTTATTTGTCTTCCTAGGCTCCTATTTAAAATTTATTGAATAGAGTGATGGGTAGCCCTTTATAAAGGAGAGAAATTACACTCACATAATTACTTAATTTATTAAATTAATATAAATCAATTTTCTCGTTATAGTGGCTAATAATGTGATATTTGGAATATAGTATGAACATAGTTCTAAAATATCTCATCCATTAATATTTATACATTTTTATATGATGATTTTACCATTATATCTTTGTTTAAACCCCCAACCCTTTTAACAATCACCCTAAAATCAAAGGTTTTTCTTTTTTAAGGGTCAATAATGTTACTATAAAGGTAAATTGACTCACAAATGGACCATTAATGATATTTAAAATCATTATCCATTACCTTGGATGAATATAATATTTTTATTAATTTTAAATAATTTAATAAAATATTGTTTATTATAAAATATCACTAAAGACATTTTCAGAATATTCATTTACATTGAATTTAATGTCAACAACTTAGTTATAAAATTTCAATAAAAATAATCCTCCATTCCAGATATGAAATATTTATGTAAAAAAGTTTTTTAACATAATAATTAACCCATATTATAATAATTTAATTACTTTTACAATAATTCATTTTATTTTTCTATTATTTAAACAAATATTGTGTTGGGGTTTTATAAATATTTATGGTAATTATTCAATTACTATAAATTGATAAATAATTAAAAGTGGAAAAATTTCATATTTTAAAATATCTTATTTAACAAAAATTATCAATTTTAAACTTTATTTAAAAATTTTATTGATATAAAAGTTAAGATTGTGGCATTTTTTAATTATTCTTTTCTTAAAATAATACACAGATCATAATGAACGGGTAATGGAAACTGGTTCCATATTTTAGAAAAATCGATGATTATATCCGATATCCTATAAAAACATATGATAATTTATTGTTTTAGGAGAATTTTAAAGACTTATGCTAATGTATTATCAATGATTTACTGATTTTACCCTTACAGAGGTTATGTTTTACTATTTTTACACTTCACAATGGAAAAAAATAAATGTGCCATTATTACTAGATTATTAAATTCATTATGCAGATATAGAATCCATTTTATAAATTTAAATTCCTAGATGTTATAGAATTTAATTTAAAATCAAACCCATAACCTAATATGAAAATTATTTTTCCAATAAATTATTTTTTTAAAAATATAAGTTCTTATAAAAAGATCAAAATTAAATAAAAAATTAAATTATTAAAATTTTTAATAATAATTGGGATTTATTTTTACATTTAATTTTTTTTAAATGTTTAATGTTTTAAATATTACTAAATTAAAAGTCAGGTTTTAATGAAAATCATTTTTTACTATTAATCAAAAAACAAATATATGCACAAAATTTTCAAAAATTAACTCAAAGATATTATTGAAATTATGATTTAAAAAGTGAATTTTATTTTCTTAAATAAATATTTAAAAAATTGTTAGAAATTAATTATAATTTCCATGAATAAAAAATAATAAAAAAACATCTCAAGAATATACATGTTTGAAGCATAAAATTAGTTTACTAAAAAATGAGTGCTTATAACATAAGGCTAAATCATTATATTTATATTGAATAGTAATATCATTTTTTTCATATTTCAATTACACGTATTGATACTCTCTCATCCAATAGATATGTTATAACAATAACATTTAAATAATAATATTTCAAAAATATATCTCAATTTTCATGAAGCTTGATGTTTTGTGCTAGGAATTCTATCAATTATATTATTCATTTATAATATTATTACAAGGTTTTATAAATATAAATTAGTCTACACTTTTCACCTCCAATATTCCCAAACTTTATATAATGGTCATCCTCTAACTGGTATAATATCATTCCTTTACCAAAATCAAAGTATGTTGGGTCTACTAACATAAAAATTTCTTGAGTATAGTTTGTGAAAAAAAATCCCTATATGATTTTACAACATTAACCATTTATAGAATTTATAATGCTAACAATGATTTCTACTTTGACATAAAAATGAAAAAAAATTAAATATTTTTTACAATAAATACCATAGATATTGCATATGTATACAATTTCATTTTTGATAATGAATTCATGAAAATATAATCAATAAATTTTATTATTGATGAACTTGTTATATTAAGGGTACATGAATAACAAATTTATGGATTTCATTAAAATATTTAGGGTTTCCTATGTTTAAATAAAATAAATCATTTAAAACATTAAAACTATAAGTTATGTATAAAATATATAATCAAAAAGTATTATTAATATATATGGAAAAGATCGATTTATTTTATGTTTAAAATTATAATTTTATATAATATATTATCATAATGTAAAATAAATGTAAATTTTCACATTCATTTAAACAAATTCGTAAAAATGTATAACTAATTTTGTTTAAATATAAATCATGGGTAAAATTAATTATTCTAACTATATCTAAATCATTATAAGATAATGAATTGTAGCTATGATAATTGTCTAGGACCAAAAACATTATAATCCATAAAAATTAGATTTCATTTTGTAATCTAAATTACCCTTTTACATAGATTATATATTCATAACAAGATCTTATAGTAGAAAATCCTATTCAGAGCATAGTTTTTATTAGGATCCACTAGTTAGTGTCACATTATGTACTTGTGGAGTAGTAGTCCCTAGATTTCTAGAATAGCTTCCCAAGGATTCCCATAACATATAAATGGATGTGAGTAATACAATTATATTTATAAAAATATAATATGATAATATATCAATCAAAAACTCACAGATATCCTATGAAAATATTTTATTTATGTTTCCCATTTCAATTATATCAATGATTCAATAATGATATTGATTCTTTATTAAAATTAATTTCATAAGATATTCCAAAATATTTATAATTATAACTAAAACAGATGATCCATAATTTCATTAAAATATTAAATTCCATGATTTTCATACACTAGCCATGTTAATTTATACATTTTATTCTTTTTTTTATCTTGGATCCTTTGTTTGAGGTTATGGTTTAGTCCTGGTTTGAAGTGTTGAGTTTTTATTGAGAATTTGATGTTTTTTGGTTTTTAAGGAATGGAGGTACGAGCATCACAAAATTAAGGGAAACAGGTCCAATTTTCATAGAAAACCATGCATCTTATGTTGAGTGACTAGTGGTGAGGTTCATCGGTTCAATAGGGGCTGGGAAACTTTGTTGAAACTATGTGGTTCAGTTCTACAATGGGTAAGTGTTTTTTATCATGGTTAGCGCATGATTTGGTAATCATGTGGCAAGCCCATGTGGGCTGCCATTCTTGTTTATTAGAGGTCGCACAGTTGCCACAGAGTTTCTCAAATGGGGCTTCCATATCATTCTAGATTCCCAGATTCTTAAAAAATTGATCTTAAAATGATTCCTTCATATTTTTTAACCCAAATCAACCCCCTACCTCCTTGGTTATTGTTTCCAAATGAGAGGGTCCCAAAACCTCTCTCCCATTGGTTCTCCTCCCTCCTTTGATTCGCCGCCAATATTCTATTTGAATATTATTTGATATTTTAATAGTTTGTTTTATTCACTTATATTTTCAATCTTGGTTTGTGGTCATTTATTGGATTATCCCTCTAATTTCTAAACCCTGGGGTTATGGATTCCTGGTTTTGATCAATTTAACTGGTTTTAGGTTGTGCAGGTCATTCATTGGGGAAAATACTTCCATCTCCTAGATTTTTGTCACATCCATACTCCATTAATGTAGGTGTCTCCATTAATTTCCTTTATGATCCCTTCTATTTTATTCTTTGGTTCTTCCAATTAAATTATAAATATTTTTTTCAGGCTTTCGATGCATTTGGTTATTTTATTATTGGGTTTTCATATGCGTAAATTTTTTTAATTTTTGTATGGTTTTATTTCATTATTCATATAAATTTATTCACTTAACATGTCTGATAAATTAGAAAAGATATTTTAAATTTAAATATGGTTGTTTTGAGGTGGTTTTTACCTTTTTGTGTTTCGTAATGGGATTGGAGTGTGATTTTAGCATTGGGTGTGGAAATTGGTGGCATTTATACTATGGTTCATATGTTTTGTTTGTTGTATTGGTGGTAGTGTGAATGGTGTATTGTCTGAAATGGATCTTGTTTTCTCTTTTACATTTAAATAGAAGGGACATTGATTGTTGTGAAATCTATATGTTCAAGGGTTTCACATGTTGATATTAATACAAATGATAATGGCCTTACTTATAAAAACCTTGATTTTGAAACTGTCATCCCTCCCGCTTATTTCATTCTTCAAGACCTTGATTCTTTAATAATTATCTCTTAGTTATCAAATGACATGATAGTGTTTTTAACACTATTTGTAATTTATGCCCAATTTAGTACCTTGAGAAATTGTTGTATTTTTAATGGTATGAAATCATGTTGGGAATCATTCATTCTTTTGTTTATTTTCATCTTAGTTTTGAAGTGGTGTTTTAAATTTTGAATATAAAGGAATGTTTATCATCTTTCACATTAATGTGGTTTTGATGTTTTATTTCAAATGGTGATGAAGCATTTTGTTTGTGTAATGGGATTGATAATATAGGAAGGCCCATTTGGAACATTACGATATGTTGAAAATGAATTGTGTTTCCAAAAGTAAAAATGTCCAATTGGAATCTTATCACATTTTGAAGAATGGTTTGAAAGATCATGTAATGTTATGGCCCTATTAAATCTTGTGAACAACTTTTTTTGAGATTGGAACCCCTATGGGGGATTTTATTAGATTGAGTTATCGCATAGGCGGTGTTGGTGGTTTTGGTAAGGAAGTCTACTGGAAGTAGGTATGGTGATTTACGCATGAGAGGGAATCATTATTTCACCATGTAGTATAACCATTGGTTTCCTAGGTTCCTTTATAGAGTTTATTGATAGTTACTTATAAAAATATCTTAGAATGATTATAAACCCTTGTAGGTTTTAGAGGCTAGGTTGGTTTTTATATTGGATGGATATTAAAACAGAGAGTTGGTTATTGACTATGGAGTTGTACCATACGTTGATAGGTCTGTCCGAAACAAGTACATAGAGGGATTGATCTAGTGATGTTGAAAAAATTCCCATGGATACTATATTTATTTATTCTTTATATTCAATTTTACTTGATTTTTTATTAATACCAATTATTTTTTTACATCACAGCATTTTATTATATTTTGGAATTTAAGTTTGGGTTTTGGTTTTAAATTGGTAATCCGCTTTAAAATTATTGATGTCTATTTTGTTTTGGATAAGGGAGTGTTATGTATGTTTATTAAAATAAGAAAAAAATTTATATATGTTTTCTTAAATATTGTTTTTGAATGGTTTCAAGGAAGCAAATATATATATTCTATAGTGGTTTCCAACTACTTTACCATTAATTGTCAGTAGACCTGAGCTATTTTGTAGGTTCAAGTTCTGGGTTTGAGTGCTTATTTTTGGAGCATGTTGGTTTTGTTGGTACCCCAAAATTGATGTACATGGAAATTACATTAATTGTTTGGAATACTTAATACATAACAAAAACAATAACCCAAGGACCGTAATAGTTTAGTGTCTTTGGAAACTCGAAACAAGATTTTCTAATCGTGGTGAAAGATCGTCAATATCTCCCTTAATGATCTTCCGCTTTTTTTCTTACCTAAAACCTTTCTTTATATCCTAGGGAAAATAAAACATAAAAAGGATGATCTCAAATGCTCATTAAGGGTAAAAATAGAGAACATAAAACAATCCATAAACATTTGAAGGCAAAAACACGAACATAAAATCTAAACATCAAAATCTTGAGTGAAGACATAAATATTAGAAGTACATAAGGAATATATCATAATGGAACATGAATCATGATAAAATAGCATATAAATAAAACATGTAATTGTGGAAAACCTTTATGAACATGATATGATATACATAGTAGCCAAGGCATTGCTGCCATGACCATCTTAGTGGACAAAGTTCCTTTCTGAATTGAGTTCACTCCTCATTCGAGTCCTGTATCACTGAACAAGATTAACTTACAGTTATAGCCATGTCAATCTCATGAGAAAAAAAATCTTTACCCAATAAATTGGAGGGAGATATAGGTCCCACCCATATCATAATGAAATCATTCTTACGTGTGCCACAACATAAACATAAATCATTCATCATAACCCGAAAAATACAATTGGTTAATAAACATCATACCATCATAACATAATCCATATAAAACAAATGGATATCATTTCATCATAAAAAAAGTGAAACCTTTTAAATCATAGAGACATTATACTTGAAACATACATATATGAAATAATTCCATCTTATATGGAAAATGGTTTTGATAAAACACTTGAAATGAATTGTTGAGGAAAATATCCTTTCTTCTTCAAAATCATTTTATATTCACAAAATGACATTCAATTTTAGAAGAAAAATATTTTGTTTAAAAAATTCGTTAAATCTTGTAGAGTAAGATTCATGAAAATAAGGTGTTACGAAACCATAAAATCTGTTCATGTCGTATATGTAAAAAAACATTCTCCTTATACTTTTAACAGAAAAGTCAAAGAGTACCACGTAATGTAAAAAATCGAATGATTCCTTCAATAAAACAGAGGAAAAGACAAAGAGAGTTAAAAATGGCTTTAAAAATACATTTATTAATATTAAACTCTTTCTGAAAAACATTTTTATGGACATGGTTGAAAAGTATAACCCTAATAAACAATCTCGAATAAAAATGACATTGGAAAATTTAACCCCTACCTTAGTTCTGATATGATATGTAAGTATCCAAACATCCGGTATAATGATTTAAATAATGTCATTTACTTATTAAAATATAATATTCATTGTTATGATATAACATATGGTTCACTTATAACTTTATATTACCCGTTCTTTTTTAAATTCCATGATAAAGCAGTGTTTTGGGTAAAATTGTTTTATTTATCGTACGTGTTTGAACATGTTGTTATTGATATTATTATTACATATATAATGATTTACTTACTTCCAGAATGTATATCATGATTTATATATCATATATATTCAGTATACAAATATATATGATAAATCGATAAATGGAATGAAATACACCGTTCATGGAAATAGTAGGTCGTACGTACGCATAAACGCTATTTTCGTATCCTTATTGAATTGAATGGAATTAAGCAAATGAAAAATATATGTACATAAATCCAGAATCATTATTGTTTAATATCATTCATGATTATTTTTTTCCATATATACTTTATAATCATACTTTAATGGTTAATCATGGAAGATGAATCTCATCGCGTTCGTGGAGACGGTAGTCCGTACGTACGCATGAGCGATGATATCATTCCCACAATTATTGAAGAGAATTAGAGTGAATGATATAATATATCAGAATTAGTATGATGTTATAATATCCTTATATAGTTATTATTTACACCATTATGCCCATCCATGTTAGATGGTGGTGGAAAAACTAATTACACCACGGCGTGGAGACGGTATTCCGTACGTACGCACGCGCGGTGATTTCATTTTCCGTAGGATGGATAGAAGGTGAAATGGTGTTGTTTAATATTTATAATATAATATCAGTATATTAGTGATACATATTTTATTACTTTACAATGAAACAACTAAGAAGAAGAATTTGAAGAAGAAAGAAACTTCGAAGAATTGGTAGAATATATAACCTCTTCTTCGATGTGCCTCCTTTAAACTTCCACATAAGGGACTAGAGATGGTATTTTGAGAAGACCCGATCCTCAAAAATATTACTAGGGATGTTGAGAAGAGTAATGGTCAGAGTTTGGAAAAGCATCAAAGCTCAATGTTGTGTAAAGAGAAGAGGGAGGAGGTTCCATTTTATAAGGAAGGAGAAGGGCACTTTTGGAAACCTCTATTATATTAATTTATAATAAACCTAAACCCCACATAAAACCATTCCATGCAACTCAAATTCGGATAATAGATAATATAAGGTTGTAATATCATCAAAAAATTAAATTTAGACATGTTTTTATTTTATTTTAAACCTTATCATTTTGATTTATCCTTATTTAATCTATTTAATTTTATTTGTGGTAATAATGTTATAAATTTTATATGGTTATAAATAATTACTTATGTGTTCTTAATTATACATAATTTGATGTTTTATGAACTTTTATATCATATAATGTTTTAATTTTTAATTTTTTAAAATAGTTTTGTGATTTTTAAACAATTTAATAATATAAAATATCAATAGTGTTAATTTTGGCAAAATTAGTTTATTTGAATTTAAATAAAATCTGCATAGAAGATATGTTCTAACCCAAATATTTAATAGATTCATAACATGTAATATTTATCTATAAAATTCGTGGATCACATTAAATAGTTCATATAATATTTATTTTATTTTTTTTAAAACCATTTTTTGATATTTCAAATAATAAAATAATTTCAACAACATTATTGTGTCACCTATAATGATAATTATTTAATCCATAAAAATTCTAAATAAATTCTCATGATGTAGATAATTTAATTAAATTTATAAGAATATTCATGTTCTATGTTTCATGAAGTTTATCACTAAACTAAATTTATTATACATATATGATTTAAGAGAGTGACATGTTGTCACTTTCATTGGTTTTAATAATAATTTAATTATTTTTCACTGTCAAAAGTCCATAAAATGAATCTAATATGACCCTTAGGTGATATGGGTTGACTTTTAGCCATCCAAGTGAATTTTGGAATGTGTTCGGGTAATTTAATAATCTTAGGTTTACCCTTAATTACCCGACTTATCTTTAACTGAAGTAAATAAAAATTAACTTAGTTACTATTCATAATATCAAAAAAAATAAAAGTAACCTATTTACATAATTTGGACACTATGAATACAAAAATTGAATACATTTTTGGAAATTAAAAACACAGAAGTTGCAGTAATTAAATTAAAATTTATCCTCTTGTTAAGAAAATGGGTTTTAAAAGATAAAATATTTCCAAAGATTGAAATGTTCTTACCTATGAATTAAATGTAAAATTAATAGTAATGACATAAATTATATTAAAGTGTAAAAATATATTCTATTTATATGTTAAAACCATTCAATATTATAATTTAACCATATAAATTATTGCGATGAAAAAAGCTGTTTTTAATTAAAATATAGCGTGTTTTTTACTATTCATTATAATATGAACGTTATCAGAATAATATGAAAATTTTATACAAAGTAAATTTATATATCCTGATTTCAAAGAAGAATTTTATTTTGTCAAATAGAACTTATAAACATGTAAAAAACTATATTTAATTTGGGTGTTCCATAAACGGGTGGCAAAACTGCATTTTTTTAAAATACTTATTTTTCCCAAAAATTTTATTTTGTTCTCATACCATGTTCTAGAAAATGTTTATGATGAATAATAATGTTATAAAATTCAAAATTTAGTTTATACTATTCATAAAGGCTAGTCAATAATAATATTATAACAATATATCGTTGTTTAGTGAAACCTGATATTGCGTACTACGCACGCTATCGAGGAAGGTTGTGATGGCGTGTAATGCAAGCCAAGTCAGGGATACATTTAGTTCAAGCTCCTTTTGGTTTATCATACAACAAATGAAATCAATGAAATAACAATTAATAATTCTCATAAAATCACGGGTTGTTACATTCTACCCCACTTAAAATGAATTTAACCCTTGAAATTCGTCGGGGTTATAAATGGTTTAATACTTGACAGTTTCTTTCATAGAAACCCACATCGTAAAAAGGAATACTAATACTGAAATTTAAAAAGTGAAGTATGAAACATATTGGTTACCCAAAATAACTCATCACCGGGTTTCCACATAGGAGAACATAGGTGAAAATATGGATATGGAAGAGAAACCTAACCATCTAGTTCTGATGGAGAGTGGTAGAGAACATGGATTTGAAAAATCCAACAGTCACAAAGCAATAAATTTTTGATGATCTAAGGTAACATCTGATTCATCAGATATGAGATCACTAGGACAACATTTTTGGCTTTCAAGATCATTTCCCAAATGTCAAATAAATTTTGAATTAATATAAATACTTACTTGATGTTGGTACATTCTCACCGATGCTCGTGCCTCTAACAATTTCCACTTTATCTCTTAAAGAAATGAAGTTCAATTTGTCTTTTGCGAAGTTTTAGCAGATCATGTGATAGAATGATAGTTCATTCCATCTGTCTCAAACATAATGATAGAAAATGTTATATACATAAGTGGGTATATGGTAAGATTAATCATATATTGTTCCAAAATGGACTTATACTTCATCTATCATCCTGATTAATAAAATAAAACTAGTTTATACTAACCAGGGACTTCTTTTAGGCCAGTGGTAGGTGATAATGGCCTATCTAAATTCATTTAGGGGGTTCAATTTCCTCAACCTTGTCCGACGCGATGGGCTTTCATCCATCCCATAGGTTTTCATTTTTCTAAAACATCACCATTATTACATTCAAGAAAAAATATCGAAAATAAGGTTCTAGCCTTAAACAATACTATCTGATGTCCAACTTAATCCATTCCAATATTTAGGCTTATCCAAAATACTTCTATCCAATCTCATAGTATAATGTAAATGATTACTAGAAATTTCATCTAACAAGCGTGTGAATACCATCATTTATCATATGATATATCTTGTTGGTCACATTCCAAACATGTGAATTGCTTAATCATGTATTCTCTTGAAAAATAAATTACCATAGAACCTTAGTGAAAACATGAATGCTGTCAAAATGTAACTCTTTCCACATACCAAAATACAGAAAATTCTATATACTCAAACCATGATATCAGTTTGTCCTTATATCAATCATGATCTCATTAATACTATAAAAAATCTCATTATCACCTTATCCCTTCATTATGCGCATATCATCTACTTTCCAAACATATCTGAATAACATTTCATGGTTACCAGTACCATTAAACATATACTTTCAAATTCTTTAGAAAAAAAAATTGTGTAACAATCCATAGATGTGTCTTTATTCCATAGTACCATTACCTATACAACATAACTCTTGATAATCATAAGTCATTCAACTAATTTCTTAAACCATTGACCGAGCTGGAACAATTCTTTCATCTCACATATCATTTGTAGTCTCATCATCATCATCAATATAAATGCTACCCATACGACCATGTTGATTCTCATCATGAGACTTTCCCTTAGGGAATTGGTTTGCATAATGTTCGATGTTCCACATTTAAAACATTTAACCATTGTAGCTGTCTTAGCCATTCCATTTTCCTTGTCCATGGTGTTAACTGAAAATTTTACTTTGCAATTATTGGATTTGTGTCCTTATTTTCCACACCCAAAGCATCTTCTAGATCGTTTAAGACATTATCCTGGATGCCTCTTCCAACATGATTTACATGGGGGAAATTGAACTTTCTTTCCTCCATGATCATCAGGAAACTCCATCTTTCTCTTATTAGATGAGTCAAGAAACTTACCAATGTTTATATTATTGATAATATTATGAGATTTATGATTAGAAATAATAATGATTTTTGGACATCCAAATCCCGTTTCATTTGGTTTCTCATGAAGAATATCATTCCATTTTCCATCATATTCTCCATAAACATGAATCCTCCTATTTCCTACCATTTCTTAAACCCAAAAATAATAGTATGAGGGGAAAAATTAGTACTAGTAAAAAAAATAATCAAGGGGGATTAATTTAAATCTCTAAATTCGTAGTTTTAATTATAAAATAATTATCATAATTCTTTGCCTATAACCTATACTTATACATAACCATAGTGACTTCCCTAGACATAACTTAAAAATATCTCCAGGTATCTCACTAAAGTTTTCACATCCTAGTTTCCAATGGTTAACTAAACCTTTCCTCTGATACCAACTATAGAGACCGAAAACATGAAGTACATGGACATTACATTAATTTTTCGGAATACTTAATACATATCAAAAAAAACTCCTAAGGATCGTAATAGTTTAGTGTGTTTGGAAACTCAGAACAAAATCATCTAATCGTGGTGAAAGATCTTCAACATCTCCCATAAAGATATTACCCTATTGTTTTCTTACCTAAAACCATTCTTTATATCCTGGGGAAATGAAAACATAAAAAAGTTGAGCTCAAATGTTCAGCAAGGGTAAACATAGAGAAGATAAAACAATCTATATACATTTGAATGAAAAAACATGAACATAAAATCTAAACATCAAAATCCTGAGCAAATACATAAATCTTGGAATTACATAAGAATTATATCAAAATGGAACATTAATAATGATAAAATAGAATCTGAAGAAAACATGTAATTGTGTAAAACAATTAATCACATGATATGATTTCCATAGTAGCCAAGGCATTGCTGCCGAGACTATCTTAGTGGACAAAGTCCCTTTCTGAATTGAGTTCACTCCTCGTTCCAGTCCTGTATCACTGAACCGGATTAACTTTCCATTCCATCCATGTATATCTCATGATATATAAATCTTTACCCAATGCATTGGAGGGAGATATATGTCCCACCCATCTCATAATGAAATCGTTCTTACGTGTACCACAACATAAACATAAATCATTCCTCATAACCCAACGAATAACATGGGTTCATAAACATCGTCCCATCATAACATAATTCATATCAAACAAATGGATATCATTTCATCATAAGAAAATTGAAACCATTTAAATCATAGAATCATTATACTTGAAAAATACACATTAGAAATAATGCCATCTTATATGGAAAATGGATTTGATAAAACATTAGAAATGAATTCTTGAGGAAAATATCATTTGTTCTTCAAAATCACTTTTTATTAACAAAATGCCATGAAAATTTAAAAGAATAATATTTTGTTGAATATATTCATTAAATCTTGTAGAATAAGCTTCATGAAAATAAGTCATTATGAAACCGTAAAAAACATTTCATGCTGTATAAGTAAAAAATACATTCTACTCGTACTTTTAACAGAAAATTAAAAAAGTGCCACGTATGGTAAACAAGAGAATGATTCCTTATATGACACAGAGTAAAAGTCAAATACGGTTAAAAATGACATTAAACCTAAATGGAATAATATTAAACTCTTTATGAAAAAAAATTTTATGGACATGGATGAAAAATATAACCCTAGTAAACAATCTTAGATAAAAATGAGATTGGAAAAGTTATCCCATACCTTAGGACCGGTATGCTTCATATGTCTCTGAACCTCCTATATAATGAATTAAATAATGTCCTTTACTTATTACAGAATCATATTCATTGTTATGATATCATATATGGTTCACTTAGGACTTTATATTACCCGTTCTTTTGTAAACTTCACGTTAAAGCTGCGTTTTGGTAAAATCGTTTTTTATCATACGTGTTTGGACTTGTTGTTCATGATATTATTATTACATATATCATGATTTACATACATAAAAAAATGAAAATCATTATTTATAGATCATATATATTCAGTATATAAATATATATGATAGATTGATAAATGGAATGAAATACACCGTTTATGGAGACGGTATGTCGTACGTACGCATGAACACTATTTTCGTTTCCTTATTGAATTTAATGGAATTAAGTAAATGAAACATATATGTACATAAATACAGTATCATTATTATGTAATATCTTTCATGATTATTTATTACATATATACTCTATAATCATACATGAATGGTTAATCACGAAAAATGAATCATATCTTGTTCGTGGAGACGGTAGTCCGTACGTACGCATAAGTGATGATATCATTCCCATAATTATTGAATAGAATTGGAGAGAATGATATAATATCTCAAAATAATTATGATTTTATAATAACCATATATAGTTATTTGTTACACCATTATACCCATCCAAGTAAGGTGGTGGTGGAAAAACTAATTACACCACGGCGTGGAAACGGTATTCCATACGTACGCATGCGTGGTGATTTCGTTTTCTATAGGATGCATAGAAGGTGAAATGGGGTTGTTTCATATTTATAATATCATATCATTATATTAGTGATACTGATTTTATTACTTTACAATGAAACAACTGAAGAATAAGAAGTTGAAGAAGAAAGAAGCTTGAATGAATGAGTAGAAGAGATTACCTCTTCATCGACGTGCCTCTATTAAACATCCTCTCAAGGTACTAGAGTTTGTCTTTTGATAAGACCATAACCTCAAGAATATTACTAGAGAATTTTATAAGAGTAATGGTCAGGGTTCGGTAGAGAATTAAGGCTAAAGGTTGTGTAAAGAGAAGACGTAGGAGGTGACCTTTTATAAGGGAGGAGATGGGCACTTTTGGAAACCTCTAAAATATTAATTTATTATAATCCTGAACCCCACACAAAAACATTCAAAGTTACTAAAATTAGGATATTAGATAATATGGGGTTTAATCTAATCATCCAATTAAATTTAGAAATGTTTTTATTTTAATTAAATCCTTATCATTTTGATTTATCCTTATTTAATCTATTTAATTTTATTTGTGGTAATAATGTCATATATTTTATAGGTTTATAAATACATACTTATGTGTTATTAATTATATATAATTTGATATTTTATGACATGTTAGATCATATAAATTTTTAATTTTTAATTTTTAAAAAAATTTTGTGATTTATAAAGAATTTAATATTTTAAAATATCAATTGTGTTAATTTTGACACAATTAATTTATTTGAATTTAAATAAAATCCAAACCAAAGATATGTTCGAAAAGAAATATTTAATATATTCATAACATGTAATATTTATCTTGAAAATTCATTGTTCACATTAAATAGTTCATATAATATATATTTTTATTTTTTTAAAACCATTTATTTGATATTTCAATCAATAAAATAATTTCAACATCACTATTGTGCCACCTTTAATGATAAATATTTAATCCATAAAAATTATAAATAAATTCATATGATGTAGATAATTTAATTAGCTTTCTGGAGAATATTAATGTCCTATGTTTCATGATGTTTATCACTGAATTAAAATTATTATGCTTATAATATTTAAGAGAGTGACATGGTGTCACTTTCGTTGGTTTTAATAATAATTAAATTATTTTCATGGTCAAAAGTCCATAAAATGAATCTAATACGTCCCTTAAGTGATATGGGTTGACATTTAGTCATCAAATAGAATATTTTCCGGTGTTAGGGTAATTTTATAATCATAGGTTTACCCTTAACTACCCGATTTATCTTTAACTAAAGAAAATAAAAATTACCATAGTTAGTATTCATAATAAAAAAAAGTAACCTATTTACAGGATTTAGACCCACTATATCCAAATATGGAATCCATTTTTCAAAATTAAAAACACATAAGTTGCAGTAATTAAATTAATATTTATCCAGTAGTTAAGAAAACGAGTTTTAAATGTAAAAATATTGCCAAAGATTGAAATGTTTCTTCCAATGAATTAAATGTAAAATTAATGGTAATGAAATAAATTATATAAAATGGTAAAAATATATTCTATTTATAATTTAAAACCATTAAATATTATAATTTAACCATATAAATTATTGGGATTTAAAAAGTTGTTTTTATTTAAAATATAGCGTGTTTTTACTATTCATAAAAATATGAATGTTATCAGAATAATATGAAAATTTTATCCAAAGTAAATTTTTATATACTGATTTCAAGTAAGAATTTTATTTTGTCATATGTAACTTATAAACATGTCAAATACTATATTTAATGTTGGTGTGCCATCAACAAGTGGCAAAACTGCATTTTTTTAAAAATACTTATTTTACCCGAAAAATTTATTTTGTTCTCATACCATGTTCTAAAAAATTTGTAAGCTGAATAATAATGTAATAAAATTTACAATTTAGTTAATAATATTCATAAAGGCTAGTCCATAATAATAATATAACAATATATCGTTGTTTAGTGAAACCCTATATTACGTACTACACACACTATCGAGGAAGGTTGTGATTGCCTGTAATGCAAGCCAAGTCAGGGATGCGTGTAGTGAAAGCTCATATTGGTGTAGCATACAACACAAGACATAAATGAAATTAAAAAGAATAATTCTCATAAAATCTCGGGTTGATACAGGTTTTGTGGATGGAGGTGACAAAGAGGCCATATAGAGATTGGGTTTCATAGTTCAGTATTATTTTTTATTTAGTTTTTTCATTCATATTTTTTAATTTTTATGAATTGTATTTTTATTAATATTCATTTATTATTGATTATTTCTCGTAAATTTAATTTATATTGTTCCTAGTATATTTTAAAAAATTATTTCCATACTGATTTATTTTATTTTTGGTAGTATTTTTCTACCCATGGGTATTGTGAACACCCTTCAGGCCATGTATCAGACCAGGTCGAATTCAATGTTGGATGTCATCATGGCGTGGTTTATTAAAAAGTGTATCAATGATGGTCATCTATTAATTATGGTGTTAGGTAGATCATAGATAGGAATATGGGGACTCGGGAGGTATGTACCGGAAGAGCATCGATAACTCTTACTCATTCTGATACTAGGGTAGCTAAGGGTAGCCTCGGTTTTGAGTCATTGTATTGGTTTTGGATTAATTTGGGTGAGGAAATAAAGTCGATGAGAGCCATTGTTATGTTGTGATCTCCCATGGAATAGTGACTCATGTGGTGTTTTAATTTACAGTTCCAAATCATCATATTTTTTTATGATTACATGGTTCATGTCCATATAACCATGTCGTTGGGTAATGTAAGGATACTTGTAATGTAGTCGGATAGTTTGGCAAGAGTAGTGTTTTGTTTCTATATGGACTTATGTGATTAATATTTTGAATTGATTAAATTTTTTTGAATGGAAATGGTTTCTTTCATGTGAGATTCAAATTGAGAATAATGGGTTCAAAGAAATGTGTTTTGGATTGAAAATTTGATATATTCATGGGTTTTTAAGATGAAATGTTATGTATGACCCATCCTAGTGAACATTCACATATGTGTGGGTACGTGTGTAAAGTGAATGTAGTCATGAGTTTATCGATGATATAATTAGAGATTGTATGGACACATATGTGAAGGTATATAGGATTTCATTGGTGAGTTTTTGAAATCTATAAGTTTTGACATTGGTTTTTCTATGATAATTATGTTATATTTGGTAAAAGAGTGTTTTGGCATCACAAAGTTTCCTTAGAGGAACGTGGTTTTGAAAAATTGAAGTGGAAATGGGTCAGTCTTAAAAGGATGATTTTGGTTGTGTTTTCATGTGTTTGGATCATTTGATTGTTATTTTGTCTTTAGATTATCTATTTGGTTGAGATAAAAGTTAATGTCGACCCTGATTTTATGATCATTTTTTATACCAAATATTACACCCAGAAAGGACACCAAAATTTCTATTTATCCATACCATATTTCTTTTTATTCATAATTCTAACATGTATTTCGTGGGGATTGGTGTCTGTTAGAGGAAGTGAAGTGTCATGAGGATGTTTAAAGTGTGTTCAGATTATTAGCAACAACCGAAGTTGTTAGAATACATGATGTTTTGTGTTTGTTTAAGGGTATAGATTTTGATGAATGAAAGATTATTAATCCTTCATAAAAACACTTAGAATACCTGGGATGATTTTAAGTCTTTTTTCTGAAAGTTCATACCTGAGGAGGAGAAGATGAGGATAGTGGTAGAGCTATAAGATTTTCGTTAGAGGCAGCAGTCAGTGAAAGCTTATGTTGACCACATAAAAGATTTGGTTTCCATCTCTCTAGAGGTAGAGTTATAGAATCAGTTGAATGCTGAAATTTTCATTGAGGACAGTTTTCCAAAGATCATTGTGTAGGTAATCTCCTCCTGTTAATTCAGTTTCAAGAAGTTTGTGGATGTGGAATTTGTCTTGAAATGATTTCAAGAGCATATGTAGTTCAAAAACGGGTATCTCTTACAGAAAATGTGGGGTCCCCATATGAAAAAAGTGTGTATGAAAGGACCCTACTCCATAAACGACTCTCTAAATGAAACTAACTTCCAGGTGATTAGACTATTCCCTTGTGTGCCACCAATATAGCCGGTTTGTGATTTCAAAGCCGCCATGTCATGATACTCCGAAGGACTATCATTGTTGTGGCCATCTTGGTCAACTAGAGAACGTTTTTAGAAAATATTTGCCAAATAAGAAGTTATGATCAAAGTACAAGGGCTTCTGGATGTGAGGAAACATATTCTTCAACCTTTAGGGCTCTAGCCATAGGCCTCATCATGAAGCTGGTGTGTAGTAAATAATTCCCTAGGAGGGTGTGATGAGATCCTTGTCCCATCTTTTCCTCCCATGTTTAGGAATTTATTTTCAAACATTCCTTGTATAATTATTATGATTACTGTAAATTCATCTCACAATTTTAAAAGTGTGGTGAACTTCATCATTCATTGTCTGGGTGGTTTATTATGTTAATGTTAAT
This sequence comes from Viscum album, assembly GCA_963277665.1. Lineage (NCBI taxonomy): Eukaryota > Viridiplantae > Streptophyta > Magnoliopsida > Santalales > Viscaceae > Viscum > Viscum album. The sequence goes on along the minus strand of OY728145.1, from coordinate 1,077,829,108 downwards.
ATTTACATGGTTAGCATTTGTGAACATTTTTTTAATTTTAATTGTGTTTATTTAGAGATATATTTTCTAGTGGAAATTATTTTTTGATGTTTCTATTTGTGTATTCCATATTTTTTAGATTTTTCAGTGGATTTCCCCTTGTGTTAGGGGTTTGGATTGTGTTGGTGGTTTTTAGTTCTGAATAAAGATATCACTATTTTCCTGGTAATGTTAGTCAGGTTATTGTGGTTGGGAGAACCCTCTAATGTTCTCACAAAGTTATTCATATCATTGTTTTCAAAATGAATGGTGGTTGTGACTTGTGAATTTAGAAGTAACCCTGAGATCCATGGATTTATTCAGTTTTGATCATGTAAGGAGTTATTTTTTATTTTAACTTTCATCTAGGTGACATTCTAGTGGTAGAAATTGTTTTTTTTTCAGGATAATTGTTGCACTCCAACCTTTTAAATTCCATTATTTTATTCTTTTATTTGTATTTGATAATTTTTTCATGGTTTTGGTTGAGTCCTAGTTTAAACATTCATGTTATTATTTAGAAGTTGATGTTTTTTGGATGGGCAGAATGGGGTGAACATGTTGCGTACAGTTAGGGGAAACCATCCAGCTTTTCTTGGGATAACATGAAACATATGTTGGGGTTCCAATGGTGAGGTTCATAGGTCACACACTTTAACAGCCCGAGATTTTATGAAAAATATTCTTTTAATTTAATTAATGTCTTGTGTTGTATGCTACACCAAAAGGATCTTGCATAACACACATCCTTGACTTGCCTTGCATTACATGCAATCGCGACCTCCCTCGATAGCGTGTGTAGTACGCAATACCGAGTTTCACTAAACAATGATATGTTATTAAAATATTATTATAACTAGCCGTTAAGAATAGTAATAACCACCTTTTAAAATTTTATAAATTTTAGCTCTCAAAATGGACTTCATTTTTGGATTCGGAGTATCGAATTTAGCCTAAGGTGAAATTTTGGTACTTTTCGGATAACTTTCATATTTTGATGAATATTGAAAATTAAAAAATTTTAATTAAAAACAACTTTTTTAATCAAAATAATTAATAGTGATAAATTATTGATTTGAGTGGTTTTAATGTATATTTAGAATATAATTTTACAATTCAATACAATATTGGTCATTGGATGTAATTTCACATTTACACCAGACATAAACAAGTGTTAATCTTTTGATAGTTATTATCTCTTAAAAACACGCTATTTGTTGTGACAGCAGAAATTAATTATAAAATTAATTAATGCAACTTATATGTTGGGAATTTTGTAAAATAGAAATCATTTTTGAATTCGGAATATCAATTATAGCTTAGGGTGAAATTTTGGCATTTTTCTAAAAAACTTCAATTTTTGATGAATAGTGAAACTACTAAGTGGTAGTTAAAAAAATTAGTTTTTTCATAAATCTTAATTTTACCGCTTCTGTGAATGGAATTTCAAAAATCCGAGAGACACGGTTGATGTTAGTAAGAAAAATGTGGTTCAATGAGATGAAAATAATTTTTGGTGAATAGTAACTTTTTACTTTTATTTACCACGGTTAAAAGTAAATATGGTAATTAAGGGTAAAAATGATATTAATATTACTCTAACACATGTCCTAATCCTATTGGACAATTGTATCTCGACCAAAAATAACCTTAAGTGTAAAATATTATCATTTAGGACCACTTGGACTAGATTAGGACATTTCTTATTATTTAATTCAAAGAAGAGTTAAAAGAGTTAAAATCAATGTTTATTTATTAAAACATTTTTAATATAGGGTTATACATAATATAATTTAGACTATAAATATTCATTAGAAAGATAAAACTATTTCCTACATAATGGTATTTTATTTGTAATTTTTATAATTTAAATATTTTAATTTATTTATGACACAACGATGATGCAGTAATTACCTTTTTAAGAAAATATTAACATAATTAATGTTATAAATACGCAAATAAATGTAATTTGAGACTTTTTATTACTTAAATTAATTTTCTAGGTTAATATTACATGTTATTGTTGATTTAAGTAACTTGTTTCTAACTTATCATTCTGTTTGAAAATTCATAAAAATCATGTACCAAATAGTGTCAAAATTGACATAAATTAGTTTTTAAAAAAAATATTATATGATTAATTGTTATATAATTCTTAAAAATATAAGGTTCGTCAAAATGACATATAAAATGATATATATGTTAATAATAAACAACTTGGGATTCTTTTGGCTTGATATAGTAAGTTTATTAACCATATAGTGTAAGAAAACCAAAAGACACGGTAAAAGTTAAATTATTTAACTTAGAGTTAAATCTAATTGATAAGGTTAAAATAATAACCTAAACTTGTCTAAATCCTATTGGATGAGAGGATTTATACCCATCCGCACTTTATCTTTGAAACAAGACCATTTGGAACCATTATAAACCGAATTTGACCTTAATATAAAATAATATTTTGAGATTTTCCTAAGATGCCCCTCTCCTTCCTTATAAAAGGGCACCTCCTCCCTCTCCTCCTCACACCAATTTGAGCATTCAAGCTCGGAAAAACCCTGAAAAATCTCTTCTCCACTTCCCTAGTATCATCCTAGAGGTCCTTGTCTTCTTCAAATACCATCCTTAGTTCTTTAAGTGGAGGTTAAGTGAAGGCACGTCAAAAAGAGGTAATATCCATTACCAATCTTTTTCAATTTCTTTCTTCTTCAACCTCTTCTTCTTTAGTTGTTTCATGATAAAGTAATAACATCAGTATTTCTTATATACTTATATATTATTATATATATGAGTCAACTCTAATTAACCTTCTATCCATCCTACGGAAAAAGGAAATCACCGCGCGTGCGTACGTACAGAATACCGTCTCCACGCCGTGGTGTAATCTAATTTCCGCCACCACCTTAATTGGATGGGTATAATGGTGTAATGAGTAACTATATATGATTATTACAAATTGATATTGATACTTAAATAGTATACATACACTTCAACACAATTCCACGACCATGGTAACGATATCATCGCTCGTGCGTACGTACGGACTACCGTCTCCACGACGCGATGAGATTCATTCTCAAAGATTAACCATTCATGAATGATTATAAAGTATATATAATAAGTACTAATGAAATATATGACATAATAATGATACTGGATTTATATATATTTATATATATGTCATCTACTTAATTCCATTCAATTCAGTAAGGAAACGAAAAAAGCGTTCATGCGTACGTACGGACTACCGTCTCCATGAACAGTGTATTTCATTCCATTTATCAATATATTATATATATCTATATTCTGAATATATATTATATATAAATCATGTTTTACATTCTGGATATAATTAATCATGATCCAAGTAATCATATTAATAATTACAAGTTAAAAACACGAACGAAAAATGAGACGATTTTACCCAAAACGCTACTTTAACATGAATTTACAAAAGAATGGGTAATATAAAATCATAAGTGAACCATATATGATATCATAACAATGAATATGATTCTGTAATAATTCAATGACATTATTTAAATCATTATACAGGAGGTTCGGACACTTACAAAGCAAGTCGGACCTAAGGTAAGGGAAAATATCACAGTCTCATTTTTATCCGAGATTGTTTTTACTTTGGCATTTACTGGGGTGTATTTTATCATCCACATCCATGTTCCCTCAATATGTAATATTGTTTCCATCCACTTACAATAGTTTAAATCCAATTTTACACTTCGGTGAGTTTTTAGTAAAGAATATGAAAAGAATCTTTTGTCGTTTTTCGTACGAGGTACTTTTTGACTTTTCTGACAAAAGTACGAAGAATGTCTTTTTTAACTTATACGGCATGAATGGATTTTTAAAAAATTATTTCCAAGAAGACTCCTTTACAAGTTTTCATGTTTATTCTTAATAGACTTCTTTAATTTTAAAATTGTATGACATGTTAAGAAAGGAAAATGTTTTTGAATAGAAAGGATATTTTCCTCAAGAATGCAGTTCAAGTGTTTTATCAAAGTTATTTTCCATCTAAGATAATATAGGGTTATGTTTTTAGTATTACATGGATTTGATTATGTTGTGATGGAAATATTTTTATGATTTCCTTTATCATATATGAATTGTTTTATGATGTCACAATGTTTAAGATTCCCATTTTTATTAGATGGGTTATGCAATGATGTATGATTTAAGATTTTGTGGCACACATAAGAATGGTATCATTATGAGATGGGTGGGACCTATATCTCTCTCTAATGCATTGGGTAAGGATTTTATATCTCATGAGATAGAAATGGCTGGAATGGTAGGTTATACCGGTTCAGTGAAACAGGACTGAAACGAGGGTGACTCGGTTCAGAAAGGGACTTTGTCCACTAAGACAGTCTTGGCAATGAGACTTAACTAACAGGAAATGATTCTCTATGATTATGTGTGCATGAAACAAAGTTTAATGTTTTAAGTTATGATTATTGTTATTAAATTTCACTGCCATGTGTTAGCCCAGGTTATGAAATTATGATCTCTTTTACAGGGTAAGATTTCCAAAAGTTATGTTCTTATGTATATGATGTGATTGATATTTCTTTTGTTTACCCTTACTGAGCAGTTGAGCTCACCCTTTTATGTTTTCTTTTCCCCAGTATATAAAGAAATGTTTTAGGTAAAAAGAAGGGGAAGATATTTATGGGAGATATTGAAGATCTTTCACCACGATTAGAAGATTACGTTACGAGTTTCCAAAGACACTAAACTATTACGATCCTTGTGTGTGTGTTTTTGTTATGTACTAAGTATTCCTCAAATGTAATGTAATGTTCATGTACGTTAAGCTTCGGGTCTCTACAGTTGGTATAAGAGCAAAAGTTTAGTCAACCTTTGGAAACTAGGATGCGAAAACGTTAGTGAGATCCCTAGAGATATTTCTAAGGTATGTCTAGGGAAGTCCCTAAGGATAAGTATACGTATAGGATATAGTCCTAGAACTATGATAACAATATTAGATTAAACCAAAGATATTAGATATTGAAGTTACTCTCCCTTTATTATGATTTTTTCCTCTCACAAGATTCATTTTGTGTTTTTGTTAATGGAGGGAACCACAAGGAATTCGGTTAACATTGAATCCAATGGAAAAATTGGTGACTATGAGCAAAAAAATTGTGTAATTCCTAGAGAGAATTTTTTTTTGATTATGCCAAATCAGTCATCGCGATATATGATTAACAAGGTGAAATTTAGTGGTATGCCTAATTCATCAAAGAAGAGTAAGATAAAATATTATGCATGTTCGCATGTTGAGGATCATAAAGAAAGGAAGATTGAGATTTCTAAAGAAGGGAAGAAGAACCTTGAGGAATACCTCAAATGGAGGGACCGATGTTATCTGTGTGAAGAAAAGGGTCATAGAGTGACAGACTGTTATGGAGTTCAATGTCTTATTTGTGGAGAACATGGGCATTACCCAACTCAATGCCCTGACCTAAAAAGTTACTTCTAAATCAAGGAAGGACTTATTGCAGGACAATCATTGAAGTGGATGGACTGAGGTTTTTATGTATTGGTATTCAAGAATAATGTTGTTTAGGTACTTTTATGGTGTATTCAAATATTTATGTATTGGTCTATTGTGGTTTTCAATAATTTTAAGGTACCGGTAACCATGAAAAGTGATTCAAATATTTTGGAAAGTAGATGATATGTGCATAATGAAGGGATAAGGAGAAAATGAAATGTTTGACAGTATTCATGAGCTCATCATTGATACAAGGACTAAGTGATATCATGGTTTGAGTATATAGAATTTTGAGGATTTTGGTATGTGGAAAGTGTTAACTTTTAACTGCATTCAAGTTTTCACTATGGTTCAATAATTATTCAAGAGAATACATGATTAAGGCCTTTGAATGTTTGGAATGTGACCAACAAGACATATCTTATTATATATGGGGATCAAAGATGGTATTAAATCTCTGGTAATCGTTTTCACTATATTATGACAATGGACTGCAGTATTATGGATAAGCCTAAAGACTATAATAGATTATGTTGGACATAAATTAGTATTGTTTAAGGATAGAAGTTATTTTTTCAATATTATTGATGGGATGTTATAGTAATGTAGTTTTAGAAAAAGGACAACCTACAGGACGGGCGACAACCCATCTCATCGGATAAGGCTGTGGGAATCATACCCACAACCGAAGTGCGACTGGCCTTTATCGCCTACCACTGGCCTACAGGAAGTCCCTGTTTAGTAGAAACTAGTTTTATTATATTAAGCTGTATGATATAAGAATTATAAGTCCATTTTAGGAACTATATATGATTAATCTCACTATAGATGGACTTATGTATTTTTTGATAAGTTTTCTAACCTTTTGTTTGAGACAGATGGAATGAACCATCATTCAATCACATGATCTGCTAACACATCACGAATGAAGAATTCAAATTCAAGAGATGAAGTGGAAATTGTCCAAAGAACGACAAACGGTGAGACTATACCAATTTCATCAACTTTAGGGAAATGATCTTGAAAACAAAAAATGTTGTCCTAGTGCTCTTATATCTGATGAATCAGATGGTACATTAGATCATCACAAATTTCTGGCTTTGTGATTTCTGGCTTTTCCATAGCCATGTTCTCTACCACTCTCCATCAGAACATGATGGTTAGATTTCTCTTCCATATCCATATTTTCACCTATGTGGAAACCCAGTGATTAGTTTATTTGGGTAATCGTTACATTTCATTCTTTAGTTTTTAAAGCCAAGTTTTGGTATTCCTTTTTACGATGTGGGTTTCTATTAAAGAAACTTTTGAGTAGTAAGCCATTTATAACCCCGACGAATTTTGAGGGTGAAATTCATTTTAAGGGGGGTAGAATGTAACAGCCCGAGATTTTATGAAAAATATTCTTTTAATTTAATTAATGGCTTGTGTTGTATGCTACACCAAAAGGAGCTTGCATAACACACATACTTGACTTGCCTTGCATTACACGCAATCGCGACCTCCCTCGATAGCGTGTGTAGTACGCAATACTGAGTTTCACTAAACAACGATATGTTATTAAAATATTATTATAACTAGCTGTTATGAATAGTAATAACCACCTTTTAAAATTTTAGAAATTTTAGCTCTCAAAATGGACTTCATTTTTGGATTCGGAGTATCAAATTTAGCCTAAGGTGAAATTTTGGTACTTTTCGGATAACTTTCATATTTTGATGAATAGTGAAAATTACAAAATTTTAATTAAAAACAACTTTTTTAATCGAAATAATTAATAGTGAGAGATTATTAATTTGAGTGGTTTTAATGTATATTTAGAATATATTTTTACAATTCAATACAATGTTGGTCATTGGATGTAATTTCACATTTACACCAGACATAAACAAGTGTTAATCTTTTGATAGTTATTATCTCTTAAAAACACGCTATTTGTTGTGACAGCGGAAATTAATTATTAAATTAATTAATGCAACTTATATGTTGGGAATTTTGTAAAATAGAAATCATTTTTGAATTCGGAATATCAATTATAGCTTAGGGTGAAATTTTGACGTTTTTCTGAAAAACTTCAATTTTTGATGAATAGTGAAATTACTATGTGGTAGTTAAAAAAATTAATTTTTTCATAAATCTTAATTTTACCACTTCTGTGAATGAAATTTCAAAAATCCGAGAGACACGGTTGATGTTATTATGTAAAATGTGGTTCAATGAGATGAAATTAATTTTTGGTGAATAGTAACGTTTTACTTTTATTTACCACGGTTAAAAGTAAATAGGGTAATTAAGGGTAAAAATGATATTAATATTACCCCAACACATGTCCTAATCTTATTGAACAAGTGTATCTCGACCAAAAACAACCTTAAGTGTTAAATATTATCATTTAGGCCCACTTGGATTAGATTAGTACATTTCTTATTATTTAATTCAAAGAATAGTTAAAAGAGTTAAAATCAAAGTTTATTTACTAAAACATTTTTAATATTGGGTTATACATAATATAATTTCGACTATAAATATTAATTAGAAAGCTAAAACTATTTCCTACATAATGATATTTTATTTGTAATTTTTATAACTTAAATAATTTAATTTATTTATGACACAACGATGATGCAGTAATTACCTTTTTAAGAAAATATTAACATAATTGATGTTATAAATGCCCAAATAAATGTAATTTGAGACTTTTTATGACTTAAATTAATTTTCTACGTTAATATTACATGTTATTGTTGATTTAAGTAACTTGGTTCGAACTTATCACTCTGTTTTAAATTTCATAAAAATCATGTACCAAATAGTGTCAAAAATGACATAAATTAGTTTTTAAAACAAATATTATATGATTAATTGTTATTTAATTCTTAAAAATATAAGGTTCTGCCAAATGACATAGTTAATGATAGATATATTAATAATAAACAACTTGGGGTTCGTTTGTCTTGATATAGTATGTTTATTAACCATATAGTGTAAGAAAATCAAAACACACGGTAAAAGTTAAATTATTTAACTTAGAGTTAAATCTAATTGATAAGGTTAAAATAATAACCTAAACTTGTCTAAATCCTGTTGGATGAGAGGATTTATACCCATCCGCACTTTATCTTTGAAACAAGACCATTTGGAACCATTATAAACCGAATTTGACCTTAATATAAAATAATATTTTGAGATTTTCCTAAGATGCCCCTCTCCTCCCTTATAAAAGGGCACCTCCTCCCTCTCCTCCTCACACCAATTTGAGCATTCAAGCTCGGAAAAACCCTGAAAAATCTCTTCTACACTTCCCTAGTATCATCCTAGAGGTCCTGGTCTTCTTCAAATACCATCCTTAGTTCTTTAAGTGGAGGTTAAGTGAAGGCACGTCAAAAAGAGGTAATATCCATTACCAATCTTTTTCAATTTCTTTCTTCTTCAACCTCTTCTTCTTTAGTTGTTTCATGATAAAGTAATAACATCAGTATTTCTTATATACTTATATATTATTATATATATGAATCAACTCTAATTAACCTTCTATCCATCCTACGGAAAAAGGAAATCACCGCGCGTGCGTACGTACAGAATACCGTCTCCACGCCGTGGTGTAATCTAATTTCCGCCACCACCTTAATTGGATGGGTATAATGGTGTAATGAGTAACTATATATGATTATTAAAAAGTGATATTGATACTTAAATAGTATACATACACTTCAACACAATTCCACGACCATGGTAACGATATCATCGCTCGTGCGTACGTACGGACTACCGTCTCCACGACGCGATGAGATTCATTCTCAAAGATTAACCATTCATGAATGATTATAAAGTATATATAATAAGTACTAATGAAATATATGACATAATAATGATACTGGATTTATGTATATTTATATATATGTCATCTACTTAATTCCATTCAATTCAATAAGGAAACGAAAAAAGCGTTCATGCGTACGTACGGACTACCGTCTCCATGAACAGTGTATTTCATTCCATTTATCAATATATTATATATATCTATATTCTGAATATATATTATATATAAATCATGTTTTACATTCTGGATATAATTAATCATGATCCAAGTAATCATATTAATAATTACAAGTTAAAAACACGAACGAAAAATGAGACGATTTTACCCAAAACGCTACTTTAACATGAATTTACAAAAGAACGGGTAATATAAAGTCATAAGTGAACCATATATGATATCATAACAATGAATATGATTCTGTAATAATTCAATGAAATTATTTAAATCATTATACAGGAGGTTCGGACACTTACAAAGCAAGTCGGACCTAAGGTAAGGGAAAATATCACAGTCTCATTTTTATCCGAGATTGTTTTTACTTTGGCATTTACTGGGGTGTATTTTATCATCCACATCCATGTTCCCTCAATATGTAATATTGTTTCCATCCACTTACAATAGTTTAAATCCAATTTTACACTTCGGTGAGTTTTTAGTAAAGAATATGAAAAGAATCTTTTGTCGTTTTTCGTACGAGGTACTTTTTGACTTTTCTGACAAAAGTACGAAGAATGTCTTTTTTAACTTATACGGCATGAATGGATTTTTAAAAAATTATTTCCAAGAAGACTCCTTTACAAGTTTTCATGTTTATTTTTAATAGACTTCTTTAATTTTAAAATTGTATGACATGTTAAGAAAGGAAAATGTTTTTGAATAGAAAGGATATTTTCCTCAAGAATGCAGTTCAAGTGTTTTATCAAAGTTATTTTCCATCTAAGATAATATAGGGTTATGTTTTTACTATTACATGGATTTGATTATGTTGTGATGGAAATATTTTTATGATTTCCTTTATCATATATGAATTGTTTTATGATGTCACAATGTTTAAGATTCCCATTTTTATTAGATGGGTTATGCAATGATGTATGATTTAAGATTTTGTGGCACACATAAGAATGGTATCATTATGAGATGGGTGGGACCTATATCTCTCTCCAATGCATTGGGTAAGGATTTTATATCTCATGAGATAGAAATGGATGGAATGGTAGGTTATACCGGTTCAGTGAAACAGGACTGAAACGAGGGTGACTCGGTTCAGAAAGGGACTTTGTCCACTAAGACAGTCTTGGAAATGAGACTTAACTAACAGGAAATGATTCTCTATGATTATGTGTGCATGAAACAAAGTTTAATGTTTTAACATATGATTATTGTTATTAAATTTCACTGCCATGTGTTAGCCCAGGTTATGAAATTATGATCTCTTTTACAGGTTAAGATTTCCAAAAGTTATGTTCTTATGTATATGATGTGATTGATATTTCTTTTGTTTACCCTTACTGAGCAGTTGAGCTCACCCTTTTATGTTTTCTTTTCCCCAGTATATAAAGAAATGTTTTAGGTAAAAAGAAGGGGAAGATATTTATGGGAGATATTGAAGATCTTTCACCACGATTAGAAGATTACGTTACGAGTTTCCAAAGACACTAAACTATTACGATCCTTGTGTGTGTGTTTTTGTTATGTACTAAGTATTCCTCAAATGTAATGTAATGTTAATGTACGTTAAGCTTCGGGTCTCTACAGTTGGTATAAGAGAAAAAGTTTAGTCAACCTTTGGAAACTAGGATGCGAAAACGTTAGTGAGATCCCTAGAGATATTTCTAAGGTATGTCTAGGTAAGTCCCTAAGGATAAGTATACGTATAGGATATAGTCCTAGAACTATGGTAACGATATTAGATTAAACCAAAGATATTAGATATTGAAGTTACTCTCCCTTTATTATGATTTTTTCCTCTCACAAGATTCATTTTGTGTTTTTGTTAATGGAGGGAACCACAAGGAATTCGGTTAACATTGAATCCAATGGAAAAATTGGTGACTATGAGCAAAAAAATTGTGTAATTCCTAGAGAGAAATTTTTTTTGATTATGCCAAATCAGTCATCGCGATATATGATTAACAAGGTGAAATTTAGTGGTATGCCTAATTCATCAAAGAAGAGGAAGATAAAATATTATGCATGTTCGCATGTTGAGGAGCATAAAGAAAGGAAGATTGAGATTTCTAAAGAAGGGAAGAAGAACCTTGAGGATTACCTCAAATGGAGGGACCGATGTTATCTGTGTGAAGAAAAGGGTCATAGAGTGACAGACTGTTATGGAGTTCAATGTCTTATTTGTGGAGAACATGGGCATTACCCAACTCAATGCCCTGCCCTAAAAAGTTACTTCTAAATCAAGGAAGGACTTATTGCAGCACAATCATTGAAGTGGATGGACTGAGGTTTTTATGTATTGGTATTCAAGAATAATGTTGTTTAGGTACTTTTATGGTGTATTCAAATATTTATGTATTGGTCTATTGTGGTTTTCAATAATTTTAAGGTACCGGTAACCATGAAAAGTGATTCAAATATTTTGGAAAGTAGATGATATGTGCATAATGAAGGGATAAGGAGAAAATGAAATGTTTGACAGTATTCATGAGCTCATCATTGATACAAGGACTAAGTGATATCATGGTTTGAGTATATAGAATTTTGAGGATTTTGGTATGTGGAAAGTGTTAACTTTTAACTGCATTCAAGTTTTCACTATGGTTCAATAATTATTCAAGATAATACATGATTAAGGCCTTTGAATGTTTGGAATGTGACCAACAAGAAATATCTTATTATATATGGGGATCAAAGATGGTATTAAATCTCTGGTAATCGTTTTCACTATATTATGACAATGGACTGCAGTATTATGGATAAGCCTAAAGACTATAATAGATTATGTTGGACATAAATTAGTATTGTTTAAGGATAGAAGTTATTTTTTCAATATTATTGATGGGATGTTATAGTAATGTAGTTTTAGAAAAAGGACAACCTGCAGGACGGGCGACAACCCATCTCATCGGACAAGGCTGTGGGAATCAAACCCACAACCAAAGTGCGACTGGCCTTTATCACCTACCACTGGCCTACAGGAAATCCCTGTTTAGTAGAAACTAGTTTTATTATATTAAGTTGTATGATATAAGAATTATAAGTCCATTTTAGGAACTATATATGATTAATCCCACTATAGATGGACTTATGTATTTTTTGATAAGTTTTCTAACCTTTTGTTTGAGACAGATGGAATGAACCATCATTCAATCACATGATCTGCTAACACATCACGAATGACGAATTCAACTTCAAGAGATGAAGTGGAAATTGTCCAAAGAACGACAAACGGTGAGACTATACCAATTTCATCAACTTTAGGGAAATGATCTTGAAAACAAAAAATGTTGTGCTAGTGCTCTTATATCTGATGAATCAGATGGTACATTAGATCATCACAAATTTATGGCTTTGTGATTTCTGGCTTTTCCATAGCCATGTTCTCTACCACTCTCCATCAGAACATGATGGCTAGATTTCTCTTCCATATCCATATTTTCACCTATGTGGAAACCCAGTGATTAGTTTATTTGGGTAATCGTTACATTTCATTCTTTAGTTTTTAAAGCCAAGTTTTGGTATTCCTTTTTACGATGTGGGATTCTATTAAAGAAACTTTTGAGTAGTAAGCCATTTATAACCCCGACGAATTTTGAGGGTGAAATTCATTTTAAGGGGGGTAGAATGTAACAGCCCGAGATTTTATGAAAAATATTCTTTTAATTTAATTAATGGCTTGTGTTGTATGCTACACCAAAAGGAGCTTGCATAACACACATACTTGACTTGCCTTGCATTACACGCAATCGCGACCTCCCTCGATAGCGTGTGTAGTACGCAATACTGAGTTTCACTAAACAACGATATGTTATTAAAATATTATTATAACTAGCTGTTATGAATAGTAATAACCACCTTTTAAAATTTTAGAAATTTTAGCTCTCAAAATGGACTTCATTTTTGGATTCGGAGTATCGAATTTAGCCTAAGGTGAAATTTTGGTACTTTTCGGATAACTTTCATATTTTGATGAATAGTGAAAATTACAAAATTTTAATTAAAAACAACATTTTTAATCGAAATAATTAATAGTGAGAAATTATTAATTTGAGTGGTTTTAATGTATATTTAGAATATATTTTTACAATTCAATACAATGTTGGTCATTGGATGTAATTTCACATTTACACCAGACATAAACAAGTGTTAATCTTTTGATAGTTATTATCTCTTAAAAACACGCTATTTGTTGTGACAGCGGAAATTAATTATAAAATTAATTAATGCAACTTATATGTTGGGAATTTTGTAAAATATAAATCATTTTTGAATTCGGAATATCAATTATAGCTTAGGGTGAAATTTTGACGTTTTTATGAAAAACTTCAATTTTTGATGAATAGTGAAATTACTATGTGGTAGTTAAAAAAATTAATTTTTTCATAAATCTTAATTTTACCACTTCTGTGAATGAAATTTCAAAAATCCGAGAGACACGGTTGATGTTATTATGTAAAATGTGGTTCAATGAGATGAAATTAATTTTTGGTGAATAGTAACGTTTTACTTTTATTTACCACGGTTAAAAGTAAATAGGGTAATTAAGGGTAAAAATGATATTAATATTACCCTAACACATGTCCTAATCTTATTGAACAAGTGTATCTCGACCAAAAACAACCTTAAGTGTTAAAGATTATCATTTAGGCCCACTTGGATTAGATTAGTACATTTCTTATTATTTAATTCAAAGAATAGTTAAAAGAGTTAAAATCAAAGTTTATTTACTAAAACATTTTTAATATTGGGTTATACATAATATAATTTCGACTATAAATATTAATTAGAAAGCTAAAACTATTTCCTACATAATGATATTTTATTTGTAATTTTTATAATTTAAATAATTTAATTTATTTATGACACAACGATGATGCAGTAATTACCTTTTTAAGAAAATATTAACATAATTGATGTTATAAATGCCCAAATAAATGTAATTTGAGACTTTTTATGACTTAAATTAATTTTCTACGTTAATATTACATGTTATTGTTGATTTAAGTAACTTGGTTCGAACTTATCACTCTGTTTTAAATTTCATAAAAATCATGTACCAAATAGTGTCAAAAATGACATAAATTAGTTTTTAAAACAAATATTATATGATTAATTGTTATTTAATTCTTAAAAATATAAGGTTCTGCCAAATGACATAGTTAATGATAGATATATTAATAATAAACAACTTGGGGTTCGTTTGTCTTGATATAGTATGTTTATTAACCATATAGTGTAAGAAAATCAAAAGACACGGTAAAAGTTAAATTATTTAACTTAGAGTTAAATCTAATTGATGAGGTTAAAATAATAACCTAAACTTGTCTAAATCCTATTGGATGAGAGGATTTCGACCCATCCACACTTTATCTTCGAAACAAGACCATTTGGAATCATTATAAACCGAATTTGACCTTAATATAAAATAATATTTTGAGATTTTCCTAAGATGCCCCTCTCCTCCCTTATAAAAGGGCACCTCCTCCCTCTCCTCCTCACACCAATTTGAGCATTCAAGCTCGGAAAAACCCTGCCAAAATCTCTTCTCCACTTCCCTAGTATCATCCTATAGGTCCTGGTCTTCTTCAAATACCATCCTATGTTTTTTAAGTGGAGGTTAAGTGAAGGCACGTCAAAAAGAGGTAATATCCATTACCGATCTTTTTCAATTTCTTTCTTCTTCAACTTCTTCTTCTTTAGTTGTTTCATGATAAAGTAATAACATCAGTATTTACTATATACTGATATGTTATTATAAATATGAAACAACTCTAATTAACCTTCTATCCATCCTACGGAAAAAGGAAATCACCGCGCGTGCGTACGTACGGAATACCGTCTCCACGCCATGGTGTAATCTATTTTCCGCCACCACCTTAATTGGATGGGTATAATGGTGTAATTAGTAACTATATATTATTATTACAAAGTTATATTGATACTGAAATAGTATACATACACTTCAACACATTTCCACGACCATGGGAATGATATCATCGCTCGTGCGTACGTACGGACTACCGTCTCCACGACGCGATGAGATTCATTCTCAATGATTAACCATTCATGAATGATTATAAAGTATATATAATAAGTAATAATGAAATATATGAAATAATAATGATACTGTATTTATGTATATTTATATGTATGTCATCTACTTAATTCTATTCAATTCAATAAGGAAACGAAAACAGCGTTTATGCGTACGTACGGAATACCGTCTCCATGAACGGTGTATTTCATTCCATTTATCAATATATTATATATATGTATATTATGAATATATATTATATATAAATCATGTTTTACATTCTGGATATAATTAATCATGATCCAAGTAATCATATTAATAATTACAAGTTAAAAACACGAACGAAAAATGAGACGATTTTACCCAAAACGCTACTTTAACATGAATTTACAAAAGAACGGGTAATATAAAGTCATAAGTGAACCATATATGATATCATAACAATGAATATGATTCTGTAATAATTCAATGACATTATTTAAATCATTATACATGAGGTTCAGACACTTACAAAGCAAGTCGGACCTAAGGTAAGGGAAAATATCACAATCTCATTTTTATTCGAGATTGTTTTTACTTTGGCATTTACTGGGGTGTATTTTATCATCCACATCCATGTTCCCTCAATATGTAATATTGTTTCCATACACTTACAATAGTTTAAATCCAATTTTACACTTCAGTGAGTTTTTAGTAAAGAATATGAAAGGAATCTTTTGTCGTTTTTCGTACGAGGTACTTTTTGACTTTTCTGACAAAAGTACGAAGAATGTTTTTTAACTTATACGGCATGAATGGATTTTTAAAACATTATTTCCAAGAAGATTACTTTACAAGTTTTCAAGTTTATTTTTAATCAACTTCTTTTATTTTAAAATTGTATGACATGTTAAGAAAGGAAAATGTTTTTTAATTAGAAAGAATATTTTCCTCAAGAATGGAGTTTAAGTGTTTTATCAAAATTATTTTCCATCTAAGATAATATAGTGTTATGTTTTTACTATTACATGGATTTGATTATGTTGTGATGGAAATATTTTTATGAATTCCTTTATCTTATATGATTTGTTTTATGATTTCACGATGTTTAAGATTCCCATTTTTATTACATGGGTTATGCAATGATGTATGATTTAAGATTTTGTGGCACACATAAGAATGGTATCATTATGAGATGTGTGGGACCTATATCTCCCTCCAATTCATTGGGTAAAGATTTTATATCTCATGAGATAGACATTTCTGGAATGGTAGGTTATACCGGTTCAGTGAAACAGGACTGAAACGAGGGTGACTCATTTCAGAAAGGGACTTTGTGCAATAAGATAGTCTTGGCAATGAGTCTTGACTAACAAGAAATGATTATCTATGATTATGTGTGCATGCCACAAAGTTTAATGTTTTATGTTATGATTATTGTGATTACATTTCACTTTCATGAGTTATCCCAGGTTATGAAATTATGATATCTTTTACAGGTTAAGATTTCCAAAAGTTATGTGCTTATGTATATGATGTGATTGATATTTCTTTTGTTTACCCTTACTGAGCATTTGAGCTCACCCTTTTATGTTTTCTTTTACCCAAGATATAAAGAAAGGTTTTAGGTAAAAAAAAGGGGAAGATCTTTATGGGAGATATTGAAGCTCTTTCACCACAATTCGAAGATTACGTTTCAAGTTTCCAAAGACACTAAACTATTACGATCCTTGTGTGTGTGTTTTTGTTATGTACTAAGTATTCCACAAATGTAATGTAATGTTCATGTATGTTAAGCTTCGGGTCTCTACACACACGTTTCAGGAAACCATGCGTAAATAATATGCTTCTATTCTATAATGGTATAGTGTACTTTATCATGGCCAGTTCATGGTTTTGTAACCATGCATCCAGCCCGTGAAAGGTTCCCCTCTTGTCCAATAGAGGGTGCACTGTTGGCGTATGGTTTTCAAAACTATGTGAACAAACTATGGGAGTTCCCTAGATTATCAAAAATATAAAATTCATGTTATTCTCTTATTATTTTTTAACCCAAATCGAGGACCCTCCTTCCCTGTTCATCTTTTTTACCTCAAAGGCTCCCCAAAACCCCTATCCCTTTTGTTCTCCACCCTCCATTATTGCATCTTCATGGTTCCAAGGTAAAATTCTTTTACTTTTTGGTTTTTAACCTTCCCCATTCATTTCTCTGTTAGTTCATGGATTTTTCTTGGAGGGTTTCTTTATTTTACAGACCCTAGGGATAGGGTTGTCTGATTTTGGCTGATTTCTTTGGTTTTAGGATGTGTGGATTTTTCCTTTGGCCCTATTGTTCCTCCAATGAGGGTTTCATCACATCTACACTATTTTGAGGTACATTTAACCATTCCTTTATTTTCTAATCCATTCCATTTGATACTTGGTTTTTTTAAATTAATTTACATATATCTTTCGCATTCTTTTGATGAATATTTTTAGTTTATTGTGGGGTTTCAATGTTAATAAAATTTGTTAAATTTTTTTAAGGGTTTATTTCATTATTCCTAAAAATGTACGCAAATAACATGTTTGATAAAATTACGATGTTTCTCTTAAATTGAAATAAGGGTGATTTGGGGTGGATTTTTCTCTTTGTTTTGTTTTTTAATATGATTGGATATTATTTTATAATTGTTTTTCAAAATTGGTGGCATTTATAATCTAGTTTTTATGTGTGGTTTGTAGTGTTGGTTGTAGTGTGAATAGTTACATTTCTAAAATGGATCCTCTGTGATTTTTTGGGTTTTGATGAAAGGGAAATAAAATTTTGCAAATCCATATGTGCATGGGGTGCGCATAAGGATGGGTCCAAAAATGATAATGGCCTCTCTGTACATAAAAACCGGGATATCAAAAAACCCACCCTTTCCCTTCCTTTACTTCTGCAAAATGATGGTACATTACTAAGTGTATCATGGTTATCAAATGAGAAAAAATTGGTTTAAAATCTATTTAGAATTTATTACATGTTTGGAACCATGAGAAACATTTGGCTTCTAAATGGTAGGAAATCCTGTTTGGAATCATTATTTCTTTAGGGTATTTTCATCTTGGTTTTGAAGTGGTGTTAGAATTTGTCATTTAACGGCCCATTTGGAATCTTGTAGATAAATGTGGTGCTGATGTAATTTTTTAAATGGTTAGGAATTATTGTAGTAGAGTAATTGAAATGATAATTTAATAACATATTTTTGGAACATTATGATGATTTGAAAATGAAATGTGGTTTTTAAAGTAAAAATTCTCGGTTAGAATCATAGCATAATTTGATAAATGGTTTGAAAGATCATGTGATGTGACGGATCGTTTGGAACTTGTGAATGGATTGTTGTGAGACGGGAACCCATATAGGTTATTTCACTAGATAGTTTTTTTACATCGGTGGTATTAGTGTTAGGGGTAGGAAAGTATAGTGGACGCTGGTAATGTGAGTCATGCATTTGAGGGCGTCCTGCTTTCATTATGTACTATGACCATCAGTATCCTGAGCACCATTAGAGTATATAGTGATGGTTTTTTATCAATCCTTATTAGACATAGTGGTACCCCTTGATTTTTTAGATGCAAGGTGGTTTGTTCCAGTGGATGGCAATTAGAACGGCGAGTTGGTTTTTGACTATGGAGTTGCACCATATGCTGGATGGTGAGTCCATCATGAGTAGATCCAAGGCTATCTATAGAGATGTTTTGTAAATACCCATGGTTACCATATATATGTTCTTATTTATATTTTAAAGACATAGAATTTATGTGGAAATGTTTTTCTTAAATACATAAGAATTTTAAGAGTCCGTGAAAATTGATGGTGCGTGATTTCGAGGCCCGGTGTGCCCAAAATCAAATTCTGAAATTTGGTTCGGGTACATTTAGTAAATGTATGGGAGGGTTTTTTATAACATTTGAACCAACGCTCAGAATTGAAAACTAAGGTCACAGTTGAACTTGCAATGCTGGTGTTCCCTTTAGAAGACTTTCACCACGATGATAGTTGGTCGAGAATAGAAGATTTTTTTTGGGTTTTTTGAGAATGATTTAAATATAAATAAAGTGGCTGCCTTTAGTTTTATTTGTTGGTTAAAACCTCCACATGGAAGTTGGATGTGGGACCACCACACCTTATCCTCCCATGAAAGGTTATGGTGGTGGGGCCAACTCGAATCTGACCTCCCGTGAGAGGTTACAATGTGGGTACCACACAAGACTAAACCCCCTATTAATGGTGGGAAATGGAAATCCCCTCAGATCCCCTCATTAATGAGGGTGAGTCTCTCCACATCCCCATCCTTTATTGGTGCCAACTCCCTTAACATAAATATTTACAAATCCTCCACATTAATTAAGGGGATCCAAGTTAATTAATTCACCCATTTTGACTTTTGTGCCAAAAAATAAAATAATATATTAACTTAATATATTATTTGTCTTGGCAGATTAATTTTTGTGGATGCTTTGGAGAATAGAGAGACCATATGGAGAAAAAGCTCTTGCCAACAAAGAATTAAGAACGAGTTCTTCCAATGAAGAACACCAGCAACGATCTCCTTCGACCTTTACCCTTGGACTCCTACCGACGTGGGACGTCTTTGACCATCCTTCCCTCCACATCATTATCAACGAGCCGACACATGAGCTTGGGATTGGAAGTGTATGGTAGATGCGACACACGATGATATCCTATGTCTTTTTACCATGACTTCTTCATTGAACAATGAATAAAGGAAAGAGTTTAATTTATTTTATGTGCCATGTTATTCTTTTCATTCCAAATGAAGAATGAGGATATGTTTCCTTTTTCAGGTGAGTTGTTGTTCATCGTTCTCTAACCTTGATGAACTGATTTATATCACCCTAAACGCGGAGGGTACGGGCCAATCATACATGTCCTGACTCCCTCCGTCGATCTCTAATGTGATTTTCTTCGGCATGGTGAATGAACGATGAGGTGACGAAGTTGACTGGCAACGACCGCGCTACCCGCTATATGCGCAACCCACGCTGCCCTCTCAACGCTTCGGCCAAACCAACACCAACCTTATATACACCATGGCCGAACTGCGCCGGCCTGCATCGGCCCGAGCCCACATCGGCCTGCACCCAGCCGGCATGCCCTACCTCCTGCCCGCCCCCCTCCTGGCCTACCCGGCTGCCTTCCGGCCTTCCCGACCACCTCCCGTGTGCCCGGTAGAACCGCTTCGGCCCACGTGCCCTGCACCACAACGGGTCGAACTGGCCTCGGCCATCCGGGCCAAGCCGCCCGAGCCATGCCCATCACGGCGCTTGCCCAACCAGCCTCGGCCTTCTAGGTCGATCCAACTGAGCCACGCCCCTAACGCGCCTGTCCGATCTGGCCTTTCATGCCCCTCGTGGAACCTCTGAACTGAACCGCCCTTAAACCAACCCACAGACGGTATGTGCCATCGCATCCAGTCTGTGCCCCCACGCTACTCGCGGCCAGCTAGGCTAGGACTAGTGGTCCGGTCCAAACCCAATCGATCGGCCTAGACTAATTCGCATCGGGTCGCTCTGACCAGGTCGGACCAGAAACAAGACTCTTGGGACCCTTTACATTATTTTGGTCAGATCTTGGTGTTGGACGTCCGTTTGATGAACCGCCCGTGGCGCTGGTAATCATGGAGCATGACAGTTCCTTGAATATACCCCCACAAGATTTCAGGGGTATAGTTGAGTTATGGTCAGGTTGGATCATGCACAAATCCAATCAGGCCCCTGATACTAAAAATATAATAACACATAGACTAGGAGTTCTATTAACGCATCGCCTGTTGCATTGTGACCCCTATGACGTAGCGGTCCTTTGGGATAATTTTTTTGGGACTTAATTGCAGTTTATTTGTCAACAACTGCCTTGAGGAGAGGACCCTCCCAGAATCAAGCATTCTTTGTAATAGAACCATGTGGCTGGTTGTGCTCTGTCTACTATTCCTGGATCCTGTGTGGGTTCGACAGCTCTGACGGCTGTTCTTGGATCCTATGTGGGTTCGACAACTCTGACTACTATTCCTAGAATATTTTTGGGTTCAACAACTTTGACGATTTTTTATGGATTCTGTGTGGGTTTGACAGCTCTATTTACTGTTCCTAGATCCAGTGTGGGTTCGATAGCTCTGACTTCTATTCATGGATCCGATGTGGGTTCAACACAATAGTTGATTTAGTTGATACACCTAATCATCTCTAACTCTATACATGAGTTGTATACCTATGTGAGTTGAGTTAGTAACTTTTGTGTACCTCATGACTGATATGTGTTACTTGATAACTTATGTATATGTATGGGCATATACCTAAGCGGTGTTATCAATTGATTTCGTGCTTTTTGGTTATCATTATTGGATTTTGAGAGACCTTGATGGTCTCAAGGTCCCTTCTGAGTATTTTTATACTCACCGTTGCACGGTCTATGCCCGCACCTCATTGTTATGGATACAGACGATGGATAGCAATGACTAAGGCTGAGAGTATTAGGACTGGATGGTACCTGGAGGTAGACCTCACGACGAGTCGGTACCCGGAGTAGACAGATGCACATGGAGTGCTGAGAAGGCTAATTTTACCTACCCTTTAGGTAGGAATCCCGATGGACAACCCAAAATATTCTTTTCTTTTTTCAGTTGAACATTAAGTTCCTTGTACTTTACAGTTGGGATTGTATTTCTGACCCCTATACTTTTTAGAACTCCCTTGTTATATAGTTATATCTAGTGATTTGTATCCAGATGTATCTTCTATTGTGTGTTTTTACAGTTAAAATGGTAATGCCTTCCAAGATTTAGGTAATAACGCCTTTGGTGCTTGTTTCCAGCCCCTAGCCTATGGATGTCGGGCTTGGGGTAATCACGACATGGGCCTAGAGGGATGAGTCATTACAAATTGGTATTAGAGGAGTCGGTTCTACCGCAGAACATAGTACTTGGATATTTTCTGTGAAGAAATAGTGTTTTATTGAGTGTGGTTTTCAGTTTAGGGAGTCCAATGTTGGTGTGGAGGATGACGTATACATACAACAGGACCCAGAATTCTGATTTCCATCTCAATGCATGAAAACAATGATTACATGTTTGTTTCTTTTGCAATGTTTTCTTTGTTATCTCTTTGAGTCATCTCACCAGGTATAACTTAATGACCATGGCACGCCTGTTTCTTTTAGGATTAGGATGTCCCCACACAGATAGCCCTCCATGGTTCTAGGCTTTGTAAGTGATGGCATCCCACCGACTGATAAGGTCTCAGTGTAGGTCCATGTCACATCAGAGGCACCAGCGGTACCACTACCCAGTGGGCCATCGATGCCATTATCGCCAAAAGTAGAGAGTTCACGCCGCCTGAGTGCATTTCATGAGTTCCAGCACCAGAGGACCCCCAGTTTCAAGGGTGAGACGGACCCACAGGAAGCTATGGATTTGCTGGAGGCTGTGGTGAGAGTCTTCAGACATTTATGGACACTAGACGACCTTATGGTGATCCTTGCTGTGAGTATACCTTAGGTAGCAGCAGACAGATGGTGGAGCCTGATGCTCCAGGTGCATGATGAGGAGACACTCCTATAGACAAACATCAAGAGCCTGTTTCAGGTGGAGTTTTTCCCAGCTACTCTACATGCAGTGTAGATATAGGAGCTATTTCATCTATAGCAGGGCAACATGATCATGGCCCAGTCCTCAGCATGATTCACCGACCTCTCACACTACTCCACATATATGGTTTGTGACACTTTCATCAGGGCTCAGACCTTCTATCAAGGGATAAATCATGAGATTAGGGTTTCGATGATCTCCCTCATAATCCCAACATAGGAGGGGGTGTTAGAGAGAGCCCTCTTGGTGGAGAGTTTCCTTGCTGAGCAATTTCTAGCTGTGAGACTCACCACAGGTCGACATGTATCTGAGACTTCTAAATCTAGTAGAATATAGATGTCACAGAGGTCCAACAGGACTAGACCATATGGTGGATGACCTCAGGACATGGGTTCGGTTGTGCAAGGTAGACGAAACAGAGCCATTAATATGAGGAACATGAAGTGTTTCACATTCGGTGGGTAGGGTCAAATGGCTCGTGACTATCCAACCTGCCGTTGATATGATCAGTAGATGGTCGAAGGACCTCCCAGGTATAGACATAGATTCAATCGAGGCAATCTGTAGGGAGCAGGCGGACGTGGTAGAGGATCTGGCCGAGTAGCTAGTGGTGGAAGATGTTTTGAGGTGTTACTGCCACCACCACTAGGAGGTCCACCCCAACCATAGGGAGAAGATGGATAGGGGAGAGCTCAGCTCTAGGCAGCCGAGGCCTATGATCATGGTGATATAGAGATGATTCTGGGTATGATCTATGTCTACTCCACCTTAGCTGCAGTTCTTATAGACACATGATCTAGTTACTATTTTATTTCCACCGCCCTCGATCAGAGCATGGAGATTCTGACGGAGCTGTTGGCTTGATCCTTACAGCTAGAGACGTTTATGGGAGCAGACTCGATGATTATGCACTAGTTCCGGTAGTGTGAGATTACTTTAGGAGGTGAGAGATTCTGTTGAGATCTCCTCGTAGCAGTGTCGAGGCCTTACGATGTCATATTAGGTATGGACTGGTTATATATAGTCCATGATTAGATAGATTGTATTAGTCACATTGTGTGGTGTGTCCGGATGGATGGGACCAGGTTTGACTTCATCGGTGAGAAGGGAGCCTTTGCAGCACAGAATGGACTTACCCAGAGGATGGGGAAGCTGATTACTCATTATTTGGCTACCCTTATTCTTAGAGTAGTTGATGTGTAGAGTCTGAGCAATCCTATAGTGGTGGACCAGTATGAAGATGTTCTACTCTTGATGTTGCATGACTACCACATTGTAGAGAGGTGGGCATTTACACTGACATGTACCCCAGGACGACACTGATATCTACACCGTCATATCAGATGGCTCCTGTTGAGCTTCGTGAGCAACATGTACAGTTAGACGACATACAGGGTAATGGATTCATATGGCCAAGTGTTTCTCCATGGGATGCCCCGATTTTGTTCACCAAGAAGTCAGATGAAAGATTGAGGCTTTGTGTCGACTACCGTTGCCCGAACCAGGTGACCATGAAGAACATGTACCCACTCTTGAGGATTGATAACCTCTTTGATCAGCTAAAGGGGGCACGTTGGTTCTCAAAGATAGACCTCAGTTCAGGCTATCACCAGCTCAGAGTTCGATATGAGGATGTGAAGAAGATTGCATTTAGATGTCGGTACGACCACTACGAGTTCTTGGTTATGCCATTCGACATATCCAATGCTCCACAAGTGTTCATGGGACTCATGAACAAGTTCTTCATGCCATACCTTGATTGCTTTCACGTAGTCCACATCTACGCCATTCTGACCTACTCGACTATTGAGGAAGGGAAAGCCTACCATTTGCAGGTAGTACTGGACACACTCTCAGATCACCTGCTTTTTGGTAAGCCCTCAAAGTGCCCTTTTTGGATCCGATAGGTTCTCCTCCAGGGAAATTTCATCTCAGAGGATTGATTTGCAGTAGATCTAGTGAAGATTGCGGTAGTACCTGAATGAGAGACACCCAGCTGTGTGACAGTGATACAGAGTTTCTTGGGATTGGCTTGATACTACTGGAGGATTGTACCTGACTTCTCCAGAGTTGCAACACCACTATCAGCCTTGATGAAGAAGGGTCAACCCTTTGTGTGGTTAGAGAAATTCCAAAAGAGCTTTTAGGAGCTGAGGTAGTGGCTAACTAGTGAACTCATTTTGAGGATTCCAAAGGAGGGCGTAGGGTATGTAGTTTACTATGACACATCACAGACTAAACTCAGACGTGTCCTGATCTAAGAGAGAGTAGTTTTCTATTATGGTTCTCTTCAGTTGAGACAACATGAGCAGAACTACGCTATCCATCACCTAGAGTTAGCTGCAGTGGTCTTCACCTTGAAGATGTGCTGACACTATCTAATTGGCGAACACTTCACAGTCTACATTGACCAAAAAAGTATCAGGTATATCTTCTCACAGAGGTACCTGAACCTGAGACAACATTGATGGATTGAGTTCCTCCAGGACTATGATTTTGAGAGAGTCTATAATCCTGGTATGGGTAACGTTGTTGCATATTCGCTTAGCAGAAGATCTTTTATACAGCTGCTAGGATAGGCTATAGAGCAGCTGGCTACATTATAGATATCCTTTGTGGATTTTGACAGAGCATCCTTTCTTCAGTCTCTTATAGTCACACCCCAAATCCTTTAGAGATTTTGGGAGGTGCACCGTGGGTATGCTGACTACGAGGCTCGACGTGCATAGATATCCACAGGGCAGATACCTGATGGATTATCTGAATGTGGGGAGCATGTCATCCTATTTAGGGGACATACCATGGTACCAGTGTCACTATAGGAGGAAGTGTTCAGGGAGTTCCACACATCCCATCTTCTTGTACATCTAGGTGTGGGGAAGATGTACCAATATCTTTAATGACAGCACAGGTGGCCAGGTATGAAGAAGGCAGTAGCAGAGTTTGTCTCTCGCTTCCTCATTTTCCATCAAGTGAAGGTGGAGCACCAGGTACCAGCAATCTTGGTTCAGCATTTAGAGGTCCCAAAGTGGATGTGGTATGGAATATCTATGGACTTCATGATAGGACTTCCATGTATTTCCATGGGACATGACTCTGTCTGGGTGATCGTCGTCTGACTCACCATGTTAGCACACTTCCTATCGATCAGAGAGAATGGTACAGTAGAGAGCTCGGGACACCTTTATTTTCATTATATTGTGTGTTTAAATGGTATACCCCTGTCAATTGTCTCTGATTGTGACACACGATTTACTTCCCAACAATGGAAGGGGTTGTAGGAGGCTTTCGGGATGCAACTTCATTGGAGCACCGCCTTCCATCTTCAAACGAATGGTCAGACTGAATGGACTATTTGGACCCTTGAGGACATGATTCGTGTATGTTTACTCGACTTCAGTTGTAGCTATGTGGATCACATACCTTTGGTGGATTTTTCAGACAACAATAGCTATCACTCTACCAAAGGGATGGCGTCTTTTGAGGCATTGTACAGATGACATTGCAGATCACTTTTGTGCTGGACTGACCCAGGTGAGTTATCCCTGGTGGGACTAGAGATGGTACGTGCTACCATGGAGAAGATGAAAATCATCTTGAAGCTTGTGAAGACAGTATAGAGCATGCATAAGTCATATGTATATAGAAAATAGAGACCTCTTCAGATCAAGGATGGAGACCACATATTTCTACGGGTCTCACCTCGATGAGGTATACAAAGATTTGTCCGAGGCGGCACGTTATCTTCGAGATTCATCAGTCCTTTTCAGGTTCTTAGTATATTTGGTAAGGTGGCATAATAATTATCCATTCCACCTCAATTGCACCAGGTACATGACGTATTCCACGTATCACAGCTGAGGAGATATATGCATGACCATTCCCACATCATCGACCAAGGAGAGCTAGGCGTCGACGATGGTGATAATTTTACAGAGGTTCCAGTGGAGTTTGATAATTGAAATGAGAAGGTCCTACATGGATAGTCAATACATCTTTTTAATGTTCACTAGTAGCACAGGAAGCTCTAGGAGAGCAATTAGTAACGGGAGGCTCAGATGCGTGCTCAGTAACCCAACATCTTCCCTTACATCGAGTTGTAGCTTATAGGGAAGTAAATCCCTAAGGTGGGGAGAATGTAAAGAACTTGAATTTCTGTGGATATTTTTTTTCACAAATACATGGGAATTTTACGAGTCCTAAAAATTGACAGTGCATGATTATGAGTCCCAGTGTGCCCAGAATAAATTTATGATTTTTTTTCAGGTAAGATCAGTAATCATATGAGCTTGTTTTTTATAGCTTTTGAATCAGTTCTTGGAATTGAAAACTAAGGGCCCCATTAAACTCACAACACCGATATTCTCTAAAGAAGAATTTCACCTCTACGGTAGATGGTCGAGAATAAAAGATAGGTTTTGGGTTTTAGGGAATGATTTAAATATAAATAAATTATGTGGCTTTATTTTTATTTGTTGGTTAAAACCTCCACTTGGAAGTTGGAGGTGGGACCACAACACAGTAACCTCCCATGAGAGGTTATGGTGGTGGGACCAACCCGAACCTAATCTCCCATGAGAGGATATGATGTGGAGACCACACGGGACTAAACCCCATATTAATGGTTGGAGAGGAAAACCTCTCAACTCCCCTCATTAATGAGGGAGAGTCTCTCCACACCCCCTCCATTATTGGTTCCAACACCCCTAATATACATTTTGTCAAATCCTCCACATTAATTAAGGGGAACCAAGTTAATTAATTCACCCATTTTGAATTTTGTGCAATTAAATTAAATAATAGATTAACATAATCTATTATTTTTCTTGGCATAGTCATTTTTGTGGAATCTTTGTAGAATAGAGAGAATAGGGAGAAAAAGCTCTCACCAATGAGGAATGAAGATCACCGGCAACGATATCCTTCTACATTCACCCTCAAACTCTTACTGATGTGGGACATCTTCATCCATCCTTCCCTCCACATCGTCATCAACGAGACGATGCATGAGATCATAATTGGACGTGTGTGGTGGACGCGATGAACAATGATCTCCTCTGTCTTCTTACCGTGACTTCATCATCGAACAACAAACAAAGGTAGGGGTTCAATTTCTTTTATGTGCAATGATCATCTTTTCATTCCAAATGAAGAATGGGGATAAGTTTCCTTTTGTGGGTGAGTTGTTTTTCATTATTCTCCTACCTTGATGAACCGATTTCTATCACCCTAAACACGGATGGTGCGGGCCAAACTAACAAGGCCCCATTCCCTCTGTCAATATCTTATTTGATGTTCGTCGGCATGGCGAAGAAACGAAAAGGCAGTGATGGCGACAGGCAATGATAGTGCTACCTGCGGTATCTGCAACTCGTGTTGCCCTTGCTGCGCTTCGGCCGAACTGCCACCAGCCTCCCGTACGCCCAGGACGAACCCCACCGACCCGAGTCAGTGCCAGCCCGTGCCCCGCCACCTTGCCCTGCCGGACTGCCCCCCGGACGCCTCCCAACTGACCCCCAGCCCACCTTCTAGCCTACCTGGCTGCCTCCCAGCCTACAGGACTTCCCGTCGGCCTTCCCACTAGTTTTCTCAGCCTCCTTCCGGCCTGGTCGGTCACCTCCCGTGCACCAGGTCGAACAGCTTCGGCCTGCGCGCCTCGTGCCACCACTGGCTGAACTGGCCTCGGCCATCCAGGCCGAGCTGCCCGAGCCGCGTCCGATGTGGTGCTTGATGAACCGGCCTCAGCCATCTGGGCCGAGCCACCGAGCCGTGGTACACACGCGCCTGTCATAACTGGCCTTATGCACCCCTCGCTGCGCCTTTAGGCTGAACCGCCCTTAGACTGACCTACGGCCGATCTGCTCCCTCGTGACCGGTCTACGCCCTAGCGCTACTTGCGGCCTTCACTGCCTTCTAGGCTGGATCCAGCAGGCTGGGTCAAACCCAACAGGTCGGCCCAAACTAAGTCGGGCCGAGTTGGTGTAACCGGGTCGGATAGGACCCAAGACCACTGAGACCTTTTACTTTCTTTTGGAAATATCTTGGCACCAGACGTCTATTTGACCAACCATCAGTGGTGATGGTAATCTTGGAGCATGACGGTCCCTTGAATATACCCTTCTAGAGTTTGGGGTATAGTTGAGTTACGATCAGGTTGGATCATACACGAATCCAACCGGGCCCCCGGGACTGAAAGGCTAATAACTCACGTAATAAGCATTTGATTGACGCACCGTCTGTTGCGTTGAGACCCCTATGATGTGGCAGACCTTTGGGATACTTCTTCGGGGGACTTTGTTGCCATTGATGTATCGACAATTGGCTTGATGTGCGGACCCTTCTAGAATCAAGCATGCTTTGTGCAAGAACCTTATGGCTGGCTACGCTCTAACTACTATTCCTGGATCCTGTGTGGGTTCGATTGCTCTGAAAACTGTTTTTGGATCCTCTGTGGGTTCGAAAGCTCTGACGACTTTTCCTGGATCCTGTGTGGTTTCGACAGCTCTGACGACTGTTCCTAGATCCTGTGTGGGTTCGATAGCTCTGTTTACTATTCCTAGATCCTATGTGGGTTTGGCATGACTGACTTCTATTCTTGGATCCTATGTTGGATCGATAGAATAGATGATTTAGTGGATACACATAATCATCTCAAACTCTCTACATGAGTTTCATACCTATGTGAGCTGAGTTAGTAACATTTGTGTACCTCATAGTTCAGATGGGTTACTTGATAACTTAGGTATATGTATGGGTATATACCTAAGTGGGGTTATTATTTGATTCCATACTTTGTGGATATCCTTGTTAGATTTTGTGAGACCTTGAGGGTCTCTGGTTCCCTACTGATTATTGTTAACTCACCCCTATACAGGCTATGCTCGCACGTCGTTGTGTTGGATGCAGACGACAGACAATGCTAACCAATGTTGAGAGTATTAGGATTGGATGGTACCTCGAGGTGGATATCATGAAGAGTATGTACCCAGAGGAGACTGGCGAATGTGGAGTGCTGAGGGGGATAACTGTTCCTACCCTTCTGGTAAGAATCCCAGTGGAAGACCCAACCTAGGATTTTCTTTCTTCAGTTTCTACTTTTAGTTCCTTATACTTTACAGTTGGGCTTCTATTTCTGGCTACTTTACATTTTAACACTCCCTTGTTATACTATTTTATCTAGTGATTTGAATCTAGCTGTGTGCTCTGTTGTGTGTGTTTTCAGTTATGAAGGTAATTCCTTCCAAGATTTCGGGAATTACACCTTTGGTGCTAGTCACCACTCCTTGGACTATGGAAGGCTGGTTTGGGGTAGTCATGGCATGGGCCCTGAGGGACGGGTCACGACATATATTCTATTGCACATGGATTTATTTTTATACTTCTTATTTATTTATAGCAGAGCATGGAATTGTTTTTTGGATTTTTGGTTTGGGTTTTGGTTTTAAAATGTTAATTCACATTGAATGTAGTGTTGTGTGTGTTGTTTTTTAAAAGGAAAAGTTATTTTTTTATTAAAATGGTTAAAATATTATATTATATATGTATTCCAAACTACTATTTGTGGAATTATTTTGGAAAGGAAATATATGCTTTCTGTGGTGGTTTCCTATTGAGCGGTTTAGCACACACCATACTTTTACAAATCGGTGTTAGTAGACATGAGCTATTTTATATGTTCAGGTTCTTGGTTTGAGTTCTGGTTGTTGGAGTTGGATGGCTTGGTGGTTGGAGGTGACCAGGAGGTCACAAGGATATCATGTTGCATAGTTCTGTCATAGTTTTTATTTTTTTTATTAGTTGCATTTGGATAATTTGTATATTTATTTATATTTAGTTATCGTTGGTTCTTACTCTGGTTCAGTTTATATTATTTTTTCCTTTTTTATTGGTAAAAATATATTCCCACAATGATATCTTTGATTCCTTGCACTATTTCCTTGCTCCTGGGGAACAAGAACACCCTTCGGGTCAAGTCTCGGATTGGGCAAGATATCGGGATGGATGGCATCACGACATGATTTTTGACAATAAATTTCATTAAACTATTACATATAAGTAAATTTTCTTTTTAATGCATAATAAATTTAATGAAATATAACTAGTTAATAAACAACTAAAATATTAAGATGTTATGAATAGAGTAAAATTAACAAGATCTTCAATACATGATAAATTAATTTAATCTTACTAAATATATCATTTACATAAGAATAAACAATATAATATATATGTAAATTTATCATATATCATGATACATTATTACAAGATAATTAACTAAATTTTATCCAGAAAGAGTATAAATTACATTTTATAAAAAGTGCTTGTGTGCATTGATTTAATGAAAACAAAAATTTGATACGGGGATCTAAAAAACACTCTATTGATTTCCGATGAACTCCAAAGTAAATCATCTCACAAAAAATACTATAACAATATATATCCAAAAAAAACATGTATATTAATTATATTTTGTATTATATTTTTAATCACTTATGGTTTGGTATATAAAGAATGATTTTTTAATCTAATTATCTAGAATGTTGAAGTCTCGATGAGAATGTACTAATCCACCCCAATGGAACATGATAAGACCATAGAGGATAATTAAAAATCATGAAATATTGAACCCTAAAATAAAATTAATATTACATAAATCCATATGACCCCATTTCCTTAAGAGAGTAAGATGATAAATAAATTACGAGGACGAAAATGAGATAATGTTCGATAAAAATACCTGATGTAATCACTCAATAGTAATAAAATTTCACTAAATGAGATTGTTGAAATTGGGGGGAGAATATAGAGGTCTATGAATGGTAGATATTAAGGAAAATTATTGTAAAAATTATTCCAATTGTCCCTTAAATTAGAATTTTGAATAAAAAGTATCTTTGGGTTT
Source organism: Viscum album (assembly GCA_963277665.1). Taxonomy (NCBI): domain Eukaryota; kingdom Viridiplantae; phylum Streptophyta; class Magnoliopsida; order Santalales; family Viscaceae; genus Viscum; species Viscum album. The sequence goes on along the minus strand of OY728145.1, from coordinate 1,077,797,029 downwards.
ACTGTGCTATATGGTTTGGGAGTAAGGGTTACTAAACTGTATATAAAACAAACACCTACTATTGAAAATGTTATATAATAGTTTCATTATTTGTGATGATTAATACAAAAAATATCCCAAACTATGTTTTCTAGTTAATAAATAAATAAATACTCATATATCACTCCACAAACTATTGAAATCCATCAAATGATAATTTTATAAAATATTCATCAAATATTGATGTTGTGGGTATTACATTGAACATAAAAATATTGGGGATGAATAATTATAGTCATTCAAGTGGATTATAAATTTGATGATGACGTAAGACCAAAAATTATTCATGGTACTATTTTAATATATTTTGTTCACCTGACTACTTTATTAATATTGAATAATATCATTTTTTATATATTTACATCAGTATAAGACATTTTTAGATTTTTTATTAAGGTGATTACATATATCATGGGAACTGATACACAATTTTGAGAATAGTTTTAATATGGATTTATATGAAATTCATATACTATTTTGATAGGAGGTGGTGACGTATCATGGTATTTTTAATTCCTAAGATGAAGAAATATAGCCACATACTTTATAAGTACTAGCTAATCACATACAAAGATCAAATCACTTATTATAGTTGAATATTGTTTCTTTAACTTAATTTTTTTGTTCTTCATATTAATGTTTTTTACAATATATTATTTTCTCCTAGAATTTAATAAAAACATGTTTTAAGTGTTATAACATATATTTTATACATTTTACCAAGAAAAATGAAAATTTATAATATATATAACATAAATATTTAAAATCATTTTACAATGTAATATAAATATTCTCAAACAATTTATGATGTATACACACTAACATAAACATTTATTATAATATATTTTATGGGGAATATTATAATATATATCATATTGATATTATATATATTATAATTTATAGAAATTTTGTATATTTATAAAATATATTTACATATATTAAAGAAAAGTATATAATATTTATAATATCACTAGAAATGTATGATAGTATAAAAAAATGTTTTATTAAAACAAAATCAAACCAACATATTTCATTTTATTATTATGAGGAAAATATATCATGTTCATTAACTATTGTTACATAGAACATTTACAACATTATTATTACACAAAACAATGCTCTTCATCTTCATTTTTAATGAGTTTATATTCATTTTTTATTCTAGTTTAATTTTAAGTCTTATATGTTGAGGCATAATATGTTTTTAAGTGTAATTATTAAAAACAATCATCCTTATCTTAAAAAAATCTTAATTCATGTCATAGAACATATGAAACTATTTTTTTATAATAAAATATTGCATTGAAAATTTAATTTGTCACAGATTCATTGTTATTTCCCTATGTGAGTTTTTCTTCTATAAATTTTAATATTTTATGTTGATATTTTGGGTTTTATTTATTTTAAATATTTTTATTAAATTTTATGTTTTATAATTATATATATATTTAGACATTTTAAAAATAATATGTTATATCATTTTGAGATGAACAAGTTACATGATAATATTACTATCTTATAACTATTTTTATTGGATTATTTTCATGGTATTTAATTTTTTTGTATTGAATATATTCATTTAATGTTTATATTTATAGTTTTATTATAAATAAATAATTATATAAAATCATTAAATGTCTCTAATTCTGTATGGAATTTGTTTTTTATATTTTTTACAATACATGTTCGATGCATTATAACACATTATTTCTGCATTTTTAACTTCATGTTTTGATGGATTTCTATTTTATATTGATATTTTTATTATAATAGCCATTTTATATTCAAAATTCAAAATTTATATATTATTTTTCATATATCATTTTTTATTATTTAGAAAATTGGCATTATTGTTGTTTTTTAGTTATATTTTATTTTTTCTTTAATGTTTTATTCATTCAATAAGTATATATTTTTATTTAAAAGTATAAAATTTTGTATATTTAAAATATAGAACCCCATTACTTCATTAATTATATTTTATGATTTTATATAATGTGGTAAATATTTATGTTCTATCCTCCTTTTAATCAGTTTTGGTATTTTATTTTTCAATATTTCATTTCCTTTTATCTTTTGTTTTGTATAAACAATTTATGTTTAAATTTTCATTATGATTTTCAATTATATATTTTCTTTTATGATCATTTAAAGATAAATATTTTTATAGGAAATTTTTTAACTTTCAATTTTTAATTTTTTATATTATAATTTTCTTTTTTTTTATTCATTCAATGTCCTGTATGTAATTATACTATATATTTTTTCTGTTTTAAATATAGCATTTTTTATGTTATTATCAATGTGATCAATTTAATTTTATATTATTGTTCTGTATTTAATTAAATTATAAATGTTATAATTATTTGATGTTAGTTAATCATGACATACTATATTGTATAAAAAATTTAAGAACATCCTCTTTTCCTTCCATTTTGAAATCAACTTTTTTTGCATCAAATATCTCAATCCATTTTTTATAATTTTGTATTCTATATATTAATCTACTCTATTTTATATATCCTATCATGTTGCATGATTATTTTGAGAAAATAAACATTAAATTTTATTACAGTATCACTAATAATTCATAATCCACAAAAATAAGTATTATCGGAAATTATTTTCAATGTTATCAATGTTCACATTTTTACTCAAACATTGTGTGATGTTTTTTTTGAATATTATTCAACATTATTTTAGAATATATTTTAATAAATTATTTTCTATTCATATTTAAATAAATGTTTTTCTCAATTTTTTTTATATATATTCTATACAAATATAAATTTGATTCTATCTAATATATCATGTTTGGTATGATTCTGTTATATTATGGGTTTTCTCAATGTTTTTTATCTATTTTTCCATTTCTTTTGTGATATGTGTCACTTTTTTTAATATAAAATGTTTTTATTTTTTATTTTTCAAATTATGGAAATTTATTTTTTCTTAAATTTGTATTATTCTCTGAATATTTTAGTTATGTTATATGATACATTTTCATGAAATTAGTTATTTTTGAATGTTTATTAAAAAATTTATTTTAAAAAAGAATCATTATGGTTATGATTATATTTATTGAATTAAAATTTTAAAATGTTTATGACTGAAATAAATAATTTTAATCAATTATTTATTTTTTTCACAGTAGTTTAATTTTTGTGTGATATATATCTTATTTAATCTTTAAAGTAATGTCATATATTTTTTATTCAAAATTTTATTTTTTTCTATTTTATAATTTATTTTGTTACAATGCTTTTATTTTCATTTTTCTTGATGTTTTATATTATATTTTATTTTCATTTCAGTCATATAAATTAAGGAATAATGATTTTTAAAATATTTACCATTGTTTAATATTATATATGTCATTTATATTGTTGATTTCATCATTGTTTTGATAATATTAAATAATTTTTTGAATTTTATGTTTATAATACTAATTTTGTTTCAATGATTCCAATATCTATTTCAACTATTACAATATTTTCACTTAAATTATTTGAGTTATAGTTTTTTAAAGTATAGTCATTTAGGTAATACATAGTTTTTGAATTGTTCATATAGAATCTATTTGAGGGTTGTATAAAAATCCTATTTTATATGCCTTTATTTATTGACATGTTCGAAATAATTTGAAATAAAACATGTTTTCTGTGTTATTAATTTTAGTCTCAAAATGTATGAAATATAAATATTCATTTAATATGTAACTACCCCATGCCCCATTAGGTACCCCACCATGGATACAATGAAGAGAGGGTGATAATGACTCATCAAGTCCACCTCCAAGAGGGTGAGGTATGGAAATTGGAACTAGGGGTATAAGATACAAAAATGAAAGGAATTTCCAAATTTTTTTAGAATTATGCTGATAATCTGCCAAAAACATAATATAATTTAAAAAATATTGTAAAATACATGATAAGACCAATACATGAATGTAATGCCACAAATAAATAAATTCAATTTGATACTAAAATAAACCCTTCATAGCATCCACAATGATCAAATAGCTCTTGACGAAATATTCAGTATACTAATTCCCAATGACATCATTAATCCACTCATATAAACATATTGAATAATATATATATGTAGGGTGAGAATAACAAATGCACTCAAAAGGACCCCCCGACCTCTTGTAAAAAATATGGAATAAATATATTAAAGCCTCATAAATAGAAACATGAATACAACTGATCACTGAAACAAATAAACTAATTTTCCAACTTGATAGTTGTTTATTCGACATATAGTGCATAGAACCAATAATATAAAAATAAAATCACACACACGTATATATAATAATGGGTTCAACATTGAAACATTACCATTGAACTAATCATTATACACTTCAATAACTCAAATCCATATTCTCTCATCTCTTATAAATCCATCCACCCCTCTAAGAAATCAAATCATCAATATAACATCCTTTACTAGTGTATATCATCGTATGAACATCACAACCAACACCTCTTTCATTCATAAAATCCACATCATTATGATATCTATTCCATAATTAGTAAGTCTCGAAGCCACCACAACATGTGTGTCCTACCATATACCTCGTGATGTTAAATCGCATGCATGAGTACACTTGAAATAAACACATATATTATAGTTGATATATATGAATATTATATAACTTCAAGCTACTATACCAATAATATACATGTATCAGGTTACTAAAATCCATCATAGCCTCTGTGATCATATATCATATAGAAGTAAGCCACTATGGTCAGGTTGTTTTATTATTTATATTCTTATCAAGGGGGAGTGGGGTAGGTATTATGGTCTGCTATTTCATCCCAAATAATACCTGATTTTGAGAATCACCAAAAACACAGGGTTAAATTGGGAATTGGTTACCCCAAATGACTAGGAGGGTGGAGAATAACAAATCAAGGAAGATAATGACATATGTATCACAAAACCACACCTTGGTAAAATACCTCTCAAAAACTCATGCTATAACTACGACCTCACATGACATCATGACCTATATCTAATGGACTATAATGCTAAATCACTAAGACCACAAGCCTCAGGGTTAATGATTAACCAATTTATTAGGTAATATAATAATTAATAATCCTCATATTCAATTTTATCTAAGCCAATAGGATTTTCTATATTAGTGTTTAAGTATGTCATCATAATCAATATTCATCAAGAACCATCCTGGATATTTTTTTAATCAATTTATAATTTCATAATTACCATGAAATATATAAATCAATCTACAAAACCACAATATAGATTCACTTTATAATCATAATCATATAGTTCCTGGTAGTAAATAATCATAACATAAAACTATTGGACACTATAGTAATCAAAAAAATGTACCAAGAATAAATCAATTATCATGCCTACCTATCATCTCCTTAGAAAACACCAAATGTCATCCTCGACCCACTGTGTATAATACAATCCATCCCACACTCACTATAATATAAAATAAACATAGATAGTGGTAACTAATCCATTTCTCAGAAAATATCTACTATCATGATTCACACTATGTCAAAACAAAGCTCCAATAATCCTAGAGAAATAATTCTTATAAAAGTTATCATCAACACAAAAACTCAATGGAAACTAAGACCAAGACATCATAGTATATAATCCATTAACAATCATGGAATATAACACTAATCCACAATCAATTATCTTCAATTAAAAACTTGTTTCATTACCATCATTAATTAGCTATTTTGTTTTTCATAGGTTATTAATAAAATGAAATCTAATATGTGTAGGTCCAATAGTTGAAATCAATTATAAATATGATTATGATAATTTTTGAATATTTCCTAATAATCAATGAATAAAAGTACTAATTTATCATGCCTCTTTCATTAAATAATTACATAATTTGGATTTACATTGTTTTACCATTTTAAGGTATATTTATCATGGTACATAATACCAACTTCCACTACAAATACATACACATGATTTTTTCAACTAATAGGAAACAATAATATTTCATAAAAACACATGAGATAACAATATACAAATTTCTTTTAAAATAAATAAAATTATCCAAAACAAGAGATTACCATTATATTTTATTTTATAAAGATAAATAACTCAATGTAAAATTATTCCAATAGTTTATTATATTCATATTCATATCTGATTAAGATGAAATTAAAATTAGTATACATTTGTACAAAATATATATCTTTAATACAATGATAATAACTAAAACATATAATAATAATCCCCTAATTAAATGGAAAATTATATATTTCATTATACTATTAATAATAATCCATTACAGCATGTGAAACATGTTGTCTTTCAATCTATTGATATAATAATTATAGTATGTAGGAGATAATATTTATTCTATTTAAATTATATTATTTTAATACATGAAATATTATTATTAAAATTTTAACATGATATAAATCATATTTTATTTCAGAAAATGGTAATTAACAAAACAATACCTTGTGATTATTCTCATTCTCTCATTTCAAAAATTTACAAATTATAAAATAATAATAATCCTGTACAACAATTGATATCATTTCCAAAATAATAATAATAATACTCAACATGATATTATTTTTCATTGAATTATTGTTGTAAATATTTTAATTATCTACATGACCTTCGCAAATTTCCAAATATTAATATGAATTAACCACTTGAAATAAGTATTTTTAGATTATCATTTCATATTTATATTTTTTTGAAACAATCCTCATCTTTTAACCCTTCTGATAATGGCATGTCTATTATATTCCTAAAGATCAATTCCATTTATTTACTAAGACAATGAATCATCCTGAATAATCCAAAACTTACATATGATAATAAAGTAATAATTTATCCCCTATATTGATATAATGTTTTGATAGTTCATCGCAATATTCACGTTGTGATGTGATCACTATGTGGGAATAGGGATAAATGGAGATAATGGTTTTTAACAAACCCAATGGAAATAAATATTTTCTTTTATAATCCCTAAATACAAGCTAAATTTACCATGGAAAGTAGAAGAAACTTAAATGAAACATAATAATTGAATCAAATGAAGGGAATTGAAAATCTCCTGATTCAAAACTCTCACGTGGACTATTTAGATATGGGGTATTAAAAATAGGAAGAGGTAGAGGGGTCAAAAATGAATATGAAAACGTTATATGTCTTTCTTAAAATAAACTGGTTCCTATTTAAAACCTAATGATTTAAGTAAGCCATCCCTTTTCATAATGATGAAATAATAACCTGCTTTCCAATGATGTTTTTCAAAAATATTGACATTAATCCTTTTAAACACATGAATTTAATTTTTTTTAATTAATATTTTCATTGTTTTTAAAATTTTCCACTCAACATTGAAATTATAAATAATTATTGTAAATTTTTATTCAACTAAAATTAAATTATTTAATATAAAATTTTTTAATTGTTTAATCTTCTTATTTTATTATCATTATTTCTAGACGCCATAAATTTAACTCCCTAATTTTATTAGTCCCCCTATGACACAATTTTAATTGTATATGTATTATGTCATTTATTTCCCTTTTTGTTCACATGATTTCATTTTTTTATCCTAATTCATATTTTTTATTCATTTGAAATTATTAAAATATATAATTATTTATTTATTTATATAAATTCAAATATTATTGGAATATTTAGAAAATAAATATATATATCTAATCATATATATATATATATATAATCATATATATTTGTGTGTTTGTGTGTGTTTTATAACAATAACAATTATTAATTTTTTAAAACAATAAATAAATATATAATATTTAACATATAACTAATTAGTACAAACAAATATATATATTTATATATATCTGTGTGTGTGTGTGTGCCACATAATTTATTTAAGATTTATAAGAACAAATACCAGCATAAATATCCCTTCATAAAAATATAGATGATATGTAACATTACCTCTTTCTATATGGTATTTAAATACAATGAAAAATATTTTGAATCATATGTATGACTTTACTAATCATTCAAAATATATCACACAAAATAAAAATTTTGGAAATGAAATTAAAAAAGAATGAATAATAAAACCTCAACATATCTCTAGACTCTCATAACACATTATAATTTTAAAAGGGATGAATCAAGGAAAATGTGTGCATTAAAATAATATACCTCTCAAAGAAATTTTGACATCAAGATTTTTAAACTAAAATTATATTGGAAAGATATGTAAAGAAGGATATTCCATCCCGCAATATTTTAGGATCTCGCAATCATAAAAACATATAGATCACATCACAAGTAATATAAGATAACAAAAAATCATCATATATGGAATCACACTCTTATGGGATATACCACTCGAATAATGAAAATGGTAAAAATGAACACCACATCAATATGGATATAGTATCATTAATTAGCATTTATCATTTACAATATAAACAATGAATCTAAAAATGTTAAAAATAATCAATACTGAAGATATCAATCTTGTATTTATGAATTTTGTTCCTATGTACAATCCCCTAAACCATCATACTGAAATATGACACAAATTATGGAAAAAATAATTACCATTATAGATATTGAATGGTCTAGAAAATAATGCATTAAAACTCATTCAAACAACTAAACCTTCAGTACCCATAGTAACCTTCAAGAACATTAGTTGTTGCACACAACATCCCCACTATTGTCCTCAAAGACTACATATAAAATAAAATTATTTTATTGAATATCTGAGATCCAAAAAAATATTTTTGAACTCACTTCACCCTAAAGAAAAAAATGAGTGTCACGGACGGAGATGAATGTATTTTTAACCCCATGAATCCTTATTGCCTAATCTATATAATTCATAAAACAACTCCCAAAAAATAGATATCCTTGAACACTATGAAGTGATTTGACTTCCTTAAAAAGCTAATGGTAACACATAAAACAGCATTACATTCGAGGTATCTTTGAAAACCAACACTAATAAACAAACTCAACATCCAAATTCTTCACACTGGACTACCAATATTGACCTTAATGAGTATTGTACGTATTGTCTAAATAATGATTAACCACCAAGGAAAAAGTGAATAACTTAGAGAGAACCATATCACACATCACCAAAGGAACAATAAAAAAATCCCCTAAATAACATCTATTTATAATTAATGACTAATATAAAATGATATATGGAATTACCCATGAATTAGACCTCTTGTCCCAAAACTCACACATCAACACCATCCAAAAGAGTAGATGATGACAAAGAATTACATAAACATCAAGAAGATACCCAGAATGATCCACCTATAACATTGAATATAGAAGGATAATTCTCTTTAATGCCCCAAAAAACTATTTATAAACTCATATAATAAGACATTAATTAGTAATATGAACATAGCTATAGAAATTTTCACATTAAAAAACATCGCAATGAAATCATAATTCCAGAAATGACATCTAGATAAAATTTTTAGATTATACTTATACATTACTCATATATAATAATATCTCTACTACATTAGATCATTATGAACCAGTTAGCTTTCTTAATTTTATTAGATAAATCATTAATCACTGGAAGTGGATTGCAGTTATTTATTGTTATAGTATCCAATTCATGATAATAGAAACTCAACTATAGATGATCATCAACATTGCTACAAAAAAATTTAATTCTCCTCATGGAACACACTTGGTTGAATGAAACCTCAATATAAGATATGGCTAATTTTAATTCATAGTTCTCACTAATCAGAATGGAAAATCCAATATATAGTCCCTGGAACTGTGGAGACAGATAGTTTTAGCTTTATCCCTTCTCAATTAAACATCAAGGGGTTGGGGTAGCAATACAACCTATATTGAAAAACATTAGATTATTCTGTAATAATGCTAGAAAACAGCCAGTTGATCTTCTATTGAACATAACATTTTCTCAATCATTAATGAATACAATGAGTTTACTCGCCTCTATCCAATTTTTGGGTCTCTCTTTCCTACTATAATCGTATTTCATCCATATTTTTCATATATGATTATGCAAAAAAATAGGAAATTAACATAATCCTTCACTGGATACAAATAATCCATTTCAAGTATTATATTTTCTAGATTGCACTAAAATCATTGGGTCTCCCCTAAGAGTGGTGTTGACAAAGAAACAAATCACAATTAAAAGAAATATTATACAACATCCTCTTTCCCTATACTATAATTGAAAAAAAATCACTAATGAAAGATAGTAATAGATAAAATAGATACATACAATTAACATATACCCTAGAAAAAACCCATTACATTGTGATCTAGAGAATGGAATAGAATTTAAATGATAATTAAAATAATTACCACTTCATACATACCAAAACATATATAAATAATACCAGTAGAAGGGTAATAAATTAAATTCATAATTTAAATTAATACACTCTCCCTGGACAAAATTATCACTACTAAGCTAAATGAGCGAGTATGAACATATCATCTTTGGAGTAAATTATCGTGAATATTTTCAATTAAAGGATTGAGTGGTAAGATAATGACTAATTAATGGATTTAGAAGTGGGATTCATCATTAGATTTATGTATTTAGATTACACTCATTGCGAGGGGATAATAAATGATATTGAATGATGATAATTCTAGTAATTAAATTATAGGGGTTGACGATCTATTGACTAAGGGTTGACAATGAATTGGGTTGTTTATTTATATATAATGATTATGACATAGAAATCCCCAATTGGGGGAAAATATTATCACTACGATAATTTTCCATTTGTAAAGAGAAGAAAATCTGCAGAAACCTATCTAAAAACTAATCATTTAAAGTAGTAAACTCATTAAAATACCTATGGAATAAGTTATAACAATACTATTGATCCTTTTGGAGAATCATCACATCCAAAAAAATTGATTGATCCCTATGATATTTAATAAAACGTTAGGAAATATCCAACCCATAAAAACAATAATCTGTCTCACAATCCAAAACATAGCCTTCAATATTTAGTAAAATCTAGCACTGAGGCAGGAAGAGTTTACTCAAATCATAATTGTTATTGAACTCTAATATTTGGTAATTTACAAGCACATCTTGCTTAATTTATTTAGCATGAACATGGTGAGTACATCATCGTATATTCATTATCTAAAATGGTCAAATTTTGGGGACCCCGATCGTAGTATAAGGATAATTAATTTATTCAAGTTAAACTAAGTTTCATTCTCTATACAACTAAAACATAAGAGCTGAAAATAAAGTTTCATGGTCCCAACCTTGGTCTTTACCCTATAAGATGTGTCACCTCCCTCATTATTTTATAATCATGAAGGTCTTAAAATCAAATAACAAGGGGCCTAAATACATTTTTCATAACCATTCTCCCTTGTTATTATCTAGTATCAAGTCAAGCTAATTTTTTAACTAACAAAAAATTAAACATTAACTATTCTTATATCTTCGAGAATATCTCTCAATTAATGATTTCATTCTAATTTTTTTTGACCACTCCCCCCACAGGTACCCCTACAAGGATAAAAGGGAAGATCGGTAGAAAATGATAGTTGAACACCACCTCTAATAGGTCATAGGTTGGTGGATAGCATGGATGGAATAAGAATAAAAAAATGGGAGGAATTTTCATAAATATAAATTTAGTTATAAGATATAAAAAACCATTAAAATATTTTTATAATAAAAAACATTTATGTACACTAAATTGTAATTGTTACACATGAATGTAATGTAATAATAAATTAAGACAACTTGAAATCTAAAATAAATTATCACCAGTGACCTTTAAACTTCAATAACTTCTGAAGAAAAATCTTAAATATAGTAATTTACCATCTGATCACAAACCAAATCATGTTGACCTAAAAATAGTTTATATACACATTGGGGTGGAATAAAACATATACTCAACATGATACAACTTGAAACCTATCATGAAAAATGTTGAAGAGGAATACTAAAACACAGTGGATAAAAAAATAAAACCAAATCATCAACTAATATGGTAAAATAATTTATAAACCAAACCATTTCATCATCACCATGTAATGTATAGAAGCAAAAATATCCATATCAAATCAAATATAGGTATATAAATAAGGGTACCCATTAACCACATTCCCACTAAAGCAGTCTAATTAATCCCCAATGACCCACATCCAAATGCACCATTCTCATATTAAGTTATAATTCACGACTGAGAAATAACCTCATCACTATCACATCTTATAACCCATATACCTCATCATTTTCATATCACACCATTCCCCCTTTATAACTATCACTTCATCGCCATCATGAAAAATAATATCTACTTAATGAGTTTGAAATCCACAATAATGTTAATTCCATACACTACACCTCAATCAATTAAATTTTGTGCATGAATATTTATATAATACCAATATATATTACAGTATTTATTAAATTATATACTATAACATCTACCCACTATAACCAGAAAGTAAATTTATAGGGTAACCAAAACCCATCACATCCTAAATGAGATCATATCCTATAATATTAATACACTTCATCCTAAATATGTTTAGATACAAAGTCATTCTAGAGGAGAGAGAGGATTTGGGGAAGAAGTACTAAATATATTCCATTGATGGATTATAGATTTGGAACCCTGATACCCAAGGACAATATAGTCATCTTATATTCCATTGATGGATTATAGATTTGGAATCCCTTGATACCCAATGACATTATAAACATCTTCTACCCCATATAAATAAATTGGTGGAGAGTAATAAATAAAATATTAAAATGATATAAGAATAAAAAACCATGTTAGTGGAAACTACATATCATATATCAACCCAAATTAGACAATCAATTATTGTAAAACTTTTCAAAAAGATAAAAATGCCTTCCAATAAATAATCACAAAATCACAAGAATTTATAATTTAGTGGAATTTATGACTAGATTTATAAGAATATTATTTTATAACCCATGGAAACAAATTCTATAATTTATTCACACTGGACTGGTAATAATCCCTACCCCAGTAGATCAAATCTTGTGCCATAATTTATTACATTGGAAATTTAGAAATGTTACATTCTCAAAAGAGTGATCAGTTTAGTAGTTTTGGACAAACAGATACAAATATTACACCAATTTTACATTTGAATAAAAAATAAAACATAAATCAGAAAAAATAAAATGAACCATGTCCTTCAAAAAAAATTCCAATAATATTTATTCATATCTTGGGGATGTGAACAAAAATAAGGATGACATCAAATGATTTTTAAGGGTTATGTATAGAGGATGATACCAAAAATAAATAATAATAATAAACTTGGAAGGTTAAATAACTAAACACACATTCTATTTAAATAATTTTCCTATCACAATAAGATAAGGCACAATCACAATGTAATATTAAATAACTTAAAACACATGTCATTTAGTCAATAACTGTGAATGAAATGCATAAAAACATAATATCATTGAGAATCTATGAGGGATAATAATAATAATAAAATTTTCATTATAAATGAATAAAAGTATTAATAATTGGATTTCATGATCTCATGCATCACGGTGCATCAACCATCAATATCATTCATCAATACCATTTTAAACTACTAGGTATAACCTATTAGATACAACGAACTAATTTGTCTCATGAGACGTATTGATGAATCAAGGGGTTTTCTATAAATGGTAGATACTCATATCTTCATGTATAAATAATTCCTCATATATTTATTGATTTAATCAATTCATGAACAGTATTCCCTATCAATAAATATACACATTGAGTAAATGATACAGATCTATCTATATTCCCCTAGTTAAGAAAATAACATTCAAAGAGAACATCATATGTGAAAAAGGTTTAGGATTTTGGAAATAATAATATAAATTATACAAGAATATTTCATTTTAATATAAAGTCAATTAATAATTAAAATTTATCCAAATAAAGTGATTGTTTCATGATATAGTTAACGATTACAAAAGAAAGTCAGATTATATAATTATTTTACCACTTAAAAATTCTCATTTTTAATACCCATTGACGAAATAATTAAAACAAAAACATAAAAACCATGAATTATTAATTAAATATGATATTTCCTGTCAAAGGTTTCGTATATAAATCATATTAAAAAGTTATTTTTAAAATGTTACATTATTTCTCAATGACGGGGATTTAAGACGAAGTCCCTTACATCATGGTTCCTTTGGTGGAACATGATTTAAGATCTTGTATAGTGTTTTTACGCTTCTAATTAACTTTAAAAAAGGACATATAAATATTTATTATATCATATATAATCATTTTGTAACAAATTATTAACATATAATTTATAATCTTTCATGGTTTTCTTTATTTTTTGTGTTAATTTCCTTATAACCTCATTTTCACTTTTTCATGAAAGTACAAGTTATTTTGATATTTATACACTTCCATTATCTATTGAATAATAATAGTGACATAATTAAAATTTTATACATAATTAATACATTTAAAACTAATCATGAATGATGGTTATGAAAAATTATGTATGTTACTATCATAGAGACGGTATATCATACATACACATGAGTAACATTTCCATTTTTAAGAAATCATTATGGAAAAATGGTAAGTAATATTTTATGATTACATAATGATAATAACATAATTGATACTATATTAATTACTTAAATACACTTATATATATTATCCACATTGTGTATTTAGGATATGGGATTCATATCACTTCATGAAGGTGGTAGTCTGCACATACACGAAGGAGGTTATCATCTTTTAGTGAGTGAAAAGATAAGAAAAATGTAACACCCCAAGCTTCCATGATACGCTTCTCATTCAATAATGTAATAGCTTGCATTGTACGCAACATCGAGTTCTAACACACTACAACTAATCAAAGTAGCCGTTATGAATAGTAATAACCACTTTTTAAATTTTTAGAATTTTTATATTTCAAAATGAACTTCATTTTTGTATTCCTAATATTGAAATTAGCCTATGTTGAATTTCTTGTAATTTTCTGAGAACTTAAAAATTTTTATGAATAGTGAAAAATACTTAAAACAACTTTTTTAATCAAAATAATTTATAGTGATAAGTTATACTATTGAGTGGTTTTAAAGTATAATTAGAATATATTTTTACCATTTTATCCATTGGTGGTCATTAAAATTAATTTCACTTTGAAATTGGACATAAACAATTGGCAATCTTTTGATATAAATTGTTTCTTAAAAACACGTTATTTGTTGTGACAACGGGAATTAATTATAAAATTAATTAATTAAAATTATATGTTTTGAATTTCATAAAATAGACATAATTTTTGAATTCGGAATATCAATTATAGCTTCGGCTGAAGTTTTGTTATTATTCTGAAAAACTTCAATTTTTGATGAATAGTGAAACCACTAAGTGGTAGTTAAATAACTGATTTTTCTTTTAAATGAAATATTATAACTTCTGTGATTTGATTTTCAAAAATACGACATACATGGTTGTCATTAAGAAGTAGAATGTGGTTCAATGAGATTAAAATAATTTTTTTGGTGAATAGTAACTTTTAAGTTCTTAATCGCGATTAGAGGTAATTAGTGTAGTTTAAGGTAAAAATAATGTTTTAATAATATGAGATGAAATTGAAACATGTCCTACCCTCATTGGATGTGCCATGGCCGACCAAGAAAATCCATGGGTCAACTTGGGTACCCCATGGAGCCACTTTAGTTGGAACATGACATAAATACCTTTTATTTAATGTTAAAGTAAAAAATGACACAAAAATGAAATGTTTTACTAAAAAAATTTTTACATGGGGTTATACAAGTCATATTTTTGACTATAAATAGTCATTGGAAAGATAAAAAGATTTCTTACACCATATTATTTTTTTTATAATTTTTATACATTAAATAAATTAAATTATTTATGACATCATGATGATGCAGCGATGACCTCATTATTTAACGATTTAAATAAAATTGGAAGATAATGCAAAATCCAAGGCATAAAGTTGTTCAAAGCCTATATGATGAGGATATTTCGAACCCTTATAACCTTATCCTCGAATTATATAAGTGTGGGACCTTTATAATCCGAAAATAATTGAATAATAATGTAAACTTTCCTTACTTTCCAAGAGTGCCCCTCCTCTCCACTTATAAAAGGCCCCCACCTCTACCACCTTATTCACACATTCAAGCCATTTGGCTCGGCCAACCTCTGCCCAAATACTCTCCCAACTTCCCCCTCTTACTCCTAGAAGCCTCACTTTGGTCAGAACGCTTCCCAAGGAAGCGTTTGGCTCAAATCAAAAAGAGTTACCCGATTTTGGGGTAATGTCTTCTCTAATGTTGTTTTGTTTTATTTTTCTTCTAAAACCCCGTAAACTCTTTTTATTCATTTCTTTTGTAACAACAAAAGTATCCTCAATATACTATGATGTTGTTATAAGAAGGATTCGAGGTACACTTACACACACCTACATCTAATGGTTAAAGAACATACAGTTTCTGTGGATGGCGAATTTCTGCCTCACGAAACGATGATTGTTAAACACTCATATAACACCTTCAAAGGTGGCCATTAAGATGTCACTATATTTATATATGATATATAATATGTTTATGTTTTACTTATGCTTCTGTATTTCTCATTTATGGCATAATTTATGATTTCCATTATGGGTAAACGCGATAATTTCATTTTAGGAAGTGCGGACTACCGCCCCCTAAAAGTGATTTGAATCGTTAATGCCATATGTGGGATGTATAAAGGATGGAGTAAATGGTATTATACACTATATTATACTGGAATTATATTATACATTTATATATCTATTATTTCATTCCATTAAATACGAAATAGAAATGAAAGTAGCGTTCATGAGTACGTACGGCTTACCGTCTCCATGAACGGTGCATTTCATTTCTTACCTCTAAATGTTACGTAATATTATAAATGAATGTATATACTGGTTATATATGATATATATGACAACTAAATCATGAATATAATTCTCGAGATAATGGATATTCTACCACATAAACAACTTGTAATTATAAGAATGTTTATTGTTGACTCAAGTACCAAAGATCGACAAAACGACCGTTATTAACTTAAATAATTACATAATGTTCATAACATTGTAATAAGTGATATAAAAAGGATAATGAAATTAAAAATGGTTCTTAATAAGGTATATATTAACTCTAGATTATTATTCAGGAGGTTAAAAAACGGTTGAGTTAAGTCAGACACGAGGTAAGGGAACTTCTTAACCCAATTTCTATTCTTTGGGTTAATCTCCTACTTTCAAATTATGTCATGATATTATTATGTCCTATCTTGTATTTTTAAATTATTTATGTGTAATTATAGTGAATACACATAATATCCCTACTTTATAAAAAAAATTATCTTTTTAAGGGCTTCGTCTCAATCCCCTTTCATTGAGGAATATTTTTTTTTATACACTACTTTCTTTTATACGGTGTATAAACCCCTTTGACTTTTACGGTAATTCAAAAGGTATCTTTTTATACGAAGAGTTTTGATAAATGAAAAAAGGGAATGTTTTTATTTCTGTACTTATGCGGCGACAACGACTTCTCCGCCGCCGTGACCATTATTTGAGTTTCGGCTTCCTCTACATGCCATCTTTTTTTATTGAAAAATAAATAAAATGTTTTAACTTTCTTTTATTTTGGTATTGAAAATGGTTTTGAAAGCGTTTTTATTATATCAATGTTTTGTATTGATATCTTGTGATTGAAATGTGGAAATGTTATGTTTCCTTTATGCATGTTTTATGTGATACGATTATGTTATGGATTATGATATGTTTAAACGTATTCATATGAGGAATGTATTGGACTTAATAAGTGACTGGTGGAGCCCGCTATAGCTCCTCGATGCATCAGTAGGTCTCATGAGACAACTAGACGTGGAATTGGATGAGGCCCTTTCCCAATTTGATTTATGGTTTTGGCCGAGGCCTTAATCATTTTAGACGTCTTGGCGGAGTCCTTGACAAAATGTTTCAGAATGTCTGGAATTATACATTCCCTCATTATGAAAGTGGTTATTGATATTGCATGTGATTATTCGACTAGTAGAATATCAATGTGAGTAAGTAAATTGCATTATTTAATTTAATTTTTGCCATATTATTCTGAAGTTCATGTTTAAAAAGGCTTTTGTATTAGTTATACATTGCCATAAATGTTAATGTTTATTTATGAAAGCTTCCGCAATATTGTTATCCTTACTGAGCATCTGAGCTCACCCCTTTCACTGTTTTAATATTTTCCAGGATGTGAAGAAGTATTTTATGAATGACCTGCAGGGATTGTCATAAGATGATATGAGTGTGGACTATGGAGACTTTGTTATTGTATTTTTTCACTTTATGATGTAATGTAACGTTTACGAATGTATCTAGTGTTTCCAAGGCTACTAAACTAATCGGTCTTTCGAGACTTGATCTTTTGTGATCATGCCAATGTTACGAAGTAATGCACCGACTCTGGGTAGCTAGGTTCGGGGTGTTACAGTTGGTATCAGAGGCAATTTAGTACTAACCTTGGAAGCTAGATTTATATAAACTCTGATTAGAGCACATAGCCCGAAGATAGACTTTAAGGATTAGTATAGAATAACTTCCTAGAATTTTGGTATTATAGAGATGTTGTGAGTTTTCCGAGCAATACATCCCTGTCTGGATACGAACAGGTAGAGGCGGCTCTGGCACAAATATACCAAGGGGTAAAACCCGAAAACACCGCTTTGAGCTAGACTCGAATGGGAACTGGTGCACGACAACGGGCCTTGCTGCACTCTTGGTTACGACACTCCCGGGGGATATGCTTAGGATAATTCTCATTTTCGTTACAAACCACTATGAAGGGTTATGAGTATATACTTCCTCAAAGGAAACATTTCTTTTTATGATTATGGATTATATCCATAAATAGTTCAATTTATGTAAACTGTTTTACAAATATGGAATTATGTATTTTATTTCATAAACTAATCTAGTTTATGCCATTGTTTAGAAATGGCACCTAGTGGAAGGAATGGAAACCGTATCAATGCACGCACTCCGTGTAGGGATTGCCCTCCTGCTCAAGATAATTATTGTGGATCTGGAGATACAACTGGTGCTGATCAACTTATTACCATACTGGGACAACTCACTCAGGTTATGAATAATAACCTTACTCGTATGGAGCACCCTGATCCGCAACGTGGAGGATCAATGTTAGACCGCTTCATGAGGCAACAACCACCAACATTTAATGGGGGTAAAAATCAATTAGTAGCTGAGCAATGGATAAAATCCTTAGAGAAAATATTCCACGCCTTGGGGAGTAGTGAAAGGGAAATGGTTATCATGTCAGTTTACCACCTCACTGGAGATGCAGATCAATGGTGGTCATTGATTCAAAACACAAAGGAAGATGATGACATATCGAATATGGAATGGAGGGAGTTCAAAGATCTTTTCATAGAAAAATACCTTCCTCATGACCATAGAGCAGATATGGAAAGGCAATTTCTGAGTCTGAAATAAAAGGAGGATGAGAATGTCGCAAAGTATGAGGCCAACTTTACAAGGTTAGCGAGGTATGCTGCAGATTATATACGTAACCCAAGGAGTAAGATTGATCATTTCTTTTATGGGTTAAAACCATTTCTCCATCGAGAATTAGTCTCACAAACCTTCTCGTCATACGAAGATATTGTCTCGTGTTCTATCAAGACAGAAAAAGAATTCTCTAAGTCTTATGACAACAAAGTAAAGCAAGAGAAGAAGAGAATGGTGGAACAAGAGACAGATATAGGGGAAAAGGGAAAGAAGGAATTTCCACTTTGTGATAATTGTGGGAAGAATCACCCTGTTACTTGCCAAAAAGGAATGGGAGTTTGTTATAAATGTGGATAAAAAGGTCACTAGGCGCGTGATTGCAAGGGAAAGAAAGAGGCTATCAATGTCGAATGCTATAATTGTAGGGAAATGGGGCATTATGAAAATGAATGTCCTAATCGTCAGGGGAACTTACCTTAGAAAAGGCCAAGGGATCAAGGACAATCTTATGCTGTTACTACAATTGAAGTGGAATAATTAATGTATTGGTGCTTTTGGACTCATGGATTATATTTTGGTTATTAGAATAATGTGACATATATAAGGATTGTACTGCAGTACTTGTTGTTTCAGTAAGGTTTTAATATGATGAAGGAAATCATATTTTTTGTATGTGACAATAAGAGAAACGTTACTTTTTTTAGGGAATCTAATGTTACAATTGATTTTGGAATTGAGAGACCTTTTAGAGAAAGTCTGGACAGAGGTATTTTGGATAACTATATAGGTTGGAATGGATTAAGTTGATCTTTGGATAGTATTGTTTAAGGTTAAAAAATTTATGAAGATTATTTTTGGAATATTATAATACTATAGTTTTAGGAAAAGGACAACCTGCAGGGTGGGGCATAACCCTTCACGTCGGACAAAGCTGTAGGAATCGAACCCACAACCATAGTGTGACAGGCCTTTATTTCCTACCACTAGCCTACAGGAAGTCCCTGGTTATTACAAAATAATTTTACTAATCTAAATGGTATGTGTTAACATTTGGAACCTTATACAATTATGATACGTATAATATTTTTTAGTTTTATTATCTTTTTGAGTGAAAGATGAGTTGAAGGTTGACACTCTAATTGTAAAGCATAAATATATATATACCTATCTCTTATTCAATGAATAAATTAATTTTTAAACTTTATTAAAGGGATATTAAAACAAAAAAATGTGTTATCCTAATTACTTATGTCTTATTGAACTGATGGTATTTTAAATCAACATAGATTGAAGGCTTTGAGGCCCTCAATTTGACAGTTGATTGTGATTGATGACATCAATCACTCCCTACAAATATTTACGTTTTCCTCCAATTATATGTCTCTAATTACCACCAACGTTCTCCTAATCGAGATCATAATTGGGACGTGACTTTTTCATTTCCCTTTCCCTCTTATTAACGCTAGATTTTATTAATCTTATTTCTGATGTGGGTTTTCCACAAAGGTATTTTCTCTTTTCAGCATTTCATTTACAAAGAAAATTTTCAAATTGCGAGAACGCAATTTATAGAAGGAGGGGAGAATGTAACACCCCGAGCTTCCATGATACGCTTCTCATTCAATAATGTAATAGCTTGCATTGTACGCAACATCGAGTTCTAACACAATGCAACTAATCAAAGTTGTTGTTATGAATAGTAATAACCACTTTTTAAATTTGTAGAATTTTTATATTTCAAAATGAACTTCATTTTTGTATTCCTAATATTGAAATTAGCCTATGTTGAATTTCTTGTAATTTTCTGAGAACTTCAAAATTTTTATGAATAGTGAAAAATACTTGAAACGACTATTTTAATCAAAATAATTTATAGTGATAAGTTATACTATTGAGTGGTTTTAAAGTATAATCAGAATATATTTTTACCATTTTATCCAATGGTGGTCATTAGAATTAATTTCACTTTGAAATTGGACATAAACAATTGTCAATCTTTTGATATAAATTGTTTCTTAAAAACACGCTATTTGTTGTGACAGTGAGAATTAATTATAAAATTAATTAATGAAAATTATATGTTTGGAATTTCATAAAATAGACATCATTTTTGAATTCAGAATATCAATTATAGCTTCGGGTGAAATTTTGGCATTGTTCTGAAAAACTTCAATTTTTGATGAATAGTGAAACCACTAAGTGGTAGTTAAATAACAGATTTTTCGTTTAAATGATATATTATCACTTCTGTGATTTGATTTTCAAAAATCCTACATACATGGTTGTCATTAAGAAGTAAAATGTGGTTCAATGAGATTAAAATAATTTTTTGGTGAATAGTAACTTTTAAGTTCTTAATCGCGATTAGAGGTAATTAGTGTAGTTTAAGGGTAAAAATAATGTTTTAATAATATGAGATGAGCTTGGCACATGTTCTACCCTCATTGGATGTGCCATGACCGACCAAGAAAATCCATGGGTCAACTTGGGGACCCCATGGAGCCACTTTAGTTGGAAAATGACATAAATACCTTTTATTTAATGTTAAAGTAAAAAATGACACAAACATGAAATGTTTCACCAAAACATTTTTTACATGGGGTTATACAAGTCATATATTTGACTATAAATAGTAATTGGAAAGCTAAAAAGATTTCCTACATCATAGTATTTTTTTTATAATTTTTAGACATTATATAAATTAAATTATTTATGACATCATGATGATGCAGCGATGACCTCATTATTTAATGATTTAAATAAAATGGGAAGATAATGCAAACTCCAAGGCTTACACTTGTCCAAAGCCTATTGGATGAGGCGATTTCGAACCCTTATCACCTTATCCTCGAATTTTATAAGTGTGGGACCTTTAGAATCCGAAAAGCATTGTATAATAATGTAAAATTTCCTTACTTTCCAAGAGTGCCCCTCCTCTCCACTTATAAAAGGCCCCCACCTCTACCAGCTTATTCACACATTCAAACCATTTGGCTCGGCCAACCTCTGCCCAAATACTCTACCAACTTATCCTATTACTCATAGAAGCCTCACTTTGGGCAGAACTCTTCCCAAGGAAGCCTTTGGCTCAAATCAAAAAGATTTACCCGATTTTGAGGTAATGTCTTCTCTAATGTTGTTTTGTTTTATTTTTCTTCTCCAACCCCATAACTCTTTTTATTCATTTTTTTGTAACAACACCAGTATCCTCAATATACTAGGATGTTTTTATAAGAAGGATTCAAGGTACACTTACACACACCTAGATCTAATGGTTAAAGAACATACGGTTTCTGTGGATGGCGAATTTCTGCCTCACGAAACGATGATTGTTCAACACTCATATAACACCTTCAAAGGTGGCCATTAAGATGTCACTATATTTATATATGATATATAATATGTTTATGTTTTACTTATGCTTCTGTATTTCTCATTTATGGCATACTTTATGATTTCCATTATGGGTAAACGCGATAATTTCATTTTCGGAAGTGCGGACTACCGCCCCCTCAAAGTGATTTGAATCGTTAATGCCATATGTGGGATGTATAAAGGATGGAGTAAATGGTATTATACGCTATATTATACTGGAATTATATTATAAATTTATATAATTATGATTTCGTTCCATTAAACACGAAATAGAAATGAAAGTAGCGTTCATGCGTACGTACGGCTTACCATCCCATGAACGGTGCATTTCATTTCTTACCTCTAAATGTTACGTAATATTATAAATGAATGTATATACTGGTTATATATTATATATATGAAATATAAATCATGAATATAATTCTGGAGATAATTGATATTCTACCACATAAACAACTTGTAATTATAAGAAGTTTATTGTTGACTCAAGTACCAAAGATCGACAAAACGACCGTTATTAACTTAAATAATTACATAATGTTCATAACATTCTAATAAGTGATATAAAAAGGATAATGAAATTAAAAATGGTTCTAAATAAGGTATATATTAACTCTAGTTTATTATTCATGAGGTTAATGAATGGTTGAGTCATGTTAGACATGAGGTAAGGGAACTTCTTAACCCAATTTCTATTCTTTGGGTTAATCTCCTACTTTCAAATCTTGTCATGATATTATTATATCCTATCTTGTATTTTTACATTATTTATGTGTAATTATAGTGAATACACATAATATACCTACTTTATAAAAAAATTATCTTTTTAAGGGCTTCGTCTCAATCCCCTTTCATTGAGGCATATTTGGTTTTATAAACAACTTTCTTTTATACTGTGTATAAACCCCTTTGACTTTTACTGTTATTCAAAAGGAATCTTTTTATATGAAGCGTTTTGCTAAATGACAAAAGGGAATGTTTTTATTTCCGTACATATGCGGCGAAAACGACTTCTCCGCCACCATGACCATTATTTGAGTTTCGGCTTCCTCTACAAGCCATCTTTTTTTATTGAAAAATAAATACAAAGTTTTAACATTCTTTTATTTTGGTATTGAAAATGGTTTTGAAAGCGTTTTTATTATATCAATGTGTTGTATTGATATCTTGTGATTGAAATGTGGAAATGTTATGTTTCCTTTATGCATGTTTTATGTGATACGATTATGTTATGGTTTATGATATGTTTAAACCTATTCATAAGAGGAATGTATTGGACTTAATAAGTGACGGGTGGAGCCCGCTATAGCTCCTCGATGCATCGGTAGGTCTCATGAGACAACTAGAGGTGGAATTGGCTGAGGCCCTTTCCCAATTTTATTTATGGTTTTGGCCGAGGCCTTAATCATTTTAGATGTCTTGGCCTAGGCCTTGTCAAAATGTTTCAGAATTTCTGGCATTATACATTCCCTCATTATGAAAGTGGTTATTGATATTGCATGTGATTATTCGACTAGTAGAATATCAATGTGAGTAAGTAAATGGCATTATTTAATTTTATTTTTGCCATATTATTCTGAAGTTCAAGTTTAAAAAGGCTTTTGTTTTAGTTATATATTGCCTTAAATGTTAATGTTTATTTATGAAAGCTTCGGCAATATTGTTATCCTTACTGAGCATCTGAGCTCACCCCTTTCAATGTTTTAATATTTTCCAGGATGTGAAGAAGTATTTTATGAATGACCTGCAGGGATTGTCAGAAGAGGATACGAGTGTGGAATATGGAGACTTTGTTATTGTAGTTTTTCACATTATGATGTAATGTAACGTTTACGAATGTATCTAGTGTTTCCAAGGCTACTAAAATAATCGGTCTTTCGAGACTTGATCTTTTGTGATCAGGCCAATGTTACGAAGTAATGCACCGACTCTGGGTAGCTGGGGTCGGGGTGTTACAGTTGGTATCAAAGGCAGTTTAGTACTAACCTTGGAAGCTATATTTAGATAAACTCTGATTAGAGCACATAGCCCGAAGATAGACTTTAAGGATTAGTATAGAATAACTTCCTAGAGTTTTGGTATTATAGAGATTTTGTGAGTTTTCCGAGCAATACATCCCTGTCTTGATACGAATAGGTAGAGGCGGATCTGGCACAGATGTACCTAGGGGTAAAACCCGAAAACACCGCTTTAAGCTAGACTCGAACGGGAACTGGTGCGCAAAAACGGGCCTTGCTGCACTCTTGGTTACGACACTCCCGGGGGATATGCTTTGGATAATTCTCATTTTCTTTACAAACCACTATGAAGGGTTATGAGTATATACTTCCTCAAAGGAAACATTTCTTTTTTATGATTATGGATTATATCCATAAATAGTTCAATTTATGTAAAGTGCTTTACAAATATGGAATTATGTATTTCATTTCATAAACTAATCTAGTTTATGCCATTGTTTATAAATGGCGCCTAGTGGAAGGAATGCAAACCGTATCAATGCACGCACTCCGTGTAGGGATTGCCCTCCTGCTGAAGATAATTATTGTGGATCTGGTGATACAACTGGTGCTGATCAACTTATTACCATACTGGGACAACTCACTCAGGTTATGAATAATAAACTTACTCATATGGAGCACCCTGATCCGCAACATGGAGGATCAATGTTAGACCGCTTAATGTGGAAACAACCACCAAAATTTAATGGGGGTACAAATCCATTAGTAGCTGAGCAATAGATAAACTCCTTAGAAAAAATATTCCACGCCTTGGGGAGTAGTGAAAGGGAAAAGGTTATCATGGTAGTTTACCGCCTCACTGGAGATGCTGATCAATGGTGGTCATTGATTCAAAACACAAAGGAAGATTATGACATATCGAATATGGAATGGAGGGAGTTCAAAGATCTTTTCTTAGAAAAATACTTTCCTCATGACCATAGATCAGATATGGAAAGGCAATTTCTGAGTCTGAAACAAAAGGAGGATGAAAATGTCGCAAAGTATGAGGCCAACTTTACAAGGTTAGCGAGGTATGATGCAGATTATATACGTAACCCAAGGAGTAAGATTGATCGTTTCTTTGATGCGTTAAAAAAATTTCTCCGTCGAGCATTAGTCTCACAAACCTTCTCGTCATACGAAGATATTGTCTCGTGTTCTATCAAGACAGAAAAGGAATTCTCTAAGTCTTATGACAACAAAGTAAAGCAAGAGAAGAAAAGAACGGTGGAACAAGAGATAGATAAAGGGAAAAAGGGAAAGAAGGATTTTCCGTTATGTGATAATTGTGGGAATAATCACCCTAGTACTTGCCTAAAAGGAATGGGAGTTTGTTATAAATGTGGAGAAAAAGGTCACCAGGCGCGTGATTTCAAGGGAAAGAAAGAGGCTATCAATGTTGAATGCTACAATTGTAGGGAAATGGGGCATTATGCAAATGAATGTCCTAAGAGTCAGGGAAACTTACCTTAGAAAAGGCTAAGGGATCAAGGACAATCTTATGCTGTTACTACAGTTGAAGTGGAATAATTAATGTATTGGTGCTTTTGGACTCATGGATTATATTCTGGTTATTAGAATAATGTGATATATATAAGGATTGTACTGCAGTAGTTGTTGTTTCAGTAAGGTTTTAATATGATGAAGAAAATCATATTTTTTGTATGTGACAATAAGATAAACTTTACTTTGTTTAGGGAATCTAATGTTACAATTGATTTTGGAATTAAGAGACCTTTTAGAGAAAGTCTGGACAGAGGTATTTTGGATAACTATATAGGTTGGAAGGGATTAAGTTGATCTTTGGATAGTATTGTTTAAGGTTAAAAAATTTATGAAGATTATTTTTGGAATATTATAATACTATAGTTTTAGGAAAAGGACAACCTGCAGGGTGGGGCATAACCCTTCACATCGGACAAAGCTGTAGGAATCGAACCCACAACCATAGTGTGACAGGCCTTTATTTCCTACCACTAGCCTACAAGAAGTCTCTGGTTATTACAAAATAATTTTACTAATCTAAATGGTATGTGTTAACATTTGGAACCTTATAGAATTAGGATAAGTATAATATTTTTGAGTTCTATTATCTTTTTGAGTGAAAGATGAGTTGAAGGTTGACACTCTAATTGTCAAGCATAAATATATATATACATATCTCTTATTCAATGAATAAATTAATTCTTAAACTTTAGTAAAGGGATATTAAAACAAAAAAATGTGTTATCCTAATACCTTATGTGTTGTTGAACTGATGATATTTTAAATCAACATAGATTGAAGGCTTTGAGGCCCTCAATTTGACAGTTGATTGTGATTGATGACCTCAATCACTCCCTACAAATATTTACGTTTTTCCTCCAATTATATGTCTCTAATTTCCACCAATGTTCTCTTAATCGAGATCATAATTGGGAGGTGACTTTTTCATTTCCATTTCCCTCTTATTAAGGCTAGATTTTATTAATCTTATTGTCGATGTGGGTTTTCCACAAAGGTATTTTCTCTTTTCAACCTTTTATTTATATAGAAAAATTTCAAATTGCGAGGACGCAATTTATTGAATGAGGGGAGAATGTAACACCCCGAGCTTCCATGATACGCTTCTCATTCAATAATGTAATAGCTTACATTGTACGCAACATCAAGTTCTAACACACTGCAACTAATCAAAGTAGCCGTTATGAATTGTAATAACCACTTTTTAAATTTTTAGAAATTTTATATTTCAAAATGAACTTCATTTTTGTATTCCTAATATTGAAATTAGCCTATGTTGAATTTCTTGTAATTTTCTGAGAACTTCAAAATTTTTATGAATAGTGAAAAATACTTAAAACAACTTTTTTAATAAAAATAATTTATAGTGATATGTTATACTATTTAGTGGTTTTAAATTATAATTAGAATATATTTTTACCATTTTATCCAATGGAGGTCATTAGAATTAATTTCACTTTGAAATTGGACATAAACAATTGTCAATCTTTTGATATAAATTGTTTCTTAAAAACACGCTATTTGTTGTGACAGCGGGAATTAATTATAAAATTAATTAATGAAAATTATATATTTGTAATTTCATAAAATAGACATAATTTTTGAATTTGGAATATCAATTATAGCTTTGGGTGAAATTTTGGCATTGTTCTGAAAAACTTCAATTTTTGATGAATAGTGAAACCACTAAGTGGTAGTTAAATAACTGATTTTTCGTTTAAATGAAATATTATCACTTCTGTGATTTTATTTTCAAAAATCCGACATACATGGTTGTCATTAAGAAGTAAAATGTGGTTCAATGAGATTAAAATAATTTTTTGGGGAATAGTAACTTTTATGTTCTTAATCGTGATTAGACGTAATTAGTGTAGTTTAAGGGTAAAAATAATGTTTTAATAATATGAGATGAGCTTGACACATGTCTTACCCTCATTAGATGTGCCATGGCCGACCAAGACAATCCATGGGTCAACTTGGGGACCCCATGGAGCCACTTTAGTTGGAAAATGACATAAATACCTTTTATTTAATGTTAATGTAAAAAATGACACAAACATGATATGTTTTACTAAAACAATTTTTACATGGGGTAATACAAGTCATACTTTTGACTATAAATAGTCATTAGAAAGATACAAAGATTTCCTACATCATAGTATTTTTTTTATAATTTTTAGACATTAAATAAATTTAATTATTTATGACATCATGATGATGCAGCGATGACCTCATTATTTAACGATTTAAATAAAATGGGAAGATAATGCAAAATCCAAGGCTTACACTTGTCCAAAGCCTATTGGATGAGGAGCTTTAGAATCCTTATCACCTTATACTCGAATTAAATAAGTTTGGGACCTTTATAATCCGAAAAGCATTGTATAATAATGTAAAATTTCCTTACTTTCCAAGAGTGCCCCTCCTCTCCACTTATAAAAGGCCCCCACCTCTACCACCTTATTCACACATTCAAGCCATTTGGCTCGGCCAACCTTTGCCCAAATACTCTCCCAACTTCCCCCTCTTACTCCTAGAAGCCTCACTTTGGGCAGAACGCTTCCCAAGGAAGCCTTTGGCTCAAATCAAAAAGAGTTACCCGATTTTGGGGTAATGTCTTCTCTAATGTTGTTTTGTTTTATTTTTCTTCTACAACCCCCTAAACTCTTTTTATTCATTTCTTTTGTAACAACAAAAGTATCCTCAATATACTAGGATGTTTTTATAAGAAGGATTAGAGGTACACTTACACACACCTACATCTAATGGTTAAAGAACATACAGTTTCTGTGGATGGCGAATTTCTGCCTCACGAAATGATGATTGTTCAACACTCATATAACACCTTCAAAGGTGGCCATTAAGATGTCACTATATTTATATATGATATATAATATGTTTATGTTTTACTTATGCTTCTGTATTTCTCATTTATGGCATAATTTATGATTTCCATTATGGGTAAACGCGATAATTTCATTTTAGGAAGTGCGGACTACCGCCCCCTAAAAGTGATTTGAATCGTTAATGCCATATGTGGGATGTATAAAGGATGGAGTAAATGGTATTATACACTATATTATACTGGAATTATATTATACATTTATATATCTATTATTTCATTCCATTAAATACGAAATAGAAATGAAAGTAGCGTTCATGAGTACGTACGGCTTACCGTCTCCATGAACGGTGCATTTCATTTCTTACCTCTAAATGTTACGTAATATTATAAATGAATGTATATACTGGTTATATATGATATATATGATATCTAAATCATGAATATAATTCTGTAGATAATGGATATTCTACCACATAAACAAATTGTAATTATAAGAAGTTTATTGTTGACTAAAGTACCAAAGATCGACAAAACGACCGTTATTAACTTAAATAATTACATAATGTTCATAACATTTTAATAAGTGATATAAAAAGGATAATGAAATTAAAAATGGTTCTTAATAAGGTATATATTAACTATAGTTTATTATTCAGGAGGTTAAATAACGGTTGAGTCAAGTCAGACACGAGGTAAGGGAACTTCTTTACCCAATTTCTATTCTTTGGGTTAATCTCCTACTTTCAAATTATGTCATGATATTATTATGTCCTATCTTGTATCTTTACATTATTTATGGGTAATTATAGTGAATACACATAATAGACCTACTTTATAAAAAAATGATCTTTTTAAGGACTTCGTCTCAATCCCCTTTCATTGAGGCATATTTCGTTTTATACACAACTTTCATTTATACGGTGTATAAACCCCTTTGACTTTTACGGTTATTCAAAAGGAATCTTTTTATACGAATCGTTTTGCTAAACGAAAAAAGGGAATGTTTTTCTTTCCGTACTTATGTGGCGACAACGACTTCTCTGCCGCCGTGACCATTATTTGTGTTTCAGCTTCCTCTACAAGCCATCTTTTTTAAATGAAAAATATATACAAAGTTTTAACTTTCTTTTATTTTGGTATTGAAAATGGTTTTGAAAGCATTTTTATTATATCAATGTGTTGTATTGATATCTTGTGATTGAAATGTGGAAATTTTATGTTTCCTTTATGCATGTTTTATGTGATATGATTATGTTATGGTTTATGATATGTTTAAACCTATTCATATGAGGAATGTATTGGACTTAATAAGTGACGGGTGGATCCCGTTATAGCTCCTCGATGCATCGGTATGTCTCATGAGACAACTAGATGTGGAATTGGCCGAGGCCATTTCCCAATTTGATTTATGGTTTTGGCCGAGGCCTTAATCATTTTAGACGTCTTGGCCGAGGCCTTGACAAAATGTTTCAGAATATCTGGCATTATACATTCCCTCATTATGAAAGTGGGTATTGATATTGCATGTGATTATTCGACTAGTAGAATATCCATGTGAGTAAGTAAACGGCGTTATTTAATTTTATTTTTGCCATATTAGTCTGAAGTTCAAGTTTAAAAAGGCTTTTGTTTTAGTTATACATTTCCTTAAATGTAAATGTTTATTTATGAAACCTTCCGCAATATTGTTATCCTTACTGAGCATCTGAGCTCACCCCTTTCAATGTTTTCATATTTTCCATGATGTGAAGAAGTATTTTATGAATGACCTGCATGGATTGTCATAAGAGGATATGAGTGTGGACTATGGAGACTTTTTTATTGTAGTTTTTCACTTTATGATGTAATGCAACGTTTACGAATGTATCTAGTATTTCCATGGCTACTAAATTAGTCGGTCTTTCGAGACTTGATCTTTTGTGATCATGCCAATGTTACGAAGTAATGCACCGACTCTCGGTAGCTGGGGTCGGGGTGTTACAAAAAAATAGTATTTTATATTTTAGTAATTATAAATATGTTTGGAATAACATAATTTTTATCATTTATATCACATAAATTCATTAATTATACTTGTATGATTCCATGTAAATTGTTAGTGAAAGACGAATCACATTGTTTCGTGAGGCGGTAGTCCGGTATACACACGAAAGACGTTATCTTATCTTCTATGAATTGAAAAAACAAAAAATTATATCTTTTATACTTAATAAATTGGTATAATTATTATATAAATATCATATATATAATTTATATCCATCATTATACCCAACAAGGGGAGATGATAATGAAAAAATGAATGACATCGGTTCATGAGGCGGTTGTCCGTCGTACAAACAAATGATGATTTTTTAAACGATTTGATGGATTTAATAATGGTATTAGGTCATAAAAATAACATAGAAACAAAAAATTATATTAAATATATTGATCTATTATATCATAATGGTTTAATATTAATTTATGGAGGTGAAAGAAGAAATAAAATCGAATCTTTATTTAACAAATGTTGCCTTTTCTTCAGGTAACCTCTATAGGACTGCCCCAAATAACTTCTTAGGTAGGATTTATGTACAAAAATGGATTTTAGGATGATTTTATGGATTTTGGGATGTTATTTAAGAAATTATTATCTGAAATAATGGTGTTAATGTGTGAAGAAGATAGTATAGTGTTCGACCATTTATACGTGAAGTGAGTCAAAATGATTTATTTTTTTGAAATGAAAATGGTTTACCAACCTCATTAAACAGTAAAAAAGGGTTTAAATTAGATTATTATAAATAAATATTAATTATTATATATAAATATGTGGATAAAATAGGTTTTTACAAGTTTTTGGGTAATTTAAACATTATCATTTTGGATAAATACATCGGTAAACCTATTTTTACATTAACAACGATAAATATTTTAATTTTTTTTTAATTTAGACCATATAAAAAAATTATGTTATTAATATTAAATAATATAAATTATTATTATTCCATATAATGATTTAATTTTTCAAAATTCCACTCACATTATTGTAAAAAAATAATTTTAAAATTAATTTCATAGACGTGACTAGAATGGCGTTTTGCAAAGAGATAATGTCCAAAAGTTTATAATATTTTTACAACAAACATAAATATAAAAATGATTACAATGACATATATTCTAGTAAAAGATATTATATTGACATATTTTTTTTCAAACCAATTGAAAATAAAATATATCTTTATAAATAATTTAAATGAAAATAAAACACTCAGTTACAAATCCTTATTTTCTCTATACATTGAATACGGAAACAATTTAGAAAAATTCAAAAAATACCATTAGGTAATTTTGATATGATTATTTCAAAAACTAAGTTCATGTTTTCAAATAAATTTTACATTATTAATAAAATTTATTTTAAATTATGCGTGTAAAGCATTAAAAAACAACACTTTCAAAAAAATATGCTTTTTTGGAAAATATTTTTTTTTTAAAAATGATTCATATTTTTATTTATTATAAAGAGATATAAAAAAATTAATGTGTATAATAAGTACTTTTCAAAATTTATTATCCATATTTGTACCCTACAATTTAATTTCTATGTGATCAATGTCATGTTTAAATAAATGTTTAATAAAGTATGTCAGTTTATTGAAACTCAATGTGTCATGTGTCACATGATATTGAAGAATATAAATTAATTCTAAAAGAAATATATTGTAAATAGATTGGGTATTAGAAGAATCCCTCAGATTATTCTTTTATGTTATACCAATCTTGATGACCTTGTAAAATGGAATCATATAAAAGGGGTGAGGTCGGATACTCCGTAAGGTTAAATATAGGTGATAAAAATGCAAATATCACAGGGGATCACAAAATTATCATATGGGTATAATCAAATTACATAAGAAAATTCATAACTAATAAATAATATATAATAAATAATTTCATATAAATTGGAATATCATATTAGATGAATCAAAATTGTGTATAAACATGATTCAATAAACATGATCTATGAGAGTTTAAAAAATAAATGTAAATATGAATAGAATAGTGAAACCACTTTAAAATATGGAACATATATTGGTATAGGGAATCAAAACATCATGAGACACACCACTTGTTCCCATTATTATGATATAGAAAACATTACATGCATATGCCTATCATGTTAGATATAAACAATTAAAAAGTGTATTTGAGTGAAATATATGACTCCACCAATCAACATTCATAAATAAGATTGTCATAATTAAATAAATCATTCATCATATCATATATAGCACCTGGGAGGAGAACGAGTTTAATTCAACATAGCATAAGAAACCCATAAAAATAAAATATGATTAATATTCTTTTCAAATTAATACAGATAAGGAAGTTGTCATCATGATAAACCCATGGAAAATAAATAGGTGTCCAAATATATAGAGTAATTATCTATGTAAATACCATTCACTCAATAAGATAATGTATTTGATATTTACATGATATAGGTAAAGGGATTATTAATATGAAACAAATATTACATAATCAATCGATGTATGAAATCTATGTGAACTCTATTCAATCAATGGAATCAAATGTAGGGTATTTATAGAGGATATGCATTGGAAGGAAATTTACAGTTATACACCGAATGTTATTAAGTAAGACAATGGTATTGATGCATCATTTCTCCAAAAGAAAAGGATATTTGATAATCCGTCAAGAAAAATAAATAGTACGATTACATATTATAATAATTCCTGATCAATTACAATAAATGTTAAAAGGTAATGATTTTGATGAAAAATATGTATAAGTAATTTTGGAGAAAAATCACATTACAAATAAGAAATATGATCTTTTTAAATAATTTCTAATGATATATTTTTGAAGTCAACTCTATAAAATTGTTTTTATTTTTGAAACCATTAAAATATATATAGAATGTTTTTGGTAAATTTCCAAATGTGGTTTAAATATGTGTTCCCTATAAAATTGTTAAAATATATCATTTTCAATATATTTTTAAAATGGTGAGGTTACAGTCAACTTGTAAAAGTTTTTTTCAAAATGTGATGTAAAAAAATTGGACAAATTATATGATTAAATAAGAAACATAAATATTAATTCCATTTAACCCCAAAAATATTATTATTATAAATATTTTGTGGAAAATAATTGATATACCCTTATATAAAAACCCATATCGTAAAAGGACCATTAAAATTTCCTTTTAAAAATTTTTAAATTAAATTTTTAGATTCAATGAAAATAATCTATATTTGGTTTAAAAAATTTATAAGATGACATTATTAGAATAGAATATATAGAAATGAAAAAAGATCAATCTTGGGGGAGGATGATCATTCCTGATAACATTACACTTTTATGGGATATAACATTCATATAAGAATCTTTGAATGAAAATACACATTATACCCTGAAAGATAAAATTTAAATTCATGAAATTTAATGGAATCATGACAAAAAATGATAATTATTAGTTATTTTAACCATGAAAAAAATAATGGTGTATAATATAAACAATTTTCAAGGAATTCAATCTTAAGGAAAAGAACCCCCTTATATGTCTCCTCTCTTGATTGATTGTACTCTAAACTCCTTTATAAAAAATAAAAATATCTTAATAACTTATTTTAGAAACATTTTTATATATATATAATTTTATAAACATCATTTATAATTATTTTTTATATTTATATTATATAGTTTTTTCATATTTTTGATGTTGGGCATGGGTAATCCGGACCATTTTTAACTTGATTCAAGAGAGTGGTATTGGTATTTGTTATTATTAAAAAGTTCATTATTTCAAGTTTAATAATTTTACTATAATGGATGACTTATATTTATTTATGAGGTTTTACTTTTATTTTAGAGGTTCTCTAATATTTTTCCAGATGTTGAAATCAATAATGAACTTTTTTCCTATAACTTCTAACATAAAAATGATGTTTTCTTATATATTTAGTTATATATTGTTGTATCTTTTGAAAAATTTTAAAAAATCATTATTTAAATACTTATATAATATTTTACAAGTAATTATATTCATATAAACATCCATGATACAATTTGACACGATTTTTCATATAGCTGGTGAATTCAAACCAAACATGAACATATCATGCATAATGTGTTTTTATGAGGTAATTTTTTTGTGATATCATGAAACAAGAAGCATAATGATATCATTTATTATTTATTATGGAGGAATATAATAACTATTGCAACCAAAGATTAAAATACATAAGAATTGAAAAAAAATTCATTATATTTCATACATTAGAAAAACACACAGCCAAAGTGCATAATCGTTTTGTGCCTTTGGAAACATTAAAACATTAACAACTTGTTTATAATACATATACATCTTTTCCTGACCATTTATTCGTAACTGGGGCCCTTTTTGACAAATCATACTCAATAAATTTCTTCATATCCTGAGGAAGGCAAATATATGAAATGGTGAGTTTGGTTTCTTGGTAAAGGTAAACCCGGAAGATACATATGTATAACATGAACATAAATTATTGAGATCATACGAACTCATTTTAATATTCTAATATGCATACAAAAGATCCAATAAAAAATTCATGGAATAAATATCAGTAGATAAATCGTAATATAATCAATAAAAATGAGCCATGGGAGTATAAAAATGGAATATGACATGGAATATTTGTCGTACACACAAACCTATAACTTTTTGAGTATGTATTAATAAAAACATGTCCATTTGTTATATTAAGGACATGAAATCAAGCCCCTACATAATCTTATGAACATAAAATCAGGTCCTTGTATAAAATTATGACATGAAGGATAGGTATATTCATAACATTGTGAACATGTAATCAAGTTCATGCATAATATTGTGAACATGTAATCAAGTTCAAGGATAACATATTTGAACATGTAATCAAGTTCTCATATAAATTTATTTAAAACATAATCAGGTTCACCTATAAAATTTTTAGTCTTGAGTTATCCATTATTACTCAATAAATTAGAGGGATATATAGGTCCCACCCAATACA
This sequence comes from Viscum album, assembly GCA_963277665.1. Classification (NCBI taxonomy): domain Eukaryota; kingdom Viridiplantae; phylum Streptophyta; class Magnoliopsida; order Santalales; family Viscaceae; genus Viscum; species Viscum album. The sequence continues at coordinate 1,077,760,616 of OY728145.1, read as the reverse complement.
CAATGTAAATCATATATGTGTTCTATTGGAACAAAAATCATCATCTCATCAGAACTTGTGTAAGGAAATGAGTTTCATAGGCATTTTATCATAACATAACTCATGGAAAAGAAATAGTATTCAAAAAAATCGTTCCATAAAAAAAATAAAAAAAAAATAAAAAAATTGAGGATAGTATACATGAATAAAATAACTATTAAATCATTATTAACATAATAAAATGTTATCTTATATGGAGATTAATTTTGAAATATCACTAGAAATAATCATTAAGAAAAATATAGTTTCTTTATATTTAAAACCTTTATTATTTAAATGATAAATAATAAAAGAAAAATTTTATTTTTAAAATAATCATTTAATATTATAATAAAATATTTGATTTATTAATGATTCATCACATAAGTAAAATTTAGTAATGTCTTATAAGTTTTAATAACATTTAATTCATATTTTTTGTAAGAAAAGTCATAAAGAACCTCTTTTAGAATAAAATAATACAATAAAAACTTTTTTAAATTGTAAAAAATTATTATAAATGAACTTATACCATCATAGAATTATATTAAAAAAATTATGAACCAATTATGGAACTCATCTATATGGGAGAAAAAAATGTACATACAGGTAACATTGGAAAACATATTTTTTAAGAGAATGTTCCTTATCAATATCATATCGTTGAAGTGGAAATTAATAAAATGAAATGAATATGTGTATCCATATTAAATAAAAATAAGAAAAGGGGGAATAGAACATGATATATTCAAAATTCATTTCACACATGAGCATATAATGACATAATCAAGATGTATAAGTTCAACCCAATAAATGAAAATAGAGTTAAGAAATCCCTTACATTTTGAAATCAATTGAATTATATGCACTATAAAAGTAATAATAATAAAATGAAATAGTTAATAAAATAAAGATAATGGTATTAATTATATTATATATTAATTTTTATAATATATACCACATACAATAAATGGAATTATGCATAAATCTCACAAAAGTGAAACTGAGACGAGAAACCCTTACCTCATGATTCAATGTAGTTTTCATTTGTAAAACTAAACTATAATGATATATATAATTTTACTAATTAAATAATGAACCAAATTAATTTTTATAATACTTTATATGATATTTTTGTAACATCTTACCACCCATTCATTAATAATATTTAATGATTTCCACTTTTTAGGGTGTTTTTGTTTCACGATTCTCATTGTTAGTTCATTTGTGTCTAACAATGGATTTTCATTTAGAATGGTAATAAAACCATATAAGTGTAATGAAATAGTATTAATAAAACTCCATATGTTTAAATGGTCCACATTTTAATTTTTCTATCATACATGAGGATAATACATTTGACAAAATGTTAATGATAAATGGTTAGTTTATTTTGGAGGTTTTTCTGAATACCATAGACTAGTTTAATTTTATTTAATATGATGACTTTATATAAGTTAAATTACCTGAAATAGATTATTATATACTTATAAAAATCTTATTTATCCATAATAATAATAATATGTCTTGAAATTATGGCCTTAATGGAAAATAAACAAAACCATTATTCACAGAGGCGATTAATCAACATAATTTGGACAATAGTTTCAATTATTTGAATAAGGGGAGGAAATAAAATTAATGATTATGATAATTTAAATTAGAAACATAACACAATATAAAAATTATTTTGGAGTTATCATTATTTTATGGATGAAGGAGGTGAGGATATAATAGAAAAATAAAAGAAATTATGAGAGGTTTCTTGAGAAAATTACCTTTTGAATATCACCTCAATATAGAACCCCTTTAGAACAATGGATTTAGTTGTTCAAGAATACAAGCATCATTCGGACATGGTTATATTAATAATGAGAGGTATTGGAAGATATTTGAGTATCATTATGTCTTTTTATTTAAAATGGGGGTGGTGACAGGTGGTATTTATTCGGAAGGAGAGGTGGGTTTAATTGATTAAATAAGGAATATTTTATAATTAAAGAAGACCACATTGAGGTAGAATTAATTTAAACTAATTATATATTTAATTAATGTTTTATAGGATGGTTATGGTCCATAAATACCTCTAAGACCCATTAAAATTTGAATTTTTTATTTATTTTATGCCATTTTCATTTAAGTTAATTTTTTTTAATTTTACCTATACTAAAGTAAATAATTTTTTTCACATTAAATTATTTATTTATAAAAATAAAAATTACCTTAAAAATAATTTTTAACTTATTCTTCGAAATAGAAAATCAAAATTACCAAATTCTATTCAAATATTGGTAAAAAATAGATTTAAATTTGATCCAACCGATCTAACATGAATACTAGCTATTAAAATGAAAATGGACATATGTGGGAAATGTTTTTATATTTAATTTCATTTTTAAATTGAGAGAAATGAAATAAATTTGATTTATTGATGTATAATTGGACTAATTATACTTTAATAAAATTTAATATTTAATTTAATATTTTAAAATATATTTATGAAAAGTTAGTTTTCAATTAAAATGAAATATTTTTCACTATTCATCAAAAAATGAAACTTATTAAAAAAATACCTAAAACTCGTCCTAAATTAATATTATATCCCTATTTTAAAATTGAATATTATTTTTTCAAATAAAATTAATTAAATTGAAAAAAAAATTCTTTTAAAATAGTTGAAACATTAAAAGGATATAAAATTTCCATTTCGAAAAGTATATCCTTTTATGCATAAAATATGATTTATTCTTTTCTTAAGCCTATCAAACATATTCGATGAGCCAAAAAAATTATTTAATATAAAACCTCTAAATTTTCTTAATTTAATTCATTAATTGTGATCAATTTAATATTTTATGATAAAATTCTAGTCTATGAATGAAAATAATATTTTATAAAAACACATCCATTATGTTCAATTGGTCTTTATTTTCATTTCTGAATAATTGGTAAAAAAGAATTAATTTTATATAAATTTGTAAAATATATTTTTATAATTTAGTTAATCTCATTCATTCCTTCTATTATAATGACTAGGTGATAACTATCATAATTAAAAAAATTATTTTTCATTTCATTTATTGTCCGGATTTTGTACGATGTATGTTATAAAAGGTATTAAAAAAGTGAAATAACATAAAATAATTTGGTGTTAATTTCTACCCCCATAAAATTAATTTATCCCTTTAAATTCATAATGTAGTATAAAATTAATGAGGATAACCCTGCCACTTCACATCCTTAGGTTCTCATATATTCCTTAAACTGTTAGTTTCACCATAAAACATTAACCTGGTGAGTGGGGTTTTTTCATAGAACATCATCTTTATGATCCCAAATCAGTAACAGTTGTTTCTTATAAGAATGATCTTATTTATTTTGTATGACCTATGATATTGGGTCATGTGATGGATCAGGTATATACTTCATCAAGAGAGATACATGGAACATAACATGAGCTTGTGTGAGATTCAGTGGAAGATCTAATCAATAATATTCCATCCTGATATGATAATGATTTTTTTAAAAAAAAATTGAATTACTAAAAATTTGAAATTAAATCTGAAAATAAAAGGTATATGTTTGAAAATATTCAATGTCGTAATCCTATATTGGATAAAAAGAAAAAAACCGACTCTTAAAAATATTGAAACTATAATTTCATGATCACCATATAACATGGATTCTGATTATGAGAATATTATAAGAATGTGAAAACATGTAAATGGAAGTGAATTATGACTATCATGTTTTGATGGTTAATAATGGAGAACATGGGTATTATATGGTTAATGAACACAAGTACATAGACCATATACTTCAAAAAAAGGACCATGATATCGTCATAAATGTTGATAAATGATTCAAATTTTACTTAAAACCCATTTCAAAAGATGTACATTTTTATTTAATCTCATAAGTATGATATAACTCTTTTGTTATGGAATAATTTATTACACCATATAATTTTGTTGAAATTTCAATCCTACAATAATGATGGAACATAATATCTATAATGGCATTGAAAATCATTTTTCTATTTCTAGTTATCGTCATAACAATAATGATTATCATGAGTTATTCAATATTTATAAGTATTCATATAGTTATGTAATACATTAATCATAATACCACATCTAATGTTTAATGTAAAAAATCATAAATTCATTTACCCTTATGAACCTTCTAAAATATAAAACTTAAAATCTTTTGAAAGAAGGTTCTTAAAAATCCAAATATCAACATGTCATTAACCCCCAAAAAAACATATTGTGTCTCTTAACATTTACATAAAAAAATTTGAACAATGTCATCATGTATTATCTCTAAACAAGGTAATAATCTGAAAACCAACATTGAATATTCACATGATTCTTTATTCCATATATGATAAAGATTCATCTATGAAAACATTTTCAGTTAATACTTCATTTGATCCTTGTACCGATATAATATGTCATTTCACTATTCCATTATCCAAGAATATAATCAAATTAAATTTCACTAATGGATGAAATATAATATTTTCAAAGGTACTATTAATTCAAAAAAAATAATGAAATTTTCAAAGATGTATTGGAGAATAATTTTCCTTTAATTATCATGGTTCACTTCATCAATTATGATAGCATAACCTTTTCCCTCAATCCTTATCTGTTTTTGGGTCATGCCATCCATATTAGTCCTTGGATTAGAGCCCTTATTAAATTAATTCACAAAATCATTGTAATTGAATCATTGAATTTTTGGAGGTCCACTATTTGGTGATTTATCATTATGCCCATATCTTTGGAAATAAAATTCTTAATTACCTTCTTTCCCACACATAAAACATTTAACTTTCCCATAAAGACAATTTCCTCAATATTTCATTCGTCACTTTTAGAATAAATTAAATATAATATTATTATATCTATAGTTTTTATATTTTCCTTGGAATTATACATTTTTTCTTATCGTAAATGTGAGAATGAAGGGAATCATCAATATATCTTTGTTTATAATGAATATAAGGAAGGTAATTAAGGGATAATATGTTCTTCAATCATAAAAATCCATGTATTCAATTTTATATTTATTCCTTGTATTCTTGATAAAGTTCAACCACATATTATCTTCACATTCCAGGAGATATGTTCTCAACTTAACATTTTCATGATCAGAAAATAGAGAATGAATAATATCTTTTCAGTGGTATATATCCATTAGTCTGTAAATATGAGATCATTCATTCCACTAAAAATAGGTGGATGTTTACATAAGAAGGATTCAAGAAAATATTGTCCCCAAATTTGGTCATTATTAAACTAATTATGATTCATGTCCTGATACGGTTGAGTGTTCATAGAATTATGGATTTTCATTCAATGTTCTATAAAAGTTTGTTGCCTAGGAGGGCCATCACTGAATTGTCTATTTTATTCTTTATTAACATGGTTCATTTGTCTTCCATCAATTGAATAAAACCTGAATGTAGAGTGGTAGAAATAGTAATAACAGTAATTAAATAATATAATCATTGGAATGTTTTATGAAATTTAAATCTATGACACATTAGGTTTAACTTATGTTATTCATGATTGATAAAAAACTCCAGTATTATAACCTATAGTTACACTTAGGGTTCTTACTATGGTTTTACCTTCCTAGCTTCCAAAGTTTAACTAATCCATTTCTCTAAATATAGATATAGAATCCCATGATTTTCATACATATTCATTACAAAATTTTTTTGGAACATTTAATAACTTACACAAACACACTCCCAAAGCCCATATTAGTTTACTACGATTGCAAACATGGAAATAGAAACAACTTGTTCATAATGCATCTATATCTTCTCCCATATTTTTCTTCATAACAATAACACTTTTTGATATATCATACTTAATACCATTCTTATTATCATGGGTGAACGAAACATAACGATGGGAGATCTCAGATTCCAAGTAAGGGTTTACATGGAAGATACATAATCAAAACATGACAACAAGTGTATGATAATATAAGAAAATCTTTTGAAGATCACAACCTTCATGTGCAATTTCATATACAATAGTTATTTTCATAATTATTGGCAATTCATAAGACATGAATCATAAGATAATAAAATAACATGATCGAAAAGTGTATAACAATGGGATGTGATGTGTAATTTTTTTGTACACATAACCCTATAACTTTTTAAAAATTTATAAATGGAAACAGGTTCACTAATTTATTTGAGGACGTGTAATGTATACCTTGAACAAACTTATGGACATGAAACTGGGATCACAATTAAACATATATACATGAAATATTGCTCTATTAACAACATTGTGAACATTTAATAATGTTCACTCATAACATTTTGAACATTTAATAAGGATCACTTGTAAATTTTTTGAAGAAGTAAATAGGTTCACATATGTCATCGTTGAACATGTAATCAAGATAACACGTATCATTTTTACTCATGAGTTATTGATCAGTGCCCATAGAATTTTATGGGTATATAAGTCCCACCCATCAAAAAAATAAAATCATACATATTATTTCCACAAAAAACACAAATAATTGACTATATTTCCATGTAAATAAATGAGTTTTATATATATTCTATCAAAAAAGAACCCATGGAATAGAAAATGGATTCATAAAAAAGAATGCAATCATAAACATGAACCACCCATATAAATAATGATGATTGTTTCCTTTACTAATATCCCCATTAATTTATATTTTACATAAATAAATGTTATCTTATATAGAAAGTAATTTTTAAAGACTATTTGAAATAATCTTGGTGGAAAATATCATTTTTTTAGAATATTCCATTATAAAAGAAAACATTCTATTTTGAAAATAACATTGTAATATTATAAATGAAAAATTATTTAATTATAGTTTCATGACAGTGGGAAAATCTATTCATGTTACATATGATAAAAAAATATTCCTTCCATACTTTTGTCAAAAATTTTCATAAAGTAACAATTTTTAAAAAATACTCAAAAAAATACATTAAAAATATTATTAAATAGTAAAACATTAAGTTAAATGACATGAAAACAATTATATGAGTATCTAAAAAAAATTAAATAATTTTGTAAAACATGGATATGGATGAAAATATAGTTTCAAAGGTTACCTAAAAAATATAGTTTTTAAACGAATGTCTCGTATAAGCATCATATCATTGAAGAGGGAATTAATAAAATTAATAAAATATGTTTATCTACTATAAATAAACATAAAATAAGTGGAAATAAAATAAAATATATTAAATATTAATTTCATACTTGATAATATCATGACATAATCAATAAGTAGATGTTTAACCCAATGAATCAATATTAAGGTAAGAAATCCATTGCATTTTGAAAGCAGTCGAATCGTATGAACCAAAAAAGTAATAATTATAAAATGAGTCATCAGATTCCATGATGATAATTATATTCATTTTATGTTAGATAATTGATAGAATATACACTACACGTGTGAAATATGTGGTGAAAATGTATAAATCTTATAGAAGTAAAAGTGATAAAAGAAACCCTTACCCCATGATTCCAATATATTTTATATACTTAAACCTATTTTAAAATATTATAAGATGGTTATTAATTCATTATATTACCATATTAATATTTATAATTCCATATATTATATTTTTATAACATGTCACTAACCATTAATTAATTATATTTCTTTATTTCAATTGTTTTGGGTGCATTCATTTCACGATTTTCATCGTTGACTCATTTGTGTATAATTATAGATTTTCCTGTCAAATGCAAATAAAGATACATACATGTATTGGAATGGTATTAATTAAATTTAAATGGATTAAATTGTCCCATTTATTATTTTCTTTCGTATATGTGGATGATTTAGATGATAGAACATTAATGATAAATGTTTATATTATTTTGATAGATTCTCAAATACCACAGACTTGTTTATTTTTTTATATTATGACTATATATTACTTTTATAATATTAAATAGGTTATAATATAACTATTAGTATCATTTTAAATATAATTATAATTTTATGACTATCCATGATTGCTGTAATGGAAAAAAATAAAATCCTTATTCATGGAGGCAATTAATCTGAATAATTTTGACAGTAGTGTCATTTTTTTCAATAGTATGAGGTAATAAAAAGGGTGGATATAATATATTACATTAGTAACATGAAACTACATTATATAGATTATTATATATTTATCATGACTTTATGGGTGATGTTTTTTAGGATAGTGTAAAAAGAGAAAAGAAATTAAGAATGGTGTATTGAGAAAATTACCACTTTCATACAACCCCCTTGAAGGACAACTTCAGTACCATGGATCTGGTATATTATTGAGAAAATAAGAAAATATATGTTGGTAGAGTGAGGAGTAGATTTTTCTGATGATATATAGGATATTCAAGGCTATTTAGTCAAAATGGGGTGGTGAGGGTGGTACTTGTACTTGGGGAGAGGTGTTATTAAGTGATTAAATAAGGATTATTTTATATTTAAAGACAACCACATTTAGGTGGAATTAATATCAACGAATTATATAGTTAATTAAAAATTTCTAGATTGATAATTACTTGAGATACATTTTCCACAAATTAAATATTATAATTTTAGTTATTTTAATCTCTTACCTTTTAATTGTAACCATTTTTCTTATTTTACATATACTACGTTAAATAATGTTTTACCAGGGTAAATATTTTATGTATAAAAACATAAATTTACATTAAAAATTGATGTTAATATTATAAATACAAATAAGTAATCCATTTTATCATATTAGATTCAATTCATTAGAAAAAAAATTAAAAATTACAATATAGATGCAATTAGAAAAGTGGTTTTTAAAGTGAAACAATTCAAATGTTGGAAGTGATTTTATACTCAATTTCGATGTGAAATTGAAAAAAATGACCTAAATTGGATTTATTGATTTATAAATGAACTAATTATGTTTTAATTGCAAATTTTAAAATAATTTGACATTATAATATATTTAAATGAAAATTTTGTTTTCAATTACAATATAGTATTTTCACTTTTCATAAAAAATGAAATTTATCCAAAAAATACCAATAATTGACCCTAATATAATTTTGATATCCATATTATCCAAAAGAAGTTTTTTTTAAAATTTATTATATGAAATTGAAAAAATTTAACTATAAGACACATGCACAATTAAAAGAATAAAAAATTGACTTTTAGAAAAAAAATAAAACATTTTATGCTTAAATTTTTTATAATTATTATCTTAATTATCTTGAATTTTTTGTATGAGTTCAAAAACTCTGTATTTAATATTATATATATATATTACAATATGATCTTTCACTAATTATGATTAATTGAATGTATTATGATAAAATTCCATTTTCGGAATAAAAGTCATTTTTTTTAAAACATCTTTTATGTTCAAATGGTTTTTATTTTCATTTATAATTGATTAGTAAGAAATGAATTATTTTTATAATAAAATTTTGAAGTTTATTTTCTTAATTTACTTAATCTAATTCATTAATTATATTCCAATATCTTGCTAATAACTATTAGAAATAAAAAATAATATTTTAGAGTTTGTTTAAGATTGGAATTTTGTGCAATGTCAGTTATATAAGAGATCCAAAAATGGTGATATAAGATAAAAAATGGTGTGTTATAATATACATAAATAAATTATTGTAATAAGTATTGGATATGAAAATATTACATAATTTGAATTAACATTTTTCCTGTTAGTATGCTAGTTTTAATGGATTGAATTAAGGATAGTAGTTTAATGATCATATCATTAATTGGGTCTGTCGTTTTTAATAATTGAAATATAATTATATCATAAAAATAATATTTATCCATTAGAAAGCATATAATGTGATAGTGAAAAGGAAAACATATATTAGTCATATTATGGATGTAATAGTCCACACATACACATGGTTAACTATTTCATTTTATATAGAATGGGTGAAATGAGTTATATATTTTATGATTTTTTGAATTATAAATATGTTATAAATATCGTACATTTTTTTAAATTCAGAATTAATACCAACCTTTTAAGGTGTTTAATGAAAAATATACATATTTTTTGTGGAGGAGGTAGTTCGCACACACACAAATGTCATTTCTATTTTCATAGGGAAATGGGATGTGTCTTAAATTTGTTTATCATACATATAATAAAATATTAGTAAGTTAATGAAATTGATTATATAATTTTATGTTTTTGAAAAAAAAATTCATAAATAATAAATGCATATAAAAAATTGAAATATAGAAGAATCAGTTAGAAACCTATGCATCACTACGTCAGTCATCCCTAATTTGAAGTGGGTTAAACCGTTCAATGATCTACTATTGAGAAAAAAAACCTCTATAATGTGGGTATGAGTATTTATGATAAGATTGGTCAAACATTGGGTTGAACTATGGGGTTTTTTAGGAACTCTGAGGAGAGAAGATCCCATTTTCTATTATAAAAATATTGGATTTTTTGTAAATACTAAAAACTTTTCTCTAATGGAAGCTCACTCTCAATAAAAAATTATACAAAATTAGGAAATAATATAAATTATAATATTTTATTTTGAGAAAAATATAAATTCTCAATTACAATTTTTTAATATGTTTGGACCTTTACCTCTAATGTTACTCATTTTTTTACCAATTTGGTTTCAAGTAGTTTTTACCTATGTAATTTATAGATTACGCGCAGAAATAAAATTTTCATTATTATATAAAATGGAATTACGATTCCAAATTCAAATCAATTCTTTATTAATTTTTTATATGTTACTAAAATTAATTATATAATACTAAATGAAAAATGTATTAAAATAATTTCTTAAAATGATATTACATAAATTTGAAAATTTCAATGTGGGTTAATAAAATTGTTTTAAAAAAATATATTAAAAATTAAATGATAAATTTTATATTTTCTATAAAAAAAGGATGAAAAATTTTCCAATTTATACTTATATAATAATAATTTTATATAAATAATGTTATATTTAAAAAATTATTTCTTAATATTCTACGAAAAAAACATTTTTATAAAAAAAATGATAATATAAATTTGAAATTATAAATCCAAATGTAAATTTATTTTATCTAATTTTGAGTTTATAATTTATGAATTTAGCTTCTAAATTAAAATACAAAATATAAAGTAAATCTTGTTTTATTTAAAAATGTTATATTTAAGCATTATGTGTTATTTTATTATTTTATATAAATTTATAATTTCAAGGATGTCAATATTTTAATTCATGTATAATAGTCATTTAAAATTGATTAATAAAATTTAATAAGAAAAATTATTCAATGCCTAAAAAAATAATTAAAAAATGAAATATTACATTTATACTAAATGTGCTTTAACAAATACTATTAAATATTTATATTCTAAATTTCAATTTCATTAATCCATTGATATTAACATATTTATTTGAACTTTATATATACATGATATTATATTTTCATCATAATGATGTTAAAATTTATTCATAATGCTTGATTATATATATTTATAATATTTTTATATCATATTTATAATTCATTATATATTAAATTATTTTAAATTCACAAAATTGAAATACAAAAATTCAGAATTACTATTGTGTTCATGAACAATGGACATATTTTCAATGACCATATTGGAAGGGACCATATTTATAATAACCGTGTTTTCAATGGACATATTTAGTTCATATAAATATAGACATCCTGTATGATTCATTCATTCCACCCTAACATCATGTAGAATATTTATTATTAGATATTATAGATTCTAAATAATCCTCTCTACTTACATGGTTCTCTTCCTCATTAATGATTTTTCATTTCCATCAGTGATCGTCAATTATGAAGATGGTCTGGGATATTTCTATGTCATGATGATTTAATTGTTTTAAATCTATTTTCCCTTATTTATTTGTGAACATTTAACGGATGTATTTTATCCATAGTGAGTAATAAATAATTGTGTGAAATATTTAGTTTTATGTTAGTATATTATAAAATTCCACATATGTATGAATAAATTTGTTTTCGATCGATTTATATCTCTTATAAAATATTTACTAATAGAAATAAATTCCATTAAACAAATAGAAAAGAACTATAAATAAAAACATCTAAATTATAAATATAATATGCTTCCAAAAAACTAGGGGAATTACATTATCCCTATATTAAATTAATTGAGAGCACATAATTTTTTTCTAACGAATTGTATTAGGAGAGAGTTTTGTAACCCAACTTATTGGGGCCTTCCTAGATGGAAATGGATCGAGTATGACAGCACAAACATACCAACAATAGGTCAGGGTTACTGAACAAGTCTGAGTAGGTTTATCACACAAATTGGAGGCATTAACCTAGAGTATTAATAAAAAACTCAATTATACAAACATCAACATAATATAGAATGTGTAAAAACTAGGTAAAATGTATGCATAGTACCTATCCCACATCAAAGAATGATACGTATATAAAGAAAAATGTTTCCAATAAATGACTACCCAAACAGTAAAAGTGTCTAACCTGTGATGGTATGGAAGGGACTCTTACAAAATTCACTCTTGTAACTAAAAAGTATATCTAGATCAAATATACTCTAACAACTCCTTCTCTTCCAAGGACACCATCAAGCTGAATTTTATATGTATAAAACAAGAAATTTGTTGGTAAATCCTATGTATGTGTGATTATATCATACTTTATTGGACAAACATAAATCGTCAAAAAACAAGAATAAAGATATATATTCTGAGAAAAACCAAAAATATAAGTCAATTAGGATAGTGAGAAAATAATATAAAAATAAACACAGATATGATGAAGACAAACATATGGTCTCATGTTTGGTCACAAAAATACTGAATTATTAGAATTTTGATTAATAATTTTAGGTAACAATTGTCTGTTACAAATCACTCAAAATTTTATGCAAATATTGATGGTCCTCATCCGAATTTCCATGATCATCAAGCATCTGCATGAATAAGTACTCGTTGGATATCAAAAGATCTTAATACATTGGTAGATGATCACACTAATGGCCTGTAGGTGATACATTACCCTAACGAATTTATATTACTTGATATGGGAATGATTCCAATGTATGTTTGAAATGTGACACCAAAAACAATACCTTTGGGGAAATAAATCGAAAAGCATTAAACTTGGACCTCATGGAAAATATAACCTCTAATCCACCTAGGGAATCTCAATTCGAATTCTCAAGACTAGCTGTGATACTTATCTACCAAGTAGAATGATCAAGGGAAAACACATTAGATTAGGGTAACATACCTAAATAATCTAAAATGAGGGAACACATCCAACTGATACCTGTAGAGGGAATGAAATTTTTTGAACTAAAATAGGGAACAGAACCAACTAAATAGAAATACTGAACACAACAATTAATGCTCATCTAAACTGAAGTGATCAAGGGACTCATCCTACCATGTAAAAAGTAGATAGTATGTGTAAGGAGTACATGGAATGTCCTACAAATTCTGTTGTCACTCGTGTCATTTCCCATGTCCATCAGCCCAAGGCCATGTTCTTTGGATGTGCATGCGTACATGGTTTCTCCTAGTTTATCTGGTCATACATGTTTCCTTGGAATTGTAAGGTCCTATATATCCTAGGGATACACAATGATCTATTATCATTGGTACACCTATCAGGTTTAATGTTTTACATGTTGTGTGATTTTTTTCTCTCCCCGAAAACCCTTGTGCTGAAAATGCGGACCACTCTATGTGTTTTCCTCTCGATTATCTGTGGTATAGTTTTGATTGTTTCATAATCTCTATATTGATCTATGTGTCCCACAAATAAACTCTAACACTATCAATTATACCAACATTCATACTAATAATCAAAGATATAGTATTAGACATTCATGGTTTTCACCGATGTCTAGATTCCATCAACCAAATCTGATCATGGTTCTTTCCCATCGCACTACACCACCCATACACTGAAACCCTCAAAATGAGTCATCCATCATAACTCCCAATTGACCCCATCCATCATCATGAACTATTATCATTCCAATTATAGTAATCCCAAACCAATGATAATGATCCATTTATCTAAATAACAATTTATGAATGATCGCTCACAAGGTATTTGTAAAACCACCTTGTAAAATAAATATGGATAATGATCATATGTGGAATGAGGAGAGTAGTCAATAATGTAAAACCATCACTAATGAACTATTGGAAATTTTTTTATCTTCCATTAATTTTCACGAAAGAGAAAAAGAATAGGACAAAAAATTGATATCAAATTCATATTTCATTGAAGATAAATCATCACATGAAAGACATGATCGACCCATGATGCAATCTGTTAGTGTAGTTGACTTTTTTTCATGGTATAAAAAACTAGCATAATTTTTTTTTAAAACATAAAATATTATGTTTTTATTAATTACTAATGATGAAAGGTTACACATAGTTTTCATCGGTGAGATCCACTAACTCATTTGGTGAAGATGGATCCCCTGGAAAACTGATCACCGATCCATTTTATAAAGCGCCAACCTCTCCTCCACTTATCTATTTCATAGCCATTTTTTTATGAGGGAAATGATTTTTTTAATTATGTGGGGTTATATAGTTTAAATTTGTATTAGGGTTTTTAATAAACAATAGTTCAATTTATTTATATATTTAATTATTGTTCCCCCTATGATCGTGCTTTTCCGAAACATCGAGAAAACTGCCTGGTTTTGTCACTCCAAGGGTAAAACCTACATTATGGATTCAATGGAGTCCTCATATTTACCAATTAATCCTATATTTTTTATTGATTCCAATATTTCTAAAAACTCTTTCACATGGGATAAAATATATTTAATATTTTTATTATATCAACATTGAGGCTCCCAGTGCCTTAGAATCTCTTGTTGAATCATCCCCTAACTACAAAAAATATTCCATTATATATTTATATGTATTGAAAGAAAAAAAGTGTAAATATATTATCCCTACCCCAGGTATTTTCATATGAAAAAGTGAAATCATATGAAAAAGGTGATATTATTGATATCGCCATTGGTTATCATGCCACCAGGCATGCATCAGAAAATCATCATGTAGCCACAAAACACACACTATGGGAATAACTCACATAGAAAAATCTTATCCTTATTCTATATTGGGTAAATTATTAATGTAGCTACAAATAAAATTTACATCTCACCCTATTTGATATCTTTTGATGGTTCGTGCACTTACCTCCTCAATTGTGACATGTGGAAGACATTACATACCCTGTCAAATTGCGGTAGTAGAGCCAGTAGGTACACCACCCCATAAAATATTCACTACATCTAAAAAGGGATAAAGATACTATAATATAACTTTCTATCCCATAAAAATCTATAACATCCTCACTGATATGGTAACTTTGTGAAAACATATCCTCCGTTTTAGATCACTAATGTCCTCCATCGTTAGACTATGTATAATTTCTAGTTTCCTTGGGTATACCTCATTTGAGACTGGGTGATATGAACCTTATCTATTATCACACAAACTCTGTTCCCATGAGAGATAAATCTCATAGATTATTCTCCAAAAATTTTGATATATATTTTCACCAATACAAGGCCTCAAATGCTATAATACTAATGGTGGAGTTGTAGTTTTTTCATACGCAATGTCAACAATTGGTAGCTGATCCTCACAATTATGGATAAATTCCAACATAGAATCCTAAATCATGTCCTCTAGAACCTGAATGGTCTTCTTAGTAGGTGATCTATCTTGAGTTGAAATTTCATTCCCCAACATAACTAAGTCCTAAAGGCCACAAAAAATCATCCTCATAATCATGATGTCATGTGAGTGTTAATGTCTAAAACGAACATTGAAGGAAGTAAATGATGTTAGACTATCTCTTTAAGGTACATGCATCCCAAGAACTCTATTTAAATCTACACTTGTATAGATATGAAGTGTTCTGACTCGGTGATGCATTCTACAATCACCTAAATTTCACCTTGAACTATATATAATCCTAGAAGTCCCATCACGAAATTGATGGATATACCATCCCACCTACACTCTGAAACCTCTATTGGTTGATCCAAACCTACTTCAACATAGTACTTATTCTTGACCTAATGATAATTTATGTATCAACAAACAAACTCAAAAAAAACTATTCATATCTGGACAGAAGAACTGACATTGATGGTCTTGGTACTTCAATTACTCTCCTAGAGGTTCTGTTAAAGGGGATATATGAAACTCTCTCAGAACCTCCTCTCACAGTGTAGTTGATATTATCATCCTTCCTTGAAATGTAATACTTTTTTCCCCACCATAATTTTATCCACTTAAAGAATTTAAATTAAATATATGAACACATATCTCTCATAGTATGTATCCCCATGTCAAGCCTCCCAAACATGTTATAGATACATAGGGGTAACAACTATTTTCTGGAGAAATGGTTCTCTATCCTCATCCATTAATGGAAATAGTAATGATGTAAAGTACTCCAAATCCATACACAAATACAATAAACAATATCACTTACTTCGATACTTTTTTACATAGTTCCACTACTCAAGAGTGTATACTATATTGAAGTCATAAATTTTGAAGAACTAAATCCATCACCTCTTCCACAACTTAATATTTTTCTACAAAAAATATACTCGATAATCTTGTGGTTAGAATAAATGATTAACCACTATCCCATAAGGTAATTTTCCCACAATATCAGGGTAAAGAGCCCTACTTACATGTCTAGATCATGGGTCAAATAATTCTTCTCTTGGGTACTCCTCTATCGAGAACCATAAACAATAATTTTATATATTTATGTTAAGAAACATTCAATCCCAGTCCAAATTGCATCACAAAAAACTACATAATCAACACACTTCTCACATTGTCCTAAGATGGGGGGTCCTCATCATACTCTATGAAAAATAATAAAGGATATGTTGAAACCTCTATATCCACATGAATGGGAAATACTTTCTTGTAAAAGCAATCATAGTTACTTATATACTTAATAAATTTGGAATTAATCTCTACTACATTCTAATAACCCAACGAAGATAATCACATTAGTCATATACTTAGGGGGATCACAAACTAACACTACCTCAACCATTCCCAGTTTTACTCCATCTCACTAAATTGAGATAGCATATCCAAGGATGTGTAGCTCCCAATTTCATAACAAATAGTTCAAGAGCTTCCCACAATGTGAGTTCTCTTGCAGCATGTCCTGAAGAATAATCAAGTTTCTAATGTGCTCCTCGTCATATTTTGAGTACCCAAGGATATCACCAATAAAGACTAAAATGAAATATTTTTATAAGGAATGAACGATCTAGTTCATGAGTCTCCTAAAAATATTTGGGATGACAGTCACATCAAAGGTAACCAACAAGTAGTCATTGTTACCCTAGTAGCATTGAAAGTCCATCTTCAGTATATCCTCCTCATGAATATAAAGATAGTGATAAATATACTAGAGTTAAATCTGAATGAACAATATTTCATATTCCATATGGTAGGATATGCCATTAATTTATAAAATTGGATACTTATTTGTTATGGTCACTCGATTCAGGTGACGATAATCTACTCAGAACCTCATTCTCTCAACTACTTCTTGGAAAAAAATAGTGGCCACCCAATGTGACACACTAGGTCAAACAAAGCCCATAAAATTTGAATAATCTAACCTTACCTTCATCACATGAAGCTCAGTAGGATCCAGTAAATATTCTGGTGATGATATTAGGGGTTTCTTGAGTGAATGTCTATGTACACCATTATCCCACACTATGTAGGTTAGACCTTAAAATTTTGAATAAATTCATACTCATTAATAGATACCGATACAAGAAACTAGAAACCCGCAAAATGAAAATCCACAAGGATTATACAATCCAACTGGTGAGTAATCAACAATATCCTCTAATATATGAGTGTGTCATTATATTCCCGGACTTCCTTCTTTTAAATGAATGAAAATTGTGTCCCATCTATATGGACACACCTCTTCCTTCATTGAATGTAGTCAATATATTCATAGAAAATAGATAGCTAGAATTTATAGAGAATTATATTGCAATGAATTATTGTGGATATAAAAAGATCCCATTGGAATATATCTCCTCAAATAGTATAGTCACAATATTGGTAGAATTTAGTGATCACTAAATATAATCCCATAGTTTTCTCTGACCACAATTACAGATTCAATAGGTCCACCATAATCACAAGATCATTAACAATAATTTTTCCAAGAAATAGTATATGACATGTTTGTTTATCAACATTGCAACTATAGTATAAAAGACATATACAATACATAAAATCATCCATGTATCCTCTTTATCATAGGCAACTAAAGTGTGAATATTCTTATTTCCTTGACTCTTTTATCCATGAAACCTACAAGAAACAACTTTGGGTGGTGATGGAAACAAATAAAACTTCCTATCATCACCCACCTCTCTTCTAGATCCACTAACATATCATTTTCCATGCATAACTCCCTTCACAAACTGATTCTTTTCCTTAAATACTCTTTCGACCATCTCTCTAACTACGGCATGATGTGTCGATCAATCTCACATTAGTTAAAATTTTTGATAATTGTAGTAACACTCCCTATCCCTATGTTGGATATATCCATCCTGATAACCCTGTGCTACAAACACATTGTCTGGAGAATATTATTTTTAATGCACATCACTTTCATGGATACCTGAGTTGTCACATCAACCTACTATCGATGACTATGTTCCAAGGATACCACTTCCAGAACCACTATAATTTTATACTCAAACAAAAATATATCTATAAAAAATGCACGCACAATAACTCCATCTTATGACGAGAAAAATATAGTCATAAATCTATCCCAGATGTATTTTCAAAGGATGTTATCAAGGTTATGCTCCTAAAATTTATCATCTTTTACCCGGTCCATAGAGTACCATGAGTAGTTGGAAATACTCTATGTGTACTCTGGAATAGAAATGTTTTCCTACTGGATCTCTTGAGTCATTTGATTGGGAAATTCCCATAACGTTTCAGGATAAAAATCATTTATGAAGAGGCACTCAAAATCGATGAAAGTGAGTGTCACTTCATTGGCCATCAATGAAACCAGACTCTACCATTAATACAAGGGGCCACACAAAAGGATTGTTTCTAGTATTAAAATCTAATTGGATATGGTCCTAACTAGATATGAAACTCAACCCACTACCTCAACCTATGTATATTATTTTACCATACAAATAGAACAACATGTTTCTCAATGGGTAAAAAAAATACCTAAAATCCATCAAGAGGTAACACCACATTCTTTAGTCTATATACCATTTCATTTTCAATTGGTGGATCATCCACGTGATTCCTATATGAAATTCTAGCTAGTAGTTTCGTGGAGGTATCATGAAATAAAGAAGCACCCAGTTAAATGAGAAAATATAAGGAGATAACTCATAAAATATAATAAAAACCAAACATATTCATATATGATGAATGTAACAATGTTTTTCCTTCAACTAGTGCCTACATGTACCATGTCAACAAGTAGGTTTTCAGAGTCCTAGTTAATGGATATTTTGAGCATTGTACAATGAATGGGTACACTGTTCTAGGATCCCAACAATAAAAACATTAAAATGGCTTACCTTGTCCCCAAACTATATCCCACTATTAAGATATCTCAAAACATTGGTCCTAAGGCTGAACTAACTCCTCTCGTACCACCAATTCATGAAATTACCCATCTGGGCATACCAATTCATCCCCAAATTGAGTGTGATTCCAAAATCCTACCTCAAATAGGGCTAGGGGTGGACACCATCAGCAAGTAGGCATATAAACAATTTGGTGGCCTTAATGAAAAAGAATATGTATAGACATACACATCTCTATACTCATTCCTAATGAAAATTAATAACAATAGTATAAAATTGATAAATAATATATGTCCCACATCAGAGTATGACATGTACACTAATAAAAAATGGACAAAAATACAAACCAACAAAAACTAGAAAAGAGTCTAAACTACTGTAGTAAGGAAGACATTACTCTCAAATTCACTCCTGGTATGAATGTTTTTATTCTATATCAACTATAGTTCTCATAGTTCTAGTCCTCATAAGACAAAATTCATAAATATAGTGTCTATATCACACATAACATGTGCAAGTAGATCCCATGTAGGGGTGAGTAAATAAACTCAGTTGGATACTATGAAATCAAAAAACATAAGCATCATGATAGAGTCTCAGCTCAGCTACACAATGATATAAAAATTAGGATAGTGAGACAATAAAATTGAAATTAAACCAGATATGTGCAATATAGACACTAAGTATCAATGTTGGTGACGAAAATAATACCAAACTGGGGTTCTTATCAAGGATTCTATATAATTACCATATTGGGGAACTCACTCAAAGGGTCTTTCTATATATATTAAAACTCATTTGAGAGGTCATTATCATGATGCATTTCTGTGACGAATTACTTAATGGATCTCAACAGATATCGATACATAGAAATATTATCAAACTAAGAGACTTTAGGGAATACCTGACCATAGTGGATTCAAAATACAAGACAGTTGAACGATGCACACTTATGTTGGCCATGTGATATAATAAACCCTACCTAGGGAGAAATATATGAATGAGGATCAACTTAAAGCCTCATAGGGGATTCTAGATCTAATATTCTAAATTGATATCACATTCAATGCTCAGGAAAAGCGGTTATACTAAACCCTCATGACAGTGGATTAGGGGTACTAAACATGGAATAGGGGAACACAACCAACAAAACAATAATGTGGGAACATGGCAAATATTTATTAGAGGAGGGAAGACACCCATATGAATTAGAAGAAGAAACACACCCAACTAAAATGTACGATAGAACACACCCTCTGAATCACATCTAGATTTAAGATATAAAGGGCCTCAACCTACACTAGAAAAAGTAAAAAACATGTAAATGTAGTATATTTTTTGTCCAGTGATGTTCAGACTTTCCTATGTCCTTTCTTGTAGCTATCATCGCATTCACATGTCCTCTGGTCTTTCTCATGTACCATCTCGTATACCAAGTTGTTCTTATTATCTCTAGTTGTGCTAATGTACATTAATGTGTTTAGGTCACTGTATCCCAGAGTACATAGAAATTCCTCAAATTTGGTTCACATGATGGGTGAAACAGATCACACAACGTGTAATATGTTTATCTAGGTGTATATTGTAGTCTACATAAGGGGACCACATGACATGTGTTCAAACTAATAACATGCATTTTAGTTTGGATTTTTGTAAAAAAATCTACAGAATCATATTCATCATTCCCATGACACCAATACTATAGATTTCCCACAAGTCATTCCTATAATCATAAATCTAGGATCAGGTGATATTTATTGCTCACCATTGACCGAATGCTGGTGACTACAATCGATCATGGATCATCCTCATTTCACTGCATCTTCCAATTAAAAAATCTCATTAATTGAGTACTCCAATCTAAAAATTTATTGATCCTCTTTCATCACCATGAAAATAGATCATTTCATCAATCTTGATCTTGAACAAATGATTCTGATTCATTGGGATAGATAAAGATGATGAACTATCCATTCATCGAGTATATCTCTAATTTCTATCCAAATGATATCCCAAAGATGATTTCATATTGAACTGGGACATAAATTTATAAAATAAAAACATTAATAATATAACATGACTTATTTTCATGTTGGACTCAATATGTTGTCCTGATGGTGAAAAATAAATATTATAGATAATTAATTTAAAATTACGATCTCTTGGATGGTAAATCAACTCCTATAAAAATGATCAAACCACCAATAAATCTATCTGGGGAGTTAATTCACATTAGTCATGTGGTAAAAATGGAGAAAATACCATATAAAAAATTCAACATTGATTTTGGATCAATCATTGATGATGAAATGTACCCTCTCATTGTCATTAGAGCTATCCTTGAACTAAGAAGGTGAAGAAGAATACTTAACAAACTGATCTATGATATCATTTTTCCTCCACCAAACTCTCATCCAGATATCACTATATAATACGATGATATATACAACTAACCATAGGTAACTTCAATTATAGATATTATATATAGAATACTGTTTCTAAGGGTATAAATAAAAACTAATTCAATTAATTAATTAATTAATTAATTAATTATACCACCCGTTATTATGATAAACCCATGCATCCAATGTAGTCCAATTATTCAAACGTATTAATGAATAGTTTATAAGGTCACCAATTATTCAATATATATAATAGAATAACAAATTTTATAAAAACCAACAAACAATATCATTGGATTGTTTTTCATTAATCTATAATCATATTCAAAACTATATAACTAAATTTTCTCAAAATCCATCAACTCTTCTTTTTGTCAACGCCAAAAATAAATAAATGCTAAGATTTATACATACCTAAATCGTGTATTTTTAAATAGTCATCTAAAAAAATAGAAACTTATCATAAATTTAATTATAAAATATAAATTTTCCATTAAATATATGTTTTAAAATCATTGAATTAGAATTACTGATGAAAAATACTTTTTTTACTTAACCTTCATGTTTTTTGAAAAATACCAAAAATACCTTCAACAAATATAAATAAATATTAAAAATAGTTATGATGGACAAAAATTAAATCATATTGTTGTATCAACATCCCTACCTTAGGTTAGAATATGACACTCACATTTTCTATCATAACATGAATATAATGATATTTTATAATATTTAGATCTTCTCCCTTATTCAGATACAAGATGTATTTATTTTAGGATACATAATGTTCTTGTATTCATCTTAGTTATCCATTTTAAATCAAATATCAAATCAAAATTGGATATAATAATTTCCCAAATATTCGTAATACTTTTATATGATATCTAATTAATAATACTTCTTATCTAATGATACATTCAATTCATCATATGAAACATTCATTTAAACTATGTCAAATTTGGTTATTCTTACAACTCTCATGGTTCTACCTTGGATTCAATACGTATAATTATCTCATAATTCTTACACTAATATTTTAATATAATTAGGAAATAAATCTTTCATAATGGTTCATAAAGGTAGAGTGATTGACCAAAGCATACCCATGATATTAACTATCTAGGTGTGCATTTACACCTCTTTTTCATGCACCATCTCATAGTTGAGTTAATACCCAACATCATCTTTTCATGTTTATTACTCTTAAGTATAATGATGTTATTTTCCACATACACATTAAATTATTAATATGTGGACTAATTTGTTCAAAAAAAACCTATTCAACACTTCACCAATATATTCGGAAATCCTAAAATACTTTGTATCCTCTCTAGGGTTTAAAACAATTATCATCCCATCACCATTCATAAAATAACTAATGTAATCATAAAATATAACTAAAACCTACCCTGAAACCAAATATAAGGACCCATGAAAGAAATTCCATTATTTATAACATTTTCATTGGGTAAACATTTTATCTCCTGAATAATAACATAATCCCAAAAACAAAAGGTTTTTTTCCTTAATGGAATAACTATATAATCAAAAATGTTAAAAACTCTGTGATCATTTATCAATACTGATCCAAACCAGACATCGTTATATAAATATTATACATTATAATCATCATCACAAACCGGGGTATTAGAATCTTATGAAAAGTGTGAGAATATATTGTCAATAAGGGTAATTATAAGTGATAATATTTTGAATATCAAAAGAGAAAAAATAATAATAATATGGGTATAAACAAGATATATAATAAAATTTATAGCAAAAAGAAATATATCATAAATCATGGCTTATTTGTTTTTACAACACTTTATATGAATCAAAAGAGTGTGGAAACATGACTCAATAAACCTGATCCATGAGATATTAGCATTTCAATAAGAATATGTACAAAAAATGTGAAGAATCTATCAATATAGAACATACATTAGTACAAGGAATGTATCCTTCATGATCCACACCACTAGTTCTCATTCCTATGAAAAAATAATAATTACCCATGGATACCTATCTCATGAGATATAAAATTGTAACAAGTGATTTGGAGGTTGATATAAGACTACATCTGTCATCATTATTACATATGAGTTCCATGAGAAAATAAATAAATCAGTATATCATAAAGAACACAATATAAGATAATGGGTTTGAATAAAAATATCAAAAATAACCGATGGAATGAATATGGTGTTCAAATCACATACACATATACACACATAAGCAAATAATGAACATGATAAACTCATAGAAAATAAATCAGTATACAATGATATTCTGTAACATTCAAGGGAAATACCATTCCAATATGATAATAAATGATATATTATTTAAATTTAACAGAATAATTATATATTATTATGAAAATAATTTTCCTTAATCAATCAATAAATTTAATCTTTTTGAAAACCCAACAATCAAAGGAATCATAAATAGGGAATTCATAAATGAATCACATTGGACGAAAATTAAGTTTATATAGTGGAAATGACTATGTGACAAAATGAAAATTATTGATCATTTATCCAAAAGGTAAGGATATTAATTAACTTATCTTGGGAACAATCTAGATGGTTATATTTTAAAACATCATCAATCAATCATAATATAATTTATTGTACAATGATAAAGATGAAAAATTATTTTAAATTGTTTTAGAAAAGTAACTATTTAGAAATTTGAAAAATCATTGATCATTTGAAATCATTATAATTGAGGTATTTTAAAAATCTAGTAGAAAAGTATTTTTTATTTTAAAATACATGATAAATAACATAAAGGGAGGACTTCAAAAAATACCAATTGTGGTAGAACATTTTTTCTAATAGAAAATGATAAATGGGATCATATTCAAAATATTCATAAAATGGTAAAGTTAAGAGTAACATTAATATTTTATTTTCAAAAAGGTGAATTCAAAATAATGGTATATATTTACCTTTTAAAGGGAAACATAAATATTGAGGCCTTGAAATCACTTAAAAATTATAAAATTATATTTGGGGTGGAATATATTTTGACATAATCTTTTTTGAATACCCAATTCATAAATAGGTTATTATATTTTATTTTTTATATTCTGTATATAAAATTATTAGGATCATAGAAAATAATCCATATTATAATTCCAAAAAAAATCTGAGAATAGTGGAATAATGGAACATATATACTTGAAACAATGATCTAGTTAAGATATGAATGATTGTTCTTGAAGATGTAATAATATTAAATGAGAGGAAAATAAATTAAATATATTTGAATCAAAATAGGGATTGCAAACAAAAATATAAATTAAATCATCATGAAATATTATGTTTTCATGAAACAAAATTATAATGATTCATCATTTTAACCATGAATGTGAAAACATGGTGTATAACAAAAATAATTTCTCAATGAATTCATATTTGAGCCAACAAACACCTGACATTATTTCCCCACATAGTCGAACATAACAAAACATCCTATATAACAAAAATAAATTCTCAAGTTAACTATTTATGAACTATTTCCATAATAAAACCTTTTATAAAAATCATTTATAATTATTCTATTTATTCTTACTGTTTATTTTGACACAATTGTGATGTCAGGTGTCCATAATCATGATCATTTTGAACAAATCTCATTAGTGCAATGTCAGTATTTGTTCTTCTTCCAAATATCACAATTATATGTTAATTAATGTTACTTTAAAAGACTAAAAATAATAATTTTTATATTTTCAATGTATTTTCATGGGTTCATTAGTTTATATCTGTGAATATGAAATCGATAATGATCATTTTCAGTGATTTTCATCCTACAAAGAGTGTTTTGTTAATTAATGTGTAAAATATTTTTGTTTATTATACACAACAGAAAAAGAATATTTACATATTTATCTAACATTACACTATTAATTATGTTATCATAATAATCTATGATATAATTTTATATAATTTTTCATTTAGATGGGAAAACCATCAAAAACACGAATATGTTACGCCTAATGGATTATTATGAGGAAATTAAGTTGATATGACATTTCATCTGTAGCATAATGTAATAATTTAGTTTTTGTTATTGTGATATATCAAAATTATAATTTAATTAGAATATTAATACGTTTAAATTAAAATAATACATATTATGATGTAATTTTTTCCTATTATTATATCTATTTTATTGGAAAAATTTAACATTAATTTGTTTATTCATATAATATTTGGTTCTAAAAATTTTCCAACTAAAACATTAATGAAACCATAAGAATAACATTTAGATATTACACAAATTACCATTAATATATATGTATGACAACGATGAAAAGGAAAATTGAAATTGATCATCATATAAAGGCAATAGTCCACTCTTACAAATGGTTGATGATTTAATTTTCTATAGAATGAGGGAAATTAGTAATATTTTTCATCAGTTCATAATCTAAAATATTATAAATTTAAAAATTATTTATTAAATTAAACATTATTACAATCCATGTGAGGTGTTCATGTAATTCTAACATGGTGTGTTTTCGGTGGTAGTTCAGACAAACACAAATATCATTTTCTCATTTCATAGGGAAAATGGATGTGAGGTAACATATTATACTATCCTTATGATGACAAAAAATAATAATAATTATATAAATTTTACTATTTTAATATGTGGAAATTAAATTTGATAAATATGAAATTTATAAAAATAAAAATAAAAGGAGTGATGAAGTGTAATTTTTGTGTGTGAGGTTATTAAGTAGAGGAGATCCCCTTTTATAATGGAAAATGAGTTTTTTTATAAATACAGAATAATTTTCAATAATATAAAGTATATATCAAGAGAAACGTATCCAAAAGTTATATTTTATAGTCAGGAAAAGAGATAAGATTGATTAATAACATAACAACACAATTGGAAAATTTTGTTAACAGGTTTGGCCATTTACCTCTTAGGTTACTCATTTTTACCATTTGGTGTTTAATTTTATTACCTAGGAAATTTATTCTACATTCCCAAAAATAAAATGGTCATGATTATATATTTTGGGACAAATGAATCCAAATTTTAAGTAATATTTTATTAAATTTTTAAAATGATAAAATTAAATTGAAAAAATTCTAAAACTCTAATATATTAAAAACATTTTTTGAAAACTATAACTGAATTTATAAAATATAAAATACGGGTCTATAAAATTTTAAAAAACATTTTTAAAACTTTAAATTCATTAATAAAATAAATATGAGGTCTAAAAAAATTCATTTTTTAAATTTATACATATATATTAATAATGTCATAAAACCCATCTTATTTATAAAAACGGTATCCTCAATTATAAGCCTAAGGATCAATTTTTAAAAAAAATATTAAAATTTTATTCTAAGGTAATTTATTAAATTTATATAAAAAAGTAAAATTATTTTCATAAAATTTGGATTATGATATTCGAAAATATAGTTTGTAAATATAATAAAAAAATATAAAATAAAACTTCATTTTTTAAAAATTACATTTTTAGAACCAATTTTTTATTATTATTATCTTGTATAAATTTATAATTTAAAATATATAAATGTATTAGTTAATATATAATACTATTTTAAAAGTATTCTAATTAACCATTTTCAATAAATTTT
This sequence comes from Viscum album, assembly GCA_963277665.1. NCBI lineage: Eukaryota > Viridiplantae > Streptophyta > Magnoliopsida > Santalales > Viscaceae > Viscum > Viscum album. The sequence continues at coordinate 1,077,732,837 of OY728145.1, read as the reverse complement.
ACAACACTAATCATAGCAGTTCATTGAAAAAACTAAATATTATTTTATACTAAACGCACATTAACAAATACAATTAATTATTTATGTTATAAAATATAATTTTATTACTCTTTTAAAATTAAAATATTTATTTGAATTATATATATATATATTATAGAATTTTAATAGTAATGATATTAATATTTATATATAATGAAAAATAATATAGATACTTATAATGTAATAATATGAAATCTTAATTTCATTTTGAGTTATATTATTGGGATTGGTTTTCTGTTGGTGATCTTCAAAGTTAAAAATAATAGAAGATATTTCATAGTCTTTTGGATTTTATTATTTTTATATCATCTATTTATTTATATTCTTTTAATGGATGTATTTTTTTCATGCTGATTGATAATCAATGGTATAAAATACATGGTTTTATGTTATTTTGTAGTAATATTCCTCTTTTGAAAAAAAAGAGTGTATATAGTTTAATTTAAATCACAAATGGCTTATTTTGTCACGACTCGTCCACCAGGGCCCATGTTGTGACCACCCCAAGCCTACCTTCCATAGGCCAGGGGCTGGCGAGTAGCACCAAAGGCTTAATTCCCGAAAACTGGGAAGATGTTGCCTTTATAACCTGTAAACACACATAGCAAGATACAAACATGAGTAAACTATATAACCAATAAGTGAGTACAGTATGTAAAATGGTCTAGAATTTAAAACTAACTGGAAAGTACAAGTACTACTAAAAAGCGATGAAAATGAAGAAAGAGAAAGAGAGCTATTGGATCGTCCACTGGGGTTCCTACCTAAAGGGTAGGTACAGATAGCCTCCTCATCACTCCACGTATGTTTGTCTCCCCCACATACCATCACGTTGTATGATCCACCTCTGGTCACCGTCCAGTCGTGGTACTCTCAGCCTCAGTCAGCACTGTCTGTCGTCTGCGTCCAACACAACGAGGAGCGGTCATAGTCCGTGTAGGGGTGAGTATAATGATACTCAGTAGGGACCCTGAGACACTCAAGGACTCACAAAAATCTACCAAGGATAATCAAAAAAGAAAGGCTTCAACTGTCAACCCTACTAAGATATATGCCAAAACATTTACATAAGTTATCAAGTAACCCATGTAAATCATGAGAAAACATAGAGTCCAACTCAGAAGCTCAAATCTCTACTGTTCCTCAACGAAAGGAATACCATGACGGTATGTACCACACAGGTACACCACACAGATGAATACCACCAATGTATTACCAAGAATGAAAATTTACACACAGGTACGACTCATCTCAAACCACGTATAACCTAGGTACATTAGTATAGATGATTAGATGTAACTACTAAATCACCTTACTCTTTTAATTGGCAGATCCACGAAGGATCTTAAATCATCATCAGACCCACAAAGGAATTTAGTATGTCATCAGACCCACATAGGATCCTAGTACATATCCAGTACGTAATCAGATGCACACATGATCCTAGTACATCTCTAGTACGTCGTCAGACCCACACAGGATCCTAGTACATCTCGAGTAAGTTGTCAGACCCACATAGCATCCTAGTACATCTCCATTACATCGTCTGACCCTCAGATGATCCTAGTACATCTTCAGTACATCGACTGACCCACACAAGATCTTAGTACATCTTCAGTACGTCAACATACCCACACATGATCCTAGTACATCTCTGGTACGTTGTGATACCCACACACGATCCTAGTATATCTCTATTATGTCGTCAGACCCACACAGGATCCTAGTACATCACCAGTACATTGTTAGACACAAAAAGGATCCCAATACAAATTCAGTACATCATCATACCCACACATGATCCTAGTACATATTTGTTACATCATCAAACCCACACATGATCCTAGTACTACATCAGACACACACATGATCCTAGAGTGGTCCCGCCTGTAATCCTAGAGCAGTTCCATGTGGGAAGCTCAATTACAGACCCACAAAGGATCACTTTCACATGACATAACCATCTATTGGGTTCTCTCACTATGATGACATGTCTTCGGGAGGGTCCGCTCGACATGCCACTGGTCGATACACCAACTGCCACGATGTCCCACAAAGAAGTATCTCAAAGGACCGCCACATCACAGGGTTCTTAACAAAATAGACGCCACCTAAACCGGACGCCTGGTCTGTGAGTTATTAGTCTTTTAGTCCCGGGGGCCCAATTGGATTCGTGCTCAATCCAACCCGACCGTATCTCAAATATACCAAAAACTCCAGTGGGGTAAATTCAAAGGGACCATTACACTACATGATTTCTAGAGCCACTGACGGTTTGTGAAATAGATTTACGGTGCCAAATTTATGGCCATAGGAATTAAAATAAGTCATAATGGGCCTGGGTCCGATCCGACACGGTCAGACCGACCCCGTCCAACCCAGTTTAGGTCGAGTCGGCCTGACTCGTTGGGTTCGCCCCGGCCCCTTGGCCCTCGACTAGTATGCCGCGAGGGGCCAGAGAGAGCCACGATGGCGCGGGGCGGATTGACCCGGAAGGGCATCGTGAGGGACCAGTTCGGTCGGGGCACCACGAGGGTGTAGGCCGATTTGGCCGGGGCGCTACGAGGGCATGGGCCAGTTCGGCCGGGGAGCAACGAGGGTACGGGCCGGTTCTGATGGGGTGCTGTCAGGGTGCGGGTCGGCTCGGTCATGGCCCCGGGAGGGGCCTGTTCAGCCGAGGGCTCCGTAGACGGGTGGGATGGTGCGGCCGGGGCAGCTCGGGAGGCTGACGCGTGGCACGACCGACGGGCGGTACGACTGGTGGGGGGTACGGTCAGCGGGTGGCATAGCTAGGGAGGATCGGCCAACGGGTGGTATAGAAGGTGGGTGGTGAAGCCGGGGCATCTTGGAATCTGATGGGCGATGCAGTTTGGCATTGGAAGTAGAGCGTTGTGGGGACAGTGAGGGACGCGGAGGCCGCGGGTGGCGCAGCCGTTGCCTTCGTCACCTTCTCCACCATCATCGTTGTGGTCGCCTTCCTCCATTTCTAATAACACCACAAAGAAGAACATCGGAGGGGTTGGCCCATGTTATTTTGGCTTTAACCTTCCGTGTTTAGAGTGGTAGCAATCAGATCAACATAAAATAAGAATTAAGAACATCATACCCTCCCGTAATGATAATTCCCAAAACCCGTAAAAGGAAATATATGTGGATCAACTAGTTAGAAAGATGATTTGCGTTCCTTTTTCTAGAAGGTAAGAACAAGGGTATATAAAATCATTCACAATAATCCCCTACCTCGGGTTGAAATATCGACAGAGTCACGGGGAATAAGACGAATCATTGGGAAAATATGGACATCGGTGTCATCAGAATTTTCTTCAATCTTCGGTTTGTGCATCGGTTCGTCATAGGCGATGACGTCCCACGTCAGAATAAGTCTCTAGGAAGAATCCCCAATGAGGTCAACATTATTTTTTGGTGGAGCATTCTTCATTGGGTGCATAACCCTCCATGTGTTGGGCACCACGTCAGTTTACCAGCACTTCGTCTCTTGGAGAAGTCGTCTCAAATCCTCCTCCCAAGATAAATATATATTAGAGAGGGGATAAGGTATGTAACGATCGTGGAATTTATGATGGTTCATTTATTAATAACCTTCCTAAATTCCAACGATGTTGTTACTTAATTTAAAAAGGGGGAAATCCATTTAACTAGCTTGGAAAAATTTAAAGTGGTGTGTTGGCTTAATTAATGTGGAGGAATTCAGGAGGCTCCTCCACATTAATGAGGGGTTAAGAGGCTTCCTCCCCCATTAAGAGGGAATTTCAAGAGTTTTAGGCCTCGGGTGGTCACCACCACCATAATCTCTCATGGGAGGTTAAGGTGTGGTGGTCCCCACTTCCAACTTCCACATGGAGGTTTTAACAAATAAAATAAAATTAAAGCTACACCACTTTATTTTTATTTTATTCATTCATGGAAAACATAAAATCTAAATTTCACTCTTGACCCACTACCTTTGAGGTGAATGTTGTTGTACCTCTCGTACCCCTCGTGGTTTGATTTTCATGATCACAATCACTCAGTTATTTATCTAATCCTCTTTCAAGTGTTTTTGGATGATAGGAATCATTTCAGGTTACCATGGAATTGGGGCCAAGCAAGCTGAAGCCAAGAAAAGAGCAAAGTGCACTGTTTTCATGTGCACCGGCCAACTGGTGGATCAGCACCGGCCAGCCGGTGGCACCCAGACAGAAGGCTGAGCCACTGCCTCAGCACCGGCCAACCGGTGGCCTCAGCACCGGCCAGCCGGTGGCACCTGAGCCCGAAGGCCTCTCCATTTTGCAAACACCGGCCAACCGGTGGCCAAGCACCGGTCAGCCGGTGGAGCCAGTCAAACTAGTCGTTGGGCCTTTGACCAGACCTGTCCACTTGCCTCCCAACGGCTCCGAAGGCCTCTCCAACGGCTCCAAAGCCTCCCAAAAGCCATTTGAGGGTTCCCCCTCTATAAATAAAGGACTAGGAAGCCCCGGAAGCCTAAGGATTCATTGTAGAACCATAATCAAGCCAAAGGAAGCCCACGGGAACATTTTTCCATCATTTGGCGAACCTCCGGCGAATTCCTTCAAGGAACCCCACTTGCTCCAACCTTCTTCCACAATCAAGGAGCACCACCAAAGAAGCTTGGGAGCGCCCTTCATCAGCTCCATCAATCCATTGGCGCCCAAGACTTCCCCATTACGGTTTTTCATTGCTTTTATCATTTTGAGAATCATTTTGGGTTTGTGCCTACAAACCCCCATCTCTTTCTCTCATCTCCTCTTTTGGGTTCTCACACCACCTTCAATGTGTGAAGAGGATTGTCAAGCCTTTCCTTTAAAAGGCTTGAGACATAGGTGAGCTAGCCTTCACCTGTAAGAAGGCTAGTGGGTTATTGCTCAACCATTGAAAGCAATTGGGTTCTAGCATAACCATTAAAAGCAATCTGTAATAGGTTCTAGACTAACCTTAAAGTCTAGTGGGTTTCTTGCAAAAACCATTAAAAAGCAAGCGGTAGTAAATCTCTCAACGGTTGAGTTGGGAGTGGAGACGTAGGCTTGGGTTTAAGCCGAACTCCGTTATCAAGTTGTGTGTATTGCCTCTTTCATTTCCGCTGGATTCTTTCACTTTGATTTTAATTTGTTAATTAATTTTTAAAAGGCAATTCACCCCCCCCCCCTCTTGCCATCACTTCCTTTCTTTCTCCGCCCAACAATTGGTATCAGAGGAAAATTTGAGTAATACCTTAACCGGTTTCAAATTCAAGATCCATTGTGATGGCTTCAACCTCTTTCGCCCCCGAAGGATATTCTTTGGTCCGTGCTCCATTTTTTGATGGAACCGACTATTCTTATTGGAAAACCCGCATGACTACTTTTCTTAGATGTATAGGGTATCCTATTTATAAAATTTTCATGCATGGTTACACTCTCTCTTCTCCCGATGAATCCAAATGGACCCAAGCCGATATTAAAAATTTCGAGCTTGATGGCAAAGCCATGAACGCTCTACATTGCGGCCTTGATCGTAATGAATTCAATCGAGTTTCCACTTGCACCTCATCACATGAAATCTGGAAACTATTGGAGGTTACCCATGAGGGGACCAACAAATTCAAGGACACTCGATTGGATATGTGCCTTCAAGATTTTGAGTCTTTCACCATGCACCCACATGAATCAATTTCTGAAATGTTTACACTTTTTACTGACGTTTGCAATGGGACAAAGTCCCTTGGTGACGATGTGTCTGCAGAAACGAGGGTCAAGAAGATCCTATGGATCCTACCAAGCTCATGGGCTCCAAAGGTGACGGCAATTCAAGAAGAAAAAGACATCAAGAACATGTCGGTCGAAGAGCTCATCGGATCCCTCATGACTTATGAGATCACCATGAGGAGGCAAGCTGAAAAGGAAGGCAAACCAATCAAAATTCTAAAGAACATTGCCTTCCAAGTTCAACAAGAAGAAAGCTCATCCTCCTCATCATCTGCCTCTTCAAGCGGAGATTCTGAAATGGAGAATCTTGCCCGCAAGATGCACAAGTTCATGAAGAAGCACAAGAAGAAAAAAATCCCGCAAGGCTCGAAAGGAAAAACACGACGAAAAATTCGAGCCCGAGGTAACATGCTATGGGTGTGGCAAGAAAGGACATTACAAGCCCAATTGTCCACTCAACAAGAAAAAGGCCAAGCAAAAGGAGAAGAAGAAGGCATTCAAGGCCACATGGAGTGATAGCTCCACATCCTCCTCCTCCTCCTCCTCGAGCGACAACGGTAACAAATGCCTAATGGCTTTTCATGAGGTAACTTCTTCCGACTCCTCATCCTCTAGTTCTTCAAATTCTTTCAATCACATGTCATATGAGGATCTCCAACATGCTAGAGATCAATTGGAGGAAGGTTTTCATGAACTTTCTTCCAAATTTTTTGCTTTAAAAAAGAACTTCAAAAAACTCTCTTCCGAAAAGGAACAACTTCTCAAAGAGAAGGAAGACTTGACCCTTAAAATCCAAAACCACTCCCCATTGATTTGTTGTTTTTATTTAGGGGGAGTTAGGATTGCTTAAGCTTTTTGCGTTTTTCAATTCAAAACTTTCAATTCAAATATTTTCAATTCAAATTTCAATTCAAAATTTTTCAATTCAAATTTCAATTCAAAATTTTTCAATTCAAATTTCAATTCAAATTTCAATTCAAACTTTCAATTCAAATTTTTTAATTCAATTTTCAATTCAAAATTTTCAATTTTCAATTCAAAACCTTCAATTCAAAATTTCAATTCAAATCTTTCATTTCAAAACTTTCGATTCAAAACTTCCTTTTCAAAATTTCAATTCAAAATTTTCAATTCAAATTTTCAATTAAAAATTTTCATTTCAAAACTTTCAATTCAAAACTTTCAATTCAAATTTCAAAAATTTCAATTGATTTAAAATCTCTATCTTGTTTTTCAACTCTTTCCCTCAATCAAGTTTTATGCCCCGTGCTATTTTGATAATCACAAAGGGGGAGAAATTCTTGGTTGATTGGGGGAGAAATCTTCCTCTCATTTCAGCATTTTTACATTTTTTGTTTTGGTGATTGTGATCATCAAAATAGGGGGAGATTGTTATACCTCTCGTACCCCTCGTGGTTTGATTTTCATGATCACAATCACTCACTTATTTATCTAATCCTCTTTCAAGTGTTTTTGGATGATAGGAATCATTTCAGGTTACCAAGGAATTGGGGCCAAGCAAGCTGAAGCCAAGAAAGGAGCAAAGTGCACTGTTTTCATGTGCACCGGCCAACTGGTGGCTCAGCACCGGCCAGCCGGTAGTGCCTGGGCAGAGAGTCTCCTCACTGTCCAGAGCACCGGCCAACTGGTGGATCAGCACCGGCCAGCCGGTGGCACCCAGCCAGAACAGTGTCAGCCACTGCCTCAGCACCGGCCAACCGGTGGCCTCAGCACCGGCCAGCCGGTGGCACCTGAGCCCGAAGGCCTCTCCATTTTGCACACACCGGCCAACCGGTGGCCAAGCACCGGTCAGCCGGTGGATCCAGTCAAACTAGCTGTTGGGCCTTTGACCAGACCTGTCCACTTGCCTCCCAACGGCTCCGAAGGCCTCTCCAACGGCTCCAAAGCCTCCCAAAGGCCAATTGAGGGTTCCCCCTCTATAAATAAAGGACTAAGAAGCCCCGGAAGCCTAAGGATTCATTGTAGAACCATAATCAAGCCAAAGGAATCCCACAGGAACATTTTTCCATCATTTGGCGAACCTCCGGCGAATTCCTTCAAGGAACCCCACTTGCTCCAACCTTCTTCCACAATCAAGGAGCACCACCAAAGAAGCTTGGGAGCGCCCTTCATCAGCTCCATCAATCAATTGGCGCCCAAGACTTCCCCATTACGGTTTTTCATTGCTTTTATCATTTTGAGCATCATTTTGGGTATGTGCCTACAAACCCCCATCTCTTTCTCTCATCTCCTCTTTTGGGTTCTCACACCACCTTCAAGGTGTGAAGAGGTTGGTCAAGCCTTTCCTTTAAAAGGCTTGAGACATAGGTGAGCTAGCCTTCACCTGTAAGAAGGCTAGTGGGTTATTGCTCAACCATTGAAAGCAATTGGGTTCTTGCATAACCATTAAAAGAAAACTGTAATAGGTTCTAGACTAACCTTAAAGTCTAGTGGGTTTCTTGCTAAAACCATTAAAAAGCAAGCGGTAATAAATCTCTCAACGGTTGAGTTGGGAGCGGAGACGTAGGCTTGGGTTTAAGCCGAACTCCGTTATCAAGTTGTGTGTATTGCCTCTTTCATTTCCGCTGCATTCTTTCACTTTGATTTTAATTTGTTAATTAATTTTTAAAAGGCAATTCACCCCCCCCCCCCTCTTGCCATCACTTCCTTTCTTTCTCCGCCCAAAAAATCTCACCTTAAGCAAATACTAGCGTTGTTAGTTCAGCGGTTCCGTCATATTTCAATTCTAAGAATCAGTCCAAAAGTTACAAAACGTCGCTCGCATGTTTACTGAACGTAGCCGAAAAAATGTTTGGAAAATTATTATCTGTCACCCTCGACCTTCACTGGTCGAGGATAGGCTCTTACAAGGTGAAACACACCCCAAAGAACCCAATGGTTGTCTCTGATTTCTAATCTGAGTTACTGTTTAAAATTTATGAAATTTACAATAAAATATTTCGTCACTTAATTATTTTATTTATGGCCAAAAACTAACTTTCACTGGTGGCCCGGGATGGAAAAAGTAAGTATTTTCCTAAAGAAATCTTTCCCTCCTGAATTCATAGGTGGTATCTGATTTTTAATTTGAGTTACTATTTATGAGTTATAAGCATTTGAAAAATAATATAACATTATTTAATTATTTTATTTACGGTCATTCCATTTGCATTTTCCTCATAGGAGGACCACGACAACTTAACTTAAGTCACTCAAAGGGTAAACCCTCCATCCTGAGCGCAACGGTTCCCTCGTATTTCTGATCCGGGTAACCATTTAAGAGTTATTCTACTTTTTCAAGAAAACTACTTACGTCTGTTAGTTTAAGCTTAACAAAACTTCGACAGATCATTCCGGGCACTTCGGACCTCAGAATCGTGCACCGTCAGATTTAGCAGTCTCAAAATAATTCCATATAAATAAATAAATTTATGGAATTTTTGGGACATTAAATTCTCCCCACATTAGGGCTTTAAATCACCAAAATCAACAATATAGAATAAGGGTAAAAATGGGGTACTGAACACAAATCTGAGCCTCCCACTCCAATGTCCTCTCATGGAGGTTCACGTGATGCCAGTGAATGCACGCTAGAGAAATTGACCTCCCACGGAGGACTTGATCCTATCGATCCTCAAACCCTATTGAAACCTCCGTAAACACCGCCCCATCGTCGAGGTGAGACCTGTAGGAAGATATAGTCTCTATTCTAGTGTCTGCATAAGACTTATACCATGAATTTTTTCATCCATAACCACCAGTACTAACACCGGAGGTCCTTGTATGCTTTAACCACACCAGGATGTACCGTTGAAGGAGATAAATGGATCTCCCTCAACACCCCCTCTACAAGCATCACTGGTACCATGGTGCATCCTCTTAAAAATAATGACGTGCTCCCCACCATCAGAAAATCCTTCAGGAGACTATCTTGAGGATACTTGAGCATGTCGGACCCCGCAGTCAACCTCTCAAGTTGTGCCTACTAAATTCGATGAAGATTTGGTGGATTGACTGTAATAGACTATAGGTAAGCTTCTCTATCATTATACTCAAATGATATATGTGACGCGGCTACATGAATTGTCGCCTCACCTATTAACTACATACCAAACCTCCTACTGAGTGCATCTGTTACTAGTTTTCCTATTCCCAGGAGAATAGACTATCTCATTGTCATATTCCTGGAGGAAATCTTGGAACTCTCATTGAGAACTAAAAACTCAAACTCCTATAGCCACGAGGGTAGGGACGGACGAATCATGAGTGATTGGCGGCACCCTCCTATGTATGAGTTTAAACTGTTCTACTTAGGTTTCCTATTTCTCTAACCAAGGAAAACCTTATTCCAAAATTTTAGATAAACCAAAACCGTTTATCTAATACAGTCTATCTGAGTATGAACTATGGATGTCCATTCCATGCACAAAATAATTTCGTAAGGCCTCGACACTGCCACCAAGAGGATCCAACCCAAAATCTAACCTAAAGGGTCAGATCACACTATCATTGTTAGTGTGATTATCAACTCTCTTCCCAAAGGTATCTCCAGACATGAGGGTCATGTTAATGGTTTAACCAGAAACCCTACATATTGCACAAGATTCATGGAATGGGGGATTTATTTGTACCTATGTCTATTTATACAATAGCTAGCAGTAGACACAAACTATACCTCCAATAATTCCTAGATCCCTTGGGTAACACTCCTTGACCACATACAACTACTCCCATTCCCTATCCTACAGCTATCAGAGCATTGTGGGGACCATATTGGGGTGGTGGTTATAACATATCGAGATGTACACCACCTCATGCTACTCTCCTAGCTTTGTTTCCACATCTACTGCCCTGAAGGTTCATCTATCCTTAACACTTCCTCTTCCCGAAACATTTTATATGCTCATGTCTCTAAGAATGACACATGTTTCATGCTTTCCCACTACAGACATTCTCTAGCTGTATCCTCTTAGCCTTAGAACATTCAACCAAAAAGGTTCTCCCTATCACCCGAACATAAGTAGAAATGCATAGATGAATAGTATGGGCTCATATTTCCATAAACACACCTCTCCAGGTAGTCTGATCCCTAAATCACTGATCGAATCGTATTCATCGAGTAACAAGAATGGGTTGTACACATCCATGAATACTGAGCTACCAAAATGTCGACCTGTTGAAGCTGTAGAAGCTCGAGAGAACTCTCAGCCACGTCCTCATGCTAGTCCTCACCTGCCTGTGAGTCGGGCTTGCCTCAGAACCTTATGGGTATCTGATGCTAAAACATGTGTGACGCACTAAGCCTACTTGTGTCCCCTACCACTACTGCCATTCGTAATTACTGACAAATCGGTGGTGATACAGCTCGCACACTACCCGAAGGTACTTCTCTTGAAATGGTCCACATACCGAAACCTCATCACTAAGTAGGCCATCCTCATGGTAACTGACGGAAAATTTCTTATAGCTAAGACCACCATCTGCACTACTAGTGTCTCAACTGGGTGGAAAACTCTAGCAATCACCTCCATCTAGCTCTCAGATACATGAGAATTTGTCTCACCTCAATACCTCAAAGGCCTCTACTTCTTGAACTCATTCAACGTGCTTAGTCGGTGTGCACTGTCCACTAGTGTGGATTGTTATAACGGCTGCCCAATGGGTGGTGGTGCTACTAGTACACCACCTGATGGTTCCAACATAGTAAGATGGCCTTGCACCGGTGCCTCATCGCTCGGCGCACCGTCATCATGTACTCTCTCAGAAACCCTAGATGGTTGTCTACGCAGTGGTATCCTGATAAGGAACAGGTGCGCTATGGTCAAAAGTTATACCTGGTGAGCTGACCTTGTGACCTGACTTAATGAAAACTTTTAATATCACACACCCAATCAGTGTTTTCATGAACTAAGTCGGAAATCAAAAGTCAGGGACCTGGTGTATGGATACGTCGGCCTCCGTACAAACACTGGACTCCCAGAACTGAAAACTGAACTCACTACAATTATCACTATTTCTTCACAAAAAAATATCAGAGCCTTATGTTTTGTGGTAGAACTGACTCCTCTAATACAAATTTGTCACGAACCGTCCCCTGAGACCCGTGTCTTGACTACCCCAAGCCTACCTTCCATAGTCCAGGGGCTAGCGACTAGCACCAAAGGCATAATTCCCTAAAAATGGGAAGGCATTGCCTTTATAACCTTTAAAAACACAACACGAAATGAACATGAGTAAATTGTATAACCAACAAGTGAGTATAGTAAGTAAAAGGGGGCAGAATACAAGCCCAGCTGGAATGTACAGATATAACTAAAATGTGATACAACTAAATAAAGAGTAATATAGCTACTGGGTCATCCTATGGGGTTCCTACTTTAATGGTAGGTATATATATCCCCCTCAGCACTCCACGCCCATTCGTTTCCTCAACATACCGTCACACCGTGTGATCCACATCCGGGTTCCAACCAATCCTGTTAATCTTAGACTTAGTCAACGTTTTGTATCATCTGCATCAAACAAAACAAGGTGAGGGCATAACTAATTCATGGGTGAGTATAACGATACTCAGTAGGGACCCTGAGACCCTCAAGGTCTCACAAAAATCCACCATGGATAAAACACAAATCAACGAATCAACTTTCAACCCTACTATGATATATGCCCATACATATTGATAATTGATCAAGTAAACCAATCTCAATAATGAGGAAAACACAGATTCCAACTCAAAACCCCAAAGCTCAACTGTTCAACAAAGAAAAAAATACCACGAAGGATAGTACCACATAGGTACGCCGCACCGAAGAATTCCACCAAGGTATTACCACGGTGGAAAATTACCACACAGGTACGAGTCAGATGACACCAGGTATAAATTAGGTACAGTAGTAAATATGATTATATGTAACTACTAAATAATCTTACTCTATTAATAGGAAGACCCAAAAAGGATCCCAAATCATCATCACACACACATAAAATTATATTACATCATTAGACCAACAGAGGATCCTAGTACATCTCCAGTACATCATCAGACCCACATAGGATCCTAGTACATCTCTAGTACGTCATCAAACCCACACAGGATCCTAGTACAACTCCAGTACATCGTCAGACCCACACACAATCCTATTACATCTCTAGTACATCGTCAGACCCACACAGGCTCCTAGTACATCTCCAGTACGTTGTCAGACCCAAATAGGATCCTAGTACTTCTCCAATACGTCGTCAGACACACACAGTATCCTAGTACATCTCTAGTACGTCCTTAGAGCCACAAAGGATCCTAGTACATCTCCAGTACATCGCCATACCCACATAGAATACTAGTACATCTTTAGTACATCTGTTGTCCCACACATGATCCTAGTACATCTCTAGTACATCGTCAAACCCACATAGGATCCTAGTACATCTCCAGTACAACTTTAGCCCCACAAATGATCCTAGTACATCTTTGGTACATCGTCAAATCCACAAGGGATCCTAGTACAAAATCAGACCCACATAGGATCCTAGAGTTGCCCCGCATGGAATCCTATAGCGGTTCCATGTGGGACCCTTAATTACAGACCCACGAAGGATCACTTTCATTTGGAAAAGTGTATATTTAACTTCTTATATAATGATCATTGTATGTTATTAAATTATACGAGAAACATATTCATATTTTTTACATCATACATGATTCATTTATGACTTTATAATACCCATTTAATAATGATTTTCATGTCAAAATAATGTTTCAGGTTATAATTGCATTCTTTATCTTACGTGTTTTAACTTATTGTTCAGGATCGTCTCATTTATATCATGATTTAAATACATCCAGAATATAAAAGTTGATTTATATATCATATATATTTATAATATAAATTTTTACAATAGATATATATATAAAATGGAAGGCACCATTTATGGAGATGGTAAGCCGTACGTACGCATAAACGTTGTTTCCGTTTTCACATCGTATTGAACAGAAGTAAGTTAAAAAGATATATGTAAGTACATATATATATATATATATCCAGCATCATTATTATGTCATATATTTCATATATTTTAATAATATATATTTTTATAATCATCAATGAATGGTCAACATGAAAATGAATTTCATCGCATTGTGGAGGCGGTAAACCGTTCGTACGCACGAGCGACAATTTCATATTTTTAATGATTAAAAGGAATAGAATCGGATGGAATAATAATTTTCAACGAAATTATCATGTAATTTTCATTATTTATATACATTTTACTCATCATTATATCCATCCAAATAGCATAGTTTTGAATAATCAATTACACCATGGCATGGAGACGGTAAGCCGTACGTACGCACGCATGGTGACATTATCATTCATAGGATGGATATAATAATTAATATGGTTGTGCCATATTTATAATAACATTACAGTTTGTATAAGGTATAGGATATATTATTTTGGTATGGTAATAACAAAGAAAGTGAAACTATAAGAAGAAAAGAACTTGAAAGAGGTGATGAAATGTTTACCTCTTCTTCAGGTTCTTCCTTTTGATTTTATCAAAAGGGCTCCTTAAGATGGCTTTCTGACCAAAGGAAGGCCTCTTGTATGAAGAGAGGAATGTTGGGAGTATAATTAGTTAGGGTTTGGATGAGCCAAATGGATTTGAATGTGTGAATTTGAGAGAAGGGGATGTTCCCTTTTATAAGAGAGATGAGTGTTAATTAAGGGAAAGCTTGAAATAATATTTTATAGTAAAATAAATTTCACTTTCTAATGGATCCAAAATGATTCATTTAGAGTATATGGTTGTTATGGGTCAATATTCTATCAACCAATATGTTGTAGACAAGTTTATGTTACCATTTTATCCTTATCTTTTAGATTTAACTCTTAGTTAGATTGTTTAACTTTTATTGTGTCTTCTTGTATTCTTACACTATATAGTTAATAAAATTACTCTAAACAACCAAAAGAACCTCAAATAGTTAATTATTGACATATATAATATTATTTAATCTATTTTTCCGAACCATATATTTTTAGGGATAGAATATAAATTCATAACATAATATTTGTTTCAAAAATTCTTTTATGTAAATTTGGACACTATTTGGTATTTTGTTTTTTTCAAATTCATAAGAGAAATATTAATTCGAAAAAAATCATTTAATCAACCCTAATATGTCATATTAACCTAGAAAATAATCAATATTAATAAAAATTCTTAAATTACTTTTATCCGGGTATTTATAATATCAATTATCTCAATCATTAATTAATGAGGTAATTAATACATCATTATTGTGTCATCAATAAACATAATTATTTGATGTCTAAAAATTAAAAATAAAAAAATTCTATAGAAAATATTTTTACCTTTCTAATGAATATTTTTAGATGAATTTATCTTATGAATAACCTAATATTAAAAATGGGTTAGTTATAAAAACTTGAATTTAACACTTTTAACTCTTCTTTAAATTAAATAAATATAAATGCCTTAATCTATTTCATGTATACGATCATATTTTATTAATAATGTCGTTTCTGGTGGAATTACACTTATCAAATAGAATTATAAAATGTTTTAAGAAAATTATAATATCATTTTTACCCTTAATTTCCATATTTACTTTTAACCGCGGTGAATAAAAGTCAAATGCTACTATTCACCAAAAATTATTTTCATCTTATTGAACCAAATTTTATTTAATGATATTAACTGTGTCTCTCAGATTTTTGAAATTCAACTCACAGAAGCGGTAAAATTATGATTTATGTAAATTTGCTAAAACTCCTAGGAGGTGGGTAAAAGAAGGTAAAAAGTTCAGTAAAATTTTTATATATCTAAAATTAATATAAAATGACTCCCATGAATTAAATTGAACATATATAGTTGTAATGCATCTATATTTACCTAATATAAATTTAAATAAAATAAATAATTATTTAAATAAAATGTTGGTTTTAACTAATAACTCAGTGTTTTTCACTATTCATCAAAAATTGAAAGTTTTCAGAAAAATACCAAAAATTTACTCAAAGAAAATTTTGATATTTTGATTTCAAAAATGAAGTCCATTTAACCAAATTCAAAACATAGAAGTTACATTTATTAATTTAAAATTAATTCCTCTTGTCAATACAAAAAAAGAGGGTTTTAGAAAGTAAAAAATATCAAAAAAATGACAATTGTTTATGTCCAATTTTAAAGTGAAATTGCTTACAATGAACAACATTGAATTAAATGGTAAAAATATAATCTAACTATACTTTCAAACCATTCAAATTAATAATTTAACATTATAAATTATTTTGATTAAAAAAGTTTTTTACAGTTAAAATTTATTAATTTTCACTATTCACCCAAATATGAATGTTATCATAAAAACACCAAAAAATTATCAAAAATGAATTTTTATGTGCCAATTCTAAAGAAAAAGTTCTTTTTTCAAATTGAATATATAAAACTGTCAAATATTGGATTTAAAAAATATTCTCCATTAAAAGGTGGTAAAATTGCATTTTTTGAAAAATACTTCTTTTATCTGATAAAATGATTTTGTTCTTATATTTTTTCTATGAAACAGATAATATGGATTCTAAAATTAGATAGAGAATACAAAATTCGAATTTCAGTTAACACTATTCGTAACCGCTTTTTGAATGGCTAGTTTGGAATGTTGTGGTGCGCTCAAACTCGGTGTTGCGAATTGTGCAAGTTATTGAATTACATTGAAGAGATAACATACTGTGAAATCACTGGGTGTTACATTCTCCCCTCCTTAAATTAATTACATCCTCCAAATTTGAAATTTTTCTTCCAATATAAAAGGATAAAAATATAAAAATACATTTTTGGAGAACCCACATTGGAAAAATGGATTAATGGGGCTTTATTTTAAAATAAAAAAAGGTTAGTATAAGGGTTACCATAAATAACACATAATATGGTTACACATAGGAAATTAAGGATATTAAAGTGAAAACTAACCACCATGTTCTGATGGAGAGTGATAGAGAATATTATTAGGATAAAGTAAATGATCTGAAAACCATAAACCTGTGATGGGTTAAACGGTATTTGATTCCCCAATAGGATAAGTAAACAGACAAACTTTTTGTTTTAAGTTCATTTTCATAAAGATAAGGAATTTATTTATGAGATTTACTATGAACATAAAGTGATATAATTACATTTGATATATATATTCATCCGTTAAAAAATTTGTACCACTAACTCATCTTTTCTCCAAAAGTTAATAGAATTCAGAAATATTCTATTTAGCATAATCGTATAGGGTTTCAAAAAAATGAATTTATAATTCATCTATCAGACCTTAAAAAAAGACCATATACAAACCAGGACATCACATAGGCCAATGGTAGGTGATGCACCTATGCTGCCCTTCAATTGTGGGTTCAAGTCTCACGGCTTTGCCAGATGTGACGGGTTGTCGCCCGACATCCGGGTTGTCCTTTTTATAACAATCCAAAGATAATCTTAATATATACTTTAACCTTAAAATAGTATCCAATTTCAATCTTAATCTATTCCAATAATTAGGCTTATCCAAAATACTACTTTCAAAACTGATAGTCCAAAATTTATAAATATGTGAGAAAAATGAAAATCATATTTGCAACGTAATAGCATGTGAATACCATCATCATGTATTCTTTTAAGACATGGTAACACCCTGAATTACCATAAAACCTTATTGATTACATTCATTCTCCCTTATTCATTATAGAATACTAGATAAATTATTTATATCCAATAAATTTTAATACTCGGTCAATGATGAAATATACAAACCATTAATCAGTTCCAAGATAGTAAAAAATATCCAATATAATTTATCCAAATAAAACATTTATTATTCCAAAATTACTACCTCGGTATTAAGACCATATTAAGGTTTATC
The DNA here is from genome assembly GCA_963277665.1 of Viscum album. Lineage (NCBI taxonomy): Eukaryota > Viridiplantae > Streptophyta > Magnoliopsida > Santalales > Viscaceae > Viscum > Viscum album. Next base: position 1,077,715,167 of record OY728145.1, on the reverse strand, counting down.
CTTCCTCCAACCAAGTATTTTCTAAAAACATTTAACCTGATACTGAGTCACTTTTCATAGTACCATATAATCTCAAATCCTCAATAAAATAGAACTATAGTATAATCCTTATTTATTTCCATAATTCATATTACTAGTACATCATCAATAAAAAACTGAAATGACTTAATTCATTAAGAAAAACATAATAACACTAATCATTCCTCTTCAACTATGGTAGTATAATAACTTAATTATTATCAAATAGCATCATTTGGGGAATACTCTAATGATTTGGACATTGATTTGTGTAGTGTCCCAACTCATTGCAAAAGAAGAATTGTACATTTGAAACCTTTTTCTTACCCTTAAAATCACGTACTTGGTGTCCTTTTTTCTCCTCACTCATAACAAACTCAAATTACCTTAATGAATTTACCATGGTGATTCTTTCAACATTTATCACATATGCGAAAATCCTTCTTTCCATTTTTCCTTTTATCCATCTTTCTATCCTCTGTAATTTTCATCTCTTTCTTCCCTTCAAATCCATAGGGCTCAAAAAATTATTTACTTATCCTGTTAAAAAATGATATTATTTCATCATATGTTGATAATATGTGGGAGACTATTTCCATATTCAATCTTGGCTTAATACAATGAAAGATATGATCCTTCTTACTTTTTAAATCATATGTATTGTTGGAGTTCTCATTCCTTGTATTGTGCACCATTTCAGAACAATGGTATACATTAGGTCATTTTATGAATTGATATTCATAATTCCAGACATATAAAATACCTAACATAAATTGAAGAGTTTATGGATATAATCCATAATCATAAAAATGTTTTCTTTGAGGATGTATTTACTCTTAAATACTTCATAATTTCTTGTAATGAAAATACTAATTATCCTAAGCATATCCCTCGGGAGTGTCGTAACCAAGAGTTTAGCAAGGCCCGTTATTGTGCACTAGTTCCCATTCGAGTCTAACTCAAAGCGGTGTTTTCAGTTTTTACAACTACGTACATCTGGGACAGGGCTGCCTCCACCTGCTCGTATACAAATAGGGATGTATTACATGGAAAACTAACAGAATCTCTACATTACCCAAATTATAGGAAGATCTTCTATACTAATCCTCAAATTCTATCTTAGGACTATGTGCTCTAATCAGAGTTTATCTAAATCTAGTTTCCAAGGTTTTTACTAAGCTTCCTATGCTTCCATATTTAACGCCCCGACCCCAGTTACCCAGAGTCAGTGCATTAGTTTACTACATTAGCATGATTACAAGGAATCATGTCCAAGAGGATCGATCAGTTTAGCATCCATGGAAAATATAATACATACATGAACATTACATTACACATTCTATCATAAAAAACAACATAAATAATAATTTGATGATACCATTGTTCCCTTATCTTAACCCTGCATTTCAATCATAAAACACGTGTTGGGATCCTGGGAAAAATAAAACTTAATAAAGGGGTCAGCTCAGATGCTCAGTAAGGGTAAATAATTTAGCAGAAGCTATAAACTTTTATGGAAATATGTGTAAAAAAACAATATCCTTTTAAACATAAAATTGAACATAATATGGAAAAAATAAATCAATCAATACTATATAGACATTCACTTGGATATTCTACTAGTTGAATAATCACATGTAATAATTAATTTCTTAATGAGGGAATGCATAACGCCATACATTCAAAACTGCATAGTCAAGGACTCGTGCCAAGACTATAAGTTAATTTTATTTCCAAGGCCTTGTGCCAAGACACTAGTTTTCTTCATTAGACCTACTGATGCATTGTAGAGAAATAGCGGGATCCACCCTTCACTTATTATGTCCAATGCATTCATCATATGAAATGGTTGAAACATAACATAAACATTCGTATTAAAACTAGCATCTGAAGTGTCAATAATTTATCCATAAACCATAAATGGTATAAAAAGAGCACATTCACAGTCAAACATAGCATCAAACATTCAATATAATATGGATGATTGTATCAGAATAAATCATTTTCAAACATTTTTAAAATCCATCAAATAACATTGACATAGATTAAAATGATAAGTAAAATGATTTGAGAGAAATACCCCTTTTTTCATGAAATAATATAAAAGTCTCACAGTTTATAAAGGGAGTCATTTAAAAGAGACTTTTGAATCAAATTTTCCCTATCCACTTTGAAACTTTTTAAAAAAATCATCATGTCAAAACATTCATGTCCATATAAATAAATCCTTAAAATCATTTTCAAAATATGGACATTGATTAAAAGGGTTTAGAAAGATAAATATTTAAAACATTTAAAATAATGATCTAGTTAAATATCCCTATTGAATAAATTTTATTAAATTTTTGTATCGATGATAAGTATGTCCCAAAATGTACTTACACAAGAAGAATCTCAGATAACTAATGAGATTGAGGAAATAACTGTTACCTTGCACTTTCCTTTAGTTGAGGGTACATTTGACATCATGTATAATGACCATTTTATTTTATTAAATTAAAACAGATCCATATTCATATTTATTATATGATACATGATTCATTTATGACTTTATACTACCCATTTAATAATGATTTTCATGTTAAATTAATTTTTTGGTTAATAATTGCTTTTTTTTATCTTACGTGTTTTAACTTCTTGTTCTTGATCCTATCATTTTGATCCTGATTTAAATACTTTCAGAATATATACCTAGATTTATATATTCTAAATATATAGAATATAAATATTTATAATAGATATATATATGAAATGGAAGGCACCATTTATGGATATGGTAGGACTTACTTTCACATTAACGATGTTTCCGTTTCACATCATATTAAATGGAAGTAAGTGAATAAGATATATGTAAGTACATATATATTTATATTCAGTATCATTATTATGTCATATATTACATACTTATTAATAATATATATTTTTATAATCATCGATGAATGGTGAACGTGGAAGTGAATCGCATCGCGTCGTGGAGACGGTAATCCGTACGTGCGCACGAGTGGCAATTTCATTTACGTAATGATTAAAAGGTGTGGAATTGGATGGTATATTAATTTTAAAAAGACATTATCTTGTCAACATCTTTATTTTTATAAATATTACTGATAATTATATCCATCCAAAGAACATAGTGTTGAATAATAAATTACACCACAGTGTGGAGACCGTAAGACATACGTACGCATGTATGGTGACATAATCATTCATAGGATGGCTAGAATAATTAATATGGTTGTTCCATATTTATAATAACATCACAGTATTTATAAGTTATCGAAGATATTATTTTGGTATGGTAATAACAAAGGAAGAGGATGTGGAAGAAGAAAAGAACTTGAAAGATGTGAGGAAATGTTTACCTATTCTTCGGGTTCTTTCTTTTGATTTGATCAAAAGGGATCCTTAGGTTCACTTTATAGATGAAATAAGGCCTCTATGATGAAGGGACAAAATTTGGGAGGACATTTTGGCAGGGGTTGGATGAGCCAAATAACTTTAATGGTGTTAATTTGAGAGAATGGGAAGTTCCCTTTTATAAGAGAGGTGAGGGTCACATTAGGAAATGCATGAAATATTATTTTATAATAAAATTATTTTTGGTTTATAATGGATCAAAAATGATTTATTTCGAGGCAATGGTGGTTATGGGTCGAAATACTCTAAACCAATAAGTTTTAGACAAGTTTAGGTTACCATTTTAACCATATCTTTTAGATTTAACTCTTTGTTAAATAGTTTATCTTTTATCATGTCTTCTTATATTCTTACACTATATGATTAATAAACATACTCTAAAATTCCAAGAGAACCTCAAGTGGTTCATTATTGACATATATATTATTATTTATGCTCTTTTTCTGAACCTTAGATTTTTAGGGATGGAATATTAATTAATAATATAATATTTGTTTTAAAAAATATTTTATACCAATTTTGATAATATTATGTTTTTTGTTTTTTTTTTCAAATTTATAACAGCATTATTAATTTGAAAAAAATTAATTTAATCAACCTGAACATGTCATATTAACCGAGAAAATTATTATAATACCTGAAAAGTCTCAAATTTCATTTATTTGGGTATTTATAATATCAATTATTTCAATCTTTCATTAATGAGGTAATTACTACATCATTTGTGTTTCATATATAAATTTAATTATTTAAGGTATATAAATTATAAATAAACAACCATCATGTAGGAAATCATTTTGGATTTCATATTAATATTAATTGTTGAATTTATCTTATGTATTACCCTGTATTACAAATAGTTTAGTTATCAATACGTGAATTTAACACTTTTAACTCTTATTTAAATTAAATAATAATAAATGTAATAATCTATTTCATGTGGACATAAATCATTATATCATATTCATAAGGTTGTTTTGGTCAAATTACACTTATCCAATAGAATTAGGACATGTGTTAGGGTAATTATAATATACTTTTTAACCTACATTACCCTATTTACATTTAATCACAGTAAATAAAAGACAATGGTTAATATTCACCTAAAATTATTGTCATCATATTGAACAACATTTTACTTAAAAATGATAACTGGGTCTCTTGTATTTTTTAAATTTAACTCACAAAAGTGGTAAAAATAATATTTCTTCAAATTTTTAAAAGCTCTTAGGAGGTGTGTAAAAGACTGTAAAAAGCTCAATAAAATTTTTATATTTCTAAAATTAATATAAAATGACTCCAATTAATTAAATTGAACTTATATAGTTATTATATATCTATTTTGACATTAAATAAATTTAAATAAAACTAAATATTTATTTAAATAAAAATTCGGTTTTAACCAATAACTTAGTGTTTTTCACCCTTCATAAAAAATTGATAGTTTTCAGAAAAATACCACAAATTCACCCAAAGATAATTTTAATATTCTGAATTCAAAAATGAAGTCTATTTTACCAAATTTAAAACATATAATTTTCATTTATTAATTTAAAATTTATTACCATTGTCAAAACCAAAAAACGGTTTTTAAAAATTAAAAACTATCAAAACATTGACCCTTGTTTATGTCCAATTTTAAAGTGAAATTACTTCAAATGACCAACATTGGATTAAATGTTAAAAATATAATCTAATTATACATCCAAACCATTCAAATATATAAGTGAACATTATGAATTATTTTGATTAAAAAAAGTTGTTTTCACTTAAAATTTAGTAATTGTCACTATTCACCAAAATATAGAAGTTATTCGAAAAACACCAAAAATTTATCAAAACCAAATTTTCATGTCCCAATTCTATAGAAGAAGTTTATTTTGTCAAATTGAATATATAAAAGTTTCAAATATTGGATTTAAATAGGACTCTCCATTAAAAGGTGGTAAAATTAATTTTTTTTTAAAATACATCTTCTATCTGGAAAAAATGAATTTATTATTATATTTTGTCTAAGAAACACATAATATGGATTATAAAATTTCATAGAGTATATAAAATTCAAATTTTTGTTAACACTATTCATAACCGATTTTTAACGGATAGTTTGGTAAGTTGTGGTACGCTCAAACTCGGTGTTGCGTGTTGTGAAAGTTATTGAATTAAATTGAAGAGATAACGTACTATGAAATCATGGGCTGTTACAAGGATAAAGAGTGATTTTTTTGATTGAAAAAATGATTGTGAATTAAAATTGGGTTAAATGGTAAAATTCATGTAAATTAGAATGTGTAAATAGGTTAAGGCATGAAGATAAATTTTTTTATTGAATGAACCACGAATTGGTAATTTTGTGTGTATTAAATGAGTTTGATTTTGTGATATGGAACATGTGGTAAATGACTAAAGAATCTTGAGCACATGTATATTTAATATGTGTGGGTATTGGACTTGGGGATCTATTCTTATTGGTCTGGTTAAACTGAGGCTCTAAACCCCACCACTTTTAATGCACAATCTAGGGAGAGGTTAGAGGCTATATGCTCGTAATAGTTTCATTTGATGAAACTAACTGGACTAAGGGTCGAAGGTATGTGTGACATATTTCTCTTTTGATTTCCTCCTAGTTAGATAGGGAAATTGATATAGCCACTTATATATTTTAGTCTTCATTCATAGGCCGAAGTGAAATTGGTTAAAAATTCTTAACCCATGGAATAAATTTAAAAATGGTTTTAATGTGAACTCGTAAGAGAATGAAGCCTGGTTTACCTTTATTTACCATTTTTTTGTATTTTCATCCAATATATATTTATACTAGATATTTTTTAGACACTATTTGAGATAGAATATTATGATGTACTAACACCATACTCAGGCTGCCACTGGGTACTAGAGAATATTTCATGGTTTCAGATCTGGATAAGGGAAAAGGCCTAATTATAGAGCATTTACTTGAGATTGGGATGTGCATGGTTTAAAGGACCAAACATGTTGTTAGGAAATTTTTTTATAGATTTATCATTTATTTTTATTTTGTTATTTCATATTCTTGGCACCGCATGACAAGACATAATTACGATTTGGTTATTGACTTATAACCATCTTTTGAGAAACGGGTGGAAGTGATTTTGGTTTTTTATTCTATTAAATTTTTATAAATTTGTTATCATATGTGACCTAGTTTGATAAATATGATTTATTCTCCTCACATGTTACATTAGACCCTAGTTTCATGTCAGAAACCTTCTGTGTTCGGGGAGGGTGCCTAAGGTCTTGTGGCGACCTATCTTGGGGAACTAGATTAGTTCTACGGAGATGGGGTTGTTTCGATGTTGTATTAGAGTCGTTATTTTATTTTTCCTTATGATTTAGGAATGGTATGAATAAGATTAAGAATTATCATGCCTTGGTAATGAGATTTTGAATGGGACTAGAAAACCAATGTATAAGGGGATACCCAAGTACCCTAGGGTAGGAAGATTGTTCTTCATGTGTGTAGATATAGTTTAGTGATATTTCACCACAGGGTGAGGTAATTATTTTGTGATGTAATAATTTTATTATATTTCTCTTATTGGTGTAATAGTACATGGTTGTGCATTAATTAATCATTTTATTTACCTAGGTATATAGGTTTAATTCACCATAGTATTCACACGAATGGAAGATGTGTATGACATGAAGGGTATAACATTTTTCCATTCATTGAAATCTAAAAGAAGGAGGATTCAAATTAAAATGACAAAAACATGTAAATTAGAAGAATGTAATGGAATTGTTAAGGAACAACGACTAATAAAATGTTATAAATGGGTTAATAAATTTGGTGATAACAACTTTTAATACTAGAAATGTTCCTAGGAAAGAAAAATTAATATTGTGAAAGTGAAAATGGAAATAAGGATGTTTAATGAAAAGGCTTGTGTTTGTTTAAGTTTGTTTTCAACATATTGACCATAACCCACAGTAGGGATAGTTAAGGTTTGTGGTAAAAACATGGTTATTTCTGTTGGAACTGTGTGTGAAGGGTGAGCTGTTTATGGCTAGTTGACATCCTTTTTTTTGAATGCTCTGGATGTTTATGTTAGATGTTCTAAGATTTTTTTTTGGAATTGTACATAAATTCCACCCTGAAAATATTTGAATGTTAGGAAATAAGATTATTTTGGTGATAATGTTTCTCCATAGGTGGTTAAAGAGATCATGGGTCGTAAGGGTAATAATAGAGAGGAGCTATTACTTTAAAACATTTCTTGTTTTGTGCAGATGATGCAACAAGACCCTGGACAGGTCATGTTTAGTATGTTGGATCTAACCTAAGAGTCTCAATTGCATGACCCTCCAATATTTTCTAGAGTGGGTGTACCTGAGTATGCATAGTTCAAGTTAAAGTCCATCCAAATGATTTTGGATCATTTGGATACACATTTTGGCAAGAGAGTCCAGTTGCTAGCTTACAGGTGGCGAGAACCGGTGAACCAATGTTAGGATAATTTGGTTCAATCATAGTAGGATGTTGGTATGTTATGGAAAGACTTCCATGAAATGTTTTTGGTGTATTTCAATCTAGATACATTGAGACGGGAGAAGTTTGTAGAGTTTATGAGGTTAACCTAAGCGATAATTACTCTGAATGATTCTACTGGCCACTTAACTAGCATAAAATTAATCATTACGATTTTTATAGGGGATGAAGTCACAATAGAGAAAAATTTACATAATGGAATTCGAAATTATATCATATATTTTGTGAATATATTCTACTTAGAGAGGTTTTTTTAGGTGGTGGATTAATCCCTTATTTCAGAAGGTAATTTAAGGGAGACTTGTAGTTGTGGCTTTGTGGTTCTTGTTATATGGTTCAGTGGTGCATCATTAGAGGGAAGGAAGGGTATCTATGAGAGTCCTTACTAAGGAGGTGGTGTGAAAAGTATTCATAGGAGAGGAAATACCTCTCAAGGTGGTGAAAAGTCATTTTACTTTCAGTGTGGAAGGTTAAGACACTTCCATGGTCAGTTCCCCTGACCACTGTTTGAGTGATGAGCATATAGAAGCATGGGGAATGTCGATAGGTTATATATGAATCGTCGATAGATGGCCACTAATGGAGGATCAATGATGATATCGAGAATAAATAGGGGGTTGGTTAGCTATTATCTGGTAGGAAGTTAGATCTATACTTACTGTATCGATCGAGGTGGAGTATGTGGTACTTTGGGGTTAGAGCACCCATATCAATAGGGTAGTGTGGTGGTTGAAAGATGTACCAGAGCCGAAGGTAGTGGGGTATTTAATCTTCAAACAATATATCCACCACCTGGAGGTGGCGAGGCTGAACCATTGATAGTATGATTTATTACTCTTGTAGATTCTAGGATTGTTAGTGCTTTGTTTGATACATGTTCATGATATCCCTTTATATCTTCTATGTTTTTTAGTGTGTGGGTCCTAGTGGTGGAACATATGTAGATCGTTTTGTTGATGGATTCACCATTAGGGGTGCATGGAAAAAAATAAATGGTAGTGTAAGGAGTGTGCTCTTAAATTTGGTGGGTATAATATTCATTGGGACTTGTTTGTGATCGAAATGCTTGGTTTTGATCTAATATTATGGATTTGTTGAACAGTGTTGTACCATGACCATATTTATTTTTATCATCAAATGGTGATGTTAACATCTCTCGAGGGAGGCACTTACATTCATAATGGGTAGTGGGATAATAGTGAAGACAATGGAGGGATAGTCTATCAGTAATTGGGTGAGCTTACAAACCAAATGACTTGTATTATTCTAGATAGTGGTGGATTAGAGGAGTATTTAATCCTTTATGTGGTGGATCATTTTTAATATGTGTTTTTGGAATAATAAATGGTCTGTCCACCAATGATGGAGGCTGAATTTATGATATTGTTTCTGACAGGACTTGACCTAGTTTGTATTCCTCCATTTAGAATAGAAACATAATAATTGTACGAACTAAAAAATTAGTTGGAGGTAATATAAAAATGTGTTCCTTCAGCCAAGAATGCCACCATGGGAATCCCATGTTTATTTTTCCATAAAGTATCATAGATGCATGTGGTTGTGTGTTGATTATAAAATGTTAAATTAGATGATGGTTAAGAATAAATACCATCTTATGTGAATCGATGACATTTTGACCAATTTGGGAGGTGACTCTATTTTCTCCCAGATTTATTTGAGATCATGGTATCATCTGTTGAGGGAGAGAACTTCTGATATACCTTGGGATTCCTTCAAGAACATGTATTATAGGTATGCATTTTTTGTGATGCCATTTCGGTAGAATAATGTGCCATCTCTCTTTACATACCTTATAAACCAAGTATTTCACCCATACCTAGATTAGTTTGTGGTTGTCTTTTTGGATAAAATCATGTTGTACTCCAAGATTCATGATGATCATTTAAAACATACTAACATCATCCTGAGAAGACTAAGAGATAATAAGTTATATGCCAAGCTATCTATGTTTTAGTTCTGGATTCATAGGGAACATTTCATCGATCACCTCATAAATGAGGAAGTTGTGTTAGTGGACTCATAGAATTTTAAATACAATGTATCATGGGAGAATCAAAATAATGTGTTTGATGCTCATAGTTTTATAGGCATGGTTGACCATTACCAAATGTTCATCAAGGACTTTTCTTGATTGGCTAAACCACACTCATGATTGAATAATAAGGTAATCATGTTTTAATTGTTTGAGGCATGTGAGAATTACTTCTAGGAATTAAATAAGTGGCTGACTACATCGCATATTTTGATTCTATTTGATTCGGTTAAGGATAATATCATGTTTTGTGATGTAGCTGCTATCGGGATCAGGGATGTTTTAATGAAAAATGACTCAGTTATGGAGTATGGGTCACCGTAGTTGAGGCCTTATAAATCAAATAACCCTATGGATTATCTTTAATTTTTTGTATTGTTCTATGAAACATCCCAAACAACCATGGTACGTTCCCATCTGAATAATGCAATATCTTGCGATGTACGCAACTTCGAGATTCTAACACAACACGACAAATCAAACTAGCCGTTTTAGAAGCAGTTAGGAATAGTAATACCCATTTTTTGAGATTTTATAAATTTTATTTTTAAAAATGGACTTCATTTTTAAATTCAGAATATAGAAATTAGCTTATGGTGAATTTTTCGTATTTTTATGAAATCATTCAATTTTTTATGAATAGTGAAAAACACTACATTATTGTTTAAACCAACTTTTTATTTAAAAAATTATTTCTTTTATTTAAATTTATTTTAAGTCAAAATAGATACATAATACTAATATTACTTCTATGTAATTCATTGTAGTAATTTTTATTACAAAATTAAATGTATAAAATTTTATAGAACTTTTTACCGTCTTTTACCCAGCTTCTTGGAGCATTTGTAAATTTTCATAAAACATAATGTTACCGCTTTTGTGATTTTAATTAATAAACTCTGAGAGACACGATTGATATCATAAATTAAAATCTAGTTCAATGAGATGAAAATAATTTTTGGTGAATATTAACTTTTGACTTTTATTTACAATGGTTAAAAGTAAATAGGGTAATTAAAGGTAAAAATGATATTATTATTTCCCTAACACAATTTCTAATTATATTGGATAAGTGTATTTCAATCAAAAACAACCTTAGGAATAAAATATGATCATTTAGATCCACTTGTATTAGATTAGGGCATTTATTATTATTTTATTTAAAGAAGAGTTAAAAGTGTTAAATTCAATGTTTAATAACTTAACCATTTTTAATATAGGTTATGAATAAGATAAATTAGACTATAAATATTTATTATAATGAAAAAAATATTTCCTACATAATGGTATTTTATTTATAATTTTTATATATTAAATAATTCAATTTATTTATGACACAATGACGATACAGTAATTACCTTATTAATGAAACATTGAAATAATTGATATTATAAATATCAAAAAAATGTAATTTTAGACTTTGGATGAATTACATAAATTTTATAGGTTAATATGAAATTTTAGGGTTTATTAAATGAAATTTTTCTGAAGTAATCATGCTGTTATGATTTTAACAAAAAACTATTACTAAATAGTGTGAAAATTGATATAAATGAGTTTTTAAAAAAAATACTATATTATTAATTGATATTATATTCCTAAAAATATAAGGCTCTGCCAAAGGACATATATAAGGTTATATATATCAATAATTAACCACTTAGGGTTCTATTGGTAGTTTATAGTGTGTTTATTAACCATATAATATAAAAATACAAAGAGACCTGGTAAATGTCAAACTATTTATGTAAGAGTTAAATCCAAAAGATAAGAATTATATCATAACCAAAACCAGTATAAAACCTATTGGTTGAGAGTTTTTAACCCATACACACCATACCCAAGATATAAATCATTTTGAGACATAGGAAACCGAAAATTAGTTTATTATAAATTAATATTTCAATCTTTTCATAATGTGCCCCTCATCTCTCTTATAAAAGGGCACTTCCCCTTCTCTTAATTTCACAACAACAAAGACATTTGTCTTGGAAAAACCCTACTAAAATATTCATTCCTCCCATTATTCTATAGGACTTAATTTAGTAATAATTCCATCCTAAGGATCCCATTTGATCAAATCAAAAAGAAGAACCCGAATAAGAGGTAAATATTCCATCACCTCTTTCATGTTCTTTTCTTCTTCAACTTCCCGTTTCATTGTTGTTTCCATAATAAAATAAAAACTCCATTACCTTCTACATACTGTGCTATTATTATAAATATGGTACAACCATATTCGTTTTTCTATCCATCCTATAATGACATAGTCAGCATACATTCATATGTATGACTTACTGTCTCCACGTCATGGTGTAGTTTATTATTCAAACACTTCATTATTTGGATGGGTATAATAATGAGTATAATTGATTTAAATAATAAATATTACTTGTTAATGATTTTTTATATATGATATACCATCCTATTACATACTATTTCACCATAAATATAATGATATAGTCGGTCGTGCGTACATACGAATTACTGTCTCCAAGAACGTGATGAGATTCATTCCCCATCGTAATCATTCAAGAATAATTTCCATGTTATGGTTAAAAATAATTTTTAATGACTATATATCATTCTAGATATGAATAAAATACATCATATACATAAAATATATATTATGTAACAAAACATAAAATGAAAAACAAATTAGTTAACACCTGAAACGACGATAATAATAAAATATTATTAACAAAGAAATATTATAAGATCATATCTGATATCATATTTATGCATATGGTTTGAGTATAATTTATAAAAATGATTTAACTATTACACATGAGGTTAACATACCATAGACCTAGAAAAATTAAAAGGTAAGGATTAATTCTACAATCTCTTCATTATCCGAGGTTGTTTATACGTAATTATCTATTGGGACCTCTTTATCATCCACATCCATGTTTCCTAAAAATGTATTTCAAAAAATTTTAACTACACACTATAATATTGGATAAAGTCAATTAATCCCTTTTTGGACTTTTTATATGATTTTTATAAAGGAATCATTCCTATTTTTTCCAAAGTAGGTACTTTATGACATTTTCTACAAAATAATGGTAAGAATGCCTCTTTTTAACTAATACAGAGGGTGTGGCTATTTTGCGCCATCATAACACCTTTGAAGCTTCCCTTACAAGATTATAAGAATATTTTCAAAAATAAATGTTTTCTTTTATGATTACATTAATTTTAAAAAATTTCAAAATAGAAATATGTATTTATTTAAAATATTTTTCATTTCATCTATCTCAACATCCTTTGATGGACTTTAAAATTGTTTGAAGTTGATTTATTGTGATAAAAATCGTCCATATTGTATTGATGGTTTTGAGATATGTTTGACTATGTATGTGTTATTTTTATACCATTCATGGTTTATAGATAAAGAATTGACATATCGTATGCTAGTTTTAATAGGATTATTTATGTTTTGATTCAACCTTTTCATATGAGGAACTCATTGGACTTAGTAAGTGACAGGAGGAGCCCACTGTAGCTCCTCAATGCATCGATAGGTCCCGTGAGCCAAACTAGTGTCTTGGCACAATGCATTGACAAAATCTTATTTTTAGTATTGGAATAGGGCCTTGACTATGTGGTTATGAAGTCGGGAATTATGTATTTCATCATTTTGAAAGTGGCTATTGATATTTAATGTGTTTATGCGCCTAGTAGAATATCCATTTGAATAAGTAAATGGAATTATTTGATTTATATTTCCAATATTATATAGAATTTTATGTTTAAAAGGCTTATGTTTTAGTCTTATACATTGCCTTAAATTTTTCTGCTCATTTAAGAAAGTTTATGCTATATTTTTACTCTTACTCAGCATGTAAGCTCACCACTTTCTATATTTTATTTCTCCAAGGATGCGAAGAAGAATATTATGACTGACCAACACGGATAGTCTAAGAGATATGATTGTGGCCAATGGAGATAATGTTGTTGTTGTTTTTCATTTTACAATATAATGTAAAACTTATGAATGTATCCAGTACTTCCTATGATACTATAATGATTGGTCTTTCAGGATTTGATCCCTTGTGGTCATGCCATTGTTATGTAATAATTCATAGACTCTAGGTAACTGGGGTTGGGGTGTAACAGTTTGTATTAGAGGATGTTTACTACAAACATTGGAAACTAGATTTAGAACATCAATGATTAGAGAACACTACCCTAAGATAGAATTTAAGGATTTTTATATATGAAATTCCTATAAATATGGTAATGTAGATATTTTTTATGTTTTCCAAGAAATACATATTTTCCTAGAATCGAGAAGGTAGAGGCAGCTCTGGTACAAATGTACCTAGAAGTGAAACTCTCACAAGGTGTTTCGGGCTTGACTCGGGGTATCCCGGTACATGACAACAGGCCATGTTTCACTCTTGGTTACGACACTCCTGGGGGATAATTTTAAGATAATTCTCATTTTCATTACAATCCATTGTGAATGATTTATTATAATATACCTCTTCAATGAAACCGTATTTATTATTATGGATTATATCCATAAACTATTCAATTTATGTCATGTTCTTTACAAGTTTGGAATTATGTATTTTGATTCATAAACTAATTTAGTGTATTCCATTGTTTAGAAATGGTTCCTAGTGGAAGGAATGGAAACCGTATCAATGCACATAATCTATGTAGGGATTTACCTCCTATTCAAGATAATTATAGTGGAGCTAGTGATGTGACTAGTGGTTATTAGCATATCACCATACTCAGACAGCTCACTCAGGTTATGAATAATAACCTTACGCATATAGAGCACCCTGATCCAAAAGGTGTAGGATCAATGTTAGACCAATTCATAAGGAGAAAAACACCAACATTAAATGGGAGTCCAAATCCATTTGTAGATGAGAAATGGATAAATTCCTTAGATAATATATTTCTTGATTTAAGGAGTAGCGAAAGGGAAACAATTTACATGACAGTTTATCACCTCAGATGAGATACGTATCAATGGTGGTCATTGATTCAAAACACCAAGGAAGATGATGAAGTATAAAATATGGAATTGAGAGAGTTTAAAGAGATTTTATTATAAAAATACTTTCATCGTGACCATCTATTACATATGGAAATGAAATTTTTGAGTCTTAGGAAAACACAGGATGAGAATGTCACAAAATACGAGGCTAACTGTACATGGATTTCAAGGCATGCTTAAAATTGTATATGTATCCCAAGAAATAATATTGACAATCTATTTGATGGTTTAAAACCATTTCTACATCTAGAATTTGTACCACAATCCTTTTTATCATACGAAGATATTGTGTCTTGTGCTGTCAATATAGAAAAGTAATTCTCTATCTTTGACATTAAAGACAAGAAAGAGAAGAAGAGATCATATGAACACTCTAGAAATGGAAATAAAGGGATTAATCATAAATTTTAATATCTATCCTGATGTAAATGTGGGAATAAAAACCTCAGTACTTGCCTGATGGGAATGGGAGTCAGTTACAAGTGTGATGAAAAAGGCCACCAATCTCATGATTGAAAAGGAATGAAAGAGGTTGTTAATGTTGAATGATAAAACTCTAGAGAAATTGGGGAATTATTCAAATTAATGACCTATGAGTCAAAAAAACATACCTCAGAAAAGGCCAAGGGGGAAAGACCAAGATTATGTGATCACTATTACTGTGGTTGAAGATCCAAAAGACGTGGTAATAGGTAATTTAATGGTTTCCTCATATTTATCCAATGCTTTATTTGATTCTAGATCATCGCATTATTTTATATCTTCCCAGTTTACTATGATAATAAGATATTACTAATTTGATTTAATAAGGGAGTTTTCAGTCAAAACACATAAGGGAAGTAACATTGCAAAAAAATTGTGAATTTGTTCCCATTATGGAATATGAACGATATTTATCTACAGATTTCATCATCATACCCATGATTTAATTTTATATAATCCTCGGTATGTATTGATTTTCATACCATGATGTGAAATTTTATTTTAAGAAGAAGAAGTTTACAATTTTTGATAATGATGATAAAGAACACCTTATCATTATAGCAGAAATGTCACCATCTAATTCTTAACTAGATCCACCCCCAGTTACTCAACTAAATTCAATTATTGTGGAGGAAGAGAATGAAATAACAGAGGGTGAGTAATGGAATGTTCAAATAGAGGATGTACCTATTATACAAGAATACATTGATGTGTTTCTGGAGTATTTACCTGGACATCCTCCAGAATGAGAATTTGAGTTTTCCATTGATTTATTTCCTGGTTCAAGGCCCATATCGAAGACCCCATATAGAATGGACACTATGGAATTAGTGGAACTAAATAAAAATCTAGAGGAATTGAGTAATATGGGATTTATTTTCCCTAGTCTTTCTCCAAGGGGATCCCCTATTATTTTTATTAATAATAATGATAGATCAATGATGTTGTGCATTGACTACAGGGAGATCAATGCTATAAAAAAAGCATGTATCCCCTACCTATCATTGATGATTTATTTGATCAATTTCATGGAGCTCAATATATTTCAATGATTTCCCTTCGATCTGGAAATCATCAGTTGTGTGGGAAGAAGGAAGATATTCCAAAGACAACATTTTGAACCATGTACGGGTATTTCAAGTTTACAGTAATGCCTTTTGGGATGACTACTGCACCCTCTATTTTCATGGATTTAATGAACAAATATTACATGGAATATCTTGATGACTTTGTAGTGGTATTTATTGATTATATCATGGTATACTCCAAAATCTACGAAGATCATGAAAAACACTTGCACATTATCCTAAATACTCTTAGATGAAATGAATAATATGGGAAGTTTAGCAACTGTGAATTCTGGCATCAGGAGATTTCTTTTTTTGGCCATATTTTCCCTAAGGACGGAATCTATGTTGATATTTCTAAGAAAAATGAAATCCATGAATGGATAGTACCAACAAGTATAACTGAGGTATGAATTTGTATTGGTTTAGTAGGTTATTATCGAAGTTTCATCTAGAATTTTTCCCAATTGGCTAACCCATTAACCAAGATCACACGTAAAGGTATTAAATTTGATTGGACAAAATAGTGTGAAGAATGTTTTGAAGTACTAAATAGGACATTAGTCAATTCTCTTATCTTGACTCCACCATCTCGGAATGATGGTTTTGTAATTTATTGTGATGCTTTAAAAGAGGGACCTGGTTGTGTCCTCGTGAAAAATTATAGAGTTATTTCCTATAAATCATGACCTCTAAAAATAATGAAAAAAACTATCCCACTCATGATCTTGAGTTAGAAACTGTAATGTTTACTTTGAAGATTTGGAGACACTATCTCTATGGTGAAGAATGTGAGATATACACTGATCACAAGATCATGAAGTATATTTCATCACAAAAATAACTCAACATGAGGAAAAGGATATGGCTCGAGCTACTCAAGGATTATGATTTCACTATACACTGCCACTTGGGGAAGTCATATAATGTGGAAGATTCTTTTAGAAGAAATAATCATTGAGTTTTGAACAAGATGAGAGTTGAAAGATATCATATTTTCATGGATCTAGTAAAGATAGAAATGTGAATAACCATGGAAGGTGGAACATCAATACTTTTTCAAATGGATGCCAAAAAATATTTACTAGAAAGGATAAAGAGTTCTCAGACAGGTGATGAGTAATTTCAAAAGAAGATTAGTGCATTGAATGATAGTAGATTGAGTGAATTCGTATATGAAGATAGAATTCTGGAATTTGGGAAGACACTTTCTATTCCAGACATACCTGATCTAAAAATGGAATTGATAGATGATGCTCATAGATCCAACTTCTATATAAACCCTGGAAGCACTATGATTTATAGATATTTGAAATAAACATTTAGGTGGGACAACATGAGGACATATATTGTGGATTTTGTGTCAAGATTTATTGTTTGTCAATAAGTGAATGCTGGAAGACAACATACTAGATGATTCAAGCATACTCTTCCCATACTTGAGTGGAAATGGGATAATATTACAATATACTTTGTCATGGGAAAACCAAATACTCCTAGATGAAATGATGGAATATTAATCATCGTTGATCTTCTTTCCAAGTCAGCACATTTTCATGCTGTAAGAGAAGATTTACCACTAGAATGTTTACCATGACTATATATTAATGAAGTTGTAAGAATTTATGTAGTTCCTTTATCGATTGTTTCTTATCGTGATCCCCATTTTACGTCAAGATTCTAGAAAAGTCATCAGAAGGCCTTGGATACTAAACTTCATTTTAGTACTGCCAACCACCCTCAAACTGATGAACAATCAAAATGTACTATTCAAACCTTATAAGATATATTAAGATCTTTCCCACTTGACATTCAAGGTATGTGGGATCAGTATTTACCTTTGGTAAAATATTCCTATAATGATAAATTCAATTCAAGTTTTAAAAGGGGACCATATAAATAATTATATGGAAAGATATGTTGCACGCCAAATTTTTTGGATGATACTGGTGAAAGAAAATTTGTAGGCCTAGAACATGTTGAGGAAATGATGGAAAAGGTCACGGTTATCCAACCCCACATTAAAGCAGCTCAAAGTCGGCAAAAGATCTATGCTGATAACTAAAGGAAGGATTTGGAATTTCAGGTAAGAGATCATATTTTCTTGAAGGTATCCCCATGGAAGGGAGTTATACAAATCGGTAAGATGTGTAAATTAAGTCCCAGTTACATCGGACCATTCCAAATTCTAGAACAAATTGGGGACATAGATTACTGTTTGGAAATTCCACCAAGTCTCTCCAAAGTTCATGATGTGTTCCAAATATCACTATTGAAAAAATACATGCTTGACCAAACACATGTACTCACCTATGAGGAAATTGAACTGGAATCTGATCTGTCTTATGGGGAAGATCAAGTCAAGATTATTGATTCAAGAAAACAAGTGTTGAGAAATGGTATGACTCATCTGGTAAAAGTTCTATAGAGAAAACATAAGATGGAGGAGGCAACGTGGGAACCTGGAGAAATTATGATGTGTAACAACCCAAATCATTTTATGCAATAATATTCTAGAAATTTTGAGGACTAAATTATTTAAAGGAGGAGAGAATATAAAACCTCAATCTTCCATGGTAAGTTCCCCTTTGAATAATGCAATAGCATGCACTGTACACAACATAGAGATTCTAACAGAACTCAAAAAATCAAGCTACCCATTTTAAAAGTAGTGATGAATAGTAATAGCAACTTTTTTAAATTTTATTAATTTTATTTTTTAAAATGGGTTTCATTTTTGAATTCAGAATATTGAAATTAGATTATGGTAATTTTTTGGTATTTTTCTGAAAACTTTAAATTTTTTATGAATAGTGACAAACACTACGTTATTATTTAAAACCCACTTTTTATTTAAATAATTATTTATTTTATATCAATTTATTTTAATTAAAAATAGACACATAATACCAATATTAGTTCACTATAATTCATTAGAGACATATTTAATATAAAATTAGAAGTATAAAATTTTATTGAACTTTTTACCGTCTTTTACCCACCTTCTAGGAGCATTTGCAAATTTGCTTAAAATTTAATTTTACCACTTCAGTGAGTTGAATTTAAAAAATCTGAGAGACACATTTGATATCAGTAAGTAAAATTCGGTTCAATGAAATGAAAATAATTTTTGGTGAATATTAACTTTTGACTTTTATTTGCCACGGTAAAAAGTAAATATGGTAATTAAAGGTAAAAATGATATTATTATTACCCTAAAAATGTCTACATTCTATTGGATAAGTTTATTTAGACGAAAAGAAACTTAGGAATAACATATTATCCTTTATTTCCACTTGGATTATATTAGGTCATTTATTATTATTTTATTTAAAGAAGAGTTAAAAGTGTTAAATTTAATGTTTAATAAATATACTATTTTTAGTATAGGGTTATACATAAAATAAATTAGATTATGAATATTCATTCAAAATATAATAATATATCATATATAATGGTATTTTATTTATAATTTTTTGACATTATATAATTAAACTTATTTGGGACACAATGATGATGCAGTAATTACCTTATTAATGAACGATTGAAATAATTGATATTATAAATATCCAAATAAATGTAATATGAGAAATTTGATAAATTACTCTAATTTTATAGATTAATATGAAATGTTAGTGTTTATTCAATGAATTTTTTTCGTAGTAATCATGTTTTTTTTAATTTTTAAAAAAATCAATTACTAAATAATGCCAAAATTGACATAAAAACTTTTTTAAAAAATACTATATTATTAATGGATATTATATTATTAAAAATATATTTTTTGGAAAAAGGACATATATATGGGTATATATCTAAATAATGAACCACATGTGGTTGTCGTGGTAGTTTATAGTATGTATATAAACTATATAATATAAAAATACAAAGAGACATGGTAAATTTAAAACTATTAAATTAAGAGTTAAATCTAAATGATAAGGTTATTATGATGAACTAAACCTCTCTAAACCCTATTGGTTTAGATTTTTTCGACCCATACCCACCTTATACTAGAAATAAATCATTTTGGAACCATTAGAAACCGAAAATTAATTTATTATAAAATATTATTTCAATATTTTCCTAAGGTGCCCCTCACCTCTCTTATAAAAGGGCACTTACCCTTCTATTAATATCCCACCTCCAAATCCATTTTGGATCAGCCATCCCCTACCCAAATATCCTCTCAACTATCCTCCCTTAATTATAGAGTCCTTCCTTTGTTCATAAATCCATCCTACAGATCCATATTGATCAAATCAAAAGGAAGAACCCAAAGAAGAGGTAAATATTCCATCACCTCTTTCAAGTTCTTTTCTTCTTCCACTTCCTATTTCAATGTTGTTTCCATACTAAAATAAAAACTCCAGTAACTTCTACATACTGTGATGTTATTAAAAATAGAATATGACCATATTCTATATTCTATCCATTCTATAATGAAAAGGTCACTATACGTGCGTGAGTACGGCTTACCGTCTCCACGTCATGGTGTAGTCTGTTATTCAAACACTTAATTATTTGGATGGGTATAATAATGAGTATAATTGATGTAAATAATAAATATGAAATGTTGATAATTCTTTATATATGATATACCATCCAATTACATGCAATTTCAAAATCAATATAATGATGTTGTGGCTCGTGCGTACATACGGATTATCGTCTCCATGAACGCAATGAGATTCATTCCCCATCGTAATCATTCAATAATAATTTTCATTTTATGATTAAAAATAATGTTTAGATACTTTTTCTATAACACCCCAAGATTTTATTAGATGTATTCTTTTTTATTTATTTGATTCCTTGTGTTGTATGATACCCCAAGATTATCTTTCGCAATATGCAACACCATATTAGCTTGCAGTATATGCAACACTAATCTTGGATCGTGTAACACACAATTTCACGTTTGGTTGATAGTAGTTATTCTACGCATCATTGATTATATATATATATATTTATATATTCCATGTATTTATGAAATATGGTTGGATTTTTTTGTACGCAACAACAAAGGAGTCGTGTACTACACCCAACCCTGACTTGGTTTGCATTACATGCAATCACGACCTTCCTCGATAGTGTGTGTCGTACGCAATACCGGGTTTCACTAATCAATGATATATGTTTATAATATTATTATGAACTAGCAGTTATGATGAGTATTAACTAAATTTCTTATTTTATAACATTATTATTTCATCTTACACATTTTCTAGAACATGGTTTGTGAATAAAATAAATATTTCGGGTAAAATGAGTATTTTTCAAAAAATGCAGTCTTGCCGCCTTTTTATGGCCCACCAACTTTAAATCTATTTTTGGAAATATTTATAAGTTCAATTTAAAAAAATAAAATTCTTCTTTGGAATCAGGATATAAAAATTTACTTTGGATAAATTTTTCATATTATTATGATGACTTTTATATTTTAATGAATAGTAAAAACACGCTATATTTTAATTAAAAACAAATTTCTTCATCATAATAATTTATGTGGTTAAATTATAATATTTAATGGTTTTAAAGTATAAATAGAATATATTTTTACCATTTAATATAATTTAAGTCATTAGCATTGATTTTACATTGATTTCGTAGATTAAATCAATTCAATATTTGGAATGTTTTAAACAAAAACCTATTTTCTTTCGACAATGGGATTAATTTTAATTTAATTTCATCAAATTCTTTTTATTTAATTTGGAAAAATAGATTCCATATTTGGAATCAGTGGTCCAAATTATATTAATAGACTACTTTTTATTTTTGAATAGTAAGTATAGTAAATTTTAT
Source organism: Viscum album (assembly GCA_963277665.1). Taxonomy (NCBI): domain Eukaryota; kingdom Viridiplantae; phylum Streptophyta; class Magnoliopsida; order Santalales; family Viscaceae; genus Viscum; species Viscum album. The sequence goes on along the minus strand of OY728145.1, from coordinate 1,077,692,773 downwards.
TTACCATAGTAAAAGGTAAATCGGGTAATTAAGGGTAAATATAAAATTATAAAATTATCCTAACACTTTTATTAATACAATTGGATGACTATATTTCATCATAAGTCATATTTGGGTCGAAATGTAATCCATTGGAACCCACTTGGAGGTGATTAAGACCTTTAGATTATTTTATTTAAAGTGAAATATATCTCACTCAAACTTTAATAATTAAAGTATATCTAATATAAGGTTATATAGAATATAAATTCGGGTATAAATACTCATTTGAAATATAAATTTTTTTTCTTTATCATGGTAATTTATTTTTAAATTTTAAGAGTTATTTAATTACCTTATTAGCTTATACATTAATGATGCAGAAATTATTTATTCAGTTAAAAAGTCAATAATATTGTTTTTATTGAAATAGTAATACATATTAAATGGCTCAAAAACCTCACCAAAACTTATTTTAGGTTTATATATACACCATAAGCATCCAAGGACCGAATATATGACCGTTTGGAGTCTTATAAAAGTCATTATGACACTTATATTATTTTATTTTATATGATGTCAAAGTTGTCACCTTCATAATTTAATAAATAAAATATTTTAAAATTTCGGTGGTTTAGAAGATAAATCCAACTAAATATATTCATATTAAAGATATAAGATTTATCTTCATCCTAATATTTTAGTTTTTATTTTTATGCAACAAATAATTATATTTAATAATAATGAAAAATTTATGTAGTAATTATTTTATTAAGAGAAATATCAAATAAATGGTTTTACAAATAGTAAAATAAATATTATATGATCTATTTAATGTGATCCACTAATTTTATAGATAAATATGACATGTTATGAATCTATTAAAGCTTTTATTTTGAACATATATTCTGTGAGGTTTTTATTTAATTTAAAATAAATGATTAGTGTCAAAATTGACACTATTGTTATTTTATAAAAATTACATATTATATCATTGTTTAAAAATAAAAACAAATACTTAAAAATTATAAATTAAAATTAATATGGTAGAAAATGTAACAAATCATACAATTATGGAAAATTCACAACATATAAGTAATTATTTATAATTATTTGAAATTTAGAATATTATTACCACAAATAAAATTAAATAGATATTATAAGGATAAATCAAGTTGATAATGTTTAAAATAAATTCACCACTTGTCTAAATTGTATTGGTTGATGATATTACAAACCTATCTCCTCTATTATTCGTATTTGAGTAATTTTGGAGGTTTTTATGTGGGGTTGTAATTTATTATAAATTAATATTTCTTATAATTCAAAAGGTGCCCCTCTCCTCCCTTATAAAAGGGCACCTCTTCCCTCTCCTCCTCAAACCTTTTTGAGCCTTCATGGTCAACCAACCCCTACCCATTTCCCTTCTCAACCTCCTTATCAACATACTAGAGGTCCTAGGTTTCTTCAAAGACCAATTTTAGTGCCCTAATATGAGGTTTCAAAGAGGCGTGTCGAATAAGAGGAGTTTCAGATACGTACGAAGCATATCGGACCTAAGGTAAGGGATAAATTTTCAATCACATTTTTATCCGAGATTGCTTATACATGAGTATTTACTGGGGTTACATTTATCATCCATGACCATGTTTTATATAAATGTTTTCATAAAATGTTTAACATTCTTCCATAATTGTTGAAAGTCATTTTTACCCTTTATTGACTTTTTACCACATTCTATGAATGGAAAATTTCCTTTGGTTAACATATAAGGTACTTTTTGAATATTCATGCAAAAGTACGAGGAGAATGTTATTTTTAACTTATACGACATGAACAGATTTTTATAGTTTCATAATGCCTCATTTTCAAGAAGATTCCTCTACAAGATTACATGATTATTTTAAAAAAAACCACTTCTATTAAAATTGCATGGAATTTTGTGAAGAGAAAATGATTTTGAAGTAGAAAGGATATTTTCCCCAAGAATTAATTTCAAGTGTTTTAACAAAACTATTTTCCATATAAAATGATATTATTTACTATTTTTATGTTTCAAGTATAATTTCTCTATAGAATACAGGGTTTCACTTTTCTTATAATGAAATGACATCCATTTGTTTTATATGGATTATGTTATGATGGGATGATGTTTGTAAAACCCAATTTATTATTTGTGTTTTGATGAATTATTTATGATTGTTTTCTGGCACACGTAAGAATTATTGCAATATGATATTGGTGGGACCTATATCTCCCTCTAATGCATTGGGTAATGATTTATATCTCATGATATAGACATGGCTATAACGGTAAGTTAATCCGGTTCAGTGTTACAGGACTGAAACAAGGAGTGAACTCGATTCATAAATGGATATTGTCCACTATGGTGGTCTTGGCAGCAATGCCTTGGATAATATGGAAATCATAAAATGTGCTGAATGGTTTCCTCAATTACATGTGTTATTCCAATAATATTTAATCATGAATGATGTTCCATTATGATATATGCCTTACGTACTTCCAAGATTTATGTCTTTGCCCATGATTTTGATGTATAAATTTCATGTTCATGTTTTTGATTTCAAATGTTTATAGATTGTTTTATGTTCTCTATGATTGCCCTTAATGATCATTAGAGCTCAACCATTTTATGTTTTCTTTTCCCCAGGATATAAATAATGGTTTTAGGTAAGAAAAAAAGGAATATCTTTATGGGAGATGTTGATGATCTTTCACCAAGATTAGAATATTGTGTTCCATGATTCCAAAGGTACTAAAATATTATGGTCCTTTGTTGTTTGATTTTGTTATGTATTAAGTATTTCAAAAAAGTAATGTAATTTCTATGTACGTCAAGATTTGGGTATCTACAGTTGGTATCAGAGGAAAGGTTTGGTAAACCTTTGGAAACTAGGATGCGAAAAATTTAGTGAGATCCCTAAAGATATTTCTAATGTATGTCTAAGGATGTCCCTAAGGATAAGTATACGTATAGGTTATAGTCCTAGAATTATAGTAACAATATTATAATTAATCCTAAGATGTTAGATATTGAAGGTAATCCCCCTTTATTATAGTTTTTTCCTCTCACACTATTCTTTTTTGGGTTTTAGAGAATGGATGGAAATCAGAAGATTCACAATAATTGAGGATATGATGGAAAACAGAATGATATTCTTCATGAGCAACCAAATGAAATTGGATCTGGAAGTCCACATATCATTTTTATTCCAAATCAGAAATCACATATTTGGTATGTATCCCGACTCTGCTATTAAGAGAAAGATTGAGTTTCATGATGATCATAGAGTAAATAAAGTGAAATTCCCATCATGTAAATCATGTCGGAAGAGGAATCAGGGAGAATGTTTAAAAGAAACTGGAAGATACTTTTGGTGTGGAAAAGAAGGACAGAAATCCAGTAATTGCAAAATAAAAGGTTTCGTTAACACCATGGACAAAGATAATGGTATTTCTAAGACATCAACAACGGTTAAATGTTTTAAATGTGGAATGTATGAGCATTATAAAAACCAATTCCCTAAGGGACAGTCTCATGAAGAGAATCATCATGGCCATATGGGTAATATTTATATTGATGATGATGAAGAGACTACAAATGATATGTGAGATAAAATAATTGATGAAGCTCGGTCATTGGTTTAAGAAGGTAGTGAAATGATTGTATGTTTATCAAGAATAATGTATGGTACTATGGTATAAAGAAAAAAATCTAGGGGTTGTTACACTATTGCCTTTGCTTGAGTTTTGAAAGTATATAATGAATGGTACCGGTAACGATGAAAGGTTATTCAAATATTTTTGGAAGGTAAATGATATGTGCATAATGAAAGGATAAGGAGATAATGAGTTGTTTTATAGTATTAATGAGCTCATGACTGGTATAAGGACAAAGTGATATCATGGATTGAGTATATAGAAATTTTGGGATTTTGGTATGTGGAAGGTGTTAAAATATGACAGCATTCATGTTTTCACTAAGGGTCAATGGATATTCATTTTTCAAGAGAATACATGATTGAGGTATTCACATGTATGGAATGTGGCCAAAAAGTTTTATCTTATGATATATGGGGGATAAATGATGGTATTCACATTCTCGGAAGATGACATTTCTAGTAATTGTTTTCTTTATACTATGATCTTGGGAAGATGTATTTTGGATAATCTTAAAGATTGGAATTATGTTGGACATAATTCAGTATTGTTTAAGGCTTGAACTTTTTTTGATATTATTTATGGGATGTTATAATAGTGTAGTTTTAGAAAAAGGAAAACCTATAGGATGGGTGACAACCTGTCGCGTCAGACAAGATTGCGGGAATTGAACCCACAATCGAATTGCGACAAGCCTTTATTACATACCACTTGCCTATAAGAAGTCCCTGGTTAGTATAAATTAGTTTTAATTTATAATGTGGTTTGTGATATGAAGTATAAGTCCATTTTATGAACCATATACGATTAATCGACTTATGTATATTTAATAACTTTTTCAAACATTTTGTTTGAGACAGATTGGATGACCCATCATTCTATCACATGATCTTCTAACACTTCACGAATAAAAAATTCAACTTCTTTTCTTTAAGAGATGAAGTGGAAATTGTTCAAGGCATGAACAATAATGAGATTGAACAAAAATCAAGTAAGTATTTCTTTTAATTCATCAACTTTAGGGAAATGATCTTCAAAACCAAAAATGTTGTCCTAGTGCTCTCATATATGAGGAATCAGATGGTCCCTTAGATCATCACAAATTTATGGATTTGTGACTGTTGTCTTTATCATAGCCATGTCCTCTGCCACTCTCTATCAGAACATGATGGTTGGATTTCTCTTCCATATCCATATTTTTCACCTATGTTCTCCTATGTGGAAACCCAAAAATTCGTTAATCTGGGTAACCATTAAGTTTCTTAATTTATTTTATAATTTTAAGTTTTGGTATTTCTTTTTACGATGTGGGTTTCTATTAACGAAAATTTCATGTAGTAAACCATTTATAACCCCGACGAATTTCGAGGGTGAAATTCATTTTTAGGGGGTAGAACGTGACACCCCGAGATTTTATGAGAAGTATTATTTTTTATTTATTTGATGTCTTGTGTTATATGATAACCCATGATTATCTTGCGCTATACGCAACATCGTATTAGCTTGCAGTATATGCAACACTAATCTTTGATCGTGTTACACACAATTTCAAGTTTGTTTGATAGTAGTTGTTCTACGCAACATTGAGTATATCTATATATATATATATATTCAATTTAATAATGAAATATGGTTGTATTTTTTTGTACATAACATCAATGGAGTCGTGCACTACACGCAACCCTGACTTGGCAATGCATTACATGCAATCACGACCTTCCTCGATAGCGTGTGTTGTACGCAATACCGAGTTTCACTAAACAACGATATATGGTTATAATATTATTATGAACTAGCCATTATGACTAGTATTAACAACATTTTGAATGCTATAACATTATTATTTCATCTTACACATTTTCCAGAACATGGTATGTGAACCAAATAAATTTTTCGGGTAAAATGTGTATTTTTAAAAAAATTCAGTTTTGCCGCCTTTTGATGGTGCACCAACATTAAAACTAGTTTTTGACAAGTTTATAAGTTCAATTTGACAAAATAAAATTCTTTTTTGGAATTAGTATATAAAATTTTACTTTGGATAAAATTTTCATATTATTTTGATAACATTCATATTTCGATGAATAGTAAAAACACACTAAATTTTAATTAAAAATAGATTTTTCATCGTAATAATTTATGTGGTTAAATTATAATATTTCATGGTTTTAAATTATAAATAGAATATACTTTTACAATTTAATATAATGTATGTCATTGGCTTTTATTTTACATTGAATTCGTAGGTTAAATCAATTCAATCTTTTGCAATGTTTTAAACAAAAACCCTTTTCTTTCGACAACGAGATTAATTTTAATTTAATTTCTGCAAATTATCTGTATTGAATTTGGAAAAATAGATTCCATATTTGGAATCAGTGGTCCAAGTTATATTAATAGACTACTTTTTATTTTTGAATAGTAACTACGGTAAATTTTATTTACCATAGTAAAAGGTAAATCTGGTAATTAAGGATAAACATAATATTATGAAATTATCCTAAAACTTGTCTCAATACAATTGGATGATTATATTTCGTCCTAAGTATTATTTGGGTCGAAATGGAATCCATTAGAACCCACTTGGAGGTGATTGAGACCCTTAGTTTATTTTATTTAAAGGAGAGTGAAATATGTCTCACTCAAACTTTAATAAGTAAAGTATTTATAATATAACGATATATAGAATATAAATTCGGTTATAAATACACATTTTAAATCTTAAATTTTTTTATTTATCATGGTAATTTATTTGTAATTTTTAAGAGTTATTTAATTACATTATTATCTTATACATTAATGATGCAGATATTATTTATTTAGTAAAAAAATCAATAATATTGTTTTTATTGAAATAGTAATACATATTAAAGGGCTCACAAACCTAACCAAAACTTATTGGTTGTGTATATATACCCAATAATCATCAGATGACCGAATATATAACCATTTGGAGTCTTAAAAAAGATGTTATGACACTTATATTATTTTATTTTATATGATGTCAAAGTTGTCACCTTCATAATTTAATAAATATAACATTTTAAAATTTGGGTGTTTTAGAAGATAAATCCGACTAATTGTATTATTATTAAAGATACAATATTTATCTTCGTCCGAGTATTTTATTGTTAATTTTTTATACAAGAAATATGTATAATAAATAATTATACAAAAATGATGTAGTAATTATTTTATTAAGAGAAATATCAAATAAATGGTTTTACAAATAGTAAAATATAAATTATATGAACTATTTAATGTGCTCCACTAATTTTATAAATACATATGACATGATATGAATCAATTAAATCATTTATTTAGAACATATCTTCTGTGAGGATTTTTTTTAAATTCAAATAAATGAATAGTGTCAAAATTGACACTATTTTTATTTTATAAAAATTACATATTATAAAATTGTTTAAAAATCAAAAAAATATTTAAAAATTATAAATTAAAATTTATACAGTAGAAAATATAATAAAGAATACAATTATGGAAAATTCACAATATATAAGTAATTATTTAAAATGATTTAAAATTTAGAATATTATTACCACAAACAAAATTAAATAGATTATATAAGGATAAATCAAGTTTATAATGTCTAAAGTAAATTCTCAACATGTCTAAATTGTATTGGTTGATGAGATTAAAACCCTATCTCGTCTATTCTTTGGATTTGAGTAATTTTGGTGGTTTTTAAGTGGGGTTGGAATTTATTATAAATTAATATTTCTTATAATTCCAAAGGTTCCCCTCTCCTCCCTTATAAAAGGGAACCTCCTCCCTCTCCTCCTCACACCTTTTTGCGCCTTCAAGCATGACCAACCCCTGCCCGTTTCCCTTATCAACCTCCTTAGCAACATACTAGATGTCGTGGTCTTATTCATAGACCAATCTTAGTACCCTAATAGGTGGTTTCAAAGAGGCATGTCAAAGAAGAGGAGTTTCGGAAACGTACGAAGCATATCAAACCTAAGGTAAGGGATTAATTTTCAATCTCATTTTTATCTGAGATTACTTATATCTATGTATTTACTGGAGTTGTGTTTATCATTCATGACCATGTTTCTAAAAATGCTTTCATAAAATTTTTAATATTCTTTCATCAATGTTTAAAGTCATTTTTAACCTTTATTGACTTTTTACCACATTGTATGAATGGAATCTTTCCTTTGGTTAACATATAAGGTAATTTTTGACTTTTTCGGAAAATGTACGAGGAGAATGTTATTTTTAACTTATACGGCATGAACGAATTTTTACAGTTTCTTAATGCCTCATTTTCAAGAATCTTCCTCTACAATATTGCATGATTATTTTCAACAAAACCATTTTCTTTTAAAATTGCATGGAATTTTGTGAAAAGAAAATGATTTTGAAGAAGAAAGGATATTTTCCTCCAGAATTCATTTTAAGTGTTTTATCAAAACTATATTCCATCTAAAATGACATTATTTAATATGTTTATGTTTCAAGTATAATGTCTCTATGATATATATTGTTTCACTTTTCTTATGATTAAATGATATCCATTTGTTTTATATGGATTATGTTATGATGGGATCATGTTTATAAACCCAAATTTATTCTTTGGGTTTTGATGAATGATTTATGATTGTTTTGTGGCACACATAATAATGATTTCAATATAAGATGGGTGGGACCTATATCTCCCTCCAATGCATTGGGTAATGATTTATATCTCATGAGATAGACATGGCTGGAACGATAAGTTAATCTAGTTCATTGTTACAGGACTGAAATGAGGAGTGAACTCTATTCAGAAAGGGACTTTGTCCACTAAGATGGTCGAGGAAGCAATGCCTTGGATACTATGAAAATCGTAACATGTGCTGAATGGTTGCCAAAATTACATGTTTTATTCCCATAATATTTATCATGATTGATGTTCCATTATGATATATGCCTTACGTACTTCCACGATTTATATCTTTGCTCAAGATTTTAATGTTTAAATTTAATGTTCAAGTTTTTTCTTTCAAATGATTATAGATTGTTTTATGCTCTCTATGTTTGCCCTTACTTTTCATTTGAGCTCATCCATTTTTTATTTTCTTTTCCCCAGGATATAAGTAAAGGTTTTAGGTAAGAAAAAAAATTAATATCATTGTGGGAGATGTTGAGGATCTTTCACCCAGATTAGAAGATTATGTTCCAAGTCTCCAAAGGCACTAAACTATTACAGTCCTTTGGTGTATGTTTTTGTTATGTATTAATTATTCAACAAAATTAATATAATGTCCATGTACATCAAGATTTGGGTCTCTACATTTTATCATTGTGGATATGAATCAAATACATCCAATCTATATCAAACATGGCTTATTTAACAAAACATATAATGGAAAACGATTCAGTTAACACCCAAAATGATGATAACACTAAAATATTATTAACAATGAAATATTATAAGATCATATATGATATCATATTTATGTATATGGCTCTTGAATAATTTAATAACCATGATTTATCTATTATACATGAGTTTAACGTACCCTCAACCAAGGAAAAGTACAAGGTAAGGGTTAATTTTATAATCATTTTACTACCAGAGGTTGTTTATACGTAATTATCTTTTGGGGCCTCTTTATCATCCACATCCATGTTTATTAAAAGTGTATTTAAAAACATTTTTACTGTTTACTAGACTATGGGTTAAAGTCATTTATACCCTTTTTTAACATTTTATAATATTTTTATAAAGTAATATTTCTGTCATTTTCTAAATAAGGTACTTTATGACCCTTTCAACAAAAATAAGGTTAGAATGTCTCTTTATAACATCTACGGTGTGTGTGGATTTTTTCTGCTGTCATAACTCCTTTGAATATTCCCTTAAAATATTAAATGATATTTTCAAAAATAAAGGTTTTCTTTTATAATTACATGACTTTTAAATGGTTTCAAAATAGAAAGAGTTATTTCATTAAAATAGATACCATTTATTCTATCTCAACATCCTTTGATGGATTTTAAACTTGTTTGAAGTTGATTAATTATGATACAAATCTTCCATATTGTATTGAAGGTTTATTGATATGTTTGACTATGGATGTGTTATATTAATACCACTCATGGATTATGGATAATGTATTGAAATTTCTTATGCTAGTTTTAATACATATGTTTATGTGATGTTTCAACCTTTTCATATGAGAAATGAATTGGACATAGTAAGTGACGGGTGGAGCTCGCTATAGCTCCTTGATGCATCGATATGTCTAATGTGACAAACTAGTGTCTTGGCATAAGGCCTTGATAAAATATTATTTGTAGTCTTGGCACAAGGCCATGATTATGTTGTTATGATGTCTGGCATTATGCATTCCGTCATTATGAAAGTGGTTATTAATATTGCATGTTATTATTCGACTAGTAGAATATCCATGTGAATAATTAAATGTCATTATTCGATTTATATTTTCCATATTATACAGATGTTTAAGTATAAAAGGCTTATGTCTTAGTCTTATACATTTCCTTAAATGTTTCTGCTTATTTATGAAAGTTTCTGCTATATTGTTTTCCTTACTAAGCATCTGAGCTCACCCCTATCTATGATTTATTTTTCCCAGGATGTGAAGAAGTATATTATGACTGACCTCTATGGATAGTATAAAGGATATTATTGTGTCAAATTGAGACACTTTTTTTGTTGTTTTTCATTTTATTATGTTATGTAAAACTTATTAATGTATATAGTACTTCCAAGGCTACTAAAATGATCAGTCATTCGGGATTTTATCCTTTGTGATCATGCCAATGTCATGTAATAATGCACCAACATTGGGTAACTGGGGTCAGGGAATTACAGTCTATTTATTCATGTTTTGGAAACATTATTTGTTGGGATTATATTTTATAGGGCATACCGATCATAAGAACCTTAAGAATAACTTCTCCAAACATGATTTGAATATCTGAAAGTAAAAAATTTTGAATATATTTTGTGCTTCAATTTTGTGTTTATATATACATTGGGAAAGGGAAAAATTATTTCAGATTCTTTGTGCCAAGAGACTTAAAACAAGGATGTTCAAGAATCTAGTTCTGAGTGGAGGATGATAAAATTGTTTTCTTAGATGCACCAAGAGGATCAAGATGGACATTGCATGTTGACGCTTTCATCCTTAGCAGTTGAGTCTATACATCTAATCTAGATCAAGGAAAGGATGTATTTGGATTCATATTGTTTGGATTTGAGGGAGTTTATTAAATGTTGGGATCCACCTTTCAGTAATATTGTGGGTGATGTTGAGATCGTTTATGTGTGTGGTCATCTGGTTGTTCTAAATTGAATATAAGAAGAGTTAAACCATATGAATGAATCCTCATGGTGGGAGTTTCATCCTATCTTAACAACAATTAACATGATATAGTTAGAAATTATTAGTGACTAGGAATGAAAAATGAGGTCATAGTTTTCGTGATGCAATCATATACCTGTCAATAGGTGAATGGTGAGCATCAGCAATCAGGTGGTTTGTTGCAGCCTTTTACCATTGCCGAATGGAAATGGGATTACATGATAACAGAATATTTTGTGGGAATTTTGAGGAACCCTCAGAAGAAGGATTCAATCTGGGTATTATTGGATTAATTGACCAAGTTTGAAACTTTATTACCAATTCATTTGACCTACATCGTCGATCAGTTTGGTGTGTTGTACATTTGGGAAATAGTATTGTTGTAAGGGATGTAGTGAAGAATTGTTTTAGGTCATGATCTTCATTTTACTTCAAGAATTTATTAGTGGTTAAATAAATCTCTTGGAACCCATTATTTTTTGTGTGGGGGGTATACGCACAGACATACAAGAAATCATAACATATTATTCAAGTACGAGACGACATGTTGAGGGCTTGTGTCCTAGATTTTTGTGGATCGTGGGAGAATCACTTTGTGTTTGTTATGTTTTAATAAAAAAATGGTTTTATATGGGACTATAATAGACACTCTATGAGAGACAATGTAATTCACCATTGTATTGGATGGAGGCTGGGGAGTCAAATCTGTGGGGTCCGAGCCTCTTGCAAGAAATGATGGAATAGTTTCAGTTGATTAGGAAATGATTGGTTGTGGGTAAGTGTGAAAATAATAATATGAAGATTAGTTGCATATACCTCATCGGTTTATTATGGGATATCATGTGTTTATTTGAGTATCTACTAGGTTGCTTCATTGTCTCATTTGGAAAAAAGGGTATGCTGGTGTCGATGTTCATGTGGCAATTTGAGATTGTGGAGAGGATGAAAACTGTGGCATACCGATTGGAACATCCAGAACAGTATAGTGGCATGCATCATGTTTTTAATGTTTAATAGCATTGGAAGTATCACTTTGGACCATATCATGTGATTCATTTTCATTATGTTGTTCTTGAGGTTGATGCATCCTTTGATGAGAATCAGGTTCATATTTATGCATCGTAGTGAGAATATATTACGAGGCAAAACCTGCCTTTGGATCATTTTTTTCGGATTCATGTTAAAATATATGAAGAGATTTGGGAGAGAGAGATGGATATGTTGGCCCAGTGGCTCGATCTCTTAACTTTGAATCTTAGTGAGTCATTAGATGGTTTTTTGAAGAAGAACTATTATAAGGTGGGGAGGTTGTAAGATCCCAAACATCTTTGAGGTACGTTGTTTTTTAAATTTTGGTTTAAATTCCATTAAGGTGGTTAACGAATTGTATACCATGTGATGGAGGCGTTTTATGGGTGTTCGTGGGTTTTGGGATATGAATGAAGAGAAAATGGACATCCATTTCTTGTGGCATGTTTAGTGAATTGTTAGTTGTCAATGTGCAACCAAACCGGGCAGACCTAAAGGAAGGGCGGACATTTTGAAAAAGACATTGAAAGTGGGAAAGACAAACTATGTGGGCATGGATAGATCTACCCCGCATGTAAAACTCATGGTTTTCAAGTCGTGTGTGATCCCCATGTAACCATGGAATGTGGACCCCTCTTAGATAGAATGTGATGCATAGTTGGTGTATGATTTGGCCAACCGTGCATCCAATCTGTTCATCCCCTTAAAACTAAGTTTTTAAAAAATCCCCCCCCCCCTCATGGTATATGTGATCTAACTCATGATTTCTCTCAATTCATCTTTCATTATCCCTAGTGATGAACAAAAACAACCATGACTTTCCATGGATAAATCACCCTTGTTTCAAGGTCATTTTTTGCGCCATTGGTTACGAATCGAAGCTTTGGGTGAGTTTAATCATTCTCTCCTCTCTCTTTCTTAGATTAGGGGTTGTGTAGTTATTCATATTCTTTTGAATCCATAAACCATCTTTACATGTGATCATTGGTTGGGTCCTTGAGTGTTGTTTGGATCCAAATAAAAGGCCATGTTTAAAGGTATGTTCATCTTCAGAATCGAGGTAGGTGGTCTATATGTTATATCCCATATATATGATGTCGATTTTGTGTATGTGGTTGCACTATAGACCCCTCCCTACTACAAAAGAGGCTTTTTGAAATGATGGTATATATCAGCGCTAGCAAAAACCCCTAGATAAAGGTCACATTTATCAACGTTTTTTGATATTACTGGTAAATGTTCACATTTTTATCTTTTTATTTTTTTCACATATAAAGGTCGAGAATAAAATGAAATAATTATACCAAAATATATTATGAATTTTATAAATTAAATAATTATTATTGAAAAAAAAATTAATATACATATATATATATTATAAAAATTAATAAATAATATATATTAAATATATAGATTTTTAAAATGAATATAAGGATACAATTAAAAAAAAGTAAAATTAAAATTGAGTTAATTAAGAAAAATATTAAACATTTTATTTATTAAATATTTATTAATAAAATGAAAAATTTTAATGTACATAATAATATATTATAAATATTAATAAATAGAATATTTTAAATATAGTTAGATAAAATGAATAAATGTTTATAATTTTAGAAAATTATAAATGAATAAATCTAAAAAAATAAAAATAAAAAATGATTAAATTAAAAAAAAAATATTTTTGAAACAAATATTCATAAAAATAATAAATTACAATATATATATGAATATTAAATATAATTAGTAATAAAATATTAATATTAAATATAAATATATAGAAAATGATTAAAAATAAATCATTATAACCATATTGATGTCTAATTCATTTTTAATTTTGTTTGTGTTATCAATTTAATTTATATCAAATGTCGTGTGTTACATTGATTTCACATACATATATGTAATTAAGGCATTTTTATATAAAAAACAAATAATTATTTATGCAATAAATAACATTTTATATAGAAACACTTCCACATAAAATTTATATAATTTAATAAAATTATAATATGTTTTAGAATTTCATTAAAACATGATACATTAAGAATATTTTTTAATTGGTCAATTTTATTCATTTATTTATAAAATAATTATAGGTAGGTATTATTTATTGTTTTGCACTATGTTTGATTTTATATATTAAATTTATTCATTTCGTATAATTTATTTATATATTAATTTATTTACCATGTCATATTATTTTCAATTTGTATTTATCTTTATTTCAATATAAATATCCATATTTTTTAGTATTTTTTTAATTAATAAAACCTATCTATTTTGCTAATTTTTATAATTTTTTTCTCATTTATAATTATTCAATTTCAGATATTTTCAAAATGTATTTATTTATGATTATATATTAATTAACAATGTTGAATATATATTTTTTAATAAATATTTATAAATAAATATATTTATAAATTAATATATACAATATTTATAAATTTTTACATTTTTAAATATTATTAAAAAATAATTTTTTTTAAAACATATTTTTTTAATTATTATAAAATAATTATATATAGTTTTATAATCATAAAATTATAATAACTTTAATTGAATAATAAATATAATTTATTTATGTTTAATTTTATATTTATAATATATATATATATATATAATTTGAGGTCGAAGCCTCAATTTATTTGGGAAAGATACCACTAAGTTGCAGCTTGGGATATATATATATATATATTATTTAAAGTATGATTAATATATTTATAAACAGATTATTATATATTAAAAAAATATAAAGAAATATTCGATATATTTAAAAAACAAATATATTTTTATTTTTATATATTTATTAGATATATATATCATTATATAAATATATATAATGATATATATATTTAATTATAGAATTATAATAAATATATTTATATAATGAATATATTTAATAATATATCACTATATATTTATTATATATATATATAATTATATGAATATATATATTGATGTAAATATATTTTTAATTATAAAAATATAATAAAAATATTTTATTAATAAATATATTTACTATATTTATATTTACTTATTATATATATATACATTTATTTATAAATATAAATAATATTTTTTAATTTTTTTACAGTTTATTTATTTATCATAATAATAAAAAAAATTGTATCATCACTAAAGTATTTTCACTGATAATGCTCTATTTCGGTTTTTTAGCGCTTATAAAGCTTCCATTAATTTGCACTTATCAATTTAGAAATGATAAAAGTGCTATTTGTCTATGCTATTTTTAAGGGATGATAAATGTGACCCTTATATATTTAAAGAACCCTAACAACAACTCATTCAGTTGAAATTTTAAAGATTCTCATGGAACATTGATGCTACCAATGCTACTCCTCTACTTTATCTCTAATGAATTAATGCTAGAATCCAAGGTATGTTATTTTCCCCTTTTCCTCTCATTGTATGATTTTTTGGGTTCTGTGGTTTTCATTTTTTCATTTTTCATAACCATTACGAACAATACATATCATCTCCCTCTCTCACCCCCATCTGTCTTACCTATATCTACACAATATAACCCCTTAACTGTAAAATTACTCCATCATCATACGAGACCACTACACATTGCATCTCCATCTACAGTTGAAATTGATAGTGATTTTCTTAATGTTTCAGTTATATTATTTGTTGAAACCTTTTAGATAGTGTAGTTTGTTATTAATATGGCATGTTCCATACTAGGAAATGAACCTAAAGATGAAAAATAGTTTAAGATAATTAGAAGAATTATGAATATATGTGCATCTATTAAGAAAATCATATTCATAAAATTTCATAGAATAATTGGTTCAAATTTTTGTTTAATTAACATAGCATGATTAGTGTAGCATAGGTGATGTATAATAATGAATAAAAGATGTTTTTTTCAATTTCATAAATTGAAAAAAAACATTATGGTGGTTCTTATATTTTTATTTCATTTGATTTAATTTTGTTGTTAAAACTCAATTTTAATTTAAATCTATAAATAATTTCACATGCTGAATATATTGTTGAACATTGAGATGATGATATAAAACATACAAGAAATAATAAATTTGTAAACTTGTACTTTTTATAAATATTTGAAACATTAGTAAATCATAGAACTATTATATTATATTTATGATGGTAATAATTTTTACCACTAATGAATTGATAAATTCATGTCGGTTAAATGGAAAAGGGTTTGATGGGATTACATTTTGTTTGGTGGTATTTTGTAATGGAGAGTGAATTATATTTTTGATCTAGGTCATACAACCTTTTCAACGTGAGTAAAATTGAAATTTTGTTTGATATTGATCTTTGATTATGATTATTGATTATGATTTCATAATCATTTTTAATGATAAAAATAATGAAGTGTTTTAGAAATAAGGTGGTCTATAAAAGGATTAATTTTTTATGATAAACATAAAATATGCTACACTTCATGAATAAAAGTCCACATTTTCATGCATTTTTCATAGATATTGTTACTGTATTAAATATTGATATAATAACTCAATAGTCCAATACAACTATCATTCAGTACATTTATTTAAATCATCCTCTGATGCTTGATTCCCTTCCATATCCTGATAATGGAGTGGACTCCCTCTTTCAAATTGGACTTTCTACCATCATTGTGAATCCAATATTCCTTGATGACCTACATCCTCCTTGGATTTTATTCATTTATCTCCATCAATGTCACTTCCCCGACATTGAATACTCTATCATCTAATCCATTCATTACCTATCTTAGCCTTTCATCTTCCTCATTTACTACATTGAGAGAACACCAAAAATGAAATCTCAACATTAATCAAAACATATTGAATGAATTTTTTTGTTTCATGATATACATTTTTTTCATGTGACTCAATCAATTAATTTAGACAAAAATGTGTCACAAACAAAGCCAGAGTTCCTTTCAACCCAACCCATGGCATGGACCAAAGGATGTTCTAAATCCCCACTATTCGAATCAGGGCCTTATGTATCAAAAAAATACATTGCAATCAAATTTACCTGATTTCATTTCCATGAATAACCAATGATAATGAACAAGACATAACTGAAAAACCAAAACCAAACAAGGTACAAAAAAATTTAGATTCAATGTTTTAAAAATGATACCATAACCCAATATACAACTACAGAAATGAAAACAAAAAACATCCCAAAAACCTACGTGAAACATATGAAAAATCACCCTCAATCCACCACCACCAATACCTAGAAAAAGAAGAAGATTAGAAACTCTAACCACCGACATCCACATGACCCAAATTTCCTTTACCTGGGTCATCCAAACAAAGTATACAAAAAACATAAGGTGTTTGTATGGTGTGAGAAAATACGTAGTATGATTCCATAATAAATAAAGGATTCCATGCTCTAACATTAAATGACAACCTATCATGAATTATTTATAAAAATTAAACTAAGATATTTTAAAGAGAAAACATTAAGGAAACCCCATTTTTTCAGGAACACTTTCAAGGAAACCCATTTATTAAGGAAACAATTTCAACCCAACACATTTAAAAGTAACATTTCAGAAGAAAACATTTATAATGATAAAGTTACTATAAAATGGAATTCACCCAAGGTCCACTATATACCGCTGGATGGTACAACATCACATAAGTCTCATGAGAGAAACATGGGTAAATTATTATGGGTAATCTAACTTGAGTGACACACTAGAACCACATATATCGATGAAACATGGTCTAGTAACAACATCCATCTACTTTATTGTGCACGAGACACATAGAGGGGAAACCCCAATGACCTAGTGGTGTTTAATCATCATTAATATTTAGTCAGTGTTATAATCATCAATCCAGCTATGTGAAACCAGGGAATTCCACTTTGCAAGGAATAGAATACTAGAACTTGTTTTCCCACCAAGATACCAGGGAATCTATTATCCTTAATCCTTCATTTCACATGTCACAAAAAACACTATTTTCACATACACATTCCAAGCATTAAAAATACATCGTGGAAACCTAAATATTACATAAAAAATCATTTTTCACAAACCCATACCATTTAGAAACACTTTTCACCCTACTTTCATAAATCTTAAATCCCCACTTGAGAAAACACAAGAAAATAACACAATTGATCAAATACTTCATTGGGACATGCCCTTTCAAATCCAAAAATAAATAATATTAATTTATAAAACATGATTTCCATCATTTAAATGGTTTAGAATTCATACTAAAGGTGATAAACAAGGAAAATAATATGAATCAATTCTCATTTTCATTAAAAAAAATCACTCTCACCTATTAATACATTTTAACCCCCATTTTGAACTTTCTATACAAAACACAAAACTATTTTTCTAAAACTTCACTATAAAACATAAAAACATCACCATTCCCATTATAAAATCGACTTTCATCATAAAAACATTCCAAAAAATTTCAAAAATATAATTTAATTCACAAAATTGAACTATATAACAAGTTTAAATAAAGAAACAAGCATATTAAATTCATATAATAATGTTCAGGCATGGAACAACCTACCTCAACATTGGAATCATCCAAAAATTGGTGTAAAACCACAAATATAACATCACGAGACCCATGAAAGGTCATATCTAACAACAAAACACCATTATTGAAGCCTAAAAACAAGATTTGTCCCAAAAAATACCACCCAACCAACTAGAGATATAAAACCCCAAAAAAAAGGTGGGAAACCCTACAAAACTATAGAAATCGAAGAGGAGGACCACTAACATGAAGATCCCTTGATGTTTCCATTCCAAACCCACCAAAAGGGGATCCTAATGGATTTAAGTGGAAGAGAGGGGTTCTTCTAGGGTAGAGATGCTCGAATGGGGGAGAAAGCGGTGGGTCTGGTATAATCTCCTATGTGGGCACAAAGTTCATTTTAATAGTTTTAATTTAACGGACCTCACACATGGTTCTCTCGCATGGCTTGAAAACCCATTTTGTGACCAATCACCCCTCTCTGTCTAAGAGGAACCAACCACACAATTATCATGCACATCCTTAATTACCATGCATCGGTTGTGCAATATTTATTTCCCAAAAACTATCACCTACAGCAAGGTTACATGGTAATTGGCACACTGTTTCCTCTATTCGTCCACCAACCATACGCCATAGGCTAAATGGACAAAACATTATATTTTCTCCAAAAATAAAAAGAAAAATCAATGAAAAAAATCAAGAAAAAAATAAATTGGAGAATATCTGAAAAATTCATACCCATCACAAATGGATCCCAAGAGAAAAATCCACCCCAAAAATTAAAATGGATCCAAGAGTGATAATTAAAACCTATGTGTGACAATTCTCCACAACATATCACTTCCCCCACCAAAAATCCATAATAGGGAATGATCTGAAAAAACCAATACCCTTCTATACAAGGAGGATGTTTTTGAAATAAATCTGACATAGAGAAAACAAGAACACCACAATCAGAAAAAGAGGTTCACAAGATTTAACTTGGGAGGCCATAATGGAATTTCCACTACAAGACTTATTTTCCTTCGAGGCCACAACACCTCCCATTAATTGATGAAAATAAAAGGAATTCTCACAATGCACTATCCAACATCTCATGCCATGAACACATTATACATCACCGAATAAAACGCATACCTCTTAATTAAAATGAAAAATTCAACTCAAACCACTTATCGATGAATGATTTTGCAACCTTTCTTCAACAACACCTATGGATTCACGCAAACCCCAACATTTTCTCATGGAAGGAACACGAAATAAAATATCTGTGATCGAGACTACCAAATTAGAAACCAACATATGAAACTAATCTCAATTATCATAATAGGGAGGCCCAAATGGTCTCCCAAATATTTGAAATGAGCTAGCAAGAATTTACTCTTGAGGAAATCTAGAGATACCCATTGTGATTCTTCCCAACATAAGAAGAAAACAGCTTAACCAACTAGCATAGACCATCAAACACAATCCAACAAACACCCCCACCTTGGGAAGAAGACTTGACAAAGGAAACACCCACACATTAGACAAACTATAAATAAAACTTGTTCAAAAATTCCAAATACACAAGGATTCACATCCAGAAAGATAAACCACTGGATTCTAAGAAAATAAGAATACCATGCCTCTTTATATCCAAGGATGAATTCTGAGACATCAATGGACGCAACAAAGAAACATAACAGAAACACCATATCCATTCAGATGATCCTTAAATGGTGAATAAACTATCACAAGGAACATATATTTTCTCTATTATAGCATTGAAGACAAAAGACATACCCTACTCTCTCACACCCATGGAATTCCTATATGTGTGTGAGATTCACTCTAGGGCCAATTTATGGAGCCCAGATGATTAAAGAATCTCCTACCTTACAGCCAACAACTTATAGTCCCTAGTTTGAACTCAATCTTTTGCCTTTCTGAGCATCCACATAACACTCCAAGAAGAACCCAAAAGACACAATAGCCCATGAGACTCACATTCTTGAACATGGAACTTTCTTTGATAGATGAATTCATGAAACATACACGCATCATCCACTTTCACCTAAAACAAGGACTAACATGAATAAATAACACAATGAAGAAACTTCCACTTAAAATAATGGAATTCAGAATTTCTAAAAGAAAAACATGAAACCAGAAAATGCCAGTGAACATGACCATTACAAACAAAGAAGCATTACAAATATAGGGACATTAAACATATCCCCAAATGAAACACTATTTATCTAAACATACATAACCAATTCATATGAAAATACATTCCATACTAATGGAACAACATGGTCCGTCACTTAAGAGAGAGCAATGAAAATCTAAAGTACCATTTAATGTTGCATCCACCACCAATGAACTCATGCCACTTCTAATAATGGGAATGAACTTTACCACTTCCAGGCTAGACCATTAAGCATAATAGTGGATATATTCGCCTATAATAACTAAATAAACTCATTTATAGTTGTGTTTCCATAAATTATCCAGGTCCACCATTCTTCTTTGACAATATTAGGATGATCTTAATTTATAAGAGGATTCAAATTCTGAAACCCAAGAAGAAATTCTATGTTTTGCTCAACTGGAGGTACTAACAATGGGGAACAACCTGTAGATTCACCATAATTTCCATTACAACATTGTGGTGGCAAGCACTATCCAATAAAGAACCTAAGAACCCAAGTTAAACTGGTCCATCAGTAAAAACACACCACAAAAAATAGTGAATATACAAATAGAACCAACTCAAAGGCTTCGTAGAACACTTCTCCAAATAACCCACTAAACAATATTTCAAAATAAATTCATTAATAGGAACTCAAACATGAAACACCATTCAATCAAAAGGGTTCTTAAACCCAAAACACCATGCATGAAACATTCTCAAAACACAAGGAGACACACCACACAACTACTAGTTATCAATACATCACATTTTATCTTAAAAGAACTTTTGAAAATAAAATAGGATTTTTGGGATTACCATTCACCAATGGTATTCTATAGAGTCTCACACATGGATATTCGCATGACAAACAAGACAGTAATACACTTTTCTGCACATATAATATTCATTTGGTCACTTTTGAACATACCAATAGTTGAAACAATACTTATCTAATCCCGGAATCCAAAAATTGAACCTGTAATTTTAGCATTATAAAATTCATAAAACCTTCCAGAAGTTCACTGACCACTAAATAGAATACCATTTAAATTTACACACAACAATAAAAAATATTTTAGCTTTTCTCAAATTAAAATTCGATGGATTCTGTCGAAGAATTCCAATTCATCTAATTCAAAATATTTTTGACACTTCATGAGACTAACTGTAAACCGATTTCTAACCCCCTCTTTTATTTAGTTCATGATTTCCAAAAATTCAATTTCGATAAATGAAAATTTCTAATTAATAAATTGAATTTCTAGTTGAACTCATCATCAATTTATTTATAAAAATATTTTATAAAAAATACATTTTCTAAGTATTCCTTCAAAATTATTTCTGAAAATATATTAAAAAACTTTCATAAAACCAATCCATCAACAATTTAAAAATTATATTTTTAAAAAGATCAAAAAAAGTGTTTAAAAAACCATTTAGTAACCATGAAGATAGAAAACAATTCATGAAGGAATCTAGTGTCGATGGGTGGGTTGGCCATATAGTTTTCGGCCAAACACCAATCACACTACCATCACAAAGTGTATTAACGGACCATTTCCTCAGATCCACATGGATTTCCAAGACTTACGAGCTTATTGAGACCATTGAACCAACTCCCATTTCATATACCAAACAAAGAACCACCAGCAAGAACATAAGAAACAAAACATAGTATGTATTCCCATGGAAACTCAAGTCTAATCATGAGGTGTGCTGGTAAGGAACCCTATTCATAACGAGAACATAGAGTCCCAAAATTCCGAACTCTGGTATACACATACTATTCCCCAAATAACCAGACCCAAGAGAGCATGAATTACTATTATACCATTTTGTCACGAACCATGCAAGATTTCCATTCAACCTGACTCTCGACCCAGCCCAAGGCATGGCTTGACCATCGTTCCCAATCCCCATGGTCTGGAAACTAGTGCACATGCAGCAAAAAAAATACATTGGGAATGAATTATCCTGATTTCTTACCATGAATAGCTTATTATAGTAAATGAGACATAGCTCAAAAACCAAAACAAAACAAGGTACAAAAAAATTCAGATTTAAATATTATATAGTTAACAACATAAAAAGATAAAAATATTGAAAGGAAAAGGATTAAATATCCAAGAAACCTCCAAGAAAAATTAGTGACATCACCTTCAAGCCACCACAACCAATACCTATAATTAGAGGAACACTTGGAAATAGAACCACCGACATCTTCATGACTCATCTTTTCAATACTGGGGTCATACAATAAAAGAATACATACACCCAATGGTGTATGTAGGGTGTGATCCCAATCCCATTTGGATGACACCCTAATGAAATGATTTCATTCTATAAAATTAGAAGACAATATATCATTCTGTCTTTATATAAAGGAGTTTGAAATATTTTCATTACAACACATTAAGGAATGATCATTTTTAAGGGACCAATTTCATGGAAAACCATTAATCAAAAAAATTCAACACAGAACTTTTAATGTGAACAAGTAAAAGAAAAATTTACTAAGTTAGAATTCCTTTAAAATGAAATGAACTCAAGTAACATCATATGTCGATGGATGATACCACTTTAGATAAGTCTCAAGAGAACACCATGGGTAAATCTGTAGGGGTAATATAGCTTGAGTGAGATACTAGAACCTCATACCTCAATGAAATGTTCTATTGTAACCACAAACATCATCTTTCTCATGCACATGCCACTAAAAGGGGACACCCCAATGTCCTAGTGGTCTCTAGTCATCATAAATATTTAGTTAGTGTTGTAATCATCAATCTAACTAAACGAAACCTGAACTTTCCACTTCAAAATCACTAGAATACATTAAATTTTCCACCCATATAGATAACTTTGATTCCCAAATTCACAATCCCTCAGTTCACATTTAACACAAAACACACCCTTTAAACATACACATGCCAACCATTATAAATTCACAACAGAAATCACCATTTTACATAAAATACCAATTTTCATTTTTCACACACCGAGGCCATTTTGAAACACTTTTACCCTACTTGAAAAATAATAAATCCCCCTAATTAAAAATTTCATTAAATGAATACAATTTATCAACCAATTCCATCAATCATGCACCATTCAAATACACATAAAAACCATGTTCATTTTTAAAACATAGTTTTCTCTATTTAAACTATTTCTATTTCATACTGAAGCTAAACAACAAGGTAACCAATATGAATCAATTCTCATTTCCCCTAGAAAACATAGTCACACCTATAAATCCATTTGAAACAACATTTACCACTTTCCAAAAAAATAGAAGACTTTTTAAGAAGTTTCACAATAAAAATGATGAAACATAACCACTCCCATTAGAAAATCCACTTTCATCCTAATTTCACAACAGAATATTTCCAAAATATATTTTCTACCTTAATATTGAACAATATAACATGATTAAATAAAAAAACTAGCACATTAAAATCATCTAATAATGTCAGGGAATGGAACCTCTTACTTTAGGCTTGGATACATCTAGAAATGGGTATGAAACATCAACCACACCACCAAAAGACCCCAGAATGGAAATATTTAAACCAAAACATCATGAAGGAACCCCAAAGAACAATATTAATCCCTAATATACCACCCAACCCATTGAAGATATGAAACCCCAAATAAGAAGTAGGGAAACTGTAGAGAATAGGGTAAATCAAAGAGGATGACTAGTTACTTGAATATTCCATGAAGTTTCCATACAAAATCAAACAAAATAAGGTATCCTGATGAAGGCATGAAGAAGGGAGGTAGGTACCAAGTGATAAGATGCTCAAATTGGGGGGAGGGAGGTTGATTTGGGGTAAAATCAAGACAGAAAAAATGGCCATTTTCTCATTTTTAATGAAATTGACATCCCGAATAGTTTGAAAAGATGTATGGTGACCGTTTTCCACATTATGTATAAGAGGAACCTGAAAAAAACTATCCCAAATGACACATCATACCATGAGAAATCTCTAAAGAAGCTACATCTCTAAAACCATCACATATCTCATGGTTAACTGAGTATGGGTATACAGTTTCCCCTAACAATGAACCTATCATTAGCCCTAGTATTTATGGCCTAAACATTCAATTTCTCTCAAAAAACACAATGAGAAACCATTGGGTAAATGCTTAACAAAAAATAGAAAATTACATTAAAAAATTATGACCTTTCAAACATGGTTCCCAAGAGAAGAAAATAGAGCAAAAAACAAATCAATTCAAAGAGTGAAAATAAAAACCTATTTTCGACAACACTTCATCAAAAATAACATTTTATCTGGGAGGAATTACATTGTTTCCAATTAGAAAAATGAAGTGTAATATACTTGGATGAGAATACTACTATTATTGGGTCCATCCTGAGAATACTCTTGTTTAACATTTTATATGAAAAAAACACCCCAAATGCACCATAGATTCTATTCCCCTTCAACAATGATAAATTTAACTGTGTTACAATATGATTATAGAAGGTATTCATCCCACAATGATGAGAGCTCTCTGGCCTTATTTTAGGAATCATATTCAGGATAATTTCTATTATAAACTTAGAGATATGACTTGTTTCTAATCTCTCCCATCTACATCGCACCAATTCCAGCACATTTTTGTATATTCTGTATTCATTTCACGAAATAAATCTATCATGAGTGACCTTAAATCTCTTTTTCAATAATAAATCTAAAAACACTTATAAATAAGCACTTATCATAGGTGTTATAAGTAGGTATCAGTAAGTGCTACCCATAAGAACCTAATTTCATTAAGTACTCTTCAATATATGCTTCCAAATTGATAAAAATATATTTCAATTTTAGTAAAAATCTTATTAAATAGAATGTTGATTTAAAACAAAAATAGTTATAAGGTAAAGAAACATACATTTATAAATCCTTGAATAGTGACAATATATTTAAATGACCTTTTTGATCTATTTTAGTGTGAATTTATTCCATTCAATATAGGTTTTGTAAGCTGAAAATTATTATTGTTTCCTTTTCAGAATGTATTTTGAAATTTTTTTCTCCAATTGGAATATTTAGAACAGACTAATAATGATAAAAATACATTAAAATTAGCTATAGGTCATAATGTTAGATTGTACGATTTGTTTTGAGAGTCAAATTTTTTTATTTCTTTGACTAGAAATTACCCTAGTATAAGTTTTATATTTAGAAAAGGAGAGGATTAATCATAGAATAAGTCAACTAGAAACAAAAATTAAAATGAAGTAGGAATATGAGTTTCAAATTGAGGGGTCAAATTTGACATTAAACTCAAGAAGAACATGGATGATGAAGGTAATATGGATGTTCTGAAATATATTTATGGAATTCTAGAGTTGTTGAGAGCGAATAATGAACCCATTGTATGTCTATAATGAAGTTATAATCAATCACCATAGATATCTTGTGTATGAGACAACTATTCGAGGACAACAGGCATTGAGAGATCATGGTCATCGAGGAGGGATAATGCTAATGTGTTTGATAAAATTTATAAATTTTTATTTTAATACCAAAAATTTCTAATCACTAAAAACATAGAAAACATGCATGGATTGTCTTAATAATTTAGGAAAACAATTCAAAATTGATTTGTGAATTTTAAAAATCAGTCCCATGTCAAACCCACACAAGATGTGACAAGTATGACTCAAGGAGTCTGTTTTGAGTTTAAAATTACATTTTAGATGAAAAAAAAGTGGTGTACACTAATCTGAAGAAACACATTTGGATTGTGTTGTCAATTTAAGAAAATGATCTGAATCTCATTTGATAGGTGTAGGAATCCTCCAAACATCAATCCAATGCACAATGTGACCAATAAGACTATAACTGAGAAATTTTATTAAAAATTAACATTAATAAAAGTAGAAAACAATTGATATACTAAAAAAATAAGAAAACACATTCATATTGTGTGGGTACATTTGGATATTTTACCTATAATTCATTTGGGATGTGTAAGAATCCTCTATACCCCAATATAATACATGATGTGCCAAGTATGACTCAAAGTGTTTGTTACTAGTTTATAATTGATATTTTAATATAAAAAATTTACACTCACTAATAATCATGAAAATGAAGAATAATTTTCTTGATGATTTAGTACAACGATTAATGAAACATTTTTTATGAGTAGGAATTAGTCTCACATCAAACTCACACGTGATGTGAGTTGCATTACACAATGTGCATGTTTCCAGTTTAAAATGATATTTTAGTAAACAAACACATGTGAACTACTTCAAAATTTGGAAACACATTCAAATTGTTTTGATATTATAGTAAAGTGATCCATAAGTCATTTGGGATCTGTAGGCATTAGACGAACTTCAATATGACACACAATGTGACCAGTATGACTCAAGGTTCTTCTTTTTATTCAAAATTGACATTAATTTTAGTAAAAATCAACATACTCAAAACCAGGAAATCACATTAGGGAATTTTTTTACTTTTTGAAAAATATATATAAGTAATTTTGGACATTTAGGAATCAGTTGAACCTCAATATGATACATGATGTTCCTAATATGACTTAAAGTATCTGCTATTAGTTTAAAATTGACATTATAATATAAAAATGATTCCTTAACTAAAAATAATGAAAATTACATCAGATTGAATTTATAATTTTCCAAAACAATTGATAATGCATTTGTGATGTATAGGACTCCTTATCACATAAATCCCATACATGATGAAGCCAGTTTGAATGAAAAAGAATGTTTACAATTTAAAATGTCATTTTAAAAAAATTACTCAAGTAGCATACTCAAAAATGATGAAATGTATATGGATTGCTTTAATAATTTTAGAAAATGATACATAAGTGATTTGGGATGTGTAGGAATTATACATGAATCAATCTAATCCATAGTGTGATAGGTATAACACAATGTGTGTCTTTTCAGTATATAAGTGTCATTTTAGTTTAAAATGCGCATCACATCACCAAAACTAAGTAAACGTTCCTAGATTGTTTTCTCACCATTCTATTGGATATTACCCAATTAATTTTCTTATCATTTTTATATTATACTTATTTAGTTAATTTTCATAGAGATAATTCTGGAATATGAACAATAAAAGGCATATGACTTGCAAGAACAAATTGTAGTGCAATCTGATGCACATTATTCATGGTATGACTCAATGTTTAGAATAAAATCAACCATCTCTATTTAATTTGTTTCATTATAATATTATTAACATTAGAAAAGTATTCTTATATATGTGCATTCATTTACTCATATATGGTTGGATTGTTCTTTTATGTATTTTATATATTTTTCTCTATAACAGTGTTTTATTGTTTTTGAGTTGGAAATTCTTATTTAATTTCAATTTTGTATTTATATATACGTTTTATATTTTCTAGAGCTATTTAAGGGGTTGATTCTACTTTTGCAGTTTATTATTGGAGCACAATGCATGCCCTATTAATAATAATAATGGGGTCTTTTATTAGCGCTTCTACATGTACTGATAAAGGGTACATTTAACAATGATAAATACATTATTATTTTTATAGTTAATAATAATAATTTATTATTATTTATTATTAAATAAATATCTTTTGTTTCATGTAAATTTTTTTCTGTCTATTATATTAATGGAATATAATACTATTAATAATAATGATGATGACGATGTAAATAAAAATAATATAAAAAAAATATTATTACTAATAAATATTAAATTAAGTATTATCACTTCATAAAATTAATATATTAAATATTCTAACTTTTCTAATTATCAAATAATAAATTATGACTTTATAATTATCAGTTTTTATGTAATTATTAATAATTAATTATAATATAGTACAAGTAGTGTAGTCAATAGTATAAATAAAAATGTATTAAATTAACAATAAAATTATCAACGGAACTAAAAACAAATATATTACATTATTCATACAATAGACATTAAAAAATATAGAATTCATAATAATTAAAATAAATATGAAATTAATATTGTGATTCTCGATAATAATTATGCACATTAATTTTTTATTATGTGTATGTCATGATTCCAAAAAATATTATTTGCTTAATGTAATTTTATTTTTATTTATTAAATTTTTAAATAATAATAATGACATTATTAATTAATCAAATAAATATAAAAATAAAATACAAACACCTAGGAAAAAGACCGAATATAATATGGTCCTAACAATAAATTCATTATAATAAGAAATTATTTATAATAAAGACATTAAAATAAATTCATTATACTATTAATAAGGAAAGAATAATAAATCCTCATAATTATATTTTATTATTGTTGTGATAATTGTAATAGTGTTAGTATTTTGGAATAATAATAATATTATTATAATTTTTAATAATGATGTAAATAATTTTATTACTTTTAATGAATATTAATTATTAATATAATGATAACAATTACAAATTTAATAATAATTTAATTATTATTATTAATATTTAATATTATTAGTAAGTAGAAGATATTTAATTATTTTTAAATAATTAATTTCTATTATTATTATGTCATGTATTATTTTTAAAATTTAAAATTTAAAATTTATTATTTCTAGGAAATTAGTTTCATTTCTAGAGATTTTAAATGTTTTAAAGACATTTATTATATTTCATTTATAATCTAGTTATAATTTTAATTTTATATATTTTTATAGTGCCCGTGTTAGTTTAAAGTCCACATGTTTTGTGTTGAAATAAAATTGTTTTATGTCATCAAAATTATTGTTTGTATATTATTTTGATTATTTTTTTTAATTTTTAATTATTATTTATGTGTATATTTTATGTTTTAAATTTTATATTGATTATATTTATATATTATTTTTTATAAGATTTCAAATTAACCAACGTCAAACACAATAAAACTTATTTTATTTCAAGTAGGTATTTTGGGAAGCCAATAAAATATAAACTATAAATTAAATATAAATTAAATTTATTACTTATATTAACCATAACAAATACTTTAACATAAATATAATTTTAGCGATATAAGAAACCAAAATTAATTTAAATGACACAAACATTACAGATTAAAAACATGACATTTATATTATAAAATATTTATCCAAATAATATATATTATAAATAAAATAAAAATAAAATTTAACAAATTTACTGTATAAATAAAATTAATTTAAAATAAAAGGAATGTAATAATAAATAAATTAAATTAAATTTAAAGAAAAAAATTTCGTGCAGAAACAATTTATAAGTACAAATGTTATGTTTTAAATCAATAAAAATGGTGTCTTGTAAATTAGTTTTGTTTTGTTATATTTATTAAATTTTTTTATTTTTGACCATTTCTAATATATTTAATCCATGTTTTAAGTTTCATTTAGATTGGTCATATAGTTTATATTTTATAAAATTGTGAAGATACCTACTTGAAAAGTAATAATGACTTACGTTGGTGACTTTAAAATCCAATTAATTATACACTATTATAAAAATATAAATGAAACTTAAAACATTGATAAAAAAATAATAAATTTTTTAAAATAAATATAATATCTTTAAAAATGTTGATTAATTATAGTTTCAATGGAATAAATTATTTTTGTTTCAAAAAAAATCATTTGTTCTTATCAATTATTTTTACCAATATATTTCTTTTCACAATATATATTTTTTATTTTTTATTTTTTTGAAATTAAAATTATTTTCAATTAATTTGTTTTTTCATAGAGTTTTTCTTTAAATTTCATAAATATTATATTTATACTATATTATATGAAAATACAAGTTTCTGAAATATTAATGTTATGTTTTAAATCATATAGTTTGCATCATGTAAATTATTTTTGGTCTGTTATATATATTTATTTGTTTTTATTTTTAAAATTTATTTTATTTTTAATCCATGTTTCAATTTTAATTTATATTGGTCATATCGTTAATATTTTATGGGCTTTTAAATTTAGCAACATGAAAGGTAATAATGTTTAATGTAAGTGACTTTAGAAGCCAATAAAATATAAACTACACGACAAATATAAAAGAAAGATAAAAAATGGAATCGAAAAATAATAAATAGTTGAAAATAGAAACAATTTTTCTAAAAATGTTGATGAGATATTATTTCAGTTGTAAAAAATAATTTTTTTCCAAAACAAAAGCTTTGTACATATAATGTTGTATTACAAAAAATTGTCAATTTTAATTTTGGGTTTATTATATTTTTGAAATTATTTAAATATTGTATTAAATTTTTTTTTACATCCAATGTTTTAAATTTTGTATAGAATTTATTTAAACTATATTTTATGTGTATAAATTTTTTAAAGTGTAAACGATCTGTTTTAAATCAATAAATCTTGTGTCATGTAAATTGTTTTTTGATTGTTGTATTTATTAATTATTTTTCTCAACTATTTATTATATGTTTAACCCATGTTTTATGTTTCATTTATATTGTTAATATTTTTTAGTTATTTATAATATTCCAAAGCCATCTACTTGATATGTAATACTATTTCAAAAATCTCCCTCTTAAAAAAAATTATGAAGATGGCATAATCTGAGAAAATGCCTTCTACAAAACTATTCAGAATAAGTCGTTGTATTGGAAAACACCTTCTTCTAAAAAGATTTGAATAATTTGTTGTCTTAGAGAGAACCGGCTTCATAATATTTTTTAAGTGGACCCTATTTCAAACACCCCAACTGTTATACTAGATTGGTCATAGTTTCAACTGTAATTTAGGAATATGTTTCCCAAAAAATATATTTTTAGAAATAGTTTTTAAATTTTTAGTAAATGGAGAATTGTTCCTCTCTATACATAATGGATCCCACAAAAGAAGTGTGCTTTAGTGGGATGGTTATTATTACCATCCAACCACTTGACACATTTCAAATAGGCGTCCTCTTTAAACTGAAGCTACTCTACTACCATAAGTTTCTGGTCAACTACCCATAATTCCTACTATACATTATAGCTGCATTCATGAAAAAACTACATTAAATATTAATAAAAATTCATAATAAAATAATCAAATTCATGGGTTAAACATATTGTATTTAATTCATATATTAGGGATTTGGTATTAAATTATTGGTTATAAAAAATATGGGATGGGACTTGGGTATGTAAAATTTAATCATTTTATTGTTATGGTACTCTAAAATAAGAGGGTACCTGAAATTCATAAAAAAACTGCATGTTAGGATTAGGGTATGTATAATTTAAATTGTTTAGGGTTATTTTACTCTAAAATAAGATGGAACCTACCCATTTCCTTCCCTAGAAACATATTTGAAAATAAATCTTTTATAAATAAATTATTAAAAAAATATATATGGTGTTCTAGTTGTTTTATAAAATAATTAAAAAAGAAATAACATTTTTAAACACATTTGACATGAATACACAATTCTATCATTTGATATTCAGTTATATTTTATAATAACATGACCTTATACTATTCTATTTTATATGAACATTATTTTTGATGATAGTTTGTGATTTTTGGATGAACCACTTCCATCCACCATTACAAGAATGTGGATATTCTTACATGGTGAAGAAGATCAGCTACTTCTAACCACCTGATTTTTAAATTGGGGATGATATGTTTCATGTTTTCAATGTTGGTCCTCTAAAGGTGAATTCCACTATTTCTTCCATGTCATGACTAAGTGGGTGTGTTGTATGCCTGGACCCCACAACAATTGTAAATGAAGGACGTGATAACTAATGTGTGGAAGAAATAGATTTTAGATGATGTTTGATAGATATTCATGTAATGTCTCTTGGACATTGAATATTTTTATCATTAGAAATCCTATCTATAGTACTGGTACTCTACCTCCATGATGTTCTAGTTTAATTCCCATCATGCTAACTATACAATAAAACTGTATATATATATTAACAACTTAAATTAAATTTTAAATAAAATTCATAACAAAATGATCTTATTCATGTGTTGATCTGATATTAGTTAATTAATAGATTAGGGTTAGGGTATTAAATATTTGGGTATAAAAAAATCTGTTTAGGACTATGGTATGTATAATTTAAAAGGTTTAGGTTTATCGTGCTCCAAAATAAGTGGGCACCTAAAATTATTAATAATATAATTCATACTATATTTCTAAAATATATTATTAAATTAACATATTAGGGCTACGATATTAAATATTGGGTATATAAAATTTAGCTTAGGACTACAGTATATATAAGTTAAATGTTTTTAGGATTATGGTACTCTAAAATAAGAGGGTACCCATACACATTTCCATCCCTAAAAACATATTTGGATATAACAATTTTCGTACAAATAATTAAAAATATGCATGTATGGTATGAAAGGTGTTTTTTTGAAATAAGTAAAAAATAAGTGAGAAACATCACCATGTTTAACTTGAATATAAAATTATCTCTTTTGATGTGATATTATAATTCATAGGCACAAGCTTTTCTAGTATTCTATTTTATATGTGTACTATTAAATATGATTTTTTTATATTTGGGTATGAACTAGATCCATCCACTCATACATGAATAGGGACCACCTTACATTTTGAGGATGATCAGCTGCTTCCAACCACCTATGATATAAGTTTTCAATGGCCTTCTTTACATTGTCAATGTGATCCCACTATAGTTAACTAACACTATTGTTTCCATGTCATGACTATATGGGTGTGATGTATTCTTGGATCCCACTACCAGTGTGAATGATGCTCACAATAGCTATTGTGTTAAAGAAAAAAATTGTGGATGCTGTTTGATAGAGCTTCATGTAAAGTCTCTTGAAAATCAATATATATTAAATTATGCTAGAACATGTTTATTAATACAATGAATTGATTTTTGGTGTTTATTATAAGATAATATGATATTTATTATACAACGAAAATAATAACAATATTATATATAATTAGACTAATGTATATAATAAAAAAATTTAGCGATAAATATTGGAATTCCATCAAAGAATATTTTATTTAAAATGTTACATCCAAATATATATTAACTATTACTATAAATTATAAATTATGATAATAATTTTATCAATAGATAAATATGTTTTTGAATATATTTCTAGTTATTCAAAACATCATATATATTATTTATGGGTATTTTTTTAATTGTAATAAAACTATTTTATATATTATAAAAACATTTTGTGATGGAGTTTTTTCTAAAAATTTAGTGGTAGAAAAATATATAGGTAATATGATTTTCCTATATAAATTTACCTTTACCAAAATATATATCGATGCTGGATAAAGTTAAAAAGTTTTAATGCAAAACAAGGATGTACAAAAACACTATTATCATGTTTTTAAAACCATCGAATTGGGTTATCTACTATAGTATTTTTTTTATGAACAATGGAAGTAAGTCTATCTTAAAAAATATACTCATATAGTTCCCCAAAATATCAGGATAACCTATATTCATAAATTTTTATAATCCTATATTCAATTAAATTCTTTTATGTATACCCTAAATGTAGTGTGGCATAAAATGTTTAAACAGTCAAAAACCAATTATCTAGGGAAGAATACAGTGGACGTTACTATTTCACATCCATCATATTTCTACACATATTGTAATTATATTTTCATAAAAACGAATTATTTTAGGACATAATTAATTGATCAATTATATTTTGAGTTTTTATATAAAAAATCACTACTCGTGAATGTATTTTCCTTGCTAATATAAATGAAATTCTTAACCACCACTGGTTAGGTGCCACTATTATTAATTTATTATTAAGTACATTTTCATTATTATTTTCTATAACTATTTATTTATTTTTCAAAAAAAATTATTCGAATTAATATTTTTTGACACGAAATACATAGTTACAAACTGTGATCATGGGAGAATTAAAAAGTATCTAATTTTCAATTATCCATATTACATCCAAACAAGAAAATATGATACACCCTACCCAAATTATTATAGTAGAGTAATAATTTTAGGAAACTTTTTAAATATAAGAAAATGATATAGGAATATTACTAATTAATATAATGAAAGGTTAAAATTTTATATTGTGAATACTATTTTGATAATTTTATTTTTTGGGTGAATGCTCAGAAATATTGTGGGTAGATTTTTATATAATGATTCAAGAACCAGGGTGCTCTATCACCCGGTCTGTCCCTGTATATGTCTGTAAATTAATGTCTCGAAAATCCCAAGTGATTTTGTGTGGATTATAGTGGAGTAAGAGTTTTTTCACAAAGATCCTCTTGTTTTTGAAACATGGATTGACTTTTGTAATTATTGTAAGAAGATGGGTCATTGCAAGGTAGCATTGAAACATGTGAGGATGGATTTGATGCAGGTTGCAGATCCAAGAGATGGTGGTAAGGGGTTGTCTATGGGTGTAGGCGGCGGAATATATTTGGAAGTTGAACATGTGTGGACCAAAAACGGTACTAAATATGGAATGAAACAAGAGATGGAGGCACCAGGACATAATACATGTCATACAGTAAAGGATTCTGTGAGGAAAATACCGGTCCCCCCTCTAAACCCGATTGTAATAGTGGTGTTTTACAGATTGAAGAGGGACCTTGGGGTGTGCATCCTAGGGGCAATGGTAAGAAAAAACATTTCATCCGACATGGATCCTAGCGATGTGGATTGCAGTGATAAAGAAGTTTTAAGTCGTAGTAAAGAGGTAGCGAAAGACCTGCTCATGCTTTTCAAAGGTGGCCCGTCTAAAGGTAGAAATGATGTATTGAAGGATGTCCACCTGATGGAAATGAAATACTAGATGGTTCCAACAAATGCAGCCTATGTTAGTGAGGTGACTGAGAGACTTTGTGAGAACCATGACTTTGGTGAGTATTACCAGTGTTTAGAGGACACCTCAATACAATTTCATTATATGGGATGAGGCTATCAACAAGCACTAGCCTCTGATATGCCAAAGTAGGTGATGATTTCTTATGTTGCGAAGGTTATAGATGGGAGATCAAATATCAGCTTCCCAAAATAGTATGCAGTGTTGGCGGATAATGATTTCCAAGCTAGTGGGGAACTAGTCAGGAATGATGGAGAGGATCACAATGTGGATGTGGGAGAGACCCAAGAGGAGAATGGCGATGGTCTGGATGCCTCTTCTGAGCACATGGAATTTACCATTGCGGAGGAATATCTCAGATCCTCCTCACGAAAGGGAAAGTTCACTACTATTGATTCAGATGGATTTATCAAAAACAACAGGAGGGTGAGAAATAGGAATGAGTACACTAACCTACCTAGTCCTCCTATCACTAGATCTGCAAGAAAGGGTAAGCTGCTCCTAAAGGCTCCTCTTACTGTGAGCAACACGGATGTTGTAGCAAACACATATTGTGACATGGTGTCTGCATGGGGTGTGGTTGGTGTCTCTACCTCTCCATCTATGAAACGAAGGGATTCTAGACAGCAACATGAGACAAGCTCCATCAGATACCCTCAAAGATAGATATCCTCACTGCTAGAACACATAGACATACTTTTACACCAAGATGAATAAATGGAGGAGAAATATATGGATATGAAGGCATTGAAGAAGATGAGAAGAATGCTTATTGTGACTACCACTAAGGAACAAGGAGAGTTGATTGACACGTAGGAAAATATTCTTCTCAAATGCTTCAATATTGGGAAGATTAATAAGGAGGAGTTCACGATAGATTGGGACAACATGGATCATCAGTACTAAGACATCTTAAAGGGATACCCTAACTCCATGTTAAATTCTATTCTCTAGATATTGTTTAGGAAAATCGATTCCAATCGGCTAAAACTGTTATTCAACAAATCTTTAGTTTTTTTGGTGTTTAATGTTGTGAGGGTTCTCACTATCCCCTTAAAAGTGTTTTGAAATTAAGAAAGTGACGTTGAATGGGGAATGAAAATTCATTTTTAAAATTATTTAAACCAATTTTCTCCCATTTATAAAAACACACAAGTTAACTAAAATAATACGAAAATATATATTGATATTTTCAAAATGTTTCTCAAGGGTTCGGTCACGAACCAATTAATGAAAATTTAAATCCACTTTTCCAATTGAAAAAAATCATAACCAATCATAAACAATTTATTAATAACTGATTAACGATAAAAATCAATGTGTTTTTTTCTTTAAAAGTTTTGGAAACTAAAAATAGTTTTTCCATAAAACATTTTAAGAAAAACAAATAAGAGTAAAAAGAAATAAAAAAAATATTTTATGTCATATGTTGAGACATGTTACTCTCCACTTGAATATCCTACACTTCCAATATTGAGTTCTAAATAATAAACATATCCACAACCAATATCTCTTTTATAGTTACAACTACACACATTACGTCTATGCTACATAAAACCTATTCCACTATTATTCATGGGATAGAAGATTGAAAATGAGAGTATAGAGATTATTTGAGTACTATCCAGTTTATTAAAAGATATTTTTTTAAAAAAAAATACAATCCCAATAAGTATTAGTCAAATGTAAATAAAATAAATAATAAATGATAATGTAGAATTGAATTTGTTGTTGTTTTTCTTAGATCATATTTTGATTATCAATAGTGATATTTATCTTATTTTGGAATTATTTAGATATTTATTTAGAGAAAAGTAACATGCTTTTTTTCAAGGACTCTATTTTATATAATAAATATAGCATCATATATTAAACAACAAATCCAGTTGTTATTTTCCAATGAAAAATCTTAAGAAAAATCAAAATCAAGATTTTTCTGGCCAGCTAGTTTGTTACATCAGGTAATCAAATGGTTGGTTCAACTTTCTAATTGATAGGATTATTGGATTTATAGATTTTCAAAACCACCAATTATATATTACATTATAATTATTAATCAACATAAATCCTAATTCATACAAAAAACATGGAAAGGTCTAACTTCTACATAAATACACTAAATAATACTTTTTGAGAATAATCATTATTAAATCATCATGTGTACAGAATATTTTACTTTCATTAAATTCCATATTATTTCCATTGGAATAATTAGTTTGAATTTTTTTCCAAACTAATATAAAAGCAGAACATCAACTAATAGAATTATACTTATCTATTGTTAAAATAATTTAGGGTGACAACCTTTACTAGAGGTTTCAGATCTAATGGTATCAGATCTCTACTGCTGGTTGAAAATATAGTGGTAGCATGTATGAACTAGCCATATTAGATCTAGTAGTAGCATATAAAAAATATTAGTAGTAAAATATTCTAAAAGTATCACACTTTTTCTATGGTATCATGTTTCTCTTGTGGAAGTGAAACAATACCTTTGGTATCACATTTCAAATAAGTGATAGTAGTCTTTTACTAGTGGTAGTAGATTTCTACTAATGAAAGAATGTAATAAATACCGATAATAAGTTCTACTTAGAAATATTTTATGTATGATCCATAATTGTGAAACATATATCATATAAACATATAAATTTTGTAATAAAGTGAATATGATATGTGATACATAAAATAAGGAATTTTAGGACTTAGAGAAAAATTATTTTAGAAAATATTCTTCAATTATGTGATTTAGAATATCAACTAACATGTATTCTTCTTTGGATGGGGAAATTTTGTTGAATCAAACATGATATGGAATGATAGTACAATAATAAATCATGGAATCAATGAATTATGATAAATTAATATTTGTTATAGAATATGTAATTATTTTATAGTATCCAACCATTTATTATAAAAAAAATCATTATAATATTTTTTGTTTTCATAGTACCCACAGTGAAAATCGTGGTATAAAAATACATATAATGCATTTATGGTTATAAAAGATGTTATATTCCATTAAAATTGACATTACCAAAATGAAAAATTATTGTATTTTTTGATAAATACACATTAATTTGTAATATTTCATCAAAGTTTTTATTTTAAATATCTTCACTAATATGTGGATAATTCTTCAAAATGATATTCAATTAATTAAATTGATTTATTATGGGATTAGGGGGGCATGTTACATAGTGTCATGATTATTGAGAATTTCATGAAGAGTTTTTTTTCTATTACTTATATAATTATGATTTTTTTTAAATTTATATTAAATAATTATTGAATTATGAATAATTATAATATATTCGTATATAGGTTGTATTATCATTATTTTTGGATTGATACTATTTTATATAGACTAAAATGAGATATACATTCATCTGTTGTAATAACATCATTGCAAGTATATCATTGAAAAAGATTATTCTTTACCTATGAGAGCCAATTCAATTTTTCCAAAATGATAATCTAAAGAATTTAATTCCTCATAAAAAACATTATACACATGTATCCCAATAATCTATGTTTTACTATGATTATTTTACATGAGATATTAAATATCATAGTATGATAGAATAGAATGGTACGTAGTTTCATAACCACTTTTCCTAGGGAACTATATTTTTTACCCATTACATGAAATATTAATTTGTGTCTCATATGTAGTGAATGTTTTTTTTCTATAACCGATATGCATGTGTTAGTTGTAATCCTACTTCATTTGATGAGGAGGAACAATATAAAATAAATTAAGGTTTCATGAAGTGCATTAGAACATGTTGGGAATGAACAACTAAAATTTTAGTAGTAATCAATGAATATGCCGAGATGTACCTAAAAATGTTGTAAGGACCAATGGATTTAAATCGATGATTAATTGACTTGATATTTTAAATTTAGGAAACAATGTATGATTATAGCATGTAATGTATAATTTTTCTATAATAAAATATTGAACAAAATTTATTAGTATGAGTAAAGATGGAAAAGTTGGTGTGATTTGACTTTTGAATATTTTTTTAAAAAATTTTAACAACAATAATTGTGAAGAAAATAATTAATGTGATAAAAAATATTATAATGGTTAATTTCATAGGATATATAAAAAAATAAAATGAATAAGAGAATAATAATTATTTTCAGGAAAAATAACTATATGGATCAATACATATCTTCCTATCAATATTCCTGGAGGTTTTTTATATAACCCATTTATTATAATGGTTTTAGAATGAATCCTATTAGATGATGTAAGAGATTATTTTTTAGTGGCTTGTACAGAGAAACCAATAGAATGGATATCCATTTAGAGGATGTGGCTATAAACCAAAATCATGTCATATTAAAGGTATTGATACCTTATCCCAATCCCATTCAATAGTAGTGGGAGCCCAAAAAAAGAGAAATGAAGAGAATTTTTTAGAACAATACCTTGGATGGACACTCTCACTCCCACATCCTGATGAATTTAATAACAAATTGGGAAAAAATAGATAATTTTAAAAGAACATAAGAATGTAAGAAAAGTGGAATAATATGGATCTAAAATGAATCATAAAGGTATCATGTAGAATTAAAAGACACATGGGGTGTAGTTTTATACTTTTATATCTTTAGAATCATTCTTGAACCTCATATCTGCTTTTAGATTCATTTAGTGTTGAATTGAGTTGTGTGGGGCCCTTACCAATGACTAATATTTTACTCCATCCGGGGACCACAAGATAGCAGGAGGTGTCATCGGCTATCTAGTGGTATCCCACTATTTAGCCACATGAACATGCTAATAGGGGTCTCTAAAAAATATTTTTTGCTCCTATAAGGCTATTTTTTGTCCTCAAATCTAATGTAAATAATTGTAAAATTTAAACACATAAATCTATCAAAAGAAACTCTTATAAGACCATATGCGTGGTTGTGATCATTTAAATGACCCAAATGAGTGTGATATATATCATTATACCTAATTATTATGATCACAGACAAATAAGTAATTTATATAATATATATAGTCATGATGTACTTCTTACAAACACAAATAAATTTAATTTTAATTTATCCAAATTAAATTCTAACATATTATTTTAAATACATAAAATATAAATTAAAAAATATGATTAAAAATCACTACAATTTCAAAAATTCTCCACTTGGTAAAAATTATAAAACTCAAAATCATTAGTTTTTCACAAATAAAGAGATACTCAATTTCAAATACCATTTAATTCTCAAAAAAATTGAATTAATTGAAGACACCAATGAAATTATGAACCTATCTCCCATAATATCGAATTGTGACTTTAATGATCGAAATATATCCACATAGGAATTTATAACTATGTCAATGATTTTAGATAAATTAAACATTGTATCTATTCTAATTCTCCCTCATTATAAATCTCACAAACAAGTTTTAGTAAAATAAGTTCCAATCAAATGAGAGACAAAATGGTTTTTATGTTTTAACATAGACCATAAATAATGTTATTCAATGAATTAAAAATATGAACATTATTATAAAATTGTGATAAATGGAAAAAAATCAACAAACCAATATAGTCTTTTGAAAATTTAAAACAACACAACATCTGTTTCTTTTCTTAAAAATGAAACATTTATGTTCAAAAAGTTCAAATATAATTTTAAAATAAATATATCTCTTCGAAATTTCATAATTAAAATTGTTTACCCCCATCATATGATGAAAACTTTCAAAGGTATAAGGGTCCACCAAAAGCATGAAAATATTGAGTAAAATAAAAATAGAAAAAACACACCTCATATAGTAAAAGAAATAGACTATTTAATTGATGAAATAATAGTAAATAAAAATCAATTTCATAGCATCTTTATCCTTCATGAATTTTAAAATAATTATAAATAATGGTATGATAATATTTAATGATTTAAAATATAAAAATAAAATCAATTCATTAATATTCTACACCAATGGATAGTCATGTAGAGTAATACATCAGATAATGTTAAGGAAATCAAAAAAGAAGAGATATAATAACATCAAAATCGATTTGGGTAGGATCATGGTGGTGGAAATGGTGTGTAGTGTCACACTAGAGGGATCCGACTAGGGCCAATGTCACCTTAATCATCTACCCTTTCTCCACATCATGTGATGAGGTTGTATGGTCTGCCTCAATAGGTTAACATACCATAATATTCTTGAGAGAAGTGATATTTTGAAAAATGCTCCCATGATGGAGTCTCTTATCCTTAGTGAAAAATGGAAAAAAATATGGTAGATCAACCTCAATAGTAACATCATTTCATGGAGTCTCATCCTCAAACAGACATCAAAATCATCATGGCCATCAACTTCAACATCATACTATCTGTCATCAACAACATATTATTATTCTTCCTCTTCTTCTTATTCATCTTTTTCATTCTCATTAATAGGATATAGCTTGATTTTCATAGCGTAATAACAATATTAGCGACTCTAGGCTTGGTAAGAGGGGAATAATTCTTATAAATCCAAGTATACTCATAATAATAATCTAAATATCCAAGGATATAAACCAATAATCAAATATCGAACCATTGAACGATTCAACATATTATCATTGTGTAATTTTTTAAATGATATTGTATTACACCAAGCTCCCACATATGAGAATAGATGAGTATGTAAATGCACAAAAGTTAAATCTTTGGACCATCATGGGTGATAAGAGATATAAAATATGTTTTTAAAATCAAATAAAATGAGATTGAACTGAACATATCTTGTAATGAAATATATGAAATAATTATAAGTATGATTGATATTGTCATGGTCTCCATAATGGGGGGAAATATAGGTTCGGAAGAATCTCTACATGATTAATAGGTGAAGATAATTAATTAATATCATGGAAATGGGGGAGGGTCTTTTTATCGATATAAATTGAAGGAAGTCATGAAGATTAAATTCTGAATCATGTGGAAATTCCTATTGCATAAACGAGCGGGGTAACATGTGTGAGATTCCCATAAAATAGACTTTATTAAGAGAATTTCCAATTTGATGTGTGTTATTTACAATGGAAGTAATTGTATCAAAATCATCTTCATGATTAAAAATGATATGTTCATATAACTCATCAATCAAGGATAGATACAACCCATCTCTACACAGTTGTTGAAAAAAGGAGCCCTTATTTTAGAAATCTATAACACTTTTGAGATTAATATTTGACTATTTCTTCAAACTAGAATCCA
This sequence comes from Viscum album, assembly GCA_963277665.1. Taxonomy (NCBI): domain Eukaryota; kingdom Viridiplantae; phylum Streptophyta; class Magnoliopsida; order Santalales; family Viscaceae; genus Viscum; species Viscum album. The sequence continues at coordinate 1,077,649,994 of OY728145.1, read as the reverse complement.
TAATCCTACCCAACATAGTTTTTTTTATAGAAATATAGGATTGATATTTTTTTTATGAGAGGGGGGTTGATAATTATATTTCCTTCCATTTACATTGGAATAAGTGTCTTTTTTATCAGGTTTCCATGATATAAATGACCACAAAAATCAATATAGGCTTTATTGGAGTGAATAATACGTTCATTATCAATTAAATAAAGTATATATAAGTATGAAAATATTTAAGAAGTCAAGAATCATACCATGAACTGATGATCTAGAGAAGTGAAGGATGTAGGGCTCGGTGCAGGTGAAGATGGATAGAGAGTATAAATTTTTTATTGGAACCTGTTTGGAAGGAAGTGGGAATTTTTTAAAGACCCTCCCATTACAATGATAAATTGTCTTGGAAAAATACAATTATATAGTCAATTTATTTCACCAGCTAGCTGGTGGAAGAATTCAAAAACTAAGGTTTAGTGATGAACCACCAACGAGCTGGTGACTTCGAGGGCTTCTCAATGAAAAATAAAATAAACAAATATTGTTCGACATGGTATTTAATATATAATCAAACTAGAAAACAAGACAGAATGTGAACATATCAATCATCATAAAGTTCTACATTATATATATATATGTATATTAAATTCCTAGTTTTAATTTACCCAAATAAATTTTTATATGAATTTTATATCAACAAACAACATTAATTGGTCAATTTATGAACTTTTCAATAATGGGGAATTAGTGAATTAAAACTGTATTATTCTACAATAGCCCATAAAAATTTAAAAAAGGCCATCTGTTAGTTTAATTTGAAAATACTAAACAATTAAATACTAATGAACTTAAAATCTACTATGATATCTCCCTTTTTAAAATAGACTGTAATAAATGTTTTTCTACATCAATGTGATTTTTTGAGTGTGTGTCATTGTATTTTCAAAATTTTAAATTTCACAACTGTTTTGATACTTAATTGGTACATGATTATAATCTAGGCCATAATATATTATAATATTTTTAATTTAAAAAAACATTTAAAATAAACCTCTGATGGAAATATATTCTACTTAATCCATAGAAAGGAAAATAAAATTTTAAATCTTACTACTCAAGGAGAAAAGGTATTTTATATGAATATAAGAAGTCCCACTTGTACTTTTCCTATGTTCTATGATACAACCAAAATATACTATAGAAACATGTCATTGTTCCAAATATTTTTTTATAAAATTTTAACATATAAGCCTTTTCATGTATTATTTTTTGATATTATATAGATTATTTATGAGACCAGGTGTTCAGAAAGCATGTGAAACTAAGGATCTGTGTGCCCAAAACAACTGTATGAAATATAGTAAATATATCAAATATCACACAAATGTAAATTTCTTAAAAAAGTGGAATAACACCCAAACAGGGACCCATATCAGAAATTTGATGGCACTGTTGAGTTTAAAATATAGGTTTTACCCTAGGCGCAACATAATCTTAAACGCTATGAGCCATTTTTAAAAAACTTTATTGCAGACATAATTAAATGAAATAAATTAAATAATTATATTAAAAAAATTATTTTTCCCCGTGACTGATTTACATTTAATTAAATATTTTTGGAATTCCTATGGGTTTGGCTCTCAAACCCTGATTTTTGTAGACAAACATTGGAGGCATTTTCTTGTTGAACGATGATAGATTAAGATCAGATCATGGGTCATTGCACCTACAGAGTTAGTGGATATTTTCAATTTCCACAACACAATTGTTCTTCTTCAATTATTTATATAAACTCTTGGTATGACATATTTGTATTCGTATTTCCTCCATATTTATAATTTATACGATGAACAAGAATCTATCAACCAATTGACTGATCAGTGTATCATGTGTATTGTAAGATGATTTTATTATTGGTATTTTATCAGGATAGTTCTATGAAATTTTTGATTCATAATTTTTATTCTCATGGAAATGAATAGATATTGGTAAAAACATTGATCGAAGTCAGTTTCTCTCATTTTTTCTTGTAATTTTCCCCCATGGTTCTTCATTCATCTTGGGTGTTCTTCGTTTGTCCTTAGCACGACATATTGTGATTAATAGATCATTGTGAATGAATTTAATGGATCTAAAATCCGATATCATTGATCTGGGACTAGCACATCAGGATGGAGGTAAGATGGTGGTTAAAGAAGTGAATTAGACGACATAGATGCCTAATTTTGTGTTCTTCGGTGTGCAATGATGAACAAAACCTAAATCCATTTTTCGAGTAGTTTGGTTGGATTTAAACTATTGATGATTACAAGGATTAAAAAACCATCCATATATATATATATATCACATGAAGGGATGTATCACTGGTGTTTCATTGGTCAGTGTAAAGGAGATCCCCAATGGATTTTGAAAATCTCGAGCAACATGGAATGTATGTCAGATCTACACACTTTGTGGGGACCCTTGGATGAGGTATTGGGGTTTCACTACTGTTAAGGATGTCATAAAATTTGACCCCTATATCACAACATGTGACACCTTCTACGTGAAAATATGTGTACTTTGGAAAATACAAAGACACTGTCAAATGAAAATGGATAGATGGCACACCATGTACTTGTACATGAAAACGGCTCAATGTACCCAAATTGGTACGTAGAAAAAACATAGGTACATGAACAGAACCGGGTGACATGGTCTTGGAACCATGTCTCTACACAACATTTACTAATTCTACATGGAATGTATATGGAGACTACCAGTCATGTGAGGCTCTTCCACACATGCATGCATGGAGATAGCGGGGACCTCCGTGTAAACCATAGTACACACTATTTAACACCTTTATGAGTAATTTTGGATATTATTTACCTTATATTGAACCATTATAGGTTTAGTATGTTTCCTTATACTTTTTCTGTGTGGGTAGAGTGTGTCATTACATCTAGGTCACTAGATTGTGATCCCCTCTAGAGGCTGAGTCTCAGATAGAGTTGTGGTGTCCCTCCAAGAGATTGGTGTCACGACCCGTCCTCAGGGACCGTGTCGTGACTACCCCAAGCCCACCTTCCATAGGCCAGGAGCTGACGACTAGCACCAAGGCATAATTTCCGGTAAAAAGGTAAGGCATTTCCTTTGTTAAGTAAATAAACACCATAGAGAAAGCAAGCAGAAGAAGTAAACACTAAGTAAAAACTGGGTACAAAGTAAGAGTGGAAAAGTAAGTGGGCCAGAATACAAACCCAAACTGATATTAAAGTACAACTGGAAAAGGGAGTACAACAACTGAAAAGTAAAGCCGCGGACTCAAGCCATCCAATAGAAGTACCGCCTGAATGTTGGGTACAGATAGCCTCTATAGCTCCTCGGGTCCAGCCATCCGCTCTGAGTACGCCCCACCCAGTGCTCCACCTCCAGGTACCGAACTTCTCTTCCTGCCTCAACCACGATCAGCGTTTTCTGTCTTCTTCAACCAAAACAATGTAGTTCGGGCATAGCTAATTGTAGGGGTGAGTATAAGCTACTCAGTAGGGACCCTGAGACCCCCAATGGTCTCCCAGAATCCACAACGAGAAGATAAAATCACGAAGTAACCTCCGACACTACTTAGGTATATGCCCATATATATACCTAAGTCATCAATTCCAGTTCGGCTGTAACATCCGAGCCCATGTTCGATCACATCCACACAGGATATCACAACACAATCCACACAAGAAGGCAAGTCAATCATATCAAATATAATGATTGAAAGTCATGATTCAGCTCACACAAGTATACTTATTTGTAAGATGATAGAGATGATCAGATGTAGCCACTGATTCATCTAAGTCGCCATACCCACATAGGATCAATAGGTATTAACCCCCGCAATGACCCACATAGGATCTATAGGCGCTGGCCCACACAGTACCATTGAGTGCTGACCAATACAAGATCTGACCCACACAGTATCGGTAGCACTGATCCACGTAGGATCGCTGAGTGTTGTAGTCGTCGCCGTTGAATCCACGAAGGATTTCTGTACAGTCGTCATCGTCGTCGCAGTCGCAGCCAGCTCTAGGGTTCCCGCACATAGCAAGCTCATTCGGGATGCTCCTCTCCACGAGCCGAGGGGCTAATACATCAACTGACACATATTCCGGAGTTGATGTATCCAAAAGTTCCGTATCGTCAACAGGAACTCAACGACACAGACGGCGCCACAATCGGACGCCCGGTCTGAGAGTTATTGGCATTTTCGTCCTTGGGGCCCGGTTGGTTTTTAAGTCAAAACCAACCCAACCGTACTCCAACTACGTCCAAACCTCAATCGGGGTAAGAAAAAATCTCTTTGTCACTATGTGGAATCAATCAAATTTGATGGAACGTCAATCGGACGTCCGGAGCTCAAGTTATAAGCATTTCCGCTCTGAGGGCACGATTGGTTTCGTGTACGAACCAACCCGGCTGAACACAAAGTTATCTTAAACTTTGAGTGTAATATACTGAAACGACCGTCTCGATCCAAGGATATCTACGCAAATGACGGTGCGTCGATCAAAGGTCTGTAGCCCATGTTATGGGAAACATATCGAAATAGTCTGAATATGGGTGGTATGGGCCCAGTCCGACCTGGCCCAACCCCCCTGGGTGGCCCCGAACTGGGTCCTGGTCCGACTTGGTGGGGCGAGGCCCGGCCTAGCCAGCGCGGCCCAGCCAGGGCGGCCGGGCCTGGTGCGGCCGGTCCGGCCCGGGGCGGCGCGACGTCGGCTGGGCGGGTCGGCTCGGTGCTGGCCGAGAGGCCGCACAAAGGGGGGCGCCGCCTACTTGAATGAAATCGTGGCCCCGCGTGGGGGCTGCTGCTTGCCAACGGACGCGGCCTCATGCCACTTCCCGGCCTCCTTGGTCCCGCGCGAGGTTTTCCGCGGACCACCGAACATGCTCTGGTGGTCCGTTTTGCCTGCTGTCTTCACCATCGGTCCTCCTGGGACAGGCTATTCACTACGAAGACCTCATAATGCCCTTGCGGCCTACTTCGTCGTCACCTGCCGATCTGCACACTAAGAACGAAAAAATAGTGGGTTCGAACTTGTTCGTTGGTCCGCACCCACCACGTTAGCAATTTAAAAGGCTTCCGAAAAATTTTAAACACATGCCGACGATATAAATCACATAGATTGAATTGAAACAAAACCCATACCTCAAGCGTCGTCGTCGAACGAGGTTGTCACGAAAAGGGATGTCGCAGAATTTATCGTCGTGGATGAAGGCGGATCATCGCGCCGCAGATTAATGGTGTCACCCTTCCTTTGACGCGGAAATAAAGAATGAGGTGATGTGCGTCGGGTCGTCGATCTCCGAGGAAGGCGTTCTCTCACCGTCGTATATTGTCGTAGGTCAGTGTTCTTCGCCTTCTTCGTCGAGGAGGAAGAACTTCAGGAACCTGAGGGAATTCTCCCAAGCCTCTCACAACCCAACAACCCTTAATAAAATAAGAGTTTGTCTTATTTTATTTCTCAATCCATGCATTTTTAAATTCAAAAACGAAATAATAAATTAAGTGAATTAATTGCAACGTTAATACCACCAAATTAAATGAGGTGTTTCATAAACAGAAAAACCCAATAGTTGACTTCCACTTAATAGGGGTGCGGGTGTGTTACCTTAGTAAAGGAGGGGGTTCATGAAGAAAATAAATGTTGGGGCTCGTGTGGGTCCCACCTTAAAATTATCCTACCTAGTGGGTAGGATATTTTGGGTCCCACTTCATCCATTTAGATTAGGTTAAACAAAAGTAAAATAAAATTTGTTGCACCACTTTTATTTTATTCCATTACTTAACCCCAAAAAATAAAAACCACACCCGAGCCAACGAAACTCCGAAAATGGTTTTTCTAAGAAATTACCGGCATTGCGATTCCATCAGTGTCCTCGGAATTCGATTCCGAGCACCGGTTCAAATGATAGGAAAACCCGCTCGTTCGTTCCCTGAACACACCTGAGATAAACTTCGGAAAATGATTCTAGGCACACACGGCCTCGGAATGAGGTGCCGTCAAAAACATTGTTTTTGTAAAATCCCAAAGAAAATTATGAAAAATATTTCCTTGGAATTTTACGGGTCTTTACATTACTCCCACCTCAGGGCTTTATGTCCCCGTTAAGATAAATCATAAACTAGGGAAACAAATGTTGGTACTGACCACGCATCTGAGCCTCCCACTCCCAAGTGCTCTCCTGGAGGTTCCCGTGCTGCCATCTGATGCGCACTAGAGTAATCGACCGACCACGTAGGACCTACTCCTGTTGGTCCTCAACCTCCACCGGGACCTCCGCAAAATTCGCCCCATCAACAATGTCCATCTCCCCCTGGTCAATGATATGTGTCGGGTCATGCACGTATCTCCTAAGGGGGGATACATGGAAGACATAATGCACCCTGTGCAACTTAGGTGGTAGAGCCAGGAGATAAGACACCTCGCCAATCCTGTTGAGCACCTGGAATGGTCCGATGAAGCATGGATACAACTTCCTGCCTCGTCCAAATTTCTGTAATCCACATTGAGGTGAGACCTGCAAGAAGATGTGGTTTCCATCCTCGAACCCTAGTGGCCTCCGCCTCCTGTCAGCATAAGACTTTTTCCGGCTCTGAGCTGTCCTCATCCACTCCTGGATGACCTGGACCTTCTCTGTCATGGCCTGGACCATCTCTGGTCCCACAAGTGCTGACTCCCCAGGGTCTGTCCAGCACAGTGGAGATATGCAAGGTCGGCCATAAAACTCCTCATATGGTGCCATACCGATGGTGGAGTGGTAGCTGTTTTTGTACGCGAACTCCACCAAGGGTAGCTGGCCCTCCCAGCTGCGACCAAAGTCGAGGACACATGCACGAAGCATATCCTCGAGAGTCTGAATGGTCCTCTCTGTCTGACCATCTATCTGGGGGTGAAAGTCGGTGCTCAGACGTACTTGTGTCCCGAATGCCTCCTGTAACCCTTTCCAAAGCCGGGACGTATATCGAGCATCTTGATCATAGATGATAGATGATGGCACACCATGAAGCCGTACAATCTCCTGAATGTAGAGACGTCCCAAGCTATCCACTGATCCCTGCTCTCTGATGGGTAATAAGTGAGGCGACTTGGTGAGTTGGTCGACAATCACCCAAATGGAGTCGTGACCTATAGAAGTGCGTGGAAGTCCAGTCATGAAGTCCGTAGATATGCCATCCCACCTCCACTCTGGGACCTCTAAGAGTTGTACCAAGCCTGCTGGTACCTGGTGCTCTGCCTTCACCTGCTGGCAGGTGAGGCATCGGGAAACGAAATCTTCCAAAGACTTCTTCATGCTCGGCCACCAGTGCTATCTTCTGAGATCCTGGTACATCTTCGCCACTCCGGGATGTATTGACAAAGTGGAAGTGTGAAACTCTCTTAGCACCTCCTCCCATAAAGCAACTAGTACCAAGGTACGTCCTCTGAAAATGACGTCGTGCTCTCCTCCTATAGAGAAACCATCAGGTGCCTGTCCTGAGGATATTTCTGCACGCCGTGTCTCACAGTCGGCGTCCCCACACTGTGCCTCGCTAACCCGCTATAGTAGTGGAGGAGTGACTATGAGTGACTGAAGAAAGGCTGATCTATCTCTATCCACAAAGGATATCTGCAAAGCGGCAAGCTGCTCTGTCGCTTCCCCAAGTAGCTGAATGCCCGTCCTTCTACTGAGTGCATCATCTACCACGTTACCCTTTCTAGGAGTATAGAATATTTCAAAGTCATATCCCTGGAGGAACTCGAGCCATCGCCACTATCTCAGGTTCAGGTCCTTCTACGAGAAGATGTGCTTGAGAATCTGATTGTCAGAATAGACTATAAAGCGCTCTCCCATCAGATAGTGTCGCCAAATATTCAGTGCGAAGACCACTGATGCTAACTCCAGGTCAAGGGTAGCATAGTTCTGCTCATGCTGCCTCAACTGACGTGATCCATAGGCAATCACAGCACACTCCTACATCATGATACATCCGAGTCCGGTCCCTGATGCATCACAGTAAACTACGTACCCAACTCCCTCCTCTGGTAGCCTCAAGATAGGTGTGTTGGTCAATCTCAGTCTCAGATCCTGGAAGCTCTCCTGACATTTGTCTGACCACACAAAGGGTTTCCCCTTCTTCGTCAAATATGGGAGTGGTGCCGCAACTCTGAAGAAGACTGGAACAAATCTCCGGTAGTACCCAGCTAGAACCAAGAAACACCGCACCTCTGTCACGCTCCTGGGTGGTTCCCAATATAGCACTGCCTTGATCTTATTAGGGTCCACCACAACTCCCTCCTCAGAGATGATATGTCCCAAGAAGTGGACCTCGTGTATCCAGAACTGAAACTTCGAGAGTATACCATAAAGATGGTTCTCTCAAAGTGTTCCAGTACAACCCGAAAGTGGTAGGAATGCACCTCCTCAGTCGTCGAGTATATCAAAATGTCTTCGATGAAGACTACGACAAATCGATCGAGGTATGGATGAAAGATCATGTTCATGAGACCCATGAACACTGCTGGATCATTGGTTACACCAAATGGTAGAACCAAGAACTCATAATGGCCATACTGACATCTGAAGGTCATCTCATACACGTCCTCGTCCCGAAATCTGAGTTGATGATAGCCTGACCTGAGTTCTATCTTCCAGAACCACCGTGGTCCCTTGAGCTGATCGAAGAGGTCATCTATCCTTGGTAGCGAATACATGCTCCTCACTGTCACCTGGTTCAAGTGATGATAGTCGACAGAATGTCTCAAGATCCCGTCCGCCTTCTTGGCGAACAATATCGTGGAATCCCAGGGTGAAACACTGGATCGGATGAATCCCTTGCCCTACAAGTCCTCCAACTCTACCTGTAGCTCTCGAAGCTTGGCAGGAGCCATCCGATATGCTGGGGTGGATATCGGGGTTTTCCAGGGGTATAGATCAATATAAAAGTCTACCTCTCTGCGAGGAGGTAGTCCTGGAACGTCGTCGAGGAAAACGTCTGCATACTGATCCACCACTGCAGGAAAACCAGGACTCCTCATGTCAACTACTCCTAGGATGAGGCTAGCCAAATGATGAGTGATGGGCTGTACTCTACTCTGTGAGAGTTCATCCTGTGCTTCGAAGGCTCCCTTCTTGCCGGTGAAGGTGAATCTGCTCCCGTCAGTGCGTACACATCGCCCCTTGCACCTAATACAGTCAATCTGAACATGGACTGTAGATAACCAATCCATGCCCAAGATGATGTCGTAAGGCCTCGACGCCAATACAAGAAGATCCTAGCTGAAGCTCTTGCCTTAGAGAGTAAGCTCACAATGCCAGCACCAGTGTGTAATCGTCGAGTCTTGTCCCGTAGCAGTCTCTAGCCGTAAGGATCTATCCAAGGACTCTGTCGGAATCTCTGAGCTCCGAACAAGGGAAGCGACTATGAAAGAATAACTCATTCATATTTCTATAAGAACTGAACAAAGGTGGAATAGACACATATAGTACCTCGAATTATCTCAGGTGCTCTGTGGTCGTAGGCCTCCGCTGCCTAAAGTTGTGACTGTCTCTTCCCACCAGCTCCCTATGGTCGGGGTGGACCTCCTGGGGGTGGTGGTGGTAGAGCCTGAAAGCATCGCCCACCACCTGCTACTCGGCCAGCTCCTCTGCCTCGTCTGCCTGCTCCCTGCGGACCACCACAGTCGATCCTCTACCTCTACCTGGGTGGTCCCTCAACCATCTGCTACACCTCCGCACGGCAGGTCAGGCCGTCATGAGCCATGTGGCCTTACCCGCCGCATGTATAGCACTGTATGCCTCTCGAAAGACTGGCTCGACACTGAGTACCCCGCACCTCTGAGCCAGTGTCCTGAGGTTCTCTGCCTGAGGGTCTGGTCTGCCTGGACCCATGAGTCATCCGTCGACTGCCTAATGCAGAAGACTCTACTATGTGTCGCCCTATGGTAGGTCTCACTACTGATGTAGGCTCAGAAAGGACTCTCTCGATGTGAAGGGTTCACTCCAGTACCCTTGCCTGTGTCGAAATGCTGAGGGAGATCAGCGATGCTTTGATCTCCTGCCTCAATCCCTGCTCGAAGGTATGGGCCCGGAAGAATGGGTCCCGTACCATGTCGGTCGAATTGCATGAGAGATATGTAAATCTCGCCGAGTACTGGGCGACCGTCAAGCTGCCATGTCGCAACTATAGTAGATCTTGTATGCGCACTGCATAGAGTGTGGATAGGACGAACTCCGAGCAGAAGAGGTTCTCAAAGTCTGTCCAGAGGATAGATGCCTCATCGTGCACCTGGAGCATCAAGCTCCACCATCTGCCTGCTGCCGTGTGCAGGAGACTTGCTGCAAGGATCACCATGAGGTCAGCTGCTGTCCTCACTAACCTGAAAACTCATACAACAGCCTCCAGCCAATCCTCGGCTGCCTGAGGGTCCATCTCTCCATGGAACCTGGGTGGTCGCTGACGCTGAAACTCGTGAAGTGCACTAAGGTGACGTGCATCGTCAGCAGTTGGGGATTGTAGCATCAGTGGCTCAGCAGGTAGAGGTACCACCGGTGCCTCTTCTGTCAAAGGTCCCTGTACCGAGGCCTCGTCGCTCGGTGGGATGTCGTCATGCACAATGCTCGGAACCCTAGCTGGTTGCCATCGTGGGGCCATCCTGAAAAGAAACAGGTGCGGCATGGTCAAACAGTATACCTGGTGAGCTGACACAAAGTATTCACAATGAAAACATGAAACACACATGCAATCAATGTTTTCATGCATTAATTCAGAAATCATAAGTCAGGGTCCTGGTGTACGGATACGTCGGCCGCCGCACCAACACTGGACTCCCTGAACTGATAACCTCACTCAATACCCTTAACACTATTGCTTCACATAGAAGAAAGATCAGAGTCCATAGTTCTGTGGTAGAACCGAACTCCTCTGATACCAATTTTTCACGACCCATCCTCCGGGCCCGTGTCGTGACTACCCCAAGCCCTCCTTGGTGCTAGTTGCCAGCTCCTGTCCTATGGAAGGCGGGTTTGGGGTAGTCACGGCCCGGGCCCCAAGGACAGGTCGTGACAATTGGTGTGTGATCCTCTATCATCCTTTATTCCCTAGGTGGAACTTTTGGAATCAACATTACCTATCTATTCAGTGCATTGATCCTCCAACAAGAATTCTATATTGGTATGGTTTGTGAAATTCTTAGCATATGATCCCCTACATAGAGGGTTGATTGAGATTTGGTATGTGGTGTCCTCCAATGGTTCTGGGATTGAAACCCTATTTTTTTTATTATATTATTATACAAATAAGAATTCATTGGGTGTGTCCTAATGAGATATAACTCTTTGTTTATTTTATCTAATGGTAACATGGCTTGTGGATTTGGTTATCCTAGAATAAGCATTGCATCAAGCGAATTCATGTCAATGGCATTTGGATATGACCTCTTGGTGGTGTGGTTTCATTCCTTGTTATATCTGGGTGTTTTTGTTATAAATGGATCATTATATATTGTATTAGGCTGATTATACATGGTTCATTGGGTTTATTATTTTTTATGATATTCTACTTAGTATTGTTATACTCACTCATGCATGGTCCTTACCCGCACATGTCATGTCGTATGCAGATGATGACCCTTTTCATGGATTCCAAGTAGAAATAGAAGTAGGTAGAGAATAGATGGACCATGATCAACTAAGGTGGCTTAATGGGAGTTTTTTTTGGACAAAGTCTTTTCACTTAGATTAGGTTTTGCATTTGTATTTTTTCGTTTGGCTTCTACCTGGATCTTTTTTCCACTTTCAGAACTTATATTTTCACAATGTTTTTTATTATATTATATGTATGTCTGCATGCATTCAGTTACTTTACATTTCAGCATTGTGTGGGAAAGTTGATGTGTTCATGTTTATAGACACTTTAGGCTAATGGATCACATTTTTTTTGATATTCCTAATCATCACTAGTCATCAGCCCATGGACTATTGGAGGTGGTCATGGGTTAGTCAGGGTTTAGACTAAGGTAGTTAAGTTCATGATAGAGTGGTATTAGAGCACAGTTATACCATAGGGAAAGAGTCAATGAGATTGTTGTGGGGAAACAGTTTTTTGTGTTTTGTGTTTGGATTTCAGGTGATGTAATCTAGTGTTGGTACGGTAGCCGATGTATCCATACACCAATACTGTGATCACTATCCTTTCAAATTGATACTTGTAAATAGTGGTTACATGGAATATTTTTTGTTCATGGATTATATAATAATGGTTGTATTTTCCATTTCATTCTTAAATCATCACAAAAAATATAATCTTTTGACCATGGTATATCCTGTTTTAATTTCAAGAATCCTTAATATAGACAAACATCCTATACTCCACTACATAATCACAAGGATTATCCACCTAGATAATAGGCATTTGTATAAGGGAATGTGGCATATATATCACATCTCGGTTGTTTAATAACTATATCATCACCTTTTGAGCTTTAGATTTAGTTGGAAGTACATGCTGAGGATGCACACAAGTTTAGTGAATAGTACAAGTTTTAGAGGTAGTAATATCCCAGGTTTTGGGGTGACCCAGACTTCCTGGTGGTTGGGAACTGGATAGAGTTATTTAGTTGTGTTTTCCAACTTGAGGGAAATCTAATGAAAAAATGGAAGTCCTAATGGTGATTATTCTTCATAGAAATATTGGGCTATGGTGGATCTCGGTGACTTAGTCACACCACAAGACATTTCACTCCTTGATAGACATTGAGCATCTCTTTTGAGAGGAGTTCTATCAGCCCGTGTTATGATCAATGCTCATACATGACCTTCTGCATCTATATTAGGGTAGTATAACCATGGTCAAGCATTCATAAAAGAGTATTGATCACTCTAATTACTCCTTGGATATGGTTCATAACCAATTATTTAAATCTCATACCCTTAATCAGGTCTTACACTAAGACATTAAGACATCAGTGGTGTCTCTTTTCATTTCAATATATGATGCATTTCCTGAGAGATACTTTTTGGTGGGGAGATTTCTGGCAGAGTAGACACTGGTACTGGGAGATAGCATTGGCCACCTAGTAGCTGAGGCATCAGAAACTTGTAGCTGATGACTGTCCTGCGGATCCAAAAGTGTCAGATACTCTAAGATACGATCCCAATACTTATGTACAGTGGAAGATGGCTCTCATGTTGGATCGAATAAGCTGAGGTGCATGACGTTTTTCTCCTGTGACTATCAGAGAAATATGTCTTGAGATGGTGAAACACTTTGTATTATTGATTGTGAGATAGTAAAGGGACCATTAAGGTTGATATAATTGCAAGATCAGGGTTTTCCACAGGATTAATAATGTGTAAGAGGGTCCTGTAGGGTTGTATAATGTGGTTAGAAGTTAGACCTATTACCACCAAAACCTCTAAGTGGTCCATTCCAAACATACGGAGCTGTGGATAGGGATGAGGAAAGCTGTAGGATCTAGAGTATTATGACCATGAGGCTCTAGGGATGATATGTGGTATGATCTATGTCTTGTATAATTTACATGTAGTATTGATAGACAGAGGTACTAGTCAATCATTCCTTGTTACATCTATGGTTGGAGACATAGAGACTCTGGTTGAGCCATCAGCACAACCCTTGTGGAAAGAGACTTCAACAATTAGTAAATCAGTGATTGTTCATTTTTACAGATATTGTGATTTGACATTGCGACATTAGTTTTTTAAGGGATTTATGTTTTGTAGTAATGAGAACTTACAATGTCATCTTATGTATGGACTAGTTATCCATAGTTCATGCCCAGATTGATTTTTTTATGTCTATGATGCCTTGTGTCCACATCAATAGAATGAGGTTTTCCTTTTTTGCTGAAAAGAACACCATGGAAAAGTATAATGAGATCAGGAAGATGAGTGTGTAGCTAACTACTCACAGGTTCGCTAAGATGACTCTTAGAGAAGTGGATATATTGGGATATGAGTTTCTTACAGTGGAGGAAAAGTATGAAAACATGTTTCATAATGATTTACTATGTTTACCTGCCAACCAAAATATATCCTTATTAATTGAATTCTATCTTTGGACGATACTAATATATACACCAAAAAACTAGATACCTCTCTTTGTGCATTGAGATATTAGCGTGTATTTGCAGGGCTTGGAGAAGAAGGGATTTGTAATACCCAGCGCCTCCCCCAGGAAACTATAGTGTTATTCTACCAGAAGGAATATGGGATCATGAGGCTATGTGTGGATTACTGGTTCTTGAATCTAGTGACCAGGAAGAATAATTACCCACTACTAAGGATCAATGACCTTTTGATCAGTTGATAAGGGTGTGATGGTTTTGAGGGTTTTCCTACGATCAGGCTATCACTAGCTACAAGTACCACAATAGAATATACCAAAGATGCCATTCAGATGTTTTTATTGTCATTATCAATAGTTGGGGATGTCGTTTGGCATTAATAATTCCCCATCAGTGTTCATGGGACTCACAGACATGATAATACATCCTTTCTTTGACCGGTTCATGTTATTATTAAACAATTATATCCGTGTGTATTTGGAATTTGTGGAGGATTATTCTAGACACATAATGATAGGCCTAAACACATTCCATGAAAACCATCATTATGGTATTATCTCGATGTTTCAGTTTTTTTAGAAGTCCACATTCTGAGACACATCAATTTAGAGGCTAGTGTAGTAGAGGACCTAGAAAATGATGAGTTCATGATTACATGGGATGCATCCAAGAGTGTTTATGAGGTGCATATATTTCTTATTTTTTATGGTACTATCATGGGTTTTTAACTAACCTCTCCAAATTCAGGAAACTCTTGACATCTTTGACAGGGAAGGAGAATCCTTTTGTGTGGATGGAAAGTGTTCCAACAATGCTTTCTGGAGTAGCGACAGTGGATGATGAGTGCTTAAATATTGTGATTTCAAGAGGAGAGTGTTGAGTACATAGTGTTCTGTGATGCATTGGGGACTGAATATGGATGTGTGATGATGTAGATGTAAGAGGTTTTGGCCTATGGATCATTCCCGTTGAGATCACATGAGTAGAACTATTCAACCCATGATCATGAGTAAATATGGGATGTCTTCAATTTGAAAATGTTGAGACACCACCTAATGGGAGAGAGGTTTATCATTTACTCTGACCACAACATTATAAATTATATATTCTCTCAAAATGACCTTAACTTGAGAATGAGGTGATTTCTACAGTTCCTCCATGACTATTTATTCTAGATTTTATATATTCATAGGAAGGGAATTTGGTGATAGATTCTCTTAGTAAGATATCATGTTCTTATTGGATAGATGAATAATTTGAACAAATATGCTAATTATAGTTGTCTTTTATGGACAAGGATAATGCATAATATCTTTAGTTGAAGGTTGTTAACCCAATGATTTTACAGTGCGTCATGGATTCTCAGTATTGAGATACCTATTGTGAGCCCTTAAATACATAGATATTCATTGGATATACACCTGATGGATACTCTAATTTTGTAGGGAACACAATCCATTTCCAAGGGTGGACTATTTTACCTTTGACATTGTGGGATGAGGTTTTGTAAGAGTTTCATACATCCCCTTTTTAGGAACATTCTTGTGAGGAAACGATATAACAAATCCTCTGATGTTAGTTTTGGTAGCCCAGTATGAAGAAGGGAGTTGTAGACTATATCTCTCGCTGCATCACAAGATAAAAGGTGAAGGATGAGAACCATGTTCTAGTCAATTTAACTCAATTGCTAGAGGTTCTAGAGTGGAAGTGTTATAGTATATTCATTGCTTTTTTGGGATTACCACATACCACCACTGGACATTATTCCATCTTGGTCATCATAGACCGACCCATCAAGTCAGTCTACTTCTTAGAAATCTAACAGGAGACTTAAGTAAAGAGCATGGGATGTCTCTATGTTCATGAGATAGTCTGACTCTATGTAATTCCCTCAATGATCATATCTATTCATGGTGATATCTTCACATCTCAGTTATGGGGAGGATTATAAGATAACTTTGGGAATATGTTATGATTGATAACTTCATTTCACCCCAATATTGATGAACATATTGAGCGGACTATATTGGGATTTCATGAAATGATGTGTGATTTCATTTTGGACTTTTGTGGTAGTTGGAAGGATCACCTATCCTTGGTGACATTTTCCTACAGCAACTAATATCAATGCCCCATTGGTATGAAACCATTCATGTATTTTTTTAGGAAACCCTAGTGGTCGCAACATTGTGGTATTAATCTAGTGGATTTGGCACACACGTGCCTATAGTTGGTGCGAGATAATATAGAGAAGGTTTAGATAATCTAAGAGTGGATGAAGAATACATAAAGCTACCATAAGATTTATGCAGACTAATAATGAAGGCCTATAGAGTTTGAAGTAGTAGACCAGGTGTTCATGATAGTCTCACATTGTTTTGGATTGAGGATATTTGGTAGTGGTAGAAAGTTATCTATCAGAGTTGTTAGTCCCATCCAAGTACTGCATATAATTGTCGAGGTGGCATCCACATAGTTCTTCTGCCACAATTGTACAGGGTTCACGGAGTCTTCCATGTGACATAGATGAGGAGGAAAACGCACATCCCATCACGTGTTATCAACTAGGGAATGCTATTCATTGAGGATGAAGGTACCTTTCTAGTGTACCCAATGGATAACGATACTCTACCAGATAAGATCCTTCATGGGCATATGATTCCTCTTGTGTGTGTCTGGTGGAAACATGAGAATCATCAGGAGAGAAAATTATTGTGGGATACCAATATTCATTCCCAGTACTATCACTTTTGAGTAGGACATTCTCTTTTTTGTATAAAAATACCTAAAGATGGGTGAATGTAACATCTTGGATTTTCTCTGTATTATTTTTTGATATTATATGGGTTATTATGAGACCATTCACTAAGAAGGAATGTTATTCTGAGGCTCAGTGTTCCATGAATAAAAGTTTAAAATATATTAAATATATTAAATAGTACAGACATATTGTTTTCCTTAAAAAATGAAATAAAATTAAAATGGTGGTCCAGATCAAAAATTTTAGGGAACCGTTGAGCTCAAAACATAAGTTTTACACCTGGTATGACACAATATTTTTATTCATGGTTTGTATGTGAAATAGTCATCACATATATAATTAAATTAATTAAATTGAATAATTTAATTATTTTATTTATTAATTGACGAAAAAACTTTTTCTCCATTAAATATGTCGTTATAGGAATTCCTTTGGGTTTCCCTCTCAAAATATGGATATTTTAGTAAACCATTAGATATTTTTTCGTGGATAACGATGATGGATTGCGATGTGATCATGGATCATTAAACCAATTAACTACATGAATATTATCAATTATGTCAAAACAATTGATCTTCATCAATGATCGATCCAAACTCTAGGTAGAATATTTTTTTATTTGTATTTATTAACCCTTCTTAATTTCTACTGCGAATGTGAATCAGTCGACCCAGACATTGATTAGTGGATTGTGAGAATTGTGAGATGGATTTTAAAGGGGATTTATTTTTGGAGAAATCATTGAAATTATTAATTTTTTGTTTCAATTCTCATAGATTCAAATTTATATCAACACAAACATTAATGTCAGTTTTTATCAATTGTTCTGGTGTTTTTCTCCCCTGATTCATCTTTCACTATAGGCTTTTATCATTTGGATTATCGATCGACACATCCCAATCAATACATAATTGCACACCCATTTCATGGGACAACAATTTGATATCATTGATCTTGGATCAACATAACATCATATAGGTGTGGAAGTGACAAGAAAAATGGATCATATAATGGAGATACCCAATTTCACATTCTTTTTCATGAAATGAATAATTACACCTAAATCCATTTTTCATTCAGATCTCGACTTGGGATTTTGTCGTACAAAGAAGTAAAGGCTCGGTTGACCTCTTATATATATATGCTACCATAAGGGAAACAACACTGAATAATCATGAGATGAGGAGGATAAGATCCCTGATTGATTTGTAAAACCCCGAGAAACACAACATGTATTTCATATCTACACGTCATGTGGGACACCTTTGCTATGGGGCTAGGGTTTCATCCATAGTTGAGTATCTAATGGAATGTTATCACTATCACATGGTGTGTGACCCGTTCCATGTTACTCACCATGTACTTCTGGAAGTACACTTACTTGGGAATAACACATCCAAATGGAATGCTCTGTATTTCTACACAGACACAACATGGCATACGTAAACTAATACATAGACACGACTTGAATACATGTACATGGCCATGTGACATTAGTAGGGAACCATTTGTCTCTACATCCCGTGTACTCCTCCTACTTACTATGAGGTGGAGACTAAACTTCGTGTAATTCTCTTCCACATAGTCAATCATGGTGATAAACATGAAAACTGTGAACCCACTAGTACACGCTGTGGTGTCCCTCCATGACAGTGGTTTGAAATACTCTATCATCAATTGTTCTTTATATGGAGATTGTGGAATCTATGTGACCTCTATGAGTAGGATTTTTATCCTCCATGTAGAAGGTTGTATTGGTGGGATTTTTGGAATCATTATCATATATTACATTATATAGTGGGATGATCTAGTTGGGTTCTTGGTGTCCCCCATGGGTTATGAGTGTTTCCCCATAATTGTGTATTAGGCACTTCTTAGAAAAATGAGATTTCATTGGGAGGGGTGAAATGATATAGACCTCTTTGCTGAGTGTCTTTGATCATATCTTGTCTTGTGGAGTGGTTTCTCGTAGAATGAACATTGGTCCAAGAAAATCATGTGTTAGAAATTTGGTTATGACTACCTTGTGTCATCTTGTCATTATTTAGTATTTGTGGGTTTTTATTTCATAGATTTAATTTTTTATATTTTCTTGTGTTGATTGCACTTGGTGCATCATGTTGTGATTTTTCTTGGTGTCTTACTAAGTATTTTTATACTCACCCTTACAAGGAATTTTCCCACAAATGTCGTGTATTATCCAAAAGACTGCCCTATTTCTAGTGTCCACGGAAGAAAGTAAGTGGGTGGGGCTTAATAGGATCTTTATAGGCCATAGTGTTTTACTAGGATCTTGATTTTTTACATAGTCCTCTTCCTTGGATCCTGTCGGACCTTTATATTTTTTGGTTGGGCTTGTATTTTCCCACTTTTTACGCTCCCATTAATTTTACAGTCGAACACTACTGTGGGATCTTACAAGTATGCATTCATTCATTCAATTTTTTAAAATTTCATTATTGTGTGGGTTTAGATATGTGTGAGTGTTTTCAGGTACATTGGTCTAATTTATCCCATTTGTATGTTATGCCTACTAAATTCTAGTTACCAACCTCTGGCCTATTGGATGTAGGCATGGGGTAGTCACATGTCATCCCTCTGTAGGTGGGGTTATAACAAAATACATCTATATTTTGTGATCCTTCCAAATATTTGAAAATTATTTTTTAATATTTTAATGGTTATTCCTTTAAATTTTATTAAAAATGGTCTCAAATTCATACACTAAATATAATGTTTGTAATTTTAAAGGTAAGATAAACAAGGCTCCCAGTCATACCTTAATAAGGACTATTTTCTGCAATCTTAACAACATTATCCAAATTAATATTAAATGAAGTACACATTGGATAAATATTCCCATTTACTTTATCTATTAAAAATGATTTAAAATATCATTTGTGTATTTACATTTTCTATGAAAATTCCATCCACATATTTAGAAATTTTAAAACCAATAAAAAATGAGTTCTCCCACAAAAAAAATTTCAAATTATTTATTCATTAAATTATAAAATTAATTATCTTGTTATTGTTTTTCTAAACCAGAAATGACATTATAAATTTAGATTTAAATGATTATAAGATCCTATGAATATTAAAAAAAAACAATGTTTAGTTCAACTTTTCAATTTTAAAACCATTTTCTAAAATAAATTTAGTTTGCCTATCATACTAAGCATAAGGGGATTATTTTAATCTACAATGTTCTTTGGTTTAATTCAATGCATGATCAAAAAAATTAATACTGAAGACTCAGATGTTATATATAAAAAAAATTAGATTATAAAACTAATTAAAACACACCTTTAACATCCATTTTATAAATCGTTAAATTTAATTGAGTTGTGAATGAAAAAAGATCCTAAATTATTTTATTATAGTGACTGGGTAAAAGGCCTCACTATAATAAATTCCTTCATAATTCATAAAACCATAATATACAACTCAATCCTTGTTAATGATGATAATACCTTGATCAGAAAATTTATATCTAAAGACTCATTTGCTTCAAATACGAAGATGATCGTTTTCTCTTTCCAAAATATTTGAATCTTTATTCCATGTAAATTAATTTTATTAATATAGTATAGTAGGAATTAAAATATCATCATTAATGGAACTATAACTGTGTTTGGGCTCTAGGTGTGACCTTAAGGGTTGATGTTCTATATAATTTACAATACACCTCCTAGTATGTGTATAATTATACAAATCCCTAATAACATTTCCATTATGATCCCCTTTTGACGTAACCCATGCCTTAGGTAAAGGGATGAGTTCTTTTTCAAAAAATATTATTTAGTGGATGAGGTTCATTTAAGGTCTATTTATCATGTTTTACCTCGACTTCATCAATACGAGGATGAGAATTTGGAAAAGTCTCAACAAATATGTTGTGAATTGATCCGTCACTAGTCTTCATATTTTTAATGAACACATTGTATGATTTACCAGATTTGGAACACCCATGAGTGATAGACACATCTAATTTGTGGAAAAATTTACCGAGGTTATCATTTTTTTTAGAATAAAACATTAACAAAAAAACATAAAATAACTATCATTTGGTAATTTATTTTCCTGAATCTCATAGGAGGTGTTTTTATTAATGGGTCTTAAAAGAACACAGTTAATTGTATAACATGATTTATTTCATTACTCATCCAAAAATTGATGAGGTATATTAAATAAATTAAATAGAGTAATTTAAATTTCTTATGATTTTTTATTTAATCTCTCAATGCATTCATTTTTTTAGGGTCTTCTTAGAGAAAAAACATTTGGGGATTGCCTTATGAAAAACAAAAATAAAAAAAATCATTATTTTTAATCATTCAATTTTTATCACTATAAAGGAAGGTGATATCATATGTCTTTCTTCATTTTATACCTTCTTTGTATATTTAATAAAGACTATATAAACCTCACTTTTATGTTATTAGAAATAATCCAAATATAATCTTATATTGTTATTGAAAAGTGAAAATGGAAAAGATTTACATCTAATAATAGCCAATTGGGATTGTCCAAAAATATTAATATGTACATGTTCAAGGAATATATAGGTTGAAACATCTGTTTTAGATTTAAATGAAATCTCATTTTTACTACATTATTATTGTTCACATAAAATGTCATTTTAGAAATGAAATTTTGTTAATCCTCACACTATGTGTTTTTAGTTATGTTTCACTAGGGATAATGTTCTATAATTACCCATGAGTTAATTCCCTAGCCTTGAATCACTATCTTGTGCAAGAAATATATTGACATTGTATCATTTAATGTATTTCAAATCAATAATATAGACATTTTGAGATTGGAAATTGAAGAAAAAATCTTTTCATGGGAGTAAAAAATGATACGAATATCAATTTTAAATGAATCATTATAACTAATATAAAAAAATTATATAATTAAAATTAAATTATGATTTAAAACATTAATATATAAATTATATTTTATAATATTGGTGTTTTAAAATATAATTGTTCCTATACTAATGATCTTACTCCGTGATTTTTTTTTCAAATGTGACATGCCCACCATTAATCTCATCAAGGTTGTTGAGTGAGATGTATTGAATACACATATTACTCAAGAATGTGAAATTTATTTACCATTTAGATCCTTGGAAACATCTCTAAATACAATTTTCATATAAAACACATAAGAGACTAATGATTTTGGCACCAAAATCTTGGTATACATATATTTTTAAAAAGTTATTTTGAAACCCAAAATAACTTTTAAAATGTTTTTCTAGAAGTGCTTTTTAGGAAGAAATATGGACATTGGCCTATCATAACAATCAGTTTTTCAAAAACATTCATAATTTAGATTCCGGGTTTTCCATAAATAATTGAAAATGTATATCTGGAGAATCCTTTAAAAAATTTAATGTTTTTTAAGGTAAAATATTTATTTGGAAAAAATCCCATATATAAGTTTAACATGCCATTGGGAACCCTAAATAATATTCAATTTATTCTCTCCCTATGTGAAATTGGAAGGAAAATCCATATCCGCTTTTATTATATTTTCCAGTTTTTCAATATTGGTATGGTGTTTAAAAAAATTTAACCTCTAACTTTATTCAACTAATATATCAATATTTAATTTTTATAAACCAATAAATTAAATCTTGTATCATGATATTCACTATTTAAATTGATAATAAAATTATTTCTAATTTTATTTAATAAAATTAACATTCTTATTAGGAAGTATATTATATTTATGTTTGAGTTAATTGAATTTTTTGGTAATCCCTCAAAAACTTCTTCTGATTTATCTACAACATATCTAATAATTTCATGATTTAAAATGGATTAAAGGGAATGATATAGTAGATGAATTTATTTATTTACTTACATTAATATATAACATGATATAGTTTTTTCTTCCCTCACTTGAGGTCAATGAAGAGAGGGAGTCATAGAAATCACTCCTAATTAACACATTGAAGGCCTTCTTATTTTTTTTATTTTGCATTGAACTATTTTTTAGAGTGGGTAATTTGGTTTGATGTGACCATTTTATAACAGTCATAATACTTTTTCCCTAGTTTACTTTGTTGGTTCTCCTTCTTGTCACAATGGTATACCTTATTAATATTAAAAAATTGTTTCATCTTTTAGGAAAGATGATAAATCTTCATATAACCCCTAGATGAATAATAATAGTTTTCAGTGAATTTAATGGTATTATTCACTTTTTCAACCTGAGACTCCTTCTCATCCTATCTCTTTATTGTAATAATAAAGGGAATTAGATATCCAATGTTCTCTTAAACCACCATGTTCTTTATAAACTTTTATTCTTTTATTACTGTCACTTTGGGTTCTCATATACCAGGAAAGACTCAAATGATCCTCTTCACAAGAATATCCATGATATGATCATCACCTAAAGACTTAGTTTCATTAAAAATATAAATTAATTTGGTAAAAATTTTAGTTTTATATTTATTTGGAAGTACAGTAATGATTTATAAATATTATCAATATATATAAAGCCATATATCCTCTACATTATTAGTTCCTTCATGGGAAACTTCTATTAATTTTGAAATATCAAGAGTAGTTTTACACATTTACACACTATTAAAATGATTCATACAAAACTACTAATGAAGAGAATTTATGTATTTTCACTCATGGCCAATAGTCTCTATGTCATCAGAAGTCCATTTCCCACTATATCATTTGTGGGTGTATATCCATGAATAACTATTACCCAAACTGGGTATCCTATGATTATATGAAAAGTAGTAATCCTTATTTTATAATAACCATAGTTTAATCTATCATTGTATGGGGAATTAACCATAGAGTGTTCTTTTAGACCACCATAGGTATTTATGGGAGAGGTCATCTATTATTTACCATTTTCCACACAAATAATGGTTTAAAATAGATATTTCCTGTGAGATTATTTATATTTAAAAACTTTTATAGATTAATTATGATATATAATGTGCATAATATTATATTGATATGAAACTGATCTATAATAATATATTATTATAAATATCAATAGTTATCAAGACTTGTATTTATTTTATAATTGAGGTATCAACTGACTCCACCATGTCATTCAATAATTTTATCATATGATCCAAGAGTATATCACATTAGTGGAGATAAAAACATACTCTATAATCTCTAAAAATCATTGTAGAATCTCTGGGGGTTAAAACGATCTATATTGATCCCTTTCATCATTTATTGTTGATCATTGTAGGAAGTTATTCATGGAAAAGTAATTATTTTCTACCTCTCTCGATCACATGAGAAGTGAGGAGGATTTGGTCTATAATTGTTTAGTGCATTCTTACGATCTCTATAGGGATTGGGAGAAATTTAATATAATATGGTTATAATGTTTTTTATATCATGAAACTGTTATGAAAAATATATTTATTATAGAAATCTTAGGTGTATCTATTTTCACATAGATAACATTCCATTTACATAATTCATAGTGAAATCGATGTCTAATAATAATACAATAATTTTTTTCACTTGAAATATGCATCACCTAAGAATAAATTTATATCATTTCTTACCAGACCATAAATTTTGTTTCACTAATCCTCCTTATAATTTTCCAAATCATGAATGATGATTTTTTATTTTACAAATAAACTACCCTCTATTATTCATCAATAATTATTATATTCTATAAACCATGAAAATATATATTTATTAATTTTTAACTCAAAAATTATTTAGAATAAATCATGAATAAATATTTGTGATTAACGGAATATAAAAAAAATTACACTAGAAAACATGAAGAATAATTATTCCAACTAGTTAAATTCAACATTATATTTAACTGAGATCTAAGATACATATAATGTGTAACCCACTATGCCTCTTTATTAGTGGTAATAGGTAGAGATACCTAATTTCCAAGGATAGAATCATGAAACACTACAAGGGAATAATAGAAAAAGAAGTAATGTCGAAATGAATTTAATCCTTATATGAATTCATAAACTCTCATATAATCCCTTTATAATGAAATATCTAATAAAGAAGGTTGTATGTTGGTTCCACCAACCTATGTTCATGAAATATATTTCATTGAATTTCTAGAAATGATATTTCTTATAGAACATCATGGGAATATATATATTCAAGAGGTTGAATTCCCATCAATGGGTTAAATAAATCAACTTCTATCACTGAATAAAGTTGATAAGTACGTTATCACACACTTTATTAATGAAATGTCCCCCATGATGCACCTATTGTATCATAATTCTCTATATTCATATGTCATTATAGTTATATTCAATTTATTAATGAAAATGACTTCTTAAATTCATCAATAATAATATTAATGTTTAAAGATAAATTCACTCACCAACAAATAAGAACATCCATTGTTACATATAACGGTGTATTTCCAATAGGAAAGTCTCAATTCCATAATATCATATCCTATAAATTACCAAGGGTTCACAACATGAGAGTGTTCCATATTGTCCTTTGAGATTTCAACACTAATAAATTGCATTAGTTTTCTATCATGAAATGATATCATCTTGTTATATTATATATATTCAAATATATTATCATGTAACATCTAGGTTCTCATTATAGTCGAGAACTACTATAACCATTCTATGTGAAACATGTTCATACAGAATTATTACATACTATTCCATGAAGATGAGTAATCATGATGTGATAAGAAACAACTTTAATATTAATGATAATAATTATGTGTATTCATGAAGTACATAGAACAAGGTCTATGTAACCAACTCTAACAGACTCTCAAATGCACTAGAGATAACTATTAACAACATTCAGTCCACCATCTCTCCCGTTATACTTATTCCATCACTGAGACATATCCTTTATCATGTGGTCCACCATGTTTTCCTCTGTCGATACTCTACATACCATAAAATCACCTCATTGAGAAAAATAAATTAAGATATGAAACATCAAAAGTATATTATTTTTTCCTTTAATATCAACTAAGATATTTTGAATGAGATTCCACTTTAGAGTAATAATAGTAAATTGTGATTGGGTATTGAATTCTAGGAACCATATCATATTATTGGAAAATGTTCTGAATCAAAAATACTTAATTATATGCTGCAGAATCCAAAATATTCTCAGAATCCTCCAAAAAATTGGATGCAACTAACTTCTTTGAACTCTTCCATCTCTCAACGCCCTTATGGAAACTGATGATATATGTAGACTACATCATCATATCATTCTGATCACTATAATGGAAAAAATTTCAATAACCCCTAATAATGAGATCTTCTTTATCCCATATACCAGGATAATATCCTCAGTTTTCCTCAAATACATAAGGGTGTCCTAAAAATCAATCTAATACTACTCTCCTATATCATCTTGATATCTTCTAGACATTATAAAATAATACGAAACATCAATCCTAATACAAAACATATCATAATTGATTGATCCTATCAAATAATCATATGGTATCTAACTCATTCTATTTATTTTCAATTTTTAGGAATCATATTCATGTAAATATATATATCACGTGACACTAGAACAAATCCCTTCGTGGATTATTCCATACATACCCACGTAAGTTTATTTTCAATTTATAAGATATGAATTATTAAAAAAACATCTATAATATATCAAACATGGTCAGGATCCCTAGAATATAGGATTCATTGTGTACGCCCTTCATGGAGAAACACTTTCTCAACCATAAATTATCCAATTTTAAGGATATAATCCCATTTAAATTACTAATATATCTTACCTGTATATTAATATAAAATTGAATATACCCCCACTATAATCATTTTAATCATATATCTCACATTATATTTTTATAAAACCATATTATTTTATTGCTTTATTGAAGGCAATGTATTATGACTTAGATTCTTTCTTTATTCCATAAATAGATGTATATAACGTGAAAAACTTTTTGGAATTAACTAGAGTCAAAAAATAATCATATTATATCATTTATACTTATTTTTAAAGGATATAATTAAAGAAAGTATTTTTTACATCCATATGCTAAATATCATAATCATGTAAAGCTATTACGGTAAGAAAAAATATGATGTATTATCGAATGGAAAATGGATATATGGTTTCATAATAGTATATTCTTTTATGTTATCTAAACCTTTAATCTGTTATACTATCTCTATATTTATAAAATTAACCTTCCATGTCTATATATTTTTGGAATACCCATTTTAACCCAACCAAATTTACACATAATTGAAAATTATCCCAAAACCGCACACATTTTTGATTAATTGAATCTATCTTATAATTCATTGATTCATTAATTTTTTAAGTGACCAAGGACTATAAAGTATAAATGTAGGAGAAAGGGATATTATTTTCAAAAATAATTATTCACCATCCCATCCTACTATAAAAACATATATTTATGGTTCCCTCACCTCTCTTCTTCTCATACATAGTACTGGTTTTTTTGAAATTACATCTCCCATGAGGACCTATTGAATACATTCATATAGAAAATCTTACTTATCATGAGGATCAACATCATAGAATTTAATATTTATCTCTCTATCCTTCTTGATGATTACTTTTCTCTCAATGAATACAACCAGACTTTCTAGTATTATCTTCCTATTTGAAGAATCCTTTAAGTATTATCCATTTATTTCCAATGGGTAAAAGATAAAAAACCCTTCATACCCTGGTGATTATGTTTTTTCCTTGATATATCTTTCTGAAATTCTACACACCCCTAATAAAAAACATTTTAAAATCAATTTAGTTTGACTCTATTACTTAAATGGAATATTGGTCACTTCATTAGTTTCTACTCAGTTTAGTATTTATTTTATCATGTGTAATGCATATCCATAATATAATAATAGAAGGATTCTATTACTCATCATTGAACATAAAATTTATATTAAGGTAAAATTTCTCCTTTTCGTAACACAATTCTACTGTGGTGTATAATTTGGAGTGATTTGAGATAAAATCCCATATTCCCAAAGAATGTTGATAAATTATTTGATATGATATTAACCACCATGATCTAATTGAGGATTCTTTAACTTGTTCCCAATCTTATAATAAGCTTCATTCATGATCTATCTGAACTTATAAATGTATTAATATTTATACCTCATAAGTTTAATGTAACTATAGAAACTCAATTCATCAGTTAAAGTGAAAAAATATGATAAGCCACCTCTAGATTATACTAGATGTTGTCTATATATATCAGGGTTTACCAATTATAGAAGCACTATGAACATATCACATTTACAACCGAATATTGGTCTATTCAACTTTATATTCAATTAATCATAACATATATAATGTTTTTAATCTCAAAAGGGACTATGTAACCATCTTGATAGAGATTTGTTAAACACTCCAAGTTCACATGACCAAGATTGTGATGCCACAACTGGATCTTAAATGTGTCATGAAAATTTGATTCACTGTCAATTGAGAATTTTGGTTTTTTAGATTTAATACATAATATATATTATTAAACTCTAATAAACCATAGCACATGTTACCTTTATAAATTTATCACCCCTAATTTATAAAATTTAAAATTTCTTCATCAATGTGTATATAAGAAATATTGATGATGATCTTAGTAACACTAAGTAAATAGTAATAGTTCCACTCCATCAGACTCATCCCTAATAAAAATTTGATGTTGTAGACTCCAATTGATGTAGAAACCATCATTTACCCATTGAAATTTCATTTATCCACCTCTCCTATGGGAACCTTTTAAATTATACATTGTTCATATATTTGGATACAAATGTTAGATCCACATGCATTATATAAAACCCAACTTGTAGATATAGAAAAAATGATACTTTATAATTAAAAAACCGGAAGCTACCCATTGATTCTTTGGTTGGGTATAGTCCCTCTTTCATTGTCCATTCTGTCCACATTCAATACACAAAATATTCTTCTGCTTTTAATACCAATGGATCATCTTCTTCATATATGGAAGGTACATTGTATCCTACAAAATTGAATGAGTGCTTAGAACCTTTTTCTTCTGATCTCTTTTCTTATTCAATATATGTATCATGGGTTTATAATTACCCAAGTCCTTATCATCATGGTGAATAGAATTAAAAAGTTCCAAAAGAGTCTTATCATGACTCTCATGTTATCATTCACAATGAAATTGCAGAAGGTTTTAGGTTTTGAGGATAGAATGGTATCTATGCGTAAATCATTTGGGATCCTAAAACCAAAATGTCTAACTATAATATATAACCAATAATATTGACTAAATGAGGCCCAAAAGGTGTTTACTCTTCAAGCTTGAATGCTAATAGTGCATTAGAGATCTCATATATCTCATATCTCCCCTTCTCCTAATAAATATGTTGAAGGTGATATATGATATTATATGTGTCCATATCATAATATTTATTTTTGTGATAACATTAAATGGATTATAAGTTGATATATTGGAAACCATTTTGTTTTCCACATGTTTCATGTTTATAGGCACTTCTTCCTCACTAGCCTCTTTCAGAAGAGACACTGGATATTGTGTTTACAATACATAAAATATCAATTCATGGAATATAATAATGAATAAGATCATATGCCATTCTAGGAAATTTAAAAGCTAATGAAAAGGTATTTGTTCTCTAGTAGGGATCATAGTATATAGTCAATGCCATGTGTTTTCCGATTTTTACAAAATTATAGAGCAGATTACTAGTTCTTCATTGATTACATGATATGAATAGTAAAAAATTATTTTTTATATTAATCTCTTGCTGTTTTTTTAAAATTTTACACCCCTCAATAATAGTTTCATAATACCTAGTGGAACTCATAACCAGGACTTAGGGCAAAAAATATATTGAAATTTGTTTTGTAGGGATTACATACAAACTACATTAACTCAGAGTTACTTGATCTATTATGTGGACTCCCCAATCCCAAAATCTCGGATATATATTTTCTTTACTCTTGCCTCTCAGTTAAAAAAGGTCCATCATGGGTAGTAAACCCTTGATGGGAACCAAATTAATTCATACCAAAACATCAATATAAAAGTAACATAATAATTGAATGCTGCTTTACTTGGGCCGATAAAACACATTGAACCATGGGTTAGTTTATATCTTCTAAAAAATCAATATATAGAAACATGATATTCTCATTATGGTATTTTCATCATTATGCACAAAACAAAATTTCAATCTTGACACATTCCTTGTTCACATTAACTGTATTTTAATTAATTGATTAATTGTGTATGTTAAAGTGTAAAAATAATTCAGTATCATTTAATAGCATCATGTATTACTATAAATTCATTTATTATGATACTTTATAGAATACAAAATCATAAATAATAAACCAATCAATGAAGAGAAAGAAAATACAAGTTCCATCATCAGTTTATTCTCTATTGGAAAATTTATCCTACATATGATAATCTAACCCTTTCACTCATTGGAAAAAAATATACTGAATCGTGGTTCATATTGCAGTATTCCACCTGTTCTCATATGTGAAGCCTTGATTTGTTTTTCCTGGGCTCCGTGACTCAAACCACCTCCTCTCATCTGTGAGTTCCATACTTATATATATTTTACTCATCCCAAGGTGTGGGGATCCAATTTATAGGATAAGTGGGTTTACATAAAAGAAATCATGGGAACATTGTCCCATAGATAAAAAGGGGGTATGACACAAACACCGTCATTTTAATGTAATGATTATAAAAAAATTAAAATAAATCCAATCACATACGCAGGTCCATTCTAATATACAAATCACACAAAAAACAATCAACCAACATACATTTTCACTCTTTCCATTAATTACATCATTTTATTATATAATTAAGTTATGAATGAATTAGTAAAATTAATTCAATTTATATTAATACATTTTTATCTACTATAAAATTCTATCATCCATAATTTTAAATAAACAAATTTAATCAAATTTAATTTAAATTATTATGATAAAAAAATTACTTAGATGTAACAACATATACTCATCAAAAATACTCTATATGATCCTTGTGCATGTGAATTCCCGTGGCATCCAAAATACATTTCATGATAGGAAATAAAATGGAATGTACAGTCAATCAAATGACACACATAATATATGTGAATCAAACTGCAAGTGATTATCTTCATCCTTATGGAGTACACTATAAGAAAACACCATACACAAATTTTCATTTTAGAATTTAATATATAAATTAATTTAATGTATAATTTATATTCCTATGACATGTTGGATACAATAATATAAGGGAAACAATGAACAAATTAAAAAAATATTACTTATATATTTAATTATTCTATCCATGGTAAATTAACCACACTTGATGCAATAGACCACACAATAAGCACTGGGTTACACAAACTGTGATCTCTTCTACAAGTTTATGTGACATAATATTAGAGATTGAGCTTGTTAGTCCACTTAAAACATCTAATAGGTACATGATGTGTGATATTTTTAACACCATGTGACATCAAAGTTGCTTTGTTTATTAGTCCTTGTTTTTTAGTATGTACACGATACACTTGGACACTATTGTTCTCTACAACAAGAACTTTAGGACTACACAACATGTATGATAATTACAATTTGTGTGGATATTTAAGTTGTATTCTGTCGTAGGATCTATTTATAATATAATCCATTATTATTGGAACACATATCTAAATTTATCAGATTGGCCCAATATCGAAATGTGATATACATGAAATAAATAGGTACTCGATGTTCATTTTGCGGTACATGTCGTGTACTCTTGTGTTATCTGACTAGAACCGTTAGAACCTCCTGATAAATATTATGGAATTTATTTATAATGATTTTTTTAAAATTTGCATGAAAAAATATGTGAGGAAGATATCATAGTTCGAATACAAGAAAAATTGTATGTAATATATATTAAAATATAAATTTCATACCATTAAATCAATGGTTTAAACAAATATAAATAAATCTTGTGAGACATGTGATAAAAATTGATGGATCCAAGAATAATGGACAATCCTATAAGGAATTGGAAACTCATATTTTAGTCATAGTTCAACAATAAATTGTGATAAACATAATTATTATTTTCATGACTATCAAATTTATATTAAATATTAATTTACATAATATTTTAAATTCCAAAAACAAAGGTGTATCATCACATGTAATTTATAAATAACATATATTTAGATATTGAAATACCTCTACATGAAATTATTTTTCATTTATTAATTAGTTGAATTTATAAAATCATACCATTTTTGTTATGTAAGATCTCAGAGTATAATTCCTCTAGCGATGATCTAGACAAGTACCAAATCCTTAGAACACCATTATAGAATCCCCAGGAGCTTGCATGGCCGATCTAGATCACGTACATCATGGTTTTATGACACCATTTCGACGTTATTCATGAATGAGGATATAAAAAATACCTAAATAATAAAATAATAACAATATATTAATTAGACTATGTGACACACTTCACTGAGCTTACACAACCCTGAAAATATATATATTTTTAAATTTAATCTCATTGATAACTTGCGGAACACCCAACCCTGAGTCTAAATGAACTATTGTTTTTTATAATATTATAACATATACATTAAATTGGTTGAATAAATTATAAATATTATTTTACTAAATTTATTATAAATAAAACAATAATCATTTAAAAGAAAAAATGAAAATGAAAAACAGAACTATTTGCGATGCAAACCCGTCAGAAATAACTAATTATTGAAAAGGGAGTCAAATAATTTTCTTGCGTTGAGCCAATTAAAATAATCTCATCTATGTTTTTTAAAAGTTATTTTCTACAGGAGAACCCTCCTATTTTAAATAAAATAGAATTTAAAAAAAATTAAATAATTAATAACAACATAGTAAAATAAAAATAATAGTAATAATAAAATTGAAACAATATTAAGAAAAAACTACATAGAACTAGAAATATATGAATTAAAAATAATATAGAAAAATATACGTCAATTTTTTAAAAAAAATTATAAGTAAATCTCTACGGGGAGGGGGTCACCTAGAGGATGAGGGGGATGGAAGTCCATACCTAATCTATGAGTTTGAATTCACATGTATTTTACTGTCAAAAACTGATGTTTCTCCTTCCATCAACACATCTTCTTATGCTGCTATGGCTGCTATTGATGGTGCTCCTCCGGATCATAATGTGGGGTCTCCATATGATCACTCTGATCTCACAGCTACTCCTTATACTGTGAAGTTGATGATGATGACTCTCCATGAACACTTCTAGAGCCAGATCCTGACATGGTAGCAGAACCATAATAACTCTCAGGTGACAATCAAGAGTCGATACTAGTAAATAGACATTTCTAAAAGACATATTATGTCACCTAAATCCATGATGCATCATCATATACAACTACACTGGTTTTCTAATCCTAAATATTTTAATGATAGTCATCTAATGATTGATATGTTTTGGCTTCATATGAGTCCTTCAATTTCAATTTTAAATTTAAAAACATAAAATATTATTTAAAAAAAATTTCAAAATTCAAAAAAATTATACTGATCAAAATATGCCATTGGCGACCACCATTAATATCTCTAGTGATAGGATCACTGAACACCCTCTTTTAAACATTTAAATCCATAATATCTGGATGTTAGACCACCTATATGAGTATAAAATAAACAGATCACTTTTAATTTTATATAAATTATTTAAAAAATATTCCTACCATACATCTTTGACGCATACTAAATGTACAACTTCTAGATCACTGCATCACCTTCTATTTCCCCTCATTCTATTAACCTAATGATTCTATTCTAAGGGATGTAAATCCCATATAGTATGAACAAAATAGATCACTAACCTGAGATGTGATGTAATCTAGTTAGTGGGCACATCATGACTGATAAAAATATTTGACTCCTGCTTTCAAGATATCAAATTAAAAATATATTTTAACTAATTAAATAAATTTAAAAACAACTATTATTAATTATATACAATTGAGTGATAAAACATGGGGTGCCTAAAATTGATGGAAATCTTATCCCATGTCATTCATTATCAAGGAAAATAATTCCTCAATATAGAAATCCATTGTCCAATAAGTATATTAAAAAAGATGTGAAAAATAAAACAAACAAACAAATAATTAGTATATAAAGAAATTAAGGAAAATCATTGAAAACTAACTAAAATAGAAAACTAAACATAACACCACATGCATGGATCAATCCAAAGCTGTGGGCATCGCTCTGGGATAAGGTCACGAATCACCAATCTCCCAAGACCATGACCTCTCTAAGTCACCCCTGATCTAACAATAGTTTGAGGGTCAGATGATATGTCATCATGCTCATCACCATCTAGTTATTCCTCCTCAAACTCACAAAACTGATCAGATAAATGTTCATAGACCATCTAAAACATAAAATAATTTTTGTTATCAGATTTTTGAAAAATTTATTATATATTGATGTATATTATATATGAATATAGCCATCATTTAACTATATTAGTATTTATCTTCATCATCTTCTTCAAATATTATTGTGTAAATATATTTATATTCCACCTCAGTATTATCAATTTCCATAAGAGTTTCAACTTCATCCTATATTTCTATTTGAAATTCGTTTGTAATATTAATAACATAATCAACCCTATAAAACCTAAATTATGGGTTGATGCCATCAATATTCAAGTCCCTTTATTGAAAATACGGAATTGAAGTAGTGTTTGGAAAAAATTAAATCATTTCACTTCAGCGAAACAACATTCATGTTTACCAGGAAATTCTGAACCAGGCGTAAGCCTGGTCCCGCAAATTTATTAAAGGAAAAAAAGAGAAAAAACAACCCTTAAAACGTGACACAGCAACCAAATACCACTCTGCATCATACAGTGCAAATACAAATTCAAATTTCAAAACCAATTACCCATACAGCTGTCCTCGATCCGCACGCCGTCACCGCACACCTTTCAATGCCTCGAGTCGCTCACACCCTCGATACGCACCCAACCATCACACCCATCAACATCACCATCCATCGTCACCGGTGAGACCTCCTCCGGCGTCAATACAACACCAAGATCCACAAAATTAACCAAAAACAGAGACAACAATCCCAGTTCAGAACCGGAGAATCGCAAACCACACGTCATTCACTGAACATCGGCTCCCCAAGTTAACACCAACAAACCAAAACCAGAACAAGAAACCTCCAATCGATCGCATCCCACCACCGAATGTGTCGCGGACCAAAAAACAACTGGTAATCACATACAACCCACCACAAAACCATCACCAACACTCATGAACAAAACGACAGAAAGAACGGAACCAGAAACATCACCAAAACTAGATCTCGGAGTTGCTGTAGAGAAGATCCTGTCGTCGCCATCCATGCCGCGCCTCAGGGTTGCGACGAAACGCCCAACACATGTCAGAGAAGAGGAGGCATCACTCGAGCCGCAGATCCTGGAGCTGTCTACCAGCATCACAAACAAAGAAACCCTATCCGAGATAGAGAATCGTTGTGGGAGAAGGACAAGGAGGCGGAGTCCGCATCACGTAATCCCAGAGGGCTCCGACTCCACTGCAAACGAGAGACCACCGCCACGACCTGAAGGAAAGGCACCGCACGAACCTATATCACTATCCAACCAATGACATGTAAATATCATTACATAATTATATTCCAAATAACAAATCTCAATGAATTCTTCTAGAATGTCTTAAAAATAAACTTCCCAGTCCATTGATGATATATTCTCAAGAAAACACTTCTATTCATTGTTTTTTATTCCTTATATACATGTTTATAAAATATAAAACCATTCACCACATATTCATTATATTATTTAACAATTTTGATGGTCAGTTACCCAATACACACAATGATTTTAAATCTTATCAAAAAGTTGAGATACTTGAATATTTGAAGAAAATTTATCAAAATGGAATGTAATAAATTTATTTTATATGTTAAACCATAAACAATGTAGTTTTCTAGTTTTTGAAACTAGTAGGAAAAATTATTTAGCCAACTTTCATCAAGAGCTGATGATGTAATTTGTGGAAATTTTTTCATGATATGATTATCAAATAATCTATAACTAAAATAACATTGATTTATATAAAACAAATTATAGAAAAACTTATATGATAAATCATAGTACAAATGGTTTCTTTTTTAACAGTTTAGAAAAACATTTGTATGAACCCTTTGATGATCATTATCCAAAGGGAGTCATTCATAAAGTCCACTAACACCATCACCATGGTGATTAATAACTAATAATTTATTGTGCATCTCATCATAAAATTTTTTCTCATTGTGGCCTTTGCAGTTATGTTTCGAGGGATGTTCAGATTAAAACTAATGAGACTAAAAGAATGAAATTTCCATCTATAAAGAATATTCTACAATTTATTCTTCAACTAATTCTTTTTTAAATATTGTTTTATTCAATTTTTCCATGAATCTCTCGAACGGGTACATCCATCCAAACTATAATGGACCACCACATTTTCTTCATATTGAAAATGTAATATCAAATGTTCCATTGAATAAAAGAATGCTAGCAAGAACATTTTTTTCGTAATTTATTTAAAATAAAAACAAAATATTATTGCAGTATAAATAGTTCATTGTAGTCTATTATTGTTGCAAAAATGTATTGGAATAAATATTATATTTCTATTAGTGCAGCACAAACCCTAAAATTCAAAAAAAAACCAATCAATATAATTCTTCTCTTTATAACATGTAAATCATGACTTTTTAATCCAATAATATGATCATTTCTAAAAAATCAAGACAAATTGGAATCATAACCATTGTGAAGAGTTAATTCAACATTCCACTTACAAAATAATAAACAATTGTATTTGGAAACAATAAAATCCAGTTTTGGATTTATTGACATATGTGATCAATCATTTTCAAACAGTTCAAGTTCTAGTCGCCTAATAATTCTGATAAGATCTAACCACACCTTTAATTTATCATTCATCTTACTAATTTTTCATGAAACTTTATTAAATATATTTTCAAAATAGTTCTTCTAAATATTCATGACATCCAACATGTTAAAGACCAACATATTAGAAAAATATGAAAAATCCCAAAAAATTCTTTGTTTTATCTAGTTATATTCTTTCCATGATCAAAATATTTTTTATAGGATTATATTTGGTCCAAAGTTAATGGGAGGTAAATAAGAGAAAATGTATTTTAACTCAATACCAAAGATCGTTGTTGGAGGTGTATATCTTTCCATTGGATATTTTTTAAAATGATAATTGTTCCTCCAAAAAATATGATCTGTAGGAAGAAATCATCGATGAGAGTCAAAGAAACAAGGTTTTAATCCATTTTTGAGAAAAAATGATGTTATATCAATCATAGAGTACATAAATGATTTTAGAACGTCTATACTCTATCCAAAAAACATTCCATATGCTTGGAAGTCACTAATTGCCCACATCCTTATAACATTCATTAGAAATTTTGTTTCTCATAAACATCATATGCACTAACACTATTACTACAAAATAAATTTAACACATAAATAAATGTCTTCAAATAAATAGTGATATTTTTTTTGGATGTCTATAATTAATAATGTCCAAATGATATATAATCCATTCATCAACATTCAATGTGGTAAATTGTACGGAGTTATGAAGACGGTCCAACAAAAATATTGGCTATCATAAGAACCAAATGGATGGAAGCCTTGGGTAGAATACCCCAATCACATGTTTCATGCTTTTAAAGAAAATACATATGTCATTGTTCAAAATGATTCCATGAATCACCATCATTAGGAGGATTTAATTTTTACCAGTTGAAATATTGGTATTGGGCCATTACATTAATGATGATGTATTGTTAGACATAAATAAATGATGCAATCATTGGGTAAGAAGTAAGTACCTCAACTATTTCATAGGAATCAATCTAGACTTCCCTAGTTGGGTCTTATTTTACCTCAATTCTCTACATGTATAAAAATAACTAATGAATCATTTTCATCAAAATATTAGAAGAAATCATTTTAACATGTATGAATATTATGATAACTAATTCCCAAATTATGAACCCATAAATTGATTTTCTAGAAATTTATAGGCAACCCATTTACTTCATTTAACAGTGATTTAAAAAAACAAAATATCTGATTAGAACGGCTAATTGAAATTCCATTATGTGATTTAATATCAATATAATTTTCAATCAATTCAAATTTTTTTATCTTGCAATAATGATATATAGAATCCTAAGCAGACTACACAAACTAATAATTTTTGGATTGTTTAAACTCATGAGATAAATCAATATTAGCTGGAGTTTCATTTTTATTGAAAATAAAGATAGTCTACATAATTTACTAAATTTTGAAATAGTGATAGATCTGAAAACAAATTATTTTTCCCTTCTATAGAAATATGCTAACCATATTGATACTAAAAAATATAATCTTTTTGATAACCAAAACACAATAGATTACCCCAAACATTTTCAAATGTATCAAAACTCCTCAGATCATATTTCTTACAAGGAAAATTAATTGTCTCATCTGAAATAGTTTTAGGATTTCATGATTAAAATGATAAAAAATATGTAACACCATCAATAATTACAGGATTTATACAAGAACAGTTTTGATTCTTATGATGATTTTTCCAATTGTGATCATATAATAAATATTTTTATTGACTTCCATACACCATATATCTCTAAAATATATAAAAAAATTATGAATAATTTTATATAAGAAAAATATGATTAAAAACAAGTAATAATTAAATAACTAAAATTTACATGTAAATTTTGTTAATTTTATCTACTTCCCACATATTTTTATTAATTACCATTGATTGGTAACAATTATCATTAATTTATACTATTTATAGTGAATAATGATCATTTTTACTTATTTTACCTAATTACAGCTAATTTTTACTAATTTTTAATAAATAGAGTTTTTTACCGTTAATGTTTGGAAATTTATCTCTAATGTTTAAAATTTTGTCATTAATTTTACTAGTATTAATATAATACTTATAATTTATAATAACTTTCCCATATACTCAATCATTTTTTCATGATATTTATCCTTTCATCGAAGTATCTCCTCATCCTCCTCATACTACTACTACCATCGATGGGACACATATTGCATACCCGATTCTAGCGACCTATTGACAACCTCGAGAATGAAATATCATTGATTATATATAAATGTGTAAATAATTGATTTTTAAATATTCAGGTGATGAAACCAATTTAATCCAATAATTTCTAAATTTTTCATTTCACTAATTTATGCCAATTATGTCATGTTATAGACACATATTTTCCTCATGTGATTTCTACTACTATTATCGACGTATCAGATCATGCCTGCTTTAGTTTTGGAAAACTAATAACAAAATTTTATATGGTTCTCCCAAATTGGACATTTATTGTCACCTAATGATTGGAAATTATATGATTTACACCATTTAATAATATTTAATATAAATTTTTATTTTATATTAAATTATACGAAAAATTAAAATTTATTTTTGGTAACTAGAAATAACTTCCACTAATTAATATTAATTTTTTTTATAATTTAATACAAAGAATAAATAAATATATTATAAATTATTAAAATTTATTAAATCATATATTTATAATAAGCATGTGATGAAACCAATTTATTACAACCATGTCCAAAAATTTCATCAAACCAATTTATTCCAACCACATCCAAATTTCACATTTCTCATCCCGTGTAAATTTTCTACCAATTCCAACTTCATTTTTATATTAATTTAAACAAGAAACATACAATAAATTACTAAGTACCACTAATGACTAGTAATTTTTAATAATTAATGTGATTTAATGTCAATTTTGTATTATTACCACCAATATTTTATAATTATAGTGATTTGTAGTTAATTATTACTGATTACTATTGATTATTACTTATTATAACTAAATATTTTTATTATTAGTAATTAACACTTATTATTACTAATTGATACTAATTAACAATAATTATGAATAATTAATTCTTATTATTACTAATTATTATTAATTATTTATAATTATAACAATTTATTAGTACTTATAAATAAATAAAACCAATTATTACTAATTAATAATATTCATTACAAATTTATACTAATTTTAACTAATGACCACAAATTCTTACAAGTTTTAATTAGTTTATAATAATTCATTACTAATTTTTATTAGTCAATATTAGTTTCATTGTAATTTTTACAATTTATTTCTAACATATATTAGTTTATAATTTTTTTTTTCCATTTCTAATAGTTTATAAAAATTTATACTATTTTTTAACAATTTAATTTAAATTATAACAAATTATTAATTTTTTGAATTTAAAATGATTTTTTACTAATTATTACTATTTGTTACATATTATTATTTATTATTACTAATAATTTCTAATTATTACTAATTATTAATAATTAGTACTAATTAGTACTATTTATTACTGTTTATTACTGTTTATTACTAATTAAAAATAATTATTATTAATTACAATTAATTTATGATAATTTTTAAAAATTTATACTAAAATATACAAATTATTACTAATTCTTTCGAATTATTACAAATTAACAATAACTGGTACAAATTTATATTATTTTATATACATTTATTACCAATTCATTGTAATTATTAATAATTATTAATAATTATTAATAAATAATAATAGTATTGGACTCTTCATGTATTAATCATGTTTTAATTATCACAAATCTCGTCACTGTTAACAAATATTCTTCTTATTTACAAATCCCTTTACTAGTTACAAATCATGTAAATAATCAAAAATCTCACTTATCCTATCAATCCTCTATATTTATGTTTCAAGTTATCTCTTATACTTTATAATGGTTAACTTCCAATCATCTTATGTATATTACTGTCTAAGTCTAAATACAGATATTTGTCTAAGTATAAAGACACTGTGAATCATGACACAGTATGACACAATCACAGTGAAGAAGACACAATTAAGTCTAAGTCTCAAACATTGTGACCAATGAGACACTGTGACACCGTAATTCAGACACTCTGATTGCCTATGTGCTAAGACACAGCTAGCAATACACAATCATCAAGGCACAATGATTCTAGACACTATGAGCAAGGCTCCGAAAGTCAAAAACCATGAGTCAGACACCGTGACTCAGACAGAGTGACAAACACAACATGACATGGAGACACCGTGAAGTCATACTGTGAAGGACATACAGTGAAGGTCATATCGTGAAGGTCATACCGTGAAGGTCATAACGTGAACCACATACCATGAAGGATATACCATGAAGGAGGCATTGTTTTCATAACTACTGGGACACCGTTTCTTAACCTTTTTTCAATATTATTTAAATACTACTAACGGTCATATTTGATGTTTTTAATGAAATTAATTATATTTAATGATAGTTGTTGGAATGTCAGGAAACTATACCTCATACCTATGAAAAGGTAATCATTCCTATTGCCCGATCTCATCGAATATAAGGAAGAGTGCCCAAGAGAAAGAATGTACAAGTACGTGCCAGAAGAACCCAAGTATGCGAGCAAGAAACACGATGTGCACTGTACTAAATAGAAGATCAATCCGGAGCACAACTAAAGAACACATTGCACGATATTCAATGAACTCTCATGCATGCAATCCAACTCAACTGAAGAACACACGAAGAATCAAGAGAACATCTTCACTCATGAAAGACACCAAGATAAACCACGGACTTTGTTTTCCCACACAAAACCAGAGAAGGACTCAGAAGCATTTTTGCTGAATACATGGAGTCCAGAGCTGCCTAACAATCACTAGATCATTCAAAAATTCATATACAGTCTCTAAGTGATTCATTATTTACTTCTTCGATCAATGTGTGTACTCTGTATATCTTACACACATAGTGACTCATGTGCTGAATTGGAGGATACCACAATCCTCACACCAAAACTCCTTACTCTTGTTTACCCACGACTACTGTAGAAGAGGTCCTTGTGTGGCAGGGTATTTATTTTTGTTTCCCTTGAAAACTGTGGTAGAGGTCCCTGCGTGACCTGGACAGTCTTGTACTGTTGTTAACCCCGATCCAGGGTGTGGATAACTTTTATATAAATTTTTTAAGAGGACTAAGTCTCGGCTTGAGACCGATCCTCTTGGTTATATCTGCTGTGTTTTTTAGTTTAATTTTAAAGTATACTATATATATATATATATATCTTTTATATTACGCTATTATTACTTTGCAATACAAACTATTTTAAAGTTACTTTGATAGTTAATCTAGAAATTGTTTGTAACTACTATAAATCAATAAGTTAGTTTCAAAAACTAATTTAATCATCTGATTAGATTAACTAAGACCTTATCAGTCTTTTGAGAATCTAATTTAACCTTTAGAATTTTACAAATTCACAATACTTTAACTTGTTTTATTAATTGGGGATTTTAATATAAATTATTTTTAAAATAAACCTTAATTAGAACTCAATTCACCCCCCTCTTGAGTATCCACTCTAACAAACATTTGGTATCAGAGGTGGTTTTTGTTAAAGGTATTTCAAAATTATTTGTTTTTCAACATTGATTTTAGTTTCATCTTTAATGATCAAAAATTATTTTTAGTTCTAAATGTTATCTCTTTAAATATCTTTTCTAAAATATAACTATGAAAAATAGACTATAAGGTGTTGCTACCAACATGCCACCTTTATTCAATGGTAAAAACTATTCCCAATGTAAACTTAAGATGAAAATACTTTTAGAATGTATGGGTTTTGATTTCTGGACTGCTATTGAGACTTAATATAAAATTCCAGAAACTGAAAGAACAACTTGGGATGAACTTACTAATACAACATACAATAATAATTGTAATGATATTAATTCTTTATATTGTGCATTCGGAGATGAGGAATTTAACAAGATTTCTTCTTGACAAACAGCATAAGAAATATTGGATGCTTTGGGTGTTTCTCATGAAGAAACAACTAATGTTAAGGAAGTGAGATTAAACACTTATACTATTAAATATGATAGTTTTAAAATGAAGACTAATGAACCTATTTCTTACATGTATCATAGGTTCAATGAGATTTTCAACACTATGAACTCCCTTGGAAAAATTTTTCTAGCAACGGAACAAATCATGAGGATACCAAAATGTTTACCAGACCGATGAAGAGGCACTTCTGTTTCAATTAGAGAATAATGTTACATTACCACTCTACCTATCAAAGAACATATTGGAAACCTTATGATGTATGAGTGAGAACTCAAGGTGAATAAGGAGGAAGATGATGAACCAAATAAAGTCAGTAGAATTTAATTCAACTACTTCAAAGAGCAAGGACAAGGAGAAATATCAAATACCTACAAATAGCTCAATATGTGAAAGTTCATATTTTTACTCTGATGCTGAAATGGATCAAATAGCCAAAAGTTTTAAGAAATTCTATAGGAAGAATAAATTCATCAAAAAATAAAATTACAAAGGAAAATATGATAACAAAAGTCATTGAAAAAATGACTATAAGAAAGCTAATAAGAGTGATGAGGTTGTTTTCTATGAATGCAAAAGGAAAGGACACATAAAAGCTGACTGTCTAAAACTGGTGTTCAAGATGAAACATGACTACAAGGATAGTAAGTATACGAAAGCTATGAAAGCTACATGGAGTGCTTCAGAAGACAGCACAAGTGTGTCTGAATCTTATGACTTAAAATAATCATGCCAACATGTGTTTCATGAGCAATACTTCTGAGGTACCATTTTCCCCTATGATAAATGATGATTATTCATAAACTGATTCTGATTCTGAATTTAAAAATATGACTAGTGAGGAATCGTTCGAATACTGGAATATGATTGAGGAAACATGTAATGAACATAAAGACAAATATATGTCATTAAAAAATAGCATGCTCTCACCTCGAAGTAGAAAAATAAAAGAATGATTAACTGTTAAAAGATAATACTGAATAGGAAATTTCTAATGAGCAACATATAAAAGACTTATAAAATTTCACAAATGGAAAAGACAATATAACTCAAATGCTACGAAAGAAAGTGGCACCAAGGACCCTACTGGAATAGGTTACTAACCTGGAAAAAGACAATTCACTAAAACTAGATTTATTCCAAAATCCGGACAGAATACTGCCAGTTCAGGTTCTGGAAATTCATACGCTTCAACAAGTTATTCACATAGATATAGATCAAATAGATTTTATCTTTCAAAATCTTTTTATTCTGTAAAATATATATGACCCATAAGGAAACTTTCGGTACCAAAATCATTGATTGCTAACCTGTGTGGACCCAAGAAGATCTCGGTACCAATGTCATTTCCCATCTAAATATGTTTTGTAGGAAACATACTTGAAGAGCTCCCATAATAAGACATGATACTTGGATAGTGGATGTTTAAGGAATATGTCTAGGGATTACTCATGCTTCAAGAGCTTAATCAAGATTGATAGGGGCTATGTCACCTTTGGTGATAATTCTAAAGGAAATATCATTGGCCTAGGCCAAATTGGTAACAATAATTACGTTTAAATTTCTAAAGATTTGTTTATTGATGGACTTAAATATAATCTGTTAATTAGATGTCAATTATGTGTTGATGGTTTTAATGTTATGTTTGAAAATTATTCATGTATTGTTTTTAAATATAAAAATGTTTTAGTATTTTCTTCTTTGAGAAATGAAAATGTTTATGCAGTTGATTTAAATTCATAATCCAAACAAATTGTTACTTATTTAAATGATTTTCATAAAGAATCATGGCTTTGGAATAGAAGATTAGGGCACTACAATATTAATTCACTTAGAAAACTAACTAGGAAGAACTTAGTTAGGGACTTACCCAAACTAGAGTTTCCAAATGAAAAAGTTTGTGATTCCTATCAAATGGGAAAGAAACATAATGTTTATTTTAAATCAAAGAATGGTT
The DNA here is from genome assembly GCA_963277665.1 of Viscum album. NCBI lineage: Eukaryota > Viridiplantae > Streptophyta > Magnoliopsida > Santalales > Viscaceae > Viscum > Viscum album. The sequence goes on along the minus strand of OY728145.1, from coordinate 1,077,605,082 downwards.
TTTCAACTTCTCCACCACTTGAGTTGGTTCACATAGATTTGTTTGGACCATCTAGAGTTTCTAGCTTAAATGGGAAGAATTATGTCTATGTCTTAGTAGATGACTTTTCTAGAAATACATGGGTATATTTCATAGCTCACAAAAGGGAAGCTTGTTCTCACTTTGTTAAATACTCAAAGTCTGTAGAGAACCTTAGTGGACTTAAGATTAAGACACTGAGAAGTGATCATGGTCGTGAGTTTGAAAATCACGAGTTGGAATCTTATTACTCCCACAATGGATATAGTCATAACTTTTTTGAACCTAGGACACCTCAGTAGAATGGTGTAGTAGAATGAAAAAATAGAACCCTTCATGAAATTGCATGGACTATGCTCAAATATTATTACTTACCTATTTATTTTTGGGCTGAAGCTATAAATACAGCATGTTATATAATTAATAGAGTTTTAATTAGACTTGTTCTTAAAAATACCCCTTATGAATTATGGAATAATAGAAAACCTAAAGTTAGTTACTATAGAGTCTTTGGTTGCAAAGTATTTATTCTTAATTCCAAGGATAATCTAGACAAATTTTCTTCTAAGAGTGTTGACAGAATCTTTTTAGGATATTCAATTTCTAGAAAAGCCTATAGAGTTTTCAATAAGAGAACCAAATGTGTGGAAGAATCTGTTCACATCAAATTTAATGAAACTGATCCACATGAATCAAAATCATCTCTTGAAAATATTGAAGAATATTAATCGGTTCTGAACCATAATGATAAAATCAATGAACCTATTGTAAAGACAACCAGTTCTGGATATATTTCAGAATCTACTCTTAATGAACCCGAACCTAGAGAAGGACCTGAAATTTCTAGTCCTACCATTACTAAATCAACTAGGATTCTAAATAATCATCAATTAGTTGCTGTTTTTGGAAACCCGAATAGAGGGACACAGACTAGAGATTCTCTTAGAAATCAGGTTGAACATCAATCTTTCTTGGCACAACTTGAACCTAAAAACATTGATGATGTTATTAATGATGAATTTTGGGTAATTCCTATGCAAGAAGAACTCAATCAGTTTGAAAGAAATAGAGTTTGGATACTTTTTGAATGACCTAAGGACACTTTCACCCTAGGTAATTAATGGGTGTTTAGGAATAAAGTAGATGAATCTAGAAACATAGTTAGAAACAAGGATAGATTAGTTGCACAAGGCTATATTCAAGAAGATGGAATTTACTATAACGAGACTTTTTCTCCAATAGCTTGATTAGAAGCCATTAGGATCTTACTTGCCTATGCTGGACATCTATATTTAAAACTATATAAAATGGATGTTAAAATTTCATTCTTAAATGGTTATATAGATGAGGATGTTTTTTTTTGAACAACCACCTGGATTTACAAACCCTCATTTTCCAAAAAAATAATTTCAATGTATCAACAGATTTATATGGTTAAAACAATCTCCAAGATCTTGGTATGATAGATTAAGTACTTTTCTAATTTCCAAAGGTTTTACAAAAGGTATAACTGATCCAACCCTTTTTATAAAATTTATTTCAAATAATGTTTTAGTTGTTCAAATTTATATAGATGATATTATTTTTGGATCTTAAAAAACTTCATTGTGTACTGATTTTTCTAAAATGATGCCAAACAAATTTGAAATGAGTTTAATGGGTGAACTAAAATTATTTCTTGGATTTCAAACCATTAAAAATAATGATGGAATTATTTTAACTAAATGTAAATATACTAGAGATATTTTAAAACGTATTGGATTGGATAGCACAAAAAGTAGTGACACTCTCATGAGTACCACCTATACGTTCAATCTTGATGAAGATGGTAAATCTGTTGATCAATCAACTTATAGAGGAATGATTGGAAATCTACTCTACTTGACTACTAGTCATCCTGATATTATGTTTAGGGTGTGTATGTGTGCTCGTTTTCAAGAAAACCATAAAGAATCCCATTTAAATGTGGTAAAAAGAATTTTCAAATACCTCATGCATACACCAAATTTAGGACTATTCTATCCTAAAGGAAAATCATTTTAATTATTTATTTATTCTGATGTTGGTTTTTCTGAACGTAATTTAGATAGGAAAAGAACCTCTGGAACATGTAACATTTTAGGCAAGTCACCAGTATCATGTTGTATTAAGAAATAAAATTATGTAGCATTATCTACTACAAAAGTTGAATACATAGCTGATGGAAGTTTTTGTGCACAAATTTTTTGGATGAAACACACTTTACTAGACTATGGATATCAATTCAGACATATACCAATGAATTGTGACAACAGAAGTGCTATTAACATTTCAAAGAATCCTGTTTCTCATTCTAGGACAAAGAATATTGATGTAAGACATCACTTTTTGAGGGATCATTATCAAAAAGGTGATATCACTTTAGAATTCATTGGTACTGAATATCAACTTGCAGATATATTCCCTAAACCATTAAATTTCGAGATATTAAAATACATCATACATGATCATGGCATGATTAATCAAAAATAGGTTTCTTACTGGTCTTACTTTTTAATAGTTTTCTATATTTTACTTTACGAATTAATGCTCACTATTTCTCAGTTACTATTTCATGTTTATAGTCTCATAGTTAACACCTTGTGTTCACGGTCTGTCACTTAACTGTCTCACTGTGATGGAACAGTTCACTCACTGTCTCACCGTGACTGTACAGAATAGTTACTGTCTCACATGGATGACCACCAGCTGTCTCACCGTGACAACAACTTTTCATCGCACCGTAACACATACTGATGGTCTCACTGTGAAGATTATTTATGCATTTATTTCAATCTGTATCACAGTAATTTTTATTTCAACACTATTTACGTTCATGTGTTTCTGTTTTTGTGACGTTTTACATTCCCAAATGATAAAAAAAAATGGTTTTCACTTGATTCCTCCCCTGAGCTCTCTCCTGCTCACTCTCTCGAACCCTCTTTACCTTGAAAACCTTCTCTCCTTCTCTCTCGCCAGAACCTTCAGTGGATTCCTAGGATGAAGAATTCGTCTTCATCTACTACAGATAAGTGAAGATCTAAGAAGAAGAATATAACACCGAGGATAGCACCTGAATGACCTCTGAATTTGATCCTTGTAAGTTGTAATGTAGTTCTTGAAAAAGAGATATAACCTGAGTGGATGTTGACTAGAAATTTGTTAGTAAGTCTTAAAAGAACATGGATGGCTCAAATGGTTCTCTCGAAGGGACAGACCTATTTACCCGAGTTTGGTGTCTCAGTTTTACCAATATGTAAGGTTTTCCTTTGATGATGGAGAATGTCTTATTGTTACAAGCTGGATCAATGGTCGAAAATGTTCATTCACATCGATGATATGGGCTTCATGCCAAATGATTCTTCATGAAGGGTTTAGTGATGACTAATAGAGAGACCCTCCTCCTACATTAGATATCGTTGATCTGTAAAATTATTTCGAGATTTTAACTGGAAATGGAACCAAGATTAGGGCCATAGCTACTGCCCTGGATGGACAGTGAAGACTGCTGTTTAAATTTGATCAGAATTTTATTATCCCAAGGAAGGGTGATTTTTTCTGTGATGATGTATCAGGATGTGTTCTTGATTCATATAATGAAGAATGTCCATAAGATAAAACTTTTCAAATATGAAATTCACCATTTTTGTGAACATATTAAGGTCACATCCAAATCCACATCTTTGTTTTACTCAAGGATGATCTCAACTATGCTAGTTTCCAAAGGATTTTTGGACCGAATGAGGAAGTAACTATGTATTTTGATTTTTTTTATCAAAACCTACCATCAAAATGATTAAAATCAATTGGAACCCTGGGAAGAAGCAATGGGTTGTGGATAATGATCAACGGTATAAAAATTATAATCCAATTGAGTATGAAACAAGGCCAAATATTATTACTGATCCTAGTTTGGAACCAGATGAAGTGGATGAATACTCAGATGCTGAACAATAAGAGGAAGAGGTTCCTGAAGTACCTCAAAAGCATGCAACTCCTATTGAGAAAGAAAGGACTGTTGTCCCTGCAGTTGTTCCTGCTCATGTTCCTTATATAAAAGAGGCTGGAATACTTTTTGGAGAAGAAGTTGTTGTTGAAAAGGAAAGGGATGTTGACCCTTCAGTTTTTCTTAGAGAAGAAAAACCTCTTTCTTTAATAGTTGATGCTAATCTAGAAATTCAGTATAAGGATGCAAGAGATTTTATTATCCCTGAGCCTATGATAGAAAAACACACTATTGAAAAGGAAGCAACTCTGGAAGCACAACCTATGGAATAGTCGGTTCCTGAGTACATACCCTCTACTAAGGAGAGGATGGAAATTGCCTTTTAGTTGGAAAGACAAGAAATGGCAGAGGAGAATAGAGTTGATCCTATGGATCTTGATCATTATTTTGAGCCTATATATAAGGCCCCATCTTTAAACATTACTTAATCTTGAGTTATTACAAGATTACACATTGAGGATCTTTTTACCTTTAAAGTTTTAGATAATTAGATCATAAAACATACATTACATTCCACTTGTAAACAAGGTGGTTACAAAAAATAAAAAATTTACTCTTCTTATTAAAGGAAACATATTTAGAGTAAAACAAGGATTCTTTCTTGACACTTCCTTAACACTGTCATCACATCATGTACTTTAACCTTGACCTGTGAAAAACATTTCAAAAACATGGGATGTGAATAAAAAGCTCAGTAAGGGATATAAAAGTACGGAATAAAAACATTAGTCCATGTATACATAAGAATTGATGAAATCATACTTTACTCATAAAACATAATCACTTTATCATACCTCATGAAATCATAAGATTTATTAATAACTCATAGAAAACATAAGACATAAACATAACATGAGGCATTCATAACATTCTTACGTTGGGAGTAACCCTCATGGTTACATTTGGAATACCCATCACAGTATATTCCCTAAATCTCTTCAGAGAAACCATAGTGTTTAACTACTTCGCATTACCTAATGCTTTGAAGAGATATATCGGGCTCACCTGCCCTTATTTTATCACGGAACCACCCATCTTCATAAACAATTCCCGAAAACCATAACATAATTGTATCACATAAAAAATGCATAAAGGAATCATAAAGATTCCACATTTCAATCACAAGATATCAATATAATACATTTATATAATAAATACATTATCAAAAACATTTTCAATACAAAAAAAATGAAAAGTAAAACATGGTATTTATTTTTCATTTAAAAAAATTTTATGGCTTGTAGAGGAAGCCGAAACTCAAATAATGGTCACGGGGCAGAGATGTCTTTGTCACCACATACTTATGAAAAATACATTCCCTTTTTTCATTTAGTAAAACGCTTCGTATAAAAAAGATTCCTTTTGAATAAACGTAAACTTCAAATGGGATTATACACCGTATAAAATAATGTTGTGTATAAAACAAAATATGCCTCAATGAAAGGAGATTGAGATGAAGTCACATACCTCATATCCGACTTGAATCGATCGTTCTTTAATCTCCTGAATAATAAAAATGAGTTAATTTATAATTGCTTAAGAACCTTTTTCAAGTTCATTATTCCTTTTATATCACTTATTACAATTTTATGAACACTATGTAATTATTTATGTTAATAATGGTCGTTTTATCGATCATTGGTACTTGAGTCAAAATAAAACTCCTTATAATTACATGTGGTTCATGTGGTCAAATTTTCATTATATACAAAATTATATTCATGATGTAGATACCATATATATCATATATATCTAGTATATACATGCATATATAATATTACATAACATTTAGAGGTAATAAATGAAATAAACCATTCATGGAGACTGTAAGCCGTACGTACGCCTGAACTCTACTTTCATTTATATTTCGTATTTAATGGAGTGAAATCACAATGATATAAAAGGTATATTATAATTCCAGTATAATATCATATATATCATCATAAACTCCATCCTTTATTCATCACACATATGGCATTAACGAATCAAATCACTTTGAGGGGGCGGTATCCGCACTTCTAAAATGAAGATTTCGTGTTTACCCATAATGGACACCATAAATGTATGCCATAAAAGAAAAATACAAAAGAATAAGGAAAACATAAAGATAAAATATATAATATATAAATAGAGTGACATCTTAATGGCCACCATTAAATGTGTTAAATGAATATTGAACAATCATTGTTTCGTGAGGCACTAAATTGCCATCCAGAGAAACAGTGTGTTCTTTAACCATTAGACGGAGGTGTGTGTAAGTTTAGCTCTAATAATTTATATAAAAACATACTAGTATATTTATGATAATTGTGTTGTCACAAAATAAATGAATAAAAAGATTTTTGGGGGTTTTATAAGCAAAATAAAACAAAATAACACGAGTCAAGACATTACCTTTAAATTGAGTAACTTCTCTTGGTTTGAACCAAAAGGGTTTCTTAAAGAGCATACTACCAAAGGTAATACTTATATGATGAATAGAGGGATGTGGATAGATAAAATGAGCAGATATTGGCCAATCCAATGGCTTGATAGGGGTGTCTAAGGAGGTATAGGTGGGGGCCTTTTATAAGAGGGAGGACAGGCACTTTTGGAAAGTCAAGATATGCTACTTTATTTTAAAATGTTTTTCGGATTTTTAAGGTCACAAATTGATATATATATATATATATAGAATAAAGTGACAAGTGTTCTAAATATATTCATTCAATTGGTTTTAGACAAGTGTAAGTCTTAGATATTACATTATCTTTTTATTTTATTTAAATCGTTCATTAATGAGGTTATCGCTACATCATCATGGTGTCATAAAACATTTAATTTATTTAATATTTAAAAATTATAGATAAAATAATATGATGTAGTAAATATTTTTATCTTTCCAATTACTTTTTATAGTCTGAGAGATCATTTACACAGACAAAACTAAAATTGTTTTACTCAAGTGTTACATACTTTTGTGATATTCCGCTTTCTTTAAAAATAACAAGATAAAATGTCACTATCACCCAAAAGTGATTCCATGGGGTCCCTAGGTTTGGCATAAGGCATCCCATGGTCGGAAATGACACAACCAGTATCATTAGGACACATTTTTTGCTCATTTTTTATTATTATGATATTATATTATTACCCTTAACTACCTGATTACTAATTAATCACGATAATTAAACATAATTACCGTCATCACTATTCATAATGTCCAAAAACAAAAGATTATTAATTATATAATTTTGACCTTCTTATTCCAAATATTGAACCCATTTTACCAAATTCCAAACACAAAAATTACGGTAATTAATTTAAATATGATTCTCATTGTCAAAAAAATAGCGGGTTTTTTTGAAACAATATTTATGAAAAGTTTGACATTTGTTTATACCCAATTCCAAAGTGAAAACAATTAAAATGACCACCATTGGATTAAATGGTAACAATATATAATAATTAAAATTTAAAACCAATTATAAGGATAATATAACCAAATTATTAAAATAGATGAAAAAGTAGTTTTGATGTAAAATGCCGTATTTTTCACTATTTATTAAAAAATAAACATTGTCAGAAAAAAACCAACAAATTATCCAATGTAAATTTCAATGTCCCAATTCTAATGAATAAGTTTATTTCAAAAAATAGTGCTTATAAAAATGTCAAAAGATAGATTTAAAAATGGTTCGCCATCAAAATGCGGTAAAATAATCTTTTAAAAATATTAGAGAATTCTATGCTTTAGATTGGATTTATTCTCATTTTAAGCCTCTTAAAATACAATATAATTCATGTATAGACATAGATAGTAAAATATATTATTAATTACTTACTTGGTATGTTACATCCTTCCCCCATTTATAAAATTGTGTTCCCTCAATTTATTTACTTATCGAATTAGTGGGGGTATTTATCCCTCATTGCATTTTCAAATTCCCATGTTTCCTCTTCAAGAATGTGGTTTTTCCACGAAACTTTTACATGATTAATCACCTTATTCCATAACACTTGCTCCATTTGGTCAAGAATCTGGAACAGTTGTTCCTTGTAAGAGAGATTCTCTTCTAGCTGAACTACCTCTAGACTCAAAACATGAGATGGAACTGGCATGTACTTCCTTAACATTGAAACATGAAAAACATTGTGTACCTCAGATAAACTCGGAGGTAAAGCCACTTGGTATGAAACTGATCCAACTCACTCTAGAATTTCATATGGTCCAATGAAACTTGGACTCATATTTCATTTCTTACAAAATCGTATAACACTTTTCAATGATTAAACATTGAGAAAAACATAATCACCTACCTCAAAAGAGATATCCTTCATCTTATTGTCTGCATAACTTTTCTGCCTGCTCTGAGCTGTTCTCATGTGTTTCTGTATCAGCTGAACTATTTCTACCAACTCTTCTACCAATTCTAGTACCATAAACATCATTTCTCCAACTTCATCCCAAAAAACTGGATTTTGACACCGCTTCCCATATAATGCCTCAAATGGAGCCATATGTATACTAGAATAAAAACTGTTATTATAAGAAAACTCAACCAAAGAGAGATGTTGGTCCCAACTTCTCTGATAATCCATCGAACAAGCATGTAGCATATCCTCCAATGTTTAAATTTTTCATTCTGACTGCCCATCTGATTGAGGATGAAAAGCTATACTAAAATTTAATTCAGTACCCAATGACTTCTGAAGGCCTTTCCAAAAGTTAGAAGTAAACCTGGGATCATTATCAGATACAATATAGAGGGGAACTCTATGTAACCTGACTATATCTTTAAGATACAAATGAGAATATTGATCTAGGGAAAAATTATCTCGTATATCTAGGAAATTAGCAGATTTAGTCAAACGATCAACAATAAACCAGATTGCATTATTACCTCGAGGTGTCTTTGGTAATCCCACAACGAAGTCCATAGATATATTCTCCCATTTACACTTTGGTACTGGTAAAGGCTGAAGCATCCACTTCAGTAACAGCCGCTCTGCCTTAACCTGTTGACAATTCAAACACTTCACAGTAAAATCTGCAATATCTCTTTTCATTCCATCCCACCAGTAGAACATCCGAAGATCTCTATACATCTTAGTACTGCCTAGATGAACTAAAAACTGAGAAATATGAGCTTTGCATAAAAACTCACTCTTCAACTCTGAACCACACGACACAAACAATATCTTCCCAAATCTCAAAACACAATCATTACCAATGTTGAATTCAGGAAACTTACCCTTCTAAACCAGCTCTACCTTTTTCTATAACTCACTATCTTGCTTCTGTGCTTGCTTAATTCTTTCTGATAGATAATATTTCCCTAATACCTGAAACAAAACAGAAGAATATCCTACACAAACAACTTCTATACCATCGTTCATCAAATCCTTAACCAAAGGATCATGTTCCAAACATGGTCTTCGGAATATTTGTTTCCTTTACCTTCAACTGATGGTACCCCGATCTCGGGTCAATCTTTAAAAAATACTGAGATCCCTAAATCTGATCAAACAAATCATCGATATGAGGAAAAGGATATTTTTTCATAAAAATGATGTTATTCAAGGATTTATAATCAATGAAAAGTATCATAGAACCATCTTTCTTTTTTAAAAATAAGACAGGAGCACTCCCTGGTGATATGCTAGGTCGAATGAAACCATTCTCTAATAAATCTTGAAATTTATCCTTCAACAATAAATGTTCAATTTGAGCCATTTGATAAGGGGGTTCTGATATTGTATTAGCATCAGGAACTAAGTCAACAGTAAATTCAACTTCCTGATCTGGTATTATTCCATGCAACTCATCAGGAAAAATATCAAGAAACTCATTTACCACTGGCACATCATTAATCTGAATGATTCCATTGTTTTCAACAATATGTTCAAGGTAATATTCATTTCCATATTTTACAAGTTTCTCAGCCTCTTGTTATGTTATCAATAGTATGGGTTCATTCTTGTATACAAACTGAAAGTCTTTCTGAAAAGAAACTTCTTTAGCTCTATAATCAATCTTATCATGGTAAAAAGAGATCCAATCCATACCCAAGATAACATAAAAAACTACTAGAGGTAAAAAAATAAGGTTTTCAAGTAGTTTCATTCTAAGGATAAGGATAGTAAGACTCTTATAAATTCTTTTTGCCTCAACATTTCCCCCATGTGTTTTTACCAAAAGTTCAGGAGTTATTTTAGGAGATGAAATTCCCAATTTACTAGAATCTTTTTCAGAGATGCAAGAATGTGTAGAACCCGAATCAAACAACACATTGGTATAATCTGAAAAAATAATCAAAGTACCTGATACCACTTCATTTGCTGGCACATCATCTATTGAAGTAGTTGCAAAGAATTTCACCACCCCTTTTTTCTTGTAGTCTGACTGCATCCCATCACTCAAGCTCTTTGTCGGACACTCGTTTGCAAAGTGACCCATCTCATTGCACATGAAACATTTCAGTAACTATAAATTAAATTTGGTCTTACCATCACCTTGATCTTTTTCAGTGCAATCACGAGCCTTATGTGCCACCTTTCCAAATCATTAGCACTTTTTAGAATTAATATGACATTCCCCAGCATGCCTTTTACCACATTTATCACAAACTGAACACTTAGTTTTCTTACCATAATACCTTTTTGAAGAATTCTTCCCTTGCTCCTGCCACCTCAGTCTCTTCTTCTGTTGGTTGTTATAGAACACTTGATCATCAGAAAACTCCATTTCCACCTTCTCAAAACATCAAAAAAGCTTTTCATAACTCTTGAACTCGTGAGAATCCAAAGCCCTTCAATATTTTGGATTTGATCCTGAGTAAAAACTATTGATTTTACTATCAAGGTCTCAGATTAAATTTGGAGCATACCTTTCCAATCGAGTGAACCATTCTTCATAAGCAGCCACTGAGTCGTCCTCTTGCCTCAATTCCAAGAATTGTTTGTCCTTCCTATGTTGAACAGCCTTAGGAAAATACTTCTCAAGAAACATTCCTTTGAATTAATCCCAGTCAGGGGCATCAATCTCATTAGCATGCCTGATATTTTTAAACATCGACCACAACTGATCTACTTAACCCTCCAAATGGTAAATTGCAAGACTAACTATTTGATTGTCTGAACACCCCATGACATTGAAAATCTTATCAAGTGATTTAATCCACCCTTCAGCTAGAACATGGTCAGATGATCCTCTGAATGATGGGGGATGTTGCCTCATGAAATGTTCCACCACTAACATGTTCCTCTGCGGTTGATCTGGCTAATCTCGTGCATGGATAGCACTACCATTTATCGCTTGAGTCAACTGTGCCATTACTGCAACAAACTGTTCAGTTCAAATTCCGACCATATCAAGATGCTGATTCAAAAGGTCATTTCCTTCTGGATGCCTTCCTAGTACTGCTTCCCTATTTCCTCTACAGAAAACCATTCTAAAAAAACATGTCTTATATGAAGCAACATGGTAATCTTCAAATGCTATATCATTTCAATTTGACCATAAAAAATATTTGTCTCTAATCATTTAATAGAATTCTAACTCTTAAAGTTATCTAAACTTACCTTTGATACCAACTGTAAGGACCTAGCCTTAAAAATTACTTAAGCATGAGTTATTACAAGATTATACGTTGAGCATCTTTTTAGATTTATAGTTTTAGAGAATTAGATCATAAAACATGCATTACATTCCACTTGTAATCAAGGTGGTTACAACAAAGACAAAATTCACTCTTATTATTAAAGGAAACATATTTAAAATAAAACATGGATAATTTCTTGACACTTCCTTGACACTATCATCACATCATTTACTTTTCCCTTGACCTGTGAAAAAAATTTAAAAAACTTTTGATGAGCATAAAAAGCTCAGCAAGGGATATAAAAGTACGGAATGAAAACATTAGTCCATGTGTACATAAGAATTGATGAAATCATACATTACTCATAAAACATACGCACTTTATAATACCTCATGAAATCATAAGATTTATGAATAACTCAGATAAAACATAAGACATAAATGTAACTTGATTCATTTTTAACATTCTTACGTAGGGAGTAACCCTCATGGTTACGGTTGAAATACCCATCACAGTATATTCCCAAAATCTATTCGGAGAAACCTTATCATTTAACTCCTTCGCATTACTCAATAAATTTGAGAGCTATATCGAGCTCACCCTCCCATAGTTTATCACAGAACCACTGTCTTCATAAACAATGCCAAAGAACCATAACATAATTGTACCACATAAAACATGCATAAAGAAACATAAACTTTCCACATTTCAATCACAAGATATCAATACAACACAATGATATAATAAAAACATTATCAAAACCATTTTCAATACCAAAATAATAGAAAAGTATAACATGGTATTTATTTTTCATTTAAAAAAAATATTCTGGCTTGTAGAGGAATCCAAAAATCAAATAATGTTCAAGACGGTGGAGAAGTCGTTGTCACCGCATATGTACGACAAAAAAATTCCCTTTTTTCATTTAGTAAAATGCTTCGTATAAAAAAGATTACTTTTGAATAAATGTAAAAGTCAAATTTGTTTATACATCCTATAAAAGAAAGTTGTGTATAAAAAAATATGCATCAATGTAAGGAGATTGAGAGGAAGTCCCATACCTCGTATCTGACTTGACTCGATCATTCTATAATCTCCTGAATAATAAACATGAGTTATTTTCTACTTGCTTAAGAACCTTTTTAAAGTTAATTATTTCTTTTATATCACTTATTACCATGTTATGAATACTATGTAATTATTTATGTTAATAACGGTCATTTTGTCGATCATTGGTACTTGAGTTAAAATAAAACACCTTATAATTACATGTTGTTCATGTGGTCAATGGTTAATTATATCCAGAATTATATTCATGATGTAGATACCATATATATCATATATATCCAATAAATGCACCGTTCATGGAGACGGTAAGTCGTACGTACGCATGAACTCTACTTTCATTTCTATTAAGTATTTAATGGAGTGAAATAATAATGATATAATGATATATTATAATTCCAGTATATTATCATATATAACATCATAAATTCCATTATTTATACATCCCACATATTTCATTAATGAATCAAATCACTTTGAGGGAGCAGTAGTCCGCACTTCCTAAAATAAAGATATCATGTTTACCCATAATCGAAAACATAAAGGTATTCCATAAAAGAAAAGTACAGAATAATAAGGAAAACATAAAAATAAAATATATAATATATAAATAGGGTGATATCTTAATGGACACCATTAAAGGTGTTAAAGAATATTGAACAATCATTGTTTCGTGAGGCACTAATTCGCCATCCATAGAAACAGTATGTTCTTTAACTATTTGGCAGAGGTGTGTATAAGTGTAGATCAAATACATATTATAACAAAATCATAGTATATTGAAGATACTGGTGTTGTAACAAAAGAAGGAATAAAAATAGTATAGGGGGCTGGAGAAGCAAAATAAATCAAAACAACACAAGTGAATACATTACCATTAAATTTGGTAACTCCTCTTGGTTTGAACCAAAAGGGTTTCATGAAGAGATTCCTGCCTAAGGTATGGTTTATATGATGAAGAGAGGGATTTTTAGAGATAAAATGAGCAGATCTTGGCCGATCCAATGGATTGATAGGTGTGTGTAAGGAGGTAGAGTTGGGGGCCTTTTATAAGAGGGTGGAGGGGCACTCTTGGAATGTCAAGAAATGTTACTTTATATTAAAATGTGTTTCGTATTTTTAAGGTTCCACATTGATATATTTCTAGGATAAGGTGATAAGGGTTAAAAATATATTCATTCAATAGGTTTTCAACAAGTGTATGTCTTAGATATTACATTATCTTTTCATTTTATTTAAATCGTTCACTAATGAGGTAATCACTGCATCATCATGGTGTCATAAAAATATTAATTTATTTAATGTCTAAAAATTATAAAAAAATGATATGATGTAGGAATTATTTTGGTCTTTCCAATGACTATTTATAGTCAAATAGATCATTTACACAGACAAAACTAAATTTTTTTTACCTAGTTGTTGCATACTTTTGTGATATCCCCCTTTCTTTAAAAATAAAAAGATAATGTGTCACTATCACCCAAAAGTGATTCCATGGGGTCCCTATGTTTGGGAAAAGGAATCCCATGGTTGGACATGACACAAAAAGTTGCATTATGACACATGATGGCGTAATTTGTTATTATAATGATATTATTTTATTACCCTTAACTATCCGATTACTAATTAATCATGATAATTAAAGATAATTACGGTCATTACTATTCATAATGTCCAAAAAATAGAAGAGTATTAATTACATAATTTGGACCTTATGATTAAAAATATGGAATCCATTTTACCAAATTCCAAACAAAAAAATTACAGTAATTAATTTAAAAATGATTCACGTTGTCAAAACAAATAGCCAGGATTTTTGAAACAATATCTATGAAAAGTTTGGCACTTGTTTATGCCCAATTCCAAAGTGAAATAAATTCTAAAGACCACCATTGGATTAGATGGTAAAAATATATTCTAATTAAACATTAAAACCAATTATATGGATAATCTCACTATATTATAATATTAGATGAAAAATCAATTTTGAAGTAAAATGCAGTATTTTTCACTATTCATTAAAAAATGAACATTGTCATAAATATACCAAAACATTATCCAAATTAAATTTCAATGTCCCAATTACAATGAATAAGTTTATTTTGACAAAAATAGCTTATAAAATTTTCAAAATATAGATTTAAAAATTGTTCTCCATCAAAAGGCGGTAAAACAATCTTTTAAAAATATTAGAGAATTCTATGCTTAAGATTGGATTTATTCTCATTTTAAGCCTCTTAAAACACAATCTAATTCATTAATATAAATAGATAAGAAAATATATTATTAATTACATACATGGGATGTTACACTATAGTTTTTGAATTTGAATCACATGGTGAGTGGGAGGAACCTCAAAACATTGAGATTGATGAAGCTAGATCTGTTGAAACCTCTCGACCAACTATCACAAATTCTGTGTACACTCAGTATGAGTTACCAAGATTTTATGATGTAAGTGAATCACAACAAGTGAATATAACTAGAATGGATCTCTCCTCCTTGTTTCAATTGAAGTAAGTAACTCACCCTGAACCTGCATCAGAACCTGAGCCTCAATCAGAACCTTCACCAGAACCTGTACCACTTCCAGCATCTGCACCTTTTCCTGACCAGAAATCCTTTGTAACTAAGGATGAATTAAAAGTCTTTGGATAGACAGTCTTAGTAGGAGTGGAGAATCTCTTGACCGCTCAACCTCATCCTGTGACTCAACTATTTCAGGAAGATGCCTCGATTCTTTTGGAGAAAATTATTCTTCACATTGAACCCAAGATGATCCATGAAATACAATAATTCAGAGTTAAAAATAAGTTTCATAGTGTTGATGTTGAGAATTTGAATGGTATGGTTGAAAACCTCCAGAAAGAATTGTCTTAATGATCAGAACCTACTCCTATTTCTGCTCCTACACCTGTTGATACTTCTACTAGACCTTCTGTTTCCAACATCTCTAGTGAGATTGTATCTCAGATGCATCCCTACCTATTGATGTTTGATGATAAGATTGGATAAAGACACACAAATATGTTGTAATACATGATAGATCTTGTAGAAAATCTTAATAAACTTACAAATGAGTATACTGGTTGTCTTCAAAAGGTTTTGAAACAACTCAATGTTCTCACCATAGTTGTAAAAGATTATCATCCCTCTGGTAAACCTCTTCTCCTTGTTTGGATGATTCTTTTCTTAGATCCATAATCAAGAAAGAAATTGAGAATTCTTTCAGTGGCTTGGATCTGTCTGCTTTGTCAAAAGTAGTTAAGAACGGTGATAGAGCACTTGATCTTGTTCAGATTCATTCAAAGATTGCCAATGATGCTCACCAGGAGATCACAAAGGAGATAGATTTGTATCTCAATCAGATATACTCCAAATATGATATGAAAAATCACTTTAATTATCTTGTAGATAATCTGAAAATCCCTCCAGTGACTCAGGCTTTCAATGCTCATGTTCAGATGCTTACTGAGTTCACCAAAATGTTGGACGTATTCCTGGAGAATAAGGATGATTTTGAAAATGCTATTCAATATGGTGTAGAAATCATTACTAATTTAATAAATCTTCGGAAACCATATCTTTATTTGAAGAGTACAGCTATAGTTGCATCAGCTACTACCCCTCTTCGACCAGGTCTACCTGCCCTAGCCTCAACTACTATGTCAGTCAGCCAAGCCCTATCTCAGATTAGACCAATCATTCTTGACCAACCACAGACTAGATCTTCTACTGCTCTTTCTTTTCCTCCATCTATTTTTGAAGTTCCTCCTTAACCATCTTCGTCTACCACCTCTATTCCTTCGTATACATTAGCCATAGCTCCTACTGCTGATAAAGGCAAGGAAAAGGCTGATCCCTAAAGAAGTCCAGTGACTACTTTATTTTTGATGGATATGTCTTTGAGATTTGTATTCCTACTATATGATGTATTCTGAACGTTTTTACTGAAATCTGCATTGATTAAATCTCGTGTTTTCACTATTTTATAATCCCAAAAGGTGGAGAATAAACAGGATATGTTAAACGGTGAAGAAAATGTTATATGTTATTCTAAAAAACGTGTCATTCTATATGTTATTTTCTATAAAGATCAATTCCTTTATTATTAGTTTATCTGTACATGATTTTTGATCATCAAAAAAGGTGAGATTGTTGGACACCTCATGTATTAATCATGTTTTAATTATCAAAAATCTCATCACTGTTAACAAATATTCTTATTATTTACAAATCCCATTACTAGTTACAAATCTTGTTACTAATCACAAATCTCACTTATCTTGTCAATCATATGTATTTATGTTTCAAGTTATCTCTTATACATTATACTGGTAAAGTTTCAATCAGCTTATGTATATTACTGTCTATGTCTGAATACAGATATTTGACTATGTATAATGACACTGTAAAGCCTGACACAGTAAGACACAGTCACAGTGAATCAGACATCGTAAAGTCTAAGTCTCAGACACCGTGACCAATGAGACACCGTGACACCGTAGGTCAGACACTCTGATTTCCTAAGTGCTAATATAGAGTTAGAAAAAAATAGTCATTAAGGAATCGTGAATCCAAACACTATGAGCAAGGCACCAGAATCCAGATACCTTGAGTCAGACATCGTGACTCAAACATAGTAAAGGACACACCATGACACGGAGATACTGTGAAGGTCATACCGTGGAGGTCATTCCATGAAGGTCCCATCGTGAAGGTCATATCGTGAAGTTCATATAGTGAGCCACATACTGTGAAGGACACACTGTGAAGGAGACATCATTTTCATTACTACTGTGACACCATTTCTTAACCTTTTTTCAATATTATTTAAATACTGCAAAGAGTCATATTTGATGTGTTTAATGTAATTAATGATATTTAATGATAGTTTTTGGCATGTCAGAAAACCATACATCATACCTATGAAAAGGTAATCATTCCTATTTCCAGAGATTGTGGAATATAAGGAAGAGTTCCCAAGAGAAAGAATGTACAAGTACGTGCTAGAAGAACATACGTACGCGAGCAATAAACGTGAAGTACATTGTACTGAATAGAAGAGAAATCATGAGCACAACTGAATAACACATTACGAGATCTTCAACGAACTCTCATGTAGGAAATCCAAATCAACTGAAGAACACATAAAGAATCAAGAGAACATCTTCAATCGTGAAAGACACCAAGATGAATTACAAAACTCTATTTTTTCACACAAAACCAGAGAAGGACTCAAGAGCATTTCTGATAAATCCAAGGAGGCCAGAGCTGCACTGCCAATCAGTAGAGCTTTCTAAACATTCATATACTCTCTCTAAGTGATTAATTATTTACTTCTTTGAGAAGTGTGTGTACTTTGTATATCTTACACACACTGACTCTTGTGCTGAACTGGAGGATATCACAATTCACAAACCAAAACTCCTTA
This sequence comes from Viscum album, assembly GCA_963277665.1. Lineage (NCBI taxonomy): Eukaryota > Viridiplantae > Streptophyta > Magnoliopsida > Santalales > Viscaceae > Viscum > Viscum album. Next base: position 1,077,586,958 of record OY728145.1, on the reverse strand, counting down.
CTATTTTTTACCCACAACAACTGTGGAAGAGGTCATTGTGTGGCCTGGTCTTTATTTGTTTCCCATGAAGAACTGTATTAGAGGTCCCTACGTGACTTGGACAGTCTTGTACTGTTGTTAACCCTGATCCAGGGTGTGGATCACTTTTATATAAATTGGTTAAGAGGACTAAGTCTCAACATGAGACAGAACCTCTTAGTTATATCTGCTGTGTTTTTTAGTTTAAGATTAAAGTATACTCTATATATATCTTTTATATTCCACTACTATTACTTTTAAATAAAAAATATTTTAATGTTACTTTGATTGTTAATCTAAAAAGTGTTTGTAACTATTGTAAATCAGTAAGTTAGTTTCAAAAGCTAATTTATTCTTCTGATTAGATTAACTGAGACCTAATGAGTCTTTTGAGAATCTAATTGAACCTTTACAGTTTTACAAATTCACTACAGTTTAACTTGTTATATAAATTGGGGATTTTAATAGAAATTATTTTTAGGAGAAATTTTAATTGGAACTCAATTTACCCCCCTCTTGAGTATCCACTCTGACCAACAAATAGTTATTGCTAATTAATAATAATTATTACAAATTATTACAAATTATTACTAATTTATAATTAATATTAATAATTATAACTAATTATTTGTAATTATTACTATTTATCAATAGTTAGTAATAATTTATATTATTTCAAAAAAATTAATCACTAATTATTTCAAATTCATATTACTTTATAAATAATATTTATAATTTATTACTAATTTCTATTAATTTTTATTTTTTTATTAATTTATAATAATTATTATTAATCTATACTTTTTATACTAATTTATTATAAATTCTTTTAATTTCATAATATTTATGGATTTATAACAATTTTATACTAGTTATTAATAATTATTACCAATTATTACTAATTATTACTAATTATTTCTAAATATTATTTATTTTTACTAATTTAAACTATTTGTTACTAATTACCACTAATCAATACTATTTTTTATTAACTTATAATAATTTATTCCCCTTTTTATCTTATTTTTAATTTCTATAATTTATATCTCATATATATTAGTTTATAATTTTTTATTAATTTATAACAATTTATTATATTTTATATAATTTTTTGTGAATTCTGCCAATTAATTAATTTTAATTATTTTATAATTTTTTATTTATAATTTTACAATTATTACTAATTATTTGTAATTATTAATAATTATTAATTACAATTACTAATTATTACTAATTAGTAAAAATTTATACTAATTTATACTAATTATTACTAATTATTTTTATGTATTTCTAATTAATACTAATTAATACTAATTATTAATAATGATTACTAATTATTACTAATAACGACTCATCATTAATAATTATTATGAATTATTACTTATTATTACTTATCATTACTAATTATTACTAATCATTACTAATTATTAATAATTATTAATAATTATTACTAAATTTTATTAAATTATTCTCATTTACACAAATCACTACTAATTTATACTAATTATTACGAATTATTAATAATTACACTAATTAGTACAAATTTTTATTTGTTTATAAAAATTTATTACTAATCATTACTAATTTTTATCAGTTTGTTATTAATTTGTACAATTTATAACTAATGTCTAATAGTTTATAATTTTTTATATTAATTTTTACTAATTTATAATAATTTATATTATTTTATACAAATTTATTGAAATTCCTATCAATTTATTAGTTTTTATTCATTTTTATTAATTTTTTACAAATTATTAATAATTTATTCTAATTATCAGAAATTATTTGAAATTATTATAAAATTTTACTAGATAATACTAATTATTACTATTTAATAATATTTATTACTAATTAACACTAATAAATACTAAAAAATACTAATTATTATTAGTTTATATGAATTATTACTAATTATTACTAATTATTACTAATTAATAATAATTATTACTAATTTTTATTAATTAACTATAATTATTATTAATTACACATAGATATTTCTTTTTACAAATAATTGAACAAAATTATTACAAATTCATCCTATTTACTTTTAAAATAAAAAAGAATACTGCTAAATAAAACAAAATATTTCTAAAACAAATTAATGTAGAATAAAACTAACTAATTATAATTAAATCTAATTACCACTAATTAATAATACATTTTACTAATTTAAAATTTAATAAATTAAATAAATAATAAAAACATTTATTAAATACCATAAATCTGAATCCTTTGGTGGATGCAAAGCTTAAAAGTTGTTCTTATATAAGATATATAACATTGAAAATTGTCAAGGGAAAAATATTAGAGTAGAATAGGAGATAGAAGATCATAGAAAAATTGAAATGGATAAAATTGCGGGGGTGTATATAGGATAGATAATTTGTAATGGGATTCCCTTCGTAAATAGTTCCACCTGAATTAATTATGGCAGCGGTTTAAAAAATTGACAGGACCAGTCACAAATAGCCCCTACCAACATTTTATTTATGATGGGAGAAAACCACGAAAAAATTTACAAAAAATAATGAAAATTATTTGGGATGAGTCCCAAAGAAAAAAACTAAAATTAGGAGACTGTATCTGTAACAGGTTTATATTCCCATCGCAAATAATCACCGCACAGTTTGGTGTGCACCGTGTGACAAAGGTTTTTTCTGACGAGATGATTTTCTAGTCATAATTACTTTTTTTACCAACTATTTTCGACGGGATATTCATTGAGTCACAAATAGTCTCTGTTGACCGAAAATTTCTGACGGGTTGATAACCCATCCCAGAAATCCATTTTCCCTAGTTAATGTTTTCCGAAGAATTGTATTTTTTCTTAATGAGTGTAAACTCATGCTTGGAAAACATAATTTAAATTAATTACAATCACTTATATAAAATTTATTTGAAAATAATAACATCAATTTTGAAATCATCATATTAATATTAGGTAAGGTTGAATTTTCTGTATTTTTATGAAATTTTTCAATTTTCAATTAATAGTCAAAATACAAAATTTAAACTAGAAATTGCCTTTAAATTTAACTTATTTAATAATTTAAATAATTTTTTTAATTATTTTAAAAAAATTACTTCAATCATGTATATATTAACCAAATTTAGGTCATTAGAATCATTTTCATTTTGAATATTTATATAAAAACATTCTAAATGTTTTAATATTTTCTCTTTGAAAACCAACATTCTCGTCAAATTTATGGGATTATCTTTAAATTTATTTTTTTCAATTCTATAAAGAAAATTTTTACTAATTGATTCCATTTTTTTAATCCACATAATATAGATTTTATAAAAAAGTAAAATAGTTTTTTTTTCTGAAAATAAATAGAGAAAACATTGGAAGTTATTTACCACACTTAAGGTTAAAATGGATTTACTTGGGGGTCAAACTAAAACGATAAGGGAGAAAATGACCTAAAACATGTATAAAATATATTTTATGGAATTATTTAGTACCTATAATATCAAAGGATATATACTAATCCATTATGAATCTTTTTATCATATGAAGAACATGGGTGTACCTTTTTCTTTTTCTAAGATTACAATTGTGCCACCCACACACATATAAAAGGCCACGCCACTCCTATTTTCTACAAACCATAAAACCCAATGGGTTCATCCAATACCTACCTAATAAACATAAAAAATTCCATAATCTCATACTATATTACTTACATTGGTCAGAAATTTATTCTTGGATGATTTTTGGTGAAAACCTAATGAGGTTTCCCAAAGAAGAGATAAAGTTCGTTAGTGATCATTTTCAGTGTATTACTTCTTCCACCTACATAAATTATTATTAATCCATGATGATATAAAAAAACTGATATACATCATATTCTATTAGGTTTTCATGTCAAGGGAATTAACTACAAACATACACAGTTCTATCAAATTGGTTACGAAATCATCATTTATGTGTACAACGGGTTACCGCCTTAGGTACTAATGTCATTATTTTTTCCATAACCACATATCATGGAGGGTAATTATGATGGATTTGAAGAATATACATGATATTAAATAAAAATATACCTATTTATTAGTTATATAATACATAATTTTGTTAATTTCCATCCCGTAGGGGATACGATAACAACACTCTCCTCTACAACGGACCACCTTCTCACGAAGTAATGTGATTCGTTTTTCACTAATGCTTTACATGGAAGTTAATAATGAGAAAAATAATGAGTATATGGGATATAACGTACATAATGATAATATTAATGACATTTTTATATTTTTTAAAAGAAATTAAATCATTTTATTTCATACCTTTTCACTCATATAATGTTGATAACATTGTTTGGGTACGTGTGGACTACCGCCTTCATGACATAATCTGATACTTTTCCATCCCCATACCACATGGATCATATATATAAGTATAATTTAGGAAATAATATGTAAAAAATAATATTATTATAATTATATAATCATAAAATATTACTTACATCCTTTCCATAATGATACTTGAAAAATGGAAACATTATCCAAGAGCACGTATGACCTACCATCTCAATTATCAAAACCAACATCATTTATCAAAACCAACTGTCATGATTGGTCAAAAATTTATGATTGATGTATAAAAAAGATAAATATGTCATTATTATCATTTTTTGTATGATGAAACTATATAATATGTTTATGAATCAAAACATTAATGACAAATCATGCTTGAGATAACAAGGCATTTAACACCTGAAACAGTAAAAAATAATAAAATATTATTAACCAATGGGTGATCTGATATTATAATAGGATAATTTATGGTAATATGAATATGGTTATGGTTATGAAAAGAAACATAACATGTTTATAAACATTATACATGATAATATTAAACATTTAACAAAAAGAATGTGTGAGTTAAGGGACTTCATCCCAATTTCCCTTAATTTTGGTATATAGTATTATTATGAACCAAATTTATTTTATATGGGGAATATATTTCAATTTTATTGTGTAATATCATTATATTTTAATAATTCATGGTAATTTAGGTTTCAATTTTGATTATTTCATACATGTGGATTTGAAGAAATGGGTATCTAATGGTAAAAAATTTCATAACTCAATTTCATTTCTTCGGGTTATGTTACTTCTTTATCATATTTAATATTCTATGATAATATTTGAAAAAATATTGATTATATTTTATTTTATTTACATTTTTTTATGTGTATATAAAATTGATACACATAAATGACTCGTTGATTAATTTTTAATTCCTCATTATGATCACTATAAGAGATTTTGTCACAATCTCATTGTAATCGAGATTGTTTTGTCTTGAATTTCGATTTAAGGAAATTATATAAATATTTAATAATAAACCCATCACATTTTATTATACATTGTTTATTCATGATATTTTCAAGTAATAATATTTCTTTTTTCAATCTATGGATCTTAAAATAATTGAGAAAATATTTTTTTTGAAATTTTGTCTTTATTTCACTCTTGTGTCAGAAATATTTTTTCTTCTAAAATTATGTTTTCTAAAAATTGTTTCAAACATAATTTTAACATTGTTCAAAGGAATTATTAATTAAATTTTATCTACTTTTCCTTTTTATAAAAGACATTCAATGTAATCTTCATGTCATTTTAAAAACAATACTTATTTGGATTTTACCAAAAATACAAATGGAATCATCGATTTAACATACTCGGCATGTAAAACCTTTCATTCCATCTTGACCAATCAATGATTTATATATTATTTTATAAGATTCAAATATTATTTTAAAAATTGACTTTAAAAAGTTTTGTAAACATTTAGTTTTAAAATGTGATTTTCAAAATGAAAAGAATATTTTATTCATGAATGTTTTTAATGATATATTTATGGTATATATATTAATTAATTATATCAACCAATTATTGTAATTATGATCCACTTGGTATATTTTTTATTTATATCATCATTTATGTTTTATTAAATTGTTTATGATGACATTAAAAACTGAATGTTTTGACATTCAGTTTCTTGATTCATTTTTATAGTCATTTAATTTCTCTTGAAATATTCACTTTCATGTGATCAATATTCATTAAATTTCCCCTAAATATCAATATTATTTATAATGGATATGTTTATGTCGTAAATTTTATATCATTTCTACATATGTTTTTCTACATTGATTGATATTTTTTATCTAGGGAAATACTGATAAATATGTGTTGTTTAATCAATATATATTTGATAATAAGTTACATTTTTTAAGAAATAAATATATTATTAGATATATGATGAATGCATTGGACATGAAGACACTGGTGGTGCTCGGTTAACAATAGAACATTGATGCATCATTTGTCATGTGAGTCGAATTAGTATGAAATAATTAAATAGGATTCTACCTGCAGTTTCAAAAAATCTTGTTAATGATCTTGATAGTAGTGTTATTCTGATTACAGAGATTATGATTTTCAATAATTATGAAATTTCTTCCCTAAAAATTCATTTATTTTTATCTATGTGATTTTCACAATAATATTATATTTGGATGCATTTCATTCTCATATTATTTATTAAATGTAATGTGTTTTTAGTTCTTTATCAGGACAAATGAATTATGTCTTATCTAGATATAATATCCAAGTTATAGAATAAATGGAATGTTTTTTAAGTTATTTATAATGCCTTATTGATTATATATTCACTTTTCATGATAGTAAAATTATTTAAATGGAATATTTTTTCATTTATTTACCTTTCTTGGTTTTTTATTCTTATTGAATCATGATACATTCCACTATACATAACCCTTAATGAGAATTTGGGATCAATCTTATTTTTTTACATTCCCAGGAATCCATGATGCGTATTGTGACTGATATGAAAAGATATGATAGTGGGAATAATTTTAATCTCAAATTGTATTATTTTTTAAATATAACATTAGAATCATGTATGTAACTAGTTTAGAAAGACTACTAACATATGTGGTCGTTAAAGATGATACTATGTGTATCTTATGCTAATTTAATGAAGTATACACCGACTTCGGGCTATTGGGGAAAGGGTTTTATAAAATTGGTATTAGTGTATGTTTAGTATAAACCATTAGAACTAGATTAATTAAAAGATGAATTACAGAACATAACACTATGATAGACATTGATGATATGTATAGAATAACATTGTAGATTTTTTTGTAAATTATAGATTATGTTGTTATTCTTGTAAGTAAATCCTAATATGGATACTATAATTAGACATAGTTCTATATTAGGTTTACATAAGAGTAATAAATCCACAAATGATGCATTGGGATTAAAAAAATCATCTTATGGTGCATGAAAACGGTCCTTACTACAAACTAAGTTTCACACCTACTAGATATATTCTTAGGATAATTCATATTTTTATTACAAATCCTTATAAAGGATTAGAATTCATAATGACAAAAAATAACCTAGGTTATAACAATTGTGTCTTATATTTAAAATAATCTAACGTGATAAACAATTATATAATTTATCTTATGGTTTACTCACAATGATTATTGTTTCTGACACTATGATTTTTGGTTTTTTTTCAATGGTTGTAACTTGAAGGATTCATATTAACATTGAATTTGAAGGACAAGGTGGTGACTAGAGAAACCAAATGGGATGACTAGAGGATTGAATGATTCATTATTATTCCTAATAAAGTTTCCTGATATATTATTAAAAATATATACCTTAATGCACTCTCAAACTCACCAAAGATGATAAGGATAGAGTTTGTAAAGATCTCTAATGGCGGTGACCATTGAGAAAAGAAGGCTTTATTTACACCATATAAGGAATATGGAAATAGTAACCAAAGAATATTTCTCAATGGAATGGGAAAATGATTTATTTGTAGAAAATAATGAAATAATGGAATTATTTTAATATGAGAAATTAATATTACAATGGATGTAAATAAATCCCCTCCTATGGATCTATTTGTATGTTTTTTATCTTAACTATTTGGAATATAGGCATTATCCAAGTCAATTTAATCTTATAATGGTTAAAAATTGCCAAAGGAAGGAAATATGTACAAATAAAATCTGAAATTATTTATGTATTGGGAATCAAGAATTATATAATATAATTATTATTAATATTGGTATTTTTGTATAAAAATTATAAAAAAATTATGAATTTTGTTATATTTCACAAGCATATATATCTTAATTAACATAAGTGTTATTTGGGGAAGAATGAAATTACATTTTGAACATGATAATAATGTTATTGGTAACATTAAGGATTATAATATCATTGTAATTGTAGTAATTATGGGTTATTTGAATTTTGGACCATTATTAGAATTATATTAAATAGTGTTAGAAAAAGGACATACCCCATACCGGGTGACAACCTATCCAATGTGAGAAGGTTATGGCACATGAACCAAAAACTGAACAAAGATATGGTTTTAACACCTACCACTGTCATGCATGATTTTCAAGTTAATACTTAATTGTTTTCAGATAAATTATTTTATAAATAAATAATAATGTTAAACCTATGGTCTTACTGTTGAGGTTTGAATATTAATTTATTGTATTGGATAACTACTGCTGACTATATTGGATCTTGAAAATAGTTATAGACATACCGAAATACATTTTAATATTTTCTGGAAATTTATATCCATTATAAGTGAATTTTAATGATTTCAGAATAAAATATTCATTTTTGCATATTCATTTTTTGGAGTAAGCGATGGATTGTAAATTAATTAAACCATATCCAATGGATGAAATTGTTATTATGAAATTTAAATGAATCAAGTAAGTATATTTAATTATATTCATATATAATAAAATTATTTTCCAATTTAGTGAAAATAATCATGAAAAAGTATGTTATCTTATTACAATCATATTCTCAGAATCAAATGGCCATTTAAATCATGACATATTAAGGTTTTTCAAGTCCATATGTTTTTATTGACCATTCTATTTCTTATGAGGAATGACCTATATTAGTCTCTATAATTATTTAAACATTTAATCTATGTCTATATATTCAATTTCCACTAATTTTATCCTACATAGAAACATAATTATTTATTATTCCACAGGACCATTGAACTTCCCTTTCTCTCTTATTAAGAGAATATTTTAATTACCATTTTTACAATACATGTTTTCAAAAATTAATTTTTAAATATCAAACCCTTGAATACAAAGATCAATTTTATGTAGATTGGAACCAATTTATTTAAGGTTGGGAGATTGTAACAACCTAAAATTATAAAATAATAACATTTTATTCATTAGCATATGTGACATGAAAAACTAATCCTAAACAAGCCACAAAATATATATCTTGAAAATTAATATATTAAATATTTTATAAAAACTGAAAACCTGAGAATAAATATACCATAATATCATATAACATGTTTACCTATCAATTTAATTTGTTTAATAAATTATTAAAATCATGATGATCTATTTATTAGAAATAAAATATAAATATTTTAAAATAAAAGAAATGATTTATAAAAAAATATTTTTTCTAAATGACTATTTAGTCATGAAATGAGAGTATTTTTATGATTAAAATTTCACCATTTATAAAATTAATTTGGAAACAAAATATTATTTTTAAATTATTTTATCCAAATTATAATAGGGTGAATATTTGGTATTTTTCGGAAATATTTCATATCCCGATGAATACTGAGAATTACCAACTTTTAATTGGAAACGTCCTTTTCATTTATATAATTTAAAAACATAAATTATATTTTGAATTTATTTAAAACTAAAATTAATAAAATTATATATATATTAATCCAATTTAGGAAACTAGTGTCATTTTCATTTGGAAATTTATATAAAAACATTATAAAATCTGTTAAATTTTCTCTTTGAAAACATGATTTCACAACCACCTCTAGGGGATTAATTTTAAATTTAATTTCACCACTTATGTAAATTTAATATCTAATAATAGATGAAATATTCGAAATAATAATAATTTATATTTTATAATAAGTTAATTATAATGTTTTACCAAAATAAATAGTGAATCATGTAACCGTTATTTACCGCAGTTAATGTAAAAATGGATTTTTCAGGGGTTATACTAAAAAGATGAGGGGTAAAATGTCTTAAAAATTTTATAAAATCAATTATATTGACATATATATACTATATATTGTATAATTTGTTTAAATACAATATTTTGTATTCTTCTAGAATGTAAAAATTGTGGTTACACATTTTTCTTTTCAAACATTACAATTGTGACACTCCACTCGATTATAAAAGGCCACCCATCTCCTCTCTCATACACACCATAAAACATTTTTGGTTTAGAAAATCAGGAAAAATTACACTTCAAAACATCCCTAATATAATCCTTTAATCCTCAGGTTTTTTATAATTCAAAACATGGAAGGAATTTGGTGCATACCTAAGGTTGTTACCTAAAAAAGAGTTAGAGATATTTAAGGAGCATTTTTCTTTTACTTCATCATCCACCTCCATAATTTATTATTAATAAATTATGACATAATATCCTTATTATATTGAAAATATATGGATTTTTTAATATTATGTTAATTACTTAGAACCATCCAATCTTTAATAAAATGGGTTACCGAATCAATATTTGTGTGTACGGGGGACTACCTTCTCACGAACCGATGTCATTCACATTTCAATTTTCACCACTCACAATTGGGTATTATTATGAATATAATGTAAATATATACTATATTTTTAATATAATTATACATATATAGTAATTATATAATATATATAACTTTTACTTTCCATTCCATAGGGGATATGATACCGTTGATCATGTGTACATCAGACTACTACCTTGTGAAGCGATGCGATTCGGTTTTCACTAATTATTTACATGGAAGGTAATATGGATAATGTTAATGAATATATGTAAAACAAATGACATAGATATGATATTAATGACTTATTTATTATTTTTAAATTATAATATTTTATTTTAATTCTTACCTTTTCGTTCCCTTAATGATGATAACAGCATTCCTATAATTGAGTACCACAACCGTCATGAAGTGATGCGACCCTTTTTCTATCCCCCAACCACATGGATGATATATATAAATATATTTAGAAAATTAATATGGTTTTTATGAAAACATTATAATTATTTTAATATAAAATATTAAATTCATTCTTTCCATAATTATCATTGAAAAATAAAAATTTTACTCATGTGTTTGTATGACCTTCTGTCTCCATGGTCGTAACATACTTAATTTATCTAAACAATATTTAATGACTGGTTATTAATATATAATTTATTTATATATATGATAAATGTTTCTTTATTATTATTCTGGTGGTGGTAGAACTATATAATAAGCACATGAACCGTGGAATTAATGACAAAACATGCATGTGAAAATAAGGCAGATAACACCCCAAATAATGAATGTAATGAAATATTATTAATGAATGAGTAATAATAATCTATAATAAGATCATATATGATATTATAAATTTGAATATGGTTCTATTATATATTTATAACTTTATTAAACCAATATACCAGTTGTAAAATCATTTTCAACGAAAATGAAGTTTGAGGTAAGAGACTTCTTCCCAATTTCACTTCATTGAGTAATATAGTAATTTTATACACATAATTTCTTTTATATGATGTATATACAAACACTTTTACCTATAATATCAGGAATAAATAATAATTATTTTCATTTTATGTTTCAATTTTAATTATTTAATCCAAGGGGATTTGACATAAGAAATACCAAGTGGGAAAAAATTTCATAACACAAATTATTTTCATTAGGTTATATTAATTCTTCATGATCATTGATATTGCATTATTATGTATGAAATGAGTTTTTAATATATTGTGTTTCAATTCATTTTTATGTTGATTTATATTTTATACACACTATATTTTTATTTATTAATTCTCACATCATCATTATTGTCATTGTAATAGTTTATTTCATAATCTATTTCTAATCAAGATGTTTTATTCATTAATTTCAATTGAAGGAAAATAATCTAAATATATACAAATAAAACCATTTTATTTTGTTCACATCTATTTATACATGTACTTTTAAATTAATATTATCATTTTTACACTATTTAGGAAATAAAATAATTGAAATGTTTTTTTATGAAAATATGACTTTATTTATCTCTTCAATCCAAAATTTGTTTTCATCCGAAAACTTGTTTTCTAAAAATATTTTCAAAAATATTATTAAACTTTTCCAAATTATTTATTAAATTAATTTTGAAAATTTTAAATTTTTACAAAATATTTTGAAATCAACATTCATGTCTGTTAGTCGATGTGGACCCTCAAGAGGGGGTGAATTGTGTTCAAATTAAAAAATTCTGTTAAAATGGATTCTATTAAAATCCTCAAATTTAAATAAAATGTTAAACTGTAGTGAATTTATAAAGATTTTAAGTCTTCAATTAGTTTCTCAAGAGATAGATTATTTCTCAGTTAACTCAATCTAAAGATTAATTAACTTTTGAAACTAAACTACTAGCTAACAAATGTTATAAATAGATTCCAGTTTAACTATCAGAGTTAATTTAAAATATATTACTATTTAAAGTAATTAGCATCGGAATATTTAATATAGTTTAAAAATAAATAAACAATCACAGCCATTTTAACCAAGAGGTTCAGTCTCAAGTCGAGACTTAGTCCTCTCAAATAGTTTATATAAAATTTGATCCACACCCTGGATCGGGGAAAACAACAGTACACAAACTATTCAAGAACTAAGACCTCTACCACAGTTCTTCATGGAAAAAACAAACAGTAGCATACAGGCTATCCAGGTCACAATTTACCTCTACCACTATTGACATGGGGATACAAGAGAGTAAGAGATAGATTGAGTGAGGATTTGTCACACACTTGCACGTATATTCCTCTCATTTCTGTATTATCTTGTACTTCCTTTTATACCTTGAGCTCCGACAATGGGAATCGTTATCTTTTTATAGGTACTTGGTATAGTTCCTGAAATTCCAACCACCATCATTAATTAATATCAGGTGAATTAAAAACATCAAATATGACTATTTATAAATAAACAAATAGAAATAGAGGTTTGAGAAATGGTGACTGGTTTCCATCGGTAATGGTTACTACTTGTAATGGTAGCTTTCTTGAGTTGGTCGCTCCTTCTATCAGTAGATCCTCTTATCGGTAGCTCATTCTGTCGGTAGCTCCTTCTCTTTGTATCTCCTTCTATTGTAATGATAGATGTCAGTCTGTGTCAGTGGACTTGTATCGGTAGAATTTGTTATTCTATATCGGTGGACTTCATATCGGTAGCTATTTATCTATCTATTTGTATCGGTAACTAGTATTGGTAACTATGTACCAGTGAACATGTCTCACCTGAAGCTTAGTTTATCAGTGTCCTTTACTTATGGGTAGACTATGTACCGATAGGTCTGTATCAGTCGACTTGTGCATACCAGAAGACTTGTATACCAATGTACTTATCCTTATCGGTAGCTGTGTATATTTTTGTCTGTATCAGTAGCTATGTGCATACTGGTGGACTTATGCATACCATTAGAATAAAAACTTATCTATTATATGAAAAACATATCCACATAGAGTTATAATTATTTCAAAGTATGTATAAACATAGATAAACAATTATTAACATATTCCAATGATTATTTTGATATTTTTATCAACTTAATAGAACGAAATTATAGATTTAAAGGCTAATTTTTATAATGATAAAAATTATTTTGGATTATCAAAGCATTGTAAAGCATAATTGAGATTATCAAAACAGGCAAGTTCATCAATCTCCCCATTTTGGATAGTCACAACTTATGGTATTGTAATCCAAATTTTTTATTAATGAATCAGTATAAAATAAAATGGTTTATATTTCTCAGTGTGAGTAATGAAATTTTCAAATGTGAGATTTTTAATGTATCATAGGATATAGTATTAAAATCAATTGAATAAGAGGTAGCAAATGTATTAGAATTAGAAGAGAAATGTGTCAGAGAATAGAGTAGCACATGAACATGTATCAAAGGTAAAATTAAAAAAAAATTACTAGAGGTATGAAACAACTGTATAAGAGATATAAAACAAATGTACCAGAATATTTTAAGCTCATGTAAATTTTATCCTCAGAGGTCTCATATTTCTCACACTTTAGATTATTTCCCCCCCTTTCCATTCCTTATATTTCTCATATTTCTCCCCCTTTGTGATTAGCAAATATTGGGAAACAAAGAATGAGAGAAGTAACAGAAGGGAAAAGAAGAAAAGATCATATATATTACTTGGGGAAAAAAGATACAGAGAAATACATAATTGAAACAAAAAAAGAGTACAAGTGAATCATATCAAAGGATCTACCCACAAATCAGTCCACCTCTTGAATGTCCACTATGGATTTGGCTTGGGGATCGGAGGGAGATTCAGGCTGGGTAGTTTCAGTAGAAGGCTAGGGAATTCCAGAAAGCACTGATAGAGGATTTGTAATAGAGATTGTCCATGGAATGTAGTGGGTATCTCTCTGGGTGATCGTAGGAGTGAGGCTCCAGATTGCTTGGAATTGAGTCATATGAGGAATGGAGGAAGACAGAGTAGAGGTAGGCAGGGATTGAGGTGTAATGATAGGAGTACTATCTGCATGAAAAAATAGAAGTAACAGATTCCTAAAGTCAAAAATAATCCCTCATCCTCTTTCTATAGAAGAAATGAAGTCCTCCTTGTTTTCCATAAACTTGTCTAGAGATGGAGTCAACTCCCTGAACATGCTGACTTGTTATTTGAAAGCCTGAGTGAGTGGGGGTATCATCATGTTCTCTAATATAAGCTTGAAATGGTTGTTAAGATGATTCTTGGTATAAACCCTTTGGAAATAGTAATCCACTTTGTCTTTTACCTCTTTCTGAGAAGCATTGGCTTCTAAAATAAAATTATGAAAAAGTTTTTTGATATCCCTAGTGGTAGTCACCACTTGGGTCAAAGAGGAAGAATCTACTGAGCCACTGGTAGAAGAATGGCCAATATCTTCTTTAAGTATAGCTCTAATCTGATCAATATCTAAAGAGGGTCTGGTAGAAGTTAGAGGTGCAATAGTAAAGGAAATCGTTTCCTTAAAAGATTTAGTCAGTCAACTTATGAGATTTTTCACAGGAAAATACTGGGTGATGACATGTTGTTCCATTGAATTCTTAAATCCCTCAAAAACATCAACAAATTTCCTTACTAAACCTTTAATGAAATTGATATCACCACTCATTTGAGCATGAGAACTACTCAAGGTAGTTAGTGAGGCAACATAATGCTTCAAGGAAACAAAATCTCTTGTCTAGCTCTCATTCTGAGTATGACATACACTTATCTAATTTATCATATCATTCATAGTGCCTGACATCGTACACCCTAGAGAGAGTTATAACGATTTTTCTATATTTCTCATCTCTACAACAAAGAAATTCTTGAGATCTACAACAGATACAGTCCAAGTGTCCTTCAGCTCAACTTTTAAAGACTCTAGATCAGCCTTATTAACAAGATAGTTAGGAACAACTACAGGTGCTCGTTTTGTCACAATACTAGGCATAGGGTCATTCATAATAGATTAAATGGATGAAATCAAAGAGGTTTCCATTCTTCTGATCTCTTCAATAAAGGAGGTCTTAAGATCAGACTTCAACTGCTCTAGATCATCATTCCTTACCACATCCTCAGGTAAAAACTCAGAAAAGATATCATAGTTAAGATGTGGTCTATTCATGGGTGTATCATCTTTAGAATCTGGCTAGTCCATCCCACAAACAACAAAACCTAGGGCTTCTGCCCAATATTTAATTCCATCACCTACTAAAACATTTCATAGTATAGTTGGTTGCTCCCACTAAATCAGTGCATTGTCTTCTATAGAAATAGGACCATCAGAAGCTCGGTCTTCCTAAGAAGTGTCTTCCACAACCATCTCTATATATCCAACAGTAGGAGGATCCTTAGGAATAGGTTCAGGTCTATCTACTTCAACAAGAATAGACTCTAGCACAGCAGTACTTCAAATCAATGGACTCAAACTCAAGGTGGCAGAAGGAAATTCATCAGTTTCAGATTCATCTTCTTCCTCATTTTATGGATCAGGCTGGTCTTCCTCATTTACAGGTGCTTCTTCATTTCTCTCTTCTAAGTCTGTTTCCTTTTCAGATGATACAATTTCAGCAATAGGACATGAAGGCAAGTATGGATCCCTCCATCAGCTATAGAAGTATCCTCCTCATTAGTATATTCTCTATAATGAGGATCTTATTCATCAGGTTCTAGACCTGGATCCCTCACATCCTTAGGCATAGAAGGATGATCCACAGGATTAAACTTATCATATATATTCTCATCATCACTAACCCATTCTCTACTCCATGGATTCCTATTGATATTCATGTATTTACAAAGAGTACTTTTGATGAAAAAATTGTTCATTACCACTACTGTCTCATCCTGAGACTCAGCGAATCCCATCACTTTGATTATAACCAAAATTAACTTTTCCAAGAATAAAGCATTGGACATTGATTTGGTCCTGGTCATATCCTCAATATGAGTCATTAAGAGTCTACACAGATTAACCTTAACACCATGTCTTAACAGATGCAACAAATAAATAACATCGTATTTCAAATTTGCAAAGTCCCCCCTTCTTGGATTTAGAACATGTTGGATGAACATGAATAGTAACCAGTTCTCTCCATCCATTTCTATAGTAAGCACCTTTCATGGTGTACCATCTCATGTTAATTCTTCCAAAGAAGCTTTATATTCAAAGATGTCACTTATAAGATGTACCGATTTAGAGAAATACCAAAACTTGCCTTCATGTATAACATTCGGGCACTCAGCTCAATCAACAAAGGAAAAGATATTGTCCTACCATTTACTACTGATACCATCCTGTTCTCACCATTGGATTTCTCAAATCAAATGAACTCATAAAATTCTTTTACCATCTTAGAATAATAAGGACCATTATTGATCGAGAAGCATTCTACCCATTTTTGATCTACCAGTTATTCCAGAACTAAAGACTTATAAGACAAAAACCATTCCATGAACATCTCTTTCACAAATACTATTTCCCATTGAAAGAGATGTGGATTTAAAGGTTTCTTTACTTCACTTCCACCACTATACTCTCCTTTGAGTCTCTTGGTATTCATCTCATCAGCCTTATCGTTGACGGATGGTTTCTTTACTCTTTCATTTTGCAAATCGCGAGGCTTAGGGTTCATTGATATTGGAGCAAAGTCTTGAAGGTAAAGGGTTAAAGGTGGATTGAGAGAGGTCAGATCATGTGTTCTAACATTTAGGAATCACAAAATAAATAAATAAAACATAATAGGTAAATTATAAATGATACAGATTCCAATGTATAACGATATAGAAGTTTAAAAACAGCGATATCCTAATGGTAGGGTATACCAGTGCGGATTCCTAATGGTGAGGAATTCTAATGGTGAGGTCCACCAACATTGAGGTATAGCAGTTAGGTTCATACCAGTGAGGTATAACAGTGAGTTTTCTAATAGTGAGGTTTCTAGTGGTGAGTTTTCAAACGGTAAGGTTTCTAACGGTGAGGTTTCCAATGGTGAGGTTTCTAATAGTGAGGTTTCCAACAGTGAGGTTTCTAACGGTGAGGTTTCCAATGGTGAGGTTTCTAACTGTTAGGTTTCCAACGGTGATGTTTCTAATGGTGAGGTTTCTAACATACAATGTATATTATTCCTAACTCATATCTAATGTAACTTAACTTATCCGAACATAACGTTTTGGTGAATATGTCAGTTAATTGATGTTCATTACCAATAAATTCAAGAGTAATATCACCTTTTGGTAATGATCTCTCAGAAAGTGGTTACTTATAACAATGTGTTTGGTCCTATAGTGAGAAATAGGATTCTTAGAGATGTTAATTGCACTAGTGTTATCATAATTTATAGATACATGTCTAAATTAATATCCGTAGTCCAATAATGTATGTTTCATCCACAGAATTAGTTCACAGAAACTACCAACTGCAATGTATTCTACTTCAGAAGTAGACAATCTTCTGGTTTATGATAGTCTTCATTCCCTTCCCCTAGAGTGTTTATGTCTGGTTCAAGGGGATTCCCTTGGCATGCACCTCTTTCCCCCCCCCCCTTGAAGTGCATTATTTGGTTCCTCTTGTTATCCTTTAAAATAATAATAAAAATTAACTTTCAGACCAATCTAACTTGAAACCAGCAAAGTCAGCATCTGATTAACTCATTAAGTCAAAAGATTTTCCTTTTGGATAAAACAAACGTAAATTGGTAGTATGTTTAAGATATTTGAAAATCCGTTTAACATCAATTAAATTAGATTCTTTATGATTAGCTTGAAATCATGGACACATGCATATACTAAACATAATATCTGGTCAACTAGTAGTAAGATAAAGTAGACTCCCTATCATACCTCTGTAGTTGGTTTGATCCACTGGTTTTCCAGTTTCATCTGTATCTAACATAGAAATACTGCTCATCGGTGTATCACTTTCCTTAATACTATCTAAAACAAAACTTTTTAAAAGATCCTTTGTATAAATACATTGGTTTAAAATAATACCATTTTCATTTTGAAAAACATGAAATCCATGGAAGTATTTGAGTTCTCCCGTTAAACTCATTTTAAATTAATTTTTCATACTCTTTGAAAAATCAGTACATAATGAATTTTTTTAAGATCC
Source organism: Viscum album (assembly GCA_963277665.1). Classification (NCBI taxonomy): domain Eukaryota; kingdom Viridiplantae; phylum Streptophyta; class Magnoliopsida; order Santalales; family Viscaceae; genus Viscum; species Viscum album. Next base: position 1,077,568,150 of record OY728145.1, on the reverse strand, counting down.
AAAAATTATATCATCAACATTGATTTGAACTATCAAAACATATTTGGAAATTATTTTAATAAAGAGAGTTGATCAGCAATCCCATTACAAAAAGATTTTTAAATAAGAAAACTACTATGTCTATCATATAAAGCTCGTGGGGCTTGTTTCAAACCCTATAAAGATTTAGAGATATTAAAAAATAGATTTTGAAAATGAGGATTAGTAATTCCAGGTGGTTGTTCAAAAAAAAATCTTCAATTATAAAACCATTTAAAAAATTACATTTAACATCCATTTAATATAACTTGAAATTCAGATGAGCTGTATAGGCAAGTATAATCTTAATAGCTTCTAATATAGCTACATGTACAAACGTTTCCTCATAGTCTATTCCTTTCCAATGACTATACCCTTATGAAACTAACCTTGCTTTGTTTCTAACTATGTTTTCGGACTCATCAACATTTTTTCTAGAAACCCATTTAGTGCATATGGTCAATGTGTCCTTAGGTATATCTACTAATTCCCAGAATTTGTTTCTTTCAAATTGATTTATTTCTTATTGCATATCCATAACCCAAAATTCATCATTGATTTCATCATAGATATTAGTAGGTTCTAACTGTGAAAGAAATGCTTGATGTTCAACCTAATTTCTATGAGAAGTTATAGTCTATGTCCCTCTATCATTATTACCAAAAAAGACATCTAAAAGATGATTTATTAGAATCCAAGTTGATTTAGTAAAGGTAGGACTATAACTTTCCATTTCTTCTCTGTGCTTGTGTTCACCAGAAATAGATTTTGGAATATTCCAAGAACTGGTTCCCTTTACAAAAGGTTCACTATATTTCTCATTAAGGTCTAGAATAGACACATCTTATTCAAGATTTTCAAGAGAAGACTTAGGTTCATGCTGATCAGTTTCATCAAATTTGATGTGAAGAGATTCTTCCACAAATTTGGTTCTATTGGTAAAGACTCTATATGACTTCATGGTTATAGAGTAACCTAGAAATATTCCCTCATCACTTTTAGAAGCAAACATGTCAATCTTATCCTTAGTATTAAGAATAATGACTTTTCAACCAAAAACTTTGAAATAACTCACTTTAGGCTTCCTATTATTTCACAGTTCATAAGGGGTATTTTTGAGAACAGGTCTAATCAAAACTCTATTTATAATATAATAAGCTATATTCACAACTTCAGCCCAATAAAGAAACAGGTAAATCATACTCATTAACCAATGTTCTTTCAATTTCTTGAAGGGTTTTATTCCTTCATTCTACTACACCATTCTTTTGAGGTGTCCTAGTGGCAGAAAAGTTGTGACTATAGCCATTGTGTGAGAAATAATATTCAAACTCATGATTTTCAAACTCATGGTCATGATCACTTCTCAAGGTTTTTAACTGATGTCCACTTCGGTTTTCTAAAGACTTGTAGTATTTAATAAAGTACGAACATGCTTCACTTTTGTGAGTAAGAAAGTATACCGAAGTGTATCTAGAAAATTCATCTACTAAAACATAGATATAGTGCTTTCCATTTAAACTAGATACTCTAGAAGGTATAAAAAAGTACATGTGAAATAACTCGAGAGGTTGAGAAGTTAAAACTTCTTTCTTTAATTTGAATGAAACTTTATGTTTCTTTCACTTTTGACGTGAAGGACAAACTTTGTCTGATTGGAATTTTAGTGGAGGTAGGTCTCTAACTAAATTTTTCCTAGTAAGTTTTATAATTGAATGATCATTTAAGTGTCCTAATCATTTGTGCCATAGCCAAGAAACTCTATAAAAAGCATTTAAAGAAGAAAAATTTTTCATGGCTAATGAATTTAAATCTACAGCATAAACATTTTCATTTCTTAAGGCAGAAAATACCAAAATATGATTAGAATTAAAACATTACAAGCATCATTTTAAAATTTAACATTGAAATTATCATCACACAACTAAGAAATACATAACAAATAATATTTAATCCCATCAACAAATAACACTTTTGACATTAAAATTGAATCAGTGTTACCAATATGGCCTAAGCAGGTGATTTTTCCTTTTAAATTATCACCAAAGTTGACATGTCCTCCATCAACATTGAATTTTTTTTGAAACATGAGTAATCTCCAGTCATATGCCTTGAACATCCACTATCCAAGTACCATATCTTCTTATGGGAACTCTTTAGGCAAGTTTCCTAAAAAATAGGTTTAAATAGGAAATGATTTTGGTACCCAGATTTTCTTGGGTCCAGACAGGTTAGCAAGCAAAAATTTTGGTACCCAGATTTGTCTCATGGTTTTTATATAATCAATAGAATAAATTTACATTGAAATATAAAAATTGTTTGATATATAACTATGTGAATAGATGGTTGAGACATAGGAATTTCTAGAGCTAGAACTAGAAGCACACTGTCCAGATTTTGTAATCAACTTATTTTTTGTAATCTGTCTCTGTCCAGGTTGTTATCCCAAACCAGTAGTGTACATTGGTGCCAATTGTTATTCAAGAATTTGAGTCAGATTATTCCTTCCATTTTTGAAATTCTCTAATAATTTTCTAAGTTTCTCATTGGAAAATTTCAGTTCAGTATTTTCTTTTAATAGTCGAGCATACTTTTCCTTTTCTACTTCTAGAGCATATTGGATAGTACTAGATAATGAATCATGTTTCTTTAAGGATTTATACTTATATTTCATCTCATAGAATGTTTCATCGATAATATTACAGTATTCAAATAATTCATTACTAGACTTGTTTTCAGATTTACAATCAGAATCAACTCCAGAATAATAAGAATTTAAGGTAGGAGTATCCAATGTTACCTCAGATGTGTTTGTCTTGAAACACATATTAGAATTTTGAGATTTTTCATCCTTAGTTGAGTCAGAGTCACTTGACCTATCTTATAATGGACTCCAGGTTTCTTTCATAGCTTTCTTATATTTTTTATCCTTATAGACGTATTTATTCTTGTACTTCAATTTTGGATATTCATCCTAAATGTGTCCTTTCATTTTCCATTCATAGAACACTAACAAATCATCCTTGTCATCATTCTTCCAATATTTCTTCTAATTACCTCACGGATCAATTTTCCCCTTATAATTTGGATTTATGAAAAATTTCTTCTTCCTATAGAATTTCTTGAATCTCCTTTCTATTTGAACCATCTCTTCATCACTATTGGAATCTAAACCTTCACTTGTTGATATTTCAGTGGGTATGTGAGCTTTATCTTTGTCCATGCTCTTTGATGTAGTAGACTTAAATGTCACAGACTTCCTATTTGGTTCATCATCTTCCTCCTTGTTTACCTTCAGTTCTTCTTCATACATCATTAGCATAACAATCATATCTTTAACAGGTAGTGAACTAATTTCACGCGATTCTCTTATAGAGACTGATGTTCCTCTATATATTTATAGAAGACATCATAATATCCTCATGATTTTCTCTTTTGCAGGAACGGATATTCCCAGTGAGCTCATTGTATTTAAAATTTCATTGAACCTGAGATACCTGCCAGAAATAGGTTCATTAGGCTTTATTTTAAAATTATCATATTTAATAGTGTAGGTGTTCAATCTCATTTCATTATCATTGGTTTTTTCCTCATGGGAAATAGCCAAGGTATCCCAAATTTCATAAGCTATTTTATAGGTAGATATTTGATTATATTCTTCATCTCCTAAAGCACAATACAAGGCATTCATTTCATTACAATTATTATTGTAAGATATTTTCATAGGTTCCTCCCAAGTAGTTCATTCAGTTTCTGGAATCTTATAATGAGTCGCTATAGAATTCCAGATATCAAATACCAGACTTTCTAAATGAATTATCATTTTCAGTTTCATTGGGAATAATTTACACCATTAAAGAAAGGTGTCATGTTAGTAGCATAACCTTATAGACTTTTATCCATAAATATATTTTAGTAAATACATTTAATGTGATAAAATTTAGAACTAACAGAAATTCAAAATATTTAGGATACAACTAAAATCATTGTTGAAAAATATAGTGTTTGGAAATAATTTATTAGGAACAATCCTCTGATACCAAATGTTAGTCAGAGTGGACACTCAAGAGGGGGAGCGAATTGAGTTCCAATTAAAAATTTCTATTAAAATGGCTTCTATTAAAATCCCCCAATTTAAATAACTAGTGAAACTGTATTGAATTTATAATGATTGTAAGTTTTAAATTAGTTTCTCAAGAGATTTATTATTTCTCAACTAACTCAATCTGAAGATTAATTTAATTTTTAAACTAACTTACTGGCTAACAAAAGTTATAAAGACTTTCTAGTTTAACTATCAGAGTAACTTTAAAATAGATATATATTTAAAGTACATAGAAATGGAATATTCAATATATTTTAAAAAAATAAAAAAGAACATCAGTTTAACCAAGAGGTTTAGTCTCAAGCTGAGACTTCATCCTCTAAATTTTTTTATATAATATTTTATCCACACCCTGGATCGGATTAAACAATAGTACACAGACTGTTTAGGTACTAAGACCTCTCCACATCTCTTCGTGGAAAAAACAAATAGTAGCACATAGTCTATCCAGGTAACAATTGACCTCTACCACTATCTACAGTGGTATACAAGAGAGTAAGGGACAAATTGATTGAATATTAATAAATCCTTTAGTTCAGCACAAGAGACAGGGTGTGCTTAAAAATATAGAGCACACATTGCTCAAAATGTAAAAAAATGAAACACAGTAGTGCTGAATAAGTATATATGAGTTTTGAAGGCTATATGTGTTGTGAGTGAAGCTTTGGACTCCTTGGATTGATTTAGATGCAGCTTTGAGTCCTTCTATGGTTTTTGTTAAGAAAAAAGAGTCTTGTTTTGGTATTTTACATCCATTTTAGAAGTTATGCTCGAGTCAGAGAGTGTTCTTTGTAAAATTTGAGCTTCTTCTTTAAAAACATCTACTTGATGTGTATGAATGTTCTTTGAGTTCTTCTTGTGTTCTACTTTTGGATTTTCACTTCAGGTGTCACACACTTGCACGTATATTCCTCTCATTTATTTATTAGCGTATTCATCCTTTTATACCTTTAGCTCCGACAATGAGAATGATTACATTTTTACAAGTATGAGGTATGGTGCCTGGAATTCCAACACTATCATTAATTAATAGCAGGTGAATTAAAAACATAAAATATTTTTGTTGCTATTTAAAAAATAGAAATAGAGTTTAGATAAATGGTGACTGGTTTCCATCGGTAGCTGTTATTCCTAGTAACAGTAGCTTGCTTGAATCTGTCGCTCCTTCTATCGGTAGCTCCTTCTATTGTAACAGTAGAAGTTTGTCTGTGTCAGCAGACTTGTATCAGTATACTTTTTCTTTTTGTATCGGTAGAATTTATATTGGAAGTTATCTGTATGTCTGTTTGTATCGGTAACTAGTATAGGTAAATATGTACCAGTGACCTTGTGTCACGTGAAGCTTGGTCTATCAGTGACCTTTACTTATCAGTATACTATGTACCGGTAGGTCTATATCGGTCGACTTGTGCATACCAGTAGACTTATATACCGGTGTACTTAGCCTTATTTGTAGCTGTGTATATATTTGTCTGTATTAGTATCTATGTGCATACCGGTGGACTTATGCATACCAGTGGACTTAACACTTATCTGTTATATGAAAATCATATCTAAATTGAGTTACAATTATTTGAAAGTATGTATAAACATAGATATACGTTGATTAACATATTCCAATGAATATTTTGATATTTTTATCAACTTAATAGTATGACTTTATAGATTGAAAGACTAATTATTATAAGGATAAACATTATTTGGGATTATCAAAGCATAGTAAAGCATAATTTGGATTATCAAAATAGGTGAGGACAACAATGTCATTCTTTAACATGGTCTATTTGGATTTTGAGGAAAATGTGAAAGAAATTAATATTTTAATTTATAAGAAATTTACAGAATCTCTTACTATTATGACCAGTCAATTTTTTATATCATAAATTATAAGATTCAATGAATATTTTAAAATAAATTTATTTTGAAAATTATTTTTGAACATTTAGTTTTAAAAAGATATTTTCAAAATGAAAAGGATATTTTACTCAAGAATGATTTAAATGACATTATTATGGTATTTCTACTGATTAAAAAATATTGACCCTTTATTGTATATATGATCCTATGGGTATATATTATATTTAAATAATCATTATTCATTCCTTTGATGTTTCATGATCATTATAACCAAGGATGTTATTGATGTTCACATTCTTAATTCATTTCTATTGTCATTAACTTTCCCTTGAAATATTAATTTTCTCGTGATCATTAGGCTATGAATTTTCCCTAAATATTAATTTTATTTATAATTGTTATTTTTTTTAAATCATATATCATTTCAATATTCAAAATTATGTATATAAAGATAATTATATATTGAGGTAAATATTGATAAATTTTTATTATTTACTCGTTACAAACATTTCATGATATGACAAATTTCATATGAATTAAATCAATTATATTATGCTTGATGAATTATATGGAAATACGGAAAAGGGTATGTCTTTATTATAATTATTCCCTTGAATAATGATTAGTATAATGAGGCCAATCATTAAGCATGAATAAAACAACTATCTTATGAAAGATATTGACGGTAGAGGTATCATGATTCTAGAGATGATGACGACGAAAAATTAATAATTTCCATCATTGGGAATTTAGATACATCTTTAATGAGGCTTTTTAATGATATTATATCTATATCCATTTCATTATTAATTTATTGATTAAATAGAATGTGTTTTTAGTTATTTACCTCTTCGTAATGATTGTTCCTTATCATGTTATGATAGTTAATTCATTGATTAAATGATTTTTTCAGTTATTTACCTTTCCAAATAGATTATTTATTATCTAATAATGATAGTATAGTTATTTAAATGGAATTTATTTTTTTGTTTTTAATTCCATGACATTTATTCTTATTGATTACTGATATATTTCACTACACTTGATCCTTTCTAAGAATTTGAGCTCACCCTTGTTTTGTATCCACTCCCAAAAATACATAGTGTGTACTATGATTGATTATAGCAGATATATTATAAGGAATAATATTATTCAAAAAAATAATAATTTAGAATGTAAATTTTGTTTTGAGTTTAGTATAAGAATTGGGTATGTATCTGCTTTACAAAGACTACTAATCTTTTTGGTCATTAGAGATGTGATTCCATATATCTTATGCTAATGTAATAATGTAGATGCTAGATCCAAGATACGGGGGTCGAGGTCACTATAGGAATTATTTCATCTATCTCTCTCAATCAATTGATAGATGAGGATGATACACACTCTATACCATTAGTAAATTATTAAGATCTAACCAAGGAATCATAGAACATTTATATATATTCTCAAAAATGAGTTTATATAAAAAATGTGACAAAAGTAGATATTTATCAAGGTAGAATTAAGGTTAAATATTTTCCTATTGATCCCTTCTAATTAATTTATTTCTTTATGAATCACATGTCTAATATGAGTAAAATAATTATAATTCACTTGAAATATGAATTACTAAAGAATAGATAAATTTAATTTATATCATTTCTGACTGGACTATTATACATGATTCGCTAATCCTCCACTTCATTTATATGAAAAAAAAGTAATGAATATTTATTTAAAAATAATTATAAAATCATTATTCGTAAAAAATTTATTATATTCTCCAATACAGTTTAATAAATATTTATTATTTATTAACAAATAATAATCTTCTTAATAACTCATAATTAAATTTTATAGATAAAAAACATGAATAATTATTAAACTAATATATAGGAATAATTATTATTCTAATTTATTAAATTAAACATGTAATCTATAACATATTCTAGATACACCTATCATGTGACTATATAGGGATCTTTAACATTGAAAATAATAAGACACACCTAAATTCCATGGTTAGCATCTATATACAAACCAAGGAATCCATAAAAAAGGTTATTTATATCATAGTGAAAACAACCCTCCCTATGAATAAAAATTGTGTAATATACTCCCAATATTGCTATATATCCAGTCAAGAAGATTTCATTATGGTGTTGTAAATATATGTTCTTGACGTCTTATTATTCTAATTTCTGAAAATGTACATATCCATAGACCACCATTTCAATCGATTGAACTAGGAAGATCCATTTTCATAAAAGGTACTAAGAAATTTTATTCTATCAAATTAAAGAAGGTATAAATCAGTTCTCACATTATCTATTACTAAATAAAACTTGTAATGGAAAAAATATATCCTACATTCCCACAAGAATATTTTATCATATTTTTAGTCAAAATATCAAAGTATAAGACTTATGATATTAACCAATATTAATCGTTAAATTAATTATTGATATATATTTATAAATATAGTAACATCCAATAAAACAAATTAATATAGATTTATTATTTGTAGGTATAATTCTCATTATCTCACACTCTGGAAATTTAGAAATGTTCACACTATAGGAGAGTTATCAATGTTTAATGAGTCCCTACCACTGATAGACTATATCACATGTTTCAAATCAAATTATACCATCATAAAAAATAATCTATATTTAAAAATATTATCATGGTACTTCTATATTTTTATCATACCAAGGAACTTCCACAAGGGAAGAACATGAATTTTCACTTAAATTTTTTCTCTTGTTAATGTCAATTATTATGAAACGTTATTATAAAAAAAAATTTAATTAAGTAATTAATGTCTGTTAATATAATTCGACAATGTAAATAAATTAATATTGATGTTTTTCACCGAGGTTTTCTTAAAAACTGACTTGATAAAAGGTTTTCCACTTCGGTTATCAAATAAATATTGTTAAAAACAATTTTTGTAAACAATTTTCTTTTGATTCTTTCTCTACAAAGTAGACATGGACATAATATAATAGTAACAAGAAGAAAAAACTAGCAAAAAAATAAGAAAAAAAGGTACAATATGAATGTTTAGGATTAAAATATATAAAAAATAATAATAATATCAATAAAAATAGTGAAAATATTATCTCACTCACTTTTTATGTGTCTCAGCTCATGCGATATATAAGTCCGAGGTTCATTAAAAAGATAAAAAATAAATAAAATTCATTTAACATGTATTCTAAGTGAAATGAATGAAATATTAAAGAAAAGGTTATAAAATGTCTAACCTTCTTGAATATCATAACTATCCCAGTTGAAATTATTTCATACATGAATCTTAAATCATACTATCCAAATTCCTCTAAGAATGAAAATTAACCATTTAAAAGAATTTTTCAAAAGAAATTTTTAATCACATTTTATGTAATATATCAAAAATTTAATAATATTAAATGAAAATTCCCCCTTGATTTTCTATATCTGATTTTGGAACTCTTGTTTATTGTGGTTTTTTAAAAAAAAATCCATTCTCTTATACAATATAATATGAATAAAAGAAATTTAAAAATTATTATAATATAAACATATATTAATAAATTGAATAATATGTGTCTAATACATTGTTAAACAATTATTCCACTTCACCATGGATTGGTAATAGCCTGTAAGGTGTCTTCTCCCTTTGAAAAAAACACCCAAAATCCAATTTCCATTGATATAAAAGAAATTTTACTATTATTGGTTTTAATAGTAATATATATTACACTTTCATGGGGAAACCTCCAAACACCCAGGAATTCTTCATCTATAACTAATAGTATTCATCTTCTTAAGAAAATCAAAAAACAAATCTGGGGATTTTAACAAGCCAATGTGAAATCTAATGAAACCAACAACTTTGAGTGTCTTCCTTATGTAGTCCAAAGAGGTATAATTCTTAAAAACATACTAATAAGCATGAATCAAAAATCCATGGATAGGAGTATTATCTCATTCAAAGAGAATGATGAGTAACCCTAATGTAGAAACATTCTTGGTTCAATACAAGGATCATTTCTCAGGTTACTGAGAGGTTCCTTCATCTAAATAGATCAAATGTTAATGAAATTTTCAAATGATCGACCATATGGTTAAGGGTTTCTCGAATCGTCATCCAGAAGTTCTCTCTCTAGTACTTGTGATTCCATCCCTCTACTATCATTCCCAATTTGTTCTATATAACACTATTGTTACCAGTAAACTATTTGGAATTAAACAATAGAACATGTGATTTAATCTAATCACCCTTCCATATTTCATCAATGGGTCCATAATATGATCTTGAATAGGAGAATGTGTTTTTTGCCTATAGAAATAAAATAAAATCTAATTTTCTCTATGAACACAAAAACGCTACTATTTGGCATGCACATATATGATCCAGATCTTTCAAATGAAATGTATAGAAATTAATTTCATACTCAGGCCATGTTATCAAATTTATACTTCAACCACCCACTAACTATATCAATTTTTTTCCAATACATCATATCTACCAATAATGATCTCTTTAAACCATTGATCAAAAGTTTTATTATGCTCTATCAAAATGCATATATCTTTATTAAATGGATAAAATTGTCTCCACTAATTAATATGAAATGTTAGATATAATTAAGGATCACCAATGTTATTCATGATATATAAATGTACCTCCTTCATCTGTTCTAGTATAAATGATTTTAATTTAATTCCAATAATCTCTCTTCCCCCATAATTAACATCTTCATGGTGAGAAGTTGGAGAATTGATTTGTTCTACTACAGACAAGTAGCTTTTACATGTTGATCCAATAATGTTTTCATTATGAATTTTCCATTCCTTATGATTTGGGGGATTATCGATTCAATGTGGTTTCCTTATGAATTTATTATTCCTTCATGTTTTGAAAATCACAAACGTCTTATCTTAATGAAAATTTCATTTTACCCTATGCCTTTCATTCATAAGAAAAATTTAATTTACCAAGAAAATTTATACTTACCATGTTTTTCATTATTATTTATCTTATGTAAGTGTAAAATTCGTTTTCATATCTAAAACCATGAAATCATATAATACTTAGATAAAGAGAATTCTATTTTTAGGATTCAAATTTATACTTCGAACTCTTATGAGTTCTAACTCTATGTTCTCTGAATTTAGACTCTGAACTCTTCTGAGTTATGACTTCGAGTTCTCTGAATTAATATTCAGAAATCTTCTGAGTTTTGACTCCGAGTTCTCTGAATTCAGACTTCGAAATCATCTGAGTTATGACTCTGAGAACTCTGAAGTTAAACATTGAACTCTTCTATGTTCTGACTCTGAGTTCTCTAAATTCAGACTCTGAACTCTTCTAAGTTCGAACTTCGAGTTCTCTTAATTTAGACTCCGAACTCTTCTAAGTTCTAACTCCATGTTCTCTGAATTCAGACTCTAAACTCTTCTGGATTCTGACTCAGAGTTATAGAAATTCAAATTCCGAACTCTTCTGAGTTCTAACTCTGAGTTCTTGGAATTCAGACTCCGAACTCTTCTGTGTTCTAACTCGGAGTTCTCTAAATTCAGACTCTGAACTCTTCTGAGTTCTAACTCCGAGTTCTCTAAATTCATACATTGAACATTGTATGTCCTGACTCCAAATTCTCATGAACTATGACTCCAAACATTCTATATATTTCAGGTTCTGAATTCCATAGAAAACAGAATCTGAATTTCCTTATATTATAGGCACCGAATGTGTTTTTTTCTAGACTCCGAACTTTTATTTTCTTACTTTCCGAATTTGTGATTTTTTTTATGTAATCATATTTTTTCATACACATATTTTTGTTATAAAACAATGTCAAGCATTCAGTTACTTAATAACTGGTGGTTGAGTTAAATGTGTACAGGTCCCTCCAAAATTCAAGAAAATATATGATCATTGATGGTGGGATCCAACCATTGGTGAGGTGCCTATAAATAAGAGATCATTTGAATGAGCTCAACACTGTTCTATGACTCTAGAGATTATATGTTGTTTAAGTGATTTCTAGAGAGAGACTCTCATGATTTGTGCATACTGAACATATTGTTCAGATTTGCTTTGTTCGAGTCCGAATGATGTTGAGTACATTCGAGGGCTTCTGGGAATAAGAAGACAGTGGTGCTGACAATCATAACGTTCGTGGACTTTTTTTCTGAGGAAGTCAAAGGCGTCGACTACATTGAAGTTGAGGGCTTGCGAGGATATCAAGACAGACTCTGATCTTCGTATCGTTGTCTTACCCTGGTGTGGGTAAGACAGACTTCTTTGAACGTATAAATCAAGGGACCTTTATCCAAGGTTGTTTGATACCATACTCTTTGGGTTATAATATTGACAACTCATTACTTGTTTCTTCCATGTTTTCCACTTCATTTTGATTGCTGAGGAATGTATAACTATCTTAAACTTCCTTATTATTGTACTCAGATTGAGTGGGATTCTATATGAATTTAGTTAGAATCATTGTCTTTGTTAACTTTTGTTATGTTTCATTTCTAGAATCATATTTCCTGAATTACATTCTCGGAATTATATTTCCATAATCAAGCAAGTATGTTGAACTAGAAGTTTTTTGAATTACCTTGTTTATCATTGATAAACTTCATCATCATTAAATGTTCCAAAGGAATTTTTTTAAATTATATTATCACCACCTCTTGTATATTGAGCATATATATCATTAGATACTACAATCAGTATCTTTATTCATTATTTCAATCAAAAAATTTGTCTCAGAGGTTGGTGACTTCATACCCAAGTCTCTAAAATATATATACTCTCATATAATCATTCCTTGCTCATGTTTTCATTGTTCTGTATTTTCCTTGAATATGAATTTTTTCCCCATGTTTACAAACTTTTATTGCTAACATGTTTGTGTAGAAAGTGATTTTTTTTAAGACGGTAGGAATCAATATTGGTTCCATAGACAATATAAATCCAACCAGACCACCTATTTCTTATGGAAATGATTATGAATATTGTAGAGATCACATGAATAAATTTTCTGTCAATACCAGAGTAGATAACATTGTTATGCTTACTAGAGGATATAAAATCCCTGACAAAGAAGTTAGTACCTTCAACAATCAAGAAAAGCATGAATATCAACTGAATTATAAGGTATGAAATATTTATCATTGCTCTATGACTAGAAATAAATATAAGAAAATTTCATCATGTGAAGCTGCAAATTTTATTTGGAAGAAACTTTAAGTTACTATCTTTGGAACATCCAAAGTAATTGATATAAGAAGAGCCATTCTCAGATCTAAATATCATGGTTTTTTATTTCCTTATGGAGAACCCTTGTGTAAGGTGAAACAAAGATTCATGACTATTGTGAATAGTTTATAATTCAAGGGTGATAATGGATTAGATGATGAACATCTTTTTGCTAATATCATAGACATCATGCCCAATGAATGGGAATCCAAGAGAACTGATATTGATGAGAATAGAAAGGTTACTCAAATTTCTTTTGATGAACTTTTTGGAACTCTTATTCAACATGAGACTATAATGAAGAGAGATTCTAAAAACATAAAGAAGAATAATGGGAATAGAAGGGTTGCTTTTACTAAAACATCAAATAATATGAAATCCAAGACTCTTGAGAGAGTTACTGGATCCAAATCTAAGAATATTGTTATTCAATATGAATCTAGTGGAAGTGAATCTTCAGAAAATGAGTCATCAAATCTTTCCCAAAGGATGAACAGTATTGTTAGATAGAATAACAGTCAATCCAGACACAATAAGAAATAATGGAAAGATAAGAAAGATTCCGAAGTCACTTGTTATGAATGCAAGAGAGATGGACATATACAACAATATTTTCCTATGCTTAATAGAAAATAAATAAAGGAAAAGTATTATGAGAGAAAAAAATATGTACTACAAAGATAAAGCTAAGATACTATTGAAAGCGAATGACACCCAGAGTGCCAGTGGTCAAGACTCTTTAGATGAATCATCAGATTACGAATCTTCAAGATAGAGGAATCTTGGTCTAATAGCCAGACTACCTATTGAAAATCAATGTTTGATGGCTAAGCTACACAATGTTGAATCTATGAACAATGCATCCTTGAATACTAATTATAGTGATAGTAAATATAATAAATATTTAGATGAAGAATCTTCTTCTGATGAACATAATACTTTGCGTTCCTATGAAAAAGTTTCTAGGTTTGTTAAACTCCTTGAGATTGAGAATTCAAAACTCATGAAAAAGCTTGGTAATGAAAATTCTAGAAGTACTATTCTTACTAAGGAAATATCAGATCTTTCTAACGATCTTTATAAGAATGTTTTTTTAATGTATTTCAAAAAATCATGAGGATGTAAATTCTGAAAAGGATAAACATTCTAAGTACCTAGAAAACATACTTTCTAAGAAAAATGTTTTCGAGCCTAACTCTAGTTCAAAATGAAATCTTTTTTAAGACATAAATTTAGTTATAAAATTGAAATCCAATATTTTTTCCTTGAGTATGTGTTTTTTCAACTTTACCTTAGGTAAGGAAAATTTTGATAAGTTGTATTATCAAATCCGACCTCTATGGAATAGTTCTGGTTTTGGTTCTACTAGTTCTAAACCGGTTTTTAGTAACAATTATTTTGTTCTTCAAAGTGCTGCCGTCTGTACTATGTTTTAGTTTTGGTTCTACTAGTTCTAAACCGGGTTTTAGTAACAATTATTTTGTTCTACTGTCAAGCCAATTTTGGAGTGGAAAGTATATAGAGAGTGGTTGGTGCGTCCAAACTCCTTCAACAAGTATGATTCTATAATCTCTAAGAACATTAAGCTAAAATGGATAGGGGAGCATGTCTGTATCGAATCCGGGTGCTCATGATTTGGTGAATTCGAATATACTAATTTTGTTTTATGAATCAGTCAGCTTCTTTAAGGAAGAATGTAGAGAGATGTTTTCGTTCAAAAGCTTTGGAAAAACCTATGTTCTATCATATAATAAGGTAGCCAATATAGTTTGTATTCCATATGAAGGAGAACCTGAATTCTGTTCCCACAAGTTGTCGGATGTCAAAGGAAGATTTGTTAAGGTTAATGATATGGAGTGTCTCGGTCTTATATATGTAAAGACTCCGAATATTTCTCACCTCTCTAAAAATAATCAAATCCTAGAATTATGGGTTAAAGGATTTATCATTTCGAGAAAAGGTGACAAGGACACACTGAAATAGTGTGATATGTACATCCTAGATTTTCTAGTGAACATAAGGAAGATCAATTTGTTCAATAATATTCTCATTACGATTGAGAATATTAAAAATTGAAATATTAAGGCTCGTATTATCATATACCTGACCATTTTTTCTATGTTTATTGTTCGGTGTCTTTAATCCTTCAAAATATATTGCATTTCAAAACCTATAAATTGCAAAGTCATGCTAGTTAGTGATGATACCCTGAAGAAAATGAACATTGTGTTTTCCAACAACTCTGAGGAATTTTATGACCTACTAGAGGAGGAAGCTGAAGCTGTTTTGAAGAAGCAAGAAGTGCCTGAACCATTGGAAAGAGAGGAAAGAAGAGAAAGCTTAAGGATGTAGAAGAAGAAGAGAAAACCCGGAAGGCTAAGGAAGCCCGATCCACACATCCAAAACCTAATAAACAAAAATACTATCTAGATGTGGTAGAAGAAACGTGAAGGGAAGATAAGAAAAACTAAAATGAAAGAGAGCCATAGTTTGGCTTGGACCATGCAGAAGAAAATGCTTTTAAAGAGAAGACATCAGATGAGCTTGAGAATTAAGCTAAAGAAAAGAAGAAAAAGAAGAAGTTTTATGAAGATGGGATAGTGGAATCTCTTCTAAGGGATATTTGGAAAGAATCAGAGGTCATTCCATACTAGGAATCATTCTTGATAGAGGAATTACCTGAGACTCTGTGTAAGAAATTTCTCACTCTGGAAAAAATCCAAGAAAAAATTATTGAAGAAAAATAAGTAGAAAGAGTAATGGAAGAAGAAGAAGTTGAAACTAGTGATGAAACATCTGATTTTATTATAAAAGTTGAAGACATTAATGACAAGGAATGCCCATCCACAGAATTGTCAATCTGAACTTCAGAAGAAGAATTATCAAATATTGCTACACCTGGGAATGATCAGAAAGAAGAGGATGAGAAAACAAAAGATGAATCGAACATGTTTTCTGAGGAAGAAATATATAATAATCTTTTCATACACCCTAGGGATGGTAAGGAAAGAGATTAGAAAGAAATTATAGATGAAGATTAGATTGATCACCTATCTGACAGTGAACAGAAATCACCAGATAAGGAAGCCATTCTGATAACTGACATGGGTAAATAGGTGGTTGTTGATAGAACTACTAAAGCGGTTGTGAAGAATAAAGATGATGGTGTATCTTCAAAGTGGAGACTTACTGAGCTAGATAAAGAACCCT
Source organism: Viscum album (assembly GCA_963277665.1). NCBI lineage: Eukaryota > Viridiplantae > Streptophyta > Magnoliopsida > Santalales > Viscaceae > Viscum > Viscum album. The sequence goes on along the minus strand of OY728145.1, from coordinate 1,077,551,720 downwards.
CACCTTGAAAAGTCTCAGATTTGGAATCATCACTTCTAGGTCATGATTTTGTTGTGCAACCGTTGAATAATCTTGTTAGGACCATTCCGATTTTTCCAAGCATTGATTCTTGATGCTGGATAATTCAACACACACTAAATTAGAAATCAAATTTACTATCCATGGTGATGGAAAAGTGGTTAAAGTAAGAGGATAATCTCAATAATTTCATAATTAAATACGATGCCCACAAAAGGTCTTGTAAAAAATGGTTAGCTGGTCAAAGAATATAGTTGAAGAAATTGATGACTTTCAAGATGGTATCAAGGAGGCTTTTGACATTGAAGATGGTAATGTCAAGGATCTTACAACCAGTTTTTAAGAAAATCTAAATCTTGAGTAGAATACTCAGATTCAAGTGTTAAAGGATTTTAATGAGAAGTTATATTCTGTTGCCCAAAGATAAAAGAGAGAGAGATCTTCATATTGAGATAGAAGAAAAGTTTTTCAGGTAGGAAGAAGTCTTGAAGTCTCAGTAAGAGGCTCTTATGTCTCTTGAAGAATGAATAAAGTCTTTAGAAAAGATAGTTGAGGATCAGGATCAGCTTCTTAAGCTAGTGGAGGAAGATCATAAGGAGCTCAAAAATATAAAGACTATAGTAAAAAATATGATGTTGAAGGAAAAGGAAGGAAAACATTGTTGCAATCCTAACTTTTTTTTTACTTTTCTTCCTTGTAAATATTCTTTCAAATCATAATGAAATTTTTGGTTGCTTGTCTTTTTCATGTCTTGTATTTCTTTAGGTACTACATTTTCTTTTCCATTCCCTGTATTCCTCTTTAAAAATCACAAATTGGGAGAAAGGAAAAAATAATACTATGTAATGATGAAATATCCCTATGTAAGGGGTAGTTTATCTAAGGGTGAGTATTCATTACAGATATTTTTGTACTCATAAAAATAAAAAATCTCATTTCGGAAATCTAGAATAGGATCCATTGTGTTGCAATGACTAAGGGGGAGTTATTCGTATTCATCTTTTCTCATATGATAAGGGAGGTATGTTTTATTTTCAAAGTCTTGAAAAAAAATTCAATGTCCATATTTTCTTTCTCATAAGGATATTTGCGCTTTCCAAAAAGGGGGATATTTTTGAGTTAATAAGGTTTTCCTTATGAATTTTCCATTCCATCATGATTGGGGAGATTTTTGAGTCAATAAGGATTCCTTATGAATTTACTATTCCTTCTTATTTTGAAAATCCCAAACACCTTATCTTAAAGAAATTCATTTTACCCTATGCCTTTGTTTCATAAGGAAAATTTACTTTCCCAAGGAAATTTATCCTTACCATGTTTTTAATTTTTTATTATCTTGTCTAAGTATAAAATTCAGTTCCATATCTATAACCTCGGAATCATATAATAGTAAGCTAAAGGGAATTTTGTTTTCCGCATTCAAATTCAGACTCCGAACTATTCTGAGTTTTGACTCTGAGTTCTAGGAATTTAAACTCTGAACTCTTCTGAGTTCTGACTTTGTGTTCTCTGATTTCAGACTCCAAACTAATCTAAGTTCTCACTTTGAGATCTCTGAATTCAGACTCCCAACTCTTCTGAGTTCTGACTCCGATTTCTCTGAATTCAGAATCTGAACTCTTCTGAGTTCTGACTCCGCGTTCTCTAAATTCAGACTCCGAACTCTTCTATGATCTGACTTTGAGTTCTCTGAATTAAAACTACGAACTCATCTGAGTTCTGACTCCAAGTTCTCTAAATTCAGACTCCGAAGTCTTCTGAGTTCTGACTCCGAGTTCTCTGAATTCAGACTCCTAAAACTTCTGAGTTCTAACTTTGAGTTCTATGAATTCAGGCTCTAAACTCTTCTGAGTATTGACTCCGAGTTCTCTGAATTTAGACTCTGAACTCTTCTTAGTTCTGACTCCAAGTTCTCTAAATTCAGACTCTGAACATTGTAAGTCTATACTATGAATTATCATGAACTTTGAATCCAAATCGTCTATTGAATTTGGGTTCTGAATTCATTAGAAAAAAGAATTTGAATATTAATGTATTATAGACACTGAATGTGTTTTTGGTTAGACTACTAACTTTTATTTTCTTAAATTCCAATTTTTTAATTTTGGTTATGTAATCATATTTTTTTCTTACACTTGTTTTTTTATAAAACGATGTCGTGGATTCAGTTACTTACTAACCAGTGGTTGAGTGACACGTGTAATGGTCCCTCCGAAATTCAAGGAACAATATGACTATTGGAGGAGAGAGTCAACCATTGGTGTTGTGCCTATAAATAGAAGCTCATTTTAATGAATGAGCTCCACGTTGTTCTCTGACTCTAGAGATTACAAGTTGTTGAAGTAATTTCTAGAGAGAGACTCTAATGTTTTCTGTGTACTGAACTTCTTGTTCATACTTTCTTCGTGCGACTCCATATGTTGTTGAGTACATTAGAGGGTTTATGTGGATAGGTATAAAGAGGTGACAACTACCATAATTTTCTAGGACATCATTGCTGAGGAAGACACGGGTGCTGACTCTCTTGAAGTTGAGGGCTTGCGGGGATGGCAAGACAGACACCAATATTTATATCGGGGGATTACCCTGCTGTGGGTAAGGTATAATTTCTTCAAAGTTTAAATCAAGGGACCTTTTTCCAAGGTTGTTGGATACCATACTCTTTGGGTTAAAATATTTACTACTTGTTCCTTGTTTGTTTCATGTTTTCCACTATATTTTTATTTTTGAGGAAACTATAACTATCTTATACTTCCATATACTTCTACAAAGATTTATTGAGATTCTACAGGCTTTAAGGAAAAATCTTTTTCATTGTAAACTTTTTTTATGTTTCATTTATAGATTCTCTTTTATAGAATTACATTCTCAGAATCATATTTCCGGACTCAATAATTTCTGTAGAACTAGAGGTTTTGTGAATTACCGTGTTTATCTTTGATAAAATCCATCATCTTTAAAATATTCAAAGGAATTTTTAAAAGTATACAATTCACCTCCCCCTCTCTTGTATATTGAGAATCTATATAATTAGATACTACAATCAGTATCTTCAATCATTATTTCGATCCAATAGTACAAAACATTGCAACCTCCCTGTAAATACACTTATCGACAACAGATAAGTCATGTTGATAAGTATTATTAATATTCCCCTTCAATATCTTCATATACATTTTATAATTACACATATTACACAGATATATGTTCACAAGGATTTTTTTTAACACCTAATGAACCATTAAATGCACCATGATATCAAAAAAAAAGAAGTAGGAAAATGCATATCTAATTGAAAATTTATTTGAACCGGCCTATTATCAAAATTTTCAATGAATTCCGACCAATCACAATATTAAAAAAGGAATTGATAAAATATCACACCTTCATGATAATCATTATAACATGGATATGAAATATTCCAGTCAATAAAACTAGAAGGTGCTATTACTTCATGATGGGGCAATAATGGTGATTATAACTTTTCAACATCAAATCCTTTAAAGACAAAAAAATTTCATTTAGAGGTTGACATGCAACACATGGGATATCACGAAGACCCTAAAAATGAAAATTTTCTCCCTCTTGGATAATGAATGATTGGACATGGGTGGGAATTTTCACCTTTCATTAGGAGTTATAGATAACTCTTAATATATTCCCATTATTATTATGTCCAATCATACATTAAACCAATATTTAGTATTTCCTTTTTATCTATCAATCTTCCAACCATGACATCAGAAATAATACTCTACATCTACATGAAATTAATGATAAGTTTGACCTCATGATAAATCTAATATGTTAGTTCAAAAAATATCGACCTCTCCATCCAAATATTCTTATTATTTCCAGATTTATGTGTGTTTTGGAATATCACGTCAATGTTTTTCTCCCTCTAAAAATAAAGATTTGTGGATAATGGTTTTGGAGTAATATAAAACTATATTGAGTGTGTGAATTCTTTTATAATCTTATATACAAGTGATCCGTAGAAAAAAAAATTCCATTAAGAATTTATACTATTTTTAACTATTATAAAGGTGATAATATGAAATCTATTGTTCAAAAAATTGACAACATTTATGCCCCTTAACACTATATCCAAAAAAACTTCCTTGTCACGAAATATTATATATAGTGAACAAAATAATTTCATGCATTTAAAAATATTCTATTTAATTAGAATCACACACACTAACACATTCCTACCATAAAATTTTAAAATTATCAATTAATGGTGACACGAAAAACCAATATCATTTCTAAGATGTTTTTATTTAGGGATCATTAAACCAAACATGTCATATTTTCAATTCATACAAAATTTAGAAGATAAGTTGTAAATCACCAATAAATCAGGACATGAACTATTTGTACTTCTAAGGATTTGATATGGATTCATTTTATATATAGATAGTTCAAGTCGTATATTTCAAATGTCCTTTTTGAATATCAGAAACTGCTAATAAATTTTTATCCACTATGAACAATCAGTTAGATGTCATAATTTCTCATCAAATATCTACTCATTTGCATTCCATCATAAACATTTTTCATCATGTAAATTTTGAAATAAACATTTCAATTGAGGAATTATATAAAGATAATAAACTTACTTGGAAAAGGTCTCTCTAACTACTAAATTGGCATGTGGGTTTTCTTTAAACTAATATAGTGATCCCACATTTAGGGAAAAATGACAAAAATTATTATTCCTTACAATATAACACACATTCATCCAGGCAGAAATGTATTGTTTTATACCCTAATCCCATCATGAATATTATCTTCTTCTCTTTATAATTGGAATTGTAATTATCACTGTCTTTAATAATATTATCTTTCAGCAATTGTAGAAATACTATAAAACTCTTGTAAATCCATATATGATTTACCATAAAGTTAATTAGTCTTCAAAACATTTATAAAACATTAAATTATTTACAACTAGGAAAAAATGATTCTTAGGAATCACCATATAGTTGATCTATTGTCTGATCTTTCTCAAGTTCCTCTTATTCAATCACATGATTTATTCTTAAATATTATTAGAGTTATCAAATTGTAAATAATATTCATCAGTAGATCCATAATTATAACTTATTTCACCATTAAAAATCCTAGGTCGATAAATCAAACTGAAACCATGAAAAATTAGATTCTCATTGATCTCTATACATTTAAACTTATTTATATTTAAATATTTCTGGCATGGATAGAAAATATTTAATTTTATTGGAACATTTCACTTTGAGAGTTCCAAAAAAATAACCCACACCATCCTCATATTCAAAAAATTCATTATCCATCATCAAATCATTATTATCTAAAATAAATATCAAAAAATAAATATCCTTTTAAAAGAATATCGTTATTATAAATGTGAGTAAGAATGTGAAATAATATATTATTTCAATGATAATCATGAAGACACACTTGTGGTATAATTCATCAATAAAATGCTTATATGATTTCAAATAATTCTAAATTTAATTATGTGAAATTTAATAGCATTGTAATTAAAATTCAATGTATATTGGAAGGGATATACAACAATCTAATAGGGAAAAATGTAAATTTATATAAAATATGTGATAATTTAAATGTCAATTCTTTAGAAAAAAATTTAAAAAAATTTATTCCTATTTGAACATTATAATTTGAAATTATAGAAAATAATGGACTATAAGTTTAAATATTATTGGAAAATCATAAAAACAATTTCATGCAAGTAATTTATAGATGAAAATATAGTTATACCATTCATTCATTATTCATTTACTTATTAATGAAATTCGATAATACAAGAAATTGAATATTAGTGCCTAGAATCCAAATACACTATGCAATTTCAATATTGATTGAAATCATTATCCTCAAATTTTTTAAGAGATTTGTTTTCCAGAAAATAAGAAATAATTATAAGAAACATTAATTCATACAATAATATAACTATATAGTAGAGTTAAAACAACATAATGATTAATTTGTAATGAAGTATATCTATAGATATATAGAATTAATATTATATATTATCAATTCCTAGTGTATTATGAAAATTGTGAAATACATATTACGCACTATTTATTCTATGAAAAATTGATTTATTTGAATGTAACACACTAATAACCCACAGTTAAATATTTTAGTCTACTTAATTTGATATAATAAAAATCAAAATTTATGGGGAGAAAAATGCTTTCATTGTGAATACCATGGGTTGCATGTGTGATTATATGAAAATATAACATTGAAAATGCTTCCTATATTGTGGGATAATCCACTAAATGTAAAAAATTATATAAATAAATGTATGATGGGGGATAGGTAGTGCATCAATATCTATTAAAGTTTTTACGAAATGAGTTAATTAGTATAAATAGATTTGAAACCTAACATATATCAATCAGAATATAATAAATTCTTAACAATAATTGAGATTTATCATTATACATGGTAGTGTATGTATAAAAAATGAATGATTCACAAGAATCATCCAAATAAGAAACATTTACATATTCAATAAAAAAAGTTAATAGATAATGCAGTATAGTCAGCAATGAAACAATTATTTGAAAATGAATTTTCATATAGTAGAAACACCATAACATAAGTATATCATGTGTGAATTTATAATCTAGGATTCATCATTAAGATATAAATCAATCCACACACCTTTCCACATAAATCAATGGGTAACTATGTAATATGAAGATGATAATACATCATTTTTTATGAGAAGATCAATATATGAATGTACAATAGCGGGGCCTATGAAAGTAAGGTTTTATGAAGATGTTAATGTAAGATTTCGGTTCACTTAATTGAATGAAATGAGAGATATGGTATCCAAATAATTAAACTACTCAAACAGAGGATCAAAGGTAGGGGATTACTTGAGAGACAAGAATATCGAATGTATAATGATGAATATGAAAAAACATAATGGTATATGAAGATGGAAATCTAAAATTGGATTCCAATGGATAAAATAAATGAGGTTTAGGGATACCACATGAGAGAAATAATTCTAAATTTTTGAGATTGAATGAAACCATATTTTTTCGAACTAACAATTAAAAAAAATAAAATTATATATAAAATGGGTTATATAATTACCATATTGAAAAATCCAATTTATCACAATTTCCATATGATAATCACAATGAAAAATAAATTAACATTCGTTTTTATGCTAGTTATATAATAACAGATATCAAATGGTGGATGTGATAACTATTTTTGTATTAGTGTACTATGGAATTTCAATATTGAAAAATATTTTTTGGAAAAATTGAAATAAAAATTTAGGAATAAGAATAATCATGATGTGATAATAAACTTCATTAATGTTCACAAAATGAATAAGTTTAATCATAAATTACATAGAAATTGTGTCTAGGAAACCAAGTCTAAAAATATATTCCGGAGGTATAATCTCTATTATTTCAGTAATTGAAATTAATTTTACCAAACTATATATATTTATCACGTTATAAACACGACTCAAATTTTCAAAACATTGAAAACATGCTCCATTTTGAATTAAAATTTATGAAATTTTCCCTTAATTCTTTTTCTAAATATAGTAATATGACAACACCAATATAATATTTGATGTTGATGACACCCCAAGGAAGTGATCATATCATAAACTCATGAAAAAATGAAAGTATTTCATTACAATACATTCCCATGATAATTTAGGTTTAGAGATTTAAATAATTATGAAAAAACATTAACAATAAAAACACATGTATTTGTCAATTAATATTCATATTCCTCTATATAAAAATATTCTTAAAATATAAGAAACCTTAAACACCTCCCAAAAAATATCCACACAAGGCAAACATCTAGGCACACCACAAATATTACTTTTATTCATACCCCTTAAAGATGAAAATATAATGAAGGGGTCAACTCATATTCTCAATAATGGTAAATATAAGCGATAACAATCAAATATCATATTTGAGAATAAGATAAGCACGTTAATATAATAGTGATAAATAAGAATGTTATGTCGTATAAAGCATAGATCTTAAATTATAGAAAAGTGTATAGAATAACATAAAAGATTAGAATATCTTAGAAAAGATACATAAACATGGGATGTAACTTATCCAAAAACGAAATGAAACATATAAATGTTACACAATCATAGTCTTATGAAATCTTTTGATAAAATTCATTATTCCCATGACATTTTGAAAAAAAATAAATATATCGATGTGTCACTATCTCAATAGAAATACTAACACAATCAATACATTAAGGGTGATATCAGACACTGTACATCACCATCCATACATATTTGTACCATATATAATTAATCATTATCATATCATAAATAAAACATGGAAGATAAATTATTTTCAGACCCATTTCAAATAGATTCATATAATGTAAACATTTATAACTCCATTAAAAATCACAACATGATAAACACATTGATAATAACTTGGTAATCCATGATGTTATGTAACATTCTAGGTTAATAACCTTTAATTAATGATATGGTTTTTACACCATACATATAAATGCAATACTATCAAATCAATAATTTACATAATCAATTGATGTATGAAGTCTATGTGATTGTTATTAAAAAAAAGAACTGAAATACATGGTATTCACAATGGAAATAAATTAGAATAAATGTCATCTTAATTCATAGGGGATGGTTTTGCAATAGGACATAAATTATTGGTTATTAATTTGGTTGAAAGGAATATTATATATTCTATCCATTTTAATATAGATGATGATATCCTTTGAATAATTTCATTGAACAGCCATAAGTAATATTTAATGACAATAAATTTGATGAAAAACAATTTTTATGAGTTTTAGGAAAATCCATGTGAAAATAAGAAAAAGCATTTATATTAAGAAATAATTTTAACAGAAATATGTTATAAAACAATGATAAAAATATTAATTTTTTAAATAACGACAAATATAAGAGAGTGTTTTGAATAAAATGATAATGGTAGTAGAATGATATGTTCACAATAAAATTATAAAATAATATTATCTTTTAAAAATATATCCGTATAATAATTGTTAAAATGAACTTGTTTTAAAACATTTCCAATGAATGTCAATGTATTTTAAAATGAAAAATCTCAATTTTCAAACGAAATAGAGCGATATCCTAAAAATATAGAGTGATTGAAAAAATATGAGTGAAAAAAAATATTTTTTATTATAATAATTATACCAATCTTGAAAACTGCATCACTTAAAAAATATTATAGAAAATACTATTTAACAAAATATAAATATGAAACAAAGGTAAACAAAGATAACTAAAGAGGAATAAAATTATTTTCAAATTGGAAATAATTATTATACAAGTTCCCCACATTCATTGTAACATTTGATAGATCTAGATTTAAAAATGAGTTATGGAAATGAAACCATATGGCTTGAGTTAAATTTATATAGAAACTATTAAAGGATAATGATAACAATACTGAACTTTTAATACCTTTAATGTAACACGTCAAGTGTTTAAAAGTAGAATATTTTTTGATTGCATGTATGAAATGAAATACCAAGAATATAAGGGAATATAATACCTAAATAATTTCAAGTATATTTTATTTTTTAAATATATTCAATATCTTGAAAATCATTCATTACAGGTAACACTATGTTTAGCTTGCGGTACACAGAAGACTGAGTTTTATCAAACAATAATATACTATTAATATTATTATTTAATATAAAAGTTTTCACATAAACGTTTTAATTGTAGGTTTGAATATGAATAAATAAATTATAAAAATATATATTATAAAAAATTTGTTATTTTCTTGTTTATTATTAATAAAATAAGAATCATTTTAATGAAAAATAATATTTTCTGAAAAAAAGTATTTTATCTAAAATATGAATAAGTCTTTATTTATGAATATAGTTTAAATGTAATTTTTACCAATTTTCTAAAATTTAATTAAAATTATAAAAGTAATTTCTTATATTATAATACCAAAATTTTATTGTGTTTAATTTTTTATAAAGATTTATTTTCTAATGAATAATGAAAAATACCGAATTTTAATTGAAAACTGTCTTTTCTTTTAAATATTTTGTAATGATAAATTATAAATTAAATAAGTTTTAAATTAAAATAATATAAATTTTATATCATGTAGTAAAATTTTGTTCATTTGAATAAGCCTCATTTAGAATTTTGAAATGAATACTTTGTAATCTTTTGGAAATTTACTCTTCAAATACTATTTTCTCATCAAGTCCATTAGATTATTTTTATATTAAACCATTCAAATTACGTGAATTGAATTTAGAAATATGTTTTTGGTATTTGGAATTAGAATAATTTTTAATTTATAATAAGTTAAACCAATAATTTTACCAAAAGGAATTGTGAAAATAGTAAAAATTAATTACCGCGGTTAAACTAAAAATGGATTTACCAGGACATTAATATAAGAAGATAAGTGTTAAAAATGAACTACAAACTTGTGAAGATATTATTTAATGTCCATAATTATACATTATATATTTCAGTGTAATGAATGGATGATTCTGGAAGATTGTTCCATGATCAAACCATGGGTATGATTGAATCATTTCAAAACATTACTAGTATGCCACTCACCTCACTTATAAAAGGCCACCCCCACTACACTCCTACTCAAAACTTCAAACCACTTTCTGTCACCCAATATCTACCAAATTACTTTACATATTCCCTACAATCATCTTATAAAAAATATTTTTTGCATAAAACCAACCGATGATGACATTTTTTGAAAACCTATGGAAGTTACCCAAAGAAGAGGTAATGTTCTTTTTAAAGAATCATTATTTTATTTCTTTCTCCACATTCATTAGTTAATATTATACTATTATGATATAATAAAAAAGTCTATTACATCTATTTATATATTTTTATATTAATTTAATTACATAAAATCAGCTCCACTTCCATCATATGTGATATGAAATCAACATTCGTAAGTATAGAAGACTACTACCACAAGAACAGATGTGATCCATTTTCCATTACCACTAATCATAGTTGTTTATAATGATGGATAAAAGTTAATATGTAATATTTATTACATAATTATACCTCTTTATTAATTATTATCACAAAAACATTTTTTTAATTTCTATTCCATAGGGTATATGATAACATCTCCCATGTGTATGGTGGACTAATGCCTTATGAACCAATGTGAATCATCTTTCAATCATTCTTACCATGGAAAGTGATAAGATTAATGATAATTAATATCTATGATATAAATGATATAAGTATTATATTCATTAAATATTTATAATTTTATAATGAGAATGTTTTATTTCTTTATTTACACTAATATTATCATAACATCATTCGTGTACGTGTGGACTACCACCTTCATAAAGCAATGTGGCCCTCTTTTAATTTAAAATCTGCATGGATGATATATAGAATAATTTTTAATGAATTAATAATAAATATATATTATTATGATAGTTATATAAATGTAAAATATTAATTACATCCATCTATTATGATCAATGAAAAATGGAAAATTACACATGTGTACATATGGCCTACCGTCTCCATGAACTTAATGTACATAATTTTTCGAAATCATATTTCATGATTTTTCATAAAAGTTTAATTGATGTCTAAATTTTATAATGATACAATTATTATTATTTTGGAGATGATAGAACTATATAATATGTTTACAAATAATAAATTTCATGGAAAAGAATGAATGAGAAAATAATCCAATTAACACCCAAATCAATAAAAATAAAGAAAGATTAATAAATAATGAGTGATAAGTTATTATATTAGATCATATATAATATTAAAAATATTATTATTGTTCTATTAAAATTTAATATATATTTTGAAATCATTATATGGTTTTTAAAACCAATTCGACTAATGGAAATAGTGAAATATTAGATTGCATCTCAATTTTCATTCCATTGAGACTAAATTGTAATTATGCACCAAATCTGATTAATATGGTGCATATACTTCAACTTTTCCATATAATATCATTTTATTTTAAGTTTCAATTTGTATTATTTGATCCAAGGGGACTTGAATGTAAAATACCAATTGGTAAATGTTATTTTGAAATCTATGTTTCTTTTTTGCTTGTTAACATTCTCATGATAGAATAACTAACTTTTGATCATTTTTCATTAGAAATTTCATATCTTTTAAAAATCAATGTTACTTTATGATAGATATTATTCATTATTAAATGATATTATTGTTTTACATATGGTGTTTACATTGAATGTTATTCGATTAACTGTGGAAATATTGATAAATTTGTATCGTTTACTCTATACAAATACTTGATGATAAGACACATTATTTATGAATTAAAAGAATTATTTGATATACATGAAAGTTTTTGGACATGAATGACATGGGTGGGGCCTAGTAAAAGATATCCCTTCAATACATTGGTAGATTCATCAGGAGAATCAATTAGCCAAATAAGATGATTTTTATCATGTAGTTTTAAACTATCTTGATGATATATATTGATGGTAAAGGTATAATGTTCATAGGAGACAAGATATATAAAAACTAAATATTTTCTTCATTCTGAATTCAGATATTATTATTATACAACACATTTTATTTATAATATTATCTATAGATTCATTTCATTATCGTATTATTGATTAAATGGAATGTGTTTTTATTTATTTACCATTCCATATTGATTATGTCGTATCCATTTATGATAGTCATGATATTGATTAAAGGGAATGTTTTATCAATTATTTACATTTCCTTATTGAATATTTTTTATGGTATCATGATATTGAAGTATTTTAATTGAAACATTTATTTAGTTATTTACCATTCCATGTTTATTATGATTATCAATTTATTTTTTCTTTTATTGTACATGAACCTTTTTGACTATTTGAGATCCCAAATATTTTTTTCCATTCCCCATGATACGATGAAGATTTATTAGAATGCGGTTTTAAGGAATCAATTCATTTAATATTACTGTGTATTATGATTTTCTATTCCCAAAGTAAAATGAGTATCATGTATATATTTAGTTCTGAAAAACATCTAAATTGATTTGTCTTTTAAGATGTGACCCTTTGTATATTATCCCATTGAATTAGAGTAGGAATTAGATATACACTATTGGGTACTAGGTCATTATAGTTGGTAGTAATGTGTGACTTAGTATAAACCATGATAACAATGAAATGGAATATAGATTCGGGAACATAACCCTATGATAGACTTTGATGATCAGTGTAGAACAATATCCTAATGTTCTGTTATAAGAGAGATTATGTGGTTTTTCTATGAACTAAAAATCTTTCTGGATATTACATGTGGATGTTGTTCTGAATTAGAGGTACATTGGTGTAAAAACTCTGAAAAGGATGCATTGAGCTAGACCTGATCATCACTATGTGCACAAAAAATGAGACTTACATTGCACCAAATTTGACATTCCTAGAGGATATGTTTAGGATAATTCAAATTTTCCTTAAAACCCATTATTATGGAGTGTAAAATAAATATATTACTGAAGAAGTTTTTTTTAAGATTATGAGTTTATGTATAAATAAATTTTTATTTTTTTGTGTTTCTGTATTTTTTTAGTTATCCATTATGTTTCATAATAATATAATATAATATTGTGTATTCCATTATTTATAAATAGAACCTATAAGAATGAATGGGAACCAAATAAATGCATCTAATATAGAGAGAAATATTGATTGTTTAGTTGAAGGAATTAAGATATTATTTTAAAGGGAACTAGTCTCCCAAACATTCTCATCATATGAGAACATTATTTTATATGCTAACAAGGTAGAGAAAAATTTCTATAACTATTATGGATTTGAATATAAGATATATAATAAATTAATCAGAATGAAAAAGATGGATTAATTTAAGAGAAGAAATAAGAATTTTCCTGCATGTTATAATTGCAGGAGGAAACACCATGGTACAAGAATAAAGGAAAAATGAGTTTTCTTTTGGTGTTTGGAAAAGGCCACAATTCTCATGATCTCAGGGGTAAGAAAAGGGTTAAAAAGTTTGATACATCAATTATAATGTGATGGGGAACTAAAAAATGAGTTCCTTAAGTATGAAAGGAAAATGCCTCAAATGTAGAGGGATCAGGGTTATGATCTTGTTGTTACTACAAAAAAATTGGAATGATTAATGTTCATGTGTATAAGTTCAAGAATTATGTCATTTGACTATATTATAAGTGATATCTTGGTTATAATAATTATTAAATTTATTAGTAATATATTGTTGTACTATTTTGTATAAGATTTTAGAGCATATGATGATTATGAAAAATGATTCAGTGTCATGTTTAACTTCTTACAAAAAAATGATTAAGGGAAAGATAACAAATAATATATTACTGATGTTGTGATTAATAGATGGTTGATATGTATAATCTAAACTAAATAATACTAACTACCTTGTAACTAATTAATAATTTTTTTATAATGTCTTTTATTTTATCATTGATGGATTTTACAAAAATTTTGGATTTAAGTAATATATGAAATAATCTTTGAATTATTTAAGGAATATAGAAGAATGAATGTCCTAAATGAGATTTTATGTCAGTTCAAGATATTACCATGTTTCAAGATAATAAATGATGGAAGTATTCACATGTTTGGTATGTGACAATTCATATATACTTCATGTTTTCTGGTGGAATAGTGATTATTTCAATTTTGAAATTAAATGATATGCATTTTAATGTTTTGGATCTAAATCTTTTGAAATGATCACTTGGTAACCATTTATAAAATGGTTTATGTTTAATTTTAGAAAATGGTTTATTGATTAAGGTATTATTTAACCATTTTAAGATTCATTCACATTGGTTAGATTTTCCTAAGAATATAGGTTTTGTAAAATATGTAGATAAATCTAAAAAGAATTATCAACTATTTTTTGTATCTTATGATCTATAAAAAGTGAAGTTCACTGCTTCGAGCCTCAAAAAATTCATTTTTGGATGTTCGTTTCTTTATGTAATAAATTGGAAATGATAAAATAGTATCCAAATTATGAAAGGTTTCTCATGAAATAGAATTTCATCTTGTATGTATACTTTCATATTTTCTCAGTCAAGATGCTAATGGAATTTTTCAACTCTAGAAAATGTGTATTGAAACAAAATGTATTACTAATACCTTAATTTATTTTGAGTCGATGGATTTTTATATCATCATAATTTTCTATATTTGTGGCCATTAAACATCCATTTATAACTCACTTTCATATTATCAATGACCTTTATCACTACATATAATTATATATTCATTCTTATAATGTATTCATCTTCACTTTCCGCCAATTTTACTCTATTTAGAAACCTAGTTATATGTTATTTTATAAGACCATTTTAAATAATTTATCCCTTATTAACTGGTTTTAATATTAGACTATTTATAATTTTCCTTTTTATCAATTTTATTTCTAAATGTAAAACCCTTGATTATCGTGAACAAGTTCAAAATTTCGGGATGAAATTTATTTATGTTGAGGTGAATGTAACACCACAAGATTGTAAAGTAGAACATTGTTTTTGGTAGAAACTATGAAAAAAACAACGAATGTACAAATAAATATAACTGTATAGACCCAAAACTTGACTTACATGGACATTACATTACTTTTTCGAAATACATAGTATATAACAAAAATAGACACATAAGGACCGTAATAGTTTAGTGTCTTTGGAAACTCGGAATATAATCTTCTAATCGTGGTGAATGATCTTCAACATCTCCCATAAAGATCTTCCCTTTTTTTCTTACCTAAAACATTTCTTTATATCCTGTGGAAAAGAAAACATAAATTGGGTGAGCTCAAATTCCCAGTAAGGGTAAACATAGAGAACATAAAACAATCCATAAACATTTGAATGCAAAAACTTGAACATAAAATCTAAACATCAAAATCTTGAGCAAAGACATGAATCTTGGTAGTATGTAAGGAATATATCATAAGGGAAAATCAATCATGATAAAATAGCATAGGAATAAAACATGTAATTGTGGAAACCAATCAGCACATGTCATGATTTCCACAGTAGCCAAGGCATTGCTACCAAGACCATCTTAGTGGACAAACTCTCTTTCTGAATCGAGTTCACTCCTAGTTTCAGTCCTCTAACACTGAACCGGATTAACATACTGTTCCAGCCATGTCTATCTCATGAGATATAAATCTTTACCCAATGCATTGGAGGGAGATATAGGTCCCACCCATCTTATAATTAAATCTTTCTTACTTGTGCCACAAAATAAACATACATTATTCATAATAACCCAACGAATAAAATGGCTTTCATAAACATAATCCCATCATCACAGAATCCATATAAAAGAAATTGATATCATTTCATAATAAGAAAATTAAAACCATGTAAATCATAGATACATTATACTTGAAACATACACATATGAAATAATGATATCTTAGATGGAAAATGGTTTTGATAAACCACTTGAGATGAATTCTTGAGAAAATATCATTTCTTCTTCAAAATCAATTTCTTTTCACAAAATGTCATGCAATTTTAAAAGGAAAATATTTTGTTGAAAATTAGTCCTGAAATCATTTGAAGGAAGCTTCATGAAAATAAGGCTTTATAAAACCATAACAATCCGTTCGTGCTGTATAAGTTAAAAAAACATTCTTCTCGTACTTTGGCCAGAAAAGTCAAAAAGTACCTCATAAAAGAAAGATTGCATACATAACACAAAGTTAAAGTCAAAGAGGGGTAAAAATGACTTAAAAAATACATGGAATAATAGAAAACATTTTATGAAAACACTTTTAGAAAAAATGAACATGGATGATAAACATAACCCCAGTAAATACTTACGAATAAACAATCTTGGATAAAAATGAGATTAGAAATGTTATCCCTTACCTTAGGTCCGATATGATTCATACGTATCCAAACCTCCTGTATAATGATCTAAATAATGTCATTGACTTATTACAGAATCATATTCATTGTTATGATATCATATATGGTTCACTGATGACTTTATATTACCCGTTCTTTTGTAAATTACATGTTAAAGCAGCGTTTTGGGTTAAATCATTTTATTTATCGTACGTGTTTAGACTTGTTGTTCTTGATATTATTACTTATATCCTGATTTAATTAATTAAAGAATGTGAAAAATTATTTATATATAATTTATATTCAGTATATACATATATATATATATGATAGATCGATTAAATGGAATGAAATACACCATTCATGGAGATGGTAGGTCGTACGTATGCATGAACGCTGTTTTTGTTTCCTTATTGAATTGAATGAAAATAAGTAGATGACATACATATATATACACATAAATCCAGTATCATTATTAGGTCATATATTTCATTATTACTTATTATATATACTTTAAAATCATTCATGAATGGTTAACATGGAGAATCAATCTCATCGCGTCGTGGAGACGGTAGTCCGTACGTACGCACGAGTGATGATATCATTCTCCTAATCATGGAATTTCATTGAAGTGTATGTCTAATATTTCATAATAAATATCACTTTTAAATAATCATATATAGTTATTTATTTACACCATTATACCCATCCAAGTTTGGTGGTGGTCAAAAACAGATTACACCATGGCGTGGAGACGATATTCTGTACGTACGCACACGCGGTGATTTTGTTTTCCATAGGATGGATAGATGGTGAAATAGGGTTGTTTCATAATTATAATAAAATATCAGAATATGAGTGATACTGATGTTATTACTTCATAATGAAACAACAAATGAATAAGTTGTAGAAGAAGAAATAAAGTGGAAAGAATCGGTAACGGACATTACCTCTTCTTTGATGCACCTCTTTGAGACCTCCTTTTAGGGCACTAAAATTGGACTTTGAAGAAGACCAGTAAATCTAGGATGTTTCTTGGTAAGTGGAGAAGAGAATTTGGCAGGGGTTGGCTGAGTGTGAAGGCTCAAATTTGTGTGAGGAAGAGAGGGAGGTGGTTTCCTTTTATAAGAGAGGAGAGGGGCACCTTTGGAATAACCAAAAATATTATTTTATTATAAACTCATATTCGGTTTCTAATAGCTTTAAATTGATGTATTTCTATACTAAGGTGATTATGGGTCTAAATCCTCTCATCCAATAGAATTTGGACATGTTTAGGTTTCTATTTTAACCTTATCATTTAGATTTAACTTTAAGTTAAATAAATTTTCTTTTACCGTGTCTTCTGGTTTTCTTACACTATAAGGTTAATAAACTTACTATAACAAGCCAAACTATCCCCATGTTGTTTATTATTAATATATAAAACCTTATCTAAGTCATTTTTACGAACCTTATATTTTGAGAAATAAAATATAAATTAATAATATAATATATGTTTTAAAAACTATTTAATGTCAATTTTGACACTATTTGGTAATTGATTTTTGTGAAAATCATAACCGAATGATTAGTTCGAAAAAATTTAACTAAATAAATAAAAACATGTCATATTAAACTGGAAAATTATTGGAATTAAAAAAATATCTCAAATTACATTTATTTGTGTATAGATAACATCAATTATGTCAATATTTAATTAATAAGATAATTACTACATCATCATAGTGTCATAATAAATTAAATTATTTAATGTCTAAAAATTATAAATAAAACACAATTATGTAGGAAATCTTATTAGATTTCTAATTAATATTTATAGTCGAATTTATCTAATGTATAACCCTATATTAAAAATAATTTAGTTATTAAAATTTGATTTTAACTATTTTAACCCTTCTTTAAATAAATTAATAATAATTTTCCTAATCTAATCCAATTGGGAATAAATTGTCATATTTTATTCCTATGGTTGTTTTTGGTAGAATTACACTTATCCAATAAAATTAGGACATGTTTATGGATAATAATAATATCATTTTTACCCTTAATACCCTATTTACTTTTAACCGTGGTAAAAAAGTAAAAAGTTACTATTCACCAAAAAAAATATTTTCATCTCATTGAACCAAATTTTAGTCATGATATTAACCGTGTATCTCGTATTTTCTAAATTCCACTCATAGAAGCGGTAAAATTAAGTTTTATGTGAATTTTGAAATTCTCCTAGGAGGTTGGTAAAAGACGGTGCAAAGTTCAATAAACTTTATATATATCTAAAATTATTATAAAATGAATCCAATGACTTAAATTGAACTTATATAGATATTATGTATCAATTTTGACATAAAATAAATTTAAATAAAATAAATAATTATTTAAATAAAAAGTCGGTTTTTGAATAGTAACCTAGTGTTTTCACTATTCATCAAAAATAGGAAGTTTTCGGAAAAATTCCAAAAATTCACCCAAGGCTAATTTTGATATTCTGAATCCAAAAATAAAGTCCATTTTGAATGATAAAATTTATAAAATTTCAAAAATTGGTTATTACTATTCATAACGGCTAGTTTATATAACATATTGTTGTTTAGCGAAACTCGGTATTGCGTACAACACACGCTATCGTGGAAGGTCACGCTTGCGTGTAATGCAAGAAAAGATAGGGATGCGTGTTATGAAAGCTCATTTTGGTGTAGCGTATAACACAAGACATTAATGAAATTAAAAATTATATTTTTCATAAAATCTCGGGGTGTTACATTCTACCCACCTTAAAATAAGTTTCGCCCTCGAAATTCGTCAGGGTTATAAATGGTTTACTACTCGAAAATTTCTTTAATAGAAACCCACATCGTAAAAAGGAATACTAAAACTTAATTTTAAAAGCTAATGTATGAAACCTAACGATTACCCAAAGTAACTAATCACTAGGTTTCTATATAGGAGAACATAAGTTAAAATATTGATATGGAAGAAAAATCTAACCATCATGTTCTGATGGGGAGTGGTAGAGAACATGGCTATGAAAAAGCCATCAATCAGAAAGCCAAAGATTTGTGATGATCTATGGTACCATCTGATTCATTGAATATAAATGCACTAGGAAAACATTTTTGGTTTTCAAGATCATTTACCTAAAGTTAATGAAATTGGGATTAGAAGAAATACATTCGTGATTTTGGTACAATCTCATCGTTGGTCATTCTTTGGACAATTTCCACTTCATCTCTTAAAGAAATTAAGTTGAATTTGTCATTTGTGAAGTGTTAGCAGATCATGTGATAAAATGATGGGTCATTCTATCTTTCTCAAACAAAAGGTTATAAAAGTTATCAAAAATACATAAGTCCATCTATAGTGAGATTAATCATATATGGTACTAAAATGGAATTATAATTCATATATCATAATTCTTAATATAATAAAACTAGTTTCTACTAAACAGGTACTTTATATAGGCCAGTTGTAGGCGATAAAGGCCAGTTGCACTTCAGTTGAGGGTTCGATTCCCACAGCCTTGTCTGACGCGATGGGCTATCACCCATCATGCAGGTTGACCTTTTTCTAAAAGTAGATTACTATAACATCCCATCAATAATATCGAAAAAACATCTATCCTTAAACAATAATAACTTATTTCCAACATAATCCATTCTAATCGTTAGGCTTATCAATAATACTACAATCCACTCTCATATTATAGTGAAAATGATTACCAGAGATTTCATATAACCAGCATGTTAATACCATCATTGATCGCCATATATCATAAGATATGTCTTATTGGTCACATTCCAAATATTCGAAGGCCTTAATCATGTATTCTCTTGAAGAATTAATACCCATTGAATCTTAGTGAAAACATGACTGCTGTCAAAAGTTAACTCTTTCCAAATACCAAAACCCCAAAATTCTATATACTCAAACCATGATATAACTATTTCCTTATATCAGTCATGAGCTCATGAATACTGTCAAACATTTCATTTTCTCCTTATCCATTCATTATGCGAATATTATATTTTTTCAAAAAATATCTCAATCACTTTCCATGGTTACAGGTACCATAAAATTATTGAAAACCACAATAGACCAATACATAAATATTCCAATATTCCACGATACTATATACAACATTAATTTGGAATCCCATTACATAAACACTTAATCATTCCACCACATCGTTTTCATATTCAGCATCACCAATAGTGATCGCATGTGACTTCCCTTTTTCCTTATCCTTAAGTGGTTGCTCATGTCGATCATCACTAACCCTTGGATTAGGGAATTTATTAGCATAATGCCCTATTTCCTTGCACTTGAAACATTGATGTGTTGGTGGTGCATTCTCTGCAGCCTTTTCTTTATTCACATCATTAGAAACCCTTTTCCAATACTTCAACACTCAGCTGCTCGATGACCTTATTTTCCACACTTAAAATATTTTCTAGTCCCATTAAGACAATCTACACCATGTTTCTTTCCATACATTGAGAATAAGGAAGCATTCATCTTCTTTTCAACATTATTCTGAGATTTCTCCTTGAACTCCATATTTTGTTTCATTTCAAAACCATGAGATGGATACGTAACACCAACTTCCATTTCTACTTTGATAGCACAACACATAATTTCTTCATAGCTACTGATGTCTCTTATAGATAATGCCCTTCGATGATTTTCTTTTAAGCCACTGAAGAATCGATCAACATTACTTTCAGGTTCGATGATAAAGCCAGATTCATACCTTGAAAGCCTTGTAAAATTCACTTCGTATACACCAACAGATTCATCATCCTTTTGCTTTAGTTCAAGAAACTCCTTCTCCATATTTGTTCGAAGAATACGAGGGAAGTACTTATTGAAAAATAAGTTCTTGAACTCGTCCCATTCCAGGGACATAATTTCATCTCTTGGCCTCGTATTCTTGATAAAATTCCACTATTGATCAGCTTCCCCTTCCAAACGATATACTGCTAAGATGAGTTTATTATGTTCAGAACATTGAAGAACTGAAAATATCTTTTCATTGGTACTGATCCATTGTTCAGCAACAATTGGATCAGAACACCCACTAAAAAAAGGTGGATGTTGCCTAATGAAGGACTCAATAGAATATTGTTCCCTTATCTACTCATTTGGAAGTCCAGAATGATTCATATCTTGTGTAAGTATAGAAATAAGATTTTTCACTCCATCTACTATAACATTTGTTGTTTAGGAGGACAATCATTGCATTGTCAATTGCATTGATCAACATGGTTCCTTCGGGTTCCAGCCATTGTCTAAAACCCAAAAAGAATTGTGTGAGAGGCAAAAATCATGCTAGGGAAAACAACATAATAAAGGGGGCGTACCATCAATATCTAACATCTTAGGATTAATTCTAAGATCGTTACTGTAATTCTAGGACTATAACCTATACTTATACTTAACCTTAGGGACATCCCTAGACATACCTTAGAAATATCTCTAGGGATCTCACTAATGTTCTCGCATCTTATTTCAAAAGGTTGACTAAACCTTTCCTCTGATACCAACTATAGATACCCAAAAACTGACTTACATGGACATTACATTACTTTTGGGGAATAATTAGTACATAAAAAAAACAGACACACAAGGACCGTAATAGTTTAGTGTCTTTGGAAACTCAGAATACAATCTTCTAATCGTGGTGAAAGATCTTCAACATCTCCCATAAAGATCTTCCCTTTTTTCGTACCTAAAACCTTTCTTTATATCCTGTGGAAAAGAAAACATAAAAGGGGTGAGCTCAAATGCCCAGTAATGGTAAACATAGAGAACATAAAACAATCCAAAAACAATTGATTTCAAAAACATGAACATAAAATCTAAACATCAAAATCTTGAGTAAAGATATGAATCTTGGAAGTAAGTAAGGAATATATCATAAGGGAACATCAATCATGATAAAATATCATGGGAATAAAACATGTAATTGTGGAAACCATTCAGCACATGTCATGATTTTCATAGTAGCCAAGACATTTCTTCCAAGACCATCTTAGTAGACAATGTCTCTTTCTGAATCGAGTTCACTCCTCATTTCAGTCTTGTAACACTGAACCAGATTAACTTACCATTCCAGCCATATCTATCTCAAGAGATATAAATCATTACCCAATGCATTGTAGGGAGATATAGGTCCCACCCATCTCATAATAAAATAATTCTTATATGTGCCACAAAATAAACATACATTATTCATAATAACCCAACAAATAAAATGGGTTTCATAAACATAATCCCATCATCACATAATCCATAAAAAAGAAATGGATATCATTTCATAATAAGAAAATTGAAACCATGTAAATCATAGATACATTATACTTGAAACATACACATGTGAAATAATGTCATCTTAGATGGAACATGGTTTTGATAAAACACTTGAGGTGAATTCTGGAGGAAAATATCCTTTCTTCTTCAAAATCAATATCTTTTCACAAAACTTCATGAAATTTTAAAAGAAAAATATTTTGTTGAAAATTAGTCATGAAATCATTTGGAGGAATCTTCAAGAAAATAAGGATTTATAAAACCATAAAAATTCGTTCGTGTCGTATAAGTTAAAAAAACATTCTTCTCGTACTTTTGCCAGAAAAGTCAAAAAGTACCTCGTAAAAGAAAGATTCCATACATAACATAAAGTTAAAGTCAAAGAGGGGTAAAAATGACTTTAATCATACATGAATAAAAAAACATTTTATGAAAACACTTTTTGAAAACATGAACATGGATGATAAACATAACCCCAGTAAATACTTACGAATAAACAATCTCTGATAAAAATGTGATTGGAAATGTTTCCCCTTACATTAGGTCTGATATGCTTCATACGTATCCGAACCTCCGGTATAATGATTTAAATAATGTCATTGACTTATTAAATAATCATATTCATTGTTATGATATCATATATGGTTCACTTATGACTTTATATTACCAGTTCTATTGTAAATTACTTGTTAAAGCAGCGTTTTGGGTTAAATCATTTTATTTATCGTACGTGTTTGGACTTGATTTTCTTCATATTATTAATTATATCCTGATTTACATAATTCCAGAATGTAAAACATGATTTATATATAATTTATATTCAGTATATACATATATATATATATGATAGATCGATTAAATGGAATGAAATACACCGTTTATAGAGATGGTAGGCCGTACGTACGCAAGAATGCTGTTTTTGTTTCCTTATTGAATTGAAAGATATTAAGTAGATGACATAAATATATATAAACATAAATAAAGTATCATTATTATGTCATATATTTCATGATTACTTATTATATATACTTTATAATCATTCGTGAATGGTTAACATGGAGAATGAATCTCATCACATCGTGGAGACGGTAGTCCGTACTTACGCACGAGCGATGATATCATTCTCATGATTGTGGAATTGAATTGAAGTGTATGTATAATATTTCATAATCAATATCACTTTGAAATAATCATATATTGTTATTTATTTACACCATTATACCCATCCAAGTTAGGTGGTGGTCGAAAACAGATTACACCACGGCGTGGAGACGGTATTCTGTACGTACGCAGGTACGGTGATTTTGTTTTCCGTAGGATGGATAGATAGTGAAATAGGGATGTTTCATAAATATAATAACATATCAGTATATTAGTGATACTGATGTTATTACTTCATAATGAAACAAAAAATGAATAAGATGTATAAGAAGAAATAAAGTTGAAAGAATTGGTGACAGACATTACCTCTTCTTTGAAGCGCCTCTTTGAGACCTCCTTTTAGGGGACTAAAATTGGTCTTTGAAAAAGACCAGGACCTCTAGGATGTTTCTAGGTAATTGGATAAGAGAATTTTTCAGGGTTTTTCCGAGTGTGAAGGCTCAATGTGGTGTGAGGAAGAGAGGGATTAGGTGGCCTTTTATATGGGAGGAGAGGGGCACCGTTGGAATAACAAAAAACATTATTTTATTATAAAGTCATATTCGATTTTTAATAGCTTAAAATTGAGTTATATCTAAGATAAGGTGGGGATGGTTAGAAATCCGCTCATCCAATATAATTTATAAAAGATTAGGTTTCTATTTTAACCATATCATTTAGATTTAACTTTATGTTAAATAATTTTTCATTTAACGTGTCTTCTTGTTTTCTTACACTATAAGGTTAATAAACTTACTATAACAAGCCAAAAGAACCCAAAGTTGTTTATTATTAATATATATAACCTTATATAAGTCAATTGGCCTTTCCTTAGATTTTTAGGAATAAAATATCAATTAATAATATAATATATGTTTTAAAACTATATTATTTAAATTTTGACACAATTTGGTAATTGGTTTTTGTGAAAATCATAACAAAATGATTAGTTAGAAATAAGTTAACTAAATAATTACTATCATGTCATATTAACCTAGAAAATTAGTGGAATTCATAAAATGTATCAAATTAGATTTATTTGTGTATTTATAACATCAATTATGTCAATATTTCATTAATAAGATAATTACTACATCATCATTGTGTCATTATAAATTAAATTATTTAATCTCTAAAAATTATAAATAAAACACAATTATGTATAAAATCTTTTTATCTTTCTAATGAATATTTATAGTAGAATTTTTCTTATGTATAACCCTATATTAAAAATGATTTAGTTAATAAACGTTGATTTTAGCTATTTTAACCCTTTTTTAAATAAATTAATAATAAATGTCCTAATCTAATCCATGTAGGCCTAAATTGTCATATTTTATTCCTAAGGTTGTTCTTGGTGGAATTACACTTATCCAATAGAATTAGGACATGTGTTAGGGTAATAATAATATCATTTTTACCCATAATTACAGTGTTTACTTTTAACCGTGGTAAAAAAAAGTAAAAAGTTACTATTCACCATAAATTATTTTCATCTCATTGAACCACATTTTAGTCCTTGATATTAACTGTGTCTCTCGGATTTTCTAAATTCCACTCACAGAAGCAGTAAAATTATGTTTTATGTGAATTTGGAAATTATCCTAGGAGGTGGGTAAAAGATGGTGAAAAGTTCAATAAAATTTTTATATATCTAAAATTAATATAAAATGCCTACAATGACTTAAATTGAACTTATATAGGTATTAGGTATCAATTTTGACCTAAAATAAATTTAAATCAAATAAATAATTATCTAAAAAAAGTCGGTTTTTTGAATAGTAACCCAGTGTTTTCACTATTCATCAAAAATTGAATGTTTTTAGAAATATACCAAAAATTCACCCTAGGCTAATTTCATTATTCTGAATCCAAAAATGAAGTCCATTTTGAAAGATAAAATTTATAAAATTTTAAAAATTGGGTATTACTATTCATAACGGCTAGTTTATATAACATATCGTTGTTTAGAGAAACTCGGTATTACGTACAACACACGCTATTGTGAAAGGTCGCGCTTGCGTGTAATGCAAGCCAAGTTGGGGATGTGTGTTGTGCAAGCACATTTTGGTGTAGCGTACAACACAAGACATTAATGAAATTAAAAAGAATATTTTTCATAAAATCTCAGGGTGTTACAATAACACCATGAGACATTAAGATATATGAATTTTTAAATAATTTTAATCTTTTAGAAATCTTGAATTACACACAAAACTGACTTTATCTTGCACTATATACAAGACTGAGTTTTTTCGAACTATAATATAGTATTAATATTATTATCTAATATGGCATTTATGAAGTAGGAGTTGGAGTGGTGGTTATTAATATGTTTAACTAACTTATGAAAATATAATTTATACTCAATTTTATTAGTTATATATTTATTATTAATAAAATAATAATCAATTAAAATAAAAATAATTATTTTCTTGAAAAGTGAAATTTTCAAGAAAAAGAAGGATTAGTTCCACTTTACGAACATTATTTAAAATATTTTTTTACAACATTTAGAAATATTATTTGAAAAAAAAAATTACTTTATTTTTTAAATTATATTAATATAATTATCTTATGGTTAACTTTTGAGGTTTTTTTGAAAATTTTCTTTCTTTGAGGAATAGTGAAATTAATAAATATTAATTGAACATTTCCTGTTCATTTAAATAATTAATAATATCCAATTTTAATTTTAATAAAATTTAATGTAAAATTAGTTACATTTGATAAAAATTAATATAATTTTTTTAAAAAAAAAATTAAAATATTTAATTTTAATATACTAACATTTTAAAATTTTGGACATTTTCCCTTTAAAACCCAGCTTTCTCGCCTCTTCTGTTGCATGAATTTTAAATTTAATTTAAGTAAATACATAAATATAATTTATAAAAATTGATTAAATATTATGAATCATCATAATATATAATTTATAACATGGTTAACTTACAAATTGACCGAAATGAATATGGAAAATGTTAAAAAATAATTATTACGGTTAACGTAAAAATGGATTTACGGGGGGGGGGGGTTAAAAATTATTTATGTGTCAAAAATAAATTAAAAACTTTTTTAACAGTCTATTTCTCACCATAATATTTCCATTTATCTTATAGGTTTGAGAGTATTTCATTTTTGTGGCTTTTTTAATGATATAAACGTGGGTATGATAGAATCATTACAAAAAATTACAATTGTGTGACTCACCGCACTTATAAATGTCCAGACCACATACTATATTATTCACACATTAAATCCAATTTTTAATCAGATAAATTCCCAAATTACATCCCAATTTCCATTATATCATAACATAATCCTTATTTTGGGTAGAAAGCCAACCTAGGAAGGCCTTTGGTGCAAACCTAAGTATGTAACCCGGAGAAGAGGTAATGTTTTCCTACATCCATCTTTATTTTATTTAATTTTTCACAACCTTCAATTATTATTATATAATAATTCTATAATAAAATTAGTATCTTAAATATAATGAAATTTTTTTATGTTTTGATAATGACTTAAAATCCCAAGCACTTCCATCATGTTGTTTATAAAATCATTATTCGTGTGTATGGTAAACTACCTCCACCCAAACCGATGTCATTCATTTTTACATTAAAACATATCATGTTTAGTTATGTTCATGGATATACATGTAATATAATATATTTATAACTTATTAATACCTATATATTAATTATATCAAATATACATTTTTTTACTTCCCATTCTAAAGGGGATATGATAATGTCGATCCTTTATATAGTGGACTAATGCCTCGTGAAGCGATGTTATTATTCTTTCACTAACACATAGCATGGATGAAGATAAATATAATTTTATCAATTTTTTCTAATATATATAAAATATATACAATATTCATGTTATATATATCATTCTGAGAAGTTAATATATCACTTTCGTTTTCCCTAAAATGACGATAACATCGTTCAGGTACGTGTAGACCACTGCCTTCCCGAAGTAATGAGACTCTA
Source organism: Viscum album (assembly GCA_963277665.1). Lineage (NCBI taxonomy): Eukaryota > Viridiplantae > Streptophyta > Magnoliopsida > Santalales > Viscaceae > Viscum > Viscum album. The sequence continues at coordinate 1,077,523,306 of OY728145.1, read as the reverse complement.
TTTTAATCACCATAAGATATGGATTATATATATAAATTTCTTTAGGGAACTTATATTATTTATATAATATTATGATAATTATTAATAGATAAAATATTACTTACCTTTTTCCATAACAATCACTAAAAATGCAAATGTTACTCATTCGTATGTACGACCTGCCATATCCATGATCATAACATAATTAATTTTTCAAAACCTTTATTAATGATTTAAATTAAATGTAAAAATTTCATTTAATTATATTATTTTGTTTTTATTATTTTTCTGGAGATGATAAAATAATATAAAATGCACAAGAATCTGATCATTCATTACAAAAAATGAATGAGAAAACAAAACAATTAACAATCAAAACAAAAAAATAACAAAATATTATTAGTGAATGAGTTATAATTGGACAACATATGATCATATATTATATTATAAATATGATTATGGATGATATATAAGTTAATGACATGATTAAAACCATTATATATGTTGTTAATGCATGTTCGACTAAATGAAATTATCAGGCAAGGGATTTCATCTCAGTTTACAATCCATTGAGAATTGTTTGTTATTATGCACAAAATCACTTTTATATATTTTATAAACTACCCCATCTTCATTTAATATCATTATTAATTCATAAACCATGTTATTTTATCATTAAATTTTAATTATTTAATTCTAGGATATTTTAATGGAAAATTGAAAAGTTGTAGAAGTTATTCTTCATTCACACTTTCTTCTATGATTGTTAACTTTATCTTGAAACAATAAATTTATTGTGATCTTATTTCATTATAAATTACATTTCTATCAAAATACCATAATCTTATATGGTTTATTTTATTATTCCCTAAACTATATAACATATTTAAATATGGTGTTTACTTTGAATGTAATTTGATTAACTATGGAAATATTGAAAAATATGTATCCTTCACTCAGTATAGATACATGATCATAAGGATGATTGATTATAAATTAAATATGTTGTAATATATATATGTGTAATGATTTTTATGTAAATGAAATCAGTGGATCATGGTTATAGATTTACCCTTGATTCATTAGTTGTCTTATGAGATGCATTATTTGGCCAAATAAGATGTGTTTTTGCCATATTATTTCAAACTATCTTAAGGATAAATATTGACAGTAAAGGAATAATGAGATTGGGAAACATTAAATCCAATATTTAAGAGTTTTCATGATTGATAATTCAGTTATTATTATTATCTACTATATTTTCCCTATGATATTATCTATGGATTCTTTTCATTCTTAGACTATTGTTTAAATGAGATTTATTTATTATTTACGTTCCCATGATGATTATGACATATATTGTAATTATAGTGAGGATATTGATTAAATTAATTGAATTTTTTGTATTTTACCTTTACACATAGATTATTACATATCTTATCATGATATTAATGTTATTTAAATGTCATTTTAATCACTTATTTACACATCCATGTTGATTATACTTATTGATTCATTATAGAATACATTCTACATAACCCTTATTGACCATTCAAGATCACCCATATTTTGTTTAACATCCCCTAGATATGAAGAATGATTATTGAAAAGAGTTATCAAGGATACATTTCATATATTTTAATATGAATTAGATTTTTTATTCCGAATGCAAAATTGGAGTTATTTATTTTTCTTATTCAAAAAAACTACTAACAAGATCAGTCATTCAGGATGTAAACCTTGGTATCTTATACTAATGTATTAAATCATGCTCCATTTCCATTCAGCTGTGGTTATGGCTATTAAAATTAATAGCTGATAACTCATAATATAATATATAAAAGATTAGTATATTCACCATATAAATTTAAATTTTTTACAATAAAAATTATTCTATAAGAAATATGAATTGGGACTATAAAACCCCATCATGGAACATAATATTTAAGTTAATAATAAATTTATATTTAGTTTATAAGGAATAATAAAAAATATAATGGTTATATATTTAATTAAATAAAAATAATTTATTTGTAAGATTATTCCAATCATAGAAAAATTGAGTTTAATAATAAATCTTGTAAATCAATGAATGGAAATTAAGGTAAAAAGACACTTAAAAATTATTAGATTAATGAGTCAAAATCTCAACTAATAAGTAAAATGTAAGAGATCATTTTATATCATGTTTTATAATATAATCATGAAAAAATGATAATTGGTTATGAATTTCGCAATATAAAATATAACATGGTGTATAACATTACTATATATGACGTAATTGAAATTTGAGACACATAACACTAACCATGAATTCCCAAATAATTTATCTCACCATAATATCTAGTGGTAAAATATAAATATCTTTATTACCTATTTAATTTCAATATAATTAAATATTACCTTTCATTTAATTCACTTACAACCATTAAGTTAAAATATTTTAATTAGTAAACTATAATTTTTATCATCAACTATTTGTAATTTTAATGGTTTCATGCATGCTTTATGATATCAATTTATTCAAATATTATTTAACAAAAATTTCATTATTCCAGGATATTTTATATTTAAATATTATATAAATTATTTTTCTTTATAAATAACTCGTTTAATCCATAATATTTTTAGTTTTATTTTATGAAAATGGAATCAACCACAACTTAATTGATTAATTGTAGCGATCAAAGAAAGAATTTTCATAATAAGTAGGTACATAATAAAACAATTATAGAGATATAAATATGTATTTATTTCCATATTATCATATAATAATAAAGTTATTCAATCTACAATACTCATCCATGATAACTTTTTATAGCATCGTTCATGAAGGCAATAAAAGAGACCCAAATATGAATATGATATAACTTGATGGGTGAGTATGGTTTATAAAGTTTATAATATCATTATAAAAAAATCATGAAGATATAATTTATAATATTTTATGTTTCTTAAATCATATTTTATGATGTTTGGATATAAATGAGAATTAATAAGAAAACCCAAAAAAATCACTTCATGGAGGTTGTAGTCTACACGTATGAATGATTAACATTTTCATTTCTTAATAAATGAGGGGGATGGGGATATTAAAATGTATTTTATATTATTTATAAAATAATATTTATTATATTTATCAATAAATAACAACATTAAACCAATCCATGAGAGGTGGTTTCAAAAAAAGGTAGATGTTTTGTCTTGAAGGATGTAGTCCAAATGTACACAAAATTAACGGTCTTTTAATATTTATATTTTTTGGAAGGAAAAAATATTTTTATTTCCATTAATATAATAACATTTTAGTATAATAATGTTATATATTTCATTATATTTCTTATTCTGGGATAAGTTTTTATAGGCATAATTAAGAGGAAACATTTATGGTTTATGTAATACTCATGATGGGGCCTTGAACACTCTCTTGATAGTCAACTCAAAAATAATGGGACTAGTATAGATTCTAGTGACCAGGGGATTTATGAAATTTATGGGAATTATAGGAGAGGAATTTTGAGATAATATTAATGGAAAATTAGATGGGGATATGTTACTTTTATAGGGTGTAAGTGATCCCAATTTATAAGTGATGAAAAGAAAAATTTATTGAATACTAAATATTTTTCAATAATAAAACAGAACTATTCACAAGTGAATTGAATAAAAGGCAGAGCAATGGATTTTCAATTTCATTTGGGTCGTCATTTATCTCCCAAATTAATTTTCAGACAATATTTTATGATTTAGGTATTTTTTCTTTAGTTTTATTTTCCTACAATTAATCCTTTACTATGGAGATGAATTCTTAAACATGGTAATTAATTTTAGATATAAATATTTAACATAACATTTTACTAATTAATATATGAAAAAATCATATATCATAATCATGTTTTTAAATAAAATTTCTATGATTTTGAAAAATTAATTTTTTTATTATGATATATAATATGTTAAAACATTTAAAAAAAGAGTACTTTTAATATTAAAATTTATCTGTAGATTAAAATTTTTGTTTTTATTAATTCTCTAGATTTTTTTTCTTATTATAAAAGTAATAATTTTTTCCATAAATTTAAATCATGAAATTAATTTTATAAAAAAACGATTAATTAAAATAAAAGAATAATTTATTTTTCAATTAAAATCAAGTGTTACATATGTTTTAAATATTAAATAAAGGATCCATATGATTAGAATAATATTTAAAATTTATAATTGTGTACTTTAAATAAATATTTGATTAACTAAATTGATTTATACATTTATATGACTTTTTTCTATATTGGTAAAGTTATAAAATTTAAAATTTTGTTAAAAGTGTATTTTTCATTTTTCACTTAAAAAAATACTTCATGAAAATCGCAATAAAATTAACCATTAACAAATATGAAATTATAAATTCAAAAATGAATGAATGTTTATCAAATTAAAAATAAATAAATTTATTATTTATTTTTTAAATTGAAAAAAACAAATGTAATGAATATGTGTTTATATAAATACATTTCAATTTCGAACATCGAGTGTCCTAAATATTATTTCATACCAATTTCAAATTTATAGAAAGATAATATATTATTTCATATACTAAAATTGTATATATTGTATTTTTGAATTAGTGGATTTAATTTTTTATGATAAAATATATAATACTTTAAAAAATATTTGAGAAAAAATTTAATTTTAATATTAAAGAATATTTATTATTTATCGTTAAAATTTAAAAATATTTTTATTTAATACAAATTTTATTAATAATTTATTTTTCACAATAATATTCATAAAATATGTTATAGACATATTTTTTTCTGTCTCATGTGGACCAATCTATCCAGATAGTGTTTACTTACAGTAAATATTATATATTACAATCTCAAGTCGTTAAATTTTATACCCTTAAATAACTTTTTCCTCGCATTTTTAATTATTACCCACTATAAAAGTATGTAATATTGTTCGTTATGTGTTGATGGTTATAGATATATTTTCAAAAATTAAATCGTCCTTACTCCCTCAGGATATATAGATTAAAATATCTTTCCTCGAACAACATTAATCATTTATAAAATCATATACCCATGTATGTCTGTACCTTAATTATATATTCATTATAACATAACTTTCAATAAATCATAAGAATATCCAAGACATTATTCCATATTTAAATTATATAATCCTTCAAAAAAATATTATATATTTTACGATCAAATGTTATTAACAGCTTTTTCACAAGGCCACATAATAGTTAATATATATCATAATCATGAAAATGAAATAATCATCACAAAAAATATATTTGAGAGATTTTTTTACTAAATCAATAATAAATTCACAAGTTATGAATTAATCAAGATTTTAGATTTAAGTGTTTTCCATTCGTCAATCTTATGTTTTTCGATATTTATCACAAAAAAATCAACATTGCAATAAATTCACATTTAAAGGTTATTGATACCACTCATTATATGTTTCAAAACATTTTAAAAATAATTATGGAAGAAAAGACTTTATATGTTTTATATAATGATTAATAAATTTATAATATACTATAATGTCATTGATAAATATCACCCACTATGAAATATATAAGAGATCAATATATAAATTATATTAAGATATCAACCTCACTACCTTAAATAAGACATGGGAACCCAAATTTTCCATTGTAATTGAAATATAGTGTTATTAAAAACCATTTATGTATACTCCCTTATTCCATTACAAGACATAGAGGTTTCATGAAACAATCCATTATGAGGCTCATTTCTAGGAACTTATTTTGTAAAAATACTAAAACCGTACTGGTTAGTATTATATAAAAAATATTAATATGAAATCACCAATCCAAAGACATATTCTCCTACGACATCATGATTTTTAAAATTTAATATATTCAAGACATCTTATATAACAATTTGATGAATACTTGGTTATATATATTCATTTTCTTATTATACTATCCATCTTTATTAGTTAAAATTATACAAAAATCCTTCATAATGGTCCATTAAATATAATCTAAATTAAACATATCATAATCCCCTTTAGTGTCAACCCATATGTGGAGTTGTGCCTCTTCATTGTGCACCAAGAGATTATACACTTAATACTCAATCAATCCTTTGGGTTTATTACACCATGGAACATCTCTTCTATACCATATATCTACTTTTAGTATCCAGTGAGACATACCATTACTAGGATAACCACATGCTCATAACATCACCAAATTTTCATGAAGTTACCCATGAATTATAATTATACATTAGAATTACTAATCTTCACATATCATGATCCACATAAAATATAAATTATTTGATATTACCTAAAATAGCCCAGAGGGTTACCAATAACTTTTAAATAATGATTGACTGTAACCTATAAATAGTTATTGATAGTAATAACTATTAAATTATCCTCAACCAATGAAATTTAAATATCTAATATTATATTAATAGTTTTACAATATCTATAATATTGTCTCATATATTTTACCGTATTATAAATAAATTACATAAATAAAATATTTTATTACAGTTCATTACCATGTTCTTTTATGTTTGGAGTTTTAAATAATTAGGGAAAAGAATTATATAAAAAACCAATTTATTTTAAAAATAATGATTATTTCTTCCAATATATATGAAACTAGAAAATCCATAACAAGTCTTCAATATCACCAAAAAATTCTCTACATATGAAAATCGTGAAGACACACCATACATATTAATTTTCATCATATCCAATGATAATGGAAACATACAAAAGGGGTGATCTCAGATTCTCAGTAAGGGTAAAAGGAAGAAATAGAAATCAATGAATAAAAGTTAGTGTAAGTTGAGAATGTGGGTATAATATGGAGAATAAGAATTTTATGTCCCATAAAGAATAGATTATACATAATGTAATATATAATGACATAACATAAGAGTAATAAATATCTAACAAAATTCTTATAAACATGGTATGTGATGTAGTTTTTTTAAAAAAGTAACAATGGGAGGTTGTACAACCTTATACATACTAAACCTTATCATAAAACTCATTATTCACAATCCATTGTGAACAAAATCATTATGTCCATGTATTAAAATGTGAGAAAGCCCTTTATTCCCTTTCTTTTGTGAACATATTCATCTTATTTATTCCATTTTCACTCATGAGATAAAAAACATAACCAATGCATTGGAGGGTGATATTTGACCCCACCCATAATCATAAATTCATTTGTATTCCATATCGAATAAATCGTAATTATATAATAAATAACCCAACCAATTAAAATGGGTTTCTTATCTCTTTCTAATGGAATAATATATAGAAAAAATTCATACCAATATTAATAACCATAACATGATAAACCCTTTGAAATAAATGTGTATCCAATTATATTAACTAATTTTAAAGGTAAATTCCCTATAATGGAACATGTTGTATTTAAACTCTAGAGTGATTTGTTATATTTTATACTCAATAATTTCCCTAATTAATAGATGTATGGAGTCTTCACAATCACCATTCAATCATAGAATAATAATATAAAGTATTCACAATGGATTGTTTTTTGAAAAAAATTACACCTATTAACAGTGGATGTATAGGAAAACAAATTGCACGGATTGATCATCTAATTGGCAGAAAATAATATTATACAATACATATAAAATTATATGGTATATTTTATCATTTAAAGAATATGTTTGATCCATCATAAGATGTATAAAAGGGAAATGACATAGTTGGAAAACTATTTTTCTGTGTTTTATAAAAATAACCAAGGAAATAAGAAATAACATATTTATTTTTAAAAAAATTCAAAATAAAAAATTATTTAACTCTATGAGAAATCTTTTTTCATATTAAATATTTAGATAGAATATTTCTTATAAATGGTAGAGTAAGAGGAATGATAAATTAACAAGGACACACAATAATAGATTATTATTTCAAAAACAACCCATATAGAAAATGTTAATATTTTATTTTTAATCATTTCGAAATAATTTCAACATATTTGAAAATTATAATTTTTAATTTTAGATAAAAATTTATTGATATTGAAAAAATATGGTTCCAAGGATAAAATACAAGTCAAAATACATTTTATTCATTGTACTAACATTACCTTCATTGAAAAATACATCTCTTAAAAGGATTATGTAACGACCAATTTAAAAAAGATAACAGGAACACATATATAAATTTGGATATAAAAAAAGAAATAAAATTATTTTTTATCATAATTGAGGACTATAAAATTACCCTAATGGTTTATTATATTTGAGATATCACAATTTTTTGAGGAAGTAGGGAAATAAAAAATTATAGAATGAGCAAAATTTAAGTAATAACCATTGAAGGAGAAATATAATTTAACTGAAATTTAGATAACCTTAATAAAATTTAATTCAAGAAATAATATAAAAAACAAAAAACATATGCACCACATAAATGTAAATTATTTCATAACAAGAAACATTCCTCATATAATTACAATTAATAATATGGAAACCATTTTTGTATGATAATAATTTAGGAAAGAATAATTATATAATGTTGATATATGAAATAATTGTATAAAAATTTAAAATTTTGATATAATGCATTATAAATTATTCATTATATAAAATAATTCAATCATGGAACAATTTAGTTCAATAATAAATCATGAAGATCACTAAAGGGAAGTTGAGTTTGATGAAAAGGCTATTATATTTGAGTTAAAAAGCCATGAGGAAAATAAAATGGAATTGATAATTGAATATAATTAAATATTGTTATTAATGTTATAAAATTTCATTGGGGAGGTAAGTGAACCATAAAAAAATAATTATGTATAAAATTAAAATGTCTCGCGAAATTGAAATTTTATACAAAAATGACTTACCATGAATTCCATCTTAGTCAATGGAACTCTAAAATATGGTATAAAAACAAAAATATAATAAATATTTATGAATATTATTAATATATATTTCATTTTATCTACTGCAATTATTACTATTTAGTGAAAATATTTTTGTTAATTTCTCTTTCTTTTTTCCATTGGGTGTTGTTTTCTTAAATTATTTCACACATGATTTATGGTGTCGATTTTGATACAAATTATTTGATACCAAGTGAATATTCTCATTATAATTAAGGGTACTATAAAATATAACTTATATTAATTTTTTAATCACATAACTCATTCCATAAGTATTTTTGAAATGTTTTGTGAAAATGTAATCATCATTCCCATATTTCTATAATTTTAGCAATCAAATATGATATTCAATAATAAGTTAAATATATAATATAATTATTATAAAACAATAAATCCAAAATAATTTATTTATTATCAAATAATAATAATGTTATTTTTGTTCCCATATTGAACTGTGACAGAGTTTTGCAGCATCATTAATTTTTGTGGTTAAATAGACCCAAATAAGAACACACTATAACAAGATTTGTCACTATGGTTAAGGAAGTTTATAATATAATTACAAAATAATAAATAAGTTATTACATATAAGTTTTGTTAGTTTTTTGAAATTATAATTTAATTTTTTTTATGAAATTAAATTAAATATGAAAAATGAAAAATGTCACTTTGTTGAGGCAGTCGTCCACATGTATAGATGGTCAATGAATACATTTCTATATGAACGCGATGGGATGATGGTAGATAGTTAATTCCTCTTTAAAATTAATAAATAAATTGTCTACATCCTATTAATTCATTAATACCACCATTGAATCCAACCATGAGATGTGGGGATAATGAATAGAATATTTCCATTCTTGGTGGCAGTATTCCCCCCGAATGAATTATTGACATTATTTTTTTTCTAAATGGATATGAAGGAAGAAATAATTGTATTACCATGTGTATAAAAAAATTAATAAAAATAATGATACTAATATCAATATATTATTAAGATTTAAAATTAATGTATTATGTAATACTCATGTCAGGACCTTCAACATTCTCTTGAATGTGTCCATGAAAATGATGATCATCAGATAAATCCTAGAGATTGGGGACGTTAGGAAATGAGAGGGACATATATTATAAGAAAATTGTTCATATATTAAAGTAATATTTTAGGTGAATGTGTAAATATCAGCAGTTGTAATTATTCCCCGTTTATATTTATATATAATTGAACTTTTGTAAATTATGATTCTCTTTCAATAATGGCATAACACTATTCAATATTCAATGTCGCTAAAAGAGAGAAATAATGGAGTGTAAATATTATTTTAGAAGGTAATTATATTCACACATCATTTTGATAAATGATTTAGCGATTTTAGGCTTTTCTCCTTAGTTGTTAACTTTTACCATATGTAATGTTTTACTCTGGTAATAATTTCCTAAAATTGTTAGTTAATTTAAATGAAATCAAATTAATTCAAATTATTTAATAATTTTAATTTTTTAATTAAAAATATGAAAAAATATTTTCATGTAATTGTATTAAGGACATCAAATTTTAATTTTAGTATTCGAACATATAATGCATAAAAATCAATTTTTATAAAGTATTTCTTTTATTAAAAAATTTTATATATAGATTAAAATTATCAATGATATTAATTTACATGATTTAATTTGTTTCATTAAAAAAATAAATATTTTTTCATTTAATATAAATCAAATACATAATTTTCCCATAAAAATATTTAATTAAAACAAAAGATCTATTATTATTTTTACATAAGAATAAAATGTTACCTATGTTATAAAAACACATACATTTTCTATATTCAAAATAATATTGAAAATGAAAACTTTTACCCATTATATAAATAATTTTTTATTTATATTTTTTATAAAAATAATTTCTTTTTTATATAATGATATGGTAATAAAATTTATAATTTTGGTAATATGTCTATTTTTTATTACTCGAAAAAATATAAATTTTTTGAAAAATCAACAAGAATATGAAAAAGATATTTTTTAAATTATAAATTCAAGATTTATGTTCATTTAATCACATTAAAAATAAAAAAAGTATATATTTAATTTGTTTTATGAAAATAAATAATTTTAATATAAAAACTTTTAATTAAAAAGCCACATTTTTAAAATTGATGTGTTCTAGATATTTTCTCATTGCAATATTTAATTTATAGAATGGTAATATATTATTTCATATATTAAAATATTTTATATTATCTTATTAAATTGGATGATTTAATTTATTATTATAAAATAATTAATATGTTAAAAAAATTAAGAATATACAATTCATTTTAATAATAAATAACATTTATTATTGAACAAATAAATATTTATATAATTATAATTAATATATGATTTATTATAACTATATATTTTCTAATAATATTTCTATAATATAATTTGTCTCATTTTAGTTCAGCGTTGTGTTTGGAGCAATCTATAAACACAAACTTTACTTAAATGAAAAATTATATAGAAAAATATTTAGTAATTAGAATGTCACTAGAATTAACAAATATGAATTATATAGAATTATTACTTATTCATAGATTTATATACATGTATCAAATGTTGAAAATAAATTAAATGTTCTCATATTTCAATTAATATTTATGAAAATTCCAATCAATTAATTTATGATATGTATGTACAGATGCTCCAGTACTATATGAAATATTTTCATGACCAAATATATATTTTTAAATTACATGTATTTAATGATAAAAATTTATATTGAATGATTAAAACAAATAAAAATATATTATGTTTTTTATTAAATTAATGAAAATGGCCATTAATTAATTTTTTAATAGGAATAGTCCAAAAATTAATATGTTATTCTATAATATTTGAGAGATTAACCCACTAAGAAACCACCTATTTATGAAATGTTATTAAGGGTGACACTATCACACCCCAAACAAGGAATTTTCATTATTTTTTTCTTCTCTTGGATATGGTTATTTTGGTTGAGATTGAGGTCCAGTTTTCAGTTTAAATATTTGAATTTTGGGAGATCCAGGTGAGTTTTTATCCTATACACTATTTGAATACACGATTTGAGGGTTAACCATGTGGAATATTATAGAAGAGGGTGTTTCCAATTCAATTTATCTTTTCAAATTTTGGGATGACATTGGCCAATACATATGAGGTCGTGGGTAAACCATATGGCTTGTAGCAAATGTTTGTTCCTAGGTGAACTGTTTTCACATTATTGGAGAAAATCGTGCAGCAAGTGTGGGTGAGGTTCGAAAATTTTGGATGTGTAATTTTTTACGGTTGGGGAAACTATGTTTCCAAATCATAATGGGTTCTACTTATCTCTTTTCGGGTGCACACGGTTGGTAAATGATTTTTTAAAATGTGTGCCTATACCCAGTGGCTTTACCAGGTCACTAAAAGTGTGAAATTTCAATCTTTCCCCCACTATTTTAAAACAATTTTTGGATTTCCACACCTTGTTTTATGTAGGAACACAATGGGGCCTCCAAGATCCTCCTCCCTTTTCTCCTTTAACAATTTATTCCCCTTGAAAGTTACTAGGTAAGATTGTTTGGTTTTTTTGATCATCTTTCTCCAATTATATTTATCCTCTCTTGATTTATTGGTTTCAATTGTTGAGGTTCATATCTTTCACACACCCTAAGGGTTAAGGATAATTTTTTTATTTCATTCATTGATGTGTGGGTGTGAATATTGTCTATTGGTCACGATTCTTCCCTCTCTTGATGTTTCATCACATTCGCATATCGTTGATGTATGTGTTTCCATCAATTTCCTTTTTAGTAAATTCCATTGCTGCATGAGCATTCCTTTAATGCATTAAACATGTTATAGGTATTCTTATTGTATATTGGTTTAATTTTTTTGGATTATTCAAGATATAACATGGGTAAAAAATTGTTTTCCATAGGGTTCCTTTAATTATTCCTATATTTTGATGCATGCAAGTAGTTTGATGAAGTTTCATTTTAACTTTTAAATTAACATTTGGTATTTGGGGAGGTGATTGACCTTGGTAATGTATTTATAATATTATTAGGTTGTTATCTAGATGTCATCTGTGGAAAAGTTTGAGTTTTATATTGAGAGACTTATTTTTGGATTTTTGTGTTGATTTGTAATTTTTGTGGTGGTTCTTTATATAAGGTTATGGGTGATTTCATGGATACTTGATGAATGACATAGAATGTTGGTTTGGTTTTTCATAAATGGATTTTTATGTGGTTTTGGTATTTTAAAGGATGTGGTGGTTTCTTTTAGGAATCATTGGTCTTTTAATGTTTGTTTATGTCTCGTTTGTAACCTTGATAATCATTGTTCTTTGTGGAAACATGAGCTTTCAAAGGATTCTTACCCGTTTCCTCTTTCTTTTTCAAAAATAGTTCTTTGATTGCTAAATGGATTTTGGGTTCTTCCAGTTACTTTCAGTGTGGTTTCAACTATGTTCTCTAAAGATTTATCTGTTGGAAATTTTTTGATATTTTTTTTAAGAATGGAATGGAATAAAGGCATGTTTAGAACTTCTTGGGTTCATGATATGTTTTAACTTAGTTATGGTTAATGGTTCATAAATGGTTTGGTATGTGTTTTGGGATTTAGAATGCAAAGGAATTTTTTTAATTTTATATGTGAATGTATTATTTTATATTGACTATATAAATGGAATGGAAATATATTTTTTAAAAATATTTGTATTGGAAATTTTAAAGGCCTAGTTGTCGCAATGTATATTTATTAAAACATTGGTTTTGATTTCAAGTGATGTAAAGGAACAATTAGAAAATTGTGATATTTTGAAAATTGGATTTGTAACTCATGTGATGCATGTAAATGGTGGTAATCTTATAATGTCTTTGAAAATGGATTGAAAAATTGGGTAGAGTGAATGCTTGGAAGATATTTTAAAATGATTTGGAAAGAGGTTTGATTATGGAAAATTGAGGATTAAATGTGAGATTTAATTTTTGAATGAATATATTTGTGAAATAAATGGGTTTTCATGAGTGTTTGTTCTACTTGGATAATGATTTGAGAATAATATACCTTGATAAAGGATCCCCTCTAGTGGATCCCGCATTGGAATATTGTTATGATTTGGAGAACACTGGACCTGAGGATGTGTTCCCCTTTAGTGGCTCATGAATGAGGATGTTATGGGTTACCTTTGATATACCATTCTATACATAGTGTTACTATAATGGGTTTCTTGGGAATCATATTGATGTTCAAGTGACTATTTCTTTTCAACCCCGATTATACGGGTTAACAACCCCTATTTTTAAGAAATGCCTAAAGGTATGTTCTAATTGATTGGCTAGTTTTGAGATTCAAGTTTGTTATTAATTATAGACTTGAACCATATTTCGTTCGGGGGTCCGATCTGAGTATGTCCAATGATTTATTCAATATTATTTTAAGAAATACCAATAATTTTCTATCTATCTATTTACATACATATATTATTTTTTAGTATTAGATTGTGAGTGTTGCATGCATATTACCTTTCATTTATTTATAGTGTGTATTTTTATTAAAGGTCAGTCTGGTATTTTGGTCTTTGGTTTATGATTTTGGTTTTTGAATGGAAAAACGTTTTAAAAAAGTAATACTATGGGTGTTTCTTTTAAAAATCATATTGAGTAAAACTATGTTTGGTTCTATAAAATTATTAAAGAATATTTTCAAAATTGTATTTCAAATTTTTTTTGATTTTATTGGGGAGGAAATTCATGGGTTATGTTTTGATTAACTAAAAAAATTATTTATGATCTCACCCTACATGTTCCACTCAACATCGATCATCCTAAGGTATTTTCTAGGTGTGGGTTTCTAGTTAGTTTTTCCTTGTAAAAAGTTTGTCTTGTCTCAGGTGGTGACAAAGAGGTCACATGAAGAACATGTTAACGTGTTTAACGTTTAATTTTTTATTTAGTTTATATTTTTTTCTTCAGGTATTATATCTATAACAATTAGTATATTTATTGATGTTAATTTATTGGTTTGTTTCTTTATGTTCAGTTTTGGTATCATGATCCTGATTACTTTTATTGTAGTTGATTTTTCCAATTGGATTATTACAATCCCTGACACAAGTTTCCAATATTTGGGTATCAGGATTTCCCTTCGGGCCCTTTCTCAGACTAAGTTGGGCTTTAGGTTTGATGTAATCCCATGTTGGTTCAGGAAAAAATGTTATCAGAACAAGCCCTTGTTATTTGGGGTGTCAAGTAGATTTGAGATTAGGACAGTCGATACTTGAGAGGTAGGTACAACAAGGACATCAAGAACCCTTTTTGGTCCTTAGCCTTACATTTCTGGGGAATTTTCAAAATTTTATTCTTTTTCCATTTTATTTTTGTGTGGATTGTGAATGATAATAGAGGAAAACCACTACCATGTTTTGATCTCACATGGAGTATTGTCCCATTTAGAGTCTAAGTGTATTGTTCAATGTCCTCTTAGTTATTGAGTCTTACATAGGGAATGTCTCAGTAACCATGTATCCATGTTGTGCATGGAAACTTGTTCTATAATCATGTTTTTTGGTATGAGTTACGATTTGGTATGATTTGGGTTGGTGTGGTATGATTTCCAAAAAAGGAAATGGAATTTGAAAAATAAGTTTTGAAAATGGAAAACGTTTTTTGGGCATGATTGTTTTAATAAATTTGGACTTTTATGTTTCATTTGGATTGAAAAATGGGTTTTTTAATTTGGAATATAGCCTTAGAGTAATGTGGTTTTGGAAATTAAAAAATGGTGGTTTTTTAAAATATGATTTTGTTATTGTTTATAATGTTTGGATTATGATAAAACTATTTTGTTCTTTGATAGTCTTTGTGATGAGTTTTCATTCGATTTTAAATTTTTTGTGCTACAGTGTTGTTTTTAATATGCTACTCAAAATTGTCCCCACGGTTTTTAGATAGTCTCATGTGAAAGTCTGCTTCACCCAATCTACAAGTGGGGTCAAGAAGTTGAATGCATCTGAATTTTTTTCCTATCTTCCACTGTTAAAAATGTTTATTAGAGGTCATGAAATGGATTGTGAAATTAGATAGTTTTTTTAGATCTTTGGGAACACCTGAATCTAGTATTGTTCATGTTGTTCTGAGTTCATTTTAATGTATAACCTTGCTCCAGTGGAGGAAAATTGTCCTATACTATTTTAAAGATGATAATTGTTGGAAATTATTTAAGTCAGCTTTTTCAATGATCCATACAAGAGGAGGTTAAGAAAAGGATGGAGGAAAACTATTGAGAATTCAATGGGGCCACCAGATGATAAAGTCTTATGTTGAACGCTTCAACAAGTTGGTTTCATTCACTCCAGAGGTGGATTTTGAGGATCATCCAAGAGATCATAACATTAAATGGCATCATGAAATAGATATCAAGGAAAAATTCCTCTCATCTAATGTGATTATTTTCATGGAATTAGTTTACGATGCATTTCTTGATGAAATCGAGTTAGTGGTGGTTGATGAATTTGTTCCTCTCAATTCTCCTAAAGGTTCCCAATATGGATAGATGTGTTTGCTAGAGGAATATATCCCTAAGAAGTATCTTTTTTTGTCCCCAGCATCTCATTCAATGTAACATTCACTCGTATGCTTCCAATGCTGTCAGTTTTTAAATTCAAAGCCATGTTGTTGAAATCCTACGATGATTTGTCATTAATGTAGCTATTTAAGTCATCTAGAGATGTTTTGTAAGAATAATTTCTTAATGAATAAGTTTTGATTGGATGGTGTTATCTCTTGACTACATGGAGGGAAATACATCGAGACATCACATCTCTAGATATATATATATGGGTGAATATTTTCACGCAGTCAGGAATTTCTAGGGATGTTTTGGAAACATTGTCCCAACTTTGTCTCCCATATTGAAATTGAGATACTTGATGTTACCTGATGAATTTCCCTTTTTCGGTTCATTTTACATTGTTTTTATGATTTTGATGGTTTTTTTATTAATTTATTTGAATATTTTATCCTCCTAAATGCAAATATTATATTGGTGTCCCTTATTTTGGGTTTTTAGTTCTTTTTGCAGACTAGTTTTTGATCTCAATTGTTCTTGTTTTCTTGATTTCTATGTCATGTGGAAATGATGGATTGTGGTTTTTATCATTGTGTAGTTTTTATTACATCCATGAGTTTTCAATTCATCTGGGAGATTTGTTATGGAGTATTGGGAATCCCAATTCATGGTGGGATTTTTGTTTATCATGGGAAAACAGTTTGGGAATGTTCAAGTTGCGAGTTCTAGTGAGGGTCAACGAAGGGTGAAATCATTTTTAATTTCATCATTGGTTAATGATAGCTTATTTCTTGTGGTGGAGATAACACCCTCATTGTATCCCATTATTCTTAATCTTTTGGTTTCCTTTAGATATTGTCATGTCTGAATTTTTTATTTTAGGATCACACCACGGACCATTGCATTATTCGATCTCAAGTCTTTTTAACCATGGGTTTTGTCCCTCGGGTGGAATGGTGAAATTTTGTGGGAAAAAAGTGTTTTTGGTGGGATTAATTATCACACCCCAACCAAAAAATTTCATTTATACTACTATTTTTTTAGATCATCTTATTTTGAATGAGGTTTGAGTAGAGTTCCTTGTTTTGATTTTCAAATTTTGTACATTCCAGGTGAGTTTTTGGCCTATTCACAGTTTGAGGGTAAACCCTACAGGACCTTATGTAAGATGGAATTTATGGTTAAATTTCATCTTTCAGCAGTTCACTTTCATGTTTTTAGAATGGATTGGGATAAGATGGACAAGGGTAGGGGTAAAACATGCGTCTTCTATATTCTTTCGGTGCCTATGTGCAACACTTTCATGTGGTTATAGAAAACCATTCTTCAAGAATGTTTGAGGTTATGAAATTTTGGTAGTGGCCTTTTTTCATGGTTAGCACATGATTTGGGAAACCATGTGGCCAAACCTTTTTAGGTTCCCCGTATCTCATGTTGGGTGTGCGTGGTTGGTTCACAATTCTTCAAAACGTGCGACCAAACCAGCTGAGATTCCCAAGACATTAAAAGTGTGATATTCCAATCATACCCCTATATCGTTTTAACAAAAATTTATGATTTAGTAAACATTTATGACCTAGGAGCATCATTAGGATCTCTATGATCCTACTATCTTTCTCCCCCTCCACTATTAAATCCAGTTCAATGGTTTTAGTTATGATTCATTGGGTTTCCAGTTGATTTCTTACACTTCTCTTTATCCTATCTAGATTTTATGGTTTCTCATAGTGGCGTTTAACTCTTAGATGAAACCTAATGTTTATGGGAAAATGTGTGGTTTGATTCAATTGATGTTTGGGTGTGTGTATCTTCTATCGGTATCAGTTATTCCATCTCCTAAAGTATCATCAGAGTAACATTTTGTTTATGTAAGTGTTTCAGTCCATTTCATTTAAAAAACATTCCATTGATACTTGAGCATTACTTTTATGATTTAAAATTTTTATAACCATACATTTTTTCTAATTGTATAAATTTTTTTGGTTCTACCTCAATCTAAAATGGGTGAGAAATGGTTTTCTAATGGTTTTATTTAATTATTCCTATATTTTGATGTATGCAAGTTGTTTGATGATATATCAATTGAATTTTTAAATGGAATTTGTGGGATTTGGTTGGTGATTTCCTTATTTATGTTTTGGTATTATTATTTGGTTGTGATAAGGATGGTGTATGTGTAAAATTGTGACATTTATGTTGTGACACATATGTGTGGCTTGTTCCTTTGGTTTATAAAGTATATGATGTTTCTTTAAAAAGGATTTTTGGAGATTTCATGGATAATTTATGAATGACATGAATTGTTTTGTTGGGTGTTATTAAATGAATTTATATGTGGATTAGATTTAAAAATGATGTTTTGGATTATTTTTTAGATCTTTTTTTTCCTTAATGGTTGCTTAAGGAACATTTGGAACTTTGATAAACTAGGTTATTCCTTGAATGACGATCTATCAGAGGCTTCACCTCTCCTTCCTCTTTATTTTTCTAAAATGGTTCTTGGATTTCTAAATAATTTGTTGGTGATTCAGTTGACTATGACTGTGGTTTGAAATGTGTTCTCAAAATATTGGCCCATTTCTATCTTTATGAGTTCATCTTATGTTTTACTATTTTTAGGTAATGGTTTGGGAACAATTTGGTAAGTGGATTGGGATTTGAAATGTAATGGTACTTCTACTATTTTACATGTAAATTGTTTATTTTATATTGACTACGGAGGTGGCATAAAAATGTATTTTTAAATTTATTTTTATTGGAAATATTAAAAGACATGTTGGAATTTGTGTTATCTTTGAAATGTTGGTTTTCATGTGAAGTAATTTGAAGGCCCGATTGGAACATTTCTGATGTTTTGTAAATTGGTTTTGGAACTCATGAGATTTATGGGCCTAGTTGGCATATTGTCATATTGTGGAAAATAGATTTAAGACATGTGTAGTTTGAATTCCTAGTTAGTATTTTAAAATGATATGAAATGTGGTTTTATTATAAAAAATAATTCTTTTTATATGATCTTTAATTGTTGAATGAATGTGTTTCTGAAATAAATTTATTTTCATGCATGCTCGTGGTTCTTGGTATATATTTGGAGACCACTAGACCTTAGGATGGGATCCCCTCTAGTGTCTTAGTATAGAAACACTCTGATGATTTGGATACTACTATACCATAGGATATATTCCCATTTATTGGATTGTGTAGAGGGAAATGTGGGTTACGGTTTCTATATCGTGTTACATTGTGTTTTTTATTATAGGATTCCTAGGAGACATCAAGAGTGTTGAGTGATGGTTTATTATTGACCCTAATTAGATGGGTTGGTACATAATTGATTTACTGAGAGGTCAGGTCGGATGTACCACTTGATTGTCTAGTTCAGAGTTGCTAGTTGGTAATTGACTATGGAGTTTTAGCATATGCTGGCCACTAGATCTGATCTAAGTATATCCAAGGATTACCTCTAGAGAAGTTTATGAAATTCTAAATGTGGTTTATCTATTTTTTTCTTATTCAACTTAATGTGTACTGTCTTATTATATTTTCTTTCATATTTTTTTCCTTTATATTTAGTGTTTTCCCTTTTTAATTCAATGGTTGGATTGGTATTTAGGTCTTATTTTATGAGTTGAGTTTTGTAATGTAAAAAAATAAAAGGGAATTTTATGTTTGTTTATTTAAAAAGGATCAAATTTAAAACAATGTTTTTTTGTTCAAAATGATTAAATAAATTTTTATATATTTATTTCAAACTATTGTTTATGGAATTTATTTTGATGGTAAAGGCATGGACACTTTGGTTATGAAATACTAAGCTATTGTATGCTCACAAATTATTTGATACATTAATTGTTGGTTGACCCAAGTTGTTTTATAGGTTCAAGTTTCTGATTCGGTTCTCCATGGAGAATATTGGTCGTCTAGTTGGTGGTGAAGAAGATGTAATGTGTAAATCTTGTTAGTGCATTCTATTTTTAGTTTTTTATTCAGTTTCTCATTCATTCATCAACTATTTTATCTAGATCAATTTATATATTTATCAATGTTTAGTTATTTTTTTCTGCATGTTTAGTTTTTCTATCTTGATCCTGGTTATTTATGTTGGACTAAATCATCCCCATTGGATTATTTTGATGCCTGACACTAGTTTCCACCCTATGGGGATCGGTAATGCCCCATGGGCCTTGTATTATACAGGGTCATAGGTCAGGTGGGATGACATCCCTGGATGGTTTGTGACAGACACATAAATCATAACTTCAATAATCAATGGGTTAGAGACTAGAACCTAGCGTATATTATCACAGATAAATTAATGGAATTACCCATTTGAAAATAATTCTCTACCCCAGAAACATATTAATGAACAGAAAGTAATAAATTTTATTTTCATCAATGTATATACTTTTGTAATATTTAGAAATATAGTACTTAATAATACCTATTAGCTATATAATGAAAACTAAGAAAACATTATTATTAATGTGAAACATTATATGATGAGAATAAATAATCTCCATAATGGTTAAAAATTAAAATGGGGTAATAAATAGAAATCAAATAAAATTACTTGAATATACAAATGTGAATAATTATTGTCTACTTGAACTATCACACCAATGAAAAATACCATAAAAATGATACAAAACATTGGTATACTAATCGACATTAATAAAAACAATTAGTAGAAAACCTTGAGATGAATTACAGTGAATGTGGAATGATGTAATAATGAGGTATACATAAGAAGTAAGATGACTATTGGAATAGGAATGGGACCATTAGGATCTCACAATTAATTGACAATTATAACGTGATATTTACATTTAGATTGGAATATCAATAATAACCCATAGAATAATAAAATAAAAGTCTAAATGATAAACCCAAAGTATTACATATAATAATTATAATTTATTTATATTTTTGTATGATCATATATTTTTCAAAATCAGTATGATTTAATTGTAAAATTTATAATTCCTTAATGTAAATAGATAATGAGTTTTTGTTCCAATATTCTTTTTAGGAAAAAATTATCAATTGTTATTTAAAATAATTATTTCCAAAACATAAGAAATTATTTTTATAACATAAACAATATATTTAGACCCATCAAGTTTAAATTAATCATTGGTAAATTTTTTATATTTTTATGAGATAGTCTATTTTCTCATTAATTTTCAAAAACAAACTAAGAATATTTGATATGTATTATAAAATATTAATATTTATAAATTATTTAGTAATTAATAAAACTACACATGAAAACAAAAATTATAAATTTTATAAATATTTTTTATTTTAATGAATTAAAATTATATTCCAAATCTATAAATTAGTTTACAATGTCTTTAAATGAAATTAGGGTTTTAAAAATAATTTTTTATGGATAAAATTTTTTCCATTGGGAAATTCAAAATAAAATAATTTATTTAGCTTATCAGAATAAAATATTTCAAAAAACACTAATTAAATATAAAAATATATAACCTAAATCCATAGGAAGTCTAATGGGTTTTTGTTTTCCACAACATATATTTTCAAGTGTTGTGTTTAGAAATTAGTAGAACAACTGTCCATAATTTACTATAAATTCCATCCCATTCTAAAAATACTCCAATCAAAATAATTTGATAAAATAGCTCCTTATTTTCTCTCTCATGAATCCTTATAAGGTTTTGTTAAGGTTTTATGGTGTTATTCGCAAGATATATGAAACTGTTTTCAAATGTAAGGGTACCTAACATGTTATTTTTAATGAATTTTGTTATTATTTATAATTCCTTTTCATTTTGTGTGAAATTTTATTTTAAATCATTTATATAAATTCCTTGTTATAACATGAATATGGTACAACCATTCCCTCTCATAATACCACAATAATATGTTATTATAATTCTTAAAGAACCTTATAGACTTAAAACCATATTAAATTGTTATAATATATAGAGTGTGTAGTTTCATAGAATTTAATTACTTTTATAGAGAATGGATATTTGATTTACAATTGTAACATATGAACCTTATGAATTCACCCTGAAACTAGATGGTTGACTGTTAACTCTACCATTGTTTGGTGCACGATGAGTTGGACTAAGACTGCTCACCTGAATAGATTTTCATAGGTGATATGTTTTAGATAATTCATATTCTCTTTAAAACCCATATTGAATGATTTTATTATATTATTATAGGAATTTATCGATGATCACTTCGGTCTTCTATCATTTCAAATAAATTGGTTTTACATCCTAATGTTTCGATTATCCTAATTTTAATAAAGTAAATTATAAGTTTAAATCCTTATTCTTAACTTTATAAGGGTACTTATCTGATCTCTATGAACATTTAATTATTCCCAATATGAATTTATTGATGTCATATAATAATCCATATCTGTTTATTTTTTTGATAATCTGTTGATAATCCATAAAATAAATTTTCATATTTAGTAAAATCTTGTACAATAAGTCTCATTGATAAATTATGCCATTCGTTTCTATGTTATTCATCATTGAACATTATACTATATATAACCTATTGTCATTCGGTATATGAATGAATTAGATAACATTTATATTATAGGTGGGGCCAAGAATTATATATCCCCTTAGTTCAATGAAAGGTTTCCTGACGCAACTAATAATGGGTAATGGTAGCATCTTGGCCCTTTAGGATGGATCCATTGGTTCATGGCCTCAACGGTATGTTTATTATTCACACCATTATAAATTAAAACCATTTATATCATTATGATATTACTTTCCTATTTATTTTCCTCTAATGTCCTTGGATTATCTTATGTGTATGTATTCATTGATATTGTATCAGATGTTTCCATAATATTGTTTTTTCCATGGTATATTTATATGTACACTATCGCTTATTGGTCACTTGATAAAACACATTAAATTGGTTTAAAAATTTACTATATAATTAATTTGAATAATATGTGTGATTATTCTATCAAAAATACTATAGGACAGTGATTGGTACTCAAATATTTGAATTTTCCATGATACAATCTTATTTGTTTGTATCTAGTCACTTTTGTGGTAGTTGAACCTTGATTTGTTTCCATATAATATCTTATATTATGATTTTCATGTAATAAATAACCCAAACAGTCTAGTTGACTAGTATGGGGGTGTTAGAGTCGGTTTCAGAGATAGGTTTTGTAAAAAAATGAAGAACTCGATTTAAAAGAACATATAATGATAATATAGATTCTACGTTTGGAAAAAAGTAAATATTATTCTAGAAAGGACGTATATGAATATGAATAAATTTTAGGGAATCATGATATATATGCCTTTCAATATATATTAGTATATAATAATATTAATAACCAATCCATGAATTTTGACCAATAATGGCACATACAAGAGGAAATAGAAACCAATCTAATAATCGATGAAAATGTGGGAATTTTCTAGATAATCATGATTATGGTGTTCGTTTTGGTGATAAAATAATAATTACTATAATAAGTATTCTAATTTAAGTTATCAAAAATAACCTCACACACATGATGAAACAAATTTCCCCTCAAAAAAGAACATCTAGTTTAGACTATTTTTTGGGGAAACAGCCTCTATCATTTAATGCATATATTAATACCATGGTTCAAGATAAATGGATTATGTAACATGATAATATCATTATTCACTTGGGGTGTACTGATACAGAAAATATTACAATTGATTCATATCATTTAAGGGAGAGATAGTGACAAATTATACTCTAGATAAAAAAAATCATAGAAGGGAGTTGATGTATAAGAAATGGAGTGGAAGACATTTAAAGTTATTTTTTTGTAATAGTATATTCCTAAAGAGAAAAAAGATGAGTTGGAAATGTAATTAATAAATTTAATAAAAAAATGAATAATAAACAATAGCTTAGTATGAGTCTAAATCAACAACATCAATGAGGTATGACTCAGATTATTTACACAACCCGAGAAGAATGATTGATCATCACATTGATGGTTTTAATAAAATCCATCAAAGATCATTTGTATATTAATAATTTTCATCATATGAATTTATTTTTACCAGTACTATCAAATCCAAGACATAGTTTTCAAAATCATTTATTTATAAAGGAAAAACTGAGAATACGATGATGACTGATCACTATGTAGGATGATAAATTGGAATAGAAAATAAGGAGAGGTTCATGTTCCTAATAAGTTTTATATTTTGGAAGAATCCTCAAAGGAAATACGTAAATGGTTTTGGTGAATGACTTAAATTTTGAGTGAATGGTCACTAATCTCATGAGTTAAAATGAAACAGGGAATTAGAAAACGTGAACATAATTAATTGTAGTGCGATGGGGAATTAGTCAAATTAATTATATATATGCCAAGGGAATTTTCCTAAAAATTATCATATAGACTAGGGCCTAGATTTTTCATTAAATATGACTAATTTTGAATCTGAAAATTAGTTGATAATAGGTTTCTTGATTATACTAACTAATTTAACTAATACATTATGTGATTCTAGATCTACATAGTAATATATATCCTTCTTTATTTCTCTGAATATTTTTTCATCCCTAATACATTAAAGAGTGGTTAATCATTTATAAATCAAAGTGGAATTTGGATTTCAATGGAGTTATATAATGAAATCTAAATTATATTACATGGGGTTTTTTTAGTTAAAAATTTAATCATAAAATCAATCGTTGGTTTTTATGTAATCATAGGGATTGATTGGATGTTGAATTACAAATTAAGAATTTATTGGAGAGAGAAGGAGGATAGATTTAGTGAGGTGTGTGTGTAATTACTTTTTTTCCTATGGGATATCTCATTAATAGTAACTAATCAAAAAGTACCCAATTATAATATAAAAATGAAATACATGGGGTTGATATAGATTTATTTGTTTCATAAATGGGTAATGATGTTTTGAGAATATATGATATTAATATTTTATAATATTTTATTGATGTATTTGAAGATAATAACCTATATTTCCCCAAAACTATGATCGTGAATTCCCTATTGATCATATCCTTGATGAAAACATATATCTAAGAATCCATATAGAATATATCCAGTGGTTTTTATTTACTTGAATAAAAAACTAGAGGACTTATTTGATATGGTATTTTTTTAAAGTGTTTCACATTGGGGAGAAAAAAAATTCCATGTGATGTTTACAGATAGATCAATTATGTTGTGCATTTAATATAGGTAAATCAAAATAAATACATTATTAAAGATGGATACATTTCAACATATTATTGAACTATTATATTAACTATGGTAAATACTTTTAAAATATTTATCATCCTTAGGGTTATCATCAATTAATAGTTAATAAGGTAAACATCCCAAAAATAGAATTTTTTATGATTTATGGTCATTATGTGATCACGTTAATTAATTTTGGGTTAACCAATGAAAAATATATATTTATAAATTTTATCAATAGAGGTTTTATGTATTATCTTGATAAGTTTGTGATTATATTTATTAATAGTATTTTTATATAATTGATTCCCACACTTTTCCTAATTTTTTTAATATTTTAAAATTTGTTAAATTATTTTACCCATATACATATTTTTTTATTAAAATATTAGTGATTTACATTTAAATAATCTATTTGAAGAAAAATAAAGGGAAATTATTTTTTTCACATTTATTTGAGACCAAAGAATTTTGGTTGATTTTTTAACAATTGTTTCATATATTAATAAGGTAAAAATTGTGATATACCTTTGACCACCCCCAACCCTCAAGGAACAACACATAGCATACCCTTTGGGTCATCAAAAAACCCTAATGAGAGAAAAAATAACGTGAAAAAGGAGGAGGCATAAGTTACAAAAAGAGTGCATATGTATGAAAACACACAAGTGTAGCAGTGAACCAGTGAATGAAGAAACTCCATGAGATTGCATGAGGAAAGGCTTACTGTGTTGGGTTGGTACACATTTGTAGTAGTGTTCTTCTAAACCCCATCTGACTTCACTATATTCCATTGTAAATGACATGTGTTATATGATAATGGGATACCTCATGCATATAATATGTTGGATCAGGTGAGGTACAACTACCATTGATTATAACACATGTGACATTGTTATAAGCATGGAAACTAACCCCCACCCCCACCCAACCTTCATCAGACACACACTTAATGACATCACCGGAACATGCAACCTTTTATTGACCATAATGTCACTTCATCTAATTGAATATACCATGGAATCTACTATTAGAGACCATTCTCACAAAAATATTCAATTCTCCTAGTAAAGATCCACCATGGATGAAACTAAAAGCATATAATGACCACTATGAAGATAAAAATAGATTCAAAATTCTATATAGTTACAAGAGATCAATCTATTCACTATTAAGGGCAAAATAAATTGATTAATGAAAGGGGTTTTAACAAAATTTTCTATAATAATTCAACAATGGGTCCCCATGGGGGAATAAATTATTGAATTAATGTCACGACATTCCTTCCTCAAGAAGGATAAAGATAGATAATAACCATCGAGTCCCACCATTAGTAGGCCGCGAGGTGGCGACCGTTACCAAGGATATAAAATCTCAAAAAATGGGTTACATTCCCGTTTTTTCAAAATAGGATTGGGAGATAAGACAATTCATACCAAAAAAACTCCTCAATCAATATATAAAAGGAAACCAATATCTATCGCATATGCATGTTTAAAATAAAACAGTTACAATTATATTAAAGCTCCAATGAAAGTTTCAAAAGTACGATAAGCAGCGACATGACAACTGTTCCAACATCTGAGCTAGTATGGCCCAAAAGGGTTCATCTAATCCTCTTGTAAACTTAATAATTGTTTTATATACCTATGTTGAGCATATAAGTATACTATCTAGGAAAAAAGTCTCACATGAAAATGTGAGGAAGCATACTAATGCCCCTCGGACAGAACAACAGACCCCAACAACAGCTAACATTGTAGACTAGCCACTCTATCCTAACCAAGGCACAATCACCATGAAACACAAGTCATGTAATGTAATATAATTATAACATAGATATTTTGGGCACACCACACCACTTCCCACTGGTTAGATACACATACCTTAACGTTAAACGTCATGATGCTCATACCTATTCCTCAAGCCCCAAGTCACAAACAACCTGCACACACCTGGACCTCAACCAAATTACATCCCACTAGCTGAGAACTGAGCCACAACCATATCACATACTGACCGAAATCACCAAGGCTACAACCATATCACATACCACCCATAGACACCTGGGAAAAACCATGGTCTCATCCTAAAAACACATGGGAAATCACAAAACAACTCTACCTGAAGACACCTAGGAAATCATAGTAGATATCATCCTAAAGACACCTAGGAAATCACCACTCACCCATATAATCCTAGGCCTCGCAACCAGACCACAACCATCCCGAAGATTCTTGGGATCCAAATGCCTAGAAGAAAGATTAAGGAAAAGAAAGTAACCTACCATCCATCCTCCCACTAGGATGTTGGGATAATACCCCATACCACATGAATTGGGGTATTTGGACCATAGAGATCAATTAGGTTGGGGTGAATATAGAATTTCTAAGATAATACAAGTATATATATAGGTACCAAACACAAAACCCAACCTATGGGTTCTAAATTAACTACCATCCCACATTAGCACCAGTGATTTGACCTCTAAATGCATGTATTTATACTAGATATAGTCACGTCGGATTTTTATAAATGAAATACACACAATACCCATTCAGATCAACATTTTTAAGCATTGATTTATTTATTCCATCTCTACTTGGAAATATATTAATTGCAAAAGTAAACAAGAAACACAAGAGAAAATTCAACACACTATAATCAATTAATAAAGAGAAGAGCCTTCCAGTGAACCAAATTTGATATTCCACTTTTTATCACACATTGATGCTATAAAAAACTGACCTAGAGACATGGGGTGAAACTACTCATGGAGAAACACTGAGTGAAAATACCCATACAAACCACTACCAACATCATTATTCAAAGTCATCCCACCAAATTCATCATATTCATAGAACAACCACTAAACTCATAGCTACACCCATCAACACATGTCAACAAAACAACCTTGGTAGCCTTTCTGTAGAACTACCCCACACCAAACACATCCAACAACAAAAACATAACACAGCCCGACCAAAACCCCGTTGTGTAACACTGGTAATCCATCCAAAAAATAATTATTCTGACAACCTGAGATTCCAGCATACCTTAGAAACGATCCCACCATACCAAACTACCCATCCCAAACCCTAAAAAACATATTCAGATTTAACAAGTCATTATATCTTTAATTCAACTTGGTAATTCGGAGGTTATCCTAGAAACTTGGTTATTGTGGGAAATCCAATTTTTATCTAGGAATAAGTGATTAAAAGTTTTCATGTTTAAAAATTAATTCCTGAAAAACATCATTAATTCCATAGATCATTCCATTCACAAAATACCCCCATGGATCATGCTTTTTTGTGGGTGGTTAGCCCATACAAGTAACAATATCAACAAAATAATAAAATAGAAGCACGTGCCACTTTTCCTAGCCCATGTTTGTTGATTAAAACGGATTCAATTATATTTATTGAATTTTTATTAAAATTTGTTCACAAAGAGAGTAATTGTACATCCACCCCACATTATACACATTTACAAGAGAGATTAATGGATCCATTCCATAATTATAATATGATCAACATGTCTTTATTATGCCAGCACACAAGCAACAGAAGAAAATTATAGGGAAAAGTGATCCAAAAGCCATAGAATAACCATATGATTCCTCAAGAATGAATGGTTATCAAGACATCTGCTATCAGGGGTAATGGAAAGAATACAAAAAATAAGGGATCTATTCATTAGAAATTCTATATCCTATATCAATGGGATAAATGGTCTTCAAAATCCATTAAATTCAGATCTTTTACTTAGAGAACACAATTTGACCATTTAAAAGCCTCTTAATTTTTATAAATGTATAAGATATGATTATGAACATTAAACTATTTAAAAAATTTAAATACTATATTAAATTCATTTCATGTCAAAGAAAATGGTAAAGGGGTGAAATTAGAAAAACTGTGATGATTCTGAAATTTTGACAAACTGTCTGAAATTACTCACTATTTCGTGAGTCACTGTCACAAGTCACTGGTGTGCGGGCTACCAAAGTGACCCACCATTGGTGAGTCATCGCTGTGAGATGTCTATCGATGATTCACAATTGGGTGACTCACCAATGGGTGAGTCACTGTTTAATGAGTCACTGTCTTGTGATGCGCTATTGGACGATTCACAGCTGGATGACTCACCACTAGAGACCTCTCATTAGAAAATCACCATTAAAAACCCACCATCGAGAGTCACCACTAGGACACACCCTTGAGATGACCTACCATTGGAAAAGTATAATTTTGGACAACTCTAGAAATGAGCCACTATAGCCTCCCAAAACAGCTCAATTAGTGGATTTTCATAAAGGAATGGACCAGAGAGGTCTGTGAAACTAAATCAGATACCTCTCAAACTATTCTCTTCATTGAGAATTTAAAACTAAGACCCATGGAAAGTGGAGTCCTAACAACCACCCCATGAGATAACACTCAAGGATCCTGGTATAGTTGAATCACCACTACCGACTAAACAAAGGATGGTTCAATGATAATCCACCCAATGTTGTTTGAATCCTAGATTGAAACCTCAAAATCCATGAACACCTCCTATGAAATCTTCCAATCTAAAAAAACACACAACTATCATGAAATAATATAAAACATTGTGACTTGAACACATTAATTAGGGAATCATGTCCTCTATTTCAAGATACTATCCACTATTGTCAACACATAATTTCCCACATGGGATTAATCACATCTTCAATAATGTATCTTGATTAGAAATTAGATCCTCCCCTATTCATATTCTAGGAATTTATCACACATTACAAAATATGTAAAAAAAATTGTCTCATTGAAAATATGTTTCAAACAAAAAATTAAAAATGGAAAACACTACAAGACAAAACACAAAACAAATCTAGGTACTTTGTATGAATATACTCTTCTCGCTCCCAAGTACTCTCCTCTAGGACACCATGACTCCACAACACATGAACCAAGGGAATGGTCTGTACACACAACACTATCTCCTAATGATCTTAGATATCCATTATTCATTCCACAAACCTCATGTCATCCTCGATATCCAACTCTCCCCTATTAGAACCTTGATCTACTTGGATAGACCATTTGTGTGTTTTTGAAGAGCGACGTGCATGGAGAAAGATCAAAGGAAGTATAGAGACGTTCGGTGCGAAAAGCTGGAAATGGGGGGGGGGGGCTACACGACATATATCATTATCATTTCAAAAAATAAAACAATGTGTTGAGGTGATGCCTTTTTCAAAATAGGTTATCTCGAGGTGGAACATGACATCACATGGAGATGTACATCATGTACTACCCTGCCACTATGTGTTTCAAAGACACCTAGTTGCTCGGGTTTTTCAATCCCTATTGTTTGAGTGCACCCCATCTCAACCCTTGATGACCCGTATGCATCCCTCTTCAATTTTGGGGGACTACTTCATCCTGGATATGATATCCACTTCCTTCTTCGATCCATATTTAATTAGATTAAATATATACCCCCATTCTTTGGTTATCATTGATCTGTTTTATCTCATTGTTATTTTCCATTCTGGGGTGTTTGATCTCCGTGGTTCTAAGAGAGTTTATTTTGGTTATTTTTATGTGTTTTTTCTGGGACATCCTTGGTTGGATGCAGTTGTAGTGGGGAAGGTTATCGTGATCCATTTCATTGATCCATTCTAGAGCGAAGAATTTCGTAAACCTTTCGTGGTAGGAGAATCAGGGGTTCTCTATTATTTAATTTGGAAGTGTAGATTTATCATGTTTTATCCCCTTTGATCATAATGGAATTTACCTTATTAAATAGTTGAACATTATTAAAAGAATTGGTTTGATCGCATGTTGATTCATTGAACTATGAAAATAGTTTGCCTCTTGATTTTCTAGATAGTGTGATTTATATGATTTTCTTGTTATCATGTTGTTCATGATGAAATTGGTAAAGGGAATAATGCCTGAATTAATTCATTATTAAATGGATAAATATAAAGATGTATGTAAATGAATCCAGTTGTTGTTTTTGTAATTTTATGATAATAAAACTCATACAGATGTGCATACCTATTTCAGTTGGTTGTTAAAAATGAGGCACGGTGGTGCTTATTGTTTAAAGGCATGTAAAATTAATTGTTTAATTTATTTTTGGTATCTATTATATCTTGAAGTGTGGGTTTCTCATAGTTGTAACCTACTAATAATGAATTAGTTAATTTAATATGGATTAAAAACTGGTTTTTTGATAAATGATAATTCATGTTAGGGTTTTGAGTTGACCTCTTGCTTGTAAAGTCCAAGAGCCTTATGTTTGGAGTTGGGATATCTCATTTCGTAGGGAGACATACTTCCTTGTTTGGGTCTGATATCTAAGTTTAAATTTTTTTTTCCTACTTCATGTGATGGGATTGATCCTAGATGGATATTGTGAGATGTGGGGGCAGGGAGGCCATGTGGTTGTGGCTGCAGTTGAGGCCTAGAGTGCCGAGATGCATCAGTTTATGCAGGTGGGTGTCGGGGAGGACACCGGTGGTGATGATGTGGGTTGAAGGTGGGATTACCCACTACGATGAATGCGGTTTCCTATTGAATCTCTTGTTTGATAATATGCATTACTTTCCCCACTACATGAGGCAACTGGTCTTGATTACCCTCCTTAAAAAAGAGTAGGAGACATGAGGGGTATGCCACATTATTTCTATGTTTATCTTCTCAAGGATGGATTGGTCTATAATCTTGTTATTGGTAGAAAATACTTGATGGGTAGCCTATATACCCACAGTGTTGAGCCCCTATGTTTGGTAGATTTTTTTCTTTTCTGGAATGATTAGAATTAGGTAATGTATTAATGATATTGACAAATGGTTGAATAAATGATATCAACCCATGGGGTTGGAGCCTGTTGGGATGCAATGCTGAGGTTAGAATTTATAGGAACAGTGGACTTTCGGTGTAATACTAATGTAATATAATGTGGAACTGATAATGGTTAATTAATATTTAATAATTTAATTAATGTAAAGTGAAAATAATAAAAATGGAATGAAGCAATATAATAAAGCTCTTTAAATGGTTATATTATAATAGGAAACCTAGACTTAGTAGTGGTAGTTGGGTGTCCGAGAGATGTTAGTTGCAGCTAATTTAATGACTAGGTTATAACCATAGTGTGGTTTTGAGATATAGTATATTTTGTACTTTTTTTTTCTATATGCTACCCCACCTTGTCATCTAGGGAAATTGACAACCCAAGGATTCTGAACCCTGGGGGTTTTTTCTCCAAAATTATGGTGGGTGGATGGATAACTGACAACCCCCTTTGGCCCCATACTCTTCTCCTGGTAGTTACTTATGCTGGTAGGAACAACAATTATTTATTCCCATATATGTATATAGATGGATTTAATTTCTTATGTTTATTCACACATATATATTTTGGATATAGTTACATAGGGACTCTAATAGGTTTAACCTAAATGGGTTGTGATGTCTTGAGGTTCCTTCCTTTGTGTGTGGGATGTAATTGCTTGTGGTATAATGCATGATGTATTATACATGTTATGCGATCATTGGTGGATCCTGGAAACTACCTAGTACATTTTTTTACATGGACGTAGTGGTTGTGTATCACGAGGTGCATATTTTGGTGCTCCTCCAAAGTGTTTGGGGGGAATCATTTTTGGAAAGAGATGCTTAGGATGTGTGACATTGGGACAAAGAGGGAAACCATTTGGGAAGTGGTAGTGGGGTACCATTGATATTATTTATTATATTATATACACTTTTAAGTGATACATGGTGAGAGTATCCATGGTGAGGTTGGGAACTAAGTATACTTGTTTGGCTGATTAGTTAGATTCATTTGTTGTTCATAGTGCTTTAGCAAGCTTTAATTACATTTTCAAGACATTATACATGGAGGATCCTATTGAGTATACCGTTATACTCACCCTACGTATATCTGAACTAGTTTTCTAGTCCCTTGGAGAAGGTTGGATATCAGGTTGGTTACTACTAGCTTGGGGTTACATAAGCTGTTTGGGCTTCGTGGTCACTGCTATTTTTACTTTCTTTTGGTAATTACTATTTTCCCATTCAGTTCTAGTAGATCTTTCCTGATATTATATATGTGTAAAAGGTATTTATTTTATATTTTAGTCTATCATGGAATTGGTTTGTTTATTTGTTATCACTCTCTTCGTCATGTCTTCTATTAGAGGGTAATGCCTCTCATTTGTGTGTTTACTATACCCTCGGTGCTAGTCGCCAACTCGAGGCATACTAGAGTTGGGACTCGAGGGTCACTATCTCCCTTCTCAAATTTTCTGGAGCATAGGGTTACACATTCTGGGGAAGGTTTCAAGACAATGTGGTACGAAATTTCAGGTTATGGGATATGATGGGGTTTGATGTTAGGCACATGTGTGGTTGCATTAGTTGGTAGGGAAACAATGTCTGTTAAGTTTAGAAAGTTATGTAAACACTTGAGATCTTTTGATAAATAGGCCTTTACGCCCCCTTTTATCTGATTCATGAACCTTTATTTTTGACAATGACAACAAAATGAGGTGATTATTGTTTTAGGGTAGACACTTAGGAAATGATTGTGCATCATTATTCTTTGTGCTTGTGTTTGAATGGGTAGACCTTGGGATTGGTTACTCTAAAGATAATAAAATGATACAAATAATTATTTTATCTTGATTCTTCCATATTCCAAGTTTAGGAACTCTAACTGTTTATTATTATTTTAGTTATGTCTTCAGATCGATGTCCTCTTTAGGTTTGTGCATAAGATGTCTAGAAGGCAACAACATCAGATCGTTGAAGGGTAGAAGTAGAAGATGACGATGCTAGGAGGATAAAACTCCGAGAGTTGTAGTGCCATATTCTGTAGAAGTACAAGGGATCCATTTCAGATGCAATCACATAAGACTGGTCAAAGGAGTTTGAGATATCCTTTAGTTCGATCTGTCCTTAGAAGCAGCATCGGGTGTCTTTGGTTGTGATGATGCTAAAAGAATAATTAAGTGGTGGTTCTTTGTCCTCAAGAATCAAAAGGAGTTGGTGATCTCATGGGAGGAGTTTCAATACATGTTCAGAGTGGAGTTTCTTTCATCTATCAAAAAGTTGTCATGTCGCCAAGGACATCTTACCCTTCGGCAAGGAAGCTCCAGTTTGCGAGAGTTTGGAATCTATTTTTCAAACCTTTTATGATAAGCTTCAGACCTATTTCTATAAGAGGAGAAAAGGGCGGGGTATTTCAAGGAATCTCTGCATCCCTAGATCCTACGACAGGCCACCCCATTAATTCTAAAGGCATATTTTGAGGTGCTAGATAAGTAATAGTTGATCGAGAGTACATTGATCACAACCATATCGTAATGAGAGGGGAGTCATCAAGATTCATCACAAAGAAGAGTTGTGGACCAGGGTAACATATTTTTTAGATAGAAGAGTTTCCTTTCATCCAGGGGTAGGTCCCACCCCCATCATATCATTTCTATGGGGTTGTAAGATCACAGGGCTATGCCTAGGGATTGGGTGTTTTTTTATTATAGAGGCTGGTATCATCAGCAACAAGAATTCACTACCTTTAAGAGCACTCATCGTGCACAAGGTGTTCCACTCCAGGTTCCTCCCTTGAGGTAGTTCTGTCTGAGGCACCTGGAGCTGGTTTCACTAGCTTTAGATCAGAAAAGAGTATATGAGGTAGGTAGAGGACCTCCTCATGATGCTCCTCATCCTCGGAGATAGAAGTATGACCATGGTGGTGGTCTTCATCAGGGTCATAGCGGTCGTGGAGGAGGTCGTTGTTAGCTTCATGCATTAGCTTATCCAGCACCAAGGAAGCCAAAAATCATTCAAGGTACCCTTTTCTTGTTTTCTACTTTGGTTTATGCATTGTTTGATTTAGGAGTGAAACACTTCTTCATTTCACATTCCATTTCCCATTATTTGGTATATGAGGTAGAGAGGCTTCCAATTCCATTGGATTTGACTATACTAGTTAGAGGTCGAGATGAAATGTTTTAAGTATATAGATGGTGGGATCTAGTTCATGGGAAGAACCACTCTTGGGGATATTTCAATTGTTTACATATATATCCATTATATTTCATCCTTGGAATGGATTGTTTGTATTTTGTGCATGTTATCATAGATTGCATTCAGACCGAGCAGGTGTTCTTCAATGCTGATGGAGAGCTAATGGTGTTTTTTAGTGGGAAAGCCCCTATGATGGGCCATAGGTGTGTTCCATACTTATTTTCCTTGATGGTGAGCTGATGCTAATTTCATCGGATGTTCAATATTGTGAGTTTCCTTTGGTTATAGAAAAATACCCTGATATCTTTCTAGAAGAGGTTGTAGCATTACCCCCTCAACAAGAGATTGCGTTTGGGATCAAGCCACATCCCGGAGTGTCTCTTATTTCTATGTCTTCATATGGGATGTACCATTATATGTTATAGGAGATGTGTATACATATCAATGGTTTATTACTGTGCAGTTTTTTTAGGCCAAGTGTGTCTCCATGGGCCACACCAGTTTTGTTTGTGAATAAGGTTGATGGTAGTTTGCAGTTGTGTATTAATTATCATCACATAAAAAAAGTGACAATGAAGAATTGTTATCATCTTCCACATATTAATTATTAATTTGATCAACTGAAGGGTTCAATGTGGTTCTCATATATCAACCTTCCATTAGTATTTAATCAGATGAATTTGATGGATAAGGATATCCCGAAGATTTTTTTCTGTTGTCTTCATGGGAATTACGAGTTTTTTGTAATTTCATTCAGTGTGATAAATGATCCAACTTTGTTTATGAGATTGAATAATGCCATGTTCCATGATATCCAGGATAAGTTCTTGGTGATTTTCATCAATGACATCCTTGTGTACTTCATGTCTAAGGAGGAGCATGTAGAGCATCTACATGCCATATTTCGAGTGATTCGTCAACATCAGAAGTTTGGGAAGTTGTTTAAGTGGATGTTTTGGGATCATGAAGTTCTTTTTTTCAGGCATGTAGTGTCCCAGTAGGTAGGAGCTATGGATCAATTGGATATATAAGCATTTGAGTCTTCTGAATCCCCTAGGAAAGTGGTTGATGTGTGATGTTTCCTAGGTCTCACAGGCTATTAGAAGAGGTTTGTAGCTGATTTATATTAGGATGAAACTCCACTAATATCATTGAATAGGAATGATCAGGCATTTTTTTGGACTGATTGGTGTCAGGAATCATTCGAATATCTAAATGAGAATTTGGTTAGTTATCTGGTTCTTTTTCTGACATCATAGGAATTTTAGTTCGATGTTATCTATGATGTTTCGTGTCTAGGGATAGGCTACATTCAAGCACCGCATGGATCCATATTTACTAATGGGTCTCATCTATTGCTTCTCCATGAATAGAATTATTCCACCCATGAGCTTGAGTTATTAAATGTGGGGTTTTCTCTGATGTAGTGGAGACATTACCTAATTGGTGTGTGATTTTTGGTTTTCACCGGTCATAAGTGCCAGAGGTATTTTTTTCTCCCAGTGTGACTTGAACTTGCAAAAATGTCAGTGGATGGAGTTCTTAGAAGAATAAAACATCGAAATCTTATATACACTAAGAAAATAGAATGTTGTAGCTGATGCCTTAAGGATGAAGTCACGTAGTGATACATTTTACAAGTTTAGTTATTCATAGAGAGTAATGTAAGAACATTAATCATTAAATTTGGATATGATAGATATTGGGGGGAGGGGAATTGTCTTATTCAGATGACAATGTAGTCATTACTAGTGTAGCAGGTGTAAGAGTCCTAGTTAGGGGATCTATTGGTGGTGGTCTGGAGAGACCAAGTTGTTTTAGTCCCTAATGATTAGTTTGAGAGTGACCAATATTGGGTGTTGTATCTTTGAAGGCTTTTCATTTCTTTGGAGATGAGTTAGATGATTCATGGAGAGTTCCATTGACCTCCATTAGTGGTTCATCCTAGAATGAAAACAATGTACTAAGCCTTGAGGAGTCATTTTTTGAAGCCTAGGCCAAATCATGTAGTTCCGAATTTGGTCACCCAAAGGGTGAAGGTCGAGCACCGTGTTCCAAGTGGTTTCCCCTAGTTGTTAGATGTTCCTAAATGTAAGTGGGAGAACGTCTTGATGGACTTTTTACTAGTCTAACTGGATCCAAGTGGATGTTTTGTCAAGGATGAATTTGGAGAAGGTGGTGAGACTCCACCGAGTCTTGAAGGATATCATTTCAGATCGAGATCCTCATTTAACCTATAGGGTGGGGAGAGGTCTCCAGCATGCATTTTGTTCTCAACAATGCATTATGACTATATTTCATCCATCAATGGATGGTTAGAGAGAGGGGACCATCTAAACTCTTGAAGACACATTGCACTCTTGTGTCTTGGATTTTGGATCTTCGTGGATGAGTCCCTTACCCCTGGTGGGGTGGGGTTTGCTTAAAAATGTATTTTCCACTCCAAAACCATTCACTACTACAATAATGACCTTTAGCGGCCGCCAAAAGCCATCACTAAAGGTCTATAAGGGCTGCCTAGCGTCTGCCAAACGGCGGTTTCTTTTGCCCCGTCGCTGTTGCTATCAGTGACTGCCATTTGGTGGATGCTGTAGGCAAGTCAGGACAGGCTTTAGCCGCTGCCAAATGGTTGCCTCTATAGGTCCTATCGAAACAACCATAGCGGCTGCCATTTGGAGGCCGCTAAAGGTGTCTATGGAAACACCTATAGCGGCCCCCATTTGGCGGCCCCTATAGAATTTTAATTTTTTTTAAAAATATCAATTATAAATTAATATATTCCCGAATAAATCTTTGCAGTCATCTTCCAAGATCCGCATCCATCATCACAAATAACTGCATAACAAAATTTAATAACAAAATTAGTACCTAATAAAACCTAGAAAACAAATTAACAAATTTAAATTCAATATTACTTTAACAGATATAATGTATTTGATTTTCAAAATATATTCATAATTTTGATTACCATTTTAAAATTTTAAAATAATTAATTCTATTGTTCTAATTAGATTGTTTTCCTAGGATTTTAGGTCAATCTGATGTCGTCCTCTATGAGTTTGACCGTTAGACGCCCGTTTTGGCCGTTTATGACACCAGAATGGCGTTCCCAGTCATCGCGGGCACACGGCACGTCTGATTGATGTGATGTCTACTCGACCACATCAAAATTCACTCACCCTTTGATTTCGTCTGATTTCAGGCCATTCGGACATCGTTCGGCCCATTTGGACCCCCCACACGTGCGTTTATCAAGCACGTGCAAACTTAAAAACGCATAATGATCCCTACCGCACAGAACGCACATCTGATTGATGTTTCGTCTATGTATACAGAACGCGAATAATAATTAGATTGTTGTCCTATGATTTCAGGTTATTTTGATGTTGTCCGCTATGAGTTTGACCGTTAGACGCCCATTTTGGCCGTTTATGACACCAGAACGGAGTTCCCGATCACCGCGGGCACACGGCACGTCCGATTGGCATGTCGTCTGGTCGACCACATCACAATTCACCCACCCTTTGATGTCGTCTGATTTCAGGCCATTTGGA
Organism: Viscum album; assembly: GCA_963277665.1. Classification (NCBI taxonomy): domain Eukaryota; kingdom Viridiplantae; phylum Streptophyta; class Magnoliopsida; order Santalales; family Viscaceae; genus Viscum; species Viscum album. The sequence goes on along the minus strand of OY728145.1, from coordinate 1,077,484,015 downwards.
CTTTGTTCGGCCCGTTTGGACCCCCCACGCGCGTTTATCAAGCGCGCGCAACACTTAATGAACGCATAATGAGCCCTACCGTGCAGACCGCATCTCTGATTGACGTGCCGTATGCGCGTACACGTCACGAATAATAATTAGATTGTTTTCCTGTGATTTCAGGTCAATAATATGTCTTCCTCTATGATTTTTACCATTAGACGCCCGTTTTGGCCGTTTTGACACCAGAACGGCGTTCCTGGTCACCGCGGGCACACGGCATGTCTGATTGTGTGCCATCTTAACGAACACATCACAATTCACTCACCCTTTGATTTCGTCTGATTTCATGCCATTCGGACTTCGTTCGGACTGTTTGGACCCCCCCCCCCCCCCCCCCGCGTTTATCAAGTGCGCGCAACACTTATAGAACGCATCATGAGGCCTACCGCGCAGACCGCACATCCGACTGACGTACCGTCTACGTGTACATGTCACAAATAATATTTAGATTCTTTTCCTATGATTTCATGTCAATATGATGTCTTCCACTATGAGTTTGACCGTTAGACGCCCGTTTTGGTCGATTATGTCACCAGAATGGCGTTCCCGGTCACTGCGGGCACACGGCATGTCTGATTGACGTGTTGTATGCTCGACCTAATCACAATTCACCCACCCTTTGATGTCATCGGATTTCAGGCCATTCAGACTTCGTTCGGCCCGTTTGGACCCCCCCCCATGCGAATTTATCAAGCACGTGCAACACTTAAAGAACGCATAATGATCCCTACCACATATACCGCATGTCCTATTGATGTAACGTCTGCGCGTACACGTCACGAATAATAATTAAATTTTTGTCCTGTGATTTCAAGTCAATCTGATGTTGTCTGCTTTGAGTTTGACTGTTAGACGCCCGTTTTGGCCATTTATGACACCAGAACGGCGTTCCTGGTCACCATGGGCACACGGCACATCCAATTGCGTGTCGTCTGCTCGACCACATCACAATCCACTCACCATTTTATGCCATCTGATTTCAGGTCATTCGTACTTCGTTCGGCCCGTTTGGACCCCCCACACGGGCGTTTATCAAGCGTGTGCAACACTTAAAGAACACATAATGATCCCTACCGCGTAGACCGCACGTCCGATTGAGGTGCCGTCTACGCGTGCACGTCGTGAATAATAATTATATTGTTTTCCTGTGATTTCAGGTCAATACGATGTCATCCGCTATGAGTTTGACCGTTAGACGCTCATTTTGGCTGGTTGTGACACCAGAACGGCGTTCCCAGTCACCGCGGGCACACGGCACGTCCGATTGACGTGTCGTCTACTCGACCACATCATAGTTCACTCAACATTTGATTTCGTCAGCTTTCAGGCCATTCGGTCTCTTTTCGGGCCATTTGGACCCCCCACACGTGTGTTTATCAAGCGCGCGCAACACATAGAGAACGTATAATGAGCCCTACCGCGCAGACCGCATCTCTGATTGACATTTCTTCTGTGCGTACACGTCGCGAATAGTAATTATATTGTTTTCCTATGATTTCATGTCAATCTGATATCGTCTGCTATGAGTTTGACCGTTAAATGCCTATTTTGGCTGTTTATGACACCAGAACGGCGTTCTCGATCATCGCGGGCAGACGGCACGTCCGATTAATTTGTCGTCTGCTCGACCACATCACAATTCACTCACCCTATGATGTTGTCTGATTTTAGTCCATTCGGACTTCGTTGAAACCATTTGGACCCCACCACACGCATTTATCAAGCGCGCCCAACACTTAAAGAACGCATAATGAGCCCTACCGCACAGAGCGCACATCCGATTGACATGATGTCTATGAATAAACATCAAAAATAATAATTAGACTGTTTTCTTGTGATTTCAAGTCAATCCGATGTCGTCCTTTATGATTTTGACCATTAGACGCCCATTTTGGCCGTTCATGACACCAGAATGACGTTCCCGGTCACCACGGGCACGCAGCATGTCCGATTGGCATGTTGTCTGCTCGAACACATCAAAATCAACTCACCCTTTGATTTCGTCTGATTTCAGGCCATTTAGACTTCATTCGGCCCATTTGGACCCCCATGCGCGTATATCATGTGCGCACAACACATAAAGAACGCATACTGAGCCCTACCGCACAGACCGCACATCTGATTGATGTTTCGTCTACAGGTACATGTCGCGAATACTAATTATATTGTTGTCCTATGATTTCAGGTCAATCTGACATCGTCCGCTATGAGTTTGACTGTTAGACGCCCGTTTAGGCTGTTTATGACACCAGAACGGCATTCCCGGTCACCGTGAGCACACGGCACGTCCAATTGATGTGTCTTCTGCTCGACCACTTCAAAATTCACTCACCCTTTGATGTTGGCTGATTTCAGACCATTCAGACTTCGTTCGGCCCATTTGGACCCCCCCCCCCCACTCGCGTTTATCAAGCACGTGCAACACTTAAAGAACGCATAATGAGCCCTACCGCGCATACCGCACGTCCGATTGATGTGCTGCTTGGGCGTACACGTCCCGAATAATAATTTGGTTGTTTTCCTGTGATTAAAGGTCAATCCGATGTCGTCTGCTATGATTTTGACATCTAGACGCCCGTTTTGGCCGTTTGTGACACCAGAACGGCGTTCCCGTTCACCGCAAGCACACGGCATGTCGATTGACATGTCGTCTACTCGACCACATCACAATTCACTCACCCTTTTATGTCATCTGATTTCATGCCATAAGGACTTTATTCGGCCCGTTTGGACCCCCTCACGCGAGTTTATCAAGCGCGCGTAACACTTAAAGAACGCATAATGATCCCTACAGCGCAGACCGCATGTCCGATTGACGTGCCGTCTGCGCGTACATGTCACGAATAATAATTAGATTTATGTCCTATGATTTCAGGTCAATCCGATGTCGTCCTCTATGAGTTTCACCGTTAGACACCCTTTTTGGAAGTTTGTGACACCAGAACGGTGTTCCCGGTCACTGGGGGCACACGGAACGTCCTATTGACATGTTGTCTGCACGACCACATCACAATTCACTCCCCCTTTGATGTTGTCTAATTTAAGGCCATTCGTACTTCGTTTGGCCCGATTGGACCCCCCACAGGCGCGTTTTTCAAGAGCGCGCAACAGTTAAAGAACGCATAATGAGCCCTACCACACAGACCGCATGCCTGAATGATGTGACGTCTACGCGTACATGTCGCGAGTAATAATTGGATTGTTTTCCTGTGTTTTCAGGTCAATCCTATAATGCCCCGACCCTAGTTACCCAGAGTCGGTGCATTATTACATATCATTGGCATGATCACAAGAAAGATCAAATCTCGAAAGACCGATTGGTTTAGTAGCCTTGGAAACAATAGATATATTCATAAGCTTTACATTACATCATAAAATGAAAAACTACTACAACAACATAATGTCTCCATAATTCACGCTCATATCCCCACATAATATCCCTGCAGGTCATTCATAATTTACTTCTTCACTTCCTGGGAAAAATAAAACAAAGAAAAGGGGTGAGCTCAAATGCCCAGTAAGGATAACAATATAGTGGAAACTTTCATAAATAAGAATAAACATTTAAGGCAATGTATAACTAAAACAAAAGCCTTTCAAACTTGAACTTTCAACTTTGTATGGCATAAATAAAATGAAATAATGCCATTTACTCATTCACATGGATATTCTACTAATCGAATAATCACATGCAAAATCACTAACCACTTTCATAATGATGGAATGCATAATGCTGAACTTTAATTTCTTTGTCAAGGCCTCGTCCCAAGACCTTGGGGCTAACTGTAACCGGAACCCAACCCGGAGTGCCTCTAATAACCGGACACCAACCCGGAGTGTCTCTAATAACCGGACACCAACCCGGAGTTCCTCTACTAACTGGAGACCAAACCGGAGGGCTTACTTTTACCAGTCCCTAACCTGGAGGGCTTACTTTTACCAGTCCCCAACCTGGAGGGCTTACTTTAACCAGTCCCCAACCTGGAACATTCTTTCCAACACATTCTTATGAAGTGAAGGTTGAAATATAACATAAACATTATTATTGGAACTAGCATACGTAATGTCAATACTTTACTCATAAACCATGAATGTTATATAAATAACACATGCACAGTCAAACATATCACAAAACTTCATTACAATATGGAAGTTTTATATCATAATAAATCAACTTCAAATAATCGTAAAAATCATCAAAGGATGTTGACATAGATGAAATCAAAACACTTTTTAGAGAAATATCTCTTTCTATTTTTGAAATCATTTAAGAGCCATATAAAATAAAACTTTTTCTTTGAAAATATTCTTATAAGCTTGTAAGGAAATCTTTGAAGATTTTAAAATGCCGGAATATAACCGCACCCGCCGTATAAGTAAAAAAACATTCTTACCTTAATTTTGTCTAAAAGGTTAAAAAGCACCTTGTTTGGAAAACGATGGAAAGATTCCTTTACAAACCTCTTATAAAAATTAAAACAAGGGTATAAATGACTTTAACACATATTCTAGTAAATAGTAAAAATGATTTGAAATACATTTTTAAGAAACATGGATGTGGATGATAATGAGATCCCAGTAGATTATTACGTATAAACAACCTCGGATAATGATGAGATTGTGAAATAACCCTTACCAATTTGGTAAATTATGAAACATACAACCCATGAAAGAGGTATCATACAATGAATATGTAAATACACATAAATTAAAGTGTATTACACAAAGAATATAATTATGGGCAGTACATACACCACACAAAAGGTGATGGTGGCAATATGGCATGAATCTCACGGGAATAAGGAGTGAGATGAAAACCCCTTACCACGTTAATAAACTGAGTCGTATGGCCAAAAGTTAATAACCACCAAATGATTTATAGAATAACATTAATATAAATAGAATCATGATAATATATATCAAATGGCAGTACACAATACACCACTTTCAATAATTTAGTGGCGAACAATGGAAATCTCACGGAATTGAATGTGAGATAAGAAAATATCTTACCATGTACTTTTCCTTGGTGGGGTAGGTTAACCTCCTATATAATGGTGAAATAATTGTTATTAAATTATTCAAGAATCATATATATTAATATGATATCATATATTATCTTTTAATATTGATTTGATAATAATATCTTAGTATTATCATTGTTTCTGGTGTTAACTTACTTGTTTTCTTTTATATGTTTTGTTATGTAAGCCATGTTTGTAAAGGATAGGTTGTATATTATTCATATCCAGAATGATATCAAGTCCTTAAACATCATTTTTCAAATCATCAAATGATAATTATACTTGAATGGATACGATGGAGAATGAATCTCATCGCGTTCGTGGAGACGGTAGTCCGTACGTACGCACGAGCGGCAATATCATTCTTTTGATATTAAAATAATATATAAATGGATGGTATATCATATATACAAAATCATTAACATGTTATATTCATTATTTAAATGAGTTACACATCATTATTATACCCATCCAAATTATAATATATTGAATAACAATTACACCACGACGTGGAGACGGTAAGCCGTACGTACGCACGTATGGTGACATGTTATTCAAAGGGTGGATAGAATACTGAATATGGTTGTACCATATTTATAATAACATCACAGTATATGTGAGATACTGGAGTTATTATTTTATAATGGTAAGAACAAAGAAAGAAGAAGTGGAAGAAGAAAGGAACTTGAAAAGGGGTGGTGAAAACATTACCTCTTCTTCGGGTTCTTCCTTTTGATTTGATCAAAAGGGATCCTTAGGTTGGATTTCTGATCAAACTAAGGCCTCTAGGTTTTAGTGAGGGAAATTGGGAGAGTATTGGGGCAGATTTTGGCCGAACCAAAAGGCTTTGAAGGTGTGAAGAAATGAGAAGGGGGAGTGCCCTTTTATAAGAGGGGTGAGGGGCACCTTTGGAAAAGCTAGAAATATTAATTTATAATAAATTCATATTCGGTTTCTAATAGATCCAAAGTTGATTATTCAAAGTTTAAGGTGGGGATAGGTCTAAAACCAATCAACCAATAGAATTTAGACAGGTTTGGGTACTTATATTAACCTTATCTTTAAGTATTAACTCTAAGTTAATTAGTTTCACTTTTACAATGTCTCTTTGTATTTTTATATAATATGGTTAATAAACTTACTATATACATCCAAGAGACACCCCAAGTGGTCCATTAATGATGAACCTATCATGATATAAGTCTCTTGGCCTAACCTTAGATTTTTAAAAATTTAATATCAATTAATAATATAATATTTGTTTAAAGAACTCTTTTATGTCAATTTTGACACTATTCAATTGTTGATTTTTTTGAAACTCATAACAGATTGATTACTTCGAACAAAGTCAATTAAATAAATCATAATATATCATATTATCCTAGAAAATTAGTTTAATTCATTAAAAGTTTCATATTATATTTATTTGGGTATTTATAATATCAATTATTTTAATTTTTCACTATTATAGTAATTACTGCATCATCATTGTGTCATAAATAAAATAAATTATTTAATGTCTAAAAATTATAAATAAAATATCATTATTTAGGAAATCTTTTTATCTTTCTAATGAATATTTATAATCTAAAATACAACATATATAACCCTATGTAACAATTGTTTTTCTAAAAGATATATGCTTATGTCATTTTTGTATTCATTTTAACTTAATTAAAATAAAGTGTCATTATCACCTACATGTGGCACCATGGGGTCCCCAAATCGACCCAAAGATGCCTATGGTCTACCATGTATCAACCAATAAGGCTAGGACACGTTTTAGGGTAATTTAGTATTATTATAATATTATTTTTTAACCCTTATTTACCAGATTTACCCTTAACCATGGTAAATAAAATATTTACCACAGTAATTATTCAAAATGTATAAAAATAATAGTTACCTATTTACACAATTTGGACATCCAGATTCCAAATATGGAATCTATTTTTCTAAATTCAAAACACAGAAGTGGCAGAAATTAATTTAAAATTAATTACCGCTGTCAAAACAAAAAACGTGTTTTTAAGATATAATAACTATCAAAAGATTGACACTTGTTAATGTTCGGTTTAATTACAAAATTATGTTCAATGACCAACATTATATTAAATGGTAAAACTATATTCTAAATATACTTTAAAACCACTCAAATTCATAATTTATCACTATTAATTATTTTGATTAAAAAAGTTGTTTTTAATTAAAATTTAGTAATTTTCACTATTCATGAAAATATGAAAGTTATCCGAAAAGTACCAAAATTTCACCTTAGGATAAATTCGATATTCCGAATCCAGAAATGAAGCCCATTTTAAAATATAAAATATATATAATTTCTAAAATTATGTATTACTATTCATAACGGCTAGTTTGATTGGTTGTGGTGTGTGTTAAAACTCAAGGTTGCGTACAACACACGCTACTGTATTATTCAAAGAAAGCGTACCATGGATGCTTGGGATGTTTCATTTTAAATTTTTGATGTCCCCATTTAGTCAAAAAGTTTAAAATATTGTATTTAAAAAGGGTTCACTATTAAAATTTGATAAAAGTGCAATACTGAAAATGAATTTGTTCTTGCATTATATCTAAGAAACTCATAATATGGATTCTAAAATTATAAGGATTATATAAAGTTTAAAATTTAGATAATACTATTCATAACCTCTTTTGAATGGCTTTTTTTGTAAGCCATGGTGTGATTGAACTCGGTGTTGCGTGTAGTGAAATTTATTGAATTATTTTGAAGAAATAACACACTATGAAATCTTGGGGTGTTACATTCTCCCCTCCTTTAATAAATTGCGTCCTCGCAATTTGAAATTGTTCTTCGAAAATAAAAGGTTGAAAATAGAAAATATATTTGTGGGAAAACCCATATCGGAAATTGGTTTACTTAAATTTAGTCTTAATATGAGGAAAAGAGAAATGAAAGGGTAACCATGAAATTATGATCTCGATTAGGAGAACATTGGTGGCAATTAGAGACATATAACTGGAGGAAAAACGTAAATATTTATAGGTAGTGATTGAGGTCATCAATAAGAAACAAGTATAAAATTGAGGTCCTTAAATTCATCAATCTATGATGATTTGAAATACCATCGGTTCAACAAAACATAGGGTATTATGATTACACATTTTTGACGTTTCAAAATATCTTAGTTGAAATCCCACATCAAAAAATGAATTAACGAGGCCTCTATTTAAAATAAAGAGTGGAAAGTATGAAGATTATCGAAAATAACACATACTAGGGTTTTATGTAGGAAAATATGGATATGGAAGAGAAATCTAACCATCAATTATCTGATGGAGAGTGGTAGAGAACATGGCTATGAAAAGGCCAAAAATCCCAAAGCCATAAATTAGTGATGATTTAAGGTACCATCTAGGACAAAATTTTTGTTCTAAGTTCCTTTTATTAATGTTGAGGAATTTATTTATGAGATTGGCTAAGATCATAAGGAGATATACTTACTTTATAATTAGAGTTTTATCCATTAATAAATTTCTACCACAAACTCATCTTTCACTCTAAAAGATAATAGAATGTAAAAAATTCTATTTACACTATTCGTATAGGGTTCCAAAATAAACGAATTTATAATTCATCTACAAGATATTTTAATAAAAACTACATTATTTAATCCAGGAAATGTCGTGGGCCAGTGGTAGGTGATACACCCTTGTCGCCCTTCGGTTGCAGGTTCAAGTCTCGCAGCCTTGCCGGACGCAACGGGTTGCCGCCTGACCTCCGTGTTGTCCTTTTATGGCAATCCAAAATTAATCTCAAACTAGAATTTACCCAAAATACTTTTGACCAAACTCACAGTCCAACATTTATAAAGAAGTTAAACATAATGTAGATCCCTTTTACCATGTAATAGCATATGAATACCTTCATCATGTATTCTTTTAAAACACTAAAACTTCCTGAATTACCATAATCCATATTGATTACATTCATGCTCCCTTATTCCATATAGAATGCTGGATATACTTCATCAATCCAAAAATGTTTTAAACCCCAACAATGATGGAATATACAAATCATTAATTAGTTTCAAGGTAGTCAAGAATATCCAATATAATTTATCCAAATCAATCATGTATTATTCTAAAATCACTACCTCGGTATCAGAACCATATTATGGTTTATCATTCTCTCAACCATATATTTTCCAAAAATTTAACCTGCTATTGAGTCACTTTTCTTTGTTCCACACAATCTCAAGTCCTTAATGAAATAGTACTGCAATACAATCCTTATATACTCCATAATTATTATAACAAGTACATTTTTGATACAACACTCAACTGACATAATCAACATAAGAACTCTAATCATTCCTCTTCATCTGTGGTAGTATCATAACTTGATTATTATCCAATAACATCATTTGCGGCATATTCTGATGACTGGGACATAGGTTTGCGTAGTGTCCAAACTCCTTGCAAATGAATCATTGTACATTTGAAACCATTTTCTTACCCTTGCAGTCACGTACTTTGTGCCCTTTTCCTCCACACTTATAACAAACTCTCATTCCTTTCAGGCAAGTTCCAGGGTGTTTCTCTCCACAGTTACCACATATGTGAAAATTCTTCTTTTCCCTCTTCCCTTTATCCATCTTTCTCTCTTCCATCCTTTTCTTCTCTTGCTTCCCTTCGAAGCCATAGGACTTAGTAAACTCTTTACTTATCTTATCAACACATGATATTATTTCTTCATATGATGATAATACGTGGGAGACTATTTCTCTTATAAATTCTAGCTTAAGACCATGAAATATATGATCCTTCCTTCTCTTTGGATCATGTGCATTTCTGGAGTTCTCATTCCTTCTACTGGGTGCCATTTCTAAACAATGGAATACACTAGATCGGTTTATGAATCAAAATACATAATCCCATACTTATAAAACACTTAACATAAATTGAACTATTTATGGATATAATCCATAATCATAAAAATGTCTCATTTGAGGATGTATATACTCATAAACCCTTCATAATGGTTTCTAAAGAAAATGAGAATTATCCTAAGCATATTCCCCGGGAGTGTCGTAACCAAGAGTGCAGCAAGGCCCGTTGTCGTGCACCAGTTCTCGTTCGAGTCTAGCTCAAAGCGGTGTTTTCGGGTTTTACCCCTAGGTACATCTGTTCTAGAGCCGCCTCTACCTGCTCGTATCCAGACAGGGATGTATTGCTCGGAAAACTCACAAAATCTCTACAATACCAAAATTCTAGGAAGTTCTTCTATACTAATCCTCAAAGTTCATCTTAGGTCTACGTGCTCTAATCAGAGTTTATCTAAATCTAGTTTCCACGGTTTTTACTAAACTTCCTCTGATACCAACTGTAACGCCCCGACCCTAGTTACCCAGAGTCGGTGCATTATTACATAACATTGGCATGATCACAAGAAAGATCAAATCTCGAAAGACCGATTGGTTTAGTAGCCTTGGAAACACTAGATATATACAAAAGTTTTACATTACATCATAAAATGAAAAACTACTACTACAACATAATGTCTCCATAATTCACACTAATATCCCCACATAATATCCCTACAGGTCATTCATAATTTACTTCTTCACTTCCTGGGAAAAATAAAACATAGAAAAGGGGTGAGCTCAAATGCCCAGTAAGGATAACAATATAGTGGAAACTTTCATAAATAAGAATAAACATTTAAGGCAATGTATAACTAAAACAAAATCCTTTCAAACTTGAACTTTCAACTTTGTATGGCATAAATAAAATGAAATAACTCCATTTACTCATTCACATGGATATTCTACTAATCGAATAATCACATGAAAAATAACTAACCACTTTCATAATGATGGAATGCATAATGCTGAACTTTAATTTCTTTGTCAAGGCCTCGTCCCAAGACCTTGGGGCTAACTATAACCTGAACCCAACCCGGAGTGCCTCTAATAACCGGACACCAACCCGGAGTTCCTCTAATAACCGGACACTAACCTGGAGTTCCTCTAATAACCAGAGACCAAACCGGAGGGCTTACTTTTACCAGTCCCTAACCTGGAGGGCTTACTTTTACCAGTCCCCAACCTGGAGGGCTTACTTTAACCAGTCCCCAACCTGGAACAAACTTGTCCAACACATTCTTATGAAGTGAAGGTTGAAATATAACATAAACATTATTATTGGAACTAGCATACGTAATGTCAATACTTTACTCATAAACCATGAATGTTATATAAATAACACATCCACAGTCAAACATATCACAAAAATTCATTACAATATGGAAGTTTTATATCATAATAAATCAACTTCAAATAATCGTAAAATTCATCAAAGGATGTTGACATAGATGAAATCAAAACATTTTTAGAGAAATATCTCTTTCTATTTTTGAAATCATTTAAGAGCCATATAAAATAAAACATTTTGTTTGAAAATATTCTTATAAGCTTGTAAGGAAATCTTTTAAGATTTTATAATGGTGGAATATAACCGCACCCGCCGTATAAGTAAAAAAACATTCTTACCTTAATTTTGTCTAAAAGGTTAAAAAGCACCTTGTTTGGAAAACGATGGAAAGATTCCTTTACAAACCTCTTATAAAAATTAAAACAAGGGTATAAATGACTTTAACCCATATTCTAGTAAATAGTAAAAATGTTTTGAAATACATTTTTAAGAAACATGGATGTGGATGATAATGAGATCCCAGTAGATTATTACGTATAAACAACCTCGGATAATGAAGAGATTGTGAAATAACCCTTACCAATTTGGTAACTTATGAATCATAAAACCCATGAAAGAGGTATCATACAATGAATATGTAAAAACACATAAATTAAAGTGTATTACACAAAGAATATAATTATGGGCAGTACATACACCACACAAAAGGTGATGGTGGCAATATGGCATGAATCTCACGGGAATAAGGAGTGAGATGAAAACCCCTTAACACGTTAATCAACTGAGTTGTATGGCCAAAAGTTAATAACCACCAAATGATTTAAAGAATAACATTAATATAAAAAGAATCATGATAATATATATCAAATGGCAGTACACAATACACCACTTTCAATAATTTAGTGGCGAACAATGGAAATCTCACGGAATTGAATGTGAGATAAGAAAATCCCTTACCTTGTACTTTTCCTTGGTTGGGGTAGGTTAACCTCCTATATAATGGTGAAATAATTGTTATTAAATTATTCAAGAATCATATATATTAATATGATATCATATATGATCTTTTAATATTGATTTGATAATAATATCTTAGTATTATCATTGTTTCGGGTGTTAACTTACTTGTTTTCTTTTATATGTTTTGTTATGTAAGCCATGTTTGTAAAGGATAGGTTGTATATTATTCATATCCATAATGATATCAAGTCCTTAATCATCATTTTTCAAATCATCAAATGATAATTATACTTGAATGGATACGATGGAGAATGAATCTCATCGCGTTCGTGGAGACGGTAGTCCGTACGTACGCACGAGCGACAATATCATTCTTTTGATATTAAAATAATATATAAATGGATGGTATATCATATATACAGAATCATTAACATGTTATATTTATTATTTAAATGAGTTACACATCATTATTATACCCATCCAAATAATAATATATTGAATAACAATTACACCACGACGTGGAGATGGTAAGCCGTACGTACGCACGTATGGTGACATGTTATTCAAAGGGTGGATAGAATACTGAATATGGTTGTACCATATTTATAATAACATCACAGTATATGTGAGATACTGGAGTTATTATTTTAGAATGGTAATAACAAATAAAGAAGAAGTGGAAGAACAAAGGAACTTGAAAAGGGGTGGTGAAAACATTACCTCTTCTTCGGGTTCTTCCTTTTGATTTGATCAAAAGGGCTCCTTAGGTTGGATTTATGATCAAACTAAGGCCTCTAGGTTGTAGTGAGGGAAGTTGGGAGAGTATTTGGGCAGATTTTGGCCAAACCAAAAGGCTTTTAAGGTGTGAAGAAATGAGAAGGTGGAGTGCCCTTTTATAAGAGGGGTGAGGGGCACCTTTGGAAAAGCTAGAAATATTAATTTATAATAAATTCATATTCGGTTTCTAATGGATCCAAAGTTGATTATTCAAAGGTTAAGGTGGGGATAGGTCAAAAACCACTCAACCAATAGAATTTAGACTGGTTTGCGTACTTATATTAAACTTATCTTTAAATATTAACTCTAAGTTAATTAGTTTCACTTTTACAATGTCTCTTTGTATTTTTATATAATATGGTTAATAAACTTACTATATACATCCAAGAGACCCCCAAGTGGTCCATTAATGATGAACCTATCATGATATAAGTCTCTGGGCAGAACCATAGATTTTTAGGAATTTAATATCAATTAATAATATAATATTTGTTTTAAGAACTCTTTTATGTCAATTTTGACACTATTCAATTGTTGATTTTTTTTGAAACTCATAAAAGATTGATAACTTCGAACAAAGTCAATTACCTCTATCCTAATATATCATATTATCCTAGAAAATTAGTTTAATTCATTAAAAGTTTCATATTATATTTATTTTTGTATTTATAATATCAATTATTTTAATTTTTCACTATTATAGTAATTACTTCATCATCATTGTGTCATAAATAAAATAAATTATTTAATGTCTAAAAATTATAAATAAAATATCATTATGTAGGAAATCGTTTTATCTTTCTAATGAATATTTATAATCTAAAATCCAACATATATAACCCTATGTAACAATTGTTTTGCTAAAATATATATGCTTGTGTCATTTTTGTATTCTTTTTAACTTAATTAAAATAAAGTGTCATTATCACCTACAAGTGCCACCATGGGGTCCCAAAATCGACCCAAAGATGCCTATGGTCGAACATGTATCAACCAATAAGGCTACGACACGTTTTAGGGTAATTTAGTATTATTATAATATTATTATTTAACCCTTATTTACCAGATTTACCCTTAACCATGGTAAATAAAATATTTACCACAGTAATTATTCAAAATGTCTAAAAATAAAAGTTACCTATTTACACAATTTGGACATCCTGATTCCAAATATGGAATCCATTTTTCTAAATTCAAAACACATAAGTGGCAGAAATTAATTTAAAATTAATTTCCGCTGTCAAAACAAAAAGCGTGTTTTTAAGAGATAATAACTATCAAAAGATTGACACTTGTTTATGTTCGGTTTAATTGTAAAATTATGTTCAATGACCAAAATTATATTAAATGGTAAAAATATATTCTAAATATACTTTAAAACCACTCAAATTCATAATTTATCACTATTAATTATTTTGATTAAAAAAGTTGTTTTTAATTAAAATTTAGTAATTTTCACTATTCATCAAACTATGAAAGTTATCCGAAAAGTACCAAAATTTCACCTTACGCTAAATTAGATATTCCGAATCCAGAAATGAAGTCCATTTTAAAATATAAAATATATATAATTTCTAAAAGTAGGTATTTCTATTCATAACGGCTAGTTTGATTGGTTGTGGTGTGTGTTAAAACTCAAGGTTGCGTACAACACACGCTACTGTATTATTCAAAGAAAGCGTACCGTGGAAGCTTGGGATGTTTCATTTTAAATTTTTGATGTCCCCATTTAGTCAAAAAGTTTAAAATATTGTATTTAAAAAGGGTTCACTATTAAAAGTTGATAAAAGTGCAATACTGAAAATGAATTTGTTCTTGCATTATATCTAAGAAACTCATAATATGGATTCTAAAATTATAAGGATTATATAAAGTTTAAATTTTAGATAATACTATTCATAACCTCTTTTGAATGGCTTTTTTTTAAGTCATGGTGTGATTGAACTCGGTGTTGCGTGTAGTGCAAGTTATTGAATTATTTTGAATAAATAACACACTATGAAATCTTGGGGTGTTACAAATCCAATGTCGTACGCTATGAATTTGACCATTAGACGACCGTTTTGGCCGTTTATGACACTAGAACGGCGTTCCCGGTCACCGGGGGCACATGGCACGTCCGATTGACGTTCCATCTTCTCGACCACATCAAAATTCACTCAAGATTTTATATTGTCTGATTTCAGGCCATTCGGACTTCATTCGTCCCATTTGGACCCCCCACGCACGTTTATCAAGCGCGCGCAACACTTAAAGAACGCATACTGAGCCCTACCGCGTAGACCGCACGTCTGATTGATGTGTCGTCCACGCGTAAACATCATGAATAATAATTATATTTTTGTCCTGTGATTTCAGGTCAATCCGATGTCGTTATCTATGAGTTTGACCATTAGACGCCCGTTTTGGCCATTTTTGACACCAGAACGGTGTTCCCGGTCACCGCGGGCACACGGAACATCCGATTGACTTGTCGTCTGCTTGTACAAATCACAATTCACTCACCCTTTGATTTCATCTGATTTCAAGCCATTCGGACATCGTTCGGCGAATTTGGACCCCCCACACGCGCGTTTATCAAGTGTGCACAACACTTAAAGAAAGCATAATGAGCCATACCGCGCAGAACGCACGTCCGATTGACGTTCCGTCTACGCGTACACATAGCGAAGAATAATTAGATTGTTGTTGTAATGGCCTGGGTTTTTGGGGTCCATTACTTTGTGAAAAATCTCATTTTGGGTTTTCGGGTCTGGGAATCACGGTGGTGTAGGCCTACCGGTAGCCTTAGCCTACCGGTAGCAGACCTACCGGTAGCTCGGTCTACAGGTGGATGTAGCCTACTGGTAGCGTTATCTACCGGTAGCTCGGTCTACCGGTTGCTGCAGCTACCAGTAGCTCTGTCCACCGGTAGATGTAATGGCCTGGGTTTTTGGGGTCCATTAATTTGTGAAAATCTCATTTTGGGTTTTCGGGTCTGGGAATCACAGTGGTGTAGGCCTACCTGTAGACTTAGCCTACCGGTAGTAGGCCTACTAGTAGCTAAGTCTACCAGTGGCCCCAGCCTATCGGTAGCTCTGTCTACCGATAGATCGGTCTACCGGTAGCTGCAGCTACCGGTAGCAGGGTCTACCGGTATCTCGGTCTACTGGTGGCCGCAGCCTACCGGTAGCTCTGTCTACCGGTAGCTCGGCCTACCGGCAGCTGTAGCCTCCCGGTAGCTCTCATCTACCGGTGGCTCTGGCCTACCCCGCGGGTTTTTTCCAGTAGCGCTCCCTTTTGCGCAAATAGGGTTTTAAACCCTATTTTGACCTGTTTGAGCATGTTTTAATGACCCATAACGCACATAATAGTTTTAATTAAATACTTAATCAATTAATGAGTCAGTTTAAACCACCCCGACCACCTTTAATAACGTGCAGAGCCGCGTGGTCAACCCACAACCCCCACGCCTTACACGGTTCAGCGTTTTTATCTCAACCATCTGTGGCTCTTATAAACTAAGGGTCAGCTGTGGTTTCTACTTTCCTCCATTGCGGCTTTTCACAAACAGCTTCTGGTGCATCGGGCACTCCACATCGTTAACCGTAATGTTCTGCACCCGGCCTAAGCGTCGATCATCTATTAACAAGTAGGGAATTTCTCCTTCGCCTCCCTCTTTTTTGTATCATGTGGGGTGGGAGTGTTTCTGTCCTGTAGAATTGGATAAACCAGACCTAAAAGAAGATAATGAACTAGTTTCTATAAAGAAAGGGGGGGGGCTATGATCGTTTATGTTGTTTATATTATGACCATCTTTCTTAGTTGTGTTGGCTTACGTGTTTCTGAAAATTGAGGCCGTTGGTGGTCGTTGTTTGTACACTAATGAACCCCTACTGATGTTTTAAATGGCCTGTTTATGGTTGTGAACTCCTGCAGATAAAAAGGATACTGGTTAATCACATACACCTGGCTAAGTGAATTGGAAGCCCTAGGATCAATCCTTCTGTGATAACCCCCAGTTAAAACACACGAAAATTCAAATCATGGAGGGTTTTAAGTCGTTTAAATCTAAAAATACCGGCACGACCCAGACATGTGTTGATGGTGGTAGTTGGTTATTTCCTTTTCGGGGTGATTGCTGGAAATGTGGGAGGGGATGGGAACCCCTATCTTTATACTCTTGGTGGTTGTGTGAGTTTGGGGGATGGGATCCCATGTTGGTATGGATTCGGTGGTTGTGAGTTTTAAGACCGGGTGGGTACTTGTTTATATCACGAATTGAGGTGGGATCCTCTGTTGTTGAGAACCGGGTGTGGGCGTTATGGTTGATGCTTGACTGTTTACTTTCCTAGACTTATGCCTATGCTTTCTAGTTTCCCAGTAGTGCGTAAACATTATTAAACATTATCACTGAACTTGATACAAGAATGGGACAAATGGGTTTTGTTGGCGAGAGTCGTGACTTGTGACATGGACACAGTGGTGTTGTGTTCTGTAGGCTGGTTAGAAAGACCTGAGCTTTGGGTGAGTTCTTGTTACCTATATCTATACTTGAAGCTTTGTTTTTCTTATTCACGCCCCACCCAAGTTGAGCACTTAGTGCCGAACACACCCATTTCATGGGGGGGTGTGTTTTTCACAACACTATTCATAGTGGCTGGTTATTAGCTCCTTTTCTGCTCCCTTTCCCGGTAGCCCAAGTATCTTCGGGCAGGCTGTGATGGCCTGAGGTCCATTATTAGCCCAAGAACCTTCGGGCGGGTAGTGTGGTGGTTGGCCAGGTGTGTGCGGCATGTGGTTTCCCAAGTGTCTTCGGGATGAGGCCCAGGTGTCTTCGGGCGTGGCAGTGGATCCTTTAGCCAGGTGTCTTCGGGCGTGGTGGTGGTTGTTATGGCCTAGGTGTTTGCAAGCGTGGTTACATGTGACAGTGGTGGCCCAGGTGTGTGCGGGCGGGATTCGGTAGTGGGACTGTGTGCGGTTGTGGCCCAGGTGTGTGCGGGCGGGATTTTGGCAGTGGGACATCGTGCGGTTGTGGCCCAGGTGTGTGCAGGTGGGTGTGGCAGTGGGACTGCAGTGAGAATGGTGGGATTGGTCTGATGCGTAGGATGTCTCAATAACCAGAGGGAAAGTGGCGTGGGGTACCCAAACATCGATATGCTATTATATTATATTACATGACTTGCGTTATTTGGGGAGTGTTACTTGGTGACTCTTGGGTGGATAGTTTACCTGGTTAGGTGTTTGGTGTAATTATTTTTTCATGGGACATTAGCACGTTCCCCCACTTGTGCACGAGAGTCTTTGGTTTTGCCTACTGAGTGTACTTGTATGCTCACCCTATGTATATAAAACTGCTTTCAGGTTTCTAGGAGGACTTCGGGGATCGCGCAGGACCTTACTAGTTCGGATCCTTGGAGTAGTTGCAGTTGTCGTTTCTTTTTTTCTTTCATTGGTACTTACCTTTGTTGTCACCTTTTTTCACTTTGTGTCCTTTCCTTTTGAAACATGCATGTGGGAATGGTTATTTTTTTGCTTTAATTTTCTTTCTACCTTGGTGTTGTTGGGTTTTCTTCTTTATATATCTTGATCCTATAAAATAGAAAGGGTAGTGCCTTCCATTTGTGTGACATTTCCATACCCTTGGTGCTAGTTGCCACTCCGGGACCTATTGAAGGTGGGTTTCAGGGGTCATTATCTCTACTTAAACTTAATGAAAGAAGGGCCTGGCAATCTGCTGACCCTTCCCTCCTTTTGGTGAAGGCGGGTCATGACAGAATGGTATCAGAGGTGATGGTTGAGAGATAGGATGGAGTCTGGAGTTAGGAATAGTGAGGAATGCATGGGATGGTAAGGCAACAGTTTTGGGTGACCTTGGCACGTGAATTAGGATAGGGGAGACCAGCTAGGACATGGGATTTTAGGGCCCCTCATGATCTGATGTAAGGACTCTTGACCTACGAATGACCAAGTAAGGCCACGCTGATTTCAGGGTAGAGACCCTAGGAAAGGTACATGCATCATAATGACTTGTGTTCTCATGTTTCTGGGATGTCTTGGGAATTAAAAATAAATTAAAATTTTAAGAAGTTTTAAGAACAATATTCTGCACTACTTGGGCTTAGGCATTCCTTGTTTACCTTGCAGCTATGGCACCTGGAAGGCGACCACGTGTGGTACGGGCGATCGAGGCCCCGGAGACTACATTGGCCGATCGGCAGAGAGCTGATCGACGAGAATAAGACTACCAGTGGCAGAAGACTCTTCGGGCCTTCCAGTGACATACCCTCGAGAAGTATGAGGGAAGCACCTCCGACATGAAGACGAAAGGCTGGATAGAGGAACTAGTTATAGCTTTCAGCCTGATTCGGGCCTCGGCTGAGTACTGGGTTCCTCTGGCCGTCAGCCAGATGTTGGGAGAGGCGCATCAGTGGTGGACGCTTTACCTGGGGGAGAGAAGAGAGTCTGAGGTGGCTTGGGCGGATTTCGAGAGGGAGTTCCGGGCAGAATTCCTCTCCTCGACGATGAAGGTAGAAAAGAGGGAGGAGCTAATTTCCCTCCAATAGGGGAGTATGTCCGTGAGGGAGCTAGGGATCAAGTTCAAGGACGTCCTACGTTTTGCTCCGGGCCTCTTTCCCGACGAGGATTCTCGGGAAAGACGTTTAGAGGAGGCGCTCCGACCCTCCTTCCAGTATGTTGTTACCCCCTTCAACCTACCGACGTACTTTGAGGTCCAGAGGAAGGCCGAAGTGGTGGATAGGATGTATGCTCTTGGAGGAGTGTCAGGAGAGGGGATCCATCTGGGACCATTGAAGGGAAAGGTCGTCAGCATGAGGCCTCCGACATCAGGACCCTCCAGGATCCGACCAGTAGGGAGCAGACCGCAATTTCAGTTTCGATCCCTTGGCCCTCTCTCTTTTCCTTCGGGCCCGTGAACGTGGTGCTTCATCTGTGGGAGCCCTGGACATCTCCGAAGTCAGTGCCCGGACCGGGTGCAGTACGATGGTGGTGGACATCCCCACCACCCGCCCCAGTAGCAGCTTCCTGCCAAACCTTTCCAGCAGCAGCAGTAGGGACAGCGATCTCCCGCTCCTCCGAGGGCAGACATAAGAGGAGGAGGCCGACCTCAGGGATCTCCTCAGGTACCTCGACCGGGGCATGTTTAGGGAGGTGGACGATAGCCGAGGTGTAGAGGAGCTGGGCATGGATAGTTGCACGCTGCATAGGCAGCAGTTTCGGCAGGGCTAGAGGTTGTTCGAGGTATGATCAATCTGTTTAGCAGTCTTGATTATGACTTGTTCGATACCGGAGCTTCGCACTCCTTTGTTGCACCCAGTCTAGCCCGTGCCTTGGGTTTAGATGCGGAGAGACTTCTAGTGCCCCTGTTATTGAGCACACCAGTCGGAGGTCAGACCAACTTGTTGTTTGTTTGTTGGGGATGTAGACTGATGATAGGGCCACATCAGTCGGTTAGGGATCTTCTTCTGCTACAGATTCAGTCATACGATGTCATCCTAGGCATCGACTGGCTATTCCCTAAGTGTGCTGTCGTCGACTATATACGAATAAGGGTGGTGTTCTCAGACTTCGACGACCGATGTGTTACATTCACCGGTCAGCGGAGCAGTCCGAAGGGAAACAGGCGAGAGGAACCTCTCCTCTCCTTATTGACCGGGTTGACAGTGGAATCAGTAGATGCTAAAATGGTGGAAGTGCCAGAGATCGTCTGTGAGTTTATGGACGTCTTCCCTGAGGAGGTGACGACTCTACCCCCTTGGCGTGATATCGAGTTTGGGATAGACATGTATCCCGGTGCTCGACCAATCTCGATGGCTCCTTACCGGATGGCTCCTTCAGAGCTACAGGAGTTGCGGATCCAGATTGAAGATCTAATGAAGAGGGGTTATGTTCGCCCGAGTACATCACCGTGGGGTGATCCAGTCTTGTTCTCAAAGAAGGCATATGGTGGCCTCAGGTTGTGCATAGACTACAGGAGGCTGAATCAGGTGACGATCAAGAATCACTACCCTCTTCCGAGGATAGACGATCTTTTCGACAAGCTGAAAGGGGCAGGATGGTTCTCGAAGATCGACTTGTGGTCTGGGTACCACCAGTTGAGAGTGAAGGAGAGCGAAATCCCGAAGACGGACTTCAGTTGCAGGTATGGACACTTCGAGTTCGTAGTCATGCCCTTCAGTGTAACGAACGCCCCGTCTGTGTTCATGGGGCTTATGAACTCCATCTTCCGGGAGTACTTGGATAGTTTTGTGGTTGTGTTCATCGACGATATCCTGATCACTTCGAGGTCAGAAAAGGACCATTCAGAGCACCTGAGGAAAGTTTTGGGGGTCCTTCGACAAAACCAACTCTATTGCAAGTTGTCGAAATTCAAGTTCTGGACACGGGAAGTGTACTTCCTCTGGCACGTGGTGTCCGATCAGGGGGTGGTGGTGGACCCGTCAAAGGTTGAGGTGGTTGATTCTTGGGCGACACCCAAGAATGTGGCAGAGGACCGTAGTTTGCTTGGGCTGGTAGGTTAATATTGGAGTTTTGTACCCAACTTCTCCCGAGTTGCGGCCCCTTTAACAGCCCTGACCAAGAAAGACCTACTTTTCGTGTGGAGTGAGCAGTGCGAGTCAGCCTTCCGCTATCTGAAAGAGAAGTTTGTTAGTGCCCCAGTGCTAAGATTACCAGAAGAAGGTGTGACTTATGTTGTGTTCTATGATGCTTCAGGACAGGGCCTGGGATGCGTGTTGATGCAGCGACAAGGGGTGATCTCTTATGGGTCCAGGCAGCTACGACCCCATGAGCATAATTACGCCACCCATGACCTGGAGTATGCAGCAGTCATTTTTGCGCTAATGTTATGGTGGAACTACCTCATCGGGGAATGCTTTGAGGTCTTTACAGATCACAAAATCTTGAGGTATATCTTCTCCCAATGGGACATAAACTTGTGACAGCGGAGATGGTTGGAGTTCCTCCAGGATTACGACTTTGAG
Organism: Viscum album; assembly: GCA_963277665.1. Classification (NCBI taxonomy): domain Eukaryota; kingdom Viridiplantae; phylum Streptophyta; class Magnoliopsida; order Santalales; family Viscaceae; genus Viscum; species Viscum album. The sequence goes on along the minus strand of OY728145.1, from coordinate 1,077,462,033 downwards.
ATCTCTTATACTGAGGGCAAGGGTAATGTAGTGGCCGATGCATTGAGTATGAAGACACCGAAGGATGCGGTCTGAGAGTCAGCGGATGCCTGGAAGGAAATGGAGGAGTTGGATGCCTTACACCTCGATGCAAAAATGGATAGCGGCAGAAGCTGCCTATATCAAATGAAAGTGCAGTCATTTCTATTTCGACAAGTGGAGGAGTCTCAGTGGGGAGACCCAGAGTGCGAAGTGATGTGTGAACGAGTTGACCAGGGCAATGCTCTGGAAGGATGGACAGAGGATGGTCAGAACCGGATGCTTTTCCAGAGAAGGTTGTTTGTTCCAGGAGTGATGCATGGCAGGGTTCTCAGTGAGTTACACAACTCACCCCTGGCAGTACACCCAAGAGTTTCCAAGATGTACCAGGGACTGAAGAGGTAGTTCTGGTGGCTCGGAGTTAAGCGAGTGGTGGCAGAGTTTATGGCCAAGTGTTGAGTCTGTCAGCAAGAGAAGGCTGAACGCCGAGTTATAGGAAGCCTACTGTAGCCCCTAGATGTCCCCGAGTGGAAGTGGGATGACATCTCGATGGATTTCACCACGGGACTACCCAAGGACCAAGGGGGATACGACGCCATCTGGGTGGTAGTGGACAGGTTGATAAAATCGGCTCACTTTCTGACGATCAGGGAGTCGCGTACTGTGGACTCTTTGGCACGAAAGTACGTGGATGAGGTGGTGTGGTTGCATAGAGTTCCGAGGTCTATAGTATCGGATAGGGATTCACGATTTACCTCACAAGTCTGGAGAGGATTGCAACATGCATTTGACACCCAGTTATGCCTTATCACTTCTTTCTATCCCCAGACAGATGGAAAAACAGAATGCACCATCAAGACCTTGGAGGATATGCTACGGGCATGTGTTCTAGACTCAGGAGGATCATGGGTGCGACACTTGCCCCTGGTAGAGTTCGCTTATAATAATAGCTATCACTCTACCATCAGTATGGCCCCGTTTGAAGCCTTGTACGGGAGGCCATGCCATTCACCTGTGTGTTGGGCCGAAGTAGGAGAGTTAGTCATCCTTGGCCCGGAGGTGGTGCAGAACACAACAGAGAAGGCTCAGCTCATACGGGAAAGGATGAAGGCGGCCCAGGACCAACAGAAGTCGTATGCTGATACCAGGAGGAGGCCCATAGAGTTTTAGGTTGGGGACCACGTTTTCTTGAAGGTCTCCCCTCAGCGTGGGCAGTGGAGGTTCGGCAAGGGGAGTAATCTTTCCCCCAGGTTCATCTGACCCTTCGAAGTATTGTGGCGGGTCCTCGAGGGGGCTTACCAGCTAGCGTTTCCACCACAGCTACTAAGGATACATGGTGTCTTCCATGATTCCCAGCTCCATTGGTATCTGCACGACGATTCACACGTCCTTGATTGGGGTGAGCTAGACATCGAGGATGACGTGAGCTTTGTGGAGAGACTCGTGATGATCGAGGATCGCAAGGAGAAGGTTCTTCGTGGGAGAACCATCCCCTTGGTTCATGTGTTGTGGAGACATGGTGGTCTTGAAGAGAGTACATGGGAGAAGGAACCACAGATGCATACCAAGTACCCAGAGTTGTTTTGAGTTTTGTTCCTTGTTGTACCTGTTGTGGTAGAACGTTTTGTCCTTTTTGGCTATGAAATGTACTGGTTTTCTTTCCTCTGTTTGTGTGTGAAAAGCCCTGGCTATGGGGGGGAGGAGAGAACCCGACCCCTAATCAAGACGCATTAAGGTGGATGTGATTAAACCCGTGCGGGCGAGTTAGTGCCGCCCAAAGTGGATAATATCATGATATGGGGAAGGAGACTCTCCAACCCACATGCCCGGGTAGTTTGGCATGGTATGTTGTTTGGTTCAGGGCGGGGAAATGTTTTAGTTAGCATGGGTTTTCTCCTAAGAGGTATCTTTCGAGGTGGTTGTTCGGACCCTCTCTTCCCTTCTGGTTTTGTTTTGATTCTTGAGGACGAGAATCGTTTAAGAGGTATCTGATGTAATGGTCTGGGTTTTTGGGGTCCATTAATTTTTGAAAATCTCGTTTTGTGTTTTCGGGTTTCGGAATCACGGTGGTGTAGGCCTACCTGTAGCCTTAGCCTACCGATAGCTGGCCTACCGGTAGCTCGGTCTACCGGTGGCTGCTACCTACTGGTAGCTCTGTCTACCAGTAGCTCGGTCTACCGGTAGCTCGGTCTACCAGTGGCCACAACCTACTGGTAGCTCTGTCTACCAGTAGCTCGGTCGACCGGTGGCCGCAGCCTACCGGTAGCTCCGGCTACCGGTAGCTCGGCCTACCAGTAGCTGCAGCCTACCGGTAGCTCGGCCTACCGGTGGCTGCAGCCTACCCGTAGCTCAGCTTACCAGTCGCTGCAGCCTACCGGTAGCTCATCTACCGGTGGTTGTCACCCACTGGTAGCTCTTAGCTACCGGTGGCTCTGGTCTACCCCGCGTGTTATTTCCAGTAGCGCTCCCTTTTGCGCAAATTGGGTTTTAAACCCTATTTTGACCTGTTTTAGCATGTTTTAAAGACCCGTAACGCGCAAAATAGTTTTAATTAAATACTTAATCAATTAATGAGTCCGTTTAAACCACCTGAGCACCATTAATAATGTGCGGAGCCGTGTGGTCAACCCACGACCCCCACGCCTTACGCAGTTCAGCGTTTTTATCTCAACCGTCCGCGACTCTTATAAACTAAGGGTTAGTCGTGGTTTCTCCTTTCCTCTATCGCGGATTTTCACAAATAGATTCTGAGGCATCGGGAGCGCCGCGTCATTATCTGTAAAGTTCCCCACCAGGCCTAACCGTCGATCATCTATAAACAAGTAGGGAATTTCTCCTTCGCCTCTCTTTTTGTGTATCATGTGGGGTGGGCGTGTTTCTGTCATGTAGAATTGGATAAACCAGACCTAAATGAAGATAATGAACCGGTTTCTATAATGAAAGGGGGGGGGTTGTGATCATTGATGTTGTTTATATTATGACCATATTTCTGAGTTGTGCTGGCTTACGCGTTTCTGAAAATAGAGGTCGTTGGTGGTCGTTGTTTGTGCACTAATGAACCCCTGCGGATGTTTTAAATGGGTTGTTTGTGGTTTTGAACTCCTGATGATAAAAAGGATACTGGTTAATCACGTACACTCGGCTAAGTGAATTGGAAGGCCCAAGATCAATCCTTCTGTGATAACCCCCGGTTAAAACACATGAAAATTGAAATCATGGATTGTGTTAAGTCGTTTAAATCTGAAAATACTGGCACGGACCTGACTTGTGTTGGTTGTGGTAGTTGGTTGTTTTCTTTTCGGGCCGATTGTTGGAAATGTGGGAGGGGATGGGATCCCCTGTCATTATACTCTCTGTGGTTGTGTGAATTTGGGGGATGGGATCCCCTATTGGTATGGATTCAGTGGTTGTGAGTTTTAAGACCAGGTGGGTACTTGTTTATATCACGAATTGGGGTGGGATTCTCTATTGTTGAGAACCGAGTGTGGGCGTTATGGTTGATGCTTGACTGTTTACATTTCTAGACTTGTGCCTATGCTTGATAGTTTCCCAGTAGTGCTTAAACATAATTAAACATTATCACTGAACTTGAAAAAGAATGGGACAAATGGGTTTTGTTGGCGAGAGTCGTGACTTGTGACTTGGACGTAGTGGTGTTGTGTTCTGTAGGCTGGTTAGAAAGACCTGAGCTTTGGGTGAGTGCTTGTTACCTATATCTATACATGTAGCTTTGTGTTTCTTATTCGCGCCCCACCCAAGTTGAGCACTTAGTGACGAACACCCCCATTTCATGGGGGAGGGTGTTTTTCCCAACACTATTCATAGTGGCTGGTTATTAGCTCCTTTTCTGCTCCCTTTCCCGGATAGCCTGAGTATCTTCAGGCAGGTTATGATGGCCTGAGATCCATTATTAGCCCAAGAACCATCGGGCGGGGTAGTGTGGTGGTTGGCCAGGTGTGTGCGGTAGGTGGTTTCCCAAGTGTCTTTGGGATGAGGCCCAGGTGTCTTCGAGCGTGGCAGTGGATCCTTTAGCCCAGGTGTATTCGGGCGTGGTGGTGGTTGTTCTGGCCTAGGTGTTTGCAGGTGTGGTTACGTGTGACAGTTGTGCCCCAGGTGTGTGCTGGTGGTACTCTGCAGTGGGACTACATGCGGTTGTGGCCCATGTGTGTGCGGGCAGGATTTCGGCAGTGGGACTGCGTGCCGTTGTGACCCAGGTTTGTGCGGGCGGGTGTGGCAGTGGGACTGCGGTGAGAATGGCGGGATTGGTCCAATGCGTAGGATGTCTCAATAACTAGTGGGAAAGTGGAGCGGGGTACCCAAACATCAATGTGTTATTATATTATATTACTTGACTAGCGTTATTTTGGGAGTGTGCGTTGGTGAGGCATTGGTGGATAGTTTACATGGTTAGGTGTTTGGATTACTTCTTTTCTCACGAGACTTTAGCACGTTCCCCCACTTGTGCACGAGAGTCTTTGGTTTTCCCTACTGAGTGTACTTGTATGCTCACCCTACATATATAAAAATGCTTTCAGGTTTCCCAGAGGACTTCGGGGATCGTGCAGGACCTTACTAGCTCAGATCCTTGGAGCAGTTGCAGTTGTCGTTTCTTTTTTTCTTTCTTTGGTAATTACCTTTGTAGTCACCTTTTTGCACTTCATGGCTTTTGCATTTGAAACATGCATGTGGGAATGGTTTATTTTTGTATTTACTTTTCTTTCTACCTTATTGTTGTTGGGTTTTATTCCTCTTATCTCTTGATCCTATAAAATAAAAAGGGTAATGCCTTCCATTTGTGTGACATTTCCATACCCTTGGTGCTAGTCACCACTCCGGGACCTATTGAAGGCGGGTTTCAGGGGTCATTATCTCTCCTTAAACTTAAAGAAGGAAGGTCCTAGCAATCTGCTGACCCTTCCCTCCTTTTGGTGAAGCCGGGTCGTGACAGTTGTCTTGTGATTTTAGGTCAATCTGATGTTGTCTGCTATGAGTTTGACCGTTAGACGCCCGTTTTGGCCATTTGTGACACCAGAACGGTGTTCCCGGTCTCCGCGGGCACAGGGCAAGTCCGATTGAAGTGAAATCTGCTCAACCACATCACAATTCACTCGCCCTTTGCTGTCATATGATTTCAGGCCATTCAGACTTCGTTCGTCCCATTTGGACCCCCACACGAGCGTTTATCAATTGCGCGCAACACATAAAGAACAAATAACGAGCCCTACCGTGTAGACCGCTTGTCCGATTGACATTTCGTCTATGCATACATGTCGCAAATAATAATTATATTGTTTTCCTGTGATTTCAGGTCAATCTGATGTCGTCCTCTATGAGTTTGAGCGTTAGACGCCCGTTTTGGCCGTTTATGACACCAGAACGGAATTCCCGGTCACCGCGGGCATACGGCACGTCTGATTGACATTCCGTCTTCTTGACCACATAACAATTCACACCCCATATGATTTTTCCTGATTTCAGGCCATTCGGACTTCGTTCGGCCCGTTTGGACCCCCCCCCCCCCCCCCCCCACGTTCGTTTATTAAGCGTGCACAACACTTAAAGAACGCATAATGAGCGCTACCGCACAGACCGCACATCCGATTGACCTTCTCTCTACTCATACACATCATGAATAATATTTATATTGTTCTCCTGTGATTTCAGATCCATCCGATGTCGTTCGCTATGAGTTTGACCGTTAGACGCCCGTTTTGGCCGTTTATGACACCAGAACGGCGTTCCCAGTCACTTCGGGCACACGGCACATCCAATTGGCATGCCGTCTACTCGACCACATAAAAAATCACTCACCCTTTTATTTTTTCTGCTTTTAGTCCATTCGGACTTCATTCGGCCCATTTGGACCCCCCCACACGTGTTTATCAAGCGCGTGCAACACTTAAAGAACGTATATTGAGCCCTACAGCGCTGACAGCACGTCCGATTGATGTGTTGTCTGCGAGTACATGTCACGAATAATAATTATATTTTTTTCCTATGATTTCAAGTCAATCCGATGTCGTCCTCTATGAGTTTGACTGTCAGACGCCCGTTTTGACCGTTTATGACACCAGAATGGCGTTCCCGGTCACCGCGGGCACACGACACGTCCGATTCACGTTCTGTCTGCTCGACCACATCAAAATTCACTCACCATTTTTTGTCGTCTGATTTTAGGCCATTCAGAATTCGTTCGGCCCGTTTGTACCCCCCCCCCCCCACGCGCGTTTATCAAGCGCAAGCAACATTTAAAGAACGCATATTGAGCCCTACCATGCAGACCGCACATCTGATTGACATGACGTCTAGGTGTACACATCCCTAATAGTAATTAAATTTTTTTCCTATGATTTCAGGTCAATCTGATTTCGTCCACTATGAGTTTGACCGTTAGACACCCGTTTTGGCCGTTTATGACACCAGAACGGCGTTCCCGGTCACCATGGGAACACGACACGTCCGATTAAAGTTACGTCTTCTCTACCACATCACAATTCACTCACCCTTTGATGTCGTCTGATTTCAGGCCATTCGGACTTCGTTTGGACTGTTTGGACCCCCCCCCCCCCCCACGCGCGTTTATCAAGTGCGCACAACACTTAAAGAACGCATATTGAGCCCTGCCGCGCAGACCGCATGTCTGATTGACGTGCCGTCTATACGTACATGTCACGAATAATAATTAGATTGTTTTCCTGTGATTTCTGGTCAATCTGATGTCGTTCGCTATGAGTTTGACCGTTAGACGCCTGTTTTGGCCGTTTATGACACCAAAACGGCGTTCCCCGTCACCGTGGGAACACGTCACGTCTAATTGATGTGTCGTCTGCTCGACCACATCACAATTCACTCACCCTTTGATGTCATCTGATTTCAGGCCATTTGGACTTCGTTCGGCCCGTTTGGACCCCCCACACGTGCGTTTATCAAGTGCGCGCAACACTTAAAGAACGCATAATTAGCCCTACCACGCAGACCGCACAACTGATTGACGTGTCATCTGCGTGTACACATCGCAAATAATTATTAGATTGTTTTCCTGTTATTTCAGGTCAATCTAATGTTGTCTGCTATGAGTTTGACTGTTAGACGCCCTTTTTGGCCATTTATGACACCAGAACGGCGTTCCCAGTAACTGCGGCCACACGGCATGTCTGATTGACGTTACGTCTGCTCGACCACATCACAATTCACTCACCATATTATTTCGTCAGATTTAAGGTTATTCGGACTTCGTTCGGCCCGTTAAACCCCCCACGTGCGTTTATCAAGCGCGCGCAACACTTAAAGAACGCATAATGAGCCCTACCGCACATATCACACGTCCGATTTTCGTTCTGTATGTCAGTACACGTCGCGAATAATAATTATATTGTTGTCCTGTGATTTCAGGTCAATCTGATGTCGTCCGCTATGAGTTTGACCGTTAGTCGCCCGTTTTGGCCATTTGTGACACCAGAACGGCGTTCCCGGTCATCGTGGGAACACAGCATGTCTGATTGACATTCTATCTACTCGACCAAATCAAAATTCACTCACCCTTTGATGTCATCTGATTTTAGGCCATTCGGACATTGTTCGTCCCATTTGGACCCACCACACGCGCGTTTATCAAGCACACACAACACTTAAAGAACGCATAATGAGCCCTACCGCGCAGACCGCACATCCGATTGACATGACATATGTGCATTCACATCTCGAATAATAATTATACTGTTTTCCTGTGATTTTAGGTCAATACGATGTTGTCCGCTATGAGTTTGACCGTTAGACGCCCGTTTTGGCCGTTTATGACACCAGAACGGCGTTCCTAGTCACCGTGGGCACACGGGACGTCCGATTGACGTGTCGTCTGGCCGACCACATCAAAATTCACTCACCCTTTGATGTAGTCTGATTTCAGGCCATTCGGACATCGTTCGGCCAGTTTGGACCCCCCACACGCGCATTTATCAGGCGCGCGCAACACTTAAAGAACGCATAATGAGCCCTACCGCACAAGCCGCACGTCCGATTGACGTACCGTCTGTGCGTACATGTCGTGAATAATAATTAGATTGTTTTCCTATGATTTCCAGTAAATCCGATGTCGTCCGCTATGAGTTTGACCGTTAGACACCCGTTTTGGCCGTTTATGACACCTGAATGGCATTCTCGGTCACCGCGGGCACACGGTATGTTCGATTGACATGTCGTCTACTCGACCACATCACAATTCACTCACCCTTTGATGTCATCTGATTTCAGGCCATTCGGACTTCGTTCGGACCATTTGGAACCCCCACACGCGCGTTTATCAAGCGCGTGCAACACTTAAAGAACGCATAATGAGCCCTGCCGCACAGACCGCACGTCTGATTGACATGTCGTCTGCGCGTACATGTCGCAATTCACTCGCCACAAAAATATACAAATATCGAAAGAGGTCTTGGGCTTCTCCCATGAAACAACTGTCTGGAGTTTCTCTCCATCCACTGACACACCTTCCTCTGAGATTATTTGACCCAATAACTATACCTATATAATCAATACACAACTGACATATATATAGCTTGACGTATAGTCAATAACTGTAATCCGTATGATGTCAAGATGTTGGGTATGATCATCATCAGTCTTGGAGTGCACGAAGATGTCATCCACAAATACTAAAACAAACTAATCTAGGTAAAAAACGAAAATTATATTCATCAAGGATATAAAAAATTCTAAAGAATTCATCAACACAAATGAAATTACCTCATGCATGGGGTTATTCTCATATGGATCACCAATATAACTATGATGTCCACCAGATGTATTCAGATCCTAAAATATATATCAATATTATGTATCTTAAACATATCAATAAAATTCAATCTGAGTATAGTTTGTTATATTGTTTACCTGTGGCGCCACTTGTTGCGTCGTCATTTCATCGATACGTGATGACATCTGTGACAACCTCTCCTCATACTCTGCACGTAACTTCTGAAACTGTGAATCAAAATTGCGTTGCATATCCTGCATGGATGAATCTATCATAGCCTATGTGCGCATCCCTGACTCTCTGCATGCACCCATCACATCTGCTCTAACAACTGCACATCGTGGGACACCACCACCTTTTGTCAAATAATAACCATGACCATCACACCCCACGACACGGTGAAATATTTTATCTCTACACATAATACTACGTTTCTCCTCTGGAAACTCTTCTAACTGAGTGAAAAACTAAGCCTGTATCATATAATGAATCAATGAAAAAATATGAATAACTTATATAAAATAAAAAATACATTTATTAGTAAATAATTTTCTTACTATAACACCAGCAACATAGGGATCACCTGCCCTAAGAGTCCTCATCCATATGGACATCAGATCTATTGGATCACCACATTGGTGTAACAATAATAAAGGGGTTCACCATGTTATACTACAATATTTTTAAAATATGAATGAAATAGTGAATTCTAAACTTACATCTTGTCTGAGCTATGACACATGTCGAGGGGCAAGTCTGGAAGGGGTGCCCTGCATCGCCCGATTATGTGAATGATGAGAATACTCGGTCTACATTCAATGTATTTACTTAATAGACATTTGAAAAATTAGTCACTTATATATTAAAAGTAATAAATCTTATAATCGTTGCCTCACTCGACAAAAATGCAACCAAATCATGCCACTGCGCAGGAAGAATGCCCGAAGGGACTCGCTGTAGAATGTCTGGCAAACCCACAAATGGTGTCCAGTGATCTCTCTTCACCCTTGACCAGTAATCCATCCATAATTTTCAGCATTTGGACATACATACAGCCCGAAACTCATCTGGACTCTATGACAAATTATCCTGTTAAAAATATTGTCAGTAGATGGGACAATAATAATAACAATATCATGAAAAATTATGCATTGAATTTACCTGAACCTCCCTCCATAATATGTCCATCGTATCTTGAGGGAAAGAACTCCAGTCACGAGTCGTCAGAGGGAATCTGTGTGGGTCTCGTATCATATGCCCAAAATGATGACTCAATGCAGTAGCACCATCTTCTACTGGATGAAATGTGTCGTCAAATAACACATCCAATCAGGCTCCAGAGTTCCAGGATCGAACCCCTCTACCAGGACCCCTGCATTTGCTGGAAGAAGCAGAAGATCCTGATAAACATAAATTCACAATTCAATTACAATATAAATTAATGGTTAGAAACAGTTAGGGAAATATAAACAGAAAATTACAATCAATTAATTTAGAAAAATGAAAACATACATACCAACAACATCAGGTGAACCACTGTGACCACCCTGTGACATACCAACATTAAAATAAATTATAGTTAAATCAATCAATTTTTATACATATATAACTCATAAATATTTTTACAAGTAATAAATGGGGATGTAATTACAATTTCCACTAATCATGCAAGTCTATCGTATCTACTTCAATTGTCTCTCTGGTCCATTGTATATCTTCATCTCGTACAACTACTGTTGTTTGGTCAAGTGTTTGATCAGGAAATGTGACAACTTCAGGTTCCTCTTGGTCAATCAGAAAAACCCCTCTTCTAGACATTTTCACCACAACATTCCAATCAGAATCAATGCCGACAAAGTAAACTTGTCCTTCCTGCGATGTCAGTATGAAGGGCTGATTTCTATCCCGGTCATCTTTATATAGCATATTGTTAAAGTTTACTAATGGAAATCGGAAGTTATCAACTTTTGTTCCATGAACTGGATCGACGCAATCACACATTAATAATATGTGTATTAAGCCATGATCATAAATAACCTCAATAATATCTCTCAACAATCCATAATAATAACCTGCACCAACAGAAGAACAACCAACTCCACTATTTTTTGTGGCTCGGTTCATGTCAACATCGCTGATTAGAAATCGGAATCCGTTAGCATCCAAAGACTTGTAGCGATGAGCTGTAATAAATGGAACATCAACTAGTTGTTTGAGTTCTTCGCTCACATGTTGGGTTAAATCACGTAACTTTTGAATCTTCAAATTTCACATATATAGTTTAATGGATAAAGGATTGTGAAAATACAACTAAGTTGCACTATAAAAATATTAAATCAATTATACGTACATGAGTCTTGAACCACTCATGAAATGTGTAGAAATGATGTTTTTGGAATTGATACTCAGTTGCACAGGGCCTTTCATGTTTTAACTCAGCGATATGAATCCTAAATAACAACACAATATAACGTAAGTAATAAAATAAATATAGAAACAAAATACACATCAACTACGAAACTTACTGTATCAATGGAATAACTGATGGAGTGTTGAACAACACATATCGATGAGCTTGAACCCACTTGTCGTTCCGCATATCAAATGTTATTCCATCTCCAATTGGACCCTCGTCAGTCTGGGACGGTTTATCTATCTTTGTTTCAACCTCATCAATAAATGAAGCACATAAATTAGTACACTCATCCATTAAATATCCCATAGCAATTCAAGCTTCTGGACGAGCTTTGTTGTGCATATATCATTTCAATGTATTTAAGTATCACTCTATTGGATACATCCACCTGAATTGCACGGGACAACCAACAATGACTTCACCAGTTAAATGCACGGTCAAGTGAACCATGAAATAAAAAAAAGTCGGCGGAAAGAGTTTTTCTAGGTGACATAGTGCAAGTACAATCTTATCATGTAGCTTTTTCAAATCACTCCTGTGATGATTCCTAGAACAGAGCTGTCTGAAAAAATTAGAAACTCTAATCAATGACTCAACAACCTGGGAAGGTAAGCAAACACAAATTGCTATGTGAATTAACCGTTGAAGCAGAATATGATTATCGTGACTTTTCAAGCCATGTAATTTCATGCTCGTCATACTCACGTGCTTCAAAATAGTAAGGAAATATCCATCTGGCACCTTAACAATCTTCAAAATTGATAGAAATGTTTGTTTCTCTTTTTTACTCATTGTGTCTTGTGCAGCAGGCATGTATGCCCGATTACCTTCACCCAGATGTAAATGTAATGGTTTTATCAATCCCATTTCTTGCAAATCACGTCGAGCATTAGCATTGTCCTTTGATTTCCCCTTGACACCTAAAATGGTGCACAAAATATTATCACATACATTTTTTTCAATGTTCATCACATCTAAATTATGCCTTAAAATATTATATTTCCAATAAGGCAATTCAAAAAAAATACTTTGTTTCTTCCAATTATGACTTCGTTGTCTATTTGCAGCAGGAATAGAAGGAAATGTAGGAACCAATAAATTGTGAAAATCATATATTGTACGGATGTTTTCTTGATCAAGTTGTGCACAAATTTCAACCCCAGACAGTATTTGTGGTGATGGGTCAAACTCTCTATTCCCATCAAATGATACACAGTCTTTTCTGAACCTGTTCAATGGAGGAAGAAAGCATCTATGAACAAGATATGACCAAATTCTACAGTTCTTAAGCCATATATATTTCTTACTCTTATTACATCATGGGCAAGAAAATTCTCCTTTTGTACTCCTACCTAATAAGTTAGCATACGCTGGGAAATCATTAATTTTCTATAACAAAGCGGCCTGAAGTCTAAACATTTCATTTTCTGCCGAGTCAAAAGTCATTACACCATCGGCCCAAAGTTCTTGATTCTCGTCAATCAAAGGTTTCATATAAACATGGATTTTATCACCAGGTCCCCTCAGTCCATCAATTAGAATTGACAGTAACAAAAAAGGTTTCTTCATACATACCCATGGGGTAATGTTGTATGGAACCAATACCACTGGCCATGTACTATGTGTCGCACCAACCATGGACCTAAATGGGTTAAAATAATCTGTTGCCAAACCCAGTTGAATATTATGATCATCTCGGGAAAATTCTGGGTGTCTTTGATCAAACTCTTTCCATTCCAAAGAATCTGCTGGGTGAGTTAATTTATCAACCTCATTCTTTCTCTCTGAATTCCAAGTCATCAAGTTATCAATTTTAGTGGACAAGAAGAATCTCTTCAATCTCGGTTTCAGTGGGAAATAATGCATTTGTTTAGCTGCAACTTGTTTCCCTTCATTCAAGACTCTCCCAGGAAGAATCTGACTACCTTGATTAATCTCATTGGTCTTCCACCTATATGTATTGAAATCAGTACAATTATTTAATTGTGCATTCTCTTTTCTGAACAACATACAATTATTGTGACATGCATCAATTTTATCATATGTAAAACCAAGATCATCGATTATCTTGTGAGCTTGATAGAATGACTCTGGAATCTTCACTGAAGTAGGGATTACCTTCTTCAATAATACCAAAAATATGTCGAATGAGGTGTCTGACCACTGGTTCAAGGCCTTCAGGTGTAACAATTCGACGATGAACGAATGTATACGAAATTTAGTGCATCCAGGATATAATTCAGTATGCGCATTGTCAAGAATTTCAAAGAATTTCAATGCTTCTCCATCTGCATAAGAACGAGGATTGGTCAATCCAACGTCGTCATTTATGACATTACTGTCTTCAGATTGAAACTGACGCATCATATCATTGAGAATTATGTTCATTGGATCAACTGTTCTCTAATCAACATTTATACGAATATTTTTTGAGTGATGACATGAAACAGAATCTTCTCCATGATGCATCCATGTCTTATAGTTTTACAGAAACCCATTCAAAAAATGTGTTCTCTAACACTATCTCGTTTGAAGAGATATCTATTTGCACATTTTCTGCATGGACAACTAATCATATCACTTACAATTTTGTTGGTGAAATCCATAAATTGCTTAATCCCCTCATCATATTCACCTGAAAATCTATCTTGCATATCAATCAAACTTCTATCCATATCTGTATTTAATAGAAATCAAAAGTGAAATATCTTATTTGAATTCTAAAAAAACACATATCATTAAAATTTAAAAACCAAATTTTAAAAGGATAAAAAACAATACATGCGGAGAACTCGACCACGGGTAATGGGGTGTGATTCGATTGCGGATCCATGACGGAGCAGTGAATTGACGAAAGAGGTTCGACTGCCGGACTCGAAAGGAGTAGAACCATTGGACAAAGCATGGAGGGTTCTACGTGGTGGGGCACAATGGACCGGAAGGGTCTAATGGAGGCATGAGGACTTTCCGGAGGGATGAAATGGGTTCGGGAGTGGAAGATGGTTGCAGGACTATCTAGGCACAGCGCAGGAAAGGGTGTGTGTTGCCTGGTCGCGGGGGTGTCGGGGTCACGGGGGCACAGCACGGAGGCAAGGCGGTGGGGGTCACCGAGGTGCATCACGGGTAGGGGGATGTCGGGTCGCGGGGGTGTCGAGGTCACGAGGTTGCATCGTGGACGCAAGGTAGTGGGGGTCACCGGGGTTGCGGGTGGCACAACACGGTGGAAAGAGGGTGGGGATCGCCATGGGTCGGGGATGCCGGGGGTTGCTGAGGTCACCGGGAGGTTGGGGGTCGGGGGTCTGGGGTTGCGGTCGACAGGGTTCTGGGTCGCTGGGGTCACCGACGGTTTGGGTTCGAGGTCTTTGGGGGTCTGGGAGGGGTCACTGGGGGTCGGGGAGGGTCGCCGGGGGTTGGGGAGGGGTCACCGGGGGTCGGGCTCTCCAGGGGTTGGGGTCTTCGGGTCGAGGGGTCGGGGTCACGGGGGTCGGGGTCGTGGGGTCGGGGAAGGGTGGGTCACGAGCTCGAGGAGGGGAGGGAGGAGAAAATGTAGGGATTGGGGAATTAAATTGCAGCGGCCGCCATTTGGCAGCCGCCAAATGGTGGCCACTATAACTGCCCCACCTCAAAAACCAGAAATTCTAGTAGTGGTTGTGGAACCATTTCAAGACTTGTATGTCCAACCATGTTGTTCTCTATTGTATCAGACTAGGGTCACAGAGTCAACAATTATCTGTCTAGAACTAGTATAGAACATTACCGATCTGGTTTAGGTGATTCTCAAGAGGATTAAGGCAGCGCAAGATTTTCATAAATCATATGTTGATCAAAGAAGGAAACCTTTAGAGTTTGATTTTTTGGATCACATGTTTTTAACAATGTCTCTCCTTCATGGATAACAAATGTTTGGTCATGGGAGTAAGATTTCTCCCCAATTTTTGGGCCTTTCGAGGTGTTGTCTCATATTTGAACCATAGCGTATCGAGTAGCACTTCCCCTTCAGATGATCTAGATACATTAGGTTTTTCATGTGTCACATCTCTGTCGTTATCCTCATGATAACCCTCACATCATTGATTGGGGTTAAGATTGATGTTGGTGATTATGAGACCATTGAGGAGTGGCATGTGGAGATCCAGGTATATAAGGATAAGGTGTTTCACATGCGTTCTATCCCCTTGATTTGTGTCTTGAGGTGACATGTTGGTGTGGAGGAGTTTACATCAGAATGTGAGGTGCAGATATGTTTTTAGTACCCCATGTTGATATATTATTAACTCTTTTAGTGTAACTATGCTCATATGGGGATTGAGACCTTTCATTTCTATGAGACAACATCCTTTTGTTGCTTGTATGGCTTGATCTCTTTGACATTTATCTCCCTTGGGAGAAAAATTAGGAGATAGTTATGGATGTCATGAGGTGTCGTGTTGTTCTTTTAATGTGGTTGAGCTACTATGGTGATGAGATCCTTAAGAGTTATCTCACATAGTGGTTGTTTAGACAACCCCTTTTTTGTATCCCCTCGTGGTTGGTTTTGAATTCTATATGATGAGAATGTTTTGAGAGGTATCTAATGTAAGGACTCGAATATGCGTAGATTGACCCTTTGCGTGTTTTAGAAGACTAAGGTTCTATGAGAAGGCATGGAGAGATTCTAGAGGAGTTTGGTGTTGAGAAGCTAGAAAAAGTGGGGCTACACTATGTGACCAAGGGTTCCACAATGTGAACCATTCAGGTTTAATAAAAATAAAACAAAGTATTGAGGCGACACGTTTATTGGCATAGGACGACTTGAGGTGGTGCTCGATGTGACATGGAGGTACATGTTGTGTACTTCCCCACCACTATGTTATTTTAATGAAACCCAACAGCTCGGGTTTTCCAAACCCTAAGGATTTAATACACCACCTCTCGATCCCAGATGACCTGGATGCCTTGGTCTTCAACATTTGGGGATTCCTTCATTGGGATCAATTTCCCACTCCCTTATTTGACCTTTCTCCGATCCGAGGTAAGATGTACCTTTGTTCATTGGGTTTTTCGATCCTCATTCTCCCATTTCTCTTTTCTATTCTATGGTGCTGGATCTTCATGGTTTTAAGTGAGTTTCTTTTTGTTTTTGTGTATGTAGTTGTTCCACAGCATCCTCGGGTGTATGTAGTTGTTGTGGGTAAGGCGATCTTGATCTGTTTCATTTATATGTTCTCAATAGAAGAACATTACAAACTTTTCGATGTATGGGATTCATTGATTCACAATTATTTTATATGAAACTGTATAGTTAGCATGTTTTATCCCCTTGGGTCGTAATGGAATTGACCAAATTAAATACATGAACCATATTAAAATAATTGGTCTGATCACATGCTATTTCTTTGCACTGTGATAAACGTTTTCTTCTTGATTTTCTAGATAGTGTAATATCTATGATTTTTTAATTATTATGTTGTTCTTGAAGAAATTGGAAAAGAATGCAGAGCTACAGTTAATTTATAATTAAATGGATAATGATAAATATTCATGTAAATGAATCTCATTTTTTTTGTTTCAATTTTATGTTAATAAAATTGATACAGATGTGCATGCCCATTCCAATTGGTTATTATACCTGAAGCATGTTGGATCTTATTTTATAAAGTCATGTTAAAATAATTATTTAATTAATTTTTGGTAGTTATGATAGCTTGAAATTTTGGTTTCCCATACTTGGAACCTACTAGAAATGAAACAATTAATTCAAGATAGATTAAAGAATAGGTTGTTTGATAAAATATAATTCCTGGAAGGGTTCTGAGTTAACCACTTTCTTATAAAGGCCAAAGAGACTTGTGCTTGGAGCTATGAGAGCTCATTGATTATAAAGAAAAATGACTTATTTAGGGTCAATATCAAAAATGCCTTGTTGTTTCCCACTTCTTGTTATGTGATTGATACTAGATGGCTACTAGGAGATGTGGGGGCAGGGGGGCCTAGTGGTTTTGGTAGCAGTTGATGTATAGAGTGGTGAAATGCATCGGTTTATGCAGGTTGGTGTCAGGGAGGACATTAGAGTTGATGGGAGGGGTTAAATTTGGTATTACTCCCTATGGTGAATTTGGTTGCTTATTGAATCTATTGTTTGATTATCTGCATTACTTTCACCACTGATTGAGGTAGCTGGTCTTGCATACCCTCCTTCCAAAAGAGGTGAAGGTGCCCGAGGAATGCAACATGATTTCTGTTTTTAGATTCTCAAGGATGGATGGGTCTATGCTACTACTATAGGTGGAAAAGATTGGGCGGTTATCCCATCTACTCATCATGCTGAGCCCCTTGTGTTTGGTAGATTAGTTCTTCTTTTCTAGAATTCTTGTACTTTTTAAAAGTAATAATTAAGTTAATAAATGGTTGAATATGTGATTTTCACCCATGGGTTTGGAGCCTATTGGGATATAATGTAGAGGTTACAATTTAAAGGAACATTTGACATTGGGTTTGATGAAAATGAAATATAATGTGGCATTTATAATGTTTAATTAATGTTGAATGATTAAATTAACATAAAGTGAAACTTATAAATGGGGAAAATGTAATATAATAAATCTCTATAAATGGTTGTGTGCTTATATGATACCTAGTCGAAGTAGTGGTATCTGGGAGTCCAAGAGATGTTAGCTATAGTTGAGTCTAAAACTAGGTTATTCCTATAGTGTGGTGGTGAGATATAGTACTTGTTGTACTATTTATATTTCTATATGCAACCCCATCCCATCAGTTAGGGAAACTACCGCCCCATGGATTCTGAGCCATGGGGGGTTCTCTCCAACATTCTGTTGGGAGGATGGATGGCTGTATACACCCTTTAGAGCCACACACTTCTATTGGTAATTACATGTGCTGGTAGGCACAATGGTTGGTTTTCCCCATATATGTGTGTAGGGGGTCTGTAATGGATTTTGGATATTCACACAGATATATTCTAGATATAGTTTCTTATGGACTACTGTAGTTGTAACATGTATAGGCTTTGATGGCTTGAGGATCCTTACTCAGTGTATGGGTTTCAATGGATTGTGGTATAATTCCCGACATATGATACATGTTATGTGAATTTTGGTGTCTCTCAGAAACTACCTGGTTATTTTTGTTACATGTATGTAGTGGTTTTATTGCACATGATTCATATTTTGGGGCTCCCCTGAGTTGTTTGTGGGAAATATTTTTTTAAGAGAGATTCTTTGGACATGCGATGTTGGACCAATGCGGCAAACAAGTGGGGAAATGGTAGCAGGGTACCATTGATATTCTTTATTTGTTATATACTCTTGTATAAAATACTTGGTGTGAGTATCAATCATGAGGCTAATAACATACTATACCAATTTAGATGATGACTTAGTTTCATTATTTGTTCAATGTGATTTAGCATTCTTTCACTACATTTTTACAAGAGGTTCCATGGAGGATCCTACTGAGTATACTTTTATACTCACCCTACATATATCTAACTGGTTGTTTAGGCCACTTAGAGCTGGTTAGATATCAAGATGGTTATTAATATCTTGGGGTTACATGAGTTACATGGGCTTCGTGGTCGTCGTAGTTTTTACTTTCTTTTGGTACTTATAGTTTTCCATTTCGGTTTTTGTAGTTACTCCATTCCATTACATATGTATACATGTGATTTATTTTACATTATAGTCTAACATGGATTTGGTTGGTTTTTGTCTTACCCCTCTCTTCTTCATCTGTTCTCTTAGAGGGTAATGCCTCCCATTTGGGTGTTTACTATACCGTTGGTGCTAGTCTCCAACCTGTAGCCTACTGGAGGTGGGACTCGGTGGTCAGTATCTCACTTCTCAAATTTCTGGACTAGGAGGAGTACACCTTGTGGGGATGGGGTCGTGACATCCCATGTAAATGGAATGGAATTCATCATGTAGATAACGATGATGTTGAGAGACATTATAGACATCACAGATCCTCTTCATCTATAATGGCAATGACAAATGGCATGCCACTTCACTAATTCGTCCCAATACATTGAAGGGTCTGATGAACCTGGGAGAAATCTTAATCTGTATTCCAAACCTGTACTACCCTATTGAGGGGAAACCATAATGAAAATTCAATCCCCAAACTTTAACTCCATGGGCCTCCTCTTGTGATCGATATATGACCTCTGCCAGTCCGAAAATTCATTCATCCTATCACAAACCAGATGAACCTTCTCGGTCATAATCTGCACCAAAATCAGAAAAAGAACAGCCACCAACCCAACTTCTATCTATCACAAATGTGGAAAAAACTTATTATGTACATGACCTCAAAAAAAATCCATACCAATGGAAGAGTGACTGCTATTATTATAAGAAAACTCTACCAAGGGAAAGTGTCACACCCATGATTTGGTGATGTCCCAGACTCATGAGGCAGAATGTGTATCCCGATCCAAGAAAATATATATCATAACTCCATGAAGCTGCACCAATTTACACACATATGTATTTGAGAAGGTGGACACTGCACCCGACTCCTTAATAACTAATAAGTGATCTGATGTCGTCAACTGATCCATTATTACCAATATAGCATTGTAAACCACCAATGTTATTGGTATTGTTGGGATGAAATCCATCAAGATGCCACACCACTTCCACATAGGGACAACCAAGGGATGCAAAAAATCCACCAAGAACACGGTTCTCCCCTTTCACCTATTAGAAAACCAAGAATCTTGCAACAAACTCTACTACTTCCAATTTCATCTCAGACTACAATAACTACTCCCTAAAACCATGGTACATCTTGGAAACTCCCATGTGTACCACTAAAGGTGATGTATGAAACACACTGAGGACTCCATCACTCATTTGGTGCTGGCCAAGAAAAATCTACATCAACCTCTGATGGGTCCACCAAAACTCCCTACTGACACACCAGATGACCCTAGAAATGCTCCTCCCACATCCAAAACCTACACATGGAAAACATTCCATAATGCTGGTGGCATCAAGGAACCATCAAGATGTTCCTGAGATACACGACATGCTCCTCTTATGTACTCGAGTAGATTAAGATGTCGTCGATGAACAAAAATTTTAATCAATGTGGGTACTCATGGAAAACCGAGTTTACAAGCCCTATGAACAAGACTAGTTCATTTTTAACACCAAATAGAACGACTAAAAACATGAAGTTCTCATACTTACATCTGAAAGCAATCTTCGGGATATTTCTCTCCCACACTCATAACTGGTGATACGCAGACCATAGATCGATCCTAGAAATCCAACATTCCCCTCTTAGGTAGTCCAAAGGATCATATATCCTCAAGAGAGGGTAACGGTTCCTGGCCATCAACAGATTCAACTTCTGGTAGTCTATTCACAACCTCAGACCACCATCTACATTCTTCACAAACTAGACTAGAGATCCCCACAGTTACACATTGACTGAGATAATTTCGTTCTTCATCAGATCGTTAATATGAATCATCAACTCTTGCAACTCGAAGGGTTTCTTATGATAAGGAGCCATAGAGGTCAGAAAGGAACCAAGATTTTTGTTTATTCCCAACATCATGTCATATAAATTGGGGTAGAGTCACAAAATTAGTGGGGAAAACATCCAACGACTCTCCATTAACTTTTATAGAATCCACCATCACAGAATCCATCGATATCATGGACAGCTCAGTCAACAAGGAATGAAGAGGCTCGATACATGAATTCACATCTGATAGATCATATCACCAAAACAAACCACACACTAATAATCCATGTATGAAAACAAGGCTCTTCTATGAAAGCATTCTATAATAGAAGAACAGAAAAAAAAACATGTCGATGCTGAGAATGGCATCGTATGACTGTATCTGTAGTAAGAAAAGATCTTCACATGACTGATGCGGTCCCATCATTAGTCTACATTCCCATCACACATAAGAAAATCTATTCTAACCTCATATTGGAGTACTCAAAACCAAGAGAATACTAATCCACATTATGTCTAGTCCAAAATCATGTGTTATACATGGTGAAAAAAATGAGTCTGAATCTCCTAAATTAGACAAACAATAAAAAAGGATGCAAAACAAGCTCATCATAACTCGAATGATCTCTGTCCCTACTAGAATTACTACCTCTATATTGTACAACTGACCACTCCTTGCTCCTGTACCCCTCTACTATTGACTTCCTCCAAGACCAAGCCTCGGTCGATGTCCCTGAGTAATACCCTATGGTTGGCCTCCACCTTCTCTTTCTCCCCATAGTAGTGCATGAGCCTGTTGTCCTTGCTGATGAAATGACATTTCTGGTCAGTTATATAGAGGAAGGCACTGAACCTTATCACCTCCACAATGTTGAGCTCAAACGGCCATGTGGCCCTATTTCTAGAGATTCCCACAGGCTTCGCAGGTGAATTACCTAGGTCCCATGTTCACAGAAAAGCTACGAGTGTTGGATGGTAAAAATTGAAATTATAGAGGTTGACTCTGCATCGGTTGGAACCATGAAGGCCCAAAAATTTGGGAACTACTATTGGTATACTCACCTCAATAAGAACCCTACTAGATCCCCTCCCATGGAATACCTATTTGTGTGTGCATCCTCTCAACTATATGTGCCTTCCACTCAACCTCATTGTAACAACCCGATATTTTATGAAAAATATTCTTTTAAATTGTATTTATGTCTTCTGTTGTACACTACACCATGTTTAGCTTGTACTATATGCAACACCCTATTAGCTTGCAGTATACGCAACACTATTCTTGGCTCGTGTTACACACAATTTCAAGTTTGTTTTGTGCAAATTATTCTACGCAACATTAAGTATAGATTTTGTTTAATGCATAAATGAAATATGTTTTGATTATGTTATACACAACACCAAATGGAGCTTTCACTACACACAATCCTGACTTGGCTTGCATAACACGCAATCAAGACCTTCTTTGATAGCGTATATAGTACGCAATACCGAGTTTCATTAAACGAGATATTATTATAATATTACTATGAACTAGCCGTTATGAACAGTAATACCGACTTTTTGGAATTTTATAATTTTTATCATTCATAATGGACTTCATTTTTGGATTCATAATATCGAAATTAGCCTAGGGTGAATTTTTGGTATTTTTATGAAAACTTTCAATTTTTGATGCATAGTGAAAACACTGAGTTACTATTTAAAAACCTACTTTTTATTTAAATAATGATTTATTTATTCAAATTTATTTTAGTTCAAAATTGTTACAGAATACCTATATAAGTTCAATACAATTCATTGGAGTCATTTTATAATAATTTTAGATATATAAAAATTTTATTGAACTTTTCACCGTCTTTTACCCACCTCCTAGGAGAATTTCCAAATTCAAATAAAACATAATTTTACCGCTTCTATGAGTAGAATTTCGAAAATTTCAGAGACATGGTTAATATCAAGGAATAAAATGTGGTTCAATGGGATGAAAATAATTATTGATGAATTGTAACTTTTTACTTTTTTTAGCCACGAATAAAAGTAAATAAGGTAGTTATGGGTAAAAATGTTATTATGATTACCCTAACACATGTCTCTAATTCTATTTTATAAGTTTAATTCGACCAAAAACATCCTTAGGAATAAAATATTACCATTTAGGTCTACTTGGATTAGATTAGGACATTTAATATTATTGTATTTAAAGAATAGTTAAAATAGTTAAAATCAAAGTTTAATAACTAAAACATTTTTAATATATGGATATAAATAATATAAATTTGACTATAAATATTCATTACAAAGCTATAAATATTTTCTACGTAATTGTATTTTATTTATAATTTTTAGACATTAAATAATTTAATTTATTTATGAGACAAGGATGATGCAGTAATTATCATATTAATGAAATATTGACATAATTCATAATATAAATACCCAAAGAAATGTAATTTGAGAATTTTTATGAATTACACTAATTTTCTAGGTTAATAATACATGTTATTATTTATTTAATTAAATGTTTTAGAATTAATCATGTGTTATGATTTTCAAAAAAATCAATTACCAAATAGTGTCAAAATTGACATAAAATAGTTGTTAAAACAAATATTATATTATTAATTAATATTGTTTTCCTAAAAATCAAAGTTTCGGCCAAATGACTTAGATAATGTTATATATTTTAATAATTGTCAACTTGGGGTTCTTTTGACAAGTTATGGTAAGTTTATTAACCTTATTGTGTAAGAGAACAAGAAGACACGGTAAAAGCAAAATTATTTAACTTAAAGTTAAATCTAAATGATATGGTTAAAATAGAAAACTGAACATGTCTAAATTCTATTGGAATAGAGGATTTCGCCCCATACCCACCTTAGATTTTAAATAACTCAATTTGGAGCTATTTAAAACCTAATATGACTTTATAATAAAATAATATTTTCGTTATTCCAAAGGTGCCCCTCTCCTCCCTTATAAAAGGGCACCTCAACCCTCTCTTC
The DNA here is from genome assembly GCA_963277665.1 of Viscum album. Classification (NCBI taxonomy): domain Eukaryota; kingdom Viridiplantae; phylum Streptophyta; class Magnoliopsida; order Santalales; family Viscaceae; genus Viscum; species Viscum album. The sequence continues at coordinate 1,077,438,368 of OY728145.1, read as the reverse complement.
CTCACACCACATTGAGCCTTCAAGATCGGCCAACCACTGAAAAAATCTCTTTTCCACTTCCCTAGAAGCATCCAAGAGGCCCTGGTCTTCTTCAATGACCAATTTTAGTGCCCTAAGAGGAGGTCTCAAAGAGGCGCTTCAAAGAAGAGGTAATGTCCGTTACAGATTCTTTCAACTTTATTTCTTCTTCCACTTCTTCTTCTTTACTTGTTTCATTATGAAGTAATAACATCAGTATCAATCATATACTTATATGTTATTATATGTATCAAACAACCCTATTTCACCATCTATCCATTCTACGGAAAACGAAATCACCACGCGTGCGTACGTACGGAATACCGTCTCCACGCCGTGGTGTAATCTATTTTTCCAACACCACCTTACTTGGATGGGTATAATGGGGTAAAGAATAACAATACATAGTTATTATAAAATCATAATGACTCTGATATATTGTATCATCTACTCCAATTCAATTCAATAATTATGGGAACAATATCATCACTCGTGCGTACATATGGACTACCGTCTCCACGATGCGATCAGATTCATTATCAATGATTAACCATTCGTGAATGATTATAAAGTATATATAATAAGTAATCATTAAATATATGACATAATAATGATATTGGATTTAGGTATATATATATATATGTATGTCATCCACATAATTCGATTTAATTCAATAAGGAAACGAAAACATCATTCATGCGTACGTACGGCCTACCGTCTCCATGAACGGTGTATTTCATTCCATTTATCGATCTATTATAAATATGTATATTCTGAATATATATTATATATAAATCATGTTTTATATTCTGGAATTATGTAATCATGATCTATGTAATCATATTAATAATTACAAGTCAAAACATGGATGACAAATGACACGATTTTACCCAAAATGCTATTTAACATGGAATTTACAAAAGAACGGGTAATATAAAGTCATTAGTGAACCATATATGATATCATAACAATGATTATGATTCTGTATTAATTCTATGACATTATTTAAATCATTATACATGAGGTTCGGATACGTACGTAGCATATCGGACCTATGGTAAGGGATATCTTTTCCAATCTCGTTCTTATCCGAGATTGTTTATTCGTAAGTATTTACTGGGGTTATTGTTCTCATCCTTGTCCATGTTTCCTAAAAATGGATTCATGTATGTTTAATGCCCTTTTTACCCATTTTTGACTTTTAATACATGGTATGTATGTAATCTTTATTTTACAAGGTACTTTTTGACTTTTTTGGCAAAAGTACGAGAAGAATGTTTTTTTAACTTATACGGCACGAACAGATTTTTACGGTTTTATAAAGCCTTATTTTCATGAAGCTTCCTCCAAAATATTTCATGACTATTTTCAACAAAATATTTTTTTTTAATTTTCATGATGTTTTGTAAATAGAAATTGATTTTGAAGAAGAGAGGATATTTTTCTCAATAATTCATTTGAAGTGTTTAATCAAAACAATTTTCCATCTAAGATGACATTATTTCATATGTGTATGTTTCAAGTATAATGTCTCTATGATTTAGATGGTTTCTCTTTTCTTATTATGAAATGATATCCATTTATTTTATATGGATTATGTGATGAATGGATGATGTTTATGAAACCCATTTTATTCGTTGGGTTATTATGAATGATGTATGTTTATTTTGTGGCACAAGTAAGAATGATTTAATTAGGAGATGGGTGGGACCTATATCTCCCCCCAATGCATTGGGTAATGATTTATATCTAATTAGATAGTCATGGATGGAACAACAAGTTAAACCGGTTCAGTAATACAGGAATGGAACGAGGAGTGAACTCGATTCAGAAAGGGACTTTGTCCACTAATATGGTCTTGGTATCAATGCCTTAGCTAATATGGAAATCATAACATGTGCTTAATGGTTTTCCACAATTACATGTTTTATTACCATGCTATTTTATCATGATTGATGTTCCCTCATGATATATGCCTTACGTACTTCCATGATTCATGACTTTGCTCAAGATTTTGATGTTTAGATTTTATGATCATGTTTTTACATTCAAATTTTTAGGGATTGTTTTATGTTCTCTATGTTTAACCTTACTGAGCATTTGAGATAATACCTTTTATGTTTTATTTTCCCTAGGATATAAAGAAAGGTTTTAGGAAAGAAAAAAAATGGGAATATCATTATGGGAGATGTTTAAGATCTTTCACCATGATTAGAAGATTACGTTCCATGTTTCCATAGACACTAAACTATTACGGTCCTTGTGTGTCTTTTTTTGTTATGTACTAAGTATTCCGCAAAATTAATGTAATGTCCATGTACGTCAAGTTTCGGGTCTCTACATTTGGTATCAGAGGATAGGTTTAGTCAACGTTTAGAAACTGGGATGCAAGAACTGTAGTGAGATCCCTAGAGATATTTCTAAGGTATGTCTAGGGATGTCCCTAAGGTTAAGTTTAAGTATAGGTTATAGTCCTAGAATTACGGTGATGATATTAGAATTAATCCTAAGATGTTAGATGTAGAAGGTACTCCCACTTTATTATGTTATTTTCCTTGTATGATTTTTGCCTCTCATAGAATTCTTTTTGTGTTTTAGTCAATAGAGGGAACCAGAAGGAATTCGGTTAACATTGAATCCAATAGACAAATTGGAGACTATGAGCAACAAAATTGTGTAACGCCTAGAGAGAAAGATATTGTGATTATGCCGAATCAGTCATCACGATATATGATTAACAAGGTGAAATTTAGTGGTATTCCTATTTCATCAAATAAGAGGAAGATAGACTTTTATTCATGTCCGTATGTCGAGGAGAATAAAAAAAGGAAGATTGAGACTTCTAAACAAGGGAAAAAGAACCTTGAGGAATACCTCAAATGGAGGGACAGATGTTATCTGTGTGGAGAAAAGGGTCATAGAGTGACAGACTGTTATGGAGTTCAATGTCTTATTTGTAGAGAACATGGGCATTACCCTACTCAATTCCCTGACCTAAAAAGTTACTTCTAAATTCAAGGATGGATTTATTCCAAGCCAATCATTAAAGAGGATGGATTGAAGTGTTTATGTATTGGTATTGAAGAATAATGTTGTTGAGGTAATTTTATGGTGTATTAGAATATTTTTGTATTAGTATATTGTGGTTTTCAATTATTTTATGGTACCGGTAACCATGAAAAGTGATTCAAATATTTTGGAAAGCAGATGATATGCACATAATGAAGGGATAAGGAGAAAATGAAATTTTTGACAGTATTCATGAGCTCATGATTGATATAAGGACTACGTGATATTATGGTTTGAGTATATAGAAATTTTGGGACTTTGGTATGTGGAAAGAGTTAACTTTTTACAGAATTCATGTTTTCACAAAGGTTAAATGGGTAGTCATTTTTGTTTCAATAGAATACATGATTAAGGTATTCACATGATTAGAACGTGATCAACAAGTTATATCGAGGATAAATGATGGTATTTACATGCTCAGTAGATGACATTTCTAGTAACTGTTTTCTTTATAATATAAGCTTGGACAGAAGTATTTTGGATAAGCCTAAATATTTGAAATGGATTGTGTTGAACATAAGTTAGTTTAAGGCTAGAACTGTTTTCGATATTATCAATGGAATGTCATAATTAGGTAATTTTAGAAAAAGGACAACCTGTAGGATGAGTGACAACCCATCGCGTCAGACAAGGCTGTGGGAATCGAACCCAGAACTGAAGTGCGACAGGCCTTTATCGCTTACCACTAGCCTACAGGAAGTCCCTGGTTAGTAGGAACTAGTTTTATATTACTAAGCAGTATGATATATGAAGTATAAGTTCATTTTTTGAATTGTATATGATTAACCTCACCATAGATGGACTTATGTATATTTTATAACTTTTGCTAACCTTTTGTTTGAAACATATGGAATGACCCATCATTCTATCACATGATCTGTTAACACGTCACAAATAACAAATTCAACTTCATTTCTTAAAGAGATGAAGTGGAAATTTTTCAATGCACGAACAACAGTGAGATTGTACCAAAATCAAGCAAGTATTTCTTCTAATTCAATTTTTTTCAGCTTTAGGGAAATGATAATGAAAACCCAAAATGTTGTCCTAGTGCTCATATATCCGATGAATCAGATGGTACCTTAGATCATCACAAATTTATGGCTTTGTGATTGATGGCTTTTTCATAGCCATGTTCTCTACCACGCTTTATCAGAACATGATGGTTAGATTTTTCTTCCATATCCATATTTTCACCTATGTTCTCCTATGTGGAAACCCAGTGATTAGTTAATTTGGGTAACCGTTACGTTTCATACATTATTTTTTAATGTTAAGTTTTGGTATTTCATTTTATGATGTGGGTTTCAATTAAAGAAACTTTCAAGTAGAAAACCATGTATAACCTCGACGAATTTCGAGGGAGAAATTTATTTTAAGGGGGGTGGAATGTATCAACCCGATATTTTATGAAAAATATTCTTTTTAATTTTATTGATGTCTTGTGTGGTACACTTCAACATGTTTAGCTTGTTCTATATGCAACACCGTATTAGCTTGCAGTATAAGAAACACTATTCTTGGCTCATGTTACACACAATTTCTAGTTCGTTTTGTGGAAATTATTATACACAACATTAAGTATAGATTTTGTTTAATGCATAAATGAAATAATTTTTGATTATGTAATACGCAACACTAAACGGATCTTTCACTACATGCAGCCCTGACATGGCTTGCATAACACGCAATCAAGACCTTCTTCGATAGCGTATGTAGTACTTAATACCGAGTTTCATTAAACTAGATATTATTATAATATTACTATGAACTAACCGTTAAGAACAGTAATACCCACTTTTTGTAATTTTATAAATTTTATCTTTCCAAATGGACCTCATTTTTGGATTCAGAATATCGAAATTAGCATAGGGTGAATTTTTGGTATTTTTCTGAAAACATTCAATTTTTGATGAATAGTGAAAACACTGAGTTACTATTTAAAAACTGACATTTTATTTAAATAATTATTTATTTTATTTGAATTTATTTTAGGTCAAAATTGATACATAATACCTATATAAGTTCAATGCAATTCATTGGAGTCCTTTTATAATAATTTTAGATATATAAAAATTTTATTGAACTTTTCACCGTCTTTTACCCACCTCCTAAGAGAATTTCCAAATTCACATAAAACATAATTTTACCGCTTCTGTGAGTGGAATTTCAAAAATCCGAGTGAAAAGGTTAATATCAAGGACTAAAATGTGGTTCAATGAGATGAAAATCATTTTTGGTGAATAGTAACTTTTTACTTTTTTTTACCACGGTTAAAAGTAAATAGGGTAATTAAGGGTAAAATGATATTATTATTACCCTAACACATGTCTTAATTATATTGGATAAGTTTAATTCGACAACAAAAACCATAGGAAAAAAATATGACCATTTAGGTCCACTTGGATTATATTATGACATTTAATGTTATTTTATTTAATGAATAGTTAAAATAGTTAAAATCAATGTTTAATAACTAAAACATTTTTAATATAGGGTTATACATATGATAAATTCGACTATAAATATTCATTATAAAGCTAAAAATATTTCTTACATAATATTATTTTATTTATAAATTTTAGACATTAAATAATTTAATTTATTTATGACACATTGATGATGCAATAATTATCTTATTAATGAAATATTGACATAATCCATATTGTAAATAACAAAAGAAATGTAATTTAGACTTTTTATGAATTCCACCAATTTTCATGGTTAATATGACATGTTATTATTGACTTAATTAATGTTTGTCGAACTAATCATTCTGTTATAAGTTTCACAAAAATCAATTACCAAATATTGTCAAAATTGAAATAAGATAGATTTTAAAACAAATATTATATTATTAATTGTTATTTTATTCCTAAAAATCTATGGTTTGGAAAAATGACTTAGATAAGGTTATATATATCAGTAATAAACAAATTGGGGTACATTTGTCTTGTTATGGTAAGTTTATTAACCTTATTTTGTAAGCAAAAAAGAAGATAGGGTAAAAGAAACATTATTTATCTTAGAGTTAAATCGAAATGATAAGGTTAAAATAGAAACCTAAATTGTCTAAATTCTATTGGATGAGATGATTTCGACCCATCCCCACCTTAGCTTCCAAATAAATCAATTTTGAGCTATTTAAAACCGAAATTGACTTTATAATAAAATAATATTTTTTTATTCCAAAGGTGCCCCTCTCCTCCCTTATAAAAGGGCACCTCATCCCTCTCTTCCTCACACCACATTGAACCTTCAAAATCGGCAAAACCCTGCCATATTCTCTTCTCTACTTCCATAGAAACATTATAGAGGTACTGGTCTTCTTCAAAGACCATTTTAGATCCCTAAGAGGCGGTCTCAACGAGGCGCTTCAAAGAAGAGGTAATGTTTGTTACCGATTCTTTCAACTTTATTTCTTCTTCCACTTATTCTTCTTTAGTTGTTTAATTATTAAGTAATAATATAAGTATCACTAATATACTTATATGTTATTATATGTATTAAACAACCCTATTTCACCATCTATCCATCCTACAGAAAACGAAATCACCGCGCGTGCGTACGTTAGGAATACCATCTCCAGGCCGTGGTGTAATCTGTTTTTCCAACACCACCGTACATGGATGCCTATAATGGTGTAAATAATAACTATACATAGTTATTATAACAAAATAATGATTCTGATATATTGTATCGTCCACTCCAATTCAATTCATTAATTATGGGAACGGTATCATCGCTCGGGCGTACGTACGGACTACTGTCTCCACTATGCGATGAGATTCATTCTCAATGATTAACCATTAATGAATGATTATGAAGTATATATAATAAGTAATCATGAAATATATGAAATAATAATGATACTGTATTTATGTATATATATATATATATGTATGTATGTGATTAACTTAATTCCATTCAATTCAATAAAGAAACGAAAATAGCGTTCATGCATTTGTACGGCCTACCGTCTCCATGAACGGTGTATTTCATTCCATTTATTGATCTATTATATATATGTATATTCTGAATATATATTATATATAAATCATTTTTTATATTATGTAATTATGTAATCATGATCTATGTAATCATATGAATAATTACAAGTCAAAACACGGACGACAAATGAAACGATTTTACCGAAAATTCTATTTAACATGGAATTTACAAAAGAACGGGTAATATAAAGTCATTAGTGAACCATATATGATATCATAACAATGAATATGATTCTATAAGAATTAAATGACATTATTTAAATCATTATACAGGAGTTTCGGATATGTACGAAGCATATCGGACCTAAGGTAAGGGATACCTTTTCCAATCTTGTTCTTATCCAAGATTGTTTATTCGTAAGTATTTATTAGGGTTATTGTTCTCATCCATATACATGTTTCGTAAAAATGGTTTCATGTATGTTTAATGTCCTTTTTACCCATTTTGGACTTTTACTACATGGTATGTATGGAATATTTCTTTTACAAGGTACTTTTTGACTTTTCCGGCAAAAGTACGAGAATAATGTATTTTTAACTTATACGGAACAAACAGATTTTTATGGTTTTATAAAGCCTTATTTTAATGAAGCTTCCTCCAAAATATTTCATGAATATTTTCAACAAAATATTTTTATTTTAAAATTGCATGACTTTTTTTGAAAAGAAATTGATTTTATAGAAGAAAGGATATTTTCCTCAAGAATTCATTTCAAGTGTTTTATCAAAACCATTTTCCATTTAAGAAGACATTATTTCATATGTGTATGTTTCAAGTATAATGACACTATGATTTACATGGTTTCACTTTTCTTATTATGAAATGATATCCATTTATTTTATATGGATTATGTGATGATGGGATGATGTTTATGAAACCCATTTTATTCGTTGGGTTATTATGAATGATGTGTGTTTATTTTCTGGCACAAGTAAGAATGATTTCATTATGAGATGGGAGGGACCTATATCTCCATCCAATGCATTGGGTAAAGATTTATATCTCATGATATAGACATGGAGGGAATGGAAAGTTCAACCGGTTCAGTAATACAGGACTGGAACGAGGAGTGAACTCGATTCAGAAAGGGACTTTGTCCACTAACATGGTCTTGGCAGCAATGCCTTGGCTAATATGGAAATCATAACATGTGCTTAATGGTTTTCCATAATTACATGTTTTATTCCCATGCTATTTAATCATCATTGATGTTCTCTCATGATATATTCTGTATGTACTTCAAAGATTCATGTCTTTTCTCACGATTTTGATGTTTAGATTTTATTTTCATGTTTTTACATTCAAATGTTTATAGATTATTTTATGTTCTCTATTTTTACCCTTATTGGGAATTTGAGCTCACCCCTTTTATGTTTTCTTTTCCCCATGATATAATGAAAGGTTTTAGGTAAGAAAAAAAGGGGAAGATCTTTGTGGGAGATGTTGAAGATCATTCACCACGATTAGAAAATTACGTTCCACGTTTCCAAAGACACTAAACTATTATGGTCCTTGTGTGTCTGTTTTTGTTATGTTCTATGTATTCCACAAAAGTAATGTCATGTACATGTACGTCATGTTTAGGGTCTCTACACTCATGGCATGTCTGCAAGGTAAAGGGAGTAACCACGTACTTTAGATAAGGACAAAGTGCCTCATATAGGTTCCTCCCACAAGAATCCTCACTCAAGAAGAGATCTAGGAAAAATTAATGAGATCCTTCAACTTTATCCACATATCTCGTACTGGCATACTCTCCTGCTGGGGGGAGAGGAACTCCTACCTCTTCTCAGACTTCATGGTCGATGAAAGAAATTCCACTCAAAAATCATTATCAAAATTGTCCCACAAAAACGTCACCCCCTTCCTCTCCCCAAGGTAGATTTTCCACCACTGGTGTGCATCTCCTCGCATCTAGCTTTCCCTTAAAGGAACCCAATATTTTGTAAAAGCCCGAATCAAACTAAAGGTGATCTCTCAAGATGTTCAAGACAACTCTCTGTCTCCATAAACAAAACACTTCCGTTGTACATTCCCAATACTAGCTACTGGAAAGCATGTAATGTTCGCAGTCATTGGTCATCCACATCCATAGAGTTAACCCTCCCCCAATCAACTCGATCGACCTACTAAGCCTCAACTACATGAGTCACACGTGAATTTCAACTAGGTGTCATAGCATAAAAATAAAACAGATAATTCATAATCTAAAATGGTATGGAATTTTATTTAAGATTCATTTAAACCCATTTGCCACATAATTTATTTCAAATTTTCAAAAATTCAAAAATTCAAGTAGGAGAAATTGTCATTATGATGCATGTACATTTCCTAGGTTATCTACGTGGAAAATGGTATAGGGTTACTTAGTTTTTCTTTAGGTTCAGTGTCCTTTCTTCATATTACTAGGGGACCTAAAATCTTTTGGGCCAACAAATATTTTTTGACCTATGTCACGCACTAAGACCATTTATCACTGTTTCCATACCCACTCATGCAATCCATACTATGCCTAACTCCAAACTCCATCCTTTAAATATCACTTCTTATACCATTCGGTCATGACATGCATTATTCAAGATGGAGAAATAGAGATAATGACCCATGAGTCCCACCTCTAGTTGGACTAGGGGTGGTGACCACCACCATGGGTATAAAATCTCACAAAATGGCAGGTATTAACATTTTTTGAAAACTGGATTGGGAGATAAGATGGTTTATCCCAAAACAAGTTAAAGCATTATATATTAAAGAAATCAAAAATCCATCCCACAAGCATGTTTTAAATAAAACTATTAAAATTATAATAAAACTCCAATATAAGGACCACAAGTATGCTATGTAGTGACACAACAACTTTCCTAACATTTGAGAAATAATAGTCCAACATGGTTCATGTAATCCTTGTAGGAACCTAAAAATAGTTTAATATATGTAGGGTGATCATACATGTATAATCAGTAAGAGAAACCAATGTCTCTCATGCATAAGTGTGGGAGCATACTAAATCCCCTATGAGAAAACAACATAACCCATAAGCACCTAACAAGGTATATTAGCCACCACATTTTCACCAAGGCACACTCACCATGTAACACAAGTCATGTAAACTAATATAATAATCACATCGAGGTTTTGGGCACCCCACTCCACTTCCCACTTCTTATCTGATCATACCCTAACAAAAAATGTCTTGATGCTCTTAAATCTTCCACAATCACCACATCACAACCCACCCACACACACTTGGGCCTTACAGCTAGACCCATATCATATGAGACAAATCTCACCACATCTGTCATGCACACATATGGGCCTAACCACATCACATCCCACACGCAGACACATGGACCATAACCATATCACATCCCGACCGCAGACACATTGTCCCAAACCATATCACATCCGACCTACAGACACCAAGGCCATAGCCATGAAATATTCCCAAAGACACATGGGAAAGAAAAACACATCTCATATTAAAGACACCTGGGAAAGAACAACAAATATCATGCCGAACACACCTGGTAAATTCACCACTCACCCACAGGCACCTGGGACTCACAACCACACCACAACCTGCCCGATGAGTCTTGGGATTTCAATTCCTATAAGAGGGAACATGGAAGACTATGTAACCATCCATCCATCTTCCAACTAGAATGTTGGTAAAAGACACCCTCCCTCATGAATGGGGGTGTTAAGAACAAAATTCTCAACTAGGGTGGGAAGCGTATAGTAATCACAAATAAATAAAAGTATATATATATACCAAACACTCAACACGGCCTATGGGTTCTCAAAAAACTACCATCCCACAATACCAACTTTTTTTCTACCTCAAAATGCATGTTTAACACTAGCTACACTCACTTTGGTTGTCGATAAATTAACTCCTCTCAATAACTCTTCAGTTCATCATTTTAAGCATTTATTTTGCTATTCCATCATTACTAGGGAAATTACTAATAACAATTGGAAACAGGCAACCCAAGAGATGGTCAACACCACTATAATCATTTCACAAGGTGAAGATCATACATGTTAAACACACTTCAAAATTCTACTTTGTTAACACCCATTAAGCCTATAACAATCTGATCTAGAGACACCGGGTGAAGCTACTCATGGAGAAACTCTAGGTGAAAAAACTTATACCAGCCACTTCCAACATCATTCTAGAATGTCGTCCTGCCTAATACATTATCTTCACAGAACAACCCCAAACTCAATAGTACTCCCATCAACACATTACACTATAAACACCTAAGAATCCCTACATTAGGACCACCCCACACCCTAAACTTCAAAAAACACAAAAAAAATACAACTCCATCATAGGCCCAAAGTGTAACACCACTCATCCATAACACATAGAAAACAATATTAGAACCTATGATTCCACCATAACTTTTGAACCATGCCTCCATAGACAACCAACCATACCACACCTAAACAAAACAAATTCAGATTTAAAAAGTCATTCGTCCTTTAATTTCACTTGTTAATTTGAAGGTTATAACTGAAACTAGGTTATCTTGGGGTATCTAATTATTATCTCGGTATACTTGATTAATAATTTTTATGTTTAACCATTCAGTGAAGAACAAACATCATTCATTCTATAGAACATTACTTGTGAAAAAATATTATAATGTTTTAGGATTTTCAGTGGGTAGTAAGACAATAAATGTCATTGTATCAATAAAAATAACAAAAAGGAAGCATGCCCCACTTTTCCCAGCCCCTATTTGTTTATTAGACCCGATTCAATTATCTTAATTGAATTGGGATTTGACTGCATTCTCAAAGGGATAAATTGTAAATCCACCCCACATGATACACATTTAAAAGAGAGATTACGGGATCCCTACCTCTATGAACTAATAATCATCACCTCTTTATTATGCCAAGATAGGGGGTGCACTAGAAGCAGATGAAAACTCCATGGAAACACGATCCAAAGGCCACAACACAACCACATGACTCCTCAGGGAAGAAAGGTTATGGGGACATATGGTATCATTGGTAATGGAAAGTGTACAAGGAAGAAAAGATCTCATCTTTAGAAAGGCTAGATACTATATCAATGGGAGAAATGGTTATTAAAAACCATTAAAGACAGATCGGGACCAATAGCTCGTGGTTTAACCATTTAAAAGCCTCAAGATTTTTATAAAATTAAAACATATGATTATGCACTTTCAACTGTGTCCAAATCCTTTTAAATATGGTATTAAATTAATTTTAATCCAAAGAAAATGTTAATGGAGAAAACCGTAAAACTTGGGATGATTATGAAATTTTGACAAACTGTTAGAAATAAATCACTGTTAGGTGAGTCAACATCACGTGTCACTAGTGTGTGAGCCACTGGTGCGACTCGCCATTTGTGATTCACTGTTGAAATATACTGGTGGATGATTCATATTTAGGGGAGTCATCATTGGACGATTCATCATTGGATGATTCACCATTGGTTGACTCACCACTGGATGAGTCACTATTGGATAACTCATTGCTAGTGGCCTACCATAAGAGACTCATCATTGTAACCTACTATCATGACTCACCATTCCTATCCCACCATTTAGGGTCACCATCATGACTCACCGTTGGGATGAACTACCATTGGAAAACAAGAATTTTTTGAAAACTCATGAAGTGATCAACTATGGGCACCTCGAACACCTCAAAAATTGGATTTTCACAAAGGAATGGATAAGAGAGGTCTGAAAAATTAAAGTGAAAACAATATATATTTTTCACTACTTATGCCACAGGATTTTCGGTTTCATCATACTAATCATTGGGCATGAACTAATATATTATGATTCAATGTGGACCAAATTTCTTCCCCAGGGTCCTCTGTGTCCCTAATTGAATAATATATAGTTGTTTTATATGTTATTCAAAATTCCATTTTTGTGGATATATTGTTAGTATTAATGTATATTTTTGTAAAATTGAGTTTGTGACCCCAATCTATCAACTAAACCATGGGAATCTGATGAATAATTATATAATGGGACTCACACTGTAGGTTTTGCACAATGTCATGTTGGATCCCATTATAGATGTAGCAGGTCTTTGGAAGAAGGGGAATACACATTATAATATATTTTTATATTATAACCATGTATTAGAAATACATAGTTGAATGAGGTTACACCTCAGTGTTCTTCTCTATGATGTATATGGTTTTCGCACTAAAATTTTAGATATTTGATTCCTCGTTATTTTATTATGATGAATATTCAGACTTTTGTGGAATTTAGGGGAAAATTGATAGAGGGTTTTAATACATAGATGGAGGTTGAAAAACTACTAAAAAAGGATGACCTGATGAATAATGTAAATTGAGATATATTTATAATTGAATAAAATAATGGAAATGAATAATATGGGTACAAAGATTTTGAAATGGATGATAGATTTTTGGGATTCATACCTTTATAAAGAGGAATGTAACAATTTTTTATTCGTAGAATAGAAGAATGGGAATTGAATAGAGAACCTTAGTAGAGGAACAGGGTAGATAAGGTTCAGTTGGATGATCAAACTATTCATATGTATTTTCACTAATTTCTCCTCTATTTTTATTTTATCATTAATTATATCCCTAAAAAATCTATAGTTCTTTCTTTTATAAAGTGGTAGAAAAAATATTTAATTAGGGAAGGGGACATTATCCATATTTATTCCGGAGTCTATGAAGAATAATTCAATCCCTTTACCTATTTTCATTGTTATTGGTTTTTATATTTTGATATGAGAATTTAATTTAATTTTAATATTATTTTTTAATTCTTATTGTATTTAATTATTTCCTTCATTTAGGAATTTTTTTCTCCCTATAATAGGGGGTTTTATTTAAATATTTAATTATCTAGATATAATAATATAATGTTTAGTTATTATTTAACATTTTTAAAAGAGGTAGTGATTAATCTTCATTGCAAGATTAATAATACCTGATTATGTATTTACAAGTTAATTCAAGGGATATTCATTTATACATTTTCATAAAGAAAGGAACGTAATTCATAGAAAGGAAATTTTTAGGATTATTCTCATAGTCCTGACACTTGTTAAAGGGTGAAAAGGGAAATTTATTATGAAAACATTCAATTAATCAATTGATTATGGAAGGATAATTAATTTTTAAAATATTGTGACAGAATTTTAAATTCGAATCCAAACTCAAACCTAATAAATTCTCTCTAATAATGATTTTTAATGTCCCTGGTTCCTTACATGATAATCTTGGAAATAAAAGTCTAATTATTATCGCTTTTCATCTGGGACATTGGATTACATAACTACTATTTGGAGACATTTTAGGTTACCATTAACACTACATTCAATTGGAAATAAACTATATTTTTTCACATCCTAAAACATGTGTGAGTAAAAAAAGTGTAGTTGTTGTAGAATAGTAAGTTATAATATAATATAGAAAATCTTCACAAATATTAATTATAAAAAATAACTATTCCATTTTGATCTTGAAATAAAAATAACCTTTCTAACCTGACATAGAAATATTAATATAAAGAATAATTTTGAATAAATTAATATATATCAGTCATGTGATACTTATGGTATTCACTCTAATCCAAAAAATATTATAATAAACCCAAACCATAAATTAAGGTACATTTTACCCCCAAATTATAAATCAACAAAATTAATTATCTATGAATTCTCAAAAAAATAAAATTGAATAACATGTGAATATGATTTCATTTCTACCTAAATTCCATGAAATTTAATGTTAATATCAAAACTAAAATATTCAAGAATTCATATTTTATTGATGTTTTAATATAATATGAGATAATGAAAATAATGTCATGTAGAGGGAACTGCCCCTTCGTTTAAAGAAGATTCCATGGTGTGGTTGTAAAGCCTATAATCTAAATAGATCCACGATTGGGAAATATTCCAAAGGTATTTCATGAAATAATTATGCCAGGCTTTTTAGAGAACAACTTTATTGAATGAGCTCTACACTATCTAACAAGATACCTTGGAAGGACTCTATTATTATAGGGAAAGGTTCAAGAATATTTGTTCATTCTTCCCTTATCATGACGAGGAAGAACATTACATTATATTATAATTCTACCAATGATTGATGAACAAATTAATAAATCTCATGTGCACATCATCCAAAGGAGAATTTATTGAAACATCACAAATTGATGTAAGATCTATATCTGAAAATATAAAAAAATGTTCATAAGAAATCAAAAAATTATGTATATGTACAATAAAGATTCAAGAGTTATGAATGTCAAACTCGTCATCATTAAAATAAACCAAACATAAAGATCTAACATGGTTAGTAAGAAATGTGGTTATGATGTATGTGAGTGAACAAAAAACCCAACAATAGATACATGGTTTATGTTGCTCAATGAACCACATTAATGATAAATGTGATAAATTACATGGGATGTAGAGTAGTGTAGTTGCCTTACAACCTAGGGATGTTCCACAAAATTAGACATGGAAGGAGAACACATAAATAATAACAAGATATTGAGCTCTAAATATAGATACATAATTATATGAATCATGATATCCATATCATCCACCGAAACAAAAAAACAATTTCATAACCCACAGATTTCCAATAACCAAAAAATTAGTTATACTAGTACAAAACTTACAAACATCCTTCATGAAAGAGGCATTATTAACAGACTTTAAAAATTTCTTAATATCATGAAAAACACTAACAGAGAGTAGATATTGAAAATATGAAAATATTAGTGGAATATTTTTTATGTATGTTTCAAAGTCTAAAAATCATAATGTCGAAAAACACCATAGAACATTATTTTTTTTAAAATAAAACTAAATCCAAATAATAATGTAAGAATGATAATAAAAAGAGTGGTAGAGAGATTTAGAAACCTAAACTGAAGTAAGTTCTATATGGAAATGAAGAAAGAATTATTGAAAATATAGAATATATTTATGTAGATTAAAATTACTAACCAATGGAGTTAGAAAAGATTAAATATTAAGTGAGAAAATGGTTTATGAAGAAAATACCTAAAAAAAAATTACAAATAAAGTTAATGTAAAATGATATACCACCTCTATACCCTTATTTGTTTACTCAAGAAAAAGATGATTAAAGAATAAAATTATAAAATAGAAATTTATGAAGCATTTCAATATATTTAAATCAATATCCCTATTTTTGGAATTCATTCAACAAATTCCCAAGTATACCCAATTTGTGAAGAATATTTCACCCCAAATTAAGGTACATTATGAGAATTTGAGACAAAATTTAGGGAGGAGTGTCTAATATTTTATCACACCACCATTACATATAATGTTTCAAGATCCCAAGACATTTTCTATTCCCTACACCATTGGTTCTTTATATTTTTTTATTCTTTATGTGATCTTCGAAATAATATGAATTTAAAACCCCAATCTATGTTTTCATCTTGTAAAATAGAATAATTGAATCCTATATAAGTTGTGGTAAAATTGGAGAATATATAGACCATTTTTATTATTGGAGTCATTTAGGATGGTTTATTTGGAGTGAAAAGAGATATTGTTTCCACCATCTTTCATGCAATAGTCATAGAGGAATGAGTTGAACTAGGGCATTCACACATTATTTTGGGAAGAATGTTTTATTAAATGGCCAATAAAATTACTATTGTATCGGTGGGATCTCTTATAATGGATCATTGAGGAAACATAGTACACTTCCACATGCATGAATTTAAGAAATACCTTTCACGAAATCATTCTATCATTTAAATTTCCCATAAATATAGTCCTAATCCTATTGAAGATTCATGTATACTCAAGTAATTATTAGTTTTAGTATATAACATTTCTGTTAAATACAATAGGGATCAGTTGAGTTGCCAACAATATGGAAATTATTATTTCTAGAGGGAAAAAAGATATACTAATTGGTTTTGTTGATTTTATATTAGATTATAAATATTTGTATATTATTTATTTTAAATATTAGATTGATGATTTTAAAGTGGGAAAGATAAATTCAACATAATATCTTAAAAAACCCAAGAATATGAAAATTCTATCCCTTGTGATTTAATGTATGTGTATATTATGGTGGTGGAAATATTGGTAGAAATATTTGATAACAACCTATCTAAAACCCAATAGAAACATTGATTGAATTTTATAAAAGATACGTCCAAGTAATAGGGTTGATCTTGGAAGATATCCTCAAAATTAAACTGAAAATATTCTTGTAGAAATTCTTTTTAGAGGGAGATTCTAGACCTATTATGAATTACCAAAAGAAGTTGATCCCCACCATCATGAATGTAGTAAATAAGAATATTGGGAATTTATTAGTAGCTAATATCATAAAACCAATTCCAAATTCACAATTAGTCATCCCAAACAATGTAGTTCCTAAGAAAACAGGTTCAACCATTTTCAGTAATGATAAAATAAATTGATTTTCATGAGTATTCATAATAGTTAGATTTTGGGTACTTGTTATAAAAACAAGAACCATGTAACTATAAAAAGTTATCTTTCTATTCCATTCATTAACTTAATGAAAAATATGTTTGTGGAAATAACACATTACTGTTTTGTGGATTGATTTTCAGGACTTTTCCAGCCTCCCATTTTTCTAAATAACCAAGAGAAGATAATAATAACATCTCATTAGGGAAAATTTTCCTACAAAAGGATTCTTATGTGGTAACTAAATTCCTCGGGTTTATTTCAATGTTTCATGGTATTTATATTTTCATAATTTATCGGAGGTATTTCTAGATGACTTTACTATTTTTTTGAATTATTTTTAATATTTCTAGTGGCAAGTAGGACTCTATTGATGATTTCTTAGTCATTTTAGTAAAAATTCTCATCCAATTCCTAGATTAATTTTTAATGAAATTGAATTTGATTTTAATGGTTACTGTAGGGAATCATTTTATGAGCTGAGTCGATGGATGACTAACACATAGATAATTCAACCACTAAATTCGGAACATCCATTTTAGATACTTTTTGATTCATTGAAAAAAGATATGGGAGAATCCCTCACCCACATCATTTATCGAAGATCATAAGTGATAGAATATTACTAAATAACATTGGATCATACTCATCTCAATTACAAGACCAATAAAAATTATTCCA
Source organism: Viscum album (assembly GCA_963277665.1). Lineage (NCBI taxonomy): Eukaryota > Viridiplantae > Streptophyta > Magnoliopsida > Santalales > Viscaceae > Viscum > Viscum album. The sequence goes on along the minus strand of OY728145.1, from coordinate 1,077,420,098 downwards.
TTTCAGTTATATTTTCATTGGATAAATTTAGTTATTAAATTCATGGAATACAAGCACTTTTCTTTTCTAATCATATATCCCTTAGGTAATTATTGAAGAGGGATGATTCCAAGATAGGTCTGGTGTGGTGGACCCTAATTTTTAATATGTTTAACTTAGAGATTAAGGATATAAAGGGTGATAAAAATATAGTGTTCGGTCACATTAGTATACTATCCAATACATTTAATGTAGAGTTTCTAGATCAGAACCAACAAAATGACCATATGCCCAAAGAAAAACTCTATTTTTTAGAAGATGAAGTAGCATATCATGCCTATATGGTGACTTATTTTTCCTATTCTGTTGTACAATATCTCTTTAACTATAATGAAAATCATACTCTTTTTTGAATATGTATTCTATATTTTGGAGGACACATTTATTTAGAAACTTTTCAATAACATAGTCATAATAATGTTCTTTTTGACAAGTGAAATTTAATATGCATTTTAATTTTCTCACAATGTTTCTTATGGAGCCCTCTTTGGTCCTCAAATAGTATCATAAAAAATCATATATTCAATAATATATTAGGCGAACATTGTTTAAATATTCCCATTAAAATTTTATGAAGAGTGAAAATTCCAAATTTTACGAAATATTTCAAAAATACTACAGATTCCTCGAAAAACCGTTATCCTTAGTATAATATTTGAATTTTGGAGAATTGATTTTTTTTGAACCATTCCTATTTATTTTTGGGATTCATGCAATCATCCTTATTTTTATTTGGTCTAAAAAATGAGTTAATGCCAAGGCCAAAAAGACTGATAATTCCAATGTTTTGTTGGATTTTTTGAGGTACACTATTTTTTGATGATATGGAGTGATATGATCCTTCATTAGTGACCTAGGGACTCCCTTTTACAAAATAAGAATATATTTTACTGTTATCATGTATGTGGGTAATCAAAATACATATAAACCTTACCATCCATAAATAAATGGAAATGATATAGTTTTCAACTTAGATATTAAATTTATTTTAGAGAAAATTGTTAATCCCAAAACAAACTATTGGATCCAGGGGTTAGAACAAAAAATATTTTCATAATAATAACCATATAAATCACCAAATAAAATAATACATTGTTGGTTGATTAGTGGAAAAAATTATCTGTTGGCCGAGTTGGGGAACAAAACATTTTAAGCTATCAAAAAGATGACCCTAGATATGTAAAGTGATAGAAAAGTGAGGAAACATCAGTTACAGGATATGAATGAAATTAAATAAGAGGATTTTATATATTCCTAAATTTAAAAATAGATAAACTTGAGTGGGACATGACATGATGATTCATATAAAGAACATTCAATCTATAAAAAATGTTTAAATGTAAAATTCTATATTTATTTTAGTGTTAGTTAATATTTGTTCAAGGATGAAAGTTCCATTAATTATTACCCATGTCTATCCATTAGGTACAAACCAAATCAAGAAATAATAATAAATAAATGGATTCATTTGAAATGGTAAATGTTTGATAAAATTATATTCAAAACTACATCGTGAACCTCTGTAAGATCACACAATTGTCCAACATATCTATTGAGTACATATCATGAGGTTTGGTTAAGAAAAAAAGAATTATCCAAAGTCTCTTCTATGTGGAAACTTATGTGATAATGTTTTATTATGATTTAAATGTTTTGGATATAGTTGCTTATCCGCTATATTTAATTGAACATCAATGAATCAATTTTTATACATGTATGAGTTGTTTTGTTTATATAATACCATTATGAAAGAATGTCAACTAATAGACTATAGAAGAAATTGTAGTGAAAATAGCTTCATGTGGAAATTTGAGTGCACATTTAAATTCATTATTTTTCTTCTATTCTCCCAATTTTTTTGATAATATTTCATAATTTTTTTAATAGGAATTCTCATACCCACACATTGATTTTTTTCAAAACATGAATAATCTATAAGACATGAGTATCATAGGAATCCAATGATGCCATATTTTTAGATTTAAATAATAAAGGTATTTAATGAGTAATATAGATGATTAAATGATTATATAAGAATACATCATGCTATTTTAATGAATAATTATTTGAGGGAATTATTTAATTCATGTAAATGATATTATCTGAGAATGTTTTCATAAATTTTTATTCTAAAATTCATGTAGACTTATTTATTATTATTAAATAATCTATTTGTGATTTTTTAAATTTATATTTCTCCTTACCTAGGGAATATATGGTCATAATAGTATACATTATATCATGAGAAAATTTCTAGGGTAACCTTGGGACAAGCCAATTACTAGAAACTCCATTGGATCTCCCCAATGATATGATTGATCAAAGTCACATTTAATAATATGGTGACATTTTTTTGATAAAATCATATCCTTGTGACCGCATTTTTTATTAATATTGGTTTATCCCACAGAAACCAAGAATGAACTTCTTATGAATGAGACACATTATAATCGAATATTTATTATTCATAACCTAATCTATATATTTCAAAATATATTTTTAAAATTATAATTTTGGGGGTGAGGGATGTCAGGATGAATTGGATAAACTAAATTGTAAGGAATATGTTTGGGGCTTCTATTTTGGGTATTAGAATAGTTCCATGATTCATTCATTGAAATTCTTTTCTACTCTAAGAAAAAAATGAAAAAAAAGAAAATTAAAAAATAAAATGAAAGGTTTGTGACTTGGGAAAATAAAAAATCACCATTACTAGAATGATTATTTTATCATACGATGTTAGCTGGTGGATATAATATTCAATATAGTAATAACATTTGAAAAAGTTAAAAAAATTATTAAAAACTAGATTGAAACCTGAAAATATAAAAATTGATGAAAATTCTTGTGGTATACGACATTAATTATTCATACATTTCTCTTGGCCTTTTATTGTGCTTGGTAAGTTGGAGTTGTCACTTTTATGAAGGGTATAATTTCATTTCACTTTTCTTTTGATATCATGCATTTTGTTTTATGGAAAAAAACTCATCTTCGATCCTTAATGTTTTTATCATCAATACATACCAAACATAAACATGAGAGTAATTAGATCCTTAACTTAAATTTCATCTTGATTTTAAGTGTTGTTTTTCTTAAAAGCTAGAGAAGGTTAATCCATTGAAAATTTATTGAATGGTACAAGCATTCATTGTATTAGCATAACTCTATATGAAACATTTCCTTTAGTAATGATATAAAATGATTCAATGTGAGCTAGATAATGTTATCACATGCTTGATAATAGTGGATTATTAAATGTGAATGAATGAAAGGTGGAGTTCAACCAATATCCATTTGGAAAATGTAAAATATATAGGTTTATTATTTATTTTAATAGCGATAATTTGAATTAATATTTTATGTGATTCATGAAAAAAAATCGTTTCGAATTATTTGAATTTTTTACATTGAGATTTTAGTATTTATTGTAATTATTAGATTTGTAATTTAATATTGAGATTAAATTTCAGAGTGAAAGAAATTGTTCAACTTGAGGGTGTATTTGATTCTCATATTTTTCATGTGATTTTTTTCTATCAATGTTTTTAATCATATTACACAAGTAATTATTCATTTTATTAAAATTATTGTTATTTATCTTTTAAGAATAGAATTAGAACAATTTAAATAGAAATTATAAATTTCAATTATCTATGATCATAAAGAATTTTTGTTCAAATTTTAACTAATATTTTTTTGTTCATATGTAAATAATTTCCCTCTACATTAGATAACCCCAACCCACAATGCTTGTCACATTGAAAGCCCTAGGGTCTAGCGAACCAGGTTATAAGAGAAGAATATATACGATATGGAAAGTGGAGGAAAATGATGTAAAGGGATAGTGCAGGATGTTCCATACAATGTCACGGGAGCACACCAGCACATGGAAAAATGCCATGTACTGATGACCAGAAAGGATCACCGGTGTAGGGTAATGTACAATGGTTAGAGGGTTCCTATGACCCTAGATTGAATTCATTGTCTTCCATTAGATTATAAGGAGTAAAATCATCTTCACATATATGATGTGGGATGAGGAGAGGCATGGGTATTATTTATTATAATATATGAGATGCTTCTTCATGCATAGGCAAAAGACCCCCCCCCCCCCCACTCAGAGACACCCTTGATGCCGCCGTTGCTAATTTTCACATTCTACATCACCAGAATAAAACTATTACTCACTATAGAATACCATAAAGACTTCATTTGAAGCATGATATCATGAAAAAATCCAACTCTTGAGGACGAGAACCCCCATGGACGACTTATGATGCATAGGATGACCATAATGAAGGTAATAAAAGATGAAAAATCCAATAATAATAACAAGGGATCTATCCAACCACCAATAATTTTGGATGAAATCAATGAAGGATAAGAGTTGTCTATATAATTTATAATAATGAATCACTCTAGGCTTTCCATTTTGGATGAAATAAGAGAACCATTCCACTAGAGAATTTCTAACCACTACCCCATAGGTTTTTATTTTGAATTTATGTGTCCATGGAGACAAATTCAAGGTTGAATCATGTACCATATACACAAATGAAACACCATGGTCACCTATGTCCCAAAGGGATGAAAATAAACATGATTTTTAGGGTATTGAAGATGTAGTAGATGTGTCTATATTGACATTGGTATGGAAATTTTTGAGAAATAGAGGATTACATTCATACTTTCCATAGAACCATAGGAAGATGAAGAATGAAAATATGAAGGGAATTTCACCGTAGGGTATGAAAAAAAATATATAGGTGGCCATTATGGTAGTGTAATTTTTTTAGTGGAAGGTTCTTTTACCGCATAATGGATGAATATTTTATATCCATATAGAGGGAAACATTGGGGAAAGAGGATATGTTATAGTCTCATTATCTACGTCACAAAGGGTTTATATGATGAAAATTTAACTACTCTATATCCAAGGTATTTTATGAGATAAATATCATGACTAAAGGAAAATTTAAGATGGATATGAATAGATTCCTCACATTAATATGTGGTGGTAGAAGCACTCTTTAAAAAAATTGATCAGATTAATAACCTAAATTTAAATAAAAAAAATATTAAAAATAATAGAGAAAATAAATTTTTTAAAATATAGAAGAGATACAAGTGATTACACTATCAATAAATAGGAAGGTAAATTTGTTTTATTTAAGAGATCAAAAGAATTTTCCTTCAATAAAGAACCTCAATAAATTCATTGGGTAGAGAAGGCTCAGTAAGAGGATCATGTTACTACTCAATATTTACGCACCTTTCTGATATGGTTTCATTTTAACAGTATGTATTCCCCCTCAAAAATACATAGTAATTTTTTTAATATAGGGTTCAAAAATTATAGTGACTTGGGAAGAGGAGGTGACCCATTTTGTAAGCTTAATTGTAATATTATAATTTGACGAAAATGATATATTTTCATATTTAATGGTTTAAAATAATTTATTTTACAATTTATTTCTAATATAATTCATATTTTTTTAATTTCAGTGTTTTTTTTATTTTTAGGAATAATGAAAAAATTTAGTCTTCTAATTAATTTTTTATTATTTTTATTGATTTATCTAGATCTAAAAATATATTGTTTAGTGATTAATAAAGACGTGGGGAAATAGTGGTGTTCAAGATTATTTATGTGGAAATAAAAATACCTAATTGTGTATTTCCAAAGTAATAAAACCAAGATTCATTATGAATTTTACACATTGTAAAGACAGTAGTAAAAATCTAGGCAATTATTTGGACTATTCTTACAATCATTATTCATGATAAATGTTTAAAATTGACGTGATTTTGGAACCTTTCATTGAATAAATTAAGATAAGAAAAATATTTATTTTTAAAAAGACTATAAAACACTAAAAGTGGGAAGATGAACATAAAAATAATAAATTTTATTAGTTCTTGATTTTTATTGTCCTTGTTTCCATGCATGACAATTATATAAATCAAATTCTAATTTTTATTTTTCAAACTGTGTCACTAGATTTGTACAATACTCTTTAGAGATATCCTTGGTTACCTATAACACTACATTTCTTATCAAATTAACAATATTCTTCCACACCTTATGAAAGGTGTGAAATACCTATATACCATTTATGAGTATAATAAGCCACATTTTTGTTTTGTAATTTTGGTAATGTGTCAAAAGGAGTTATTTTATAAATTCAGTAACTATTAAATTTGGACTCTACAAGATCTGTTCCTTGTAAATGTTTTTTAAAAGGATGTTATATTAGTTGACCCTAAAAATAATTTTTAATGCAATTTCCTTTTTCATACGCCATAACGAGAATATATTATTTTCATATATTTGTAACATAATATCAAAATATTGTTTAAAACATCACATAACTAGCAAATCTGTTAAAAATAAGGGGGTAAAATTATCATTTGAAAATGAATATAAGTTAGCATTGTGTAATTTACGTGGATGATGGTAACTTATCATGGATTCAAACTTATATCTAGTGAAAAGGGGTTTAAATTTTTTATTGATTCATTAAATAATGGTTTTGAATTTTTTTAATTAAATCATCATAGAGTGGTGTCTTATGCATCTCAATAGTTCAAGCCTACAAAGGTAAATTTTCAAAAAATGATTTATAGTTTGTAGTAGTGATCTTTTTTATATAGATATAGATACATTACCTCTAAAGTGAATGATGTGATATATAAATTGATCATAAATGTTTTAGAAACATATTTACTCATTGTGAACTTAATATAAAGAAAAATATATTGTTGTAACTACTCTTGTATTATTCTTACACTTTACAATATCATATTATGAATGAAAACATGGTATCATATGAATTGAGTATACAATACCTTGGTATCATATCCATAATGAGGGTTGAGAATAATCCAATTATTATGGATATTGTAAGGATGTATATGGGTTTTATAATGTACGGAAAAAAGTATGTCATGTCCCATTTAATTACCCAAAAATCTTTATTATAAATGATTAAGAAATCCAAATATGGCGATGAGACATTAAAAAAGAGGATGGTATGTGTGAAGATTAAAAATTTTAAAATTATTAATATTGGTGATGATGTATTATTACACTTTGGAATGATGTAAATTTTTCTATTAATACGGGATATAAATAAATATTTACTATATTAGACTTTTAGTTCAAATTTTTTTTATACATCCAAGAAACAGAAAGATGTAAATGGTTATCCAAGAAAATATTTTCTAGGAAAATTTAAATTTAATGATTAAAGATTATTTGTCAAGATGATTCGTATTCCAAGAGTATATGGATGAACAAAATATTTACAATGGTGTAATGAAGCATTAACCTACACTAGAGTGGATGCGGGAAAATATTATTATATATTTTGTAAACGTACTTCTAAATAAATCAAATCAAAATGATATTAAATGGGTAATTATTGGTCATATTATGATATTTCTGATTTTCCTGGTAATTTGATAAAATTTCACATTAGAATAACTTGTTGGGATGAATATAAAGGATGTTCTGAAACCTCATTAGGCACTGTTATCTAGAGTATCTAATATGGACTTAATGGATGAATAAAACGTAGATAGTAGTCTTAAAAAGGATATATATATATATTAATCTTAATAAAACCTATCACAACCAAAATATGGGATGTCAAAATTAACTCTCCATAAATTGGTCAATATTTTAATTTTATTCTCTCACTACTTTAAATGTACTTAAGATCACTATTTTCCACTAGTAGAGTTTTATTACAATAATAGAAACAAATCCTATATTATAATTGTGTATTTTGAATCCCTTTATGGAATTATATTTAGTATTCAAATATGTTGGGTTGAATATGGAGATTTGAATTTGTTGGATAAAAAATTGTAGAACATACATTAAAGATGATAATATCCATCCATGTACACATCATGGCTTCCCAGTGTAGGGAAAAGGTAATGTCAAAACCCAATGAATGGATATTGAATTATAAGATAGAAAACATGTTTTCCTTAGGATATTTCCAGGGAAAGAGGGAAAGATATTTTGAAGGAAAGGGAAGTTAATCCCAAGGTATATTTGGTGATTTAAAGTATTAGATTTGGTAGAAAATGTGTCGTATCAATTTTACATTTGAAAAAACCTCTCCCAAGTGCCTTCTATCTTTTATATATCCCTTATAAGGAAGCTCTTCATAGATCCTCATTATGTTATAATGGTTTATAAAGTTCATTTATGACCTCACATTTCATGTATTGAATATACAATAAATATTCTTAATATAAGACATAAACTGTTTAAGATACGAAAGACTGGGCTAGTAAAATTTCATTAGTGGAATCATATTATGGAAAATTAAATAAGGGAACCATATTATGCAATGATAATGGCCCGTCAGCATTTTTTTTAATTAATTTAGAATTTCAGAGGTGAATTTTTTAAATGGGGATAATGTAAAGACCATGAATTTTATAAATGTAATTTCCTTCTATATATATACATGTGTAATGTTTTTAATATAGTAAGATATAAAAAATCATTACACAATGAAAATTAAGATCATATTATTAATTATTTAGAACAATAAATCTTGAGAATAAATATGTTCAATATATTGAAAATTATTATAATGGGGAAAAACATAAGAAAATAATTTAATGAGAATAGAAAAGTTTTGATCATCATGATCTCCTAGAAGTGTCACACTAATTAACAATAATATAAAAATAATACATGAAATTATATAACCAATCAATGTTTCTAAAAAATTTAATGTAGATCACTTAGAGTAATTAAAGTGTATGAGGAATGATCGAATTATGAGGTGTTTATGTTAGGTAATATGATCATTGGTGTACTAATGTGACCATTAGGATATGAAAGCTACATAACCAATACACATGACCCTTATATTGTAATTGGTTTAGTAATAAGACCCCATAGAATACTAAAATTTTGGATTAATGGAAAATTAAAATGTATTATATATAATAATTATATTTTAAATATTATTTTATAAGTCCATAATTATTGTATATTTAAATACCTATAAAATTATAAATATCATTATGCCTTATTTTTAACAAACAACGTGTTTCCCTTTCAAAATAGTCTTTTACAAAAAAAATATATAATTTATATTTAAAAATATTTTTTATCAGGAAAAGGAAATAATTTAAATTAAATAAAAATTATATTTTAGACTAACACATTAAAATTTTCCAAGTTTTTATTTTTCTTATCTTTCAGAGATAAGAAAATTTTACTCTAAATAGTAAAATAAATTAAAAATATATGATATATTTATGATTTAGAAATTATGTAATAATTTATAATGTTACATAATGATAAAAAAATATGATATTTTATAAATAAATTTTATTTTAATTAATTGAAATTAATTTCAACACCTATAAATAACATTCAAAAGTCATAAATTGAAATTATGGTTTAAAAACCCAAATTTATTTGGAAAATAATTTTCCCCTAGAAAAGTTAATATAAAATAGTAAATTTATTTCTAAAACTAAAATATTTCATAAACCAAGCTTTAAAATCTAGGAACCATTCATAAAAACCAAGATAAATATAATGGTTTTTAGTTTTCCACAACCTATATTTCTGAGGAAAATGTTTAGAATTCAATAAACAATACATCGTAATTTAACATAAATATGGAATCATTCAACTATTAATATTCAGTAAAACATTTAAGAAGGAGTATCCCCTCATTTTCTCTATCATGATCCACTCCAAAGAGATTTTATAGAGCCATGGTACTCTTTATAAGATATAAGAACCAAATTTTTAGTGTAAGGGTCCCTAGCATATTGTATTTCTCTAATTGTGTTATTATCTCCAATTTATTTTATTTTATTTATGAAATGTTATTGTTCCTCATTTATGTGAATTTAGTATTAGATCTTTAATTATAGATCACTATTACCACCCTTTACAACACATTCATAATTTATTACAATAATCAAATGTCCCATATCTATCAAACCATTAAAACGTTTGGTAAAGTATAGAGTGTGTTTTTTATAGAAATTATATCTCTATATAGATATTGGAAAGTGGGTTTGGTTGAGAAATAGTTTAACCTAGGATTAATCACTCTAAATAAGGTGTTAGAATCAGTTTCCCATAACCAAATATATATAAATTGGATTACTTGTATATTCCAAATGTGAATATCAATTAAAATATCTTATTATATAACGTTCAAAGGACTGTATGATTTTATTGTAAAAATTTCATGCAATATTTGTCACATTAAAAGGGAATAATAGTTATTTTCTATAATGGGGATCCAGAAATTCCATGATGATATTCTTGAACATTGTTTTATTATTAGATAAAATTCTATTATTGTGAAAATAATATGTTGATTTACAATGTGTGAGTATTTATAAGTATATGTGGTTTTATTTCATGAAATTCATATTTTCTTGTCCGTGAGATAGGAAATTCTGAGAAAAGACACACTAATATAATATATACATATTTATGTCACATTATTTTTCCCAATATGTGAATGTGTGTAATATCCCTTATAATTTAATATTATCATTAATCCATGCCATGACATACACACATGGATGCTACCATAAACCATGACAAGATAGTTCATAGTGAATTTGGGTAAATTTGGTTCATCAAAAATGATGTGTTGTTAATGAACAATTCATGGAAGGGCTTTTATTTTCCATACATATGAATGTTGACATCTTAACCCTTTGATATAAATGGATATGTCGCATTGAATAAAATTTTCATGGTGTAATGAAGTGTTTATTTAATATAATTAGATAAATATATACGAGCATATAGGTAGATGACAAAGGGGTGAACCCCACATGATGATATATCATGATAAAGTGATTGTATTACACAGTGATAATTTTTTATTTGGTTTTTTCATTGTGACATCTAATTATATATTATGTATGCCTTGACCCAATACTATATAGTAATCATGGTCTTTTGGAAATCCCATATAATGAAACTGTGAAAATGTCCTCGACGGTCACACATAAAGTGTTTCAATAGATTTCATTAAAATATTTTTTACACTTCAAAAAAGGAATAAATATTATTCCGTATACTGAGAGTTATTGTTTATTTAATATTTATTAAATGTACATATATTTTAAATAAATATATATTGAGAATGAAATTCTTTAATTACTTGAATATATAATACTAACATAGCTCTGGTTATTCAAAGCATAATAAATATTTTTTATTTATTAAAAAGTAATTTTTTACATTATGTGAATATTAAATAAATATTTATTCTTAAATATGTGCATATAATATTTAAATATTTATTGATTTAAAAATTATATAATAGAAATATTTTTTCAGGTATTTGAAAAATGATAAAGGGCATGAGAATGTCATGATTTGGTCTGGCTACAAATATTAATTTTAAAGAAAAAAAATATTTATCACTTCTCCAGTCACCTCACACTAAGGACTAAAATAATATTTTTATTATTTTACATTACATTTTGTTTCTCATAGTTTAATATATTGTTAATGTTCTCTTGAGAAATCAACTAAATATTTAACCCTAACCCTAGGTATATAAGTATAGTGATTTGAAATTCTATATAAGGTTAAACATTGTTCCCAAAAAAATATCATAGATCCACCACCTCCTATCATCCTCTCGTAAATGAGAAGAGAAAGTTAAATTCCTTCAATCCATAAAGTGGTCAATGGTTAATAATAAAATAAGATCAATTAGTCACACCAACACATAGTGGTTCATCAGAGTTCTTTGGAGATCGAATGAGAATGTGTGGATTGTTTCTAGAGGGCCTCTAAGTTATGTCCTCACAATATATTGATGCTAAATAGATCGTGTTAGGACTATCATCATATTTATTGAATATAAATTTTAATATTAAAGTAACATTTCTTATTATGATTATATTTTTTATAAAATTAACATGTATAGATATATTCTGGGTTTCATAATTATATTTTTCAATATTCTTCAGAAAAAATATTTTTTGGTCATGTCATTTATGTCATTTATAGTTATAATTATCTATCAAATAAATAAAAAATTGAGTTATCAATTTTCTTAATTTGAACTTCTTCATTATCAGTTACTATCATGTGGTATCGGACAGTTCAAATAGCATATCAAAGGCTCAGAAATAGTGAAATCTATGCGGATACTTATCTTGACATCAAGCACCAAATGTTTAACAAGAAGTTGATGGAAGATCCACAAAAAACTCTCTAATTTATTATCAGTGTTGTTGTGCTTTTTGGCTTCCTTACACATTTATGTCATGGTCATTCATGCATGTCTCCTTTCATGGATGTTTTTGCTTCATATATTGTGTTATTGGATATTGCTAGAAGTTGATGCAATTTTTCCGGATGCATTTCTTTCTTCTTATTTCATTTCATAGACTCTCCATTGATTTCTTTTTTTTGAAGCACTAGAGTGAATTGAATAAGACAACTAGGATGGAGCCCTCTTGAAGTTGATATTCCTCCTCGAAGAGATGATATTTTACTTGAAAGCATAGTTTGTACCTGTTTTCTTCATTGTGATCTACTGATCGAGCTTCATTGCTACACCCTCATGTATCTTTTCAATAAAGAATTGGTGTAAAACCATTTCACCTTGAACATGCATTGTAACACTTTTTACTTATTAAATTTCTTTGGGGAATGAATTTGGTGACCAATTCATGGCTCTGCTTGTCTCAGAATTTTTTTTTCATTATCTGATTATCAAGATCTCTTATTCTCCACATATTTTCTCTCTTTGATAACCTATATTGGGTAATTATTAATTAATTACATAACTAAATTACTCATACATATGATCCATGAACACTTTCATTAAGACACAAGGTAACATGGTATATACACCTATATTACAGATCATGTATCAATGTTCATTTCAATAGGACACCAATGGGTACATTAGGTAATGTTGTGATATGTACATGATGTATAAATTAAATGAAGTATGTTTTTCCCATCTAGTCTGGAAAACCATATTTAAAGACTTCATATCCTATTGATTTACAATTGGCAGGGAAGTTCACGTGTTTTGTGACTAAAACCACGGGGATATGACATGTTGTATAATTAATACACAATGTGTATTTCAGACATGAAACATACATACTATAAGCCATTAAAAATTATTTAATCTTCATTTATTCCTCCAACATTCCATATACCTCATAAATTTCATTAAGATGTACATGTCAAGTCCCTATACATATATTGTGGGGATGTGATGAGGTAAAATACATGATGTGTAGCTCGCCTACACATGCTAGTAATATACTTGTTTACACATTGGTATTATATTTAATTAGTTACATCATTCACAATCTTTAACATGAGTTATATGAGTTATTAATTGATAGTAATTATAGGTCCCTAGTTTTTATATTGTATTTAATAATTAATTAATTCGACATAATATTCACAACTATAAGCCATATATGGATGTTTCATACTAAATAATCGGTGTTCATTGAATCATATTGAATAGATAATTTTCCTCTGTACTAGGTTTCGTTAATTTGAATGTACATTCCATTAAATAAATACTTGTTTCATGTACACAATATTTCTTGTGAGTGCATATTATAAAACAATGGACAACCTTTGTAGTTTAGATAGTTACTCCTTCTGTTTCTTCTAAGTACAAAGTTGTGTAGAATTTTAAGAAACTTTAAATAAAATATTACTATTTATTTTATTAAAAACATATAATATGGGAATATCATGGGATATTACATTGAATAATATAAAATGAACATCTTGATTAATACAAAAATTAATTAGAATTATTTGTGCATGTTTTATCTTACTGATAATGAATTGAAATGAATTGTATTTTGATTTTTATAATGTGTAGTTGCTTAATTTGTATGAATAATCATGATATTTGACCTAACATATGGATTTCATTGTTTTGTTAATTTATATACAATTTAATGTCTGTCATTCCAACCACTATTCTTATGTATGACCTATGTGTTGAAGGTTGTTTTACATAATTCTCTTTAACCAATCTGATTCTCCTAAACTACATATGAGTTATAAAAAATATTTAATATAATAAATACCTAAAGGAGTATGGATCAAATCTGAGAAGAATATGGGGAATCATTATTTCATAATGGAACTAGGATAAAACAAACATGGGAGGTACATTGATGAACTGGTGGAATGCTTCAACTCATGCTAAGACTGGCACAAGTAGTGTCCACCCAAAATGAGGGCTTGAAATATTTTCCACTCAATAAATAATTCACTAGATAATATCTTGATCACATAATTTCATTATTATTATTTTTACTATCTATGATTTTTTTATGGAAACAAGGATTGTATCACAAAAATAAATAGTTTAAAATAGAATGATGAAATTAAAATAAAAGGATTAGATATAAATGTTGTTTCGGTAAATGGTTAATGTCTTATGTAAAATACACATAATACTAACAAATCATGTATAAGAAAAAAAAAGAAAATTTATACATAATAAACAACATACCTCAAGTCAATACTGTGACTTTATTCAATATATCATCTAAATTAAGTTGAAGCCAATGTTAAGTCATCAGTTCAACCTCTATTAGAAGAAATTTTAATTATTAAGAATTCATAGCTAAGATAGTGGGTCAACTAAACCAAATATATGTTTTGAATAATATCCTTAGACTATCCAATAAAAACATGAAGGCAGGTGTTGAATAAATTCATGTTGTGATTTTTGGATCGGGCAGTCCACTCAATGGTTCAAGGAACTTCCAGATTGGAGTTATCTTGATTTCCAACCTAAATACTTTCTTGAAACATTCATGGCCACCAATTGGATTATATTAAGGTAAATATGGTTCATTTCCCCAATAATTTATATAGGGATGGGAAATTTTTTATTCAAAGGTGAAGATTGTTAAGACTTGATAAAATTGTAGGATAATTAATGAAATTAAAATTATTATTATTATATGTCACATTATATGTAATCAAGAAAATTACTAATGTTATTTAATATTATTATATAATAATGACATGTTTATTAAAGACTTTATCAATGAAATCGATTTTGGTGAAAAACAATCTCACAATATGAATTTACATAAAATAATAGTTTAGATCCCTAAGGGGATTCTGATGTCCTGATATCAGTTCACTCACATGTTACCCGATTTGGTGGACACATGGCCTCAATAACGCCTCCACATATTCAAAAGGATGCCGATTAGAATAGAGGTTCTAATTATGGGATGGGGATACTATAACTTGGCAATAAATACTAAAATGAATAGATAAATATAATAATTAATTAATTAGTAGATCTTAATAATAAAGGATAATCAATAACTAACAGATATAACAGAATGTTCCAAATAACAAACCATACATGAACTGTATATTCTATAAATACAATGAATTAAACATATAAAATTTGGTATATGAAACATTTCTATAGAAATGAATGGATAAGATCAAATAATTGAAATGTCTCAAACTCTGGAATAGAGGACAATTACATTCTCAGCCACTACTATCATGCCATGTCCTAGACCAAAGAAAATTAAAAGAAAAGAGGGACGAGCAAAGTCCTCACCTACTTCCAGTAGATCTGTATAAGAACCAAATGGCTTCTTAGGAACGGTGTGAATAACACATAGTAGTCCATAAACAACAATTCATATTCAATAAACACTCCATAAATATAATATAATCTAGTGTATAGGTATATACATAAGGATAACATAAAAATAAAACAATTCAACCCACATTAGCTTGGGTTGCTAATGGGATGCCCATAAAGCTCTACCAACTTTAGCCTAAGACAAAGTGTATCCGAATATTGAAAAGTATACTATAACATTATAAATGTTGATTATTATGATGATAATTACTTATTGGACACATGATACAAGACTAGTAATCAATTTATATTTTCCCGATGAATCCACGAAAGGGTGCCCTGGAAAAATATTACTTTAAAAAATGGGAATAATTCCAAGCATATAGTCTAGGGATATGGAGTGGAATTATAGTGACTCAATCCTTTTACATATAACATTACATTATTTTAAGCAAAATAGCACATCAGAGTACAAGGAAAGGATCGTTATGCATGGTGTCTTGGAATACTATGTACATAAAACATAAAACATGGGGCTAAAAAACATTTCATTATTTAATCTCCATAAAGAGCTCCTGAAATCCTTTTAGCCCTTAAATATGTATATCGCACCCTAGGTAACACATGAATAAAGGGATGATCTGAAAATCCCAGTAAGGGAAAGTCCATAAGGATAAATCTTAAGCACATGAGTTAGGAGGCATGACATAATGATATTTAATGCAAGGAAAATATTAAATCATATCATATAAGCATGGAATAATATCAACATGGAATCATATAAATGTGTAATAATAATAAAACATTTCCTTAGTATGGTTCAAGGATAACCTTCATTCCTGTTTCATATTTTAGTACGCATCATGGCATACTATCAATCTTGATTTCCATTTTAGAACGGGTCAAGGTTGACCACCAATCCCATTTCACATTGTATATCATGAGACATAACTTTAACCAATTAATTTGAGTTCCATCTAGGCACAAACATCTCAAAATTTCATGAATATTATTTCAACAAAAATAATCATACATAATCAACCATACATAAACATATGGGTACCCATGGAAATAATTAGGTACCACAATCCTGAAAAAAAGCATAACCAATGAGTGTATCATAAAAGTGACCATGAAAGAAATGAATTAGAACATACATGGAAATTTATAAGATAAATACATGCATATAACATGGTATGTGTTGTCAAATATAAGTGAAAAAATATGAGAAATGTATTTGTGAAACATTAGCATTAAAACATTTTCGTGCGGTTTTAAGGATAATACTATAGAACATTAAAAATATAAAATTGGAAAATATTTTATATAAAATTATAATTTAAGAAAGAAGGTTTTCATAATAAAAATAATGATTTTATAAATTTATTGGTGGCTTAAAAAAGAGGATAGAGAGCACTTGAAAATAGGTAAAAATTTGGGAGGTTTCCTTAAAACAGGTTTTCCAATCAGAAAGTTCTAAACATGGAATCTTTTAAAAACATGTATATCCAAAAAAGAGATTGATTAAAGGGTATTCATAAATAATACTTTTAAAAATAAATAGAGTTTAGAATATGTACATAAATAGATAAAATATCTCTATTTCGATATAAATAAATATACGGCAACCTAGAAGAACAAAGATGGTTCGGGTAGAATTCGTTATGGTTTATCGGCATGGTATTGGGTGTACCTAAGAGGATTTGATGGGATATAAAAGGAGTTTCTCATAACTTATACATCAAGAGGGAATTATGGGTATGTTCATAGTCACACCCCATTATTAGGTATTACACATGAAAATGCATAGAATAGAATTTCTTCCATTATATTTCCTTCGAAGTACTGTGACAAAGACCATGGTAATGTTCTACCACTTCCATACTGGTATAGGTAGTGGTTGCATCATCTCCTAAGACTTTTTCTTCGAAACCTTAACTTTTTAACAAGCCAGGCACTTTGATGTATATTCTTCAATCTCCCTTTTCATATTTTCCCGCCAAAATGTTTCTCAGAGATCTCAATACATCTTCGTGCTCCCTGTGTGGATAAGGATGTTTGATCTATATGAATCATTCAGAATCTCCATCTTTATCTCTGGATCATACGGTACACATAATCATGACCCAAATCATACAACTCCATCCTCATCCACATTGAAATATGAGGATTTCCCATTTTTGATAGTTTCCACCCTTTTCTATAATTTCCACATCCTTTCTTTGAGCATCCTTTATTTTCTCCCTGAGGGATAGTTGATGAATCATTTGAGAATGGATTGATGATGTTCCTCCCTTAATTATTCCCATGTCCATCCTTTTCAAATCTAAGAAGATTATATCCTTTTCAATTCTCATCATTGATAAAGATGCAGGATCCTTTATACTTAGAGAATCTTCCACCATATTTGCCTTATCGGGATGGTAGTGGATTGAGTAGTCATAATCCTTGATGAGATTTATCCATCTTCACTAGCACATATTAAGCTCTTTTAGTGTGAATATATATTGGAGACTCTTGTGGTCAAAATAAATCTCCCACTTCTCACTTTAGAGATAATGTCGCCAGATTTTCAATGTAATGATCATAGCTGCCAACTCCAGATCATGCGAAGGATAATTTTGCTCATGGATTTTTAGTTTCCTTGAGGCATAGGCTATCAATTTATTATTTTGCTTTAGGAGAGATCCTAATTCCCTCTTTGAAGCATCACTATACACCACAAAGAGTTCTCCACTTGTAGGGAGTGTGAGTAATGGAATAGTGATAAGCCTCTTTTTCAACTCCATGAAACAATCTACCCATTCCTAAGTCCAGACTAACTTTACCCCATTCTGTGTCAGCTTGGTCATTGGGTTTGACAATCCTAAAAAGTTCTTCATGAATCGTTGATAATACCTAGCTAGACCCAAAAAGCTACAGATATCTATTACAGAAGTTGTCACGGGCCACTCATTAATTTCCTTTGACCTAGAAGGGTCCACAGATTTGCCTTTGCTGGTAATAGCATGCCCAATGAATGATACTTCATCCATTCAGAACTCACATTTACTCTACATTTCATAAAACTTCGCCCTTTGAAAAGTCATTAATAGAGGATTCAAATACTCCTCATGTTTCTCCTTTCCCGTAGAGTGTATCAGAATATCATCAATAAATACTACCAAAAATATTTTGAGGTAATATCTAAAGATCCCATTCATTAAATCCATAAATATTTCTAGAGCATTAGTGAGTCCTAAGGGATTCACTATGAACTCATATTGTCCATACCTCGTCTGAAGGGTATTCTAGGGAATATCTTCTTTCCTCACCTTTAATTGGTGATATCCCAACCGAAGGACCACCTTATAAAAATAACTGGACCCACAATGTCTATTGAACAAGTCATCTATCTGTGGAAGGGGATACTTGTTCTTTATCATTATTTTATTGAGATCATGATAATTAATGCAGAGTCGCATTGATCCATCCTTCTTCTTTACGAAGAGAATTTGTGCACCCCACGGTGAAGCACTCGAGCATATAATACCCTTCTCTATATTCTCCTGTAAATGAATCTGTAGCTGTTCTAGCAAGATGCTTGAGATTCCGTAAGGTGTCTTTGTGATAGACAGAGATCCAGGTATAAGTTCTATTGAGAACTCAACCTCTCGGTTAGGATAAAGACCAAGAAACTCTTTAAGAAAAACAATAGTTTAATCTCACAATATGGGCATGACTTCAAGATTGATTCTATCCTTTTTCTCAATCATTTGATCGAAATATGATTTATTACATGGTAGTAATATCCAAACTTGAGACGATGACTCTAAAGGATATTAAACTTCCTCTTTACACTTGTAAAGAATCTATGTATGCTTTTGGATGTGAAGAGTGATCTCCCTTTCCCAATAGTTGATGTGGTATTTGTACAAAGATAACCAATCCTGCCCAAGATAGAATCTAACTCGACTAAAGGATGTATGACATGATTTTTTGGGAGGTTCATTCCACAAATGTTAATCAGGGATGAGTTATAAAACATGGAGGCAATGATTTCCCCATTCTTTATTCTCACAAATAACCGTTCCTCCAAATTTTGAGGTGGTGTTACAATAGTTCTACTAAATATGAAAGATATGAAAGAATTCATAGAACCAAAATCCAAAAGTATGTTCGCTATTACTAAATGAATAACTAGTGTAACTGCCACCACATCAATTTCTGGCTCCACCTCAACATTAGTGATAGAAGTAGACCTTTTTTGTTACTTTAGAGGTTGTTTCTGATTGACTCTGACAACCCTCATCTTAGTGAAATTGTTTGCATAATGCCCATGATCCTTACAGTTGTAACACTACACTGCTGGCTGAGTGTTGATTTGAACATTCTTTTCTTATACCGCATTAGTGGTATTCTTCATGTCTTGGTGGATGTTCTTGGCCAGATGACCAAACATTCTACTTTTGAATCAATTATTGGTTCCCATTAAAAAATTCCCAATATTCTTATTCCTATAACTTTTACAAGGGGAAAAGTTGGGATTCTTTCTATCTTGGAATTTGTTCGATGAACTAACCATGTTGTTCTCCATTTTCCACATCTTATCACGGGGCCCATGAGACCACTATGAATATCAAATCACTATTTCAAACCTGAGAGAACAACGGACAATATCCTCATATCTATCGAAGCCTCAAATGACCAAATCATTTCGTAGACTTGGATATAGTCCACTAAAGAAGTGATCCACCTTGCTTTCAGTGTTCATGGAAAAGCAAGATGCGTACCTTGAAAGCCTTGTAAGGTTTGATTTTTATACCCTGATGGACTCATCTTTCTTCTACTAGAGTCCAATGAACTCTCTTTTCATATTGAGGTGGAGGGTTCGAGGAAATTTTTTTTGGAAAAACATCCTCTTGAATTCCTCCCAATCCATGGAATCAATTCCCTCTTGGGTCTTTGTATTCTTGATTAGTGTCCACCACTAATCAGCTCCCCCATAAAAATGATAGACCACCAGTACATCCTTGTCTTATTCCGAGCACTAGAGAATGGAGAATATCATTTCATTAGAATTAAACCATTGTTTTGTGAGGAGGGGACCATAAGCTCCACTATACATGGGATTCCTTTTGAGAATGAAGGATTATACGGTTAGTTTTTTTTTTTACTTGGAAGAAGACCGAATTCCTCATGATTAAAGTCATTATTCATAACTTGAGCTAGCTGGGAATGTAATTTCATGATGTTTTGATCACCTGCACCTATCATATCAGGCATATCATTTGGGCAATCTTCACATTTCCTATCACATTGGTTTTTGGAATGTTTTCTTCTATTTCCTACCATTATCTTTGAAAAGGAACATATAATTAGTGGGCTTGAATACATAGGTATTGAGCATAAAAATAATCATTGAACATAAAAGGATAAACTTGTAAAGGAGAAGTATATCCTAATTTGTGATTCCTTAGGATTATAACTTGGTTACTCTCAATCTATTTCATAACTTATATTCTTATGGTATTTTTTCCTATAATAATGGGTTGTACTAAGCTTGTGAATCTACCAATGAATACCCCCTAGGAGAGTAGTAACCAAGAGTGAAGTAAGTCCCAATGTCGTGTACCAGGATTCCCTATGTCAAGCCCGAAACTCTTTGTTGGAGTTTTCACTCCTAGGTACAGCTGTGCCACAATGGCCTCTACCTTCTCATATCTAGACAAGGATGTATTTTATTGATAAACCACTTACTCAATACTAACCAAAATTTAGGACAATTTTCTTCTACTTATTCACATCATTACGGTTTTCACTATGGTTCTCGATTCCTAATCTCCGAAAATAACTAGACCATCCTCTGATACCAACTGTAGTGACCCGATCCTTTTACATATAACAGTACATGATTTTAATCATATTTATACATTAGAGTAAAATCGAAGGCTCGTTGATTCTAGTGTCTTGGAAGACTAGGTACATAAAACATAAAACATTGTGATAAAAAAAATATTTCATTATTTAATCTCCATAAAGAGCTCCTCACATCCTTTGATCCCTTATATACACATTGGGTACTCTGGGGAACATATGAACAATGATATGAGTTGAAAATACCAGTAAGGGAATGCACATATGGATATGTATTAAGCGCAAGAGTTAGGAGGCGTGACATAATGATATCCAACGCATGGAACATATAAAACCCTATCATATAAGAATGGAATGATATAAACATGGAATCATATAAATCTGGAAAAATCAGAAAAAATATCCTTAGTGTGGGACAAGGCTAACATCCCAACATGTTTCCCATTCTAGTACGGTTCAAGGCTTACTACCAATCCAGATTCCCTTTTTAATATGGTTCAAGGTTAACCACCAATCTAGTTTCACATTACATCTTATGAGACATAACATTACCCAATGAATTAGAGCACTATCTGGGCACACCCATCTAAACATTTTCATGAATATTATTTCCACATAAATAATCATACATAATCAATGATACATAAACATACGGGTACCCTTAGAAGGAATTTGGTACCATAATCATTAAATAAAGCATAACCAATGAGCACATTATAAAAGTGTCCATGAAAGAAAGGGATTAGAACAGACATGGACATTAATAAGGTAGATATAGGATTATATCATGGTAATTTGTGTCCAATAGAAGTGAAAACATATAAGAAATGTATTTTAGAAACATTATCATTAAAAAAAATTATGTGGTTTTAAGGAAAATACCATAGAAAATTTAAAATAGAAATAATGACAGTATTTTATATAAAACAAGAATTGAACCAAGAAGGTTTCCATAATAAAAAGAATGATTTTATAATGATAATGGTGGCTCAAAACAGAGGATAGAGTTCCCTTAAAATTGGGTAAAGATTTGGGATGTTTCCTTAAAACAGGTTTGCCAATCAAAAAGTTTTAAGGATGGAATCGTTCATAAACATGTATATCCTTAAAAGATATTTATGAATGGGCCTTCAAAATTTAATTTTTTAAAACAAAAAAAAATTATAATATGTACATAAGTAGATAATATAACTCCATTTTGATGTAAATAAAGATAATGAATCCCGAAAGAACAAAGAAGGTTTGCGTAGAATTTGTTATGGTTTATCGGCATGGAATCAAGTGTACCTAAGAGGACTTGATGAGAGAGAAAAGT
Organism: Viscum album; assembly: GCA_963277665.1. Classification (NCBI taxonomy): domain Eukaryota; kingdom Viridiplantae; phylum Streptophyta; class Magnoliopsida; order Santalales; family Viscaceae; genus Viscum; species Viscum album. The sequence continues at coordinate 1,077,397,241 of OY728145.1, read as the reverse complement.
AGTTTATATTAACTTATAAAAATGAGGGAAGTATGGAGGAGGTGTGTAATCATACCCCATCATTTGGGATTACATATTAAAAGTCATATCATAGAGAAAAATCTAGATTAAGAGGGAAATGGAGAGGATTCCAAACCTTAAATCTGTGGGTATTCTCCACTTGTTATAAAAGACAAGAATAAACAAATTAGTTTCATTAATTATTAATTAGAGTGCCTATTATATATTTAATTGGTTTAGTATATTCGTTTTATGTTCATTTATTACCGTTATGATTGGTTATGAGGTTCAATTTCATTGTTCTGGCTCATTTATTTACTTGGTTTTAATGATCAGTTCGCTTATATTCATGTTTGGATAAGCATGTTAGATGAAATGGGTTGCCTGGAACTAATTTTATTTGATATCATTGAACATAGAAGAGATTAAATGGTTTTAAATTTAATTTTTTTTACTTAGAGTGTTGTCGAATTATTATACAAAACCATAGTGACAACCGTTTTTGAAAATCGGTGGGTTTGATTACAAATAACCTGTTTTTCTTTATAACTTAATTCCTTTTGTAGAAAATCATTACAGAAACAATAATAGTATATATTACATATATAATAATCTATTTGAACCATAAGACAAATGGTTTCATGACCATAATTAAATATGATAATAGAAATTGATAAATCGTTGTCCTTGAATGTGCTAAATTGGCACATCACAAACAGTGCATTCATTTCTTTCAAATAAATGGTGGGAAAAGGGGATAAGATAATGAAATATTCAATTAGAATAAAAAATTCTAGTACATGTATGTTACTAGAGTTGTCAGACTATTTGGGTGAAATGAGGTGAGCAAAGAAACAAAAAGAAAAGAACATAGAAGAAATGAAGGAATTGGAAGGAGAAATTTACCTCTTGAGACTTCCTCCTTTGAGAACCTCTTAAGAAGAGAGGTTTTGGTATTTTGAATAGTATATGGGCTTTTAGACATGGGGGATCTTGTGGACATATTTTGGAAATATATAGGCAAGGAACAAGGCTTTAGAGGAGTGAAGAGAAGAGGGAGTGAGGGGGGTTGTAGTGGAGGAGAGGAGGGTTGTCATAATTGTTTAATAATTAGTTTATTAATATTCCTCAATGTCAGCAACAGTGATGATTCCATGACAAAAAATAGTAATATGTGCATGTGAGTTTGAGATAATGGCCTTACATTATCCATACATCATCTGATTACATCATAATTCATGTATTTATCATTTATCGTAAATTATCATATTTTACTATTCATAAAAAATTCAAGTATTTTAGAAAAATTACAAAAATTAACCAAACCCATTTTTCGATGTGTAGAATCCAAAAATGAAATCCATTTTTGAAAATTAACATTATAAATATGGTTATTATAATATTTAATTACAATAATAATTAATTATCAAAAACCGGTTTTAAAACATTCATTTACTTATTCTAAAAATAGTTATATTGTACTATCAACATTAATGTTATTTATATATTATCATAGGAAAGGTTACTATTCATTAGGGTATATCACTATTCATAAGGGTATGTTACTATTCATAAGGGTAGGTTACTATTCACCAAAATTTATGTTTTTCTTATAAAACTCCAAATTACTTATTGATTGCAACCGTGTATATTATATTTTCGAAATTCGAATAAAAAAAGTTAAATACTTATATTTAATGGTAACCTAGAACATAGTTGCTCAATATGTTGTGTTTTTTCATCTTATTCTATGAAATATTTATAAGATATGGATTTATGTTTATAAATCATTAGGACATACAAGAATTCCAACATTTCTATTCAAATATGTAATTTTTCATTTCAAAACAACCTGGAACAAGGGATAAGGTAGAGAGTATTTTCCAACAATCCCTATTAAATAATAAGTCATGGATTTTCCCATGATTCCAATAAATAGTAAGGATATACATGTTCTATATTCCAAATAACTATGATAAAGAGTGTCATGTACCATAATTCGATAATATATTGATATGTTGTTTAATGTTAAATAGTTCATCTTATCTAATTGAAAAATGAGGAGAACCATTTCCAACATCACTTAACCAACACACCTCTAATTTAATTCCATTCAGTAATAAGAATAACTCACAATTTATTAAGGGCATGTGACATGTTCTTTACATTCATATCCCATTAAATGAATTTATTCAATTAAATTAATACAATATATTTACATGCATTAGAAATAGAATCCCAAACCAACTTAGAACATGGTCTGGTCACCGAAGAATTTATAAAGATGCCATGGGAATTTATCCAACACACCCAAAGGGGTAGTTATAACAAACATATCATTAAGGAATTATATTTTTAGGAAGAAACTCATGATATTAACGGTTTTTAGAATAACAAAATATTTTATAGATGATGGTACATAACGTAAAAATTATATATACCACATACCTTATACTAATGAATATTCACTCATCTATTTTTAGTCTATGATTCGAGCTGAAATGAGAGAAATATGAGAATTAGAAAAAAAACCCCTAAAAATTAATAATTTTGACTCTCATAGAAATATAATCTAATACAGAAAAATAAACCGAGAAAATAACAAAGTAGAGTCATATAATTATCGAGCGTGACCAAATGCGTCCAAATAAGTTCCATTCGTATTTATGATAGAGGAGATCTCCCAAATTCTAGGAGGGGGAAGATTGAGAGCTGCCTGGTTGTAGTATTTTTACCCCAGATGTGAGGATTTTGGGTGGTTTTTTTGATAAAATAAAGCAGTGAAATTTCAAAATTTCACACATTTTAAAGGGGCACACATTTTGACCACACTATATAATAAGGTGTGTGCACCAACTATCTATCAGTATAAGACCTTGAAGTGCTAGGTGAATGATTAGAAAAACTAAGGAATGTTAATGTGTACTCATTGTCCAAGAGCCTTACCAAAACATAGATAGGTGTATGATTAGGTAGATAAATTTAATGTCATTGACATCAACTATTTAATTTATTTCAGTGTTTTTCACATAAAAGAAACATCAGGTGCATAGTTTTTATCAAAAATATTTCACCCCTATAGGGTCGTACGGTTCGAGTGCATAGTTATCCCTAAACGTGTACTAATATTGCGACTCCCCATGTCATTCTAAAAACTAGGATCCTTTGAGTGATGCTATTAAAATTAATTTTTACTATAGAGAGGCCTATATGGCCTTAAACCCCATAAAAACAATATTTTTATGTTCTCAGACACTCGAAATCATATTCTGAAGTTCAGTTTTAAATTTTACACATCCACCAAATGAGAACTAAAATTCAATTTTAAATTAAACCATGTAAAAAACAAATTATATTAATACCTTACCACCTTAGAACTTCTAATCCCTAATCATTTCAATTGGAATGTGGATAAAACACCCCACCTACAAGGGTGATGAATTTCTCCTCAAACAGAAGTGTTGTGTTTTCAAACACCCAATACACTTGGAAAATCCCATTTATGATATAGTGTTTAAAATTCCACTGCCACATCCAAAACTATTTTCTATTTTTGTAACAACAAAATTGAACATACATGATACCTTATAACCAAATACATGATCATGGATTCATCTCTTTCATTATCTAATGTACGGTGCTCACCACCATTAGTTCTCACCCCGAGCAGATAATTCTATGTCACAACACTTCCACCATGATAATTTGATATAGAATAATTCCCCTATAATTTTTATGAGACACACTTCATGTTTTTCATGTCACTACACCTAATAAAACATGAGGATATGGAAACCGTCTATCATTTTTATTTAAGGAGTCAAATTTTTATTAACAAATGTTAATATTATCCTACTAGATTTTCCTTCTAAATCCTCAGTCAAACATACACCGCCCACATCTAAAACCACAGTTTGTAAGATGTTGTTTCTCACTGAGTGAATATTAATAATCAAAGAACCAAATTCAAATTGTACTCATCAATATATTTCCAAAAAAATATCATATTAAATTTCCAACATAACAATAGTTGAACTCCAACACCATCACTTCAATGATAACCAAGATCATTCCAGGCATGATCTCGTGTCCCTACTAAACTCCCACAAAACTTTTCTATTATGACCATAAATTCTCCACCTCAGTCATCAAGCCACATCTTGAACATTAGTTCATTATTAATCCAGCACCCTTGGATCAACAGAAGCTATAATGGGCCTACGGTATACACTCAGATGGTACCCACATCTGTATTCCATCCATTACTAATAATTACATTAAAAACCAAAACAACCCGGTTACACTTATTTAATAGCATGAGAAAGAAAAAATGACCTTCTAAAAACATGTATCATGATTCTATGACCCTTCCAACAAGTGGGTCATGAGATGGAGTGACAACATATACATCTTTTTTGTATCATGATTATAGGATTATCTTTTTTGTAGCAATGAAATTCAATCCCAATTACCAAAACCAGCTCACTGAACATAGAAACTATTACATCTAAGAACTCTCTAATCCTGGAGTGATAACATATACATCTCCCATAACCAGTTCCAAATTCCCATGAATAGTTTCCATGGAGTTCTTTAAGTTTCCACTCACAACAAGAGTAGTATTATTTAAATGGAGAATGGTGTACTCCCTACAATATGGTGCATCTTATCCATCTCCTTGAGTGAAACTCTGAAGGTTTCCTTTCATCAAAATATAAAATATACTTATATTAAACATGTTATATAACTAATTATCTCTTAGTCTACTATAGATGATGTTATGATGTTGTACTTGATCATTAAAATATTGGTATTAAACTATGATGTTGTCGACATTTACTATCCTGAATTAACCAACGTTTCTAAAAAAATTACCATTTGAATCTGTGGAAACATCACCTCCTTTTGATCATGATTCCATTACCACTTGAGGAATCCCATGATCATTTAATAATAATAATAATTTGAAACTAGAAATTGCAATATACATTAATGCCTGATTAAAAAAAATGCTTTTGTTATTGTGATGCATTACAATCCTAGAGGCACTACATGTATATCATATCAACCATGTTATTTATACAACCATGAAAAACATATCTATTCCAGAATTGATCCAACTTATACCACATTTTTAAAAATACAATATATCTTAAAAAATAGTAACCTTGAAGATTTGAAATCACTCACATTCAGCCGCTATTCAGACCATTCTCAAATATCCTTATATGTTTAGGTTCCCTCAACATACAAGGACACTCTCTCCATTACAGATATAACAATCCCAACCTTATAAGTCTCATAGTCATCATATTATTGATAATAGGAACATATCCTATGTCACACGCATCATCCACCGCTGAACTTTTCCACTGGACGATTCCTAACTCACTTACAAGAATAATAATAATGAGCCAATGTGGTATTTTAATGCCCAGAATTACTATTCCTATTTATTGAATGACGACCTGTGGTGGGTTGAAAACTCTCTCATTTTTAACCTCCCTTATAATTCCATAACCCTTCTCTATATCTTTAATCTTATTCATAATTTTTTAGGATCGATTCCCTTGAATCTAGGGTTTTATGAGTAAAAATTAATCAATTATATAGACACACATGTGACACTCAACCTAAGTCACATTCACATGAATATTATATACCAGTATAAAATCAAATACTATAACCTATCGTAAATGTTATAACACCCAATCTACTTTCGAACATTACCATATGAACTAGAATAACAGAACCTTCTATAACAATTCACGGCAACCAGGCTCACAAAAAATATCCCAATTCCCATATCACCGTACTATGGAAATGACCTATCTACATATACTTCACATACTCATGACACTTTTACAACGAAGTCATTAAAAACCACTTATGGTTTTATATGAACATATCACTCAAACTAGCTCAAAATTTAATTGATCACTATAAACTTTTATATAGATCATAACAGCTTTACTCATCCAGAATACATCATGTTTGAGAGTGTGTAATACAAAAATATTCTATAAAATTGTGAAAACACCTATCAAAATTGATTTTAAGATCAATGTAACCATACCTTTTATTGTACATTAGCCACTCCAAATATCACTGAGAACAATATTTTCACATATTTCTAATTACTATGAAAACTAAATCCCACATCACACCTCTTAGTAAAAGGAAATATGGTCGAATTAGCTACTATATGACTATCCATGCATTTTACAAGTCTAAATTTCTAACTCAATAATACAAAAATCTATGTGACTCCCATAACAAGGATCGCTTAATATATATTTACCCATCTACATGGTGACATTTCACCATAGAAGTGGTCTACTACATGACCAACCACTAAGATTGGGGTCATTTAAGAACTCATGGTTCCTACACAACTGAATGGTCTAAAAGGAAGTCCTAGAGAATTCATAGAATCTCATATAAGCTATCTACCGGTTTCCCAATCTCCATCGGTAATAGAAAAATATTCTAACACCTCACTCTAGAATAAGGAATCAACCCTAATGTTAGTTCAGACCTAAAATGTAACTTGTCTTGCCTACCTAACAATTATGTTAATGTAACAGACGAATAGGCCAACTAAGACGAATAAACAACATCCAAATTCCCTTTTAAGACATCAATCATGGATTTTAAAAATAAATCATACACTACGGATTTTTTTAAATCAAAAAAACCAAAATTTAATATTGGAATTTAATAAATTTAAATTTATTACACACATTTTATTGGAGTAGTGAAATAACCTAGAAAGTACCAGTTATACAAGAAATTATACATGAAACTTCATATAACTTACACCTCTTATCAATTAGGAATGTTATCTGATAATTTCATTCTAACCATTTAGTTATCTATAAGTTCTCATAGTTGGTCTCAATTAAAGAAAATTCTAATTTACAAGATATAGGTGACATAACATTTTAGGTTGAAACTGGCATTTCAATTAACTAAATCCTTGTAAAAATAATGTAAAAAATCATAAAACATAAATTTTATCGTGTATGGGAAACAGATATGTAGAATTATAACTTATATTTATCCAAAAAAAACATATAAGTTATTGTTAAAACATTATATAACCATCCCATTTAACATAAATATACCCCCAAGTGTTTTAAAGTAAGGAATGAAAGGAAATAATTGACCTATAAGGGTCACACTATACTAATTCAGGTTCAGTTATATATGAATCAATTCTTAATTAATGGAGAATTTTTTTTATAAATTTTAATTGGAATCCCATTTAAGTTAAACCCATTTTTAGTTATTTAATTTAATCAAAGTCCCATCAGAACCTTACTAGGTTTTCCCTTAAGCATTAACTTCTATAAATGATATACTTGGGCAAAATATTCATATAAATATTTAATTAGGTAGCTTTACATTCCCATTTAATAGAGTTATGATCATTTGTAAGAAGGAATTGAAATCCCATTTAACTAATATTCCTCATGAAACATTTAAATTTATATTTTTAGAATATAATGATATGATTGAGAAAAAAATGATCAAGTCTAACAGATAATGATTTAGTTATGCAGGAAGTCACTCCCAAGTTATGGAGGTAAATTCTCTATACAATACAATTTTAATCATGTTTTTTAGATATTCATAAGAAATAAATTTAATTACCCAAAAAATTACAATTCCTTTCCATTTTAGAAAATAACTTTTAAATTAATTTTATTAACCACTATAAAACTAGATCACTTGATATATTAATTTTATTTTTGATATATGAGAAAACAACATTTAGGTTGATGAAAACAATTTATTTAACCAGCCACATGGACTAACTAGAACAAGTAATGATTTCACATTTTAGGGAAAAATATATAAGGAAAGAAATATAACTAGAATGGAATATGTATAATCATTATAATGAAATGTGAATCTTTTGTTCCCAAAATTATTCATGAGAACACCTCATATTTTTCTATATAAGGATATAAGTTAAATCTTAAAATTCATTAATAAGAATAATTACAAACAATCATTAATGGTGAAATAATTTCCAACTTTAATAATGATCGACATGAACAATAATCCAATCCTTGGAAACATGAGAATACCTCTATGAATGGGTTGTTCATTACCAGATGTGATTCCAACAGATTTATATTCTCCTTTCCACCCATCAAAAATGTTACGAATAAAATGAAAAAATAAGGGAAAACATTGATACCACTTATTTATTTCTCATTTTTAGTTCACCCGTAAATATCCAGAACCTTTGGCAACATGGCCTTATGAATGACTCTACTTATTTGATAGGATTCTTACTAGAAGTGATTTATATTGATATTATGGTGGGGATACAAAAATATCTGAATAATTAATAAATAAGATGTGGAATAAATGAATAAAATTAATATTGAAAGGAAATAATAAAATATATTCAATAATAAAATGATATCATAGAAAGTTATAAATAACCAAGCATGAATGAATATTTTCTTACATAAATACAAAGTTATCATAAAAAACTAGTGATATATACAATTGGGATATACAGGAATTTCAAAAAAACAAAATAAATAAAAATACTCTAACTCTGAAAACTAACCTGAGTATATGCTCCACCACTACTCATATTCCATTTCCTAGTCCATAGTGAATAAAAATCAATGTTGAATTATCGAAGTCCTCAGCTAAAACATGTATATATTTATGGGTTCAAAATAAGAGCCTATAGAGGGTGACATAATAATTATGTAGGCCACAAATAATAGAATATAATTCATATAAATTCCACGAGTATAAAATTATGTATTGTTCATGTATATAAATATTGAATATAGAAAAAAATAATAACTAAAACCACATCAGCAATGGGAGGTTCTATTTGAATTCATGATCCTAAAATGGCATAAGAAGTTATTATAAGTTTTCTAAATCATGTTTAAACATCAATTTAAATGAATTTTAAATATAGGAAGCAATGGATGATAGTGCCAGCATATAATAGATCAAAAAACATTATAAACAACTCATCTTTATGGGGAAATCTTATTGTAACAACCCGATATTTTATGATAGTTATTCTTTTTGATTTTTTTGATGTAATATTTTTTATGCTACAACAAGATTATCTTGTGCTATATGCAACACCGTATTATCTTGAAGTATACGCAACACAATTCCTAGATTTTGTTACACACAATTTCATGTTCGTTTTATAATAGTCATTCAACACAACATTGAGTGTGTGTGTGTGTGTATGTCTATATATATATATATTCAATGTATAAATAAAATATGTTTGTATTTTATTATACGCAGCAACAAAGAAGTCTTGCACTACATGCAACCCTGATTTGGCTTGCATTACACGCAATCACGACCTTCCTCAATAGCGTGTGTTGTACCCAATACCGGGTTTCACTAAACAATGATATATGGTTATAATATTATCATGAACTAGCCGTTATGAATATTATTAACTATTTTTAAAATTTTATAACATTATTATTCATATTAATCATTTTCTAGAACATGGTATCAGAACAAAATAATCTTTTCAGGTAAAAAAGTATTTTTCAAAAAATGCTGTTTTGCCGCCTTTTGATGGAGCACCCACATTAAATCTAGTTTTGACATGTTTATAAGTTCAATTTGAAAAAATAATGTTCTTATTTGGAATCAGGATATAAAAATTTACTTTGGATAAAATTTTCATATTATTCTGATAACTTTCATAGTTTAATGAATAGTAAAAACACGATATATTTTAATTATAAAAACCTTTTTTCATCTAAAACTTTTATATGGTTAAATTATAATATTTAATGGTTTTAATGTATAAATAGAATATATTTTTACCATTTAATATAATTTATTCCATTATCAATGATTTTACATTGAATTCGTAGGTTAAATCAATTCAATCTTTTGCAATGCTTTAAACAAAAACATATTTTCATTCGACAACAGGATTAATTTTAATTTAATTTCTGCAACTTTTGTTTATTGAATTTGAAAAAATTGATTCCATATTTGGATTTAGTGGGTCCAAATTATGTTAATAGGTTACTTTTATTTTTTTGATATTATGAATAGTAACTACGGTAATTTTTATTTACTACAGTTAATGGTAAATCAGAAAATTAAGGGTAAAAATAAGATTATAAAATTACCCTAACACTTGACAAAATCCTATTGGATGACTAAAAGTAGACCCATATCACATAAGGGTCGAATTAGATTCATTTAATGGACTTTTTCCTATGAAAATTATTTAAATATTATTAAAACCAAAGAAAGTGACAACATGTCACTCTCTTAAATCTTTTAGGTATATTAATTTTAATTTAGTGATAAACTTCATGAATATTTGAATATGAATAGTCTCTAGAAATCTAATAAAATTATATATATCATATGAATTGTTTTTATAATTAAATAATTATCATTAAAGGTGACATAATAGTGATGTTGATATTATTTTATGAAGAGAAATATCAAATAAATGGTTTTAAAAATATTAAAATAAATATTATATGAACTAATTAAAGTGATCCACTAATTTTCTAGATACATATGACATTTTATGAATCTATTAAAACTTTTAGTTCGAACATATCTTCTGTATATATTTTATTTAAATTCAAATAAATGAATAGTGTCAAAATTGACACTATTGTTATTTTATAAAAATAACATATTATTAAATTGTTTAAAAGTCAAAAAAATTTTAAAAATTATAATTTTAAATTAATATAGTCTATAATGTCATAAAGTATCCAATTATGGAAAATTAGCAACACATAAGTGAATATTTATAACCATTTAGAATTTAGAATTTTATTACCACAAATAAAATTAATTAGATTAAATAAGGATAAATCAAAATGATAAGGTTTAAAATAAAATCAAAACATGTCTGAATTTGATTGGTTGATGAGATTACATCTCGATCTAATCTCATTTTCGAATTCAGTCATTTTTTGGAGGATTTTATGTGGGGTTTGAATTTATATTAAACTAATATTTTGAGGATTCCAAAGGAGCCCCTCTCCTCCCTTATAAAAGGGAACCTACTCCCTCTCATCTTTACACAACATTGAGCATTCAAGCTCATCTAACCCCTACCCATTTCCCTTCTCAAATTCCAAAGAAATATTCTAGAGGTCTTTTTCTTCTTCAAAGACAAATTCTAGTGCCCTAAGAGGAGGTCTCAAAGAGGCACTTCAAAGAAGAGGTAATGTCTGTTACCGATTCTTTCAAGATTATTCCTTCTTCAAATTATTATTATTTAGTTGTTTTATTATAAAGAAAAAACATATGTATCACTAATATACTAATATGTTATTATAACTATGAAACAACCCCATTTCACCTTCTATCCATCTAATGGAAAATGAAATCACGGCGCGTGCGTACGTACGGAATACCGTCTCCACGCTGTGGTGTAATCTGTTTTTCCAACACCACCTTACTTGGACGGGTATAATGGTGTAAATAATTACTATACATAGTTATTATAACATCATACTGATTCTGATATATTGTATCATCCACTCCAATCCAATTCAATAACTATGGGAATGATATCATCGCTCGTGCGTACGTACGGACTACCGTCTCCACGACACGATGAGATTAATTCTCAATTATGAACCATTCATGAATGATTATAAAGTATATATAATAAGTAATCATGAAATATATGACATAATAATACTGGATTTATTTATATATATATGTATGTCATCCAATTAATTCCATTCAATTCAATGAGGAAACGAAAAGAACGTTCATGAGTATGTATGGCCTACCGTCTCCATGAATGGTGTATTTATTTCCATTTATCTATCTATTATATATATTCTGAATATATATTATATATAAATCATGTTTTATATTCTGGAATTATGAAAATCAGGATATAAGTAATAATATGAAGAATGGCAAGTCGAAACACATACGATAAATGAAATGATTTTACCCAAAACGCTGCTTTAGCATGGAATTTAAAAACGAACGGGTAATAAAAAGTCATAAGTGAAACATATATGATATCATAAAAATGAATATGATTATGTAATTAGTAAATGACATTATTTAAATCATTATACAGTATGTTTAGATCCATATGAAGCATATCGAACATAAGGTAAGGGATAATGTTGAAATATCAATTGTTTTCTATCCGAGATTGCTTATACGTAAGTATTTAATGGGGTTATATTTATCATCCATATCCTTGTCATATAAATTTTTTTTCATGTTTTTTTAATGTTCTTTTTACCCATTTTTTGATTTTTACTACATGGTATGTATGGAATCTTTCTTTTACGAGGTACTTTTGGACTTTTCCAGCAAAAGTACGAGAAGAATGTTTTTTTAACTTGTTCAACATGAAATTATTTTTACAGTTTCATAAAGCCTTATTTTCATGAATAATTCTCCAAATGATTTCATGAATATTTTGAACAAAATCTTTTTCTTTTAAAATTTCAGGACATTTTGTGAAAGGAAATTTATTTTTAAGAAGAAAGGATATTTTCCTCAAGAATTAATTTCAAGTGTTTTATCAAAACCATTTTCCATCTAAGATGACATTATTTCATATATATATGGTTAAAGAATAAAGTATCTATGATTTACATGGTTTCACATTTCTTATGATGAAATGATATCCATTTGTTTTATATAGATTATGTTATGATGGGATGATGTTTATGAAACCCATTTTATTCTTTGGGTTATGATGAATGATTTATGTTTATGTTGTGGCACAAGTAAGAATGATTTCATTATGAGATGTGTGGGACCTATATCTCCCTCCAATGCATTGGGTAAAGATTTATATCTCATAAGATAGACATGGCTGGAACGATAAGTTAATCTGGTTCAGTTTTACAGGACTGAAACGAGGAGTGAACTCGATTCAGAAAGGGACTTTGTCCACTAAGATGGTCTTGGCAGCAATGCCTTGGCTACTATGGAAATCATGACATGTGATAATTTTTTTCCACAATTACATGTTTTATTCCCAATCTATTTTATCATGATTGGTGTTCCTTAATGATATATGTTTTACGTACTTCCAAGATTTATTTCTTTGCTCAAGGTTTTTGATGTCAAGGTTTTATGTTCAAGTTTTTGCATTAAAATGTTTATGGATTGTTTTATGTTCTCTATGCTTACCCTTATTGAGCATTTGATCTCACCCTTTATATGTTTTATTTTTCCCAGGATATAAAGAAAGGTTTTATGTTAGAAAATAAAAGGGGATGATTTTTATGGAGAAGTTGAGGATCTTTTACCATGATTACAAGATTATGTTCCAAGTTTCAAAGACACTAAAGTATTACGGTCCTTGTGTGTCTGATTTTGTTATGTATTAAGTATTCCACAAAATTAATGTAATGTCCATGTACGTCAAGCTTTGGGTGTCTACAGTTGGTATCAGAGGAATGGTTTAGTCATCCTTTGGAAACTACGATGCGAAAATGTTAATGAGATCCCTAGAGATATTTCTAAGGTACATCTAGGGATGTCCCTAAGGATAAGTATGCATATAAGATATAGTCCTAGAACTATAGTAACGATCTTAGAATTTAACCTAAGCTGTTAGATATTAAGGGTACTCCCCCTTTATTATGTTGTTTTCCTGAGCATGATTTTTTCCTCTCACGCTATGCTTTTTGGGTTTTAGACGGTGGCTGTAACCCGAAGGAACCTTGTGGATCAATGTAATGGACAATGCAATGATTTTCCTCCTGAACAAACCAATGTTATAGGAGATGGAGTTAAAAACCTTTTTTCTATACTTACACAAGCTATGAATCATTCTGGACTTCCAAATGAGTAGAGAAGGGAACAATATTCTATTGAGTCCTTCATGAGGCAACATCCACCTTCTTTCAGTGGGTCTTATGATCCACTTGTTGCTGAAAATGGATTAGTACTGCTGAAAAGATATTTTCAGTTCTTAAATTTCCTAAACATGATAAAGTTATCTTAGCAGTATATCGTTTGGAAGGTGAAGCTGATAAATGGTGGAATCTTATCAAGAATACGAGGCCAAGAGGTGAAATTGGGTCCATGGAATGGGATGAGTTCCAGAACTTATTTTTCAATAAGTACTTCCCTCGTATTCTTCGAACAAAGACGGAGAAGGAGTTTCTTGAACTAAAGTAGAAGTATGATGAATCTGTTGGTATATACGAAGCGAATTTTACAAGACTGGCAAGGTATGCATCTGTATTTACCATCCAACCTAAAAGTAAAGTTGATCAATTTTTCAGTGTCTTAAAACAAAGTCTTCGAAGGGAATTAGATATAAGAGAAATCAGTAGCTATGATGAAATTTTACATTGTGCTATCAAGGTAGAACTGGAATTTGGTGTAACATATCCATCTTATGGTTTTGAAAAGAAATGAAATATGGAGTTCAAGGAAAAATCTCAGAACAATGGTGAAAAGAAGATGAATGTTTCTTTATGCTCAAAGTGTGGAAAGAAGCATGGTAGAGATTTCCTAAAAGGTACTAGAAAATGTTTAAGTGTGGAAAAGAAGGTCATCGATCAGTTGATTCTCGAAGTAATAGTAAAAAGGTTTCTAATGATGTGAATAGAGAATGGACTACAGAAAAGTCTCCACCAACACTTCAATACTTCAAGTGCAAGTAAATGGGGCATTGTGCAAATAAATGCCCTAATCCACGGGTTAATGATGATCAACGTGAGAAACCTCTTAAGGAATAGGATAAAGGGATGTCCCATGTGATCACAATTTGTGATGTTGAGTATGAAAATAATATGATAGTAATCATGAGATCATGATTGATATAGGGAATAAGTGATATCATGCTTTGAGTATATAGAAATTTTGGATTTTAGTATGTGGAAAGAGTTAACTTTTGACAGCATTCATGTTTTCACTAAGGTTCTATGGTAATTTTTGTTTCAAGAGAATATATGACCAAGGTATTCATGTGTTTGTAATGCAACCAACAAGACATATCTTATGATATATGTGAGATAAATGCTTATATTCACATTCTTGGTAGATAATAATTCTAGTAATTGTTTTCATTATACTATGAGATTGGACCAAAGTATTTTAGATAAGCCTAAAGATTGAAATGGATTATGTTGAACATAAGTTAGTTTAAGGCTAGAATTGTTTTCGATATTATTCATGGATTGTCATAATGATGTAATTTTAGAAAATGGACAACCTGCAGGACGGTCGACAACCCATCGCATCAGAAAAGGATGTTGGAATCGAACCCACAACCGAAGTGCGACTGGCCTTTATCGCATACCACTAGCCTATAAGAATTCACTGGTTAGTATAAAATAGTTTTATTTTATTAAGCGGTATGATATATTAAGTATAAGTTCATTTTTGGAATCGTATATGATTAACCTCACCATAAATGGACTTATGTATATTTGATAACTTTTGCTAACCTTTTGTTTAAAACAGATGGAATGACCCATCATTCTATCACATGATCTGTTAACACTTCACGAATAAAAAATTCAACTCCATTTCTTTAATAGATGAAGTGGAAATTGTTCAATTCACGAACAATGGTGAGATTGTACCAAAATCATGTAATTATTTCTTTTAATTCATCTACTTTAGGGATATGATCTTGAAAACCAAAAATGTTTTCCTAGTGCCCTTATATCCGATGAATCAGATGGTGCCTCAGATCATCACAAATCTATGGCTTTTTGATTGTTCGATTTTTCATAGCCATGCTCTCTACCACTCTCCATCAGAACATGATGGTTAGATTTCTCTTCCATATCCATATTTTCACCTATGTGGAAACCCAGTGATTAGTTAATTTGGGTAACTGTTAAGTTTCATACTTTAGTTGTTAAAGTTAAAATTTGGTATTTCATTTTACGATGTGGGTTTCAATTAAAGAAAATTTCAAGTATAAAACCATGTATAACCTCGACGAATTTCAAAAGAGAAATTCATTTTAAGTGGGGTAGAATGTAACAACCTGATATTTTATGATAAGTATTCTTTTTGATTTAATTGATGTCATGTGTTTTATGCTTAAAAAAATTATCTTGTGCTATACGCAACACCGTATTAGCTTTAATTATATGCAACACTATTCTTAGATTTTGTTACACACAATTTCAAGTTCATTTTATAATAGTCATTCTACGCAACATTGAGTGTGTATATATATATATATTCAAAGTATAAATGAAATATGGTTGTATTTTTTTATACTCAACAACAAAGGAGTCTTTCACTACATGCAACCCTGATTTGGCTTGCATTACACGCAATCGTGACCTTCCTCGATAGCATGTGTTGTACGCAATACCAGGTTTTCACTAAACAACGATATATGGTTATAATATTATCACGAACTAGCTGTTATGAATTGTATTAACTATGTTTTGAATTTTATAACATTAATATTCATCTTACACATTTTCTAGAACATGGTATGAGAACAAAATAAATTTTTCGGGTAAAATAAGTATTTTTAAAAAAATGCAGTTTTGCCGACTTTTGATGGCGCACCCACTTTAAATCTAGTTTTTTCACATGTTTATAATTTCAATTTGACAAAATAAAGTTATTCTTTGAAATCCGGATATAAAAATTTACTTTGGATAAATTTTTCATATTATGCTGATAACTTTCATATTTTAATGAATAGTAAAAACACGCTATATTTTAATTTAAAAATTCTTTTTTCATGGTAAAAATTTATAAGTTTAAATTATAATATTGAATGGTTTTAAAGTATAAATAGAATATATTTTTACCATTTAATATATTTTATTTCATTATCATTGATTTTACATTGAATTCATAGGTTAAATCAATTCAATCTTTTGCAATGTTTTAAACAAAAACCCGTTTTCATTCAACAATGGGATTAATTTTAATTTAATTTCTGCAACTTCTATGTATTGAATTTGAAAAAATGGATTTCATATTTAGATTTAGTGGGTCCAAATTATGTTAATAGGTTACTTTTATTTTTTTTGATATTATGAATAGTAATTATAATAATTTTTATTTACTACAGTTAAAGGTAAATCTGGTAATTAAGGGTAAAAATAAGATTATAAAATTACCCTAACACTTCCCAAAATTCTATTGGTTGTCTAAAGGTTGACCCATATCACCTAAGGGTCGGAATAGATTCATTTAATGGTCTTTTTTCCATGAAAATAATTTAAATATTATTAAAACCAAAGAAAGTGACAACATGTAACTCTCTTAAATCTTTTAAGTATATTAATTTTAATTTAGTGATAAACATCATGAATCATAAAACATTAATAGTCTCCAGAAAGCTAATAAAATTATCTACATCATATAAATTTTTTTATAATTAAATAATTTTTATTAAAAGTGACATAATAGTGATGTTGAAATTATTTTATTAAGAGAAATATCAAATAAATGGTTTTAAAAATATTAAAGTAAATAATATATGAACTATTTAATGTTCTCCACTAATTTTCAAGATACATAATACATTTTATGAATCTATTAAAGCTTTTAGTTTGAACATATCTTCTATATATATATTATTTAAATTCAAATAAATGAATACTATCAAAATTGTCACTATTGTTATTTTATAAAAATAACATATTATTAAATTGTTAAAAAATCACAAAAATATTTAAAAATTATAAATAGAAATTTAAATATTCTAAAATATCATAAAGTATCCAATTATGGAAAATTAACAACACATAAGTGATTATTTATAACCATTTAAAATTTAGAATTTTATTACCACAAATAAAATTAAATAAATTAAATAAGGATAAATCAAAATGATAAGGTTTAAAATAAAATAAAAACATGTCTTAATTTGATTGTTTTATGAGATTACAACACTATCTAATATTATATTCTAATTGAGTCATTTTTGGAGGTTTTTATGTGGGGTTTGAATTTATATTAAACTAATATTTTTGAGGATTCCAAAGGTGCCCCTCTCCTCCCTTATAAAAGGCCACCTCCTCCCTCTCATCATTACACAACGTTGAGCTTCAAACTCAGCCAAACCATTCCCATTTCCCTTATCAAATTCCCTATAATATTCTAGAGGTACTGGTCTTATTCAATGTCAAATTCTAGTTCCCTAAGAGAAGGTCTCAAAGAGGCGCTTCAAAGAAGAGGTAATGTCCGTTACCAATTCTTTCTAGCTTATATCTTCTTCAACTTCTTCTTCTTTAGTTTTTTCATTATAAAGTAATAACATCCTTATCACTAATATACTGATATTTTATTATTAATATGAAACAACCCGATTTCACGTTCTATCCATCCTATGGAAAATGAAATCACCGCGTGTGCGCACGTACAGAATACCATCTCCACACCGTGGTGTAATCTGTTTTTCCAACACTACCTTACTTGGAAGGGTATAATGGTGTAAATAATAACTATACATAGTTATTATACCATAATACTGATTATTATGTATTGTATCATCCACTCCAATTCAATTTAATAATTATCAGAACGATATCATCGCTCGTGCGTACGTACAGACTACAGTCTCCACGACGCGTTGAGATTCATTCTCAATGATTAACCATTCATGAATGATTATAAAGTATATATAATAAGTAATCATGAAATATATGACATAATAATACGGGATTTATGTATATATATATGTATTTCATCCAATTAATTCCATTCAATTAAATGATGAAATGAAAACAACGTTCATGCGTATGTACGGCCTACCGTGTCCATGAATGGTGTATTTGTTTCCATTTATCGATATATTATATATATTCTGAATATATATTATATATAAATCATGTTTTATATTCTAAAATTTTGTAAATCAGGATATAAGTAATAATATCAGGAACGACAAGTCAAAACACATACGATAAATGAAATGATTTTACCCAAAATGCTGGTTTAGCATGGAATATACAAATGAACGGGTAATAAAAAGTCATATGTGAAACATAGATGATATAATAACAATGAATATGATTATTCAATAATTCAATGACATTATTTAAATAATTATACAGGAGGTTCGGATCAATATGAATCATATCAAACATAAGGTAAGGGATAATGTTGCAATCTCAATTGTTTTCTATCCAAGATTGCTTATACGTAGGTATTTACTGGGGTTATATTTATCATCCATGTACTTATTTTATAAAAAAATTCATGTATTTTTAATTTCCTTTTTACCCATTTTTGACTTTTACTACATGGTATGTATGGAATCATTCTTTTACGTGGTACTTTTTGACTTTTCAGGAAAAAGTACGAGAAGAATTTTTTTTTAAATTATACGGCATGAAATGATTTTTACGGTTTTATAAAGCCTTATTTTCATGAATCTTCCTCCAAAAGATTTCATGACTATTTTAAAAAAATCTTTTTCTTTTAAAATTTAATGAAATTTTGTGAAAAGAAATTGATTTTGAAAAAGAAAGGATATTTTCTTTAATAATTTATTTCAAGTGTTGAATCAAACCCATTTTCCATCTAAGATGACATTATTTCATATATGTATGGTTCAATTATAAAGTATCTATGATTTACATGGTTTCACATTTCTTATGATGAAATGATATCCATTTGTTTTATATGGATTATGTTATGATGGGATGATGTTTATGAAACCCATTTTATTCTTTGGGTTATGATGAATGATTTATGTTTATGTTGTGGCACAAGTATTAATGATTTCATTATGAGATGGGTGGGACCTATATCTCCCTCTAATGCATTGGGTAAAGATTTAAATATTATGATATAGACATGGCTGGAATGGTAAGTTAATCTGGTTCAGTGTTACAGGACTAAAATGAGGAGTGAACTCGATTCATAAAGAGACTTTGTCCACTAAGATGGTCTTGGCAGCAATGCCTTGGCTACTATGGAAATCATGACATGTGCTGAATGGTTGCAACAATTACATGTTTTATTCCCATGCTATTTTATCATGATTGATGTTCCTTTATGATATATTCTTTACATAATTCCAAGATTTATGTCTCTGTTCAAGGTTTTTGATGTTTAGATTTTATGTTCATGTTTTTGCGTTCAAATGTTTATAGATTGTTTTATGTTCTCTATGCTTACCCTTACTGAGCATTTGAGCTCAGACTTTATATTTTTTCTTTTCCCTAGGATATAATGAAAGGTTTTGGGTATGAAAACAAAATGGGAGGATTTTTAAGGAGAAGTTAAAGATCTTTCACCACGATTAGAAGATTATGTTCCGAGTTTCCAAAGACACTAAACTATTATGGTCCTTGTGTGTCTGATTTTGTTACATATTAAGTATTCCGCAAAAGTAATGTAATGTCCATGTAGGTCACCCTTTGGGTCTCTAAACTTATGGGAACCTACCTTATAAAAATTAATTTTCACTCATCCAAAATAGGAATTTAATTTGACCTGAAATAAGAAAAATTTGATAATTAGTCAAAATACCTAAATATAGGGCATTATAGATTGTGTGAAAATAAAATCCAATTTAGTAAACAAAATCTATGAAAATAATCAATAGAACAAATATACTTACCAAGGGTATTCAAACATGACTAATAACATTAAATTCTGAGTTTGGAAGGAGGATATATCCCAAATCATTGGAGAGGGAAGGGTAAAAACACTCTAGTTGTGGGGCTATTGTGTATTAATTAGAGAGGAAAGGTTATATTTTTGGTTAAAAGTAAAAATTGAATAATTTCCATTTCCTAGATTTTCAATGGGAACATGGTTTGGCCACATGGTTTGTCTAATTGTATACTAAACTTGTGTACCCACAGTCCAAAGTCATATAGAATCACATAACTAGTCACATGGATAGACATATCATGAACAACTCATTAAGTCTCACATTCCAAGATCACCTCTATGCATGACTAGGTGCATGATTACTCAAACCGTTCACAATCCACACACCTCACCTATGCAATTTATTAGAGAGTTTTCCATATCCATGAATCCTCAGGTTCATTGCTAGAAAATTCTTATGACACCCCTATAAGGATGTATAGTATGGGGGCATGATTATTAGTAATCACTTGCTTACCATGTGAATCCCCTTATCTTTATAAAAAATAGTATTTTAATCCGTACACCACTAAAATTCATCGAGACATTTTAGAGAACTTTTTATCCTTGAACCACATCCAAAAAAACACATTATGTTATCCAAGTGCCACCCCTTATCTTTACAAAAACAATTTTTTTAATCATGATGCTCCCAGAATAAATATGGACTTTTGAGGCACATTTTGAGCCTTAAACCACTTCAAAAAAATTCACATTTATGTTCTCCAAATCTTTAAATCACATTATGAATCTCAGTATGAAATTCATCCTATCCACCAAATGAATAACACAAATTTAATTTGAAATTACAATAAAAGAAACTTGATATCTTACAGGAATAATTTTACTCTAAACTGAAATCATACAAGATAAAATCCTAAATCCTTGATCTTAATTCTATAGAGGTGAGTGATTATGAGTTTAGTGTATATGAAAATCAAATGAATGATATGCATATTGTTCAATGTTTAATTTATTCATCTATTTCTATTTCTATCAAGATGTTTCATGATAAAATGGATTCCAATAACAATAAGAAACCTATCCATGATATTTATGAAGAGTTATTTAGACATTAACCAGTTTGAGATTCCCAAAGAACTCTTCATGAGAAATAGCAAAGAAGGTGTGTCACTTGGGCATCAGGTAGTAAAATGTTTTATCTACATTGGGATCCTAGAGGCTCAAGGGTTTAAAACACAAAAATAAATTTGAAATGATCTCATTATTTCATCATTTCATTAGATACTATCTAGTGTTTTTTAAAATTTCAATATGAATAACACAGATAAGTATCACCAAGATCTTCTCACTCTACATATCCATGTTTATAATGATATAATGTGTCAAAATCCTAATGTCTTTATAGTGTAGAAAAAGGAAATTCTAGGATAAGATATCTATGACCAACTCTATTTCAATATATCCTTCACAACACCCTTCAATGATTTGGAGGATGAAGGGGAATGTAATAGAAAAGAAACTTTTTATTTATTATGTTGTAAGAGAGGCCACTGAAAGAAAAAGCACACTTCAGTGAAGAAGTAAGGGGATGCTTTTGGTTCCGTCTTTCTCAATTATAATATAACTATTTCAAAAAATTATTTTTCATATGTATCATGTAGTGTTATTAAATGTTTTAAAATACATCAACCAAATACATTAGGGAATATTTCTCAAATGAAATATATTTACGAGTAGCAAATAGGGCCAGACTTGCAGTTGTTTTTTTGGGGAATACCATGTCATGTAGTCTACTATCGTGATATTGGTTCAAAAATATGGTTACTATGTTTTTTCATTGACCAAACAAATTATTTAACTGTTTTGAATTGACATAGATTATTTTATTTACCTGTTATAAAATAAAAGTTTATTCTTTTATAAATAAATTATTTTTTAGGATAAATGATATTCAAATAATTGCCTTTATGTGGTGGATTATGAAAAAAAGTAATGTAAATCAATAACTATGTATTTCAACATGACTAATACCACACCCAAATATCGAACCATTCTATATATCTTATAAACTAAAAGCGTTTGACCAAAATACACCAAGATGGATATATTGATTCATTTGTTATGAAACAACATGGTTTATATCCTGGATGATTATATGGAGAAATGAACAAATCACCATTTACTAAAAATGGGGAAAGTGACATGGAGCTTCATGTTTTGGTTTATACTAATGTTTGGGGAAATTTTCAAGTTGAATCCCATGGTGGGTACTCATACATCATAAAATTTACTAATTACATTAATTTATATGTATATTTCTACTTAATGAGATATAAGTTAGATTTTTTTTATGCATTGATGGAATATAAGATTGAAGATGAGCTCCATTATGGTAAAATATTATGATTCTATACTTATAAATGTAGTAGAACATCTTAATCAAGAAATTATTGATTATTTGTGGGAGATTTTGATTCTATCAAAACTCACTCCTTTTACACCACTATATAATTGTGTATGTTAAAGGATAACCACTTCCTCTTGGATGTGGTATGATAGACGATGAGTCAAACAAGTCTTCAATTATCATTTTGGGGACACATATTATAGACAATAAGAAACATTCTAAAATTCCTACCAAAATAATTGGAAAACAATATTCTATTTGAACCGTGAATGTATATAATCACATGATGTCTATTGTATGAGTATAGGGATATGAATAATTTTTTATATCTATTTTTGGAATCTAAAATTCTCACCAAGTCACTATGTGTATCTTTATACAATACCCCAATGAAAAAGTAGGTATTAACAGTATAAACATCCAATAAGAAGGTTTTAGTTAATAGTCATACCTCCTTTCATTAATGTGATCTCATATCTAAAGGTGATAGTGGGATTGATATAGAATCCAATGAAGTTTAAGCTCAAGATACACAAGATTTCACCTCAATACAGATTCCATAAAGCCCTATAAAAGTGGATGATCTGAAGAAAAAAGTAATATGTAGGATTTGGAAAGAGGTTAGTGAACCATAATGATTTGTTTTCTAGCCACAAAAGGATGGTTCCTAATTATTAGTCGATAACAATAATCTAATAACCTACGAAGAAGACGTATGTGGCATATAAAATTTTACCTGAAAATAAGGTATGAATTATAAAATGGATTCCACATACCAAACCCATTTATGGGTTTTGGTATATCCTTATGTGTATGTAAATCCATTTGTTTTAAATGAGTATTGAAAAAAATAGGGAATGAATAGACATGTCAATATCTTTAAGGAATTATATGTTGTATTAGGAGTTAAAAAACATCAAAGAATAAATTTTGATGATATATTTTGAACATTTTCAATTATAAAATAAATTATAATTTCATATTCCACAGAATCTTACAATGACTTGGAAATTTTATATATGGATATCAAAACAACATTCTATAATGGGTTCATATAGCATGATGTCTATATTGAACAACATAAAGGGTTTATGACTCTAAAGGATGAAAACAAAGTATAAATGTTACAGAGATCCACATATGAATTCAAGAAAGCATCCAAGTCGTAGAACATTTGGATTTATGAAGCGATAATGAAATTGTGTTTTATAAAGAATGAACTTTATCCATTTATTTATAATAAATTTAATATAAGTGAAATCATTTTTCTAATAGTTTATATAGATGACATACTACTCATTAAAAAATAAATACAAGACATACTATATATTAAATCTATGTTGAATACATTCTTAAGCATGAATGACATAGGTAAAGTGACATAAATTATTTGGATCAATATCCATCAGTATATACCTAATAGGCTACTATGACTAAGTCAATGTAAATACATTAGAATGATACTGAAGATATTCAGAATGGAAGAGTTCATGTAGTGATTATTTTATGTGTAAAATGACATTCATCTTTTTGTGAAACAATTACCTTCGATATATGAGGAAATATATCATATAGAAATGATTTCATACACATCACTAAATGTGTTGGTCATGTATGATATGTTATATAGAATGGTAAATGTCGCCTATGCCTTAATTAAAGAAGAAAGATGTTAGGATGACCTAGTTTAATTTAATTACATTCAAATTAATGATATACATAAAGTATTTGATGAATAGTAAAGATATGTTAGTGGTTTGTAGATGAGGTGAAGAAATTTTAATAAGGTTATATGAAGATATGCATTTTCAAATAGATCATGATGATCTGAAAATAAAGTCTGGATATATCTTCACCCTCAATGGATATTTTTGTGTGATTTGATACCTTAGGGGAAGTTGTGGTTGTGGATTATATAGTAGATTATGAGTACATTTCACATTCTGATGATGTTGAGGAATCAGTTTTGATTGAAAAAATAATCCAACTTCTTTACATGGTGTAATTTTTTATAGAATTTATCACACATTATTGTGATAATACTTCAGTGGTGGATCTTACAAATGATCTGAGGTCACATTAGCAGCATATGCAAATAACTTAAAAATATTATCTATTGAGGGATTTTTCTTAGCGAATTGGCATCGTAGTGTTATGAGTTTCAAAATAATAAATCATGAAACAAAACTTGAATAAACATATAACATAGTTTAAAAATAATCACCATGTGAGAGCTAGCACACTAAAATTCTTTAGTAGTTGGATCTGGACCAACTGGGATACTTTTGGAGTGTGCATCCTAGAACCAAGTAGTGTTGATTTGGATATCATTTTAAATAAATTAATGTTATATTATTATAATATTTCGTTATATATAATTCATATTTGTAGGTTTATTTCATGTAATAATGTCTGAGAGTATCTTTCGTATTGAAAATGTCCTAGAAATTCCCTTCTATGATGATAATGTAAAAAATCAGTGATGATAATCAAAAAATATTTTTATTTTTGTGAAATATTGTATGATGGTGAAACAATTATATTGACTATTATTTGTTAATAATAATAATAATATGATACTTTATCTCATAATGTTTCAATATAGTTGTCTCCAATACTATAGATAATGAGAACACACCCTCCTATAGGAAATCAATGTATTTTTAGGTCATTCAATTTTCCCATAAACATGAATGTGTAATAATAAATAGACATTAATTATATTATTAATACATATCTTGACTCATACAAGGTTATTTATTACTATAAACCAAAGAATGATATTTCATTGGGAACTTGGGAATATTGGCTTCGTCAAAAATGATATGTTATTAAAGAATATGCCAATAATGTTTTTGTAACTTCTATTTTCTAGAAGTTGATATCTCATCACAATGATTGAAATGGAACCATCAAAGTAAATTCCATTCCTATTTTGTAATGATTTTTTTATCTCACATGTCAATAAAAAATGTATCAAGAATATAGTTTGGTGACATATGTGTGTATCCTATATGATGCAATATCTTGAAAAGTATTTTATAGTACATAATTATCATTTTTATGTTGTTTTTTAATCATGAAATATCTTATTATTCATTGGCTCTGATGACCCATTTCTAGATAGTTATTTTAGGATTTAGAGAATCTGACCTAATACCACTTGGGGAGAGGTCCATATTGTCACCAACAAAGTGTTTCCGTTGATATCAATTAAATATTATTCTCATTTATCCATTGAAAGAAATAATATTTTCCAAACTGAGTGAAAATAATTATTCAAGATTTATTAACTAATTTCAAATTTTAAATAAATATATGTTTACAACGTAATTATTTAATTAGTTGAATATGCATATATATTATTTATCATTGTTCACACCATAATAGATATTTATTTAGTTATTAAAAAAATATTTCATTTTATTATGAAAATATTAAAGAAATATTTATTACCTGCTCTGTGAATAGAATATTTATTTATTTAATGATTGAATAAAAATTTAATAAAAATATATATTTCGATATTTGATAAATTATGTGGTGGATGCGCATACTGGGATTTGTTATGATGATAAGTAGTAATTTTCATGACTTTAAAATAGCATTTATCATTTCACTTTTCAATAATCCCCATGAAATAAAATAATAAAATTATATTATTAACAAACATGGGGTTTCTTAGGGTTTAATATTTTATTAATTTTCAATTGTGTAGTTAATTAAATAATATACCCAAATCCTTGGTATATAAATTGGGTACATTGAAATTATAAATAAGTTAATTCATTATGTACAATATATTCCTCTATAGATCCTCCTCCTCCTCTCATCAGATCACAAATGAGAAGAGAATGAGAGATTCCAAAATTCATAATGGAATCTGATGTGATCAATGGTGAATAACATAATATGATCAAATAGTTATTCTAGCACTAGAAAATTCATCAACATAGCTCAGATATTGAAGGTTCCTTTGTTGGTCACCATTATATGGGATCTACATTGGGTATTAACAATGATACAATGCTACACTAATCATGTTGTAATAATCAAAATTCTCAATATTGAATGTTATCAAAATAGAGTTAACCGTTATTGATGTGCCTAAATTAATTATAAATTTCATGTCCAAATATATTCTCCAGGTTATGGTTATTATGTTTTCAATATTATTTTTTAGAAAAAATTCATTGGTCTGTAAATTTACATCCTATATAATAAAAAAGATCAGTCGAATCCAAAAAAATCCATGTTTTCCATTCTCTTTATATGAGTTTCTATTAAATCTAAAATCATAAATAGGGTAGTACAGTATCGACTCAATCTTCACTCAATGCATGATGAACATGCATATGACTGAACTCCTTGCTAGAAACACCAGGGGAATATGTTTGGGATAATTCATATGATCTTCTCCAAAAATAATGAATTATTTTATTATATTTATATAGGTTTTTAAAATAAAATATTTCTCACTAACCATTTGAAATACATTTTTACTATTTCCAAAAGGAATTTTTATATCATAATTTTAAAAAACTAAATGATGGTAAAAAATTATAGTTTTCACTTAATAAGGGTACTTATTTGAACATTATGAATCAATAAGTATTGCCTATATGAATCTCGTATTATCATATAGTGGTTCTTATTAATTCATTTACTATAGAATTCTATTGAAAATCTGTATAACCTAATTTTCTATAACAAAATTATTATATAATATGTTTCATTGATAAATTATTTCATGTATTTACAATATGTTCATCCTTGAATACTATACCATGTGTATCAAATTCTCATTCAGTATATGATGGAATGCATCAAAAATGTGTATGATGGATGGGTCCTATAATTACATAGTCCTATGTTCACTTGTAGGTCTCACGAGGAAAATAAAATAATGCACTGTGATTCTTTTATTCTATTATGTATGATATCATGGAACGTGGCCTTATCATTTTGTTTATCATGTTAAAAATTATTAATTCACGCTATTTATATCATTATGTTATTATTTTCTCATTTATTTCCTTTACCATTCTTTGATTATGTCATGAATATATATTCATTGATATAGTACAAATTTTTTCTCATTTTATTTTTTATTCCATGTTAGATTCTATTATATGAAATCCCCTCCTGAGAATTCCCCCCCTTCCTTTTCATTTGTTTTGAATTTCCCATTGTGATGATGTGGACTAATATATTTGAATGGCCCAATATATTATAGGATTAAATTAGGATATACAATTTAATTTTTTAATTTTCCAAGATATAATATAATATTTATGTATATAGTCTGTTGAGGACTAATTAACATAAATCATTGGAATTTAATCACTTATATTATGATTAACATGTCAAAAAAACCAACAACTCTAGGTGAATAGGGTTCTGTTAATAATAAAAATAATATAAAGCCATATACAAACCACAAATACCTAAGTAATGTATAATGAAATTCTTTTTTTTCATAAATTTTTAAATTGATGAAATCAAATAACTACAATGCCAAATAATTCATTTATATCTCCATAATATAAAATTCAAAACACCACTAAAAAACACAAATCACGTTTGGAGCTCTGGTAAATTTATAACACCACAAATTATATCCAGATTAAATGAAACTTTTTATAAAAAGTATGGTTGATTATATAAATATACCCAATATGTACTTTCCCAATACTCTCAACTATTCATGTAAATAAAACATGCATACACATCTATGAATAAAGTATGAACCGCATGATAATTGTATAAGATCCCCAAAGTATGACCCAAAATTCATATCCATCCCCATTCCACATTATAAAGAATTCATGGTTTTCAAACCATCACAAATTTACCATAATATAAATACCACTAATCTAGTATTTAATCTAGGTTTACATAATTTTATACTCATAAAGACCTCATAGAATAATATACTTGTTTGGTAGATCCCCACCAAAAATAGCATCCACTATTACTTATCACCCATCATCAAGGAATGTACCCACAAAAAAACCATCCTCCTCATTTGTAAATTCGTTTTGAATCCATAAACTGGTAGAGAAACTCATTATTTTTAGTATTCCACATGTAGGTAATCTCCCAACATCAACCCATCATAACTGATATATAACAAGATTTTAATTAACATACCTCATGGAGTCCTAAGATTTCTTGGTATCAAATAATTTATATTCTCCCTAACTAATCCATAATTAATTTCACAACATCACAACCACAAGTTACAACACACTGCCAAAAGGTATCCATATCATCAACATCCTCAGAATCAAACATCATTATATCTCTAACCTTGTAAAACAACATATATTCACTTAAATTGATATTATAGATTAAATAATGATACCATAAATTCATACAAAACTATTTGATATGAAATTAAATAACAAGATTGATGTTCCCAATTTTTTTACACATTTTTAAACATTCTATTGATCATAAAAACATGTTTTCACTAGATATATGTTGATTTGTAGTTCAAATGATTTATTATGGTGTTCAAGGTAATTTTTAGGGTTTTTATGTTCAATGTCATAAATCATGATAGATCAAAACATATATTAAAATATAAATTGTGTGTAATTATTACACACATTGTGTACCATTTCCCTGACATGGATCAACCTGACCCAGTACACACCCATGTTACTAGCCAATATTCACACGTTGTGTAAAATATATTTACATACCATCTACCCCTGTCCAGAAGCGTCTAGTTGATAAAGATGATACCACATGCCATGTGGGACGACGATGCATGACATTTACCCCCACCAACCGACCGTTGAGGCATTAAAATTCAAGGTTGGCATCGGAGATCACCTAACAGTGGAAAAAGAGGATCCATGTCACGTTGTCCTCACTACACACTGTGTACTTTATGGTACATAGTGTTTATTTTTTAATAAAATAAATAAGAGGGAATGCCCTCCAAATTCAAAAACACAAAAGGAGGTAAAAACTAGATACTCACAATGGAAGAAGAAAGGAGGGAGAAGAAGAGAAAGAAAGAGAAAGAGGGAAGAGAAGAGAGGAGGTGATGCCACTCTACCTTCTTTACAATCTTCAATTTAAAGTAGCTATTATGTTATTTTAGTTATTAAGAGTGTAATAATCGTTAGCTACACCATCTTAAGCTAAATACCCCATGTGATTGGGCTCTAGATGATTTCGTATTGTTATTAATTAACTATCTTATTCTATTTTTGTTATTTATGTTTCTCTCAAAATCCCTCGAAATCTATTTCTAAATACCATTTGAAATCACGTATAAAAAAAAGAATGTAATTTCATGGGAGATTCGTAGGAATTATAATAATGTAAACCCATGATCATTGGGTTTACATATCGTCTCAAAATAGAATATAATTAATTTAATAATAGGAATAAAATTTCAGTACAAGAAATTAGTCTTTATTGATTCAAATGAAACTCACCAGACCAAGGTGGTTTTGTTATAGTCGAAACCTAGAGCTATAAGTTATTACAAACAACATAACCTAATAAGAAAATTGATTTATCAATCACCATAAAAATCCTCAACACTAATTTATTCTTCACAAGTATCATCAGAATCAAGTTTATGTTTTTCTTATTCATTAAGGTAACTCATCAATAAAGTTAAAGAATTGATTACTCCATATAAACATTTGATATCGACTCTAAATTACATTAATATTCACATAATTAATTAAGATCTTGAGAAACATAACGTAGTGACTCTCTCTCTATATGGATAAAACCTATACATGCACCATACTAGTAAGAAGTTTGGGTATTTCAACATGGGATGAAAAACATAAAACTTTCACTAAAAAATCCAAATCATGGAACCATTTTCTAGGATTTAATTTTAATGTTGTTTTAGAAAATCAACTTTCATTAATTAAGTGAAAATAAAAATCTCAAATTCTAAAAATTTTGTTCTTAATCTCATTTCTATTTTTCATTTTTTTAGTCTTACAATTTTATGATTGTTGTGTTTTTTAGTGTTTTTCATTATCACAGGTTCCTGAGTGGCCAAATCACTCATTCCAAGAGCACCGAGTCATCAGAAGTCCTTGTTCTTGATATAATAATTGAAAGGACGATCTTGAGGTGATGTCAGGAACTTATCGGTGAGAAAAACAAAAACACCCCCATGGATAACATGGAAGATGGATAATCGGTTGCTATCCAAGCCATTGGAAATAAGATCATGCTTGATGAAAACCAAAATCAATAGCTTGATTTTGAGGATAAGATGAACCTGCTTCCACCATCCAACATCATGGATTTCATGCCACAGAACTAGTAAAGAAAACCATCTCAATTTTTTCGAGTTATGGCATACAGCAACCCCAGTAGTACTCTCAACCAGTGTTTTTCCATACATGTAGCTGAATAAGGGGCCTTATTTATAGCAACTATTCCTTTTCATAAACTAAACTTACAATATTATAATGATAAATAACATAGTACTATAACAATAAGAGGATCAAGAGGTTTAGTGTCTTGGTAAAACAATAACAAAACAGAAAATTTACAACATTGGGTATAAATATTTATTTAATTCCTTCATCTCTAACTTATTATTGGCACTTGACCTCTCCTTAGTTCGTGTAGTCACCTAAGGATATAAATCAAAAAATGGAGAGCTAAAATCCCAATAATAGGATAGATAAGAAAAATATATCATATTGTGAGCATAATCATAAAATCATCATCAAAATCATGAGAGGAAATATTAATAAAAGACTTTAAATATGGCAATGAAAAAAAATAAAACACCGTGTCTTAGTGGTATTCTAACACACATGGTTCTGAAAAAACTATAACCATGTTCACACATCATCACACATTAACTCATAAGGTTCATAACATTACCCAATGAATTGGTGTGTTTTATAACTCCAGGTCCACCTAACACAATCAAACATTCATATTTCCCAATATAATTTTGGGTGCACCAATCACATCATAATACTTATGTTATCATGCATGACACATTTAAAATATATAAAACTTGTACATAACATAACCCATGGAAAGAAATGGGATTCATATAAGAAATAATAATTTCTTAAAAATTTGGCCCCCAAAATAAAGAGGGAATATCATTCTTAATATAAAACCATTTACCATGTGTGAAGAGTGAAACATTATTCAAGAAGTAAAAAGAGTATGTTTATTTGAAAGAGGTGTTCTTTTTTAAAACATTGGTTTTTTCATAAAATCAGTTAGAGAAAATTTATATCCCAGAAAAGGTATGATAGTTATGAATAAATTATTTTTAAGTAGAACCCATATCTAACATGTAGTGAACGATGGAGAACCTAAAGAAGGAAACCTGGGTTCGAGAATTTCTGCTTACCTTGTATCTGAACGCTTTCATCAATTCAATAACATATATAACCACATTATATTAATTAATTAAAATTTATAGAATCTTTTTTACATTAATATGGTTCATATTGGTTTTATTAAGTTATTTATGGGCCTTTGGATGAGTTATAGAGTTTAAATACATTGTTCCGGAATGTTTTGTTTTTATGGTTTTCTTCAACGGTTCACCTGTATTCATAAATAGAAGTTCATGTAGAACATGGATAAACATCCAAAACAGATCATTCATGTTATTAATGGTATTCCAGGATTTTAAATGACATTAAAATTAATTATAACATATACCATGGGGATGAATCATTTGATAAGAATTTAATGATGATCATTTTGGTTAATTATGGTAGTTTTTCGACCACAAAGAACCTGTTTTGTTTAATAATTCAGTAATATGTACATAAGCTTGATAAAAAACCTTTAATTAGATATAATACATATAAAACAATATTTTTGAACCATAAAAATGGTTCTATGACCAGATATGAATTTGGTAAAGGAAAATAATAACAAGTAATTCTTGAATGTGATAAATTAACACCTCAAGAACAACGTTTTCCTTTCTACAATAAAAAAGAATAGGATAAGGGGATTTAATTGTAGAGACCCGAAACTTGACGTACATGGACATTACATTACTTTTGTGTAATACTTAGTACATAACAAAAACAGACACACAAGGACCGTAATAGTTTAGTGTCTTTGGAAACTTGGAATGTAATCTTCTAATTGTGGTGAAAGATCTTCAACATCTCCCACAAAGATCTTCCCCTTTTTTTCATACCTAAAACCTTTCTTTATATCCTGTGGAAAAGAAAACATAAAATGGGTGATCTCAAATTCCTTTCAAGGGTGAACATAGATAACATAAAACAATCCATAAACATTTGAATGCAAAAACATGAACATAAAATCTAAACATCAAAGTCTTGAGAAAAGACAAGAATCATAGAAGTACGTAAGTAATATATCATTAGGGAACATCAATCATGTTAAAATAGCATGGGAATAAAACATATAATTGTGGAAAACCATTAAGAAAATTTTATGATTTCCATATTATCCAAGGCATTGCTTCCAAGACCATCTTAGTGGACAAAGTCCCTTTCTGAATCGAGTTCACTCCTCGTTCCAGTCCTGTATTACTGGACCGGTTTAACTTTCCATTCTAGCCATTTCTATCTCATGAGATATAAATTGTTACCCAATGCATTGGAAAGAGATATAGGTCCCACCAATCTCATAATGAAATCATTCTTACTTGTGCAACAAAATAAACATACATCATTCATAATAACCCAACAAATAAAACGGGTATCATAAACATCATCCCATAATCACATAATCCATATAAAATAAATGGATATCATTTCATAATAAGAAAATAGAAACCATGTAAATCATAGAGACATTATACTTGAAACATACACATATGAAATAATGTCATATTAGATGGAAAATGGTTTTGATAAAACACTTGAAATGAATTCTTGAGGAAAATATCCTTTTTTCTTCAAAATCAATTTCTTTTCACAAAACTTCATGCAATTTTAAAAGAAAATGATTTTTTTGAAAATAGACTTGAAATATTTTGGAGGAAGCTTCATGAAAATAAGGCTTTATAAAACCGTAAAAATATGTTCATGTCGTATATGTTAAAAAAACATTCTTCTCGTACTTTTGCCGGAAAAGTCCGAAAGTACCTTGTAAAAGAAGGATTCCATACATAACATGAAGTAAAAGTCAAAAATGGGTAAAAAGGACATTAAACATACATGAATCCATTTTTAGGAAACATGGACATGGATGAGAACAATAACCCCAGTAAATTCTTACGAATAAACAATCTCAGATAAGAACGAGATTGGAAAAGTTATCCCTTACCTTAGGTCCGATATGCTTTGTACATATCTGAACCTCTTGAATAATGATTTAAATAATATCATTTAATTATTACAGAATCATATTAATTTTTATCATATATGGTTCACTAATGACTTTATATTACCAGTTCTTTTGTAAATTCCTTGTTAAATAGCATTTTGGGTAAAATCGTTTCATTTGTCATCCATGTTTTGACTTGTAATTATTCATATGATTACATAGATCATGATTACTTAATTCTAGAATATAAAACATGATTTATATATAATATATATTCATAATATACATATATATAATAGATCTATAAATGGAATTAAATACACCGTTCATGGAGACGGTAGACCGTACATACGCATGAACGCTGTTTTCGTTTCCTTATTGAATTGAATGGAATTAAGTGGATGAAATACATATATATATATACATAAATCCAGTATAATTGTTATGTCATATATTTAATGATTACTTATTATATATACTTTATAATCATTCATGAATGGTTAATCATTTACAATGATTGTCATCGCGTCGTGGAGACGGTAGTCCGTACGTACGCACAAGCGATGATATCGTTCCCAAAATTATTGAATTTAATTCAAGTGTATGATACAATATATCATAATCATTATGATTTTATAATAACTATGTATTGTTATTCTTTACCCCATTATACCCATCAATGTAAGGTGGTGTTGGAAAAACAGATTACACCACGTCGTAGAGACGGTATTCCGTACGTACGCACTTGCGGTTATTTCATTTTCTGTAGGATGGATATATGGTGAAATAGGGTTGTTTCATTCATATAATAACATATCGGAATATTAGTGATACTGATGTTATTACTTCATAATGAAACAACTAAAGAAGAAGAAGTGGAAGATGAAATAAAGTTGAAAGAATCGGTAACGGACATTACCTCTTCTTTGAAGCGCCTATTTGAGACCTCCTCTTAGTAAACTAAAATTGGACATTGAAGAAGACCAGGACCTCTAGGATATTTCTAGGGAAGTGGAGAAAATAATTTGGCAGGGGTTGGCCGAGCTTGAAGGCTCAATGTGGAGTGAGGAAGAGAGGGATGAGGTGCCCTTTTATAAGGGAGGAGAGGGCCACCTTTGGAATAACTAAAAATATTATTTTATTATAAAGCCATATTCGGTTTTAAATAGCTCCAAATTGAGTTATTTCGAAGATAAGGTGGGTAGGGGTCGAAATCATCTCATCCAATAGAATTTAGACAAGTTTATGTTTCTATTTTAACCTTATCATTTAGATTTAACTTTACGTTATATAATTTTCCTTTTACTGTGTCTTCTTGATGTCTTACACTATAAGGTTAATAAACATACCATAACAAGCCAAACGAACCCCAAGTTGCTTATTAATAATATATATAACCATATATAAGTAATTTTTCCGAACAATAGATTTTTAGGAATAAAATAACAATTACTAATATAATATTTGTTTTTGAAACTATTTTATGTCAATTTTGACACTATTTGGTAATTGATTTTTCTGAAAATCATAAAAGAATGATTAGTTCGAAAAAAAATATTTAAATCAATACTAACATGTCATATTATCCTATAAAATTAGTGGAATTCATATAACATCTCAAATTACAATTCATGGGGTATTTATAATAGGAATTATGTGAATATTTCATTAATAAGATAATTACTTCATCATCATTGTTTCATAAATAAATTAAATTATATAATATCTAAAAATTATAAATAAAATAACATTTTGTAGGAAATCTTTTTAGCTTCCTAATTAATATTTATAGTAGAATTTATCTTATGTATAACCCTATATTAAAAATGTTTTAGTTATTAAATATTGATTTTAACTATTTTAACTATTCTTTAAATAAAATAATATTAATTGTCCTAATCTAATCCAAGTGGACCTAAATGGTCATATTTTATTACTATGGTTGTTTTTCGTCAAATTAAACTTATCCAATAGAATTAGGACATGTGTTAGGGTAATAATAATAACATTTATACCCTTAATTACCCTATTTACTTTTAACCGTGGTAAAAAACGTAAAAAGTTAATATTAACCAAAAATTATATGCGTCTCATTGAACCAAATTTTAGTCCTTGATATTAACTGGGTCTCTCGAATTTTCAAAATTCTACTCACAGAATTAGTAAATTTATGTTTTATGTGAATTTTGAAATCATCCTAGGAGGTGGGTAAAATACTGTGAAAAGTTCAATAAAATTTTTATATATCTAAAATTATTATTAAATCTCTCCAATGAATTGAATTGAACATTTATAGGTATTATGTATCAATTTTGACCTAAAATTAATTTAAATAAAATAAATAATTATTTAAATAAAAAGTCGGTTTTTAAATAGTAACTCAGTGTTTTCACTATTCATCAAAAATTGAATGTTTTTAGAAAAATACAAAAAATTCACCCTAGGATAATTTAACTATTCTGAATCAAAAAATGAAGTCCATTTTGAAAGATAAAATTTATAAAATTCAAAAATTGGGTATTACTGTTCATAAGGACTAGTTCATAGTAATATTATAATAATATCTCATTTAATGAAACTCGGTATTCCGTACTACATACGCTATCGAAGAAGGTCTTGATTGCGTGTTATGCAAGCCATGTCAGGGATGCATGTAGTGAAAGCTCTGTTTTGTGTTGCATATAACATAATCAAAACTTATTTCATTTATGCATTAAATAA
The DNA here is from genome assembly GCA_963277665.1 of Viscum album. Classification (NCBI taxonomy): domain Eukaryota; kingdom Viridiplantae; phylum Streptophyta; class Magnoliopsida; order Santalales; family Viscaceae; genus Viscum; species Viscum album. The sequence goes on along the minus strand of OY728145.1, from coordinate 1,077,360,274 downwards.
AATCTATACTTAATGTTGCGTAGAATAATTTCCACAAAACAAACATGAAATTGTGTGTAACACGAGCCAAAAATAATGTTGCATATACTGTAAGCTAGTATGGTGTTGTGTATAGTACAAGCTAAACATGGTGTAGTGTACAACAGAATATGTCAATAAAATTAAAAATAATATTTTTCATAAAATATCATGTTGTTACATTCTACCCCCCTTAAAATGAATTTCGCCCTCGAAATTCATCGCGGTTATACTTGGTTTTCTACTTGAAAGTTTCTTTAATTGAAACCCACATCGTAAAATGAAATACCAAAATGTAACTTTAAAAACTAAATTATGAAACATAATGGTTACCCAAATTAACTAATCACTGGGTTTCCACATAGGAGAAAATAGGTGAAAATATGGATATGGAAGAAAAATTTAACTATCAAGTTATGATGGAGAGTGGTAGAGAACATGGATATGAAAAAGCCATCAATCACAAAGCCATAAAATTTGTGATGATCTAAGGTACCATCCGATTCATTGGATATAAGAGCACTAGGACAACATTTTTGGTTTTCAACATCATTTCCCTAAAATTGAAAAAGATTCTATTAGAAGAAATACTTGCTTGATTTTGGTACAATCCCACTGATGTTCGTGCATTGAAAAATTTCTACTTCATCTCTTACATAAATGAAGTTGAATTTGTTATTCATGAAGTGTTAATAGATCATGTGATAGAATGATGGGTCATTCCATCTGTTTCAAACAAAAGGTTAGAAAAAGTTATCAAATATACATAAGTCCATCTATGGTGAGGTTAATAATATATGATTCCAAAAATGAACTTATACTTCATATATCATACGGCTTAATAAAATAAAACTACTTTCTACTATCCAGGGACTTCGTGTAGGCTAGTGGTAGGCGATAAAGGTATGTCGCACATCAGTTGTGGGTTCGATTCCCATAGCCTTGTATGACGCGATGGGTTTTCACTCATCCTTCAGGTTGTCCTTTTTCTAAAATTACCTCATTATGACATTCCATCGATTATATCGAAAATATTTCTAGCCTTAAACAAACTTATGTTCAACATAATCTATTACAAATCATTAGGTTTATCCAAAATAATTTTGTCCAAGCTTATATTATAAAGAAAACAATTACTAGAAATGCCATCTACCAAGCATGTAATACCATCATTTATCCCCGATATATCATGTTGATCACATTCCAATCCTGTGAATAACTTAATCATGTATTCTCTGGAAAAAAATGATTACCCATTTATCCTTTGTGAAAACATGAATGCTGTAAAAATTTAACTCTTTCCACATAAAAAATCCCAAAATTTCTATATACTCAAACCATGATATCACTTATTCCTTATATCAATCATGAGCTCATGAATACTGTCAAACATTTCATTTTCTCCTTATCCCTTCATTATGTGCATATCATCTGCTTTCCAAAATATTTGAATCACTTTTCATGGTTACTAATACCATTAAATTATTGAAAACCACAATAGACTAATACAAAAATATTCTAATACACCATAAAAGTACCTCAACAACATTATTCTTGAATAACAATACATGAACACTTCAATCCATCCTCTTCAATGATTGTCCTGGAATAGATCATTCCTTGATTTTGAAGTAACTTTTTAGGTCAGGGCATTGAGTTTGGTAATTCCCATGTTCTCCACAAATAAGACATTGAACTCCATAACAGTCTTTCACTCTATGACCCTTTTCTCCACACAGATAACATATGTCCTTTCATTTGAGGTATTCCTCAAGGTTATTCTGCGCTTCTTTAGAAGTCTCAATCTTCCTTTCATTATGCTCCTCAACATGTGAACATGAATAAAAGTCTATCTTCCTTTTATTTGATGAATTAGGCATACCACTAAATTTCACCTTGTTAATCATATATCGCGATGACTGATTCGGCAAAATCACAATATCTTTCTTTCTAGGCATTACGAAATTTTGTTTCTCATAGTCACCAATTTGTCCATTGGATTCAATGTTAACTGAATTCCTTCTAGTTCCCTCCATTTACTAAAACACAAAAAGAATTCTGTGAGAGGAAAAAATCATACATGGAAAATAATATAATCAAGTGGGAGTACCTTTGGAATCTAACATCTTAGGTTTAATTCTAATATCATTACCGTAATTCTAGGACTATAACCTATACTTATACTTAACCTTGGGGACATCCCTAGACATAACTTAGAAATATATCTAGGGATCTCACTAAAGTTCTTGCATCCTAGATTCCAACGGTTGACTAAACCTTTCTTATGATACCAACTGTAGAGACCCAAAACTTGATGTACATGGACATTACATTACTTTTTCGGAATACTTAGTACATAACATAAATAGACACACAAGGACCGTAATAGTTTAGTGTCTTTGGAAACTAAGAATTTAATCTTCTAATCGTGGTGAAAGATCTTCAACATCTCCTATAAAGATATTCCCCTTTTTTTCATACCTAAAACCGTTCTTTATATCCTGGGGAAAAGAAAACATAAAAGGGGTGAGCTTAAATGCCCATTAAGTGTAAACATTGAGAACATAAAACAATCCATAAACATTTGAATGAGAAAAAATGAACATAAAATCTAAACATCGAAATCTTGAGCAAAGACATGAATCATGGAAGTACATAAGGCATATATCATGAGGGAACATAAATCATGATAAAATAGCATGGGAATAAAACATGTAATTGTGGAAAACCATTAAGCACATGTTATGATTTCAATATTAGCCAAGGCATTGCTTCCAAGACCATCTTAGTGGACAATGTCCCTTTTTGAATCAAGTTCACTCTTCGTTCCTGTCCTGTATTACTGAACTGGTTTAACTTGTCGTTCCATCCATGTCTATCTCATGAGATATAAATATTTACCCAATGTATTGGAGGGAGATATAGGTCTCACCCATCTCATAATGAAATCATTCTTAATTGTACCACAAAATAAACATACATCATTCATAATATCCCAACGAATAAAATGGGTTTCATAAACATTATCCCATCATCACATAATCCATATAAAATAAATGGATATAATTTCATAATAAGAAAAGAGAAACCAAGTAAATCATAGATACATTATACTTGAAACATACACATATGAAATAATGTCATCTTAGATGGAAAATGGTATTGATAAAACACTTGAAATGAATTCTTGGGGAAAATATCATTCCTTCTTCAAAATCAATTTCTTTTCAAAAAATGTCATGAAATTTTAAAAGAAAAATATTTTGTTGGAAATAGTAATGCAATCTTTTGGTGGAAGATTCATGAAAATAAGGCTTTATAAAACCGTAAAAATCTATTCATGCCGTATAGGTGAAAAAAAACATTCTTCTCATAATTTTTCCAGAAAAGTAAAAAAGTACCTTTTAAAATAATGATTCCATACATACCATTTAGTAAAAGAAAAAAATGGGTAAAAAGGAAATTAAAAATACATGAAACCATTTTTAGGAAACATTGACATGGATGAGAACAATAACCCCAGTAAATACTTATGAATAAATAATCTTGGATAAGAATGAGATTGGAAAAGTTATCTCTTACCTTAGGTTAGATATACTTCATACTTATCCAAACCTCATGTATAATTATTTATATAATGTCATTGAATTATTACAGAATCATATTCATTGTTATCATATATGGTTCACTAATGACTTTATATTACCCGTTCTTTTGCAAATTTCATGTAAAATAGCATTTTGGGTAAAATCTTTTCATTTGTCTTCAGTGTTTTGACTTGTAATTATTCATATGATTACTTAGATCATGATTAATTAATTCCAGAATATAAAACATGATTTATATATAATATATATTCAGAATATAAATATATATATTAGATCAATAAATTGAAATAAATACACCGTACATGGAGACGATAGGTCGTAATTACGCATGAACGCTGTTTTCGTTTCCTTATTGAGTTGAATGGAATTAACTGGATGACATACATATATATATACATAAATACAGTATAATTATTATGTCATATATTTCATGATTACTTATTATATATACTTTATAATCATTCATGAATGGTTAATCATTGAGAATGAATCTCATCGCGTCGTGGAGACGGTAGTCCGTACGTACGCACGAGCGATGATATCGTTCCCATAATTATTGAATTTTATTGGAGTGGATGATAAAATATATCAGAATCATTATGATGTTATAATAACTATGTATATTTATTCTTTACACTGTTATACCCATCCAAGTAATATGGTGTTGGAAAAACAGATTACACCATGGCGTGGAGACGGTATTTCGTACGTACGCACACGTGGTGATTTCGTTTTCCTTAGGATGTATAGATGGTTAAATAGGGTTTTTTAATACATATAATAACATATCAGTATATGAGTGATACTGATGTTACTAATTCATAATGAAACAACTAAATAAGAAGAAGTGGAAGAAGAAATAAAGTTGAAATAATCGGTAATAGACATTACCTCTTCATTGAAGCGCCTCTTTGAGAAATCCTCTTAGGGCACTACAATTGGTCTTTAAAGAAGACCAAGACCACTAGGATGTTTCTAGGGAAGTGTAGAAGAGAATTTGGCAGGGTTTGGCCGAGTATGAAGGCTCAATGTTGTGTGAGGAAGAGAGGGATGAGGTGCCCTTTTATAAGGGTGGAGAGGGGCACCTTTGGAATAACTTAATATATTATTTTATTATAAAGTCATATTCGGATTAAAATAGAACCAAATTGAGTAATTTAGAAGCTAAGGTGGGGATAGGTATTAATAATCTCATCCAATAGAATTTAGACAAGTTTAGGTTTCTATTTTAACCTTATCATTTATATTTAACATTAAGTTAAATAATTTTTCTTTTACCGTGTCTTCTTGTTTTCTTACACTATGAGGTTAATAAACATACCATAACAAGACAAACGAACCCCAAGTTGTTTATTATTAATATATATAACCTTATCTATTTCATTTGGCCGAACCATATATTTTTAGGAATAAAATAATAATTAATAATATAATATTTGTTTTAAAAACTATTTTATGTCAATTTGACACTGTTTGGTAATTGATTTTTGTGGAAATCATAACAAAATGATTAGTTAGAAAGAAGTTACTTAAATAACTAATAACATGTCATATTAACCTATAAAATTAGTGTAATTCATAAAAAATCTCAAATTACATTTCTTTGGGTATTTATATAATGCATTTTGTCAATATTTCATTAATAAGATAATTACAGCATCATCCTTGTGTCATAAATAAATTAAATTTTTAAATGTCTAAAAATTATAAATTAAATACCATTATGTAGGAAATCATTTTTTATTTCTAATTAATATTTATAGTCGAATTTATCTTGTGTATTACCCTATATTAAAAATGTTTTAGTTATTAACCTTTGATTTTAACTATTTTACCTATTCTTTAAATAAAATAATATTAAATGTCCTAATCTAATCCAAGTGGACCTAAATGGTTATATTTTAGTCCTAAGGTTGTTTTTGGTCGATTTAAACTTATCCAATAGAATTAGGACATGTTTTAGTGTAATAATAATAATAGTTATACCCTTAATTACCCTATTTAATTTTAACCATGGTAAAAAAGTAAAAAGATACTATTCACCAAAAATTATTTTCATCTCATTGAACCAAATTTTAGTCCTTGATATTAATCATGTATCTAGGATTTTCTAAATTCCACTCATAGAAGCGGTAAAATTAAGTTTTATATAAATTTGAAAATTCTAATAGGAGGTGGGTAGAAGACGGTGAAAAGTTCAATAAAATTTTTATATATCTTAAATTATTATAAAATTACTCCAATTAATTGAATTGAACTTATATAGGTATTATGTATCAATTTTGACCAAACATAAATTTAAATAAAATAGATAATTATTTAAATAAAAATCGGTTTTTAAATAGTAACTCAGTGTTTTCACTATTCATCAAAAATTTAACGTTTTCAGAAAAATACTAAAAAATCACCCTTGGATAATTTTGATATTTGGAATCCAAAAATGAAGTCCATTTTGAATGATAAAATTTATAAAATTCCAAAAAGTGGGTATTACTCTTCATAAGGGCTAGTTCATAGTAATATTATAATAATATCTCTTTTAATGAAACTCGGTATTGCGTACTACATATGCTATCGAAGAAGGTCTTCATTGTGTGTTATACAAGCCATGTCAGGGCTGCATGTAGTGAAAGCTCCGTTTGGTGTTGCGTATAACATAATCAAAGCTTATTTCATTTATGCATTAAACAAAATTTATACTTAATGTTGCGTAGAATAATTTCCACAAAACGAACATGAAATTTTGTGTAACATGAACCAAGAATAGTTTTGCGTATATTGCAAGATAATACAATGTTGCGTATAGTACAAGCTAAACTTAGTGTGGTGTACAACACAAGACATCAATAAAATTAAAAAGTATATTTTTAATAAAATATATTGTTATTACATGAATGATATATAGTCCAATTAGTATCATAAAATTACATTATATTTATGAAAATTGAGTTAACATATCATTTGGATGAGGATAGGTGGGGATAGATTAAGAAAAGATCATGAAATTGAAAGGAAATGAAAGGAAGATAGAGGGAGAGAGAGAGGGAGGAATTACCTCTTGAATCCTCCTCTTGAGATCCTTCTAATAAAATTGGCATGGTCTCTTAACGAGACCATAATCTATTGTACATATGAAAGCGGATAGAAGGTATTTTTCTGTCGAGTTTATAAAACGATTTAATCTTGAGAGGTGTGAGGAAATGAGGGTGTGATGGGTGGTATTTATAGTGGAGGGGAGAGGGGTTTTCTCAATATAATATTCATTAATTTCTTATTTCCCGACAAGAAAATTAATTGGGAGTCCTCCATGTATAATTATAGTAATTTTATCATGTGAATATGAACCATATGATCTTACATCTATAGAACACCACCCTTGACTCAATAATTCATGAATTTATCTTTTTTTGTAAATCATGTTATTTCACTATTCATCAAAAATTCAAGTATTTCAGACAAATTCGATAAAATCACCCTAACTATTTTTCAATGTAAAAAATCCAAAAATGAATTCCATTTTTTAAATTTATTTTCTAGACATGATTAATTAAATTATTAATTAAAATCATCCTTTACTTTAAAAATAATGTTTTTAAAATTAAAATTGATTTTATAATGCTTTCAAAAATTACATAAGGTCTTATAAAATTATCTTAAAACCCATAAAATATACAATAATTAATTTATGGAAGAATTTTATGAATAAAAATATTCTTTTAAATTTACTAATTATTTATAATTAAATATTTTTGACTTACAAAAATAACAATATTTTTAATATGGTAAAATTGTCACTTATAAGATGCCAAAATTTTATTTTATCAATCAAGAATATGGTTACAATTATTTTGGATGATTTTCTATTCATAAGGGTCATAATACTATTCATAATCATAGGTTACTAATCATAAGGGTGGTTTACTATTCACCCAAAATTAATTTTGTCATATCGGACTCCAAACATCTTACTGATCACAATGGTGTATGTAATATTTTCAAAATTCAACACATAGGAGTGGAACAATTATGTTTAATAATCACGTAGTTTCATGATATGCCATTATTATTCCAAATGTGATTATACTATAAGGCATAATTATTATAAGGGGATTCAATTGATAAATCATTGTGTTGTTACATTCTTCCCCCCTAATAAAATTTCTCCCTTGAAATTTCATTTTACATAAACTGGTGATGATACTTTGCCTCTATTTCCTCCTTTGGATCTAAAGTTTATACTTCAGACATATGGTTCGTCCACAATGCTTTCAAAATTTGGGTTGTCTGGTTGCATAGACCCTTATATCCCTGGTCTAGAATCTTCACTAGTTGCTCCTCATAAGAGTGATCATCTTCCAGTTGTAAAACCTATGAGTTCAGTGCATGTGAAGGATCTAGTATGTACATCCTCAAGAGTGATACATGAAACACATCATGAACATGATCCATATTAGGTGTAAGTGAAAGCCGATAGGCCACATCTCATATACGGTCAAGGATCTCAAAGGGGCCAATGTAATTTTGTCTTAGATTCCATTTCTTTACAAATTTCACGACTCCCTTCCATAGTGATATTTGAAGGAAGACATTATCTCCAACGTCGAACTCAAAGTCCCTTAGATAATAGTTAGATTAGATCTTTTGCTGACTCTGATGAGCATTGTTGTGTTTCTGGATGAATTGAAACTTCTATATCATCTCTTACACAAGATCAGTTCCATGTGGCTTTCTTTCTCCATATTCATCCCAACATGTTGGAGTTATACATGGCTTTCCATACAAAGTTTCATATGGAGCCATCTAAATACTTGAGTGGAAGCTATTATTTTATGAGAACTCAACCAATGGGAGTTACAAATCCAATCCACATTTTAATTATAAAGAGAAGGATCATAGAATGTCTTCAAGAATCTAAATAATCCTTTCAGATTGGCCATCAGTTTGGGGGTGATAGGTCTGGATGAAATTTAATTCAGTACTCAATGCATGTTGGAGGATCCTTAGTAATTTAGATGTGAACGTTGAATCACGATTAGAGACAATCGATAGTGGAACATGATGCAATCTCACCACTTCTTTAACATGTATCTTTGTATGTTTTTCAAGTGATATATCTTCCTGAATAGAAATAAAATGGCCAGTCATGGTGAGTCGGTCAACCAAAACCAATATCACATTATTTACCTTGGATGTCTTCTGGAGACCCGTGACAATGTACATTCTGATATTCTCCCATTTCCACATGGGTATAGGAAATGACCGAATCATCCCTTTGGACTTTTGTCACTCTTATTTAACTTGATGACATACCAAGCACATTGATATATATTCTGCAATCTAATTCTTCATGTTGTCCCACCAGAAGTGTTCTTGGAGATCTCGTTACATCTAGGTGCAACCAGGATGGATATTGAAAGTTGAGCTATGTGATTTTTTGCAACATCTTCTTTTTTATCCTGGGTGATGAAGACACACAAATATGTATTCCAAACTGAATCACACCATCATCATTGAAATGGAACTCTTTCAACTTCCCTTTCATTAAATCATTACCTTCTTCTGTAACTAAAGATCATCCATTTGTGCCCAGTTAATCTTCTCTTGGATAGATGGTTGCATCATCATTTGGGGAAGTTAGTATGTATCCCCTACCCTTATGACATAAAAATCTATCATTTTCATATCCAAGAAGATAGGATCTTTCTCAATCTATAACATGGATAGAGTTGTAGGTTCCTTTCTGCATAGACCTACAAATCATTGTTTTCCATTTTTAGGTCGGTTAATGGGTATATGATACCCCAACATACAACTAAAACACAAACAAGTGAAACTTACACATCAAAGTAACCTGAATAATCACCGCACCCCATGTAAGATCCATCTTGTTCACATTTCTAGGATGGTAGTGAATAGTGAAATAGAAATACTTGATTATCTCAAACCATCTTTTTGACTCATGTTGAGATCCATTTGTTTGAATATATACATTAAGTCGTTGTGTTTGGTGTATATGTCACACTTCATACCATAAAGGTAATGCCGCCAAAATTTCAAGGCAAAAATCATGGCTACCATCTCTCTATAATGTGTCAGGTAGTTCTGATAATGGATCTTCAACACCGTAAGGTGTACGCTATCACATTATCATTTTTAATGAGTTCACAATCCAATCCTTTCTTTGAATTATCACTGTATATCACAAAAAATTCTCTACTTTTTGGAAGTGTGAGTACAGGTGCAGTGATCATCCTTCTCTTTATCTCCATGAATATTCCCTCACATTCTTCCATCCAGACATACTTTACCCATTTCCTTGTTAACATAGTTAGCATGCTTTACAATCATGAAAAAATTCCCACAAAATGTCGGTAGTACCCATCTAATCCCTAAAAAATACGGATTTCAGTGACACTTGAGGGTCTGGGCCATTTCTTATCGACTTTTTTTTAAGGGTCCATAGAAATTTCCTCATTTGTGATAACATGTCCCATAAACATGAATTTCTTCATCCAAAAGTCACACTTTTTGAACATAGCGTACAACTTCTCCATTATCAATGCTTCCAACACAGGTCTTAGATGTTCCTCATGTTCCTTCTTTCCGTTGGAGTATATGATAATATAATCAATAAACACTACCAACAATGTGTTGAGGTAATTTCTAAATATTCTATTCATAAAATTCATGATGATTGTAGGGGAATTATTAATTCTAAAGTTTCTCACCAGAAACTCATAGTTCCCATACCTTGTATGGAAGGAAGTCTTATGAATATCTTCCTTCTTCACCATTATCTGATGATATCCAAAATGAAGATCCACCTTTGATAAATATTGTTCATCTCTTAAATGATTGAAAAATACATCAATCCTTGGAAGAGGATACTAGTTCAATATAGTGATCTTGTTGAGTTCCGGATAATATATACACATCTGCATTGTTCTATCCTTCTTCTTCACAAAGGGCACTAGCGCACCCCAAGGTGATTCTCTAGGGTGTATGAACCCTTTGTCCAAATGCCCTTGTGGATTCTTATTTAACTCGTCAATTTTGATAGGATCCATCCTATATGGTCACATTGAGGTAGTATTATATCCAGGTATGAGTTCTATGGATAACTCTACCTCATTATCACGGGGATGTCCAAGTAGCTCTTTAGGAAATATATCACTATATTCCCTCGCGATGAAAATTTATGTATGTTCCACACATTCATTTGAATCAACCATTTCATCGAGGTATGCTTCTTCATCAGGTATGAACACCCACACTGTTGAAGGATTTTTTAAAAGAGATTCATGATATCTCTTGAATTTTTAGAGGAGAATGGGATGGTTTAGAATATGATACTATATTTCATTTTCTCGAAAGATGATATGTGCCCTATATAATGAGAGCTAATCCATTCCCATTAGAGACTCAAATTCAACAAAGGGAAGTATTATGATATTTTTTAGAATAATCTTCCCACATATTTCAATAAGATAAGATTCAAACACTTGGGTTGAAATGATTTCACCCATTAGTGATTTTATATATATCACTTCTTCAAGGTTTCAGGGCTTCGATTCTATAGTTATAGAAAACATGCATGATATAAAGTTATACAAATAACCATAATCAAATAAGTATTTTTCCATTCATTGAGTTATTAGGAAGTGTACCTTGAACGAATTTATTATCTTGCTCCACTTCCACAGTAGTGTCGGCATAATCCTTACTTTGTTACTTTAGATTTGGTGGCTACAAATTCTGATTACCCTCGAGGACTCGAGGATTACTGCACTAGCTTTCATAGTTCCCTTTATCCCTACATTTATAGCATTGAAACATGGGTCGTTCTCTTAGTTTTTCCATCAAATTCTCTTTCCTTATCATGTCTTTTCAACACTCTTGAGTGAGGTGTCCATCTTTCCCACACTTGAAGCATTTCCTCATCCATTTTAAGAAGTTCCCAATATACAACTTCCCACATTTTTGTCATGTGGGTTGTTGAGTTTTCATCCCACCTTTAACATTAGATCCCCCATCATGAAACATCATATTTCGTTTCTTATCAACATATCCATGGGCCACTTTCACAGAACACCAAACAACTTATTCTTTACTCCCAAAGTCTAGAATTTCAAGATCCTTTAGAATGTTTGGTGTGAACCCAGTAAATAATCTATCAGTTTTTCTATCATTATTGTTAACAACCCCTAAACTATAACATGGAATCCTTGATAAATTCCCCTTGAAGGTCATGACAGATTATCCTTCCTTTTGATTGAGATCTATGAATTCCCTCTCTATCTTTGTACAAATATTTTTTGGGAAATATTTGTTAAGAAACATGATCTTAAGGTCTTCCTATTCCATATCTTTAATTTTGTCTCTTGGCATAGTGCTCTTAATCAAAGACCGCTATTGATCAGCCTCTCCATCTCGAAGATAGATGGATAATTTCACCTTTTCTGTCTCAAAATAGTGATGCATAGAAAATATCTTTTTCGTGGAGTTTATCCATTGTTCCTCACTTATTGGATCATTTGATCCACTAAACGTCGATGGTCATTGTCGAATAAAAAACTTGATAGTCAGTTTCTCCCTCTTTGGAGAAGGAGGACATTCCTTATTATTCAGGTTATTGTTCATAACCTCGGATAGTTGGGTAAGCATCTCCATGATGTTTTGAACTCCACATCCCAAAGAATTGGGGAGGTCGTTCATGCAATTGATTCATTGGACCTTGAAAGAGTTATTGGCCTAGTTTCTCCTAGTTCCCATCATTTTCTAAAATAGAAAATGTTTGAATAGAACATAGGTCAAAAATTCATAAATAACTTGTTCATTAGTATGATTTACACTAAAGTAATAAATTATGGGATATCTATGTAAATATTCTTGTGTGCATATTTTTACTTAGTCTCATGCTAGAGGTTTTCTCTAGGGTTCACTAATCCTAATTCCCAAATTAACCCAACCTTTCCTCTGATGCCAACTATAGAGACCCTAACTTTTCTTATACTAATAATACAACATTATATAGATAAAAAACATATTATTAACGCATTGTGATGATCTAGAAGATTAGCTTCTTTATAAAACTAGGACCAAACATAACATTTACAACATCAAGCATAAACATTAATTAATTCATTCTTCCCTAGATTCAAATTGGTACTTGACATATCCTAAGTAAATGTAGTCACATAATGATATACATCAAAAAGGGGTGAGATAAAATCCCATTAAAAGGATAAAAAATAACAATAGAGAAAGGGGTATCATAATCATAACATCATCATCCCAATCATGATATAAAACATTAAAAAAATACCTGAAATGTAAAAGTTCATAAAAATGAAACATCATGTCGTAGTGGTCATCTTCCACACATAGTTGTGAACCAAAATAGCATCATGTTCACACATCATTTAACTTTAAATAATGAGGTTCATCACTTTACCCAATTCATTGGAGAACTATATAATTCCAGATGCAACTGTCACATTCAAACATTCTTCTTGTGCTATATAATTCTGGGTGCACCCGTCACTTCATAATATGTATATTATCATGAATTCCACATTATAAATCTGTAAAAAAGTACTTAACATAACCCATTGAAAAAATTGGTTTCACTTAATAAAGAATAATTTCATAATCATCTTTTCCCCAAAATTATGTGGTAATATCATTCTTGAAATAGAACCATTAGCACTGAGTGACATGTGATACAATATTCAAGAAGTAAAAAGGGTGTGTTTATTTAAAATAATATTTATTTTAGAAAACCTTTGGTTTTTTAGAATATAAATTAAAGAAAATTTATATCCTAGAAAAGGTAAGATTCTGATGAATAAATGATTTTTAAGGATATCCTATACAGAATATAGAGTGAATGAGGGCGAACCCGAAGAATGAAAGTTTGGTTCAAGAATTTCCCATTACCTTGAATCTGAAACCTTTACTCAAATTTATGTCCTGTATAACCACAATAAGATCATTGATTAACAATTATAGAACCTTTTGTACATTGTTATAGTTCATTTTGGTTTCATTAATTTTTTTCATGGTCCCTTTGATGAGTGATAGATTATAAATACATTGTTTTGGAATCTTTGTTTTTATGGTTTTCTTGAGTGGTTCACTTGTATTCATAAATAAAAGTTCAAGTAGAACATGGAAAAACTTAAAGAAATAATAATTCATGTTATTAATGGTACTAAATAAGTTTAAATGATATTATAATAAATTATATTATATTCCATATGGATTAATCATTGGGTAAGAATTTAATGATGACCATTTGGGTTAATTTGGGCAGTTTTTTGACCACAACGAACTTGTTTTGTTTAATGATTTAGTAATATGTACATAAGATAGATCAAGAACAAAAAATAGGATATAATACATATAAAAAATCTATTTCAACCATAAAAATGGTTTCATTACTATATCTAAATGCGGTAATGGAAGATGAAAACATGTCATTATGAAGGTGATAAATTAACAACTCCCGAACAATGTTTTCCTTTCTTGAATTAAGAGAGGAGAAATGGGGATTCAATGATATATAATCACATTAGTATCATAAAATTACATGATATGTATTATTATAGAGTTACCATATAATTTTGATGAGGATCTATGGAGATAGAATAAGAAAATAAATTGAAATTTAAAGGAAATGAAAGGAAAAGAGAGGGACAGGTGAATTACCTCTTAAATCCTCCTCTTGAGATCATCCTTAAGGAACCTAGGATTGGTCTTTTTATGATAAAATAAGCTATTGGAAATGCTGGAATTTATTGGGAGGATGTTTTGACAGATTTTTGACAAGTATTGATGCTTGGGAGGTGTGAGGAACTGACAGTGTGAAGGGTGGTATTTAAATTGGAGCTGAGAGGGGTTTTCTCAATATAATATTCATTAATGTATTATTTATCCACAACACAAGTAATATTATGTATTATATGACTAATTATAGTAATTTTATCAAGTTTATTTGAACCATTTGTTCTTGTACCATCTGAACATCAACCATGACTCTATAATTCATGAATATAACATATTTTTTAAATTATTATATTTCACTATTCATAAAAAATTCATGTATTTTTGAAAAATCCAAAAAATAACCCTAACCATTTTTCAAACTATAGAGTCCAAAAATGAATTCCATTTTTCAAAAATGAATTTCTAAATATTATTATTTTAATTTTTAATTAAAATCATAATTTGCATGAAAAATAATGGTTTTAAAATTAAAAATTATTTTATAATGATTTCAAAAATTACATAAGGTCATATAAAATTGTCCTAAAACCAAAATACATAGATTTTTTAATTTATGAAATAAATTAACGAAATTACATTTTCCTTTAAATTAATTAATTAATTATTATTAATTATTTATGACTTACAAAAAACCCAATATTTTTACAATGTTCAAATTGTCACTTATAAGATGCCTAAATTTTATTTAATCATTCAACAGTAAGGTTACGATTCTTTTGGAAGATTTAACATTCATAAGGGTCATAGTACTATTTATAAGGGTAGGTTAATATTCATAAGGGTAGGTTATTATTCACCAAAAATTATGTTTGTCCAATCGGACTGCAAACATCATACTGATAACAACCGTGTATGTCAGATTTTCAAAATTCAAAACATCGAAGTGGAAAAATTATGTTTCATGATCACATAGTTTCATGATATTTCATGTTTATTCCTAATTTGATTATAATATAAGGAATAATTATAATAAGGGGATTCCATTGATAAAACATTTGGTCGTTAAATTATTTTTCTCTTGAGCAACAAATGATGCCCCCATCAACATAAGAACAACTACACACACATCGTTCCCGTATGGATTACAGTCATCCTTCTATCCAAGGGGCTGATAAATGCATTGTCAGAACATCAGTACAAGACCATCATTGTGAGATCAAGTCGGCCATCATGCAGCTCATCCAAAATACATTTCTTTTTGGCGGTTTTCCATGTGAAGACACCAACACTCATCTCTCCAAATTTTTGAAGATTTGTGACACATTATATTACCATGGGGTGCTTGAGGGTGCTATTCCACTTCTATTATTTCATGTATAATTAATGGATAAAGATTAGTAAAGGATTAAAGTACTGCCTCATCATTCCATCATCACATGGGAGGCATTTTCCCAGGAATTTATGTCAAAATATTTCCCAAATTCCTAGATGGTGATGTTGCAGAAAAGAATTCACAACTTTCAGCAACATCATTCAGATTTATTGTATGAATGGTAGGTGTATTAAAAGTAATATTTTAGTAAGTTACATCATCATGACATTCCATTGTGGATGAAAGTCCTAACTTTTTATGGTTTTCTTATGACAATCACTGAATAGTTTGTGGATGCAGTTGCAGGAGAAATGGTGATGAGAAAATCCTAAGAGGAACATTTTGATCTATTAGAAGATATGTCATCAAATAGCAACCAAAGGAGCTCTGAGCGGGTACTCTAAATAGGTACATGAATAAAATTTATGCCACTATGATGCGTTATGTACAACGTGATGTTTTTTCCATGAATATTGATTCATTGAATCTAAAAAACACATATCATGTTAATGCGGTAAATCACATTTCATACAGTAAATATGGTGACAATCATGCCATGGGTTAATGCCTGAGGACATGTTCTAGTCCTTCAAAAAGTGTGGTAAGATTTATTTCTCAGAACATAGGGAAAAACATTTACCCTTAATACCATAACCCATCTTGGAATGATAATACTAGCACAGGCTGGGGGAAGCAACAACAAAACACTCAACCCCACTCCCAATGGTCGACTGGTGATGGTAAAAAGAAGTATCAAAATCTGTATCACATAAAACATCAATGGTATCAAAACTCTCATCATTCATAACAAACTTGGAAACCATAATCTCAACTTGCTACACAACATCCTCTATATGAACACTCATCAAAGTTATAATAAATGATATATAAATTCGTAACAACCAATGAAATAAGATTTTAGAATCAGGTGGCATCTATTCAAAGCTTTGGTAATCACATTGGGAATATTTTTAATTATCTATATTCATGAAATCCTTTTACAACACCAGGTAACACTAAGAAGAACCCATGAGAGGAGGCCAATATTGTATCTTTACGAAGTGGGAAGGATCTACCCCAGAAAATAACTACAAATCGTGGTGAGGCCAAAAACCAAAATCCACCTATATTCTCTTAGTATAATGAATAAAAAATCAAGGATTCCCCATTTAACACAAGGCCTATCAAAAGAAATGACGGGTAAAAAAGGTAAAGGAAAAGAGTTGGTCAATCCTTATCAATCCACCTTACTATTTCTTGCACGAATGAAGTAGAGGATGGTGGATTAACAATTTGAAAATATTATGGATGTATTCTAAAAACATCACATTACTGTTTCTTTTGAAGAGAAATTGACTCAAATGCTAACATATATGAATTAATGAAGTGAATACACACAAAAAAGAAGATGATAGAGGATTTGTGAACAATTCATCTCACTAAGGAATTCCCATCAGTGGATCAACACTCTCTTTATCCAATGCTCTACGATCCTTGATGTTTTACAATCCCCTGCACAATTAGATATTGTGTGTTTGGGAATTCCCTTTGTGACTTCAGGGCATGTGTCAATCTTATTCCTTTTGTAGTCTTTAAGAATCCAGGTTTGAAAAATCTTAAACCAGTTCTAGTGGCATTACCGCTAGTAGATCACTCAATTTAACATCCTAGAGTGCTAATTGAGGACGTACTAGTGAATATTGGAAGAATGATTCTTCCTACTTATTTTATCATACTTTACATGTAGGAAGACCAAGATGCACCTCTTATTCATGGAAGACCTTCTAGTATATTGGTAATGTTTTGATCAATGATCACTATGGAGAACTGATCTTCAGTGGAGGAGATAAAAAGGTTACATGAAACATCCTCAAAGCTGATATAAAAGGGTCACTTATGGAAAATGAGGAATGTTATGCATTGAATATAATGAATGATCACTTTGGATATATAGGTGATGGCATGGGATGTTGTTCTATCACTAATTAACCAATAATCAAGGAAATCCATCTTGATTATGAACCATAGGAGATGTAATTCATTGTAGGATAGTGTGGCCATTATTGGTAGCGTACACTTGTTCTGGATATTCTAGAGTGAGAGAAGGTAGAACCGATTGTAATTTTAGTTCTTAAATCCAAACAACATAAACAGAAACCTCTCTCATCTTCATTAAAATATGTGTACATAGGTAATAAACACATTCTTATAGTTATACTCAATTTACATCATTCAAAAGAGCAGGAACATGAAGTTTTATAGGTTGTAATGAAAATAAAATATGCTATTAGGGGGAAATTAATTGATCTTAAAAGGATCAGTCTGACCATTTGCACCCATAAGGTGATACTTGAGGAAGGATCCAAGACCTATCAGAAACCACAATTATGGATAATCCATCCAATGATGGATTTCAAGAAGAATGAAGTGATTAGGCAATTAGATGAAGGAATCATTTACCCAATGTATGATAGCCCATGGGATAGTACTTTGAAAGCGGTGCTCAAAATAGGGGGGGTATCTCTTTAATTACCAATGATATAAATGAACTTATACCTACAAGAAAAGTCATGGGATGGAGAGTTTTCATGGACTGCCAGAAGTTTAAATATTCCAAAAACAATTCTCACTTCCCCGTTCCTTTCCTAGATCAGATGTTGGGGAGATTGGTGGGGAATGAGTTCTATATATTACTAGATAGTTATTCTTATTATAAATAAATTTTCATTTCCCACAAATACCATGATATAAACACATTCACATGCACATATAGAAATTTTTCCTATCGATGGATGTCTTTTGGAATGTGAAATTCTCCATCCACCATCCAATGATGCATGATGGTGATATTACATGACATGGAAGAGAAAATTCTTAAAGTCTTTATGGTAGATGTTTCAATCTACGGAAAACCATTCAACACCTTCTTGAGAAATCTAGAATTGGTCCAAGAATGGTGTGAACATAACAATTGAGTTTTGAATTGGGATAATCCTCACATTATAGGGCATAATGGTATCATCCTAGGCCATCAGATTTCCATGAAATGAATTGAATTTGACCTTGTGAATATTGAAGTCATATCACAACTTCCCATTCCATCTTATCCCAAAGAAAAACAATGTGTTCTATGGAATGAAGGTATTTACAGAATATTTGTTCATGAAATTTCAAATATATCTCAACCACCATCCAATATCCTTTAAAAAGACGCTATATTTGAATTTGATAAAACATGCATAACATCTATTCCTACCTTGAAGAATCAATTATTTGAAGTTCCTATCATGATTACCCCAAATTTGGAGAAACAATTTAAAATCATGTGTGATACAATTGATTATGTTGTAGGATCAGTTCTCGGAAAATAGATCAATTGTATCTTCCAGCCAATATACTCTACTAGTAGATCTCTAAATAAAGAAAAAATTAACTACACCACCACTGAAAAAGAGATATTGGCAGGGTTTTTTCATATGATAGGTTCCATTAATATATAGTACACTCAAAATTTAGGGTTTATAATGACCATGAAACACATAAATATTTGCTGAATAAGAAGGATGTAAAGGTGTGGCTCATTCTTTGGGTTCTTTTGATCCATGAATTTGACATGAAAATCCATGATAAGAAATGAAGTGTGAACATCATCACTGATCTTCTTTCATGATTATAATATCCACATTTGGAAAGAGAGGATGGCAGAGAAATCAAGGAGGACTTCTTGGATGAGCGTCTTTTCTCAATTGGAGTTACACCTCACCCATGGAATGTCAAAATCACTAATTACTGGGTTTTAGGAGCCATTTTTCATGTTCTTACTTTTTATCAAAAGAAATGATTTCTTTCTGAAGTCAAAAATATATTTTTGGGAAGAATCTCTAGTCTTATATTCATATGGAGTTGATTTGTTCTACTGCTGAATATTAGATAAAGAAATTAAAGGAATTCCGGATTTTTTTTATTCTCCCCCACCTGGGGGCATCATTGGCTAGATCCAATGATAGATAAAATTATGAAATCTGGAATTTTTTGGCCCACCATGCACAAGGATGCTCGATATTTTTGTGGCACACTGTGATAGGTGTTAGTAGACTGATAACATGGGGAATTTAAATGAAATGCCTCAACATCCCATTCTTGTGGTTGAGATCTTCAATGTACTAGGTATTTATTTCTTGGGGTCATTCCCCCCATAATATATAAATTCATACATTATGGTTTTTGTGGAGTATGTATCCAAATGGGTAGAATATGCTTCCACAACACCCCACACAACAAATTTCATCGTTTCCTTCTTAAAGAAGAATTTTTTTAATAGATTTAGTGTTCCAAGGGTTTTGATAAGTTATATAGGGATTCATTTTGGAAATGTGTTCATTAGAATGTTCTCATAAAATATGTGGTGATATGTAGAACAGGGTCACCCTATCATCCCTAATATAGTGTCCAAGTGGATGCATCAAACAGAGAATATAAGAAAATCCTCGAGAAAACTATTGGAGCCTCAATGAAGGACTATTCCAAGAAGCCTAATTACGTCTTATGGGTATACTAGACTACATTTAAGACACCTCTGGGTATGACCCCAATCCATTTAATCTATTGAAATCCATGTAATTTATCAGTGGAACTTGAGAAAAAATCCTATTGGGATATTAAGGGCTTGAATTATATTCTAAAGGCTACAGAAGAGAAACACAAGTTTCAACTGATGGAGCTTGATGAAATTCGATGGGAGGCATATGAGAATTCCATACTGTATAAAGAAAATAAAAATGTGGTCCCTGAACTCATGATCTCTCAGAATTCATTACATCACTATGATGAGGTACTATTGGTTAACTCCTATTTGATATTATTTCCATAAAAATTGATGTCCCGGTGGACGGGACCTTTGTGATTGATCATGTTGTTCCACAATAGAGTAGTGGATGTAGCTAGACTAGATGTTCAACCATTTAAGGTGAATTGGAAGCGTCTCAAACACTATATTCACATGGAGTACATGGTGGGTACAATCTCCACTATGAAATCCGAATAGCAATAGTCCCTAGTAAGGTCGTTCCAAAGTCCAAAAACAAAGGCGCTTCCTTGGACGCAACCTAGAGACTACACACTATGTGTCACCTTTTCACACGGTGTGTACATTCCATTGTAATGTATATTATAATTTAACTTGTAGTATAAGTATATATTAATTAAATTATGATACAGTGATGATGGCTATGGTGATGGTAAGGTAGTAGGAATGTATCCAAGATGTCACTAATTCCAATCACCCCATACATGCCTTCGGTACATGGTACATATTTATTATAATAGTCTGTATTTAAACAACATGTAATTCATTTTCAATAAAAAATTACTTGTTTTATCAAATAAAAGAAATCCCATGATGGGGATGGACCAGCTGGCCTGGGTTAGAAAACATGAATTCAAATGAACCAGGTTCGAATCCTGACAGCTGACTCAGTTTTATCATATTTCATATTAATAAACCCACATGGAGTGCATTTCTATATACGGAATGTGTTCCATGTTTTAATTAATAATATAATAAATTTTAAAATTATACATGTGGGTGAAGTTGGATAATTGGAAGATTCTAAGCCCCAGATTCAAAAGACCCGAGTTCGATCTCGACTAATCTATTTGATTCATCCCAATCATTCAATAATTAAAACCATGCATCATGTGTTTTCTTTATCCCATGTAGAACTACACCTATACATTAATTATTATGAATTAATAAAAATTTGTAGCACTACTACCTTTACTCCAGTGGTTGAGGTCTAGTGTTGCGATCTTCCGATCGTTGGTTCAAATCATGCCCCATGCACCAAATCGAAGGTTATAGTTCTATTTCAAATTTTATATCACACGGTGTGTCATCATATGTTACACTACATGTACTGATTTATTTTTATTGTATAATTTTTTTATAAAAAATTGACTTGTAAATAAATTTATTGAAAACAAATCATACATGGTGTGTGGGACCTACCATACACTGTGTGGTTCGGGTATAAAGGTCAGAAACCCTGCCCGGCCAGACCCTCTGTTGCACCCCCTCTTCTGTTTTCATCCATGAGACACCACTCTACCACCCCCTCCTTCAATTTTCTTTGTTTTTTCATTTCTTCTCCAGGTTTTTGCTGCATTTGGATCATCGGTCAAGGTACTCTACTATATACAATATATTTCATGTTTTTTGTAGCATTTAGAACAATTTCTGGATCAGCCTCCCATTTTTCAACATGGTGAATGAAGAATGCATGATGTGATTGTCCTATTCCCCTACCAAACATGAACATTTTTTATAATTTGATATGCACATGGTGTTTATGTTTGGTACACACTCTGTTCAGTGCCTCCTCTAGATTTTTGGCCTAGCCCATGTCATGTGGCACACAACCCCCATCCCATGTCATCCCACATAGTGTGTATATTCAATACCCGTCGTGTACACCATCCATTCAGATAAATCCATGTGGATAGAGTACATGCTTTAGCAGACCATGTATTCACACAAGTTGTGTATCCCTTCAACACGTCATGTGTTGTGCTGTTTGGCCCCTCAATGTCGAACTATGCTGCGATAGTTACGTGGGATCTACACCATGTTTTCATACATGGTGTGTGCGAAATTTCACATGACATGTAATGGAATTTCCCAAACACATTTCCACTCAGCAAGTGTATCTAGAGTTCATAGGTTCTTACACAGATCACATTATAAGTCATGCACAGTAGATCCACACACTGTGTACTATTCTCTTTCAAATATATAACAATTTCTTTCTTCTTCTTCCTTTTATTTTACATTTTTCCATTATTTCGTTCATATATAGAAGGTTATGATCTCCCGAGTTGGAAGTCGCCCATTTCCTCTAGTGAGTGTCACGACCCGTCCTTGGGGCCCATGCCGTGACTACCCCAAGCCCGCCTTCTATAGGCCAGGGGCTGGCGACTAGCCCCAAAGGCATAAAATCCCGATAACTAGGAAGGCATTGCCTTTATAAAAGAAAACAAGTAGCATAGAGTACAAGCGGAAGCAAAACACTAAGTACAAAATAAATGCTGAAAAGTAAATGGGGCAGAATACAAACCCAAAAAAAAGTACGACTACAACCGAATAAGGTACAACAGCAAAAAGACAAACAGCTGGAAAAAGGAAGTAGCTCCTGGGTCGTCCTCCTCGAATGCTACCTGAAGGGTAGGTACAGATAGCACAGCTCTTGGTCGTCCACCACGGATCCTACCTGAAGGGTAGGTACAGATAGCCTCCTCCACGTTCTTGTCTGTCAACCTCCTCTCTGAGTCGTCACATCGTTTAGTCCACCTCCGGGTACTAACTCGTCGTGTAGTCCACCTCCGGGTACCGTCCAGTCCTCAAACACTCGGCCTCCGTCAGCACTGCCTGTCGTCTGCAACCAACACAATGAGGTGCGGGCATAGCCCGTGCAGGGGTGAGTATAACGATACTCTGTAGGGACCCCGAGACCCTCAAGGTCTCACTAAACCAACAAGGATAACCAAAAAGAAGATCTCAACAGATAACCTATACTTAGGTATATGCCCATACATACACCTAAGTTATCAAGTAACCCATCTCAATCATGAGGAAACCCAAGGATTGTGAAATCAACGGATAACCACTACCCAGGTATATGCCCATACATACACCTAAGTTAGTAAGTGACCCGTCTCAATCATGAGGTAAACACAAGGTCAAAAGTCTCAGCTCAAACCAGGATTTTAATTATCGAAACCGTAACTACTGAAGAGATCCTTCTCTAGAGTGTACAGTGGTCCTGTCATGACTCCGAGGTACTGCTCACTAACCTAAGACTGCTGAAGTACTCCTCCAATCGAGTACCACAGGCCAGCCACCCAAACCCAGTAGTGCTTCCCGCCGAGGTATGTCACCCAAACACAGTAGTGTATACCCTATAGTAGCTTGCTGAGGTACTCTCCGGACGAGTACCGCGGGTTTGCACTGTCTCACAGATAGTGCTCCATCCGTCGTGGGTCTGCACCTCAGAAAGTAGTGCTCCGTCCCCTGGGCCAGTCGACTCACTCCAAGTCAAGTCAGCCAAGCAGTCGTCAGGTCTCAGTCAGCTACACGGTCTCTGTACTCCGCACGCTCGACTCTGGGAGGGTCTTCTCCACGAGCTACATGTCGATACTCCAAGTATCTCAAAGTCCCACGAAGAAGTATCTCAAAGTACCGCCTCGTAATAGAGGTCTCAACGCAACAGATGGCGCGTCAATCGGACGCCCGGTCTATGAGTTACTAGCCTTTTCATCCCAGGGGCCTGGTTGGTTTCGTGTGTGAACAAACCCGGCCGTATCTCAACTGTACTCCGAACTCTCATAGGGTATGCTCATAGGGATCGTTTCTCAACGTGATCACCAACACCGCTGACGGTTCGTCAAACGGACGTCCAGTATGAAAGATATCATCTTTTCCGTTCTAGGGGCCTGGTTGGATTTCGGGTGCGATCCAACCCAGCCACTATCCAACTGCATCCAAAACATGGGCAAAGTATGCCAAAAGTTCCATCTCATCAAGAGAAATTCAACGAAACAGATGGCGCATCAATCGAATGCCCGGTCTGTGAGGTATTGGCTTTTTCGTTCCAGGGGCCCGGTTGGTTTCGTGAGCGAACCAACCCGACCCCACTCCGACGACATCCAAACCTCGAGAGGAGTAAGCCAAAAGATCCATCTCACTTAGAGGATTCCATCAAAGTCGACGGCACGTCAATCGGACGTCCGGAGCTCAAGATATGAGCGTTTCTGCTCCGAGGGCTCGGTTGGTTTCGTATCCGAACCAACCCGACCGAACCCAAAGTAATCCAAAACCTTGAGTGCGATGTACTGAAACGACCATCTTGATCCAAGGATCGCGTTGCTGCAGACGGCGAGTCATTTGGAGGCACGTAGCCCATGTTACGGGCGTTTGACCGAATGTGGTCCGAAAACGGGGGTCTGGGCCCGGGGCGACCCGGCCCGACCCCCCTGGGTCGGCCGAACCGGGTCGACCCGACCCGGGTCCTACCGAGATGGGCCCGGTCCGGTCTGGCTCGACCGGCCGGCCAGCCGCGGCCAAGTGGTCGCCGCAGAGCGGCGAGGGTGCGCGCGGCTGCCACCCTTTGCCGTTAATTGAGGCCGGTGTTTCGCCGACCGCCCCTCTTCCGGCGGCGCGCATCCGCCGCCGGTCGCCGGCGCCGCCGCGCTAGTGTGGCGCGCCGCCGCTGCCTTCCGCGGACCACCGAACGCTCTCCAGTGGTCCGTTCTTCCTGTCGTCTTCGTCTATGGTCCCCCCGGGACCCCATCTTCACTTCGAATGGATTCAAACGACCAAACGGCATGTTTCGTCGTCTCCTGACAATCCGTATGTCAAAACGAAATGCGCTGTCTTCGTGGTTCTCCGGAGAGGCGTTCTGGCCCGCGCCCCTTCGCCGCGGCTCCGCTCCGACCGTGGCGCCTTTGACTTCCTTCGACGCGGCGCGACGGCGTCGCGTTCTTGTTCGGCTTCTCGGTGTGGCGCGATGGCATCGTGTAATTCTACCGAGCGATTCTCGCGTGGTGCGACGGCACCACCCCATCTCGTTCCATCCATATTAGAAACAATATCAATAATGGAGGAGGGTCATCCGTGTTTGTGTGGTCCGGCCCCCTCTCGTTAATCGATAACAACTGGTTGTAAAATCACGAAGGATGACAAGATAGAATTCACGAACAAAGTAATTAAATAATAAACCTCAACATCAATCTGCATGAACGAATGATCCACGGATCAACCTGGAATTGGTTGGTCCGCGCTCGTCATTCTTTTCTCAGAAGATAAGAGAATACCAAAAAATTAATTCATTCCCCTACCTCGATTCAGATACAGTGCACGTCAATCGAATTGCAGATGACGAGCGTCGCGGAAGTCGGGCGTCGTGGAAAACGAATATCGATTCCATTGTCGTCGAGGTGCGTTCGAAGGGAAAATGTCATTGGAAGAAGATGTCACGTTCTTCGGTGGAGATTTTCTTCGTGTTCTTCGTCGAAGGTGTTCTTCGCGTTCTTCATCGATGTTGAAGAAGAAGAAGACTTCAAACTTAGCCTTTTCTCTCCAAAGTCTCCACCACAAGAACAACTAACCCCAAAATAAAATAATCCACCCACTTATTTTATTAACCCAATATAGGTTTTGAATTTCAAGAGTTTGAAAATTAAAAACCCACATTTAACTCACTATGTTATTAACATAAGATGTTATAAAATTAAGGAGGTGATAACTTATCAAAACATAAATGGGGGTTTAGAGGGGTTAGGAAAGTTAAGGAATTTGAAAAGGTGGGGATGGGTTCATGTGGGCCCCAACCTTTCAAATATCCACACATGGGAAGTTGGATGGATGTTGGCCCACCACCAACTTCCCATGGGAGAAGTTAACATCTTAACATGAAAAAAAAATTGATTTAACAATTTTATTCACTTTTTTAATTAAACCCCAAAAATTAACTTCTTCTCCCGCACAAATGCAACTATGGTAATGGTTCCCTTAAGAGATTACTGGCGCTGCAAGTTCATCAGTGCAATCAGATTTCAATTCCGAGCACCGGTTCAAAAGATAGAAATTCCCGCTCACTCGTTAACTGAACTTACCCGAGCCAAACTTCGAAAATTAATTCTGGGCACACTGGGCCTCGGAATCAGGCGCCGTCAAAAACTGCGTTCTTGTAAAATTTCAAAGAAAATTAAGAAAAAACTTTCCTTGAAATTTCCGGGTCTTTACATTACTCCCACCTCAGGGATTTACGTCCCTGTAAAGCTTCAACACAAACTAGGGTCACAAAAGCGGTACAGAGCACGCATATGAGCCTTTCACTCCCATGTGCTCACCTAGAGGTTCCCGTACTGCCAAAGAATGTTCACCCGAGGATTCGATCGTCCTCGTAGGATCTGATCCTGTCGATCCTCGATCCCCACTGGAACCTCTGTAAAAAAACACCGCATCGCCATCGTCCAGCTCCTCATGGTCAATGATATGCGAAGGGTCGAGCACGTATCTCCTCAGTTGAGATATGTTGAAGTCGTCGTGCACCTGGTGCAACTGCGGTGAATGGGTCAAGCGGTAAACCACCCTGCCTACCCAGCTGAGGACCTAAGAAGGTCCGCTGAACCTCGGAGATTACTTGCCGCCTTGGCCACATCTCCGTAAACCTCGTCGAGGTGAGACCCGTAAGAAGACGTGGTCGTCATCCTCAAACTCCAAAGGTCTCCATTTTCTGTTAGAACCGAAACTCAAAAGACTGCTGCCTGAAGTTTCCTTTTCACAAACCAAGGAAAACTCATCCCGACGTTTGCCTAAAACCATCAATTTGAGTATGAACAGTTATTTCCCATTCCATACTCAAACTAACGTCGTAAGGCCTCGACGCTGCCACCAAGAGATTCTAACCGAAACTCTCACCTCGAGGGTCTGACCACACCGTTGGCGTAAGTGTGATTATTGAGTCTCCTCCCAAGGTATCTCCAGACGTGAGGGTCAAGTCCACGTCTTACCAGAAACTCTAGGTCTGGAACAAGATTTGTGAAAGCAAGGAATGATTCATATCGACGTCTATTACTACAGCAGCTAGTAGTGGACACAGACTGTCCCTTGAATCATTTCATGAGACATTGGGTCACACTCCTTGACCGCATGCAGGCGCACTCTTCCTCCTCCCTCCAGCGCCCTGAGCCTGGCGGGAATAACTAAGGCGGGCGATTGTAGCATGTTAAGATGTACACCACCTCATACTACTCTTCTAGCTCTGCCTCCACGTCTGCTGCTTTGACGACTCATCTATCCTTAAAGCTTCCACTTCTTGAAACATTTAACATGCCCAAGTCTTTATGACTGGCACTAGTTTCCTATTTCTTACCACATTGTGCAGTCTTCATCCGCTCTTGGATGACCTGGACCTTCTTTAGTCTCACAAGAGCTGCTATGATTTATTCTTTTCCGATAATATTAATCCGGTCTCACCCCCTGGATGAACCACATTCGTTGCCTAATACAGTAAATCCTGACATTGATGACGCATTAATGCCATGGATGACGTCATAAGGCCTCGACGTAACTACTAAGAGATCCAACTGTCACTCTCGCCTCCAAGGGTCGAGTCACACTGTAGGCATCAGTGTGAGGTCACTGGGTCCCCTCCAGTAGAAATATCGAAAGTGAGGGTCAAGTCAACATTTTATCCAGGACCACTCAGTGTCAACCAAACAAAAGGACAGGAAAGCAAACAAAGATAAGTGTCTTTTTATTATTGCATCTCATAGTACAAAGACACGAATACAAAAAGCAACATGGAATTAGAAGTACAAAGGACGTATCCACTAGTTCCTCTCCTGTCCACATGCTCTCGGAGCTCTACTACCTTGGTGGCTACTCCAAAGCCTGTGGATCAACTATAAGAGGAGTCGGACAGTCACGTGCTAGGTGACCCTTCCCGCCGCATGAGTAACACTTTCTGTTTCTGGCATGCCTTGCTTTGTTCCCACCCCGGGTTCCCCACACCACCGGTCCTAAAACCTGAGATCGTCCAACTACTAGTCTGGCCCTCCTGGACCTCTGCATCATCTGTCTACTGCCCACAGATGACTCGGCTACTGGTCGAAAAACACGCGGCAAAGGCAGAAGCTCCTGTACACGCTCGGGGTGTAGAGCTACTGGTACAAACTCCACCCTGAAGAAGGTCTCGAAATCTTCCCATGCGAAGGTCATCCCGTCGCAAAACTGAAACAAGTGGCTCCACCACCTGCCTGCTGCTGCCTGAAGGAGGCTGGCAGCAAAGATTACCATGAAGTCTGCCGGCATCCCCACTAGCCTGAAGACTATCACCACAGCCTCCAGCCAAACCTCAACCGCCTGCGGGTCTGTCTCTCCTCAGAACCTGGGTGGCCTCTGGCGCTGGAACTCATGCAGCGCGCTCAAGCGTCGTGCATCACCTACTACTGGGGCTGGTGGCATCGGTGGCCCAACGGGTAGTAGTACCACCGGTGCCTCCGCTGGTGCCTGAACTGCAAGAGGGCCATGTAACGAAGCCTCGTCGCTCGGCAGGCTGTCAGTATGAACATCCCTCTCGGCTGTAGCTGGTCGTCCGATAAAAGGAATCCTAAAAGAAACAATGTTACACGGTCAAACGATTATACCTGGTGAGCTGACCTTGTTTAAGCTGATTTTTAAATAAAACTTCTGGAAACACACACGCAATCAGTGTTTTCGTGCAAAAAGTCGGAAATCAGTTGTTAGGGTCCTGGTGTATGGATACATCGGCCGCCCGCACGAACACTGGACTCCCTGAACTGAAAACCACACTTGGTACTCTTAACACTATTGCTTCATAGAAAGAAAACATCAGAGTTATAAGTTCTGAGGTAGAATCGAACTCCTCTGATACCAATTTTTCACGACCCGTCCTTGGGGCCCGTGCCGTGACTACCCTAAGCACGCCTTCCATAGGCCAGGGGCTGGCGACTAGCACCAAAGGCGTAAAATCCTGATAACTGGGAAGGCATTGCCTTTATAATAGAAAACAAGCACCACAGAGTACAAGCGGAAGCAAAACACTAAGTACAAAAGAAATGATGAAAAGTAAATGGGCCAGAATACAAACCCAAAATAAAGTACGACTACAACCGAACAAGGTACAACAGCAAAAAGGCAAATAGCTGGAAAAAGGAACTAGCTCCTGGGTCGTCCTCCTCGGATCCTACCTGAAGGGTAGGTACAGATAGCGCAGCTCCTGGTCGTCCACCACAGATCCTACCTGAAGGGTAGGTACAGATATCCTCCTCCACGCTCTCTTCCGTCAACCTCCTCTGTGAGTCGTCACGTCGTGTAGTCCACCTCCGGGTACTGACTCGTCGTGTAGTCCACCTCCGGGTACCGTCCAGTCCTCGAACACTTGGCCTCTGTCAGCACTGCCCATCGTCTGCAACCAACACAATGAGGTGTGGGCATAGCCCGTGCAGAGGTGAGTATAACGATACTCAGTAGGGACCCCGAGACCCTCAAGGTCTCACTAAACCAACTAGGATAACCACAAAGAAGATCTCAACAGATAACCTCTACTAAGTTACATGCCCATACATATAACTAAGTTATCGAGTAACCCATCTCAATCATGAGGAAACACAAGGATTGTGAAATCAACGGATAACCACTACCCATGTATATTCCCATACATATACCTACGTTAGTAAGTGACCCATCTCAATCATGAGGTAAACACAAGGTAAAAAGCCTCAGCTCAAACCAGGATTTTCATTATCGAAACCGTAACTGCTGAAGATCTCCATCTCTAGAGTGTACAGTGGTCGTGTCACGACTCCGAGGTACTGCTCACTAACCTAATACTGCTGAATAACTCCTCCTGTCGAGTACCGCGGGCCAGCCACCCATACACAGTAGTGCTTCCCGCCGAGGTATGTCACCCAAACGCAGTAGTGCATACCCCCTAGTAGCCTGCTGAGGTACTCTCCGGACGAGTACTGCGGGTCTGCACTGTCACACAGGTAGTGCTCCGTCCGCCATGGGTCTGCACCTCAGAAAGTAGTGCTTCGTCCACTGGGCTAGTCGACTCACTCCAAGTCGAGTCGGTCAAGCAGTCGCCAGGTCTCAGTCAACTACACAGTCTCCGTACTCCGCATGCTCGTCTCTGGGAGGGTCCGCTCCACAAGCTACAGGTCGATACTCCAAGAATCTCAATGTCCTATTAAGAAGTATCTCAAAGGAACGCCTCGTCATAGGGGTCTCAACGCAATAGACGGCGCGTCAATCGGACGCCCGGTCTGTGAGTTACTAGCCTTTTCGTCCCAGGGGCCCGGGTGGTTTCGTGTGCGAACCAACCCAGCCGTATCTCAACTGTATCCCGAACCCTCATAGGGTATGCTCATAGGGACCGTTTCTCAACGTGGTCACCAACGCCGCTGACGGTTCGTCAAACGGACGTCCAGTCTGAAAGATACCAGCTTTTCCGTTCCCAGGGCCCGGTTGGATTTCGGGTGCGATCCAACCCGGCCATTATCCAGCTGCATCCAAAACTCGGGCTAAGTATTCCAAAAGTTCCGTCTCATCAAGAGGAATTCAATGAAACAGAGGGCGCATCAATTGGACGCCCAGTTTGTGAGTTATTGGCTTTTTCGTTCCAGGGGCCTGGTTGGTTTCGTGAGCGAACCAACCTGACCCCACTCCGACGGCATCCAAACCTCAAGCGGAGTAAGCCAAAAGATCCGTCTCACTTAGAGGATTCAATCAAAGTCAGCGACATGTCAATCGGACGTCCGGAGCTCAAGATATGAGCGTTTCCGCTCTGAGGGCCCGGTTGGTTTCGTATCCGAACCAACCCGGCGGACCCAAAGTAATCCGAAACCTTGAGTGCGATATACCGAAACTACCGTCTCAATCCAAGGATCATGTTTCCGCTAACGTCGAGTCATTTGGAAGCCCTTAGCCCACGTTTATGGGCGTTTGACCGAAAGTGGTCCGAAAACGGGGGTTTGGGCCCGGGGCGACCCGGCCCGACCCCCCCTGGGTCGGCCGAACCGGGTCGACCCGACCCCGGTCCGACCCGGATGGGCCCGGCCCGGCCCGGCTCGGTCCGTTCCGGCCCGACCGACCGGCTAGCCGCGGCCAGGCGGTCGCCGCGGAGCGGCGAGGGTACGCGCGGCTGGCACCATTCGCCGTTAATTAAGGCCGGCATTTCGCTGGGCTCCCCTCTTCTGGTGGCGCGCCACCTCCGCCTTCCGCGGACCACCAGACGCGCTTCAGTGGTCCATTCTTCCTTCCGTCTTCATATATGCTTCCCTCGGGACCCCATCTTTACTACGAAGGGATTCAAACGCCCAAACAGCATGTTTCGTTGTCGCCCGACAATCCGTATGTCAAAACGAAATGTGCTGTATTCGTGGTTATCCGGCGCTGCGTGCTGGCACCGCGCCCCTTCGTCGCGGCTCCGCTCCGGCCGCGGCGCCTTTGACTTCCTTCGACGCGGCGCGACGGCATCGTGTTCTTGTTCGGCTTCTCGGTGTGGCGCGATGGCGTCGCGTAATTCTACCGAGCAATTCTCGCATGGTGTGATGGCACCACGCCATCCCGTTCCATCCATATTAGAAAAAATATCAATAATGGAGGAGGGTCGGCCGTGATTGTGCGGTCCGACCCCCTCTCGTTAATCGATAACAACTGGTGGTAAAATCACGAAGGATGACAAGATAGAATTCATGAACAAAATAATTAAATAATAAACTTCAACATCAATCTGCATGAACGAATGATATGCAGATCAACCTGGAATTGGTTTGTCCGCGCTCGTCGTTCTTTTCTGAGAAGATAAGAGAATACCAAAAAATAAATTCATTCCCCTACCTCGATTTAGATACGGTGCACGTCAATCGAATTGCGGATGACGAGTGTTGCGGAAGTCGGGCGTCGTGGAAAACGAACGTCGATTCCATTGTCGTCGAGGTGCGTTCGAAGGGAAAATGTCGTTGGAAGAAGACGTCACATTCTTCGGTGGAGGTGTTCTTCGTGTTCTTCGTCGAAGGTGTTCTTCGTGTTCTTCGTCGATGTTGAAGAAGAAGAAGACTTCAAACGTATCCTTTTCTCTCCCATGTCTCCACCACAAGAACAACTAAACCCAAAATAAAATAATCCACCCACTTATTTTATTAACCCAATATAGGTTTTGAATTTCAAGAGTTTGAAAATTCAAAACCCACATTTAACTCACTTAAGTTATTAACATAAGATGTTATAAAATTAAGGAGGTGATAAGTTATCAAAACTTAAATGGGGGGTTTAGAGGGGTTAGGAAAGTTAAGGAATTTGAAGAGGTGGGGAGGGGTTTGTGTGGGCCCCACCCTTTAAAATATCCACACATGGGAAGTTGGATGGATGTTGGCCCACAACCAACATCCCATGGGAGAAGTTAACAACTTAACATGAAAAAAAATTGATTTAACAATTTTATTCACTTTTTTAATTAAACCCCAAAAATTAACATCTTCTCCTGCACAAACGCAACTACGATAAAGGTTCCCTTATGCGATTACCGGCGTTGCGAGTTCATCGGTGCAATCAGATTTCAATTCCGATCACCAGTTCAAAAGATAGAAATTCCCGCTCACTCGCTCACTGAACGTACCCGATCCAAACTTCGAAAATTAATTTAGGTCAGACTGGGCCTCGGAATCAGGCGCCGTCAGAAACTGCATTCTTGTAAAATTCCAAAGAAAACTAAGAAAAAATTTACCTTGAAATTTCCGGGTCTTTACAGTGAGGGTGAGAGACCCCCTCCCCGTCGGACTCATCATCGATCTTCTGAGAGACCAGCATTCGATTTTCTAGTTTTCCATCCACCAACATTGGTGATACAACCTACTCTTATACCATCATCTCCACCAGCGACATCCGCCAGTCCGGTTGATTCTTTGACACCAATTACTTCCACCACCGATCCTCCTATGGTAGATACCACACTATCCACTATACATGAGAGTTCAGGTTCCACAACTACATATTCTAGCCTTGTACCTTCTAGGTCAATCACTACTTCAGTGGACCTGCCTGAGCCAAGTCTTTCTTCGGATGACCCCCCTCCACCGACCACTACTGGACCTACCATGCCAATAGTTGAAGCCCCACCTCAACCCACTCAGGATACTACCTAAACTCATATGAATCCTTTCTTGATTTTTTGCTGAGGGCCTCCCTTCCACATACATATTAAAAAAAACTCAAGGTGGATGATACGTAAGAGTGACCTCTTCTTAGATGTGAGCATTCCATAGTGTATCATCATCTAGGAGCAGATTGGGGAGATTCTTGGCCCTACGCAGATGCTCGAGAGAGTCCAGGACAACACTCCCAACTATAAAGATTTGTTTTGGAGTTTATCTCATTCTTTGAGTCTGATGGACCCACCTACTGCCATACACCCACCGATACCGCCACCCCGGTTTGATTTCACCTAAGTGGTCGTCCCTTTTCGCTAACCATGGATGAGTTTGGATAAGGGTATGGATTCATCCCCCACCCTACCACCCCACCCAACTTCTTCCTCCCTTATATCTTTTATCATCATTCCCTCTTCTTTTGTTCCCTCCACATCCCCACCTCCACCCTCACCATCGGCTGATCTCCTAATCACCCATTGCCAAGACATGATGTTCCACCATCTTGACATCCTTGAGCACCATAACACTACCATATTATAGTCCAATATGAAGGTTGACCATATGATGGGCCTTCACCTACAACATCACATCCTTCAGTTACCTCGATCACCTGCTCCTCCTTCTGCTACTCAGCCTTCCACCACATAGGCCGTGATGACATATCCAGCCATTGATTCGGTTCTCTTATCCACTACTAGCCCAGATTCTCCTTCCACTAGTAATTTGATAGATTTTACCATTTCAACTTCTGCCTAAGGTGTCAATCTAGTGCCTCTACTGTCCCCTATAGCCAAGGCCCCTCTTACGAATACCCCAATTGCTGATGATTCCTCTCCTAAGGCCACACAATGACTGGTTTTTCGTAGAGTTGTATCATTATATATATATTTTTTTGTGCTTTGATTGATTTGTGCTGGTATATTTTCATGCATAATTATTCATCAATTTCTTTTACAGTCACATGTACTCTGGATCACTTTGGTAAACTCTTTTTGACTACTTCCCATATATTTGAGATCTCCAAAAAGGGAATATTATTTTTTCACTTCTTTTCATTGTTATTTTTGGAATTAATTATTTAATTTCTTTCTCTCTTCTGGATAGTCCTTGTGTCCCCACATACTCTCTTCTATCTTGGTGTTGCACTTGGGGGGACTATGATCCATTTTATTTTTGGGGGGTGTTCTTTGACTACATAACTCTTTTCCCTTGAACTGATCTAGGAGACATCATTAATAGTAGAAATATTTTAAAATGTTGACTTTTTTTGATAAATTATAAATATAAATAGTAAAGATGAAAAAGGGTATTTTAAAGATACATGATTATTTTAAATCTTAAAATATTTTTAAAATATTTCAGATATAATTTGATTCTTGTTTTAAATTCATGGACATTTACATTTGTTAATGTATTCATTTGTAATCATGTCATTACCTAATTGACCTTTTATTGTTCCTCATTTTCAGGAAGTATTCAAATCCCTTTTGAAATATTATTTCTTATACCCTATTTATTTATAGTTTCTTGGGATATTCATAACTAGAAGATATTTAGAATCTATCTCTTCAAAACATGAATATTTTTGAATCTAATTCAAATGATTGAGGCATTTGAATGTTTTCATCCACTTTGACCATTAGACCTAACCTATATCTAATATTCATAAATCCCTTAGAAACCATGAACTTATTTGATAGAAAACCACATTTTAATCCTATTTACCCTTCTAACCCTAATTTTTTCATAATTTTTCATGATTATTTATTTGAGCTTTAGAGATGGATTTTGGGCTATTCATGGTAAATTTTGGTGAGATACCATGAAGTTAAGCATATTGGAGAGTGCACTTGTTCATTTAGGAAGAAGGATTCCAAAACAACTATTCATTGTATACACTGTGGTCCCAGTTAAAAAAATTTGAAAAATGTAAATGAGGGACCAGATTCATTCGTTGCACATTATTGATGGTTTACGAACCCATGTTTGCAAGGGATTTTTATGGTGATGTAACTAATTGATAGATATTGATTGGGGATGAATTTTCATTGAGGTATATATTTGAATATCAAAAATTGTTATTTATAAATTCAGCCTCCTTTTCGAGCCCCTACGTTTATTTTCATATCTTTACCTATCTACCCGAAGCCTTATAATTGTTTGTACCATATAGAAAACCCTTATTATATTTGTGATTTGATTTCTAAAGTAGGGAATGAGAATACTTGAAATCCTATTCATAGAGTTAATATATTTGAGAATGAGAATAACTCTAAAAAATATTCTAGAGTTATAAGTGTTGTAACTTCTAGTGAGTAGAATCATCAACTAACATGTGTAGTTATGAAAAAGATTAACAATTGGGATGAAAGAGGATTTAATAAATTTAATGGAATTACATAGGAGGCATGGGTAGAATATATTTATAATTAAACTATGTATTGTGATTTTTATTATCCTCTACTTTGACTATAGTATTTATAAGTATAATTAGTTGAATGCTTCCCTTTTTAGTGTATAGATTATGTTGATTTGATGTTGAGTATTTTTCATGAGGTTAAGCGAATGTCTCGGTGTGAGGGACTTTGATGTAACTAATTTTTGTATACATTTTCATATATTCTATTATGTATAGAAACATGTTTTCACCAGATATACCTTTTTTTGTAGATAAAAAGATTTATTTCGGTGTTCATGGTAATTTTCATGTGTTTTCTATTCAAAGTCACAAATTGGGAAAGATTATAATAGAAGTTCAGATATATATAGTGTGTACTTATTACACACACCATGTACCATTGCCCTGACATGGATTGACTAGACCAAGTACACGCACATGTTGTCGGCCAAGATTTATACGTCATGTAAAATCTTTTTACATGTTGTGTACCCCCTTCCAAAAGTGCTTAGTTGATGATGTTGACACTACACACCATTTGGGATAGTGATACAAACAGAGTACCCCCACCAACTAATTGTTAACGCCTTTAATTTCAAGGGTGGCGTGGTAGATCACCTACCAGTGGCGAAAGAGGAGCCATGTCATGTTGACCGGACTACACACTGTGTAATTTATAGTACCCAAAATATATATTTAAATACTATAAATAAGATGGTAGACCCTCCATATTCACACACACAGATGGAGGGGAATACTATAGACACCCAATGGGAGAAGAAATGAAGGAGAAGTAGAGAGAGAAAGAGAAGGATGTAAGAGAAGAGAAGAGGTGTTGTTGCTCTAACTTCCCGATGATCTTTAATATAAAGATGTTGTGATGTTTTTTTTTGATTTATTAATAGTATTTTAGCCATTATCTACCCTAGGTGTCATTAGATCCACCATGGGATAGGGTATGTAAGATTATGGTTCGTTATTAATCAATTGTCTTATTATATTTTTGTTACTTATGTTTATCTCATAAATCCTCTAAATCTATTTCCAAATATTGCTTGAATCCCTATATTATACAACGAACAGAATTTAAAGGTATCATTAGAGGAATTATGAACTTGTAAACCCTAAATTATTGGGTGCACTTATCATCTCAAAATGTCTTACAGTTAAAAAAATTTATATGAATTATATTCTAGTCCATGGAATTGGTCTCTGTTGCATCAAAATAAACTCACCAGATGAATGGGGTTCCATTATAATCAAAACCCATAGATGTGAGTTATTATAAACAACACATCCTAATAATAAAACATATTTTTCAATAACATAAAAAATCCTCAGTCCCAATGCATTATTCCCATTTATCATCAGATTCAATTATACTATTTTCGCAGTGTTTATGGTAACTTATCAAATAAGTTTATTAATTGATTAATCTATTATTACATCTAATATTGACTCTAAATTTATATAATCATCACCTAATTAATTAAAAACTAGATAAACAGAATGTACTCACTCTCTCTCTCTGTCTGTTGATCGACCCCATACATGAACTATACTAGAAATGAGTTTGGGTGATTAAAATTGGGATTACAATCATTACCCTTTGTCTAGAACAACACCATTGATCCTTGGAAATTAACTACCACATTCCTAATAGTCTTAATATCATATTAATTATAAAAATTCTCAACAAATTCACAACCTCTCCCATATTAGGAAACCCCTTAAAATATAATCATTGATTCCACCACATCATTTATGTTCTCCAATATCCAATCACATAATATGATACCAAGAATAATATAGTTATTTGAACCCCCATATAATTTATCACATCCCCATGACTATTTGTCCAACTAATTGTAATAATTATACCTCCCTAATTTGACTCACTAGATGGATGTATTTCTTCACAAGTATTTAGTACAATCCCTGTAATAATTATTATGACCCACATGTAATTAAATACTTCATTATATAATGATATTATATCATTATATGATATTTTAATATAAATTCAGATATCCAGCATCCTATATTGACAAAACTGATTTGAAATATTATACGAACACAGTTGTTCCTTCTAAAGTAATGATTGTAAATTATCAAGAATCTATGCTAAAATATGTCATAAAAAATTAAAATAATATTATCATATGAATCATAAAAAAATAATACCACTGAATTCGTTATAATTTCAAAATCCCCATCATTGTAGTTTTATAAATTATTCCCCAAAATATAAAATTAATCATTTAATCCACAACATCATATGGTATATAAGGATTCATTATTTAAAAAATATCTTTCTATCATTTTCCGTAATTATTTATCCAAAATCTAAAATTTCATCATTTCATACTCTATTCCCAAATTATAATCAGTTAATCTATCACATAGAATATTTAATTCATCATTTCTCATTCATAGATTTCAATTATAATTATTATCTAAGGTTATGCTAAATTTTATATTGGGTCTAATGATCCTCTCACCAATATGTTAAGAATGATAACATAAACAGTAGAACTAATGAACAAAAACTAATGATATGGCGTAAACCCATGCACATTATGTTTCCAAACATAGAATAAAAATCCAATATAAGTCACAAACCTACAATGTACATAAAAAATCAAGATAATATGTTTCAAAGTAAAAATAAAAATGAAAAGTAGGGAAAGAACTAGACAAGTATTAACATGGTTGTTAGTAGATCCTAATCAATGGGGGAGTGCTATAATAATTTAATTATGGAAGTTAAATATGATTACAATTATAAAATTTCATAAGTATGGGAAAAATGATCCCACCTAATAACTTAACGTGTGTCCAGGTTGATGGAATTAGTGACACCACCTTATGATCATTATAGATAGTATGTTTACTCTAGTCTGAATCTCATGAGATTCCATATACCCTGTTAAATATATCCAACACCATAAATTACTATTATATTGATCAGTGAAACATTTTAAAAAGCTTACCTTTTCACTCTCGTATATCCTTATAAGGACTCTTATTTATCAACAATAAAACCCTTGGTAAATATTTTTATCACATAATAATTTGAAAATATCTAAATGGTAAATGGTTATGCCATTACTTTATATATTCACACTTCCATGTGTGATATTTATAAAGGTATATTCTATGTTTTCTTTTCTGACTATCAGCTTCCCATCTTTTAACATCTCAATATTCAGTTATTGATATTTTCCACCAAACCATATCCATCCATCCATTAGGTATTAGATTCCAAAATTTCTCTACCTATTCTTTCCGTTAATATATACGAAAAATGGTTTTCACATCATTGAACAAAATAATCTCCCACTTTAGAATAATCATTATAATTCACGATAATGTCTTAAATAAACATTATAATACCAATTCTTCTTCACTTAATTTCCCTTTTATAACTCTATTGCATCACTACAATTATTTTAGTAATCCTAAAGTGGCTATGGGGCATCATCTCATTGAAAACCCCAAACTAATAAATTTTTCATTATATCTACTAGAATCAAATCACTATACACCTTATATTGATATAAAAATTTTCCTCTAAATATATCTATATGAATTTTTACATTAACTGAAATTTATTTTTCTTGTAATAAAACATCATATTATTTTCTAGGGTGATCACACATTGTCAATCACAAAACATCATTGAAATATTTATCCTTCTTCTATATTCTTACATCAAAAAAATTGTCCGAATAAACTCCTCCTTAGTATCCATTAATGTAATGCACTTCAATTTTATTGTTTTATGTAGTTATATTGATTGAATCTTTTAAATACAACTTACATTTTTTCATCCGAAAGTGAACTCATAGCCCATGGTGCTCCTTTTATTGTATCCATCTCCCCTAATGTTATAATATCAAATTCCCTAGAGTGTTTTATCCATTAAAAATCATTGAGAGTGAGGTAAATTGAGTATCTATTAAATAAATATAAAATCATTTTATGTGAAAATTCAATACATAATATAATAACAGTTTCCCCATAACTATAATGCTCTAGTGTCTTTGGATACTATATATATAATAAAATTACATTGTGAAATATATTCAACATATTTCATAATATCATCCCCATATAGTAACATTATTAGTCATTTCCTATAATAAAACATTCATTTGAACATGGGGAAATTGAAATATCATAAAGGGGGATCTTGAATGATTAGTAAAGTAAAACATCATGGATATCCATTATTGATCGTAAGTAAGAATTAGATAATTTTAGGGGTATGAAATCATGATCACAACTTTTGACATTATACCCAATGATTCATAATCCTTAAAACATGAATCGGTAAATATAGATTTTATATGCTAAAATACATGTTAAATAATAGATCATATTCATAAAAAAATGATCCATGAGATCATATTATTTGAATAAGACAAAAGTTTGGGTAATAAAAGTGTGGCATAAAAAAAGAATGAAAAATCCTTTCTTTATACAAGTCTCAGTGTCAGGACTATAAGAGTGGATAGAGTTCCATGTTGATTAGGTTCTTTCCCCATTCCTTTTATGATATAAATGAAATCTCAATGATACTAACCAATAAATTAATCATATGGTAGGATTTGGTTATATATCCATGTACCTTCTTGGTATTTGTATAATAACTAATGTACTCTCTTGGCCTTGGGCTAGTTACATGTGTACCCTCTTGGGCATGGGATAATCACATATATACACACTTAGGAATGAGAACCCACTTGTACATTTCTATGTTAATGAGATATAGATATTTCCTAGTATAAAGGAGTATTATAACTAACTTGCCAATCACATCATAGTAATGCATTTAAATATATTAAATAATAATATAACATCACTCATTCCATCATATTATAATTACCCTATGAGAATAAAATTGGTTTCATGAAATAACATTAAAAGAATGTCATCATAAGCCATCCAGGAAATGGATGTGGATGGTATCATTATATAATATCCCTAGTGAAGCATTATAATCTTTAAAAATGATAACATATTGAAAAATTCTTCTTAATAATGAATTAGAAATAAATTTTGAAAATCAGGGGAAAAAATATGTTCTTTTTTGACATTAAAAAACTAAAAAATCATAGGATAATTTGAATAATGTTTGATGTGAAAAATGTTAGAGACTTGTAGAGGAATATTTATAAATTATAACAGTCATGACTATTGTAAATTTTGATTGATTAGTAAATGTTAAAAAAAATGTTTCATACATGTGTAAAAAGTAGAAAGTGATTCATATATAATATGTTTAAAAATATTACTTTTAGTAAATTTAAAATAATTTAATATTTTGTTGAATTATACCATGAATAATCCGCAAAATTTAAATAAATAAATTCATGGAACAAGTTTTAAGAACATTGTTATGGATGAAAAAAATTCCCAATCGAATAGAAAAATCGCCATTGTTTCATAAAAATACTTCTTCCCACTTTTTGAGTTGAAGAAGGTAAAAATGAAATGAATAATTAAAAAAACAATGAAATAAATAATGTATAAAAATATATGGGGGATATAATAGAAAGTACATATATCTTCTTATTATGGAATCTAAAATATAAACAATCATGATTAACTTTGAGATTGTTACATTTATCACTTATGTGATATTTCTACCTAAGTGCCACACACCTTTTCCCCAAGACAGTTGGTTAAATGTCCCCAGAAACCCCTCCCCATACACTAGAGGTTGTCAAATAGTAGTGAGGGTATAATATTGATCATGGGGAGACACTGCCAACATTATCAATGTGGTATAACAATAGAAATAAACTAACAATATCCCATTGAATAACTAAACTGAATGAAACAATTGAATAGGACTATATCACAATCTTAACGAGAACACGAATACAATAACCAAGATAAAGTAGTAAATAGTTCATGACATAATATGTTTCAATTGTCTAATGAAAACCAAAATAAGGACACAAAAAAATCCCCTAGCAGGTCTTGATACCATATCTGGTTCCCTAATCCATTATCTATCCCAACTCATCCATCTATCACTAGGTTATTTCACACATCTTATTCGGGAAACATGATGTTTCTTTGTGTACTGATCAGGTAGCCCGAGTAGGGTGTTAGTACACCTTTGTAGACCACCAAAAATGATGTCTAAAATAATATCTAGTGAATAAAAATGTTTGAATTTGAATAAAAAATACAGAAAAAATCATAAGGTAATGGTAATTACCTTTCCATATTCAGTAATTAACCATATGAATCCCCAGGTTCACAATGCCACCCATAATATTAATAACATATTCAGACCATTCCAATGTATGCAATTTCCCAAAGGGATATCAAATATCACAATACTATGGTTATAATTTATTATTTAATTTCAATTCATACCAAATTTTTTTTGGAATGATAGTCCAATTCCAATCTCCTAGGCATCGAACATCCTGTCTAGTACCCTGTGGGAATTTGGAGCATCAGTATTAGTCTCACACCTCATGTCGCATTGGTATTTTGAGCCATATAACCTATCCCACAACTATTATCAGATACAGGTAATTGGAACCTTAGTCCCTATAGCACACTCACTAATAAAAATGAGTATATGGAGACTATATCCATGTCCCACACTCAGTAACACATTTGTGTATTTGGAGTCTCAGTCTATGTCCCACAACTAAATGTCACATATATCACAAATATCACATTAACACAAAAATAATAATTTTATATAAATTACGTTATGCGTCGCTAAATATCTTATAAAACATTCTCATTAAATATTACCTTTTACAATTTATGACAACAATTAAAGTTATTTATTTGAATCACATGGAATAATATGAACAATTCATTATTAAACCCTTTTTCAACATTTAATCAAATACTTCATTAACCCTTTGAGGATAAAATAACATCCATAAATTCCCATTAATCAATCAATTCAACACTATATTAATTAATCAATTCAATGTTTTA
This sequence comes from Viscum album, assembly GCA_963277665.1. Classification (NCBI taxonomy): domain Eukaryota; kingdom Viridiplantae; phylum Streptophyta; class Magnoliopsida; order Santalales; family Viscaceae; genus Viscum; species Viscum album. The sequence goes on along the minus strand of OY728145.1, from coordinate 1,077,317,436 downwards.
TAAAACCATCATAACCAAAATATCATAATTCGACCAATTATGGAAACCCATTAATTGGCCAATTTCATTACACCATTAATAAGGGAATTCCAAAATCTAATAAATAATTTAAAAAAATTGATTCAATTCAGGATGAAATTACTAAATGTGATATATCTGTTTGAAAATTAAATACATTAAATTGAAATCAAGACTTTGGGAATTGAATAATAGACCACCTATGTCAAGATTTATGAAGAATGCAAAGAAAACCACAATTGAAGCGTAAATATCGTGAACATGTCAAATAAAATGATCTTGAACAAAATATTAGATATAAGATAAAACATAATAAAAACCATCAAACCCTAGATCCAAAAACTCTCCAACAGTGGATAAAACATTCCTATTTTCTAGAAATAAGAGTGAGAGAGAGATAAATCTAATCGGGGTGAAATCACATACCGAGAGAGGTTCAGATTCTTCAATCCAACCATTTATTCATCATTAAAATTGGTTTGAGAGAACATTTAATCTATACGGTAGCCTCCAAGGTCGATGGAAAAAAGTGTTTGGTTGAGGTGAGTTGATTTGGGTTCAAATCTGGGGGGTTTGAAATTTTAAAATAATGTTTTCAGAGTAACAATTCTGGTATACATTGTTTCCTAGGTAGGGTTTCATGGTTTTCCTTAACCATTAGCATCCTATTAGGGGTCACATGGTTAATACTAAAAGGTTTAATGGTTTGAAAAACCGTTCTATGGACATGAAATCCACCATTGTTTGCGTTTAATTCTTTTTTTGGGTAGGGGGGATTGTTTGGGAAATCCTTATGTCAAACATGAACAACCCTAAACACCTCCAAAAACATTCAAAATTAACCCAAACTCACACAAGACATGCCTCAAAAAAATAATTACTAAAACATGGTAAAATAATACCTTTAAAAGATCTTTAAACATCCCCATAAAAGGCCAGTATCTTACAATTTCACCACATTATAATACCTCATCCTCAAGATATTTTCTAAATAATCATTATGATTCAAGGTAAAATATCAGATCATTGATCCATCATATCATATTATATATCCGAAGTATCTCCATTAACACATCCAAGTTTCCATACTACTTGAACTATCAATAAAGTCTTTCCCTTTAATGCATTCTCAATGTGATCAAAAATACATATCAAATGCTCCTAAAAAGACATATCTGTATCATGCTCAACATCATTCACATCAATCACAAGAGAAGGTTCGAGGTGATACTACAAAAGTTATGACACATGAAAAACCTCAAGCATAACTATCTACCTATAGAGAAGCTCCAATAGGTATGTCACTATCTCAATTCCCTCCACAACTACTAATGGTCCAACAAACCTGGGTTCCAAATTCCCCTATCTCTGAATCCTATGGTGATCCAATTTAGGAATCACCCCTAAAACACATGAACACTAACATTAAACTCAATGGTTCAATATCCTCTATCAACATAAGAATTTTTTCTACCCTTAGACGCATCGATACATTTCTCAGTTAGTTAAAACTACTCCAATGTCTAAGGTACAAGACTTAATCCCAATAGCTCTGAATCACTAGCCTATATCCCACATAGAGGTTATCTGCATAGACTACCATAAAGTATGACCGATGGTACTATTTGAATAGTATCCTGAAAAAAATTGTAATAGGTAAACTCAACAAGATCATGGTGCTTCTCTCAAGACCCACCTAAGTCTAGGAAACACTTCAATCATAACCTTAAGTAACTATAAAATACGTTCTGACAGCCCATATGTTTGTGGGTGGAAAAACATACATAGTAAAGCCTATATTCCAAGACCCTTCTTCATGAATTACATGAAGTATTATGTAAATCACAAGTCACCATCTGAAACTATAATCCATGGAACTATGTTTTGTCATACTATCTCTTGAACATACCAATATCTTAACTGATCCACTGAGAAAATCCCCCTTTAGGAAATAATTGTGCTACAATTTTCATTCGATCCAAAACCACCCAAATAACATTATTCCTTAGAGGCTTCCACAAGAGACTCACAAATATTTTCATAGTAACATTGTCCCACTTCCATTCCGGAATGGGAAAGGGATATTGTAAACCACTAGATCATTTATTCTCTTCCTTCACTAATGATAAGTATATCACCATGTCATTAACCTTAAAAAATTTTTTTTCATTCAAATCCACCAATACTGTTAATATAGATCATGGTAAATTTTGGCCAAACCTGGATGCACTTCCCACATTGAGGCACAAAATACATAAATCATATCATCCCACATACACAAAGAAAGAAAACATACATTATGATATAGTTCATCTTATTATCATATATAGTACAATTTTAAGGTGACTACCCACAATCAAATGATATCCTCAAGTCAAAAAACATCAGAACTTGATACTGCATTTATTTGATCTGACCACAAGAAGTAAAGTCCACTAAAATTGATATAATTTTAATCTCATATTGGCTATCCTGAACAACAACATGGATATCTTCCAACAAGGTCATCACATTCAACTTTGAACTAGACTCGTGTACTGCTTGAGTCTGATTTTTCATTCATTATGCTTTATAATCGTTGTTTCTCTTACTATATATATACCAGGTAGAAATAAAATGACTACATAGACCCAACCCACATACGCTATCAGAGATGCGAATATATCTATGAAAAGATACACTTTAAACTCTTGTTCTTGGTATATGCAGTAATATTTTCTCTCAAAATATAATGCCACCAACAATTTGTGGAATAAACCACTACAGCTAACAAAAAGTAATATATAGGGTAGTTTTTTCATGTGGCCTCAAATTTTGTCACCCATACGCCACAACATAATCACCATGCACCAATAATGATCCAAGACTAATCCCATAAAAATAACAAAATATTGTATACTCATAACTTGATTCATGATTGATTAAGACTAGTGATGTTTTCGAGCACTTATTCGACTACTAGAAGGCAATCTCACATGCTCCTGATTATTCTAACCTTATCCCCATATTGGTATAGCCTAAATGTGGTTCTTCCAAATGTGAAAAGTCTCATCTGAACCTTTGATAATATCTGGATTACCGCATAAATCTATTAATATAAATAAATTACTAGGTTTCTCCAAAAGAGACCAATGCATGAACATTATATGGGCCCTCTGGCACCACATCATTTGAGATGACTTGAACCACAAAGTGTACCCTATCCATCCAAAATTGAAACATATATAGCATGAAGTATAGTTGACGTTCAATCAGTGTAATCAATATGATGTCAATAAATTGGACATGATATTCATTATTGTTAGAGTAAACAATGATGTAATAAACCAAAACTACCACACATTAGTCTTGGTTTAGGTTAAATTTATGTTCTACAATGCCATAAATATTGCAGGATCATTTCTCAAACTAAATAGCATCATATAGAACTCATAAACTCTACACCTTCTACTGAATGTAGTCCTTTGTATATAAAAGGTTATACCATCAAATGATGATACCCTGATCATAATTCAATCATTTTGAAGTCACAAGATCCTCTAAAATGGAAAAATAAATAATCGATACATGGAAGGCGATACTAGATCTTCACTATCATCGAGTTTGACATCTAGTAATCAAAACATAAGAATAATGTATCCACAACCTTCTTAGAAAAAAACTGGAGAACCCCAAGGTGACATACTCAGATTTGTAAACACTATATCCATAAACTCTTATAATTGAGTCTTTACCTTTTGATTATCTTTTTTTCCCATTATGTATTGTGGAATAGAGATAGGCTGAGCCCACAACATGAGATCAATTGTAAATTTCACATCTCTATCAAGTGGTAACCCTGATAATTTTTTAGGAAACACTTCTTTAACATGTCAACTATGGGTGAAAATATATCATGCTCCACTACGATATCATCCATAAAAAGAATAGAAACATGGGTTTTGAGCTTCCCCAGTTGTTGATGAACTAGCCTTGCATTGCAAATATAGATATCCCACTATCCAAGAAGAATATATTAATCACCATCAGGATATATAAAAGTAACTCTCATATAGTAACAACCTATGAGGGATGGATTGAAAATAACTAGTTGATAACAATTATTTTGTCAAAGTATGAAATGTGAAGGGTTTAAATATCCCAATGGAAATGATACTCCCAAACCTCAAGAAAACAACCATTGTAAAAAATATCTCTTAACCATACTCCCAAAGGTGTATCGATCATCGTAACCCTACACATGAACTCAAATGATAGGCTCAAACAATAACAAAATTTTATAGTTATAATATAATGAGAGGCACTAGTATCAAATATTGAAATTGAATGTGTAGAATCTATGTGAATATTATCTTTAATTGTTGTCAGTCTAGTATATATATCTATAAGAGTATGCTAAACTTTAAGAACATATCTTACTGCTCTTCCTTATGTTTCAACCTATGCTACTCTACTCTACTGAAACATTCTCTCTTTCCCTGAAGCACATCACCCACTTCGTCTATTTACACATATATTAGATCTCTTAAAAGTATACTAATATGGGGTTGAACACCCCCTACTAGTACTCTGATTCCTCCAGTCTCTTCAATCATTACCCATATATTCTAAATTCATGAAGAACCTTTGTAGATTTCCAATATTACCAAAAACATAGAACTCTACCAATGGTTGGGTAAAATGTATACAAATGTTTCACATTCTACCATACTAGTGGAAAAGAACTCGGGCAAGATATTGAGTAACCGATCCTCCCCCATTCCACCCTTATTTACAATACAATGATCAACATTTTTATAACAAATCATCTTGCTCATGGATTTCATAACTCTTGACCACAAAAAAACCACATGTCCTCCACTAGAACCACATTCAGGTTCCCCTACGAAATGAGATCCTGAGTCACCACTTTTGAAAACATTTTTATCCTGAAGGTGTTAGCCTAGGAAATAATTTTTCTTTTAAAACCATATTGAAAAAACTTTTCATGAGTATCCTGATATCCTTAAAACACTAGAAAAATGTGCTAAAAATCGGTAAACTGACCAATATACTTCATACCAGACATGAAACCCTGAGTTAACCTTATAAAATCACTTTCTCACTCATACATGAGTGTCTCAGGGAAATATTTCTCTAGGAAATTATACAAAAAGATCATCCACTTCACATTATCTATATTTTCATATCATGTTTGGATGTCCCAAAAACACTTTTCTTGACCATGTATCATGTAAGAATACACAATGAGACTCTTCTCAAAAGGTGTCTCTAAATGGTCAAGTATAGTCTGTATGGACTCAATCCCGAACTCAGCTACATCAGGTCCATTATATTCATTGAATTTCATAGGGTGATGTAACTGGAACTCCCATGTCATGTCCAATAGACGCCTCACAACCTACCTTAGGTGTCTATCCATAAACTGCCTGAAGTGAGAAATGTTCCCCCAAAATTGCTCTCAGAATCCTTTACCTAGCACTATCGGTTCCACTTATTCCACTAATGTAGGTTCATTTACAAGAATATCCCCCTGTCATCCTATCGACAAGAATCATCATTGAGGCACATATCTACAATTCCAAACACACATATCAGTTCATATAACATAATAATAATAAGTTTAAATGATATAGTTTTAAAATAATCCATAATAACTCATCTCCCTTATCCCTCTACCTAGTCAAATTGAAGGAACTAACATTATCCTCAACTATCCTCATATAGGTTATGGATAATAAAGGGAAACCACAATCTCATTATTCAAGTTTCACACTATACACCAAATATCCCAATTTTTCATCACATTAAAATTCTAAATTTCATATTAGGAACCTTTTTTATTTAAACACCAAGAAATGAAAAACATTTTCATTTAACAGCATACACAAAACCTGCTTTTCCATGCATTCTTAAAATGATGCATGCCACATAATAACCCTAGGTGCCTAAAATGATGCATGTATACCCAACTCTCATAAAATTCTAGTCCATGATTCAAATCAAATAAAATTTTTGAAAAATTAATTAAATCACACAAAAAGTGCATCACTCGAGGTGAAATAACATCAAACTCTAACAACACACATCAATGACAACAATCCCACCATGGGTACTTGGATTTTACCACTCCATATGGGTAAGATACTACCACGCATAAGCTATTTACAAAAGTACTTATTATCTTATTCTCCCATCTACCTTCCTAAAAATATTATGAAAAAAGAAAAGAAAAGAAATATCCTATAATACCACATTGGGACATCTCGAATCGAGTTCCAAACACCAGTTACCGGATCCGGTTTTTCACATGACCTTAGGCACACATCCCACTATGTAAGAGGAATCTTACAAGAAATGAGGGTATAATATTGATCATGGGAAGACTATACCCTTATTCTCTATGCATCACCCCAACATAAATAAATAAAAAATATCCCCCTACATAACCAAACTGTATTAAATAACTAAAATAGTCAAAATCAAAAGAAAATCCAAAATAAGAATACAATATACCAACCAAAACATTATATATGTAATGCTGTAATAATTGTCATGTGGTTAATAAAAAAATAATGACATTGATAACTCCCTAAATGGGTCCTCACACCATTTATTATTCCATATTCCATATTCCATCCCATCCCTTCCATATAACACAGGGATCTTTCCCATATCCTATCCTACAAACATGATATCTATTTGGATACTGATTAGGTAACCTAAGTAGGGTGTGATTAAAACGTAGTAGGCCACTACCAATGACATATAAAACAATATCCCGTTAATAAAATTTCATATAGTTGTATAATTAATTATATAACATTCATAAGGTAACAATTATCACATATCATTATTATTTAATTAACTACATAAATCATTGTGAACATGATGACACCCATACTATCAATATCTGCTTCGGCCCATGCTAGATTCTGAAATATCACTATTGGATATCAAAAATCACAATACCATGGTTATAATTTATTATTTCATTTCAATTCACATAATTACAATTTGGAACAATATACCAATTCCAGTCTCATGAGTATCGAACGTCATGTCTAGTACCCTGTGGGTATTTGGATCATCAGTCCTAGTCCCACACCTCATTTCACATGAGTATTTGGACCCACAGTCCCTATCCCACACTTATTATCACATATAGGTTTTTGGATCATCAATCCTTTTCCCACACTCACTAACAAATATGGTTATTTGGATCCATAGTCCTTGTCCCACACCCACTAACACATATATGTGTTTGGAGCCTCAATTCCTATCCCACGCCTCAATGTCATATATAAAAAAAATATCACAATAAAAAAATAAAAAATTTATATACATCAAGGTCATTAACCATTGAACTTCTTATCAAACATTATAATTAATATTTACCTTATACAATTTATCACAACAATCATAGTTCGTTATTTCAATAATAAGGAATAATATGAATAATTCATCATTAAACCCTTTGTCATGATTCATTTACCCTTAAAGGTAAATCCAAAAATATATTAGTTCCCATTAATCAATAAATTGAACATTCTATTAATCAATAAATTTAACAATTTATTAATTAATTAGATATGAATCCCATTAATATTCTAATTACACCATCCAATTAGTTAGACAATTTCATTATCCCATTAATCATTCAATTCCATAATCCAATCATTAATGACATAATTTTAATAATAAAATTCAATATTAAATATATAATTGTGAAATTTATATTTCGTAATTACATAAAGGAAACCGAAATCAAGTCTTTTTGAATTTAATAATAGGCCACCTATGTCAATATTGACATTGATTTCTGTAGAGAAAAAATCATCAATTGAAGCCGAAAGATCAAGAACATGATGAATAATGAGATCTAGATCCAAATCTATCGAAAAATATAAAACATAATAAAAAATCAAAACCAAGATCCAAAACCTCAACAACAGTGGATAAAAGAGTCCTCTTTATCATTAATGAGAAGTGATAAAGAGGGAAAGATAATCGGAGAGAAATAAAATAACAGGGGAGGTTCAAATTCTTAAATCTGACCTTTGATTAATCATGATCGGTTTTTAAGAGCCCAATGAATCCATCAGATAGACTCCAAGGTCTATGGAAAATGTGTTAGTTTGAGGAAGGTCGAATTGGGGTTAAGTCTGGGGGGTTTAGGATTTTAAAATGATATTTTTTGGGAAAAACATTATGTACACACAGTTTCCTAGGTAGGGGAACACAATATACCATAAATGTGTGAGTAAAATTGCACCTCCTCTCAGATGCCTCATGATTAATTCTAAGAGGCCACACAATTTGATAAACTACGTTCCAGTTATGAAATCTCCCTCTGTCTGCGGTTTCACAGTTGTTTGAGGCAATGCACACGGTTTGGGAAAACTGTGTGCCAACCGTATACTGCCTAAAACTCCTAAAAACGTCCAAAATTAACCCAATAATACCCAAGACTAGCCTCACAAATATTATAACCAAAAAAGTTAAATGAATACCAAAAAATGAGATCGAGACTTCCCTAGAAAAGGGTGAGATCTTACACCTTACCTCAAGTACCAATATGTTTTGTATGAACTATGCCTTATAATATAATAAACGTAGACATATTATATATATATAACCATATTTATACTTATCAAAAATTTTATAATTCCCTTATAATATCAAACTAATCATTTATTTATAAATCATATATGAAAACAATATTTTGGTGTCAACAGTTCTATTTTCCACATATTTTTCAAGTAATATATTATGTCCCATTAAATTTCATCATAGTTTCATCATATTAAAAATATCAATAATGTGATAAAATGTAAAATTATTCATTATATACACTTTTAAAACAATCCATGTAAGAGGGTGATAAAAAATGATCTACATCACATCATGGAGATGGTAGTTTTAATGTATACAAGGGTGACATTTTCTTTTTTAAAAAGATGAAAATTATGGAATGAAAAAAATAACTTTTAATTATAGATTAATAATTGTGTTATTAATTGTATATATATTTACTAAAATTTTCAATATATATTTCCTTGAGATGGGTTGTTGAAAAATGTATTATATCACTTCATGGAGGTAGTATTCCACCCATATGCAGAACAACACATTCATTTTCAATTAGATAGAAAAGAGGTACAAAATTGATATACCATTAACCTATAATCATTAATATATTTTAAATAAATTATTTAAAAAAGTTTAATATGTTTATGGAATATTTAAAGGATTTTTTGGAAGAAATAATCATGAAAATGGGTGGTAAGAACATATACCACTTCCTTGGATAATATCATATGAAAAAAAATTAATGATTCATGGATGGGACATTTGAATTTGTAGAACATCTTGGATTGGGAAATAAGATTTTTGAAACTATTTATTCTAATAATTTTCATGATAAGGGTCCAAATTTATTTAAATAAGTAAGAATATGAAGCTTTCTTTTATTAGTAATGTAAGGGATACCATTCTAAATACCCTTAACCTTAAAATAATATAAAGTTACTATAATTTAAGTGTCATTAAAAATTTTTATAGTTTCAATGTTATGATGAGGTAAAGTATAATTATAATTAAAAAAACATATTTAGATATTTTCTATTTGTATTTGAAACCTTATCTCTTATTTTAACCTCTTCTTTAACCGTTTTAACCATTATTATGCAGAGAATATTTTTACAATAATAAAAATTTGGTATGGATAAATATTATGTTGGTCATATTTCCCATAAGTCAATATGATGATTCAAAATATAGAATCCATTTTATAATATTCAAATCCATACCATCAATTAAATTAATTCTAATATCCAGGAATAAAATGAAAATTTTCCATTTTTAGAAAATAATCATTTTTAATAAAAAAATGAATTTATTTTCATTTTATTTTTAGTAAAAACAACTAAATGATTCTTAAGTTATCTTATTGAATGTATTATTTTTATATAACATAATGTAAATTAATAATTAGATATTAATTTAATTTATCAAGATGATATTTCATTTGTCACATAAAAAAATAATGTTTTTGTAAAAATAAGTATTTCGGCATTCAAATATGTTTACATTTATTTAAAACAATTGTATAGACAGTGTAAAAATTATTATCCATTTTTATAAATTCATAATCAATTTTAACTATAATTTAAATACTATAAATAAGAGAAAATGACAATATAATAAATAATATCTTTAAAAAATAGATATCTATTAAACCAGAATAATTAATGTTCTAATTATTATAATTAATTAATTGATTTTTTTAATAATGAATCATTTAATTTCCTGATAATATATTTCATTTTTTTATTAATACAACACTATTCTTTTATTTTTGTTTTGTGTGCATTGGAATATGTTGAACACATTAAATTAGTTTGAATAGAAATATATTCTTGAATATCTGTGTGTTAAATTCCTCCACCCATATAATAATTGTGCCCTAAAAATTATTTTACTATAATTATAACATTAGAATAATTATTCATTTCTAAAAACTTTAGTTCTCACATAACCGCCTCAATATTAGGGTTAGTCCAAAAAACATTGACCAGATGAGTAGTCTTGTATTGAAACATATTATCTATTAGATCTGGAATATATATCGGGTTTTGTCAATATAAAATAGTATACACTAGTGGTATAAAAAATTAGTTTAGTATAATTTAAGGAACATGTATGTAATTGGAAATAAAAGATACATGTAACATGTCATGAACTTTAGAGAGGTTCATTGAAATTTACATGTGATAAGATACAACCTATATATAATCTAAAATCACATAGATAAGGATAAATCTATGGATTTTCTACCCCTTATATCCAAGTATCATAAACTTCATTGAAGGATCCATATATTGAAATAACGTACCACTATATTTGAGCTATACAACTTTTCATTATTTTATATTATTACTTTTCTATCAATTGTAAGTTGTTTGGATGGATTATTGAATGGATAAAAATTTTATTCCATTTATTTAGGTAGATTAGGAAACAATTGAATTCATTATCCAATATCATATAATTATGTTAGAGATCATCACTTCCTTACATAGCTGGATTCATAAGGAGACTGATGAATGATTGAGTAAAAACTATTTTCAGGAATATTCAACTATGAGAATGAAATCTTCACAACCCCTATTGAAATACATAGAGCATGATCTTGGAATGTACTGCGGGTTTTTAATATTCCTCTCAGACCGAACATCCATCTTTTAATTATATGAAATCTTAATGATCAACTATGTATTCATGTGTTAATCATGTTTTCTACAAAACATTGTCATAAACCTTATATATATAAACAATTAAATTGACAGATGTATTCCATGTAGTATACAACATCATTAAAGTTTATACATCTATGTTATTTAAGAAATAAATATTCTCAGTTAACAATGAAATTATTTGACTTTGTAAGGAGAACGATGACAATCCAAATTGGATTATGGCCTTTATATCTCTTGGGGTTTCCTACTATGAAATCCATGTTGATGTTTTCCCATTATATATAGGCATTGTTAATGGATAAATAAACCCCATTAACATTTTGTGTTCATATATAACAATATTGAATATTAGACATCAAGATACATAGTCTGGAATATTCCATTTCATGTTGTACCACAAAAAGTTCTATTTGATATCTCTATACATCATTATAATTCTATAAAAGATATAGAATAATTTTTCATGTTCTTTATCTAATATCTCCATCTTTAATTATATTATTTAATGAACATATATATGTTTCCTTAATCTTATTGTCCCATCATAGTCAAGGTTGATCTATTGAAAATTCATGTTCTATCTATTATATCTTCGCATCTTCATTCTACTCTAACTAAATCAACACATCAATGTATAATTTATCATTCATTGGGAAAAGATAATATTTTTATTTTTCGTACTTGATTCTAAGGTCAATCCTTGGATAATTCATAATTGTTAAATTTATTTCAATCCTCATCATAGAAAAACTAGTATATCCCTTCAAAATTAGAGGGTAATACACATTGTTTTCTTTCCATGGTTGACAATTTATTGAGCTATCATAATATTAAATAAACTCTAGCCATATCCCTGGTTTATCTTGACCTATTTCTATGTGAATACATAATTCAATATTTTATTATTAGTATATATATATATATATCATCTTTTAATATGATAAAAATGTCTTGATATTTTAAATAAAAATTTACCAATACTCTCTCCAAATAATATATCATGTAATGTTTCCCATGAACCTTCAATTTTTTTTAGGCATATTCTAAAATTAATATGTTAGAATATAAAACTATGTTTTCTATTTAATACGATGTTGATTATTAGATGGATTAATAAAATTAGAGAATCATGTCACAAATACTATGGATTTTTAGAAATGGATTGAGAAATAAAAAATATTCACTTACCTATAAATAATTTAATTTTATTTAGTTAGTCAATTTGCATTATAATTACAAATGAAGAAGAATAATTAGTATATGTTTTATGAATATGATAGAAACCCTAATCAGAAGAAATTTATATAGACCAAAAACATAGTAATGAAATATTTTAAAATTATGAAGAGGTTTCCTAAAATTAAAATAAGAATCCTGATGGGTAAAATATATAATAAATATAATTCATACAAAAACAATTATCACTATAAAGATATAGTGAAATTTAAAAAATCATAGAACATTTTGAGAATAATGTTGAATCCTCAAGAAAATATGAGGAAGTATGTGAAGAAAAATATATGGAGTTTATTCTTAAATATTTATTGTAAGACATTCCTCAATTGAATACCAAGATCAAGAAGATGATAAGATTAAATAACAATGAATGTTTAAAGAAAGATGAATCAAAAGATGATATTATAAAAATAAAAAATGAACATAATGATGAAATACATATATCAATGCTGAATGGAAATATTTAATAGATGATAATGAGGAATTGTTTTTCATGAATATGAACTAAAGAAGATATAATTAATGTGTATTAATGTTTTGGATGAATGAAAAATTGTAAAAGAATAAATTAATCAATCAATGGAATTAAAATATTATTATTTTAAATCAAATGTAATTTCTATCAAATGAAATCATGTTAAATTAAAAAAGGAAAAATTTATATTTAATTCAATTTATAAATATATTTGATGTTAAAATTCCAAATCTCGACCTATTTGAGAAAAGAAAACTCAAAAAAAATAAACTCCATAAAATAAATAATTTTGAATGCTAAAGAAATATTACTCTACTAAACTGAATGAAATTCCAAGAATGAATCTATAATAAATGTAATTTTCTAGTGAGAAAAACTCTAGAAAAAAAATTTCATTATTATAAAAGAATAAGTTTAAATGATTTTTTTAGTGTTGTAGTTTCTTTTGCCGAATACAATTATTCATTCATGATATAAATGTCTCCACTAGAGAGAATATATGGGTCAATTAAGAGAAGTTATGCGATAATGAAAATATAATCACAAAAGTAAAATCTTTTAAATATAAAAAAAATTAATTTTTATATATAAAAAATATACTAATTATTGGATAAAAATTGTGAAAGATTTTATCGATCAGGACACACTTCTATGGAATTCACGACCAGCCTTCCTAAAAAAACAATTACAATTAAACGGGAAATGAATTCAAATGGGAAATCATAAACATAAATCTAGTATTATTATTGTTTCACTAAATGTATTTAGGAGAGGTAATATTAGTATACTTAATAGTGTTTTTTCATCAAACATGAAAGGTTAAAAATGATTTTGAAAATATAAAACGGTGTGATGGAGGATCAAATATATTTTAAATGAACAATCATTGAGAATAAAGGTTTTAATAACTGTTGAAATTAATGAAAATAAGATCAAATAAAAATAGGTTTTATTTATATAAGGTTTTACACACAATGTACTATGTGTAATCTAATCATGTAATGAATCAAGTGAAATGTTTTTCCAGAATAATTTTTGTTACAACTATGATTCTAAATATTTATCTTTTATTACCATGGTGAAATAATAAAAGGAAATTAACTCCAAATTGGCTATCCAATAAAACTATTCTATTTGTGTTCCAATTGTGTGAATAAAAATTGGAATTAGAGTCGTGGATATCCTTTTCAAACAAATTTGAGAAAAATCTCAAAGAATAATTATTTTAGAGATTTTCTAGAAATTAAAATATAGAGGGATATAATTTTTTCAACACATCTAATGGAGAAAATTGTTTACAGAACACTCAAAAGAGTTGAAATTTATTCCATTAAATCTCATGAACACATTAATTTAGATGTGTGTGATCTAATGATGTATATTCCAATAATGGGTGATCTATAATTCATAATACTCACTGATGAATACAATTGTATGACCAATATTTTATTCATGATGCAAAAGACATAATCTCTTGGAATGATAATTATAATCACAAAAATGCATGAGAAATATCATAGAGTCGACATCAAAAATCGGAAATCATATAATCTAAAAGAGTTAACATGAAATTTATTTGAATGGTATATTCAAAAAAATAAACTTAAGAGAAGAAGATCTCTTGCACTCAGTCAGCCTCTCCTGCCCTAGACATAAATGGTTATTGCAATAGCCCTTCCCCTTATTGGGGGAGGGTCCTCCCCCATCTCTCAAATGAAATAGACCAACACCATTCTCTCTAATATTGAACTCTAGTTGAATCCCATCTTTCCCATAGATATCTCTTATCCCAATGTTGCCGATGTAGAACAATGATCCCCACAATTGTTGATCTTGACTTTAGAATGCACTAATGCTTCCTCGTTTCTACACATGATGATTATTTCTCATTTTAAACAATGCTAACTGTTTGTGGACTCCTTCAACCACCTAATCTTTGGATTATGGGGTTTTCTATAATGAGATATTGTAGGACTTCTTGATGACCTTCATATGATGATATGTTTTTCTTTAATGGATGATCTTCTCCTAGTTTGGTCAAGTACTCCTCATAACTTTGATGGATCTCTATTTATTCCCTTCAAATTTCCATAAAACATTCATTTGATGTGTGACTCGCAAAACATGGTGATATGGGTATGTTTTTTAGAACTCTTGATTCCCTCATAGAACCCTTCGATTATACGTATTCTAGAAATTATCAATGGGCACTACCTATGTTAGAATAATAGGACTCGATCTTTGTGTTGTCTGATCTAACCAATAATCTATGTCGAACATGATGTGTTAATGGTTTATGTTGAGTCTTTTTGGATTCATATTGGTGAAGGGTTTCATTATAAAAAATATTTTTTCATTGATTCTTTTTTTGTTTGCATCCCTCTCTGTATGAATTTTGGGTATATATTAGAGGTATGTAGGTATGTAAAGTCAATGTATAAAAGGTTCAGATTGAAAAAATTCAAATGAATCTAGTACCACATGGGATGTATATTGATCAAGGAAACTCATTGGATATGGATTTCATTGTACATGATTCTAGTCATTGTGGATTCATGTGGTGTATTATAGGAAACTCATAAACAATCAAAGGAAATGCCTCTTGATCCAAAAGTTAGTGATATCTTTGGTAGGTTTAAGCATGATCTTAAAGGGGTTATCTATCTAGGGGAAGTTGTGGTTTATGATACTTTATCTTATTTGGGTGATAATATTGATCATTTTTTTAATCCTCATACAAAAGGATTTCATTAATCCTTAAATAGAGTAGAATGAGATGTTGATTCTTGTGAAATAGACATGAGGGGGGCTTAGGTCAATTAGGAAATAATTATAGTGGGGGAGGCCTATTTGGATGTTAATGTGGAAATGAAATAGGGTTCAATAAATAAATTTATGTAACCTATGGTGAATGATAAATCTCTATCTGGTCAAAATGTTTTGTGATGATCCCCAGTGTGTGGTTTTGGAGGACACTAACATGAAACCCAGTTTATATTGCAAGGTTTCATAGAATTGGATTATTGTGATATTCTAGGATAGGTTCTAAAGGATAGTGATTTCATCACTGGTGTAGAAAACAATAATTTTCATGTGGAGATATAGAAACTACATAACTCCTGAACAATCACTAATAAGTTGTAGAATGTTACTAATGATGGAACAATGCAGGACAACACTAACCTTAAAAATTTAGGTAGTGTCAAAGAATTTTTCAAGAATATTATAACACATGGAATGAATAAGATGATTTGTAGTGAGATATTCATTTAATACCCTGAATATTAGGTCGAGGAAGGACTAATCCGAAATCCCAAAGACTGTGTCTACCATATCATTTTCTATGGTGTCAAGAAGGATCAATGATTATATTCTCATGATGTTCAATCAAGTTAATTTTGAATCTGAATGGGAAACTATATATGAGTATGGTTATGGGAATGAATTTTTATTTTATAATATATAAGATTTATTATTTTTCAAGTAGTCCATTGTTATCTTCCCCATCTACTTTCCTTGTTGACTTTTTTTCTTCTTCATAATAAATGGTAAGTAGATTTTCGTTTTGATTGGACTTTCTGGATATGTTTAAACATATGGAATCAAGAATCCATATAGCACTCCATATATCCCTAGTATAACTGTGTAGTATAAATAAATAACAATATAATTTTGGAGATAGAATAAAATATTATATTTGAGTGAAAAATATCATAATTATTCGAAATAAAATTTCATTTCATTATTGTCCACATTCTGAATGGGTTCTTTCTAAGACATAAAACTCATATGAAACTATATAATTTATATTTTATGATAAAAAATATAATTTAATTTCATTTATATGGAATCCATTATTATATTAAAATTAAAAAATCATGGAATGATTTATGAAAAGGATGCCGATGTAAACCTAATATCATTATCATATCACTAAAAATTGATTTATATAGAAGTTGGAAATGTGAAAAATTCAGTTTATATTGATTCATATTAAACCAGTGAATAAGATAAGAGTGATAAAAATTATTTATTAAGGCCTCGATGATTATAGAAAAAGTATTGTTCTTAAAATATTACAATTAATAAGAAATCACCATTTTAAATATGAATGATGTTGATATTTGAGAACCAAACAATAATAATCTCAAAAGACGAACCACAATCTATTTCATAAGTAGTTTATCATAATATTGCACCAATACAATGAATGATATAAATGATCTAATTGAGAAAAACTATATTAGGGATATTTTTTAAAGACCAATGAGTAAAAATATTATTGTAACCAAGTGGATCTTTTGTAATAAATTAAATTAATAATGATAAGTGAAAAGAAACAAACCTAGGAATGTTTTAAAAATCAATACCAAAATATAAGGAGTTGAATTTGTAGAAAAGTTTCTCTAGTAGATAGGATTGAAAAGAGTAGAATTATCTTTACATAAGACAAATATGGACACTAATAAAAATTAAATTGATGTGATGTATAATTTTACAAATTTTGATCTATAATAATTTTTTTCATTTAATAAACATGATGGTTTTGTGAATGAAAAATATTTAACAATCGTGTGAAAAATCTAGGAGGATTTTTATCAATTATAATATATCAATAGAGAATGGTATCAAACATTCGATGATTTTTTTAGAGTGGTAGAATATATAATCAAATATGTAAATGATATTCCCATAGGAACTCTATCTTCCATTTTTTATGTTGATGAAATTTTATTTTCATGTGATAATGAGCATCTCTATTAAGATTTTTCAAATAAGATGAATATGAACATCAAAATGTTAATGTTAGATGAGTAAATATACATTATAAAATTGAAAATTCTTCAAAAATATGATTATTTTTTCTTTAACAAGAGAAATAATATAGGATGTTATTTAATAACTTTGGCATGCAATATTTTGAGGAAATCTCAAGTCCTGTAAAAGTTATAAAAAAGTGAAAAAATTATAAAGTTGGAAAATGTGATAGTCAAAAGAAGTTTAGATAAATCATTAGAATTCAAATTTTTGTCACAACATTAATAAATTTTATTTATAAAACAATGATAAATTACAAGTGATTTCAAAGTGATATAACATTTTCCCGTATATTGGTAGCTAAATGAATTTTTAGATGTGTAAAAAGTACACTGACAAAAAACTTTTGAATGAAAATTTACATAAACATAACTTGTAGATATTTGACAATATATATTGTCTAGTTAATTATAGTAATAAGAAAACTACATATGGTGTAGAATTATATCTTGGGATAATATGGATATTTAGAATATTTGGAATCTATGTTCCATTTATTTGAGCATAGTTAATGTATATTATTCTAAATGTAGACATGCATGAACATAGATATAATGGATAAAGTGAAGTATGAATAATTGAGAGAACATTATGTAATGACAATAGGAAATTTGTTTTTATAGTATATTTTATATTTATCTATAAAAATATACATTTCAACCCACATTATCAATGAAAATAGACATAAAATACCATTTTTTCAATGAAAACTTGGCTAATAGTTATGTGAATCTAGATTTTATTTTATACATAATTCTAATTAAAGGAATTTTCAAAAGGTATTGAAAAGGGATATGTTTCTTGATATGAGGATGAAAGGTCTTCTATAACATTCACTAACTTTATAATTATGTGTATAGAGATAAACTGATCATGAATTAGATTATTTTTTCCTAGGAAGAGAGTAAGGTACATGACTCATCACTAAAGGATGTAATTCTCTCAAAATAGTGCTTTATCCAGTGGTGCGTTCTCATTATAGATCAAACATGATATAGAATATGGTTGGATGAATCATTAACGAGATGTTAAATTTTAGAATCATATGAACGAGGTTGAAAAAAAATCAAAATGGGAACAATGATTGACCCATTGTAATTTCTTATATGAGTTGTATTTATTATCAATAATTCATAAAAGGAACGTTGAAAGTTGTTGAGGTTGTGTTTAAAGTTTTTGGAATTGTTTTGAATTATTTTTAGATGTTTTAATATGGTTATAAAAGACATTGATAATGTTATATAGTTATTTTTTGTATGTTTTAAAATTCTATAATGAGACATGGAAATGGATATTCCATAAGAAATTTATATGGTACAATACAGTCTTCATTTGATTTTCCCAATGTTGGGTGTTTAAAACCTAGCTATATAATAGGTACTAAAGTTGAATTAATTATTAATTCAAGGTGATAACATGTATCCATAATGTTTTTCTATAAAAAGTTATGGTTTTTTCCTATATAATATGAGGTGATCTATGGGGTCTATAGTGTCAATGCTTTCAAATATAAGTTGAGATTGGGGAATGTAAGGTGTTCTTGAGCAATGTGAGGTGACATTAAACTATGTAAGGTCATCCAAATATAAAAAGTTTAATCTAAATTTTTTGTAATTTTAGTGTGTAATTTCATGTTTTTTTTACACATAGAAAAATTTATATAATTACAAATATTATGGAAATCTAGAATATTTATTTGGATGTTGAATTTGATGACACACATAATGATCCAAATTTATTAAAATATCACAAATTGATTAAAAAGTTTTATTTATTAAAAGCATGTTACAAAATAAAGATATCAAATTTTAATGAATAGGAACATTTTAGAACATGAATTATCATTTCAATGTGTATTGGAACAAATTCGAACAAGGAAATATTTAGTCAAAACCTAACATGATATTAGTGTTTTCCTTAATGTCCTAACATGTGATGATCGTTTCCCCATGGTTCCAATTTTCCAAATAGAATTCATGAATGCTTAATCTATGATTTATACCACTATATTTACTCACTTCGGTAAGGGTAGACACTCTAGTAAAGGGTGAAAAAAACATGGCATTTATGTTTGTCCCATATCAATCCATTTTACTATAAAAAAGGTTATTATCCTCCTATAAAAGAGATCTAGATACCATAAATAAATGTTAGTGAGTCCCTTGATATTCCATTTTTTACATTGAAAAATGACATAGGTTATATGAATCCCCATACTATCGCGGAATGATGTTTTCATTACATTACTATTAGATCATTTTTAATATATTAAACATAATTACAATAGAATTTAGGATCCAAAGGGTTTAGTATATTTGGTAAATTACGCTTGAACATCACTTTTACATAAAATAAATGAAACATTATTGAATTATTTATTCTCTATCCTCTTTTTGGGACCCGTGTTCTCTTTAGTACAATTCATCTCCTGATGATTTATATCAATAAATGGGGTGACCTAAAATATTAGTAAGGGGTAGTATATCATAAGGTGAATAAAGGGTATGTATAAAAAGTAAATTGGTGTGAATAATCATAATAAATATCTTATGAGTATGCTATAATCATTATAAACATGAGGGAATAATTTGATAATGTTTTGATTATTGAAATGCAGAAAATGAAACACCATGTCTTAGCTGTTGAATATAAATCCTAGTTGTTATCAAAGATAACATCATTTTCACTCATAACATTTGTTCATAAATGAAAACATCATCACTCTGAACAAGTATGGAATCCTGTTCATCCATATTTCACATATGATCAAGGGAAAAATCACATTACCTATTGAATTGGTGGCCTATATTATTCTGGGCCAACCTGTGACATCATAAATACTCATTATCATGCATTGAACCTAGATTGTATAACAATCATATTTATGAGAAAAACCATTGAATAGAATAGGTTTAATAAGGATTTCATAAGGAATACATTCATAAATTAACCTCTTTTTTCTCAAATTCATAAGGTAAATCAAAACAGACATAAAACATCACTATTTTTGAGTGGATAACAATCATTTCATGAGGAGTGGATTATAGTGTTTTAGAAAATTATGTCACTTCGAAAAGATGATTTTCCATGAACTTTTTTCACATGGTAGGATCATATATTTCCTTAAAAGAAAATATAATGGAAATTTGAAGGAAAAATATATAAATTCAAACTATGTAAAAGAGGATAACCCAATGAATGGAATTGGGTTTCAAAATCCCCATACCCAAAATCACACTTTATTTTATCACATTTCCACCTGGTGAATAATAAACATAGGATTATTAAAACATAGTTCCATAGTTTAATTATTCTCATTCTCAAAAATTTATCCATTATAATTGTTAGATTTAATTTTTTTCTAATATTTTTTAAATGTCATTTTTTATATCAGGTTTTCATTAAATTTTCTGATTTAGTTTGGATTTAATTAATTTCACTCAATATAATTTAAACATAAGTATAATTAACTACCTAATCATAGATTGAATTTCATTAAATATTTAAATGTTATATATAATTAATATTATCCTTCCATGAATGTTTTATATTTACTTACTTACCAATTACTTGGTAGGTGTTTAACCGACCTTTGATGAGGCATTTTCAAAAGGGGAAGAAGTTTTTTTGAAATATATATACAGTAAATATGATACATAAAGTATGTTAAAATCATTAATATAGTGTTACGTTTATACCTAACTAATATCATAATGTAATTTTCCAATGGGTGGTGAAATAATAATGATAAGAAGACATAAATGAAGAGTTTGTGTAAACATTATTAATCCTTATTATAACTTCTCTTGTATGAATCTAAAAATCCCCTGATGTCTTGAGTTGGATTATAATATTAAATCCCTAATATTTATATGGGTCTTAAGAGGAAGTATTTTGGTATAGGTTAGGATTGTTAATGTGTAAGATGAGTGTTTTCCCAAGGGGATGGAGTGGGGTTATTTATACTTGAGGAGAGTGGTATTTTTAGAATAAAAAATAAAATAAAATAATACATCAAATGAAAAAGTTTTAATAGTTAATTTATGACAATATAATTCATAAAAACATATAATATTATAATTTTTTATGCTTTAAAATTCATTTTAATTCTATCTAATATGTTTATTCAAATAAAAAGTGGAAAGAATGAATAAATATTATTTGATGGGATCACTTTTCACTTTTGGTTTTGGAAAATGATTTTTAGGTTTGGAATATATGAATATTTTATTTTTATCACTCAATTATGATGTTAAATAGATGATGGTATAATGTCATGTTCAAGAAAATATTATATCATTATTACATCATGAATGATGTAATTTTCGATACATCACTTATGTGAAAATTTTTGTTTTTACTATTCACCTGAAAATTGAGGTTTTCTAGAAAATTAATAAATAATAATCCTTGGAAAATTTTAACATATTGATTTCAAATATTATATTAATTTTATAATAATAAATTTCAATCAAATTTTTTTAGAATTTTAAATATAAAAATTATTATTTTTATCAAATAGTTTAAAAAAATATTTATTAAAAATGTGTTTCTATTTTCATTGAGTTTTTTTACCATGAAATTAATATTATTGAATTATAATATTTATATAAATATAAATTAGTCATGATAAATATTATTTATATCACAATTTGTTATTTTGAGTTGAAATTACTATATCAATGGTGATGTTGTTATTCCTAATGGTCTGGTTACTATTCCTAATGGTCAGGTTACAATTACAATAATCAGATTAAAATTTAACAATCACATTACCTATTTTATAAAAAAAATATTTCACTCAAAAATCACTATATGTACCCCAAATGATATATATTTTCATTATAAAATATATGGATTGGTATACTAATTTTTTTATTTCTATAGTGTTGGCAATGGGAAAAATGATCCTAGCAGATTGGAGCGATCCATATTTTCCCATTTTGTCATTTCTATTTTAGATTTTTTCCCAATTATAATTTTTATAATTTTAATTCGTTTAAAAGATGAATAATGTAATGATATTTATTAATGTAGTAATTTTTTTGTTATTTTATCTATATTTTGAATGTTTATAATTATATATAATATAATACAACGTACATTTATTCAGGAAAAATATTGACAGTAAACACAAGGTTATTACATTCTTCCCCTATTTTTGTAATTTAATACCTGAAAATTCAACTAATATTATAAGTTTAGAATAGATGGGGTACATCTATTTCATTATTTCCTCTAATTCCTACATAGCTTCTTCATACTTATGGTTCTACCGCAACACTTTGACAAGGTGAGTTATCTTTTACCTTATGCATTTTTCTCTAAGGTCTAGGATCTTCGCTGGATTCTTCTCTTAAGAGAGGTCATTCTCTAGATGCACCACCTTCAGATTTAGTGCATGTATGTGATCAGTAATGTACATTCTCAAGAGAGATACGTAGAGCACAACATAAATGTGAGCCTTGTTTGGTGGATTTTATAGATGATAGGACATTGATCAAAGTTAATCAAAGATATAAAATGGGAAAATGTACCTTGTTATGAGCTTTCCCTTCCATAAAAACATTTTGAATTTCTTCTATGGTGATATTTGAAGGAAACGTTTTTCTCCCACATCGAACTCCAAGTCTCGACAACGGTTGTTAACATACCTTTTTTTTCAAATCTGATAATAGTTCATATGCTTTTGGATGGATTGAACATTATATGTCACCTCTTGAAAAATATCAAGTCCATATACCTTTTTTCCCAACATCACCCGAATAACCATGATTTTACAATGATTCCCATAGATATCATCATATGGATAAATTATAATACTTGAGTGGAAATTGTTGTTACTAATAAGATATGTTGATCATATCATTCTTAAAATTCCATTGGGCAATATCTTTGTATATCCTTGAGAGTCCGAATATTCTTTTTAGATTGGACATCAATTTGGGGGTGACATGCCATACTGAAATTCAATTTTTTAATAAAAACATTTCTAATACTACCCTATAATTTAGGTGTGAACCATGGATAATAGTAAAAAATTATCAAATGTAGAAATCATGAAACCTAATCACATCCTTCAAATATATCATGGAATTTTTTTCCGTTGAGTAATTTTTTCAATTGGTGAAAAAGAGGGAAATCTTGTTGAGTTGTTCCACTAAAACCAATATAGCATTATTTATTTTGTATGAATTTGGGGGACTAATGAAAAATTAAAAGTTGATATTACACCATTTCCAATTGGGTATGATAAATGGTTTCATCATACCCTAATACTTATATTTATTTGAGTTAACTTTCTATAATACCCAACACTTTTTGGTGTAATTAACAATCTCATTCTTCATCTTTTCCAAAAAACATTATATCAAAGATCATGGTACATCTGTGTACATCAATGATGGATGGATAAATATGTGCTATATGAAATTCCAAATATAACTTTATTTATCTTCTGTGATGTAGGAACACAACATCTTGTTCCAAATTTAGTGAAACCAACTTCATCAAAGTAGAACTCATGAATCATTCCTTCCATTACACATTTCTCCATCTTCTGATGATCTAAATATTCCCATGGGGACTTCTTGATCATCTCTTTGATAGATGCTTATGAAATACCTTGGAAAGGTTTGTATATATTCCCTATGGTTATGACTGCCAAATCTATCATTTTCTTGTACATGGAGATATGGTCTTACTCAATCTTCATCATGGATAAAGTAGCAGGTTCATTTATAAAAAGATCATCATCAAACTTTTTCTCCATTCTTAGATGGTAGTTAATAGAGAAATCACATTCATTTATCTGATCTTACCATCATTTTTAACTCATGTTATACTCTATAAGGGTGAAAATATACTTTAAAAACTTTTCATAATTATATATATCAAACATTTCACCATAGATGTTGTGATTTGAAATCTCCAAAGTTAAGATCGCAAATAATTACTCTTGAACGTGCATTAGGTAGTTTTACTAATGGATATTTAACTATCATGAGGCATAGGATATCACATTATTATTATTATTAATTAGTATAAAACCTATTAACCTTTTTAAGAATCATTTTATATCATGAAACCATATCCATGTATAGTTTCTTTGAGTAGAGTAGCAGTGTTTAGCCTCATATTTATTTCATTTAAACCATCCTCACATTCTATCCTCCAAACATTCTTGACCGCTTTTCATGTTAACGCAATTATCAATATTTAAAATAATGAGAAACTAATCAAAATGTGTTAGTAGTACACTGTTAAGCAAAAAAACTATATATATCTATGAAACGAGTGGGTCTTGTCCATTCCCGAATTGCCTTTGTTTTAAAAAGTACAACATATTTTCCCTAATTTGTGATCATGTTCCCCAACAATGTCACCTACCGCATCCAAAAGTCACACCTACTAAAATCAATAAATATTATCCCCTTCTATAATGTCTATATTAGAATCCTTATATTCCCCTCAAATTCCATCAAACTCTTGTAGTATATGATAATATAATCGATAAAATCTACTAATATTATTTCAAGATAGTTTAATAAGTATGTATTAATCAAATCCATGAATATTAAAGGGGAATTAGTAAGTTAGAAGGGAATTACTATGAACTGGTAGTGTCCAAAACATGTATGAATGGATTTATTATGAATATCTTCCTTCTCCACTATTATTTTATAATATATAGAATTAATATCAACAATTGAGAAAAAATAAACTCCATGAAGTTGACTAAACAATTCATGAATCATTTATGGTGGATACATGTTCTTCATGATGATTGTGTTAATTTACTAACAATCAATACAACACTACATTGACCAATAAATCTTTATGAAAAAGGGAACTGTCACAGCCCATGGTGATACACTAGGGCGTATAAACCATTTGTCCAAATTCTCTTGTAGTTTCTTCATTAACACATATTGTTCGATTGAGTCCATAATATAGTGGAATTTTATGCCAGGAGTGACACGAGGTATTTTTTATAATGAGAACACTAACTCAAAATTTGGGGGATGTCTCAGAAACTCTTCATGAAATATATCTTTGTATTCCATCACAATGGGAATTTCCTCATGGTTGGTAAATTGCTTCAACTAAAACATTTGGGAAATGTATGATTCTTCATTGGTTATCATCACCCACATAATTGATATCTTTTCCAAATGATTCTCTTAATATTCCTTGAATATGTAAAGGATTATGTTATGGTTCAGTATATAGGAAAGATATTTCATTTTTCTGATAGTTTATGTGCTTTCTATATAAATATAGATAATACATGCCCAATATAGAAAAAAATTCCACCTGGGAAATGATTATGATATTGGATGATAGAATCACTTTATATACGGTAACATGATAAGAGTTCAATACTTGGCTTACATTGATCACAACAGAATATATTTTTATAGATATATCCACTTCAATGTATCATGGTTGTGATACAAATAAAGAGAAAACATGCAGGATATAAAAGGTATGCATAGAAGAAAAATCAATTAAAACTCTTCCCATTATTGAAGAAATAAAAATTTTACCCTTTAAATCTTTATTTTCATGCTCCATTCCATTGTTGGTGGTTGAATAATATTTCTGATACTTCTTAGGCATTGTTGTTTGGTGTTGATGATTACCATCACTGACCTTTAGTTTAGTGCACTGGATTTCATAGTTCCCTATCTTCCTATAGTTAAAGCATTAAAATAGGGGAGTTAGTTTGAGTTCCTCTATCACATTGGCCAAATTATTTATATCTCTTTGGTATCCATGAGAAAGGTTTCCCTCTCTACCACACTTTTATCATTTCCTTGTCCTATTGAGATCATTCCCATGATTGTTATTCCACATTTTTGGAATGTTAATTTTCGATCCTTCTTTACACCTCTGTCATTAGATATTCTACCTTGAAGCTATAAACTTCATTTCATATCTCCATTTACATGGTACCATTTCCCAAACCCCATCTATTTTTTGAGATAATATCAAAAAATATATACATAATTCTGAATGTCTTATATATAAAAATCAACTTTGGGGGTGTGGATTTATGCCACTGAATAATATGGCAATATTGATATTATTATTTATAATTAACCTAATGGGTATCTTCTAATCATTTTAAATGTTTCCTCTTATGATGTTACAGATTCTCTATCCTTTTACTTATACACTAGGAACCCTCTCTTAATCTTTGTTCGAAGAGTTTGAGGGAAATAATTGTTAAGAAATATCTTCAAAAAGTTATCACAATCAATTTAATATACTTAATACATTATTTTTATTTATTTATTAGTTCCCACCATTAATCACCCTATCCATCCCAATGATGGGCGACAAAATTAACCTTCTAATTATCTAAAAAATAATGAACAAAAAATATATCTTAATTAAGATAACACATTATTTATCGATATGTGGAAGAGAAGATCCAGAAAAAATAAATGGTTGTTTCTGTATAATGGGTCCAATATGTAGTTTCTCATTCATATGAGAATATAGAAATTCCACATTTTTCATGTTATAATTCATAGATTGAGATAGTTGTATAAGAATACATATAATGTTTTGAACTCCACCTCTAAATGCATTGGGAGTGTCATTTAGGAAATCACCAAACTTTCCCAGACATGGGTTGTAGGATTTGGTTAGTGGTTATTATTTTTAATGTGTTGGATGATTCGTTTCCCAAGGGGGTGTATTGGGGTT
Organism: Viscum album; assembly: GCA_963277665.1. Taxonomy (NCBI): domain Eukaryota; kingdom Viridiplantae; phylum Streptophyta; class Magnoliopsida; order Santalales; family Viscaceae; genus Viscum; species Viscum album. The sequence goes on along the minus strand of OY728145.1, from coordinate 1,077,289,911 downwards.
ATTTATACTGGAGGAGATGGGTATTATTAAAATTAAATATTAAATAAAATAATAAATCTAATGTAAAACATGTAACAATGAATTTTGGAAATTAGAAATCAGATAAAAATATAATATAATAGTTTTTAATACATAAATCTTCAATGTAATTAAAATTGATATGTTTTTTAAAATGTAATGATGAAAGAAAATGTTATCTGATGGGATTCACTTTTGGTTTTGTAAATTTATTTTTAGGTTTTGATGTTATGGTTATTTAATTTTCATAACTCTTTTATGAAAATAAATATATCATGGAATAACCTCATGTTAAATATAGTACTGGGTCATTATTACATCATGAATGATATAATTTAAGGTATTCTGGTTATGTGGAAAATTTTATTTTTAATATTTACCTAAAAAATTTATTTTAAGAAAATTAACAAAAAATCATCCTGAGACAATTTAGACATGTTGATTTCAAAAATTATATTCATTTTATCAAAATAATTTTCTACAATAGGTAATATTAATTTATAATATAAAATTATGATTTTTATGAAATAATTTAAAATACAATTGATTAAAAATGTTACAATATTTTATTTTAGTTTTTAGTAATGATATTAATTTTTTGGTATTAAAATATTTATATTTAATAAATTAATCACGATAATTATTTTTTAAATTAGAATTTTTATTTTGATGTGAAATGACTATTCTAATGCTCATGTTACTATTTCCAATAGTTGGGATACTATTCCCAATGGTGAGGTTACTTTTCCAATGATCACATTACCATTCTAATGGTAGCACTACCTCATATATATACCAATTCATTATTTCACTTGATATTCAATATATTTCCCCTCAAGGATATATATTTTCATTAACCATGATTTTGATTGGGTTACTAATATTTTTCTTCATTTCTATAGTGTGGTCAATTTGGAAAATGATCCTAATAGATTGGGGTGATACAATTTTCCCATTTTAGCTTTTGTATTTTATATTATTGTCTAATTTTATGGTTTGGAATTTTATTTGTTTTCATATGTGACTAATGTAAATATATTTATTAATGAGGTAATCTTTATATTTCTTTCTCTATATTTTTCATGTGTATAATATTATATTATAAAATAAAACATATATATTTCATGGATAAAATGTTATTAATAAAAATTCGGTTATCAAATTCATCCCCCATTTAGAAATTTCATACCCAAATTTTCAACACATATTTTTTCTAGATAATAGATGAGGTTAATTCTATTTCATTATTTTCTCTGGTCTCCACACCACTTCATCATACTTATAGTTATTCCACAACACCTTGACAAGTTGATTTATCTTATTGCTTAGAAAATTATCTCTACGGTCCAATATCTTTACCAGATTATTATCATAAGAGAGGCCATTCTCTAGTTTCCCTACCATCATATTTAGTACATGTAAGGGATCAGGTATGTACATTCTCAATAAAGATATATGGAACACATCTTTAACATTAGCAATGTCTAGTTGAATTTATTGCTGATAGGTCACTTTTCATATGCAATCAAGGATATCCAATGGTCCAACACACCTTGGGATTTTATTTTACTTCTTTCAACACTTCTTGACTTTATACCATTGGGATATTTGATAGAAATGATTCTCTCCCAAATAAAACTCTATGTCATGTCGATGGTTGATAAAATTCATTTTTTTTCAAATCTAAGAGGCTTTTATATGTTTTTGAATGGGTTGAACTTTCTCTCTCATCGCTTTTATGAGATCTGGTCCACGTAGCTTTATTCATCAACTTCAAACCTATCAGCAGAAGTTTACAATGATTCCCAAACAGATATTCATAAAGAGACATTTGAATACTAGATTTAATGTTGTTGTTGTATAATAAATCAACCCATAAGATATTTATATCTTGTCTATTTTAAAATTCCATTGAGGAATCTCTCAACATATCCTCAAGAGTCTAAATAGTTATTTTAGATTGGCCATTATTTTGGGGGTGATAGGCCATACTAAAATTCAATTCAATACTCAATAAATGTTGAATACTTATCTATAATGTAGATGTGAACCGTTGATCATAATTAGAAATGATAAAAAGTTGAACCTAATGACACCTCATCACATACATTACATATATCTTATAATCTTTTCCCCCTAAAAAATTTTCAATAATGGTAAAAAAATTGTTCAATCGTGGTGATTAAATCCACTAAAACCCATATGCATTGTTTCATTTGGATGTATTTGGGGGACTGGTAAAAAATTCCATGGTGATATTATCCCATTTCCACATGTGTATGTGAATTGGGTATATAATCCCTTTGGATTTCTATTTCATAAATTTATCTTTTCGATATACCAAGTAATTTGATGTGTACATAGTGATCACCTTTATCATGTTTTCCCACTATAGTTTTCTCAATGGTCACCGTACAACTTGGTACTTCCTCGATACATGGAGAAAGAGGAGTTATGTGAATTTTCTAATATATCTTTATTAAGATTATATGATATAGTAATAGAATTTGTAGTTCCAATTGTGTGAAACCCTTCTCATCAATGTAGATCTCATGAATTATTCCTTCCATTACTACTTTATCCTTCTTTTAAATCACTAAATCATCCCTTTGTAGTTTCTTGATCTCCTCTTGGCTATATGGTTATTAAATCAATTCGGAAATTTTTTATTTTTTCCCTACTATTATGATTTCCAAATCCATCATTTGTTTCCAATAAGACACAGTATTTAACAATTTGCATCAAGAATATAGTAGCATGTTGTTTTCTACTAAGAGAATCAACTACCTTGTTCTTTTTTTCTAGATTATAGTCAATATATAAATCATAGCCTTTGTTCATATATAAGAACTTTTTTAATTCATGTTATGATATTTATATGTTAATATATATTTTAGACTTTTTAATCAGTATATATATATCACACTTTTCACTATAGAGGTAGGGATGTCAAATCTCCAGATTGAAGATTATAGATAATAACTCAAAAACTTATTTTAAGTAGTTCTACTCATGGATCATTATCTCTAATGAGGAATATGCTATCACATTATCAAAATACATGGGTATTAAACTTAATAAACTCTATTATAAATCACTATATATCAAAAAACAATCTCAAATTTTTGTTAATTTTAATACATGCATAGTGATTAGCCTATTATTATACTCCTTCAAGCATTCCAAAAGTTCTTACGCCCTAATATACATTACCCCCATTCATGATAACATTATTATCAGGATATAAATTCATGATAAATTCCTAAAAAAGAGTCAATATTAACCAATTAATCCAATAAAAAAATTATTTCAGCGACACTAGTTGTTTTAACCCATTCCTATATTGCCTTAGTTTTTTAATGTTCCACATCAATTCCCTCACTTTTGATCATGTTCCCCAAAAAAGTGATCGTTCGCATCCAAAAGTCAGAGTTGATAAAATCATTTTATATTATGTCATTCCATAATTTATCTAATACATTCCTTATATTATCTTCATGTTCCTCATAACTCTTTTATTAAATGAGAATATCATCAATAAAGACTACTAAGAACTTGTAAATACAGTCTCTAAAGAAACTATTAATAAAATAAATGAATAATTAAGGAGAATTGGTAAGTGCTAAGGGAATCACTATGAACTCTTAGTGTCCATAACTTATACAGAATCATGTAAATTGAATATTTCCCATCTCCACCATTAGGTGATGAAATCTAGTATGAAGACACACATCTAAGAAAAACTAATCTATATGAATTTGATCGAACAAATCATAAATAATTGTTAGAGTATACTTCTTCTTCATGGTGATCTTGTTTATTTATTAATAATTAATACACAACTACCTTGATCCATCATTCTTCAAGAAAAATATCACTTTCACAACCAAATGTGATGCACTAGGAAATATGAATCCTTTGTCCAAATGATATTTTAGCAGTTTCTTTGACTCCTCCAGTTTTATCAAGGCCATCTCGTAGGGGAATTTGGATCTAAAGTGACACCAATTATATGTTCTAATGATAACACTACCTCATGATCTAGGTGAAGTCTAGGTAACTCTACATAAAATTCATCATTGTATTCCCTCATAATGGGAAGTTCCTCAAACTCGGTACACTCCTTCAACTCTTGCATTTGGGGATGGTAAGATTCTTCATTAGATATTATCACCCACACCATTTAGGGATTTTAAAAAGGATATTCATCATCCTCCTTAATTTTATTACGATCATGGGATGGTTCAGAATATTGTAAAGATATTTCTTCCTTTTTTTATATTTGATGTGCACTATATATAAATAGATTCAATACATGACCAATATATATTAAAATTACTCTAGGGAAATGATTAGGAAATTTGATGAAATAATCCATCCAAATATACTAGAAAAAGTAGATTTCAATACATAGGTGTCACTTTTCTTACCACTAGGTGTTTTTATAGACATTTGTACTTCAAGGTATCGGGGTAGTGATCCAAAAACTATAAAAAACATGCTGGATATAACAGAATGAATAAAACCGGAATAAAATAATAATCTTACCATATTTTAGAGAATAATAATTGTACTATTTAAAACATAATTTTCATTATTCATTTCAATAAAAGAAATGGAATAAGAATTCCCCAACTCCTTAGTCGTTGGAGGTTGTTAACACTTATTACCCTGAAGGACCCACAATTTAGTGAACTCAATTTCATTGTTCCTTTTCTAATTAGAGTTGAATCATTGAACCATGGGTGGTGATTCCAATTCCTATATCACATTTTCCAAATTATTTATGTCTCTTTGATATTAATAATCATGGGGGCCTCATCTCTCACACTTATATAATTTCCCTATTCCTTTGAGGTAGTTCCCTTGATGGTTATTCCCACATTTTTTACATATGGGTTGTTGATCCTTCTTTACAACATTATCATTAAATCCTTTATATTGAATCTATATTTTTCATTTCAAATCACGATATCTGTAGTACCATTACCAACACTCCATCTCATCTTTGAGTAATCATTGAACATACTATTCTTAATTTTTAATGTCTTAAATATATAGATCCTTGTGGAGGTGTGGCTTTAAGCCACAGAAGAATCTATCAATTTTTATATTGTTGTTGATCTTAAACCTATGAAATATTTGTAATCATTGTAAAACATTCCCCTTATGATGTTATAGATTTTCCATCCTTTTGTTTAATCTCTAGGAACGCTCTCTATCTTTGTTTAATGAGTTTGAGGGAAATCAAGGTTAAAATAACTTCTTAAAGTTATCTCACTCCATTTATTCTAATTCATAACTTGAATTAGAATTATGTATCATCACCCACCATTGATCGGACGCTCTATATATATGAAGTTGGATAGAGTATCCTTCTCCTTCTCAGGAAAATAGAGATCAAAAAAATATCATCTTTTTTGAGTTAACCCAATATTTCTCAATATACCGATCGAAATATCTAATAAAAATCAATGGTCGTTTCCATGTAAATTATTCGATATCTAGTTTATCTTTATTAGGTGAAGATAGAAATTCCACATTGTTCGGGTTATTGTTCATAGTATGAGACTGTTCGGAAAGAATATACATCATTACTTTGAACTCCACCTACAAATTCATTCGGAGTTTCATTTAGGAAATTGTTGCATTTTCCCATACAAGATTTGTAGGCTTTGTTTCTTCTAGTTCCTACTATTTTCTAAAATAGATGATGTTTTCACAAAATTAAAAAAATAATGACTAAATACATTATTATTTTTTGAAACAAATTATAAGGTCATATCTTATGGGATACTATGGATTACCCTTTTCTATAAATCATATGTCTAGGATCAAATAAAAAATATATTTTTATAGAATTAAAAGGAATAATTACCTTAATTATATATCATTTATAATGGTTTGTAATAGATTTTTTGTTTAATCAAATCAAATGCCCTCAGATTTTCAAACCAAGTGTGTAGAAATGCCCATTGTCACGCACTAGTTCTAAATCAATTCTAGATTAATATAGTAGTTTCGAGGTTGTTACCTATAGGTACATCTATTCTAGATCAATATCTATTTTTAGTATCTAAAGAAGGATTTCATTTCCTAGAAACCACACAGTCTAATACTTTACAAAAAAATTAGACATTTAGCTATAATTAGGCTTATCCATAGGATTTTACACTAATGTACAGTAATCCTAATTCCCAAATTAAATAAACCATACTCTCATACAAAATATATCATCCTGGAATTTTCATTACATAACTATTACATCATTTTTATGATAATATACATAATAGAGATACAATTGAGGATCCAACTGATTAGTATCTTGGGAAAATTACGTTAAACATCGCATTTACATAATAAAACTGAAAAATTATTTAATTACCTCTTCTATATCCTATTGTTGGACCTCACATTCTCCTTAGTAAAAGTAATCACCTAAGGATATGTATTATTGAATGGGGTGATGTAAAATCCTAGAAAATGGATGTATTACTTGCAGTGAATAAAGGAAATAAATAAAAATTACATGAGTAATGATAATTATCATAATCATGAAATAGGTATGGAATAATCATCATAAAAATGACTGAAAAAATGGATAAAGTCATGGAATGGGGAAATTCATAAAACAAAACATCATGTCTTAGTGGTCATAAAACCACACATTATTATAAACAAAGATAGCATCATGTTCACGTATAAAATATATGAATATATCATTATATCATCATTATTAACAATGATAATATCATGTTCATACATATTACATATAATATCATCAGATAAATCACATTAACCAATGAATTGGAAGGATATATAATTTGAGGCACATCTATTACATTATAAATGCATATAATCATGCATGCCACATAGAACCAATGACAATCATAGTTATTAGATAATCTCAATGACACGCACCATTTTCTATGTTTTCTGTCTTTTATCATTGTTATTGTTTTGTCATTTCATTCCAATTGAGTTTTAATGATTTCAAATAAAAATTTTAAGTCTTGGGGTATTTTTGTTATATTGTGTGGTTTAAGAGTAGAGTTAATGAAAAAATTTGTGACATATTGATGTTGAGTCCATTTTTAGTTCATTTTCTTATTGTATGGTTTGAATTTCATAGGCTACCCATAGTGTGATCCAAATCGTATGGATCCAAGGAGAAACCGTGTGGGTACTTTCTTATCTCTAGTTAATAGTGCTCAACCTGAACACGGTTAGCACAAACATTATGGATGTCGGGCTCCTAGATCAGTAATTTTGATAGTGCCATGTCTCAAAGTTAGAGTATGGTTTCCCAAACAATGTTTCCAAACCATGTGGGTGACCTATGTGTTTAGAAATGGGTTCATGGTTGGTGCACTATTTGGGAAACCATGTGGCCTTATTCTGAACAGTGCCCATGTGCCTTAAAATATAATTTTTCTCTTTTTCCCTTCCTGGGTTTTAATCCCAAATCACCCCCACTATAACTCATTTTTATCATGATGCCTAGTGAAGCTCCTCCATTCCTCCCCATGCTTACCCTCCTATTTCAAGGGGTGAATCTATGGATTTCTTCACGTTTTGGGTCAAATACTTATGGTTATATCCTCATTTTTACTCTATTTTCCCTCTTCTTCCATTTTCTATTTTCATCCTATTCATTGATAGTATATTGGGTCTAGGGTTTACATTTTATTGATTTTAAATAGGATCATGTGTGCTGTTAATATTCTACATGGGTTTTCATTATTCCTTATACATTTTGGAGTTCCTTTGGGTTTCCATTATTGATGAAATTGTGGTTTGAGGTAGGTTCCCCATATGATTTGGCTTTTATATTGATGAAACATAGAATGCATGTCTTTTTAAGATATCTTTAATGATCATTAGGGATGCATTTTTTTATAATAATTTTTTAACAAGAAATGAAATTATTTTACTTCTATATTACATTGTTTGGATTGGTTTTTCAAAACCCCACATACCATGTGTTTATTAAATGACCATTTGGATTCACTATTACAAAACTAGTGTTTAAATGTGTTGGTATTTATCAGAACTAGAAAAATCTGTGATAAATGGAATATTTATCCACACTCAATAAAGTGGTGATAAATTTAACTTTATATGAGCACATTATTTTTATCACTGATAAAGGGAATCATTTATTGGGCTTTTATTTTTAGCACTGATAAATGGTACCATTTATTGGTGTTTTATTTCTATCACTAATAAATATTTATTTCATAAGCTATTTTTTAGCGCTGATAAGGACCCGAATAAAGAAAATGAAATAATTAAATAACTTAAATATAAAAAATACATTTATTAAAAACAATATTTTGAAATCTAGTAATTAAATAATTATTGATAAAAATGAATAAATAAATTATACCTTATAAAATATTATATGTTTTATTAAATATATAATTATGATAATTAATGTAATTAAATTGTGTATATTAAATATATATATTTTAATGTATATAAATAATATTTATATATTACAAATTATTTATGCACTTTATAGTAAATAGTCATATATTTATTGAATAAAGTTTTAAAATTTAAAATTAATATGAATTAAAAATGTTGACTAATTTCACAGTACTCAATATATAACTGAATGTTGTTTGATTTTTCAATTTAACCTAGATGAAATATGTGTTATATATTTCAATTCATTTCAAATATATGTATTTAATGAATTTTTATATATAATTCACACAGACAAAACATATTAATTTTTTCTATATTATTACTAGTGTACATATTCTTATTTTATTCAATTTTACTCATTTTTAATATATATGCATGAACATAAAATTAGACATTCATTAATAATTTAAAATATATATTTGTAAAAAAATATTTCTAAATGAATATATTTATAAATGTACATTTATTATATTTTACATATACTTAATTAAGGAATTTACTATATTTATAAAATTATATATATTTATTAATTATATATAAATATTCAAAACTTATTTACTTATAATTATAATTATATATCCTTTATAAAAAAATAAGTAATAAGCACTGATAAATGCATCTTTATTAGCACTTTTTATCCCAGATAAAGTTGAGTATTTATCAGCGCTAAATAAAGCACTGATAAAATCGATATTTATCAGTGCTATAACATTAGCATTGATAAAGATGGATTTTATCAGTGATTTTTTAGCATTCATAAAGACGTTGCATTATTAGTGCTAAATAATCCTTTATAATGAACTAGATTTATCAGCACTAAATAAGACCTAATAAAGGGTCTTTTATCAATTCTTAAGTAATAATCTCTGATAAAAAGACTCTTTATCATATCTTATTTATTAAATTTGATAAAAGTGAACTGATCTATTTCAGAAACCCTTACCATTTGTGAACCCATCATGATATCAGAAGCATTCCACAAAAGCCACCAACTACTAGTACCCATCCTCGATGAATTGAAGCATGAATCACACCACTCAACTACATCAAGTTTCTAAAACATCTCATCTCCAATTTTCCTCAAATTAGAGAGGTAGGCCATCAAATTTTCTCTCTATATTTTTGGTCTCATTTTTTATTTATTTTTCTATTATTTGTTAATGATCAGTTTTTTATGATCTATTGTTTACGATTTGTTTGTGATCCATTTTTCAGGGCATGATTTGTGGTCCATTGTTTGTATCGACAATGGATTTATGATTCATATTTTATATCTGAAATTGGTCCTTGGATTTATGGATTTTTGTTTTACTCTAATGTTTTATATCAACTTAATTAATAATATTTTCATATATGTATATAAATGTGTATAACTTTTCATATATATTCTATTTTATTGCCTATTGATTTGAGGCACATCAGTGGTTCACAAATGATTATATATATGCTGACACATTTCATGGAAACATTTCCTCTATTGGTTATATGAATCATAAAATCCAGATCCTCTTATAATTAACAATTCCCCTTAAAATTTATAAGGATCAAAGTCAAATGGGATATCCCCAGTTAAGAATATGAGGTTTTATCACATCAAAACTTCACTTTTTGAATCATTATGGTGCCTTCAGTTTATGTTATTATTGAATATCAGTGTTTTATGTACTTGTTTTTTCATATAGACTATAAGTGAGTTTTTATACTAGAGTGACAAGTATGTGTGTCTATATAACTATTGAATCATTCATTTTAATGGTTTTTTATCTAACACGAATTCCTATATTGGACAGTGATGATTTTGGGTCTTCACATTGACCCCAAGGGACAATCTAGAATTCCATTGGACCTCTGGTACTATTTGTTTCTATTTTGAGTGGGTTGACCACCTCCCATTTATTGTTTTTTACACCCAATGTCTAATCCATCATTTAGTGACTCTGTGGTGTCTTAGAGGTCATATGATGATATGAATTATTTTTTTGGTAATTCAGGCTAGGGTCATTAGAGTATCCATATTCTAATTTACACCTACAATGTTTAGTGATAATATCAATTATTATATACCGTTATCTCCCTCTCCTTGTTAATGTTTTTTATATGATTCAACATAGTGTATCCATCCATGTCCTTATCTTATATACTCAGATCAGAGACAAAAATAATAACACAATTCATCAAAAATAAGATGCATCCCTTATGTTCCTTATATAAACATATTCTTACCCATACTCTCTCTATGCGGTTGATAATCAGATATAAGGGATTCCATAAAATTTTTCATCTATTCTTTTTATAATATAATGTGTTAGAGTATGTACTTCTTCTAGTGTTTTTCACTTGATATGAGATTCTATTTCTACAATTTAGATAATAAGTAATGAAATTTAGTTATGTATGTTTCCATTATCTAAAAACATAAAACAATATATATTACATTTTAATGATTATTGGTTGTTATGTTATTAATGATTATATTATATCTCCCACTATTAATTCAAATCCAAACTACCCTTATTTTTTTATTTGTAATATCTTAGCACTAAAATATTGGAGTACAAATGATCCATATTTCCCTTCTCATAACCCAGATTTGAATGAGAGAGGGAGTAGTATCCCAATCATTGAGATAATACATGAAATTTGGAAACAAGATTATAATTTTGAAAATCATGGTCTTCATTGAAGTATTATTTCTCTTAAACCAATATTTTCTCCTTTACTTCCAAATGCATCAAAAATATATAGAATATTATTGTTATCCTTCTTGATCAAGCAATTCACATATCTAGTTCCAATTATAGAAATAAAATTTATACAAATATGTCATATTTTGGAATTATTTAACAAATATATGAGTTGTATTATACAACATTTTAAGTGAGGGTTTTACATTGAAAATGGATTAACAATATCAATGGAGTGAATGTTGATGAAACTGTAATTGTGAAGGTGAATATCATTGTGGAAAGGGAATAAAAAGATCCATTCATAGTGTCATCATAATTAGTATGAGTATTTTATGTCTTTGATCAATCAAACAAGAATCGGTCGATTTTCATACATGAAACTAAATCAAATGTTGATTTAGATGAAAAATCAATTGTGGTTTACCATTTCATTGGGACATCAGAATTATTTAATGTCAATCCTAATGCAGACAATGTTTTTTATATTATAGGGGACTAAAAAGAGGGGATTTGGATTTTTGAAAGAGGAACCAAATACTCGAATCCTTTAAAAGAGGAAAGATAGTTCAATGATAATGTAAAAGTGTTTTTTAATATATTCTCTTTGTCCTAATTATATTATATGATCTCTACTATATTAATATAAACTATATTAAATGATTGACTACTCATGTAGAAAATTTATACTACACATAATGATGTTACCAATCCCTAAAAATAATAAACCATAATGAATGAAACCCTTTGTAAATATGTAAATGTAATGTTACGGTATACTTTCTCTATATTACTCAAAAATCATATAATAGAATATTTATTTAATTTTCATTATTATTTGTAATGTTAATTTATTTTAGAAGATTTCCATCCATGTGTCATGACTTTGTAGATTTTTTGTGTAGAATGGCATGAAGGATGGACAGACCACCCTACAACCTTTTCACCCATGCATTATTGCATTTATCACATTCCACCATATTATTTCCAGTTCCATTATATGATTAGAAAGGACACTACCTCTGGTCAATGATTGAGGTAATTCTGATGCTTTCATAGTAAAATAATTTTTCATATAATTAATTTATTGTTTTATATTTAAGTTTAATTTTTTTTAATTTTAATATTACTCACACAATAATTCTTTCTTATATAGGTGGATTATTTTGATCGAGTTGGGGTTCTTTGTCCATATTTCTAGACTTTATACACCAAAACATCCACAAACATCTTCTCCACCATTTGAGATGTGTTCAAATTGGATGCACCCCAGTTTGACACACAATGTGACTAGTATGACTCTAAGTGAATCTTTTTTTTTGAAATTGACATCAACTTTAGTTAAATTAAAACCTTCTGTTAATTTATTTACTTATTTATTTAATAACAAAAAGAATTTTTTTATTATATTAGTGATTTCTATTTCTCAATTAGGGGGTGGTTTTTTTGGAAATAGTATGAGTCAGGTAAGTGTTAAAAGAAAAAGGAACATTGTTGTTTTCGAATTTATGTAATAATTTTTATTTATGAAATTGTATAAACAAGTGTATTAATTGTCTATAATGTATATTTTTTCCTGTATTTATATCATTAATTTAATGTCATTAAAATTCTTTTTTGGGACTTGTTTTTGTTGATCTTTGGTGTGTTTCTAGTGCTTATGGTACTGTGGTGTGTTGTTATAGCACACTACTGTGGTATTGCAGTGTGCTGCTACACCACAATATATTATGGGCTTTCAATAGCGGTTTTAAAAGTGATGAAAAAGGAAACATTTACCAGCACATTATAAAGCAATGATAATTGATATATTTATCAACTCTTATAAAATAACTGAAAAATGGTCCTTTAAGCAGCATTATATAAAATCACTGATAAATGTGTCCTTTATCACTGATTTTAAAAGCACACAAAAAGGTCCCATCTATCTGTACTTTTTTACCACTGAGAGATGACCCCTTTTTCGGTGCTTTTGTAGCACTGATAAAAGACCTAGTTTTTTAACATCACTCATTTACTCATCACATTTTTATCATTGATAAATCACATTTCTAGTGCTGTTAATGGTCAATTTTGTAGTAGGTATTTCAAAAAAAAATGGGTTTTTAAAACACAGTTTGGCTCGGTAAATGGTTTCTTGGGTACTCAATTATATTTATACATGGTTATGGATTTACAAATTCCATTTTTGATTCTTTTTTGAAATGATATTGTGTTTAATGGTTTCATGGGGTTATTTTTTCAAATTTAGAAAATGATTTACATTGAAACACCTCATCGGGAAATGCCACTCTCTTTAATGGATTCTAATGGGAATAGGAGGTCCTCATATGGGATTTTTATCATGTGTTTATGGTTGAAGGGGAGAGGGTAATTCTATATTAGAGTGACCCAGGTGTTGAATTATTGTATGGTTGTGTAAGGGATATGTTTGGTATGTATACATAAGTGTGTTTTATTATATCGCATATCTTAAGTCACCCCCAATTTGGACATGACATAGGAACCTAACATAGATAATAAATTTTCTAACGGAATATTCTCTACTAGATTAGATTATAATATAACTAGTGGCCCTTAGTATGAACCATTCACTAAATTGGGATTGTTCCCCTTGGTTATTCACGGTTGGGTGATACCGAGTGTTTTAGTAAATGTATGGAATAGAGTGTGGAGCACCTATGTGGTGAATCAGGATTTAGTATGTTCTATATTATCCAATAAGCTTCTAGATAGTACCATATTCCCACAGAAATTATTTACCTCTAGTGGATAATGTAGGTTCCACAACCTATTAGGTTTTTATTGTTTTGTTCTTGATTTTATTTTATTGTGTGATAATTACTCATGCCTCTTTTATGGTGTAATTATTTTCCAAATGGTGAAAGTTAGTTTTAAAATGTTTTAAGTAAAATTTTTTATGAATTTATTACACCCTATTCCCATTTATAAATAAATATATCACACCTTTCACTTAGACTCCATTATTTAAATTATAATTCCCCCTTCTTGGAAATGATGCTTGTTTTAAATAAAATGTGAAATGGAATGTGGTTTTTTCAATAGAAAATGCTTGGAAAACCTAATTTTATATATTTTATCTCATACCTGAAATTAATGTTTATTGATTAAAAAAATTCATTCGGAATAGATATATTTCGGCATGACTATTGAATTTTAATACACATACATACACTTCTTCAATGTTTTTAGTCTCAAGTGTATCTTCCAGCTTGGTCAAGATCACCATGGGTGATTTTGGGTTTTGGGATATGAATGTAAGCCACACAATTACATGGTTCTGTTGTGGTTATCTTATTCCATTAGTTTATTTTATTTAGTTGTATAACTATGTTGGTATAGATTTTTGTTTTGGTTATTGTATTTAGTTCGGGATGTTGTTTTTTTGATTCTGTTGATTATTTTTATTTACTGGGTAAAATAATTCATATTTTTTCTATTTAATTCCCATGGTACTTTCGCTACTCTGAGAGGATTGGGAACACCTCTCACAATTTTTCATGGGCTGTCTTGGGTGACTAGATTTGGGTCAAACAAGATTAGATCATGATAAAATGGTGTTAGAATAAGGTTATTTAGAGGAACTAGATTTCATGGAGCCCATTTTTTTTATGTCAGGGTATATGGAGTAGGACTATCATAAATTTGGTTGTAGGTATGAGGAGGTTTATGCCAAACACATTCTATTTCAAACCTTTCATTACCATGGGATCTAAGGATTTGTTCGGTATGTTTGGTTTTTATGGAGGATTGGGGTTTGGGTAAAAAAACGGGTAGTTGGTCTAATGGTTTTCGTGAGCATTCAAGGGTGGAAAAGTCGTGTAGAAAAGATAATGTTATCCTAAAATACTATTTGTGGTGATGGAGTGATTGAAATCTGGCCACAAACCATATATCCAATTCATCCATTCAAACTAGTTTCCCCCTTTAGGAGATGGTTTTGAACCTTTTATATTTAAAGATCATTTAAAAAAAATAAATTCTGAAAACAAGATTTTAAGTCATGATGTTTTGGTTCTCCAAATGATTAATGGGATTTCAGATTTATTTCAATGTATGTTTTGGAAATCTATTTTTAAATAAAACTATTTTGATAAAATGAGGTTTTATTATAGATGAGGTAAACATTATGGACATGAAGAATTGGATTTTTTGGATAGAATTCATGGGATTTTTGTGTTTAGTTAAGTGGACTAAAGAGTGGAGTTTCAAAATTTGGTTTTGAAGTGGTGATTTGATGGGTTATCAAAAATGTTTTTTGGTAAAAATGTTGGATGGTTTCTTCTTATGTATAATGTGTGCTTGGAGTGAGTTATTGATGATGAGTCAGTTTTTTTGAGATTTTATTATTTTTATTTAGTTTTCACCCACACCATGTACTCGATGTATATTTGAAGTGAAGCTATGACCGGTTCACCAATTGTAGATCCTTCTATAGATCTACCAAATGATTTCCTTCTCATGTTTCAAAGATGAACCTTGTTCTCATTTATTTCATTGTGGACCCTTTAGAAGTAGTATTGTCATTGCAGAAAATTGAATCGATCGTTACTTTCCTCATGTTTCTTGAGTATTTTAAGGTTTTTATTTCTATCATAATGTCAATGTTTCGAGTTGGAAGTGGTGGAAGTCGTTTGTGAGGAAAAATCCTTGAGAAGATTACTCTTGTGAATTATTTAAGGCCTTGTTCATCCAACCATTTTCTCTTGGTTTGAGAATGTGAAGAAGGAAGTGGAGATGTGATGCCGTCTATAATGTTATGGATCAATGTTGGAGTTTTTTTTCATTTTTTCAATATAGTTCTTTACCTTCTGGAGTGGGATGATGAAGACTCACCGAAATCATGGAATCATGGGAATAGCCTTCATCCTGAACTGTTTTCAAAGCTGTCCAAATTCATTCCATCCACCTTTGCTGATGTGGTAATGAAATTTATTCGGGTTGAATATGTTCTTGTTGGATTTATTGAGGTAACCAATAATCCTTTAGTCTCTAGTAGTGGGGAAGGGAACTATAGTATAGAGATTAGAAAGAGGCCTGAATCTGGTGATGATTTCATAATAATTAAGTGGCCTACTTATATTTCTACAATTTGTTCTATGAGCAGGACCTTTATGTGTGACCAATCAACCATCCCTTCTCATAGGATTATATTGTGTCATATTTATTCAAATACTTATTGTACATGTGGATGATTGGTTCACATGTAATGGTTTTGTTGGGGTGTTTCCTGTATGAAATGTGGTGCTACATCCATACCTTCAAAAGACTCCCCAACCCCTTTGTAGAAGTAAAGTGAATATCTAGTTTCTATTTAAGGTCAATTTTGATGTAAATATATTTTTTTTGTCTTAATATTTTTACCCCATCATGTTTTCTATTGATTCAAATGTGAAAGGGGTGTTTTGTAAATTGGTAGAAGCTCTATTTTAATAGAAGTATATTTGGAAGAATTATGAATATAGGTTTGAAGTGTGTAATTTTGTGCCTCATCATAGTTTTATTCCTCCTAGGATTTTTTTGATTTCCTATTTTGTGAGCTTGGTGATAATGTATAGTGTTGGTTGAAGGTATGGATTGAATTCAAATATATTGTGGAGTCCACTCCGGCATCCCATGTGGAATAGGGTAAGCCTTCATTCATCTTTATTTAATTTTTATTTTCCATTAATGATTTTCCAACTAGTTTATTTATCATTCAAGGTTTCATATTTTTGTATTCTCCATACCTTGGTATACGTTGGGCCCATAGAGTAGAAATGGTGGTTTTGGTCACAATGGTAGTTTTTTTTTGTAGATTGAGTTTTTTATTACTCTTCGATATGTAATTAGAGTTTTATGTCTTGTTTATGGTAGAAGAACATTTTTAAGTTCTCATTGTGATTATATATCATTTGGTTTTCAAAATCATACATTTTGAGTTTGTTAACCTTTTTATTTTGAATCAATCAACTAGAATTTTTAGGGATTTTTTTGGGAAGAACGTGAAATGGTTTGGAGAGTTTTTACACCATAGTTTTTATTTTTTCTTCTTTTATCTTGGTTAAATTTTTTATTTGGATTTTCCATTAGTTTTTGGACTTTTCAAATTGAATTTTTATGTATCGGGTTTTTTGGTTTCTTTGTGTGGTTTGGGTGTAAGGTTTAGTGAAAACTGTGCAACCTCTTGAGGATATGTAGTTTTTTATTTTATTTTCTTCTTGTAAGTTTTAGTTACATAGAATATTCATGGTTTTATCCAAATCATTCATCTCTATGGAGAACCCATTGAGGTCCTTGGGTGTCTCTTGGCAAAGTTAAATGGCTTGAGCGAGGTAAATAAATACCATGAGGATGGTTTGTGCCAATAATTGCAATTATGACAGAACCATATTTCACTATTGGAGAATAGTTTCCCAAACTCTGTAGGTTCCAAACGTGTCCAATAAGGGGAACATGGTTGGCGCATAGTTTAGGAAACCATAAAGCCAAACTATGTCGTGGTATCGTAAAGGTGTAATTTTATTCTTTTACCTTGTCATTTTCATCCTCAAAACACCCCATCTCACCCTCATTTGGATCATGAAACATAGAGAGATATACTCACTTTCTCCCCATGGTTCTTATCCATTTCCAAGAGTGGAATCAATGGAGTTTATCATGTTTTTGGTGTAATGCACAAGGTAATATCCTCATCTCTTATTTTACTTCCAACGTATTCCATTTTTTTATTTCCTCTTCTTCCTTGGTCTTGTGGTTTATGATTTCATGATGGTTTTTGGTTAATTGGGGTTTTTTTATGAAGTTTATTATTGGGTGATATTTCTTCCTTAATCCCATATGGAGTATTTTTTGGATCACCATTATTGATGCACTAGTGTTTTGAGGTAGTTCACCTTAATATTTAATCTATAATTCAAGGAAATTTTGATTTCATGTCTTCTGTACCGCTCTTTAATTGTAATAAGTGATTTATGTTTTTTATAATAATTGTTTTACTTAATATAATGTGTTTTTTTCACAATGTATTATGTTCTATTGATTGGTTTTACATTACCACACACACCAAGTGTGTGTTAAATGGTAGTTTGGATTTTATAAATTATTTTTTTAATTCAGGGTTTCTCTATGTAAATGATGAATTGGTTTCTAAAATGTACTTATATGTCATTTTTGATTTACAATAGTTTTTTTTATTCTTTTGGAATCTGGATCATCATTCTATGGTTTCTTGAGTCCCATTTTAAAAATTTATAAAATGAGTAACTTTCAAAACTCTCATCAGGATGCACATATTTACTTGTTGAATGATAATGGGAATGGGAGGTCCTCATATGGGACGTACATTTTCTATTTATAGATGACGAAATAATGGGGATGATCCCGAAGTGTGTCTTGGGGGTCACTCATCCCTGTGTCGTTGTGTGAGGGCTATGTTTGACATATATATATATATATGTGTGTGTGTGTGTGTATGTGTGGTTGGTTGTTGAGAATGGAATGGCTCACCCCCAATTTTGTCTTCACATAAAAACCTGGTACAGCTTGCGTATTTTCTGATAACATTTTCTATACTAGTTAAGATTATTCTATCATTAGGGGCCCTTAGTATAGACCATTATCTTCTTTGGGATTCTACCCCTCAGTTATATCAGATAGGGTAAAAATGAGTGTTTTGAAATATTTATGGAATCATGTGAGGTGATCTTATGTGATGAATCATGTTTTAGTATGGTATATATTATCTACTCAGATCTTAGGTACTCACATGTTTTTCCTAAATTTAATATATGTGGTTGATAATTTAGGTTCCATAACTAGTTTGGTTTTTGATTTTTTGTTTTCTAATTCCATTATTGTTTGATTATTCTTCATGCTTCTTGTATGGTGTACTTCTATGCAAAATGTGTTAAAATGAGTTTTGAAATGTTTTATAGGAACTTTTTTAAGAATGATTCACAACCTCTTCCCCTTTTTGAATAAAAACATTACACTTTTCACTTACCCTCTTTTTCATTAAATTATAAGGCCTACTTATTGAAAAAGAAACATATCTTAAAGAAAAACGGAAATGGACCATTATTTATTTTGAAGAGAAGATGAGTTAGAGATAATTTTTTATATTTTATTTGAAACCTAAAATATATGATTCATTTGATTAAAGGAAATTCATTTGGAATCGGTTTTCATGGGAATTCCTAATGAGTTTTAATACTCATGAAAATACTTCCTCTTTGTTTTTAGTATTAGGTGTATGTTATAGATTGGTCCCAATATATATGGGTGATGTTGGGTTTTGGGATCGGAGAGTGACCCACATAGTCACATGGTAGACTAGTGGTTTTTTGGATTTGTTGGTTTTATTTTCTTTTTTCATGTATCTTTATTATTTGTATAGATGTTCAGATATGCTATTATATTTAGTTTGGGATACTCTTTTGTTATCATGATTATTTATTGTTTAGATTTTTATATATATCATTATCATTGGTTCTCTTTGATTCCCTTAGTACTTTTTACCAGCCCATGAGGATCGAGAATTCCTGTTATCCTTGTCACGAGCTGACATAGGTGACCAGTTTGGGGTCGACCCGATTTAGATCAAGACACCCAAGGAAGATAATGGAATTTATTGGATTTTAAAAAAGAATACATTCATGAATAATCATTTTTATTATAAATTTAATAATTGAAATCTTACATTGATATAAAACATGATTATTCATGGATGGATAATAAGAATTTCATGAGGAGTAGAATACGATGTCATGTAAATTGAATAAACATTGAAAAGAAAATATCTCTCTCATACATTTGGACATGGTAAAAATAAATATCCAATATTGAAAATGGAATGTAAATTTAATGGATATAATAATAATATTCATACCATGGATGAGGGGATAACCTGAAGATGGAAACAGAGTTTGGGAAACCCCTTACCCAAAATCCTTCATTATTTTTTCATTTTTCTGCCTTAGGAATATTAATCATAGGATTATTATAACATAGGTAAATGAATTATTTTTATTTGTACACTATTTATCTATTAAAATTATTGTATTATATTTTATAATAGTATTTTTTAAATTTGAATCTTTTTTATATCAATTTTTAATTAAATTTTACTTTTTTTCTTTGATTTAATTATTTTCGTTGAATTTCATTTATACAAATCTATAATTCAATAAAAATATTATAATAAATGTAATTTAATTTTTATATATTATATATAATTCATATTTCTCAACCCTAAAAGTGGTTATAAGCATTTATGTGGTAATAACATGGTTGGTGGATAACTGAGCTTTGACATAACATTTTCAAAAGGGATGGAAGGAAAATTTTGAAATTCATATATAAATGAAATATGATAGTTATAATTGTATAAAATCATTAATATAATGTCACAATTCCACTTAATTAATCTTATACGGTTTTTTTAAAGTGGTGGAAAAATATGGAGAAGAAGAGTTAGTTCAAATGTTTCTAATCCTCGTTGTTGCATATCATATACAACACAAAAAATCCATTAATGTTTAGTATTTTATTACTCTAAAAGGTACCTCAGGTTTATAATGGGATTAAGACGAATGATTTTGGTAGAGGTTATGTTTTTTTAACTGGGGTGAGCGGTTTTTTCAAAGGGGGTGGAGTGGGGTTATATATACATGAGGAGAGGGGTAATTTAAGAATCAAATAATAAATATAATAATATATCAAAAGAAAAAATTGTTATAGTTAATTTTTTAAGATAGAAATAATATAAAAATATAATATGTAATTTTTTATGAAATTAAACATATTATAATTTTAATTAGTTATTTTATGAAAAGGGAAAGTGGAAATAATTAAAACGTTCTATGTTAAGGGATCACATTTGTCTTTTGTATTTTGAAAATGAGTTTTGGGATTATAATTTATGTCTATTTTATTTTAATGACTCATTTATGAAATTAAATATATCATGGTTTTATTTCATGTACTAGATAGTATTAGGTCATTATTACATCATGAATGATGTAATTTAAGAAACACTAGTTATGTGAGAAACTATATTGTTACAATTCACCTAAAAATTGATGCTTTCTAGAGAATTAACAAAAAAAATAAACCTTAATATATTATAACATGATAATATCAAAATTTATATTCATATTATAAAAATAAATTTATAACTTAGTTAATTTGAATTTTTAATATAAAATTTATGATTTTTATGAAATACATTAAAATAAATTTTATTAAAAATGTCTTATATTTTTTTAGTTTTCTATTCATTATATTTATTTTGAGGTATTATAATATTTATACATATAAAATTTAATAATGATAAATATTATTTATATCACAATTTTTTATTTTGAGGTAAAATTACTACTCTAATCTTATGGTTACTATTTCCAATTATTAGGTTATTATTCCAAATTTTCTTGTTTTTATTTCAATGGTCACATTATTATTCCAATAGTCACATTACCTCTTATATATAAAACATAATTATTGCACTCAATATTCCCTAAAATTCCCCCAAGTGTTATATATTATCATTTTTTAAGATGTTGATTTGTTTACTAAAATGATGCCTCGTTTCTATAGTGTTGTCTATAGGGGAAATGATCACATCAGATCATACCAATACATATTTTCAAATTTAAGATTTACTATTTTATATTTTTTCCAAATTGAAATGTTTTTAATTTTAATTGGTTTCAAATCATACTAATGTAATGTTATCTATTAAAGAGTTAATGTATTTTTTCTCTATAATTTTTATCTATATAATATCATATAATATTGTATACCACACATTTATTCCAGAATAAATATTAATAATAAACAATGGGTCAGAATATTGTTCCACCCATTAAAAATGTCATCCCAAAATTTTCAAATCATATTATCTATTGTTTACTGATTGGGGGACTTCTATTTTATTGCATTCTCTTATTCCCGCAATACTTCTTCATTCTTATGGTTCTACCACAACACTTTGATAAGGTGGGTTATCTTATTATGTGGATCATTGTCTCTATAGTCCAAGATCCTCCTCGTATTCTTCTCATAGGAATGTTCATTCTCTAGTTTCTCCACCTTTGAATTCAGTACATGAAATGGAATGGGTATATATTTCCTTATAAGAGACACATGCCTCAGATCATAAACATGTGCCATGTTAGGTGGAATTTATCACCGATATGCCATATCCCATATGGGACCAAGGATCTCAATGGGGGAAATGTACCTTGGGATGATATTTGCCTTATTTTCAGTCTACTTGACTTGCTTCTATAGTGATATTTGACGGAAAACGTTTTCTCCCACAGCAAAATCCAATTCCCTTTGGTGGTAGTTAAAATATCGCTTCTTATGAATCTGATATGTTGTTTCATGTCTTGAACCTTATTTGTCATCTCTTGAAAAATATCAAGTCCAAGTAACATTTTCTCCACATTTTCATCTGAATAAACATGTTTTGGCATCACTCCCAATAAAGATATTCATATGGATCCATTTTAATACATTATTGAATGATTCTATTGTAAGATAACTCAACTAATGGGAGATGTTGATCCAATCCTTTTTAAATTAAATTAAAAAATCTTGCTACATATCCTTGAGTGTCTAAATAGTTCTTTTAGATTGTCCATAAGTTTGGGGGTGACATTCCATACTGAAATTTAATTCATTACTTAAATCATGTTGAATAATTATATAGAATATATATTTTAACCTTGGATGACAATCATAGATAATTCAAATGAGAACCCCATGTAGCCTCACCTCATCCTTTATATATATCATAGCATGTTTTTATGCAGAGATATATTCTTAAATGTTGATAATGTTGGCATTAATGGTGAATTGATCCCTCAAAACCCTTATTGCATTATTATCTATGTATGTATTTGGGGGACTAGTGAAAATGTATATGGTGATATTACACAATTTCCATCTCTGTATGGGAAATTGTTTCATAATTTCATTGGAATTATATTTCTCTAATTTAATTTGTTAACATACCAAAAACATTGAGGTATAATAGATGATATCCTTATCTATGATTTCTCACTAAATGTTATCTCGAATATCACAGTATATTTTGGTACTTCCAGGATAGATGAGGAAAGTCAAATTTTTTTATTTTTCCAATAGCTATTTCAATATCTTTGGTGATGTAGGCAGACACATTCTAGTCCGGAATCAAATGAAATCATTCCCATCAATGTATAACACCTTTTACTTCTCATCCATTACTTAATTATCCTTTTTCCTAAGATATAATTTGTCCCTTTGTGTCTCAACGATCTTTTATTGGATAGATGGTTGTGAAATCATTTCGGTAAATTAGGATGTATTCACTACTATTATGATTTTTAAATTAATCATTTTCATATCCAAGATGATTGGGTCTTTCTCAATCTACATTATGTATAAAGTAACAGGTT
The DNA here is from genome assembly GCA_963277665.1 of Viscum album. Taxonomy (NCBI): domain Eukaryota; kingdom Viridiplantae; phylum Streptophyta; class Magnoliopsida; order Santalales; family Viscaceae; genus Viscum; species Viscum album. The sequence goes on along the minus strand of OY728145.1, from coordinate 1,077,266,327 downwards.
ATTTTTTTCTATGTTCATTAGCTACCCTGTTTTCCTTTTTTGAACAGTAGTGAATAGAGATATAATAGTCCATTATTATCTCTAACCATCATTATTAATGGATGTTAATATCCTTCTGTGTGAATATATACCTTTATTTTTTTATTAGTATATATATCACAGATTTCACTATAGAGGTAGTGATGCCAAATCATCAGAGTAAAGATCAAATATAATAACTCGAGATCATGTGTCATGTAGTTCTTCTCATGGGTCATTAACTGTCATGAGTCATAGGACATCACTTTTTCATTTCTCATGAGTATGAAACCTCATAAATTCTTTTAGTAATCATTTTATATCACAAAAACATCTCCACTTGTTGTTATTGTGATTATAGGCCTATGTATTAACCTATTCTTGAGCTCCATAAAGTATGCCTCACATTCATCCATCCATACATACATTATCACATTTCATGTTAACTTAGTTAGTGGGATAGAAAATCATGATAAATTCGTCATAAAGAGTAATTAGTACCCATATAAGTCAAAATAACTATATATTTCTGTGTTAGTAGTGGTTTGGTTCTATACCTTACTTGCCTTTGTTTTTTAAGGGTCCAAAAAAATTCTCTCACTTCTGATCATGTGACCCAAGAAAGTGACAAGTTGCATCCAAATTCAAACATTCTGAAAGTAGGGTTCCTTAACCAATTTGTTAATGTATCAAGAAAAATCCTTATATTCTTTTCACATTCCTTATAACTCTTGGTGTAGATTATAATATCATCTATGTATAAAACCATAAAACTTTCATGATTCTCTCAAACGAATCTATTAAAAAATCAAGGAATATTGGAAGGGGATTAGTAATCCCAAATTTATTCACTATGGAATCATAGTTTCCATAACATTTAAGAGAAGTTGTATTTTGAATTTCCTCCATATTCACCATTAGTTGATGATATCTCTAATGAAGATACACCTTTGAGAGAACCTATCTACATGATATTGATCATACAAGTCATCAGTCCTTGGTAGATAATACCTTTTCATTATGGTGATCTTTCTAACCTCCTAATAATCGATACACAACCACATTGATCTATCCTACTTTTTGAAAAATAGTACTGGAATAGCCTAAGGTGATGCATGAGGGTATAAGAACCCATTGTAAAAATGCTATTATAGATTCTTCTTTAACTCATCTATCATATTTGAGGATATCATATAAAATAATTTGAATATAATAGTGAAAATGCATATAATATTTAATGAGATCATTACCTCCTGGCTTGGGGGATGTCTTTGGAGCTCTTAAGGAAATACATCACTATATTCTCCCGCAATGGGAATCTTCACAAGGTTCGCACTTTTTATTAACTAAACCATTTTGGAATGGTATGATTCTTTCTTATGTATCAACACCCACTCCATTGAGGGATTTTAAAATTAGGACTCATGATCTTTATTTCATTTTTAGAGGAGCATGGGATAGTCAAAATATTGAAACATTTTTTTTCTCGATATTTTATGTGTGATCTATATAATGAAATCCAATTTATTCCCAATATAGCATAAAATTCCACAAAGGGAATAATTACAGTATTGGATTAATGAATCATTCTGAAGACACAATCAACAAAAGAGTTCAATACTTGTGTTTCACTGATCGCACTATAACACCGCGAGATTTTATGATATATATTCCTTTAATTTTTTTTGATGTATCGTGTTGTTCACTACACGAAGATTATCTTGCACTATACACAACACCGTATTATATTATTCTATACACAACACTATTCGTGGCATGTGTTGCACAAAATTTCAAGTTCTATTGATATAATTCAACACTGAGTATAGATTTTTTTCAATGTAAAAATGAACCATGTTTGGATTATGTTATATACAACACCAAATTAAGCTTTCACTACACGCAACACTGACTTGCATTTCGTTACACATAAGAGATACCTTCTTTAATAGATTTCGTTGTATGCAACATTGAGTTTCACTAAACAACGATATATTATTAAAATATGATTATTTCATGGGATATAAACATTCAATTATGAATATTATTAACCAAATTTTGAATTTTATATAACATTAGAATTATTCTTACACATTTTCTATAACATTATATAAAAACAAAATCACTTTTTCTTATAAAATAAGTATTTTTAAAAAAATACAGTTTTATCGCCTTTTGATGGCGCACACATTTTAAATATAGTTTTTAACAATTTTATAAGTGAATTTTGACAAAATAAACTTCTTATTTGGAATAAGGATATAAAAATTTACCTCTGTGGATTTTTTTTGTATTTTTTTAATAAAATTAAAATTTTAATGAATGGTTAAAAATATGGCATTTTATTTCAAACCTGAATATTAATCAAATTTATTTACATATATAGATTATCATTTTAATTGGATTTAAAGTGTAATTGGATTATATTTTTATCATTTAATCCAATTATGGTCCATGGGTGTAATTTCACTTTTAATTTTGACCTAAACACATGTCAATCATTTGATAGTTATTACATCTTAAAAACCCGCTTCTGGTTTTGACAACAAGAATTAATTTTAAAATAATTACTGCCACTTCAGTGTTTTGAATTTGGAAAAATGGATTCCATATTTGGAATCAGAAGGATCATGTTTTGTAATTATATACCTTTTATTTTTGGACGTTAGGAATAGTAACTTTAGTAATTATTTTATTTATGATGCTTAAAGAGAAAATCTAGTAAATAAGGGTAAAAATAATATTATAATAAAATTATACTACCCTAACATATGTCCTAATCATATTGGATGAGATATTTCCAACCACAGACACCCTTGGATCGATTTTGGGACCCCATGGATTCACTTGGATGTGAAAATGGAATTTTATCAGAATTAATTTAATGTAAAGAAAATTATAACCTCAACATATATCATTTACTAAATCTATTTTAATATAGTGTTATATAACTGATCTCTATGTCTTTAAATAATCATTAGAAATCTGAAAAGATTTCATAAATCATGGTATTTTATTTATAATTTTTAGACATTAGATAACTATATTTATTTATGACACAATTATGATGTAATGATTAGCTAATTAATTAAAAAATATAATAATTCTAATGTATTTATGAATATATATATTTCATTTACATACTTCCACTCAATTTAATAATGAAGTTAAAATAGCATTCAGGCGTACATACGGCCTACCGTCTCCTTGAACGATGTATTCCATTTCATTTATTTATCTATTATATATATATATACAGTGAATATATATAATATGTAAATCATTTTTTTTCATTTTTGAAATAATTAAATCATGATATAAGTCATAATATCAAGAATAACAATTCAAAACACATATGATAAATAAAACAATTATCACCTAAAACGTTGTTTTAACATGAAATTGGCAAAGGAACGGGTAATATAAAGTTGTAAGTGAATGATATATGTTATAATAAATATTATTATGGTTTTGTAACATGTTAATAATATATTTAAACCCACTATATATGAGTATCAGACACTTATGAAAAAAAGTGGATCTACTGTAATGGAAAATTTTGCAATCACATTTTTATCTAAGATTGTTTATACGTAAGTATATACTGGGGAGATATTTATCATCCATGTCCATGTTTTCTAAAAATGTTTTCATAAAATTTTAACTATTTTCTATGAATGTTTAAATAAATTTTTACCAATTTTTTTCCTTTAATACATGGTATCGAAGGAATCACACTTTTTTTACAATAAAAGGTATTTTTAGACTTCTCTAACAAAAGTACATGGAAAATGTTTTTTTATTTATATGAAATGAATGGATTTTAATGGTTTCACAACACCATATTTTCTTGTATCTTACTCTAGAATATTTCAGGTTTATTTTCAACTAAATTATTTTTTCGAAATTGCACGGAATTTAGAGAAAAGAAATCTTTTTTGAGGAAGAAAATATATTTTCCTCCAGAACTATGTTTATGTTCTTTAGAAAAATTATTTTCCATCTATGTTGACTCTCTTTAAATAGGGTTATGTTTCTATCCATACTATTATATTGATTTAATGTTTTTTATGATGTAATTGTATTTTATATAGATTATGTTATTATGGAATGATGTTTAAGAAAACCAATTTTATTTCTTGGTTAGTTATTTGATTAAATATTTATATTTTGTGGCCCATATATGAATGATTTCATTATGAGATGGGTAAGACCTACATCTCCATCCAATTTATTAGGTAAATATTTATATCTCATGATATAGAAATTACTGAAACATCAAGTAAATTTGGTTCACTAATGCATGGATGGAATGACAATTAAATCTGGTTCAGTAAAACATGGATGAAACAGCAAGTAAACCCAGTTCAGTAATAGACTTTGTCCACTACGATGGTACCTTGGAAGCAATACCATGGCTACTATGGAAATCCGATTATGTGGTTTTTATTTTTCCACAATTAAATGTTTAATAATAGTTCTATTACATCATGATTAATGTTACTTTATAATCAATTCCTTGTGCACTGTAAATATTTATTTCATGACTCTATATTTTGATGTTTTATGTTCATGTTTTTACGTTCAAATGTATACAATTTGTTTTAGGTTCTCCATGTCTACCCTTATAGAGAATTTTATCTCACCCTTTCTATTTTTTAATTTCCCCATAATATAAATTAAGTTTTTAGGTAGGAAAAAAAGGGGGATATCTTTATGGGAGATGTTTAATATCATTCACCATGATTAAAATATTTTGTTCTGAGTTTCCAAACACACTAAACTAATACGATATTTGGGCATATGTTTGTGTCACGTTTTAATTATTCTACAAAAGATATCTAATTTTTATGTACTTGAAGCTTGGGTCTCTGTAGTTTGTATCATAGCGAAGGTTTAGTCAACCATTCAAAACTATGATGCGAAAACATTAGTGAGATCCGTAGAGATATTTCTAAGGATATGTCTAAGAATTCTCTAAGTGTAAGTATAATTATAGATTACAGTCCCATAATTATGGTAACAATCATGAATAAACTTGGATTAAATCTAAGATATTATAAATTTAAAGTACTCTACCATGATAATTTTATTTACTTGTATGATTTCTGCCTCTCATGCTGTTCTTTTTTGGTCTTAGACAATGGATGAAACCCAAGGGAACAGTGTTAATGATCAATGCACTAGGAAATGCAATGATTATCCTCATGAACAACAAAATTTTATGGACGATAAAATGAAAAATATTTTTTTTATAATTACACAAGCTATGAATCATTCTGGACATTGAAATGAGCAAAGAAGGGAATAACATTCTATTGATTACTTCATGAGGAAACGCCCACATTCTTTCAGTGGGTCTTCTGATCCACTTGTTGCTAAAAAATGGTTTAGTACCATTTAAATTTTATTTTCCATCCATCGATTTTCGGAACATGAATAGTTCATTTTGTATGTCTATTTTTTAGAAGGTGAAGCATACCAGTGGGTGACTCTAATTCAAAATACAAGGCAGCAAGATGAAGTTGAATCCATGGAATGGGAAAAGATCAAAGAACATGTTTTTCAATAAGTACTTCCCTCATATTCTTTGAACAAATATCTAAAAGGAGTAACTTGATCTTAATCCAAATGATAATAAATCTATTGGTATATACGAGGTGAATTTTACAAGGCCTGTAAGGTATTCTTATTGATTTATTATCTAACCTGAAAGTAATGTAGATCGACTCTTATGTGGCTTAAACCCGTGTATTTGAAAGGCATTAGCTATAAGAGAGTTTAGTAGCTATGGCGATATTGTGTGTTGTGCTATCAAGGTAGAATTTAAAGTTGGTGTCACATATCTGTCTCATGGTTTTTAAAAGAAATGAGAGATGGAGTTCAAGGAAAAATCTAAAAATAATGGTGAAAAAATATCAATGTTTTATTATGCTCAAAGTGTGGAATGAATCATGGTGAATATTGTCTTAAAGGGACTATCAAATGTTTCAATTGCGGAAAAAATTTCATTGAGCAGTTGAGTGCTGAAGTAATGGGAAAAGGGTTTCTAATGATGTGAATAGTGAAAAGACTACAGAGAACACACCACCAACACTTCAATGATACAAGTGCAAGGAAATGGGGAATTATGCTCACCAATTCCCTATTCCAAAGGATAATGATGATCGACGTCCGCAAACTCTTTAGAAAAAATACGAGGTAATGTCACATACAATCACTATTGGTGATGTTGAGTATGACAATAAAGTGGTGGAATGATTAAGTGTTTATGTTATGGAATTCAAAAATAGTGTTGTGGAATCTCATTTATAGTATTATAGAATATTAGAATATCTATGTAGTGGTCTATTGTGTTTTCCCATAATTATACGGCACCACTAACAATGAAAATTGATTGAAATATTTATAAAAATCATAGGATATGAACATATTGAAGGGATAAAGAGATAATGAGATGATTGATAGTGTTAATGAGCTCAGGACTAATAAAAGGACAAAGTGATATCAAGGTTTGACTATATTGAATTATTATAATTTTTGGTGTGTAGAAAGAGTTAATTTTGACATAATGCATGTTTTTACTGAGGTTCTATGGTAATTCATCTTATTATCATGTTTCAAGAGAATACATGATTAAGGTATTAGCATTTTTGGAATGTGATAACCAAGGATTGGAAAATGATATATGGTAGAAAAATTTTATGTTTATTTAGTTCACCACGTACTATGGTTTTATATTTTTGTATTGTAATGTTATCCATTTATGGAGATTATAAGTTATTTTCCATTATAACTTTGTTAGATTAATGTATTATCTCACTATATTTGGACTTATACATATTTTATAACTTGTTATAACCATTTTTTTGAGATATATTGAATGGAATATCATTCTATCGCATGATGTACTAACACTCCAAGAATTAAAAATTCAACTTCATTTCATTAAATATGAGATGATGTGGAAATTGTTTAGGAAACAATCAATGGTACTGAAATCAAGTGAGAGTTTCTTCTCATGAAAAAAAATATTAAACATTAGGAAAAGGATATTGAAAACAAAAAATGTTATCCTAGTACCTTCTTATTTGTTGAATTATATGGTCTCTTAACTCATCTCATATTTATGGATTTCTGGTATTTAACATTCTTTAACATTGTTATCTATCACTGCCCATGAAAACACAATGGTCATATTTCCCTTCCATGTCCATGTTATCACTTCCCACTTATGTTCTCCTTTGAGTAAACCTAGTGATGAGTTAATTTGGGTAACCGTTATGTTTCTAACTTTACTTTTTAAAATTAACTTTTAGCATTCTTTTTTACGATGTGGGTTTCTATGGAAGAAACATTCATTTTGTAAACCATTTATAACCATGATGAATTTTGAGGGTGAAATTCATTTTAAGGGGGTGGAATGTAACACCCCGAGATTTTATGAGATAGATTATTTTAATTTCATTGATGTCTTGTGTTGTATGCTATACCAAGATTTTATTGCACTATACGCAACACTGTATTAGCCTGTAGTACATGAAACACTATTCTTGGATTTTGTTGCACACAATTTCAAGTTATTTTCATAGAATTCAACAATGAGTATAGATTTTGTTCGATGTAACAATGAACCATGTTTGGATTATTTTATACGCAACACCAATGGAATCTTTTACTGCATGAAACATAGACTTTCGTTTCGTTACATGCAAGATAAACCTTCCATGATAGCTTGTGTTTTATGCGATACTGATTTTCACAAAGGAGTGATATATTATTAAAATATTACTACTTAATGGGATATAAACTAGCAGTTATGAATAGTATTAACAACATTCATAATTTTATATTACATTATAATTCATCTTACACTTTTTCTGGAATATGATATGAGAACAAAATCAATTTTTCCGATAAAATATATATTGTTAAAAAAATGCAGTTTTACCGCCTTTTAATGGTGCACCCATTTTATATCTTGTTTTTGACCCTTTTATAAGATAAATTTGAAAAAATAAACTTCTTATTTGGAAGTGGGACTTAAAAATTTACTTTTTTTATTTTTTATTACTTTTCTAATAAAATTAAAATTTTAATGAATAGAGAAAAATCCTGCATTTGAATTCAAAACTACCTTTTCAACTAATTTATTTATATAGTTAGATTATATTTTTAATTGGTTTTAAATTGTAATTAGATTAATTTTTTATCATTTAATTCAATTTTTTTCTGTTTAAGTAATTTCACTTTTAAATTGGACATAAAAACTTGTCAATATTTTAATAATTATAATTTCTTAAAAACAAACTTTTTAGTTTTGAAAACAAAAAATAATTTTGTATTAATTACAACAAATTATGTATTTTGAATTTGGAAAAATGGATTCCATATTTGGAATCATAAGGTTCAAATTCTGTAAATATGTTCCTTTTATTTTTGAACATTATGAATAGTTACTTCAGAAATTATTTTATTTACCATGGTTAAAGGGTAAATCTGGTAAATTAGGGTTAAAATAATATTATAATAATATTAAACTACACTAAAACATGTATTAGTACTTTTAGAAGAGATATTTACGACCATGGTCATCCTTGGGTCGATTTTGGGACCCCGTGGATTTACCTGTTTGTGAAAATGACATTTTATATGAATAAACTTAAAGTACAGATAATTATAATCTAAACATATATCATTTACTAAATCGATTTTAATATAGTGTTTCATAACTGATCTCTATTTTTATAAATATTAATGATAAATAAAAAAATCATACATCATGGTATTTAATTTATAATTTTTAAAAATTCAATAAATTTATTTAGATATGACACAATTATGATGTAGTGATTACCTTATTAATGAAAGATTCAAATAAATGAATTTATAAATATTAAACTAAATTTAATTGGAACATTTTGATTTTATCCTCACTATTTTCAGTTGAAATTGTAATATTCGTTATAGGTTAATCCCTTTGGTTCGAAGGAATTTGGTTGTAAATAAATTTTAAAAAATTCATGTATGAATAGTGTCCAAAATTGACATAATTCATAACTAAAAACATAAAATAGTTTATTAAATGATAATAAATTCCAAAAAAATTATTATTAGGGAAAAGGGTTAATATAAGTCCAAATATGTCAAAAATAACTTATTTCGGTCTTTTTACAATATATGATAATTATATTATCCCACAATGTCTAAATAACATGATATCACGGTAAGACTAAAAAGGGTAAAATAAGGGTTAAACCAAAAAGATAAAAAAAAGTATTCAAAACATCTCTAAAAATTATTGGATGATGTGTATTTGAACCAACATCATCTTATATTGAAATAAAATATTTTTTGAACCATTATTTATTTAAATTTGTTTATAATAAATTAATTTTTTGATAGTGTCCTAAAGTGCCCCTCTCCTCTCTTATAAAAGGGCACCTCCTCCCTCTCATATTCACTCTATTTTGATACTTAAATCTCAGAAAAATTCTACCCATTTCTCTTATAAACTTCACTAGTTTCATTATATAGGTACAAATATTATAAAAAGTCCACCTATAGTTTCCTAAGAGGAAATTTAAAGGAGGCACGTTGAGGAAGAGGTAATCTCTTTTACCGATTCTTTCAAATTTCATTTTTCTTCTAATTACTCTAATTTAGTTGTTTAATTATAAAGTAATAACATCAGTCTCAATAATATAATTATATGTTATTATAAATATGAGACAACCCTATTTCACCTTCCATCCATTTTACAAAAAATGAAATCACCACGTGTGTGTACGTAAGGCTTATCGTCTCTACGTCGTGGTGTAATATATTCTTCACCACTACTTTAATTGGATGGGTATAATGGTGGAAATAATAACTATATATGATTATTATAACGTTATACTAATTCTGAGATATTCTACACCATTCACTTCAATACCATTCAATAATTATGGGAATGATATCATCACTCTTGCGTACGTATGGCTTACCGTCTCCACGATGCGATAAGATTATACTCCATGTTAATAATTTAATAATAATTATATAGTATATATAATAAATAATAAAGAAATATATTTCATAATAATTCTACTTTATTTATATATATATATATATTTCATTTACTTACCTCCATTCAATTTAATTAGGAAACAAAAAAAAGCGTCCATGCATATGTACGGCCTGCCGTCTCCATGAACGGTGTATTCCATTTCATTTATCTATATATTATATATATATATTTATACACTATATATATGTATATAATATAAATCATTTTTTACATTATTTATATAATTAAATCATCATATAATTCATAATATCAAGAATAACAATTCAAAACATGAACGATAAATAAAACGGTTATTACCTAAAACGTTGCCTTATCCTGGAATTGACAAATGAGCGGTTACTATAATGTTGTAATTGAATCATATATGATATCAAAAATATTATTATGGTTCTGTTATAGGTCAATAATTTTTTTCAACCAACTATACGAGAGTTTTAGACCCATACGAAATAAATCGGATCTAAGGTAAGGGATAATTTGTCAACCTCATTTTTATCTGATATTGTTTATAAGTAAGTATATACTGGGGATATATTTATCATCCATGTCCATATTTTCTAAAAAAAATCATAAATTTTTTAATATTATTCGATGTATGTTTAATGTAATTTTTACCCATTTTTTACTTTTAGTACATGGTCTGGAAGTTATCTTTCTTTTTTTACCATATGAGGTATTTTTTTGGCTTTTCGGACAAAAGTATGAGGAGAATGATTTTTTAACTTATATGACATGAATGTATTTTTAATTTTACATGATGCCTTATTTTCAAGAAGATTGATCTAAAATATTTCATGTTTATTTTAAACTGAATTATTTTATTTTAAAATTAAGAGGCATTTTTTGAAAAGGAAATGTTTTTTAAGAAGAAAAGATATTTTTCACAAGAACTATGTTCATGTGGTTTATCAAAATTATTATCCATCTAAGATGACTCTATATAAATAGGGTTATGTTTTAATCTCTATTATAACTATTATTTTATTGTTTTTATGTTAGAATTATATTTTATATGAATTATGTTATGATTGAATGGTGTTTAAGAAAAGCCATTTTTTCTTGGTTTATGCTATGATGAGAGATTTATGTTTTTCTGGAATATATAAGAATCAGTTCATTATGATATGGGTGGGACCTATATCTCCCTCCAATGCATTGGGTAATTATTTATATATCATTAGATAGACATGATTGGAATGTCATGTGAATTTGGATCAGTAATACAGGGTCTGAATGGTACGTAAATCCATATCAGTAATACATAGATGGAACAACAGGTAAAACCGGTTCATTGATGGACATTGTCCACTGTGATGGTCTTGGAAGAAATGCCTTGGCTACTATGGAAATCATATTATGTAATTATTATTTCTCCACAATTATATGTTTTATGACAAATATATTCTATCCTGGTTAAAGTTACTTTATGATCAATGCCTTACATACTACCAAGATTTATTACATAAATCAATATTTTGATGTTTTATGTTCATGTTTTTTACGTTAAAATGTTTATAATTTGTTTTATGTTCTCCCTGTTTACCCATACTGCGAATTTTAGCTGAATTTTTTATGTTTTCTTTTTCTGTAATATATAATGAATTGTTTTATGTCAGAAAAAAGGGGAATATCTTTATGGGAGATGTTGAAGACCTTTCACCATGATTATAATATTTTGATCAATGTTTCTAAAGAAACTAAACTAATACGAAATTTGGGCATCTGTATGTTTCATGTATTAAGTATTCCACAAGATAAATGTACTATCTATGTAATTCAAGCATGGGTCTCTATAGTTGGTATTAGATTGATGGTTTATTCATCCATTAGATACTAGTATTCGATATCTTTAGTGAGAGTCGTAGAGATGTTTCTAAAGATATGTCTAAGAATTAACTAAGGGTAAGTCTAACAATATATTAGAGTCCTAAAATTATGGTAACAATCATGAATAACCTTGTATTTGACCTAAGATGTTAAATATTTAAAGTAATCCCCCATGATAATGTAGATTCCCTAGTATGATTTTTTCCTCTCACACTATTCTTTTTGGGATTTAGACAATGGTCGGAACCTGAAGGAACTGTGTTAATGATCAATGCACTGGGCAAGGAAATGATTTTCCTCCTGATAAAATAAATGTAATTGGTTGTGGAGTGAAATTTTTTTTTCTATACTTACGTAAGCTATGAATCATTCCGGACTTCCAAATGAGCGGATAAGAGATAAACATTTTATTGAGTCCTTCAGGAGGCAACATCCACCTTTTTTGAGTGGGTCTTTTAATCCACTTGTTTCTAAAAAATAGATCAATACCATTGAAATGATATTTTCAATCCATCGATGTTCAAGACATGAAAAGGAAAATTTGGGTTTTCTATCATTTAAAATGTGAAGCAGACCAGTTGTAGACTCTAATTAAGAATACAAGGTAGCAAGATGGAATTTAATTCATGGAATAGGTTGAGTTAAAGAACATGTTTTTCAATAAGTAATTCCATAATTTTCTTCAATAAAAGATTTAAATAGAGTACATTGAGCTTATTAAAAAGGATTATTAATGTGTTGGTACATACGATGAAAATTTTACAGGGCTTTCATGGTATGATTCAGTCTTTATTATCCAACTTTAATGTAAAGTGGATCGATTCATTATTGGCTTAAAAACAAGTCTTAGAAGGGCATTATGTAATGGACCAAAGTTTTCAATAGAATCCATTCTTATAATTATATCATATAATAATATAGAGTCACACCACAATGAAATACTAAGTATTATGTGACCTTAAGACATATGTTTTTCACTTGTGTGTTTTTAATTTCAAAAAATGGTCATCTACAATTGTGATCTGTAATAGATTTGGAAAATGATAACACAAACATAATTTTTGATGAAACATAGCATGCCCTTTTGAATAGTATCACGCCTTTATGAATAGTAATGAATATTAAGAAATATAAAATTGGGAAAAAATTGAAACTTCAACCATGAATGTGAAAATATAATTTAGACATCTTAAAAGTGGAAATACAATCATAGTATAACAATTAGTATTTTTTAATGTCAAAAATATTTTATTTACAATTTTATATTGAATTTAATATATTAAAATGGAAACTTATTTTCCTAAAATTTAGTCATAAATTGTTACTTTATTTTCTTATGGTTATAATATAATTTTATGGGACCTTGATTAATTTTTCAAGGTGTTATAAAACAATTTGTATTTTTATTATTGATTTTGTTGAATAAATTACGATATTATTTAAAAATTAAATTAAAAAAATTTAGAAAATTATTTTCAAAAAAATGGAGTTCATTTTTGAATTATACATTTTGAAAAATGTTAAGGGTGAATTTTTTGGATTTTTCTAAAATACATGAATTTCTGTGAATAGTAAAAATATAGTTTTGAGTTTTTTGTAGGTTTGATGACATCATAATGGTGTATTAATTAATAAAAACTTATGGTCTACTTTTGTATAGTAAAATAATATGTTTGGTGTCCCAAGTGGCTAATACTATGGGGAAATACAATAGGAAAGCCCATGGTTTTGCAAAAACCACTAATGAGGTGTCCTTTAAAATTATGAAAAAACACTCTCTCTTCTACTGTAAATAGCCACACTTCCATTCGTTTTCATTCATTAAAAATCCCTCATCATAGAATATATGGTGTTTTACCTCCATATGATCTCTCCCAAGCTATCTTAAAGCCCCAAGGTCCAAACCTTCATGTTTTATGAGTTACTCTACAAGGTAAATAAAACTTTCACCGTCCTCTTTTAGTCAACTCTTATTTAATGTTATCTCTTTTAATTTCCATTCTAATTTGTTTGTGTTTGATATTATGTATCTCTATTACATTCCTTTTTATTTACATATTATGATATATAATTTTTCTCTCATCAATTCATTTTATAATATTTTAACCGATGTTGTTAGGATGCATAATTTTCATAATGGATCTCTCAACTTTTGTTTTATTTTCAAGATAATTTCATTTATTATTTCTATCAAATCCTTTAGTCAAAATGTTTTAATGAATCCAATACTTTAAATTTACTATAATGTTTCATGATAAAGTATTAATTCTTCATCATCCCTCCTTTCTCTTTCTTTTATACTAAAACTAGAAACATCATTCGAGATTTGAAAATTTACCACATTAAAGGACGATGGGTTTTCAATTTCCATTACCTTCTTAAATTCTTTCCAAGAAACCGTTTTCATATTTTAACCAGACTATAATATATGTATTATGTCTCATATATGGTTTTGGAATCCTTTCTTACACATGGTTTTGATTTATAAAATAAAACATGTTCCTTGTGGTCAAAAACCTCCAATTAACCCAAACGATAATGATTAAATAATTTATATAATGATTCATCTTCATTCCAAGTAACAAAATGTAATTTACAATAATGTAAACTAATATAATTTAAATAATAACATACAACTCCAATTATGGACAAAATCTTTATTTTACATGATTCTCCAAACATTAATATAAGTGAATCGATCAATAGAACCAAGGAAACAAATGGACCCAAACAATGAAATTGAACCTTGTAACCAATAAAAAGATTATGATTGAACTCAAAAAGGATTAAATAAATCATTTTTATTTTGAAGAGGTTCTGTGATTATAAATTAATGAATCAAATTTTATTATTGATGTCATTAATATCAAGTGGAGAACACCCCCAGAATTAAGGTAAGGGATTCAACCTGGACGACCTTTATTTCTTCGAGTTTCTCAACATTTCCTTTTACCCAAAATATGTTTTCTTTTATTTTAATGAAAAAATTATAAATTATGATTATATTATATAAACCCATGTTTCACAATCCAACCCTCATTATCTATTGGTGATATACATGTTTATAAGTGAATCCCTCCTTAATTATTCCCGATAAGAAAACCTATTTAAGTGAATATCCTAAATTATTACTCGATTTAAAGTGCAATATATCTTTTTTTTGATCCACCATTGTATTTATAAAATCAGTATTTTTATTGTTAAAACATTCATGGGTCACGTCTTATTTTTTATAGAATATTTTTCCCTTTTCTATTTTAAGTGATCAGTAGTATTTTCCTTTAAAACTGCTCAAAAAAATTTTAATTATAATATTTCATAAATAAATCTCTTACATGTTTTCATATTTATTTGACATCACTCACCATGATACATTCCTAATTTACCTCATGAATTTCCATGTATATTTTAGATCATTTCTTTGGTGACCAATTTTTTGATATGCCCATTTATTATGTTTTATGACATGATTGTGATACCCAGTTATTTGCATGGGTAACCTTAGGTTTCTGTGTGGTTGATTATGTATGATTATTTATGTGGAAATAATATTCCTGAAAATATTAATATGGCTGTGACTAGATAGTGCTCTAATTCATTGGGTAATGTTATGTCTCATGACATGTTATGTGAAATGGTCTTGGCGGTTAGACTTGTCTTGTGCCACTATGTGAAATGATATTGGTGATTAGACATAACTCGTACTAAAGTCATGTTTTATGTTTCTTCCACATTTATATGATTCCATGTTTATATGTTATGATTCCATATGTTCCATGCTTTTTATATCATTATTTCATGCCTCCTAACGCATGTGATTATGTTTTATTCTTATGTTCATTCCCTTAATGGGCATTTTAGCTCATCCCTTTGTTCATGTGTTTCCCAAGGATATCCTATGAAGATGTATGAGCACAATGGAAGTTATGGATCATTATGGTGATTAAATAATGATGTTTTTTTAGCCCCCTGTTTTATGTTTTATGGACCTAGTATTTAAAGTCACTAGATTTCACGATCCATGGCTTGTACTCTGATGTATATTTATGCTTAAAATCATGTAATGTTATTTGTAAAAGGCTAGGGTCACTATAGTTGGTATCAGTGGATGGTCTAGTTATTTTTGGAGATCAGTAATAGATCACTTTAGTAAGAACCTTATGGATGAGGCAAAGTGTATGAAAACATACATAAATTTTGGTAAGTATAGAGTAAGTAGTTTTTCAAAAAAACACATCCCTGTCTGGGTACAAATAGGTAGAGGTGGCTCTAGCACAGATGTACCTAGGAGTAAAAAATATGACAAGGAGTTTCTGGCTAGACACCGGGTATCCTGGTACATGACAACAGGCCCTGCTACACTCTTGGTATTGACACTGCTGGGGGATATGCATTGGTAATTCATGGGCTTGGTACGAACAACTATGATGGTGGAAAACCCATTAGAATATAAGATAAGAAATAGATCAAGGATAACCTAGATTGAAACATAAGGAATCATGAGTTAGGATATAATTCTCCTTTAAATGTTTATCCCCTTATGTTAAAAGTTTCCTTTATTATGATCAATTGATAAGTATAAAAGCCCTCTAATTGTACATTATTTTTATTAGCTAATGGCAAGAAATTGAACAATACATTCCAATAATCAAAGTGAAAGGGAATGTGAAAAATGCCCAGATTATATGAATGATATAATGGGAACGTGTACTCAAAATATCATGACAGTAATTTATCTTCTGGATAAAGTTATTAATAATTACTTGAATCGTATGGAATTCCATCCTCCTCCAAGGAAATATCACTTTGTCGTAGAATCCTTCTTGCAGCAAAGGCCTCCAATTTTTTGCAGAACTACTGATCACCTCCTCGTGGAACAGCTGATTAAATCCACTGAAAAAATATTATTCCTTCTCTAGTGCTCATAATAAGTGAATGATTTACTGGTGGTCTATCATTTTGATGGGGAAGCTCATCAGCAGTGGACACTGATCATGAATAAAAAGTCCCATGTGGAAATTGATTCTATGGATTGGTAGAAATTAAAGAGGATGTTTTTCAATTAATATTTTACTTGAACCCTCCATATCAAGATGGAAAGAGAGTTCCTTGGACTCAAGCAGAAAGAAGATGAGTCCATCGAGGTGTATCAAGAAAACATTACATGGACTTCAAGGTATGCCTCTACCTTTGTCATGAAAACTGAAACCAAGGGGTATCGCTTCTTTAGCGGGATAAAGCAGAGTCTACATAAGGTGTTGGTGATCTGATACTTTGACAGTTATGAGAAGATATTCTATTGTGTACTCAATGATGAAATGAATTTTTGAGACTCTCAGAAGTCTCATGGTTCCAGTGACAATAAGCAAAAAAATGGAGAAAAACATGGGTGGTTCAACAAAAAAATACCATGATGGAATGAAGCCCGAATATCCCACTTGTAAAAGTTATGGGAAGAAGATTCTTGAGAAATGTCTAAAGGGAACCAAGAATTGCTTCAAATTTGGAATGTTTGGTCATCTTGCTAAAAACATCCGAAGGGATATGAAAAATCTCACTACCGTGGAAGTAGAATGGAAGGTTCAGATCAACACTTAGATAGTGGTGCAGTGTTACAACTACAAGGAGCATGGGAATTATGAAAGCAATTTCCCTAAGACAAGTGTTGTAGGAGGAAATCTACAACAACCTCCAAGGAAACCATGAAGGTCTTATGCTATCACTACTTCTGAGGTGGGGCCAAATAATGATGTAGTGATTGGTACGATTTTTATTCATTCAATAATAGCGAATGTACTATCTGATTTTGATTCTATGTATTCTTTCGTATCTTGTAATTTTAGTAGGACTATTAACCCACCTCCTCAAAATTTGGAGGAAAAGTTATCTGTGAGAACAGTGAATGGGGAAACAATTGCATCCATGGTTTATAACTCCTCCTCGGTTAATGTTTGCGAACTGAACCTCCCAGAAAATCTCATCATACTTCCTTTAGTGAAGTTCGACACAATCTTGGGCATGGATTGGCTATCATTATACAAGGCCAACATCAACAGCTGGGAAATGGATATCACTCTTCACATTCCGAAGCAACCTCTAGTTCATTATAAGTGTAAGGAGGAATATGAATATTCTTTAGTATCAAAATCTCATGTGTGGATATTTTTGCCTTATGGGAAATCATATCTAGCTAAAATGATTGATACAAAGGAGAGAATCATGCTTGAATACATGCCCATCATGAGGGATTACACTGATGTTTTCTTTAAAGAGTTGTCTAGTCTTCCTCATGACCAAGAGGTTGAGTTCTCAATTGAACTTATCCCTAGATCTTTACCTATCTCAAAGATACCTTACCGAATGGCCACCGTAGAGCTGGAAGAACTGAAGAGGTAGTTATAGGAGAATTTGGATAAGGGTATTATACACCCTAGTGCATCACCATGGGGTGCACCAGTCCTCTTCGTCAAGAAGACAGTAAGATCAATGAACCTCTACATTTATTATCATGAGCTCAATAAAATCATGATAAAGAACTAGTATCCCCTTCCATGGATAGATGACTTGTTTGATCAGCAGTGTCTGTCCTGTTACTTCTCTAAGGTTGACCTTCAGTCGGGATATCACTAATTAAAGGTAAGGAAGGAAGATATTCCCAATACTTTCTTTCAAAATAGGTGTGGACACTATGAGTTCATTGTTATTCCCTTCAAACTCATAAATCCTCCAAAATTTTCATGGATTTAATGAATAGAGTCTTTAGATATTACCACTACAAATTTGTGGTAGTCATCATTGATGATATTCTGATATACTCTAAGATTAAGGAGGAACATGAGGAGCATTTGAATAGTGTGTCAAAGACATTGTGAAGGAATATGTTTTATTCAAAGTAGAGTAAATGTATATTTTGGATGGAGTATGTATCATTCTTGGGGAATGTTATCACCAGCAAAGAGGTATCTGTGGACCCTTCTAAGACAAAGGCAATTGAAGAGTGGCTTAGGCCAACTTCTATAATAGAGATCTGTAGCATTATGGGACTAGCTGGGTATTATCAATGATTTGTGAAGAACATTTCACAATTTTCTAATCTAATGAACAAGCTGACACGATAGGGATTAATGTTTTTCTCGACTCTGAAATGTGAATATTGTCTCAAGGAGTAGAAAAAAAGGCTTATCACCACGCTAGTACTCAGAGTCCCAAAAAGTAGAGAAATATTTTTGGTGTACATTTATGATTCAAATAAGGGAATAGGTTGTGTGTAGATGCCATATAATAAAGAGATTACTTATGCATCAAGTTGGATGAAAATCTATAAGCAAAACTATCACTCACATGATCTGGAGTTTGCGGTTGTGATATTTGCATTAAATATCTGGCGGCATTATCTCTATGGGGAAAATATTGAGATATATACTAACCACAATAGTCTCAAATATATATTCACACAAAAAGAGATTAATTTATGATAATAAATTAATTTGTGGCGCTCATCAATTATTATGAATGCTCAATCAACTACCATCTCGGTAAGGCAAATAAGGTGGAAGATGATCTATGTTTAAAGGATCATACATCTTTAACAATGATGAGAATTTAATAGGATCTAGAATTATTAGATTTGAAGAGTATGGATTTTGGAATCATAAAGGGATGAACATTATAAATACTTTTTCAAATTATTTCTCAACCATCCCTCGTGGATAAAATAAAGGATTTTCAAAGAAAATATATGGATCTTCTGAAAAGGGTGGAATCCATAAAAATTGGAAGATCATCTGGGTTTATGATTGATGAAGAAGTAGTTGTATGATTTGGTTCATGATTATGTGTACCATCTGATCCAGAGATAAAGAAGGATATTTTGAATGACGCCTATAGATCAAACCTCTCTATCCACCCAAGGAGCAGAATGATGTATCCAGAACTTTGAGAGAACTTTTGGTGGGAAAATATGAAAAGGGATATTTCGGAATATAAATCAAAGCCCCTAGTATGTCAACAAGTGAAGGATAAAAGACATAAGTCTAAGGGGATGATGAAACCACTACCCATAACAACATGGAAGTGGCAGAACATCAATATGGTCTTTTTCACTGAACGTCCAAGGACATGCAGAGAAAAAAATGCTATATGGGACGTTGTGGATAATCTAACAAAGAAAGGTCACTTTATCATGATTCGAGAGGACTTCTCGTTGGATCAACTTGCACGGATATATATCAAAGAAGTGGTAAGGCTGCATGGAGTACCACCATCTATTTTATCTGATTGTGATCTGAGATTCACCTTGCAGTTCTGGAAAAGCATTCAACCTCATCTAATCACTAAACTAAACATCAGTACGGCATATCATACTCTAACTGATGGCTAATCTGAGTGAACTATTCATACACTGGAAGATATGTTTAGATCATGTTCTATTGACTTCAAAGGAGGATGGGACCGACCTATTCCACTAGTTGAATTCTCCTATAGAAATAGTTTCCACTCAAGCATCTGAAAGGAACCATACGATGCCATTATGGGAAAAGGTACAGAACACTGGTGTGTTGGGATGAATTCAGTGAGTATAATCTTATAAGAACTAAAACGGTCGTAGAAATGGTGGAGAAGGTGAAATTCATTTAGCAGCATGTCAAGGTATCCTAAAGTCGACATAAGAGTTATAAAAACAATCATTGATGAGACCTTGAGTTTAAAGTGGGAGACATGGTATTTCTACACATATCTCTATGGAAGAAGGTTATGATGTTTGGAAAGAAAGGGAATCTAAGTGTCAGGTACATCGGTCCCTTTGAGATCCTTGATCGAGTCGGAACAATGACCTATCGACTTTCACTTCAACCTACCATGTATTAAGTACATGATTTCATTTATGTATCCACCTTAAGGAAGTACATACCAAACTATTCACATGTACCCTCTTTAGAGGTGGTACAGTTGGAGGATGATCTTTGTTATGAGGAGCAGCCAATGAAGATATTGTACCGTAGAGATAAAGCTATACATAACAAGAATACTCACCTGGTAAAGGTACTATGGTGGAACCATAAGTACTAAGAGGCCACATGGGAATCGGAGGATGAATGAAGGAAAATACCCCACACCTATTTTTGTCCTTTAATGTAATGTGAAATTTTTAGGGTGAAATTTCATAAGGGGGAAGAATGTAACGACCCAAAGTTTTCAATAGAATCCGTTCTTATAAATAGGTCATATAATGATATGGATTAGCGACACAATGAACTACTAATTACTATCTGGCCTTTAAATATAATTTTTTTACTTGTCTGTTTTTAATTTCAAAAAAAAATTCATCTACAATTGTGATCAGTAAGTGATTTGGAGTCTGATAAGGCAAACATAATTTTTGATGAATAGTAACATACCCTTATGAATAGTGGCATAGCATTATAAATAGTAATGACTAGTAATGGATAGAAAATCATCCAAAAAATATAAACTTCACCCAGGAATGTACAAACACAATTTAGACATCCTAAATGTGAAAAACCATCATATTATAAGAATTGGTATTTTTTTATGTGAAAATTATTTAATTTAAAATATTATGTTAAATTTAATAATTTAAAATAGAAATTTATTTTCATAAAATTTAAGGATAAATTTTTTACTTTATTTCCTTATGGTTATAAGATAATATTTAGGACCTTTATTAAATTATCAAGGTGTTGTAAAATGAGTTGTAGTTTTAATGTTGATTTTGTTGAATAAATTATGATTTTATTTAAAAGTTATATTAAAAATATTTAGAAAATTATTTTTGAAAAATGGAGTTCATTTTTAAATTCTACATGTTAAAAAATGGTTAGGGTGAAATTTTGATATTTTTATAAAATACATGAATTTAACATGAATAGTAAAAATACAGTTTTGAGTTTTTGGTATGTTTGATGAAATCATAATGATGGAAAAGTTAATAAAACAATTATGCTAGAATTTTTACTTTAAAATAAAAAATGATATGTCCCAAGTGTCTAATACCATGGGAAAATACAATTATCAAGCCCATGTTTTTGCAAAAACAACTCATGAGGTGTCCTTTTAAATTAATAAACAATTCTCTCACTTTTACTATAAATACCCACTCTTCCCTTCATTTTATTTCAATAAAAATTGCTCATCTTCTAATCTCATGTAGTTTTACTTCCATAGGATTCCTCCTAAGGTTTCCTCAAGCCCCCAAGGTCCCAACGTTCATGTTTAATGAGTTACTCTACATGTTAAGGGAACCTTTCACCCTGCTCTTTTAGCAAACACTTCATCAATGTTATCTCTTTTAATTTCCA
Source organism: Viscum album (assembly GCA_963277665.1). Taxonomy (NCBI): domain Eukaryota; kingdom Viridiplantae; phylum Streptophyta; class Magnoliopsida; order Santalales; family Viscaceae; genus Viscum; species Viscum album. The sequence continues at coordinate 1,077,244,091 of OY728145.1, read as the reverse complement.
TTCTCATATTTGGAGGTTTGATATTATGTATCTCTATTACTATCCTATTGATTTCTATATGACTAGATACCATTTTTCTCTTATAAATTCATTTTATGAAATCTTAAGCAACGTCGTTAGGCTGCCGAATTTTTATAAGGGATCTCTCAACATTTCTTTTATTTTCAAGAACTTTTAATTTCTTCTTTTTCTCTCCTCATTTAATCCAAATGTTGGGATGAATCTAGTAACTTACATGTTATGGAATTTTTTCATGATAATGGAATAATACTTCATGATCGCTCTTTTCGCATTCCTTTATTCTAAAAATGAAAACACCATCCGGGATGTGCTAATTTACCAGATTCAAGGACGATGGGTTTTCAATTTTCATTACTATATTAAATTATAGTCATGAAACCATTTTCATGGTTGAACCAGAAAATAATATATGAATTATTTCACATATATGGTTCTATAATAATTTTGTAAACATGTTTTTGATTTATAAAACAAAACATGTTCCTTGTGGGTAAAACCCACCAATTATCCCAAACGATTATCATTATATAATTTATATAACGATTCATCTTCATGCCCAGTAACCATAAATAATTTTCAATAACTGAACCTCTTGGATGTTCACTAATAACATATAACTCCAATTATGGAAAACCATCCCCATTTTACATGATTCTTCTAACATGAATATAAGTGAACCGATCACTAGAACCAAGGAAACAAATGGACCAGAACAATGAATATAAACCTCATATCCAATAAAAAGGTTATGAATGAACTAGAAAAGGTTTTAATAAATCATTTTCATATAGAATATGTTCTGTAATTAAAAATTAATAAACATAATTTGTTTATTTATGTAATTAATATCAAGTTGAGAACACCATCTGACTTAATGTAATGGATTCTACCCAAACAACCTTTATTCTTTCGCATTGTTATATATTTCTTTTTACCCAAAATAATTTTTCTTTTCTTTTTATGAAAACCTTATAAATTATGTTTATATGATCCAAAATCATATTTTAAGATCCATCCCTCATTCTATTTCAGGTATTTACATGTTTTTAAGTGAATCTCAATTTAATTCTTCCCGACAAGAAATCCTATTTTAAGGGAACATCCCAAATTATTACATTATTTCAATTTAACTCTATCTTCTATTTTATTCCACAATTTTATTTATAAAATAAGTCCTTTTATTGCGAAAGAATTCCTATTTTACTTCTGGATTTTTATAAATGATTATTCCTTTTTCTATTTTAAAGGCTCAAAATTATTTTCCTTTAAAACTTCTCAAAAATGTTTTAATTATAATTATTCATAAATACATTTATTACAAGTTTTCACTTTTATTTGACATAACTCACCATGATACATACCTAATTAAAATCATGAATTTCCACGTATATTTTAGTTCATTTATTTCATGGTCACTTTCTTGATACGACCATTTATAATGTTTTATGACGTGATTGTGATACCCACTTCTTTCCATGGGTACCCTTATGTTTATGTATGGTTTATTATGTATGATTTTTTATGTGGAAATAATATTCACAAAAATGATAATATGGGTGGACCCAAATAGTTCTCTAATTCATTTGGTAAAGTTATGTCTCATGAGATGTTATGTGTAACGGTCTTGGCTGTTAGCCTCGGCTTGTGGTATAATGTGAAATGACTTTGGCAGATAGCCTTGACTCATACCAAAGTCATGTTTTATGTTTCTACCACATTTATATAATTCCATGTTTATATGATATCATGTTTATATGTTATGATTCTGTATGTTCCATGCATTTTATATCATTGCGTCATGCCTCCTAACACCTGTGCTGCTGTTTTATTCTGATGTTCATTCCATTACTAGGCTTTTAGCCAATCCCTTTATTAATGTGTTTCTCTAGGATATCCTATACAGATATATGAGCATAATAAAATATAGGAGCTGATTATTGAGATTAAAAAAAGAATTGTTTTTTATCCCCATGTTTTATGTTTTATGTAAATATTTATTAAATTCACTAGACTTCACGGTCATTTTATTATACAATTATATTTATTTATGCTTAAAATCATGTAATTTTTTTTAAAGGATAGGGTCTCTATACATTAGCAATAAGATAATTCAGTAACTATGAATATATTCTGCGGTGTGCTATCATGATATAACTAGAATTTGGTGTTACAAATACATCTCATGGTTTTTGACAAGAAGCGAAAGATGGAGTTCAACAAAAAATTTCAAAATACTGGGGAAAAGAATATGGATGTTTACATATGCTAAAAGTGTGGAAAGAAGAATGGTTTTGGTTGTCTTAAAAGGACTATCAAATGTTTCAAGTGTGGAAAAGAAGGTCATCTAGAAGTTCAGTTCCAAAGTAATGGGAAAAGGATGCTAATGATGTGAATAGAGAAAAGACTACAGAGAACGCTGCACCAACACTTCAATGCTACAAGTGAATGGAAATGTGGAATTATGCTAACCAATGCCCTAATCCAAAATATAATGATGATAGACATCAACAACTTCTTAAGGAAGAAGGGAAAGTAAAGTCAATTGAAATCACTATTGGTGATGTTGACTATGAAAATGATGTGGTGGAATGATTAAGTGTTTATGTAATGGGATTCCAAAATATTGTTGTGGAATCTCATTTGTAGTGTTATGGAATATTCGAATATCTATGTATTGGTAGATTGGGTTTTTTCATAATTATATGGTACCGATAACCAAGAAAAGTGAATGAAGTATTTTTAGAAAGCACATGATATTCACATAATGAAGGGATAAAGAGATAATGAGATTATTAATAGTATTAATGATCTCATGACTGATAAAATGAAAAAGTAATATCATGGTTTGAGTATCTATAATTTTTGGTATTTTTGGTGGGTGGAAAGAGTTAATTTTGATTGAATTCATGTTTTCACTAAGGTTCAATGGTAATTCATGTTATTATCATGTTTCAAGAGAATAAATGATTAAGGTATTCACATTTTTTGGAATGTGAAAACCAAGGACTGCCAAATGAGATATGGGAGATAAATGTTATGTCCATTTAGTTCACCTCATTTCAAATTTTTATATTTTTAGGATGTTTATGTTATCCATTTATAGAGAGTATAAGTTATTTTCCATTTTATGTTTGTTAGATTCGTGTGTTATCTCAGCATAGGTAGACTTATGCATATCTGATAACATGTTCTAACCTTTTTGTTGAGACAGATGGATTGACCTATCATTATTTTCCATGATTTACTAACTCTCCATGAATAGAAAATTCAACTTCATTTCTTTAAATAAATGATGAAGTGGAGATTGTTCAAGGAATGATCAACGGTTCTGAAATCATGTAAATATTTCTTCTAAAGAAAAACTTATTCAACTTTTGGAAAAAGATCTTGAAATCAAAAAATGTTATCCTAGTACCTTCTCATCTAATGAATTATATAGTACCTTAATTCATCAAATATTTATGGATTTTTGGTTGCTAACTTTCTCTAACCTTGTTCTCTATCATTATCCAATAGAACATAATGGTTAGATTTCTCTTCCATATCCATGTTTTCACTTACCACCTATGTTTTTATTTGTGGAAGCCCATTAATGAGTTAATTTGGGTATGTGTTATATTTCTGACATTCCTTTTTAAATTTAAGTTTTAGTATTCCTTTTTACGATGTGGGTTTTTATGAATGAAACTTTCATGTAGTAAACCATTTATAACCCTGATGAATTTCAAGCATGTAATTCATTTTAAGGGGGGGGGGGGTGTAGAATGTAACACCATAAAATTTTATGAGATATATTCTTTTAATTTCATTAATGTCTTTTGTTGTATGCTACAAAATTATTATCTTGTGTTTTACACAACACTGTATTAGCTTGGAATATATGCAACACTATTCTTGGATTGTGTTGCAAACAATTTCAAGTTCGTTTGATAGAATTCAATATTGAGTATATATTTTGTTCAATGTAAAAATGAACCAACTTTGGATTATGTTATACGTAACACCAAGAGTATCTTGCACTACATGCTACACTGACTTGTCTTGTGTTACATGCATGAGTGTCCTTCCTTGATAGCTTGCATTGTATGCAATACCGAGTTTCATAAAATAATGATATATTCTTAAAATATTATTATTTACTGGGATATAAAATACACCTTCTGAATAGTATTAAGAAAATTTTTTATTTTATATAACATTATCATTCATCTTACATATTTTATAGAACATGATATGAGAACAAAATAAAATTGTTTGATAAAAGAATTATTTTCCAAAAAATGTACTTTTAACACCTTTTGATGGAACAACCATTTTAAATATAGTTTTTGATGCATCTATAAGTTAAATATGAAAAAATAAACTTCTTATTTGGAAGAAAGACACAAAAATTTACTTTTGTTGAAATTTTTGGAATTTTTCTAATAAAAATAAAATTTTAATGAATAGTGAAAAATACTACATTTTAATTCAAAACTGCCCTTTCATATAATATATTTATATAGTTAGATTATTATTTTAATTGGTTTTAAAGTTTCTATTGAATTAGTTTTTATCATTTAATCCAATTTTGGTCTTTTTAAGTAATATCACTTTTAAATTGGACATAAAAACATGTCAATCTTTTGATAGTTATTACTTCTTAAAAACCTGTTATTTTTGTTTTGACAACGAGAACTAATTTTAAATTAATTACAAGAACTTCTGTGCATTTAATTTGGAAAAATGGATTCCATATTTGGAATTATAGGTTTCAAATTGTGTAAATAGGTACCATTAATTCTTGGACGTTATGAATAGTAATGTGAGTAATTATTTTATTTACCATGGTTAAAGGATAAATATATAAAATAAAGGTAAAACATAATATTATAATAATATTAAACTACCCTAAAACATGTCATAATCCTATTGGATGATATATTTACGACCATGGTCATCCTCATGTTGATTTTGGGACCCCATGGATTCACTTGGATGTGAAACGTCTATTTTACAAAAATTAATTTAATGTTAAGATAATTACAACCTAAACATATATCATTTATAAAATTTATCTTAATATAGTGTTATATAATTCATCTCTATTTATATAAATATTAATTATAAATATAAATTGTTTTCATACATATCGGTATTTTATTTATATTTTTTAAAAATTATATAAATATATTTATTTATGACAAAATTATGATGTAGTGATTACCAACTTAATGAATGATTCAAATAAATGAATTTATAAATATTAAAATAAATTTAATTGGAACATTTTGATGCCATAGTAGAATTTTCTGAATGAAATTGACATATTAGGGATTAGTTATTACATTTTTTTAAGGAATCATATTTTTAATAATTTTTAGAAATTCAAGTATGAAGAGTTTCCAAAATTGATATAATTCATAACATAAAACATAAAATAGTTTATTAAAAGATATTAAATTATTAAAAATATAATATTCATCCAAACAGTTAATATAATTCCCAATATGTCATAAAAACTACTTTTGGGTACTTTTAAAGGACATGGTAATTAAATTATCCCATGATGTGTAAATTACATGATACCACAGTAAGATTAGAAGGGGTAAAATAAGGTTTAAACCAAAACAATAAGGATAAATAAATATTCAAAACATGTCTAAAAATTACTTTATTATGTTTATTAGAACCAAGATTGTTTTATATTTTAAATAAATATGTTTTAGACCATTTTTAATCGAAATTGAATTTATAATAAATTAATATTTTGAGAGTTTCCTAAAATGCATCTCTCTTCTCTTATAAAAGGGTACATCCTCCTTCTCCTATTCACTCCATTTGGGTCTTCAATATCAAAAAAAACCCTAACCATATCTCTTCTCTAATTTCATAGTTTCATTCTATAGGTTTTTGTCTTCTCATAAGACCATCTCTAGTTCCCTAAGAGGAAATTTAAAAGAGGCACATCGAGAAAGAGGTAATCTCTTCAACCGATTCATTAAAATTTATTTCTTCTAATAATTCCTCCACATTAGTTGTTTAATTATAAAGTAATAACCTTGTTTCCCTCAGAATTCGGGGATGACCTCCTGGATGGGAGATTCAAAGGTTCTGATCGGTTTCTAATGGGTTTGTTCGTACAACCGGAAACATCCAATGATTCCACATCCAGATAGACCTACATTCCAAAGGTAGTCACTTCAATAGTTTGTGAACTGATGAGGCTTAGGAATTTGCATTGGTCGAGAGGATGGTAGGTCGGACTCATCACACCACTTTTAGGGGGATTATTGTCTATTCCGGGACTCTCTTTATAGATTTAAGTTATGTTCGTGAATCCTTATTATATTACCAAGTATAAAATGAGCTTTCATTCAATTTAACAATCAATGATTAAATATGTGAGAAATTTAGAGAATCTTTTATATGTATTCAAGGTTCTTCATCAATAGATAATCATCTATATCTATTTAGAGATTCTTGTTCAATGGTATCCTTCAAAATATTTATATAAAAGTCTCTTGGTCATTATGATGACCAGGCTGGTTTTAAAGCCACTCAGTGGGGCACATGAAGTTTATTGTCATTCAGAAGGACATGAATTATTTCAGAGTTGGGATCAACCCCATAGATGGTCTACCTACATATCCTTTGTTTTGGAAAAGGAATCAGAACCCACGTAGTTCGATTAAGGGAGTATGATGTTTATGATTGATGGCTCAAAGAAGGATGTCACAATTAAATTTACACTCTAACCTCACGTGGGTCATGCTCGGTGTGAGAAACAAGAGGTATTGGTAAAAATTATAGAATTGTGCTATGAAAGATGCAATCATAAGAAATAATGTGGGGCTTATGTATGTATGACTGCCTAGATAAATGAAGTTTAGGATTTACTTTAGGGAGAAAATCTAGGAACAGGGTCCATAAATGTATTTGTGCTTTATGGAGATTTGAATACTCTAACTTGGGACTTATTCCTGAAAAGGAAACCCAAATCAGGAGAGGATTGATAATTGGGTTTTACTCCTGAGAAGGAATCCCAGATTAAACGTAAATTAGGACTGGTTAAAGAGAATTTAAGGGACTTGGGGCTTACTCCTGAAAAGGAAGCCCAAGATTATGACTGGGACTTACTCTTGAAAAGAAGGCACAGGTTATGGGATTTATGACTAGGACTTACTCTTGAAAAGGAGGCCTAGGTTAAGGGATTTATGACTGGGACTTATTCTTGAAAAGGAAGCCCAGGTTAAGGATTAAGGTTTGGGGCTTACTCCTGAGGAGGATGCACATATTTGAGACTGGGGATTACTCCTGAAAAGGAAGCCCAAATTAGAGGATATGGGGCTTACTCCTAAGAAGGATGCCCAAAAATTAAGGGACTTGGGGCTTACTCCTAATGAGGATGCCCATATTAGAGGACTTATGACTGGGGATTAATCCTGAAAAGGAGACCCAGGTTAAGGATTCTCTCATCCTAAAGGATGAGGTTGAATGAATGAAATCTCAATCTTTGGTGACATAAAGATGTGTAAATCACTATGTTTTGAGAGATATTCCACAAAATTCCTTTCAGATTAGGAAGTCAAATCAAGAAATCATGCCATGAAATGGCTTTGAAGAGTGTTTTGAAGACTAAATCTTGAATAAGAAAAGTGTAATAACTTAAGAGGGGTGAAATGGGAAAGAAAGGCACCCAAAAAGGAAGGGGCGCGCAAGTCTTGTAAGGCACGCAAGTATTGCAGGGGCGCGCAAGTATTGGTCGCGTAGGTATACCTGCACGACATGGTGGGGTACTTGCGCGATTTTCAACCAGCATTGAAACACTTGAGCGACTCCTTAATAAAGCCTTTAGGATCCTCTTGGGATTCTTCCAACAAAGGGACACGCAAGTTCTATCGAAGAAGTAAGGCGGTGCCCAAGTATGGCCACTTCTCTTAAGGGCGGGCCACTCAGACGCGCAAGTGTTGATGAATTTCAACACTTAGGCCTTCCTCCCTCTCTTTATATCTTCCGTTCTAGGTAAGAAATTCCCTTAGAAGTGTTTCAGAAGCTTTGAGAAGAGACTTGGGCGTTGGGAGCTTCAATCCGAGTTTCTGGAAAAAAGATCCTCCCGAATGGGGGGCCCACATGGTCTATTTATAGGCAGGAGAAGACCCTGGGCGGTTACCGGGCAGTTATCACTTAGGTCGTGCAAGTTACTTGCGTGACCTTAAGGGCGTCGCGCAAGTGGACTTGAGCGACAGTGATAGAACTTGCGCGGCACATGTGTTTTTGATCCTTTATTCATGGCTTTGTCGATTTTTGATATTTTCTTCAAAGATTGAATCACTTTGAGCTCAGATATTCCCCTTTTCCGATTTTTAGATTCTGTGACGAAAGGAGCGTCAACAAAAGTCCCCCCTCAGAGTTGGATCCGAAGAGAAATAGAGGATTTGACTCTGAGGAAATCAAATACATCTAATGGAAAAGGGGACGCGCAAGTCTTCAAGGCACAGAGGGCGGCACACAAGTGTGCGCTGTGCAGGCTTGGAGCACACTGTATACGGCGCGCAGATAGGCCTCCTGGCCTATAAATACATGGCCTCACCTCCGTACAAAGTATCTGGATTCCTGGACTTCAAACTTCTCAAGATCTCGTCGCACATGTTATCTTAGCCGCGCAAGTTGCTGTATTTTCCAATATTTCCTTGATGGCGTTCTGTTGTCACGGTATCCGGATTTGCACGGTTTATACTTACGCGTCAAAAACTAGAGCGGCACACGAATAATTGCGCGCCATGTTTAGACTTGCGCGCCTTAATGCCTTAGCCATTTTTTCGAATTCTATCACAAATTTTATGAAAAAAATAAACCCATTTAAGAGTTTAATTTATTCAAATTTTGGAAAGATTCAATGGCTCCTAAGGGAATTAAAACGTCTGATGAACTGGCTAGTAAGCGGATTGATGACATGATGAACATCATTGGCCATGATTACTATGATATCTGCAACAACACTCTCCTAGATTTGGCTAAGCACTTAAAGACATATCATCTAAATTTCCCACAGAGCATCTACCTGCCTCTATATGGTCATGGTCACCTGCAAGGAGTCAATGTTCGAGATGCAAAGAACTATACACCTGAAATGCAGTTGCACTGCTACTCCTTCATTTCGGTTATGTTGTGAATTAAGAGCAACAACAATGGAGTGAAATTTCAAATTATGCCTCCATGTAATTTCCTTGCAGATATGAAAATGGAAAACCCATGGGCTGAAATGTTTTCCACTACCGGTTGGTGGAGAGAAGACAAACATGGTATTAAAGAAATATCTGAAAAGAGTACTCTCTCCAAATGGCTCTTTAATTCCAATGATCTATTCTCAAATCCATGTATCCATCTTCCAAGTCTCTTGGACAGAAATAGATTCACTGTTTGATCAGTAGAAAATTTTCTCAAACCACACTCAAGAACATCCTTTTACAATTGTTCCAAGTAGAGCTGCTATCACTACATCTCTTATTATATCCAGTTGAATGAATGAATTCCAGGAGGTTGCTGATGAAGCTCGGTATTCCGTAAATCAAATGAAGTGTTATGTTGAAATCCTCTTTGTAATTTTTGAAAAAGAGAAGAGACTCCAGTCTGTGGATGTCCTTCTAACTATTGTGCATCAATGAAAAACACTTTCACTTTCACTTATTTGTACCTGCATTCTCTCACTACCTGCTTCAAATTTACTTAAACCAATGGGCCTAGTAAGCATAGTTTGATTTTCACTAGGATTATTACAAATAACCCTACAAACATTGAACCTTTTAATTTCTCAATATTACCTAAATCATACAAAAATGTATATTTAGTGAGCTGGTGCTTGACTTTTATTCAGATTTCATTTGTCTTTTGTGGGCAGTTTAAAGTCATTCATGCCGGACATAAAGGGACTAATGTTTAAGCTCGATATAGCTTTGACCAAAATGGATTAAAATTGATTCAATTCCTTGACAATTTATCTGAAAACATATTACCATACTCAAGTATGAGAGAAAATATGTAAACTATGGCTTAAGAATATTTGAATATGAGTAATGATATGAAAAAGAGCTAAAAGTCATTAGAAGAAGTAGTTTCCAAGAATGAAGTTACTATTATTTAACAAAACCCGTTAGGGGGTTGAATTATGCAGGGCCACCTAAAGGAATTGGCTGCATGGTCAAATAAATAGCATCTTTCGGCTGACAAGTCTGTTATGTGGACTGTTTATGCAAGGCCACCTATGGGAACGTGCTGCATAGTCAGGCAAAAGAACTCTCAGAAATTTACTTTCCTAGTGCTAAAAGCTAGTGAAAGTTTATGGAGATTCAAATTTTCTAAAGTATAGATTTTGTTGTATGGAAAGAGTTACTTGAATATGGAGAAGATATTTCCGATCAAGAATATTGAAGAATTGAATAAATATCACTCCTACGAAGGCCTGACCCAAACGTAGGGAAGGAGAATATGGAGAGTATAAACCATAGACTTTAATACTTTCAGATCATGAAAAAGGATATGGGACAAATATGTTAAGGATGGCTATTTTTATGCAGATCCCTACATACCGTCATTTAAGACAAATAAGGACAAAAGAGGCATTCGTCCCAAGAATGAAGTAACCATTATAAAACATACCCGTTAGGGGGTTGAATTATGCAGGGCCACCTAAGGGCATTGGCTGCATTGTCAAATAAATAGTATCTTTCGGCTGACAAGTCTTTTATGTGGACAGTTTATGCAAGGCCACCTATGGGCACGTACTGCATAGTCAGGCAAAGGAATTCTCAGAAGTTTGACATTTTTGTGACTAAAATTCATGAATGGGGTTATGAAGATCTGAAAATATTTAAGGTTAGGATTATAACACATAAAGATGGGTATTGTCCAATGTATATAGAGATACATAGGTCAATGATAACCATAATCATGTTGTGGCTGCGTCCTGAATTGAAATTTTTGACTTCACTACGTATCTCATAAGAATGAGAATCAAGCCATACGTAGTTCTTGAAATGCAGTTTAACATCCTGCAGGATGAAAGTGTGAGAGATCTTAGTTTAAGGTCATAGAGTTCAGACCATAATAATGAATACACTATGTGTGTTTTCATGAGGACTTTTCAGCTAAGATACTGAAAGTGAAATTTGGGGTTAGGCCCAAAATACTTGGGACTGGATTCGAGGGACACTCGAATGTTCCTACATATCCCATAAGGATGGGAATCAAGTCCACGTAGTTCTAGAACTACCCTTTGTACAAATTTGGTTCGTACATGTGAAGGGTGAAAGGGGACTTTAGTACAATGATGGTTTAACCTGAGATAAAAAGTTTAGGCATTACCATGTATTCACGTAGTCTTTTGAAATGAAACATGATTGAAAAATCAATGTAAATAATGTTTTCCTCTCAAATGAGGAAATCAAAGAGTATTGTAGTTTATTGTCGTACCGGACAAAAGTGTCGTATAGTTTAACGTCGTATAACAAAGACGAATATTGAATCAAATGTAAAGATATTGATTCTAAAGTTGGGTTCACAAATCAACATCGTATGAGATGAAGGTGAACTGAAGTGAAGAGATTGATTTTGGGCTTGAACCTTGGGAGGTTGCCTACTTACCCATCCTGGAAGGCAAGGATCAAAGTCCGTGCAGTTCAATTAAAGAATGAATTAATGATCATGTTTTTCTTGGGGACAACGACCTAAAAAAATGTTGTTGGGACTTATACATGGTTAGCGGCCGAAAGAGAGTGTTACGGTTGAGGTTTTCTCTAAGCTCACGTGAGTCATACTCGATGTGAGAAACAAGAGGTAACAACAACCTTAACGATGCATAGTTTAATGTCATGTAGGACATATAAAGGGGCTATGCAGTTTAAAGTCTTCCAGTTATGACAATTGGTGCTGCACAGTTTAGTGTCATGTAGTAGGGACAAAATACAGTTTAATGTCATGTAGGACATAACAAGGACTTTCTGTACAGTTTAGCTTCATTTAATTAGGACGGTGGGGACAATACAGTTTAACGTCATGTTGGACAAAAAAAAGGAGACTGTGCAGTTTAATGTCATGCAGTAAGGACAAAATAACACACCATTTACGTCATGTTGGACGCATTGGGGTTTTTTCTACAGTTTAGTGTCATGTTGGAAGGTCATATAAATGGACCGTGGATGGTGCAGTTTAATGTCATGCTGGACGGTGGTGTAGTTTAAGGTCATACAGGACCTTTGATGATTATGTAGTTTAACGTCTTGTTGGACGTAAGGGACATTTATACAGTTTAGCATCATGTAGTTAGGACGTCATATTTTAACATCTTGGTGGACATAAGAGACTTTTAAATATTTTAGGTTCATATGCATGGACCATGGATGGTGCAGTTTAACGTCATACAGGACCATGGTGTAGTTTAAGGTCATACATGACTTTTTAGGGACCTTTTTCACAGTTTTAACATCGTGTGGGATGAAGTTGCAGTTTAAGGTCATACTGGACCATTGCTGTATAGTTTAACGTCATATAACAAGGACAAACTGGTGCTGCACTGTTTAGTGTCATGTTGCGGGGACAATGAAGGTGACACAGTTTAAGGTCATGTTGGACGTATGTGCAAATAGTTTAGGGTCTTATGCTTAGACCGTTGCTATATAGTTTAACGTCATATAGCAAGGACGAACTGGTGCCGCACAGTTTAGTGTCATGTTGCAGGGACAATGAAGGGCGAATACTTTGTAGTTTATACAGAAAACTTCTTCAAAAATCTAGCATTATTTGGAGTAGTAATGAGTTCTCCATCCATCGAAATTAATAAATAAGCTCCATTGGACTAGACCCTATGTAATGAATAAGGTCCTTCCCATTTTGGCCCAAGAATGGGAGGTTTCTTTCCTGGTATCATTGGAGTTCTGATAACTAATACTAATTCTCCCTAAATGAATGAGCGAAGACGAACTTTTTTGTTAAAAGATCGTGTTATTCGATTCTGATAGATTTCCAAATGGTGCAAAGTGCACAATCTTTCTCATCTAACCATCACAATTCATTCAATCTCTTTTGGGATTTCTCATCTATAGATAACTGATCACAAATGGCTACTATGAGTGAGGGCAATTGAACTTCAATTGGCAAGACTGCTTCTGTTCCATATACCAACGAATATGGAGTTGACCGTGTTGCATTGCGGGTGGTAGTTCGATAAGCCCATAAAGCATGAAAGAGTTTATTAGTCCATGACCTCTTATCTTTATCCATCATCTTTTGCAGTATATTTGAAAGAGTCTTGTTAAAAGCTTCTATTTGGCCATTGGTCGCCGCATGATACCGAGATGAATGGTTGGATTTAATGTTATATTCTTGATACAATTTCTTCACCTCAGAAGAACAGAAGTTGGTGCTGTTGTCCGTCAATATGGTATGAGGGTCACCAAATCTAGTAATGATGTTAGACTTGATGAAGCTAACAATGCATTTAGAACTGACTTCTTTGAGAGGTACTACCTCTGCCCATTTGGAAAAGAAATTAGTAGCAGTAAAATGTACTTAAACTGCTTGGCCGTAGCTGAAGGGTAAGGTCCCACCACATCCATTCCCCATGTGGGAAATAGCCACGAGTATTTAGCTGTATGAAGAAAATCTGGAGGTTGATGAATGAAGTTGGCATGTACTTGGCATGAATGAAACTTCTTTGTGAAATTAACACAATATTGTATCATTGAAGGCCAAAAGTATCCAAGCCTTCGAATTTGACCAGACAATCTAGGTCCAGACTGGTGGGCACCACAGACTCCTACATGCACTTCTTTCATGACAATCATTGTCTCTTCACCATCAATGCATCTGAAGATAACTCCATCAAAACCATGTTTGCAGAGAATTTTCTCTAGGTGGTTTGGGCTATCATAAAGAGTAAAATTGACCACACATTGCCGAATTTGTTCTTTCTCGGCTCTATCAGGTGGAAGTGTTCCATTTTGAAGGTATTCCCTAATATGTGACATCCATCCTATAGTATGACCATATGGTTCAGGAATGGGACTAATTTCATTAATTTCCTCTGTTCTGTCTTGAACATAAGGTGAAATTGCATGACGGTGGGCAATACTGATGGCTATCTTGTCCCGATTTGGATCTGCTAGAGTTGTGGATATATTAGCCAGCGCATCAGCTTGAGCATTTTGTGATCTTGGGACATAAGAAAATGTCAGTTCTGAAGGGAATTCCGCCATTAACTATCTGACGTAATCATACTAAGGGATTAATTCTTCTTTTATGATGGCATAATCCCCATTGAATTGTTTGATTACCAGGTCTGAATCACCTTTCACCATTAATTGGTTCACTTGTGCTTGAAGCGCTAACTCCAAGAATGTGATAATAGATTGGTATTCGGCTTCATTATTATTACCACATTCCCATAATAAAAAGGAATAAGGTAACAATGCCTTATCTGGAGAAATGAGTACAATTCCTAAACCAACTTTGTTGAATTTAGGATTTTTTATTTTCTGCCCTGTTGGACTTCTGGAAGCACCATCAAAATACATTTCCCATGTTTGAGGACTCTCTTGAATAGAGAAAACTTCCTCATCAGGGAGTTCAATATCTGAAGATGCGTCTTCCACTGAAGGATGTTCAGCCAGGAAATCAGCCAGAGCATAGCCCTTTATTGCCTTTTGAGATACATGCTGAATGTCGAACTGCTGCAAAATAACTGCCCACCATGCTAGACGTCCTCTAAGCATTGGACGAATAAGGATGAATTTGAGCGGATTATTGCGAGATACCAATTGGACCTCGTGGTGTTGCATGTAGTGTCTCCGTTTCTGGACTGCAAAGATTAATTCCATGCAGCACTTCTCAATACTTGAATACCGGGTTTCTGCTTCAAGCATAGTTCTACTGAGATATTAGAGGCTATTTTCATTCCCAGCATCATTCTTTTGAGCAAGAAAGGCACCCAATGATCGCTCTAGAGCTGTCACATAGAGGATAAGTGGTCTTCCTTCAATAGGTGGCATGAGTACTGGTGGACTCAAGAGGTATTTCTTGAGAACATCAAACGCTTCATGACATTCTTCAGTCCACTGGTAAGTGACTCCTTTTTTCAATAATTTGGTAAAGGGTAAACTTTTGCCTGCCAAATTGGCGATGAAACGCCGAATATAGGCTAAGTTTTCTTGAAGTCCTCTTAATTCATTCAAATTATAAGGAGGTGACATACCAAGGATTGACTTGGTCTTCTCAGGATTGACTTAAATACCATGATGACGTACAACAAAGCCGAGGAGTTTTCCTGAGGTTACCCCAAAAGCACATTTTAAGGGGTTCATCTTCAAATTATGTTTTCGAATCTTGTTGATTATGACATCCAAATCATCCAAGTGATTAGAACGTTGTTTGGATTTAACCACCAAATCGTCTACATAGCATTCAACAAACTTCCCTAAGAAAGGTTTGAAGATATGATGCATGGCGCGTTGATATGTTGCACCTCCATTCTTTAAACCAAAGGGCATCACCCGGTAACAAAACACACCTTGAGGGGATCTGAAGGCTGTAGATTCCTCATCTTATGGGGCCATTCAGATCTGATTATATCCGGAATATCCATCCATGAAGGAAAGTACTTCATAACCAGCTGTTGCATCAATTAAGAGTTCTGTAATCGGAACTGGGAAATCATCTTTAGGACAATACCGATTAAGATCTCTGAAATCGATGCAAACCCTAATTTGTCCATTCTTCTTCTTTACAGGGACAATATTAGCCAAACACTTGGGATACTAAACTTCTCTGATGAAGTTAGCTTTGCTCAGCTTATCCACTTCAGCTTCAATTTTGGAAGCATAAGTTGGGTGTGTTCTTCTCGCGGCATGGTTAAGTCCTCGATGTTCTTTTGGTAAACCCAAATTTTAAGTAGCAATATCAAGATCAAGCCTAGGAATTTCTATATAGTTCCAAGCGAAAATATCTTTATTTTTCTTTAGAAAAGAAGTATACATTTCTTGCTCATCAAGGGTCATGGCCGCACTAATTAAAGTGGGGCGTGGATCTTTCTCTGTACCCAGATTTATTTCTCTGAGTTCATCCATAGTATTAGAGATACCCTCTTCAAATGCTGGAGGAGCATCTCTAAGATCTTCCTCTTCCTCTTCATCATTTGCTATTTCTTCAATTTCTACTTGCATAGAAGATGACAAAACGAAAATTTCATGATCAGAAGAGATGTCAAAATTTGCACATTTTGAAGAAGAAGCTTCCATTTCCGACACTATTGATGATAAAGGGCCTTCTTTGGGAAATAAAGAGGAGATGATGGATTGAGAATTGACATCATTATTCACCTCCGATGTTGCTATAACTTCTTCTGGCCTGATTGGCGAAGTATAGACCTGTTGGATTTCAGCAGATGAAATGAAGACGTCACCACTTGTGCTTCATCACTGTTTGGTAGGTGACCAATTTCTCCCATGTTGTCTAGCTCGATTGTCGTAATTGACATTATGGATATTTCCATAAGAATATTTTGATTTGGGCCTATTTTGAAAATTTGACTGATAGGTAACACATAATCTGTACTCACATGTGTAAATGGATTTATTGGAATCTTCTCCAAACCATATGGAGCATTAACTTCGGTAATTTCTTTCATTGTAGATTTCTCTCTTCCCTTCATGTGACAAAATTCCACTTCAATGTATTGAGACTCACATGTCTTGAACGGGGTATTATCACCATAAAATGTTCCAACATGACCATTGAAACAGTATTTGAGACATTGATGGTATGATGAAGGGATAGCCGCATGCTGATGTAGCCAGGGTCTTCCAAGCAAGATGTTGAAAGATGTGTCTTTATCAACAATCATGAAATCCGAATTGGATACAAGATCTCCAAACTGAGTTCTGAGTGTAACTTCACCTAGTGGTTCTTGTTCATTTTTATCATATCCTTGTAAAATCATGGTAATAGGAGATAAATCAGATTCCATGAGGCCCAATCAACGAAGTATACGAATGGGAATGAGGTTGACTCCTGAACCATTGTCAATGAAAGCTCTTCGGATATCTACACAATTGACTTTTCCATATAAGTACAGATGTTTTGTGTGCCCATGCACAACATCATCTTCATCTTTATCAGTAAATGATATCACTGCATGGAATTCTGCAGGATTATTCTCTGTGTGATAGGCTTCAGCTACAGCAATTTCTGCTTCAAACTCTTGAGGACTTGACAAAGCTTCGATGAGTGCTTCCCGAAGATCTTTTGACAGATTCAAAGAATCCAAAATTGATAACTTGGCTGGTACTTGGTTCAAGTGTTTCAATATATCATACTTTCGATCTAAAGGTCTGTATTTCCCAACAGGAATATGCAGTTTTGAAGGTACCTTGGAAGCAGATGCTTTGGAATCTGATGCATCTTGTATTGGGATAGAAGTTGGCAACATCCTTGGTTTTGGAAGATTAGACCAATTAGATCCATTTACTTGCTGAGATAAAGAAGATGGAATCTTCAATCGGGCTTCCAAAATAACTGTGCCAAGACTGAGTTGACTATTGGCAGAAGAACTTGCTTTTTCTTTTTCAGCTCGCTGAAGGGCTCTACCATGAGTTTCTGCTGCATACACAGTGCTAGAAGGGGTAGAATTGGAGTAGTGGCTTCGGAAAGATCCACATCTTCCCCTGTATCCTGAACCTCTGGAACTTCATCGGATTCCCTTATTTGATACAGGGAATTCGGGATCATCAAAATTGAAATTACAACTGGAATACGGATCTATTAATTGAATCATATTAACAGAACCGAAGATTAACTCTTCGTCTAATAAGGACTCTGCTTGACTAGCCTATTTAGGCTATACCATTTGATGGGGCGGTGCCTGTGGTTTTGAAGTAGATGGCATAAAGTCTTCCAAAGTCAAAGACAATTTAGGCTTTGACACATACTCATCTTCTTCTGATTCTTTTTCCTTCTTTGAATCAAACCGTTTCTTTGAGGACTTTCCCTCTGACGAAGAGGGTTTTACCTCAATATTCATGGTAGAAGACACAATTGGTTTCTTTAATTATGTTCACAAAATGGCATGAGTCCGATTTATTGTCTTTATGACCATCCAATTATCATACTTCTGTGCATTTCTGCTTTTGAATTCTTTCCATTCAACTTCCTCCTATAGAACTGTAGCAGTAACACATGCTACCTGAGTTGAAGAACCTTTCAACTTGACTTGTCCCAAGTCGACCATCTTTTACAGGAGGTCTTTGAAGACAAAACACTTTTGGATGGGATGCCCTAACATTTGATGAAAGAGACAATAATTGGGACGGTCTTCATCTCCTTCCTTGTTTGGCCTCTTGGGCACTGGTAATTGAACCAAATTATTTTCCAGAGCTGAAATGAAGTAACCATGAACTTTCTCATTTCGGAAAGAGTATGTTTTACTCTTAAAATCCTCAAATTGTTTTTGTTGTTGATCTATTTGATCAATTGGATGAAACAGCCTTTGTTTTTGGCGTTCAGGAGGTGGATCCTATAAGGCCCCAGCCTTAAACCTTACTTAATCTTGAGTTATTACAAGATTACACATTGAGGATCTTTTCGGGTTTAGAGTTTTAGAGAATTAGATCATAAAACTTGCATTACATTCCACATATAAACAAAGTGGTTACATAAAGATAGTATTCTTCATTCCCATCAATGGAAACACATTTAAAATAAAACATGGATTATTTCTTGACACTTCCTTGACACTATCATCATATCATGTACCTTTCCCTTGACCTATGAAAAACATTTCAAAAAAACTTGGGATGAGCATAAAAAGCTCAGTATGGGTTATAAAAACATGGAAAGGAAACATGAGTTCATATATACATAAGAATGAAGTCATACTTTACCCATAAAACATAGGCACTTTAACATACCTCATAAAATCATGAATAAATCCTTGAAATCATAAGACATAAAGGTAACTTGAGGCATTCATAACATTCTTACGTAGGGAGTAACCCTCTTGGTTACGTTTGGAATACCCATCACAGTATATTCCCTAAAATCTCTTCATAGAAACCTTAACGTTTCACTCCTTCGCGTTACCCAATACATTGGAGAGCTATAACGGGCTCACCCGCCCTTAGTTTATCACGGAACCACCCGTCTTCATTATAATGCCCATGAACCATAACATAATCATATCACATAAAACATGCATAAAGGAAACATAACATTTCTACATTGCAATCACGAGATATCAATACAACACATTGATATAATGAAAACATTATGAAAACCATTTTCAATACCAAAGTAAAACATGGTATTTATTTTTCGTTTAAAAAAAAGGTATGGCTTGTAGAGGAAGCCGAAACTAAAATAACGGTCACGACGGCGGAGGAGTCGTTGTCGCCGCATACGTACGACAAAAACATTCCCTTTTGTCGTTTAGTAAACACTTCGTATAAAAAAAGATTCATTTTGAATAAATGTAAAAGTCAAAGGGGTTTATACACCGTATAAAAGAAAGTTGTGTATAAAATAAAATATGCCTCAATGAAAGGAGATTGAGACGAAGTCCCATACCTCGTATCCGACTTGACCCGACCGTTCTTTAATCTCCTGAATAATAAACTTAAGTTAATATCTACTTTCTTATGAATCTTTTTCAAGTTCATTATTCCTTTTATACCATGTTATGAACATCATGTAATCAGTTAAGTTAATAATGTTCATTTTGTCGGTATTTGGTTCTTATGTCAAAAATAGACTTTTACACTTACATGTTGTTAATTTGGTCAAAGGTTCATTATATCCAGAATGGTATTCATGATGTAGATATCATATATGTCATATATATCCAGTACATACATGCATTTATAATATTACATCACATTAAGAGGTAAGAAATGAAATGCACCGTTCATGGAGACGGTAGGTCGTACGTACGCATGAACGCTACTTCCATTTCTATTTCATATTTTCTGGAATGGAATCATAATGATATAAGAGTATATTATAATTCCAGTATAATAACATATATAATTTCATTAACTTTATCCTTTACACATCCCACATATGGTATTAACGAATCAAATCACTTTTAGGGGGTGGTAGTCCGCACTTCCAAAAATGAAGATATCGTGTTTACCCATAATGGAAACCATAAAGGTATGCCAAAAATGAAAAAAACAGAAGCTTAAGGAAAACATAAACATATTATATATCATATATAAAAATAGTGACATCATAATGGCCACCTTTGAAGGTGTTAAATGAGTGTTGAACAATCATCGTTTCGGGAGGCAGAATTTCGCCATCCACGGAAACCGTATGTTCTTTAACCATTTGATGTAGTTGTGTGAGAGTGTAGCTCAAATAAATCTTATAACAACATCCTAGTATATTTAAGATACTGTTTTTGTTACAAAGGAAGTAAATAAAAAGAGTTTAGGGGGTTGGAGAAGCAAAATAAAACAAATGAACATGAGAGAATGAATTACCTTTAAAAGTGTAACTCCTTTTGAGTTGAGCCTAAAGGCTTCCTTTGAAAGGATTCTGCCCAAAGTGAATCCTCTAAGATGAGGAGAGGGATGTGGAGAGATTAAATGGGCATGGGTTGGCCGAGCCAAAGGCTTGAGGAGTGTGTGAAATGAGGTAGAGGTGGGGGCCTTTTATAAGAGGAGAGGAGGGGCACTTTTGGAAAGTAAAGAAATATTACTTTATTTGATAATGTGTTTCGGTTTCAAAAGGTCCCACATTGATATAATTCGTGGATAAGGTGATAAGGGTTCGAAATACACTCATCCAATTGGTTTTGGACTTGTGTAGTTCATATATTTTACATTATCTTTCCATTTTATTTAAATCATCAAATAATGATGTCATCGATGCATCATTATTATGTCATAAATAATTAAATTTATTTAATGTCTAAAAATTATAAAACAAATACTATGATATAGTAAATAATTTTATCTTTCCAATGACTATTTATAATCAAAATTTGGACTTGTATAACCCCACTTAAAAATTGTTTTCGTAAAACATATTATCTTTGTGTCATTTTCACTTTAACATTAAATAAAAAGTAATTTATGTCATTTCCCAACATAAGTGGATCCATGGGGTCCCCAAGTTGACCCATGGCATGTAATGGTCGGCCATGACACAACCAATGAGGTTGGTACATGTGTCTAGGTCATTTCATTTTATTAAAGTATTATTTATACCTTAAACTACACTAATTACCACTAATCGCGATTAAAAACTTAATAAGTTACTATTCACCAAAAAATTATTTTAATCTCATTGAACCACATTTTACTTGTTAATGACAACCATGTATGTCGGATTTTCAAAACTCAATACACATTAGTGGTAAACTTTCATTTAACTGAAAAATCAGTTTGCTTGATTATCACTTAGTGGTTTCACTATTCATCAGAAATTGAAGTTTTTCCGAAAATTACCAAAAATTCACCCTAAGCTATATTTGATATTCAGAATTAAAAAATGAAGTCTTTTTTACAAAATTCAATACATATAAGTCAAATTAATTAATTTAATAATTAATTCCCGCTTCCAGAGCAAATAGCGTGTTTTTACAAAACAATAAGTATCAAAAGATTGACACCAGTTTAAGTCTAATTTCAAAGTGAAATTGATTCCAATGACCACCATTGGATAAAATGGTAAAAATATATTCTAATTTCACTTCAAAACCAATTCAAAACATAATCAAATCATATAAATAAATTAGATTAAAAAGCAGTTTTGATGTAAAATGCAGTATTTTTCACTATTCATTAAAAAATGAACATTGTCAGAAAAATACCAAAAATTCACACAAGGTAAATTTTGATGTCCCAATCATAAAGGATAAGTTTATTTTGACAAAAATAGTTTATAAAATTGTCAAAATATAGATTCAAAAATGGTTTTCCATCAAAAGGCACTAAAACAATCTTTTAAGAATATTAGTGTATTCCATGCATAAGCTTGTATTTATTTTCATTTTAAGCATCTATAACACTATCGTAATCATTAATAGACATAGATAAATATATCTATTATTTACTTGGGATGTTACATCCTTCCCCCCTTTAAAAAATTGCATCCCCGCAATTTATTTACTTATCGAATAAATGGGGGTACTTATCCCTCATTGCATTTTCAGATTCCCATGTTGCCTCTTCAATCATGTGGTTTTTCCACAAAACCTTTACCTGCTTAATCACCTTATTCCGTAACACTTGCTCCCTGTGGTCAAGAATCTGGACCGGTTGTTCCTCATAAGATAGGTTCTCTTCCAGCTGAACTACCTCTGGACTCAAAACATGAGATGGATCTGGCATATACTTCCTCAACATTGAAACATGAAAAACATTGTGTACCTGAGATAAACTCGGAGGTAAAGCCACTCGATATGCAACGGATCCAACTCTTTCCAGAATTTCGTATGGTCCAACAAACCTTGGAATCAACTTTCCTTTCTTACCAAATCTCATCACGCTTTTCCAAGGAGAATCCTTGAGAAAAACATGATCACCTACCTCGAAAGATAGATCCTTCCTCCGGTTATCAGCATAACTCTTCTGCCTGCTCTGAGCTGTTATCATGTGTTTCTGAATCATCTGAACTTTTTCTGCAATCTCTTCTACCAATTCTGGTCCCATAAACTTTCTTTCACCCACTTCATCCCAGAAAGCTGGAGTTCGACACCGCTTCCCATATAATGCCTGAAATGGTGCCATCTGTATACTGGAATGAAAACTGTTATTATATGAAAACTCAACCAAAGAAAGATGTTGGTCCCAACTTCCCTGATAATCCATAGAACAAGCTCGTAGCATATCCTCCAATGTCTGAATTGTTCATTCTGACTGCCCATCTGATTGAGGATGAAAAGTTGTACTAAAATTTAATTCAGTACCCAATAACATATGAAGGCCTTTACAAAAGTTAGAAGTAAACCTGGGATCACGATCCGATACAATGGAGAGAGGAACTCCATGTAACCTGACTATCTCTTTAAGATACAAACGAGAAAGTTGATCAAGAGAGAAAGTATCTCGTATAGCAAGGAAATGAGCAGATTTGGTCAAGCGATCAACAATAACACAGATTTCATTATTACCTCGAGATGTCTTTGGTAATCCAACAACAAAGTCCATGGATATATTCTCCCATTTCCACTCTGGCACTGGTAAAGGCTGAAGCATCCCTTTCGGTAACTGTCGCTCGGCTTTAACCTGCTGACAAGTCAAACACTTCATAGTAAAATCAGCAATATCTCTTTTCATTCCATCCCACCAGTAATACTCCCGCAGATCTCTATACATCTTAGTACTGCCTGGATGAACTGAAAACGGAGAACTATGAGCTTTACATAACAACTCTCTCTTCAACTGTGAATCACAAGGCACACACAATCTCTTCCCAAATCTCAAAACACAATCACTATCAATGTTTAATTCAGGCAACATACCTTTCTGAACCAGCTCTACCTTTTTCTGCAACACACTGTCTTGCTTCTGTGCTTGCTTGATTCTATCTGATAGAGATGATCTCACTAATACCTGAAACAAAACAGAAGGACTTCCTGCACCAACAACTTCTATGCCAAAGTTCATCAAATCCTTAACCAAAGGATCATGTTCCAAACACAACATTGTTAATGAAGCATTACTTTTTCGACTCAAAGCATCGGCCACTTTATTTGCTTTTCCCGGATGGTAATGAATTGTACAATCATAATCCTTGATTAATTCCAGCCATCTCCTTTGTCTCATGTTTAACTCTTTCTGAGTGAATATATAATTTAAACTTTTGTGATCGGTATATATTTCACACTTTACTCCATACAAATGATGCCTCCAAATTTTAAAGAAAAAACAACAGCAGCTAATTCCAAATCATGTGTAGGGTAATTTACCTCATGAGTTTTCAACTGTCGTGAACCATAAGCAATTACCTGATCATTCTGCATTAGGATGCAACCAAGTCCTTTCAATGAAGCATCACTGTATATAACAAACTTACCATTCCTGGAAGGCAGTGCCAAAACTAGAGCATTCACCAATCTTCTTTTCAATTACTGAAAACAATCATCACATTCTTTTGTCCAGATAAACTTAAAACCCTTCCGAGTTAGCTTAGTCATTGGACTAGATAACCGTGAAAAGTTTCTAACAAACCTTCAGTAATAGCCTGCCAAACCAAGGAAGCTATGAATCTCGGTTACATTTGTGGGTCTTGGCCATTCTTCCACAACTTTTGTTTTTGCAGGATCAACAGTTATTCCATCTTTAGAAACAATGTGACCAAGGAAAGAAATTTGTTGCAACCAAAACTCACACTTGCTGAATTTACCATATAGTTTCTTTTCTTTTAAGGTTTTCAAGATAACCCTTAAATGTTTTTCATGCTCCTCTTTACTTTTAGAAAACACCAAAATATCATCAATGAAAACCACCACAAACTTATCCAAGAACTCATGGAAAATTCTATTTATTAAGTCCATGAATACAGTAGGTGCATTGGTTAGCCCAAAAGGCATTACTACAAATTCATAATGGCCATATCTCGTACGGAACGCAGTCTTCGGAATATCTGCCTCCTTTACCTTCAGCTGATGGTACCCCGATCTCAAGTCAATCTTTGAAAAAAACCTCGCTCCCTGGAGCTGATCAAACAAATCATCGATATGAGGCAAAGGATATTTGTTCTTAACAGTGATATTATTCAAGGCTCTATAATCAATGTAAAGTCTCATAAAACCATCATTCTTTTTAACAAATAAAACAGGAGCACCCCATGGTGATGTGCTAGGTCTAATGAAACCTTTCTCTAAGAAATCTTGAAATTGCTCCTTCAACTCTAAAAGTTCAATTTGTGCCATTCGATAAGGGGGTTTTGAAATTGGCTTAGCATCAGGAACTAAGTCAACAGTAAACTCAACTTCCCGATCTGGTATTATTCCAGGCAACTCATCAGGAAAAACATCAGGATACTCATTTACCACTGGCACATCATTAATATGAACAGTTCCTTTATTTTCAATGACGTGTGCAAGGTAACATTCATTTCCATCTTTTACAAGTTTATCGGCCTCTTGATATGTTATCAAAAGTAAGGGTTCATTCCTGTAAACAAACTAAAAGTCTTTCTGAAAAGAAACTTCTTTAGCTCTACAGTCAATCTTAGCATGGTAAATAGAGAGCCAATCCATACCCAGGATAACATCAAACTCTACTAGAGGTAGAACAATAAGGTTTGCAAGTAGGTTCTTTCCACAGATAAGGATAGGAAGATTCTTATAAATTCTTTTTGCCTCAACATTTCCCCCAGGTGTTTTTACCAAAAGTTCAGGAGTCATTTCTTGAGATGGTATTCCCATTTTACTAGAAAAGGTTTCAGAGATGAAAGAATGTGTAGACCCCGAATCAAACAACACACTGGCATAATCTGAAAAAACAAACAAAGTACTTGATACAACTTCATTTGATGGCCCGACATCTGCTGAAGTAGTTGCAAAGGATTTCACCACCCCTTTCTGCTTGTAGTCTAACTGCTTCCCATCACTCAAGCTCCTTCTCGGACACTCGTTTTCATAGTGACCCATCTCATTGCACTTATAACATTTCACTAACTGTAAATCAAATTTGTTCTTACATTCACCTTGATCCTTTTCAGTGCAATCACGAGCCTTATGTCCCATCTTACCACATCGGTAGAACTTCCCAGAATTCAGAAGACATTCCCCAGCATGCCTTTTGCCACATCTATCACAAACTGGAAACTTAGTTCTCTTACCATCAGACTTTTTTGAAGAATTCTTACCTTTCTCCTGCCACCTCGGTCTCTTCTTCTGCTGGTTGTTATAGAACACTTGGTCATCGGAAAACTCTATTTCCACCTTCTCAGCACATCGAACAAGCTTTTCATAACTTTTAAACTCACGAGAAACTAATTCCCTTCGATACTTTGGCTTTAATCCTGAGTAAAAACGATTGATTTTACTATCAAGGTCCCGGATAAAATTTGGAGCATACCTTGCCAATCGAGTGAACCTTTCTTCATAGGCAGCCACTGAGTCTTCCTCTTGCCTCAATTCCAAGAATTTATTTTCCATCCTAAGTCGAACAGCCTTAGGAAAATACTTCTCAAGAAACATACCTTTGAATTCATCCCAGTCAAGAGCATCAATCTCATCGGCGTCCCTGATATTTTTAACCATAGACCACCACTGATCTGCTTCACCCTACAAACGGTAAATAGCAAGACTAACCTTTTGATTGTCTGAACACCCCATGACATCAAAAATTTTCTCCAGTGCTTTAATCCACCCTTCAGCTAGCACAGGGTCAGATGATCCTCTGAATGATGGTGGATGTTGCCTCATGAAATGTTCCACCACTGACATGTTCCTCTGCGGTTGTTCTGGCTGATCTCGTGCATGGATACCACCGCCATTTATCGCTTGAGTCAACTGCGCCATTACTGCAACAAACTGTTCAGTTCCAATTCCGACCATTTCTAGATGCTGATTCGGAAGGTTATTTCCTTCTGTATGCCTTCCTAGCACGGCTTCCCTATTTACTCTGCGGAAAACCATTCTGAACAAACATGTCTTAGATGAAGCAACATGGTAATCTTTAAATGCTATATCATTTCAAAAAAAAATTTGGATAATCATTTAATATAATTCTAACTCCTAAAGTTATCTAAACCGACCTCTGATACCAACTATAAGGCCCCAGCCTTAAACCTTACTTAATCTTGAGTTATTACAAGATTACACATTGAGGATCTTTTCGGGTTTAGAGTTTTAGAGAATTAGATCATAAAACTTGCATTACATTCCACATATAAAAAAAGTGGTTACATAAAGATAGTATTCTTCATTCCCATCAATGGACACACATTTAAAATAAAACATGGATTATTTCTTGACACTTCCTTGACACTATCATCATATCATGTACCTTTCCCTTGACCTGTGAAAAACATTTCAAAAAAACTTGGGATGAGCATAAAAAGCTCAGTATGGGTTATAAAAATATGGAAAGGAAACATGAGTTCATATATACATAAGAATGAAATCATACTTTACCCATAAAACATAGTCACTTTAACATACCTCATAAAATCATGAATAAATCATAGAAATCATAAGACATAAAGGTAACTTGAGGCATTCATAACATTCTTACGTAGGGACTAACCCTCTTGGTTACGTTTGGAATACCCATCACAGTATATTCCCTAAAATCTCTTCGGAGAAACCTTAACGTTTCACTCCTTCGCGTTACCCAATGAATTAGAGAGCTATAACGGGCTCACCTGCCCTTAGTTTATCACGGAACCACCCGTCTTCATAATAATGCCCAAGAACCATAACATAATCATATCACATAAAACATGCATAAAGGAAACATAACATTTCCACATTGAAATCACGAGATATCAATACGACACCTTGATATAATGAAAACATTATGAAAACCATTTTCAATACCAAAGTAAAACATGGTGTTTATTTTTCATTTTAAAAAAAAGGTATGGCTTGTAGAGGAAGCCGAAACTCAAATAACGGTCACGACGGCGGAGAAGTCGTTGTCGCCGCATGCGTACGACAAAAACATTCCCTTTTGTCATTTAGTAAACGCTTCGTATAAAAAAGATTCCTTTTGAATAAACGTAAAAGTCAAAGGGGTTTATACACCGTATAAAAGAAAGTTGTGTATAAAATAAAATATGCCACAATGAAAGGAGATTGAGACGAAGTCCCATACCTCGTATCCGACTTGACCCGACCTTTCTTTAATCTCCTGAATAATAAACTTAAGTTAATCTCTACTTTCTTATGAATCCTTTTCAAGTTCATTATTCCTTTTATACCATGTTATGAACATCATGTAATCAGTTAAGTTAATAGTGTTCATTTTGTCGGTATTTGGTTCTTAAGTCAAAAATAGACTTCTTACACTTACATGTTGTTAATTTGGTCAAAGGTTCATTATATCCATAATGGTATTCATGATTTAGATATCATATATGTCATATATATCCAGTACATACATGCATTTATAATATTACATCACATTTAGAGGTAAGAAATGAAATGCACCGTTCATGGAGACGGTAGGTCGTACGTACGCATGAACGCTACTTCCATTTCTATTTCATATTTTCTGGAATGGAATCATAATGATATAAGAGTATATTATAATTCCAGTATAATAACATATATAATATCATTAACTTTATCCTTTACACATCCCACATATGGTATTAACGAATCAAATCACTTTTAGGGGGCGGTAGTCCGCACTTCCTAAAATAAAGATATCGTATTTACCCATAATGGAAACCATAAAGGTATGCCAAAAATGAAAAAAAACAGAAGCTTAAGGAAAACATAAACATATTATATATAATATATAAAAATAGTGACATCATAATGGCCACCTTTGAAGGTGTTAAATGAGTGTTGAACAATCATCGTTTCGGGAGGCAGAATTTCGCCATCCACGGAAACTGTATGTTCTTTAACCATTTGATGTAGTTTTGTGAGAGTGTAGCTCAAATAAATCTAATAACAACATCCTAGTATATTTAAGATACTTGTGTTGTTACAAAGGAAGTAAATAAAAAGAGTTTAGGGGGTTGGAGAAGCAAAATAAAACAAATGAACATGAGAGAATGAATTACCTTTAAAAGTGTAACTCCTTTTGAGTTGAGCCTAAAGGCTTCCTTTGAAAGGATTCTGCCCAAAGTTAATCCTCTAGGATGAGGAGAGGTATGTGGAGAGATTAAATGGGCAGGGGTTGGCCGAGCCAAAGGCTTGAGGAGTGTGTGAAATGAGGTATAGGTGGGGGCCTTTTATAAGAGGAGAGGAGGGGCACTTTTGGAAAGTAAAGAAATATTACTTTATTTGATAATGTGTTTCGGTTTCAAAACGTCCCCCATTGATATAATTCGTGGATAAGGTGATAAGGGTTATAAATCCACTCATCCAATTGGTTTTGGACATGTGTAGTTCATAGATTTTACATTATCTTTCCATTTTATTTAAATCGTCAAATAATGATGTCATCGCTGCATCATTATTATGTCATAAATAATTAAATTTATTTAATGTCTAAAAATTATAAAAAAAATACTATGATATATTAAATCTTTTTAGCTTTCCAATGACTATTTATAATCAAAATTTGGACTTTTATAACCCCACTTAAAATATTTTTTCGTAAAACATATTATCTTTGTCTCATTTTCACTTTAACATTAAATAAAAAGTAATTTATGTCATTTCCCAACAAAAGTGGATCCATGGGGTCCCCAAGTTGACCCATGGCATGTAATGGTCATACATGACACAACCAATGAAGTTGGGACATGTTTCTAGGTCATTTCATTTTATTAAAGTATTATTTATACCTTAAACTACACTAATTACCACTAATCGCGATTAAAAACTTAATAAGTTACTATTCACCAAAAAATTATTTTAATCTCATTGAACCACATTTTACTTCTTAATGACAACCATGTATGTCGGATTTTAAAAATTCAATACACATTAGTGGTAAACTTTCATTTAACTGAAAAATCAGTTTGCTTGATTATCACTTAGTGGTTTCACTATTCATCAAAAATTGAAGTTTTTCAGAAAATTACCAAAAATTCACCCTAAGCTATATTTGATATTCCGAATTAAAAAATGAAGTCTATTTTACAAAATTCAATACATATAAGTCAAATTAATTTATTTAATAATTAATTCCCGCTGCCAGAGCAAATAGCGTGTTTTTACAAGACAATAAGTATCAAAAGATTGACACCAGTTTAAGTCTAATTTCAAAGTGAAATTGATTCCAATGACCACCATTGGATAAAATGGTAAACATATATTCTAATTTCACTTCAAAACCAATTCAAAACATAATCTAATCATATAAATAAATTAGATTAAAAAGCAGTTTTGATGTAAAATGCAGAATTTTTCACTATTCATTAAAAAATGAACATTGTCAGAAAAATACCAAAAATTCACACAAGGTAAATTTTGATGTCCCAATCATAAAGGATAAGTTCATTTTGACAAACATAGTTTATAAAATTGTCAAAATATAGATTCAAAAATGGTTTTCCATCAAAAGGCACTAAAACAATCTTTTAAGAATATTAGTGTATTCCATGCATAAGATTGTATTTATTTTCACTTTAAGCATCTATAACACTATCTTAATCATTAATAGACATAGATAAAAATATCTATTATTTACTTGGGATGTTACAGATCCCTTCGAGAAGATGAAGGTTATGAAGTAGAAATAGGTACAGGCGCTTGATTAAGCATAATTGTAGCAGTTTCTAATTTACCCATTCTCCTTCCTGGAGCTGATGGAATTACACGAGATTTAACCTTAGCCTGTATAAGGGAATCTTCAATCTGCTGAGTGATTGAAGTATGGTATCTAAACCCTCCTGTGTATTTCACAGGGATCAATGGTGTGCGTAATTCGTCATGCAAATTTTCCACACAGATTGGCAACAGCTCCTCCTGAGGGAGGGCTAAACTCAGGAATATGTTAATCCCATACAACGAGCAATGAAATCAGAGACTCATTAATTCTCCCTTTGCTTGCAGTTTGTAAGATCGAGAACTGTCATTTTTGGCAAAGTTGAGCTGAACTGTAGAAGAAATTTTTGGCGAAGATCCACCCATCTGATGATTGACCGGGATTGCAAGCTTGTATACCAGACAAAAGCTGGTCCTTGCAAGGTTTGCACGAAGCATCTGAGTTTCACTGCATCTTGTTGCTCTGGAGTTCCCATCATAGGATCACAACAAGACACATAATGTGTCAAATGTTGTTCAGGGTCACCTGATCCATTGAAAGTAGGAAAAATCGGGTTTCCAAAACTGGACGAAGGAGAAATTGAATCTACCCGTTCAGGGTAAACTTTCTTTTCTGGTTGAACTTGTGCCAGTTTCCTTTCCATCATTTCTAACTGAGCTGTTAATGACTCAATAGTAGTTATTAACTTTTGAGAAACATCCGGTTGAATTTTTTCTTGAGTAGGTGCAATGAATGGAGCTTGGACAGATGTGGTGGTTGGTGCTGCAACTAATAGTAGCACTGCCAACCATTGTTGTGCTTGACCCGCATGATTAGACCTCTAAGGGTGTACTGATAAAGGGGGATATTCTTGATCCATCTCAACAACTGCAACAAATTCCTTCGGCTGTCGGACTTCATCATTATTAATAAGAAGACTACTCTGAAGTAGTTCTGCATTCAACCTTATTAATTCTTTCATTTATTCCTCCTGTTTTGCAAACCTTTGCTCTAATGAGAGTGATTTATCTTCTCCAGAGGAAGGATATGTAACCTGATTCTTTCCCCTCCCTTTGTTGGATACTTTTTGGAGAGAGGGAAGTGGATTACCTAGTTTTTGAGTAATCCTTTGACTTCGTGTACGCACACCTTCTTCATTTGTATTAGTGCATACATTTTCTTGAGCAGGACGCTCTTCATCTGAGTCCCCTGAGTGATCCTCCTCTGGTGGATTAGCAACAACGGCATTGATGACATTGATTGATGCATAATGCATCGCATCCCTTCTATCAACATTTCTGTGATATTTTCTTCTTTCATGTCTTTGATGAGACATTACCTTTTGTTGATTCAATCCTTTAGGAACTTCTTGAAGAGCTATAATTTGGAGAGAATCTCCTGATAATTTGGCTCTTTGTTCCTCTTGGGGCTTCTTCCCCAATTGAGAAAAGACCGACATTCTCTGAGAAGGGGATTGATGATTTGAAAGAGTCCCCAGTCTCGTGAACTGGGGATGTTCCTGCTGTTTCTGCTCAACTCCTCGAATCCCATTTGTTGACTCTAAGGGTTGGGTTAAAGGATTTCCCAGTCTGACAAGCTGGGGTGGAGCTTGACATGATATGTCTGAGACCTTCTTAAATTCTATCTTGATCTTGCGAATCTTAGTTTAGAAATTAGCTGGATCCATTAAACTGTATCCACTTTTATCACCTGGTTCAACAGACCATTGGATGATTTCCGAAACTTTTGTCATTTGATGATGTGTTTGCTCCATACGAGAGGCTTGTGCAATATTCTCGCCTATTTGATGTAGGAGCAATTCAACAACTTGTTCTCTATATGCTTGATTTTGAGAGGAACTAGTTGAAGCATGTTCTTGAGCAAGCTTTTTATTATGAACAAAGCCCATTGACTGTGGCCGGCCATGGGCCATAACATTGCATGAGACCATTTTCGGCGGGCTTTGCTGACTGGAAAGCACTGTGAAATGTAGTGCTCCGTGAACACCCCATCCTCTGATATGAACACCAGATGAGGCATTGCCAATTAACTGACGCAGTTTTCTTAGTGCGCCAAGGCATGAACGTTGAAGGGTTCTCTGTTTCTTTTCAGCCTTCGGATATCGAGAGACTGATAGAGATGCCAAATCAATCTAACGTTGTAGCCCTTCTATTATCTTAAGATGATTTTCATATTCATCATAATATAATACCTTCTTCTTCAATTGACAAAGAGTTTTCCGTATGTTGAGATGAATATCATGGACTACATCTTCCGTCAACATATTTGGAATGTCATACTGGGAGTCAGCCAAAGGCCAAAACATGACTGGTACATCACTTTTTGCCAGTTTTTTCCTCATGTTCAGCATTTCCTCTTCATCATTAAATGATGATTCTTCTACCTATTTTGACCAGAGTTGGTGTTTCCTTGTTGCTTCATCGGATTCAACAAGATTGGTAAAGAGATCATTGATCAAACTAGAAGATGCATGACTTAGGGGTGGTTCGGAGAATGACCTACACCTTGGGTTATCTTCTAATTGAGAAATTATTTCATGTGCCATCGATAAAGCATAAGACATGACTGGTTTCACATTTGCAAGTGCCTCAAGATAAGAGGGCTTTCTCGGCACTTCATTTTCCACTGGAGTATTTTCTAGGCAATGTGAATCACTACTGCGGAGAGGACTTTCACAGTGAAATTCATCATTATGGGGAGGACAACCATAATGGATTACAGCAAAAGATGAGATCTCTTGCTCCTTGGTCTTCTGACCACACAGAGGGTTCCTGTGGCTCTCATTTGAAGATGAAATTTCAAGATTGACCGAATTGTCACGAAGCAAGCCTTCATGAGGATGTGTCTGTTGAAGACCTTCAGAATTAATGTTCCCGTTATTGGGAACTGAGGGAGTAGAATCTTGAATTCCAACAGATAAGTGTCTGAGGGCATCAATAACTCCAGCATCGAGCAAGGCCTGGTTACAGATTGGCCTTGGATCTCCTGACTGTGCTGGGGGATCTTTTTCTTAGATGCCTTCTTACTCGCTTTGGAAACCACCTGTTGACGAAAGTGGTTGCTCTGAGCAGGTGTATGTGCCTGATCAGGAAATATGGTTGGGTTAGGCTGACGATCTCCACTCCAGTCAGGTGTATGTGCCTGACTTGGTTGTCCGTATGATATGGGGGAGTATGCCCCATAACCCTCTTGTACTGTAACAGATGTGTGTGTCTATTCTGGAGTGAATCATTGATGTGTCACTCCACTGCTAGGGATAGATTTATGTGTCTTTCCCTGAGATGATACTGAAGCTGTTATGATATCCTGGAAAGCATCCAGAATATGAGCAGGAATTTGCTTCTACACTTTCACCATTGACAAAATATGTTTGGTGACTTCATCCCCCAGAACGGGGATATACGTCCATTCCGGGCTTGGAGTAGGTGTATGTGCCTGCTCCTGTCCTCCTTTTCCTGTCAGCGAATCCTGACAGTACTCAAGTGTGGAGGCAGAGAGTTGAGTCTGCCTTCTGTTTGTCGTCGGAGCTTTCCGAATGACTTCTCCGTGTGCTACCAAGCGAGACTGTTGGTAGGCTTGATTAGTACTAGCAGGTGTATGTGCCTGCTGATTACACTTCACCAAAAGTGGTTGACGAGATCCATCATATATAGTCAGGAGAGCCTACTGACTAACTGGTGATGTATAAGCAGGTGTATGTACCTGCCTATAGTACTCCGCCGGAATTGCCTGGCAGAATTGGCGTGATGCTGTCAGACGAGTCTGCTGGACAGCGGAATTAAAACGGATAGGTGTGTGTGCCTGCTCGTTGTTTGCCACCAAATTAGGTTGGTGGACTTCTCCGGAGATGGCAGGGATGAAAACATGCCCGTTGTTAACCAGATTCCATCTCTGGCGGTTCGTCTTGCCTGCTTGGGTTCGAGGAACCTGAGCCGAATGCCTGGAGTCGGTACCCTCATCATGTTGAGGGTGCACTGCTGCACGAGTCTGGCGGCGATTGTTGATGGGAGCCCTCGGGAAGGACTCCTGTCTTTTTGAATTAAGGCCCTGAGGGACCTGCTCATTCACTTCCTCGGAGTAAGGGAGAAAATGGAAATTGCATTCCGGGGATAACGACCCGAAACGGTTAGAGACGGTAGTCAGCACCGCCTGCCTCTTGATCACTGGTCGTCATTGTCCGGACGACCTGTGTGAGTTGTTCAATTGGAGGGCCTGTCGGGCAGCCTCCCGAGTTGGGATGGTACCGTGTTGATGGTACTCTTTAACCAGCGCATTTGATACCCAGCGTTGAAGACACTGAGTAGGTGATGTCATCCTCAGAGTGGATGACGATCCAGTAGGAATAGCAGTAGTGGTATATGCAGCAGCAGTATTCACAGATGTGAATTTGAGAGCAGCCATTATGGAAATACAGAAGATCTTGGAAAAGAGTGCATGTTTGATATAAGAGACATAATCAAGATAAAATTCAGCCACTTCATCTTTTGGATGAGCACACATGTCAATGATTGTTTTTGTTAGCCCTCTTATTGAGTTTTAAATAAGGGCTTAACAAATAGGTAAAACATCATTTTAACTTGGTTAAGGATTCACGTCGGGTTCACCATTTTTTGTTTCCCTCAGAATTCGGGGATGACCTCCTAGATGGGAGATTCAAACGTTCCGATCGGTTTCTAACGGGATTGTTCGTAGAACCAGAAACATCAAATTATTCCACATCCACTTAGACCTACTTTCCAAAGGTAGGAACCTCATTAGTTTGTGAACTAATGAGGCATAGGAATTTGCATTGGTCGAGAGGATGGGAGGTTGGACTCATAACACCTTTTTGAGGGGGATTATTGTCTATTCCGGGACTCTCTTTATAGATTTAAGTTATGTTCGTGAATCCTTATTATATTACCAAGTATTAAATGAGATTTCCTTCATTTTAACAATCAATGATTAAATATGTAAGAAATTTAGAGAATCTTTTATATGTATTCGAGGTTCTTCATCAATAGAGAATCATCTATATCTAATTAGAGATTCTTGGTCAATAGTATCCTTCAAAATATTTATATAAAAGTATCTTGGTCATTATGATGACCAGGATGGTTTTAAAGCCACTCAGTGGGGCACTTGAAGTTTATTTTCATTCATAAGGACATGAATTATTTCAGAGTTGGGATCGAACCCATAGATGGGCTACCTACGTATCCTTTGTTTTGGAAAAGGAATCGGAACCCACATAGTTCAAGTAAGGGAGTATGATGTTTATGATTGATGGCTCAAAGAAGGATCTGACAATTAATTTTACACTCTAAGCTCACGTGAGTCATGCTCGGTGTGAGAAAGAAGAGGTATTGGTAAAAATTAGACAATTGTTCCATGAAATATGAAATCATAAGAAATAATGTGGGGATTATGTATGTATGACTGCCCAGATAAATGAAGTTTATGATTTACTTTAGGGAGAAAATACAGGAACAGGGTCCATAAAGGTATATGTGCTTTATGGAGATTTGAATACTCTAACCTGGGAATTATTCTTGAAAAGGAAAACCAAATCAGGAGAGGATTGATAATTGGGTTTTACTCCTGAGAATGAATCCCAAATTAAACGTATATTAGTACTGGTTAAAGAGAATTTAAGGGACTTGGGGCTTACTCCTGAAAAGGATGCCCAAGATTATGACTGGGACTTACTCTTGAAAAGGAGGCCCAGGTTAAGGGATTTATGACTGGGACTTACTCTTGAAAAGGAGGCCCAGGTTAAGGGATTTATGACTGGGACTTATTCTTGAAAAGGAAGCCCAGGTTAAGGATTAAGGTTTGGGGCTTACTCTTGAGGAGGATGCCCATATTTGATACTGGGGCTTACTCCTGAAAAGGAAACCCAAATTAGAGGATCTGGGGCTTACTCATAAGAAGGATTCCCAAAAATTAAGGGACTTGGGGCTTACTGCTACAGAGGATTCCCATATTAGAGGACTTATGACTGGGGATTATTCCTTAAAAGGAGACCCTGGTTAAGGATTCTATCATCTTAAAGGATGAGGTGAATGAATGAAATCTCAATCTTTAGTGACATAAAGATGTGTAAATCAATATGTTTTGAGAGATATTCCACAAAATTCCTTTCAGATAAGGAAGTCAAATCAAGAAATCATGCCATGAAATGGCTTTGAAGAGTGTCTTGAAGACTAAATCTTGAATAGGAGATGTGTAATGACTTAAGAGGGGTGAAATGGGAAAGAAAGGCACCCAAAAAGGAAGGGGCGCACAAGTCTTGTAAGGCGCTCAAGTATTGCAGGGGCGTGCAAATATTGGTCGCGCAGGTATACATGCGTGACATGGTGGGGTACTTGCACGATTTTCAACCAGCATTGAAACACT
The DNA here is from genome assembly GCA_963277665.1 of Viscum album. Taxonomy (NCBI): domain Eukaryota; kingdom Viridiplantae; phylum Streptophyta; class Magnoliopsida; order Santalales; family Viscaceae; genus Viscum; species Viscum album. Next base: position 1,077,207,315 of record OY728145.1, on the reverse strand, counting down.
TGAGAGACACTTTATTAAAGCCTTTAGGATCCTCTTGGGATTCTTCCAGCAAAGGTACATGCAAGTTCTATCGAATAAGTAAGGCGGCATGCAAGTATGGCCACTTTCCTTAAGGGCTGGCCACTCAGACGCGCAAGTGTTGATGAATTTCAACACTTAGGCCTTCCTTCCTCTCTTTAGATCTTCCGTTCTAGGTAAGAAATTACCATAGAAGTGTTTCAGAATCTTTTTGAAGAGACTTGGGCATCGGGATCTTCAATCCGAGTTTCTGGGAAAAAGATCCTCCCGAATGGGGGGCCCACAGGGTCTATTTATAGGGAGGAGAAGAACCTGGGCCGTTACCGGGCAGTTATCACTTAGGTCGCGCAAGTCACTTGTGCAACCATAAGGGCGTCGTGCAAGTGGACTTGCGCGACAGTGATAGAACTTGCGCGACACATGTGTTTTTTATCCTTTGTTCATGCCTTTGTCGATTTTTGATATTTTCTTCAAAGATTGAATCACTTTGAGCTCAGATATTCCCCTTTTCCGATTTTTAGATTCTATGACGAAAGGAGCATCAACAAACGTCAGTATCACTCACATACTGATATGTTATTATAAATATGAAACAACCCTATTTCAGTTTATATCTATCCTACAAAAAATTAAATCATCATTTGTGTGCGTACGTACGACTTACCCTCTCCACGCCGTGTTGTAACCTGTTTTTACCACCACCCTACTTTGATGGGTATAATGGTGGAAATAATAACTATATATGATTAATATAACATGGTACTAATTCGGAGATATTATACACCGTCCACATCAGTATCATTCAATAATTATGGGAATGATGTCGTTGCTCATGCGTACGTATGGCTTACTGTCTCCATGACATGATGAGGTTCATTCTCCACATTAACCGTTCAAATAATTATTAAAAAGTATATAAAATAGATAATAATTAAATATATGAAATAATAATTATAATAGATTTAGGTATATATATTTTATTTACTTACTTCCAGTCAATTTAATAATTAAACAAAAACAGCATTCATGCTTAAATACGGCCTACCGTCTCTATGAATGGTGTATTCCATTTCATTTATCTATCTATTATATATATAGTTATAAACTTAATATATATAATATATAAAATATTTTTTACATTATGGATATAAGTAAATAATGATATAAGTCATAATATCAAGAATAACAATTCAAACCACGTATGATAAATAAAACAATTATTACCTATTATGTTGCTTTAACATGGAATTAACAAATGAATGGGTAATATAAAGTTTCCAATGAATAATATTTGATATCATAAATATTATTATAGATCTTTTACAAGATAATAATATGTTTAAACCCACTATAAATAATTTTTGGACACATATAGAAGAAATCATATCTATGGTAAGGGAAAATTTTGTAATCTCATTTTTATTTGAGATTAATTATATGTAAGTATATACTGGGGATATATGTATCATCCATGTCCATATTTTCTAAAAAAATAATAAAATATTTACTATTCTTCTATGTATGTTTAATGTAATTTTTACCCATTTTTTACTTTAACTACATTGTATGGAAGGAATGTTTCTTTTTTTTACCATCTACAGTATTTGTTTGACTTTTCTGAAAAAAGTATGAGGAGAATGTTTTTTTGACTTATAGGACATGAATGGATTTTTATGGTTTCATGATGACTTATTTTCATGATGATTCCACTACAATATTTCAATTTTATTTTCAACTAAATTATTTTGTTTTAAAATTTCGTGGAATTTTGAGAAAAGAAAAAAATTTTGAATATGAAAAGATATTTTCCTCAAGAACTATGTTCAATTGTTTTATCAAAATTATTTTCATTCTAGGATGACTCTCTTTAAATAGGGTAATGTTTATATCCCTATTATTAATATGATTTTCTTGTGTTTTTGATGGAATTGTTTTTCATATATATTATGTTATGTTGGAATGATGTTTAAAAAAAATTTATTTCTTGGGATATTCTATCATTAAGGATTTATGTTTTTGTGGAACATGTAAGAATGATTTCATTATGAGATGGTGCGACAAATATCCTTATCCAATGTATTGGGTAAAGATTTATATCTCATGAGATATAAATGACTAGAACTACAAGTAAAATTGGTTCAGTAATGCATGGCTGGAACGACAAGTAAATCTGGTTCAGTAATACATGGCTGGAACGACATGTAAACCTTGTTCAGTAATAGACTTTGTCCACTATGATGGTCTTGGTAGCAATGCCTCTACTACTATGGAAATCATTTTATGTTCTTATTATTTTTCCAAAATTACATGTTTTATTCCAATTTTATTCTATCATGGTTAATGTTCCTTTATGTTCAATTCCGTACATACTACCAAGATTAATTTCTTGTCTCAAGATTTTGATGTTTTATGTTCATGTTTTTACATTCAAATGTTTATGTTTTGTTTTATGTTCTCCATGTTTACCCTTAAAGAGAATTTGAGCTCATCCTTTCAATTTTTTCTTTTCCCAATTATATAAATAATTTTTTTATGATGGAAAACAAATGGGTAATATCTTTATGGGATATGTTGAAGATCATTCACCTTGATTAGACGATTGTGTTCCATGTTTCCAAAGATACTAAACTAATACAATCTTAGGGTGTCTTTTTGTGTCTTGTATTAAGTATTCCACTAAAGAAATCTAATTTCCATGTACATAAAGCTTGGGTCTATACACACCCCACTAGATTTTTTTATAAATATCTCTACTTCATGTTATTAGGGTTGTTATCCAACAATTCTAGAAATGATTTATGATATAATGGAATTCATATAAAAAAATAAAATAAAACTCTTCCCATTATTATGAGAATAAGAAGTGTACCATTTTAAATTTCATTTCCATACTCTACCTTATCAGTGGTAATTGAATAAGATTTACCCTTATCATTAGGATATTGTGGGTTTTGATGTTGATTACCCTCATGGACTTGTGGTTTATTGTATGGGAAAGAACAGTTTCCATTCTCCAGATGGTTTTAGAATTGAACCATGGGTTGTGCTTTATTTTATTCTATCACATTGCTAGACATCTTCATGTATCTATGATATTCAAGATGATGGTGTCCTTTTCTCCGAAAATTGTATCATTTCCCTATCCCTTTGATGCAGTTCCCATGATTATTATTCCCATGTTTTTTACATGTGGGTGGTTGATCCATATTATACATTTTTCATTACATCCTATTTCATGAAGATAAATCTTTAATTTATTATCTCCATAGCAATGAGAACATTTTGAAAACTACATATTTTCATTTAGAGTACATCAAACAACCTCTTCATAGTTCTAAATCTGTCAGATATATATAGCTTCTTCGAGGTGTGGTTTTATAGAATGATAAAATATAGAAATTATTATCATTGTTGATAATAAAACTATGGTGTATCCTGCAAGCCTTGTAAAATGTTCCTCTTAAAATTTTACTGATTATCCATCCTTTTACTTAATCTCTAGGAACAATCTCTCTATCATTATTTGAAAAGTTTGAGGAAAACTTTTGTTATGAAATAAGTTCAAAATGTCATCCAACTCTATTTCAACTATTTTATACATTAGATTTGTATTATTTATCATCTTCCCCAATTGATCAGCCTCTATATCTAAATGATAGATGGATATAAATACCATCTCCCTCTCGAAAAAATGGATAATATAAAATATCATCATTATTTATTAATCCCACTATTCCTCAATAATTGGATCAAAAGATCAAATAAAAATCAGTGGTTGTTAACATATAAAGGATTTGATATCTAGTTTTTCCTTCTTAGATGAAGGAAGAAATTCCACTTCTATCAAGTTATGTTTTCCTATCCTGAGATTAATGGGTATGAATCACCATGAAATTTTGAACTCCACCTTCATTATCACATAAAATTGTTGTAGGCCTAGTTTCTTCTCATTCCCAATATTTTTTGAAATAGAAAAAGTTTGAACATAATTCAACAAATCATGAATAAATACATCAATTTTTTTGAAACTATTTATAAAGTTATATATTATTGGATGTTAAGGGTTATATTTTACCATAAGTGATACTTCTAGGATAAAGTACATTGATATTTTTGTATTTTAAAAAAAAATAACCATTACAATGGCTTATAATAGAGTTTGTGATTAACTGAATAATATCCACTGGTAGTGTCAAACTAGGTGTCCAGCAAGGCCCATTGTCAGGCACCAGTTACTTATCAATTCTAGATCCATACAATTTATTCAGGGTTATTATACCTAGGTTCAACTATGCTAAATCCAGGTCAAATATGGTATCTATATGGATATTTCATTTCTCAGTAACCACAAACACTGATACTTTACCAAAACATTAGATGTTTAGATATATATAAACTTATCCATAGGATTTTAAACTAATGTTCTCTAATATTAATTCCAAAATTTACTAAACCACACTCTAATAAAATCTATACCAACATAATTTTTTCATTACAAAACTATTATGTCATTTTACAAAAAGCATTATAACAGAGATACAATTGAGGATCAAAATGTTTAGTATCTTGGGTAAATTTAGATCAAACATCAATTTTACGTAATAAAACAGAAACAATATTTAATTACTTATTCATTATCCACTTAGGGCTCCTCGCATTCTCTTTATTACATGTAATCAGATGAGGATATACATTAATGAAATTGGTGAGCTAAAATCCTTTTATGGTGAGGTATAGCATGTGGTTAATGGATTTTATGAATCGAAAGAACATGGGTGAGAATCATGATTGATAAAATGAAATGTCTAGTTTTTTTGGTCAAATACCACACATAGTTGTGAAAAAATCTATTATTGTGTTATCACATAACATATGTGCATAAATCATAACATCGTTATCATGAACAATGATAGAATCATGTTGAGAAATTTTATATATAATCACATGAGATACATCACATTTCCCAAGTCATTTGAGGGATATTTATTTATATGCCCACACATCACATCAAAAATACTCATAATTATGCATGCCACATAGAACATATAAAAGTGATATTTATGAGATAAACCAAATTCAAATACTTTTTATAATTTTTTCCTGTTTTATATATTATATTTTTATATCTTTACATTTCCAATGATTTTTGGAGGTTTCAGATCAAAATATTGAGTATTGGGTTTTTATTATGTTTCTAGGTTTAGGATCACAGTTAAGGGAAACTCGTGTGACCACCTGAGGAAAATTCCATTTTAAGTTAATTATTATTCTTTAATTGATTGGGTTTCATTGGATGTTTGTGAATTGATCCAAAACACATAGCTCGAAGGAGAAACCGAGTAGTTCCTTGGTTGTCTATAGTCAAGGGTGCACGACCTAAATATAGTTAGACCAAATTTTGTGGAAGGAGTGTTCTGGGATATACAATTTTGATATAACCATGTCACACGTTTGGCACATGGTTCTCCACCCCATGTGTCCACACCCTGAATGTACACAACGTGTCTAGAATGGGGCACAGTTTGGGAAACCATGTGGCATAACATTGCATAGTTCCCATGTGTCTTAAATGTGTGATTCCCTGTTTCCCTTATTTTTTCCCTCTAAACACCACCTCTCTTCCAATTTATGATAGATTGTCCTAAAGTGAGCTTCTCCATTTCGCCCCTATACTACCCTCCTATTCCAAGGGTGGAATCAAGGGTTTTATTTGTGTTTTGTATCAAATCCCCAACATAATATCCCTTTCTATTATTCCACTTTCTTTTTATTCCATTTTCTTAGTAGTTACACTTAATACATAGTCTTTTGGGTCTAATTTTTGTATTAATTTGAGGTTACATTGTGGGCGTTGGGTTATTAAGGTTATTATTCGGTGTTATTTTTTCTTTATTCCCATCAAGTGTGGTTTGAGGTTTCTATTGTTGATGAAATTAGGGTTTGATGTATGTTACCCTATGAATTTTCCCTTTGAATTGAATAAATGTTTATTTTTTTTAATTTCTCATTAATACAAGTTATTGATCTATTATTTTTAGAATAATTATTTGACATGAATGGAATTTATTTTTATCCTTTCATTATATTGTAAGTGTTACTTTTTTATATCATGGACACCTAGTGTTTGTTAAATGTGAGTTTGGAATTGAAAATTGATTTATGGTTTTTAAAAGATGTATTGACCTATTAAATGGTGTCTTTTTTTCCAAAATGGATTTCGAAGTTGTTTCAAATTTAGAAATAAAGTGTTTGATCATTTTTAGAAATTTCTCAACTTTTAATGGTTACTTGAGGCCAGTTTGAAACTTTTATAAAATGAGATACTTTAAAACCTCTCATTGGGATGAACCTATTTCCTTGTTGGATGCTAATGGAAATGAGATGTCCCCATATGTGTCTTCTCTAATGCGGTGATGGATGAATTTAAGATGTGGAAGATCCATTTTAGTGAACCAAGGGTGATTCATCAATGTGTGGTTGTGTGAGGTCTGTGTTGGATATATGTGTGTGGGGGTGTGTGTGTGTGTGGTTAGTTTTTTGGCATGGATTGGATCACCCCATATTTGGTCTTGGAATTAGAACACTGAATAGTTAGCAAAATTTTCATTAACTTTTTCTACACTAGTTATGATTACAATCTGGCTAGTGTCCCTTAGTATCGACCTTTTTCCTCATTGGGATTTTGTTTCTCAGTTAGGCCAAGTAGGATAAGAGCTAGAATTTGAGTGAATTGGTGGCATCAAGGGAGGTGCACTAGTGGGATGAATTCGGAATATACATGTTCTGGATTAACCACTGAGCTCCTAGGTATGTCGTATTCCATTTGCACTTATATATCTGTGGTTGATAAATTAGGTGCCATTTCATGTTTATTTTTTGGTGTTCTATTCTCCATCACCCCTGTTGTATAAACGTTACTCATGATTATTGTTTGGTTTATTTGTTTGTAAAAATAGAAGTAATGAGTTTTGATTTGTTTTATGGATTTTTATTAGACTTTTTTACACCCCATTCCCCCTTTTAAATATAAACATAATGCCATTCACTTAGCCTCCTTTACTTAAAATGTTGCAGCCTCATTCTTGGATAAGAAGCTGATTTTAAATAAAAATGATAATTAAATGTTAATTGTTTTGTATAAAAAATGAGTGAAAAACTAATTTTATATATTTTATTTAAAACTTGAAGATTAATGTTTATTTTTTAAGGAAATTTTAGAATTGATTTATTTTGGAATGACTACTGAGTTTTAATAATAACGTATATACATTCCTCTAGTTTTTAATTTCAGTTTTATATTCTAGAATGGTCTTAATTACCATGAGATATGTTGGGATTTTGGATCAGATAGTGACCCACAATTCCACATGGTTGTGTAGTGGTCATTAGGTTTTGTTGGTTTTCATTTCTATTTGGTTGTATCTCTAGTTTTTGTGTAATTGTTTTGTTTGGTTATTGTATATAGTTTGGGGTTCTATTTTATTATTCCTATACATTGATTTTACATGTTGGTAGAAATAAATACCTTTTTTTAAATTCTCATAGTGGTTGTTGATAGCCAAATAGGATCTGGAATGCCTCTTAGGACTTTTCACAGGCAGGCTTGGGTGACTAGTTTGGGTTCAACCCATATTGGATCATTACAGAATGGTATCATAAGAATGTTTTTATTAGGCACATATTTCATAGAATCCATAATTATTTTGGATCCATGGTAGATGGATTAGGAATTTCAAAACATGTAGTGTATGTATGAGGAGGTTTCTGACCAAAACAAGATGTTAAAAAAATCTAGCTACCATGGAAAATTGGGATATGTTTTGATTTTTTGGTTCTTATGGTAGTTTTCTATTTATGGAAATTAACTGGTAGTTGGGACATTAGTTTTTGTGAGATCTTAGTTCCTAAAAAGTCATGTGGAGTTGAGAACATAGTCCTAAAAGACTCTCCATGATGATGGTGTAATTGTCATATATCCTCAAAACCATATGGCCAAGTCTCCCATCAACACTAGTCTCCCCTTCATGAACATGTCATGAGTTTTATTGATTTTGAAATCATTTTTAAAAACATGTTTTAATATTTGAAAACATGATATTAAGTGATGATGTTTTGGTTCTGGAAATGATAAATGGGTTTTCCAATTTATTTCAATGAATTTTTGGGAAATAGTTTTTTAAATAAATTTATTTTATTGAAAAAGGGGTTTTTTAAGGATTAGGTATTCATTTTGATGTAAAGAACTGATTTATTTGGATGGAATTCATGGGATTTTTTCTATGGAAATATGTGGTTTGATGTGTGGAGTTTTAAAATTTGGGTTTGATTTAGTGTTTCATGGGTTTTTTGAAAAACAATATCTGGGTAAATGTGTGGGTTGGCTTCTTTATATGGTTAGATTTTTCGTGAGGTGAGTTATTGTTTGTGAGTACGTTTTGATTGTGTTTAATTTCTTATTGTCTAGTGTGAACCACCACCAAGAAATTAGTTGATCTTTGTGGAGTAGCTATGGGTGGTAAATCATTGGCAGAACCTCTAGTTTATCAACCCATGGACTTCTCAATTTTCTGAATCTGAACCCTTCTATCTGTTATGGTCATGTGGACCCTTTACAACAAGACTAGTGAATCCAAAAACTGAAAGAATATTTTGTTTTATCATGTTTCTCAAGTCTTTGAAGGTTAATTTTTCTATAATTATGTTTAATGGTCAGAGATGGAAGTGGTGGAAGTCTATCATTAGGACCATTCCTTGACAAGATCACTCATGTGAAAAATTTATAGTCAGGTTTATCTGGTAATTTTTGAATGAGGTTGTGAAGGTGAAGATGGTGATGGAGATGTGATGAGTTCAATAAGGTGATGGATCAATGTTTTATATCATTAATCACTTTGTGGATATAGTTCATTATCTTCCAAAGTGGTATGAGGATGACTTGTTGAAATCATGGAATTTTTTGAATGGGATTCATCTTGATTTGTAGTGGAAGGATTCAGAATTCAATCCTACAACTTTTCCCAAGGTGGTGAGACAAGACATATGGGTTGAGTCTGTACTAGGAATAGTTCTTGAGGTAACCAATCATCCTTCATTCTCTAGATAGGTTGAATGGAATATCAATGTAGATGATGGAAAAAGGCCTGAATCTGGTGATGCAGGAAGCTGAATTAAGGGGCCAACTGATCACTATACAGCTTCTTCATTGCATAGGTTCGTAGTGTGTCATCTATGCACTATTTAGAGACATTATAATCCATCATGTTCTAATTCTATAATGACATTCTGTAACTATGGATGTTTGGTTCACTTGAAATATTTTATAGTTGTTTTTACAAGATGCTATGCAGAGCAAGATCCATCCCCTCAAAAGTTACCTAAGACCATTTATAGGAGTAATGTGCTAATTTAGGTTTGGTTGAAGGTCTATTTTTTATAGAACAATCTTCTTTATTTTAATGGTTGAACGCAGTATTTTCATCCTTTGTTTCAAATTTGAAATGGGTGTTATGTGCATTTGGAGAAAATAGTTTTTAATATAAGTATATTATGGTGACATCTTAATCTTTATTTGATGTGTGTCTCATTGTGCCTCATGCTTATTTGACTCCTCCAGGGTTATTTGTATGCATTTCTGGTTTGGGAGCTTGGTGGAAATAGATTGTTTTGGTGGGTGTGTAGATTAAATTCAAAAATAGCAGGGAGTCAACTCTAGCCTCCCATTTGGAATGAAGTGAGGCTCCATTATTATTTTTTAATTTCATATTTATCTTTGATGAGTTTTTAAGATGTTTCCTTATATTTCTGGGCCTTCTAGTTTTGGATTCTACTTCCCTTGGAAAACATTTCACCCTTAGAGTTCCCCTGTGGTTTTTGTCATGGTGGTAGGGGTTGGGATTTTTCTTTTGTTTTAAATTTTTCCTCAAGGGTCAATTGGATATTTATTTCATGTTTTAGGTATAATATAATATTTTCATTTTTTTAGTGGTTATATTGATTTTGGTTTAGAGAGTTAGACCATGTGAGTGTGTGAACCTTGTCCTTTTGAATAAATCAACTGGAAACCTTGTGGCTCTTTTAGGGAAAAAATGTTAATGGTGGGGATAAATTTCACACCATGAATTTTATTTTATACTCTTTTGTCTTGGTTATAATTTTTTAGCTTTCAACATTAGTTTTGGTGGTTTCAAATACAAATATTTTGTCTCTGGTTGTTTTTCATCTATTTAAATGTTAAGGGAATACTCTATGACATCCTAATGATGAGTCCATTTTTTCCAATTTTCTTCTTACAAGGATTGAGTTACTTGGTCTTCAAATGGTTTCATAAAAATTTCTCTTCTCTACGGAGAAACCATTTAGTTCCCTGGTTCTTTGGTCAAAGGTGAACTACCAGATCACGGTTATCCCAAACCATATGGAAGGTGTGTGCATGGATTTGAAAATTTGATTGAACCATAATGCACAGTTGTAAAATGGTTTCCCAATTCATATGTCAAAATCATTTAGGTTCCCAGTGTGTCCAAAAAGTTATACACATTTATCATATGGTTTGGGTAACTGTGTGGCCTAAATGTTCATAGTGTCTAGGTGTCTTAAAAGTGTGACTTTCCCCTTTACCCTCTCTCGATTTTCCCTAAAACAATGTATTTCAAACGTATTTGGATCATGTGACCTAGGGGGAGATCCTCTCGTTCCCCTTGTATCTCCCTTCCTTTTCTAAGGATAAAATCAGTGTATTTCTTCCAGTTATCAGTCAAATGCTCAAATTAATATCCCCATCTATAATTCATCTTCATTATTCATCCATTTTCATTTGAATACCTCTATTAACTTGGTATTTTTTGTATAGGATGTATATTCCATTGACATTAAATTGGTGGTCTTCTGTTGTTAGGGTTATTATAGGGTTTTCTTTCTTCCTTGATCCCTTAAAAAGTTATTTCAGGATGCTGTTGTTTAAGATACTGTAGTTTGAGGTACGTTCCACATTACATTCTCCCATTAAATTGAATAAATTGTTATTTTACATCTTTAGAACCTCAATTTAATTTAATGTAGTGATGTATGATTTTAGAATTATTTTTTGACTTGAAATGATTATGTTTTCCTCCTTGTATTACCTTATATGAATTGTTTTTACAAAACCCTACATGCTAAGTGTTTTATAAATTACGTTTTTCCTTTTATCAATGATTTTTGGTTTTTAAAACATGATTTGGCTTGGAAAATGGTGTCTTTGATTTGAAAATGGATTTTTATATGGTTTTTTATTTAAAAATTTTATATTTGATCATTTTTTTAAATGGAAAAGAATTTACTAGTTTCTTGGGGACCGTATTTGAAATTGTATAAAATGTGTTGCTTTGAAAACTCTCATTTGGATGCACCTTTTAATTGTTTGAAACTAATGGAAATGATAAGTCCTCAAATGGTACTTCCCCCATGTGTTGATTATTGATGGAAAGAGTAAAAAATCACCTGGAGTGACCTAGGGGTGATATATCATTATGTGGTTGTGTCAGGGATATGATTGAAATATATATATATATATATATGTACATGTTGTTTGTCGTTTGGAATCTATTATCTCGCCCCCACTTTGGTCATGATAAGGGAACATAGAATAGCTATTGAATTTTATGATAAGGTTTTCTGTTCAACATTGGATTATGTTTTGTCTTGTGGCCCTTAGTGTGGAATTTGCACTGCTTCGGGATTATAGCCCTTGGTTAGGAATTATAGGGTAATACTGAGCATTTGGATAGATTTATGGCATTAGGTGATTCATTCCTACAAGATTAATTAGGATTCATTTTGATCTAGATTACCAACTAAGCTCCTAATTACTGTCATGCTCCCCAGTAACATATTTATCTGTAGTGGATAATTTAAGTGCCATATATGGTTTGGTTTCTAATGTTATGTTTTAAAATTCCGTTGTTGTGTGATCATTTACCCATATTCTTCAATGGTGTACTTTTTCTAATAGTTGAAAAATTAATTCTGAAATATAGAATGAAAATCCTTTTAATAATGTTTTACACAGTCTTCCCCTATTTAAATAAAAACATAAAACCTCTTACTAACCATCCTTTTTATTAAAATATTTGGAATCCTTGTTGGAAAAGATCCCAGTTTTACATAAAAATGTTAATGGACCATGATTTAATTAAGATAAAATTTAAGAAATTACTAATTTTATATATTATATTTCAAAAATAAAATTGATTTTTCTATTGTTTAAAGAAAATACATTGCGAATAGATTTATTTGAGCATTTCTATAGAGTTTTAATACATATGCATATACTAACTTCTTGGTTTTAGTCTCCAATACAGGTTCCATATTGGTCTTTATATCCATGGGATATGTTGTGTTTTTAGATCATAGAGTGATCCACAGGGTCACATGGTGGTTCAGTGGTCATCATGTTCTTTTGGATTTTTGTTGTCTTTGGTATTATATCAAGAATTTTTATAGATGTTTTGTTTTTTATTGTATTTAGTTTTGTAAAATCTTTTTTTATTTTGCTGAAAATTTTAATTTATTTACAGAAATCATTACCATTGTTTTTCATTGATGAGTTTTGTGCTTTTCACTATCCTAGAAAAATCAGGAACGCCTCTCATCTCGGGTCACTAGTCGACTTGGGTGACCAGGTGAGGTTAACCCGTGTTCGATCATGACACTCAAGGAAGATAAATGGTTTCATATGTATTTCAAATATAAAATTTATTGAATAATTTTTTTTCTCAAATAAATAAATGAAGTTATACATGGATATAAAACATCATTCTTCTTGATTTTATAAGAATCATTTCACAAGGACTAGAATACGATGTTTTGGAAATTGGAGACACATTGAAAAGACGGTTTTTTAGAAAACATCTGGACCTGATAGGAACAAGTATATCCCAAAAATAAGTGGTAAATGAAATTTTAAATATATAATATGATCATTAAAACTATAGAAGAAATGTTAACCCAAAAAAGTAATCTGGTTTGAAAATCCATTTACTTTAAATCCCGCATTATTTGGTTTCCTTTCCACCTCCTGAATAATAAACATATAAATATTAAAAAATAGTTTCATAATGTGATTATGTTCACTTGTTCCATTATCGATCCATTATAATTATTTTATTTTATTTTGTAACACTACTTTTTATATATTAATTATTTGGATATCATGTCTCCATTAAATTTTCCCCTTTTTTTATTTCTGTATTTTCATTTAATGTCATCTATAGATAAGTATAATTTACCCAATATGATTAGAATACCTGAAATTACATATTTATATATTATATACAATTAATATTATCCTTCCATTAAGGTTTTTATATGAATTGAAGTGGAAATTTCTCGGTAGCTGGTCGACTAACCTTCGATGAGACATTATTAGAATTACAAGAAAGAATATTTTGGAATTTATATATGTAGAAAATAGGATACATAAATTTGGATTAAATTATTAATATAATGCTAACAAAATTATTCATTAATATTCTAAAGTCTGTTTTTGAACGGTCTAGTGAAAAAAGAAAGAAAAGAACAAAAAAAGAGGAGTTAGTTGAAACTTATTTAATCCTTTTTGTTGCTTCTCTTATATGGCACCAAAAATCCCTTGACGTTTGGAGTTGGATAAATCCATAACACCCCTATGTATTATTTGCGTCTTGATAACAATGGTTGTGGTAGAGGTTAGGATTAGGAATTTTAGAAATGAGTTTTTTACCAAGCAGATGGAGTGAGGTTATTTATACTTTTAATGTGGGGTATTTTTAGAATAAAATATTAAATAAAAAAATTCATCAAAGGTAAAACTTTTAATAGTTACTTTTTTAAAATAAAAATAATATATAAATATAATATTATGGGTTTTAAGACAAGATATATATTTATAATTCGATTTAATAATTTTTTTAAAATTGAATGTGGAAATAAAGAAAAATTGATGTTTTAGGGAATCACTTTTGACATTAGGTTTTTAAATATGATTTTAAGGTTAAAATTTTTAGTTTATATTATTTTAATGATTAACTTATGAAATTATATATATCAGGGACTAAAATTATTCTCTTGAAATAATTAGGTCATTATTACATCATGAATGATGTAATTTAATATAGACACTAGTTATGTTAAAATTTGTAATTTTACTATTGACCTGAAATTTAATGAATTTCTAGAAACTTCAAAAAAACATGGAAAATATAAAAATTAGTTTTTAAAATATAATATTTTCTTATCAAAATAAATTTAAAACATATGAAATTTTATTTTTTAATATAAAAATTATGTTTTTTCTCAAATAATTTATAAAACATTTTATTAAAAATGTGATTATAATTTCATTTTGTTTATAAATATTGATTCATTTTTTCGAATTGTAATATTTATATTTATGTTGGTTAATCATTATTTATATTATTTATATAAAAAATTATTTTTAGTTAAAATTTCTATTTCAAAAGGTAGGTTAAACTTCTCAATTGTATGCTTACTATTCCCATCAGTCACATTACTATTCTGAATGTCACATTACTATTCTAGCTGTCACATTTCCTCAAATATATACCACATAATTATTTTAAATAAAATTCACTAAAATTCCTCTAAATGAAATATATTTTAAATTTCTATGATTTCGATTGATTTACAAATATTTTTTTACATTTCTATAGTGTTGGATGTGGTGTGATAATCCTAGTAGACTGGGGTGATCTATATTTTTCCATTTATATTTTCTGGATTATATTTTTTTCAATGGTAGTTTTTTGAATTTTAATTTGTTTAATAGATGACTAATGTACTGATCTTTATTACTGAGATAATGTTTTTTTTCTTTCTCAATATTTTGTAAGTGTATAATATTATTTAATTTAATACAAAACAATTTTATTAAGGAAAAAACTATTATTAATAAACACTGGGTCATTACACCTACTCTCTGATCTATGTGCATGATCTCTTTCAAATCATGTGGTTTTTGTGTTGTGGTCTCCCAATAGATCAATTCATCTTCACAATAGGATTAATTATTTGACTAAATATGATGAGTGTGTTACTAATATTGAAGGTTGGAAGACTATTATTCCTAAGTGTAATGAAAATCATGTTTCTTCAAATATCCCTGTCAAATCAAAGAAAAATTATAATGATGTAGATTCACAATATACCCCATTTTAGAAGAAATATCATCTTATGGAAGTGGGAGTTTGTTCTCGATTGATGAACATGAAGAAAATAATCATCGATTCCACATATTATCTAGCCAGTAATTGGATGTTAAGAAGACATCCCAAATATTACTCATGTTTACCAAAACCTATGGAAACCAGATCCTTCACTAAGATAAAACACAATGAGGAAGATGTATGGTAGCTTACATTGAATCCTGATCCAGTTTCAGTTCAAGAATGTGAAACTGCATAAGAGAAATTAATAACTCCTTGTTATGAGATTAAGGCAGCTAGCGATGAGGCCAAAGAGACCCAATATAATAGGAAAAAAAATCCTAACTATTTTCTAGTGTTTGGGCATTTTCTGGATGTTTATAAGGATGATGTAAAGGTGGATTCAAACAGAAAGACTACCCTAATTCATCTCCATCATTCTAATGAATTTATGTTGTATTAATCATTCAATATCAACATTACAAAGTATGTTTCTATTATAATGTTTTAAATATCTCTTTTATTTTTTCTTAATGATAATTTTGATAATTAGATCATAAAAATAGATCAGATATTGTCATGAATAATTAATGAGGGTAAAATAATACCAAATGAGTATATCCAAACCTTATACAAGATGTCCTACCCATTCAAGGATACCATCAATTATGATCTAGATATTTAGGAATCTTCTATCTAATAGAGTATACATGGGGGCATATACTCTAAATTTTTAACAAATTTCTGTATTGGTTTTGTAATTTTTAATCTATTTTGAAGCTTCGTACTGCCTGAAATCTATTTTCGATCTCAACTTTCCATGAAAGTGTTTTTCGAAAAAAAAAATTATAAATTTCCATTAAATATTTTAAAAAATACACCTTAAAATAAATTGGTCTTCTAAAAAAGTGAATTAAGACCATGCAAATTGAAAAATAAAGACAACTAATGAAAATTAACCCAATGAATAAAATAAGGGGAGTTAAATATTAATGTTGGTTTTATGGGTTGAGTTGAAATATCTATTTCACCCAAGTATCTAGTGATTATTAGAAGAAAATATTTTATTATTCGTAAGATAGAGAAAGAATCATATGGAAATTTTTTTTTATCATAAACCTTTAACAATTGATGTTTATTTTATTGAATATTTTAGTGTATACACTATTAAAATTCTTTATTTCTTGAATATGTAGATCTTTAACTGTTGTTAGAGAAACACAAAGTTGCTAGTGATATTTTGAATGTTTGTTTCATTGTTTTAATAGTGTAATTGGTGGGAGTTAGAAAAAACCAATAATAATCATATACTATTAAAAATATATGTATAAGATGATAACTTATTTCCTATTTTAATTTTTGTTAATACTATAGTAGATAATATATTAATTAAAATAGAAATAAAAAACCATACGGTATAGGTACCCATAGTTGAAAAACCCTTCTAAAAACATTGTGTTCCTTGTGATAAGATTATTTATACTTTTCCCATGAAATAATAACATTTAATTTATATAGAACCATATAATAAAAAATAATAGTGTTTTATTTTTATAAAAATAAATTATAATCCATTTTTCAGAAATGATTCACCCCCCTCTCATTATTGGACCCATTATAAGGTCACCCTCGTATCTTTTTCATCGTAGATTCATAATAAAATTTTCATTTTACATATATATAGATGATAAAAATATAAATAATCTCAAATAAATAAATTATAATAGATAGAATATGATCCACATAAACTACAATGATCAATTGGATCAATTAGTAGAGGAGAATCTATAGAGTTTTCAATAGTGAGATAATAAATACTGAGATTATGAGTTACATATGGCTCCAATGAAAATATTTTCGAATTTAAAAATTTAAAACCCTATATAAAGTCATGAGGATTTATCATGTTATGTAATAAATTAAATATTATCTTGATTATTTTTGATAGATATATATCAAGAGTTTTGAAATATTAGAGTAACAAATATCTCATGTATCATGAAACTTATCTCTTGTCTTATATATAATATATTTTAAATAGAAATATTTTTTAGTATAGTTTTTTTAGTCATTATATTCCATCCTTAATTCCTTTTATTCATCGTTAATTATTATTATTTTCATAATATAATAATTCATCCTTCATTTTAAACACTCCAACACATCATATTCAAATATAAAATTACTGAATTCAAGCGGCTAAGGACTTATCTCTTATATATATCTGATCAGTAAAGTTCCAAGGATTTGAAGTAGTTATCAATCAATTATTGGATACTTTTAAAGAATATGGACATTTTTATTACATGGGAATGAAAAAACTTCATGATATCAATGTTTTAATTTTATTTTCATAGTATCATCCATTGAAATTAGTCTAAATGAAAAACAAATTGAGGGAAATTAACTTTTTATTAATATAAGATAGGTGGTGTATGTATTTTTATCATGAAATTGATTATATTTTTTACACCATTTACTTCCATAAGTTGTTATTTATTTTATTTATATGGTTTATATTTTCATACCATCTTATATATTTAGATTTCATTTATAGATATTGACCAATATAATATATTAGGTTAGATTTTTTTACTCTTCATCCTCTAATGTTTCATTTACTATGTATTTACATTAATGTATGATCATTATTTTTATATTATATAATAGAAAATATAAGAATCACAAATCACTAACCAAATTCTATAAATATTCACATTATCGATACTTATTTCACTAATCATTCTCATATTAAATTTAAATTACGAATTTTTTTACAAAGATTTTTTTATTAGGTTAGTTTACTATGATTTCTTTATATAGTAATAAATTTTATAATACTTTTTTTATTTACATTTTCAATTGATCACCCCTTTGAATCTTTTAAAATAGACATAAAATATAATATACTTATATTTATTATAATATTTACTAAGTGATTTCCTTTACACCACCATGTTTCTAAAGAAATCATCAAAATGAAATAACACTTGTATGTTGTCGTTTCTATGTACTGTCATATATTTCTACATTGTAATCACAAAAATTCTCATCAATATCAAAAAAAATTCACATAAAAGATCAAGATAATACTACAAAATATTGGAATCAAGTAATATATCGTGAATCATATATAACTATGAATGTTGAACCAACCAATACTCTACCACACAAAATCTCTCAAATATATCATATTGGTAAATAAATATTGGTGGTGGATTACTTCTATTTCTCTAAAAAACCTTTTCTAAACTTAGTATATTATTGTAATGATGAATGAACCCCAACTGAAATCGTAAATAGTATATTCCTTCAATATTAATAAGATTTTTATTTACTATGAGTATTCCTCCTATAATGTTTAATGATATGAACATTTTTTATCATATCATACACCATAGTCAGTACAATAAAATAAGCCTCTCAAATAAAAAATCAATCTCGTGGTAAATAAAAAGACTTGCCATATAAAGCCTTATAACATTCTATTCCAATATAATAATGATAAATATTATTATTTAAAACAACAACCAATGTTAAATGATTTATTCATGATCCACTACTATCAATATTATACACTCTTAAAATATCATATATAATTATAAATATTATAATAGTTTTTACATCATTGTATAGTTAGAATAAAATCCTATGGTGTAATAAAGGGACAAAATAACATTGTATTCCCCATTGAATCTATGATGAAAAATGATTTTCATGACCTAAAGTGACTATAATTAGAACTTTTTATGTTTCATATCCATGATCATATACTATTTGATTTTATTTCTACAGAAATCTATTCATTAATCAATAATAAATTATTAGAAAAATATTACCAATCTAGAATAACCCATATATTGTTATACCATTTCCGATAGTGAAATAATACAAAAATAAACTCCCTTGAAATATCCATCAACGTACATTAGTGAACAGAAGGGGAATTTAAAAACCCCATCAAAATAGGATTTTTTTTATTTTTACCTTATATAATATAAGTAATCCAGATAAAATATCATCATTGTATTTGATAATCCAAATCCTCTAAAACAATTTCGTCAATTCTTGGTACATATTTCATATCCATTATTGTACCACCTAATATGAGTTATGAAAATCAAGGAAAACAACATCATATAACCTCTAGGGAACATATTTTTTCATATAGAATAACTTATGATGCTCTTTACACTATATCATCCCAATAAAAAGATCAATAGTATATGTTTAATCAATCCATTGCTCTAATATGGTGTCTCCCAACTTAGACTCTAATAACTATTGTACCAATGGATATGTTTTTGTTATCTAATTGGGATCTGAATTCCCATAAATATCTTCAAATTCATGGTATAAATATTCAAAAAATACAATAATTTAATATTCCTCACTCCCCCACTCATCAACTCGAGCATAATGATTTTTTTCAATAGACATCTACCATATCAGTATTTTCATTGGTATATTAAATCTCAAATGCCATAATTTTAAGGAAATTAAACTTATCATATCTATAATAATTTAATTTACATCTAGTAAAATATTTTACAAAAGTTATCTTAATTAATATTAACCATATTTAATTTTCAATAAATTTAATTCCTCTACATATTATTTGAATACAATATATTTTCATACACCAAATATTGAGTTGTAATGATATATTCATGTGGAAGTAACTATAACATCCCATATTCAATTAATTATCAATCATTTATAAAGATTCAAATAAACCATGATGAGATGAATCATAATATATCCTATAAAGAATAAAATCATCATGTAATTTATTATTTATATCACCCATAAAAATCACTTCAAACTATTTAAAATGAATATAACATTGCTTCATAAATGATAAGGAAATAATATTCTTAATTAAGATCAATACTTTTTGAATAAAAAATGTATATAATAAAGACGAAATAATTACTAGAAAATTATATGAAACTAAATTTAATAGAAATATTCTTCACTGGGTTCCATACATTAATTGCCTAAATCTATATAGTGAAAACTACAAATCCACTATCAAAAATAATGGAACATATTACATGTGTATCACATGTATATAATCAAAATTTAAACATATTCCATAAATAATAATTTATTCATCTAAACAACAATAGTATCTATATTCATTTTCCAGGATCATCACAGATATAAAAATTATCATAGATATGATCAATGAAGTCTATAAAAAAATAAACAAGATATTGTAAAAAACAAATTTATAATCCCTTTAAACACAACTCATTCAATAATAATTTTTAATATTATAACTACAAAAAAAATTTCCATAAAATATTAGAAATTATTTATTAGGTATTTTGTATTATTTGATCATAAGATGGTGATATATAAATGATAAAACAATAACAGAAAAATAAAAATCCCCATTAAACTGATAAAAAACATGTATCTCAAGAAGGGGATGATTATTATTTAGTATCACATGGTTAAATCCACAATAGTATATATACATTATTAAATTTTTACCACATTCATTGTAACCAATATTAGTGCATCCAATAGTGATAGATGTAACATCCCTAATTTGTATCACACTCAAAGATGCCCCGTACCCGATTCGACACATGGTCTCAAGCACATTTCTGCAAATTCTAGAGGATGCTGACTATAAACGTGGGCCTATATATGATAGTGGGGAAAATATTCCATCAATTTAAGTGTATAACATAGTAGAATACAATAATAAATCAATTGAATAATTATTAATTCCATAAAACAGAGGTAAATAGGAGAAGAATAATAATTTAATTAACCAGATGTCATAACATACAATAGATGATGCTCCATGTTACATGTTCTAGGAAAATATCCAAAATAGATCAAACTACATAAATACATGATATATGTTTTAATAGTACAAAAGGAAAAAATTATACTAAAAAGCATCACAATCTTCATCTTGGTCCCATGCTTTCTAGCTCATAAGAAGAATATCATGTACCTTTAGAAAGGCACCTTCCATTTCAACACCTACAACAATAATATTTCATTGGGCCCAAAAACATGACCAAAATATGTTGTGAGACTAAATCCCCCTAGGCATCCACCCTTGGTCTGTGCCAATATGTCATTGAATATATATATCTTTTAGTGCTCAATAGTGAAAATAGTATGCAAGAATGTACCCAACAGTAAATAGTCCTATAAGAATTTGTTTCTATTTCTATCATTTAATGTTCGATAATAATTTAATCACATTGAATTATATAAGTCTTGAGAGATATCCAGCATAGGCCCAATGATCCCCATATAAAATTAAGCACCTCAAATTAATCCTAAGTCCATCTAAGCAAGCATAAGTAAATACGGAATCCATGCTTGTTCTTTGTATTGGAAAACACATCAAAAGACATTCCGTTTAAATGTTCAATTTAAAATTTGATCCTTTCCTTGACATTACTAAGATATAATTCACATATCACTCCAGGTACAGTTCCACCAACATCTTTCAAGCTCATTTCAGCATTCCTCTCGTGAACCTAGCATCACTCTAGTTGTGATAACCATATATTTCAACTATACCCATCCCTGGAAGTCCTATAAAAAAATCCCCAAGTATCACTCATTACTAATTATCATTTTTAATAGATTCCATTAATGACATCCATCAACAATCTGTGATTCACTAGGCATATATTTAACGTCTCCATGAGCCCGACCAACACATCTGTGGATTACTCATGGGTTAAACATAATAACCCTTTTTTCATCCATGGAATTCTAAATTGAATCCACAGTTCACCCAAAGGTATAAGGTACAAAATTCATACAATCTCTTCTATGGAATTCTATTTGAATCCATGTTTCACCCATTTCTATTTACCCATTAGTCATTCAAGATTCAATTTTACATTTCATTATGAATGCAATTGTCAAAACCCAAAATAATCCCATATAACTCAAGAAAGAACAAACATCCTAAGTCTTGGCCTTTCAATTACTCCCAAAGAACAATTATCATAATAATAAACACATGTACGGTAAACTATTACATGGTTTAATCATTAATAAACTCATGTGTGCACATATCATATAACATGAAACTCAGGTAAATTAAACTATAACATGGATTACATATTCATAAATTCACATAGGAAGAATTCATATAACAAGCCAATCGTGTAATCTAAACCATTAATTGACCATAAAATAACCTAACACAATTTGGAAGGTTCAAAATTGGACCATATCATTCAAAACAAGCTTAAACAAGCATATGCATAACATGGGGAAATGACGAAAATCACTAATCCAAATCCCTTAGTAAAAAATAATTACAATGAAACATAGTGGAAATTCTATTATAAATTCAATTAATTTTTTGCATCCCAATAGGGGAAAAAATGTATGCCTCGTATGAATACTAGGCAAAACAGTCATCAAATGTAAACACACTAATGGGGTGGCACCTAATCAAGGTAAAAAATCATAAACATGCTACAAAACACTTAATCAATTACATAAAAAACATTAGGAAATAACAAAATGAAATTATCGATCAAGGGGACACCCCAAAAAATTGGAATACGACAGTCTTACATATATAAATAGCATGAAAATTAGCGAAAATCACAAGACCACCTACCTTGTACTCGTACAACTCTCATCATCCAACATCAGCATCTATTTCAACCTAGAATAGATTAGATCTATAAGATGAGCATAAATGACAATGATTCTATAACAAGGTCAAGAGAAGAAATCACGACTAGTGGCTCTAGTAGAATATGGAACTCATCGTTGGGATTCCAATGCATCCAATGGTGTTCAAATCAGAGTTCAGAATATGAATTTGGAGGCAAATAATTCTCTGGTACAGATGTTCATAAACCTGGAATGTTCCTTCTATCAATATAACAAAACATAATTCTACTGCCATTTTTAAAAAAAACTAAATGTAAAATTACACGACCTCTACTTTAGAATACATACATTGTATATGTTAATTTTTACCTTCTTTTTCTGACATCCCTTCCATGTCCTGAAAGGTCTTTTCGGCATCTATTACATGGCATGTACTGGGATTACACAGCGTGTAACCACAAGTCAAGTTGTGTTACAGTCCTATAGCTAACACTAGCCTAGTTTTTCCTCCTTTTTATTTTGTACAAACCAAAAAGAAAAATATATGTACATCAATGGAAGTACTAGGTTTTTATAAACTTTAACCCTTAATGAAATCCATCCCCGAATTTCCCTTCCAATGGTGATGTATAAATATCTAATAAAAAGTCCAGCCACTATGATCCATCATTGGCCACCCTCTCTCAGGTCTCATCTGGTACTTGGTCACACTTCCATAGAACACATACTAAAGGAAATGACCATCCATAGAGAACCTTCATAATACAATCCACAATTCATATAGGATGCTTCTCAACGGATACATTTACCTATAACACAACCTCCTTGGGTAGAAAAGTGTGATACATGTCTAAAAAGTAACATCAAAATTGGGAAACAAGAAATACGTCATGTATATCCTAATTTCTCATACAAATCTAACCTTGTCTTCTGATCCATTTATGTCCCGACCTTGGTGAAGCATGTAGTAAAACATTATCTCCAACATAGAACTCTAGAGGTCATCTGTGGTGATTAATGTATGATTTATGTTGAGACTATGCAGTATCCATATACTTACAAATCAACTGCACCTGCTCAGTAGTCTCCTGGACAAGGAAAAGTCCTAGCATAGCTGCTTCTCCTGCCCCTTCCAACACAGGGGTGATCGAAATAGTTTATAGTAAAAAAGCCTAATATAGACCCATCTGAATAGTAGCATTAATGATATTGTTATAAGAGAACTCAACTAGGGTTATGTGTCTCTAACAAGAACCCTATAAATCCAAGATGCATTCCCGTAGCAGGTCCTCCAACACCTGAATCATTCTCTCTCACTGGTCATCTTTGTGGGGGTGGTAAGTTATGCTCATAAGAACCTATGTACCCAACTCCCTCTATAACCTTTCTAGAAATATGTTGTAAACTAGACATACCTATCTTAATCGATTGTTTTCGAGACCAAATTCACCCATACAATCTCACATATGTAAAACCTCTTAATCTAATCAACACTAAGGGTTTCCTTAATCAGAAGGAAATATGCATCCTTCATGTACCTATTAAGAACAACTCACATAGCATCGTTTCCATGAAAAAACCACTATTGGAAAACACCACAAAGTATTCCCCTAAAAAGTCTAGTGATGCTGCCAGTTTGATTTCCTTTCACTGGGAAAGCCCAAAAACATATTTGGTCATAACAGCGACCTCACATTATGGAATGGTCAATCCCTAATCGACCTCATCAAAATTGGTCACATAAACTTCCATCAAAATGCATTGGTGAATTTCCCACCACAACCACCTTAAATTGGAAATGTGTTCAATCTAGTTTATTAAAACCATACATTTGGAACAATTAGTATAACACATCAATCAATCAATGGATGACTTATCACGAAAACACAGGGCTTAGGAGACGGGCATGTTACAATAGAAACAAAAAACCTTCACCTATGGAACAACATGCCCACAACAATCCCATTCACCGAATCCCATATGTATCTTTCATTAAAGCTCATTTTTAAACCATCCCCTAAGAATTTAAAATGGTCCTGCCACTACAGGATTAAAAGTGAAATCTAGATCCATCCCACATGAATCATTACCTAATTTTAAGAACCACATCCGAGACCAACTATAAGTTCGATAAAACCATAGATTCATCAACCCAGAGTCCAAAGAACTCACCAAGGTGGTCTATACTCTACATTACAAGTAATATGTTGGTACAAGGCCAAAAGTTCACATAAGAACACTAATTGAACCCAGAGTGGAATCTGACTCATGGTGACGTCATGGAAAATAACAGGCTTCTAGTACACAACACAAAAAATAGATCAAGAACTTGCCTAATGGATTTCTACTTTAGTACGTTGTACAATTGATGATTTCATAGTGCATCTGGGATGATGTAAATATAGGTGAAAGGATTTTATATTAATAAATATAACACTAAGGGGATCTCAAGGATTCCCAAAATAGGATAGTTGAAGAAATACTAGTCAGCCTCCTAAAATAAACTCACCTTCACTTTCAAACACATTGTCATTTAACCAACCATAATTATTTTAACCCAAGACACTTACATGATAGCTCATGCATAACAACTGATGTCGGTCCATGATCATCATTTCATCCAAGGGCTAAGCAGAATTCAAAACGCAAAAATTTCTTACTTCCAACAAGCATGAACATGAAATAAGACTCTCAAATCTCAGAGGCCTTCATGTAGAATAAAACATTTTTGAATGGTCCATGTTGGTGATCATTCTTCATGGATGGAAACATTTAAATATAACCTTCAGGGATTTACCCACCTTATAGTATCTTAGAAATCCTAAATAAATAAAATCTACCCTCAAATGTGCTAGTTCAGACCCATCCTAAATGCAGATGTTTCATTCCATGAACTGTGCTCAGCACATCTTATCACATGGAATGAAAAATGAAATTAAACCGACCTAAATATCAAAACACCATCATTCAAGAAATACTCAAGAGTAGTGGGACGAATTTGGGTCCATAACTCTAAGGTCACTCTACTCAAATATTTCCTGAGAACATAAACAACATATCAAATATCAACAATTTAACCTAAATAAAAGACTTGTTATAGCATTTAACACTCAATGGGTACCATGTATGTCAACATATACTACATAGAGGTTATACAAGAAAATGGAACATTCTTCTTACTATTCATAGTTTTTTCACCTATGCATCCTCATACTAGAAGGCTCACATAAGAACTATCTTAAAAGAACATTTTTTACACACCCATTTACACAAATGAAAACATACAAGGTCAACCATCACTTAAAGAATGAAAGGATCATATGAATTTTTAATTAGGTTACCATGCTTGAGGCATGTCTAACCTACTAAACCAAGAGTTATTTAATGCTTGTTCCCACATCCGGGGTCAAGATACAAAAAACACACATCCAAACAAGGGTTTACTTTATAAAAACCAAACGTCTTACCAGGGCCAATGAAACCTAAGTGGCACCAACATCAGAATTCTCACAGCATAGATCAAGGCACAATCTCTATGGGTGTTGACTACAATGAGCTAGCCCCTTATGAAGAATAATCATCGACCCCAATCATTAGGTAACACAAAAAAATGTTCCCACTAGGCTCTGGAGGCCTTTTTATATAATCCAATTCTAAAAGAAAAAACCTATGGATGATCACTCATGTCTCTATTAAAAGGTATATCTACAAAACAGTTAAACTATACTTAAAATAGGGTCTAAGAAAAGGGCACCACATTTGGATTCAAAATAAATTCTTTTTATTAATTGTTTTCTTCCCTAAACATTTGATATAATTTAATGAAAACATCAAGAACCATTCAATAAAACTATGCACTTGGAAACAACATTATCTAATAGCTCAAAGAAAAAATGCATGTTTCGTCAACTTCCATTTAAAAAATTTAACACCCTTTAAAATCCATATCAAACGACAATTTAGTATTTCTTTTCCTTTTTATCAAACAAGACGACCAATGAGTGTCTTTAAAAACAAGATGATCTCACATTTTATAAGCATAGATTTCAATATAGGATAGGTCAACACCTTTATCTTGGCACTCACCCCTCTTCCTAACCATGGGTCATGTCTAGGTGTCAAACAACTAGAGATTCTACCAAAAAACAACTACTAAGGTCTACTCTAGTCAAGTAAAACCCTGAGAGGTATCTTACTTGGGTCGTCTAGTTGAAAATGAGTCAATGCATCATACACAAGATCATTATCTTAAAAGTAAAAGGAGGTATCTTATAAGGGATCCTCAAATGATGAACTATAGACAAATCCATCAATAAAGATCCTAAAAAATGGTACACAGAAGAGGGATCCTACAAGGGAATCCCTAGAATATAATAGTTCATAAGAGATAGCTCACAGCTCATTTCAGATCATATGTCCCAACTTGGTTGGTCCAAACACCCAACTAATATTTCACACTATTGTCTCACTCTTAGGAGACAACTAAAAATAGTAACTAGATGAAGAACCTATCTATTAGATAGAAGCACCAAAACACCCCTTAGAAGTCATCATAATTCTCCATGAGATTCACCATTATTATCTACATGTAAAACTAATCATTAAGGCATATTAGTTAGACCAAAAATAAAAATGGTGAATTTAAATAGGAGAAGAAAATCCTAAAAGGATGCAAAAAGAGGAATACATGGTATATAGAAACCATACATGACCTGTAACCTCAAGCTCTCACATGGTTGTCTGGGCATGTAAAAAACATAGATACATGACATGTAAGGTTGTTACATGGAGTATAGTCAAGTATCCCCTTCTGGAAATGTACTTTTATGTGTACAAGGCCACATGGGGTTTACCTGTGTAAAACTACCTGGTGTGTACATTAAAGTCCATGACCTGGACTATCCAAGAACCATCATTCCATGTTGTTTCTCACATAGCCATACAAATGGTCAACTACCAAAAGATGTCCACTCATAGTACACGGTGTGTACATAAGAATAGCATTTCTTCCTGAATATAAGAACACATAGCTTGTGTTCATAGAACCATATGCCATATTTTCTGGGTTTCTTAGCAGGAAATCACTGAAACATCCTCGAAAACCCCCATTTTTGAAATTTAATCCAAATTTATTGCAAATTCCGATCCATGGGGGCCCATACTCCATGTGAATCAAAGCATGGAATCCACCTGTTTCACATTATAACATGTTTTAATACAAGGTCAGAACATGATCTCCCAAATTCCAATCCAATAGGACCCATAATCCTCAGGGACCAAATATTGGAATCATTTCAATTAGAACCATAACAAGTACCAATACACATATTACGAAAACATGCATATCTATCATGGTACCTCTCACAATAGTATGAAAATATAGCATGACTTATATCACAAAAGAATGCAATCAGTAATGCTCTCTAAAAGGAATGGAATGAATGGATGCCATGTGTTTTGTAAAAAGTGTCTATATGATGCATGAGATGGAATATTCTCATCTAACAGGGTTTCAAAAAAATAGAACAATAATGATATCAAAAAAAATATAAGTGTGTCACTTAATAGTGAATTCGAATCAATTTTAATAGCTCAAAATTCAAGAATCACAATTCAATTCGAGGTAATTTGTATTTCACCAATACGCAGGGTAGCTACTCCCAGGAACAACTGATTTAAAATTTCCATTTTATTTCTATCTATTCCCATCATTTCCTAATAATAATAAAAATTATAAAACAAAGGATCCAATACCACCTTGTAACATCCCAAATCCGGATTCCACTTAATGTTTCCCCATATGTGGTTGGACCAATGGCCTAAAGCACAATTCCCCAAATGTGATTGGATGCCACCATGAAGCGAGGTCCTTAGTGTGTTAGTGGGGAAACTATTCCCTCATTGCACGAGTATAACACAATGGAATAAAATAATAAATCAATAGTTGAATTAGTATTACCATACCACATAAGTAAACAACAGAATACTTACAATAAAGAACCAGATGCCATAGCCTAAAAAAGATGATATTACATATTGCATGTTCTAGGAAAACATAAAAAACCTGTCACACTACAGTAATACATGACATGATTTCGGACAGTACAAATAGAAAAAGAAAAGAAACTCAGAAGCATCACAAGCCTCAGCTTGGTCCCAAGCTCTCCTGGTCCTAAGAAGATTATCAATTACCTGTAGAAGGGCTCTTTCCCTTATCAGCACCTGCAACAATATAATCTTCTTATGCCCAACAACATGACTAAAACATGGTGTGATAATAAATCCCAGTAGGCAGTAACTAATGGTTTGTTCTAATATGTTAGCGAACATATACAACATGTAGTGTACAATAATGAAAATAATAATCTAGGATGTACTAAAAAGTAAATAGATGCATAAGAATTGGTTTCCATTTATAATAATTTGATGTATAAAAATAATTTAATTACATTGAATTATATAAGTCTCGAGATATCTGACCTAGTCTTGATGTTCCACGTATAAAAGTAAGCACAATAAATTCCCCAGAAGACCATCCAAGAAAGCATTAGTAAGGACCAAATCCCTGCTTGTGAGTTGTCTTGGAAAATGTGTCATAAGATATTACATTTCAATGTTCAATTTAAAACCAAATACCATCCTTTAAATTCCTAATTTTGAATTCAATTATCACTCCAAATAAAATTACACCAATATCTTACATTCCCTTTTTGGCGTTCCTCTCACAAACCTGGCATCACTCGAGGTGTGGTAACCGTATATGCCAACTAATCAAGTCCCTGGAGGCCCTATAAATAATCCCCATGTATCAATCATGACATATGAATATTTCCAATAAAGTTTATTCATGGCATCCCTCAATGATCCATAATTCACCCAGCATATAATTAAAGCATCTATGAGCCCAACTAACACATCTTTGGCTGGCTCATGACAAAATAGTAATTACCCCATTTGTCCATCCATGGAATTATAACATGAATCCATGGTTCACCCCAAGGTAAGAGGTACAATATTCATTTGATCCCATCCATGTAATTCTAATTGAATCCTTGGTTCACCCATTTCTATTTACTCTTTAATCATTCCTGATTAAATTTAACATTTTATTAGGAATGGAAAGGTCAAAGTGCAAAAACTTCCAATATAACTCAAGCATGAACCATCCTCATAATTATTTTATTTTCAATTACTCACATGGAACAATTCCCATAATCTGAAACACATCTCAATTAAACTATTACATTGCTTAATCATTAATAAACTCACATTGGCACATGTCATATAAAATGAAAGTCATGAAAATTAAACTATTACATGGTTTACACATTAATAAATTCACATGGGAACAATTCAAATTACAATAATATCATGTAATCTAAACTTTTACAAGGCCTTAACATAACCTAAATCATATCATAAGGTTCCAAATTAGAGCAAAACATTCCAAATATTCTTAAACAAGCATTTTCATAACATGGGGAATGGGGAAAATCACTAATCCCAAACGCTTTTTCAAAACAATTTCAATTAAACACAATTTAAATTAAATTATAAATTCAATTCATTTTTAAAACCCAATAAAGGGAAAATATAGTATTTCCCATAAGCAATCTAGGCCAAATGGCCATAAATGATCATACAAGGGAACAGACACATAGGGGTGGACCCTAATAAAGGTAAAAACCCCCTAAACATGCTTCAAAACACATAATCAGTTACCTAAACAATAATATACAAACAAATTATGCAATTATCATTCAATGAAACACCCAATAAATGGGATCACGATACTCTTTCATATATAAACATCTTGACAATTTGAGAAAGGCATGAGAACACCTACCTCGTACTCATATTACTCTCCTCGTTTAGCGTCAGCCTCTAATTTTACCTGGAATGGAGTTGGTCTAAAAAATAAGCATAATATCCAATGAATATATAAATAGATAGAGAGAAGAAATCATGATGAACAACTCATGTTGATTCGAGAACTCATCGATTGGATTCTAATTCCTATGGCAGTGTTCAAATAGGAGTTTGGCTGACAAATCGAGAGGGAAATCATCATCCCGCACTGTTGTTCATGAACCCGGAGATAGACCTCCATCCTTATGATAAAAAATGAGGTTACATCCATTTTTAACAAAGACACATGTGGCATCTGCATGAGAATTCATGTCTTGTAAATGCTGATTTTGCAATTCTTCTACTAAAATCTCTTCCACATCATAAAAGTTTCTTCTGATATCGATTACCCAGTTTTTACTAGTATTACACATCATGTAACCCCCAGTCACGTTGTCTAAAAGTCCTTCAGCCAACACTAGAAACGTTTTTACTCCTTTTCCTTAGTTAAAAAACGAAATAAAAAGATTTTTACTTCAAGGTAAGAACCATGTTCATACAATAGACTCTTATTAATAAACAATTTCATTAATAATTCAACAATTTGTGTCCATAATTATGGTATTATATCAAGTTTCATATGATATTAATTCATTTAAAGAGGAAAAATAATATGATAAAGTAGTATCCCAAACCCAAGACTCTACTATGTAGGTAAACACAGAACCACATTTAAAAAAATCATCATAATCCATAAAACTTATGGGAAATTACTTCAAAAATATATTATATTCACAAAATTACCAAATAATAAAATTTAAAAATTATAATATTATTCCTAATATATCTCATAATAAAATAGAAATATCATTCACCAATGAACCCCACACCACCACCATCTATGTTAGAGAAAATACCCCTCACATGATAGACATTAAAAAGACCTCATATATATATAACCAAATCAATAATAAAATTAAATAATATTTCTTCACCCATTTTATAAAAGGACCATATGATAAGATATTTCATCCCACATCCAATTCATAAAAAAAATATACATGAAAATATTATTTGACCTTAAATTAGAGTAGTCATTATAACTGTCATTTGAAGCTTATCTACCTATGTTTATTAACCATGTACATCGGAAAATATAAAAAAGAAATTAAAATAATTTTTATTAGTGAAAACAAAATAAATAATATATTAAATGAAATATATACCTGATACCATTATTTATCCCTAATCCTTTTAAACATACATAGCTATGTATTATACACCACTAACTCCTCAAACTTGTCACCCAGAATTCCTATATATACATCCACTGTACTTAGATCTCTATATAAAGTCACGTTATTCTCATCCGTGATATTTTATCTAAATATATATATAGGCTAATTGTTCCAATTGTTACCTAAAATGTTATTGATATAAAAAATAATTTATAAATGTGTAAAAAACAATAGTGTGGAATTTTAATAGCCACACTCTACTTAGGAATCCTCTAAAAACACTAAAAAATTGGCAATATGATTGTTTAATTACTATATAAAAAAAATCTCTAATTTTTTATAAAATAACCATGTAAAATAATTACGATTTCATAAGAATTGTATTTTGATAATAACTAGTTATTAATAATTTCTTCATAATCTTAAAAATCTATGTTTTAATCTACTCCTATAATAAATTTTCAAGGACATTTTGATAAATAGCCCAAATTGGTTAATATATTATCTAGTATTTAATAATTTTATAATACCTTCATAAGTGAACATGATGAATTGATTTACAACTTCCTTAAATCTATCATAATAGTGAAATTTTAAGAAGGGGATGTTAACTTTTCATTTTTAGTGATATTTTGAGAATAATGTATAAGACCTATAATACTCACATAAAACATCCATATAGAATAAATCACATGTTAAGTAACTATGAGATCCTACTTTACCTAATCTCTCAGATACTTATATAAAAACTCTTTTATGAACAACATTGAGAATTGGGGTCATGCAATACTAGAGACACGATAATCTCCTAAAATGGAATACACCATTAAAATTGCAAAAGATGAGATAAACTCAATGTAAAATTAAGATATTATCCATCCCATATATATATGTAATATAATTTAATAATATCCTTTTTAAAATAGTATTCAATATCATTACAATAAATAAAACCACTCATACGATGGCATGTTTTTCTTCTAGAACTCGTTTATGGACATGAATTCCACACATATATTCTGGTATAACTTCTAAAAGACCACCTCAAGTTCATGATACTCTAACTCATTTTTAGCCACATGATATAATAATTTAAAATACATATGTGTGAGTAATGTTTTAAAAACCACCTCATCATTCACCCTAATAATAACCACGAACAAATATAAAGAACATCAATTAATCATGTGCTGAGAATATATGATTCATAAATCCATGGTTATAAAGAATAAATTATTACAATATTCTATTTTATGAGTGTTATCTATAGGTAAATCGAGTCACTACATAGATTAATGGGTCCCATTTAATTCAAAACGTTTATATTGTGTACCTTACACTATATGTTCAT
The DNA here is from genome assembly GCA_963277665.1 of Viscum album. Classification (NCBI taxonomy): domain Eukaryota; kingdom Viridiplantae; phylum Streptophyta; class Magnoliopsida; order Santalales; family Viscaceae; genus Viscum; species Viscum album. The sequence goes on along the minus strand of OY728145.1, from coordinate 1,077,174,061 downwards.
GAAATACTACACCCTTTCCAACTATGGAATCCATAATAGAATGAGCTTGATAATCCATAGAATATTATACTCATAAATAAAATTATATCATGACCCATCCATACATGAAGTGAACTTGATCCAAAATAGAAATTGAGTGTGACCACCAATGATCGCCTTCAATTATTCATGGTTTGGTGACTATTACCAAGGGTATATTTTCAGAAATATTTTAAGGAATTAAAATTTTAAAAAAATATCTTCACATCCCAATAATAATATCAAAAAATATCTTAACAACAAATATTTGATTAATTTATAATGAAATTTCATCATTTTAATGGAAAGAAATATGAAGGATAAAAATTACCACAGGTCGGAATAACTCCACCATACTACTGGAAATATTAAATATATAACATCCCTACATAAAATAAGGTAATAAACAACCACACATTTAGTAAAACCAACAATTAACATTAATTCCATGCCCCAAAATCAATTCCCCAACATTATTAAAAAACCAAATCTATAAATATAACGAAAACAACAATATACTAGAAAAGTTGAGGGAAAACACCTTTATTAAAAAGAAAAAAACACACAAACCCTTTTAAAAATGAAAACAACAATATACTATATAAGAAATGTATTTTATTACCATAAACATGTATGAAACACATTTTAAAATAAAACATCTAGAAATCCTTCCTATAATAGGGACTCTTGTGATTAGTATGTATCCATCATCGAGGCCTCTCATATCTTCAATCAACCAATTACATATAATTGTTGTGACACTCTCCACTCATAGGATATCTACATATGTATTGATATCTATAAATACATATAACACCCACATCAATATAGCTTTACTAAGGAATAGTGGTTCATCAATTGATCACATATAGGGGATATTTTTTTTATTTTCATTCATAAGGAATCTATACACTTGAAAATATACTTTTGTGATTATATCCCCACCACATATCGAAAACTATCCCAAAAATATAGCCATATCATTGAAATCCTCATCATTATGCAAAAAATATGGATTCAAATCCCAAATATCAATTTTATATCATACCTTATATAACAAAATATGATCCTATAAACATGTTACGATGATTAAATATTAGTATTTTTCATTGATAACCCAATTTCACCTAGGTATTCAACAATATTGATATTAATTCTTTGATAATCACATCACAAATATTAATCATATACTAAATATTAACATTGTCTACAATAATTTTTGGTACCATATCATGTTAGTAAACCCCTACCATAATGGTCCCTTTATCCAAAATAAATTTCTATAATGAATACTATTTAATCACATAATAAAGAAGAAATGGTTATTGATTTACACGACCCCTGTGTTGTTATATAATTTCATAATGACTATGTAGAATAACCTAAGAGAAAATAATATTACACCACTATGTTACTCACTAATACAACATTAAAATCACCCTTATATGACATTAAAAATGTGATATTTATCTTGATCTTCCTGACACACATAACCAAATCTTCTTGTGATATTAAATTAAATTTAGTATAATTATTTATGACATGGAAAACATGAGAAAAATATTGTATAAACAATATTTTCACCAACTAATGATTATTTATAAGTTATTAAAAAAATTCCTTCCAATCATAACTACAATATAATAGAATAATCACATATATAAAATGAATAAATAATACAACTCAATTGATCATAAACATATACCTTTATAATCACCCTGATTGAATTTTCCTAATTTGTTCCATGAATATTAAAATGTTTGATTAATTCACTAGATATTATTATATGAATGTTTTACACATTCAAAGAATATTTTTAATTCATTTCAATTATTTAATGAACTTTTTCATTTTTATAAAACTATTAAAAAACAACCTAATTATAATAAATTTAAATAACATATTAAATATATTTTAGTTATATATATCATTCAATTTACAATAATCATCATGAACATAAATTATCTTGAATATATACACATTATTAAACAACAAATAATATAAATATAGAATGGTTAATTATATATAGGTATCTTGAGTCACACAACTCATTTATACAATGGCATCATATATTCAATTGTCAACATTCATTAATATAGTCTCATTCTTTAGCCACATCCCCTAAATACATTGTGACATATAGATTCCACATAATTATATATTAGAGAATATAGAAAGGTGATAAATGCATTGGTATAAAATAGATGAAATCAGAGTATAAAATCTATCATTAATAAAAATCAATTAATCATCAATTAATGTTCCAATAGCAACTGTTGACATTCCCATGTCAAACCACATCAGAAATATGCTAACAAGGCCATTACACATATCATATATTAATTGTTTCTTTTCACTTATTCCCCAAATATCTCATGCAAAAGTCCCAAAAATAGGCCAAATCATTTATTTTATAAAAATAATCCATTAAAAACAATTAAATAAATCAATCAATTATTTAATAAATTTAAAACCCCCTTTATTTTAAAAAAAAAGTACAACCATCAAAGAAAATTAAAAAAATTCTTTTGAAAGGTTAGAATCATATCCCAAATAGAATGAAAGGCTATAATTTTAATTCCATGATAAGAAGATTTACCATTTTACATTTATAGCCATCAATAATAATGCATTTTTATGAATTTAAATAACTGTAGAACACATACTTTCAAGGTCCCAATAATTATATAAAAATAAAATATAATTTATTTTTAATTAAAAACTTTTATAAGTTATAAATATTTTTTAATCGTTTAAAACAATCTAAATGATCTAAAATAATAATTAAATGATTATGCAAATTGTTTTTTTACCAATAAAAACTAACCATGTATCAATTTTATGTGATATTTGTTCAGAATTAAATAATGAAAATATTTACTATTATAACACTATTTTATGTTCAAAATATTATTATGAAAAAAATAATAAAATACGTTTTGATTTTCATTTATATTTTGGTCAAAGACCCTCAATTTTATTTTTTATCATAAGGAAAAACCTCACATTCATATGGTATGTTCTATGTAAAAAAATATCCATTGTTCATTTATTTATTTTTTATGTTCTTTTCCAGTCAAATCATCAAAACAATGATAATGGACATATATTGTCATAAAAATTTTGAATAATGAAAATTAATTACTTTGTGAAATTAAGAATCTAAAAAATGTAAATATAATTTTGTGCCATGTAAAAATTGGTCCAAAACATAGTTTCTTAGTTAAAAATCATCTTATTTTCAAATCAAGAATATTATAATAAAATATAGGAAAGAGAACTTCAAGTTTCATATAAATTCAATAAAAGTACAATAGAGGAACTTCTCAATTATGGAATCAAACCAAAAATTTCACCAATAAGAGAAATAACATAAATGAATTAGTGTGTATTTCTTATATTTTTAACTCTTTTAGTCTAAAAATGTGTTTCATGTTGTTAAAAAATTGTAAATTAGTGTGAGTTGTTTTAAAATATAAGAACAAGACCAATGAGTTATTTTCAATAAGTATGAATAATCTATAGATTCTTTTTATGTATGTTGCAATTAAAATTGTTAATTTTTTATTGTTTAATTTAAAACTCCAATAAATTAAAATTTCTTATCATGTAGGGAAAATTGATAAAATGAGATTGGATGTCTAATAAATTTTGGATAACAATATTTGATTATTTTTTTACCAGTAGTTATATAAAAAATGACCATATTTAATTTTTTTAATTTTCAATTATTAAAGGTATATTTATTGAGTGTTGACTCATTTTGGGTTTCAAACATTCATGAAATGATTAATCTTGATTAAAAAAACTAAATATGTCCAAAATGTTATTAAAATTTACTAGAAATTTATTTTTGGAATATTGTAAAAAAATCCATAGAATTATATGATGTGATTCACTATGAATGATCCATGGTGACTTATTAGAATTCCAACTCAATTTATTTATGTTTTTTATAAGGGAGTTAATTCCAATAAACATGGTGAAATTTCCATTGCAATTCTATAAAATTACTTGGGGGATTATTTTCCTAAATAAAAAATAATTATTTCAATATAATATTTAATGATTCAAAAATCAAATGATGTAAATTTATGAATATTTTATCCTTTATGAAGGGGTACCAAATGATTAAAACCAAAATCAAAATCTTCGAATATTGAAACTTGTCTAGAAAATGTTCATTTATTATTTTATGATATGTAGTAACATAACCTTTTTCAATCCTAAGTATGATAGATTATAAAATATTTTAAATATGATTGATTAAATAAAAACCTTATGATACTTAGTTTTTATACCGACCTATTTGTATGAATTTCATTACCAAAAGAACATTCAATTACGTCATTCATATTATTAACTATTTCAGTCAATTCACAGCAGAGTTGATTTATATAAATAGATATATGCTATTATGTAAAATTAAGGAAGTCACATCATATAAATTCACTTATTACATTTATTTTAATCAAGGAACACACATAGAAGATAACATTATGCTATATGACCAAAATATATGAAGTACTATGGTAAAATGACATAAATTATTCCATTGAATCTCTATCACATGGTTATAATGATGAATCCATATTTAATAATCTATAGTTAAAAACATTTTGACAGTCTATCAAATTTAATATTAAAAATATCACATGCACCATATGGTGATATAATATAAAAATAACGATTATATCATTACAAAAGCATAGTCTTTTTATTGGTAGAAATATAAAATATTAATTGAATATTATATTAAATTTAACATTTGTTGGGAAGAACTGGTATACATTATATTAGTTATATAGTGTCATTATGTCATGGTGACATCTACCACATTATGGTTTTCTAGTGTTTATATAAAAATCTAATTTATTTATTTTTAATTATAAATTATTATTTATTAATTTTTTGTAATTCTCATTTCCATGATATAGATTTTTTGGAGCATTTCTAGTCTAATATAATTATTTTATAAGACAAATAATAATTATAAATTATTGTACATTTCATTATTTATAATATCTTATCTTAATATGTTTCAATTAGTGTTAATTTATGTTTATTCAATGATGATTGATAATTCACTTAAATGTTATGGGATTAGAAGTATTGGAATGTATTTATAATTATTATTGAAAATTAAATTCTAAATTTTTAAATTAACTAATTTATATCAATGTATATTATTTTATCACATTTATATTTAATTATTATAAAATGGTTGCTATTAAGGGTAGAAATTAAAGATAATTTAGTGAATTAATCTATGAAAAATATTGTGTTTTCTCCATTATACAATTATTGGAACATTAATGAACAATGGTTAATTTTATTCATGTTCCAGTAGAACGTAGATTATTAAAATAGTTATAGTGGATTTGAAAATATTTAATATAGTTACAATTATATTCATATAACTAAATATTTTATTTCAATACATATATTAAGGATATTAAATACTTAGAAAAATCTATCTTTCAAAATTAAACCCATACTTCTTCTTCTAAAAAATATTTATAAAAATATATATATATTACCTTTGAAAATAGATCATAATGTTTTCATTGTTATGATTGATTTAGAAATTAATGAATTTTATGTTTTCAAATATTTTTTATTCTAATGGAATTGTTATCATACAAATAAATAAATTACATTATTTTAGAATAGTTATTAAAAATATAAATTATTAATTTATATAATATGACCAAATCAATGGGAGTTGATCAAATCTATGTACATTTCTTACTTTTTTCATATCTATACAAGAGAAATAAAAATATTTTTTTTAAATTCTGTAATTGATTAATGGAATTACTTTTGAATATAATTTTTTTATATTCTAATTATTTTTTATTATGTTACATTTCTATTTTCTCACATAAAAAGGATATGTTAATAAAAAAATCATCACATGATGAATGAGTAATGAAATTAATGACCTATTTGTCTATATCCCTATAATCGAGTAATCCATTTTCAACAACAATGAATCCTCATAAATGAAGCGGAATCCACTAGATGTTTAATATGACTTTATAATATAGTATCCTTTTCAAATTACTCATCATATAAAAAATAAAAATGTAATTATACTAATATCATCGATTAAGAATTAATATTCATTGATTATATATTGTGTGGAAATGTGTGGCCACCATGTTGAGAAAGAAAATTGACATCATGTTATGTGTATGAAAAATGATATAGAAAATAAGGAATGTTTTTGGAATGAAACATTAATATCCACATATTCACTATTAATAGATTCTATATAATTATGACATAATGAATTTTAATTGAAAATCAGATAATATAATAAGGTTAAAATCATTACCTATTAATTTTAATGATTAATATATATATTTCTAAAATTAATTAAAAATAGGTATATAACTATCACATGTCATTTGTTAATTTCCTTTTTTATTATTTATTTTATTGGTTTTTAACGTAGACCCTTCATTTCTAATGGTGTCCTGGAGTTTCAGAGGGCCTAGGGAAGTTTGTAGTGCTGGAATATACATGATGTATTATTTCACATCGTGATAGATGGCTTCATCACATGAACCACTTTTGTACAGCTCTCTTCAATCTCATCTTGAATCCTTCAGAATCAATTAATTTTATTTAATATAGTTTAATAGATTGATTATTTAAGGATAAATTCCATCCATGTCACGAACTATCCATCAGGGCAGTGTCATGACTATACCAAGCCCGCCTTCCATAGGCCAGGGGTTGGTGACAAGAATGAGAAATGAAAATCCAAAAAAGGGAAGATATTTCCTTCAAACCGGTACACACACAGAATAAGTACACAACAAAATAAAAACACAAAGTATAACATCTGATAGTAAAAGTTTGAATAGAAAGTAAAAAGGTCAAGTATATAAACAGAACTAAAAATAATGAACATCAAAAAGTAAAAAACCTTCTCTGAAGGTCGTCCACCAAGGATCCTACCTGAAGGGTAGGAATTGCTCTTCGTCTATCGTCACCGCCACTCACCACGTCTATCAATCACCTCTAGGAACCTTCTAGCCCTGGCTCAATAAGTCTCAGTCGTGTTTTTCATCGTCTGCACAAGAAACAAAAAGTTGAGGCTGAATCCCATGTAGGGCTAAGTATAACAATACCCAGAAGAGACCCCGAGACCCACGAAGGTCTCCAAGAATTCCACAAAGTAAAAACCACAATGCATGATCTCCATCATAAAGCATAATTAAAATACATCTCACACCAGGTATACAACATCGAGAATAGGAATAATGATAATTAGTGTTGAGCTACATAATTTTATTCTATTGAGAGTTTCTACTGCTGATCCATAAAGGGTCTATCTACTGTTGATCCACAAAAGGTCGCTCTACTACCGATCCAAAAAGGGTCACAATACTGCCGATCCACAGAGGGTCTCACTGCTACCGATCCATAGAGGGTCTCTCTCATGTAGATCCGTACGGAGGGTCACGCTACTACTGATCCATGGAGGATCGCTCTCATGTCGATCCATGGAGGGTCTCTCTTCACTTGACAGCCAGCCACAAGATTCCCACACATAATGCACTTGAGTTCTGTAGGTTCTTCTCCTCAAGATATTGGTTGTACCTCAACTGGAAATAAGTCCCATGAAGATGTAACCCAAAGGACCATCTTGTAATATGGTTACTAAGGTGACAGACGGTGCGTAGATCAGAGGCCCAGTCTGTAAGATATAAGCAAAAAGGTAAAAAGGGGCTAGTTGGATTCGACTCTGATCCAACCCGATTGTACTCCAAATTTCACCAAAACCCATGTGAAATGGAGTCAGTTGGGTCCAGGTAGTGTAGGGGTCCGGTAGGGGTCCGGTCCATTGGGCCCGTAGGTCTGGTCTGACTCACATGTATAGCATGGTCGTCGAATCTGGTCGGGTCACCGGGTCTGACACGACTCATGGGTCCAGACCGCATCGAAACCCCAGCCCGTATGCTGGCCAGTTGAGCTTGACCGGACATAACACATCTGGTTCTCCCAGATAATGGCGCCAATGGTGCACCACCCCTCCTCTAGAAATTACTGGAATGAGTCGGTCGTTGCGCCAGTCGAGTGGCCAAGCGGGATTCTCTGTCTCCCGTGTGGCGCATGGCATCGCGCCTTCCACCCACTGTGGCCATCCGGCTATGGCTCCTACCATCACGGTTCCTACGGGTGCCACTTCTCCATGCGGTCGGCACGTGCCGGCAGCCCCTGCACCGGTGGTGCCTACCGGCGGCATCTTCCTTGGGCCACTAGAGATGCTTTTGTGGTCAGTTTTCCTTCATGACTACGCCTACAGGCCTCTCAGGTCACTGGCTTCCCTAAGAAGCCTGCAAAGTCACCTTTCCACCATGTTGCATAGTCTCCCACGAAGAACGCACAAAACTCAATAACGATACAGGATCTGAGCCTTGTTCATATTGTCATGCGCCCTTCGCATTAGATTTTTATCATAGGGTTGGAATAATAATCGTTATACGATTAAGAAAAAACCCCAAAGTGTAACCCTGCAATAACCCCCCCCCCTAAATAAAAATGAATCTAGGATCAACCCATTGGTCAGTTGATCCACGTTCTTCATATTATTCAAGAACGGGAGAAGAGGTATATAAAACACATAAATCCGCTACCTAGATTTGGTAGAATCTATTGTGGATGAAGGAAGGAATATTCGTTCAATGTTATTTATCATTGTTTATCAATGTTCTGTTTGAGTTCTCTAATGGTCGTTGATCGATCATTGTTCTTCATTGGAGGGTGACATTGTCAGCATATAGGCCGAGCTTTCTCCTATGGTTTGGGAATTATCATACCAATGGTATGATTAATAAATGAATTAATCCACACATAGTGTTCATTATTATGCTTCATTAAGGAATCTTAGTTAATGAACCCATTAAACACACAGTCATTGTGGTTTCACAAACAAAGTAACAGGTCATTTATTGATCTTCATTTAATGATTGTCATTACACTGTAGTCCCACCAACCATTTCTCAACATTTGAAGAAGAATAAAATAACTCAGAGATATTTTATTATTATTTTTTCAAAAATCCATAAATTATCTGTTTCGTACGACCCTTTTAATTCGATGTTAAGAATCGCCTATGTGAATCCCAGCACAATAAATTATACTGTTCTCTCAGATTTAAAATCTAGGCACCAGTTTAGAAGATATAAAAAACCCACCTGCATGTTTACTGAACGTACCTTAAAAATAGTCATAAATTCTTTCTGGGATCTCTGGGCCTCAGAATCATGTTCCGTCAAATTTTCTAGTCTAAAAAAATCCATATAATTAAAAAAATTAATTAAAATTTATGGGTCTATACTTTCTCCCCACCTAAGGGATTTACATCTCCAAAATCCACATCAAAATCTATTTAAATATATTGGGGTACTGAGTATGAATCTAAGCCTCTCGCTCTCATATACTCTCCTTAAGGTTCTCGTGCTACCACCAAAATTGCATGAGAGGGATCAACTGTCCATGAAGGACCCGCTCCTATCGATCCTCTATCTCTGTAGGTAACTTCGTAAAAGTCACCCCATTGTTAATGTCCATCTCGCCCCAGTCGATGATGTGTGATGGGTCATGCACGTATCTCCTGGACTAATACATGTAGAAAACATTATGCACTCAATGCATCTGTGGGGGAAGTGCTTGGTGGTACGCCACCTCTCCAACTCTACTCAGGATTTGGAATGGTCTGATTAACCTCCGTGATAACTTGCCACCCCAGCCAAATCTCTACAATCCTCATAGAGGTGAGACCTGGAGGAAAAAATGACTACCCTCCTCAACCTCCAAGGGTCTCTATCTCTTATCTTCATAAGATGTTTTCCTAGTCTATTCAGTATTTATCCACTCCTGGATGACCTATACTTTCTCAGTGGTAGCTCATACCAACTCTAGACCCATAAGTACTAACTCCCCTGGGTCTATCCAGCATAGAGGTGATATACATGGTCACCTTTACAAGGCCTCAAATAGTGTCATGATGATGGTGGATTGATAACAATTATTGTATAAAAACTGAAAAAGTGGTAGGTGGTCCTCCCCAAGTTCTTCCTTCAAATCTCCCTACTACATCTCTATACACAAAGGATATCTGTGACACCGCAAGCTGGTTTGTCACCTCACTCAGTAGTTGTAGTCCCGACCTCCTATTGAGTGTGTCATCCACTACGTTTCACTTCCCAAGAGTCAAGATTATCTCAAAGTCATAGTCCTGAAAGAACTCCTGCCAACACTACTATATCATGATCAGTTCCTTCTGTGAGAATGTATACTTGAGACTCTTGTGATCGGAGTAGACATAAACCATTCACCAATCATGTAGTATTGCCACATCTTCAACACAAAGACAACTGATGCTAACTACAGGTCATGGGTCACGTAGTTCTGCACATTTTTCCTTAGTTTTCATGATCCATAGTCAATCACCACTCACTCTTGCATTAGGACACACCCCAGTCTGGTCCCTGAGGCATTGCAGTAGACTACATACTCAATTCCTTCTTCTGGTAGCCTCATGATTGGGGAGCTCGTCAGTCTCTGCCTTAGCCATAGAAACTCTACTAGAACCTCTCTGACCATACGAAGATGTTTCTATTATTTTTCATAGCTAAAAATAGAGCTTCTACTCTTAAATGTTCAGGTATAAACCTCCATTAGTACCCAGTGAACCCCAAGAAACACCGCACCTCAGTCACAATTTTGGGTGGATCCCAAAATAGAACTGCCTCTACCGTCATTAGATCCACTAAAACTCTAGCCTCTGAGATAACATGTCCCAGAAAAAGGACTTCCCTTATCCATATTTGAAACTTCTAAATCATTCCATAAAGTCAGTGCTCTCAGATTATATCAATAACTATCTGAAGATGTGTGGTGTACTCCTCCTCTGATGCTGAGTACACCATGATGTGATACAGGTAAGGATAGAAGATCATGTTCATGAGTCCCATGAACACATTTTAGGCATTGGTAACATCGAAATGAATCATCGAGAACTCATAGTGTCCATATCAGCATCTGACAACTTTCTTCAGTACGTCCTCATCCCACACCTGAAGCTGATGATATCCTGATCTGAGGTCTATCTTTGAAATCCACCAAGATCCCTTAAGAAGATCAAATATATCATCAATACTTTGTAAAGGATACTTGTTATTCACGTTCACCTGGTTCGGGTGATTATATTCTACAAAAATCCCCAAACTACCATTTTCTATCTTGGAAATAAAATTGGGGCTACTCATGGGGAAACATTGGTTCTTATGAACCCCTTCCCCTACAAGTCCTCCAAATATAACCTCAACTCACGAAGCTCCACATGATCCATCAGATATCCTACTATCTTACAAGAGTACAAGTCAATGTATAAGTCTATATCTCTATGATTAGGTTGTCCTGAAACATCCTCAGGAAATATATCTGCATACTGGTCCACCACTATATGATAGCTCGGAATCCCCTCATCAACTACACTGAGGTTAAGTTTATCCAACTGATGATTGATCGGTATCACCCTCCAACAGGAAAGTATATAATGGTATGTAAAGGTTCCCTTCTTTCTAGTGATGGAAAACCTAGTCCCATCCTCACAGACACACCACACATTGTGCCTAAAATAGTCAATCTGAGTATGGACTGTGGATAGCTATTCCATACCCAAGATGACATCATAAGACCATGAAGCTGCTGCTAGGAGATCTCAGCTGAAGCTCTCACCTCCTAATGTAAGATTACACTGGTGGAACCAGTGCATAACCATTGAATCGTATTCCTTAAGAGTCACTAATAGTAAGGATCGACCCAACAACTCAACCAGAATTTCCATGATCCAAATGGGATCTTTGGTAATAAAATATTGATTGGCACCTGTGTCTTTAAGAACAACTACTAGGGTGGAGTAGACATAGATCGTACGTCAAATCATCTCCAGATCATCGTGGTCATAATCCTCTTCTGCCTAAAGCTAAGCTCACCCTTGTCCACATGTTCCATGAGGTTTTGGTGGACCGCCTGGGGGTGGTCATGGTAGTACCTTAAACTGTCGGCCAACGCCTACTGCACGACCTTCTCTTCTTCCGCATCCTCCACCATTCGGACCTCCATGCTCAAACCTCTTCCTATACCTCGGTGGTACTTCAACTGTCTTTTGATCACTAGTATGGTCAGTCAGGCAATCGTGAGACATGTGTCCTTACCCACTGCATGTGTAGCATTTCCTAGTCCTCTACGGACCTCCTCTTCCTTGTAAGATCTAAAACCCTGACCCTACATCCTTGGGTCGTTCTAAGGAATGTCTATCCCACTTGGACCTCTATGTCATCTACCTATTTCCTGCTACATATGAGTTGGATTCCTATCATTCAATGGTGGGTCTCACCATCGATGCCTACTCGACTAGGAAGATGTCCATGATTAGTTCTTTCTCTAGAAATCCATCCTACATCGGTATGTTGAGTAATATAATCGATGCTCTGATCTCCCATCGAAGTCCCTTATCAATGTTCTAGGCCCTGAATAAAGGTTCTTGTACCATGTCAGTGGAGTAGAGAGATAGGTTAGTGAATCTTTCGTAGTATTGGGCCACTATTAGGGTGCCCTGCTGTAAGTGCAGTAGCTACTGAATATGCACAGAGAATAGAGTCGCTGGTATGAACTCCACCCTAAAGAGGCTCTCGATGTTCATACAGAAAAGAATCGTCTCCTAATGTTTCTGGAGAATTAGGCTCCATTATCTCATTATTATTCTCTAAAATACACAAGAATAGAGGATCACAATTTGGTCTGCTACTGTCTCAACCAAGTATAAAACTCATTCCATATCCTCCAGCTAGTCCTTAGCTACCTACGGATATGTCTCTGAAACTCATGCAACACAATCAGTTAGCGTACATGGTCTACTACTGTTAATGGTGGAAAAAGATTCCCTACTGGTGGTGGTGTTGCTGTTACACCACCTGAAGGTGCTATCGTTGTAATATGGCCCTACAATGGCACCTCATCACTCTATGGGCCTTCATGATGATCTCTCAATAAAATCCTAGCTGGTTGTCTACGCAGCAGCATCCTGTAAAGAAATATATGTGACAAGGTCAATAATCCATCCCTGGTAATATGAATAAAAAATATCAAAAGGAAAATATTTTCAAAACACATGAAAATAGTGTTTTGGTGTATCGAGTTGGAAATGAGAACTCAGGGTCCTGGTGTATGGATACGTTGGTCTCTGCACCAACACTGGACTCCTCAAACTGTAATATGAACTCAAGACACTTAACACTATTTATCTACTAAAAACATAGACTCTTGGTTCTTCTTGTAGAACCGACCACCTATGATACCACTTTGTCACAACCTAGCCCCCAGGGCCCATGTCGTGACTACCCCAAACCTGCCTTCCATAGGCAAGGGGTTTGAAACATGCACTGAAGAGTCATTGACATTAAACCTGTACACACCCAGACTAGGTACAGAACAAAATCAAACCACAAAGTAGAACTGTTAATAGTAAAAGTGTGAACCAAAAGTAAAAAAGGTCCAATATACAAAACAAACTAAAAACAATTTACAGAAAAAAGGTAAAACATTCTCCGAAGGTCGAAGGATCCTACTTGAAGGGTTGGTACAACTCGTCGTCTATTGTCATTTACACTCACCAAGTCTATCAATCACCTCTGAGAACCATCTAGACCTAGCTCCCCAAGTCTCAGTCAAGTTGTATGCCATCTTCACAGGACACGACAAGGTGTGGTCGAAGCCCGTACATGGGTGAGTATAATAATACACAGTAGGGACCCTGATACCCTCTAATGTCTCCCATAATTCCAAAATGGAAAAACCACAAAGCATGATCTTAATAACAAATAATAAGTAAAATATGGCTCATACCAGGTATAAAACTTAGAGAATATGAATAAAGATGATTAGTCTTGAGCTAGATCATTTTATTCTATTGTGAGGTTATTTTTCTGATCCACGAAGGGTTTCTATACTATTGATCCACCAAGGTCCCCTCTACTGCCGATCTATAGTGGGTCACACTAGTTCCAATCCACAGAGGGTCACACTGATGTCGATCCATAGTGGGTCTCTCTCATGATAATCCCAAGATTTTCTCTCTATTTCTGATCCACATAGGCTCGCACTGCTGACCATATATAGAGGGTATCTCTCATACCGATCCATAGAGAGTCACTCTTCACTTGACAGCCAGCCACTGCATTCCAGCACCTAGTGCACCTAAGTTTTCTAGGATCTTCTCCTCAATATATATTTCATACCTCAACTGGAATGAAATCCCACTGATATGTAACCCAAATGACCATCATGTCATACAGGTTCTTACGCAACAAACGTCACGTCAATAAGACACCCCATCTTTAAGATATATGAAAAAAAGGTAAAAAGGGCCTAGTTGGATTTGATTCCAATCCTACCCATACATACACCAACATCCTCCAAAACTCAAGTGGGGTATCTTAAATTGACCTAATCTTATTAAGGTTTCTCAATACGCAGACGTCGCGTCAAACGGATTACCGGTTTTTGTGTTATGTTAGATTTAGTGAAACAGGGCTGGTTGGGTCCGGGTCCTGTAGGGGTCCAGCTTAGTCGTCGGGTCTGGCCCGGCTGGAAAACTCAGCCTACATGAGGGATGGTTGCGCTGGACCGGACACAACACATCTAGTTCTCCAAACTGTCGGAGCTAACAAGGCACCGCCCCTCCTCCCAAAATAGCCAGCACGAGCCGGCAGGTGTGCCAGGTGAGCGGCCCAAGATGGCTGCTCCATCTCTCGCACAGTGCATCGGTGCCACACCTTCCACCCATCGCGGCTCCTACCATTACAGATCTTTCCACCGTGATGCCTACAAGAACCACTTCTCCACATGTACAGCATGGTCCAGTCGCATACGCTGCCGCATCGGTGTTGTCTCACCGACGCCAACTTCTTCAGGACACCAGAGTTGATCGGGTGGTCCATTTTCCTTCATATATGCACCTACTAGCCTCCCAGGTCACTGCCTTCATTGTGAAGCCCATAGAATCGCCTTGCTTCCACGTTTATCAATTTACATTGAAGAACTTACAAAAAGAAATAGAGGCAGAGGGTTCGGGACTTGTTCAGTTTGTCGCTCTCCATATACATTATCATTTTATCATATCGGTGGAATAATATTCATTATAAGATTAAGAAAAAACCCAAATATGTAACCCTACTACAACATCTCTCACATAAGAATGAATCGTGGATCAACCCATTGGTCGGTTGATCCATGTTATTCTTATTATTCAATAACATGAAAATAGGAATATAAATAACAGAAATTATTAACCAGAAATTTGTGGAATTTGTTACAGATAAATGAAGGAATCTGTGATTGAAGTCATTTGTCATTGTTCATCGATGTCCGGTAGGAGTTCTCCAACGATCGTCGATCGATCACTATTCTTCATTGGAGGGTGACGTCATTAGAATTACACCATGGATTTCTCCTGTGGTTTGTGAATTCACATGCCAAAATATTGATTAATAAAAGAATTAATCCCTACATTGTGTTCATTATTATGGTTCATTAATGAATCTTAATTAATGAACCCATTAAACAAACGGGCATTGTTGTTACACAAACAAAATAACAGGTTATTTATTGATCATCTTTCATGACTTTCATTACATTATGGTCTTTTAAACAATCGCTCAATCGTTAAAGAAGAATAAAATAAATCAAAGAGTTATTTTATTGTTTTTTTCGAACAGTCAAAAAATTATCATTTTCATCTGACCCTTTTCGATCGAAGTTATTCTTCTCTTATGTGAATCCCAAAGCTATAAATTCAACAATGACCTCAAATTTTCAATCCAAGCACTGGTAAAAAAAGATAGAAAAACCTGTTAAAGCATTTACTGAACGTACCATAAAAAAGTTAAAATATTATTTTCGAGCTCTCCAGGCCACAAAATCACATGCTGTTGAATTTTGCAGCCTTGAAATAATTCCATATAGTTAAAATAAATATGTCATTTTTGGGTCTTTAAAATTCCTTTTGTAAATAGTTATTCATGTCTAATTTTATTTGATTATTTTCAATTAAGTGGTATTACTCCTTTCTTATTAGTCGAATATATCTCTTTCACCTATCCTTATCCATCTCATTCAACAACTTTGAATCCCACCAACCTCTTAGTGTTCCCATATTTCCTTTTAGTGTATTCATTATGTTTTCTTAAGCCATGAGGATGGTTCTTCGTGCTAAGATCTCCTCTGGTATTCTCTCATGGAATAATTTCCCCCTGATGCTATGCGTCATGGTGATTGAATCGCATATCACGGGTTGTTCTTAATTTGTATATGTTGATGGTTTATGGTGTGTTTTAATACATCTTGGAATGATAAGGCTACATCAGAATTTTATAGTGGATTTCCTTTGTAGACATTGAATAAGATGAAATTTGAGGTAGGTGTCCAATGAATATATCTTTAATATTAAATAATTGATTTATTAATCATTTATTCATTATTTAAAATCACTCTTTATTTTAATTTCTTATATTCTGGTAGTTATCTCAAAATATTAATTGTTACTTGCGTTTTCATTAAATTATAAAAATGATATTTTTATTTAAATTGATCATTAAAACATTGTTAAGAATTTAAGCATTAATTTTGACACTAAAATCTTTGGTTGGAGTTTTGATGTTTACATTATAAAAATAAATATGATGAGGATTTAAAATATGATGAAATATTTTTCTATTGCTTGGCTGCATTTTTACTTTTTGATAAATTCTTTAGAAAAATGTATTTATTGAAGTAATCAAATGTTGGGTTATAAATGATGTCATCCAATGTTATTTTTATATATTTTATCCTTAATGAATGACCATAAGTCTCGGTTGGCACTTTTAATTTTTTATTAGAAGAGAACACTCATCAGACATACACCTTAATATCTGATGGAAATTATTCATTTTTTAATACTTGTAGAATTTTACCATGGTAAGGGAGGATGAATTGATTTGTAAATCGTATATAAAAGGTGATGTTCTTATATGGGTGATAAGAGGTGTGATAAAGATAAATAAATGTATTTATGATATGATAATATGCTATGACAATGACTTGAAATTCCATCCATAATTTATATATAATAGGAAGTTCTATATGGATAAGTGGTATTTCTAGGTAAAGATGCACACTAGTTATGAATTATTCTATCTCTTGTAGTCCTTGTTTTGGAATTATCCCATCATGTGGCATGCTTTCCCATGGTGAGGCCATGTAGTGATAGAGAGGGTGTTTGGTTCGTTAAATGTTTTGAAGTGGTTTTGTAATGTACCTATTTATCACCATTAATTATCATGTTATCTCTATACTATATTATCCTCCGTGATCACCAAGGAATCAAGGATAAGTTTATAGTTTCAAATTAAAATATTTTGTAGTATGAGAAAATATATTTTGATTACTTTTATTAATAAAAATAAAACCTTTTCAAATAAAATGATCATTGATTTTTATAAATTAATATAAATTGGTCTTTATAAGAAGGAATCGTGGAACTAAGAAAATAAAATTTTTTCATGAAACATTCTTGTCACTTGTTTTAAAAATAAAAGCATGAAAATATTTTTTTATGTCCTTATTTTATAACTAGAATGTTGTAGAATCTCATTTAATGGATTATGTTATGTGTTTACTCATGGTAAACTACATGGATATTTTTTTCGTGCCTATATAATTATATTCTTTTTGTGATGATCTATTGAATTGTATGACATGGGATATATTAGTTCGGGTTTAATGGAGGTGTGTGTGTAAATGCCTCACATTGACATGAATACTTGTTAATTGTGGTTTGTTTTATATTTTTCAATTTTTTAGTTGTTGTTTTGATATTATTGATACTAATTTTGTGGAACTCTAATCATTTCCATTATTTTGAACTTGTCTTATATATTCTTCTACTGATGATATATCATCGATGTTGTTTATTCGCAACTCTTGATATATCCATGTTTAATTTTTTATTGGCCAAGTCATTCCCAAAGGTAGTTATATAATTTCCAAAAACTTTTTTCTAGACCATATGGATCAGGAATATTCTTTAAGCAATACTATGGGGCAACTTGGGTTCTCGATTTAGAGGAAAATTAGGTTGGTTTATTAAAACATTACATCAAAGGTTAAGTTTTTCTTCTTTTTTTGGGGAATATTTGGTATAAAAGAGTTGTGTTTGATAAATCATAGGTTTAATATCAAAAGTAGGATCATATGACTATATTTGGTGATGATAGATGAGTTTCTAGGGATGTTTATGTTGAGTTTTCCTTGATATCGATCATGTTTCTCAGTTGTTTGGGGATTTTGGTCATTATTTTTTTGGTGATTTAGGTGTTATAATAGAAATAGGGAATAATTTAGTGGAATGCGGGTCCTATACATGGTATTGAAAAAAAATAGGGCATGATATATAGGTGACTTCTATTATATTTCATATTCATGGAGGATTATAATCTATTTACATTATAATTACGATTTTATTATTTGGAATAATGTTGTTTTTTGAGTGTTTATATCGTTTAGGGATGAATAAAAATGATAATTTAATGTGGTAGAATTTCAATATATTTTTTATTTGTATAAGAGGTGCATATTTTATATATTTGAAAATACATTCAAAATGTTTTCGATTTAAAATATTGTTTGGTTTCTTTAGTATTTGTAAAATATTTTATATTTGATATGTTGATTGTTTTTTTAGAAACTTATAATAACACAAGAAAAGTGGATAAGGTTAATTATTTTCAAGAATTTTATATGATGATAATAAATTTTAAATAGGTTCATTTAATGAGTTTAATTTTGAGAGGTTCTAAAATTGATGATTATTACATATTTGGATATTAAATGTGTTTAACTAAAAGTTTAAAAAATTATAATATGTTTGATTATAGAATGTAAGTTATTTTTTAAATGATCATAGATAAAAACAATTATTGGTTAAAGAGGTGAATTCATTTTTAAATTGGAGTGTTTCTTTTTATGGATGTATATTGTGTAGGGTTTTATGTTTACATAAATAATTATTAGTGATTGGTTATTGATTCATGTTGCTTTTATGAGGTTTGATTTATATAGATTTTTTCTTTTTGAATTCTTATTTATTATTTTAGTTTATACCCTCATTCATATATAATATAACCGTTATATGATCAATATTTTCTTGGGTTGGTTATTCCATCAACTATAGTCTTATATCCTAGAGTTCTACCTCTCTTTCCCTGGTGTGCGGATCGAATTCTGGAGATCTGGAATTTTAATACCCTCCTTTCTCCAGGAAATATGATTCATAGGAAGAATTTGTATATCTAATGAGGGTTGAGTATAGTTTAATCAATCTTAAAAATCCCGAATCACTTCATGATATGTTTGAATACTTTATGATACCGGGTCTGGGTCGGATACTGTGGAAGTATATTATATGGAATAATCCACAAAAAGACCATTCATGGGAATGTTTAAAGGTGGTATTAATTAAAAAATTAGTTTATAATGGGGATAGGTTAACAAAGAATATATTTTCTTATAGGATCTAGAAATGAGATAAATTTTTGTCGAGGTATGCATGTTATTTTTTAGATTTGGTGGCATTCCATTTTTATATTATGTGGGATTGTTTTTTAATGGCTTTCTGTTTTGTGGAATATCATTACATAGACCTGATGCTTGAAGATTCTTTCCTTAACCTTGAATCATATGAATCTGTGGTAATGAAAAATATCAATGTTAATGTTGGATTTCTAGGTGAACCATAAGTGTTGTTGGTTTATCTTATTTCTGGTTTTGGTGGAGGAAACACTACTAAGGGATTAAAAAAGTGTTCCATGCCAAAGATCATGAGGGTTAATATCAAACGAATGTAACTACTACAGATAACACATTATAAATTGTTATAAATATATTTTAACAACACTAAAAATCACTATAAATCTCAGTTAAGATAAATGGGGTGCCCTTTTCAGTGCTAAAAAGTATTGATAAAGGGGGTTCTTTATCTGCGCTAAGAAACATGGATAATTAAGGTCCCCCTTTATGAGTGCTAATTTTCCATGGATAAAGGATCCCCTTTATAAATTCTATGTTTATCACTGATAAAATACCACTTAATGAGCACTTTAATTTGTGCAGATAAAGGGGGACATTATCAACACCCAAAATAGTGCTCATAAAGGCATAACTACTCGAAATGTGATGTTTTCATAATAGCACACCCTGTAAAATAATCCAAAAAACAGTGGAAAATATAGTAATCTAATCCATTGAATTTTTCACATGGTTTCAATATAAAAAATAATGAAGAGTAAAATAAATGTTAGATAAGAACAAAGTAGGACAAAAGAAAAACATACATGATGAAAATGATGAAAAAAAGTATCAAAAAAAAGGGTTTGGAAAACAATTCTATATACATTTAATTGACCTCATGAATACCAAAATAACAACCCATTTTATATATAAAAAACTCTGCAATAAAAATTTTAAACAATTTTTTATATAAATAAATTTACAATTATCTAAAAAACATTTAAAAATATTAATGTTTCATCGTTTGATGTCTTTGATTTCCTCTCAAAAATTTCCACCCATGGTACTAGTTTATGAAAAAATAATCCCAATTGAAGAAAAAAATTCCACTTATATATAAGAACAATTATTGTGTTAGTAATAATATAATGAAATAATTCGAAAATTTCATTTGAAAGAAAACATTAATAAAATTTTATTTTTCTATAAAAAATGAAACATTTGGAGTTATACCAGTCCCATTGTGCATCATATTGAGGTAGAGTTGATTCCAATATGTCAAAAATGAGTTATAGATCGTTATCCTAAAATATAAAAACAATTCAAATAGATTTTTTTAGTTTTGAGTAATTTACTTGTTCCACTACTAAAATTAATATGAAATTTAAATGACACATTTGGATTTATACCACTCACAACGTTTGTTAGATTGAGGTTTGGATAATTCTTACACATCACAAATGACTCATGTTTTTTTTCTAAATTATCAAATCAATATAAATGTGTTTCCTTAGTTTTCAGTATGCTATTTTTTTTAAATAAAAATATCATTTCAAACATAAAACATGAATTTTGAGTGATATCAATCCCATCACGCTACAGTTTTATGTGAGACTACTTCATATATGTCACAAGGGACATACTAAATGTTTTATTTAATTATGTTCACAATCAGACTATGTTTTCATAGTTTTCAGTGAGTGACAAATTTTTTAGATAAAATGTCAATTTTGAACTGATAATGAATGGTGTCAGTTATACCTGTCACATCATGCATTGGATTTATGTTTGGTTGATTCCTATAGTTAAAAAAATGACTCATTGACCATTTTACTAAAGAGTCAAAAGAATATTATTTGGTTTTCTTAGATTTCAGTATTTCACTTGTTTTTACTACATAAATTAATGTAAATTTTATATAAAAATACAGAGTTGGAGTTGTACCGATCACACCATAATTGTATTGAGGTGGGGTTTTTGCATACACATCACTAATGAATCATGTATTGTTTTCCTAAAGTATCAAAACAATGTGAATGTGTTTCCTTGGTATTTAGTATGTTAGTTCTAATTTTTTATTAAAATATCATTTCAAACTGGAAACATGCATTGTGAGTCATTATAATCACATCTTGACTCAGTTTGATGGGAGACTAATCCATAAACATAAAAAGGACATATGAATGATGTCCTCACTTATGAAGACAACAAAAGTGTGTTTGATTTGTTTTCAGTGAGTGACATGTTTTTGAGCTAAAATACCAATTTTAAATAGATAAAACAGATTTTTAGTAAATCAAGTCACACAGTTCATTGGATTGAGATATAGTTGATTCCTATATTTTAGAAATGACTAATAGAATATTTTCATATATCATCAAAACAATAAAAATGCATTTTCTTGGTTTCTAGTATGTCGCTTATTTATTTTACTTAAATTAAATCAAATTTTTAATAAAAAGACACATTTGGAGTTATACCAGCCACACCATGAATTTTATTGAGGTGGGGTTGATTCCTACATGTCAAAAATGAATCAAGGATCATCTTCCTAAAGTATTAAAACAATATCAATGCAGTTGCTCAGTTTCTACTAAGTCACTTGTTCTTTTTACATAAATTGATGTCAATTTTAAATAAAAAGACACATTTTGAGTTATACTAGTCACACCACGGGTTATATTAAGGTGGTGTTGATTCCTACACATCACAAATGACTCATGGATCAGTTTCCTAAATTATCAAAAATATAAAAATGCGTTTACTCGGTTTTTAGTATGCCAGTTGTTTTTTACTAAAATATCATTTCAAAGTGGAAAATCACATTTTGAGTCATACCGATCACATCATGCATTTTTTTACATGAAACTACTTCATACACACCAAAATGGACTTAAAAATTGTTTTCAAAAATTATTTAGACAATCAGAGTGTGTTTTCTTGGTTTTCACAGAGTTACATGTTTTTTAGCTAAATGGTCAATTTTAGAGTGATAATGAAAACATTTAGTTATACCATTCACACAATGCTTTGGATTGTGGTGAAGTTGATTCTTACTCATAGTAAATTACCCACTAATCATTTTCATAAAGTCTCATTATAATATAAATTCATTTTCTTGGTTTTTAGTTTTTCAGTATTTCTTTTTTACATAAATTAATGTATATTTTAAATTAAAAGAAACATTTGGAGTTATACTGGACATAGAGTGTGTTTTATAGATGTGGGGTTGATTCCTACACATCCAAAATAAAATATTTATATTATATTATATTATAAAAACAATCTAAATGTGTTTTCTAGATTTTTAGTATGCCAGTTGTGTATATAAATTAATTATTGTCAATTTTAAATAAAAATAGACACTTTATTTCATACTAATCACAAAATGAATCAGATTAAGGTGAAGTGGATTCTTACACCTCAAAAAGGTCATAAGGATTATTTTCCTAAAGTATCAAAACAATCCGAATTTGTTTTTTATGTTTTTATTATGATAGTTTTGTTTTCGACTAAATTGTCATTCCAAAATTTAGATATATATTTTGAGACATAATGTTCGCATCGTGGATCAGTTTGACATAAAACTACTCTATATTTGTCAAAAAGAAAATTTCAATAATTTTCTTAAATTATGAAGAAATTCAGAGAATGTTTTCTTGGTTTTCAGGAAGTTGCATGTTTTGAGCTAAAATGTCAATTTTAAACTAATAATGGATAGTTTTACTCATACCGGTCACACTATTCGTCAGATTGAGAAGTGGTTTCTCCCTACAAATCAAAAAATGAATGATGCATCATTATCATAATGTATCAAAATAATATGAGTTCTTTTCCCCATTTTTCAGTATGTCACTTGTTCTTTTTGCTAAATGTATTGTTAATTTAATATAAAATTACACACATAAAGTCATAATGTCCACAATGTGCATTGGATTGAGGTTTAGTTGATTCATACACATCAGAAATGACCTATATATCATTTTCCAAAAGTATAAAAATAATTGGAATGACTTTTCTCATTTTTTAGTATATTAGTTGTGTTTTTTACTAAAATGCCATTTCAAACAATAAACACACATTTTGAGTCATAATATTCACATATTGTGTCGGTTTGACATGTTACTTCTTCTTACATGTCACAAAGAACATATGAATTATTTTCCTAAATTATTAAAACCATTAGAGTGTGTTTTCTTGGTTTTCAGTGCGCCTTGTGTTTTGCGCTAAAATGTCAATTTTAAACTGATAATGGACACATTAAGTCACATTGGTCACACTATTCATTAGATTGGGGTGTAGTTGATTCCTAAACATCAAAAATTACTAATGTAATGTTTTACTAATGTATCAAAACAATACAAATTTTTTCCCTTGGTTTTCAGTATGTCACTTGTTCTTTCTTCTAAATTTATTATTAATTTAATATAAAAATTCACACATAGTGTCATAAAGTTCACAATGTGGTCATATTGAGGTGTGGTTAATTTTTACACATCACAAATGACATATGTATTTTTTTTCCTATAGTTTCAATACAATCTGAATGTTTTTTCTCAGTTTCCAGTATGTTAGTTGTGTTTTTTACTAAAATGTCAATTCATACTGGAAACATATATTTTGAGTCATATTGGTTGCATTGTGCATAGTTTTAACATGAGAAAACATCATAAACATTAAAAATAACATAGGTTTTGTTTTTCCAAAATTATGAAAACATTTAGATAATGTTTTCTTACATTTTAGTGAGTGACACTTTTTTAGCTACAATGTCAATTTTAAACAAATATATTACATATTTAGTCATACCAGTCACACCGTTCATCGAATTTAGTTGTGGTTGATATCTACACATCAAAAATAACTGATGGATAATTTTTATAAACTATCAAAACAATCTAAATAAGTTTCCTTTCGTTTTATTAGGTAACTTGTCATTTTTGGTAGATTGATTGTCAATTTAATATAAAAGTACACACTTAAAGTCATAATTTTCACACCATGAATCAAATTGAGTTGTGTTTTATTTCTAGATGACAAAAATTACTTATGCATCATTGACATAATGAATCAAAACAATACAAATGCGTTTAATCAGTTTTTGAGTATATTACTTGTTAATATTGCTAAAAATATTTTCCATATTAAATAAAAGCAAAAACATTGAGTCTTACCAATAAAATCATGCTTTTTATTGTTGTTGGGTTTACATGTACATGTTTCAAATGGATTATGGATCATTTTTTCATAAGTATAAAAATAGATGAATGTGTTTCATCGGTTTTTAATAGGTCATTTTCTCTGATACCAACTATACTGACCCATAAATTTCATACATAGATAACAAATCACAGTATATTTATATTCCTTACATAACATAATGATCAATTCTAGAATAGTTTACGTCTAGAGATTTTGTATACCTAGAAAGGTAATGAACTATTTCATAATTGTCGCTCATTAAGTTATTCTTTACTAGAGAGACACGTAATTTCTATAACCTTTCTTCTTAACCTAAGGATGTGAAACATAAGAAAGGTTGATCATATATAATCAATAAGTTTAAAAAAGGGAGATATCAATGTTTATATAAGGATTACATATGATGTTGGAATTTAACTTTATACATTCCTGACCCATTTTTCTTATTTTCAATATCTCGGTTGTAACCTTGATGTCTAATCTCTCATGAGCATGATCTATTTCAAACAAACCACCCCAACTCAAACAAATGAATTCAGTTATATAAGAAAACCATTATTATGTGAGTAATACCAAAAATAAGTAAATTAAACATAATTATGAAAAACATAAACTACTTATATGGAATTCACATCATCATGCTATTTTTGTACATTCTTCCATCAGGTATACTACCCATTCGTTTCTAAAAAAATTCTATATCGTCTTCTGAATATTAGTATTTCTGACAGCTAGAATTGTACCAAAAAATATAAATACAAAAATGATTAATAAATATTTTAAATTAAATTTTAATTATCTGGGAAAATACCTCTCTAGGGATGCTATTTATTCGATTAAATATGTAAGCTTACTTAAATTTAAAACATAATAACCACAGTCTTTTCCATTTGTATGTTTGAGACACTGTTGAAACATTGATAAAAATAAGTAATTTGTTTTTATATGTGTTTCAATTGTGTAATATTATTATATATAGCATGATACTTTTCTGATCTTAGTACTTGTCATGTATCTTTTCCTTAGCCCGTAGATTCATTGTATGATTTAAACGATATTGATGCACCACCATATCATAATAGAATACTCATTAATTGATAATATTAATTATATAACTAGATTTTTAGTTCTAAAATGTTGGATGTAGTTTATTACAAATTGAAAAACACCATCATGTGTGGTCGATTGATTTGATATCCATGAATTGAATCCAGGAAATAAATATTTGGAGTATCTAAATTGACCACAATGATCATCAAATGCTACCAAGAAACATAAAAAGGAATAAGTAATGAATGAATTTAAAATAAATTCATTCTGATTAAATTTTATTATTTTACCCCTACATCTTTGGTTTTATGAAGATTCTGTCATCCATATTTTTTCTTATAAATTATTTTATAAAACCATCCACTTTTTCTGCCTCTTTCATGGAATCTATTTCATTTTGTTCTATTAAGATGAAGTGAGGAATAACAAGTCCAAAATAATCATGGTCAAATCCCTTCAATTTTACTTAATATATTTTTCTATATAAATATGAAATGTATTTAGTCATAATTAATATAGTATATCAACTTTTGGGAAATCCAATTTTGAAAACATACCTCATGTTTACATTTACAAATGAGCCACCTAAACAATAATATTCTAGGATTTAAATTATATTATCAACACCAATGAAGTATGAACCTTCCACTTCGTACGTATTTTCTTTAAATCAATATTGTGAGTATGAATATATTTCAACTTTTTAACCACATGATCCTGTAATGATAATAAATGTGGATAGAGAATGAGTGGGTTTAAGGTGATTTTGGTAGATTGTTTCGATCAGTCAGTTGATTATTGAGATTCTTTTGATTCGTTCGTATATTTCACCACCTTCCCTTTATCTCTACCTAATAAAATTCATCCATTCAGATCATTTTTCATTAAATTATAAATGCTTATCTTGAATAATAAATTAGAAATGAATTCCATTTTTTTGACATGTTTGCTTTTAAGATGTGATGGCTATGTGATGAATGTTCCAAGAGCTTGTTCAGCCTTATGAATATCTTCATCATCAATTGGAATTGGTAGCTCAGTGGTTAAATCATGTGCTATGTTAATCGACTCACCCACATGTCCTGTTGGAAGTGGTCTATTTTGTATCATGTACTTATGGATATTGAACATCGTAGCCCTTTATACAAGGTGATAGGTGGGTATTGATAGATATAAATCACAGTCATTTTAAATGCGTATAATATCGATATCATAAATGTATCTCTGTCTATATATGTGAAATTTCGTAGAAAAAATTATTATAACAATTATTAATCAGAAAAGATATCTTTTTGAGGGGAATGGATCACCTCAAAGATGGTGGGGGTGGGGCAGGATCTCCCCATGATGGTTATTCTTCAGTTTTTTCTTCACTTTTCCTCCCCCATCTAAGTTGCTAGTATCTCTTTCTTCCACATGAATTCTTCTTCAAGGATAGTTAATCTTTCTATCATCTTTTTAAATTCATCACTTTGATCTCCATCTTGAATTTTTTATTAAAATATGTTTAGGGTGTCACCCCAAAACCCACACCTCTAACATGGCCATACTGTTTTGGAAACTTCAAGGACATCGAAAGCATGTATGCATCCATTGTGTGTTTTTCATATTCTTCTGAATATTTTAGATAGAAAACATAGGAAAATACATCATCTTTATTATATAATAAATATTTAGGGCCAAAAAAATTATTATGTCATTCTTACACATAGTCCCAACAATTTTTATATGTTTTCATCTATTAGTATCCCATCTTTATTTACATTCACTTCCTTCTATTGAACATAGAGTGGGACAGAAGGGAATTTTTATTTGGATCCATCAATATACTTATAAATAAAGAAACATTGTTATGATGTTTTTTTGTGTCACATAAAAGTATTTCAATGGATTTAAAATACTTACCATTTTTCTAAATAATGAATCTTGCCAAATCCTTACTTTATGGTAGGGGTATACTAGTTTTTCTGTCCATTTTTTATTTTACGGATTCGGTTGATGATTAATAAATAAAAAACTAACAATAAAAATGATGAATACATGTATCCTTATACAAAATATTACCAATTAATATGTACTTAAAAAAGAAATCTCTGCATGACATCTAGCAATCGCATCCCTTGCTGCTTGGGTTATTAGGTGTGTACAAATAATAGGTGGTTTGGGATTTATTTTCCCATCATCATCAATATGATGAAATCTTTTTAAAACTAGGTAAATGGTTCTATTAATTCTTCTAACAACCCTTAATTAATAGTACTTGTGATAATTATCTAATATAAATGCTCTCTTAAAGGTTCATCTTTGTGCCCTTACTAAAATCAACATTCACGAATCCTAATACATCTATTTTAATAGCACACCTATTATCAACCCAGTGGAATTTAAATATCATCACTTGGAATGTTGTATAATCCAAATACCATATATTTTTGATAATGCCAAAGTGTGACATATTTGTGTAAATTGGACTTCTATCATTAGCACCAAAAACATTCATCACTTCAAACGTATGTGTAACTCCACTATTACCAATGGTAATGTATTAATCTCATTCATTAGCATAAAATTTATAACCATTAATTACATAATCATTATATGATAATACATAAACACATGTTCATACGGCTAGATATCAATGTCATTCTAATATTGAGTTTGTATTTTCATATGATTCCTTAAAAATATGGTCCTGAAACAACCCTATAAACCACTGATTATGAGATTTGGATATCCATTTTCCATCAGTTGATTAATTAAAATGAATAATAATTTCATTGTGAGTTTCTACAGATGGGTCAACATCCAAACAGTAATACAAAACATAAAGGTGGGTCTATTCCTGATCTGTAATATTTATTGTGACAACCTATCTTCCAGAAATTCCTTCTCCCGTAAGATACCCAGTGTGATGAGATTTTGGTAGACCAATACATTCCACACTGGATAGGTATTTTGTACAAAATTCAATGGCTTCCTCAACAACATATCACTCTTCAATACATCCCTCTAGAGGACATTGATTTTTGACATACCCTTTCAAAATCTTCATATACCATTCAATGGGGTACATCCATCTATAGTGTATATGAACACATTTTTTGAATCTCTCTTACCAGGTTAACCATCAAAGGAACCATCATTTAAAATAATATTTTGGGAATAAAACTTCCAATTAACATAATATAATGGAAACTTCTCTTCTATCTTCAAAAATCTCATCGGGTATGTACCTTTGAAGAATAAATAGATATTGGTAAATGTATGATGTAAATTCTTGGAAAAATGAAATATAACGATATTGGAATTAGATCATGCATTAAAAATTGGTAGTCATGTGATTTCAGAAACTTTAACATTAAATCACACATTGACATGATGTTATTGAAATTCGATGAATACCCCTATAGATATTTTATGTTATTCAAGATGTTTCAAAACTTATATCTCACATGCCTCAAAAGTTTGTAAGCAGTAGGAGGAAGAAATGTTCATTTTACACCCTTCACTAGTGCCAACTCTTCTTGTATTCTCATATCAACAATGTCCAACCAAACATTAATCTCATCAATTGTTTTTATGGGTGAATTAAGTAATTTTTGAATGAATCTATCATATATATTTTTGTCAACATGAATAACATAAAGAAAATTTTTGATGTGCAGACAATTCCATTATGTTAATTTCAAAAAACTAACCTCTTTGCCTAACAGGTTTTTCTAAGGTTTTTTTAAAAGGTTGACAAAAATTTGAGTCAACATCCTTTACATGTTCAAATAGTTGATAACCTATTAGTTGATATCATGTTGTACATTATTCTTCACTTCCATAGAATGATTTCATCCATGATCGGTAAATATGATGTCATGGTGGAAATCAATTATGTCCTATAAACACCATTTTCTATGAGCGTTTCACCCTAATCGGCTATGGATCTTGTTCATAAACGGGACAACCTTGAGTTCTATTAATGTTAAATCCTAACAAATTTCCATAATCATGAGTGTAATTTATCATCCCATACAACATGGCACTCAAAGTTAAATCTTCTTTTATATGAGAATCATACAACATAACACCTTAATCCCATAATAATTTTAAATCCACAATAAATCGATCCAAATAAACATCAATATCATTACCCAATTGTTTTGGTCCAAATATAAGCAAAAATAACAGGATGTATTTCCATTTCATGCATATCCACGATGGTAAGTTATAATTCACCAACATAATCATCCATTTATAGGGATTTATTCTTTGAAAACCAAAAAGATTAGCTCCATCTATAGATAATGCAAGATGAAGGTTTCTCAAATCATTTCAAAATTCCGGATACTCATGATTCATTCTCTTCCACTAAGATGAATATATCGGGTGACATAGTTTAACATCATTAGTACATGTATCTATGTGCCACGTGAATTTTCTTGTAGTCTCCTCACTTGCATATAGGCACCTAAACCTTAGAATGATTGGAAAGTACCATACAACTTTTGTAGGAATAGATTAATATTTCTTGTATTAAGAAGTACCAATCATTAAGAATTATGTAATTGAATTTTGCTCATTAAAAAATAGTATACAGTCATTCAGGTAGGACTGTACTCTTTTAGATATTATACCCATCAAGCATAGCATTCGCTTGGCATCATATGTCCAGCTTAAGAACTCTTTCTATTCTAAGAGCATCTCATTCAGGAGAGTAGATAGTTCCATAAAACTATCATCACTCCATCCATTTCCTGCTTTTAAATTATTTAGTATCAGTATGGCTAAAAATTATTTATATTAATATATCCAACATACAATGGCATCTTTTCAAAACTCTTTAACTTCTCAAAAAAAAATCAGAAGTCACGAAGTTCTTCTTCAACTATATTTGTAATTTCTTAAATACGATATTCATTATCATTCACATTTATAATAACATCCTTGATATGGTCTTCTTTATTTTCACACCTATAATCATATCATGTGATCCCTAAAACATAGTGTTATCAAATCAAAAACATACATTCTCTTTTTCCATGTGTTTATTACAACATTTATAACTTCGATCTATTCTGTGATAGATCTAGTGTTCTACAAACTCATCCAGACTAATTATTCTTCAATAAAAATATTTCAAACACTGAAAAAGTATTTTATGAATGTTCATATGCATGATCATTTTTATACTTGATTATCTCATTCATTCTATCTTCATACTCTCTTGTAAAATTATTGGAATCCATACATTATTTATTCATATCTATCATATTTTATTCAGTAATATTAATATTTAAATAAACGAATACACAAAACACTAATATAATTTAATGGTTTTACTAATTATATAAAAATATAAATTTAAAATATTTTTAGAAAATTACATTTCAGAAGTCCTTTGAAAACTATTTATAAAATCACATTAGAAATCCCATAAAAAACCAAACATTTTGAAAAATTCATCTTCAAAATAACATAAATTTTTAAAATAAACAATATAGTTTAAACCACTATTTATAATCCCACAATTCTATTTCTTAAAAGAATTCATGGAAACTTCATGATCCAACAATCTTAACCATTTACAATGAGAGACAACCCTTTATACTTTACATATTTTCATTTAAAACGTCGCAAACCCCTTGTTAACAAGAAACCAGCATTAAATACACTTTCAAAACATTGAAATCCATTTATAAAATCTAATTGGGTGATTTGAATAACACTTAGAATGCAACCAATGTCTATTCTAGGTGTTTAAATTATTTTAAAGATATTTTTAAAAAATGGACTATTGAACACATATAATGTTTTAAGAAACATTTCATAACACTTGATTCATTATAAAATTATTACTTGGGCATTTTCCCAATGACATAAATACAAAGAGAGTCTATTTATAAAATATGAAATAAAAACACCTCGATTTATCCCAAATCAATCAATGTTGAATGATTCCATCACATTATTCCAAAAGATGTTTTAATAATAATAATTTCTAAAAGAATTTAATATTGTGATCCCAAGAATCAGATATCCCTTATCCATTCTTCCATTGTCCAGTTATATCAATTAACCTTAACCACATCACCAAAGTCCCAAAAGATATGTTCCATAGTCTGTGACGACACTCAAAACTATGAATCAATCATATTCCAATTTACTAAAAACACTTCATTTAATCAATGTTCCTTGGCTCAAGCCAAATCAATTGGATGTACACCCTAATAAAAATATATATCTATCTCTCATTAAGTAATATTGGTTCCTTCAGTTATAAATACACCTAATAAAATATATAAGAAAGAACCCATTAAATAACAAAAAATTTCACAAGTGTCCTTCCTTTCACAAAAAGAATTTCCCTATGCCACTTATCGCTAGATAAAACTATATTGTTTTCCCAATCCATTTAAGTAAATTATAACTCAATTCAAAATAAGAAATGAACTATTGTACTAAACTAATATATGGTATGATTTTCCATTAGCTATTTTCTTAAATCATCAAAAAGACATTATAAATGAAATTTCAAAGACTAGTCATTCTAAAATCCTTATTTGAACTCATATCAGTAACCTCTATAATCAAAGGGATGAGAGTATCATTATAAGCTTGAAGAGAATTCTTAACCCTCCAAAACTCATTCACACAGTTAACAACATCATGTCCCAAAATATTTTATAACCTTTTAAAGGAAATTTCAAAAATAAAATATAGGTTATGTACCTTTGATGGTTGAATCAACCAAAATGTCACAACCGCTTCATAACATTGAATATTAATAGTTATTAATTCATTAATATAATTTGTTAAAGTTGTAATAAAATAAAAATTTTGATATTTAGATATAAAATTATGCTGTTAAGAAAATATGATTTTATAATAACTTGAATTATATAATTTGTCCCTTTAGGGGGATTCACCATAGAGTGCTTGCAGGTGGAAGGATTCATTACATGGGTTGTTATGGTTAATTGACTAGGGTTTCCAAAAATTGTCTCATGTAGCTTAAGATAGATAGGGATAAAAAGAGATTTCTTTCCATTATAACTCAATTTATCATTTAATAAAAATATGCATGCATTCCCCTATGGAGTAGGATTATCATCCAATCATTATATTTTTCATGTGGTGTTCTTATTTTATTTATTTCATGTGTTTATTCTTTGTCGATCGTTTTCCCATGGGATGAGATATTTTGAAAACCATTAGGTTAGTGGAACTAGAAGGTAGAGATCTGATGTAGTGACTTAGCTTTATCGTTACTTCTTTGTTATGGTATATTAGGTTTGGGGATTTTGTCTAATTAAAGTTTGTTCTGGAATTTATTCTCCTTTGTGAATGTTTGAGGGGTTTTATTTATGTTTTAGGGGATTAACATTAAGAATATTGATGTCTACCGAATCCAAATAGTTGTGTCAGATATTTTTATTATTCTGCTATCAGTTACCAAAATGTAGTATTAGAGTGTGGTCACATAACATATGGGGATTATTTTATCAATATCTACAAGTATTTATAAAGAATCCCTAACATTATCCCTATTTTTGACACCCCTAAAGCTCTGGTGAAAGCCGACCCCTGCATCGTCGACCCCTCCTTCGCTGGAAATGCTCCTCTACCATGTCCCCTCCTCCACCGTAATCCCTCCTCCGCCACACACCCACACACCCACCTACCCCACAACCCCTCCTTTGCCATGACCCCTCCTCCACCATGAACCCATTTCCACCTCAAATCCCCCAATCTTTTTTAAAGCCCTTATACATAAATATATGGGTGGTTTAGACTCCATGTTTTCAAGGAAACATCCAATAAGTCCCGTTTCACTTCATTTATCCCAATTTTAGGGATTATCTTCCCCCCATATTGATTTATTAATTTCCCATCACTTATTTGACATAATGTTTGTCTGATCTTCTATTTTATGGTGAAAGTATTCATGTTTTTGTATTGATATTGCCTTAATAGTGTCTTTCTGACTTGTGGTTGAGGATTCACACTGATTTCCAAAGGCATCCAAGTGTGAGGTCAGTGATTACATACTTTTACATTATTATATGATTTTGATATACTTGATTTTTTTTATTTTATGTGTTCCATAGATTATTCATGTGGTGTGAATCATGGTTTTGGAAATGGTTTTTCATGAATATGTGATGAATGTTTGTTTTTGAAATGAAATTGGTTATATTTATTCTTTGATTTTTGGTGGTGTTCCATGAGAATGTTTTACTCCTTGTGTGAAAGGTGAGAATTGTTCTTTCAAAATAGTATAAAGTTGAAAATGTGTTCAAAATGGATTTGTCCCAAAGAAATGAATTTTTAGTGTGTTTTGGTTTCCTTGTTGTGTACCTTAAATGAATATTTAAATTTTGAAAGTAATGTGAAGAATATTATGAAATAGATTTTATGTGAGCATGATTTTAAAAAGGGTCTTTTCCGGTATTATTGAACCATTTATTAAGATCCCAACACAAAGGTGATCATATGATTGTATCAGTCGGGAATACTATGAATTTTACCTTATTTGGTATTTATTTTCAGGTAGGTTTATGGAATATGATGTGACCCAACATAGTTTGATGGCTGGTTCAAGATCGAAGGAAGGGTTTCTTTCATTTTTATTCTATCCGCAACCATATTCAACGTAGACCATATTTGGGAGGTGGTGCCTCCTTTCACTATATAGTAATCATCCTTATTTATCCCTACCTCCACTAAAAATACACATTTAATGCTCAATATAATTGAGGCATTTCCTTCTTCCCTCTTTGATCTAGATTCTCTTAAACACGCATTTTTAAAAAATTTCTTAATGCTTTTAAATCATGTTATTCCATTATAATAAACAACTCTCTTATAACAAATTCAAAATTAATATAACTTTTGAACTCTCCAAGAGATATATGTAAATTATCCCTTAATTTTTTAATCCTCCATAGTTGAATATAAATCATAAAATTAACCATTTAAATGGCACCACAACTTTTTTATTAGTGAAAATCCACTGAATCCTAGGAAACCACTTCACTAGAGGAGTCCCAATGCTCATCAAACCAATACATTCTATCAAGCCTTGATAAAATGTCAATATTTGTTATGTGACCAAGCTCTAATACCACATTTTGGTAAGTGATAGTAGAATAATACAAATACATGACACCACTATTGGGAGAAGATGAAGGTCGACCATTCTCTGGTCTATAACCTTGGAAGACGATAGAAGGTTCACCTTCTTGCATCTTGTGGATAACCACCATGTGATCTGGTTCCTAGTGTTATTCTCTATGTCAGATCTAGTTTTCCATCAGATCAGCATCAGGTTACCATGATGGGATTGAGATGTGGTGACGTTGAACTTCTTTTGGTCTCATTACCTTGTATTGTGATCTGGTCTCGCGGTCGACAGATGAGTCTTTTAGCAAGAACTGGTCGATGCCACACAATCTGTTTTTTGTAAGAGCTACATCTTGTGCCTATGACAGATGGGGAAATAGCTTTTATTCTGATCCATTTCACTGCTTCTGGTGAATTTTTATTGGTGTATCAGAATTGATGTATTTTTATCCTGGGGTTTCCAAAAAGAATTCAAGGGCTCTTGAGAAAGGTGTTTCTTTTGCAGAGGTCCTCTGTTTGAAGTGTCTTGTAGATGATAGAATGGAGGTGTTAGATTCGACTCTGCTTAGGATTTTATCTGATGAAGGAAAGATCTTTGTCTTTGTTTATCAAAGATCCTTCAATGAAATACTAGATTTCTAATGGTATTCATTGATTGGGAGGATGATCTTGGAAAAGGATGGTAAACCACTGACTATGGAGGACCTAAAAGATAAACGTAGTCAAATTTGGTGATTTAATTGCTGGAAAATCACCCCCATTGTTAAGGTTTACTTCTATTTAAAATTTTAATCGGAATCTCAATGGTCTATGTCTTCGGGTTATAGTTTTTATAACCTGAACCCAGGTATTCAGAGAATTTCATAATGGAATGTCAGTTTTAATCCACTTCATCTGAGACACAGTAATGCTCAAGTTCGGGTCAGATTTCACTGTCTCATTTGGGTTTTTTGGCACCCACAAATTTTTAAGGACATTTCATCTTGTATCAGTGTTCCTCATAAGATTGGTGATAATAATATTGAAGGCAAATTTTATTTTTATTCTGGAGTTTTGGTTGATATTGAGTTCTCGATTCCTAGGCCAGATTGTGTGTAACTCTTTGAAAATGGTGAAAAAATTGCAATTTAGATTGAGTATGAATTCTTTCCAGACTTATAAATATTTTGTAAGTTTTTTGGGAATGATATTACTAAATGCATACAGGTTTTTAAGATCAAGTCCCTTCTACCCAAAGGTGCATTGCGGGGATTGAAGCAAGGTGATGCATCATCCAAGGCAACTGTTAAAGATGGTAAACCAACACCCTTCCCTGAACCTCGCATCCCAACGGGCATGGGGAAGGTATGTGAATCCACCATGAATGAGGTTTCTTGTGTGAATGGAATTGATAATTTTGATCCAGACAAGGTTAATGCAATGAGTGATACTACTGTCGAGCATTACTCTACTTTGCAGGTAGAGTCACATACCAGAACAGCTCATCGAGAGTTCATTCCCAGTGACTCCGGTATAGGGCCTAGTACTAAATCATTTTTACTGGTAGCTCATGAAGGACGTGTGGGAAAAGTTACTTTTTTACAACATGAACGTGATGATGAGAATGTGGAATCTAATAAGGAATGTGATGCTCATGTTACATCCAATATTTAATTGGATCAGGAGTAATTGATCACCTCTTTCAATCGCAAAGGGAAGAAAAAAAGTGATGTCTCTGTGCAGGTTAACCATCTAAAGCGGCTGAGGGAAAAAATCAAGATACACTTGTTGGGGGTGAAATGGATGGACAAGGAAGGAGTGACACTTTTGATATTGATGTGGTGAAAATGGATTTAAACTTTGTTAAAAGCAATATTATCCTCTCTGATATTTTGAACAAGTCCAAATGTAAGGAATTCTTTAGTATGGAATTTGAAAGTGTTCATCGTGCTCTCCCAATTAATTGAAGGTCTTCAACTACTGAGACTAAATCATCCCTGGAAGATATTCCATCAAATCAGAATGATAGTGACTTGTAAGAGCCTAAAACATGGAAGCAGGGTCATCATCCGAGGCAGAGGGGTTGTGGTTGATTCCAACGATGATCTCATGTTTGCTTTGATGTGTTTCTTCAAATGTTTATAATCCTCATATCTTAAGTCACTTGTACTCTTGGTCTTTTATTTTCAATAAATTTTGGAATCATGGGCTCATAACCCATGGTTCGCACTGTTCTGAGTAATATAAAAAGAGCTAATATAACTTGATTTTATCAGTTATTTTTTAGCGCTGATAAAGACATGCCACTATCAGTGCTAAAAATCACTAAAACAAATATATTAATATCTATATTTATAAAATTATATATATGAGAAATATTAATTTATATATATATATATATATATATATATATTTATAATTATGACTATAAATAAATAAATAAATAATTATATTTCTAAATTTAAAATTTGAATGATTATAAAATTATAAGAAATATACTTATTATTTTTATTGTCTTAGATATATATATAATAATAATAATAATTATATATATTAATAAGATTATTTATATATATATATTACTATATTTCTTCAAATTTTATAATTACTTTAAAGAATAGATATTTATTTGTAATTATAATTATAAATATATAAATATATTTATTTATTTATATAATTATGAAATTATAACTTATTTATATTTCTAATATTTATAATTTTATTAATATATATAATTAATATATTTTTTTTATTTGAATATATTTTTATTTGTTTATAATTTTTAATATATTTATATTCATTTATTTATCAACATTTTTATATATTTATAAATATATTTATTTAATTATATATTACATTATATATCGAAATAATAAATATATTTCTTATAAATTAATAATTACTTAAAATAATATATTTTTATTTTTATTTATTAAAAAATATATATATTTATTTGTAACTAAATATTATAATAAATAATTATTTATTTATCGTTTTAATTTCAAATATATATATATATATATATATATAATTATAAAATTATAAACAAATATTTATAATTTTATCAATATATATAATTATTATAAATTTTATAATTTCAAATTATGTAAATATATCTATATTTATTTAGGAACTATAATTATAAATATTTGTATTTATTTATAAATATTTGTATATGTTTATTACTATATTTATTGATATATATATATTTATAACTTTATAATTATAAAAAATATATGTATTATAAATTTATAATTATTTTAATATATATAAATTTTTTTAAAATTATTATTATAGCTATAAATATTTATATATATATAATTATATATGTACTTATTGTAATTTTATAATTATTTAAACATGTATAGTTATAATTGTAATTACAAATAAATATATTGAAAAATTAATTATATATAATTAAAATGTAACACTTACAAATATAATCAATGTATTTATTATTTAAATATATTTAATGTAATTTTATATGTATTTTTTAGAACATAATATTTCATATGAGTAACTAAAATTAATCATATACCTAGTATAGTATACATAATCAAAAATGATCCATCACATATCGACAACAAGAATAATAAGAAGGGTGTAATGTATAAATGAACATCCATGATGAAACATAACATATATTCATGTTAATTATACTCAATCGTGGTCAATATATTTATTAACCAAAATCATTGTAATATTTATTTATTTAATAACTAATTATAAATATACAGATATTAATTATAAATAAAATAATTAAAATAAATATATAATAAATATGAAAAATATATAAAATAAAATAAATAAATAAATTAAATAAATTAAATAAATCTAATAAATATAACAAATTTAACAAATTTAATAAATCTAATAAATCTAATAAATCTAATAAATTTAAAACTAATTAATACATTTATTATTTAATGAAATTTATTATAATCATACAATTATTTAAATATATATTATTATAATCTTATAAGAACTTATTTTAAAACAATAAATATATATATATATATATATTTGAATTATTAAAAAAATATATGAATTATAAACATGAATTTTTTATTTAATGTATACAAATAAACATTATTTTTTAATATAAATATAATAATCTTATATAATTTAATAATATTTTTATTTAAAACATTTACCAGTTCTAAAACTAGCGATGATAAATTTAACCGTTATTAGCTCTTTTTTAGCGATGATAAAGGTAAGATTTATCAGTGCTTTTGGATCCTGCAGATAAAGGTCCCCCTTTATCAACTCTTCCTGCTTAGCGTTGATAAAATTGGGTGCTTCCCATACCCCGTTCTATGGTAGTGCTTCTTATTCATTATCACTATACTCATACAGAATTAAGTACATGGTTTTATATATGTGTAGGAAGGGATGATATTAGAAATTGAATTTTTAGGAAACTCTTAATACTTTTTGATCTCATAGTCATCTGAGTTATCAAAATAAGATTTGAAAAGAAAATTCTCTCAATAATGGTGAGGCTAAATATACTCTTATAAATCATTTCATTTAACCTATTGAATATCATGACGAAGTTAATATCATTTGAGTTTTATTTCAAGGTAATATGTATCCTTTACTTTACCTGGTATTTTTAGAGATTTTGTTCTTATTGATTCTTAGTTTTCAGTGGTGATGATTTAAAAATTATCATCACCATTGATGTATGATATCTTGTTGATCTGAGGATAATGTTTTTATAGATTCCCATGTCATTTTTCACATGTTTGAAGTTGCTATATTTTTTTTAAATAAGTTTAAAGAGTGTGAATCTATGGGGTTACATGAATCAATAAAGAGAAAATGATGGAATCATTGGGATATTAAATCCTTCATGTTGATTTGTGTATGATTTGTTATTTTTAATATACCTTGTGGTATTTTTGTTATAGTGTGAATGATTTTTGTTCTATTTTTGAATGTTCTTTTATTCTCATGGTGTGATGTTGGGCTTGTGCTAGACCATTGTTTTTTGAATATTTATATGTTGTAATTCTTGGTTATGTGTTGGGGAGATCACAATTCAGTGTTAGTTCTGGACTAATTT
Source organism: Viscum album (assembly GCA_963277665.1). NCBI lineage: Eukaryota > Viridiplantae > Streptophyta > Magnoliopsida > Santalales > Viscaceae > Viscum > Viscum album. The sequence continues at coordinate 1,077,133,998 of OY728145.1, read as the reverse complement.
TTATTGGATCCACTGGGATTCAGTGTTTCAGAATCATGGTTTCATGATACTCTCACTTGAAAATATGCTATATAATGTATTCAATGTGAAGATGTGATTCTTGAGAGACAATTTTAATTCTTAATTTTTTTCCTCTTAATGATATATCTAATTTTCATTTCTTGTGGTCGTAATCTATTCAGGTATCATATTCCTAGGTGATGTATGGGGATTTTTTCTCATTGATCTTGAGAATTATCAAAGTTATTAAGTGTTATGTTTTGATGAAGTTATTAAGGAACCACCATATAGATATGAAGGATCATTAGTTAGTGAAATATCAATAATTTTTTTGCTATCTTCATTGATTTTAACCCTTTATTGGTTATTTAGATGATTCTAATAGTTTTTAAGGACACATTGTCATATTGGAATTCTAATTTTGTGGCGATACCACCTTTAGTGAGTCACTCACATGGGAGAGTTCTCTCACTATAATTCATTAGTATCTCTATGCGTGTCATAGTGGATCAGGGATTTATTCATGGATTTATTTTTTCATTTACTTCCCTTTTTCTTTTTAATCCTATAATTATGTTATTATAAAAACCATTTCTTTTTTTCTACAGTATGGAGTGTTCCTTGGTTTTTGGGTCATAGGTTTATGTATGATGATTTTTTCATTCATTTCATTAACATTTTTTTATATTGTGTTATATTATCACTTGGATTTATTTAGAATCAAATAAATTTTCCATCATTGATGGTTGAATGATTAGTGTTTCTTGTGATTTGGAATCATTTTTTTGTTTAGATGTGTTAACACAATTTTCCATTTCTCTCGAGCTATGAGTTTCTTATAATTCTTGAACATCCATTGTCCTTCAGGATTTTTAGGGATACAATGTTATATATTGGGTATAATTTTGAAATCCCAAATTTGAATTTAACTTTTTTTAATTTATGATGTTTTATCTTGAAAATTTATTTATTTTCATTTTTTAGATTTTGAGAGGGCCCTAGAGGGGATGCAGTGTAGGAAATAGTAAATTATGATATTTCACACCATATAATAAAATATATTGCTCTCACCACTATCATCATGAAGCCTCTTTGATTCTGGGAAGAATCCATTAATACTATGAATAGTAGTTTTATAGTCTGGTAATTCATAGGGAAAGTATATTCACTTCATGAAAAGTTATTCACATCATCAATTTTGATTCATGTCATGAATTTGGCTAACATGGTTTTAATTGTTGGTTTTTTCTATTTTCCCTTAATTATGGGTAACTCTTATGGAGTTTCTTATCCCTCTTATTTGTCACCCATGTCTCCCAAAAATTACTCATTGATCCTCTATTTTCCTATGGGGGTAAATAATGATTCTCCATGTATGTTTGTTATTTCTTCATGGTACCATATACTTTTGTCTTGTCTCTTGTGATTCTATACTCCCAAACCCTAGAACCAATGCTGCATGAATATAAGATCTAGTGTTGTTAATAAATTGTTTATTTGGACGTTATAGGGTTATTTTGTATCCATCTGGGTGTTCTAAGGCTTCCTGGGATATTTCATGGTGGATCACATAAGAATTCATTGAAGGAAATGATATTTGAGATTTGTCTGCCATTATTATCTTGTTCATAATAACATTTTGATTTTTTTCTTTTTTACATGGATTATCAATTCCATTATAATGGTACTTCTTAAATTCAAGTCTCCATATAAATGGTTGATTTCTTATTTGAGTTTTCTGTAATGTCTCGTATTTCCCGTCTATTTTTTTAAATATAATATGGAATTTTTTTGAGTCTATGATTTCCAACAGAGTGTGATTCTGAGGCCCATAGTTCTTAGAATAAATGTTTGAAATAAATTCAAATCTTAGTATCACGTGTGAGATGTTTTCATGAAAGAGTGTAATAAAATATAAATGGTTTACTAGATCAAATATTTGAGGGTGCTGTTGTGTTTAGTGCAATGACACTGTCTTAAGTAGGCCCTAATGTTGACTAGCGCGGGTCGGCTTCAAAAGTTAGTTTTTAGATGTTTTAATGGGAATAAAATAAATTGATAAATTTTTTATATTAAATGTTTCCATAACACATTGATTCTTATTTTCCATTAAATGAGAAGGATCCCAAGGTTAGGCTCATAACCCTAGATAACTCCTTGAAATCCTTTGGAGCTTTGGAGAGGAGACAACCTTGGATCATTCTTGATGAACTCCTTACCGACAACTGATCTCCCTCTTCATTGACAATCAAGGTAGGGGTTGTTATTTCAATTCTTCTTTTCCTTGTTCTTCTATTAAAATATGTACACGAATCAACCAATGAATAGGTTGATCCCTAGACTGTGCGTTCTTACAAGAGGTTGTTAATTTTTGTTTGTTTGGGTTTTTTATTTGGGAAATTTATTATTTTATAATTGTGGATTATAGTTGGATTTTCTTGTTAAACCTATTAATGGGAACTGATTAACGTTGTAACGAATCATAGTGGAGGTTCATTTCTCCTTTGTTATTGATTTTCTTCCTCCTATAACATGAATATTTTATATGCTTCATGGGGCGTCAAACAACGGATCATTGTGCATTTGATTCGCAATGCAACAATCCCAAATCAGAGATCGAATGTCGCGATGACCTGCTAGAGGTGTGACAGCGATTGTGGATGACGAATCATCCTGGATCGGGAGAGGTCTTTCTTTGATCATTCTTTGTGTAGGTGGATTGATATGTATTTTTGGGGATGATCGAAGGTCTGAAACCAATAGAAGTGGCTTTGGGGTGTCGGGGCAACCTCAAACCTTTATTTTGATGAAAATCGGATCACCAGAACAAACTTCGGAGGATCGAAGAAGGCGTGTAACAAAGAACTGTCAGTTTTGGAAAATCCTGAAGAACACATCGTTTCTCTGAAGAACATGTTGTGTGGGACCGGTGGTTGTGACTTGGGTTTGAGTGGTGTAGACGGTGAAGGATAGGTCGTGATTTGGTAAGACATGGCGTGTGGGCCCTATCCACCGGTGGCTGGAGTTACTAGGTAACATGAAGTGTAGACACGGCATGTGACCACATTCACATGGCATATGGGTCCTTACTTGTTAAGTGGAATGTATCTCAGATGATATATGGACACAAGGTGGAGTAAATTCCATGTACTCCACCACATGGACAGACGAGACCAGTTACATGTGTCACCTAGGGTACTGGTTACACAGGTTGACATACATGGGTTGAGGCTGTGTATCGGGACATGGACAGCGTACACGGAGCAAACCCCAGATACCTCGACATGGAGTGTGATCCTTCCTAGACACCATGTATATGTGTTTTCACATGGAATGTTCTCGAGACATGGTCCATTATACATGGGAAGTACCTGGAGTCAAGGTAAACTGCATGTGGCCAATTCTACATGCAATTTACTCCCTTCTACATGGCATGATTCTCTTGTACACCGTTCATTGGAGAAGTTCCGTTTGGATTAGTGCACCTTTTCTTGTTCCCCTGATGGTCAGGTTTCGTTTCTATCCATAGGAGTATGATTCCTTAAATAAGAATTTCTAATATAGAGTCATTTATCCCTCCAAGTGGCCTAGAGTGAGATCCTCAATCCATTAATGAACCTGGGAATAGTTAGGTATCGACGTGACCAATCCTAAAGAACGATGATCCTCTACATACCATGTGAATCTGGATAAGTCATGGTATCCTCCATGACCCAAGAAGTGATCCTCATTTGTGTATCATGATATTTTTTCACTCAAGAGTAGGTTCTCCTAGAATTAGTATATATGTTCCCTCTCAACAGAGCTATTAGTGCGTCTATCTCTCTCTTGGAATTTCCCAATAAACCTTACATCTCAAAGGGATGTAGTCATAGATTTCAAACTCGTTGAGTGAGTTCTCTCAGATGAGTGCTTTGTGAAATCTTCAAACTGAATCCCTAGCATGGGTATGTGGTTGTGTGACTTGTCTCTAGACTACGGGTCTGGGTTTTGAGTATATCTGGATGTGTTTCTATTCCTATATGTTCAGTATACATATACTGTATAAAGATGAATATAAATTTACATTGTGTATTTTTTGTGGTTTTCAGGGTCCCTTACTGAGTATTGTTATACTCACCCTACACAAGATTTTCCCACATGTATTGTGTCTTGTGCAGACGAGCAACCTTTTGACAGAGTCTAGTGAGGACCATGACTAGACTAAGATTTATGAGTTCCTTACAGCCTGAGGTGTTCCTACAGCTACGACCAGCTGTTCCAGTACCTCTTTCATGCTTATAGGTTGGACTTTGTAGTTGCAGACTCTTTTTTTTGTGGGACTTTATTCTGGCCAATTATACTTTCCGCGCTTTACTTTCCATTTTACAATGTTGGTTGGGATTAGTTGTTTGTGTGCATTATATTCCTTAGTGATTTTTACTATCTAGAATTTATGGGCATGGAGATGTTTGTGTGTGTGTACTGGTACATAGTCAATGCCTCCCATGATGGTGATATTCATACTCAATTCTAGTCACCAACCCCTGAACTATTGGAGGTAGTCTTGGGGAGTTGCAGTGCGGGCCCCACTAGAATGGTCATGAAATGGTGGTTTCAGAGGTTTTTGGTTCTACGTTAGAACCAAGAGACTATGATATCTGTTTGGGTAAATAGTGTTAAGTGTTTAAAGCTAAGACTTTAGGACAGTGACTCAAGAGTTGGTGTGGGAGACTGACGTATCCATGCACCAGGACTCTGATAACCTGCCTTTCAACTAGGTACATGAAAACACTACTTGTGGGGAAATAAAATAATTGTACAGGAATCATATATGAAGGGGTTGCGTTTTATATGTCCTTTGTGTTATGTATCTAGATATAATTGTTGACCATGGTATATCTTGTTTCATTACAGGATTCATTCACAATGAATACCCACTAGGAATCAGCAGCTTGATCATGAGGATGGCCCCCTCAATGATGAGGAGTCGATATATGGACCAGTTCCCCAAGAATTGCCTCTAGGTGGTGCGCTTGTTATCCCAACCCCATTGGAGCAGCTTTTGGTACCTGTAGTACTGACAGACGAAGAGCATAGGCTGAGCGCACTCTATAAGTTTCAGAGAAAGAGTCTCTTTAGGTTATGAGGCTAGCCCAACCCTCAGGAGGATGAGGATTATCTTGAGGCTGTGACTAGATTATTATGTCTAGTTAGGACACCATCATACCAGATGGTGATCCTAGGAGTGATCCTTCTTCAAGGTTCAGCTGGATGATAGTGTATTTAGACCATGTAGACTCATGACGAGGAGACTCTTTCATGGATAGAGTTCAAGAGACTCTTTAAGAAGGTGTTATATATGGTTACACTGAGAGTAGTGCATATCCATGAGTGTATTCAGCTCAAAAAATGTATTTTGGTAGTGAATGACTATTCATTGAGGTACGCTAACCCCACTAGGTACTCGATGGATATGGTCAGGGATCAGTGCTTCAGAGCTCGGACATTCGAATGAGGTCTACAGCGGGACATCCGAGCTAGTGTCATGACTCTATGAATTTCATCCTATGATGGAGTGATCGAGTACGCCTTGGTGATCGAGAGCATCCTGGTGAAGTAGAGAAATCAGGTGGCAGTCAACAATAGGAAGACAGGTTCGAAGACCTCAGCAGTAGGGAGCCAACATCAGGTATAGAAATCCGAATGTGGGATACATCACAAGAGGTCCCAGGACAGGGGATCTACAGTCTAGGGCTCTCGGGCTGGATCAAGTCAGCCTAGGGAGAGGATATGAAACTCATGCAACGGTAGAGGACATCTCACTGAAGACATTCCATCATGTCGAGCTCCAGATAGGGAGGCGGCGGATGGACCACATAGGTAGAGGCGGAGGGTGGAGTAGGCTGACCCGCTATGCGGCAGATGTGGAAAAGTGATAGGGAGAGCTAAAGGTGGTGGAAAACCCTTTGATCTACTCCAACCACCATCTAGAGGAGGTCCACACTTGGATCAGGAATTTTGGGTACGGGGGTGGGGGATGTTGTATGTGTTCAAGGCATATTACCTAAGGACTCTCGGAATTATTCTAGGTACAATCTCTGTCTTTTCTCCACTGGTTTCCATACTTATCGACATAGGTTACAATCATTCATTCCTCTCCACAGGTATTGTGCAAAACCTTGATATTCTAGTAGAGCCTTTCACTTGACCCTTACGATTAGAGACATCTACTTGAGGATACATGATGATCAATTATCATGGCAGATAGTGTTAGATTTTCCTTGGAGGTGAGAGCTTCAGTTGGAACCTCTTGGTAGCATCATTGAGGCCTTACAATATAATTCTCATAATGGATCGGTTATCTTCAGTCCATGAATAGATTGACTGTTTTAGGCAAAGAGTGTGGTGTGTCTGCAGTGATGGAATGAGGTTTTCAATCGTTAGTGAAAAGGAAACACATGAAGAATAGAATGGGATCATGCATAGGAGGGTACAACCGATCATTGATGAGTCGTCTAGCCTTACCCTCAGGAGTAGTAGATGTTGTGAGCCTCCAGTTCCCAACATTGGTTGAAATGTATGAGGACGTATTTCCAGAAGATGTTCCCAGATTAACTCCTCGTAAAGAGATTTACTTCTCCATCAACATTCACCCTAGGATGAAACAGAAATCCTCACCAACCGGATGGCTCCCACAGAGCTTCGCAAGCTGAGATTACAATTAGAGAACATCAGATTAGGGGATTTGTAAGATCCAGTGTTTCACCCTGGGTAGCCCTAATTTTTATTTCCAAGAAGGGAGATGGGAGTTTGAGTTTGTTCATATATTACATGCACCTGAATTAGTTAAAAATTAATAATAATTATCCAATGACGAGGATCAATGACATCTTTGATCCGCTGAGTGGAGCATGTTGGTTCTTGAAGGTTGACCTCAGGTCGGGTTATTGCCAACATCACGTATGGGATGAGGACATGCTGAGGACAGCTTGAATATGTCGATAAGGTCACTAGGAGTACATGGTGATTCCTTTCAGTGTGATGAATTCCCCCACAATTTTCATGGGACTTATTTACTATATCTTCCAATGGTACCTAGACCTGTTCGTAGTGGTCTTCATCGATGGAATCCTTGTGTACAATGTGTCAAAGGAGGATCATGTAAGACACCTGCCTATTATTCTAGATGTACTTTGAGAGTACAAGAATTATGGGAAACTCTCAAAGTGTCAGTTCTAGATATAGGAGTTCCACTTTTTGGATATGTTATCTCCGTAGAGGGAGTAGCAGTGGACCCACCAATTGTCGAGGTGGTGTTGGCATGGGAGCCACCCTAGATCATGAAAGAGGTCTGGAGCTTCCTTGGGATACTAGGATACTACCCAAGATTTAACAATAATTTCTCCCAGATATAAACAATGATGAAAACTTTGAATTGGAAGGGAAATCCTTTTTATTAAAATAGATATGCTAGAAGGCCTTCCATCTGCTGAGGCAGAGCTTGACGACGCACCGATTTTGATATTTCCAGACGAGGGTGTCGAGTACATAATTTTCTATAATGCATTAGAGAACATACATGGATGTGTCCTGATGTAGATACTGGAGGTGATTTCTTATGGTTCTCTCCATCTAAGGCCACACGATTAAAACTATGAGACCCTTGATCTTGAGTTGGTAGAGATATTCTTCCCATTGAAGACATGGTGACACAACCTAATGGTAGAATGGTTTATCGTCTACTCTGACCATAAGAGCCTCAAATACATCGTCTCTCTGAAGGATCTGAATCTGAGGAAGAGACGATGGCTAGAGGTCCTCCAAGATTATGACTTTGAGATCATCTACACTCCTGGGAAGGGGAACATTGTAGTAGATGATATTAGTAGTAGATCGAGTTCCCAACAGTTGAGTGAGGCATTAGAGTAGTTGGCCTCACTACAGTTATCCTTCATGGATAATGATGATGCAAATTATCTCTAGTCGATGGTTATCACCCCTCCACACTTACAGTGAGTCCGGGAGGCACAACTAGGGGATGTAGACTACGAGACTTTACATGCTCAATTATACACATGACATGCTCTTGATGGGTATTTACAAGGTGGAAGCACTAAGGCCTTTTTAGAGAATGCATTGTTGTGCCAGTGGCATTACATGAGGATGTTCTGAGGGACTTTCATACATACCCCTTGGCAGTACATCTAGGAGAGGTGAAAATATACCAGGGCTTCCGGCATCAGTTCTGGTGGATGGGTATAAAGAATAAAGTAGTAGAGTTTATTTCTCGATGCCTTATGTGCCAGTAGTTGAAGGATGAGAACTAGGTTTCAGTAGGGTTAACTCACCCCTGGAAGTTCCAGAGTAGAAGTGTGATGGAATAACAATGGACTTCGTGATAGGATTTCCATGGACGTCCAAGGGACAGAATTCCATCTTTGTGATCATTGACTGAATCACCAAGTCGGACCACTTCCTATATATTAGGGAGCAGGGTTCCATAGAGAGAATGGGAGGCCTCTACATGGAGGAGATAGTTCAGCATCATGGAATCCCTTTGATGATAGTCTCAGATCGAGACACACGCTTTACATACCAATTATGCAAGGGATTGCTAGAGGCCTTTGGGACTCAGCTACAATTTAGCACATCATTCCATACCAAGATAGATGGTCAGAACTAGAGGACCAATTAGGTTTTGGAAGATATGTTGTTAGCATGTATCTTGGACATTGGTCGCAGTTGGGAGGACCACCTTCCACTGTTGGAGTTCACGTACAACAATAGTGACCACTCCACCATTAGCATAGCACCATTCGAGGCCTTCTACGAGCAACCCTTCCAGTCACGAATCTACTGGACTGACCTCGGAGAGTCAGTAATAATGGGACTAGAGTTGGTGAAAGCTACTACTGAGAAGGTTCAGGTCATCCAGGAGAAGATGAAGACTACAAAAATCTGGTAGAAGTCTTATGCTGACAGACAATGGAGACCTTGGGAGTTTCAGTTAGGGGGTCATGTCTTCCTTTGGGTCTCATCTTGAAGAGAGATATAGATATTTATTTGGGTGAAAATTTATCTTTGTGGTTCATCGGACATTTTCAGATATTTTTCAAAGATGGTGAGGGGGAGTACCACCTAGCTCTACCACCGCAGTTACACCGGGTACATGATTCCATCCACATGTCGTTGTTGAGGAAGTATGTGTGTGACCCATCGTACGTCATCGACTATGGCGAGCAGGACATAGAGGAAGGATAAACCTTCACAGAGTACCCATTGGAGATAAATGATTGACAAGAGATGATCCTTCATGGGCGAGTAATTCTCCTGGTGCGTGTCCAGTGGAAGCACATGAATCTTTAGGAGAGCACATGAAGTGGGAGGCTCAAATTCATGTGCAGTACCATCATCTTTTTGAGTTGTCCCCTTTTTTTGGATTTCTGGGATGTAAATCCCTAAGGTGGGGAGAATGTAATTTATCTGATTTTCCGTGAATTATTTTTAAATATTATATGGATTTTTTTCAAGACTAGGGATTATGAAGGCATGAGATTCGGAGGCCTGGAGTGACAAGAATAAATGTTTGAAATAAATTAAACTCTAAATAGCATGTGTTATCAATTTTCCGAAAAAAAATTTTAAAAGCATATAAATGGTTGCCCAGATCATAAATATGAGGGCACCATTGCATTCAATGTGGTGACTTTGGATTAGGCGAGGCCTAACATTGACTGGCGTGGGTTGACTGCAAAAGATAGTTTTCGGAAATTTTAAAGGAAATAAAATAAATTTAAAAAATTATTTTAGTATAAATTTTTCCATAATGCAGCGACTCTTCTTTTTATTTAAATGATTAGGAGCCCAAGGTTAGGATAATAACCCTCAGTAACACCCTAAAATCCTCTAGAGCATTGGGGAGGATCCAAAAATGAAGGATTCTTGGCGAACGCTGACGAACGATGATGCATGGATCATTGTGCAGTGAGATTGAATCCCGACCTGTGATCAAACATCCAATTCATTGACAATTGAGGTAGGGGTTGTTATTTTTATTCTTCTCCTCTCTCTTCTTGGATTAACTGATGGATGCAGATCAACCCAGAAACAGGATGATTTTTGGATCATGCATTCTCTCTAGAGGGTGTTTATTTTTGTTTCTTTTGGGGTTTTGATTTAGGAAATTTATTTTATGATAATTATTGGATTATCATTTTATTCTCCTCCTAAACTTATTAACGGAAGAGGATTAACACCATGATGAATGACGGCGGAGGTGCGTTCCACCTTTTTTATTGAATTTCATTCTCCTCCAGCCTACATTCTTCGTGGGTCAATGAAAAATCTATTGTTCCCTGTCTATTTTGAAATGAAACGATCCCAAATCATAGGTCGAACATTGTGATGACCGAGAGGAGGTGCGATGACGATGGCAGAAGGCAAATCATCCTAAATTAGGAGAGGTCATTCTTTGAGTGTTCTTCATGCGGGTGGATCTATATGTTTTTTCAGTGACGATTGAAGGTCTGAAACCAGTTGAAGAAGCTTCATGGTGTTGGGGAGACCTTCACAATTTAATTTCGTGGAAATCAGATCACCAGAAAAAACTTCAGAGCATCGACGGTGGTGCGGAATGAAGAACTGGCCATTCTAGAAAATCCCTAAGAACACAGTGTTGTCTCCAAAGAACACTCCACATGGGACCGTTGGCGACAGCTAGGGTTCATGTGCTACATACATTTAAAGACATTGTGTGTTCCAGGAAGACATGGCATGAGGTCCCCATACAGTGGCAGTGGAGAAATGGCTTGTGACCACTATCACACAGCGTGTGGGTCCTTTCATGGGACTCGACATGTATCTCGGATGATACATGGATACAGGATGGATAACACTACATGTACACCACACATCTAGACGAGGCCATTTATGTGGGTCATCCCGTGTATCGGTTACATGGGTTGGCATACATGGGTTGAGGCCATGTATGGACACATGGCCAGCGTACACTGAGAAGACATTAGATACCTTGACAGAGTGTGTGATCTTTCTTACATTCTGTGTATATGCGTTTTCACATGGAATGTTCTCTAGACATGGGCCGTTGTACATGACCAGTACCCAGAGTCAGTAACATGGAAGGTGAAAACTTCTGCATTCCATGTACTCCCTCTAGAATGGCTTGATTCTCTTGTCCACCATTCCTTAGAAAATTGTTTTTGGGGTTAGTGGCCCTTTGATCATTCCCCTAAAGGTCAGGTATCATTTCCAACCATTAGAGTATGATCCCTTTAGCTGTACATTCTAAGATAGAGTTTGGTATCCCTTCGAGAGGCCCATAGTGAGATCCTATATCCATTCTTGAACCTAGGTAGAGTCAAGTATCTGTGTGACCCAACCTACAGGATATTGATCCTCTACATAGTAGAAGAATTTAGATGAGTCACGGTATTATCCAAGTCCCATGGTAGTGATCCTCATCTATGTATCATGATATTCTTCCCCCAGCTAGGGTGTTCTCCTAGAATGTGTAACTTTGTCCCAATTCTTCAGAGATATCAGTGCATATATCTCTCTCATGGATTTTCCCGATGAATGGTACATCTTGGATAGATGTAATCAAAGCTGTCAGACTCATGGAGTGAGTTCTGTTGGATGAGTGCATTGTGAAATCTTCAATCTAAATCCCTATCATGGGTATGCGGTTGTTTGACTAGTCTCTAGACTATGGGTCTATCTTTTAAGTATATTAGGATGTGTTTCTATTTCTATATATTCTATAGACACATACTGTGTAGATCTAACTATACCTTTACATTTTGAATTGATTTGTTGGTTTTGGGGTCCCCTACTAAGTATTATTATTCTCACCCCTTCACAGGATTTCTCCACACATATGATGTGTTTTACATACATGTGGCCTTTTTTCAGAGTCCAAGGCAGACCAGGACTGAACTGAGGTTTCAGAGTTTGTTATAGTTCATGGTCTTCCTACTGTTGTAAGTAGTGGTCCTAGTACTGCTTTCTTACTTACAGGTTGGATATTGTAGTTGTAGAATCTTGTTTTTAGTGGGCTTGTATTCTAGCCTAGTTTACATACCTCACATTACTTTCGGTTGTACTCTGTTGGTTGGGTTTAGTAGTATTCATGCATTTTGTTCCTTAGTGGTTTTTACATTAAATAATTTGAGGGATCAGAGATGTGCTCATGTGTATAAGTACATTGGGAATACCTCCCATGTTATTGATATTCCTACTCGGTGCTACTCCCTAGAGCCGAGCCTATTGTAGGTGAGCATGGGGAGTCACAGCGTGGGGCCCACTGGTACGGGTCTTGACATTTTCATTAAATGATAAAAAGTGTTTTTTATTAATTGTTCTTTAAAGTTATTTTAATTGACAAGATATGATTTTTTAAATTGAACTACCCAGATGGATCTTTTAAGATCACATATATAAATTATATATGATGTTGATTTAAATAATTTTGGGAAAATGTTATTTTCTAATGATTGATTTTATTAACCGTTTTGATAAATTATATAAAAATATATATATTTATAAATTATACAAATTATTAATTAAATTTTTGGTTTCCCAAAATGAATTTATTTATTTAATCAACAATTATTGATCCTAAAAAATTATTATCAATTTTTATAGTTTAATATAAATGAAGACATATAAGTCATGCCCATTTATATGTGATGGAAATTATAGATGATTTAATTTTTATGTAATAAGTGTCATTTTGAAGTAAATTTTATTTATTTCATAATCTATTATTCAAGGGATGTTCCTATATGGTTATTTGGAGACATAGGAGCGATAAAAGATTTTTTTTATTTGATAATATGATATACCTTTTTCTTGAAATGCTTACCTCCATTTATATGTCATGGGAACACCAGGTTGGATATCTTGTGATATCTAGGTGCATATTCACATAGGTAATAAATTTTTCTCTTACTATTGGCACTAGGTGAGTACTTAGTTCATCCTATCAGATGATACACCTTGGTTAGTCTAGGAAGGGTAAGACTGAGAGTTTGGGTGGGTTTATTGGTGTTTTTTTTCTGGAATCTGAACATTACTTCATTGGTGAACATGTTGTCATGATAGTATATAGTTCTCCTTAAAAAAATATAATTACAAGATTATGTATTCTTTTCATAGTATAGATATTTTTTATGATAAATGATATTATAATCCATTTTATGATTTCACATATAACAATTTTAACTATAAAATGTCATGATTTTATTAAAGGGATATAAATTTAGTTTGTTGAGAATTTGTCTTTTATTTTTGAAACTAATTTGTTTTCCTAAAAAGAGAATTAACTTGTTATAGTGGATAAAAAATAAAAACCATATTTTCTATCATTTATTTTAAACTGGCATATAATATATTTATTATCAAAGGATATTCCATAGGGATGATGATTGGAAACATAAATGGATATTTAGCTCAAGTAGATATCATCAAAAATTTAGAAAGATTAACATATATAGTGTATGATCTAGGATCACCTTCTTTAGGGATTGTGGATAAGTGTGTGGTGTTTCGTCAATTTCACATAATGAATTGGTAGTAGTGGTTTGACTTATTTATTTCTTCTTTTTGTCTCTATTTCTATTATCTTCCTTGTACAACCTTATCAAAACACCTATTATTTCCCCTAATTTGTATATATATTTTACATATCATGCTATATAATTTTCTATGATATTGTTTCATTTATGATATATCTTTGGGGGGTTTTCATTATTAACATATCCTAGGATTATATATTTTTATTATTGAAATCATTCACTATGGTAGTTATAGGTTTCTAAGGAACTTGTTTTCAGGCCATAGGGACTAGGAACACCCTTCAAGTATTTCCAATGGATGGATTGGGATCCCATTTCATGGGTGACCAAAATTTGTTCATGAAAGTCACTAATTTGGAGATGTAATCAGTGGAATTTAATGATAAATACCTCCAACACTTATTGATGGTAATGTTATAGAATGAAATTTAAGATGACTTCAAATAGTATGGGAGTCAAATTTTATTACCTGGGAGTTATTCGTGGAGCATCGATTGAAATTCATTTTTCAAGGATTTGATAATTTGAAAAAAAATGAAAGCTTACAGTTATGGATTGGAGCTCCATGAGATATTCATGATTGGGGATTTTAGGGATCGATGATTTATGATAAAAACATAACTAATTTTTAGATATATTCATGACATGATATAAAAAATTAAAATGTATAGTAAATAAACTGAGATACACCCTAATGAGGATTCAATGAGATGATGAAACTACCATATTTATTGCCCTTATAAAGATACCCCCAATAATCCATACTTCTAGTCATGTAGTAAACCATTGACCTAAAATAATAATATTAAACTATACTCTTGTTAGCTATATATAGGGAAACAATATTACATTTATTTATTATTGGATCAAAGGGTAATAACTTAGATAAATTAAACATTGCAGGATATATGTCTATATGAAATCAATTTTAGAATACTTACCACAAAACATGAGAATGTATACTCAAAACATAATTTGAAAACAACAAACTAGAGGGAAATACCTAAATAGAAATCATGGACCACTCGAGTATAAGAGATAATGGAAAAATTCAATTCATTATTAATAGATATATCTCCCTGAAATGTTACAATATAACAACGCATAAAAACTAGTCCAACCTCCCCATAAGGTTAAATGGAACATTTAGAAGAATTAATCATTATATACATGGCTATATATGATTAAAGTCAAAAAACAAGATTATATCTTTATGATTAAAAATAATTCTTAAGGGAACCTTCAATATATTGTTTGTCAAATTGGTTTACAAAATATAATTGATTATCCAATGAATATCCAAAAACATGAAGAAAAATTCAATAGAATAGGTTAAATATGGGGGAATTCATAGAAAAACGAAGTTTCATAGGATACTAGAAACAATAATATAGTAAATCAAAATGAGAGAACTGAAAAAGGATAAAAACATTAAATAGGGGATATGGTATATAGTTTTTTTTGGAGACTATATCTGCTAAAGATATAATCTAGGGTTTTGTTAGATGGATTTATCACATGTCTTGAGATTTTAGTTAATCAACAGTGGATTCCTTCTTTTGAAATCTCAGACTATGGATTCATAGATATAAAAACATGGTAGGAGACCCAAAAGGGATCTAATACTCATTTGTAATTGATTTCAACAAGGACTAATGTGATCAAACTCTCCATTTTGGAATGATATAAATATACGTGGATTTGAAACATGAGAATTCTGTTAAGTCCTATGATTTTATGAGAAGAAAATTGTGTTCCCTTCATGATGCTGATTTATGAAGGATCTTTAAAAATGGAGATACTACTCCTATAATGGAAATATAGGATGCAGTCCCAAAGAGAATGGAACTCTGTCATCACAAAATTAGTAGAATAGTCATGGTTCCAAGTGATCAAAATCAATGAAAAAATGAGTATTTGGAAAGTATGATTTCCTTGGTTTGTTGATAATATAATAATAAATGCATTTTAATTGGATATATATTATAAAACATTAATTTTATATATTTTGACCTAAAAGATATGTTGTGATTTTAGTTTAATATCAATAAATATAGGTACTCATTAAATCTTGTTCTAGAATCATAATTTTAATCTCATTGAGTATAGAAATACATCTGTATAAATCTGGGTAATATTGCTTTTCATGAATACGATTGACATGAACACTAGGATCTTATTCAACATTTCATCGATTGTAGGTGCTCTGAATAAAATACAATAGAACATGGGAAATTTTTTTTTGTTCACATGGATCAAGTTATCATTAAAGTATATTTGAATTATACATCAACTAGGATTTTGTTTTTAGCTATACTATCTAAGGATTCAAATATACATGATGTGTTTGATCATTTTCCTTTATTCAGTTTGGTATGTAAGCCCATTGGGAATGCAATAACTTTTGGTAGGATGTCCTTAAATTGTACATTCTCTTACTCTCATGATCATGATACCACTACCTGTAAAATAAAATTGAACAATTAAGAATATATTATATATGGTAAATGTTCGTATCATTAAAAATGAATTGGGAAAATATGCTATAAAATAACATACTCATGATGATAAATAAGGGCATCTCGATCACATTGAGTTGAGAAAAAATTTCTTTACAATATGAAGCTAAGTCCTTAGATCATATAGTGTTTTTTAAATACCATTGGAATATAGTGGTTATTATAGGGGATGATGATATCCTAGAAACAATATCAACAACCTCGAAGAAAGGCCCTGTTTGGGAGTAGAGTGATCCCTCATAGGTTGTTAATCACACTCATAATTTTTTTACATCGATTATATGACTTTAAATAGTGTGAATTTGATATGGAAGTTAATATAACATGATATTATTCCTATTTTGGGAAATATGGATGAGAAGAGTCTATCCAAGGAATATATGTATCTACATTAAGATGATGGTCTTCTTCATCTTGAGAAAGACAAGTTAATAGTTGGGCTCGATAATGGTGTTTCATTAACTTTGGAATTTTAAAAAATAACTGAATCTAAATGAGTTCATATTAATGATTAAATAAAATTGGAATTCTTGAATTTTCACCCCATTGAGGTGGTATTTGATGGTGTACATACTTACCATCATTAGGCCATAAATGAAGGAAAGCACATCATCAATTACTAGAAAATTGTGAGATATTTTAGAACTATATGAGGATAAAAATTCATAGAAGTATAATTATTCTAATATAGATTAAGTGTTCTAGGGTATGCATTTAGAAAATAAGGAAATCTCACATGCCATTATAAAGTAAATTAGGATTAGGAGTAATTAATCCCTCCTTTGACCCACCATAAGTATAAGGTCCACACATCTGTTTGTTAGAACCTTACATTAAAATAATATTATTAGCTATTTGACTGTAGAAACTGATTGGGATATATATGGTTCTTCTGATCACATTGACTGTGATTTTAATCACTTTTCCTATTGATACTTATTTTTAGTCTTTGTCTTATGGTCATGGAAAAAAATTAAATATTTGAACCCATAAATTCTTATACTTTACCTCTTTTTTTAATTAATAAAAGAGGCTCTATCCATATCCTATGTATATAAATTTGATCATAAAAACAAGGGAAAATGGGATTAAATAAATTATAATATGTTAAAAATAAATAAGAAGTGTAACCATAAAAAACTATCTCCTTTTCCTAAGGTGTATTAGCTAATGGGTAATATAGGATCAGATGATGAAATATTTGATCATATTTATGAATATCTATATTATCATAAAATCATTCCAATATATCCCAATAAAATCATGATATAGTGAACTCATTAGGGATATTTTATAAAAAAATTAGACTATTAAAAATTATTCATCCTATAAAATGTGTATGTTAGAATGTTTTGACAAAATATAAATATTAATACTTGGGAAATAATATGGTTTTCCATTTTATGATCCATGTTTTCATGTACAATATATAAATCAATATGTGATTTTGAGGATAATGTTAACAAAATCCCCTATGAGTATTAAATAATCCATGATTGGACAAGATAATGAAATTATTGGTTTCTCTCATAAGTGTTGATAGAGTTGTAATGTAACATCATAGAATACAAGAGTAATACTCTTAAAGGGTGGGTAGTTAATCTTTCTAACAAATATTTTTATCATGGAGATTGAGGGAGAATTTAATTTCAAAAATAAAATTACATATTTAACATTTATTGTCACACATACAACATCAATTTAAATAATTAATAAGAATAAATTTGAATGAGTGAAATGGATTAATAGAATAAAAAATATATCATCAAAATATATTTTAATAAAATGATGTTGTGTAATCATAGTTCATTGAAAATTTATTATGGGACTACTATGAAGATTTTGAACCATCATTAATTAAGTAATAAATTTTTTTGTTTAAATGAAGCAAAGAAAACTAAGGTATCTATTTTTATAAGATAAGAAGGTACTAACAATTATTATAAATGAATACCTAAAAATTTATTAAGGTGAAGAAATTATTAATGTTATGATAATGGGTAATACAAATATAACATGGGGGATATTAAACATCATATGAATCAATAATTTTTTTATAAAAATTTAAATTTTAATCATGAGTTAAAAAATCATAGAATGATTCAATCCTCATTTTATGGATGTACGAAAGAAGGGGATCCTTAAATACCTGGGTACACAAAACATATTTTCTATATCTTATAGTAAATCGGTAAAACCAGGATATGATGTGTCAATTAAAATAGTTGCAATAATATTCAAAAAAATTTACAATGAATTAATTATTACATGAATAGTTAGATATTATAGTGGTTTAATAGAAAAAACATATTGAATGTATCCATGATGAATGATTAATTTCTTATGCCCTTATTGATTGGTACTGTAGCTACAATTATATTCTAGTAGATCAGGTAAACTAATGGATGTTGACATTCACATTATCACACATGACCATTTCATATCAAATAACTCTATTAAATATGTCCAATAATACATCTCATATTCAATGATTCTTAAGAAATATCAATCATGTTATGGTTTTAATTTTACATATATATTAATGGATGATTTCCTACTTTATGGTTGAATTTTTAATGCTTTCATAGATAATATTGCCATAGTTATCAAGTGCTTTGTAGGAAAATATCTTCTACTACATTAAGAAAAATGATAAATCATCATTATAAAATGAATAATTAAAATTCAATAAATGTCTAATCAGTGGATTGAAGTGGATATGTGAAATATCAATATCTTCCAAGAGTTATCAAGAAAACATCATTTAATGGAATAAGATTCAATCTAGACTTGATGATTATTATTAATGATTTCAAAAAATATCTTCCAATATAGAACTAAAACTTGAATACTTATGTATTGATGATGTTCTATTATTATTTAATAAATCAATTATAATATATATTAAAATACAAAAATAATATTTATTATCCACTCAAATATTTAAATTTTAAATTGAAGAGAAAATATTTATCCATGTAGTGATGTTAGTGAAGATTATATGGGAGAAGAACTTTAAGTATTGGTTAATCAAATATTTTAGTTTATTTATTATACAATAAAAACCATAGTAAATTATTATTAAAGTTACACTATTATGTATAAAAAACATTTGGAAGTGGTATTCATTTTTTATCAATTTAAAAAATCTATCGTACAATCCAAATTCATGGACTACATAGATATTACATCCCTTAATATTTTGTTGTAATTCTAATTCAACCTTTATTTTTTTGATCAAATTATCTATATAATGACATAAATTTATTAAATATAGATAATGAATGATGAATATATAAAGGAAAATAATATTTTTTCTACTAATTTATATAATCAAAGAATGTTAGGTAGATGTTCGGTGCAACCTAGTACTTGATGATGTATCACGTTGGTAACAAAATCCATTGTATTGGTAATTCTGTGGAAAATGGAAAGGTACAAGGTAGCATGTAGTCAAATAGATACATGTTGTAGGCCACATGACCCTATTTCTTCCAAGGGCCATAATTTATTTAATTTAATATTTTATACTTATATAAAATTTTAATATATATTAACCCTATTATTTTTATTCCATGTTAGAAACAACATCCTATCACTTCATATGATTTTTCTCATCACCTATAGAAATTGATTAGAATGAGTCCTCTAATTCAATGATTGATCTTTTATTTAAAAAATACATTAGTTTTTTATCACCGATGAAACTTTAAATTTTTAATATGTTGTTTCTTCACAATATGGTGGTACATAACTACAAATCTCTATTTTGGGAATTCTATAGGGTTTTTCAATATCCATTTAATGAAGATAAATAAAGAAATGATATTTTATTCTTACTCTTGTGTAATAAAATCGTAGGTGGACTCTACCATATTAAAATATTTATTCTGTATTAATTTCATTTCCTTGTAGGATTGAGTGGGTATTTTGGAACAAGGTACTTAAACCATAGTCATACGTGTTAACATTAATGTGATAGAATCGGTAGAGTATATTAAGACCATGATTAACATTCCTATTATAAAATTAAAATTCTAGTTTCTCTCTAAAATGATGTTGTTTTGTAAAACATAATCTATAAATGTATAAGGGATCTATAATAAATAATCATTAATGGAATAATTTACAAATTTTCTAATGATACCTACACCCAGTGTGAAAGAAATTATATTAAGGATATACAATTTTATAGAACACTTGATGATTATTTTTCCATTAGAATTGATTAATACAATCTTTTTATAGAATAAGAAAAGAAATCTAAACTAAGAAGTTTATGGATATATTAGTAAGATATGGATTTGGTCTTACAAAACAAGGAAATATTACTATTTAAAATCATGTTATTTTTTATTATGTCCATTGATAATGTTCTATCAAGGTGATTTATTTATCCCATGGATGGATAGGTTTTAATAGGTGTGTGTCAGGATATATAATGTATGATATATTTTGATCCTTATCCAATGGATATATTTTTTGTGTGTTAGTATTTGTGATGCCGGAGATGCTAATAGTTATATCAATGGGAAATGGAGTAGGGTTATATGATACTACCTTTTTTTTATTATCCTAATTATGTTCACATATGTTGTTGATGTCAATATATATATAGAATTAATCCATGATCATTAAGTCATAAAATGAACTAAAAATATTTATTTTAAAATATAACCCCTTAAGGTATGGTGTGTACATGAAGAGATCAACAGGATACCTCTATTATGCCCTGAGAAAAGACTATTATTGAGTGATTCGATATGTTATTCATCTGTCTATGATGCAATAAGCACTACCCAGAGGATTATAATGTTGTATTAAAATCTAATCAAATCCAGATATATTTTAAATTCTACACAACATCCTTTGAGTTGGATGGGCTTAATGAGAGGCCAGTTATATTATTCCATTACGTCATCTTTTCCTAAGGAATTATTTTTTTTCTTCTACCTTGAGTCTAATGAATTTTTCTATGACTAGATGTTAGTAATGTTTATAATCACACCCTATTTTTTTATCGGTGCATCTAACGTGTAATTGATGATCGATATATGGTATCACTTAGCGTTTTCTTGGTAACTTATTTATTAAAAATGGTTATAGCCATAAGCAAGGTGTCTTTGGTCAATCAATATTTGAATTTATCCCCTAGGGATATTTCTAGGAGAATGGCTCATGAATGATTCCCTTTCAAGTAGGATAGTCAATATAAAACCTGGTCCATGTAGAATATTACCCTACTTTCATGGGAACCATGCTCATGGTTCTAAGGTGTGAAAATAAAATATTTCACCGCTATGTTATTAATTTGGATCTTGTTGATATATTTAAACATACTCTTTGGATCCACTATGACCCCTTTTATTTACATATAAATAGATATATGTATATATATATATTATTATATATTATTATATGTTATTATAATTAATAAATTTAATTTAATTTCAATAAAACCAAAGGTACGAAGCTCTATAGCCACAAGTATATATGATAAGGGCTATAGGGTCATGGTATGAGGGATATAACCCCAGGTATATATACACATTGTAAAGACCCGTAAATTTCAAGGTAATTTATTTTTGAATTCTTTGGGATTTTACAAGTTCGCAGTTTCTGACAGCGCTTGATTCTGAGGCCCGGTGTGCCCGGAATCAATTTTTGAAGTTTAGCTCGGGTACGTTCAGTGAATGAATAAGCAGGTTTTTCTGACTTTTGAACCGGTGCTCGGATTTGAAATTCGATGGCACCGATGGACTCGCAGTGCCAGTAATTTCTTAAAGGGACACTTACCGCAAATGCATTCACGAAAGAGGAGAAGATAATTTTTGGGGGTTTGTTTAAGGAATAAATAAAAAATTCGTGGAACAATTTTTATTTCGTGGGGAGGTTTCTCCTCCCATGGGTAGTTAAGGGTGGGGCCCACAGCCACTTAACTACCCAAGTGTGGATTTAAGAGAGGTTGGGCCCGCATGAGCCCTACTATTTAATTCCCTCTAAACCCATTAGTAAACCCCCCATTAATTTGACAAACCTTCTTTTTTAATGTTGCCTAAATCCATTAAATTATGTAAACTCATAATTTAATGTGGAACCTTCCTCTTTCCCCTTTTTAATTTAACCGCTAACGTGTTTAATTATGGGGAACATTCTTTCTCCCATCCTTAATTAAATGACAACACATTTTAATTAAGGTGGTCATTTAATTCCGAGGGAGTATCCTTGCGTGGATAATAAAATAATGGGGAAGCCTATTATTTTGGGGATTAAGGGAGAGAGATTCATTGTGCAATGAAGAGCGTCGGACTCCGAAGAAGAAAGACGAAAAATTCTGGCCTCCGACAAAGGACGACGAAGAACGCTGGTTCCTCGGAGATCGACGACGCGATGCTATGTACCGCGACGCCTACAATCCTCTTCTCTGTGATTTCGTTTACCATGATGCCGACCATCATGTTCCTTGTCGTGGTAGGGGTTTATTTTGTGAATGATAATACTCCCATGTTTGTTTTCCTCTAAAACATGAACGCGGACCAACTAGTTACCAAGTTGATCCACAAAATATTATTTTCGGGTTGAGGATTATTATTTGTGGGAAAATGTTCGGAGTTGTTTCAAACCACTAACGCGGTGGGTGCGGGTTAAAGAACAAGCCGGACTCACCGCTTTTTTGTACATGTTGTGAGGAACAATTGGCGATGGTGAAGTGAGGCCGTAATGGAGATTGGAGGCCATCGCAGTATTCTTCGGGTCCCGGGGGACCGTAGGTTCTTTCGGGAGAAAGAAAAAACCACCGGAGCAGTTACGGTGGCCCGCGAACATCTCTGGTGGCACGGGTCACCGGCAGACGGAGGCAGCGGCAGGCACCAGCCGACCTTCCAAAGGTGGCGGCACCTCGGCGCACCGCCGACAGGAACCGCCGCGGCTGAAGCCGCGGGGGCAGGCACCCAGATCCCGCGGCCGCGCGGGATCCGGAGGAGGAGGACGAGGCACCCGCCGCGTCCGTAGAGCGCAAAAGGGGTGAAGCATGTCCCCCCTTCTCGGCCCGCTGGACGAGACCGTGCACCCCCCTGGCCGGGCTGGGGCGGGTCACACAGACCAGGCCGGGCCGCACCCAGCCGGGCCGGGCCGCGCCCAGACCCCCCGACTTCGGACTTTTTTCAGTCATTTGCCAATAACTTGGGATGTAGACCTCTGATCGATGCATAGTCAGTTGCGTTGGGATCCTTGGATCGGGACGGCCTTTTCTAGTATATTACACTAAAGGTTTCATGGAACTTTTGTGTATGACCGGGTTGGTTCGAACCCGAAACCAACTGGGCCCTCAGAGCGGGAACACTTATAACTTAAGCTCCGGATGTCCGAATGACGTTCTGTCGACTTTGCTGGATTCCTCTTAGTGAGACGGTTCTTTTGGATTACTCCTCTCAAGGTTTGGACACAGCTGGAGTACGGTCAAGTTGGTTTTATCCTAAAAACCAACCGGGCCCCTGGGATGGAAAAGCAAATATCTCTAAGATCGGGCGTCCGATTGACCCGCCGTTTGTCGTGTTGAGTTCCTTTTGACGAGACGGAACTTTTTGATACATCAACTCTAGACTATTTGACATTTGATGTATCGACCCCCCTTGGCTCGTGGAGCAGACCCTCCTGGAATCGAGCGTGCTTTGTGCGGGAACCCTAGAGCTGGCTACGACTACCACAATGATGACTGCACTTGGATCCTCTATGGGTTCGGCAGTGAGGACGACTATACATGGATCCTCTGTGGGTTCTATAGAGACAACAACCATACTGGGATCCTCCATGGGTTCGACGACGATGAATACTTGTATCCTATGTGGTTCTGACAGCATTTGACTATGTACTTATATCCTATGTGGGTCCAGCAGAGTAGCTGGTCTTGTATCCTTTGTGGGCCCGACTGCTTAGTAGGTCTTGTATCCTATGTGGGTCTGACAGCTTAGATGAATCAGTGGCTACATATGATCATCTCCATTGCCTTACTAAGTGCATACCTGTGTGGTATGAGTCTTGATTACCAATCATTATCATTGATGTGGTTGACTTTCTTTACTTGTGTGGATTGGGTTGTGCTTTCCTATATGGACTGGGTTGTGCTTGGGCTCGGGAACTGGAGCCAAACTGTAACTGATGACTTAGGTATATGTATGGGAATACACCTAAGTATTTTTGTTGATGCTTCATGATTGTATCTTTTCTTTGTGGTTTATCCTTTGTGGATTCGGAGAGACCTTCGGGGGTCTCAGGGTCCCTTCTGAGTATCATATACTCACCCTTGCACGGGCTATTCCCGCACTACGTTGTGCTGGATGCAGACGACGGACAGCGCTGATCGAGGTGGTGGCTCATGGAGCTAGACAGTACCTAGAGGTGAATCACTGGACCAGACGTACACAGAGCGGACAGCTGGAGCCGAGGAGCTGAGGAGACTATATGTACCCACCCTTCATGTGGGATTTCCAGTGGACGGCTCGGTGTTGCTGCTTTACTTTTCTGTTGTTGTATTTTCTTTTCAGTTGTATTTTACTTTCCAGCACTTACTTTCGAACTCAGTTTACTTAGTGTTTACTCCAATTAGTGTACTCTACGGTGTTTGATTACTTTATAAAGGCAATATCTTATGTTTTTTCCGGATTTACGCCTTTGGTTCTAGTCGCCAGCCCCTGGCCTATGGAAGGCGGGCTTGGGGTAGTCACGACACGGGCCCCGGGGACGGGTCATGACATGCATGGCTATTTGGTCCATAAAAAGAAGACTCACAGCCACATATATATATTATCATGGATATAGAGTCACAATATGAAATATGTATCCACTAAAATATTTGAATATGTATATAGGTTCATGATAAGAATATTTATAGTTAGAATCATATATGTTGAGGACTAGAGGTTCCTAATATTAGGTCTATAATAATTGGAATTTGTTCTCTTGGGTATAGGGTCCTGATAAGGAGGATTATATCCATATAAATATATTTTTTTGGTTTTTTGTCTTTTTCTTTTCTTATGATGATAAAATTTATTTCCCGCCATTTTCATATGATAAATATTACTTCATGCCTGAACAAATTTTCATTAGCAGATTTCCCCATAGAATAGAGTATCATGATAAGTAGAAAAATTGTATTTTAAGGTGATTTAGTACACGTTATTTAGTATGGTATGCATATATTATATTTTTTACTTCATGTACCTTGTAAATAATCTTCACCTTGGGGTATCACTATTTTGATATATGGTTTTTTTACATGATAGGGGATTCATTTTATATTGTATGGTGGTATGATTTTTATTGTTTTTATATTCTTCACATTGATTTTATGTGTTCACTATAATATTATTTAATATATATTTTAATTATATTTTTAATCTATGGTGTCTAATTAAGGGTATATTCTTCTTAATAATGATTATAGACATCATTGTTTGCTAGTATCCTATATCATAGATGGAGGCATTTCTAAGGTCATTTATAATTCCATAATTTTTGATATTCAATTATTATTAAGATTGTGAGATGGTTGAAAACAATATCAAAATAGATTGTTTTTATTTGAATTGTGATTTAGGATAGGATAGCAGTAGGTATATCAACTATAATATGTGATATATTCTATACATGATTCATTCCACCACATATGTGGAAGAAATACATGTTACTATAGAATTGGATTTTTATTATAAATTTCCTTAATTGTAATTTTATAGAGGCAAAGATGTTTTATATTTAAAAGTTATCCATGAATTTTTTATTATTGGTACCCATTTGAAAGATGGTATGATTATAAGAATAAAACATTACAAATATGTTCACTTGATATGTGCATGAATATTTTTCATAGAAAAAGGATTTTTAAAATGGGTTTATTCATTAATAAAATAACATATTAAATATTTTCATGAATATTTTATTTGTGGAAAGTTAATTAGATAAAACCAATAGTGATTCTTTTATTAGTGTTTAACTCTTCGGTTATTATATTTATGTTGAACTATATATGGGATATGGTTAGAAACAATAGAGTAGGTAGGATCGAAAAGAATATTAGTTTATATGTGTTTGGTTATAAAGTCAATGATAGTACATATTGATATATATTTGATATATATGATATGTATTTGAAGTGGGTTTAGTTTATGGGTTTATCGATGATGTAATATGACTAATAATTACATGGATAAATTCATGTAATAGGTTAATATTGAGTCATATACATATTTTTGTTTTAATTAATGTGATAATTAGAAATATTATAGATTTATATTTCATGGAATTTTAATTTTTTTCTTATCTCATTCCTTGGAGATGAAAAACTATTGTTAGATTTGGATCCAGAGAAAAAATTGATTTTGTAATTTTTATTGCAATTATATTCAATTTCTTTAATAATAATAAATATCTTATCACATGATTGTTGTCCGTCTATATAAAATTAATGTTATAATGTTGTCACAGTATTAGACATATTCAAAGGATACAATAGTTCCCTTCTATAATGAGAACCTTAAAATACTATAATGCCATTCTAAAAAATATTTTATGTATTCTAGATGATTTCTATAAAAAGATAACCATGTGAAGTATGATTACCATATTTGGAGGGTCATAAGTCAATGAATCTTATTCTCAAGATGTTTTTAGTTAGTAATATAAAATAGAAGAGATTATGAGGATATAATAGCATATACAAATAAAAACCTCATATCAGTAATTGAATATTCCTACTTGTGGTTATGTGTATGAGTCCCTAAACCTAATATTATTATTAGTGTACATCATTAAACCTGAACATTGATATATGTAACAAAATTGTGATGATATATTCTTTATGTGTGGTAGTATACATTGGAGGTTTCATAAGTGTTATGGAATTAATTGAATAATCCAAGAAAATGTTTTCCCTTTTAAAAATTAATGGATGTAGATATATTTAGATCTTTGATTGAAATGGAATGGTTTAATTAAATCCATGGACATGGTATTTCAGCAAAAATATATTTATAGGTAGTTAATGAAAGATAAATTAAAAATATTGGTTTTTGACACATGTATATGCCTTCATGATGAGTTATATAGATGAATTTACTATATTTCATTATTGGAATTCATAGGATGTTGTTGTAACCGTGACATTATTATATTTTTATATTGGTTCCTTGACATGTTAACTGATGATAATCTTGTACATTATGTAAGTTTACATAATTCTAAAAATAATATGACGTAGACTGTCACACACTATGTGTACCCAAAATCTATGACAAATCCTATTTGAATTTAACATTACAAATAAATATTATTCACTACTTGTGGAATAATATTTTTTTCATGTACTATCTATCAAATAAATTCAATTCTGAGAAAAATTAGTTTTTATAAAATATGATTTTAATTTTATCACATATTCTTATTCAGAAAATAAAAACTAGATATTTATTTAGAAACCAGTTTAGTGAATAAATTAATAAAAATATTTATTTCATTAGTTTAATACTAAATTAATATTTATTCTTGATCTTCATAAATGCTATATTTATTAGAAAAATATTTATTTACAACTTTACTGAGTATAATTTTTTTATAAAGAATAATATTCATTTGACAGTTATTTTATTATTTTAGTATTGATAATTTTTTTGAGGATTGACAAATCGAGTTAATGACCATATAAAAATTATATACATTTGAATATTATTAAAATAAATATTAATTTATTAATATAATAAATGACATATAAATATTAGTGATTTTAGTGAATGTCATATAATATAATAATACTATTTTTATGAATATTTATATGGGGATACATAGTATAAAAAATAAGATAATGAGAATTTTTGGAAATGCTAATTGCTTAACCCTAAGTATGTATTCTCTATTATATCATTTCTGGGTAGTTAAAATCCTTGTGCACCACAAAAATTCTATCATGATTTTTTTTAATTCTCTAGAGGGGGAATATCGAGAATTCCATAAATAACATAGAAATATCATCCTCCTTAACCCTATTATAAACAGAGATAACAAGAGATAACCACTATTTTCAATCAACATAATACGGCATGAGGTTCTTGGTTATTCCACGATAGAACTCGAAACACCAAGAGTGGAATTCTGATATTTGGGGGTAGCTGTCGATACAATAAAATGGATATTATTTTGTACTTTTTGTCTAAAAGACATTATGAATTGTGTGGGAAAGAAATTTTTCATTTACAATAATCCATGGTAATAATTGTTTTTTAAATTTACATAAAAATTAAATATGAAAATATACGCTATATATAAATTTTATGGTCTTTTCATCATGATATTTAATTTTTTATCCTTTGAATCCAATGAAGTACATTGTTAGGGATCGATCTAAACATCTCTTATAACACCCTTGAAACTTCAACTGGTATTAGTTTCATCACATTGTAAATTATAATCATGTATTATTTTTTGGTCAATTCTATGTTCGATTGTTAGTTTTTCATCTCTATATTTTCATTCTCAATATAAAAGTCAAGATAACATGATCCTTAGGTTTTATAAAAATATATTAATGGTTGAAGAATATTCAAATAACCAATTGGATGTTTCCAAGTATGAAAATCTCCTGACACATATACATGGATTGAAATGGAATATTTCACATCATGTGCCACCCTTTATAAACTCATGGGCGTTTTGTGGGAATCATGACACATTGTGTGGGGGTTGTCACAACACATCCTTAAATTCCACATATTTGCCTCCATCATGAATGTGTAATGAAACAGAGTACATGAAGGGTAGTTGTTGTAAACAATATGTAATTACACATGTAACTGAATCTATATAAACCACATAAAGCCACGTGGTCAAAGTAGTAAGTTTCATTAGGAAATGTGTAGTTGATTCAAATTAGGATACATGACCATGAGTGATTACAAGGCATGTAGCTAGATATAAATGTAATATAACACTACATATCCCATATAGAATATATTTTGTGTCATTTTATGGATTATATAAGTGGAAACGAACTGATTACCTAAGAGGTAGTTATATTGACATTACATTTAATAGATGAAAACTCCATCAAGGTACAACTTGAGATACATATTTCATGTGGGTCAACACATGTAAAATTTAATAAAGACCTAAGTAAAAGAAGTAAATTGGGTTGTACATGCCAGGTAACATGTTATACTTTATAGTAGGTGCACACAATGTAATGTTTGGTATGTCATGTAGCTATAAGTCCTTATTTTTTATTATATTTGTATTTATTAAAATACATGACCAGTATGGTCATCATGCATGATTATATCTCATGTTAATCGATCATGATAGATGAAAAATATATTCAGGTAATTTCATGGGATCATACAAGCTATAAAGACTATGTGACCTGACATATGAAACAACCTGTAATGTATATCATGACTTGTTTGGTAGGTATACATGTTGTGTATGTACACCATATGTTAAAAATACCATAAGAAGAATAATCTAGACATGGTGTCGATGGGTAGTACATGTTATCATAGTATTATACTCTATAAGTGTTTACTCATATATATAATGGTGTGTGGCCTATCCACTCAAGTACATGTTGTGTAGTTATTAAATTTAAATAATGAATTTATTTTTACCATGATGGTACACACTATGATTAATATTGGTTCATGTTTTGTAAATTATATATTTAAATAAAATTAATTTTGTTTGATTTGCAAAAAAATACATTTTATGGCAATCTTTAGGAAATTTTAGACTAGATATTATGATAAATTGTTAATTATTTTTGTAATATTATTTTATGAATTCATGTAAAAATTAAATTAAAAAATAAATTGATTGATAAGAATGATTTCAAGTTTAATGAATCATTGTTTCGTGTATTTGATTTATAATGATATTAACGAACCTATTCATGTGCTGGTTTTTATACAATTTATTTATTATTTTAGGGGTTCTTATGTGCTAAGTATTTATGAAATTAAATATGATAATCGACGTATCATTCCAACCTTTTTTATTATATATGATATTGTCTGACTAATGTTTATTTTATCTTATAGAAAATATTTGGTACACCTCACAGGTGGCTGAGAAATCATTTGTAATGGATAGATATCTTGTGATAGGAGATAGTTCAAGACTCATACTGAAGTTAATCCAATCAAGGATATTTAAAGTTTAATTATTGAATAACATAACTAAAGAAAGGTAATTGTCTCAAGGTTTTATTTAATATGGGTAATTGGTTGATTTATGATCTTCTTGAAAAATCATCTATTAGAACATTTAATGATATTGTCAATTAATTATTTTACTTATTAGGGAATAGTCATATATATATTTTTGTGATGCATGGTTTATTTGATTATTAAATGTGATCATTAAATGAAAATAAATTATCATCTATGATAATATGAATTAAAATAAATATATTAAACAAAAATTACATTAGCAAACATGGTCAATTAAATATGTGAAATTCATATAATGTTAAAAAGATGTTTACTACAAAATATATATTATTAATGCTTACGTTAAAGAAAAATACATAAAGGATTGTATTATGTCAGTTATTGCCTTCCATTACTTGAGTTAAACTGAAACCATATAAAAAGTTTTGGAATAGTCCATGTTTGAAATATTTGATATATAGAATAGTTTTAATTAATATTTTGGGTTTTCATAAACATGTTAACATAAATAGTATTTTTCCTCACAATAATCCATTAACATGGTGGAATGATTAATGGAAATATGATTTTTGGATTTTCTGGATGTTCAGTCCACTCAGTAAATAAAGTAAATTCTAGTTAATGAAAAATTCTCTTGTAGTTTCTTCTTTAACACCTGTTAATCGATTGATCCCATACTATATGTTAATTTCAAGATAGGAGTGACATGGGGTATTTTTTATAATGATAACTCTAACTCAAAATTTGTGGGAATTCTTGGTAACTCTTCAAGAAATATATCTTTGTATTTACTCACAATGGAAATTTCCCCAAGGTTGGTACATTGCTTCAACACAAAAATTTGAGAAATGTATGATTCTTCATTGGTTGTCATCACCCACATCATTGATGTCTTTTCTAAATGATATTCTTGTTATTCCTTGAATATGTAATGGAGCATGTTATGGTTCAGAATATAGGAAAGATATTTCTTTTTCCTAATAGTTTATGTGCTTTCTATATAAATAGAGATAATACATGCCCAATATAGCATAAAATTACACACGGGAAATGATTATGATATTGGATGATAGAATCTATCCATATACGGTAACATGATAAGTGTTCAATACTTTAGTTACATTGATCACACTAGTAGATATTTTTATGGATATCTCCACTTAAATGTATGGAGGTTTTGATAAAAATAAAAAGAAAACTTGCATGATATAAAAGGATTTCATAGAAACAAAATCAAATAAACTCTTCCCATTATTTAAGAAATAAAAATTGTATCATTTAACTCTTTATTTTCAAGCTCTATTTCATCTTTGGTGATGGAATAATATTTCTGATACTTCTAAGGCTATGTTGCTCATTATTGCTGATTACCAACACTGACCCGTCGTTTAGTGTACTGGATTTAATAGTTCCCTATATCCCTATAGTTGAAGCATTAAACTATGGGAGGTAGTCTCCATTCCTCTATCACATTGGCCAAATTATTTATTTCTCTTAGATTTCCATGAGAAAGGATTCCCTCTCTACCATACTTGTATCATTTCTGTATCCTATTGTGGTTGTTCCCATGATGGTTATTCAACATTTTTGGAATGTTAATTATTGATCATTCTTTACACCTCTGTCATTAGATATTATACCTTGAAGCTATAACCTTCATTTCATATCTCCATTTATGTGGTACCATTTCCCAAATTCTATCAATGATTTGAGATAATATCAAAAAATCTCTACATAATTTTGAGTGTCTTATATATGTAAAGCCTTTTTGGGGGGTGTGTCTTTATTCCACTGAATAATATATCAATATTAATATTATTATTGATAATTAACCTGATGTGTATCCTCTAGTCCTTTTAAATGTTGCCACTTTTGATGTTACAGATTCCCCATCCTTTTTCTTATACACTAGGAACCCTCTCTCCATCTTGGTTTGAAGAGTTCGAGGGAAATAATTGTTAGGAAATATCTTCATAAAGTTATCACAATCCATTTAATCTACTTAATACATTGTTTTTTTATTATTTAATAGTTCCCAAAATTGATCAGCCTCTCCATCCCAATGATGGGCAGCTAAATTAACCTTCTAATTCTATAAAAAATAGAGAACAAAAAATATCATCTTTCTTGAGATATCACAGTATTTCTCAATATGTAGAATAAAAGATCCAATAAAAATAAATGGTTGTTTCAGTAATAAGGGTCCAATATCTAGTTTCTTATTCATATGAGAATATAAAAATTCAACATTTTTCATGTTATAATTTATATCTTGAGAGAGTTGGGTAAGAATATATATGAATTTTTGAACTCCGCCTCAAAATGCATTGGGAGTGTCATGTAGGAAATCACTGCATTTTCCCAGGAATGGGTTGTAGGATTTGGTTAGTGGTTATTATATTTAATGTGTTGGATGAGTGGTTTCCCAAGGGGGTGGATTGGGGTTATTTATACTTGAGGAGATGGGTTTTATTAGAATTCAATATTAAATAAAATAATAAATCTAATGTAAAACATGTAACAGTGAATTTTGGAAAATAGAAATCATATAAAAATATAATATAATAGTTTTTAATACATCAATATTCATTGTAATTAGAATTGATATGTTTATTAAAATTGAATGTGGAAAAAAATGTTATCTGGTGGGATTGGTTTTCACTTTTGGTTTTGTAAATTTATTTTTATATTTGGATGTTATGTTAATTTAATTTAAATAAATCCTTTATGAAAATAAATATATCATGGAATAACATCGTGTTCTAGATAGTATAAGGTCATTATTACATCATGAATGATGTAATTTAAGGCATACTAGTTATGTGGAAAATTGTATTTATACTATATACCTAAAAGAAATTATTTTCAGAAAATTAACAAAAAATCACCCTTGGACAATTTAGACATGTTGATTTCAAAAATTATATTCATTTTATCAAAATAAATTTCTATAATATGTAATTTTTGTTTTTAATATAAAAATATTTATTTTTATGAAATACTTTAAAATACAATTTATTAAAAATGTTCAAATATTTCCTTTGAGATTTTAGTCATGCTATTAATTTTTAGGAATTAAAATTTTTATATTTATATATATTAATCATGATAAATATTATTTAAATTAGAATTTTTTATTTTGAGGTTAAATTACTATTCTAATGCTCAGGTTACTATTTCCAATGGTCGGGTTACTATTTCCAATGGTGAGGTTACTTTTCCTATGATCACATTACTATTCTTATGGTAACAGTACCTCATATATATTCCAATTCATTATTTTACTTGATATTCACTATATTTACTCCCATGGATATATATTTTCATTAACATTGATGTTGATTGGGTTACTAATATTTTTCATAATTTCTATAGTGTTGTCCATTTGAAAAATGATCCTAATAGATTGGGGGGATAGAGTTTTCCCATTTTAGATTTTGTATTTTATATTTTTTTCTAATTGTAATGTTTGGAATTTTATTTTGTTTCATATGTGACTGATGTAAAGATATTTATTAAGTAGGTAATCTTCTTGTTTCTTTCTCTATATTTTTCATGTGTATAATATTATATTATAAAATAAAACTTATTTTTTTCAAGAAGAAAATAATATTAATAAAAACTAGCTTATCAAATTAATCCACCATTTAGAAATTTCATACCCAACATTTCAACACATATTTTTTCTTGGTAATAGATGAGGTTACTTCTATTTCATTATTTTCCCTTGATCCCACATCACTTTATCATACTTATAGTTCTTCTGCAACACATTTCCTAGGTGATTTATCTTGTGGCTTAGAAAATTCTCTCTATGGTCCAATATCTTAACTAGATTCTTATCATAAGAGAGGTTGTTCTCCAGTTTCCCCAGCATCATATTTAGTACATGTAAGTGATCAGGTATGTACTTCCTCAAGAGAGATATGTGGAACACATCTTTATCATTATCCATGTATAGTTGAATGTATTGCTGATAGGAAACTTTTCATATGCAATCAAGGATATCAAATTGTCCAACGCACCATGGGATTTTATTTTCTTTATTTCAACACTTATTGAGTTTCTACCATTGTGATATTTGATGAAACTATTTCAATCCCAAATCAAACACTATGTCATGTCGATGGTTGATAAAAGACATTTTTTTTTTCAAATCTAAGAAGCTTTCATATGTTTTTGGATTTTTTGAAATTTATCTCTCATCTCTTTCATGAGATCAGTTCCAAGTAGTTGTATTCATCAACTTCAAACCTATAAGAAATAGTTTACAATGATTCCCAAATATATATTCATATAGAGCCATTTGAATACTTGATTTAATGTTGTTGTTTTATAATAACTCAACCAATAAGATATGTTGATCTTGTCCATCTTGAAATTCCATTGATAAATCTCTAATCATATCCTAAAGTGTCTAAATAGTCATTTTAGATTGGCCATTAGTTTAGTGGTGATAGGCCATACTAAAATTCATTTCAGTACTCAATGAATGTTGAATACATCTCTATAATGTAGATGGGAAACTTTGATCATAATCTGAAATAATAAAAAGTGGAACCTCCTTCCACCTCATCACATACATTATATATATATCTAATAATGTTTTCCCACTAATAAATCTTCTAGAATGGAAAACAAACTGTGCAACCACGGTGATTCAATCCACTAAAACCCATAATGCATTATTTCTTTTGGATGCATTTGGGCGACTAGTGAAAAATTCCATGGTGATATTATCCTATTAACAAATGGGTATGTGAATTGGGTATATAATCCCTTTGGATTTCTATTTTATAAATTTAACTTTCCGACATACCAAGTACTTGGAGGTGTACTTAGTGATCACCTTCATCATGTTTTCCCACTATAGTTCTCTCAATAGTCACGGTACAACTTGGTACTTCCATAATACTTAGAGAAATATGAGTTATCTGAATTTTTCAATATAACTATATTAGGCTTATATGATATAGTAATAGAATTTGTAGTTACAATTGAGTGAAACCCTTATCATCAATGTAGATCTCATGAATTATTCATTCCATTACTACTTTATCCTTCTTTTGAAGCTCTAAATCATCCCTTTTTTCTTTCTTGATCTCCTCTTAGATATGTTGTTTTGAAATACATTTGGAAATGTTGTATTTTTTTTCTACAATTATGATTTCCAAATCCATCATTTCTTTCCAATTAGACATAGTCTTTAACAATCTACATCAAGAATATAGTAGCAGGTTGTTTTCTACTAAGATAATCAACTACCTTGTTCTTTTTTCCTATATTATAGTCAATAGAGAAATAATAGACTTTGTTAATATATAATCATATTTTTAATGCATGTTATGATCTATCTATGTTAATATATATATTAGACTCTTTTAATTAGTATATATATATCACACTTTTCACTATAGAGGTAGTGATACCAAATCTCTAGATTGAAGATTATAGATAATAACTCAAAAACATGTTTTTAGTTGTTCTACTCATGGAAAATTAACTATAATGAGGAATATGTTATCACATTATCAAAATACATTAGTATGAAACTTAAGACACTCTATTAAGAATCAATATATATCACAAAAAAAAATCTCCAATTTTTGTTAAAATGAATACACGCATAGTGATTTCCCTATTATTATGCTCCTTCAAGCATTCCTCATGTTCTTCTGTCCTGATATACTTTAACCCCAATCATGTTAAAATTATTATCAGGATAAAAATTCATGATAAATTCCCCAAAAAGAGTCAATAGTACCCAATTAATCCAATAAAACAACATATTTCTGCGACATTAATGGTTTTAATCCATTCCTATATTGCCTTAGTTTTTGAATGGTCCACATAAATTCCCTCACTTTTGATCATGTGCCCCCAAAAAGTGATCATTCACATCCAAAAGTCACAGTTTCTAAAATCATAGTACATTATCTCATTCCATAATGTCTCCAATACATTCCTTATATTCTCTCCATGTTTCTCATAACTCTTGTATTATATGAGAATATCATCTATAAAGATTTTTAATAATTTGTAAATATAGTCTCTAAAGAATCTATTAATAAAATAAATGAATAATAAAGGAGAATTCGTAAGTCCTAAGGGAATCAATATGAACTCTTAGTGTCAAAAACCTATATATATTCATGTAAATTGAATATTTTTCTTCTTCACCATTAGGTGATGATATCTAGAATGTAGATACACATTTAAGAAAAACTAATCTCTATGAAGTTGATCAAACAAATAATAAATCCTTGGAAGAGGATACTTGTACTTCATGGTGATCTTATTTATTTCTTGATAATAAATACACAACTACATTTATCCATCATTCTTCAAGAAAAAGATCACGTTCACACCCCAACGTGATGCACTAGGGCATATGAACCCTTTGTACAAATGATCTTGTATCAGCTTCTTTGACTTGTCCAGTTTTATCATGGTCATCCCATAGGGGAATTTGGATCTAGAGTGACATCAGGTATATGTTATAATGATAACTCTACCTCATGATTTGGGGGAATTCTAGTTAACTCTTCAAAAAATACATCTCTGTATTCCCTCACAATGGGAAGTTCCTCAAAGTTTGTACTTTTCTTTAACTCTTGCATTTGGTGATGGTATGATTCTTCATTGGTTATCATCACCCACACCATTGAGGGATTTTAAAAAGGATATTCATCATCCTCTTTAATTTTTATAGGATTATGGGATGGTTCAGAATATTGTAAAGATATTTCTTCTTTTTTATATATATTTGATGTTCACACTATATAAATATAGATAATACATGACCAATATAGATTAAAATTACTCTAGGGAAATGATTATGAAATTTGTTAAAAAAACCCATCCATATATACTAACAAGAGAATATTTCAATACTTAGGTTTCATTTTTCTTACCACTAGGTGTTTTTATAGATATTTTTACTTCAATGTATCGAGGTAGTGATCCAAAAACAATATAAAACATGGTGGATTTAGCAGAATGAATACCACATGAATAAAATAATATTGTTCCCATATTTTAGGGAATAAGAAGTGTACCATTTAAAACATAATTTTCATTCTCCATTTCAATAGAGTTAAGGTAATAATAATTCATCAACTCCTTAGTCTTGGGATGTTGTTAACACTTATTACCATAAAGGAACCACAGTTTAGTGCACTCACTTTCATTGTTCACATTCTACCTAGAGTTGAATCATTGAACCATTGGTGGTGATTCTAATTACTCTATCACATTTTCCAAATTATTTATGTATCTTTAATATCAATTATCATTGTGGCCTCATCTCTCACACTTATATAATTTCGTTATCCCTTTGAGGTAGTTCCCATGATGGTTATTCGAACATTTTTGACATTGGGTTGTTGATCCTTATTTACAAAATTATCATTAATTCCTTCAGATTGAGTCTATATATTTCATTTCATATATCTATATCCACAGTACCATTACCAAAACTCTATCTCAACTTTGAGTGATAATTGATCATACTCTTCATAATTTTGAATCTATTAGATATCTAGATCCTTTTGGAGGTGTGGCTTTAAGACACTGAAGAATATATCAATTTTGATATTATTGTTGATCATAAACCTATGAAATATTTGTAATCATTGTAAAATATTCCCCCTATGATGTTATAGATTTTACATCCTTTTGTTTAATCTATAAGAACTCTATCTCCATATTTATTCAAAGAGTTTGTGGGAAATAAAGGTTAAAAAGCAACTTCTTAAATTTATCGCACTCCATTTATTCTAACTCATACCTTGAATTAGAATTCTATATCAGCACCCACAATTTATCGAACTCTCCATATATATGATAGATGGCTAGAGTAACCGTATCCTTCTCAAAAAAATAGAGAACAAAAAAATATCTTCTTTTTGGAGTAAACCCAATATTTCTCAATATACCGATCAGAAGATCTAATAAACTTTAATGGTCATTTCCATATAAAGGATTTGATATCTAGTTTATCCTTGTTAGGTGAAGATAGAAATTGTACATTTTTCGGGTTATTGTCCATAGTTTTAGACTATTGGGAATGAATATCCAAGATGATTTTGAACTCCACCTACCATTTCATTAAGAGTTTCATTTATGAAATTATTTCATTGTCCCATACACAATTTGTAGGATTGGTTTAATCTACTTCCTAATATTTTCTAAAATACAAGATGTTTTCACAAAAGACAAAAAAATGAATAAATACATTATTATTTTTAGAAACAAATTATAAAGTCATATATTATGGGATGCCAAGGATTTTACTTTTCTATAAATGATACTTCTATAATCATGTAAAAATATATTTTTATAGCATAAAAAGGAATAATTACTTTATTTTTATATCATTTATAGTGGTTTATAATAGATTTTTTGTTTAATAAAATCAAATCCCCTCATATTTTCAAACCAAGTGTGTAGGAATGCCCATTGTCATGCACTAGTTCCCAATAAATTCTAGATTAATACAGTATTTTGGAGTTTGTTACCCCATGGTACATCTATTCCAAATCCACATCAACTTGTAGTATATAGAGAAGAATTTCATTACCTAGAAACCACAGAGTCTTATAATTTACCAAAAAAATTAGATATTTAACTATACTTAGACTTATCCTTAGGCTTTTATAGTAATGTAATCTAATCATAATTCCCGAATTAAATAATCCACACTCTGATAAAATCTATAGCATCCAAGAATTTTCATTACATAACTGTTACATCATTTTTATGATAATATACATAATAGAGATACAATCGAGGATCCAAATGATTAGTATCTTGGGGAAATTACATTCATACATCACATTTACATAATAAAACTGAAACATTATTTAATTTCCTCTTATATATCTTATTATTGGACCTCACATTCTTCATAGTACATGTAATCACCTGAGGATATATATTAATGAATGGGGTGCTGTAAAATCCTAGAAAATGGATGTATTACTTGGGGTGAATAAAGGTTATGAATCGAAATTACATGAGTAAGGATAATTATCATAATCCGGAAATAAGTATAGGATAATCATCATAAACATGGATGAAAATTGGATAAAGTCATGGAATGTGGAAATTGATAAAACAAAACACCATGTCTTAGTAGTCAAAAACCACACAAAGTAGTAAACAAAACTAGCATCATGTTCATGTATAACATATATACATATATCATAATATCATCATTATTAACTATGATAACATCATGTTCATACATATTACATATAATATCATAATATAAATAACATTAACCAATGCATTGGAGGGATATGTAATTTGAGGCCCACTACTTACATCATAAATGCTTACAATCATACATGCCACATAGAACATATGACAATCATAGTTATTAGATAAACCCATTTACACACCCCATTTTCTATGTTTTCCGTCTTTTTTCTTGGTTATTTTTTTGTCATTTCCTTCCAATTATGTTTTGGAGATTTCAAATAAAAATTTTAAATCTCTTGGTAATTTTCTTCTATTGTGTGGTTTAAGAGTAGAGTTAATGGAAAAAATGTGTGACCTCTTGATGTTGAGTCCATTTGTAATTCATTTTGTTCTTGTATTGTTTGAATATCATAGACTACCCATTGTTTGTTCCAAATAGTATGGATCTAAGGATAAACTGTGTGGTTCTTTGTTTATCTCTAGTTAATAGTGCTCAACTTGATCATGGTTAGCCCAAACAATATGGAAGTCGGACTCCAAGATCTGTAATTCTGACAGAGCTATGTCTCACAGTTGGAGTACGGTTTCCCAAACAATGTGCCCAAACCATGTGGGTGCCCTATGTGTTTAGAAATGGGTGCATGGTTGGTTCACTATTTGGGAAACTGTGTGGCCTTATCGTGAACAGTGACCATGTGTTTTAAAAATATATTTTTCCCCTTTTTCTCTCCTAGTTTTTATTCCCAAATCACCCCCACTATAACTCATTTTGATCGTGTTACCTAGGGGAGCTCCTCCATTTCTCCCTATTCTTACCCTCCTTTTTAAAGGGATGAATACATGGATTTCTTCATGTTTTGGGTCAAATCATTAAGGTAATATCCTCATTTTTACTGTATTTTCCCACCTCTTCCATTTTCTATTTTCATCCTATTCTTTGATAGTATTTTGGGTCTAGGGTTTACATTTCATTGAATTCAAATAGGATTGTTTGTGTTGTTAATATTCTATTGGGTTTT
The DNA here is from genome assembly GCA_963277665.1 of Viscum album. Lineage (NCBI taxonomy): Eukaryota > Viridiplantae > Streptophyta > Magnoliopsida > Santalales > Viscaceae > Viscum > Viscum album. The sequence goes on along the minus strand of OY728145.1, from coordinate 1,077,093,466 downwards.
TCATTATTCCTTAATACATTTCAGAGTTGCGTTGGGTTTCCATTGTTGATGAAATTGTGGTTTGAGGTAGGATCATGTTTGGATTTTGATTCTAAATTAAGGAAAATTAGAATGTTTGCCTTTTTAACATCTCTTTAATGATCATTAGGGATGCAGTTTTTTTATAATAATTGTTTAACATGAAATGGAATTATTTTACTCCTATATTACATTATATGTATTGGTTTTTATAAACCCCACACACCATGTGTTTTTTAAATGACCATTTGGATTCACTACTACAAAACTAGTGTTTAAATGTGCTAGTATTTATCAGCACTAGAAAAAACGGTGATAAATGGAATATTTATCCACACTAAATAAAGTGATGATAAATTTAACTTTTTATCAGTGCATTATTTTTAGCACTAATAAAGGGTATCCTTTATTAGACTTTTATTTTTAGCACTGATAAAGGGTACCATTTATCAATGTTTTATTTTTAGCACCGATAAATATTTATTTTATAAGCTATTTTTAGCACTGCAAAGGACTTGAATAAAAAAATGAAATAATTAAATAATTTAAATATAAAAAATTGAATTTTTCAAAAACAATATTTGAAATTATAGTTATTAAATAATTATTGATAAAAATGAATAAATGGATTATACATTATAAAATATTAAAAATTTCCATAAATATATATTTATGATAATTAATGTAATTAAATTGTGTTTATTAAATATATATATATATATATATATTAATGTATATAAATAATATTTATATTTTAAAAATAATTTATTCACTTTATATTAAATAGTCATATATTTATTGAATAACGGTTTAAAAATTAAAATTAATATGAATTAAAAATGTGGACTAATTTCATAGTAATCAACATAGAACTGAATATTTTTTGATTTTTCAATTTAACATAGATCAAATGTGTGTTATATATTGCAATTGATTTCAATTATACATATTTAATGTATTTTTATATATAATTCACACAAACAAAACATATCCATTTTTTCATGTTGTTACTAGTGTACTTATTCATATTTTATTCAATTTCACTCAGTCTTAATATATATGCATGCACATAAAATTAGATATTCATTAATAATGTCAAATATATATTTGTAAAAAAATATTTATAAATAAATATATTTATAAATGTACATTTATTATATTTTACATTTACATAATTAAGGAATTTAATATATTTATAAAATTATATATATTTAGTAATTATATATATATATATATTTACAATTATTTATTTATAATTATAATTTTATATCCTTTATCAAAACTTAGGTAATAAAAACTGATAAAAGAATCTTTATTATCAATTTTTAGCCCAGATAAAGTTTAGTATTTATCAATGCAAAATAAAGCACTCATAAAATCGATATTTATCAGCGCTATTACTTTAGCACTGAAAATGATGGATTTTATCAGTGATTTTTTAGCATTCATAAAGACGTTGATTTATCAGTGCTAAATAATCCCTAATAATGGCTTAGATTTATCGGTAGTAAATAAGAGCAAATAAAGGGTCTTTTATCAATGCTTAAGTAATAACCACTAATAAAAGGACTCTTTATGAGATCCTATTTATTAGAATTGATAAACATGACCTCATCTATTTCATAAACCCTTACTATTTGTGAACCCATCACGATATCATAAGAATTCCACAAAAGCCATCCCTTACCACCACTCATCCTCGATGAATTAAAGCATGAATCACACCACTCGACTACATCAAGTTTCTAAAATATCTCGTCTCCAATTTTCCTCAACTTAGAGAAGTAGGCCATCCAATTTTCTCTCTATATTTTTGGTCTCATTTTTTATTTATTTTTCTACAATTTTATTATGATCCATTTTTTATGATCTATTGTTTACGATTTGTTTGTGATCTATTGCTCATGGTATGATTTGTGGTCTGTTTTTTTGTATTGACACTGGATGTATGATTTTTATTTTATACCTAACACTGGTCCTTAGATTTATTCGTTGTCATTTTACTCTAAGGTTTTATATCAACTTACTAAATAATTCTTTCATATATGTATATAAATGTGTATAAACATTCATATATATTATTTTTTATTGAATATTGATTTGAGGCGCATAGGTGGTTCACTAAAGATTATATATATGCTGACACCTTTCCTGGAAACCTTTCCTCTGTTGGTTATATGAATCATAATATCCAGTTCCTCTTAGAGTTTACTATTCTCATTAGTTTTCTTATGGATCAGATTCAAATGGGATTTCCCTAGTTAAGAATATGAGGTTTTATCACATCAAGACTTCACTTTTTGAATCATTATGGTGCCTTTAGTACATATTATGTTTGAATATCAATGTTTTACCTATTTGTTATTTCTTATAGACTATAAGTGATTTTTTATACTAGAGTGACATGTATGTGTGTCTATATTACTGTTGATTCATTAATTTCAATGTTTTTTATCTAACAAGCATGCCTATATTGGATAGTGATGATTTTGGATCTTTACATTGACCCCAAGGGTCAATCGAGAATTCGGTTTGACCTCTGGTACTAATTTTTCCTATTTTGAGTGGGGGTGACCACCTCCAATTTATAATGTTTTGCACCCAATGTCTAATCCATAATTTAGTGACTTTTAGGTGTGTTAGATGTCATATAATGATATGATTTTTTGTTTGGTAATTCAGGCTAGGGACATTAGAGTATCCATCTTCTAATTTACACCTACAATGATTAGTGATAATATCAATTATTATCTACCTTTATCGGCCTCTCCTTGTAAAATTTTATTATATGATTCAACATAGTGTATTTGTCCATGTCCTTATCTTGTATACTCAGATCAGAGACAAAACTAATAACACAATTCATCAAAAATATGATGCATCCCTTATATTCCTTCTATAGACATCCTTCTGACCCTTAATCTCTATATGCGGTTGATAATCATGTATAAGGGATTCCATCAAATTGAACATCTATTCTTTGTATAATATAATGTGTAAGAGTCTGTACTTCTTCTAGTGGTTTTCACATGATATGAGATTCTATTTCTCCAATTTAGATAATATTTAATTTGATTTAGTTAAGTAAGATTCCATTATCTAAAAAAATAAAACAATATTTATTACATTTTAATGATTATTGATTATGATGTTATTAATTATTATATTATATCTCCCACAATTTATTCAAATCCAAACAACGCTTATTTATTTATTTGGAATATCTAAGCACTAAGATATTGTTGTATAAATGATCCATATTTTCCTTCTCATAACCCAGATTCAAATGGGAGAGGGAGTAGTATCCCAATCCTTGAGATAGTACATGAAATTTAGAAACAAGCATATAATTTTGAAAAACATGGTCTTCATCGAAGTATTATTTCCCTCAAACCAATATTTTCTCCATTCCTTCCAAATGCATTAAAAATATATAGAATATTCTTTTAATCATTTTTTATGAAGAAATTCACATATCTAGTTCCAATGATAGAAATAAAATTTGTGCAAATATGTCATATTTTGGCATTATCAAATAGATTTATGAGTTGTATTATACTGCATTTTAAGTGATTGTTTTACATTGAAAATGGGTTGACAATATCAATGGAGACAAATTTGATAAAATGGGAATTGTGAAGGTGAATATCAGTGTAGAAAGGGAAAATGAAGATCCATTCATAGTGTCATCACAATTAGTACAAGTATTTTATGTCTTTGATCCATCAAACAAGAATTGGTCAATTTTCCTACTGGAAACTAAATCAAGTGTTGATTTAGATGAAAATTCAACTGTGGATTACCCTTTCATTGGGACATTAGAATTAGTTTATGTCATTATTAATTTAGACAATTCCTTGTATATTAGAGGGTACTAAAAAGAAGGGATTTGCATTTTTTAAAGAGGAACCAAATCCTTGAATCCTTTAAAAAAATAAAAATAGTTCAATGATAATGTAAACGTGTTTTTTAATATATTATCTTTGTCCTAATAATATTATTTGATCTCTACTATATTAACAAAAAATAAATTAAATGATTGAATACTCATGTAGAAAATGTATTCAACACATAATGATGTTACCAATCCCTCAAAATAATAAATTATAATTAATGGAACCCTTTTGAAATATGTAAATCCAATGTTATGGTATACATTCTCTATATTTCCAAGAAATTATATAATAGAATATTTATATAATTTTCATTATTCTTTGCAGAGTTCATTTATTTTAGAATGTTTCCTTCCATGTGTCATGAATTTGTAGATTTTTTGTGTAGAATGGAATGAATGATGGATAGATCACCCTAAAACCTTTTCACCCATGCATTATTGCATTTATCACATTCCACCATGTTCTTTCCACTTCCTTGGTAGGAATAGAAATGACACTACCTATGGTCAATGATTGAGGTAATTATGATGTTTTCAAAGGGAAATCATTTTTCATAGAATTAATTTATTATTTTATATTTATGTTTAATTTATTTAATTTTAATATTACCCAGACAATAATTTTTTTCTTATATAGGTGGATTATTTTTTTCAAGTTGGGGTGGTCTGTCCATATTTCTAGACTTTATACACAAAAACATCCACAAACTTCTTCTCCACCATATGAGATGTGTTCAAATTGGACGCACCCCAATATTGTAGAGACCCGAAGCTTGACGTACATGGACATTACATTACTTTTGCGGAATACTTAGTACATAACAAAAACACACACACAAGGATCGTAATAGTTTAGTGTCTTTGGAAACTCGGAATATAATCTTCTAATCGTGGTGAAAGATCTTCAAAATCTCCCATAAAGATCTTCCTTTTTTTTTACCTAAAACCTTTCTCTATATCCTGGGGAAAAAAAACATAAAAGGGTGAGCTCAAATGCTCAGCAAGGGTAAATAAAGGAAATAAAAATCATAACATATCTTTTTGAAAATCAAAACCTGCAAAATAAATCATAATATCTTAACATGGAATAAATCATAGAAGTGAAAATGAGATCCCCATAATCATAACATGAAACTTGAAACTTTGTGGCATGCACACATAATCATGGAAAATCATTTCTTGTTAGTCATGACTTATTGCCAAGACTATCTTAGTGGACAAAGTCCCTTTCTGAACCGAGTTCACTCCTCGTTTCAGTCCTGTATCACTGAACCGAAATAACCTTCCGTTCCAGCCATGTCTATCTCATGAGATATAAAATCTTTACCCAATGCATTGGAGGGAGATATAGGTCCCACCCATCTTATAATGAATCCTTTCTTATGTGTGCCACATAATCATAAAACATACATCATCGCATAACACATGTAACAAAAATGGGATTCTTGAAACATCATGACATCATGAATCAATTCATATAAGATAAAGGAATTCATAAACATAATTCCATCACAACATAGTCAAAAAAATGTAAAAATATGGATAGAAACAGAACCCTTTATTATCTTAGATGGAAAATAATTTTGATAAAACACTTGAATTGAATTCTTGAGGAAAATATCCTTTCTTCTTCAAAATCAATTTCTTTTCACAAAACATCATGAAATTTTAAAAGAAAGAGATTTTATTGAAAATAGTCATGAAATCTTTTATAGGAAGCTTCATGAAAATAAGGCTTTATAAAACAGTAGAAATCCGTTCGTGCCGTATAAGTTAAAAAAAACATTCTTCGTACTTTTGTCGGAAAAGTCAAAAAGTACCTCGTATGGAAAAATGACAAAAGATTCCTTTCATATTCTTTACTAAAAACTCACCTAAGGGTAAAATTGGATTAAACTATTGCAAGTGGATGGAAACAATATTACATATTAAGGGAACATGGATGTGGATGATAAAATACACCCCAGTAAATACTTACGAATAAACAATCTCGGATAAAAATGAGATTGTGAAATTTCCCTTACCTTAGGTCCAATTTGCTTCGTATGTGTCTGAACCTCCTGTATAATGATTTAAATAATGTCATTGACTTATTACAGAATCATATTCATTGTTATGATATCATATATGGTTCACTTATGACATTATATTACCCGTTCTTTTGTAAATTCCATGTTAAAGAAGCGTTTTGGGTAAAATCGTTTCATTTATCGTAGGTGTTTTGACTTGTTGTTCTTGACATCATTATTACTTATATCATGATTTACTTACTTCCAGAATATAAAATATGATTTATATATCATATATATTCAGTATATATATATATATAATAGATAGATAAATAAAATGAAAAACACCGTTCATGGAGACGGTAGTCCGTACGTACGCATGAACGCTGTTTTTCTTTCCTTATTGTCTTGAAATGGAAGTAAGTAGATGACATACATATGTATATATATACATAAATCCAGTAGCTTTATAATTTCATATATTTCATTATTATTTCTTATATATACATTATAATCATTCTTAAATGGTTAACATGGAGAATGAATCTCATCGCGTCGTGGAGACGGTAGTCCGTACGTACGCACGAGCGATGATATCATTTCTATAAATATTGAATTGAATTGGAGTGGATTATAAAATATATCAGAATCAATATGATGTTGTAATAACTATGTATAGTTATTCTTTACACCATTATACCCATCCATGTAAGGTGGTGGTGGAAAATAGATTACACCACGGCGTGGAGACGGTATTCCGTACGTACGCACGCGCGGTGATTTCTTTTTCCGCAGGATGGATAGATGGTGAAATAGGGTTGTTTCATACTTATAATAACATATCAGTATATGAGTGATACTGATGTTATTACTTCATAATGAAACAACCTAATAAGAAGAAGTGGAAGAAGAAATAAAGATGAAAGAATTGGTAACGGTAATTACCTCTTCTTTGAAGTGCCTCTTTGAGACCTCCTCTTAGGGCACTAGAATTGGTCTTTGAGGAAGACCAGAACTACTAGGATGTTGCTAGGGAAGTGGAGAAGAGATTTTGGCAGGGGTTGGCCGAGCTTGAGTGCTCAAATTGGTGTGAGGAGGAGGGGAAGGAGGTGTCCTTTTATAGGGGAGGAGAGGGGCACCTTAGGAATATCTAAAAATATTATTTTATATTAAAGTCAAAATCGGTTTATAATGGTTCCAAAGGGTCTTATTTCGAAGCTAAAGTGGGGATGGGTCGAAATCCTATCAACCAATAGAATTTAGACAAGTTTAGGATATTATTTTAACCTTATCAATTAGATTTAACTCTAAGTTAAATAATTTAACATTTACCGTGTCTTTTTGTTTTCTTTCACTATATGGTTAATACACTTACTATAACATGCCAAACGAACCCCAAATTGTTTATTATTAATATATATATCTTTATCTAAGTCATTTGGCCGAACCTTATATTTTTAGGAATAAAATAACAATTAATAATATAATATTTTATTTAAAAACTATTTTGTGTCAATTTTGACACTATTTGATATATGATTTTTGTGAAAGTCATAACAGAATTAAATGTTCGAACCAAGTTGATTAAATAAACATTAATATATCATAGTAACCTAGAAAATTAGTGGAATTCATAAAAAATATCAAATTACATTTATTTTGGTGTTTATAACATCAATTATGTCAATATTTCATTAATAAGATAATTACTTCATCATCGTTGTGTCATAAATAAATTAAATTATTTGATGTCTAAAAATTACAAATAAAATACCATCATGTAAGAAATCTTTCTATCTTTCTAATGAATATTTACAATCGAATTTATCTTATGTATAACCCCATATTAAAAATGTTTTAGTAACTAAACTTTGATTTTAACTCTTTTAACCCTTCTTTAAATAAATTAATAATAAATTTCCTAATCTAATCCAAGTGGGCCTAAATGGTCATATTTTATTCCTAAGTTTGTTTTTGGTCGAAATACACTTGTCCAATAGGATTAGGACATGTGTTAGGGTAATATTAATATCATATTTACCCTTAGTTACCCTATTTACTATTAACCGCGGTAAAAAAAAGTAAAAAGTTACTATTCACCAAAAATTATTTTCATCTCATTGAACCACATTTTAGTCCTTGATATTAACCGTGTCTGTCGGATTTTCAAAATTCTATTCACAGAAGCGGTAAAATTAAGTTTTATGCAAAATTCAGTTTTTTAACCTACCACTTAGTAGTTTCACTATTCATCAAAAATTGATGTTTTTCAGAACAATGCCAAAATTTCATCCTAAGCTATATTTCATATTCCGAATTCAAAAATGAAATCTATTTTACCAAATTCATAACATAGAAGTTGCATTAATTAATTTTATAATTAAATCCCGCTGTTAAAATAAATAGCGTTTTTTTAGGAAACAATATATATCAAAAGATTGACACTTGATTATGTCTGGTTTAAATGTGAAATTACAACCAATGACCAACATTGTATTAAATTGTAAAAATATATTCTAAATATACTTTAAAACCACTCAAATTAATAATTTATCACTATTAATTATTTCGATTAAAAAAGTTGTTTTTAATTATAAATTAGTAATTTTCACTATTCATCAGAATATGAAAGTTATCCGAAAAGTACCAAAATTTCACCTTAGGCTAAATTCGATACTCCGAATCCAAGAATGAAGTTCATTTTGAAAAAATAAGATTTACAGAATTTTAAAAAGTGGTTATTACTATTCATAACGGCTAGTTTTAATAATATTTTAATAGCATATCGTTGTTTAGTGAAACTCGGTATTGCGTATTACACACGCTATCGAGGAAGGTCGCGATTGCGTGTAATGCAAGGCAAGTCAAGGATGCGTGTTGTGCAAGCTCCTTTTGGTGTAGCGTACAACACAAGACATTAATAAAATTAAAAAGAATATTTTTTTATAAAATCTTGGGCTGTTACATTCTACCCCCCTTAAAATGAATTTCGCCCTCGAAATTCGTCGGGGTTATAAATGATTTACTATTCAAAAGTTTCTTTAATAGAAACCCACATCGTAAAAAGGAATACCAAAACTTGGCTTTAATAACTAAAGTATGAAATGTAACGATTACCCAAATAAACTAATCACTGGGTTTCCACATAGGTGAAAATATGGATATGGAAGAGAAATCTAACCATCATGTTCTGATGGAGAGTGGTAGAGAACATGGCTATGGAAAAGCCAGTAATCACAAATCCATAAATTTGTGACGATCTAAGGTACCATCTGATTCATCAGGTATAAGAGAACTAGGACAACATTTTTGGTTTTCAAGATCATTTCCCTAAAGTTAAAGAATTTGAATTAGAATAAATACTTACTTTATTTTGGTACAATCTCACTGTTGTTCGTGCCTTTAACAATTTCCACTTCATCTCTTAAATAAATGAAGTTGAATTTGTTATTCGTGAAGTGTTAGCAGATTATGTGATAGAATGACGGGTCATTCCATCTGTCTCAAAAGGTTAGCAAAATTTATATACATAAGTCGATCTATAGTGGGATTAATCATATATGGTTCCTAAAATGGGCTTATACTTCATATATCATACTGCTTAATATAATAACACTAGTTTCTACTAAACAGGGACTTCCTGTAGGTCAGTGGTAGGCGATAAAGGCCAGTCGCACTTCGGTTGTGGGTTCGATTCCTACAGCCTTGTCCGAAGCGATGGGCTGTCGCCCGTCCTGCAGGTTGTCCTTTTTCTAAAACTACGTTACTATAACATCCCATCAATAATATCGAAAATCTTATATCCTTAAACAATACTAACTTATGTCCAACATAATCCAGTCTAATCTTTAGGCTTATACATAATATTGCAGTCCACTCTCATAATATAGTTACAACGATTACCAGAGATTTAATACTGTCGTTGATCCCCACATATCATAAGATATGTCTTGTTGGTCACATTCCAAACATTCAAAGTCCTTAATCGCGTATTCTCTTGAATACCTTAGTGAAAACATGAGTGCAGTTAAAAGTTAACACTTTCCACATACCAAAATCCTCAAAATTCTATATACTCAAACCATGATATCACTTAGTCCTTATATCAATCATGAGCTCATGAATACTATTAAACATTTCATTTTCTCGTCTTAATTATGCGCATATCATCTTACTTCCAGAAAATATCTCAATCACTTTGAATACCACATCAATAAATATTGCAATACTCAATGATACAACATTATTTTGGAATCCCATTACATAAACACTTAATCATTCCACCACATCGTTGTCATATTCAACATTGCCAATAGTGATCGCATGTGATTTCCCTTTTTCCTTTGCCTTCAGTGGTTGCTCATGTTGATCATCACTAACCCTTGGATTAGGGCAATTATTAGCATAATGCCCCATTTCCTTGCACTTGAAGCATTGAAGTGTTGGCGGTGCGTTCTCTGCAGTGTTTGCTTTATTCACATCATTAGAAACTCTTTTTCCATTACTTAGACACTCAGCTGCTCGATGACCTTCTTTTCCACACTTAAAACATTTTCTAGTCCCTTTAAGACAATCTCCACCATGCTTCTTTCCACACTTTGTGCATAAGGAAACATTCATCTTCTTTTCACCATTATTCTGAGATTTCTCCTTGAACTCCATCTTTCGTTTCTTGTCAAAACCATGAGATGGATATGTAACACCAACTTCCATTTCTACCTTGATAGCACAACGCACAATTTCTTCATAGCTACTAAAGTCTCTTATAGCTAATGCCCTTCGAAGACTTGGTTTTAAGCCACTGAAAAATCGATCAACTTTACTTTCAGGTTGGATGATAATTCCAGAAGCATACCTTGCAAGTCTTGTAAAATTTGCTTCATAGGTACTAACAGATTCATCATCCCTTTGCTTCAGTTCAAGGAACTCTTTCTCCATCTTTGTTCGGAGAATACGAGGGAAGTACTTATTGAAAAATAAGTTCTTGAACTCGTCCCATTCCATAGACTCAATTTCATCCCTTTGCCTCGTATTCTTAACAAGATTCCACCATTGATCAGCATCTCCTTCTAAACGATACACTGCTAGGATGACTTTATCATGTTCAGAACATTGAAGAACTGAAAATATCTTTTCAGTAGTACTGATCCATTGTTCAGCCACAAGTGGATCAGAAGACCCACTGAAAGAAGGTGGACGTTGCCTCATGAAGGACTCAATAGAATATTGTTCCCTTCTCTGCTCATTTGGAAGTCCAGAATGATTCATAGCTTGTGTAAGTATAGCAATAAGATTTTGCACTCCATCTCCCATAACATTTGTTTGTTCAGGAGGGCAATCATTGCATTGTCCATTGCATTGATCAACACGGTTCCTTCGGGTTCTAGCCATCGTCTAAAACCCAAAAAGAATAGTGTGAGAGGCAAAAATCATGCTAGGGAAAACAACATAATAAAGGGGGAGTACCTTCAATATCCAACATCTTAGGTTTAATTCTATGATCGTTAGCGTAATTCTATTACTATAACCTATACGTATACTTATCCCTAGGGAAATCCCTAGACATACCTTAGAAATATCTCTAGGGATCTAACTAAAGTTCTCGCATCCTAGTTTCCAAAGGTTGACTAAACCTTTCCTCTGATACCAACTGTAGAGACCCGAAGCTTGACGTACATGGACATTACATTACTTTTGCGGAATACTTAGTACATAACAAAAACACACACACAAGGATCGTAATAGTTTAGTGTCTTTGGAAACTCGGAATATAATCTTCTAATCGTGGTGAAAGATCTTCAAAATCTCCCATAAAGATCTTCCTTTTTTTTACCTAAAACCTTTCTCTATATCCTGGGGAAAAAAAACATAAAAGGGTGAGCTCAAATGCTCAGCAAGGGTAAATAAAGGAAATAAAAATCATAACATATCTTTTTGAAAATCAAAACCTGCAAAATAAATCATAATATCTTAACATGGAATAAATCATAGAAGTGAAAATGAGATCCCCATAATCATAACATGAAACTTGAAACTTTGTGGCATGCACACATAATCATGGAAAATCATTTCTTGTTAGTCATGACTTATTGCCAAGACTATCTTAGTGGACAAAGTCCCTTTCTGAACCGAGTTCACTCCTCGTTTCAGTCCTGTATCACTGAACCGAAATAACCTTCCGTTCCAGCCATGTCTATCTCATGAGATATAAAATCTTTACCCAATGCATTGGAGGGAGATATAGGTCCCACCCATCTTATAATGAATCCTTTCTTATGTGTGCCACATAATCATAAAACATACATCATCGCATAACACATGTAACAAAAATGGGATTCTTGAAACATCATGACATCATGAATCAATTCACATAAGATAAAGGAATTCATAAACATAATTCCATCACAACCTAGTCAAAAAAATGTAAAAATATGGATAGAAACAGAACCCTTTATTATCTTAGATGGAAAATATTTTTGATAAAACACTTGAATTGAATTCTTGAGGAAAATATCCTTTCTTCTTCAAAATCAATTTCTTTTCACAAAACATCATGCAATTTTAAAAGAAAGAGATTTTATTGAAAATAGTCATGAAATCTTTTATAGGAAGCTTCATGAAAATAAGGCTTTATAAAACAGTAGAAATCCGTTCGTGCCGTATAAGTTAAAAAAAACATTCTTCGTACTTTTGTCAGAAAAGTCAAAAAGTACCTCGTATGGAAAAATGACAAAAGATTCCTTTCATATTCTTTACTAAAAACTCACCTAAGGGTAAAATTGGATTAAACTATTGCAAGTGGATGGAAACAATATTACATATTAAGGGAACATGGATGTGGATGATAAAATACACCCCAGTAAATACTTACGAATAAACAATCTCGGATAAAAATGAGATTGTGAAATTTCCCTTACCTTAGGTCCAATTTGCTTCGTATGTGTCCGAACCTCCTGTATAATGATTTAAATAATGTCATTGACTTATTACAGAATCATATTCATTGTTATGATATCATATATGGTTCACTTATGACATTATATTACCCGTTCTTTTGTAAATTCCATGTTAAAGAAGCGTTTTGGGTAAAATCGTTTCATTTATCGTAGGTGTTTTGACTTGTTGTTCTTGACATCATTATTACTTATATCATGATTTACTTACTTCCAGAATATAAAATATGATTTATATATCATATATATTCAGTATATATATATATATAATAGATAGATAAATAAAATGAAAAACACCGTTCATGGAGACGGTAGTCCGTACGTACGCATGAACGCTGTTTTTCTTTCCTTATTGTCTTGAAATGGAAGTAAGTAGATGACATACATATGTATATATATACATAAATCCAGTAGCTTTATAATTTCATATATTTCATTATTATTTCTTAAATATACATTATAATCATTCTTAAATGGTTAACATGGAGAATGAATCTCATCGCGTCGTGGAGACGGTAGTCCGTACGTACGCACGAGCGATGATATCATTTCTATAAATATTGAATTGAATTGGAGTGGATTATACAATATATCAGAATCAATATGATGTTGTAATAACTATGTATAGTTATTCTTTACACCATTATACCCATCCATGTAAGGTGGTGGTGGAAAATAGATTACACCACGGCGTGGAGACGGTATTCCGTACGTACGCACGCGCGGTGATTTCTTTTTCCGCAGGATGGATAGATGGTGAAATAGGGTTGTTTCATACTTATAATAACATATCAGTATATGAGTGATACTGATGTTATTACTTCATAATGAAACAACCTAATAAGAAGAAGTGGAAGAAGAAATAAAGATGAAAGAATTGGTAACGGTAATTACCTCTTCTTTGAAGTGCCTCTTTGAGACCTCCTCTTAGGGCACTAGAATTGGTCTTTGAGGAAGACCAGAACCACTAGGATGTTGCTAGGGAAGTGGAGAAGAGATTTTGGCAGGGGTTGGCCGAGCTTGAGTGCTCAAATTGGTGTGAGGAGGAGGGGAAGGAGGTGTCCTTTTATAGGGGAGGAGAGGGGCACCTTAGGAATATCTAAAAATATTATTTTATATTAAAGTCAAAATCGGTTTATAATGGTTCCAAAGGGTCTTATTTCGAAGCTAAAGTGGGGATGGGTCGAAATCCTATCAACCAATAGAATTTAGACAAGTTTAGGATATTATTTTAACCTTATCAATTAGATTTAACTCTAAGTTAAATAATTTAACATTTACCGTGTCTTTTTGTTTTCTTTCACTATATGGTTAATACACTTACTATAACATGCCAAACGAACCCCAAATTGTTTATTATTAATATATATATCTTTATCTAAGTCATTTGGCCGAACCTTATATTTTTAGGAATAAAATAACAATTAATAATATAATATTTGATTTAAAAACTATTTTGTGTCAATTTTGACACTATTTGATATATGATTTTTGTGAAAGTCATAACAGAATTAAATGTTCGAACCAAGTTGATTAAATAAACATTAATATATCATAGTAACCTAGAAAATTAGTGGAATTCATAAAAAATATCAAATTACATTTATTTTGGTGTTTATAACATCAATTATGTCAATATTTCATTAATAAGATAATTACTTCATCATCGTTGTGTCATAAATAAATTAAATTATTTGATGTCTAAAAATTACAAATAAAATACAATCATGTAAGAAATCTTTCTATCTTTCTAATGAATATTTACAATCGAATTTATCTTATGTATAACCCCATATTAAAAATGTTTTAGTAACTAAACTTTGATTTTAACTCTTTTAACCCTTCTTTAAATAAATTAATAATAAATTTCCTAATCTAATCCAAGTGGGCCTAAATGGTCATATTTTATTCCTAAGTTTGTTTTTGGTCGAAATACACTTGTCCAATAGGATTAGGACATGTGTTAGGGTAATATTAATATCATATTTACCCTTAGTTACCCTATTTACTATTAACCGCGGTAAAAAAAAGTAAAAAGTTACTATTCACCAAAAATTATTTTCATCTCATTGAACCACATTTTAGTCCTTGATATTAACCGTGTCTGTCGGATTTTTAAAATTCTATTCACAGAAGCGGTAAAATTAAGTTTTATGCAAAATTCAGTTTTTTAACCTACCACTTAGTAGTTTCACTATTCATCAAAAATTGATGTTTTTCAGAACAATGCCAAAATTTCATCCTAAGCTATATTTCATATTCCGAATTCAAAAATGAAATCTATTTTACCAAATTCATAACATAGAAGTTGCATTAATTAATTTTATAATTAAATCCCGCTGTTAAAATAAATAGCGTTTATTTAGGAAACAATATATATCAAAAGATTGACACTTGATTATGTCTGGTTTAAATGTGAAATTACAACCAATGACCAACATTGTATTAAATTGTAAAAATATATTCTAAATATACTTTAAAACCACTCAAATTAATAATTTATCACTATTAATTATTTCGATTAAAAAAGTTGTTTTTAATTATAAATTAGTAATTTTCACTATTCATCAGAATATGAAAGTTATCCGAAAAGTACCAAAATTTCACCTTAGGCTAAATTCGATACTCCGAATCCAAGAATGAAGTTCATTTTGAAAAAATAAGATTTACAGAATTTTAAAAAGTGGTTATTACTATTCATAACGGCTAGTTTTAATAATATTTTAATAGCATATCGTTGTTTAGTGAAACTCGGTATTGCGTATTACACACGCTATCGAGGAAGGTCGCGATTGCGTGTAATGCAAGGCAAGTCAAGGATGCGTGTTGTGCAAGCTCCTTTTGGTGTAGCGTACAACACAAGACATTAATAAAATTAAAAAGAATATTTTTTTATAAAATCTTGGGCTGTTACAAATATGACACACAATGTGACTAGTATGACTTCAAATGTATATTTCTATTTGAAATTGAAATCAACTTTTGTAAAATTAACACTTCCTGTGAATTTATTTATTTATTTATTTAATAACAAAAGAATTGTTTTCTTATATTATTGATTTATATTGCTCGAGTAGGGGGAGGTTTTTTTGGAAACAGTATGAGTCAGGTCAGGGTTAAAAGAAAAATGAACCTTGATTTTTTCGAATTTATGTAATAATTTTAATTTATGAAATTGTATAAACAAGTGTATTCAATATCTATAATATAGTAATTTTTTCCTGTATTTATCTCATAAATCAAATTTCATTAAAATTTATTTTTTTGACTTGTTTTTGTTGATATTTGGTGTGTTTCTCGTGCTTTTGGTACTATAGTGGGTTGTTAATGCACACTACAATGGTATTGCAGGGTGCTACTACACCACACTATAGTATGGGATTTTATTAGAGCTTTTATAAGTGATGAAAAAGGAAACATTTATCACAATTTATAAATAACTGATAAAGGAAATATTTATCAATTCTTATAAAAGCACTGATAAATGGTTCCTTAAGCGTCATTTAATAAAATCACCGATAAATGGGTCCTTTATCACAGATTTTAAAAGAATGCAAAAGGTCCCATTTATCTGTACTTTTTTACCACTGATAGATGACACATTTTTCTATGCTTTTGTAGCACTAATAAAAGACCTAGTTTTTTAACATCTCTCATGTACTCAGCACTTTTCTATCATTGAGAAAGCACATTTATAGTGTTGTTAAAGGTCAATTTCGTAGTAGGTATTTTAAAAATGTTTTTTGGGTTTTTAAAACTTATTTTGGCTTGGTAAATGGTTTTTTGGGTACTCAATTAGATTTATACATGGTTCTGGATTTACAAATTAAGTATTCGATCCTTTTTCAAAATGATTCAATTCTTAATGGTTGCATGAGGTTAGTTTTTCAAATTTATAAAATGATTTACATTGCAAAACCTCCTTGGGACACATATCTTTCCTTCATGGATTCTAATGGGAATAGGAGGTCCTTAGATGGGACTTTCGTCATGTGTTTATGGTTGAAGGTAAGAGGGTGATGATACATTAGAGTGACCCGGGGGTGATGAATTGTTGTATGGTTGTGTGAGGGAAATGTTGGGTATGAATACATAAGTGTGGTTTATTTTACCACATGTCTTAGGTCACCCCAAATTTGGACATGACATGGGAACCTAACATTGATAACATATCATTTGAGGACATTTTCTCCACTAGATTATTTTATAATCTAACTGGTGGACCTTAGTATGGACCTTTCACTAAATTGGGATTATTCCCCTCAGTTAGTCATGGTAGGGTGATAGCGAGTGTTTTAGTGAATTTATGGAATCGAGTGTGGAGCATATATGTGATGAATCTGATTTCAGTATGTTCTATATTATCCACTGAGATTTTAGTTATTACCATTTTTAGTATGTTCTATATTATCCACTGATCATTTAGTTATTACCATTATAGATGAGGGAAATGGTATGGACATGAAGAATTGGATTTTTTGGATGGAATTCATGGGATTTTTGTTTTTAGTGAAGTAAATTAAAGTGTTGAGTTTAAAATTATTGTTTTGAAGTGGGGATTGGATGGGTTTTCAAAAATAGTTTTTAGGAAATAAGTTTGATGTTTTATTCTTATGTATAGTGTGTGCTTGGAGTGAGTTATTGTCAATGAGTCATTTTTTATTGAGTTTTGATTCTTATTCTTTAGTGTTCTCCCACACCATGTACTCTATGGATATTTGAGGTGATGCTATGACCGGTTCACCATTTGCAGACCCTTCTACCGATCTACCCAAGGATTTCCTGCTCATGTTTCAAAGATGATCCTTGTTCTCATTTATTTTTATGTGGAACCTTTAGATGTAGTGTTGTCATGGCATAAAATTGAATGGATCATTGGTGTCCTTGTGTTTCTTGAGTCTTTGAAGGTTTGGTTTTCTAACATAATATCGATGTTCTGAGTTGGAAGCGGTGGAAGTCATTCATGAGTACCAAACCTTGAGAATATCACTCATTGGAATTATTAAAGGCCTTGTTCATCCAACCATTTTTCTCTAGGCTTGAGAAGGAGAAGAATGTAGTGGATATGTGATGCCTTCAATAATGTTATGGATTAGTGTTAGAGTTTATTTGTCATTTTTTCCATATAGTTCTTTACCTTCCTGAGTGGGATGATGAAGACTCACTGAAATCATGGAATTTTGAGAATTGACTTCATCCATATCTATTGTCAAAGGTGTCCAAATTCATTCCATCCACCTTTGTTGATGTGGTAAGGAAATTTATTCAGGTTGAATATGTTCTTAAAGGATTTATTGAGGTAACCAATAATCCTTTAGTCTCTAGAAGTGGAGAAGGTAACTATATTCCAGAGATTAGAAACAGGCCTGAATCTGGTGATGCTTTCACAATATTTAAGAGGCCTACTAATATTTCTACAATTTATTCTTGGAGTGGGACCATTATGTGTGACCAATGAACCCTTCCATCTCATAAGATGATATTGTGTCATATTTTTTTAAATTATTATTGTACATGTATATGATTGGGTCACATGTAATGGTTTTGTGGGAGTGTTTCTAGGAATAAAAGTGGAGCTACATCCATACATTCAAAAGACTACCCAACCGATTTGTAGGAGTAAGGTGAATATATAGGTTAATTTTAATGTCCCTTTTGATGTAAATGTATTTTTTTCTTAATATTATTACCCGATAAAGTTTTCTATTTTTTCAAATGTGAAATGGGTGTTTTGTACATTTGTAGAAGCACTATTTTAATAGAAGTATATTTGGAGGAATTATGAATATAGGTGTGAAGGGTGTAAATTTATGTCATATCTTCGTTTGATTCCTCCTAATATTTTGTAGATATCCTATTTTGGGAGATTGGTGTTAATGTATGGTGTTTTTTGATTGTATGGATTTAATTTAAATATATTGTGGAGTCTACTCCAGCCTCCCGTGTTGAATAGAGTGAGCCTTCATTCCTCTATTTCATTTTTATTTTCTGTTAATGATTTTTTAACTGGTTTTCTTATCATTCATGGTTGTATAGTTTTGGATTCTCTATACCATGGTATTTTTGGGTACCATAGAGTAGAAATGGTATTTTTTTCATAGTGGTAGGTTGTTGGTTTGTGGTTTGAGTTTTTTATTGTTCTTCGATGGTTAATTTGAGTTTGATGTCTTGTTTCTGGTAGAAAAACATGTTTTTATTCTCATTGTGATTATATTGCATTGGTTTTTTGAAATCATACATTTTGAGTGTGTGAACCTTTTACATTTGAATCAATCAACTAGAATATTTAAGGATTTTTGGGGAAGAACGTGAAATGGTTTGGAGATTTTTCACAACATAGTTTTTATTTTTTTCCTCTTTTAACTTGGTTACCTTTTTTATTTGGATTTTTTCATTATTTTTTGAGGTTTCACATTGAATTGTTAAGTCTCGGGTTTTTTTATTTCATTGTGTGGTTTGGGTGTAAGTTTTAGTGAAAACTGTACAACCTCTTAAGGCTATGTAATATTTTCTTTTATTTTCTTCTTTCATATTATCAGTTAAAGATATTTTTAATGGTTTTATCCAAATCATTCAGCACTGTGGAGAAACCATTGAGGTCCTTGGGTGTATCTTGTAAAAGTTACACGGCTTAAGCAAGGTAAATAAATACCATGACGATGCTTTCTTCCTGTCTTTTCAATTATAATAGAACCATATTTCATGATTGGAGAATAGATTCCCAAACTATGTACGTGACTATCGTGTCCAAAAAGGGGAACATGGTTGGTGTATAGATTAGGAAACCATGAATCCAACCCATGTTCAGGTATCATAAAAGTGTGATTTTCTTCTTTTACCTTATCATTTTCATCCCCAAAACACACCATCTCACCCTTATTTGGATCATGAAGCATAGGGATAGATCTTCACTTTCTCCACATATTTCCTTTCCTTTTCCAAGAGTTGAATCAATATAGTTTATCTTGTTTTGGGTGCAATCCTCAAGGTAATATCCTCATCTCTTATTTAACTCCCAATGTATTCCTTTTTTATTTCTAGTATCTCTTCTTCCTTGGTCTTGTGGTTTATGTTTTCATGTTGCTTTCAGCTTAATTTGGGTTTTTTATTAAGGTTATTCTTGGGTGATCTTTCTTCTTTAATATCGAATAGAGTATTTTTTAGGTGGAAATTATTGATGCACTAGTGGTTGAGGTAGTTCACCTTATTATTTAATCTATAATTTAAGGAAATATTAACTTAATATCTTTTTTACCTCTATTTAATTGTAATTAGTGATTTATGTTCTTTAGAATTATTGTTTTACTTGATATAAAGTGATTTTTCTATATGTAATATGTTTTATGGATTTATTTTACTATACCCCACTCACCATGTGTGTGTAAAATGCAGGTTTGGATTTTATAAATTATTTTTTTTAATCATGGTTTCTCTTGGTAAATGATGAATTGGTTTCCCAAATGTACTTCTATATCATTTTTGATTTACAATAGTTGTGTTTGATTCTTTTGGAAAATGGATCATCATTTTGTGGTTGCTTGAGGCCCATTTGGAACTTTTATAAAATCAGTAACATTCAAAACTCTCCTCGGAATGCACATATTTTCTTGTTAAAGGATAATTGGAATGGGAGGTCCTCATATGGGACTTACCTTATCTATTTACAGATGAATAAATAATGGGGATGATCCCTGAGTGTGACTTGGGGGTCACTCATCATTGTGTGGTTGTGTGAGTGCTATGTTTGATATATATATATATATATATGTATGTATGTATGTATGTATGGTAGGATATTGTGGATGTCCTGGCTCACCCCCAATTTTTTCTCCACATAAGTACTTGGTATAGCAAGCATATTTTCTGACAACATTTTCTACACTAGTTAATACAATGCTATCATTAGTGACCATTATTATAGACCATTGTCTTATTTGGGATTCTTCCCATCAGTTATGTTAGGTAGGGTTAGACTGAGCTTTTTGAACAATGTATGGAATCATGTTATGTGATCCTATGTGATGAATCATGTTTTAGTATGTTGTATATTATCCACTGAGATCTTACGTACTCACATGTTCCTCCATAATTTTTTATATGTGGTTGATAATTTAGGTTCCTATCTAGTTTGGTTTTTGATGTTTTGTTCTCTATTTCCATTATTTTTTATCATTCCTAATGCTTCTTGTATGGTGTACTTCTATTCAAAATGTGTTAAAATGAGTTTTGAAATGTTTTATGGGAAATGTTTTAATAATGATTCACAACCTATTCCCATTTTTAAATAAAAACATCACACTTTTCACTTACCCTCATGTTCAGTAAATTATAAGGCCTCCTTATTGGAAAAGAAACATATTTTAAAGAAAAAAGGAAATGGAACACTATTTATTTACAAGATAAAATGATTAAGTCTAATTTGGTATATTTTATATGAAACCTAAAATTGATGATTCGTTTTTTTAAAAGAAATTCATTTAGAATATGTATTCTTGGTAATTCCTAACGAGTTTTAATACTCATGAAAATACATCTTATTTGTTTTTATTCTTATGTTTATGTTACAGACTGGTCTTAATATATATGCATGATGTTGGGTTTTGGGATCGAAGAGTGACCCACATAGTCACATGGTAGAGTAAAGGTTGTTAGGTTCAGTTTGTTTTATTTTCTTTTTTCTAGAATATTTATTATTTGTATAGATGTTCAGATCTGTTATTATATTTTGTTTAGGATACTCTTTTGTTATCATGATTAATTTTTTTTACTTTTTTATATAAATCATTTTCATTGGTTCTATTTGATTCCCTTGGTACTTTTTACAAGCCCATGAGGATCGGGAATGCATGTCATCCTTGTCATGAGCCAACCCAGGTGACCGGTTTGGGGTCGACCTTGTTTAGATTAGGAGACCCAAGGTAGATAATGGGCTTTATATGATTTTCAAATAGATTTATTTCCGGAATATACCTTTTTTTTATAAATTTAATAATTTAAATCTTACATTTATATAAAACATCATTATTCATTAATAGATAATAAGCATTTCCTGACTAAAATATGATGTCGTCGAAATTGAATTAACATTGAAAAGAAAATATATCAATAAAACATTTGGACATGGTAAAAAATTAGTATCCAATAATGAAAAGGGAATGTAAATTTAATGGAGATAATAATAACATTTATACCATGGATGAGGGGATAACCTAAAGATGGGAACTGATTTTGGGAATTCCCTTACTGAAAATCCTTCATTATTTAGTTGCTTTTCTACCGTATAAATATTAATCATTAGATTATTATAAAATAGTTATATAAATGAATTATTTTTATTTTTTACACTATTTATCTTTTAAAATTATTGTATTATATTTTATAACAGTCTTTTTTAAAAGTGAATCTTTTTTAAATCATGATTTCATTAAATTTTCTGATTTTGTTTTGATTTATTTATTTTCATTGAATTCATTTATAAAAAACTATAATTCACTGCAAAATATTATAATAAATGTAATGTAATTTTTATATATTATATATAATTCATATTTTCCATCCCTGAAAGTGGTTATAAGAATTTATGTGGTAATGAAATGGTAGGTGGATAATTGAGCTTTGACATAACATTATCAAAAGAGATGGAATAAAAATTTTGAACATTATATATAAATGTAATGTGATAGTTATAATAGGATAAAATAATTAATATAATGTTAAAATTTCACTTAATTAATCTTATAAGTTTTTTTGAAAGTGGTGAAAAAAATATGAAGAAGAAGAAAAAATGAAGAAGACTTAGTCCAAATGTTTCAAATCGTCATTGTTTCATAGCTTGTAAAACATTAAAATTCCCTTGATTTTTAGTATTGGATTCCTCTAAAAGATACCTTAGGTTTATAATGGGATTAAGAAAAATTATTTCTGTCGAGGTTATGATTTTTTAAGTGGGGTGGGTGGGTTTTTCCAATGGGGTGGAGTGGGGTTATTTATACATGAGGAGAGGGGTAATTTAAGAATCAAATAAAAAATAGAATAATATATCAAAGGAACAAATTGTTATCGTGAATTTTTGAAGATATAAATAATATAAAAATATAATATGTTAGTTTTTATTACATTAAACATATTATAATTTTAATTAATTATTTTATTAAAAATGGAAAGTGGAATGAATGAAAATTTTTCTATTTAGGGATCACTTTTGTATTTTGTATTTGGAAAATGATTTTTGGGATTTAAATATATGTTTATTTTATTTTAATGACTCATTTATGAAATTAAATATATCAAGGTTGAATCTCATGTTCTATATAGTATTGTGTCATTATTACATCGTGAATGATGTAATTTAAGAAACACTAGTTATGTGAGAAAATATATTGTTACAATTCACCTAAAAATTTATGCTTTCTAGATAATTAACAAAAAAATAAACCTTAAAATATTCCAACATGATAATTTCAAAAGTTACATTCATATTATAAAAATAAATTTATAACATAGATAATTTGAATTTTTAATATAAAAAATATGATTTTTATAAAATACATTAAAATACAGTTTATTAAAAATGTCCTTATATTTTTTTAGTTTTCTATTCATTATATTTATTTTGAGGCATTATAATATTTATACATATATAAATTAATAAAGATAAATATTATTTATATCACAATTTTTTATTTTGAGGTAAAATTACTACTCCAATGTTATGGTTTCTATTTCCAATGATTAGGTTACTATTCCCAATTGTCATGTTTTTATTTCAATGGTCACATTATTATTTCAATAGTCACATTACCTCCAATATATAACACTTAATTCTTGCACTAAATATTCACTAAAATTCCCCTAAATGTTATATATTAACATTTTCTAAGATGTTGATCGGTTTACTAAAATTATTCCTCATTTATTTAGTGTTTTCCATTGGGTAAATGATCACATCAGATCATACCAATACATATTTTCCCATTTATGATTTTGAATTTTCAATTTTTTTACCAATTAAAATGTTTATAATTTTAATTGGTTTCAAAGAATACTAATGTAATGATATCTATTGATGAGTTAGTGTATATTTTTCTCTATAATTGTTATATATATATAATATCACATAATACAGTATACGACACATTTATTCGAGAATAAATATTAATAATAAACAATGGGTCTGAATATTATTCCCCCCATTAGAAATTTCATCCCAAAATTTTCAAATAATATTCTCTATTGGTTATTCATTGGGGTGCTTCTATTTCATTGCATTCTCTTATTCCCACGCTACTTCTTAATTCTTATAGTTATGCCGAAAAACTTTGACTAGGTGCGTTATCTTATTATGTGGATGTTTGTCTCTACAGTCCAAGATCCTCATTATATTCTACTCATAGGAATGTTCATTCTCCAGTTTATCCACCTCTGATTTCAGTACATGTAATGGAATGGGTATATACTTCCTTATAAGAGACACATGGCTCACATCATAAACATGAGCCACGTTTGGTGGAATTTATCACTGATATGCCATATATCCTAGGGGACAAAGGATCTCAATGAGGGAAATGTACCTTGGGATGAGATTTTTTTTATTTTAATACTACTTGACTTGATTCTATGGTGATATTTTAAGGAAAACGTTTTCTCCCATATCAAAATCCAATTCCCTTTGATGGTAGTTAAAATATCTCTTTTTCTAAATCTGATATGTTGTTGGATGTCTTGAACCTTACATGCCATATCTTGAAAAATATCAATTCCAAGTAACATTTTCTCCACATATTAATATAAATAAGCATGTGTTGGCATCACTACCCATACAGATATTTATATAGATCCATTTTAATACTTAAGTGAAAGCTTCTATTATATGATAACTCAACTAATGGGAGATGTTGATCCAATCCCTTTTTAAATTAAATTAAGAAATCTATCTACATATCCTTGAGTGTTTGAATAGTTCTTCTAGATTGTCCATAATTTTTTGGGTGATATTCTTTACTGAAATTAAATTCAGTAATTAAATCATGTTGAATAATTATATAGAATTTAGATTTTAACCATGGATCAAAATCAGAGATGATTGAAATTGGATCCCCATGCAGCCTCACCACATCTTTTATATATATCATAACATGTTGTTTTACTGGGAAATCTTCTTAAATGGCGATAGTGTTGGAATTCATGGTGAGTTGATCCCCCAAAACCCATATTGCATTATAATCTTTGTATGTATTTTGGGGACTAGTGAAAAGTTACATAGTGATATTACACAATTTTCATGTGGGTATGGGGAATGGTTTCATAATTCCATTGGAATTAAATTTATCTTATTTAATTTGTTAACATACCTAGAACATTTATGTGTGCTCGATGATATCCTTATTCATGATTTCTCACTAAAAGATATCTTGAATGCCACAATACATATTGGTACATCCAAGATAGATAAGGAAAGACAAAATTTGTGCATTTTCCAATATCTATGTTTTTATATTTTCTGATGTATGCAGACAAATTCTAGTCCAGAATCGGATGAAATAATCCCCAACTTTGTATAACTCATGATTCTTCTCATCCTTTACTAAGTTATCCTTTTTCTTGGGATATAATTTGTCCCATTGTACCTCCTCGATCTTCTATTGGATATATGGTTGTGAAATCATTTCGGGAAATTAAGATGTATCCAGTACTATTATGATTTTTAAATTAATCATTTTCATATCCAATATGATTGGGTCATTCTCAATCTGCATCATGGATAAAAAAAGTTTATTTTTTGATAAGTGCATCAGCTACCTTGTGTGCCTTTCCTGAACGGTAGTGAATAGAGAAATAGTAGTCATTGATTATCTATATCTGTCTTTATTAATGAATGTTGATATCCTCCTGTATGAATATATATTTTAAAATATTTTTATTAGTATATATATCACACATTTTACCATAGAGGTAGCGATTCCAAATCATTAGAGTGAAGATGACAGATAATAACTCAAGATCACGTGTCATGTAGTTATTCTCATGGGTCATTAATTGTCATGAGTCATAAGGCATCACCTTTTCATTTCTCATCAATATGAAACCTCATAAATTATTTTAAAAATCAATGTATATCACAAAAACATCTCCACTTGTTCTTAGTGTGATTATAGGCATACGTATTAGCCTATTATTGGGCTCCTTAAAGCATTCCTCACATTCATCCATCTTTACATACATTATCCCTTTTTATGTTAACTTAGTTAGTGGGCTAGAAAATCATGAGAAATTCATCACAAAGAGTCATTAGTACCCATATAATTCTAAATAACTATATATTTCTATGTTAGTTGTGGTTTGGTTTTATTCCTTAATTGCCTTTGTTTTTTAAGGGTCCAGAAAAATTCTCTCACTTGTGATCATGTGCCCCAAGAAAGTGACATGTTGCATCCAAAAGTCACACATTCTGAAATTAGTGTTCATTAACATCTTTGTTAATGTCTCTACCACAATATTTATATTCTTTTCACATTCCTTATAACTCTTGGTGTAGAATATAATATCATCTATGGATAGAACCATAAAACTTTCATGATTTTCTCTAATGAATCTATTAAAAAATCAAGGAATATTGAAAGGGGATTAGTAATCCCAAATTGAATCACTATGAAATCATAGTGTCCATAACTTTTATGGAAGGATGTATTTTCAATTTCCTCCATATTCAGCTTTATTTAATGATATCTCGAATGAAGATACACCTTTGAAGAAATTGATCTACATGATGTTGATCAAACAAGTCATCAGTCCTTGGTATATGATACCTTTTCATTATGGTGGTCTTTTTAAACTCCTGATAATCGACACACAACCACATTGATCTATCGTACTGATTCAAAAATAGTATTGGCACACCCCAAGGTGATGTGTGAGGGTGTAAGAACCCATTTTAAAAATGCTATTCTAGATGCTTCTTTAACTCCTCTATCACATTTGAGGCTATCATATTGGAGAATTTGATTTCATTAGTGAAAATTCATATAAGATTTAATGAGATCTTTACCTCCTACCTTGGGGTATGTCTTTGGAGCTCTTAAGGAAATACATCACTATATTCTCTCGCAATGGGAATCTTTACAAGGTTATCACTTTGTATAAACTCAAACATTTTGGAATGGTATGATTCTTTCTTAGGTATCAACACCCACTCCATTATGGGATTCTAAAATGGAGACTCATGATCTTCATTTTATTTTTAGAGGATCATGGGATAGTCAAAATATTGAAATATTTTTTTTCTCGATAGTTGATGTGTGCTCTATATAATGAGATCCAATCTATTCCCAATATAGCATAAAATTCCACTGAGGTAATAATTACAATATTGGACGAATGAATCGTTCTAAATATTCTATCAACAAAAGAGTTAAATACTTGTGTTTCACTGATCGCACTATCACACCATGAGATTTTATGAGATATATTCTTTTAATTTTTTTGATGTCTTTTTTTTCACTACACCATTATTATCTTTCACTATAAGCAACACCGTATTATATTGTAGTATACAAAACACTATTCATGGCTTGTGTTGAACAAAATTTCAAGTTCATAAGATAGAATTTAACACTGAGAATAGATTTTGTTCAATGTAAAAATGAACCAAGTTTGGATTATGTTATACAAAACACCAAAGAAAGCTTTCACTACACACAACACTGACATGGATTCCATTACAAGCAAGAGAGACCTTCCTCAATAGGTTGCGTTGTACATGATACAGAGTTTCACTAAACAATGATATATTATTAAAATATTATTATTTCAAGGGATATAAACATTCAATTATGAATAGTATTAACCAAATTTTGAATTTTATATAACATTAGAAATCATCTTACCCATTTTCTATAACATTATATGAGAATAAAATCAATTTTTCTTATAAAGGAAGTATTTTTTATAAAATGCAGTTTTATCACCTTTTGATGGCACACATATTTTCAAAATAGTTTTTAATGCTTTTATAATTTAATTTTGACAAAATAAACTACTTATTTGGAAGGAGATAAAAATTTACCTCTGTTTAATTTTTTTTATTTTTCTAATAAACTTAAAATTTTAATGAATGGTTAAAGATACGGCATTTAAATTGAAAACTGCCCTTTCATCCAATTTATTTATATAGATATATTATATTTCTAATTAGATTTTAAAGTGTCATTGGATTAATTTTTTATCATTTAATCCAATTTTGGTCTCTGGATGTAATCTCACTTTTAAATTTGACCTAAACACATGTCAATCTTTTGATTGTTATTACTACTTAAAAACCCACTTTTTGGTTTTGACAATGAAAATTAATTTTGTATTAATTACTGTCACTTTTGTGTTTTTAATTTGGAAAAATGGATTCCATATTTCGAATCAGAAGGTTCAAATTGTCTAAATAGAAAACTTTTATTTTTTGATGTTAGGAATATTAAATTCAGTAATTATTTTATTTATCATGCTTAAAGGGAAAATCTAGTAAATTAGGGTAAAAATAGTATTATAATAATATTAAACTTCCTAACATATGTCTTAATCCTATTGGATGAGATATTTCCAACCATGGGCACCCTGGGATCGATTTTAGGACCCCATGGATTTATATGGATGTGAAAATGGAATTTTATAAGAATTAATTTAATGTAAAGATAATTATAACCTAAACATATATTGTTTGATAAATCTATTTTAATATTGTGTAGTATAACTGATCTCTATGTCTATAAAAATTCCTTAAAAAACAAAAAATATTTCAATAACCATGGTATTTGATTTATAATTTTAAGACATTAGATAAATATATTTATTTATAACACAATTATGATATAGTGATTTGCTCATAAATGAAAAAAATAAAATAATTCTACTGTATTTATGCATATATATTTCATTTACATACTTCCACTCAATTTAGGAAGGAAATTAAAAAAGCGTTCAGGCGTACGTACGGCCTACCATCTCTATGAACGGTGTATTCCATTTCATTTATCTATTTATTATATATATATACAGTGAATATATATAATATATAAATCATTTTTTACATTTTTGAAGTAATTAAATAATGATATAATTCATAATATCATGAATAAAAATTCAAAACACATATGATAAATAAAACAATTATTACCTAAAATGTTGCTTTAACATGTAATTGACAAAGGAACGGGTAATATAAAGTCGTAAGTGAATAATATATGTTATAATAAAAATTATTATTATTTCATAACAAGTTAATAATATGTTTAAACCCACTATACAGGAGTTTCAGACACATACAGAAAAATTGGATCTACTATAATGGATAATTTTGCAATCTCATTTTTATCTGAGATTTTTTATATATAAGTATATACTGGAGATATATTTGTCATCCATGACCATGTTTTCTAAAAAAGTTTTCCTAATTGTTTACTATTTTCTATGAATCTTTAAAGTAATTTATTCTCATTTTTTACATTTACTACATGGTAGGGAAGGAATCTTTCTTTTTTTACAATATAATGTAATTTTTGACTTTTCCATCAAAAGTATGAGGAAAATATTTTCTTAAATTATACGGAATGAATGAATTATTATGGTTTTACAACACCTTATTTACTTAAAGATTACTCTAAAATATTTCATTTTTATTTTCAACTAAATTATTTTTTTAAAATTCCGCGGAATCTTGAGAAAAGAAATTGTTTTTGAAAAAGAAAAGGTATTTTCCTCAAGAACTCAGTCTATGTTCTTTATAAAAATTATTTTCCATCTATGTTGACTCTCTTTAAATAGGGTTACGTTTCAATCCCTATTATTATAATTATTTAATTTTGTTTATGATGGAATTTTATTTTATATGTATTGTGTTATGATTGAATGATATTTTAGAAAACCCATTTTATTTCTTGGTTAATTCTATGATTAAATAATTATGCTTTTGTGGCCCATAGAAGAATGATTTCATTATAAGATGGGTAAGACCTATATCTCCCTCCAATTTATTGGGTAATGATTTATATCCCATGAGATAGAAATTATTGGAACATCAAGTAAATTTAGTTCAGTAATGCATAGATGGAATGACAAGTAAATCTGGTTCAGTAAAACTTGGATGAAACAGAATGCAAACCCAATTCAGTAATTGACTTTATCCACCATGATTGTCTTGGCAGCAATGTGATGGATACTATAGAAATCATATTATGTGCTTTTTATTTTTCCACAATTACATGTTTTATGCTAGTGTTATTCTATCATGGTTAATGTTCCTTTATGATCAATTCCTTGCGTACTGCAAATATTTTTTTCATGACTCAGTATTTTCATTTTTTATGTTCATGTTTTTACATTTAAATGTTTACAATTTGTTTTTTGTTTTCCCTTTTTACCCTTATGAATTATTTTATCTGAACCTTTATTTTTTTTATTTTCCCCATGATATAAATAAAGGTTTTAAGTAGGAAAAAAAGGGGACATCTTTATGGGAGATGTTTAAGATCTTTCACCATGATTAGAAGATTTTGTTTCGAGTTTCCAAAGACACTAAACTAATATGATCTTTGGGAATATTTTTCTGTCATTTATTAATTACTCTACAAAATAAATGCAATTTCTATGTACATCAAGATTTGTTCTCTATAGTTTGTATCAGAGCGAAGGTTTAGTCGATAATTCAAAACTATGATGCGAAAACTTTAGTGATATCCATAGAGATATTTCTAAGGATATGTCTAGTAATTCTCTAAGTGTAAGTATAATTATAGATTACAGTCGTAGAATTATGGTAATGATCATGAATAACCTAGTATTAAACCTAAGATTTTATAGATTTAAAGTACTCTCCCTTGATCATTTTTTTCCTTGTATGATTTTGGCCTCTCATACTATTCTTTTTGGGTCTTATACAATAGATAAAACCCAAAGGAACCGTGTTAATGATCAATGCACTTATAAATGAAATGATTATCCTCATGAACCACAAACCTTTATGGAATATGGAATGAAAAATATTATTTCTATAATGACACAAGCTATGAATCATTCTGGACTTCCAAATGAGCAGAGAAGGGAATAACATTGTATTGATTCCTTCATAAGGAAACATCCTCCTTCAGTGAGTATTCTGATCCATTTGATGATAAATAATGGATTATTACCATTTAAAATATATTTTTCATCGATTGATGTTTGGAACATGAAAAGTTCATTTTGGATGTCTATCTTTAGAAGGTAAAGAAGACCGGTGGGGGACTCTAATTCAGAATACAAGGCAGCAAGATGAAATTGAATCCATGGAATGGGATGTGTTCAAGAACATGTTTTTCAATAATTACTTCCCTTTTATTATTTGAAAAAATATGGAAAAGGAGTTCATTGATCTTAATCCAAATGATAATGAATCTATTGGTATATATGAGGTGAATTTTACAAGGCTTGTAAGGTATGATTCTGTCTTTATTATCCAACATAAAATTAATGTTGATCGACTCTTTAGTGTCTTAAAACCATTTATTCGAAAGTAATTAGTGATAAGAGATGTCAGTAGATATAAAGAGATTGTGTGTTGTTCTATCAAGGTAGAATTGGAAGTTGGTGTCTCATATCTATCTCATAGTTTTTACAAGAAATTAGAGATGGAGTTCAAGGAAAAATCTAAAAAAAATGGTGAAGAAATGATCAATGTTTCATTATGCTCAATGTGTGGAAAGAATCATGGTGGAGATTTTCATAAAGGGACTATCAAATTTTTCAATTGTGGAAAAAATTTCATCGAGCA
Organism: Viscum album; assembly: GCA_963277665.1. Taxonomy (NCBI): domain Eukaryota; kingdom Viridiplantae; phylum Streptophyta; class Magnoliopsida; order Santalales; family Viscaceae; genus Viscum; species Viscum album. The sequence goes on along the minus strand of OY728145.1, from coordinate 1,077,061,798 downwards.
GTTGAGTGCTGAAGTAATCGGAAAAGTGTTTCTAATGATGTGAATAGAGAAAAGACTACAAAGAACACACCACCAACACTTCAATGCTACAAGTTCAAGGAAATGGGGAATTATTCCCACCAATGCCCTATTCCAAAGTATATTGATGATTGATGTCAGCAACATCTTCAAGAAAAATACAAGGGAAAGCCACATATAATCACTATTGGTGATGTTGAGTATGACAACGAAGTGATGAAATGATTAAGTGTTTATGTAATGGAATTCCAAAATAGTTTTGTGGAATCTCATTTATTGTATTATGAAATATTAGAATATCTATGTAGTGGTCTATTTTGTTTTGCCATAATTATATGGCACCAGTAACCATGAAAGGTCATTTAAATGTTTTTAAAAAGCACATGATACAGACATAATGAAGGGATAAGGAGATAATGAGATGATTGATAGTATTAATGAGCTCATGACTGATAAAAGGACACAGTGATATCAAGGATTTAGTATATTGAATTTTTGGAATTTTTAATGTGTGGAAAGAGTTAATTTTGACATAATCCATGTTTTCACTGAGGTTCTATGGTAATTCATGTAATTATCATGTTTCAAGAGAATACATGATTAAGGTATTCACATTTTTGGAATGTGATAACCAAGGATTAGAAAATGAGATATGGGAGAAATATGATATGTTGATTTAGTTCACCTCATTCTAAAGTTTTATATTTTTAGTATTGTAATGTTATCCATTTATGGAGAGTATAAGTTATTTTCCATTTTATTTTTTTTAGATTAATGTATTATCTCACTATATGTGGACTTATGAATATTTGATAACCTATTCTAACCATTTTATTGAGATAGATGTAATGACATATCATTCTATCGCATGATCTACTAACACTCCAAGAATGAAAAATTCAACTTCATATCTTTAAATATGAGATGAAGTGGAAATTGTTTTGGAAACAATCGATGGTACTGAAATCAACTGAGTGTTTCTTCTCATGAAGAAATTATTCAACTTTAGGAAAAGGATCCTGAAAACAAAAAATGATATCCTAGTACATTCTTATCTATTGAATTATATGGTCCCTTGACTCAACTAATATTTATGGATTTCTGGTAGTTAATATTCTGTAACATTGTTATCTATCACTATCCATCAAAACATGATGGTCAGATTTCTCTTCCATATCCATGTTTTCACTTCCCACCTATGTTCGCCTTTGTGGAAACCCGGTGATGAGTTAATTTGGGTAACCGTTATGTTTCTAACATTACTTTTTAAAATTAAGTTTTAGTATTCCATTTTATAATGTGGGTCTTTATGAATGAAACTTTCATTTTGTAAACCATTTATAACCTCGACAGATTTTGAGGGTGAAATTATTTTTAAGGTGGTAGAATGTAACACCTCGTGATTTTATAAGATAGATTCTTTTAATTTTGTTGATGTCTTTTTTTGTACGCTACACCAAGATTATCCTCCACTATAAGAAACATTGTATTAGCCTACAGTATATGCAACACTATTCTTGGCTTGTGTTGCACACAATTTCGAGTTCTTTTGATAGAATTAAACGCTGAGTATAGATTTTGTTCGATGTAAAAATGAACCATGTTTGGATTAATATATACACACCACCAAAGGAATATTTGACTACATGAAACACTGTCTTGCCTTGCGTTACATGCAAGAGCAACCTTCCTTGATAGCTAGTGTTGTATGCGATGCCGAGTTTCACTAAACAATGATATATTATTAAAATATTATTACTTAATGGGATATATACTAATCATTATGAGTAGTATTACCAAAATTTATAATTTTATATAAAATAATAATTCATCTTACCCTTTTTCTATAACATTATATGAGAACTAAATCAATTTTTTGGATAAAAGATATATTGTTCAAAATGCAGTTTTAATGCCTTTTGATGGTGCACACATTTTAAATCTACTTTTGACCCTTTTATAAGTAAAATTTGATAAAATAAACTTCTTATTTGGAATTGGGACATAAAAATTTACTTGTTTTCATTTTTTTGTATTTATTTAATAAAATTAAAATTTTAATGAATACTGAAAAATCCTGCATTTTAATTTAAAACTGTCTTTTCATCTAATTTATATATTTATATTATCTTTATAATTGGTTTTAAATTTTAATTGGATTAATTTTTTATCATTTCATCCAATTTTGTTCTTTTTAAGTAATTCCACTTTTAAATTGAACATAAAATCTTGTCAATATTTTGATAGTTATTATTTCTTAAAACCATACTTTTTAGTTTTGACAACGGAAATTAATTTTGTATTAAATACTAAAAATTTTGGGTTTTGAATTTGAAAAAATTGATTCCATATTTGTAATCATAAGGTTCAAATTTTGTAAATAGGTACCTTTTATTTTTTAACATTATGAATAGTAACTTCAATAATTATTTTATTTACCATGGTTAAAGGGTAAATCTGGTAAATAAGGGTAAAAAATAATATTATAATAATATTAAACTACACTAACACATGTATTAATCCTATTATAATATATTGTTACGACCATGGTCATCCTTGGGTCGATTTTGAGACCCCATGGATTCACCTGTAGGTGAAAATGACATTTATATGAATTAACATAAAGTAAAGATAACTGTAACCTAAACATATATCGTTTACTAAATCGATTTTATTGTACTGTTATATAACTGATCTCTATGAATATAAATATTAATTATAAGTATAAATAAAATTCATACATTATGGTGTTTTAGTTATAATTTTTAGACATTAGATAAATATATTCATTTATGACACAATTATGATGTAGTGATTACCTTATTAATGAAAGATTCAAATAAATGAATTTATAAATATTAAAATAAATTTAATTTGAACATTTTTATTTCATCCTCAATGTTTCTGGATGAAATTTTCATATTAGGGATAATTTAATTCTTTTGGTTCGAAGAAATCAGGTTGTTAATAATTTTTAAAAAATTCAAGTATGAATTGTGTCCAAAATTGACATAATTCATAACATAAAACATAAAATAGTTTATTAAATGATATTAAATTCCAAAACAAATATTATTAAAAAATGGTTAATATAAGTCCAAATATGTCATAAATAACTTTTTTGTGTCTTTTTACATGGTATGATAATTAAATTAACCCAGAATTTCTCAATAACATGATACAACAGTAAGATTAAAAAGGGTAAAATAAGTGTTAAACCAAAAAGATGAGGATAAAAAATATTCAAATCTTATATAAAAATTATTGGATGATGTGTATCCAAACCAACATCATCTTATATTTGAATAAAATATGTTTTGGACCATTTTTAATTAATATTTAATTTACAATCAACTAATATTTTGAGAGTTTCCTAAAGTTCCCCTCTCCACTCTTATAAAAGGGAACCTCCTACCCTTCATATTCACTCCATTTTGAGTCCTAAATCTCAGCCAAATCCTACCCATTTCTCTTATAATATTTTCTAGTAAAATTCTATAGTTACTGGTATTCTAAAAAGTCCAACTCTAGTTACCTAAAACGAAATTTAAAAGAGGCACATTGAGGAAGAGGTAATCTCTTCAACCGGTTCTTTAAAATTTATTTCTTCTTATAATTACTCTAATTTAGTTGTCTCATTATAAATTAATAACATCAGTATCAATAATATAATTATATGTTATTATAAATATGATAAAACCTTATTTCACCTTCTATCCATTGTTCGAAAAATGAAATCACCACGTGTGCATCCGTACGGATTATTGTCTCCACGTCATGGTGTAATTTACTTTTCACCACCACCTTAATTGGATTGATATAATGGTGGAAATAATAACAATATATGATTATTATAAAATTATACCAATTATGAGATATTATACACCATCCACTACAATACCATTCAACAATTATGGGAATGATATCGTCGCACTTTCGTATGTACGACTTATCGTCTCCACGACAGAATAAGATTATTCTCCATGTTAACAATTGAATAATAATTATAAATTATATATAATAAATAATAAAAATATATATTACATAATAATGCTACTTTATTTATGTATATATATATTTCATTTACTTACCTCCATTCAATTTAATAAAGAAACACAAAAAGCGTTCATGCGTATGTACGGCCAACCATCTCCATGAACGGTGAATTCAACTTCATTTATCTATTTATTATATATATATTTATACACTAAATATATATAATATATAAATTATTTTTACATTTTCTATGTAATTAAATCATCTTATAATTCATAATATCAAGAATAAAAATTCAAAACACGTAAAATAAATAAAACAATTGTTATCAAAAACATTGCTTTAGCATGAAATTGACAAATGAGTGGTTAGTGTAATGTTGTAATTGAATAATATATGATATAATATATATTATTATGGTTCTGTTATAGGTTAATAATTTGTTTAAACCCACTATATAAGAGTTTCAGACACATACAGAATAAATCGGATCTAAGGAAAGGGATAATTTTGCAACCTCATTTTTATCTGAGATTTTTTATACATAAGTATATAATAGGGATATATTTATCAACCATGTCCATATTTTCTAAAAGGTTTTCATAAAATGTTTACTATTATTCTATGTATTTTTAATGTAATTTGTACCCATTTTCAACTTTTACTACAATGTATGGAAGGAATCATTCTTTTTTTACCATACGAGACATTTTTTTGACTTTTCTGACAAAAGTACGAGGAGAATGATGTTTTAACTTATATGGCATGAATGGAGTTTTATGGTTTCATGATGCCTTATTTTCACAAAGATTACTCTAAAATATTACAAGTTTATTTTCAACTTAATTTTTTTCTTTTAAAATTGGGAGGCATTTTGAGGAAAGAATACGTTTTTGAAGAAGAAAAGATATTTTCCTAAAGAACTAAGTTCAAGTGGTTTATCAAAATTATATTCCATCTATGTTGAATCTCTATAAATAGGGTTACATTTTGATTCCTATTATAACAATTATTTGATTGTGTTTATGATGGAATTTTATATTATATGGATTATGTTATGATGGAATGATGTTTAAGAAAACCCATTTTATTTCTTGGTTTTTTCTATGATGAATTATTTATGTTTTTGTGGAACATATAATAATGAGTTCATTATGATATGGGTGGGACCTATAGCTCCCTCCAATGCATTGGGTAAAGATTTATATATCATGAGATAGACATTACTAAAATGTCATGTAAATTTGGTTCAGTAATGAAGGGCTGGAATGGTAAGTAAATCAAGTTCAGTAATTCATGGATGGAATGACAGGTAAAACTGGTTCAGTAATGGACTTTGTCTACTATGATGGTCTTTGATGAAATTCCTTGGCTACTCTGGAAATCATATTATGTGATTATTTTTTTCAACAATTATATGTTTTATTACAATGCTATTCTATCATGTTTAATGTTCCGTTATAATCAATTCCTTACATAGTGCCACAGTTTATTACACAAATCAATATTTTGATGTTTTATGTTCATGTTTTTACATTCAAATGTTTATGGTTTGTTTAATGTTCTCCCTGTTTACCCTAATTGAGAATTTGAGCTCACCCTTTCTATGTTTTCTTTTCCCTAGGATATAATGAAATGTTTTAGGTCAAAAAAGGGGAAGATCATTATGGGAGATGTTGAAGATCTTTCACCATGATTAGAATATTTTGATCAATGTCTCCAAAGTAACTAAAATAATATGATTTTTGGGCATCTGTATGTTTTATGTATTAATTATTCCACAATGTAAATTTCATGTCCATGTACGTCAATCTTGGGTCTCTATAGTTGGTATCAGAGTGAGGGTTTATTCAACCATTAGATACTAGGATGTGATATCTTTAGTGAGATCTGTAGAGATATTTATAAGGATATGTCTAGGAATTACCTAAGGGTAAGTCTAACTATATATTAGAGTCCTATAATTATGGTAACAATCGTTAATAACCTAGTATTAGAACATAGATTTTATCGATTTAAAGTACTCCCCCATGATAATGTTGATTCCCTAGTATGACTTTTTCCTCTCACACTATTCTTTTTGGGTTTTAGAAAATGGTTGGAACCCAAAGGAACTATGTTAATGATCAATACACTGGGCAATGCATTGATTTTCCTCTTGGAAAACCAAATGTAATGGGTTATGGAATGAAAAATCTTATTTATATACTTATGTAAGCTATGAATCATTCTGGACTTCCAAATGAGCAGAGAATAGAAAAACATTCTATTGAGTCCTTCATGAGGAAACATCCACCTTCTTTCAGTGGGTCTTCTAATCCACATATTTATAAATAATGGATCAATACCATTGAAATGATATATTCCATCCTTCACTGTTCGAAACATGAAAAGGAAGTTTTGGATGTCTATCGTTTAGAATGTGAAGTAGTCCAGTGGTATACTCTAATTAAGAAAACAAGGCAGCAAGATGAAATTGAATCCATGGAATGGGATGAATTATTTAACTTGTTTTTAAATAATTACATTATTCATATTCCTCAATCAAATATGTTAAAGGATTACATTGAGATTAAGAAAAAGTTTGATTAATCTATTAGTATATATGAGGAAAATTTTACAGGGCTCTCAAGGTATGCTTCAGGCTATATTATCTAACAAGAAGGTAAAGCAGATTGACTCCTTAGTGGCTTAAAACCAAGTATTCGAAGGGCATTATATAACGGACCAAATTTTTCAATTGAATTCATTCTTATAATTATGTCATATAATAATATGGAGTCACACCACAATGAACTACTAAGTATTATGTGGCCTTTAGACATAAGTTTATCACATGTGTGTTTTTAATTTCGAAAAATGGTCATCTACAATTGTGATCAGTAAGTGATTTGGAGAATGATAGGACAAACATAATATTTTATGAATAGTAGCATCCCCTTTTGAATAGTATCATGCCTTTATGAATAGTAATTAATATTAAAGAATATAAAATTGGAAAAAAATAGAATCTTCACCCATGAATGTACAAATATAATTTAGTCATCTTAAAAGTGAAAAAACAATCATAGTATAATAATTGGTATTTTTTAATGTCAAAAATATTTTATTTACAATTTTATGTTGAATTTAATATATTAAAATGGAAAATTATTTTCATAATATTTATTCATAAATTTTTACTTTATTGTATTATGGTTATAATATAATTTTACGGGACCTTGATTAATTTTTCATGGTGTTATAAAACGAGTTATAGTTTTAATATTGATTTTTTTGAATAAATTATGATTTTATTTAAAAAATAAATTTAAAAAATTTAGAAAATTATTTTTTAGAAATGGAGTTCATTTTTAAATTATAGTTGTTAAAAAATGGTTAGGGTGAATTTTTCGGATTTTTCTAAAATACATGAGTTTTCCGTGAATAGTAAAAATATAGTTTTGAGTTTTCTGTAGGTTTGATGACATCATAATGGTGTATTAATTAATATAAAATTATGGTCAACTTTTTTGTATTAAAATAATATGTTAGGTGTCCCAAGTGACTAATACTATGGGAAAATACAATGGTCAAGCCCACAGTTTTGCAAAAATCACTAGAATATATGGTGATTTTACCTCCCTTTGAACCCTCCAAAGGTTTCCTAATGCCCCCAAGGTCCAAACCTTCATGTTTTATGAGTTACTCTACAACGTAAAGAAACGTTTCACCCTCCTCTTTTTGTCAATACTTATTATAGGTTATCTATTTGAATTCCCATTATAATTTGTTGGGGTTTGATATTATGTATCTATATTAATTTCATTTTGATGTCCATATTATGAGATATCCTTTTTCTCTCATTAATTAATTTTATGAAATTTTAACTGACATTTTTAGGCTGCCAAATTTTCATAAGGGATCTCTTATATTTTCTTTTATTTTCAAGATCATTTCATTTATTATTTCTCTCAACTCCTTTCATCCAAATGTTGTGATGACTCCACTACCTTAAATTTACTAGAATGTTTCATGATAAAGGATTAATTCTTCATCATCTCTCCTTTCCCTTTCTTTTATAGTAAAAATAAAAACACCATTCGATATTTGAAAATTTACCACATTAAAGGACGATGGGTTTTCAATTTCCATTACATTCTTTAATTCTGGTCATGAAACCATTTTCATGGTTTAACCAGACCATGATATAAGTATTATGTCTCGTATATGGTTATGTAAGACTTTTCTACACAAGATCTTGTTTTTTAAAACAAAACATGTTCCTTGTGGTCAAAAACCACCAATTAACCCAAACTGTTATCATTAAATAATTTATATAATTATTCATATTCATTCCATGTAACCAAATGTAATTTACAATCATTTAAACTACTAGATTTTTAATAGAAACATATAACAACAATTCTGGACAACCATACCCATTTTATATGATTCTCCAAACATGAATATAAGTGAACTGATCATTAGAACCAAGGAAACAAATGGACCCGAACAATGAAATTGAACCTCATAACCAATCAAAAGGTTATGAATGAAGTCAAAAAGGTTTTACTAAATTATTTTCATATAGAAGTTGTTTATTGATTAAAAATAAATGAACCTAATTTTTTTATTCATGTCATTAATATCAAGTTGAGAACACCATTGTACTTAAGGTAAGGGATTCTACGTAAACCACCTTTATTCCTTAGGGTTTCTCTATCCTTCCTTTTACCCAAAAGAAGTTGCAATTTATTTTTATTAAAAACTTATAAATTATTATTATATGCTACAAAACCATGTTTTACAAACCAAACCTCTATATCTATTGGGGATATACATGTTTTTATGTGAATCCCTCCTTAATTATTCTCTGATAAGCAAACCTATTTAAGGGAACATCCTGAATTATTACTCAATTTCAAGTGAACTATATCTTCTATTTTGATCCACAATTTTATTTATAAGATCATTCCATTTATTGTTAAAACATTGATGGTTCACTTCTGGTTTTGTATAAATTATTTTTCCCTTTTCCATTTTATGTTATAAATAGAATTTTCCTTTAAAACTGCTCAAAAATGTATTAATTCTAATGTTTCCTAAATAATTATCTTACATGTTGTCATTTTTCTTTGACATCACTCAACATGATACATGCCTAATTTACCTCATGAATATTCATGTATATTTTATTTCATTTCATTCATGAACACTTTTTTGATACGCCCATTTATTATGTTTTATGACATGATTATGATACCCAGTTCTTTCTATGGGGACCCTTATGTTTACGTGTGGTTGAATATGTATGATTATTTTTGGGGAAATAATATTCATGAAAATATTAATATGGGTGTGCTTAGATATTTCTCCAATGCATTCGTTAATTTTATGTCTCATGAGATGTTATGTGAAACGGTCTTGGCGGTTAGACTTGGCTTGTGCTACTATGTGAAACAATATGGGCGGTTAGCCTTAACTCATACTAAAGTCATGTTTTATGTTTATAACACATTTATATGATTCCATATTTATATGTTATGATTCCATATGTTAAATGCTTTTTATATCATTATGTCATGCCTCCTAACTCATGTGCTTATGTTTTATTCTTATGTTCATTCCCTTACTGGTCTTTTTTTCTCATCCCTTTGTTCATGTGTATCCCAAGGATATCTTATGAAGATATATGAGCACAATGTAATTTAGGGGATCATTACGGAGATTAAATAATAATAAAAATTTAACTCCATGTTTTATGTTTTATGTATCTAGTTTTCAAAGTATTATCCATGGCTCGTACTCTGATGTATATTTATGCCTAAAATCATTTAATGTTATATTTAAAAGGCTAGGGTTCCCTATAGTTGGTATCAGAGGATGTTCTAGTTATTTTTGGAGATTAGGAATACATCACTTTATTAAGAACCTTACGGATGAGACAAAGTGTAAGAAAACATACATAAATTTTGGTAAGTATAGAGTAAGTGGTTTATCACAAAAATACTTCCTTGTCTGGATACAAATAGGTAGAGGTGGCTCTGGCATAGATGTACCTAGGAGTGAAAAATATGACAAGGAATTTCTGGATTGACTCGAGGTATCCTGGTAGATGGAAATGGGCTGTGCTACAGTCTTGGTATTGACACTCCTATGGGATATTCCTTTGTAATTCACGGTCTTGGTACAAACCGTTATTATGGGAGAAAACCCATAAGAATATAAGATAAGAAATAGATCAAGGATAACCTAGATTGAAACATAGGGAATCACAACTTTTGATATACTTCTCCATTAAAAGTTTATCCCCATATGTTCAAAGATTCTTTTTTATGTTCAATATCTATGTATAAAATCCCTCTAATTGTACATTATTTTTGTTAGCTAATGGCAGGAAATTGAAGAACACATTCCAAAAATAAATGTGAAAGGGAATGTGAAGAATTCCCAAATGATATGTCTGATATAATGGGAATGGGTGCTCAAAATATCATGACAGTACTTTCTCAGCAAGATAATGTTATGAATAATTACTTGAATCATGTGGAATTCCCTCCTCCTCCAAAGAATGAGCAATTTGTCATAGAATCCTTCTTGCATCATAGGCCGCTGATGTTTAGCAGAACTTCTAATCACCCCCTCATGGAACAATGGATTAAATCCAATGAAAAAAATTTACCCATCTTCTAGTGCTCATTAGAAGAGAAATATGTTCTGGTGGTCTATCGTTTTTATGGGGAACCTGATCAATGGTGGACACAGATCATGAATAAAAAGTCCCATGTAGAAATTGATTATATGGATTGGGAGGAATTCAAGAGGATGTTTTCAATAAATATTTTTATTGAACCCTCCATCTCAAGATAGAAAGATCTTTCCTTGGACACAAGAAGAAGGAATATGATTCCATTGAAGAGTATGAAGCTAACTTTACAAGGCTTTCAAGGTATGCCTCTAGATTTGTCATGAAAACTGAAAGTAAGGGGTATCTCTCCATTACTGGGTTAAAGTAGAGTCTATAGAAGGTGTTGGAGATCTGATCCTTCAACTGTTATGTGGAGATTTTCCATTGTGTTCTCAAGGTTGAAATGGAGTTTGCATACTCTTAGTAGTCTCGTGGTCCCAATTATAAGAGGTGAAAAATAGAGAAAAACGTGGGTGGTACAACAAAAAAATACCATGATGGATAGAAGCCCGAATATCCCACTTGTAAAAGTTTTGGGAACAAGAATCATGAGAACTATCTAAAAGTAACCAAGAATTTCTTCAAATGTTGAATGTTTGGTCATCTGGATAAAAACTGCCAAAGGGATATGAAAAATCACACTAACATGAAAGTATAATGTAAGGTTTAGATCAACACTAAAATAGTGGTGCAGTGTTAAAGCTACAAGGAGCATAGGAATTATGCAAACAATTTCCCTAAGACAAGGGTAGTAGGAGGAAATAAACGATAAACCTCCAAGGAAACAAGGAAGGTCTTATGCTATCACTACTGCTGAAGAAGATATGAATAATGATGTGGTAATAGGTACGCTAGTTATTTATTCAATAATCGTGAACGTGCTATCTAATTTTGGTTCTACGCATTCTTTCGTATCATGTAATTTTAGTAGAACTATTCAACCACCACCATAAAATTTGGAGGAAAATTTATCTTTGGGAATAATGAATGGGGAAATTATTGCATCCATGGTTGATAACTCCTCCTCAGTTAATTTTTGTGGACTGAACCTCCCATAAAATATCATCATACTTTCTTTAGTGATGTTCGATGAAATCATGGGCATGGATTGGCTATCTTTATACAAGAACAACATCAATTGTCGGGAAATAGAGATCACTCTTCACATTATAAAGCAACCTATGATTATTTACAAGTTTAAAGAGCAATATGAATCTTATTTAGTATCATCATCTCAAGTGTGGATATTGTTTCATTATGAGAAATCATATCTACCTCAAATGATTGATACAAAGGAGAGAATCATGCTTGAATACATGCCCATCTTGGGGGATTACACTGATGTATTCCCTAAAGAGTTGTCTGGGCTTCCTCATGACCAAGAGGTTGAGTTATCAATTGAACTTATCCATGGATCTCTGCCTATCTCAAATAAACCTTATAGAATGGCCACAGTAGAGTAGGAAAATCTGAAGAAGTAGTTACAGGAGAATTTGGAGAAGGTTTTTGTACGCCCTAGTTCTTCACCATGGGGTGCACCAGTCCTCTTCGTCAAGAAGAAGGATGGATCAATGAGCCTCTACATTTATTATCAAGAGCTTAATAAAATCATGATAAAGAACAAGTATCCCCTTCCATGGATAGATGACCTACTTCATCAGCTTTGTGGGTCTTTCTACTTCTTTAAGGTGGACCTTCAGACGAGATATCACTAATTAAAAGTAATAAAGGAAGATATTCCCAAGACTACATATCAGAAAAGGCGTGGGCACTTTGAGTTCATAGTTATGCCCTTCGCACTCTCAAAAGCTACAAAATTTTCATGGATTTAATGAATAGAGTCTTTAGAGATTACCCCTACAAAATTATGGTGGTCTTCAATGATGATATTCTGATATACTTTAAGAGTAAGGAGGAACATGAGGAGAATTTAAATAATGTGTCAAAGACATTGTGAAGGAAGAAGTTGTAATAAATTATAGTAAATGTATGTTCTATACGGAGTATGTATCATTCTTGGGGAATGTTATCACCAGCAAAGAGGTATCTGTGGACCCTTCCAAGACAAAGCCAATTGGAGAGTGGCCTAGGCCAGCTTTTATAATAGAGATCCATAGCATTCTGGGACTAGTTGGGTATTATCGACGATTTGTGAAGAACTTTTCACCATTTTAAAATCCAATTACCAAGCTGACTTGGAAGGGAGTAATGTTTATCTAAACTCAAGAATATGAATATTTTTTCAAGGAGTTGAAAAGTAGGCTTATTACTACGTTAGTACTCACAGTCCCAAAAAGTAGGGAACTCTTTGTGGTGTACAATGATGATTCATAGAATGGAATAGGTTGTGTGTTGATTCAAAATGATAAAGCGATAACTTACACATCAAGGCAGCTAAAAATACATAAGAAAAACTATCCCATGCATGATCTAGAGTTTGCGGTTGTGATATTTGCATTGAAAATATGGAATCATTATCTCTATGGAGAAAATTTTGAGATATATACTAACCACAAGAGTCTAAAATATATATTCATAGAAAGAAAGATTAATATGTGACAGGGAATATGGATAGAGCTCATCAATTATTATGACTGCTCAATCCACTACCATCCCGGTAAGGAAAATAAGGTAGAAAATGCTCTATGTATAAAGGATCATGCATATTTATTAATGATGAGAATTGAAGTGGATATGGTCTTATTATATTCGCAGAGTATGGATATTTGAATCATTAAGGGAGGAACATCATAAATACTTTCTCAAATTATTTCTCAACCATCCCTCATGGATAAAATAAAGTATTCTCAAAAGAAAATATATAGAACTTCTGAAAAGGGTGGAAGATATCAAAAGTGGAAAATCTTCTAGGTTCATGATTGATGATGAAGTAGTTGTAATATTTAGGTCACGATTATGTGTACCATCTAATCTAGAGATAAAGAAGTATATTCTGAATACGTACACAGATCAAACTTCTCTATGCTCCCACGGAGTAGAAAGATGTATCGCGATCTATGAGAGAACTTTTGGTGGGAAAATATAAAACGGGAGATTGTTGATTATACATCAAAGTGCCTAGTATGTCAAAAAGTGAAGGCTAAAAGATAAAAGTCTAAGGGGATGATGAAACCACTACCCATACCAACATGGAAGTGTAAGAACATCACCATGGTCTTTGTCACTTGACTTCCATGGACATCCAGAGAAAACAATGCTATATGGGCCATTGTGGATTATTTTATGAAGAAAGCTCACTTTATCTTGATTCTAGAGGACGTCTCATTGGATCAAAATTCACAGATATATATCAAAGAAGTTGTAGGGCTGCATGGAGTACCGCCATCTATTTCATCTGATTATGACTTGAGAATCACCCCCCCCCCCTTTTGCAAAATCTTTCAACATTCTCTAAACACTAAACTAAACTTCAGTACGGCATATCGTACTCAAACTGATGACCAATATGAGCAAACTATTTAGAAATTGGAAGATATGTTGAGATAAAGTTCTATGGACTTCAAAGGAGGATGGGACCGACCTATTCCAATGGTTGAATTATCAGACAACAATAGTTTCCACTCAAGCATCTAAAAGGCGCCATACGAAGCCTATTATGGTAAAAGGTACAAAACACCAGTGTGTTAAGATGAATTCGGTGAGCATAATATTATAAGAACAAAAATGGTCAGTGAAATGGTTGAGAAGGTGAAAACCATTCACCAGCATGTCAAGGTATCCTAAAGTTGACAGAAGAGTTATACAGACAATCATTGATGAGGTCTTGAGTTTAAAGTGGGAGGCATGGTATTTCTACACACATCTCCGTGGAAGAAGGTCGTGAGGTTTGGAAAGAAAGGGATGCTAAGTCCCAGGTACATCGGCCCCTTCGAGATCCTTGATCAAGTCAGAGATATGGCCTATCGACTAGAACTTCCACCTAACATGTATAAATTACATGATTTCATTTATGTATCCACCTTAAAGATGTACATACCACACCCTTCACATGTACCCTCTTTAGAGGTGGTACAGTTGGAGGATGATCTTAGTTACGAGGAATAGCCTGTGAAGATATTGCATCACAGAGATAAAGTTCTACATAACAAGACTACTCACCTGGTAAAGGTACTATGGTGGAACCATAAGTACTAAGAGGCAAAATGGGAATAGGAGTATGAATGAAGGAAAAGAACCCACACCTGTTTTTGTCCAAGAATGTAAACTGAAATTTTGAGGGTGAAATTTCATAAGGGGGAAGAATGTAATGACCCAAAGTTTTCAATAGAATCCCTTCTTATAATTAGGTTATATAATAACAAGGAATCACGACACAATGAACTACTAATTTACATGTGGACTTTATATATATGTTTTTCACTTGTGTGTTTTTAATTTCAAAAAACAGTCATCTACAATTGTGATCAGTACGTGATTTGGAGTCTGATAAGGCAAACATAATTTTTGATGAATAGTAACATACCCTTATTAATAAGTAGCATACCATTATGAATAGTGATGTATAGTAATGTATAGAAAATCGTCCAAAAAAATAGCAACTTCACCCATGATTGTAAAAATACAATTCAGACATCATAAAAGTGAAAATTGTTCATAGTATAAGAATTGGAATTTTTGTATGTCAAAAATATTTAATTTAAAATATTATGTTTAATTAATTAATTTAAAATGGAAATGTATTTTTTAAAATTTGAGGATAAATTGTTACATTATTTCCTAATGGTTATAAGATAATTTTATGGGCCCTTGATTAATTTTTCAAGGTGTTATAAAACGAGTTATAGTATTAATGTTGATTTTCTTGAATAAATTATGCTTTTATATAAAATTAAATTAAAAATATTTAAAAAATTATTTTCAAAAAATGGAGTTCATTTTTAAATTCTAAAAGTTAAAAAATGGTAAGGGTGAATTTTTGGGATTTTCTAAAATACATGAATATACCTTGAATATTAAAAATACAGTTTTGAGTTTTTTGTATGTTTGATGAAATCATAATAATGTAAAAGTTATTAAAAAAATTATGGTAGAAATTTATCTATAAAATAACAAATGATATGTCCAAAGTTTATAATACGGTGGGTAAATACAATCAGCAATCCCATGTTTTTTCAAAACCCACTAATGAGGTGTATTTTAAAATTAATAAAAAATTATCTCTCTTTTACTATAAGCACCCACTCTACCCTTTGTTTTAATTCATTAATGATTTATCATCCTTGAATATATGGTGGTTTTACCTCTATAGGTCCCTCCCAAGGTTTCCACAGGCCCCCAAGGTCCCAAACTTCATGTCTTATGAGTTACTACACAAGTTAAGGGAACCTTTCACTCTCCCCTTTTATTCAACACTTCTTCTATGTTATCTCTTTCAATTTACATTCTCAAATGTTGGGGTTTTATATTATGTATATCTCTTACTATCCTTTTTATTTCCATATGATGAGATGCCCTTTTTCTCTTATAAATTCGTTTTATGAAATATTAAGTAACATTGTAATGCTAGAAAATTTTCAAAAGGGATCTCTCAGCTTTTCTTTTATTTTCAATATCATTTCATTTCTTCTTTTTCTCACCCCATTTCATCCAAATGTTGTGATTAATCTAGTACCTTACATGTATGGTAATGTTTTCATGATAATGGAATAATTATTCATCATATCTCCTTTCCCATTCATTTATTCTAAAAATGAAAACACCATCCGAGATGCGCTAATTTACCACATTCAAGGACGATGGGGTTTCAATTTCCATTACTGTATTCAATTCTGGTGAAGAAACCATTTTCATGGTTGAACCAGAATATAATATATTCATTATTTCTCATCTATGGTTATGTAATCCTTTTTTACACAAGTTTTTTATTTATAAAACAAAACATGTTCCTTGTGGTTAAACCCCACCAATTAACCCAAACAGTTATCATTATATAATTTATATAATGATTCGTCTTCATGCCATGTAACCAAAAAGAATTTTCAATAATTGAAACTCCTAGATTTTCACTAATAACATATAACTCCAATTATGGAAAACCATCCCCATTTTACATGATTCCTCAAACATGAATATAAGTGAATTGATCACTAGAACCAAGGAAACAAATGGTCCTGAACAATTAAATGAACCTCATAACCAATCAAAAGTTTATGAATGAACTCAAAAACGTTTTACTAAATCATTTTCATATATAAGTTGTTATGGAATTAAAAATTAATGAACATAATTTTATTATTCAGGTCATTAATATCAAGTGTAAAACACCATCGGACTTAAGGTAATGGATTCTACCAGAACCCCATTTATTCTTTCGCGTTGTTATATATTTCCATTTACCCAAAACAATTTGTCTTTTCTTTTTATGAAAAACTTATAAATTATGTTAACATGATCCAAAATCATATTTTAATTGAATCTCTCCTAAATTATTCCTGATAAGAAAACATATTTTAAGGGAACATCCTAAATTATTACTTGATTTAAAGTGCACTCTATCTTATGTTTTAATACACCATTGTATTTATAAAATCAGTCCTTTTATTGTAAAAACATTCCTAATTCACTTCTGGTTTTTTATAAATGATTATTCCCTTTTCAATTTTAAAGGCTTAAATTTATTTTCCTTTAAAACTTCTCAAAAATGTTATAATGTTAATGTTTCATAAATAAATTTCTTACAGGTTTTCACTTTTGTTTTACATCACTCATCATGATACATGCCTAAGTTACCTCATTAATTTCCAAGTATATTTTAGTTCATTTATTTCTTGCTCACTTTTTTTATACGCCCATTTTTTATGTTTTATGAAGTGATTGTGATACCCACTTATTTTCATGGGTACCCTTATGAATATGTGTGGTTGATTATGTATGATTATTTATGTGGAAAGCATATTAATGAAAATGTTAATATGGGTGCACCCAAATAGTGCTCCAATGAATTTGGTAATGTTAAGTCTCATGAGATGTTATGTGTAATGGTCTTTTCCATTAGCCTCAGATTTTGCTACTATGTTAAATGATCTTGGCGATTAGCCTTGACTCATACTAAAGTCATGTTTTATGTTTCTTCCACATTTATATGATTAAATGTTTACATGAACCCATGTTTATATGTTATGATTCTATATGTTCGATGCTTTTTATATCATTATGTCATGCCTCCTAACACATGTGCTTAAGCTTTATTCTGATATTCATTCTCATACTTGGCTTTTTACCCAATCCGTTTATTCATGTGTTTCCCCAGGATATCCTATACAGATGTAAGAGCACAATGGAAGTTAGGAGCTCATTATGGAGATTAAATAAATAATTTTTTTATAGCCCCATGTTTTATGTTTTATGTACATATTTTTTAAAGACACTAGACATGACGATCATTTTATTATACTCTTATATATATTATGCTTAAAATCATGTAATTTTATATGTAAATGCTAGTGTTGCTATACATCAGAAATAAGATACTTCAGTAGATATGAATAGATTGTGTGTTTTGCTATCAGGATATAACTAGAAGTTAGTGTTACAAATCTATCTCATGGTTTTTGACAAGAAGAAAAATATATAGTTTGTGGAAAAATCTCAAAATAATGGGGAAAAGAAGATGAATGTTTAATTTTGCTCAAAGTGTAGAAAGAATCATGGTGTTGATTGTCTTAATGGGACTATTAAATGTTTCAAGTGTGGAAAAGAAGGTCATCGAGCAGTTCGGTGCCAAATTAATGGTAAAAGGTTACTAATGATGTGAATATATAAACAACTACATAGAACGTTGCATCAACACTTCAATGCTACAAGTGCAAGGAAATGGGGAATTATGCTAACCAATACCCTAATCCAAAATATAATAATGATCGACATCAAAAACATCTTAAGGGAAAAGACAATGTTAAGTCACTTGCAATCACTATTGGTGATGTTGAGTATGACAATGATGTGGTGGAATGATTATGTGTTTATGTAATGGGATTAAAGAATAGTGTTGTGGAATCTCATTTTTAGTGTTATGGAATATTGGAATATCTATGTATTTGTCGATTGTGTTTTTCCATAATTTTATGGTACCAATAACCATGGAAAGTGATTAAAATATTTTTAAAAAGCACATTATATTCACATAATGAAGGGATAAGGAGAACATGAGATGATTAATAGTATTAATGAGATCATAACTAATAAAAGGAAAATGTGATATCATGGTTTGAGTATATAGATTTTTTGGTATTTTTGGTGTGTGGAAAGAATTAATTTTGATAGAATTCATGTTTTCACTGAGGTTCTATGGTAATTCCTATTATTATCATATTTCAAGAAAATATAGGATTAAGGTATTCACATTTTTTGGAATATGACAACCAAGGACTGCCAAATGAGATATGTGAGATAAATGTTATGTCGATTTAGTTCACCTAATTCTAAAGTTTTATATTTTTAGGATTTTAATGTTATCCATTTATGGAGAGTATAATTTATTTTCCATTTTATGTTTGTTAGATTAATGTGGTATCTCACTATAGGTTGACTTATGCATATTTGATAATCTGTTATAACCTTTTTATTGAGACAGATGGAATGACCTATCATTCTATTTCATGATCTAATAATACTCTATGAATGGAAAATTCAACTTCATTTCTTTAAATAAATGATGAAGTGGAAATTTTTCAGGGAATGATCAACGATACTGAAATCATGTAAATATTTCTTCTAAAGAAAAAATTATTCAACTTTAGGAAAAAGATCTTGAAATCCAAAAATGTTATTCTAGTACCTTCTCATCTGATGAATTTGATGGTCCCTTAAATCATCGCATATTTATGGATTTTTGGTAGCTAACTTTCTCCAACCTTGTTCTCTATCACTATCCATCAAAACATGATGGTTAGATTTCTCTTATACAATCCGTGTTTTCACTTCCCACCTATGTTCTTATTCTTTGAAACCCATTGATGAGTTAATTTGGGTAAATGTTATATTTATAACTTTTATTTTTAAAATTAAGTTTTAGTATTCCTTTTTACGATGAGGGTTTCTATGAAAGAAACTTTCGTGTAGTGAACCATTTATAACCCCGATGAATTTTGAGGGCCTAATTAATTTTAACGGGGTATAATGTGACACCCTAAGATTTTATGAGATAGATTCTTTTAATTTCCTTAATGTCTTTTATTGTATGCTACACAATGATTAGCTTGTGTTATACATAACACCATATTATCTCATAGTATATGCAACACTATTCTTGGATTGTGTTGCCAACAATTTCAAGTTCTTTTGATAGAATTCAATACTGATTATAGATTTTTTTCAATTTAAAAATGAACCAAGTTTGGATTATGTTATATGCAACACAAAAGGAATCTTGCACTACACGCAACACTGAATTTTCTTGTGTTACGCGCATGAGTGGCCTTCCTTGATAGCTTGCGATGCATGCAATACCGAGTTTTATAAAACAATGATATATTATTAAAATATTATTATTTACTGGGATATAAACTACCCGTTATGAATATTATTAACCAAATTTTTTATTTTATATAACATTATCATTAGTCTTACACATTTTATAGGACATGATATTAGAAAAAAATCAAATTTTTTTATAAAAGAATTATTTTTCAAAAAATGTAGTTTTAATGCCTTTTGTTGGAACACACATTTTAAATATAGTTCTTCATGTATCTATAAGTTAAATTTGACATAAAAAACATCTTATTTGGAACAGGGACATAAAAATTTACTTTTGTTGAATTTGTTTTTGTATTTTTCTAATAATATTGAGATTTTAATGAATAGTGAAAAACACTGTATTTTAATTCAAAACTTCCCTTTCGTATAATTTTTTTATATTGTTAGAATATCTATTTAATTGGTTTTAATGTTTCTATTGGATTATGATTTTATCATTTAATCCAATTTTGGTCTTTTTAGTAATTTTATTTTTAAATTGGATATAAACACATATCAATATTTTGATAGTTATTACTTTTTTAAAATCTGTTTTATGGTTTTGACAATGAGAACTAATTTTAAATTAATTACTAGAACTTCTCTGCATTTAATTTGGAAAAATGGATTCCATATTTTTAATTAAGAGATTCAAATTGTGTAAATAGGTACGTTTTATTCTTGCACATTTTGAATAGTAATGTCAGTAATTATTTTATTTACCATGGTTGAAGGGTAAATATGGTAAATAAGTGTAACAAATAAAATTATAATAATATTAAACTACCCTAAAACATGTCATAATCCTATTGTATTATATATTTCCTACCATGGGCATCCTCGGGTCGTTTTTAGGATGCCATGGATTCACATGGAAGTGAAAATTCTATTTTATAAGAATTAATTTAAAGTAAAGATAATTATGTCCTAAACATATATCATTTAAAAAAATTTATTTTAATATAGTGTTATATAATTCATCTCTATTTCTATAAATATTCATTATATAACTAAATTTTTTTCATAGATCATGGTATTTTATTTATATTTTTTAGACATTAGATATGTTTATTTATTTAAAACACAATTATGATGTAGTTCTTACCAACTTAATGAAAGATTCAAATAAATGAATTTATAAATATTAATATAAATTTAATTAAAACATTGTGATGCCATAATATAATTTTATGAATTGAATTGAAATATAAGGGATGATTTATTTCATTTTTTGTGGAATTATTTTTTTAATAATTTTTAAAAATTCAAGTATGAATAGTGTCCAAATTTGAAATAATTAATAACTTAAAACATAAAATAGTTTATTCAAAGATATTAAATTCTTAAAAATATAATATTCGGAAAAATGGTTAATATAAGTCTAAATATTTCATAAATAACTTTTTATGGGTAGTTTTAAATGACATGGTAATTACATTAACCCACAATGTGTAAACAAGATGATATCACAGAAAGATTAAGAAGTGTAAAATAAGGGTTAAACCAAAACAATAAGGATAAATAAATATTCAAAACATGTCTAAAAATTATTGGATTATGTTTATTATAACCCAAATCATCTTATATTTTAATTAAATAAGCTTTAGAACATTTTTAATTGAAATTGAATTTATAATAAATTAATATTTTGAGAGTTTTCTAAATTGCCTCTCTTCTCTCTTATAAGAGGGTACATTATCCCTCTCCTATTCACTCTATTTTGTGTCTTAAATATCAAAACAACCTACCCATTTCTCTTCTAAACTTTCCTAGTTACATTATATAGGTTTTAGTCCTCTCAAAATTCCATCTCTAGTTCCCTAAGAGGAAATTTAAATGAGGCACGTCGAGAAAGAGGTAATCTCTTCTACCAATTCATTCAAATTTATTTCTTATTCTACTTAATCTCCATTAGTTTTTTAAATATAAATTAATAACCTCAGTATCTCTCAAATGATGATATGTTATTATAAATATAAAACATTCCTATTTCAATTTCTATCTGTCCTACAAAAAATGAAATCATCGTGTGTGCGTACGTATAACTTACTATCTCCACACTGTGGTGTAATCTATTTTTCACCACCACCTTACTTTGATGGGTATAGTGGTGAAAATAATAAATATATATGATTATTATAACATGATAATAATTTTTAAATAATATACACCATCCACTTCAATATCATTCAATAATTATGCGAATGATATCATTGCTCATACGTACGTATGGCTTATTTTCTCCATTACATGATGAGGGTCATTCTATACATTAACCATTCAATAAGGATTACAAAGTATATAGAATAAATTATAATTAAATATATGAAATAATAATTCTAATAGAATTATGTATATATATATTTCATTTACTTACTTCTAGACAATTTAATAATGAAACGAAAACAGCGTTCATGCGTACGTATGGCCAACTGTCTCCGTGAACGGTGTATTCCATTTCATTTATATATATATTATATATATATATATATATTTATAAACTGAATATATATAATATATAAATCATTTATTACATTCTGTAAGTAAGTAAAAAATGATATAAGTCGTAATATCAATAATAACAATTCAATCCACGTACGATAAATAAAACTATTATTATGTAATATATTGTTTTTACATGGAATTAACAAATGGACGGGTAATATAATGTTGTAAGTGAATCATATATGAAATCATAAATATTTTTATATTTATATTACAAGTTAATAATATTTTTAAACCCACTATAATGAATTTTCAGACACATACAGATGAAATCAGATCTAAGGCAAGGGATAATTTTGCAGTCTCATTTTTATCTGAGATTAATTATATGTAAGTATATATTGGAGATATATGTATCATCTATGTCCATATTTTCTAAAAAAATAATAAAATTTTTACTAATATTCAATGTATGTTTAAAGTAATTTTTACCCATTTATTACTTTTACTACATGGTATGGAAGTAATCTTTCTCTTTTTTACCATACGAGGTATTTTTTGACTTTTTTGACAAAAGTAAAAGGAGAATAATTTTTTAACCTATAAGACATGAATGAATTTTTATGGTTTCATGGTACCTTATTTTCATGATTCCTTTAATACACTATTTCAATTTTATTTTCAACTGAATTATTTTGTTTTAAAATTTTGTGGAATTTTGAGAAAAGAAAACATATTTATTAAGAAAAGATATTTTATTCAAGAACTACATATTTACTTTGAGTGTACAAAGAACAACCTCTTAATAGTTCTGAATGTGTCATATATATAAATCTTTTTTAAGGTGTGGTTTTAAATAATGATAGAATATATAAATGTTTATCATTGTTGATAATAAAACTAAAGTGTATCATAAAATCCTTGTTAAATGTTCCTTTAAATATGTTACTGATTATCTATCATTTTACTTAATCTCTAGAAACACTCTCCCCATCATTATTTTTAGACTTTTAGGGAAACTTTTGTTAAGAAATAAGTTCTAAATGTCATACAACTCCATTTCAACTATTTTATACATTATCTTTGTATTATTTATCATATCCACCGATTGATCGGCCTCTCTATCTAAATGATAGATGGATACAAATACCATATCCTTCTCGAAAAAATGGATAATAGAAAATATCATCATTATTTTTTATGCTAATATTTCTCAATAATTGGATCAAACGATCTAACAAAAATTTGTGGTTGTTAAAATATAAAGGATTTGATAGCTAGTTTCTCTTTCTTATGTGAAGGAAGAAATTCCACATCTCTCAAGATATTTTTTCATATCCTTAGATTGCTGGGTAAGAATCTCCATGAAATTTTGAGCTCCACCTTCATTATCCCTTAAATCGCTTATAGGCCTAGATTCTTCTCAATATAATTATTTTTTGAAATAGAAACAGTTTGAACATAAGTCAAAAAATCATGAATAAATAAATAAATTTTGGATGAAACTATTGATAAAGTAATATATTATGGAATGTTAAGGGTTATCCTATACCATAAATGATACTTCTTGGATAAAGTAAATTGATATTATTGTATATTTAAAAATTAATAATAAAGTTATATATACCCATTACAATGTCTTATTCAAGAGATTGTGATTAACTGATGAATATCCACTGGGAGTGCCAAACTATGTGTCCATCATGGTCTGTTGCCAGGCACAAGTTACTTATCAATTCTATATCAATATAATTTATTCAGGGTTATTATACCTAGGTACAACTATGCTAGAGCAATGTCAAATATAGTATCCAGATGGATATTTCATTTCTCAGTAACCACACACACTTATACATTACCAAAACATTAGATGTTTAGTTATAAATACACTTATCCATAGGATTTTAAACTAATTTCCTCTAATATTACTTCCAAAGTTAGCTAAACCACACTCTAATAAAATCTATACCAGCATGAATTTTTCATTACATAACTATTATGTAATCTTACAAAAAAACAACATAATAGAGATAAAATTGAGGATCAAGATGCTTAGTATCTTGGGTAAATTTAGATCAAACATCAATTTTACAGAATAAAACTGAAACAATATTTAATTACTTTTTCTTTATCCTCTTAGGGCTCCTCACATTCTCCTTAGTAAAATTAATCACATGTCGATATACATTAACAAAAGTGGTGAGCTAAAATCCTAGTATGGTGAGGTATAACATGGGGTTAATAGAGTATATAAATTGAAATTACATGGGTGAGAATAATCATCATAACCATGTCATTATTATGGGATAATCATCATAAACATGAGAGAAACATTTGATGATGGAATTGAATTTTTTGATGGGTAAAATGAAATGTCTAGTTTTTGTGGTCAAATAACACATATAGTTGTGAAAAAATCTAGCATTGTGTTATCCCACAACATATGTGCATAAATCATAACATTAAAATGATGAACAATGATAGAATCATGTTGAGTAAATTTATGTATATTCACATGAGATACATCACATTTCCCAAGTCATTTGAGGGATATTTAATTATATTCCCACCCATCACAAAATAAATACTCATAATTATGCTTGCCATATAGATCATATAATAGTGATATTTATGAGATAAACCAAATTCAAATCCATTTTTTCATTTTTTTTTCCTATTTTATATTTTATATCTTTATATCTTTTCATTTCCCCTAAATTTTGGAGGATTTTATCAAAATATTGAGTATTGGGTTTTTTTATTATGTTTCTATGTTTAGGTGCATAGTTAAGGGAAAATCATGTGACCAACTGAGGCTAATTATATTTTATGTTCATTTTTATTCTTTCATTGTTTGACTTTCATGGGTTGTTCATGGAATAATCCAAACTACATAGCTCCAAGGAGAAACCGAGTGTTTCCTAGGGTGTCTATAGTCAAGGGTGGAAGACCTGAGCATAGGTAGAGCAAACTGAGTAGAAGGATTGTTCTGGGATCTAAAATTTTGATATAACCATGTAGCCCATTTGGCACATGGTTCCCCAAACCATGTGTCCATACCCTAAAAGTTCATAGTGTGTCTAGAATGGGGCACAGTTTGGGAAACCATGTGTCATAACTGTGTGTAGTGCCCAGGTCTCTTAAAAGTGTGATTCCCACTTTCCCTTATTTTTTCCCTCTAAACACCCCCTCTCTATCAAATTATTATTGTATAACCAAGAGGGATCTCCTCCCTTTCTCCCCAATAATTCCCTCCTCTTCCAAGGGTGGAATTAAGGGTTTTATTCATGTTTGGTATGAAACCCTCAAGGTAATATCCTCCCCTATTATTCCACCTTTTATTCCATTTTCTTAGTAGTTCCACTTAATAAATAGTCTTGTGGGTCTAATATTAGTATTAATTTGAGGTTAAATTGGGGGAATTGGGTTATTAAGGTACTTATTGGGTGTTATTTCTTCTTTATTCCCATCAAGAGTAGTTTTATGTTTCCATTATTAAGGAAATTATGGTTTTAGGTATGCACCCCTATGAATTTTCCCTTTAAATTGAAGAAATGTTTATTTATTTTATTTTTAATTTCAAATTAATTCTAGTTATCGATGTATGATTTTTAGAATAATTTTTAAACTTGAATGGAAGTGATTTTTCTTCTTTCATTATTTTGTACGTGTTACTTAAATTATACATGGGACACCAGGTGTTTGTTAAATGTGAGTTTGGAATTTAAAACTGATTTATGGTTTTTAAAAGATTTATTGACCAATTAAATGGTGTCTTTGTTTCCAAAATGGATTTATAAGTTGTTTCAAATTTACCAATGATGTGTTTGGTCAATTTTAGAAATTTCTCAAAAGTTAATGGGTTTTTAGGCCATTTTGGAACTTTTATCAAATGAGATACTTTAAAACCTCTCATTGGGATGCACCTATTGCCTTGATGGATGCCAAGGGAAATGAAATTTCCCCATATGGTTCTTCCCTAATGCGGTTATGGATGAATTAAAGAGGTGGAAGATTCCTTTGAGTGAACCAAGGGTGATGCATCAATATGTGGTTGTGAGAGGATTGTGTTGGATATATATATATATATATATATCTGTGTGTGTGTGGTTAGTTTTTTGGCATGGATTGGATCACCCAGTATTTGGTCATGGAATTGGAACATGAAATAGCAAGTACATTTTTCAAGAACTTTTTTGACACTAGTAATGATTACAATTTGGCTAGTGTCCCTTAGTATCGACCTTTCTCTTCTTCCGGATTATGTTTCTCGGTTAGGCCAAGTAGGATAAGAGAAAGAATTTGGGTGAATTGGTGGCATCAAGGGAGTTGCACTAGTGGGATGAATTGGGAATAAAAAAGTTATAGATTAACCACTGAGCTCCAAGGTACGTCATATTCCATTTGCATTTATATATCTGTGGTTGATAATTTAGGTGACATTTAATGTTTGGTTTCTAGTGTTGTGTTCTTCATCACCAATGTTGTTTTAACATTACTCCTGATTATTTTATAGTGTATTTGTTTGTAAATATCGGAAAAATGATCTTTTATTTGTTTTATGGATTTTTATTAGACTTTTTTACAACCCATTCCCCTTTTTAAATAAAAACAGCACACCGTTCACTTAGCATCCTTTCTTTACAATGTTTCAGCCTTATTCTTGGATTATAAGCCGATTTTAAATATAAAGGGTTGTCTAATGTTATTTGTTTTGTATGTAAAATGAGTGAAAAAATAATTTTATATATTAAATTTAAAACTTGAAAATGATGTTTCCTTTTTAAAGGAAATGTTAGAATTTATGTATTTGGGAATGCCTACTGATTTTTGATAATAATTTATATACATGTGTCTAGTTTTTAATCTCAGTTGTATATTCTTGCATGATCTTAATCACCATGGGATATGTTGGGATTTGGGATCAGATAGTGACCCACAATTCCACATGGTGGAGTAGTGGTCATAATGTTTCGTTTGTTTTCATTTTTATTTGGTTGTATCTCTAATTTTTATATAATTGTTCGGTTTTGTTATTGTATATAGTTTGGGGTTATATTTTATTATTTTTATACACTGATTTTACATGTTGTTATAAATAAATAACATTTGTTTTTTTCAATTCTCGTGGTGGTTGTTGCTAGCCTAAGAGAATTTGGAATGCCTCTCAGGCCTTCTCATAAGCAGGCTTGGGTGACTTGTTCGGGGTCAATAAGTGTTGGTTCATTACAAAATGGTATCATAAGAATTTACTTTATTAGACATAGCTTTTATAGCATCCATAATTATTTTGGATCCAAGGTATATGGATTAGTAATTTCAAAACACGTAGTGTATGTATGATGAGGTTTCTAGAAATAACAAGATGTTATAAACCTCTAGTTACCATGAGAAATTAGGCTATGTTTTGATTTTTTGGTTCTTTTGGATGTTTTATGTCTATGGAAATGAACTGGTATTTGGGAAATTAGTTTTTGTGAGCTCATAGTTCTTAAAAAGTTATGTGGAGTTTAGAATGTAGTCCCAAAAGACTCACCATGATGATGGCGTGATTGGAATATATCTGCAAAACCATATGGCCAAGTCTCCCATAAAAACAACTCTCCCCTTCATGAACATGTCATGAGTTTTATTGATTTTGAAATCATATTTAAAAACTTTTTTAAATTTTGGAAAACATGATATTAAATGATTATGTTTTGGTTCTAGAAATGATAAATGGTTTTTCATATTTATTTCAATAAATTTTTGGGAAATATTTTTTAAAATAAATTTATTTAAAAGAAATTGGGGTTTTTTAAGGATGAGGTAATCATTTTGATGTGAAGAACTGAGTTATTTGGATGAAACTCGTGGGATTTTTTTATGGAATGATGTTGTTTGATGTGTGGAGTTTGAATATTTGGGTTTGAATTGGTGTTTCATGGGTTTTTTGAAAAAAACTATTTAGGGGAAAAAAATTTGGGTTATTTTTATGGTTAGTGTTTGCATGAGGTGAGTTATTGTTGGTGAGTAGGATTTGATTTAGTTTAATTTCTTATTGTCTAGTGTGCACCCCCAACAAGAAATTAGTCGATCTTTGAGGGGAAGCTATGGGTGGTAAATCATTGGTAGAACCTCCGATTGACCAACCTAAGGACTTCTCAATTTTCATAATCTGATCCCTTTTATCTTGTATAGTCATGTGGACCCTTTACAAGCAGACTAGTTGATCCAAAAACTAAAGGAATGTTTTTTTTCTCATGTTTCTCGAGTCATTGAAGATTAATTTTTCTAGAATTATGTTTCATGGTCTAAGATGGAAGTGGTGGATGTCCATCATCAGGACCATTCCTTGACAAGATCACTCATGTTAAAAATTTATAGCCACGTTCATCCGGTAGTTTTTCTATGAGGCTATGAAGGTGAAAAATGCGATGGAGATGTGATTCCTTCAATAAGGTTATGGATAAATGTTTTATATCATTCATCACTTTGAGGATATATTTCATTATCTTCCAGAGTGGTATGAAGATGAATCCATAAAATCATGGAATTTTTAGAATGGGATTAATCTTGATCTGTAGTCGAAGGATTTAGAATTCAGCCCTATAACATTTCCCAAGGTGGTTATACAAGACATTGGGTTTGAATCTGTACTAGCAAGAGTGCTTGATGTAACCAATCATCCTTGCTTCTCTAGATGGGTTGAATGGAATATCAATGAAGATTTTGGACAGAGGCCTGAATCAAGTGATGTAGGAAGCTGAATTAAGTGGCCAACTGAACATTCTATAGCATCTTCGGTGCATTGGTCCCTAGTGTGTCATCTATGCACTATTTTGAGACATTATAATCAAACTTTTTATAATTATCTAATGACATTCTATAACTATGGATGTTGGGTTCACTTGAAATAGTTTATATATGTTTTTACAAGATGCTAAGTGGAGCTAGATCCATCCCCTAAAAAGTTAACCAAACCCATTTATAAAAGTAATGTACTAATTTTGGTTTGGTTGAATGTCCATTTTTTATATAACTATCTTCTTTATTGTAATGGTTGAAACCTATCTTTTTGTCCCTTGATTCAAATGTGAATGGGATGTTATGTACATTTGGAGAAAATAGCTTTTAATATAAGTATCTTATGATGACATCTTAATCTTTGTTTGATGTGTGTCTAATTGTGCCACATGCTCATTTGATTCCTCCAGGGGTATCTGTATGCTTTTCTAGTTTGGGAGCTTAGTGAAAACATATGGTTTTGGTGGGTGTGTGGATTGAATTCAAAAATAGCAGGGAGTCAACTCTAGCCTCCCATTTAAAATAAAGTGAGGATCCTTTCTTATTTGTGTAATTTCTTATTTTCCATTGAAGAGTTTTCAAGATGCTTCCTTATATTTCTGGGCCTTCTAGTTTTTTATAATACTTCTCTTGGAAAACGTTTCACCCTTATAGTTCCCTGGTGGTTTTTTGTCATGGTGGTAGGTGTTTGGATTTTTCTTTTGTTTTACATTGTTCCTCAAGGGTCAATTGGATATTTATGTCTTGTTTTAGGTATAAGAACATATTTTAATTCTTCTAGTGGTTATATTTATTTTGGTTTATAGAGTCAGACCATGTGAGTGTGTGAACCTTGTCCTTTTGAATAAATCAATTGAAACTTTGAGGCTCTTTTAGAGAAAAAAGGGTAATGGTGGGGATAATTTTCACACCATGGATTTTATTTTATAATCTTTTTTCTTGGTTATATTTTTTTAGCTTTCACCTATAGTTTTGGAGGTTTTAAATACAAATATTTTGTATCTGGTGGTTTTTCATCTGTTTAAAAGTCATGGTAATACTCTATGAAATCCTAATGATGAGTCTATCTTTTGTTCATTTTCTTATTACAAGGATTGAGTTACCTGGTCTTCAAATGGTTTCATAAAAATGGCTCATCTCTAAGGAGAAACCATTTAGTTCCCTGGTTCTTTGGTCAAAGTTGAACTACCTGATAGTAGTTAGCCCAAACCATATGGAAGGTATGTGCATGGATTTGAAATTTTGATTGAACCAAATTGCACAGTTGTAAAATGGTTTCCCAATTCTTGTGTCAAAATAATTTGGGTTATCAGTGTGTCCAAAAAGTGATACACATTTAGCACATGTTTTGGGTAACTGTGCGGCCTAAATGTGCATAGCGTCTAGGTGTCTTAAAAGTGTGACTTTCACCTTTTATCCTCTCTAGATTTTCCATAAAACAATTCATTTCAAACTTATTTGGATCATGTGACCTAGGGGTAGATCCTCTCATTCCCCTCATATCTACCTTCCTTTTCCAAGGGTAAAATCAAGGTATTTAATCAAGTTATCAGTCAAATACTCAAATTAATAGCCCGCTATAATTCATCTTTATTATTCATCCATTTTCATTTGAATGCCTCTATTAAATTGGTCTTTTTTGTATAGGGTCCATATTCCATGGACATTAAATTGGTGGTTTTCTGTTGTTAAGGTTCTTATAGGGTGTTTTTTCTTCCTTGATCCCTTGAATAGTTGTTTTGGGTTGCTGTTTTTGAAGATATTGAAGTTTGAGGTACGTTCTGCATTCCATTCTCTCGTTAAATTGAATAAATAATGAGTATATGTTTTTGGAACCTCTATTTAATTTAATGTAGTGATGTATGATTTTTAGAATTATTTTTTGACTTAAAATGATGTTATTCTCCTCCTTGTATTACTATGTATAAATTGTTTTTACAAAACCCCGCATGCCAAGTGTTTTGTAAATTCCTTTTTTCCTTTTATCAATGATTTTTTGTTTAAAAAACATGATTTGACTTGGAAAATGGTGTCTTTGTTTCTAAAATGCATTTCCATATTCTTTTTTATTTACAAATAGTGTGTTTGATCATTTTTTGAAATGGATTAGAATTCAGTTGTTTCTTGGGGCCCGTGTTGGAAATTGTATAAAATGTGTTACTTTGAAAACTCTCATTTGGATGCACCTTTTAATTGTTGGAAACTAATGGGAATAATAATTCCTCAAATGGTACTTC
This sequence comes from Viscum album, assembly GCA_963277665.1. Lineage (NCBI taxonomy): Eukaryota > Viridiplantae > Streptophyta > Magnoliopsida > Santalales > Viscaceae > Viscum > Viscum album. Next base: position 1,077,030,169 of record OY728145.1, on the reverse strand, counting down.
CCCCATGTGTTTATGGTTGAAGGAAAGTATAGAAAATCACCTAGAGTGACCCAGGGGTGATGCATCATTGTGTGGTTGTGTTAGGGATAAGATTAAAATATTTATTTATATATATATACGTGTTTTTTTTGTCTGTAATCTATTGTCTCACCCCCACTTTAGTCTTGATAGGTGAACATAGAATAACTATTGGATTTTATGATAAGGTTTTCTATAAAACATTGGTTTATGTTTTTCCCAGTGGCCCTTAGTGTGGACCTTTTACTACTTTGGGATTATAACATTTGGTTAGGCATTATAGGTTAAGACTATGCATTTAGATAGATTGGTGGCCTTAGGTGAGGAATTTCTACGAGATTAATTAGGACTCATTTTGATATAGATTACCTACTGAGCTCCTAATTACTGCCATGCTCCACTGTACGTATTTATCTATAGTGGATAATTTATGTTCCACATATGGTTTTGTTTCTAATGTTATGTTTTACAATTCCCTTGTTTTGTGATCATTTCACCATCTTCTTCAATGGTTTACTTTTTTCTAAGAGTGGAAAATTTAATTTTGAAATGTTGTATGAAAAACCTTTTAAGAATGTTTCACACAGTCTTCCCCTATTTAAATAAAAATATAAAACCTCTTACCTACCATCCTTTTTATTAAATTATATAAAATCCGTATTGGAAAAGATCCCAGTTTTGCATAAAAAGGTCAATAGAACATGATTTATTTAAGATAAAAAAAAATTAAAATGCTAAATTTATATATTATATTTCAAAAATAAAATTGATTTTTCTATTGTTTAAAAAAATACATTGAGAATATATTTATTTGGGAATTACTATAGAGTTTTAATACTCATTCCTATACCAACTTCTTGGTTTTAGTCTCCGGTACAGGTTCCATATTGGCCTTTATATCCATGGGATATGTTGTTTTTCTAGATCATAGAATGACCCACAGGGTCACATGGTGGTTTAGTTGTCATCATGTTCAGGTGGTTTTCTATTGTCTTTGGTTTTATATCCAAAAGTTTTATAGATGTTTTGTTTTTTTATTATATTTAGTTTTGGATAATCTTTTTTTATTCTGCTGAAAATTTTAATTTATTCAGATAAATCATTCCCATTGTTTTTCATCGATGCCCTTTGTGCTTTTTTCTATCCTAGGAAAATCGGGAATGCCTCTCAGCCATGTTCACTAGTCGACTTGGGTGACTAGCTAGGGTCAACCCATGTTCGATCATGAGAGCCAAGGAAGATAATTGGTTTCATATGGATTTCATAAATAAAATTTAATGAATAAATTTTTCTGTTCTTAAATAAATAAATTAAATTATACATTGATATAAAACATCATAATTATTGATTTTATAAGAACCATTTAATGAGGAGTATAATATGATGTTTTGGAAATTGAAAACACATTGAAAAGATGATTTTTTAGAAAACATTTGTACACGATAGGAACATGTATATCCCAAAAATTAGTGGTAAATGAAATTTGAAGGATATAATATGAACATTCAAAGTGAAGAAGATATGATAACCCAAAAAAGTAATTTGGTGTGAAAATCCCTTTACCTTACATCCAACTTTATTTTGTTTCATTTCCACCTCCTGAATAATAAACATATGAATATTAAAAAATAGTTTCATAATGGAATTATGGTCACTTGTTCCATTATTGATCCATTATAATTATTGGATTTTATTTTTTAACACTATTAGTTATATATTAAATATTTGGATATCATGTCTCTATTAAATATTGTTGTTTTTTTCAATTTTAGTATTTTCATTGAATGTCATCTATAGATAAGCATAATTTACCCAATATGCTTAGAATACAAGAAATTGCATGTTTATATTTTATATAAAATTAATAATATCCTTTCATGAAGGTGTTTATATAAAATTAAGTGGAAATGTCTCTGTAGGTGGTCGACTAACCTTTGATGGTACATTATTAAAAATGCAGAAAAGGGAATTTTCAAATTTATATATATAGAAAATATGATGCATAAATTAGGATAAAATTATTAAAATAATTTTAATGTAGTGTCTAGGATTTTTCATGTATTTTTTTTAAAAAAATATTATATGGAATTATTTTGAGACTGGGCGCGAAAACGGCACATCATTCTAAGGCCCGGGGAGCCTGGAACGGTGGTTTACACTTTTTAAGTTAACAGTCTCGGCACTTGTGCATGGTTGTTGCAATTTCCAAATGGATTCCTGGATTAAAAACCTAAGGGTATCATTGCGTCCGGGGTGACGACATTACCTATGAACGAGACAAACCTAGACCAGCGCGGGTCGAGGGAAAAAGTTAATTTTCGGACTTTTTTAGTAAAATAAAAACTAAATAAATTGCTAAATGTATATATTTTTTTATGGAAACATCCACTGCAGTGCAGCAACCAGAAATGTTTTTCCTTAATTTATGACACATCATAATGACTCAAAAATGGCAAGTTGGGGTCATTAATACCATAGCGTATCTTAAATGCCAATCATGTTTCCTTTTTTAATGGGTTAAGCGATTGGTGGTCGTTGATGAACTTTTGGGAGAAATTGCTAGATGATCTACGGAGCGCTGGAGCAAACCCTCCACGACGAACGATGACAGATCGAAGTTGAGAATTGTTGCACCACAGACGTTCAAGGATCTCGATGACGGTGGAAGCGCGACACCTTCGTGAAGGATCAATCCCAGATGAGGTAGAGGTTTTTTATTTAATTCCCCCTTTCCCTGTTCTTGATTTAAAACGACGAACGCAGATCAACCACGAACAAGTTGATCTTCAGATTTGTATGTTCTTGTGGGAGGGATATTTTTTTGGGATGATCTAAGTGATTTGATCCATGATTTTTTTTATTGATTGATCCTGCTCCATTTAAGCCTACTGATGGGAGTGGATCAACGTCGTGATGAACGACGGTGGAGGTTCATTCCTTATGTTGTTTTATTGAATTTCTTTCCTCTTTTTCTTTCTCATGCATTCTTCGTGTTCATCACAAGGCGATGAACAACGGATCGTTGTGCATCCGTTCGGTGACGCAATGATATAAAATAGAAGTTTCGGCACCAAAAAGACCTCGTAGATGTGTGAAGAAGATGGTGGACGATGGATCAGTCCGGATCAGAAAAGAGCATTCTTCTAGCATTCTTCACGTGAGAAGATCAAAATATGTTTTCGAAGCCGATCGGAGGCCTGAAAACACAGGAAGAGTCTTCGTGGAATTGGGGCGACCAAAACCTGAAGGTTTTGTGGTGATCGGACGACCGGATCGATGATCAGAGCAGCATGGGAGGTGCACCGGCGAAGAGCGTTGTTTCTGGAAATTTCCAGAATACACGGCATGTACTTCTTAAGAACGCGCCGTGTAGTTCGGCGGCGACTAGGGTTCGGGGGTCAGAGTGGAATGAAAAGGGGTGTCGGACTTTCCCCGAAGCTCAGTGTGTATCTAGGGAAATACGCGGACACGGTATGATCTACACGGCTTCTGGCGACACGGCGTGTAAAGCATGGCAGAGGCAGCTACGCAGAACTTGGCATGTATCTAGGGGTTACACAGACACGTGTTGTATTACACAGGTTGAAGACCCTGTATGGCCACATGGTCAGTGACACAGGGCCAACCCCAGTCACTCGGACACAGTGTGTACATAGTACTACATGTTTTGTAACCAATTTTTATACACGACCAGCCTTACAACACGGGCCATTCTACACGGGAAGTACCCAGGGTCAGACAACATGGCGTGTATCTTTTCTACTCACCATGTACTTTTGGAAGACAGCATGGTCCTCTTGGTCACCATATCTTGGAAATCATTTTTTGGGTTATTGCTCCTTCTTCTCATTCCCCTGAAGGTCAGTTATCATTTCCTCACACAGGAGTATGATCCCTTTAGCAGTACTTTCTATGATAGAGTCAGTTATCCATATGAGAGGCCCAGATCAAGATCCACTATCCATTCATGACCCTAGGAAGAGTCAAGAATCGATGTGACCAACTCTACTGGGAAGTGATCCTCTACCTAACTGGTGTATCACCTAACTAGTGAATCCGGATGAGTCGCGGTATCTTCCAAGGCCCTAGTAGAGATCCTCATCTGTGTATCGTGATCTTTCCCACTCATGAGTTTGTATCCCTTAATGAGTGCATCAATCAATCATGATCCTTCCCACTCATGAGTGTGTCTCCCATAATGAGTGTGACTACCTCTTGTGATGGTTCCCAACGAACAGTACTTCTCAGATGGACTTCATCAGAGCTATAACACTCGTGGAGTGTGTTCTCCCTAAACGAGTGAATCATAGAATCTTTGAACTGTATCCCTAATGGGGGTATGCGGTTGTGCGACATGTATCTATACTACGAGTCTGGGTTTTTAGTATATCTAGTTTTTTCTATATGTTCTATAGACATAAATTGTGCATAGTTGACTGTACCTTTACTTTGTGTATTGATTTGTGGTTTTTGGGGTCCTAGACTGAGTATTGTTATACTCACTCATTCACGGGCTTTGCCCGCACGTCTGGTGTCTTGTGAAGATGAGCAGCCTTTCAACAGAGTCCAGGGTGGACCAGGATAGGACCGAGCTTTCTGAGTTACCTACAGGATGAGGCATTCCTACAGCTACGAGTAGCATTCCTAGTACCTTTTGTGTTTACAGGTTGGACTTTTCAGTTTTTAGACTCTTGTTTTTTGTGGGATGGTATTCTATTCCATTTTATTTTTTATTACTCTACCTTTCCTTATACTCTAATGGTTGGGTTTAGTTTTATGCATGCATTTTTTGTTCCGTAGTTCTTTTTACATTTCCTCATTGTGGGCTTGGAGATGTGTGCGTGTGTAAAGGTACATAAAAAATGCCTCCCATGTTAGTAATATGCCTACTCGGTGCTAGTCACCAGCCCTTGGAATATAGGAGGCGGGCTTGGGGAGTCACGGTGGGGGCCCCACTAGGACGAGTCGTGAAAGAGTGGTATTAGAGGTGGTCGGTTCTACCTTAGGACCAAGATTCTGTAAGTTTGGTTTGGGCGATAGTGTTGAGTTTTTCGTGTTTGGATTTCATGCCATATACTCTAATGTTTGTGCGGTGGATGATGTATCCATACACTAGGACTCGGGTAACCTTATTTTCGACTCGGTACATGAAAACATAGGTTTCTGGGGAATAAAAGTTATGTGTATCATATAAAAGTGGTTTGTGTTTTCTATGTCCTTTGTGCTAGCTATCCTGATAAATGCTTTGACCATGGTACATCATGATTCTTTACAGGATTGCTCTATAGCGCGTACCTGTTAGGATTTAGCAGCACTATCATGAGGATGACCCCCTCAGTGAGGAGGCTTCGATACAGGGACCAGTTCTCCAGGTGTTTCCACCAGGTGGTGCACCAGTTATTCCACCAGTAGTGGAACAGCTAGTGGTACCTGCAGTACAGACCGGCGAGGAGCATAGGCTTAGCGCGATCCATGAGTTCTAGGGACAGAGACCCATCAGGTTTTGAGGTGAGCCCGACCCTCAGGCGGCTGAGGACTGGCTTGAGGCGGTGACTACAGTTTTCCATCTAGTGGGGACACTAGCAGACCAGATGGTGATCCTAGGAGAGAGCCTTCTTTAGGGTTTTGCGGGACGATGGTGGAGTCTGACCACACAGACTCACGATGAGGAGACTCTTTCAGGGAAAGAGTATGAGTGACTCTTCAGGGAGGAGTTCTCTTCGGTTACGCTGAGAGTTGTACACATCCAGGAGCTTCTTCAGCTCTAGCAGGGCAGTATGACAGTAGCTGACTATTCGTTGTGGTTAACAAACCTCACCAGGTAATCGATGGATATGGTCAGGGAATAGTACTTCATAGATTGGACCTTTGAGCGGGGTCTACAACGAGACATCTGAGCTACTGTTTTGCCTCTATGAATATAGACTTATGCTGCAGTGCTCGAGCGGGCCTTGGTGATCGAGAGCTTCTTGGCGGAGCAGAGACAGCCACCGGCAGTCTACCTCAGGTAGACAGGTGTAGAGACCCCAAAAGCAGGGAGCCAACATCAGGCACATGGATCTTGACGTGGGAAATGTCATAGGAGGACCCACGATAGGGGATCGACAGTCCATAGCTCTCAGGATGGATCCTATTAGCATAGGGAGAAGCGATACTATGCATGCTATGGTAGGGGACATCTCACTAGAGATTGCCCGACCCGTCGAGCTGTTGACAGGGAAGTGGTGGAAGGACCACCGAGGCATAGGTAGAGAATGGAACAGAAAGACCCACTAGGTAGCAGATGTGGAAGAGGAGCAGGGAGAGCTGCAGGTGGTGAGAGACGCTTTGACGTACTTCAACCACCACCCCCTGGAGGTCCGCATCAGGCTCAGGGAGTTGGGGGACAGGGTGGGGACAACTGCATGCGGTCGAGGCATACGACCCAAGGACTCCAGGGATGATTCAAGGTATGATCTGTGTCTTCTCTACCTTAGCTGTCATTCTTATAGACACAGGTTCTAGTCATTCTTTCATAGCCACATGTATTTCATGAAAATTCAAGATTCTGGTAGAACTGTTGACTCGATCCTTACATTTAGAGACACCTACAGGAGGAGACTCGACAATCACGCACCTTTGCAGATAGTGTGATATTACCCTTGGAGGTTAGAGTTTTGGTTGGATCCTCTTGGTGGTACCATCGAGGCCTTACGACGTCATTCTCGGTATGGTTTGGTTATCTTCGTTCCATTCCCAGATTGACTGTTTTAGGCGAAGAGTGTGGTGTGTCTGCCGTGATAGAATGAGGTTTCTCTTTTTTCGGAGAAAAGGAAACCCAAGCAGCACAGAATGGACTTATGAATAGTAGGGTGCATCCAATCTCTCTTGAGTTTTCTAGCCTTGCCCTCGGAGCTATGGATGTTGTGAGCTCCCAGTTCCCAGCAGTAGTGGCGGAGTACGACGACGTCTTTCATGAAGATGTTCTAGGATTACCTCCACACCGGGAGATTGAATTCTGCATAAACTTACACCCTAGGACGGAACCGATTTCCTCATCAGTATATTGGATGACTCCCACAGAGCTTCACGATCTGACGGTGCGGTTGGAGGATTTGCAGAGCAAGGGTTTCATGAGACCCAGCATCTCACCCTGGGCGGCCCCAGTATTGTTTGCCAAGAATGATGACAAGAGTATGAGGTTGTGTGTGGATTACTAGCACCTGAACCAAGTGATGGGGAAGAAAAAGTATCCACTACCTAGAATCGATGAACTCTTCGAATAGCTAAGAGGGGAACAGTGGTTCTCGAAGGTTGACCTTCGATCAAGATATCACCAGCTAAAAGTGCGGGACAAGGATATACCAAAGACGACATTCAAATGCCGCTATGGTCACTATGAGTACATGGTGATTCCTTTTGGCATGAAAAAGTCCCCCACAATGTTCATGGGACTAATGAACCGTATCTTCCAACAATATTTGGACCGGTTCATAGTGGTCTTTATCGATGACATCCTTATTTACTCGATGTTAGAGGAGGAGCACACAAGACACATGCAAATGGTTCTAGACATACATTGAGAGCACCAGCTTTATGGGAATCTCTCGATGTGCCATTTCTGGATTTAGGAGGTTCACTTTCAAGGACATTTCATCTCATTGGATGGAGTATCTGTGGACCGAGCCAAGGTAGAGGATGTGTTAGCATGGGAGCCACCTCGGAGCGTGATGGAGGTGCGGAGCTTTCTTGGGTTGTTAGGATATTACCGGAGATTCATTAATGATTTCTATTGTATATTAGCACCAATGAAGGCCTTGACTAGGAAGGGGTAACCCTTCATATGGACATAGAAGTGCTAGCAATCTTTTGATCAGCTGAGACATAGTTTGAGAAGAACCCTAGTCTTGATATTTCCGGAGGAGGGTGTCGAGTATGTAGTTTTCTATGATGCATCAGGGACTAGGCTCGACTGTGTCCTGATGCAACGGCATGCAGTTAATGCTTATGGTTTGAGCCAACTTTTGCCACATGAGCAGAACTATGAGACCCATTATCTCAAGTTGGCAGTAGTGGTCTTCGCTTTGAAGATGTAGTGACACTACCTGATGGGCAAGAGGTTTATCATCTACTCTGACCTCAAGAGCCTCAGGTACATCTTTCTGCAGAATGATCTGAATCTGCATCAGAGAGGATGGCTAGAGTTCCTCCATGACTATGATTTATAGATCATCTACACTCTTGGAAAAGAGGACAAGGTGGCATATGCTCTTAGCAGAAGTTCGAGCTCACAGCTGTTGAGTGAGGCGGCACAACAGTTAGCTATTTTGTGGTTATCCTTCGTAGATGGAGATGATACATATTACCTGTAGTCGATGGTTTTCACCCCTCCACTCTTATAATGAGTTAGGGAGGAAAATCATGGTGATGTCGACTATGTGGCTTTACGTTCTTGGTTATCCACATGACATGCTCCTGATGGATATTCACAAGGTGGGGAGCATGTAGTTATTTTTAGAGGGTGCACTGTTGTACCAGTGATGTTGCAGGAGGAGGTCTTGAGGGAGTTTCATACTTCCTCTTTGACAGTACATCCTAGGGTGGAAAAGAAGTATCAGGATCTCTGACGATAGTTCTGCTGGTCAAGCATGAAGAAAGCAGTAGCGGAGTTCATTTCCTGATGCCTCACATGCCAGTAGGTGTAGGCTGAGAACTAGGTTCCAGCGGGATTAGTTCACCCCCTTGAAGTTCCATAGTGGAAGTGGGATGGAATATCGATGAACTTCATGACAAGGTTACCACAGATGTCCAAGGGGCATGATTCCATCTGGGTGATTGTTGACCAACTCACCATGTCACCCCACTTCCTAGATATCAGGAAGCAGAGTTCTGTAGAGAGCTTGGGACGCCCCTACATGTTGGAGATAGTTCGGCTTCATGGCATCCCCTCAACTATAGTCTCAGATCGTGATGCCCGCCTCACATCCCAGTTGTGGAAGGGATTGTAGGAGGCTTTTGGGACTCAGCTACGCTTGAGCACAGCATTTCATCACCAAAATAATGGTCAGAATGAGAGGATCATTCAGGTTCTGGAGGATCTATTGTGAGCATGTATCCTGGACTTTGGTCGTAGCTGGGAGGACCACCTACCACTGGTGGAGTTTGCATACAACAATATCTACCACTCCACCATCGGTATGGCATCGTTCGAGACCTTGTACATGAGACCCTGTCAGTCACCGCTTTGCTGGACCGAGCACGGAGAGTCAGCACTCATGGGTCCAGAGTTGGTGTGAACTACAGCAGAGAAGGTTTAGACCATCCGAGAGCGGATTAAGACTGCACAGAGCTGGCATCAGTCCTATGCTGACTGACGACAGAGGCCTCTAGATTTTGAAGATGGAGACCACGTCTTTCTTCAGGTATCTCCTCGACGAGGGTTATGGAGATTTGGTCGAGGCGGAAATCTATCTCTGAGGTTCATCAGACCCTTCCAGATAATGTTGAGAGTTGGCGAGGTGGCGTACATCCTAGCTCTACTTCCATAGTTGCATCAGGTATATGATGTCTTCCACATGTCACAGCTGAGGAGGTATGTGCACGACCCATCACACGTCATCGACTGGGGAGAGCTAGACATCGAGGATGGAGTGACCTTTGATGACTACCTAGTGGAGATCGAGGATCGGCAGGAGAGGATCCTTCATGGGCGATCGATTCCCTTGGTGTGCATCTGGTGGCAGTATGAGAATCTTTAGGAGAGCAGATGGGAGTGGGAGGCCCAGATCAATGACCAATACCCTCATCTTTTTTGGTAGCCTTTGTTTTGGCTTTTTGGGGACGTAAAGCCCAAAGGTGGGAAGAATTTAATTTCTCAGATTTTCCTTGTATTATATTTAAAAAAATATTATATGGAATTATTTCATGACCGTCCGCGAAAATGACACATCATTCTGAGGCCCGGTGAGCCCAGAACGGTGGTTTTCACTTTTTAAGATAAGTGAGTCAGCACTTGTGTGCAGTTGTTGCAGTTTCAAAATGGATGCCTGGATTAAAAACCTAAGGGTATCATTGCGTCTGGGGCAATGACTTTACCTATGAATGATACAAACCTTGACTGGCGCGGTTCGAGGGAAAAAGTTAATTTTCGGATATTTTTAGTAAAATAAAAATAAAATAAATTGCTAAATGTATATTTTATTTTATGGAAACATTCGCTGCAGCGCAACGACGAGAATTTTTTTTCCTGAATTAATGATGTGTCACAATGACTCAAAAATGGAAGTTGGAGTAATTAATAACATAGCATATCTTAAATGCCAATCATGTTTCCTTTTTTAATGGGTTGAGTGATTGGTGGTCGTTGAAGAACATTTGGGAGAAATCGCTAGAGGATCCGTGGAGCGCTGGAGAAAACCCTAAAAACAAATGATGACAGATCGATGTTGAGAATCATTGCGCCAACGATGTTGAAGGATCATGATGAAGACGGAAGCGCGACAACATCATCATTGATCGATCCTAGTTGAGGTAGGGGTTTGTTATTTAATTCCCTCTTCCCCCGTTCTTGATTTAAAATGACAAACGTGGATCAACAATGAACAAGTTGGTCCGTGGATTCGTACATTCTTGTGGGAGGGATTTTTATTTGGGATGATCTTTGGGATTTGATCCATGTTGTGTTTTATTGTTTGATCCAACTCCGTTTAAGCCTACTGACAAGAGCGGATCAACGCCGTGACGAACGATGGTGGAGGTTCATTCCTCATATTGTTTTATTGGATTTTTTTCCCTTTTGTTCTTGCGTGTTCTTCGTGTTCTTTGTGGGGTGATGAAAAATGGATCATTGCGCATCCTTTTGGAGACACAATGATCCCAAATTGAAGGTTTGGCACCGCAATTACCTCACAAAGGTGCGACGACGATGGAGGACGACGGATCAAACCGGATCAGAAAAGGGCGTTCTTCGAACTTTCCTCACGTGGGAAGATCAAAATATGTTTTTAGAGCCGATCGGAGGCCCGAAAACATAGAAAGAGTCTTCGTGGCATCGGGGAGACCAAAACCTGAGGGTTTTGTGGCGATTGGATGGGCAGATCGACGATCAGAGAAGCACTGGAGGGGCGCCAGTGAAGAGTACCATTTCTAAAAATTTCAAGAATACACGGCGTGTATTACCTAAGAATACACCGTGTAGTTCGGCAGTGGCTAGGGTTCAGGGGTCAAAGAGGAACGATAAGACGTGTGACCCAGGTCACATGGTGTGTTGGACTTTCCCAGAAGATTGGCGTGTATATTGGGAAATACACGGACACAGGATTATCTACATGACTTGAGGAGACACATCGTGTACAGAATTGAAGAGGCGGCTACACGGAACTCGGCATGTATCTAGGGGGTACATGGACACGGATTGTAGTACATGGGTTGACGACCGTGTACAACCATATGGTCAGTGACACGGGGCCAACCACAGTCACTCAGACATGATGTGTACATAGTACTACATGTCGTGTACAATGTTTTTCTACACTACTAGCCTTACGACATGGGCCATTATACACGGGCAGTACCCAGGGTCAGACAACACGGCTTGTAACTTTTCTACAGTTGTGTACTTCTTGGAAAATGGCATGGTCCTCTTGTTCACCATATCTTGGAAATATTTTGTTAGGGTTGGTTCCCTTTCCTATCGTTCCCCTGAAGTTCATTTATCATTACCTCACATAGGAGTATGTTCCCTTCAGCAGGAATTTCTGTGATAGAGTTTGGCATCCATCCGAGAGGCCCGGATTGAGATCCTCTATCCATTCCTAACCCTAGGTACATTCAGGCATCGACATGACAAACTCTACCAGGCGTTGATCCTCTACCTAGATGGTGTATCACCTTACTGGTAAATCCAGATGAGTCATGGTATCTGCCATGGCCCAGGCAGTGATCCACATCTGTGTATCGTGATCCTTCCCACTCAAGAGTGTGTCACCCATAATGAGTTCTTTTATCTATCATGATCCTTCCCACATAGGAGTGTGTCTCTAGTAATGAGTGTGACTACCTCTCATGACTATTCCAGATGAATAGTACTTCTCGGACGGACGTCATCAGAGCTATAAGACTCGTGAAGTGTGTTCTCTCGGAACAATTGCATCACAGAATCTTTGAACTGTATCCCTAACGGGGGTATGTGGTTGTGCGACATGTCTCTAGACTACGGGTCTGGGTTTTTATTATATCTGGTTTGTTCTATATGTTATGTAGACATACACTACGAATGGATAATTGTAACTTTACTCTGTTTACTGTTGTGTGGTGTTTGGGGTCCTCTACTGAGTATTGTTATACTCACCCCTGCATGGGATTTGCATGCATGTCTGGTGTCTTGTGCAGACGAGCAGCCTTTCTACAGATTCCAGGGTGGACTAGGACAGGACTGAGATTTCTGAGTTTCCTACAGGCTGAGGCATTCCTTTGGCTATGAGCAGCAGTCCCAGTACCTTTGTTTTTACAGGTTGGACTTTGCAGTTTTCAGACTCTTGTTTTTGGTGGGCTTGTATTCTGGCCTGGTTTACCTTTTAGTACTCTACGTTTTGTCGTACTATATTGGTTGGGTTTAGTTGTATGCATTCATTTTTTTGATCCCTAGTGGTTTTTACATTTCATCATTGTGAGACCGGAGATGTGTGCTTGTGTACAGGTACATAGGCAATGCCTCCCATGTTAGTAATATGCCTAGTCAGTGCTAGTCACCAGCCCCTAGCCTATTGGAGGCGGGCTTGGGGTGTCACGGCATGGGCCCCACTGGTACGGGTCATGACAGTTAACATAATTATTCATTAATATTCAAAAGTCTATTTTTTAATGGTCTAGTGAAAAAAGTAAGAGAAGAACAGAAAAATAAGAGTTAGTTGAAACTTATTTAATCCTTTATGTTGTTTCTCTTGTATAACACCAAAACCTCGTTGATGTTTGGAGTTGGATAAATCCATAACACCCATATATATTATATGTGGCTTGATAACAATGGTTTTGGAAGAGGTTATGATTTGGAATTTTAGTAATGAGTTTTTTACCAAGCATATGGAGTGAGGTTATTTATACTTCAAAAGAGGGGTATTTTAGAATAAAATATTAAATAAAAAACATCAAAAATAAAACTATTAATAGTTTCTTTTTGAAAATGAATATAATATATAAAAATAATATAATGGGTTTTAAGACTTGATATTTATTTATAAATTGAAATTATAAATTGTTTTTCAATTGAATGTTGAAATAAAGAAACAATGTTGTTTTAAGGAATCACTTTTGACTTTAGGTTTTGCAATATGATTTTAAGGTTTTAATTTTTAGTTTAATATATTTTAATGAATAACTTATTAAATTATATATATTAGGGACTAAATTAATTTTTTCAAAATAAATAGGTCATTATTACATCATGAATGTTGTAATTTAATATATACACCAGCTATGTGAAAATTAGTATTTTTACTACTCACCTGAAATTTAAAGAATTTCTAAAAACTAAAAAAAACTTGGACAATATAAAAATGATTTTTTAAAATATAATATTGATTTTATCAAAATAAATTTCAAACATATGCAATGTAATATTTTAATATAAAAATTACGTTTTTTCTGAAATAATTTATAATATATTTTATTAAAAATGTGATTATAATTTCATTGAGTTTTTAAATATTGATTCTTTTTTTGGAAATATAATATTTATATTTATGTTGATTAATCAATATTTATATTATTTATATAAAAAAATTTATTTTAGTTAAAATTACTATTGCAAGAGGTAGGATACACTTCTCAATTATAAGATTATTATTCCCATCGGTCAAGTTACTATTCCAAATGTCACATTACTATTCCAGCAGTCACATTTCCTCAAAAGTATACCACTAAATTATTTTAAATAAAATTCACCATAATTATTATAAATGAATTATATTTTCTTTTTCAATGACATCGATTGGTTTACTAATATTTTTCTTCATTTCTATAGTGTTGGATGTGGTGTGATGATCCTAGCAAACTTGGTTGATCAATATTTTCCCATATTATATTTTCTAGATTAAATTTTTTTCAATGGTAGTTTTTTGAATTTTAATTAGTTTAATAGATGACTAATTTACTGATATTTATTACTTAGATAATGTTTTTTTCTTTCTCAATATTTTTTCTGTGTATAATATTATATAATATAATACAAAACAATTTTATTCAGAAAAAAAATATTATTAATAAACACTGGGTCATTACACATACTCTCTGATCTATGTGTATGATCTCTTTCGCATCATGTGGTTTCTATGTTGTGGTCTCCCCATAGATCAATTAATCTCCACAATAGGATTATTTCTTTGACTATATATGATGAGGGTGTTACTTATCTTGAATTCTATAAGACTATTATTCACAAGTTTAATGGAAATCATGTTTCTTCCGATATCCATGTCAGATCAAAGCTAAATTATAAGGATGTAGATTCACAATCTACCACATTTTAGGATAAATATTATCTTATAAAAGTGGGATTTTGGTCTGGATTTATGAACATGATGAAAAGAATCATTGATTCCACATATTATCTAGTCAATAATTGGATGTAAAGAAGACATCTCAAATATTACTGAACTTTACCAAAACCCATGGAAACCAGATCCTACACTAAGATAAAACACAATGAGGAAGATGTATGGTTGCCTACATTGAATCTTGATCCAGGTTCAGTTCAAGAATGTGAAACTGCATAAGAGAAAGTAACAACTTCTTGTTATGAGATTTAGGAAGGTAGTGATGAGGCTAATGAGACCCAATATAATAGGAAAAAATATCCTAAATATATTCTGGTGTTTGGGGATTTTATGGTTGTTTATATGGATGAAGTAAAGGTGGATTCCAACAGAAAGACTACCCTAAACCTTCTCTATCATTCTAAGGATGTTATGTTGTAGTAATCATTCAATATCAATGTTACAAAGTAGGATACTAATATAATGTTTAAAATATCTCATTTATTTTCTCTTAATGATAATTTTGATAATTAGATCAAAAAATGGGATCAAATATTATCTTGAAAAATTAATAAGGCTAAAATAATCCTGAAGGATTATATCGAGACCTTGGACTAGATGTCCTACCACTTCATGTATACCATCAATTATGATCCATATATTGAGTTATATTATATCGAATAAAGTATATATGGGGGCATATAGTCTAAATTTTTTACAAATTTTTGTATTGGTTTTGTAATTTCTAATCTATTTTGAATCTTGGTACTACCTGAAATCTATTTGGGATCTCACCTTCCCATTAAAGTGTTTTTTGAAAAAGAAATTATAAATTTCCATTAAATATTTTATAAATAACACTTTAATTTAAATTGTTCTATGATAGAGTTAGTATTTTAATTATTATTTATATTTTTTTAAATGATTTAATCCCTCCCAATTATTCAATGTTAGTTTATTTATATCATTTATGTGTTTTTTGGTGTATTTTGGGCTTAAATGTGAAAATGTGGTAATTCTGTAAAATTTACATTTTTATATAGCTTCTATTTTTCGGGCATAACTTTTATAATGTGGGTCCAATTGATGTGAATATTTTTTTAGGATTCCTATTCTTGTGTTCTTAAAATGTTCTTTCTGGACCAAGACCCAATTCGAAACCCAATGGTACAGAAAGTTCAATCAAGTGGAGAAATCAGTTTGGCAGGCAGAATGGACCCCACTGCATTAAATATGGAATATCTCCTTCATCAGACCTTATAATGAGGTTCTTCCAGCTGGTGTCGACAGATTACTTTCAAGGGACGGTTCATATTAAATTTCATAAAATATGAATGTCATTAAGTCATCTTTTGGGCGCATTCAAGTGGAGTGGGGGAAAAGTGTTTGGCGTCCAGAAAGGTAATTGTTATTGATTCGGCCATATCTTTCTTTAAACATGTCCAATGACTCTAAAAATTATAGGGTCGATAGAAAACGTCATTTTAAACATTCTATAAGAAGGGACCTCTGAGGGTTTTGGCAGTTTGGTGGGATGAACAGAGGCAAACTTCTGGAGGACAGAATCTGGATCACCAAATTTTCTGTTCCTCGTTTTATCTCTTTTGTTCTTCTTAGTTTTGTAATGAATTCTTATTTCACCTTAGTCACAATTACCCTTACCATGGTGGGGTAAACATCTGTGTGATTGGGTAAGGAGAGGTTTTAAATGTTTTATTTCATGAGTTTCTTCTCTTAATGTTTTAAAATCCTCTTCTCTTCTGTGAATCCGTTTCAATTTCCTATAACAGTTTTTATTAACATGTACGATTGTATCTGATTTTAGATTCTGTTGTTCATTTATATTTGGTCAGTGATCAATATCTCCCACCACTAGGTTCTGGTTTATAAATGATGGAATAGACCATGACTTAGTGGTGAATTACTCGGTGATCACCGATACGTGTGAGAGGAGTAGTGAATGTTCTTGATTACTTGGGATAAACAAGACCCGATTGGGAATTTCCTAAGATAATTGGGGGTATTTTCTACAACTCTATTACACATTGGAAGGAGAGTAGACCAAAATAAGATTTTAGAAAGGTTTATTCTCACATTTTTAATTGACCAAGGCAGTGAGAAGAAACGATCGTGGATTCTCACTCTTAACGATTTAGCAGAAGAGAATTGGATTAATTGGAACTATGATAGAATTACAAATGGAGAACCAACTCTAACCTAATCACCCTTGTCATATAATAGTTTCAATTACTTGTTTTATCAATTTTTTCTCAATCCTTTTTTTAAACCTCTTTCCTTCACTCTTGTCTTTTCAAAATCAATCAATTTCTAAAATCATCCTCACTTCATTCTCTTATTTTAAGGTGACAGCTTAATTGTTGTGCACTCCTCTCCAGAGACTACCTAGGGTAACCACTCTACTGCATTTTAACATAGGTAATATTTGTTTTTGTCACACCCCACGACAGGCATGTGTCAAAACATGGCATCGTTGCTAGGGAGGTAGAGCGAGCATTTATTTTCTTTTCTTTCCTTTCTCTTTTTTTCTTTTCTCTTCAAAATTGCATGACTCGAACCTCAGAAACTGAACATTTACCCATAGATCCTGAAATTTAATGAACCTTTTTTAATAGACTTAGAAACATTAATTTGGAATCTGAATTTGAGGGAGTTCCCCTTGCAGACTCAAGTGAAACTCCAAGTGTTCACTCTGAGCCTGTCATCATGGCTGAAAATCAAAACCAAACGCTTAAAGACCTCTGTGCACCACAATTCCTTAATCAAAACAATCAACTTGCCATTCCAGTGTTACAAAATGAATTTGAAATGAAACCTAACATGATTCCTTTGCTTTCAAAGTTTCATGGTTTGGCAGGTGAAATCCAAACAAACACATTAAAGAGTTCACACATGTTTGCTCAACTTTCAGACCTCGTGGAATTACCGAGGAGCAGGTAAAGTGGAAGGCATTTCTGTTTTCATTGGATGGAGCTTCTAAATAATGGTTGTATGGCCTACAACTAGGAGATGTACATGACTTTAATCACCTGGTAAGATGTTTTATGCAAAGATTCTTCCCCACCTCGATAATCACAGCCATTCGGAAGGAAATTTATGCCATACAACAATCATCTAGAGAAACCCTTTACGAGTACTGGGAGAGATTTAAGAAGCTATGTGCCAGCTGTCTGCATCAAGCCATTGAGGAACACCACTTTCTTGTATTCTTCAATCAAGGACTACTGGACAATGACAGATACCTTCTTGATGCATCATCTTTAGGTGCTCTGATTGACAAGTCACCAGAAGAAGCCAAGGGCTTGATTGAGAAAATTTCACAAAACTCGCAGCAATTTGGAACAAGAGGTATTGGAACAAGAGGTATTAATGACATATGCACTTCTCATCCATAACCCTTACTAGATATTAATATTGAAGAGCTAACTAGTATGGTGAGGAAGATGGCCTTGAATCATGTTAGTGACCAACAAGCACCAGTTAAGGTATGTGGGTTATGCTCATCTCCTGATCATTTCACTGACCAGTGTGCTAAAATACAGGGAATGGAAAGTTGTGTAGCAGCCATTCAACCAAGGAAGCTCTAGAAAAATCAAGGATATAGAGAGCCTAACCAATTCCAATATGGGTTTGGAAATCAGTAGAATCAAGGTTGACCCCCATACCAAAATCAGTATCAAAACCAACCCCCATTCCAGAATCAATTCCAAAACCCTCCACCATTTAAACAAAAGCAGTCTTATAATCAGCCTTCTTACCAAAAACCAACCAATCTCAAAAGAACCTATGAGCAACCATCCACCAGTTCACAACCTCCAATTCAAAACCAACAAAAATCTGAGTTTGATGGACTCAAAGACACTGTTAAAGATTTGTCCAACAAGTTTGAAAGTCTCATGGACTTTCTGACCAAAAATCCAGGTAAACTCCATTCCCAAACAGTCCCAAACCCAAAAGAGAATGTTAGTATTATAACTACAAGAAGTGGAAAAGAACTCCAACCACAATCCACCATTGAACCTGAAACAAGAAAAACTGATCTGGGTGAGAATGAAGATAGAAATGATGAAAATTCTATGAAAATGCATCGAGAAGACGATAAGAAAGAGGAGGATGATAATGATAGGCCAAGAAGGAAGAAAAAAGAAACACCATTTCTAAGTCAACAAAGGGAGAATAAAGATATACAACCATCACTTACATCAAGGATGATTGAATCAATGAGGTTACAAGAATAAGCACTGAAAAAAGAAATTCTGGACACCTTCCATAAAGTGTAAATCAACATACCTCTACTTGAAGCACTCACACAAATTCCAAAGTATGCTAAGTTTTTAAAGGATCTTTGCAACAAGAAAAGGAGACTTCAAGGGAATGGGAGGATAAATTTGAGAAGAAGAGTCTCAACCCTTATCACACCACAATTTCCAACCAAATGTCAAGATCCAGGGACGTTTTCTATTCCATGCACTATTGGTTCATTAAATTTCACTAATGCTTTGTGCGATTTAGGTGCATCAATTAATGTATTACCTCACTCAATATATACTTCTTTCGAGAGGGGAGACTTGAAGACCACAAGATTGGCGGTCCAGCTTGCAAATAGTTCCACAATTTTCCCAGCAGGAGTTTTGAAGGACGTCCTGGTAAAAGTCAAAGATCTTTTATTCCCTCCTGACTTTTATGTGTTGAATATGGAAGATGATAGTATCCCATCACACTCACCCATAATTTTAGGGAGACCATTCATAAATATGTCCAAAACCATCATCAATGTCCATGAAGGGACACTTACCATGGAGTTTGGAGATAGCACTGTCCTCTTCAATATATTTGAATCAATGAGGCACCCATCAAATGATCATTCACTCTTCGAACTCTCCCATGAAGATGACATAGAACCAATTGAATAATCAGGTATGTTTCATGAATTTTTATCATTAGGAGAGAATTTTCCCATTAAAGATATCACTGAACATATGGATTCCCAAACTCTTGGAGGTTCTGATTTCCTGTTGGATGAAGAGGTAAAATATGATTTCATTGATAATTTGTTATTTGATGATGAAGATGATATGATTAATTTTGTGTAGGATGTCAAACCATTTGAAGTGGAGAACCTCAATTTAGTTTCATCTCTTGAGCATCCTCCTGATCTAGAATTAAAACCACTCCCCACTGATTTAAAATACTTTTACCTTATGGAGGGAGAGAAATTACCAGTAATAATTTCTAATAATATATCTAAAACTCAAGAAAAATCATTGATTGAGATTTTGAGAGAGAATGTCCAAGAAATAGGGTGGAGCTTAGGTGATATCCTAGGAATAAACCCAAATATTTTCTCACATCAAATTTTTCTTGAGAGAGATTCCAAACCTGTCAGACAACCCCAAAGGAGGCTAAACCCTACCCTGATAGAGGTTGTGAAAAAAGAGATTGAGAAGTTATTAGAAGCTGGGATCATCTATCCTATATCAGATTCACAATGGGTTAGCCCCATCTATGTAGTCCCAAAGAAAACTGGCCTAACCATTATGAGGAATGAAAAGAATGAATTAATCCCTGTGAGAATTTATAATAGATGGAGAGTATGCATAGATTTTAGGAAGTTGAATCAGGTCACTCGAAAAGATCATTTCTCTATCCCTTTTATTGACCAGATGCTACATAGGTTGGCAGGTAGAACTCATTATTGCTTTTTGGATGGATTTTTGGGTTATTTTTAGGTACCCATTGCTCCCAAAGATCAAGAGAAGACTATATTTACTTGTCCTTTTGTCACTTTTGCATACAAAAGGATGCCATTTGGATTGTGTAATGATCCAAGTACATTTCAGAGGTGTATGGTAAGTATATTTTCTGATCACATTGAAGATTTCTTGGAGGTTTTCTTGGATGATTTCACAGGTTTTGGAAATTCTTTTAACCATTGTTAGAAAAATCTGGAAAATGTTTTGAAAACATGCATTGAAAAAAACATTGTTTTAAATTTTGAAAATTTTCATTTTATGGTTGAGAGAGGAATTTTCCTTGGGCATGTCATTTCTCAGAAAGGCATTGATGTTGATAAATCAAAAATTGAAGTGATAAATTCTTTGCCTTACCCAACTCATGTGAAACATGTTAGATCATTTTTAGGACATGCAGGATTCTATAAGAGGTTTATAAAAGATTTCAATAAGATTTCTCTCCCTCTCTCTAGATTACTTTTGAAAGATGCTGATTTTGTTTTCAACGGTTCATGTAGGGAAGCATTTGATGAGTTGAAGAAGATATTGATTACACCACCAGTGATGCAGCCACCAAATTGGGAAGAACCATTTGAGCAAGTTTGTGATGCTTCAAACCAAGCAGTTGGAGCTGTCATTTCTCAGCGAATTGAGGGCAGGCCACAAGTCATTGCATATACCTCAAAAACCTTAGATGCGGCCCAATTCAACTACACAACAATAGAAAAAGAGTTTTTAGCAGTTTTTTTTCTTTAGAAAGATTTAGATCGCATCTCCTTGGAACTAAAGTCATAGTTTTTTCTGATCATACAGCTCTTAGGTACTTGATGAAGAAGGAAGAAGCAAAACCAAGGCTAGTGAGATGGATCGTACTACTACAAGAGTTCAACATAGACATCAAAGATAATATGGGATTTGAGAACCAAGTGGTTGATCACTTAAGTAGACTACCCAACACCGCTGATGTTGAAATTCGAGAAATTGAACCACTAAATGATTGCCTTCCAGGAGAGCAGTTGTACTTTATTGAAGGAGAAGTACCTTGGTATGCTAACATGGTCAATTATCTGGTAACATCTCAGGTCCCATCTCATTTAAATTCTCACTAAATTCACACATTGAAATCTGAATCTAAATATTACATATGGGATGATCCATTTC
Organism: Viscum album; assembly: GCA_963277665.1. Lineage (NCBI taxonomy): Eukaryota > Viridiplantae > Streptophyta > Magnoliopsida > Santalales > Viscaceae > Viscum > Viscum album. The sequence goes on along the minus strand of OY728145.1, from coordinate 1,077,008,730 downwards.
TTTGGAATATTTTCAATGACCAAACAATCAGAAGATGTTTGCCTAAAAATGAAATTGATTCTATCTTTATGTTTTTTCACACATTATCTTGTGGATGCCACTTTGGACCTCAAAGGATAGCAAGGAAGGTTTTAGAATCTGGACTTTATTGGCCAACACTTTTCAAAGATACTCATGAATTTTGAAAACAGTGTGAAAAATGTCAATTTTCAGGAAATATTTCAAAGAGACAAGAAATGCCCCAAAATCTACTTAATTTTTATAAAATATTTGATGTTTTGGGGATATATATTATGGGACCTTTCCCAATGTCATATGGAAATTCTTGTATTCTACTTGTTGTTGATTATGTTCCCAAATGGGTTGAAGCAAAAGCCACTAGAACTGATGACGCTAAAGTTGTTTGTGATTTTGTCAGGGCTAACATATTTTGTAGGTTTGGAGTTCCTAGAGCCATCATTAGTGATCAAGGGACTCACTTTTGTAATTGGAGAATGGCAGATTTCTTGAAAAAGTATGGGGTGCATCATAAAATATCAACTCCCTATCATCCACAGACTAATGGGAAAGCTAAAGTTTCCAATAGGGAAATCAGAGGAATTTTGGAAAAGACTGTTAATCCAAATACAAAGGATTGGAGCCAAAGGTTAGAAGACACATTATGGGCTTATAGGACAGCCTAAAAACCCTCAATTGGAATGAGTCCATATAGGCTGATTTATGGGAAAAGTTGTCACCTACCTGTGGAATTGGAACACAAGACATACTGGGCTGTGAGGAAGATGATTCTAGAACTTGAAAGTGCTGGGAAAGAGAGAATATTACAGCTATAGGAGCTGGAAGAAATTAGAAGGGAAGAATTTGAAAATTCTAGGATTTACAAAGAGAGAACACGAGTGGCTCAAGAAAAACTGATCCCACCAAAAGACTTTCATCTTGGAGACAAGGTGTTGTTATTCAATTCAAGACTCAAACTGATGTCATGTAAACTTTGTTCCAGGTGGGAAGGTCCATTCATAGTTACTAATGTATATCCATTTTGTGTTGTGCAAATTGTGAAGGATGGAGTGAAGTATCCATTCACTGTTAATGGGCACAGATTGAAGAAATTCCTTGGGACCATGCCATCAGAGCCAAAGGAGGAGATCACACTCCTCTAACCTGTTTATCAATAAACTCTATCAGGTCATACATCTCCATTATATTTTTATGATTTCTATGATTCAATTTCAAATATTCTTACGTTTTAAATACATTTTGATGCATTGCAGACACTACATCATTTAAGTGCGGGGGAGAGAACCTTTGTAGTTTAGGTTTTTTATGTGTTGTTTTTTTCCTATTTGTTTTAATAGAAACATGTGTGTGTTTCAAATTTTGTGTGCTTATTTTTAAATTTTTGTGTCTTTTTGAAACTTTTGAGCTGAAGTGATTATCATTGATATTTTTGAAACCCATCTCCATGAGTGAAATAATTTATTCCTTTAAACTGATCTTTAATGAATGCTGAAAATTATATTGTTTCAAGTTCAATTATTTGGGAATTTCATGAAAAAATACTCTGTTTTTTTGAATTCCATGCCACATATCACTGTCTTTATATTTTAAATCACATTCACGTGAGGCTTCTAAACCTATTATTTTCATATTCTTTACATTCACATCACTTCTTGAGAGAACCAAATCATGCTTGATTTAACCAGAATTTGATTTAATCCTGTCAAAACATGAGGGTTTGAGGTACGTGTGTTTTAAATGATTGAGGCATTTATTTGGTTTGAAATACCCCTTTTCAAGATAATCCCTTTCATAATGGCCTACCTTGAACATTTAATCCTTGTAGCCCATAGAAGCCATGAAAATCCTGTTAGGTTAGCCACATTACAAGTCAATATTCCCTATCCAACCTGCTCTTGAAGTGAAATTGCATGATCTATTTGAACATAAGTGAGGGGGGAAGATGTCTTGTATTGTAATACCTTATTTGGGGATACTTTGGGTGAAAAAAATATTGAAGAGATGTTATTGTTGCTGAAAAAAAACCATCTTGCTGAAAGCTGTGCCTTTTCTGGAGCTTTCATGATGAGAGAAGTTGTGCCTTTCTGGAGCTTCTAATGTAAAAAAAGAAAGCTATTCCTTTTTTGGAGCTTTCAAGAAATATTATATTTGAGAAGATTGAAATGTTTACTGCTGAAATGATGAACTTTGTGAACATTCCATGATATTCCATGAAGAAGGAGCTTATTTTTTACTATGGGGAGTGAAGAGGAGACCATACTTTTGTGAAATTTAGATTAATGAAATTTTTCATCAAAAAGAGCCAAGCCCTCTCATTCTGCCTCAGAATATTTACATCTAAATCCTACCAACCTAAAGCCACAGAACAATATTGACAATTCCTCATGATAAACATATGTCTTTGACTCACATCGGGTGGAGATGTAGGAATTTATCAAGTCTATTGTGACCCTTGTACGAGTTTGGATGAGAAAGACATTGCTAAAAAATTGAAAATTTGTGTGATGAGAGATAATGAAAGTTAGGTAAGTGTTTCATGTGCATGGGATGAGAAATGAAGAGTAAATATATTGAATGATCTTAAATTAAGAGTATGAAATAATAGATTTTTATGAGGCATGATATATTTTGTTTCTTGTTTTCAAATTGGTGGATCTCATGGATATTGTTTTGAATTTAATTTGATTTTATTTTGATTCTGACTTGTCCAGGAGTCCAAGTGATAAGTGTGGGGGAATTGATAGATTTAATATTTTCATTATTATTTATATGTTTTTCAATGATTTAATCCCTCCCAATTATTCAATGTTATTGTATTTGCATCATTTATGTGTTTTTTTGTGTATTTTGGGCTTAAATGTGAAAATGGGGTAATTCTGTAAAATTGGCAGTTTTATATAACTTCTGTTTTTTGGGAATAACATTTATAATAAGGATCCAATTGAATTGAATATTTTTTTGTAGGATTCCAATTCTTGTGGGCTTAAAATGTGCCTTATATACCAAGACCCAATTCGAAACCCAATGGTACAGAAAATTCAATCAAGTGGAGAAATCAGTTTGGCATATAGAATGGACCCCACTACATTAAATATGTAATATCTCCTTCATCCGAACTTATAATGAGGTTCTTCAAGCTAGTGTTGACAGTGGACTTTCAAGTGACGGTTCACATTAAATTTCATAAAATATAAATCTCATTAAGGCATCTTTTGGGCGCGTTCAAGTGGAGTGGGTGAAACAGTGTTTGGCATCCAGAAAAGTAATGGTCATTTATTTGGCCATATCTTTCTTTAAACCTGTATAATAACTCACAAAATTTTCGGGTCGATATAAAACTTCATTTACAACATTCTATAATAAGGGACCTGTGAGATTTTCAGCCTTCTGTTGGGCAGAACAGAGGCAAACTTCTGGAAGACAGAATCTGGAGCACCAAATATTATGTTCTTTGTTTTCTCTATTTTGTTCTTCTTAGCTTTGTAATGATTTCTTATTTCCCCTTACTCACAATTACCCTTACCATGGTGGGGTAAACATTTGTGTGATTGGGGAAGGAGAGGTTTTCCATGTTGTATTTCATGAGTTCCTTCTCTAAATGTTTTAAAATCCTCTTCTCTTTTGTGAATCAGTTTCAATTTCCTATAATAGTTTTTATTATCATGTACGACTGTATCTAATTTTAGACTATGTTGTCCATTTATATTTGGTCAATGATCAATATCCCCCTCCACTAGGTTCTGGTTTATAAATGATGGAATATACCAGGACTTAGTGGTGATGTACTCGGTGATCACTGATACGTTTGTGAGGAGTATTGAATGTTCTTGATTACTTGGGATAAACAAGACCCGATTGGGAATTGCCTAAGATAATTGGGGGTATTTTCTACAACTCTATTACACATTAGAAGTAGAGTAGACCAACATAAGGTTTTATTAAGGTTTATTCTCACATTTTTAATTGACCAAGGGAGTGAGAAGAAACGATCGTGGATTCTCACTCTTAACAATTTAGCAGAAGAGAATTGGATAAATTTGAACTATGATAGAATTACAAATGGAGAACCAACTCTAACCTAATCACCCTTATCATATAATAGTTTCAATTACTTTTTTTATCAATTTTTTCTCAATCTGTTTCTTAAACCTCTTTCATTCACTCTTGTATTTTCAAAATCAATCAATTTCTAAAAACAGCCTCACTTCTTTCTCTTATTTTAAGGTGACAGCTTAATTGTTGTTCACTATTCTCTAGAGACAACCTAGGATAACCAATCTACTACATTTTAACTTAGGTAATATTTGTTTTTGTCACACCCCACGATAGGCACGTGTCAGTATACTCTTAAAAAAGTGATTTGAGACCATTTGAATGAAAAAATAAAGACAACTAATAACCCAATGAATAAAATAAGGGGAGTTAAATATTGATGGTGGTTTTATGGGTTGACTTGAAATATCTATTTCACCCATGTATCTAGTGTTTATCAGAAGACAAAATTTGATGATTTGGAAGTTAGAGAAATAATCTTATGTAAATTTTGTATTATCGTAAACATATATCAATTGATGTTTATTTTAATGAATATTTGAGTGTATACACTATTATTATTCTTTATTTCATGAATATCTAGATCTTTATCTATTATTAGAGAAAGAAAAATTTTCTAGTGATATTGTGAATGCTTGTCTCATTATTTTAATAGTGTAATTGGTGGGAGTTAGAATAAAACCAATACCAATGGGATACTATTAAAACTATATGTATAGGATGATAAATTATTTCCTATTTTAATTTTTTGTTAATACAATAGTAGATAATCTATTAATTAAGATATAATTAAAACATAAAACGTTATAGGTACCCATAGTGGAAAAAAACATATAAAAACATTGTGTTCCTTGTGTTTACAATATTTCTACTTTTCCCATGAAATAATAACTTTTTATTTATATGAAATCATATAATAAAAAATAATAGTTTTTTATTTTTTGAAAAATAAATTTTAATCCATGTTTCAGAAATGATTCACCCCCACTCATTGGGGGTCCCATTATAAGGTCACCCTCGTATCTTTTTCATCATAGATTCATATTAAAATTTTTATTTTACATATATTGAGATGATAAAAAAATATACATAATCTAAAATAAATTAAGTAGAATGGATTGAATATGATCCACATAAACTACAATGATCATATGGATCAATTAATATTGGAGAATCTATAGGGTTTTCAATAGTGAGATAATAAATACTGAGATTATGAGTTACATATGGGTCTAATGAAAATATTTTTGAATTTTCAAATTTAAAACCCTTTATAAAGTCATGAGGATATATCATGTTATGTAATCAATTAAATATTATCATGAATATTTTTTATAGATATATATATCAAGAGTTGTGAAATATTGGAGTAACAAATTACCCATGTATCATGAAACCTATCTCTTGTCTTGTATATAATCTATTTTAAATAGAAATCTTTTTTAATATAGTATTTTTGGTAATTATATTCAATCCTTAATTCATTATATTCATCATTAATTATTATTATTTCAATAATATAACAATTCATCCTTCATTTTAAACACTCCAACACACCATATTCAAATATCAAATTAGTGAATTCATGTGTCTAAGGACATATCTCTTATATATATCTGATCAATAAAGTTCCAAGGATTTTAAATAATTATCAATCCATTATTGGATAATTTTAGGGAATATGGTCTTTTTTATTACATCGGAATTAAAAAAATTCACGATCTCAGTGTTCTCATAATAGTTTCATAAGATCATCCAATGACATTAGTCTAAATGAAAAAACAAATTGGGGGAAATTAACTTTTTGTTAATATAAGTTAGGTGGTGTATGTATTTTTATCATGAACCTGATTATATTTTTTACATCATTTCCTTCCATAAGTTGTTATTTATATTATTTATATGGTTTACATTTTAATATATTCTTATATATTTAGAATTAATTTATAGAGAATGACCACTATAATATATTAGGTTAGATTTATTTACACTTCATCCTATGATGTTTCATTTACTATGTATTTACATTAATGTATGATCATAATATTGATATTATATAATAGAAAAAATAATAATCAAAAATCACTAACCAAATTCTATAAATATTCACATTATGGATACTCATTTCAATAATTAGTCTCATATTAAATTTAAATTACCAATTTTTTTACAATGATTTTTTTATTAGGTTGGTTTACTATGATTTATTTATTTAATAATGAATTTTATAAAACTTGTTTTTATTTAGATTTTCAATTGATCACCCTCTTGAATCTTTCTAAATAGACTTAAAAATATATTAAACTTACATTTATTATAAGATTTATTAAGTGATTTCCTCTACACCATAATGTTTCTAAAGAAATAATCTAAATGAAATAACACTTGTATGTTGTCATTTCTATGTACCGTCATATATTTCTACATTGTAATAAAAAAAATACTCATCAATATCAACAAAAAATGTCATATAAAGGATCGAGATAATACTACAACATATTGGAATTAAGGAATATATCATGAATCATATATAACTATGAAAGTTGAACCAAAAAATAAGCTACCACTAAAAATCTCTCCAATATATCATATATGTAAATAAATATAGGTGGTGAATGACCTCTTTTTCTCCAAAAACCTCTTCTACAATTATAATGTTATTATAATAATGAATTAACCCCAATTAAAATCATAAACAGTTTATTCCTTCAATATTCATAAGATTTATATTTACTCTGACTATTCCTCCAATAATATTGAATAATATAAACACTCTTTATCATATCATACACCATAGTAAGTACAATAAAACATACCTCTAAAATAATAATTCAATCTCGTGGTAAATAAAATGAATTACCATATAAAGCCTTATAACGTTCTATTCCAATTTTATAATGATAACTATTATTATTTAAAACAACAACCAATGATAAATGATTTATTCATGATCCACTACTATCAATATTATACACTCTTAAAATATCATCTATAATTATAATTATTATAATATTTTTTACATCATTATATAGTTAGAATAAAATCCTATGGTGTAATAAAGGGACAAAATAACATTGTATTCATCACTGAATCTGTGATGAAAAATGAGTGTCCTGACCTAAAGTTATTATAATTAGACCTTTTTTATGTTTCATATCCATGATCATATAATATTTGATTTAAGTTCAACTAAAATAAATTCATTAATCAATAATAAATTATTAGAAAACTTTTATATATCTATAATAACGCATATATTGATATACCATTCGATATAGTGATATAATACAAAAACAAATTCCATTCAAATATCCATCCACATACATTAGTGAATAGAAGGGGAATTTAAAAACCCCATAAAAACATGATTTTTTATTTTCACCATATATAATATAAGTAATCCAAATAAAATATCATCATTTTATTTGATAATCCAAGTCCTCTATAACAATTTCATCAATAGTTGGTACATATTTGATATCCATTATTGTACCACCAAATATGAGTTATGAAACTCAAGAAAAACTGCATCATATATCCTGTGGGGAACATATTGTTTCCTATGGAATACCATATGATTCTCTTTACACTATATCACCCCACTAATAAGAACAATATTGTATGTTTAATCAATCTGTAGCTCTAATATGATGTCTCCCAATTGAGACTCTAAAAAATATTGTACCAATGGATATGATTTTGTTATCTAATTGGGATATAAATTCCCATGAATATCTTCAAATTCATGGTATAAATATTATAAAACCCCAATAATTTAATATTCCCCACTCCCCCACTGATCGACTACAACATAATGATTTTGTTTCAATACACATCTCCCATATCCATGTTTTCATTGATATATTAGATCTCAAATGCCATATTTTTAAGGCAATAAAACTTATCATGTCTATAATAATCTATTGTACATCTAGAAAAATATTTTACATAAGTTATCTTAATTAATCTTAACAATAATGAATTTTCAATAAATTTAATTCCTCTACATATTATTTGAATACAACATATTTTCATACACCAAATATTGAGTTGTAATGTAATATTCATGAAGAAGTAACACTAACATCCCATATTCAGTGAATTATCTATCGTTTATAAAGATACATATAAACCATGATGAGATGAATCATAATATATCCTATAAAGAATAAAATATTCCTGTAATTTATTATTTATATCACTCATAAAAATCACTTCAAACTATTTAAAATAAATATAACATTAATGCATAATTGTTAAGGAAATAATATTCTTAACTAAGATCACTATTGCCTTAATAAGAAACTTATATAATAAAGAATAAATAATTACTATAAAATTATAAGAAACTTAATTAAATAGAAACATTCTTTAGTGGGTTCCATACATTAATTACCTAAAACTATATAGGGTAAACTACAAATCCACTATAAAAAATAATGGAATAGAGGACATGTGTGTCTCATTTATATAATCAAAATTTAATCATATGCCAAAAATAATAATCTATTCATCTAAACAACAATAATATCTATATTCATTTTCCAGGATCCTCACCCATATAAAATTTATTATAGATATGATCAATGAAGTCTATAAAAAATCAACAAGATATTGTAAAAAACAAATTCATAATCCCTATAAACACAACTAGTTCATTCTTAATTGATATTTGTATCACTACAAATAAAAAATTACCATAAAATATTAAAAATTATTTATTAGGGATTTTGTATTATTTGATCATAATAGGGTGATATATAAATGATAAAACAATAATAATAAAATAAAAAACCCCATTAAATTGATAAAAACATGTATCTCAAGAAGGGGATGATTACACTTTTGTATCACATGGTTAAGTCAACAATAATATATATACATTATTAATTTTTTACCACATTAATTGTAACCAATATTAGTGAATCCAATAGTGATAGATGTAACATCCCTAATCCGAATCACACTCAAAGGTGCCTCGTACCCAATTGGACACATGGTCTCAAGCGCATTTCCACAAATGCCAATGGATTCTGACTAGAAAAGTGGGCCTATATGTGATAGTGGGGAAACTATTTGATCAATGTAAGAGTATAACATAGTAGAATACAATAATAAATCAATAGCATAAGTAATAATACCATAAAATAGAGGTAAATATGAGAAGACTAATAATATAATTAACCAGAAGTCATACCATGCAATAGATGATTCTCAATGTTACATATTCTAGAAAAATATCCAAAATAGATCACCGTATAGAAATAAATGATATATGTTCTAATAGTAAAAATGAAAAAACTAAACTCAAAAGCATCACAATCTTCAGCTTTGTCCCAGGCTTTCCAGCTCATAAGTAGCATATCAAGTACCTTTAGAAAGACACTTTCCATTTCAACACCTACAACAATAATATTTTTTTGGGCCCAAAAACATGACCAAAATATTTTGTGAGACTAAATGCCACTAGGATACCACCCATGGTTTGTGCCGATATGTCAGTGAATATATATAACTTTTACTATACAATAGTGATAATATAATGCAATAATGTAACCAAAATTAAATAGTCCTATAAGAATTGTTTTCTATTTCTAATAATTTCATGTTCAATAATAATTTAATTACATTGAATTATATAATTTTTGAGAGATATCCAGCCTAGGCCCGATGATCCCCATGTAAAATTAAGCACGTAAAATGCCTTATAAGTCCATCCAAGCAAGCATAAGTAAATTCTGAATCCAAGATTGTTCTTTGTATTGGAAAACACAGCAAAAGACATTCCATTTCAATGTTCAATTTACTATTTGAGCCTTTCCTTGGCATTCCTAATTTGAAATTCAAATATCACTCCAGGTACAGTTCCAAAAATAACTTTAAAGCTCCTTACAACATTCCTCTCATTAACCCAACATCACTATAGTTGTGATAACCATATATGTCAACTATACCCATCCCTGGAAGTCTTATAAATAATCCCCAACTATCACTCATGAAAAATTAACATTTTTAATAGTGTCTATTCATGACATCCATCAATGATCCATGATTCACTCAGCATATATGTAAAGCCTCCATGAGTCTGACCAACACATATGTGGATCGCTCACAGGTTAAACCTAATAACCCATTTTTTATCCATAGAATTCTAAATTGAATCCAGGGTTCACCCCAATTTATAAGGTACAATATTCATACAATCCCTTCCATGTAATTCTAGTTGAATCCATGTTTCACCCTTTTCTATTTACCCTTTAATCATTCAAGAATCAATTTGACATTTCATTATGAATGAAATGGTCAAAACTCTAAATCATCCAATATAACTCATGAATGAAAAAACATCCTAAGTATTTTCCTTTCAATTTCTCACAAAGATCAATTATCATAATAATAAACCCATGTAAGATAAACTATTACATGGTTTAATCAATAATAAACTCACATGTGCACATATCATATAACATGAAAATCATGTAAATTAAACTGTTACATGGATTACACATTCGTAAATTCACATGGGAACAATTCATATAAAAAGCCTATCATGTAATCTAAACCATTACAAGACCATAAAATTACCTAACACACATGGTAAGGTTCACAATTAGACCAAAACCTTCCAAACATGCTTAAACAAGCATATGCATAACATGGAGAAATGATGAAAATCACTATTCCAAAACCATTAGTAAAAAATAATTACAATTAAACATAGTGGAAATTACATTATAAATTCAATTCATTTTTAGCAACCCAATAGGGGAAAAACAAGGGATTCCTCATACGAATCATAGGCCAAAAAGTCATTCAAGGGAAACACATAGATGGGGTGGCACCTAATCAAGGTAAAAAAATCATAAAAATGATACAAAACACTTAATCAATTGCATAAACAACATTATGAAATAACAAAAGGAAATTATCATTCAAGGGGACACCCCAAAAAATCGGAATGTGGCACTCCGACATATATAAATAGATTCAAAATTAGCGAAAATCACAATACCAACTACCTTGTACTCGTACAACTCTCCTCATCGAACTCCAGCCTCTATTTCAACCTAGAATAGATTAGATATACAAGATGATCATAAATGGCCATGATTCGATAACAATGTCAAGAGAAGAAATCACGACTACTGGATCAAGTAGAATCTGGAACTCATCGTTGGGATTTCAATGCATCCAATGGTATTCAAATCGGAGTTCGGAAGATGAATTTGGAGGGAAATATTTCTTTGGTACAGCTGTTTGTGAACCTAGAGTGGTCCCTCTATCAATCTAACAAAACATGATTCTACTTCCATTTCGTACAAAAAAATGTAAAATTATATGACCTTTACTTGAGAATACATACATTGTATATGTCAATTTTTACCTTCTTTTGATGACAACCCTTCCATGTCATAAAAGGTCATGTCGGCATCTATTACATGGCATGTACTGGGATTTCACAGCATGTAACCCCTAGTCACATTGTCTTACAGTACTATAGACAACTCTAGGCGGGTTTTTCCTCCTTTTTATTTTGTACAAACTGAAAATAAATGATCTATACCTCGATGGAAGAACTAGATTTTTATACACTTTTACCCTTAAAGGCATTTATATTCGAATTTCCCTTCCGATGGTGATGAATAAATATCAGATAAAAACTCTTGCCACTACAGTCCAACATCAGCGACCCTCTCTCAGGTCTCATCTTGTACTTGGTCATGCTTCCATAGCACTCATACTAAAAGAAAAGACCATCCATAAAGAACCTCTGTACTATGATCCAAAATTCATATAGGATGTGTTTCAAGTGACAAATATACCTATAAAACAACCTCCTTGGGCAGAAAAGTGTGAGACAAGTCTGAAAAGTAACATCACAATTGAAAAACAAGGAAGACATCGTGCATAGCCCAATATCTCATCCAAATCTAACCCTGTCTCCTGATCCTCTTTGGTCCCAACCTCAGTGAAACACATTGTAAAACTTGATCTCCAACATCAAACTCGAAAGATCATCTATGGAGATTAGTGTATGATTTATGATAATACTACACTGTATCCATCTTCTTACGAATGAACTAAACCTACTCGGTGGTCTCTTGGACAAGAAAAAGTCCTAGCATAGCTGCCTCTCCGACCCCTGCCAACATAGGGGTGATCGGTAGAGTATATAGTACAAATCCTCATATAGACCCATCTGAATAGTATCCTGAATGATATTGTTATAGGTGAACTCAACTAGGGTTATGTGTCTCTACCAAGAACCCTATAAATCCATGATGCATGCCCGTATCATGTCCTCCAACACCTGAATCATTCTCTCTCACCGGCCATCTATCTGGGAGTGGTAAGTTGTGCTCATAAGCACCTGCGTACCCAATTCCCTCAACACCCTTTCTGGAAATAAGTAATAAACTAGACATCCCTATCTTAAAAAATTATTTTCAGGTCCAAATTCACTCATACAATCTCACAGGTGTAAAAACTCTTAATCTAATCAGCACTAATCGATTACGAAATCAGTAGGAAATATAAATTATTCATGAGCTTGTTAAGAACAACTCACATGACATTGTTTCCATGATGAATCCACTATTAGAAACACCGCAAAGTATGCCCCAAACAATTCTTGTGATGCTTCCAGTGTGATTTCCTTTAACTGGGAAAACAAAAAAAACATATTTGGTCATAACAACGGCCTCACAGCATGGAACGGTATAACCCTGATCGACCTCATCAAAATTGGTCACATAAACTTCCATCAAAATGAATTGGTGAATTTCCTACCACAACCACCTTAAATTGGAAATGTGTTCAATATGGTTCACTAAAACCATACATGAGGAACAATAATTATAACACATCAAACAATCAATGGATGACTTATCTCAAAAACATAGGGCTTAGGAGACCAGCGTGTTGAAATATAAACAAACCACCTTCACCCAAGAAACCACATGCCCACAACAATCCCATTCACTGAAGCCAGAATGTATCTTTCATTGAATCTCCTTTTTCAAACCATACCCTGAGAATTTAAAATGCTCATGTCACTACATGATTAAAAGTAAAATCTAGATCCATCCCATATGAATCATTACCTATTTTTAAGCATCACATCCAAGCCCTACTATAAGTTTGATAAAACCTTAAATTCATCAACCTAGAGTCCAAGGTACTCCCCAAGGTGGTTTATACTCTGAATTATAAGTGATATGTTGGTACAAGGCCAAAAATTCATATAAGAACACTAACTGAACCTAGAGTGTCATCTGACTCATGGTGACGTCATGGAAAATGGAAAGCTTCTAGTACACAAAACAAAAAATAGATCAAGAACTAGCCTAATGGATTTTGACTATAGTGCGGTGTGTAGTTTATTATCTCATAGTGCATCTAGGATTACATCAATATAGGGGAAATGATCATCTATTAATAAATATCACACTAAGAGGATATCAAGGATTACCAAAATAGGACAGTTGAAGAAATATTGGTCGTCCTCCTAAAAGAAACTCACCTTCACTCTCTGAAACATCATCATTTAACCAACCATAATTCTTTTAACCCAAGACACTTACATGATAGCTCACGCATAACAACTGAGGTCCATCCATGATCATCAGTTCCACACAAGGGCTACACAGAATTTTAACAACAATAATTTCATGCTTCCAAGCAAGCATGAAAATGAAATAAGACTTACAAATATCATAGGATTTAAAGTAGAATCAACCATTTTAAAATAGTCCATGTTTGTGATCCTTCTTCATGGATGGAAACATTTAAATAGAACCTTCATGTCTCTCTCCACCTTATAGTATCTTAGAAATAAAAAATAAATAAAATCTACTCTCAAATGCGCTAGTTCAGACCCATTCTAAGTGCACATTTTTCATTCCCTCAACTGTGTCCACCACATCATATCAAATAGAATGAATGTTGAAATTAAACCGACCTAAATGTCAAAACAACATCATCGAAGAAATCCTCATGAGTAGTGGGACAAATTTGGTTCCATAACTCTAAGGTCACACTACTTAGAGATTTCTTGAGAACATACACAACAGATCAAATCTCAATAACTTGACCTAAATAAATGACGCTTTTTAGAATTTATCACTCAATGGGTGCCACATATTTCAACATATACCACATAGAAGTTAGATGTGAAAATTGAAAATTCTACATACTATTCATAGGTTTTCCACCCTATGCATCCTTGTACCAGAAGGCTCTCATAAGAACTATCTCAAAAGAACATTATCTCCACAACCATTTAAATAGATGAAAATATACAAGGTCAACCATCACTTAAGAAATGAAAGGATCATATGACTTCAAAAGTAGGTGACCATGCTTGAGGCGTGTCTAAACTACTAAACCAAGCAATATTTAATGCTTTTTCCCACATCAGGGGTCAAGATACAAAAAACACCCATCCAAACAATGGTTTGCTTTCTAAAAACCAAACGACCTACCAGGGACAACCACACCTGAGTGGAACCAACATCAGAATGTTCGTAGAAGATATCAAGGCACAATATCTAAGGGTGTTAACTATAATGAGATATGCCCTTATGAAGAATAATCATCGACCCCAATCACTAGGTAAAACAAAAATGTTCCCACTAGGCTCTAGAGGCCTTTTTATTTAAGCTGATTCTAAAATAAAAAAGACTATGGATGATAACTCATGTCTCTGTTCAAAGGTAAATCTACAAAATAGTTAAACTACTCTTAAAAGAGGGTCTACAAAAGGGTGCCACATTTGGATTCAAATTAAATCCTTTTTACTAATTATTTTCTTCCCTAAACATTTGATAGAATTTTATGAAAACCTCAAGAACATTTCTATAAAACTAGGAACTTGGAAACAAGATTAGATAACAGGTCAAAGAAAAAATTAAAGTTTCATCAACTTCCTTTTAAAAAATTTAGCAACCTTGACCTTCCATAAAAAACAACAATTTAGTATGCCTTTTCCTTTTTGTCAAACAAGACGACCTACATGTATCTTTAAAACCTAGAAAATATCACAGTTCAAAAGCATAGATATCAGTATAGGATAGGTTAATACCTTCATCTGGGCACTTGCCCCTCTTCCTGACCCATGGGTCATGTCTAGGTGTCAAAAAACGAGAGATACTACCAAAAAACAACTACTAAGGTCTGGTCTAGTCAAGTCAATTAGTGAGAGGTATCTTACGTGGGGTCCTCTAGTTGAACACGAGTCAATGCATCGTACACAAGATCCTTATATAAAAAGTAAAAAGTGGTATCTTATAAGGGATCCCCAAATGATGAACAATAGACACATCCTACAATAGGGATCCTAAAAAATGGTACAAAATATAGGGATCCTACAAGGGAATATCTAGAATAGAATAGTTCATAAGAGATAGTTCACAGCTTATTTTAGATCATATGTCCCAACTTGGTTGGTCCGAACACCTATTCGATCTTTCACACCATTGTCTCACTCTTAGGAGACAACTAAAAATAATGACTAGATGAAGAAACTATCCATTAGATACAAGCACCAAAACACCCCTTAGAAGTCATCCGAATTTTCCATGGGATTCACCATCATTCTCTACATGTAAAACTACTCATAAAGGCCTATTTGTAGGTCCAAAACTAAAAAAGGTGAAGTGATATAGGAGAATAGAACCCTAAAAGGATGCCAAAAGAGGATTGCATGGTATATAGACACCATACATGGCATGTAACCTCAAGCTCTCACATGGGTGTATACTTCTGCCAGCCTCGGCATGTGGAAAACCCAGATACATGACATGTAAGGCTGGTACATGGAGTATAGTCAAGTATCCCCTTCTAGCCATGTACTTTTATGTGTACAAGGCCACATGGGGTATACCTGTGTAAAACTACCTGGTGTGTACATTAAAGTCCACGACCTGGACTATCAAAGAACCACCATTCCATGTTGTTTCACACATGGCCAGAAACATGGTCAACTACCACATGGAGTCTACTCAAAGTACACAGTGTGAACATAACAAGAGTATGTCTTCCCTAATATAACAACACATAGATTGTGTTCATAGAACAACATTCCTTACTGTCTGGGTTTCATAGTAGGAAATCACTAAAACATCCTCAATACCACAATTTTGGAAATTTATTCCGAAGTTATTTCAAATTCTAATCCACGGGGGCCCATAATCCATGTGAATAAAAGCATGGAATCCACCTGTAGCCCATTATAACATGTTTTAATACAAGTACAGAACATGATCCACCAAATTTTGATCCAAGAGGGCCCATAAACCTCAAGGACCAAATATTGGCATCCATTCAATTAGAACCGTAACAAGTGCCAAAAAACCTATTACAAAAACATGTATATATATCATGGTACCAATCAAAATAGTATGAAAATCTAGCGTGACCTATATTACAACAGAATGCAATCATTAATGCTCTCTAAAAGGAATGGAAAGAATACACGGCATGTGTTTTGTAGAAAGTGTCTATATGATGGATGAGATGGAATATGCTAATCTCATCAGGTTTCAACGCAATATGAAAATAATGAAATCAATAATAAAAATACAATATAAGTGCATCACTAAATAGTTAAATTTAATCAATTTTAATAGCTCAAAATCCAAGAATCACAATTCAATTCGAGGTAATTTGTCTTTTCCAAGTACCCAGGGTAGCTACTCCCAGGAATAACTAATTTAAAAATTCCATTTTATTTCTATGTATTCCCATAATTTCTAAACAATAAAAAAACTAGAAAAGAAATTCTCTCATACCTCTATGTAACATCCTAGATCCCGATGCCACTTAATGGTGCCCCCTATCTGGTCGGCCCCATGGCCTCATGCACATTTCCCCAAATGCGAGTGGATTCCGCCATGAAGCGAGGGCCTAAGTGTGTTAGTGGGGAAACTATTCCCTCATTAGTATAGTATAACACAATGGAATATAATAATAAATAAATAGTTGAAGTAGTATTACCATAACACATATGTAAACAACGGAAGACTAACAATAAAGAACCAGATGTCATAGCATAAAAAAGATGATGTAACATTTTGCATATTCTAGGAAAACATACAAAACATGTCACACTAAAGTAATACATGATATGACTACTAACAGTACAAATAGAAAAAAAGAAACTCAGAAGCATCAAAAGCCTCATCTTGGTCCCAGGATCTATTAGTACTAATAAGCATATCAATTACCTATATAAGGGATCTTTCCCTTATCAACTACTGAAACAATATAATCTTATTAGGCCCAATAACATGACTGAAACATGTTGTAATAATAATTTCCAATCGGCAACCACCAATGTTTTTTGCAAATCTATCAGTGAATATATATAATAGGCTATGTACAATAGTGAAAATAACAAGCTTGGATGTACTAAATTGTTGATTATCATTTGATAATTGGTTTCCATTTATAATAATTTGATGTATAATAATAATTTAATTACATTGAATTATATAAGTCTTGAGATATCTGTCCTAGTCTGAATGATCCACGTATAAAAGTAAGCACAAAAAATGCCTCAGAAGTCCATCCAAGAAAGCATTAGTAATGACTAAATCACTGCTTGTGATTTGTCTTGGAAAATGTGTCATAATATATTCCATCTCAATGTTCAATTTAAAACCAATGACCATCCATTAAATTCTTAATTTGTAATTCATTTATAACTACAAATAAAATTACCCCAATATCTTACAAGCCCTTTGTAGTGTTCCTCTCACAAACCTAACACCACTCTAGGTGTGGTAACCATATATGCCAACTAAGCATGTCCCTGGATATCCTATAAATAATCCCCATGTATCACTCATGACATATGAATATTTCCAATAATGTCTATTTGTGGCATCCCTCAATCACTCAGTATATATGTAAAGCATCCATGAGCCAAACTAACACATATTTGGCTCGCTCACGACTTAAACATAATAACCCCATTTTTTCATCCATGGAATTTTAACATGAATCCATGGTTCACCCCAAGGTAGAAGGTAAATTATTCATATGTTCCCATCCTTAGAATTCTAATTGAATCCTTGGTTAAACCATTTCTATTTGCCCTTTAATCATTCATGATTAAATTTAACATTTTATTAGGATTGCAAAGGTCAAAACACCAAAACATCCAATATAACTCAAGAATGAACCAACCTCATACGTATTAGATTTTCAATTACTCACATGGAACGATTCCCATAATATGAAACACATGTCAATTAAATAATTACATTTCTTAATCATTAATAAACTCACATGGTCGCATGTCATATAAAATTCAACTCAGGTAAATTAAACTATTACATGGATTACACATTAATAAATTCACATGGGAACAATTCAAATTACAATACTATCATGTAATATAAACTTTTACAAGGCCTGAACATAACCTAAATCATATGGGAAGGTTCAAAATAGAGAACAACATTCCAAATATTCTTAAACAAGCATTTGCATGACATAGGAAAAGGGGAAATCACTAATCCCAAACCCTTAGTCAAAAAAATTTATATTAAACACAATTTCAATTACATTATAAATTCAATTCATTTTTAAAACTCAATAAGTGGAAAATATGGCATGCCTCATAAGAATTCTAGGCCAAACGGCCATAAACGGTCATACAAGGGAAAATACACCCAGGGGTCGCCCCTGATAAAGGTAAAAACCATGAAACATGCTTCAAAACAAGTAATCAGTTATCTAAACAACAATATACAATAAAATTATGAAATTATCATTAAATAAAACACACTAAAAATGAGATAATGATACTCTTTCATATATAAATAGCTTGAAAATTTAAGAAAGGCATGAGAACACCTACCTGGTACTCATATAACTCACCTCATTTAGCGTCGGCCTCTAATTTTTCAAAGAACGGGGGAGGTATACAAAATAAGCATAATATCCAATGAATATATAAATAGATAGAGAGAAGAAATCACGATGAACAACTCATGTTGAATTGAGGACTCATTTATAGGTTTTTAATGCCTATGGTAGTGTTTAAATTGGAGTTTGGATGAAAAATCGAGAGGAAAATCATCATCCCACACAGTTGTTCTTGAACCCGGAGAAAGCCCTCCATCCTTATGTTAAAACATGAGTTTACATCCAATTTTAACAAAAAAATACATGGCATCTACTTGAGAATACATGTCTTATGTATGCTGATTTTTCAATTCTTCTACTAACATCCATTCCACATCAAAAAAGGTTCTTCTGATATTCATTACACTATTTGTACTAGGATTACACGTCTTGTAACCCCCAGTCACATTGTGTAACAGTCCATCAGCCAACACTAGGCATTTTTTTACTCTTTTTTCTTAATTAAGACCCGAAATAAAAAGATTTGTACCTCAACGTAACAACCAGGTTCATACAATAGACTATTATGAATAAAAAATCTTGAATAATTCCACAATTTTTGTACATAATTATGGTATCATCTCAAGATTCATATGATATTCATTCATTTAAATAGGAAAAATAATATGATAAAGTTGAATCCCAAACCCAACACTCTACTATGGAGGTAAACACATAACCACCTTTAGAAAGAACATCATCATAATTCATAAAAATTATTGGAAATTTCTTTAAAACTATATTAGATTCAAAAAAGTGCCAAATTATAAAATTGAAAATTTATAATCTTATTCCTAATATATTTCCTCGCAAAACAGAAATATCTTTCATTAATAAACACCACAACACCTCCATCCCTGTTAGAAATAACACCCCTCACATGATAGACATTAAAAAGACCTCATATAGATATAAACAAATCAATAATAAAATAAAATAATATTTCTTCACCCATTTTATAAATAGAGTATATGATATGATATTTCATCCCACATCCATTTCAAAAAAAATATATCCATGAAAATCTTATTTGACCTTAAATTAGAGTAGTCATTCAAACTATCTTTTGAAGCTTATCTACCTATGTTTCTTACCCATGTACTTGGGAAAAGATAATAATGAAATTAAAATAATTTTTATTAGTGAAAAAAAATAAATAATATATTAAATGAAAAATATACCTCATACCATTTATTATCCCTAAACCTTTTAAACATATATAGCTATGTATTATTCTATATTGACTCTTCAAACTTGTCACCCTGAATTCCTATATATACCTCCACTATATTTAGATCTCTATATATAATCACATTATTCTCATCCATGCACTAGTGCAAAAATAATTTTTTATGTCGGTTATTTTTCATTTTTTATGTCGGTTTTTAGCCGACGTTAATACGGACGACGTTAAAAATATAGTTTTTTATGTCGGTTATTTAAAAACTGTTGTAAAAAACGTAACATCGAGGTGTTTTACATGTCAGTTATAAAATAACTGACGTGATAAACCATTTCCTAGGGGTTTATCACATCAATTATTAAAATAACCGACGTTATAAACCCTCCCTGATCCTTTATCACGTCGGTTATTTTATAACTGATTTGAAAAACCAGTGGGGGGGTTTATCATGTCAGTTATTATATAACTGAAATGATAAACCAGTGTGGGGGGTGTTTATCACATCGGTAATTAAATAACTGACGTTAAAACCTATTCCACTGGGTTTTATCATGTCGGTTATTTTTAATCGACGTGAAAAACTAGTTGGGGGACGGTTTATCACGTCGGTTATTAAATAACCAACATGATCAACCCCTGGGAAATGGTTTATCATGTTGGTTATTTAATAACCGATGTGGTAAAGCATTTTCCCAGGCCTTTATTACTTCGATTATTAAATAACCGATGTGAAAAACCATTCCATAGGTATTTATCATGTCGGTTATTTAAATAACTGATTTGATATACTCTTCCCCATTCCTTTATCACGTCGGTTATTTTATAACCGACGTAGAAGACCAATTTTTTTGAAATATAGAAATGAGTCCTCTGATTTCCCTAGAAACAACTAGAAACCAAACCAAGAATTCATACTAGAACAACAGAAGTAAACCAAAACAAGAACCAAAGAAAAATTAAGCATTTACATTGATAACATTTAAAACATGCAATGTCAACTAAAAATAACTTAAATCCATCCAAAACAATCACCAAATACATAATTACAATTGCAATTTTAAAAATTACATTTTACATTACAAACAAACTAAAATCCTATAAAACCTGTACAATAATTTGACCATTCCACTTGTAAGTGTTTGACCTCTTGAGCACTATACGGATTAGGTTCATCAAATAGCTACAAAGTTAATGGAAAATAGTTAACATGTAAAATTAATAAATAAACTGAAATATTGTGTGAATGTTCATAAGAAATTATAACCTGGTCAAACTTCAAAAGTGTTCATGTTGTAATTATTCCATAAATAAATCTTAACTTATAATATCTGAATTCTATGAAGCCTTGTTATTTATGAAATTTCTATTTAAATGAGATTCAATTAAATATATATTTTTATGGAATACATCCAAAATTACAAATTATAAATGGATATTTACCTTCACTTATAAATATTTGATCTTGGCAGCCCTTTTGTTTGTAGGTTTTTTAAAGTTTTTCCATCCCCTGTTAGAAAATAATATGAATGAGATAAATTTAAAATTCATTTTAAAGTAAAAAAATATTTGGAAATTGAAACTTACTTCTCCAACAAATTCTTAAAACTTTTCCACGCATCACCATAGACATAGCATATCCAATATAGTGTTTTCTCCCTTGAACAAAAAACACTAAACAAACAATGATCACTGATATAAAGGAAAATTTTAGGTTATTAGTTTTTTGTTAAAAGAGATAGAACACTATAATATATATGTTTCATACCTATCACAACAAGGGATCATCCAACACTGTGTGATAATATTTTGTTGAAATCTTTCAGCAACAGAAATTTCTCTTTCTTTCTCATCCAATGAATGTGCATCAGGGGAAAGAAAATGTGGGTCCATGAACCCATATACACCTGCCTAGTCATTCCTCTCACACATTTTATAAGGATACCTAATACAAAATAGAAATAAGTACCCATTTTTTATAAATTTAACACAGGGAAAAAACTGTGCTAAGACTTACATGGAAACAATATGCACCACTTTGACGCCCAACTTGTATACAGTAACAAGCTCCATGATATCATTTTTCAAAATTCCCACATTTATTTCACATCCAGAAACATGTCCTTCCAATGGAAATGAATAATGATCCGCTAATAAATTTTAATATCTTTACAATCTGTTAGGACTACTAGAATATGTATCTGATGTCATAGTCATTTGTCTTTGTTGTTGCCTATAAAGTATTTCTTTACCTTTAAAGTATTCCTGTAAATAAATTGATAAATATGTTAGCTTTAAAATTCTAAAACAACTTTATTAATAAATAAAATATAAGATATAACGCAGATACCTCTACGGTAATGACTCACACATGTCTGGATGACCAAACTAAAAAGTGGTCGATACTATGTCCAATTATCGTCCCCTCATCTATAGGTACTGGAACTCGAGCTGATATATCAATAATATCATGTACGGTGACCCTATGCTACTCTACCTCTAACTTCTGATGATGAACCGTATCTCCTATATAATATACCAGCCCATATGACACTATATGATGGTGAGGATCATCAACATACAACTCACCATAAGTAGAAAGTTGTGGTGAAGGAGTAGGATAGAAAATGGGGTACGCAGGTTGAGGTAGAGAAATGGAGTCCTCAGGATGAGGTGGAGGAGTGGGAGATAGTGCTATACGTAAGGGAGTGGGATCTACTTCCGGAGGTGGAGGATAAAAATGGGGTCTTTAGAGGGAGCTGGAGGAGTGGCAGCTATAGTATGAAATTGAATTTGCATGCCTGCAAATATAGACTGTACTAATGCTCTGATCTTTTCCTCCATCATCTCATTAATATTTTAAACTTCTACCTCCAAAGAATCTCTTTTTTTATAAACACCCTCAATGGAAGACGTTGAAGAACATAGAAACACTTTTCTTACCAATACACCTGTCGGGTATCCTCATACACGACCTGGGTGTTTGGGCTTTCCCAATGCTTTAGATAAAATAGCATGCCTCCTAGAAGTTGTAAACGCCCCCTATGTGCTCTGATCCTCAAGAGAATCTTGTATCAATTAATTAAAAAAATTATTTATTCAAAGAATATAAATATTATAAAACAATTTAAATAAATAAAATAAATATCTTACAATCCTATCAGCTACGCTCATCGATTCATTTGAATGATATTTCCACTTTTTTCCCATCTGATCCCTCTTCCATTTTTCATGTCTAGATGGCGGGGATGGAGGAACAACCTCTCCTGAGCATGAAGACTCATTTATATGTTTTTCTAATTTTTATTCCATCATTCGTTCTTCCAATAATGTATACCCTGCCCGAGATAAGCTCTGAGGGTATAGATTTTTATCTTGGATCTCCTAAGTAGATTTCCATATTTGCTGTAAATTGACAATAAAAAATCATTTAAAATTTATTTATGAGTTCATTTATATAAGAAAACTCATAAAAGGTTAAATTTCACTTATCAAAAATGATTCTTGTCTCCTACTTTGAACAAATTTTCTCTATGTGTCTTCATCTATGAAAGGATATATACGACATGGATTGTCATGATTTCTTTGAACATAAATGAAATCAGATGTGAGGGTCTATTTTAAATCCCTTTATCTTCTAGATATCATCGATAATCATTTCTTCCTGAGTCCTCCAGTGTCAGGAATATCAAATGTCATATAATAAAGAAGAGAGTGTTTATATTATACTATATTTTTTGAATGATAAGTCAAACACTAGAAAAAGATCCTACCAAAATAGTCTCCCACAACTGATCTTTTATCATTTCTTCCACACTTTTCCAATCATTGTACAATATGGTAACATTTCTATTGCCTTGAGTTGATACAAAACTCTTAAATTTTTTGGCCTTTGGATGTCTTGGAATTTAATTTTCATCAAATTCAACTACCATCCTCTGGTCCTGGGCATGAGAAACTTATAATTTTGGTAAATGTGTGCTGCCACATTTACCAACTCTTGAACTCTTAATTGTTATGGGGCACATGAAGATGGTTGGGGAACATCAACAGTAGCATGTAAATGTTCCGCCCCAAAGGAATCATCATGTTTCTCACATTCAAAATCATGTGGTTGATCAATTGATTGATCTTTTATTATCCTTGAAATTAAAAAAAGAAACATTAATTCACAAATAAACAAATTCAACTATCACAATGGTAAACATGGTAAATACAGTTTATCATGATAAAAAATGGTAAATATTGTAAACATGGTAAACATAGTAGTGTAATTGGAATTTCAACAAAATCAATAAATATATAACTTACATAAAGGAAAACATGATAAATTATGATAAAATATGGTAAAAATGGTAAAATATAGTAAACATGTTAAACATGGTAAACTATGGTAAATTATAGTAAACATGGTAAACATGAGTTACCTATAATATTAGGAATGTACAAATGGATTGTTTTCCCAAATTCCTTTGTCATGATCATTCCTTATGCCACAAACCATGTCTACAACATGCTCATAATTATATTCTGCTAATCTTTCCATTGAAGTAGGGATATCACATAAATCATCATCTACATCAAGTTGATCCTCACCAACATATTGTTTTTTCCTTGTAAAATAATATACCGCTACATATCTGATTGATCAACAACATTGAAAATCTATTTTTCATGTGTTTCCAGAATAAAAGAATTTTTTGTGTCTTCAAATCTATTCAGATTAACAATTTTATTCCAAATTCATTGTGTCTCACACTGATGTTACTAACAAACCATTTTATGTTAAAAATAGGAACTTGAATTTTAAAGTAATAAACCTCCCATTCTTCTTCAATGACTCCATAATATGTAATGGATGTAGAAATTGGAATTTTTTCTTTAGAAGTCGAAAAATGCATTTCTTCTGCAAACACCAATACCCCACTATTCTGAACTGCACTTCTTTTGTCCTGAGCTTTCGTATGAAATGTATAGATGTTAATGTCATTCCTAGACCATGTTATCAAATTTAAACTTGGACCACCCACTAACCATCTTAACGTCTTTGAGATATCTGATCTAGCAAGTAGGATCTTTTTAAACCATGTCAAAAATGTTTTGTTGTGCTCATTCAAAATCCACATTTCATTCTTTTTTGGATGACATTGTTTCTACTCATTAATATTCAATGTGATAAATGATTTAGCATCAGCTATGTTATTCAAGATGTATAAATTTACCTTCTTCATCTGTTTAGTTGACAAATATTTGAATTTCATTCCACGAATCCCCTTTCCTTCAGTATTATGTTGTTGATGATGAGATATAGACAAACCTATGTACTCCACAGCAGACAAGTATCTCATAGAAAACTCTATAACCTCCTCATAAATATACTTTTAAATAATGGAGGCTTCATGTCGATAAGGTTTTTTAACATACCCCTTCAATATTTTCACATACCTTCCAAAAGGATACATCCAATTAAGATATACAGGTTCAAAAATCATTAATTCTCGAACTAGATAAACCATTAAATTCACCATTATATCCAAAAAGATGGAGGGAAATACATTTCCAATTGACAATGTATAGATGGTGCTTCCATTTCCAAAATGTTTAAATCAATCACATCAATCACCTTATTACAAATTGAATTGAAAAAATAACGGACCTTCTTTATAATCTTTCTGACATGGATGGGCAATATTCCATGTAATGCAACCAGTAGAAGTTGTTGCATCATGATGTAGAAATCATGAGATTTTATACCTATAAACTTCAAATCCTTCAGAGATACAAATATTTTTACATTTCATGAATTACATTTATTCACTTTGATATCATGAAGACACTAATAGAAGCTAATTCTCTCCCTCTTGGATAGTGTATGACAAGTCGAAGGAAGAAATGTTAGTTTTCCATCAGAAGTCGGAGATAACTCCAAATGTATTCCCATTTATAGTAACTCTAATCTTGAATTCAATACATCTTTAGTCTTTCCTTTAATATTTAATAGTGTTCCAATCAAACTATCACAGATATTATTCTCCACATGCATGACATCAATATTATGCTTCACTTCATGATATCTCCAATATGGTAGCTCAAAAATTATTGACCTTTTCTTCCATACATGTCTATCATTACCAGATTTATGTGTCTTTCCCAATGTCACATCAAGGTTTTGCACCCTCTCAAAATACTCATTGGGGGATAAAGGATTCAGAGAAATATCTAATTTATGTGACCCATTGTATGCCTTTTTTAGTCTCCTATATGAGTTGTCTATAGGTAAAAACTTTCGATGACCCATGTAGACTGTTTTCCTCTCATGATGCAATTGACAATATGAAGTCTATTGTTCGCAAATTGGACATGATTTATACCCCTTAACATTATATCCAGAAAAATTTCCATACGCTAGGAAGTCATTTATAGTGAACATAAACACTGCATGCAGTTGAAAATAATTCATTTTATAATAATCATACACTCTCATACCATCCTCCCATAAATGTTTAAAATCATAAATCAATGGTGACAAGAAAACATCAATATCATTTCTAGGTTTCTTTGGACCAGAGATCATTATACTCAACATGAAATATTTTTTCTTCATACAAACTTCAGGAGAGAGGTTCTAAATTACCAATAAAATAGGCCCTGAACTATGTGTGCTACTAAGACTTCGATGTGGATTCATTCCATCTGTGCACAATCCATGTCTGAGATTTCTAATTTCATTTCCAAATATCAGATACTGCACATCAATTTTCTTGCATTTTATAAAATCACCAGGATGATGAATTTTTCTATCACATATCCACACATCAGCATGCCATCTTAATCTTTTTGCATCATGTGAGTTAGCAAATAAATGCTTCAACTGAGGAATTATAGGAAGATACCAAAATACTTTGGCATGGATCTTTATAATCTCTACATCAACCTGTGCTTTTTCTTTCAACTTATACCGTGATCTCCCACATTTAGCACACTCTGATAGAAATTTTTATTCCTTCCTATATATTATACAGTCATTCAAACATGCATGTATTTTCCAGTATCCCATTCCCATCAGGTATAATATTTTTTCGCCTTATAATGTGATTCTGGAAGATTTTTGTCTTTTGGATGAATGTTTTTCAACAATTATAGCAGCTCCGTAAAACTTTTGTCACTCCATCCATGTTTCACCTTCAGGATAATCAATCCTAACACTGTCGACAAAACCTTAAAATTTATTCGACCAGGATACAATGGTTTTTCAGCATCACCATATAGACACACAAATGTCAGTTCTATCTCAATTTGTTCTACTGCAATATCACTAATCATTTTGTTAATTCTACTTGAGTTATCATCTTACAAATAATCATCATCAATAGATCTGACATTCTTTTCAGTTTCACCATGCCAAATACATGGTCTATAACTTGTATTAAAACCATGACAAATCAGATGATCCTTGATCTCTCTAGTTTTTAAATTCTTCATATTCAAACATTTTATTTATGGATAGAAAAAATGTCGTTGCTTGGAACATTTAATTTAGAAAATTCCAAAAAAAACATCAACACCTTCCTCATATTCATTACTCATTCGATGTGTCTTAATCCAACTTTGACTCAATATTACCTACAAAAAATATCAAAATTATACATCTTGTAAAGAAAAGAAAATTTTATATTTATATGAAAAATATCATAATTTGAATGCAAAACTATTTTGAAATATAAAAAAATAAAATCAAACATTTGTAAAAGTTATTATTTGTAATAACAAGAAAAAAAATTAAGAAGAAAAAAAACAAAAATCGTAAACATGGAATTATACAAAACCCTTGTTGGCTAAACCCATAATGACAAAATGACAATACAAAACCCTCAATGGCTCAACCCATAATGAAAAAATGATGTAAAATCTAGAATGTATTCACCACAGTTTTCATAATAGACAACCCTTGTTCATTTAAAATAAATAAATTTGATTCTATCCTCATATTAACTGTCAATATGCCTTGAAAACATAAATAAATAGGTGAGAAAATAGATTATAAACATGAACATTAGATTCAAAGTAAATGAAATAAAAAAATGAATTTAGGGCATCCTCAAAAAATAAGAAATGAAATCGGGGCGGGTTGAAATTCTTACATTGGAATTGCGAGTTGATCTGAAAGATTTGCTAATAATAAAGATGATTAAGGATCTAGATAAACTGATGTTGAGGTAATGAGTTATAGGTGGGTTTATAGGTTTTCTACATGAGAGAGAAGAGTTGCAAGCCGCAGATCGAAGAAAACAGATAAGCATATGGGTCCTGATAAATAATTTAAAGGGCTTATCACGTAGGATATTTTATAAATGACGTGATAAACCATCGAGCCTCGGTTTATCACGTCTGTTATTGTATAACCGACATGATAAACCACTTTTTTTAGTTTATCACGTCGGTTATAAAATAACCCACGTGATAAATCGTTTTTTAGGTTTATCACGTCGATTATTTTATAACAGACGTGATAAACCCCCAAGCCTCGGTTTATCACGTCAGTTATTTTATAACCGATATGAAAACCCACTTTTTTTAAGTTTATCACGCCGTTTATGATATAACCGACTTGTTAAATCAAGGCTCAGGGTTTTATCATGTCGGTTATAAAATAACCGATGTGATAAACCTTCGTGATTCGATTTATCACGTCGGTTATAAAATAACCGGTGTGATAAATCCAATCTTGGAGATTTATCACATTGGTTAAAAAATAATCGATGTGATAAATGTCCTTTATAGATTTATCGCATTGGTTATAAAATAAATGACGTCAAGAATGCCATCGTGATAAACGTTTTCTACATTACTGATGATATTATATCTAAAAATATACACAGGCTAATTGTTCCAATTGCGATCTATAATGTTATTGATATAAAAAATAATTTTATAAACGTGGAAAAAACAAGAGTGTGGAATTTTAATATCCACACTCTACTTAGGACTCCTCTAAAAACACTCAGAAATTGGGAATATGATTGTTTAATTACTATATAAAAAAAGATAAATATTTTTATCCAATTTTTTATAAAATAACAATGTAAAATAATTACGATTTCATAACTATTGATTATTAATTACTTCATAATCCTGAAAAGCTATGTTTTAATCTACTCCTATATATATTTTCAAGGAAATTTATGAGAAATAACCCAAATAGGTTAATATATTATCTAGTATTTAATAATTTTATAATACCTTCATAAATTAACATGATGAATTTATATACAGCTTCCTTTAATCTATCATAATAGAGCACTCTTAAGAAGGGGATGTTAACTTTTCATTTTTAGTGATATTTTGAGATTAATGTATAAGACCTATAAGACTCACATAAAATATCCATATAGAATAAATCACATGTTAAGTAACTATGAGATCCTACTTTACCTAATCTATCATATTCTTATATAAAAACTCTTTTATAAACAACATCAAGAATTAGGGACATGCGATCTTAGAGACATCATAATCTCTTACATTCGAATCCACCATTAACATTCCAATAGATGAGATAAACTCAATGTAAAATTAATATATTATCCACCCCATATATATATGTACTATAATTTAATAACATCCTTTTTCAAATTGTATTCAATAGCATTACAATGGATAAAACCACTCATACAATGACATATTTCTCATTTGGAACTCATTTATGGACATGAATTCCTACCATATATTCTAGTATATCTTCTAAAACACCACCTCAAGTCCATGATACTCTAACTCATTTTTAACCTCATGATAGAATCATTTAAATAACATATGTGTGAGTAATTTTTTAAATATCACCACATCATTCACCCTAATAATAACCATGACCAAATATAAAGAACATCAATTCATCATGTGTTGAGAATAAATGATTCATAAATCCATTCTTATAAAGAAACCATGATTACAATATTCTACTTTCTGAGTATTAATCTTTTGGTAAATCGAGTCACTATATAGATTAAAGGGACCCTTCTAATTCAAAATGTTTATATTGTTTACCTTACACTATATGTTCATGAAATACTACACCCTTTCCAACCATGGAATCCTTAATATAATTTACTTGATAATGCATAGAAAATTACACTCATAAATAAGATTATATCATTAACCATACATATAAGAAGTGAACTTGATCCAAAATAGAAATTGTGTGTGACCACCAATGCCCGCCTTCATTTATACATGGGTTGGTGACTATTACCAAGGGTATATTATCAGAAATATTTTAAGGAATTAAATTTTATAAAAAATAACTTCAAATCCCAATAATAATATCAAAAAATATCTTAAAAATAAATATTTGAGTAATTTATAATGAAATTTCATCACAGTAATGAAAAGAAATATGAAAGGATAAAAATTACCACAGGTCGGAATAACTCTACCATACAACTAGAAATCTTAAATATATAACATCCCTACATAGATTAAGGTAATAAAAAACCACACATTTTGTAAAACCAATAATTCACATCAATACCATGCCCCAAAATCAATGCCCCAACATTATAAAAACTAACCACATCTATAAACATAACAAAAACAACAATATAATATATAAGAAATGTATTTTTTTTACTATCAACTTGTAGGAAACCCATTTCAAAATAAAACGGCTAGAAATCCTTCCTATAGTAGGGACTCTTGTGATTAGTATGTATCCACCATCGAGGTCTCTCATATCTTCAATCAACCGTTTACATATAATTTTTGTGACACTCTCCACTCATATGATATCTACATATGTATTGATATCAATATATACATATACCACGCATATCAAAATACCTTTACTATGGAATAGTGGTTCATCAATTGATCACATATAGGGGGTATTTTTTTATTTTCATTCATAAGGAATATATACACCTCAAAATATACTATTGTGATTATATCCCCACCACATATCAAAAACTATAGCAAAAATATAGCCATATAATTGAAATCCTCATCGTTATGCAAAAAATATGGATTCAAAGCCCAAACATGAATTATATATCATACCTTATATAACAAAATATGTACCTATAAACATGTTACCATGATTAAATATCAATATTTTTCATTGGTTACCAAATATCACCTAGGTCTTCAATAATATTGATATTAATGCTTTGATAATCACATCACTAATATTAATCATATACTACATATTAACATGGTCTATAATAATTTTGGTAACCATATCATGTTAGTAAACCCATTCCATAATGGCCCCTTTATCCAAAAAAATTCTATAATGAACACTATTTAATCACATAATAAAGAAGGAAGAGTTATTGATTTACACAACCCCAGTGTTGTTATATAATTTCACAATTCCTATGTAGAATAACCTAAGAGAAAACAATATTACACCACTATGTAACTCACTAATACAACATTATCATCACCCATATATGACATGACATATGTGATATTTAGCTCGATCCTCCTGACAAACATAACCAAATCATTTTGTGATATTAAATTAAAATCAGTAGAATTTTTATGACATGAAAACTGTGAGAAACATAATGTAAAAACAATATTTTCACCACTTAATGATTATTTATACGTTATCAAAAAAATTCTTCCAATAATCACTACAATATAATAGAATATTCACATATATTAAATGAAAAAAATAATACAACTCAATTGATCATAAACGCATACCTTTATAGCCCCCCTGATTGAATCTTCCTAATTTTTTCCACGAATATTAAAATGTTTGATTAATTCACTAGATATTATTATATGTATGTTTTACATTTTCAAAGAATATTTTTAAATCATTTCAATTATTTCATGGACTTTTTTTATTTTTATAAAACTATTTAAAAACACCCCAATTATAATTAATTTAAATAACATATTAAATATATTTTAGTCATATATATAATTAAATTTACCATTATCATCATTAACATAAATTATCATGAATTATATATGCATTATTAATCAATAAATAAGATAAATATAGAAAGAATAATTATATATTTGTATCTTGGGTCACACAACTCATTTATAAAATGGCATCATGTATTCAATTGTCACCATTCATTAATATAGTCTCGTTTTTTAGCCACATCCTCTAAATCCACTATGACATTTGGATTCCATAAAATTATATATTATATAATATAGAAAGTTGATAAATGACATTGGTATAAAATAGATAAAATCAAAGTATAAACTATATTATTAATAAAAAATGAATTAATCATCTATTAATGTTCCAATAGCATTTGTTGACATTCCCATGTCAAAGCCCATCAGAAATATACTAATAAGGACATTACACATATCATGTATTAATTTTTTATTTTCACTTATTCCCCAAATACCTCAGGAAAATGTCCCAAAATTGGCCAAATAATTTATTTTATAAAAACAATCCATAAAAAACAATTAAATAAATAAATCAATTAATTAATAAATTTAAAATCCCCTCTATTGTAAAAACAAATTACAACCATCAATGAAAATTAAAAAAATCTTTTCAAAGGTTAGAATTATTTCCCAAATAGAATGAAAATATAAAATTTTAATTCCAAGATAAGAAGATTTACCATTTTACATTTATAGCCATAAATAATAATGTATTATCATGAATTTAACTAACTATATATTGCATAATTTCAAGGTCCCAATAATTATTTAAAAAAAATATAATTTATTTTGAATTCAAAACTTTTACAAGTTATAAATATTTTTTAATCATTCAAAACAATTTAAATGATCTAAAATAATAATGTAATGATTATAAAAAATTGTTTATTACCATAAAAAACTAACCAAGTATCAATTTTTTGTGATATTTGTTTAGAATTAAATAATGTAAATATTTACTATTATAACACTATTTTAAGTTTGAAATACGATTATGAAAAAAACAAGAAAATATGTTTCGATTTTCATTTATATTTTGGTCAATGCCCCTAATTTTTTTTATCATAAGGAAAAACCTCACATCCATATGGTATGTTCAATGTAAAAAATTTCCAATGTTCATTTATTTATTTTTTATTTTCTATTTTAGTCAAATCACCAAATCTATGATAATGGACATATATTGTCATAAAAATTCCCAACAATAAAAATTAATTAATTTTCAATATGAGGAATCTAAAAATTGTAAATATAATAATTTGGAATGCCAAAATTGGTCCAAAACATAGTTTCTCATTGATAAATATCCTTATGTTTGAATCAATAATATTATAATGAAATATAGGAAATAGAACTCCAAATTTCATATAAATTCGGTAAAATTACAATAAAGGAACTTCTCAACTATGGAGTCAAACCAAAAATCACACTAATGAGTGAAATAACATAAATGAATCAGTGTGTATTTCATATATTTTTAACTCATTTTGTCTACAAATGTGTTTCATGTGGTTAAAAAATTGTAATTGATTGTGAGTTGTTTTAAAATATAATACTAAGACCAATGAGTTATTTTCAACAAGTATGAATAATCTATAAATTCTTTTTATGTCTGTTGCAATTAAAATTGTTAAATTTTTATTATTTAATTTAAAACTCCATTAAATTAAAATTTTGTATCATGTAGTGAAAATTTATAAAATGAGATTGGATGTCTATTAAATTTTTTATAATAATATTTGATTAATTGTTTACCAGTAGTAATATAATAACTGACAATATTTAATTTTTTCAAATTTTAATTATTGAAGGTATTTTTGCTGAGTGTTGAATCCTTTTGGGTTTCAAACATGCATGAAATTATTAAACTTGAGTAAAAAACTAAATATGTCCTAAATGTTTTTTAAAATTACCAGAAATTTATTTTTGGAATATTGTAACTAAATCCACCTAAATATATGATGTGATTCACTATGAATGATATAAGGTGACTTATTAAAATTCTAACTCTTTTTATTTATGTTTTTTATCAGGGAGTAAATACCAATAAACATGGTGAAATTTCCTTGGCAATTCCATAAAATTACATGGGGGAATTTTTTTCCTAAAGAAAAAATAATTATGTCAATTTAATATGTAATGATTACAAAATGATACGATGTAAATTTATGATTATTTTATTCTTTATGAATGGGTACCAAATGATTAAAGAAAATATAAAAAACTTGGAATATTGAAACATGTTAATAAAATGATAATTTATTATTTTATGATATGTAGTAACATACCTTTTTTCAATCCTAACTATGATAGATTATAAAATATTTTAAATATGTTTCATTAAATGAGAACCATATGATACTTAATTTTTGTACCAACCTATCTGTATGAATTTCATTACCAAAAGATCATTCTATTACTTCATTCATATTATTAATTATTTCAGTCAATATAGAGCACAATTTTTTTATATAAATATATATATTCTATTATGTAAAATTAAAGAATCCACATCATATAAATTCACTTATCACATTGATTTTTATCAAGGAACATGCATAGGAGATAACACTATGCTATATGACCATAATATATAAAGTACTATGGTAAAAATGACATACATAATTCCACTGAATCTCTATTCCATGGTTTTAATGATGAATCCATTTTTAATAATTTGTAGTTAAAAACAATATGATAGTCTTTCGGTTTTTATATTAAAAATATCCCATGCACCATATATATGTGATATAATATAAAAATTACTATTATTTCATTACAACAACATAGTCTTTTTATTGGTAGAAATATAGAATATTAATAGAATATTATATTACATTTAACATTGGTTGGGAAGAACTAGTATATATTATATTATTTAAATAGTGTCATTTTGTCATGGTGACATGTACCACATTATGGTTTTCTAATGTTTATAGAAAAATATAATTTATTTATTTTTAATTATAAATTATGATTTATTAAATTTTTGTACTTCCTGTTTCCATGATATAGATTTTTTGAAGCATTTCTAGTCAAATATAATTAATTTATAAGTTAAATAATAATTATTAATTAATGTAATTTTAATTACTTCTAATATCTTATCTCAATATGTTTCAATTAGTGTTAATTGGTGTTCATTCAATGATGATTGATAATTCACCTAAATTTTATGGGATTAGAAGTATTGGAATGTATTTATAATTATTATTGAAAATTAAATTATAAATGTATAAATTAACTAATTTATAACAATGAATGTTATTTTATCACATTTATATTTAATTATTATAAAATGATTGAAATTACGTGTAGAAATTAAAGATAATTTAGTGAATTAATATGTGAAAAATATTTTGTTTTCTCCATTATAAAATGTTTGGAACATTAATGAATAATATAATATTTTATTCATGTTCCAGTAGAATGTAGATTATTAAAATAGTTATAGTGGATTTGAAAATATTTAATATAGTTACAATTATATTCATATAACTAGATTTTTGAGTTCAATACATATATTTATGATATTAAATACTTTGAAAAATCTAACCTTCAAAATTGAACCCATAATTCTTCTTCTAAAATATATTTATAAAAAAAACTATATTCCCATTGAAAATAGATCATAATGTTTTCATTGTTATGATTGATTTAGAAATTAGTGAATTTTATGTTTTTAGATACTGTATATTCTAATGGAATTGTTATCAGACAAATAAATAAATTACATTATTTTAGAATAGTTGTTAAAATGTAAATTATTAATTAATAGAATATGACCAAATCAATGGGAGTTGATAAAATAGATGTGCATGTCTTAATTTTCTCATATATATCCAAGATAAGTCAGAATATTTTATTTTTAAATTCTAAAATTGATTAACTGAATTACTTTTTAATATAAATTTTTATATTGTAATTATTTTTTATTATGGTACATTTCTATTTTCTCACATATGAAAGAATATGTTGATCAAAAAACTCATCAAATGATGAATGAGTAATGACATTAATGACCTATTTTTCTATATCCCTTTGATCGAGTAACACATTTTCAATAAGAAATAATCCTCCTAAATGATGTGAAATCCACTAGATGGATAATATGACATGATAATGTAGTATCCTTTTCAAATTACTCATCAAATAAAAAATTAAAATGTAATTCTATTAATATCATGGATTAAGAATTAATATTCATTGATTGTATTTTGTGTGGAAATGTGTGGCAACCAAGTTGAGAAAAAAAAAGATGACATCATGTTATGTGTATGAAAAATGATATAGAAAATAAGGAAATTTGGAGGAATGAAACATTAAGATCCACATATTAATTATTAAAATATTCTATATATATTTATGAAATAATGAATCTTAATTGAAAATCAAATAATATAATATGGTTAAAATTATTCCCTATTAATTTTAATGATTGAGATATGTATTGCTAAAATTAAATAAAAATAGGTATATAACTATCACATGTTGATCATTAATTTCCTTCTTTATTAAATATTTTATTGGTTTTTAACTTAGACCATTCATTTCTAATGTTGTCCTAGAGTTTCAGAGGGCCTAGGGAAGTATGTAGTGCTGGAATCTACACAATTCATTATTTCACATCACGACGGATGGTTTCATCAAATGAACCACTTTTATACACCTCTCGTCTATCCCATTTTAATCCTTCAGATTCCATTAATTTTATTAAATATAATTTAATAAAGTGATTATTTAAGGATAAAGTCCATCGATGTCACGACCTATCCCCCGGGGCAGTGTCGTGACTACCCAAAGCCTGCCTCCATAGGCCAGGGGTTGGTGAAAAGCACAAGAAATTAAAATCCCAAAAAGGGAAGACATTGCCTTTAAAACTTTACACACATAGACTAAGAACACAACAAAAGAAAACTACAAAGTAGAACTGCTGATAGTAAAAGTGTGAATAGAAATTAAAAAAGGGTCGTTATACAAACCCAACTAAAAAGAAAGTACATCAAAAAGGAAAAAACATTCTCCGAAGGTCGTCCACTAAGGATCCTACCTGAAGGGTAGGAACATATCTTCTTTTGTCATCACCGCCACTCACCACATCTATCAATCACATCTAAGAACTGTCTATCCCCGGATCCCTAAGTTTTAGTCAAGTTTTTCTTCATCTGCACAAGAAAAAAAATAGTGTGGGAGAAGCTCGTGTAGGGGAGAGTATAACAATACCCAGAAGTGACCCAGAGACCCGCGAAGGTCTCCTAGAATTCCAAAAAGGAAAAACCACAATTCATGATCTCAATCATAAAGAATAAGTAAAAGACATCTCACACCAAGTATACAACTTTGAGAATATGAATTAAGATAATTAGTTTTGAGCTACATCATTTTACTCTGTTGAAGGTTCTACTGTTGATCCATAAAGGGTCTCCCTACTACTGATCCACAAAGGGCCTCTCTAATGCGGATCCACAAAGGGTCGTACTAATACCGATCAAAAAAGGGTCTCGCTACTACAGATCTATGGAGGGTCTCTCTGATGATGATCCATAAAGGTTCTCTCTATTTTGAATCTATAGAGGGCCACACTACTGTCGATCCATGGAGGGTCTCTCTCATGCCAATCCACAGAGGGTATCTCTTCACATGATAGTCATCCACTGGATCCCCACACATAATGTGATTGAGTTCTGTAGGTTTTAATCTTCAAGATATCGATCGTACCTCAATTGTAATGAATTCCCATGAAGAAGTAACCCAAAGGACCATCCTTTCATAATGGTTCTAACGCGAAAGACGGTGGGTAGATCAGATGCCCAGTCTGTAAAATATAAAAAAAAATGTAATAATGGGCTAGTTGGATTCGAGTCTGATCCAACCCGGTTGTACTCCAAATTTCTCCAAAACCCAAATGAAATGGGGTCGGTTAGTCCCAGAACTGGTAGGGGTCCGGCCCGTTGGGGCCGTAGGTCTGGTCTGAATCACATGTATAACATGGTCGGTGGGTCCGTCCTGGTCAGAGGGTCTGACCCGGCTCGCGGGTCTGGACCACATGGAATCCCCGGCCCATATGCGGGCCCGGTTACCAGAGACAACACGGCTGGTTCCCCTAGATGATCTCGCCAACGTGGCATCTCCCCTCCTCTCGAAATGGCCAGCATGAGTCGGCCTATGCGACAGTCGAGAGGCCCAAGTGGGCTGCTCCATCTCCCGTGTGGGGCATGGCGCCATGCCTTCTATCAAATTTGGTCATCCGGCTGCAGCTCCTGCCATCGCGGCACATACGGGTTCCACTTCTCCACATGGTCGTCATGTGTCGGTCGCCGCTCCACCAGTGGTGCCTACCAGAAGCCTCTTCCTCAGGATACTGGAGATGCTCTGGTGGTCCGTTTTCCTTCCTGTCTACGCCTACGGGCATCCTGGGGCACTGCCTTCACTACAAAGCCCACAGAATCTCCTTTCCACCACGTTGCATAGTCTCCCACGAAGAACGCACAAAACTCAAGAGTGGTAGAGCTTCCAAGCCTTTTTCAGATTGTCTGCTCCCTCCACATTAGAATTTTATCATAGGGTTGGAATAATAATCATTATAAGATTAAGAAAAAACCCCAATGTGTAACCCCAAAACCACCTCCCACAAAAATAAAATGAATAGAGGATCAACCCATTGGTCAGTTGATCCATGTTCTTCATATTATTCAAGAATGGGAAAATAGGTTTATTAAACACATAAATCCCCTACCTAGATTTGGTGGAATTTGTTGCGGATGAAGGAAGGAATCTTTTTTTGAAGTTGTATATCGTTGTTCATTGATGTTTGGTTTGAGTTCTCTAATGTTTGTTGATCGAACATTTTTCTTCTTTAGAGGGTGACATCGTCAGCGTTTAGTCAGAGCTTTATCCTATGGTTTGAGAATTCTCTTACCAATTTTATGATTAATAAATGAATTAATCCCCACATTGTGTTCATTATTATGCTTCATTAATGAATCTTAGTTAATTAAACCATTAAACACATAGTCATTTTGGTTACACAAACAAAGTAACAGGTCATTTATTGATCTTCATTTAATGACTGTCATTACACTATGGTCCCGCCAACCATCGCTCAACAGTTGATGAAGAATAAAATCACTCAAATATTTATTTTATTATTTTTTTCCCAAAATTCCATAAATTATATGTTTCTTCGGAGCCTTTTCAGTCGATGTTGAGCTTCGCCTAAGTGAATCCCAGCACCGAAAATTCTACGATGCCATTATATTTAAAATCTGGGAACTAGTTCAAAATATATAAAAAACCCACATTCATGTTTACTGAACGTACCATTAAAAAAGTTCATAAATTCGTTTCTGGATCTCTGGGCCTTAGAATCATGTTCCTTTAAATTTTTCAGTCTCAAAATAATTCCATATAATGAAAAGAAATTATAATAAATTTCCTTGTCTATACTTTCTCCCCACCTTAGGGATTTACATCCCCAAAATCCACATCAAAATCTAGTCAAACAGATTAGGGTACTAAGCATCAATCTGGGCCTCTTGATCCCATGTTCTCTAATGAAGGTTATCGTGCTTCCACAAAAATTGCACGAGAGGGATCGACTATCCATGAAGGACTCACTCCTGTCGATACTCTATCTCTATAGGGAACTTCATAAAATTCAGCCCATCGTCAATGTCCATATCTCCCCAGTCGATGAAGTTTGATAGGTCATTCACGTTTCTCCTCAACTACGACATGTAGAAAACATTATGTACTCGATGAATCTGTGGGGGAAGATCTAGATAGTACTCCACCTCGCCAACTCTACTCATGATTTGGAATCTTCTGATGAACCTCAAAGACAACTTGTCACCCCGTCCAAATCTCCGCAATCCTCATCGAGGTGAGACCCGAAGTAAAACATGACTACCCTCCTCAAACTCCAATGGTATCTATCTCTTATCATCATAAGACTTATTCCTACTCTGTTCAGTCTTCATCCACTCCTAGAGAAACTGTACTTTCTCAGTGGTAGCTCGTACCAACTCTGGACCCATATGTACTGACTCCCATGGGTCAGTCCATCATAGAGGTGATCTACATGGTCACCTTTTCAAGGCCTCAAACAGTGTCATGCTGATGGTGGAATTATAACTATTGTTGTATAGAAACTTCAACAGTGGCATGTGGTCCTCCCAACTACAGGAAAAATCAAGGACGCAAGCATGAAGCTTGTCCTCAAGTGTTTGTATGGTATGATCTATCTGACCATCTGTCTAAGGGTGAAAGGAAGGGATCAAGATTAGTTGTGTCCTAAATACATCATCTAATCCCTTCCACAACATGGATGTAAAATGAGAATCACAATATGAAACGATCATCAATGTTACCCCGTGAATTCGTATTATCTCCTAAACATAGAGGAGTCCCATTACCTATACTGATCCCTGCTCCAGGATGGGTATAAATTCATCCGACTTGGGGATTCCATGAAGTATCACCCAGATAGATTCATGGAATTAGGATGTATGTGGTAACCCCATCCTGAGTTCTATCGA
Organism: Viscum album; assembly: GCA_963277665.1. Classification (NCBI taxonomy): domain Eukaryota; kingdom Viridiplantae; phylum Streptophyta; class Magnoliopsida; order Santalales; family Viscaceae; genus Viscum; species Viscum album. Next base: position 1,076,968,107 of record OY728145.1, on the reverse strand, counting down.
GATACCATCCAATTTTCACTCTAGTGCCTCGAGTGTCTGAGTCAAGCCTGGTGAAACCTAGTGATGTCCTTCATATATGGACAATTGAGGCATCATGAAATGAACTCAACCACTATTTTCTTCAGCCCTGGCCACCTATATTGACGTCAACAGTCTCGGTACATCTTCTCCAGTCCAGGATGTACCACAAAAGGGGATGTATAGGACTCCATCAACACCTCCCCTTGATACTTCATAGGTACCATAGTGCGCTCTATGAAAACAATGTCGTGCTTCCCACATATCGAAAATAAATCAAGAGCTTGTCTTGAGGATATCTGAGCACATCGGGCCTCGCAGTCAATGTCCCCAAGCTCTCCCTTTCAAACTCACTGAAGGATTAGGGAACTGAAAGTCATAGACTGGAGTTATGTCACTCCATCTATATCCACAAAGGATGTCAGCGACACATCAATCTGGTTTGTCACCTCACTCAGTAGCTGTAGTCTCGACCTTCTATTGAGTGTGTATGCCACTATGTTTCCCTTCCCAAGAGTGTAGACTGTCTCAAAGTCATAGTAATGAAGGAACTCCAGCCATCACCGTTATCTCATGTTTAGTTCCTTCTGTGAAAATATATTCTTGATACTCTTGTAGTCAGAGTTGACATAAAACATTCAACCGTCATGTAGTGTTGCCACATGTTCAATGCAAAGACCACAGCTGCTAACTCTAACTCATGGGTTTCATAGTTCTACTCATGTTTCCTCAGTTGTCATGATCCATAGGCAATCACCACTCACTCCTGTATCAGGACACACCCCATTCTGGTCCATGATGCATCACAGAAGATGACATACTCAATTCCTTCCTCTGGTAGCCTCAAGATTGGGGCACTGATCAGTCTCTGCCTCAGCCGTGGAAACTCTACTGGCACCTCTCTATCCTTATGAAGATATGTCCCTTATTTTTCAAAGCTAAAAACAGTTCTTATACTTTGTAATAGTCAGGTATAAACCTCCAGTAGTACCCAGCAAACCCCAGGAAACACTGCACCTCATTCATGCTCCTGGGTGGATCCCATGTTAGAAATTCCTCTATATTTGTCGGATCCACCACAACTCCATACTAGGAGAAAAAATGTCCCAGAAAAAGGACCTCCCTTATCCATAATTGAAACTTCAAAAGATTTCCAAAAAGATGGTGCTCTCATAATTTATCAATAACTATCTGATGTTGTGTGGCGTGCTCCTCCTCTGAAGCTGAGTACACCAAGATGTCGTCAATGAAGACCACCACGATGTGATCGAGGTAAGGATATAAGATCATGTTCATGAGTCCCATGAACACTGTTGGGGAGTTTTTCACATTGAAAGGAATCACCAAGAACTCATTGTGGCCATAACGGCATCTGACAGTTTTCTTCAGTACATCCTGATCCTGCACCTGAAGATGATGATAGCCTAATCTGAGGTCTATCTTTGAAAACCACCAATCTCCCTTAAATAGATCAAATAGATCATAAATACTCGGTAAAGGGTACTTGTTCTTCATGGTCACCTGGTTCAGGTGAGTATATTCTACGCAAATCATCAGACTTCCTTTTTCCATCTTGGAAATAAAATTTGGGCTACCCATGGGGATACATTGGTCCTTTGAACCCCTTCACCTAGAAGTCCTCCAACTATACCCTCATCTCACGAAGATCCATGTGATCCATCTAATATCCAAATATTGTCTTGGAGTACTAGTCGATGTTTAATTATATCTCTCTATGAGGAGGTAGTCCTGAAACATCCTTAGGAAAAATATCTCCATACTGGTCCACCACTAAAGGATAACTCGGAATCCCCTCATCAACTACATCGAGGTTAAGTTTATACAATTTATGAGTGATTATCTTCACCCTCCTAAGAGAATGTCCATCATGTACTGTAAAGGTTCCCTTCTTGCTAGTTAAGGAAAACCTAGTCCCATCCTCAAAAACACACCGCACTTTGAACCTAAAATAGTCAATTTGAGCATGGACTGTGGATAACCAATCCATACCCAAGATGACATCATAAGACCATGAAGCTGATACTAGGAGATCCCAGCTGAAGCTCTCACCTCCTAAAGTAAGATTACACTGGAGGCACCAGTGCTTAATCATCGAATCATCTCCCGTAAGAGTCACTAATAGTAAGGATTGAGCTAACAGATCCACCATAATCTCTATGATCTGAATGGGAATCGTGGTAATAAAAGAGTGACTGGAACCTGTGTCCATAAGAACTGTAGCTACGGTGGAGTAGACATATATCGTACCTCAAATAATCTTCAGAGCATCTTGGTCATAAGCCTCTTCGCCTGAAGCTATGCTCATTTCTATCCAACTGTTCCCTTAGGTTTCGGTGGACCACCTGGGGGTGGTGGTGTTAGTACCTTAAACTATCATCCACCACCAACTACATGACCTTATCCTCTTCCACATACTATGCCCTTCGTACCTCTTTGCTTGAACCTCTTCCTCTACCTCGGTGGTCCTTTGACCATCGACTGATCATCAGTATGGTGAGTCAGGCAATAACGAGCCTTGTGTCCTTACCCATCGCACGTGTAGCATAGCCTGGTCTTCTACTGACCTCCTCTTCCTTGTGAGATCTAAATACCTGACCCTATATCTTGGGGTCATCATATGGAATTTTTGGCCTGCTTGGGCCTCTATATAATCTACATATTGCCTACTACAGATGACTTGGCTTCCTATCGTTCAGTGGTGGCTCTCACCGTCGGTGGCTACTCAGCTAGGAAGCTCTCCACCATTAGTGCTTGCTTTAGCATTCCATCCAACATCAATATGTTTAGTGATATAATCAATGATCTGATCTCCCGTCAGAGTCCCTGTTCAAAGTTCTAGGCAGTGGAGTAGAGAGAGAGATCAGTTATTCTATCCAAGTACTAGGCCACTATCAAGCTGCCCTGCTATAAGTTCAGTTGCTATTGAATATGCATAGAGCATAGAGTCACTGGTATGAACTCCTACCTAAAGAGGCTCTCAATGTCCAAATAGAAAAGGGTCATATCCTCGTGTGTATGTAGAATTAGGCTCCACTATCTCCCTATTATTCCTAATAATATACTAGCATCTAGGATCACCATCTGGTCTGTCAGTGTCTCAACCAAGTATAAAACCATTCCACAACCTCTAGCCAATCCTCAGCTACCTACAAATCTGTCTCTGAAGCTCATGCAAAACACTCAGTCAGCGTACATGGTCAACTATTGTTAATGGAGGCAACATCTTCCCTACAGGTGGTGGTGTTGCTGTTACACCGCTCGAAGGTGCTATCGCGGTAATAGGGCCTTGCACTGGCACCTCATCACCCGATGGGACGTCATTGTGATCTCTCATTGGAATCATGGCTGGCTGTCTACACAGCAACATCCTGTAAATAAATAGATGCATCATGGTCAATAAGTTATACCTGGTGAGATGACTCAAAAGAGATCAAAATAAAAATATTTTGAAAAAACATACAAATAGTTTTTTCATGTATCGAGTTGGAAATGAGAACTCAGGGTCCTGGTGTATGGATAAGTTGGTCACCACAACAACACTGGACTCCTCAAAAATTAATTTGATCTCATGACACTTAACACAATTTCTCTATTGAAAACATAGACTATTAGTTCTTCTGGTAGAACTGACCACCTCTAATACCACTTTGTCACAACCCATCCCCCAGGGCCCATGCCGTGACTACCAAAAAACCACCTTCCATAGGCTAGGGGTTTGAAACAAGCACCGAAAAGTTATTGACATTAAACATGTACACACACAGACTAGGTACACAACAAAAGGAAACCACAATGTAGAACTTCTGATAGAAAAAGTGTGAACCAAAATTAAAAAAGGTCTAGTATACAAAACCAACTAAAAAGAATGTTCAGAAAAAAGGTAAAACGTTTTCCAGAGGTCGAAAGATCCTACTTGAAGGGTTGGTACAGCTCATCATCTATTTTCACTACCACTCAACATATTTATCAATCACCTCTGAGCACCATCTAGACCTACATCCCCAAGTCTCGTTCAAGTTGTATGTCATCTGCATAAGACACAACAAGGTGTGGTCGATTCCCATGTAGGGGTGACTATAACAATACCCAGTAGGGACCCTGATACCCTCGAATGTCTCCTAGAATTCCAAAATGTAAAAACCACAAATCATGATCTTAATCACAAAGAATATGTAAAGAAATCTCATACCAGATATATAACTTGGAGAATAAGAATAAATATGATTAGTCTTGATCTAGATCATTCTATTTTGTTGTGATGTTCTGTTTCTGATCCGTGAAGGGTCGTTATACTGTAGATCCACCTAGAGTCCCTCTACTGTCGATCTGTAGAGGGTCACAGTACTACCGATTCCTAGAGGGTCGTACTGATATCGATCCACGTAGGGTCTCTCTCATGCCAATACAAATACGGTATCTCTATTTCTGATCCACATAGGGTCACATTGCGGACCATCCATAGAGGGTCACTCTCATACCGATCTACAGAGGGTCACTCTTCACTTGACAGCCAGCCACTGGATTCCTGCACCTAGTGCGCTTGAGTTTTCTAGGTTCTCCTCCAGATATAGGTCATACCTCAACCGGAATGAAATTACACAAAGAAGTAACCCAAAGGACCATCATGTCGTAAGGGTTCTTACGCGACAAACGTCGCGTCAATCAAACGCACCATCTATAAAATATAAGTAAAAAGGTAAAAAGGGCATAGTTGGATTTCAGTATGATCCAACCCATACATACACAAATATCCTCTAGAACTCAATTGGAGTATCTAAAAATGACCTACAATTCATAAGGGTCCTTATGCCGCAGACATCAAGTCAAACGGATGCCTGGTTTTTGAGTTACGTTAGATTTAGTGAAACGGGGCTGGTTGGGTCCAGGTCCTATAGGGGTCCAGCTCGGTAGGTGGGTCTGGCGCGGCTGGAAAACTCAGCCTACATGTGGTACGGTTCTACAGGAACGGACGCAACACATCTGGTTCTTCTAGCTGGCGGCACTAACGGGGCACCGCCCCTGCTCTCAAAATGGCTAGCACGAGCCGGCTGCTGTACTAGGTGAGCGGCCCAAGCTGGCTGCTCCGTCTCCCACATAGTGCATCGGCGCCGCACCTTCCACTCGTCACAGATCATACCACTGCATCTCCTACCACCATTATGACTACAGGATCCCCTTCTCCACATGGCCATACTTTGTCGTGCCGGTGTTGCCGCACTGACGCCACCTTCTACAGGCCACCAGAGTTAATTGATTGGTCTATTTCCCTTCCAATATGTACCTACGGGCCCCCCTGGTCACCGCCTTCACTGTGAAGCCCACATAATCGCCTTGCTTCCATGTTGCCCAGTTTCCCACAAAGAACATACAAAACGCAAGAGAGGCGGAGGGTCCGGGACTTGTTCAGATTGGCCCGCTCCCTCTGCGTTACCATTTTATCATAGGGGTGGAGTAATAATCATTATAAGATTAAGAAAAAACCAAAAAGTTTCACCCTATAACAAACTCCCTCAAATAAGAATGAATCACGGATCAACCCATTGGTCGGTTGATCTGTGTTCTTCATATTATTCAATAACTTGAAAAGATGGATAAAAATAACATAAATCTCCTACTTGGATTTGGTGGAATCTATTGCGGATAAAGGAAGGAATCTGTGTTTTAATTATTTCGTCATAGTTCATCGATGCCCAGTTAGTGTTCTCCAACGATCATCAATCGATCACTATTATTCGTTGGAGTCTGAAATCATTGGAATTACGTCATAGATTTCTCCTGTGGTTTCAGAATTCACATGCCAACAGTTTGATTAATAAAACAATTAATCCCCATATTTTGTTCATTATTATGGTTCATTAATGAATCGTAATTAATGAACCCATTTAACAAATGGGAATTGCGGTTACACAAACAAAGTAATAGGTTATTTATTGATCATCATTTATGACATTCGTTACATTTTGGTCCTGTAAACCATCACTCAAACGTTGAAGAAGAATAAAATAAATCAAAGAGTTATTTTATTTTTTCTTTCTTAAAAGCCCAAAAATTATCTTTTTCTTCTGACCCTTTCTGGTCGAAGTAATTCTTTACCTAAGTTAATCCCAGTGCTGAAAATTCAACGATGCCCTCATATTTTAAATCCAAGCACTGGAAAAAAATTTAGAAAAACCTGTTCAAACATTTACTGAAAGTACCATAAAAAAGTTCAAAAATTATTTTCGGACTCTCCAAGCATCAAAATCACATGCTTTTGAATTTTTCAAACTCCAAATAATTCCATATAGCTAAAAAATATATCTAATTTATGGGTATTTACAACTACTTCTATAAATATTTATGCATGTTGTGATTTTATTTGATTATTTTTAATTGAGTGGTATTACTCCTTTCCTATTAATTGAACATAACTCTTCCACCTATCCTTATCCCTCTTATTCAACACCTATGAATCCCACCTACCTCTTAATGTTTCCATATTTCCCTATAGTGTATTAATTATTTTTTCGTAAGCCATGAGGATGGTTCTTCATGCTAACATCTTCTCTGGTCTTCTCTCATGGTATAATTCCTCCCAGACCCTATACATCATGGTGGTTGAATCACATATCAAGGGTTGTTCCTAATTTGTATATTTTGATGGTTTAGGGTGTTTTTTCATCCATCTTGGAATGATAAGGCTATGTGGGATTTTTATAGTAGATTTCATTTGTATACATTTAATATGATGAAATCTGAGGTAGGTGTCCCATGAATATATCTTTAATATTAAATCATTGATTTATTTTTCATTTATTCCTAATTTTAAATAACTCTTTATTGTTATTGCTTATATTTTAGTAGTTATTTAAAATATTAATTTTTACTTGAGTTTTCATAAAATGATAAAAATGATATTTTTTATTTTAATTGATCATTAAAACATTATTAATAGTTCAAGAATTATTTTTGAAACTGAAATAATTGGTTGGAGTTTTTATGATTGAGTAATAAAATCAAATATGATAATGATTTAAAATATGATGAAATTTTTTTCTAATACATGGCTGCATTTTTACTTTTTCATAAATTCTTTGTATAAATTTATTTATTGATGTAATAAAATTATGGGTTATAAATCCTGTTATCCAATGGTATTTTCATATATTTTATCCATAAAGAATGACTATAAGGATCGATTGGCACTTTTAATTGTTTATTAGAAGTGAACACCCATCAGACATACCCCTTTATATCTGATGGAAATTATTCATTTTTGAATACATATAGAATGTTACCATGGTAAGGGAGGATGAATTGATTTATAAATTGTATATAAAATGTGATTTTATTATATGGGTTCTAAGAGGTGTGATAAATATAAATAAATGTATTTATGATATGATAATATGTTATGACAAAGACATGAAAATCCATCCCCAATTTATATATAATAGAATGTTCTAGATGGTTAAGTGGATTTCTAGGTAAATATGCACACTAGTTATGAATTATTCTATCTCTTGTAGACCTATTTTTAGACTTATCCCAGCATGTGGCATGTTTTCCCATGGTGAGGCCAAGTATGGATAGATTGGGTGTTTGGGTGGTTAAATGGTTTAAAGTTGTTTTTTAATGTACCAATTTATCATCATTAATGATCATGTTATATCTATACTAGATTATCCTCCTTGATCACCATGGAATCAAGGATAATTTTATAGTTTCAAATTTAAAAATTTTGTAGTATGAGAAATTTTATTTTGATTACTTTTAATACTAAAATTAAAACATTTTCAACTGAAATGTTCATTGATTTTTATAAATTAATATAAATTGGTCTTTATAAGAAGGAATCGTGGAATTAAGAAAATCCTATATTTTCATGAAAAATTCTTATCACTTGTTTTAAAAATTAAATCATGAAAATATATTTTTTATATCCATACTTTATAACTAGAATGTTGTGGAATTTCATTTAATGGATTATGTATTGTTTTTACTCACTGAAAACTACATGGATATTTTTCTCATGCCTATATAATTATAGGTTTTTTGTGATGCTCTATTGTATTATATGTTATAGGATATATTAATTCAGGTATAATAGAGGTGTGTGTGGAAATGCCTCACATAGACGCGAATACTTGTTAATTGTGGTTTGTTTTATATTTTTCACTTTTTTTAGTTGTTGTTTTGATATTACCAATACTAATTTTATGGAACTCCAATAATTTCAATTATTTTGTATCTAGATATGTGTTCCATTATTGTGAACGTGTCCTGTATATATTATTCTACTGATGATATATCTTCGGTGTTGTTTATTCGCAACTATTTATATATCCATGTTTAATTTTTTATTTTCCAAGTCATTCCCAAAGGTAGTTCTATAATTTCCAAAACACTTTTTTATAGACCATATGGATCTGGAATCTTCTTTAAGAAATAATTTGGGCCAACTTGGTTTCTCAATTTAGGGGTAAATTGGGTTGGTTTATTAAAACATTACATCAATGGTTAATTTTTTCTTCTTGTTATTTGGGAATATTTGGTATAAAAGATTTGTGTTTGATAAAACATAGGTGGAATATCAAAAGTAGGTGTTTATGAATATATTTTGTGATGATATATGAGTTTTGAGGGCTGTCTATGATGAGTTTTCCTTGAGATTGATCATGTTTATCAGTTATTTAAGGATTTTGGTCATTATTTTTAGTGATTTAGGTGTTATAATGGAAAAAGAGAATAAATTAGTGGAATGTGGATCCTACACATGGTATTGAAAAAAAAAATAGAGCATGAGATATAGGTGAATTCCATTATATTTCATATTTATTGAGGATTATGATTTACTTACATTATAATTATTGTTGGATTATTTTGAATATTGTTTTTTTTTTAGTGTTTATATTGTTTAGGGATTAATCTAAATGATAATTTAATGTGGTATCATTTCAATATATTTTTTATTTATATAAGAGGTTCATATTTTATATATTTTAAAATACATTCAAATTGGTTTCGATTTAAAATGATGTTTGGTTTCTTTAGTCTTTGTAAAATATATTATATTTGATATGATAATTGTTTTGTAAGAAACTTATAATACCACATTAAAAGGGTATATAATTAATTGTTTTCAAGAATTTCATATGATGATAATAAAATTTATCCAGGTTCATTTAATGACTTTAATTATTAAATTCTCTAAAATTGATTATTATTACATATTTGGATATTAAATATGTTTTATTAAAAGATGAAAACATTGTAACATGGTTGATTATAGAATCTCAGTTATTTTCTAAATGATCATTGATAAAAAAATAATTGGTTAAAGAGATGAATTTATTTTTAAATTGGATGGATTGTTTTTTTAGATTTATATTGTGTTGGCTTTTATGTTTACATAAATAATGATTTGAGATTGGTTATTGATTCATGTATCTTTTATGAGGTTTGATATATAGAGTTTTTTTTTATTTTTTGAGTTTATATTTATTATTTTAGTTTATACCCTCATTCATATTTAATGGAACTTTTATATGATAAAATTTTCTTGGGGTTGTTATTCCAAAAACTATAGTCTTAGATCCTTGTGTTCAACCTCTCTTTCCCTAATGTGGGGATATCATTCTAGAGATCTGGAATTTTAATACCATCATTTCTCCAGGAAATAACATTTATAAAAAGACGTTGTATATCGAATGAGGGTTGATTATAGTTTAATCAATATTAAAAATCCCTAATCTCTTAATGATATGTTTGAATCCTTTATGATACCAGGTCTGCGTCGGATATGGTAGAAGTCTATTATACTGAATAAGCCACAAAAAGACCATTCATGGGAATGTTTAAAGGTGAGATTCATTAAAAAATTATTTTATAATGGGGATAGGTTAGAAAAGGATATATATTCTTATAGGCTCTAGAAAAGAGATAAAATAATGTTGAGGTATGCATGTTATTTTTTTGAGTTGGTGGCATTCCATTTTTATATGATGTGGGATTGTTTTTTAATGGCTTGCTGTTTTGGGGAATATCATTAGATAGACATGTTTCCTGAAGTTTCATTCCTAAAAATTGAATCATATGGATCAGCGGTAAAGAAATATATCAATGTTAAATTTGGATTTCTAGGTGAACCATAAGTGTTGTTGGTTGCTCTTATTTCTGGTTTTGGTGGACGAAACACTGCTAAGGGATTAAAGAAGTGTGACATGCCACAGCTCATGAGGGTTAATATCAAACGAATGTCACTACTACAGATAACACTTTTTAAAGTTTTATAAATAGATTTTAACAACACTAAAAGCACTATAAATCTCATTGAAGATAAGGGGGTCCCCTTTATTAGCACAAAAAAGTGTTGATAAAGGGGGTTCTTTATCCGTGCTAAAAACAGCGATGTTAAAGGTCCCCCTTTATGAGTGCTAATTTAGCATGGATAAAGGATCCCGTTTATCAATTCCATTTTTATCATTGATTAAAGGCCACTTAATGAGCACTTTAATATGTGTCGATAAAGGGGGACATTATCAGCACCCAAAAATAGTGCTGATAAAGGAATATCTACCTGAAATGTGATGCTTACATAACTGCACCCCCTGTAAAAACATCCACACAATAGTGGAAAATACAATAATATAATCCAGTGAATTTCTCATATGGTTTCAATATAAAAAATAAAGAAGAGTAAAATAAATGTGAGATAAGAACAAAGTAGGAAAAAAGAAAAACATACATGGTGAAAATTATGGAAAGAAATTAACACAGACAAGGGTTTGGAAAACAATTCTATATACATTTAATTGACATCATGAATACCAAAATAATCACCCATTTTATATATAAAAAACCCTACAATAAATATTTAAAACAATGTTTTATATAAAAAAATTTACAATTATCCAAAAAACATTTAAAAACATTAATGTTCCATCTCTTGAAGTCTTTGATTCCCTCTCAAAAATTTCCACCCATGGTATTAGTTTCTGAAAAAAAATCATCCCAACTAAAAAAAATTCCACATATATATGAAAACAATTATTAGGTAAGTAATAATATAATGAAATAAATTAAACATTCATTTGAAAGAAAAAATTAATAAAATTTTATTTTTTAATAAAAAAAGAAACATTTCAAGTTATACTAGTCACATTGTGCATTGTATTGAGGTGGAGTTGATTCCAATATGTCAAAAACGAGTTATAGATCATTATCCTAAAAGATCAAAACAATTCGAATAGATTTGTTCAGTTTTGAGTAATTTAATTGTTCCATTACTTAACTTAATATGAAATTTAAATGAAACATTTGGATTTATACAACTCACAACGTTCGTCAGATTGAGGTTTGGTTGATTCTTACACATCACAAATGACTCGTGATTTTTTTTTCTAAATTATCAAATCAATCTGAATGTGTTTCCTCATTATTCGGTATGATAGTTGTTGTTTTATACAAAAATATCATTTCAAACAAAAAAACATAAATTTTGAGTGATATTGATCCCATAGTGCGTCAGTTTTATGTGATACTACTTCATACATGTCACAAAGGACATACTAATCGTTTTGTTAAATTATGTAGACAATCGGAGTGTGTTTTCCTAGTTTTCAGTGAGTGACACATTTTTTTGACAAAATGTCTATTTTAAACTGATAATGAACAGTTTTAGTTATACCTATCACATCATGCATTGGATTGAGGTTCTGTTGATTCCTACACATAAAAAATAAATCACGGATCATTTTAATAAAGTATTATAAGAATCTTATTATGTTTTCTTAGATTTCTGTATGTCACTTGTTCTTATTACTTAAATTAATGTAAATTTTAAATAAAAATATAAAGTTGGAGTTACACCAATCACACCATGCATTGTATTTAGGTGGGGTTGATTCATACACCTCACAAATGAATCATGTATTGATTTCCTAAAGTATCAAAAAAATGTGAATGTGTTTCCTTGGTATTTAGTATGTCATTTCTATTTTTTCATTAAAATATCATTTCCAACTGGAAACATGCATTGTGAGTCATATCTGTCACATCATGAATCAGTTTCACATGAGACTGCTTTATACACATCCAAAGGATCATATGAATGATTTCCTCACTTATAAAGATAACCAAAGTGTGTTTTCTTGGTTTTCAGTGACTGACATGTTTTTGAGATAAAATGCCAATTTTAAATAGATAACAAAAAAATTTAGTCAATACAATCACACAGTTCATGGATTGAGACATAGTTGATTCCTAGATTTTAGAAATGACTGATGGAATATTTTCCTATAGCATCAAAACAATCCCAATGCGTTTTCTTGGTTTCCAGTATGTCTCTTATACTTTTTAATTAAATTAAAGAAAATTGTAAATAAAATGACACATTTGGAGTTATACCTGCCACACCATGAATTTTATTGAGGTGGGGTTGATTCCTACATGTCAAAAATATATCAAGGATCATCTTCCTAAAGTATCAAAACAATATCAATGGAGTTACTCAGTTTTCAGTAATTCACTTGTTCTTTTTACATAAATTAATGTCAATTTTAAATAAAAACACACATTTTGAGTTATACTAGTCACACCATGGGTTTTATAAAGGTGGTGTTGATTCCTACACATCAAAAATGACTCATGGATTAGTTTCCTAAATTATCAAAACTATGAAAATGTGTTTACTCAGTTTTAATTATGCCAGTTTTTTATTTTTCACTAAAATATCATTTCAAATTAGAAAATCACATTTTGAGTCATACCGATCACATCATGAATTGTTTTTACATGTAACTGCTTCATACACATCAAAATGGACATAACAATAATTGTCCAAAATTATTTAGACAATTAGAGCGTGTTTTCTTTGTTTTCATAGAGTGACGTTTCTTTTATCTAAATTGTCAATTTTAGAGTGATAATGAAAACATTTAGTCATACTGTTCAAACTATGCTTTGTATTGAGGTGAAGTTGATTCTTACTCATCATAAATTACCCATTGATAATTTTCCTAAAGTATCATAATAATCTAAATGCATTTTCTGGGTTTTCAGTTTGTCAGTATTTCTTATTTAAATAAATTAATGTAAATTTTAAATTAAAAGAAACATTTGGAGTTATACTGGTCACACCGTGTGTTTTATTGATGTGAGGTTGATTCCTACACATAAAAAATAAAATATGTATCACTGTATTATATTATAAAATCAATATGAATGTGTTTTCTAGATTTTCAGTATGCTAGTTGTGTTTCTAAAAAAAGTATTGTCAAATTTAAATAAAAAGAGACACTTTAATTCATACCAATAACACCATGCATCAGATTAAGCACAATTTGATTCTTACACCTCAAAAAGTTCATAATGATTATTTTCCTAAAGTATCAAAACAATATAAATGTTTTTGTTATGTTTTTAGTATGATAGTTTTGTTTTTCACTAAAATGTATTTCAAAAATTGAGATATGTATTTTGAGACATAATGGTTGCATCGTGCATATGTTTCACATTAAACTTGTCTATATATGTCAAAAATAACATTTGGATAATTTTCTTAAATTATGAATACATTAAGAGAAAGTTTTCTTGTTTTTCAGTGTGTTGCATGTTTTGAGCTAAAATGTCAATTTTAAACTGATAATGGATAGTTTTAGTCATACTGGTCACACTATTCGTAAGATTGAGATGTGGTTTCTTCATACAAATCAAAAATGAATTATGGATCATTGTCTTAATATATCAAAATAATCTGAATTTGTTTCCTCATTTTTCAGTATTTCAATTGTTCTTTTTTCTAAATTTATTATTAATTTAATATAAAAATACACAAAAAAAGTTATAATGTTCACACCGTGCATTGGATTGAGGTGTAGTTGATTCATACACGTCAAAAATGACATATAGATCATTTTCCTAATGTATCAAAATAATTGAAAGGATTTTTCTCAACTTTTTAGTATATTAGTTGTGTTTTTTTACTAAAATGTCATTTCAAACTATAAACATGCATTTTGAGCCATACTAGTCATATCGTCTGTCGGTTTGATAGGATACTACTTCTTACATGTCAAAAAGAACATATGAATCATTTTCCTAAATTATAAAAACCACTAGAGTTTATTTTCTTGGTTTTTAAGGAGTGTTGTGTTTTGAGCTGAAATGTCAATTTTAAACTGATAATAGACAATTTAAGTCATATTGGTCACACTATTCATCAAATTGGGGTGTAGTTTATTCTTAAAAGTCAAAAATTTCAAATGTAATGTTTTACTAATGTATCAAAACAATCCAAGTGTGTTCCCTTAGTTTTCAGTGTGTCAATTGTTATTTATTCTAAATTTATTGTTAATTTAATATAAAAATGCACACTTAGTGTCATAAAGTTCACACCGTGGTCATATTGAGGCATGGTTGATTCCTACACATCACAAATTACATATGTATTTTCTCCCTATAGTGTGAAAACAATCTGAATGTGTTTTCTTAGTTTTCTGTATGTTAGTTATGCTTTTTTTACTAAAATGTCTTTTCATACTGGAAACGTACATTTTTAGTCATATTGGTTGCATTGTGCATAGTTTTAACATGAGACAGCATCATAAACAATAAATATAACATAGGTTTTGTTTTTCTTAAATTATGAAAAAAATCAGATAATATTTTCTTACTTTTTAGTGAGTGGCACTTTTTTAGCTACAATGTCAATTTTAAACTAATAAAGGACACTTTTAGTCATACCAGTCACACCGTTCATCGTATTGAGTTATGGTTGATATCTACATGTAAAAAATAACTGATGGATCATTTTCCTAAACTATCAAAACAATCTGAATGTGTTTCCTTGGGATTCAGTTGGTCACCTGTTGTTGTCGCTAAATTGATTCTTAATTTAATATAAAAATACATACTTAAAGTCATAATTTTTACACCATGAATCAAATTGAGTTTTGGTTTATTCCTAGAGGTCACAAATTACTTATGGAACATTGACATAAAAAATCAAAATAATACAAATGCCTTTAATCAGATTTTGAGTATTTTACATGTTATTATTTCTAAATATATTTTCAATATTGAATAAAAACAGAAACATAGAGTCCTTCCCAAAAAAATAATGCATTATATTAAGGTTTTGTTTACTTGTACATGTTTCAAATGAATTATGGATCATTTTTTCATAAGTATCAAAATAGATGAATGTGTTTCTTCAGTTTTTAATTGGTCAGTTTCTCTAATACCAACTATACTGACCCATAAATTTCATACATAGATATCACATCTTCTTGTATTAATATTCCTTACATAACAAAATAATCAATTCCATAATAGTTTACATCTGGAGCTTTTTTAAACCTAGAAATGTGAAGAACTATTTCATAAGAGTCGCTCATTAAGTTATTCTTTACTAGAGAGACACATCATTTCTATAACCTTTATTTATAACCTAAGGATGTGAAACATAATAAAGGTTGATCATAGATAATCAATAAGTGTAAAAAAGGGAGATATCAATGTTTATATAAGGATTACATAAGAATTTTCAATTCAACTTTATACATTCCTAACCCATTTTCTTATTTTCAATATCTCGGTTGTAGCCTTGATGTTTAATCTCTCATGAGCATGATCTATTCCAAACAAACCACCCCAAGTCAAGAAAATGAATTTAGCTGTATATGAAAACCATTATTATGTGAGTAATAACAAAAATAATGAAATTAAACATAATTATTAAAAAAAATTCTTATATGGATGTCACATATTCATGCTATTTTTGTACATTATTCCATCAAATATACAACCCATTAGTTTCTATTAAAATCTATATCATCTTGTGAATATTAGTATTTCTGACAGATAGAATTGTACTGAAAAATATAAATCCAAAAATGACTAATAAATATTTTAAATTAAATTTTAATTATCTTTGAAAATACCTCTCTAGGTATGCTATTTATTTGATAAAATATGTTCACTTTCATAAATTTAAAACATAATAACCATAATCGTTTCCATTTGTTTGTTTGAGACACTGCAGAAACATTGAGAAAAATAAGTAATTTGTTTTGATATGTGTCTCAATTGTGTAATATTATTATATATACCGGGATACTTTTATGATCATAGTACTTTTCATATATCTTTTCCTTAGCTCATAGATTCATTGCATGATGTAAACGATATTGATGTACCGCCATATCATACCAGAATCCTCATTAAATGATAATATAAATTATACAAATATATGTTTAGTTCTAAAATGTTGGATGTAGTGTATTAAAAATTGAAAAACACCATCATTTGTGGTCGGTTGATTGGGTATCCATGAATTGAATCCAGGAAATAAATATTAGGCATATCCCAATCGACCACACTGATTATCAAATGCTACCAAGAAACATAAAAAGGAATAAGTAATGAATTAAATGCAAATAAATTAATTCTTATTAAATTTTATAGTTTTACCCCTTCATCATTGGTATTATGAAGAGTCTATCATCCATATTTTTTCTTATAAATTATTTTATAAAAAATCCACTTTATCAGCCTCTTTCTTGGAATCTATTTCATTTTGTTCTATTGAGATGACGTGAGGACTAACAAGTCCAAGAAAATCATGGTGAAATCCCTTCAATTTTTCTTAATATATATGCCTACGATAAATATGAAATGTATTTAGTCATAATTAAGAATTTATATAACTTTTGGGAAATCAAATGTTTAAAACATACCTCATGTTTACATTTACAAATGAGCCACCTAGACAATCATATTCTAGGATTTCAATTATATTCTCAACAACAATGAAGTATGGTCCTTCCACTTCATACATATTTTCTTCAAAATAAATAGTGTGAGTATGAACGTATTTTAACTCTGTATCAACATGAGCCTATAATGATAATAAATGCACATAGAGAATGAGCTGGGTTATGGTTCTTTCAGTAGATTGTTTCGATCAGTCGGCTGAATATTGAGATTCTTTTGATTAGTTTTTTTTGATTCACCACCTTCCCTTTTTCTATATCTAATACCATTCTTACATTGAGACCATTTTTTATTAAATTATAAGGGTTTATCTTGAATAATAAATTGGAAATGAATACATATTTTCCAACATGTTTGTTTTTAAGATGTGACGACTATGTGATGAATGTTCCAAGAGCTTGTTTGAAATTATGAATATCTTCATCATCAATTGGAATTGGTAGCTCAGTGGTCAGATCATGGGCTATGTTAATCGACTCTCTGACATGACCTGTTGGAAGTGGTCTATTGTGTAGCTTGTACTTCTGTATATTGAACATCGTAGCCCTTTCTACAAGGTGATAGGTGGGTATTGATAGATATAAATCACAGTCGTTTTAAATGCGTATAATATCTATATCAGAAATGTATCAGTGTCTATGTAATTCAAATTTCAAAGAAAAATTATTACAACATTTATTATATCAGAAAAGATAGGTTTTTTAGGGGAATGGCTCACCTCAAAGCTGGTGGGGGTGGGGCGGGATCTCCACATGCTGGTTATTCTTGATTTGTTTCTTCACTTTTCCTCCCCCATCAATGTTGCTAGTATCTCTCTCTTACACTAGAATTATTCTTCCAGGATAACTAATATTTCAATCATCTTTTTCATTTCTTCACATTGATCTCCATATTGTATTTTTTATTAAAATATGTTTGGGGTGTCACCCCAAAAACCGCACCTCTAACACGACCATTCTGTTTTGGAAACTTCAAGGACATCGAAAGAATGTATGCATACAATGTGGGTGTTTCTGATTCCTATAAATATGTAAGATGAAAACATAGTAAAATAAGTAATAATTATTATGTAATAAATATTTAATGAAAAAAAATTATTATGTCATTCTTACACATAGTCTCCATAATTGTTATATGTTTTCGTCTATTAGTATCCCATGTTTATTTACATTCACCTCCTTCAATTGAACATGGAGTGGGATAGAATTTCATTTTTATTTAGATCCATCAATATTCATATAAATAAGTTAACAATGTTATGGTGTTGTTTTATGTCACATAAAAATATTATGATAGATTTAAAATACATACCATTTTAAAAAAAATTGAAGCATACCAAATCCTTACTTTATAGTAGGGGTATACTGGTTTTTATGTCCATTCCTTATTTTCAGGATTTGGTAGATGTTTCATAAATAAAAAACTACCAATAAAAATGAGGAATACATGTATCGTTATAAAAAATATTACCAAATAATATGTACCTAAAAAGACATCTCTACATGACGTCCAGCAAACGCATCCCATGCTGCTTGGGTTATCAGGTGTGTACAAATAGTAGGTGGTTGTAGATTTATTTTCCCTTCATCATCTTTATGATGCAATCTTGTTAAAACTGTGTAAATTTTTATATGAATTCTTCAAATAACCCTTAATGCATTGTCCTTGTGAGATTCATCTACTATAAATGCACTCTTAAAGTGATGATGATGAGTATTTCAACGTTTAATTATTTTATTTTTTAGAATATTAAATAAATGATATCAAAATGTTACCATAATATCTTCCCACATCAGTGTCTTACCCCTAGTGAAAACATGGTGCCACAAATGTACATCAATCAGGACATGATGTGGAGTGATGATTCCAATGTAACTACTAAACAAGGACTTATTATGGTTAACAAGCTAGCCCCACGTATTCCATCTAACATCACATTTGTTGCCTTTTTATTTCTCCTCAATGATTTTTTCTAACACCATCAAACTAGGACAATCTTATTTTTCTTGTACCATCGGTTTTTCATCACCTAACATTTCTTCATAATCAGCATCACCATTTTTGCCTCTATAGCGCTAGCATCAGCATGTGTAGGTGGTAGTTATACCTATACACTAGGAGGATAAAAATTTTGAGAAACCTATTGTACCTATGCACTTGGAGTAATAGTTGGTTGAGAATCACGTTGTTCCATTAAAATGCAAGGATTATCAGGTTGAGAGACCTATTATGCCTCGGTATTTGGATAATCAGCATGTACAGAAGTCATTATCAATATATGAGGTTTAAAATTTAATTTAGATTAAATAAAATTAGCAGTAAATATAAAATAACAAAAGGAAACTTGATGTATACTAAAAAAATATAACCTGATTATTGAAATCTATTTTTTAAAAGGTTTAAGGGATTTGACCCCTTTATTGGAAATCTAAATGCTTTCATTATGGTATCCTCTAACATAAAAAATCCCATATACATTAGGACTACTAAAAATGATTGTGACATCCGAATTAAAGGTTAATCCTCTGTGGAATTTTGATTTGACCCTTCGTTGGTTTTTGTTGATAATAGAAAAATTTACCAATTTTGGTTTGTGGAATTTGGAACCTAAAATACTTGTGCTACTTGTGATTCCATTATAAATGGTTCATCTTTGTGCCCTTACTTACTAAAATCAATATTAATTAATCCTAATTCATCTATTTTAAAAGCACACCTATTATCAACCCACTGGAATTGAAATATCATCACTTGGAATGACATATAATCCAAATACCATAATTTATCTATGATGCCATAGTACAACATATTTGCGTAAATTGGATTTCTATCCTTAGCACTAGAAACATTCATCACTTCAACCACAAGTGTAACTCCACTATTATGAATGTTAATGTATTCATCACATTCATTAGTAAAAAAATGTATAACCATTAATTACATAATCATTGTGAGATAATACATAAACACCTGTTCATATGGTTAGATATCAATGTCATTCTAAAACTAAGTTTGTATTTTCATATTATTCCTTAAAAATATGGTCCTTAAACAATTTTATAAACTATTGATTATGTTCTTTTGATATCCATTTTTCATCCCTTGATTAATTAAAATGCATAAGAATTTATTTGTGAGTTTCTATAGATGGGTGAACATCCAAACTATAATGCAAAACATAAAGGTGGGTCTGTTCCTAATCTGTAATATGGATTGTGAAAACCTATCTTCTAGAAATTACTTCTCCCATAAGATACCTAGTGTGATGAGATTTTGGTAGACCAATGCTTTCCACATTGGATAGGTATTCGGTATAAAATTCAATGGCTTCCTCAATAACATATCACTCTAAAATACATCCCTCTAGAGGACATTAATTTTTGACATACCCTTTCAAAATCTTCATATACCATTCAAAGGGGTACATCCATATATAGTGTACATGACCACATCATTTAATCTCCCTAACCAATTTAACCATCAAATGAACCATCATTTCCAATAATTTCGGTGGGGATAAAACTTCCAATTCATATAATATAATTGAAATTTCTCTTCTAAATTCAGAAATCTCGTCGGTTTTGTACCTTTGCTGCATATTCCTTTGAATAAGAAATAGATATTGGTTAATGAATGATGTAAATTATTGTAAAAAATGAAATATAAAGATATTGGAATTAGATCATGCATTAAAACCTGGTAGTCATGAAATTTCAGACCCTTTAACATTAAATCACTCTTTGACATGATGTTATTGATATTCGATGAATACCCCTATGGATCCTTTATATTATTCAAGTTGTTTCAAAACTGATGTCTCTCCTGCCTTGAAAGAGTGTAAGAAGTAGGAGGAAAAAATGTTCATTTTCAACCGTTCACTAGTGACAACTCTTCCCATATTCCCATATCAACATTGTCCAACCCAACATTAATCGCATCAATTGTTTTTCTAGGTGTATTTAGCAATGGGTGAATGAATCTATCATATATATTTTTTTCAACGTGAATAACATAAAGAAAATGTTTGATGTATAGGCAATTCCATTATCATAATTACAAAAAACTAATCTCTTTGCCCAACAGGTTTTTGTAAGGTTTTTTTAAAGTTTTACAAAAAGTTGAGTCCACATATTTTACTTACTCAAATAGTTTATCACCTATTAGTTGATATCATGTTGTAATTTATTCTTCCCTTCCATCGAATGATGTCATCCATGATCGGTACTTATGATGTCATGGAAGAAATCAATTATGTCCTATAAACACCATTTTGGATGAATGGTTCACCCTAATCGGCTATGGACCCTGTTCGCATATGGGACAACATTGAGTTCCATTAATGTTAAATCCTAAAACATTTCCATAATCAAAAAATTAATTTATCATTCCATACAACATGGCACTCAAAGTGAAATCTTCATTTATATAATCATCATACAACATAACACCTTAATCCCATAATAATTTTAAATCCTCAATAAATGGATCCAAATAAATATCAATATCATTACCCAACTATTTTGGCCCTCATATAATCAAAAAAACCGATGCATTTCCATTTCATGATTAGCCACGGTGGTAAGTTACAATTCACCAACATAATCGGCTATTTACAGTGATTTCTTCTTTGAAAAACCAAATGGATTCGCTCTATCTATAGATAATGCAAGATGAAGGTTTCTCAAATCATTTCCAAATTCAGGATACTCATGATACATTCTCTCCCACTAAGGAGAGTGTATTAGGTGACATAGTTTCCCATCATTTTTACATGTATCTATGTGCCACGTTAATTTCCCTATAGTATCCTAACTTGCATATAGGCGCCTAAACTTTGGAATTATTGGAAAGAACCATACAACTTTTGTAGGAGTAGATTCATCATTCTTGTATCGACAAGTACCAATAATTTGGAATTCTGTAAGTGATTTTTGGTCCTTAAAAAATAGTATTCAGTCATTCAGGTAGGCCTTTACTCTTTTAGAGATTATACCCATTAAGAATAACATTCGATTCGCATCATATGTCCAGCTTAGGATCTCTTTATATTCTGGGAGCATGTCATTCAGTAGATCAGGTAGTTCTATAAAACTTGTGTCACTCCATCCATTTCCTTCTTTCAAATTATATTGTTTCAGTATGGCTAAAAATGTTGTATATTTAGTGTAACACATATAAAATGGCATCTTTTCACAACTCTTTAACTTCTCAAAAAAAATTTGGAAATCAAGAATTTCTTCTTCAACTGTATTTGTCATTTCCTGAATACGATATTCATTATCATTCACATTTGTAATCACATCCTTGATATGGTCTTCTTTATTTTTCACACCTATAATCATATCATATGATCCATAAAACATAGTATTATCTCAGTCAAAACATACATTCGTGTTTTTCGTGTGTTTATTCCAACATTTATAACTTCGATTTATTCTGTGATAGATCAAGTGTTTTACCAACACATCCAGACTAATTATTTTTCAATAAAACTAGAGAAAACTCTGACAAAGTATTTTAAGAAGGTTCATATGCATGATCTTTTGTATACTTGATTAACTCATTCATTACATCTTCATACTCTCTTGTTAAATGATTGGAATCTATACATTATTTATTCATATCTATCCTATTTTATTTATTAATATTAATATTTAACAAAACAAATACCCATAACACTAATATAATTTAATGGTTTTACTAATTATATAAAAATAAAAGCTTAAAATATTTTTACAAAATTACATTTCAGATGTCCTTTGAAAACTATTTATAAAATCACACTAGAAATACCATAAAACCCAACCATTTAGAAAATTTCATCTTTAAAATAAAAAACATTTTTAAAATAAACCATTCAGATTAAAATACTATTTAAAAACCCACAATTCCTATTCTTAAATAATTCATGGAAACTTCATGACCCAACAATCGTAACCATTTAAAATGAGAGACAACACTTTTTATTTTATATATTTTCATTTAAAACATCACACACCCCTTGTTAATATGAAACCATCATTAAATACACTTTCAAAACATTGAAATCCCCTTATGAAATCTAATTGGGTGATTTGAAAAACACTTAGCATGAAACCTATGTCTATACTAGGTGTTTTGTAATGCACCAACCCTAGATACCCAGAGTCGGTGAATTATTACATAACATTGGCATGATCACAAGAAAGATCATGTCTTGAAAGACCGATTAGTCTAGTAGCCTTGGAAACACTAGATATATTAATAAAGTTTACATTACATCAATAAGTGAAAAACTAAAACAACATATTGTCTTCATATCCCCTCATACAATCCCTGAAGGTAATTCATAAAATACTTCTTCACATCCTGGGAAAAATAAAACATTGAAAGGGGTGAGCTCAGATGCTCAGTAAGGATAAAAATATAGCAGAAACTTTCATAAATAATCATAATAATTTAAGGAAATGTATAACTAAAAAAAGCCTTTTAAACTTCAACTCCAGCATTACATGGCAAAGATAAAATTAAATAATGCCATTTACTTATTTACATGTATATTCTACTAGTCGAATAATCACATGAAAATATTAATAAAAACTTTCATAATGACGTAATTCATAATTCCAAACTATCATAACCACGTAGCGAAGGCCTCATGCTAAGACTACAAATAAGGTTTTGTCAAGGCCTCATGCCAAGACACTAGTTTGTCTCATGAGACCTACCGATGCATCGAGGAGCTATATCGGGCTCCGCCTGTCACTTACTAAGTCCAATTCATTCCTCATATGAAAAGTTTTAAATATGACCTAAACATTCGTATTAAAACTAGCATACGAAATGTCAATACTTTATCCACAAACCATGAATGGTATAAAAATAGCACATCCACAGTCAAACATAACTCATTAGATACAATATTGAAGATTGAATTGTTTCATATTAACCTCAATCGAGAATGATGAAGGATATTGACATAGATGAAAGTAATCATTAAAATAATTAGAGTGAAATATCCCCCTTCTTCTTGAAATCATTAAAAAGTCACACTATTTGTCGAGAATCAATTTAAAATAGATTTATGAATCAAAGTGTCCAATACAACTTTGAAACTTTTAAAAGTAATATTGATTTTAAAACTTTAATGTCCATATAAATAAATCCTTAAAACCATTTTTAAAACATGGACATTAATGAGAAAGATTTAGAATAATCAATCTTTACAACATTTTAAAATGTCATTTTATTTAAAGTTCCTAAATAAAAAGAGTCACTTGAATAAAAATAATTGAGGAAATAAAATTTTTTTAACATCATGAGAATAAAGGGATTCATGTTATATTATGTCAACGTACATTATATACACCATATAAAAATGATTTGGTGTATAAAAATAAAGGAGTCTCAATGGAATGTAAATTGAGATGAAATCTCTCATAAAGGCCATATCCTTAGGTTAAGGATAAATCAACGACTTAATAATGAGTGAAAAATATAAATACACTCAATATTATTGGATATTCAGTGTAAAACAATCAAAGTATATTCACACATATTCTTGTAAAAACAATACCAATTAATTGGATGTTTAACTCACCAAATCGATATTTAGTAAAAATTAATCTTATCAAGTTCATACCGATGACCTGATAATTTATCAATGGAGTGATTTTGTGTATCAAAAGTATATCCATAGAAAGGGGAGTGGAAATTATGACATAATCAAATGAATAGGGATTCCACGCATAATCTTGGAGTAAAATAATCAGTGAAGTATACCTAAAGTCGAATGAGTGCAAATTGAAATTTCAAATTTCCTTATCGATTAGGTAACTTGTGAAACATACACCCATGAAAAAAGGATCATACAATTATGATGTAAATATACACAAATTAAAGTATATTATACAATTAATACAAACATGGGAAGTACACACACCACATGCAATAAATAAGTGGTGAACAATGGAAATCTCACGGAATTAAAAGTGAGATAAGAAACACATTACTTTGTACTTTTTCCTTGGATGATGGTAGGTTAACCTCCTTTATAATGGTGAAATAAATGTTATTGAATTATACAAGAATCATTTACATTAATATGACATCATATATGATCTCTAAACATTGATTTGTTAATAATATCTTAGTATTATCATCATTTTGGGTGTTAACTTACTCTTTTTCCTTTATATTATTTATTACGTAAGATGTGTTTGTTATGGATAGGTTGTATATTATTCAAATCCATAATTATATCAAGTCCATAAACATTAATTTTAATCATCAAATGAGAATTATACTTGAATTGATATGATGGAGAATGAATCTCATCGCGTTCGTGCAGGTGGTAGTCCATACGTACGCACGAGTGACAATATCATTCTTTTGATGTTAAAATAATATATAATTAGATGGTATATAATATAGACATAATAATTATCATTTTATATTTATTATTTAAATGAATTACACATCATTATTATACCCATCCAAATAATAATTTATTTAATGACAATTACACCATGACGTGGAGACGGTAAGTCGTACGTACGCACGTATGGTGACATGCAAGTCAAAGGATGGATATAATGCTGAATATGGTTGTACCATATTTATAATAACATCACAGTATATATAAGATAATTTAGTTATTATTTTAGTATAGAAATAACAAAGAAAGAAGATGATGAAGAAGAAAGGAACTTGAAAGAGGGTGGTGAAAACATTACATCTTCTTCGAATTCTTTCTTTTGATTTGATCAGACGGGCTCCTTAGGTTGGCTTTCTAATCAAACTAAGGCCTATAGGTTTTATTGAGGGAATTTTAGAGAGTACATGGGCAGGGTTTGTCTGATCCAAAATGATATTAATATGTGAATTAGTGAGAAGGGGGAGTTCCCTTTTATAAGAGGGGTGAGGGGCACCTTTGGAAAGGCAAAAAATATTATTTTATAATAAATTCAAATTCGGTTTCTAATGGATCCAAAGTGGATTATTTAAAGGCTAAGGTGGGTATGGGTATAAAACCACTCAACCAATAGAATTTTTACTGGTTTGGGTCATTATATTAACCTTATGTTTAAGTATTAACTCTTAGTTAATTGGTTTCACTTTTACAATGTCTCTTTGTATTTTTATATTATATGGTTAATAAAATTACTATATACATCCAAGTGACCCTCAAGTGGTCCATTAATGATACAAATATCATTATATAAGTCTCTTTGACGAACCTTATATTTTTTGGAATTGAATATAAATTAATAATATAATATTTGTTTTAAAAACTCCTTTATGTCAATTTTGACACTATTGGGTATTTTGTTTTTGATAAATTCATAAGAGCATTATTACTTAGAAAACATTTATATAATAAATACTAATATGTCATATTAACCTATAAAATTAGTGGAATTCATAAAATGTCTCAAATTACATTTATTTTGATATTTATAATATCAATTATTTTAATATTTCTATAATTAGGTAATTACTACATCACCATTGTGTTATAAAAAAATTAAAATATTTAATGTCTAAAAATTATTAAATAAAATATCATTATGTAGGAAATCATTTTATATTTATAATGAATATTTAAAATCGAATTTATATTTTGTATAACTTTATATTAAAAATGTTTTAGTAAATAAATTTTGATTTTAACTCTTTTAACTCTTCTTTGAATTAAATAATAATAAATGTCCTAATCTAATACAAGTGGACCTATATGATAATATTTTACTCCTAAGGTTGTTTTTGGTTGGGATACACTTGTCCAATAGAATTAGGACATTTTTTAGGGTAATATTAATATCATTTTTACCCTTAATTATTCTATTTACTTTTAACTGTGTTAAATAAAAGTAAAAAGTTACTATTCACCAAAACATATTTCCATCTCATTGAACCACATTTTACTCTTTGATATTAACCGTGTCTCTTGGATTTTTGAAATTCCACTCACAGAAGCGGTAAAATTATGTTTTATGAAAAATTCAGTTTTTTAACTACCACTTAGTGGTTTCACTATTCATCAAAAAATGAATGTTTCCAGAAAAATACCAAACATTAGGACTAAACTATATTTGATATTATGAATTTAAAAATGATGTCTATTTTACCAAATTCAAAACATATCATTTGCATTAATTAATTTAAATATTAATTCCCATTGTTAAAACAAATATTGTGTTTTAAGAGATAATAACTATCAAAAGATTGACACTTGATTATGTCTAGTTTAAACGTGAAATTAAATCCAATAACCAAAATTTTATTAAATGGTAAAAATATATTCTAAACATACTTTAAAACCACTCAAATTAATAATTTATCACTATTAATTATTTCGATTAAAAAATTTGTTTTTAATTAAAATTTAGTAATTTTTACTATTCATCAAAATATAAAAGTTATCCAAAAAGTACCAAAATTTCACCCTAAGCTAATTTCGATATTACGAATCCAAAAATGAAGTCCATTTAGAAAGATAAAATTTATAAAATTTCAAAAATTAGGTATTACTATTCATAATGTCTAGTTTTATTGGTTATGGTGTGTTAGAATCTTGAAGTTGCGTACAATGCACACCATTGCATTATTCAAAGGGAAATGTACCATGGAAGCTTGGGGTGTTACATTCTCCCCTCCATCAATAAATTGCGTCATCGCAATTTTTTTAAAATTAGGCTTGAGAATATATTGGAAAGTCCCACATCGGAAAAAGAGTGAATAAAACTATCACTTTAAAAGAAACGAAAAGAGGTATAAAGGTCCCCCAAGATAACCCATACTAGGATTCCAGATAGGAAAACATGGATATGGACGTTAAACTAAGTGTTATGTTCTGATGGAGTGGGATATGAAACATGATCAGGAGAAAGTTAACAATAATAAAATCACAAACTTGTGTTGGGACAAATGGTCATTAGTCTCCCAGTAGGAAAATTAAATAGAAAACATTTTTTGTTTTAAGTTACATTACATAAGGACGAGGAATTCAATTATGATATTGACTAAGAACATAAAGAGATATACTTACTTTTTAAGTAGATTTTCATTCTTTAATAAATTTTTACCACTAACTCATTTTTTTGACCAATGAGTATTCAAGAAGACTTGGTCACAATGGACGAGTTAGAATAAACTTCTATAGAAATACATGATCCACATAGGATAAACTATATATTTACCTTGTCTTTAGAGATTAATCAAAACCAAAATGGTTAGTATAATATCTGATGATCCCCAAAATGGATATTCCATTAGAGAAAAAATCAATAATCTTAATTTCAAAAATTAAACCATCAATACCCTCAAAGTTAAATAAATACCATTCAATAATCAATTGTCCTTAAAATCCCTCAATAAAATCCAAACTAATATTGAAACCCAAAACTTATAAGAATTTAGTCTTCCACGTTAAATAGTATCTCAAAATGACATTAATTACTCTTAAAGTCACATAATTAAAACTAATTAAACTAATTATTTCAATAAATCACCCAAATCACTATAAATCCACAATAAAAACATAGATAAAAATCTACCATTACTCCTCAAATGAAATCCCATACTATTCTATTTTCCTTGGGCATATAGTGTTCACAACAAAGTGAACAACTTCCAAAATAACATTTATCACTTAATCACCAAATCATTTTCTTATACTAAGGGTATTCATTTGATAAGGAATAAGATCCCAAATCAAATTTTTATTTATCAATAAAATCATTTAACTACAAATAATAGTCACACTAACCAGGGAATTCACGTAGTCTAGTGGTAGGTGTTAAATACCAATCACACTTTGGTTGTGGGTTCGATTCCCACAGCTTTGTCCGACGTGACGGTTTGTCACATGGTCTGCGTGTTGTCCTTTTTCAAAAACTATATTTTATAACATTACCAAAATGAGATAAATTCCTCAAAATAACCATAACATAATTTTACCACAAATCTTATCTCATACCTTGCATTTTCATCCCAAAGTATAATAACTTATAATTGCCTCAAACCCAACGATCATATAAAACCAAAGGGTTTTTTATAACTATATCCACAAGAGAAAATATAATTCCTCCTCAAATATCATTCTCGCATAGAAAACTACAGGGTTAAAAATACAAGAGAAAATTATTCCAAAGTAAACCCATCAACAAGGAGTGCTAATAATTTTTAAACATTTCTCCAACCATTTATTTCCACATAGCTTATTCTATGACCAAGATAATATCTTATAGAATAGGGAATTCACTCGGGTAATGGCCAGGTCCCCTACATTTACGGCAAATGACGGTAAATGGATTCTTGGGACTATTTTTATCTTCTTCAATAGTACTCTTCATTTTTCTTCAGCAATTCTTCACTTTATGTCCTTCCTTCCCACATGTAAAGAATTTCTTTGTCCCATTGAGACACTTTCCTGGGTGTCTCCTTCCACACTTCCTGCATGATGTAAATTGAGGATTCATTTCTCCATGGTCTCCACTGCTGGAGCTCTTATCATTCATCACCTTTCTCTTCTTTGTTGAGTTTGGGAATTGGTTAATATATATATTGTAGATCATATTTTTGGAAAATTGATTTGTCCTAAAGACGATATCTTTTACGCCTATCAACGTTCCATTTTTTTCTCACTTCCACCACCATTCCCACCTTGTACATCATTCTCAAATTCACTATGACTTCCTTGTAATCAAACCATTGACTAGTACCAGAAAGCATTGTGTGAGTAACAGTAGTCATAAAATCATTTAGAGATTAACATGTCACCATATTCTCAATTTCAAACACATTATGATTAACCAAGGTCATTTACTCTCATCTTATATATATAATACTTCAAATCGTTTTGTAATGAAAATGTAAATTATCTTAAGCATATCCACTGGGAGTGTCATAACCAAGAGTGCAGCAAGGCCGATTGTCCTGCACCAGTTCCCGTTCGAGTCTAGCTCAAAGCGGTGTTTTCAGGTTTTACCCCTAGGTACATCTGTGCCAAAGCAGCCTCTACCTGCTCATATCCAGACAGGGATGTATTGCTCATAAAACACACCAAATCTCTACAATACCAAAATTATAGGAAGTTCTTTTATACTAATCCTCAATGTTCATCTTAGGTCTACGTGCTCTAATCAGAGTTTATCTAAATCTAGCTTCCAAGGATTGTACTAAACTTCCTCTGAAATCAACTGTAACGCACCGACCCTAGATACCCAGAGTCGGTGCATTATTACATAACATTGACATGATCATAAGAAAGATCAGTTCTCGAAAGACCGATTAGTTTAGTAGCCTTGGAAACACTAGATATAATCATAAATTTTACATTACATCAATAAGTGAAAAACTAGAACAACATATTGTCTTCATATCCCCTCATACTATCCCTACAGGTCATTCATAAAATACTTCTTCACATCCTGGGAAAAATAAAACATTGAAAGGGGTGAGCTCAGATGCTCAGTTAGGATAAAAATATTGCGGAAACTTTCATAAATAAACATAAAATTTTAAGGCAATGTATAACTAAAACAAAAGCCATTTAAACTTGAACTTCTGAATAATATGGCAAGGATAAAATGAAATAATTCCATTTACTTATTCACTTAGATATTCTACTAGTTTAATAATCACATGAAAATATTAATAACCACTTTCATAATGACGGAATGCATAATGCCAGACTATCATATCCACGTAGCCAAGGCCTCGTGCCAAAACTACAAATAAGATTTTGTCAAGGCCTTGTGCCAAGACACTCGTTTGTCTCATTAGACCTACTGATGCATCGAGGAGATATATCAGGCTCCACCCGTCACTTACTAAGTCCAATGCATTCCTCATATGAAAAGTTTGAAATATGACATAAACATTCGTATTAAAACTAGCATACGAAATTTCAATACTTTATCCACAAACCATGAATGGAATAAAAATAGCACATCCACAGTCAAACATAACTCATTAGGTACAATATAGAAGATTGTATTTTATCATATTAACCTCATTCAAGAATGATGAAGGATATTGACATAGATGAAAATAATCATCAAAACAATTAGAGTGAAATATCCCCCTATTTCTTGAAATCATTTAAAAGTCACACTATTTGTCAATAATCCATTTAAAATAGATTTTAGAATCAAAGTGTCCAATACCACTTTGAAACATTAAAAAGTAATTTTTATTTTAAAACTTTAATGTCCATATAAATAAATCCTTAAAACAATTTTCAAAACATGGACATTAATGAGAAAGATTTAGAATAATCAATCATTAAAACATTTTAAAATGTCATTTTAGTTAGAGTTCCTAACCAAAAGAGAGACACTTGAATAAAAATAATTGAGGAAATAAAAACTTTGTAATATCATGACAATAAAGTGATTCATGATATATTATGTCAAAGTAAATTATATACACCATATAAAAGTGATTTGGGTTATAACAATAAAGGAGTCTCAATGGAATGTAAATTGAGATGAAATATCTCATAAAGGTTGTATCCTTAGGTTAAGGATAAATCAATGACATAATTATGAGCAAAAAATA
The DNA here is from genome assembly GCA_963277665.1 of Viscum album. Lineage (NCBI taxonomy): Eukaryota > Viridiplantae > Streptophyta > Magnoliopsida > Santalales > Viscaceae > Viscum > Viscum album. Next base: position 1,076,936,769 of record OY728145.1, on the reverse strand, counting down.
TAAATACACTCAATATGATTAGATATTCAGTGTAAAACAATCAAAGGACATTCACACATAATCTTGTAAAAACAACACCATTGAATTGGATGTTTAACTCAACAAATCGAGATTGAGTAAAAATTACTCTTATCAAGTTCATACCGATGTCCTGATAATTTATCAATGAAAATATTATGTGTATAAAAAGTATATCCACAGAATGGGGAGTGGAAATTAAGACATAATCAAATGAATAGTGATTAAAGACATAATCTTGGAGTAAAATAATCAATGAAGTATGCCTAAAGCCGAATGAGTGGAAATTGAAATTTCAAATTCCCTTATCGATTAGGTAACTTAAGAAACATACACCCATTAAAGAAGGATCATACAATGATGATGTAAATATACAAAAATTAAATTATATTACACAATGAATACAAACATGGTCAGTACACAAACCACATGCAATAAATAAGTGGTGAACAATGGAAATCTCACGGAATTAAAAGTGAGATAAGAAACCCCTTACTTTGTACTTTTTCCATGGTTGACGGTAGGTTAAACTCCTGTATAATTGTGAAATAATTGTTATTTAATTATACAATAATCATTTACATTAATATTATATCATATATTATCTTTTAACATTGATTTGATAATAATATCTTAGTAATATCATCATTTCGAGTGTTAACTTACTCATTTTCCTTTATATTCTTTGTTACGTAAGTCGTGTTTGTTATGGATAGGTTGTATCTTATTCATATACAAAACTATATCAAGTCCATAAAAATTATTTTTAATCATCAAATGAGAATTATACTTGAATGGATACGATGGAGAATGAATCTCATCGCGTTCGTGGAGACGGTAGTCCTTACGTACGCACGAGTAACAATATCATTGTTTTGATGTTAAAATAATATATAATTGAATGTTATATCATATATACAGATTAATTATCATGTTATATTTATTATTTACATGAATTACACATCATTATTATACCCATCTAAATGATAATTTATTGAATGACAATTACACCACGACTTGGAGACGACAAGCCTTACGTACGCACGTATGGTGACGTGCCATTAAAAGGTTTGATAGAATACTGAATATGGTTGTACCATATTTATAATAACATTACAATATATAGAAGATACTGGAATTATTATTTTAAAATAGAAATAACAAGGAAAGAAGAAGTTTAAGAAGAAAGTAACTTGAAAGACGGTGGTGAAAACATTAACTCTTCTTCAGGTTCTTTCTTTTGATTTGATCAATAGGTCTCCCTAGGTTGACTTTCGGATCCAACTAATGCCTCTAGGTTGTAGTGAGGGAATTTTAGATAGTATTTGGGCAGGTTTTGGCCGATCCAAAAGGCTTTGAATGTGTGAATTAGTGAGAAGGTGGTGTGCCCTTTTATAAGAGGTGTGCGGGGTACCTTTGGAAAAGCTAAACATATTATTTTATAATAAATTCATATTCGGTTTCTAATGGATCAAAAGTGGATTATTTAAGGGAATGGTGTGGATGGGTCGAAAACCACTCAACCAATTTAATTTATACTGGTTTGGGTCATTATATTAACCTTATCTTTAAGTATTAACTCTTAGTTAATTAGTTTCACTTTTACAATGTCTCTTCCTATTTATATATTATATGGTTAATAAAATTACTATATACATCCAAGAGACCCCCATGTGGTCTATTAATGATAAATCTATCATGATATAAGTCTCTTGGCCGAATTTTAGATTTTTAGAAATTGAATATAAATTAATAATATAATATTTGTTTTAAAAACTCCTTTATGTCAATTTTGACACGATTGGGTATTTTGTTTTTGATAAATTCATAAAAGAATTATTACTTCTTAAAAAATTAATATAATCAATCCTAATATTTCATATTAACCTATAAAATTAGTGTAATTCATCTAAAGTCTCAAATTACATTTATTTTGATATTTATAATATCAATTATTTTAATATTTCATTAATTAGGTAATTACTATATCACCATTGTGTCATAAATAAAATAAATTATATAATGTATAAAAATTATAAATAAAAAACCATTATGTAGGAAATCGTTTTATCTTTCTAAGGAATATTTACTATTGAATTTATCTTATGTATAACCCCATATTAAAAATGTATTAGTAAATAAACTTTGATTTTAACTCTTTTAACTCTTCTTTGAATTAAATAATAATAAATGTCCTAATCTAATACAAGTGGACTAAAATGATAATATTTTGCACCTAAGTTTGTTTTTGGTCGAGATACACTTGTCCAATAGAATTATGACATGGTTTAGGGTAATATTAATATCATTTTTACCCTTAATTACCCTATTTACTTTTAACCGTGGTAAATAAAAGTAAAAAGTTACTATTCCGCAAAAAATATTTTCATCTCATAGAACCACATTTTACTCCTTGATATTAACCGTGTCTCTTGGATTTTCTAAATTCCACTCACAGAAGCGGTAAAATTAATTTTTATGAAAAATTCAGTTTTTTAACTACCACTTAGTGGTTTCACTATTCATCAAAAAATGAAAGTTTCCAGAAAAATATCAAAAATTAGGCCTAAAATATATTTGATATTATGAATTCAAAAATTATGTCTATTTTACCAAATTCAAAACATATTAATTTCATTAATTAATTTAAATTTTTGTTCCCGTCGTCAAAACAAATAGCGCGTTTTTAAGAGATAATAACTATCAAAAGATTGACACTTGTTTATTTCTGTTTTAAATGTGAAATTACATCCAATGAACAACATTATATTAAATGGTAAAAATATATTCTAAATATACTTTAAAACCACTCAAATTAATAATTTATTACTACTAATTATTTCTATTAAAAAGGTTGTTTTTAATTAAAATTTAGTAATTTTCACTATTCATCAAAAAATGAAATTTATCCGAAAAGTACCAAAATTTTACCCTAAGCTAATTTTGATATTACGAATCCAAAAATGAAGTCCATTCCGAAAGATAAAATTTATGAAATTTCAAAAAGTAGGTATTACTATTCATAATGGATAGTTTGATTGGTTGTGGTGTGTTAGAATCTCGAAGTTGTGTACAATGCACATCATTGCATTATTCAAAGGGAAACATACCGTGGAATATTCGGGTGTTACATGTTTAAATTATTATAAATATATTTAAAAAAAAGGGATTGTTGAACACATATAATGTTTTAAGAAACATTTCATAACACTTGATTCATTTTAAATGTGCTACTTAGGCATTTTCCCAGTGACATAAATCCCAAGAGAGTCACTTTATAAAAGTTGCAAAGAAAACACCTAGATTTATCCAAAATAAATCAATGTTGAATGATTCCATCACATTATTCCCAAAGTTGTTTTAATAATAATAATTTCCAAAAGCATTTGATATTGTGATCCCCGCCATCAAATATCCCTTATCCATGCTTCCATTGTCCATTTATATCAAATAACCTTGACCACATCACTAAAGTTCCAAAAGATATGTTCCATAGTCTGTGACCACTCTCAAAACTATGAATCAATCATGTTCCAGTTTACTACAAACACTTCATTTACTCAATGTTCCTTGGCTCAAGCCAAATCAATTGGATGTACACCCCAAGAACTATGTATATCTCTCTCACATTAAGTACTATTGGTTCCTTAAATTATAAATACACCTAAGAAAATATATAAGAAAGAACCCATTAAATAACCAAAAATTTCACAAGATCAATTCCTTTCACATAATGAATTTCCCTATGCCACTCATCGTTAGAAGAAACTATATTGTTTTCTCGATCCTTTTAAGTACATTATGACTCAAATTAAAATAAGAAATAAACTATTGTACTAAACTAATATATGGTATGATTTTCCATAGTCTATTTTCTTAAATCATCAAAAATACTTTATAAATTACATTACAAAGACTAGTCATTCTAAAATCCTTAACTAAACTCATATCAGTAACCTCTAGAATCAATGTGATGAGAGTATCATTATAAGTCTAAAGATAATTCTTACCTCTCCAAAACTCATTCATAAAGTTAACAACATCATGTCCCAAAATATTTTAGAAACTTTTAAAGGAAATTTCATAAATAAAATATAGGTTAAGTACCTTTGATGGTTGCATCAACCTAAATGTCACAACCACTTCTTAACATTGAATATAAATAGTTATTAATTCATTAATATAATTTGTTAAAGTTGTAATAAAATAATAATTTAGATATATAGATATAAAATTATGCTCATCAGAAAATATGATTTGATAATAAATTGAATTATATAATTTTTCTCTTTGGGGGGATTCACTATAGAGTGCTTGTAGGTGGAAGGATTCATTACATGGGTTGTTATGGTTATTTGACTATGGTGTCTAGAAATTGTATCATGTTGATTTAGATAGGTAGGTATAATAAGATTTGTTTCCATTATAGCTAAATTTATCCCTTAATAAAAAAAATCAATGCATTCCCCTATGGACTAGGATTGTCATCCAAACATCATAATTTTCTTATGGTGTTCTTATTCTATTTAGGTCATGTGTTTATTTTTTGTCGATCATTTTCCTCTGGGGGAGGTATTTTGAGAACCATTAGGTTAGTGGAACTAGAAGGTAGAGATATGATGTAGTGACTTAGATTTAGATTTACTTCTTTGTTATGGTATATTAGGTTTGGGGATTGTTTCTAATTCAAGTTTGTTCTGGAATTTATTCTCCTATGTGGAAGTTCCAGGGGTTTAATTTATGATTTAGCATATTAATATTAGGAATATTGATGTGTACCGAATCCATATAATGGTGTCAGATATTTTTATTATTCTAGAATCAGTTACAAAAATGTGGTATTAGAGCATGGTCACATAACATATGGTGATTATTTTATTAGGATATACCAGGTTTTATAATGAAATACAAACATTATCCTCATTTCTCACACCCGTCAAGCTCTGGCGGAAGTTGACCCCTATACCACCGACCCCTCCTTCGCTACGAACTCTCCTCCACCATGTGCCCTCCTCCACCGCAATCGCTCCTCTACCACATACCCACCTACCCAACAACCCCTCCTTTGTCATGACCCCTCCTCCACCATGAACCCATTTCCACCACAAACCCCCCAAGATTTCTTAGGGCCCTTATACCTCAATATTTGGTTGGTTTTGACTCTAATTTGTCAAGGAAACATCCAATAAGTCTTTTTTCGCTTCATTTATCCCACATTTAATGTTTCTCTTCCCCACTTCGTGATTTATTATTTTCCAGTGAGTAGTTTGACATCTTGTTGGTCTAATCATCTATTTGATGGGGAAAATATTCACGTTTGAGTTTTGATATTGCCTTAATAGGGTCTTGCTGAGGTGCGGTTGTGGTATTACACTGATTTCCAAAGGCTTCCATGTGTGAGGCTAGTGATTCCATAATTTTACATTATTATATGTTTTTGATATGCTTTCTTGTTTCCTTATATGTGTTCCATTGATTATTCATGTGGTGTGAAAGATGGTTTGGAAATGGTTTTTCATGCATATGTGATGAAATTAGGTTTTTAAAAAGAAATTGGTCATATTTCTTCTGTGATTTTAGGTGGTGTTCCTTAAGAATGTTTTACTCCTTGTTTGAAAGGTGAGAATTGTTTTTTCAAAAGACTATAAAGGGTAAAATGTGTTCAAAATTTATTTCTCCCAAAGAAATGGATTTTTAGTGTGTGTTGGTTTCCTAGTTCTGTACCTTAAATGAATCTTTGAATTTTGACAGTAATGTGAAGCATATTATGTAATAGATTTTTTGGGATCGTGATTTTAAAAGGGGTCTTTTCCCATTTTCTTACATCATTGTTTAAGATCCCAATAAAAAGGTGATAATATGATCGCATTAGTGAGGAATACTATAAATTTTACCTTATTTGGTATTTATTTTTAGGTAGGTTTAAGGAATATGATGTGACCCAACACTGTTTGATAGCTGGTTCAAGATCGAAGGAAGGGTTTCTTGCATTTTTATTATATCTACAACCATATTCAATGTAGAGCATATTTGGGAGGTGGTTCCTCCTTTGACTATGTTGTAATCATCATTATTAATCCCTACCTCCACTACAAATCCACCTTTAATTTTCAAAATCATTGAGGCATTTACTTCTTCCATCTATGATCCAAATTCTCTTAAACACAAATTTTTAAAAATTTCTTAAGGATTTTATCTCTTGTTATTCTATTCTACTAAACAACTTGCTTCTGACTAATTCAAAATTAATATAACTTTTAAACTCTCTAAGAGTAGTAAGTCCATTATCCCTTAATTTTTGAATCCTCCACTGTTGAATATCAATCCTAAAATTACCCATTTCAATTGCACCAAACCTTTTTCATTTTTGAAAATCCACTGAATCCTAGAAAACCACTTCACTAGAGGAATCTCAGTACTCTTAAAACCAATAAATTCTATTGATTCTTGATAAAATATCAGTATATGTTATGTGACCAAGATCTAATACCAAATTTTGGTGAGTGAGAGTAGAATAATAAAAATATATGACACCACTATTGGTAGAAGATGAATGTCAACCTTTCTCGAGTCCACGACCTTGGAACATGATAGAAGGTTCACCTTCTTGCATCTTATGGATTACCACCATGCGATCTGGTTCCCGGTGTTATGCCCTATTTCAGATCTAGTTTTCCATAAGATCTGCATCAGGATACCATGATGCGAGTGAAATGAGGTGACATTGAACTTGTTTTGGTCTCACGGCATTGGATTGCGATCTGGTCTCGCGGTCGATGGTTGAGTCTTTTAGTGAGGACTAGTCGATACCACACAATCTGTTTTTTGTAAGAGCTACATCTGGCGCCTATGATAGATTGGGCGACCACTTTTGTTATGATCCATTTTACTTCTTCTGGTGAATTTTGATTGGTGTCTGGGAATAGATGGATTTTGATCATGTGGTTGCCAAAACAAACTCAAGGGATCTTCCGAAAGGTGTTTCTTGCAGAGGTCCTCTGTTTGAAGCGTCTTTCAGATGATGGAATGGAGGTGTTAGATTCGACTACGCTTGGGATTTTATCTGATGAATTAAAGATCATTGTCTTTGTTAATTAGAGATCCTTCAATGAAATACAAGATTCCGGCTGGTATTCATTAATTGTGAGGATGATCTTGGAAAAAGGGTGATAAAACACCGACTGTGGAGGACCTAAAAGATACAATTAGTCGAATTTGGGGCTTTGATTTCTGGAAAATCATCCCCATTGGTAAGGGGTACTTCTATTTAAACCTTATATCAGAATATCAATGGTCTATGTCTTAGGGTTATAGTTTTTATAACATAAACCCAGGTATTCTGAGAATTTCATAATGGCATTTCAGTTTTAATCCACTTCATCAGAGACACAGTAATGCTCATGTTTGGGTCAGATTTCACATTTTCAGTTGGGTTTTTTGGCACCCAAAAATTTTGAAGGACATTGCCTCTTGTATTTTCATGCCTCGTAAGATTGATGAAAATAATATTGAAGGAAAAATTTTCTTTTTATTCTGGAGTTGTGGTTTATATTGACTTCTCGATTCCCATGCCGGATTGTGTGTATCTCGTTGCAAATGGTGAAAAAATTGGGATTTAGATTGAGTATGAATTCTAGCGAGAAATATAAAAATTTGGTATGTTTTTTGGGAATGAAATTATTCAATATAGATTGGTTTTTAATATCATATCCCTTATACCCAAAGGTGCAGTGTGGGGATTTATGCAAGGTGATGCATCAACCAAGACAACTGCTAAAGATGGTAAACCAGCCCCCTTCCCTGACCCTCGCATCCCAACGGGCATGGGGAAGGTATGTGAATGCACCCTAAATGAGGTTTCATATGTGAATGGAAGTGATAATTTTGATCATTATAATGTTAATGTAGTGAGGGATACTGCTGCTGATCATTACTCTACTTTGCAGGTTGAGTCACATACCGGAATAGTTCATCAAGCGTTCCTTCCCAGTGACTCTGGTGCAGGGCCTAGTACTAAATCTATTTTACAGGTTTCTCATGAAGGACATGTGGGATAAGTTACTTCTGTAAAACATGAACATGATCATGAGCATGTGGAATCTAATAAGGATTGTGCTGCTCATGTTACATCCAATATGCAATTGGATCCGGAGGAATTGATCACCTCTTTCGATAGCAAACGGAGGAAAAAAAAGTGATGTCTGTGTGCAGGTTAAACAATCTAAAGTGTCTGAGGAAAAGAAGCGAGATACACTTGTTGAGGATGAAATGGATGGACAAGGAATGGGTGACACTTTTGGGATTGATGTGGTGCAAGAGGATTCAAACTCTGTTAAAAACAATATTATCCTCTCTAATATTTTGAACTTGTCCATAATTAAGGAATTCTTTAGTGAAGAATTTGGAAGTGTTCATGTTGATCTCCTGATTGATGGAAGTTCTTAAACTACTAAGACTAAATAGGCCCTGGAGGATATCCCATCAAAGAAGAATTATGGAGACCTGCAGCAGCCTAAAACATGGAAGCAGTGTTGTTATCCGAGGTGGAGGGGTGGTGGTCGATTCCAACGATGATCCCCTGTTTGCTTTGAGGTTTTTTTTCACATGTTTATAATCCTCATCTCTTATGTCCCTTGTACTCTTGGTATTTTATTTTCAATAAATTTTGGGATCATGGGCTCATAACCCATGGTTTGAACCATTCCGAGTAATATAAAATGAGCTAATAAAACATGATTTTATCAGTTCATTTTTAGCGCTGATAAAGACATTCCTCTATCAGTACTAAAAATCGGTAAAAAAATATATTATTATATATATTTATAAAATTATATATATGATAAAGTTTAATTTATATATATATATACATTTATAATTTTGAATATAAATAAATAAATAAATAAATATATTTATAAAATTATAATTTGAATGATTATAAAATTCTAAGAAATATAATTAATATTTTTATTGTCTTAGAAATATATATAATAAATAAAATACTTATATATATTTATAAGATTATATATATATATATATATTACTATATTTCTTCTAATTTTATAATTACTTAAATGAATAGATATTTATTTGTAATTATAATTATAAATGTATAAAAATATTTATTTATTTAAATAATTATGAATCTATAACATATTTATAATTATAATATTTTTATTTTTATTAATATAAATAATTAATATATTTTTATATTTATTTGAATATATTATTATTTTTTTATAATTATAAATATATTTATATTTATTTATTTATCAATATTTTTATATATTTACAAATATATTTATTTAATTATATATGTTATTATATATCAAAATAATATATATATATTTTATATATTAATAATTATTTAAAATAATATATTTTTATTTTTATTTATTACAAAAAATATATATTTATTTATTTGTAATTTACTATTATAATAAATAAGTATTTACTTATAGTTTTAATTTTAAATATATATATATATATATATATAGATTTATATATATATTTAAATAATTATAAAATTATAAAAAAATTATTTATAATTTTATAAATATATATAATTATTATATATTTTATAATTTTTCAATTATATAAATATATCTATATTTATTTAGGAATTATAATTATAACTTTTTTGTATTTATTTATAAATATTTGTGTATGTTTATTACTATATTTATTTATTTATATATATTTATAACTTTATAAGTATAATAAATATATTTATTATAAATTTATAATTATTTACATATATATATATATTTATAATTATAATTATAGCTATAAATATATATATATATATTGTAATTTTATAATTATTTATACATGTATATTTATAATTTTAATTACAAGTAAATATATTTAAAAAGTATTTATGTATAATTAAAATTTAACAATTATAAATATAATAAATGTATTTATTATTTAAATATATTTAATGTAATTTTATAAGTATTTTGGAGAACATAATATTTCATATGAGTAACCAAAATTAATCATATACCTAGTAAAGTATACATAATAAAAAACGATCCATCACATATGGACAACATGGATAATATGAAGGGTGTAATGTATAAATGAACATCCATGATGAAACATAACATATATGCACGTTAATTATACTCAACAGTGGTCAATATATTTATTAACCCAAATGATTGGAAAAATATTTATTTATTTTATAATTAATTATAAATATACATATATTAATATTAAATAAAATAATTAAAATATATATATATATATAATGTATGAAAAATATAAAAAATAAAATTAATTAATTAAATATAATAAATATAATAAATCTAATAAATCTAATAAATATAACAAATTTAATCAATCTAATAAATTTCAATCTAATAAAACTAATAAATCTAATAAATCTAATAAATCTAATAAATGTAATTAATATATTTATTATTTAATGAAAATTATTATAATCTTACAATTATTTAAATATATATATAATTATAATCTTATAAAAACTTCTTTTCAAACAATAAATAAATATATATATATATATTTGAATTATTAAAAATATATATGAATTATAAACATGCATTTTTTATTTAATGTATATAAATAAGCATTATTTTTTAATATAAATATAATAATCTTATATAATTTAATAATATTTTTATTAAAAACATTTACCATTTCTAAAACTAGCGCTGATAAATCTACCCTTTATTAGCTCTTTTTTAGTGATGATAAAGGATAGATTTATCAACGCTTTTAGCTACCGTGGATAAAGGCCCCCCTTTATCCACTCTTCCTGCTTAGCGTAGATAAAATCGGGTGCTTCCCATACCTCATTCTATGGTAGTGCTTCTTATTTCTTCCCACTATACTCATACAGAATTCAGTACATGTCTTTATATATTTGTGGGAACGGATGATATTAGAAATTGAATTTTTGGGAAATTGCTAATACTTTTCGATCACATAGTCATCTGGGTTATCAAAATATGTTTTGAAAAGGATATTCTCTCAATAATGGTGAGGCTAAATATACTCTTATAAAGATATTTTTATTTAACCTATTAAATTTCATGATGAAGTTAATATCATTTGAGTTTTATTTCAAGGTAATATTTAACCTTTTCTTTACCTGGTATTGTTGAAGATTTTGTTCTTACTGATTATTAGTTTTCGGTGGTGATGATTTAAAATTTATCATCACCATTGATGTTTGATATCTTGTTGATCTAAGGATAATGATTTTATAGATTCTCATGTGATTTTTCACATGATTCAAGTTGCTTTATTTTTTTTAAATAAGTTAGAAGGGTTTAAATCTATGGGGTTACATAAATCATTAATGAAACTTTGATGGATTCATTAGGATATTAAATCCTTCAAGTTGATTTGTGTATGATTTGTTATTTTTAATATACCTTGAGGTATATTTTTTATAGTGTGAATGATTTTTGTTCTATGATTGAATTTCATTTTATTCTCATGGTGGGATGTTGGGATTGTGCTAGAACATTGTTTTTGAATAGTTGTATGTAGTAATGCAAGGTTACGTGTTGGGGATATCCTAATTCAGTGTTAGTTCTACTCTGATTTTTATTGGATCCACTGGGATCTTGTGTTTCAGAATCATGGTTTAATGATACTCTCACTTGACAATAGGCTATAATTTGTATTTAATTTGGAGACGTGATTCTTGAGAGACATTTCCAATTCTTAAATGTTTTCCTCTTAATGATATATCTCGTTTTCATTTCTTGTTGTGGTAATCTATTGAGGAATCATATTCCTATGTGATGTATGAGGATTTTTTCTCATTGAACTTGACAATTATCCAAGTTATTAAGTGTTGTGTTTTGATGAAGTTATTATAGAACCACCATCTAGATATGAAGGATCATCAGTTAGTGAAATATCAATAATGTTTTTTCTATATTCATTGATTTTAACCCTTTTTTGGTTCTTTAGATGATTCTAAAATTTTGTAAGGATACATTTTCATATTGGAATTCTAATTTTGTGGGGATACCACCATCAGTGAGTAAATAACATTTTAGAGTTGTCACACTCTCATTCATTAGTATCTCTATGCATGTCATAGTAGATCATGGATTTATTCATGTATTTAATTTTCCATTCACTTTACTTTTTCTTTTTAATCCTATAAGGATGATATTTAAAAAACCATTTCTTTTTTTGTCTACAGTATGGAGTGTTCCTTGTTTTTTGGGTAATAATTTTATGTATGGATATTTTTTCATTCATTGCACTAACATATTTTTAGATGGTTTTAGATTATAACTTGGATTTATATTGAATCAAATCCATTTTCCATCATTGATTGTTGAATGTTTAGTGTTTCTTGTGATTTGGAAACATTTTCTGGTTCAGATGTGTTAACTCGATTTTCCATTTCTCTTAAGCTATGAGTTTCTTATACTTCTTGAACATCTCTTGTACTTCAGCCTTTTTAGGGATAAAATGTTATATAGAGAGGATAATTTTTAGATCCAAAATGTGAATTTAACTTCTTTTATAATTATGATTTATTATCTTAAAAACTACTTTATTTTTATTTTTGAGATTTTTATAGGGCCCTAGAGGGGGTGCAGTGTAGGAAATAGTAAATTATGATATTTCAAACCGTAGAAAAAAAATTTATTTCTCTCACCACTATCATCTTAAATCCTCTTTGTTTCTGGGAAGAATACATTAATACTATGAATAGTAGTTTCGTAGTGTGGTAATTAATAGAGATAGTATATTCACTTTATGAATATTTATTCACATCATTAATGGTGATTCGCGTCATGAATTTGGGCTACATGGTTTTAATTATTGGTTTTTTCTATTTTTCCCTACTTAGAGTTAACTATTCTAGAGTTCCTTATCCCTCTTATTTGACACCCACATCTCCCAAAAATTTCTCATTGATCCTATATTTTTCTATGGGGGGTCCATAATATTTCTCCATGTATTTATGTTATTTCTTCATGGTACCATATACTCTTGTCTTGTCTCTTGTGATTCTATACACCCAAACCCTAGAACCAATGGTGAATAAATATAAGATTTAGTGTTGTTAATAAATGTGTTATTTGGACGTTATATGGTTATTTTGTATCCCTCTGGATTTTCTAAGGCTTCTTGGACTATTTCATGGTGGATCACATAAGTTTTCATTGAATGAAATGATATTTGAGATTTATGTGCCGTTATTATCTTGTTCAGTATAACATTATTATTATTTTCTTTTTATATGGATATTCAATTCCATTATAATGGTATTTCTTTAGTTCAAGTCTCCATATTAGTTGTTGATTTCTTATTTGAGTTTTCTGTAATATCTCGGATTTTTCATGTATTATTTTTAAATATTATATAGAATTTTTTTGAGACTAGGATTTGTGACGGTGTGAGATTCTGAGGCCCAGAGTTCTCAGAATAAATGTTTGAAATAAATTCAACTCTTAGTAGAACATGTGAGCAGTTTTCCTGAAAAAGTGGAATAAAATCTAAATGGGTTCAAGGATCAGAAATCTGAGGGAACCATTGTGTTTAGTGAAATGACATTGTCTTAGGTACGACATGATTTTGACTAGCACGGGTTGGCTTCAAAATTTAGTTTTTAGATGTTTTAATGGAAATTAAATAAATTGATAAATTATTTTATATTAAATGTTTCCATAACAAAGTGTTGATTATTTTCTATTAAATGAGAAGGATCCCAAGTTTAGGCTCATAACCCGAGATAACTCCTTGAAATCCTTTGAGCTTTAGAGAGGATCCAACCTTAAAGCATTCTTGATGAACTCTTGACCGACAACTGATCTCCCTCTTCATTGACAATCAAGGTAGGGGTTGTGATTTCAATTCTTCTTTTCCTCGTTCTTCTATTAAAATATGTACATGAATCAACCCATGAATAGGTCGATCCATGGATCATATGTTCTTGGAGGAGGTTGTTTTTCTTTTTTGGGGTTTTGATTTGGGAAATTTATTTTGTTATAATTATGGTATTATCATTGGATTTTCCTGTTAACCCGATTAATGGGCAGTGATCGACATTGTGGCGAATGACGGTGGAGCTGCATTCCTCCTTTGTTATTGAATTTATTCCTCCTCTACCATGAATTATTTTTGTTCTTCATGGGGCCTAAAAAAATGGATCATTGTGAGTTTTATTCGCAATGCACTAATCCCAAATCAGATATTGAACATTGTGATGACCTACCAGAGGTGAGACGACAATTGTGGATGACGAATCAGCCCTGATCGGGAGAGGTTTTTCTTTGATCATTCTTCATGTAGGTGGATCTATAGGTATTTTTGGGGCTGATCGAAGGTTGGAAACTAATATAAGTGTCTTTGTGGTGTTCGGTAAACCTGAAACCATTAGTTTCATGGAAATAGGATCGCAAGAACAAACTTCGTAAGATCAACGAAGGTGTGGAACGAAGAACTAGCGTTTTTGGAAAATCCTAATGAACACATCATGTTCTCCGAAGAAAAAGCTATGTGGGACTGTCGGCTATGGATAGGGTTTGTGCGCTGTACACAGTGAAGGACAGGATGTGCTCTGGGAAGACATGGCGTGTGGGCCCCATCTAGTGGCGGCTAGAGTTACCGGGTGACAGGAAGCATAGACACGGCATGTGACCACTTTCACATGGCATATGGGTCCTTACATGTTATGTGGCATGTATCTTGGACGACATATAGACACTGGGTGGAGTAAATTCCATGTACTCCACCACACAGCCAGACGAGACCTGTTACGTAAGTCACCAAGGGTACTGGTTACATGGGTTGGCATACATGGGTTGAGGCTGTGTACAGGGACATGGCCAGCGTACAGCGAGCAGACTGCAGATACCTTGACCCATAGTGTGATCTTTCCAACACACTGTGTATATGTGTTTCCACATGGCATGTTCTCCAAACATGGTCCATTATACACGGTCAGTACATAAAATCAAGGGACATGGCATGTGACCACTTCTCCATGCAATTTACTCTATTCTACATGGCTTGATTTGCTTGTCCACCATTCATTGGACAATTTTCATTTGGGTTAGTACCCCTATTATTGTTCCCTTGAAGTTAAGGTATCATTTCTATCCACAGGAGTATGATCCCTTCAATAGGAATTTGTAAGATAGAGTCATTTATCCCTCCAAGAGGCCCAGATTGAGATCCTCAATCGATTATTAAACCTAGGTATAGTCAAGTATCGACGTGACCAATCGTACAGAATGCTGATCCTATACATATCCTGTGAATCCGGATGAGTCGTGGTATCCGCCAAGGCCCTAGAAGTGATCCTCATTTGTCTATCATGATATTTTTCTACTCAAATGTGTGTTCTCCTAGAATGAGTATATATGTTCCCTCTCGAAAGATCTATTAGTGAATATATCTCTCTCATGGAATTTCCCGATAAACCGTAAATATCATATTAATGTGTTTCCCTCAGATTTCGGGAATAACCTCCTTTTGATGGGAGGTTCAAACGTTCTGATCAGTTTCTAACGGGGTTGTTCGTAGAACCGGAAACATCCAAAGATTATACATCCATTCGGACCTACTTTCCAAAGGTAGGTGCTCATTAGTTTATGGACTGATGAGGTTTAGGAATTTTCATTGGTCGAGAGGATGGGAGGTCAGACTCATCACACCTTTTTGAGGGGAATTATTGTCTACTCCAGGACTCTCTTTATAGATTTAAGTTATGTTCGTGAATCCTTATTACGTTACCAAGTATAAAATGAGATTTCCTTCAGATCTGAAAATCAATGATAAAATATGTAGGAATTTTAGAGAATATTTTCTATGTATTCGAGTTTCTTCATCGATAGAAAATCATCTGTATTTATTAGAGATTCTTGGACAATGGTACCCTTCGACACATTTATATAGAAATCTCTTTGTCATTATGATGACCATGCTGGTTTTAAAGCCACTCAGTGGGGCACCTGAAGTTTATTTTCATTCAGAAGGACATTGATTATTTCAGAGTTGGGATCGAACCCACAGACGGGCTACCTACGTATCCATTGTTTAGAAAAGGAATCAGAACCCATGTAGTTCGAGTATGGGAGTATGATGTTTATGATTGATGGTTCAAAGAAGAATGTCATAGTCACTTTTACACTCTAAGCTCACATGAGTCATGCTCGGTGTGAGATACAAGAGGTATTGGTAAAAATTAGACAATTGTGCCATAAAAATGCAATCATAAGAAATAATGTAAGACTTATGTATGTATGACTTCCCAGATAAATGAAGGTTAGGATTTACATTAGGGAAGAAATCCCGGAGCAGGGTCCATAAAGGTATATGTGATTCATGGATATTTTAAATACTCTAAATTGGGGATTACTCCTAAAAAGGAGGCCCAAATTAGGAGAGGACTTATTATTGGATTTTATTTCTGAAAATAAATCCCAGATCAAAGGTAAATTAGGACTGGTTAAGTGAAATTAAGACTAGGGATTACTCTGGAAAAGGAGGCCCAGGTTAAGAGATTTAAAAAATTAAGGGACTTGGGGCATACTCCTAAGGAGGATGCCCATTTTTTAGACTGGGGCTTACTCCTGAAAAGAAAGCCCATGTTAAGAGAATTATGGTTGGGGCTTACACCTAAGGAGGATGCCCATGTTTGAGGATTATGACTGGGGATTATTCCTGAAAATGAGGCTCAGGTTAAGAGATTCTCACATCTTAAAGGATGAGGTTGAATGAATGAAATCTCTATTTTTAGTGACATAAATATGTATAAATCACTGGGTTTTGAGAGATATTCCAAAGAAATCCTTTCAGATAAGGAAGTAAAATCAAGAAATCATTCCATAAATGGATTGGAAGAGTGCCTTGAAGACTGAATCTTGAATAGGAAAGGTGGAATGGCTTAAGAGGGGTGAAATGGGCAAGAAGGGCACCCAAAAAGGCAGGGGTGTGCAAGTCATGGTAGGCATGCAGGTACTACGTGGGCACGCAAGTCCTGGTCACGTAGGTATTCATGCCTGATACATGGGTTACTTGCGTGATGGTTAACCATCATGGTAATACTTGAGAGACTCTTGATTAAAGCCTTTAGAATCCCCTTGAGGTTCATCCAAAAGAGGGGTGTGCAAGTTCTATTGAAGGAGTAAGGCGGCGCGCATGTGTGGCCTTTTCCCTTAAGGGATGGCCACTCAGGCGCGCAATTCTTAATGAGTTTCAACACTGAGGCCTTCCTCCTCCTCTTTTGATCTTCTTTTCTAGGTAATAAATTACCTTAGAAGTGTTTCGGAATCTTTGACAAGAGACTAGGGCGCCGGGAGCTCAAATCTGAGTTTCTAAAGAAATCAAATCCCTTCAATGGGGGGCCCATAGGGTCTATTTATAGGTAGGAGAAGACCCCTGGTGGTTATCAATTAGGTCGCGCAAGTCACTTGCGCGACCATCATGCGTCGCACAAGTAGACTTGCACTACAGTGATAGAACTTGCGTGGCGCATGTGCTCTTGATCCCTTGTTCATGCTTTATTGATTTTTGATGTTTTCTTTAAAGGATGAATCAATTCGTACTATGTCATTTCCCTTTCTATTATATTATACAATGTGACAAAAAGGAGTGTCCACAAAAGTCCCCCCTCAGATTTGGATCCGATAGAAATGCGGATTTAACTCTGAGGAAAAGAAGAAAACCAATGGAAAGGCGGCGCGCAAGTTTGGGTGTGCAAATGAGCTTCGGGCGCGGAGAGTCCAGCGCGTAGGGGTATGACCTTTAGTCGCCCAGGGTATGACGCGCAGGGTTCTGGCCGCATCTATAAATAGAGGGCCTCACTTCCGTACAAAGCACCCGGATTTCCGGACATCAAACCTTCTAGCTCTTGCCGCCCAGGTCACCTTAACCGTGCAGGTTGCTCTGTTTTTCGGTGTTTCCAGGATGGCGTGCTGCTGTCAAGGTATCATGACTTGCGCGGTGATACCTACACGTCAAATACTTGCACGTCACATTCAAACTTGCGCGCCTTAATGCCTTTTCCATTTTTCTGAATTCTTTCACAAATGTTATGAAAAATAAACCCATTTAAGATTTATTTTATTCAACTTTTGTGCAGATTCAATGGCTCCAAGGAGAATCGGAATGGCTGATGAACTGGCTAGCAAGAGGATTAATGACATGATTAAAATTTTTGTCCATGATTACTATGATATCTGGGACAACACTTTCCCAGATTTGGCTAAGTACTTGATGAAATATCATCTTAATTTCCCACAGAGAATCTACCTACCCCTGTATGGTCCTGGTCATCTACAAGGAGTCAATGTTCCAAATGCAAAGAACTATACACCTGAAATGCAGCTTCACTGCAAATCCTCTATTTGGTTATGTTGTGCATTAATAGCAATAAAAATTGTGTGAACTTTCAAATTCTCCATCCACACCATTTCCTTGCAGATATGAAAATGGAAAACCCATGGGCTGAAATGTTTTCCGCTGTCGGTTGGTGGAGAGAAGACAAACATGGAATTAGAGCAATATCTGAAAATAGTACTCTCTCCAAATGTATATTTACATCCAATGCTCCATTCTCAAATCCATGTATCCATCTTCCAAGTCTCTTGGACAGAAACAGAGTCACTATTTGATCAGCAGAAAATTTTCATCAAACCGCACTCAAGAACATCCTTTTACAACTGTTCCAATAAGAGTTAGTATCACTGCATCTCTTATTTTATCCAGTTGAATGAATTAATTCTAGGTGGTTGGTGATGAAGCTCGGGATGTCGTAAATCAAATTAAGAGTTATGTTGAATACCTATTGTAATTCTTGAAAAAGATAAGATACTCCAATCTGTGGATGTCCTTGTAACTCATGTGCATCAATGAAAAACACTTTAACATTCACTCATTTGTACATTCATTCTCTTTTGCTAAATGCTTTAGATTTTACCTAAGTCAATGGGCCCAGTAAGCATAGTTTAATTTTTACTAGGATTAATGTAAATAAACCTACAAACTTCAAACCTTTTAATTTCTCAATGTTACCTAAATCATACAAAATGTATGTTTAGTGAGCTGGAAACTTGACTTTTTTTCAGAGTCCCCTTGTCTTTTGTGGGCAGTTTAAAGTCATGAACATCGGACATAAAAAGGGCTAATGTTTAAGGTCGAAATAGCTTTGACCAAAATGGATTATAATTGACTCAATTCCTTGAAAACTCATCTGAAAACATAGTACAATACTCAAGTATGAGGGAAAATATGTAAACTATGACTTAAGAATATTTGAATCTGAGGAATGATATGAAAAAGAGCTAAAAGGCATTAGAAGAAGTAGTTCCCAAGAATGAAGTTACCATTATCTAACAAACCCGTTAGGGGGTTGAATTATGCAGGGCCACCTAAGGGAATTGGATGTATAGTTAAATAAAATAGTATCTTTTGGCTAACAAGTCTGTTATGTAGACTATTTATGCAAGGCCTCCTATGGGCACATGTTGTATAGTTAGGAAAAAGAACTCTCAGAAATTTACTTTCCTAGTGCTAAAAGCCAGTGAAATTTTATGGAGATTCAAATCTTCCAAAGTATAAAGTTTTCTGTATGGAATGTGGTACTTGAATATGGAATAGATATTTCCAAAAAAGAGTATCGAAGAAATGGATGAATATCACTCCTATGAAGGTCTGACCCAAACGTAGGGAAGGAGAATATAAGCCATAGACTTGAATACTTTCAGATCATGAAAAAGGATATGGGGAAAATATGTTAAGGATGGATATTTTTGCGGATCCCTACATACTGTCATTTAAGACAAATAAGGAAAAAAGAGGCATTCTTCCCAAGAATGAAGTTACCACTATCCGACAAACCCTTTAGGGGGTTGAATTATGCAGGCCCACCTAAGGGCATTGACTTCATAGTCAAATAATATTATCTTTTGGCTAACCAGTCTGTTATGTAGATTGTTTATGAAAGTCCTCCTATGGGCACGTGCTGTATAGTCATACAAAAGAACTCTCAGAAGTTTGATATTTTTCTGACTAGAAGTCGTGAAAAGGGTTATGAGGATCTAAAAATATTTAAGGATAGGATTATGACACATAAAGATGGATATTTTTCAATGTATACAGAGATACACAGATCCATGCTAACCATAATCATGTTGTGGCTGGGTCCTGAATTGAAATGTGGGACTTCACTATGTATCCCATAAGGATGAAAATCAAGCCATACGTAGTTCTTAAACTACAATTTAACGTCGTGTGGGACAAAAGAATTAGAGATCTTAGTTTAGGGTCATAGAGCTTGGACTATTCTAAGAAATACACAATGTGTGTTTTCATGGGGACTTTTCAGCCAAGGGACTGAAAGTGGAATTTGGGGTTAGGCCCAAAGACTTGGGGCTGGATTCCAGGGACACTCGAATGTTCCTACATATCCCATAAGGATGGGAATAAAGCCCACGTAGTTCTAGAAGTACCCTTTTTACAAATTTGGTTCAAACATGTGAAGGGTGAAAGGTGACTTTAGTACAATGATGGTTTAACCCAAGATAAAAGGTTTGGGTATTGCTATGTATGCACGTAGTCATTGAAATGAAACATGATTGAAAAAAATCAATGTAAATAATGATTCCCTCTCAGTTGAGGGAGTCAAAGAATATTGTAGTTTATTGTCATACTGGAAAAATGTGTTGTATAGTTTAACATCGTATAACAATGGAGAAAGTGAACCAATGTAAAGATATTGATTCTAGGGGCGGTTTCATGAATAAACATCGTATGAGATGGAGGTGAACCGATGTGAAGAGATTGGTTTTGGGATTGAACATTGGGAGGTTGCCTACATACCCAGCCTAGAAGGCAAGGATCAAAGTCCGTGTAGTTCAATTAAAGAATGAATTAATGATCAAGTTGTTCTTGGGGACAATGACCTAAAAAAATGCGGTTGGGACTTACACATGGTTAGCGGCCCAAAGAGAGTTTTATGGTTGAGGTTTTCTCTAAGCTCAAGTGAGTCATGCTCGATGTGAGAAACAAGAGGTAAAAACAACCTTAACGATGCATAGTTTAATATCATGTAGGACATATAAAGGGACTATGTAGTTTAGAGTCTTGTAGTTAGGACTATTGGTGATGCATAGTTTAGTGTCATGTAGCAGGGACAAAGTACAGTTTAATGTCATGTAGGACGTATCAAAGACATTATGTACAGTTTAATGTCATGTAGTTAGGACAATGGGGACAATAGATTTTAACATCATGTTGGACGACAGGGGGACTGTGCAGTTTAATGTCATGCAGTGAGGACAAAAGAGTACACCATTTAACGTCATGTTGGACGCATTGGGGATTTTTTTCCCATACAAGACCTTTGATGATTATGTAGTTTAACATCTTTCTGGACGTAAGGGACTTTTATACAGTTTAGCGTCATGTTGTTAGGACGTCATAGTTTAACGTCTTGCTGGACGTAAGGGACTTTTATACAGTTTAGCATCATGTAGTTAGGATGTCACAGTTTAACGTCTTGCTGGACGAAAGGGACTTGCAAATAGTTTAGGGTCATATGCATGGATCGTTGATGATGAAGTTTAACTTCATACAGGACCAAGTTGCAAATTAAGGTCATACCGGACCATTGCCATATAGTTTAACGTCATATAGCAAGGACAAAAGAGTAAACCATTTAACATTATGTTGGAGGCATTGGGGAATTTTTTTCACAGTTTAACGTCATGTTGGATGAAAAAAGGGGCGATACAATTTAGCATCATGTTGGACGAAAGTGTGAATAGTTTAAGGTCATATTCATGGACCATGGATGGTGCAGTTTAATGTCATACAGGACCTAGTTGTAGTTTAAGGTCATACTGGACCATTTAGGGAACATTTTCACAGTTTAACGTCATGTGGGACGAAAGTGAAAATAGTTTAAGGTCATATGTATGGACCGTTGTTGTATAGTCTAACGTCATATAGCAAGGATGAAATAGTACTTTGCAGTTTATACAAAATACTTCTTCAAAAATCTGGCATTGGTTGGAGTAGTAATGAGTTCTCCATCCATTGACATTATGAATAAGCTCCATTGGAGTAGACCCTATGTATTGAATAAGGTCCTTCCCATTTTGGCTCAAGTTTGGGAGGTTTATTTCCTGGTATCATTGGAGTTCTGAGAAGTAATACCAATTCTCCTCAAGTTAATGAACGAAGACAAACTTTTTTGTTAAAAGCTCGTGCTATTCGATTCTGATAGACTTCCAAGTGGTGAAAAGTGCACAATCTTTTCTCATCTAACCATTCTAATTCATTCAATCGCTTTTGAGATTGTTCATCTGTAGATGATTGATCACAAATGGAAACTCTGAGCGAGGTAAGTTGAACTTAAATGGGCAAGACGACTTCCGTTCTATATACTAATGAATATGGAGTTGACCGAGTTGCAGTGCGGGTGGTAGTTCGATAAGCCCATAAAGAATGAAAGAGTTTATCAGGCCATGACCTATTATCTTTATCCAGCATATTTTGTAGTTTATTTGAAAGAGTCTTGTTAAAGGCTTCTATCTGGCAGTTGGCCACTGCATGATACTGAGATGAATGGTTGGATTTGATGTTGTATTCTTCATACAACTTCTTCACCTCGGATGAACAGAAATTGGTGCCATTTTCTGTCAATATGGTATGAGGGACACCAAATCTGTTAATGATGTTAGACTTGATGAAGCTAACAATGAATTTAGAAATGACTTCCTTGAGAGGTATTTCCTCTGCCCATTTGGAAAAGAAGTCAGTACCAGTAAGAATGTACTTAAACTGCTGGGCCATAGCCGAAGGGTAAGGTCCCACCACATCCATTCCCAATGTGGAAAATGTCCATGAGTATTTAGTTGTATGAAGCAACTCTGGAGGTTGATGAATGAAGTTGGCATGTACTTGGAATGAATGAAACTTCTTTGTGAAATCGACACAATCTCGTATAATTTAAGGCCAAAAGAATCCAAGCCTTAGAATCTGATCAAACAGTCTATGTTTAAACTGGAGGGCACCACAGACTCTTGCATGTACTTCTTTCATGACAGCCAGTGTCTCTTCACCATCAATGCATCTGAAGAGAACTCCATCAAAACCACGTTTGTAGAGAATTTTCTCTAGGTGATCTGGGCTATCATAAAGAGTAAAATTAACCACACGTCGCCGGATTTGTTCTTTCTCAGCTCTATCAGATGGAAGTGTTACATTTTGAAAGTATTTTCTGATAGGTGACATCCATCCTGTAGTATGACCATATGGTTCAGGAATGGAAAAAATATTATTAATTTCCTCTATTCTGATTCGAACATAAGGTGAAATTTCATGACAGTGGGATATACTGATGGTTGTCTCAAGCCAATTTTGATCTTGTAGAGCTGTGGCTATATTAGAGAATGCATCATCTTGAGAATTTTGTGACCTTGGGACACAAGAAAATGTCGGTTCCAAAAGAAATTCCACAATTAACTCTCTGATGTAATCATACAATGGGATTAGTTCTTCTTTTCTGATGGCATAATCCCCATTGACTTGTTTGATTACCAGGTCTGAATCACCTTTCACCTTTAAGTGATTCACTTGTGCTTGAATCGCTAATTCCAACCCTATGATGAGAGCTTGTTATTCTTCTTCATTATTGGTATCACATTCCCACAATAATAAGGAATAAGGTAACACTGCCTTTTTTGGAGAAATGAGTACAATTCCTAAGCCAACATTGTTGAATTTACGATTTTCTATTTTCCTCCCTGTTGGACTTCTAGAAGCACTATCAAAATACATTTCCCAGGCCTGAGGACTTTCTTGAATAGATAAGACTTCCTCATCAGGGAGTTCAATATCTGAAGATATATCTTCCACTGAAGGGTGTTCAGCCAGGAAATCAGCCAGAGCTTTGCCCTTTATCACCTTTTGTGACACATACTGAATGTCGAATTGCTGCAAAATAACTTCCCACCTTTCCAGACATCCTGTAAGCATTGGATGACTAAGGATAAATTTGAGCGGGTTATTGCGAGATACCAATTGGACCTCGTGATGTTGCAGGTAGTGTCTTAACTTCTGAACTACAATGATTAATGCCAGGCAGCAATTCTCAATACTTGAATTCCAGGTTTCTACTTCAATCATGGTTCGACTGAGATAGTAGAGACTGTTTTCATTCCCAGGTTCATTCTTTTGAGCATGAAAGGCACCCAATAATCGCTCTAGAGCTGTTACGTAGAGGATAAGTGGTCTTCCTTCAATAGGTTCCATGAGTTCTGGTGGACTCAAGAGGTATTTCTTGAGAATATCGAATGCTTCTTGACATTCTTCAGTCCACTGGTAAGTGACTCCCTTCTTCATCAATTTGGTGAAGGGTAAACTTTTTCCTGCCAAATTGGCGATGAAACACCGAATATAGGATAAGTGTCCTTGAATTCCTCTTAATTATTTAAACATTTGAGGAGGTGACATACCAAGGATTGACTTGGTCTTCAATACCACGATGGCATACAACAAAGCCGAGAAAGTTTCCTGAGGTTACCCCAAAAGCACATTTAAGGGGTTCATCTTCAAATTATGTTGTCGAAGATTGCATAATATGACTTCCAAATCATCCAAGTGATTAGAACATTGTTTGGATTTATCTACCAAATCGTCTACATAGAATTCAACAAACTTCGCTAAGAAGAGTTTGAATAAAAGATGCATGGAACGCTGATAAGTTGCACCGGCATTCTTTAAGCCAAATGGTATTACCCAGTAGCAAAACACACCCTGAGGGGATCTGAAGGCTGTAGATTCCTCATCTTATGGGGCCATTCGGATCTGATTATATCTTGAATATCCATCCATGAAGGAAAGTGCTTCATAGCCAGCTGTTGCATCAATTAGAAGTTCTGTAATTGGAACTGGGAAATCATCCTTAGGACAATGCCGATTAAGATCTCTGAAATAGATGCAAACTATAATTTGTCCATTCTTTCCCTTTACAGGGACAATATTAACCAAACATTTGGGATATTGAACTTCTCTGAAGAAGTTATCTTTGATAAGCTTATCCACTTCGGCTTCAATTTTGGAAGCATAAGTTGAGTGTGTTCTTCTCACGGCTTGCTTAAATCCTCAATGTTCTTCTGGTAAACCCAAATGATGAGTAGAAACATCAGGATAAAGCTCGGGCATTTCTGTATAGTTCTAAGAAAATATATCTCTATTTTTCTTGAGAAAAGAAATATACATCTCTTGCTCTTCAAGAGTCATGGCCGCAATGATTAATGTGGGGCGTGGATCTTCTTTTGTTCCCAGATTTATTTCTCTGAGTTCATCCATAGTGGTAGAAATACCATCTTCAAATGCTAGAGGAGCATCTCTGAGATCATCCTCTTCTTCTTCTTCATGTGTTATTTCTTACTTTTCTACTTGCATAGTAGATGATAAAGTAGAATTCTCATGATCCGAAGAGATGTCAAAATTTGCATATCTTGAAGAAGAAGCTTCCATTTCCGACCCAATTAATGATGAAGGGCCTTCTTTGGGTAATAAAGACGAGATGAGGGATTGAGAATCGACGTCATTGTTCACCTTTGATGTTGCTATAACTTCTTCTGGCCTAATTGATGAAGCATAGACTTGTTGGATTTCAGTAGATGAAATAAAGACGTCACCATTTGTGCTTTCATCACTGCTTGGTAGATTACCAATTCCTCTCATGTTTTCTGGCTCGATTGTTGTAATTGACATTATGGATCTTTCCATAACAGTATTTTGTTTTGGGTCTATCTTGTCAATTTGACTGATAGGCAACACATAATCTGTACTCACATGTGTAAATGGATTTACTGGAATTTTTTCCAAACCATATGGAGCATTAACTTTGGTAATCTCCTTTGTTGTGGATTTCTCCCTTCCCTTCATGTGATAGAATTCCACCTCAATGTATTCATACTCACATGTCTTGAACGGGGCCTTATCACCATACAATGTCCCAACGTGACCATCAAAACAATATTTGAGACATTGATGGTATGATTAAGGGATAGCCACATGTTGATGTAGCCAGGGTCTTCCAAGCAAGATGTTGAAGGATGAGTCTTGATCAACAACCATGAAATCTGAATTGGATACAAGATCTCCAAACTGAGTTCTGAGTGTAACTTCACCCAGTGGTTCTTGTTCATTTCTGTCATATCCTTGTAACATCATGGTAGAAGGAGATAAATCTGATTCAGTGAGGCCCAATCGACGAAGTGTACGAATGGGCATGAGGTTGACTCCTGAACCATTGTCAATGAAAGTTCTTCAGACGTCTATTCCATTGACCTTGCTAGACAAGTACAATGGCCTAATATGTCAATGCACAAAATCTTCTTCATCTTCATCAGTAAAAGATATTATTGCA
Organism: Viscum album; assembly: GCA_963277665.1. Classification (NCBI taxonomy): domain Eukaryota; kingdom Viridiplantae; phylum Streptophyta; class Magnoliopsida; order Santalales; family Viscaceae; genus Viscum; species Viscum album. The sequence goes on along the minus strand of OY728145.1, from coordinate 1,076,910,359 downwards.
TGGAATTTTGTAGGATTATTCTCTATGTGATAGACTTCAGCAGCAGCAATTTCAGTTCCAAACTCTTGAGCACTTGACAAAGCCTCGATGAGTGCTTCCCGAAGATCTTTTGACATATTCAGAGCATCCAGAATTGATAAGATGGATGGTACTTGGGCCAAGTGTTTCAATATATCATACTTTTTATCCCGAGGTCTGTGTTTCCCAACAGGAATATGTGGTTTAGCAGGTACCTTGGAAGCAGATGCTTTGGAAGTTGATGCACCTTGTATCGGGATATGAGTTGGCAATATCCCTGGTTTTGGAAGATTAGAACAATTAGGTCCATTTACTTAATGAGAGGAAGAAGATGGAACCTTCAACTGGTCTTCCAAAATAACTGTTCCAAGACTGAATTTCCTATTGGTAGAAGAACTTGTGTGTTCTTGCTGAGCTCGCTGAAGGGCTCTACCACGAGTTTCTGCTGCATACACAGTTCTAGAAGGGGTAGAATTGGAATAGTGGCTTCTGAAAGATCCATGTCTTCCCCTGTATCATGAGCCCCTGGAACTTCCTCTGATTCCTCTGTTTGATATAGTGAATTCAGACTCATTGAAATCGAAATTGTGATTGTGATATGGATCTGTTAATTGAATCATATTAATAGAACAAATGATTAACTCTTCATCTGATGAAGACTCTTCCTGATTAGCATGTTTAGGATGTTTCGTTTGGTGGGGCGGTGCCCGTGGCTTTGAAGTATATGGCATGAAATCTGCCAAAGTCAAAGACAACTTAGGCTTTGACACATACTCATCTTCTTCTGTTTCTTTTTCTTTCTTTGAATCATGTCGTTTCTTTGAGGACGTTCCCTCTGACGAAGAGGGTTTTTCCATAACATTCATGGAAGAAGACACAATTGGTTTCTTTAATTGTGTTCGAAAAATAGCATGAGTTCGATTGATTGTCTTTCTGACCATCCAATCATTATACTTCTGTGCATTTTTTCTTTTGACTTCTTTCCATTCATATTCCTCCTCTGGAACTGTAGCAGTGACACATGCTACCTGGGATGAGGAGCCTCTCAATGTTACATGTCCCGAGTCGACCATCTTTTTCAGGAGGTCTTTGAAGACAAAACACTCTTGGATGGGATGCCCCCACATTTGATGAAAAGGGAAATAATAGGGACGGTCTTCATATCCTTTCATGTTTGGCCTCTTGGGCATTGGCAATTGAACCAAATTGTTTTCCAGATACGAAATGAAATAACCAAGAACTTGTTCATTTCAGAAAGAGTATGTTTTGCTCTTCAGATCCTCAAATTGTTTTCATCTTTGATCTTATTGATCGTCTGGATGAAAAGGCCATTGTTGTTGGCGCTCATAAGGTGGAGCCCTTCGAGAAGATGATGGTTTTGAGGTAGAAACAAGTACAGGTGCTTGTTTAAGCAAAAATGTAGCAGTTTATGCTTTACCCATTCTCCTTCCTGGAGCTGATGGAATTACACGAGATTTATCCTTAGCCTGTATAAGGGAATCTTCAATCTGTTGAGCGATTGAAGTAAGATCTCAAAACCCTCCTGTGTATTTTACTGGGATTAACGGCGTGCGTAATTTGTCACACAGATTTTCTACACAGACTGGAAACAACTCTTCTTGAGGGAGTGCTAAATTCAAGGAATATGTTAATCCCTTACATCGAGCAATGAAATCAGAGAGCCTTTCATTCTCCCTTTTCTTACAGTTTGTAAGATCGAAAACTGTTGAATTTGAAAAAGTTGAGCTAAACTGAAGGAGGAATTTTTGGCGAAGATCCTCCCATCCGGTAATTGACTGGGATTGAAAGCTTGTATACCAAACAAAAGCTGGTCCTTGCAAGGTTCGCACGAAGCATCTGAGTTTCACTGCATATTATTGCCCCGGAGTTCCCATCATGGGATCGCAACAAGACACGTAATGCGTCAAATGCTGTTCAGGATCGCCTGATCCATTGAAAATAGGGAATACAGGATTCCCAAAACTTGATGGAGGAGAAATTGAATCTACCCATTCAGGGTAAACTTTCTTTTCTGGTTGAACTTGAGCACATTTCCCTTCCATAGTTTCTAACTGAGCTGTTAATGACTCAATAGTAGTTATTGACTTTTGAGAAACATCCATTTGAACTTGGACTTGGGTAGGTCCAATAACTAGAGCTTGGACAGATGTGGTGATTGGTGTTGCAACTGATGATAGCACTGCCAACTGTTGTTTCACTTGACACGTAGGATTAGACCTGTGAGGGTGTACTGATAGAGGAGAATATTCTTGGTCCATCTTAGTAGCTGCAACAAATTCCTTTGGCTGACTGACTCCAGCATGCTTAAGAAGAAGAATACTCTGAAGTAGTTCTGCATTCAACCTTCTTTATTCCTTTATTTCTTCCTCCTATTGTGCAAAGATTTTCTCTAGTGAGAGATATTGACCTTATCCAGAGGAAGGATATGTAACCTGGTTCTTTCCCTTCCCTTTTTTGGATCCTTTTCGGAGAGGGGGAAGTGGGTTACTCGAAGGATTACCTAGGTTCTGAGTAATCCTTTGACTTTGTGCACGCACGCCTTCTTCATTTGTGTCGGTGCGTACATCTTCTTGAGAAGTAACTTCTTCATCTAAGTCCCCTGAGTGAGCATTATTTGGTGGATTAGCAATAACGGCATTGATGACATTGATTGATGCATAACTCATCGCATCCCTTCTATCAGCATTTCTGTGATATTGTATTCTTCCGTGTCTTTGATGAGACATTTCCTTTTGTTTATTCGATCCCTCAAGAACTTCTTGACGAACAGTAATTTTGAGGGAATCTTCAGATAATTTGTCTCTTTGTTCCTCTTATGGTTTCTTCCCCAATCGAGAAAAGACTGACTTTCTCTAAGGAGGGGATTGATGATTTGAAAAAGTCCCCAGTCCAGTGGATTGGGGCTGTTCCGGCTGTTCTCTCTCAACTCCTCGAATCCTATTTGTTGATTCTGAGGGTTGGTTTAAAAGAGTCCCCAGTCTGGCGAGCTGGGGTGGTTCTTGACATGCTATGTCTGAGACTTTCTTGAAAGTCTTCCTGATCTTTCGAACCTTAGTCTGGAAATTAGCTGGATGCATTAACCTATATACGCTTTTATCACCCGGTTCAAAAGACCGTTGGATGATTTCTGACAATTCTGTCACTTGGTGACGTGCTTGCTCCAAACGAGAGGCCTGCATAATATTCTCGTTTGCTTGATGCAAGATTAATTCAAAAACATGTTCTCTGTATTCTTGATTTTGAGAGGAACTAGTTGAATCCTGTTCTTGGGAAAGCTTTTGCTTACAAATAAATCACATTGATTATGGCTGGTTATGGGAAATAACATTGCATGAGACCATTTTCGGCGGGCTTTGCTGACCTGAGAGCACCATGAAATGAAGTACTCCTTGGACACCCCATCCTCTGACATGAATACCAGATGGGGCATTGGAAATTAACTAATTCAATCTTCTTAGTGCGCCAAGGCATGAACGTTGAAGGGCTCTCTACTGCTTTTCAGCCTTCGGATATCAAGAGACTGATAGAGACGCCAAATCAATCTGACATTGTAACCCTTCTATTATCTTAAGATTATTTTAATATTCATAATAAGATAATACTTTCTTTTTTAACTGACAAATAGTTTTCCATATGTTGAGACGAATATCATGAATTTTATATTCCATCAATATTTCTGGAATATTATACTGAGAGTCAGCCAAAGGCCAAAACATGACTGGCACTTCACCTTTCGCCAGTGGTTTTCCCATGTTCAGCATTTCCTCTTTGTCATTTGATGAAGATTCTTCTACCTGATTTGACCAGAGTTTGTGATTCCTTGTTGCTTAATTAGATTCAATATGATTGGTAGAGAAATCATTGATCAAACTAGAAGATGCATGACTTAGGGGTGGTTCGGAGAATGACCTACACCCTGGGATATCTTATTATTGAGAAAGTATTTCACCTACTAGTGATGAAGCTTCAGACATGACTTGTTTTGCATTTGCAAGTGCATCAAGATAAGAGGGCTTTATCGGCACTACATTGTCCACTGGAGCATTTTCCGGGCAATGTGCATCACTACTGCACAGAGGACTTTCGAAGCGAAATTCTTCATCATGGGGAGGACCACCATAATGGGTTACAACAAATGATGAGATCTCTTTCTCCATGGTCTTCTGACCACACAGAGGGTTCCTATGGCTCTCATTTGAAGATGAAACTTCGAGATTGACTGAATTGTCATGAAGCAAGCCTTCATGAGGAAGTGTCTGTTGAAGACCTTCGGAATTCATGTTCCCACTATTGGGAACTGAGGGAGTGTAATCTTGAATTCCAACAGATAATTGTCTGAGGGATTCAAGAACTCCAGCATCGAGCAAGGCCTTTTTACAGATTGGCACTTGATCTCCTGACTGTGTTGAGCAGGTCTTTTTCTTAGACAGCTTCTTACTCGCCTTAGAAACCACTTGTTGACGAAAGTGGCTGCTCTGAGCAGGTGTATGTGCCTGATCAGAAAAGATGGCCATGTTAGGCTGACGATCTCCTCTCAAATCAGGTGTGTGTGCCTGACTTGGTTCTCCGTATGATATGGGGGAGTATGCCCCCACAACCCTCTTGGACTAAAACATATGTTTGTGTCTGTTCCGGAGTGAAATGTTGATGTGTCACTCCACTGGTAGGGATAGATTTATGTGTCTTTCCCTGATATGCTGCTGAAGTAGTTATAATATCCCGGCAAGCATCCAGAATATGAGCATGGATTTGTTTCTTCTCTTTCACCATTGATAGAATATGCTTGGTGACATTATCTACCGGAACGGGAATATACGTCCATTCTGGGCTTGGAGTAGGTGTATGTGCCTGCTCCTGTCCTCCTTTTCCTGACAGTGAATCCTGACAGTACTCAAGTGTGGGGGCAGAGAGTTGAGTCTGCCTCCTATTTGTTGTCTGGGATTTCTGACTAACTTCTCTGAATGCTACCAAGCAAGACTGTTGGTAGTCTTGATTAATACTAGCATGTGTATGTTCCTACTGATTGTACTTCACCAAACGTGGTTGACGAGATCCATCATATATAGTCAGACGAGCCTGCTGACTAGGTGAGGATGTATAAACAGGTGTATGTTCCTGCCTATAGTACTCCGCCAGATTTTCCAGGTGGGATTGGCGTGATGCTGCCGAACGAGTCTGCTGGACAGCAGAATTAAAACAGGTAGGCGTATGTGCCCGCTCGTTGCTTGCCATCAAGTTAGGTTGGTGGGCTTTTCCGGAGATGGGAGAGATGAGAATCTGCTCACTATTGACTGGATTCCGCCTCTGGTGGTTTTTCTTGCTTGCTCGGGTTCGAGGAACCTGAGCTGAACGCATGGATTCGATACCTTCATCATGTTGAGGGCGCACTTCCGCACGAGTCTGGCGGCGATTATTGGTGGGAGCCCTTACGAAGGACTCCTGTCTGTTTGAATTAAGGCCCTGAGGGACCTGCTCATTCACCTCCCCAGAATAAGGGAGCGAATGGTGATTGCGTTCCGGGGATAATGACCCGAAACGGTTGGAGACGGTAGTCAGCACCGCATGCTTCTTGATCACTAGCCGTCGTTGTCCGGACGACCGATGTGAGTTGTTTACTTGGAGGGCTTTTCGGGTAGCCTCCAAAGTTGGGATGGTACCGTGTTGACGATACTCCTTAACCATCACGTTTGATACCCCGTGTTGAAGACGGTGAGTAGGTGATATCGTCCTTAGAACGGACGATGATCCAGCAGGAGTAGCAGCAGTGGCATTTGCTGCAGCAGTATTCACAGGTGTGAACTTGAGAGCAGCCATTCTAGAAATGTATAAGATCTTGGAAAAGAGTGCTAGTTTGATATAACATACGTAATCAAGATAAATTCAGCCACTACATCTTTTGGATGAGTACATTTTTCAATGATTGTTTTTGTTGGACCTCTCATTGAGTTTTAAATATGGGCCTAACAAATGGGTAAAACATTATTTTAACTTGGTTAAGGATTCACGCCAGGTTCACCATCTTTGTTTCTCTCAGATTTCGGGAATGACCTCCTTTTGATGGTCGGTTCAAAGGTTCCAATCGGTTTCTAATGGGTTTGTTCGTAGAACTAGAAACATCCAATGATTCCACATCCATTCGGACCTACTTTCCAAAGGTAGGTGCTCATTAGTTTATGGACTAATGATGTTTAGGAATTTTCATTGGTTGAGAGGATGGGAGGTCGGACTCATCACACCTTTTTTAGGGGAATTATTGTCTACTCCGGGACTCTCTTTATAGATTTAAGTTATGTTCATGAATCCTGATTAGGTTACCAAGTATAAAATGAGCTTTCCTTCAGATCTGAAAATCAATGATAAAATATGTAGGAATTTTTGAGAATCTTTTATATGTATTCGAGGTTCTTCATCGATAGAGAATCATCTGTATTTATTAGAGATTCTTGGTCAATGGTGCCCTTCAACACCTTTATATAGAAATATCTTGGTCATTATGATGAACATGTGGGTTTTAAAGCCACTATGTGGGGCACTTGAAGTTTAATGTCATTCAGAAGGACATGGATTATTTCAGAGTTGGGATCGAACCCACAGATGGGCTACCTACGTATCCTTTGTTTAGAAAATGAATCAGAACCCACTTTGTTTGAGTAAGGGAGTATGATGTTTATGATTGATGGATCAAAGAATAATTTCATAGTCACTTTTACACTCTAGGGTCACGTGAGTCATGCTCAGTGTGAGAAACAAGAGGTATTGGTAAAAATTAGACAATTGTGCCATAAAAGATGCAATCATAAGAAATAATGTGGGGCTTATGTATGTATGACTGCCCAGATAAATGAAGGATAAGATTTACTTTAGGGAAGAAATCCAGGAGTAGGGTCCATAAAGGTATATGTGCTTCATGGAGATTTTAAATACTCTGACTTGGGGCTTACTCCTAAAAAGGAGGCCGAAATTAGGAGAGGACTTATGATTGGGTTTTATTTCTGAAAAGAAATCCTAGATCAAAGGTAAATTAGGAATGGTTAAGAGAAATTAAGACTGGGGCATACTCTTGAAAAGGAGGCCCAGGTTAAGAGATTTGAAAAATTAAGGGACTTGCGGCTTACTCCTAAGGAGGATGCCCATTTTTGAGACTGGGGCTTACTCCTAAAAAGGAAGCCCAGGATAAGAGAATTATGGTTGGGGCTTACTCCTAAGGAGGATTCCCATGTTTGAGGATTATGACTGGGGTTTATTCCTGAAAAGGAGGCCCAGGTTAACAGATTCTCTCGTCTTAATGGATGAGGTTGAATGAATGAAATATCCATTTTTAGTGACATAAAGATGTATAAATCACTAGGTTTTGAGAGATATCCACAGAATTCCTTTCAGATAAGGAAGTCAAATTTAGAAATCATGCCATAAATGGCTTTGAAGAGTGTCTTGTAGACTGAATCTTGAATAGGAAAGGTGGAATGGCTTAAGAGGGGTGAAATGGGAAAGAAGGGCACCCAAGAAGGTAGGGGCATGCAAGTCCTGGTAGGCGCGCAGGTACTGCGTGGGCACGCAAGTCCTGGTCGCGCAGGTATTCCTGCGCGACACATGGGTTACTTCCATGATGGTTAACCAGCATGGTAATACTTGAGAAACTCTTGATTAAAGCCTTTAGAATCCCCTTGAATTTCTTCCAGAAGAGGGGCGTGCAAGTTCTTTTGAAGGAGTATGTCGGCGTGCAAGTGTGGCCTTTGCCCTTAAGGGATGGCCACTCAGGCGTGCAAGTGTTGATGAGTTTCAACACGAAGGCCTTCTCCCCCTGTTTAGATCTTTCATTCTAGGTAAGAAATTACCTTAGAAGTGTTTTGGAAGCTTTGAGAATAGACTAGGGAACTGGGAGCTCAAATCTGAGTTTCTGAAGAAGAAAAAATCCCTTCAATGGGGGGGCCACAGGGTCTATTTATAGGTAGGAGAAGACCACGGGTGGTTATCACTTAGGTCGTGCAAGTCACTTGCTCGACCATCATGCGTCACGCAAGTAGACTTGTGTGACAGTGATAGAACTTGCGTGGCGCATGTGCTCTTGATCCTTTGTTCATGCCTTTGTTGATTTTTTATGTTTTCTTCAAAGGATGAATCAATTCATACTAAGTCATTTCCCTTTCCATTCTTTTAGACAAAGTGACGAAAAGGACCGTCAACAGAATTTAACCATAACTTTCATACTCGTTGAGGGAGTTCTCTCGGATGAGTGCTTTGTGGAATCTTCAAAATGAATCACTATCATGGGTATGTGGTTGTGTGACTTGTCTCTAGACTATAGTTCTGGGATTCAAGTATATCTGGATGTGTTTATCTTGCTATATGTTCAGTAGACATATACTGGGTAGAGGTGAATATACCTTTACATTGTGTATTTTGTTGTGGTTTTCTGGGTCCCTTACTGAGTATTGTTATACTCACCCCTACACGGTCTTTTCCCACTTTTATTGTGACTTGTGCAGACGAGCAGCCGTTTGACAGAGTCTAGGGAGGACCAGGACTAGACTGATATTTCTGAGTTCCTTACATACTAAGGTGTTCCTACAGCTATGAGCAGTAGTCCCAGTAGCTCTTTCTTGCAAACAGGTTGGACTTTGTAGTTGCAGACTCTTGTTTTTGGTGGGATTGTATTCTTTCAAAGTATACTTTCTGCACTTTACATTCAATTTTACTATGTTGGTTGGGTTTAGTTGTATTCATTCATTATATTCCGTAGTGGTTTTTACTATTTAGAATTTGTGGGCTTGGAGATGTGTGTGTGTGTACTGATAAATAATCAATGCCTCCCATGTTAGTGATATTCCTACTCAGTTGTAGTCAGCAACACTTGGAATATTGGAGGTAGTCATGGGGAGTTGCGGTGTGGGCCCCACTGTACTGGTCATGATAGGGTGGTTTCAGAGGTGGTCAGTTCTATGTTAGAACCAAGAGACTATGAGATTGGTTTGGGTAAATAATGTTAAGTGTTTCAAGCTCAGCCTTCAGGCCAGGGACTCAAGTGTTGGTGCGGGAGACTAACGTATCCATGCACCAGGACTTTAATAACCTGCTTTTCAACTCAGTATATGAAAACACTAGTTTCGGGGAAATAAAAGAATTTTACATGAATCATATATGAATGGGTGGTGTTTTCCATGTCATTTGTGTTAGGTATCTAAATATACTTGTTTACCATGGTACATCTTGTTTCCTTACAAGATGCCTTCGTGACGCATACCTGCTAGGATTCAGAAGCTCGATCATGAGGATGACCCCCTCAATGATGAGGAGTCGATATATGGACTAGTTCCCCATGCATTACCTCCAGGTGGTGCGCCTGCTATCCCACCACCATTGGAGCAACCTGTGGTACCTACAGTACCAACATACAAGGATCATAGGCTAAGCTCACTCTATGAGTTTCAGAGACAGAGTCCCATTTGGTTTCGAGGTGAGCCCAACCCTCAAGCGGCTAAGGACTTGCTTGAGGCAGTGACTAGATTATTCTGTCTATTTAGGACACCATCATACCAGATGGTATTCCTAGGAGTGATCCGTCTTTCGGGTTCAGTTGGATTAAGTCGATTTTGACCACGTAGACTCACGACAAGGAGACTCTTTCATGGATGGATTTCAAGCGAATCGTTAGAAAGGAGTTCTATCTGGTTACACTGAGAGCAGTGCATATCTAGGAGCTTATTCAGCTCTAAAATGTAGTTTGGTAGTGTATGAATATTCATCGAGGTTCTCTAACCTCACAAGGTACTTGATGGATATGGTCAGGGATTAGTGCTTCAGAGCTCGGACCTTCGAGCAAGGTGTACGGTGGGAAATTCGAGCTAGTATCATGCCTCTATGAATTTCAAACTTTGATGGAGTGATCGAGTATGATTTGGTGATCGAGAGCTTCCTGGTGAATTAGAGAAAGATGTTGGCAATCAACAACAGGAATACAGGTTCGATGACCTCAGCAGCAGGGATCCAACATCAGGCATAGGGATCCGAATGTGGGAGACGTCACAAGAGGACCCGGGTTAGGGGACCTATAGCCGAAGGCTCGCAGACTGGATCCAGTCCACTTAGAGAGAGGTGATGCTACTCGTGCGATGGTAGAGGACATCTCACTGGAGAATTTCCATCCTGTCGAGCTCCTGATATGGAGGCGGTGGATGGTCCACAGAGGTAGAGGCGGAGAGTGGATCAGGCAGACCCACCAGGCGGAAAATGTGGCAGAGGGACAAGGAGAGCTATTGGTGGTGGAAAACCCTTTGATCTACTCCCACCACCACCCAGAGGAGGTCCCCACCAGGCTCATGAAGATTGGGGAAAGGGGTGGGGAATGCTGCATGTGGTCAAGTCGTATGACCTAAGGACTCCTGGAATGATTAAAGGAATGATCTATGTCTTTTCTCCATTAGTTTACATACATATCGTCATAGGTTACAGCCATTCATTCCTCTCCACAAGTCTTGTGAAAACCCTTGAGATTCCAGTAGAGCCTTTGACTCGACCCTTATGATTAGATACACCTACATGAGGAGACTTGATGATCAATTATCATTGCAGACAATGTGAGCTTTCCCTTGAAGGTGAGTGCTTCGGTTGGAACCTTTTAGTGGCATCGTTGAGGCCTTACAACGGCATTCTCATAATGGATGGGTTATCTATAGTTCATGACTAGATTGACTATTTTCAGTAAAGAGTGTGGTGTGTCTGCAGTGATGGAATGAGGTTTTCCATTATTGGTGAAAAGGAAACCCATGCAGCACATAATGGGATCATCCATAGGAGGGAGAAACCGATCACTGATGAGTTGGATATCCATACCCTCAGCATTAGTAGATGTCGTGAGCCTCCAGTTCCTAGTAGTGGTTGTAGAGTATGAGGACATCTTTCTAGAAGATGTTACCGGATTAACTCCTCAAAAGGAGATTGACTTCTCCATTGACTTTCACCCTAGGAAGACACCGATATCCTCACCATCATATCAGATGGGTCTCTCAGAGCTTCGCAAGCTGAGATTGTAGTTAGGGGGCTTCAAAGTAAGGGCTTCGTAAGATCTAGTGTTTCACCCTTAGTAGCCCTAGTTTTGATTTCCAGGACGGGAGATGGGAGTTTGAGGCTGTTCATAGATTACAAGCACCTGAATTAGGTAAAAATTAAGAACAAATATCCAATGATGAGGATTAACGACCTCTTTGATCATCTAAGTGGGGAATGTTGGTTCTCGAAGGTTGAACTTAGGTTGGGTTATCACTAGCTTCATGTATGGGATGAGGATGTGATGAGGATAGCTTTAAGATGCTGATATGGTCGCTACGATTACCTGGTGATTCCTTTCAGTATGATGAAGTCCCCCATAGTTTTCATGGTACTTATAAACTGTATCTTCCAATAGTACCTAGATTTGTTCCTAGTGTTATTCATTTATGACATCCTTGTGCACTCGGCATCAAAGGAGGATCAAATAAGACACATGTGGACTGTTCTAGACATACTTTGAGAGTACAATCATTATGGGAATCCCTCAATGTTTTAGTTATAAATACAGGAGTTCCACTTTTTTGGACATGTTATATCTGTAGGGGGAGTAGCAGTGGACCCACCAATGGTCAAGGTGGTGTTGGCATGGGAGCCACCCCAGAGCGTGACAGAGGTGCAGAGCTTCCTTGGACTTCCAGGACACTACCCAAGATTTATCTATAATTTCACCCGGATATCAACACTGATGAAAACCTTGACTTGGAAGGGGAATACTTTTTATGGAAGGAGATATTCTAGAAGTCTTTCCATATTTTGAGGCAGAGCTTGACAAGCGTACTGATTTTGATAATTCCATACGAGGGTGTTGAGTACATAGTTTTCTAGGATTCATTAGAGACCGGACATGGATGTGTCCTGATGTAGATACTACAGGTGATTTCTTATGGTTCACTCCATATAAGGCCACACGAGCAAAACTACGAGACCCTTGATCTTGAGTTTGAAGCGATAGTATTCCCATTTAATACGTGGTGACACAACCTGATGGGAAAATAGTTTATCGTCTACTCGGGCCATAAGAGCCTCAAATAAATCTTCTCTTAGAAGGATCTGAATCTGAGGTAGAGATGATGGCTACAGTTCCTCTAAGATTATAACATTGAGATCATCTACACTCCTAGGAAGGGGAACATTGTAGAAGATGATCTTAGTTGTTGATCGAGTTCCCAGCTGCTGAGTGGGGAATTTCAGCAGTTGGCCTCACTACAGTTACTCTTCGTAGATGATGATGATGTATCTTATCTCTAGTCGATGGTTATCACCCCTCCACACATTCAGTGAGTTAGGGAGGCACAACTAGGGGATGTATACTACGAGACTTTACATGCTCAGTTATCCATAGGACATGCTCTTGATTGATATTTACAAGGTGGGATCTTGTAGACCTTTTTAGAAAATGTACAGTTGTTCCTGTGGCATTACGTGAGGAGGTTCTGAGGGAGTTTCATACATCCCCCTTGGAGGTCATGTTGGAGTGGTGAAAATATACCAGGACCTCCGGCGTCAGTTCTAGTGGATGGGTATAAAGAAGGATGTAATAGAATTCATTTCTCGATGCCTTACGTTCCAGTAGGTGAAGGATGAGCACTAGGCTTCAGTAGGGTTAACTCACCCATAGATGTTCCAGAGTTGAAGTGGGATGGAATAACAATGGGCTTTGTTATAGGATTTCCACAGACGTCTAAGGGACATGATTCCATCTTTTTGATCATAGACTGAATCACTAGGTCGGCCCACTTCCTATTTATCTAGGAGCAGGGTTCCATAGAGAGAATGGGAGGCCTCTATGTGCAGGAGATAGTTCGGATTCATGGTGTCCCTTTTATGATAGACTTAGATCGAGACGCACGATTCACATACTAGTTGTGGAAGGGATTTTAGGAGGCCTCTAGGACTCAGCTACACTTTAGCACAACATTCTATCCCAAGATAGATGGTCAGATAAAGAGAAACAATCTGGTTATAGAAGATATGTTGTTATACTATATTTTGGACTTTGGTCGCTATTGGGAGGACCACCTTCCACATGTGGAGTTCGCATACAATAACAGCTACCACTCCACCATTGGTAGAGCTCCATTCGAGGCCTTATACAAGAAACCCTTCCAGTCACGAATCTATTGTACCCACCTCATAGATTCAGTAATAATGGGTCCAGAGTTGGAGTAAGCTACTACTAAGAAGGTGCAGGTCATCCAGGAGCAGATGAAAACAACAAAAATCCGGTAGGAGTCTTATGCTGACAAACAACGGAGACCTCGGGAGTTTGAGTTGGGGGGCCATGTCTTCCCATGGGTCTCACCTTGACGAGGGATATAGATATTTTGTTGGGGTGAAAATTTATATTTGAGGGGCATTTGAAATTTTCAGATATTTTTCAAAGTTGGTGAGGTGGATTACCACCTAGCTCTACCACCGTAGTTGCATCAGGTACATGATTCCTTCCACATGTCACAGATGAGGAAGTATGTGTGTGACCCATCATACGTCATTGACTAGGGTGGGCAGGACATATAGGATGGAGAAACATTCACAGAGTACCCAGTGGTGATCGATGATTAATAGGAGAGTATCCTTCATGGGTGAGTGATTCCCCTGGTGTGTGTCCAGTGGAAGCACAACAATCTTCAAGAGATCACGTGGGAGTGGGAGCCTTAGATTCATGTGTGGTACCTTCATCTTTTTGAGTAGCCCCATTTTTTTGGCTTTCTGAGAAGTAAATCCCTAAGGTGAAGAGAATGTAATTTATCGTATTCTTCATGTATTATTTTTAAATATTATATGTATTTTTTTCATGACCAGGGATTATGAAGGCATGCGATTCGGAGGCCTAGAGTGACCAGAAAAAATGTTTGAAATAAATTAAACTCAAAATAGTATGTGTTAGAAGTTTTCATGAAAAAGTGGAAAAGCATCTAAATGGTTTCCCAAATCAGAAATATGAGGGCACTATTTCATTAAAAGCAACAACTTTAGCTTAGGCAAGGCCTAAATTTGACTGGCATGGGTCAGCTGCAAAAGTTAGTTTTTGGACATTTTAAGGGAAATAAAATAAACTATAAAATTATTTTATTTTAAATGTTTTTATAATGCAGTGACACTTATTTTTATTTAAATTAGTAGGAGCCCAGGGTTAGGCTCATAACTCTTGATAAATCCCTAAAATTTTCTAGAGCATTGGAGAGGAGCCAAACATGGAGGATTCTTGAAAAACGATGACGAATGATGACGCGTGGATCATTGTGCGGTGAGATCGAATCAAAACCAGTGACCGATCTTCCTCTTCATCAATAGTCGAGTTTGGGGTTGTTATTTCTATTCTTATCCTCTCTCTTCTTCGATTATAAAATGGATTCAGATCAACCCAAAAATAAGATGATCTGTGGATCTTGCATTCTTGTGGGAGGGTGTTAATTTTTGTTTCTTTTTGCGTTCTGATTCAGGAAATTTATTTTGTGATAATTTTGGGATTATCATTTGATTATCCTCTTAAACTTATTAACGGAAGATGATTAACGTCATGAAGAATGATGGTGGAGGTGTGTTCCACCTTTTTATTGAATTTCTTCCTTCTCCACCCAGCATTCTTCATGGGGAAATGAAAAATGGATTGTTGTGCGTCTATTTTGCAATGAAACAATCCCAAATCATATATTGAACATCGTGATGACCTAGAGGAGGTGCGACGACGATGGAAGACGATGAATCAGCCTGAATCAGGAGAGGTAATTCTTTGAGTATCCTTCATGTGGGTGGATCTATACATTTTTTCAGGGCTGAATGAATGTAGGAAACCAATGGAAGAATCTTATTTTTGTTGGGGTGACCTTGACACTTTAGTTTCGGGGAAATAGGATCACCAGAACAAAATATTAGAGGATCGATGGAGGTACATACTGAAGAACTGGCAGTTCTGGAAAATCTTGAAGAACACAACATGTTCTCCAAAGAACACTCCATGTGGGACTGGCTGCGACGGCTAGGGTTTGTGTGCTACAGACGTTGAAAGACATGGTGTGCTCTGGGAAGACATGGCGTGAGGGCCCCATACTACGGCGGATGGAGTTACCGGGTGAACGGAAGCGTAGAAACAGTATGTGACCGCTGTCACATAGCGCCTGGGTCCTTTCATGGGACTCGACATGTATCTTGGATGATACATGGATATGGGGTGGATTACACTACACTTACTCCACCACATTTCCAGATGAGGCCAATTAAGTGGGTCACCCCGTGTACCTGTTACATGGGTTGGCATACAAGGGTTGAGTCCATGTACGGGCACATGGCCAGCGTACATAGAGCAGAGCATGTGATCTTTCATACATTCTGTGTATATGTTTTTTCACATGGAAAGTTCTCCAGACACGGGCCATTGTACATGACCAGTACCCAGATTCAAGTGACATGGCATGTGACCACTTCTACATGCCATGTAATCCCTCCAACATGGCTTGATTCTCTTATCCACCATTCCTTGGACAATTTTTTTTTGGGTTAGTGGCCCTTCGATCATTACCCTAAAGGTCAGGTATTATTTCCATCCATTGGTGTATGATCCCTTCAGCATGACTTTCTGATATAGAGTATGGTATCCCTTCGAGAGGCCTAGAGCGAGATCCACTATCCATTATTTACCCTAGGTAGAGTCAAGTATCAGTGTGACCCATCCTATAGGACGTTGATCCTCTACTTAGTAGGTGAATTTAGATGAGTCATAGTATCCGCCAAGTCCCATGGCCGTGATCCTAATCTGTGTATCGTGATATTTTTCCCCTCACTAGCGTGTTCTCCTAGAATGAGTAATTTTGTTCCCTTTATTCAGAACTATCAGTAAATATATCTCTCTCATGGATTTTCCCTTTGAATGGTGCATCTTGGATGGATGTAATCAGAGATGTCAGGCTCATGGAGTGAGTTCTCTTGGATGAGTGCATTGTGTAATATTCAAACTGAATCCCTAGCATGGGTATGCGGTTGTGTGACTTGTATCTAGACTATGGGTCTGTATTTCAAGTATATTTGGATGTGTTTCTCTTCCTATATATCCAGTAGACATATACTGTGTAGAGTTGACTGTACCTCTACATTGTGATTTTCTTTATGGTTTTCGGGGTCCCCTACTAAGTATTGTTATTCTCACCCCTTCACAGGCTTTTCCCACACAAATGATGTCTTTTGCAGATGAGCGGCCTTTTGACAGAGTCTAGGGTAGACCAGGACCGGACTGAGCTTTCAGAGTTCCTTACAGGTCGGGGTGTTCCTACAACTATAATCAGTTGTCCTGGTACCGCTTTATTACTTACAGGTTGGACATTGTAGTTTTAGACTCTATTTTTTAGTGGGATTGTATTCTGGCCCACTTTACTTACCTCACTTTACTTTCGGTTGTACTCTGTTGGATGGGTTTAGTTGTATACATGCATTTTGTTCCTTAGTGGTATTTAATTTTCATCACTTGTGGGATTGGAGATGTGTGTGTGTGTGTGTGTGTGTGTAAGTACTTAGGGAATACCTCCCATGTTAGTGATATGCCTACTTGATGCTACTCCCTAGACCCTGGCCTATTAGAGGCGGGCATGGGGAGTCACAGTGTGGGGCTCACTGGGACAGGTCGTGACATTTTCATTAAAAGATAAAAAAGAATTTTTTATTAATTGATCTTTAAATCTATTTTAGTGGACTAGGTGTTATTTTTGAAATTTAACTACTTAGATGGATCTTTGAAGAGCCCATATATAAATTACAAATGATGTTGATTTAAATAATTATATAAAATTTTTGTTTTCTAAATATTGATTTTTTACCCGTTTTGATAAATTATTGAAAAATATATATATTTATAAATTATACAAATTAATAATTATTTTTTTGTTTTCCCAAAATAAATTTAATTATTTTATCATTAATTATTGATCCAAATAAATTATTATCAATTTTTATAGTTTAATAGAAATGAAAAACTATAGGTCATTCCAATTTATATGTGATGGAAAGTATAGAAGATTTAACTTTATGTAATAACTATCATTTTGAATGAAATTTTATTGATTTGTTAATTTATGATAGAAGGGGATGTTCCTATCTGGGTATTTGGAGACATAAGAGAGATAGAATATTGTTTTTTTGATTTGATAATATGATATACATATTTCATGAAATTCCCACCTTCATTTATATGTAAGGGGAAGGCCAGGGTTGCTATAGGTGATGTCTAGGTGAATATTCACACAGGTAATAAATTTTCTCTTACTATTGGCACTAGGTGAGTACTTAGTTCATCCTATCAGATGGTACCCCTCTGTTAGGCTAGGATGGGTAAGACTGAGTGTTTCGGTGGGTTGATAGGTGTTTCTTTTTTTTTTAATCTGAGCATTACTTCATTGGTGACCAAGCTGTCAGGATACTATATAGTTCTCCATAAAAACATATAATTCCAAGATGATGTATTCTTTTCACATTATAGATATTTTTTTATGAGAAATGATATTATACTCTATTTTATGATTTCACATATAACAATTTTAACTATAAAATTTAATGATTTTGTTAAAGGGATATTAATTTAGTTTGTTGAGAATTTGTCTTTGATTATTAAAACTAATTTTTTTCCTGAAAATAGAATTCACTTATTATAGTGGATAAAAAATAAAAACCATAATTTTTATCATTTATTTCAAAATCAAATATAATATATTTAATATCAAAGGATAATTCATAGGGTTGACGAGTGGAAACATAAATAGATATTTAGCTCAAGTTGGTATCATCAAAAATTTAGAAAGATTATCATAGGTAGTGTATGATCTAGGATCAGCTAGTTCAGGAATTGTGGATAAGTGTGTGGTGTTTCTTCACTTTCACATATTGAATTGGTAGTATTGGTTTGACTTATTTATTTCTTCTTGTTGTTTCCATTTCTATCATCTTCATTTGACAATCTTATCAAAACACCTGTTATTTCCCCTAATTTATATATATATTTTCCTTATCATACAATATAATTGTCTAAGATATTTTTTTCATTTATGATATATCTTGGGGGGTTTCATTATTGAAATATCCTATTTTTATATATTTTTATTATTTAAATAATTCAATATTTTAGTCATAGGTTTCTAAGGAACTTGTGTCCAGGCCATAGGGATCAGGAACATCCTTCAGATCTTTCCACAAGATGGATTGGGATCCCATTTCATTGGTGGCCAAAATTGGTTCATGAAAGTCTCTAATTTGGAGATGTAATCAATGGAATTTAAAGATAAAGACCTCCAACTCTTATTGATGGTAATGTTACAGAATGAAATTTAATATGACATTAAATAGTATGGGAGTCAAATTTTATTACATGGGAGTGATTCCTGGAGAATCGATGGAAATTCATTTATCAAGGATTTGATAATTTGATAAAAATGAAAGCATAAAATTATGGATTGGAGCTCCTTGAGAGATTCATGATTGGGGATTTTAGCGATGGATGGTTTTTGATAAAAACAACATTAATTCTTAGATATATTCATGAAATTATATCAAAAATTAAAATGTATAGTAATTAAACTGAGATACACCCTAGAGTGGATTAAATGAGATGATAAAACTACCATATTTATTTCCATTACGGAGATACCCCAAATGACACATACTTTAATTAATATAGTAAACCATTGACCTCAAATTATAATATGAAACCATAAAGTTGTTAGCTATATAGAGGGAAACAATATTACATTTATTTATGGTTGGATCAAAGGGTAATCAATTAGATAAATTAAACATTACAGGATATATGTCTCTGTTAAATCAATTTTATAATACTTTCCACAAATCATGAGAATGTATACTCAAAACATAATTTGAAAACCACTTACTATATGGAAATACGTAAATAGAAATCATGGATCACTCAAGTATAAGATATAATGGAAAACCTCAATTCGTTATTAATAGATATATCTCCCCCAAATGTTACAATATAATAAAGCATAAAAACTACTCCATCCTCCACATAAGGTTAAATGAAACATTTAGAAGAATTAATCATTATATACACGGCTATATATGATTAAATTATAAAAACAAGATGATATCTTTTTTATTCAAAATAATTATTAATGGAACCTTCAATATATTGTTTGTCAAATGGGTTTACAAAAATATAAGGGATTATCCAATGAACCTCCAAAAACATGAAGAAAAAATCAAGAGAATAGGTTAAATATGGGAGTATTCCTAGAAAAAAAAGATTTTCAGAGGATACTAGAAACAACAATATAGTAAATCAAATTGAGAGAACTGAAAATGGATAAAAACATTAAAAAGAGGATGTGGTATATAGTTCTTTTGTTTAGACTATATCTGCTAACGATATAATCTAGGGTTTTGTTAGATATATTTATCACACGTATGGTGATTTTAGTTAATCTCTAGTGGATTCCATATTCTGAAATCGCAAACTATGGATTCATAGATATAAAAACATAGAAGGAGACCCAAAAGGGATTGAATACTCATTTGGAATAGATTTCAATAAGATATATAGTGATCAAACTCTCTGTTCAAGAATGATATAAATATATGTTGATTTGAAGCATGGGAATTACTTTATGTCCAATGATTTTATGAGAAGAAAATTATCTTTCCTTTATGATGATGATTCATGAAGGATCTTTAAAATTAGAGATACTACTCCAATAATGGAAAGATAGGATATAGTCCCAAAGAGAATGGAACTCTTTCATCACAAAATTATTGGACTAGCCATGGTTCCAAGTGGTCAAAATCAATGAAAAAATGAGTATTTGGATGGTATAATTTCCTTGATTTAGTGATCCTATAATAATAAATGCATTATAATTGGACACAAATTCTCCAACATTAATTTTATATAATTAGAACTAAAAGATATGTTTTGATATTAGTTCAATATCACTAAATACAGGTACTCGTTAAATCTTGTTCTAGAATCATAATTTTAATCTCATTAAATTTAGAAATACATCTGTACAAATATGGGTGATATTGCTTTTCTTGATTATGATTAACTAGAATCCTAGGATCTTATTCGACATTTCATAGATTATAGGTGTACTGAATAAAATATAATAGAACATAGGGAATGTTTTTTTGTTCACATGGATCAAGTTATCATAAAAGTATATTTGAATCATACATCAACTAGAATTTTATTTTTAGCTATACTATCTAAGGAGTCAAATTTACATGATGAGTATGATCATTTACATTTATTCTGTTTGGTATGTAAGGCCATTGGGCATGCAATAACTTTTGGTAGGAAGTCCTTAAATAGTACAATCTCTTACTCTCATGATCATGATGCCACTACCTGTAAAATAAATTTCAATAAGTAAGACTATATTGAATATGGTAAATGTACATATCATTACAACCTGAATAGGGAGAAATATGCTATAAAATAACATACTCATGATGTTAAATAAGGGAATCCTGATCACACTTAGTTGAGAAATTTTTTTTAACAATATTAAGCTGAATCCATATATCATATAATTTTTTTTAAATCCCATGGGAATGTAGTGGTTCCTATAGGGGCTGATTATATCCTAGAGAAAATATCAACTACCAAGAAATAAGGCCTTGTTTTTGAGAAGAGTGATACCTCATAGATTCTTAATCACACTCATAATTTTATTTACATAGATTCTATGACTTGAAATAATGTGAATTTGATAGGAAGTTAATATAACATCATATTATTCCTATTTTTGGAAATATGGATGAGAAGAGTCTATCCAAGGAATATATGGATCCACATTAAGATGATGGAATTCATTATCTTGAGAAAGACAAGATAATAGTTTAGCTCGATAATCGTGTTTCATTATCTTTGGAATGTAAAAAAATATCTGATACTAAAGGAGGTCATATTGAGGTTTAAATAAAAGGGTAATTCTTGAATGTTCACCCCATTGAGGTGGTATTTGATGTTGTACATACTTACCATCATTAGGCCATAAAGGAGGGAAACGCATCATCAATTACTAGAAAATGGGGAGATATTTCTGAAATATATGAGGATAAAAATTCATAGAAAGATAAATATTTTAATATAGATGAACTATTATATGGTATGCATTTAAAAAATAGTGAAATCACACATGACGTTATAAAGATAAGTAGTCTTATGAAGAATTACTCCCTCCTTTGAACCACCATAAGTATAAGTTCCACACATCTATTTGATGGAACCTTATATTAAAATAATATTATTCACTATTTGATTGTGGAAACTAATTGGGATATATATGGTTTTTCTTATCACACATATTGTTATTTTTAATCACTTTTCCTCTTGATACTTATTATTTGTCTTTGTCTTATGGTCATGGAAAAAAATTCAATATCTTAACCCATAAATTATTTTACTTTCCATCTTGTTTTCATTAATAAAAGAGGCTCTATCCATATCTTATGTATATAAATTTGATCATAAAAACAAGGGAAAATGGATTTAAATAAATTATAATATGTTAAAAATAAATAATAAGTGTAACCATATGAAGTAGTCTCTTTTTATAAGGTGTATTAGTTAAAGTATAATATCGGATCAGATGATGAAATATGTGATCATATTTATGAAGATCTATATTATCATAAAATCATTCAAATATATCCCAATAAAATCAAGATAGAGTGTACTCATTAAGGATATTTTATTAAAAAATAGTGTATTAAAAATTAGTCATCCTATAAAATGTGTATGTTAGAATGTTTTGACCAAATTTAACTATGAATACTTGAGAAATAATATGGTTTTCAATTTCATGAAACATATATTCATGTTCAATATATGAATCAATATGTGATTTTGAGGATAATGTTAACAAATTCCTCTATGAGAATTAAATAATCCATGATTAGACAAGATAATGAAGTTATTGGTTTCTCTCATAAGCGTTGATAGAGTTGCAATTTAACAACCTAGAATAAAAGAGTAATACTCCTAAAGGGTGTGTAGTTAATCTTTCTCACGTATTTTTTTAACATGGAGATTGAGGATGAATTTCATTTCAAAAATAAAATTACATATTTAACATTAATTGTCACACATACAACATCAATTTAAATAATGAACATGAATAAGCATGATTGGGTGAAATGGATTAATAGAAGAAAAAATATATCATCAAAATATATTTAAATAAAATGATATTTTGTAATCATAGTTGATTGAAAATTTATTATGGGACTACAATGTAGATTTTGACCCTTCATTAATTAAGTAATAATTTTTTTGTTGAAATGAAGCAATGAAAACTGTTGTATTTTTTTATAAGATAAGAAGGTACTAAAAGTTATTATAAATGAATACATAAAAGTGTAATAATATGATGAAATTATTTATGTTATGAGAATGGGGAATACAAATATAACATGGGGGATATTAAACATCATATGAATCAATAATTTATTTTATTCAAAAATTAAATTTTAATCATGAGTTAAAAAAATTCATAGAATGATTCAATCCTCATTTTATGGATTTAATAAAGAAGGATATCCTTAAATATCTTTCTACAAAAAACATATTTTCTATATCTTATAGTAAATCGGTAAAACCGAGATATGATGTGTTAATTAAAATAGTTGCAATAATATTCAAAAAAATTTACAATGATTAAATTAATACTTGAATAGTTAGATATTATAGTGGTTTAATATACAGAAACATATTTAATTTTTCCATGATGAATGAATAATTTCATATACCCTTCTTGATTGGTACTGTAGCTACAATTATATTCTAGTAGACCAGGTAAACTAATGGATGTTGAGATTCACAATATCACACATGATCACTTCATATCAAAGAACTCTAATAAATATGTATAATAATACATATCATATTCAATGATTCTTATGAAATATCAATCATGTTATGGTTTGAATTTTAGATATATATTAATTGATGATTTCTATGTTTATGGTTGAATTGTTTGTGCTTTCATAGAAAATTTGGGCACAGTTATCAAGTGCTTTGTAAGAAAATATCTTCTAATACATTATGAAAAATGAAAAATCATCATTAAGAAATGAATAATTATAACTTATTAAATATCTAAGTAGTGGGTTTAAGTGGATATGTCAAATATCAATATCTTACAAGATTTATTAAGGAAACATCATTTAAATAAATAAGATTCAATCTAGACTTGAAGATTTTTATTACTGATTTCAAAAAATAACTTCCAAGATAGAACTAACACTTGCATACTTATTTTTTAATTATGTTCTATTATCATTTAATAAATCAATTATAATATATATTAAAATAAAAAAATAATATTTATTATCCACTCAAATATATAAATTTTTAATTTTAGAGAAAATATTTATCCATGGAGTGATGTGAGTGACGATTATATGGGAGAAGAAAATGAAGGATTGGTTAATCACATATTTTAGTTTATTTCTTATACAATAAAAATTATAATAAATTTTTAATAAAGTTACACTATTATGGGTAAAAACATTTGGAAGTGGTATTCATTTTTTATCAATTTAAAAAATCTCTCGTACACTCCAAATTCATGGACTACATGGATATTACATACCTTAATATTTTTTTGTAATTCTAATTCAACCGTTATTTTTTGGGATCAAATTATCTATGTATTGACAAAAAATTATTAAATATAGATAATTAATGATGAATATATGAAGGAAAATAATATTGTTTCTACTAATTTATATATTCAAAGAACCTTAGGTAGATATTCAATGAAACCTAGTACTTGATGAGGTATCAAGTTGGTAACAAAATCTATTCGATTGGTAATTCTATGGAAAATGGAAAGGAAAAAAGGTAGCATGTAATCAAATAGATATATATTATAGGCCACATGACCCTATTTTTTCCAAGGTCCACAATTTATTTAATATAATATTTTTTACTTATATCAAATTTTAATATATATTAACCCTCTTATTTTTATTCCATGTTATCAACAACAACCTATCACTTGATATGATTTTTTTCATCACCTCTTGGAATTGATTAGAACGAGTCCTCTAATTCAATGATTGATATTTGATTTCTAAAATACATTAGTTTTTTAGCACCAAAGAAAGTGTTAATATTTAATAATTTTTTTCTTCACAATATGGTGGTACATAACTACAAATCTCTATTTTGGGAATTTTACAGGGTTTTTCAATATCCATTAAATGAAGATAAATAAGGAAATGATCTTTCATTATTATGCTCGTGTAAGAAAATGGTATGTGTCCCCTAACATATTCCATTATTTATTTTGTATTAATTTCATTTCCTTGTAGGATTGAGTGGGTATTCCATAACATGGTACCTAAACCATAGTCATATGTGTTAACATTCCTGTGATAGAATCAGAAGAGTATATTAAGACCACAATTAACATTCCTATTATAAAATTAAAATTATTGTTTCACTATAAAATGATGTTGTTTTTTAAAACATAATCTATAAATTTATAAGGGATCCATAATAAATATTAATTAATAGAATAATTTTCTAATTTTCTAATAATACCCACACCGAGTGTGACAAAAATTCTATTAAGGATATACGATTTTATAGATCCTTTGATGATTATTTTTCCATTAGAATTGATTAATATAGTTCTTTTTATAGAATAATAAAATAAATTTAAACTAATATGTTTATGGATATATTTTTAAGAGATGGAATTTTTCTTACAAAACAATGAAATATTAATTTTTAAAATCATGTTATTTTTTATTATGCCCATGGCTAATGTTTTATCATGGTGATTTATTTTTCCCTATGATGGATGGGTTTTTATAGGTGTGTGTCAGGATATATAATGTATGATATATATTGATCCTTATCCAATGGATATATTTTTTGTGTGTAATTATTTGTGATTCCGTAGATGCTAATGGTTCTATCAATGGGAGATGGAATAGGGTTATATGATACTACATTTTTTATTTATTATCATAATTACGTTCACATATGTTGTTGATGTCAATATATCTATTGCATTAATCTATGATCATGAAGTCATAAAATGAACTAAAAATATTTATTTTAAAATATAACCCCTTATGGTCTGGTGTGTACAAGAAAATTTTATCAGGATACCTTTGTTAGGCCATGAGAAAAGACTATTATTGAGTGATTGGTTATGTTATTCATCTATCTAAGATGAAATAAGAACTTCCAAGATGATAACTATGTTGTATTAAAATCTAATCAAATATGTATCTATTTGAAATTCTACACAACATCCTCTGAGTTGGATGGACTTAATGAGAGGCTAGTTATATTATTCCATTACATCAGCTTTTCCTAAGGAAGTATTTTTTTTTCTACCTTGAGTCTAATGAATTTTTCTATGACTAGATGTTAGGAATGATTATAATCAAACACTATTTTTTTATCGGTGCATCTAATATTTAATTGATGTTCCATATATGGTATCACTTAATGTTTTCTTGGTATCTTATGTATTAAAAATGGTTATATCCATAAGCAAGCTGTCTTTGGTCAATCAATCTTTGAATCTATCCCCTAAGGATATATATAGGAGAATGGATCATTGAATTTACCCTTACAAGTAGGATAGTCAATGGAGAACCTGGTCCATGTTGAACATTACCCTACTTCCATGGGAACCATGCTCATGGTTCTAAGGTGTGAAAATAAAATATTTCACCCCTATGTTATTAATTTGGATCTCGTTGATATATTTAAACATACTCTTCGGCTCCACTATGACCCCTTTTGTTTACATATAAAAAATATATATATATATATATATAATTATTTTTTAATATATGTAATTATAATTAATAAATTTAATTTAATTTAATTTCTATGAAACCAAAGGTACAAAGAACTGTAGCCACAAGTATATATGCTCAGGGCTATAGGGTCATGGTATGAGGGATATAACCACAGTTATATATACGCATGGCTATATGGTCCAGAAAAAGAATACTCATAGCCACATGTATATATTATCATGGATATAGGGTACAATATGAAAGATGTATCCACTAAAATATTTTCATATGGATATAGGTTCATGATAAGAATATTCATAGTTAGAATCATATATGTTGAGGAATTGAGGGTACTAATATTATGTCTATAATAATCTGAATTTGTTCTCTTGGGTATAGGGTCCTGATAACAAGGATTATATCCATATAAATATATTTTTTTGGTTTTTGGCCTTTTTCATTTCTTATGATGATAAAATTCATTTCACACCTTCTTCATATGATAAATATTACTTCATGAATGAACAAATTTTCATGAGAAGATTTCCCCATGGAATGGAGTATCATGATAAGTATAAAAATAGTATTTCAAGGTGATTTAGTAAACATTATTTACTATGTTATGCGTATATTATATTTTTTTACTTCATGTACCATGTAAATAATCATCACATTTGGTTATCACTATTTTGATATATGGTTTTTTTACATGATCGGGGATTAATTGTATATTGTATGGTGGTATGATGTTTATTGTTATTGTATTGTTCACATTGATATGATGTGTTCACTATAATATTATATAATATATATATTTATTATATTTTTAATCTATGGTGTGTAATTAAGGGTATATTCTTCTTAATAATGATTATAGACATCATTGTTTGTTAGTATCCTATATCATAGTTGGAGGCAATACTAAGGTCATTTAGAATTCAATAATTTTGGATATTCAATTATTATTAAGATTGTGAGATGGTTGAAAACAATATCATAGAGCTTGTTTTTATTTGAATTGTGATTTAAGACAGGATAGAAGTAGGTATATCAACTAGATTATGTGATAGATTCTATACATGATCATTTCCATCACCTATGTGGAAGAAATAAATGTTACTAAAGAATTGGATTTTTATTATAAATTTATTTAATTATAATTTTATTAAGGCAGTGATGTTTTATATTTAAAATATATCCATGAATTTTTTATTATTCATACACATTTGAAAGATGGTATGATTATAAGAATCAAACTTTACACATATGTTCACTTGCTATGTGCATGAATATTGTTCACAGAAAAAGTATTTTTAAAATGGGTTTATTTATAAATAAAAAATCATATTAAACATTTTCATGAATATTTTATTGGTGGAAAGTTTATTAGCTAAAACCAATATTTATTTTGTTCTTAGTGTTTAACTCTTTGGTTATGATATTTATATTGAAATATACATGGGTTATGGTTAGAAACTATAGATTAGGTATGATAGAAAAAAAATATTAGTTTATATGTGTTTGGGAATAATGTCATAGATAGTACATCTTGATATATATTTGACATATATGAGCTGTATTTGAAGTAGGTATAGTTTATGGGTATATCGATGATATAATATGACTAATAATTTCATGGGTAAATTTATGTAATAGGTGAATATAGGGTCATATGCATATTTTTTCATTAATTCATGTGATAATTAGAAATATTATAGATTTATATTTCATGGAATTTTAATTTTTTGTTTTCTCATTCCTTGGAGATGAGAAACTATTGTTGGAGTTGGTTCCAGAGAACCGATTGACTTTGTAATTTTTATTGTAATAATATTCAATTTCTATAATAATAATAAATATATTACACATGATTATTGTTCTTCTATATAAAATTGATTTTATAATGTGGTCATAGTATTTGACATATTCAAACGTTACAATAGTTCCCTTCTATAATGAGAACCTTAAAATACTATAAAGCCACTCTAAAACATATTTTATATATTCTAGATGAAATCTATAAAAAGTGAACCATATGAAGTATGATTATCTAGAGTTGGAGGTTCATAAGGCAATGTATCTTATTCTCATGATGTTTTTACATAGTAATATACAATAGAGAAGATTATGAGGATACAATAGCATATATAAATAAAAAATTTATATCAGTAATTGAATATTCCTACATGTGGATATGTTTATGAGTCCCTAAACCTAATATTATTATTAGTGTATATCATTAAACCTGAACATTGATATATGTAACAAAATTTTTATGATATATTCTTTATGTGAGGTAGTATACATTAGGGGTTTTATAAGTGTTATGGAATTAATTGAATAATCCAGGAAAATGTTTTCACTTTTAAAAAGTCATGGACATAGATATATTTAGATCTTTGATTGAAATATAATGGTCTAATTAAATCCATGGACATGGTATTTTAGAAAAAAGATATTTTTATGTAGTCAAAGAAATATAAATTAAAAATTTTGGTTTTTGACACACGTATATACCTTCATGATGAGTTATATAGATGAATTTACTATATTTCATTGTTTGAAATCATAGGAGGTTATTGTAACTGTGACATTATTGTAGTTCTATATTGGTTCCTTGACATGTTAATTGATGATAATCATGGACATTATGTAAGTTTACATAATTCCAAAAATAATGTGATGTAGATTGTCACACACTATGTGTACCCAGAATCTATGACAAATCCTATTTGTATTTATTATTAAAAATAAATATTATTCACTTCTTGTGGAATAATATTTTTTTCATGTATTATCTATCAAATAAATTCGATTCTGAGAAAAATTTGTTCTTATAAAATATGATTGGAATTTTATCACATATTCTTATTCCAAAAATTAAAACTAAATATTTATTTATCAACCAATTTAGTGAATAAACTAACAATACTATTAATTTTGTTAATTTAATACTAAAAAAATATTTTTACTCGAGCTTCATAAATGAAATATTTATTAGAAAAATATTTATTTACAACTTTACTGAGTATAATTTCTTTACAATGAATAATATTCATTTGACATTTATTTTATTATTTTAGTTTTGATATATTTTTGGTGGATTGAAAAATCGAGTTAATGACCTTATAAAAATTATATAAATTTTAATATTATTAAAATAAATATTGCTTTATAAATATAATAAATGACATATAAATATAATTGAGGTTAGTGATTGTCATGGAATATAATAATACTATTTTTATGATTATTTATATGGATATATAGAATAAAAAATAAGATTAAGAGGATTTTTGGAAATACAAATTGTTTAACCCTAAGTATGTATTCTTTATTATATCATTTCTGTCTAGTGAAAATCCTTGTGCACAACAAAAATTCTATCATGAAATTTTTTAAATTCCCTAGAGGGTGAATATCAATAACTCCCTTAATAAAATAGAGATATCATCCTCCTTAACCCTATTATAAATAGAGATAACAAGAGATAACCACTATTTTCAATCAACATAATATGACATGAGGTTCTTGGTTCTTCCAAGATAGAACTTGAAACAAAAGAGTGGCATTTTGATATTTGGGGGTAGCTTTCGATATAATAAAAGGGATATTATTTTGTATTTTCTATCTAAAAGACAGTATGAATTGAGTGGGAAAGAAAATTTTCATTTACAATAATCTACGGTAACATTATTTTTTTCAAATTTACATATAAATTAAATATGAAAATATACTCTATATATAAATATTAGGGTTTTTTCATCATGATATTTATTTTTTATCCATTGAATCCAATGAAGTACATTGTTAGGGATCGATCTAAACCACTCTTACAACACCCTTAAAACTTCAACTGGTATTAGTGTCATCACATTATAAATTATAATCATGTAATATTTTTTGATCAATTCTATGTTTGACTATTAGTTTTTCATCTCTATATTTTCATTCACAATATAAAAGTCAAAATAACATGATCCTTAGGGTTTATAAAAATATATTAATGGTCAAAGAATTGTCAAATTACCAATTAGATGTTTCCAAGTATGAAAATCACATGACACATATAGATGGATTGAAATGGAATATTCCACATCATGTGCCACCCTTTATAAACTCATGGGCGGTATGTGGGTATCATGACACATTGTGTGGGGGTCGTTCGAAAACATCATTAAATACCACATATTGGCCTCCATCATGACTGTGTAATGAAGCAAAGTACATGGAGGGTAGTTGGTGTACACACTATATATGTAATTACACATGGAACCGACTCTATATAAAGCACATAAAGCCACGTGGTCAAAGTAGTAAATGTAATTAGGCAATGTGTAGTTGATTCAAATTAGGATACATGACCATGAGTGATTACAAGGCCAGTAGCAATATATACATGTAATATAACACTACATATCGCATATAGAATATATGTTGAGTCATTTTATGCATTATATAAGTGGAAAAGAACTGATTACATTAAAGGTTGTTATATTTACATTATATTTAACAGAAGAAAGCTCTTTCAAGTTACTACTTGAGATACATATTTCATGTGGATCAACACATTTAAAATTTCATAGAGACTTAATTAGAAGAAGGAAATTGGGATATAAATTCCATGTAACATGTTATACTTAATAGAAGGTGCACACAATGTAATGTTTGGTATGTCATGTAGTAATAAGTTCCTATTTATTATTATATTTGTAGTTATTAAAATACGTGATTGGTATGGTCATCATACATGATTATATCTCATGTTAATCGATCATGATAGATGAAAAATATATTCAAGTAATTTCATGGGATCATACAAGCTATAAAGACTATGTGACCTGACATATGAAACAACCTGTAATGTATATCATGACATGTTTGGTGGGAATACATGTTTTTTAAGTAAACCATGTGTTAAAAATACCATAACAAGAATAATCCAGACATGGTGTCGATGGGTAGGACATGATCTCGTAGTATTATACTCTAGACATGTGTTTACTCATATATATAATGGTGTGTGGCCTATCGACTCAAGTATATGTTGTGTGGTTATTTAATTTAAATAGAGAATTTATTTTTACCATGAGGGTACATAGTATGTTTAATATTGGTGAACGTTTTTTAAATTATATATTTTAATAAAAATAATTTGGTTTGATTTGATTTGTAAAAAAATACATAGGCTGGTAATATTTAGGAAATTTTAGACTAGATATTATGATAAATAGTTAATTATTTTTATAATGTTATTTTATAAATTAATATATAAATTATCTTAATAAAATAATTGATTGAAAAGAATTCAATCAAGTTTAATGAATCATTGTTTCGTGTATTTGATTTATAATGATATTAACGAACCTATTAATGTGTTGGTTTTTAAATAATCTAATTATTATTTTAGGGGATCTCATGTGCTATGTATTTATGAAATTAAATATTATAATTGATGTATCATTCCATTCTTCCTTATTATATATGTTATTGTGTGACTAATGTTTATTTTATCTAATGGAAAATCTTTGGTACACCTAACAGGTGGTTGAGAAATCATTTGTAATGGATAGATATCCTGTGATGGGATATTGTTCAAGACTCGTGATGAAGTTAATCCAATCAAGGATATTTAATGCTTAATTGTGGAATGATATAACTAAAGAAAGGTAATTGGCTCAAGGTTTAATTTAATATGGGTAATTGTTTGATTTATGATCTTATTGACAAAACATCTAGTAGAACATTTCATGATAAAGTCAATTAAATATTTTACTTATTAGTGAATAGTAATAAATTTATTTTTGTGAAACATGGTTTATTTGATTATTAAATGTGATCTCTAAATGAAAATAAATTATCATGAATGATAATATGAAATAAAATAAATATATTAAACCTAAATTACATTATCAAACATGGTCAATTAAATATGTTAAATTCATATAATGTTAAAAAAATGTTTACAACAAAAGAAATATTATTAATGCTTTCATTAAAGAAAAATGCTTAAAGGATATAGTATTATGTCAGTTAGTTCCTTCCATTACATGAGTTAAACAGAAACCATATAAAAAGTATTGGTATTGTCCATGTTAGAAATATTTGATATATAGATGAGTTTTAATGTATATTTTGGGTTTTCTTACACATGTTAACATAATGAGTAGTTTTTCTCATTAGAATCCATATAACATGGTTGAATTATTAATGGAAATATGATTTTTGGATTTTCTTATTATTGAGTCCACTAAATAAATAAAGGAAATTCTAGTTAATACAATAGGAATGAAAAA
Organism: Viscum album; assembly: GCA_963277665.1. Classification (NCBI taxonomy): domain Eukaryota; kingdom Viridiplantae; phylum Streptophyta; class Magnoliopsida; order Santalales; family Viscaceae; genus Viscum; species Viscum album. The sequence goes on along the minus strand of OY728145.1, from coordinate 1,076,878,209 downwards.
ATATCTAAATACACTAAAATATTTTGAAAAAAACACTATCTAGATTATTTCAAATGTAATATGGATGATTTCCACTAGAATATTCAAATGAGGTTATAAATAAAATCCAATAGTGGGGGTTGTTGTGATTTTATAAAATAGATGGACACAAAGAAAATTAATTTATTATGTCACTCTTTGTAGTTAGGATAGGGTACTAAAATATTTTCTATATAGATAATTGAAAGAATATAGGGAAGAACAATATTATCATTCATAGAAAAATTAGATTTTAATAATAACCTAAATTTATAAGAGAGGTAAAATATTTTATATATTTACTTATAATATAATATTATGTATTATGTGATTCAGTCTTATACTCAAGACAATCCATCCCAACAACAAAGATATGTTGAAATGGTTTCCATAAAAAGATAAATGGATGATAATTCAAATGGGTGGTGTTTCATGATATTATCTATGTCTATATATCTAATGATGTAATATAATGAAATGGATTTATACAACATGATAATGTATCTCTTATCAATTGAAAAATAGAAATTGAGTCATATGATAAATGTGATTTTCCATACACTATACTAGTGTAAATGGGATGACAGATATGTATCTAGTGATATTTCTTTCAAGATACTCAAGTATATGGATGTGTTATATAAATTTGTATTACATATGGATAAGAAATTATCAATTAATCTCATATTATCATCTTTACAATAAATATTATCCTTATTCATTAAATATAATAAAATTAATATTATGGATATGCCAGTTCATTATATTTTGAATATTCTCTTCAAAGTTTCTAATGATTTTTAAGAACAATTTTCATTATCCCATTTGGTACAAAAATCAGGGAAATTTTTATAGTTTTTCTAAAATCTCAGAGTCAATGGATCTTTCTAAGTGTGGGACTATTAAATTAATTTTTCAGAGGTAGTGTAATGAATATGAGGCCATGTTCTTCACATGTGACATTAAATTTCCCTGGAAGAGAACATGAAATGATTTTAATTTTAATTTTGAAAAAAAATTAATTCATTAATATTAAACATTACATATAATATTTCTGAATTACTACATGCTTATTGAATAGAAAATGTTATTTATTTTTGGTATACAAATATAGGAACCAAGGATGTGTCAGATCATTAAAAAAAGTATGGTTCATTCATATTTGAGTAATGTTGATTCCTATATCCAAAAATAGAATCAAAAGAATTTTTATTTCCATGAGGATTAATCCTATTAAAAAGGTTGTTTTATTGAGTTATATAAAAATATTTATCACATTGTCCATTTATAGAAATAATGATGCATTTTTTCCTTGTAATTAAATGAAAATAGTTATGGTATTTCATACATAACTAATATTTTAGTAAATATTTAATCAAAGATCCATGCTATATATGGTTGATTATGAAAATAAAATATAAGACTCAAAATAATGAATTGTCAAAAATTTATTTTTTTGTGTAAAAATGAATGTTTTTATCAAGTGTATATCCATAACAATGTTTAGTATCCTTGGAGATAATAATAATAGGTATAATTTTGTACTAACATATGATGTAATATAAAAATATATCTTAATAGATTATAGTACTTATGTCAATAAATATTATAGAGTTAGTTCATTAAGAAAAGTGTAAATTATTCATTGATGATGATTGAGGTAAATTCATATTTTTATTGTCATCAAATTAAGATATTATACAAATATATAGTATAAGTAATGAATATTCTTAGTTAAATATGTATGATACTCTAACTAGACTAGTTATAGTATACAATAACTATGTATTCATCAATAATTTTAATGTAAAGTGGTGTTATTTGTAAACTCTCATTAACTTATATATGTTATAGTTATGGTTGTTATAAAAAAGTGTTATGGCCTTAAATTCTAAAGTAAGAACATTGTTTTCGATAGAGTGTATAAATAAAACACCAAGATAATAAGGTAATATAATATTTTGAGACATTAAAATATTATTACTATACTAAATAATTTTAATGTATAACATAACTTGTATTACACGAAAGTACGAGTTTTACAAAAAGAACAATATATTATTAATATATTGTTATAAGATATAAAATATCCCTTAAATTTGTAGTTATGAAAAATATTAACTAACTTAAAAAATTATATTTTTTATGAAGATATAAAATTAATTCTTTATTTACAAATCAATTTGAAAGGAAAATCATATCAAATTGAATATAAAGAGAATATTTTTATGTGAAACTAGTTTTACAATCACAAAGCTATTTTATCCTAATAAATTGAATTAAAAAAATAGTTAGTGATATTAACCACACACACACGCACATATATATATTATTCAATCAAATATTTTTTTTATTCAACCAATATAGTTTTAAATCATAATATAAGAACAAACCAAATATTTCGCATAAAAATCATTATTTTTATCAAGAAAATTATACCGCCTATTAATGGAGAATGTATTTTATATCAAAATTTTGGAAAATTTATTTATTTAATAATTCAAAATAAACTTACTATTTTAAATTATAACATAAATATTATCTTTGTGTTCTTTTTTGGAATTTTCTTATGAAGTTTCATTTTTTGATGAATTGTGAAAAATAAGTAATTTTCATCCAAAATTATTTTTCATCTAAAATATTTATAAGGATAATTTATATTTTTAAATTTTTTATGTATAATTATATATTTTATAAATATATTAATCCAATGTAGTTCATTGGATCCAATTTCACTTTTAATTTGAAGATAAAAACAAAGAAAAAATTTGAGTGTTTTTACATTAAAGACACGCATTATCGTCCCATATCCACAATTAGATTAAAATAAATTTCTACCAATTTTTTCAGAAAAATAGAAAAATTGATTCCATATTTCGAATAATCATAATTTCTAAACTTTTAACTATTTCAACATAGTTTTTTACCAAAATTATTAGTGAATGAAATTAAAATTAATTACAGCGAGTAAGAGAAAAATTATCTTAATAAAGGAAAAAACATAAAATTAAGGAACAAATGACCTAGAAAAATTTCCAAAATCCATTTTATGGAAATATATGGAACCTATCGTCCCTTTAATATAATCTGTAAAATTATTGGATTCACATGACATAGGAAAAACATGGTTGGAATTCCCTTTCAAAAATTTACAAGAGTGCCACTCCCCCTCCACATTAAAAAGACACCCACTCTCTCATTTCCTCACACCTCTCAAGACTCTTTGTATTTACAAAAAACTACCCATATAAGCTCCAAGAATCCATACCCACATCCTAGTTGAGAGATATTTTTATGAAATTAATCTAAGGATGTCTTTTGGAATAAACTGAAAGGAGTTATCCAAAGAAATGGTAACATCCTTCCTCAAACTCTATATTTTTTTCATTATCCTCTCACTAAAATATTCATATTACATTATTACATAATATAAAAAGTATCCTAAATATACTATTATTTTCTTGTGTTATGTTTTCTACCTACATGTATACACACTTCCATAATAGGGGTAACGAACTTACCATTCATGTATAGTGAACTACTGCCTCAAGAAAAGACGTCATTCTTTTTTTACTTTACCACCTTTCACTGTTGGGAATTTTGACTGTAAAAATGTCTATATATAATATATGTGATATATATTATCTATTTATGAAATTGTGAATTTTTTTATAGAACTTAAATTCATGCTTTCCATTTTCTATAAATATGATAACACCGTTTGTAGAAGTGTGGACCACCACCTCCTCAATGTGACATGATTCTTTAACATTATACATAGAGTGTATACAGGATGGTATTTATAAAACTTTGATACATATATGACATAAATATGATTTTTTAGTTGTTATATAAATATATATCATTTACATTGAGTTCTTTTAAAATTGCAAATAAATGGATGTAGTGTTCATGCATACGGTCGACCCACTTTCTCCAGGTACAGTGAATTTCATTTCTTATATCCAAACATTATTGGTTATTGTAAATACATATATAATGAATATATATGATAATTAAATCATGTTTTGCATTATGTAGATAACTAAATTGTTATCTAATTAATAGGAACAATAAGTAACAAGTCATAAGATACTCGAAAAACATGGTGATTAACACCAAAACTATGAAAATGTTGAATGATTATTAACAAATGAGTAATAAGATATTATAAAAATTTAATATATTATATTATAAATATGCTTCTTGTTATGGTTCTTGTTTGTGATATTAATGTTATTAAAACCATTATATATGTGGTTAAAGGACGTTCACATGAAGTAAAATGTATCGTAAAAGATTCTTATCTCATTTTTCTTTCCATGAGGCATATGCCATTAACATAACTAATATATCTTGTATTGTGTACCTGATTCCCCTTTGGATATTTTATATAATTAATTATTTTATATTAATTATATTTAATTTCTTCCATTTTATGATTATTAAATTTTGTACTGCCAATTTAAATGTTACCAAGTATTATGGGATTATTGTCTCACTTTTCCTTCTGTGAGGCATACACTGTTAATACCACTTACTTATTTTGTGCGGTGTATCTACTAAACATTTTGATATATTATATTTGTATAACCTATCATTTTAAATATATCAATACATGATTTTAACCATAATTATAGCTCATATTACAAGCCAATGATCATAAAGTCTAATGTATTGAAGACTAGGTACATAAAATTGAAAAAATGAGACTAAAAACACATTTCTCTATTTAATATTCATATTTAGATCCTAAGATCCATAGTTCTCATAAATTATCATAGGATAAAATAGGTATAACATTAAAAAATGGGGGTGTGCTAAAAATCCTGGTAAGGGAAAATGCATAAGAATAAATATGTAGCACATGGGTTAAAAGGCATGACATAGTGATATAAAAAGCCATGGAACATATGGAATCATGACATATAAAACGTGGGATCAAATAAAATTAGATTCATAGTAATGTGTAAGAAATATAAAACATTAATTTGGAATGATTCAAGCCTCATTGGACATAGTGGAGCACAAGTCAAGGTTAACCATCAAGACCATTTCACCTGGTATCACAAGTCAAGGCTAACTGCCAAGACCGTTGCACATAATGTCTCATGAGACTCAACTTTACCCAATTCATTAGATCACTATCTAGGAGAAAATTTCATAACATGTTCATGAATATTCCCTCTATATATATAATCTTTCATAATCAATCATAAATAAATATATGGTTACCCATGGAAATAAATGGGTATCAAGATCATGTCATAAATCATAATAAATGGAAGTAACATAATAGTGTCCATGAAAGAATGATATTAAATCATACAAGGAAATTCATAAGAGGAAGTAGGTGCATATCATGATAAGTTTTTTCAAACTGATGTGATAACAAGTAAAAAATTGTATTTAATAATTTTTATAATTAAAACATTTTATACGGTTTTACAAAAAATACTAAAGATCCATTAAAACAGAAAAGTGGATAATATTCTATATAAAACCAAAATTTAAACAAGAAGGTATAAATATTAAAAATAATTATTTTTTAAAAACAATGGTGTCTTAAAACATATTACAAAGTGCACTTGAAAATGGGTTAAAATTCAAGATGTTCACTTAAAACGGGTTTTCTTATCGGGAAGTATTGAAGAGAGAACCATTTAAAAACATGTATATCCCCCAAAATGAATGATTAATGGATCTTGATACATGATTTTTTAACATATAAACATCATCTATAATGTGTACATAAAAATAAAAATATAAGTTCATTTGGGTAAAAATAAAGACAGAGCAACTTGGTGGAATAAAGGAGGTTTGGGTAGAATCATTTACCTTACGTCCAAAGGTGTTCTTCACATGGTTTTTAATCTCCTGAATAACCAAATTACACAAATTAATTAGTTTTTCCAATATTGGATATGTAGGTTATTAGTGAACATCCATATTTTTACATGGTTAAAAAAATTATTTGGTTATTTGGAGCGAAGATGAATCATTATATAAAAATAAATGATAATTGTTTTAGTTAATTTGTGGGTTTTTTTCACAATGAAGAAATTTTCATTTATAAATTAATATCACATGTAAAAATGATCCCATAACCTTATATAAGAAAAAATACTTATTTTATAGTCTGGTTCAAAAATAAAAATCATTTCATGAACATAATTGAAGACGGTAAATGAAATTGAAAACCTATCACCCTTGAATGTGATAAATTAACACATCTCGAATGGTGTTTTCATTTCTAGTATAAAATGAGGGGAAATGAGAGCTGATTATTAGTTTTTCCATTATCATAAAAAAAATCCTAGTACATTTATGGTAATGGATTTATCATAACTTTTGGGAAAAAGTAGGTAAGGAAATGAAAAGAAATAAATGAACTTGTAAGAAAATAAAAGAAATGAAAAGCAAGATTTACCTCTTGAATAATCCTATTTGAGAGCCTCTTTAGGATAGAGGTTTAGGAAACTTCAGTAGACTGAGGGTTGATTTACATTGGAAGGATATTAGGATGATATTTGAGTAGAATTTGGATAAGGCACAAGGGTTGAGAGGAGTAAAGAGGAGTAGGGGTGATGGTGTTTTTTATAGTGGAGGAGATAGGTATTTTCTCAATATTCGATCATTAGTTTATTATTTTTATCAAGAAGAAAAATAGTACTGATTCATGAGACTAAAAAAATAAGTAGATGACGTGAATTATAACCCCTGGTACTCACATCATTCATGATTTTAGTAATAGTTTATTTAATTTATTATGTATATATAAGGTAAATTACCGTATTTTAAAATATGTATTTATGTATAGTATGATATAACTATACCATAATATCACCTATAAATGGATAAATTTTGTTTATACTTTCATTTATGAGGTTACTATTACAGTAGCTGGTTTACTATTTATAAGGGTAACATTATTATTCATCAGATTAAGTTATTATCTCATCAGTATGTTATTTTTCTCTTAGAGAGATACCATTTATTTCACTCATTATTATTTTATAAGGTTTGTATTGTGGTCTATATGTAACCATATGTGATTATACAATAAGACATTATTTTAAGAAGGGAATTACACTGATAAAACATTTTTTTTCACCTTATTCCCCCCTTATGAAATTTCACCTTTGAAATTTTGTTTTACATTATAAGATGAAAACTGATGTTGGTACTTTTCCTTCACTACTTATTCTAGTTCCCATATTTCCACGTCGTGCTTATGGTTTCACCATAGCACATTGACCAGGTGAGTAGACTTTTTTCATATAACTTTATCTCTATGATCCAAGATCTACATAGGTTACTCCCCGTAATAAAGTTCATTCTCCAACTATAACACCTCTAATGATAGTACATGTGATGGATCTCGTATGCACTTCCATAAGAGGGATACGCAGAATTACTAGTGTACTTTAGATAAGTTATGTGTAAGTGCTAATCGAATGGCCGCATCTATAACACAATAAAGGATCTCAAAGGGGGTGATGTAATGGGTACAAATCCTTCATTTATTACCAAAAATCATAACCTTATTCCATGGACATATGTGCTAGAATAAAATGTCTCCAACTTTGAACTCACTGTCCCATCAAAGATTGTCTACATATCTCTTATGTCGACCTTGGGATTCCTTGATGTGATACTTAATGGCTTTCACCTTCTCCACCATTTCTTCGACCATTTTAGGTCCCAGCATCTTATGTTCAACAACTTCATCCCAACATGCCGGTGTTCTGCGCCTTTTCTGTCACGAAACAACCCGGGTCGACCCTGAACTGGTCACCCGAGCCAGCCCGCGACATGGCCCGAGAGGCGTTCCCGATCCTCTCGGGCTGGCGATAAGCACCAGGGCATCAACAGAGGTCGTGGGAACGATTTTTCCCAGTAAAAATAAATAAACAAAGCCACATAAATTTAAAAGATAAGTGCAAAATAAATAAACAAAGTAATGTAACTAAACAAGAACAAGAGAAAATGAAACTAACCGAAAGAGACAACCACTATCTCCATGTGACCTCACGGGTCACTCCCAAACTCACGACCAAACGTCGTCCAAGGAGAACGCACCCAAGATGTAGTCTGCACAAACACTAAAATAGAAAAGAACTATAGGCGTGAGTATTAAAACTCAGTAGGCTAGCCTGATATCTATTCCCAAAGCACTACCTTTAAATAAAGATATTTATTAAATCTAGGTTTGAACTAAATATACAAGATATTGGTTTTCACATACACACACACACAATTTAATTTCTAAAACAAGTATCAGTCCATCTACCTTTATAATTTTAAAAAAGTTTAGTGTTTGAAATAAATAGATGCATTGCATTTTAAAGTATTTTTTGCGAACAATTTAGAAATCCAAATTTTAGTTGTTATTAAAAAGGGAAAACCACAAAACATGCAAACCACACTAAGGGCAACAGAAAAAGTGGCACACAGAGGCCATCAACCGAACTAGACCTCTCAACCGTCAACCACATACAAATAAACAAAAAAAACATGGGTCGAACCTAGGAGATCGTGAACAATCCAGAACATACTATACATCTGACTCATCCTGAAGGCATGCCCTAACTCGATGACGTCATAACTCCCATACTACTACCCGGTATAGCCATGCATGTCCTAACCGAGGGACCCAATCCCCATAGCAGCAATAACTCTGTATTCCCCTGCTATGGGGCCACTAGCCAGTGTATATTCTAAACTAGTGTAGCAATCGTTCTCAGAAGATTCACTCAATATGCCAGGTTCCCATGTCAACACATACAATAAAAAGGGGTGCGTCCACAATGTAAATCAATCATTCACGATGAAAAAACATCACATATAGCTCACGCAATCAATGCACACAAAAGAACACCCCTGAATAGGTTTTGCAAAATAACTTATTTTATTAAAGTGCCAAACGGGCCTTCACAAATTTTAAAAAAAACCTCATTTCTCGAGAAAACCCAAAACACTTGTTCAGAAGAAATCACTTATCTTTAAAACTAGAAGTACATTTAAATTCCGTGAATTATGTTTGACGGCCAAACGGGCATTCATTCAATACTGGGTGTCCACTCATCCAGAAAATGTTTCAAGTGTTAGGTATAAAATAAATGGATCTTTTCAAACCAAATAATCATTTAAAAATTTATTATCTTATATTATTTCTAATTCATTAAAAATTTATAAAACAATAAGCAATTAATAAATTCTAAATCTAATAGTAAGTGCAGTGGGGGACCTACCTCGACTCACAGCTCGGTTACGACGACGATGTGCTACGTCCCAACTTGCGCACAAGCACACACAAACCGATGATTGCGGTAATGCGGGGTTACCCTTCCAACGAGCTGCAACCGAAAACATAAATAAAATACATGAACATGGACTTAAAACAATCCGAACAAACAAACATCACAAAAAAAAACCACCTCGACCGACATTTAAATCCTGACTCGCACCACACAATCAAACCATAGGACATGCTTAAGCACGCAAGCAATCGAAACCAACATTACAGACATCAAAATCACCATTTACACACCAAAAACATATTTCAACACCACACGCACTCAAACGGGATTTCAAAAGTGTGGCATTTCCATATAAAAATTTTGTCAAAACTCTACCCCATTTATAGCATGCATTTGCACCATTCATAAACCTCAATTAATCATAAATGAAAATTTATATGATTGTTTAAAAAGAATTCACATGACTTTACCTACTCAACGCACACGAAGTCTCCAATACCAAACACACAAAAATAAATACCATGTCAAAACACAGTCACAACACTTGCACATATTAACAATAAACTACACAATTTATTCAAAGGAAAACAATTGACAAAACATAAACTTCCAGAATAACGCATCCATGCCAAATGGGAAAGGTACTAACCAAATCAGATGCACGGTAAACTCCAAAAAAACCAAATTTCCACCAAATAAATAAATTATCGAACATAGTAGATTAATCAAACAAACAATCAAAACATCGGAAACACATGCTGACATAGACCAGTAACCGACTGAAATCATACTTTTAACCATTTCTAAAAAAAATCATAACTCTATAGCAAGATAAATAGGGGTATAACAAATCTATGAAACTAATCAACTGGCGTAAAACTATACCTTGGATGTCGGCGACAGACCGAAATCGCCTCACCTTAGGCGGGGATTGCCGAAACGCACACCAATGGGTCTTGAGTGGCCCTTTGCGCAGCCTTGGATGGTGGTTGCAACCTTGAAAACATAGGGGAAGCCGAGATTTCATCCAATTAATCATTCACGCTACCAATACAATACCAGGAGTTCAAACATAAATATGACACTAAACTAAAAGTGTGAAACCCTATAGCACTAATCAAATTATAACCTCAAATGGTGGCGACGGTCTGAAAACTGGTGAGGGGATCACGTCGGAGTAGCGGGTTGTCGGGGCGGGAGACGGATGAACGAAAAGAGGGGTAAAGTAGGGCAGGAGCACGGCCGGTCGGAGGCCACAAGGCTAGAACACAAGGGGGAGAGGACTAGCCGGAGCGGGGCCTAGCCGGAGGTAGCCCAGTCAGAGACCGGGATGGGAAAGGGAAGGAAGAGGTCTGGAATAGTGGGATGGCACATAGAGGAGTCCAACAGGGAAGAAACCGAGCGGGTGAGGGCCGTGCCGGGTCGTCGGCTTGCTGCAGGTCAAGGGAGCAGGGGCCGCCACCGGGATTGCTGGATGTGCGCTAGGACCGTCCGACCGGAGGGCGCATGGTCAGGCGTCGCTCGAACCAGGGCGGCACCGCGGGCCGATCATCACAACAGGAGGGTGGCGGGGCGTTGTCGCGCAGTGAAGAAAAGGAAGGGGTGGGGCGGCTATGCGCAGTGCGGTGGGAAAAGAGGGGGGTTGCGGGTAGATTTAGGGTTTACTTTTTTTCTATTAACCAATAATAATAATATTAATAACAATAGAACCAAAAAATATTAAGAAACCCAATAAAAAGAATCGGTTCTTATCCATTTTATTTTAATTAATAATAATAATCATATCAATGTTACAAAAATAATAATAATGGTAATAATATCAATAGTGAAGTAATAAAAACAATATAATTGACAAAAAATGAAATTAATAATAAACTTAATGTTAATAAAATGATAATTTTATCACATTTCATTTTAAATAATAATTATATATATAACAAATTAATAATAATAGTATTATTTCCAGACTAAATAATAATAAAAAACCCATTTGCGCGAACATATTTTCATTATTATAATTTAAACATTAACCTTGTTTTATTGATATAAATTTTTATTTGGCTTCCACATTAAATTAACATAATTAATTTGATTAATTTATTAATTATTTTAAGTGTCGTGCCATCGCGTGCCATCCCACAGACACCAGGACCAAATGCACGGTCACTGATAACATTGCGGTGGTCATACACCGGCCGAAGACCCACCAAAAACACCAAACTTCGGAAAAGTTCAAACAGGGACCCAACTAAACCCCGTCGAAACAATGCGGGACCGATAAAAGATTAAAATAATAGGTGTCCGTGGTCGGGGTGTGACAATTCTCCCCACCACAGAAACTTTATGCCCCCAGAAAGTCACCAAATCAAAAGTTGTCACCACTTGAGTTCATGCCCAGACTAAACCGAGGAAAAAATGTGAATCCCAGGATTACCTTACTCTCTATAGGTCACACTCGACCAATTCAAGAGAAAATCAAAGCCCGAGGTTGAGGGGAGAACACGGGAGGGTTCTCCCCACCATAAGAATTTAGTAATATGGAATCCTTGAAGCCCGATCATACCACCCCTGAGGGGGGGGCCAATGCGGGAACCCCCAAACAGAACCCAATTAATTTCTCCACATGGACCGAACAACACCCAGAGAATTAAACAAAAATCTTAATATGAAACGACCCAAGAACCCGAGGATAAGGAATTGACTCAACCCCTCACACACTGACCGAATGAAATCCTCACTGCAATTGGAGACTAGGTAATTCCTATCCCAAACTCAGAAATGACCCTAAAACACCGCCCGTTAATTTAACGAAACTGAACATCCCCCTAACAAACACAATTGAGACCCAGCTCAAAATTAGAACAACCCATTCAATCACTGGCACAACACCCTTTGTGGAAAACCGAATGATTTGAAAACACATGGAGAATAGATGAGATTGCTTAGACTACGGTAGAACGAGTTCATCACATCGCCACAACTATGATGAGCTTACAATGGTGACAAGAACAAAACAAGGAAACTTTGGACATTTCCCTCCCAAATCTGAAAAAATTACTCAGACCGAGGTTCCACACACCCTCAGCAACTCTTGAACGTGTGCGAGCTTCACCCCGAGACATGTGGCTGGGGCCCTGATGGCTGAAGCATCTCTGCCTCACAGTCAAGCATTTTCTTCTTCTGGTCTCTAAATCCTCATTCGGTTCGATGGTTCAAACAATCACGATGTTCATACGTTTTCAAAGTAATGCAACATGACGACTTAGAATGTCCGGCCAGGCCATAATGATGGCGCACAAGAGAGCGGTCTGACGAACTAGGAGCCGGTACCGACAAGGATGGTTTCTTGGAGATGGGTTTCACCGGCCCGCACTCCTTGCGAGGTGAGAACCTTTGTAGAAGTTGACCACCATTAATCACACCCCAAACTCTAACGACGATGAGATATTTCATCTATACTAGTCCAGAACTGAACCCTCAAATATCTCTGGGCGGTACGAACCTTAACTACCCTGGGAGTTCCCAACAACCCGAAGACACACTATCTTTCAGAACAATACAACTACCTCTAACAGACTTCGACTACCTCGATAAGTAAGCAACACAAAAAAAAGGAACTGAGAACTGAGCATAACTCATTGACATCTTTTGGAGGCTTTCTGGGTGTCATACTCATAACAACATGAAAAACACCATCGAATTCGGCATCAAGCCAAAACTCAATCAAAGTAACAACACAAGCTAAGAGAAATAGGCCCATAATACAAACATATACAACACAAGGAGAAATCACTTTTCCAAAACCATTATTTCTTTAACATTTTCAAAACTCACTTATGGAACTTTATGAACTGTCCCACATGCATTCATTCAATCCGGATCACATCATCTGTGGACAAGTTCCCCTACACACTCTCCGCACAAACCCACACATGTGTGACCCTCCATAAGGAGTGCCAAGGTTCAAACACTTATCTTACTTATCAAATCCACACCCATATCAAATTTTTCCATACTGATACACTTTCTCTTTTTAAAAACCCACTTTACTAATTTTGAAAACAATTTGGAAGAAACACTTTTCCATTATAAAACCAATTTCACTTTTAATGCACACTCAAATCAACTGAGACTGAAACAAAACAGAAGCAGTAATAACCCATTGTAATGCGGAACTAGTGCATATGTATGAATCAACGACATGGTGGTGAGCCATGCTCCACGTAAAGCATAACACTAAGAGGACCTGAAACCAGACACTTGGACTCCACATGGGTCACCACCCCATGTGAGGCCGCAAAGTGAACTGATTCACCTCCATTGTCATCCCTCAATCCAAAACGACCAAGGGAAAGTGACTCAAATCCAGGACTAACCATGGTAACTCAGGTCTCGTCACGAGCGGTGGTGATCAGGCACCGACCCGTAACCTACCTCCTGAGCCCCTATAGTCCTAATCACTTTCTACCTGAAATCCCAAATAACAAAGGGCGCTCTGAAAAGGGAGATCCACTAAGAGCTTACCTGCTCTGATGCCATTTTGTCACGAAGCAACCCGGCTCGACCCTGAACCGGTCACCCGAGCCGGCCAACGACATGGCCCGAGAGGCGTTCCCGATCCTCCCATGATGGCGACAAGCGCCAGGGCATCAACAGAGGCTGTGGGAACGATTTCAGCCAGTAAAAATAAATAAACAAAGGAATAGAAATTAAACAGAGCAGCGCAAAATAAATAAACAGAGTAAGGTAACTAAACAAAAACAAGAGAAAATGAATCTAACCAAAATAGACAACCACTATCTCCATGTGACCTCACGGGTCACTCCCCAACTCACAACCAAACGTCGTCCAAGGCGAACGAACCCAAGATGTATTCTGCACAAACACTACAACAGAAAAGAGCTATAGGCATGAGTATTAAAACTCATTAGGCAAGCCTAATATCTATTCCCAAAGCACTACCTTTAAATAAAGAATTTATTAATTCTAGGTTTGAACTAAATATACAAAATATTGGTTTTCACACACACACACACACTTTCATTTCTAAAACAAGTATATGTTCACTGCCCATTATAATTTAAAAAATGTTTACTGTTTAATAGAAACAGGTGCATTTCATTTTAAAATATTTTTTGTGATCAATTTAGAAATCCAAATTTTAGTTGTTAGTAATAAGGGAAAACCACACAACATGCAACCCACACTAAGGGAAATGGAAAAGGTGGCACACATGGGCCATCAACCGAACTAGACCTCTCAACCATCCACCACATACAAATAAACACAAAAAGAAACATGGGTCGAACCTAGGAGATCATGAACAATCCAAAACATACTATACATCTGACTTATCTTGAAGGCATGCCCTAACTCGATGACGTCATAACGCCCATACTACTACCCAGTATAGCCCTGTATGGCCTAACCGAGGGGTCCAATCCCCAAAGAAGCTATAACTCAATATTCCCCTGCTATGGGGCCACTAGCCAGTGTGTATTTTAAACTAGTGCAACAGTCGTTCTCAGAAGATTCACTCAATATGCCAGGTTCCCATGTCAACACATACAATAAAAAGGGGTGTGTCCATAATATAAATCAATCATTCACGATGCACAAACATCACATACAGCTCACGCAATCAACGCACACAAAAAACACACCCCAGAATAGGTTTTCCAAAATTACTTATTTTATTAATGTTCCAAACGGGCCTTCACAAATTTTAAAACAAAACCTCATTTCTGAAGAAAACCCAATACAGTTGTTCAGAAGAAATCACTTATCTTTAAAACTAGATGTACATTTGAAATTCTGTGAATTATGTTTAAAGGTCAAACATGCATTCTTTCAATATTGGGTGTCTGCACATCATGAAATGTTTCAAGTGTTCGGTATAAAATAAACAGCTCTTTAAACACCAAATAATCATTTAAAAATTTATTATCTTATATAATTTTTAATTCATTAAAAATTTATAGAACAAAAAGTAATTAATAAATTATAAATCTAAAGGTAAGTGAAGTGGGGGACCTACCTCGACTCATAGCTTGATTATGATGATGATGTGGTACGTCCCAACTTGCGCACAAGCACGCACAAACCAATGATCATGGTAACGCGGGGTTACCCCGCCAACGCGCTGCAACCACAAAGATAAATAAAATACATGAACATGGACTTAAAAAAATACAAACAAACAAACATCACAAAAAAACCACCTCGACCCACATTCAAAGCCTGACTCGCACCACACAATCAAACCATAAGACATGCTTAAGCACGCAAGCAATCCAAACCAACACTACAGACATCAAAATCACCATTTACACACAAAAACGTATTTCAACACCACATGCACTCAAACGGGATTTCAAAAGTGTGGCATGTCCATATAAACATTTTGGAAAAAGTCTACCCCATTTATAGCATGCTTTTGCACCATTAATAAACCTCAATAAATCATAAATGAAAATTTATATGATTGTTTAAAAAGAATTCACTTGGCTTTACCTACTCAATACACACAACGTCTCTAATACCAGACACACAAAAAAAATACCATGTCAAAACACAATCACAACACTTGCACATATTAACAATCAAATACAAAATTTATTCAAATTCAAACAATTGACAAAACATAAACTTCCAGAAAAAACCATCCATACAAAATGGGAAAGCTACTAACCAAATCAGACGCAAGCTAAACTCTAACAAAACCAAATTTCCCCCAAATAAATAAATTAACGAACATAGTAGATTAATCAAAAAAACAAGAAAAACATCAGAAACACGTGCTGACATAGACCAGGAACGGACTCAAAACATACTTTTAGCCAATTCTAAAAAAAATCAGAACTCTATAGCAAGATAAATAAGGGTATAATGAAGCTTCAAAACCAAATAACGGGCATAAAACTATACCCTGGATGTCGGCAGCAGACCAAAACCACCTCGCCTTAGGCGGCGATTACCGAAACGCACATCAATGGGTCTGGAGTGGCCCTTTGCGTAGCCTTGGATGGTGGTTGCAACCTTGAAAACACAGGGGAAGCCGAGATTGCATCCAAGTAATCATTCACACTACAAATACAATACCAGGACTTCAAACACAAATATGACACTAAACTAAATGTGTGAAACCCTACAACGCTAATCAAATTATAATCTCAAATGGTGGCGACGGTCTAAAAACAGGTGAGGGGATCACGTCGGAGCAGCGGGTTGCCGGGGCGGGAGATGGATGAACTAAAAGAGGGGTGAAGTAGGGCAGGAGCACAGCCGGTCAGAGGCCGCAAGGGTAGAACACAAGGGGGATAGGACTAGCCGGAGCGGGGCCTAGCCGGTGGCAGCCCAGCCGGAGAGAAGGATGGGAAAGGGAAGGAAGAGGTCTCGCATAGTGGGGTGGCACACGGAGGAGTCCGGCAGGGAAGAAACCGAGCGGGTGAGGGCAGTGCCAGGTCGCCGACTTGCTACAGGTCAAGGGTGCAAGGGCCACTGCTGGGATTGCTGGCCGCACGCTAGGACCGTCCGACCGGAGGGCGCATGGTCAGGCGTCGCTCGAACTAGGGTGGTGCCGCGGGTCGATCAGCGCAACAGGAGGGTGGTGGGGCGTTGTCACGTGGCGAAGAAAAGGAATGGGTGGGGCGGCTATGCACAGTGCACTGGTAAAAGAGGGGGGCTGCAGGTAGATTTAGGGTTTACTTTTTTTCTATTAACCTATAATAATAATAATAATAGTAGACCCAACAAATATTAATAAACCCAATAAAAAGAATTGGTTCTTATCCGTTTTATTTTAAGTAATAATAATAATCATTTAAATGTTACGAAAATAATAGTAATGGTAATAATATCAATAGCGTAGTAAAAAAATCAATATAATTGACAACAAAAGAAATTAATAATAAACTTAATGTTAATAAAATGATAATTTTATCACATTTCATTTTAAATAATAATTATATTTATAACAACTTAATAATATTATTATTATTACCAGATTAAATAATAATAATAAAACCATTTGCGTGAACATATTTTCATTATTATAATTTTAACATTAACTTTGTTTTATTAATATAAAATTTTATTTGGCTTCCACATTCAATTAACATAATTTATTTGCATAATTTATTATTTTTTTGAAGTGTTGCGCCATCGCGCACCATTGCGCAAACACCAGGACCAAATGCACGGTCACCGCTAACGGTGCGGTGGTCGTACATCAGCCGAAGACCCACCAAAAACACCAAACTTCGGAAAAGTTCAAACATGGACCCAACTAAACCCCATCAAAACAACACGGGACCGATAAAAGAATAAAATAACAGGTGTCCGTGGTCGGGGTGTGACATTTTCCCATAAAGGTATTCATATGGTGTCATTCGAATATTGGGGTGAAAGCTACTATTGAAAAAGAATTCAACCTATGGAAGATATTGGTCCCATACTCTTTTGAAGTCTATAGAACACACTCTTAATATATCTTCTAGTGTTTCTAAATAGTTTTCTCATATTGGTCATGATTTTGAGGATGATAGTTAGTATTGAAGTTCAATTCAATGCTTAGAGCATGCTGGAGACATTTCCAAAACATCGAGGTGAATCTTGGATTTTGATTAGATAAAATTGATAATGGTACTCCATGAAGACTTACCACTTCATTGATATATATCAATAAAAGTTGATCCAATGATAATTCCTCTCTAATTTCAATAAGGTGAGAAGGCATTGTAAGATGATCCACAAAAACCTAGACAACATTGTTTCCTTTGGATTTCTTGGATGTATACTGACAAAGTCCATGGTAATGTTCTCTCACTTCCATGTTGGTATGGATAGTGGTTGAATCATACCCTTATACTTTTTTCATTCATGATTCATTTGTAGATATACCAGGAACTTTGATGTATATTCGGTACTCTCCTTCTTCATATTTTCCCCCCAAAAGTTCTCTCAGAGATCTTGATACATCTTAGTTCTCCTTGGGTGAATATAGAAGGATGATCTATGTGAATCATTCAAAATACGAATCTTTGTCTATGGATTATATGGTACACATAATTGTGACCGAGATCTTACAAATACATCTTCATCAATCTTGATCTCAATGGATTTCCCATTTCTGATACCTTATACCCTTTTTCAAATTTTCCCATCATTTCATTGTGCATCCTTTATTTACTCCAAGAGGGATGGTTGATAAATCATTTCGGAAAGTATTGATGATGTTCCTCCCTTATTGATTCCCATGTCTATCCTTTGAAAGTCTAAGAATATTGTATCCTTCTCAATTATTATCATTGATATTGATGAGAGAACCTTTCAACATAGACCATTTTCTAACTTATTTGCTTTTCCAGGATGGTAGTGGATTGAGATATCATAATCTTTGATGACCTATAACCATCATTACTAGTGCATATTAAGATTATTATGTGTCAATATATATTTTAGAATCTTATGATATGTATATATATCACTCTTCTCCCCATAGATATAATTCTTCTAGGTTTTTAACACAAAGATCATAGTTTCCAACTCGAAATCATGCATGATATATTTTTTCTCATGGATTTTAAACTACCTTAGGGAATATGAAATCAATTTATCATTTTTCATCAATACACAACCTAATCCCTTATATGAAGAATTGTTATACACCACAATGAGTTCTCTAGTTTTTTGGGTGTGTGAGCACTGGCACAGTGATAAACCTCTTTTTTAGCTCCATAAATCTTTCCTCAAATTCATGAGACCAATAAAAATTCACCCCCTTCTGGTTAGTTTTTTCATTGGGTTTGAAAATCATGAAATGTTCTTCACAAATTTCTAGTAGTACCCACAATGAGTTCTCTAATTATGTGCATGAATATTGCAGGAAAATTATTGAGTCCAAAGGGCATAACTATGAACTCATAGTGTCTATACATCGTTTGAAATGTTGTCTTGGGAATACCATCCTTCATCGCCTATAGTTGCAAATATCCTAACCAAAGATCCACCTTAGATAAATAACTAGAACTATATAGAAGATTGAAAAATTCATCTATCCATGGCATGGGATACCAGTTTTTAATTGTTATTTTATTAAGATCATGATAATCAATGAAGAGGTGCATTGATCTATCATTCTTCTTAATGAAGAGGACTAGTTCACCCGATGGAGAAGCACTCAAGAATATAAAACCCTTCTCTAGATTTTACTTTAACTACTTCATCAACACTTCAAGCTCAATTATTTCCATTCTATAAGGTGTTTTTGATATAGGAATAGATACATGAATAAGTTCAATCAATTACTCAACCTATCAGTCCGGATGAAGACCCATCAACTCTTCAGGTAATACATTAGTATAATCACACATGGTTGGAATATCATTGAGCATGACTCTCTACATTGTCTCAATCATTTGAGCTTGAAATATTTTCTCATATGGCAGTAATATCCACACTTGAGACAATGATTACAAAGGGGATTCACTTTCTTCCTTACACTTGAATAATATTGGAAGATTCTATGATATTTGAAGAGTGATATCCCTTTCCTAACAGTTGATGTTGGATTTGAATAAAGATAGCCAATCCATGAACAAAATAGCATCAAAATATACCAAAGGGAGTGTGAAAATATTTTTTGGGAGGATCGGTCCACAAACATTTACCAGGGAGGAGTTATATACTTTAGATGCAGGAATTTCACCATTCACTGTACTCATAGATAGCATAACCTCTATATTTTCAGGTGATGTTTGAATAGTTATACTAAACATGCAAGATATGAAAGAATGTGTAGAACCATAACCAAATAGTGAATTCCCTATTAATAAATGAATAACTAACATACCACTCACCACATTTGTTACCAGATCCACCTCAGTAGTAGTGACAAAATAAGCCCTACCTTGTTTCCTTGGGGTTTGTTGTTGATTTCCTCCAACAACCCTCATCTTAGATAAATTGTTTGCATAATTCCCAAGATCCTTGTAGTTGTAACATTGAACTATAGTATGAGAGTTGATATGAACATTCCTTTATTCTTATACATTATTGATATTCTTTATATCCCTTTAGATGTTCATAGCCAGATGTCTCATTCTTCCATATTTGAAGAAATTTCTATTTCTCTTTAGACAGTTCCTAGGATTATTTTTCCAACATTATTCACATGTGGTATGTTTAGTATTCTTTCAATAATGGGATTTATTTGATGATCCTAACATATTGGACCCCATCATCCACTTTTTTCACTGGGCCCATGTAACCAATTAGAGTCTCTGATCCCTATTTCAACATTAAGGGAACAACAGAAAATATCCTCATAAATGTTGAAGTCATGAATCAAGATTAATTTTCATAAACGTGGATTTAGTCCACTAAAGAAACCATCCACCTTACTTTCACTATTCATGAAAAATATGGATGGGTACCTTGAAATCCTTCTAAATTTTCCTTCATATGCCCTAATAGGCTCATCTTCCTTCTATTTGAGTTTGAGGAACTCTCTTTCCATCATTAGATGGAGGGTTCAGGGAAAATTTTTATTGAAAAATGTTTTCTTGAATTCCCCCCAAAATGGGGAATAAATTTTTCCATAGGACACATTTTTCTTTAGAAGTGTCCACCCCTGATCAGCATCCTCATCCAAATGATAGACTGCTAGTTTGAATTTCTATGCTTCTGAGCATTGGAGGACATAAAATATTTTTTCAAAGGAGTTAATTCATTATTTCCTGAGGAGGGAATCAGAAGTCCACTAAAAATGGGAGGCCTTTTCCGTATGAAGGATTATATGGAATCATTCCCTTTCCTTTGAGAAGGATGGGGTTCCACATGATTGAAGTTATTATTCATAACATGATCCAGCTGAGCAAGTACTGTCATAAAGTTTTGATCAACCATTCCCTCCATATCAGGAATATCATTAGAGAAATCCTCACATTTCCTATCACATTGATTGTTACCACGTGTTCTTATACTCCCCTCTATTAACTAAGAAAAATAATGTGTAATTAGAGTGATTTAACACTTAGCTAATAGGCATTAAAAACATTAAAACATAAAAGGATAAACTCTTAATGGAATTGTATATCCTAACTTGGGATTCCTTGGGTTTTAACAAAGGTTATCCATGATCTGTTTCCTAACATATATCCTTATGGGATTATTTTACTGTTTCCCTTAATAGTGGTTCATAATGAGGTACTGAATTTACGAAATCATATCCCCTGAGATTATCAAACCAGGAGTGCATTAAGGAACATTTTTGTGCACCATTTCCCATTCAAGTCTATCTCAAAGCAATGTTTTCAGGTTTTAAACTTAGATATATCTATTCTATAGCCAAATATACTTGTTCATATATAGATAGGGATGTATTTTCTTGATAAACCACGTACTCTATAATTACCAAAATTTGGGTATGTTTTTATATACTTAGTATCATCCATAATGTTTTTACTAATGTTTTCAATTCCAAATGTCTAAAAATAACTAGACTGTCCTCAGATACCAACTATAGTGACCCTAGCCTTTTACACATATCAATACATGAATTTAAGAATAATTAAACATCATATTACAAGCCAATTATCATAAAGTCTAATTTCCTAGAAGATTGGGTACATAAAACTATAAACATGGGTCTAAAAACCCCCTCATTATTTAATCCTCATATTGAGATCCTAACTTCAATAATGATCATACATCTATATAGGATAAACTTGGGATAACATTACTAAAAAGGGTGATCAAATAAACCTAGTAAGGGAATAGGCATTAGAATAAAGCTTTATCACATGGGTTAGATGGCATGACATAATGATATAAAAATTCATGGAACATATGGAATCATGACATATAAAATATTGGATCATATAAAATGGAGTCATAGTAATGTGGCAGAAATAAAAAACATGACTTTATCTCAATTCAAGGCTCATTTCATACAGAGGATACCAAGTCAAGGATAACCACCAAGATCTTTTCACACGGTATCCTTAGTCAAGGCTAACCGCTAGGACCGTTGAAAATAACATCTCATGGGACTCAAAATTACCCAATAAATTAGAGAACAATATGGGATCACCCATCATAACATGTTAATGAACATTATTTCCACATATAGAATCTTACATTATCAATCATACGTAAACATAAGGTTTCCCATGGAAAGAAATGGGTATCATAATCAAGTCACAATGCATAATAAATGGAAGTATCATACAAGTGTCCATGAATGAAAGGAATTAAATCATACATGGACATTCATAAGTGTACATAGGAATATGTCCTGATAAATAATGTCAAAATGAAGTGATAACTTGTAAAAAATATTATTAAAGAATCTTTATAATTAAAACATTTTGTTGTGGCTTTAAGGAAAACAATAAAGATCATTTAAAACAAAAAAGGGAATAATATTTTATATAAAATCATAAGTGAACCAATAAGGTATTCAGATTAAAAATACTGATTTTATAAAAAATGGTGGCTTAAAACTTATTATAGATCACACATGAAAATGGGTAATAATTTGGGGTGTTCCCTTAAAACGGGTTTGCTTGTTGGGAATTATTTAGGATGGAAAATTTTAAAATAAGTATATCCCTGAAAGAGAATGATGAATGGATATTGATACATGGGTTTGGAACTTATACACAGAATTTATAATGTGTACATAATAAATAAAAGATAACTACATTTGGGTAAAATGAATGATAAAGAAACTAGAAGGAATAAAGGAGGTTTGGGTAGAATCCCTTACCTTTAGTCTGAAATTGTTCTTCACTTGGTTTTTAATGTCCTGAATAACCCAATTAAATTCATTAATTAATATTCCGTGAATTAAAGATTTATGTTATTTTTTAACATACAAAATATTACGCGACTATAAAATTTATTTGGTATTTAAGAGTGAACATGAATCATTATATAAAACATTAATGATAATTGTTTTTGTTAATTGGCAGGTTTTGATCAGAACTAACACATTTTTATTTATAAATTAATATCATTTGTACAAAAGATTATAAAACTTTACATAAGACATAATAAATATTTTATAGTATAGTTCAAAAAAAAAATGGTTTCATGACCAAAATTGATGATGGTAAAATAAATTGAAAACTTGTCATCCATTAATGTGATAAATTAACACATATAAGATGATGTTTTCATTTATATTATAAATGGAGGGGAAAAGAGAGATGATGTTGAATTATTCCATTATCATAAAAAAATACAGTACATGTAATGTAATGGAGTTATCATAACATTTGTATTAAAAGGTACTAGGAAAGAAAAAGAAAGAAAGGAACTTGAATAAAAATAAAAGAAATGAAAAGAAGAATTTAACTCTTGAATACTCCTCCTTGAGATCCTCTTTAGGGGAGAGGTTTTGGTCTTTGGAGGAGACCAAGGAATGTTGGACGTGGGGGAGGATCTTAGGAATATATTTGGGTATAATTTGGATAGGTAACATGGAATGAGAGGAATGAATAGAAGAGGGTGTGAGGGTGGTTTTTATAGTGGAGGAGAGGGGTATTTCCCCAATATTCAATTCATTAGTTTATTATTTTGAAAAAGACAAGAAAAATTTTTGATTATTGAGAATACAAACAATAACTATATCACTTGAATTTTAACCAATGGGGCATACATCATCCATGATTTTAGGAATAGTTTTTTTAACTCATTATGTATATATATGGTAAATTGGAGTATTTTAATATTCATCAGATTTTCATGTATGTCTAAAAAATCCCAGAATATCCCCAAAAACTTTTTGGACATGTAGAATCTAAAAAAGACCTCCATATTTTAAAAATAATTTTCTATATATGAGAAATTTATTTTTTAATTAAAATCATAATATACTTGAAGAAGAAAATTTTTAAATTTTAAACTCTTTTTCTAACAATTTTTAAAATTAATTAAGGTCTCATAAAATTATCTTATTATCATAAGACATAAAAATAATAATTTGTGAATTATTGTTATGAAAATAAATTTTATTTTAATTTATAAAATGAATATTGATATTTTAATTAAATATACATGACTTACCAAAATACAAACACTATTATTAATTTTTAAAATATTTCTTTATTATATAATGATATTATTATACCATATTGTTACTTATAAATGGATAAATTTTATTTATACATTCATTGGTGAGGATACTATTACATTAGAAAATTTACTATTCATTAGGGTCACATTACTATTCATAATGGTAGGTTACTATTTCATCATTATGTGTTCCATATCATCTAGATATGCCTTTTATTTCACTAATTCTTTATTTATAAGGTCTGTATTGTGTTCTATATGTAGCCTTATGTGATTATAATATGTGAAATAATTATTAAAAGGGAATTCCATTGATAAAATATTGGGTAATTGCGTTATACCACTAATTAGTTTATCTTCATTGTATTTTTTGTTTCAATTTGAAGTATTTATTTTAACTGGATTTAAGAAAAAATTTACCATGTTTTCAAGAATTTCATAACCCAATTCTTTTTCATTGGGTTATATTACTTCCACATTGTCCCTAATATTCAATAATTATGTTTCTAAACACTTTCTAATATCTATTTTATAATTTACACTTTTTTCTGGGGTTTTAAATTTGAAACACATAATCTATTTAATTGTGGATTCTCACATCTACATCATGATCTTTTCCAGGGTTTCATTAACAATATCATTTTTTCATGATTAACTACACTAGAATTTCGATCAAAAGATATTATTGGATCATTGTTCAATAAACCCTTTCATTTTCTTCTCATCGGGTTATTCACAACTTTGTAAAATTTTTATTACAATTATCCACTCATTATTACTCAAAAAGCATTAGAAAATGTTTTTCTAAAAACCCAATTTCATTTCTACCTTTGGATGGAGAACTTGTTTTATTCTAAAAAAACATTTTTCAAAAAAGGTTTTCAAAATTTTTTTTATATTTCCAAAATTACTTATTAAATAATAATTTATTCTTTTTATATTTTACAATTTTTTCAAAGGAATATTCCTTCTATTTCTGAAAAACACTCATTTCTAATCTATTTACCTTTCAAAGTTAATATTTGTTTTACCTTATATAACATGTACGGATTTACTAGTAGTCATTCCTTCAAAGAATCATTTGTAATTTTAAAAGGATAAATTTTGATGAAATAATTTTTTTTTAAAGTTATATTCACCTAAAATGTATTTTAAAAATTTGTTTCAAAATAAAAAATATATTCTCCTCAATAGTGTTTTTAAAATATTTTTTATAATATCTCTATTCATCATCAATAACAAAATTTTCTTTTTTACTTCAATTGGGATATGTTGTATTGATATCATCCTTATTATACACCACTCAATTGTTTTTATTATATGATTACATAAAAACATAATTATCATATATATACTAAGATTTTTTTAATGTTTTCTACCTAAATCTACACATACTTCCATCAAATGGGTAATTAACATATCGTTCATGTACGCCGAAATATCACCTCACAAAACGATGTCATCTGTTTTTCCTTTTACAAATTTCATGGTTGGGAATAATGATGAAAAAATGTTTATATATAATATATATAACATATTATGTATTTATGCTTCTATAATTTTTATATATAACATAACTTTATCATTTCCATTTTGTGTAAATACGAAAACATCATTTGTGGAAGAGTGGACTACCACCTCCTCAAAGAGATGTGATTCATTCACACTATACATGGAATGTTTAAAGGATGGTTTTAATAAAACTATGTTAAATATAATACATAAATAAGAATCAGAAATTTTAATATACATATATTTCATTTACTTCTCATTCTTTTAATACGACAAAGAAATGGAAGTGGTGTTCATGTCTACGTACAACTTACCATCTCCATGAACAGTGCATTACACTTTTGTCTCCAAACATTATGGATTATTCTAATGACATATATACACAATATTTATGATAATTATATTAGGTTTTTAATTCATTAGATGACAAAATTATGATATAGTTAATAGTAATAACAAGTAACAAGTCAAAACATACTTGGAAAACATGAAAACCATCACCCAAAATGATAAAATGATAAATGTTTATTAAAAAATAGGTAAAAATATATTATATTAAGTTAATATATGATATAATAAATATTATTATGAATATTTTGTAAGTTATTAACATGAATAAAACCATTATACATGAGTTTATAGGACTTTCACCTGAATGGAAATGCATGGTATAGGAATCATGTCCCAATTTTCTTTCTGTGTGGTGTACATCATTAACAACACATACTTATTTTGTGTGGTGTACCTACTGCCCCATTTTATATATTATATCATGAATTATTTTATATTAATGATAATTAATGGTTTAATTTTTTTGTTAATTCATTTTTGTCTTCCATTTAAAATTTTACAATATATTAAGGGATATTGTTTCACATTTCTTTTCATGAGGAAAATGCCATTAACACCACTTAATTCATTTATGCGGTGCATATACTACCCCTTTTGATATATCTAATCATGAATTATTTTAAATTTATGTTATTTTGAGTTTAATTTTAATTATATATACTAAAGGGATATTAGTTAGCTGTTACGAAGTGGTAAAGAAGAAAACAACTTGATTTCTTTTTAGTGTGTTATATTACTTCCTCATTATCGTAAATATTCTAATATTATGTGTGTAATCACTTTTTAATTTTTATTTTTGGACATAATTTTTTTTAATTTGGATTAATTTTGACATAAAAAATATATTCATTGATTTATTTTCACATTAACATTATGGTCTTTTCAAGATATTTCTTTACAATCTCATTTTATTCACAATTCTTAACACTTGAATTTATATTAGAGGAAATTATTGGATCATTGTTCAATAAAAAATTTACTTTATTCTCCTATGTATATTAATTAATGTTTTCAAGTAGTAGTACCATTTTTACACTCTTTGGAAATAAATATTAATTTCAAAATGTTTTGATGAAAACCCAGCTCTATTTCCCTCTTTACTCAGAGAACCAATTTGTTTCTAAAAACTCGATTCTCAAAAATGGTTTTCAAAAATGGTTTTTCATTTTAAAAATGATTCATTATTGGATGTTTTACCCTTTCAGTATTTTATTTATTTTAAATGAATCTTCATATCACTTTCTGAGCAAGAGACTTTTTTATCCTTTTCACCTTGAAAATGGAATATTCTTTTTACCTTGTACAGAATTTACAGATTTTACTACCATAATTAATTTGAATCTTTCATTTCTAGTTTAAAATGATATTTATTAAATAGTATTATGTTTTCAAAATTGATTTCTATTGAAAAATGATTTTAAAAATGTTTTCAGAATACAGAATATATTTTCCTCATGAATATTTTTATAATATATTTTTATAATATTTCTATTCATCAATGACCATAACTATTTATTTTTACTCCACCTAAGATATGTTTAATTGATACGATATTTTATTCCTCAGTATGGTTTAAAATATATTTGACCAAGGATCATATTGAAATTCACTACTTTATTCTCTTTTTAGTCCCCTTGATGTATTCAATTTCCTATTATAATTGAATTCCCCATAATTATCCATATCATTTATATGGTGTATATACTACCCATTGAAATGTTATATCATGAATATACTTATTCTCATGATATTATATGTTTCATTAAATGTTATTAACCTTATAGGGATTATTATTCAAATGTGGTATGGGACAATTTGAAATGATTAAATATTATTTTCACCAATAATATTTTAATGATATTTAAATGTAATTTCAATTCATTAACGTCAACAAACCTTGGTGTTACTTATCATACACTTGATAATTATTGATAAATATGTATTATTTTCTCAATAAGGATATTTTATTATAATAAATATTATTTATTAATTGAATTGATTTTTCAATATGATGAGTGATTTGGATAGGTAGTGATGGGTTCAGCTCTGAATTTATATAGCCTCTCAATGTATCAACAGGTTTTGATGAGACAAATTAGATTCACAAATTAAAATGGTTTGGGATTTTAGTTTTAAAACAACCTATGAATGGTCTTGACAGTATATGTTTTTATGTTCCTAAGACATGATGTCCTATAATTATGTATTTCCTTTATTTTTAGTTATTATTATATCCATGGTATTTCTATATGATATGATCTATGGATTCCTTTTATTCTTAGATTATTGATTAAATGGAATGTATGTTCTTTTATTTACCTTCCCATATTAATTATTCCTTATCCAATTATGTAAATGGAATATATTTTCCGTTATTTACCTTTCTATATCATTTATTCACTTCCTTATGATTTTATTGACACAAGGCATGTTTTCTAAATTATTTTCCTTTCTAATTTTTTATTCACTTCATTCATAGTTTATTGATCACATGGCATGTGTATTCTATTATTACCTTTCCATATTGACTATTCTCATTGAATCGTTATTGATTCTTCTATACATGATCCCTATTGAGCAATTGAGCTCACCCTTATTTGTTTCCTTCCCTGAGAATCCAAGAAGAATACTAAAATTAATATGCAAGGGTAAGCTAGCTAGAATAATGTTTTTATCCTTGAATGAAAAAATAATGTTGTAATTAGTGTATTTTTTTAATTTGAGATGCATGTATGCATCTAGTTTACCAAGACTACCAAGATTTTCATACCTTTGGGATTTGATTTCTTGTAATCATTCCAATGTAATGGTTATAGAAATAGAGTCTAGGTTGTCCGGGGTTGAGTCTATAAAATAATAAATGACAATAAACCTTATAATTTTTCCAAGTCATCTATATTTCCTTTTAAGACATGTTTTTCAACTATAATTAAACACCCATTAATACAGAAACTATATTTAAAAATTGATATCATATATTTATCAAAATGATAAAGAATAAATTAGGTGAAATCATTGTCTTTAATGTGGAACATTGGATATGTCTAATTTTATCAATAAACATACATAAAGAGAACCTACTGTGTATCTCAATTAGTTATCCTAAAGTTAACTTTATATATAATTTTCTAGAGTATATAAAGTTATTATTCAAGTAACAATCCATTTCCCTATAAGAGGGAATCAGATATATTTTTATATAGTGGAATCACAATAGAATAAATCTATTCTGCTAATCAAGTTATATAGTAGATGGAATATTATACTAACACTACATGTCATGACCCATCCTCGGGGCCCGTTTTGTGACTACCCCAAGCCCACTTTCCATAGGCTAGGGGCTGGAGACTACCACCAAAGGTGTAAATCCCTAAGCTGGGAAGGCATTGCCTTTATAAAAGTAAACAAACACAATCATAGTACAGAACTGGAAGAAAAAGACTAAGCAATACTGTATGCATAAGAAGTGCTGGAAAGTAAAGGGGCCAGAAATACAAGCCCAATAGTAAAGTACAAGTATAACTCGAAAGGGAAAAACAGTTGGAAGTTGAAATCAGCTCCTAGATCATCCACAACGGATCCTACCTAAAAGGAAGGTACAAATAGCCTCCTTTGTGCTCCTAGTCTATCAATCTCTGCCAAGTACCAACTCGTCATGAGGCCCACCTCCGGGTACCGTCCAGTCCTGGTACTCCCGGCCTCCGCCAGCACTGTCTGTCGTCTACATCCAACACAACGAGGTTCAGGTATAGCCCGTGTAGGGGTGAGTATAACGATACTCAGTAGGGACCCAGAGACCCTCAAGGTATCACAAAATCCAACAAGGATAAACCAAAACGCATGAAATCAATGGATAACCAATACTTAGGTATATTCCCATACATATACCTAAGTTATCAAGTAACCTATCTCAATCATGAGGAAAACACAAGGGTAAATGACTCATGTAAAAATTAGGATTTTTATTATCGAAACCATGGATGGTGACGTATATAAGTACATATGATTATTTTCGAATCTAGATAATCTTATTCTGTCAAGAGGCAGTGCTTCTGATCATACGGAGTCTGACCCACATTGGATCGATAGGTACTAACCCCTGCAATGAACCACACTGGATCTGACCCACATAGGATCGGTATGCACTGACCCCCACAAGATTTCTAAGTGCTGACACACACCAGATCTGAACCACAATGGATCAGTATGCACTGACCCATAAAAGATCACTGAGTGCTGACCCACACAGAATCGCTTGGTACTAACCTATGTATGTTCTGTCTCCAACCTCTGCCACACTGCCAGCTACTAGGTCTCTGTACATTGTCCGCTCACTTATGGAAGTATCCACTCTATGAGCTGCTAGTTAAACTCCATCTATCACAAGGTCATGAGTATAAGTATCTTAAATGTTAGCATCGTCATAGGGGTCTCAACGCAACAGATGTCGCATCAATCGGACGCCCAGTCTGTGAGTAATTAGCATTTTAGTATCGGAATCCCAGTTGGATTCGTGTACAAACCAACCTAACCATGACTCAACTATACCCCAAACTCCAATGGGGTACACTCAACAGGATGGCTATGCTCCAAGAATATCGGCACCACTGACGATTCGTCAAACAGAAATTGGGTGCCAATGAAAATGGTCCAAGAAGGTAATGGATAAGTAATGTGCCCCGGTCTGGTCCGACCCGGTCAGACCTACTCAGCCCAACCCCGTCTGGGCCAACCCGGTCTGGGTCAACCCAGTCAGACTCGCTGGGTCTGACCCAGCCCATTGGGTGAGTCAACATGTTATGTTTTGATCTGAACCGCTCAACCTGTCCCAGTGGACCGCGAGAGCGGTTCGGCCCGGATGTCGCCACATAGGTGGCTCGGTAACTCAACCCAGGAGACCGGGCCGGTTTGGCTAGTGACATAGCAGGGGACACCACGTGTTGGCTCGGGAGGTCGGTGGCCTTGTGGCCTGCAGGCAAGCCGCATGGGGCACGGACAGGCCAGCGGGGCACCAGCAGGCCGGGGGTGCACCGGCCAGGACTTCGGCGAGGCGCGGGGGCGCCGGGCGGTGCGCCTGGGGGGTGCGAGGGTGCTGGGGGGCGCGGGCCCGTCGGGCAGAAAATCGGGGGTCTGGGGCCGCCGGGAGGTACGTCGTGGGGCGAGGGGGCTCCAGGCAGCACGTAGGGGGGCACGGGGACGCCTGGTCACGCGCCGGGGGGCGCGGGGGTGCCGAGCGGCACGCCGGGGGTCATGGGGGTGCTGGGCGGCACGCTGGGGGGCGCGGG
Source organism: Viscum album (assembly GCA_963277665.1). NCBI lineage: Eukaryota > Viridiplantae > Streptophyta > Magnoliopsida > Santalales > Viscaceae > Viscum > Viscum album. The sequence goes on along the minus strand of OY728145.1, from coordinate 1,076,846,699 downwards.
GGCCCCGAGTGGCGCACTGGCAGGGCACGGGGGCACCGAGCATCGTGCCGGTGGGGCGAGGGGGCACAGGGCGGTGCGCCGGTGGGGCGCGGGGGCACCAGGCAGCGTGCTGGTGGGGCGCGGGGGGTGTCGGGTAGCACGCCGGTAGGGCACGGGGGTGCCGACCGTGGGGAGTGCGTCGGGGCACAGAGGGGAGTGCTCCGGGGTGCCGTAGGGGCATTACGGTTCACATTGGTCATGGGTAGTGCGGCCCTTGTTCGCCTTCTTCATCGTCGTCTCCTCTTTTCCAAGCCATTGTCATCAAACAAGAACAACAAAGGGAGGGCCAGACCGTGTTCGTGCAGCCTGATCCCTCCTCGTTACGGTGATAGAAATTGGTGATTCTCATACCATATCTTTGTTCGACGAAGAATGAGGTTTATATTCCAAGATAAAAAAACACAAAAACTCCCTTCCTCAAATTCGGTGATCAGCTATGGAGTCACGGAAGGCGTTCGTCATTCCGTCAAAGTCAGAGGAAGAAGAGCTCGAAGAGTACCAGTCGAGATGATGTTGTCAGTGTTATTCATGGGAGGCAGTGCTTCCATTTCTTTCCCCGGTTGAAGAAGGATGAAGATGGCGTTCGTCATTCTTCATTCTTCATGGGCGACGGTTCTTCGTTGGAGGAATAATTCTCCAAGGGTTAGGTGTCGCGTCTCTTTTTCAGTGTTTCACCGCTTGAAGAAGTCCTCCCAAAACCTTCCCCCAAGCATCCATTATATATAAGAGGGAGGTTTTTTCTAAAATTACATTGGCACGTAATTCAAATGGTATAATTAATTAACATGGATCCACCAAATTAATTGCACAAGGGGTCTCACAATTAATTTGGAGGATGTCAAGAGGCTCCCCTTAATTAATTCACATGTTTTGGCGCAATTAATTAAGGGAGATGAAAAAAATTGAACGAGGGGGTTTTGGCCATTAAAAGGGGTGGTGGTGACACCATTAATAGGGGGAGTTGAGAGGTTATGGTCTCCTCCCATTAATAGGGGTTGGGTGGCCTCGTGTGGTCCCCACCACATTTAACCTCACATGAAAGATGGGGTTCGGGTGGGCCCCACCACCATAACCTCTCCAGGGAGGTTAGGGTGTGGCGGTCCCACCACCAACTCCCAAGTGGAGGTTCCAACTATCCGCACTCACATGGCGGCTGGAATAAAATAAAGTGTGGCTACACTTTATATTATTATTTTTTATAAAAAGCCAAAAATAATAAATTTTATTCTAGACCATCCAATGTCAAGGTGAAAGTATTCTTAAGTGAATATCGGCATTGTGATTTCAATGGTCCTCTCGAATTTTAATTCAGAGAAATCGTTCAAATGTTATAAAACACTGTTCGCACGTTTGCTGAACGTACCCGAAAAAAAGTTATAAAAATTATTATCAGTCACCCTCGACCCACTGCGGTTGAGGTTAGGCTATTCCTAGGTAAAAAACACCCAAACGAACCCAATGGTACACTCTGATTTTTAATCCGAGTTACGGTTTAGAAGTTAAGAATTTTTCAATAAAATAATTGTCACTTAATTGTTTTATTTACGTCGAAAAACTATCTTTCTCTAGTGGCCTGCGCCGGCTAAAGTTAGTATCTTCTTATAGAAAACATACCCTCAAGAGTTCAGTGGTGGTCTCTAATTTTTAATCTGAGTTACTGTTCATGAGTTACAAGCATTTGAAAAATAAAATAACTTTTTTTAATTATTTTATTTACGGTGATTCCATTATCAGGTTTTCTCACAGGAGGCCCACACCGACTAAACATAAGTCATGCTTAGGGTAAACCCACCATCCTAAGCACAACAATGCCCTCAGATTTCTAATCCGAGTAACATTTTAAGAGTTATTCCAGTTTTTCAGGAAAACTGCTTACACGCACTAATTTAAGCTTAACAAAACTTCGACGGATCATTCCGGGCACTCCATCCCACGGAATTGTGCCTCGTCAGATTTTGAGGACTCGTAAAATTCCCGTATAAATAAAAAAATTACATAGAAATTCGGGGTCTTTACATTATCGTCACCTCAGGGATCTACAACCCCGTAAGCCATAACTCAAAACTAGGTAAACAGGTGGGGGTACTAATCACACATATGTGCCTCCTGCTCTCATGTGCTCGCCTGGAGGTTCTCATACTGCTAGAAAATGTGCACTAGAGGTATTGACCATCCATGAAGGACCTTCTCCTGTCGATCCTCAATATCCACTGCAACCTTTGTAAAATTCTCCCCATTGTCGATGTCCAACTCACCATGGTCGATGACATGGGAAGTTGTGCACGTATCTCCTCTGTTGTGATACATGGCACACGTCGTGCACCCAGTGTAACACAGGTGGAAGAGCTAAGCGGTAAGCCACCTCGCCAACTCTATTGGGGACCTCAAAAGGTCTGATTAACCTCAGAGATAACTTTCCACCTTGGCCTAATCTCCGTAAACCTCATCAAGGTGAGGCCCGTAGAAAGACGTGGTCGCCATCCATGAACTCCAGAGGTCTTTATCTCCTGTCAGCATATGAATTCTGTCTTCTCTGTGTAGTCTCCATCCACTCCTGGATGTACCGTAAGAGGGGATGTGGAAATCCCTCAACACTTCCTCAGGAAGTGACACTGGTACAATGGTATGTCCTCTGAAGAGGATGACATTCTTTCCAACTTCTGAAAATCCTTTATGATACTGTCTTGATTATATCTGAGCATGTTAGGCCTTGCAGTCAACGCCTCAAGTTGTGCCTCCCGAATTCGCTGGAGAATCAGGGGAGTAACAGTCAGAGACTATAGATAGGATTATTCGTCTCTATCTACAAAGGATATCTATAAAGAAGCCAACTACTCTATCGCCTCTCTTAGCAGTTGTATGCCAGTCCTCCTACTGAGCGCATTCGCAAAAACGTTATCCTTCCCTGAAGTATATACTATCTCAAAGTCATAGTCCTGGAGGAACTCCAGCGATCGTCGTTGTCTCAGGTTCAGGTCCTTCTGAGAAGATATACTTGAGACTATTGTGATTATAGTACACAGTAAAATGTTCGCTCAATGAACTATGGGTGAAAATAGCCAATTGTAAAGAACTCAAATACACCCTTCTTTTCCTATGACCTACAAGAGCAACTAATATTTCTCCTTAACGAAAAGAGAAATCGGGTCTCATCCCCTGGATGAACCACGTAATTTTCCTAATACAGTCAATCCTGACATGAATAGTACTAATTTTTTCCATGGACGACATCGTAAGGCCTCGACGCTACTACCAAGAGATCCAACCATTACACTCACCTCCATGGGTTGAGTCACACTGTCTGCATCATTGTGTGGTCACTAGGTCTCCTCTAGTAGGAATTTAAAATTTGAGGATCAATTTAATGGTTTTAACTGGAACCTCTTAGTATTAACCACATAAAAGGTAGGAAAGAAATCATCACAAGGACAAGTTTCTTTTATTACTACAGCTCAAAGTACAAAGACACAATGGAACCACAAACAACAACATCAACGGAGCTAGAAGCATCATCAAAAAATGCCTTCATGCATGGAACTAGTCCCGCTCTTGTCGACCTGCTTTCAGAGCCCAATGGTCATATGCTTCAGCTCCCTGAAGCTGTGATCTCCCATGTCCACCTGTTCCCTGCGGTCGGGGTGGGACTCCTAGTGGTGGCGGGGGAAACACCTCGAAGCGTCGTCCACTACCAGCTGCACGGACAACTCCCCTACAATGGTCGCCTGGTCCCTGTGGTCTGCCTTGATCGAACCTATGCCTCTGCATGGGAGGTCCCTCAACTGACTGTTGATCATCTGTATGGCGGGTCAGACAGTCACGTGCCATCTGACCTTACCCGCCGCATGAGTATCACTGTCTACTCCTGGCATATATGTCTCTACTCTATGTTCCCCGCACAACTGATCCTGAGTCATTCAATCGACCACCTGTGGGTTTTGTCCTCTTGGAGCTCTGCGTCATCTCTCTACCGCCAGCTATAGAAGACTCCGCTGCATGTCGACTATTAGTGGGTCTCACTACTGGTAACTGCTCCGCAAGGAAACTCCCCACTAGGAGGGCTCTCTCTAACACCCTCGCCTGCATCGGGATTTTGAGGGAGATCATCGACGCTCTGATTTCTCGCTTGAGCCCCTGATCGAAGGTTTGGGCCCTGAAGAATGGGTCTCATACCATATCCATGGAGTAGCGTGAGAGGTTTGTGAATCTCACTGAGTACTGAGATATAGTCATTCTTCCCTACTGTAGATGTATTAACTCCTGTATCTATACCGCACGAAAGGTGGCTGGAACAAACTCTGCACGGAACAGGCTCTCGAAGTCTTTCCCGAGTAACGCTGCCTCATCGTGGACCTGAAGCATCAGGCTCTATCATCTGCTGGTTTCTGTCTAAAGGATACTCACAGCAAGAATCACCATGAGTTCTGCCGGTGTTCCTACCAGCCTGAATACTCTCACTATAGCCTCCAGCCAATCCTCATCCACCTGCGGGTTTTTCTCTCCCCGAAACCTGGGTGGCCTCTGTCACTGGAACTCATGCAGCACGCTTAAGTAGTGTGCACTCTCTACTACTGGGGCTAGTGGCATCGGTGGCCCAACGAGTAGTAGTACCTTCGGTGCCTCCATTGGTGTCCCACTGGAAGAGGTCCTTGCACTGAGGCCTCATCGCTCGACGGTCTGTCATTGTGTACTGCTCTCAGGGCTCTAACTAGTCATCCGTGGGGAGGCATCCTGAAAGAAACAGATGTGACTCAGTCAAAAGACTATACCTGTTGAGCTGACCTGGTTGAGATGACATAAATAAAACATCTGAAAACACACACTCAATCAGTGTTTCCGTGCACTGAGTCAGAAATCAAAAGTCAGGGTCCTGGTGTATGGATACATCGGCTACCGCACCAACACTGGACTCCTACTACTGGAAATCTCACCTTTCCCAATGCTTCTATACCAAAGGTTTTTAAAAACCATTGGTATAGGTCCCCTTTCCCAAAGGTTTGTCCAAACCGTTGGGAAAGCCCACTTTGAGGTCACTTTTCCCAACGGTTTTCCAAAACCATTGGCAAAGGGTATGGCTTTCCCAACTGTTTTCCCAAACCGTTGGGAAAATTCCACTTTGTGGCCACTTTTCCCAACGGTTTGGCCAAACTGTTGGGAAAAGTCCCCCATATACCAATGTTCCATAAAAAATCAAGGACCTATACCAACGGTTGTCAAAACTATTGGTATAGTTCTATACCAACGGTTTTGACAACCGTTGGTATAGGTCCTTTGATTTTTTATTGAATCTTCTTTCTGAGAACATTATATAAATTAAAATTTAAAATAGTTATGATAATATATATATATATATATATGAAATTATGTTCACAAAATTCATGTTAGGTTAGTGGCTAGGTCATTGAAAGATAAACTAGTGGTCCTAGGATCAAATCCCACAAAATGTTTTTTTTGAAATACATCTACCAACAGTTTTATGGATCTGTTGGTATAGATTTTCCTATTACTTATACAAATGGGTTTCAGAACTATTGTTATAGGTCTATACCAATGGTTTTCCCCAAATCGTTGGTATAGACCTATCCCAACGGTTTACTTTCCCACGGTTCACCAAACCGTTGGTATAGGCTATACCAACGGTTTGGAGGCCTATACCAACGGTTCCATACTGTTGGTATAGGGTATTTTTTCAGTAGTATCCCTATACTAAAAACCACAATTAGTACCCTCAACACTATTGCTTCACAAAGAAGAATTATCATATTCTTATGTTCTATGGTAGAACAGACTCCTCGATACTAATTTGTCACGACCCTTCCTTGGGGCCCATGTCAAGACTAGCCTAAGCTCGCCTTCCATAGGCTAGGGGCTGGCGATTAGCACCAAAGGTGTAAATCCCAAAGCTGGGAAGTAATTTCCTTTATAAAAGCAAACAAACACAATCAGAGTACACAACTGGAAGCAAAACACTAAGCAATATTGTATACAGAATAAGTGCTGGATTGTAAAGGGGCCAGAAATACAAGCCCAACAGTAAAGTACAAGTACAACTCACAAGGGAAAAAATAGCTGGAAGGTGAAAGCAGCTCCTGGATCGTCCACTACAGATCCTACCTCATGGGCAGGAACAGATAGCCTCCTCTGTGCTCCTGGTCTGTCAGTCTTTGCCATGTATCGACTCGTCGTGAGGGCCACCTCTGTGTACCGTCTAGTCCTGGTACTCTCGGCCTCCGCTAGCACTTTCTGTCCTCTGCATCCAACACAACGAGGTGCAAGCATAGACCGTGTAGGGGTGAGTATAATGATACTTAGTAAAGACCCTGAGACCCTCAAGGTCTCACAAAATCCAACAAGGATAAACCGAAAAGTATAAAATCAATGGATAACCAATACTTAGGTATATGCCCATACATATACCTACGTCATCAAGTAACTCATCTCAATCATGACGAAAACACAAGGGTCAATGACTCAGCTCAAAACTAGGATTTTTATTATCGAAACCATGGATAGTGAATTATAGAAGTACAGATGATTAGTCACAAATCTTGATCATCTTATTCTGTCAAGAGGCATTGCTTTTGACCATACGGAGTCTGACCCACATAGGATCAATAGGTACTAAGCCCCGCAATGACCACATAGGATCTGACCCACACATGATCGGTATGCGCTAACCCACACAGGATCACTGAGTGATGATCCACATAGGATCGGTATGGTCTGACCCACATAGGATCACTGAGTTCTTAACCACACAGGATCTGACCCACACAGGATCGCTTGGTACAAATATCTATATGTTCTGTAACCATCCTCTGTGTCACTACTAGCTACTAGGTCTCCACAGACTGTCTTATCGCCTCTGGAAGGATCTGCTCCACAAGCTACTGGTCAAAATCCATCTGTCAAGAAGTCCCTAATAGATCTATCTCAAAGTTCGGCCTCATCATATGGGTCTCAATGCAATAGACGACGCGTCAATCGGACGCCCAGTTTATGAGTTATCAGCATTTTTGTCCTGGGAGCTCGGTTGGATTCATGTACGAACCAACCTGACCGTTACTCAACTATACATCGAACTCCAATGGGGTATACTCAATGGGAAGGCTATGAACCAAGAATACCGGCACCTCTGACAGTTCGTCAAATGGACGTCTGGTGCCAAAGAAAATGGCCCATGAAGATAATGGGTCAGTAATGGCCCCGGGTCCAGTCTGACCCGGTCGGATCGACTCGGCCAAACCCAGTCTGGGTGGAAACGGTATGGGTCGACCCAGTCAGACTCGTTGGGTCTGACCTGGCCCATTGGATGGGTCATCTCGCTATGTTTTGATTCGGTCCACTGGGCTCGGCCCAATGGACCGTCAGAGAGGTTCATCCCAGTAGTGGCCATGTAGGCGGCTCGGTAACTCAACCTAGGAGGCTGGACTGGTTCGGCCAGTGACACCGCAGGGGACGCCGTGGGTTGGCTCAGAAAGCCGGTTGCTGGGTGGCCATCAGGTAGGCTGCACGGGGTGCGGGTAGGCCGGCTGGGCCCCTGCAGGCCGCGGGTGCACCGGGCAGGGTGTCGAGGGGCCGGGGTGGCCGTCGGTGGGGTGTGGAGGCGCTGAACTATGCGCTGGCGGGGCGCAGGGCCACCGGGCAGTGCGATGGCGGGGCGCAGAGGCACCGGGCAGCGCACTGGTGGGGTGCGGGGGCACCAGGCAGCGCGCCTGGGGGCGCGGATAGAGCGTCGGGGCGCCGTGGGGGCGGCGCGGTTCACGGAGGCCACTGGTAGTGTGGATCTTGTTCATCGTCTTCTTCATCGTCTCCTCTTTTCCAAGCCGTCATCATCAAAAAAGAACAACAAAGGCAGGGTCAGACCATGTTCGTGAGGCCCGAGCCCTCCTTGTTACGGTGATAGAAATTGGTGATTCTCATACCATATCTTTGTTTGATGAAGAATTAGTTTTATAGTAAAAGATAAAAAAACACAAAAACTCCCTACCTTGAATTCGGTGATCGATGACGGAGTCGTGGAAGGCCGTCTTCATTCCGTCAATGTTGGTGGAAGAAGAGCTTGAAAAACACGAGTCGAGATGACTTCGTCTACGTTCTTCATTGGTGGTAGTGCTTCTCTTTCTTTCCCTAGTTGAAGAAGGATGAATACGGCGTTCATCGTTCTTTGTTCTTTGTGGGCAATGGTTCTTCGTTGGAGAAATAATTCTCCAAGGGTTGGGTGTCGCATCTCTTTGCCACCATTTTCCCGATTAAAGAAGTCGTCCCAAAACCTTCGCCCAAGCTACCTTTATATAGAGAGGGAGGGTTTTTCTAAAATTACATTGGCACGTAATTCACACGGTAGAATTAATTAACCTGGGTCTAACAAATTAATTGCACGAGGGGTGTCACAATTAATTTGGAGGATGTCAAGAGGCTCCCCTTAATTAATTCACAGGCGTTGGCGCAATTAATTAAGGTAGATGCCAAAAATTCAAAGAGGAGATTTTGGCCATTAAAAGGGGTGGTGGTGACACCATTAATTAGGGGAGTTGAGAGGTTATGGTCTCCTCACATTAATAAGGGTTGGCTGGCCTCGTATGGTCCCCACCACCTTTAACCTCACATGGGAGATTGGGTTTGGGTGTGCCCCACCACCATAACCTCTCATGGGAGGTTAAGGTGTGGCGGTCCCACCACCAACTCCCAAGTGGAGGTTCCAACTACCTGCACTCACATGGTGCCTGTAATAAAATAATGTTTGGCTACATTTTATTTTATTATTTTTTATAAAAAGCTGAAAAACTGACTTTTATTCCTGAGCATCCACCGTCAAGGTGAAAGTATTCTTAAGAGAATATCGGCACTGCAAGTTTAATGGTGCCCTTGGATTTCAATTCCATGCAAATGTTCAAAAGTTATAAAACTTCGTTCGCACGTTTACTGAATATACCCGAAAAAAAGTTTGGGAAATTATTATCCGTTACCCTCGACCCACTGCGGTCGAGGTTAGGCTCTACCTAGGTAAAACACGCCCCAATGAACCCAACGGTACTCTTGGATTTCCAATCCGAGTTACTGTTTAGATGTTAAGAATTTTACAATAAAATAATTGTCACTTAATTATTTTATTTACGGCCAAAAACTAACTTTCTCTGGTGGCCTGCACTAGCCAAAGTTAGTTTTTTCATAAAGAATACATACCCTCACGAGTTCATCTGTGGTCTCAGATTTTTAATCTGAGTTACCATTCGTGAGTTATAAGCATTTGAAAAATAAAATAACTTTATTTAATTATTTTATTTACGGTTATGCCATTTTTGGGTTTTCTCATAGGAAGTCCACGCAGACTAAACTTAAGTCACGCCTAGGGTAAACCCACCATCCTGAGCACAATGGTGCCCATGGATTTCTGATCTGAGTAACCGTTTAAGATCTATTCAACTTTTTCAGGAAAACTGCTTATGCATGTTAATTTAAGCTTAACAAAACTTCGACGGATCATTCTGGGCACTCCGGGCCTCAACATTGTGTGCCATCTGATTTCATGGACTCGTAAAATTACTCATATAAATAAAAAAAGTTACATGGAAATTCCGGGTCTTTACACTACAGGACTTAGTAGGAGTGGTTTTTATGGGAGAAAAATACAATGTAAGAATGTTAAAAATAAAGAGGAAATTTTATATTCACCAATTTACGTGATATATTATTTTTAATAAATAATTAATCTTAGATTAAAGAAGTAAATAAGAATATGCTAAGATTGACCTATTTTTATGAATATACATAGGGATTCCATTTATAAAAATGTAGTTCAATATTTTTTTGTTTACAAGAAATTGATGTGATTTTATCATTGGTTTTTTGGGATAAAACTATACATTGATAATAATTTTTGTATATAAAAAACATTATTAGTTAATTATTATTTGGTTGAGTATATAAATAGTCTATAATGAAACATATTCACACTAATAAAACTTCTAACCTCCATTATAATTCTATTTTGTATTGTAATATTCTATAATCATGTTTTGATGAATGCATTTGTAGAACACTCACCCTAATATATACCTCACGAAAGATGTATATATTAAAAAAATAATGTTTGGTTACATAAATGAATTCAAATAAGGTACGATAGTTAAAAATATCTAATTATATATTTAACCAAGCATATTTATCATCAAAATTTTGTTTGATGAATCCACGAGGATGATGTTTATATTATAAATTAATGTAATCTATATTTTATTATGTTTTTATTGGGACCATTATTGTTTTTAAAATATAATATAAAGATAACATATGGAAAATATATGTTATGTACTATAGTTTAATACGAATAATATTATAGAATTTAACTAAGAATGACTAAAATTTTCAACAAATGATATAGGGAATAAAGTATCATTAGATATATAATGTTACATAAAACTAGTCATAGTATATACATTAGAAATTTATAGAAATTAATAGATGGAAAATTTTATGAATGAATTGATTCAGATGACACATTAGATGTATAATATCTATGGGGATGTGTGAAATCATAGGAGGATATTCTTAAAATTAATAAAATTCTATAGGATTACTTTGTTAGAATATATATAATATATAATAATATATACATACTTTTAATGCATCTTAAGTAGAGTTTGAAATGGGAAAATATATAACATGGACATGGGACTATAGGGGTTACAGTTAGAACTATCAAATAGTAATTAAGAAAGTACAAAGGATTAGTACCTGGTATTTGGAGAATTTGAAATACAAGAAGTCCAGGGGAAATAGAAATTGTTTCATTAAAGGATAAATTTCATATTATTTTTAACTGTGATTCTATTTAAATATTAAATAAAATCATATTATATCTGGTGAGATACATAGCTATGAAGATCAAGTATGTTTTACCTTATGATGATGCTTAAAAAGTATTTTCAATAATTATTTGTTTAATATTTTATAATTTTTCAAAGATATTAATTTATATAATAATATAAATATTATGATGAACATGTGAGTTTTATTAGACAAGATTTTAAACTTATGATAGAATCAAAAAGAAAAATACCTGGTTACATAACTTCTTCACGGAATTTTTAAAAAGTGTGAAGTCATAGTAAGAAGGATAATTACATGAGAATGTGTACTGCTTAGCTACTTTACCCATAACACTAAAAAAAATATTTTTATAAAGCGAGAGATAATAAATATTTAATATGTAGTTTTCTCTATAGTAAGTGGGAATCTATTGGAGCTGGTTCTTTAAAACCAACTGAACTTTGATTTTTGATTTCAAAAATATTTTATTAGTTAATCATTAATCAGTATCTTATCACACAATGAATGTTCATCAATGTAACACTAATTTTATAATGTTCACATAGTATTTTTTACATAAAAATTTTATCAAAATTTCATCACATGTTATCCTTAATTTATATTATAATATTTTTAATAATTTGTATTATGGTCTAGATTCCATCTATCTGATAAAATAAATTTGATGTTTTCATTATCTGGTGTTTTAAGTTCATGAGAATGTGAGACTTTCTCACATGGTAAATTCCAAGAGAGGAGGTTGTAAGAAATGAATAACTAATAGTAATTACACATTTCATATATGTAATTGGAGATTCATGTTCTTGTATTTTTTATTGGTACTTAAACATTATATTATTGATAGTCTATATCATTGACATTTTACTTCAATGAATGGATAAAAACTATAATGACGCATGATTTAGGTTAGATAATAAATGTTGGGTTTTTCATATGTGATATGGAATTAACTAAATAAGTAATGTTAGAATATATCCCCTCTTAGAAAATAGATGTATATATCTTTATACAATTGATTGAAATTGAATTATCAAATTAAATTAATGCTTGTGGGGTTTCATGGAAGGGTTCATTCAAGGTAGTCAAATAATAATAAATCAAGAATATAAGTTGATAATAGAAGTATTAATCTTACTTGATGATATTTTAGGGGATATATTATAATATAATCATTAGAATTAAGTTTTTCTCATTGTGAAATTATCTTCTTTTTCAAAGGGTTCCATGATGTGTTGCTAGATGTTTATCAATTACATTACATAAGTTCACAAAATGACACCTAGAATGTTGCATAGAGGGACAAACACTATGTCTCTATATTCTGAGTTAAATTCTTTTTTAATTTAATATTAAGAATAAATTTTATTATTATTCATTAAAATAATAATTATTCAAGTACCATTAATTATATAAATTCATTCACTAGTAATACTCATGTTTAGAATGTGTGAGTAGAATTATATCTGTTGTTTATTTTTCATAAGAAAATAAAAAATATATATTCATTAACGTGTTTAGTGAATATAATATTTATTCTTTGGTATAATTAATATAATTTTTATTATTTATTAAACATAAAATTTTAATTGAATAAAGATATATTACTCAATGTTTGATAAATTACTAGGAGTATTGGCATGTCATGTTAATGGAATTAAAAAAATAATATAATTTTTAACAACATTTAAATAATAAAAAAATTATTTATTTAAAAAATAATATTTATATATCCGTGAGTCTTGTGAGAGTAATGAAATATAATAATAATAATAATAATAATAATATAATTATTATTACATGACATTGGGTCACATAGAATAAAAAAATTGATATTAGACTGTATTTGAATTACTAATCATTTAACCCTAAGTATATATTCCATATTATATCATATTTATGGATTGATAACCAGTGTAGATAATATGAATTATATATAGATATTTAAAACATGTCTTTGATAGAATATCATAAAAAATACCACATGAATGTTGAGATATCAGTTTCCTCCTACCTCTCAAAAACAAAAAGAATATGACAAAACCAATTTTTTGAACAATAGTAATCATTATGTGGTAAATTTCCAACCATTTATAGCACATAGAATACCAATGGGGGCTTACAAGAATCATGGAGCTTGTGTGCATACAACTATATGGATTGTATATTTTTATTACTCAATACAATGATGGTGTAACTTATGAAGAAACCAAAATTATCATCTACAAAAAAAAGTAGAATTATCATTATAGAGTAATAATTTTTTTAAAATTAAAAATAAATTAAATGTGAAAATATTTTCTCTCTTAATATCCTAAGGTATCATTTTCATGTTACTAAAATATTATTTATTGAAATTAATAAAAAAAATTGTTTGTAATGATCCCAACTATCTTCTATTGTTCCCAAGATCATTCAACTATTTTTATATAAAACATATGATGTATTTTTGATTTATTTACATGAGCATTATCATGTGCTGATGTATATAATGATTGTTTTTTATTTGTTACTGACCCTAAGAAAGTATGTAAACCTTATTGATAATGAAATTAATATTTCCTAGAATGGGGTAGGTATGAGTAATGCAATGAATATAAAAAAGATTATTATGATTCCACATTTAATATTCTTTTGAAGCATAAATATTGGGAAGGGGTGGTATGCGTGGAACCATGAATGAATGTTTATTTTCAAATTGAGTGTTCTAGTGAATTCACATGGGTCTATTTTTTTCAGGAATTTTGAGTGAATATGTTATAATTATTTTATTTCCTGAGAATAAATGTAGATTTAATATTCATATGTGTTAAGGTTTCTATAATTCAATTAAAATTTTAAGGTAAGGAAATATATACTGTTTTGTACATGTTAATAATGTTTTAGAGAATGATATAATAGGGATTAATTATAATGAAAATTGATCTTTGTGAATGAAATGATAATTTTTATGATGTTGAAATATTTAAAGGAGGATATTGAACAAATTAACAAGACATATTCATTGGATTATGGGAAATTAATAGACCATAAGATGGGGATGAATCAAGTTTTTATCTAATTTAATGTTTTCCTTGACCATAATTTCCCCTTTTTGGATCATATTCCCTCATTGGATGTAAAATTTGAATCCCTTAATCTATTTATGGAAATCTTATAAAGAAAAAAATACATTGGATGAAATTTAATTCAAAATAAAATTAAATTTTGATTTTACATTCTTCACTCAAAATAGGCTTCGACATAAGATCACACACTGAAATATAGTTAACATAAAAATATTAACTATAGTAACATTATGTGCATAATACTTTGGTCATGGTATCTCCTTTCAAAAACCTAGTACATTTTGAAATATTTTTGGATGGATCGCTACTTCCATAGTATGTCTTCCTCTATTTCTCCTCTATAAAAAATTTATAGATGTCCTTCATTGTTATATATATTGGAGGGTCAATCCTTATTTTATAAAATTATAGGAATCCCTCATATCAATGTAAGGTTCAAATTCCAAATGCATATAGAATTCATGCTTTGGTACTTTATTAAGATTATACTTGTTTTTATTGAAGTACATCAATTCTAGATAGACCAGATTGTTGAAAATAATTGAATTAATTCTTATCACCCAAAACATAGTGGTATCTACAACATCAAATTAGAATAATTTCAAACATAATTTATCCTTAATGAACTCCACATTCAATAATCATATATTGTAATATGGTTACTCTATTTAATTCACCTAAAATGTGATGAATAACTCGATCTCACTTAAGTTTTTTAAATTTACATCATTCTTATATTATCCATTGTGCATAAACGAATATTCAATATTTTTCTACCAAATTGAGGACTACGATATAAATTTATTATAAATTATCCTAATTCTAAACCCCTTTGATCTATGGTTTTTATTGATTATATGTATCAAATCCTATATGTTTATTCCAGATGTCCCAAATTATTAAATGTTTTCATAAAAGTACAATTAAGATGTGTCAGCCCTCTAAATCTTGGGAACAATCTCATGTTTTATAAATTTAGACCAAAACATAATTATTTTTTATGAAATGTTAAATATAAATGTAAATCCCACATTTTTTATTTTTAATGCCTTATTTTCACCCATATTGTGACATTGAAGCCATCATTATGTTGGGAACTTTATCATAATAGCATATCCACAATGCCTAGATAGAATCTAATTTAAAACATGCAATGTGATTTCCATATCATGTTGAATCATTTTTTCATTTTAACATCATGATCTTCATTATGATGAAAATCATTCATCTATAGATTATCTATATCTATAACAAAATTCTATGGACTACAACTCATGGTAAAATTAATATATTCAAAAGATATCCATATTTTATTTTTAAAGGCACATTCTTTATCTTTTTTTGATTTTGAATTATTTCATCTAGGAGTTCCTATTACTCTTTGATTCCTTTCATCCATTTTTTACCAATATAATTCCAAATATACATGTTTAAGGACTATATTGTGACTTCAACCCTCACCCTAACCTTTATGTTTTTCTTACATAATTTTTTAGGGGAATTTTCCCATACAACAATAAAACACTATCTATTTTAAACTATAGAATACTCTTATGTACCAAGATTAATGGAATTTCCACACCCATTGTAGTGTGAGATTATCTTACCTAACCAAAATACCCCTATTTTTTCCCAAATAATGTTATAAAAGTTCTCAATTCTTCACTCACCCTAATATGTTGAAGAATAATAATTGAATTCATCATAATTTTAAAAATATTATATCAAACATTACACCCAACCACTTTATGATTATATTAATGATTTAAAAATCCATGCATAAAAATGTATTTCAACTTTGACATGTTATTTTTTCCATGTAGTCATCAAAATATTGACCTCATATATTTAAAATACAATGAAATATATTTCAATTACGTGTATCCATCACTAAATATGGTTCCTATGTATGGTAAAAACACCAATCTTAATCTATGAATCATTGAAACTCACTGTTACTCTATTTATTATCAAAATTAATGGAATATCATCAAAATAAAATAATTATTGATCAATAAAAACCCATATATTATTATTTATTATTTAGACCTTAATTCTATAAATAAGTCTATATATATATATTGGGTATTCCAATCACTCCCCCATTTTCAATAAAATGAAAATGGTTTTTTTCTAGATATTTTTTGCATTATTATATCCATGTTTTTCTATTAATGTATCAAGGTACCATAATTGGATAGTGTTATTTTAGTTATTTATAATTACTATAAAGTTATTACCTTTTCTAACTAATCATTTTCATAGTATCTTAATCTTCTCTACTACCCCCTTTGCAATATAAAACATTCACTATTTTTATCATGAATGAGTGGTTTATAATCCTCTTTTTTTCCAATATATCTTGGAAGTATACATTTATGGGACTACCTAAATTCTAAACCTTGATATATTGATATATTCATTTATATACACTATAAAGAACTATAAATTTACAACTCAATCATCACTTTTAATAAAAATAAAAAAAATCAGAGAGTCAGTATACCCCCTTTGGAATTAAAATCTTCTCCTATATTTTAATTTCAATAACTGACAATAAAAACTCTATGAAGTATCAACAACATTAATGTTATATTTATAACCATCAATATCATTACACTAGTATTTAATCACCATCTACTCCAACTTTTACTTGATCATTAACGCCAATTATGGGGAACTGATGTTTTCTAAACCTTTTTCCATGTTCACTATTAGTAGAGCTTCATCTTGTACTCATTATCATCTCTCCATTAATAATGAAACTAAAAATAAAAATATATGAAAAATAATTACAAATAATGTTTTAAATTTAAGTAAACCTTCAAATGTGTCATAATTTAAACAATGTTTTATAATATGTGAATTTACCACATGGAATTGAGTAATTAACAAATCATATAGTTGTACTATATTAGAACTCAATGTGCAGAACCTATGTTTTAGCCAGTAAATTTATTTTTTTCCCTCTCGCTCACATAAATTGATAAAAACATTAAACTTGACCAATTAATTTCCTTAATATGAAAATCTCAATGATCTCAATCTCACATATAGAACATTTTTAGCGAATAAACCAATTGCATTCCATATGTTTGTGTCATATTATATGTTTATCTAATTGATACAACTTGTTTTTATGACACATGATAAACCATTATATCCTTGATATTTTCCTATAATAATTTGATCTATTATATATATATATATATATATATATTTGGGTATCAACCTTTTAATCATTATCATTTACACCCCTCAACTTTAATTGGTTCTAAAACAACTTTTTGTCCCTAAAATCCATCCTTGGAGAATTTCTTCCATAAAAATTGAGTATCGTGAAAACCCATTAGTTGATACCACATTTTGAGATCACAAATACATGTTACAATGATCATCATGGCCATTAATACTTCTTTTAATCCATGATGGTTCAATACCCCTTGGAATATAGACTGCTTTCCCATTTTTATAATCATATTTGGCTAAAATATCACATGAAAACATAGGTATGGATTCAAACTAAATTTAATACCATATTATAATATTTAAAAATTAAACTATATTGAATTATATATTAAAAAAGTTACAACTTTAGTTTCTCTTATCCTGCTTAATGAATCATATTTTACTTTGAAATCACTAGTTGTTTCGCTAAAACCAACTATAACTTTAGATATAGACATGATTCCCATTATAGATTATTTTTCATTAATATTTGTTCCAGAATTTACCTTAATTCCTATCATATTTTATAATATGAACATCCTATGGATTCTATCCCCCCTATAAAGATGAGTCACAATAATCCTCAGATATTACTCTATAGTTTATCAGAAGATGGGTACATAATGATATATTAAGGTAGAGGTATATAGTTGTTATTGATGAACTAAACCTTTTTAACCAAATCACATCAAAGAATTAATATTTTTATTTCTTTCATTACCAAATATTCAAATTTCATTTTAGATAATTTCCTTCGATTCCATTATCATCTTTAGCATGGGTTTCAAATCTATTGTTAAAATTATGACACTCATGCAGGTTTCTCACAGTAACTATTAATCTTTGAAAAATTTTCAATTAATTATCCACCATATGAGGTATCTTCAACCATTACATTCCTCTTTCATGTATAGGGGTTTGATCTACTTCTTTCCTCTCTTATAGCCCTTCAATATGGGAATTTTGGTGATAGTTCTTGGTGTTTTTTGTCGCATATTTGTTTTTGAAAAATTACTTTGATTCACTCCTTCCTGCATTTTAATTTTAATCTCCCCTTAAGATGGATCAATTATACTTCCATCATATCTTGATAGAATCATCCAAATTAGATGAAGCTTCTACTCAGCCCCATTAGAAGAAATCCCAAGATGATGTTTGCCTATTACGGCATGTTTATTTGAAGAAGGTACATCACATCATGGTTTCTTCTATAGTTTTCATTAAATTTAAATTAAACTAATTATGTAGTTTTTGTTTTTTGATAGGTATTTTTTAGGGCGGTTATGTGGGTCCACATTAATCCCTCTATGGGGTTTTTCATGGTTTTAGTGTGACATGGCCTTCCAATGCGTTTTTAGTGTTCATGAAAAATGTAATTAATTTAAATTCAAATATAATTTGATTTAATTAAGTATAATATGATTGTTATTAATTAATTAATGATGTTCGGTGTTAGTTAGAGGATCTGGATGGCTAGGTAATCATGGAAGAGACTATAATGGCATTGGAAGTGGCTATCAGCCTTTGGAAAATAAATTTAACAATATTTAATGGTGGTAGTATATCCTTAGTAAATTCCATATGTATTTTTTTATATTGTCTATATTCATGTGGGTGTGTGGCCTCACAAGAATAATTATGGACTGGTTGTTATTGAATTTCTATGTTTCTATTAAATTATAAATTTACATTAAATTTATTAGATTACATAAAATAATTTGAATTAGACAAATTTTTTAGGGCCCCATTAGACCCTCATGTAATGGAGGTTTCACTTCAACCACCATTGGCTATGACATTGATGATTAATAAATACTAGTGGCATATTTTAGAAGACCTGTTATATATATTTTTAATTGGTGGGTGAGTACCCATCTCCCTATGGTATATAAAAATAGGGTGAATATGCCATGTAGATTCATTGTGTTTAAGTTGGGTGTGAGGAATGACCTAGTGATGCAGAGAAATGTTTGGGTGTATTAAGATCCATTAATCAAATGATGCAAGAAGGATTATAACCTTGGGTCCAATGAGGCCAGATGTTAACATTAAAGATGTTGAGGGATGATATTTCATTCAAGCATTAGGCATTGTCCCATGAGGTGATTTTAGAATGAGGATATTGAGTGGGATTCCTCTATTGTAGTGATGTCTTATGTAATGACAAGATAGGTCACATATTGAGAAGTCCCATCATATATTGAGTAATGATTTAAGATTATTTAAATATGTGGTTATGCTAAAAATAATTTTGTGTGGTATGGAAAACATCCTCAAGATGTTGATAATGTATGTAATATGTCTTGGGGTGGGAATGGTGTGTCATAAGATAAAACACCCATATGAAAAGTTATCTCAATGGGGTTCATCACATGCTATCTTAGTGGGGATCCATCAGTCGAGATTCATGGAATGAGGTCTAATGGGGGTCCTTCTATCTACTAAGGCATGGATGGTATGGTATACTTGAGTGAGTTAGGCTCTAGACATATGACACTTTTTTGCTTTGTCCTTAGTATAAATTATTATAAGAATTATTCACCATATAAGGAAACCCCTATGGGAGTGGTATGTGATATTGGATGGGTATCCTAGGGATTGTAGTTAGGATATTAAAAGTTTCTCATCCCATGATATCTTGTTTTGGATATGTTGTGGTACCCATGATAAACCTCCCTTTTTTTAAGTACAATATGGGTTGAGACCCTGATATAAATTGGATGGGTTGAATAGTTAATTTGGGGAAATATTTTATGCTGAAGTGAGGCATGGTGTTGGAGTAGGGACTTATTTTAATTTTATTTTATTTTTCTTTTATATATGGATAGGATAGTAATGTGTTTATGTTGAGAAATTTTGATTGTGTTTTATGAGGTATTTCATTTTGTATAGGATGCTCAGTTTTTATATTTTCCCATGTACTCTTATATTTATGATATTTTTGTATTTATTTGTTATTGTAAACTCAAATATATGGGGTACAGTCTCCCACCGGTTCCTTTATAGATCTTTTTTGGGATTTTGTACCCTCTTTAGTATAATGAGGTGCACCTGAGGTATAGTGGAAACTGTCTATACGATAACCTGTTTGGGGACTAAGGTGGAGGGATGTTACAAAGTGGTATCAAATATATTTAATATTGTATCACTAGTAGAGATATGGTTTTTAGGAGATACAGTAATGTGTTGGAGCTTGTTATGGATACCTAGATAGTGTTCATTAACACCTTTTTCTATAGGAAGTACAGGTTACCGTGGATGGGACTTATATTCTTGATATGTAATGGTACAGTTTTATATGATTCTCTCCTCTTGTGATGCACATAATGTCTAAGGAATATGATTTATTATGGATTCCATGATCATGTCCTATTATAAAGATATCTATTTTGGATTTTAATCTTAGATATTAGAATAAAGAGATCTCTCATGCCTCATAAGTTTTCATGTAGTACTCACATGACATGTATAGAACTACTATTATGTATCTTTTAATTGATGAGAGGTTCAATTATTTAATGTTTAAGTAACTTCACTTACATAATTTTCCCTTATAATCTCTTGGTGAAAATCTACTCATTTAGCCCAACACATATGTATATTTTCTTCTAATGATAAGTTAGGTGGATCCATAATAAGACACTTACTGCTGATGATAGTATAATATCACGGTGTAGGGGACATGAGCAAGACCAAATAGAAGAGTGAGGAAAATTATTCATTTGTGGGAAACCCCAAGGGGATTATTATTTTTTGAGTTTTATTAATTAATGTTTTAGTAACATCCTATATGGTGTTTTCCTATAAATCTAGAATGGAATTATTATTAACTGATCTAGATACTTTTCCCCCTTAAGAACAGATCATCTAGGATTATTTCATTAGTTGTGGTGATTTTGAATGATGAGATTATTATTTTGGGGTGATTAATCTATTTGGTATATGCTTGGTGAGAATCAATTCATGTTGTGATGATGAGTATTTATGAAATGAATTTGATAGATATGTAGACCTAGGGATGAGTTTTTTAGATTGTCTGATTCTATTAGTTTTATTATGTCCTAGGTTATGACCTACATGATACATAACTAGGAAGTCTATGTCAGAGACTTAGAGACCATTGGATTCAGCTTCAATCTTCTATGAGTCGGTTTTTAGAACATTGGGGGTGTGGGTGGATTCTTGTGACATGGAAAAACTTTTTATAGTGGATATACATGCACATGGAATGAAAAAAACAACATTCTATAGAGTATTGCTAGTAATTTCTGAAAATTAGAAAAGATAAATTGAATGAGTTTCACAAACATTTGAGTATGTTTTTCTATGTTAGAGCCATACTAGAATTTACTATGTTCATTTCTAGAATTAATTGAGGTATTCCATGCCTTGGTTATGTGTAATTCCTTTCATGATGGAAATATGTGATGGCTGTAATCAGGATGAAGACCAATGAGTTTGTATATGTATCATATTGGCATAGTATATTAGGATCCTAATGATGTTGTACACTTGAGGAGAGGATAGTTTAAAGATATTTGGTGGGTAATGAACTAATATCTAGTTAGGGGTGTTAACCATAATTTTAGGTGAATATAAGTGGATACAATTTATGGGGATTCCATAACCCATGATCATGTTATATGTTTTCATTTGAGTGGATCATAGGTAAAATATGGTTTGGCCACCTGAGTATTTTTATTCTATGATGGATGGGGTTTGGTAAGTGGTGATAGAGTTTTAAAATAGTGAATTAATGATAGTTTACTCCAATTATGGGGAGAATAATGTTGGATATGGGTGGCATGACCATGTGATCTATGGGTCATTAGAGTGTGGGATCGATTGTTGGATGACAATTATGGTAGTTGGATGATGTTAAAGAAATATATCCAAAATAAAATGAATAATTTTAGAGATTTCTAGGTATAGACACATATGAGTTATTTTATTGAGACTCTGTGTTGCCTTTAGGCTCTTCGAAAGTTTATAATTGGCTGAAGATGATTGGATTTTGTATTCATTAGTGTTATTGTTTAGAGAATGGTGAAACATTTGGTTGTTCGAGGAATCAACTATATACTAGTTCACCAGCAAAGGACTAAAAAGTATTATTGATGAAATTGTTTGTTATAATATGGAAGCCACATTATATTTGTCATTTTTGATATGACAAGAATGTTTTGGGCATTATATAAGGCATATCGATGAAAATATGGAATTCTTGTGTTGTTTATGGATGGTAGAGGTATGTAATTTCTATATTGGTGTTTGGAAATGAGGAATGAATCTAGTATTTTAACTGTTTTATTGTGTATATATAAGGTAGTATGTTAGAAGTTATGCTGAGAGGTACGACAGACAACTAGAAATAGGATATGACTAGCATTTCAGGCTGGTGCATGCACTGTGGTTTGAGAGTCAGTTGTTACGAGATTAGCACCTTCATGGGTAACATCATTAGCCAAAAAAGTAGATATATTATGATACATTAGTATATCCAGAGGGAAAATAATGGGTGAGTTCTATCATACTATTTTTTGAGTTATTTTTTTGGTGGATCATGTTTTGGAAGGTTGAGCACCTTCTGTTGGAAACCAGAATCTAGTAGAAAAATAGGAATATAGGATTGGAACCTGATTGGTGTAAGGGGATTGATGTAACAAGTATGTCAGGTATGTAGTAGGAACCCTTGATGGGGTTTCATGGGGATAAGAAGTTCTAAGGTGGGGAGGTTTTATGATATCATGACCTTATGGGTTGGAATTTCCTGAAGTAATTTGAACGTGTCAATTTAGTGGACGATCCAAATATTAAAATGTGTTTTAAATACAAGTTTTAATGTATAGATCATTTCAACATGATATTTTGGAAATGGAAAGGTGGTAGAGAGTTATCTCAGGTTCTCAGTAGGGACCTAGGAAGGGATGGTTTTGTAGTTTCATCATGTGATGCTTCCAGTAGGCCACCAGACAGTTATCACAATCGGCTTTTTAGTGGGTATATAATAGCTATCTCGTGGGGTTAAAATGGGGGAAACTACTCCCCTAAATAATTTATGCGTGAATCCACATTCATTCTATTTTCATCTGTCAAATGGAATTGGGTTTAACATCCCTTATTTCTACTATTTGATACCCTTAAATATGAAGATGTTTTTGGTAGTTCTGGGACTTTTGAGGTACAAAATTGGATTTAAAACCCCCCATTAATTCCATCTATCATCTATTTTAATCTTCCTCTTCTATCAAACAATTCATTTATTCTTATTCAATCAAATATCAGTGGCATTTTATGAATGGGGTGAGGATTCCACTCATCTATCATAGATAATATCCCAAGATGACGTCCACCGATTTATGCTTATTGATTAGATAATGATTCATCACACAATGAGATTATCTATAGATTCCATTAAATTAATGAGACATTTATTTTCGAATTAACATTATTTTAATGAATTTTTCATGAGGTGGTGCTGACATTTATCTACGAACATCCATTGGGTTTTTGTTCATGGTTTCACCATGACGATGCATTCCGATGTGTTTTTAGTGTTTATGCCTATTTGAATTAAGTTGAAATTAAAACGATTTTTTACTAAATTAATTATAATATCAATATAAATAATTAATTCATGATCTTGAGTGTGAGTTTGATCCCCATGATGGTAGGATGATCATGTGCAGGACTGGACATGCCATAGTAGTGGATTCTGACCATTGGGAAACCAATGAGAAAATATTTTAGTGGAGGTAGGTTGTTTGTGGTACATAACCTATTGATTTTGTTATAATGTTTAAATTCCTGTGGGTGTGCGACCTAGCATGAAGGTAGATAGATTTATTAATACTTAATTTCCTAAATTTAATTCTAAAAGGTAATTTAAATTATATTTTTTTGTTTATATGAAATATTTGGAATTGGAAAAAGTGATTAGGCCCATGTTGGACCCTTGTGCACTATCTGCTTCACCCGAGACACTGATGGAAATGCCTTGATGATAAATTTTTACTAGTGGTATAATATATTATCTTAGTTATATCTCTATTTATAGGATGATCTTAATAATTCCCTATCTCAAGGATGTGACTTCAATGTGTGTAGACCACGTATAGAATTGGTGGTTAGTTGAGTGTGAGGACCAACCTATTAATAATCATGAAGGAGTGATAGAATTTAGATACAACACTCCAATGATTCTATAGGGGGTTTATCCTTGTTGATTATGTGGTCAAATTTTGAGAATGAAGATGTTGAGTTGAGGGATTTTCTTCAATCATTCAACATTGGCCAATTAGATCATTTGTGGTTGTTGATCTAGAGCGGGATTCCTCCATTGTAGTGATAACCTAGGAGACTCCTATGGGTTACATATTGTGAGATAGCCTTGATTTGTCATACATGGTGATGAGTATAGATGATCATGGGTGTCACCCTCAAACTGAGATCGATTTTATAACAATATTTTTTCCCTGAAAAACAATGTCACACTCTAAGGAGTCATACCATGGTTTGAGTAATGGGTTAGGATAATGACCACCCCTATTCATATACTATTTCATGATGTGTTTTATGGAACTCATCCTTGAGTCCTCAATAATGAATGAAATATTCTCTTAGGGTGGGTGGGGCATGTTATAAGAGAAACCTCTCATGTAGGATTTTTTTAGTGTGGGTCTCCACGTTCTATTCCATCGATGGTATGTTTGTGGGGGATCATGGCCTATGATCTACTATAGGTTAGCTATATGGTGAGTAACAGATAGTCTAGTATATTAGGGTGATCTTGGTTCCTGTTCAGTGGCACTAGTGGGATTAGTCCTTAAATGAAATGATTATAGGGATTGCACACCATATAAGGAAACAGTCATAGGGTAAGTATTCGAGATTGGTTTGGGAGACCAATAATTAGAGCTTGGATATTCATCTTGGTAAATTACATGCTTTCCTAGGGAGTCTTTCATGGGGCCTCATAGTTTGTCATCCACTTAGGAGCATGTGATATTCTAATGCATTGTTGTTTTGTTATATCAAAGTGAGATTGTCTTTAGGTCAATGATTAATTTGGGATTTCATCTGGATGAGAAATCTATCGTAAGGGGAGGTCCATGATATTATTGGAAAAAATCATATAATCATTAGTAGTGATTTTATGGTTGGAAAAGTATTATGACTTCCTTAGAGATAACCTGGCCTCAGGCTGAAGCCGTAACATCATGAGATTTTGTGATATTATTTTTTAAAATATATTAAATCATTCCTTATATTTCTTATTACTTGACACACTAATTTTATCATGAATTACATCAAAAACGCATTTTTTCATATGTAACATGAAACACTGATCTTATGTTTCATTGCACATAACAATAAGTTTAAACGAAACCTATCATATTATTAAAAAATTATTGTTTAATAGTTATCACCTTGAAATAGAAATGAAATGTATGAATATGATCACCTAAATTATAAAAAATTATTTCTTAAAAATTTATATAAAATTATTTATTTCGATGTTAATTAATTAAATATTAAATGAAAAACTATTGAAAAATAATGGTATACTTTTTATGAAAATAATTTTTTTTCACACAAACATATTTAATATAAATAAATTAAACAAATAAATTTATTTTAATGATTTTGATGAAATATATATTATGTATTATATAAAATTGTTATTATTCATCTTATGTGTTTGTTTGACAATAGATACTAATAAATCCAATTTTACAATTAAAAATTCCTTTTTCTAAAATGTAGTTATGTCATTTTGGGTGAATGTATTTTAAAAATTCATTTTACCACATTTATAAAATTTATATGATAAAATTAAATTGATTTTAGAATAAATAATATAAAAATTATATTAGGGTTAATATTTTGGATTATTTTGGAACGTTTTTATTTTTTATCATTAGTGAAAAAACTGAATTTTAATTAAAAACTCATTTAGTTTCTTTATAAGGTCAAATTATGTTTTAATATAGTTTTAATTAAAACCTAGTTCCATTATAATTAAATTAGTCCAATTTAGGTCATTTAAACTAATTTAATAATGAATTTTTATATATAAACTATGTAAAGGATTGATCATTTTCTCCTTAACAATAGGCTTTCTCATCGCTTCTACGGGATTAATTTTAAATTAATATTTCTCACAATATGAATTTAGTTTGAGAAAATTGATTACATATTTGTAATCATTGTAATTTATATTATCTAATAATTTCAAATTAAAATTTACCATAATGATTAGTGAAAATAGTTCAAAATATTTACTCTGATTAAGGATAAAAACGGGGTTTTTACGCTTGTGTAGAAATTAATTTCTTCATACAAATAGGATTTTTATTTAATAAATTTTATTTCATTTTTAGAATAAGTTGTCTTAATTTATATAAAAAATATAATTTTATTTTTATTCTTAATGGATCGATTATCTAAGTACAAAAAGACAAAAGTTACCTAGGAAACAAACAAAAATCCTAAAACTAAGTAAACTAAAAGACTAAGGAATAAAATGATAAAAAAATGTTCTTATTTTGTGTGGTGGTGATGTTTTTAGACCATCCCATCCCTAAAAAACATTATTAATTAATTTTTACACACATGAGGTACGAGTAACATCCTAATAGTGAATACATTTTGGAATTTATAAAAATGTCACTTCCCCTCAATTATAAAAGGTCACTCATTCTCCTCACTTATTCATAGAAAAAAAGTTATATGCCAAACGATGAAAAAATCATTTCCCAACTACCCTAATTACTTCCTATAGGTCTTATTTTTGTCATAAATCCAACCTATCAATTATTTAGTGAAAACCTAAGGATAATACTTGATGAAGAGATGACGTTATTCAATGATATTTTTTTATTCCTCCACCTCCATAAATTATTATTATACCATGATGATAAAATAGAATAAATATATTATATATAATGAGATGTTGTTATGTTGTGGTCATGACTTATGACCAACTCAACTTTCATCTAATGGATTATGAAATCATCGTTCATGTGTACGATGGACTACCGCCTTGTGAATCGATGTCATTCGTTTTCCAATTACCAAATCTCACTATTGAAGATATTTATTTATTTATTTTTTATAAATTATATTTATTATATTCTTATTCTTATTTTATTTTTATATCACACATACCATCATGCTTTCAATTTTTTTAATATCATACTGACGCTAGTGTGTACGACAGACTACCGCCTCGCGAATTGATGTGATGCATTCACACTTGACATAGAAGGTATTAAGGATAGGTGTAATTAAATTATTTGATATAAATGACATAAAAATTATTATATAATGAAAATATATTATTTATGTTTATTTCAATAAATCTGACTAGAAAATGGAAAAAATGTTCAAGCGTACGTACGCCCTACCCTCTCCAGGAATGATAAATTTTATTTCCTAATTATAAATATTAGGGATAAATATATAATGAATATATGTGATATCTAGGTCATTTTTTAAATTCTAGGGAGTTTGAAACCATGATCCATGTAAGAGGACCAAAAAAATAAGTTAAAAATTATACAAAAAACAAAGTTGTTATTACCCAAAACAAAACATTAACATGGAATTTTTAATAAATGGGTAATAAAAGGTCATAAAAAGATAATATATTGTATGATATATATAAATAAATATATATAATATATTTATACTAAACTTATATTTATTATATAGTATGTTTGAATGTGTATGGTGGAATATATGACTTTAAGGTAAGGGATTTCTAACTCATTTTTAGTTTCATGAGACACATGCCATATTCACCACCTATTTATATTATATTTTTTATATAATGAAAATGAATTTATATTATGATTATTAACATGAAAAAAATTATGGGATTAAAAATCCACTTTAGGATCCCTCTTAAATTGGGATTATAGTTTAAAAGTTAACATATAATTAATGGATTTTTTCTCACTTTTCCTTCTCTGAGATATATGTTATGTTATGAAATTATATTTCTTTATGAGGTGAATATAAATCCCCTTTGAAAGGTAATATCATGAATTTATTAATCCAAATGTTATTTTATGTTTAATATTATGTTATTCTTTCATGGGGATGACGTTTCAAAGTCACCAAAGTTTTACATGTTTCATTTTACAATCTAATCGTTTATCTAGATTGTTAATTATTATGCTTCCAATGATGAAATATTATGATCTATATCTATATAAAATAATTAATTTTTTTCTCATATGGTTGTGTCATGATCTTACATTTATTCCCTTCATTTTCATATCTTTTCATTCTCAAGAGTTAAAAAAACATTTTTTAGAAAAACCCATATTTTCGTTTGAATCACCTTTTTCGTTCAAAAGCACGATTTCAAAAAAAAATTAAAAAAATTAAAATTTATTCAAAATGACTTATTAATGAGAGTTTTACGAATGATGGAAGTTTTTTTAAAATATTTTAAAATTAAACTTCATGTCGTTTTTTAAAATAAATCCCATTTGGATTTTAACAAAAAAATGTGAAAGGAGTCTGTTTTCTAATGCATACAGTATTGAATGAGAATTAACACTATCCTTTTAGTGGAAGAATCCATTATATGTTTATAAGGATAATTTATGAAACAATTATTTTGAAAATGAGTTCTTTTTTTAAAAAATCCAACGGGGATGGGATATTTTTCTCTACAAATAATTTAAATGATTTTTAAAAAACATTGATTATAAAAAATCAATGTTATTTTCGTATAAAAGGGTTTTGAAATTGTATTATGTTTTATATAATGATTTTTAATGAAAGGTTATTTATCATAACAAATTATTCATGTGATATTTCGAAATCCTTCAGAATCTAAAAAGAAAGACCATGATGTATCTTATGATTTTCTTCGGATATGAACTAAGGCTACCATTCTTTTTCTTTCTTGAAATGGTTTATCAGGAAATGATTCTTATGAAACCCACTTCTCTTACATGGTTTATAACATTAAAAAATTAAAATGAAACCTGCCTCTTTGTCCAAAGGTTATGTTATGATAAAATTATGATATCATTAAGGAACCAATTGTTTTCTATTGATTATGATATGATGAAATGTTTATGAAACCCAATTCATTTCATGGTATATGATATGATGAATGTTCTATGGTCTAGTGAAACTCATATTTATGATTTTTATTATGTGATGGTGGTTATATTATAACTGATGATGGTGGTTATGTTATAACAATTGTTTGTGGTTATGTTATATGCATAGAATGGTGTGACCTATATTTCCCTGCAATGCATTGGGTAAATATTTATATCTCATTATATAGAAATTTCTAGAATGGGGACTAAACTCCGTTAAAAATGGATTTTTTCAAATATGATGATCTTTTGAGTAAACCATGAATAATATTATGGTTAGGAGAGTGAACCCATTCCACTATAAGGAATGTTATACCCTTAGGGATCATTTTGTGTCCCACCCATGAGGTGTAGCATCACAAATAACTCCCCTATATGTTTGGAAGTTAGATTTGGTATTAAGGAAATTATTTTTTATTCTTCTGTGTATACCCCAAATTCCATGTATTATGCCAAAGTTATTCTCTCTAAGCCATATTCTATTATTTCATTGTGATTAATTTCTTATGAACTGCCAATTCTTATTCCACTACAAATGTTTATGATCTTTCATATGCATGATATGGTTCTCAAATGTTATGATCATATTCCCAAAACCTTGTGTTCATGTTATGCTTATGTATACTCTTTTTTTACCCTTACTAGTCATATGAGCTCATCATTTCTTTTTTTTACTTTCCCAATGTTATGATTAATTTTATTATGCATCACATGTCAAATAAGGGTTATAGTTATGAACAATGTAGTGGGAGATGATATAACCCACTTATGGACCAGTGTTTATGTTTCCAAGTTTCCAATGGAACTAAACTATCATGTTACTCAATCATGTCAATGGATAATGTAATGAATATTCATAAAAATTGATGTAATATCTATTTATTAAAAAACATGGTCTTTATAGTTTTTATTATTGGATAGGTTTAGTTAAATTTGTAAATTAGGATGAGAAAACCTGAGTGTGATCCATAAGAATATATCTAACATGAATTCTAAGGATGAGTCAATTTATGGAAAATGTTTTGAAATTTTTGTAAAGGATAGAGCATTTGGTTTCTATGAAATTACATCACCTTCTAAATACTATAAGTGGAAGTGTATCTATCATAGAGATACCTAGGTAAAATAACTCTGAAAATACTTCACTGAACAAGAATCTGTCATTACAAGGTGTATAAAAAATAGGCCTTGTTGCAAACCTTTTTTGAAACTCCCATTGGATATTCTTTGGAAATTCATAAAAACATATATTTATTAACCATATTTAATTATTTAAACAGATAATGACTTTTAATAACCTAGATTAAGATGAAGGGGTCCTAGATTAAAAATAAGGTGTCATGATTGCAACACCATATAATTTATTTTTCAAGATTAGGTGGTTCCACACTATAATTATTGTTTCTCACACTATGATTTAGGTTTAAATGGATATCTAGAACTAGAAGGAATAATGTTTACTATTAATAAAATAGAAAATTTAGTGTTTATGATAATCTAAATTGGATGATGACTAGAGTGATAGATATTATGATTATTCCTAATAAGTTATTACAATATATGATTAATAAAGTGAACCTTAGTGAGATTCTGAAAGTATCAAATAACAGGGATATGAACATTAAGAAATTTCATATTCCAATTAACATAGAAGAAATAATATTAACCATCCAACTTATCAAGATGGTTTGAAGAAGAACATAGATTAATATATCAAAATGAATTATAATATGGTTCGAGTGTGGAAAAAAGTACACAAATAATGTATTTATAAAATAATATTTAAATTTTTGGTTAACGCAATGGATGATGATAATTATCTCTCTAAGATATCATTAAATGTTTAATGACTCAAATATGGAATGTATGATCATAATGAAATTCAATGTCCTGTGGGTAAATCATGTGAAGCGAATCAGCATGTTGATATAAGTAATGATTATACTTCAACACCCTTACCCCAGTTAGCCAGAGTCAGTTCATTATTACATAACATTAGCATGATCACAAGAGATCAAAACCTGAATGACTGATCAGTTCAGCAGGCTTGGAAGTACTAGATACATACATAAATTTTACATTTCATTACGAAATAAAAAAACAACATTGTGTCTCCTTTGAACACACTTGTATCCCTTACATATCCTAGAAGTTTAGTCATAATAAACTTCTTCGTGTCCTGGGAAAAATAAAACATATGAAAGGGGTGAGCTCAGATGCTCGGTAAGGAATCAATATAGCGGAAACTATTATAAATAAGCATAAACTTTTAAAACAATGTATAAGACTAAAATTCAAGCATTTTGAACATAAACTTCCTCATAATATGGAAAAGATAAATAAAATAACTTCCTTTACTTAATCCCATGGATATTATACTAGTTGAATAAACACATATAATATCAATAACTAATCCCACAATGATGGAATGCATAATGTCGGGCGTCATAACCACTTATTCAAGGCCTCGTGCCAAGACTATAAATAAAAAAAATTCAAGGCCTTTTTCCAAGAAACTAGTTTGTCTAATGATACATATTGATGCATCAAGGTGCTATAGCGGGCCTCGCCCATCACTTACTATGTCCAATGTATTCCGTATATAAAAATGGTGAGACATAACATAAACATTCATATTAAACTAGCATACAAAATGTTAATACTTTAACCATAAACCGTGAATGAAATAAAAATAGAACATCCATAGTCAAAAATATCATAAAACTATTAATACAATATGGAATATTGTATCATAATAAACCAAAATCAATTAAACATAAAATATAACAATATATGTTGACACAGATGAAATCAATCCAAGAACTATTTGAGAGGAATACCTCTTTCAACTTTGAAATCATTTAAAAGTCATATAATTATAAAAGAATTTTTTTTGTAAATATTATTATAATCATGTAAGGGATGCTTAGAATGTGTAATAATGGAATAAAATATCCACACACTCCAAATAAGTTAAAAACATTCTTCCCTTAATTTGTCGAAAAGGTCATGAAGGACCCTGTTTGGAAAAAGATGAAAAGATTCCTTTCAAAAAAAATTATGAAAATTCAAACAAGGTTATAAATAAATTTATCCCATAGTATAGGAAATAGTAATAAAAATTAAAATACATTTTTAAGAAACATTGATTTGGATGATAAAGATGTCCCATTAGATACTTACATATAAACAAGCTCATATAATGACGATATTTTAAAATTAACCCTTACCTTGAACTTTTCCTTAGTCGAGGGTAATTTAACCTTCTTTATAATGGTTAAATCATTACTATTAAATTATAAAAGAAACTCATATATAAATATGTTATCATATATGATCCTCTAATATTGCATTGTTAATAAT
Organism: Viscum album; assembly: GCA_963277665.1. Lineage (NCBI taxonomy): Eukaryota > Viridiplantae > Streptophyta > Magnoliopsida > Santalales > Viscaceae > Viscum > Viscum album. Next base: position 1,076,814,046 of record OY728145.1, on the reverse strand, counting down.
ATTTTAGTAGTATCATTGTTTCGGGTGATAACTTGTTTGTTTTACTTTATATGTTTTGTTATGTAAGTCATGTTTTTTATTGATAAGATGTATTTGATTTATTTCCATAATTATAATAAGTTCTATAAAAATATTTTTTAATAATTAAATAAAAATTATTCTTGAATGGTTATGACGGGGAATGAAATCTCATTGCGTCGTGGAGATGGTAAGTCGTGCGTTCGAACAAGCAACAATATCATTCTATTGATGGAGAAATTGCACGTAATTTGATGTTATATTATATATACCAAATAATTAACATGATTTATTTAATATTTAAATTTATTAAAATCATTATTATACCCATCCAAATAATGAAGTGTTGAATAACAAACTACACCACGACGTGGAGACGGTAAGACATACGTACGCACGTATGGTGACTTTTTCATTCATAGGATGGATAGAATAATGAATATGGTTGTACCATATTTATAATAACATCTCAGTATTTATAAGGAACTGGAGTTATTAATTTATTATTGAAACAACAAATAAATAGGAAGTAGAAGACGAAAAGAACTTTGAAAGACGTGATAGAATAATTACCACTTCTTCCGGTGATTCCTTTGGATTTGAACAAAAGGGATCCTTAGGTTGGACTTATGATCAAAGTATGGCCTCTAGATTAAGTTTAGGGTAGTTGGGAGGAGATTTGGGTAGGTATTGTTCTATCCAAAAGGCTTTGGAGGTGTGAATTTAAGAGAAGGGGAAGTACCTTTTTATAAGTGAGGTGAGGGGAACTTTAGGAAAATCTTTAAATATTAATTTATTATAGTCTAATTTATGGTTTCTAATAGAACCAAATTGATTTATTTCTAGGATAAGATTGGTATGGGTCTAAATCCTCTCAAAAAAACAGGTTTTAGACATGTTTAGGTCATCATATCAACCTTATCATTTAGATTTAACCCTTAGTTAACTAGTTTAACTTTTACCATGTCTTCTAGTATTGTTTTACTACATGGTTAATATAATTACTATAAAATGTCAAGAAAACATAAATTTGTTCATTAAAGACATATGTAACATTATATAAGTATTTTTTCTAAATTCATGATTTTTAGGACTATTTTATAATTTAATAAAATAGTATTTGTTTAAACATAATTATGTCAATTTTGACACTATTTAGTATTTGGTTTTTGTTAAAGTCATCCCAATTTTATTCCATCAGAAAAAAAATACATTTAATCAACCCTAACATGTCATATTCAACTATATAATTCTTCGATGGAATCAAAAGTTCCAATTTACATTTATTTTAATATTTATAATATAAATTATTTTAATCTTTCATTAATAATTTAATTATTGTATCATCATTGTGTCATAAATAAATTTAATTATATAATGTATAAAAATTATAAATAAAATACTATGATATAGTAAATACCTTTAACATTATAATTAATATTTATAGTTGAATTTATCTTATCAATAACTCTATATTAAAGATTGTTTAGATATTAAAATTTGAATTTAACACTATTAAATCTTCTTTAAATAATATGTAATAAATGTCCTAATCTAATACAAGTAGATCAAAAAAGATTATATTTTTGTCCTAAGTTTGATTTTGGTTGAAATAAAACTTTCTAATAGAATTAAGACACGTTTAGGGGTAATTTTATATTACTATAATATTTTGTTACCGTTAATTACCCAATTTACTTTTAACCGTGGTAAACAAAATTCAAAAGTTACTATTCACCAAAAATTATTTTCATCCTATTAAACCAAATTTTACATACTTATGATAACTGTGGCTGTTGGATCATTAAAATTCAATTCAAAAATTTGGTAAAATTAAGTTTTATGCAAATTTTTAAATGTGCCTAGAAGGTGGGTATAAGACATTAAAAAGTTCGATAAAATTTTATATATCAAATATTATTATAAAATGACTCTAATGAATTAAATTGGAAAAATATAGGTATTATGTATCTATTTTTACTTTAAAATAAATTAAAATTAAATATAATTATTTAAAAATTCTGTTTTAAAAAATAACGCATTGTTTTCACTGTTCATCTAAACTTGAATGTTTTCAGAAAAATACCAAAACTTCAACCTAAGATAATTTGATATTCCAAATCAAAAAGTGAATTCCATTTTAAAAAATAAAATTAAAAAATTTCAAAAATTGGGCATTGCTATTCATAACTACTTTTTAAATAGCTAGTTTGATTGGTCATAGTGTGCTAGGACTCGGAGCTGCGTACAGAGAAAGCTATTGTATTATTCAAATAGAAACATACCATGGACTATTGGGGTGCTAAATTCTTCCCTCATTCAATTAATTTCATCCGAAAAAATTCTATAATATTACTGCATAAAAATATTTGGGTGTTTCTTCATCATAAGTTTATCAGGTTCCCACATTGTCTCTTTAATCTTATGGTTTCTCCAAAGAACTTTCACCATACTAGTTGTCTGATTTCTCAACACTTGTTCACTAGTATCAATAATATTGATAGGCTTTTTACAATAATACATAATAGTCTCCAGTTCTATTTCATCATAGTTGAGTACATGTGTTGGGTCTGGATTGTATTTTCTCAACAGTGATACGTGGAACATATCCTGAACTCTGTAAAGACTTGGAGGCATTTTCAAATAGTAAGATACAAATCAAATTCATTCCAGAATTTCGAAAGGTCATATATACATGGGATTTAATTTATCATTCTTCTAAAATCATATAAACCTCTTCTATAGATATACCTTCAAGAAAACATGATCTCCTACTTGAAATTCCAAATCCTTTATTCAGTTATCGACAAATCTCTTTTACCTAATTTGTGCTGCTTTGATGTGGGTTTGGATAATATTATCATTTTTCATTGTTTCCTCAACAGGTTTGGGGCCTATAAGTTTTATTTCACCAATATCATCCCAAAAAGTTAGTTTGCGACATCTTTTTCCATATAATGCTCCATATGGTGCCATCTGAATTCTTCAATGGAAGCTATTTTAAAAAAAAATACCATATGTAAATATTGATAACACATACCATTAAAGTCAAGTGAGCAAGATCTCAACATTTATTCTAAGTGTTTAATAGTTCGTTCATATTGTCCATCAATATGATGGTGGTAGGCAGTGCTCAAACGAAGTTCAGTATCTAGAGACTTCTAATGATGTTTCTAGAATCATGATGTGAAATAGGGATCATGGTTAGAATGAATCGAAATGGGTACACCCTGAAGTCTTATATCATCATTAATACATATTCCTGCAAAATGTTCAAGTGGTAAATATTATCTTATAGTAAGAAAAAGTGATGACTTTGTAAGATGATCAACAATGACACATATTGCATCATTCATTATAGGAGTCTTTGGTGGCCCCATGAAAAATTCCATCGTAATATCATCCCATTTACACTCAGGTATGGGAATAGGTTGCATGACTCCTCTAGGATGTTGACTTACAACCTTCACTTGTTGAAAAACCTTACATCTTGACACATAATCAGCAATATCCCTCTTCATGATGTCCCACCAAAAATATCCCTTCAAATATCTATACATCTTAGTGCCACCATGGTGTATAGAGAAATTGGAGCTATGAAAATTATCCAACAATTCCCTTTATTGATCAGGTTTATTAGGAACACAAATCTTCTTCTGAAATTTCAAAAATCCACCTTTATATACAAAGTTAATCAATCTCCCATCATTCATAGCTTTAATTTTATTTTGAAACACCTCATAATCAGTCTGAGAACTTTTTATCCTTTCTAGTAAAGATGGTTTCGCAACTATTTGAAAAAGTATTGATGTTTCAACTTCCATGATTATTCCCATATCTATCTTTACAAGATCAATGAACATAGGATCCCTTTAAAATATTATCTTGTTCATAACTCCATGATCATTTCTACTCAAAGCATATGCCACCTTATTTGCCTTCCTCGGGTGGTATTGTATTGTGAAATCATAATCATTGAGTAGTTCAAGCTATCTCATTTGCCTCATGTTGAGTTATTTATATGGTAAAATATACTTCAAACTCTTGTGATTAGTATATATGTCACATTTTTCACCTTATAGATAGTGTTTCCATATCTTCAAAGAAAACATTATAGCTACAAACTCGATATCATGAGTGGGATAGTTTTGTTCATGAATTTTTAGCTGCTGTGAAGTATTGGAAATAACACTATCATTATACATATGGAAAAAACCAAGTCCTTTATTTGAAGAATCACTATAATTAACAAATCCATTATTCCCCAATGGTAGAGTCAAGATAGGATCATTGACTAATATTCATTTAAAATCTTCAAAAAATTCTTCAAACTCTTTTTTTTCAACAAATTTAACCCCTTTACATGTGAGTTTGGTTAATGGGTTATCCAATCTGTAACACCCCAAGCTTCCATGGTACGCTCCTCTTTGAATAATAGAGCAGCGTGTGTTGTATGCAACCTCGAGTTCTAACACACCGCGACCAATAAAAGTAGTAGTTATGAAGAGTAATAACCACTTTTTGAAATTATATATATTTTACATTTCAAAATGGACTTCATTTTTTGATTCTGGAATATCGAAATTAGCCTATGTTGAATTTTTGGTATTTTTCTGAGAACTTCCAATTTTTTATGAATAGTGAAAAATACTTAAAAAAAATTATTTAATCAAAATAATTTATAGTGATAAATTATACTATTGAGTGGTTTTAAAGTATAATTAGAATATATTTTTACTATTTTATCCAATTGTGGTCGTTAGAATTAATTTAACATTGAAATTGGACATAAACAATTGTCAATCTTTTGATATATATTGTTTCTTAAAAACACGCTATTTGTTGTGACAACTGAAATTAATTATAAAATTAATTAATGCAACTTATATGTTTGTAATTTTTTAAAATAGAAATCATTTTTTAATTTGGAATATCAATTATTGCTTAGGGTGAAATTTTCGCATTGTTCTGAAAAACTTCAATTTTTGATGAATAGTGAAACCACTAAGTGGTAGTTAAATAACTGATTTTTTTCATTTAAATGAAATATTACCACTTCTATGATTTGATTTTCAAAAATCCGACATACATGGTTGTCATTAGGAAGTAAAATGTGGTTCAATGGGATTAAAATAATTTTTGGTGAATAGTAAATTTTAAGTTTAATTAATCGCGATTAAAGGTAATTATTGAAATTTAAGGTAAAAATGGTATTATAAAAATATGAAATGACCTTGAAACTTGTCCTACCTCTATTGGATGAGTCATGTCCGACCGAAACAATACATGGGTCAACATGGGGACCCCATGGAGCCACTTTGTTAGGAAAATGACATAAGTAACTTTTATTTAAAGTTAAAATAAAAAGGTCACAAACATAAGTTATTTTACCAAAACAATTTTTTAATGGGTTTATACAAGTCATATTTTTGACTATAAATATTAATTAGAAAGATAAAAAGATTTCCTACATCATGATAATTTTTTTATAATTTTCAGACATTAGATAAATTAAATTATATATGACACCATGATGATGTCGCGATTACCTCATTAATTAACGATTTAAATAAAATAAAAATACAATGTAAAATCTACGGCTTACACTTTTCAAAAACCTATTTTATGAGTACATTTCTAACCTTTATCACCCTATACTCGAATTATATATGTTTGGAACATTTAAAATCTGAAACTCATTATATAATAAAGTAATATTTCATTACTTTCCAAAAGTGCCCCTCCTCTCAACTTATAAAAGGCCCCCACCACTACCACCTTAATCACACTTTCAATGCCTTTTGGCTCAGAAAAACTCTACCCAAATACTCTCCAAACATCCCACTATTACTCTTAGAATCCTCACTTTGGGAATAATTCTTCCCAAGGAAGCCTTTGGCTCAAATCAAAAAAGAGTTACCCGATTTTAGGGTAATGTCTTCTCTTCTGTTATTTTGTTTTATTTTGCTTCTCCAACCCCATAAACTCTTTTTATTCATTTATTTTGTAACAACAAAAATATAATCAATATAATAGGATGTTTTTATAAGAAGTATTATAGCTACACTTACACACACCTACATCTAATGGTTAAAGAACATACTGTTTCTGTGGATGGTGAATTTCTGCCTCACGAAATGATGATTGTTCAACACTAATATGAAACCTTCAAAGGTGTCCATTAAGATGTCACTATATTTATATATGATATATAATATGTTTATGTTTTACTTAAGGTTCTGTATTTTTCATTTATGGCATACCTTTCTTGTTTCCATTATGGGTAAACACGATATTTTCATTTTAGGAAGTGCGGACTATCGCCCCCTCAAAGTGATTTGAATCGTTAATGTGATATGTGAGATGTATAAAGGATGGAGTAAATGATATTATATATGATATTATACTGGAATTATAATATACCTTTATATCATTATTATTTCATTAAATACGAAATAGAAATGAAAGTAGCGTTCATGCGTACGTACGACTTACCGTCTCCATGAACGGTGCATTTCATTTCTTACCTCTAAACGTTATGGAATATTATAAATGAATGTATATACTGGATATATATGAGATATATGATATCTATATCATGAATATAATTATGGATATAATGGATATTTCACCACATGAAAAACTTGTAATTATAAGAAGTTTATTTTTGACCCAAGTACCAAAGATCTACAAAACGACCGTTATTAACTTAAATAAATACATAATGTTCATAACATGGTAATGAGTGATATAAAAGGAATAAAAAACTTGAAAACGGATCTTAAGAAATTATAAATTAAATATAGTTTATTATGTATGATGTTAAAGAATGGTCGAGTCAAGATAGGACGCAAGGTAAGGGGACTTCTTAACCCAATTTCCATTCTTTAGGTTAATCTCCTACTTACAAATTATGTCATGATATTATTATGTCCTATATTGTATTTGTACTTTCTTTATGTGTAATTATAGTGAATACACATAATAGATCTATTTTATTTAAAAAATGATCTTTGTAAGGGACTTCGTCTCAATCTCCTTTCATTGAGTCATATTTCATTTTATACACAACAATCTTTTATACAGTGTATAAACCCCTTTGAATTTTACGTTTATTCAAAAGGAATATTTTTATATGAAGTGTTTACTAAACGAGAAAAGTGAATGTTTTTGTTGTACGTATGCGGAGAAAACGACTTCTCCGCCACCGTGACCATTATTTGAGTTTCGGCTTCCTCTTCAAGCCATACCTTTTTTTAAAGAAAAATAAATACCATGTTTTACATTTCTTTTATTTTGGTACTGAAAATGGTTTTGAAATTGTTTTTATTATATCAATGTGTTGTATTGATATCTTGTGATTGAAATGTGCAAATGTTATGTTTCCTTTATGGATTTTTTATGTGATACGATTATGATATGGTTTATGATATGTTTAAACCTATTCATATGAGGAATGCATTGGACTTAATAAGTGACGGGTGGAGCCCGCTATAGCTCCTCGATGCATCGGTAGGTCTCATGAGACAAACTAGTGTCTTGGAAAGAGGCCTTGACAAAATCTTATTTGTGGTCTTGTCACGAGGCCTTGGCTACGTGGTTATGATAGTCTGGCATTATGCATTCCATCATTATGAAAGTGATTATTGATATTGCATTTGATTATTTGACCAGTAGAATATCCATGTGAATAAGTAAATGGAATTATTTCATTTTACATTTTCCATATTATGTTGAAGTTAAAGATTAAAAGGATTTTGTTTTAGTTATACATTGCCTTAAATGTTTATGTTTATTTATGAAAGCTTCCGCTATATTGTTATCCTTACTGAGCATCTGAGCTCACCCCTTTCAATGTTTTAATATTTTCCAGGATGTGAAGAAGTATTTTATGAATGACCTGCAGGGATAGTCAGAAGAGGATATGAGTGTGGACTATGGAGAATTTGTTATTGTAGATTTTCACTTTATGATGTAATGTAACATTTATGAATGTATCTAGTGTTTCCAAGGCTACTAAACTAATCAGTCTTTCGAGACTTGATCTTTTGTGATCATGCCAATGTTATGAAGTAATGCACCGACTCTGGGTAATTGGGGTCGGGGCGTTACAGTTGGAATCAGAGGTAGTTTAGTACTAACCTTGGAATCTAGATTTAGATAAACTCTGATTAGACCACATAGCCCAAAGATAAACTTTGAGGATTAGTATAGAATAACTTCCTAGAATTTTGGTATTATAGAGATTTTTTGAGTTTTCCGAGCAATACAACCCTGTCTGGATACGAGCAGGTAGAGGCGGCTCTGGCACAGATGTACCTAGGGGTAAAACCCGAAAACACTGCTTTGAGCTAGACTCGAACAGGAACTGGTGCACGACAACAGGCCTTGCTGCACTCTTGGTTACGACACTCCTGGGGGATATGCTTAGGATAATTTTCATTTTCTTTACAAACCACTATGAAGGGTTATGAGTATATACTTCCTCAAAGAAAACTTTTTTTTTATGATTATGGATTATATCCATAAATATTTCAATTAGTGTTAAGTGTTTTACAAGTATGGAATTATGTATTTTAATTCACAAACTAATCTAGTTTATTCGATTGTTTAGAAATGGCACCTAGTGGAAGGAATGGAAACTGTATTAATGCACACACTCCGTGTAGGGATTTCCCTCCTACTCAAGATAATTATTGTGGAGTTGGAGATACAACTGGTGCGGATCAACTTATTACCATACTGGGACAACTCACTCAGGTTATGAATAATAACCTTACTCGTATAGAGCACCCTGATCCGCAACGTGGAGGATCAATGTTAGACCGCTTCATGAGGCAAAAACCACCAACATTTAATGGGTTACAAATCCATTAGTAGCTGAGCAATGGATAAACTCCTTAGAGAAAATATTCCACGCCTTGGGGAGTAGCAAAAGGGAGAAGGTTGTCATCGCAGTCTACCACCTCACTATAAATGCCGATCAATGGTGGTCATTGATTCAAAATACAAAGGAAGATGAAGAAGTATCAAGTATGTAATGGAGAGAGTTCAAAGATATTTTCTTATAAAAATACTTTCCACATGACCATCGAGCAGATATGGAAAGGAAATTCTGAGTCTGAGACAAAAGGAGGATGAGAATGTCGCAAAGTATGAGGCTAACTTTACAAGGTTAACAAGGCATGCAGCAGATTATATACGTAACCCAAGAAGTAAGATTAATCATTTCTTTGATGGGTTAAAACCATTTCTTCATCGAGATTTAGTATCAAAATCCTTCTCATCATACGAAGATATTGTCTTGTGTGCTATCAAGACAGAAAATGAATTCTCTATGTCTTATAACAACAAAGTAAAGCAAGAGAAGAAGAGAACAGTGGAACAAGAGACGGATAAAGGGAAAACGGGAAAGAAAGATTTTCCATTATGTGACAATTGTGGGAAGAATCACCCTGGTGCTTGCCTAAAAGTAATGGGAGTTTGTTATAAATGTGGAGAAAAAGGTCACCAGGCTCGTGATTGCAAGGAAAAGAAAGAGGCTATCAATGTTGAATGCTGCAATTGTAGGGAAATGGGGCATTATGAAATGAATGTCCTAAGCGTCAGGGAAACATACCTCAGAAAAGGCCAAGGGATCAAGGACAATATTATGCTGTTACTATTGTTGAAGTAGAATAATTAATGTATTGGTGCTTTTGGAAACAAGGATTATATTATGGTTATAAGAATATTGTTATATGTATAAGGATTTTATTGCAGTACTTGTTTTTTCATTAGGGTTATAATATAATGAAGGTAATCATATTTTATGTATGTGACAATAATAGAAACATTACTTTGTTTGGGGAATCTGATGTTACAATTGATTTTGGAATTTAGAGACCTTTTAGAAAAAGTCTAGACAGAGGTATTTTGGATAACTATATAGGTTGGAATGGACTAAGTTGAACCTTGGATAGTATTATTTATGGTTAAAACATTTATGAAGATTATTTTTGGAATATTATAATACTATAGTTTTAGGAAAATGACAACCTGCAGGGTGGGACATAACCTGTCGCGTCGGACAAAGCTGTAGGAATCGAACCCACAACTATAGTGCGATAGGCCTTTATTTTCTACCACTAGCCTACAGGAAGTCCCTGGTTATTAAAAAATAGTTTTCCTAATCTAAATGGTATGTGGTAATATTTAGAAACTTATACAATTAGGATAAAGAGAATATTTTTGAGTTCTGTTACCATATGGAGTGAAAGATGGGTTTGTGGTGAAAAATTATTAAAGAATGAAAGTCTACACGACAAGTAAGTATATTTTCTTTACATTCTTAGTAAATATCCTAAATAAATTCCTCAACATTATAAATGGTAACTTAAAAAAATGTTTCCGGTTAACTTTTCCAACTGGGGATTCAATGACCGTTGAACCAATCACAAGTTTGTGATTTTCTTATGGTTAACTTTCTCCTAATACAGTTTTCTACAACTCTCCATCATACCTTGATGGTTTGTTTTTCTTCCATATCCATATTTTCATAGAATACTATTATGGGATATCTCGGGTGACCTTTGTACTTATCTTTCATTCTTTTAAAGTTATATTTTTATTAACCTTATTTCCGATGTGGGTTTTCCACAAAGGTATTTTCAATTTTCAACCTTTTATTTTCAAAGAAAAATTTCAAATTGTGAGGAAGCAATTTATTGAAGGAGGGGAGAATGTAACACCCCAAGCTTCCATGGTACGCTCCTCTTTGAATAATAGAGCAGCGTGTGTTGTACGCAACCTCAAGTTCTAACACACCGCGACCAATAAAAGTAGCAGTTATGAATAGTAATAACCACTTTTTGAAATTATATATATTTTACATTTCCAAATGGACTTCATTTTTGGATTCGTAATATCGAAATTAGCCTATGTTGAATTTTTGGTATTTTTCTGAGAACTTCCAGTTTTTTATGAATAGTGAAAAATATTTAAAAAAAACTTTTTTAATAAAAATAATTTATAGTGATAACATATACTATTGAGTGGTTTTAAAGTATAATTAGAATATATTTTTACTATTTTATCCAATGGTGGTCATTAGAATTAATTTAACATTGAAATTGGACATAAACAATGATCAATCTTTTGATATATATTGGTTCTTAAAAACACGCTATTTGTTGTGACAGCGGGAATTAATTATTAAATTAATTAATGAAACTTATATGTTTTGAATTTGGTAAAATAGACATCATTTTTTAATTTGTAATATCAATTATAGCTTAGGGTGAAATTTTGGCATTTTTCTGAAAAACATCAATTTTTGATGAATAGTGAAACCACTAAGTGGTAGTTAAATAACTGATTTTTTTCATTTAAATTAAATATTACCATTTCTGTGATTTGATTTTCAAAAATCCGACATACATGGTTGTCATTATGAAGTAAAATGTGGTTCAATGGCATTAAAATAATTTTTGGTGAATAGTAACTTTTAAGTTTAATTAATCGCGATTAAAGGTAATTAGTGAAATTTAAGGTAAAAATGGTATTATAAAAATATTAAATTACCTTTACACTTTTCCTACCTCTATTGGATGAGTCATGGACGACCAAAAAAATACATGGGTCAACTTGGGGACCCCATGGAGCCACTTTGGTAGGAAAATGACATAAATAACTTTTATTTAATGTTAAAATAAAAATGTCACAAATATAAGTTGTTTTACTAAATCAATTTTTAAATGGGGTTATGCAAGTCATATTTTTGAATATAAATATTCATTAGAAAGATAAAAAGATTTCCTACATAATAATAAATTTCTTATAATTTTTAGACATTAAATAAATTAAATTATTTATGACACCATGATGATGTCACGATTACCTCATTAATTTACGATTTAAATAAAATGAAAAGATAATGTAAAATAAAAAGATTACACTTGTAAAAAACCTATTGGATGAGTATATTTCGAACTCTTATCACCTTATCCTCTAATTATATAAGTGTGGGACCTTTAAAATCCGAAACTCATTATATAATAAAGTAACATTTCATTACTTTCCAAAAGTGCCCCTCCTCTCCACTTATAAAAGGCCCCCACCACTACCACCTTACTCACACTTTCAAAGCCTTTTGGCTCAGAAAAACTCTGCCCAAATACTCTCCCAACATCCCACTATTACCCCTAGAATCATCACTTTGGGAATAATTCTTCCCAAGGAATCCTTTGGCTCAAATCAAAAAAGAGTTACCCGATTTTAAGGTAATGTATTCTCTTATGTTATTTTGTTTTATTTTGCTTCTCCAACCCCCTAAACTCTTTTTATTTATTTATTTTGTAACTAAAAAAGTATCCTTAATATACTAGGATGTTTTTATAAGAACTATTAGAGCTACACTTACACACACCTACACCTAATGGTTAAAGAACATACTGTTTCTGTGGATGGCGAATTTCTGCCTCACAAAACGATGATTGTTCAACACTCATATAACACCTTCAAAGGTGGTAATTAATATGTCACTCTATTTATATATGATATAAAATATGTTTATGTTTTACTTAAGGTTATTTATTTTTCATTTATGGCATACCTTTCTTGTTTCAATTATGGGTAAACGCGATATTTTCAGTTTAGGAAGTGTGGACTACCGCCCCCTCAAAGTGATTTGAATCGTTAATGCCATATGTGGGATGTATAAATGATGGAGTAAATGATATTATATATGATATTATACTGGAATTATAATAAACCTTTATATAATTATGATTTCATTAAATACTAAATAGAAATGAAAATAGCGTTCATGCGTACATACGGCTTATCGTCTCCATGAACGGTGCATTTCATTTCTTACCTCTAAACGTTATAAAATATTATAAATGAATGTATATACTAGATATATATGAGATCTATGATATCTATATCATGAATATAATTCTGGATATAATGGGTATTTCACCACATGAACAACTTGTAATTATAAGAAGTTTATTTTCGACTCAAGTACCAAAGATCTACAAAACGACCGTTATTAACTTAAATAAATACATAATGTTCATAACATGGTAATAAGTGATATAAAAGGAATAAAAAACTTGGAAAAGGTTATTAAGCAATTATAAATTAACTCTAGTTTGTTATTCAGGAGGTTAAAGAACGGTCGAGTCAAGACAGGACGCAAGGTAAGGGAACTTCTTAACCCAATTTCCATTCTTTGTGTTAATCTCCTACTTTAAAATTAAGTCATGATATTATTATTTCCTATCTTGTATTTGTACTTTATTTATGTGTAATTATATTGAATACACATAATAGATCTATTTTCTTTAAAAAATGATCTTTTTAAGGGACTTTATCTCAATCTCCTTTCATTGAGGCATATTTCGTTTTATACACAACTATCTTTTATACAGTGTATAAACCCCTTTGACATTTACATTTATTCAAAAGGAATCTTTTTATACGAAGCGTTTACTAAATGAAAAAAGCGAATGTTTTTGTCGTACATATGCGGCGACAATGACTTCTCCGCTAACGTGACCATTATTTGAGTTTCGGCTTCCTCTACAAGCCATACCTTTTTTTAAAATAAAAATAAATACCATCTTTTACTTTTCTTTTATTTTGGTATTGAAAATGGTTTTGAATGTGTTTTTATTATATCAATTTGTTGTAGTGATATCTTGTGATTGAAATGTGGAAATGTTATGTTTCCATTATGCATGTTTTATGTGATATGATTATGATATGTTTAAACCTATTCATATGAGGAATGCATTGGAATTAATAAGTGACGGGTGGAGCCTGCTATAGCTCCTCGATGCATCGGTAGGTCTCATGAGAAAAACTTGTGTCCTAGCACGAGGCCTTGACAAAATATTATTTGTGGTCTTGGCACGAGGCCTTGGTTACGTGGTTATGATAGTCTGGCATTATGCATTCCATCATTATGAAAGTGGTTATTGATATTGCATGTGATTATTCGACCAATAGAATATCCATGTGAATAAGTAAATAGAATTATTTCAATTTACATTTTCCATATTATGTTGAAGTTCAAGTTTAAAAGGATTTTGTTTTATTTATACATTGACTTAAATTTTTTTGTTTATTTATGAAAGATTCCGCTATATTGTTATCCTTACTGAGCATCTGAGCTCACCCCTTTCAATGTTTTAATATTTTACAGGATGTGAAGAAGTATTTTATGAATGACCTGTAGGGATAGTCAGAAGAGGATATGAGTGTGGACTATGGAGACTTTGTTATTTTAGATTTTCACTTTATGATGTAATGTAACATTTATGAATGTATATAGTGTTTCCAAGGCTACTAAACTAATCGTTCTTTCAAGACTTGATCTTTTTTTGATCATGCCAATGTTACAAAGTAATGCACTGACTCTGGGTAACTGGGGTCGGAGCGTTACACAATCAAGAAAAATTATGGAAAAAATGCCATTAGTAACCTTCTAAACCAATAAAATTGCATACCTCATTTATACTTGTCAGTGCTGGCCATTCTTGGATTGCCCTTTTCTTTGAAGGGTTAATTGAGATTTGATCCTTAGAGACAATATGGCCATGAAAATAAATTTCCTAAATCCAGAATTCACACTTTATAAACTTCCCATATAATTCATTTCTATTAAGAGTTTTTAGAACAGTGCGTAATTGATTTTCATGATCTTCATAGCTTTTGGATTATACTAAGATATCATCAATTAATACAACTAAAAATTCATCAATATATTCCTTGAAAATTATATTCATTAGATCTATGAAAACAGAGGGTGCATTAGTTATTTCAAAAGGCATTACTGTAAAATCATAATTCTCATTCCTAGTTCAAAATGATGTCTTTGGAATGTCTTCCTTTCTCACACACAAATTATGATTTCCAGATCAAAGTTTAATCTTCGAAAAATATTGATCTCCATTAATTTGATCAAATAGATCATTAATGGAAGGTAGGATATACTTGTTCTTTATTCTTATATCATTGATCTCTATATAGTCAATGCAATATCTAATAGATCCATCTATATTCTTAATAAAAAGAAAAGAGGATTCCAATGGAGAAACACTAGGGTGAATAAATCCTTTATTACTTAATTTCTCTAGTTTTTTCTTTAGTTACACTAATTTCACAATGGCCATTTTATAAGGGGTCTTTGATATGGGCCTTGAACCAGGAATTAAGTCAATGGGAAACTCAATTTCTTATTCTGGAGTATGTCCAGGTAAATCCTCTAGAAACACATCAACATATTCTTGCACAATAGGTACATCCTCTATTTGAACATTCCTTTCCTCACCCATAGTTATTTCAATACCTTAATCCCCAATAATTGAATTTAATAGAGCTATTGTGGGTGGATCTAGATGATAATTAGATGGTGATGTTTCTGCTCTAAAGATAAAAGATTACTTATCATTATCAAAAATTGTAACATCCTTATTCTTACAATAAATTTTCACATTATAGTCTAAAAACCAATATATACCAAGGATTATATCAAAATCAATCATGGGTATGATAATAAAATTAGTAGATAAATCACGTTTATATACCTTAATGGTAACTACTTGATAAAACATTTTTTCAATTATACTTCCCTTAGGAGTTTTTACTGACAACTCCCCTAGTAATCGAAATAGGAAATATATTATTTTCTTAGAAAACGTGGATGATATGAAAGAATATAATGATCCAGAATCAAATAAAGTATTAGCTAGTTTTTAGGAAACTATTAAAGTTCGTACCACCACGTCATTTAGAACATCAACCTCAACAGTTGTGATTGAATACACTTAGCCTTTCTCTCTTATCCTTTTCTGGTGTATGTTTCCTTGACTCTTAGAACATTAATTTTCATAATTTCCCATTAATTTAAAATTGTATCATAGAACACTGATAGTGTTACCTTTTCAATCATGTTTTTGGTGGCCTTTTTCTTCACACTTGTAAAAAACTCTCATCCCATTTAGGAATGTGCCAGGGTGTTTCTTCCCACAATTACAACAGGATAGAAAGTAATATTTTTCCTTCTTCCCCTTATTTCTTTTTCTAGAGTGTTCAACAGTTCTCTTCTTCTCTTCCTTCACTTTAAAGTAAAAAGACTTAGAGAATTATTTTTCTGTATGGATAGCACATGAGACTATATATTCATACATTGAGAAGGATTGTGAGACTAATGCTCATCAGAGAAATGGTTTTAACCCATAAAATAATAAATCAATCTTACTTCTTGGGTTACGTATATAATCTTCAGCATGGGTTTCTAACCTTTTAAAGTTATCCCTGTATTTTGAGACATTCTCATCCTCCTTTTTCCTCAGACTCAAAAATTTCCATTCCACATCTGCATGATGTTCACAAATAAAGTATTTTTCTAAGAAAATCTCTTTAAAACACCCTCCATTCCATATTTGTTACTTCCTCATCCTCCTTTTTGTTTTGAATTAATGACTATCATTGATATACATCTCCTGGGATGCGATAAAATTCCATGACATTTTTTTCCCTTTCACTACACCCCAAAGCATGAAATATTTTCACTAAGAAACTTATCCCTTCCTCAAATACAAATTTATTTGTAGTCCCATTTAATGTTTGAGGTTGTTTCCAAATGAAGAGATCTAACATTGATCCTCTGCATTTGGGATATGGGTTCTCCATACGTGTAAGGTTATTATTCATAACCTGAGTGAGTTGTCCCAGTATGGTTATAAGCTATTCAACAACAGTTGCATCACCACATCCACTATAATTATCTTTAATAGAAGAACAATCCCTACATGGATTACATGCATTGATATGGTTTACATTACTTCCACTAGGATTCATTTCTAAAAAAATGGGATACAATAGATTAGTTTATGATTCACAATGCATAATTCCAAACTTGTAAAATACTTGAAATAAAATTAATAGTTTATGCATATAATCCATATTCATAAAAATGTTTTCTTTGCCGAAGTTTTTATTCCTTAATCATTCAAAAAAAATTAAAATGAAATGTGAATTATCCTAAGAATACCACCTGGGAGTGTCAAACCAATTGCACAGTAAGGCTTTTTGTCATGTACCAGGATATCTCGGGTCAAGCCCAAAACTCCTTGTTGGATTTTTCACTCCTAGGTATGTTTGTGCCTGAACCACATCCTTTTTTAGTATCGAGACAGGGATTTATTTATGAGAAAACCCACATAATATCTACATTACCAAAATTTTGGGTGTTCTTCTATACTAATCCTCAAAGTATATCTTAGGGTAATGTTATCTAATCAGAGTTTTTCTAAATATAGTTTTATAGGTTTGTACTAAACATCCCTCTCATACCAATTATAATGCCTTGATCCCAGTTACCCAGAGTTGGTGTATCATTACATAACATTGGCATGATCACAAGTGATCATGTCCCAAAATACCGATTAGTTTAGTATCCTTAAAAGTACTAGATACATACATAAGTTTTACATTACATTATTAAATAATAATGTAACATTTTGTCTCCTCTGAACACACTCATATCCCTTAGAATATCATTATAGGTCAGTAATAATAAACATCTTCACATCCTGGGAAAAATAAAACATAATAAAGTGGTGAGCTCAAATTCTCAGTAAGGATAACAATATAGGGGAAACAATCATAAATAATCAAAAACATTTAATCCAAAGTATTAGACTAAAACAAAAGCATGTTAAACATAAACATCATTATAATATGGAAAAGATAAATCAAATAATTCCATTTACTTATTCAAATGGATATTCTACTAAAAGAATAATAACATCTAATATCTATAACTAATCTCATAATGCTAGAATGCATAATAACAGACATCATAACCACTTATTCAAGGCCTCATGACAAGACTATAAATAAAATATATTGTCAAGGCCTTTTTCCAAGACACTAGTTTGTATCATGAGACCCACCAATGCATTGATGGGTTGTAGAGGGCCCCTCTCGTCACTTACTATGTCCAATTCATTCCTCATATTAAAAAGGTGAAACATAACATAATCATTTGTATAAAACTAGCATAAAAAATGTTAATACTTTAACCATAAACTGTGAATGACATAAAAATAGAACATCCATAGTCAAACATATCATAAAGTTATCAATACAATATGGTATATTGTATCATAATAAACCAACATCAATTACACATAAAATCTAACAATAGATGTTGACACAGAAGAAAACAATCCAAAAACAATTTGAGAGAAATACCTCTTTCTACTTTGAAATAATTTAAAAGTAAAATAATTATAATAGAAAACATATATTTTGAAAATATTTTTATATGATTTTAAGGGATGATTAGAAGGTGTAATAATGGTGTAAAATAGCCGCACCATTCATATAAGTTAAAAAACATTCTTTCCATAATTTTTTGAAAATGTCATAATGGACCTTCTTTGGAAAACGATGAAAATATTCGTTTCAAATAATTTTATAAAAATTAAAACAAGGGTATAAATGAATTTATCCCATAGTCTAGGAAATCTTAAAACTGTTTTGAAATACATTTTTATGAAACATGTATGTGGAAGATAAAGAAGTCCCAATAGATACTTATATATAAACAACCTCGGATAATAAAGATATTGTAAAATTTACCCTTATCTTGTACATTTCCTTAGTAGAGGGTACGTTAATCTCCTGTATAAGAGTTAGATCGTTTTTATTAAATTATAAAAGAACCACATACATAAATATTATATAATATATGATCATCTAATATTTCTTTGTTAATAATATTTCAGTAGTATCATTATTTCGGGTGTTAACTGATTCGTTTTCCTTTATATGTTTTTTTATGTAAGTCATGTTTGTTATGGATAGGATATATTTGATTCATATCCATTATTATATTAAGTTATTAAAAATTATATTTTAATCATCAAATGAAAATTATTCTTGAATGGTTATGATGGGGAATGAAATCTCATAATGTCGTGGAGACGGTAGGTCGTACGTTCACACGATAAACAATTTCATTATATTGATGGTGAAATATTATATAACGGGATGGTATATTATATATAAAAAATCATCAAAATGTTCTATTTGTTATTTACATAGATTATAATCATTATTATACCCATACACTTAATGAAGTGTTCAAGAACAAACTACACCATGACGTAGAGAAGGTAAGCTGTACGTACGCACGTATGGTCACTTTGTCATTCATAGGATAGATAGAATGATGAATATGGTTATTCCATATTTATAATAACATATAATTATGAATAAGGTACTGGATTTATTATTTTAGTATGGAATCAACAAAGAAATATGAATTAGAAGAAGAAAAAACTTTGAAAGTGGTTATAAAATAATTACCTCTTCTTTAGGTGCTTCCTTTTGATTTGAACAAACGAGATCCCTAGGTTGGATTTATGATCAAAGTAAGGCCTCTAGGATTATTTGATAGTAGTAGTTAGTATATTTTTGTAGGTATTGGCCGAACCAAAATGCTTTGGAGGTGTTAATTTAAGAGAAGGGGAAGTACCCTTTTATAAGAGAGGTGAGGGGCACTTTAGGAAAAGCTTAAAATATTACATTATTATAAAATTATTTTCAATTTAAAATAGATCCAAATTTATTTATTTAGAGTATAATATTGGTATGGGTCTAAATAATCTCAAAATATAGTTTTTATTAATGTTTAAGTCATCATATTAACTATATATTTTAGATTTAACCCTTAGTTAAATAGTTTAACTTTTACCAAGTCTTCTTGTATTTTTATACTTCATGGTTAATATAGTTACTATAAAATTCCAAGATAACTTGAAGAGGTTCTTTAATAACACGTGAAACATTATACAAGCCATTTGGACTAACCTTATATTTTTGGTACTATTATAAAATTTAATAAAATAGTGTTTGTTTCATAAACTCATTTATGTCAATTTTGACACTATTTAGTATTTGGTTTTTTTAAAGTCATCACAACTTGATTCATTTGAAAACAATACATTTAATCAACCCTAACATGTCATATTAACCGATAAAATTTGTGTATGGCATCAAAAGTTTAAATTTACATTTATTTTATTATTTATAATATCAATTAATTTAATCTTTCTTTAATAAGGTAATTACTGCATCATCATTGTGTCAAAAATAAATTTAATTATTTAATGTCTAAAAAATATAAATAAAATTCAATGAAGTAGGAAATATTTTTATCTTTCTAATTATTATTTATAAGAAGACTTTATATTATGTATAACCCTATATTAAAAATGTTTCAGTTATTAATATTTGAATTAAACACTATTAACTCTTCTTTAAATAAAATATAATAAATGTCCTAATATAATCCATGTGGATTAAAAAAGATCATATTTTTGTACTAAGGTTGATTTTCGTCTAAATACACATATAAAATAGAATTATGACATGTTTTGGAGCAATTTTATATTATTATAGTATTATTTTTACCTTTAATTACTTTATTTACATTAAACCATGGTTAATAAAATTCAAAATATACTATTCACCAAAAATTATTTTCATCCTATTGAACCAAATTTTACATACTGATTATAATTTTATCTTTCATATTTTTTAAATTCAATTCACATAAGTGGCAAAATTACATTTTATGATAATTTTCAACTGTTCCTCGAAGGTGGGTAAAAGACGATAAAAAGTTCAGTAAAATTTTATATATCTAATATTATTATAAAATGACTCCAATTAATGAAATTGGACTAATATAGGTATTATGTATCTATTTTTACATTAAAATAAATTTAAATTAAAATAAATTAATTAAATTAGAATTCAGGTTTTGAACAATAAGGCATTTTTTCACTATTCATAAAAAAAATGAATGTTTTCAGAAAAATACCGAAAATTAAACCTAAGATAATTTTGATATTACAAATCCAAAAGTGAAGTCCATTTTAAAAAATAATATTTATAAAATTTTAAAAATATGGTATTATTATTCTTAACTTCTTTTTAAATGGCTAGTTTGATTGGTTTTGGTGTGCTTGAACTCGGAGTTGCATACAACGCAAGCTATTGTATTTTTTAAATAGGAGAGTACTGTGGAAGTTTGGGGTGTTACATATACTACCGAAAATGAAGAGAATATGAATGACATGTGAAAGGAAAGAGGTATTATGAAATAATATGATGAATACAAGTTAATGGTTTGATAAGGAAGTGGGGTGAATGATTTATTTATGTATTGGAATTCAATAATTATAAAATATAAAGTTGTTTTCTATATTGGTTTTTCATTAAATATTTTCAAGAATATATTGAATGGTTTTGATGACCAAGACATGTAATTTAATGTAAATGTTTAATTTTTGGAAAAAATGCATGATTAAGGTAACATAACCGTTATTATATTTTTTGATGATGATATAATGATGCAGTGATAAAGAGACGATTGATGTGGATAATGTAAATTAGATAGTACTTATAACCTTGAAACTGATTAATGATTTTTTGAAACAAATATTTCAATACCGATGCATAATATTTCTTTTAAAATATAATCCACAAACATATTTAAATTGTTGATATTGTTTATAAAAAATAGAAAGATAAGTGTTTTTAAATTAATGACATATAAATCTGTCATATGAATCAATTGATAAAAATTTTAACCAACATATATATTTTCTATAGGTATTACAATAATTATAATATAACTATTTTATCTATCAAAAATACAATTTAGTGATGGAGTTTTTACCAAGAGTTTAGCGATATGACAATTTTTTGTACAACACATTAGAACCAAAAAATGAACTTTTACCAAAAGATATACCCATATTGGAAAAAGCCAATAATTTTTTAGTTTGAGGATCTTGCACTCTAGCTTGAGTGACTCTTTTGTCCTTGTCTTTGTACATTAATGATTCTCCAATGAGGGTTGTCCCCATTGTATGCCACCATCTCTCTTTTAATAAACAATGAATCCTTTTTAATAAATTGTATGGGTCCTCATCTTTGATCCTAGGTCTGTTGAAGAAGTAATAATAATAATTAATAAGTATTAAGTAATTACTAGTTATTATTAGTTAATTTATGAATATAAATTAATTATTGATTATTAATAATAATCAATAAATAGTTCTTTATTAATTACTAATTAATTATTAATCTTTATTAATTACTAATTAATTCTTAATCATTATTAATTAGGTGATTAATAATATTTATTAATTTTTATTATCAATTATAAATATATAATTATTAATCATTATATAGTAATTAATGATTATTATTAATTATTTAGAAATTTTTAATTAGTTGTTTATTACTAGAAATTAAAAAAATTATAATTATAATTAATTAATTACCAATTATAAATTAATTTTCAATGTTAAATTAATTTTTTATTTTTAAATAATTATAAATTTTTAAATAATTACTAATTATTAATTATTATTATTAATTAATTTTTATTATTTTTTATTTATAAATTACTAGTTATTAATTATAGTTAACTAATTACTAAATAATTATTATTATTAAATTATAACTAAATATTAACGTGTTAATAATTATTACTTAATTACTAATAATTTCATATTACTTTCATTGAAGTAATTATATATAAAATAACAATGAAATTCTGCTAATTTGTTTTAATATATATATAAAGAAGACAAATCAATGTAAAAAAAATAAATATTAATATATAAATGATAAACCAATCTAGTTTGGTTTTGTATTTTTTAACCTTAAGAGAAGGTGTCATTAGCTCAAACTCCATGTGCCCAATATTTAGATAAAAGGAATTAGAGGTCATAAATTTTTTGAGACCCATTTTTAAGAAAATTATAAACTTATGCCCATTTCTAAATATATTTTTTTCAAAAACCCATATAAAAACCCTGGATCAAAGGCCTTCAGATATGTCAAAATAATTTTACATAATTTGAACAAAAAGGTTTGTGATCATAATATGGTATTAATGGAACACAATTGTGTTCCACTCTATATGTAGAAAAATATCCAATATAAGGGAACATTAAAAAAATTTACTGAGAATGTAGTTTTTTGGAAACTAATTCCCAATGTACCTGTCACGGTCCAAATCTGGTCACCACCGAACCCAGCACCAAACCTGGACCGTGACAAGGCCAGAAGGGCATTCTTGATCCCCACAGGCTGGCACAAGTGCCCGGGTATCATATAATGATAATTGGGAATCATTTACCTGAGTTTATAAACATTAAACAACAAACAAACTCAACAAAACAAATCTAGATATTTCAACTAAACTGGTCTTTTACAAAATTTCAGAAATGAATTACATAAGTTAAAACTATGTTTTAAGACCATTACAAAGGTACAAAACCAAATAAGGTCATCCCAAGATCCTCTACAATGCTAGAGGCACTACCCTCAATGTCACGACCCGTCCTCGGGGCCCGTGCTGTGACTACCCCAAGCCCGCCTTCCTTAGGCCAGGGGCTGGCGACTAGCACCAAGGCGTAAATTCCCGATAAATGGGAAGGAATTTCCTATGTAAAGTAAATAAACACCACAGAGCAAGAAATCAGAAGAAGCAAACACTAATTAAAAGCTGGTACAACAGTAAGTGCGGAAAAGTAAGTGGGCCAGTATACAAACCCAAACTGAAAGTAATGTACAACTGGAAGGGAAAACAACAACTGTAAAGTAAAGCCGCAACACCGAGCTATCTACTAGAAATCCCTCCTAAAGGGTGAGAACGGATAGCCTCCTCCGCTCATCGGGTCCAGCCGACCGCTCCGAGTACGTCTCGTCCAGTGGTCCACCTCCATGTATTGTCCGGCTCCGCAAGACTCAACCACGATCAGTGATGTCCGTCGTCTGCAACCAACACAACGTAGTGCGGGCATAGCCCATGTAGGGGTGAGTATAAGCTACTCAGTAGGTACCCCGAGTCCCCCGAAGGTCTCCCAAAATCCACAAAGGAAAGATACAATTACGATGTAACATCTGACACTACTTAGGTATATGCCCATACATATACTTAAGTCATCAATTCTCGTTCGGCTCCAACATCCGAACCCAAGTACAACCCAGTCCACACAGGAAAGAAAAATGTAAATCCACATAGGATAGCACAACACAATCCACAAAGGAAAGAAAACAGGATTTAGCTCACACAAGTATACTTCTTCATATGACGATAGAGATGATCAGATATATCCACTGATTCATCTAAGTCGTCGGACCCACAAAGGATCGATAGGTTCTAACCCCCGCAATGACCCAGGAAGGGTCTGACCCACATAGGATCAATAGGTAACTAACCCCCACAATGACCTAGGAAGGGTCTGACCCACACAGAATCGATAGGTAACTAACCCTCGCAAATACCCACACAGGATCGGACCCATACAGGATCGATAGGTAACTAACCCCCGCAAAGACCCACACAGGATTGGACCCACATTGGATCTGTAGGTGCTGGCTCACACAGAACCGCTGAGCGCTGACCCACATAGGATCGAACCCACATAGGATCGGTAGCACTGATCCACGTAGGATCGCTGAGTGTTGTATTCGTCGTCGTCGAATCCACTGAGGATCTCTGTACAGTCGTCGTCGTAACAGTCGCAGTCGCAGCTGGCTCTAGGGTTCCCGCACACATCAAGATCGCTCGGGAGGGTCTGCTCCATGAGCCAAGGGTTTGATACATCAACTGACACATATTCCATAGTTTATGTATCCAAAAGTTCCGTATCGTCAACATGAACTCAACGTCGCAGACGGCACATCAATCGGACGCCCGGTCTGAATGTTATTGGCTTTTTCACCCGAGGGGCTCGGTTGGTTTTTAAGGAAAAACCAACCCGACCGTACTCCACCTACATCCAAACCTCTGGCGGAGTAAGTCAAAAGATCTGTCTCACTTAGAGGAATCCAACAAAGTTGACAGCACATCAATCGGACGTCCAGAGCTTAAGATATGAGTGTTTCCACTCCGAGGGCCCGGTAGGTTTCGTGTACGAACCAACCCGACAGAACACAAAGTATTCCGAAACCTTGAGTGCGATATACCGAAACGACCGTCTCGATCCAAGGCTCACATCACAACTGACGGTGCATCGATTGGAGACCCGTAGCAAAAGTTATGTTTTCCCGACATGAAAAGATTCGGTATTAAGGGGTTCGGGCCCGGTCTGAACTGGCCGGCCGGCCAGTTTCTGCCACCACGGGACCGGCGACGGCCGGTCCCTTCCCTGCTCCAAAACCAGTGGCCCGGAACCGGCCGCCGTTCACCCTGCTCAGCCATAGCCCGGAACTGACCTCGGCTTGGTTCGTCTGGCGCGGCGCGACGGCGCCGCGCCCCTCCTCCGCGACCCCGCTCCGGCCGTGGTGTCTTCGGTTCTCTTCGACACAGTACGACGGCATCGCGTCCTTGTTCGATTTCACGGCGGGGCGCGACTGCGCCGTGCATTCTATACCGCACGATTCCACGTGGTGCGTCGGCACCACACCATTCCGTTCCAATCCACAAAAGAACCAATAATGATAAAGGAGGTGGGTCAGCCGTGTTTGTGCGGTCCGGCCCCCCTCTCATTAATCGATAGCATTTGGTCTTATTACACGTGGAACATCAAAGTAGAATTCACGAACTAAATAAAATAATTAAACCCCTACCTCTTGTAAACTTGAACGAAGGTTCGTCGAACGAGGATTCGTCGTGGAAGGAGGAAGTCACGTCAGTGTCGCGGTAACCGGCGTTGCGTAATCGCTTTCCGAGAACTCGACGTTCTTCGTCGGTGACCGATGTGTTCTTCACGTTCTTCGTCGAAGAAGAAGAAGTTCCTCAAGTCCTTAGTCTTTTCTCCCAAAATCTCCACCACAAGGTTCCAACCCCAAATAAAATAATCTCACCTCTTATTTTATTAACATAGCATAACTTTTGAATTTCAAGAGTTTGAAATTCAAATCTCCACACTTAACTCACTTAAATAATAACAAATTTTATTAATATTTAAGATATCAAATGTTAATGGTGAGTTGAGTGGGGTTGAAGAATATGAAGGGGTGGGGTTCGTGTGGGACCCACCACCCTCATAACCTCTCTTGGGAAGTTGGGTAGTTACCCAACTTCCACCCAAAGCCTTAAACCACTAAAAGAAAATAAAAATTGTAGTTAGTTTATAAATTAAACTTCCACAATTTTTATCATATTCTCTCGTGAAAACGCAACTCCGGAAATTGCGTTCCTAAGAAATTATCGGTGCTACGGTTCCATCGGTGCCCTCGGAATTTGATTCCGAGCACCGGTTCAAAAGATAGGAATTCCTGCTCGTTCGTTCACTGAACGTACCCGAGCGAAACTTCGGATAGAAATTCTGGGCACACCGGGCCTCGGAATCAAGTGCCGTCTGAAACTGCATTCTTGTAAAATCCCAAAGAAAATTAAGTAAAAATTTCCCTTGAATTTTATGGGTCCTTACACTCAATCCATCCCCACATGACTTCACCACCAAGGACCTGCTAGAAACCCAAACCACTGGCACTAAAAACGGTACCCAACCTGCGACAACAAAATAACCAAGTCTACATAAACCCAAGGGTTTAAGTGGGGTGTAATCCAATTCCCAGTAGGATACCACCACTAATATATTTCATGTGATAAACATTCAAAGATGAAAATCAAGCAAGTTTTCAAAAATATGTAATTTCTAGTTACAATTTCTAAAAGATGCGGCTGAAATAAAATTCTCCATGTGGGATAATTTAAAGAATAAACACTTTTAAAATAAATTCCAATGCTAGTGAATTTTCCATCCAAATATACTGTATGCCGATGGTAAGTATAAAATATATAATGAGTAGAAGCAATAGGAAATAACCCCTAGGCACTAGCTAGTTGTGGGTCCCAGGTACCTCGTATCTCGGTGAGAGTAACCATCACAAATATCTGTTCTCGTGCACGAGCCACTAGTAG
Source organism: Viscum album (assembly GCA_963277665.1). Classification (NCBI taxonomy): domain Eukaryota; kingdom Viridiplantae; phylum Streptophyta; class Magnoliopsida; order Santalales; family Viscaceae; genus Viscum; species Viscum album. The sequence goes on along the minus strand of OY728145.1, from coordinate 1,076,787,069 downwards.
AGAACATACACATAACCTATTAGTCCCCAATCATTATCATCATAGATTAGTTAGAGTTGTAAGTGTCAATATTTCTTAGTGAAACTGAGGCCAAACCCCAGGGATTCACTAGCATACTAGTACATGTCCTCCCACCAAGATACTCGGGTTTTCCATTTGTGCTAAATCAAGTTCAATAAGTCAAGAAATATAATTTTCACATGAAAATATCATTTACATATCACAAATTCACCAAAAATCCCACATGTATACCACACAAGTCACCAAAGTCCACTTTTCATTCAAATTGATTTTGAAATCTGACTCACACCAAAATATCCCACAACACTTTTCACATTTCTTTATTAATTCCAAAAAACCACTAATAAATTTTATAAACCCATTCCAATATATTATAACTCACATAAAATCCAACTCACATGTTACATAATACCCTTTTTACCTTTAAAATAATTTTATCGTCAAACTTACATGAAACATCCCACAAAAAAGTTTTTCTCCAACATCACAATTTAATTAAACTTTTCAGAAATTTACAAAACATTATAAAAATGTTTGATATATTAAAACATCACTTCACCTTTAAAAAACCCATAACAGGTGAACACACACATCAAACAGTACATATGCACCCATTTCCCAATTTGTTTAACCAACTAAAACATTTACAATTTTCATAAAAAGAACCCAAGTGGTGTAAATATGTATTTCACACAAACCCATTTCAAAACCACCATTTAAGACCAAAAACCATACCAATTCCTATCCAAAATAGAATTGGAATCCATATAGACATTTATAAAACCACTTTCAAGTTTTATAAAATCTCCTTGAATAATACCACAAACGATCCAAATGAAAACACACATTTTCAAAAAATGATCTCAAGAAGTATAACGATGTTTTACCCATAAAACCTATTCAAACCCCTCTTTTTATGTCCAAATTAAACTAATAAATTACCAAACCAGAATTTTCAGGCCAAAAGGATTTATTAAACCAATTAAATGTGTTATAAAATACAACCAAATAATACCCCATGAGTAACACATGAAAACACCAAATTTCAAGTTAAAATGCAACTGTAAAATTAAACACTTAACCAAATCAATCATAAATAGTTTTTTCACCACACCCAACATATGAGGAATATTAAGAATGATTTGATACATCAACATAACTCATATATAATTTTTTACACATGGAACCACCTACTAAAAGTTTCGAATCCCTCAAAACTTGGTGTGAAACATCAATTGCACCACCGTCGCACCACAAAAAAGATAAATCCAGCCCTAGACCACAATATTTAACCAACAAGACACCAAATCAAACCCTAGGTTCTAAACATAACTTCTGGACATTTTAGAAAATACTGAAAAAGAGAGGAAACCCTATGTAGAAGGAAGGAATTCAAGAAAGAAACACTTACCCAAAACAATCTTGAAGAAAACAACAAAAATCCACCACCTGAATTTTAAAATAGCTAAACATTTAAGGGATGATCGAATAAGGATGAGGAGATCATGTAGGATCACGAATGGGGGAAAAGAGTAAAAATATAAGGAGTTTTGAAATGATCAATTTACCTCTTCAAATCTGGGCGATTTGTGAAATTCAGAGAAGTTTCGCCCAATTTTTTAATTCAGTTGAGCTCCAAATTGGGGGTGGAGGGCTTGGGGATGCGCCTTTGGTATGTGGTCTCGGTTGAGAGTTGGAATCACGGAAAAAACATAAAAATTTATTGATTTATTAAATACTTAAAAATATTTTTAAATCTGTAATTGGGCTCACAGTTTGGCCCAACTCATGAAAACTCTCCCATTTCTCAAAATATGCATAGGAAACCCCCAAAAAAATAATTGAAATTAAATTAATAATACCTTTAAAGTAATTTATTTATGTGAAAATTCTACCCACCATGAAAATTTCCACCCCAGAAAGTCACATTAATGCCAAAGAAACAACCAAACCCAATTGAGAAACCAAGAGGTACTCCCTTGCCAGGTTTCACCCCCAAAGGCCAAAACACCTCCAGTGATCAATTAAGGAAGGAATGCTCTAACAAGTCAATCATAAACCACATTCATGAAACAATCAAGTATATTAATATTTTATCCCAAAAGAAAACTACTCAAACACTATCCAAATACAATTCCGGCAATTTACCCAAATGAACAACAACAACGAACAAGGTTACACTTACCTTGCATTAACAAGACCATTGGGCATTCTCCACTCCCAATTTTTACCCAAGGAAAGTGTAGTAACTTAGATAGCTCCAAAAAAGACTACCTAATATAAATCCAAGACCAAGGACTAATCTGATGTACTATTATGGGGAGACACAAATGGGCTCTCCACCATATGAAACAACTCAAAATTTCCCGAGACAGAATCAGGACACTAACAGAGGGAGGTCTGAACGGACTCCCAGTATAATGGGTAGACTCACATTAGACATTTTTAAAATAACACACATGAGAATCATAATGGGTATCCCCACTATAATAACGTACCATCTTAACAACCAGCATGGGAAAGCACTGAAAGACCCCAAAATTTAAAAAGTTGGGTCAGTTGCACGGTTAGTCTGCATGGTTTGGGAAACTGTGCACTAACCATAGGGATCATTATTTTTTCATGGATTCCAAGGACATGACCACTACTAATCATGCAAAAACTATGTTCTCACTATGAAGACACAATAGTTTTGAACTATTCCCATCTTTCATACTAAGTATAGGACTTTGTACAAGGTTTTAAATGACCCTGGGATTTCCACTGATTATGTGCCAGCTTCACTCTGGGACCTATGGCTCTCAAAGGATTATAGTGTTTTCGGCCTCGTAGTTTGGATTTGGAAACCCCTAAATAGAACTTCTTCTTCCAGTGATACAAACATCCACACCACGAACATGGATGGGTTTACCAAGACAACACACAATCCAAATCTCACTTTACCCTAACCAGACATTTCACAAAAGGAAGTGATTCGATGACATACACACATTAACCCTTGTTTCCTCAGATGAAAACAAAAGGAGGAAAGGATATATAGAAACACCTTCCTCTAAACAAAGGATGTCAGGATCTCCCAAAAGGAGACACACTTATGACCAAATGAAGATTCACAAAAGATTTTACAACTTCACCTTTACAATAAAACGAGCATGTGACATCACAATGAGTCATTGAGCATGACCAATGTGACGGATAGAAACAATAAATGGAGGGGGGCCTTATACAACATCCCAAAACATCACAAAATTCTAGAAAGTAGCCATAATAGCCCATCATGACCAGAGTTTCCACACTAGTAGTTTAATGTGAACTCCATCTTCAAAGAGACTATGAAGGACCCAAAGGCCCTCCTAGAAACCATCCAGATACTCATCCATTCTAACAACCCCGGACCACTTCTACCATTATAAAATCAAGAAAATTAAGATGCTAAGGTCTCTTTCAACCTTCTATGATCACTCTCCCACTACAAGAGGATCCAAAAAATCAAGAAAGAAAAGGGTGTAGGCTCAATCTACAAATCTTTAGAAAAACATTCCTTATATTGATCAACTGGAGGGTCTTCGAATGACGAAACAATCAGGGTGGCACTTCAGTTGTTCACTAACCCTTAATGGGGTGTACCTTATTCAATGATATAACTTAAGGAACCTGCCAAGATGGTCCATTGGTCAAAAAATTCCACAAACCAGATCTTAACACATGAAGGGAACCACTGTAAAGGTGTCCCGAAACATATCTTGAAAGAGACTTCTAAGCAGTCCTTCTACCTAGATTACTGACCAAACACAAACCCAAAACACAGTTCAAACAAGAGGGGTTCTTAGACTCAAAACATCCCAGACCGTATACATTTTCCTAAAACACATAATATAAACCATACCAAACAACTCATCAAGATATCATGTTTTCCTTTAAAAACATTTCATTGAAAACAAACGGTTCAGCAGTAAGCGTATCCACCAATGGTACCACATGGGCCTCACATATGCATGTTTTTATGCCACACCAGGCACCCACCTCATATTTTTCATGAAACTCATATATTCATTCCATCGACCATCCATCATAGCATATAACCCTATGCGTGTGGTCGCTCATGAAAATACCAATGGTTAAACCAAAAAAATCAACTTTTCAAAACCAAATCTGTCAACCAACACATCCTTTTTCTCAAAACCGCTAACCAGGAGATCAAAATCCCAATTCACATCTTACTAAACTTTTCATAAAGACAAAAAAAAATTAGATAAGAACTCACTTTCATGTTATTCACATCAATTTCATAACATATCATCTCATTAAAGCACCCTTTTATAGTTTAGAAAACTCTATTGGAAACACTTTTTCAAAACCAACTTCTATATAGTTTCTTCTTTCAAAACAGGTGTAAGCACCCCATTTTCCATTTCAAAAAAATATAAAAATATAGTTCCACAATTTTATAATTGAAACTATTCAATCATTATTTGAAAATCATTTCACAAAAACTTTACACTTCTTAAAACCAAGTCACTTTAAAACCAAACTTCCAAGATTTCAAAACTAATGAACACAAGACAATGCGAGAGGAAACTAGTTTTAGTGGGTGTGTTGGAAAAATGGTTAGAAGCCATATTAAAGTCAAATTACCATCACAGAGAGTGTTCTAGGGAATATCATTGGCTTCACATTTCTTTCCACGCCCTGTGAGCACACTAAGACCATTAACCCAACTCTCTTTTCATTTCCCCTAATCATCGTCAAACCAAGAAAACCAAAGGATTTGGATATGTCTCGAATTCTCCTAGTGACTTGAATCCCATCATGAAGTGTGGTGATTAGGCACACTACTCATAACCAAAATACCAAGTCCCGAAAATCCTAACTCTAGACTATCCCAACTGTTCCCCAAATAATGCAACCCAAAGAGTTAACTTGAACCTCCTTTGATACCATTTTGTCACGAACCAAATTGGGTAGCCACTGAACCCGAATCATGACAATGCTCAAAGGTCATTCACAATCCCCATGGTCTGTCACAAGTTACCAGGTATCATATAATGAGAATTGGGAATGATTTAACCATGTTTATAAACATTAAACAACAAACAAACTCAATAAAAAAATCTGGATTTTTCAACTAAAACTGTCTTTTACAAAATTTAAGAACTGAATTACATAAGTTAAAACTATGTTTAAATACCATTACAAATGAACAAAACCAAATAAGGTCATCCCAAGAACCTCCACATGAAATTGGCACCACCCTCAAGCCATCCCCACAAGACTTCACCACCAAGGACCTGCAAGAAACCCAAACCATAGGCACTAAAAACTGTACCCGACCTATGACAACAAAATAACCATGTCTACTTACACCCAAGGGTATACTTATGGTGTTATCCAATGACCAGTGGGATACCACCACTAAAATATTCCTTGTGATAAACATTCAATGATGAAAAGCATACATGTTTTCAAAAATATGTAATTTCTAGTTACAATTTCTAAAAGATGCAACTAAAAAAAATCTTCAAGTGGGATAATTTAAAGAATAAAAACTTTTAAAATAAATTCCAATCCTACATAATTTTCTAGACAAATATACTGTATGTCGATGGTAAGTATAAAATATATAATGAGCACAAGAAATATGAAATAACCCCTAGGCACTCGCTAGATGTGGGTCCCAGGTACCCCGTATCTTGGTGAGAGTAACCATCACAAATATCCATTCTCGTGCATGAGCCACTAGTACGGAACATACCCATAACCTAGTGGTCCCCAATAATCATAATCATAGTTTATTTAGAGTTGTAAGCATAAATCTTGCATAGTGAAACTGAGGCCAACCCCCACGGATTCACTAGAATACTAGTACACGTCCACCCACCTAGATACTCGGGTTTTCCATTTGTGATAAAACAAGTTAAAAAAGTCAGGAAATATACATTTCAAATGAAAATATAATTTCCATATCAAAAATTCACTAGAAATATCACATGTATACCATACAAGTCACAAAAGTCCACTTTTTATTCAAATTGATTTTGAAATCTGACTCACACCGAAATAGGCCACAAAACATTTCACATTTCTTTAATAATTCCACAAATCCATTAAAAATTTTAATAAAACCATTCCAATATATTATAACTCACATAAAATCCCACTCACTTGTTACATAATACTGTTTTTACCTTCAAAATCATTTTTTCATCAAACAAACATGAAACAACCCACAAACAAGTTTCGCTCCAACATCACAATTTAATAAAACATTTCAAAAATTTACAAAACATTCTAAAAATGTTTGATATCTTAAAAAATAACTTCACCTCTAAAAAACCCATAATAGGTGAACACACACACCAAATAGTACATATTCACCCTTTTCCCACTTTGTTTAACCAACTAAAACATTTACAATTTTCATAAAAAGAACTCAAGTGTTGTAAATATGTCTTGCACACAAACCCATTTTAAAACCCCCATTTTAGTCCAAAAGCAATACCAATTACTATCCAAAACAGAATTTTAAACTTTAAATACATTTATAAAACCACTTTCAACTTTTATAAAATCACCTTAATAATACCACAAAAGATCCAAATGAAAACACAGATTTTCATAAAATGCTCTCAAGAAGTATAACAATGTGTTACATATAAAACCCATTAAAAACCCTCTTTTTAGGTCCACATGACACTAATAAATTACCAAACCAGAATTTTCAGGCCAAACAAGATTTAGTAAACCAATTCCATATGTTATAAAATACACCCAAATAATACCCCATGAGTAACACATGAAAACACCCAATTTCAAGTTAAAATGCAGCTATAAAATTAAACACTTAACCAAATCAATCATGAAATTTTTTTCACCACACCCAACATAGGTGGAATTTGAATAATTATTAAATACAGCAAGATAACTCATCTATAATTGTTGACACATGGAACCACCTACCGAATGTTTCGAATCCCTCAAAACTTGGTGTGAAACACCAACCGCACCACCGCCACACCACAAGGAAGATAAATCCAGCCCTATACCACAATATTTAACCAAAAAGACACCAAATAAAATCCTAGGTTCGAACCCTAAATTCTTGACATTTTAGAAAATAATGAAAGAGGGAGGAAACCCTAAGTAGAAGGAAGTAATTGAAGAGAGAAACACTTACCCAAAACAATCTTGAAGAAAACAACCCAAAATACACCTGTATCTGAATTTTAAAACATCTTAACATTTAAGGGAGGTTCAAACAAAGATGAGGAGATCATGTAGGAACTGGAATGGGGGGAAAAGAGTAAAAATAGAAGGATTTGTGAAAGGATCAATTTACCCCTTCCAATCTAGGAGATTTGTGAAATCCAGAGAAGTTTCACCCAATTTTGCGATTCTATTGAGCTCTAAATTGGGGGAAGACGGCATGGGGGCGCACCTTAGGTATGTGGTCTCGGGTGAGAGTTAGAATCACCGAAAAAACTTAAAAATTGAATGATTTATTAAAGAATTAAGAAATATTTTTAAATCTATAATTGGGCTCATAGTTTGGCCCGAATCATGAAAACCCACCCATTTCTCAAAAAATGCATAAGAAACCCCCAAAACAAAGAAATAATGGAAATTAAATTAAAAATACCTTTAAAATAATTTATGTATGTAAAAGTACCGATGGAACTGAGGCCCATTTGGGTACATAGGTGGGCACTGTTTGAAATAGCACCCACTTGAAAAATGGTATGAATAAGGCTATGTTCGAGAAAACACTATCCATTGATTTTTTTAATTTTTTTATGACTTGTTTATATATATATAATATAACATAACAAATTTTCATTATATAATAATAAATATAATAATAATAATAATAATTTATACAATTAAAATAATATAAAAAAAATTAAAAAATTATTATTAAATATAATAATTATGGAAATAATAATAATATTAATATTATTATTAAAGATAAAAAATTATATGTTATTTACTAATATTATTAATATTTTCCTTTTTTAGTTAAATAAATTAAAACCAAAATATAATTAAATATTATTATTATTAATTATTAATTATGTGAATATAATCATTTCGACTTAATGAATATTTATAATTACCGAAATTATTAATTATATTATTTTTTGTGTTATTAAATACCCAAAAAATGTCCAACTATTGGTTTTCAAGACAACCCACACCCAAAAATTTTATTAAGAAAATATTAAATTACAAAGAATGGAGAGTGAGGTACAATAATTTTAGAAGCACCCACTAACAAGGAAAAAAAGAGTTCAACTCCTTCCACTCCCTCTACATCCCAAATTCTTGGGTTCTAACCAATGATCTTTGGGTGTCGAACTATCATCCAAAACATAGTGTTGGATCGAAAAGAAGATATACATACTCTATTAAAAGAGGGGGTGAATTATAGGTTTAAAATCTTTTGTTTTTATCAGTTAAAAGGATTTAGTTTAAAATGATTTAAACTAATTATATTTACAACCACTATTGTATTAAAATAGTTAATTCAGACAGGGCCCTAGGCCTAATAGTTATCATTGTTAGAGTGACTATGAGGAAATTCCGTGGGTCTCTATTTATCTTAATAAAAAATGTGTGGTAATGTATCTTATTTAGTGTAGGAATCAAGAGATACTTTATTCTCAATGTGGGATTATTGTTATGTTGACTTTAATAAACATAGTTACCTTCTTCATAAATTTTGAATTTTGGAAGGGTTATAAATTTAACAGCCTGTATAGTGGTTTATGTTTAACTTTGTATATGGTTTTAGAGACTATATCAACTTTTGATGAGTTATCCATATTGGATAACCAATGTAACCTCTTTTTAACTAACGATATATGTAATGACTTATCATTATTTTATGGATCAAATTTATTACTTAAGACATGAAAATTAATTTTTTGGAGGAAGATATTAATTAGAAACTGATTAACATACAACCAAAGGGTGATATTGTGCTTATGAAGAGGATTGAAATCAAGTAAGTATATCCCCTCTTGAAAATTAATCATATTTGGGAAAGGGATCTTGAAATTAATTTTTATTCTGTCATCATCATTTATTATGATATTAATGACCTTTTTCATGCATCTTTTCTTAACGTTTTTTTGGTTATTAACATTCTCTACATCACCCACTTTCTTGTGATCAATGTACTTTGCCACTCTCTATAATTATTTATGCTTTTCTACAATGTCCAAATTATCACTTCCCACATATGTTATCCTATTTGGAAACATAGTTATGAGTTAAATTATGATTCCCTAATTTTATTTTTAAACAATGTTTTATTACTCATTTATATAATTATGTTTTCTTTGATTAAATTTTTAAATGTTAATCCATTGATGCCTGAGATGAATTTCTAGGGATAAATTCATTTTCTAGGGGTAGAATGTAACCCCCAAAAATATTTTGAAAATACTTTTTTCAAATATATAGAATATTTCTGATAGTTTGAATTAAATGACACAGTAAGTTTATCTTACTTTACACACAACACTTATTTTATCTATCATTACACACTACACCAAGCTTAACTTCTGTTACTTACAAAACTAAGTTTAATCAAAATATGACCTATTATTAAAATATTATCATTTAATCTTTATCACTAAGCTGCTATATTATAAGTTATGGATATGGTTTACTAAATTATGAAAATATATTGTTTAAACATTTATATAAAATTAATTCTTTTTATACTAATAAATTAAAAATGAAAATATAATGTATTTGAAAATAAAGTAAATATTTCACAGAAAAACTATTCTTATGTACGACAATATATTTTTCATAAAAAACAAATAAATCTTGTAGAATTATTATATTTAAATATATATATATATATAAATAATATAGAAATTTAATCATTCAATTTATGTGTTTTGTAGATAAGATATAATAATAAATCCAATTTTACACATAAAAATGTCTTTTTATAAAAATTATCTTGTCGCGTTTGGTTAACTTATTTTGAAATTAATATTTTAAAAAAATTAGATAATTTATTTTATAAAATTAAAAATGTTTCATTTTTTATGAATAGTAAGATATACTGATTTTTAACTGAAAACCAACTTTTAATTTAATTATATATTAAAGTTATACTACAACACATGAGCCTCAGCCCAGTTGGTGAGGACTCACTAGGTGCATCCATGAGACCCGAGATCAAATCTAGGTGGAGGTATATTTCCGGGGTATTGTAGTAGTACTGTAGTAGGCACTATAGTAGGCACTATAGTAGGTAATGTAACAGGCAGTGTTTGGTGCTATAGCAGCCAGAACTATTCATCCATCTTGGCCTTCGAGCCACCAGTTTAGTCCTCGGGTCCTGCAAGGCTTTCGGACCACCCAAGGCCTTCAGGTCAGTCGCTTCTCAAGGCCTTCGGGCCACCTTAAGGCCTTAGGGCCACCCCAGGGCCTTCAGGCCACATGAATGAAGGTCCTAGACAAACTACAAAAAAGGAGCAGCCTCAGAAGAGGATTTAGAGCAGGTGCACTCACCAGAGAAGATCCAAATGAATTGTCAGAATGAGAGGGTATGGCTATGCCATCGGTACCAGCAGATGCTTGCACGAGAAACCTAGCCAGACGATCATGAAAAGTTGGAGAGCTACTATCAGGATGCAAATGCTGGTGAGGGAAGTTCCTTTTAGATATTCTGGTTGAATTCCCTTAGACCTTCAGGTCATGTAATCTCCTAAGCCCATAGTCCATGTAATCTCTGAGCCTACGGGCCTTGTAAGGGTTCCCCCTCATCCCTTGAAAGGGGGTTATCAAAAATCAATAAAAATGAAGGCCTTCAGGCCATTTAGGCTAAAGTTATTCTACATTTCAAATTAGTTTTAAATATAAATTTTTTCAATTATACATATCTTAATCCAATTTAGTTAATTGGAATCAATTTTATATTAAATTTTGATATAATAACTTTATAAACTATTAAACATTATCCCTTTAAAAAATCGTTTTCTCATGGCGTCTGTGAGATTGATTTTGAATTAAAATTTTCCAAATATTTGGATGGAATTTGGAAAAGGTAATTCAATATTTTTTATAATAATAATTTATAATATATAATAAGTTCAAATAAAATTTTTACCATAATTATTAATGAAAATAGATAAAATTAGTTATTGCGATTAAGTTTAAAATGGGGTTTTGTGCGCTTATGTTAAAATTTATTTCCCCAAACACATAGGATTTTTATTTAATAAATTTGATTTCATATTCACAATATGTATCAAAAAATTATCTAATAAATCTCATTTTAATTTTATTCTTAATCGACACATTACCTTGGTAAATAAAAAGATACAAGTTATTATGTATAAAAAACTAAATGTGTAAAATTGAGTAAACATAAAAACATTGTAATGAAATGATAGAGTTTTTTTATTTTATGTGGTGGAAGTTTGGTTCGATAATAAATTCACTACACTGCATTATCGAGCAATTTTGGAGGAACATGAGATAAGAGTGACATCCTAATAGTGAGTAATTTTAGGTATCTACAACAAATACCACTCCTTAATTACAAAAGAAAACTCACTCCCCTCACTTATTCAAAAATATCATGCCATTTGGATAGAACAAACCATTAGAAATTAATTTAAAAATTAAATATTCTCATTTTATAGCCCTTTTATTGGAATAAATCTATCTAATAAAGGATTTTTTTCAAACCTGCGGAGGGTACCTGAAGAAAAGGTATAATTCTTCGACAAATGTTTTTATTTTATTTATTACTCCATATAATTAAATTAATACTATACCATGATTATATAATAAAATAATTATATTATTTATAATTTTATTATTTTGTGATTTAGTAATGACCTATAACCATATCCACTTCTATCTATTGTGTTAAAAAATTATTGTTAGTGGGTATGTAAAACTACCACATCTCAAACCAATGTCCTTTATTTTTCCATTACACCCTGTCATAGTTGGAAAAAACTATTGATTTATTATTTATATATTATTTTTATTATATTATTATTTTTTTCGGAATTTTTATATCCCATATACCTTCTTTCATTCTATTTTATAGGAATATGATAACGTCATTCATGTGTACGGCGGACTACCGACTTACGAAGCAATTTGATTCGTTCAAACTATACATGGATGGTATTAAGGATTGAATTAAGGAAAATATTTTATATATATGACATAAAAAAATTCTATAATAAAAAAAATTTCATTCAATTTTCATTATTTTAATCCTAAAATAAAATGGATGAAACACTCATGCGTATGTACAACCCACCATCTCCCTAAATAGAGTGTTTCATTTCTCATTTATAAATATTATGGATCACTATAAATACATATTTAATGATTATATATTATATTTAAGGATTATTTTATCTTCTAGATATGATAAAACCATGATCTATATATGAGGATAAAAATAACAGGTCATAACTTATACAAAAAAACAAAGTAGTTATTACCAGAAACGTAACTTTAACATGGAATTGATAATAAATGGGTAATAAAATGTAACAACAAAGTAATATTTGGTATTAAATGTATAAATATTTTTATTTACTATATTTATAATAAATTATATTTTTTATACCGGAGTTTTTAACTTGTACAACAGAAGTTAAGACTTAATGTATGGGATTTTTGTCTCACTTTTTATTTCCATGTGACACATGATATATTCAATAACTTTTTTATATGGTGTATATAATATACATGAATGTATAATATTTTGATTCTGATGAAACCCATTGGGGTTTATATATCCATTTTAGGATCCATCTTTTATGTGGATTACAGTTCACAAGTTAACAAATTAGTAAGGTATTTTTGTCTCAATATTAATTCTTTGAGACTTATGTTATGTTATGAAAAAATATTATTTTATGAGGTGTATATAAATAAACTTTTACTTATAATATTATGAATTTATTTATCCTAGAAATTTTTTCTGTTTCATTTAATTTTATTCATTCATAAGTCTTATTTTCCAAATTTACCATAGTGGATAGAGTTTTATATTACAATCACATCAGTTATTTGGATTTTTTTTATTATGATTCCAATGATAAAATATTATGATATACCTCTCAAGAAACTAATTATTTTCTTATCCAATTTTTATGATAAGAGAATAAATTTTTTCTCTTAATTTTCCTCTCTTTATGTACTCAATATTTTGAGAATAACTTTTTTATGAAAAACTGTATTTTAGGTCGAACCCCCATTTTCTTTAAAGATAATATTTTCTAAATAATTTTTCAAAACTTATTTTAAAAATTTATTAAAATTAATTATTAATGGAATTTTTATCAATGTTTTACTTTTAATTTTTTATTCAAAAAGAATATTTTTTTAATTTTCAAAAATAGTGATCATTATGATTTTACCGAAAGTGTGAAATGATTATTTGTTTTATTGCATATGACATTAATGTAATTTTGCTCTATAATCTGATTGGAATATTACTCTATATTATTTCATTGTTATTTTAAAAATAGAGGATTTTTTAAATGATTTATGTTTTAAAAAGAATTTTTCAAGTAAGAAAGGTAATATTCATCGATAAATAGTTTAAATTATTTTTTAAAATTTTACTTTATATAAATTCAATGTTATTTTCAAATAAAAGGATATTTAAAAAGATTTTTGTTTTAAAAATTGTTCTTCAAAAAAAGTTTATTTTCCTTAAGAAATACATTATGTGGTATTTTAAATTCCTTCTCCATATAAGATGATATCATTTGATATATATTATGATTTATGGGGGATACAAAATGAGGATACCATTATTATTCATTATTTGAATGAGTTATCGTGATATGATAATTATGAGACCCGCTTCTATTCCATGTATTATTCCATAATAATATTTATATGATATGTGATTATACTTTTCATGGGTTATGGTATGATGAAAGGATGAAATTAATATGAAACCTATCTCGTTTCCATAGGTTATGATATGATTAATTGTCTGTGAAACCCATTTTATATCATGGTTTATTATATTGTAAATGTTTTATGATCTTATGACTAACATATGTGTTATTTTTATTATTTGATAGTGGTTTTGTAATAACCATGGATATCAATTACATTATATATAATGAGTGTGGTTACATTATAACCAAAGATGGTTGGACCGATATATCCCTCCAATGCATTGGTTAAATATATATTTCTAATGAAATGGACAGGACTGGAATGGGGGGTGAATATGATTTAATAAATTAATTTATCTGATATGATTCTCTTGGGAACAAACTATGATTAATATGATAGATTGGGGGGTGCATCCATTCCACTATGATGAAAGGGATTCCACATGGTATGGTGGTGTGTCCCTCCTAGAATTTTTATCTACCCATATAATGCTCTTATATGTTTTGGAAATGATGCTTGATTACTAGGAAAATTATTTCTTATGCTCAGGTGTGTTCTATGACTTCCATGCCTTATGAAAATAATATGTTCTCAAGGATCATTTTTATTGATTTAATTATTATTATTTTATTATGAACGGTCAATCCATATTCCATGAATCAAGATTATAATCTTTGATATGAAGCGTATGGTTTTGAAATGTTATGCTCATGTACACATTCCCTTTTTGATAATGTTTTTCTTATGTATCTCTAATTTTTACCCTTAATGAGAATATAAACTCCCCTATTATTATAATTCATTTCCCCATGTTATGAATAAATGTATTGTCTATTATATTTCTAATAAGGTTTATTGCTATGAATAATGTAGTGGGAGATGATATAGCTTAGGTATGGATGAGTGTTTTTTTTCATATTTCCAAACGAACTAATATATTGTGATCCTCAAGAGTGTGGTATTGTAATGTAATGAATATTGATAAAAATTATGTACTATCTATGTATGATAATCATAGGTTTCTATAGAAGAAGTTGTTGTGATTTCAATTTATTTATTATTAAATAGTTTATAATTTATTCAGATAATTTCACCAGAACATACCACTACATTGTCGGTATGTACGGGGCAACATTAGTGGGTCCCTACTTAGTTTTTTTCCCACACCTTGCTCAAACCTCCATTATCCTATGGTATGGAAGTAGAACCTAAATTGGTTTCAAATAATGGTTTGGCTAAAGGCCTAATATAACATGGATGGATATGATAACTCACTTATGGTAGGAGTACAGAATGAGGTGAGTCATTTAGTAATAAGAGGCCATTATTTTTATATCTTTCTTATCCTATATACACAAATAGTCCAATGGGAAGTCAAACATTTATGTTGAGCATTACTATTCATATTTTATGATGCATTTCATTTTGTATAGCATGTTCACTTTATTTAATATTTTAGGTACTCAAATATGTGTGATATTTAGTTATATCCTTTCAATTATGTACTCTAATATATGGGATTTTTTCTCCAGGAAATACCTTTATCAATCGCTAATTCTATTAAATAACCTTTGAAATATGATGAGGCTCACTTGAGGTACAATGGTGACCATCTGTCCAGACACTGATTAGTGGTCATGAGAGATAATATATTAAACCTACTCTTTATTGGAATTATTTTTTATCTAAATTTTTTTCGAATCTGTATAGTTATATTTGTTGAAAAATTCCACAACATCATGAGAAACTTATTTATCAATATTTTCAAGCTCATATACCTCCAATTTTGTGTGTTTTTTCTTCATATGATTCTCCCATCTCCTCTTTTTCATTCTTTTTATGATGATTTATTCTTCTACATCCCTTAAAGTTGATATCAAACTCTCATTATCTTATATAGAATATTTTTAAATAATTTATATTGTTTTAAATATCTTTAATGTTGTAGAATAATTAGAGTTCCTCTCATATTCCTTGCTTTTCATTAATTTAACAAGGAACTTTTCAAATTTAGTGTTACCAATTTAGTCACTATTCAAAATCAATTCATAAATATCAATGTATATATTAAGTGATATCTTCACCACAGGACGGTTTTAAATGAATGATCTCACTATTCCAGCCAAAATAAGTAATGAAATAGAAAATTGTAGGCTTCATTATTGATTTCTTGTGTGAAAAAAATACTAATTTTGATATACTATTTTTAACATCAATTCATTATTGTTAATCACTAATAAAAAAATTAGTAGTACCATATTGAATGAATATATCCAAAGTGTTTTTGGTGAGTTAAGATGTCTCCTAATTCAAACATCTCATTCATTGTTTTCCTCTTTATTAAAAATTGTTCCATCATTAAAAGAAACATGTTCAATGTCTCAAATTTGTGACAGTGTTATAAATGATATATCAATAATATATGAATATATATATATATGACTCAATATCATTGGTAATTTACATGGTTCATCAACAGTGTGCTAAATCCATGGAGCATACACCGATTAATTTTATATCTTCCAAAATCCACAATACTTGTATTTGGGGGGTATAATTTGGCTATGGTAACTCTGTGATAAGGATCATATCCATTATTAAATTTTTATGATGACGTGACACCTCCCTTTGTTATATTAACCATATTCCCCTCCATAATGAAATTTTAGGAAGGTATTTATAATTTTATAAACATGAGGGTATCTCGTTAGTTCATGTACATGTTGTTATCCTCAATATAAATATATGGTAATAATTTATAAGGCTCATTTAGTCTTGATTTAATGATCTATTAAGACCAAATTCATTGTACTATAAACCCATCAATTCTTGATGAGTTTAATGCCTCATTAAGATTTGGATATTTTTATTTCATAGAAACCACAACTATGACAACAAACTCAAGATGAGAAAAACTATCCATTAAAATTATCTTTAATGTACTCCATCTTAATCAAATGTTGATGTCTATCGTGTTCTTCAATTATCTATAAATGAAACTATATACGAGATCAATACAACTTCTAGAAATGGAAATATTATCATTATTTTCACATCCTCTATGAAAACATTGATATTCAATATTATTTTACATTTTACAGAACTTCTCTGATAAGTAATTATTAATTTTCCCAATTCATGATCCATTTAATTGATGGCTCTGAGTGCTTCTATATATTTATACATAAAGATTATTCTTTATGTCCCACATGCATAATTTTGATAAAAATATATCAAATTAATTATGACCAATCGTATAATTATTGAAAAAAGCTCCTCTATTTTGAATCTAGTTAATATACTCACTATTATCTGTAATATGTTAGATCAATATGTGCTTATCTATTTTTTTTTTGTTTCCTACGTCAGATTCACCTAGATTGTGGTATATAATCCTCCATTATGGAATTATCTTTATGTTAGTAGAATATTTAAAACACATTATGAAATATAAACATTTATATATCCATAGAAATTATATTGTGATATTCATTATCTTCATAAATTGTTCTTAAATTATGACATGATGACATTCTGCATCATTAAAATCATTCAGACTAAGCTTAATTAAATCTATAAAAAATATTTGGATTCATTCTAATGGAATAAATAATATATTCATGGTGAAAACAAAATTTTTAAATTGTTACACTTTCATTATCTTATTTATATCTACTATGATTTTGGAATGAATTTCATATACTTGTATAATTTTCTTCTTATGTTGTTAACTAGTGTGGTGAAATATTTTTATCACTAACCATTTCACCATGTCTTTAACTTATAATCCTTGCTTTAGAAAATTTTAATTTAGAAACATTTTCATTATGACATGGTCTTGAACTTCACAATGCTTCAATATATTCATAACTCCATATTTCTTTTACATTCCAAGATTCATTCCATAGATACGAACATTGTAGATTGAGGTACGCATCCATTGTTAAAGTACTTCTATTACTCTCCAAATTAATCTATTTAATTTCTTACCTAATAAATAATCATTTTATACCATAATAAAAAAACAATACTTCATCATACATTCCACATATTCCATATAAATCACTACAACCAAAAAATAATATATGACATTCAATCAAAATTTCTTGATCTTATCATGTCATGTAGATAAAAAAAAGAATAATTAAATAGATATAGTTTCAAGTCCATAAAAAATCATGAAAATATATATTCAAACTATAATCTAACAATTATTATAAATATATATAACAAACAAAATCCAGGTTCCAATGAATATGTGTAATGATATTAATCATTCTTTAGATGAAAATGATATTTTGGCATCGAAAATTTAATGATACAGGTGGTTTTTCTTTATTGTGTCTAATCATAGCGATTGATAAATTGTTTCCATAATTATAGTGGGTCATTTAAAATACATTGAAATTTTATTTTTTAAATTTATAGTATCATGGAATTAAAATTACTATAGATAATGAGATTTAAAAGTTTAAAATCCAAAATGGGTGATGTCGGTATGGTCAAAACTAAAACATTTCTTTTGAAGTTAGCATCTTATAGGTACTATTTTATTTTTGAGAATATTTCTAAATAGAATTTATACATGGAGAATTAAATTGAAAAAATCAATATTTTTCTAATCATTGGAACCCTATTATATTTAACCTATCTAGTAATCAAGGTGTTAGTCTATAATAAATATAAAAGGTAGTTCAAAAAAGTGGTTTTCTTAAGATAAGTTTTATTCATAACATCCATGTGTTTTCTAGCCCAGTATGTAGGCATGCAATGGGATCTAAAAATGCTAAAAAATTTACTATATATGGTTTTTTCATCATTAAATGAATCATTACTCTTAGGGATAAGTGTGTTATGTTTTCAATTTCTAATTTTATATCTTATACATGTGAATGATGGTGAAATATTGAGTTTGAATATAGAGGTGAGGTATTAATATGGATATATATTTACACAATTTTTTATGAAAAAATCATCCATCTAACATTATACAATTAAAGTTTTAAATAGTTTAATAATCATTCTTTATTTGTATTTTTATTGGTATAGTATTATAATAAATTTTGAAGGTTGTTTCAAATCACATCAATATTTTTTGGAAAATAGTATATCAAAGAATTTTTTTTCAAGGGGTCTCAATGATAATTTATGAGTGCATGTTGTCACTTTTTACATTCATTCATAATCATATATAACAAATAAATAGTCTTTACTATAATAAAAGTTTCTATATACTATTAATACTTTAAGATGTAAAG
The DNA here is from genome assembly GCA_963277665.1 of Viscum album. NCBI lineage: Eukaryota > Viridiplantae > Streptophyta > Magnoliopsida > Santalales > Viscaceae > Viscum > Viscum album. The sequence continues at coordinate 1,076,767,882 of OY728145.1, read as the reverse complement.
TTTTTCTTTGGAATAATAAAAAAATAGAGGATTTATATCGTGGAAAAGGTATTTGAGCAACTGAGTGGGTTACTTTGCAACCTCTATGTTATAAAAAATGTATTTTATATAGTGTTTCCAATGTTATATTATTGTACATATGTGATATATGTGTATGAGTAATTTAAAAGAGTGTCTAACATGTGGTGTATTGGTTTGGAATCACTATTTTAACATTTTATCTTATAAGGTTCATATTTCACAATATTTATAAATATGATTATTTCCTAACAACTATTAAAGGTATTGGAATTTTTTGGAATCACATAAAAAAACTTTTAACATGGTAGTTTTAGAAGTAATTTTATATATTCAATTTGTTTTTTATATGTGGTGTATATGTATTTTAAAAGTGACTTGGGTATTTTCATGAGGAATAAACTCGGAAGATGAATATTAGTGGTATAGAGTATGATGAAATATTAGAAATAAAATAAAGCTACATAGTTTAATTTTGTTATATAAACTAAATATTTTCTCAGGAAATATTATGTTTTAGGTGGTGGTTTAATTTAAGAATATTAAATTAATTAGGACAGTGATATATAAAGTCTAAGTGTGGGGAGAGACATATCAAGAACCCAGTAGTAAAAACAAAATTTCTCCCATGTTTATATTGAGAGTAGATTATTAATATTGTAGAGAACCTTAAAAATGGAAATTCTGGATTACAGTAACCACAAAGATAATTTATGGTAATTTATATCTCATTAATAAAAAATAGAATTTGTAAATTGATAAATGGAATTGGCACAGTTTCCTAATGTAATGTGACTCAAAAAGTGATTATTTTTTAAGATGTTCTAGTGTTTAACTTAGGATTTTTAAATGTCAACTCTCAAAATTAATTTTTAAAGGGATGCTCAGTGTATTGTTGATTACTACCATAGACCATTATATTAATAGTAATACTGTATTGATATATGAGAGCCTAAAATTCCATTACCGTGTCACTTAAAGAGGTATGAGTGATTGAATATCATGGATCAGTGTATTTATATGTATTAATTTAAAATAGGACTTTTGAAGAAAATATTTATGATAATATATTATCTATTATGTGATGACATGTTGATTTATCAGGTAATGTTCTATTTTAATTAGAAAATGGTAACAAAATAGGTTTATATGTGTAAAAAAATGGGCTCCCTTAGATATGGTAAGTGAGATTATTATGGTATAGAATTTGAGAGACATGCATTGGTTTATAAGAGTATGAAGTGTAAAAAAATAGAAGCTTATATTTTTTTTAATTTTACAAATATTGATGATGTATTAAGGGATTGTTAATGTGTTAATCCATTGGTGATATGAACATCTTGATAAATTTAATATTTTAATGTAACCCATGTGACTAGATTTCAATTAAGATCAAATTTTGGGGCATTATCATATTTTATTAGGATGAAAAATCCCCAAGAAAAGTAAATTAAGATATATAATGTATGAGATTCATTTTGTGTTAGTGGAGGGTATAATATTGTTTACTATAATATGTTATAGATGACATATGATGGGTTATAGTCTAGTTCGAGGGGGATGAGTTATATTTTTCCATGTAAATATTATTTATTTTGTATAATGTGATGTAATATGATCCGTAGTGACAATAACTAATAGTTCATCAATGCTACACCTCAATTTCAAATTTTCCTTAGGGATTTAATACAATACCCCTTACCATGATTCAAATAAAATCACTTAGATGCCAACAATGTTATTTATATAAAATGATTATTTGTATGTGATTTTAAATTTTTCACCTCGTCCAATGAGTGAAAGAACAAACCCAGAGGGATTCAATGTTAAACTTAAACCATGAGTCTTCTTAAGGGATTGGATTATTTATTCATCCACCATTAGTAAGATGTGTATTTTTTTTACTAGGTTCTGTCATGTGTATTGTGAAACCCATACTATTTATACTATAATAATTGGTATGGTTCATTATTAATGGATAAGATGTTCTGGTTAAGCATCCTCATCTCCTATTAATCAATTACTGAATCATCTTTTTTTATTATTTATTTTGTGTAACAACATTTTGTATTGGAACATTAAGACACTCACATATATTATGAATTATATTCGGGACCATTGATGTGCACTAATTTTTTTTACACTCCCACCAAATACACACACTTTAGTGTACAAGGATATATTATTATTATAGATAATGGTAATTGTACAAGCCTTATAACATGTGTTTAAGTTACTTAATATCGAAAAAGATATGGAAATTATACTAGGGAAAGGCCAAGGAATTTTTGTAGAAAAGTATCCAAATGGGGTTTTATACTATTTTAACACAATATTTATATAATTGGAATGTTTTTATATCATTACTATGAGGTATAGATTTTTCAGTTAATTGATTCTACTTTATTTATGATTATATAATTACTAAATTCAGACTTTTAATATATCCCGATAATAAGTGTTTTGAGAAGAATTAATGGATTTTCAATAATTGTAACACGGACTACGTTAAAAATAAAATAGTGACATTTAATATTCATTAATTAATTATTTATTATTTATTATTTATTCATTAATACTTATTATATTTATTTAGTATATTCATGATTTCTAATTTTATTTTTTTATAATTTATCTAAGTCTAATATCTTTCATACTAAATTAATTGTTTTTACATTCCCACATATTATGTGTTTAAGATTTTTTGTATGTATAAATTATTATATTTTCTTTATAAATATTATTCATTGAAACTATTTTATGTATAGATTCTTACATACTAGTTAAACTTTATAAATTCTAGTTACACAACTTATGAATGAACTAAACATGTTATATTTTTCATACTACTTTATCTTCTTACCTATGAAATCTATAAAAAATTTCAATGTCAAATATCTTCCATATACCATTATAGTATTTCAACCTTCATATATATCATAGTATTTTAACCATCTTACATATTGGGTTATTCACACAAAAGACAACATCTTATGTATTCCCATTAACATTATATATATATATGAATAACCTATGATATATATATCTTATGAATTATTCATATGTCACATGTATCAAAATATCAAACATATTATTCAATATTTTAATCTTCAAAAACTCAAAATACTCTATATTTTTCTTATTCTATATATTTTCACTCACTAGATATTCATGTGCTTTATTTTCCTTGATTTATTTGTTTCATAAAAATATTTAAATTATTTTGTTTATATGAAAAAATAGATATGATTTTATTCATATAGAATTAAATGAAGATCATGATGAAAGAAATTTTTTTAAAATTAATTTTTATTATATGTTATAGAAAATTAAAAATTCAAAATTACATGGAATTTTTAGCTAGATTTTGAGAATATATTTTCAATCATAACTGGGAGTACCTGAATATATATTGAAGGGGGATGAGTATTGTTTCATAATCATTCATGTTGAGCTAATTATTTCATTTCACACCCCCTTTCAGGTGGTTTAAAATATGGTTGATTCATGAAATCAAAAATACCCAATAGTTCCTAAATCCAACAGGATTTATGGACCTACATTCCAAAGGCAGTGTGATTCCCCATACTTGGGTGCCACTCAATGGTGCCCCAAGCCTAGTGAGTCACTATTCCCCAAGCGCATCACCATGAATGCCCTAGGTGGTCAATTAGTAGTGAGGGCATAGGGAATGGCCTTTTAAATTGATTTGAATTACCTATAATTATTTGATATGTGTTATAAGACCCTTTTTATATATTTCATCCCTCCTATGAGGTTATAACGTCAACGCTGACTAGCTTATATAAGGTTTCTCCCGTAGATATGACTTCAACGGTTTATTATGTATGTTTTTGCCACCTTTGGGGAATACATTGAATTGATCCTACAAATGGTAACACCATCCAAAATAAAATGAATATTTAGTTAATATTGAACATAAATGGTTGTGTTAGTGTCACTTGACCCTTCTAAGGTATGTGTTCTACTTAATCTATAAATTTTTAAATGGTTAAATTAGAAAGTATACTACATATTTGACATTGAATAACTGCATGCAATGAAGTGCATAGATTTCACATCCATATAAACCCATTTAATATATAATGGAAGTTAGTGGATTCAACCAAATTAAAATTATTATTATATAAATGAGCTCATAAGTGGTCACATGCATAGTTAGCATTGTTACTATAATGAAAGGATGTGGTTTGGACCAAATGAATTATAAAGAGGCATGATTATTACATGGACTTAATTAATTAATAAATTTATTATTATGTTCCTATTATATATGGAACCATGATAATACTATAGGTGTAGTCATAATCGATTTATCCCTTGGATTTTTGAGTTAAAACCTTGAGCACTCGTGGTGGCCATTCAGATTCGAATTTTCTAGTTTTCAGGAGAGTGACCCACCTTGGAACACAAAAATTTTCTATTAGTGGATACCTGATATAAAATCAAAGGATCCCTCCATCACTATTATTGGAAACATTGGATAAACTCATTAGATCCATCATGATGTCTATAGATTGTAGGTATACCATTGGTTCTAGTCATTTCTTATACAATTTAACAATGGATGATATCCTTGGACTCAGTTAAAATGATCATTGTGGAATGCCATGAGATAATCCCCTTTTATTATAATCACAACTCTTATATCCATTCTATTGTTTATTATCTGAGTCTTCTTGACCCCTAAGGTAATGGATTTCTTGGAGATTACCTTGGATCCCTCATTATTATTATCATAATAGGGTACATTGTGATACCATAGATCCTTTATTTATATTATCATGTCATGATGTCAGTGCTAGTAATTCCATACATGAAATACATATATAAAATGGTAGTTAACTAATCAATGAACTGGTTAAATGTTTATAAACTAGATGAGGATGAAGTAGGTATTTGGGTATTTACATTATTCTACTAGTTTACTTTTATATTTTCATGATTTTAAATTATTTAATCATATATTTTAAAGAATGGATGTTATTGATTTTGTTAGTGGTGGCCTACTGATATTTATATCACAGAATATCTTGGCACTATTGGTTACCATGTGTATTACATCTTTGCATGTTTTGATAAGGAGGAGTGTCCTGATCTGGACACCTAATATTGATTAATTAATTAGGATGGTGTTTGGGAGCAGATGACTAGTCTAGGGCTTGGGATGATGGGTTGTTTTTGAATTATTTTTTAAATGTTTGTATTTCATGTATTACCTACTTTCTTTTATCCATGTTTCCCAGCTATATAGAACATGACATTTATCATCAACTTTTTTTATTCTTATCTATTGTTCATTATTCTAGTCTACTTCTTCAATGTTATGTTTTTATTATTATTGCTTCCGCTTTTTATAGTATATATGACTATTCCACTGTCTTGCACTCTGATACGGAGGAAATAGTATCCCCACGGATAAACTTTAGGCCCTTGCTTCCTATCCATGGCCTCTAGCATTTAGGGAAATTTTCTTGAAGTCTAGTGACTCACTGGGCGTAAGGAACCATTGAGTAGCACCTAGGTCAGGGATGTTACAAAGTGGTATCATAGCCAGGTTTTGATAATTGAACCTATGGGTTATGGGCCATATTAGTTTGGAATTGGTATTTTACCAAGTCAATACATCACATATAACTCATTATATTATAATACTAAATGTAGACATGGATGATAGAGATTAAATGGGTTTTACATTCTGTGACATGGTGCATGGTCCTTGATTCACTGGGGATAATGATCCTTTTTAAATGAACCCAGATATATTAAAATAAGGAAATGAAACATAAAAGTGGAAATATGACTTATAAAATGAAATGGTTTCAAGTAAATTGTGACACATAACACTATTGACATGTCATCTAATAGAACCATTGTAATTTAAACAAAACACTTGAAAATACATGGCCATATATGTGGTTAGTTGGGGTAGTATATCTTGTGTAGTGATACCATACATTCATTCAGCTTCTTATATTTCTATCTATAATATTAAATCATTTACTGAGGTTTCTAATTTGAATTTTTTGGCTAACTCCACCACACCTTCCTCATATTGTGCATCTGGAGGGTGGCGATGACCATGCTCAATATGTGGTGGTCCTTTAACCACCATTCTTACTACCAGAAGTTCCACTTGATACACTGCCTATTATACCTGATTCAGGAATTGAAACTCAGCTACATGATAAATTCCTACATATGATTATGTCTCTGTTAGGTTCTCCTTAGCAGACACCTACGATGGATGGTCAAAAAGGTGTGTTCTAGCAACAACAACCTCCCACCTTTTGTGGGGCTCACATTCCATAGGTTGTTGAGTCTTTGTTGGATTCTACCTTGTCTATCATTGGTAATATGGAGATTCATGTATCAAATATTGTCAAGAATACTATTTAAATGTTGTGTTATTAGGCCATGTTCTAGTTGTATGTGATTACCTAGGCCGGTCTCCATCATGGCATGGTCTGTGATGATTTTCAGTCTGTCATCTATTATTAGTTATTTCATTGGATGTTAATGGATGACCAAGAGAGAGAGTTCATCTATCTAGATTATGGAGCTATTTAACTCATGGAGTATTTATAACATTTCACTAAGCTTTTTTTAAAAGGTGGCAACATGAACTGGTTTCCAAGCACATTCCCCAAAGGAATTTATTAATATAAAAAAACTGTTTACAAAACAAGCTCAAGGTGTAACATACTTACACCAGTAGGGAATTAGAGATTATAAATCATAGAAAAAAAATAGACACCAGTAGGGTACCTTCATTGAAAGAAAGATGAGCCTCCATGACCAAGTTGTCACATCCTCAAAGAAAGGCATCAAATGTCTCTCAGCCACACCAAATGGGAAGTCTTGCCCACCACATAAGAACTCGGAAAAGGGATCTTCAACAAACAAGATCTTCTGGTTAATATCATCTGCTAAACTAATTCTGGCTCCACAAAAGTGCTCAGCAGACTTCAGAAATGTTGAGAAAACTGTTTCCAGGTTTTGAGAAATGTATGGCACAAAATCCATGATTGTGAAATCAAAATGGATCATCTGAAACTGAACTTTTCCCCCATCCATGAAATCTTGATGTTGAATGACTTCTCCTCCATTATTCCAAGAAGAGACATCAACACTTGAACTAGAAGTATCAACATCCATTTCATAGTGAGAAATCCGGAAGGATAGCAATGAGAATTTCAATATTATACTTCACTTTTGAAACACATGAAGATGCTCCCCCTGCTAAAGATCCCCTGCTTAAATCTATCTTTGTTCTCTTCAATTTTTACAATACTGTCTGATCCACATCCACTACAAGATCTGGGGGGAGTTATCAATTATGGCCACCTTTGCAAGATCAATGCCCAGAACTGTCAAGTCATTCATGTAACTGACATCTGAAAAGATACATGATTCGCGGTAGGCTCGACGAGATATAAGCTTCCTGTATGGGTCTAATTTATCAAGAAGTTTCGTAGCATATATGTTTTGACTGGATGTGAAGACAAAAAAACATAACATCTCTGCATCCCTCTCAAAAAATGTTTGGAGGAACGGCCTCCACTTCACATATAACGTCTGCTCCTTCATGTTGAAACAAACAGATCAAAATATCACCAATTCAGAAATGAAAAGCAGATCTGATTAAGAGATCAGTGCCAAAACCCCCAAACAAGTTGAAAGATCTCAGTCCAAAAATAGCCCTAAAACCTGTATTGTCCAAGAAACTAGACCAGTCCAGATAAACTCCAAATGAAGTAGAAACATCCTTGAGAAAATTACAACAAGACAGTCTTTAAGTAGAAATTGAACAAAGACAAACAGAAACCAGGTTGAGAAAGGTGAACCAGGAGCATGTTCCAAGACAAGAAGAAAACACTAAGAAGCCAACTCTAAGAAAGAAATCATTCAGTATCCACCAGAGTCATCAAAACAGAAATTCAAACAAAGATCGAACCAGATCCAAAACTTATTGCCATGGAATACTCAGGAAATCATAGTTTGGATCCTTATTCAATTCCTCAGCAACTTTGATAAACATCATCTTTATGATATCAAGGTAATCCTGAGCAGTTATATCACCATTTTTATACTTCCTAAATGTACTTGTCTCATTTTCCCCGAACCAGGAGTCAAGATATTTTGGAAAATCCAGATCATTTTCATACTGGTAGGCATCCTTATATGCCGGGTCATTTTCATCAACATCAATTGAAGAAGTGTCTGCATCAAAACAATCAGAGTTTTGTGAATATGCAGGCAGGGGATCTATAGGAATTGGCCATGGAGGAACTTCAAGGGCAGAACTTTTGGCCCCAAATGATCTTCTGATGATGGTTCTTTCATAACTGACATTATCTCTATCTCTCCTAGTTTTCCTGGGGGATGGAGTGATGAAACCATCTGAGTCCACATTAACTTTTTTACCTTTTCAATCATGTAGATAAAAATATTCCCCTACTTTAGGTATCATATCAACAACAACCTAGATAGACTCCTCCGTATGGCCATCTTCGTTAATCACATGACCCTCAGAATTTTTATCTTCCTTCATGGTTGGTTGGGTGGAATCACTCTTTTCTACATCAAGATGTTCTTGCTGCTTGGTGACAGCAAGAACATCATTGACAAAGTCTGAGAGTTGATCTCGAGATGTTTGAGAATTCAATTGTTCTTTTACCCCATCATCTCTTTCCTTGAGAACACAATTAGGGATTTTTTCTTTGTCCTTAACAACATGATCATTGTAACATCCCAAGTAAGTAATGAATAATAGATATTTTTATCTATGTCTATTAATGATTAATATAGTGTTTTGGAGGCTTAAAATGAAAATAAATCCAATCTTAAGCATGGAATACACTAATATTCTTAAAAGATTGTTTTACTGCCTTATGATGGAAACCCCTTTTTAAATCTATCTTTTGACAATTTTATAAACTATTATTGTCAAAATAAACTTATTCTTTATGATTGGGACATCAAAATTTACTTTTTGTGAATTTTTGGTATTTTTCTGACAATGTTCATTTTTTAATGAATAGTAAAAAATACTGCATTTTACATCAAAACTGCTTCTTAATCTAATTTATTTATATTATTAGATTATCTTTTGAATTGGTCTTAATGTGTAATTAGAATATATTTTTACCATTTAATCCAATGGTGGTCATTGTAATCAATTTCACTTTGAAATTGGACTCAAACTAGTGTCAATCTTTTGATACTTATTGTTTCATAAAAACACGCTATTTACTCTGACAGCGGGAATTAATTATTAAATTAATTAATGTGACTTATATGTTTTGAATTTTGTAAAATAGACTTCATTTTTGAATTCATAATATCAAATATAGCTTAGGGTGAATTTTTGGAAATTTTCTGAAAAACTTCAATTTTTGATGAATAGTGAAACCACTAAGTGGTACTTATAAAAACTGATTTTCCGTTCAAATGAAATTTTTCCATCATTTTGTTTTGAATTTCAAAAATATGACATACATGTTTTTCATTAAGAAGTCAAATGTGGTTCAATTAGATTAAAATAATTTTTTGGTGAATAGTAACTTATTAAGTTCTTAATCGCGATTAGTGGTAATTAGGGTAGTTTAAGGTATAAATAATGCTTTAATAATATGAAATGACCTAGACACATGTCCCAACCTTATTGGATGTGTCTTGGCCGACCAAGACAAGCCATGTGTTAACTTGGGGACCCCATGGAGACACTTTGGTTGGGAAATGACATAAATAACTTTTTATTAAATGTTAAAGTAAAAAATGACACAAACATAATATGTCTTACGAAAAGAATTTTTACATGGGGTTATAAAGATAAGATTTTTTATTATAAATATTAATTGTAAAGCTAAAAATATTTCCTACATCATAGTATTTTTTTTATAATTTTTAGACATTAAATAAGTTAAATTATTTATGACATCATGATGATGCAGCGATGACATCATTATTTAACGATTTAAATAAAATGGAATGATAATGTAAAATCTATGAACTACACAAGTCCAAAACCAATTAGATGAGTGGATTTCAAACCCTTATCACCTTATCCACGACTTATTTCAATGTGGGACCTTTTAAAACCGAAACACATTTTCAAAAAAGTAATATTTCTTTACTTTCCAAAAGTGCCCCTCCTCTCCTCTTATAAAAGGCCCCCACCTCTACCTCATTTCACACACTCCTCAAGCCTTTGGCTCGGCCAAACCATGCCCATTTACTCTCTCCAAATCCCTCTCCTCATCCTAGAGAATTCCCTTTGGGAATAATCCTTTCAAAGGAAGCCTTTAGGCTCAAATCAAAAGGAGTTACACTTTTAAATGTAATTCATTCTCTCATGTTCATTTGTTTTATTTTGTTTCTCCAACCCCCTAAACTCTTTTTATTTAATTCTTTTGTAACAACACCAGTATATTCAATATACTAGGATGTTTTTATAAGATTTATTTGAGCTACACTCTCACACAACTACATCAAATGGTTAATGAACATACTGTTTCCGTGGATTGCGAAATTCTGCCTCCCGAAACGATGATTGTTCAATACTCATTTGACAGCTTCAAAGGTGGTCATTATGATGTCACTATTTTTCTATATGATATATAATATGTTTATGTTTTCCTTAAGCTTCTGTTTTTTTTCATTTTGGGCATACCTTTATGGTTTCCATTATGGGTAAACACGATATCTTCATTTTAGGAAGTGCGGACTACCGCCCCCTGAAAGTGATTTGATTCGTTAATACCATATGTGGGATATGTAAAGGATAAAGTTAAAGATATTATATATTTTATTATACTGGAATTATAATATACTCTTATATCATTATGATTCCATTCCATAAAATATGAAATAGAAATGGAAGTAGCGTTTATGCGTACGTACGGCTTACCGTCTCCATGAACGGTGCATTTCATTTCTTACCTCTAAATGTGATGTAATATTATAAATACATGTATATGATGAATATATATGATATATATGTTATCCAAATCATTAATATCATTCTAGATATAATGAACCTTTGACCAAATTAACAACATGTAAGTGTAAGAAGTCTATTTTTGACTTAAGAACCAAATACCGACAAAATGAACATTATTAACTTAAATGATTACATGATGTTCATAACATGGTATAAAAGGAATAATGAACTTGAAAAAGTTTCATAATAAAGTAGAGATTAACTCAAGTTTATTATTCAAGAGATTAAAGAATGGTTGGGTCAAGTTGGATACGAGGTATGGGACTTCGTCTCAATCTCCTTTCGTTGAGGCATATTTTATTTTAAACACAACTTTCTTTTTATAAGGTGTATAAACCCCTTTGACTTTTACGTTTATTCAAAAGGAATCTTTTTTATACGAAGCGTTTACTAAACAACAAAAGGGAATGTTTTTGTCGTACGTATGCGGCAACAACGACTTCTCCGCCGTCGTGACCGTTATTTGAGTTTCGGATTCTCTACAAGCAATACCTTCTTTTTAAAAGAAAAATAAATACCATGTTTTACTTTTCTTTTATTTTGGTATTGAAAATGGTTTTCATAATGTTTTTATATCAATGTGTTGTATTGATATCTCGTGATTGAAATGTGGAAATTTTATGTTTCCTTTATGCATGTTTTATGTGATATGATTATGTTATGGTTCTTGGGCATTATTATGAAGACGGGTGGTTCCGTGATAAACTAAGGGCGGGTGAGCCCGTTATAGCTCTCCAATGCATTGGGTAACATGAAGGAGTGAAACGTTAAGGTTTCTTCGAAGAGATTTAGGGAATATACTGTGATGGGTATTCCAAACGTAACCAAGAGGGTTACTCCCTACGTAAAAATGTTATGGATGCCTCAAGTTACCTTTATGTCTTATGATTTCTATGATTTATTCGTGATTTTATGAGGTATGTTAAAGTGCCTATGTTTTATGGGTAAATTATGATTTCATTCTTATGTATATATGAACTCGTGTTTCCTTTCCATGTTTTTATAACCCATACTAAGATTTTTATGCTCATCCCAAGTTTTTTTGAAATGTTTTTCATAAGTCAAGGGAAAGGTACATGATATGATGATAATGTCAAGGAAGTGTCAAGAAATAATCCATGTTTTATTTTAAATGTGTTTCCATTGATGGGAATGAAGAATACTATCTTTATGTAACCACTTTGTTTATATGTGGAATGTAATGCAAGTTTTATGATCTAATTCTCTAAAACTCTAAACCCGAAAAGATCCTCAATGTGTAATCTTGTAATAACTCAAGATTAAGTAAGGTTTAAGGCTGGGGCCATATAGTTGGTATCAAAGGTCAGTTTAGATAACTTTAGGGGTTAGAATTCTATTAAATGATTAACCAAAAATATTTTTTTGAAATGATATAGCATTTGAAGATTACCATGTTGCTTCATCTAAGACATGTTTGTTTAGAATGGTTTTCCGCAGAGGAAACAAGGAAGCAGTGCTAGGAAGGCATACAGAAGGAAATAACCTTCCGAATCAGCATCCTGAGATGGTCGGAATTGGAACTGAAAAGTTTGTTGCAGTAATGGTGCAGTTGACTCAGGCTATAAATGGTGGTGGTATCCATGCACGAGATCAGCCAGATCAAGCGTAGAGGAACATGTCAGTGGTGGAACATTTCATGAGGCAACATCCACCATCATTCAGAGGATCATTTGACCTTGTGCTAGCTGAAGGGTGTATTAAAGAACTGGAAAAGATTTTTGATGTCATGGGGTGTTCAGACAATCAAAAGGTTAGTCTTGCTATTTACTGTTTGGAGGGTGAAGCAGATCAGTGGTGGTCTATGGTTAAAAATATCAGGGACGCCGATGAGATTAATGCTCTTGACTGGGATGAATTCAAAGGTATGTTTCTTGAGAAGTATTTTCCTAAGGCTGTTCGACTTAGGATGGAAAAGCAATTCTTAGAATTGAGGCAAGAGGAAGACTCAGTGGCTGCCTATGAAGAAAGGTTCACTCGATTGGCAAGGTATGCTCCAAATTTTATCCGAGACCTTGATAGTAAAATCTATCATTTTTACTCAAGATTAAAGCCAAAATATCGAAGGGCATTAGATTCTCGTGAATTTAAAAGTTATGAAAAGCTTGTTTGATGTGCTGAGAAGGTGGAAATGGAGTTTTCCGATGACCAAGTGTTCTATAACAACCAGCAGAAGAAGAGACCGAGGTGGCAGGAGAAAGGTAAGAATTTTTCAAAAAAGTCTGATGGTAAGAGAACTAAGTATCTAGTTTGTGATAAATGTGGCAAAAGGCATGCTGGGGAATGTCTTCTGAATTCTGGAAAGTGCTACCGATGTGGTAAGATGGGACATAAGGCTCGTGATTGCACTGAAAAGGATCAAGGTGAAGGTAAGAACAAATTTGATTTACAGTTAGTGAAATGTTTTAAGTGCAATGAGATGGGTCACTATGCAAATGAGTGTCCGACAAAGAGCTTGAGTGATGGGAAGTAGTTAGACTACAAGCAGAAAGGGGTGGTGAAATCCTTTGCAACTACTTCAGCAGATGTCGGGCCATCAAATGAAGTTGTATCAGCTTCAGGGCACTCAGTTTTTTTCAAAGATTGACCTGAGATCGGGGTACCATCAGCTGAAGGTAAAGGAGGTAGATATTCCGAAGACCGCGTTCCGTACGAGATATGGCCATTATGAATTTGTAGTAATGCCTTTTGGGCTAACTAATTCACCTGCTGTATTCATGGACTTAATGAATAGAATTTTCCATGAGTTCTTGGATAAGTTTGTGGTGGTTTTCATTGATGATATTTTGGTGTTTTCTAAAAGTAAAGGGGAGAATGAAATACATTTAAGGGTTATCTTGCAAACCTTAAAAGAAAATAAACTGTATGGGAAATTCAGCAAGTGTGAGTTTTGGTTGCAACAAATTTCTTTCCTTGGTCACATTGTTTCTAAAGATAGAATAACTGTTGATCCTGCAAAAACAAAAGTTGTGGAAGAATGGCCAAGACCCACAAATGTAACCAAGATTCGTAGCTTCCTTGGTTTGGCAGGCTATTACCGAAGGTTTGTTAGAAATTTTTCACGATTATCTAGTCCAATGACTAAGCTAACTCAGAAGGGTGTTAAGTTTATCTGGACAAAAGAATGTGATGATTGTTTTCAGGAATTGAAAAGAAGATTGGTGAATGCTCCAGTTTTGGCACTACCTTCTAGGAATGGTGAGTTTGTTATATACAGTGATTCTTCATTGAAAGGACTTGGTTGCGTCCTAATGCAGAATGATCAGGTAATTGCTTATGCTTCACGACAGTTGAAAACTCATGAGGTAAATTACCCTACACATGATTTGGAATTAGCTGCTGTTGTTTTTTCTTTAAAAATTTGGAGTCATCATTTTTATGGAGTAAAGTGTGAAATATATACCGATCACAAAAGTTTAAAGTATATATTCACTCAGAAAGAGTTAAACATGAGACAGAGGAGATGGCTAGAATTAATCAAGGATTATGATTGTATAATTCATTACCATCTGGGAAAATAAAATAAAGTGGCTGATGCTTTGAGTCGAAAAAGTAATGCTTCATTAACAATGTTGCATTTGGAACGTGATCCTTTGGTTAAGGATTTGATGAACTTTGGCATAGAAGATGTTGGTGTAGGAAGTCCTTCTGTTTTGTTTCAGGTATCAGTGACATCTTCTCTATCAGATAGAATCAAGGAAGCATAGAAGCAAGACAGTGAGTTGCAGGAAAAGGTAGAGCTGGTTCAGAAATGTATGTTGCCTGAATTCAACATTGATAATGACTGAGTTTTGAGATTTGGGAAGAGATTGTGTGTGCCTTGTGATTCACAGTTGAAGAGAGAGTTGTTATGTGAAGCTCATAGTTCTCCGTTTTCAGTTCGTCCTGGCAGTACTAAGATGTATAGAGATCTGTGGGAGTATTACTGGTGGGATGGAATGAAAAGAGACATTGCTGATTTTACTGTGAAGTGTTTGACATGTCAACAGGTTAAATCAGAGCGGCAGTTACCGAAAGGGATGCTTCAGCCTTTACCAGTGCCAGAGTGGAAATGGGAGAATATATCCATGGACTTTATTGTGGGATTACCGAAGACATCTCGAGGTAATAATGCAATCTGGGTTATTGTTGATCGCTTGACCAAGTCTGCTCATTTCCTTGCTATACGAGATACTTTCTCTCTTGATCAACTTTCCCGTTTGTATCTTAAAGAGATATTCAGGTTACATGGAGTTCCCCTCTCCATTGTATCTGATCGTGATCCCAGGTTCACTTCTAACTTTTGGAAAGGCCTTCAGAAGTCATTGGGTACTGAATTAAATTTTAGTACAGCTTTTCATCCTCAATCAGATGGGCAGTCAGAACGAATAATTCAGACATTGGAGGATATGCTATGAGCTTGTTCTATGAATTATCAGGGAAGTTGGGACTAACATCTTTCTTTGGTTGAATTTTCATATAATAACAGTTTTCATTCCAGTATACAGATGGCACCATTTCAGGAATTATATGGGAAGCGGTGTCGAACTCCAGCTTTCTGGGATGAAGTGGGTGAAAGGAAGTTGATGGGACCAGAATTGGTAGAAGAGATGGCAGAAAAAGTTCAGCTGATTCAGAAACACGTGAGAACAGCTCAGAGCAGGCAGAAGAGTTATGCGGATAACCGGAGGAAGGATCTATCTCTCGAGGTATGTGATCATGTTTTTCTCAAAGTATCACCATGGAAAAGTGTGATGAGATTTGGTAAGAAAGGAAAGTTGAGTCCAAGGTTCGTTGGACCATACGAAATTCTAGAGAAAGTTGGATCAGTTGCATACCGAGTGGCTTTACCTCCGAGTTTATCTCAAGTACACAATGTTTTTCACGTTTCGATGTTGAGAAAGTATATGCCAGATCCATCTCATGTTTTGAGTCCAGAGGTAGTTCAGCTGGAAGAGAACCTATCTTATGAGGAACAACTGGTCCAGATTCTTGACCACAGGGAGCAAGTGTTACGGAATAAGGTGATTCACTAGGTAAAGGTTTTGTGGAAAAACCACATGATTGAAGAGGCAACATGGAAATCTGAAAATGCAATGAGGGATAAGTACCCCCATTTATTCGATAAGTAAATAAATTGCGGGGACGCAATTTTCTAAAGGGGGGAAGGATGTAACATACCAAGTAAGTAATGAATAATAGATATTCTTATCTATTTCTATTAATGATTAAGATAGTGTTTTGGAGGCTTAAAATGAAAATAAATCCAATCTTAAGCATGGAATACACTAATATTCTTAAAAGATTGTTTTACTGCCTTATGATGGAAAACCCTTTTTAAATCTATCTTTTGACAATTTTATAAACTATTTTTTCAAAATAAACTTATTCTTTATGATTGGGACATCAAAATTTATTTGTGTGAATTTTTGGTATTTTTCTGACAATGTTCATTTTTTAATGAATAGTGAAAAATACTGCATTTTACATCAAAACTGCTTCTTAATCTAATTTATTTATATGATTAGATTATCTTTTGAATTGGTATTAATGTGTAATTAGAATATATATTTAGCATTTAATCCAATGGTGGTCATTGGAATCAATTTCACTTTGAAATTGGACTCAAACTAGTGTCAATCTTTTGAAACTTATTGTTTCATAAAAACACGCTATTTGCTCTGACAGCGGGAATTAATTATTAAATTAATTAATGTGACTTATATATTTTGAATTTTGTAAAATAGACTTCATTTTTGAATTCTGAATATCAAATATAGCTTAGGGTGAATTTTTGGAAATTTTCTGAAAAACTTCAATTTTTTATGAATAGTGAAACCACTAAGTGGTACTTATAAAAACTGATTTTCCGTTTAAATAAAATTTTGCCATCATTGTGTTTTGAATTTCAAAAATCCGACATACATGGTTGTCATTAAGAAGTAAAATGTGGTTCAATGAGATTAAAATAATTTTTTGGTGAATAGTAACTTATTAAGTTCTTAATCGCGATTAGTGGTAATTAGGGTAGTTTAAGGTATAAATAATGCTTTAATAATATGAAATGACCTAGAAACATGTCCCAACCTTATTGGTTGTGTCATTGCCGACCAAGACAAGTCATGGGTCAACTTGGGGACCCCATGGAGACACTTTGGTTGGGAAATGACATAAATAACTTTTTATTAAATGTTAAAGTAAAAATGACACAAACATAATATGTCTTACGAAACGAATTTTTACATGGGGTTATAAAGATCAGATTTTTGATTATAAATAGTCATTGGAAAGATAAAAAGATTTTCTACATCATAGTATTTTTCTTTATAATTTTTAGACATTAAATAAATTAAATTATTTATGACATCATGATGATGCAGCGATGACCTCATTATTTAACGATATAAATAAAATGGAAAGTTAATGTAAAATCTATGAACTACACATGTCCAAAACCAATTGGATGAGTGGATTTCGAACCCTTATCACCTTATCCACGATTTATATCAATGTGGGACCTTTTAAAACCGAAACACATTTTCAAATAAAGTAATATTTCTTTACTTCCAAAAGTGCCCCTCCTCTCCTCTTATAAAAGGCCCCCACCTCTACCTCATTTCACACACTCCTCAAGCCTTTGGCTCGGCCAACCCCTTCCCATTTACTCTCTCCACATCCCTCTCCTCATCCTAGAGGATTACCTTTGTGCATAAGCCTTTCAAAGGAAGCCTTTAGGCTCAAATCAAAAGGAGTTACACTTTTAAAGGTAATTCATTCTCTCATGTTCATTTGTTTTATTTTGTTTCTCCAACCACCTAAACTCTTTTTATTTACTTCTTTTGTACAACAACAGTATCTTCAATATACTAGTATGTTGTTATAATATTTATTTGAGTTACACTCTCACAAAACTACATCAAATGGTTAAAGAACATACGGTTTCCGTGGATGGCGAAATTCTGCCTCCCGAAACGATGATTGTTCAATACTCATTTAACACCTTCAAAGGTGGCCATTATGATGTCACTATTTTTATATATGATATATAATATGTTTATGTTTTCCTTAAGCTTCTGTTTTTTTTTCATTTTTGGCATACCTTTATGGTTTCCATTATGGGTAAACACGATATCTTCATTTTAGGAAGTGCGGACTACTGCCCCCTGAAAGTGATTTGATTCGTTAATACCATAGGTGGGATGTGTAAAGGATAAAGTTAATGATATTATATATGTTATTATACTGGAATTATAATATACTCTTATATCATTATGATTCCATTCTAGAAAATATGAAATAGAAATGGAAGAAGCGTTCATGCGTACGTACGGCTTACCGTCTCCATGAACGGTGCATTTCATTTCTTACCTCTAAATGTGATGTAATATTATAAATACATGTATATGATGAATATATATGATATATATGTTATCCAAATCATTAATATCATTTTGGATATAATGAACCTTTGACCAAATTAACAACATGTAAGTGTAAGAAGTCTATTTTTGACTTAAGAACCAAATACCGACAAAATGAACATTATTAACTTAAATGGTTACATGATGTCCATAACATGGTATAAAAGGAATAATGAACTTGAAAAAGGTTCATAAGCAAGTAGAGATTAACTCAAGTTTATTATTCAGGAGATTAAAAAATGGTCGGGTCAAGTCGGATACGAGGTATGGGACTTCGTCTCAATCTCCTTTCGTTGAGGCATATTTTATTTTAAACACAACATTCTTTTATACGGTGTATAAACCCCTTTGACTTTTACATTTATTCAAAAGGAATCTTTTTTATATGAAGCGTTTACTAAACGACAAAAGGGAATTTTTTTGTCATACGTATGCGGAGACAACGACTTCTCCGCCGTCGTGACCGTTATTTGAGTTTCGGCTCCCTCTACAAGCCATACCTTCTTTTTAAAAGAAAAATAAATACCATGTTTTGCTTTTCTTTTATTTTGGTATTGAAAATGGTTTTCATAATGTTTTTATATCAATTTGTTGTATTGATATCTCATGATTGAAATGTGAAAATTTTATGTTTCCTTTATGCATGTTTTATGTGATATGATTATGTTATGGTTCTTGGGCATTATTATGAAGACGAGTGGTTCCGTGATAAACTAAGGGCGGTGAGCCTGTTATAGCTCTCCAATGCATTGGGTAACGCAAAGGAGTGAAATGTTAAGGTTTCTCTGAAGAGATTTATGGAATATACTGTGATGGGTATTCCAAATGTAACCAAGAGGGTTACTCCCTATGTAAGAATGTTATGGATGCCTCAAGTTACCTTTATGTCTTATGATTTCTATGATTTATTCATGATTTTATGAGGTATGTTAAAGTGCCTATGTTTTATGGGTAAAGTATGATTTCATTCTTTTGTATATATGAACTCATGTTTCCTTTCCATGTTTTTATAACCCATACTGAGCTTTTTATGCTCATCCCAAGTTTTTTTGAAATGTTTTTCACAGGTCAAGGGAAAGGTAATGATATGATGATAGTGTCAAGGAAGTGTCAAGAAATAATCCATGTTTTATTTTAAATGTGTTTCCATTGATGGGAATGAAGAATACTATCTTTATGTAACCACTTTGTTTATATGTGGAATGTAATGCAAGTTTTATGATCTAATTCTCTAAAACTCTAAACCCGAAAAGATCCCCAATGTGTAATCTTGTAATAACTCAAGATTAGGTAAGGTTTAAGGCTGGGGCCTTATAATCATCTTCTCTACTATCAAATTTAGAAGGTCCAGCCATGTTTTCTTGGTTATTTTTACACTTTTCTATCCCAACAGGTTTAAGACTTTTAAAATTATTAGTAGTTTTTCCACAATTTCTTGTACGGTGCCCTAATCTGAAGCACTTAGAGCAGTAGTCCATCAATCTTTCATAAATAACTTCTTGGGAGAAGGCAAAGTCCCCACATTGAATCCAAATACTGGAGGGAAAAAGTTGAGAAACATCTAACTCAATTCAAATCCTAGCAATAGAGGGTATTGAAAGCATTTTTTTTTTGCAAAATCTAACTTTAGAGGATTCCCAATAAGATTAGCAATATGGAAACGGGATGCCTACTTGAACAGGTGAAGTGGTAACTCCTGGAAGATAAACCAGATAGGAACAATAGGGGATTCAGTATAGGCATCAAATTCTGGAGTCCACTTAAGAATTTTTAATAAGAAACCTCCAAAGGACCATGACCTCTTGAACCAAAGCCTATAGTATCCCTCCTCGGATGCGAACCGAAAAAAAATGTGTGAGGGGTTCAGGAGACCGATTTGAAAACCCGTAAATCCTATCTCTTTAAGGGATGAGAGAAGATACTTCAAAGATGGCCTTTGATTAACAAAGTTTCCAACCAAAACAAATATTAGATCAGAAGAAACCAAGTTTACCTCACTTGTTGAGAATGAAATCGTGGGTTGCCCACAATGCCGAAAAGATTTAGGGAAAATCTGAATTTCTTGAGTTGCATCAGGTTGAGTTGGAAGCTCATCTCTTGATTTCTCAGCAACTACATCAGCGAAAGATCGAGAATCCAATTTAGGGTTTTCCTCTTGCGACGGGTTCTTCGGAAACACTCTGCAGGTCTCCATTCATTCCAATATTTCACTAAGTAACTGTGTTTTTCACCTCTTCTATTCAGTGATGAGCTTTCTCATTCTAGATTCTATGAGGATGGTCTTTTATATGCCATCCATAATTATATGAATGCCCTACTCCTACTAACTATATTTGAGATTGTAACACCCATAGGATTTACAAATAAATTTAATATTGAATGCATGAAACACTGATTCTCTACACAACAACACTTTGCTAAAACCAATCTAATAATAATAATTTTTCCACTTCTATGATTTGAATTTTAAAAATATGACATACACAATTGCATTCAGCAGGATTTTTGGAGTCTGATAGAATAAACTTAATTTTGGTGAACAATAACCTACCCTTATAAATATTAACCTACCATTATGAATAGTAATGTCACCCTTATGAATAATAGTATGAGAATTATGAATAGTAACCTCAACCATTAATGTATAAATAAAATTTAGGCACCTTATAAATAATGTAGAATATTTTATGAATTAAGTATTCATATTTTGTGAGTTATAAATATTTAATTACAATTGTAAATAAATTAATTAATTAATTTTCATATAACAGGTTCCTAAATAAATATTTTGATTTCTAATGATTTTAGGATAATTTTATGAGACCATGGTTAATTTTTCAAAGTATTATAAACATAGTTTTTAATAAAAAATCTATATTTTTCAAATAAATAATTATTGTATTTAAAAATTAAATTTCACTTATATAGAAAATTATTTTGATAAAATTGAGTACATTTTTGGATTATAAATTTCAAAAATGGTTAGGGAGATTTTTTGAAATTTTTCTAATATACATGAATTTTTTTATGAATAGTAAAATATGATAATTTGTGATAAATGCTAAATACAAGTTTTATAGAGTCATAAGTGATGTAAGGATGATGTAATAACATTTGGTGTGAACTCACATACACTTATTATTGTTTTTGGTCACATGAATCAAGAAAATTCATTGTCTTAAGTAAAAATATTAAACTAATGATTGAAATAACGAGAAACTCATCCTCTCCTCCACTAAAAATACCACCCTACAATACCTCTTATCTTCACACCTCTCAATCCTTTTTCCTTGTATAAATTCTTCCAAAATAACCTTCTAATATCCTCACCCATTTCCAACAGACCTTGGTCTTATAACAATACCAAATACTTTCCACTAAAGAGGCTCTTAATGAGGATTAGTTGAAGAGGTAAATTCATCTTGTCAATTCTTTTACATTCTTTTCAAGTTCCATTATTTTCTTTTCTATACACACATATCTTGATCCAACTGTTATGAAAACTATAGTACCTTACATGTAATTTTATGTTGTTATTAAAATGTGATAAGTTATTTTCATCACTCCTTTACCCTTCTTTTATGATATTAGTAAAAACCCTCATCTGATAATTTTTAATTAATCACATTCAAGGATGATGGGTTTTCAATTTCTATTACCATATTAATTTCTTGTCATGAAACCATTATTATGGTTGAACCAGACTATAATACATGTATATGTATCATCTATTGTTATGTAATCTTTTTGTACAGATTTTTTTATTCATAAATTAAAATGAGTTCATTTTGTTCAAAAACTGCTAATTAAGCCAAACAGTTATCATTAAATAATTTATATAATGATTCATCTTTAATCTAAGTAACAAAATGAAATTTAAAACAATGCACGAATTTAGATGTTCACTAATAACATATAGCTTCAATTTAAGAAAACCATCCACATTTTACATGATTTTCCATTTATGTATATACGTATACTAATCATGAAACAAATGGATCCAAACAATGAAATTGAACCTCTTATCCCATCAAAAATGCCATGAATTAACATAATAAGGTAATAATAAATAAATACAAAAAGTGGAGGTTATGTAATTAATAATTAATGAACCTATATTTTATTATTCAGGTCATTAAGATCAATTTTAGAACTCCTTCGGACTTAAGGTAAGGGTTTCTTCATCTCACTTCCATTTTTGTGAGATATTCTGTATTAAATACTACTACTTGTGTATTGTGTATGTATACTTCCCATTTTTGTTTCAATTAATGAATCTATTTATTTTCATGATATTCAATATATCATTTAATTATTACTAATTTTGGGGCATATGATTCAATTGATTGCAAAGTTTTAAGTATTTTTGACCTGAACCTCTATTTTCATTCGGGTTTCTCTTATTCTCTACTCACCTCTTTGAAATTTTATTGATGAGTATGTACTCCTATTAAATTATGTTTTAATGTTCTATATATGTGTACCAATTATAATCCTTCTCTATTTTATGGTTAGTTACATGTTTTAAAGTAATCTTTCAAAAAATTTCTATGATATGCAAGCCTGATTCAAGGAACTTCTCTAATTCTGACCTATTATGAAGTTCCTCAATAATATATTTTAAGCCATATTTATCTTTATAAAATCACTATATTTAACATGAAAAATATATTTTGGTTCATTTCTGGTTTTATTAATGAACGCATTCCTTTTCTCTTTAAAATCCTTTAATATTTTCCAGAAACCGCACTAAAATGTTTTAAATCTAATGTTTCTTTAAAAGCTCTATTTAAAAGATTTCTCCTAAATAAAAATTTATTTAAGCCTAAAATTTAATTTCAATGAACTTACCTTTTATTTTCTAGGATATACCTATTTAAAAACTGATTTCATGGAAAATAAAAATGATTTTCCAAAAGAACTCATCTTTCCAAAGTAAAAAAAAGAATTTTCACATCTCACTTTAACTTTTATGAGACATATGGTTTGTTCACCACTTATTTCTTAATTATGGTGTATGTACTTCCTTTTTTATATCATATCATGAGTCTTATTATTTTAATGATATTATAAGGGATTATTATTTTAATGTTTCAAGGTCATATGGGACACATTATAATGTTTAAGGATTATTTCCTCAATATTTTTTCAACGGTCTCATTTAAAAGTGTCTTAATATATGTTAAAATCCCCTGTTGAATCATGTAATTTGTTGACGTTTATCTCTTATGATATAATCTAAAATATGTTGTTCAATGGTTTCTTATTAGTTTGATTACGGATGTTCCATCTTGATAACCTTTACCATTTTAATCCAAATGGTTAGTTTTTATGTAAAATGATAGGGGAAAGTTATTTCCCTTTCATATGTTAGTTTCCTTATGAATGAATATATTGATTGTGTTCACCCCTTTCATATGAGGAATACATTGGACTTAGTAAGTGATAGGTGGGGCCTTATATAGCCACTTGATGCATCATTAGATTTCATCATACAAATAGATATGGTCTTGGATGAGGCCTTTCCCATTTTTACAAAAGGTTTTGGCCAAGGATATAATAATTTTTAGATGTCTGGGCCTAGGTCGTGAAGGTTTGTTTCACAATGTCTTGCATATGAATTTCACTCATTATTAAGCTAGTAATTGAATGTTCATGTGGTTATTTCACTAGTATAATACCCATGATTATGTAATATTGTGGCATTATTTATTCATCTCTTATTCCTTACATAGTATGTACAAGTTTATTTTTAATGGAATGTGTTTTTATTTATTCACCATTACATATTTTAATGTTTATGATATCTTTTGATGTATTTTATACCATTACTGGTCATCTAATCTCACCCATTTTTTTATTTTTTATTTTTTCCTAGGATGCAAAGAGGTGTATTATTAATGAATTATAGGGTTAAACATAGTTTTGTGGATGTTACTAATAAAATTTATATGTTTTTTTCATTTCAAGTTGAATGTTTAACCTATGTATATATCTAGTTTACCAATACTATTATACTATTTTTCCCTTCAGGATACAACTTCCTTGTAATCATTCTAATGTAATGAAATAATACACCAAATCCAGGCTTCTGGGTTGGGATGGTATAGTTGTTATCAAAGTATTTTTAGAAGAAAATATGGAAACTATATTTACAAAATGTAGATTAGGGAACAAAACCCTAAGGTATACTTGAAGATACACATACAAGAACAACCTATAATTTTGGTTAGGAATATATTATTTGGATATCCCTAGAAAAAATATATTTATGTGGATACTACAAGTGGATGTGGTTCTAGAAAAAATGTACCTTGGAGTAACAACTCTGACAGGGTGTTTTGGGCTTTACCCGGGGTAACCTGGTACACGACTGTAACACCCAGATGATTTTATGAAATATTTTATTTAAATAATTTTAATTCTTTATTATCTTGATTTTCATGAAATCATGGGTTTAAATGAACCATGAGATGCCCTTATTATAAAATTACCATTCGATCCTAGTGGTTAGTGAAGTGCCCAGATCAGTGTGAATCACTGAGAGGGGGAGGGGGTGAATCAGTGATCCTTTAAAACTTTTTACTAATTGATTCTTAATCAATTAAACCTCTATGGCTTGTTAAGGCCTCGATCCACTCTTCTTATGTCTCTCAACCTTTCCCGGATAATGCAGTAATGAAAAGGCACAGGACACAAGGATTTACAAGGTTCGGCACCAAAGGCCTACATCCTTGCCATGCTCTCCCAGCATGGATTCTCCCATTATAATCTGTTAGTATTACAATGGTCGATACAGAGTCCCACTGTATCTCTCCTGAGTCCCATAGGAGGGTAATTATACTGCGTCACACAGTGTTACCAGAGTCCCACTGGCCTGCTCCAGAATCCCACTGGAGACTTCCTCCACCCTGAGTCTCACAGGGGTCTTCTCCTGGCTCCTCGAGTCACACGAGTAGCTCTTCTTCTTGTTCAGCTCTTCAAGTATCTTCAGCAGTCTAGGATAAAGACTGCTGGCCTTGCTCTGTACCTCTGATCACTTGTGATGATCAGGTCTTCTCGTCTTGCTCAGGATTTATCTCCTTCTTCTCAGGATGACCTGGCCTCTCTCTTCAAGAATCTTCAACAGCCTCTGAAAAGGTCTGTTGGTCTTGCTCAGCAATCTTCTGATCACTTCACTTGATCAGGCTCTTCTCAATTACTGAATACTCAGACAACTGATGTCTTTAACTTCAGTCTGGTCCAGTCTCACTCACTTCAACTTCATGCACTGAGTGCATGGCAGCTCTTCATCCTCATGCACTGATAGCATGGCCTTCTCAAATTCTTCAAGAACTCTTGGTCTTGGTCTTCTCAAATGCACACCACTGATTTGGCTCTGTTCACGTGTGCACGTGCATGCATGCATGCATGCACTTCCCTCTTTCTTCTCTTGGTGCAATAAACCCACAAAGGGTGTAGTATCTTTAAGCACACACCTTCTCACTTCCTTCACACACTTTGTTCTTTTTGTCTACACACTAAAAGTGTGTTATACTTTAGTGTGGATGTCCTCTTCTTTATTCTTCTAAATGTGTACACTTTGCACACACCTAGGTTCGGCCTACTTGTTTTGTTTGCACACACACACTTCCTTTGATCAATTATCAAACACAAGGCTTGGCCTACTTCACTTAATAAGCACACACACTTCCTTGTCCTTTTAATCTTCTTCAAAGTGTGCACTTCACTTATGCACACACTTGGTTCTCCATTTTGCACACACAAGGGCTACGGCCTCATCTTTAATTTGCACACAAACGTTGTGGTGGCTTTCTTGTTTTGCACACACCAGCCGTAGGGACTTCCTCCTTCACTTGGCACACAAGCACAAGTCTCGGGTCTTCCACCTTCAAAGTAGGCGCGCAAGTGGTGTGGCCTTTCTCCTTCAATACTGCTGCTCAATTCCTCAAGGAGGCAAGGGCGCGCAGGGTGCAATGTGCAACCAGCCTTGGGCGAGTAAGGTTGCTACTGCCTCGGGTGTGCAAGGTGCAACACCTCAGGCGCGCAGGGTGTCAAGCACCTCACCACGCAAGCTCCTCCTGCCGCGCAAGTTTGCGGGCAGTGAGGGCTCCTTCTGCCGCGCGAGTACGCGGGCAGGGACCTCCTTCAGAGCCTCGGATGGCTCTAGAACTTCAGCCGCGCAAGTGGGTTGCGCGGGGCTTCAGCTTCGCGAGGCAAAAAGTGCTCTCACGGGACTTCAAATATTCAATGGATCAGCAAGCGCAACCATCGCCTCGGGCTCTCCTTTTATAGGCAGAGGAGAGGCGGTTCATCCGTGTGAGATAATTCCAAATCCCCGAAAGTTTCGGTTCTTTAAAATCTTTCCAAATCTTGAATTTACTCTCTGTTTCACGCGGCTTCTTTTATTTTCTCTTCTTCACGTGCATGCGACTACAAACGCATGCACGGCCTTTGTTAAAGATCATCCCATGCAAACCATCAACCCTACGTGGCCTCGGCAGCTTCTCTTGCCTCGGCCTCAACCGAAATCTTCTGTATATTGCATGCACACCACTTTTTATGCATGGTCGTGTTCGGTGTGGAGAGACGAGCTCAATGGAGCCTTCGGCTTCGGCAATGGTGGCCGGGAACTCGAAATACGGTGGTCGGATGGCCTCTGGTTCATCGGCGGCTCGCGGGTGGCTTCGGGGTGGCTCGACGAAGGAGACGAGCCGGGAGCCGTCGGATCAAGCGTTTGAGATACATCGGACGGCCGGATTAAATCGCGGCGCGCGGCAGATGAGATGAGCGGCTGCGATCCAGCGCGCGATGAGACAGACAGCTCAGATCTGTCCCGGGTGAAATTTCTGCTTCCCACATCGAATCGGCCTCCTGTTTTCACACGGTTTATTACCCAAGCGCTGCCTTCCACTCAGCAATTGAACTTCCCTCCTCACGGTGCCGCCCCGCACCGTGTTCTCCCTGCGGGCGCGCTCTGCGCCCACTCTCGCCTTTGCGGGCGCGCTCCTAGCGCCCACTATGCACACTTGGGTGCGCGGGCTTCACCACCGCGTGCCCTCGGGGCTTATACACGGCCCCGCCCTTGCCTCAGGGAGCGCCTTGGCCTTGAGGGTTCCCCATGGGCGTGGCGCCTTAGGTCCATATGTGCCTTGGGTGATCCCTCGGCTGGCCTCCTTGGTGGCCATATTTTTGGCTAAGGGAATATTATGAGTTTGTTAAAAACAAAGTTCCCCTCCATATAAAACATGCCAATTGCCAAGTGCCCTTCTTTCTTCCTCCCATTTCTTCATTTCTTCTTCATAAGAATTCTTCCAATCTCCTCAACATATATTCATTACTTAGGAGGGAAATTCTTGAAGGTTCTTCATCAACCGAGCTCCTTAATCAATTAAATCTTCAATATTCTTCAATGATCCAATCAGAGATCAAGCTGGATCATCTTCAATTCATCATGAACTAAGAATTAGTACATGGACTTCATTAGTCCACATCATCCACTTAGTAGTTGTGGATGGATCAGCTTTCATCTCCTCATGCATTGTCAATACCATGCATGGTCTTCTAACATTGTTATGACTTTGTATCATCAGGATACAAGTTCTATGAACTTAAAGAACAGCTCAACAATCGTCAGATATTACTAGAGAATGTTTCAACCACATCTCCTATGCCACTTAGTGAATCTCCTAAGTGACACGCATCTTAGTACCACGGCCATTCTCCATTCATCACCAACACCATCACAACCTTTTTCATTCACATCGTGACATTCCTTGACATCCATTCATTCAAAGACAACTTCATGCCTCATTGACAAAAAATGCAACACAGTGCACTTCAATCTCCCCCTTTGTATTTGTTGTCAATACACCACTTCAGCACATATGAATGGGTCAATATGTGTGCCAATATTTTCTCCCCCTTATTGGCAATCAAATGCAAAGGTGTGGTGTGGTTCTCTTTCAAAAATCACTTCCTCCCTTTGAATAGTATCTTCTTGAAAAACACTAGGAGAGGGATGATGTCACATGTTCTTCTTTAGCAAAGAACCTTTAGTTGATCAACTCTAAGTCTACTTGGGCTAACCCGGTGTAGAAAACAAGAGTGATATAACCAAGGAACTCAATGCTGTCCAAAATTCACAATACATGTGAGATCATGCTTAGGGGTTGAATTTTTCAGATATTCAATGAATTGCTGAATCCTGCACATACTTCACAAAACACATTAGAATGTTCAGGTGCAAAGATAAAGCTCCCCCTTTCATCTACTTTCTCAAGATGATATTAATTTCTGAACATCATCTTCTCCAGATTGGCTCCCCCTCAAGGGGTGCACTCCATTCTGTCCAAACCATCCTCCAGTTGAGAATGATCATCATCTTCAATTCCCTGCAATGTCAGCACATGTAAATACCAATAGTATAAGGGAATAAGATGGAACCTCCTTGGTTCATCAATGTGAACAACAAGGTTGAGAAGATTCTCTCAACCGAGATGTCCCATTTTCACCATTCTTCACACTTGCACATCTGATCTTCTTTGATGTTTGTGCTGGTGTGGATCTCAACACATCTTCATGTGAAATCTTCTTCTTCCCTTTTTCCTTAGCAATTGCCAGAACTTTATCTTCAGCTTTTTGCAGATCTTTGGCAAGTTGCAACTGATTTGGCCATATGACTGGTAAATCATTTGGAAGAGTGGCCTCAGTTTTGGAAGTTCCACATGGTTCTTTGGATGCTGCTAAGCTACCTCTCTTAGGCAACTTATTTTCAATCAATCCCTTCTTCTTCTGGATTGATTGTCTTTTGGAGTTCAGTCTGCTTCTATTTAGTTTCATGGCTTCTTTACAAAGGTCCATGATGTGTCCTTTCTTTCCACAGTAGAAGCATGTTTTCTTGGTGGTCCTTCTGGATGCATCACCCTTCTTGGATTTAGACTCCAAGGACTTCTTTTCCTTTGAAAAAATATTCTTCTTGGGAGCATCTTCCACTTTCTTATGCTTGCTTCCCAAGGATTCCATTTTAGCCAGGTTCAGTGATCTTCTCTTCTTTTTAGCTCTGGATACAGTTGGAGATTGACATGTATCATTTTGACCACTTTTGCAATCATCCCAGATGTTGTCAAGTAGTCCAAATCTATTTGAAGTAAACAGATGTCTCTGGACCTGTGGATGTTGCTTCTTTTCTTCTAACTTGCTCCCCCTTGGCATGGGCTCCCTTTGTGCTTTGACATTCAGTGGATTGTACCAACAATCCTTTGCACAGTGCCCATACTTATTACAACACCAACATTGACCCACAAATCTTGACCTCTTCAGTCCTTCTGATTGTAGGGTACTTTTCTTGACCTGTTGTGCTGTTTCAGGAGAGCTCTGCTTCTTTACTGTCTTCATCCATATTTGTTTGGAATTATTCTTCCATCCTGCACTTTTTGTGGAAACACAATTAGAAGCATCAGTACAAGATGGTATGGATGGTACCTTCTTTCTAGAAGATGTTGCACTTTTATTAGAGGATGTCTTTCTCTTAGAATCATCCTGCTCAAAGCATACTTGAGTAGCAACATTTCTTCTTTCAGCTGACTGGGAGGCTTCAGCTTTGGGTGATTGCAGATTTGTCAATATCACCTCTAGTTCTAATCACTTCATGTTAAGGGAGTTCTTCTCATCCTCAACAGCTCTTAGCTTTCCTTCCCAACTTTCTTTCAGCTGATTCATCTGGTCATCATGCACCGTCTTCAATTCAAGCAATGAATTGTCAAGCTCCTTCACCATTTTGACTTTGTCTTTGATTTGAGCATCTCTGACATTCATTGACACTTTGTGCCTCTTTTCCAGTGCATGGAAAAAATCTCTGACCATTATTTTAAAGAAATATTTCTCAGAAAGGCTTCTTTGCAATTCTTCAGCAGTGTCTTCATATCTTTCATTGCAAAGAGAAACAGTTTCATCTTTAGCCTTCACCAGCTTTCTGAGAGTGTTGGTTATGCCAACCCTTTTTGCCAATTGATCTTCCATTGCATTGGCTTCTTCTTCTAACTGTGATTTTTCTTCATGAAAATCATGGATGCCTATAGCTATACACATTGCCACTTCCTTGGGGACTGTCTTCTGAAGATATTTGATTGAATTTAGAAGATCATTGTTTTTTTCATCTTCATCATAGCTAGAGCAGGCTTCATCAGAAGAATGATAAAAGGAATTGTCATCTGATGTGACTTTCACATTTCATTCCATAGAAGGAGTTTCTCTGATTGCACCGACCTTCTTCCTTATCTTCTTTTCCTATTTCTTCATTCTGTTTTTCAGAGTCTTGGCAGATATCTCCATTTGAGGCTGTTCTTTCTTTTCCTCAAATCTGCACTCCATATAGACTCTCTTGGTTCTTTTAGAGGTAACCTTCGCTCTGATACCAAATGAAGTGCCCAGATCAGTGTGAATCACTAAGAGGGGGAGGGGGTGAATCAGTGATCCTTTAAAACTTTTTACTAATTGATTCTTAATCAATTAAACCTCTATGTCTTGTTAAGGCCTCGATCCACTCTTCTTATGTCTCTCAACCTTTCCCGGATAATGCAGTAATGAAAAGGCACAGGACACAAGGATTTACAAGGTTCGGCACCAAAGGCCTACATCCTTGCCATGCTCTCCCAGCATGGATTCTCCCATTATAATCTGTTAGTATTACAATGGTCGATACAGAGTCCCACTGTATCTCTCCTGAGTCCCACAGGAGGGTCTTTATACTGCGTCACACAGTGTTACCAAAGTCCCACTGGCCTGCTCCAGAATCCCACTGGAGACTTCCTCCACCCTGAGTCTCACAGGGGTCTTCTCCTGGCTCCTCGAGTCACACGAGTAGCTATTCTTCTTGTTCAGCTCTTCAAGTATCTTCAGCAGTCTGGGATAAAGACTGCTGGCCTTGCTCTGTACCTCTGATCACTTGTGATGATCAGGTCTTCTCGTCTTGCTCAGGATTTATCTCCTTCTTCTCAGGATGACCTGGCCTCTCTCTTCAAGAATCTTCAACAGCCTCTGAAAAGGTCTGTTGGTCTTGCTCAGCAATCTTCTGATCACTTCACTTGATCAGGCTCTTCTCAATTACTGAATACTCAGACAACTGATGTCTTTAACTTCAGTCTGGTCCAGTCTCACTCACTTCAACTTCATGCACTGAGTGCATGGCAGCTCTTCATCCTCATGCACTGATAGCATGGCCTTCTCAAATTCTTCAAGAACTCTTGGTCTTGGTCTTCTCAAATGCACACCACTGATTTGGCTTTGTTCACGTGTGCACGTGCATGCATGCATGCATGCATGCACTTCCCTCTTTCTTCTCTTGGTGCAATAAACCCACAAAGAGTGTAGTATCTTTAAGCACACACCTTCTCACTTCCTTCACACACTTTGTTCTTTTTGTCTACACACTAAAAGTGTGTTATACTTTAGTGTGGATGTCCTCTTCTTTATTCTTCTAAATGTGTACACTTTGCACACACCTAGGTTCGGCCTACTTGTTTTGTTTGCACACACACACTTCCTTTGATCAATTAGCAAACACAAGGCTTGGCCTACTTCACTTACTAAGCACACACACTTCCTTGTCCTTTTAATCTTCTTCAAAGTGTGCACTTCACTTATTCACACACTTGGTTCTCCATTTTGCACACACAAGGGCTACGGCCTCATCTTTAATTTGCACACAAACGTTGTGGTGGCTTTCTTGTTTTGCACACACCAGCCGTAGGGACTTCCTCCTTCACTTGGCACACAAGCACAAGTCTCGGGTCTTCCACCTTCAAAGTAGGCGCGCAAGTGGTGTGGCCTTTCTCCTTCAATACTGCCGCTCAATTCCTCAAGGAGGCAAGGGCGCGCAGGGTGCAAGGTGCAACCAGCCTTGGGCGAGCAAGGTTGCTACTGCCTCGGGTGTGCAAGGTGCAACACCTCGGGCGCGCAGGGTGTCAAGCACCTCACCACGCAAGCTCCTCCTGCCGCGCAAGTTTGCGGGCAGTGAGGGCTCCTTCTGCCGCGTGAGTACGCGGGCAGGGACATCCTTCAGAGCCTCGGATGGCTCTGGAACTTCAGCCGCGCAAGTGGGTTGCGCGGGGCTTCAGCTTCGCGAGGCACAAAGTGCTCTCACAGGACTTCAAATATTCAAAGGATCAGCAAGAGCAACCATCGCCTCGGGCTCTCCTTTTATAGGCAGAGGAGAGGCGGTTCATCAGTGTGAGATAATTCCAAATCCCCAAAAGTTTCGGTTCTTTAAAATCTTTCTAAATCTTGAATTTACTCTCTATTTCACGCGGCTTCTTTTATTTTCTCTTCTTCACGTGCATGCAACTACAAACGCATGCACGGCCTTTGTTAAAGATCAACCCATGCAAACCATCAACCCTACGTGGCCTCGGCAGCTTCTCTTGCCTCGGCCTCAACCGAAATCTTCTGTATATTGCATGCACACCACTTTTTATGCATGGTCGTGTTCGGTGTGGAGAGACGAGCTCAATGGAGCCTTCGGCTTCGGCAATGGTGGCCGGGAACTTGAAATACGGTGGTCGGATGGCCTCTGGTTCGTCGGCGGCTCGCGGGTGGCTTCGGGGTGGCTCGACGAAGGAGACGAGCCAGGAGCCGTCGGATCAAGCGTTTGAGATACATCGGACGGCCGGATTAAATCGCGGCGCGCGGTAGATGAGATGACCGGCTGCGATCCAGCGCGCGATGAGACGGACGGCTCAGATCTGTCCCGGGTGAAATTTCCGCTTCCCACATCGAATCGGCCTCCTGTTTTCACGCGGTTTATTACCCAAGCCCTGCCTTCCACTCAGCAATTGAACTTCCCTCCTCACGGTGCCGCCCCGCACCGTGTTCTCGCTGCGGGCGCGCTCTGCGCCCACTCTTGCCTTTGCGGGCGTGCTCCTAGCGCCCACTATGCACACTCGGGTGCGCAGGCTTCACCACCGCGTGCCCTCGGGGCTTATACACGGCCCCGCCCTTGCCTCAGGGAGCGCCTTGGCCTTGAGGGTTCCCCATGGGCGTGGCGCCTTAGGCCCATATGTGCCTTGGGTGATCCCTTGGCTGGCCTCCTTGGTGGCCATATTTTTGGCTAAGGGAATATTAAGACTTTGTTAAAAACAAAGTTCCCCTCCATATAAAACATGCCAATTTCCAAGTGCCCTTCTTTCTTCCTCCCATTTCTTCATTTCTTCTTCATAAGAATTCTTCCAATCTCCTCAACATATATTCATTACTTAGGAGGGAAATTCTTGAAGGTTCTTCATCAACCGAGCTCCTGAATCAATTAAATATTTTATATTCTTCAATGATCCAATCAGAGATCAAGCTGGATCATCTTCAATTCATCATGCACTAAGAATTAGTACATGGACTTCATTAGTCCACATCATCCACTTAGTAGTTGTGGATGGATCAGCTTTCATCTCCTCATGCATTGTCAATACAATGCATGGTCTTCTAACATTGTTATGACTTTGTATCATCAGGATACAAGTTCTATGAACTTAAAGAACAACTCAACAATCATCAGATATTACTAGAGAATGTTTCAACCACATCTCCTATGCCACTTAGTGAATCTCCTAAGTGACACGCATCTTAGTACCATGGCCATTCTCCATTCATCACCAACACCATCACAACCTTTGTCATTCACATCGTGACATTCCTTGACATCCATTCATTCAAAGACAACTTCATGCCTCATTGACAACAAATGCAACACAGTGCACTTCAGTTAGGTTAGCAGGAATAATAAAAAATAACTTGTGAAAATGCATTTTGAATTCATTGGTTTTTAATTATTTATGGAAAATATAAATCAATTGTATATTTGTATTTTTGATTGAATTAATTTTGGTAATGTGATTAATGTAATATATATATGTGATATATACTTAATAAAATATTTTTTATATTCCTCCAATGGATTTTTTTAGTCATAGGGTATGAAAAAAATCATATTTGATATATAAAAACATATTAAAAAAAGTTTAATTTTACACCTTTGAATGGTAAACCGCTTTTAAATTATGATTTTGATACAGTAATAATTTTTACGTGAAAAGATAAACATTTTATTTTAAAGAAGGATATAAAATTTTAATTTGGATGAATTTCTGATATTTTTCTAATAACTTTTATGTTTTGATGAATAGTAAAAAAATAAGCTAAATTTTAATTGAAAATAACTTTTCATTGTTTGAAATAATTTATATTGTGAAATTATATTATTAAATGGTTTAAAAGTATAAATTTAATATATTTTTACCATTTAATATGATATAGTTCATTAGAATTAATTTTAAATTAAATTCAAATGTAAAAACATTTCAATTTTTTACAATATTTTAACATTCAGAACTCGTTTTCCCATTTCAACAACGAGATTAATTTTAAATTAATTTCTGAAAAATGTGTTTTCAATTTCAAAAAATGGATTCCATACTTTCAATCAGTAGGAGTGAATTATGTTAATAGGCTAATTTTATTTTTGGAAATTATTAATATTAAGTTTGGTAATTGTTTTTATTACAAGGGATAAATTTAAATCAGGTAATTAAAGGTAAAAATAATATGATAAAATTAATTTAACACCTGTAAAAATCCTATTGGATGAAAAAATTCAACTCTTGTCATTTATTTTTCAAAATGGAATAACCTAATGGCCACTTACCTATGAATATGACATGAATATAATAAAAACTAATGAATGTGACAAAATGTAACAATCTCATTTTATATATGTATATTAATTTTATTATATTGATAATTAAGAGATAATATCGACTATAGATAGTATCTATAAATATTAAAGAATTATATATATCATAGTAATTTATTTATAATTTTTATAGATTAAATAACTACCATTAATGATGACACAATAGTGATGTAGAAATTATTTTATTAATATAAATATCAATAAAATGGTTTTAAAAATATTAAATTAAATGTCATATGAACTAATTAATGTTCTCCAAAAAAAATTATATGTGAATATTACATGTTAGGAGTGTATTTAATATTATTTTTTGAATTTATCTACAGTTTGTTTTTTATTTAAAGTCAAATAAAGGAATAGTGTCAAAATTGACACTATTGATATTTTATATAAATAAAATTTTATTAAATTATTTAAATATAATAAAAATATTTAAAATTTACAAAGTGATAATTACAAGGTCTAAAATGTCGGAAAATATCCATTTATTTTCAATTAACACCATATAAGTACATATTTATAGCCATTAAATATTTAGAATGTTATAATCACAATTAAAACTAAATAGAAGAACTAAGTGTATGTAACACCCCAGGTAAATAAAGAATATGACATTTTCATATTTATCCATATTTGTGAATAAAATATTGATATGACTTTAAAGGGGACGCTATGCTCGATGGCGTACCCAACACGCAACAACGAGTTTCTTCGGAATCTTACGTTGCACTCTAATAATAAATTTCAAATGTTAGTTAACATGTAGCCGTTGTAATGGAGGGAATGGATATAAATAACAAAAAATATGATTATATATGTTTTTAAATGTTTATACATTTATCCAATAAAATATAATGGCTTAAAATACGGAAAGAATTCCATTTTAGGCATATATGCCCTAGTTTTCACTAAAGGTTCACTTATCACCTTTTGACGGCGAACCGTCATTAAATATAGTTTTGATCACTCTTATACATTCTATTGGACCAAATAAAACTCTTCTTGAGAATCGGGACATCAAAATTTACTTTGTGTAAATTTTTGGTATCTTTCTGATAAAGTTCATTTTTTTTAATGAATAGTGTAAAATGTTGTATTTTAAATTCAAAACCTCTTTTTAATCTAATTTATTTATATGATTAGATTATATTTTGAATTTGTATTAATGTGTAATCTGAATATATTTTTACCATTTAATCCAATGGTGGTCATTGGAATCTATTTCACTTTAAAATTAGACTTAAACTGGTGCCAATCTTTGGATACTTATTGTTTTATAAAAACACGCTATTTGCGCTGACAACGGGAATTAATTATTAAATTAATTAATGTGACTAATATGTTTTGAATTTTGTAAAACAGACTTTATTTTTGAATTCGGAATATCAAATATAGCTTAGGGTGAATTTTTGGTAATTTTCTGAAAAACTTCAATTTTTGATGAATAGTGAAACCACTAAGTGGTACTTATAAAGACTGATTTTCCGTTTAAATGAGATTTTGCCGTCATTGTGTTTTGATTTTCAAAAATCCGACATACATGGTTGTCATTAAGAAGTAAAATGTGGTTCAATGAGATTATAATAATTTTTTGGTGAATAGTAACTTATTAAGTTCTTAATCGCGATTAGTGGTAACTAGTGTAGTTTAAGGTAAAAATGATATTATAAGGATGTGAAAACACTATGACACTTGTCTTACACCTATTGGGTGAGTCATGGCCGACCAAGACAAGCCATGGGCCAACTTGGGGACCCCATGGAGCCACTTTAGTTGGAAAATGACAATAATAACTTTTTATTTAATGTAAAAGTAAAAATAACACAAACATAGTATGTTTTACGAAAACAATTTTTACATGGGGTTACAAAGATCAGATTTTTGATTATATATAGTCATTAGAAATCTAAAAAGATTTCCTACATCATAGTATTTTTTTATAATTTTTAGATATTAAATAAATTAAATTATTTATGACATAATAATGATGCAGTGATGACATCATTATTTAACGATAAAAATAAAATGGAAATATAATGTAATATCTATGAACTACACATGTCCAAAACTTATTGGATGGGTGGATTTCTAACCCTTATAACCTTATCCATGAATTATATCAATGTGGGACCTTTTAAAACCGAAACACATTTTCAAATAAAGTAATATTTCCTTACTTTCCAAAAGTGCCCCTCCTCTCCTCTTATAAAAGGCCCCACCTCTACCTCTTTTCACACACTCATCAAGCCTTTGGCTCGGCCAACCCCTGCCCATTTAATCTCTCCACATCCCTCTCTTAATCCTAGAGGATTCCCTTTGGGCATAATACTTTCAAAGGAAGCCTTTATGCTCAAATCAAAAGGAGTTACACTTTTAAAGGTAATTAATTCTCTCATGTTCATTTGTTTTATTTTGCTTCTCCAACCCCCTAAACTCTTTTTATTTACTTCTTTTGTAACAAAACCAGTATCTTCAATATACTAGGATGTTGTTATATGATTTATTAGAGCTACACTCTCACACAACTACATCAAATGGTTAAAGAACATACGGTTTCCGTGGATGGCGAAATTATGCCTCCCGAAACGATGATTGTTCAATACTCTTTTAACACCTTCAAAGGTGGCCATTATGATGTCACTATTTTTATATATGATATATAATATGTTTATGTTTTACTTATGCTTCTTTATTTTTCATTTGTGTCTTACCTTGATGGCTTCCATTATGGGTATACGCGATATCTTCATTTTAAGGAAGTGCGGACTACCGCCCCCTCAAAGTGATTTGATTCGTTATATACCATATGTGGGACGTATAAAGGATGGAACTATGATATTATATATGATATTATACTGGAATTATAATATACCTTTATATCAGTATTATTCCATTCTATAAAATATGAAATAGAAATGAAAGCAGCGTTCATGCGTACGTACGGCTTACCGTCTCCATGAACGGTGCATTTCATTTCTTACCTCTAAATGATTATGTAATGTAATAAATGCATGCATTTACTGGATATATATGACATATATGATATATACATCATGAATACAATTCTGGATATAATAAACTTTTGGCCACACGAACAACATGTAATTGTAAGAAGTCCACTTTCGACTTAAGAACCAAATACTGACAAAATGAACATTATTAACTTGAATGATTACATAATGTTTATAACATGTCAATAATTGATATAAAAGGAATAATGAACTTATAAAAGGTTCTTAAGGAAGTAGAAATTAACTCAAGTTTATTATTCAGGAGATTAAATAATGATCGAGTCAAGTCGGACCCGAGGTAAGGGATCCTACTCCTCTCTTTCTTTTTAAGTACACACTTTTATGTCATTCCTTTTAAAGCTCATCTTTCTTGTTATTGGGATGATCTTTTATATTACACTTACTGTACTTTTTATGTTCATGTGATGAGAGACCCTATTCTCTCTCATCAATCCATTTTTGAAGTTTTGAGTGGCGCCGTTAGGCTACCGAACTTTCGTAAGAGACCTAACTTCTCTCTTTCTTTTTAAGTACTCTCCTTTATGTCACTTATTTTAAGCTCCTCTTTGTAATGTTGGGGGATGTTATTTTATATTACTCTTGCTCTACATTATATTTTAATGTGATGAGATACCCTATTTGATCTCATCAATCCATATTCGGAAGTTTTATGTGGCGCCGTTAGGCTGCCGAGTTTTCGTGAGGGATTTTTCATCTCACTTTTATTCCCGTGAGATTTATGCAACATTTGCCACAAATTACATTGAGTGGTGTATGTACTGCCCATTATTCTACTCTTTGGGTAATATACTTTCGTTTATGAGTATTTACATCAATGATCTATTGTCCTTCTTTCATGGGGTGTATGTTTTGAAAGATATCCAAGTCGGTAAGGGAACCTTTCACCCTCCTTTTTTTTAAAAGACTTCTTTTGTTGGGTCTTTTAATTTACATATTGTTATGCTGGGATATGTTCTCATATATCCTTATTGATGTAAATTTTATTTCCAAGTGATGAGATACACTTTTTATCTCTCATCAACTCATTTTGATGTGATGCCGTTAGGCTGTCAAAGGAACTTTTTAACCCAATTTCGATTTCTTTGGGTTCAACATGTAGTCATTGAATATGTCATCCATTGAATATGTGTGAATGACCTTTTATTGTTTTACACTTAATATCCACTTATATTGGGTGTATTTATATTTGTCACACATATTTTTGAGATTGATTTGTCCTTAATTTAAGGATACCTTCTTTATAAGGGATTTCATCACATTTGACATTTCTATTGAGGGTTCATTGTTGTTATACACCAATTCACTCTTATATGGTGTATATACTATCCTTTGGAGTATTATATCATGAATCCTTTTATTCTCATGATATTATAAAGTTCTGACTAAATGTTATTCCTCGATTATTGTGATCAAGTGTCTCTAATTTTGGTAAAACCCCTTTAACCAAAATATCGTTTTAAATGTTTTAATTATTTGTTCTTATTAATATCCATGTTTTCAAAATGGTTTTAAGGATTTATTTACATGGATATTAATGGTTTAAAATGTCAAAAGCTTCAAGGTGGTATGGGACACTTTGATTCAAAAATCTCTTTATTAAATGTTTTAAATGGTTTTGGAAATGGTTTCTTTTTGAATGGATTCATTATTTCAATATCCTAAAATGTTATATTATGATCGAAATGTGGAGATGTTATGTTTCCTTTATTCATGTTTTATGTGATACGATTATGTTATGGTTCTTGGGCATTGTTATGAAGAACGGGTGGTTCCGTGATAAACTAAGGGCGGGTGAGCCCGATATAGCTCTCCAATGCATTGGGTAACGCGAAGGAGTGAAACGTTAAGGTTTCTCTGAAGAGATTTAGGGAATATACTGTGATGGGTATTCTAAATGTAACCAAGAGGGTTACTCCCTACGTAAGAATGTTATGAATGCCTCAAGTTACCTTTATGTCTTATGTTTTCTATGATTTATTCATGATTTGATATGCCTATGTTTTATGGGTAAAGTATGATTTCATTCTTGTGTATATATGAACTCATGTTTCCTTTCCATATATTTTATAACCCTTACTGAGCTTTTTATGCTCATCCCAAGTTTTTGAAATGTTTTTCACAGGACAAGGGAAAGGTACATGATGTGATGATAGTGTCGAGGATGTGTCAATAAAGAATCCGTGTTTTATTTTAAATAGGTTTCCGTTGATGGGAAGAATGAATATTGTCTTTTATGTAACCACTTTGTTTAAATGTGGAATGTAATGCAAGTTTCATGATCTAATTCTCTAAAACATTAAACCTGAAAAGATCCTCAATGTGTAATCTTATAATAACTCAAGATTAAGTAAGGTTTAAGGCCGAGGCCTTATAGTTGGTATCAAAGGTCGGTTTAGACAACTTTAGGGATTAGGAGTTTTTGTGAGGCACATGATCAGTCCCTATAACTATTATTTCAGTTAAATCCCTGTTTTAAATTTTTTTTTCAGGTCAAGTAAAGTCGGTTATGAATGGAAGGAGGAGGATCTCAAACGACATTCCTATCTCTTCCTGATGACATGCTTGCAATAATTATTGCAAAGTCATCTTCGGATGATTGTGAAACTTTTTCTAGCATACAACTCACTTGCAAGAATTTGTTTGAGATATCAAACACCTCCGCTATACTTCGTTATCATCGTGGATCATGGGTTGTTTTTAGAAAAATACTATTTTCACAATATTCTCATGTTTTCAAGAGAGGTAAATATTATCAAGGTATTTTCAAATATTTTACCTTATCACAAGAATTTGAAGCATATTATGATTTTCAAAATGGTGCTGAGGAAGGAGACCCTTGCGCAACCTATTTATATTTGCTTTTAAAATATAGTCTCACATCACATACTTATGGTATTTTAAAAGGACCAATGATAGAAAGTTTCAACTCAATTTCGGTCTGACTATTTTTTAGAAATCATGTTTTATCAGATGTTTTGGAATTATATGTCATACATGATTATTTTCCAAAACTGTTTTTCTGTGAACACCCATATGACCCATGTTGCACGAGGTGTATTTGGATGGAGGAAGCAAATGATTTTGAAGGATCTCTAAATCATTTTTGTAATGCATGGGACTTCTACCTACGTGAGCAAGATGACGATGAGACCGAGTGGACGCCATGATCAAGGTATGATGTTATTCATTTTGGGAATTGTTTTATTTTATCTTATGGTGGTGAAATAAGACTTCAAGAATTAAGGTGTTGAGATCATAATGAATTTGGATGAAAATTAAAGGTATAAGGAAACTATTGAGTTTAAAACATGTTGGGGTTATTTTTGGAGTTTTATAAAAAGGACAACACGCAGATCGTGTGACAACCCGTCGCGTCGGACAAAGCTGCGGGAATCGAACCCACAAAAAAAAGTGCAACTGGTATTTATCGCCTACCACTGGACTACGTGAAGTCCCTGGTTAGTTTGACTGATTCTTTCTAGTTATATGATTTTATGAATTAAGAGTAAGTTGATTTTGGGTTATTTATGAAAATGATTATCCTATCATGGAGGATATGTGATTAGGTTAATTACTTTTCAATACGAGACTTTAAGAGCAACTGATGTTGTTTGGAGATAAATCTTACGATTTAACTTGGAAGACTATGTGACTAAATCCTTCAAATATTTGGGTTTCAATCTTATATTGGTTTACTTTGAAGAATTTTATGGACAAATTATTTATCGGATGGTCCTCGTTGAACTTTGGGTTTTGTTGGACAAATTTTGGAGATTAAGAATAGATTTTCTTTTTATAAGGGGTTATTCTTTTCTGGATTATCTGATCTTGTACTAGCCTTTTTGGTTTTGGTTTTGGTTAAAGTCTAAAGACATGGGATGTATATAGTTCTCTTTTGTGGATTATGTGATTCTCTAGAAGTTGATTATAGTACTCTTAATGTGAACAAGTCTTCCTAAATACTCGTCTTTTGGAGAAAATACGAGTTTGTGTAAAAGTTTAAAGTCAACATGATAAGTGATTATGTTTCATTATGAATAAATTAATCAATAAAAAGTAACTTAAAACAAAAATGTTGTCTATTAACTTTTCTTACTGGGGAATCGAATACCGTTTAACCCATCACAAGTTTGTTATTTTCTCATGGTTAACTTTCTCCTAAACATGTTTTCTATCACACTCCATCAGAACATGACCCTATGTTTTCTCCTCCATGTCCATGTTTTCATACTTGGAATCCTAGTATGGGTTAACTCGGGTGACCTCTGTGCTTATCTCTCTTTATTTTAAAGTGATTGTTTTACCGACTCTTGTTCCGATGTGGGACTTTCAAGGATGTTTCCAAGCTCAATTTTAAAAATTGCGAGGACGTAATTCCCAAAAGGGGGAAGGACGTAACACCCCAGGTAAATAAAGAATATGACATTTTCATATTTATCCATATTTGTGAATAAAATATTGATATGACTTTAAAGGGGACGCTATGCTCGATGGCGTACCCAACACGCAATAACGAGTTTCTTCGGAATCTTACGTTGCACTCTAATAATAAATTTCAAATGTTAGTTAACATGTAGCCGTTGTAATGGCGGGAATGGATATAAATAACAAAAAATATGATTATATATGTTTTTAAATGTTTATACATTTATCCAATAAAATATAATGGCTTAAAATACGGAAAGAATTCAATTTTAGGCGTATATGCCCTAGTTTTCACTAAAGGTTCACTTATCACCTTTTGATGGAGAACCGTCATTAAATATAGTTTTGATCACTCTTATACATTCTATTGCACCAAATAAAACTCTTCTTGAGAATCGGGACATCAAAATTTACTTTGTGTAAATTTTTGGTATCTTTCTGATAAAGTTCATTTTTTTAATGAATAGTGTAAAATGTTGTATTTTAAATTCAAAACCTCTTTTTAATATAATTTATTTATATGATTAGATTATCTTTTGAATTGGTATTAATGTGTAATCTGAATATATTTTTACCATTTAATCCAATGGTGGTCATTGGAATCAATTTCACTTTGAAATTAGACTTAAACTAGTGCCAATCTTTTGATACTTATTGTTTTATAAAAACACGCTATTTGCGCGGACAACGGGAATTAATTATTAAATTAATTAATGTGACTAATATGTTTTGAATTTTGTAAAACGGACTTCATTTTTGAATTCGGAATATCAAATATAGCTTAGGGTGAATTTTTGGTAATTTTCTGAAAAACTTCAATTTTTGATGAATAGTGAAACCACTAAGTGGTACTTATAAAGACTGATTTTCCGTTTAAATGAGATTTTGCCATCATTGTGTTTTGATTTTCAAAAATCCGACATACATGGTTTTCATTAAGAAGTAAAATGTGGTTCAATGAGATTATAATAATTTTTTGGTGAATAGTAACTTATTAAGTTCTTAATCGCGATTAGTGGTAACTAGTGTAGTTTAAGGTAAAAATGATATTATAAGGATGTGAAAACACTATGACACTTGTCTTAAACCTATTGGGTGAGTCATGGCCGACCAAGACAAGCCATGGGCCAACTTGGGGACCCCATGGAGCCACTTTAGTTGGAAAATGACAATAATAACTTTTTATTTAATGTAAAAGTAAAAATAACACAAACATAATATGTTTTACGAAAACAATTTTTACATGGGGTTAAAAAGATCAGAATTTTGATTATAAATAGTCATTGGAAATCTAAAAAGATTTACTACATCATAGTAGTTTTTGTATAATTTTTAGATATTAAATAAATTAAATTATGTATGACATAATAATGATGCAGTGATGACATCATTATTTAACGATTAAAATAGAATGGAAATATAATGTAATATCTATGAACTGCACATGTCCAAAACTTATTGGATGGGTGGATTTCGAACCCTTATAACCTTATCCACGAATTATATCAATGTGGGACCTTTTAAAACCGAAACACATTTTCAAATAAAGTAATATTTCCTTTCTTTCCAAAAGTGCCCCTCCTCTCCTCTTATAAAAGGCCCCACCTCTACCTCT
This sequence comes from Viscum album, assembly GCA_963277665.1. Classification (NCBI taxonomy): domain Eukaryota; kingdom Viridiplantae; phylum Streptophyta; class Magnoliopsida; order Santalales; family Viscaceae; genus Viscum; species Viscum album. The sequence goes on along the minus strand of OY728145.1, from coordinate 1,076,723,607 downwards.
TTTCACACACTCATCAAGCCTTTGGCTCTGCCAACCCCTGCCCATTTAATCTCTCCACATCCCTCTCTTCATCCTAGAGGATTCCCTTTGGGCATAATACTTTCAAAGGAAGCCTTTATGCTCAAATCAAAAGGAGTTACACTTTTAAAGGTAATTAATTCTCTCATGTTCATTTGTTTTATTTTGCTTCTCCAACCCCCTAAACTCTTTTTATTTACTTCTTTTGTAACAAAACCAGTATCTTCAATATACTAGGATGTTGTTATATGATTTATTCGAGCTACACTCTCACACAACTACATCAAATGGTTAAATAACATACGGTTTCCGTGGATGGCGAAATTATGCCTCCCGAAACGATGATTGTTCAATACTCTTTTAACACCTTCAAAGGTGGCCATTATGATGTCACTATTTTTATATATGATATATAATATGTTTATGTTTTACTTATGCTTCTTTATTTTTCATTTGTGTCTTACCTTGATGGCTTCCATTATGGGTATACGCGATATCTTCATTTTAAGGAAGTGCGGACTACCGCCCCCTCAAAGTGATTTGATTCGTTATATACCATATGTGGGACGTATAAAGGATGGAACTATGATATTATATATGATATTATACTGGAATTATAATATACCTTTATATCAGTATTATTCCATTCTATAAAATATGAAATAGAAATGAAAGTAGCGTTCATGCGTACGTACGGCTTACCGTCTCCATAAACGGTGCATTTCATTTCTTACCTCTAAATGATTATGTAATGTAATAAATGCATGCATGTACTGGATATATATTACATATATGATATATACATCATGAATACAATTCTGGATATAATAAACTTTTTGCCACACGAACAACATGTAATTGTAAGAAGTCCACTTTCTACTTAAGAACCAAATACCGACAAAATGAACATTATTAACTTGAATGATTACATAATGTTTATAACATGTCAATAATTGATATAAAAGGAATAATGAACTTAGAAAAGGTTCTTAAAGAAGTAGAAATTAACTCAAGTTTATTATTCAGGAGATTAAAGAACGATCGAGTCAAGTCGGACCCGAGGTAAGGGATCCTACTCCTCTCTTTCTTTTTAAGTACACACTTTTATGTCATTCCTTTTAAAGCTCATCTTTCTTGTTATTGGGATGATCTTTTATATTACACTTACTGTAATCTTTATGTTCATGTGATGAGAGACCCTATTCTCTCTCATCAATCCATTTTTGATGTTTTGAGTGGCGCCGTTAGGCTGCCGAACTTTCGTAAGAGACCTAACTTCTCTCTTTCTTTTTAAGTACTCTCCTTTATGTCACTTATTTTAAGCTCCTCTTTGTAATGTTGGGTGATGTTATTTTATATTCCTCTTGCTCTACATTATATTTTAATGTGATGAGATACCCTCTTTGATCTCATCAATCCATATTCGGAAGTTTTATGTGGCGCCGTTAGGCTGCCGAGTTTTCGTGAGGGATTTTTCATCTCACTTTTATTCCCGTGAGATTTATGCTACATTTGACACAAATTCCATTGAGTGGTGTATGTACTGCCCATTATTCTACTCTTTGGGTAATATACTTTCGTTTATGAGTATTTACATCAATGATCTATTGTCCTTCTTTCATGGGGTGTATGTTTTGAAAGATACCCAAGGCGGTAAGGGAACCTTTCACCCTCCTTTTTTTTAAAAGACTTCTTTTGTTGGGTCTTTTAATTTACATATTGTTATGCTGGGATATGTTCTCATATATCCTTATTGATGTAAATTTTATGTCCAAGTGATGAGATACACTTTTTATCTCTCATCAACTCATTTTGATGTGATGTCGTTAGGCTGTCAAAGGAACTTTTTAACCCAATTTCGATTTCTTTGGGTTCAACATGTAGTCATTGAATATGTCATCCATTGAATATGTGTGAATGACCTTTTATTGTTTTACACTTAATATCCACTTATATTGGATGTATTTATATTTGTCACACATATTTTTGAGATTGATTTGTCCTTAATTTAAGGATACCTTCTTTATAAGGGATTTCATCACATTTGACATTTCTATTGACGGTTCATTGTTGTTATACACCAATTCCCTCTTATATGGTGTATATACTGTCCTTTGGAGTATTATATCATGAATCCTTTTATTCTCATGATATTATAAAGTCTTGACTAAATGTTATTCCTCGATTATTGTGATCAAGTGTCTTTAATTTTGGTAAAACCCCTTTAACCAAAATATCGTTTTAAATGTTTTAATTATTTGTTCTTATTAATATCCATGTTTTCAAAATGGTTTTAAGGATTTATTTACATGGATATTAATGGTTTAAAATGTTAAAAGCTTCAAGGTGGTATGGGACACTTTGATTCAAAAATCTCTTTATTAAATGTTTTAAATGGTTTTGGAAATGGTTTCTTTTTGAATGGATTCATTATTTCAATATCCTAAAATGTTATATTATGATCGAAATGTGGAGATGTTATGTTTCCTTTATTCATGTTTTATGTGATACGATTATGTTATGGTTCTTGGGCATTGTTATGAAGAACGAGTGGTTCCGTGATAAACTAAGGGCGGGTGAGCCCGATATAGCTCTCCACTGCATTGGGTAACGCGAAGGAGTGAAACGTTAAGGTTTCTCCGAAGAGATTTAGGGAATATACTGTGATGGGTATTCCAAACATAACCAAGAGGGTTACTCCCTACATAAGAATGTTATGAATGCCTCAAGTTACCTTTATGTCTTATGTTTTCTATGATTTATTCATGATTTTATATGCCTATGTTTTATGGGTAAAGTATGATTTCATTCTTGTGTATATATGAACTCATGTTTCCTTTCCATATATTTTATAACCCTTACTGAGCTTTTTATGCTCATCCCAAGTTTTTGAAATGTTTTTCACAGGACAAGGGAAAGGTACATGATGTGATGATAGTGTCGAGGATGTGTCAAGAAAGAATCCGTGTTTTATTTTAAATAGGTTTCTGTTGATGGGAAGAATGAATATTGTCTTTTATGTAACCACTTTGTTTAAATGTGGAATGTAATGCAAGTTTCATGATCTAATTCTCTAAAACTCTAAACCTGAAAAGATCCTCAATGTTTAATCTTATAATAACTCAAGATTAAGTAAGGTTTAAGGCCGAGGCCTTATAGTGTAAATTAAAATAAAATTGTTTAAATTGAAAAAATAACTTGTAAAAAATTTATTAGTTGATATGGTAACAGACCTTTCTCAAATAATATTCTAAATTTGGACATTTAGGAGGTTTTGGGAAGGGTTTAATTTTATTATAAATTATTATTTATGGAGTTTTTAAAATTGCCTCTCACCTCAATTATAAAAGGTACCTCCTCTATCACCTATTCACTTAATTTTGAGCCATCAGGATTGGCTATTAACTTACCTTTTTCCTTTTAAACTTACCTATTTTCATTATAGAGGTTCTGTTTATCATTAAAGTCCAACTATAGTGCTCTAAGAATATATTTAGAGGAAGCACATCGAGGAGGCGATAATCTCTTATATCGATTATTTCAAACTTGATTCTTATTATACTTACTCTTCAATAGTTGTTTAATTATAAAGTTATAACATCAGTATCACTAATATACTGATATGTTAATATAAATATGAAAGAAATATATTTCACCTTCTATCCATCATATGAAAAATGAAATCACCGCGTGTGCATATGTATGGATTACCGTCTCCACGTTGTGGTGTCATCTGTTTTCACCATGAACATACTTGGATGGTTATAATGATGAATATAATAACTATATATGATTATTATAACATTTTACTAATCCTAAAATACTATACCGCATCCACTTTAATAACATTCAAAAATTTGGGAATGATATCATTGCTCGTACGTACGTGTGACCTACTATCTCCACGATGCGATGTGGTTAATTCTACATGATCTTAATTAAACCATGATAATATACATGAATTGAATGAATAAATATGATATATATTATACTAATATAATTTCTTAGATGATTTAAATATAACCTAAGAAGTGTAATATGAACTTATCGAATAAATCTTGTATATGAACATAAAGTTGTTAATTTCTGAATGACGAGTGACGATGAAATGTTACTAAATAACAGATGATAATAAAATAATATATGATATCATTAAAATTATTTTTATTCGGGAATAATTCAATAGAATTATTTAAATCAGTATATAGTATGATCGGATACATACGAAGGATATCAGACCTAAGGCAAGGGTTAATTTTAAAATCTCATTTTTATACAAGATTATTTATACGAAAGTATTTATTGGGGTTTATTTATCATCCACATAAATTTTTAAAAATTATGTAATATTATTTATATTATTATACAATTATTTAAAGTTAATTTTACCATTTTTTAATTTTTTTTAAATGGTATGAATGTAATCTTTCGTCGTTATTTGATTTGAGGTACTTTTTTTACTTTTTCAGAAAAAGTACGAGGATAATATTTTTTTAACTTATAAAACATGAATTGAATTTTAATGTTTCATGATACCATATTTCAATGAATCTTTTTCTACACTATTTAATTAATATTTTCAGCTAAATTATTTTCTTTTAATATTATGTGGAATTTTGAGAAAAGAAAACGTTTTTGAAAAATAACAGATATTTTCCCCATGAATTAAGTTCAAGTGTTTGATCAAAATTATTTTACATCTAAGATGGAATAGGGTTATGTTTAAACACCTATTATTAATTTTATTGTATTGTACTTATGATGGAATTATTTTATGAAATCCATTTATTTTAAATGGATTATGATCGAATGATGTTTAAGAAACCAATTTTATTTCATCGGTTATTCTATGATAAATGATTTATGTTGTTGTTGTACAAATAAAAATGGTTTAATTATGAGATGGGTGGGACCTATATATCCCTCCAATGCATTGTGTGATATTTATATATCATGAGATAGACATGACTAGAATGAAAAGTAAATCATGTTTAGTAATATAGGACTAGAACGAGGAGTTAACTCAGTTCAGCAATGGACTTTGTCTGCTATGATGGTCTTGGTGATGAGCCTGGACTATTATGAAATGATTTTCCATGCTTATGTGTGTATTCCATGAAATCTCATGTCTTATTTTATGACTATTGGAAGTACATTGAAATTTTTTGATTTAACCCATGACCTGATATTCTGATCTTTTATATGTAGGATAATATTTTCAAATGTTATGTTTTTATAATATAATTAATATTTCCCTTGTTTACACTTTCTGATAATTTGAGCTCACCCCTTCATATGTAAATTTCCCCCAGGTAATGAATAAGGGTATTAAGTATGATATTTCAAAAACGAGTCTAGTTTTGAAGAAATAAGTGCAACACAATGTATATGTATTATGAACTAGTTGTTTATGTTTTCCAATTTCTAAAGACACTAAACTTATACGATCCGGGAGTGGTCTTTATTATGTTATGTAATTAATATTATACAATGTTGAAGTAATATCTACTTTTAATGTATGGTCTGTTATGGTTGGTATCAAAGAAAAGGTATAGTTAACCATTGGAAACTTGTATGAGAGAACCTTAGTAAGAATCATAAGGATATGTCTAAGTATAGGCTAAAATCACATCATAGTATTTTAAATATGTTCATGAATAACCTAGGATAAGACCTAAAGTGTCCTAAATTGATATTTTATTCTTGAATTATGTGGTTTTCCCATTAATATTATTGTTTCTCACACTATTCTTCTTGGTCATAGTCAATGGTTGGAACCTGAAGGAACAATGTTAAAGCTGAATGCAATGGGAAATGAAAGGATTTTACCCCTAAGCAACCAAATTTTATGGGATATGGAATGAAAAATCCTATATCCATGTTTATACAACTTTATCAATCAATGAATCTTTCTGGGCTTCCAAACGAGCAAAGGAGGGAGCACTATTCTATTGAATCCTTTATGAGGAAGCCTCCACCTTTATTCAGTGGGTCTTCAGATCCATTATTGGTTGAACAATAGATCAATACCACGAAAAATATATTTTTAGTTCTAAAATGTTCTAAATATGATAAATTCATGTTATTTGTATATTTTTAGGTTGGTGAATCTTATCAGTGGTGTAATCTTATCAAGAATACGAGGCAAAGAGATGAAATTGAGTCCATGAAATGGGATGAGTTTAAGAACTTATTTTTCAATAAGTACATTACTTGTATTCTTCAAAAAAATATGAAGAAAGAGTTAAATGGACTTAAAAAGGATGATGAATCTATTGGTACCTACGAAAAAAAATTACAAGTCTTTCAAGGTACACTTCTGGAGTTATTAACTAACTTGAGAGTAAAATTGATCGATTCTTTAGTGACTTAAAACCAAGTCTCTGAAGGGAATTAGCCATAAGGGACTCCAATAGATTCATGGAAATTTTATGATGTTCTCTCAAGGATGATATGGATATTGGAGTAACCTTGTAGTCACATGGGTTTGATAAGAAAAGAAAAATGGAATTCAAAGAAAAATCTAAAGACCACACTGAAAAGAAGACGAGTTTTCCCTTACGCTCAAAGTGTTGAAATAATCATGGAGTGAATTGTATTAAAGGGACTAGTAAATGTTTTTTAAGTGTGTAAAATAAGGTCATAATGAAGTTTAATACTGATGTAATGGTAAAAAGATGTCTAATGATGAGAATAAAGAAAAGGATGCACAGAATGCACCTCCTGCACTATAATGCTACAAGTGCATGAAAATGGGGAATTATGCCGATCAATGCCCTAATCCAAGGGTTATTTATGATTATCGACATCAACAAACTCATATGGAAAAAGAAAAAGGAAATTCACTTGAAATCCCTATCAGAGATGTGGAGTACGACAATGAAGGGGTGAAAGATACACTTACCCTTCACTCTAAAGTAGCAAATGTTTTATTTGATTCTGCATCAATTCACTCTTTTATTTATGAATAATTTTTTAAGGTTATATTCTTTTTACCACAACAATTAGATTTTGAGTTATTTGGGACAACTTTTAATGGCACAACAGTTATATCAAAAGTTTATAATTCTTCTCCATTTGAAGTTTGTGGGAAAGTTCTTTATGTAAATTTTGTGATCCTTCCTATAGTGGAATTTGACGTGATTATTTTCCTTGATTGGATTTTTATATATGGATCACATATAAATTTCCAAGTAAGGGAAGTAACATTTCATATTCCAAATCAATATATGATTAATTATCGATGTGATGATTAATATAACCTTCCAGTAGAAATTTTGTACATATTATGGGTCCTCATTCATATAAATGAAGATTATTTATCTCAAATGGTTGGGGAGAAACTAACGATTAATAATAATCCAATTTTATTGAAGTTTGATGATGTCTTTCCAGAGGAATTGTCAGGTATTCCACCAAATAGTGATGTTGAGTTTTCAATAGAACTCATAATGGGTGTTATGCCTATTTCAAAGACACCTTATAGAATGGACCCAATTGAGTTGTCAGAATTGAAGAAGCAACACCAAGAGAATCTTGGTAAGGGATTTATACTCCCTAGTGCATCACCTTGGGGAGCACCTGTTATGTTTGATAAGAATAATGATAGATCAATGAAACTCTACATTGATTATCGAGAACTTAACAAGATCACTATCAAGAACAAATAGCATCTTCCCCACATTGATGAATTATTTTACCAACTACGCGGAGATCAATACTTTTCAAAGATTGATCTTTGTTCAAGGTATCATCAATTAAGGGTTTAAAAGGAGGATATAACAAAGATAGAATTCTATAAAAGGTATGGAAACTATGAATTTATAGTGATGTCTTTTGGTCTTACTAATGAACCCACTATCTTCATTGATCTAATGAATAGAGTTTTTAGAGACTATCATGATTAGTTTGTGGTAGTCTTTATATACAATATTATTTTCTATTCAAAGATAAAAGAAGAAAACAAATATCACCTTATAATTTTATTGAGGTCCCACCAAGTGTTAATTTTGGCTTCATAAAGTTTCATTTTAAGTCACATAATCTTAAGGGAGGGGATATTTATGTATCTAGGAAAATAGAGGTTATTGAAAGATAGTCGAGACCAATGATGGCAACTAAGATATGATGTTTTCTTGGTTTGGATAGATATTATCAGTGTTTTGTGAAAGATTTTTCACAATTATCTAATCCACTCACAAAGTTGACTTGGAAAGGATTTAAGTTTGTTTGGAAAGAGGAATGTGTAGATAATTTCAAAGAACTAAAAAGAAGGGTAGTTATGGCTCCTGTGCTCACATTGCCTTGTAATGGAGAAAGGTATGTGATATACAGTGATGCATCCAAGATAGGGATGGGATGTGTTATCATTAAAAATGATATGTTTATAGCTTATTCATCACGAAAATTTTAAATCCATGAGAAATATTACCCAAATCATTATTTTTAGTTAGCTATGGTAATCATGGTTTAAATATATGGATGCATTATCTTTATGGTGAAATTAATGATATTTATACTCATCATAAAATATTAAAGTATATTTTCACACAAAAGGAGATGAATATTGGCCAAAGATAATGGTTGTAGTTGATTAAATATTAAAACTAATCAATACATTAACACCCTATAAAAGGAAACAATGTGGAAGATCCATTAAGTTGAAAAGATTAGGCTAGCATATCCATGATGAGGATCAGAAAAGATCCAATATTTATGTATTTTAAAAGGAAAGAACATTAAATTTTAAAGGAAGGGGTAAAATCTTATCTTTATCAAATGAATATTCAACCATCATAACAATTAATGATTATGGAGGTGCAGAAGAAAGATATATAGCTACAAAAGAAGGTGAGAAATGTTACAGAATTCAAACTTGATTGTGATAAAATAATAAGGTTCAGGAACTATGTTTTTATTCCTCCCATGATAGAATTAAATAAGGGTATATTGGATGAGGCTCATAGTTCATCACTATCTATTCACCCTAGAATCACAAAAATGTACAGGTACCATAAATAGTACTTCTATTGGGATGGAATTAAAAGTGATATTGTCAAATATGTCTCTTGATTACAGGTTTTTCAGTAAGATAAGGTTGAGAGACAAGAGTCTAAGGGGATGTTACAACCGTTACCCATACCATAATGAAAATTGTAAAACATAAATATGGACTTTGTCATCGGACTTCCCAAAACTTCTAAAGGCAATAATGTTATCTGGTTTATAGTTGATCACCTTATGAAGTACACTTCATTGATATTAGAGAGGATTTATCTCTTGATCATATTTCTAGGATATATATAAAGTAAGTGGTAATATTTAATGGAGTACCACATTCCATTTAATCCGATCGAGATTCGAGGTTAACCTCAATGTTCTTGTGAAGTATTTAGCATGCTCTAGATACCATGTAATGTTTCAGAACTGCTTATCATCCTCAGATAGATGGTCTGTCTGAGAGGACAATTCAAACTCTGGAAGACATGTTGAGAGCTTGATCTATGGATTTCAAAGATGGTTGGGATCAACACCTACCATTGGGTGAATTTTATTATAATGATAGCTTTCACTCTAATATTTAGATGTCTCCTTTTGAATCCCTCTATGGAAAATGGTACAGAACTCCAACTTGCTGGGATAAATATCGGGAAATAAAGTTATTATGACTTGATCTTGTTGATGAAATGGTAGAAATGGTCAGATCCATTCAACAACACAGAAGAGCAGCTTAGAGTAGAAAAAAAAGTTATATTGATAGTCAAATAAAAGATATAGAGTTTGAAGTGGTTGATAAGGTGTTCTTTTGAATATCTACCTTGAAGAGAGTAATTAGATTTCAAAACAAGGGCAAGCTGGTCCCTAGGTATATCGGTGCTTTTGAAATTCTGGATTGTGTAGGGAAAGTATCTTACTGATTTCTGTGTCCACCGAATGTCTCTCAAGTTCAGGATGTCTTCCAAGTTTATCTCCTGAGAAAGTACATGCCTGATCCTTCACATGTACTATGCTCAGAATTTTCACTTCTAGAGAAAGATCATTATTATGAAGAACAATCGATATAGATTATGGATCGTATGAAAAATTTTCTAAAAAACAAGACCACTCACTTGGTTAAAGTTTAATGGAGGAAACACCCATTTGAAGATGCTATATGGGAACATGAGGATATAATGTGGGAGAGGTATCCTCATATGTTTGTTTCTAACTGATGAATTTTGAGGGAAAAATTCAGTTTAAGGGAGGTATAATATAACACCATGATGTTTTTATGAAATATTTTCTTTAAAAAAATTAAATTCTTCAGTAGCTTGATTTTCATGCAATCATGAGTTTTAATGAAATTTGAGACACCCTTATTATAAAATACCATTATATCCTAGTTGTTATGTTAGAGGGAAAATTTATAATTATCTTATGAAAATTTATTGTGAATTCATTGGATATAAATTATTTACGAGATATATAAATCAATTAGTTATTTGTATTTTTGAGTGAATTACTTTTTTTTAATGAAATTTATGTGATATATATATGTTATATACTTAATAAAACATTTTTCATATTCATGAAATGGGTATTTTAGTCAAAGGGTATCAATAAAACCCTCTATGATGTATAAAACCCTATTTTTTTAAAAAAGATTTATTTTAATCCTTTGAATGGAGAACCACATTTTTATTACAATTTTGACACATTAATAATTTTTATATGACAACATAATCATGTTATTTTGAAGTGGGATATAAAAATTTACATAGGATGAATTTTTGATATTTTTCTGATAACTTTCATGTTTCGATGAATAGTAATTATACGCTTACTTTTTATTAAAAATAAATGTTTTTCATTGAAATAATTTATATGGTTAAATTATATTATTGAATTGTTTCAAAGTATAAATAGAATATATTTTTACCTTTTAATATAATTTAGGTCGTTGTAATTAATTTTACATTGAATTCAGATATAAAAACATTTCAATCTTTTGCAATATTTTAACTTTTTAAACCCGTTTTCTCATTTCAACAAAGGGATTAATTAAAAATTTATTAATGAAAATCTTATGTCTCTAATTTTGAAAAATGGATTCTTTATCTGCAATCAGCAGTTCCAAATTATTTTTATAGGCTATAATAATTTTTGGGCATTATTAATAGGGACTAGTAATTATTTTTATTTCCATGGTTAATGGTAAATCAGGTAATTAAAGGTAAAAATAATATTTAAAACATACATTAAAACCTATAAAAATCCTATTATATGAAAAAATTAGACCCTTATAATTTATTTTTCTAAATTTAATAACATAATGGCCACTTACCTATGAATATGACATGAATATAATAAAAAATAATTAATGTGACAAAATATCACAATCTCATTTTATATTAGTATATTAATTTCAATATATGGATAACTAGGAGATAGTATTTACTATAGATTTTATGTGGAAATATAAAATAACTACCTACATCATAGAATTTTTTTTATAATTTTTAGATTTTAGGTAATAACCATTAATGAAGACAGAATAGTGATATTGAAATTATTTTATTAACATAAATATAAAAAATGGTTTCAAAAATATTAAAAGAAATATATTATGAAATAATTAATATTCACCATGAATTATATAGGTTTCTATTACATGTGATTATTTTATTTAATATTATATTTTTAATTTATCTTCTGTGTGGATTTTATTTAACTTCAAACGAATAAATAGTGTCAAAATTGACACTATTGATATTTTATAAAAAAACATGTTATTAAATTATTTAAAAATCATAAAAATATTTAAAAATTCCAAATTTATAATTATAAGGTCTAAAATTTCATAAAATATCCATTTATGGTCATGTATCACAATATAAGTAAATTAGTTATAACCATTAAATATTTAGAATGTTATTACCACAATTAATATTAAATAGAATAACTAAGTGTCAATTAAAATGATATAGTTTAAATTCAAAACATAACTTGTCCAAAATTTATTGGTTGATGATATTACAACCATATGTCATCTCATATTCTAAATTTGGACATTTTGGTGGTTTTGGGGTACGATTTTATTTTATTATAAACTATTATTTATGGAGTTTTCAAAAGTGCCCCTCACCTCAATTATAAAAGGGCACTACCTCTCTCACATATTCACTTCATTTTGTGCCTTAAATCTCATCAATACATTCCCTTTATCCTTCTCACATCCCTATTTTCATTCTAGAGGTTCTGGTCATCTTTTAAGACCAACTCTAATGCTCTAAGAAGAAATTTAGAGGAAGCACGTCCATGATGAGGTAATCTCTTCTACGGATTATTTCAAACATATTTCTTCTTCTACTTCCTCTTCATTAGTTGTTTCATTATAAATTAATAACATCAGCATCACTAATATACTTATATGTTATTATAAATATAAAACAACTATATTTCAACATCCATCCATCCTATGAAAAAATCACCCCGCGTATGTATGTACAACTTACCGTCTCCACGTTGTGGTGTGATATGTTTTTCACCTCCAACTTATATTGATTGGTATAATAATGGAAATAATATATATATATATTATTATAACATATTAATAATCCTGAAATATTATACAGCATCCACTTCAATACCATTCAAAAACTTTGGGAATGATATAATCACTTGTGCGTACGTACGACCTATTGTCTCCACAAAGCGATGTGATTCATTCTACATTATTTTCATTAAAACATGATTATATACATGAATTTAATGAATAAATATGATATATATTATAATAATATCATTCTTTAAATTATTTTATTATAAACTATGAATTGTAACATGAACTTATCTGAAAAATATTGCATAAAAACATTAAGCAGTTAATATCAGAATAATGAGTGACAATGAAATGTTAGTGAAAGACGGAAGATAATATAATAATATATGATATCATAAAAATTATTATGATTCTTAAATATTTCAATACCATTATTTAAATCATTATATAGGAGGTTTGGATACATACAAAGGATATCATACCTAAGTTAAGGGATAATTTTACAATCTCATTTTTATCCGAGATTGTTTATATGTAAGAAATTACTAGGGAATATTTATCATCCACATCCATATTTCCTAATTATGTAAGACTGTTTTTATAATTATATAATTTTTTAAATTTAATTTTACCCTTTGGTGAATTTTTATTAAACGGTATGAAAGGAATCTTTTTTCAGTACTCGATTTGAGGTATTTTTTTACTTTTATGGAAAAAGTACATGTAGAATGTCTTTTTAACTTATACAACATGAATGGAATTTTACGGTTTTATGACACATTATTTACATGAAGATTAATATATTTTATTTCAAGATTATTTCATCTAAATTATTTTTTTAAATGAAATGTCATTTTTAGAAATGAAAATATTTTTGAAAAGAAACAATATTTTGCTCGGGAATTAAGTTCAAATGTTTTATCAAAATTATTTTCCTTATAAGATGACATAGGGTTATGTTTCCATAAATATTATTAATTATATTTTATTGTGTTTATGATGGAATTAATTTTATCAAATACCTTTATTTTAAATGTATTATGGTGGAATGATGTTTAAGAAACCCATTTTATTTCATGGGTTATGCTATAAGAAATTATTTATATTTTCTTGATACATGTAATAATGGTTTCATTATGAGATTGGTGGGACCTATATATCACTAAAATTCTTTGGGTAAAGATTTATATCTCATGAGATAGACATTAATGGATTGTAAAGTAAATCTGGTTCAGTAATACAGGGCTAGAACGAGGAGTGAACTCAATTCAGTAATGGACTTTGTCCTCTATGATGGTCTTGGTGATGAGCCTTGAAAAATATGAAATTATTTTATATCATTATGTGTGTTTTACAATAAATTCCATGTCTTATGTTATGAATATTGGGATTACATTTCACTTTTATGATTTATCCCATTACATGACATTAAGATCTTTTATAAGCAGGATAAGATTTCCAAATTTTATGTTCTTATAATATGATTTATATTTCCCTTATTTACCCACATTGATCATTTGATCTCACCCATTAATATGATTATTTTACCCAGGTAATGAAGAAGGGTATTAATTAAGATATGTTAAAATGGTTTCTAGTTTTGAATAAATTATCATGATACAATGTAGATGTTTTTTGAACCAGTTGTTTATCTTTCATAGTTTCTAATGACACTAAACCTATATGGTCATGGTGTGTTCTTGTTTATGTTATGTAATAAATATTATTCAATGTTTAAGTAATATATACATGTATTATATTGGTCATTATAATAAAAATGGCCATTACTGCACACCTGGTTTGACACACCTGGGTAAAATGCTTCTGATAATTCAAATTTTCGTTACAATCCATTATAAAGGATTTATGCGCCTAAAGTATCCAAATTATATTGTTCTAGGATTTTTTTCATAAATTTATGTTATTTTTAATACCATGTTTATAGTTATATATATTTCATAATTTTATAATCTAATTTAGTATATGGAATTCATTAGAAATGGCACCTAGCATAAGGAATGAAAACTTCACCAATTAATGTGATGCAAATAGTAATAATGATCATATCTCTTATAATATTATGCCACCATTTCAATGGATGATAGTCCCCAAAGTATCCTCATAATATGAAGAGATAATATCATGTGTTAAAAAGGTATATAAAGAATTATCTAAGTTATATGGCTTTGAAGGGAAGCTAGAGAAGATGAGGGTGGAAGAAGAAATAGTTGATAAAGGGAAGAATAAAAAATGTGTTTTTCCAACATGTGGTACTTTTGGAAGGAAACTCACCAGAGCCTGATTAAAATTAAGGGTATTATATTACAATTTTGGATAAAAGATCCACAATGTTTATTATTTAAAGGGTAATAAATTTGTCTTCAATGTACAGTTCTTCAACTGAAATGAAATGGGACACTATGTGAATAAATGTCACATGCCTCAAAGGAATTGTCACGAACCAGCCCGAGTCGACCCTGAACCGGTCACCGAGGCCAGCCCGCGACAAGTCCCGAGAGGCATTCCCGATCCTCCCGGGATGGTGACAAGCACCAAGGGCATCAATAGAGTACACAAGGGAACGATTTCGCCCATATATAAACAATAAAACAAATAGCGGAAATAAACGGACAGCCCAAAATGAATTTATATAAAAATTGAACTAAATATTATTTGTACAAGAAACTAAAATTAGAACAAAACCAACAACTCAACTGAACAATCCCGATGAAAAAAAATAACTCCATGTGACACTTCTGGTCACTCTCCAACACAATGATAAAAAGTCGCCCAAGGTGATCGAACTAAAGATGAAACCTGCACAAGGGCTAAAAAAAGAAGAAGACTATAGGCGTGAGTATTAAAACTCAGTAGGTTAGCCCGGTATTCTATTCCCAATGAACATTAATTTAAAATAAAAGAAACATCAATTTATAGTTTTAAATTCAAGATTTGAAAGTATGGTTTTCAAATGAGGTTCCATGCTATAATAATTATCAGACAAAAACATGCATGTTTAATAAACAAAAATGCAAGTAACAATTATTTTCAAAGAGGTGAAACTTCAAAATGAAAATAGTTTTCAAGAGGGCTGCTTTAAAGAATTTTAACATTAAAATAAATAACACATACTACTGAATTTACCAACCAAACACATCGTATTCCGACGGTGAGTACAAAATAGCCAATGAGCACTAGTCACAGGAATACCCATAGGCACTAGTTAGTTGTGAGCCCCAGGTACCTCGTATCTCGGTGAAAGTAACCATAATAAATATCTGTTCTCATGCACGAGCCACTAGTAGGGAACATACCCATAACCTAGTGGTCCCCAATCATCATCATCATCATAGTTTAGTTAGTGTTGTCATCGTCAAACTTTCTACGTGAAACAGGGGCCAACCCCCACAGAATCACTAGCATACTAGTACACGTCCGCCCACCTAGATACTCGGGATTCCCTTTAGTGCTCAATCAAGTTACACATATTATCAAATACACATTTCACATCCCCATTACATTCCAAAACCATAAAAACACAAACATCCCATAATCATTCTTCACATTTCTTACACTAATCAACAAACCGCTAAATATTTCGGTAAAACAATTTCATGAAGTGTATTGAGGCTTTGCACATAAAACTCTTTCAAAAACACTCTTTAAATTATAAACACACATCATAACCAAACCAAATCATATTTTGAAGCCCAATAAACATTTAATAAAATCATTTAATGGACCATAAAACAATCCCAATTGCACAAATTGTTATATACAAGTAAAACACTCCTTCATTTCTAGGAAATGCCAAACGGGCCTTTAATTATTTTCTCAAAACTATCCTTTGACGAACGTATGAATTTTAATTCTATTAAGGATCTATATAAACACAATTTACAGCAGAAAACCACATTCACAAATCTCTTATAATACTCAGGTTACATATTCAAAACACGTCCATTTTCATAAAGATGTGAAACAGTCCATTTTTGGGCAACTCGGGCCAAAATATGTTGTAAATCAAAACACACTTGCTTGTAAAAACAAATACAAATAAGAAATCCATATAAGTACCCAAAAATACCATTTATCATTATTCCAATTCCTTTATAAATCCAAACAAATAACTTTTAAATCACACATCACACATAAAAGCCAACCGGGCAATTTACCGAACACATGACATGCCCTTTTTAAACAAACCAATTTATTTTAAGTACATGAAAAGGAATAAAACACCAATTGAAAGCCATATTTTTATTCAAGATACTGTAACATGTTAAAAATACCATAGACCAGATCATAAACCTCACAAAATATTTGAATAAGATAACGAAACATTTAAACAAACACTTGTTGAGAACTTTCATGACAAAACAACACTACCGTTCACAAACCAATGATTAAACAACCACTTTGAACACCAATAAAATTATCAAAAGGATGAAAAAAAATAATAAACATATATATCTGGTGTTAAATATAATAAAATGATGAAACTTAAATAATAAAGTCATGTGCAAGGGGTATCCTACCTCAAATCTTTGGCGTAATTGAAACGCACACCCGAAATCACCCGTCGCGGGTTTATAAACCATAAAACTATAAAGATCAGACCTAAACAAACAGAAACCCCATCAAAAAACATGGTATAACAAAACCCTAGGTAGATCAATACAGGGGATAAAATAAATCCACGAAATAATGAAAGGAGGGGGAAGAGGAAGGAGAAAGGAGAAGGAATCTCACCTTTCACCCTAGAAAACTCTTCGTCTTCCATTAGATCTGCAACCCTATAGAGAATGTAATGGATTGAAAATTTTTTGAGAGACTCATACGGTCTTGAATAACCAGGGGAAGAAAATTGGTGGCCAAAATAATACGAATTGACTGAGTTATGGGTGAAACAATTTACCTTATCAATTCTGGACGTTTTGAGGAAACTAGAGAACAATCGCCCTAATACGCGACCCATATGAGCTCCAAAGAGGTAACATCGATTATGAGGGATAAGATAGGGTTATTGGCTTCGAGGGGGAGGTGGAAGCACCGACATAGAGTAAAAAATGAAAAAGATATAAATGAAACAAATTATTTTTTTTACAACAGGAAATGGGCCCATGGGCTGGCCCAATACCTAAATAAGTAACCCAAATTCACCCAGCTTATGAATTTCTAATGGGTCCAAAAGGATAAATAAATTTTAATGTATCAGTATAGGACAAGTGGTAAGTTTAATGGGTGAAAAAGGATGAAAAAAAAAAGAGTTATAAAAGAAACAAATTCAGTTTTTAAAACTGGGAATGGGCTCACGGTTGGCCCAAATCATGAAGTAACCACCCTTTCTTCAAAAAACTCCTAAACAAGCAATGGGGATCCCAAATTATGGTGGTTAGACATATATGAATCTTCAAAACTCAAGATTCATCTCATCAAATACCCATGAAAAGGATCAGGATTTCTAATGGGCCGGATCAATACAAAGCCAAAAAAACCGTGTGTGACAATTCTCCCCACCATTAAAGCTTTCCGCCCCCGGAAAGCCATAACACTTTCCGGCTGGAAAAAAAACAACACATATGGATTCCAGAATTTACTACCCACCATTAAGAATCAACTAGAACTAGAAATTTTCTTAGGATGAAAATCCAGGAGACCCATGGTGGGTCTCCCCACCATTAGAAACCAACTAGCAATGAATAGACAAGAATTGAACATGAGCTAGAGTTGGGACTCACTCACACAAGCCCAAAAAACCCTCCTAAAAAAACTACTATACCAAGTTAATAGGGTTAAAACATGAACATATAAACCACCCACTCTTGAATGGAGGGAACAATAACTTGGTCGACACATTCAGCACAATTCTGGACCCTCGTCACTTGGGGATGGGAGGGAAGGGGACCCAATAATTTGGCCACTGAAACAACAAAAGAAACCAAGAAACTACCTAAAACTCTCCCCCTATGAATAGTTAACACCACGACTGCACCTGATTTTTACAGGCGGTCTACACAGGGACATTGATTGAAAACCCACATCCATGAAGGAATGACCATAGACACTGTGTGAGGGGTTAAGTCCACCACGCTTGTTGAGACAAAGGGAAATTCATATAAATGAAGAAAAAAAAATTGAAATAGAAAATCACATAAAAAAACAGAGGAGTAAGGGTCATAATCGAGTACTCCACACCTCTGTCGATTTTCTGACTGCATGAAAAGCTTCACTCCGAGGCCTATGGCTGGAGCCCTGATTCTTGAGCATTTGCTGCACCACAGTCAGGTGATAAGGATCACATCACTAAAAAGACCACACTTGATCACCAAAAAAAAACCTTAATCTAAATAGGAACTCATAGATACATATCAAAATTCTATCTCACTCCAAACGAGGGGCAGAATGGACAAGGAATACGACAAAAAAAATCAACATCACCGAACACAACTGCTCTGTCCAAAAGAATTATCATGACCTAGAAGCACTTTTAATAGATCCCAAACAGCTCTCTATTCCAACAAACAAGTTGAGGCATCATCAAAAGAGGTGGATTTAAAATTTTAAAGGAATCCT
The DNA here is from genome assembly GCA_963277665.1 of Viscum album. Lineage (NCBI taxonomy): Eukaryota > Viridiplantae > Streptophyta > Magnoliopsida > Santalales > Viscaceae > Viscum > Viscum album. Next base: position 1,076,704,472 of record OY728145.1, on the reverse strand, counting down.
TAGGTTGATCAGCAGGAAAGACTTCCAACGCAGAACTATCCATGGCCACATCACAACATCAAACACATTTTTAGAAACCCAATAAAAATTACACCAAAACCGAGCCACCAACAAGATCTCATCACTAGATAGAACAAGACTATGAATTCTAGATCACATGGAAGCTAACCAAATAAACAACTCTTCTAAGAAATAAAAAAATCAAGCCACATAACCATTGGTTTTAAAAAAAAGGCCACAATTTTCAGCTCAAAACAATTTTGAAAAATCAAACTAACTTGGTGGGTTTCCACATTCACCAATGGTGTTTCATCATGTATCACCCACATGCACATTTCCATGCCACCCCTGGCACCCAACCACCATACCATATAGGCCATACTTCCAGATATAAATAAAACCATGCATGTGAGCGCCCATGAAAACACCAAGGCTAAAATTAAACATCATAATTCAAAAAAACAATTTACCTTAAAAAGGAACACCAACCACCAAGTCAAGAAACATTTTCATATTTCACAAAAAAAAACCACAATTAATTAAGAACCATTTTCTTAAAAACCTACCCCTTTTCATTTTTAAAAACTTCTTAAATAACCAAGCCACTCCAAACAACCCCTTCCCATTTTTTTTTAAAAAAAAATTCAGCAAGTTATATTTTCATAATCGGAGGTCCATTGAGACCAATACCGTTTGTAGTAAAACACCAACCGATCAAAACCAATTTCCAAAAATAATTTATCCAATTAAAAAACTTTTTAACATCCTAAAATACCCCATTTAAAAAAAGATCTAGAATCACTTTAAATTGATTCAAAATTTCAAAACATTTTATTTCAACAAACCACAATTTTAGATTATGGATAATCCAATCCCTTTAAATCATTTCTGCTTCCCCCAATTTTTTTCACAAAAACACAACCTTCCAAAACCATTCTTATATTTAATTATTGAAACCCCCTTTTTTCACTTTTCAAAATCTAATCCTTACATTAAAACCCATTTCCAAAATTCTCACACAAGGATTTTAAAAACAAAAATTCAGAATTTAAGAAAGGTTCAAGAGACCCAAAAAAAGGGAACTAGTGTCAGTGGGTGACTTGACCATATGGTTGGCGGCCATATGCCAAACACAACACCAACACAGAGAGACTTATTAGGACCATTCCCCAGCTCCACATGGCTTTCCAGGCCCTGTGAGCTCACGAATGTCATTAGTCAGACTCCCCTTGTCATATCCCAACACCAAAAAAAATCAACCAGAACAAAGGACACTAATAAAACTGGACTCCCTTGGAAAGCAGAGGATTAGAACAAGAAAGAGTTCGCGACGCTCTTCTTGCACTTACCCCTCAAGTCCCAACAATCCTACTCCATCTACCTTGACATCCCCAAAATAACAAGGGCGCTCTAAAAAGAAAGGTCCGTTAATAGCCGACCTCCCTTTGATACCATTTTGTCACGAACCAGCCCGAGTCGACCCTGAACCGGTCACCCAGGCCAGCCCGCGACAAGTCCCGAGAGGCGTTCCCGATCCTCCCGGGATGGTGACAAGCACCAAGGGCATCAATAGAGTACACAAGGGAACGATTTCGCCCATATATAAACAATCAAACAAATAGCGGAAATAAACGGACAGCCCAAAATGAATTTATATAAAAATTGAACTAAATATTATTTGTACAAGAAACTAAAATTAGAACCAAACCAACAACTCAACTGAAAAATCCCGATGAAAAAAAATAACTCCATGTGACACTTCTGGTCACTCTCCAACACAATGATAAAAAGTTGCCCAAGGTGATCGAACTAAAGATGAAACCTGCACAAGGGCTAAAAAAAGAAGAAGACTATAGGCGTGAGTATTAAAACTCAGTAGGTTAGCCCGGTATTCTATTCCCAATGCACATTAATTTAAAATAAAAGAAACATCAATTTATAGTTTTAAATTCAAGATTTGAAAGTATGGTTTTCAAATGAGGTTCCATGCTATAATAATTATCAGACAAAAACATGCATGTTTAATAAACAAAAATGCAAGTAACAATTATTTTCAAAGAGGTGAAACTTCAAAATGAAAATTGTTTTCAAGAGAGCTGCTTTAAAGAATTTTAACATTCAAATAAATAACACATACTACTGAATTTACCAACCAAACACACTGTATTCCGACGGTGAGTACAAAATAGCCAATGAGCACTAGTCACAGGAATACCCCTAGGCACTATTTAGTTGTGAGCCCCAGGTACCTCGTATCTCGGTGAAAGTAACCATAACAAATATTCGTTCTCGTGCATGAGCCACTAGTAGGGAACATACCCATAACCTAGTGGTCCCCAATCATCATCATCATCATAGTTTAGTTAGTGTTGTCATCGTCAAACTTGCTATGTGAAACAGGGGCCAACCCCCCACAGAATCTCTAGCATACTAGTACACGTCCGCCCACCTAGATACCCGGGATTCCCTTTAGTGCTCAATCAAGTTACACATATTATCAAATACACATTTCACATCCCCATTCCATTCCAAAACCATAAAAACACAAACATCCCATAATCATTCTTCACATTTCTTACACTAATCAACAAACCTCTAAATATTTCGGTAAAACAATTTCATGAAGTGTATTGAGGCTTTGCACATAAAACTCTTTCAAAAACACTCTTTAAATTATAAACACACATCATAACCAAACCAAATCATATTTTTCAGCCCAATAAACATTTAATAAAATCATTTAATGGACCATAAAACAATCCCAATTGCACAAATTGTTATATACAAGTAAAACACTCCTTCATTTCTAGGAAATGCCAAACGGGCCTTTAATTATTTTCTCAAAACTATCCTTTGACGAAGGTATGAATTTTAATTCTATTAAGGATCTGTATAAACACAATTTACAGCAGAAAACCACATTCATAAATCTCTTATAATACTCAGGTTACATATTTAAAACACGTCCATTTTCATAAAGATGTGAAACAGTCCATTTTTGGGCAACTCGGGCCAAAATATGTTGTAAATCAAAACACACTTGATTGTAAAAACAAATACAAATAGGAAATCCATATAAGTACCCAAAAATACCATTTATCATTATTACATTTCCTTTATAAATCCAAACAAATAACTTTTAAATCACACATCACACATAAAAGCCAATCGGGCAATTTACCGAACACATGACATGCCCTTTTAAAGAAAACAATTTATTTTAAGTACATGAAAAGGAATAAAACACCAATTGAAAGCCATATTTTCATTCAAGATACTGTAACATGTTAAAAATACCATATACTAGATTATTAACCTCACAAAATATTTTCAAAAGATAACGGAACATTTAAACAAACACTTGTTGAGAACTTTCATGACAAAACAACACTACCGTTCACAAACCAATGATTAAACAACCACTTTGAACACCAATAAAATTATCCAAAGGATGAAAAACAATAATAAACATATATATCTGGTGTTAAATATAATTAAATTATGAAACTTAAATAATAAAGTCATGTGCAAGGGGTATCCTACCTCAAATCTTTGGTGTAATTGAAACGCACACCCGAAATCACCCGTCGCGGGTTTATAAACCATAAAACTATAAATATCAGACCTAAACAAACAGAAACCCCATAAAAAAAACATGGTATAACAAAACCCTAGGTCGATCAATACTAGGGGATAAAATAAATCCACGAAATAATGAAAGGAGGGGGAAGAGGAAAGAGAAAGGAGAAGGAATCTCACCTTTCACCCTAGAAAACTCTTCGTCTTCCATTAGATATGCAACCCTATAAAGACTTTAATGGCTTGAAAATTTTTGGAGATACTCCTAAGGTCTTGACGAACCAGGGGAAGAAAATTGGTGGCCAAAAGAATACGAATTGACTGAGTTATGGGTGAAACAATTTACCTTATCAATTATGGACGTTTTGAGGAAACCAGAGAACAATCGCCCTAATACGCGACCCATATGTGCTCCAAAAAGGTAAAATCGATTATTAGGGATAATATATGGTTATTGGATTCGAGGGGGAGGTGGAATCACCGAGAAAGAGTAAAAAATGAAAAAGATATAAATGAAACAAATTATTTGTTTTACAACCGGAAATGGGCCATGGGCTGGCCCAATACCTAAATAAGTAACCCAAATTCACCCATCTTATGAATTTCTAATGGGTCCAAAAGGATAAATAAATTTTAATGTATCAGTATAGGAAAATTGTTAAGTTCAATGGGTGAAAAAGGATGAAAAAAAAAGATTTATAAAAGAAACAAATTCAGTTTTTAAAACTGGGAATGGGCTCACGGTTGGCCCAAATCATGAAGTAACCACCCTTTCTTCAAAAAACTCCTAAACAAGCAATGGGGATCCCAAATTATGGTGGTTAGACATATATGAAACTTCAAAACTCAAGATTCATCTCATCAAATACCCATGAAAAGGATCAGGATTTCTAATGGGCCGGATCAATACAAAGCCAAAACAAACCGTGTGTGACAGGAATAGTCCCCAAATGATGTTACTAGACAATGATCAAGTTATGATACTACCACATATGAACTGTAATTATTAATATTACCCATCAAGAATAATTTAATTTTAATATTTTATTAGAAATTTATTGGTATTAAGAATTAATGAATATATGAAGATTATACTACAGTACTATTTCATTTAGAATTTGAGGTCGTATGATGAATTATTCCAATGATAAGTGACTTAGTAGAAATTTAATATAATAGGATAGTATATAGATGAGGTAGAGAAAACCCATAATTTATTACTCAGGATTAAGATAATGATTATGAAATGATTGATTTGGATAAGTACTCACTACCTCATAACTGATTTTTGACTTGTCTACAAGTGGTCTATGATATCATTGATGGAGTTTACAACATTTATGGATATAAAAAATATATTCGATAGCATGTTTAAAGATGAGTTCATGTTTCCAATATGTTTTTATGGTAATTTGAGTTATTATCATATTTAAAGTGGATACATGTTGAAGATATTCACATGTTTTTAATGTGAAAAATTAGTGATGCTTTATGTTGATTAAAGGAAAAAAAAAAGTAAACATGTGCATTGAGTAGAATGGATGATGGAGTTATAAACAAAATGAGTATTTCCAAGAACCCGTGTGCATGGATCTAGTAAAGATTGATATGGTAATGATTATAATGTGTTGGTTCATGATATTATATAAATTTAAACCATTTATGAAATGGTTTAAGTTGATCATTTTATGAAGATTTAGAGTTTAATGTCACCACATGATGAAAAATGTTCTAAGTGATGAAGTATAGATTGTTCAAGGCACAAAAAAAGTTTAAGATAGTGGTTATGAAATAAAAATGTATATTTATATGCTAATAGATTGGAATAATTCCTCAAATCAAGGAAAAGAGTCTTAAACAAAAATGTTGTCTTATTATCATTTTTTTCATAAATTTAGATTATGGATTTGTGGTAATGATATTTCATATGATCATGTTCTCTATCACTTTCCATTAGAACATGATGATTTGATTATTCATCCCAGGCCATGTTATCTAATTTGAATGTTTATTTTTTGTATAAAATTAATTTACCTTTATGACTTATTAATAGGATATTTTAACTATATTTATGTTGTAGGTTTCCCATAAGGGAATTTTAAAGTATCAACCATTATCTTTTGAAATTAAATTTCAAAATTCCAAGGATGAAATTTTTATAATGAGGGGAGAATGTAACACCACAAGGATTTTCAAATAAATTTATTATTCAATTAATGAAGCACTGAGTCTTTACAAACAATACTTTGTTATAACTGATCCAATAAACATAATTTCGTCACTTCTATGATTTGAATATTGAAAGGCTGACATACATGGTTGTATTTAGGTTGTTTTTTGGAGTCTGATAGAACAAATTTATTTTTTGGTGAATAGTAACCTCCTATTATGAATAATAACATATCCTTATGAATAGTAATATACCCTTATGAATATTAATATCACCCTTATGAATAGAACATCAACCATGAAATTATAAATAAAATTTAGGCACCTTATAAATGAAGTAGAAAATTTTACAAATTAAGTATTCGCATTTTTTTGGGTGATAAATATTTAATTACAATTTAAAATTAATAAATTATTTAATTTCAATAAAATGGGTTTATAAATAAATATTTTTTTCCTTTTATTTTAGTATTTGTTTATGAAACCATTGTTAATTTTTGAAAATATTATAAAAGAGGTTTTAAATATAAAATGTGTATTTTTCATGTAAATTATGATTTTATATAAAAATTAAATTTCACATATTTAGTAAATTATTTTGATAAAATGGAGTTCATTTTGGGATTATACATGTCAAAAATTGTTAGGGTGAATTTTTAGGATTTTTCTAAAATTCATGAATTTTTTATGAATAGTAAAATACAATAATTTATGATAAATTCTAAATACATGGTTTATTGAGTCATAGGTGATGTATGGATAATTTAGGAACCCTTGGTGTGATCACACATGAACTTATTACTCTTTTTGGTCCCATGAATACAGACTAATCATAGTCTTGAGCAAAAATATTAAACTAATGACGAAAATAATGAGAAACTCTTCCTCTCCTCCACTACAAATACCACCACTCCTTACATATTCTCTTCACTCTTCTCAGAACTTGTTCCTTGTCTAAATTATACAAAAATATCATACCAAGATATTCCCCCATTTCTGAATAGCCTTGGTACCATAAAAAGACAAAATCCTCTCCCCTAAAGTGGCTCACAAGGAAGATTAATTGAAGACGTAAATTCCTCTTTTCAATTCCTTTACTTTCTTTTCAAGTTCCTCTATTTTATTTTTTATCCTCTCCTCTCCTCATCCAAGTTTTATTAAAACTATATATATTAAATTTAATTTAATTTTTTTATGATGACGGAGTAATTTATTATCATCACCCCTTTACCATTCTCTTATGCTAGTAGTAAAAAATAACATTTGAGATGTGATAATTTACCACATTCAGGGACGATGGGATTTCAATTTATATTTTCGTCTTAAATTATGGTAATTAAACCATTATTATGGTTTAAACATACTATAATATATGTATTATTACTCATCTATGGTTATGGAATCTATTTTTACTTGTGTTTTTGATTTATAAATACAAATGATTTCATTGTGTTCAAAAAAAAGATAATTAACCAAAATGGTTGTCGTTAAATAATTTATATAATGATTCATATTCACTCCATGTAACCAAATGAAATTTAAGACCATGTAAAATTATGGATGTTAAATAATATCATACAACTTTAATTATGGAAAACCATCCTCATTTTTCATGATTCACCAATCATTTATATAATTATTCCAATCATGAAACAAAAAGAACTGAACAATGTAATTGAACCTCTTAACCATAAAAATGGTCCTGAATGAACATAGTAAGGTTATAGTAAATAAATTACATGAATATGAGGTTTTTAAATTATTAATCAATGAATCTAAAATTTAGTATTCATGTTACTAAGGTCAAGTGGATAACACCTTTGGACTTAAGGTAAGGGTTTCTTCATATCACTTCCATTTTTTTGAGATATTTGGTATTCACTACTACTACTTATGTTTGGTGTATGTATACAACCCATTTATGTTTCATAAAATGGATCTAATTATTTTAATGATAGTAAATGTATCATTTTATGATTATTTTTTTGGGGCATAAGATTCAACTGATTACAAAGTTTTATGTATTTTCTACTCGAACCTCCATTTTCATTATAGTATCTCTTATTTTATACTCACCATAATGAAATTATTATTTATTTCTAGTTACTCCTCATAAATTATGTTTTAATGTTCTATATATGTTTAAATATAATAATCCTTATTTATTTTATATTTAGTTTCATGTTTTAAAATAATCTTTCAAAAACATTCTCTGAAATGCAATCTCGATTCATGGAACTTGTCTAATTCCTTCATATTATAAAGTTCACTATATAGCCTATTTTAATCCATATTTATCATTTTAAAATCAAAAATTTTAACATTAAAAATAAATTTTGGTTCATTTCTAGTTTTATGAAATCAAACATGCCTTTTCACTTTAAAATCATTTAATATTTTAATTAAACCTCAATAAAATGTTTTATTTCTAATATTTCTTTAAACAAAATTTTAAAATGATTTCACCTCAATAAAACTTTATTTAATACTAAAATATAATTTCAATGACCTCCCTTTTATTTTATGGGATATACATGTTTATAATCTTATTTCATGACAAATACAAATGATTTTCCAAAATAACTCTTATTTCCAAATTAAAAAAAGGACTTTTCTAATCACACCTTAATTTTTATGAGATATAATCCTTTGTTCCCAAATTATTTCTTGCTTGTGGTGTATGTAATACCATTTGGTATATCATATCAAGATTTTATTTATTCTCATGATATTCTAAGGGATTCTGATTTGAATGTTTCAAGGTGGTGTGGGACACTTTGGTATGTTTAAGGATTGTTTCCTCATGAATTTTTCAGTGGTCTCATTTAAAAGTATCTTCATCTATGTCAACATCCCTTGTTGAATAATTTACTTCATTGATGTTTATCTCATAGGTTATCATCTAAAAAATGTTTTTAAGGGTTTATTATTAGTTTTATTATAGATATGATATCTTGATACCCTTCACCATATTACTCTAAATGGTTAGTGATTATGTTAAATGATTGGAGAAAGTTATTTACATTTCATATATTAGTTTGCATATGAATTTATATTTTGATTATGTTCACCTCTTTCATATGAGGAATGTATTAGACTTAGTAATTGACATATGGGGCCTGCTATAGCCTCTTGATACATCAGTAGGTCTCACGAGACAAATAGATATGGACTTGGCTGAGGATTTTCCTTTTTTTAGATATCGTTTTGGCTGAGCCCTTAATCATTTTAGGATGTCTTGGCTGAGGCCTTGAAGGTATGTTTCAGAATTTCTAACATATGCATTTCCAACATTATGAATCTAGTAATTAAATGTTCATGTTGTTATTATACTAGTAGAATACCCATGATTATGTTTTATTATTGCATTATTTATTCAACTCTTATTCCCTCCATATTTTGTAAAAGATTATTTTTAATGGCATGTGTTTTTAGTTATTCATTGTGCCTAATGCTTGTGTTCATGATATCTTCCATTGTATTTCTTACCCTTACATAGTGTTATGGATTTTCCCAATAAAACGTATATGTTGTTTTTCATTTCATGTTGTTGTTTTTAACCTCTTCATGTATCTTATATTCCAAAACTACTAATCTATTTTCTCCTTTGGGATATATCTTCCTTGTAATCATGAAAATTTAATGAAATAATTCACCAACTCTAGGCTTCTAGGGTCGAGGCATTACAGAGATAGTCAATTAGGATCTTATCACTGAGCCCAACCTAAGGGAAGGAGATTGTACTAATTTCTGAGGATTAGTTCCAATACATTCCATTAGTTCTTCGGGTATTAGGAATAATCCCCTTTAATATTCTCATCAGGAAATTAGATGTAAGTGTACCATATTGGTAGCCCTATGGTATTCTATCAGTGCATATTATAGGGGAATCGGACACCTCAATGTGATATATATCCCCGGGTGTGCTGGGATTGCGTCCATAGAGGTAATCATCAGATATTATGTTGGACCCTTCCATAATCTTCTAGTGGAAGAGTTTCCACACTAGATTGACCTTCAGGGGCATTTAATTTTATGTCATGTCATATGGGGAGTAGTAGTAGCACAAGAATTCCATACATAGACTCTATTATAGAATTAGTGAGAAGGGTGTGAGGGAGAGTGGCGATGGAGACCCGATGATGAAAACCTAGCTCCGACAATGGGTATTATGTCTCCACCCTCCCCGTTGGAGGGGGGAGTTCCTTCCTGTCCATTTTCCCAGATGTTCCCTCATACTTTTGTTCCTTTCTCAAAACCAGAGTTGCTGCCCTCATTTCTACGGATTTCGATTTGCCGAAAGATCTAGATTTGTACTATGGCTCACCCCAGCTCTCCTTAGCGCTTTTGGAGTTCAAATCTGCCTCAGATATTTTCTAGCTAACATTGGTTGCTCAGTTTCATCATCGGAGACCCTCGGTCGATGTGTTTGACCATATTGGCTTCAAAGCCTGGGATCTTCAAGATCGTGCAGTTATTGGTCTCCTTGATCGAAGGCATATCATGATCCGGTTTGGTTCGTTGGATGATCTCATCACTACATGGTCTAAATCCCCCCGACGATGTTATGGTTCTTCTTTAAATATTCTTTAATGGAATTTTGAATTTCATATGCAGTGACATAACCCCAGCACATCAATATGGGTATGTTTCCCCAGTCTCCCACTTCCCTTTTATAACCCTTCTATTTTGCCTCTCCTTGGTAATCTGATAGGTCGGTACCTATGTTGTGATTCAAAAAATGATGTTGTATGTCATCCAATATCCCCTCGTATCTATGTGGAGGTTGGTATTTCAAATCCCCCGGTTAATTGGGTGTGGATTACTGATGGGAAAGAGTTCTAGTGGAGGAAAGTTGTCAAGTTTGAGTCTTGGACAGACTTCCACAGTTTGTGTAATCGGTTGAGTCATTGTGTTACATCTTTCCAGAATTGTTCTTTGAACAGGAAGATTCGTATGTGGGGATATGATGCTTTAGCTGGCTGTGATGGTCTTGTTGGGGAGTCTCTGAAGCTACAGGGGATGACTCAATCAGATAGAGGGCTACAAGACCAACCTGTAATACCCCAGCATCGGTTGGAGTATGTCATGGTCGGTGGTGAGAGAGTTGTGCTGAAACAGTCATGTGTGGTGCCTCCTAGGCCGAGGTTCAAGGATGTCTTCACCAGGTTGCTGCAGGATTTGGGGGAGGATGGTTCTATGAGTGGAAATGGTCATGATGCACTTGCTGCTTCGACTAAGCTTGTAGGGGGTTCTGATGATCCTTTTGTAGTTGAGGGTTCCTCCATGGTACAAACTCACATGTTTTCGGAACCTATGGGCCAATCTGCAGTTACATATATATCTTCGGCTGAACAGGACAATGGTGAAAGATCCCTTGGACTACTTTAGGAGTATACTATCATCCCTTTGAAGCAGGTTTTCAATGAAGATGGTGTATAGGTGAGGAGTTCAGCTGGGCTGAAGTCCGCTTCTATGAAGTTGGCTTTTGGAATTGCTCTTAGTAACCGTTTTGCTGGATTGGTTTATGATGTCTCAGCTCCTGAGGATCAATTTGTTGCAGCTCTAGGACTCTATGCTAGTTTGCAAGAGCAGGATGTTGGATATGGAGTTCTTGCGACTGTTATTAATGAAAACTTCTCAAAAGAAGTGGAGAGTGGTAATGCTATAGGCCGTGAGGACGATGTGATGAATGGGTTATATGTTAATCATGAGCTTGTGGATCATTCACATTGTCTTGTAGAGATTGACACTAACAGTATATCTCAAAAGGAATGGGAGGAGAAGGAGGGTTGTTGTGCTGTGCACATCTCTGGACAATGGGGGGATTGCATTTATAGTGATAAAGAAAATGTTGGTGGCATGCCTCGGACTTCATACAGTGATGTTGTGCAGGGTGGAAGAAATAAGGTGTCTGTGCATGAGGAGTTGATGAATGCCCCACCACAATTAAGTATGAGGAAATATTATTCTTACTTACCAAAGCCAATATCCACTAGGTATTCTGTCGGGAAGGAGAGCTGGGCAATGATTTCTTCTAAGGAGCTTCTTTCCTTAGAGAAGTTGAATCTTAGAAGTAAGTATGCCAATATTTTGAAGCAGCATGATATTTTAGAATGGGAATCAGCTACGGTGGAGCAAGCACATTATTATGGATGTGGTGATGGGTCTGACTTTTATGATATGTAGTTGTTTCTTTTACCTTGTTGGAACTTCATTCTGTACTTTTCTTCCTTTTTAATAAATGGTAAGGGGCTTGCCTCTAACTGAACTTTTCTGGTATATAGTATCACTAAAATTGTAGGAAAAATAGGACTTCATGGATGTAGTAGAAAGACATCATATTGTCAACAACGCTGGTAGAGTAGTCATGATCGGGGTAGTCCAGCAGTAACACATGTCTGTGGATCAGTCCAATTGAAAGACTTTTAGTCGATACCAGTGGATCATAGTGCATTACCATCTATAGTATGAGGTACTATTCTAGTAGCCTTATCTATAGTATCTTCCTTATCTGATATAGGTTATTGACACTCATTTATCTAGTTATCTATTGTAGAATTTTTGGGGCTCGAAATTCATTATTATTATGGTTTAATGACCCTAGATACCCTATTGGGAGTATAGTGAGAGGGAAGACACCAATTTAGGGACTTCCCCTTGAAGTAGGTAGTTCCCATTTTTTGTTGGACCCCTTTGTTCTTGACATTATAGGATTCAATTTCATTATCAGGATAGACTGGTTTGTTCTATATCAAGACTTTGTAGACTGATACTATCATAGGGTGTCATTTACATCACTAGAGGATAGAAATTGTCTACACAAGTATGTGTGGGATGTCTAGGTTAGTAGATAGATACTATATAATCATGTTCTTGGTGAAGTGACAACCCAAATTTCTATTCTCTTCATTGAGTAGTAGAGGGTACAGTTGAAAAAGTTTCCTCTAATAGTAGATTTTTTCTAGGATATATTTCAACATGGTTTTTCTATACCACCACTTGAGGGAGAGGTAGAGTTTATGGTTGATCACATTCAAGGAGAATATCCATTCTCAATTCCTCCATAAAGGATTGAACCTATTGAGCTCCAAGAGCTCAAGAAGCAGTTGGTGGATTTAGATTCCAAACGTTTTATATGGCCTAGTAATTACTCTTGGGGATCATCCATGCTTTTAACCAATAAGGAAGATGGTAATTGTCATTTATGTAAGGCTTAAAGATGGTAGAACACTCTTATGATCAAGATATGGTATCTGATTCCATGAATAGATGATATTTTTTACTAGATATAAGGAGTTGGGGTATTCTATAAGATGAGTGTGATATCAGGCTATCATTATGTGTGAGTCAGACCCTCAAACACACCTCATACTTCTTTACATAGCTGGTATTGTCTTCAGGACTATCTTATTGTACCATTTTGTCTTATAAATTAACCCACCATATTCATGGCTTTGATGAATAGGGACTTCCACCACTATTTGGATTTATTTTTCATGGTATTTGTGTGTGGCATCTAAGTGTATACTCATACTCATAGTGACAAATATAAGATCCCTGATATTGTTCTGATTACACTAAAAGGACATCAACTTTATGAAAATATTGCTACGTGTATCCTCTATATTGAAAAAGTTTACTTCATGGGTCATATTGACTCATACGGAATAGTATCTGTTGACCATGAATAGACAAGTGATATGGTTTCCTGGGAGCAGCCTAAGAACACATTTGAGTTATAGATTTTATTGGGGATTTATGGATATTACATATATTTCATATAAAACATTTTATTCTTTTCTATAGCTATTACTTGTCTTAAAAAGAAGAATGTTATGTTCATGTGGTCATACGCATGTGAGAATTCCTTTCTAGATATTAAAGGAAGGATTTCCTTGACACCTATGATTCTACCAAAGCCTGGAAGAGGCTATATAGTGTTCTGTAATGCATTAGGCATTTTCATAGAAGTAAGGATGATGCATGATGACATATTTTTTGCATAAAAATCACAGTAGTTGAGTCCCCGTGAGAGAAATTACCTAACACACAACCATGAGATAGTTGCAGTTGTACATGAATTACCTTTCTAGAGACATTACCTATTCGGTTAGAACCATGTGGTGTACACAAATCACAAGAGCCTTAAATATATCATTATAAATCATGAATTCAACCTCAAATATTTTTGATGGGTATGATATCTCAAATCCTTTTATGTTGAGCTTACCTATACACCTATAAAAGTCAATGTGGTAGTGGATACACTGAGCCATAAAACATAGGACTAGTCCAATTGAGAAACCAATGGGGTATGTAAATTGTTAGACCTAGTTTTCATATCCTGAAATCTTGGCTCCCTATGAGAGTATTTAAGAATATGACCCACCTCTAAATTGTTCTATGGAGAGAGATAAAATTTTGTGTATTCATGGATGTTTCTGGGTTCCTACAGATATGTGAGAGGTACTGAAGCATGATTCCTATTCTTCTTAATGGGAATTTCATCTAGTCATCTTCAAAATGTATCGATATATGTGACGTGAATATTGGGGTCCTGTGATAGAAAGTTATATAGTAGGGTTTACACTTGGTGTTCTACCTGTTAGTAGGTGAAGGCAGAGCACCAGTGACCAACTGACTTGTAACATCCGCTTCCAGTCTAGGAATTGAAATATGATGATGTTTCTAGGGACCTTGTAGTTTTTTCTGAGTTAACCTCGATGTAGCGAGGAATTGTGGGTTTTCATCAAAATTATGAAAAGGCATGATATCTTATTCATTTTTGGAAGAATTTCTCAATTGATGAGCTAGGAAGACTCTATGTCACTGAAATCATACAACTATAAGGGGTCCCTCGTACTATCATTTTAGAGAGGTAAACTTGTTTCACATTATAGTTCTTGATTTAGTTGTAGAAGACTATGGGTACATATGTCCATATGAGCACAACCTTTCACCCTTAGACAGATGGACAATTATAAAAGATGATACATCGCTTAAAGGACGTTCTCGGATAATGCATCCATGACTTTAGTAGTTCTTGGGAGAATCATATCCCTATCATCATGTTCACATATATTAATATCTTTCAATAGATGATTTTGATGGATCCTTTTGAGGCCTTATATGGTAGGTCATGTCCTTTACCCCTTTGAGGGATAGAGTCAAGTGAGGCAACCCTACTTGGTCCTCATCTCATGAAAGAGACTCTGGAGGAGGCCTGTGTGATCAGGAAGAGTATTTCTACCACACATTCTAGCCATAAATCTAATTTAAATCATTGTAGAGGATCTCAAGAGCTCAAGTATATGAATCTTATCTTACAATGGGTGTCACGTAGGCTTGGGAATATAAGGATACATAAGAAAGGGAAGTTATTGCATCATTATATAGGGTCGTTCAAGATTCAAGAAAGAGTCGGGCTAGTAGAATTTAGGTTATTATTAGCGTTTAAGTACAATTCCATACCTAAAATCTTCTATGTTTCATATATTGGCCATTATCAAGATGAATCGTCTCATACATTTGATCCTGAAAGGTTGAGTTATATACTAATAATTCATTTGAGGAGTATCCTATATGCATCATTTACCAAAGTAATAGGGATCTCTATGGTTGGTCTGTGCATTTAGTACAGGTGCTACTGTAGCATGGGAATGTGCAACATGAGGCTTGGAAGTGGGATACCAAATTACATTCATAGTGGAATGAGTTTTTCCCAGATAGTGTTTCTATACCCTTAAAATTTGAACTCGGGGTTGAGTTTTTTAAGGGGGGAGACTATAAAAGCCCTGCTTCTCACTCAAGTATGTATCCTTATAAATTTGGTTTAATTATAGATTATGGAATTTATATGGAACTCTAATGAGGTTACCAATGACCCCAAGGAGTCTGGGACTGGTACAGAGCATTAAACCAACTTTTTTAGGAGAAATAGGATGGCCTCATAGTTTGTAGAAATTTTTATGGGCAGGAAACACTATTACTTATAACCATGTGGGGCTGAACATTGTGTTGATCTTGGGTGCCCAATTTACCCTAACCTTTCACCTAGAGTTGTATGACCATTCATGAAATTAGAGACGTTTTTGTAGATGTTTTTTTCATGGATGGATTATGGTTTATATAATCATGCATCCAAACCATGTGAAATGCCCCTCCATATAGTATATGGTGCATGGTTGGTGCACGGTTTGGAAAACCATGTATCCAAACCATGTGATGCCTGTTCTTGGGTGATGTTATGAAAATTACCTTAATGACTTAATAAACATAACCATACATCATTATTTTCAATTTACATCACTAAGATCTCTCCCTTATCATATTTTTATCCATATAAAAGAATAAGATAGCTTTTTTATCATTTTTTCCAGTTGAGTGTCTGATCGAAGCACCATTTTCCTACTTGGAACCATGTCGATAGTATATCAATTAATTTTTGTCATTTTCATTATTCATTCTATCAATGACACTATTTAGATAGAGGTTCATATGCCCTATTATTAGGGCATTGATCAATTTTTATGTCTCATCCAATCTAGGATAAACTAGAGGATGATACTGGACCAGGATAGTCATTCGAGTATGAGGTAGGTGGTCTATAACTCATCCTTCAAATTTCATCAATCAATAAATTTTTGTAATTATTCATGCTCTGATTTCATTGGAATGACCTATTAAATTGATGTGACTTGATTATAATAATTATAACTGTGTTATAAGACCCTTGTGATATATTTCAACAATCATTGGAGGTTATGACCTCAATTCTTACCACCTCAAGTAGGGTGTTTCCCTTAATTATGCATTTTATGGTTTGTTTTGTGCATCTGCACCACTATTCAGGTGTTATTTTTCTTGACCCTAAAATGGTAAGACCTTGGTCAATTAAATTACTATTTAATTTTTATTGACCATCCGTGATTGTGTTAGGGTCACATAACCATTTTAAGGTAAGTGTTCGGGTTAATCTATAAATGTTTAGGTGATTAAATAGGAAAGTTTACTATGTCTATGAATTGTTTTAATTTAATGTAATTAATGGGTTTTTTTGCACATATATAGAACCACTATTCATGTATAATAGAATGTAGAAGAGTAAGAAAAATAAAAATGATTGTGACATTAATGATCTAAAAAGTGGTTTCATGCCCATATTTCCTTTTCACTTTAATGAATGAAAATGGATTATACAAAATGATTTATAAAGAAGCATGATTATTTCATGGACTAAATTAATTAATGAATTGGTTAAAAGGTGCCTCTTGTATATAGACCCTAAAATTATTATAGGTGTGGTCGGACTCAAGTTAGCCCTTAGTTTCTCGAGGGAATTCCTTGGGAACTCATGGATTCCAGTACAATTCAATGATGACATTTTCCAATAGTGAGACCCACCTTGGAACCTGATCATTCTTTATCAATGGATAAATAATATGACACCATATGATTTCTCTATTTCTATTTATAAAATTACTTGGATACACTCCTTGAATCCAACATGACATCTATGGACATGAGGGGCATTAGATACTCTATTACACCTAGTCATTTATCATTATAACACTTACCTTTTTACACATTGATTTTTTGTTTATTAAATAAAATTTCATTTAATTCAACCCAAAATATCGAGAAGTCCATTCACTTTTGGAATTAGTTACCTAGCATAACATCTTCAGCAATGGACATGAATAAAAAGGCATGACATAGCATAATAATCATAATATAGGAAATGTGAAAACAACTTAAAACACTGAATTATAAACATAGGTCAATAATAAACATGACAAGACATCATGGTGGAAAACATCCCATAAAGGAATATGGTTCACTCTCTATCCAAATGTGACATGTCATTATACTAAACATTACCCAACACATTGGAGCTCTATCTAGGTGCACTCATCATATTCATTTCATTTTCATGCTTAAGTGTTTCACATAGATCATAAAACATAGATTCATTCATCATTATAATTTACTACATGATAAAGGAGTGTGGAATACATATGTCTACAACCCAAATCAAAATGTATATGTGCATAAAAGTTAAAACACTTTAATATAAATGGGTATGGTATTGACCACACAATTGTTTTGGAATGGAAGATCGTGGTGAAATTTTGGCAACATAACAACGTCACTTAATGATTCATAAAAATAGTTTGAGAAAAGATAAAGGGGTTTCTAATCACATAGACATCGAATTTTCAGTAATAGGGACATGGGAAGTTATAGTGACCCTATCCATTTACATATAACATTACATGATTTTAAGAATAATTATACATCAGAGTATAAGACAAGGATTGTAAAGTCTAGGGTCTTGAAAGAATAAGTACATAATAAAACTAAAAAACATTTTATTTAAACTCCATAATATGATCCTATCTTCCATTATGCTGATACATATGTATAGGATACCATGGGGAACACATGAACAAAGGGATGTGCTAAAATGCCCAGTAAGGGAGTATACATAAGAATAAATCTTTAGAACATGGGTTAAAGGAGAGACATAATCATTAAAAAATCATGGATCATATGTAATCATAACATATAAACATGGGATCATATAAAAATGGAATCATAGTAATGTGTTAGAAATATGAAATATGACTTTAGTACGTTTCAAGGTTAACCACCAAGATCGTTTCCCATAGTAGCACAAGACAAGGCTGACCGCCCAGACCGTCGCACCTAAAATCTCATGAGATATAAATTTACCCAATGAATTGGTGTGATATCTAGGTGCATCCATAATATCTTTTTATGAATATGTTTTCCACATAAAGAATCATACATAATAAATCTTACATAAACACAAGTGTTACCCATGGAAATAATTGGGTACCAAAATCATGTTATAATTCTTAACCAATGGGTGTATCATATAATTGTCCATAAAAGAAATAAATTAAAACATACATGGATTTTCATAAGTTAAAATGGTAATATATAGTGTTTACTGATGTCAAACATAAGTTAAAACATATAAGAAATGTTTTTTTGAAATTTTATCATTAAAATATTTTTGTGTGGTTTTAAGGAAAATACTACAGTGCTTTTAAAATAGAAAAGAGAAAAATAATTTATATAAAACCATAAGTTAAACAAGAAGGTTTTCATAATAAAAATTCTGATTTTATAAATATAATGGTGGACTAAAATAGAGGATATTTTTCTCTTGAAATCGGTTAAAAATTCAGGAAGTTTCTTTAAAACAAGTTTGCTTATCAGGAAGTATTGAGGATGGAATCACTTAAAAACATGTATATCCCTGAAAGAGAATGAGGTATGGAGCTTTAGATATGAGTTTGGAGTATATAAAAAGAATTTATAAGGTGTATATAATAATACAATATAACTTCATTTGGGTAAAAGAAATATAGAGAAACCCGAAGGAATAAAGTCAGTTCGGTTAAAATTCATTACAGATTATCGGCATGGTATCTGGTGTACATAACACAGATTTATAAGATAGAAATGGGACTCTAGTCACTTATAAATCATGAGGGAATTATGGGGGTGGTTTTTAATCATTCCCCATCACTAGTTATTAAAAATAAAAAAGAAATAACAAAGGTTAAAATCTTGAATAAAATTAAAATAGAGAGGATCCATTACCTTAAATTTGATGGTATTCTCCACTTGATATTACAGACCTGAATAAACAAATTATCTTCATTGATTAATAAATACATAACCTCATATAAATTAAAATGGTTTAGTAAAATCTTTTTGAGTTCATTCATAACCTTTTGATTGGTTACGAGGTTCAATTTAATTGTACGGGCCTGTTTGTTTCCTTGGTTCTAATAATTGGTTCACTTATATTCATGTTCGAAGAACCATGTAAAATGCGGATGGTTTTTAATAATTGGAGTTATATGTATTTATTGAAAATAAATTATGTTACATGACTTTAAATTCCCTTTAGTTAGTTGGTGTGAAGATGAATCATTACATAAATTGTATAATGATAACTGTTTGGGTTAATTTGTGTTTTTTTAACACAACAGACTCATTTGGATTTATTATTAAAAACCATGAGTAAAAAAAGATTCTAGAACCATAGATGAGACGTAATAAATTTACTATGGTCTGGTTCAATCATGAAAATGGTTTCATGACTAGAATTTAAGATGGTAATGGAAATTGAAAACCCATCATCCTTGAATGTTGTAAATTAGCATATCTTGGATGGTGGTTTCATTTTTAGTATAAATGAAAGGGAAAGGAGATATTGTAACATCCCAGGTAAATAAATAATATTAAATCCTCATTTTTATCAATATTTGTGAATAAAATTTTAATATTACTTTAAAGGTAATGATATGCTCGATGGCGTACCCAATATGCAATAACGAGTTTCTTTGAAATCTTACGTTGCACACTAATAATATAATATTATTATTTTAAATAGTTAATTCCTAGATGTTGTAATGGCATGAATGAACAGAACTAACTAAAAAATGATTATATATGTTTGTCAAATATTTTGACATTTATTTAATCAATGTTAGATGCTTAAAATGCGAATGAATCCAATTTTAAGAGTAAATATTCTAATATTCTTTAAAAGGTCGATTAACCGCCTTTTGATGGAGAACCCTTTTTAAATCCACTGGTTCAAAATTTTATATTTTATATTGTACCAAATAAAATCCTTCATTAGAGTAAGGATATCAAAATGTACTTTGTGTATGTTTTTGTTATTTTTTTTTGATAAAGTTCATTTTTAATGAATAAGTGAAAAATATTGTATTTTACTTCAAAACCTGTTTTTAATATTATTTATTTATATGATTAGATCATCTTTTAAATTTGTTTTAAAGTTCAATTAGAATATAATTTTACCATCTAATCCAATGGTGGTCATTGAAATTAATTTCACTTTGAAAGTGGACTTAAACTAGTGTCAATCTTTTAATAGATATTGTTTATTTAAAACACGCTATTTGATTTTACAGCAGAAATTAATTATTAAATTAATTAATGCTACTTATATGTTTTTAATTTTGTAAAATAGAAATCATTTTTTAATTCAGAATATCAAATTATCTTAGGGTGAATTTTTGGTATTTTTCTGAAAAAACATCAATTTTTAATGAATACTGAAACCACTAAGTGGTAGTTAAAAAAATGATTTTTCATTTAAATGAAACTTTACCACTTATGTGATTTGAATTTCAAAAATCTGATAGACATGGTTGTCATTAGGATGTAAAATGTGGTTCAATGGGATTAAAATAAATTTTTGTTGAATAGTAACTTTTAAGTTTTATTAATCGCGATTAAGGTAATTAGTGTAATTTAAGGAAAAGATAATGTTATAATAATATTAAATGACCTTGACACATGTACTACCTTTATTTGATGAGTCATGGACGACCATGAAAATCCATGGGTCAACTTGGGGACCCCATGGAGCCACTTTGGTGGGAAAATGATATTAATAACTTTTTATTTAAAGTTAAAATAAAAATGTCACAAACATGTATTGTTTTACTAAAACCATTTTTACATGGGGTTATAAAAGTCATATTTTTTAATATAAATATTCATTAGAAAGATAAAAAGATTTCATACATCATATTATTTTTTTTATAATTTTTTGACATTAAATAAATTTATTTATTTATGACATTATGATAATGCAGTGATTATCTCATTAATGAACAATTTAAATAAAATGTAACGATAATGTAAAATATAATACATACACTTGTCTAAAACATATTGGATGAGTATATTTCGAACCCTTATCACCTTATCCTAGAAATATATCAATGTGGGACCCTTAAATCTGAAACTCATTTTAATATAAAGTAACATTTCTATACTTTCCAAGAGTGCCTCTCCTCCCTCTTATAAAAGGCCTCCACCTCTACCTCCTTACACACACCTCTCAAGCCATTGGCTTGGCCAAACTCTGATAATTGTATCTCTCCACATCCCTCTCTTAGTCATAGAATCATTCCTCTAGACAGAAAGCTCTTAAAGAAACCCTATTGGTTCAAACCAAATGGAGTTACCTGATTTAAAGGAATATAAAGAAACGAACAAGACAAGTTGGACTTGAGGTAAGGGATCCAACCTCTCTCTTTCTATTTAAGTGCTCTCTTTTAGGTCACTTCTTTTAATCTCTTATTCCTTATGTTTGGGGATGTTCTTTTATATTCCTCATTCTCTACTTTTTATGTTCATATTATGAGAGACCCTATTTGATCTCATAAATCCATTTTTTGAAAGTTTTAAGTGGCGCTGTTAGGCTGCCGAGTTTTCGTAAGGGATTTTTCATCTCACTTTTATTCCCGTGAGATTTATGCTACATTTGCCACCAATTCCTTTTATTGTTGTATGTACTGCCCATTATTCTACTCTTTGTGTAATATACTTTAGTTTATGAGTATTTACATCAATGTTGTATAGTCCTTCTTTTATGAGGTGTACGTTTTTAAAGTTACCCAAGTCAGTAAGGGAAGCTTTCACCCTCCTTTTTTTAAAAGACTTTTATTTTTGAATTTTATATTGCATCTTATTATGTTGGGATATGTTCTTATATATACTTATTTCTGTAAATTTTATGTCCAAGTGATGAGATACTCTTTATCTCTCTCATCAACTCTTTTTCTAAAATTTGATGTGACGTCATTAGGTTATCGAATTTTTGCAGGGGAACTTCTTAACCCAATTCCAATTCTTTGGGTTAAACCTGTACTTCTTGACTATGTCATGCTACGAATATGTTTGGATGAAATCAGATTGTTTTACACTAAGTATGCACATATATTTAGTGTATTTATATTTGTCACACATAATTATGTCATTTTTTTATCCTTGCTCTAATGGCATGATCCTTGATTGGGATTACATCTAAATTTCTTCTCATTAAGACATTTCTTAATGATATGAACTTGTATTCTTTTATAATGTGTATATACAGCCCCCTTTGACTTTCTATATACATATTATGTCTATACTAAAGTCATTTAAATGTTTTTAAAATGGTCTACTTTCATGTGGCTTATAATTTAAATGTTCAAAATGGAAAAGGACTCTTTTATTAAAACATTGTTTTAAATGGTTTTAAAGATTTATTCTTTTAAAAATTTATCATCCATGTTTATATTTTAAAAATGGTTTTAAGTATTTATTTATATAGACATGAATGTTTTAACACCCTTTCAAAAGTTTCGAAGTGGTATGGGACACTTTGATTCTAAAATCTCTTTTAAATGTATTCTTTTAAAATTTTCAAAGTATAAAGGGATTTTTCTCTCATAGAGTTTTAATGATTTTATTAGATGATTTTATTTGTGATAATATCATGATATTATCTCTGGTGATTGAAATGTGGAAAATTTATGTTTCTTTTATGCATGTTTTAAGTGTTATGATTATGTTATGGTTCTTGGGCAATGTTTATGAAATCGGGTGGTTCCGTGATAAACTAATGGAGGGTGAGCCCGAGATAGCTCTCCAATGCATTGGGTAACATGAAGGATTTAAATGCTAAGTTTTCTCCTAAGAGATTTGGAGAATATACTGTGGTGGGTATTCCAAACATAACCATGAGGGTTACTCCCTATGTAAGAATGTTATGAATTCCTCAAGTTACCTTTATGTCTTATGTTTTCTAAGAGTTATTCATAAATCTTATGATTTCATGAGGTATGATAAAGTGCTTATGTTTTATGAGTAAAGTATGATTTCATAAATTCTTATTTATACATGGACTAAAGTTTTCATTTAGTACTTTTATATCCCTTACTGAGCTTTTTATGCTCATCCCAAGTTTTTGAAATGTTTTCCACAAGACTTATAGATGAATAGGGTCAAGGATGGGATTAAGGAAAGACATGCTATCTAAAACTTGGAACTAGACATGACTCTTTTGTTCAAGAGTTTTTATTCTATGGAAACTTATTAGAAGTGTCTACTTTGTAATCTTTTGAGATGTAATATTTATGTCCTAATTCTCTAAAACTCTAAACCTGAAAAGATCCTCTATGTGAATTATTCATTTAATTCATGATTATGTAAGGTTTTAAGGCCGGGTCCTTATAGTTGGTATCAGAGGTTAGTTTAGATAACTTTATATGTTAGGGTATTCTTTAAGCATAAGTGACATTACCATAATGGCTAGGATTTCAGAAAAAATCATAGTTTTTAGATAAAGTGAATGAGTAAGTATATCTTAGTGTTTATATTCCTCATTAGTACATGATGATTTTTTTGATATACTCACACTGACATTTTTGGTTTTAGTAAATGGATGGATCTAGTAGGCACCAAAGTGACAATGGGTTTGAAGGAAAATGTGGTGGTTCTCTAATTAAGTGACTGGATGAAATGGGGGATTCAATGAGGAATATTGTGGTTATTCTAAACCAACTATCAAGGAGTCATGATAAACCACTTGAACCTTATTGAGTTCTCTGATGAATCATGTACGAGAGAACCAACTCAATGTGGAATTTCAGGTAATAATTATAAAGGTTACCATTATGGTTTATAAGATCCTTACTTTTGAGGTAATTATGGGTTACTATATGTTATGATGGAATATGAACGAAATGAGATAGACTTGAGGTTAAATTATGTTATGGTTATTTATGAAGATTTTATCTCTTTTGGGGAATGTTTTAAGAATTATATAGTTTTGGAAAAAGGACAACACGCAGACTGTGTGACAACCCGTCACGTTGGACAAAGCTGCGAGAATCGAACCCACAACCAAAGTGCGACTGGTATTTATCTCCCACCACTGGACTACGTGAAGTCCCTGGTCAGTATAACTAATTTTTTTTAGTTAGATGATCTTATTAATCAGGAATAATTTGATTTTGGTTTATCTATGGAAATGTTTAACCTATCATGGAGAATATGGGATTAGGTTGATTAATTTTCAATACGAGACTTTAAGAGAAACTGATGTTATTTGGAGATAAATGCTAAGATTTAACTTGGAAGACTATGTGATCAAATCATTCAAATATTTGGGATTCAATCTTAGTTTGGTTTACTTTTAAGAATTTTAGGGACAAATTGTTTATCGAATGGTCTTCTTGGAACATTGGGTTTTGTTGGACAAATTTTGGAGATTAAGAACAGATTTTCATTTTATAAAGGATTATCCTTTTGTGGATTGTCTGATCTTGTTCTAACAATTTTGGTTTTGGTTAAGGTATAATGACATGGAAAATATATAGTTCTTTTTTTTGGATTAGGTGATTCTCTAGAAGTTGATTATAGAACTCTTAATATGAAAAAGTCATCCTGAAATACTCATCATTTGGAGAAAATATGAGTTTGTGTTAGAAATATAGTAAAAGATGAAAGTCTACATGAAAAGTGAGTATGTTTCCGTATGATTTAGTTAAGTTCATAAATAAATTAATCTTTGAAAGGTAACTTAAAACAAAAATGTTTTCTGTTAACTTTTCCTACTGGGGAATCACATACTGTTTAACCCATCATAAGTTTTTGATTTTCTTGGGGTCAACTTTCTCCTTATCATGTTTTCTATCACCCTCCATCAGAACATGACCCTTTGTTTTCTCCTCCATATACATGTTTTCATGTAATAATAGTATGCTTTAACTCGTGTGACGCTTGTACTTCTCTTTCTTTCTTTTAAAGTGATAGTTAAATTTATTTTTTCCGATGTGGGGCTTTCAAAAAAGCTTCCAAGCCCAATTTTAAAATTGCGAGGACGTAATTCCAAAAAGGGGGGAAGGATGTAACATCCCAGGTAAATAAATAATATTACATCCTCATGTTTATCAATATTTGTGAATAAAATGTTAAAATTACTTTAAAGGGAATTCTATCCTCGATGGCATACCCAATATGCAATAACGAGTTTATTTGAAATCTTACGTTGCACACTAATAATATAATAATATCATTTTAAATAGTTAATGCCTAGTCATTGTAACGTTGGTAATGAACATAACTAACTAAAAAATTATTATATTTTTTTGTAAAATATATTTACATTTATTCAATAAATGTTAGATGCTTAAAATGCGAATGAATCCAATTTTAAGTGTAAATATTCTAATATTCTTTAAAAGGTCGATCAACCACCTTTTAATGGTGAACCCTTTTTAAATATACTTGTTGAAAATTTTATATGTTATATTGGACCTGATAAAATCCTTCTTTAGAATCATGATATCAAAATTTACTTTGTGTATGTTTTTGTTTTTTTTTTGATAAAGTTCTTTTTTAAAGAATTAGTGAAAAATGTTGTATTTTAATTCAAAACCTCGTTTTAATCTAATTTATTTATATGATTATATCATCTTTTGAATTGGTTTTAAATTGAAATTAGAATATATTTTTACCATTTAATCCAATGGTGGTCATTGAAATTAATTTCACATTGAAAGTAGACTTAAAGTAGTGTCAATCTTTTAATAGATATTGTTTCTTAAAAACACGCTATTTGTTTTGATAACGGGAATTAATTATTAATTTAATTAGTTCAAATTATATGTTTTGAATTTTTTAAAATAGACATAATTTTTGAATTTGGAATATCAAATATATCTTAGGGTGAATTTTTGGTATTTTTCTGAAAAACATCAATTTTTAATGAATAGTGAAACCACTAAGTGGTAGTTAAAAAACTGAGTTTCGTTTAAATGAAACATTACCACTTATGTGATTTAAATTTCAAAAATCCAACATACATGGCTTTCATTAGGATGTAAAATGTGGTTCAATGGGATTAAAATAAAATTTTGTTGAATAGTAACTTTTAAGTTTTATTAATCGCGATTAAAGGTAATTAGTGTAATTTAAGGAAAAGATAATGTTATAATAATATGAAATGACATTGGCACATGTCCTAACTTTATTGGATGAGTCATGGACGGCCGATACAATACATGGGTCAAATTGGGGACCCCATGTAGCCACTTTGGTAGGAAAATGATATTAATAACTTTTTATTTTAATTTAAAATAAAAATGTCACAAACATGTATTATTTTAATAAAACAATTTTTACATGGGGTAATACAAGTCATATTTTTTATTATAAATATTAATTGGAAAGATAAAAAGATTTACTACATCATATTATTTTTTATAATTTTTATACATTAAATAAATTTATTTATTTATGACACCATGATGATGCAGCAATTATCTCATTAATGAATGATTTAAATAAAGTGAAAAGATAATGTAAAATCTAAGACATACACATGTCTAAAACATATTGTATGAGTATATTTCGAACCCTTATCACCTTATACTATAAATATATAAATTTGGGACCTTTAAAATTCGAAACTCATTTTAATATAAAGTAATACTTTTCTACTTTCCAAGAGTTCCCCTCCTCCCTCTTATAAAAGGCCCCCACCTCTACCTCCTTACACACACCTCTCAAGCCATTGGCTCGGCCAAACTCTGATAATTTTATCTCTCCAAATACCTCTGTTTATCATAGAATCCTTCCTTTAGGCAGAAATCATTTCAAGAAACCCTTTCGTTTCCAAACAAATGGAGTTACCCGATTTAAAGGAATATAAAGAAACGAACAAGACAAGTCAACTTGAGGTAAGCGATCCGACCTCTCTCTTTCTATTTAAGTACTCTCTTTTATGTCACTTCTTTTAATCTCCTCTTCCTTATGTTTGGAAATGTTCTTTTATATTCTTAATTCTGTACTTTTTATGCTCATATTATGAGAGACCCTATTTGATCTCATAAATCCATTTTTTTGAAAGTTTTAACTGGCGTTGTTAGGCTGTTGAGTTTTCGTAAGGGATTTTTCATCTCACTTTTATTCCCATGAGATTTATACTAAATTTTCCACCATTTACTTTGATTGGTTTATGTACTGCTCATTATTATACTCTTTGTGTAATATAATTTTGTTTATGAGTATTTACATCAATGTTTTATATTCCTTCTTTCATGGAGTGTACGTTTCGAAAGTTACCCAAGTCAGTAAGGGAACCTTTCACCCTCCTATTTTTAAAAGACGTCTTTTTGTTTTGTATTTTATATTACATCTTATTATGTTGGGATATGTTCTTATATATCCATATTGATTTAAATTTGATGTCCAAGTGATGAGATACCCTTTATCTATCTCATCAACTCTTTTTCTAAAATTTGATGTGACACCGTTATGCTATCGAATTTTTGCAAGGGAACATCTTAACCCAATTCAAATTCCTTGGGTTAAACCTCTACTTCTTGATTATGTCCTGCTATGAATATGTGTGGATGAAATATGATTGTTTTACACTGAGTATACACTTATATTTAGTGTATTGATATTTGTCACACATAATTATGTCATTTTTTTATCCTTGCTCTAATGGCATGATCCTTGATTGGGATTACATCTCAATTTCTTCTCATTGAGACATTTATCAATGATATGCACCTGTATTCTTTTATAAAGTGTATATACAGCCCCTTTGACTATCCATATCTATATTATGTCTATACTAAATTCATTTAAATTTTTTGAAAATGGTCTACTTTCATGTGGCTTATAATTTAAATGTTCAAAATGGAAAAGGAATCTTTTATTAAAAAATTGTTTTAAATGGTTTTAAAGATTTGTTCTTTTAAACATTTATCATCCATTTCCATGTTTTAAAAATGGTTTAAGGATTTATTTATATAGACATGAATGTTTTAAAACCCTTTAAAAGGTTTCTAAGTGGTATGGGACACTTTGATTCTAAAATCTCTTTTAAATGTCTTCTTTTAATATTTTCAAAGTATAAAGGGATTTTTCTCTCATAGAGTTTTAATGATTTTATTATATGATTTTATTTCTGATAATATCATGATGTGATCTCTTATGATTGAAATTTGGAAATTTTATGTTTCTTTTATGCATGTTTTAAGTGTTATGATTATGTTATGGTTCTTGGGCAATGTTTATGAAATCTGGTGGTTCTGTGATAAACTAAGGGTGGGTGATCCCGAGATAGCTCTCCAATGCATTGGGTAACATGAAGGAGTTAAATGCTAAGGTTTCTCCTAAGAGATTTAGGGAATATATTGTGGTGGGTATTCCAAATGTAACCATGATGGTTACTCCCTATGTAAGAATGTTATGAATGCCTCAAGTTACCTTTATGTCTTATGTTTTCTATGAGTTATTCATAAATCTTATTATTTCATGAGGTATGATAAAGTGCTTATGTTTTATGAGTAAAGTATGATTTCATCAATTATTATGTATAAATGGACTAATGTTTTCATTCCTTAATTTTATATCCCTTACTAAGCTTTTTATGCTCATCCCATGTTTTTTGAAATGTTTTCCACAGGACTTAAAGATGAATAGGGTCAAGGATGGGATCAAGGAAATACATGCTATCTAAAACATGGAACTAGACATGACACTTTTGTTCAAGAGTTTTTATTTTATGGAAACTTAGTATAAGTGTCTACTTTGTAATCTTTTGAGATGTAATAGTTATGTCCTAATTCTCTAAAACTCTAAACCTGAAAAGATCCTCTATGTGAATTATTCATTTAATTCATGATTATGTAAGGTTTTAAGGTTGGTTCCTTATAGATATGATGAATAATTATTCCTTTATCTTGAAAACATTCCAGTACATGTACAGTACTGGAGTGATCACAAAATTTTTATTAAAGGAGGTGAGTAAAGAAAAATAAATGAAATGAACTTGAAAATAAAAGAGAAGTTGGGAGATCCCTTATGAAAATTTGGCAGCCTAACGACGTAGCTTAAAATTAAAAAAAATGAGTTGTTGAGAGAAAAAAACTGTATCTCATAGTATGGAAATTAAAAGGACAATAAGAGGGATAGATAATATCAAACCCCAACATATGATAATGGATATTCAAAGAGATAACAAAAAAGAAGTGTTGACTAAAAGAGGAGGTCGAAAGGTTCCCATACCTTGTGGAGTAACTCCTAAAACATGATGGTTGGGCCCATAAGGAATTTAGGACACCTTGGGAGGGCTCCTAGGGAGGTAAAACTACAATATCGTTGAGGATGATGGATATGAAATGGAATAAAACGAAGGAAAGAGTGGGTATTCATAGAAAAGGAAGGAGATTGTTTTATTAATTTCAAAGGACTCCTCATTAGTGGTTTTTGAAAAAACATGGGCTTGCCCATGGTATTAACCATGTGGGAAACCTCATATATTATTTTACTGTACATAATTTGACCAGCATTTTATTTTAATTATTACATCATTATGATGTCATTAAACATACCTAAATCTAAAAACTGTATTTTTACTATTCATGAAAAATCAAGTATTTTAGAAAAATCCCAAAAATTAACCCTTACCATTTATCGACCTATAGAATTTAAAAATTAACTCCATTTTTTAATATAATTTTCTAATTATTTTTATTTAAATTTTTAAATAAAATCATAATTTATTCAACAAAAAAACATTAAAATTTTACTCATTTTATAACACCTTGAAAAATTAATCAAGGTCCCATAAAATTATATTATAACCATAAGACAATAATGTAAAAATTTATTATTACATTTTATGAAAATAAATTTCCATTTTAAATAATTAAATTCATCAAAAAAATTTAAATAAATGATTTTTGACATACAAAAATACCAATTCTTATACTATGAATATTTTTTCACTTTTAAGATGTCCAAATTTTATTTATACATTCATAGGTAAAGTTTCTATTTTTTTGGTTGATTTTCTATTCATTACTATTCATTACTATTCATAAAGGTATGTTACTATTCAAAAGGGCATGTTAATATTCATCAAAAATTAATTTTTTCTTATGAGACTCCAAATAACATACTGATCACAATTTTAGATTACCATTTTCGAAATTTGAAGCATATAAGTGAAAAAATTATATTTAATGGCCACATAGCACTTAGCAGTTCATTATGTTGTGATTTCATGTGATTATATAACATTTAAAAAGAAAGAAATTTCTATTGATAAAACATTATGTTATTAAATTCTTCCCCTCATAATAATTTCCCCCCTTGAAATTTAATCTTACATTATATACCATAAACAGGTGTGGGTACTTTTCCTTCATTGCTTCCTCCAGTTCCCATGTTGTCTCATCGTACTTATGGTTCTTCCATAGTACTGTGACAAAGTGAGTAGTCTTGTTACGTAGATCTTTGTCTCTAAGATCCATGATCTCCACTTTCTACTCCTCATAAGAAATATCATCCTCCAATTATACCACCTCTAAAGAGAGTACATCTGAAGAGTCGGGTATGTACTTCCTTAAGAGGGATACATGAAATACATCATGTACTTTGGCCATGGTAGGTGGAAGTGCGATTCGATAGGCCACATCTCCAACTCAATCAAGGATCTCGAACGGTCCGATGTACATGGGACATAACTTTCCATTATTTCCAATCCTCATGACCTTCTTCTAACGAGATATGTTTAGAAATACCATGACTCCAACTTTGAACTGAAGGTCTCATCAACGATTGCCTTTATAACTCTTCTGTCAACTTTGGGATACCTTGATATGATACTGAATGGTTTTCAACTTATCCAACATTTCATTGACCATTTCAGGTCCTAGCATCTTACACTCACCGAATTCATCCAAAAACATCGGTGTTCTGCACTTTTTCCCATAAAGGACTTCATATGGTTCCATTCAGATGCTTGAGTAGAAACTATTATTGTATGAGAATTAAACCACTAGAAGATGTTGGTCTCATCATCTCTTGAAGTCCATATAACAGGATCTCAATATATCTTCTAGTGTCTAAATAGTTCGCTCAGATTGTCCATCAGTTTGAGAATGATTGGCCATACCGAAGTTCAGTTCAGTTCTTAGAGAATGTTGGAGACTTTTCCATATCTCTGAGGTGAATCTTGGATCACGATCAGATACAATAGATAGTGGTACTCCATGCAGCCTTACCACTTATTTGAAGTAAATCCGTACATGTTGATCCAATCGGAAGTCCTCTTGAATTGCGATAAAGTGAGATGTCTTTGTAAGATAATCCACAATGACCCATATAGCATTGTTTCGTCAGGATGTCCCTGGAAGTCCAGTGACAAAGTTCGTGGTGATGTTCTCTCACTTCTATGTTGTTATGGGTAGTGGTTGCCTCATCCCCTTAGACTTTGGTCTATCATCTGTCACTTGTTGACATACCAGGCACTTTAATGTATATTTAGCAATCTCCCTTTTCATATTGTCCCACCCAAAGTTTTCTTGGAGACTTCAATACTTCTTTATTCTCCTGGGTTTAATAGAGAAGGTCGAGCTATGTGTGTCATTCAAAAGCTCATTGTTTATCTCTGGATCGGATGGAACACTTAATCATGATCCAAATCATACAACTCCTTCCTTGTCAATTTTGAAATCAGAGGATTTACTATTTCTAATAACATCCACCCTTTTTAAAATTTCCACATCTTTTCCTTGAGAGTCATTTATTTTCTCCCAGATAAATGATTGATAAATCATTTGAGAAATTATTGATGATGTTACTCCCATAATGATTCTCATATCCATCCTTAAAAAATCTAATAATATCAGATCCTTTTCAATTATTATCATTGATAAAGATGCAGGATCCTTTCTACTTAGAGCATCTGCCACCATTTTTGCTTTACCAGGATTGTAGTGGACTGAGAATTCATAATCCTTGGTGAGATCTTTCCATATAAATTGGCGCATATTAATCTATTTTGGTCTGAATATTTATTTGAGACTCTTGTGATCAGTATATATCTCACACTTCTCCCCATCGAGATAATGTCGCCATATTTTCAACGCAAAGACCACTACCTCCAACTCTAGATCATATGTGGGATAGTTTTTCTCATGGATTTTAAGTTCCCATGAAGTGTAGGATATCACTTTATCATTTTGCATCATCACATAGCCTATTACCTTATTAAAATCATAACTATACACCACGAAAAAGTTCCCCACTTATTGGGAGTTTGATTATTAGCGCAGTGATTAGCATATTTTTTAACTTCATAAAATAGTCTTCACATTCCTAAGTCTAGAAAAACATTACTCCCTTAAATTTAATCTTGGTAATTGGGTTCAAAAATCGTGAAATGTTATTCACAAATCATCGATAATACCCTAATAGACCCATAAATCTACAAATCTCTGTTATAGATGTTGGATTGGGCCACACTTCAATTGCCATTGTCTTGGAAGGGTCCATGGATATCTCTTATCTAGTGATAACATTCCCCTAAAATGATACTTCCACCATCAAAAACTCACATTTACTGCATTTTTCATACAACTTATCCCTTCGCAAAGTTTTTAACATAGTATTGAAATTCTTCTCATGTTCCTCCTTGGCCTTGAAGTATATCAGAATATCATCAATAAAGACTACAACAAATTTTTTGAGGTAATCTCAAATGACTCTATTAATTAAATCCCAAAAAATTTCCACAGCATTATTGAGTCTAAAGGGCATCACTATGAACTCATAGTGTCCATACCCCATTTGAAAGGTAGTCTTGGGAATATCTTCCTTCCTCACCGTTAGTTGCTGATATCCCGACTGAAGGTCCACCTTAAAGAAATAACTGGCCCCACGAAGCTGATAAAACAAGTCATTTATCCATGGTAGGTGATACTTATTCTTTATCATGATTTTATTGATCTCATGTTAATCAATGCAGAGGTGCATTGATCCATCCTTCTTTTTGACGAAGAGGACTAGTGCACCCCATGGTGAAGCACTTGGGCATATAAAACCTTTCTCCAGATTTTCCTCTAACTAATTCTTTATCTCTTCCGGCTCTAAGGTGGCAATTAATTAAGATTTCATTGATATAATCAGATATACATGAATAAGTTCAATTGAGAAATCAGCCTCTTAGTAAGGAGGAAGACCAGGAAACTCTTTAGGGAATACATCATTGTAATCTATCACGATGGGAATTTTTTTCATGAATGATTCTCTCCTTTGCCTCAATTATTTGAGCTATAAATGATTGCTCATCAATAATTAATATCCACACTTGAGAACCTAATTCAAAAGGATATTCATCTTCCTTCTTACAATTGTAAATAATTGGAGGATGCTTTGGAATGTGAAGAGTAATCTCCATTTCCCAACTGTTGATGTTAGAGATGTATAAAGATAGTCAATCCATGCCTAAGATAGCGTCGAACTCTATTAAAGAAGTATAAAGATACTTTTTTTGGGAGGTTCAATCCACAAACATTAACTAGGGAGGAGTTATAAACCATGGACGCAATAATTTCCCCATTCACTGTTCTCACAGATAACTTATCCTCCAAATTTTGAGGTAGAGTTTGAATAGTTATACTAAACATGCAAGATATGAAAGAATTCATAGAAACATAATCAAATAGTACATTCACTATTATTGAATTTATAACTAACATACTTTTCCCCACATAGTTTTTTGGCTCCACCTCAGCTATTGTGATAGACGAATCCCTTCCTTGTTTCCTTGGAGGTTGTTGTTGATTTCCTTCAACAGCCCTTGTCTTAGGAAAGTTTTTTGCATAATGACCATGCTCCTTGCAGTTATAACACTACACTACTAGCTGATCATTGATCCAAACCTTCCTTTTTCATGCCACATTAGTGGGATTTTTCATATCCCTTTGGAATTTCTTGGACAGATGTCCCAAATTTCCACATTTGAAGCAATTCTTGGTTCCCTTTAGACAGTTCCTAGGATACTTCTTCCAAAAAAAATTACAAGTTGTATATTTAGGCTACTTTCCATCATGGGATTTATTTGTTGAAACAACCATGTTGTTCTCCATTTTCCTCTTCTTGTCATTGGACCCACGAGACCACTAAGAGTCTCCAATATCTATTCTAACCTTGAGGTAACAATGGACAATCTCCTCATAACTATCACTGTATCGAATCACAAATTCTTTTCATAGACACATCATTAGTCTGCTAAAGAAGAGATCCACCCTACTTTTGGTGTTCATGAAAAAGCCATAGGCATACCTTTCATGCCTTGTAATGTTTTCTTCACACCC
Source organism: Viscum album (assembly GCA_963277665.1). Taxonomy (NCBI): domain Eukaryota; kingdom Viridiplantae; phylum Streptophyta; class Magnoliopsida; order Santalales; family Viscaceae; genus Viscum; species Viscum album. Next base: position 1,076,669,691 of record OY728145.1, on the reverse strand, counting down.
CCTGATGGACTCATCTTCCTTCTCCTTAAGTCCTAGTAACTCTCTTTACATCTTAAGATGGAGGGTTCTAGGAGAAAGTTTATTGAAAAACTTCCTTTTGAATTTCTCCCAATCCATGGAATAAATTTCCTCTTGGGACATTGTATTCATGATCAGTGTCCACCACTAATAAACTTCCCCATCAAAATGATAGACTACTAGTTCAACTTTCTCTTCTTATGAGCACTAGAGGATAAATAATATCTTTTCAATGGAGTTAATCAACTGTTCCATGAGGAGGGGATCAGAATATCCATTAAACATGGGAGGCCTTTTCTACATGAATGATTCTATGGAAACATGCTTTTTTCTTGGAGTATGAGGGTGTTACACACGATTCATGTTATTATTCATAACTTGAGCTAACTAAGAAAGTATTATCATGAAGTTTTGATCACCTGTTCCCATCATATCAGGCATATCATTTGGGAATTCTGCACATTCCCTTTCACATTGATTGTTGGAATGTGTTCTTGTATTTCCCACCATTAGATAAGAAAAAGAATGTACAATTAGAGTGATTTAATACATAGATATTGAACATAAAATATAAACTTTAAACATAAGGGTATAAACTTTTGAAGGAGAAGTATATCCTAACTTGTGATTCCCTATGTTTCAATCTAGGTTATCCTTGTTCTATTTCATAACTTATATTCTTATGAGGTTTTTTCATTCCCTTAAAAATTGCTTATACCAAGATCATGAATTTACCAAGGAATATCCCCCCAGAGTGTCAAACCAAGAGTGCAGCAAGGCATGTTGTCCTATACCAGGATAACTTGGGTCAAGCCCAAAACTCCTTGTTGGAGTTTTCACTCCAAGGTAAATATGTGCCAGAGCCACCTCTACATGTTCGTATCTAGATATGGATGTATTTTCATGCTAAACCATTTACTCTATACTTACAGAAATTTAGGGATGTTTTCTTATACTTAGTCTAATACATAAGGTTATTACTAAATTTCTCTATACATAATCTCCAAAAATAACTATACCATCCTCTGATACCAACTATAGAGACTCTAGACTTTTACATATAACATTATATGATTTTAAGCATAATTATACATCAGTTTACAAGACAGGGATCATAAATTCTAGTGTCCTGGAAGACTAGTTACATAATCAAACCAAAAAGACTTTTTTAAAACTCAATAATGAGATCCTATCTTCCATTGTGCTCACACATCTACATTGGATACCCTAGGGAACACATGAATAAAGGGATGACCTAAAAATCCCAAAAATGGAGTATACATAAGAATAAGGCATTAGAACATGGGTTAAAAGGCATAATATAATGATAAAAAAGCATGGAACATATGGAATCATAACATATAAACATGGGATCATATAAAAAGGGAATCATAGTAATGTGGAAGTAACATAAAACATGAATTCAGTAGGAGTCAATGCTAACCGCAAAGATCGTTTCACATAATAGCACAAGCCAAGGCTAACCGCCAATTCCATCACACGTAACATCTCATGAGACATAACTTCACCAAATACATTGAAGAGATATCTGGTTGCACCCATTTTAACATTACATTAATATGTTTTCCACATAAATAATCATAAATAATCAATATTACATAAACAAAAGGGTTACCCATGGAAAAAATTGGCCACCACAATCATGTTACAAATCATAACCAATGGGTATATCATAAAATTTTCCATGAAAGAAAGGAATTAGAACATACAAGTATGTTAATAACGTAAAATTGGCATATATCATGGTTACTAATGACAAACATAAGTGACAACATATATGAAATGTAATTGAGAAATTTTAGTATTAGAACATTTTTGTGCATTTTAAGGAATATACTATAGAGCCTTTAAAATAGAAAAGGGAACAATCTTTTATATAAAACCAGAAGTGAACCAATAAGGTTTTAATAATAAAAAATATGATTTTATAAAGAAAATGGGGGCCTAAAACATATGATATAGTGTGCTTGAAATTGGGTAAGAATTCTGGAAGTTTCCTTAAAACAAGTTTTCTTGTCGAGAAGTATTGAAGAGGGAATCACTTAAAAACATGTATATCCCTAAAAGATAATGATGGATGGATCTTGAAACATGAGTTTAAAGAATATAAACAGCATTTATAAGTTTTAAATAAGAAGAAAATACAACTTAATTTGGGTAAAAATAAAGATAGATAAACCTAAAGGAATTAAGGTAGTTTGGGTAGAATTCCTTACGAATTATCGGCATGGTATCAGGTGTACATAAGAGGGCTTAATGAGAGAGAAAAGGGTTTATCAACACTTATAAATCATGTGGGATATATGGGGGACTTTTTTAAGAAAACACAATCACTAGTTATTACAAATAAAAGGGCATAACATAGAGGACAATCCTTAATAAAAGTGAAATAGAGAGGATCCTTTACCTTAAGTACGATGGTATTCTCCACTTGATATTACCGACCTGAAAAAAAAAATTAGGTTCATTAATTAATAATTTCATAAACCCTTATAAATTAAAATGATTTATTAAAAAAATTGAGTTCATTCATAACGTTTTTATTGTTTATAAGATTCAATTTAATTGTTCGGCTCTGTTGGTTTCCTTAGTTCTAATGATTGGTTCACTTATATTCATTTTTGAAGAATCATGTAAAATGGGGATGGTTTTCCAGAATTTGAGTTATATATTATTATTGAAAATAAAAGAGGTTACATGATTGTAAATTCAATTTGGTTACTTGGCATGAAGATGAATAATTATATAAATTATTTAGTGATAATTGTTTGGGTTAATTGGTGGTTTCTTAAACACAACAAACTCATTTGGATTTATAAATCAAACCCATGAGTGTTAAATGATTATAGAACCATAGATTAGAAATAATAAATATATTATGCTATTTTTAAACCATGAAAATGGTTTCATGACTATAATTAAAGATGGTAACAGAAATTTAAAACCCATCATCCTTGAATGTGGTAAATTAGCACATCTCAAATGGTGTTTTCATTTTTAATATAAATGAAAGGGAAATGATGGATGTTGAAAATTTATTCCTTTATCATGAAAATATTCTATTACATATAGGTTATATGATTAATCAAAAACATTTGGATTAAATGAGGTGAGTAAAAAAACAAATGAAATAAGCATGAAAACAAAAGAAAAGTTAAGAGATCCCATATGAAAAATTGGCAGCCTAACGGCGTCGCTTAAATTTTCATAAAATGAATTGATGAGAGAAAAATGAGTATATTATAATATGGGAATAAAAAATAAATTAATATGGATACATAATATCAAACCCCAACATATGAGAATGGAAATTCAAAGAGATAGCATAAAATAAGGGTTGACTACAAGAGGAGGGTGAAAGGTTCCCTTACCTTTTGATGTAACTCCTAAAACATGATAGTTGGGACCATGGGGGCTTGAGGACACATTTATAGGGATCTTAGAAAGGTGAAACCACCAGATATTGGAAGATAATGGATATTTAATGCATTAAAACTAAGGAAAGAGTGGGTATTTATAGAAAAAGATGGAGAATTGTTTACTAATTTCAAAGAAGACCTCATTAGTGGTTTTTGCAAAACCATGGGCTTTCCAATGGTATTTTCCAATGGTATTAGTCAATTGGGACACCTCATATATTATTTTACTGTACTCAAGTCTACCATAATTTTATTTTAATTATTACATCATTTTGATGTCATTAAACATACAGAAAAATCAAAACTGTATTTTTACTATTCATGAAAAATTCAAGTATTTTAGAAAAATACCAAATATTCACCCTAACCATTTATCAACGTGTAGAGTTCAAAAATGAACTCCATTTTCTGAAAATAATTTTTCTAAATATTTTTAATTTAATTTTTAAATTAAATCCTAATTTATTCAACAAAAATTACATTAAAACTATAACTAGTTTTATAACACCATGAAAAATTAATCAAGGTCCCCTAAATTATATTATAACCACAATAAAATAAAGTAACAATTTATGATTAAATTTTATGAAAATAAATTTTCATTTTAAATTATTAAATTAATCATAAAATTGTAAATAAAATATTTTTGACGTACAAAAATAACAATTTTTATACTATGATCATTTTTTCACTTTTAAGATGTCTAAATTGTATTTATACATTCATGTGAAAAGTTTCTATTTTTTGGATGATTTTTAATTCATTAATATTAATTAATATTCATAAAGGTATTTTAATATTCATAAGTTTATGTTACTATTCATAAAAAATTAGGTTTGCCTTATCAGACTCCAAATAACATAATGATCACAATTGTAGATGACTGTTTTTTTGAAATTTGAAACACATAAGTGAGAAATTATATTTAAAGGTCACATAGTACTTAGTAGTTCATTGTGTTTTGATTTCATGTGATTATATGACATTTAATAATAAATTAATTTATATTGATAAAACATTGGGTCATTACAGAAATCATATCACAACATTATAAATTTGTATATAGAAGAAAAAAGGTAATGAAGAAAATTTAATAGAGAGAATAATAGTTCCGAAATTTTTGCATGGTAACTGGTGTACATAAAAGATCATGAAAGTATTAATTGAAGTGAAAAGAATATATAAATATTTATGAATAAAATGGATAGTAAGGGGATATGTAAGAACATACCCAAACATAAGAAAAATGAAACTTAGATACATAACAAAAAATGTGCTTCCTAAAAATAGGAGAGTGGAAGATCCCTTACGGAATTTTGGCATAGTAGAAACTTAAGAAAGGGTAAAAATGATAGAGGATAAATGATATATCATTTATATAACATCTTCATTATAATTTAATGATTTTAATGGAATGAAAATATAACAAATTGAATTTAAGTAGAATAATTTCAAACAATTTTTTCGAATTTAAAGTAGGAGAGGAAGGTTCTTTACTTGAGTGTGTGACTCCAAATGATTGGGAGGGTATTCATGAGATGGTTGGGTCACCATGGGAGGACTCTAGAGTCTGGAGTGGGGAGTATGGACATACTTCAAGGAGTTTTAGTGATGAGAAATGGGATCTTTGTTGGTTTATAAAGGAAAATAAGGATATTTCTTTATTATTTTGGTTTTGGACTCTACATAATAAAATATTCTAAACCATAAACAATCCCATGGTTTTTGACAATGTTTTACGCTAAATGGGTTTGGATTTTATTTTTTTATAATTTTAAGGACCAAAAATAATAAAATAATTCCCTTTCTTATGTGGAGGTGAGTTATACTCTTAATGAAATGATTTTCAAACCATAAAATAAATTAATGGTTTTGGAGGATTCTTGTAGGATTTATAAAATTAACCAAATAAACATAAAATCACATTTTATTAATGGGAATAAATAAATTGGACAAGGATACCATTTATAGTAGTTATTACTTAACCTTTACGCTATTATAATTTCAAAATACATATAATATATTTACATGGTATTTAATTTTTACCCAAAAATTGGAATCTCTAAAAAAAAATAGGAAAAATTCACCTTTAGATAATTTCAAAATTCTGATTCAAAAAATAATGTCCATTTTATCTAAATAATTTTCTATATTTTTTAATTTTCACTTTTAATATAATAAAAATGATAGGGGTTTTTTGGAAATAATAGTTTTTGAACCCTAATAAAAATTACATTTGACTTCTTAAAATTTATATGATCATTTATATTTAATAAAAATTATTTTATAATAATATTTTATTTAAAATATAATTTATTTAAAAATTGCATTAATTCATCTAGTTAAATTACTTTATTGAAATTCCATATTACTTAAAAATACAATTTGTGTTTTATCATACATTTTTTTATAAAAATTCTTACAAGATCAATTATAAAGTAAAAATAATAATGAATAAATATAATCCTAATTTTTATAAAGGGGAAAGATAAATTTTCATACTATTATAGTTACTTTTTTTCTAGTCATTGTTATATTTTTTACCCTTAATTAACCTATTTTCATTTTACTATATTAATTAATATTTACTATAATTACTATTCCTATTGTTCAAAAATTCAGTTTCCCTTATTACCTATTATTAATTAAGATAATTCCAAATATGGAATAAATTTTGTGAAAAATAATTCCATGTGGTGGAAGAATGTAAATTAAAATAAAACCTGCAAGCATGATGGAATGCATTTTCCTGAAATATCCATTTTTCAAGGAATTATGTTTTCTCTTTTACTATATAATGAGTATTCAACATTATATGAATTTTAATCCAGAAATATAAATATGTAATCAAAAATTTAAATTTAAATAATTTCACATTAGGGGATATTTTAATTAATTATAATCGAAAACCATTTTTAATTTTTAAGAAGATTTCAAAACAAATGCATCTGAAGATCAAAAAAACATATACTAAAATATGGTATAGAGATGATTTAAAATGTAATTAATTTAATGAAATTAAATAATAATTAACTTACCTTGAAATAAAAGTAAAATGATAATTATACATTTAAATTCATTAAATTTTTTATATTAAAGGAAATTTAACATAAAAATTGTATTTTTCACTACTCAATGAAAAATATATATTTTTGAAAAAAACCAAATTTTCACCCTCAGTTAATTATGATATGATGAAATCAAAAATTGAGTTTATTGAAACCATTAAATATTATAAATTTTATATAAAATAATTATAATATAATTTTTTTAAAAAATAAAAATCCTTTTAGAAGAAAACATATAGAAAGACATTTCAGAAATATTGATTGATAATTTACTAATCATTTATCAATATATTTAGGAAATATATATATTTCATAAATTAGTTAATACCACACATATAAATAAATTTAATAGAAAGTTTGACATGATCAAATTTAAATATTAATTTTTTATTAGGGTTTAGTATTTCATATTGCATAGAATATCGGACAAAGCATTCTCTTTGGAATACTCAGTGCATTACATTCTCCCCACATAATAAATTGTGTCCATTCATTTTAAACATGGAATTAGAATGAAATGTTTTGAAACATTTAAATATATTTATTGACAATCCACATCATAAAAGGTGTTAATAAAAAATCCTCTTGAAAAGAGAGAAAGGGGTGTACGAAGGTCATTACATAACTAGGTTTCCAAGGAGGAGAACAGTAGTGGGAATTGAAAAAATATACATGGAATAGAAATCAAATAACAATGAACTAGTTGAGTGAGATAGGTAAAATGGTCAAGATAAATTCCATGACCACAAAATTTTAAATCTACGGTGGATAAAATTAGTTTTAATTCATCAGAATATGAAAACATTTTTTATTCAATATTATTTCTATAGAGTTAAGGAGTTATTTTTTTATATAAACTAAGTACATAAGAAAATATTCTTTCTTGACATGTACAAATAATTTACACTACAGTCCCATGTTTTTCTTCAAATGATGAGAACCCTTGGTTATTTTCTAAAACCTGAATAACTATAATAAACTTCTAACAGATCATATAATTCACCAAAGAATAAGAAGTTATCCCTCCTGTCTTTAATAAATTGAAAATGGCTAGCATAAATTGAGATAATACCTTAACACATTATTCTACACAATTCTAAAAAAACCCAAAGGTTTAACATAGATCATTACTTAAATAAATATCCATATATAATACTAATATCATCAAAATTAAGGAGTGTTTTAAACTCGAAGGATATCTCATATAGTTCTAATTACACCTCTAAAAATATAATAGCATTGATCTTAGATTAATTTAATGGGTATATATTCATCAATCTAAATAAAACATCTCAAAAATTATGTTTAACCACATCAAAATAAGAATATTTGTTCCTACAGTATGTTTTTGATAATATAATACTAACCCTCCAACACATAAATCATAAAAATTTATTCCAATGCTTTTAAATGTAATATTATAATTAAAAATATCATCCCAATAATAATTAGGTTTGTCCCATAATAAATAACCTATTAAGGATCATAAATCCCTCAATTGTGAGTTTTCTAAAATATAAAATTCTCACTACAACACTTTGATGGGTTCTCAGTATAATTGAAAATAAATTTCAAGTCCTTCTAGAAAACCATCTATTTAGAAATCCATACATGATTCCTGATTCATATATCAATAATATCAATGATATAATAATTATACAACATATATATATAATAACCCTGAATAAACACATTAATATTTATACTACAACAATTCATATCAACATTGGAATTTTCATGTTCCCATATTCCTGAAGATTATTTATACTCATCTTGCTTAATAGCCCCTCGAATAGAGAATAGGCATAGATAATGACCAAATTATACAAATTTATGAAATATAATTGTATATGAAACATTAGATATATTTTTATTAACATCCATCACATTATCCTTATTTTCATGGTATTTGGATACCTTATTCCCCATGTTCACACACATAAAACATCTCTTAGTCCTTTTGTGACATTTCCCTTGGTTCCTCATTGCACACATGTTTCAAAAAGGTATTTTGGATATCTTTTTCTTAAAAAATTTATTATCTGAAATTATATATGGTGTCTTCTTCCCCTTTGTTGAATTAATTGTACATTAAAAAGTTCCATTTGTTAATTTTTTTTTATAGTTGGTCTAGAATAATCACAATATGTTCTACTTGCAATCCAATCTAATTGGGTATCATACTTTGGCAAGCAAGACATTTTCCTTCACATTGGTTGTTTACTCGGTTACTCTTATTTCTGACCATTGGATAGAATTTATGGGGGGAAATTAAACATGACTATTTTTAATCACATAAACAGGAATCCAATGACATGAAATTGATAAATTATAAATGAAATATATTTCCTTAACATAGGAATTTATAAACCTCAATCTATTTTATCCATGATCTATTTTATAACATTGACACTTATTGGAATTTTTGATCCCTTAATAATGGTTCCAAATGAGATTGTGAATTTACCAAATCATATCCCCCAAGAGTGTCAAACCAGGTGTGCAGTAAGGCCTGTTTTCAAATACCATGTTACCTAGAATAAGGTCTGAGACTCCTTTTCAGTGTTGTTAACCCTAGGTACATTTGTTCCAGAACCATGTCCAGTTGTAGTATCTGGAAAAGAATATATTTTCTTGATAAACCACTTAAATTATAGTTACCAAAATGTATGGTTGTGTTCATAGATTTATTTTTATCCCTATGGATATTGGTGGAGTTTTTTAATCCTAATCCCAAAATTTACTAAATCTTTTCTCTGATGCAAAGTATAACAACCATGTTATTTATTAAAAATTAATCATTGATTTATTAAATTAAAGTAAAATTAATAAAACTAAAAATATCATGAATTATAGTGAATTTTGGAATCAGGTACATTGAATAACATGTAGAACATGGGACACAACAACAATATTGAAAAATTCCATAACATGCTTTTGAAATTTCCAGGACTTTTAAAACCGCATCGGATAACATAGGGACAAACATAAGAAAGGGATAAGCTATTACACCAAGCAGGGGAATAAAAAAGGAATAAAATAAATAATATAATACATGTTAGATTATAGGCATATCAATGGTGCATAAAATGAACATGAATAATAAGGGATGATATAACATGATAATCATAACATTGGAAATGTGGAAACAACTTAAAACATTGAATCATAATCATAAATCAAGGATAAAACCGGAAATATGTCATGGTGCAAAAATTATCATAAAGGAATTAGGTTAACTCCACATCCTAATGTGATGTATCATGATACTAAGCATTTACCAATGCATTGGTTCACTATCTGGGTACACCCATCATATTCATTTCATTCTCATGCTCTAGTGTGCCACATAGATTAGAAAGCATATATTCATTCATCATAAAAATTTATTCCAACATTATGGACTATGGAATAATGATTTTTATGTCCCTAAAAAATGTATAGACGTATAAATTTGAACAACCATGATAGGAAATGGGTATGGTATTCACCACACAATTGTTTTGGCATGGAAGATCGCAATGAAATTTCTACAGCATACAATATCACATAAACATTCATAAAAATAGGTTAATGAGAAAGAAAGGGGTATCTAATTAAATAGACATCAAATGATATTTAATATGAACATAGTAAATCATATCCCAACATTGAAATTTTTTAAATAGAAGTCATAGGGTAATAAAGAAACTTTAATAAAGAGACGAATCATTACAAAATTTTGGCTTGGTAACAGGTTTACAGAAACAATCATGGGAGGATTAATGATATTGAAAGATAGATCTAATTATTTATACATTAGATGAACATTTAAGGGATATGTATTAATATTTCCAAACATAATAAAAAGGTTATTTACAGACATAACAAAAATATGTTCTTGATAAATATAGTAGAGTGGAAGATCCCTTACGGAATTTCAGCATAGTAATGACTTAGGTAGGTGTAAAAATGAGAGAGGATAAATGATCTCTCATTAATATAACATCAATTATAAAGTAAGGAAATGATTATAATTTAATGAAAATATAATAAATTTATTTTAAGAAGACTTATTTCAAATAATGAGCTTGAATTGAAATGAGGAGAGGAAGGTCACTTACTTGAGTGTGTGATTCCAATGGATTGGTAGGGGCTTCATGAGATCTTGGGGCACTGTGTGAGGAATCTATAGTATGGAGGGAATAGTATATATCTACTAAAAGGATTTTTATGGAAGATAAATGGGAGATTGGGTGGGTTTATATAGGAAAACATGGGGATTTCATTATTATTTAGATTTTGGACTATATATAATAAAATATTCAAAACCCCGAACCCTCGCATGGATTTTTCACGTGTTTTTGGCCAAATTGAAGTGTTTTTTATTACTTTATATGTCCATGGTATAAATGTAATAATAAAATTCGCTGCTTATATGGAGGTGATCCATTATCCTAATGAAATGATTATAAAACCTTCAAATATATGAATGGTTTTGGAGGATTCAAAAAGGCTTCATAAAATTAACTCAATAAACATAAAATCACATTATTTTAAATGGAAAAGGAATCTTTTGTAGTGTATACCATTTATAGTATTTATTACATCACTTTTTGGTCATTATGATTTCATAATACACAATGTATATTTATACTGTATTTAATGTTTACTAAACAATTTGACTGTATCAAAAAATTATCAAAAATTACATATTGGATGTTTTTGATGTTTTGATACCAAAAATAATGTTCTTTTCATCAAAATAATTACTTAAATATGTTAATTTTAACTTTTAAAATAATATCCTACATTTATTGAAAAATGCTTGGTTTCTTGAAATTAACAATTTTCAAACCCTTATAAAAATTATATTTGACTTCATAAAAATGATATGATCATTTATATTTAATCAAAATTATTTTATAACAATATTTTATTAAAATATAATTTATTTCAAAATTATATTAATTCATCAAATGAAATTGTATATTACTTAAAAATACAATTTGTGTTTTATCGTATAATTTTTTTATCAAACGTGTTAGAAAATAATTTACAAAGTAAAAACAATAAGGAAAACATATAATAATAATATAAATGAAATGGAAACATAAATATTCATACTATTAGAGTACCACTTATTCTAGTATTTTTTAAAAAAATACCTTTAATTAACCTATTTTTTTACCATGGTAATTAATATTTACTACAATTATTATTCATATTATTTAAATATTATATTTATTTTATTACCTAATAATAATTAAGATCATTCCAAATATGGAATAAATTTTAGGAAAATCAATTCAAATAAGTGGAAGAGTTTAATATAAAATAAACCCCACATGCACAAGGGAAACAATTTTCCAAAAAAACATTTTTCAAGGAAAGATGATTTTACTTTAACTATATATACAGTAATATTCATAATATTGATTTAAATTCATAAATATACATATATAACCTGAAATTTTAATTTAAATAATTTTTCATCAGGGGTAATTTTAGATTATTATAATCGATATGCATTTTTCATTTTAAAACAGTTTTCAAAACAAACGCATTAGAAGTTCAAAAATAAACATATACTAAACTCTGATATAAATAAAATTTAAAATGTAATTAATTGAATATAATTAAATAATACTTATGTTACCTTGAAATCAATTTAAATGAATTATTATACTTCTAATTTTATTTATTTATTTTTATAAAATACAATTGTACATAAAAACTGTATTTTTCAATATTCACTGAAAAATATATATTTTCCTTATAATTAAAAATTTTAATCTCAAGATAATTATAATATGATGACACAAAAAATAATTTTATCAAATAAATTTTATAAATTTTATAGGAAATAATTATAATGTTTTTTCATAAAAAGAAATAAAACCCAATTTTGGGGAAAATATACAAAAACACATTACCAAAACAATTAATTGATTATTTTTTATTCATTTATCAATATATTTAAAACCTATATTCATTTAACAAATTACTTAATCCTACTCATATCCATATATTTAATAGAAATGATAAAATGGTTATATTAAAATAATAATTTTTTTGGGTTTGTTGTTACGTATCACATAGGTTATCAAACATTGTTTTCTATTTTTAAAAATAGGGGCATCACATTACTTATCATATTTTACCATGTATGATGTCCTTGGAGTCAGATATAATTATCATTGTTTAATTCCTTGTGATATTCCCCATGGATTACACTATTACCCCTTATATCTAAGAAATATTTTATTATCTGACTTGGATCAACCCCTAAGGTAATGGATTCCATTGTGATTGCCTTGGATCCCCCATTATTATTATCATTACAGGATTCCTTATTACAACTTAGATCCTTTATTTATATATTTATGTTAGGATGTTAGTTCTGGTAATTCCTAAAGTGACTTAGGAATATAAACTTGAAATTAATTAATCAATGAACTCATTACATGTTCAGACACTAGCTAAAACTGAAGTAGGTACTTGGGTATTTACATTACTATACTACATTACATTTATATTATCATGCTTTCACAATTTTTTAGTGTATATCCCAGAGACTATATTTCATATAATCTATTGGTGGTGGCCTAGTAAGATTTATTTCAAAACCTATCTAGGCTTCATTGGTACACCAATAGATCACATGTATGTAGGTGTTGATATGGAGAAGTGTCATACTCTAGAAACTTGATATTGCATGATTTCTTAGGATGGATCTTGGTAGAAAATAACCAGGCCATGGATTGGGATTCTGAATATTTTTTTGATTATTTATAAAATTTTTGTATATAACTTATTAATTTCTACCTTGTATGCATGTTTTCTAACTTTATATAAATTGGTCTGTATAGTCACCTTATTCATATTAGTTTTTTATTACTCTAGTCTACTTACACTATGCATTATTTTTATTATTACTTCTTTTTCTATTAACCTTATATTTCGTTTATCTGATACGATACACTCTATTAATGATAAAATAGTATCCACACAGACACACCAATGGTTATCACTGCTAGTCGGCAGACTCTGGTGTTCAGGGAGATGCTCTTGAGACCTAGTGACCCAATAGGCTCAAGGAAAATTTTAGTGTAACCTTAGTCTAGGACGTCACATTCAAGAAGACATTGATATGTTATTATAATGATGCTTAAAAACACACATTTTCCAAGAGGATGTGTTTTAGATCTCATCACACTCTTTGGGGGGGATTTTTTTCTTACTCCTAGACTCTCAGGTAGATTTAAGTCAAGTTTATGAATCTTTTAATATCCTTAAAATTAAACTGGACACCCTTCACATTTGTGATCAATCACATATACATGATTAAGTAACCATCTATATTAATCAAGGGTTCTATATCAATGGGAACATCATTATGTCTCCTATGTTATCAATTGAGATATATGACTACATATATATATCAGAGTTTCTCCATTTTGTTTCAATACTAACATGGAAATGCTTGATTTACTCCATCATGGTTTAAAGTCTCGTGATTGGAAGATTGGGAGTTTATTGATGTCCAAGGAGGTATTTTGAGTTTGGATACTAGGATTGGGCTCATATGAGGGGATTTCTACACATCATTGTGAAAGGAATCTGAACCCAGGTAGTTCAATGCCACTCAATGGTACATGTTGATCCTTTTAGGGTTATGCAATGAGGACGATATCATGTTGTATAGTGTTATATGAAGAGGATATCTAAGAGGATGGTTATTAGTGAATTGATTGGTGTGGGGTAGCTATTTTTGTTTATAAAAACTAAAATAATCAACATTCCATTTCATATGAACATGGATTGAATTTTATGTTCATTCTTAGATTAATTATTCTATTGGTATAAAATTTGTTGGAGGGGATTTGGATATTCCATAACCCTCTAAAAATAATTATAATTTTTTGAATATATAGAAAAAAATATTATAAAATATAGGATTCATAATTTAATATAATGGAATTTTTTTTAATTGATGACTCAAACCATGGTTTAGGGATTACCAAAGGTAGCCATGACTTTTCCCTAACATGAATTCCTTAGCCATTTTGGGACCATTACTATAACTGAAACTATTACACAAATAAATTTTCAAACAAATAATAACTAATCCCAATGATAATACATTGTTGTAAAATTATCACTAATTCATAAGGGAGGATTCTACTATCCCAAATTATTCAATTAAACACGGAATGGTTTGATACCTTCCTCATTTTTTATAGGGTGTATTTAATCAATATATCTAATCATGTAAAGCACCAAACATTTTTTATAAAAAACTAATTCCAAACACAACCTCATGATAATTAAAAGTCACCTCAACCACCCCGTAGTGATAAAAGCTGTTTTATTGATAGAAATTACCAAAACCAACATGTAGACCAAGACAACACACAATTAAATAGTGGGAAACATTCTTTGTTCCAAGAAATGACTACTCAATAAAACGTGGATGCTCTGACTTTGGTCACTCTATAATGGAATCCATTTCCCATTTGGGTTTGTAAGTACCTTAATATTCTATTACACTAAAACCTGAATGACAATGTGGTCACCCAAGATACATTTAAACATGGTTACCGAAAAATAAACTAGAACCATGAATTACACAACCTATAAATAGTTTTTTTCTCCTGACTACCAAGCCACTTAAAAACCCATTATAATTTATTTTCTACTATCCTATTAAATATATTACACTAAAAACCAGATTTACTAAAAAATAACATTATTTACTCCATGGTTTTATACCATGGTCACTGAAAAAATGATATCCCTGAAACAAAAAAAATTCCAAAGGAAACTATGATTTTTTCATAAATTGTGATATGCATAACATGGTCATAAAAAACATATTTTAATTCCCTAACCACATCATGTTTTTTAAAAATAGTTTGAATGAACTTTAAGATCTCACTTCCTTAACTATCCTCAAACAAATAATTATATAATATTTTCCATTTTTAAATTTATTTTACTTAATATACAGTGTTAATTGATTCTAAAATCCTTTATAATTCCAAAAATTGCACTTTTAAATTATAAATTTCTTCCTTAAGTGAAAATGATAAACATTAAACTACTAAAAAATAAAACATTTACAATTGGATTCTTGTGATGGACTCCTATCATAAAATAAAATTTGAGAATCTGTAGAAAAAAACATGTCACATAAAATGAAATCCCAAATATGAGTATTAAAGAAATACCAACAAAAAATACAATTTTTAACAACACATTATTCCAACCACATATAAAAGATAAAAATTTCAAAAAAAACGTAAATGAGATGTATTTTGACTCTGTTGAAATTAATGAAACATTAAACAAAAATAAATAATATAAATACTAAAAAACTACTAAATTAGAAAAAAAATATAACAAACATTTATAACATAAATATAAAATTTCATTCATAATATGTTTATTAAACCATAATACATAATGGTAAAAAATGATAATAATCGTGTATTAGGGAGAATATGATCGCCTGCAGGGTCAGTGGGACACCATGTTGACACCACATTCAAGCCTCGCATATACTCTATCATATGATTATCTCCCTGACACTAATGCTAATGATTATCCTTCCACTCTCTCTAAAATTTTGGTATCATCTCATTCTAATATCATAACCTATATTTACACTATGCAAGGGATGAAAATGCCTCTACATGACTCAATTCAAGCTATCTGAGGACATCATATAAGTATCATAATAACTAGTAGGTTTCAATTCATAAAAAATGATGGTCACCATTAATTTATAGAATCAATTCATTGTTGATTGAGTCTAAAATCCTAATCAAAACCTAACTCATAAGTGTCATATTCTATGTTCATGTATTTAATCACTTTTAAATGGTAAGTAAAAATATCATAAGTTTCATTAAAATATAAATATAAATAAAAAAATTAATATTTGTAAAATTGTAAAAATAATATGAGCCATTGTGTCTCGATGACTGTCACTGGAATGATTTCAATTATCAGGATCAGTATATAGATTCTTTTAATCATATAACTCTATAATATAGGGGTTAGTAGTGGACTGTATTATATAAAAACATGTTATATTTAAAGTATATATACATTAATAAATAAAATTACATACAATATTTCATCTATATATAGCAAATGTATGACTCATAAGCCTATGTGTGACCTCCATCCCCCATCCCCCAGTTTTTTCATCTTGATGATAACCTCCTCTTAAATGTATTTTATGTCCAGTATGATCAATATCCACCCCATAGATGTGTTGAGATATAGTCAGTTTGATGAGAGAAGAAAGGTGGTTCCAAAACACTAACAGAAGATCTATCCATTGCTCTATTTCATAGGTTTTGTAAAAATTGATGAAACCATTCACATATAAAAGTCTATCATGCCTCCCTCATAGGACCTCTCACATTCTCATCAATAATATGCCATAAATTCTAAAAGTAAATTAAAAACAACTTACTAATTAAATATATTTTAAATAAAATAGATTATTTCTTAATATACAATTAACTGGTTGAACATAAGATGTTTAACATAAATGGGAACCTAGCCCCATAATGACCATTTAATAAAAAATAATTTTGAATAATCACACTGTCCTTTTTGATAGATAAATATGAAAAAAAATAGAATAGAAAAAATATTTGAAATATTTATACCAAAATTAACTTGAAACCTTAATATAAAATAAATAACATAAAAAACTAAACATACTTATTAGATCATTGATGAATATAAAGATATTTGTGTCTACATTGAAGAGTGTTTGGAAACATCAATCTATAGAGGTTTTTCTCCCTCATAATAGGTGATGTTGTGGAAACTTCCTACAAGTATGGTAAATAGTAATTTTTCTTAACATAAGGAAGGTTGGAATTAATAAGGGAATGGATTTGATATTTAGAAACTATATACATCCTTCTATAACAAGTAATATTACCATTAAATAAATTCATAACAAATATATAAACAATAAAAAATAATAAGTACTAGAATACAATACATCATTTCTCATTTTCATCCAAATGTTCTTTGATGAAAATGAATTCATCTTCCTTGTCTTTCATCGTCAAGTTCTATAAAAATTTGTGTTTCATCATCACTTATTACATCATCCACATTATTAATATCATCATCCCTTAACTATATTATTTCAACATCAATATTTATATCTCGTCATGTAAGAGATGTATTTTAAGATTTTTCATGAATTTTTCTAATTTTTTAAGCTTCTATAGAACCATTTTTATTTTCATGAAACTTACTTTCATGATATTTCATTTTTAATAATATCCACCAATTATCTAAATCTCTCAAAATATCAAATTAACTTTCATAGTAAACATGATTTTGTTGATGTTCCTACAAAAGTGGTTCATTTGTTGAAAGAACACATTTATATTTAGTGTTAATTACTCCAAGTCATTGATAAACATGAAACTATCAACCATTAGTATTTATATTTTATTTAGAAAGTATTACATAACTTGGTCCTAGATAATATAACTCAATTATTTCATCTAGATTTTCATAAAATTCAAATAAATTTTCTTCATGATGAGATCCTTCAAAAAACACCAATATTCTTTACATTATTTGATTCACCCTATATTCATATATTAAATAGAAATCCATTAACCATATTGCCCTTATATACTCATAGAATTTATTTGGAGGGTTTTTAGCAGGTACAATCTACTATCAATTTTACATTCATGTTGGTTTTCCCCCAAAAAATAAAACTTTTCAATAAAAGGCATCATTACCAAATTGTTTTTACAATACACTTTAAAAAACATATCTTTCCATTTATTGAAACAAATATAAAACATTATTTTTTCGAAATTATTCAAGAGAATTAGGGGTATGTTGTATTTTTTTTTTATTTTTTCATCATTTAGTATACAAAAAGATATCATAAATAAATTTAAATCATTAAAAATTTAAACTTAATAATAATAATTAGTTCACAATTAACAAATAGTATCATTTCATAATAATTTAGTAGAACATATGTATGATCTCTATGAAATTATTCATATTAAAGTCATCATTAATGATAATAACAAAAACCACTATGGGGATGATTAAAAAATGAAAATGGATGGTCTATAACATCACTAATATTTTAATCACTAAGACCCATCCAATTATTTTTATTAAGGATTTTTCATATTAGAAAAAATAAAATCAACAATTGAAATTTTCCTCATGTAAGTATGCTTCTACAAATTACCCTTCAATCGGTAATTTTTTATATAGTTTATTGCTTAATTTTTACATACATATTTGTAATGGGTACCTCCATAAGAAGTTTTCAATCCCCATACAATTAGATAAATGTTGAAATTAAATATTAAATCATCCATTGAGTTAAATAATGTTAGAGGGAATATTTTCCCTATTTTACTTAAAATTAAAATTAAATCCTTTTTTATCATACTCAATGCATCATAATATAATTTTTCTCTACAAAAATATCAGATGAAATACCTTTGTATCCATATGCCCTACATGATGAATTCAACATCCCTTTAGGACAAAGGGAGTGTATTCATTATAATATAACATAACAATCATGACATTTAACATGATAATATTTCTATTTTCAGAGTAATGAGAAAAATATGAATCATAAACATCTTTTAAACTCAAATAATTAATCAAATAAAAATATAGAAATTTAAATTCTTTTGAATGTGTAAGATATTTTTTTATTTATTAAATTTATTGAAAATTCATTTTACAATAAATCAAGATCATGATGCCTAAAAATATGGGTATGATCTAACTATTCCTTTACATTATCATTGGTCCAACCATGTGTGTCCAACATGATAAAAACATGTTTTCAGCAAAATTTAACGAAATTTGAATCACATAAATCATTCTATAATGTAAAAAATGATATCAATATGGAATTAATCAAAAACAATTAACGTTATCCAATTATGATCTATCAAAAACCATATAATTTATATTCTCTTATAGATTTCCCAGAAGTAATATGAGGCAATGAAGAGATGATTCATTTTATATAAATACATGAGACAACTGTTGGGGGATCATATCTTTCTATTATAACTTTTTTTAAATTATTTAAATTCATTTGAAAGGGATATCCATGGGAAAAAAATAACCAATGATAGTCAAAATTACTAGTCTTTTTTCATTGAAGATAATAAAATAATGTCTATCACCTATGAATTATGGAAATGATTTCATACCTTATGTACTCTATATAGATAACGTACCATGCACCAAACATTCACTGCTTTTCCATGTTAATTTAACCTTCAGTGTGAAACTATGATGTACAACTATAGTATATACAGTTACACCATCGTACCATAATGATAATAATCTCATCAATTAGTGTCTTAAAATAAATTTAGATATTATTCTTTGTGTTTCATAGAATTAATAACCCAAAATATATATGTGGTTCCTTCATCAACATATATAAAGGTAAATTATATGGAGTTTTTAATATCGGAAAATAATAATACTTACTATCATAAAAACCAGATGGAAAAAATCACAACAAATAAAAAAGTGTCTTTTTTGGCTCTAAAAACTAATGATCCAACTAATAAAAGTATTTTCAAAAATCACTATCACATGAATGATATATGAATTTAAATAAGGAAATATTTAATTTATTCCAAGTAATCAATGATGATGTGTTAAGAGACATAAATATACTCTATAAATGGATTGTAATTGGAAAATAACTCAACCATTTCACCGGAAATATTGACTTCTATTTTTTTACCTCATTTTACTATGATTCTCTAGAGGATTTATAACTGACGAATGATTCATAATTAGTATAATATAAGATGTAGTTGTTTTAAAATACATTGATCATCTAACAAATAACCCCCAAAATATAGAAATACTTATTTATTTCAAAATAATTTAATGGTATTGTATTCCCTTAAGTCAATAATGATTTAAATAAAGAAAATATTTTATCAAAAACAATATTTGACATTCCATAATATGACTTATAATCCAAAAAAAATTATATTAGATTCATGTTTCCTTTCCTTGTATCCCATATATATGGCCAAATCAATAGATCTCAATAAATTATAAAATTGATATTTTTTCCATAGAGGATTTAGAATATCATTTTGAGTCTTTATTTCTTGAATAGATGTCCAGTAGCATCGTGTACCAAATTTATTAAATAATGGATCTAGAACCAAAAAATTTGTATTTTTCAATAAATTGCATTCACCCTATTCATACTAAAAAATATAATCCATCTAAAAACCAAAATGTAGAAGATAAATTCAAATATTATCAAAGGTTTAAAATCTTATCATATCAAATTTCTTATAAGGAAATTAAATCATTCCTTCTAAAAAACTAAATTTAGCAATGAAAATGATATAAATTTATTAGGCTGTTAATATGGATAGTATATATATATCAGAACTCATAGTATTTTTACAATGATTTATCTAATCACTATAGTATAATAGAAACTTATGTTTAATTTATGAATCCATAGTTATCTAAAAAAATAACATAAATAAAAATAATTATTACACATTGCGTCTAAATATTTCAATTCATTAATAAATTATATTATAGATAACTATGACTATTTTTGACAAATTATTAATAATTTTTACTAATTATTAATAAGAATTATTAAATATTTAAAATTATTAAAATCATATATTAAATAATCTTAATTTTTTATAAATTATAACTATTTTATTAATAAATATTACAAAATTTTTTTAAAGATTTTATTTTTATCAATTTTTTGAAGTTATTAAAAATTATGATAATTTTTACTAATATATTCAAATTATTAATACTAATAACTAATTATTTATAACAATTACTAATTATTAATAAAATTAAATAATTAATTCGCAATTATTAAAATTTATTTATAATTAATAAAAAAAATTAAATTATTTTGAAATATTCTAAAATTATTGATAATTTTTCATAATTATTAGAATTTTTATATTTATTTTATTAATTTATTGGAAATTATAATAACTTAACAATATTTAAAAATTATTAATAATATTTACTAAACAATAGAAACATTTAACCATTAATTATAATATTTATTAATTAATTATTAATTATTAAAAATTATTTATTTATTATTACTATTTTTTAATTATTACTTCTATTTAACTATTTATTTTGAATATTTAAAATAATTTAGTGTTTTTTATATTTATTTCAAGATACTGTTTAGTTTTTACTAATATTTACTAATATTTACTAATTAATTAATACAAATTATTTGTTAACTATAACTATGTTTTTACTAAATATTAGTTTTTTTACTTACTAGAATGGTATATGTATTTTTATTTTTTTTACAAATCATAATAATTTACTAATCAATACTAATTATAAATAAAATTGAATAAATATTTTTTAATTATTAAAAAATATAATTATTAGTGCTTATTTTTATAATTATTATTAATTTTTTAAAATTTACTAAGAATTTTTAATAATTGTTAGTATTTTTTTACATTATTGAAGTTATTACAAATTTTATTAGTTATTAAATATATTTATTACATAAAATTTAATACTTATTAATTATGGGTAATAATTTAATAAAAATTACAAATACATGATAACTAATCTCAAACATGGGATAAGATCAAATACCATAAAAATAATAGTCAAATATCATTAACGAATGATATGTAACACTAAATTAATTAATATAATCAAGAGGCATGAACATATAGTATAAATTCATATATTTAAGATCATGTTTTGTAATAATTTAAAAATAAAAAGATTCATATAAGTAAAAATATCAATAAATCAACATGATGAATCACATAAAGATTCAAAGTTCTGATAAGGTGCCATTGGTTACTCATATAACCTCAACACTTTATCTCAACTCGCAACACACATTAATAATTGACCACTTTTGAATTATATAATTATAAATATATCATCATTCAAAACTGAAAAAATACCCAATATCATATATGAAAAAAATATTATGCGGCTTAATCTAAAAGTTTATCTAATACTATCAAGTAATTTTAAAAAATCTATACAAGGGTTTAATTTCAACTCAATTTTTAAAAATGTGGAAACTACCCTTCAAAACAACTTCGAAATGATTTTTTGATTGTAAATCTATATTTTAGTCAAAAAAACATTGGAAAGAATAAAAATAGAGAAAATCTATTAAATCTAAAATGTAATCATTGGGAAAACTACATCAAACAAGTTGAATCATCTTTTTGGGAGATATAATATCTATCCCTCGATGGAAGACACCAAAATAGGGAAGAATACATTTTTGGGAACCCTAAATGATGAATAAATAAACAAATAGGTTATATCATTTGACTAATGGTTTGAATAAACTAATTGTATAGAGAGGGAGGGGGAAACATTAAAAAAGATAAAAGATAAAAGATATATATACTCTCGGGATTCAAACCTCGATCAAAAAATATTTGGTGTGCAATAGATGATGATGATGATGGGGGGTCACGACAGAGTGGTAACAGAACAAGGGGGAGGGAAGAAGAAGTGGAAATGGTTTGATTGATCTGTTATTATGGGTCTTTATGAATGGGAAATAAATTAAAATTTTCTATCACTAGAAGAATATCGGTAGAACCTTTTGTGATAGAGTTTATTATGTAACAGTTATAATCATTCATCCAAGACTAATAATGAAAAAAATTCATGAAATTCATTAATACCCATCACATATAATATTTTTTTATGATGGATGATTACATCTATCACAAAAAAAAATATTCTTGGTTATTTATGATAGATGACCATCCATCTCTAATCTTGACTTTTCTATTGGTGTTACATTAATTTTGAATAAATATAACAAAATTAAAATCCCCATTATAAAAAAAAGAAAATATATTCTTCAAAATAAAAGAGAAACTCTCATTAGAAAAATTTATACCATGTGACCCTAGGGGATAGCACTGATTAAGAAAAAAAATCCAATGATAAGAATTATCTAGAAAAAAACATCCCACCTAGGTCACCCACTAATACAACCAACTTTAACTATTAAAAATCTCATGAATATAATCCTTCCAAAATAAACCTTGGACTAACATTACTAGATGTGGGCTATAGATATGTTAAGAAAAAATATATTGAGAAATGTTATGAAGAGAGAAATACATGATGCAGAAAAAAATTCATATTGGATTTAGATGATTCAGTCATGTAATTCGTGTTGAATATTTATTTTGATAAAATAATATATTTGAAATATGTGTAAATTAAAAGACTTATATTAATATTTATAATGAATATATCTTATGTTCACAAATCGCTAACTATTTGGTTGTGAAAAATGTCTTCTCTCAATGATTTTCTCCCTGGCGACTATCATGGAATTCTCAATGAATAGTGTCTGTTGACCATTCTTCTTAAAAATGGAGCTTATAATCCTCGCTCAAAGAAGGATGGTTTTATTAGTCTTTCATTTATGGCCATTTTGATCTTCTCATGATAAAATATTTATTATTCTATAAATAACTATCTTGAATTTGAAGTTAATATATATCAAAAAGATGTCTCTGCTAAAGTAAATTTTATAGAAGAAGGTGTGCATTCTAATAAACCTCATTGATCCACCTCCAAGATCTATGATGATATGTGTTTTGGTTTTTCTACATCATTTATAATTACAAAATATTTTTAAATCCTTTGTAGAAGAAAATCATTCTATTATTTTAAACACGTTTGTTGAGTGTAAACACTTAATAACTACATAGTTGGTGGCCCAACTGGGGAATAATTCTTGGATATGTTTGGAACATAGAATATGCCTTATTCATTTTAGTGGGTTCAGTGATTTGAATATGTCTTCTCTCAATAAGGGTTTCTTTTACATCATCTTCCCTTTTATTTCATTGAATGTAATTGCCTAGGGAATGAGATTTATTGTAACACCCTAGATTTTATGAGATAGATTCTTTTTAATTTCTTTGATTTTTTATGTTGTATGCTACACAAAGATTATCTTATGCTATACACAACACCGTCTTAGCTTATTGTATATGTAATAATATTCTTGGCTTGTGTTGTACACAATTTCATGTTCTTTTGATTGAATTCTTTTCACACAACACTGAGTATAGATTTTTTTCAATTTATAAATGAACACAGTTTGGATTATATTATATGTAGCACAAAATTAATCTTACACTATATGCAACACTGACTTGTCTTTCATTACACACAAGAGTGACCTTCCTCGATAGCTTATGTTGTATGTGATGTCGAGTTTCACTAAACAGTGATATATTATTAAAATATTATTATTTAATGGAATATTAACTAGCTGTTATGAATGGTATTAACTAAATTTTTAATTTTATATCATTGTAATTCATCCTATACATTTTCTAGAACATAATATGAGAAAAGAAAAAATCGGATAAAATAAGTATTTTGTTTAAATGAAGTTTTATCGCCTTTTGATGGTGTACCCATTATAAATCTAGTTTTTGACATGCTTATAAGTTATATTTAACAAAATAATATTCTTATTTGGAATTGGGATTTAAAATTTTAATTTTGTTGAATTTTTTATATTTTTCTAATAACTTTCATTTTTTGATGAATAGTGAAAATACACAAAATTTTAATTGAAATCTACTTTTTTCATTGAAATAAATTATATGTTTAAAATATATTATTGAATTGTTTAAAAGTATAAATAGAATAGATTTTTATATTTTAATAAAATTTAAGTCATTGTCATTAATTTTTCATTGAATTCATATTAAAAACATTTCAATCGTTTGCAATGTTTTATCTTTTAAACAAAAACCTATTTTTTACAACATGATTAATATTAAATTCATTACTAAAACTTCTTCTTTTTTTAATTTTAAAAATGGATTCCATATTTGGAATCATTAGTTTCAAATTATATTAATGAGATACTTTGATTTTTTAGGCATTATGAATAGTAGCTTTAATAATTATTTTTATTACCATAGTTAAAGTTAAATCGGATAATTAAGGGTAAAAATAAGATTATAGAATTACCCTAACCCCTACCAAAATTTTATTGGATGAATAAAAGTCAACCCATATCACCTAAGGCTTAGAATAGATTCATTTCATGGAATTTTTCCCATGAAAATTGTGTAATTATTATTAAAACCAAAGAAAGTGACAACATGTCACTCTCTTATATCTTATAAGTGTAAAAATTTTAATTTAGTGATAAACATCATAAAACATATAAAGTAAATAGTCAATAGAAAAATAATTAAATTATATAAATAAATTTAATTTATATATAATTTTTAGGGATTAAATAATTATCATTAGTGATGACGCAATAATGATGTAAAAAATATTTTATTGATAGAAATATCAAATAAATCGGTTTAAAATTATTAAAATAAATATCATATGAACTAATTTAAGTGATCAAAAAATTTTATAGGTGAATATTACATGTTAGGAGTGTATTAAATATTTTTTTATGAATTTATCTTGGGTGAGGATTTTATTTATTGTCAAATTAATGAATAGTGTCAAAATTGACACTATTGATATTTGTTAAAAATAAAATTTCATTAAATTATTTAAAAATTACAAAGTGATAATTATAAGATCTAAAATTTCATAAAATAACTATTTATTATCAATTAACACTCTATATGTAAATAGTTATAATCATTAAACATTTATATTGTTATTACCAAAATTTCAATTTAATAGAATAACTAACTATCAATTAAAACGATAAGGCTTAAATTGAAAAAATAAGTTGTCCAAAATTTATTGTTTTATGTGATTACAACCCTAACTAATTTAATATTTTAATTTGGGACACTTTTGAGGTTTCTGATTTGGTTTTTATTTTATTGTAAATTAATATTTTTGAGAGTTTCCTAAAATGCCCCTCTCCTCTCTTATAAAAGGGCACCTCCTCCCTCTCCTCTTCACTCCATTTTGAGCCTTCGAGATCATCCAAAACCTAACAATTTCTCTTCTAAACTTCCCTAGTTACATTATAGAGGTTTCTTTCTTTTCAAAAGTCTATCTCTAGTTCCCTAAGAATAGATTTAAAGGAGGCACGTCAAGGAAGAGGTAATCTCTTCTACCGATTCTTTCAAATTTCATTCTTCTTTACTTACTCTTATTTAGTTGTTTAATTATAAATTAATAAAATCACTATCACTCATATACTGATATGTTTTTATTAAAATGAAAAAACCCTATTTCACTTTCTATCCATCATACAAAAAATGAAATCACTGTGCGTGCATACGTACGACTTACCGTCTCCACATTGTGGTGTAATCTGTTTTTCACCACCACCTTACATGGATGGGTATAATGTTATAAATAATAACTATATATGATTATTATAACATGATACTAATTATGAGATATTATACACCATCAACTTCAATACCATTCATCAATTATGGGAACTATATCACCACTCCTGTGTTTGTACGGCTTACCGTCTCCACGATGCAATGAGATTCATTCTCCACGTTAACCATTCAAGAATGATTTTAAGGTATATATAATAAATAATCATGAAATAAATGACATAATAATACTTAATTTATTTTTTTGTATATATGTCATTTACTTAAATCCATTCAATTCAATACGGTAACTAAAACAGCGTTCATGCATGCGTACAGCCTACCGTCTCCATGAATGGTGTATTCTGTTTAATTTATCTATATTATATATATATATATATTTATATACATAATATATGTGATATTTAAATCATGTTTTACACTCTGAAAGAAATAAAATCATGAAATAGGTAATAATATCAAGAATAAAAATTCAAAACATGTACAATAAATAAATCGATTATTACCTAAAACATTGATTTAAGATTGAATTGAAAAATGTACGAGTAATGTAAAGTCATTAGGGAATCATATATGGTTTCAAAAATATTATTATGGTCCTATTGCAAGTTAATAATTTTTTTTAATCCACTATATAAGATTTTTGGACACATACAGAAGAAATCAAACCTAAGGTAAGGGATAACGTTTCCAATCTCGTTTAATTTGAAATTGTTTATTTGTATATTTTTTATGGGGATATATTTATCATCCATGTCCATGTTTTCTAAAAATCCTCCCATAAAATGTTTACTATTCTCCTATGTATTTTTATATTCATTTTTACCCATTTTTACTTTTACTACATGGTTTGGAAGGAATCTTTCTTTTGTTTACTATATGAGGTACTTTTTGACTTTTTCAGAAAAAGTATGAGGAGAATGTTTTTTTAACTTATATGACATGAATGTATTTGTTTAATCTTTATAATACCTTATTTACATGAATCTTACTCTACACATTCACAATTTTATTTTCAACTAAATTCATTTCTTTAAAAATTTCATGAAATTTTGTGAAAAATAGACGTTTTTAAGAAGAAATGATATTTTTCTCTGGAATAAAGCTCAAGTGTTTTATCAAAATTATTTTCCATCCAAGATTACAAAGTTTTATGTTTATATACCTATTATTAATATAATTTTATTTTTGTTATGATTGAATTTTATTTAGGAAATTCATTTTTTTATATCAATTATGATGGAATGATGTTTAAGAAACCCATTTGATTTCATGGGTTAAGCTATGGTAAATGTTTCTATGTTTTTTGGAACATGTAAGAATGGTTTCATTATGAGATGGTTTGGACCCATATCTCCCTAAAATTCATTGGGTAATGATTTATATCTCTTTATATTGACATGACTGGAATAGATAGTAAAAATGGTTTAGTAATACATGGCTGGAATGACAAGTAAACCTGGTTTAGTAATGGACTTTGTCCACTATGATGGTCTTGGAAAAAATGCCTTGGGTACTATGGAAATATATTATGTTCTTATTAGTTTTTTCACAATTACATTTTTTATGCCATTTCTATCTGATCATGGTTAATGTTCTTTTGTGATATATGCCTTACGTGCTGTCAAGTTTTATTTCATGACTCAAGATTTTGATTGTTTAACATCTATGTACATGTTTTTATGTTAAAATGTTTATGGTTTTTTTATGATCTCCATGTTTACCCTTACTGAGAATTTGAGATCACCCTATATAGAGCATCAAATTAATAGTACACTACACACAACATTGACATGGCTTATGTTACACACAAGAGTGACCTTCCTCGATAGCTTGCGTTGTACGCGATACCGAGTTTCACTAAACACTGATATATCATTAAAATATTATTATTTAATGGGATATAAACTCGACATTATGAATATTATTAACCAAATTTTTAATTTTATATCATTGGAATTCAACCTACACAATTTCTAGAACATAATATGAGAAAAAAATCAATTTTTCGGATAAAAGAAATATTTTTTAAAAATGCAGTTTTACTGCCTTTTGATGGCGCACTGATTTTAAATATCATTTTTGACATGTTTATAAGTTAAATTTGAAAAAATAAACTTCTTATTTGAATGAAATATATAAAATCTCTCTTTGGATTAATTTTTTATATTTTTTTATAACATTCGTATCTTAATGAATAGTGAAGATACGCTAATTTTTAATTGAAAACAACTTTTTTCATCAAAATAATTTATATGGTTAAAATATATTATTAAATGGTTTTAAAGTATAAATGTAATATATTTTTATATTTTAATACAATTTAAGTCATTTTAATTAATTTTACATTGAATTCAAATCTAAAAACATTTCAATATTTTTTAATGTTTTTACTTTTAAACAAAAACCCATTTTTTCGATAATGGAATTAATTTTAAATTAATTATTAAAACTTCAGTGTTTTGAATTTTTAAAAATGGATTCCATATTTTTAATAAGTAGGTCCAAATAAGGTTAATGGGATACTTTTATTTTTTGTGCATTATGAATAGTAACTTTGGTAATTATTTGTTTACCATAGTTAAATGTAAATCGTATAATTAAGGTTAAAAATAATATTATAAAATTACCCTAACACCTTCCAAATTTCTATTATACTAATAAAAGTTAATCCACATATAATAAGGGTAGTAATAGATTTATTTCATGGACTTTTTTCCTTGAAATTGATTTAATTATTATTAAAACTAAAAAAAGTGACAACATGTCACTCTCTTATATCTTATAATTATAATAATTTTAATTTAGTGATAAACTTCATAAAATCTAGAATGCAAGTATTCACTAGAAATATAATTAAATTATAAAGATGATGTAAATTTATTTAAAATTTTTAGAGATTAATTAATTAATATTAATGATGACACAATACTGATGTAAAATTTATTTTATGGATAGAAATATCAAATAAATTGTTTTAAAAATATTAAAATAAATATTATATGAACTAATTGAATTTCTCAAGGAATTTTCTAGTTGAGTATGACATTTTAGGAGTGTATAAATTATTTTTATTCAAATTTATCTTCTGTGAGGATTTTATTTAAAGTTAAATAAATGAATAGTGTAAAAATTGACAATATTGATATTTTTTAAAAATAACATTTTATTAAATTATTTAAAAATCCATAAAATACTTAAAAATTAAAAATTGATAATTATAAGATATAAAGTTTCATAAAATACCTATTTATGGTCAATTAACACCATATATGTAAATATTTTAAACGATTAAAAATTTAGAATGTTATTACCGAAATTAGAATTTAATAGAATAATGAAGTGTCAATTAAAAATATAATGGTTAAATTGAGAAAATAAATTGTCCTAAAATTATTGGATGATGATATTACAACCCTTTATCATCTCATATTTGAATTTGGGACCTTTTTGAGGTTTTTTGATAGGGTTTGATTTTATTATCAATTAATATTTTTGAGAGTTTCCTAAAGTGCCTCTCTCCTCTCTTATAAAAGGGAACCTCCTCCCTCTCCTCTTCACTCAATTTTGAGCCTTAAAGCTTAGAAAAACACTATCCATTTCTCTTTTAAATTTCCCTAGTTATATTCTAGAGGTTTTGTTCTTCTAAAAAGTCCATCTCCAGTGCCCTAAGAAGAAATTTAAAGGAGGCACGTCAAGGAAGAGGTAATCTCTTATAATGATTCTTTCAAATTCAATTATTATTATACTTCCTCTTATTTAGTTGTTTCATTGAAAGTAATAAAATAATTATCACTCATTTAATGATATGTTATTATTAATATGAAAAAATCATATTTCACCTTTTATCCATCCTAAAAAAATAAAATCATTGTGTGTGCGTACGTACGACTTATCGTCACCACATTGTGGTGTAATATATTTTTCACCACCACCTTACTTGGATGGGTATAATGGTAGAAATAATAACTGTATATTATTATTATTATATAATTTTAATAATTCTGAGATATTATACACCAACCACTTCAATACAATTCAGCAATTATGGTAACGATATCATCGCTCGTGGGTACGTACGGCTTACCGTCTCCAGGAGGTGATGGGATTCATTCTCCGCGTTAACCATTCAAGAATGATTAAAAAGTATATATAATAAATAATCATGAAATATATGACATAATAATTCTATTGAATTTATTTTTATATATATTTTTTATTTACTTACTTCAATTCAATTCAATAAGGAAACTAAAACAGCGTTCGTGCGTGCGTACGGCCTACCATCTCAATGAATGGTGCATTCCATTTCATTTATCTATATATTATGTATATATATTTATATACTAAATATATGTGATATATAAATAATTTTTTACATTTTGGAAGTATATAAATCATGAAATAGGTAATAATATCAATAATAACAATTCAAAACACGTACGATCAATAAAATGATTGTTACCCAAAATGTTGATTTAAGATGGAATTGACAATTGAATAGGTAATATATGGTCATAAGTGAATCTTATATGATATCATATATACTATTATAGCTCTTTTGAAAGTTAATAATACGTTTAAACCCACTATATAGGAGTTCTGGACACATATGGAAGATATCATACCTATGGTAAGGGAAACCATTTCCAATCTTGGTTTATCTAAGATTGTTTATTTGTAAGTATTTACTGGGGATATTTTTATCATCCCTGTAAATGTTTTCTAAAAATATTACCATAAATGGTTACTATTATCCTATGTATGATTAAATTCATTTTTATCCATTTTGAGTTTTTTACATGGTTTGGAAGGAATCTTTCTTTTGTTTACAATACAGGGTACTTTTTGAATTTTCTGGCAAAAGTATGTGGATAATGTTTTTTTAACTTATACGGAATGAATGAGTTTTTGCATCTTCATAATGACTTATTTACATGAAACTTCCACTACACATTTAAAAGTTTATTTTCAACTATATTCTTTTCTTTTAAAATTTTGTGAAATTTTGAGAAAAGAAAATGATTTTGAAGAAGAAAGAATATTTTCCTCAGGAATAAAGCTCAAGTGTTTTATCAAAATTATTTTACATCTAAGATTACATAGGTTTATGTTTATATCCCTATTATTAATATGATTTTATTTTTTTTATGATTTAATTTTATTTATCTAAAATTTTGTTTTATATCAATTATGACTGAATGAGGTTTAAGAAACCCATTTGATTTCATTGGCTATGCAATGGTGAATGCTTCGATGTTTTTGTTTCACATATAAGAATGGTTTCATTATGAGATGACTGGGACCTATATCTCCCTCCAATGAATTTGGTAAAGATTTTTATCTCATTAGATCTACATTACTAGAATGAAAAGTAAATCCAGTTCAGTAATACATGGCTAGACCATCAGGTAAACCCAGTTTAGTAATTTACTTTGTCCACTATGATGGTCTTGGATACAATGACTTGGATACTATGGAAACTTTGATATGTGCTTATTAGGCTTCCAAAATTACATTTTTTTTATGCCAACTCTATCTTATCATGGTTAATTTCCCTTTATGACCTATTCCTTATGTACTTCCAAGTTTTATTTCATGACTCAAGATTTTGATTTTTTAAAATCTATATACATGTTTTTATGTTCAAATGTTTATGGTTTGTTTTATAATCTCCATGTTTACCATTATTGAGCATTTCAGCTCACCCTTTTTATGTCTTCTTTTCCCTAGGATATAGAGAAAGTTTTTAGTTGGGAAAAAAGTGAAAGATCTTTATGGGAGATTTTGAAGATATTTCACCAAGTTAGAAGATTATGTTCCATGTTTCTAAAGGCACTAAACTGATACGATATTTGGGTGTATATTTTTTTCATGTATTAAGTATTTCCCAGAATTAATGTAATTTCCATGTACTTGAAGCTTGTTTCACTACATTTATTCATCTAAAACCTAATTTACATTGGATTAAATATTAGGATCTTAATTTTAATCTAGTATTTATTGGTGATTCTTACACTCTTGTTTGGATTTAATTATTTTTCTTGATTTTGTATATTTGGAAACCCCCATATATTATTAGATGTTGTTTCCACTATTAGTATACCAATTAAATTTGATAAATAAACTAAAAAGGAATGATTTTAATTCTTTTCTCAAATTATTGTTCAGACAGATATGTTCTCGACTCTCATTGACAAAGTTTTTTTGGTTGATGATTATTTTTCCTTTGATATTCATATTGATATGGAAAACATACCTGATTTATTTCATAAATTTTGCAGTATTGGACACACTATAATGAAATGTATAAAAGATTTGAGATGTGTAAATTGTATGAGGTATTTTTCATTTAATTGAAAATACAAAATTAAAACTAACAATTGTTGAGTCTATTAACCTGATAGATAGTATACCCACTAGAGATATTTTTTTAAACATGTTTGATGATTTGTTGGAAAAAATTGATGTTTCTATTCAAGTTCCTACTCCTTGTAAATTATTAGCCTCATGAAATTGTGGATATGAATAATGAAATCTCAGGTAGGACATTAAAGTCCCGTATTTCTCCAAGGGTGGAAATTAAATTTTGATGACACTGTTACTTTTCCCATTTTTGAAAATTCTTCAATGTTTGAGTGAGATTCTCAACAGATTCATCCATGTATATCAAAATTTTTATAGATTCCCCTACATAATATATTATTATGAATCATTCTTAATAATTGTCACATGAAGTGTGTGGTGAATTAATTAGAAAGATGGATTCTTTTGTTCATGTGTTTCCCCTTATCCCAGTGTTGGGAAATTATTCCATGGTTTGTATTTTGGATGATTCTAATATTTAGAAAAAAGATAATAAAAATATTTCATGGGAAGGGTCACAAAATTTTTCCACTACATATATCAGGAAATACTCCTCTGTACATTTTATTAATGTTATATTATACAATGTGTCTGTTAAATGGATTGATAAATCTTTAGTTTGTGAAAGTAGTTGCACAGCTGCCTCCAATAAAATGGATACTCCTATGATTTTATCAAATTTGGATGATTTTGATAAATTATATGGTTTAAAAACATATCCTTTAACATGATATAAATTATATGACAATCCTCATTTTGATTCAGATATGTTAATGAATTTTTTATCTGCTACATCTGATATTGATGTTGGAGGTGTTTTTTCCTTAAAGGACTGTTTAGAGGTAGAAATTGCTTAATATGTGGATTGTGATCCATGGTAGAGGGATAATCCTTGGAAATGAGGTCAAAATCTACATGGAAGACCCCATCTTGGTAGGGTTGGAAGGGTCCCAGCCATACTCATATGGTCAAATTCATTGATTTTTAGTGCCTCTTTTATATTTTTGTGGTTTCTGTCATTTGACTAAATTTTTATCTTATGATGTATCTTCTGCTTGTTTACACTATTTAACATATTTTTTAACATAGAGGGTATTGGGTCTTTGTTCCATATAAATATTTTTTTAAAAACAAAACTTATGATCACTATGTGGTTGAATTCAAATTTTTATATGATCTTATAGAAATTATGCCTCCAAAAATTAATCTAATCATGGGAATTTATTTTTAGGATGTTTCCATTAACCTAATGTATGATATATTCTAAATGGAATCTTAGAAAGAAATATCTTGTAAAAAATATAGAGCTCTTATAATGTACCCTCTATCAAAATTTGGTTCAATTATATCCTAATGTAAAAAATATCAGTGTCCTAGATTGGAGAATCATTAATTATGCTACTACCAAATCTTCTGGAGGAAAAGAAATTAATTTAAATGTATGAAAAACATTTTCAATGTTTTTATTTTAAAATAAATCATCCAAGTTTCATATTATAAATGTTCCAAATATTTTTTCATGAAACAAAAACAAATTAAAGCCACGATAATGGGAAGTTACTTCATTAACTATCTAGCAAAGATATCATATTTTTTTAATGAAGATAAATGACTCTCAAAATTTATACTAATTCACTTCAAAGATCAATAAACAAAAAATATCTTGTGAAATATGATTGAATGGTTAAATTTATATGATCATAAATAAGCCATGGAATGGGAATATTTTAAGGAAGAAGAGTAGTGTCATAAGATAACTATGGGTACTAATTTTCATTGAAAATGTATATACTCTACTCATCTATATAGTGAATCATATTGATCACAAAAATTGTCATGGTTAGATTCCAAGTATGACTATTGGGTCCAAGTTGTAGAATAAATTTTAGAGAAATTCAAGGGATTTAATAAGAGGATATATATCCATATAAATAGTTGTAACATGCCCCTAGAATATCTAGTGTAGTCCACATTTCTATTACCATTTTTATGTCACATTATAGTTTTAGATTAAAATTATTATAACTCATAACATAGATAGAAGTTACATCCCCTTAAACAATTGAACCTCAAGAGACATTTTCATTTCCAATGCCTATCATGGATCCCATAAATTAATATATACCCCTATTATTGGTATAAAATATTTTAGCAAGATGTTTCATTAACAATCTCAAAGATTTCGTAGGAGAAAAGGAGATCAAAAAAGGTATACAACAAATGAGGAATAAATAAAGATTAGAAGAAACAGAGGAATAAAAATTCATGTTACCTAGATGAAGCTGAAGAAGTGGTTTAGTGTTTATTTATCCATCCACTATGAAATACAAGTCTTTGAATTTAAAAATCATGTAACCAACCTTCATCACCATGGGTATCCTCATACCCACATATAGCTTCATCTATTAACATAAGGGAGAAACAAATACTAAATTAAAGATCAAACATATCGATGTTGATTTAAATTCAAATTCAAAAAATAATTTTGGTGTTTATGGAGAAAATTTTGTCTAAAAACCCTCTACCATCACGTATGGTTATTGGAAAATAAAATGAAGAATGGGGAATGTGACTGATCATTGTGAATCGAAGGATTATATTATACTTATATATTTAAAATCCAATATTAGAATATTCTTCATAAAATAATTTGAAAGAAAAGCTGGTTTGTTTTTTATCAATTGATGATTTATTTTGATATAATTTTTAGATAAACTTTCATTACACTATAATATGATAACCATGAAATATTAAGGTTAAATTTATCTTTATTTGTAATTTGACTAAAATATTAAGGGCTAAGGAACTGTATTAAAAATAAATAGAATATAGTTGTAGAAAATTTATTTTTTTCTCATTGGGTAATACATATTTGTTTTGTATGGGGAACATTTCTTGGAAAAATTGTGGGTTTATAATGAAACAATTTTTCATGGAGACACAATAAGCACGTAATTTTACTTTTTATCATTTTGAAGAAATGAATATTCATCAAAATAATTCATTGGATAAGTTGAATTAGTTTTCAAATTTGATGTTTTGATAAAAGGAATATAATTGAATAGTTCTATTTGTAGATAAATAGTAATAACATTTAGATCCATACCTAAGAATACATATGGATAATAAAGTTTAAAAAATTAAATAAAATAAAATTGAGGTTCGATAAATAAATAAATTACATTATATGGATCTATAAATACTATAAATATATTTTTTATGCTCCTATAACAATATACATAGGGATTAATTGATAGTGTGGAATAAAGATTCAAGTTATTTTTAATTCTAAGGATGTTTTATATATTTTTTTGATTATTGACACTTTTAATGCATTCATATCTTGTCTTTTACATGTTTTGTATAAATGTTATAGAATAATGTAAATGTGGTGAATTAAAAAATTCATGTATTCTTATAATTTTTTTAAAAACAATTACAAAAGAAAAAATAATTATTCATATATTTTCATGTTCTTGAGTATAGATTAAAATGGATATAAATAAAAATATAAATTCAATTATTATTGACTTTTTTATTATTAATAACCAATTTATCAATGAAATTTATTATTATTATTATATTTTATTATTTTCTTAATTTATTATGAATTATAAAAATATGTTAATTTGACAATAATGATTGTATAAGTTACTATTATACATCATTATCTATTTTAGAAACTATGTAATTCTTTAATTTTACAATTTATTATTCTTAGATCATTGTCGATATATTATTCCATGAGGATAAGAAAAACATCAAACAAATATGAATTTGATAACAAATATTTTGAATAGATTTTTGGATGAATTTTAATGCCCGGAGAATATTATAATATGAAATTATTAATTTTTATTGATTTTAGAAAATTTATTTTTTATTTGATGATTTTTAAGAGTTTTGATGAAATTAATGAAAATATGAAGAAAAAAAATGTCATTATAAGTCAATATCAAAAACATACATTATTAAGGAGCCCACACTTGAGACCATAGCTCAGAAAATTCCCCCAATATGAGAATATTTACGAAAAAATTTCTCAAGTAATTCTCTTTATGAAAAATAATGTATTTTTTAATCTAAATTCAATTTGATAATTTCATGTAGAAGATAATATTTTTATTAAGCAACCATATTATAACTAAAAATTCATCAGACAATTCAAGATGGGATATCGTATACCATAATATTTCACTTCAACAATGTGAAGATAATGGTTGACAAATAGAATTTTCATTGACGGTGACTTCTATTTCATTTTGTTTATGGAATAAATTTATATAATTCATTATATAAATTGATTCAATAAGGAATATTAACATGCACCACATCAAGGATTTATAATTCTAGTAACTAAAATAATTTATTTACTTTAAATGTTATTTTTAGGATTCTAATTTTTTAAAATTTTTCTTTTCTATCCAGATAAATGCTTTGAATTATTTTTATTTAATATTCCCCTAGTTTTTTATTTTTTATTATTTTTTCACATTCTTAATTATAAACTATATATTTCTTCGTTAAAATATCTATTTTAATATGATATATATGTTAATAGTTTATTATAATTCATTCATGAGTGTCCAATTCATATAGTAGGTAGAATATAATGAGTACAATATTTTTTTCATAACATTTTAATCATAATTCACATGTGAAATATTTTTTATAAAAAAATAATTCCTGAAAAATATTTTTTTATCACAGTCCTCATTATTTATTTAAAAAAAATAGACTGGTAAAATCAAATATATTTGAAAAAATTAAAAGATTAAGAGTATTTTTTATTTTTTATTTTCTAAAAAGTATTCAAATTTAAATTACATTACATAATTTTTTTATTGGATTATGTGAACTGAGTTAACTAATTTTGTACTAATAATTTTAATTATATTGTAACCAATAAAAAATATAATGTTTTGACTAATTATTTAAATAAAATTTATATATTAGAGAAATTACATCGTTTTTTAATTTTTTTAACTTAATCTATAACATATTAGATTCATGAAAATTAAATGTTTCAAAATAAACTTACCTTATTCATGGATACAATTGATAAATTATTAGTGCATTATTTTTTTTAATCTTCTGTGTATTCTCTTGGGATCACCATTACACTAATCACATTACTAAATTTTAATACGCTACTAAATAAATAGAGAAATGGACATATGAGGGATTGGTCTGCATATATCTATGATTCTATATGGTCAATAGAATATAACCCAATGACTAACCATTAATGTCTATAAATTTCATTAGAACCCCAACCCCGCTTCCCAAGGAGGATTGGATGGTTGATTCCACTATAGTGATATATTACCACCTCTAAACTGAATTTAATACACTATTAAAAAGATGATATAATAGATGATGACATATGGGAGCCATATTCCACCACTAGATCACCAAAACAACATCTACTCATCATTTATAATGGAAAAGATTATTAAAGAAGGAATAAAATCATGGAACCCTATGAAGTTTCATCATCTCAAATCTTGTCCTACAAACCAAATACAATTAAAACCAAATAGGTTTCATTTTAATAAATGAGTGAATGGACTGTAATAAAAAATTTCATGAAATTTCATTAATGAACAACATTTGAGATGTCTGCTTACCTTGACACCAGATAGGTAGTGAAGGTAAAAATAACAATGAGATATAGAGGACCAACAATTAGATGATAGAGGAGGATCAGATACATATAACTCACATGATAACACAAATATCATCATTGATGCATAATTGAGGGAGATCATTCAAATATTTCCATTAACCACTAGTATGAAATATTATATCAATATAGAACAAAAATAAAATAAAATTTTAACAACATACAATTTATGTTATTCAAATTAATTCAAAACACATAAATTTATATGGAGGAAAGATATGTGTTAAAAAGACATTACCATTTTAAAAAAGTCCTGGTATATTATTATTTATTATTTATTACAATTATCATGTGTCTTAAAGAACTATGGAAAATAATATAAGTTTTTATAATATATATTTTTGATTATTATAACAGTTTAACGATATTCTTCATGTGATTTCAAAAGTATATAATTTTTAACATGTATTATTTATTTTACTATTTTAATAATCATTTACCAATAACTTCAAATAATTAATGTCTCTTAATAAATTTATTATACCAGAATCATATATAAAATATGAAAAAAATTACATTAAAAATAAAAAACAACACAATTCACATCTTACATGACTCACCTCGCATGTTTACCAATGTTATTAAATGTATTCAATGTATTAATACTGGTTAAAAAACAATATAAATAATTTCACTCAAACTAGCCAAACAAGGGAAACCAAAACAAAACACCCTATCAAATGTAATCATACTCAACAATCTATCATATAAATCAATCATCAACACCATCCCATATTATCATCATCAAAGAAATCATTTACAAAAAATGAAAGTATAAAATAGAATTAAAATATTAAAAAATGTTTTAGATCAATGATGAAGGCCACATAACAAAATTATAGATCCTAGTGTAAATTTTCCAAACATAAAACAATAAATATAATATTACCCTTTACTAATAACAGAGACCTTCGAAAAATATCCAATGATTTAGAAAAATAATTCATCAAATTCATAAATTATCAAGATAAAACCATTATTTTTACGTTAATATGCATTTAGAATCACGTGGGATGAAAATTTTGTTATTTACCTAAAAATAATTTCCTAAAAACATGAACTCATAAAAAAAATAACAAAATTATATATGACTAATAATTAATCCTTTAAAAATGGAATTAGTTTCATATGACTTCAAGCATCCAATTTATTATTTGATGTGTGATTGAAAATATCTACATAACATATTATCATATTCATACAATAGAGAGGATATTTCCTTGGTATGATTTATAATGTAAACCAATAAATAAAATTATTATTTTTACATATAACATCAAACACTTTCATATAGTTTATATTTTTAATAATTAATTTGAGAATGAAATAAAAGATTAATTTTTTTACATATCAACTGAGTCCATAAACAAAATAATGCACAATTATGTCTATAAATTTGATTTTAATTTATTTTTTAAAATTTTAAACCCTATATTACATCAAAAAATTTAGTATAAAAAAATTACCTATAAATGTATAAACCCATATGATTATAGTTTATGCATACAATATCATGACCCCAAAATAGTTGCAACTCATAATATTATAGGGAAATTTAAGAACACCAATTTACTTTATAGTATAATGATTTTATAGGAAAACATCCACATGTGAAAAAAAAGTAACCATAATACAAAAAAACATTGAGGGAATGAAAATATGAAAAATACATTTATAAGAATCATTCCAAATACTAACACAAATGAAATAAAATTATCAACATTAAACTGAAACATAATACAAAAGAAAATAGACCATGAATTGTACCCATATTATAACAAGTATGTTTATCCCTAAAATGATGAAATTTGGATTTGTAATTTGAAAAAATTGGGTCTTTTATATTTATCTAAATGTGTGTACTCCCATCATCATGAGAGAGTAAACATTTTATTACTCTTAGTAAATTAGTAGGGTGAATGCCTCAAGGGATTATAATGTAATGGAAAATAATGTCAAATAAGAATAGTTCCAATTAATATGTTATACAACACCATATTACAATTTTATTTATTTTTTAGTTCATAAAACATTTAATTATATGATTTGACTAATTTTTAGATGTTTGGGTGAATATATTTTATTTTATTTGAGTAGGATAATTATTGTATATTTCCCCTTTATAAGAGAAGAGAACCTACCCAGAATCTTAATTGTTCTTTCTTAATCAATACAATTGGTAGATATCTTACCGATAATAAAAAATCAAGACCCCCAATATTTCTTACAAATAACACAATGAATTAGGTAAAAGGAATAAAATGATCACTTCTTACTAAATATAGTACATATAAGATCTGGAACAAATAACCCTTAGTTGACATATATAATTATTCATCCTGAAGAGGATCCTAACACATAGAATAATGGATTTAATGGGGATATTTAAAATAACAAAGAAAATTTATATTTATTTTAATATAAATGTAGGATACAATGACGCACTATAATTAATTATATTGGTCATCAATAAACCAATGATTAACACTTTTTAAATATTTTTAAATATATATATATATATAATATTTAATAATTCATTTAATTCTATATATTGAAAAATAATAAAGTATTTAAATAAGAAAGAAAGGGAGATAAAACATAGTAGGATTATATATTATTAACGATGTAAAAAAATATTCTTCATTGTAGAAACAAATAATAATTTTTGTTACAAAAATAAGAAATCATAAAATGGTTTAAAATACATTCAAAATTGTGTATAAGAAGAGAAAATTAATGAAGAAATAACAAAATAGAAATAGATTAATTTTCACCAAAAAAGTTAATTAGGAAATATATTTTTTATTAGATTCAATGAATTAAAAATCACCCATTGAAAATATTATTAAATAAATACAGATCTAGTGAAAAATAATTACATGAAAATAAAAAATTAAAATAATCATCCTCAAATACTAAATGGAAAAAATAGGCTTCAACATGGGGAGAAAGGAGAAGGGAATTACAAATTAATAATGGTATAATAAAGTATCAAATTTAACAAAAAATAATTACATTAATTAATATATGAATAATATTAAAATGTTATGAAATATATAAAATATAATGTCAAAGTATCACCAAATTTTTTTATACACTCTTGAATTATTATGTACTTCTTTTTCAACAACTTGAAAATGTATATCTCAAATGCTAACAACCTAAATATGTGATGTATAGAAAAATCATTTTTGTAATGAGGTTTCTTGTAAACATGTAATTATGTATCCTAAGATAAAATTCAATGAAATCAGTTAAAACGTTGTACCAATAGAATCAAAATATCAAAACAAAAACCAAAGTAGTTCACTGATTTATATTTATCAAGAACCAATTTAATGCCTCACACCTCTCCAATCCATTATTTTATGAAAATTGAGTGTATGAGGTATTCTATGAGGTCAAGAAGACTTATTTCTAAAACTTTTCTAAATTTATAGTTCTCTGAACAATGAATCTAGTTTTTTGAATAGTGGCATTGGTGAGACATTTGTGAATAGTGTCATCAGTGAGACATTTGTTAACAGTGTCGTCGATGAGACATTTTTCAATAGTATCATTAGTGAGACATTTACAAATAGTGTCTTTAGTGTGACATCTGTGAATAGTGGCATCGGGAGGTGTTATAGTGTCATCGGTAAGTCATCTCTCTACCAGAGCTAGAATTACATAGGTAGGTGCTACAGTATCATTGGTAGGTCATCAATCAGTAGGTGATATAGTGATATCGAAAAGTGCTATAATGTCCTTTATAGGTGCTATAGTTTCATCAGTAGGTCACCTATTAATATGTGCTATAGTGATATCTGTAGGTTCTACAATTTGATATGTTGGTCATCTATCAGTTGGGGCTATAGTGACATCGGTAGGTGTAATAGTGTTTCCAAAATGGTAGGTACTATATTGTTTCCATCTTCCACAAGTTTCACCTTTTTGATGTTATCTTTGATGTAAAACACATTCAAAGCTTTTTTTAAGGTATTTAAAGCTGATTCAAGTCCCTTAACTCCTAGATTAATTTTTCTAAGGGTTCGGGTGCCTTTACTCAGTCAAACTACATAGTCTGGAGTAGATCTACCATTAATGGCACATCTAAACCACATATTAAACCATTTTTCCATTATGATTTTTAAAAGATCCAACTTATCTTCTTCCCTTGTTCTCCCTTCTTTTCCTTGGAATAGGATTCCTATAGTTCTTCCACCCATAGGATTCATGCGATCAAACTTCAATCCTTGGATCATGTTTTCCTTGGATTTTTCCTACTACATGTGTGCCCCCTGTTTTGGTGCTACCTGGATGTATCAATCCATGTTCGATATATTTTATGTTCTAACACCATTCTTCTAGGTTCCTCGATCTATTTCCTCTCATTTCTCTTTTCCATGTGATGTCATTTTATCTCCATGTTTCTAATTGAGATTTCTTAGGTTTTGGTTGATGCAGTGGTGTCGTAGTGTCCTCAAGTGGATGTAGTCATTGCGGTAGAGTAGATTATGATCTATTTTGTGGTACTAGTCTCATGAAAAGAATGTCAGAAACCTTTTGAGGTAGGGGAATCATTACTTCTCCTTTATCTTAAGTGTAGCAGTAGAGTACACAT
This sequence comes from Viscum album, assembly GCA_963277665.1. Taxonomy (NCBI): domain Eukaryota; kingdom Viridiplantae; phylum Streptophyta; class Magnoliopsida; order Santalales; family Viscaceae; genus Viscum; species Viscum album. Next base: position 1,076,626,135 of record OY728145.1, on the reverse strand, counting down.
GTTTTATCCTACTGGATCATGCTGGAATTTACATAATAAATATTTCAACCGGATTAATGAATTGGTATTGATTGTATTTAATTCCTTCTTGTTTTTCTATATAGTCTGTTATCTATGATTTTCTTGTTTAGCATGACAATCTTGATGGAAATAGGTAAAGAATGTAAATCCAAAATTAGCTGTAATTAATTAGATAAAGATAAAGAGGCATATTTAAATGAATAAGGTTGTTTTTGTAATTGGATGTTAATCAAATTGATGCAGATGTGCGTGTTTAATTTAATTGGATGATAATCTAGAGTTATGATGATTCTTGTTTCTAAAGTGTTAAAGGCCTGTCAATTAATTGTTTGAATAATTTTTTATTTCTATGATAGCTTTCTATTTAGGTTTCCCATAGTTGGAACATACTAATAATGAATCGGTTAATTCAAGATGAAATAAAAAACCGGTTGTTTGATAAAGATAATGCCTTTTAGGTTTCTGAGTTACCTTATTTATTGAAAGTTTTAGTTCCTTATTCATTAGACACATAATATCTAATTGTTTGTGAATGTTTAATTCCTTGTTTAGGGCCAAGATCCCAGTTTCTTGTTGTTTCATGGTGCTTCTAATGTGATGTGATCGTAGATGGACATTATGATATGTAGGGAAGGGTGGCCCAGTGGTTGTGGTAGTAATTGATGCCTAGAGTGGTGAGATGCATCGGTTTCTGCATGTGGGCTTTGGGGAGGACACCAGAGGTGATGATATAGATTAAATCTAGGCTTACCAGTTGTTGTGATGGTTGTAATCTTATTGAATGTTATTTTTGTTTATTTTTAATAATTTCCACACTACTTGATGAATATGGTTTTTATTACCTGTTATCCAAAATAATAAAAGATGCCCTGGGTATGCAACATGGTTTCCATGTTTACCTTGTCAAGTATGGATGGTCTTATGCCCCTGTTATAGGTTGCAAAGACTCTACGTGTAGATCATCTACTCACCCTGTTGAGACCATTGTGTTTGTTAGTTTTGAATGACTTCGTAGAATACCTTGAATTATTAAAAGGTGTTCATGTTATTAATAAATTATTGAATAAATGATGTTGAACCCAATGGGTTGAAGCTTGTTGGGATTCAATGTTGAGTTTATACTTTTGAGGAACTGTGGACTCAGGTTAGTTATGCCTAGAGGGAATGCATCTTGGTTGGAATGGTAATATAAATAATTTGGAAAATGTTAATGGTTACCCAATGTATACAGAATTAATTAAATTAAAGTGATACTGATAAAAAGGAATATATAACTTAATGTATCTCTTTAAATGGCTGCATGTTTATTTGATATCTAATCAAGTAGTGGTATCCAGGAGTCTAAGAGACATCAGCTACATTTGAGTCTACGATTAGGTTTTTCTCATTGTGTCATTGTGAGCTATATTATATCATATAAATTTTTAGTTTCTATACGCTACCCCACCCTATCGGTTAGGGGTGACTAACACCCCAGGTATTCTGAGACCTGGTGGTGTTTTCTGCAACATACTGGTGGGAGGATGGATGGTTGTCTTCCCCCTTTTTCCCAACTCTCTTCTCTTGGTAGTTACTTGTGCTGGTATGAACAGTGGTTATTTTTCCCTATATATGTGTGTAGAGATATGTAATGGCCTGTGATTATTTTAGACACATATATTCTGGATAAAATTTCTTATGTACTACTATAGGTTTAATATGTATATGAAATGATGGATTTAGGTTCCTTACTCAGTGTACGGACTGTAATGGATTGAGTTATAATAACCGATGATTGATACATGTTATGTGGGATGTGGTGGCTCCCAGAAACTACCTTGTTACTTCTAGTTTTGGTGATAGTCTGTTGCTTCACCCAAGTGTCTAAAGGAAAAAAAATTTGTTGTATGAGGTGCATGTGGTGGTTTTATCTCAGGTGTCTTTGAGACAACCTTTTTGGAGAGAGATTCTCAGGATGTGCGATGTTGGGGAAAAGTGGAAAACCAATGGGGATGTTGTAGTGGGGTACCCTTGATATTTATTATTATATTATATAATCTTGTTTGAGATAAATGGTGATAATATCCATGGTGAGTTAGGGAACTTATTATACATATTTAGGTGATGAGTTAGTTTCACTTGTTGTTCATTGTGATTTAGAATGATTTCTTTAAATTTACACAAGAGGCTCTAGGGAGTATCATACTAATTATACTATTATACTCACCCTATGTTATATAAATTGTTTTTCAAGTCACATGGAACAAGTTGGAGATCATGTTGGTTACTAATAGCTTTAGGGTTTTGCAGGAGCGGTTGAGGATTCATGGTCATTGTCGTTTTACTTTATTTTAGTACTTACATTTTTTCCTTTAAATTTTAGTAGTTCTTTCAAAAAAATTACATATATATACTTGGGGTTCTTTTATATTTCTATCTTAGTTGGAGTTTGTTGGTTTCTTTATTATCTCTCTCTTCTGTATGTGTTCTCTGAGAGGGTAATTCCTCTCATTTGTGTGTTTATTATACAATCGGTTCTAGTCACATACCTGGGGCCTACTAGATGTGCGACGCAACAGTCATTATCTATCTTCTAACATTGTTGACCAAAGAGGGGTACACTTTGAGGGAAGGGGGTCATGAAAAAGTGGTATCAGAGGTCGGGTTGAGGGATAGGATGGAGTTTGGAGTTAGGCACAGGGGATGTTGCATGGGGAGGTAGGGAAATGATGTCATTAAAGTTTAGAAATCACTGTAAACACTAAAGAGCATCTGATACCCTAGTATTTAGGGCCCCCTATGATCTAATGCATGGACCATTATGTTTACAGTGGATTCTAAATGAGGTGATATTGGTTTTAGGGTAGATACCAAGGAAATGATCATATATCAGTCTCCTTTGCACCTGTGTTTGAATGGGATGACCTTGGATAGGTTAACCTAAAATTAATAAATGAAAAAAAATAATTAATGTTAAAGTATTAAATATTATAGGTTTATGATATAAAATTACTTTTCAATTATGTATTTATGGATCTAGGTCTACATCCTTGTTAGGTTCATGTAGATGATATTATGCAAGTTGTGCTAGCAGATTGAAGTAGAGTAGAGGTTGAGGACGACAACACTTGGAGGAGAGAACTATCAGAGTTTTGGTGTCAGGGTCTATAGAAGCACGAGGGATCCATTTCAGATGCAATCATAGAAGACTAGTTGGAGGAGGCTGAGATAGCCTTCAGTTCCATCCGTGCTCAGAATGAGCATCGTGTTTCATTAGTTTTGATTATGCATCATGGGGAAGTGAGGAAGTGGTGGTTTTTATTCCTCAAAGATCACGAGGAGTTAGAAATCTCATTGGAGAAGTTCCAAGAGTGGATCAGAGCTGAGTTTCGTTCTTTAACTATGAAATAATTTAGTCTCTATGAGCCTCTTACCCTTCTATAGGTAATCTCTAGTGTGCGAGAGTTTGAGATCTGTTCCTAGAACCTTATGTGATATTCCTTGGACCTATTTCCATATGATGAGGCTAGGGAGAGGCATTTCTAGGAGGCTATGCATCCATAGATCTAGCGCAAGGTCACCCTGTTTACGATGATGACTTATCTTGAGGTGCTGGAGAGGGAGGGGTTGTCGAGAGAATGTTAATAAGAATCCTATCATCATGAGAGCATAGTAATTATGATCTATCAAGACGTAGAGATATGTTTTAGGGTTAGGAGTTGTCAGGGAAGAAAAGTTTTTGTTATGATGGCGGTAGGTCTCAACCCTCAATAACTCATTTTTCTGGGGGGTGGTGTATCTTAGGACTAAGGGATCATATTATTTTTTTCCCTTGTGGAGGAAGAGGTCACCAATAGCGAGAGTGCCCAACCATTTAGAATATTCCATGTGCGCTAGGTGTTCCATTACAGGTTCCTCCATTGAGGAAGTTCCAACTGAGGCAGAAGTAGTAGGTTTCACCATCTTTGAATCAGAGAGATGATGGTGCATGAAGAGGACAGTCTCAGGATGCTCCCCACCCTCAGAGAGTAGACTCCAGCCATGGTGGTGGTCATCACCAGGGTTATATAGGTTATAGAGTAGGTCATGTTCCGCTTCATGATTTATAATTTCTAGTGCCAGGTGAACCAAACATCATTCGATGTACCATTTTCTTGTTTTCTACTCAGCTGTATTCCTTGTCTTATTTAAGAGTGTCATATTCCTTCATATCTCCAACTCTTATCCATGCTTTGGGACTTGATTTGGTGATGCTTCTAGTTCCCTTGGAAATGCATACTCCATTTGGAGGCCCAACTAACATGTTTTAAGTATGTAGAGACTCTGATCTAGTATTGGGGTTGCCAAGATCTTGGGGATAATTTTTATGTTTACAGATACAACCATATGTTGTTAGCCTGGTCATGGATTGGATGTATTTGGTATAGGCTATTTTGGAATACATCCCATGGAATGTGGTGTTATTTGATGCCGATACAGAGCCAATAGTTTTTTTTTGGTGAGAGAGACCCTTGGATAGATCAAAGTTGGGTTCTTTCCTTTTCATCCGTGATGGCTGAGCTAATGTTGAGTTCATTAGAGGTTCAGCAATCCACAATTCCAAGGGTCATGGAATAGTATATTGATTTCTTTCCATAATAGGTGGTAGTGTTACCCCCTCGGTGAGAGATCAAGTTTGGGATCGAGATACAACCAAGAATGTATCCTATCTCAATGTCTCCATATAAGATGGACCCTTATGAGTTGTGGGAGATGTGAATACAGCTCAATGTTAAGTTGTAGTGCAGTTTGGTTCGGCCTTTTTTTTCATTGTGGTGTGAACCAATTTTGTTTGTAGGGAAGGATGATGACAGTTTATAGTTGTGTGTTGATTATCATCGCTTGAACAATGTGACAGTAAAGAACTGCTATCCTCTTCCATAGACTAATGGATTATTCGATCAACTTAAGGGTGAATGTTGGTTTTCAAATACTGATTTGTGGTTTATGTATCATCGAATGCATGTGAAGGATGACGATATCCCCAAGATTGCTTTCTGTTATCATCATGGGCTTTATGAGTTTTTAGTGATTTCATTCGGTGTAACGAATGCTTCAATTGCATTCATGGGGTTGAAGAATGATGTGATTTGTAACTTCTAATATATGTTCATAGTGGGTTTCATTGACGAAATCCTTGTGTACTCCACATCTATGGAGGAGGATGTAGAGCATCTATGTGCTATTTTGGGAGTTCTTCATGAATAATAGCTATTTGGGAAGTTGTTGAAGTGTGAGTTTTGGGATCGAATGTCCATTTTGTGGGGAATTTTGTATCCCAATAGGGAGTATATATATATCCATTGATGATAGAAGCAGTTTTGTCTTGGTTATCTCCCAAGAGAGTGGTGGAGGTGCGATGTTTCCTTAGTCTTTCAAGATATTATAGGAGGTTTTTGGTCAATTTCTCTTGGGTTGAAACTCCTCTAATGGTATTTACTAGGATGAATCAGGAAGTCATGTGGATTGATCAGTTTTAGGTAGCTTTCGAGTATCTGAAGTAGAATTTGGTCAGTGCTCTAGTTCTTTATCTTCCGGTAGAAGGAGTTCAGTTTGATGTTTTCTATAATTCTTCACATCTGGGGTTAGGCTATGTTTTCATGCACCCAAGATCAATCAGTTCTTATGGGTCTCAGTAGTTTCATCCCAAAGAATATAACTATGCCACCCATGAGCTTGATTTTTTGTCAATGGTGTTTTATCTGAAGTTGTGGAGGCATTACCTCGTCAGAGAGAATTTTGGGGTCTTCACCAATCATAAGATCCTAAGGTATGTTTTCTCCCAACACGACTTGAACTTGAGATACTATTGGCACATGGAGTTCTAATATAATTATGACTTTAAAATCATGTATACACTTAATAAAGGTAATGTTGTAGCCAATGCACTGACTAGGAAGTAGCATAGTGATTCATTGCGTGCATTAGGTTATTCCTGGAGAATTATGGAAGAACACTAAGATTTTCATCAGGATATGGGAGAATTTGGGGGTCGAGGTTATCTTTTTTAGATGATGGTGTAGTCATCTTTGGTGCAGCAGGTGGAAGACTCCCAGTTAGGGGATCTTCAGGTGTAGGTATGGAAATACCGAATGTTTGGTGGAGAGGCCATTGATGGTTGCTCTGAGTATGAACAACCCATTGTGTTTTTTAGGGAAATATTTTCGATTATTTGGCGTTGTGTGAGACATATCATAGATAGATCCATAGTTCACCCATAGAAGTACATCCTTGAATGAAAATGATATTCCAAGCATTGAAAGGTATGTTTTGGTGGCCTGGGTTGAAGCATGTTGTTTCATTGTTTGTGTCTTGATGGATAGTCTCCAAGAAGGTGAAAGCCAAGAACCATGTTTCTAGTGGTTTTCTTTAGCTGTTAGATGTTCCTCAATGGAAGTACGATGGAATCTCAATGGTATTTGTTACTTTTTTACCTTTAGATTGGTGGGATATGATGTTATATGGGTATTAGTGGATCATTTGACAATGTATTCCCACTTTATAGCGATCAAGGAGTCAAGATCAGTTGATGTTTTGTAAAGTTAGTATCCGGATGAGGTGGTGAGACTCCACAAAGTCTCGAGGATGATCATTTTTGTTTGAGACCCCTATTTTACCTAAAGTGTGTGGAGAGGTATCCATCATTCTTTCAGTTCTCAATTATGCCTCAGCACTGATTTTCAACCATAGACGGATTGTCAGACATAGCAGACCATCCATACTCTTGAAGAAATTTTGTACTCTTGGGTCCTGTATTTTGGAGGTTCATGGATAAGGCACCTACCCTTGGTAGAGTTTTATTATAACAATAGTTTTCACTCCACTATCGGTATAACACCATTTGAAGACTTGTATGGTCGACCATGCTATTCTTCATTGTGTTGGAATGGGGTCGGAGAGTCATTAATTCTTATGTTGGAACTAGTATTGAACAAAACAGAGATAGTTCAAGTGATTCATGAGAGAATGGAGGCAGCACATGATTGTTAGTAGTCCTATGATGATCATATAAGGAGACCTATGGAGATCGATTTTGGGGATCACTAATTATCATGGTGACTCCCCATCATGGGAAACAATGGTTTTGTCATGGGAGAAAGCATTATACCCTATTTTTTGGGCATGTCGATGTGTTGGCTCATGTTGGATATAGGGTGTATCAAGTATCACTCCCCCCACAGATGATTTGGATACATGATGTTTTTCATGTGTTTCAGCCTCCTCGTTATCTTCATGAAGACACTCACATCATCGATTGGGGTGAGATCGATGATGAAAATGATGTGACCATTGAAGAGCATCCTATAGAGATACAGGACTGAAAATAGGAGGTATTGCGTGGGCATGCTATTCCCTTGGTCCGTGTCTTGTGGTGGCATGGTGGTGTGGAAAAGAGTAGCTGGGAACTTGAGTAGAAGATACATGATCAGTACCTTGGTTTGTTTGATGTTTAACCCTTTTCTCGTAACTATGTTTGTTTTGTGGTTATATACCTTTCATATTTATGAGATGGATTTATTTTTTTGATTATTGTAGCTTTTTCTATTTTGAGACGTATCTCCCCTGGGAGAGTGTTTAGGAGCTGGTTGTGGTTTCTTTATGGTTTCACATTGTTCCTTTGAGGAAGTGGTTGAACTCTTTTAGTGGCGAGATACTTGAGAGGTATCTCAAAGGGTGGTTGTTCAGACCCCTATTTTTTTGTTTCATATCTAGGTTGGATTTGAATTCTCAAGGATGATAAAGTTCTATGTGTTATCTGATATAATGGATAGGTCCTTTCTGATCCATCCCGTTGTGAAAATCTAGTGTTTGGGGTGTTCTGGGAGGTCAAAGCGACTTATTTCTAAAATGTTTTCAAATTTCAGTTCTTTGAGTAATGTTTCCAGTTTTGTGAATAGTGCTGTCAGTGAGACATTTATGAATAGTATCATTGGTGAGACATTTGGAACAGTTTTTTTAGTGATACATTTTTGAAGATTTTCGTTAGTGAGACATTTTTGAATAGTGGCATCGGTAAGACATTTTTGAACAGTGTCGTCGGTGAGACATTTTTGAATAGTTCCATCAGTGAGGCATTTGTGAATAGTTCTGTCTATGAGACACTTGTGAATAGTACCATTGGTGAGACATTTGTGAATAGTTTTTTCAATGAGACATTTCTAAATAATGACATCGGTAGGTGATGATGTGTCATCGGAAAGTCATCTATCGATAGGTGCTACAGTGACATCGGTAAGTGATACAGTTTCATCAGTAGGTCATCTATCGGTATGTGCTATAGTGGAATTGGTAGGTGCTACAGTGTTTCCAGAATTGTAGGTACTATAGTGTTTACACCTTCCTACAGTCGCCCGTTTGATGTTATCTTTGATGTAAAATGCATTCGAAGCCCTATTTTAAGGGATTTAAGGTCGATTCAAAGCCCATAACTCATATATTAATTTTCTTAAGGGTATGGGTGCCTTTACTCGGTCAAACTGCTTAGTCTTGACTAGGTCTGCCTTTAATGGAAACTCTAAACCATATCTTAAATTGTTGCTCTGTTTAGATTTTCAAAAGAGTTGTGTTACCTTCCACCCTTATTCTCCCTTCTTGTTTTCCTTGGTATGGAACACCTAGAGTTTTTCTCCCCATAGTATTCATTCCATCAAACTAAAATCCTTGAATCGTGTTTCCCTTAGAGTTTTCCTACTACATGTACAGCCCCTGTTTTGATTCAACTCAGAAGTGTCTATTCATGTTTGATATAAGGTATGTTCTACCACCAATATTCTATATTCCTCGATCTGTTTCCCCCCATTTCTCCTTTCCATGTAATGGAATGTGATCTCCATGTTTCTAATGGAGCTTTCTTGGGTGTTGGTATATGTGGTGATGTTGTGACGTCCTTGGGTTGATACTATTGTTGTGGGAGAGGTAATCGTGATCCATTTTGTTGGACCATTCTCATTTAAAGAATGTGAGAAACCTTTTGAGGTAGGGGATTCCTTACTCCTCAATTATATTACATGCAGTAGTAGAGTTATCATGTTTTATCCCAATGGATCAAAATGTTGTTGACATAATAAATATTTTAACCAGATTAAATAATTCTTATCAATCGTATGTTATCGCCACTTGTTTTTCTATATATTGTGTTATCTATGCTTTTATTTTTTATCATGTCATTCTTTATGGAACTCAGTAAATAACATAAATCCAGAATTACTTATAATTAATTAGATAAAGAGGCATATATAAATGAATCTGGTTATTGTTATAATTTGATATTAATAAAAATGATTCATATGTGCATGTTTAATTAAATCGGTTGATAAAACAGAGGCTTGTTGATGCATGTTGCTAAGGGGTTAAAGGAATGACAATTAACTGTTTGATTAATTTGTGATAGTTATTATATCTTTCTTTTTTGGTTACCCATAGTTTTAACCTACTAATAATGAATCATTTAATTTAATATAGAATAAAGAACCAGTTGTGTGATAATGATAATGCCTTGTTGGGTTCTGAGTAACCCTCTTTATTGAAAGGAAAAGTGCCTTATTCTTTAGATCCATGAGATCTCATTGCGTGTGAAGGCCAAATGCCTTGCTTAGGTCCATGATCCCTATTTCTTATTGTTTCCTACTACTTGTGAGGTGATGTGAGCCTGGATGGATTTTGTGATTTGTGAGGCAGGGACGCCATGTGGTTGTGTTATCAGTTGATGCCTAGAGTGGCGAGATGCATTAGTTAATACATGTGGGTATTGGGGAGGAAACTAGAGGTGATGAAATGGGTTGATGATGGGCTTACCCATTGTTCCAAGGGTTGGATTCTTATTGAATGTGATGTTTTTTTATCTGCTTTACTTTCCCTGCTGCTTGAGAAAGATGGATTTTCTTTCCCTCCTTCCAAATAAAGTGAATACTCATTGGGTATTCCACGTGAATATTTTTAGATTCTTGAGGATGGAAGGGCCTATAAACTTGGTATGTGTGGAAATGACTCAACAGGTAATTCATATACTCACTGTGTTGATCCCCTTTTGTTTGGTAGCTTAGAATGTTTTCATAGAATACCTGGAATTATGGAAATGTGTTAATTATATTAATAAATGATTAAATAAATTATGTTGAACTCATGGGTTTGGAGCTTTCTGGGATGAAATGATGATGTCAAACATTTGAGGAACCATGTACTCTTTTTGGTTAGCCTGGATGACATGGATCTTGGTTGTAATGGAAATATAATTAATTTGGAAAATATTAATGGTTACATTATTTTTAATGAATAAATTAATGTAAAGTGAAAGTGATAAAAAGGTATATGTGACTTGATATAGATCTTTAAATGGTTGTGTGCTTATAGGTGGATAGTCTTAATAGTGGCAATCGAGAGTCTGAGAGACGATAGTTGTAATTGATTCAAAAACTACGTTTTCTCCATAGTGTGGTTTTGAGATATATTATATCATGTAATTTTGGTGTTTCTATATGCTAAACCACCATGTAACTTAGGTAGACTAACACCCTAGGGATTCAAAGCCCTGGGGAGTGTTTTCTCCAAAATGACGGTGGGAGGATAGATAACTAACATCCCCCTTTGGCCCTTATCTCTTCTCTTCGTAGTTACTTGTGAAGGTATACACTGCAATTATTTTTTCCCATATATGTGTGTAGAGGGATATAATGGATTACCATTATTTCATAAACATATATTTTTTATATATTTTCTTATGTTCTACTATAGGTATAACATATATTGGTTGTGATGGCATGATGATCTTTACTCGGTGTATGGGCTATAATGGATTGAGGTATAATACCCGATGTTTGATACATATTATGTGAGATGTGATGTCTCCAAGAAACTACTTGGTTGAGTTTTTTATTAGGGATGGTGTGGTTCTTTTCCCAGGTGTCTGTGGGAAATCCTTTGTATTGCACAAAGTGTATATTGTGGTTCCCACCCATGTGTCTTTGAGACAGCCTTTTTGGAGAGATGTGTTCAGGACATGCAGCATTGGGGATAAGTAGTGAACTAGTGGGGATGTGGTAGAAAGGTTCCCATGATAGTTTTTATTATATTATATACTCGTGTATGTGATACTTGGTGAGAGTATCCATGGTGAGGTTCGGAACTTATTATACATGTTTATGTGATGAGTTAGTTTCACTTGTTATTCATTGTTATTTAGCATGCTTTCTTTAATTTTGTATGAGAGACTTTTGGGTGGATCCTTTTGAGTATACTATTATACTAAAACTGCATTATACAAGATTGTTTCAGGTCAAATTGAGTAGGTTGTATATCAGGCAGGTTACTACTAGCTTGTTGGTTTTTCAGAAGTTGTTAGAGTTTTGTGGTCATTGATGTTTTACATTCTTTTGGTTCTTACCCTTTTCCCTTTCAGTTATAGTAGTTACTGAATGACATTACACATATGTACTTAGGTTTTATTTATATTTTTCCCGAGTTAGATTTGGTTGGTGTCTTTCTTATCTCTTTCCTCTACATGTGTTCTCTTAGAGGGTAATTTCTCCCAATTGTGTGTTTATTATACCCTCGGTGCTAGTCACCAACCCATGGCCTACTAGAGGTGGGACTCAGGAGTCATTATCACTCTTTACATATTTCCAACTGAGGAAGGGTACACTTTGTGGGGAGGGGCATGAAAATTAATGTATTCATGTTTTTTATTTGAACCATGGTATGAGAATTTTTTAACTAGAAACCAAGTTAACAGAGTGTGTCTTAATACAAGAATGATATATATATATATATATATGGAGGGGACTATAATTTAATTACCCATAGTTCCATAGATGTTTCTTAAAATTAAAATTATATACCTATGATTTAATAATAGAAAATATAGTATTACTTATATTGAAAATATAATTATTTTTATAAGAAATATAAAACAATATTTTTATTTTTCTACTAATTTTGATGACGAGAGAAAAATAACATGGAACATAAATGAATTGGAATATGAAAAACAAACATGGACTATTCACTAAATGAAATAAACATTAGTATATATTATGTAAATTTTTTGATGAAATGTATTTGTTTGTATATTATGCAAAATTGTATCAATAAAAAGATGACATTCATGGCCCCTATGTATGACAATCCCAATACACTTCATAGTTGGTAGGAAAAAATATGACTCCCAAAGATGGAAGACTACATGAAAATATAATTTATATCCTTATACATTTGGAATTTCTGGTGAATTTTTCTATTAGAAAACCATTACACATGATTAATATCATAATTTTCTTGTTAATAATGTTGTTAAAAGGTTGGGGAACATGGAGAATAACTTTCTACATATCTAATAGCAGATACAACAATACTTTGTAATAATATCATTAAAAATAAAATGATAAAAAAACTCATTCCATAAATTTATTGTAACACAATAAAACAATAAAAAAATAATTTAGCATTTATAATATTGATATAATCTTTAATAAACAACTTCTCCTTAAGTAAACAAATAGATAAATTAAAATTTTCTCTATATGATAATTATAACATTTTAATAAAATTATATATAAACCTAAAAAATTTCATATAATAACAGAATAAAATTTATCCCACATAAATGATATTCCAAAATTAAACCCACGTAATATAAAACATGATTTTATATTCATGTTAAAATATATGTATTTAAATCATTTAATAACAAAAAAACTAACATTATTATGAAATTTAATCATAATATGTGTATGATCATATTATCTATGAAAGGGTACCCGAAACGATACATGAATAAAATAAATATTATAGAATATTATATTATGATAAATAATGGAATAATTTAAAAAAAAATAAAGGTTTTAAATAATGGTTAAAATCATTTGGCATGGGTTAACTAAAATCAAATATCGATTTTTTGAAAAAACTGAAAAATAAAATATTTTAGTATAAGTTTTAGTATTTATTATTATACATTTTACCCCTAACTTATTTCATGTAAGATCCTTTAGGGATAATGACATAAGACCACTGAAAATTGAAAAAAAAATACTAGTCTTTGGATTTTTAAAATCTAATGGTTTATAAGAATTATATGACGTTTGAGATGTGTTTTAAGTTACCCACTCCAATATTATCAGATGAATTCCCCAATTTAGAATTTTATTGGGTTTTCAAGGATTTAATCATTGATCTTGGTAATTTTTTGGGTAATTTGAATATTTTTTTTAAACTCTTCGACTTTCCACAAAGCACATGCTTCCTATTTTTTTACATAAACAATTATTAGTTTAAAAAATATCTATTAATATAATTATATATTTTATTATTTCATAAGTTTTTTCATAATTATTATAAAAATATTCTATTATCATATTTAACTATATTAATTTGTTATGATTCATTTTTTTGTAAAAATTTTGATTTAAGCTATGTTATTATAAATGTATATATAACAAAAATTTCATTTTTTTTTATTTTATATATATTACTACACATATATAATTCATGTTGTTAATTCATATTCAATAAGTATAATTAAAATACTAAATGCATATATATTTCAAAATATAATTTAGTTAAAATATAAAAATTTATAAAATTTGTTTAATGTAACTTTTCATAACAAGGATATCAGTGTTTTGTTTATATTGTGTGGTTATAAACCATTTTTATAGTGGTATGGTTTATTAAGGGGGAATGATTATGGTGGATCTAATGAAAGTTCATGGGGAGAACACTTAGATATTCACCAATAAAAATACATGAAATTAATGTAATTATCTATAATTTGATGAGAAATGTCTAAATTACATCTCAAGGTGACAAGTAAATCATCACCTCTTGAAACAAACTCCTGGAAGGTCATAAAAAATAATTAAAGGATCTTGAATGAATGATCAATGCCTTTATTTTTTTCTACTATACAGTGGTATCAATATTTTGGATCAACTCCATCTAATGAAATAGGGAACCACATTGACTTAGTGGAAGTAATGCACACCACGAGAGGTCATCACATGTTTCTGATGATAGGGATAGATGTCCAAGAAGTTTTTATTCTACATCCACACTATAATGTATGTTTTTTAAGGAAAAAATGATTGGGAAACACTGAAGGAATCTAACATTACTTATGAAAGGGTTTATTAAGTGGTGAGAAGAAAGAAATAATTGGGAGAGTGGGTGGATTTTCATCACTATGGTATGAGTAGAAAAGGAGAAATTTGATTATCCTTGGTATTTTTTAACTATTTCAATAATATCAATATAAATTATGTATAAATAATTTTTTTGAAAAAAAATTATTTCCATTATGAAATTTCCTTCAATGATTTTCCTCCAAACAATATGCTTCTAAATGTATTCTAATATTAGTTCCCTTATTTGGTAGTTTTTTATAAGTAGATATATGATGATGTTATTCAAAACCATTTGAATGGTTTTAGCTATTATCCCTTTAATTGGTAAAATTTATTATTATTTAATGTTTTAAAGTAATTAAATTATTGTGATATTTTAAATTATACTCATTTAATATTAAATTGAAAAACAAATATTAAAATATTTTGTGTCTATTTGGATGATGATTTTGAATACTCTAAGTTTATTTTCCTACATAAATATATAAATTATTGTTTATAATATAGTGATGTTAAAGGAACCCATTTATGAGTACATGTTTTCAATTTATAAGATAAAAACTTATATAATAGAAATGAAAAAAATAATAATTCATGATAATACTACATTTAAGTGTTGATGTAAGCCAATTATGTTATAGTTTAATCATTCATTGTTACTATATCACTATTATGATACATTAACATGATTTCCATGTAATAATTTATAGGTTTGAAATATTAATTATCACATATAATACATTATGATCATGAAATGTTTTGAAACATGAATATTCCATTACATATTTGGTTTTGACTTTTACATGATCTTCTTTATGAATGATAGATTGATTTCATTAATAGACATATATGAATAATGAGAATACCATTAAGGAAATATTTGCAATAATTGAATTTATTTTTCTCTAATTCATTATTTAGATAATATGGTTAAATATTTTTTCTAATGAATTTATAAAGACTTATCCCTTTATGGAATTTTATATAGCTATTTTGGAGGTTGGATGAGTTCAGAGGAGTGTATAATAGGATTTGGTATAGTTTGGAGTTGTAATTCTGATGTAATGGGTGACTCATGAAGTTTATATGTATTCATTATGTGAGAGTTTGTTTGTGCTATAGAGGCTAGTGATTCTCAACTTGATGTTTTGGATGGTTATTTTGTTATTAATTGACTCATGAGTAGAAAATAATAATTCACAATGTGAACAAATTTTTCAATAACAAGCCATGAAAATGGGATTATGTTTGATAGGTTTAGATTTTGAGTGATTCATAGCTTAAATTTAGGGGCCCAAAAAAACACAATGTAAATATGTGTTTCATTCAATGAATGTTACAAGTAAAAGCCTATTTATAAATAATGTATCCCTCATTATTTAATTAATATATCTATCTTATCTCTCAAACCTTGGGTGGACCCTTTGATACATTAGAGGAAATTCTGGCATCATCCCTCCTACCATGATCCTTGGATTCTGTATGTTTATTTTTTTTAATACAATGTGATTTCATAACTTTATACCTTATTTCCAGTCATTATTCATTATGGTATTCTTAGTGGTAAGATTTTTTTGATTTGAGTGAGCTTGGGATACAAAATTGATGATCTTTTGGTGTTGTTATAGTTGATCTGAGTTTTCCATGTGTGGTTTTGGTATTTTAATTATTTATCCTTCCTTGAATTGTGTATGGGGATTTGGTAAGCTTCTTTGAGTTAGGGGTTCTATGTTCTCTCCCTACTTACATTATTGTGATTTTATTTCATGAATTTTCATTCCTTTTAGTGGATAGTAAGTAACGTCTTAAGAATATAATTAATTGGATAAATATGAATTCAATGGTAATTGGGAGTAATCATATGTTTTTGTTCTTTTGGTAATATTTTTGAAGATATTATAGACACCTATTTCCATTAATGAAAATAAGGGTTATTAGGATAATTTCTTTTTTTGTAGTTGATATTATTATGAAAACCATATTTTGTTAATTATTAAATCTTACTCAAAATAAATGTATTAGATCTTATATATGGGTAATCAATTTTTTCTCCTAGAAATATGATTTTTTTTAGAATACCAAATCTATGTAAGGAGTTAAGTAATTAAATTCTTTATTATATGCAGAAATTTGGTATGTTTTTCATGTTGGAATGTGTTTTTTGGTATTACTATGATTGTTGTCAATTTATGGTGGTTGTGTGAACCTTATTGGGGCCTGGGTGGTGATTTTGGTTACTTAAATTTTTTTGTAATGTGTTTGGAATCGATGGAGTGGTTAGTTTTCATGGGATAAAATGAGGGATTTTGTGTGGGTAAGGTGATATGTGGTAATTATGGTGAGTTGGATGGTTTTATGGTGTTTATGTTGTGTGGTTTTTGTGGTGAGATAATTGGGTCATGGATAAATGGGGTGAATTATATAGTATTGTGAAGGTGGTGGGTGTGAGTTAGACAAGCTGTTATGTGGTGTATTTGAGTTAGTTTCTTGGTTATCCATGAAGATTAATTTGAAATGATGAAAGTGAAATGATATGGTTTGATAAATGAATATGCATGATTTGGAATTTAATATGATAATAATATTGAATTGATGTTTAATAATTCGATAAAATTAAATAAAGGAAGAATTAATGGGATGTGTTAATATGAAATGAAATGATTTAATTAATGGAATCTTGTATAAATCATAAATTTTTAAAATGGAAAAAACGATAATTAAATTTTAATTTTGTTGTTATGTGTAGTTTATTGGTGGTTTGACACATTTAGTGGTGAAAGTGACTATAGTGGAAGTATTTTAGTGAAATGGTAGTTATTTTCCGCACTCTAGTTCAGTTTATGTTAACCCATATCTTGGATGATCTTTTATATATATCTATAATTTATTTTCATTTAATATAAATATTTACCACACTAGAGTTGGAAATCCATACCAATACCCAATTATTTTTGGTTATGGGTGTTTTTGTCAACATCTATGTATGTGGTGAATTGGATAGTTTGTTACCCCCACTACCTTGATCTCTTATTGGATTTAGTTATGTAATTTGTTGGTGATGTAGACCCCATAGTGATGATACAGGTAGGTGTTGGTGATTAATAATTCATGATATGGTTTGGTGTTGGATATTAGTAAGTGATGTTGAAGATGTGATATGTGGTTGGGGTCATGCATCATTGGAGGAGGGCATGAGGTTGATGTATGTTATGTTTATGATATCATACTACCATGGTAATCTGATAGGGTTGTGATATAATGATTAATGATTCATGAAAAATATGCTAGACCCCACATAAGGTTGAGATAGGTAGGGATGTCTCCTAACTCAAATCAGAGATATGTGGATATGTGATATGATATATATATATATATATATATATATATATATATATATATATATAATGGATGGGAGAATGGGACATTTGACATTATTTCCTGAATGTGGAAAATTAGTAGGGAAGTTGTTGTGGAGTACCTTTTATTTATTCTCTTTTGATACCATGTTAATATATTGGATGTATCATTTGATGATAATTCCATGGAGGGGTTGGGATTGGATAGTTGAGCTATTTGGGTTCATGTTGGTTCTTCTATTTTTCCATTGGTGCATCCGTATTGAATTTTCACATTTTCACTATAGACCTTTAATATGATTCTACTAAATATGTGTGTTATGCTCACACTAATTAAATATAAACTAATTTTAGATGTTTAATAGGACATTGGGTTGAGATAGATAATACTATCTTGGGTTTTAGAGCTATTTTTTAGTCTATTTCCTAGAACCTTGCTTTTGGAATTGATTTATATATTTTTATCTGTTTTTATTTGTATTTCATATGCATTGTGTGATCGTTTCGGTTCACTTATGTATTATTTGATGAAGTTTCATTGTGTTTTATTTATACTATCTACCAATTTTTATTATTATAGAGGTAAATTCATTCAATATGTGATATTTTAATACCATTGGTTCTATTCTCCAACCCTAGGCCTACATGAATAGAGACTCACTAGTCATTGTGTCTCATCCTTCAAACACTTCCTAGGAGTGGTACCATTTGAGGTAGGGGAAATGATAATGTGGTATCAAATATTTTGGTTGAAGGATTAGATAATGTTGATAGTTATAAATTGTGAGGATTTCATGGGTTTGTAAGGGAATGGTACCAGTAAATCTTGGTTTATGAGATATGCTATAATGACTAACTCATACATGGGATTTTAGGGCCCATGTGACTTGACTAATATACTTTGAACACATTGAATGTCCAAGGGAGGTGTCTTATATGTTGGGTAGAGACCTAGGAAAGTTACAAGCATCATGACTACTTTATTAATATAGTAATTTGGTGATTTTGGTGAAACAAAATGACCATAATACATTCCTATTTTATTAGAAATCCACATTGAGGGTATGTGGGAACCTATAGAACTACATCCATAATCAAGTGACACCCACACAAAACACACATTACAGAGTTCAATTTAAAAAAACTTAAACAAAGAAATTCACCACATCAAGACTGACATATTCACTTGTTTCAAAATTCAAAAGATACCCAAATCCCACAAGTCTAACCGACTAAGGAAACGGTACATCCTGATAAACCTACCATATAATTCCATATAACTTCCATCATCACATCACTAGAAAATCATCCTCACCTCCAACACATTGTCACATCACCAAGGTCACCCTCATTTTCTCGTCATCACCAGCCTCTCTCCAACGTCCACCACCTCATCATGTGAACCACCGTTGTCTCTAGTGATGACTAACCCCTTTGGATCCAGAGAAATAGTAAGAACCACTATCCCAAGATACACCAAAATAATCACTTCACCATCATAGACTGACGATAGATCTAGAGACCAGCCCTCCTCGTCACCGGAACTGCATCATCCATGCCTGCAAAAAACACCAATCCAAAGACACCAAAAAAAAATTCAAACTCACAAACCGAACTAGAAGAATCATCATCACTACTCTCTTGAATTCCAAAAATAAAATCACTAAACCATAAACCCAGATCAATAACTTATTCATGTCAGAATAAACAATCAATCATGAAATAACACAAAACCACTGAAGTAGGACGTGCCAGGAGCCTCAATGTCACCTCACCACACATCCCAGATCCTCAAAGGAGTCACTGCGCTAGATCTGGCTAGGATCGATGCCATAGGTTGTGTGGTTAGAGAAGGAAATTTAGTTTTTGAGAACTCCAAGTGCCTCCATCGATGAGAAGTAGAAACATAGAAGCAGAGAAAATAAAAACAAACCATCTCTCATAGCACCTGGAAACCATCAGCCATAGAACCACAAAACCCAAAGTCTCATTGTAACCACAAAACCATCTCCGACCACGAGAGGTACTGAGTTTCCCGAGGCCACATAAGGGTTATAGTGACCTAGGTCTTCTACATCACAGAAGCATCGATGGGAATAAAAAATCATAAGGAAGAAAACACCCAGAAGAGAATGTGGGGACATTGAATAGTATACCGCCACTGCCAAGAAGAGCCTTGGAAACCCTAGGGGGAAGCTGAGAGTAGAGAGGACCCGGTGGATGGTGTTCCATCTGGGTAAAAATAAAACTAATTAAATAATCCATGATAAATTCCACACTACCATAATTAGGGATTATCTATAATTTTCTAGAATGGATTGTGGTCTTATTCTATATAAAAATTAGAAATTATAGGTCAATTGGGTTGATATGGTTGATCATTGGAGGATCTATCTAACAGAGGAAGATGATGCATGATATTGCTCCTTGCACTATGGGGATGTATAAGTGATGAATCTCTGGTTTGGAGAAAGATAAATGGTTGTAATATCATGAGATGACTTTTGATCAGATTTATGCTCATTGTGGTTTATGGGTTTTGTTAGTAGTAATCTTGATAAAATGGTTTTGTGTGATTGGTGGATAATGTATATTTGTGACCTAAAGAAATAAGATGTTATGTGGCTAGAAAGTCAAAATTATTTTCATTTGGAACTTTTATATCAGTGATGAAGGTGGGAAATAGATAGGAGAATCTCTCTATTCAGTAGGGGAGCATAAGTTTGTGGTAGCATGGTATTATGTTCAAGGTTATTCATAAATTTTCTCCTTAATTCTTCATAGATTATGAGTCAATATCTTGTTTTCTATAGGAGGAATTACACTCATTTATCATGTATTTATTCACTTAGTTTATGTCTCCCATACATTTTTATGTGAATACGAAAGTGGAGGTTGTCAAGTATATGCTTTCTCTAGGAGGTAATCCTCAAGGGAGTGTCCATATAGGCCTTTTTAAGAGTATATACCGATTATTTTGATCATTATTATCTATATAGTTGTTGTTTTGACTAGTGGTAAACCAACATAGATAGACCATTACATGAATTTATGGTGAAGGTGGCTCTCGGGCACCTACTAGGGGCTTCCCATTTTCATGTTTTTTCTATAGGGGCCATGGCCACCAGTAGGATTAGTGTTGATTAGACAATGGAGGATAGTTATATATGAGTTTTCATGCCCATTTTGGGTAGCATTAACTATTTCCTTTGGGGTAGATTCTGTAGAAGGGACCATAAATTCTTGTTCAGAAGATGAGGGAAGATGGAGTTTGCAATGAGAAACATCATGATGGTCCCCATCTTAAGGTACCTTAGATAGAAAATTTATTTAGAAGAAATTAGAATGGATTCATAAGACATGGGAATAGAAATATTCATATGATGGGTGTGACATCACCGATAGGACCTATAGAGACACAATTTTTCCCGTGTAAGACTTTGAAATATTTATACATATATTTTCAAAGCCATGCGATGAGATAATGTGAAATTATGGGACCCAGTGTTCCTAGAATTAATTTGATAAATATTTTAAATATGTTTTAAATTATATATTCACTATTTAATTGTTAAAATTGGATAACTCTTAAAAGGAATATTGGATCAGAAATTTGAGACCACTATTCAGTTCAGAATGTGATGTTTACCCTAGGGGTGACATAAAATATATTAGTGCAGGGAATTCAAAAATAAAAAATGTTGGTACATGTGTTTAGTTAAAATAAGTAATTAAATATAGTTATTTTAATTTAATTAACCAAATTATATTCATATATATCTACTTAAATTGCTAATCTTTTAGGGTTACCTACATAAACCATGGGTAGATCAAGAGCGTTCTTCATCTACATCCATTGGTTAATTGAATCAGATGATAATAAATCACCGAATTGAAGAATATAAAAGAATAGTGATTACAATTACACATTTCAATAATATTTGAGTGCCTTACTCAAGAAAAATGATCTAATATCTAGGTAAGAATAGTCACTTATGTATTCTACCTCATTTGATTAAATTCTTGAGAATGATCAATCCCTTTATTTGATCTGTGCCAATTGTGATCAAGTTACTGCTCTAATGTACATAAATTATATTATTTATTCATTAGTTCTCACCTTGGAAATCCCCATTCCGTGTTGATGGCAAATAATGCTTTGACATGGTCAATATTCCTTTTTCTTTGATGCCTTTATCACCAAATGTCTTTTAATTCTTCACCATTGGCTATAGAGACATGAATTGATGTTTTTGGGAAATATCTAGACCAATAATACCCCAAGATTCATGTTGTTTTCAAGAATGAAAAATTTATTAGTGATTAAGGATGGATTTGGGGTTAAATCATGGAATAATGTGAGTTTTCTCATGTATTTTAGATTTGAGAATGACAGAAGTGATGGGATCGAGTGTATTCATGGTGGTGTGTCTTGGTTTGTACAGGATGAATGAGACTCAGTTTTCCTTCCAAAATATGCACAAAATCTTCCTAATTGAGTTAGATTAACCTTTTTCAGGAAAATATAAGGCCATATTCAAAGTATAAATGACCAGATCTAGCACACAGAGTTTTTATATAAAGTTATATAAAAATACCGACTCAGTGTCGTGTAGTTCGAAAAAATAAATGGTGTGTAACCCCTATGTTGCGGCAGCTAGGGTTTTGGGAAATAGATAAGGGTGACATAGCATGTTGTCCACATAAACACCTTGTATCCCTCATAGGGTGGACATTCCATGTGGCTGAGAACATTGTAAATACCCAATGAGGGAGGTAACATCTAGGATCACATCGTGTGTCGAAGTACATAGGCACGACCAGGGGAATGATTTGTATCGAAGTACATGTACACGGTCAGGGAGTATGGAAAGGGACAATGAGTGGTTTGGATAATCCATGTAGACCCCCTAGACATTTTTTAGTGATAAAAGGTTGGTGATCCATGTGCTAGTAAGAACACTACCATGGTATGGAGGCAGTCACACGCTAGGTGGGTCCCCTCACATGTTATTTACCCCTTGTTTCTTTTTTAGGAAACATCAAACTCTTTTATATCCCTTGTATGAACTCAGATTTTAGACTACACGTATCCTATATTTAGTTTTTTCATGTATAATGGGATGGTGCCTTCTTTTTTTGGGATTTTCTGATACTATGTGAGATTTTCTTAGTGTTAACATATTATGGTGATGCACGACAATGACAATGATCGCACAGGATCACTAGAGACCTTCCAAGTGGATCCCTCCAATGGGGAAGGGTAGGGGTCATCAATGACTAGATTGAAACTTTCTATCCACTATGGGCATGGTTCCTCAAACATATAATTGGTACCCTCCTTCGGTATAGGGTATGGGTCCTTGATGACAAGAGTGGCACCCTCTAGTCGGGTTGGCTGTGGTTCCCTGACCATCTGAGTGGCACCCTCCTACTGGGAATGGCTTGGGTCCTTGATGACTAGAGTGGACCCATCTAACTGGGTTGAGAATGGGTGCTCAACCTTCAGAGTGGCACCCTCTTATAGGGTAGTGCATGGGTCCTTGATGAGTATATTGGCACACTATAATCGAGCTGGGAATGATTCGTCAACATTCCAAGTGGAACCCTCCTATGGGGCACAGTGTAGGTCCTCGATGGCTAGAGTGTCTCCCTCCAGCCAGGCTATGCATTAGTCCACCAAATTCGAGTAGATCCCTCATGTAGGGTAGGACATGGGTCCTCAAGGACTAGAGTAGAACCTTACTACTCGGATGGACATAGGTCATCAACTTTCTATCTAGAACCCTCATATGGGGCAGGTCATGGGTCCTCAATGACTAGATTGGAACCCTACAACAAGGCTAGGAATGGGTCCTAGACCTTATAAGTGTCACCCTCCTATGTGGAATGGCATGGGTCCATGATTTATAGAGTGGAACCCTCTAGTCAGTTTGGGCATGGGTCATCGACCTTCCAAGGGGAACCCTCCTACAGGGAAGAGTATGGGTCCTCGGTCTCTTTAGAGGCCCCCTAAAACTTTGGTGGTCATGGGTCCTCGGCCATCTAAGTGGCACCCACCTATGGGGAAGGGAATAGGTCATCAATGACTAGAGTGGAACCCTCCAACTGGTATAGAAATGGTTCCTTGACCTTTCGAGTTGAACCCTTATGTGGGGTAGGGCATGAGTCCTCGATGACTATAGTGTAACCCTCCATTTAGGTTGGGCATGGGTCATCCACCATCTGAGTGGCACCATCCTATTATACCATGTCATGGGTCTTCTACCTAGATATTTTTTCCCCTCGATTATGCATAATTGTGGAGATGTGTGTCTTGGCATGGTGTTTTTCTATTTGGTAGACGCATGATATATTCATCATCTTTGATGGACATCTAGAAATGATGACACTCTTTTGTAGGATGGGATGTGAGATGGGGGTCCCCTTCTCTATCATTTGGATTTTATTTTATAGAGCATATATATATATATATATATATATATATATATATATCCATATGTAGAATTCTGTTTACTCTCTTACTTAGGGTTGAGCTATTTACTATCTATATATTTCTATTGTGCCTCTTATTGCTCCCCCTTCAGCATCTGGGGCATCATTATGGGTATATATATAATCACCCCTACAAGGTTTCTACTCATACGTGTCATGCCTCACATAGATGATAGGTAGGTCAGCAGTGACTATATAGGATATTAGAGATACATGGTTCATTGGACTGTATACAATGGTAATAGATTATAGATCATGATAGGGGATCATTCAGCACTTTTACTTTCATCTTTTTTTAGTTTGGGGAATCATTCTGGTTTTGGACATGTGTTTTTTCCTTTTTACTTTCATTTTTCACTATCGCACTATTATAAACACTAGAGGATTTCCATTTGTGGTTATCATTTTAGTTGTTGGATATTTCAATTATTATTCCCCTAAACTTCTACATTGAGATGGTCAAGTGTGCGTGCATATGTACATTAAGAAAATGCCTCCCATTTAGGACATGTCTTTTGGTGATTGAAACCTCCCCCTAGCCTATGTAGGTGAGCTTGGGGTAGTTTCCTCACGATCCCCAGTTATGGTTGGGTCATTAAATATTTGTATCATATGGGAGAGGGTTCGATTCTTTGGAAGGTGTTTGGATTAATCCCCTTTAGAGGAATTGGATGAGATTTAGAGAATAATGTTAATGTTATTTTAGAGAGACTCTTAAGTAGGGAACCTGGTGATGGTATGGATGACCAACATATCCATTAACCAAGACCTTGATTACCTTCTTGTAAACTATGAATATCAAGTCATTGATTGTAGGGACCAATTGGTATATTCATCATATTTTATTGAGTCTTTGAATTTCATTCTTGAGGAATTTTCTCATTGTATATATATGTATGTATGTATGTATGTATGTATGTATGTATGTATGTATGTATGTATGTATGTATGTATGTATGTATGTATGTATGTATGTATGTATGTATGTATGTATGTATGTATGTATGTATGTATGTATGTATGTATGTATGTATGTATGTATGTATGTATGTATGTATGTATGTATGTATGTATGTATGTATGTATGTATGTATGTATGTATGTATGTATCTATGTATGTATGTATGTATGTATGTATGTATGTATGTATGTATGTATGTATGTATGTACGTACGTATGTATGTATGTATGTATGTATGTATGTATGTATGTATGTATGTATGTATGTATGTATGTATGTATGTATGTATGTATGTATGTATGTATGTATGTATGTATGTATGTATGTATGTATGTATGTATGTATGTATGTATGTATGTATGTATGTATGTATGTATGTATGTATGTATGTATGTATGTATGTATGTATGTATGTATGTATGTATGTATGTATGTATGTATGTATGTATGTATGTATGTATGTATGTATGTATGTATGTATGTATGTATGTATGTATGTATGTATGTATGTATGTATGTCTGTATGTATGTATGTATGTCTGTATGTATTTATGTATGTATGTATTTATGTATGTATTTATGTATGTATTTATGTATGTATGTATATGTATATTCTCATCTAACCAGGGTACATCTTGATTAAATTTTCATGATGCCTCCGTGATGTTAGCCATTTGGGCTAGCAGTTCCAAATAATGATGAAAACCCCATGAGGGGTGATGACTCAGTTAATGGTTCATCCAACAAGATCCTTCCTCTAGGTCGCTAGGTAGATGTACCCCCACTTGTTGAGAATTAAATCATACCATCATAGATGGCTAAGGATGTGCACAGTCTTAGCTCACTCTGAAAGTTCCTGCATTGGAGGATACTCAGGTTTCATGGAAATCCAAATCCCCAGTGGATGATTGGCTAGAGTTAGTAGTCCATATCATCAGGCTTATCTAGAGTCCAATAGATTTATTTGGTGCATTGGATGATATCCTTTTCCATGGAGCAGATAAGTTCTAGTGGATTCTTATTTAAAAGATTCATGATGAGTCAATGCTCTCATTGCATGACTTTTAGAAGCTGATATATGGGCATAACTACCCCTCATATTTTATCTCATTTTAGATTCTAGAGATTGTAGAGCTATAGTAGGGATCGATGATAGTGGGTGAGTACGCAAAGTTGTTGAAAGAGATTATGCATTACTCCATTAACATGATCTGGGATGTTTACTTCTGAGCAAGGACATTTGAGAAGGGACCCCTTAAAGAGATATGTGTTAGTGTGGAAACCTTGTGCATCCCCACATATATCGGGGTATTAGAGAGGGAAATATTGAATGAGAGGTTCCTATTAGAGCGACTCTAGTTAGCTGGAGCTGGTAGTGGGCATCATAGAGATGATTCTTCTGTATCAGCTAGAAGATTCCAGTCGATAGGATCTTAGCACATGTGGTCTTCCCAGGATCTGGCTTGGAAACATGGTTAAGGGAACCATAGAGGACCAGAGAATCCCAAAGAGGAGAAATGATATTCTTGTGACATGAGATGTCACATAGCACAAGACTTCCAAACCATTACATGATGAGGATTGTAGACCTATAGCTCATAGAACATAATGGTAGAGGCAACACCATGATCATAGATCTCGTAGGAGGGGGAAGGGTGGTCCCTAGGGAGGTGTAGTTGGAAGAGGAGTATGTCAATATCTAGAAGGAGGAGGATATTTGGTTGGTGTATGATCCTATGATATCCTTCCACCACCACATGAAAGAGGCCCATTTCGAGCTCAAGGATCTTTCTGTTGGGGCTATGAATAGGTTAAGGCTATGCACACATACAATCTAGTGAAAAACGACTTGATTATAAGTACAATATGTGTTTATTCAACTCTTGACTTAGTATTTTCAGGCACATATGTGAGCCATTTCTTTATCTCTATACTCTTAATGTGAGATATATAGATCCTTATAGATGATTTATCCCATCATCTTCATCTTGATGTTCCTATAGTGAAGGCTTACTCTATATCTATAATCTTATGATTGTGAAATATATTGCATGGTATAGAGAGGATAACACAGGACCTTTTGGTTTTCATAATGAAACCCTATGATTTCATCTTGTGTACAAATTTTTTATCCATGGTTGGAACCCATATTTACTATCACATCAGATGAGTCAGATGCCTTCGCAAAGGTGGGAAGATATTCACCTTTATTGGTGAGAGAGATCTCATTATAGGATGAGTGGATTCTATGAGCAAGAGGATAAATACCATAATCCATCAGTTGGCAATTGTATCCCTCAGTGTATTGGGATCTTAATTAATATAGATTCCTTCAATTGCAAAGGATTATATGGGATTAGTCTAAAAAAATTTATGGGGATACCTCCGATGAGGGGAATAGTGTTTTGTATAGACTTTAATCTCATGATTACAAAGATATATTTTGTGACATATTTTATGGACACTACCGAGCTAAGGGTGAAATAGTTGTAGTTGGAGGACTATTGAGATAAGGGTTTCATCGAGACTATTGTTTTCCCCTTGGCATATCTAGTGTTGTTCGTGAAAAATGAGGATGGGATCTTACATATTTTCATGGATTATCATCACCTAAAAACCCCATGATAAAGAACAAGTATCCCTTTCCCTAGATTTATGACCACTTTGAATATCTACATGATGAATGATGTTTCTTAAAGACTGATCTTCGGTCTGGCTTCCACTATTTTAGGGTTTGTGATGCTGATATTTTGAAATTAGAATTATGATGTTGCTATAGATACTAATAGTTCATTATTATGCCCTTTTGTGTGATGAATTCCCCACCATATTTAGGGATTTTATGAACAAGATTTTATATCTATACATGGATTGGTTTTTATTTTTCTTTATTGATTCCATAATCATATACTATGTGACAATGGATGGGCATGCAGAGCACTTGAGTATGGTTTAATATTTACTTCGGGATCACCACCTTTATGGTGAGATCTCAATGTTCCAGTTTTTTATCCATGAGGTTAAATTTTTGGGTCATTTCATTTCTCTACATGGTTTATCCATATACCTAGTGAAGATCGATGTTGTTCTTTCTTGGGAGCCGTCGAATAGCATTTCATCGGTGCAGAGATTTCATATCTTGGTAAGGAACTACATGAGGTTTTTTCCATAATTATCCAATATTCTAGCCCCATTGACAACACTAACATGTAAAGGGTAGCATTTACATGGACAAAATAGTACCGTGGGGACTTTTAGGAGTTGTGGATGAGGCTAAATAGTGCTCCTATGATGAGACTAATATAGGGAAGCATGGAGTGTGTAGAGTATTGTGATGCCTTAAGAGAGGGGTTGACTATGTGTTGATACAGAGGTAAGAATTTATTGCATATGGGATGAAAAAGTTGATACACCATAACAAGAACTATATGAATAATAAACTAGAGATATTATATGTTGTCTTTTCCCTAAGGATGTAGAGGCACTATCTTCTAAGAGAGTGATTTTTGGTTTACTCAAACCATCCAATCCTAAGGTATGTATTCATATAAAGAGACTTGAACTGGAGACAACAATGTTGTTTGTAGTTCCTAAAGCACTATGACATAGATATAGTCTGTGCTATAGGGAAATGAAACAAATTATAAGATTCCCTTAGTAGGAAATCTTAGGCTAGGTTGTTATAGTAGGTTTCCGAGAAATTGGCTTCCATGCATCTATCGCTGGTAGAGCAAGAGTGTGTAACATTTCATTAGTCAATTGTGTTTAATCCTCCTATTCTTGGATGTGTGAGGGATTCATGGCTAGGAGGTACCAACTGTGTTGACTTGAATTACCATATATCGATAAAGGATTCACCAAATGGATATTCTCATGGACAGAATCACATCATCCTTTTATAGGGATGGGTGATAGTCCGAGTCACGATGCGGGAGTAGGTGATGTGAGAGTTCCAAATATATATTCTATCTATATATCCCGGTGTGTGGAAAATTTACAGAGACCTTAACTGGTTGTTTTGGTGGTCCAAAATGATGCATATCATGGATAATTTCTTCTCTTGGTGGCTCATCAATTAGAAGTCAATGGATGAGCACCATGTTTTCGAAGGATTGTTATAGCCCCTTGAGATCCCATAGTGGAAGTGAATTGAAATATCCATGGAATTTGTTATTGGAATTCCATAGACAGCAATGGGACATGATTCCAACTATGTGATAGTTGAACGACTCATGAATTCAGCACACTTTTTTCCAAATAGGGAGTAGAGTTCGGTGGAGAGTTTGGGGTTAATGTATGTACAAGTGATTATTGTCGTTCATGGGGTGCCTTGACTATCTACTCTGATTGTGAAGTGTAGTTTATGTCACAATTTTGGAGATTCCTAAGAGAGGAATTCCAGACCAAGATGTGGATGGGTACAACTATGACATCCCTCCTTTTTATTACACAACTTTACATAGCATTTTTACAAATAATGGATCTTTAAAGGCATAATGTATTAGAAAAAAGGTACATAATAAATAAAAACATAAAACATTATTCTATTACTCATGAAATGATTCTTTAAGGTTCATCATGAGAAAATTTATTGCATCTCATAACAAGGGACATACATCAAATAAAAGGGTGATATTAATGCCCAGTAAGGGATAATAAGGTATACAATATACTTGTGATCTTGAGGAATATCAATAAGAATTTGTATAATATCATAAGTGAGTGATAAAGATGAATGAAATAAATAAAATAAAATAAATCATAAATTTTAATTATGGTTAAAACATTTAATTGAGTCATTCAAAACCATATCACCATGTTTTATCCCTAATGTTTCATAAAAATTTCTAAGGTTATTCACTAAGGCATTATAAAACTTGTCATCTCTATAGATTATATTCTTTACTCAATGAATTAGAGTGTTATTAGAGAACAAAGTTAATAATTATTAACTAATTTTATCTACAAATATCATAACAAAACATATCATAAATAACATATGGAGAATAAATCAAATGGGTTTCATTTCAAAATCATTGTGTTTTAGAAGGTGCTCGAAAACAAGATCCTTTTGTCATTTTAAACAATAGAAAAGGAATTCAGGTTTGATGTATGCTAATCCAAAAATTAAATAGAAAATTTTTACATAAATTTGAATACCCTTGGTGATAAAAGGGGTTTGTTTATTCAAAAATAAAAATAATAGTATTTCTTGATAAAAAAGAGATAAATTTTGAGAAGAAAATCCAGCAGCATATCGGGTAAGAAAAAGGGTTTTAGAAAACATTAAAAAGAGAGGGTAAAGGGTATAAATTTCATAAAATACTCTTAATATGGTAAAGGTATTTATAAAAATGGATAGAAGAAAATGATATGGAAATTTGAAAGACATACCACATAAAAGAGTACCTAAAAGGAAAAGCAACGTTGAGATTTCCCTAACCTTTAATAATGACTTCTAAAACTAGAAGTTTGGGACATTGGGGGATTGATGACGCCATGGAAGGACTTATAGGGAGGTAATAATATCATAAAATAATAGTGTGTGAATTAATAATGAATGTAAACTAAGTAATGGGTGGTTATTTATAGTAAAATTGAGGGATTTTTGTATTAATTTTTGAGGCTTCCTCATTAGTAGTATTTGAAATACCATGGGCATTCGCATGGTATTTTAACATGGTATTGGACACTTGGGACACCTATTGAGTTACATTAACATAGAATAGTCGACCATAATTTTATATTAATCATGGCTACCTTATGACATAGCTATGATGTCATTAAACTTACCTAAAAACTCAAATTGTATTTTTACTATTAAAAAAAACAAAAGTATTTTATAAAATTATCATAAATTCACCCTAACCTAATATCTATGTTGAAAATTCAATAATGAACTCCATTTTATGAAAATTATTTTTTGAATATTATAAATTTAATTTTTATATAAAATTATTATTTACTATAAAATACTAATACATAACTAATAATTTTTAAAACATTTATTTACATATACTATAATATAGGTATAACACAATACCATTTAAGATGCCTAA
This sequence comes from Viscum album, assembly GCA_963277665.1. Classification (NCBI taxonomy): domain Eukaryota; kingdom Viridiplantae; phylum Streptophyta; class Magnoliopsida; order Santalales; family Viscaceae; genus Viscum; species Viscum album. The sequence goes on along the minus strand of OY728145.1, from coordinate 1,076,595,108 downwards.
ATTATATTTATACATCCTCAGGTTAGGTTAATATTCCATTGGTTATTTTACTATTTATAATGGTAGCATTACTATTCAAAAGGGTCATTTTACTATTTACCAAAAAATTAAGTCGATCCTATCAAACATTAAATATCTTAATAATTGCAACCTTTTATGTCCATTTTTCAATAATAATTTCATTGAATCAATTATTTAATTTATAATAATTATTTAAATAAAAAATATAGTATTTTTTACTATTAATCAAAAATATGAATCTTCTTAGAAAAATACTCAAAATTCACCATAGATTAATTCTGACATTTGAAATTAAAAAATGATCTTAATTTAACCACAATAAATTTCTAAGTATGAGAAATATCTGAAATGTAATTTATCAAATTTGAATTAATTAAACATATATTTTATTAACACAAACTATTCATAAAATATAAATGATGAAATAAATTTTTTTATTAAAAAAAGGGATTACCATTTAAGTAAATAGGGCTATGACACATATCTCAAAAAAACACCTGCATATGACCTAAGGTTAAGCAGTGTGATGGTGATGGACATTGGGGGAGGCTTGGATAATATTTCTCGACTAGTAATCTCCACTAACTTTAACTTCTTTCATATGTGATTTAGTTCAATATTTACATGTTAAATATTAACTTAGGCTTGGTCAAGATTGAAGCTCGGTGACGTTACCACCTTCCAAGCTCTGACAGATGGGCTTCGCAAGACCCGATTCTACTGGATGAGGCCATCGACTATTCTTTTTGAATTAATTATCCTTTATCATTTCTATTTATAAAAAATAATCATAACATTATTAGTATAGTTTTCAATAGTCATATGGGAGAATGACCATAATTGATTAATGTTCATATAATGGTCGAAACCCAGTGGCCACATTAAAATATACTTATATTATTAAAAGTGGGATATATTTTTTTTGGTAATATAATACACATTTTACAAAAAACAAACAATATTCGAAAAGATCAGGACATTAAATTCTTCCCCCTTGGGAAATTTCATCACAAAAATTTCATCCTATTCCCTCAGTTGATAAAATGTGAAGGTACTTCTTCCTAATTGTTTCCTCTATTTCACACATTGCTTCTTCATATTTTTAGATCATCCACAAGACATTAACATGGTGGGTAGTCATGTTGCATAGAGCCATGTCCCTATGGTCCAAGATCTCCACCAACTACTCATTATAATAGAGGTCATGTTACAGTTGTACCATCTCCAGATAAAGTACATGTGAAGGGTCAGGTATGTACTTCCTCAAGAGAGATACATGGAAAACATCATGAACATGAGATAGGATTGGTGTAAATTAAAGCAGATAAGTCACAGATCCTATGTGATCAAGGATTTCATAGAGGCTAATGTACTTAGGAAAGAGCTTCCCTTTCTTCCTAAACCTCATCACTCTCTTCCAAGGTCAAATTCGAAGGAATTCATTATCACCAACATCAAACTCAAAGTCTATTCGATGGTTGTCATATAACTATTATGTCATCTATGAGAAGATGTTATGTGTTGTTGGATGGAATTAACCTTTTGGTCATATATTTCATAAGATCAGGCCTAATAATCTCTCTCTCACCAAATTCATCCCAACAAGTAGGATTTCTAAATGACTTCCCATATAGAGCATCATAGGGTTCAATTTGAATAATTGAATGGTAGCTTTTTTTATATGAGAACTCAAATAATGGTATATCTTGATCCCATCCACTAATAAATTCCATCATTCATGTTTTCATCATGTCCTCGTGTTTCTGAAAAATATTTTCATATTGGCCATTTTTTTGGGGGTGACAGGCCATATTGAAATTCAATTCAGTACCAAGAGCATGTTGAAGACTCATCTAGAATTTTGATGTGAATATTGGATCACAATCTGATACGATAGATAGTGTAACTCTATATAGCCTTACCACTTCCTTCCTATATATCTTGGTGAGTTGGACAAGTGATAAATATTACTGAATAGAGATTAAATGGGCAGTATTGGTAAGATGGTCTACTATAAACCATATCGTATTATTTCCTTTGGATTTTCTTAGGAGACCAGTGAAAAAGTCTATAGTGATATTTTCCCACATCCATGTTGGTATGGGAAGTGGTTGTAATACCCATTTATGAATTTTCCATCCTAACATCAATTATTGACACACTAGGCACCTCATAGTGTAGTTGGAAATATGCCTTTTCATGTTATCCCACCAATAATGATCATGAAGGTCCCTATACATTTTCATTCTTCAAGGATGTATATAGAAAGTAGAATTATGAGCTTCATCCAATATCTCATTCATTATTTCTGAAATAGATGGAACACATAAACTTGTGAAAAATTCCAATACACCCTCTTGATCAATATTGAACTCCGGAAACTACCCATTTTCTACAGCCTCTATCTTCTTCTATAAAAAAGGATCTTATCTTTTATATTTCTTGATCTTATCTAGTAATGATGGTTGAGAAATCATTTGGGATAGGCTGGATGATGTCCCTTCCCTTAATATTCCCATGTCTACTTTTACTAGGTTTTCGATCAAAGGATCTCTTTGAATCCTCATCATTGCCAATACAACAGGGTCTTTCCTACTTAATGCACTGGCTACTTTTTTTCTCTTTTGGTGATAAATAATTGAACAATCGTAGTATTTATGAAGTTCCAACCATCTCCTCTATCTTCTATTCAATTTATTTTGTGTGAAAATATACTTCAAACAATGATGGTCTATGTATAAATCACATTTCTACCCATAATAATATTGCCTCCATATGTTTAGATAAAAAACCCCACATCTAGCTCAAGAACATGCATATGACAGTTCTGCTCATGAGGATTCATCTATTGAGATGCATAAGAAATCACCTTTACATTTTTCATGAGGCCACTCCCAAGACCTTTATGTGATGCATCACTAAAAATAACAAATCCATCTATGATAGAGGGTATAGTTAACAAGGGTGCAGTAACCAATCTCTTCTTAAGATCTTGGAAGCTTTCCTCAAATTCCTTAGTCTAAATGAACTTGACCCCTTATCATGGTAACTTGGATAATGGATTATAAATTCATGAAAAGTATTTCAAAAACCTCCTATAATATTCTGTTAATCCAAGGAAACTAAGAATCTCAGTTATTTTAGTAAGATGAGGCCACTCCTCCACAACCCTTGTTATGGTAGTGTCAACTGAGATTCCTTCATTGGTTACAATGTTCCTCAAGAAAGAAACTTGTTGAAACAAAAATTCATATTTTATGAACTTTCTAAATAACCTCTCCTTATTTAAAGTTTTCAATATAACCATTATATAATGCTCATGCTCCTCAAGACTTTTGGAATATATTAGAATATAATCAATAAAAACTACCATAAAGTAATCAATGTAGTACTTAAAGACTCTATTCAACAAGTACATATAAATAATAGGAGCATTAGTCAAGCTAAAGGGAATAACAACAAACTCATAATGCCCATATCTTGATTAGAAGGTGGTCTTTGGAATATCTTGTTTCTTAACCCCCAATTGATGATAACTATGAAAAATATAAGTCTTAGTGAAGAAATGATCCCCAAAAATCTTGTCAAATAAATCATCAATTCATGGAAGACGGTACTTGTTCATCACTCTGCTCCCATTAAGTTCTCTATAATCAATGCATAACCACATTTATCAATCCATATTCATCACAAATAGAACTTGTGCTCCCCAAGGAGACACTCTTGGCCAGATAAAATCTTTCTCCAAATTATCTTGGAGTTGTTTCTTTAATTCCTCCAGCTCCACATTTTACATTCTATACAAGTTTTTTGGTATTGTCTTGGAACCAGGAAAGAGTTCAATTGAGAACTTTTCCTCTCTTTCTAGGGGAGGCCCAAGTAAATTTTTAGGAAATAAGTCAATGTATTTTTAAATGATAGGGATAACCTCTATTTTCATACTTTAATTTCCTTCTTCACCATCACCGATCATTCCCATAATGAATAATATGTGTGGTTCTTCATGAAAAATCTTAGGTTGAGATATCTCTACTTTGAAAACAAATTCAGATTGTCCATTCAAGACTAATGAGGTTTCCTTGATTCTACAGTTGATTTTATTATTATACATTGAGATCCAGACCATCACTAATATAATGTCAAATTACAAAATGGGGATGACTACTAGATTTGGGACAATATTATTCACTCCAAAGTAAATACTAGAGTTTATATACACTATTGATGCTTGGTTAATCCTTCTAGAAGTCTTGAATGATAACTATACCTCTAGAAGTTCAGATATTTATTCTATATCCTTTGAAAACATAGAGTAATTAATGGAATGTGTAGAAAAATAATAATAAAAAGTACTTTCTAGAATTGAGAGAAAAACAAGAGTATCTTCCACTACATAATTTGGATCATCAAATCTAGCTGTCATGACAGAAAAAGAACGACCATGATACATTAGCCTATGTTGAGGTTGATGGTGATTCCCCTCCACTTCCATCGAATTTGGACAGTGATTGGAAAAGTTACCAAACTATCCTCACTTGAAGAATTAAACTTCAGGTAGGGCCAGTACCATCTTACCATTACCTTTAGTATTGATAATTTGAGGTTTCACCTCATTATGACAATTTTGGGAAATATGGCCTTCTCTTCCACACTTGTAACACTTCCCACTCCAGATCTGGCAGTTCCCCAACTACTTCTTCCCACAATTGTTACATGTGGAATGTTGCACTATCTTTACTTATCTTCGTTGGTTAAATTTCCTCACCATGTTTGGCTCTAGAGATCTCTTCTTCTCATTAGATTTGTGTGACCATTTCATCTCACTGAACTCCAGTTCAACCTACATAGCACTTTGTCTAATTTTCTCATAGCTATCATAGTCGTGGTTGGATAAATTATTCCATAGATGAGGTATTAGTCCACTAAAAAATCTTTAATACTTCCCATTATGATCCATGAAAAGTCTAGAGGTATAATGGGAAATTATTGTGAATCTCATCTCATAGCTTCTAATAGATTTATTCTCCTTATTCTGCAGTTTAAGGAATTCATTCTCTATTTTTTTCTCATAGAATGAGGGAAATACTTATTAAAGAAGATTCCTCATAACTCTTTCCACTCCATAACTTCAATCTCCCCTCTTTTGTCTCATGTTTTTAATCATTTCCCACCATTGATCAGCTTCTCCCTCTTAACGGTACACAGCCAGAGTGACTTTCTCTTGTTCTGAACAACGATATACTGAAAAGATATTTTCTATAGAGCTTAACCACTCCTCTACAATCAATGGGTTGGTAGATCAACTAAATGTTGGTGGTATTTGATGCATAAATGAATCAAAAAATTTCCCCTTCATGGTAAAACTAGTCTCTTAGTTTGATTGATTTTATTTCTCATAACATGATTTAGTTGATTCTTCATTCTCATAAAGGTTTCCAATCCGACTTCCATTGGAAGGTTGTCCAGTATTGGTCCGTTGCACTCACCACTAATGTTGTTTCTCCTATTTCCCACCATTTCTAAAATAATAATACCTTAGTGAGAAACATGTTTCATTTAGTAATATTATAATTATAAGGGAATTTTATGTCATATTATGTCGAGCATAAATATTTTATTAATTTAAAAATAAATAAATTTTCTATAAATACTTCATAATGAAGCATAAAAAGCTTGTGATTGACCAAACATATCAATGGGACTGTCAAACCAGGAGTGAATAAAGGCATGTTGTCATGTACTAGTTCCCATTTGAGTCAATCTCAAAGAGGTGTTTTTCAGTTTTACCCTTAAATACATCTTTTCAAGAGCCACATCCACTTGTTCGTATCCAAACATGGATTTATTTTTTCGGAAACCACTTAAATAATATTTTTTAAAAGTAACAGTAAGTTTTTCTATATTTAACATTTTCTCTAGGGTTTTTATTAATGGTTAAAAATCATAATTTATTCAAATAAATAAACTATCCATTGATAACAACTATGGTATCCTGCTTTTATTACATAACATTACCTATAATTTTATAGACAGATGTTATTTTAAAGATTAATGTATTAGAAAAAAGGTAACTAATTAATGAAAAAATAAAGCATTCCTCGATTCATCATCAAAGGCTTCCTCAAGGTTTATCATAAGTAAATTTACTACATCTCATAACCTAGGGACATTCATCAAAGAAAAGGGTGAGCTTAAGGCCCAATAAGGCATAACTAGGGAAATAATTTACTTATGATTATGGGGAATATCAATAAGACCTTGAGGAATATCATAATTACATGATAAAGAATCATATAATAATAAATTTTCATGAGTCATAAATTTTAAATTTTGCTACATAATTTAATTGATTCATTCATAATTATATCACCAAGGGTTATCTCTGAGGTGTCATAAAAATTAAAAAGGTTATTCACCAAGGCATCATTAAATTTGTCCTCTATAGAGATTAAAATTTTTAACCAATGAATTGAAGAACTATTAATAAACACACTAAATATTTCAAAATTAATGAGAGCCACAAATATTATAATAAAACATATCATAAATAACTCATGCATAATAAAATAAATGAGTTTTATTTCAAAATCATGGTGTTTTAGAAGGTTCTTAAAAACAATATCCTTTTTCATTTTAGACCCATATAAAAGGAAGGTGGATTTAATGAATGATAACACCTAAATTAAATATATTATTTTAAAATCTATGTGAATATCCCTAGATAAGAAAGAGTTTTGTATATTCAGAAAAATAAATAAAATATTTTATTGATAAAAAAAGAGAAATTTTGAGATGCAAATTTGGCAGCATAATGGGTATGAAACATGGTTTTAGAAAACATTAAAAAGAGAGTGGAAAGGGAATAAAATTAATAAAATACTCTTAATATAGTAAAGGTATTGAAAAAAATGGAAAGAAGAACATGATATGGAAATTTTAAATACATACCAGATAAAAAAGAGAACATGAAAGGAAAAGAGAAGTTTTGATTTCCCTTACCTTGAATATTAACACCCAAATCTTGATGGTCCGGACCATAGGGGATTATGAACACCTTGGGAGGAATCCTTGTGTGGTAATAATATCATAACATCATGGTGGATTAATTTTTAATTAATGGAAACAAAGGAATTGTTGGGTATTTATAGCCAATGTGAGAGATTGTTTTTAATTTCTGAGGACACCTTATTAGAAGTATTTGAAAAACCATGGGATTGCCCAAGGTATTTTCCCATGGTATTGGAAAATTGGGACACCTATTTTGTTACATTAACACATAATAGTTTTCCATCATTTTAAATTTATCATAACATCATTATGACATATCATGATGTCCTTAAACATATCGAAAAACTCATACCATATTTTTACTATTCATGAAAAACTAATGTATTTTTTAAAATTCTCATAAATTTACCCAAACCTAATATTGATGTTTTGAATTAAAAACCGAAACCCATTTTATTAAAAAAATTATAAACATGATAAATTTAATTTTTATGTAAAATCATTATTTAAAATTAAAATACTAATACTTAATTAGTAATTTCTAAAACATTTATTTACACATACTATGATATAATTTTATCAAATTACCGTATGAGAATCCTAAATTATATTTATACACCCTTAGGTTATGTTACTATTCTATTAGCCATATTTCTATTTATAAGGGTAAAAATACTATTTTAAAGGGTTAAGTTACTATTCACCATAAAATAAGTTGATCCTATAAAACTCTAAATATCTTACTAATCGCAACCGTGTATTTATATTTTTTTAAAATCATTTAAATGAATTAATTATTTAGTGTATTATACTTATTTAAATGAAAATATTGTATTTTTTACTATTCATCAAAAATATTAAACCTATTAGAAAATTAATAAAAATTCACCATATATTAATTTTGAGATTTAGAATTCAAAAATGATGTTTATTTTACCAAAATAATTCTCTATCTATTAGAAATATCTAAAAATTAATTTATCCAATTTTTCTCAATTAAGCATACATTTTATTAAGAAACAATATTCATAAAACAGAAATTAAAAATTAAATGCTTTTATTAAAACAATGGGATTTAATTTTATGTTACTAGGGCCTTAATAGATAACCCCTTAAAACACCCCCATATAGTCTAAGGGTAAGGTTTGCGATGGTGATAGACTCTTGGGGCGGCTCAGATAACATTTTTCGAGTGGTAATCTCACCTAACATGATCTTCTCCCATATTAAATTTTTTTCAAACTTTAAATGTTGAAGATCATATTGGGATTGGTCAAGAGCATATCTCGGTTATGTTACCTCCTTCCCAAGATCCGAAAGATGGTCTTCATATGAACTGATTCTACTGGATGATGTCATCGATGCTTCTCTCTGTATTAATTATCCATTATCAATTATATTTATAAAAAATAATCATAATTCATTGAATATAGTCTCCAATTGTCATATTGAACAACAATCATAATTGACCAATAGTTATATAACTATCGAAAACCAATGGTAACATTAAAATAAACCCACATCAGTAATAATGAGAAATATTCTTATTGTGTAATATAATACAAATTTTCCAAAAAAATATTATTCAAAATGTTTGGGTCATTACAACAACCTTTCACCCCCGATAGATGGGAAGATTGAGCACAATATCCAGTTGTTGTGGGATTTACTAAGGTATTTTGTGTGATACTTTAACTGGAGATGGGAGAATCAATTTTCTTTGGTAGAGTTTGCATATAACAATATATACCAAACTACTATCAGCATGGGACCTTTTGAGGACCTGTACGGGATACCCTATAGGTCACCCTTATTATGGGAAGAGATTGGAGAGGCATATCTTGTGGGTGCATAGCTGGTGTAGTTGATGATGGAGAAGGTCCAGGTAATCCATGAGTAGATAAGGAAAACTCAAATATAAAAGATATATTATGAATATCATTATTGTAGGTCCTTGGAGTTCGAGAAAGGAGACCATATTTTTCTAAGAGTTTCACCATGATGTGTATTTTGAAGATTCATCTAAGGATTCAAGTGATCCCTAAGATTCATCCAGACATTGGAGGTCATGGAGAGAGTTGAAAAGGTTACATAGCTCCTCACCCTACACCCATAATTGGATCGAGTTCTTGATGTCTTACACCTGTCGTAACATAGGACATATGTTCATGGCCCAAAAAAACTCTTTGATTGGGGAAATCTAGACATCATGGAAATAGATACTTTTTCAAAGAACCCAGTGGCAATCATTGATCTACAAGAGAGGACCCTATGTGGACAGACCATCCCCTTGTTACGTGTTCTATGGCAGAAAAGACCATGTTGGAGAGCTCATGAGAGCGGTAGAGCCATATGCCGACAAAGTATCACAAGGTTATTATGTAGCTTTTTTATTTTGGTGATGAAACTATTAAAGGATAGAATGATGTAGAGGCCCTATTTTTAATTGAAATACTTTGAAATATTTTTATATATATTTCCAGATCCTTGAGCTAAGGTGGTGTGCGATTCTAAGGCCTATTTTTTACAAAATTAATTTTCTAAAAATATGAAATATATTTTATATTACACACATATTTTTACATAATGAAATTGGATTGACTATAAAATGGAATGCCAGAGCAGAAATTTGATATGACATTTAAGTATGGAATACATTGTTTACTATAGGCATGAGCTAAAATGGGTAGGCGTGAGGCGTTCGGAGATAAAAAAAATTGTGGGATGGTTTAGTCAAAATAAATTATTAAATTTACTTATTTAAAGTGAATTAACCTAAAATAATTACTATAAATCCACCATTGTGGGGAATCCTCTAGGATTACCTGCATTAAACCTAGGAGGATTGAGGGAATTATTTCCCTCATTCTATTAGTGAATCGAATCATATGATGACGAGTCTCCAAAATGATGCAGATTGGTGCATAGAAACTACAATGACCCCTCTCAATTCTAGTCGATCGTGTTCTTAAATGAATAATGATCTAGACTCATGGTATGACACGTAATTTGTGGGTTCAACCTAATTTTATTAAATTATAGAGAAATATCAATCCCTTGCTTTGATCTCTGTCAATTGTGGAAAATTACATGTTCCCATGTGTTGAAATTATATTGATTATTCTTTTTTTCTCACTGTATATATTTCTATTCAGGATCATTGGCCAAGAAAGCTTGTAAAAGATCAATAAATCATTGTTTTTTATGATTTTATCCTAAACTTTTTGGGTGTTATTCACCATTGGGATATGGTAACATGGCTCAATGTGGTCGAGTGGTATCTAGCCCGATCAAACCCCAAAATTCATGACGGTTTCACGTAAGAAAGACTGATTGATGGTCAAGGATGGAATTGGGGATGAATCATGTTATAACATGTGTTTTATACATGGATTTAGGATCTGAGATCGATAGTGGTGATGATATCGAGTAGAGGCATGGAAGTGTGTACATGTTCACATGAGAGAAAATGAGACTCAGTTTTCCAGCCAACAGATGGCTGAAATCCACCATCATGATTTAGATCCAGCATCTTATGGAGGGTACAAGGATGGATTAAAAGCTAGAACAACCAAACTAGGACCCATGATACTGGATCTAGTGTTCTAGAAAAATTCATACTATATTCCATGTAGTTTGTAAGAATTCATGGTGTGTCACCCGTATGCTGTGGATACTAGGGTGTTGGGAAAACAATAAGGACTGAATGAAATGTAGGCCACCTACACAGTGTGTATCCACCATCTAGTGGACATTCCATGATGCATAGCACATGGAAAATACCCTATGTGGCAGGGAATGTCCCGGAACATGACATGTACTAAAGTACACGGGCACAAAAAGGTGCACGATGTGTACCAAAGTACACGTACATGGCCAAGGATCATGGGTAGGGACCCTGAATGGATTTGAAACACCATGTAGACCCCCTACATTCTATGTAATTATACATGGTTAGTGATATTTGTGTTGGAAAGGAAACATCCAGTAAATGGAGTGGGACAAAAAAGGGTGTGGGTCCCCTCACATATCATGTACCCCTTGTTTTGTTTTTAGGGAAATTAAACATCTAATATATCCTTTAGTTGAACACCAATTTTGGAATGTGATTATCCAATCATTAGGGTTTTTACACGTATAATGTGATAGTTTTCCTTGTTGCAGATTTTTTTGATACGATGTTATATGTTATGTGAATGATGCTTATTTATGTAATTCCTGATGACTACAGTGATCACACAGGATCACCAGAGATCTTCCGAGTGGCACCCTCCCACTGAGTTTGGTTTGGGTCCTTGATGAATAGAGTGTAACACTCCGGTTGGTCTGGGAATGGTTCCTTCACCTTATGAGTGGCACCCTCCTACATGGAAGACTGTGAATCCTCAATAACTAGTGTGCAACCCTACGATCGGGCTAGGAATGGGTCATCGACCTTCCAAGTGGAACCCTCCTATGGGGTAGGGAATGGGTCCTCAATGACTAGAGTGGTACCATCCAGTAGGGCTAGGATGGGTCCACAACCATCTGAGTGTCAACCTTCTATTGGGGCAGGGCATGGGTCCTCAATGACTAGAGTTGAGCCCTCTAGTCGGGCTAGGCATGGGTCCTCGACATCTAAGTGTCACCCTCCTACAGTTTAGGTCATGGGTCCTGGATGACAAGATTCTCCCCCTCCCTCCGAGATAGTCATGGCTCCTCATCCATCCAAGTGGAACTCTCATATGGAGAAGGTAATGGGTTTTCAACAACTATAGTGGCACCCTCTAGCTTGGCTGGGCATGGGTCGTTGACCATCTGAGTATCACCCTCCTGTTTTACCAAGGCATCGATACAAAACCTAAATATTGTTTCCCCTCAAATGTGTAGAAAATATGCATCGTTTGGATGGGATTTGATGTTTTATATTGTGAACATGTGTGATAGTCTGGTCATATTTGATAGGCTTCTAGAAATGAGGGCACTCTTTCTGTGTCTGGGCTATGAGATAGAGATCCCCATCTCTCCCATTTGGGTTTCTTTGGCTTTGTCATATATATCCATGGGTTTGATTCTCTTTACTCTATTACATAGGGTTGATCTTTTTATTATCTATATATTCTTATTATATAACTTACTACCCCCTTTATCTTTCATGGTATCCAATATGGTATGTATATAATCACCCATACATGGTCTTGTACCACACGTGTAATGTCTTATAAAAACAGAGTATAGGTCTATAGTGACTAAAGAGGTGATTAGGGATACATGGTGAATTGGACTGCTTTTTTTTGTTAGAGATTAGAGACCTAGAGTGGGGCTCTCTCATCATATTTAGTTTCCAGTTTTATCAGGTTGGGACATCTTGTTGGATGGGTGTTTATTTTTTCATTTTTACTTTAAGTTTACACTGTCATACTTCTATACACCCCAGTGGGATTTCATGTGTGGTTATTATTATATATGTTTCATATTTTTATTATTATTCATATGCACTTCTACAATGATATAGTCCTTTGTGTGCATACAAATAAATTAGGCAAAGGAATCCCAATTATAATATACCTTTTGTTGCTTATTACCACCAAGAGCTTATGGAGGCAGGTTAGGGATAGTTGTAGCTTGAGCCCTAGTTATGGTCAGGTCATCACATGGACTGTTGTTGTCTAATGTATGATTATATTATCATCTACCATTTTCCCACTTGTTTGATCTATTAACCTCACACTCCTCTCATTCCCTTATTCATTCTATGATTTTGGACTGGAGGTGGAGATATTTTTCATGCCCATGGTGTTATTTACTCTAGATGGAGGTCAAACTGAAATGTTTAATGTCTTTACATGATATTAATTAGTGATTTGGAAACACCAACACATTTCATATTTTTTTCTATAGATCCAACCATATGTTATTATCCTTGTTATGTAGTATTTTAATTTCATTTATGGAGTCATCGATTGATTCCAGAGGAGATATTTTCTTTTCAATGTGGAGGGCCAGTGAGTTGCATTCATTGGCATGATGGGTTATTAGATGAGTGTTAGAAATTTGGATACTATGTTATCTCAGTTGGAGGAACTATAAGTGTAGAATTAGGTAAAATATTCTCCTAGAGGTTTTAAATAGTTTCTTGAAGTTTTATAAGATGATATTATGACTGTACCCTTCATTGGGATGTTGATTTTGGGATAATTTTGCGACCAGGTTCATCACTGATTCTATTCCCAGTTAATTTAATGGCACCTATAAAGATTCTAGAGTTGAGGTTGTATATTTATTATATGATATATCGGGGTTTCATACAACAATTTGTATCTCCTAATGGAGCTCAAGTATTTTTCTTCAAGAAGTAAGATGGTTGTCTATTGAAGTCGGTTGATTATCAATGGTTGAATCAGGTGATAGTCAAGAAATATTAACCTATTCTATGGATTGATGATATATTAAACATATAGAAGGTAGCCTATTGGTTATCAAATATTGACTCATGGATTGGATATATCCAGATTTGGATAAAGGATGTAATAACTTGAATATTTTCTTTAGGTGAAGGAATTTTCACATTGAGTTCATAGTCATTACAACTGATTCCATAAACCAACTGTCTATAATCCTTGGGCTCAGAAACTCAATGTTTAAAGAGTTCTAGGACCAGTTCATTATCATGTTCATTAATGAAATATATATCTACATGAATCCTTAGGGGGATAACACCAATCAACTTAAAGGTTTCTTTTATGTTCATTTACATAAACATAAATATGTGAAAATATCAATGTTTAAGTTGAAGATGAAAATGGAGTATTTTCATGGGTCTTAATAAGGGGTTTTTTTGCACCCATTGAATGTTTCTATAGTTTTTTATTGGGAAGAACCCATGAATGTTGAAGAGGTTCATATTTTCATTGTTATTATGGGTTATTATGATAGGATTGTGTACGATTCTTATTGGGTACCGGTTCCACTAATGAAATCGACAATCACTAGAATTATATATGTACTAATCAGTTCCTGTCAACATTCAGCTATCTGAAGGAGAACCTGAAAAGTTACCTAGTGTTTCTGTTTTTAGAGGAACGTGTGATATTTGAGGTTTTTTTTTGACATATCCAATATTTTTTTGGGATTAATCATGATTCAATAGAGGGAAGTGATCTCTTATTATGAAATGATGTTACATCTTGATGAGAGTAACTATGACACCCATGATCTAGAGTTATCAGCAGTTGTGTTCACGCTAAAGGTGTGATGGAAATACCTCATCAAAGAGTTCATTGTGCTTTTTATTGACCATAAGATCATGAAATTTGTTTTATCTCAATGGGATCAAAATCTAAACCAATTTAAGACAATGGAGTTTTTATAGGATTACAATATTGTGATATCACATACCCATGGAAAGGGGAATCTAGTTATTGATGTGTTGAGTTGGATGTCCATATAAGACATAGATTAGGAATCTAAGGATATTTGTATAGGTATGATGGATCTTGTTGTGATACAGCATGATTATAAGGAAATTATAGATAAATGTTTTATTTACGAGATGAAATTGTAGACATCTCTAATGATTCATGTGTAGGAGTCTCAATGGGTATACTCAGAGGAATATAAGATTAATGACCAACTTGGGCCTGGTGATGGTGTAAAGGTATTTTTATTGTATAGTTAGAAATTGGTGTTATGTTGGGGAGGTTGTTTTTTCTATTTTTAATGCATGATAGAGTTCTCTATAACATTCATAGCTCACCCCTAGTGGTATATCATTGCATAAATAAGTTGTATCACGGCCTGAGGAGACAACATTGGTGTCCATGTATGAAATGGTTTGTGTAAGAGTTTGTGGTGATGTTTCAAGTTTGTTAGTACATGAAATCTGAAAACCAAATTACTGATGGATTTCATCCATTGAATATACTCAAATAGAAATGGGAGGACATCTCAATGGATTTCATCATCAATATACCCCCAATAACCCTGAGGATGTGATACAGTTATTGTGATTATGGACAAGATGATGTTCTTGGACCACATTCTAATGATTTGTGAACTAAGTGTTGTGGGTATTTTGGTGAATAAGTATATAGAGGATTTGGTTTGGACTCATGATGTATCTTGTACGATCATATTAGATTGAGATCCTCAAATTACCTCATGTTATATGAGGGGATTTCATCTTTCCTTTGTCTCCCAGTTGTGACGTAACACATATTTTCACCCTCAGATTTATGGGAAAATAGAGAGGACCATCCCCACAATGGATGATATATTGTGATCTTGTGTCTTAGAATTTGGAATATCATGGGTAAATAACATTAATTTCATTTATTATTCCTATAAAAACAGTTATTTATTTTTAATTAGAATGGATCCATTGTGGTATTGTAAGGAAAATTGTTCTTTTCTCCCTTTTGATATACAGAGGATGGAGAGTTAGCAGTTCTGGGACCTGAAGTAATATAGAACCCAAATAATAAGATATAGATTATCCGAGAGTGGATCAAGTATGTTCAAGACCATTGTAAGTCCTACACTGATCATAGTCATATGAAATTATAGTTTGAGGTCGGATACCATGTGTTCTTTAGGGTTTCCCCTCATCATGGGTAGCAGAGGTTTGGTATAGTGAGTAATGTTTCCCCCCAATTCATTGGGCCTTTTGAGGTGTTATAGAGAAAAGGTGATGTTGAATATTGGTGGTTTCTTCCAATATAGATAGATACGGTTCACGATGTCTTCCACTTGTCCCACCATCATTGGTGTCTTCCTAATAACTCCAATGTAATTGAATTTTTATAGAAGGATATCAAGGACAATAATATGCTCATAGAGATACAAGTATAGATACCAAATTTATGATAGAAACTGTTTTTTAAAATATACATCCCCCCGATTCATGTTCAGTTGAGGCATGGTATCATGAAAAATATTAAACGTGAGTGTGAGATATAGATTCATGCCCAAAACCTAGAGTTGTTTTTAGTATTCCTTGTTTATTTATTTATTGATGATATGATGTTTAAATATTATTGATATATATATTTTCTTTATTTTTTTACTTACTATTGGTATGTAATTTGGATTCATGTTTTTGAAGTGGTTAAAAATTCATGTTAGACATGATTCGTTAGATTTTTGACAGGTTTTAAAACAATGTGGGAGAGTTGGTTCCACTAAATGTCAGAAATATTCATATATGGAGGGATAGTTTCTTGGATTTTTTTCATGGGGAAATTCTGTGTGATGGATTAGGGGATATGATTAGGATGTGTAGAGGATGAAATGGTTCTAAAAACATTAATGTGGAAGAGATGTGCATTGGGTCTAGTGTGGGTTGTTGTGGTTTCATTTTTGGTGGAGAGTGGTGATGTAGTTGTGTGGGGTGTTTTCCAGATATTTTTTCTATGATTGATGTGTATGAAAGGTGGTAATTTTGGAGTGTAATGATATCCTTTATAGGTATCTCAATATATAGTTTTTCAGCCCCTTCCCTTCCTTTTTGTGTTTGGTATTAAATATCAAGGATGAAAATCAATTAAGATGTACTTAATGTTATATTATTTACCTTCATCATCCATTACATTTAATGTTTGGATGTTGATGGTTTCATTAGGAGGTTTTAGGAGGTTTTAATGGAGTTTAGAGATAAAATTATACTGGAACATCTGGTTTAGGATTTGAATATGGGTTTATGATGTGAGAGGATTCTCATATATTAGAGGGTGGTGATTATTGTCTTGAGGTTTCATATGGGTTTTCTATGTTTAAGTGACTCACGATGTGATAGAATAATTCATGAAAATAATTAATTCAACATTGAGGCACCATGATAATAAGTGGATGTTTTCGGGTTTAGAGTTTTAGGGGTCCACATCCTCAATCTATTCCACTTCCTAAATATGAGGGCCTAAAAAAACTCATGATGTGAATATGTGTTTCATGATGTGAATGTGTCAACACCGTACAATTTATAAATATCGAAGCCCTCCATTTTTCATTCATCCCCCTATTGTTTCCTCAAAATATTTGGTAAAGCCTAGGAACATTTAGAAGATATTCCACCCTATTTCATAAATCTTTGGCACATGTCATCTAGAGGCTATTATTTGGAAATATGATGTGAGTTACCCTCTATATAACCTTGTTTCATTTTTATCATCTTTTGAGGATTCATTCCATTTATTTTTTCATTATTAGGGTGTTTTTGGAAAATTAATTTGATAATACATGGGTGTGGATTGGATGATCTAAGGTTTTCATGTGTGGTTTTGTTATATCAGTTGTTTCTCATTCACCATCTTGTGTGTTGTAATTTAGAAAGATTAATTGATGTATAAGATCATCATTATCTCTCTATTTATGTTAATGTGTGGGGATTTCATTATTTTTTCCTTCCATAGAGAGTTATTGAGGGTCAATATAAGATGTTAATCAGATAGATCAATCTGAATTCATTAGGAATGCGGAGAAATTTCATGTTTTATAGCTTTTGTTGATATTCCTAACAAAATTAAACATTCATGTTACCTTTTCTGAAAATCAAAGTCGTTGTGATCCATTTTCATGTTGTAGTTGATATACTTGTGGAAACCAAATTGTGTTGATTATGTAATCTCTCTTTTAATACATTTATATTATCGTATATAGGGCTAATGAGTTTGTTTCCCATAGAAATATGAATTTTTTTAGAATACATATTCTATGTAATGAAGTATATTATTAAACCACTTGAAAAATCTAGATGTGTGGTAAAATATGGAAGTCATGATGTGATTTTAAATGTTGATGTGATTACTGTGAATAATTTGTGTTTATCTAAACTCTATTTAGGGATTCATCGGTGATTTTGGTTTCCATCTCGGGTTTGGAATGTTTGGGGGTGTGATGACAGGGTTGGTTGGCATGGGATATGATGTGAGATATTGATTGATAGTGGTGATGTGTGGTGGTTATGGTGAGTTTGTTGGTTTTGAGGTCATATTTCTGTGTTGTTGTTGTGGAGAGATGGGTGGGTTGTGGAGAAATGGCTTAAATTAAATAGTTTTTTGGATGTAATTGATGTGAGATGAATGAGATATTACGTTTTAGGGTTGTGTTAATTGACTGGTTAGAAAAGAAAATTAATTTTAAATGTTTAAATATAAATGATATGGATTGGAAAATGAATAATATGGGTCCAAATTTGAATATGGTAATGGGAAAGAATTGATTTTTAGTAATTGGATTAAATGATAAATGATTAGGTTGTGTTAAAGGGAAATTAAATTTCATAGTAATTATTTTTTTTATAAAATTGTAAATTTTTGAAATGGTGGAACCTTTATTTAAAAGAAGAATTGTGTGGTTTTTTATAGTGGTCTTGTGGTGTGATGAATTTAGTTTTGTAAATAGTTGTGATAGTGCTTGGGTGGTATAATGGTTGTGTTGTGGACAATGATAGTTTATTTGATGTTAACCCATAGGCTAGGTGTTAGTTGCTATCAATCTATCATTTATATTCATGTTAATTCTATATGATCCCCTATTGTGTTTGATAAGATTACCCACACCAAATATTTTTGGGTTACAGGTGTTTTCCCATAACATCTAGGATGGAGGTGAGTCAGATAGATGGTTACCCCATCTTCCCCGATCTCCCTTCTAAAGTATTAATGACACACGTTGGTGTTGGGGATTACCCAATGATGATATGGGTTGGAGTTGGAGATTACCTTGTGATAATACATGTTTTTTATATATAATATAAGGATTTTGATGATGTAATATATAGTTGGGGTCATATGTGGTGTTAGGAGACCATGGGGTTCAATTCCTTCACATTCAAGTCACCCTAATACCCTGGTTATATGAAGGCATTTTGATGTGATGATTAATGATACTCGAACTTAATAATATACTATATGGGCGGTTGGGACATATAGGGATTCATCCCAACCCATATTAGAGGTATTTGGATATGTCATAATATATTTATAGAAGGGAAAATAGCACAATATTTTTTATGTTTAGGATTAAGAGTTTCTAATCAGCGTGGAAGTAGTTGTAGGTAACGTTTTATTCGTTCACTTTTGATAATATGTTGCTATATTGGATGCATTGTTTGGTGATAATTTCATGGTGTGGAAGGTATTTTCTAGTTTACCTATTTAAGTAAATATTGGTTCTATTGTTTGTTTAGTAGTGCATCAATATGATTCTTTCAAATATTCACTAGAGACATTGGGTATGATCCTATATATTATACATGTTATACTCCCTCTATGTATATATATACTTGTTTTGGATTTCCATAAGAACATTAGTCTTTAAGATAGACATTTTTAGTTTATTTTTTGGAGTTTCTATTATGTCGCATCCATAGGACTTTTCTTTTTGATATTTATTTTGAGATATTATCGGGGTTTTGTTTATATTCCTTATACATTAATGGAAGGATTGATTTTACTTTTATTATATGTGACAATTTTTTTTCTATTTGATTTATAATATCCCCTAGTCATTACTATTATAGAGGGAAATTCCACCGAGATGTTATATTATTATACCCTTGATGGTAAATGCCATCACAAGGCATAGTAGAGGAAAGACACATGGGTCATTATATCTACTCCATTATGGTCGACCCAAGAGGGGTACTGTTGGTGGGATGGGGCATTTTATAACTTACATTTAATTAATTTTAATGTATATTGATTTTTTAATCATGTGAGTATGGACTAAACTAGATTTCATAAACTAAACATCATAACCCTCCCATACCATTTATGTTTACCCCATTTAAATCTATTATTTTTTTATCCAATATTAATTTAAAATTATTCTTCCTAACAAGTAATTGTTTTCTATTTGGATGGAGCATGTTTTGAAGAACATAATGAAAAATAATGGTAGTTGGAGGATCTTTCTCAGTCAATGTTGAGCATAGCCTAATTTATGATTTTTATTATCTTCACATTTAGTACAAGAGATAATAAAAATCATTATAGAGGTTTAATCTTTTAATATTTAACAGATTCATCTAAATTTTATTATATATATAAAACATAAAAAAATATACAGAGATGTTTATAGAACCTAGATTGATTGTGTGATGACAATGATGTAATGATTTCAATTTTTTAATGTATATTATAAATAATTATTATTGGATAATATATATATGTGTTAATGTCAAGAAGAAGTCTGGAGGAATTTTAGAGATTATTTTAAGAAGGATATTAAATCCATGTCTCATTGGATATATTGTAATATAATAATTTTTGAATAATTTTTATGGGATAAGAAAGAAATATTAAAACATTTTAGTAAAATAATACACAGTGATTTCTTTATTTTAATATTGGAGGTTAATTAATTGGATCAGTGGTGTTTGTTAGGGCATAAGTATTCATACCTCCAAGTCATTTCAAAATGAAGAATGAGTTTTTTTTATCGGTTTGAACATCTGATATAAACCATATTTGAAGGTATTGTTTTAAAGAATTATAAATCACACATTTATTTAACATCATAACTAGTAGGGAATAAATTTTCTAGATTCATAGTGAAATGGTATGTGTTATTGTATAGATTATTTCACTATAAATAAATGTATTTATTTATCATGGAATAATTTTTAATACCATAATGATGTTTAATTCACCGTTATTATTTTATCATGTTGTTTATATTAAATCTGAAGTCTATGATTTTTCATATTTGTATAAAAATAAAGTGCATGTTTTGTGATAAGATAATCTAATTAAAATCAATTCAATCACACAAAGATTCCATATGTAGTAAATTCATTCACATGTGTGTGTATTACAAGTTTGAGTATTTTTCAATTATTGATATATATTCAAGATTAATGATAGATTTGACATTACCATTAATTGAAGATTTGATGAAAAATATGGTGGTTACATATGGCATAAAAATTTTGATTTTTTGTTAAAATATTTTTGTATTTAATTTGAATGAAGGAAGAGCTGAGGAATAGATAAAAAACACAAAACATTTGACAAACATCTATGAATATTAATTCAGAACTATCATCACTGTCATGGAAAAAGTACATGTATGATATTTAATATGTAAGTCTAATCATGGATTTGATTATAAATATAAATATATTTATAGAATTATTTTACTGATTTCTTATGAATCATTCCACATAATAACCCATGAATCATATCATTATGCCATTGTCCTGAAGAAGAAAGCGAAGGGACTGTAAGAGTTAGTGAGACATGGATAAGTTATTGATATATTCATAGATCATGTAATCATTAAATATCGATTTAGTGATTTAATTTTACATTGGCACATCACAATATTAAGTCCGTTGGATAAAGAACATTTTGGTGAACAATGTAAAATAATTTTATACCTCTTATTTTTTTGGATATTATGCATGGTTTTATCAAATAAGATAGTTGGAGTGTTATTACTAGTAGGAGAATAAGATCAAATTTGTAAATAAATTTAATCACTCTAATTCACCCCCACACATAATGTGATTTGGGAACTTATGGTACAAATAAGTGGTATCAGTGATGATAGGTTACCATCTAATGAATTTTTAATAATAATTTCATTAAAGTGGTGTATATTTTCAAAGAAAATATAGCTCAAATATTAAATTTAAAAAAATAAATTATCTAGAAGAATCTAAGGGGACATAATATTTTATCTCTTAAATATGTTTTTTTATCAATAATAATACATCGCATCTAAGAATGTAACCCCACTACTATTTCTCTAAATGAATACAATAAAAAACATCTCATGGATGACACAAAGGAATAAAAATATGTTCTATAAAGCTTAAAATAAATATATATATATATGCATGAATATAAAGATATGTACATAAATGAATGAAATATGGGGAAAGATCTCAATACTTATTAAAGAGATGTAAAATCCAATGGTTTATCACTTTAAAATTAGTATAACAAGTTTGATAATTTCTGGTTATACTCAATAGAAATCATTAATGGTTTGTTCAACCACATAAATATGTTTATTGAATATTTTAGATTTCTAGGAGATGAAATCAGTGACATAGATATTATTATGGAAATATTGACAAGATTTCTATCATACAACAATTTATTTACATGATGAAATGAATTTGTAATAACAATATTTTGAATATGTAAAAGGAAGTTTAGTGGCATAGTAGATGCCAAAATAGTCAGATGTAATGGGAATTCAGTCCTCTAAAAATATATATTTTATGGTAGTGTAGAATATAGACATAAATAATGATAATGGTGAAGAGTATGTGAGTGGTAAATTTCTATCACTGGATTATGTATATTCAAGATTAATGATGGTATATTTTATTGAAAACAAACATTTACATGATTTAAGTGTAGTAAAAGTTTCCATATTGAAGAATTTTTTTTAATAAGAAAGGATAGAGATGATATTGTGATTTATCTCCCCTAAATTAGATAATGAATGTATGTACAATGAAGTAATGTCAAATTTTGAAGTCAACTAGAAAGGAAATCTAAATGGAAGAGTAACGGAAACAAGGAGGAAGACAATTACTATATTTTTCTAGAAGATAGAAAAAATTAATTCAAATTTTCTTTATAATATTCCATTATTAATGTGGTAGATAAGATTAATTTTAAAATAATGAAAAAGATAAATCATATGAATTAGATGAACTCAAACTAGAACATATAAAAGAGAATGTGGACAAAATATTCAACCAATGAAAAATGAGATTGTACATGGATTGATAAATGATTCACTGAAGTGCATTGACCACATTAAAGATCCAATCACTTGGCTATAGAAATATTTGTGAGATCAAAATGTTAAATAAGATAATCTTTTAGAAAAAGTTAACAATAAGTTAAAAATTTCAGAATAATATATGGTGATTTATTAATATAATTATTTAATTAAAGATCATAGAGAATTCTTAAAACACTTCAAGAAGATGTGGATTTTGATTAGATGTTTTTTATGGTAAATTTAAATTTATAGGGCTCATTATGAAGATAAAATTTTTGGTATTTTTGGATAAGGAAGTTAATTATATATTAAAATGATATATATGAAACCTTGAGAATATATTACATTAATATGCTTCCAATACAATTTGATATAACATACTATGATATAAGGGTGAATAATCTAAGACTTGATGAAAAAATTACTACGTCAACTGTATAGAGAAATGTTGGAAGAAATTATTGACGTTATATATTAAGAACATTTTGAAATCATAAATGATAAATGAATGATAGGAAGATATGGGGTAAATATAAGAAGTTTTTCTGATTTATTAATTACTGATTATTTGGTTCAATAGACCACAAATTGGTATATTTATGATGAGCTGAGGAGTTATATGTTACGAAAGGAACTCAGAATCATGTAATGATTTTTGAGAACATATCATAGATGAAAATGATGAACTTCAATTTTAGGGAATTTTATTCATTATTCTAAAATATATCATAATTTTTGAAATTATATATAAAGGCATATTTCTTGTGGATACTTGTGAATATATGAAAGATGTGATTGGATTTATATTTTGTTAAAGAATGAAATTATCCTTATTAGAGGATAAAGATAATAATAATGAAAATAATGATGAAAATAACTAAAATTTATCCACTTATGAATCATGTCATCCAAAAATATCTTATAAGGAATAGAATAAGTAGTATAAGGTTATCCTAGATAAGATTTTATAAAAATAATGAAATAATAGTTGTAAATATATACTTGATATTATGTGTTCATCACATATAATAATAAAAGAAACCTTTTTTGAGAACAAGAATATTAATGTGAGTAAAATGGGATACTTAGGATATAATGTTTCATTACTGAACAAAGGCAATAAAATTATGAGACTGGTTGAAGTAAAAAAAATAGATTAGGATTATTTTGTTGTAAATAATTTAGTATGTATTTGTGGATGAAGTGGTGACACATGTAAAATTTTAATGGATTCATGTAATTAAATTAAATGTTAGGATTGGATAATTATCATTGTTTACAATGTGGTGATTGATCGAATAGATCATTTTTCAAAGACATGTGTACATGGAGTTTTTTTGTTATGAACAATATTTTCAGCAAGTTAAAGGATCCATGAAAAATGTCATTGCATAAAGGAATTTTTGGATGACCATGAATTTATATTATTACATAATATTTATGTCTTTCTTGGTTGAACTTTTATCCCATGATGAAAAGATTATCTCAAAGACGAATTTAAATGTGAGAATCATTCACAACTATATATATATATATATATATTAGATTAATACATACATAGATTTCTTTGATAAATGTTTAGAAGATGATACTATGATTTTTTCAATTTAGAATGATGGATTTAAGGATTAGGTGAGGCAGAGATATCAAATTTATACAATTAAGCTTGTATATAGAAAAAATGTTTTACAATAATGAGATTTCTATGATTATATTGAAGGAAAGAATCCATATATGAATTTTTCTATGTATCCATTTTTCTAAAGTAAACAACATACCTGATACATTCATGTAAATATTATATCTATGTTTCCATTTGACCCACAAAGATGATTGTGAGAATTCAGTGTTCATATAGTTCAATTATAAATAATCTCATATATGCATTTTTCTATATATGGATTTCACAAAACTAATTTTATATGAATGGGAGTCAAGAAACTAAGATGTTTTCATTATGGAGTGATATAGCCAAATATTATACATACCTGAATATTTCAAATATCCAAATTCTAGAAGGAATCCACATAAAAAAATTTCTATGTAATTTTTTCATGTAACATATTTATACATATGTGTTTTGTAATGTAAATCATGTAGTCTATTTTTTGAGGAGATTCATGTAGACTTTTATATTTTGTAGTGTATTTTTTATGGTAGAGGAAGTGTATTTCAATAGAAAAATGGGTTTTTAAATATATATTTAATAAATGTAACACCATAAAATTATAAACAATGGTCATTGGTTTTAATAAAATATTTTATTTGAAACATTGTGGCTAAAAAATGATGAAATAAAATTCATTAAATTTAATCTTTTTGGTAACATGTGAAACATGCATCCCTGAGTGAAAATGAACCATAATATTGTATATCATTATAAACTAGGAATTAAATTGGTTTATATGAATAGTACTAACTAGATTTATAAAAATATATTTATTTAATGATTTGAAATAAAATAAGAATCATTTTAATGAAAAATAAATGTTTTTTTAAAAAACTATATTTTTTAAGATGGTTTAGTCACACTTTTCACACATAGTCGAAAAAAATAACAACTGTTCGAATTTTTTTAATAAAATGAACTTAATTTTATAAGTCAGCATATAAAAATTATATTACGGTGATTTTTGAGAACTTTTTATAAAGATTTGTTTTTGATGAGTAATGAAAAATACTACTTTTTATTGATTTTTTTTTTAAAGTTCTAGAGATAAATTAAATTTTAAATTGGTTTTAATTCAAAATTACTTCAATTATATTATAATAAATATAATTTTTGTCCTTTTATTCAATTTTATATTGAATTTTGATATTAAAACCTACCAAACATATGATATTTGTCTCCTAGAAATCATGTTTTTTCATCATGTCTATAGGTATAATTTTAAGTCAAATTCTACCAATTATGTGAATTGATTTTTTCAAAATTGTTCACATATTTGAATAAGAATATTTTTTATTATCTAATATGATCATTTAATTTTTATAATTATGAATAGTAAAATTAGTAAAAATTAATTACTACAGTTAATGTAAAAACTGATTTACCGGGGGTTAAACAAAGAAGAGAAATTTTAAAAATTACATAAAAACTCGTCCAAAACCAACTACCTAGCCCTATTTCTCCCATATAATCTCTATGTATGGATAATATACCATTTTGGAGGCTTCTTTCATGATAAAAATGAGACATTAATTGATTATTTTCAAAATTACATATGTTCCCTCTCCTCCACATATAAAAGCCAACCCCCTTTACTCTAATCATCACACTTACACATCCATTTTCCTCATTCTATACATAACAAAATATCTTCCATAACCCAGTACCGTCATCTCGAATTCATTAGTTTTATCATATATTCATTTTATTATGGTATTTGGTACAAACCAGTAGAAGTTCTTTGAAGATGAGGTAAGGTACACAAATGAGAATTTTCATTTTATTTATTCTTCCACCTCCCTCATATTTTTCATAATCATGATAATATAATAAAAAATAAAGTCCCATATAATTATATTTTATTTTTTTAATGTAATTAACATATATCCATCTTCTGTTGCATCAAATGGGAATCAAAAAAGGTGATCCTATGTACGACGAACTACCACATCACAAACCAATATAATTTCTTTTCCATCACCATCATTCAAGGATATAAATAATGACAAATTTAACACATGTATATTTTATTTATGATATTTAAATACTTATGTAATTATAATATAACATATATCTTTTTAATTTCCATTCCATTTAAAATATGACAATGGTGTGTGTGTATACAGTGGACAACCACCTTACAATGCAATGCGATTCATTTTCCACTTACGCTTTACATGGAAAGTAATAAGGATAAATATAATTAATAAATTTTATATATATGAGATTATATTTATTTTGTAGTATTAATAAATAACACAATACCTTACCCTTCCACTCATTCAGGAAATGATATTGTCACTCGTGCGTACATACGTCCTACTGTCCACATGAAGCGGTATGATTCATTTTCTTTTTAAAATGATAATAAAAAAAGTTTCTAAAAATGTCTATAATGAGAAAATATTATTTTTAGAAAATTAATATTATTCATCAGGTTATGTATCTATATCCTAAAAATATTATCAGAACATTCATAACCGAACATGCATGAGAAAACATGGCAATTGAAACCTCAATGAGTGAAAATAATGAAATATTATCAACAAATAGGTGGTAAGAAGTTATAAGAGGATCATATAAAATAATATAAATATGTTGATGGTTCTATTTAAAATTATTAACTTTCTTAAAACCATTATTCATGAGTTTAAATAATGATAAACTAAAGTAAATCATGATATAAGGGACTTCTTCTTAATTTCCCTCCATTGAAGCATATTCTAATGTGATGCATCCAATTTACTTTATATGGAATATATAATTCCCATTTGACATGTAATATCATTATTAATCAAAATATAATTTTATTTTATTTTTCAACATGAATTATTTAATATAATCGGGTTTTACAAGATAGTTACAAAGTTGTAAGGGGCTTCATCTCAACTTCCTTTCATTGAGGAATATCATAATGTTATGAACCAAATTTATTTATACAATTTATATAATATCCCTCTCAAATAGAAAATCATTATTCATTAATAATTCATTGTATTTTATGTTTCAATTTGTTTTATTTTATCCAAGTGGTTTTGACATAAAATTTTCCATGTGGTATGAAATTTCATAACATAATTTCATTTCATCAGGTTATATTACTTCTTCATCGTAATCAATATTTTATGATTTTGTGTGTATAGATTTTTTTGTATCATATAGGGTATTTCTACTTGTTTTATATAGATCAAAATATGATACACATAATCAATTCATTTTTTAATTCTCACATAAATATTATAATCATTTTTAGGGTTCATTTCACAATCACATTCTAATCAAAATTGTTTATTCTTGAAGTTCCATTGAAGGATGTTATTTAATAATTTTTATTAAAACATTTCACTTTATTCAAATAAGGTTAGTAATGGAGTCCTAATGTAATGGAACTATGTTTTCGATTCATTACTACTAAAAATAAAATGGAAATTATTTTTATGAAAATATGTCTCTATTTCTCTCTCCGTTCTAAAATCTATTTTATTCCTAAACCAAGACTTATAAAAACTATTTCAATATTATTTTTTACATTTTAAAATTATTTATTAAATATATTTATACCCATTTTTACTTTTTATATAATTTTTTGAATGTAATCATCATAGAGATTTAAAATCAATGCCAGTATGCATTTTATAGAAAATGGGAAATGAATATTTTTTAAATTATATGAAATTTATGTAATTTAATTATATTTCTACCACTAATGTTTTTAATATTATTATTAATTCATCTAATGTTATTTTAAAAAACAAATTGAAATGTTTTTTTGAAAATTTAGTTTTAAAAGGTTACTATTAAAATTAAAAGGTAATTTTCCTAGATAATGCTTTAACGAGATTCTTATGTTTTTTATTTTCATAAAAAGTAATTTCCATTTACTTTACACATAAAACAGTAGGGATATTTTGTATTTATAAAATCCTTATTATTTATAATGATGGTTTAGTATCATTTTGAAAAACAAAATAATTGATAGTAACATTATTGAATCATTTTTGGATTCATTAACATTCCCTTGAAATATCCATTTTTTTATGATCCATGGATATTACATTAAATATTGATATTATATATACCATGTATATGATTATTTACTAAATAGTATTCAATATTTAGATATAATGATTACTTTGAATATTATTATATAGATTGGGAAATGTTGATAAATATATTTTATTTACTCAATCCTTATTATTGTTGATATGGAATATTGATTCAAGATTTAAATTGATCATCTAATATATTAGAAATGATTTGGACATGACATTATGGTTCAGTATTGGATATAGATATCCACTTGATTCGTCAACATGTCTCATGTAGAGACCTAGGTTTTGCATTATAAAACTTTGAAATATTTCTACATATATTTCCCGAGCGAGGCATTGAGACGACATGCATTTCAGAGTCTCGATGTGTCCAGAATAAATTATACAAAAATAATAAGGTTTTTTGTACTATACACATGTCAAAAATGGGATATCTATGAAATGGTAGCTCTGATCAGAAATATAAGGCCAAAGTTGTCTCCAGAATGTGGTTTTTACCCTAGCCAGGGTATAACTTTTGTTGGCGCTAGCCTTTTGTGAAAAAAGTAACCAAGGGGAAAATGGTAATCAAAATAATTAAATTTAATTATGTTGCACCTAATGTTGAAGAAAATAAAATTTAAATGGGGACTTGGATTTGAAATATAAGACCACCATTGAGTTTATAATGTGGTGTTTTTCCTAGGTACGACAAAAAATGAGTGGGCACAGAGGTTTTAGAAGTCACAACCATTGGCGGGGGGTTTTAATGTTTTCTGTAAGTAAACATAAGTGTTTCAATTTAGTTAAACCCACTAATTCACTATCTCTCTTTCTCTATCTTTCTCTATCCCCACCAAGATTTATCTCTCTATATCCATTCTTTGACATTCTTCACCAGATCTAGGAGCGATCTCCACCAGAACCTTGGCGGATCAAAACGGAAGCATCATGGACATGTCGCTAATGAAGAATTCACTAATCAAGGTAAAAGCTTTTTAGTTTTGAGTTATGATTAAATGTATGATTCAAATATCAGTTTTTCTGCTTTTTTCTTCATTGTTTAATTAAAAAACCATTGATGGCTGCATGAACATGGCCATCGTTTTTAGTCTTGTACTCTGTTATTCACCTGTTCTTAGGGTTCTCTGATGCTTATATTTAAATGCATCAAATCTTCAATGGATTTTTGAGAAAATCCCATGACTGTGAAGATCTCGTCCTAAGCTTCCCAAAACCATGTCCGAACCTATTTCCTGGTTATGGTACATTTCTGGTTGGGTGTTTTTTCCCCTTTCCCCATCATTGTTGATATATATATATATTCTTATCTGAGCATAGTACTCCTTAATAAAATTCATGGTATCATTCTTGGTGACAGCCAGCCAAGAAACTAGATATGGTATGTGATGACAATCTAGTGAGTGATGAGGCCTTAGTTTAGGATCCATCATTCAAGCCACTTTCTCCAAGTGGGAAGGTATCAGCACCTCTACCTGTTGAGAAGCAGATAGCCCCAGTAGAGTGGGATGAGGACCTGTGCAGGGTGAGTGCACATCACAAGTTCCAGTTCTAGAGACTAATAATGTTCCGTGGAGAGTCATACCCTCATAGGTAGGAGGTTAGGATAGAGTTGGTGGTTAGTATCTTCATTATTTGACGGACACCAAAATAATAGATGGTGGCTTTGGCAGCCAGCCTTTTCCACGGAGTAGTTGGGTATTGGTGGAGCTTGGTTACTCAGATACACAATGAGTCAGCACTATCATGGGATGACTTATAGAAGCTATTTTGGGAGGATTTCTACCCCTCCATCTTGCACTATTTTCAAATTTAAGTGCTCCTTCAGTTACAACAGGGAGGGATTATGGAGATTGAGTATGCGACTAGGTCCACATACCTTTTTCACTACTCTCTCTATATGATCTATAATGGTTACTTATGAGCATAAAAGATTGATCTCGGACCCCGTATAGAGATCCATTCTATAAAAGTAACCCTTTCTATCCCCACCTATGTCGGGGTGCTGTAGCAGGTGCTACTGATAGAGAAATTTATGTTAGACTGATGCCATGTAGCTGGTTGTGGCAGTGAGTGCAATAGAGCTGAGACATCTTTAATATCTAGTAGTCATATGTCAACAAAATCTCAATGATGGGGGCCTCTCCATAATTGGTATTAGGCATGAATTCATATGGGGATGAGGCAGTGCAGAGTACGGGGACAACCTAGGTAGTTCCAGTGTTATTCTAGTGACAGGCGAGGTCACTTGGCATGAGACTACCCGACCAGATGTGTTGAGCTTTCTAGGAAGTTGGTAGATGAATCTACCTGGCAGAGGCAGTTTCTTTATCAGAGATTTCCCAAGTGAGGATATGGTGGTCCCCAGGGAGGCAGTGTTGGTAGAGGATCAAAAGGAATTTTGGTTCATAGAAGACATTACGAGATCTATCCACCACCACCTAGTGACCCACATCAGGCTCAGAGACCTGGTGACCGGGGTTGCGGTACACTTCATGTTCTGGATGTTTATGATCCTACAGTACGTCATATGATGATAGGTATGCTTTGTTTATTTTCTACCATTATTTCAATATAACATTTTAGACACTATGTGAGGTACTCTTTTCCCCCTAATCCTTTCTTGAGGTTTTACCCAGGTGACTGTTGACGCTCCTTTTGTCACAGAATCTAAAGATTGGAAAAGGGGAATATCTGAGCTCAATGTGATTCATCCTTTGAAGAAACATCAAAAATCGACAAAGGGATGAACAAGGAGAACATTGCCCATAGGCTGCGCAAGTTCCCTCATGGTCGCGCAAGTACACTTGCGCGCCGCCTAGTGGTCGTGAAAGTACTTGCGCGACGCCTTATGGTCATGCAAGTGACTTGCGCGACCTAAGTGATAACCGCCCGGTAACCGCTCGGTAACCGCCCAAGGCCTTCTTTTGCCTATAAATAGACCCTATGGGCCCCCCATTCGAGGGGATCTTTTTCCAGAAACTCGGATTGAAGCTCCTGACGCCCAAGTCTCTTCTCAAAGCTTCCGGAACACTTCTAAGGTAATTTTTTACCTAGAACGGAAGATCTAAAGATAAGAAGGAAGGCCTAAGTGTTAAAACTTATCAAACACTTGCGCGCCGACTTATTTCCTTCAAGATAACTTGCGCGTCCCTTTTCTGGAAGAACCTCAAGAGGATTCTAAAGTGATTAAAAAGAAGTTGCTCAAGTATTTCAATTCCGATTGAGAATCGCGCAAGTACCCCTCATGTCGCGCAATTATACTTGCGCGACCAATACTTGCGCGCCGCCGCAATACTTGCGCGCCTTTCAAGACTTGCGCGCCCCTACTTTTTTGGGTGCCCATCTTGCCCATGTCACCCCTCTTAAGCCATCACACCTTTCCTTTTCAAGATTCAGTCTTCAAGACACTCTTCAAAGCCATTTATGGCATGATTTCTTGACTTGACTTTCTTATCTGAAAGGAATTCTGTGGAATATCTCTCAAAACCTAGTGATTTAAATATCTTTATATCACTAAATATGGAGAGTTCATTCATTCAACCTCATCCTTTAAGATGATAGAATCCTTAAACCTGGGTCTCTTTTTTAGGAATAATCCCCAGTTATAAGTCCTTTAAACTTGGGCATCCTCCTTAGGAGTAAGCCCCAAACCTTAATTTCTTAACTTGGGCATCCTCCTCAGGACTAAGCCCCAAACCTTAATTTCTTAACTTGGGCATCCTTCTTAGGAGTAAGCCCCAAACCTTAATTTCTTAACTTGGGAATCCTCCTTAGGAGTAAGCCCCAAACCTTAATTTCTTAACTTGGGCATCCTCCTTAGGAGTAAGCCCCAATCCCAATCTCACAACTTGGGCATCCTCTTCAGGAGTAAGCCCCAAACCAAGTTCCCTAACCTGGGCATCCTCCTCAGGAGTATGCCCCAAAACCTTAATCCCTAACCTGGGTCTCCTTTTCAGGAATAAGACTCAGTCATAACCTTGGGCTTCCTTTTCAGGAATAAGCCCCAAGTCCCCTTAAACTTCTCTTAACCAGTCATAAATTACCTTTGATTTGGGTTTCCTTTTCAGGAATAAAACCCAATCATAAGTCCCCTCATAACTTGGGCATCCTCCTTAGGAGTAAGCCCCAAGATTAGAGTATTCAAATCTCCATGAAGCACATATAACTTTGTGGACCCTGTTCATGGATTTTCTCCCTAAAAGTAAATCCTAAACCTTCATCTATCTGGGCAGTCATCTATACATAAGCCCCAAAACAAATTCTTATGATTGCATCTTTTATGGCACAATTGTCTAAATTTTACCAATACCTCTTGTTTCTCACACCGAGCATGACTCACGTGAGCTTAGAGTGTAAAAGTAATTATGAAATTCATCTTTGAGCCATCAATCATAAACATCATACCACATTCCTCGAACTACGTGGGTTCTGATTCCTTTTTCCAAAAGAAAGGATACGTAGGTAGCCCATTTATGGGTTCGATCCCAACTTTGAAATAATCTATGTCCTTCTGAATGACAATAAACTTCAAGTGCCCCACTGAGTGGCTTTAAAACCAGCCTGGTCATCATAAATGACCAAGAGACTTTTTGTTTTGAAGGATACCATTGACCAAGAATCTCTAAACAGATATAGATGATTCTCTATTGATGAAGAACCTCAAATACCTATAAAAGATTCTTTAAATTTCTTGCATATTTAATAATTGATTGTTAAAACTAAAGGAAAGCACATTTTATACTTGGTAATGTAATAAGGATTCACGAACATAACTTAAATCTATAAAGAGAGTCCCGGAGTAGACAATAATTCCCCTCAAAAAGGTGTGATGAGTCCGACCTCCCATCCTCTCGACCAATGCAAATTCCTAAGCCTCATTAGTCCACAAGCTAATGAGCGCCTGCCTTTGGAAAGTAGGTCCAAACGGATGTGGAATCATTGGATGTTTCCGGTTCTATGAACAAACCCGTTAGAAACCGATCGGAACGTTTGAATCTCCCGTCCAGGAGGTCATCCCCGGATTCCGTGCGAAACAAAAATGGTGAAACCGATGTGAATCCTTAACCAAGTTAAAATTTGTTAGGCCCCTCGGGCCAACAAATCAATCATTGACATGTGCTCATCCAAAAGATGCAGTGGCCGGATTCATCTTGATTATGTCTATTATATGGAATAGGCACTCTTTTCTCAAGATCTTCTGCAAAATGGCTTTCCTTAAATTCACCCCCTGTGAATACTGCTGCTGTGAACACCTCTACTGTGAGGTCTGCTGCTGTGAAAACCAATGCTGCTACTCCTGCTGGAACGTCATCCGCTCTGAGGATGACATCACCAACTCAGCGTCTTCAACGCTGTGTTTCTAATGCACTGGTTAAGGAGTACCGTCGCAACGGTACTATCCCAACTCTGGAGGCCGCTCGTCAAGCCCTCCAAGTTAACAATTCTACCTGGTCGTCCGGACAACGGCGACCAGCAATCAAGAAGCAGGCGGTGCTGACTACCGTCTCCAACCGTTTCGGGTCGTTATCCCCGTAACGCAATTTCCATTCACTCCCTTACTCCGAGGAAGTGAATGAGCAGGTCCCTCGGGGCCTTAATTCAAAAAAACAGGAGTCCTTCCCGAGGGCTCCCATAAACAATCGCCGCCAGACTCGTGCGGTAGTGCGCCCTCAACATGATGAGGGTACCGACTCCAGGCATTCAGCTCAGGTTCCTCGAACCCGAGCAGGCAAGATGAACCGCCAGAGACGGAATCCGGTTAACAATAGGCAGGTTGTCATCCCTGCCATCTCCGGAGAAGTCCACCAACCTAACTTGGTGCCAAGCAACGAGCAGGCATACACACCTGTCCGTTTTAATTCAACTGTCCAGCAGACTCGTCTGGCAGCATCAAGCCAATCCCGCCAGGCAATTCAGGCGGAGTACCATAGGCAGGAACATACACCTGCTTATACATCACCAGTTAGTCAGCAGGCTCGTCTGACTACATATGATGGATCTCGTCAACCGCGTTTGGCGAAGTGTAAACAGCAGGCACATACACCTGCTAATACTAATCAAGCCTACCAACAGTCTTGTTTGGTAGCGCACGGAGAAGTCAGTCGGAAAGTCTCGATGACAAACAGGAGGTAGACTAAACTCTCTACCTCCATACTTGAGTACTGTCAGGATTCACTGACAGGAAAAGGAGGACAGGAGCAGGCACATACACCTACTCCAAGCCCGGAATGGACGTATATCCCCGTTCCGGCTGCTGAAGTCACCAAACATATTTTGTCAATGGTGAAGGAGCATAAGCAAATTCCTGCTCATATTCTGGATGCTTGCCAGGATATCATAACAACTTCAGCATCATCTCAGGGACAGACACATAAATCTATCCCTAGCAATGGAGTGACACATCAACGATTCACTCCGGAACAGACACACACATCTGTTCCAGTCCAAGAGGGTTATGGGGCCTACTCCCCCATATCATACGGACAACCAAGTCAGGCATAAACACTTGATTTGAGCGATGATTGTCAGCCTAACCTGACCATCTTTCCTGATCAGGCACATACACCTGCTCAGAGCAATCACTTTCGTCATCAAGTGATTTCTAAAGAGAGTAAGAAGGCATCTATAAAAAAGATCCGCCCAGCACAGTCAGGAGATCAAAGGCCAATCTGTAACCAAGCCTTGCTCGATGCTGGAGTTCTTGAAGCCCTCAGACATTTATCTGTCGGAATTCAAGATTCTACTCCCTCAGTTCCCAATAACGGGAACATTAATTCTGAAGGTCTTCAACAGACACTTCCTCATGAAGACTTGCTTCATGAAAGTTTGGTCAATCTCGAAGTTTCTTCTTCAGATGAGAGACACAAGAACCCTCTGTGTGGTTAGAAGACTAAGGAGCAAGAGATTTCATCTTTTGCTGTAACCCATCATGACGGTCCTCCTCATGGTGATGAACTTCGCTGCAAAAGTCCTCTCCGCAGTAGTGATTCACATTGTCTCGAAAATTCTTCAGAAGGAAATGTAGTGATGAGAAAGCCCTCCTATCTCGAGGCACTTGCAAACGTAAAACCAGTCATGTCTGAAGCTTTACTATCGGCAGGTGAAACTCTTTCTCCATCAGAAGATAGCTTGGGGTTCAGGTTATTCTCCGAACCATCCCTGGGTCATTCATCTTCCGGCATGAATAGTGATATCTCTACCAATCTTGTTGAATCCGATGAAGCAACAAGGAAACACCAACTCTGGTCCAAACAGGTTGAAGAATCTTCATTTAATGATAAAGAGGAAATGCTGAACATGAGGAAAAAACTGGCAAAAGGTGAAGTACCAGTCATGTTTTGGCCTTTGGCTGACTCCCAGTATGACATTCCAAAGATGTTGACGGATGATGGAATCCATGATATTCATCTCAAAATATGGAAAACTCTTTGTCAATTGAAGAAGAAAGTATTATCTTACGGTGATTATGAAAATCATATTAAGATAATAGAAGGGTTACAACGCTAGATTGATTTGGCGTCTCTATCAGTTTCTCGGTATCCGAAGGCTGAAAAGCAACAAAGAACCCTTCAACGTTCATGCCTTGGCGCACTAAGAAGATTGCGTCAGTTAATTTCCAATGCTCCGTCTAATGTTCATATCAGAGGATGGGGTGTTCACGGAGCACTACATTTCACAGTGCTTTCCGGTCAGCAAAGCCCGCCGAAAATGGTCTCATGCAATGTTATTGCCCATGGCCGGCCACAGTCAATGGGCTTTGTTCATAATCAAAAGCTTGCTCGAGAACAAGCTTCAACTAGTTCCTCTCAAAATCAAGTATATAGAGAACAGGTTGTTGAATTGCTCCTACATCAAGCAGGCGAGAATATTGCACAAGCCTCTCGTCTGGAGCAAACACGTCATCAAATGACGGAAGTTTCGGAAATCATCCAACGGTCTGTTGAACCAGGTGATAAAATTGGATACAGGTTAATGCATCCAGCTAATTTCCGAACTAAGATTCGCAAGATCAAGAGAGATTTCAAGAAGATCTCAGACATAGCATGTCAAGAGACACCCCAGCTTGCCAGACTGGGGACTTCTCTAACCCAACCCTCAGAGTCAATGAATGGGATTCGAGGAGTTGAGCAGAAGCAGCAGGAACACCCCCAGTCCACCGGACTGGGGACTTTTTCAAATCTTCAATCCTTCCCTCAGAGAAAGTCAGTATTCTCTCGATTAGGGAATAAGCCTCAAGAGGAACGAAGAGCCAAGCTATCAGGAGATTCTCTCCAAGTGACGGTTCTCCAAGAAATTCTTGAGGGATCAAGTCAACGGAATTCCATGTCTCATCATGGACATAGAAGGAGACAATATCACAGAAATGCTGATAGAAAGGATTCCATGCAATATGCATCCATTAATGTCATCAATGTCGTTGCTGCGGATTCACCAGATGAGGCTCAATCAGAAGGATCAGACGAAGAGGTTCCTGCTCAAGAAGTCGCGCACACAGACCTAAATGAAGAAGGTGTGCGCACACGTAATCAAAGGCTTACCCAAAATTTGGGTATTCCTTCAAGTAACCCACTTCCCCCTCTCCGAAAAGGATCCAATAAGGGGAAAGGTAAGAATCAGGTTACTTCTCACCCTTCCTCTGAAGGAGGTCAATCGCTCTCATTAGAGCAAAGGTTTTCACAACAGGAGGAAGAAATGACAGAATTAAGAAGGTTGAATGCAGAACTACTTCAGAGTAGTCTTCTTCTTAAGAATGCTGAAGTCCGACAGCCGAAGGAATTTGTTGTAACTACTGAAATGGATCAAGAATATCCTCCTTTATCAGTACACCCACAGAGGTCTAATCCTACGGGTCAAACGCAACAACGGTTGGCAGCACTACCATCAGTTGCAGCACCAACCACCACGTCTGTCCAAGCTCCATTCATTGCACCTACCCAAAACCAAGTTCAACCTGACGTTTCTCAAAAGTTAATAACTACTATTGAGTCATTAACAGCTCGGTTAGAAACTATGGAAGGGAAACGGGCACAAGTTCAACCTGAAAAGAAAGTTTACCCTGAATGGGTAGATTCAATTTCTCCTCCATCCAGTTTTGGAAACCCTATTTTCCCTACTTTCAATGGATCAGGCGACCCTGAACAACATTTGACGCATTATGTATCTTTTTGTGATCCTTTGATGGGAACTCCAGAGCAGCAAGAAGCAGTGAAACTTAGATGCTTCGTGCGAACCTTGCAAGGACCAGCTTTTGTCTGGTATACAAGCTTGAAATCCCGGTCAGTCATCGGATGGGAGGATCTTCGTCAAAAATTCCTTCTTCAGTTTAGCTCAACTTTGCCAAAAACGACAGTTTTCGATCTTACAAACTGCAAGTAAAGGGAGAATGAAAGAGTCTCTGATTTCATTGCTCGTTGGAAGGGATTAACGTATTCCTTGAGTTTATCACTCCCTCAGGAGAAATTGTTGCCAATCTGTGTGGCAAATTCGCGTGACGAATTACGCACGCCATTGATCCCTGTGAAATACACAGGAGGGTTTCGAGACCTTACTTCAATCACTCAACAGATTGAAGATTCCCTTATACAGGCTAAGGTTAAATCTCGTGTAATTCCATCAACTCCAAAAAGAAGAATGGGTAAAGAAGAAACTGCTACAGTTATGCTTAAACAGGCACCTGTACCTATTTCTACTTCAAAACTTTCATCTTCTCGAAGGGCTCCACCTCCTGAACGCCAACAACAAAGGCTGTTTCATCCAAATGATCAAAAAGATCAACGACGAAAACAATTTGAGGATATGAAGAGTAAAACATACTCTTTCCGAAGTGAGCAGGTTCCTGGTTACTTCATTTCAGCTCTGGAAAATAATTTGGTTCAATTACCAGTGCCCAAGAGGCCAAACAAGGAAGGAGATGAAGACCGTCCCAATTATTGTCCCTTTCATCAAATGTTGGGGCATCCCATCCAGGAGTGTTTTGTCTTTAAAGACCTCCTGCAAAAGATGGTCGATTTGGGAAAGGTCAAATTGAAGGGTTCTTCAGCTCATGTAGCATGCATTACCGCTACAGATCCAGAGGAAGGAGGCGAGTGGCAGGAAGTCAAAAGCAAAACTACGAAAAAATATGATGATTGGTTGGTCAGAAAGACAATCAATCGGACCCATTCCATTTTGCGAACACAATTGAAGAAGCCAATTGTGTCTCCTACAAAAGCTGCAGTAAAGCCTCCATCAAAAGACAAATCCTCAAAAGGGCAGAGCAATTCAAAGAAGAAAGAGGAATCCGAAGAAGATGAGTATGTATCAAAGCCTAAATTGTCTTTGACTCTGGCAGATTTCATGCCATCTACTTCAAAGCCAAGGGCACCGTCCCACCAAACGGCACAGCCTAAACAGGCTAACCAGGCAGAGTCTTTATCAGATGAAGAGTTAGTCTTTGGTTCTGTTAATATGATTCAATTAACAGATTCATATTCCAGTCTTGATGAGCCTGAATTCCCTGTATCAAATAAGGGAACCCGAAGAAGTTCTAGAGGTTCAAGATATAGGGGAAGACGTGGATCTTTCCGAAGCCACTACTCTAATTCTACCCCTGCTAGCACTGTATATGCAGCAGAAACTCGTGGTAGAGCCCTTCAACGAGCTCAAAAAGAACAAGCAAGTTCTTCTGCCAATGGCCAACTCAGCTTCGGCACAGTTATTTTGGAAGATCGATTAAAGGTTCCATCTTCTTTATCTCAGCAAGTAAATGAATCTAATCAGTCTAATTTTCCAAAACCAAAGATGTTGCCAACTTCAATACAAGATGCATCAGCTTCCAAAGAATCTGCTTCCAAGGTACCTGCTAAACCGCATATTCCTATTGGGAAACGCAGGCCTCTAGATCAAAAGTATGATATATTGAAACACTTGGCCCAAGTACCAGCCAAATTATCAATTTTGGATGCTTTGAATCTATCAAGAGATCTTCGGGAAGCACTCATCGAAGCTTTGTCAAGTCCTCAGGAGTTTGAAGCTGAAATTGCTGCAGCTGAAATTTATCACATAGAGAATAATCCTGCAGAATGTCATGCAGTGATATCTTTTACTGATAAAGATGAAGATGATGTTGTGCATGGGCACATAAAACCTTTGTACTTATCTGGCAAAGTCAATGGTATAGATGTTCGAAGAGCTTTTATTGACAATGGATCAGGAGTCAACCTCATGCCCATTCGCACACTTCGTCGATTGGGCCTCACGGAATCTGATTTATCTCCTTCTACCATGATGTTGCAAGGATATGATAAAAATGAACAAGAACCACTGGGAGAAGTTACGCTCAGAACTCAGTTTGGAGATCTTGTTTCCAATTCGGATTTCATGATTATTGATCAAGACTCAGCTTTCAATATCCTGCATGGAAGACCCTGGCTACATCAGCATGCAGCTATTCCATCATCATACCATTAATGTCTCAAATACTGTTTCGATGGTCAAGTTGGAACATTGTATGGTGATAAGGCCCAGTTCAAGACATGTGAGTCTCAATACATTGAGGCGGAATTTTATCACATGAAGGGAAGAGAAAAATCTACAATGAAGGAAATTACCAAAGTTAATGCTCCATATGGTTTGGAAAAAATTCCAATAAATCCATTTTCACATGTGAGTACAGATTATGTGTTACCTATCATTCAAATTGAAAAAATAGGCCCAAATCAAAATACTCTTATGGAAAGATCCATAATGTCAATTACGGCAATCGAGCCAGACAACATGGGAGAAATTGGTAACTTACCAAGCAGTGATGAAAGCATAAGTGGTGACGTTTTCATTTCGTCTGCTGAAATCCAACAAGTCTATACTTCGCTAATCAGGCAAGAAGAAGTTATAGCAACACCAGAGGTGAATATTGATGTCAATTCTCAACCCATTATCTCCTCTTTATTTCCCAAAGAAGACCCTTTTTCATTAATAGGGTCGGAAATGGAAGTTTCTTCTTCAAAATGTGAAAATTTTGACATCTCTTATGATCATGAGAATTTCGTTGTTTCATCTACTTTGCAAGTAGAAACGGCAGAAATAACACATGATGAAGAGGAAGAGGAAGATCTTAGAGATGCTCCTCCAGCATTTGAAGAGGGTATCTCTACCACTGTGGATGAACTCAGAGAAGTAAATCTGGGTACAGAGAAAGATCCACGCCCCACTTTAATTAGTGCGGCCATGACCCTTGAAGAACAAGAGATGTATATTTATTTTCTAAAGCAAAATAAAGATATTTTTGCTTGGAATTATACAGAGATGCCTAGCCTTGATCCTAATGTTGCCACCCATCATTTGGGTTTGCCAAAAGAACATCGGGGATTCAAGCAAGCCGCGAGAAGAACACACCCAACCTATGCTTCCAAAATCGAGGCTGAAGTGGATAAGCTTATCAAAGCTAACTTCGTCAGAGAAGTTCAATATCCCAAGTGGTTGGCTAATATTTTCCCTGTAAAGAAGAAGAACGGACAAATTAGGGTTTGCATAGATTTTAGAGATCTTAATTGGTATTGTCCCAAAGATGATTTTCCAGTTCCGATTACAGAACTCTTAATTGATGCGACGGCTGGCTATGAAGTACTTTCTTTCATGGATGGATATTCTGGATATAATCAGATCCGAATGGCCCCAGAAGATGAGGAATATACAGCCTTCAGAGCTCCTCAAGGTGTGTTTTGTTACTGGGTGATGCCCTTTGGTTTAAAGAATGCAGGTGCAACATATCAACGCGCCATGCATCGTATCTTCAAACCTTTTCTAGGGAAATTTGTTGAATGCTATGTAGATGATTTGGTGGTTAAATCCAAAAAACGTTTTGATCACTTGGCTGATTTGGAAGTCATATTCCACAAGCTTCGACAACATAATTTGAAGATGAACCCCTTAAAGTGTGCTTTTGGGGTAACCTCAGGAAAATTCCTCGGCTTTGTTGTACGCCATCGTGGTATTGAAGTCGATCCTGAGAAGACCAAATCAATCCTTGGTATGTCACCTCCTCAGAATTTGAAAGAATTAAGAGGACTTCAAGGACACTTAGCCTATATTCGGCGTTTCATCGCCAATTTGGCAGGCAAAAGTTTACCCTTTACCAAATTATTGAAGAAAGGAGTCACTTACCAGTGGACTGAAGAATGTCAAGAAGCATTTGATGTTCTCAAGAAATACCTCTTGAGTCCACCAGTACTCATGCCACCTGTTGAAGGTAGGCCTCTTATCCTCTATGTGACAGCTTTAGAGTGATCATTAGGTGCCTTTCTCGCTCAAAAGAATGATGCTGGGAATGAAAATAGTCTCTACTATCTCAGTAGAACTATGCTTGAAGCAGAAACCCGGTATTCGAGTATTGAAAAGTGCTGCCTAGCATTAATCTTTGCAGTTCAGAAACTGAGACACTACCTGCAACATCACGAGGTCCAATTGGTATCTCGTAATAATCCACTCAAATTCATCCTTAGTCGTCCAATGCTTACAGGACGTCTG
Organism: Viscum album; assembly: GCA_963277665.1. Lineage (NCBI taxonomy): Eukaryota > Viridiplantae > Streptophyta > Magnoliopsida > Santalales > Viscaceae > Viscum > Viscum album. The sequence continues at coordinate 1,076,553,129 of OY728145.1, read as the reverse complement.
GCAAGGTGGGCGGTTATTCTACAGCAGTTCGACATCCAGTATGTGTCTCAAAAGGCAATTAAGGGCCAAGCTCTGGCTGATTTCCTGGCTGAACACCCTTCAGTGGAAGACACGTATTCAGATATCGAACTCCCTGATGAGGAAGTTTTTTCTATTCAAGAGAGTCCTCAAACATGGTAAATGTATTTTGATGGTGCTTCTAGAAGTCCAACAGGGAAGAAATTGAAAAATCCTAAATTCAACAAAGTTGGTTTAGGAATTGTGCTCATTTCTCCAGATAAGGCAGTGTTACCTTATTCCTTTTTGTTGTGGGAAGGTGGTACCAATAATGAAGCTGAATACCAAGCTCTCATTGCAGGCTTGGAGTTAGCGCTTCAAGCACAAGTGAATCACTTAAAGGTGAAAGGTGATTCAGACCTGGTAATCAAACAAGTCAATGGGGATTATGCCATCAGAAAAGAAGAATTAATCCCTTTGTATGATTACGTCAGAGAGTTAATGTCGGAATTCCCTTCAGAACCGACATTTTCTTATGTCCCAAGATCACAAAATGCTCAAGCTGATGCACTGGCTAATATAGCCACAGCTTTAGCAGATCCAAATCGGGACGAGACAACCATCGGTATTGCCCACCGTCGTGCAATTTCACCTTATGTTCAAGTCAGAACAGAAGAAATTAATGAAATTAGTCCCATTCCTGAACCGTATGGTCATACTACAGGATGGATGTCACCTATCAAGGAATACCTTCAAAATGGAACACTTCCACCTGATAGAGCCGAGAAAGAACAAATCCGGCGACGTGTGGTCAATTTTACTCTTTATGATGGTCCAAACCACCTCGAGAAAATTCTCTACAAACGTGGTTTTGATGGAGTTCTCTTCAGGTGCATTGATGGTGAAGAGACAATGGATGTCATAAAAGAAGTGCATGCAGGAGTCTGTGGTGCCCACCAGTCTAGACATAGACTGTCTGATCAAATTCGAAGGCTGGGATACTTTTGGCCTTCAATGATAAAAGATTGTGTTAATTTTACAAAGAAGTGTCATTCATTCCAAGTATACGCCAACTTCATTCATCAACCTCCAGAGTTGCTTCATACAGCTAAATACTCGTGGCCATTTTCCACATGGGGAATGGATGTGGCGGGACCTTACCCTTCAGCTACGGCCAAGCAGTTTAAGTACATTCTTACTGCTACTGATTTCTTTTCCAAATGGGCAGAGGCAGTACCTCTCAAAGAAGTCAGATCTAAATGCATTGTTAGCTTCATCAAGTCTAACATCATTACTAGATTTGGTGTCCCTCATACCATATTGACGGACAACGGCACCAACTTCTGTTCTTCTGAGATAAAGAAATTGTATCAAGAATACAACATTAAGTCCAACCATTCATCTCGATATCATGCAGCGGCTAATGGCCAGATAGAGGCCTTTAACAAGACTCTTTCAAATATACTGCAAAAGATGGTGGATAAAGATAATAGGTCATGGCCTGATAAACTCTTTCATGCTTTATGGGCTTATAGGACTACCACTCGCAATGCGACGCGGTCAACTCCATATTCATTGGTATATGGAACAGAAGCAGTCTTACCAATTGAAGTTCAATTGCCCTCACTCAGAATAGCCATTTGTGATAAGTTATCTACAGATGAGCAATCCCAAAAGCGGTTGAATGAATTGGAACGGTTAGACGAGAAAAGATTGTGCACTTTGCACCACTTGGAAATCTATCAGAATCGAATAGCACGAGCTTTTAACAAAAAAGTTCGTCTTCGTTCATTCATTCAGGGAGAATTGGTATTGGTTCTCAGAGCACCAATTATACCAGGAAAGAAGCCTCCCAAGCTTGAACCAAAATGGGAAGGACCTTATTTAATACATAAGGTCTACTCCAATGGAGCGTATTCTCTGATCTCAATGGATGGAGAACACATCACGACTCCAACTAATGCCAGATTTCTGAAGAAGTATTTTGTATAAACACAAAATATTTTTCCCAGAACCAAGACTTACAATTGGTTCATACAGCAATGGTCCGGTATGACCTTAAACTGCAAATATGTCCTACATGACACTAAACTGTATATGTCTGAGATGACATTAAACTATATTTTTTCCGAGATGTCATTAAACTATATTGTGTCCTAGCAACATGACATTAAACTGTGTGGCACTTTCATCGTCCAGCATGACGTTAAACTGTAAAAAAATCCCCAAAACTGATATCCTCATATTGGTTCACCTTAGTCCTAGCTACATGACTTTAAACTGTACAGCACCAGTTCGTCCTTGCTATATGACGTTAAACAATACAGCAATGGTCCAGTATGACCTTAAACTGCAACTTCGTCCAACATGATGTTAAACTGTGTCACCTTCAATGTCCTACATGACATTAAACTGTATAATGTCCTATCTACCTGACATTAAACTGTATAGAAGTCCCTAATATGTCCGAGATGACATTAAACTATATTTTTGTCCTAGCAACATGACATTAAACTGTGTGGCACTTTCATCGTCCAGCATGACGTTAAACTGTGTCAGTTCCCTTATCGTCCAACATGACGTTAAAACTGTCACATTGGTTACTAATATGTCCTACATGACACTAAACTGTATATGTCCGAGATGACACTAAACTATATTGTGTCCTAGCAACATGACATTAAACTGTGTGGCACTTCCAACGTCCAGCATGATGATAAACTGTAAAAAAGTCCCCAGAACTGATATCCTCATATTGGTTCACCTTAGTCCTAGCTACATGACTTTAAACTGTACAGCACCAGTTCATCCTTGCTACATGACGTTAAACTATACATCAATGGTCCAGTATGACTTTAAACTGCAACTTCGTCCCACACGACATTAAACTGTGAAAAAGTTCCATGAACCGTCCAGCATGACCTTAAACTGCATCATCCCTGGTCCATGTATATGACCATAAACTATTTTCAAATCCCTTATGTCCAGCAAGACGTTAAACTGTGACGTCCTAAACTACATGACGCTAAACTGTATAAAAGTCCCTCACGTCCGGAAAGACGTTAAACTATATAATCATCAAAGGTCCAGCATGACATTAAACTGCACCATCCACGGTCCATGCATATGACCTTAAACTATTCACACTTTCGTCCAACATGACATAAATGGTGTGTTATTTTGTCCTTACGGCATGACATTAAACTGCACAGTCACCCTTTCGTCCAATATGATGTTAAACTGTATTGTCCCCATCGTCCTAACTACATGACGCTAAACTGTACAGAAAATCCTTGATAGGTCCTACATGACATTAAACTGTATTTTGTCCCTGCTACATGACACTAAACTGTGCAGCACCAATAGTCCTAACTGCAAGACTTTAAACTGCATAGTCCCTTTTTTTACGTCCTACATGACATTAAACTGTGCATCGTTAAGGTTGTTATTACCTCTTGTTTCTCACACCGAGTATGACTCACGTGAGCTTAGAGTGAACATCAACCATAACACTCCCTTTGGGCCACTAACCATATGTAAGTCCCAACAATATTTTTCTTTATTAGATCGTTGTCCCCAAGAACAACTTGATCATTAATTCATTCTTTAATTGAACTACACAGACTTTGATCCTTGCCCTCCAGGTTGGGTATGTAGGCAACCTCCCAGGGTTCAAGCCCAAAAACAATCTCTTCACATCGGTTCACCACCATCTCATATGATGATGATTTGTGAAACCGCCCCTGGAATCAATATCTTTACATTGATTCACTTTCATCCTTGTTATATGATGTTAAACTATACAACACTTTTGTCCAGTACGACAATAAACTACAATATTTTTTTATCTCCTCACTTGAGAGAGAACTATTATTGACATTGATTTTTCAATCATGTTTCATTTCAAAAGGACTACGTACATACATGGTAATGCCTAAACTTTTTATCTCAGGGTAAACCATCATTGCACTAAAGTCCCCTTTCACCCTTCACATGTACGAACCAAATTTGTACAAAGGGTAGTTCTAGAACTACGTGGACTTGATTCCCATCCTTATGGGATATGTAGGAACATTCGAGTGTCCCTCGAATCCAGTCCCAAGTCTTTTGGGCCTAACCCCAAATTTCACTTTCAGTCCCTTGGCTGAAAAGTCCTCATGAAAACACACACTGTGTATTCATTATTATGGTCCGAATTCTATGACCCTAAACTAAGATTTCTCATACTTTCGTCTTGCACGACGTTAAACTGCATTTCAAGAACTACGTATGGCTTGATTCTCATATGAGATACGTAGTGAAGTCCAAATTTCAAATTCAGGACCCAGCCACAACATGATTATGGTTTTCATTGACCTATGTATCTCTATATACATTGGACAATACCCATCTTTATGTGTTATAATCCTAACCTTAAATGTTTTCAGATCTTCATAACCCTTTTTCATGACCTCTAGTCACAAAAATGTCAAACTTCTGAGAATTATTTTGCCTGACTATGCAGCACGTGCCCATAGGTGGCCTTGCATAAACAGTCCACATAACAGACTTGTCAGCCAAAAGATGCTATTTATATGACCATGCAGCCAATGCCCATAGGTGGCCCTACATATTTCAACCCCCTAACGGGTTTTGTTAAATAATAGTAACTTCATTCTTAGGAAGAATGCCTCTTTTGTCCTTATTTGTCTTAAAACGACAGTATGTAGGGATCCGCAAAAAATAGCCATCCTTAACATATTTGTCCCATATCCTTTTTCATGATCTGAAAGTATTCAAGTCTATGGTTTATTCTTCTTCCCTACGTTTGGGTCAGAACTTCGTAGGAGTGATATTCATCCAGTTCTTCGATATTCTTGTTTGGAAATATCTTCTCTATATTCAAGTACCTCTTTCCATACAACAAACTCTATGCTTTAGAAAATTTGAATCTCCATAAACTTTCACTGGCTTTTAGCACTAGGAAAGTAAATTTCTGGGAGTTCTTTTGCCTGACTATGCAGCACGTGCCCATAGGTGGCCTTGCATAAACAGTCCACATAACAGACTTGTCAGCCAAAAGATGCTATTTTATTTGACTATGCAGCCAATGCCCATAGGTGGCCCTGCATATTTCAACCCCCTAACAGGTTTTGTTAAATAATAGTAACTTCATTCTTGGAAACTACTTCTTTTAATGCCTTTTTAGCTCTTTTTCATATCATTCCTCAGATTCAAATATTCTTAAGCCATAGTTTACATTTTTTCCCTCATACTTGAGTATGGTAATATGTTTTCAGATAAATTGTCAAGGAATTGAATCCATTTTTAATCCATTTCCGGTCAAAGCTATTTCGACCTTAAACATTAGCCCCTTTATGTCCGGCGTGCATGACTTTAAACTGCCCACAAAAGACAAAGGAACTCTGAATAAAAGTCAAGTTCCAGCACACTTGCGCGCTGCCCTCTGTGCCCTGAAGACTTGCGCGCCCCCTTTTCCTTTGAATGTATTTAATTTCCTCAGAGTCAAATCCTCATTTCTTTCCGGATCCAACTCTGAGGGGGGACTTTTGTTGACGCTCCTTTTGTCACAGAATCTAAAGATCGGAAAAGGGGAATATCTGAGCTCAATGTGATTCATCCTTTGAAGAAACATCAAAAATCGACAAAGGGATGAACAAGGAGAACATTGCCCATAGGCCGCGCAAGTTCCCTCATGGTCGCGCAAGTACACTTGCGCGCCGCCTAGTGGTCGTGCAAGTACTTGCGCGACGCCTTATGGTCGTGCAAGTGACTTGCGCGACCTAAGTGATAACCGCCCGGTAACCGCTCGGTAACCGCCCAGGGCCTTCTTTTGCCTATAAATAGACCCTGTGGGCCCCCCATTCGAGAGGATCTTTTTCCAGAAACTCGGATTGAAGCTCCTGACGCCCAAGTCTCTTCTCAAAGCTTCCGGAACACTTCTAAGGTAATTTTTTACCTAGAACAAAAGATCTAAAGAGAAGAAATAAGGCCTAAGTGTTAAAACTTATCAAACACTTGCGCGCCGACTTATTTCCTTCAAGATAACTTGCGCGTCCCTTTTCTGGAAGAACCTCAAGAGGATTCTAAAGTGATTAAAAAGAAGTTGCTCAAGTATTTCAATTCCGATTGAGAATCGCGCAAGTACCCCTCATGTCGCGCAAGTATACTTGCGTGACCAATACTTGCGCGCCGCCGCCATACTTGCGCGCCTTTCAAGACTTGCGCGCCCCTACTTTTTTGGGTGCCCATCTTGCCCATGTCACCCCTCTTAAGCCATCACACCTTTCCTTTTCAAGATTCAGTCTTCAAGACACTCTTCAAAGACATTTATGGCATGATTTCTTGACTTGACTTTCTTATCTGAAAGGAATTCTGTGGAATATCTCTCAAAACCTAGTGATTTAAATATCTTTATATCACTAAATATGGAGAGTTCATTCATTCAACCTCATCCTTTAAGATGAGAGAATCCTTAAACTTGGGTCTCCTTTTTAGGAATAATCCCCAGTTATAAGTCCTTTAAACTTGGGCATCCTCCTTAGGAGTAAGCCCCAAACCTTAATTTCTTAACTTGGGCATCCTCCTCAGGACTAAGCCCCAAACCTTAATTTCTTAACTTGGGCATCCTCCTTAGGAGTAATCCCCAAACCTTAATTTCTTAACTTGGGAATCCTCCCTAGGAGTAAGCCCCAAACCTTAATTTCTTAACTTGGGCATCCTCCTTAGGAGTAAGCCCCAATCCCAATCTCACAATTTGGGCATCCTCTTTAGGAGTAAGCCCCAAACCAAGTTCCCTAACCTGGGCATCCTCCTCAGGAGTAAGCCCCAAACCTTAATCCCTAACCTGGGTCTCCTTTTCAAGAAGAAGACTCAGTCATAACCTTGGGCTTCCTTTTCAGGAATAAGCCCCAAGTCCCCTTAAACTTCTCTTAACCAGTCATAAATTACCTTTGATTTGGGTTTCCTTTTCAGGAATAAAACCCAATCATAAGTCCCCTCCTAACTTGGGCATCCTCCTTAGGAGTAAGCCCCAAGATTAGAGTATTCAAATCTCCATGAAGCACATATAACTTTGTGGACCCTGTTCATGGATTTTCTCCCTAAAAGTAAATCCTAAACCTTCATCTATCTGGGCAGTCATCTATACATAAGCCCCAAAACAAATTCTTATGATTGCATCTTTTATGGCACAATTGTCTAAATTTTACCAATACCTCTTGTTTCTCACACCGAGCATGACTCACGTGAGCTTAGAGTGTAAAAGTAATTATGACATTCATCTTTGAGCCATCAATCATAAACATCATACCCCATTCCTCGAACTACGTGGGTTCTGATTCCTTTTTCCAAAAGAAAGGATACGTAGGTAGCCCATTTATGGGTTCGATCCCAACTTTGAAATAATCTCTGTCCTTCTGAATGAAAATAAACTTCAAGTGCCCCACTGAGTGGCTTTAAAACCAGCCTGGTCATCATAAATGACCAAGAGACTTTTTGTTTTGAAGGATACCATTGACCAAGAATCTCTAAACAGATATAGATGATTCTCTATTGATGAAGAACCTCAAATACCTATAAAAGATTCTCTAAATTTCTTGTATATTTAGTCATTGATTGTTAAAACTAAAGGAAAGCACATTTTATACTTGGTAATGTAATAAGGATTCACGAACATAACTTAAATCTATAAAGAGAGTCCCGGAGTAGACAATAATTCCCCTCAAAAAGGTGTGATGAGTCCGACCTCCCATCCTCTCGACCAATGAAAATTCCTAAGCCTCATTAGTCCACAAGCTAATGAGCGCCTGCCTTTGGAAAGTAGGTCCAAATGGATGTGGAATCATTGGATGTTTCCGGTTCTACGAACAAACCCGTTAGAAACCGATCGGAACGTTTGAATCTCCCGTCCAGGAGGTCATCCCCGGATTCCGTGCGAAACAGTGACGTGGGGAATTGGTGAACCATGTGTCAGTGATGTTCGACAGAGCTTTGAATGCATGAGGAATAGTGCTCATTATCCCAATAAAATGAGTTCCTATGACACAAGAAAAATCATGAGGGTGATTCAGTGCCTCCCAAATTGGATATTGAAGTTTATAGGATGATTACCTCTAAATTGTTCATTCATGGAAGAGTTGTGAAGTGTAGTGATGGAGCAGGTCGTGGGTTTTCTAGTGGAGTTTTTCTTCTTGATCTCTATTGTCTTGAGATTCCACTAGTGGGATTGGTACAGGGCCTATATTATGAATTACTCTCCTTCCAAGAGAGATTAAGATTTGTGGGGCATAAAACTTGATTTCTGTGTCTCGAATCTTGTTTATGGATGAGTTTACTCACTATCCATGTGTGTTGGTACCTTATGTTCTCAACTTCAACCTTCATACAACAGTTATCAAGTACACGTCGAGGTGATGGAGACCCCACGAACAAAACGAATAAAATCACTATCTTTTTTCTAAAAGAGTTAGTCTTCTCCCTGATAATGTGAAACTTCTACCTTTTGGGAGCATGCTTTGTGGTTCATTTAGACCACTAGTGTCTCGGGTATGCCTTCATCCAGAGATACTTGATCCTGAGGAAGTAATATTGGTTGAACTTCCTACAGAACTATGACTTTGAGAATATATATACTTTGGGAAAGGGGGAGATTTATAGTATTTTCCCTTAGTAGGGAGTCCCATGCTCACATAGTGTGGGAATTTTCAGAGAAGTTATATTCTCTACATCTGAACCTAGTAGAGAAGGAGGGTATAACTTTCCTTTAGTCGATGGTGTTGACTCCTTCGATTCTTGAGTGTGTGAGTCTCGATTGTGATGCATCGACTGTGAAACATTGTGTGACCAGATATCCTTGGGTATTTCACTATATGGATATTCTAATATAGGGAATCAAGAGACCCTATAACTGGGACAAACCCTAATTCCTGTCGTGACGTGGAATGTAGATGTTTGTTTGGGGAATTAAACTATCCCTCGAGTTCCTTTGGGCCATTCAGAATTATGGAAGAGATGTTGAGGTTGCCTACTACCTTACCATGCACCAATAGCTGGAGTGGGCACACGACTTCTCCCACGTGTCACATCTAATGAGATACATGCATGTTCTTATGCACTTCATAGAATGGAAAAGACCATATGAGTAGATACCATCCCCTTTGGTTCGCGTGTAGTATCGACATGGTAATGTGCAGGTTTTACTTGGAGTAAGAACACCAGGTGTGGACTCAGTATCCCAAGTTGTTTTTCCTAGTTATTCTTTTCTAGGGAGAAAATCTTGAATAAGTGAATTATTTAGACTCCTAATTTTTGTCTTATAAGATATAGAAATATTTTGAAATATATTTCTATATCTACATGCTGAGATGGCATGCGATTCTGATACTTAGTATGTCCGTAATAAATCATACAAAAACAATATGTGTTTTTTACTATGCACATGTCAAAAATGGGATATATCTTAAAAGGTATCTCAAATCAGAAATCTGATCCCCAGGTTGTGTCTCAAATGAGGAATTTACCCTAGGTAGGTTATAACTTTAATCGGTACAAGACTTCTGTGAAAAACACTACCCAGAGGGAAAATGGTAACTGAAATAATTAAATTTAATTATCTTACCCCTAACATCGAAGAAAATAACATTTGAATGGGGACTTGAATTGGAAATCTGAGACCGTAGTTGATTTCATATCATGGGTTTTTTATTAGGAAGGACAAAAAATGGTCACATGTAGAGGTTTTGGAAGTCGCAACCATTGGATGGAGTTTTCAATGTTTTCTATAAATAAACACAAGTGTTTAGAATTAGGGAAAACCCTGAATTCACTCTCTCTTTTCCCCCACTAAGCTCTCTCTCTTTCTCTAGATTTTCTTCACCATTACTCACCAAATCAAATAGAAATCTCTACCAGAACCTTAGAATATCAGATCATAAGCATCATGAATACATTACTAATAAGGAACGCACAGATTAAGGTAAGATATTTTTGTTTTGAATTCCGATTCAATTTATACTTTGAATACCAGTTTCCGTACTTTTTTATTCATTGCTTAATTGAAAAATCATCGATGTTTGTATGAATACAACCATATATCTCTATCTTGAACCATGTTCTTCACTCATTCTTCAGTTTCTCTGACGCCTGTATTTAAACTTATCAAATTATCAATTAATTGTTCAAAGAAGCCCATAACTGTGATAATCTCCTCGTGAGCTTCTCAAAACCAGGTCCAAAATAATATTTAGACCTCCTGTTTGATCGCAGTGGCCCTCATATGGGGCCACCAGAGATGAACAACTAGCGGCGGCCATTAGTGAAGCAAGGTGGTGATGGGATGTGGAGGCCAGGTGGGGTCTAGCTGGGCAATTCGGTCATAGTGTAGAGATATGGTGAGAGCTAGAAGGGGAAAATGTTTGTGTGGTGGTGTGAGCCGGAGTGTCGGGGCGAGGCGATCTAGTGCGGTGAATGGTGAGGAGGCTCTATCACTAGGAGCACCTGCAGGTGCAGTAGTAGGCCAGCATCATCCAACAAGGTAGATACTTGCTATGTCTAGGCTGGAGGGGAGCGGGGTCGTGGCTCGTGACCCCATGTGGTAGAGACCCGCAAAAACCTAGTTGTCGGTTTGACGAAGGGGATACAGGTGTCCCGAGATGGAGGAATCATGGACAAGATCCAAGGAAGATCATCTACTTGGCAGGTCAGTGGAGAAGGGGTCAGTTCGCATGACCAGGTCATGGGATGGTGGACTAGGTCGGCCTACCCGGGCAGGGCAGATCGGCTGAACCAGGATGGTCCAGCCCGTTTTGAGCCCAGAAAATTGAATTTGCAGTATCTTTTGATACGGGGCTCCAAATCGCATATTTTTTGTGGCAGTGCAACCCTTGAGTCAATACGGACCATTTGGGGTGGATTTGGAATTTTAAAGTTTGTTTTAATTTCCTGGTGGAGTGAAATGCCTAAGTATAATAATAATTATTAGTTTATTAATATTTTGGGGATTTTTATTGGATCTAACTCCTAAACCGGACATCTGATTGACTCACCATTAGTGGAATCATGACCCCAACCATTGTGCGGACATTTTAGGAAACTTTGACATGTTTTTATGTTGAAGAGATGGTGTGGTCCCCACAGGTCCTTGTTCACACGTTTTACGGTGAAATGTCTCTTTTTCACCTGGCTTCAATTTTGGGTAGTTGAATGCTTGGTCCCATGTGTTTTTCTGAGGGGATTGCAATAGCGCAATCCACCCACTTAAATTAAAGGTTAAGGTATGGGCTCCACGGGATGTCTTTTGACTGTAATGCAATGTTTTACAATTTCTTTATCAGAAGTCCATTTGGGGTAAGTGAATAGTCTACCTTGCATTTTTTTTCCGCAAGGATCTCAACGGTGAGATCTGTTTGGATGTGTGGAGCCTTCTCATAATCGGTAGTGATCGAGTTCCGATCGACAGTTTGTAGTGAAAATCCACCTTTTCACCGGTTTTCCGTTTTGGACGAATGAGTAGTCCATCCCATGTGTTTTTTCAAGAATATCACAATGGCATGATCCATACAACTTGTTTTGGGACTGAGGAATGGGCCCTACAGAATGTCTCTCGATGGTAATGTAGTGACTTATGAATTTCCCATATGATGTTCATTTGGGATGAATGAATAGTTGAACTAGCATGTTTTTCTGCAAAGATAGCAATGACATGATCCATTTGAACTTACAGATCCTTGTTCGTGATCTCATTAAATGTGGAAACATGAAAGGAATATCAGTGGAAGATCCTTTTGATGTGTTTGAATAGAACCCACAGCTTGGGTCAACTTCAACTCTTGTGAGAGTGGATAAGATATATGAAGAGATGTGGTTGAATGATCTTGATCCATTTGAGGAGGTGGGCCAGTGTAATTACGCTTTTGGCCCTCTGAATCAAAAATGAGAGTCGTGCGCTCGTCAAACTTTTGACTAGGTATGTCGTCTCCTCTAGGAGTATACAGAGATGCCTAGGGATACTTGTTCACAGTATAGTACCTTTGAATGGTTAGGTACATGTCCAGGTGATGAGGTGGGGACACATGATGTGTGGGACCCACATGTTCTACTTACCACTTTATGAATCTTCTATCCCTCGTAACTCCTTCTCTTGAACACGAATTTTGGCATGGGAGCAGCCTATGCGATATTTTTTCTACATAGAACACGATGGTTCCCAAAGTAGTGTCTTATTTGGTCATTATAAGAAATTTCACCTTTAAATTAGACATAAACACATGTCAATATTTTGATAGTTTTTACATTTTAGAAACACGCTTTTTGGTTTTGACAATAGGAAATAATTTTAAATTAATTAATGTAACTTGTATGTTTTTAATTTGTTAAAATATACTTCATTTTTTAATTCGGAATATCAAATTTAGTTTAGGGTGAATTTTGGGTATTTTTCTGAAAAATTTCAATTTTTGATGAATAGTGAAAAACACTGTGTTATTGTTTAACACCGACTTTTTATTTAAAAAATTATTTTTAATTGAAATTTATTTTAAAGTCAAAATATATACACAATACCAATATTAGTCCAATTTAATTCAATGATGTTATTTTATAATAATATTAGATATATAAAATTTTATTGAACTTTTTAACATCTTTTACCAACCTTCTAGGCACATTTGTAAATTTTCATAAAACGTAATTTTACCACTTCTGTGAATTGAATTTCAAAAATCCAAGAGAAACTATTAACATCAGTAAGTAAAATTTGGTTCAATAAGATGAAAATAAATTTTGGTTAATAGTAACTTTTGAATTTTATTTACCACGGTTAAAAGTAAATAGGGTAATTAAAGGTAAAAATGATATTATAATTACCCTAACACATGTCCTAATTATATTGGATAAGTGTATTTAGACCAAAATAAACCTTAGGAATAAAATATTATCTTATTTGACCCACTTATATTAGGTTAGGACATTTATTATTATTTTATTTAAAGAAGAGTTAAAAGTGTTAAATTCAAATTTTCATAACTAAAACATTTTTAATTTAGGGTTATACATAAGATAAATTCGACTATAAATATTCATTAGAAAGATAAAAATATTTCCTACATAATTTTATATTATTTATAATTTTTATCCATTAAATAATTAAATTTATTTATGACATAATGATGATATAGTAATTACCTTATTAATGAAAAATTAAAATAATTGATATTATAAATATCCAAATAAATGTAAATTGAGAATTTTGATGCATTAAACTAATTTAATAGGTTAATATGACATGATAGGGTTGATTCAAGGAATTTCTTTCAATGTAATCATATTTTTATGACTTTCAAAAAAACAAAATACAAAATAGTGTCCAAATTGACATAAATGAGTTTTTAAAACAAATACAATATTATTAAATTATATAATAGTCTTAAAAATATACTATTTGGCCACAGGACTCTTATAATGATATATATGTCATTAATTAACCACTTAGGGTTCTATTGGCATTTTATATTATGTTTATTAACCATGTAGTACATAAATACAAGAAGACATTGTAAAAGTTATACAATTTAACTAAGAGTTAAATCTAAAAGATAAGATTAAAATGGTAACCTAAACTTGTCTAAAAACTATTTATTGAAAGGATTTTGACCCATAACCACCTAAAAATTGAAATAAATTCATTTTGAGCCATTAGAAATCGAAAATTATTTTATAATAAAATAATATTTCAAGCTTTTCCTAAAGTGACCCTCACCTCTCTTGTAAAAGGGTACTTCCCCTTCTCTTAATTTCACACATTCAAAACCATTTGTCTCAGAAAACCTCTACTCAAATATTCTCCCAACTACCCTAAATTTAACCTAGGGGCCTTAATTTGATCATAAATCCAACCTAATGATCCCTTTTGATCAAATCAAAAGGAAGTACACGAAGAAGAGGTAATAATTTCATCACCTCTTTCAATGTTCTTTTCTTCTTCCACTTCCCCTTTATTTGTTATTTACAAAAAAAATAACTCTAGTACCTTATACATACTATGATGTTATTTTAAATATGTTACAACAATATTAATTATTCTATCCATCCTATGAATGAAAAAGTCACCATGTGTGCATACGTACGGCTTATTGTCTCCACATCGTGGTGTAATATTTTATTCAACACTATGTTATTTGGATGGATATAATGGTGATTAATATGTATATAAATAATATAAATAACATTCTAATGTTTCTGTATAATTAATATAGCATCCATTTTCAGACCTTTTAATCCTTAAGGAAATGATATCGTCGCTTGGGTGTACGTACGGCTTACAGTCTCCATGAAACGATGAGATTCATTTCCACGTTCACCATTAAACGATGATTATAAAAATCCATATTATTAATAAGTATGTAATATATAAAATAATAATTCTATTGTAAATATATATATATATAGTTACATTTGTCTCATTCACTTACTTCCATTCAATATGATATGAAAACGAAAACAGGGTCTATGCGTACGTACGACCTACCATCTCCATAAACGATGGTTTCCATTTCATATATCTATCAATTATACATATTTATATTATGAATATATATTATATATAAATAATTTTTTAAATTATGGAAGCAATCAAATCATGATGCAAGTGATAAGATCAGGAATAACAAGTTGAAACACTTACGATAAAGAGAGTGATTATTACACAAAATGTTTCTTTAATATGGAAATAATTATTAAATATGTAGTATAAAGTAATAAATGAATCAGGTATGATATCATAAATATTAATATGGTTCTGTTATAATTTAATAACATACTATGGTCATTATACAGGAGGTTAAACGTACCCTCAACTAAAGGAAAGTACAAGGTAAGGGTTATTTCCTCAATCTCATTATTATCCGAGATTGTTTATCTATAAGTATCTACTGGGATATATTTAATATCTATGTCCATGTTTCATTAAAATGTTTTAAAAGGGAATATTTTAAGGTTTTATGGAAGTGTCTATTTAAATAGTCATCATTTTAAATGTTTTTAAAGATTTATTTATCTAAATATTATTAATTAATGTCCATGTTTTCAAAATGATTTTATGGATTTATTTATGTGGACATGATTGTTTTAAAGTTTTAATTTCTTTAAAAAGTTTCAACATTTTATGGGACACTTTGATTCACAAATCCCTTTTAAATTTATTCCTTTATAAATTGTGTGAATTTTAAATGATTTTATGAAAAGGGGTATTTCTCTCAAAGAGTTTTATTAATTATTTTCAACTATGCCAACATCCTTTATTAGATATTATTCTTGATTGGGGTTGTTTTACTATAATACAATATTTCATATTGTATTGAATGAGTTATGATATGTTTGACTATGGATGTGCTATTTTTATACCATTCATGGTTTATGGTTAAAGTATTAACATTTTTATTCTATTTTTGTTATGAATGATTATGTTATGTTTCACCTTTTTTTCAGACGAGGAATACAGTGGACTTAGTAAGTGACCGGTGGGGCCTACTATAACCCCTTGATGCATCTGTAGGTCTCATGAGACAAACTAGTTTCTTGGCACAATGCCTTGACACAATTTTTATCTGTATCCTTGGCACAAGGCCTTGACTATGTGGTTATGATGTCCAGCATTAGGCATTCCCTAGTTATGAAATTAGTTGTTACATGTGATTATTCGACTAATAGAATATCCATGTGAATGTTTATATGGTAATGTTTTATTTATTTTTTCCATATTATGTTCATGTTTATGTTTAAAAAGGTTTTTGTTTTTATTACACGTCTTGCCTTTAAAGTTTATAGCTTCTGCTAAATTATTTACCCTTACTGAGCATCTGATTTCACCCCTTTTTATGTTTTATTTTCCCAGGATTCCAAGAAGTTTATTATGATTTATATATAGGGTTAAGATAAAGGTAATAATGTCTTTCTCAAAATATTATTTATGATGTGTTTTATGTTAAAAATTTTAATGTAAATTTCATGCATGTAATATATTTTCCAAGACTTCTAAACTGATCGGTCTTTTGGGAATTGATTCCTTATAATCATGCCAATGTATTAAAATAATGCACTAGCTCTAGGATTCTAGGGTCAGGGAATTACATTCTGGGTGTTTCACCTATCTGGGGTGACACCTGATGATTATAGTATTATTTCTCGGCATTTTTTCAAGAGGTACCATATAGTAGGGATGGGAAGAGTTCCTCAGCGCTTCACGAAAGGTACCATCCAACAATGATGGAAAGAGTTCCTAGGTGCTTCCCAAGAGGTACCATCAAGCCTGGATAGCTAGACTTCCTCGATGCTTTTATGAGAGGTACCATCCAACGAGGATGGATAGAGCAGTTATGGGTTTACCTCTTGCAGCGCTAGGAAGTGGTCCCCGATGGAAGTTCTAGGTTTACCTCTAGTAAGTCTAGGAAGGGTCCATGATGGTAGTTATGGGATTCACTCCAGCAAGGCAGGGTAGTGGGACCTATCTATGACTCTTTCTAGGTAGTACCCTCTAGTTGGGTTGGGAAATGGGTCCCCGTCTACTTATACTAGAGTGGAATCCCCCTGACGCATAAGGGTGTGGGTAGCCTCTATGACTTTTGTTAGAGTGGAATCCCTCTAACATATCCGGGAATGGGTAGCCTCTATGGCTACTATGAGAGTTGAATCCACACAACATAATAGGGCGTGGGTATACTCTACATTCAGACATGACCTATCGACAGTGCGACATTGACGAAGCATGCTCAGACGTGACTTTGGAGTCTCAAGAAAGAGGGGCACTTTTCCCACCAAGAAGCATCCTTGTGACATGACCTATAACTATGAGGGCGATACAGTTCCACCAAAATTAGATAGTTTCCAGGTGTGTTGATTGAGTACCTTTGACTTGCAGTTCAAAGTAGATGTGTGGTATGTTAGGCATCGATGGTTACATCTGAAACTTTTGGTGACTCACTTTTTCTGGGATAAGATTTTGATATGGAGATCCCCTTACTCTCTCGTAAGGGTTTCTTTGACTAAGCATATATATATATATATATATATCCTGTTTCCAGTACCCACCCCTTGGTTTTTGGCTACTCTTCTTCCAGGAGAGGCAAAGACGTGCGTGGTATGCCACATGCTTTCCATGTCTAGCTTCTAGTGGTTGTACAAGTCTACTCTCCTACTATAGGTAGTGAGGAATCAACAAGAAGTTAATCTTATCACTATTTATAGCTCTTTATATTTAGACGAGATTACATCACACTTTTTTTGGGTTGATTTTCACTTCATTTTTTGTACCTTGTTCTCTCTACTGTTGTCACCTTCTTCGGTTATATCTCCCTACTGCTCCCCTCTTCAGTACTCCTTTTACGGCTCCCTCAAACCTTCAAGGCATCCTACTGAGTATTTTTATACTCACCCCTACATGGGATTTTCCAACACTAGGTGTGCCCTTGAAGATGATGTATAGGTTGATTGTGACATCATAGGAGCTAGGGATATAGGGTTCTTTGACCATGTGTGTTGGTTATAGATTGGGATTCAGGAGCGGGACTCTCATAGCTATTTTACTTTTTCATTTGGCACCATGTTGTAGCACTTTTCTGGTTGGGAGTGTATTTTTTCCCCATTTCCCTTTTCACCTTTAATTTTATATAATTTTACTAATTAAAGGTTGATTAATGTATTGGTTTATTTATAGTAGTGTTGTATCTTGTTTCCTTTTCCCTCTACACTATTTTCATTGAGTTCGATGATGGTGTGTATATAGTTTCTTAGGCAATGGCCTCCCCTAGTTTTTGGTTCCTTTAGCACTAGTTACCAGTCCTTGCCCTATGGAGGTGGGCTTGGGGTAGTTGTGGTGTGATCCCTTATACAGGTCGGGTCCTGATATCTCACGAGAAAAATCAGTTGGAAAATATGATATCTTTTACCCAGTAGTTTAAAAAAATTAGAATGTTCTTTATAGTAGAGGATTCCATGATTCTTGGGATCGTGACATCCTATAATTATAGATTTACTCAATTAAGAATTTAGTTATTATTATCCATGAGATTTTTTCAATGATAATATCTCTAGATGTATTACATTCTCTGATTATTTATAAAATAAAAAAATTCAATTATTTACTTTTACATATTGATTAAGCATTATCTAGTTAAGATAGTCAGGTTATTGATTAAGTGGAATGTGTTTTCAATTATTTACATTTATATATTTATTATGATAGTCACATTATTTAAATTTCATATATATTAAGTTTTTTACATTTACATGTTTACTTTTCATATTGATTAATGATATCTTCTGTTGTACTTATCCCATGCGAAACATTTGAGCTCACCCTTATTTTTTTCATTGACAAAAATCCTTGGAGTTTAGTCAGAATGATATGTAAGTATATTCTAGAGTGAATAATGATATTATTTAAAAAAAATTATGATCTACTTGTTAAATTCAAATGAAATATGGGAATAATGTATGTATTTATTTTACTTATACTACTGAAATATTTCATCCTTTAGGATGTGCTTATTTGTGTTTTATACTAATATAGTAAAATAACCACTGAATCTAGGCTACTGGGGTCAAGGTATTTATATTTTATATTAAAGGAAGTTGAGAATAATTCCTAGGAACTAGATTTATAAAAAACATAGATTTGTGAACATTACACTTTGATAGAAAATGAATATAAGTATATAAGTACATCATAAAGTTTATATAAGGTGGATATTATGTGATTTTTTATAGAAATACAACCATACCTAGAAACTAAATATTGAAATGGATCTAGAACAGATTTACCTAGGGGTAATATCTCCAAAAAAGGCACATCAAGCATAACTCGAGTGTTAACTGGCACATGACAATAGACCTTACTGCCCACCTGGTTTGAAACTCCATGGGGTATATTCTTTGGAAAATTCAAATTTTATTTACAGACTATTTTGAAGGATTTGAATAGATTATAGAAAATAATTTCCTAGGATAAACTTAAGGTTTCATAGAGTAAAAATAAGGTTTCTGGATTTTTATATTTCATACAATATTCTTTAGGATAAAATTATTTCCCAATATGATTATTATTTCTCACAGTATGATTTTTGGTTTTAGAAAATGGATTAAACCCAAAAGAGTCATGTTTACATTGAATATTAAGGGAAATGTGGTGAAAATATGTTTCCAAATGGGATTATGATAGAAGTTAAATATATTGTTATTATTCCTAATCATTTTTCTCGAAATATCTCTAACAACCTATACCTTAACCAATTCAGAACACACCAAAATAAGATTAGGATAGAGTTTTCTATGAGATATAATAGTGGGTACCATAGGGGAAAGATAGATCGATTTCCATCATGAATTTAATTCTGAATGAGTCACCATGGAAATCATCTCAATGGAATGTAGAAATTTTATATCTGTGGAGAAAAAGGGAATGAATTATTGAACTACCAAGGAAAAATGAAGAGTACAATAGAAGGAAATAAACATCGTCCCAGGGATCCAATTATAGTTAATTTCATTAAATATAGAGAACATGTAAATTATTTGAGTCAATTCACTCTTTCAAAGGCTATATCTTTGACCAAGAAAGGAACTATGTTGAAATAAAATAGGTGAAGTATTTATTGAGCTTCCAAAATTAATTTGTAGAATAAATTTTACCAATGTTATTTAGGTAATAAGAATTATGAAACATCTAATTAATGTGTTAAGTATTTGAAGAATGTATTTATATAATAACATATGAGTAATAAATACTATAATAAGTTTATGAGTTAAGGTTGATCAAATTTTCATTGTCTTAAACGGCCATTTTTATAATTTTTATGTTCGAATATAACTTGAAAAATGTAATTTGGGAAAATATATAATGGTAAAACAACCCTTGTTATTGGTATGGGTTTTAGTGAAAAAACTTATGTCAAAAATAATGCCATTAAATTTTATAGACAAAAGTTTAAAGATTTTTATAACATTTAGGTTTAATATGATCGTTAATGATATCATAAAAATAATAATCAAATATTATTAATATACTTTTTTGGAAAAAATATATTTTTTTGAAAACCATAGTAAAAAAGGTTATTTAATGATTAATTTTATTTTAATGATTTCCATCATATTTTTTTAGGAATGATAGAGGAATTATATTAAAAATGAAAACCTACATGTAGGGTGAAAATCCATCACATTCAGCATTGTCTTGAGGCTTCAACCCATAGCCAAAGGTTGATAAGGGTGTAATGCTTACCACTAGCCTATGTGATTTCCTTGTTAATATGACATTGTTTTTAAAAAAATAGTTTAATGTCTAATTATTAATTTTATTTCCAGAAATATTTCATTGTGTTGAGGTATATGTACCCCATAGATCAAAACTATGGGTTTTTATAAAGAACCCAAATAAATTTTTTAATGTTGACGTTATTTTGGGATATAGGGTTATTTATGGAACGATTTATATTTAACATTATCTTTGGAGATTACTATGAATGTTTATTTATATTATATATTTTTTAAATCATGTTAATTTTTTTTGGTTTTAATAAACAAATAAGTAATATCTTATTATTTTTCTATGGATTAAATGATCCATTAAAAGATAATTATATCACTTTAGGAAAAAATTCATCTTGAATAATTATTTATTGGAGTAAGAAATTGTAGCAGTACGAAAGGGTGAAATATTTCATATAAGATATACAAGAAATAAAGAAAGTATATATTTTGGTGTTCTATATATTGATAGTAAAATAATTCCTCAATTATAGGAAAAGGATCTTAAAATAAAAATGATTTCATGTTGCCTTCATATATAATGAATCAAATGGTCCTTTAAATCATCAAAGATTAATGGTTTGCTTGTCTGAAACTTTCCATTCATCATTCACTTTACTATAGTAAATAACCTCTATCACTCTATATGATTATTTAGTATTGTCATCCATGTACATATATTCACAATAATGTAATGTAATACTACTTAAAACCCTTATTATGTCTTATTCCAGATGACCTATGTATATCCCTTTCTCTCTTACTGAGTGTTCGATTTATTAACCCTTTTATGATGTGGGTATTCAACAAAATAATTTTCAAATATCAGAACCACGATATTAAAATGTAAGATAAAATTGAAAGGTGGGAATTTATCTTATATGTGGAGATTGTAACTCACCAAAACAAATAGTGAATAATATTGGATTTTATATCATATGTGACATTCAACAATGATCCTAAAAAACCCATTAAATATATTTCTATAATTTGAATCTCTTTGATAGCTTATAAAACATGCAACCCTAATTCTAAATGAACAATAACATGGTTTAAGGTTTTACCCTAGAAGTTAAATTGGTGGGTATGGATAGTAGAAATTAAATTTTGAAAATTACTATTGTCTATTGATTACAAATAAAATAAGAATCATTTAAAACAAAGGGAAATGTTTTTTGAATAATTTATTTTTATCTAAAAGACAGTTTAGTTGAGCTTTTCAGACAAAATTTAAAATTAATTTATAATAATTTTAGAATATATATTTGATAAAATGAACTTAATTTTTGAAATAATTATATTAAAATTATAATAGGTTTTGTTTGTTTATATGTTTTCTAAAAAAATCATATTTCGATGAATAGTAGAAAATACTATTTTTTATTGAAATCTTCAATTTTGTTTTAATTATTTTTAAACATGAATTAAATATTAAATAGATTTTAATGTAAAATTAGTAGAATTATATAATAATATGATCCATTTATTTCATTGGAATAAATTATATATTGAATTTTGAGAAAAAAACTTATATAACAATCAGAATTTTCTGTTTCAAAAATCGATTTTTCATCACGTTTGCGAGTATAATTTTAAATTTTATTGCTCCAATTATGTGAGACGAAATTGAAAAAATGTATTGAATATTTTTAATTAGAATTATTTTTATGATCTCATATGGCCCACATAAATTTTTATCATTATGAATAGTAAAATCAGTGAAAATTAAATACCATGATTAAGGTAAAAACTGATTTACAGAGGGTAAAGTAAGAAGAGAGTTGTTAAAAATGACATAAAAACATGACCAAAAACAATTTTATGGATATTGTTCTACCCTATAATATATAAGTGAAATGAAGAAAGATTATTTATCCTTTTTATTGATATAAATGTGTGTTTAATTGATTCTTTTCAAAAATATCATGTGTCCCACTACCCCACTTATAAAATGCCACAACCTCTTTTCCCATATTCAAACTTCCAAGGGAATCTGGATTGTTCTAAACCTATCAATGTCATTTCCTTACTCTAATAAAAATTTCATATGTCCATTTATTTGATCATAAATACATCCTAGGATGGTTTTTGGTGAAAACCATATGAATTTCCCTAATGAAGAGGTAATGTTCTTAAATATGCATTTTCATTTTATTTCTTCCTCTACTTCCACAAAAATTTAATTTCATAATTCAAAAATAATAACAAAAGTAACCAAAATTTACTAATATTTTAATATTTTATTTTTATAACCTATATCCATACCATATTATTTTAAATTAATACCTTTTGTATTCTTTTCTTTTTTTAAATATGATATTGTCTCTCGTGTGTACGAAGAACTATCACCTTGCGAAGAGATGTGATTTGTTTTTCAGTTATGATTTTAATAAAAAGTAATGATGATAAATTTAATAAATATATGTGATACATGTGAGATGATTTTTTTAATACTAATATATATGTCACTTCCTTATCCATTCACTCATAAAGGGAATGATATCGTCAGTCATGCATATTTACGACCTAACATCTCCACGAAGTGATGCAATTCATTTTCAATGTACAACCATCATGAATTATTCTAAACATGTTTAAAAATAATAGATATGATATTAAAAACAATAATATAATTTTTTTATGAGGTATCTATATCCTAAAAACACTGTAACTTTCATAACAAAACAATCATGGGAAAACAAGGCAATTAACACAAGAAATAGTGAAAATAATGAGATATTATTATCAAACTGGTTATAAAATGTTATAATATGATCATATATGATAATATAAATATCAATACGATTATGGTGATGGTATAAATTAATATAATTCATAAATCAATTATATAGGACTATAAATAATATCCAACTAATGTAAATTTCTAGGTAAGAGACTTCATCTCAATTTCCCATTGTTGAGGCATACTGTATTATTATGAACCTAATTTCATTTTCATGGTGTATATACTGACCCTTAGACATGTAATATAATTATTACATAATAAATCTTGGTATTTTAATTTTAAAATCAAATTATTTCATCCAATTTGGATTTTTATAAATGTAACCAATTAGTAAGGAACTCCATCTCAATTTCCATCCATTGAGATATATTGTAATGTTATTACCATAATTTATATTATATGGTCTATATAATTACACATTGACAAGAATTATCATGATTCCTCAATAATTATGGTTATTTTATGTTTCAATTTTAATAATTTCATCCATGGGGATTTGATATAAAACTTACCAAGTGGTAATGAATTTCATAACTCAACTTCCTTTCATTGGGTTATATGACATCTTTGTTGTAAATGATATTCTAAGATTATGTGTGTAATTTTTTTTATAATATTATAGTGCATTTATAATTTTTTATGTGGATTTAAATCTGATACACATAATAAATTCATTCATTAATTCTCACTATAATTTTATTATCATGGGAAGGGTTTATTCATCAATCTCAATCTAATTGAGATTTTTTATTCTTAATTTTCTATTGAAGGAAATTATTTGAACATTTTATAATAAATCCATTCCATATTGTTTTCTAATGGTTAATAATGTAGTTTAAATGTAATATTAACATTTTCCAATCTTTCTTTACATAAAATAAATGCTAATTTTTTATAGAAAATACGAATTCATTTCTCTCTTCTGCCAAAAATTTGTTTTCTTCCAAACAAAATTTCAAAAAATGTTTTAAAAAAATGCCTTTAACCATTTCAAATTATTACAAAACATATTTATACTAACTTTTAATTATATTAAAAATTAATGTAATCTAAATTCTATTTTCAAAAAAATAACCACTTGGATTTTACAAAAACTATGAAAGAAATATTTTTTCAAAAAATATATCATGTACAGAATTTCCTGATATTATGAAAAAACAATATTTTAATGTTTCTTTAAAATATTTATATTTTAATTTCAGAAAAAAAATCCATAATTCTTTTAAGACTTTTAATATAATTTTTCTTTTCAAATAAAATTGATATTTTCCTAAAGAATGTAATTATTTATATTACTATGATATTTCTATTCATCCATGATAATAACCTTTTATTTTACTTATAATCTACTAAGTATAATTTGTATCTATAATAGCCTTATTGTTTTTAATGTTTTGTGTTCATTTTGAGAAATTTAATTATTTAAATTTACTTTCTTGAATGATTTTTGTAGTTGTTAACATTCAATTATAATATTAAATTTCTTATAAGCATTGGACATTACAATAAATATCCATATTCCTTTTATCATGGATATGATTATTTATTAAACCATATACCATCATTACACATGGTTTTTAAATTGAATATTATTTTATTAAAATAGAAATATGGATAAATCTGTGTTCTATAATCATTATGCATATTTTTGGATAAGTTATATTGATTTATGAATTAAATTAATCATTTGATATATGAGGAATGATTTAGACATAAAGTAATAGGTGGTGCCCTGTTATAGATAGCCCCTTATGGCATCGACATGCCTCATGAGACAAATTATTGTCTAAAGTAGATGGGTTTTTACAATTTATTTTTAAAATGTCCTGAGAAAAGTCTTTACAGTAGTGGTTTTCATGATGCCCAATAGCATTATATTAAAAAATTAAGCATTTCAATCAATATGAATTCACTTATTGTAATCCATGATTTTTCATAATTATATTATATCTTAATTCATTTCATTCTTAGTTTTTTGATTATGTGGAATGTGTTTTTAATTTTTTACCTTTCCATATTGACTATGACTTATCCACTTATAAAAGTAATGTTATTGATTAAATTGAAAACAATTTTAGTTATATACCTTTTCATTTTGATTGTGAAAGTAAAATTATTTAAATAGCTTGTGGGGTAATTTATTTACCATTCCATGTTTATTATTTTTATTGATTCAGGATAGCTTCTAGTGTACTTATCCCTTACTGAGAATTTGATCTCACCCTTATTTTTTTCATTTCACAGGAATCTAGGAAGTTTCCTAATAATTATGTGCAAGGATATTCTAGAGGGATTAATTATATTTTAAAAAAAATATGTTTTACTTTTTATATTAAAATTTAACATTGGAATCATGTATCAAGCTTATTTACCAAGTGAAATCCCCATAGGGAGTCGTTAGTTCCCTACGGTTCTATGAAAAAAAATTATAAAACACAGAAAATTCTAACTCAATAGTGTTTTACTTGGTTAGTCCAAGTGTCGAACACACAAGGAAGATCCATATGTTCTAAATTAATTAGGAAATTGATATTTCAATTTATTGGTTGTTTGTAAGAAAAGAGAAACAATATGAGTAAATATTGGGGTTTTGAATCAATATGTGAGGCATGCCAGGTTCAATTATTTTTAGGT
The DNA here is from genome assembly GCA_963277665.1 of Viscum album. Classification (NCBI taxonomy): domain Eukaryota; kingdom Viridiplantae; phylum Streptophyta; class Magnoliopsida; order Santalales; family Viscaceae; genus Viscum; species Viscum album. The sequence goes on along the minus strand of OY728145.1, from coordinate 1,076,527,457 downwards.
TAATGTGATAGGGATTTACTTGAAAGTGTGTTTACTTAGTTTTTGTGTCGGAATTGGGTCAGCAGTGATCTATAGTCTGGGAACCCCGCCCTAGTCCTGTGATCTCACTTTTGGAATTGTCATCTACTTGAATAAATCACATGGATTTGTGACCCAAAACCATGTTCAAACATAACTGGCCTATATTGCATAATGTTCAGAAACAAAACAGTTCTATTAAGTGATGAAATTAAATAATACTCTTCAAATCACAATCAATGGTCATGCATTTTTAAAAGGAATGATATTTGGAATTTAAATAATGATTTTATGCAATCCAAAACATGAATAAGAAAATAGAATAATTTTTAAGCACACATCCCCCTATGATCACATCACTTAGCACTATGTGGACTACTCGCTCATGGTGGGAGTGAGAATCATTGGTACCCAAGGTATAATGTAATTGAATAACATCTCTGGATCATCACATATGGTCTGGAGGATGTTCCTTGATGTTCCTTGGCTACTTCTGCCTTGGGGTTCTATGGAAGGGTTGTCCAGGATAGTATTTATAGGCTTTTTCATTGAAACTAGCATCCTGTGTCGCCTGATTTTTCTCTTCCCATCTACCCTACACGACGTTTACTTTGGGTATATGATGTGTACCTTAGATCTACCTTTTCCTCCTTCACATTGAATCTGTGAAAATCCCATATGATGGTTTGACTACCATCACGTCGTGTATTGGTGGTGCATGATGTGTACTTGGATTTCATGTTGTGTATGCTCATCACAACTTTTTATTTACAGTTCCATTTCAAATTAAATAGTCATGATATGTACTTGTAGTACAGGACATGTAATTCATTTTTCTTTAGTTTTCAGATTCTCTTATCTACCAAAAATCTAGTGTCATTCTGTGAGAGAACCTCGCGATGCGAAGGGTCCTTTAGCTCTAATTTCCTCCCCTTTCTATTCCTTTTTCACAAATCCATAATATCATGCCATAAATCACAAAACAAGTAAATTAATTCAAAAATTGTCAAGATTTAACATTTAAATACAAAAATCAATATAAGAAATACTCTAAAAGATATGAATGAAATACACGTCTCACCAAGACTACTAAACTATTCGGTATATTAGGATATATTTCCTTATTTCTTATTCCAAAGTAGTAATGTACAAACTGAATCTTAGAAATTTTGGTTGGTGTATATACAATAAATACCCAAGTCATTGGGAAATTTAATTAGGTAGATTTTCTAGTGTATTAAAAAGATGATAACATTAGCATCACGTGGTGAGGTCGAGGGTTTCAGTGATTCTAGAAACATGAGGTTCTCTGAGATCCTTAGTATTTTAATAAGCCTTCATAAAAGAATGAAAATCATAAGAGATCATCCTATATTTATGAAGGTTCAATTGAGATTTTTGTTTATAAAAAAACTTTTGATCTCTCATGAAAATATATCACTCTTTTGATTCGTCCATGCAAAGGAAAAGAAGCACATGTGAGTCATTTATAATCACAAATAAGAATGTCTTGTGTAAAAGGAACCACTTTCTTAAAAAGAGGGAATTCTAAGAGCTTGCCCATAGAAAACCAATTCCACATGATTGAAATTGAGGATAGTGCATTTGTCACATGAATCACATATGTGAAAGTTGTTAATAGATTGCACGAACCATTATTGGACATGTGAAGGAGAATGTTTCAAGAAACATATTCATGTCATGCACCCTACATACCACCATTTAAAATGTTATGTGGTTTGGAAGTTAGTACAAAGAAGAATATTAAAATGTGAACTTGGGTAGTAATAATTTCAGAATATTGTGAGCAAGAAGATAGTGTACTAGACTAAATATTCTTCTTGTCATAAATCTTAAAGAAGTTTAAAATATTACATAAAATTATGATTGGGGAACTAAATAAAGGTCTCCAATAAATATTTATGGTGTAAGAAACATTAATAAGTGATCATTATTTTATTTTTGGAGTTTTATTTTGTTTCTAAAAGTGTGTGATGTTGTTTCGCTCGGACTCTATAAACCATAGCATGATTCTATGTTATTAATTAATTTTTTATTTTAACAAATTTTGAATATAATGGATAATATGTGATTGAGGCATATAAACAATGACATCATAGATAAGGCTCATGTCAAGACCAATCCTTGTAAAAATATTTTCTTTATGTTCTATTTATATTTGTTATATTTATTATATGTTCAACAGTCATAAGAGTAGATCAGATTTTAATAGGTCAACAAATGTTAATTTCAAAGAGATAAAAATTGTAAAATGAACTACAGATTCAACCCCCATTCTTAGTGGTGTATCATTTTCTAGGTACATAAATTATAAAAAATTCTAGGTTCCCACTTTCAAGATCCACTAAGTAATAAATATGCATAATCTAAATTATATGAATAGTTGGGGTGTTCCTATTTTTTAGATAAATAACTATTTTAGTTGAAGGAAAAAGATTCTTTCATATATTATATCTCTTGGATTTGAATTTGAACATGTAATAACTATATGATTCCCACCTATCACTAAAAATGAACTTATGAATTTTATTGATATGATAATTATTGAGGTCAATTGAAATGAGAAAAATTTTATTCTGATGAAACATTTATAAAATAATCATAGAAAGGTTATGGGACACAGTAATTCTACTAGTATTTTGGATAATTTGTAAATTAGTTATGAAGGATACATGAATGCTAAGGTGTCCAAACTGTATATTTTGAAGAGAATATTTGAAGATAACAATATGAGAAAAGAAGAAACATTGATGACTTCATGACAAGATTAAATGAAATTGTTAGTAATATTTGGGGTTTAATAGAAAAGATGGATGATTCAACTAATATTAAAAAACTGGTGAAAATTTTTCCTGACGGGTTTGATCATAATGTATAAGATTTGGAATATAGACATGATCTTACTCTTAATGAATTATAGAACATTATCATTTCATATAAAATATAAAATGACCCAGTCATTAAGAATCGTATCAAAGAAGAGATGTATTTTGAGTGTATAAAAAGGCTCAAATTCAAAGCTAATAAAATTTTATAATCAAGTGAATTTGATGATGAATATAAACAAAAGTATTTTAATCAAACAACTATTCTACTAAAAATCATTCATGAAGGTAATTTTTATGGATAAATTTAAATTAACAAAATGGTGTAACAACTATAATGAAAATGGAAACATGATCCATGATGTTAGTTTCATCTCTTGTGTACTATCTAGACACAAATAATACTTATTCAAGTCTAACATGTCAATACTATATAGGATACATGAGAAATGGGGGATGTATTCTAAGAAAAGAAGATTAAAACTTCAACATAAGAAAGTAGTTGCCAATAATTCATCTTATTACCAATCCAAAACAAATTTTTCACTTCATAGAAAATATGTGGAAGATGTGATAAGCAAGGCAATATTTATAAAAATAACATGAGAAGTATTCCCGAATAAACATCCAGTGTAGAGAAATAAATGGGTGTTCAAAAAATGAAAGTTGAAAAACCATATTTTTCTGATGTTTTCTTGATAGCTATTAGAATAATAATTACATTTATTCATTATAATAGATGTTCATCACAAATAAATAGTGACAAAAAACATTAATGAATCATTAAGAATCATGAAGGAAGAGTATTAACCTTCAGAAATTAATTATCCTTAAAGACTGAAAGTGTTGGAAAAATAGATATTGAATCCCACAATATGAAGTCTAATAATATGTTATTTATCAAATTGAAAAAGAACATTTTTATAATAATCAATTGAATTTGTGATGACATACATGACGTTTTGTTCAAAAATGATTCTTGTATCCTCAAAATCAAAAAGGATGTTCTAATTATCACTCTTGGGAGAATAACTAATGGGAATCTATTTCAAATTTTTGATTCTACATATTCATTTTACCTGAGTGAAAAATTTGAAAATAACTTATGTATATAATGATATTCAATATTTTTTAAAGGATTTTATGTAAAAAATCGATGAATGGTATAGTGATAGATCATTCCAAGCTAAAGATAAACATGGTTGAATTCTATGGAAGATGCCCAAAAGTGAAATTGGATTATGGTTCACATAAAGGAGTTGATATTCTATGTTCTACACCACTTGAACATATTCATACTAACAAATTTTTTCCAATGATTAAAAATTATACTAGAGGTGATCTGATTTTTTTTACATTTATTGATTATAATACACAATTGAGTAAGGTCATGTCTATCTAATGCACGTAAGAGGCCATTAAAATGATCAAAAAATTTAGAACACAGGAATAGAAAGAGATGGGTCTTTGTATTAATAAGTTGAGATTAGATAATGGTAAGGATTATATATGTGATTATTTTTAATGTCATAATTCCAAACATGGAATCATGAATCCATATAGAACACCATATACACCACAAAAAAATGTTTTAGCTGAAAGAAATAAAATTAGCATATTAAAGATAAGAGGTATTATGTTAGCTAAACAAAACATCATGAAGTATTTCTAGATGGAATCAGTATGTATTTCCATACATATACTGAACATATATCTACTGAGACCATAAATAAAAAAGAAATGAAAATGAAATGTTTTAAAAATAAAAGGAAAATTCTTAAATTGTTCACAGTTTTTGGAATTTCTTGCATTATAAAGATCAAGAACAACAACCTATGAAATTTGAATAAAAAATCATGGGAGGTATTTTTCATGGGATACCTATCAAATAGAAGTGGATAATGATGTTCAAAGAAATGGATGAACAAGATAGTTTACATTATTGATGTATAAATTAATTAAAATATGAACAAAAATAGACATATCATTTGATACTGTTTCAAAATAATTGAAAGAAAATTGTATTCAAATTGAATAGAATAATGTGGAAGTTACTAAGAATGATCCAAAAAATGATGACATTGATTATAAAAAAACAAATTATGAAGATGAATATGATGGGAATAAGAGGAAATAGTACCAAAATTGAAAAATAAATTTCAAACTAAAAATATAATTGGATTTTAATAGGCTTCAGTTCAAACTTGAAGATGAATTATAATTGAAGATCAAATTATAGTTATTTCTCAAATTAAACCTCATATTGTGGAAATAGAAATTGAGAAACATGAGTGAATACAAGTTATGAAAGTGGAACTTGATTAGATTGATGGGAAATCTACTTGGTATCTTGTACCAATACCTTAAAATTAATACATTATTAGCACTGATTGGGTTTTTATAAATATAGTGAATGAGAAACTTGGGGTATCATGGAACAAATTCAGAATAGTTTCAAAAGGATATTATCAAATAGAATCAATTGAATTTGAATAAAAATTTTCACATGTGGAGAGTCTAGAAAATATTAAATTTTTCTTCAAAGTGTTAGCTCATAAACAGTATATTTTTTCAAATGGATGTGAAATATGCATGTTTAAATTGTAACATTCTGGAATAGTCTATATTGAACAACCTGATGGTTTTTGTGAGTTAATGATGGGAACATGGTACTGATATTTTTGAAATATTTTAATGTTTTGAAATAGGTCCCTAGATACTAGTATTCTAAATTAAATGGTCATTTAAGGGATATGAAATTTATAAAAGGTAAATATGATAGAAAACTTTTTCTGAGAGTGATGTCCAAAGGTACTATGATAGAAGTTTTATATGTGTATTTCATCTTATTTGATGCTAAAATGGAATAATTATGTTAATAGTATTCACTTAAGATAAAAAAGGAACTTTGATATTTCCATGTATGTTCATATGACATACATTCTGGAATTTCATATTGATTAGAAACATAATTACATATTTCTATCCCATGAATTGTATGATAGGAAATTACAAAAAAAATGTTTAGAATGGAAATTGAAAAAGAAGTTTCAACCCCATTTTATTGGGAACCAAATTGTGCAATGGTGAAGCTGTAATAATTGTTATCCGGAAATAATTATAAAGATTCATTAGATGTCTTATCTGTTTAATAGCATCAAGGGTAGCTATAACTTCTACAGGAACACATTGGTCTATATTTCATAGTGATATTAAAGAGAATCACTTAATGGATTCTAAGATAGTTTTGAGATACATGAAAGAAACATTAAACTTTGGGCTTCTATTCAGACATAGTGTAGATGTGAAACTATTGGGTTTTATCGATAGATTAGTAGATGATTGTATACAGAGAAGAAAAACTTTATGTGAAACACTCTTTATGGGAGAGGTATGTTTTAGTTGTATTAACAAGAAAACAAATTCAGTAAAACTGATTACAATTGAGGAAGAACATGTAGTAGCTACACATTCTTGTACATAAATGATTTGGGTGAAAGTGTAATTAGAATATTTGAAGATTGAATGTGAGATTAAACATACAATTTTATGTGATATTAAAATTTAAATAGGGTCTTCTAAAAACCTAGTTTAACATTCTCAATACAATAATATATATATATATATATATGATATATCACTTCATCAATGAAAACATATTAGGTGGAGATATCAAGATAAAATACATTTAAATGAATGATTAGGTTGCAAATATTTTTACCAATGAAAGGACAAGAGAGAGGTTTGTGAAAATAATTTTTAACATTAAGTTCAGCCATCTCCTCTCACTTGAGGACTGCTAAATGCTTCCTACTTCTTTGGTATCTTTTTAAATTTCATGGTATAACATATAAGAAATTGGAGGAGAAGTGTTTTTTATCATGGACTTCATTAAGTTCCATGATTAAAGAAATGAGTCCATACCTTGAAGGGAATAATTCATGTGATTTAGAAGAGAAAAAGAGGAAACTATATCATACACACATGAACATTTATGATATTTTTGTGGATTGTGTGTAAAATTTATCATTTAATTGATAAATATAGTCCTTATATAGAGAACTAGGAACTTTTGAGCATTATTTCACATGCATGGTAGTTTATGCTCAACATAGACATCTTTAGTTTTATGTCTCTTGTTTGTTACACCACGTGAGGCCACATAGAAATATAATTGACTTACTAAAGGAACATCAAAAATTAAACATTTTGATATCAACCCTCTTTGAGGAGTTTTCATTAAATAATATTAAATATTAGGAGAACATGTTCTTGATAAGAAGGTTGAGATTACTAGACCCCACATCACCTTTGGATTTCTTTTAAATTTATGGGGATAAAGTTTGAAAAACAAATTTACCTTATTGATAATTGGTGATATTGAAAACCAAATATAAGGGGAAGATTATTGATATTTGGTTACATTTGTTTTCAATAAGTCAATATCTGTTGGGGGATGAACTGGTGATTCATGTAAAATTTATATATATTCATGCAATGGAATTGGAAGTCATGCTTTGATAATTCTCCTTGTTTGAAATGAAAATATATTTGGAAAAATATTTTAATAAAAAATAAATGTGTAGAATGAGGGTTTTGTTATACACAATGTTTATAACATGTTAAAGGAGTCCATGAAAAATGTATTGTGTGATGGAATTTGAGGATGGACATGAAAGAATATTAGAACATAATATTTGGGTATTTCATGGTCGAACATTTATCCCTTGATGATATTCATTGATTGAAGCAATCTCTATGAATTAGAATCATGCACCAAGGAATATCTGAGATTCATGAATGAATGTACTATAATTAATGTTTTTCAAAAGATTTGATCCAGAGTTTTCCTAGTGATAATTATTGATTTAATGCTTATGTGAGGCCGAGATATCAAATTTATAAAACTACAATTGAATACAATAAAATAATTTTATTGGGATGATTTTTCTATGTTTATTTTGAATGTTGGAATCCACATACACATATGTCTATGTATCTATTTTTATGAAGTTTACAATGTACCCAATTCACTCACATATACTTAATATTCACATAACCTGTTGACAAAAAATGAAAATTAAAAGAATTAAGTGTTAACATAGTTGAATGATAAATAAGATCATGTATTCATTTTTCTATGTATGGATTTCATGGAGCTGATTTTCTATATTTAGGAGTCAATGTGTGTAGCCATTTTCTATTAGGAGTGTCATAATTGAATTTTCTACATTCCCAAATATCTCACGTAGCAGAATGTTGAATGGAATCCGTGTATCTCTTTTTCTATGTATGGGTGTCAAATAGATGATTGATATGTATGATTTTTCATATAAAAACCACATATCCTATTTGTTGAGGAGCTTTACGTAGCCTTTTATATTTTCCAATGTATTGTTTATGTTGTTAGAAGTGTGGATCTAGAGAAGCAATGTGCTCTAAATATAGATGAATAAATACCTGAGCCTTCAAGATATTTAAATGAGATGATCTATTAGTGTATATAAAAGATGATAACATTAGTTTCATGTGATGGGGATGATAGTTATAGTGATTATAAATAAATGAGATATTCCAAGATCCTCAAGAATTTAATAATTCTAAAAATAAGTATGAAAATAATAGGAGAGATACCAATTTTAATTGAGGCTTGTCCAAGAGTTATGTTTCTGAAATTTATTAAGAAATATCGTGAAAATAATGTAGTTTGATGATTCATTCATTTGAATGAAAACAATCCCATGTGATTCATTTATAAATAGAAATAAAAAATTTATTTGGAAAATGAACCTCTTACTTACATGAATTAATTTTTTTATGATAACTCATAGAAAACATTTGTCTAATGAATGACCATAAAATAGTGTTTTGTTCAAACAAAGCACAAACATGAAGGAAATTAACATGTCATATGATCACTTTTTGGTAACATTATGGAGGATGTTTTAGTATACATATTAACGAAAAATACCTTATGTGCAACAATTAAAAATATCTAGTGGATTGAAAGTAAATTCCCAGAAGAATATTATAAGAGGAACTTTTATATTAAGAAGATTCTGAGATAGTGAGGAAGAGGAAAATGTATTAGAACAAAACTAGTTCTTTTCAAGAATCCTGAATAATTTAGATTTTTTTTATCAAATTTTATTTAAGACTCTAAATAAATATCTTCATCAACATTTATTGGAGTATGAAACATTTAGAAGTGGTCTTTTGTGTATTATTGGTGTCCTCTTTTTTTAGTAAATGGGATATTTTTATTCCAATGGGACTCTATAAAGAATATTGTGATTCTATGTTTTTGAAGAATTGTATGTCATAATCACACTACTACAAAACAAGCCTTTAATAGTGTTAAGATTGTCCTTAATCAATGCTAAAAACATGATGACAACTAGAGTGCAATTAAATTACATTGGCTGTTATCATTTCTAGGAAAACACTAATAAAGGGTTCCATTATCATTGAATCTAAATGTGATGATAAAGGGTATCTTTATTAGCACTTTTAGAAGAACTATTAAGGGTCCCCATTTTGTCAGCTAATTTATTTAGTGATAATGAAGGAACCCTTTAACATCCATATTAAAAGAATTGATTAAGGGGGCCTTTATCAGTTATTCTACAAGAACAGAACAAGGATCCCATAATCAGGACTTCTATAAGCGGTGATAAAGGGGCATAACTGTTATGTTTATAGTATACCGCATCACCACAAATAATACATGTAGAAATACTGATAACCTCAGAAACAAAAGATAGGTACAATTTATATTATAATGGAAATAAATTTTATAAGACACATACACTAAAAAACACTATATTATAGAAATTTAAAACATTGTTTTATAGAATTACATGAGTAAGTAAAAATTATCATAGACATTCAAGATCATAAATGTCCCTTATTCTTTTTCCACTAACCCCCACTCATGCTATTTTCAAATAAACCAACCCACATCAAGAAAAATAATTCACCTATATAAGAAAAAATTCTTATATTAGGAATAGTATAATGAAAAAAATTAAATAGAATGTGTTAATTTTGAAGTAAACATTCAAACCAATTGTTGAGTCGTACTAGAAACACTAGGTATCAGATTGAGTTGTGGTTCATTTTTTTAAATTACCCCATTTCTTGTTCATATTAATGAATTATCTCTATTAAAATTAAATAAATAAATATCAAATAAAAATGATAAGGAAATTAGTTCAGTAATAGCTGATAAAATTATGAGAGAACAACAAAAACCCATTTTTTTGGTTTTGGTGATGTGATACGCATTTTAAACTAAAATGGAACTTATATATTGAAAACTCACACTCAGAGTCATACCGGTCAAAAAATTCTTAGATTGAGTTTATCCAATTTCCTACACATCCTAAATGATTTATGGTTCATTTTCAAATTGTATTAAAATAATCCAAATTCATTTTCTCTATTTTTATTATGTCACCTGTGTTTTTGACTAAATTTTCCTTTTAAACTAGAAACAGACACATTGAGACATATCGGCCACATCATGTGCTGGTTTGACATGATACCGATTTCTACATGTTACAAATGATTTTTTATTCATTTTAATAAATTATCAAGATAATTTGAATTTGTTTCCTTGAATTTCATTGAGTGACACTTTATGAACTAAAATGACAATATTAAAAAGTTAATAGATAGTTTGAAACAAAATGAGAACATCATTTATCTGATTGAGGTGAAGATGATTCCTATATGTCAAATATGACTTATGAATCTTTATACTAAAGTATAAAAACAATATGAATGCTTTTTCTTGGATTTAAGTATGTCAGATTAATTTTTTACAAAAATTAATGTAAAATTTAAATAAAAATATTTTTTGAACCCTTATTTTAATAATCAAAACTCATTTTAATTATTTTTTAATGGTTTTAATATTTTATGATATCATTTTATAATATATGGATGTCTCTGAAAATTTGGATAAGTGTTGGAAAGACATATAAAAGATTTGAGTCACTGTCAAAAATGACTCACTACTGAGAATGAATCACAACCAGAGTCAACACATCACCGGAAATGAGTCACCATTGAAGATGACCTAACATATGACAAGTAACAATTTAGATGAGTCACCACTAATATGATTCGATGTTGAGACATGTCCCTATTAAGATGAGTAAACATTAATAGTAGTCACCATTGATTACAAGTCACAACTGAATATGACCTATCTTATTATGAGCCACCACATAGATGAGTCACCCTCGAGTAAATTTCTTTGGAGAAGAAGACCTACTGTCAGATTACCTACTGCCAGCCTGACTCTCTATTGGTCTGAATCCCTTCCAAACATGAGTCACTGCCATTATGTCCCACCATAACTATAATTGGGCATTTAAATTAAATGATTCCAACAACTATATTATTGAAATTAATGTTAAGGATTATTTTAATGATTGTTCTTAAACTATTGGACGGAATATTAATGTCTATTTTAGAAAAAAATGATGATGTAGAAGATCATGATTATTATTATTAAAAAGGACTCACTATTATGTAGTTCTATATATTCATGATGTCTTTCTCATTATAGAATCCCGCCCTTTTTATCACATAAACTTTCATTACATTTTACAAAACTGAGGATCTTTAAGGTTTAGTGTCTTGGAAACCAGGAACTTTAAACATGAAAACATAAAAAATTATTCTAAAACACTTGAATGGCTTCTCCTCATTTTCATCCTAGGTTCATTACTACTATCATAACCTGGGGACATACATCAAAAGAAAGGGTGAGCAAAAATCACAGTAAGGGAAACAAGAGAAACATTTTACATGTGAACTTGAGATACTTCAATAAGGTCATGAAAAGAACTTTAAGGAATGAGAATTAAATCATGAGGCATATCATAATAAAAATAACATTTTCATAACTTGAATATGTGGCTACATCATTTAACATAGACAATCATGAACATATCACCAAGGTCCATCCCCAAGGTGTCATTTGAAAATTACCAAGGTTATTCACCAAGGTATCGTGAAAATTGTAATCTCTAGTGGTTACATCATTACCCAATGCATTGGAGCGCTATCAAGGAGCACCCTTAAATTTTCCTTTATTATCATGTGAGCCACATATATCATCATCAAACATTTCATAAATAACCCATATATCATAAAATAAATGGGTTTCATTTCATAATCACAGCGTTTTAAAAAAAACTGCTTTAAATACATGATCTTTACGTCACTTTAAAACCCACAAAAAAGGAAGGTGGGTCTCATGTATGTAAATCCCAGAATTTAAAAATAGAACATTTTGGTATATATGTGAATACCCCTTTAGAAGAAAGAGCTTTGAGTATTCACTTAATAATGTAAAATAACTTTAGAAAAAGAGAGAGACATTTTGAGACAGAAATTTTGCAGCATAACGGCTATGTTAGGAGGTTTTAGAAGACATTAAAAAGAGAGGGAAAATGAGTCAAACATTCATAAATGACCCATAAAACAGTATATGGACAGAATAAGAAGGATACATGATCATGGTAATGAAATTTCAAGGACATACCATTTGAAATGAAAAACATGGAAGGAAGACAAAAATTAGATTTCTCTTATGAAAGTTCGGCAGCCTAACGACGTTACTTAAACTTCAACAAAAATGATTTGAAAAGATCAAATAGGGTCCCTCATCATGTGAACATAAGAGTTCAGTATGATAGATATAGAGATAATTCCCCATCATAATTAAAAAGGAACTTGAAAGACTTGACATGAAAGTAGAACTTTGAAAAGAATGAGAAGGGTGAAAGAATCCCCTAAAAAATTCAGCAGCCTAACGACACCACTTAAAACTTCAAAATACTGAATTGAAGAGATCAAATGGGGTCTCTCATCATATGAACATAAGAGTCCAGTATGATAGATATAGAGATCATACCCCAACATAACAAAAAGGAACTTGAAAGAATTTACATGAAAGTAGAACTTCAAAACGAGAAGGGTGAAGAACCACTTAAAAATTCAGCAGCCTAACGGCGCCACTTAAAACTTCAAAATACTGAATTGAAGAGATCAAATGGGGTCTCTCATCATATGAACATAAGAGTCCAGTATGATAGATATAGAGATCATACCCCAACATAACAAAAGGAACTTGAAATAATTGACATGAAAGTAGAACTTCAAAATGAGAAGGGTGAAGAACCACTTAAAAATTCGGCAGCCTAACGACGCCACTTAAAACATCAAAATACTGAATTGAAGAGATCAAATGGGGTCTCTCATCATATGATCATAAAATATCAGTATGATAAATTTAGAGATCATACCCCAACATAAAAAAAAGAACTTGAAATACTTTACATGAAACTAGATCTTGAAAAATGAGAAGGGAGAAAGAATCCATTACAAAAATTTCGGCAGCCTAACGGCGCCACTTAAAACTTCATAAAACGAAATAATGAGAGTAAGAGGGGATCTCTCATTATATGAACATAAAAATGGAAGTAAGAGGACTATAAAAGAATATCCTCCAACATAAGAACATGTAGCATAAAAGGAATGAGATAAAAGAGATTACTTGAAATGAAAGAGAGAGGTCAGATACCTTACCTTAAAAAATAACTCTTAAAACTCAAAGGTTGGGACCTTGAGGGCTTGGGGGCACCATGGGAGGACTCCTTGGGAGGTAATGAGACCCTAACTTCGTTGGGGGAGAGTGGGGAGTCTAATGGATGAGAGTATGGCTTGGTATTTATAGGGAAAGTGAGGGGACAAGGCATTAATGGCCAAGGGACACCTTATTAGTGGTTTTGGCAAAACCATGGGCTTGCCCATGGTATTTGCCCATGGTATTGGCCACTTGGGACACCTCATACCTTATCTTACTATTCATAAGTCGACCATATTGATTACATACTTAATACATCATTTAATGATGTCATTAGACACACGTAACTTAAAAACTGTATTTTCCCTATTCATCGAAAATTCAACTTTCTCAGAATAATCCCAAAATTTTACCTTAACCAAATATCAACGCTCTGATTAAAAATATGAACTCCATTTTATAAAAATAATTTTCTAAATATTTTTAATTTAATTTTTAAATAAAAACACTATTCACCGAAAATTCATTTTTTCAGAAAAAATCCCAAAAATTGCCATAGCATAATATCGATGCTCTGAGTTCAAAAATGAAATCCGTTTTATAAAAATAATTTTCTAAATATTTTTAATTAAAAAACACTATTCACCAGAAAAAAAACTAATACTTGAATAATAATTTATGAAACCATTATTTAACCATTTTATTGAATCACATTACTTAATCAAGGTGCCTAGATTATATTAATACTTTCTTTAAGTGAGATTACTAATCCATTTGGACACATTACTAATCCTAATCATAAAATCACTATTCATAATTTACTATTCATAAAAATTTAAGTTGATCTTATTAGACTCTAAATTTTGTACTGAACATAATTGTAGAAGACCATTTTTCGAAAATCAATACAAATTTTTAATTATATAAGGTTTACACAACCATTTTTAAAATATCCTTTTTCTAAAATTCATCAAAAATATGCATACTATATTTATCCGGTCATTTGAAAATTTATAAACTTCATCATAAGAAGAAATCACAATTTTTATTTAAAATAAAGGATTACACAAGGCAGTTACGGTCTCCTTACATATCCCCTTATCACACCAGCATAGGACCTAAGTGTAAGGTGTGCTAAGGTGAGAGAATATGAGGGAGGCTCGGCTAACATCGCATGAGTAGTAATTTCTATTAGTTTGAACTTCTCGCAAAGGCGATTCCGTTCTAGCTTCACACGATGAAGTTCGGCTTGGGTTTGGTCCAAAGCAAAGCCTAGTGGTGCTACCTCCTTCCCAAGTTCTGTTAGATGGGCTTCGATCGGTCCAAGACTACTGGGTGAGGCCATCTAATCTTCTTTATATAATAATTAACCAAGATTACTTGTATTTAGAGGCAATAATCAAAACATTTAGTTTCCAGTGGTCATATTGACCAATGGTCATATAACAGTCAAAGCCCAACGGTCTCATTTTAATTATACTCATGTTATCAAATGAAACGTTTTTTTTGAGTATAAAAAATAAAATAAAATAACACACAAAATTAGGAAACAATATTTATTCAAAATTTCGGGTCGTTACAATCTTCCCCCCTTAAGAAATTGCCTCCTCGCAAATTTTTTTTTTTAATCAGGTTTTGAAATTTCATTGAAAGTCCCACATCGGAAAAGGAGTCAGAAAAACTATTACTTTAAAAGAAAGAAAGGGAAGTACAAAGGTCACCCGAGTTAACCCATACTAGGATTCCATGGAGGAAAACATGTACATTGAAGAAAAACAAAGGGTCAATTTCTGGGGGAGAGTGATAGAGAACATGATTAGGAGAACGTTAACCATAAGAAAATCCCAAACTTATGATGTGTGTAAACGGTCTTTGATTACCAAGTAGGAAACGTAAACCAACAATGTTTATGTTTTACGTTCCTTTTCATAATTTTTAGGAATTCATTTATAACATAAAACAAAAACATAAGAAAATATACCTATCTTCATGTAGAGTTTCATCCTTTAATAAGTTTCTACCCAAAACTAATCTTTTCTCCAAACTATGAGCATTAAAAACTACTTGGTCTCATCAAAACACAAGAATCATCTTCATAATCCACAAAATATTAACTATCTATTTCTTCTATCTTTAAACATTATCCCAAAAACAGAAGGGTAAGGTAAAACAACTCTTCAAAAAGAAATAATCCCATAGGAATGGAAACTACTTTTAAATCTTCAAAGATCCATGGTACTACCCAAAGTTCATCATAGTCCATTCCATAAATAACGGTCATTAAAATTCCTCAAAATAAACCAAACTAAGATTGAAACCCAAATACAAGAAAGATTTGATAACATAGTTTTCCAAAATAAACTTCATTGTTCATCTCTAAACAACATCAACCACTCCTAACATCTTATAAAAAAAGTATCTAACATAAACATATTTTACCCAAGATTGGTTAATCATTCCCATAAGTAACCTAAATTACTATAATTCCACCTTAAATTCATCGATTCTTCAAAATATAAGTCAACCTTACTCTTTAATGAAAATACCGTAGTAATATATTTACCTCGATCATATAGGGTCCCCAAAATAGTGAACATCTTCCAAAATAATGATCATATTTTAATCCACTAATCATCCATGTCATATTAATATGACAATCGTCGCATTTCCTATCACATTGGTTGTTTTTACATTCCCTTCAAATTCCCACCATTAACTAAGAAGAGAAAGCATAATTAGGGGATTAAGTACTTAGCCAATAATCATGAAAAGGAACTGAAAGCATATAAGGATAACTTGTAGAAGAAAAGTATACCCTAACTTGTGATCCCCTAGGTTCCCATCTAGGTTATCCATGATCATATATTCTTATGTGAATCTTTATTTTATTTTATCTTTGTTCCTTTAACAATGGTTCATACTAAGCTTATGAATTTACCAAAGCATATCCCCCAGGAGTGTCGTAACCAAGAGTGCATCAAGGCCTGTTGTCGTGTACCAGTTCCCGTTCGAGTCTAGCTCAAAGCGGTGTTTTCGGGTTTTACCCCTATGTACATCTGTGCCAGAGCCACCTCTACCTACTCGTATCTAGACAGGGATGTATTTGCTTGGCAACCCCTTACTCAATACTCACCAAAATACCAAGAATATTTCCTATTTCTTTAACTTTTCTATAGGGTTATTCCTAGAGTTTTCATATCCTCATTTCCACAAATAACTAAACCATCCTTTGATACCAACTATATCATCCCGCCCTTTTTATCACATAAACTTTCATTAATTTTACAAAATCGAGGATCTTTAAGGTTTAGTGTCTTGGAAACCAGGAACATTAAACATGAAAACAAAAAAAAATCTTCTAAAACACTTGAATGGCTTCTCCTCATGTTCATCCTAGGTTCATTACTACATCACATAACCTGGGGACATACATCAAAAGAAAGGGTGAGCAAAAATCTCAGTAAGGGAAACAAGAGAAACATTTTACATGTGAACTTGAGATACTTCAATAAGGTCAAGAAAAGAACTTTAAGGCATGAGAATGAAATCATGAGGCATATCATAATAAAAATAAAATTTTCATAACTTGAAGATGTGGCTACATATTTTAACATAGACAATCATGAACATATCACCAAGGTCCATCCCCAAGGTGTCATTTGAAAATTACCAAGGTTATTCACCAAGGTATCGTGAAAATTGTAATCTCTAGTGGTTACATCATTACCCAATGCATTGGAGCGCTATCAGGGCGCACCCTTAAATTTGCCTTTATTATCATGTGAGCCACATATATCATCATCAAACATTTCATAAATAACCCATATAGCATAAAATAAATGGGTTTCATTTCATAATCACAACGTTTTAAAAAAAACTGCTTTAAATACATGATCTTTACGTCACTTTAAAACCCACAGAAAAGGAAGGTGGTTCTCATGTATGTAAATCCCAGAATTTAAAATAGAACATTTTGGTATATATGTGAATA
Source organism: Viscum album (assembly GCA_963277665.1). Classification (NCBI taxonomy): domain Eukaryota; kingdom Viridiplantae; phylum Streptophyta; class Magnoliopsida; order Santalales; family Viscaceae; genus Viscum; species Viscum album. The sequence continues at coordinate 1,076,509,999 of OY728145.1, read as the reverse complement.
CCCCTTTAGAAGAAAGATCTTTGAGTATTCACTTAATAATATAAAAGAACTTTAGAAAAAGAGAGAGACATTTTGAGACGGAAATTCTGCAGCATAACGGCTATGTTACGAGGTTTTAGAAGACATTAAAAATAGAGGGAAAATGGGTCAAACATTCATAAATGACCCATAAAACATTAGATGGACAGAATAATAAGGATACATGATCATTGTAATGAAATTTCAAGGAAATACCATTTGAAATGAAAAACATGGAAGGAAGACAAAAATTAGATTTCTCTTATGAAAGTTCGGCAGCCTAACGACGTTACTTAAACTTCAACAAAAATGATTTGAAAAGATCAAATAGGGTCTCTCATCATTTGAAAATAAGAGTTCAGTATGATAGATATAGAGATAATTCCCCAACATAATTAAAAAGGAACTTTAAAGACTTGACATGAAAGTAGAACTTTGAAAAGAATGAGAAGGGTGAAAGAATCCCCTAAAAAATTCAGCAGTCTAACGGCGCCACTTAAAACTTCAAAATACTGAATTAAAGAGATCAAATGGGGTCTCTCATAATATGAACATAAGATTCCAGTATGATATATAGAGAGATCATACCCCAACATAACAAAAGGTAACTTGAAAGAATTGACATGAATGTAGAACTTCAAAACGAGAAGGGTGAAGAACCACTTAAAAATTCGGCAGCCTAACGGCGCCACTTAAAGCTTCAAAATACTGAATTGAAGAGATAAAATGGGGTCTCTCATCATATGAAAATAAGAGTCCTATATGATAGATATAGAGATCATACCCCAACATAACAAAAGGAACTTGAAAGAATTGACATGAAAGTAGAACTTCAAAATGAGAAGGGTGAAGAACCACTTAAAAATTCGGCAGCCTAACGACGCCACTAAAAACTTCAAAATACTGAATTGAAGAAATCAAATGGGTTCTCTCAGAATATGATCATAAAATATCAGTATAATAAATTTAGATATCATACCCCAACATAATAAAAAGGAACTTGAAATACATTACATGATACTAGATCTTGAAAAATGAGAAGGGAGAAAGAATTCGTTACAAAAATTTCGGCAGCCTAACAGCGCCACTTAAAACTTCATAAAACGAAATAATGAGAGTAAGAGGGGATATCTCATTATATGAACATAAAAAGGGCAGTAATAGGAGTATAAAATATTATCCTCCAACTTAATAACATGTATCATAAAAGGAATGACATAAAAGAGATTACCTGAAATGAAAGAGAGAGGTCAGATCCCTTACCTTAAAACATAACTCTTAAAACTCAAAGGTTGGGACCTTGTGGGCTTGGGGGAACCATGGGAGGACTCCTTGGGAGGTAATGAGACCAGAACTTCGTTGGGGGAGAGTGGGGAGTCGAATGGATGAGAGGATGGCTTGGTATTTATAGGGAAAGTGAGGGGACAAGGCATTAATGGCCAAGGGACACCTTATTAGTGGTTTTGGAAAAACCATGGGCTTGCCCATGGTATTTGCCCATGGTATTGGCCACTTGGGACACCTCATACCTTATCTTACTATTCATAAGTCGACCATATTGATTACATACTTAATACATCATTTAATGATGTCATTAGACACCCGTAACTTAAAAACTGTATTTTCACTATTCATCGAAAATTCAACTTTCTCAGAATAATCCCAAAATTTCACCTTAACAAAATATCAACACTCTGATTACAAATATGAACTCCATTTTATAAAAATATTTTTCTAAATATTTTTAATTTAATTTTCAAATAAAAACACTATTCACCGAAAATTCATTTTTTCAGAAAAAACCCCAAAAATTACCATAGCATAATATTGATGTTCTGAGTTCAAGAATGAAATCCGTTTTATAAAAATAATTTTCTAAATATTTTTAGTTAAATTTTTAATTAAAAAACACTATTCACCCGAAAAAAAACTAATACTTGAATAATAATTTATGAAACCGTTATTTAACCATTTTATTGAATCACATTACTTAATCAAGGTGCCTAGATTATATTAATACTTTCTTTAAGTGAGATTACTAATCCATTTGGACACATTACTAATCCTAATCATAAAATCACTATTCATAATTTATTATTCATCAAAAATTATGTTGATATTATTAGACTCTATATTTCGTACTGAACATAATTGTAGAAGACCATTTTTCCAAAATCATTACACATTTTTAATTATTTAAGGTTTCCACAACCATTTTTAAAATATCCTTTTTCTAAAATTCATCAAAAATATGCATACTATATTTATCCGTTCATTTGAAAATTCATAAACTTCATCATAAGAAGAAATCACAATTTTTATTTAAAATAAAGTATTACACAAGGCAGTTACGGTCTCCTTACATATCCCCTTATCACACCAGCATAGGACCTAAGTGTAAGGTGTGCTAAGGTGAGAGAATATGAGGGAGGGTCGGCTAACATCGCATGAGTAGTAATTTATATTAGTTTGAACTTCTCGCAAAGGCGATTCCGTTCTAGCTTCACACGATGAAGTTCGGCTTGGGTTTGGTCCAAAGCAAAGCCTAGTGGTGCTACCTCCTTCCCAAGTTCTGTTAGATGGGCTTTGATCGGTCCAAGACTACTGGGTGAGGCCATCAAATCTTCTTTCTATAATAATTAACCAATATTACTTGTATTTAGAGGCAATAATCAAAACGTTTAGTTTCCAGTGGTCATATTGACCAATGGTCATATAACAGTCAAAGCCCAACGGTCTCATTTTAATTATACTCATGTTATCAAATGAAACATTTTTGTTGAGTATAAAAAATAAAATAAAATAACACACAAAATTAGGAAACAATATTTATTCAAAATTTCGGGTCGTTACACTCATTCATGCAGTCATGTGGAATATACTCACAAACCAGAAGAGTGTACGTACTACCCAAGTGAAAGCCCAGACTTGATGAATTCTTGAATGATCATTCCATCAAGAACATGCATGTATCATCACTGCCAACATTTAGACTATAAAATAGTTGAGTATAAATAATCTAAAAATCATTTTATATAGTTAGAAGAAATAGTGCTTACAATGCTCTATTCTACTATGATTTTCAAATATGCGACTTGATCTTATCTCCAAGCTACTTTGAAGGAGTATCAAGCTTCTGGAGAACATCAGACTAAGAAAATATATCTTTTCAACATCTTTATGCTTATTATTTTTATTTGATGTATTTACATTTAATGAGTGTTTGGTTTACGCAATTTATCGAACAGAAGCTATATCATACGTTATAACTAGAGAATATTAAATTTTCTCTTATAAATTACTTAATTTCTTCACCTATAGTGCCCTAGAAGAGGTCCTAGTGTTCCATGTGGTTATTTTATTCCCCCAGTTATTATGGTAGAGGTCCATATGTTTCCTAGATAGCTGGTTTGTTGTGTTGTATACCCGATCCAGGTTATGGGTCAATATTTTATTTAAATAATCTCCTTGGAAGCAGTTCATTTCCAAGTAGAGGGGATTATTTCTCAACATCAAACCAAACCAATTATTTTATATTCTGCTTGTGTTTTTTTTTCATTTCAAATCATTAAACTAAATTTGTTTTATGCAGTAAATAAACCAGTGCATTGATATTTAATCTTATCGAGTGTTTATTTATGATTTTGATTGAGTAAATTGATTTCAAAAGTAATATTAATTTTCATATAGTTTTTACTTATCACTAATCAGTGATTGTGGAATATTTTAAAAAAATAAAAATCATATTAAACTACACTTTTGATGAACTGTGAGTTTTTTATTTTAATTGGGGGACTATATTTAATCTTTTTTTAGCAGAAATTCTTATTGGGAACCCAATTCACCAACCTCTTGAGTTACTCACTCCAACCAATAGAGACACACTTGGAGTCATACAGGTCACACTGTAACGACCCGAAATTTTGAATAAATCTTGTTTCTTAATTTTTTGTGTTATTTTATTTTTCATACTCAACAAAACTGTTTCATTTGATGACATGAGTATAATTAAAATGACACTGTTGGGTTTTGAATGTTATATGACCATTGGTCAATATGACTGCTGGAAACTAAAAATATCGATATTTTTCTCTAAATACAATTGATCTTGGTTAATTAATATAGAAAGAAGATTTGATGGTCTCACCCAGTATTCTTATACCAATCGAAGCCCATATAACAGAACTTGGGAAGGAGGTAGCACCACTAGGCTTTGCTCTGGACCAAACCCAAGCCGAACTTCATCGTGTGAAGCTAGAATGGAATCACCTTCGCAAGAAGTTCAAACTGATAGAAATTACTACTCGTGCAATGTGGGTCGAGCCTCCCTCTGATTCTCTCACCTTAGTACATCTTATACTTAGGTCCTATGCTGGTGTGATAAGGGGCTATGTAAGGAGACTGTAACTACCTTGTGTAATCCTTTGTTTTAAATAAAAATTTTGATTTCTTCTTATGTTAAAGTTTCTGAATTTTCAAATGTCTGGATAAATATAGTATGCATATTTTTGGTGAATTTTAGAGAAAGGATATTTTAAAAAAAAATATGTAAACCTTAAATAATTAAAAATGTGTAATGATTTTCAAAAAATGGTCTTCTACAATTATGTTCAGTATGAAATTTACAGTCTAATAAGATCAACTTAATTGTTGATGAATAGTAAATTATGAATAGTGATTTTATGCTTAGGATTAGTAATGTGACCAAATGGATCAGAAATCTAACTTAAATAAAGCATTAATATAATCTAGGCACCTTGAATAAGTAATGTGATTCAATAAAATGGTTAAATAATGGCTTCATAAATTATTAGTCAAGTATTAGTTTTTTCAAGTGAATAGTGTTTTTTAATTAAAATTTAAATTAAAAATATTTAGAAAATTATTTTTATAAAATGGATTTCATTTTTGAACTCAGAGCATCGATATTTTGTTAAGGTAATTTTTGGGGATTTTTCTGAAAAAAATGAATTTTCGGTGAATAGTGTATTTATTTAAAAATTAAATTAAAAATATTTAGAATATATTTTTTTTAAAATGGAGTTCATTTTTAAAATCATAGAATCGATATTTTGTTAAGGTGAAATTTTGGGATTTTTCTGAGAAAGTTGAATTTTCGATGAATAGTGAAAATACAGTTTTAGGGTTTTGGTATGTTTAATGACATCATAATTGTTTCATGATGATTTCATGAGATATTTTAAGGTTTGGACTAAAAAATATGATGAATTATTGTATGGGGGACCCATGTGTCCAATACCATGGGAAAATACCATGGGCAAGCCCATGGTTTTGCCAAAACCACCAATGAGGTGTCCCTTGGCCATTAATGCATTGTCCCCTCACTTTCCCTATAAATACCAAGTCATCCTCTCATACATTCGACTCCCAAATATCCCCCAACGAATATCTGGTCTCATTACCTCCCAAGGAATCCTTCCAAGGTTCCCCCAAGCTCTCAAGGTCTCAACCTTTGAGTTTTAAGAGTTACGTTTTAAGGTAAGGGATCCTACCTTTCTCTTTCTTTTCAAGTAATCTATTTTATGTCATTTCATTTATGCTCCATGATATTATGTTGGAGGATGATATTTTATATTCCTCTTACTGACCTTTTCATCTTCATATGATAAGAGACCCCCTCTTGCTCTTATCAATTCATTTTAAGAAAGTTTAAGTGGCGTCGTTAGGCTGCCGAATTTTTAAGGGATTCTTTCACCCTTCTAAAGTTCTATTTTCATGTCAAGTATTTCAAGTTTCTTTTTATTTTTTTGGGGTATTATCTCTAAATCTATCATACTAATATTTTATGTTCATATGATGAGAGACCCTATTTTATCTATTCAATTCAGCATTTTTAAGTTTTAAGTGGCGCCGTTAGGCTGCCGAATTTTTAAGGGATTCGTTCACCTTTCTCATTTTTCAAAGTTCTACTTTCATGTCAAGTCTTTCAAATTACTTTTTATTATGTTGGGGTATGATCTCTATATATATCATACTGATATTTTATGTTCATATTATGAGAGAACCTATTTGATCTCGTCAATTCATTTTGTTGAAGTTTAATCGGCGCCGTTAGGCTGCCGAATTTTTAAGTGATTCGTTCACCTTTCTCATTTTTCAAAGTTCTACTTTCATGTAAAGTCTTTCAAATTCATTTTTATTATGTTGGGTTATGATATCTATATATATCATACTGATCTTTTATATTCATATGATGAGAGACCCTATTTGATCTCGTTAATTCATTTTGTTGAAGTTTAAGTGGCGCCGTTAGGCTGCCGAATTTTTAATTGATTCCTTCACCTTTCTCATTTTTCAAAGTTCTACTTTCATGTAAAGTCTTTCAAGTTCCTTTTTATTATATTGGAGTATTATATCTATATCTATAATACTGATATTTTATGTTCATATGATGGTATACCCTATTTTATCTCGTAAATTCATTTTTTGAAGTTTAAGTGACGTCGTTAGGCTGCCGAATTTTTAAGGGATTCTTTCACCCTTCTCATTTTTTCAAAGTTCTACTTTCATGTCAAGTCTTTCAGGTTCCTTCTTATTATGTTGGGGTATGATCTCTATATATATCATACTAATCGTTTATGTTCATATGATGAGAGACCCTATTTTATCTCATCAATCCATATTTTTTGATGTTTAAGTAACGTCGTTAGGCTTCTGAATTTTCATAAGAGAAATGTTATTTTTTTCTTCCTTTCATGTTCATCATTTCATATTTTATATCTTTAAAATTTCATTACCAAGTTCTTAAATCATTTATATTATGTTCCCCTACTTTTTTATGGATCATTTATGAGTGGGTGACCCATGTCCCCTCTCTTTTCAATGTTTTCTAAAACCTCGTAACATAGCCGTTATGCCGCAGAATTTTCGTCTCAAAATGCCTCTCTCTTATTCTCAAATTCATTTATTTTATTTAGTGAATACTCAAAGATCATTCTTATAAATGGGAATTCACATATATATACTGAAATATTCTATTTTAAATTCTGTGATTTACATACATGAGACCCGCTTTCCCTTTTCGTGGGTTTAAAGTGACATAAAGATCATGTCTTTAAAGAAGTTTTTAAAACGTTATGATTATGAAATGAAACCCATTTCTTTTATATGGTTTGTTTATGAAATGATTGATGATGATATATGTGGATCACATGATAATAAAGTCAAATTTAAGGGTGCGCCCTGATATCACTCCAATGCATTGGGTAAAGACTTAATCTCTAGAGATGACCATTTAGACTGATACCTTGGTGAATAACCTTGGTAATTTTTATTGACACCTTGGGGATGGACCGTGGTGAAACGAAATTGATTGTATTTGTTAAATGTTGTAGCCACATCTTCAAGTTATTAAATACGTTATTTTTATTATGATATGCCTCATGATTTCATTCTCATTCCTTAAAGTTCTTTTCATGACTTTATTGATGTTTCTCAAGTTCACATGTTAAATGTTTCCCTTATTTCCCTTACTAGGCCTTCTGCTAACCCTTTCTTTTTAAGTATGTACCCAGGTTATGAGATGCAGTAATGAACCTAGGATGAACATAAGGATAAGCCTTCAAGTGTTTAAGATGAGTCTTTTTTTTTCATGTATTAAGTTCCTGGTTTCCAAGACACTAAACCTTAAAGATCCTCAGTTTTGTATAATGTAATGAGAGTTTATGTGATAAAAAGGTGGGATGCTATAGTTGGTATCAAAGGATGGTTTAGTTATTTGTGGAAATTAGGATATAAAAACTTTAGGAATAAACTTATAGAAATGTTTAAATATAGGAAATATTCCTAGTATTTTGGTGAGTATTGATTAAGGGGTTTCCAAGAAAATACATCCCTATCTGGATACGAGTAGGTAGAGGTAGCTCTGGCCCAGATGTACATAGGGGTAAAACCCAAAAACATTGCTTTGAGATAGACTAGAATGGGAACTGGTACACGACAACGGGCCTTGCTGCACTCTTGGTTATGACAGTCCCAGGGGATATGCTTTGGTAAATTCATAAGCTTAGTATGAACCATTATTAAAGGAACAAACATAAAATAAAATAAAGATTCACATAAGAATATATGATCATGGATAACCTAGTTTGAAACATAGGGGATCACAAGTTAGTGTATACTTTTCTTCTATAAGTTATCCTTATATGATTTAAGTTCTTTTTCATGATTATTGGATAAGTATTTAAGCCCCTAATTATACTTTCTTTTCTTAGTTAATGGTGGGAAATAGAAGAACATGTCCCAACAACCAATGTGATAGGAAATGTGATGATTTCCGTATTAATATGACAGAGATTATTAGGGGATTAAAAGATGACTATTATTTTGGAAGACGTTCTCTATTTTGGGAACCCTATTTGATCGAGGTAAATAGATTCCTACGGTATTTTCTTTGAGGAGTAAAGGTTGAATTATATTTTGAAGAATCGATGAATTTAAGGTGAACTTATGGTATTATAGGTTACTTATGGAAATGATTGACCTATCTTGGGGAAAATATATTTAGGTTAGTTAATTTTGTTATAAGATGTTAGGAGTGGTTGATGTTGTTTGGAGATGAACAATGAAGTTTATTTTGGAAGACTATGTTATCAAATCCTTCTTGTATTTGGGTTTAAATCTTAGTTTGGTTTATTTTGAGGAATTTTAAGAACTATTATTTATGTAATGGTCTATGATGAACTTTGGGTAGTACCGTGGAACTTTAAAGATTTAAAGTAGTTTCCCTTCCTCTAGGGTTATTTCTTTTGGAAGAGTCGTTTTATCTTACCCTTTCTGTTTTTGGGATAATGTTTAAAGATATAAGAAATAGATAGTTAATCTTTGGTGGATTATGTGATTCTCTATAAGATTATTCTTGCGCTTTTATGAGACCAAGTAGTTTTGAATGCTCATCGTTTAGGGAAAAGATTAGTTTTGGTAGAAGCTTATTAAAGGATGAAATTCTACTGGAAGGTAAGTATATTTTCTTTATGTTTTTCTTCTATGTAGTAAATGAATTACTAAAAACTATGAAAAGTAACGTAAAACAAAAACATTTTCTGTTAACATTTCCGACTGGGTAATCAAAGGCCTTTTACACACATCATAATTTTGTGATTTTATTATTGTTAACTTTATCCTAATCAGGTTTTCTATCAATCTCCCTCAGAACTTGACCCTTTGTTTTCTCTTCCATATCCATGTTTTCCTATATGGAATCCTAGTATGGGTTAACTCGGGTGAACTTTGTACTTCTTTTTCTTTCTTTTAATGTAATAGTGTTACTGTCTCTTTTTCCGATGTGGGACTTTCAATGAAATTTCAAAACCCAATTTTAAAAATTGTGAGGTCGCAATTTCTTAAGGGGGGAAGATTGTAACAACCCGAAATTTTGAATAAATCTTGTTTCCTAATTTTGTGTGTTATTTTATTTTTCATGCTCAACAAAACTGTTTCATTTGATGACATGGGTATAATTAAAATGAGACTGTTGGTTTTTGACTGTTATATGACCATTGGTCAATATGACTGCTGGAAACTAAACATTTTGATATTTTTCTCTAAATAAAAGTGATCTTGGTTAATTAATATAGAAAGAAGATTTGATGGCCTCACCCAGTAGTCTTGGACCGATCAAAGCTCATCTAACAGAACTTGAAAAGGAGGTAACACCACTGGGCTTTGCTCTGGACCAAACCCAAGCCAAACTTCATCGTGTGAAGCTAGAACGGAATCGCCTTCACGAGAAGTTCAAAATGATAGAAATTACTACTCGTGCGATGTTGGTCGAGAATCCCTCTGATTCTCTCCCCTTAGTACACCTTACACTTAGGTCCTATGCTATTGTGATAAGGGGCTATGTAAGGAGACTGTAACTACCTTGTGTAATCCTTTGTTTTAAATAAAAATTTTGATTTCTTCTTATGATGAAGTTTATGAATTTTCAAATGTCCGGATAAATATAGTATGCATATTTTCGGTGAAATTTAGAGAAATGATATTTTAAAAAAATGTTTATATAAACCTTAAATAATTAAAAATGTGTAATGATTTTCAAAAAATGGTCTTCTACAATTATGTTCTTTACGAAATTTACAGTCTAATAAGATCTACATAATTTTTGATAAATAGTAAATTATGAATAGTGATTTTATTCTTAGGATTAGTAATGTGACTAAATGGATTAGTAATCTCACTTAAATAAAGCATTAATATAATCTAGGCACTTTGATTAAGTAATGTAATTCAATAAAATGGTTAAATAATGGTTTCATAAATTATTAGTCATGTTTTTGTTTTTTCGGGTGAATAGTGTTTTTTTTAATTAAAAATTAAATTAAAAATATTTATAAATTTTTTTTTATAAAATGGATTTCATTTATGAACACAGAGCATCAATATTATTTTAAGGTAATTTTTGTGGATTTTTCTAAAAAAATGAATTTTCGGTGAATAGTGTATTTACTTAAAAATTGAATTAAAATTATTTAAAAAATTATTTTTATAAAATGGAGTTCATTTTTGAAATCAGAGCATCAATATTTGGTTAAGGTGAAATTTTGGTATTTTTCTGAGAAAGTTGAATTTTTGATGAATACTGAAAATACAGTTTTAGGGGTTCGGTATGTTTAATGACATCATAACTTTGTCATGATGATGTCATGAGATATTTTAAGGTTTGGCCGACCAAAGGTGATGAATTATTGTATGGGGGACCCATGTTTCCAATACCATGGGCAAATACCATGAGAAAATACCATGGGCAAGCCCATGGTTTTGCCAAAACCACCAATGAGGTGTCCCTTGGCCATTAATGCATTGTCCCCTCACTTTCCCTATAAATACAAAGCCATCCTCTCATCCATTCGACTACCAACTATCCCCCAATGAAGCTCTAGTCTCATTACCTTCCAAGGAATCCTTCCAAGGTGCCCCCAAGCTCTCAAGGTCCCAACCATTGAGTTTTAACAGTTACGTTTTAAGGTAAGGGATCCTACCTTTCTCTTTCTTTTCAAGTAATCTCTTTTATGTCATTTCTTTTATGCTCCATTCTATTATGTTGGAGGATGTTCTTTTATATTCCTATTACTTCTCTTTTCATGTTCATATGATGAGATACCCCCTCTTCCTCTCATTAATTCATTTTAAGAAAGTTTATGGGGCGCCGTTAGGCTGCTGAAATTTTATGGGATTCTTTCACCCTTCTCAAGTTCTATTTTCATGTCAAGTATTTCAAGTTCCTTTTTATTTTGTTTGGGTATGATCTCTAAATATATCATACTGATCTTTTATGTTCATATGATTATAGACCCTATTTTATCTCTTCAATTCAGTATTTTGAAGTTTCAAGTGGCACCCTTAGGTTGTCAAATTTTTAAGGGATTTGTTCACCTTTCTCATTTTTCAAAGTTCTACTTTCATGTCAAGTATTTCAAATTCCTTTTTATTATTTTGGGGTATTATCTCTATAAATATCATTTTGATATTTTATTTTAATATGATGAGAGAACCTATTTGATCTCATCAATTCATTTTGTTGATGTTTAAGTGGCGTCGTTAGGCTGCCAAATTTTTAAGTGATTCATTCACCTTTCTCATTTTTCGAAGTTCTACTTTCATGTAAAGCCATTAAAATTCCTTTTTATTATCTTGGGGTATGATCTCTATATCTATCATACTGATATTTTATGTTCATATTATGAGAGGCCCTTTTTGATCTCGTCAATTCATTTTGTTGAAGTTTAAGTGGCGTCGTTAGGCTGCCGAATTTTTAAGTGATTCCATCACCTTTCTCATTTTTCAAAGTTCTTCTTTCATGTCAAGTCTTTAATGTTCCTTTTTATTATGTTGGGGTATGATATATATATCTATCATACTGATCTTTTATGTTCATATGATTAGAGACCCTATTTTATCTCGTCAATTCATTTTTTGATGTTTAAGTGACGCTGTTAGGCTGCCGAATTTTTAAGGGATTCTTTCACCCTTCTCATTTTTTCAAAGTTCTACTTTCATGTCAAGTATTTCAAGTTCCTTCTTATTATGTTGGGTTATGATATCTATATCTATGATACTGATCTTTTATGTTCATATGATGAGAGACCCTATTTGATCTCGTCAATCTATTTTTTTGAAGTTTAAGTAACACCGTTTGGCTTCCGAATTTTCATAAGAGAAATCTTATTTTTGTCTTCCTTTCATGGTCATCATTTCATATGGTATATCTTTCAAATTTCATTACCAAGTTATTTAATAATTTATATTATGTTACCCTACTATTATATGGATCACTTATGAGTGGGTGACCCATGTCCCCTCTCTTTTCAATGTTTTTTAAAACCTCGTAACATAGCCGTTATGCCGCAGAACTTCCGTCTCAAAATGCCTCTCTCTTATTCTCAAATTCATTTATTTTATTTAGTGAATACTAAAAGCTCATTCTTCTAAAGGGGTATTCACATATATATACCGAAATTTTCTATTTTAAATTCGGGGATTTACATACATGAGACCCACTTTCCCTTTTCATGGGTTTAAAGTGACATAAAGATCATGTCATTAAATGAGTTTTTAAAACGTTACGATTATAAAATGAAACCCATTTCTTTTATATGGGTTGTTTATGAAATGATTGATGATGATATATGTGGATCACAGGATAATAAAGTCAAATTTAAGGGTGCGCCCTGATAGCGCTCCAATGCATTGGGTAAAGACTTAATCTCTAGAGATGACCATTTAGACTGATACCTTGGTGAATAACCTTGGTCATTTTTATTGACACCTTGGGGATGGACCTTGGTGAAAAGGAAATGATTTCCTTTGTTAAATGTTGTAGCCACATCTTCAAGTTATGAAATGCGTTATTTTTATTATGATATGCCTCATGATTTCATTCTCATTCCTTAAAGTTCTTTTCATGAATTTATTGATGTATCTCAAGTTTACATGTTAAATGTTTCCCTTGTTTCCCTTACTGGTCCTTCTGCTCACCCTTTCTTTTGATGTACGTACCCAGGTTATGAGATGCAGTAATGAACCTAGGATGAACATAAGGAGAAGCCTTTCAAGTTTTTAAGAAGAATTTTTTTTTGTTTCATGTATTAAGTTCCTGGTTTCCAAGACACTAAACCTTAAAGATCCTCGGTTTTGTATAATGTAATGAATGTTTATGTGATAAAAAGGCGGGATGCTATACAAACTATTTGTCAGATTGATGTTTTGATGAATCCAAAATGTCCCAAATGACATAGGGATCATTGTATTAAATTATAAAATCAATCTGAATGTGTTTTCTTGGTTTTGATTAAGTTTGTTGTTTTTTATCAAATTTTCATTTTAAACAGGAAACACTCACTTTAAGTTATATCGGTCACATATTTTGTCGGTATGATGTGATGATGATCCCTACACATCAAAAATGACTTATAATTTATTTTCCCAAAATTATCAATACAATATGATCATGTTTTCTTGGTTTTTAGTGGACAAAAATTTTTGAACTAAAATGTGTGTTTTAAATTGATAATAGACACATTGAGTCCTACTGGGAACATCATGTATCAGATTGTCATATGGATTATTCCTATACATCAAAAATGACTTTTGGTTCATTATCCAAAACTAACAAACATTCCGAATGTTTTTGCTCATTTTTGAATATGGCAGTAGTCTTATTTACAAAAATTAATGTCAACATTAAATAAAGTGACATTTCTAGAGTCATACCGGTCAAACCATGCATTAGATTGAGGTGCAGATGATTCTTACACATCCCAAATGACATATGGATTGTTTTCCTAATGTATCAAAACAATATGAATGTGGTTTATCTATTTTGAGTATATCACTTGGTTTTTTTAATAAAAGATGATTTTAAAATAGAAATACACACTTTGAGTCATGATGGTAACATCACGTGTCAATTTGATGTGAGAATGATTCCTACAAATCAAAAATTACTTATGAATAATTTTACTAAACTATCAATACAATCTGAGCATGTTTTTTATAGTATCATTTATTGACACGTTTTGAACTAAAATGTTAATTTTATAATGATAACAGACACTTTGAGTCATATCGAGAAAATTGTGCAACAGAATTAGGTGAATCTCATTCTTACATGCCATAAATGACTTGTTGATAATTTTAATAAAGTATCAAAACAATCTGAACGTTTCTTCTTGGTTTTTAGAATGTTAGTTTTCCTTTTTACTAAAATTAATCTCCATCTTATATTAAAAGTCACACATGGAGTCATATCAGTCACACCCTACATCTGATTTAGATGAAGATGATTCCTACACACCCCAAATGACATATGGATCATTTTAATAAGGTAACAAAACAATATGAATGCATTTGATTTTTTTAAGTATGTAATTTTTGTTTTTTTACTAAAATGTCCATTTAATCTAGAAATAAGCTTTTTGAGTCATACCAGTTACATCGTGTGTCTGTTTGATTTGATACTTATTCCTACAAGTCACAAATAACATATGAAACATTTTTCTAAATATTCAAGAATATATTAGCATGTTTTCTTAGTTTCATGTGAGTGATTCACGTTTTGAACTAAAATAACAATTTTAAACTAATAATGGATGATTTCAGTCATACCAGTCACACCAGGTGTTTAATTATGGTGATATGATTTCAACACATCAAAGTTGAATTATAGATCATTTTTAATGGAATGTTCCTTGAATATGTGTGGGATAATGTGTTTTGAATATTTTAGGAATGCGCCCAATGCATCGTTGTCATCTTCAGCTCTCCCGACCATTACTGTGACTAGGACAACAGATTGTGTCATTCCCCTACCTTTCTTCCTTGAGAGCCTCATGTGATTTGGCCTCCAGGTTCCCAATTATTCAAAGATGTTCTTTATCATTATAAATTTAATCAGAATGGGCTTGATGTTTTTCCAGTTCTGTATATGGGCTCCTCTTCTCATTTGGAAGATGGTATTCCAATATTTGATGTCTCGATCATATCCTTCCATGAATCATCCCATCATCTCTAGTGGACACTAGTTGTAAGGTTCGGGATCAAAAAACCCCCAATTGGGATTTTTCAATGCTTTTTCAGCTTGTGGCACCTCAATTCCCTAGTTTGGGAATATTTACTTAGCCGAAAGGCTTTTTTCATTATTCTTTCTTCTCGGGTTGATTTCGTTGTGGCTTGGTGCAACAATCCTCATGCGGTAGGGTGGATGAGGTTATTGCTACTTCGTTGGTCTATAGACGCGCACTTCGGTAGATATTCCTCTATGGCTGCAGTGTGGATCTCACATCTAGGATTTCATCTTCCTTTAATGTCTCATGAGTTCCTTTTTGGTATTGGGAATTCCATAGTAACCTTCCTCTACACAGATCATAGGTCTATTCACCTTGGAGATGTTATGATAGAAAGTATTTCTATGGATATGGAATTAGTGTTCCCTCTTCCTTCCATGTTTCTTCTCATAGTTGAAGGGATGGCTGATTAGTCTCAATCTCTGGTATATCATGCCCCACCGCGTTTCTTCTCTAGTTACCACCTTCAAGACCATGCCTCCTTATAATTCTGAATGTCCAGACAGTCCATGTTATAGGATTAGGTGAAGTCTTCCTGTCCGATCTCTACTGTGGCTTCTGAAGCTCCTTTGTCTAGGTCAGTTTTGGGTCCTGGTGACGGAAGGAAGATGTTGTTTTACCTTCCTTCCCCTCCAAAGTTGGAAACCTATACTTCTAGTGGATGCAACCTTTTATAGACCCTGGATCCTCTGTGTCAAGTCCTGGTGTCTTCCCCCACCAACAGACTCATCTCAATCCTATTTCTGGTTTGTTTAGTGCTATGAATTTTCTCTATACCATTCAAGGGTGAATCTCTCCTCTTCTTCCTTTATTCATGCTGCGTTTATCTATCAAGGAAATGGAACTGGAAGAATATGTGGAGATGATTATGTAGGCTCCTCGTCCAATTATAATCTCTCCTCCCATGGGTATGGATGAGACCCCCTTGAACACTCCTGTGGTCGATATTCTCCATTTCACTCCAAAACTATTGGTGGTCAGGCACCATTCTGCAACTTCTCAGCCCCATTTCACTTCCAGTGGAGTTCGAACATGGGCCCAATCAAAATCAGAATCTTAGACTAGATCGTCTAATAAATTTTAAGGCCATGTGTCTGGGGCCAATTCCAGAAAACTCCTCCATCAATGATTAATATCCTCTTCTGCAATGCTCATGGATTGGGCTCTCGGGTAAAGTCTCACTTTATCTCTAATGAGTTTCTTTTTCATTCTGTTTATGTGGTTTCATTTCTGGAACCCAAATAGGATCTATCTAAAATAAAGATATTTTCTCAGCATATGAGAGGCATTGGGTTTTTTCATGGCTCCCGGACTAATTCTCATATATAGACTTTTTAGAAAAAAGGGTTTTCAGTTGACTTTATATTTATATGTCAGATCAATGAATCAATGTTAAAGTCTCAGTGGGAGGGTCTAAGGCTTTTCTTTCAACTGTGTATTCTAAATTTTATGCTTAAGGCCTAGAAGATTTGTGGGATGATTTGATGATTTCAACCCAAGATATGTTCCATGGTTAGTTGGTGAGGACATCAACATTATGACCTGTTCGGATGAGGAAAATGGAAGTATTCATTTTTCTAGAAGGGAATGCCAGTATTTTTTCACAATCATGGCCAATAATGGTCTTTTGGATGATGGTTTCTCAGGTGACCTATTCACATGGTGCAAAAACTGGTGGAGAAATAGAAGATCTTGGAGTCATCTGGTTCGGTGCTTGGTGAATGGAATGGATATTTCTCTTCACCCTAATATTAAAATTCCCATCTTGTGCATGGTCTTTTAGATCATTCACCTATTTGTATTACATTGAATTCCAGGAACAATAATGTGGACTTATTCCATTTTCATCTACTTGGGATGACAATTTGGATTTTATGGACATCCTGAGGGGTGCTGAAACTCGTATGTTAGTGGTAACCAGTGGAAATTTCTTCACAATAACCTAAGGCAACTAAAAATTAATTTTTGATCTTGGGTTAAGAATCCTTCTCCTGATGATGTAGATATAAAGATTTTATGTATTGATATATAGAGCCTTGAATCGCAACATGAGAACTCTTGGGATGATGGGTCCTTTGTGGAATTAAAGAGAAAAAAATACCATCTAACTGATTTGATTTTGAAGTTAGAGATATGTGGAAAGAGAAAAATCTAGACTTGAATGGATTTTTGAAGGAGACCGCAATACAGGTTATTTCCATGCATCCATTAGAGAAAAACATGGGTTTTCCCCTCCTAATCTATTGCTAGATGATGGGTATTATTATAATGAGAGAGACATAGTTGGTAATTTGGCTAATACCCATTTTAGGTCCTTCCTGGCTTCCCCTAAACCTCGCAAGGCTGATGGATACCCAAGAGGCCCATCTAATCTATTTGATTCTATTCCCCATTCAGTTTCTGATGCAGAAAATGGAAGCATTCAAGCTATTACAGATGAGGATGAAATCTGAAACACAGTTTATTCTATTAATCTAGTCAGTTCCCTTGGCCTGGATGAATTCCCTACGTATTTATATAGGGTTTCTTGGGATCTGGGGAAAAAGATCTTGATCAGTACAGTGCAAGGATTTTTCAGAGGGGGTAATATTTCTCATTTGTTCTGTGTGAATAAGCTTGGGATGGTGCCAATGGTCAGGTCCCCACTCTCCTTGAATCAATATCATCCAATCAGTCTATGTAACATTATATACAATGTCATGGCTTTTATTCTTAACTCGTGGCTTGGCCCTTTCCTTCTATGCTGGGTGTCTGGGGAGAAGCATGGTTTTATGAGAAGAAGATAAATTCATGGGTCCATTTCCTTGGCACAAGATGTTATCAGTGACATTAACATGAAGACATTTGGAAATAATGTGTATATCTAGCTAGATAGGAGAGAATTTTATAATATATTTGAGTGGAACATTATTATATGGGTCCTCTTGAGAATGTTATTTTCAGAGTGGGTTATTAATTTTCTATTTCACTGTTATAGATCTCCTAGTATGGTTAAATTCATCATGGGTAAACATTTTGGTTTTTTCAAAGAGGCTAGAGACTTGAGACAAGGGGACCCCCTCTCCCCCTCTTTTTATTTGGGTTCATGATTCCCTTAGCCACTATATTAATCATTACAATGAAGCAGATAATGTTTCTCCCTACGGAAAAAATCATTCCATTGGGGGTATCTCTCATCTCATGTTTTCAGATGATAAAATTATTTTTTGTTAACAATAGTATAAGGTCCTTACAGGGGGTTAATGGGACTTTGGATGTCTATTATGCTTTGAGTAGACAAGTTGTTAACCAGGAGAAGAGTATTTTCTTTTCCCGTAATAAATTTTCACATAGATGCATAAGGGATTTGGAATCCAGTCTTGGTATGAAGAAATAATCATTCCATATGACTTATTTGGGTTCTTCTATCTCCCCTAACACACTACTCATCATGCATTTTGACATGGTTACTGATAAAATCCTGGGGTGCATTCTTAATTGGAAGAATGAATACTTATCTTTTGGAGGAATAATCACACTGATCAACTCTATTCTCACCTCCATCCCCATGAATATTTTTTCTTCTCTTATGGTACCTAAGAAGGTGATCTATAACATTTAATCCACATTTCTAGCATAATTATGGGATGAGAACCAACAAGTTAAATTCCACTGGGCTTCTTGGAAAAAAACTAGAAAAACCTGCATATGAAGGCGGTCTTAATTTAAGAAGTGTTTTGGGTGAAAACTCTCTCCATGCCAAGCTTTCCTAGGAGCTAATAGAGGGGAAAACATTTCTGGGAAAACATATCCAAAGAGTTTATATCCATGAGGGTTGTTCCAGTTGTAGACCCTCTAAAATCTAGAAGATTGTCCAACCTAATATACCTTTTCTTTAGCAGTATACCCGGCGGTTAATTGGAAAAGGGGACGTTGGATTTTGGCACCACAACTAGTTGGGTAGAATCCTTGGCTTTCTGAGATTCCCTGCTCTAAACATCACTATTAGAGAGGCAAGAAATCACCCCACGCTCATCGATGCCACCATGGACGTCAACCAGAAAAGTATCTTTGATAGTATAGTGATGTGTAGTGATCTGGATATGTGTGTTTTTATAGGATCTTTGGCTCATACTTTTTCTATCAAAGACTTTAAAACTCTTCTTTCTATCTCCACTTTGTAGGATCACTAGGGTGATATTTTATGGTGAAATAAAATCCCTTCTAAATTTATGTTCCTGGCTTGGCATATTTAGAACAATGATCTTCATTTTGATGATAATATACCAAAAAGATGGATATGTATTTCCTTGAAGTTCCTTTGCTGTAGGGAGCCAAAAATGATACTACGAACTACCTATTTTTAAAAAGTGACTGGGTTAAGGTTATTTAGAGTTATTTTGGAAAACTTACAAGTTGGTCTGATAGGGTTTTTTCTGCTAATTTGTTCCTCCAACATTGGTTCACAGTTGTAAGGGTTGGTGTCCTGAGAACCAACTATTTTGTACTTTGATTACATTAATGTACTCTTATTATATATTGTTCATTGTTCTGCATGACTATAATATAATAATGTCCTGAAATATTTGTTGCATTAATAAGGTCATGGAAGAGCTCCTCTATGATGAGAACCTTGAAATACTATAACAATATTCTTAAATAAAGTTCTATGGTTGGATGACATACTATGATAGGACACATAGTATACAGACTGTCATGTGTGAGTACTCGTAAGAAGACGAGACTCTCTCTCCTAGAGTTCGCACTTGGTAATCTCCAAGATGGGAGATTATGAGAACAAACCCGCTAGTAGCAATTCTACATGTCTTGGTGTCATATGACATTGCTATCTACGAGTGTGTGTAATGGTCCTTGGACTGGAAGATTATCATTAACTCATGTCATGACTCGCGCACTTAGATTTGCTGACGAAAACCGTCATGAAGAGAGTTGGCAGGAAGTAGGGTACGTTGGGTGTGTCACGAATGACATGCTGTTAATGGATAAGTCGAGGAAGGATTTGAACCTTCCATTTATGGAAGTTGATATCTCGGCCCTTTGATTGAAATAGAACTGTCGCATGAAATTCCATGGTCATGGTTAAATGACAAGTTTATTTCAGGTAGTCAAAGAATAACGGATCAAGCATATAGGTTTATGACACTTCTATGAAACCACATTGATCAGATATTGAGACAAATGAATTAAATTACACAGTAACTGTTCGTATGAGGTGACACATCAATACGGCGTCAACTTATTTCTCTTGGGTGCCTTGACCCATTTATAGACAGTAATCTTGGACTTTAGGCAAGCTCGCCTAATGCCAACGAGAAAGAGGCCTAGAGGGTCACACACTAAGTGTATCCATGTATCTCAAGTAGAATAAATATTATTCTCGTACGTGGTTTAATAATTATTCAAGGAATCCTAGATCGTTTTAATGATGGAGGAATAAGGAAATGAAAAACAAGATATACACATCATGTATTAATGATTACACACCGTTTAGTTTTCATTTTGTAAAGGAAATGAAAAACAAGTACACGTTGTGTATTAATGATTACACACCGTGTAGTTTTATGGAAAACTAGTACACACTATGTATTAATGACTACATGTCGTGTAGTTTTCCAGTTTGGATTTTGAGGATATAATATTGTTTTATTAAATGATATTTATTATAATCAGCATTGGCGCATGTCAAGGAATTAATTATTCAACATGGGGGTTTTCAATAAGAGTCAATGAAATAAATAAAATGTGTAACGCGTTTATTTATTTTCATAACTCTACTACCTCAAACCCGATTATATATATCCTCAAAACCCCAACTCTTTTCCTACACCATAACAATTCTGGAAAATTCTTTTAAGGATGAAAGAACCTCTTCCTCTAAGAATTCTTTCAAGACTGAGATAGATCCTCTTCGATCGGATCAAGACGATCTAAGGCAGACAACTCAAGCGAAGGTTTCTCCACACTAGCACCTGGAGTCTCCTTCGGTGATGTCTAGAGATACTAGGTGCACATGTGGATCACCGCTAGAGGAATTCTACCCTTGACTTCTACGGTGCAATGATGTATCACATCGGAACGTGATAAGAAATATGAACGAAGAAAGAACACCAAAAGGTACTTCTTTTCAATTGATTAAATTAATTATAATCAACCTGTAACGATCCCACATTATGGTTCCGGGACTTTCCTTTTCTTCTCCTATTTCATTTATTCGATTCGTGGAGACTGGATTTTATCGTCGTATTGATCCCGAATTTATCATTGTTAATGACAAAAATCCAAGTGGAAACATCCACCCACGTGCTTCCACTACGCCCGGAACCTTGAATTGGTATCAGAGCAAGGTTACAACGTTGATTATAGTTATTTAATTTTCGTTGATAATTTATGCATTTATATTTGATTCAATTCGAAATAAATCATTCAATAAATATGAATAAATGAGATATGTTCTTCCTCCTTTGTTTCTTGATTCACATCACAGAAACAACCTTTTAATTTCAATTTTGATTAAAATAAAAACAAGGAACTCATATGGAGGATCTTCTCTTTCTGTCTGTACAACACAGGAATACACGGCGTGTAACTAAAAACTACACGTTGTGTACTTAGGTTCAATGAACCGGCACTGGTCCTCCAAAGCACGTCATGTGAATTGAGTATTCCTAAGTATTTATTACGCCGTGTTGACAAGAATTGAATGGAGCGTGGGAAATGGAATACACAACATGTATGTTGGAGAAACACGCCGTGTAATCCAATCTAGACCAAGTGAAACCGTGCACAAAAGAGAAGCCACATACCACATACCCGGGATTTCCAGGCTGGTTGCCAAGTAACAAGTAAGTACACGCCATGTATGATTTATCTACATTCTGTGTACTCCAAAAAATCCAAAGTATAGAAAACACTCCAAATCCCCTGGTGTGTACTTTGGATAAAGGGTGAAAAGAAATACACGTTGTGTAAATATAAACTACACACCGTGTACTTTCTAGAAATGGAATTTCACCATGTTTCCTCCAAAAGTACAAAGACCTGTACAAGTAATATGGATGAGAAGAATCTCAAGGAAATTCTGAAAGGAATTTATGATAAATAATTGATTAATTATAAGATAATAATTAATTGAATTCAAGCACGACATATCTTAAATAATAGAATGATTAAAAGAATTTGAATTCTAAATATGCGTAAATGTCATTGCATGTTATGGATGATCATGAGCTAGACCAAAAACCCTTTGAATGTGTGTATGGTTTCATTTGAATTTGTTTAATTTAAATTTGTTGGCCTGTGAGCCTTCTTCCAATAAAATGTAGGGCCTGTGTGCCCATGGTTTCTTTAATGTAAACCCATGTAATGGAGGATCTCCCAAGCTAGAGGAGATAGTTCAAAACCCGAAGCTAAGGCGAAACCAACCCCAGAAGATTCAAAGGTGGACGGGTGGGAGCTGTAAAACACGAACCATCGGTACAAGGTGTTTTCCCTTATGTCAGGGTTAGCTTATCGAACCACTAGATAAGCCAACCAATAAAACCTTATGATCATGCCATCTTATTTTATTTCATTCTGATTTCATGGTTTATTTATTATGTATGTGTTGTTGTGATCCCAATTTTAATAAAATAAACAAGCATGCCAAGATGGAATAAAATAAAAACCGGACTATGTGTAAACATTATCGGAACATGGTAAATCACTTAAGCAAGAATCACTTAATATTAACAAGCATGTGATAATGTGAAACTATGCATAAAGGATTAAAATACCTTTATACAATATTAAGTCAGACCAAGCCTTCCGTTATTTTATTAAGGGTAAGAATCAATAAAACTATGTGTTTGCCCAACCATTGTTGGGATAATTACTTTTATAAAGGAATCCCTTATGAAAGGTTTCGGGTTGACTTAACCATATTACATCAAGAGGAGTAGCTCATGCTAGACTTGATGTAATATTGGAGGCAAGAGTTGAGGAAATACAAGTCAGGATTTCAGGATTGTGGAGTCCACTCAACAGATCAAGGAACTGTAAGCTCACAGATGGCAAAGACCTGCCTACCTAAATACCTTCAAATAGCTTGACTAGCCCTTTTTGGGGTTATGATAAGGGGGATATGGATCCTTGACACTAGAATTTCATGGAAACTAGACATTCTAAGTTCAATGGTGAGGGTCATTGGGACTTGATAAAATAGTGGGAGACTTAATAAAAATTATTATTTATCATAAAAATGTAATCAAGAAAGTATTGATAAATCTGCTATTTTATTTTGTAGAATCGAAATGAAAAACTCGTCAACCACATTTTCTCTGTGATCAATTCTGGAAAAATACAGTATCCTCACCGGCAGTAACTTTCAATAATGGATTAGGCGCCTTCAGATTATCCTACGCCATGAACGAAAGTTTTATGTGCTGGAGTCCTAACTTCCTGATTCGCCCGCCCAAGGGGCAAGTGATGAAGATTTCCTCATCTATGATCAACATTTGAATTATGCCCTCGACATTCAATGTTTGATGCTATCATCAATTTCTAGTGATCTCATGAAGTCTCATGAAGACATGGATGCCTATAGCATGCTCGAGAACCTACTTGTTCTATACCAGGAGAGAGCAAGATAGGAAAGGATTGAGATCTCCAAGGCTCTATTCCAGAGAAATCTTGGAGAGGGTGCCCCAGCTGGGCACCATGTAGTCAAGATCATTGGATAGATTGAGCATTTAGAGGTTCTAGGGTTTAAACTCCCCAAAGAACTGGGTACCGATCTCATTCTTGCATCACTCCCCCAGAGATTCTCTAACCTTGTTGTGAACTTCAACATGAACAATAATGAGAAGTCTCTGTCTGATCTTCTTATCCTCATTCTCCAAGTGGACAATGACATGAAGCGTGAAAAACCTTCTGTCCTTATGGTGAATAAAAGGAAAGGGAATGCAAAGATCATTAAGCCCAAATCTTCTTCAAGGCCTTCCAAGAAAAGGAAGATCAAAGGGGAGGCAAGGGAATTGGATGTTGTTGTTTCACATGTGGGAAGAAGGGCCACTGGAAGAAAAACTGCACCCAGCCAAGGAAGCAAGGGGAAGCTTCTAGTGCATTTTTTATTGAATGAAATCTATATGTTTCTACCAATTGGGTTTTAGATAATGCCTTTGGTGCTCACATATGTATCCAAATACAGAAACCAAGTAGATTTAGAAAGATTGATCAAGGTGAGGTATATCTATGAGTAGCCAACGGAGCCAGACTCGCTGTTGTAGATGTCGGAGACTACCACCTCACATTGCCTACTGGGATGATCTTGGTTTTAAAAGGATTTTATTGTGTACCTTCTATAACCAAAAACATTATTTCAATATCCAGATTAGATACTGATGGATTCATCTTCAAGTTTGGAAGTGGATGTTGCTACTTTTATAAAGATAGAATTTGTTTTGGTAGGGAACATTTATATAACGGCCTTTATGTGTTCAACTACACAAACCAAGTAATGGTAATCGATGACAAAGTTAATTCATATGAATCATACCACACCCAACTTTGGCATCACCAGATAGGTCATGTAAATGAGAAATTTTTGAAAAAATTACATCAAGATGGGTACTTAGATTCTTTCAAACTAAAACCACTTGGTGTATGTCATGCATGTCTACAAGGCAAAATGACCAAATCCCCATTTTGAGGGAAAGGTGAAAGGGATAAAGAGATTCTAGAATTAGTTCACACAGAAGTGTGTGAACCATTTCCAGTTGAAGCAAGGGGTGGGTTCTCATACTTCATAACTTTTACTGATGATTTTAGTAGATATGGATATATTTACTTAATGAGGTATAAGTCATATTCTTTTGATCGGTTCAAAGAATACAATAATGAAGTTGAGAACCATCTTGGTAAGAAGATTAAAAAAATCTACTCAAACAAAGGAGTAAAATATCTTAATTAGGACTTCATTGATTTCTTACAGGAGTTTGGGATTTTATCTCCACTCACACCTCCTTACACACCTCAGTGGAATGGTGTAAGTGAAAGGAGGAACCACACACTGTTGGACATGGTGAGAACAATGATGAGTCATGCGAGTCTTCCATTATCGTTTTGGGTATATTCATTACAAATAGCAGCACACATACTAAACCAAGTACCAACTAAATCTATAAGTGGTATTCCATATGAGTTATGGAGTGGACGCAAATCCATGTTATCGAATTTACATGTGTGGGGTAGCGAAGCATTTTTTAAGGCCTCTTCAGGTAACAAACTTGCACCCCAAGGCACAAAGTGTATCTTTATAAGATATCCCAAGGAAACAAGGGGATATACCTATAAAACCCCTCAGACAAAAAGGTTACAGTGGAAAGACACTCCATATTCTTTGAGAGGGAGCACATCTCCAAAAGAGATAGTGGGAGAGAGATAGACTTCGATTAAGTTGAGGCTCAAGATACACAGGAGTTGGTATAGGAATAGATTCCACAAAGCCTCGTGGAAGAACAATCTGTTCCAGAGACACAAGGACTACGTAGGAGCACGAGAGAGGTGAGAGAACCAGAACGATATGGTTTTCTTTTCACTGAGAATGGTGAATCATTATTGGTTGACAATGATGATTCTCTTACCTACAAGGAAGAAGTTGAAGGCACAGACCTTTCCAAGTGGCAAGAATCCATGAATTCTGAAATGGATTCAATGTACTAAAACCAAGTCTAGATTTTGGTAGATCTTCTATTTGATGTAAAGCCTATTGGTAATAAATGGGTATTCAAGAAGAAATTGGACATGGAGGGGCAAGTCAGCACCTATAAGGCACGACTGGTTTCCAAAGGTTTTAGACAACGTTAAGGAATTGACTATGATGAAACCTTTTCACTGGTTGTGATGCTGAAATCCATCAGAATCCTATTGTCCATTTTCTCTTACCATTACTATGAAATTTGGAAAATGGATGTCAAAATAGCATTCCTTAACGGGAACCTCCAGGAAGATGTCTACATCACACAACCTGAAGGGTTTGTGGCTCCAAAAGATGCCAATAAGGTATGCAAGTTTTATAAATCCATTTATGGATTAAAGCAAGCATCAAGGTCATGTAACATTCGTTTTGATGAAGCCGTAATGGAATTTGTCTTTGTTAAGAATGAATGTGAGCCTTGTGTCTACAAAAGGTTTAGTGGAAGTGCAGTCATTTTCCTAATAGTATATGTTGATGACATATTGCTAATTGGAAATGAAGTACATGTCTTACAATCAGTTAAAAAATGGTTGCATAAATGTTTCTCCATGAAAGACTTGGGCGAGGCAGTATATATTCAAGGTATCAAGATCCATCGTGATAGATCCAAGATAATGTTGGGTCTGAGTCAAAGTACATACATTGACAAGATACTGAAGAGATTCAGTATGGAACAATCCAAGAGGGGATTGTTACCAGTGTCACATGGAATTCATCTTTCCAAGAAAATGTGTCCTTATACAAATGAGGAAAGAAAGAAAATGGAAAGTATCCCTTACGCATCCACGATTGGGCCAGTCATGTATGCTATGCTATGTACAAGGCTATATGTTGCTTACGCATTAAGTGTGGTAGGCAGATATCAAGCTGGTCCAGGAGATCACCATTGGATGGCAGTCAAGACTATCCTTAAGTATCTAAGGCATACTAAGGATATGTTCTTGGTTTATGGAGGAGATGAGGAACTAGTCATCAGGGGACATGTAGATGCTAGTTTCTAGACTGATCAAGATGACATGAAGTCGCAGACTGGATACATCTTCAGTTTGAATGGAGGAGCAGTGGGCTGGAAGATCTCAAATAAAAGTGTAGTGGTAGATTCTATAGTGGAGTCCGAGTATATCGCAGCTTTTCAGGCAGCTAAAGAAGCAGTATGGATGCGAAGCTTCATCCAAGAGTTGGATGTAGTACCTAGTAGTAAAGATCCTATCACAATCTATTGTGATAATACTGCAGTAGTGGCACTTGCAAAAGATCCAAAGTCACATCAGCAGACAAAGCACATACTTCGGAAGTATCATCTCTTGAGGGATTTTTCTCAGTGAGGTGAAGTTGCAATGAGCAGTATTTCCATGGAAGACAACGCGGTAGACCCCTTGACTAAAGCCTTGACTCAATAGAAACATGATCATCATGTGAGGTCTAGCAGACTAAAAGTCGTAGGCAGTTGGCTCTAGTCCAAGTGGGAGTTTGTAAGGGTTGGTGTCCGGAGAAACAACTATTTTGTACTTTTATTACATGAATGTACTCTTATTATATATTGTTCATTGTTCTACATGACTATAATATAATAATGTCCTATAATATTTGTTGCATTAATAAGGCCATGGCAGATCCCCACTATGATGAGAACCTTGAAATTCTATAACAATATTCTTAAATAAAGTTGTACAGTTGGATGACATACTATGATAGGACACATAGTATACAGACCTTCATGTGCGAGTACTCATAAGATGACGATACTCTCTCTCATAGAGTTTGCACTTGGTAATCTCCAAGATGGGAGATTATGAGAACAGACGCGCTAGTAGTAATTCTGCATGTCTTAGTGTCATTAGGCGTTGCTATCTACGAGCATGTGTAATGGTCCTTATACTGAATGATTATCATTAACTCATGTCATGACTCGCGCACTTAGATTTTCTAACAAAAACCATCACAAAGAGAGTTGGTGGGAATTAGGGTACGTTGGGTGTGTCACGAATGACATGTTGTTAATGGATAAGTCGAGGAAGGATTTGTCCCTTCCATTTTTGTAAGTTGATATCTCAGCCCCTTGATTGAAATAGAACTGTTTCATGAAATTCCATGTCCATGGTGAAATGACGAGTTTATTTCATGTAGTCAAAGAACAACAGATCAAGCATATAGGTTTATCACACTTCCATGAAACTTTCTTGATGTGATATTGAGACAAAGGGATTAAATTGCACAGTAAGAGTTCGTATGAGGTGACACATCAATGCAGCATAAACTTCTTTCTCTTGGGTGCCTTGACCCATTTCTAGATAGTAATCTTGGACATTAGGCAAGCTCGCCTAATGCCAATGAGAAAGAGGCCTAGAGGGTCACAAACTAAGTGTATCCAAGTATCTCAAGTAGAATAAAGATTATTCATGTACGTGCTTTAATAATTATTCATGGAAGCCTAGATCATTTTAATCATAGAGGAAGAAGGAAATGAAAAACAAGATATACACATCATGTATTAATGATTACATGCTGTGTAGGTTTTCATGGAAAAAAAGTACACGCCGTGTATTAATTATTACACGCTGTTTAGTTTTCATTTTGGAAAGGAAATAAAAAACAAGTACACTCTGTGTATTAATGATTACACACTGTGTAGTTTTATGGAAAAAGAGTACACGTCATGTATTAATGACTACACACCGTGTAGTTTTCCAGTCTGGATTTTGAGGATATAATATTGTTTTATTAAATGATATTTAGTATAATCATCATGGGCGCATGTCAAGGAATTAATTATTCGACATGGGTGTTTTCAATAAGAGTCAATGAAATAAATAAAATGCGTAATTTTTTTATTTATTATCATAACTCTACAACCTCAAACCCAATTATAAATATCCTCACAACCCCAACTCTTTTCCCTACACCAAAACAATTTTGGAGAATTTTTTCAAGGCCGAAAGAACCTCTTCCTCCAAGAACGCTCTCAAGACCGAGAGAGATCCTCTTCGATTGGATCAAGACGATCTAAGGCGAACAACACAAGAAAAGGTTTCTCCACGCTAGCAACCGGAGACTCCTTTGGCGGCGTCTAGAGATACGAGGTGCATGTGTGGATCACCGCTAGAGGAATTCTACCCTTGGCTTCTGCGGCGCAACGACGCATCACATAAGAACTTGATCAGAAATATCAATGAATAAACAACACCAAAAGGTACTTCTTTTCAATTGATTAAATTAATTATAATCAACCAGTAACAATCCCTCTTTATGGTTATAGGACTTTCCTTTTCTTTGTCTATTTCTGTGATTTGATCTGTGGAGACTGGCGTTTATCATCGTATTGATCCCGGATTGATCATTGTTAATGACAAAAATCCAAGTGGGCACATCCACCCATGCGCTTCCACTATGCCCAGAGCCTTAAATGGAGACAGATAGGCCTAGTCCAGAGTGCAAGACTAGGGCATTAATCTTCATTGCTGGATATTAGATCCTCTGGTGGTCTTGAAATGAGATGTGGAACTATCTCCTCATAACTTCCATATTGAGTATTTTATTGAAAATGAGGAATTTAATTATGGATTTCTACAGGCTATATAAATACATGGTCTTCACAACCTCACTTCTTCCTATTCTCCCTCTAGGATCCCTATATTTTAGCACTGTAGATCGGGGTAAGTGGATTATTTGGAAACCGCAGTTTTGGGGAAAAATGATTATGGATGGCTCCATGCTCTTGGGTTTCATGCATGGGTGGGGTGGGGTGGAGTTATTAGGGATTTTATGGGCTCGTGCATTGCTTCCTTCTCATTATTATATAGAAGTTGGGATTCCCTTCAAGCATAAGCTATTTTCATATTGTCAGGACTCGATTAATGCATTTAAAGGAACTTCTCTATCAGGTAGATTAAGAAGGATTGGAATGCTATCTTCAATGCTCTCTCAAGTAATTTCCCTATTCCCAATTCCATTGAATATTCCATTAGGAATTTCATGTTTCTCATGAACTAACAAATGGTCATTATTCATACCTAGAGAGAGGGGAACATTATATCACATTTTCTTGCTTATCAAGCAACTTAGAACGATAGGCTCCTTATATTCTCTAATCTTAGTTCTCATTCCTTGGGGGTTAAAACTTTTTTCTATCCAATGCCCTTAGGATTCACTACTTCCCCCCCCCCTTAATTTTCCTTTTGTTGGCTTCTTTTCCATTAATAAAATAAAATTATTTTTGTGGCATATCATTTCCCTAAAGTATAAAAACAATCGTAATGTGTTTTATTTATGTTGAGCATATTACTTGTATTTTTTACTAAAATTAATGTCAATTTTAAATAAAAAGACACATGGAATCATATCGGTTACATAATGTGTCATATTGAGTTGAGGATGATATAACACGTCGAAAATTATTTGTGAATCATTTTCTTAAATTTTCAATACAATATTTGTGCATTTTCTCTGTTTTGATTATGTCATTTGTATTTTTTATCAAAACTAATGCCAATTTTAACTAAAAACACGGTCTTGGAGACATAACAATTACAATTGAATAATATTGAGGTATGGATGATTACAAAGATTAAAAAAATATTGGATGATTTTTGTAAAGTATCAAAATAATTAGAAAACATTTTCTTTGTATTGAATTTGTAACTTTTCTTCTTTACTAAAACTACTGTCAATTTGAAATAAAAATGTGTAGTTTGAGTAATACTCATTTCACAGTGTGTTGTATTGAGGGGACATTAATTCTTACATGTCTCTAAATATATATGGATAATTTTCAAAAAGTATCAAAAAAAATCTAAATGTTTTTTATTAGTTTGTGTATTTAATATGTATTTTTTTTTACTAAAATGTCATTTTAAAATAGAAAAAAGTACATTGAGTCATAATGGTCACATTATGTGTTAGTTTGAAATGAGAATAATTCATACATATCACAAATTACTTATAAATTTTTCTCCTAAATTATCAATACAATCTGATCATTTTTTTATGATTTTTAGTGAGTGACACACATTTTGAACTAAAATATCAGTTTTAAACAAATAATTGACACTTTGTCTCATAAAAAGAACATTGTGTATTGGATTGTGGTGAAGCTTATTCATTCACGTCATAAATCTCTTATGGATCATTTTACTAAAGTATCAAAATTATCTAATTGTTTTTACTCAATTTGCAGTATGTCTGTTGTATTTTTTACTAAAATTAATGTCAATTTTAAATAAAAAGGTACAATTGGAGTCATATCGGCTACACCGTGTATCTGATTGAGGTGTGAAAAAATTATACCCATAAAAAATGACATGTTGATTATTTTTATGATGTATCAAAACAATATTAATTAATTTTATCATTTTTAAGTATGCAATGTGTGTTTTGAAATAAAACATAAATTATAAACTAAAAACATAAAGTCTGAGTCATACCAAGACCATTGTGTATCGGATTGAGGTAAAGATTATTGAGTGTGTGATATGTGTTTTGACTTCAAATATCTGAAAAAATATAGAAAATATAGAACATGTTCCATTTTTATGGAATAGGAAACAAAATTGTCACAGGACACGGTCTTCCCCAAGCTCTCATGTGGAGACTTCAAGGCCCAAGGGGGTGTTTCACAATACTTCAAATAAATAAAGAATATTACAATACCCAGTAGAGACAAATAGATTCCTGGAGGATTCTAGAGAACCTCATCACCATACCTCATATCCATGTGACATGGTATGGCATCATGATACCTCAAACAGTTTATGTTTCAGGCAGCATGGGGTTACCTCTTCCATCAGAATAGAACGAGTTCTTTACAATATCTCATCAGTGTGAATAGCTTTGAACAGATAACCCTAACTTAACAATAAAAATACACATATATAATAAAACAATTCTTATTCTAGTAATAATATTAATAAATAAATTAAACCTATGTATAAAATAATGCATTCTTATTCCCATTGTTTTAAACTATGATTCCAAACTATAAAATTTTCGATTCACTAACTATGGATATATATGTGAAATTTTAGAAGACAAATCCCAAAAAATTATACATTTAACCACATTAAAATAACATTACATTCGTGTATTATAAAAAATTCCCTTAAAAACAATTATTCTTTTGGGTTGGTGAAAAACTCATATAAACATTTTTCTTCTTTTTTTTTCAAAAACTGGCATAAAACACATTATATATTCTTGGATTATACTAAACATTCTTGTATCCATTTCTTTATTCCAAAAAAACATTAAACATTTGGGTAAACCTATTTTCAATCATTAATTGATTAAAAATAAATATTTACACTTGATTTTTTATGGATCATAATAAAATAAATCTTTCCCATTCACTATTATATAGAGTACAAAATACATGATAAACCATTTACGTTATTTGATAGAAAAAACTTCACTATGGCCCATTATGTATTTTTCATAAGACACTAAACACCATTATAAATTTTTACCCCTTTTGATAGTATTAATCCTCAGTATTGACTTTTATAGCATCCATGTGACACAAAAATCTAGTGCATCAATCAAGTCCTTCTGGATTGTTCTATTGAGTAGTATATCTTTTTCAATATTCTAGGTGATGATAAACTCTAACATAACATCATTATTATTTGTTCATATAAATGGGAACATCCCTATTCTCAAGTATTTTTTATAAAAATGATGAGGATTTGTTTGTTAATGAGATTGTGAACTTGAATCATTTTACATTATGAATGTGCACATGAATATCAGTTGATGAACCAGTGGATAGATTTTTTCATGGTGAACTGGTGAATAAGTATCGATATTCATAATAAGGATATGTTAAACACCTCTAATTTTGTAATGATTGTGAGATTCTATGTGATATAATGGTAGGATGATTTAATTTCACATCATGTGAAATAAAAAAAATAAGTTTAGTCAATCCATTTCCTTAATGTAAACATGATGTGTTACTTGTATGGATTTTTAGAAGAATTATTTATATTATATCATTGATCTAATTGATGATTGAATAGCCCAAAAAACTCCTTCACACACCTAAGTGAAACCACTATATTGTTCATTTCTTTATCTTTTACCACCACCCATTATGGAACCATATAGAGGTAAGTATTCTAATTAGATTAAAAAAATGATAAGTAAGTTAACAAAAAATTAAATAAAATGATGATAATATTAACTAAAAATTTGTAGGAAGTCAACTCTTAATGATGCTTGTATACATTCTGACACTTTTCCATGGCTCATTTCTAAAACAATTGATTTCCTACATAATACATCTCCTTGAAAAATATATTAAAAATAATATATAAGAATTCTGATAATAATCCTTAACATCCCAAATATATTTCTAAGGTCATAGAACATACGTGATCACAAAAATAGTTTTTAATCACCTAAATTTGTTATCATAAAACATTCTACCACCGGGTATGATGCACAATCATCTCTAGATAAATTTACTTATTCTTTTGAGCATGGAGGTAGTCGAAAATATTGGTAGTAATAATAAAATATAGGAAAAAAATTATGAAATATTTCTATAGAAATTGTAATTAAATGTTAAAATTATCTATTCAGGGATACAAGGATTTTCAGGGTTTATGATCTCTTTTATAAATGTGAAAACATAATATCCACTATTATTGGAATTATCTTACTTCAGACACTATAGAAACATTGACCAAAATAAGTTAATTATATTTAAATAGGATTTCCTATTTAAATATTTCTATATATAACATCATTTGTTTCCATTTGAAATAATCCATGGGATTTTATGTTTAGTCATGAACCTCATTCCATGATTTAACCTAAATTTAGCGATCTCCATATCATAACAAAATTATCTTCAAAATAGAGAATGTAATAAATAATTCAAGTTTTATATAGAAAATATTTATTTCATTGTATTAAAAATTCACAATACACATAATGTGTGGCTGGATTATTGGATACCCATACATTAGAACCAATAAAATCCAGGTATCCAGATTGAGTGTGATCAACATCTAGTGCTTCCTAAAAAAACAAATAATTGATGAAAAAAATGAAAACATATTTTATATCATTAGTTTTTAGATTCTTACACAAACATTGTAGAAATAAAAAAGAGACTATCACCTATTTTTTCTCAAACATATTATACATATCATCTTTCTTCTTATCCATTTCATGCTTCACCAAAAATGTTTTGTCTGTAGAAATGATAAAGGTATTTATGATTCCAAATCATAGTTGACAAGGGTTTACCATTATATAGTAATAATATAAATTCCTATATAAAATATAAATAGTTATAAATTTTAATGAAAAAATTATATCACTATTTTGAAATACATATTATGAAAATATACCTTATATATGTATTCAAAACTGAGACTCCAATCCATTAAAACTCGAGAGTCTCTTCTACGCTCTTGAGGCCAAATACATCTGTATTAAATGTTACATATATTTATTCTTCATATTGAATGTAAAACATATTTATATTTTTAAATATGGACACTTCATGAATTTATAATGATAATAAATGTTATTGTGGAACTGGTGGGGAGAAGGTACTCCTAGAATGTCCTTTTGGTTTAATGGTTGATTC
Source organism: Viscum album (assembly GCA_963277665.1). Lineage (NCBI taxonomy): Eukaryota > Viridiplantae > Streptophyta > Magnoliopsida > Santalales > Viscaceae > Viscum > Viscum album. Next base: position 1,076,475,573 of record OY728145.1, on the reverse strand, counting down.
ACTAGATTTTCTTGATCCGGCCTTCTGTTTCCCCATCACATTATCCATCTGTAGCACTTTACCTCACATTAGGCCTATTTTCATTAACTATTACAGGTATTTCATATGAAAAATTGGTTAAATACATACTCCATATTTCATTATAAGATTATATGTCCATGATATGAAGGTTCCAATAGTATCATTGACTGTTGTAATATTCAGATCATCATGTTGAATACGAACTTAGTCATTAGCTCTGGAGATACCTCTATCCCTACTCACATGTGATATATTGGGAATTATTTATTTTTAATGTTTTATTTGGTACATTATACATTATACCCCTCACAACAAGGTCGTGTGTGGGTATTGACAGATAGAAATCATGTACAATTTTACCCTATATGATTTAGTAATGTAAAGTTATCATATGATTTTTTATTCAAATTTAGAAGAAATATTAATGATAAAATTTCTTACTAATGGTAAGGTATGTAGTTAAGGGAAAATACTAGACTCAAATCTAGTGAGGTTATTTGGTACTTCATGTGTGGTTTTTTGTTCCACCTCCGATTCACTTTGATCCTTTCTCATATATTGGTCGTCCAAACTAGACCAGACAATAATATCTTGCAAAGAATCTATTTGTGATTGTAGTACCTTCAACATATTATATGTATGTTCTTGTGGATTTATCCTATATAAAGATGATTGATGAGACACTTGAATACCTACTTCTATAACACGAATTTATTGTTCATGCCACTTCAAAGTTATTGAAGGTATTTTTTCTTTCGGTACAATCGCTTCTAGTTTTTATGTTTATGCCTTATAAAAATAATATGAAAATAAATAGATATTTCTTTGAAACACTGTTATAAATCATAATGAATTGCTATTATTTAATCCTTAATCATGGTTTTGATACTGATTTTGTGTTTTCATCAACTAGTTTACCCTCTTTATTTATGTGATCCTCCTTTAATAGCACATGTCGTGGGATAGAAGTGTATTATGATTTGGATTTGTCAATATTTATATAAAAAAGATACATATGTTGTTTCATATAATATAAAACATTTATTTTTAATTTAAAATTAAAACATTTTTCTTCTCTAATAATGAGTACCCCATCCTTGATAAGTGATAGTGGTACATTGGTTTTGATGCATGTTATTTATTTTTGGAAAAAAATTGTTTCGTAAATTAACAATTTTTAATAAAATGGAATAAAAAATAAATTTATAATAATATATTATCGACTAAAATACACCTAAAATTATTTATCATCATGAATAATGATGAAATAATTACATGTTTCCTGCTTTATAATGTGTTCATAACTAACTAGTGAGTGGGGCTTTACAATCCTCTCATAATCCCAAAGACGTAACTTGGTATGAAGTGTTTGGAAGCCTCTATGGACTTTTTAAGTGGCCATTATGACTATTGAAGGAATATTGTAAAATAAATAAAATATTCATGGAATAATGAAAATTAAAATAACATTTCATTATATAATTTGTTTTTCAAAAATAATGAACATATATCAAAACAATACCTTCATATCTTTTCAATGGGTTTACTTCATTACAAGATGGATGTGGCACTATAAATCTATATCATTCAACACATTCATCCTAATTGTAACCCCAAAATAAAAAATGAACATGACTTGTTGAGGTCAACAAGTTAGCTATTTCGATCCCATCCAACTTCAAATTTTACTCCCTTACTTATTACATTGATAATTTTTTTCAACATTATGATTCTGTGTTATTTTTTTCATCAACATGTTTTTGATCACCTATAAATTCTATAGTTTTGGTATAAATAGTATGATCTTCCCCATGATTGGTCACATCATCATGTGGAAGAAAAAATTGTCTGCATGAGTAGTCAAATATAAAATATAGATTATGTTATTGCAATAGAGATCAAAGAATATTATGAGTAAAAGAATTGTATTTTTAAAAAACATTAACCTTATCATTGAAATCTCTTTATTTTTTTAATGGGTTAGGGGATTTGGATCATCTATTCACAGTCCAAATCCCCTCTTTTTGGTTCCCTCTAACATAAAAGATATTTTCTATATTGGGATATGCATGAGATAATTAATAGAACTTCCTTGATTAAATTTATATTTGACCCTATAGTTGGTATAGACACCATTAGGATAATTGAAAAATTCTTGTTTATTGGATCAGAGACATAAAATAAATTCACTACTTATGATTTCATTATGATCAAATCATCATTTTCCCCTTCCACACTAAAATTCAGCATCATGAAGCATGTTTCATCAACTTTCACTAAACTCCTATTTCTATCCACTTGTAATAGAAAATCAATACTTGAGATATTTTATAATCCAACTCATATATATGTTTAATAATACTGAAATATAACATATTCATATAAATTGGATTTAAATCCATGGAACTAGATATGTGAACTGCTTCCTCCACATGCCTAAATCGACATTTTTTCATCATATTGAAGACATCATGTTATTTTTTGTAGAAATTATAAAAAATTATTACAAAAACTAGTGTATGCTATAACATTAATATTTGGTCCCCTAGATAGCCACAAAAGTTTTTTGAAAATTGAATTCGTATTTTCAGTTATATCTAAAAAAATTTCTAAGAACCATCCTATGAACTATTGATTATGTATATTCAATATCAACTAATTATGCCTAAATGGATTCAAATATCTATGATTTTTTTATGAGCTTCAACACATGGATCAACATCATCACTATTATGTAAAATGTAATGTTCCCCTAAATCTCCCCCAGTGATGGTAATTGTAACAACATCTCTTTCAAAAATATTATTTCCTATAAGGCATCCACTATATCATACATTAAAAGATTGATGCTATCAACATCTAATAGGTAATCATTACAGAATTTAAAATCTTATTTAATAATATATTGCTCTAAAACAAATCATTTTGGATGACTTCGGTTCGTTACATACCTTTCAAAATCTTCATATATCATTCAATGAGGTACATACAAAGTTAATGGACCTGACCACATAGTCGAACCTCTCTAATCTAGTGAACCATCTGATAGACCATTATATCAAAGAATTATGGTGGGAAGAAAATATCTAATTCCCATAATAAGACTGAAAACTCCTTATTCATGAATGGAAACTTTTTCGAGTCTATAAATTTACTCTCTATGGCCATGAAAAAGAAGCAAGTTCTTGTTAATGTATGTTGTACATTTTGAGGAAGAAGACAATTTAAAGTAACGAATGTTAAATGTTGCATCAAAACATGATAGTCATGTGATTTTATTCAATGTAACTTCAAATTATTCATCAAAATGATGTTATTAATATTTGACTAATTCCCCTCTAAAACATTATCAACCTTTAGGAAAAATGAAAAAAAAAACTATTTTTCTTATCAAGATAGAGTGGAAGATATCAGAGGAAGAAAATTCCATCCTTCACCCTTCACTAGTGGCAAGGTTTTCTTTATCCCCATGTCAATCATGTCCAACCTAGAAATAATTCCATATTTTTTCTAGGAACATTTAGTAATGTTCTGATAAGACTATCAAATACATTTTTTTCTTCATGCATGACATCCTAAAAATGTCTTAGGTACAATCAATTCAAAAATTGAAATTCAAATAAATTTGGTCTCTTTTTCCAACCAAATTTCGTAATGTTTTTCTAAAATGGTTTACCAAAAAATTAAATATCTTCTACTTAATATAAAAATTGATCACCCATTAGTGGAGATGATTTTTGAACCTTGTTCTATATTCCCAACAAATGCTATCATCTCAGATGAGTATTTATATCATTAAGTTAAAAAATCTGATGTCTAAAAACATAATTTTCGAGGAATTTTTCAACCGAACTGATTTTGTTCATTTTTGAAAAATGGGACACCCCAAAATTCATTTAGTTTTATAACTTCAGAAAATTACACACTAATAAATTTCATTTTCAATCCCATACAACATATCCCTCAAATTGAATTCTTAATTTCTATGAGAACCAAAAATTATAAAACCTACACCCTACATAAATTTCAAATATTAGATCAATGGAGAAAAATATAATTCAATATTATTACTAGGTTTATTTGGTCCAGATATAAATAGAGAAAACTTAATGTATTTATGTTTCAGGAATAACTATGGATGAAGGTGATAATTTAACAACATGATGGGGCATGCACTGTGAGTACTAATTTTTACACCCAAAAAGATTTATTCCAATAATAGATAACAATAGAATAAATTTTCTCATCTCACTTACAAATTTAGTATACTCATAATCAATATTATTCCACTAAGTTCAATATACTAGATTAAATAGGTTACAAAATTTAATTCTGGTATCTGCATGCCATGTTAATTGTCTCTCAGTTTCCTGAAATCTATATAGTATTCTAAACCATGGAATTATATGGATGTACCAAAAACTATCGAAGGAAATGATTCATTTTTCTTATATCGATCCACTCTAAACATTGGGAATTTTGTGAGTGACTCATGGTCCCTGTGAAACAATATGAAATCATTTGGACAAGAAAGTATTTTTTATAGGGAATTACCTTTTAATATATCATTACTTTAACATCATATGTTTGACATGAAGGTTCATTTTCTTCGGGTATCATCTCATTACACCACAATACTTTTTTATAAAAGAGACACTTTAAGTGTAAGTGGGTGTTGAGAAAGTGTTGTTTTCAACAATACATAATATTTTTATTTAAAAGGGGGAGATTGTTGAGAACAATACTCTATCTCTTTATAATTATTTTGATGATCACAAATACCCTTAATAATTTTCTAATGATTTTATTTTAAGAATATTTCTAGAATTTATTATTCATTATATTGTTATTCCTGGAAGAAATATTTAAGTTCTTGAACATTGAGATTTAATTGCTAAAGTATTTGCATTTGTGTGTTCTAGAAACAATGTTCATGCTCTACATATTTGGGAATTGCTTAAGTGTGTTCTGGAAACATTGTTCATACCCTATGTGGAGAAACATAGTGTAAGGATGGAATGTGGTGTATACTTTATGAGATATCAGAAAAGTATGGTTAAACAACCATATGTTATCAGAAATTATGGAAGAGGAACCCTACGTTAGGAAGGAACCCTATGTTTGGGATATTGGAAAAGTATGGAAGAAGAACTGTACATAAGTTTTAAACGTTATGTTTGTTTTTAAAAAGTATGGTTCATCAACATTAATTTTGTGAACAACCTTACGTTTCATCAAAAGTATGGATCATGTTCCTTACGTTTGGCCGATTATAAAAGTATGGATCATTTATCATACGTTTTAATGTTGAAAAGAAAAGTATGGATGATCAACCCTACGTTTTTTATCAACCCTACGTCATCAACCTTGCATTTGTGATCTACCTTGCGCCAACTAGGAAGGCGCCCAACAAGGCCAATATAAACAAAACTTTAAATATTCATTAAACATATAGGAGTCAACCCCGCATCAATAGGATGTACGATGTCTCTAGTATCACATATTTCTATAATCTTTGATGCATGAGAACATATTATATCTCTTTTCATGGGACAACGAAATTCACTTCCACCCGCCATGTCCATATCCATATCAACATCCGGCCGCATAAGGGTATGGTGAAAGATATGCCACGTGAAATGCTCAAATGTTCCCATTCCTGCAAATACCAACCCTTTCAACAACACCATGCATCCGACCATTATAATTTCTTCCACAATTGTCACCTCATTTCCCCAGGCCCAGTTGATCAGATGAAAACACCAACGATTCCACATAGCCCATCGAAATCTTCATCACCAAATCATTATCCTTTATCATCTTCAAAAGGCTACAATCATTCCCATACTTCTCACACCGTATGACATATTTTCTACGGTCTGATTCATAAACTACATAGCTACAGTGCCTCTCAATATGAAATCTCTTTAGCGTACTTTTTAATGCATCTTTACTTGGAAAATTCCTTCCAACATATAAAGTTTTTTCCAACTCACTAAACCTATCTCGTATAACTCCGGGAAACTCAGTTGACGAAACAGATGGTGATAATACACTACGGGAAAAAGGGGTATTTGCGACGGGTTATTTGCGACGGGATTTATTCCCGTCGCAAATAGTCCTGTTAAAAACTTATTTGCGACGGGAATATTTGCCCGTCGCAAATAAGTAGCCTTTTGCGACGGGATAGCTTTCCCCGTCGCAAAAGGACTGGCGCGGTTTGCGCGCCAAATCGCGGGAAACCTATTTGCGACGGGGGAATATTCTCGTCGCAAATAACTATTTAACCGGAATCAAGTTGGTATCACCTGCTCTGGAACTGCGTTCACCAGGTTGATACCAAAAAACATAATCTGGTTGAAAACCAAAACGCAAGAGATGTTCTCCCACTTTTTCAAATGTGTCAAACGTTCTCAATGCACATTTTCTGCAAAGGCATTTTATTTTGCCTTCTGAAACAAATTCTGGATTTGATGCCGCAAATGATAAAAAAGTCTCCACACCCTCTACATATACAGGATTTAAACCAGAACCGTTTGGATTTCTACGTTGATTTATCCATATGCGGTCACCTAATAATGATTGTTGACGACCTCGTTGTTCCATATTTCTCTATAAAATATAAAATAATTACTGGTTTTGAATAATTTGTTAGAAAAAACACTAAAGCTATGATAATTGTAGAGTTTAAATCATACACGACTGACGCAAACTTTTTATTGAGATAGACCTAAAAATTGACCCTTTAAGAATTAAATATGTTGAGAATAAAGCAAAACATGTTACAAATATTGATAATTTTAATATTATATAAATTTTTTATTATTTTCATAGTACTAATATTATTGGTAATTAATACTAATTATTGATAATTATTACTAATTATTGGTAATTATTGGTAATTATTGGTAATTATTGGTAATTATTACTAATTATTGGTAATTATTACTAATTATTGGTAATTATTACTAATTATTGATAATTATTAATAATTATTGGCAATTATTACTAATTATTACTAATTATTCCTAATTATTGTTAATTATTACTAATTATTGGTAATTAGTACTAATTATTACTAATTATTACTAATTATTACTAATTATTAGTAATTATTACTAATTATTACTAATTATTACTAATTATTGGTAATTATTGGTAATTATTGGTAATTATTACTAATTATTACTAATTATTGATAATTATTGATAATTATTACTAATTATTGATAATTATTACTAATTATTGGTAATTATTATTAATTATTACTAATTATTACTAATTATTACTAATTATTACTAATTATTGTTAATTATTACTAATTATTACTAATTATTACTTATTATTACTAATTATTACTAATTATTGGCAATTATTACTAATTATTACCAATTATTGGTAATTATTGGTAATTAATACTAATTATTGGTAATTATTACTAATTATTGGTAATTATTGTTAATTATTAATAATTATTGTTAATTATTACGAATTATTGGTAATTATTGGTAATTATTACTAATTATTGGTAGAAATCCAATAATTAGTAATAATTAGTAATAATTAGTAATAATTAGTAATAATTAAGAATAATTACCAATAATTAGTAATAATTATCAATAATTAGTAATAATTATCAATAATTATCAATAATTAGTAATAATTAGTAATAATTACCAATAATTACCAATAATTACCAATAATTAGTAATAATTAGTAATAATTAGTAATAATTACCAATAATTAGTAATAATTAGTAATAATTAGTAATAATTAGTACTAATTACCAATAATTAGTAATAATTAACAATAATTAAGAATAATTAGTAATAATTAGTAATAATTTCCAATAATTAGTAATAATTATCAATAATTAGTAATAATTACCAATAATTAGTAAAAATTACCAATAATTAGTAATAATTACCAATAATTACCAATAATTACCAATAATTACCAATAATTAGTAATAATTATCAATAATTAGTATTAATTACCAATAATATTAGTACTATGAAAATAATAAAAAATTTATATAATATTAAAATTATCAATATTTGTAACATGTTTTGCTTTATTCTCAACATATTTAATTCTTAAAGGGTCAATTTTTAGGTCTATCTCAATAAAAAGTTTGCGTCAGTCGTGTATGATTTAAACTCTACAATTATCCTAGCATTAGTGTTTTTTCTAACAAATTATTCAAAACCAGTAATGCTTTTATATTTTATAGAGAAATATGTAACAACGAGGTCGTCAACAATCATTATTAGGTGACCGCATATGGATAAATCAACGTAGAAATCCAAACGGTTCTGGTTTAAATTGTAACGGCCCGAAATTTTGAATAAATCTTGTTCCCGAATTTCATGTGTTATTTTATTTTATTTTTATACTCAACAAATTTTTTTTTATTTGATAAACATGATGAGATCAGTGGGTTTTGACTGTTATATGACCATCGGTCAATATGACCACTGTGAACAAAATGTTTTGATTATTGTCTCCAAATATAAGTAATCTTGGTTAACTATTATTGAAAGAAGATTTGATGGCCTCACCTAGTAGTCTTGGACCGATCGAAGCCCATCTAACAGAGCTTGGGAAGGAGGTAGCACCACTGGGCTTTGCTCTGGATCAAATCCAAGCCGAACTTCATCATGTGAAGCTAGAACGGAATCGCCTTCGTGAGAAGTTCAAACTGATAGAAATTACTACTCGGGCAATGTTGACTGAGCCGCCCCAAGCTTCTATCACCCTAGCACACCTTACTCTTAGGTCCTATGCTGGTATTATAAGGGGCTATGTAACGAGACCGTAACTACCTTGTGTAATCCTTGTTTTAAATAAAAATTGGGATTTCTTCTTATGATGAAGATTATGAATTTTTGAAATGACCGGATAAATATAGTATGCATATTTTTGATGAATTTTAGAAAAAGGATATTTTAAAAATGTTTATGTAAACCTTAAATAATTAAAAATGTGTAATGATTTTCAAAAAATGGTCTTCTACAATTATGTTCAGTACAAAATTTGGAGTCTAATAAGATCAACTTAATTTTTGATGAATAGTAAATTATGAATAGTGATTTTACGCTTAGGATTAGTAAGGTGACCAAATGGATTAGTAATCTCACTTAAAGAAAGTTTTAAAATAATCTAGGCACCTTGATTAAGTAATGTGATTCAATAAAATGGTTAAATAACGGTTTCATAAATTATTATTCAAGTATTAGTTTTTTCGGATGAATAGTGTTTTTTTTAATTAAAAATAATTAGAAAATTATTTTTTTAAAAATGACTTTATTTTTGAACTCAGAGCATCGCTATTATGTTAAGGTAATTTTTTGGGATTTTTCTGAAAAAAATGAATTTTCGATGAATAGTGTTTTTATTTAAAAATTAAATTAAAAATATTTAGAAAATTATTTTTATAAAATGGATTTCATTTTTGAAATCAGAGCATTGATATTTCGTTAATGTGAAATTTTGGGATTTTTCTGAGAAAGTTGAATTTTCAGTGAATAGTAAAAATACAGTTTTAGGGTTTCAGTATGTTTAATGACATCATAACGGTGTCATGATGATGTCATGAGATCTTTTGAGGGTTGGCCGGCCAAGGGTGATGAATTATTGTTTTGGGGGCCCCATGTGGCCTAACTCCATGATAAATTCCAAGGGAGAGCACATGGGTTTGAGAAAAGCACATGTGAGGTGTCCCTTGGCCATTAATGCTTTGTCCCCTCACTTTCCCTATAAATACCCACCCTTTCCTCCTTTATTTTTCACTCCCAACTCTCCCCCAACGAAGTTATGGTCTTCTTACCTCCTAAAGAGTCCTCCCAAGGTGCCCCCAAGCCCTCAAGGTCCAATCCTTTGAGTTTCAAGAGTCACGTTTTAAGGTAAGGGATCCGACCCCTCTCTTTCTTTTCATGTAATCTCTTTTATGTCATTCCTTTTATGCTCCATGTTTTTATGTGAGAGGATGTTATTTTATATTCCTCTTACTGCCCTTTCATGTTTATATGATGAGAGATCCCCTCTTACTCTCATCATTTCATTTTATGAAAGTTTAAGTGACGCCGTTAGGCTACCAAATTTTTAAGGGATTCTTTCACCCTTCTCATTTTTCAAGTTCGATTTTCATGTCAAGTCTTTCAAGTTCCTTTTTATTATGTTGGGGTATGATCTCTATATCTATCATACTGATCTCTTATGATCATATGATGAGGGACCCTATTTGATCTTGCCAATTATTTTTTTATGAAAGTTTAAGTGACGCCGTTAGGCTGCCGAATTTTTAAGGGATTCTTTCACCCTTCTCATTTTTCAAGTTCGATTTTCATGTCAAGTCTTTCAAGTTCCTTTTTATTATGTTGGGGTATGATCTCTATATCTATCATACTGATCTCTTATGATCATATGATGAGGGACCCTATTTTATCTTGCCAATTCTTTTTATTGAAGTTTAAGTGACGCCGTTAGGCTGCCGAATTTTCATAAGAGAAATCTAATTTTTGTCTTCCTTCCATGTTTTTCATTTCAAATGGTATGTCCTTCAAATTTCATTACCATGTCCATATGTCCTTTTTATTCTGTCCCCTACTGTTTTATGGATCATTTATGAGTGGGTGACCCATGTCCCCTCTCTTTTCAATGTTTTCTAAAACCCCAAAACATAGCCGTTATGCTGCAGAATTTTCGTCTCAAAATGCCTCTCCCTCTTTTCTCAAAATTATTTTATGTTATAAAGTGAATACTCAAAGCTCTTATTTCTAAAGGGGTATTCACATATATGTCAAAATTTTCTATTTTAAATTCTGGGATTTACATACATGAGACCCGCTTTCCCTTTCCGTGGGTTTAAAGTGACGTAAAGATCATGTCTTTAAAGCAGTTTTTAAAACGTTATGATTATGAAATGAAACCCATTTATTTTATGCTATGTGGGTTATTTATGAAATGTTTGATGATGATATATGTGGCTCACATGATAATAAAGGCAAATTTAAGGGTGCGCCCTGATAGCGCTCCAATGCATTGGGTAATGATGTAACCACTAGAGATTACAATTTTCACGATACCTTGGTGAATAACCTTGGTAATTTTCAAATGACACCTTGGGGATGGACCTTGGTGATATGTTCATGATTGTCTATGTTAAATGATGTAGCCACATCTTCAAGTTATGAAAAATGTTGTTTTTATTATGAAATGCCTCATGATTTCTTTCTCATGCCTTAAAGTTCTTTTCATGTCCTTATTGAAGTATATCAAGTTTACATGTAAAATGTTCCTCTTGTTTCCCTTACTGGGCCTTCTGCTCACCCTTTCTTTTGATGTATGTCCCCAGGTTATGAGATGCAGTAATGAACCTAGAATGAACTTAAGGAGACGCCTTTCAAGTGTTTAAGAAGAATGTTTTATGTTGTTTTCATGTATTATGTTCCTGGTTTCCAAGACACTAGACCTTAAAGATCCTCAGTTTTGTGTAATGTAATGAAAGTTTATGTTATAAAAAGGCGGGATGTTATAGTTGGTATCAAAGGATGGTTTAGTTATTTGTGGAAATTAGGATATAAAAACTTTAGGAAGAACCCTATAGAAAAGTTTAAATATAGGAAATCTTCCTGGTATTTTGGTGAGTATTGAGTAAGAGGTTTCCAAGCAAATACATCCCTGTCTGGATACGAGCAGGTAGAGGTGGCTCTGGCACAGATGTACATAGGGGTAAAACCCAAAAACACCGCTTTGAGCTAGACTCGAACGGGAACTGGTACACGACAATGGGCCTTGCTGCACTCTTGGTTACGACACTCCCGGGGGATATGCTTTGGTAAATTCATAAGCTCAGTATGAACCGTTGTTAAAGGATCAAAGATAAAATAAAATAAAGGTTCACATAAGAATATATGATCATGGATAACCTAGATGGGAACCTAGGGGATCACAAGTTAGGGTATACTTTTCAACTACAAGTTATCCTTATATGCTTTAAGTTTCTTTTCTTGATTATTGGCTAAGTATTTAAGCCCCTAATTATAGTTTCTTTTCTTAGTTAATGGAGGGAAATGGAAGAACATGTCTCAACAACCAATGTGATAGGAAATGCTATGATTGCCGTATTAAGATGACAGAGATGATTAGGGGATTAAAATATGATTTTTATTTTGGAAGATGTTCACTATTTTGGGGACCCTATATGATCGAGGTAAATAGATTACAACGGTATTTTCATTGAGGAGTAAGGTTGACTTATATTTTGAAGAATCGATGAATTTAAGGTAAACTTATAGTAATTTAGGTTACTTACGGGAATGATTAACCTATCTTGGATAAAATATGTTTAGGTTAGCTACTTTTGTTAAAAGATGTTAGGAGTGGTTGATGTTGTTTGGAGATGAACAATGAAGTTTATTTTGGAAGACTATGTTATCAAATCTTTCTTGTATTTGGGTTTCAATCTTAGTTTGGTTTATTTTGAGGAATCTTAAGGACCATTATTTACGGAATGGACTATGATGAACTTTGGGTAGTACCATGGAACTTGAAGATTTAAAAGTAGTTTCCATTCCTATGGGATTATTTCTTTTTGAAGAGTTTTTTTTACCTTACTCTTTCTGTTTTTGGGATAATGTTTAAAGATAGAAGAAATAGATAGTTGATCTTTTGTGGATTATGTGATTCTCTAGAAGATGATTCTTGTGTTTTGATGAGACCAAGTAGTTTTGAATGCTCATAGTTTAGAGAAAAGATTAGTTTTGGGTAGAAACTTATTAAAGGATGAAACTCTACATGAAGGTAGATATATTTCCTTATGTTTTTGTTCTATGTTGTAAATGAATTCCTCAAAGTTATGAAAAGGAACGTAAAACAAAAAAGTTGTTGGTTTACGTTTCCTACTAGGTAATCAAAGACCGCTTGCACACATCATAATTTTTGGATTTTCTGGTGGTTAACTTCCTCCTAATCATGTTTTCTATCACTCTTCTTTAAGAACGTTACCCTTTGTTTTCTCCTCCATGTCCATATTTCCTACATGGAATCCTAGTATGAGTAAACTCGGGTGGCCTTTGTACTTCCTTTTCTTTCTTTTAAAGTAATGGTGTTACTGACTCTTTTTCCGATGTGGGACTTTAAATGAAATTTCAAAACCCAATTTTAAAAATTGCGAGGACGCAATTTCTTAAGGGGGGAAGATTGTAACGGCCCGAAATTTTGAATAAATCTTGTTCCCGAATTTCATGTGTTATTTTATTTTATTTTTATACTCAACAAATTTGTTTTTATTTGATAAACATGATGAGACCAGTGGGTTTTGAATGTTATATGACCATCGGTCAATATGACCACTGTGAACAAAATGTTTTGATTATTGTCTCCAAATATAAGTAATCTTGGTTAACTATTATAGAAAGAAGATTTGATGGCCTCACCTAGTAGTCTTGGACCGATCGAAGCCCATCTAACAGAGCTTGGGAAGGAGGTAGCACCATTGGGCTTTGCTCTGGATCAAATCCAAGCCGAACTTCATCATGTGAAGCTGGAACGGAATCGCCTTCGTGAGAAGTTCAAACTGATAGAAATTACTACTCGGGCAATGTTGACTGAGCCGCCCCAAGCTTCTATCACCCTAGCACACCTTACTCTTAGGTCCTATGCTGGTATTATAAGGGGCTATGTAACGAGACCGTAACTACCTTGTGTAATCCTTGTTTTAAATAAAAATTGGGATTTCTTCTTATGATGAAGTTTATGAATTTTTGAAATGACCGGATAAATATAGTATGCATATTTTTGATGAATTTTAGAAAAAGGATATTTTAAAAATGTTTATGTAAACCTTAAATAATTAAAAATGTGTAATGATTTTCAAAAAATGGTCTTCTACAATTATGTTCAGTACAAAATTTGGAGTCTAATAAGATCAACTTAATTTTTGATGAATAGTAAATTATGAATAGTGATTTTACGCTTAGGATTAGTAAGGTGACCAAATGGATTAGTAATCTCACTTAAAGAAAGTTTTAAAATAATCTAGGCACCTTGATTAAGTAATGTGATTCAATAAAATGGTTAAATAACGGTTTCATAAATTATTATTCAAGTATTAGTTTTTTCGGATGAATAGTGTTTTTTTTAATTAAAAATAATTAGAAAATTATTTTTATAAAAATGACTTTATTTTTGAACTCAGAGCATCGCTATTATGTTAAGGTAATTTTTGGGGATTTTTCTGAAAAAAATGAATTTTCGATGAATAGTGTTTTTATTTAAAAATTAAATTAAAAATATTTAGAAAATTATTTTTATAAAATGGATTTCATTTTTGAAATCAGAGCATTGATATTTGGTTAATGTGAAATTTTGGGATTTTTCTGAGAAAGTAGAATTTTCAGTGAATAGTAAAAATACAGTTTTAGGGTTTCAGTATGTTTAATGACATCATAACGGTGTCATGATGATGTCATGAGATCTTTTGAGGGTTGGCCGGCCAAGGGTGATGAATTATTGTTTTGGGGGCCCCATGTGGCCTAACTCCATGATAAATGCCAAGGGAGAGCACATGGGTTTGAGAAAAGCACATGTGAGGTGTCCCTTGGCCATTAATGCTTTGTCCCCTCACTTTCCCTATAAATACCCACCCTTTCCTCCTTTAGTTTTCACTCCCAACTCTCCCCCAACGAAGTTCTGGTCTTCTTACCTCCTAAAAAGTCCTCCCAAGGTGCCCTCAAGGTCCAATCCTTTGAGTTTCAAGAGTCACGTTTTAAGGTAAGGGATCCGACCCCTCTCTTTCTTTTCATGTAATCTCTTTTATGTCATTCCTTTTATGCTCCATGTTTTTATGTGAGAGGATGTTCTTTTATATTCCTCTTACTGCCCTTTCATGTTTATATGATGAGAGATCCCCTCTTACTCTCATCATTTCATTTTATGAAAGTTTAAGTGACGCCGTTAGGCTACCGAATTTTTAAGGGATTCTTTCACCCTTCTCATTTTTCAAGTTCGATTTTCATGTCAAGTCTTTCAAGTTCCTTTTTATTATGTTGGGGTATGATCTCTATATCTATCATACTGATCTCTTATTATCATATGATGAGGGACCCTATTTGATCTTGCCAATTCTTTTTTTATGAAAGTTTAAGTGACGCCGTTAGGCTGCTGAATTTTTAAGGGATTCTTTCACCCTTCTCATTTTTCAAGTTCGATTTTCATGTCAAGTCTTTCAAGTTCCTTTTTATTATGTTGGGGTATGATCTCTATATCTATCATACTGATCTCTTATGATCATATGATGAGGGACCCTATTTGATCTTGCCAATTCTTTTTATTGAAGTTTAAGTGACGCCGTTAGGCTGCCGAATTTTCATAAGAGAAATCTAATTTTTGTCTTCCTTCCATGTTTTTCATTTCAAATGGTATGTCCTTAAAATTTCATTACCATTTCCATATGTCCTTCTTATTCTGTCCCCTACTGTTTTATGGATCATTTATGAGTGGGTGACCCATGTCCCTCTCTTTTCAATGTTTTCTAAAACCCTCAAAACATAGCCGTTATGCTGCAGAATTTTCGTCTCAAAATGCCTCTCCCTCTTTTCTCAAAATTATTTTATGTTATAAAGTGAATACTCAAAGCTTCTATTTCTACAGGGGTATTCACATATATGTCAAAATGTTCTATTTTAAATTCTGGGATTTACATACATGAGACCCGCTTTCCCTTTCCGTGGGTTTAAAGTGACGTAAAGATCATGTCTTTAAAGCAGTTTTTAAAACGTTATGATTATGAAATGAAACCCATTTATTTTATGCTATGTGGGTTATTTATGAAATTTTTGATGATGATATATGTGGCTCACATGATAATAAAGGCAAATTTAAGGGTGCGCCCTGATAGCGCTCCAATGCATTGGGTAATGATGTAACCACTAGAGATTACAATTTTCACGATACCTTGGTGAATAACCTTGGTAATTTTCAAATGACACCTTGGGGATGGACCTTGGTGATATGTTCATGATTGTCTATGTTAAATGATGTAGCCACATCTTCAAGTTATGAAAAATGTTGTTTTTATTATGAAATGCCTCATGATTTCTTTCTCATGCCTTAAAGTTCATTTCATGTCCTTATTGAAGTATATCAAGTTTACATGTAAAATGTTCCTCTTGTTTCCCTTACTGGGCCTTCTGCTCACCCTTTCTTTTGATGTATGTCCCTAGGTTATGAGATGCAGTAATGAACCTAGAATGAACTTAAGGAGACGCCTTTCAAGTGTTTAAGAAGAATGTTTTATGTTGTTTTCATGTATTATGTTCCTGGTTTCCAAGACACTAGACCTTAAAGATCCTCAGTTTTGTGTAATGTAATGAAAGTTTATGTTATAAAAAGGCGGGATGTTATATAAATCCTGTATATGTAGAGGGTGTGGAGACTTTTTTATCATTTGCGGCATCAAATCCAGAATTTGTTTCAGAAGGCAAAATAAAATGCCCTTGCAGAAATTGTGCATTGAGAACGTTTGACACGTTTGAAAAAGTGGGAGAACATCTCTTGTGTTTTGGTTTTCAACCAGATTATGTTTTTTGGTATCAACTTGGTGAACGCAGTTCCAGAGCAGGTGATACCAACTTGATTCCGGATCCATCCCGGTTTCAAGATTTAGTACATGATGTTGCAGGTTCATTTGTTCAACATACAGAAACTCCGGCTGATATAGCTTCAAATCCTGAGTTGGCACCGTCTGAATTTTATGAGTTGTTGAAGTCTGCTGAGGATGCATTATATCCTGGCTGCAAGATGAGAAAATTAGAAGTAGTTGCAAAATTTATGGCTATCAAATCAGATAACGGAATGACAAACACCTGTTTTGACCAGATATTTTCTTTGCTTAAAACACTATTACCCGAAGGAAATGTTTTACCTGCAAATTACTATGAGAGTAAGAGGCTGGTTCGAAATTTGGGACTTACTTGTCAGAAGATTCATGCATATTCAAATGACTGCATTTTATATTCTGAGGAAAATGAGTCGTTGGATAGTTGTCCCACATGTGGGCAACTGAGATATAAAGGACAACACGGGAAGTCTGGTTTGTTTCCTGTAAAACAATTGAGATATTTTCCGCTTACATCCAGACTTCAGCGTTTATTCATGTCTAAGAATACAGCGACAATGATGTCATGGCATAAAGAGAATATTTCAACTGATAAAAGCTTGAATCATCCAGCCGATGGTGATTCATGGAAACATTTTGATAGAGTGCATCCATCCTTTGCTTTAGAAGCTAGAAATGTTCAACTGGGCCTTTCCACTGATGGTTTCTGTCTGTTTGGATCTTATGGTAGTCAATATTCATGTTGGCCTGTTTTTTTAACTCCGTACAATTTACCTCCATGGATGTTGATGAAGGAGCCATATATCTTTTTGACTTTACTAATTCCAGGACATCCGAAGAAAAATATTGATGTTTATTTGAAACCATTGATTGATGAATTAAATTTATTGTGGAGTACTGGTGTCAGTACATATGATGTTGCAACGAAACAGAATTTTATACTGAGAGCAGCATTGATGTAAACAATAAGTGACTTCCCGGCTTATGGGATGTTATCTGGCTGGAGTACACATGGTTAGAAATCATGTCCTTACTGTATGGGAGAGAACAAAGCATTTATGCTCATTCATGGAAAGAAAACTTGTTATTTTGACTGTCATCGCAGATTTCTTCCAGCTGATCATCCTTTTCGCAGAAACAGATCTCATTTCAGAAAAGGAACAGTTGAAAGGGATGAACCTCCAAAAATGCTATCAGGTTTGGAGTTAAAATCAGTTGTATTTTCATTACCTCCCATCACTTTTGGTCCCACAATAAACCAACAGAAAATTTCTGGTTTTGGGAAAGAACACAATTGGATTAAACGTAGCATATTTTGGGATTTGCCATATTGGTCTGATTTGTTGGTCCGACACATGTTAGATGTCATGAATATTGAGAAGAACTGTTTTGATAATTTGTTTCATACAGTTTTGGATACGCCAGGAAAGAGCAAAGACAATGTAAATGCACGTTTAGATCTTGCCCAAATTTGCAGGCGTCCAGAATTGGAACTATTTGAGAATGTCAGAACATAAAGGTTACTGAAACCAAAAGCAGCTTATATACTATCTAAAGAAAACCGTTTATTATTTGGTTAGTGGATTGCAGATTTGAGACTTCCAGATGGCTGTGCTTCCAATTTGGGTAGATGTGTAAAGAATGGTCATATTACTGGATTAAAAAGTCATGATTGTCATGTTATAATGGAGAGACTTCTACCCATTGGATTAAGAGGTCTGTTGAATTCTGTGATTTGGGATTCCATAACAGACATGTCTCATTTTTTTCGGGAAATTTGTGCGGCTACGGCAGATTATGATGCTCTAGTCAAACTTGAAAAAGATGTTGTTGTAATTATATGTAAACTGGAAAAAATATTTCCGCCGTCTTTCTTCGACTCAATGGAACATTTGATGTTACATTTGCCATATGAAGCCAAATTTGGAGGTCCAGTACAGTTTCGATGGATGTACCCATTTGAAAGATGCATGCAAAAATTGAAAAGAAAAGTACGTAACAAAGCATCTGTTGAAGGATCTATTGCAGAAGCTTATTTGCAAGAGGAAATATCTTTTTTCTGCTCCCATTATTTTGAATCTGAGTATCCTTCAAAACACAACCGAATGGGACGGAACGAGAGGAATATTGATGAAATCGACAATCAATTATCTGTTTTCAACCAGTCAGAGCTTGGTTTTGGTGGAGTTTATGAACGCTGGCTTTCAGATGATGAACATCATAGAGCTCATACGTATGTTCTGCTCAACTGTGAAGAGATGACATCAGTTGTACTGTAAGTGTTTATATCACTTATTCTATCATTTATGTTACAGTAAATAACTTTGGTTTTTATAGGTTGTATGATAATCATATCAAGAAACAAATTCAACAAATTACAGCGACTGCTCTCGAAGAACGTCGACTGAAAAATTTCTCTCAGTGGTTTCAAAAACTGGTAACATAAATTCTTTATCTTTTAGCAACTCATTCAATGTATAGTTTACTATATTGATAATTATTTCACAAATTTTCAGGTGTCTCGACATGCTGATAAAATTGAAAAACAACTGTGTGTATTGAGTAACCGACATTCCAAACTTGTTAAAACATATAATGCATATGTGGTGAATGGATTTTGATTCCACACACATGCATATGGGGAATCGAAAAAAACAATGAACAGTGGAGTTATCTTGAGAGGATCTCATCATCGAGAAAATGAAGTTGTCTTTTATGGAATACTTGATGAAATCATTGAACTCTGTTATCTTGGAAAACATTACATAACCATGTTCAAATGTCGGTGGTTGGATACAGAGAGAGGTGTGTGTGTTCATCCAACTCATGGAATCATCGATATTAAATGTAAAAGTGTTCTCGCAGTAAATGAGCCATTTTTATTGGCTCAAAAAGCATATGAAGTTTATTACACAAAGTGTTGTGCTACATCAAGAGACTTGACTGATTGGTGGAGTGTAATAAAAATAAAAATTCGAGACAATCAGTTTAGTCAAAGTGAATGTGCTTTCACTGATGTGCAAAGAATTGAAGTTTTTCAAGAGAGTACTCAAAATCAATCTTTTTTACAAAGAGACATGAGTATCGATGATGACACCCCACATTTAAGAGTCGGTGATGACGATGATGTTAATGATGTCACATATGAATTTGAAATGGTAAGAGATGAAGCAACTGTAACTCGAATGGATATCGATGATGTTGAGGAGGAATATGAAGATGACATTGACATATATGAAGATGATGATGAAGATGAACACTGATAGAATTCTATGGTATTTATATACAATCATAATATGTATATATGTATATATAATAGTAATTATCAATTATTTGCTAACATTAACATTTTCTGTTTCAGATGGACGATGCCACATTTCGTGAGTTGGCGGATGCTGACCTGCCTTTCGATGCGGATGAGTTGCTGGCAGATGACCCTCAGCCTGCAGGCGCTCCAGGGAGTACGCGGAGGGGGCGCGGTCTTGCATGATTGATGATTCCTAACCCCGTCCCCGAGCGACGTCCACGTCTTGGGTTTGATCCACGCACACGGAGGTGTGATAACCTGTGTGATAACCTGTGGATTTGACTAAGATTTCATTAATCTATTCACATAATAAATGTTTATTATTTTTACAGTTTTTCGCATATAGCAGTCGGACAGGGCAACGCTATTTTGCGCAACTATTTCTCTCAGCCATGGACCACATGGAAGCAGATTCCCATTGATGTGCAGCAGGCCATGTTCGGCCATTGGTTGGTACGTACACGTAAATAAATAATTTTTATTTTGAAAATTATTTCATTTCTAACTTGATATTTTGATTTATTTGTAGGGTTTATGGTATCCGATCGAGGATACCATGCGTGACGCCATCCACGAGGCATGGGAGGTGGCCATGCGTGATCGCCTTTGTCAGTTTTTGCACAATTTAAGAAAAACTGCCATGAAGAAAGCAGGAGTGTCAGATTTTGAAAGTCATGTAGAGCACACCGACCAGAGTACATTTCATCCCATGTATGGGATGAATTATGTGCGCACTGGTTGAGTGGTGCCTTTCAGAGGAGATCATCGGTGGGGAGGCAGAATCGGGGGAGACAGGAGGTGACTCATCGAGCTGGGAGTCATTCCTTCAGTACTCATAGACAGCATCAAGTACGTACATTATTTATAAATACTTTATATAACTATAAATATTAACAGTTTATTTTTTATTCTTATAGGCTGTCGAGCACCCCGATATTACGAAGTACGACGTATATCGGAGGATGTATAGTGATCCTGCTACTGGGGAGCTCAAAGGTGATCGTCAGCATCACATCGTGGTCAGTATTATTTGTTTTCAAGTTTAAAAATTAACTGCATATAATATATTCACAATTTTAATTTTAAATTGCAACTACAAGAGTCATATGAGGCCGCAACGTCATAGGCCCGGCCTGAGAGTCAGGCCGAGTCATCAGATCAGACCACTGGCCGTCAGTTTGATGAGGCGGCATGGATGCAGGCCACCCAGTATGCCTTCGAGAAGGGCCGGGTAGTTGGTATCGGCTCTCGACTGACTCCCGGAGATTATTATGGCAGTGTTGCGATGTCGGCATCCAGCTCGAGAGGAGCTCGTGCATCTTCTTCTACTACACAGTATGAGGATCAGTTGCGATCTCAGACTGCACTGATAGAGAGTCTCCGACAGGAGCAGGAGCAGATGCGTCAGCAGCATGAGGAGGAGCGTCGACGCCAGCAGCAGCTGTACGAGGAGCAGACGAGTCGGTGGCAGCAGCAGCATCAGGAGCAGATGAAGTACATGCGCCGACTCACTCATGCTTTAGGGATGGAGTTTCCTCCACCACCATCTACAAATCCCCCACCTCCCCCCCTCCTTCAGATTAGAGTTTGTATTTATGTTATAAAATTTGTGAAATCAAAATATGATTTTTTTTCTATTCGTAGTTTCTGTATCATTATAAAATATTAATAATATTATATTTTTAAATAACAATATTAATATGAATAATAATATTATAATTTAATTATATTTTTTTTTCTTGAATTATTTTAATATTTGAATGTAAAATAATTCTATTATTTTTATATTAATTAAAATAACTTATTAATATTTTTTTATTTATGAATTATAATTCTAATATTATTATATTAATTAAATCATTTATTAATATTCTATTATTTTTTATTTTTGAATTATAATTCTATTATTATTATATTAATTAAAATAATTTATTATTTTTATTTGTGAATTATAATTCTATTATTATATTAATTAAAATCATTTATTAATATTTTATTATTTTTTATTTTTGAATTATAATTGGATTATTATTATATTAATTAAAATAATTTATTAATAATTTATTTTTTTTATTTTTTTATAGTATTTGCGACGGGATGCTATGCCCGTCGCAAATAGTATTGCGACGGGTCCCGTCGCAAATAGTTTTATTATTATATTTATTAATAGTTTTTTATTTTTTTTTTAAATAGTTTATGAGACGGGCCAGTCACAAATAGTTTTTGCGACGGGCCCGTCGCAACAGGTATTTGCGACGGGACCCATCGCAAAAACTATTTTAAAAGTTTTTTACAAATATACAGAGTACTATTTGCGACGGGAAGAATACCCGTCGCAAAAAAAGGTTTTAGCGACAGGCCCGTCGCAAATAAGTGTTGTTGCGACGCCGTTTTCAGCAACGGGCCATTTGCAACGGGCCCCCGTCGCAACAAGCCATTTGCGACGGGATCCCGTCGCAAATGACCCGTCGCAAATACCTATTTTTCTAGTAGTGATAGTGCTGATGAGGAAGGAACAATGGAAGTTTTGAGAAATGCATTAGTTGTACAGCAAGCTCGACCTATAATAAATCAACCCCCACTCTTTGCATCTTGGTCAAAAGCAATGACACATGTGCCTGAATTTGAAACTTAAAATATGGATTAAACATATAAAAAATAGTTGAAAACAAAAATAATTTTGTTAAAATGATGATAAAAATGATTTATAAGCTTTCAAAACCACCTACTTGAAACTTAAAAATGTTTCAAGTACGTGACTTTGAAAGTCTATAAAATATAAACTACAAGACCAATATAAATGAAACTTAATACATTGATTAAACATATAACAAATAGTTGAAAATAAAAAGAATTTCGTAAAATATGTTGATGGAAAATAATTTATAAGTTTTCAAACACACCTACATGAAACTTAAAAATGATTCAAGCATGTGACTTTGAAAGCCAATAAAATATAAAATATTTGACCGATATAAATGAAACTTAAAACATGGATTAAAAATATAACAAATAGTTGAAAATAAAAAGAATTTCATAAAAAATGTTCATGAAAAATAATTTATAAGCTTTCAAAACCACCTACTTGAAACATAAAAATGTTTCAAGAACGTGCCTTTGAAAGCATATAAAATACAAACTATAAGACCGATATAATTTAAAGTTAAAACATTGATTAAACATATAATAAATTATTTAATTAGTTAATTAATAATTATAAATTACTAATTTATAATTACTAATTATAATGAAAATGAATAATTAATAGTTATAATGAATAATTATAATGAATAATTATAATGAATAATTATATCACTAATTAACTAATAAATTATTATATAATAATTTTTTATAATTAATAATTAATAATTATAATGAATAATTATATTACTAATTAACTAATTAACAATTATATAATTAATAATTATATTACCCATTAAATAATTAATTATTATATAATAATTTTTAATAAATACTAATCAATAATTAAAATGAATAATTATAATTTATAATTATATTAGTAATTAACTAATTATAAAAAGGGCATCGACTCTATCAGCTGTCACGGATAAATTCTGCTGAATTTGTTTTTGTTTTGTTTTGTTTATATATATATAAACAAAACAAAAATAAAAAAAATAATTTTTTTTAAAATAAAATATATATTTTTTTTAGGTGAAATGAGGCATCGTGGATGCAGCCTTTGTGACGTATTTTTTAAAAAAGTTTTAACCTAGTCTGTTTTTTAAAAATATTTTTTTAAAAAAAATTATTTAAAAAAAACTTATAATCCACAGCTTTTGTAAACTCACACACATAACATATTTATTTGGTGCATCATTTATAAATCATAATTCCCAAAATCATAAATTCCAAAATTAGATAAACACATAATATATTTATTTAGTGCTTCAAATCCCACTACATGAAATGCTGCCCGGCAATTAGTCATCAGACAATCAGAAAGATGATGGCCCTATGAAGGCAACCATCAAAGATCTTATTTCGTTGACACACAAAAGCACCCAAAAGACGCAATCCTCGGACGCCTCATTTTACTTCTTCATTCATTTGAGTTTTTCCTCAGTGGTTTCAACGCTGGTGTTGTAGTAGTTGGCGCCGGTGTAGGTGCCACGTTGCGTTTTCGTAGTGCCGATCTTGCCCGTATAGAGAGTATCCCTCTGACGGAACGTAAAAGGAAAGTCACACGTACCTTCGGTCGCAGTTAGTTTCACCGTCACCCTAGTCATTTTGGGGACAGAAACTTTGTGAACGACTTCGACAAAGGCAGTCGCCGTTTTGGTGTCTCCCCACTCCACAGCCGATGGAGCTTCACCTGATAGCGCGATCTTTCCATTAAAGATGCGCGGGGGGCTGAAATCCGTGGTGGCCTTCATGCCCAACTTCAGCGAGACCTTCGTGTTCCAGGTACTGGTCTTGGTGTCCGTATTGGAAAGCTTCACGTCCATATCATTGGGATGATAAGTTCTGTTACCGGCGGAACTCTGGGCAAGAACCACCACATGTTCGTTGTAGACCCTTGCAGTAGGGATATCATACATGACATCGCATATGCCCCTCCTTGGTTCGGTCGTTCTCTGGCTTGGGGGTAGTCACGATGATCCAGTAGTACTGCTGCTCTTTTTTTTCGGCGATGGAAATATTTTTGGTGAGGACCCAATACCTGTTGTTCTGATAACACCTGATGTGAACCGCGCAATCTGTGCTGGATGTCTCCACATGTGTTGTGGTTGATGAGTCCCTTTCGAACCAGGAGAGCTTGAAGTGAACAGGACGTCTGGGCTTATTTGCGCCCGACATAGTAAGTATTTGGATTCTTGCTTACCGTTTTCTGAAAACCTAATTCTGTCATCCCTGTTTCTTATTTCTGTTGGGGAAAATCCATTGTAATCTGTTTTTTTTGAGATTAATAATACAAAGCTTGCGTGGGGTGTTCTTGTCGTGCAGTAGGATCCAAAGGGATCCGAAGCGGCACACCAGCAGTGTGCCGCGAAGTCTGCTGCCATCGAGAACACCCTACACGGGCTCGAGCGCCAGGATCCGTGGGCGACGAATGAGGCTTACTGAAATCTCCGAGGGGAATCGAAGGCAAAGGAGATGCCGAAGATCATCCGATGTGTGTCGAAGAAGCCGAAACAGCTGGTTGCAGTAGGGGTGATTAATGCCCCTGGGAACAACGGTTCAAGGAACGACCGAAGTCTCCAGAGGTCGCCACGAAGCAAGACTGAACACTACTACAAAAACGGCCTATATCAGCGCTAAAAAAGGGTTTTAACAATGCAAAAAAAGAGATGTAAAGCTCTGCGCTAATATAGGGGTCCCTTTTATGAGCGCTCCGAAAAGCGCTGATAAAGACCGCTTTTATCAGCGCTAAAAAAAGCGGTGATAAAAGACCCTTTTATCAGTGCTTTTTTTTAGTGCTGATAAAAGGGGCCTTTATCAGCGCTTTTTTTAGCGCTGATAAAGGTCAAAATTTTTTTTTAAAAAATAACAAAAATTTAAAATAATGCGGGGAGTGATTTTATCAGCGCTTCACACCCACTTTTATCAGTGCTAGGAGGTCTCCCGCACACAGCCCTTCCCACGCATCCTCATACGAGCACACCCCATTCGCTTCCACCCAAACTCGAACCTGGGACCTCCCCCCTTTCATAGCTGCACCTTTACCACTAAGCCATTTCGTTTTGTTCTCTATTTAATGATATATCTATATATATAGTTATATTTATTCATATATTGATATAGATTCATATTAATATAAATATATTTATTCATATATTAGTATATATATATATATTAATTCGTATATTAATATATTTTTAGTTATAATTTTGTATACGTATATTTATTTGTATATTAATATATACATATAAGATTAGTTTTAAATACATTTATGAAAAAATATGTTTTTATGTGTGTTTATAAATAAATAAATAAATACATACATACATAGATATAAACAACACACATACATAGATATATACAACACACAAACACACACAGAGAGAGACACACACACAAACACATTTATATTTACGAATAAATACATATATATGTGTATTTGAAAAGCCATAGAATGTACATATAAGATTGGTTTTAAATACATTTATGAAAAAATATGTTTTTGATGTGTGTTTATAAGTAAATAAATAAATAAATACATATATACATATATACAACACACAGACACACACACAGACACCCACACCCACACAAACACATATATATTTACGAATAAATACATATATATGTGTATTTGAAAAGCCATAAAATATTAAAACGACCATAACGTATAATCTAGAATTCTATTTCAACGCCACAACCAGTCAAAATCGAATAAAATGAAACAATATTCGATATGATATGTGGTACAGGCCTAACGGACATCCGGATCAGAAGTTATACTTGTTTGAATGTTAAAAAATCGGGGTATCCCGACTAAAAACCCAGTTTTGGAGGCCTTCTGGGCCTTTTTTGATCACGAAAAATGTGACAGAGGCTTTTCTTTTATCATTAGCACATAGATCTCGTCGCAGGCTTCGATTTGATATGCTGTAGTGCTCAAACGGACACCGGATCAAAAGTTATGACCATTTGAAGTTTGAGTTACATTTTTAACATATTTTAGATATTTTATTAATTGTTTTGATTTTTTTGTCCTCAAATTGTTATTAAAGGATTTTTAATCGATAATAATTAAAAAATTATTAATTAATAATATTTTTTTAAAATATTTTGAAACCATTTTCACTAAATTTCTTATATATTAAATGTAATAGTCTATTTATACGTATCTATAACATATTTAAAAAATATATATTGTATTTATATCAATATAAATATACTTATATAAGAATAATTTATTTTTCCAAATTTTTTGAAATATATAATTTTTCAGTGCTGATAAAGCCCCCCTTTATCAGCGCTACTAAAAGAAGCGCTGATAAAGGTGTCCCCTTTATCAGCGCTAAAAAACCACTGATAAAGGGGGGCCTTTATCAGCGCTAAAAAAAGCGCTGATAAAGGCCCCCCCTTTATCAGCGCTTTTTTTGAGGGCTGATAATGGGGTAGCGCTTCCCTTGCCAGTTTTTGGCGTAGTGGAAGCGAAAAATCCGCTGGTTGTTTCATTCTGTTCGAAGGATGAGAACAGGTGGATGACCCAGGTGAAATGGGCAGCAGAACTATTCAAGGGTCACGATAAAGAGGTGGCAACACAAGGATTGCCAGCATGGCAATGGGTCGAGCGGGAGAAACAAAACAGAAGCATGCGGGAAAAAAATGAAATGGCAGGATTATAGGAAAGCAGAATTAAAATGAATTTAAATAAAAAAACATAAATGAATTAATTAATTAATTCACAAAACTCCACCATTTTTAATTAAATTCAGGGATGTTCTTGCACCTAGGGGTAGGGAATATGAACCAAGTTCAAACTATCTAGGCAATATTTGAACTTAGATAAAATGACAACTTTAGTCAAACTATCAGCTAGATTTTTATCAGTGTGTATCTTATTGCCACACACAGTTCCTTGTTCTATCACATCTCTAATAAGGTGTAATATAATGTCTATGTGCTTTGATTTACCATGGAAAACTAAATTTTTAGACAAATGTAATGCAGATTAACTATCAGAGAAAACATTAATAGATGAATCATAAAGGTTGAGTTCAGAAGACAAGCCTTTAAGCCATAAGGCTTCCTTTACCGCCTCGGTGAGTGCAATGTACTTGGACTCAGTGGTGGAGAGGGAAACAACGGACTGCATGTTGCACTTCCATGAAACAGGCCCACCGCAGGCAGTGAACACGTATCCAGTCAATGATTTTCTAGTGTCAATGTTACCTGCATAATCAGCATCTACAAAGCCTACCAAAATGTTAGAAGTATCAACATTTTTACCAAAGCATAAAGACAAATTAGATGAACAAGATAGATATCTGAGAAGCCATTTGAGGGCATGCCAATGGGGCTTCCCAGGAGCGGCCATAAATCTGCTCAGGGTGCATATATCAAAAGCAATGTCAAGCCTGGTGCAAATCATAGAGTACATTATACTACCAATAATGCTAGAATATGGAATTTTAGACATAAATTGCACGTCATCATCAGCTGTTGGTTCTTGTGTTAAAGACAACTTAAAGTATTGAGCAAGAGGTACATTCACAGGTTTGAGAGATTCAAACATGTATCTCTTTAAGATCTTTAAAATATAAGCATGCTGAGACAAGTAGAGTAATTTGTTAGGTCTATCTCTAATGATTTCAACACATAAAATATGCTTAGCTGCACCTAAGTCTTTCATTTCAAAATTGCCTTTCAATTGGGATTAAATAGAAGTAATAAAACTCATATTCTTACACATGATTAGCATGTCATCTATGTAAAGAAAAAGGTAAATCATACAACCTTGAATTGACTTGAAGTAGACGCATGCATCATATTGGCTCTTGGTAAATTGGTTATTTATCATAAAGGAATCAAATTTCTTATACCATTGCCTTGATTCCTGTTTTAAACCATACAAGGACTTATTTAGAAGGCAAACTTGGTTGGGTTTGAATTCCTTTGAATAACCTTCAGGAGGCTTCAGATAGATTTTTTCATTCAAATCCCCATGCAAGAAGGCAGTTTTAACATAAAGTTGCTCGATGTACAGATCGAGATAGGTAGCGAAGGCTAACAGGAGCTGAATGGAAGAGTGTTTGACAACATGGGAAAATATTTCAGCATAGTCGATTCCCTCTCTCTGAAGAAATCCTTTGGTGACTAGCCTAGCTTTGAACCTTACTTTGTTTCCCTCTGTGTTGTCTTCCTTTCTCTTATAAATCCACTTGGACCCAATCACTTTAGCATTCACAGGCTTGTGAACAATGGTCCAGGTGTGATGTCATTCAGCAATCCTTTCTTGCTGAGTTCACTACGGCAAAATCACGATTTAGCAGCGGTTTAAACTGCCGCTAAAGAGATTGGCGGCGGTTTTGAAAAACCGCCGCGAAATCGTGCGTTGGGAAACTATTCGCGGCGGTTTTTAAAACCGTCGCAAAACGTTTTGCGGCGGTTTAAACCGCCTCTAATTGATTTAGCGGCGGTTTTTTAATTTTTTTTTAATTTTTTTTAATTTTTTTTTAATTTTTTAATTTTTTTTAATTTTTTTTTATTTTATTTATACATATATATATTAATTGAAAAAATAATAATACATAAATAATAGATATAAACTCAATAATAATAAATAATAAAAAATGATTAATAAATAATAAATAATAAAGAATAAATAAATATAAATAATAAATAAATATAAATAATAAATACATATAAATAATAAATAAATATAAATAATAAATATATATATATATAATAAATAATAAATAATAAATAATAAATAATAAATAAATATAAATAATAAATAATAAATAAATAATAAATAATAAATAATAAATAATAAATAATAAATAGTAAATAATAAATAATAAATAATAAATAATAAATAATACATAATACATAATAAATAATAAATAATAAATAATAAATAAATATAAATATAAGTAATAAAAAAATAAAAAATAAAAAAAAAATATAAATAATAAATAATAAATAATAAATATTAAATAGTAAATAATAAATAATAAATAATAAATAATAAATAAATATAAATATAAGTAATAAAAAAATAAAAAATAAAAAAAAAATATAAATAATAAATAATAAATAGTAAATAGTAAATAGTAAATAATAAATAATAAATAATAAATAATAAATAATAAATAAATATAAATAATAAATAATAAATAAATAATAAATATAAATAATTAATAAATATAAATAATAAATAATTAATAAATATAAATAATAAATAATAAATAATAAATAATAAATAATAAATAATAAGTAATAAATATTAAATAAATATAAATAATAAATAAATATAAATAATAAAGAGTAAATAATAAATAATAAATAATAAATAAATATAGATAATTAACAATTAATAATTAATAAATATAAATAATAAATAATAAATAAATATAAATAATAAATAAATATAAATAATTAATAAATATAAATAATTAATAAATATAAATAATAAATAATAAATAATAAAAATAAACATAAATAAGAAATATAAATAATAAATAATATGTAATAAATAAATATAAATATAAATAATAAATAATATATAATAAATAAATATAAATAATAAGTAATAATAAATAATAAATAATAAATATAAATAATAAATATAAATAATAAATTATAAATAATAAATTATAAATAACAAATAATAAATAATAAATAATAAAGGAAACACATGTAAAAGTATGAAAAGACGTGGTAAGGGATGAAAAATCATGAAAACGCATGAAAAAGGATGGAGAAGCATATTAAGAATGAGGCATTAGAAAGAATGAGAACGCATGAAAACTCATGACAACTCTGGAAAACCCCTTAATAATTCAACATAATCATCATAATAACCCACAAAAAACCATTGATAAAGATAACAAGTCATGGAAACCCAAATAAACAGTAATAAATAGAGCAACCGTTAAAACCCGTCAAAACGGTCATAAAGAGACAAAAACATTGGGCTCACATTAACGGAAATAACTTATGATCAGAGAGTCCGTTTTAGATCCAAGACCTATCAAATCAGAGATCCTGAAACGATCTTCGACCTAATAGGTGAAAGATTCCGGATGGACAGGCGGATCAGAAGTTATGACCATTTAAAAAAAAGCTGACGGGGAACGGGTGCTAGAAACGAGGCATCGAAAAACATAACGAACCCGATACCCACTAAAAAGGTCATAACATATGATCCAGGAGTGCATGTGGGCACCGCGACCAGTAAAACTGAAGCTCATGGAACGAGCTATGATTTGGCAGGTGGAGGTGTCCGAACTGACACGCGGATCGAAAGTTAGGTCCGTTTGAAGACAAATTCGACGGGACACCGGTGACGAAAATGGAGTTTCGGAGGCCTTAGGAATGGTTTTTGGGGTCGCAAAACACGACAAAAGCTTGGTTTTGTTGACTTTGTGCGTAGCTCTCTTCGCTGGCTTTGATTTGATATGTGGTAGAGCCCAAACGGACACCCGGAGCGAAAGTTATGGTCGTTTGAAGTTGGAGAACTTTTTTCAACATTTTTATAACTCTAATATCTTCTGCACCTTAGACCATGTCATGGTTTTAATTATATCTGCCTCTATATATCTTCATGAGCTTCGATTTGACTGGTCGTGGTACTCCAACGGACGCCCGGATCAAAAGTTATGGTCTTTTTAGTGATTTCGGGGTTTCTCGTATTTTTTTTAATTTTTTCCTTACATTTCGCAGCGATTTTACCGAAACCACCGCTATTTCGCGGTGGTTTTTTAAAAAACCGCCGCTAATCCTCGAAAAATATTTAAAAAAAAATTAAAAAAAAATTTAAAAAAATTATGGCATTTCGCGGCGGTTTTTTCGCGACGGTTTAAAAACCGCCGCGAAACGGCAGCCCGATACGCGTTTATTAATTATTTAGATTTATTAATTATTTATATTTATTTATTAATTTTTATTTATATTTATTATTTATTATTTATTATTTATATTTATAATTTTTTATTTATTATTTATTATTTATTATTTATTATTTATTTAGTATTTATTATTTATATTTACTTGTTATTTATTATTTATATTTATTTATTATTTATTGTTTATATTTATTTATTATTTATTATTTATTATTTATTATTTATTATTTATTATTTATATTTATTTATATTTATTATTTATTATTTATTATTTATATTTATTTATTTATTATTTATTATTTATTATTTATTATTTATTATTTATTATTCATTATTTATTATTTATTATTTATTATTTATTATTTATTATTTATTATTTATTATTTATTATTTATTATTTATTATTTATTATTTATTATTTTTATCTATTATTTATTTATTATTTATTATTTATTATTTATTATTTATTATTTATTATTTATATCTATTATTTATTTATTATTTATTATTAATATTTATTATTTATTATTTATTATTTATATTTATTTATTTATTATGTATTATGTATTATTTATTATTTATTATTCATTATTTATTATTTATTATTTATTATTTATTATTTATTATTTATTATGTATATCTATTATTTATTTATTATTTATTATTTATTATTTATATCTATTATTTATTTATTATTTATTATTTATTATTTATTATTTATTATTTATATTTATTAATTTTTTATGTTTATTTATTATTTATTATTTATTATTTATATTTATTTATTAGTTATTATTTATTATTTATTATTTATTATTTATTATTTATTATTTATTATTTATATTTATTTATTATTTATTATTTATATTTATTTATTATTTATTATTTATTATTTATTATTTATATTTATTTATTATTTATTATTTATTATTTATATTTATTTATTTATTATTTATTATTTATTATTTATTATTTATTATTTAATATTTATTATTCATTATTGATTATTGATTATTGATTATTGAATAGTTTTTATTTATTATTTATTATTTATATCTATTATGTATTTATTATTTATTATTTATTATTTATTATTTATTATTTATTATTTATTATTTATATTTATTATTTATTATTTATATTTATTAATTATTTATGTTTATTTATTATTTATTATTTATTATTTAATATTTAATATTTAATATTTAATATTTATTATTTATATTTATTTATTATTTATATTTATTTATTATTTATTATTTATCATTTATTATTTATTATTTATATTTATTTATTTTTTATATTTATTTATTATTTATTATTTATGTGCATGTGCATGTGCATGTGCATGGGATGTGCATGTGCGTGTGCATGGGATGTGCATGCATGGATAAATAATGTAAATAAAATAATACGAAATAAATAAATACGAAATAAAATAAATACGAAATAAAATAAATAAATAAAATAAATGCGAAATAAAATAAATAAAACAAATAAATAAAATAAATAAATAAAATAAATAAACTAAAATAAATAAGTAAAATAAATACGAAATAAAATAAATAAACAAAATATATAAAATAAATAAATACGAAAAATAAATAAATAAAATAAATAAATACGAAAAATAAATAAATACGAAAAATAAATAAATAAATAAATACGAAAAATAAATAAATAAAATAAATAAATACATAAAATAAATAGATAAAATAAATAAATAAAATAAATAAATAAAATAAATAGATAAAATAAAAATATAAAATAAAAAGATAAAATAAATATATAAAATAAATATATAAATAAATAAATAAATAAATAAATAAATAAATAAATAAATAAATAAACAAATAAATAAATAAACAAATAAATAAATAAATAAATAAACAAATAAACAAATAAACAAATAAACAAATAAACAAATAAACAAATAAACAAATAAACAAATAAACAAATAAACAAATAAACAAATAAACAAATAAACAAATAAACAAATAAACAAATAAACTAATAAACAAATAAAGAAATAAAGAAATAAAGAAATAAAGAAAGAAAGAAAGAAAGAAAGAAAGAAAGAAAGAAAGAAAGAAAGAAAGAAAGAAAGAAATAAATAAATAAATAAATAACCGCCGCGAAAAGGCTGCCCGAAACGCGTTTAGCGGCGGTTTTTAAAACCGCCGCGAAAAAACCGCCGCTAAACGACAGTTTTCTTATAGTGGTTCTTCAAGCCTATTAGAGCTTACATACCCCAACCTTCTATGCCAGAGCATAGTGTTGTCAGTGTTCGTGTTATAAACACTACCCAACTGTCTTGAATGGGTCTTGCCATTCAAGATATATAAACCATTCACAAGGGATCCTTTTATGATGGTTCTTGATCCATTTGAAACTTTGATAGTACCAGATTCAGATCTAAAGGTATACCCCTTTTGATCTTAGACTCCTAGTGAGATCATGTTTCATTGCAAGTTGGGGACCCACCTTACATCAAGTAAGGTGATGATGGAATGGTCGTCCAATTCTATTAGGACATATCCTCTGCCCTCAACCTTGCATTTCTTGTTATTCCCTAATGGGACGTCCCCCTCCACTTTCTCGACCAGCTCTAAGAAAGACTCTCTATGGGGACACATATGGAAGGAGCAGCCAGAGTCAAGGACCCACTCACGGTCGAGTGTATGGCTGGACACATTTAGAACTTCAGCTGTGTCATAACCAAAGTCAACAATAAGAGACTGGTCAGTGGGTTGCACGTGCTCTTGCTCTCTCTTAAGCTTCCTACGCTCGGGCTTAGTATGCCCAAGCTTCCCATAATGGAAGCAAGTAACCTTTCTTTCTTTGTTATCATTATTCTTTGACTTTCGCTCATGCCTTGGTTCTTTGATATTGCTAATTTTATCTCTACTAAAATGTTTCTTTTTTGCTTTTAACCTGAGGTCTACCCCTAGTGAACAAACTCTTAGCCTCACCTTTCGCCTTAGGTTTTGAATGAAGGTCCTTAGATAGAAGAGCAGACTTGACTTCTTTTAGAGTCAAGGAGTCGCGACCATACATCATGGTCTCGACCAAGGTGCTATAGCTATGGTCTAGAGAGATCAAGAGAATAATAGCCCGATCCTCATCATCTACGGTGACATATATATTAGCTAAGTCAAGCAAGATTTTATTGATCTCATCAAAATGAGATTTCAAGGAAGAGCCTGGTCTCATCCTAAAAGTGAACATGCGGTGCTTCTTATAGAGCCTACCAACTAGGGAGGCAGTCATATAAATCTTCTCTGACTTGAGCCAGATGCCGGCAGCAGTGGACTCAAAGGCCACTTCCCTAAGGACTTTATCTCCTAAGGACAATAAGAGGAAACTATGGGCTTTAACTAGAGTGTCATTGGGGACTGGTTGGTGTTCAGTTATTGTTTGACCAGCTTCATTTACATTTTTTATGGGTTTAGTAGGCCCAGACAGGGCATCAATAAGACCTTGTTGGACTAATAATGCCCTCATTTTAATACTCCATAAATTGAAGTCATTATCTCCATCAAATTGTTCGATTTCATACCTCATTTTAGACATATTTATATATAGTGAGTTGATGCCAAGTAATTAGGGACAACAAGAGCGTACGCCCCCAAAAGACTGGCGAATACTCACTAGGGATAAATTTTTACAATGTGTAATGAAAAAAACAAAAAAATATTTGGTGAAGACAATAATTTCAGTCTTAATAAAAAAACTAAAGACAACAATGTATTGGCAGAATTAAACAGATACAAAAAAATGTGGAAAAACAGAAAACCCAAACTGTAAATAATTGCAAACTAATAGAATATCCAGTGATAAAAAATTACAAGACAGAATTAACAATAACCAATTGAAATCAGTGCAAGGGGGCTGCCAATTTAGGCATTGGCAGCAAATAGTTTATTGTTATAAAGAACAACCTTAAACTATAATCAACAGCAGATTAATCATTATAATCGTGAATGACTAATTGCTACAAAGAAAAAGGATGAATAACCAGAAAACAGATTAAAATAGTAGCCAAGTTTTCAATATGACTAAGAAACAAACTTTTATGTGAAGTAAATCAACTACTATGATGATACACAAAAATTGTAACAATTGCAGAACAAAGAATGATAGGCAGATTCAGAACAACATTTCAGTGGGAATGAATAGAAGTATTGTAGCAACCAAAAGTGGCTCTGATACAACTTGTTGTGGTTGATGAGTCACGAGGCAGTGGACAAACAGATAACCAAACAACAACAATAAAGAGCAGTATGGTGCTGACGATAATGTTGTGAACCAATACCCGATATGCAGAAAGATAAAGAACAACAGAATTTACATGCTTCAGATCCCTTTGGATCCTACTGCATGTCAAGAACACCCCACACACGCCTTGTATTATTAATCTCAAAAGAACAAACAGATTACAATGGATTAGCCCCAACAGAAATAAGAAACAGGGATGACAGAATTAGGTTTTTAGAAAACCGTAAGCAAGAATCGAAATACTTACTACGTCGGGCGCAAAAAAGCCCAGCTGTCCTATTCACTTCAAGCTCTCATCTAGATCTAGTTCGAAAGGGACTCAGAGGTTGGCCTTCGGTGTAATGATGCTGATCAGAGGGCTATCAAAAATCTCCACCAGAAGCAACACACCATCAGTGTGCCGTGGAGTCTGCTGCCGTCGAAAACACCCTACACGGGCTCGAGCGCCAGGATTCGTGGACGATGAAAGAGGCTTGATGAAATCTCTGGGGGGAATCGAAGTCGAAGGAGATGCTGAAGATCATCCGATGTGTGTCTAAGAAGATGAAACAACAGGTTGTAGCAGGGGTGATTAATGCCCCTTCGAACAACAGTTCAAGGAACGACCAGAGTCTCTATAGGTTGCCACGAAGAAAGAATGAAGCGGAAAATCCACTGGTTGTTTATTCTATTCAAAGGATGAGAACAGGTGGACAACCCAGGTGAAATGGGTGGAAGAACTAATCAAGGGCCACAATGAAGAGGCGACAACACAAGGATTGCTAGCATGGCAATGGCTCGAGTGGGAGAAACAAAATAGAAGCATGCGAGAAAAAAATGAAATGGCAGGATTATAGGAAAGTAGAATTAAAATGAATTTAAATAAAAAAACATAAATTAATTAATTCATTAATTCATAACATGGAACTTCACAAATTGACTCACCGCCTAGGATTCGGAGAAAGTGAGTTACCCATTGGCCTTTTTGTTTGAGGCATCATGGATGTATCTCATATAGTTATTATCATGGGACTTGAGCACGATGATGTGAGGCAATGCCAGGGCGGCCATTCTCACCACTGCCGCATGGCCTTTGACTACCGACTGTGGACAACCCCTCAATCACCCACAATTGATGCACTTGATTTTGTATTACTGTTTTCGGGTGCATGTGAAACACGATTCATTCTTTTTGGTTCCTATTTGCATCCATGTGAGGTGCATCTGAAACACAAGTCTTTTTTTTTTGTTCCTGTTCGATGCATTTCGGCGCATGTGAAACATGACTCATTCTTTTCAGTTCCTGTTTGATACCTTTCAGTGATAATTGGGCAGCACCGACACCATTGGTCATAGGATTTATAGAAAGTAGGGGGAATGACAAGAATCAAAATTGGTCTTATTTCTAATAACCTCCTCGACTTCACACAAAGTTGGAATCTAATTTCAATTTAAAATTAGTAATATTTTTTATCCGTTATTGGAATTTTTTGATGTTTTGATCCCAAACTAGCATGGTTTTAGCCCTCAATGTTATTTTCCCATTATATCACTATGTAGGTGGAGAGTTTTTTATACATTTTATGAAAAAAAAATATTTAAACAAAATAGGTTATTTTTTTTAAAATACGGCTCAAAGGCGGCATCGGCGATGCTGCCTTCCATCCCTTGCACCGTCTTTGATCCAGATCGATGACATGGTAAAAGCGGCAGGGGATGCCGCCGTTCACCTCTAGGTAAGGAAAAAGGCATCACCGCCTTTTTCCTCATGCATAGGTGAAAGACGGCATTGACAATGTCACCTTTGCCTTAGCTCTCTATAAAAGGGAAGCCCCCCATTTTCCTCACGTGATTTTTCCATCATCTCTCCTAAATCCACTACTTATCTCTCTAAAAAAGTTCATTTTCCGTGTGGTAGAGTCGATGGTCCAAAAAAGGTGGTTTTTTGTGAAGCACCATTTGGAGGTATTTTTTATATTTAATTTAATGTTTTTTATTTATTTAATTGAATTCTTTGTAGTTTTAAATATTTCATTTTTTAAGTAGTTTAGTTAGTTCTAAATATTTTTTTATTAGGTTGTTTAATTATTTATATATAGTTTGGAATAATTATTATTATTAGTAATGATTATGTATATATTAAGTATAGATTAAGTAAAGATTAAGTATAGATTAACTTAGTATTAACTTAGGGTTAAGTATTGTGAAATTTTGGTAGCATAAAGATTATGTGGTCATCTAAGCAATCAAATCCCTGTATTGATACAAACAAGTTGATGTGGATCTAGAACAGATGTACATAGGAGTGAAAACTCCAACAAGGAGTTTCGGGTTTGACTCGGGGTACCCTGGTACATGACAACGGGTCTTGCTGCACTCTTGGTTTGACACTCCTGGAGGATATACTTAAGATGATTCATATTTTCTTTGTAAACTACTAAAATACCTAAGAAATGAAAAATAAAATCATTATATTTATCAATGATAAAATGATAATTATAATGTTATAAAATTCAATAAGGACAAAAGAATTAACGAATGAATGTTATTATTAGTAATTAAAGATGTTATGTATTAAGTAGTTTAATTAGTTATATACAGTTTAGAAGAATACTTATTATTAGTAATGATTAATTATAGATTAATTAATGATAACTTAGGATTAAAAATGAATTCGTATGATTAGTTAATTATAATTAACTAATGAATATAATATGATTAATGATTAAAGAATAAATAATTATGGAATAATTTAATAATGATTAACTAGTGATTAAAGAAAGATTGATTAGTTAAAAACTGTACTAAGAAAATCTATTTATAAAATGACAATTATGATTATATAAAATGAAATGGATAAGAAAATGTTTTAAAATGTTAGTATCGTAAATATTATATAGTTTAGAAATAATATTTATTATTAGCAATGATTGATTATAGAATAATTAATAAATAACATAGGATTAAAACATGAATCCATATAATGATTAACATATTTCAGGGTGTAAAAAGGCATCCTAAAATTTCATTCTAATAAATATTATATGGTCAACCATCATTGTTAATATTTTTTACACTATCATAATTTTGATGAAAGAAACATTTTTGACGTAGAGAGTCAGGTTTGCCTGTGTGTACTGCTATGGGGAGGTTATTCAAACTGAGAAAGGATCTTCTTATAGTACAAAACCAATAATGGTGGTTAGTACAACTGATTGTGTAACCATAAGTGACCTTCAAAAGAGAATTTGTGGTTCCTTAAATCTGGGACCCAATCAAGAGATCAAGTCTATGAGCTATAGACATTTTCAATTCCTAACAACACTAGGACATCTATATTTTTCGTTGGTTGCTGATGCGCAGTGGGTCCAAGCAATTAATTTATTTTTTCAATGGTCAGATGGTACCATGATGGAGTTATATATTCATGTTTCTACTATACAACAACAATGTCTATTTTTATGAAGATGTAGACTTACAAGAGTGGTTGAAGACAATCTGCCCAATTAAATTCAGTCTATTCCAAATGATGCAGAAGAGGACAACCTAAATGATCTCCTAGATATACATGTCAATTTGAATTCTGATGAGGGGTTTTTTAATAAAGGATCAGATGGTGAAAATAATGATGATGAGGAGGGACTAGAGGAAGTTAGGGAGGAGGTATCGAGAAATACATTAGTTGTACATCTACCTTGACCTACAATAAATCATCCACCACTCCTTGCATCATGGTCAGAAGCAATAAAACGTGTTCCTGAATTTGACAATAATCTTATCACACTGGGAACTGAGTTCCCCAGAGTTGTACCAGATAGGTTTAGTGAGTTGGACAAAACCTTATATGTTGGAAGGAATTTTCCAAGTAAAGATACATTAAAAATCACGCTAAATAGATTTCACATTGAAAGGCACTGCAACTATATAGTTCACAAATCATGTCATAGTAAATATGTCATACAGTGTGAGAAGTATGGGGATGATTGTAGATTTTTCTTGAGAGTGATTCTGAACATTTCATTTAGAGGTTGGAGAATCTCGAGGATTGAGGCATATCATACTTGCATTCAGCCAATCTTGACACAAGATCATACCTCATTGGATGCATAATTTGTGTCATCTATTGTTGTTGAGATGATTAGGACATCCCAAAATGTTCTGATATCCCTTGTGCAAGAGAGGATACAGTAGGAATTTGGTTATAAGATTTCCTATAATAAGGCATGGATGTAGAAACAGAAGGCAATTTTGAAGGTCTATGGTAATTGGGATGACTCATATCGGGAGTTGCCGCAATTTCAAGCCATACTGAGGCATCATAAACAAGTTGTCTTCCATATTGATACAAATAAACATGTGTCTCACGATAACCAACTTGATCCATCTCGTGTTCAATTTCATTAGTTGTTCTGGTCACTACTGGAAATAATGGTATTTGCGACAGGGCATTTGCGTCAGGATCCCGTCGCTAATAGGCTTTTGCGACGGGCCCCCGTCGCAAATAGCCTGTTGCGGAAAACGACGTCGCAACAACAATTATTTGCGATGAGCCCGTCGCTAAAGGTATTATTTGCGACGGAGATCCTTCCCGTCACAAATATCAGTCCGTATATTTGTAAAACACTTTTTAAAATAGTATTTACGACGGGTCCGTCGCAAATACTAATTGCGACGGGCCCGTCACAATTACTTTTTAAAATAAAAAATAAAAAATATTAATAAATTATTTTAATGAATATAATAATAATACTATTTGCGGCGGGCATAGTATCCCGTCGCAAATACTATAAAAAAATAAAATAAAAATATTAATAAATTATTTTAATTAATATAATAATAATCCAATTATAATTCAAAAATAAAAAAATATAAATAAATGATTTTAATTAATATAATAATAGAATTATAATTCACAAATAAAAATAATAAATTATTAATAAATTATTAATAAATTATTTGAATTAATATAATAATAATATAATTATAATTCAAAAATAAAAAATAATAAAATATTAATAAATGATTTTAATTAATATAAAAATATAATTATAATTCACAAATAAAAATAATAAATTATTAATAAATTATTTTAATTAATATAATAATAATAGAATTATAATTCAAAAATAAAAAATAATAGAATATTAATAAATGATTTTAATTAATATAATAATATTAGAATTATAATTCATAAATAAAAAAATATTAATAAGTTATTTTAATTAATATAAAAATAATAGAATTATTTTACATTCAAATATTAAAATAATTCAAATATTACAAAAAAATATAATTAAATTATAATATTATAAAATTTTAATATATATATAAAATTTAATATTATAAAATATAAATAATATTATTATTCATATTAATATTGTTATTTCAAAATATAATATTATTAATATTTTATAATGAGACTGAAACTACGAATAGAAAAAAAATCATATTTTGATTTAACAAACTTTATAACATAAAAACAAACTCTAATCTGAAGGAGGGGGGAGGGGGGGATCTGCAGATGCTGGTGGAAGAAACTCCATCTCTAAAGCATGAGTGAGTCGACGCATGTACTCCATCTGCTCCTGGTGCTGCTGCAGCCACCGACTCATCTGCTCCTCGTACAGCTGCTGCTGGCGTCGATGCTCCTCCTCATGCTGCTGCTGCTGCTGACGCATCTGCTCCTGCTCCTGTCAGAGACTCTCTATCAGTGCAGTCTGAGATCACAACTGATTCTCATACTGTGTAGCAGAAGAAGATGCACGAGCTCCTCTCGAGCTGGACGCCGACATCGCAACACTGCCATAATAATCTCCGGGAGTCAATCGGGAGCTGATACCAACTACCCGACCCTTCTCGAAGGCATACTGGGTGGTCTGCATCCATGCCGCCTCATCAAACTGACGGCCAGTGGTCTGATCTGATGACTCGGCCTGACTCTCAGGCCGGGTCTGTGACGCTGCGGCCTCATATGACTCATGTAGTTGCAATTTAAAATTAAAATTGTGAATATATTATATGCAGTTAATTTTTAAACTTGAAAAAAAATAATACTGACCATGATGTGATGCTGACGATCACCTTTGAGCTCCCCAGTAGCAGGATCACTATACATCCTCCGATATACGTCGTACTCCGTAATATTGGGGTGCTCGAAAGCCTATAAGAATAAAAAATAAACTGTTAATATTTATAGTTATATAAAATATTTATAAATAATTAACGTACCAGATGCTGTCTATGAGTACTGAAAGTACGACTCCCAACTCGATGAGTCACCTCCTGTCTCCCCCGATTCTGCCTCCCCACCGATGATCTCTTCTGAAAGGCATCACTCAACCAGTGCGCACATAATCCATCCCATACATGGGATGAAATGTACTCTGGTCGGTGTGCTCTACATGACTCGTCAAAATCTGACACTCCTGCTTTCTTCATGGAATCTTTTCTTAAATTGTGCAAAAACTGACGAAAGCGATCACGCATGGCCACCTCCCATGCCTCGTGGATGGCGTCATGCATGGTATCCTCGATCGGATACCATAAACCCTAAAAATAAATCAAAATATCAAGTTAGAAATGAAAAAATTTTCAAAATAAAAATTATTTATTTACGTACGTACCAACCAATGGCCGAACATGGCCTACTGCACATCAATGGGAATCTGCTCCCATGTGGTCCAAGGCTGAGAGAAATAGTTGCGCAAAATAGCGCTGCCCTGTCCGACTGCTATATGCGGAAAACTGTAAAAATAATAAACATTTATTATGTGAATAGATTAATGAAATCTTAGTCAAATCCACAGGTTATCACACCTCCATGTGCGTGGATCAAACCCAAGATGTGGACGTCGCTCGGGGATGGGGTCAGGAATCATCAATCGTGCAAGACCGCGCCCCCTCCGCGTACTCCCTAGAGCGCCTGCAGGCTGAGGGTCATCTGCCAACAACTCATCCGCATCGAAAGACAGGTCAGCATCCGCCAACTCACGAAATGTGTCATCGTCCATCTGAAATAGAAAATGATAATGTTGTTAGCAAATAATTGATAATTACTATTATATATACATATATATTAGTTATTATTGTATATAACTACCATGAAATTCTATCAGTGTTCATATTGATCATCATCTTCATATATGTCAATGTCATCTTCATATTCCTCCTCAATATCATCGATATCCATTCGAGTTCCTGTTGCTTCATCTCTTACAATTTCAAATTTATATGTGACATCATTAACATCATCATCATCACCGACTCTTAAATGTGGGGTGTCGTCATCGATACTCATGTCTCTTTGTAAAAAAGATTGATTTTGAGTAATCTCTTGAAAAACTTCAATTCTTTGCACATCAGTGAAAGCACATTCACTTTGACTAAACTGATTGTCTCGAATTTTGATTTTTATTATACTCCACCAATCAGTCAAGTCTCTTGATGTAGCATAGTACTTTGCGTAATAAACTTGATGTGCGTGTTGAGCCAATTAGAATGCTTCATTTACTGCGAGAACACTTTTACATTTAATATCGATGATTCCATGAGTCGGATGAACACACACATCTCTATCTGTATCCAACCACTGACATTTGAACATGGTTATGTAATGTTATCCAAGATAACAGAGTTCAATGATTTCATCAAGTATGCCATAAAAGTCAACTTCATTTTCTCGATGATGAGATCCTCTCAAGCTAACTCCACTATTCATTATTTTTTTTGATTCCCCATATACATGTGTGTGAAATCGAAATCCATTCACCACATATGAATTATAAGTTTTAACAAGTTTGGAAGGTGGGTTACTCAATATACACAGCCGTTTGTCAATTTTATCAGCATGTCGAGACACCTGAATTTTTTTGAAATAATTATCAATATAATAAACTATACATTGAATGAGTTTCTAAAAGATAAAGAATTTATGTTACCAGTTTTTGAAACCACTGAGAGAAATTTTTCTGTCGGCGTTCTTCGAGAGCAGCTACTATAATTTGTGGAATTTGTTTCTTGATATGATTA
The DNA here is from genome assembly GCA_963277665.1 of Viscum album. Taxonomy (NCBI): domain Eukaryota; kingdom Viridiplantae; phylum Streptophyta; class Magnoliopsida; order Santalales; family Viscaceae; genus Viscum; species Viscum album. Next base: position 1,076,431,796 of record OY728145.1, on the reverse strand, counting down.
TCATACAACCTATAAAAAACAAAGTTATTTAATGTAACATAAATGATAGAATAAGTGATATAAACAATTACAGTACAACTGATGTAATCTCTTCACAGTTGAGCAGAACATACGTATGAGCTCTGTGATGTTCATCATCCGAAAGCCAACGTTCATAAACTCCACCAAAACCAAGCTCTGGATGGTTGAAAACAGATAATTGATTGTCGATTTCATAAATATTCCTCTCATTCCATCCCATTCGGTTGTGTTTTGATGGATAATCAGATTCAAAATAATGGGAGTAAAAAAAAGATATTTCCTCTTGCAAATAAGCTTCTGCAATAGATCCTTCAACATATGCTTTGTTACGTACTTTTCTTTTCAATTTTTGCATGCATGTTTCAAATGGGTACATCCATCGAAACTGTACTGGACCTCCACATTTGGATTCATATGGAAAATGTAACATCAAATGTTCCATTGAGTCGAAGAAAGACGGTGGAAATATTTTTTCCAGTTTACATATAATTACAACAACATCTTCTTCAAGTTTGCATAGAGCATCATAATCTGCTGTAGCCGCACAAATTTCCCGAAAAAAATGAGACATGTCTGTTATGGAATCCCAAATCACAGAATTCAACAGACCTCTTAATCCAATGGGTAGAAGTCTTTCCATTATAACATGACAATCATGACTTTTTAATCCAGTAATATGACCATTCTTTACACATCTACCCAAATTGGAAGCACGACCATCTGGAAGTCTCAAATCTACAATCCACTGACCAAATAATAAACGGTTTTCTTTAGACAGTGTATAAGCTGCTTTTGGTTTCAGTAACCTTTCTGTTCTGACATTCTCAAACAGTTCCAGTTCTGGACGCCTGCAAATTTGGGCAAGATCTAAACGTGCATTTACATTGTCTTTGCTCTTTCCTGGCGTATCCAAAACTATATGAAACAAATTATCAAAACAGTTCTTCTCAATATGCATGACATCCAACATGTGGAGGACCAACAAATCAGTCCAATATGGAAAATCCCAAAATATGCTACGTTTAATCCAATTGTGTTCTTTCCCAAAACCATAAATTTTCTGTTGGTTTATTGTGGGACCAAAAGTGATGGGAGGTAATGAAAATACAACTGATTTTAACTCCGAAACTGATAGCATTTTTGGAGGTTCATCCCTTTCAACTATTCCTTTTCTGAAATGAGATCTATTTCTACGATAAGGATGATCAGCTGGAAGAAATCTGCGATGACAGTCAAAATAACAAGGTTTCTTTCCATGAATGAGCATAAATACTTTGTTATCTCCCATACAGTAAGGACATGATTTCTGACCATGTGTACTCCAGCCAGATAATATCCCATAAGCCGGGAAGTCACTAATTGTCCACATCAATGCTGCTCTCAGTATGAAATTCTGTTTCGTAGCAACATCAGATGTACTGACATCAGTAATACACAATAAACTTAATTCATCAATCAATGGTTTCAAATAAACATCAATGTTCTTATTCGGATGTCCTGGAATTAGTAAAGTCAAAAAGATATATGGTTCCTTCATCAACATCCATGGAGGTAAATTGTACGGAGTTAAAAAAATAGGCCAATATGAATATTGACTACCATAAGATCCGAACGGACAGAAACCATCAGTGGAAAGGCCCAGTCGAACATTTCTAGCTTCTAAAGCAAAGGATGGATGCACTCTATCAAAATGTTTCCATGAATCACCATCGGCTGGATGATTCAAGCTTTTATCGGTTGAAATATTCGCTTTATGCCATGACATCATTGTCGCTGTATTCTTAGACATGAATAAGCGCTGAAGTCTGGATGTAAGTGGAAAATATCTCAACTGTTTTACAGGAATCAAACCAGACTTCCCATGTTTCCCTTCTTTATATCTCAGTTTCCCACATGCGGGACAACTATCCAACGACTCATTTTCCCCAGAATATAAAATGCAGTCATTTGAACATGCATGAATCTTCTGACAAGTAAGTACCAAATTTCAAACCAGCCTCTTACTCACATAGTAATTTGCAGGCAAAACATTTCCTTCAGGTAACAGTGTTTTAAGCAAAGAAAATATCTGGTCAAAATAGGTGTTTGACATTCCGTTATCTGATTTGATAGCTATAAATTTTGCAACTGCTTCTAATTTGCTCATCTTGCAGCCAGGATATAATGCATCCTCAGCAGACCTCAACAACTCATAAAATTCAGACGGTGCCAACTCAGGATTTGAAGCTATATCAGCTGGAGTTTCTGTATGTTGAACAGATGAACCTGCAACATCATGTACTAAATCTTGAAACCAGGATGGATCCGGAATCAAGTTGGTATCACCTACTCTGGAACTGCGTTCACCATGTTGATACCAAAAAACATAATCTGGTTGAAAACCAAAACGCAAGAGATGTCCCCCCACTTTGTCAAACGTGTCAAACATTCTCAATGCACATTTTCTACAAGGGCATTTTATTTTTCCTTCTGAAACAAATTCTGGATTTGATGCCGCAAATGATAAAAAAGTCTCCACACCCTCTATATATACTGGATTTAAACCAGAACCGTTTGGATTTCTACGTTGATTTATCCATATGCGGTCATCTAATAATGACTGTTGACGACCTCGTTGTTCCATATTTTTCTATAAAATATAAAAGAATTACTGGTTTTGAATAATTTGTTAGAAAAAACACTCAAGCAAGGATAATTATAGAGTTTACATCAGACACGACTGACGCAAACTTTTTATTGAGATAGGCCTAAAAATTGACCCTTTAAGAATTGAATATGTTGAGAATAAAGCAAAACCTGTTACAAATATTGATAATTTTAATATTATATAATTTTTTTATTATTTTAATAATACTAATATTATTTTTTCATAAATATTAATTATATAATAATGACATTATTACATTATTAGTATATTTTATTATTAATATTAAAATAATATAATTTTCTATATTATATACAATTCTCCTTTCATCCGTGTGTTTAATATTCTGTCTCCACATGTAATATTTGCATTCACTTTCACCTCTCCATTGGTGAGTAGGTTGATAATTTTGAAAAAGAATGCAAATATTACATGTGGAGACAGAAAACACACAGATGAAAGAAGAATTTTATATAATATAGAAAATTATATTATTTTAATATTAATAATAATATATAATAATAATGTAATAATGTTATTATTCCTAATTATTGGTAAATATTGGTAAATATTGGTAAATATTGGTAAATATCGGTAATTATTGTTAATTATTGGTAATTATTACTAATTATTAGTAATTATTGCTAATTTTTCCTAATTATTGGTAATTATTCCTAATTATTGGTAATTATTACTAATTATTGGTAATTATTACTAATTATTACTAATTATTGGTAATCATTATTAATTGTTACTAATTATTGGTAATTATTGGTAATTATTTCTAAATATTACTAATTATTGGTAATTATTACTAATTATTACTAATTATTGGTAATTAGTGATAATTAGTACTAATTATTACTAATTATTGGTAATTATTGGTAATTATTAATAATTATGGGTAATTATTGGTAATTATTACTAATTATTGGTAATTATTGGTAATTATTACTAATTATTGGTAATTATTACTAATTATTGCTAATTATTGGTTATTATTGCTAATTACTACTAATTATTATTAATTATTGGTAATTATTGGTAATTATTACTAATTATTCTTAATTATTGATAATTATTACTAATTATTACTAATTATTACTAATTATTACTAATTATTGAAAATTATTACTAATTATTGGTAATTATTGGTAATTATTGGTAATTATTACTAATTATTGGTAATTATTGAAATTATTACTAATTATTGGTAATTATTACTAATTATTGGTAATTATTACTAATTATTGAAAATTATTACTAATTATTGGTAATTATTGGTAATTATTGGTAATTATTACTAATTATTGGTAATTATTGAAATTATTACTAATTATTGGTAATTATTACTAATTATTGGTAATTATTACTAATTATTGGTAATTATTACGAATTATTCCTAATTATTGGTAATTATTCCTAATTATTACGAATTATTACTAATTATTGGTAATTATTACTAATTATTGCTAATTATTAGTAATTATTGCTAATTATTACTAATTATTACTAATTATTGGTAATTATTTGTAATTATTACTAATTATTCCTAATTATTTGATAGTTATTACTAATTATTACTAATTATTACTAATTATTACTAATTATTGGTAATTATTACTAATTATTACTAATTATTTGTAATTATTACTAATTATTGGAAATTATTACTAATTATTGGTAATTATTGGTAATTATTGGTAATTATTACTAATTATTGGTAATTATTGAAATTATTACTAATTATTGGTAATTATTACTAATTATTGATAATTATTACTAATTATTACTAATTATTACTAATTATTACTAATTTTTACGAATTATTCCTAATTATTGGTAATTATTCCTAATTATTACGAATTATTACTAATTATTGGTAATTATTACTAATTATTGGTAATTATTGGTAATTATTGGTAATTATTACTAATTATTACTAATTATTACTAATTATTACTAATTATTACTAATTATTCCTAATAATTGGTAATTATTCCTAATTATTACGAATTATTACTAATTATTGGTAATTATTGGTAATTATTACTAATTATTGGTAATTATTTCTAATTATTACTAATTATTGGTAATTAGTGATAGTTATTACTAATTATTGGTAATTAGTGATAATTATTACTAATTATTATTAATTAGTGATAATTATTATTAATTATTACTAATTATTGGTAATTATTGTAATTATTACTAATTATTGGTAATTATTGGTAATTATTACTAATTATTGGTAATTATTGGTAATTATTACTAATTATTGGTAATTATTGGTAATTATTACTAATTATTGATAATTATTTGTAATTATTACTAATTATTACTAATTATTACTAATTATTACTAATTATTACTAATTATTACTAATTATTTGTAATTATTACGAATTATTGGTAATTATTACGAATTATTGGTAATTATTACTAATTCTTGGTAATTATTACTAATTATTACTAATTATTCCTAATTATTGGTAATTATTACTAATTATTACTAATTATTACTAATTATTACTAATTATTTGTAATTATTACTAATTATTGGAAATTATTACTAATTATTGGAAATTATTACTAATTATTACTAATTATTACTAATTATTGGCAATTATTACTAATTATTGGTAATTATTACTAATTATTACTAATTATTACTAATTATTACTAATTATTGGAAATTATTACTAATTATTGGAAATTATTATTAATTATTACTAATTATTACTAATTATTGGAAATTATTACTAATTATTACTAATTATTACTAGTTATTGGTAATTATTACTAATTATTACTAATTATTACAAATTATTACTAATTATTACTAATTATTGGTAAGTATTACTAATTATTGGTAATTATTCCTAATTATTGGTAATTATTCCTAATTATTGGTAACTATTCCTAATTATTGGTAATTTTTCCTAATTATTGGTAATTATTCCTAATTATTGGTAATTATTCCTAATTATTGGTAATTATTCCTAATTATTGGTAAATATTGACAATTATTTGCAATTCTTGGTAAATATTGGTAATTATTGGAAAAAATATTGACAAATATTGCAATTATTGAATATTGGGAATTATTAGTAATTATTACTAATTATTAGTAATTATTACTAATTATTGGTAATTATTATAAATTATTACTAATTAATGTTAATTATTTCTAATTATTATTAATTAATTCAAATTAATTTTAATTTTTCATAATTACTGCTAATTAATTGTAATTACAGCTAACTATTTTAAATTAATTAATGTTTAATTGTCTCTAAATACTGTTAATTATTAATACTTATTCATAATTATTTCTAATTAGAAATCAGAAAAAAAAATCTAAAAATTTAAACTAAATAAATATAATAAATAAAATAAATATTAAATTTAAATTCAGATAAAAACCTTAAACTTGATGTCAATGTCGAGCCGCTGTAATTGTAGAACACCACCAACTGAATCCTCGAAGTCGGAAAAAAAATTTCACAACTGAAAGTCGTAAAAGAATCAGAGCAGAAAAATTGGAACGGTTGAGAGTTGAGAGTGAGAAAATTGTAATGGTTGGCAGTATTTATAGGTTAGATTAATTGCAACGGGGTTTTTTGCGACGGGAAACCCGTCGCAAATAACGATATTTGCAACCGGACCCGTCGCAAATAACCCTAACCGCATTTAATTATTGGCGGCATTAAAACGATTATTTGCGAGGGGCCCCGTCGCAAATAACCCCTGCCGCCGGGGTATTTGCGACGGGACTACAGTACCGTCGCAAATAGTCTTTAACCGCCGCCGGTTATTTGCGACGGGGATAGAACCCCGTCGCAAATAACCTTCGCGCGGTTTGGCGTGCATTTCGCGCCAAACTATTTGCGACAGGTAAAAAAACCCGTCGCAAATAACAGATTATTTGCGACGGGAATAGTTGCCCGTCACAAATACTCCTTTGCGAAATGTATTTGCGACGGGAATTATTCCCGTCGCAAATACCTCGTCGCTATTACCCATTTTTCCCGTAGTGGGTCATTCCTTTCTTGTATCTCCGCATTTCATTTCAGCAATCAATTCATTCAGACCGATGGAACGTTTCTATACGGAAAATACAAGGGTGTATTTTTTATTGTGGTAACCCAAGATGGAAACTGTTCACCTCTTTCAATTGTCTTTTCCATTGTAGAGATAGAAAACTATGAATCGTGGATTTGGTTTCTGGAATGTATCAGTAACCATTTCACCAACATTCAGGGTGTTTGTTTGATATCTGATCACCATCAGGCAATTAATGAGGAAATCAATGTGGATCCTAATACATGAAGATACCAAAATGCACATCATCAGTTCTGCATTAGACACATTGCTAGAAATGTGCATAAAAAATTTCTTAACGAACCGATGAAGTAGGAAATCATGAGGCTTGGTACACATTATATATTTTTTATTTTTTTCTATTTCAACATAAAGATAAAATGAAATTATGTGAAATATCATCTATTCTTTGTAGCATATGATTCGGATCAACGGCGGTTTGAAGATCATTTTGAAAAATCCGCCAGATTGACTGAATGCCCGAAGGCCTAAATTTTTATTCATTTTTCGATAAACCCCCTTTTAAGGGTAAAGGGGAAAACCTCATAGACTTCAAAGACGTAGAGAAAAAACAAAACACAAAGGTCAAAAGGGTCGAAATCATCCTGAAACAAGACTAATAAGGAATACCCCTCCCTAGCATCAACATCATTATGGTAAGCCTCCACCATTGTATGACTGCTCAACAAGCTGTCCCGTGCAGAAATGCATAGGCCTGGTACCGATGACAGTGCCATACCCTCTCAAACATCCAAATCTGAATAGCCATACATGGTGAATGCTACCTACTTTGATCCTATTCTGAAGCATTTCCTTTTAGAATGTTTGAAAGAAGCAACCCTTGAACCCTTCTGCTGCAGAATTCAATATGCAATTCTTCCTCAAAACCCTCAAGTGCTTCCATTCCAAAAACCATAACATAAGATCAAAGAGTAACCATAGATCAGGACCTCCTTCACCAGAACCTTCATTTCCTCCGCCAAAGCCAATAAACCAAAAAAGAACAATCACACATTCTACCGCAACGCAAAAATTCTGGTTCAACCAATACCAAAGTCGAATCATCCTAAATAGATTACGCAAAGATGAAACCAATCAGACCATGACATCACACAGATAACAGTAGTAACACAACCAAAATCAAAGAACGAAGGCACCAAACAAATATCAAGAGACCGCCTTGATGACGCTTGCTCCCTTTACACACCTCCACCATACCAAAAACCACAAAAAAATCACCGAGAGACCAGCATCACACAACAGATCGCAACCAACCAAAAACAGATAAAAACAAGGAATGAAAAACATCACCAGAAATCCAGCCACCCGAACATGCGACATAAGAAATGTCTCGCTTCAATCCAAAATCGCTCCCGTCACCGCCTTACAGACCTCACTCGAGACCACAACGGACCTCCTAATCACAACCACAACCGATGTGAAAATGAGTCTACGAACCTCAGTACAGAAGCAGAACTCGACTCCTGGACCACACCGCACCATCGTGGAAACCCTAGCCAATTCGGAGGGTAGGGCATAAAGATGGCAGAAACGATGAAATGTGGGAGATCCACGAAGCCGTGACGTCGCCGCTGGATGAGGACACATGCACCACTATCGCGACAAGCATGAGTACAAAGAGAGAAGCCGCCGCTGACCTGAGGCGGAGAAAAGGATGGCGACGACAGGGGGAAAACCTACTGAGCAGAGCCCTTTACGGGCGCATCTCTTCCAACAAATCTTCCAGACTAATCAAGATGTTTATGATTATAGGATACAGATTCCAAAATAAAAATGGACATTGGCATATAAAGGGGGTAAGAGGTACATACACATGACCACAAACATTGCGGAGTGCATCAATGGTGTTTTAAAAGGGCTTTGGAAGCTACCTATAACTACCCTAGTTCAGGATACATTATATCGATGCGTAATGTACTTTGTTTATAGATAAAAACTAGTATCAGATGGAATAAATCAGGGGCTAAGGTACGGAAGACATTTTCAATGAGAGATTGAAAAGAATATTAAAGAAGCTTCTAGTTATAGTGGGAGAGAACATAATCATGGAAAATCATTCATTGGATGTCTAAATCATGAAACCTTCTTCAATGTAACCTTGTGTTTATCCGAGGTCATTCATAATTGTTATCAAAACAAGATGATGTTATCCTATACTTGGAATTATTCCAATGGTTTTCATAGATGTTAGCACATCCAAGTATACTATGGTTAACTAAACCTTGATCATATAAAAACTATAGTGATAATTAATCTTCATACAAAGATATAAATTCTAAGTAGAATAATGTTCATTAAATAATAGAATGATCTATTCCATAATCATACTGGTCTAGTGACTTTGGAAACATAGACACATAAACAAATAGTTTATAAAGGATCTACATATTCTCAAAAAAATCTTCATATCTACCACCCATCTTAGATATATCATTTTTCACTTTTCTAAAAATTAGGCACATATTTAGTGTCATCTTCCCCAAATCATATGTTTTAAAAGAGTTTAATTTTTTTACTAAATCACATTTCTTGGACATTTCCATTTAACATATTCTCTCAAATCCATTAAGAAATGGTATTATAATACAAACCTTACATTACATTATTCTTACAAAGATAATTTCATTAATTAATTTCTTTCACAATATATTTATTTGATCAAAATAAACAAGAATAGGAATCATATGTGGGGACATTCTTAAATGTTGTTTTTACCATTATCTATTTTTTTATATTCTTTCCTCTTGTTATCATTATTTCATTCAAAACTAAAAGACTTAGAGAATTATATTTCTTTTGGTAAAAATAACTTCATAAAACAATGCGAATAAACATGGCATGTATTGCATTCTACAAGTCATAACATTATACTGACCATAACATTATATTTAAATTTTACAATTAAGAATCATTTCATTTGTTTATATAAAGATGGATGATAACATACTACTCACTCAACAATGTACCCATATTTCCCAGGTCGTGTTAGAGGGTGGTGCAGATCAATTGATCAGGGTGCATCGAGCACACCATTTTTATAATAGGGGGCCTCCACATGCCATTAGACCATACTTGCACCGTGCTGGCTTCTATGGCCTTATCGTATCATATCTCACATTTGTAGACCATCACCTTCTTGCTTTACTCATTGAGAGTTGGAGACCATAGACACACACATTCCACCCGCCTGAAGTAGAGATGACCATCACCCTCCAGGATGTGGCAGTGATTCTCGGTCTTCCTATATAGGGGAGACCCGTTATTAGACCCACTCATGCATCTTGGACAGACCTTGCTCAGTTCTTTTTAGGAATTGACATCTATTTCGACCATCGGGCTACAAATGGAGCATCCATATCTATGCCTTGGTTAGAGATGCAGATTCCACATTTACCCGATGATGCTGACGAGCAGACTGACATGCGTTATGCCCGTGCATATATATTACTGATCATTGGTGAGACCATGTGTACTTATCACTCAGGGATGCACGTGCACATGATGTATCAACCCCTACTAGAGGACTTTGATTGGTCTGAGACGTACAACTAGGGATCTACCTCCTTGGAATACACATACAAATCATTATGCAAGCTATCCCTCAGTGACCACACATGTCTTGGGGGATGCATCATCATTATTCAGATGTGGGCAGGTGAGCGCATCCCCACATTCTGCCCTGAGCTTGTTGGTCTATCGATTGAGATGGTGGTGTTGCACGATGCTCCTCATGGAAGCTGGTATAATCAGTCATTTCTATTGGTTTTTGATGCTACTAGGAGTTATTGACTTTAATTTCTCATTATTTTTTACTATCGATGATGTATTTTACAGGTGGTGTTATCGAAACAATTTTGATAGAGTACTGAGACACCATTTGTGTGTATATCGGCTCACGTTGGACTGTCTATTACATGATCAGGTATGTATATACAATCTATCATTGTCTAACAAATTTAATAATAACATCAATTTTTGTTTTTAGTTAGGATCTTTTTTGACAAAGTCACATGTCATTTCAGATTTCATGGCTTTCATACTAAAGTATTATGGACCAGTTTCCAGCATACTACACTATTGGGCATGAGGATGCTATGGCTATAGTTCCGCTCATTCACATACATATTATTAAGTGGCAGTAGCCTAAAAGAGTCATGTGCCAGTTTTTCTATGCTCAGCTGATTCCATTACCGCTGAGACAAACAGAGGAGTTTCATGGGATGAAGCTAACAAGGAGGTAGGATGAGGACTGGGACTGAGTATATGCCCTCTTTATTGACTGCTGGCACAGACGTCCAGAGTTTCATATTCAGGGTATACCTACGAATCGATTCTTTCTTTCAGATCAGGTTGAGTATGAGCCATGGTACAGACTGAATTCTACACTGTATCTTACCCGACACAATAGAGATATGCAGATGATGGTAAGTCAATAAATTTCCATTAGTTTGTTTATTGAAATATTTTCTAATTCAGTTTGAATCTCTTTACTAGGCTGTCACATAGAGCAGCTTTTTCACATGAGTGATGAAGAAGAGAAGGGGGTCTTTAGTCAGGCAACCATCCATGCTGCAGCGCTGGAGGTAAGGACATCTTCTCATGCGCTTTCTGAGAGCATCTTTGAGCTTCCAACCTGAGGATAGGAGGTTCCTGCCCTAGAAGAACATCCTGCAGTTGCTGCTGGTGCTAAGGATCCATGACCACGCTGACGTAGATAGCATCATGCTACATGTGAGGCCTCACTTATTCCACATGTAGAGGTTGGCCCTCTAGTACTTCAGGATAAGTCGATTCAGGATGTGCCTCTAGTGGCATGAGATCCATCTTTCTTGACAGGATATCTGCAATTCTCTCCATCTTGGGGTCCAAATCCGTCACAACCTTGAGGTCCAGATCCATCACAGCCTTGGGGTCTAGATCCATCGCAGACTTGAGGTCCAAATCCATCGTAGTCTTGGGGTATATCTCCATCGCAAGCTTGGTTCCCTACTGCGATAATGGAAGGTCCTTCTACCACCATAGTGGGAGAAGGATCCGGAGGGTAGTATGATATGAAGTTGAAAACTCCTCCCACTGACACATAGATAAAGGATGTGACAGTTGATGTTCCAGTACCTAAGGATCATCCCACTCCAGGTTATCAGACTCCACTACACACTCAACGTAGACGTCCTACTTGCAGACCACCATGTGGGATGAAATCACCTCTCCATAGACATAGGCATTGATTATACATATTCATTTATATGTTTTATGTCTACTAAAATGAAAATACTATTTTTACTATTATCCCTTCTTAGATGTTTATCCAGTATTTCAGTTTTCATTTATATTTTAGGCACAGTTTATATTTGACAGCTTTTAAAGTCGACTACTTGAAACATAGGAATAATTATTAAATTTCAAGTAAATAAATTTAAAATATTATAAAATATACAATATAAAAATAATGTAAATAAATTTTAAAATATATCCTAAACATCTAAAATGTTTTTTAAAATAAAGAGATTCATAAATAAAATAAATAAATGATAATGAAACGAATGTAAGAAAAGTAACTCTGAAGTGAGTGTGAAAAGAATGAATGTCAAGGAGGATCCTAAGCCACCTACTTGACTTTGAACGCCTATAAAATATAAAATATAAGACCCATATAAATAAAAATTAAAAATTCAACTAATTATTATATATTTAATCAATGTTTAAAATTTAATTCATATCGGTCTTATAGTTTATATTATATAGGCTAGTAAAGTCACGTACTTGAAACATTTTTAAGTTTCAAGTAGGAGGATTAGAAAGCTTATAAATTAGTTTTCATCAAAAAAATTAATTTTTTTTGACTACTTGTTATATTTTTAACAAATTTTTTAAAATTTCATTCATATCGGTCTTATAGTTTATATTTTATAGACTAACAAAGACACGTAATTGAAACATTTTCAAGTTTCAAGTATGTGGATTAGAAAACATATAAATTATTTTTCATCAAATTTTTTTAGAAATTTTTTTTATTTTCAACTACTTATTATATGTTTATCCAATTTTTAATATTTCATTCATATCGGTCTTATAGTTTATATTATATAGTCTAGCAAAGACACTTACTTGAAACATTTTTATGTTTTAAGTAGGTGGATTAGAAAGATTGTAAATTATTTTTCATCAATATTTTTTAAGAAATTATTTTTATTTTAAACTAATTATTATTTGTTTAATAAGTTTTTAAAATGTCATTTATATCGGTCTTATAGTTTATATTATATAGGCTAGTAAAGTCACATACTTTAAACATTTTTAAGTTTCAAGTAGGTGGATTACAAATCTTATAAATTATTTTTCAACAACATTTTTTAAGAAATTATTTTTCTTTTCGACTACTGGTTAAATTTTTAATCAATGTTTAAAATTTCATTCATATCGGTCTTATATTTTAATATTTTATAGGTTAGAAAAGTCACATACTTGAATAAAAGATAAATTATGTTGAAACATTTTGTTTTATTTATATATATATATATATATATATATATATAACTATAACAAAATAATAATAAAATATTAAAATATTAAATATATAAAAAATAATAATTAAAAAAAGAAAAAAAATATTTTTTTAGAGAAAAGGCGGCATCACCGATGCTGCCATTAAGGCGTATTTTAAAAAAAATTAAATCTATGCTCTTTAATTTTTTTTTCAGAAAGCGTATAAAAAAACTCATAGGTGGAACCTAATTTCTAATCAAAAAATAATTTCCACATCATAGATAGAAAAGAAGTGTTATCAGCTGTATCCCTAGCACTCAACACCACCTGATAAAAACAAATTTTAAAAAAATTACACTACAAATATGTCATTATACATAAAATTAAAAATAATTTAAATTTATATTTTCAATAAAAATATTACATTTGTGGAGGTCACTCCCAATCAAGGGAAGTAATCAATGGATGAATTCTTTGGTCAGTAACAACTCCAACAGACAACTTCATCCTTGATTAGAAGCCAAATCAACCGACACTGTAGACCTACACCAGGAGGCATGGAAGAATTCAAGGGTTGATGAACCAACCCTTGATGTTGTAGAATACTTCCGCTATTTAACAGGATTCAATCCCATGAATTTGTAATCTGAAAATCTAATATAACACCTGTAATGTCCCATAATTTCTGTATAATTTTTTTATTATATGGAATTTTTTCCAGACTAGGCACTGAGAAGATGTGCGATTCCGAAACCTGGAGTTCTTGGAATGATCTATCGGAAAATGTTAAGCTTTAAATAGCGTGCAGGAGTGGTTTTCCTGAAAAACTAGAATAACTCTTAAATGGGTTCTCGGATCAGAAATTTGAGGGTACCATTGCGTTCATGATGGCGGGTTTACCCTAGGTGCGAATTATGTTTATTTGGCACAGACCTCCATTGAGAAAACCCGAAAATGAAAAAACCGTAACTAAAATAATTAAATAAAATTATTTTATTTTTAAAATTCTTATAACTCACGAATGGTAACTCAGATTAAAAATATGAGACCACCACTGAGCTTGTGATGGTATTCTTTCCTTAGGCAGATCCTAACATTGTCCAGCACAGGCCAACAGTGGAAGTTAGTTTTTGATTGTAAATAAAATAATTTAGTAACAATTATTTTAATGTAAAATCCTTATAACTCCTAAACAGTAACTCATATTGTAAATATGAGAGTAACATTGAGCTCTTGAGGGTGTTCTCCCCTTAGGTGGAGCCTAACCTCGACCGACGCGGGTCAAGGGTGAAAGTTAATTTTTAAACTTTTTTTATGGTTCATTTAAATGAACGTGCGAGTGGGTTTTTCTAACTTTTGAACCGGTGCTCAAATAAAAAATCTTAGGGCACCATTGAACTCAAAATGATAGGATTCACCTAGAAATGACTTAACTTCATTTGGAAAGGGCCAAACAGAAATGTTATTTTTTGGAATTTTCAAGAAAATTAATAAAATAAATTAAAAGAATTATTTTATTTCTTTCTCACCACTGGGTGGTGAACAATGACTCTACAGAGCAATGATGAGGCAGTGACAAGGCACATTAATGGAGGGACAATAATAGATCATTGAAATCGTGATGCGATTATTTTTTAATGACTCATTAAATGTGGCTCATTAAATGTGGCCCATTTAATAAGAATCAATTAATGTACATAGAGTCACTACATTTTTATTTCTTTTTATTAAACCAACATGTGGGAGAATGGGGAATTAAAACTGTGGAGATTCTCTGAAGAACCGTTGACAATTTTCCTCCTCAATGAAGAACAACAAACTTCAGAAAGACTTCATCGTCTTCGACGTGCCTTGAAGAACGGATCCAGAAGCGATGTCGACATTGAGAAACCTTGAGGACGAACGCTTTAGCATCGAATGTCAACAGTTTAGGGGTTTGTATATTTTTTAAAGTTCTTCCCCACTCTTCTTTTTCTAGAAATGAAGAATACAGATCAACCCACGAACAATTTGATCTGTGATTCATGCGTTTATGCGGGAGGGTGACTTTTCTTGGGGATTTATCATTCGGTATTCAAACCTTACATGAAATGATTGAACTTCAACCCTCGAACCCCCCTTGATTTAAACCACTAATGTGGAGGTCCTGGGCTAACACGAACAAGGCCCGAGCACCTCCACTCATGCGTTCTTGGTGTCCACATTCGTAAAGTGGCTACAATTCGATTTTGGGGCCTGAGCAAGGATGGCGGTGACTCGAGAGGCCCGTAGGTGCAGACGGATTAGAAAACGGACCACCAGAGAAACTTCGGTGGTCCACGGCACCACTGGTGTGGTGGAAGCTATCCGATGTCAGCCGCGTGAAGGGTACGACACCACCCAGTACCGCAGTAGTAGCAGAAGTGATTGGCCCTCGTCGACCACACTGGTGGGTGACAACACGCCCATCGGCAGGCCACGAAAGTAGGAGGCCACGTCCAACTATCCACGGTGGTGGGAGTCACGGTGTCAGGCGAGTGTCGTGTGGAGGGGGGTGGCCCGCGTTCGGGCCACACAAGTGGTGAGAGCTACGGTCCGTCGACCATGGCTAGAGGGACCCCCACGTCTGCTGCGCTAGCTGGAGCTGGACATAGCTCAACTGCCGTGTCTCAGCTGGGTGGCGCACTGCCGGTCCACCCCCTAGCAGACCAGGTTAAGACTGGAAAGCCACGCCCCTAGCCCAGTGGGCTGCACCCCCAGTCCAGTGGTCCGGTCCTGCAACCCAATGGCCTAGTGGGCCGGACCCGCTCCCTTCGAGCTGGTTCGGACTAGACTGGGTCGCCGGGAGACCCGGTGGGCTGGACCCTCAGCAAAACTGTGCCGGGTCTAGCGAGGCCTATTGGGCCTGGGCCACTGGCCTGGCCAAACCAGACCAACCCCGACCCAAACCAAGTTAGTTTGCATCCATCTAATTAAACCGGGGTATGTGGGACCCCCAGGCCGAGTTGGTCGGGTCGGTCCGACCAAGTCAGATCGGGCCTCATCGCAACCGATCCCCAATTTACTAAAACGTATGAATCTTGCAAATCACACGTCCGATTGACGAGATGTTTGCAACGTTGGGACCCTCTTAACGAGGCAAATCTTTTGGCATGATTTTTGGTGACTTTAATGGAAATATAGATGTGACAAATGTCTTGAGGAGTGGTTCTTCTAATAACGCTACGTACGGAACCCTACGGTTGGCTGAGACTTGATGACTGACAAATATGACTCAAAGTGCATGTTTTCAGTTTAAATTGAAATTTTAATAAAAAGGCAGATGACATGCTCAAAACTAATGAAAAGCATTTTTATTGTTTGTATACATTAGTAAAATGATCCTTAAGTCATTTGTGACAAGTATGAATCAACCTCTCATCAATTCAACTCTTGATGTGACTGGTATGACTCAAAGTGTGATTGTATTTGAAATTGACATTTAAGTTCGAAACACATGTCACATACTCAAAACTGAGAAAAAAATTCATATTGTTTTAAAACTTTAGGAAAATAATCTATAAATCATTTTTGATGTGTAAAAATCATCCTCACATCAATTCGATGCACGATGTGCCCGATATGACTCAAACTGTATGTTTTCAGTTTAGAATCATTATTTTAGTTTAAAACGTGTGTCACTCACTAAAAACTGAGCTAACATGCTTATATTTCCTTGATAATTTAGTAAAGTGATTCATAAGAAATTTTTTACATTTAGGAATCAGTCTCACATCAAAACAAAACATGATGTGATCAACATGACTCAAAGTGTGTGTTTTCAATTTTAATTCACATTTTAGTAAAAACGTCATGTAACAAACTCAAAACCGTGAAAAAGAATTTAGATTTTTTTGATACTTTAGCACAATGATTTGTATGTCATTTTTGATGTGTAGGAATAAACCAAACATCAATCTGATGCACAATGTGGCCGGTATGAATTCAAGTGAGTCTTTTTATTTAAAGTTGACATTTTAGTTCAAAACACACATTACATACTCAAAACTGATCAAATGAATTTAGATTGTTTTTATACTTTACGAAAACAACCCATATGTAATTTTTGAGGTGTAGGAATTAATTGCACCTTGATCTAATACATGGTGTGCCCAGTATGACTCAACGTGTATATTATCTATTTAAAATTGATATTTTAGTTCAAAACATGTGTCACTCACTAAAAACAAAGAAAACTTGCATGAATTTTCTCGATATTTTAAAAACATGATTCATAATTCATTTTTTACATGTAGGAATCAGTCTCACATAAAAATAACACATGATGTGACTGATATGACTCAAAGTGTGTGTTTCTAGTTTAAAATGGCATTTTAGTAAAAATTACAGGTGACATGCTCAAAACCAAGAATATGTATTCATATTGATTTTTTATATTAAGATAATAATCATTAATTCATTTTCGATGTGTAGGAATCAACAACACATATATCCTACGCACCACATGACCGATATGAATCCAAATGTGTCTTTTTATTTTAAATTGACATCTTAGTTCAAAACACACATCACATACTCAAAATTGAGAAAACACATTCATATTATTTTTATACTTTAGGTAAATGATCTATAAGTCATTTGTGACATGTAGGAATCTGTTTCACCTCAATTTGATACATGGTGTGCCTAGTATGACTCAAACTATGTATTTATTAATTTAAAAAAGATATTTTAGTTCAAAAAACATGTGACATACTCAGAAATAATAAAAAACATGTTCGATTGTTTTGATACATTATGAAAACAATTTATAATTCATTTGTGATGTGTAGGAATAAGATGAACCTCTGTATGATACATGGTGTGACTGATATTACTCAAATTGTGTGGTTTTAGTTTAAAAATGACATTTTATTGATATATTATTTTATATTTATGTTTGGTTTATTTATTTGTAGTATTACTAAAATAAGAATTATTTTCTTATACAGGTTTATTGTTTTGCTCAAATTGAGATGGTTGTTTTCAGTAACTAATACCACGATCTGGATTTTCTTAGAGGGGGTAGGGTGCCAAATATAGTGAAACATTGATGTTTTTGAATGTTTTTGTTAAATTATACTTGCTAATGTAATTTCACAAAACAACGTTTTAAATGCCTATAATATAGTTTTTTTCTTATATTTATGATTTAATTTTTATTTCAATTATATTATAAATTTTCCATCTATATGTATTTTTTGTTGCAGTGTGCCATAACTTTAACAACACATTACAGTAGTATGGCCTTTATCAGCACTATTTCTAACACTGATAAAATAATCTTTTATCAGTGTTAGAAAAGCAATGATAAAGGGAGGCCCATTTTAACAATTATTAGGACAATGATGCCTTTTAACACTATTAAAGGCTTTTTCTAGTGCTATATATAGGCCAATCTGTAGTCATGGTTCAAATACAAGCAATGATGGTCCCTAGACCTAAGGATGCTGCTAGTTAAGAAGTGGAGGTTAACACTACCATGAAAAATGAGAGCAGAAGATGTGAGGATACAACACTTGTGGAATCTAAAAATGATGTTCATAGTGGTAGTAGGGACCCCCTACACTGAGCATACTGAACCTATGTTCTCTAAGGGATATGGGTAATTTAATTTCTTGTTTATGATTGAATCTATTAATACACCACACTTTATCAAGTTCTATGTTGAAATTACGGAAAAGTAAATAAAAGGAGTCAAGTCAACATCATCTCCTCATGTTAGTTTTGATCCTGGTGTAGCGGTTGGGACTACTAAGGATGTTTTGAAGATAGAGGATTTGGATGCATGTGCGGGTAGTAGGACACATGGAGTTGTTATAACTTCGACTAGAAATTTGGGATGCTCCCAGGGTATTGGTGCTGAAAAGGTATCTCCTAATGTGGGAAAGAAGGATAAAGATTCCTTCCAGGACATTCTTGGAGATGATGTTCCAAAAAAATATGTATATGGAGACAGAGAACATCACCCTTTGACTAATTTTTATTGTCTTGATCTTGATCCTGAGAATAATTTTTGGAGGATATACTCAAATACACAGTGAAAAAGAGAAAAAGGTTCCAGTATTCTAAGGAAGCCTGACTCATCAGACATGGAAGAATGGAATCCTTTGTTTCATCCTCCCAACCAATCTAAGAATGTTTGACATTTAGCTAGTAGATGTGGATTTCAAAATAGGGATGGCATCTATAAAAAAATAGGGGAATTCTGGAAGGATTGATATCGATGATGAAGGTCTATTCTTTTGTAGGGATTTTTTCTTATGTTGAATTTTTATTATGTTATTTTGGTGGTAGTTGGCCATTTTTATGGGTATGCATATGTTTTCTTAATAAATTTTCAATAGTAGGTTTTGGTTCAAATCCATGGATCATGATAATTCTGATTTATAATAATAAACATGAAAAAATTCATATAGTATAACATTCATAGAAAATTTTAAACACCAGTTTAAATAATCCAAAATTGATAACATATTTGAAATCAATTATTAAATAAGGGATATTGAATAATGGATATCAAAAATATTTTTTTAGGATCAAAATCATCTTTGGTTCTATCTGCTTTTCATTATAAAAATAAAACATTAGAACATGGGCATGGAATTGAAGTATATGTAAAACAGCTTTTGGGAGGTTTAGTGGAGATACGAATAGTGGCATAATACCAAAAAGTAGGACCAAAATAAATATTTGTAGTAAAAAGATGAATATTGTAGATCGATGAAAATAGAATACAAGAAAAAAATATTGGGAAGAAAAATTAAATAACATGAGGATTTAACGTGGTTTGGTCCTATGGGAACCTACATGCATGGAAATAACACCACCAACCACACACACATTTTATTAATTCCCAAGAAACAGAAATAGATTTATAGTATACAGAAATGAAGAAACAACATCAGAATCACAAAACATACAATTGACATAAGTGAGATTCAGGAAGTAAAACACAAAGAACTTACAGTGTTGGACACTAACCAATTCAGCCGTCTTGATCTCTTATTTCCTTCTCCAAAATGTTTCGAATCATCTATGCTCACTAAAGATTCCCAAAGCTCAAAAGAACAACCACCATGGACCGGATCATGTCCCTCAGGTACTCCACATAGTGAAAGAGTGTTGTTGTCAAAGATCCACCAAGGGTTGTACACGAGTAGTGTACCGTAGAGTTCAAAAGGAGTGGAGGTTCACCATCGGAGATCAAAAATCATCCGGCTAGGTTTTGATAACTAAAGATGGGATCAGAAGATAACCATTGGAGTAGAAACACCAGATTTAATCTCATGAGATCCAACCGACATAGGGGGTGATCAATTTCCCTTGACACTACCAGTTCCTCAAAACATAATAGCCAACCAACACCCACCAAGAACACGTTGCCAAACCAAAGAAACAATAAATCCACTATCTATCAGGAAAAATGGATGGCATCGATACAATTGGCAGGGATGATTATCAACAACCAGGAATCAAAGAAAATAGATAGCCAAGGTTTTAAAGGAGTTCTTGTGAAACAGGTCAGATGAAGGCTAAAGACCAAATAAGGAGGCCAATATGAGAAATGAACAACCCAATCACATATATAATTAATCATTTAAAATAAATCTAATAAATAAGATTTTTCACGTATGAAAAACTGAAAGGGTTATATAATAAACATGGAATGATTTCAATATGAAAACATGATAAAAAACCCCATAATCTACAAATCTCCACCATTTTCATTTGAAATTGGCAATGTTCTTGTACCCATGTTTATGGAATCAGAACCAAATTCAATCTATCTAAACAAAAATTGAATTTAGACAGCACTATGGATTTAGTCAAACTATCAATTGGGTTGATGTCTGTGTGTATCTTCTTGACACACATAGTTCCTAATTCCACAAAATCTCTAATGAAGTGTAACCTAATATCTATGTTCTTATATTTACCATGGAATACTAAATTTATGGATAGATGAATTTTAGATTGGCTATCATAATACACATTAATAACTGAATTATAAAAGACCAAGTTCAAAAGACACACATTTGAACAAAAAATCTTTTTTAACTACCATGGTTAAGGTAATATACTCAAATTCTATGGCTGAAATAGAAACCAAAAATTTCATATTTCATTCCCATGAAATAGGACCACCACAGGTAGTAAACACAAAACTGGTTAAAGACTTATGAGTATCAATGTTTCCAACATAGTTAGCATCAACATAACCAGAAATTGTTTCAGTAGTATCCATGTTTTTACCATAACACAAATCAATATTAGAGACATGGGAAAGGTATCTTAAGATCCACTTAAGGGAATGATAATGAGACATCCTAGGTGTGGCCATAAATATTCTTAAATTTCAGATTACATAGGAAATATCTTTGCGAGATCAAATCACACAATACATGATATTTCCCAAAATATTATCATAAGGTATTTGAGAAATAATGTAACCATCATAAAAAAATATGGGTGCATGTGTTAAAGATAGTTTAAAATGTTGTCCAAGAGGTATATTTTCTGGTTTGATAGATTCAAACATATATCTCTTGAGTATTTTTAAAACATAAGCATGCTGAGATAAATAAATAACATTGTTTAGTATATCCCTAATTGTCTCAATACCTAACATTTTCTTAGTTGCACCTAAGTCTTTCATTTAAAACATTCCTTTAAATTGTGATTTAACTGTAGAAATGAGATTTAAATTTTTGTAAATGTTAATCCTATCATCAACATAAAGCAGCAAGTAAAGAATTAATTTTTTTATAGATTTAAAATAAACACATGCATCAAACTGACTCCTAATAATATGTTTATCCAACATGAATGAATCAAATTTTAGGTACCATTTCTTAGAGGCTTGTTTCAGGTCATAAAAATATTTTTTTAATAGGAATACTTTATTCAATTGGAATTCAATAGGATAACCGTTAGGAGGTTTCATATAAATTTTATAATTAAAATCACCATGAAAAGGAGCAGTTTTAACATCTAATTGTACAATATACAGATCATTATAGGTAGAAAAAACTAATAAAATCCTAATAGAAGAATCCTTAATAGCAGGGGAAAAAATTTAGATTAATTAATGTCCACTCATTTAAGGAAACCTTTTGCAACTAATATTTCTTTATACTTGATTTTATTTCCCTCAGTGTTGTTTTATTTTCTTTAAAATATCCACTTGGAACCAATTATTTTATTAATTTTTGGTTTGTATAAAACAGTCTAAGTATTGTTCATTTTTAAATATTTCATTTCTTAGTTCATGGAAAATACCCACTACTTTGAGTATTTTTAGATTATGGAATCCCTATAGGTTTGAGTATCAATATCTATAAGATATCGGGCTACATGAAAGGAATAAGATTCCATATCATACTGAATAAACTGAGAAGGAGAACTTGGAACCCTCCTTCCTCTGTCTTGGGTCAGTTTGTAGTATTTACTAAGGTTTGTGGGTTTTGATTCCAAATATAAATCAGAATTATAAGAAGAATCAGCCTATGTATTAGGTTGTTCATCAGGTAGATGGGGATGGACAGAAGCCTCAAACTAGGATGGAAGCTCAATTTCATCATCCTGTTGGAGGGCTGGATCACTGATGCTTGAGGTGACAGTCTTGGTTTTATGCGAGGAAGACTCATGAAAGACAACATATCTACTAATAATGCACTTTTGATAACCAGTTTTATCAACCAATAGTTTTTACCCTTTAACGCCCTCAGGATACTAAAAAAAGATAAATTTTATAGCTCTTGGTTCTAACTTTTCATTCTTAACATGAGCATAAGCTATACAACCAATTACTATTAAGTAGGAATAGGAAGGGGGCTTAACATTCCACAATTCTTCAAGTGTTTTAAACTAATTTGAAGAAGAGGGACACCTATTAATTAGGTAGACAGTTGCAATTGCTGCCTCTTCCAAAAATGATTTGGGGAGGCCTGAGCATACAATCATGCTACAGACTCTTTCTAGGATAGTCCTATTCATTGTCTCTACTAAGACATTTTGTTGGGAAGTTTCCTTAACTATTCTATATCTTTTTACACCTTCAGATTCACATAACTGTATGAACTCAATGGATAGGTATTAAATCCCATTGTTTGTTCTTAGAGTTTTAACTTTTTTCCCAATTTGGTTTTCAACTAAAATTTTCCAGGTTTTAAATGTTTGGAAAACATCATATTTGTTTTTAAGAATCCAAACCCACACTTTACTAGAGAATTAATCTTTGAAAGTAACAAATTAGGAACCTCCACCATGGGAGGAAGTCCTAGATGGACCTCATAGATCAGAGTAGACACATTCTAAGGGGATGGTGGATTTGAAACTAGACCTACCAAAACTAACCCTTTTAGCCTTTCCCATCACATAATCTTCAAAAAAATGGAATATTTCTTGGTGTGATGTCACTCAACAACACTTAGTTATTTAGTTCCTCAAGGACTTTAGAGCTAACATGCCCCAATCTTCTATACCAAATCATATTATTATCAATATTGGTTGAATATACACTACCCAACTACCTTGAATGAGTATTTCCATTCAAGAAATACAACCCATTTATTAAAGATCCCTTAAGGATGGTTTTAAAGACTTTGTAGATTTTAAGAAATCCTATTTTAGACCTAAAGGTAAAACCATTTTGGTCAAGGATCCCTAAGGAAACCAGGTTTCTTTAGAGGTTAGGTACCCACCTAACATCAACTAAATTAATGATAGTATGGTCATCAAGTTTTAACAAAACAAAACCTCTTCCCTTAACCTTACACCTCTTTTTATTACCTAAGAGGCCATCTCCTTCTCCCCTCTCAAAAAATTCTAGAAAGGATTCTCTAAAATGATACATATGAAAAGAGAAACTTGAATCAAGGACCCACTCTTGATTGAGTGTATGGGTGGACACATTAAGTATCTCAATAGTTTCATAACCAGAGTCTATGAGAAGATATTGATCAGTGGGTTTTTTGAACTCCAACTCACGCTTGAGTTTTCTACACTCGGGTTTAAAGTTCCCTAGTTGCCATAATGAAAACAGGTTACCATTTATCCCTAGAATTAGACCTAGGATTATGTTCTTTAATACCTTTTCTCTTATCTTTATTAAACTATTTTTTTTATTTTGAGTTACACCATTTAGGAATAAGCTCTCGACCTCACCTTTGATTATAGGTTTAGAATGTAGTTCCTTAGAGAGAAGGGAAAATTTAACCTCTTCTAGGGTTTAAGATTCATGTCCATACATCATGGTCTCAACAAGGGTGTTTTAGGAATTATCTAAAGATATTAAGAGGATTGTTGCTTGATCCTCATAATCAGAAGAAACATTAATGTTGGCTAAATCTAACATGACTTTATTGAACTCACCTAGATGAGATTTAATTGAACAACCAGGCTTCATTTTGAATGTAAACATGCAGTGTTTTTTTTGTAAAGCCTACCTACTAATGAAGTAGTCATGTAAAGTTTTTCATATTTAAACCAAATTCCAGCACTGGTAGACTCATAAGCTACTTCTCTAAGGAAATTATCACTTAATTAAAGAAAAATGGAGCTATGTACTTTAACTAACACATTAGGGGAAACAACTATGTATTATGTAGTAGGCTGTCTAGTTTCATTCATAGTAATAATAGGTTTCTTAGGCCCACATAGGGAATAAATGAGGCTTTACTGTAAAAGAAGGGACATCATCTTAATTCTCCACAAATTAAAGTCATTATCACCCACATATTTCTTGATTTCATATCTCATTGTTGATATGTTTACCCACATAGTAGATGTTGAGTTCTTACAGACAACATTAAGGGTACACCCCCCAAAAGTGACCAATCTCTTGGGTAAACTATATTTTATCCAAAGAGATATGAAATATATAGAAATGTAGAAGGGATAATGGTTTTAAATAATTTCAATCAATAAAGGTAGTTGTGATTTAAGAGTGAGTTCCCAGTGTGGAAATAAAACTAGAAACAAAAACTGTAAGTAAAGAAAACATGGAACAACAATTGAATTTGACAGCAAAAAAAAGACACTGAGGCATTGATACCACTTTGTGAGGTTGAGTGGAGAACCAAATAGTGGAAAAATAACAAACAATGCAAGGATCGAACTGAATAATTATAGTATAAAGACAAATATTACAGATCGATTCAAAAGGAATACAAGAAACAAAAGATTTTGAAGAGAAATTAAAGAATGCATGGATTTAATGTGCTTCGATCCCATGAGGACCTACGTGCACGACAAGAACACCACCACCCATGCACGCATTCTATTAATGATCACTACCAAAAAACTGAGTTTTCATAGTGCCACCCTTTAATAGCACTGTAGAAAATTGCTGATAAATGGGGTGCCTTTATCTGCACTTTTTTAGCGCTATTAAAGGGTCACCATTTATCAAAAAAATTTAGTAGCCCTGATAAAGGGGGGGCTTTATTTGCAATTTTTTCCTAGCGCTAATAAAGTCTATATGTCAAAAAAAAATATTTCATAAAAAATAATATATTGATATATAAATATATGATTATATTTATATTGATATAAATATATGATTATATTTATATTGATATAAATAAATGATTATATTTATATTGATATAAATATATAATTATATTTATATTGATATAGATATAATATATATATATTTTTAAATATGTTTTAGATAAGTGTAAATATACATTTACACTTAATATATAAGATATGTAGTGAAAATAACTTATAAAATATCTTAAAGAATTATTAATTAATAATTTTCTAATTATCATCGACTAATAATCATTTAATAACAATTTGAAGACCCAAAAAATCAA
Source organism: Viscum album (assembly GCA_963277665.1). NCBI lineage: Eukaryota > Viridiplantae > Streptophyta > Magnoliopsida > Santalales > Viscaceae > Viscum > Viscum album. Next base: position 1,076,405,679 of record OY728145.1, on the reverse strand, counting down.
AAAATAAATAAAAGATCTAAAATAATGTGAAAACATAAATCAAACTTTAAACGACCATAACTCACTACTGCAAATATGACCTTTATCAGCAGCTGTATATATATATATATTTGTGTGTGTCTGTATTGACAAACTGATATATATTGTCTATATATTCTAAACATATGTACATATTAATATATATTATTTGTAAATATATATAAATATGTTTAATTATACTTACAGATACACATATAATATATATATGTGTGCGTGTGTGTTGTATATTTGTATTTATTTATTTATAAACACACACAAAAAATCATATTTTATAAATGTATTTAAAAATGATCTTATAAATATATAATAATATGCTAATAAATATATTAATATGTAAATATAAATATATGTATATTAATATACATATATATATATTAATATAACTAAATATATATTTTAATATAAATATATATTAATATAAGAGTAAATATAACTATATATATATTGTTATTAAATAGAGAGCAAAGCATTATGGCAGAGTGGTAATGGTTTAGGCACACAGGAAAGAGGTTCCGGGTTTGAATCCAGGGGGAGGCAGGGCTCACACGTGAGTGGAAATGGGGCTAAGCACTGTTAAAGGATGGGGTGGGGTGGCTGCTGGTGTGTGCATTCTGGGGGGTGGCTGGGGCGTGCTGGCTGGGGTGGGGGTGTTGTTGAAGGGGCTTCAAACACTATTGAATCCCCTCCCCAAATAGTAGATTTTTTTTTTATTTTTTTCTAACTTTTATCAGTGCTAAAAAAAACGTTGATAAAGGACCCATTTATCAGGGCTTTTTTTAGTGTTGATAAAAGGGGTCTTTATTAATGCTTTTTTTAGAGCTGTAAATGGACTTTTCTAGCACTGATAAAGACCATATTTGCAGTAGTGGATCAAGAAATGAAAACAGATTTATAGTATACATAAACGAAGAGACAACATCAGAAACACAAAAGATACAACTACCATAAATGAGATTTAGGAAGGAAAACACAATGAAAATATAGTGTCAGACGCTGAATGGTCTGGCCATCCGAATCTCATTATGTCTTTGCCAGACTATTTTGAATCATCGATGCTCACTAAAGATCCCCAAAGCTCGCAAGAACAACATCACTGGACTGGATTGTGTCCCTCGGGTAGTCAGCCTGGCGTAAGAGCACTATCGTCGAAGCTCCACTAGGAGCGGTACACCAACAATGTACCGTGGAGTTCGGAAAGCGCGAAGGCTCACCATTAAAGATCAGAAAGCATCTGAACCAGATATGGGAGCAGTAAAGAACCATCGAAGGAGAAAAGCCAGAGTGAATCCCATGAGATCCAACCGACGTAGGGGCGATCAATTCCCCATGACACCGCCAATGCCTCAAAATAGAACGGCCAACCAACGCTCGCCACACATACGACTTCAAACCAACGAAAAAAGAAACCCATTATCCATTGGGACAAATGGATGGCATTGATGAAAAGGGGTGAGGATTATCAACACCTAGGAATGAAAGCAAGGGGATAGTCAAGGTGTCAAAGGAGCGATCGGGCAACAGGTCGGCCAAAGGCCATGGACCAAATAAAGAGGCCCATGGGAAATGAACTTCCCAAGTACATATATAAATGTTTATTTAAAATAAATCTAATCAATATGAATTTTCATGCATGTAGAGTTGAAATGGGTAGAAAATAAACATAACATAATTTCAATATGAAAACATGATCAAAAGGAAACCATAATTCATAGCTTTTTTAAAATCACACTATAACAACTGGGCCTTGTTAACATCACATACACCCCACCTTAACATTACCGCCGGGTCCTAGACTACTTGGTACCACCAGTTGCCCCACAGACACGTTGTCCCTACCTTGGGGCCCACCCACATGCCTGAACGGGTCATATGACTAATGATTTTCCCCACATGCCAACACAAGTCCTTTCCAGTGTGTTTTGTCCCCACTCACACACATCCTGAGAAGCTTCCCAGGAGTTCACACATCCTGATCACTACTCCGAGCCAAACACACTTAAATATGGAGTTCTAATCAGGTAGGTTTCTGAAAAAGAATGTGCACCTTGTTGACATGAGTCGTATCATTATTCATTTAACCCTTTAACATTACTAGGTGTTACATTCATCCCCCTTTAGAGAACAATGTTATCGTTGTGGGCCCTACATCTCAAACCACGCAATGCACTACACTTATGGATCAGTTCCTCCTTTGATACCAAATATAACAATTGGGCTCCGCTGATAGCACAGACACCCCACCTTAACATGGTCGTCAAATCCTAGCTCATCAGGTACCACTAGTTGTCCTATAGACACGTGGTCCCCACCTTAGGGCCCAACCATGTGCCTGAACGGGTCATTTGACTAATGATTGTCCCTACAAGTCAACACATGTCATTTCCAGCATGCTTTGTCTTCACTCACACACACTCTAAGAAACTTCTCAGAAGTTTAATCATCCTGATCACTTCTCCAGAACATACATGCTTAATTGTGGAGTTCTATTCAGGTAGACTCCTGAAAATGAAGGTACACCTTGTTGACATGAGTCATATCATTTAGTCATTTATGATAGAGGGTCGATTGCAGCAGTAAATTCAACTACGCACACATAGATCACTTGAGGTGATCGAAACCACATAAACACAACGGAACAAATTGGTATTATTTCTTGTCACTAGAATTAATATTAAAACTCAAACAACTATACCTATTTATAGGGATACAAAATATAGAACAGAATCAAACATAGAAAATAAAACTCTATGGTTGGTTGCGGTAGGTGCGGCCCAAGCATCCGGATCCACACACATCAAGCTGCCTTTGGTGAATTCGTCCGGCCTCCATTGCAATAGTATATGGTAGGCACCATCTGAGGAAAAGCCATGTTTAATATCACTTCACCATAGTCATTAGGTGTAGTAAATTCAAAAGCACATGTAGTAGTAGATATGCATATCACTAGAGGTGATCGTATGAACAAAATATCAGTAGTAAGAAGCAAATTGGATTTTATTGCTTCGATTTGGAATTCATTTAGATTGTACTCCTCTTCCAGGATCATATTCTTGTTCACAGAATCATCTTCCTCAAGTTCGGATTATTTGAAATGTCCCCCCTTGTTGCGAGACTTCACTAGGACTCGGACACATTAGAAGGAGGCGTCACTATTCTTCACCAGGGGAACTAACATGGGGCTTTGATGCTTCAAGCCCGAACTAGTGGATGGTCTTCCGGATACAACATCGATGTCAGTCTCAACTTTCAGGAAGGCGTATGTGTTTGATATCAACTTCTCTTCTTCAGTGCCTTTTGGAAAGGCATCTTCATCATATAGAAACTCCATTTATTTGTTAGCTTCTCGTGCAGACAGTTGATTCATCTTTGGGAGATGAGATAGAGAGGTGATAGATGAAGGCAGAGGGTGTCCATTTCTTTGGATAGTGCAATAACAATGAATGTTGGTACAAGCAACCCATGGAGAATGACACCGAGGAGGTGCATATCATCGAAGCATAAGATCATTTTGACGAGTCCCATGTGTTGATGGCATAAAAATTGACACAAAATCAAGGTATGTGGTATCTTGATTCTGGAGCTAGCAACCAAATGATAGGGCACAAGCACTTGTTTACGAACCTGGATGAGTGGGTTCGAGGATAAATTTCATTTGGCGATCTCTCGATAGTATTTTTTTTTATGTAAGAGGAGATATTCTGATCAAGAAAAAAGATGACAATCACGCTTTCATCTCTGACGTCTACTATGTACCCGACATGAAGACCAACAACCTGAGCGTTGGGAAGTTGGTGGAAAAAGGCTTTCATATAAGCCTACAGAAATAAACAAATGGTGATTGTCGATGATAGAGGAAAGTTGATCACAAAAGTATCGATGGTGAAGAACCGCATGTTTCCACTTATGATCCAACCCGATGTACCACGATGTTTGGCGATGTTACATGGTGATAAATACTGGTAATGGCATCTCATGTTCGGGCATTTAAACTTTAAAAGTTTAAGATTATTAGGAAGCAAGAAGATGGTGAATGGGATTCTTATCATCTGACACCCAAATCAAATTTGTGAAAGATGTGTTATAATCAAACAACATAGAAACATTTTTTCAACGAAGGCCAACTACAAAGTTGCAGCACCACTGGAGCTAGTTCATACCGACGTGTGCGCTCCATTGAATCCAAAATCAGATGGACAAATAAGGTATTTTCTGACATTTATCGATGATTATAGCAGAAAAACATGGATATATTTTCTCAAGATGAAGTCGGAAGTGCTTGACATCTTCAAAGAATTCAAGGCGCTGGTGGAAAATCAAAACAAGCATCGCATTCAAACATTACGATCTGATCAAGGTGGGTAGTACACCTATGATGTTTTTCAAGAGTACCTCAAGCAACATGGAATTCAACAACAGCTAACACCAGCTTACACACCCCAACTCAATGGAGTAGCTGAGAGGAAAAATTGCACCATTCTCAACATGGCGAGAAGCATGTTGAAAGACAAAGGAGTGCCCATGACATTCTGGGCTGAAACGACCTCATGTGTGGTATATCTACTTAATAGATTCCCAACAAAAAACCTCGAAGCAAAGACACCACATGAAGCCTGAAGTACTCACAAGCCAACTGTGTGTCATTTTAGAGTTTTTGGTTGTATTGCCTATGTCAGGACCCCGAAGGAAAAACAAACAAAACTTGAGGACAAAGGAATGAAGTGTGTCCTTGTGGGATAAGGAGACCGAGCAATGAGATATCGGTTGTATAATCCCATCACCAAGAAGATTATATTCAGCAGAGACGTTATCTTTGATGAAAAGGAGACATGGAAGTGGAACCAAGATGATGATTCCAGAGAGGTACGACTCACTCTAGAAGATGATGAAATACTTGAAGAAGTACCGTTGGAGGAACAAAGAACTGAAGAATCGCTGACGCCGTCACCACATACTCCTATATCTGAAGAAATTGAACCAGAACTTTCTCATATACCTCCTCAAAACATTCGAAGCCTTGCAGAAATAGATGAGAGAACAGAACCAATGGAGGAATACGTGGATTTGTATTGTCTCTCGGTAATTGTCACCAGTCCTGTTAGCTTCGAGGAAGCTAAAACTGATGGCATGTGGAAGAAAGTGATAGATGAGGAAATTCTTTCCATCGACACCGTCGAAGGCTATAAGTAAAAAGAAGGCTTTGACTTTGGTGAAGTCATTGCACAGGTTGGACAGCCACCCAGATATAATGCAAAATCATGGGTCGTGAGGAAAACATGTTTAAGGGGGGATGTTGTATATTAAACAGGTTTTTTCTCAAACGGTGCCTACCATCTACTGTTGTGATGGAGGCCAGACGAATTCAATGAAGGCAGCTTGACGTGTGTAGATCCAGATGCTTGGGCGGCACTTACCGCAACCAACCATAGAATTTTATTTTCTATGTTTGATTTTGTTGTGTGTTTTGTATCCCTATAAATTGGGATAGTTGTGTGAGTTGTAATACAAATCCCAGTTCAAGAAATAAATACCGTGTTGGTGCTGCTCCATTTTTGTGTTGCGATCACCGCTAGTGATCTGCGTTCCCGCACGATTGCGTGTGCCGTTGCGAGCGATTCTCGATCAATTTAACCATTTATCATTTTCGGGTACTACACACACACAACATATTTATTTAGCGCGTCATTTATAATTCATAATTCCCAAAATCATAAATTCCAAAATTAGATAAACACATAATATATTTATTTAGTGCTTCAAATCCCACTACATGAAATGCTGCCCGGCAATTAGTCATCAGACAATCAGAAAGATGATGGCCCTATGAAGGCAACCATCAAAGATCTTATTTCGTTGACACACAAAAGCACCCAAAAGATGCAATCCTCGGACGCCTCATTTTACTTTTTCATTCATTTGAGTTTCTCCTCGGTGGTTTCAACGCTGGTGTTGTAGTAGTTGGCGCCGGTGTAGGTGCCACGTTGCGTTTTTGTAGTGCCGATCTTGCCCGTATATAGAGTATCCCTCTGACGGAACGTAAAAGGAAAGTCACACGTACCTTCAGTCGCAGTTAGTTTCACCGTCACCCTAGTCATTTTGGGGACAACAACTTTGTGAACGACTTCGACAAAGGCAGTTGCCGTTTTGGTGTCTCCCCACTCCACAGCCGATGGAGCTTCACCTGACAGCGCGATCTTTCCATTAAAGATGCGCGGGGGGCTGAAATCCGTGGTGGCCTTCATGCCCAACTTCAGCGAGACCTTCGTGTTCCAGGTACTGGTCTTGGTGTCCGTATTGGAAAGCTTCACGTCCATATCGTTGGGATGATAAGTTCTGTTACCGGCGGAACTCTGGGCAAGAACCACCACATGTTCGTTGTAGACCCTTGCAGTAGGGATATCATACATGACATCGCATATGCTCCTCCGCATAACGGGCTCTTCCACGGCAAGTCGCGTCCCCTTGATAGCGGAGGGCGCGGTCACGTTAAGGCAATCAGTATTTCTTTCGCCGTGAGGCGCTGACAGAAGTTGCGGTCGCCCAAGTTGAGAAGGCTTATTGTTTTGGTGTCAACCATGAAAGGTTGAGATTTGGCGCCCATTTTGCGATCAGTAGAATCAGCCTGGATCCAGTTTTCGCGGCTCCTCCAGAATTTGCCCGAAGATACGGACTTGATGCGCATGTTTCCGTCACCCGACGGGAAAATCTCAGCCGTCACGGTCGAGTCGCAGATGTCATTAGCCACAAACTGAAGCGGCTGGCCTTCGATCGAACACAGATATCTGTGGTTGTCACCTTTGAATGCCACAAACTTGGGGAGGATGACCAGCGACTCCCAGTCCAGGACAGTGAAAATGCTACGCTGATCGTCATGAAGTGCGTGATTTGCCAGCACGGGTCGAATGAAAGGCGGCTTATTAATCCGCGACCCGAACGACCCGATTGGAGGTGGACCAACCTGTTGGGGGCGCAACGGAGGTGCGTGGTACCTCAAACACACAAGACCAGAATCAAACGGAGCAACACCATATTTTTAACGTGGTTCGGCAGTATGCCTACATCCACGGGAGAAGGGGCCGTTCTCTATTTATTCTATCCCAATCTCGTCGGAGGTATCACAACACACAAAAATCTTACAGATTACACCACATATTCTCTTACAAACAATGGGAATACAACCCATTTAAATAGACGGAGGGAAACTCATATCTTCTCTGGTTGGTGGGGTGGTTCAACTACCCATTAATCTTCCTCCCGCCGCGGTGCAATCCACCACGTCAGCTGCCAACCATGAGTGACTTGATGCCCACCATGAGAGAATTCGCAGGCGCCTGAGTAGGTGATGCCGTAGACTCCCAAAATGGGAGTGGCCCCCACAAATCTCCCCCTCACGACCAATTTGGGGTAGAAGCTTGACCTGCAGTCTCCTTGCTGGTGTCAAAAAGTTCATCGGCAAAACGAACACGCTTCTTCACGCCAGATGATGTAACACTTCCACCATCTTAACTCGAGCTCGGGGTGACTGCGGTCCCTACCAAATGATACAACCTTTGGGACTCCTTCCCAGTAAACATCACTGCATCCCCATGTGAGACTTCCAACACTACACCTGCTATGGAAATCTTGAACCCTATCGCATCGAGCCTACTCATTGATATCAAGTTCTGTCTCATCCTCGGAACAAATTTCACGTCAGCCAGTTTACGGACTCCTCCTTCGGGTGTCTTCAATTTCACTATCCCGACTCCTCGAACCTTGCATGTTGACCCATCACTAAGTCTCACCGAGTCTAGCACCTGCTGAAAAAAATCAAATGTACCTCTCATCATACATATGTGTGCCGAGCTCCTCGAATCCAGAACCCATCAGTCATCCTTTGGATTTTGAGCCCGCTCGTTCTTCCTCTTTAGAAATCGGCATTCCCGCTTCATGTGCCCGTATCTTTTGCAGTAATGAAACTGCACTTCTTCTCGATCAACTCTCTCATCTGAGTACATGCTTCTCATTGTCACGCAGATTTCATCAGCTGCATATAATCCTGTGATGTTCACATCCTCCTCTTCAACTTTCTTCTTCCTAGCAACGTACTGTTTGCGCTCTCCACAATCGCTTTTATAGTGACCTTTTTTCTCACACCAGAAACACGTGATTTCACTCGGATCACGTCCCCTGGATTTTGGCCGCCATTCTTTACCTCTTGACTGTCGATGTCGGCTCCTCCCACGTTGATCATCTCGCATCGCCACGATTTGTTCGCCTGAATGCGTCGAAGGTCTTCAGAATGCCTCCGAATCTTGAAGCAACGCCATCACATCGTTCAGCTTCAATGTCTCCTTCCCCACGAGCAATGCAGTCACAAGTCCATCAAATGAGCTTGGTAGTGATGACAAAAGCAAAAGCACGTTATCTTCCTCTCAAACCTTCACACCGAGCCCCAATAACTGCGTCAGGATCTTGTTGAATTCGTTGGTGTGATCCAACAAATTCGTTCTCTCATCCATGCGCAACTGGTGCAATTTCTTCTTCAGGAATAATTTGTTGGTGAGCGGCTTCGCCATATACCGTTGCTCCAACTTCTCCCAGATCTCTTTTGGTGATGTCTCGTCCAACACCGAGTACTTTACCTCATTCGCCAGACATAGTCGAATTGTGCTGACGACCCGCATCTCGAGCTCTTCCCAATCATCGACACTAGTTTTCTAGGGCTTTTCTCCGATCAATGGTCTGATCATGCCCTGCTGCACCAAAAGAACATTCACGGTGCTTTTCCACAAGCCGAAATTATTTCGACCATCGAACTTCTGGATATCAAATCTTGGTAGTGCTCCGCCACCCATCATCGTCGTTGTTGCAAAACGCGATCACCACCGTCGATGTCGCACATCTCAATCTCCACCTAATATATTTTGAATTTTCAAAAAATAACCATACGGATGCGTCTGGAACGATCTAAATAGTCAGAATTGACTCCTGGATCGCTGAAATCGGGCACCAATTGACCGAGATATGGTCAAAATACGTTCAACGGTCCAGATCGCTCGCTGACATGGCACTGACGTGTCGCTGACGTGGCACGCCGGAATTCCCGCCCGAATCTTGCCGGGATTGTCACCGGTAGTGTGAACAGTGTCGTCTTCTCTGGCACGGTGGTACTGTTCACTCGCGGGTTTGACCGAACTTTGACCGAACCTACCGGGCTCGTTTTAACTCTGTTTTCATCACCGTTTGCGCCGCTGGAATCGTCTCGCCGTCCTCCTCCCGAATCTGGCCGCGGAAAAATTTTCTGACCACTTTCAATTTTCTGGTCACTGGAAAATTCGCTGCCACCACGCCATCTCACCTCTGTTCGCTCCGACTCGCCTCTGATACCACTTTTTGGGGCGCAACGGAGGTGCGTGGTACCTCAAACACACAAAACCAGAAGCAAACAGAGCAACACCAGATTTTTAACATGGTTCGGCAGTATGCCTACATCCATGGGAGAAGGGGCCGTTCTCTATTTATTCTCTCCGAATCTTGTCAGAGGTATCACAACACACACAAATCTTACAGATTACACCACATATTCTCTTAAAACAATGGGAATACAACCCATTTAAATAGACAGAGGGAAACCCATATCTTCTCCGGTTGGTGGGGTGGTTCAGCTACTCATGAATCTTCCTCCCACCGCCTGCTGAAGTCCACCACATCGGATGCCAACCATCAGTGACCTGCTGTCCACCATGAGAGATTCCGCAACCGCCTAAGTAGGTGCTGCCATCAAAGGAGACTCCCAAAATGGGAGTGGCCCCCACAGAACCGGACCGTTTTCCTGTCAGATTCTTCATTTTGGGGCCTGAACAACATGCACGTCTCCTTGGTTCAGTCGTTGTCTGGCTTGGGGGCAGTCGCGGCGATCCAGTACTGTTGCTCTGGGTTTTTGGTGATGGAAATATTTTTGGTGAGGACCCAATACCTGTTGTTCTGACAACACCTGATGTGCACCGTGATATCTGTGCTGGATGTCTCCACTTGGAACTTCCCAAATGGACTCACCGCCTCTGATTTGGTGAAGGTGAGGTACCCATTGGCCTTATTGTTGGAGGCATCATGAATGTATCCCTTATAGTTCTTATCATGGGACTTGAGCACGATGATGTGCGGCAATGCCGTGGCGGCCATTCTCACCACTACAACGCAGCCTTCGACTACCGACTGTGGACAACCCCTCCACCACCCACAATTGATGCGCGTAATTTTTTATTCCTGTTTTCGGGCGCATGTGAAACATGAGTCATTCTTTTTGGTTCCTGTTTGCAGCCACGTGAGGTGCATCTGAAACACGAGTCTTTCTTTTTCATTCCTGTTCGATGCATTTTGGTGCATGTGAAACACGACTACTTCTTTTCAGTTCCTGTTTGATGCCTTTCAGCGATAATTGGGTGGCGCCGACACCATTGGCCCCAAGATTTATAGAAAGTAGCGGGGATGACAAGAATCAAAACTGGTCTTATTTCTAATAACCTCCTCGACTTGACACTAAGTTGGAATGTAATTTCAATTCAAAATTAGTAATATTTTTTTATCTGTTATTGGCATTTTTTGATGTTTTGATCCCAAACTGGCATGGTTTTGGCCCTCAATGTTATTTTCCAATTATATCACTATGTAGGTAAAGAGTTTTTTTATACATTTTTTGGAAAAAAAAATTAACGACATAGGTTATATTTTTTATAAAAAAAATACTCCTCGAAGGCGACATCGACGATGCCACCTTCCATCCCCCCCACCGCTTTGGGTCCAGATCGATGACATGACAAAAGAAGTGGTGGGGGGGGGGGATGCCACCTTTCTCCACTGGGTAAGGCGGAAGGTGGCACCGCCTTTGGCCTCACGCATAATAGAAAGGCGGCATCGGCGATTCCGTCTTTGCCTCAACTCCCTATAAAAGGGCACCCCCCATTCTCCTCACTTGATTTTCCCCTCATCTCTCCTAAATCCACTACTTCTCTCTATAAAAAAAAATCATTTTCCATGCAGTGGAGTCGGTGGTCCAAAAGAAGGAGGTTTTCTGCAAAGCATCATTTAGAGGTATTTTTTTATTTAATTTAATGTTTTTTTATTTATTTAATTGAATTATTTGTAGTTTTAAATATTTCATTTTTTAAGTAGTTTAGTTATTTCTAAATATTTTGTTTATTAGGTTGTTTAATGTTTTATATATAGTTTGGAATTATTATTATTATTGGTAATGATTAAGTATATATTAAGTATAGATTAAGTACAAATTAAGTATAGATTAACTTAGGATTAACATAGGATTAAGTATTGTAAAATTTTGGTAGCATAAAGATTATGTGGTTATCTAAGCAATCAAATCTCTGTCTGGATACAAACAAGTGGATGTGGCTCTGAAACAGATGTACCTAGGAGTGAAAACCCCGACAAGGAGTTTCTGGCTTGACCAAGAGTATCTTGATACACGACAACGGGTCTTGCTGCACTCTAGGTTTGACACTCCTGGGGGATATGGTTAAGATGATTCATATTTTCTTTATAAACTACTAAAATACCAAAGAAAAGAAAAATCAAATCAATATTTTTATTAATGATAAAATGATAATTACGATGTTATAGAATGAAATAAGGACAAAAGCATTAACAAATGAAAGTTATTATTAATAATTAAAGATGTTATGTATTAAGTAGTTTAATTAGTTATATATAGTTTAGAATAATACTTATTATTAGTAATGATTAATTATAGATTAATTAAAGATAACTTTGGATTAAAAATGAATACATATGATTAGTTATTTATAATCAACTAATGAATATAATATGATTAATGATTAAAGAATAACTTAATAATGATTAACTAGTGATTAAAGAATGATTGAATAGTTAAAAACTGTACTAAGACAATCTATTGATAAAATGACAATTATGATTATATAAAATGAAATGGAGAAGAAAATGTTTTAAAAAGTTAGTATAGAAAAGATTATATAGTTTAGAAATAATAGTTATTATTAGCAATGATTAATTATATAATAATTAATAAATAACATAGGATTAAAACATGAATCCATTTAATGATTAGCATATGTTAGGGTATAAAAAGGAATCCTAAAATTTCATTCTAATAAATATTATACGGCCAACCATCATTGATAATATTTGTTACACTATCATAATTTTGATAAAAGAAACATTTTTGACGTAGAGAGTCATGTTTGCATGTGTGTACTGCTATAAAGAGGTTATTCAAACTGAGCAAGGAGCTTCTTATAGTACACAACAAATAATAGTGGTTAGTTCAACTCATTGTGTAACCATAAGTGAATTTCAAGAGAAAATTCATGATTCCTTAAATCTGGGACCCGATCAAGAGATCAAGTCTATGAGCTATAGACATTTTCAATTCCCAGCAACACTAGGGCATCTAGCTTGTCCGTTGGTTGCTGACGCGCAGTGGGTCCAAGCAATTAATTTATTTTCTCAACGGTCATATGGTACCATGATGGAGTTATATATTGATGTTTCTACTATACAACAATAATTCCCAATTGTACAAAGAAGTAAACTTACTAGAGTGGTTGAAGACAGTCCGCCCCATGAAATTGAGCCTATTCCAAATGATTCAGAAGAGGAAAACCTAAATGATCTCCCTGATATACATGTTTATCCGACTTCCAATGAGGTGTTTTGTAATGACGGATCAGATAGTGACAACCGTTCTGATGAGGAGGGACTAGGGGAAGTTAGAGAGGAGGTTTCGAGAAATGCATTATATTTACATCAACATCGACTTACAATAAATCATCCACCACTCCTTGCATCTTGGTCATAAGTAATGACACATGTGCCTGAATTCGAAAATAATGTTCTCACACCGGCAACTGAGTTCCCCGAAGTTGTACCAGATAGGTTTAGTGAGTTGGAAAAAACGTTATAAGTTAGAAGGAATTTTTCAAGTAAAGATGCATTAAAAAGCATGCTAAAGAGATTTCACATTAAAAGGCACTACAGCTATATAGTTCACAAATAATGTTTTAGTAAATATGTCATACGGTGCGAGAAGTATGGGGATGATTTTAGATTTCTCTTAAGGGTGATTACAAACATTACATTTGGAGGTTGGAGAATCTCGAGGATTGAGGAGCTCATACTTGCATTCAGCCAAGCCTGACACAAAATCATACCTCATTGGATGCAGAATTTTTGTCATCTATTGTTGTTGAGATGATTAGGACATGCCGAAATGTTCTGATATCCCTTGTGTAAGAGAAGATACAACAAAAATTTGATTATAAGATTTCCTATAATAAGGCATGGATGACGAAACTAAAGGCAATTGTGAAGGTCTATGGTTATTGGGATGACTCATATCGGGTGTTTCCGTAATTTCTAGCTATACTGAGGAATCATAACCAAGTTGTCTTCCATATTTATACAAACTAACATGTGTCTCATGATAACCAACTTGATCCATCTCATGTTCAATTTTATCGGTTGTTCTGGGCATTCCTCCCCTGTATCTCCGCATTTCCTTTCAGCAAATAGTTCATTCAGATTGATGGAACATTTATATATAGAAAATACAAGGATGTATTGTTGATTGCGACAACATAAGATGGAAACCGTTAACCTCTTCCACATTCCTTTTCAATTGTATATAATGAAAACTATGAATCATGGAGTTGGTTTCTGGCATGTATCAGCAACCATTTCACCAACATTAGGGCTATTTGTTTGATATCTGATCGCCATCGGGCAATTAATGAGGTAATCAGTGTAGATCTTGATACATGGAGATACCCAAATGCACATCATCAGTTCTGCATTAAACACATTTCTAGCAATTTACATAAAAAATTCCACAACGAACCGATGAATAAGTCAGTCACGAGGCTTGGTACACATTGTATTTGTTATTTTTTACGATTTCAACCTAAATATAAAATCAAATTATGTGAAATATCATCTATTCTATGTATCATATGAGTCAGATCAACGGATGTTTAAAGAACATTTTGAAAAAATCCTCTAGGTTAATGAAGAAGTTTATGATTATATGATGCAGATTCCAAAAGAAAAATGGACATTGGTATATGATGGGGGGAAGAGGTACGGACACATGACCACAAACATTGTGGAGTGCATCGGTGGTGTCTTCAAAATGATTCATAAACTACCTATAAACGCCCTAGTTTAGGAGACATTATATCGATATGTAAATTACTTTGTTGATAGAAAAAAACTAGCATCAGATAGAATACAACAGGGGATAAGGTACAGAAGACACTTTCAATGAGAGATTGAAAAGAATATTTTAAGAAGTTTATGGTTATAGTGGGAGAGAACATAATCATGGAAAATCATTCCTTGGATGACTAAATCATCAAACCTTCTTCAATGAAACCTCGTGTTTATCCTAGGTCATTCATAATTGTTATCAAAACAAGATGATGTTATCCTTTACTTGGAATTTTTCCCAGGGTTGTCATAGATGTTAGCACATCCTAGTATCATATGGTTAACTAAACCTTGATTATATAAAAACTATAGTGACAATTATTTTTCATAAAAATATATAAATTCTAAGTAGAATAATGTTCATTAAATAATAGAATGATCTATTCCATAATCATACCGGTCTAGTGACTTTGGAAACATAGACACATAAACAACTTGTTTATAATGGATCTATATAGTCTCAAAAAAAATCTTCATATCTACCACCCATATTAGACATATCATTTTTCAATTTTCTCAAAATTAGGCACATATTTAGGGTCATCTTTCCCATATCAAGTGTTTTAAATGAGTTTAATTTTTTTACTAAATCACATTTCTTGGCCATTTCCATTCAATATATTCTCACATATCCATCAAGAAATGGTATTACAGTACAAACCTTATACATTACATTATTTTACAAAGATAATTTTATTAATTAAATTCTTTCACAACATATTTCTTGGATTAAAATACACAAGAATAGGAATCATATGTGGGGAAATTCTTAAATTTTGTTTTTACCATTATCTATTTTTTTCTCCATTTTCCTCTTGTTATCTTTATTTCATTCAAAACCAAAAGACTTGGAGAATTATTTTTCTTTTGGTAAAAATAACTTCATAAAGAAATTTGAATAAACATGGCATGTCTTTCATTCTACAAGTCATAACATTATGCTGAACATAACATTATATTTACATTTTACACTTACGACTCATTTCATTTGTTTATATGCAGATGGATAATACCATACTACTCGTTCAATAACATACCCATATTTCCCAGGTCGTGTTAGAGGGTGGTGCGAATCGATCGATCAGGGTGCATTGAGCATACCATTTTCATCATAGGGAGCCTCCACATGCCATTAGACCATACTAGCGCTGTGTTGGCTTCTATGGCCTTTCCATATCCGATTTCACATTTGTAGACCATTACCTACTTGCTACCCTCATTGAAAGGTGGAGACTAGAGACACACACATTACACCTGCCTGAAGGAGAGATGACCATCATCCTCTAGGATTTGGAAGTGCTTCTCGATCTTCCTATCTAGGGGAGACCGGTTATTGGACCCACTCATGCATCTTGGACAGACCTTGCTCAGTGCTTGTTAGGCGTTGACATTTTTTCCGACCGTAGGGCTACAGATGGAGCATCCATATCTATTCTTTGGTTGGAGGCATAGATTCCACATTTACATGATGATGCTGATGAGAAGACTGTCATGCGTTATTCCCATGCATATATATTACGGCTCATTGGTGGGACCATGTGTACTAATCACTCAGGGATGCATGTGCACATGATGTATCTACCCCTACTAGAGGACTTCGATCGGGCCTAGACGTACAACTGGGGACCATCTTTCTTGACATACACGTAGAGAGAATTATGCAAGCTATCCCACAGGGACCACACAAGTATTAAGGGATGCGTCATTCTTAATCAGATGTGGGCATGGGAGCGCATCCCGACATTCCACCCTTATCTTGTCGGTCCATCGATTGAGATGGTGGTGATGCATGATGCTCCACGTGGAAGCTGGTATGATCAATCATCTCTATTGGTTTCTGATGCTACTAGGAGTTATTGGCTTTAATTTCTCATTATTTGTCACTATCGATGATGTATTTTATAGGTGGTGTTAGCGAAACAATTTCGACGCGGTTCTGATACACCATTTGGGCGTATATCGGCTCAAGTTGGACTGTCTATTACCTGGTCAGGTATGTATATACAATCTATCACTGTCTAAAAATTTTAATAATAGAATAAATTTTGGTTTTTAGTTAGGAGTTTTTTTGACAAAGTCACATGTCATTTCAGATTTCATGGCTTCCATACTGGAGTATTATGGATCAGTTGTCAGCATACTGTAATGTTGGGCTTGAGGATTCTATGGCTGTAGTGCCCATCATTCACTTCTATATTATTGAGTGGCAGTAGCTTGGCAGAGTCATGCTCCAGTTTTTCTGTGTTCAGCCGATTCCATTACCGTCAAGACAGAAAAAGGAGTTTCGTGAGTTGAAGCTGATAGGGAGGCAAGATGAGGACTGGGATCGAGTACATGCCCGCTTTATCGACTGCTGGAATAAACATGTAGAGTTTTGTATTCAGGGTGTACCTATGAATCGATTCTTTCTTTTGGAGTAGGTTGAGTATGATCCATGGTATAGACTGAAGTCTATACTGTATCTTACCCGACATGGTAGATAGATGAAGAGGAAGGTAAGTCAATAAATTTCCATTAGTTTGTTTATTGAACTATTTTCTAATTCAGTTTGAATCTCTTTACTGGGCAGTCACATAGATCAGCTTGTTCGCAAGAGTAATGAAGAGGAGGAGGAGGTCTTTAGTCGGACAATCGTCCATGCTGCAATGCTAGTGGTGAGGGTATCTTTTCATGCGCTTTCCGAGATCATCTTTGAGGGTCTGGCCCAAAGAGAGGAGGTTCCTGCCCCATAGGAACATCCTGAAGCTACTTCTGGTGCTGAGGAGCCATAACCATGGTGATGTAGACAACGTCGTGATGCACGTGAGGCCTCACCTATTCCATAGGCAGAGGCTATCCATCTAGTAGTCCAGGATCATCCGATTTAGGATGTGCCTCAGGTGGCATGAGATCCGTCTTTCTTGATAGTATATCTGCAGTTCTCTCCATCTTGGGGTCATGATCTGTTGCAGCCTTGCGGTCCAGATCCATCACATCCTTGAGGTCTAGATCCATCATAGCCTTGGGGTCCAGATCCATCACAGTCTTGGGGTATATCTCCATCGCAGGCTTGGTTCCCCACTGTGATGATTGTAGGTCCTTCTACCACCCTAGTGGGAGAAGGATCCAGAGGGCAGTACAAGATGCAGTTGACAACTCCTCCCACTGACACACAGATAAAGGATGTGACAGTCAATGTTCTAGTGCCCAAGGATCATCCCCCTTCAGGTCATCAGACTCCACTGCACACTCGACGTATACGTCCTATTCGCAGACCACCATGTGGGATGGAATCGCCTCGCCATAGACATAGACATTGATTTTACATATTCATTTATATGTTTTATATATACTAAAATGAAAATACTATTGTTAATATTAGGCCTTCTTATATGTTTATCTAGTATTTCAGTTTTCATTTATATTTTAGGCTTAGCTTATATTTGATAGCTTTCAAAGTCAACTATTTGAAACATAGGAATAATTATTAAATTTCAAGTAAATAACTTTAAAATCTTATAAAATATACAGTATAAAAACAATGTAAATAAAATTTAAAATCTAGTCTAAAAATATAAAATGTTTTTTAAAATAAAGAGTTTTATAAATAAAATAAATAAATGATAATGAATGAAATGTAAGAAAAGTAACTCAGAAGTGAGAGCGAAAAAAATGAATGTCGAGGAGGGTCCTAAGCCACCTACTTGACTTTGGAAGCCTATAAAATATAAACTATAAGACCCATATATATAAAAATTAAAAATTCAACTACTTATTATATATTTAATCAATGTTTAAATTTTCATTCATATCAGTCTTATAGTTTATATTATATAGGATAGCAAAGTCACGTACTTGAAACATTTTTAGGTTTCAAGTAGGTGGATTAGAAATCTTATAAATTATTTTTCATCAACATTTTTTAAGAAATTATTTTTATTTTTTAATACTTGTTATATGTTTAATCAATTTTTAAAATTTCATTCATATCGGTCTTATAGTTTATATTTTATAGGCTAATAAAGGCACGTACTTGAAACATTTTTATGTTTTAAGTAGGTGGATTAGAAAAATTATAAATTATTTTTTATCAACATTTTTTTAGAAATTATTTTTATTTTCAACTACTTATTATATTCTTAACCAATGTTTAAAATTTCATTAATATCAGTCTTATAGTTTATATTATATAGGCTAGCAAATTCACATACTTGAAACATTTTTAAGTTTCAAGTAGTTGGATTAGAACACTTATAAATTATTTTTCATCAACATTTTTTAAGAAATTATTTTTATTTTTGACTACTTGTTAAATGTTTAATCAATGTTTAAAATTTCATTCATATCGGTCTTATAGTTTATATTTTATAGGTTAAAAAAGTCACGTACTTGAATTAAAGATAAATCATGTTGAAAATTCTTTTTTATTTATATATATATATATAACCATAAGAAAATAATAATAAAACATTAAAATTTTAAATATATAAAAAATAATAATTAAAATAGAAAAAAATTATTTTTTAGAGCAAAGACAACATCATCGATGCTATCTTTAAGGCATATTTAAAAAAAATCTATGTTTTTTTTAGAAAGCGTATAAAAAAACTCGTAGGTGGAACATAATTTCAAATAAAAAAATAATTTCCACATAAAACATGGAAGAGTGTTAGTAGTTGTATCCCTATCACTCAAAACCACCCGATAAAAACACATTTAAAAAAATTACACTACAAATGTTACATTAAACATAAAATTAAAAATAATTTAAATTTATATTTTAAATAAAAATATTACATTTGTGGAGGTCACTCACAATTAAGGGAAGAAATCAACAGATGAATTCATTGGTTGACAACAACTCCAACAGACAACTTTATCCTTGATTAGAAGCCAACCCAGCCAACACAACAGACCTACACCATATGACATGTAAGAATTAAAGGGTGATGAACCAACCCTTGACGTTGCAGAATACTTCCTGTATTTAATGAGACTCAATCCCATGAATTTGTAATCTAAAAAGCTGTAATAACACTTGTAATGTCCCAAAATTTCTGTATAATTTTTTTTGTTATATGGAATTTTTTCCAGACCAGGAACTGAGAAGACATGTGATTCCAAGACCTGGATTGCCAGAAATGATCCGTCGAAAAATGCTAAGATTTAAATAGAGTACGTGAGAAGTTTTCCTAAAAAACTAGAATAACTCTTAAATGGTTTCCCGGATCAAAAAACTGAGGGCACCGTTGCATTCATGATGACAGGTTTATCCTAGGCACGAATTAAGTTTAGTTGGCACAAGCCTCCAGTGAGAAAACCTGAAAATGGCATAACCATAAATAAAATAATTAAATAAAATTATTTTATTTTTCAAATGCTTATAACCCACGAACGATGACTCAGATTAAAATTCTGAGACAACCACTGAGCTCGTGAGGGTATGCTTTCCTTAGGAAGATCCTAACATTGGTCAGCGTAGGCCAACAATGGAAGTTAGTTTTTGGTCGTAAATAAAATAATTAACAATTATTTTATTGTCAAATCCTTATAACTCCTAAATGGGAACTTGGATTGGAAATTTGAGAGTAATGTTGAGCTGATAAGGGAGTGTTCCCCTCAGGCAGAGCCAAACCTTGACCGACGCGGGACGAGGGTGAAAGTTAATTTTTAAAATTTTTTTAGGGTTCATTTAAATGAACGTGCGAGTGGGTTTTTTCTAACTTTTGAATCGGTGCTTGAATCGAAAATCTGAGGGCACTGTTGAACTCGAAACGCCATGATTCATCTAGAAATGACTTAACTTCATCTGACAAGGGTTGAGCAGAAATGTTATTTTTTTTGGAATTTTTGAGAAAAATAATAATATAATTTAAAAGAATTGTTTTATTTATTTCTCACTGCTAAGTGGCAGATGACGACGTTGTAGAGAAATGATGAGGTGGTGACGAGGCACATTAATGGAGGGCCAATAATAGCTCGTTGAAACTGCGACACTATTATTTTTTAAGGACTCATTAAATGTGGCCCATTTAATGAGCATCAATTAATGGATGCAACGTCACAACATTTTTATTTGTTTTTATTAAACCAACATGTGGGAAAATGGGGAATTAAAACTGCAGAGATTCTATGATGAACCACCGACAGTTTTCCACCCCAATGAAGAATGACGAATGTCAGTGAGACTTCATCGTCTTCGACGTGCCTCGAAGAACAGATCCGGAAGCGACATCGACATCGTGAAACCTCGAGGAAGAATGCTTCAGCATCGAACATCATCAAGGTAGGGGGTTGTTTAATTTTTAAAGTTCTTCCCCGCACTTCTTTTTCTAGAAATGACGAATACAGATCAACCCACGAACAAGTTGATATGCGATTCATGCGTTTATGCGGGAGGGTGACTTTTCTTGGGGATTTATCATTTCGGATTCAAACCTTACATGAAATTATTTAACTTCAACCCTCGAACCTCCCCCTTGATTTAAACCACTAACGTGGAGGGCCCGGGATGACATGAACAAGGCCCGAGCACCTCCGCTCATGCGTTATTGGTGGCTACATTCTCAAAGTGGATAAAATTTGATTCTAGGGATTGAGTAGGGATAGTGGCGACTCGAGAGGCCTGTAGGTGCAGACAGATCGGAAGACAGACCACCATAGCAACTCTGGTGGCCCACGGCCCCATTGGAATGGTGGTGGCCGGCCCACGCTGGCTGGATGAAGGGGGAGGCACCACCTGGTGCTGCTGCATCAGCAGAAGTGGCCGACCCTCTTCGTCCACGCTGGAGGGCGATGACACGCCCATTGGCGGGCCGCCACGGCCGGAGGTCGTGGCCAAACAGCTACGGAGGTGGGATTCACAACGCCAAGCGGGTGTCGCATGGACGGGGGTGGCCCGCGTCCGAGCCACCTGAGTGGTTTGAGCCACGGTCTGTCGACTGCGGCTAAAGGGGCCCCCACATCTGCGGGGCCAGCTGGAGCTAGACGCGGCTCGGCTGCCATGTCCTGGCTAGATGGCGCATTGCCAGTCCACCCCCTGGCAGAACGGGTTAAGGCTGGCGAGCCATGCCCCCAGCCCAGCAGGCCGCGCCCCCCAACCCTGCAGTCTGGTCTCGCGGCCTAGTGGGATGGACCCATGCTGGCGGGCCAGACCCACGCCGTTCGGGCTGGGCCGAACTAGACTGGGTTGTCGAGAGACCCGGTGGGCTGGACCCTCGGCCAAACCGGGCCAAGTCCAGCGAGGCCTATTTGGCCTGGCCCACTGGCTAGGCTGAACCAGACCGACCCCGACCTGAACCAGGTCCGATCGCATCCATATAATTAAACCGAGGTATGTGGGACCCTTGGGCCGAGTTGGTCGGGTCGGTCCGACCAGGTCGGACCTGGCCCCATCTCAACCGGTCCCCTGTATACTAAAACGCCCGTATCTTGCAAACCGTGCGTCCGATTGGCGAGCCGTTTACGGCTTTGGGACCCTATTGGCAAGGAAAATAATTTGGCATGATTTGTGGTGACTTTCATGGATATTGAGATGCAACAAGTGTCTTGAGGAATGGTTCTCCCAACCACGCTACGTACAGAACCCTGTGGTCGGTAGAGACCAGATGACTAGCCGATATAACTCAAAGTGATTGTTTTCATTTTAAATTGACATTTTAATAAAAAAGAACATGACATAATCAAAACAAATAAAAAGAATTTTTATTGTTTGTATACATTAGTACATTGATTTTGAAGTCATTTTTGAAAAGTATGAATCAACCTCTCATCAATCCAACGCATGATGCGACCGGTATGACTCAAAGTGTGACTGTATTTCAAATTGACATTTGAGTTTGAAACACATGTCACATACTCAAAGCTGAGAAAAAAATTCAGATTGTTTTAATACTTTAGGAAAACAATCCATAAATTATTTTTGATGTGTAAAAATCATCCTCACCTCAATTCGATACATAGTGTGCCCCAGTATGACTCAAAGTGTATGTTTTTAGTTTAAAATTGTTATTTTAGTTCAAAACAGGTGTCACTCACTGAAAAACGAGTTAACATGCTTGGATTTGCTGGATACTTTAGTAAATTTTTTCATAATACATTTTTTTATGTTTAGGAATCAGTCTCACATAAAAAAAAACATGATGTGATCGATATGACTCAAAGTGCGTGTTTTCAATTTAAATTAACATTTTAGTAAAAATGTCATGTAACAAACTAAAAAATGATAAAACTCATTTTTATTGTTTTGATACTTTAGAACAATGATACGTATGTCATTTTTGATGTGTAGGAATAAACCACGCATCAATCTGATGCACAATGTTGCTGTTATGAATTCAAGTGAGTCGTTTTATTTAAAGTTGAAATTTTAGTTCAAAACACACATCACAAACTCAAAACTGATCAAATGAATTTGGATTATTTTTATACTTTATGAAAACAATCCATATGTAAATTTTGAGGTGTAGGAAATAGCTGCACTTTTATCTGATACAATGTGTGCCCGGTATGACTCAATGTGTCTATTATCTATTTAAAATTGATATTTTAGTTCAAAACATGTGTCACTCACTAAGAACAAAGAAAAATTGCATGAATTTTCTTAATATTTTAAAAACATGATTCATAATTCATTTTTTACATGTAGGAATCATTCTCACATCAAACTGACACATGATGTGACTGGTATGACTCAATTTTTGTGTTTTCAGTTTAAAATGGCATTTTAGTAAAAATGATAGGTGACATGTTCAAAACCAATAATATGCATTCATATTGATTTGATATATTAAGATAATAATCCTTAATTCATTTATGATGTGTTGGAATCAACAACACATATATCTTATGAACCGTGTGATCGGTATGACTCCAAATGTGTCTTTTTATTTTAAATTGACGTCTTAGTTCGAAAAACACATCACATACTCAAAACCAAGAAAACGCATTCATATTATTTTTATACTTTAGGGAAATGATCTATAAGACATTTGTGACATGTAAGAATATGTTTCACGTCAATTTGATACACAATATTCCTAGTACGACTCAAACTATGTATTTATTAATTTAAAAAAGATATTTTAGTTCAAAACACAATTGACATACTCAGAAACAAGAAAAAACATGTTTTATTGTTTTGATACATTAAGAAAATAATCTATAATTAATTTGTGATGTGTAGGAATAATATGCACCTATATCTGATACACAGTGTGACTAGTATGAATCAAATTGTGTGGTTTTAGTTTTAAAATGACATTTTATTGATATATTCTTTTATATTTATGTTTAATTTATTTCAGTATAGTATTACTAACATAATAATTATTTTCTTTTACTGGTTTATTCTTTTTATCGAATTGAGATGGTTTTTTCAGCAACTGATACTATGATCTGGATTTTTTTAGAGGGGTTTGGGTGCCAAATATAATGAAACATTGATGTTTTTGAAAGTTTTTGTTAAATTATACTTGCTAATGTAAATGCACAAAAAAATGTTTTAAATGTATATAATTTAGTTTTTTTCTTATATTTTTGATGTAATTTTTATTTCAATTATATTATAAATTTTCCATCTATATATATTTGTTGTTGCGGTGTGCTATAATTTTAACATCACATTGCAGTTGTATATCCTTTATCAACTCTATTTCTAACATTGATAAAATGATCTTTTATCAGTGTTAGAAAATCACTGATAAAGGGAGGCCCATTTTAACAATGCTTAGGAAAATGATGCTTGTCACATTTTTAAAGGATTTTTCTAGTGTTTTCTATAGACCAATATGTATTCATGGTTCAAATACAAGCAATGAAGGGCCCTAGACCTAAGGAAGATGATAGTTAATGAGTGGAGGTTAAAACTACCATGAAAAATGAGAGCAGTAGATATGAGGCTACAACACTTGTGGAATCTAAAAATGATGTTTACAGTGGTAGTAGGGGCCCCTTACACTGAGCATACTGAACCTGTGTTCTCTAAGGGATATGGGTAATTTAATTTCTTTTTTATGATTAAATATATTAATACACCACACTTTATCAAGTTCTATGTTGAAATTATGGAAAAGGAAATAAAAGGAGTCAAGTCAACATCATCTCCTCGTGTAAGTTTTGATCTTGTTGTAGAGTTTGGGACTACTAAGGTTGTTGTGGAGATAGAGGATGTGGATGGATGTGCGGGTAGTAGGACACTTGGAGTTGTTGTAACTTCGACTAGAACTTTGGGATGCTCCCAGGTTGTTGGTGCTGAAAAGGTATCTCCTAATGTGGGAGAGAAGGATAAAGCTTCCTTCCAGGCCTTTCTTGGAGATGATGTGCCAAAACAAGATGTATATGGAGACAAAGAACATCACCCTTTGACTAATGTTTATTGTATTGATCTTGATCCTGAGAATAATTGTGGGGAGATAGTCTCAAATACATAGTAAAAAAGAGAAAAAGGTTATAGTATTGCAAAAAAGCATGACTCATCAGACATGGAAGAATGGACTCCATTGTTGCATCCTCCCTGTCACGAACCAGCCCGGGGTGAACCTGAACCGGTCACCTGAACCGGCTCGCGGAAAGTCCCGAGGGGCATTCCCGATCCCCCCGGGATGACAACTAGTGTCGGGCATCAAAGTTAAAACATTGGGAACTATTTGGCCCAAAAAAGATAAATAAGTAAATAAGAATAAACAGAACAAAAGAACTAAACTCTAGCAGTGGAAAGAAAAAAAACCAAACAGTAGACGTACCTCCATGTGACCCTTCGGTCATCTCCCAACCAAGGCCAACATTTCTCCCAAAATGAGAAACTCAGCCAAGAAAACTTGAACGAGGGAAACCTGTGACTGAAATGATAAAAAATTGGCATGAGCATTAAAAATGCTCAGTAGGGATGCAAAAGTAAACCAAAAAATCCAACCAAGGCCACTTTCCAGAAATAATCCCAAAAACACTAGTTAGCACATACAAATATAGAAAAAATAGGGTTTTCATATTCTAAAGGAAAAAGGATCCTGATTTTCCATTTCAAAAACCAACACACGCCACAACCCGTTTTCCCCAAAACAATGCATTTCTTGAAAACTGAATTTCAAATCCATGTTTATCACATTTATGGAAAAGAAGAACAATTAATAAGTAAATTCTAGAAACCAAGTGCAAGTAAAAGTAAACAAGAAGATATAAGCAATAACCATGGGTGATCCTAAACATCCCTAGAAAACCCCTGGATGTACTCGGTTTCAGACTACCTGCCGGTGTGGTACTCCATAGTCAATAACCAACTGGTCGCCCTAATAGCCAACCAGTGGCACATCCCTCCTAGCCTGTCTATGACTCTAGGGGATACTAACCCGTCTAATCAAGGCTAGCAAGAAACTGTCACTCGATAATCTATAAGATGCCCAGGAACCCATGGTGATTTTGATAATACTGTGTGAGTAGGAGGCCCTCGCACGCGTGACTCATCTCACCGCACCTTCCAACCCCTTACACGGACACCACCACACGATAACCCTCGATGGGAAGTCCCCCTGTAGAGATTCCCACAAATATGTATATATGAAATTCTTTCACATTCAACAAGGTGCCAACCGGGCCTTCATAGCATGTGTAGTTTCAAAACATTTCGTAATGAGTTAAGTTGCCAATAGGGCACACACACTTTTCTCAAAAGTCAGTACAAACACCCCATTAAAAACCCAATACCGAACGGGCCTTCAAACCGAACAACCATTCAACTCACACCAAAGGCCAACCGGGCCAACTTCTTTTCATCCCTCTTTGAAACACCAAACCATTTCATCAAAAACCTATCTTTAAGAAAATATAGTTTTTATGTGTCATTTTCATTTGGTGGCACATCCATGTGAGCACCTAGTGCTCCCATGGATGTGCCAACATTCAACGGAACATCTAGTTTTTTGAAGAATCACATTAGAAACCATTTTTGTAAAACACTTAGCATTGAAACCAAACCCAATTATTTCAGAACACTTTATAAAAGCAAACTGCATTTTTCAAACCAACCACCCTTTCCAAAAATTTTCTAAAACAACCTATTGGTTCATCATTTTGTCAAACAAACACACCAAACCAAATCTTACATTTTATAAACACAATAAGTATCAATTACAACCAAACACATCACAAGGCACTCAATTTAACTCTACCAAGAACCTATTCATTGTATATAAACCAACATCAAAAGCCACTTTCAGAAATTTAAAACAATGATACAACTATGTCAGATGATTTTCATAAACACAACAGAAATGAAATGATATAAAAGAATTAATTGAAAAAATTAAAGTGCTCAAGGTTTGAATCAGAAAGGGGAATGGTTGGAACCACCTACCTCGGTTAACCTATGTCCAAAACGCACGCTCTTCAAGCGGTAACCATCTTCACACGTCACACAGTCGTGCACATGTGTCTTTGATGTGCATACACACACACACAGATATATATATATATATATGTATTACATATATACACCATACACCTATATACCATAGGTATACATATCCCGCAACGCAAATAGCGAGACATTGCTAAATTAATAATTCATGTAGAGCCAACTCTGGACCAAATAAAGTCCTCAAGGGTCCACAACTCAATTTCACATTTAAATTGGCGTAAGAATATATAACAATGTATAAATATATCCTTACCCAAATATCGGTGATAAACGTAGTCGCGCTCACCCGCGGTTGTCGGATCATGATCCAACGGTCCTGACAAGCTGCTCACACAACCTTGAACATATAAACATGTCCCCACATTAAACCCAAAATAAAGCGGCACTGACTAATGCACCTCTCAGTAAAAACCACAGAATCAAAAATATAAATATGACCCAAAAAAAATAAAGTGTGTGACAAAGCAAGGGATTAAAAACATCACCTAGGACAACGGTGGTGTTCATGAGAACACGGTAAGGCAAGGTTGCACACCAAAATAATTATCCGTACTACAAATAAAATAGAATGAATTCAAAACACAATAACGATAATAAAATAAATGAGTACGTGATACTAAAACTCACTTTGGATTGTGGCGGTGAACCTAGAAAACATACGACAAGCCGATATCTCATCCAAATAATTATCCTCACTTCAAATAAAATATTAGGACTTCATAACAAAACAACGACACTAAATTAAAAGTGTAAAACACAAAAAGAGACATCAAGGTTTAGTTAAATTGAAGGAAACACCAAATTAGAATGAGATGCAAACCGTGGTTTGACAAAGAGGGGAGACACAGCCTTATGAGAGTAGGGTAGAGGCGCTGTTCGGGGTCGCACTGCAGAGAAGGGATAGCAGGTCGCGGTGTGCCTCATCAGGAGGGAGGTATGGATGCTATGCCAAAGAGGAAGGAGATGCTCGCGCCTTCTGTCCGGATCGCGCTTCCTGGGTTACGCAACAGGGAGGGGTAACCATAGGAGGGTCCGGCCATGGGGAGGGGGGAGAGGGAGGAGCACCGGTGACCGGTGAATGGACGACGACAGTTCTCCAGACCAGATCCAGACAGGAGGGGGCGGCACCGACGCGGTCGGGTGAGCGAGCAGGGGATGGGCCGACGACGGGCTGGTGGAGGCAGACAATGAGGAGGCGGTGAGAGGGCCGATGAGGCGGAGGAAGTCGGTGGCCGGAGCGCTGGGATGCGGCCGGTGCAGGGCTGTAGCGTGTAGGAGCGGACCAGGGGGGGCGCGCCGCCTGGCTGGGTAGATTAGGTTTCCATTTTTTTTAATAATTATAATTATAATAATAATAATAGTTATTATAAACATATATACATATATAAATATATATAAACATATATAAACCTACTTATATAAACATAGAAACATATATACATATATAAACATATAAACATATATGAACATATATATAAACATATATACACATAAGTATATAATGTTAAAACATATTTATTTATAAACATATGTGTGTGTATATATACACCTATAAACATATACAACCATATCTATATATACACATATAAAAATATATACACATATATGTTTATTTATTTATCCGCTCAACCAACTAATTTAATAACGCTAAAACTGGATGACCGTGCGACATTCGCGCACCATACGATACCCAAGCGGACTGCAAGTGGGCTGCACGTACCCAAGCGGAAAGCACATGCCCAAGCGGGCTGCCCGTCTTAAACGCACAGTGTTTGCGCACTATCCCAAACCATAAACTCATTCCAACATTAAAATTTTAAACTGGGACTCACCCGCACTTACGCAAAAATCACCCAACGCCAAGATAAATAACATAAATAAAATGAATAAAAAACGGGTGTGACAATTCTCCCCACCACAAACACTTTCTTCCCCCATAAAGTCACCAAGCCAATAATTAGCATAACTTGAGTCCATGCCCAGGAAAAACCAGAAGAAACTGAGAGGCTCGGGGTGACCATTACGAACACAAGTCACACCCGACCAACTCAAGTACAATCATTGCCCGAGGTTGAGGGGAGAACACGGGAGGGTTCTCCCCACCACAGAAATTAACTAACACGGAGAACTTGAAACTCGAACACACCACCCCAGGGGGGGGGGGACGTGGGAACTCCCCAAACTGAACTCATCCCAACTTCTCAATGCTAACAGAACAACTCCGCCACTAGGATTAAAACTATTCTAGGAAAAAATGGCACACTGAGACACCGAGAAGGAAGAATTCCCTAAAAAAATCAATGGCAATAAATGAAAAGCCACGGAGAGGCATCCGACCTAATAAAGATCCCATAAAGGACACCCATTAATTCTGAAGAACCAAATATCCCCCCTAACATATGCAGTTGAGACCATACCCATGATCAAAACGTGTTCGTTTAGTCATGAACCCGATGCCTTCCAAAGAATCTGAACTATTTAGAAACTACACCAAGAGAAAATGAGGACACTTGGATTGTAGTAGAACAAGCTCATCGTGCAACCAAAATAAGGATGAGCTTACAACGACGATAAGAATTGAACAAGAAAACTTTGGATATTTCCCTTCAAAACGCTGAAAACATGGACCGAACCAAGGTTCCACACACTCTCGACAATTCCTAACAATGCGCGAGCTTCACCCCGAGACCTGTGGTTGGGGCTCTGATGGCTGAAGCATCTCCTGCCTCACAGTCAGCCATTTTAATCCTCCAGTCCCCAACTTCTTCTCCTCAATGATTCAAACGTCCATGATGGTGGAACGTTTTCAAAGGGATGCAAGATGATGGCTTAGAATGCCCAAAGAGTCTACACTAGTGGAAGAAAAGAGAATAGTTAGACAACCTGGAATTCAGCACCGACGAAGATGTTGTCTCAGCGACAGGTTCATCTGGAATTTACTCCTTTCTAGATGGGGAACCCTAACTAGAGACAATCACCATCAAACACACCCCAAACTTCAATGATGGCGAGACATTTAACTGTTACTAGTCCAAAAATGGAACCTCAAATAAACCTGAGACAGTATGAACCCTAACAACCCTGGGGGTTCCCAACAACCTGAAGACACACTCTAATTCCACAAACACACAAATACCCCTCACAGACTTTGATTACTTTGATCAATAGGCAACATGAAAAAAGAACTGAAAACTGGGCATGACTCATTAGCAACCTTAGCGACCTTTCTGGGCAGCATACTCAGAACAACACGAAAAACACAACTGAAATCAGCATCTAGCCAAAACTCAATCAAAGAAACAGCCCGTTCCAAGGGCAAAAAACTCATAAGCTAAACATATACAAACAAAAGTAAAAATTTCTTTTCCAAAAACTGACATTTCTTTTAAAATTTAAAACTCGCCTATGGCCCCTTATGGACTATCACATGTGCATTCACCCAATCTCGGCTACATCGCTCGCGGACAAGTGCTCCCACGCACTCTCTGCACATATCGATGCACATGTGATCCTCCATAAGGAATACCAAGGTTCGAACACTTCTTTCCCTTATCAAATCCAAACAAGCAATAAAATTTTCCAAATTGAAACACTCCCACTTTAAAAATTCAGTTTACCAATTTCAAAACAATTTAAAATAAACAATTTTCCATTTTAAAATCGCTTTCATTTTTAACACACACTCACATCAACCGAGATCAAAATGAAACACAATCAACAAAAAAACCAACGAAATTAGGAACTAGTGCATATTCCTAACTCAGCTACATGGGGGTGAGCCATATCCCAAGTAAGGTATATCGCAAAAAGGAACTTGAACTGGATATTTGGACTCCACATGGGTCACCACCCCATGTGAGGCCACAACATGAACCAGTTCGCCTTCATTATCATCCCTCAAACCATAAAAATCAAAGGCAAAAGACTCAAAACCTAGACTACCCCTTGTAGCTCAGGTCTCGTCACGGGCGGTGGTGATCAAGAACCAACCCGCAACCTACCTCCCGAGTCCCGACAAATACTAATCTCCTTCTACCAGACATTCCAAATATCAAGAACCTCCTCTGATACCATTTTGTCACGAACCATCCTAGGGTGAACCTGAACCAGTCACCCGAGCCAGCTTGCGGCAAGTCCCGAGGGGCGTTCCGGATCCCCCCAGAATGGCAACTAGTGTCGGGCATCAAAGTTAAAACATTGGGAATGATTTGGCCCAAAAAATATAAATAAATAAATAAGAATAAATGGAACAAAAGCACTAAACTCTAGCTGTTGAAATAAAAAAAAACAGCATATGTACCTCCATGTGACCCTTCAGTCACCTCCCAACCAAGGCCAACATTTCTCCCAAAATGAGGAACTCATCCAAGAAAACTTGAACGAGGGAAACCTGCGACTGAAATGATGAAAAATAAGCATGAGCATTAAAAATGATTAGTAGGGATGCCAAAGTAAACCACAGAATCCAACCAAGACCAATTTCTAGAAACAATCCCAAAAACACTATTTTTCACATACAAAGATAGAAAAAATAGGGTTTTCATATTCTAAAGGAAAAAGGATCCTGATTTTCCATTTCAAAAACCAACACACACCACAACCCGTTTCCCCCAAAACAATGCATTTCTTGGAAACTGAATTTCAAATCCATGTTTATCACATTTGTGCAAAAGAAGAACAGGTAATAAGTAAATGCTCGAAACCAAGTGCAAGTAAAAGTAAACAAGAAAATATAAGTAATAACCATGGGTGATCCTAAACATCCCTAGAGAACCCCTGGACCTACTCGGTTTTAGACTACCAGCCGGCGTGGTACTCCATAGTCAATAAACAACTGGCCACCCTAACAGCTAACCAGTGGCACATCCCTCCTGGCCTGTTTATGACTCCAAGGGGGTACTAACCTGTCTAATCAGGTCTATCAAGCAACCATCACTCGATAATCTCTAAGACGCCAAGGAACCCATGGTGATTTCGATAATACTGTGTAAGTAGAAGGCCCTCACTCGCATGACTCATCTCACTGCACTTGCCAAACTCTTACACGGACACCACCACACGACAACCCTCGATGGGAAGTCCCCCTATAGAGATGCCCACAAATATGTATATATGAAATTATTTCACATTCAACAAGGTGCCAACTGGGCCTTCAGGGCATGTGCAGTTTCAAAACATTTCGTAATGAGTTAAGTTGCCAATCGGGCACACACACTTTTCCCAAAAGTCAGTACAAACACCCCATTCAAAACCCAATACCAAATGGGCCTTCAAACTGAACAACCATTCAACTCACACCAAAGGCCAACCGAACCAACTTCTTTTCATCCCTCTTTGAAATACCAAACCATTTCATCAAAAACCTATCTTTAAGAAAATATAGTTTTTATGTGTCATTTTCATTTGGAGGCACATCCATGTGAGCACCTAGTGCCCCCATGGATGTGCCAACATTCAACGGAACATCTAGTTTTTTTAAGAATCACCTAAGAAACCATTTTTGTAAAACACTTAGCATTGAAACCAAACCCAATTCTTTCACAACACTTTATAAAAGAAAACTGCATCTTTCAAACCAACCACCCATTCCAAAAATTTTCTAAAACAACCTATTGGTTCATCATTTTGTCAAACAAACACACCAAACCAAATCTTACATTTCCAAAACACAATCACTATCAATTACAACCAAACACATCACAAGGCACTCAATTTAACTCTACCAAGAACCTATTCATTTCATATAAACCAACATCAAAAGCCACTTTCAGAAATTTAAAACAACGATACAAATATTTCAGATGATTTTCATAAACACAACAGAAATGAAACGATATAAAAGAATTAATTGAAAACATTCAAGTGCTCAAGGTTTGAATCAGAAAGGGGAATGGTTGGAAACACCTACCCTGGTTAACCTATGTCCAAAATGCACGCTCTTCAAGAGGTAACCATCTTCACACATCACACAGTCGTGCGCATGTGTCTTTGATGTGCATATATACATACATACATACATACATATATATATGTATATATTTATATATGTATTACATATATACACCATACACCTATATACCATAGGTATACATATCCTGCAATGCAAATAGCGAGACATTGCTAAATTAATAATTCAGGTAAAGCTGACTCTGGACTAGATAAAGACCTCAAGGGTCCGCAACTCAATTTCACATTTAAATTGGTGTATGAATATTTAACAATGTATAAATATATCCTTACCCAAATATCAGCGATAAATGTAGTCACGCTCACCCGCGGTTGTCGGAGCGTGATCCAATGGTCCTAACAAGCTGCTCACACAACCTTGAACATATAAACATGTCACCGCATTAAACCCAAAATAAAGCACCACTGACCAATGCACCTCTCAGTAAAAACCAAGGAATCCAAGATATAAATACGACCCAAAAAAAAAATAAAGTGTGTGACAAAGCAAGGGATTAAAAACATCACCTCGAACAACGACGGTGTTCATGAGAACACGACAAGGCAAGGTTCCACACCAAAATAATTATCCGTACTACAAATAAAATAGAATTAATTCAAAACACAATAATGATAATAAAATAAATGAGTGTGCGATACTAAAACTCACTTTGGATTGTGGCAGTGAACCTAGAAAACAATCGGCAAGCTGAGATCTCATCCAAATAATTATTTGCACTTCAAATAAAATATCAGGACTTCATAACACAACCACGAAACTAAATTAATAGTGTAAAACACAAAACGATACATAAAGGTTTAGTTAAATTGAAGGAAACACCAAATTAGAATGAGATGAAAACTGTGGTTTGACAAAGAGGGGAAACACGACCTTATTGGACCAGGGTAGAGGCGCTGCTCAGGGTCACAATGCGGGGAAAGGATAGTAGGTCGTAGTGTGCCTCATCAGGAGGGAGGTATGGATACTACGCCAAAGAGGGAGGAGAGGCTCGTGGCTTTTATCCAGATCGCGCTGCCTGGGTTGCACAGTAGGGAGGGGTAACCAGAGGAGGGTCCGACCATAGGGGGGGGAGAGGGAGGAGCACCGGCGGCTGACGAACGGATGGCGGCTGTTCGCCGAACCAGATTCGGATGGGAGGGGGCAGTGCTGGCACGGTCGGGTGAGGGAGCAGGGGGCGGGCCGACGGCGGGCTGGCAGAGGCGGACATCGAGGCGGCAATGAGAGGGCTGGCGAGGTAGAGGCAGCCAGTGGCCAGAGTGCCAGGATGCGGCCGGCGCAGGGCTGCAGCACGCAGGAGCGGACCAGGTGGGGGGGGGGGGGGGCGCCTGGTTGGGTAGATTAGGTTTCCATTTTTTTAAATAATTATTATTATAATAATAATAATAATTGTTGTTATAAACATATATACATATATAAATATATATAAACATATATAAACCTACTTATATAAACATAGATACCAATATACATATATAAACATATAAACATATATGAACATATATATAAACATATATACACATAAGCATATAATGTTAAAACATATTTATTTATAAACATATGTGTGTATATATATACACCTATAAACATATACAACCATATATATATATATATACACATATAAACATATATAAACATATATGTTTATTTATTTATCTACTTAACCAACTAATTTAATAACACTAAAACTGGATGACCGTGCGGCATTCGTGCACCGTACGGTACCCAAGAGGACGGAAAGTGGGCTGTACATACCCTAGAGGAAAGCACGTGCCCAAGCGGGCTGCGCGTCTTAAACTCACAATGTTTGCGCACTATCCCAAACCATAAACTCATCCCAACATTAAAATTTTAAAACGGGACTTACCTGCACTTACACAAAAATCACCTGACGCTAAGAGAAATAAAATAAATAAAATGACTAAAAAAATGGGTGTGACACTCCCAACCAATGGAATAAATGTCTACATTTATCTAGGAGTGGTGGTTCTCAAAATAGGGATGACATGCATAAAAAATAGGGGATGTCTGGAAGGGTTGATATCGATGATGAAGGCCTATTCTTTTACTGGGATTTTTTCGTATGTTGAATTTTTCTTATGTTATTTTGGTGGTAGTTGGACATTTTTACTTGTATGCGTATGTTTTCTTAATAAATTTTCAGTAGTTTGTTTTGGTTCAAATCCATGGATCGTGTTAATTCTGATTTATAATAATAAACATGAAAAAATTCCTATAGTGTAACATTCATAGAAAATTTTAAACACTAGTTTAAATAATACAAATTGGTAATATATTTGGCATCAAATATTAAATAATGGATATTGAATAATAGATATAAAAAAAAATTTAGGTTCAAAATCATCCTTGGTTTTACCTGCTTTGAATTATAAAAACAAAACATCAGAACATGGGCATTGAATTGAAGCATATGTAAAACAGTTTTTGTGAGGTTGAGTGGAGATCAGAATAGTGGCATAATACCAAAAAATAGAAGGAAAAAACTAAATATTTTTAGTAAACAGATGAATATTGTAGATTGATGAAAACATATTACAAGAACAATATACTGCAAAGAAAAATTAAATAACATGAGGATTTAACATGCTTCGGTCCTATGGGAACCTACATGCATGGAAAGAAGAAAACCACCCACACACACGTTTTATTAATGCCAAAGAAACAAAAATAGATTTATAGTATAAATAAATGAAGAAACAACATCAGAATCACAAAACATACAATTGACACAAGAAAGATTCAGGAAGTAAAACACAAAGAACTTACAGTGTTGGATGCTAACCGATTCAGTCATCCTGATATCTTCTTTTCTTTACCAAACTGTTTGGAATCATCTATACTCACTGAAGATTCCCTAATCTCACAAGAACAACCTCCATGGACCGGATCATGTCCCTTAGGTACTCCTCCTAGTGAAAGAGTGTTTTCATCAAAGATCCACCAAGGGTTGTACACCAGTAGTGTACCGCAGAGTTCAAAAGGAGCAGAGGTTCACCACCGGAGATCAAAAAGCATCCGGCTAGGTTTTGAGAACTAGAGACGGGATCAAAAGTTAACCATCGGTGTAGAAACTCAAGATTTAATCTCATGGGATCCAACTGGCGTATGGGGTGATCAATTTCCCTTGACACTGCTAGTTCCTCAAAACAGAACAGCCAACCAACACCTACCATGAACATGTTGCCTAACCAAAGAAACAATAAATCCATTATCTATAAAGACAAATGGATGGCGTCGATGAAATTGGTGGTGAGGATTATCAACAATCTGGAATCAAAGAAATTGGATTGCCAAGGTGTCAAAGGAGTGCTTGGGAAACAGGTTGGATGAAGGCTAAAGCCCAAATAAAGAGGCCCATATGAGAAATGAACAACCCAATCACATATATAATTAATAATTTAAAATAAATCTAATCAATAAGATTTTTCATGCATTCAGAATTGAAAGGGGTAGAATATAAACAAGGCATGATTTTAATACGAAAACATGATCAAAAGAAACACATAATTCACAAATCTACACCATTTTCATTTGAAATTGGCAACGTTTTTGCACCGATGTTTATGGAATTAGAACCAAATTCAATCTATCTAAACAAAACATGAATTTAGACAGCACCATGGCTTTAGTCGAACTATCAGCTAGGTTGATGTCCATGTGTATCTTCTTGACCCACACAATTCCTAATTCCACAACAACTCTAATGAAGTGTTACCTAATATCTATGTGCTTATATTTAACATGGAATACTAAATTTCTAGATAGATGAATTTCATATTGGATATCATAATAAACATTGATAATTGAATTATAAAAGGCCAAGTTCAGAAGACACACATTTGAACAACAAATCTTTTTTAACTACCATGTTTAAGGTAACAAACTCAAATTCTGTGGTTGAAAGAGAAACCACAAATTTCATATTTCAGTCCCATAAAATACGACAACCATAGGTAATAAACACAAAACTAGTTAAAGACTTATGAGTATCAATGTTTCAAACATATTCAGCATCAACATAACCAGAAATTGTTTTAGTAGTATCCATGTTTTTACGATAACACAAATCAATATTAGAGCTATGGGAAAGCTATCTTAAGAGCCACTTGAGGGCATGCTAATGAGACTTCTCGTAGCCATAAATATGTTTAAAGTTCATATTACATAGGCAATATCTGTGTGAGCTCAAATCACACAATACATGACATTTCCCACTATATTAGCATAGGGTATTATAGAAATAATGTAAAAATCATCAAAAACTATGGGTGCATGTGTTAAAGATAGTTTAAAATGTTGTCCAAGAGGTATATTTTTTGGTTTGAGAGATTAAAACATATATCTCTTGAGTATTTTTAAAACATAAGCATGCTGAGATAAATAAATCACTTTTTTTAGTCTATCTCTAATTATCTCAATACCTAAAATTTTCTTAGTTGCACCTAAGTATTTCATTTCAAACTTGCCTTTTAATTGTGATTTAACAGCAGAAATGAGATTTAATTTTTTTTAAATGATAATCCTATCATCAACATAAAGTAGCAAGTAAATCATTCAATTTTTTAAAGATTTAAAATAAACACATGCATCAAACTAACTCCTAATAATCTATTTAGCCAACATGAATTAATCAAATTTTAGGTACCATTACTTAGAAGCTTGTTTCAGTCCATACAAAGAATTTTTTAACATGTAGACTTTATTCAATTAGAATTCAGTAGGACAACATCAGGAGGTTTCATATAAATTTTATAATTAAAATCACCATGAAAATAAGCAATTTTAACATCTAATTGTTCAACATGTAGTTCATTATAGGTAGAAAAAACTAATAAAATCCTAATGGAAGAATGATTAACAACAGGGGAAACTTTTTTATATTAATTAATGTCCTCTCTTTTAAGGAAACCTTTTTCAACTAATCTTTCTTTATACTTGATTTTATTTCCCTTAGTTTTGTCTTCTTTTCTTTTAAATATCCACTTGGAACCAATTATTTTAGAATTTTTTGGTTTGTTTACAACAATCTAAGTACTGTTCTTTTTTAAAGATTTCATTTCTTAGTTCATGGAAAATACCCACTACTTTGAGTATTTTTCAACTATGGATTCCCTATAGGTTTGAGTATCATCATCTATAAGATCTCGGGCTACATGAAAGGTATAAGATGCCATATCATACTGACTAAACTGAGAAGGAGGACTTGAAACCCTCCTTTCTCTGTCTCAGGTCAGTTGGTAGTCTTTACTAAGGGTTGTAGGTTTAGTTTCCAAATATAAATCAAAAGTAGAATAAGAATCATCCTATGCAGTAGGTTGTTCATTAGGTGGAGAGGGATGGATAGGAGACTCAAACTAGGCTAGAAGCTCAGTTTCATCAGCATGTTGGAGGGATGGATCCCTACTGCCTGATATGATAGTCTTGGTTTTAGGTGAGGAAGACTCATGAAAGACAACATCTCTACTAAAAATGCACTTTTGATAACCAGGTTTAACAACCAATAGTTTTTACCCCTTAACAACCACGGGATACTAAAAATGATGAATTTTAGAGCTCTTGGTTCTAACTTTTCAGTCTTAACATGAGAATAAGCTACACAACCAATGACTCTTAAGTAGGAATAGGAAGGGGTCTTACCATTCCACAATTATTCAAGTGTTTTAAACTAATTTGACGAAGAGGGACACCTATTAATTAGATAGACAGTTGCAATTTATGCCTCTTCCAAAAAAGTATTTGGGGAGGCCTGAGCATACAATCATGCTCCAAACTCTTTCTAAGATAGTCTTATTCATTCTCTCTACTAAGACATTTTGTTGGGGAGTTTCCTTAACTATTCTATCTCTTTTTACACCTTTGGATTCCCATTACTGTATGAACTCAATGGATAGATTTTAAAGCCCTTTGTTTGTTCTTAGAGTTTTAAGTTTTTCCCCAATTTGGTTTTCAACTAAAATTTTCCAGGTTTTAAATGTCTTCAAACCCTCATATTTGTTTTTAAGAATGTACATCCAAACTTTAATAGAGAATTTATCTTTGTAAGTAACAAAGTAGGAACGTCCACCATGGGAGGAAGTCCTATATAGACCCCATAGATCAGAGTAGACACATTCTAAGGGGATGGTGGCTTTGAAAATAGACCTACCAAAACTAACCATTTTGGCCTTTCCCATCACATAATCTTTAAAAAAATGGAATATTTCTTGGTGTGATGTCACTCAACAACACTTTCTTATTGAGTTCTTCAAGGACTTTAGAGCTAACGTGCCCCAATATTCTATGCCAAAGCATATTATTATCAATATTGGTTGAATAGACACTACCCAACTACCTTGAATGAGTATTTCCATTCAAGACATAAAATCCATTGATTAAAGATCCCTTAAGAATGGTTTTAGAGCCTTTGGAGATTTTAAGACAACCTGTTTTAGACCTGAAGGTAAAACCCTTTTGGTCTAGGACCCCTAAGGAAACCAGGTTTCTTTGGAGGTTAAGTACCCACCTAACATAAACTAAAGCAATGATAATATGGTCATCAAGTTTTAACAAAATAGAACATCTTCCCTTAAGGATTCTCTAAAATGATACATATGAAAATAGAAACCTGAATCAAGGACCCACTCTTGATTGAGTGTATGGGTGGACACATTAAGGATCTCAATAGTATCATAACTAGAGTCTATGAGAAGATATTGGTCAATGGGTTTTTTGAACTCTATCTCATGCTTGAGTTTCCTACACTCGGGTTTAAAGTTCCCTAGTTTTCCATAATGAAAATAGGTTACCATTTATCCCAAGAATTAGACCTAGGATTATGTTCTTTAATAATTTTTCTCTTATCTTTATTAAACTATTTCTTTTTTGTTTTATTTTGAGTTCTACCATTTATGAATAATATCTCGACCTCACCTTTGATTCTAGGTTTAGAATGTAGTTCCTTTGAGAGAAGGGCTGATTTAACCTATTCTAGAGTTTAAGATTCATGTCCATACATCATGGTCACAACAAGGGTGTTGTAGGCATTATCTAAATAGATTAAAAGGATTGTTGCCTGATCATCATCATCAATAGAAACATTAATGTTAGCTAAATCTAACATGACTTTATTTAACTTATTTAGATGAGATTTAATTGAACAACCATGCTTCATTTTGAATGTAAACATAAAATGTTTTTTTAAGCCTACCTACTAATGAAGTAGTCATGTAAATTTTCTTATGTTTAAACAAAATTCCAGAACCGGTAGACTCATAAGCTAATTCTCTAAGGACATTATCAATTAATTAAGGAAAAAGGGAGATATGATCTTTAACTAAGACATCATGGGAAACATCTATGTATTATGTAGTAGGCTGTCTAGTTTCATTCACAGTAATAATAGGTTTCTTTGGCCCACAGAGGGAATAAATGAGGCTTTACTGTACAACAAGGGACCTCATCTTAACTCTCCACAAATTAAATTCATTATTACCAACATATTTCATGATTTTATATCTCATT
This sequence comes from Viscum album, assembly GCA_963277665.1. NCBI lineage: Eukaryota > Viridiplantae > Streptophyta > Magnoliopsida > Santalales > Viscaceae > Viscum > Viscum album. The sequence goes on along the minus strand of OY728145.1, from coordinate 1,076,365,525 downwards.
GTTCATAGGTTTACCCACATAGTAGATGTTGAGTTCTTACAGAAAACATTAAGGGTACACCCCCAACAAGTGACCAATCTCTTGGGTAAACTATATTTTAACCAAAGAGATATGAAATACAGAGAAATGTATAAGGGATAATGGTTTTAAATAATTCAATCAATAAAGGTAGTTGTGATTTAAGAGTGATTTCCCAGTGTGGAAATAAAACTAGAAACCAAAACTGTAAGTAAAGAAAACATGAAACAAAAATTGAATTTGATAGCAAGAAAAAGACATTGAGGGACTGATACCACTTTGTGAGGTTGAGTGGAGAACCAAATAGTGGAAGAATACCAAATAACGCAAGGATCTAACTGAGTCATTGAAGTTCAAAGACAAATATTAAAGATCGATTCAAATAGAATACAAGAAACAAAATATTGTGATGAAAAATTAAAGAATGCAAGGATTTAATGTGCTTCGATCCTGTGAGGACCTATGCGCACGACAAGAACACCACCACCCACACATGCATTCTATTAATGCTCACTACCACAAAACTTGGTTTTCACAGTGCCACCCTTTAACAGCACTACAAAAAAGCACTAATAAATGGGGTGCCTTTATCTGCGAATTTTTTTGCACTGTTAAAGGGACCCCCTTTATCAATGTTTTTTAGTAGCACTGATAGGGGGGTTATCATCACTTTTTTTCCCAGCGCTAATAAAGTGTATATGTCAAAAAAAAATATTTCATAAAAAAAATATAGATATATAATTATATAATTATATTTATATTGATATAAATATAATATATATTTTTTAAATATGTTTTAGATAAGTATAAATATAAATTTACACTTAATATATAATATATGTAGTGAAAATACCTTATAAAATATCTTAAAAAATTATTAATTAATAATTTTCTAATTATCATAGACTAATAATCATTTAATAACAATTTGAAAACCCAAAAAAATCAAAAACAAATATATCTAAAATAAGTTTAAAACGTAACTCAAACTTCAAACGACCATAACTCACTACTACAAATATGGCCTTTATCAGCACCTGTATATATATAAATACACACACACACACACACACACACACACACATATATATATATTTGTGTATGTGTATATATATATATTTGTGTACATCTGTATTGACAGAATGATATATATTATCTATATATTCTAAACATATGTATATAATTATTAATATATAATATTTATATATATATATATATATATATGTATAATTATACTTATAGGTACACATATAATATATATGCATGTGTCTGTTGTGTATATGTATTTATTTATTTATAAACACACACAAAAAATCATATTTTATAAATGTATTTAAAAATGATCTTATAAATATATATTAATATACGAATAAATATACTAATATATAAATATAACTATATGTATATTAATATACAAATATATATATTAATATAACTAAATAAATAAATAAATATATATATATATTAATATAAACATATATTAATATATGAGTAAATATAACTATATATATAAATAGATATATTATTAAATGGAGAGAAAAACATTATGGTGGAGTGGTAAAGGTTTAGGCACATAGGCAAGAGGTTACGGGTTCGAATCCAGGGGGAGGCAGGGCGCACACACGAGTGGAAATGAGGTTAACCATTGTTAAAGGCTGGGCTGGGGTGGCTGCTGGTGTGTGTGTGTTGGGGGGTGGTTGGGGCGTGCAGACTGGTGTGGGGGGGGGGGGGCTATTGAAGGGTGCTTCAAATGATACTGAAGCCCTCCCTGAATTTCAAATTTAATTTAATGTTTTCTAACTTTTATCATCACTAAAAAAAGTGCTGATAAAGGACCCATTTATCAGCTATTTTTTTTAGCGTTGATAAAAGAGGTCTTTATCAACACTTTTTTAGGGTTGTAAATTGACTTTTCTAGCATTGATAAAGGCCATATTTGCAGTAGTGAATCAAGAAATGGAAAAATATATATAATATACATAAATGAAGATACAACATCAGAAGCACAAAAGATACAACTTCCATAAATGAGATTCAAGAAGGAAAACACAAAGAAAATATTATGTCGGACGCTGACTAGTCGGGCCATCCGAATCTCTTTATGTCTTCTACGGACTATTTTGAATCATCAATGCTCCCTAAAGATCCCCAAAGATCGCAAGAACAACATCCCTGGACTGGACTATGTCCCTCAGGTAGTCAGCCTGGCGTAAGAGGACTGTCGTCGAAGCTCCACTAGGAGCGGTACACCAACAATGTACCGTGGATTTCGGAAGGCATGTATGATCACCATTGAAGATCAGAAATAATATAAACCAGAGACAAGAGCAGTAAATAACCATCAGAGGAGCAAAGCCAGAGTGAATCCCATGAGATCCAACTGGCGTAGGGGCGATAAATTCCCCCTGACACCGCCAGTGCCTCAAAAATAGAACGACCAACCAATGCTCACCCCACATACACCATCGAACTAACGAAACAAAAAATCCACTATCCATAGGGACAAATGGATGGTATCGATGCAAAGGGATGAGGATTATCAACACATAGGAATCAAATCAAGGGGATAGTCAAGGTGTCAAAGGATCACTTGGGCAACAGGTCAGCCGAAGGCCAAGGACCAAATATGGAGGCCCATGGGAAATGAACTGCCCAAGTGTATATATATATATATATAATTTTTTATTTAAAATAAATCTAATAAATAAGATTTTTAATGCATGTAGAGTTGAAATGGGTAGAAAACAAACATAGCATAATTTCAATATGAAAACATGATCAAAAGGAAACCATAATACACAGCTTTTTTAAAATCACACTATACCAACTAGGCCTTGATAACATCACATACACCCCACTTTAACATTACTTTCTAGTCCTGGACTACCTGGTACCACCAGTTTCCCCGCAGACATGTGGTCCCCACCTTAGGACTCACCCACATGTCTGAATGGGTCATCTGACTAATTATTGCACCCACATGCCAACACATGTCCTTTCCAGTGTATTTTTGTCTTCACTCACCCAAAAAGTTCTCATTGTGGGCCCTACATCTCAACCCAAGAAATGCACCACACTTAAGGCAGACTTCCTCCTTTGATATCAAATATAACTACTGGGCTCCACTGATAGCATAGACACCCCACATTAACATGGTCGTCGGGTCCTGGCCCATCAGGTACCACGAGTTGTCTCCCAAACACGTGGTCCCCACCTTAGGGCCCAACCATGTGCCTGAATAGGTCATTTGACTAATTATTGTCCCCACAGGTCAACACATGTCATTTCCAGCATGCTTTGTCCTCACTCACACACACCCTAAGAAACTTCTCCGAAGGTTACTCATCCTGATCACTTCTTCTGGACAAACATGCTTAACTATGAAGTTCTATTCAGGTAGACTCCCAAAAAGGAAGGTACACCTTGTTGACACGAGTCATATCATTTAGTTATTTATGATGGAGGATCGATTGTAGCTATAAATTCAACCATGCACAAGCAGATCACTTGAGGTGATCGCAACCACATAGACACATTAGAACAAACTGGTATTATTTCTTCTCACTGCAATTCATATTACAACTCACACAACTATCCCTATTTATAGGGATATAAAACACAAAACAAAATCAAACATAGAAAATAAAACTCTATGGTTGGTTGCGGTAGGTGATTACCAAGCATCTAGATCCACACACGTCAAGTTGCCTTCGTTGAATTCATCCGACCTCCATCGCAATAGTAGATAGTAGGAACCATCTGAGGAAAACCCCTATTTAATATCACTTCACCATAGTCATTAGGTGTATTAAATTCAAAAGCACATGGAATAGCAGATAAGTAGATCATTGGAGGTGATCGCATGAACAAAATATCAACAGCAAGAAGCAAATTGGATTTTATTGCTTCGATTTTGAATTCTTTCAACATATACTCCTCTTCCAGGATCATATTCTTGTTCACAAAATCATCTGACTCGAGTTCAGATTCTTTGAAATGTCCCCCCTTGTTGTGAGACTTTACTAGGACTCAAATGCATTGGAAGGAGGAATCACTATTCTTCACCAGGGGAACTAACATGGGGCTTTTATACTTCAAGCCTGAACTGGTGGATGGTCTTCCGGATACGACATCGATGTAAGTATCGACTTTCAGGAAGACGTATGTGTTTGATATCAACTTCTCTTCTTTAGTGCCTTTTGGAAAGGTGTCTTCATCGGATAGAAACTCTTTTTATTTGTTAGCTTTTGGTGCAGACAGTTGATTCATCTTTGGGAGATGAGATAGAGAGGTGATAGATGAAGGTGGAGGGTGTCCATTTCTTTGGAGAGTGCAATAGCTATGAATGTTTGTACAAGAAACCCATGAAGAATGACACCCAGAAGGTGCATATTGTTGAAGAAGAAGATCATTTTGATGAGTCCCATGTTTTGATGGAACAAACATCGACACAAAATCAAGGCATGTGGTATCTTGACTCCAGAGCTAGCAACCACATGATAGGGCATAAGCACTTGTTTACGAACCTGGTTGAGCGGGTTGGAGGAGAAATTTCATTTTACAATCTCTCAATAGTATTTTTTTATGGAATAGGAGATATTCTAATCAAGAAAAAAGAGAACAATCACACTTTCATCTCCGACGTATACTATGTACCCGACATGAAGACCAACATCTTGAGCGTCAGATAGTTGGTGGAAAAAGTCTTTCACATAAGCCTACAAAATAAACAAATGGTGATTGTCGATGACAGAGGAAGGTTGATCACAAAAGTAACAGTGGTGAAGAACCACATGTTTCCACTTATGATCCAACCCGACGTGCCATGGTATTTGGCGATGGTATGTGGTGATAAAGATTGGTTATGGCATCTCAGGTTCGGGAATTTAAACATTAAAAGTTTAAGATTATTAGGAAGCAAGAAGATGGTGAATGGGATTCTTATCATCCGACACCTGAATCAAATTTGTGAAAGTTGTGTTATAAGCAAACAAAATAGAAACAACTTTGCAACGAAGGACAACTGGAATGCTGCAGCACCACTGGAGCTAGTTCACACGGGGGTGTGCGGTCCATTGAATCCCAAAATCAGATTGACAAATGAGGTATTTTCTGATATTTAATGATGATTATAGCAGAAAAACATGGATATATTTTCTCAAGATGAAGTCGGAAGTGTTTTCCATCTTCAAAGAATTCAAGGCATTGGTGGAAAATCAAAGCAAGCATCGCATACAAACATTACGATCTGATCGAGGTGGGGAGTACACCTTTGATGTTTTTCAAGAGTACCTCAAGCTACATGGAATTAATCACCAGCTGACACCGGCTTACACACCCCAACTCAATGGAGTAGCCGAGAGGAAAAATTGCACCATTATCAACATGGTGAAAATCATGTTGAAAGACAAAGGAGTGCCCATGACATTCTGGGATGAACCAGCCCCATGTACGGTATGTCTACTCAATAGACGCCCACCAACAAACCTAGAAGCAAAGACGCCAGATGAAGCATGGAGTACTCACAAGCCAATTGTGAGTCATCTTAGAGTTTTTGGTTCTATTGCCTACATCAGGATCCTAGAGGCAAAATGAACAAAACTCGAGGACAAAGTAATAAAGTGTGTCCTTATGGGATATGGAGACTGATAAATGGGATATCAGTTGTATAATCACATCACCAAGAAGATTATATTCAGAAGATACATTATCTTGGATGACAATGATACATAGAAGTGGAATCAATATGATGATTCTAGAGTGGTACGACTCACTCTAAAAGATGACAAAATACTTGAAGAAGTAACATTGGAGGAACAAATAACTGTAGAATCGGTAACGCCGTCACCACATACTCCAATATCTGAAGATATTGAATTAGAACTTTGTCATATACTGCCTCAAAACATTTAAAGCCTTGAGGATATATATGAGAGAACAGAACCAATGGAGGAATGCATAAATTTTTATTGTCTCTCAGTAATTGACACTAATCTTGTTAGCTTCAAGGAAGCTAAAACTGATGACATGTGGAAGAAAGTGATAGATGAGAAAATTCTTTCCATAGACACTGTTGAATACTATAAGTAAAAACAAGGCTTTGACTTTGGTGAAGTCATTGCACCGATTGGACAACCACCTGGACATGATGCAAAATCATGGGTCGTAAGGAAAACATGTTTAAGGGGGGATGTTTGATATTAAATAGGTTTTTCCTCAAACGGTGCCTACCATTTACCGTTGTGAGGTGGCATGATGAATTCAATGAAGGAAACTTGATGTGTGTGGATCCGGAGGCTTGGGCGGCACCTACTGCAACCAACCATAGAGTTTTATTTTTTATGTTTGATTTTGTTGTGTGTTTTGTATCCCTATAAATAGAGATAGTTGTGTGAGTTGTAATAGGAATCCCAGTTCAATAAATAAATACCGTGTTGGTGCTGCTCCATTTCTATGTTGCGATCACCACTAGTGATCTGCGTTCCCGCACGATTGCGTGTGCCGTTGCGAGCGATTCTCCATCAATTTAACCCTTTATCATTATGGGGTATTACACACACACAAAATATTTATTTAGTGGGTCATTTAAAAATAAAAAATCCCAAAATAAAAAATTCCAAAATTATATAAACACATAATATATTTATTTAGTGCTTTAAATCCCACTACATGAAATGCTGCTCAACAATTAGTCATCAGACAATCAGACAGATGGTGGCTCTATGAAGGAAACCATCAAAGATCTTATTTCGTTGAAACACAAAAACACCCAAAAGACACAATCCTCACATGCCTCATTTTACTTCTTCATGCATTTGAGCTTCTCCTCGGCGGTTTCAATGTTGGTGTTGTAGTAGTTGGCGCCGATGTAGGTGCCACGTTGCGTCATTGCAGTGACGATCTTGCCCGTATAAATGTATTATAATATTTATAATTATATAATTATAAATATAATAAATATAGAAATGACAATTATATAATAAAGATAAATAATTACATATTACATTTATTATATTATAATTAAAAAATAAATGTATTATAATATTTATTATACATTTATTGTACATATTTATTATAATAAATGTATAAAATAAATTTAGATTTATTATAATAAAAAGGTATATTTATTATAATAAATATTATAATATTTATTATAATAAATATACAGTTATAATAAATGTATTATAAATATTTACTATACATTTACTATACAATTACTATACATTTATTATAATAATATTTATTATACATTTATTATAATAAATATTATAATAATATTTCTTATAATAGATATTATAAATGTATATCTATTTTAATAATATTTATTAAACATTTATTAGATATTTATTATTATAAATATTATAATATTTAATTATAATAAGTATTTATTATAAATATAAATGTATTATAAATATTTATTATACATTTATTAATCATTTATTGTGCATTTATTATAATGGTATTTATTATACATTTACTAGATATTTATTATAATAAATATTATAATATTATAACATTATAATATTTATAATAAATGTATAATAAATTTATAACAAATGTATATTTATTATAATAATATTATAATATTTATTAGATATTTATTATAAATATTTATTATAAATAAATAAATTTATCAGAATTTTTGTATTTAATATAAAAATATAATTAGGTATTTATTGTATTTTTTATTTATTATAATAAATAAATCTTTTATATATATGTGTGCGTGGGGGGGGGGGGGGTTGGGGTGGTGTGGGGTCAATGCACCACTTCAAGTGGCGCTTTGCCCGGTTTTTGTTCAGCGCCACTTCAAGTGGTGCTGAACAAATCCATTTCCCCAATTTTTAAAAACCATTCCCCATAAAACTAAAAAAAAAACCCACCCACCTAAATTTTCCATGTATTCCATATAGTCTCACTCGTCATTGGACTTTAGGACGATTATGTGCAGCAATTCCATGGCAGCCATTCTCACCACGGCTGTGCACCCTTCGACTACTGACTGTGAACAACCCCTCCACCACCGACAATTGATGCGCTTGGTTTTTTATTCCGGTTTTCAGAGAGTTGAGGTTCATGTAAAACACAAGTCATTCTATTTCGCTCTGGTTTGCGGCCACATGAGGTGCATTTGAAACACGATTCTTTATTTTTCGTTCCTGTTAGATGCATTTCTGCGCATGTGAAACACGACTCATTATTTTCAGTTCTTGTTTGATGCCTTTCGGCGATAATTGGGTTGCACCGACACCATTGGGCACAAGATTTATAGAAAGCAATAGGAATGAAAAGGATAAAATGGGGTCTTATTTCTAATAACCTCCTCTAAGTTGAAATCTAATTTCAATTTAAATTTAGTAATCTTTTTTATTCGTAGTTATTGGGAGTTTTGGATGTTTTGATCCCAAACTGGCATGGTTTTGGCCCTCAATGTTATTTTCCCATTATATCACTATGTATGTGGAACCTAATTTCTAATCAAAAAAAATTCCACATCAAACATGGAAAATAAGTGTCAGCATCTGTATCCCTAGCACTCAACACCCCCTAATAAAAAAAATTTAAAAAAATTATACTACAAATGTTACATTGAACATAAAATTAAAAATAATTTATATTTATATTTTCAATACAAATATTAAATATGTGGAGGTCACTCCCAAACAAGGGAAGAAATCAACGAATGAATTCTTTGGTCTCCAACAACTCTAGTGGACAACTTTCATCCTTGATTGGAAGCCAGCCCAGCTGACACCGCCGACCTACACCAGACAGCATGGAAGAATTCAAGGGTTGACGAACCAACCCTTGAAGTTGCAGAATACTTCATCTATTTAATGGGATTCAATCCCATGAATTTTTAATCAGAGAAGCTGCTATAATAGCTTTAATGTCCTCGAATTTCTGTATTTTTTTTATTATATGGAATTTTTTCGAGACCAGGCGCTGAGACGTCGTGTGATTCCGAGCCCTGGAGTGATCAAAATGATCCATCAAAAAATGTTAAGCTTTAAATAGCGCACGTGAGCGGTTAACCTAAAAAAGTGGAATAAATCTTAAACAGGTGCCTGGATTAGAAATTTGATGGCACCGTTACAATCAGGATGATGGGTTTACCCTAGGCGTGACTTAATTTTAGTCGGCATAGGCCTCTAGTGAGAAAATCCAAAAATGTCATAACCATAATTAAAATAATTAAATAAAACTATTTTATTTTTGAAAATATTATAACTCACAAATGGTGACTCAGATTAAAAATATGAAATGATCACTGATCTCGTGAGGTTGTGCTTTCCTTAGGCAGATCCTAACATTGGTCAGCACAGACCAACATTGAAAGTTAGTTTTTGGACGTAAATAAAATAATTAACAATAATTTTATTGTCAAATCCTTATAATTCCTGAACAGTAACTCAGATTGGAAACCTGAGAGTACTGTTGATCTCAGAAGGGCGTGTTCCCCTTAGGTGGTGCCTAACCTTGACCGACACGAGTCGAGGGTGAAAGTTAATTTTTGATCTTTTTTTAAAGTTTATTTAAATGAACGTCTGGGCAGGTTTTTCTAACATTTGAACTGGTCATCAAATCAAAAATCAGAGGGCACGTTGAACTCAAAACATTGAGATTCGGTTAGAAATGACTTAACATCATTTAGAAAGGACTGAGGAAAAAGTTATTTTTTGGACTTTTTGAGAAAAATAATAAAAGAATTTAAAAGAATTATTTTATTTCTTTCCCACCGTTGGGTGGAGGACGACAACGCTGCAGAGCAGCGACGAGGCGGCGATGAGACACATTAATGGAGGGCCAATAATAGCTCGTTAAAACCTTGACGCTGTTATTTTTTAATGACTCATTAAATGTGGCCAATTTAATTAGCATCAATTAATGGATGCAACATCGCTGCATTTTTATTTCTTTTTATTAAACCAACATGTGGGTGAATGAGGAATTAAAACTGTAGGGATTCTCTAATGAACTGCTAGTAGTTTTCCTCTCCAACAAAGAACGACAGATGCTAATGAGACTGCATCGTCTTCGACGTTCCTTGAATAACAGATCCAAAAGCAACATCGTCATCGTGAAACCTCGAGGAAAAACCTTCAGCATCGAACATCAAAAAGGTAGGGGTTGTTTAATTTTCAAAGTTTTTCCCCTCTCTTGTTTTTCTAGAAATAACAAACACAGATCAATCCACGAACAAGTTGATATGTGATTCATGCGTTTAGTCAGGGAGGGTGACTTTTCTTGGGGATTTATCATTCTAGATTCAAACCTTGCATGAAATTATTGATTTTCAACCCTCGAACCTCCCCCTTGATTTAAACCACTACTGCGGAGGCCTAGGCTGACAAGAACAAGGCCCGAGCACCTCCACTCGTGCATTCTCGATGGTTGAATTCTCAAAGTGGCGTTAATTCAATTATGGGTCCTAAGCAGGGATGGTAGCGACTCGAGAGGCCCATAGGCGCAGACGGATTGAAAAACAGACCACTGGAGAAACTCCAGTGGCCCGTGGAAGGTGATGCAAGCATTGCATCACCGATGTGACGATGGTCGGCCCACTCTGGCAGCGGGAAGGGGGCGGCGCCGCCTGGCTTCACGGTCGCAGTGGAAGCGGCAGGCCCTCGCTAGAGGATGGCAGCACACCCATCAACATGCTACGGTGGTAGGAGGCCGTGACCAATAGTCCATGGCAGAAGGAGTGACTACGCTAGGCGGGCGCCGCTTCCGGGACACGTAGGTGGTGTGAGTCGTGGTTCGTCGACTGTAGTTGGAGGGGTCCCGTGTCCACAGGGCCAGATGGAGCCAGACGTAGCTCAACTGCCGTGTCCCGGCCGGGCAGTGCACCGCCGATCCGCCCCCTGGTAGACTGGGGATAAGGCTGGTAGACTGGTTCACTGGGCGACCCGATGAGCAAGACACTCGGGCAAACCAGGTCGGGCCCAACGAGGCCTATTGGGCCTGACCCACTAGCCAGGGCAGACTAGACCGACCCCAACCCAAACCAGGTCAGGTCGTGTCTATATAATTAAATCGGGGTAAGTGGGACCTCCAGGCCGGGTTGGTCGGGTCATTCCGAGCCTCATCGCAACCAGCCCCCTATTTACCAAAACGCTCTTATCTTACAAACCATGCGTCCGGTTGATGAACCGTTTGCGACATTGGGACCCTTTTGACGAGGCAGATATTTTGGCATGTTTTTTGGTGACTTTCTTGGATATCGAGATGTGACGAACGACTTGAGGAGTGGTTCTCCCAAGCGCGCTACGTATTGAACCCTGTGGTTCGGTGAGACCTGATGACTGCTCGGTGACGGCCCGTTGAGAAGCAGCTCTATGTGACCAGGAAATCCTATGGTGGGGAACGACTCTATGTGACCTGACAGACCCATGATACTCGACAGGAGGGGTACCTTAGTTCGACCAAGGTCGGAAGCAGCTCTGTGTGACCCAGTAGGCCCATGGTGGGGAGCGACTATGTGTGACCTAACATAACCATGGTACTAATCAGGGATGAGTACCACAACAGTCTAAGGTTAGTGGGAAGCGGCTTTTTGTGACTCGGAAGGCTCAATATACTCGTTAGAGGAGGAGTTATCCAGTAGCTGAGGAGTTCGATGATATGATTGATGATGCCACTACCACTACCCTAGAATATACCTAGTGTGAGATGCGTCTTTTACTTTGTTCTATGTGGTTGAGGTTTTTCTTGGTGGTTTTACCTCTGGTGTATTTTTCTTTGGTGTGTTTTCCTTCGTGGATTACGAAGAGACCTTCGGGGGTCTCAGGGGTCCCTACTAAGTATTGTTATACTCACCCCTGCACAAGCTTTTCCCGCATGTGTTGTGTCTGGCACAGACGATTGACATTTTGATAGAGGCGCTAAGGGGGACGAGACTGGCATATGCTACAATGATGGACTTGGTGGGCTAGAACTATGTGGTGCCCAGTAGGATCGGGCAAACATGACATACTATTTCAGCTTTCAGTAGATTCACTACTCTCATGATCAAGTGGGGTTTTCCACGAATGGTCATCAGAGTATCCTTTTGTACTTTACTATTTTCAGTTCCTTGTTGGGTTTTTATTCTAGCCCACTTACTTTCACTTGTACTTGCACTCATCTTTGTTCAAGTTGTACACATGTTTCCCCCTTTCAGTGTGTTGGGATGTGGTTGGACGTGTTTGTATATAGGTTTTAAGGAAATGCCTTCCATTTTTGGGATATGCCTGTTCGGTGCTAGTCACGAACCCCTGGTCTATAGAAGGCATGCTTGGGGTAGTCACGAGACGGGCCCCAGGGGATGGGTCGTGACAAAGTGGTATTAAAGGGCGGTCAGTTCTACCAGAAGAAATAAGAGTCTATATTTTCAATAGGGGAAATAATTTTAAGTGTCTTGAGCTCAAATTTTAGTCCAAAGAGTCCAGTATTGGTGCGGCGGTCAATGTATCCATACACTAGGACCCTGAATTCTATTTTCCAAATTGGTACACGAAAACAAAAGTTTCATGTGTTTTGAAAATGTTTTTCTATTGATCTTTTTTGAGTAAGCTCAACAGGTAAGACCTTTTGACCTTGGTTCATCTTTATTCTCTTTCAAGATGTCTCCATAGAAACATCCAGTTAGGATTCCAGTGCGTGACCATGAGGATGGTCCACAGAGTGGTGAGGCTTCGGTATCAGGACCATCTCTCAAGATGGTACCTTTGGGCAGTGTCCCATCAATACCACTCCCCATTGGTCAGCAGTTACTACCGGTGCTACCGGTAGAGGAAAAATGCAGGCTCAATGCCTTATACGAGTTTCATTAACAAATTCCCCTCAAGTTTTTAGGAAAGCCCGACTCACAGGCTGATAAGGACTGGCTTGAGGTGGTGACCAAGTTTCCATCTAGCCAGGGCACCGTTAGATCATATGGCAGTCCTAGTAGTGAGCCTTTTACGTGGATCAGGAGGGCGATGATAGGGTTTAAATTACCCTAATCTAACAATGAGGTGACTTTTCAGTGGATTGAACTTGAGAACCTTCCTTAAGTAATGGGTATCTTGCCATAAAAAAGCTATGGGGTATGTGTTTCCAAGAGCTTCTACAGCTTCGGCAGGACAATATGTCGGTAACTAAGTATTCGTTGAGGCGTACTGACCATTCTAGGTACTCAATGAATATGATATAACTAGTGATTCAGGTCTCATACCTATGAGCGAGATGTGTTTAGGGACATCTACGCCAATACTATTCCTTTGTTCATTCCTACTTATGTTAGGGTTCTAGAGAGAACCTTTGTGGTTGACAATTATTTGGCTAAGCAGATACAGCCAGCGAATGTTAGCAGTGGGAAAGTAGGAAACCAATGTCAGTCTCAGATACATGGATGTTTAAAATGTTTTAGGAAGAGGAAGTGATCGGGAGAGATGAATCTATAGGTAAGAAGACATGGAAGCGGGGCTAGGAGAGCATAAGTAGGTGGTATACATTTTGACATGTTACAACCAAAACCCCAATATAATCCCCACCAGGCTCAGGGAGCTGGAGTATAGGGGAATGGAGTAGCTGCATACGGTCAAGGAGTATGACCAAAGAGATCTAGGAATGATTTTAGGTACGGTCTATGTCTACTACTAGCTGCCATATTAATAGGCATGGGTACTATTCATTCCTTCTTGTCACGAATCTTGTTTAAGACCTAGAGTTTCTGGTTAAACCGTTGACTTGATCCTTACGTCTAGAGATACCTATGGGAGGAGACTTGATAATAACACTTACACCAACGGTGTGATCTGACCGTTGAGGCGAGAGTTTCGTTTGGAACCTATTTTTGGTAGTGTTGAGGCCTTACGATGTTAGTCTGGGTATGGACTGGTCATCCACAATTCATGTTCGGATTGACTATTTTAGGAAAAAGGATTCGGTATATCTGCATCGTTGGAATGAGATTTTCCTTGGTCAGTGAAAAAGAAAACCCAGGCAGTATGAGATAAAATCAAGCATAGGAGGGTGAAACTGATGACTCTTGACTTGGCCAACCTTACCCTCGTGGTAGTAGGTGTTTTGAGTTTTCAGTTCCCAATAGTAGTGGCGGAGTGTGAGAACATCCTTCAAAATATATTTCCAGAATTACCTCCCCATAGGGGGGGATTTCTATATCATTCTACACCTCGAGATAGCACTGATATCAACATCAGTATATCAGAGGGATTTTGTAGAGCTTCGCAAGTAGGGGGCATAGGCGAGGGACTTTTAGAGGAAGGGACTAGTAAGACCCAGTGTTCGAGGTTATGTGTGGATTAATAGAACCTTAACCAAGTGGCTGTAGCGAGAGATTACCCACTACCAAAGGGTCGATGGGAACATCAATAAGTTAAATGGGTAGCTTTTTGCATGGACGGAAAAGTGCCTGTAGGCTTTTTAGCAGTTGAGACAATGGTGATGGTTGGAGTTCCTCCAAGACAACAGCATTGAGATAGTCTATACTCCGTGGAAGGAGGATATGGTGGCAGGCATGCTCAGCAGGAGGTCTAGTTTATTACTGCTGAGTGAGTCGACATAGCAACTATCCGTGATGTCAATATCCTTCATGGATGATGATAGAGCACCCTACCTTTAGTCTATGACTGTCACTGTCACGAAACAACATAGGTCTACCCTGAACTGGTCACCCGATCCAATCCACAGCAAGGCCCGAGAGGCGTTCCGGATCCTCTCGGGCTAGCGACAAGTGCCAGGGCATCAACAGAGATAATGGGAACAATTTATACCAATAAAAGTAAATAAAAGTAGAGAAAATAATAAAGAACATCACAGAATAAATAAACCAAACAAACAACTAAACAATAACTGAAGAAGATAACACTAATCAAACTCGACGTCCAAACTAAATCTATGTGACCCCGCAGGTCACTCTATGACTCAACGATCAAGCATCACCTAAGGAAAGTGCACCCAAGATGGAACATGCAAAAGAACTAAAACCAGAAAATAACTATAGGTGTGAGTATTAAAACTCAGTAGGTTAGCTCGATATATTATTTCCCAATGCACTAACTTTAAAAATAAGAAACATCAATTCTATGTTTGAAATACAATATACCAAAGTATGCATTTCGACAATTTTTTACTTGAAAACAAAGTACAAACCATCACCCTTAATCATTTGAAAAACTAGAAAAAAATATTTTAAAAAACATTTTCTTTTGAAAAACATTTTCATAGGAGTTAGGAAACAAAAATGTAACTTTTCATGAAAAACACCACACAAGGGTACCAAGGTAGATACAGAAAGG
The DNA here is from genome assembly GCA_963277665.1 of Viscum album. Classification (NCBI taxonomy): domain Eukaryota; kingdom Viridiplantae; phylum Streptophyta; class Magnoliopsida; order Santalales; family Viscaceae; genus Viscum; species Viscum album. Next base: position 1,076,350,223 of record OY728145.1, on the reverse strand, counting down.
GAAATGTAAATAGGTTTTAAAGTATCTCAGCAACAGTTCAATAGCCAAAAATCACTAGACATAGGTGAACCTGAGAGATCAAGAATAATCCAGATGACACTAATACCAGTGACCCCATCTATAGTAGCATGCCACATACGATGAAATATAACGATAAAAAATGCTTGGCCATCCTCTCTTAGGCAGGCCAAGGGAAAACCCCATAGCAATAAACCCAAAAATATCCACCTACTATGGGCCACTGGTCAGTACCATAACCTACCAATGTTGTACTCATCTCAGACAATTCTCTCAATATGCCAGGTTTGTATGTCACAAGTATAAAAGGAGGTGAGCCAACAGATGCAGCTGAGCATCAAATAACAATCTACATTTATAATAATATTTCACAATAGGTCTCACCCCGAGTCTCCCAAAGGATTTACCCCATGCTTTAAATTCAATGGATTACCAAGGGTTCCCAACCAAGGGACCCATATAATGGAACCTAGGGATTCTATACCGAGGACATCCCAACCATCCCATGTCAACAAGGCACGAGGAACATCCACGGGGGTTTTATGACAAACACTTTTTATCATTTTTCAAAGTGGCAAAACTGGCCCTTCAACATTCCATAAAATCATTCTTTACCAAAGATGAAGACCAATTTCTAAAGAGGTGAAAGACACACCATTTACCATATAAAAGCATTTTTAAAACCCCTTTAAAACATTTCTCGAACACTTTTAAACAAAAACCAACCTTTGTGGTAATTCCAATTGAGCTGCAATTGATTGTCACAAAGAAAACCAATTTTTTGAAAGATAACTTCACACTTCACTTAGATTAAAACATTTGAAACCTTTTCAAGAACCCCAAAATCCATTATTTCACAAGAAACACATTTATCATCAAAGCCAAACCACATTAAAAATCAATAAAAAGACCCCAAAACATAATTTCTCCTATAAACAACACTTTAACAAAAACAAACAAAACATTTTATATCCCTTTTAACACCTAAAATCCAACCGGGCACCACTACGATGACCAAACATGCAATGCTTAGAATACAATTTCAGTAGACACTCACAAAGTCATAAAACATCAATTTTCATTTCAAGAACTTATTTAAAATAGTAAAACAGGTTCTAAAACTCACAAATCAGGTGCAAACCAAATGAAACTTTTAATAAAAAATAGTGGGCACAACTAAAAATGGATGATACCATTTTCATAAAACAAGGCCAGAACTACCAATTTTTCAAACCATGTGAATTAACCAAATGTTGTGAAATGAAAATTAACACTGAGATAAAGGGTGAACAAGAATAAATAGATGAAACTCAAATTATATATCCAAGCGCAATAGTACCCTACATTCAGTGTGCGATATTTCAGAAAAATAAAGTCAAAAATCATCAAACAAGCTTAAAGAAATGCTTGCGCACAAAATCAATTAAAAAAAATGCTTGAAATTTAGTACATATTAATCATGTAAGGTGAGAAAATCGTAAAATTGATGATTCTTAAATTAAAAATGACTAGTACATGGGAATCCAACCTTGGAACCAAGGCGTGATGAAACAACGCGCGTTTGGAAGCACTTCACGCGGGTCTTAAAATCTCAAACCTACCAAAATAAACATTAATGTATAAAAACAATAATAAAACTAAGTAAAAGGAATCATCCCAAGGGGGAGGGTATACCGGAGGGAGGGGTATTCACGCTGGAAGATTGGTTCCCCGACAAGGGATCACACTGGAAAGGGGATTGAAGGAGGGAGGACAACTTCAAGCATGTCTACCATCATGACTTTGACATGAAAATATTGTCTCAACACATTATAAAAAGAAGTTAGGTTGGATGTTGACACTTTAGACTATAGATCAGGGTAGTGACCTTCCTCGAAGTTTCGAGCCTTCATGGAGTCATATGTGGCATACCCTGAATCATAAGGGACTAGTTCCACAAATCACTGGAAATATTCCAACACGGATCTATCACCCTGCTGCATATAACACATCTCTAACCCCTTTCTCACCCTTTCTTTATCAAAGAAATACTGAAAAATGAACAAATCCTTGAAAAGATCCAAAGTATGCTCTTGATAGGGTTTGTTCTGAGATACTGACTTCCACCACATCCACAGTGAACCTTCAAGAAGGAAGGTTTCAAACTTGACTTTCAACGACTCAGGAAACTCAACGAGATTAAAGTTCATTTCGATATTTCGCGTCCAATCCTCCAATACGGAAGGGTATTCTTGAATATAAAATAGAGGTGGATCTAGCTTCCGAAACTCAAGAATAAAATCCTTAGGTTGATTAACTGCACTACGATCACCCATCAAAGCTTCAAGGGGAAAACTGCTGAACAAGAAAAGTTAAGAACCCAATCATGGAAAAATCAATAAATAAAATCCTCATGATCAAACACCGCATAGGAGACAAGATCTAAACACAAGAAAACAAGCTATCATAATATCAAAACATTCCTTTTTGAAAACATCTTTAATTTAAAACAACATTGGTGGGTTAAACCCTTGCCATTGGTAGTCTTTAGAGTCTCACCCACATGCATGTTTCCATGTCACCCCAGGCATCCATCCACCATACCAGATATCCATTCATATTCCAACATACCATATGCATGTGAGAACCCTTGAGAACACCAAGTCCAAAACAAAACAACTTCATTTTTTGAAAAAAAAATCATTCATCCCATTTCTTTTTAAAACAATCCCAAAATTAAAAATTTCATTTCAAACAACCATTTTTGAAAACCAACTTTTACTGATTCAAAAGCTTTCCGAAATTAGAGGAGACCCAAAATAACTCAAATAGGGAACTAGTGTTGGTGGGTGACTTGACCATATGGTTGGCAGCCATATGCCAAACATGTCACCGACACATAGAGCCTTTTAGAACCATGAACCTAGCTCCACATGGCTTTTCAGGCCATGCGGGCTCATGAGGACTATTATCTCAACTCCCTTTGTCGTATCCCAATAAAAAAACATTCCTTAAAAACCCAAAAAACTAAATAAACTGGACTTCCCATGGAAATATGAGGATCAGAACGAGTAAGTGCTCACGATGTTCTTCTTACACCTGCCCCTAAAGTTCTGACAATCCTACTCCTTTTATATTGACATTCCCAAATAACAATGGTCGCTTTGAAAAGTGAGGTCTGCTAAGATCCGACCTCCTATGATACCTTTTTTTCATGAACATTCCTGGTTCGACCATGAACCGATAAACTGAGCCAATCTGCGGCAAGGCCCGAGAGGTGTTCCCAGTCCTCCCAGGCTGGCGTCAAGCGCTAGGGCATCAAAAGAGATGATGGGAACGATTTTTCCCAATACAAATAAATAAAATCAGAGGAAACAATAAAGATAAATGAAAAATAAACAAACAAAATAAACAACTAAACAAGAATTGAAGAAGATAAAACTAACCAAACTCAACGTCTGAACTAAATCCGTGTGACCCTATGGGTCACTCTCTAACTCAACTATCAAGCGTTGCCCCAGGCAAGTGCACCCAAGATGGAACCTGAAAAATAACTAAAAACAGAAAATCACTATAGGTGTGAGTATTAAAACTCCTTAGGTTATCCCGATATACAATTTCCCAATGCACTACATTTAAAAATAAGAAACATCAATTCTATGTTTGAACTAAAATCTATTAAAGTATGAATTTATACAATTTTTTACATGGAAAAAAATTACAAACCATCACCCTTAATCATTTGAAAAACTATAATAAAAGAGTTTGAAACACATTTTCTTTTGAAAAAACATTTCATAGGAGTTAGGAAACCAAAATTTCACTTTTCATAAAAAACACCACACAAGGGTACTATGGAAAATACGACAAGGGAAATGTAAATAGGTATGAAAGTATCTAGTTCAATAGCCAAAAATCACTAGACATAGGTGAACCCGATAGATCGAGAATAATCCAGATGACACGAATACCTGCAACCCCATCTATAGTAGCATGCCACACACGATGAAATATAATGCTCCAAAACGCTCGACCATCCTTTCTCAGGCAGGCCAAGGGAAAATCTCATATCAATAAACCCAAAAATATCCACCTACTATGAGCCCATTGTCAGTACCATAACCTACCATTGTAGTACTCGTCTTAGACAATTATCTCAATAAGCCAGGTTTATATGTCGCAAGTATAAAAGGAGGTGATCCAACAGATGCTGCCGAGCATCAAATCAAAACCTATATTTATAATAATATTTCACAGCAGGTCTCACTGCGAGTCTCCCTAGGGATTTAACTCATGCCTTAAATTCAATGGATTACCAAGGGTTCCCAAAAAAGGGACCCAAATAATGGAACTCGAGGATTCCATATCGAGGAAATCCCAACCATCCTATGTCAAAAAGGCACGAGGAACATCCATGGGGTTTTATGACAAACACTTTTTATCATTTTTAAAAGTGTCCAAACTGGCCCTTCAACATTCCATAAAATCATTCTTTACCAAAGATGCAAACCAATTTCTAAATAGGTGGAAGACACACTGTTTACCATATAAAAGCATTTGTAAAAACCATTTAAAACATTTCTGGAACACTTTCAAAAAAACCAACCATTGTGGAAATGCCAACTAAGCTACAATTCTTTCCCACAAAACAAAACAATTTTTGGAAAGCTAACTTCACACTTCACTTAGCTTAAAACATTTGAAACCTTTTTAAGAACCCCAAAATCCATTATTTCACAAGAAAAACATTTATCATCAAAGCTAAACCACTTTGGAAATCCATAAAAAGACCCCAAAACATAATTTCTCCTGCAACCAACAATTTAACAAAAACAAACAAAACATATTATATCCCTTTTAACTCCCAAAATCCAACTGGGTACCATTCCGAAGACCAAACATGCAATGCTTAGAAAACAATTTTAGTAGACACTCACAAAGTCATAAAACACCAATTTGCATGTCAAGAACTTATTTAAAATGCTAAACCAGGTTCTAAAACTCAAAAATCTCGTATGAACCAAATGAAACATTTAATAAAAAAATAGTGTGCACAACTAAAACCAGATGATACCATTTTCATAAACAAGGCCGGAACTACCCATTTTTCAAACCAAGTGAATTAACCAAATGTTGTGCAATAAAAATTTACACTGAGATAAAGGGGGAACACGAATGAATAGATGAAGCTCAAATTATAAATCCAAGTTCAATAGGGCCCTAAATTAAGTGTGTGCCATTTCTCAAAACAAAGTAAAAAATCATCAAACAAGCTTAAATCAACGCTTGCGCACAAAATCAATTTAAACCAAAGATTTAAATTTAGCACATATTAATCAAAGAAGGGGAAAAATCATAAAATTAATGATTTTTAAATTAAAATGACTAGTTAATGGGAATCCTACCAAGGAACCAAGGTGTGACAAAACAACGTATGTTCAGAAGAGCTTCATGCGGGTATTAAAATATCAAACCTACCAAAATAAACATTAATTTATAAAAAGAACAAAAAAATAAGTATAAGGACACAACCCAAGGGGGAGGGTATACTGGAGGGAGGGGTATTCATGCCAGAAGGAGTGGCGCACTGGAAGAGGATCGTGCCAGCAAGGGCAACACACCAAAGATGAGTCAGGCAGGAAGGGTGGTTGCTGGAATTGTGTGCGCTGGGCAGGGGAGTAGTGCACAAGGGGTGCTATCCGGAAAACCCGAGCAAGGGAAGGGGGCCACAGGATGGGGCTGTGCATGATGAATGAGGGATTACTGGAGATGGCTCATGGGAAAGAGACTCTGGTCTCCAGAATGGGGTGGAGGAGGACCGCGCAGCCAAAATTGGATCCGCCGAGGGGGTTGCGGCACCGGTTGCGTGCTGAGTGGGAGAGGAGGTTCGCGGGGGTGGGGGGGGGGGGGTGATGGGGCATGCTGCAAAGGAGGATGAAGGCCAAAGTAGGGAAAGATATATGGGGAGGATGAGGGTGAGGTGCCGGGTGCAAGGGAGGATTCGGTCGGGTCACGCTTCAAGGGAAAGGGAGGCTGAGGGCCGAGTAGGGTGCGCTGCTGGAGAAGAAGCTGGCTGGGTGCGCTGGGTCGGTAAGCAAGGAGGGTGGAACCTAGGGGGTTTGACGCGGAGAAGCAGGAGGTCGGGGTGGTGGGCTGCCATGCTATGATGGAGGATGATGGGTGGGTGTACTGAATCACGCCACACACAAGGATGGGGGAGGGTCAGGAAACCCTACAAAAACATAATAAAACTAATCTAAAATAAAATAAAAAGGAAAACTAACTATAGTTTTAATATCCTAATAATAATAACAATAATAATAAAAGGAATAATAATAATAATAATACTAACAATAATAATAATAATAATAATAATAATAATCATAATGATAGAGTAAAAATAATCAAGGTATTCATATCATTTTAATAATAATAAAAAATCTTAACAATAAAAATTTTAAAGACGCAATTATTATTTTTAATTTAAAAAATCATTTATTTTTATTTTTCGAGAATGGACGGTAGTGCAGTTTCCCGGGCGAAGCCACGTGGCTTCCAAATCGCACTTCGCCCGTGCGACCGATGACGTCGACACCAAAGAGCGCATTTTTCAACCTATGTTCAAAAATTTTGTTCGGGACTCAACTCAGACCATAATAAATATTATTTAAGGTCGAAAAATAATAAAATGAAAGTGTCACACAGGTCGGGGTGTGACAGTCACTCCCCCACTCCTTCAGCGAGTTAGGGAGGCACAACTTGTGGATGTTGACTACGAGGCCCAGCGTGCTCAGATATCCTCAGGACATGCTTCTGTTTCATTTTTGATAGGTGGGGAGAATATCACACTTTTTAGAGGATGCACCATGGTACTCATGACATTACGGGAGGAGGTGTTGAGGGAATTATATACATCCTCTTTGGCGGTATATTCTGGTGTGACAAAGATATACTAGGACCTCTGAAGTCAATACTGGTTTCCAGGGATGAAGAAAGTGGTTGTAGAGTTTGTTTCACAATGCCTCACTTATCAGTAAGTGAAAGCTGAATATCAGGTTCCAGTACGCTTGAGCACAACTTTTACCCCCAAACAGATGGTCAAACAGAGTGGACCATACAGACCTTGGAGGACATGCCTCATGCTGGTGTCTTGGATTTGGGTCACAATTGGGAGGACCACCCACCACTGGTGGAGTTCGCGTTCTATAATAGCTATCACTCCACCATTGGCATGACACCGTTTGAGGCCTTGTACGGGCAGTCATGAAGATCACCCCTATGTGGGATAGACCCAGGGGAGTTAACACTCATTGGTCTAGAGTTGGGACGGGATACCACTGAGAAGGTGCAGATCATCTAGGAGCGGATGAGGACTTCATAGAGCGAATAAAAGTCTTATGTTTATTGAAGATAGAGACCCTTGGAGTTCAAGGAGGGAGACCATGTTTTCCTTCGGGTCTCACCCCGATGGGGATTTTGGAGATTTGGCTGGAACAAAAAGTTATCTCTGAGGTTTATCAGACCTTTTCAGTTTCTGAGTGGAGTTAGCGAGGTGGCATACCGCCTATCTCTTTACTTATAGATGCACTGGGTGCACAATGTTTTTCACATGTCGTAGCTGAGGAGGCCATGCACGATCCATCACACATCATTGACTAGGGTGAGATGGACATTGACGATGGGGTGACGTTTGCAGAGTTCCCGGTGGAGATAGAGGATCAACATGAGCGGGTCCTTCATGGATAGTCCATTCCTTAGGTGCGTGTTCAGTGGTAGTACGAGAATATTTAGGAGAACACAAGAGAGTAGGACGCTCAGATTAATGCTTAGTACACCCACTTATTTTATTAGCCTTTGTTTTGGATGTTGGGGACATAAATCCCTAAGGTGGGGAAAATGTAATGTACTAGAATTTATGCATTTTTTTTAATATATGGAATTTTTTTGAGACCAGGCGCTGAGATGACGTGCGATTCTGAGGCCCGGAGCCCCTGGAATGATCCGTCGAAAAATGTTAATCTTTAAATAGTGATCATGAGAGGTTTTCCTGAAAAAGTAGAATAACTCTTAAGTGGGTTCCCATATCAAAAATCCGAAGACACCATTGCGTTCAAGATGACGGGTTTACCCTAGGTGTGACTTAAGTTTAGTTGGCACAAGCCTCTAGTGAGAAAACCCGAAAATGAAATAATCGTAAATAAAATAATTAAAAAAAATTATTAAATTTTTCAAATGCTTATAACTCACGAATGGTGACTCTAATTAAAAATAAGATACCACTGCTGAGCTCGTGAGGGTATGCTTTCCTTAGGCAGATCCAAACATTGGTCGACACATGCCAATAGTGGAAGTTAGTTTTTAGCTATAAATAAAATAATTGAGTAACAATTATTTTATTGTAAAATCCTTACAAATCCTAAACAGTAACTCAGATAGTAAATATGAGAGTACCGTTGAGCTCGTGAGGGCGTTTTCCCCTTAGGTAGAGCCTAACCTCGACCGATGCGGGTCAAGGATGAAAGTTAATTTTTGAACTTTTTTTAAGGTTCATTTAAATGAACGTGTGAGCAAGTTTTTCAAACTTTTGAACCGGTGCTCGAATTAAAAAATACGAGGGAACCGTCGAACTCAGAATGTTGGGATTCACCTAGAAATGACTTAACTTCGTTCAGAAAGGGCCGATCAGAAAAGTTATTTTTTGAACATTTTGAGAAAAATAATAAAAGAATTTAAAAGAATTATTTTATTTCTCTCTCACTGCTAGGTGGTAGAGGATTATGTTATAGAGAAGCGATGAGGTGGCATCGATGCATATTAATGGAGGGCCAATAATGGCTCATTGAAACCGTGACGCTTTTAGTTTTTAATGACTCATTAAATGTGGCCCATTTGATGAGAATCAATTAATGGACACAGTGGCACAACATTTTTATTTCTTTTTATTAAACCAACATGTGGGAGAATGAGGAATTAAAACTATAGGGATTCTTTGACAAACCACCGGGTGTTTTTTTCCCAAATGAAGAACAAAGAACACTAGTGAGACTTCATCATCTTTGATGTTCCTTGAAGAACAGAGCCCGAAGAAATTTTGACATCGTGAAACCTTGATGATGAATTCTTCAACATCGAACATCAACAAGGTAGGGGGTTGTTTAATTTTAAAAGTTCTTCACCACACTTATTTTACTAGAAATGAGAAACACTGATCAACCCATGAACAAGTTGATCCGTGATTCGTGTGTTTATGAGGGAGGGTGAATTTTCTTGGGGATTTATCATTCAGGATTCAAACCTTGCATGAAATGATTGAGCTTCAACCCCCGAACCTCCCCCTTGATTTAAAATACTAATGTAGAGGGCTCGAGCTGATACGAACAAGGCCCGATCATCTCTGCTCGTGCATTCTTGGTGGCTGCATTCTCAAGGTGGTGGAAATTAGATTCTGGGGCCTAAGTAGGGATGGCGGCGACCTGAGAGGCCCGTAGGCGCATACAGATTGAAAAATGGACCACCGAAGCAACTCCGATGGCCAGCGAAAGGTGTCGTAGGCATGACACCACCGGCGTGGCAGCCCGCTCATGCCGGCCGCATGAAGGGGGCAATGCCACCCAACATCGCGATAGCAATGGAAGCGATCAGACCTCACTGGCCGCGTTGGAGGATGGTGGTGCGCCCGTCGTCATGCCACAATGATAGGAGGCTGCGACCAACCAGTCGCGACGGTGGGAGTCATGACCCCAGGTGGGCGCTACGTGGATGGTGGTGGCCCATGTACGGGACACCCGGGCGATGCGAGCCATGGTCCATCAATCGTGGATGGATGGCCCCCACGTCCACAGGGCCAGCTGGGGCCGAACACGGCTCAACTGTCGCGTCCCGGCCAGGTGGCACACCGCCTGTCCACCCCCTGGCAGACCGGGCTAAGGCTGGTGGGCCTCACCCCCATACCAGTGGGCCGGACCCATGCCGGCAAGCCAGATTCACGCCGGCATTCCGGACCCATTCCCTTCGAGCCGGGCCAGACTAGACCGGGTTGTCGGCCGACCCAGCGGACTGGACTCTCAGTCCAACCAGGCCGGGTCTAGCGATGTAAGAACCCGGTTCTTATTCTTGAGGTACGAGTTTCTTCTTTTCTCTTTTCCTTAAGTGTTTTTAAGGAAATAAGGAAAATGGGGAAAAATCCTCAATTTTGGAAGTACGTGCCGTGTCCTTTTCCACACACCGTGTACTTCTGGCCGTGTGGGATGAGTACACGGGGCGTGTGGCCATGTTGGCGTTGAAGGGTATAGGAACCGACTACACGCCGTGTAGTAAGTCGGAAGGCGAATTGTAAGGCGATGGCCAACTGTGGGGCAGCACACGCCATGTGCTCATGCATACAACCCGTGTGGTCATGTCGACAAGTGAACAGTTCCATGCTATCAGGAAGTCACCAGAGGAACAGTTTAAAAATTGGAATTACACACCGTGTACTTGGAAGTACATACCGTGTACTTTGTTTTTTTTGCTTAAAATGGGCAGTAGCCTCCCCTGTTCACAGGGAAGGCTTTGAACTGGGGGAAGGAGTATGAGTGGATGGCCGAACCTTTGGAGATCCTCCGAGCGCATGTCGGGAATCCATTTCCGCCTCGGATGATCTCACTGGAACCGCACGGGTAAGAGCTTCCTTCTCCTTGATTAGTTCTTTCCAGTTCTTCCTTCAAGTATAGTTATTTAAGGTTGAATGAAATTTCTTTCACCTCAGATCTACCTCGTTCTAGGATGATTTGTGGAAATTTGTTTGAGTATACTGATCAGGGGTGTATAAGGTAGGTGGCCTAGTGTTTTTTTCCAACTGTTGTGCGTTTTGTGCATTTTAGGTGCCACGAACCCATGTTGGGGTGTCGTGTGGCTGAGGCAGTGGCTATTTTAAATACCTAGAATTTCATAGGTAATTAATTATGATAATAAAATTCTGGTTGGGATCATTTCCTGGATCCAGGACCACCCCAGGGGTGCGTTCCACTGTTTAGCCATTTGGCCAGGATACCTGAGGGTATTCCTTTAAAGTAATGATTGTAGAATTTCCTTGAGAGTAATTGATTGGGAATGTTTATTTACATGTTGGACATGGCCCAGTTACTCATGCCTAAGGGTATTGTTTTTCTTAGCCTATGGGTAGTTGATTCTATGCCTGTGGGTAACACTTCTTACGCCTGAGGGCAATATCCGTATGCCTGTGGGCAGATTCTTGTATTGGATACTCTTTACCTAAGGGTAGGGGTTTACGTGTCTGAGGACATTAGCTGTTTACTTAGAATATTCACTATGGTGAAATTTTAAATTAAATGATTAAAAGGATATTAAAATGAAAATATAATTGGTTATGTTAGTTACTTTTAGTACTGCTTACTTTTATTTCATTTTACTACTGCACACTGTTGTTGCATGTTTTACGGACAGTTGAGCACATGCCTTTGGTGGGCATCTTCTGAGATTTATTTCTCACACCCTGTTTGGGCCATACTTTTCATCCCAAACAGATTACATTGATGCAGGTGTAGATACAGGAAAGAGCCCCTATACAGGTGCTTGATTGCTGTAGAGGAGTAGGGGAGCATGGGACCGAGCTTAGGCTCACGATGCTGCCAGATTTTTTGTTTTGTCTTGTTGTACTCTGTATTGTATATTATTACAGTGTAACATGTTCTGGATGTTTCCTTAGAACTTGTGGCATGTTGCATCGTCATTTATATACTGGTTGGTTATATCTAATGCAGTTGTTTATTCCAGTTATGTATGGGTATTTTCTTCTGCTGTTGTATGTTTTATTTCGTATTCTGCTGTGTTATACTTTAAAAAATGAGGTCATAGTTTCCCCACTATTAGACCTGGGCCCTCGATGCTAGTCGGCAGCCTCTGGCATTTGGGGAAATGCACTTGAGGTCACGTGGCGAACCAGGTTCGGGGCACCCGTTGAGTGGCACCCGGAACCGGGACGTTACAAAGTGGTATCAGAGAGGTTCTTTTCTTTGAATTACTATTTGGAACCGTAGTCAGGGATAGGATGAATGGTAGTTGGTAATAAGCTATGCCCGGGCATAGCTAACCCTTGTACAGGGAAAAACCATTTTACCTCGTGTTGTAATTTTACTAATTTTTCAATTTACAGTTGATATAATTTTCACCGTTGGGTGACACACTTGGAATTATGTTGTTATATTTTATCTATGGGTTCTATTTAGTTTCAACCCGATGATATGAGGGTATGACATCTCATGCATTATATAAGCACATGCTAGATATCACATGCCATTTATAGTTTCCATGCCATGTAGGTGCATTAGAAATTGCATGTTGTTGTGATAGTTGTTGTGCTAGAAAAACATGATGTTGTGATAGCTGCTTTGATAAAATACCTGCTTTGTGATCGGGTAATTTTATTTGATCCTATTGATAGAATGGATTCCAAACTTTGGTTTTTGGGGAGTATGGGCCCCCACTGACTGGAATTTGGTGGATCATTAGTTTTTTATTAGTTATAACACAGATAAGATGTCAAACTTTGATTCGTGGGGAGTATGGGCCCTCACAGGTCAGAATTTGACATTTAGGTGTTGTTTTTTGGTATTTTCTGGGTTCCAGAGATGTTTCTGAGGCATACTGTCTGAAAACTCAGTATACACACTGTGTATGGTCTTCTGTTCATGAAGAAAAATGAACTTTTTTAGTACACTTCGTGTACTCGGAGTACACGTCGTGTAGTCTCTTCCCGTGTCACAAACCGTGTGGGCGGCGACACGGGGTAGGGAATGTTTGGGGAAAACACGCCGTTTACCAAATGTACATGCCGTGTAGTGTTGACCCGGAGTCTGCCCGTGTAACGAACAACACAGATGAAGGAGACCATGAGACATACACACCGTGTCCACTATGGCGCATGCCATGTAGTCTGACCCGGAGTCCGTCCATGTAACTAACAACACAGGTCGGTGAACTCTTTACTTTAACACGCCGTGTCAATGATGGACACACCATGTAGTGTGAACTAGGTACTCGGCCGTGTAACTAACAACACGGGTTGGTGTCACCTCTCCTTGAACACGCCGTGTACCAGTGGGACACGCCGTGTAGTCTAGTCCAAGGACAGACCGTGTGGACTTAGCCGTGTGGCTGGGAAACGGGGTGATGTACACACTGTGTGTGGGTGTATCACGCCATGTAGAGTCAAGCTAAGTAGTCGTCTATGTCATAAAAGACACGGGTAGTTGGAAAATCACACCATACACGCCACGTAGATCTAATACACGCTGTGTAGTTTTTTTTCAACGGGAGCCATGTGGCTTAGCCGTATAGAAGGACCCGAGCAGGGGAAGATAAGTCAAGTACACACCGTGTAGTCATTGTATACGCCGTGTAGTCTTGTTTTGAAAATCATGAAATGCCTTCTTCCTCTTGTTCCCTTTGTGTTTCCTTCACTTTCAGTCTTTGATAAATCTTGAATCTAAGTTGTGTTTTGACCTTGTAGTGTCATGCCGCCTAGACGACCACGCGCTATTCACCAGAAGAGCGGCAACGACTATACTCTAGAGATGGTGGGCCATGGGCTACCAGTTGATCTTCCAGCAGAGCCAGATGCGGTTCCAGCCATTATACCGGACATAGGCGCAGAGGTATAGTTCCATGAAGGCTTTATACGGTTCATGCAGACCTTTCAGGGAGCATCGCAGGCTACCACATCTATGGCCGAGTTGACTCATATCTTCCAGCAGCAGCATCCACCTACGTTTTCAGGGGATGGAGGACCACATGCTGTGGAGTCTTGGCTGGGGTCGATGCAGACTATTTTTTATCATCTTGAAATGCCTCTAGGGAAGAGGGTCAAGCTATCGACTTATATGCTGCGTGATTCCGCCAATAGGTGGTGGGATGTTACCACCCAGTCAGAGCATCAGAGAGATATGGTGTAGAAAGATTTTCAGGCAGACTTCTATGAATTCTTCTTTCCAGAGACGCTGAGGGTAGATAGAGCTTGAGAGTTCATGAATCTACAGCAGGGCGCTATGTCGGTGATGGACTATTCTGCTCATTTCACTGAGCTTCAGCGCTTTGCACCCATGTTGGTGGGTGATGAGACGTTGAGAGCCATACTTTTTGAGGATGGTATTTGTTATGACATCTGAGCGCTGGTGAATGTTTTCAGGTTGCCTTCAGTACATGCTATTGTGAACCATGTGCTGATTACAGAGAGGAACCTGCAGGAATCTAGTGGTGTGGGCCAGGGCGGTTCAGTACCAGTTACTGGTATTATTTCTGCTGGCAAGAGGAAGAGACAAATGGAATTATTTCAGGGTGGCAGTACCAGTCAGAAGAATTCTTCAGGTGTCCAGGTCATCTGCTACCAGTGTGGTAGAGAGCGGCACAAGAGGCCAAAGTGTCCACATGATCCAGTGGAGTGCCGATCTTGTGGCAAGATGGGTCATCTGTAGCGCTTTTGCAGGGCGTTTCCACCGATGGCTAGTGAGAGGGGTTCTGTGCAGACTCCACATGTGGGAGCATAACCAGTGGCTTCTTACTAGTCGGGGAACTGGAATACATCAGGGCGTGTAGGCAGAGATGGTGGTCGTGGCCGTGGTAGCCATACACCAGGATCTCAAAGGCAGTAGGGCGGGACAAATCAGGGTAGCCAGGCTGTGTCGTAGAGCCGCAACACTGGGTAGGCATATGCAGTGCAACAGACCCCGCAAGAGCAAGATCTCGGACCTTCTACAGTTAGAGGTACTATTCTAGTATCTTCTCTCTTATCTTCATTTCTTTTCGATATGGGTACTACACGTAGTTTCATATCTATACCCGTTGTGGAGAGCCTTGGGCTCGGTGTTTCTCTTTCTTCTGATATCATGACGCTAGAAACTCAGTTGGGGACTAGAATGGATGGTGTACATCAGTGCATGGAGTTCCCCCTTGAGGTTGGTGTGTGTCACTTTTGTTGGGACCTCTATGTCTTAGAGATGACAGCTTATGACTTCATTCTTGGGATGGACTGGTTGGTTCCCTTTCAAGCCTTTGTATACTACTATCGTCGCAGGGTGCGTTTCACATCTCGAGAGGGTGGAAAGTTTCTATACAAGGGTGAATGGGATGTTCAGGTGAGTCAAGCTAGACCAGAGGATCATGGGCGAGGTGGAGTCATAGCCCAGATTGCTATCTTATACCTGGATGATCAGGGGACTTGTCAGACAGATTTTCCTCCAGTGGGTGATCATTTCAGGGATGTCTTCCCGGATGACTTTTTAGGTCTACCTCCGGAGCGTGAGGTGGATTTATCTATTAATCTCATGCTAATAGTAGCACAGGTGTCCATTCCTCCTTATAGGATGGCCACACCTGAGTTGCAGGAGCTCAAGAGGCAGTTAGAGGAGTTACAAGTGAAAGGTTTTATCTGACCCAATACTTCTCCGTGGGGTTCACCAGCCCTTTTTGAGAAGAAGGCAAACAGTACCCTCAGACTTTGCATGGATTATCAGAAGCTAAACCAGTTGATGGTCAAGAACCGATATCCTTTGCCGAGGATAGATGATATTTTTGATCAGATTCATAGAGCACGAGTGTTCTCGAAGATTGACTTGAGACCCGGATATCATCAGCTGTGCGTTAGACCATCGGATATACCGCTTACAACTTTTTAGAGAAGATATGGTCTGTATGAGTATTTGGTTATGCCATTCGGACTCACGAATGTGCCAGCAGTTTTCATGGCTCTGATGAATCATGTGTTCCATCGGTATATTGATTCTTTTGTGGTAGTATTCGTAGATGACATCTTGGTGTACTCTCACACTCGACACGACCATGCCACCCATCTTGAGATCGTATTGAGTACACTGAGAGAGCATCAACTATATGATAAGATCTCAAAATTCCACTTTTGGATAGACCATATTCACTTTCTAGGTCATATTATCTCAGAGGCAGGTGTTGTAGTAGACCCAGAGAAGGTGAGAGCAGTAGTTTCTTGGGAGCAGCCTAAGAACATGTTTGAGATATGAAGTTTATTGGGGATGGCTAGTTACTAAATATGCTTCATACAGGACTTCTTCCACTTAGTAGCACCGTTGATGGGTCTGACCAAGAAGGGTGTGAAGTTCATTTGGTTAGAAGCATGCAAGGCATCCTTTCAGGACCTAAAAGGAAGGATGACATCAGCATCGATCCTGATACTCCCAGAGCAGGGGAAGAGCTACACAGTTTACTGTGATGCATCAGGTATTGGGCTGGGAGTAGTGTTGATGCAGGGCGACCGAGTTGTGGCATACGGGTCTCAGTAGTTGATGCCACATGAGAGGAATTACCTGATGCATGATCTCGAGTTGGCTGCAGTTGTGCTTGCGTTGCGCTGTTGGAGACATTATCTATTGGGAGATCATTTTGTGATTTTCACCAACCACAAAAGACTCAAGTATATATTTACTCAGCACGACTTGAATCTGAGGCAGAGGAGGTGGGTCGAATACCTACATTCCGTAGATTTTGAGCTTGCCTATACAACTGGTAAAGTTAATGCAGTAGCCGATGCACTGAGCAGGAAGACTCAGATATAGGAATTGCAGGAGGCTAGTGGTGAGTGGAAGCTTATGTCCTTGTTCTCTGAGATGCATTTGAAGGTGCATGACAGTCAGGGGCAGACTTATCTTTTATCTTTATCTGTGACATCTACCCTCTTGGACAGAGTGAGGATGAGACAACTATCTGATTCAGAAGGCCTAGTTCTACGGGAGTCGGTGGCAGGTGAGGACCCTCCTCCTGGATGGACGATAGGCGATGATGAGGTACTGCATTTCCATGTACGAGTATGGGTTCTAGGGGATATATGTAAGAAGATGATGCGAGAGTTCCATGCTTCAGCTTGGGCAGTTCATCCCAGGGTTACCAAGATGTACCGTGACTTGAGATGTCAGTACTGGTGGCCGGGTATAAAGAGAGATATAGCTGGTTTTGTTACGAGGTGTTCCACCTGTCATCAAGTGAAGGAGGGTCATCAGAGACCAGCTTGACTGTTACAGCAGTTACCCATCCCGAAGTGGAAATGAGATGATGTTGCGATGGATTTCGTGACTGGTTTGCCGAGGTCACCTCGAGGCAATGATGTCGTGTGGGTTGTTGTGGATAGACTCACGAAGGTAGCTCACTTTTTGACGATTAAGGAGACCTTCGGTGTTGATGATCTCAGAAGGATGTATATCCGAGAGATTGTACATCTTCATGGGGTCCCTCGTTCTATCATTTCAGATAGGGATGCCTGTTTTACATCTCGTTTTTGGAAGAGTTTTCATAGGGCACTGGGTACACAGGTGCTTCTGAGCACAGCTTACCACCCTCAAACCAATGGCCAGTCAGAGCGTATGATACAGGTGCTTGAGGACATGCTGCGTGCATGCGTCCTAGACTTTGGGGGCTCTTGGGAGAAACATATACCCCTAGTCGAGTTTGCCTACAATAACAGTTTTCAAGGAACTATCGAGATGGCACCTTACAAGGATTTATATGGTTGGCCATGCTGATCACCTTTGTTCTGGTCAGAGGCAAGTGAGGCAGCTTTACTAGGACCACGTCTCATGAAGGATACTTCTGAGTAGGTCTAGTTGATTCAAGAGCAGATGGATACCGCGTAGTCTCATCAGAAGTCTTATGCTGATCGCCGCAGACGACCTTTGGAGTTTGTGGTCGGGGATCAGGTTTTCTTGCGTGTTTCGTAGAGGCTGGGACACAGACAAATTAGGAGACAGGGTAAGCTTTCACTGAGGTATGTGGGGACATTTGAGATTCTGGAGAGAGTCAGGCTGGTTTCCAATTGGTTGCAGTTACCGCAGCAGTACCGAGCCATGCATGACGTCTTCCATGTGTCTCAGTTGCGTCGCTATCATTCAGACCCATCTCACATCTTTCAGCCCGAGGAGGTTGAGATTTAGATGGATGCGTCCTTTGAGGAGCATCCGATTCATATCGTTGACAGGAGCACAAAGGTTCTCTGAGGCCGATCAGTTCCTCTCGTACAGGTGCTATGGCAGCATGACCGAGTGCAAGACGAATCCTGGGAGCAGGAGACCGATGTACATGCTCAGTGGCCATAGCTATTCTGAGCTATATCTTCACCACCCTTGGAAGGGCAATTAGGGAATGAATTGCTATAAGGGGGGAAGTTTGTAAGAACCTGGTTCTTATTCTTGAGGTATGAGTTTCTTCTTTTCTCTTTTCCTTAAGTGTTTTTAAAGAAATAAGTAAAATGGGGAAAAATCCTAAATTTTGGAAGTACACGCCATGCACTTTTCCACACGCCGTGTACTTATGGCCGTGTAGTGATGAAGGGTGTAGGAACTGACTACACACCGTGTAGTGGTCCTTTACATGCCATGTAGTCAGTCGGCAGACGAATATTAAGGCGGTGGCCAGCTGTGGGGCAGCACACGCCATGTGCTCATGCAGACACGCTGTGTAGTCATGTCGACAGGTGAACAGTGCCACACTGGCGGGAAGCCTCTAGAGGAACAGTTTAAAAATGGGAAGTACATGCCATGTACTTGGAAGTACATGCCGTGTACTTTGTTTTTTTCACTTAAAATGGGCAGTAGCCTCCCCTGTTCACGGGGAAGGCTTAGAACCGGAGGAAGGAGTGGCAGTGGATGGCCGAACCTTTGGAGATCTGCAGAGCGCACTTCAGGAATCCGTTTCCACCTCAGACGATCTTGCTGGAACCGCACGGGTAAGAGCTTCCTTATCCTTGATTAGTTCTTTCCAATTCTTCCTTAAAGTAAAGTTATTTATGGTTGAATGAAATTTCTTTCACCTCAGATCTACCTCGTTCTAGGACGATTTGTGGAACACTGTTCGAGTATACTGATCAGGGGCGTATAAGGTAGGTGGCTTGGTGTTGTTTTCCAACTGTTGTGCATTTTGTGCATTTTAGGTGCCACGAACCCATGTTGGGGTGTCATGTGGCTAAGGTTGTGGCTATTTTAAATACCTAGAATTTCATAGGTAATTAATTATGATAATAAAATGTGGGTTGGAATCATTTCCTGGATCCAAGACCACCCCATAGGTGCGTTCCACTATTTAGCTGTTTGGCCAGGATACCCGAGGGTATGCCTTTAAAGTAATGATTGTATAATTACTATGAGAGGAATTGATTGTGAATGTTTATTTACATGTTGGTCATGGCCCAGTTACTCGTGACTTAGGGTAGTGTTTTGCTTAGCCTGTGGGCGTTGCTCTGCTTAGCCCGAGGGCAGTTGTTATCATAGCCTAAGGGCAACTTCTTCCATGCCTGTGGGCAGTTGATTCTATGCCTGTGGGAGACACTTCCTACACCTAGGGGAAATATCCGTATGCCTGTGGGAAGATTCTTGTGTTGGATACTCTTTACTTGAGAGTAGGGGTTTACGTGTATGAGGATATTAGCTGTTTAATTTGAATATTCACTGTGGTGATATTTTAAATTAAATGATTAAAAGTATATTAAAATGGAAATATATTTGGTTAAGTTAGTTACTTTTAATACTGCTTACTTTTATTGCATTTTACTACTGCACACTGTTGTTGCATGTTTTACACA
Source organism: Viscum album (assembly GCA_963277665.1). Taxonomy (NCBI): domain Eukaryota; kingdom Viridiplantae; phylum Streptophyta; class Magnoliopsida; order Santalales; family Viscaceae; genus Viscum; species Viscum album. The sequence continues at coordinate 1,076,330,632 of OY728145.1, read as the reverse complement.
TAGTTGAGCATGAGCCTTTGGTGGGTGCCTACTGGGATTTATTTCTCACACCCTATTTGGGCCATGATTTTCAGCCCAAACATATTACGCTACTGTAGATGTAGATAGGGGAAAGAGTCCCTATACAGGTGCTTGATTGTTGCTGAGGAGTAGGGGAGCATGTGACCGAGCTTAGGCTTGTGATGCTGCCAGCTGTTTTGTTTTGTTTTTCTGTACTATGTATTGTATTTTATTACAGTGTAACATGTTCTGGCTGTTTTTTTATATCTTATGGCATGTTGCATCGTCATTTATATACTAGTTGGTTATATCTACTGTAGTTGTTTATTCCAGTTATGTATGGGTATTTTCTTCCACTGTTGTATGTTTTATTTCGTATTCCGCTGTGTAACACTTTGACAAATGAGGGCATAGTTTCCCCACTATCAGACCTGGGCCCTCGCTGCTAGTCGGCAGCCTCTGGCGTTTGGAGAAATGCACTTGAAGTCACGTGGGGAACCGGGTTTGGGGCACCCGTTGAGTGGCACCCGGAACTGGGACGTTACAAGTGAGGCCTATTAGGCCTGGCCTACTGGCTAGGCCAAACCAAACTGACCCCGACCCGAACTAGGTCAGGTCGAGTCCATCTAATTAAACTGGGGTATGTGGGATCCTCGGGCCGGGTTGGTCGGGTCGGTTTGGTCGGGTCAGGCTGGGCCCCGTCACAATTGGTCCCCAGTTTACTAAAACGCTCGTCTCTTGCAAAGTACGTGTCTGATTGATGATCCATTTGTGGTGTTGGGATCCTCTTGATGAGTCAGATCTTTTGGTATGATTTGTGGTTACTTTGATGGACATAGAGATGTAATTAATGGATTGAGGAGAGATTTTACCAAGAGCACTACATACGGAATCCTGTAGTTTGCTGAGACCTAAAGACTGCTCAACGACGACCCAGTGGGAAGAGGCTCTGTGTGACATGGCTGGACTATAGTGGGGAGTAGGTCTATGTGACCCGAAAGACCCACGATACTTGACAAGAGGAGTACCTATGTTTGTATAAGGTGGGAAGCGGCTCTGTGTAACCCGGAAGGCCCACAGTGGGGGAACCTTTGTGTGACCTAGCATACCCACAGTACTCATTGGGGATGAGTACCCTAGCAGTCTAAGGTTAGTGGGAAGCATATTTGTGGGACCCGATATACCCACTATACTCATTAAAGGAGGAGTTCTATATTAGCTAAGGAGTTCGATGATATGGCTAATGATGTTACTACCACTACCCTAGAATATACCTGGTGTGATCTACGTCTTTTTTACTTTGTGTTATGTGGTTGATGTCTTTCATGGTGTTTTTTCCTCTAGGGTATTTTTCTTTGTGGTGTTTTCCTTCATGGATTACCGAGAGACCTTTAGAGGTCTCGGGGTCCCTACTAAGTATTGTTATACTCACCCCTGCATGGGCTTCGCCTGTACGTGTTGTGTCTGGTGCAGATGATCAACGTTTCGACAGAGGAGCTCAGGGGGATGGGATTGACGGATGCTAAAATGGTGGACTTGGTGTACTAGAATGAAGTGGGGCCTAGTAGGACTTGGTGGGTAGGACATAATACTTTGTATTTCTATAGCTTCACTACTCTCACGATCAGGTGGGGTTTTCCATGGATGGCCATTAGAGTTTCCTTTTGTACTTTACTATTTTCAGTTCCTTGTTGGGTTTGTATTCTTTACCACTTACTTTCAATTGTAATTTCACTCAGATTTGTTTTAGTTATATATATGTTTTCCCCTTTCAGTGTGTTGGGATGTGGTTGGACGTGTGTGTATACAGGTTTAAAGGAAATGCCTTCCCTTTTTTAGGATATGTCTTTCCAGTGCTAGTCACCAGCCCTTGGCCTATGGAAGCTGGGATTGGGGTATTCATGGCATGGGCCCCAAGGGATGGGTCATGAAAACACCTTGAGTGATCCTACACAAATAATTTATCCATATAGAAGAAATAAAGGAAGCGACCCCTGATGTAGGCACCAAGACAAACCATGTTTAATCCTTGTGTTCTTCGATTTATTTCTTTTTTTGAGTGTGTATCATCTCCAAGAGTCTCTTCTACCCCCAATTAAGTGGTATCAAAAGTTTTGGTGTTGAAATAGTGTAGTGGCAGAAGGTTTTTCTGGTGACTGGAAAATTGAAGTTTCTTGAATTTTTTTGATGCCAGATCCGTGTAGATCTCGACAATACGATTCCAACGGTGCAAGCGGCGTAAAAAATAGAGCTAAAATGAACTCGATTGATCCAATCAAGGTTTTGGTCAAAAAAGTGGTGATACAGTACCTCCTTACCAGATAAAATAACACTATTTACACCAGTGGTGACTTTTCCAGGAGAGCCATGTCAGCACCACATCAGCGGTCAATCTGGACCACTAAATTTTTTCGGTATATCTTGTCCAATCGGAGTCCATTTTCAGTGATCTAGTAGGCGATTACAGTTATTTTGACCATTCTGAACACATATGTATAGTTATATTTTCAAAATTCTCACTCTATAAATGGATGGAAATACCAGTAACATGATTAAGCTTACCTCTTTTAATTATTCCATTTGGAAACCCAAAATGAAAGATCTTTTATATATTAAAGATCTATGGAAACCAATAATGAATACGTGTAAGTCTGTTGTAGCACAAGCAGAGGAATCATCAAAAGTTGATAAACCCAATGAGAAGTCTTCATCCAGTACCACACCAATTGATGTGGAGTGGGTCATGATAAAAAAAAAGTGTGTTGCCCAAATCAGACAGTGGATTGACAAAACTATCTTCCAAAATTTTTCCAATGAACACGATGCTTCTGTTCTTTGGAAAAAATGGAAAAGATGCATGTGATGATAACTGCATAGAATAGAGAAAACATGATATGATTTCTTATCAACTTAAAGTACAAAGATAATACCAACATATCAGAGCACATGAGAGAGTTCCAAGGTACTGTTGATCAGTTAAATTCCATGAAAATGATGATTGATGATGAGTTATAGGAATTATTGATGTAGAGTTCTTTACCAAAGATGTGATACACACTAGTTGTGTTAGTTAGCAAGTCAACTCAATATGGAACTCTCACAGTGGATATGGTGAAAAAAAATACTGAATGAGGAATCCAGAAGAAAATATGAGGATCATGAACCTAAATCACATGATCTTATCATAGAAAGACAAGGGAAGCTGAAATGATAGGGAAGAAGAAAAGGAAGAGAACCCCATGACCAAATTCTTTAAAGGATGAAGTAATAAAAATCTTGATCGAGATATGACATGAAGTGACACCACTGTGGAAAAACCTGACACTTCATCCGATAGTGTAGAAGGCTAAAGGTGGAGCAGAAGAATCAGAATGGTACGACCCAAAATAATGATGTTGTAGTTGTCAATGAAGAATTATTTATTATCCAGGAAGATAATCAGGTTATTCATGCAAGCTGAGACTCACCATGGGTGATCGATTTCAGCCCCTCCTACCATGTCATTGCCAGAAGAGATTTTTTATCATCTTATTGTTTAGGGAGTTTCATACATGTGAACATGGGAAATGATGGTGCATCCAAAATTACTAGTATTGGTAATATTTTTATAGAAACTAATATTGAATGCAAGTTACTATTTAAGGATGTAAGGTTTGTTCCTAATATTCACCTCAATCTGATATCCACTGTAATTCTTGACAATGATGGATATATCAGTTCCTTTGGGGACTAGAAATGAAATATTACCAAAGGTAACTTGGTAATTTCTAAAGGAAGGACAAATACTTATCTCTATCTCAAAGATGCCAGACTGTGTGGAGGAGAAGTAAATGTATCCAATAAATATGTTCCTACAAAAGTTTGGCATAGACAGTTGGGTCACATGAGTAGGATAGGAATCATAATGCTCTCCAAGAAGGATCTATTTCCATGATTAAAAGGTACACATTTGGATACTTGTGTTTATTTCATCATGGGAAAACAACAAAGATTATCTGAACCACTATTCAATTTAATTCTTATTTTTTGAAGAATGAACAATAGTGGAACACCCTAAGGTCGATCTCAAGGAGGCCACTTGCATGCATTGCTTTTCTATTGTCACTATTATTTTATAACTAATATAATACTATTAATCTAATATAGATGAGGGGGTTTTTAAATGATGTAAACTAATTACATAAAATCAGAATGAAAAATGAAAACTATGTTAGCAATTAGAAATTAAAAAAAACCATACTGAAAATAATAATCTAATGAATGCAGTGGTGAACAAACATAGATCTTTGGAGACTCCCTTTATTATGGTTGAAAATGTATTCTAATTAAATTACCCAATATATACCTCAAGACCTCAGGGTGTACACCTATTTTGACCATAAACCATATCAAGACCTCAAACATGGGTTTTTATCTACTTATGAATGTGATCCAATTTCCCAAATACATCCGAGTAATCGAAACTAGTTGAACATGTTGTGGTCAATGGGGAGACCTCTCCCAAAGAAGTTTAAACAACAAGAAAACTATTTTAAATTAATAATTTGATAAATAATATAGAAAAAAATAGAATAAATTTAAAAAAAGAGACAAAGATACCTATTTCATTCATGCCAACAAATTATATGATGATTTAAAAGAAAATAGTTTACAATAATTAGCACAAACTCAAAAGAGACAAATCCTCGAATCTGTGCCGCCCAACACCAATAAGAGATTAACCCATTATGGATTGATTACATTATTGAAATATACTATTCTATAGTGTCTCTTCATCAGCACCCACTCTCTGGTTCACTACCCCTAGAATTATTTGGAAGGATGGTTGAGGACTCAATTTATAGGCAAAATCCCATAGAGAACTTGCAGTTTCATATTTAATATTTAGTGTCCCGCCGTAGTCACAATAGGTAATGGTCATACACATCATTTAATGCCTCAGTGAATGGTCATCATGAATCACAGTTAAATTTCATCTAAAAATGTGTCCCTTAAATGTTCACGTCATGTAATGGAGTTACAAAACATGTTATGTTGTTTCACGACTTGTAATGATGTCACAACCTATCATGTAGTGCTGATTCCCTAGAAGTTATCCCAATTTACTCCCCTTTCACGGCTTAATATCCCTCTTCACTCTTCTAGAGAATTATTTTTATTTTAATTCTTTATTTATCCTCAAAACTTTAGCAACATTTTCCATTGGATAAGGGAGTTATGAAATTAATACTGAGGTTGACTTTTTATGGCTGAAAATTTCAGAATTATTCTTCCAATGTACAACGTCCAATGTCTCTATTAATGAGTTCATAACAACATTAAATTCATTGGTGGAATGAGTTTATCTATCCTATTTCATCTCCATTTTTAATCACATCAATTGGAGATTTTTGTCCCGAGTTAAGCTTCTATTACGGAGGTGGGGTCCACATTGTCTGCTCGAACAATTCTTCAACTTGTTTTATTTTTTCAGGCTTCTAGATACTTGATTCAGCTCCTAGTCTAGAATAAAAAATTTAATTAAATAAATTAGTAATTTAAAAAAATCACTTAATTTGGAATTACATTTTAAAATAAATGACCTAAATATCCTTGTGATAAAAACTTGTTAAAAAACCAAAATTAAGCCATTTTTTCATTTATGCTCAAAATAACACAAAAACATAAAGAATGAAAATTTCCCATCAAATAAAACTATTGTGGGATCATAAAAATTGAATTTTAGTATAAAATATGTGAAAATGTGAGCTTCATAACTCCCCCACACTTAACCATTTTACTCATGGGCAGTCATCATATATTGAAATCAAAATCCACACAACAATCAAAAATGAGAAAATATAAATTGTCTTATCAAAAATAGAATTACATCATGTATATTATACGAAATAAAATTCTATATAATTTTTATTACACACATTTAAACTTGTTCAACCTCATAAATACATCCATAAATCAATCACAACCTAACTCATATTGAAAATTTTGTCACTCTTCAATCAAGAGAAATTAAATCTAGAGTTATGCTCATACTTGGAATGCGCATCTATCACCATAGGCCTCTGAAAATTCTAATATATCCACAGTGTGAAACATGAAAATATTTTCAATCATGAGGGATTTAATTAAAGGTTCAAATGACTATGTGTCTTAGGTTTGGTGGGAAAATGATTAAAATAATTTAAGGCTCGAAAGAGGAGGTTTAACTCTTGAGTACAATGCATGAATAATCAAATGAAAACATATTAAATTACTCACTCAATTACCTTTGATAATGTGAAACACAATACAATCCCCTTTCATTGTGACATAGGACATGATTCATGTAATGATTAATATGAATTATATCATCCAAGTTCTCCTTTTTTTTCTTTTTTTTCGTTTCTTTTTTTTATAAATCTCCAGAAAGACACAACATTATTTTAATTATTTTTCAAGGAGGATGAGATTATAATTAAATAAAATGAATAAATTACAATCATGCACATGATTTTAGATAGGTACATGATTCATAAAATAAAGTACAATGATGAATTCAAGCTCATCTCCATTTTATAAATTTTTTTGAAGGGGAACTAGATGAAACAAATGAAGCACATTGAAATTTTGAATCATGTCCAATTATTTCATTATCCACTACCCAAAATGTATAAAAACACATCACACCACCCAAAACTGATACACATCCCAATGAACACACATGAAAGGCCCTTCCCCCACACTCAAAATTGAAATATCCATGCAAAAATACCAATATTACAGGTAGGTAAGGAAAAATCAGCTTGTAATCTGGCTTAAATCTATAAGGAAATTCATGGATTCTAAGGTCTAAGGAAGGATAGTTTTAAGGGTGGGTATCAATATAAAATGTGGCTAGCCAAATCAGTTCCTAAATCATATCAAAAACATTCTAGGAAATCCAAATATTTGAAATAGAAAAATTACAAGTTCTAGTTCTCACAAAAAATCCAAGTTTCACTCAAGAAAGTGTGGGTATTATGTAGAATATTTCAAAATGGTTCAGAATACCTCACATGATAGGAAAAATATTTTGATTCAGTGTTTTATGGTAATGGATTTAAAAAATTGTTCAAACTCATAAAAATGATTGAAAATACAATTCAAGGAAAATGTTTTCATATAAACAATCATTTAATGGAAATTCTTTCAAAAATCATTTCAATTTACTAAAAATCAATTGATTTGTGGAAAGTGATATGAATATTCACTGAATGTCCATAATCCTAAAAAAATGAAAAACAAAAATAAAAAAGTCACACAATAATAACTAATAGGTTGTCACTCCCCCGTCACTAAATTTACTACCCTTAATTTCAGCTCAACAAAATATAAATAAAGGCAGAAAAACTAAAGAGAAGGAAAGATACAACCTGAATTTATTTTTGAAGTGACATCCTTGAGTTAAACTCCTAGAAACCACCACATTAAAACTAAATTAAATAAATAAAAAAACATGAGAAATGTAATGAAAAAGAAAAAATAAAGGGTAAATAAAAGGGATAATGCTTGGTTTGACCCCTAAGTGGGTGCTATGTTTTTACTACCCCTAGTCAGAAAGTTATATTGGATTAACCCCAATATGAAGGCAGATGGGGTTTCACTATTAGAAACCACCATAAATTATTACCCCCAATATCTATCAGTAGATTAAAGGAGTGATAACCCCCAATAAAAATAAAACTATCCCCAACGCCCATATAATATGAAAGAAATAATTTTAGATCAATAGGGGTTTCTTGTTTTGTGATATCATCCTCATTTGATCTTGTGAACAACTCGATTGGATCCTCAATCTTCCCCTAAAGATAAACAACTTATTCATCTTCTTCCTCCAGAGACTACCATAGTGGAGCCGAATCAACAAAATCAGAATAAGAGAGATAAATTTCAAATTCAAAATTAATAACATTTGAATAAAGATAAGGTTTAGAAATTAAATTTCCTTCAAAACATTCATCTTCAAATTCATTTTCTTCAAGCAGTGTAATTGGGAATTCATTTGGTGGAGAGGGAATTGGATCTTCAAGTATAGATTCAAACTCACAAGTATTTTCTTGAAAGGTAGTAGGAAAAATCATTTTATTCTCTTCAGCTTGTATTTTTTTATCCATAAGACTTTAACTTCTTTAACTTCAGTGGCCAATAATGCAACCATCTTGCTTTCTTTTTTTAGAACTTTGAGATTCTCTTGAAGCGTCATGGAATTTTTTTTCCATTTTCATCTTCAATGTATCTTACCTTCTAGGCTCACCATAAAAGTTTTCAATAGGACAATAAGTTCAATAATCACCATAAAAATCCATATTGGCCGAAAAAATGAGTGATATGCAATTAAAATATCTTTTTTTAGTTTTTTTATTTTTTTAGAAAATAGCATGTGAAAGAACATGGCCTCCCTAGAAATGGCACCAAATTTATGGTAGGGTTTTCATCGTGAACCAATATTCAATTAAATTTTTATTTTTCTTATAATTCACCATAGTGACACACCCTAGGGTCGATCTCCAGGAGGCCTCTTACACGCACTACTTTTCTATTGCCACTATTATTTTATAACTAATATAATCATATTGACCTAATATAAATGAGGGGTTTTTGAAATGATGTAAAATAATTACATAAAATTAGAATGAAAAATGAAAACTACATCAGTGATTAGAAACTAGAAGCAAACTGTACTGAAAAGAACAAGCTAAAGAATGCAACGGTGGCCAAACATCGATCCTTGGACACTCCCTTTATCATGTTTGACAAATGTATTACAATTAAATTATCTAATATATACCTCAATAACTCAAGTTATACACTTATTTTGACCATAAACCATATCGAGACCTCAAACATGGGTTTTTATCTGCTTACGAATGTGATCTGATTTCTTAGAGATCTCCGAGAAATCGAAACTAGTTGAACTTGTTGTGCTCAATGGGGAGGCCTCAACCAAAGAAGTTTAAACAAAAAGAAAAATATTTTACATTAATAAGTTGATAAATAATATAGAAAAAATAGAAAAATTGAAAAACAAGAGAGAAAGATACCTCTTTCATTCATTCCAACAAATTCCAGGATGATTTAAAAGAAAAGAGTTTACAAAAATTAGCACAAACTCAAAAGAGAAAAATCATCATATCTTCACCACCCAACACCTCTCAGAGATTAACATGTCATGGATTGATTAAATCATTTAATTATCCTATTCTATTATGTGCCTTCATTATCACCCACTCTCTAGTTTTTTTCCCTCAGAATTCTTTGGAAGGGTGGATGGGGCCTTAATTTATAGGAAAAATCCAGTGGAGAAATTGATGTGTCATATTTAATATTCAGCATCCAACCATTATCACAACGTGTAATGATCATACACATCATGTACTTCCTCAGTTAATGGTCATCATGAATCTCAAAAATATCTCCTCTGAAAATTCATCCTAAAAATCATCACTTCGTGTAATGGAGTTTCACGACGTGTAATGTTGTTTCACGGCTTGTAATGACGTCGCGACCTGTCCTACAACACTGCTTCCCCAGTGGTTCTCCCAATTTACTCCCATTTCATAGTAGAATCTCCCTCTGGAGTATTCTATAGAGGTTTTCTTATTTTAATTATTTTTTGACCCTCAAAATTTGAGCAACATTTTCCACCAGATGAGGGAGTTATAAAATTAATATTGTGGTTGAATTTTCCTCGATGAAAATTCCAAAAATATTATTCCAATGTATAATGACCAATGGCTCTCTTAATGAGTTCAAAACTCCATAAAATAAATTTTTGGAACACATTTATGTATCCTATTTATTGTATATTTTTAATCACATCAATTGGATATTGGTATGCTGAGTTATGATTCTATTACATAGGTGGGGTCCACATTGTTCGCCTGAACATTTCTTTAACTTGTTTGATTTTTTTTTTCAGGATTTTAGATGGTCGAATCATCCCCCGGTCTAGAAGAAAAACATTAAGGGAATAGATCAAGTATTTCAAAAAAAAATAATCACTTAATTTTAAATTATATTTTAAAAGAAATGACCAAAATACCCTTGTGATAAAAATCTGTTAAAAATACAGAATTAATCCATTTTTTTTGTTTAAGCTCACAATAATACAAAAAGATAAAAACATGGAAATATCCCATCATATAACACTATTTTGGGATCATAAAAATTGAATTTCAATATAAAATATGTGAGAATTGGAGGTTCATCAGTATCATTTCATGGTTATATACCATCCAGAAAAGAAAATATTTTAGATTTGATTCACACTGATGTCTGCATGATGAGCACTAAGTTGATGGGAGGTGATATTTATTTTTTTACCGTCATATATGATCATTATAGAAAAGTCTGGGCCTTTGCTTTGAAAACTAAAGATCAAGTACACGATGTTTTTAAATAGTTTCATGTGAAGGTGGAAAGAGAAACATGCAGACGATTAAAGTGTGCGAGAGTAGAAAATGGAGGAGAGTACCATGGTCCATTTGAGGAGTATTGTAGGAGTTTCGGCATAAAACAAGAAAAATCATTACTGAAGACTCCTCATCATAACAATCTTGATAAGAGGATGAATAGAATTTTTTTTGATAGATTCAGATGTATTCTTTCAATTTCAAAGCTTCCATACACCTTTTGGGGGAGGCAATGAGGATTGAAATTGATCTAATCAACCTTTCTCCATTAGTTAAACTAAACTATGACATTATGGAAAGTCTCTAGACATGTAAGGATGTTTCATATAAACACTTGAGTGTATTTAGTTGCAGGGCATTTGTTCACATCCTGAAAGATGAATGAGTGAAGTTGGATGGAAAAGGAAAGAAATGTATCTTTTTGGGATATGATCATGAGGGGTTTGGATACTGACTCTGGGATCTTATCAGAAAGAGGATCATCAAAAGAAGAGATGTAGAGTTTCTTGAAGATCAAATGACTGAAGATTTTGAGAAGCCATGAAATGCAGAGAAGTCATAGTCTGAGGAAATTCCAGTCAGTCTGGAACCTATCTCACCACCATTAGTACCATATAACATGAGATATATACATGACACTGATGATATATCACTACCAGGTAATATGTCTCCACTTGCTAATATGTATCCATCTTATGATATTCTATAGCAAATTCCCCTCAAGGCACAATTGAGGAGATCCACTAGAAAATGACAACTGAATCGTAGATACTCACCACATGAGTATGTGATTCTCACTAACAGGGGAGATCTAGATTGTTATGATGATGTGATCAAGAGTTAAAAAAAGTTGGAATGGAAGAAGTCCATGCAAGAAGAGATGAGATCCTTTCACAAGAATCATACATTTGATTTAGTAGAGTTACCACATGGAAAGAAGGCACACAGAAACAAGTTGGTGTACATAATGAAAGGAGAATATGGCAGCTCACATCTACGCTATAGAGCCATGATGGTTGTGAAGGGATTATGTCAGAAAAAATGTATTGAATTTGATGAAACTTTTCCTCCTGTGGTTAAAATGTCTTCTATCAGAGTTGTTCTTGGATTGACGTCTAGTCTAAACCTGGAGGTTCAACAACTGGATGTAAAGACAAAGTTCTTACATAGTGATCTTTATGAGGATGTATACATGGATAATTCAGAGGGATCTTAGGAGAAAGGTAAAGAAAAACTGGTATGCAAACTTAAGAAAAGTGTATATGGTTTGAAACAGGCACGGAGACAATGGTACATGAAATTCGACTCATTCATGGGCAAAAATGAGTAACTGAGGATGACTGTTGATCACTTATTTTTTATAAAATGGTTCTATGATGTTGATTTTATTATCTAGTTGCTTTATGTTGATGATATAATGTTTATTGGAAGAGATATCACCAAGATTGACAGGTTGAAGAAACAGTTGAACAAGTCTTTTGAAATGAATGACTTAAGAGATGCTACTCATATTCTTGGTATGGTGATTAACCATGATAAGATGAGTCACAAGATTTGGCTACCTTAGGAGCGATAAATTTATAAGGTTATTTAATGGTTCAACATGAGCAAGAAGAAACCAGTTAGTACTCCTCTTGTGAGTCATTTCAGGCTAACAACAAGTTAGATTCCTTCAACTAAGAAGGAGAAAGTAGAAATGGAAAAAGTTCCTTATCAGTCAGCAGTTGGTAGTCTTATGTATGCCATGGTGTGCCCCAGACGAGACATTTCCCACACTATTGGCATTGTGAGACGATTTTATTAGATCTAGGAAAGGATCATTGGACAATGGTCAAATGTATAATGATTTATCTTCAAGGTACATCTAGTCATTGATTATGTTTTGGAAGTGGTAAACCTTTCTAAAAAGGATACACAGATGTAGATATGGTTGGAGATTTAGACATGAGAAAATCCATATCTAGATACATGATATCATTTACAGGTGGAGCAGTCTCATAGAAATCACGACTTTAGAAATGTGTTTCCTTATCTAGCATAAAATCAGAATATATCGTGGTCACTGAAGGCTGCAAGGAGATGTTGTGGATAAAAAAGTTTTTATAGGAGATATGATAGATCCAGGAGAATTATATTTTATATTTTAATTGTCAGAGTGTTATTCACCTCAGTAAGAACCTGAAATTTCATTCTAGGTACAAACACATCATCGTGCAATATCACTGGATCTGAAATGTGTTGAAATAAATATTGTTGAATGTTGAGAAAATCCACACGAATGATAATGGGGCATAAATGAGGATGAATTTTTTATTGAAAGAGAAGATGTAAGTATTCAAGGATACTGTAGGTCTATCTTTTACCCCAAATTGGTCATGAGGGGGGGATTTGTGGGGTCCACTCCCAATCAAGGGGAGAAATTAATGGATTAATTCTTTGTTCAGAAATAACTCTAGCGAAAAACTTTATCCTTGATTGGAATCTAACCCAACTGACACCGTAGACTCACATTAGGTGGTGTGGAAGAATTAAAGGGTTGATGAACAAACCCTTAATTTTGTATAATACTTCCTCTATTTAATTGGATTCAATACCATGACTTTGTAATCTAAAAACCTGATGTAACACCTTGAGTGATCCTCTAAAAATTTATATTGAGAGAAGAAATAAACAAACTGACCCCCCTTTCTCCCATGGACGTAGGCACCAAGAGTAACAACATTAAATCCTCATGTTATTCAATTTATTTCTTTATTTCTGTGTTTATTGAAGCCACAAACATCTACTGCCCCAACAAAATTGAATAATTTCATATTGTGTGGTGCACTACCTGAGGTAGTCCACATTCAACTGTGTTGATACACTATAGTTAATTTAGTTCATAAAATCCCAAACTAGAATATTTATTTCTAACTTATAATATGTTAACTAATAAGAATAAAAACATGTTCCCATTCTATTACAAACATCTAAAACATTCAAATAATTACAATAGTAAAAAAAGTCACATATATAGTGTGAATTAAAATTCAAGACTTGAAATAAAATTATCATAAACAAAAATTAAAATATGTAGAACAAGATTCACTAAATAGAATACAGATATATTAGAAAAAAAATTCTATATTCAATATGAACAATTCTAGAACCATCAAACATGATTTGGAACATAAATAACCAATACAAACAAGCAAGAAATAGGGCAGTAGCAAGCAACAATGATAACAAGAAAAACTAACTCTAATCATATTCTAAATAAAAAATAAAATTCAAAACCAAATTTGAATTATATTTAAGAATAAAGGATTTAATTTAGCAATTACTGGTCGATACAAAACAAAAATGGAAAGCAATAAATGAACATGAGGATTTACATGTTTCTGTCAATTATCCCACATCACTTCTACAAAATAGATTTTTAACAACGCTAAAAAAGACTTTATCAACAATAAATAAGAACTAATATTTGAGGCACTATTAAAAGGTGGGTCCCTTTTATCATCTCTGAAAAATTAACTGATAAAGCCCCTTTTACCATCACTAAACAAAAGTGCTGATAAAAGAGGTCTTTTATCAGTGCTAAAAAAGCACTGATGATGGTAAAAAACATAAATTTTTTTTTATTTTAGAAATTGGAGGAACCAAACCCCTTTTATTAGGACTCAATGCCCCTTATAAAAGTTCTTTTTTGGACATGATATAGGAACAAATTCAGTTTTACGCATAAAATGTGTAATTTTCCAAAAAGGCATTTTTTACCACCTTTTGATGGAGAACCCATTTTAAATCTAGTTTTTGACACTTTTATAAGTTCTATCTGACAAAATAAACTTCTTATTTGGAAGTGGGATATTAAAATTTACTTTGGTTAAATTTTTCGTATTTTTCTAATAAGATTCATTTTTTGATGAATAATGAAAAAAATAATGCATTTTAATTCAAAACTACTTTTTTCATAAAATTTATTTTTAGTGTTAAATAGTATTTTTGAATGGGTTTAAAGTATAATTAGATTATTATTTTATCATTTAATCCAATTTATGCCATTTTAATCAATTTTACATTGGAATTGGATATAAAAACTTGGTGATTTTTTGGATGTTTTTACTTTAAAAACATGTTTTCTCGTTCCATCGATGGGATTAATTTTAAATTAATTTCTACCAATAATGTGCTTTGAATTAAGAAAAATGGATTCCATATTTTGAATCATAAGATCCAAATTATGTAAATAGTTCACTCTTATTTTTGGACATTATGAATAGTAACTTTATTAATAATATTTATTACCATGGTTGAGGATAAATACGGTAAAGGTACAAATTATATTATAAATATTATAAAATTACCATAAAATTTGTATTAATTTAATTGGATAAGTTCTTTAATGCCTATTTCATCCTTGGATCAATTTTTGGACCACTTTGAGCCACATGGATGACTTTAATGCATTTATAATAATATATTCAATGAAAAGTCATTTTTGTTACACTTTTATTTTTAACAAGTAATGTATTTTTAATATGAGGTTATATAAGGTATCTTTGTGACTATAAATAATATTTATAAGTATAAAATTATTACCTACATTATGGTAATTTATTTATGATTTTTATAAAATAAATAATTAAATTAAATTGTGAAACAATGATGATGTAGTAATTGATTTTTTAAAGAAAGAATCAAATAAATGGTATTATTAATATTGAAATAAATAAAATTTGCAATTTTTGATACCAAACACGAATTTTTGGGATGACTTTTACATTATAGGAATGATTTAATGTAGTTATTTTTAATTAATCAAGTCATTATGAATTTTAAAAAAAGTCAAGTAATGAATAGTGTCAAAATAGACACTATTGATATTTTATAAAAATAATATTTTATTAAGTTATTTAAGAATAATAAAAATATTTAAAAATTTAAAAGTGATTATTATAAGGTATAAAATTTACTAATTTTTCCATTTATGGTCAATTTATTACATCAAAATAAAATTTATAGCATCTTAATATTTAAAATATTTTTATTACAAGTAAAATTAAAATAGATCAATTAAGGGTAAATTGAAAAGATGAGGTTTAAAATAAATTCAATACATGTATAAAACTTATTAAAATATATGATTTCAAAAAATTCTCATCTTATATTTTAAATAACACAATCTGGAGTCATTTGGAGTTAACAATTAATTTATATTAATTTAATATTTCAAGAGTTTCCAAGGGTGCCCCTCCTCTCTCCTTTAAAAGAGAACCCATTAATCTCTATTAATTACTATTCAAAAACAATTTGGTTTAGAAAATATATACCCAAACCCTTTCATAGAATACCTACCCACATTCTTGTGGCCTTACTTTGGACAGAAAACTTTCTTTAGAGGTGTTAAGGTGTTAAACAAATGTTATCGTCCGAAGGAAAGGTAACATTTTTATTTAAGTGTTTCTATTTTATTTCTTCTTCTAATTCCTTAAAATATTCTCCAACATGAAGAGATAATAGATATAGTATCCTCAATATACTGATATCTTATTAGGTTAATATCATCACTTAAATCAATCTCAAATTTCATCAAATTGGAAATAAACTTTTCGTTCATGTGTACAGCGGACTACCGCCTCGCGAACCGATATAGTTCGTTTTTCATTATCATCTCTCAATACTAGTTATAATTATGGAATTAATGTTTATATATTATATTAATGAAATATATATTATTATAAGGGAATAATATATCAGTTATGTTCTTAATTTTCACGCACATAAAAATGATAACGTGGTTCGTGCGTATATGTGAACCATCACATCCACGAAGCGATGCGATTCATTTTTATTCACTACATCACTTTTATGATATATATATAAGTATATTTAAATTCTTAATATTATATTAATTATATTATTATTGTTATTTAAATATAAAATGATACTTACCTTCTTTCCATAATGATCATTGAAAAATGGAAACGTTACTAATCCTTACGTACAACCTACCGTCTCCATAATTATAACGTCGTTCATTTTTCATAAAAATAATTAATGGTTTGATTTAAAGGTACAAATGATGTATAAAAATGATAATAATTTCGGGAATACTATTATATATATGATGAAATTTTGACCACATGGACTATTGGCATCATACCAAGTCCATCTTGAACTGAAGTACCGAATGTTGACAAAACATCCGACATGAACTTAAATAATTATGTAATTGTTAAAAAATGGTAATAAGTGATATAAAATTAATAATAAACATGAAAAAAGATCTAAAGAAATTAAATAATTAACCTAAGTTTATTATTCAGGAATTTAAAGATTGTACGTGACGAGTTAGACTCAAGGTAAAAGACTTTTTAACTAAAAACATCATTTTAAATGTTATAATGATTTATTCTTATTAATATTTCAATGTTATGTAGATGTTTTCAAAAAAAAAAAATTTATGAATTTATTTTTATGGAAACAAATGTTTTAAAATGGGAAAATTTTAATTTCTCTCAAATGTTTTCATAAAGGAATATTTTTAAGGGACTTTATTTAAGAACCTATTTTAAAGTTACACTTTTAACTATATTTACAAAAGACAAAAGGAATGTTTTATTTAATATATATTTCATGAAATTATTTAATCTCTTTTAATTAACTTTAATGTTTTGATTAATTATTTATAAGTTTAGAATTTTATTTTCAAATATATATATTTTTTCATTTTGGAGTGACTGGCTTTATAAAAATGAAAATTTATTACAAGGTGGTAAAGTTATTATTCATTTATGCACGACTTATGTGTTTTGATTATGTTTTGGTTCTTAGACATTGTTTATGTATACATGTGGTTATATGATAAACTAAGGGTGGGTGATCCCATGATATCTCTCCAATGCATTGGGTAATGAGACAGAGTTAACTAGTTGGGGTTCTCCTAAGAGATTTAGGGAATATACCGTAATGGGTGTTCCGAATATATCCATGAAGGTTACTCTCTATGTAGACATGAAAGCTACAATTTAAGAATGATATGGACACCACAAGTTACCTTTATGATTTATTATTTTTATGGAGTTTTGAAAAAATATTATGATTTCATGAGGTAAACTAAAGGGTTTATATTTTATGGGTAAAAAGTATGATTTTGTGAAAATGTTTTCATGTGTTTAAAATATTTATGGACTAATGGTTTTTTACCTCTTTTTAAAATCCATAAAGATTTTTTATACTCATCTCGTGTTTTAAAATGTTTTTTACATGTATTAATATTGTTAACGACAAATAAGATGTTATGATGAAAGTATCAAAAATGTGTATTGAAAATAAATCATGTTTTATTTTAAAATGGTTTTACTTTGTGAAACAGTTGATACTATTTGGAAGTGCCCACCACATATTCTTATGGTTTTGTAGTGTATGATTTATGGAATAAGTTTCTAAATATCTAAACCTGAAAAGGTCCTCAATGTGGAAGAAAGTAAAATTATTATCTTAATCAAGATTATGTAATGTTTTGAGGTTGGGTCCTTATAGTTGGTATCAAAAGAAAGGTTTGGACAAATTTAGGGATTAGGATTTTTGGTTAAACATATGTTAAGTTTCAATGTCTATTATTTTAGTTAAATATTTGTTCTATAATTTTTTCAGATTGAGGAAAGTCAATTAAAAATGGAAGGAGGAGGATCTCAAACAACATTCCTATCTCTTCCTGATGACTTTCCTAAAATAATTATTTAAAATTAATGTCCAGATGATTATGAAACTTTTTATACCATACAACTCTCTTAAAAACAATTGTATGAGATATCAAACACCTCCTATATACCTCGATACCACCGTGGATCATGGGTTGTTTTTAATCAAATCATATTTTCTTAATATTCTCATATTTTCAAATAAGGTAAATATTATCAAAGAAATTTTAAGATATTTTAACTTAACACAAGATTTTGAAGAATATTATGATTTTGAATAAGCAACTGAAGAAGGATACCCATATGTAGCCTATTTATATTTGTTTTTAACTTATAGTCTTTCAACACATACTTAGGAAATTTTAAAAGGACCCTTTATGGAAAGATTAAAAACAAACTTGGTCTGAATATTTTATAAAAATCAAGTCTTATCTTATTTTTTAAAATTATATGTCATACAAGACTATTTTCCAATTCTATTTATTTGTGAATACCCATACGAACCAAGTTGTATAAGCTGTATTTGGATAAAGGAAGCAAGTTATTTTGAAGAATCCCTAAATCATTATTGCAATGCATGGACCTTCTATCTATGTGAATAAAATAATGATGAAACTAGGTGGACACCATGATCAATGTGTGAAGTTATTTATTTTTGTAATAGTATTAATAAATAATTAATAGATTAAATGAAAAATTTAAATATATATAAGACTTCATGAATTAATATGTTGAGGTAATTATGATTTGTGATATAGATGAGAGGTATAAGAAAACCTTTGAGGTTAAAACATGTTATGGTTATTTTTGAGGATTTTTTTTTATTTTGGAAATGTTATAAAAATTATATAGTTTTACAAAAATGGAAAACTTGCAGGATGGGTGAAAACCCATCACGTCCAGTAAGTCCATGGGAATCAAATCCACAAACAAAGGGTGGCATGAGTGTATCTCCTACCACTGTCCTACATAAAGTCTGAGGTTGGTATGAATTTTTCTTTTTAGTTAAATGAGTTGATGGATTAATATTAAATTTATTTTTAGAACCCATGTTTTATCAAATAGATAACCTTGGGATTAAGGAATGATTTTTTGATTAAGTGATTAATGTTATTTTGGAAGATTTTCACTATTTTTGAAACTTTACAATGATTAAAGTAAATATAATACTATGGAATTTTATTTGTGGAATTAATGTTTAATTATATTTTGTAATAATCAATGATTTTATTGTGGAGTTATGGTGATTCAGGTTATTTATGGAAATGATTAACTTAACATGGAAATATGTGATCAAAGTATTCACTTTTTGGTATGGGTCTTCAAGATCATTTGGCATTATTTTCATATAAATGTTAAAATTTATCTGGGAAGTTTATGTGATTCAATCCTTATGATTTTTGGGTTTTAATCTTAAGGACAGTTTTTTGTTGAATGGTCTATGTTGAAATTTGGGTATTACTATTGAATTTTGGAGATTGAATTAGTCTTTCATCATATAAGGTTTATTATTTTTGGAGAATTGTCTTATATTTTAATAACAATTTTGTTTTTAGTTAATTTATAAATACAAGAGAAATATATAGTTAATATTTTGGGGATTATGTGATTCCATAGAAATTTATTCTAGTGCTTTAGGTGTAAAATTTCATCTTGAATACTCATCATTTAGATAAAAAGATGAGTTTGTAGTGGAGTTTGACTAAAGGATGTAACTATAATTCTCTTGTAACTATGATTATTTATGTTCTTAGTCAATGAAGTAAGTAAATTCCACAACTTTATGAAAAAGGATCTTAAAACAAAAACATTATCCACTTAATTTTCTTTCTAAGGAATCAATAAACTTTTAACCAATCACAAAATTATGGTTTTATGATTGTTAAATTTCTCCTAATCATGTTTTCTATCACTCTCAATCGTAACTTGATAGTTATTTTTTATTCCATATACATGTTTTCCTACATGGAATCGTAATATGTGTTATCTCAGGTGACATTTATACATTCCTTTATTTCTTTTGAAGTGGAAGTTTTATTATTCCTTTTTTCCGATGTGGAATTGTAATAAAGATATTTTGAAAATTAATAACATAGTTACTGACCCTAAATTCAAATTGTGGGGATGAAATTTCCAAAGGGGGAGGGAGAGAATGTAATATCCCAAGTTTTAAAAAAATAAATACTATATTCGATATCATACATGATACACCACTTTTAGCTTAAATGAATAACTTATTATTATTATTTAATATGGTAGTTATCACACAGCTGTTAGAATGGAAAGAGTGAAAAATATTAACATAATTATGAAATTATTGTTTACACATGTATATATAATTCTTTTGTGACCAATTAATTATAAATAAATGTAAACCCATTTTTAAAATTAAATGAAATGTTTTTCTGAAAAACTATTTAAATGTGCACAAGTGTGTTTTATAAATAATAAAATCACTATTGATGGATTATATTAAAAAAATATATATTTAATATATTCATTATAATTTGTAACATTCATCTTATGTGTTTTCTAGACATGATATTGGAATACATTCAATTTTATGCCTAAAAGCAGTATTTTTCAAAAAATGCAATTTTACCGCTACTTTATAGAAAGCCTATTTTAAATCCTATTTTGACACTTTTATAAGTTCTATTTGAAAAATAAGATTCTTATTTTGAAGAGGGATTTCAAAATTTACTTTGGTTAATGTTTTGTTATTTTTCTGATAAGATTCATTTTTTGATGAATAGTGAAAAAATAATGCATTTTAATTGAAAACTACTTTTTTCATCAAATTTATTTATAGTGCTAAATTGTATTTTTGAATGATTTTAAAGTATAATTAGATTAATTTTTTATCAGTTAATCCAATTTATTACATTATAATCAATTTCACATTGAAATTGGATATAAAAACTTTGTGAACTTTTGGACGCTTTTACTTTAAAAACCAATTTTCTAGTTCTGTCAACGAGATCAATTTTTAATTAATTTATTAAAATTATCCATTTTGAATTAGGAAAAATGGTTTCAATATTTGGAATCATAAAGTCCAAAATTATATAAATAGGCTCCTTTTATTTTAGGAAATTATGAATAGTTGCTATAGTAATAATTTTTATTACCATGGATAAGGGTAAATCAGGTAATTAAAGTTAAAGATTATATTATAAATATTATAAAATTACCCTAACACTTATCCTAATTTAATTGGATGGGTTTTTTCAGACCAAGAGAATCCTTGGGTCTATTTTAGGACAACTTGGATCTTCTTGGATGACTTTAATGCATTTATAATAATATATTTAATGGAAATTCATTTTTGTTACACTTTTATTTTTAACAAGTAAATTTTTTAATATGAGGTTATATAGGGGATATATTTGACTATAAACAATATTTATAAATATAAAATTATTTCCTACATCATGTTAATTTATTTATAATTTTTAGGAAATAAATAAATAATTAAATGATGACATAATGATGATGTAGAAATTGAGTTTTTAAAGGAAGAATCAAATAAATGGTATTAATAATATTAGATAAAATATAATTTGAAATTTTTGATTCCATTCACAAATTTTATGGATGACTTTGAAATTTTAGGGATGATTTAATGTAGTTTTTTAGGGAATTAAGTTGTTATAATTTTTATAAAATTCAATTAATGAATAGTGTAAAAATTGACACTGTTGATATTTATAAAAATAATATATTATTAAATTATTTAAAAAAATAAAAATCTTTAAAAATTACAAAGTGATTATGATAAAGTCTAAATTTTCATAAATGTTCCATTTATTTCAATTGACCTTGTATAAGTGAAATTTATAGCCTCTTCATATTTAAAATGTTGTTACCATAAGTAAAATTAAAATAGATTAATTAAGGGTAAAAAAAGAGATGAGGTTTAAAATAAAGCCAAGACATGTAAAAAAAATTATTAGATAAGATTATTTGTAACCATACTCATATTATATTATAAATAACATAATTTATAGTCATTTGTATATAACAATTAATTTATATTAATCTAATATTTTTAGAGTTTCCAAGGGAGCCCCTACCCTCTCCTATAAAAGGGAACCCATTCATCCCTATTACTTACACATAAAAAAACATTTTTTGACCATGATATACCCAAATCCATTCATAAAATACCTCCCCACATTCTTGAGTCCATATTTTAGTTAGAACACCCTCCTTAGAGGTGTTAAGATGTTAAACAATGGTGATCGTCTGAAGGAAAGGTAACGTTTTATATAAGTATTTCTATTTTATTTATTCTTCCACTTCCTTAAAGTATTCTCCAACCATGATGAGATAATAAATCCAATATCCTAAATATAATGAGATTTTGTTATTTTAATATCATCACCTAAACCCATCTCCAATTTCATCAAATAGGAAATGAACTTTTCATTCATGTGTATGGCAGACTACTGCCTCATGGACCGATATAGTTCATTTTTTATTATTTTCTCTCAAGACATGTTATAATGATGAAATTAATGTTTATATATTATATTAATTACATATATATTATTATAATATAAAAATATATCAATTACATTCTTAATTTTCATGCACATAAAAATGATAATGGTGTTCGTGCGTACGTGTGAACTATCACCTCCACGAAGCGAGTGATTCATTTTTATTCATTATATCACATGTATGATACATATAAGTATATATAAATTATTAATATGATATTAATGATATTATTATAATTCTATAAATATAAAATGATAATTAACTTATTTTCATAATGATCATTGAAAAAATTGAAACGTTACTCATCCTTACGTATGACCTACCATCTCCATTATTATAACATTATTCATTTTTCATAAAAATACTTAATGGTTTGATTTAAAGTTATAAATTATGTATATAAATTATAATAATTTCATTAATATTATTCTAGATATTATGGACTTATGATCACAAGGACTATTGACATCATTCCAAGTTCATCTTGAACTCAAGTACCGAATGTTGATAAAATATCCAACATGAACTTAAATAATTATGTGATTGTTATAAAATGGTAATAAGTTATATAAAATGAATAATAAACATGAAAAAGTTTTTAAATAAAGTAAATAATTATCATAATTTTATTATTTATGAATATAAATATTGTATGTGATGAGTCAGACTCAAGGTAAGGGGCTTTTAAACTAAAAACTTTATTTGAAATGTTTTAAAGATGTATTTTTATTAATATTTATATTTTCTTTCCATGTTTTCAAAATGATTTTTATCATTGTATTTCTATGGAAATTAATGTTAAAAAATGGTAACTTTTTATTTTCTCTCAATTTTTTTCATAAAGGAATCTTTTTAAGGGAATTTATTTAATAACCACTTTTAAAGTTACTCTTTCAACTATCTTTACAAAATCCAAAAGGAATGTTTTATTTTAAATATAAATAATGAATGAATTTTATTGATTTTAAGTCACTTTAATGTTTTCATTCTTCCTATATAAGTTTAAAATTTTATTTTCAAATAATCTTTTTTCATTTTGGAGTGTGAGACATTTTAAAAATGATAATTGATTTCAAAGTGGTAAATTGATTATTAATTTATGCATAATTTATGTGTTGTGATTATGTTTTTGTTAATGGTAATTGTTTATGTATATGGGTGGTTCCATGATAAATCGAGGTTGGGTGATACCGTGATATCTTTTTAATGCATTCGGTAGTGAGACAAAGTTAACTAGTTGGGTTTCTCCTAAGAGATTTAGGGAATATACCGTGATGGGTATTTCGAATGTAACCATGAAGGTTTCTCCCTATGTAGCCGTGAAATATAAAATGTAAGAATGATATGGATTCCAAAAGTTAACTTTCTGATTTATTATTTCTATAGAGTTTTACAGTAATATTATGATTTTGTGAGGTAAGAAAAAGGGTTTATGTTTTATGGGTGAAAAATATGATTTTGTGAAAAAAATTTCATGAGTTTAAAATATTCATAGACTAACAGTTTCTTTCCTCATTTTATGACCCTTACTGAGATTTTTATGCTTATCCCAAGTTTTAAAATATTTTCACAGCTCTTAAGATTGTTAAAGAAAAATAGGTTGTCGTAATGAAAGTATCGAAGATGTGTATTGAAAAGAAATCAAATTTTATTTTAAAAGGGTTTTATTTGGTAAAAAAAGATACTGTTTGGAAGTGTCCACTATGTATTCTAATGGGTTTTTATGTATGATTTTTGGCCTAATTTTCTAAAGCTATAAACCTGAAAAGATCTTCAATGTGGAAGAACATTAAATTCTTATCTTAATCAATATTATGTAAAGTTTTAAGGATGGGTCCTTTTAGGTAGAGCCTAAATGGACACTTAGATCAAATGTTATGGACGTTTGAAGTTTGAGTCACATTTTCAAATTATTCTAGATCATTTATTATTATTTTATATTTTTTTCTATCTTTAAATTGTTATTAAGTGGATATTACTTGATAATAATTATCAAATTATTAAATAATATTATTTTTTAAATAATTTTATAATCCATTTCCAACAAATATCCTATATATTAAGTGTAAATGTGTATTTAGTTGGTTATTAATCATATTTTATAAAGTATTTTATATTTATATAAATAGAAATATATTTATATGTTAATATAATCTTTTTAATGATAAATAATTTTTTATGAAATATGTCTTTTATAAACGCTAAGAAAAGTGCTGATAAAAGTACCCTTTATCAGTGCTAAAAAAAGTGTGGACAAAGGGGGTAACTTTATCAGTGCTAAATAAAATCACAAATAAAGGGGTACTTTTATCAATGATTTTATAGCACTGATAATGAACCTTTTAACAGTTCTTTTTTAGAACTGATAAAGGTAAACCATTTATTAGTGCTTCTTTAGCACTGTTAAAAGGTGACGCTGTATAAAGTTAATTCTGTGGTAGTGCTTGCATATAGCAGAACCATCATGGGCTTTCACTATGCACAAACAAAGAGAGTAAATGAATAGAAAATTCCTACAAAGAAACATGAAAAACAAAACAAAAGCAAGACATGATGAGAAACAAGAAACAAATAGGAAACCTCCCAAAAAATTGATAAAGAAAACCAAAATAAGACTGAAACCTTTTGGGGAAATATGGAAAGCAACGAACACGAAACAACAACAAAGAGAACTCGCAGTGTAAATAAATTTTCCTTCCCTTTGAATAGGCTTTAAAAATAAAAGAAGATATGCAAAGACCAAATATATATTCAAGTAAAAATAAATGTTGACACGAGTAATTTTTATCGTGGAAAACCCAAAGAAGGAAAAACTACAGGACCTAGTCCAGAAAGCTGATCCACTATAATCTGTAAGTACATGGTAGAGACTCCCAAAAATGAAATGGGTATCCAAAGTATATATCTATAATGCACCAAAAAATAATTCCAATGGAAAATATGGGACAAAAGTAGATCTGATAAAATAACACCATCTGAGACAGAAAAGAAAATACTAAATTTGATTATATGGATATGAAAATCATGTACTGAATAACCAGGTGTTGAAAAATCACCAAGATCAGAAGAAAATAGATCATCAATCAAAGATGATCACAAACTGAAATCTAATCCTCGTATGGACTTCGTGCACGCCAAAAGACCTAACCACTGCTATGCATATGATGAGAGTAAACCACACACCACACTTCCTCTCAAAAAACATCCATCCCAGAAGAATATTGAAACCCTAAAAAATATATTTTTTTTTAAATTATTTAAATAGAACGTTACATCCCACATGATGAGGATGCCCAATAAACTCCCCCTCTAACTCATGTGTGGATTATCACCAACCATAAAAATCAGTTGGAAAGCCTTAAATTTAGCTATGGGTAAACTCTTGGTCAACATGTCTAAACCATTTTCATTAGTTTGGATCTTCTCAAGCTCCAACTATCTCAAATTGAGAATGTTAAAAATCCAATGATACCAAACATCGATATGTTTTGAACTTCCATGAAAAGTGTGTTTCTTTCCCAAAAAATATAGAACTCTAACTATCACAAAATAAAACATACATGTCCTGATTAAAATTGAGGTCTTGAATAAAAGTTTTTCATCCATATAAATTTATTTCATTCCTCTGTACCTACAATAAACTCAAACTCTTTGGTAGATAAGGCAATACATATTTTCAATCTAGAATTCCAAGATACAACCCTTGAAAAAGTGATCAAATAGAATGAAGTACACTTCTTCAAATCTATATCTCCTACCATATCTGAATCAGTAAACCCACAAAGCATAGGTTACCCATTTCAAAAACAAAATCTCAAATCAGAAGTACCATAAATATAATGAAATATATACTTCACTTATCTCCAATTCTCTCAACATTAATTAGAGAGAAAATAAATGACCACACCAACTATAAGATCTATATCTAGTCCAGTACATAACATTTCACACATCAAATAGACAATGATAGATGAATAATCCATGTGCTGCATCTCCTCCCTCTCTTCATCAATAGAAGGTGACTGACTAATACAGAGCATATAATGTAAAGCAAGAGGAGTATTAATCCCTTTCTATCTATCTATAGAAAATCTATAAATAATCTTCTCAACATAACTCTCCTGAGATAACCATGATTTCTTATCCTTTATATCATGATAAATCCACATGATAATAATTTTTCGTGTTGTAACCAAGTGCTTTATCTAAAAAGAATGAAAACAATCCTTCTTCAATATGTTAATTCTAGAAGCATCATGGAAGAAAATAAGAATATCATTAAAATAAATAAGTAGTATAAGAAAATCATTATCAGTAAATCAATGAAAAAAAGAATGATCAGAAGATGTATTCCTGAAACCCTGATGAAAAATTATAGATTCAAAATTCTTATACCACTTACCTAGAGCTTTCTTCAAACCATAAATACTCTTCTTTAACTTTTAGACATAATTCTCTTTAACTTTTTCAACAAAACCATCTGGATGATCCATATAAATCTCCTCCTCTAAATCTTTAGTGAGGAAATATGTCTTGACATCCATCTACTCAATATACAGATCCAAACGAGCATCCAAACCAAGAACAACCCGAATGGAAGACATTTTGACAACATATGAAAAATATCATCAAAATAAATACCTTTATTCTGAAGGAAGCCTTTAATAACAGACCTTCATGTGTATTATAGAAAAAATGGTATTCTTCAGCAAGGAGAACATACTCATTAAGTGAATACCGAGTAGAAATGGTATGATGCTGAGATGAACTTCATAGTGGAACAATATGTTTTTTAGTAACCCCTGGAACTGTATAATTAAAAATAAAAGGTGACTCACAGACATAAACTTAAACCTGTTCACCCTTAGCATCATTCTGCACATCCACACGATCATAATGAATCAACAATATGAGGTACATGTGAATCCGAAACTGGTTCAAGACTGGAAAATCCATCAGAAGTTGGAGAAGTAGATTTATATCTCTTATCAATGTCTACAATAGTCTGATCCTCCTTAAACACTTCATTACAACTTCTGAAAATTTTCTTCAAATTAGGAGCATATAACCCATACCCAAACTCATCGTGTCCATAACCAAAAAGAAATACACTATCATGACTTACCATCTTGTTTGGACCTCTCTTCTCTAGGAACATAAACAAAAGTCTTGAAACCAAAAACACATAAATGATCATAATTGATCTCTTTTCCATACCAAAACATTCTAGGAGTGTCTTTATGAAAAGTAATCACATGTGATAAATTGATAATATAACCAGCAATAGATAAATACTCACCCTAAAACTATATAGGCAACATTTATTATGAATGAAAAAACAAACTCTTTCCAAAAAAAAGTATTGCTCTTCTACTCAACTACATCATTTAAAAGTGTCTTAGGATGTGTCTTCTGATTCCGAATACCTTCCTGCCTGAAATTCTAATCAAATGGACTGAAACACTCACTCCCATTGTTAGTGAGAATACATTTCAATTTCTTACCAGATTCCCTCATAATTGAAACATGAATTTTTTTAAAAACACTGAGCACCTGACTTATGGAATTCAAAACATAAACCCAAAGATTATGTGAGTAATCATCAACATATGTCACAAAATAAAGACCACCACTAGAGATATTAGACTTCAAAGGTCCACAAATGTCAGAATGAACGAATTCAAGTACCTGTGACTTCATGTGAAAAGGATGACTACTGAAACTTACTCTACACTATTTTCTATACATATAGTGATAAAAAATGTCCATTTTGACACTCTTCAATTATGGAATTAGATTTATCTTGGAGGAACAACCTAGCCCTTTCACTCTAATATGGCTAAGCCTCTTGTTCCATAACTTGGAAGAAAATCTGCACTCAACCAAAGAAATAAAAAAATTGTCCAGTACATACCTAACTGCTTCTTCCCTCAATCCATAATCAAAGAACCATTGGAATGATTCCACTTACCATAACCAAATGTATAGATAAAATCTTCATCATTGAGGATTCTGGTAGAAATAATATTTATACAAACCTCAAGCATATGTTGAACATTATTCAAAATCAGCCTACTTCCTATTCTGATCTCCAAACAAATAGTCATGATACCCACAACATTAGAATGAACATCATTACCCATCTTTAGAATCCCAAAATTACCTAGGTTGTAAGATGTAAATATCTCTTTACTCAATGTCACATAAAAATAAGCACCACTATCAATAAAACACCAAGAATTATCAGAAGTAATATTAACGGAGTCATAAAAAATAACAAGATCACTCCCTATAGTGGAAACAACACTATCATCTCCATCACAATTTTTCTTCTAAATTTTTTTCTTCCTTCAGTTTCATCTTTTAAACTGATAGAAAAAATTCTTAATACGTCTTTTCTTACTATAATGATGACATTAAAAATCCCTCTTCTATGGATTGTATTTGATTTTTCCTTTTCCCTTACCTTTATTTCTTTGTCCCTAACTCGTTTACTAACTTCTACCCCATTCTCTGTGACTAAAATCTCTGAATAATATTTCTCCTGAGTACATCTTCTAACCTCTTCATTAAAGATAGAAAACTTAACAAAGATGAATCTCACAACACCTATTTCTGACAAAAGTTTCAAGTTCCGTATGGTCGATTACATGGGGCTGAATTATGTACAATCACACACATCGGTTAAATAATTTTTGAATGATCTCCATTAAGTTTTGTTCATGGAGCTTGAAATTCCCAAGGGATCTCAAATACATGATGACTCATGGACCTACTTTCCAAGGGTAGATTTTTGATGGGTAACTTCGAAAACAGAACATAAGAACTCACATTGGTCAATAAGATGGGAATTCAGGATCATCATAACCTTTTGGGGGGAACTATTTCCTATTCTGGGACTCCATTATAGATTTAAGATATGTTTGAAAATCATTTGTTCATAACCAAGTATTTATGATGTGGATCACCCTAAATTAATGATCAATTATGAATATGCATGGGTTTGAAATAATATGTTTGTATATGAGGTTCTCCATCAATAGAGGGATCTACATGTATATGAGGATCTCCATCAATGGAACCCTTTTTCATATAGGGATCTGAGATTATCTGGTCCCTTATTAGGATGATACTGGTTTTAATCCATACAGTGGGTAACTCCAGAGTTTACCATCACCCAAGAAGGAGAAAATTTCTATGATGGAAGGATTGAACCCTTAATTTGGTCTTTCTATGTACCCCCATGAAAGGAATCAGAACCCAAGTAGTTCAGTACCACTTAACAGGAGTCATAACCTTTTAAGGTTATGTGATGAGGACCAAACCATATAGTTTAACGTCATATGGTAAGGGTGTCCAAGAAAAAGGTGTCTAGTCAATTTTTGGCGTGGGACTTACACCGAGGTGGATCAAGGGATTGAGGAGAAATGTGGTCTCCTAGTGGGAAATGAACCTACTGAGAATGTGGCCTAGAGAACATTAGGGTGAATTTGGGTGTTGGGTTTGGACCTCAGGGAGGATTCTTATGTATCCCAGTTAGTTGGGAATCAAAGCCCATATAGTTCTCCCCCCTTAATAAGACACATCACCTTTTAAGGTTGTGTGATAAGAACCAAACCATGCAGTTTAATGTCATAAGGAAATGGAATCTTTGTGAAAGGTGACTAGTCAAAGTTTTACATAGGACTTACATCAAGGAGACCCAAGGGAACAGGGAGAAATTTGGCCTCCTCGGGGGATACAAACCTACTGGGAATATAGCTCAGAGAAAATTAGGGTGAATTTGGATGTTGGTTTTGGAACCCAGAGAGGATTCTTACTTATCCTAGTTAGTTTGGAATCAATACCCACATAGTTCAGTGGTGGTATGGGGATTACACCGTACATGAGGCCCATGAATTTTTATCTTCATTAGTAATATGGTCCTTTGATGGTATTGGGTATGGATTTGGAGCTTATACCGTAGAGGAGTCCCAATTGAGTGGATATGGTTGGGGATTATAATTACGATTATTCCCATTTGAGGTTTGGGATCATGCAGATGTCATGATCGCTGTTAACCTCTAAGGCCACATGATTCGTGATTGGTGTGAGAAATAAGATGAAGAGGTAGATATGAAGATCACACGATTAACTTTTTCCACTAGTGGATAAAGTCTGTGTCCAAAGGGGAGATAATGGGAATTGAAATGCCTATATTCGCATTATTTAGGTATCCTAGGGAGGTGAAGAGGAGAAAAATTCCTAACTCTCGTTATAAAAACCATGGGATTACTCTAGGAGGGATGTCTTACTAGTTCTTGGAGAGGGGAGGAGTGTATATCACTGGATCTCATCGAAGGGAAATTCCAGTGGTTCCCCTCAATCCCTAGTTCAGGGAGGTTCACATGAGAACCTATGAGGCCATGGGAACTTCTAAGGTTGATAACCTCTTTACCACAAGAATGTGGACTTGATGACATTATGAGGGTCCACCTTGTCATTGAGGCTGCCAACATGACTCTGCTTACCATAGGTATGTAGACTTGAGAGGACGCGCTGACTTTCCTAATAATATGATCATACATGTTAGGTGTATTTGGAAGATTACATAGCCTGATTATATTAGACTAGATCATGGAGGTTCCATAATGAGTCCCAATGGTACACTGATAGGATGTGATGGGATCTAGAGTGTAGAATTCCCTAGGATGCCCCATTCTGCATAGCATGTTCTTATGTGAGATGGGGTTCCCTCCATGTAGTATGATACTACATGGGTGAGGGTACCATCCACATGGAATTTTTATATGAGGACCTAGCTTCTGCTCATGTGGAATGTTACTATTGGGGGCTATGTTCTACCCGCATAGCATTTTTCTATACAGGGTCAAGTTCCCCCCACGTAGCATTTTTCTATGCGGTGCAGGGTTCCGCCCGCACAACATTTTTCTATGAGGGGAACTGGTTCACAAAGGGGAAATCCGTTTATACATAATGGAATGGTGTTTAATATGGTATTTTAAGTTTTCAGATGGTTGAATTATTTTTATTTCCTCCTTAATTCTATATGGTGGGTTTACCTTCTGGGAATCAATGGTTCTCTCACAATTCTTCTATGTGCCTCCGATTTTTTTGTCTCCTTCTAATCACTTCCCCCTTTTTATCTCCCCTCAGTTTCCTTTATAGAAGATCATAGGGATTGGATACTAGCATGGGAAATCATCCACAGTGGGCCACATGGCTTCTTTTGTGGGAACCCAAGGAGGATGCCCCATCTCATGAATAATTTCGTTTTTGATGGGCGATCATTCACAGGGGAGGAAATCACCATCCAACCTAACAAACGATTTGGTTTTCTCTATGGAAACTAGTGGTACCATGTTATCCCAAGAATTTTTGTGTGGGGGGATGTTCATTTTTGGGGGCATAAATCATCATACGTCCCTACAAATGACTTGGTTTCATTCAAAACTTCATCCCCTTTTAACATTTTTCTTCAAACTCTTCTTAAGATACAGTTTCTCCTTAATCAAACTCATGGAATCCCTTTCCTTCATGCATGTGGAGTATTTAGGACCCAACCAATTCCACCTATAATAATGGGTTCTTATCAGGATAGAGAAGAGACCGTTCCGATGTAGAAATTTTTCACGTTTTGAACCAGTTTGTGGTACACAGGGGGACTTGAAATAGGGAACCAACCTATATATAGGGGGCCTAGATCATTTTACCTTTACTGACTTCTCTTTGAACTTGATCCCTATATGAACTTTCAATCACTAACTACTTTTGCGTAGCATTTCTCCTTCATGAACAAATTTTTTGTGAACTGAACCTCATCACTCATGAATGTTAATTTTGATTTCTTCATTGCGAGTAACCAGTTTCTCTATGTATTGAGTATCCTATAGACATCATTCTTGTAGGAAAATGCTTTTCCAGCCTATGATTTTCCGTCCATCACTTCGCAAACTTGTAGTTCATGGGAAAGCTCTTCGTAAACAAGTAGTTCACAATCCAATCACTTCATGGACTGATGGTTCACGATTGAAGCAGTATCATTATTCAAACATTTTTATGCACTTTTTAAGTGAATCTCACATAAATTTACTAAGTTTATCATAAGGATAAAATGGATCTACCTTCCACCTCGATAACTATGATCAAGAGAAGAAATTACATGGACAAGAATATTAAAGACAATATTCAACATTACATAACAACACAATAAGGTATTATGAAGAAACTTATTTCACAATAACTTCTGACATACCCACTGTCCAACTGACTACCCCTTAACAACTTTGAGTTTCAAGGTGATGCTCCTACTCCACTAGTTTATCATAATCATCCATATTATTATTTAAAATTTATTGGGATCATTCCCAAGTGAATATATCTATTATAGGGAATATCATTTCTGGGTTAGGTCAAGAGAAAGTATTTGTTCTGAATAGCTCTATGTGGAGCCAAAGCAACCAACATACTCATGAAATATCCTTGTAATATGTCGTTTGAGATTATCCATCTATTTTAAACCTCTCACGAGGTGATCCCAATGGAGGTTGGAGCTCTAAGTGGGACATGCGGTCTGGAGGGAGTTTCTCATATGAATGATCAAAGGAATTATGGGTACACCAGAATTCTAGGAAATTTCCTGAAAAATAGGAGTTTGTTGGATTCTCTTAGGCATTATGTGTTTCTCAATTTTTGGTTTACTCATTGACTGAGATATTATCTGAATTGAAAAGTCACTGGTGTTTGATCACCAATAATTTTCAGTTTTGTCATGGTGAATTTGGGGTTAGCTTATGGGATCTCTACCAATTAGGGGAATCCCCATTCTTGTTAATATGGATAACGAGTTCATTCTTGTATCCAATACCTAGGAAAACACTGATCAAGTATCCCCATTGTAAAGGGACCTTCTAACAATAGTTGAGGAATTTCTTGGTCAACCCCTCAATACCCTCTCACTCATTCCATTCAATGATTGGATAAAGTTATTTCTGCATGTTAATGGGCAGAGTCTAAAAGTTCAATGTAGAAGGAATCATTTAATTCAACAATTGTGAGATATTTAGGGTTTCTACTATGATAATCATGATGAAGGAAAAAATACCAAATGGGGATACAAAATCTAACCAGACATGTCTTTTAACTTCAGTTTGGTGGGATTTTTTACCATTTTCCTGAGTG
Source organism: Viscum album (assembly GCA_963277665.1). Lineage (NCBI taxonomy): Eukaryota > Viridiplantae > Streptophyta > Magnoliopsida > Santalales > Viscaceae > Viscum > Viscum album. Next base: position 1,076,296,827 of record OY728145.1, on the reverse strand, counting down.
GATGGCTCTTTCCATCTCGCGATGTCTATACTGGAATCTGAATCTATACATTAATGATGGAGGCCACATTGGATGAAGGAAAACCTATCTAATTGGATATACCCACACATACTCATATTTATTAATTTTTGGGTCAAATATAGGAGGAAATATCCCCACATCGCCTTAGCAATCCATTTCAATTATTTTATGGCTGGGTGGTGGAACACTATCGATCTTATGAGTATGAGTATACCTCAATAATCTCTCGTTCCAACTTTCTCCATTCCCTACTCAATATTTTTTTCATTCTCCTAAAATCCTTGTGCATCGATAACATTGTTGAGGTACTAAATGATTTTTCCAAAATATCTTTAATGCATTATCTTACACCCTTTGGAGCGGTGGTGGATGATAAAAGGGGTTATATAGAATAATGTTCCTATATCACCTCATTGGGAGATGCTATTTTAACTACTTGAGTGTATGGAGTAACTATTTTCAAACCTTACACTCCTTATAGGTTTTCACATAAATTTGTATTCCTACAATAGGTTACATCTTTACCCCTTACCCAAATCAAAAGGGAATCACACCCGGTCATTCTTCATAAATTTTGGATGATGGTGATGCATGAGGGTTGTAGTAATAAAATCCTTATAACTCCTATGGGATCTTCAACTGAATTATTATTGGAGTATGCCTAGATGAGGATGGAGTACTATCCCGATGGATTACTGGGGAAGTCAGTCTGATCGGTGCATAAACCGCTGGTTACTCCTGGACCTTTGCCTACTATGCCATATCTACCCACTTATGTGGGAGGAATACATTCATCCCATATTTATATGTATTCTAAGGGAGTTTCATTCAAAATTCATCTTTTTTCTAGGAGTAGAGAAGACCCTATACTTTTTACCGATACTGTTGGAACTTCCACCAAGGATGGCCCAAGTGGGACAACACCAGGATCTAGATACTCCACCATTCTCATTTAATAGATAAATTAATTTTTTTTCTTTCTAATTATTACCCTTATCTTATCATTCCATGTCAATTAATCATAACTGATCATGTTTTTAAAGATAATATCTTCTGGATGTCAATTGAAATCGCAATCTAGGGTAGCCAAATTGACATAATAATGTAATGCTGTAATTTTTTCTTGAGCCAAGGGACTCAATGATCATAGTTTCAACTATTGATAGGGTTAAATGAAAAACCCTACAACATTGTGTCTTTCTTGTTATCACCATAATTTTTTCTTAAGTCCACTATTGTCTGGGCATAGAAGGTGTAACATGATTTTTTAGACCGCCCTTTGTAGATTTTCAACCAGAGAAGTCTTATGACTTTTTTTTATTTTTCAATTTTTACTTAGACCATGAAAATCATTTGTTTAGAGATATAGAACTCAACATATATCCAGGGTGACCTTTTTGGGTTTTTAACCTAGTGAAATTTGCATATATTTTTGTGGGCAGTTTAGAGACTTTGAAATTAGACTAATGCAAATAATGTTTTAGGTTAAAAAACTTTGACCTAGAATTATGGGGTAATGAACCTGATAGTACTTAACGGATGAGAATTCTATGATAATTTTCAGACAAGAATGGAGGATTTTTAGACCCTGATTTTTGATTTTTGAATCCAAGGAATGATATGGGAAAAGTACATGAGTAGTGAATATAATTTTTTTTCTATCACTATGTTTCTAGGGAATACAGAGAGAGGAAAAGCCTCTTATGAGGACAGATTTTCCTTGGGTTGAAAAGAATTTTTTGTGGGTGAGTTATGTATAGACAACTGGGGCATATTGTTCATAATTAATAAAAGTTGTCCTGAGGATACCAACCCTCCATTTCTGATAGCCATGTATTTTTTTAAAATTTTAATTTCACCAGACCATGAAGGGTTGACTTGTAAAGGGGATGATGTCTAAAAATAACCCGGGAATCTGTATCATCTCTGGCCATGAATGAGAAACCAATCCTACATGAATTTGGATTGTATAGTAGAGGGTTTAAGCATAGTGCAGTTTAATTCCATACAGCTGGGACATAGAATATTTAGTTTAATGTGTCATGGAATAGAAGTTCATGGTCTATAGTCTATGGTTATTTAGATTTGACTAGGAGATAAACAATTTTTCCCTTTCACGGTAATCTTTCTAAGAATATTCCATCATCTTCAGGCATGGAGGGGAAAGGTTGTAAGCTATAATTTTGGGGCTTCAGAATCCGAGGAATGATATGGGATGAAAAATATCATTGAGGTGTATAGATATAGGAAAATCCTTTATTGGGGATGGAATTTTCTTTATACAACATGCCTTTTTTTGTGGGTGGCTTATGCAGATCCAACTGAGGAATATTATGCATAGTCAAACAACGGTGTCCCCGGGACACTGAACCTCTATTTATGATGGCCAAGGAGGTTTATGGAGATTCTAACCTCCCTAGAGATAGATTTTGTTGTATGAAAGGAAAGTACCTGAATTTGAAAGGAGCATTTCATGTCGAAATTTTCCAAGAATGGGTAGAAATGTTTCCCCAATGAAGGTCTAACCCATAAATAAGTTATGGGTGCCATTATGTATCTTATCAAAAATGGAATCAAGTAATACATAGTTATGGTAAGGTTCCCTGCATAGGTTTGACATGTTCATAGGGAGGGGACATTTTTGGATTTTGTGGTGGGTGGACCCAATATTGGAGATCTGGGCATCACTATGTGTCCTGTGATAGAAGGAATCAAGCCATAAATAGTTCTTATATATCATGAAGTTTATTATCATACAATGAGGACAATATCCATGTAGTTTAACATCATTTGATAAGGATGGCATGGGGTGTCATAGTTTAATGTCGTATGGCTAGGACCATATGTCATGGAAACGATGAGTAATAACAAGGCTCATTAGGCCCGGATGTTCTGACATACCCCCGATGTGAGGTTAGGAATAAAATGTAAACCATGATTTTGGGGTTTCTCAGATTAGAAGAAATGATATGGGGAAAATTACATTAGGGGTTACAAAGATAAAAGAGGCCACTCTTAGGGATGAATTTTTCTTTGGCTGACAGACATTTTTTGTGGGTGAATTATGGATAGCCAGTTGGGGAATTTTGGGCATAGTCAAAAAAAGAATCCTCAGGAAACTAACTCTGAATTTTTTATGGATAAAGAATTCTTGAAGAGATCTAAAATTTCCCAGGATATAGAGTATGATTTGTTTATGTAATGTGCTCGAGTATATAAGAAACATTCAGACCATGATTATTCATGGAATATGAAGTTCCCTATATTGATCTGATTCATATGTATGGGGAATTTATGTTTTCTTGATGGAACAATGAATGATGAACCCAAATTTGAGATCTCCTACATAGATCTTTGTTTTTATATAGGATATGGGGACACATATTTTTTCTCGTGGTTGGGACTAGAACATGACGTTTAGGAATCACTATGTATCTCATCAAAATGGGAATCAATCCACACATAGTTATTTAAGATACATGTATTTTAACTTCATTCGGTAAGGATATAGGTCCCTCTATGTGAAAAGGAAATATTGTGGCTGGAACCAAGACTAAAGGTCTGAGTGTCACTGTGTATTATGCGGTGGCTGGAATCAAGCCGTACATAGTTCTAGAACTGGCGCCCAGTGCAGGTCTGACCTATACACTGAGAGGGGGTAATTTATTTACTTTGATTTTTTGTAGATGGACCCAAGATTGGAGACATTGGAATCACTATGTATACTTCAATAAAAAGAATAAATCCACAAGTAGTTGTGAGACTTTGTTTAGTTTAACGTCATGCAGTGAGGATGAAGGTGACTCAATGTGAAAGTGGGGAGATCTTATAGCTAGGGTAAAGAGAAGATATTTGGGAATCACTACATATCCTATGATTATAGGAATCAATCCAAACATAGTTCTAAATGGGAACATTCTATACAAGTTTTATCCATACATAGAGGGGAATTTTTCTTATATTTCACGGCTGGTCCTAGGACCTAGGGTATGGGTGTCACTATATATCTCATTCGAATGAAAATAAATCCACACATAGGCCTTTAGGAACCATGTAGTTTAATGTCTTGTAGCATGGACATGGGTCACCTTACGTGAAAGGAAATGAGTATTGCGGCTGGGCCCAAGATAAGAGGTATGGGTGTCACTATATATCATGTGATGAAAGGAATTAATCCAAACATAGTTCATGAATATGGAGTGGTAGATGACCTATTCCATGGGATATTTCCTCTCTAGTGAGGAAAATATAGTGTTATGTAGTTTATCATCATATAATGAGGACATTGGTATCATGCAGTTGGTTTTATTGTGACTAGGAAATAAATTTCATTCTTTTTAAGGTCATGCGACAAAGACTAACTATGCAGTTTAGCATCATTCCGAACAAAGATTTCATGGGTTTAAATGAAATAATTCTTTAGTAACCTTGAATTTGTGAGAGTCTTGGTACGTTTTCCATCCATTGAAATCATATAATAAGCTCCATTAGAGTAGACCTTGTGTATGGAATAGTGCCCATACCGTTTTAGTTCTAACATTAGAGGTTTCTTTTTGGGTATCATCAGAGTCCTGAGGACCCACACCATCTCTCCTCCAAGGAAATATTGGAGGTTAAACTTTTTGTTAAAGACTCATGCAATTTAGTTTTGGTGGACTTCCAAATGATGTAAGGTGTGCAATATTTTATCATCCAGTCACTCCAATTCATCCAACCGCTTTTGGGATTTCTCATCTATGAATAACTAATTGTAGATGGAAACAAGGAGTGAATGAAATTAAAATTCAATGGGTAGTACTACCTCTATCTCATATACTAATGAGTATGGTGTCTTCTATGTGGTAGTGCAGGTTGTGGTCTGGTAATCCCACAATGCATGCAAGAGCTTTCCCAACAAGAATTTTTTTCCTTACCTATCAAATTATGGTGTATATTTGATTGAGTATTTTTTAAGGCTTTTATATATGAATTATCCATTGTATGGTAGTGGTATTAATAGTTGGAATTGATGTCATATTCCTAATATAGCTTCTCCAATTTAGCATAACAGAAATTGGTGTCACTTTCTGTCAATATTATATGAGGGGCACCAAATCTAGAGATGATCTTAGCTTTTATGCTGCTGATAATGTTCCTTACCCTTAACACTTTAAGGGGTGTATCTTTAGCCCACTTGGAGAAGAATTCAGTTGTAGTAATAATGTACCTGAACTGCTTGGCCGTAATGGGTTTATATGGTCCCACAACGTCCATTACCCATATGAAAAATTGAAAATTGTACTTGGATGTGTGCAGAAACTTCGAGGGTTGGTGAATGAAGTTGTCATGAACTTAACACGAATGGAACTTTTGATAAATTTTGTGTATTCCGACATTATAGTGGGAGAGTAATACCCAAGCCTTTGGGTTTTATGGTAAATCTTGAATCCTGACTCGTTGGTGTGGTAGGCTCTTGTGTGCTCATCCTTCATGACAATAATGATCTCTTCTCCATCAATGCATCTAATAAGGACTCCATAAAGGATTATCTTATAGAGGACATTTTGATGATTTATGTCATCACACAGAACAAAGTTAATTAGTCGTATTTTTATTTTCTATCTTCGGGCTCTTTTCGGTGGGAGTTTTCCATTTTGAAGGTAGTCCATAAGGGGTGTCATCCATCCAGTTATAAGACCATACATATTGATGATGGCACTAATATCATTGATATCTTCTATTTAAGTTTGAATTAAAGGTGATACCATCCAACAATGCACAATGATAATGACGATTTCATCCTGATTTAGATCTGCTAGAGATGTGGTTTCATTTTCCAAGATGTCTGCCTGGGCCTTTTGGGACTATGGGATATTAGTCAATGTCATCTATAAAGGTAATTCCACCATTAGTCCTCAAATTTGGTTTAGTAGGGGTATTATCACTTCCTTTTTTATGGAATAATTATTATTGACCTTCTTGATGACTAGTTCTAAATAACATTTTATCTTCAAGTGATTCACTTGAACATGAAGTGCTAGCTCTAGCCCTGCCATGAGATCGTGATATTTTACTTCATTATTCGTGCACCCCTCCAATAGCAAGAAGGAGTAAGGTATGACTACCTTTTCTGGGGAAATGAGTATGGATCCAAACCCTAATTTTTTAATCATGGGGTCTTCATCCTCCTCCCTATTAGGCATTTGGACGCACCGTCAAAATGCATCTCCCATATCTAGGGTCCATATTGAATAAATAAAACCTCTTCATCAGGTAATTTAGTATCCAATGAAGTCATTTTTTCCAAGGGGTGTTCCATTTGAAAATATGCTAATACTTAGGATTTGACTACTTTTTGAGGAATGAATTGAATTTCAAATTGCATCAGGATGACCGCCCACTATTACAGATACCCAGTCAATATTATATGGCTAAGAATATATTTGATTGGGCTTATACAATAGGACAAATAGTCCTTGTGATGTTTTAGGCAGTGACTCAGTTTCTCAACTAAAAATATTAGCACTAAATAGCTCTTCTCAATATCTAAATAATGAGTCTTTGCATCGATCATGGTTCAAATGAGGTAATAAAAGTTGTTTTCATTTCCAGAATCATTATTTTACATGAGTAAGGAACCCAATGATCCCTATAAGGATGTCACATAAAAAATAAGTGGGCTCCCTTTGATAGGTGGAATCATCACTAGTGGGATCAAGAGATATCTCTTAAGACTGTTGAGTTCTTCCCAAAAATCGTATATCCACTGATATATAACCCCCTTTTCATCAACTTGGTGATGGTAATACATTTTCCTACAAGGTTGTATATAAAGTGACAGATATAGGCTAAGTTTCCTCGAATTCCTCTAAACTCTATGAGGTTACAATAAGGTGACATTCTAAGGATAACCATTTTATTATCAGGTTCGACTTTGATTCCATAATGGTATAAGACGATGATAAGGAATTTACCTGAGTTAATGTTGAAAGCACACTTCAAGGGGTTTATTTTTAGTTTGTGCTGTCACAATTTGTTGAAGAAGGTTTTAAGATCCAACAAGTGGTATAATAATTGTTGATATTTAACCAATATGTCATCAATGTAACTTTCAAAAAAATTCCCAAGAAGGGTTTGATGATGTGATTCATACTAAATTAGTATATAACGCCAAATTTTTTCAGGCCTAAGGGAATTACCTGATAAAAAAATACTCTCTTGGGGCCCTGAAGGCAGTGGAATATTTATCTTCTTGGACCATATTAATTTGGTTGTATCCTAAATAGCATACCTTGAAGGAGAGATCTTGATATCTGGTTATTGCTTTGATCAATAGTTCTACGATTGATACTAGGAAATCATCCTTCTGGCAGTGCCGGTTAAGATCTTTGAAATCGATGAAAACTCTAATTTTTCCCATTCTTCTTCTTGAAAGGAACTATATTAGCCAACCATTTTGGATACCGGACCTCTCAAATTAAGATGGTTCTAAAGATAATGTAAAATTCAGCCATAATTTTGGTAGCGTGTGTTGGGTACATCGTTACGACTACCTATTTATATACCCGGTGGTCTTCTGGTATTCCCAAGTGATTAGTGGACACCCTGGGGTTGAGGCATAGAATTTGTATTTAGTTTTAGATGAACAAATCTCGATGCTACATCAAAAAGGATCTTTCTCCTCTATAGACATGGTTTCACTAATCAAGGAGGGTTGTGGGTTTTCTTATGTACCCAAATTTATTTCTCTGAGTTCATAAATGGTAGTAGAGACACCGTACTCAAAAGTTGGAGGGGCACCCCAATGTCCATCTTCCTCATCCTCTTTCACTTGTTCCATATGGGGAGAAAGTATTGGAGTCAGATCTACTATGTTAGGATAGGGGTCGATATCCTGAAATTCAATATATGAAACAAATTATTTTGATCTAGATGACAGTGTGTGATTTCCTTGAAACTTTAGAGAGGATGGAGGGGAAGTGTCTTCGTCCTCTTTAGGTGATGATACAAACTCTTCTACCTCAGCTGATGAGGCAGGTTCTTCTTGGAGTTCTAAGGAAGGAATGAAAGAATTTGCATCCTAGATTTTACCATTATCTAGGGAGTCAACAAACTTTTCAAAAATATCGGAATCAATGGTCATGAATGAAACCATAAAGACCACTGAAAATTCATATGAACATGAACTCATATACTCAATCTGATTGATGGGTGACACATATTCTTCATCAAGATATTTAAAGGGGTTGGATCAGATCATTTACAAGCTATTCGGGGTGGTCACCCAAGTAACACCATCAACTAGGGTCTATTTGCCTTCCCTATTATATAATCTTGCATCAATATATTGTGACTCATAGGATTCGAACATGGCTTTATCAGCATTAAATGTCCTGATTTTTCCATTATTGCAGTTTTGGATAGATTGAAAGTACAATGAGAGAATTGATGCATATTAATAAAACCATGGCCTTACTTGAATGGATTTGAAGGCTATATCATGGTGAACAACAAAAAATTATGATTTGGTTATGAGGTCTCCAAATTGTGCCCTGACCTTGATTTGGCCCAGGGGAGCTTTGCTCGCTTTTTTCATAGCCTTGTAGTGTCATATTGGAAGGTGATGGGTTATGCTTATTTTAGCCTAGATAGTAGAGGGTCCATACTGGAATGAGATTAACTCTAGATCCATTTTCAATGAAATCATTTTAGACATCGACACCATTTATCATTATAGATACATACAGGGGTCAATTATTTCCCATTATAATGGAGTCTTCATCTTGATCTACAAAGAATATAACCATGTGACATTATACAAGATCATTCTCTGTCCAATAGACCTTAGCAGTGGCCACTACAACTTCAAACTACTAGGGGATTAACAAATCCTCTATGAGTTCTTCCCTGAGATATTTTTACAAGATCAAGGCATTCAGGATTGATAGCTTGGTCAGTACCAAATCTAAACATTTAAATATGTCATATGTCTTCTATAAAGGTATGTGATTCCCTATATAGGGATTATTTTTTATAGGAACTTTAGGGGATGGAGTACTTGAAATGGATAGATCAGCCCTTGAAATAGGAGTTAGAGGTGCTACTATATTCGGTGGGTTGGTCCAGGCAGGTCTGCCTATACGATGGGGGTGTTCTGACACCTGTACCCCCTCTGATTGATATTCTAGATTGATTGGGTTAGGATGGGTTCTCGTAGGTTTAGGGGGATTTCCCTACTCCTGTTGGACTCGTTCAAGATTTCTCCCATGAGTATCTACATCATTGATAGTCTGATTAGGGACACAGATAGAATTATAGTTTTTACCGTAACTATGGCCTCCTTGGTATCTCCGGCTCCTATGACCACTTCCTATGGTTCCCAAATAGGGTACAGGGAACTCAAGTTTGTATCTGTACTCATAATCAAAGAATAGATCCATTAAATGAATGAAATTAATGGAACCTAAGATTAACTTCGCATTTGATGATGACTTTTCCTGGTTCACCATTTTTGGTGGTGTCATTTCGAAGGGTGGTGTTCATTGTTTCAAATTTTAGGGCATAAATTCTAAGTGAGTCAAAGTCAATGTTTTCCTTAGTGAAATTTCATCTTCCTGCACCTACTCCCTCTCTTTCTATCTAGGAAGCTTTTTGAAAGGATGGGTTTTAGAGGTTTTTGGGGCCAATAATGTCATCTGTGTTGTAGTGGAAGTGTGTAGGGGTGTAGTTGGCTGATTTAACTATGCTTAGAGAATACCACTAGTCGGTTGATCATCTTTTGAGTCATCCAACTATCAAAATTATATTCCCTTTTTCTAAAATCTTCTTTCCACTCATCTCCTTCTTCAGGGGTAGTAGTGGGAACATACACTTCATGTACTGGTGGCTCTCCCAAAATTACTTTCCTAGAATCCACTATTTTCAATAGGGTTTCTTTTAAGATAAATCATTCTTTAATGGTGTTCCAAAAAATCCTATAAAAGAGGAAATAATCTCGTTGGTCATCATGACCTACCTGGTTAGCCTCTTGGGCTCTGTCATGTGGACAAAAAGATTGTCGATAGTGGCTATAAATTATCTACAGACCTGATCATTCCAAAATGAGTAAGCTTTGTTCCTTCACTCCTCGAATTGATTTCACCTGGGTCCCCTTCACTCGTCCTAGTAAGGTGGGTTTTTTATGACCAGGGGTGCCACACGATATGGTGTGGGTCTTATAGTTGGGGCTAGTGTAAAGGCTTAATTTAGTGTGACAGACGTCGCCTTCAGCTTTTTTATTATATTCCCCAATACTGGTGGGGTTATTCAGGACTTGATCTTAGTCTGCTATATGTAATCATCCATTATTCGGGAAATGGTAGTGAAATCCTAAAAGCCACCTGTGAATCTCATTGTGATGACCGGTGTTTGTAGCTCATTGTGAAGGTTATCGATGTAGAGAGAGAGAGAGAATATATTTCAGGGGAAGTGGAGGGTTCATGGAATAGGTTAGATATTTCCATATGGAAATGAAATCCTAGACTCTATTATTCTTTCATTGTTTGAAATTTGAGATGTCAAGGATTGTCGTATTTTTTAAAGTTGATCTAAATTGAAAGAGGAACTGTCAATGGAGGTCTACCCAATCCATGATTGAACAAGCTAGCAAACCGGTGTACCATATGAAGGATAAAACTTGTAGGGTATATAAGAAGTATCTGAGTTTCACAGCTTCTTGTTATTTGAATGTTCACATAATGGGACCACAATGGGATGAAAATTGTGTTAGATGTGGTTTCGAGTCACCTAATCCATCAAATATTGTAAATTTAGAACTCTTGAATTTTGGTGGTGGTGGGATGTTGCTCACCCATTCAGGGAAAGGTTTCCATTATGGTTATATTGGTGCACACCACTCTTTCACAACCTCCAATTGAGTAACTAATGACTTGATGGTGATAATAATCCCTTGATGGACATTCGGTTGATCATGATATTAGATAGGTGCGGCAATAAGTAGGACCTGATGCACTGGTTCTGCCATTATTTTTGGTTTATATCTTTCCAGGGACCTCTTTTGGGGATTTTCCTAAACCCATTATGGTTGTATCCTTAATGTAGGTAAATCTTGATATCCTTCCATGATCGGGTCTAAGTAAACTGATGGTCTAGGCACTGAGGTGGATGGTTGTATTGGCCCTGATTTTGTCATTGGGATGACCCCTTTCATAGGTACATGTATTGGAAGTATACATTGAGGCTCTGCTCATGGAGCATATTCAGTAGGAATTCTAAGCTAGAGCAACTTGGTGTTGAGTCTCCTCTACTCTTTCATTTTTTACTCATGCCAAGAAAATAATTCCTCAAGCATAGAGGGCTCATCCCCATCGAGAGAAGGAGGGTTGTATGTGGCCTTGACCTTATTCTTATATTTTTATAGATTCTCTAAAGAGGTAGTGATGTATTGGTTGAGGTATCTACCAATTTTTGAGTGATTATCTGATTCTGGGTAAGTACACCTTCAATTATCTCAGTGTGGACTGTGTTCTGGATGGAACCACCATCTTCTTTCTCCTTTGCATTTTCATAATTTTTGGTGATGTCTGTAAGAATGATGTATACAAAGTTTAGTGATTCATAATGCATTAAAGGCATTGTAATGGATGTCAAATGATAGGAGGGTTGTTTGTTCCCTTTGCTGGACCTCTCCCTTACTTTTTAGGATCCTCTTCAAGCTTCTTGTAAAAGAGTGACTTGAAGAGAAACTCTATGAAGCTTGATCATGTGCCTCCCTTTTAGGGTAAATGGGTCAGGAGATGGGATGACCAGGGAGACCTCACTACTTTTCATCCTCATTAAATGGGAAAAAACTTATTTCTATTGAGGGGTTGGTTGAGGTAAAAATTCCCCAGCCCTATGGGTAAGGGTTTCTCCCATTCTCTTGTTGTTTTGCCTCAGGATGAGTTTTTTGGCCTCGGTGGTGCATTTTGTGTTAAAAATTCCCCTATCTCTATGGGGTGGGGTTGATCCCATACTAAGGTAACAAATACTGCTATTTCTACTCTCTTAATCTCACACATCCTTATTTAAGCATGATCTTGGTGCAATGCTTATGAGAAATTATCAATGCCTGATGATTGACTTACATTAAGAGACATGCCTTCTTAATGTAATATTTTTCAAGGTTTAATATTTTTTAATGGATTTCTCTCATCAAGTCTGATGCTTTTGAGACTTATTCAATGATGATTCTTTTTGAGTGTGTAATATTTCCTGAGAAAAGGTCTTTCTTGGTAGCCTCCTTGGAATGAGGACATTATATAATGTCATTTCTAGTGGGTTTTTCTAAATAGGGTGTGGGATGAAGTGAAAATCTCCATGTTCCCCCACCCCCGAATGTGAACACTAGGCATGATATTGACAATTAGGTGTCAAAACTTGTGCAATACATTGACACATGCCAATTTAAGATCTTCTCGGCTCTTCTCTGATCATTGTCGCTGCACAGATGGGAGGGCTTCCAAGTAAATATGATAAAGATGATGTCCCAATATCTTGACATGGTTTTCATACCCATTGTAATAAAATAATTTTTCTTTTAGGTGGCATAGAGTTCTCTAGATATTCAGACAGATGTTGTGTATGCATTCTTATCACAACACCTTCAGAATGTTGAACTTGGATGTGGATGAGGGAAAAACATAATGAGTATATAATCCCTGGAAAATTATATTCTCATAAGAAACATATCCTTATATTCTTATCCCAGATACTCCTCTACTTTACCAACCTAACATGATCACTTCTTGATGATTTTTTCACAACTAACAGGGCTAGTAGAGGTCTCGTCAGTATGAGAATAGTTTTGAGGTGGTTCATAGGATGAGTATTTCCCTAGGCTATATTTTGGTTGAGAAGGATGTCACTTTTCATTGATAAGGTATCTAGCATGTATTTACCTATATTTCCATGCTCCTTTAAGATGAGGTCTTTCTAGTATTTAACTTGACAAGGGTAAGAATTTTTTGTCAGAATGAGATGTTATCATGGGGAGGACCTTCATAGTGAATCCCATCATGGAAATGACTACCATCATAGCTGGATGTATGACTACAGGGATAATTTTTACTGTGTATACCTATTGTAATAGTGGGTTTCCAAGACCCAACTATGTAGTACTTTTGATTACCATATCATGTATATAGTTAGATATAAATGATGTACTCTTACCATTATAGTGTAGATTTTTTTTGTGTCCAATATTCAATGGTATTGTGTATAGATTAACTGTCATATCAAATATTTATAATAGATACTAGGCTATAATGAGAACCTTGAGATATTATGACATTAATATTAAATATATTTTATATGGTTTAGATACATATTACTGACTGGACACAGTTGATGTTTGACTTTCAGGTGTTGGTGGCTCATAAGCATTGAGACTTCTTCTCATAAATTTCACACTTGGTGATCTCTAGTAGTGAGATCATGAAGAATTATCTGTAAATAGGAACACCACATGTTTTGGGTTTCATTGGATGTTTCTATCTATGGACATGTGTATTGGTATCGATTCTTGAGATCATTACCAATGTGTTCCATTTGATCCTGTACTTTGATGTAAGGAAAAAACCATGATAATGAAGTCATGGTGAGGCAACTTGTGTTGGGTACACCATTAGTGGTATGACATTGGTTGAATGATCAAGAAAAGATTCGTTGCTTCCAAGTAAAGGAAGTCATATATCTCGGTCCTTTTTGATTAGGATGGTTGTACCTTCAAAAGACCATGTCCATGGAATTTGAGGGTAAATCCATACAGTAACATCAAAAAATAATAAAGCAAGAAAGGGCGATGACATGGGTGTGCGTCTTGCTTTATGATATTTTAAATACCAAGAGATTATATTACAGAGTGAATGTTCATAGGTTGGTAGTCATTGTTATGACTATCCTTATCTCTTTAGGGGAAATTATGGGTTTTTAGATCCCACTCTTGGTCTATGAATAATATTCATTACTATCGAGATAAAGGGCCTAGAGGGTCACACACAATAAGGTATTCAAGAATCTTCTCTATTCAGTTGAATAGGTATATTGGACATGGTTGGACGCACCAATGAGGTTTAAGATTTGTCTAAGGAGATACTATCACCAAATTAATAAATAAATTCATATTATTCATATTAAGAATAATTGGAATTGAATTAATTTATTAAATTTATTTAGAAGTCTGAAGTAAATACATTGAAAATATTATTTGAACGAATATTAGTTTAAAATTTTTAAAGTTCATTTAATATTTGCAGGAATGATAATTCAAGTTAATGGCTTGAGTAATATCATGTAATATATTTATTATATTACAAAAAAGTGATAATAATATTTATAACTTTGTATAGTAGTCATATAATTTCGTTTATAGTGTGTTAATTATTCAAGGGCTAGAGATCCAATTTTAGGTAATTTCAGTACATGCTATAAATATATGAAGATAAACCCTTTCCAAAAACTATTCACTACCTATCTCTCTCTTCTTATCTCTCTTGAATTATAAAGATATATACTCTAGATCCAAGAGTTCGGACCGAGATCCCTCCCATGCATCGTAATCAAGGCGATGTGATGATCATTAGAGCATCTAAGGCATCATCAGATCTCTACACTAGCATCCAGAATTTAACGATCGGTGCCACCACAGTTTCTTGAAGTACATGTTGATGATATAGAGGAATAAAAATTTGAATTCTTCGAGAAACAATCACCAATGATGAGAAAAAATCGAGCATGGATTCATATCTAACCATGTATTTTATGGTTTTTATTTTGTGCTTAAAATTCATCACATAGGATCATCGTGTGGTAATCAGGATACATTTCACTGATGACGATGATCTCATGTCAATTTTCGGTGAAAATGTTTCAAAACCAATGTTTCAGGGCTTCCTCTACATGCCTAGTAACTTCAATTGGTATCAGAGCAAGGTTTGATAAATTTAAGCCACTGAAAAAAATTAAATTTGCATTAAATTTTAATACAGGGAATCGTTATGATCCCAACAATGCATATGGTCATTCAATCCAAGGTGAGATGACCAAGTTATGGTCATCCGATGTTTTGAATGCAGATTGAAATCTCTTGTTTTTGCATTAAATTCAAAGAACATATAGTTTTAATATATATGTTATAATAACATGAAATTTCTGCTGCTAAAGACAAACACCGGTCAGACATCATATCACTCGAATAGTATTTTTCAATGAGGTATAATAATAATAATAATTTTATTATAATAATAATTTTTTCTAAACTATGTGATAATTTTTTAAAATTTTTTATGTTTTTTTTAAAAAGGGGAAGGGGGTGGTGGCTCAATGTTATTTCAAATCAAAAAAAATTAAAAATTGGAGCTGAATTGACTTAGATGAAAAATAAAAAAAGGTGCTCCCAAAATTCATGATTTTTTTAAACATGTTTTTAGAAATTATATTATAAAAAAATTTCTAGGTTAAGTTATTTTTGAAAATTAGTGTGAAAGGTGGAAGAATTTGTCAGATATTTAATATATAGAAGTACTGCCATTACAACAGTTTAGATTCTAACATAAACCCTCATATAGGGCTCCCTTTTACACAAGGGTTTGCCCTATAAATCTTTCTACATTTCTGATGTGGGATTCAGGTTCTCCGTTTCCTGTATAGAACACTCTGCATTTCCGATTTGTTATTCTGTTTCAAGTATGTGGATTTAAAATACTATAAAATATAAACTATAAGACCAATATAAATGAAACCTAAAACATGGATTAAACATATTAAAAATAGTTGAAAACAAAAAAAAATTCAAAAACAATATTGATAAAAATTAATTTATAAGTTTTCAAAACCACATACTTGAAACTTAAAAATGTTTCAAGTATGTGGGTTTGAAAGACTATAAAAAGTAAATTATAAGATGAATATAAATGAAACTTAAAAAATGGATTAAACCTATAAGAAATAGTTGAAAATAAGATGATTTTTTTAAATGTTGATAAAAAATAATTTACATGCTTTCAAAACCACCAACTGGAAACTTAAATTTTTTCAGGTATGTGACTTTGAAAGCCTATAAAATATAAACTATATATTTATTCATTATACTTATTAATTATTAATTAGTAATTATTAATTATTAATTATTAATTAGTAAATTAGTAATATAATTTTTCAAGTACGAGTCATGCTTTCATTTATATTGGTCTTATAGTTTAAATTTTATAATATTTCAAAGCCATGTACTTGAAACAGAATCCCACATAGAAAATGCAGAATGATTTTTTGGGAAAACCCTCTTATAAAAGGGAGCCCTGGGTGAGGGTTTCTATCAGAATCCAGACTGATGTAATGGCATTACTGTTGGATATTAAATAGAGGATAAATTCTACCGATTTTTTTTATTTTATTATATATATGTATATATAAACAAAAAAGAAATTAAATAAATAAAAAAGAATATTTAAAATAGTATTTTTTTGGTTTTTGTGTGAAAGGCAACAATGGTGAAATTGCCTTTGGGCTTAAACCAAACGGCGATAGTGCACCTGCCATCTTTGGATATAAATGGAAAGGTGGTAGCATGCCTACCACCTTTCACACACATTTAAAAAAAACTAAACGAGTCATTTCTTTAAATATTTTTTTTCTAAAAAAATATTTAAAATAAACTCCAAAAGTCACCCAAGAGGAAACCACCTCCCACTCTCACAGAGATCCCTTCTACCCAGGAAACCCTATGCTCCCCGCAACCAACCCTCTTTCTGGAGGCTCTTCCCCTAGGCCACCCTCCATCCTAGCCCCCTCTTCCCACGTGAGTTTCACATGACCACATCTCGAGACTCGCCAGATGAACCAATGACCTCTGCTGCCTTCCCTAGGCCAGTCGCCCACACCACCCCGTCCGGCACACAATCTCTACCAAAACCCCCTAGTGGGGATCATTCTCCTTGACTCCTACAACACCGTGTTCCCTCCATAAGCGTGTGGCGAACCCCGACCAGATCCTGCCGAACAGTCAACACTCCTCCACAGGTGACCTGCAACTAACCTCTTCCATCCACTTCCACCCTGACATGGTGCCAAACCCTAATATCCCTCACCCTACTCTCTTGTGAGGTCTGTTCACACCATTCCCTCTAGACATGGCCCAACAAGTATTTTCCATCACCATCTAAACTTTGAGCATAGATTGTCATGACCTCCTCCCATACAGACCTTCGTGCTCCTGCCGACCTCTTTCAATCCTAGGTAACCACTGCATGGGTTTACTTTGACCTAGTTTATCCTGAAATTGGTCAAGGTGGGTTTGCATGAACCAAATTGGGTCTGCTCGGACCATCCTGGCCTTAAAGGCCCCTGCATGGGGTCTGTAAGGCCAAAAATGGGCTTGTGCGAGTTCAGCCTGACTCGTATAGGCCTTTATCAGGCTTTTTGGGGTCCTACTAATTTTTCTAATAAAAACTTAATTTAAGTGATTAATTTAATTTTGGTTATAAATTAAATTAATGAAATATTATTTTTTGTTTTAAAATTAGTACTGTGGGTTAAATTAATTTAATTATGGTGTTAAAATTAAAATAATTAATTAGTTTATTTTTTTGTTTTAAAAGTAAATTAATTAATGTTACCAAAAGATGAAAATTATTAAATTAAAATAAGATTTAGTTTTAATTCAATAAAATTCCATCTGAAATAATTTCAATGTAAGTTTAATTTTATTTCTCCATTTAATTTAAAATACATGAGTTTAATGTGTATCGACTGGTCTTGAGATATGGACTGACCAATATATGTATGATGCATGTTTATTTATTTAATTTATTTATAAAAATGGTTTATAATAAGTATTTTATTAAAAGGCGATCTTTATGTCATCTAAGTGTCCTTATATGTATAAGGGTCTGTATGCCCATTTTTTAGAGTTGTTTTTTATACTCTCAAGTTCCCCTCACTTGTGAGCGAGTATTGTTGTATAACAATGAGATGAGTAGTGATGAACTTCGTGTCGAGATATAGCATCACACCAGAAAATATATTGATGCATTGGATGGGCAGGTGATGAAACTCAAGTTGAAAGCGACGCGGCTCTAGGTATTACCCCTAGGGTCTAGGTTGATCCATTATTCACTCAATGGATCAACTATTATTATCCGCTAATGACCACCTAATCATTTTATTTTTTCATGGTTTAATATTTTTTGAATGTGTAGTTTACACGTGATCACATAGAACAATAAACAAACATGCACATATAAAATGAATATGGAAGGTGATAAATTTTCTTATTTATTGCATAGTCAGTTGTGAGTGTCATCATGTAGTAAATTATAATAAAATAGAAAATTATTTCTTTTGTCACTTAAAAATTTAAAACCCTAAAATAAATATTAATTCGTAACCACATTCTATCATTCAAATTTGGACAAAACTAGGTGTTTGGGGTGCTCAGTCAGCCATAGGTGAGGGTGCCTCGTACCACTGAGGAGTTCTTATGAGAGTGGTGGGTTGAATTTACTAAATTAGTAGTAAGAATGATCTATATATAACATTCTATTACTATAGAAGCAATCATGAAGTAAATAAAGTTATTATTTTAGAAGTTGTGACTTCACTCAACAGATCAACAAACCACAAGTTAATGTGATTGGCCAGTCAAATTCCTACCTTGAACCCTCCGAGTAGTGGCGTAACCATATCTTGTAAAATATGAGTGGAAGTTCATGGATCTTTTCCACTAGAATACTCAAGTGAATGAGTATTCCGATTATAGTACATAGGCTTTCTAGAATTCGATAGAATAGTATGATACATTTAATGATTTAATTAATTAATAAAAATCTCTTAATCAATAATCAAGATAAAAAAGTAAAAATATACTAGGTTTTATTTTTTTAGAAAAATGGAAATTTATACCAAAATTTATACTAAAATAAATAATGAAAAAAGTAAATATCCACACTGAAATGAGTTTCCAAGTGTAGTAAAAGCACTTGAGCACCATAATACAGTATAGGAAATTCTAGCTGCAAGTCTCCCCAATACCTATTAGGCCACCTCTTGAAGAAAGGGTGAGAAATATGATTACATGAGACTCGTGCGATTAAGAATATGTTGGATATTTCATAATTCTATTATCAACATCTGATGCTAGTTGCTATCACTACATCAGGACATGAGTGATATAACATGTAGTCTCATCTATGAGAAGTTTGCAAGGAGAAAGTTAAGAAAGATATGAATAAAAGAGATGATTACATTGGATCTATGTAAATTGAATTGAAGATTATGATATATCAATACATCCTATTCTAATATCATTTTCACCCATTTACTCTAGTATCATTTTAGGTTACAAAACAAAATGGATGGAATAAACTCATCATTACATTTTCGATAAGGTTTTCCAAGTAAATAAGAATATAAAAGATATATTAATATTTAATTATTATGGTGAAAAAATTGTATGACAAGGAGAAAGTGCAATGTAAATTAATGCCAAGATAACATTCAAAACATCCTTAAATGTAATTATGTTGGATATTAATAGGAGGTTATTTTCATTACATAACATGAAATAATTCTATGGAAGACTAAATGCAATGAACTGAATCTACGAAGCAAGTAATCACTTCTTCTTCAGGTATATTCATCACATAAAAGTAATGTTTCAATATTACTTCTTGGGTATGAAATAAAATATTCTTGTTATATATGTGTATCTAAATACAGTAACCAAGTATGTATAGAAACATTATTAGAATTTAGGTGTATTCTCCAAGCAGCTAAGAAAGGGTGATTCTTATGTCAACGGTGAGAAGTACACAACTTCTATATTTTCAGGGGAATGATTCTTGTAAAAATATTATTGAGAATAACAAAAAAATATCTCACATGTCCTTTTGAAATAATGATACGTTATTCTAGATTCATGAATGAATGTTTTTTATGTGGTTTCATACTCAACCAAAACTTTTTTGATACAAGAATCATAGGCAATATCCGATGAATATAAAATGCAAGACTCATTTACCCAGTTGTGGAAAGATAAATATTTTTCATGGAAAACTGAAGTGGACGTCTAGGATATACTGATGATGGTATTTAGACTCATTTGAGCTAAACACCTTTGGTATTATGAACATATATACTTAGCTTTGGATAGAAGAACCTTTAGAAATAAAAGTAATCCGCAAGGCTTTTGGAATTAGTTTAACAAGTGAGCAAGAACTATTTCAAGGGAAAGCTAGTGGAAAACATAATTATTTAGATTCATTTATGTGATCAAGGAATATAAAAGTGAATTATGACATATGAATAGTTAAAATATAAGTTGCTTCAGGTTGGCATGTCGAATAATATCTTGACCAAGAATTCATCGATCAATATAATGTAGCGTGGAGAAAATCCAAAACACACATTACCTTATCTATATCATGATATTGATGTTAATGAGCAGGATCAATAATGAAGTCTTATAGGATAACTTTGATAAAAAAATATAGCATGGAGAAATTTCTAAATGCACATTTTATACATCAGAGTTATGATGTAAGGAGTATCAATGATGAATCTTGGAGAAAATTTCATTATATTTCATGACATGATTCACAAATAATGGAAATATCCTATAACCATATAACAAGTATCATGAAAAATGGATAACCTATAAGTCATATTATGATAATAATCCATTATTTCATATGGATATGTGTTTGGATTCAAAGAGTTTGTTAGAACATAAATGAACTTACATCAAGGTAAACACATTGTTCATCTATGTAATTATCCTAACAGCTGCTTATGATATTACAAAAATCCCTAAGATAGAAAATTTATAGTCAAGTAATAGATAATATTTCTATATAACTATGCACATATCTTTTGAGACAGTGGGAGAAATATTGACTTGGATTTAGTCAATCCCATAGATTCACATGTAGTTGGCATAAGAACTAGTTTCACAAGTGCATGTGGAACATGAATGTTCTAGAGACACATACTGTGTAGGAAGGTTATATAAATGGTGATGGTTTTTATATTGACCATGGCTGGTGATCCATTATTTCTTGAGAATAATATTTCCTACAAGTAAATAAGTATACAAAAATTAGTTAAGATTTAAAAGACCAATTAAAATTCAATAATGGGTTCCATGTATCATAGTGCAAAGAGGCTTATTATTTTTAATATTGTGGTGGGTATTCAAGTGAGATTATACATGATGGTACACGTGTAGTACCAATAAGTCTCCATTGGTTATAACAAGTCATTATTCCTAAATACATTATAATTTTACTTGTTATAGCTAATTGCTATGATCATTATTGAGAATTGGATTTCATGACCACCAATCATAGAAGGTGTCTATACAACGCAACTAGAAAGGGGTGGTCATGTCACAAAATGCTCATAAAGGTTGAAAGTTACCGAAATCCAGTTTTGGATTTAAGTAAGAAACAAGATCATAGAACATTCATTTAGAATAAGTTTTTCCATTTGTCTACTAGAGGTCAGTGGGAGTGACATTGTTTCTCAAGTGAAATATGTTCGACAACATATGTAAAATTGATATTTGTCTTCAAGTTAGTTAACACCATGATGAAAATTATTCTCTAGTGATTGACTTAAAGTAGAATCCTATGTTCTAAGGAACATGATCTATTGAGGTAGATATAATAGTTTCTTGGACCTAATCAATTATACATATAGTGAAACAGTATTCAAAAATACAAGCTAGAATAATTCAAGAGTGAATTATTACCAATGTCACATTGAATAATCTCTCAAGGTTGACATGTTCGGGACATATGAGGAGATTAAAGTGGTGAGTTTAGTACCATACACTTCAATGATGGATCAATCATGTATTCCATGATATGTACAAAATTGATATTTCAAAGATATAAATTATAATAGAAAAATATCAATCATATCCATAATAATGGAAAGGTAAGTAGTCAGAACTATCTGATTGTTCTTGGGAAATTACAAAAGTTAAGTACCAGGTAAGTAAAGAAGAAAGGATACTAGTTTTCAGGGGAAACAAACTAATTTTCCTTAGATACATGTGATATATTATCGTAGTTAGGATAATGTGATGTGTGAGACAAGTTCATATAATCCAATGGTATCCATACCTACAAATACCAAGTATGTTGTAGCTTCTGAGGCATCTAAGAAGCAGTTAAATAGAACCATTTTTTCTAGTTCTTGGAATAACACCTAGTAAGTGAAGTATTATCATAATGTAAATTATGATATTATTTCTAGCCAATATATTATGTTATGATAGTGTAAAAAAGGGATATACTCGGGGATACCATCTCTTGAGAAGTTTTCCCCAAGAAGATATAGTCACATTTAGTAGAATAACCATGTGGTGAAATCATGGCAGACCCAACTTCTAAAGCTATGACTTAGCAAAAACATGTTTTTGATCAAGTGATAGATAAAAAGGTTGTTTAGTAAGTTAGCTCTTGTGAAAGTGGGAGTGTTGTAATAGTGGGTTCACTAGAATCAACTATGCAGTACTTTTTATTACCATATCATGTATATAGTGAGATATCCATGATGTATTATTACCATTACAGTGTAGATTTTTCTCTGTCCACTATTAAATGGTAATGTCCTTAGATTAATTGTCATATCAAATGGTTATAAGAGATCCCAGACTATAATTATAACCTTGAGATATTATGAAATTAATCTTAAATATATTTCCTATGGTCTAGATACATATTACTGACGGGAAATGGTAGATGTTTTACAATTAGGTTCTAGGAACTCATATAAGCATTGGGACTTCTTCTAATGAATTCCACACTTGGCGATATCTAGTAATGAGATCATAAGGATAGACCTGCCAATAGGAACACCACATGTTTTGGGTGTCATTGGATGTTCCTATATTTAAACATGTGTATTGATCTTTAGGATTGAGATCATTACCTTTGTATGCCATTTGATCGTGTACTTTGATGCAATAAAAAACCATGATAATGAAATCGTGGTGCGGTAGCTTGTTTTGGGTGTTTAATTAATGATATGTCATTACTGAATGTCCAAGAAAGGATTTGTCACTTCTAGGTTAATGAAGATATATATCGCAGGCCTAGTTTATCAGGATGGTATTACCTTCATAAGAGTATGTCCATAGTGGTATAGTGTAAATCCATCTAGTTAGATCAAGAAATAATAATGCAATAAAGGGAGATGACATGAGTGTTCATATTACTTTATGATATATTAAAGAAAAATAGATTATATTACAATGTGTGTGTTCGTAGGTTGGTAGTCCTTGCTATAACTATCCTTATCTCTTTAGGGGTCATGATGGGTTGCTATATCCTACTCTTGGTCTGTGAATAATATTTACTACAATCAAGATAAAGTCTCAGAGGGTCACACATAATATAATATTCAAGAATCTTCTCTATTCAGTTGAATAGGTATATTAGACATGGTGGGCCCCACCACCAGGATCCGAGATTTGTCCAAGGAGATACGATCACCAAAATAATAATTAAATTCTTATTCTTTAAGTTAAGAATAATTTTCATTGAATTTATTTATAAAATGTATTTAAAGGTTTTAAGTAAATACATTGAAATTATTATTTGAATTAATATAAATTCAAAATATTTAATGTTTATTTATTATTTGTGGGAATAAAAATTTGAGTTAATGGCTCGATTATTATCATGTAATATATTTATTATATTATAAGAAAGTGATAATAATATTTATGACTCAGTACAATAATCATATTATGTCATTTATAGTGTGTTAATTATTTAGGGGTTGGGGAGGTAATTCTGGGCAATTTCCTAACATGCTATAATTAGAGGAAGAGAGGTCCTTGCCAACAACTATTCACTTCCTCTCTCTCTCTCTTATCTCTCCCAAATTCTATAGAGAGAGGCTCTAGATCTAGGAGTTTGGATTGAGATACCTCTCATGCATCGTAAGTACAAAGATGCAGTGATCATTAGAGCGTTGAAGGTATCATAATATCTCTATGATAGAACCCATAATTTGAAGATTGATGCTCTTGTAGTTTCTTGAAGTACGTGTGGATGATCTAGAGGAATTTGAATTCAAATTCTTTGAGTAGTGATTTCCAATGATGAGTAAACGTCGAGCATGGCTTCAGATGTAATAAGGTATTTTTATGGTTTTTATTTTTTGATTAAAATTCCTCATGTGGGATACTCAAGTGGTAATCAGGAAACGTTTCATTGATGATGAAAAGTTTATGTTGATCTTCAGTTAAAAATGTTACAATTCCAAGTTTTTGGGATTCTGTTGCATGCTCGGTACCTCCACTACCCTAGAGAGGACCATAATGGTGTACATCAGCAAGGGAAGGACCTTATTACTATAATGAGATGCCATTATAGGGAGGATCTTTGTACTGAATGCTATCATCGAGAGGACTACCATCATAACTAAATGTATGAATACATGGAGAATTTATATATCTTATACCCTAGGGAGGACCTTTAGGGAAGATGTCAGCAAGGGGAGGAACTTTTTATTATTTGATCTTCTAGCCATGAGGAGGGTTACCATGATGCACACCAAGATATAGGATCTTATGATTGATCAATTTGTACCTGAAAACAGGATTTCATGGTATATGATATGGGAAGGAACTTCAGAGATTCTGGTAATAATGTTGTTGGGAGTACCTCCCCACCTACAACTTCCACTTTCGTAATTTGGTAACATATCAGAAGGACAATGGGACCCTAGTGATAAATGTTTGATGGCCTATTGAACTCTAGCTTCTAGCTTAGCAGGGTCATAATTATTGTATTCATTTTCCAGTCGCCTTTGGTGTGATTTATTTTTAAGTGCTCTCTTTCGAGTGACTACCACCACTTATTTTATGTGATGACCTTAATATATGGGTGACTATTCGATTGGCTCAGGTGTTTCTTCTAGGATATTCTGGTAAGCTTCTGAAATTCTAAGAGGGATATATGCCTACCTAGGAGCGGCCACTGAAGTGGACTGGTGTCACCTAGTTAGAAAAAGTATTTAATCCTGATCCTATTATCCATTTATCATGGAATATTGAAAAATACCCTCCTAGAAAGAATCCTCCATGTGTGTCTTCTTCTGAGTGACCATTATTTTGAGCGGATAAGTCCCCCCACTTGGGGAGGTGGGGTCATGGGCCTGACTCCTTACTATTTCCGCTAGTGCCTTCACACCTTGGAAATGTTGAAGGATATGGTCATAAATTGATGTTTTATCCTTCATAATTTCAAGGTTTTTATGAGAAAAATCCTTGGAAGGAATGGGAATATACACTCATTCAGGTGTCGGGGCAGGACCGTGAGTCTACCCCTGATTTGCAGTAGAGATACATCAATTGTGTTCTCTAATTAACAACATATTTTTATGGACGGATTGATGTGTCAGAGTAGGTATTTTCCTCTTCTTATTGATTGTCACCATATTTTACATAAGATATTGATATGTACGAACATTAATATGAATATGTTCGTAGTTTTTCACCATATTTTACTGGAAGACTTTATAAGAGTGAGCAGGAATATAGATTTTCTTTTACGTTTCCACTGTATTTACTTGGAGGGATTCTTCAGCAAGAAAAAGTATTATTTCCTATTACATATTTTTTTATTATCACCCTTTGCAAGACTCATTGGGGACTCGGTTCCACATGACTTTAGCTAGGGACCATAGTGCAGTATCGTCATTATGGTGAGGATTCTAGACCATGTGTTGTTGGCAGTGAAGATTACAAGTAGGGGCCCTGAGGTGGGACTCTTATGTTGTTGGGATGAAGTTTTTGGAAACCACTTAATCAGCCACCCTAATGTAAGGGAGGACTCATTATCACATTTCTGGGACATGATCCCAATACATTTTGAGATGGCTATTGGGGTCATCTCATTCTGGATCGCTGACTGTTGCTGGGATGATGGATAGTTGTGCTTCATGGACTAGAGAGAATGTTGAGACACCTCTAGGGTTGGGAGTGTATTATTTTGGTGGTAATCTCAGAAAAATGCATTTTAAACCCAGTATTAAAGATGATGGGTTGGTGATGGTGTCCTCTGTTTGGTTGAGGACCTAGCCTGTACAGTGGTTGATGCACGTGTCTGTGAAAACTGGTGATATGCCATTAGATTGAAGAGAGTTCTTATTAAAAGTGCATACAACATACATGAAAAATAAAAACAAAAAATCCTCATCAAAGTAGAATCTCATGACCACATGCATAATTGATGGTCTCATTTGGCCCTATTCTATTTTGGATTCTAATGGCAGCCTGATGCAGGGTTACAATGCCACCTTAGTTAAGGATTCATGTCAAGTTCACCATTTTATTTCTGATGAATGATTCATGCACTCGTCAGGTGATTATAGGAGGTTGAATTATGTGAAATCACTCATGTTAGGTACATCATTTCGAACTGTCTCCAATGGGTTTTGTTTATAGAGCTAGAAATTCTCAATAAGTCTCATATCCATGATGACTCATGGACCAACATTCCAAAGGCAGGCGTTTGTTGGGGAACTTGGCCAACGACACTTAAAAACTCACATTGGTTGAGAGGATGGGAATTTGGGCTCATCACACCCTTTTAGGGGGAACTATTTCCTATTTTGGGACTCTATTATAGATTTAAGACATTTTCATGAATCCTTTATTCATTCCCAAGTATTTATGGCACGAATCATCCAGAATTAATGATCAATTATGAATACGCATGGGTTTAGAATCATCTGTATTTATCTGAGGTTCTCCTTAAATGGAGGGATATATATATGTATCTAAGCATCTTCATCAATTGTACCCTTTTCATATATGGATCAAATAATCTATGGTCCCTTATTAGAATGATAAATTTTTTAAGCAATATGGTGGGGCACTTTGGAGTTTATCATCATCTATGAATGTGAAAGTTTATTTTATGTCGAGATCGAATCCATAAGATGAGATTCCTATATACCCCCATAAGAGGAATAATATCACATGTAGTTCAATTCCACTTAATAGGACACATCACCTTTTATGGTCATGTGATGAGGAACAAACCATGCAGCTTAACGTCATGCAGCAGAGTCATCCATACCAAAGGTGCCTAGTCAAATTTTGGTGTAGTACTTACACCATGGTGGCATGACGTACAAGAGAGAGAGATGTGGTCTCCTAGGGGGATATAAACCTATTTGGAATGTGGTCTGGAGAACATTAGGGTGAATTTGGGAATTGGGTTTGGACCTCGAGGAGGCTTCCTATATATTCTAGTTAGTTGGGAATAAAATCCCATGTAGTTTGGTGCCACTTAACCAAACACATCACCTTCTAAAGTTGTGTGATGAGGAACAAACCATGTAGTTTAACATTATTCATCAAGGAAGTCCAAGGAAAAGTTTCCTAGTCAAATTTTAGTGTGGGACTTACGCTTAGGTGGCCTGATGGATTGGGGATAAATGTGGTCTCTTAAGGGGATACGAACCTACTGGGAATGTGGCTCAAAGAACATTAGGATGAATTTAGGATTTGGGTTTGGATCTCAATGAGGGTTCCTACATATCCCTGCTAGTTTGGAATAAAATCCTATGTAGTGTGGTGGTGGGTTGGGGATTACACCATACAGGAGGCCCATGAATTTTCTTCTTCACCAGGAAAATGAATTTTGATGGTATTAGGTATGGATTCAGTGCTTATACAGTAGAGGAGGCCCGATTGAGTGGATATGGTTGGGGATTATACTCAAGAGGATTCCTATTTGAGGTTTGGGATTGTATGGATTTCATTATCATTACTAACCTCTAAGACCACGTGAGTCATGATCAGTGTGAGAAACAAGAGGAAGAAGTAGATATGAAGATCCCATGATCCACTTTTTCTTCTAGTGAACAAATACAAAGTCCAAAGTTAGAGATAACGGGCATTGAAATGAAAATGTCCTCACTTTTTTGGATATGCCATATAGGAGAAGATGAGAAAAATTTACACCTATCATAAGAAATACAAGGGGTTTACTCTCAGAGGGATTACCTACTAGTTCTTGTGGGGAGAGGAGTGTACAACATTAGTGCTCATCGAAGGTAAAGTACAATGGTTCCTATAAATCACTAGAATGGGTAGGTTTAGATGAGAATATCTAATTCCATGATCAATTCCAAGGTTTGGACCCCCATTACTAAGAGAATTTAGATTTGAATACATTCTGTGGGTCTACCTTGTGAGAGGGGATACCAACATGACTCCACTCACCATAAGTATATATACTCTATAGGACACACTAATTTGCCTAATGATCTGATCATACATGTCAGGTTTCTTCAGAAGAGGCCTTGGCCTAATAACATTAGAATGGTTCATAGAGGGGATATAGTGGAACCCAATTGTATGCCGATAAGAAGCGATGTGAACTAGAGAGTAGAATGCACTAGGATTCCCCATTCTACATAGAATGTTCTTATGTGGGGTGGGGTTAACTTTTGATATCATGTTTCTATATGGGTGAGGGTTACGTCCATGTGGAATTATACTACACAGACCTGGGTTCCACTCACGTGGAATGTTACTATGCATGGCTAGGTTCTGCCCATGTAGTGTTTTTCTATGTGGGGTCGAGTTCCTCCATCGAAGCGTTTTTCTATTTGGGGCAGGGTTTGGGGCGTATAATATTTTTCTATGTGCGGTGATGGTTTATAAAGGGTCCATCCATTTATACTTTATAGAATTATGTGCATTAAGGTATTTTAAGTTTTTGAATGACCGAATGATTTTTATTTTCTCCTTAATGCTGTGTGGTGGGTTTACCAGTTGGGAATCGACGGTTCACTCCCAATTCATATCCAAGCCCCCACTTTTTTTGTCTCCTTCTCATCACTCCCCCCTTTTTTAGTTCCCATTTGGGGTCTTTTATAGAATATCATAGAGACTAGATATCATCATGGCTAGTCATCCATGGTGGATCGTGAGGCTCCTTTTACTGGAGACCAAATAGGATTCCCCATCCCATGAAGGTTTTTGTTCATGGGGGGGGGGTGGGTCATTTTTGGGGGTAAAAATAAATGTTTTTCCTCACAAAATACTTTGTTTCATTTATAGCTGTTGATGGTACCATCCTTTCCCACAGAAAATTTCGTTTTTGGGGTATGGTTGTTCCCACAATAAACTTGGTTTCATTCACAGGCTCCAGTGGTACCATCTCTTCCAATGAACGATTTCATAAACAGGGTGCTTCACAAAGTGGTGGAACTCCATGCAATTTGGTGGTCCACATAGTGATTTTTACTATGTGAACCCAATCCTTCCTTCATAGCTTCATCCCCTTTGATCATTTTTCTTCAAAATCTTCTTTAAATAAATTTTCTCCTGAATCAAACTCATGGAATCCCTTTTCTTCTATCATATTGAGTTTTCAGGACCCAATAGAACCATTTGGAGTAGATATAGTCACCATAACATGCATATTCTCCCAAGAATTAGTTAATGTATTAATAAAAAAATAACTAAAACCACATATTCAAAAGTAACATCCATACCAAAAAATTATTAAAAAATCCCAGATATTCACACAAATAGTCAGAAATAGACATACCTTATTCGTACAAAAAATTCATCATTTGGTTGAGTAGAAAAAATAAATTTTTTCCTATCTTGGAAGAATATTTAATCTCATTATTCTCCAAAAATGTTCGATTGTGATAGATGTTGACATTGTGGTTCATCGCATTGTCTTTGACCCACTGATGAATGAAACCACAAACCATATCTTAATCAAACTCCCATTATTCATTACAAATTATCTCTAGCTTATGATAACTAAACCCTGAAAGATTCATTTACTTGAGAAAAATTAGTTCATTTATTTTTAATCGCCACATACGGTAGTTGGTACCATTCAACAAAATTGTTCGACTGTAATTGGTTTCCATAATTTATATGAACAAGAGAAAAAAAATCTTTTATACAAGATGTTGGGGAAATATGGATAGAAACAAACTTACAAAAAACATGAAAGTGAACTCACAGTAGAAATAAATTTTATTTTCCTTTGAACAGGTCATAAAAATAAAATTGAATGTGCAACGACCAATCATATGTATAGGAAAAAATAAATGTTGACGCCATCAATTTTAATAATGGAAAACCCAATGAGAGAAAAACTATAGGACCTAGTCTATAAATTAGATCCACTATAATCAGTAAGTACATGGTAGAGACTCCCAAAACTGAAAGGTATATCAAAAGTATATATCTTTTATGAAGCATAAGATAATTCCAATGTAAAATAGAGTCAAAAAGAAATTCTGATAAAAGAACGTCATACAGAAAAGAAGAACAAATAATAAATCTGACTGTATAGATATGAATATCACGGATTGAATAACCAAGTTCTAAAAAATCACCAATATCCCAAGAAACCCAATCATTAATCAAAGTTTATCACAAACTAAAATCTGCTTCTCATAGGGACTTTGTGTATACCAAAAGACCCAGTTGTAGCTGTGCTTAAGATAAGAGGAAACTGTACAGGGCACTGCCTCCCAAAAAATATCCATCCCAAAAGAATTTTGTAATCCTAAAAACTATTTGTTTTATTATTATTTATTATTTAAATGGAATGTGATGTCCCACAGAAGGATGATTCCCAAAAAAACCCCATTACAGGGGCTCTGTCAAACCTTTTTTGAGGAAGGGGGTTGAAGTCGTTGTATATCTTTTCATTGTGGAGTTTTCTAAGTTATTCAACACTACCTATGTTTGTCATTATCTTTAATCACACTCCATGGGACAACAAGGGGTCACAAAACCTCTGATATTTGATGTAAATCTACACAAACTAGGTCGTCACATAACTTCTCCTCCAGGGAACCAAGAAATAGGCCACAAAACCTCTTCCACATCACCTCTCCCTCTCCCTCTCCCCTCTCTATCTCTCTTTGTGTAGTCGAGATTCTTAAGAATCAATCCAGCACTCTTCATGGTGGCCCCTCTTCCCTATTTCCCAATGAACATTACCCCCAATGATAGTCGAGCCCTAACCCCTTCCAGACTATCCTATCCTCCTCCCTACCTCCCCGATTTCCCCCAATTATGTATGAGTCAAATGTTTCAAGGCTCATATACTCATCCTCCACATTATATGTTTCCATATCCTCACCTTAGACACCATCTTCTATGGCATATGACCCTGTTATTGAGAGGTCTAATATTTATTCATTTATTTTGTTTATATTTTTCATGTCGTATTGAATCATTTTCATGTTAAATTTGTGTTATGTAAAATCAATACCCTACCTTGGTCAATGACGAAGTTGGCTGATGTTAAAAATTGATTTTACTTGTTTGATTATAAATTTATGTCTTTATATTTGAATTTATAGGGATAATATTGACTATCAAATACCTATTGATAAAAGATATATTAATTTACCTCGAAACACACCTAAGTATGCCAATGGTTTGGAAGAATTTTTAGATTACAACAGATCAGTAGATTGTAGAATAAAATTTATTTATCCTAATTATAAATTCAAGTAATAGTTAAATAGAAATGAAGTATATGAGAACTTGATATTGAAATATTTTCTTGCTTAATATTTATGTTGGATTTATCATGATGACCCGATTGTTTTGGAAAGTCAAAATAATAACTATCCTATCAATGAAAAATAAAGTGGCTCAACAATAGAGAATTCAGTTCAAAACATGATAAATGATACATTTGGATTTCTATGATATAATTTCCAATATTTTAATAGATCAACATAACCTTCAATTGATCTTGAGTAGGTTAATATTTATTATAACTTCAGTGCCAAAAAACAATTTTTATGAATTAGTTGAAGATAGACAACAAGAAAATTATTAAGGGTGTTCCAAGTATTCAAAATTTTCTTTTCAACTTATGTTGTATTTAACAAGAGTATATTTGGAATTATTTAAAAATTAGTTTCCATGATTTTATAGTTGGTTCATGATGCATTTTGTGATACCAATATCCCTACATCATTCTATGAGATGAATAAAATCCTCAGAAAACTTAGACTTGATTATATATGTATATATTAATTCACTGGTGATTGCATGATTTACTGAGGAGAAGGGTCAAATAAATAATAAAGAATAATATGATATACAGGAAGATGGAAGTCAATGAGCAACAATGAGAGTACAAATCAATGAAACACTAGGAAAAAGAAGAAGAAGAAAACTCTTGTAATGGTATTTCATTTATTTCCTATGAAACCATGTCTATCAATATTATTTATGTAATATAATACTACATATGATATGAAGTATCATTCTTAGAATAGTAGTAATGATGGCTTTATGATACATCTAAAATATTCAACATCATTGATAGTGTTTGATTCATTATATCTAGATTTTTATTTGGATCCCAGGAATGTATGTTTAGGATTTTTTTATAAAAGTTTTAACCCTTTTGGTACTTTAAGTACTAATTATAGCATGTGGAAAATTATTTTGATACCCTATAATTTGACTCCATGGGTGTCTATAAAAAAGACATATTTCATTATTTTGATTATTATTCCTCAAAATAAAATTCATGGAAATAAAATTAATGTATACATTAAACCTCAAATCAAATAATTATGAGAATTATGCGATGATAAAATGGAAATATATGATGTTTCAATGAGAAAACTATTTAAAATGCATACTGGTTTAATGTGGCTAATTAGTTACTTTCCTGGAAAAAGAAACTTATATGGTTGGAAAAATCATATAGGTTTCCCATGTTGAGTTTGTAATTTTCATTTTGAACCTCAATGATTACCTCATAATAGAAAATGGTGTTTTATCTGTCATTGCTGATTTATTTACACTTCTCATAAGTTCAAGTTTAACAAGACACAATTCAATTGAGGTAATGAAATGAGAAAGTCATCAAATGTGTTATTTGGTTCTAAAATCTTAGGATAGTTAATGAATGTCACTATAGAATTGGGAAAATGTAATCTGTTTAAAGAAGTGGGGAAAGGGTATGGGGTATAATATCTGAAGTAGCTAGAAC
Organism: Viscum album; assembly: GCA_963277665.1. Taxonomy (NCBI): domain Eukaryota; kingdom Viridiplantae; phylum Streptophyta; class Magnoliopsida; order Santalales; family Viscaceae; genus Viscum; species Viscum album. Next base: position 1,076,263,759 of record OY728145.1, on the reverse strand, counting down.
ACAACGGTGGAATAAAATGAGTATATTTTTCAAACATCCTTATTGGTTGTTCAATTTAATGCATCATAATCTTTACATAATGAATATTGAGAATAATGTCTATGATAATGTAATTTTTACATTGCTTAATGAGAGGGGTAAATCGAGCGATCACCTTAATTTTTGTAAGGATTTGGAATCAATGAATACAAATCATGGTTTGTGGGAAAATGAGAATGAATAGTATCCTTTAGTTATTTTTAAAATGAAAATTCATGATAAATAAATATTCCTTATAAATTTATTTAATGTAAAAGTTATATATGGATATTCATATTACATTTCAAGGAGTGTTGACTTAAAACATCAAAAGTTACATGGATTGAAAATTTATGACTCACATATTCTGATAGAGTAGTTGTTGTTTTTTGAATTGCTTAATACATTAACTAAAAACTCACTATAGTTCTAGTTTATTTGTGTACCTTCATCAGAGAGATTTCTGAAAAAACTCTAAATCCAATTGAGATTTAAAAACTTCAAGAGATAATTATTTTGACACTTTTTCATTTGGAGATTTTATTTCCCCTTTCTCTTTCATTATCATGATTCATATGACAGTTCATTTAGTTGAAGAAGATAAACTTAGTGGACTGGTACACTATCGATGGATGTATCTAATTGTAAGTTATGTTGATATATATTTTAGTTTCATTGGCGAATTCAATTTTATAAAATCATTGTGTAATTGTTTTAAATACGATTCTTATTTTTTTCATCATGTACTTAAGTCATTTGAAATCATATGTGTGGACTAAATCTCTTACAGAAGGATTTATTTTTAAGGTTACATAGTTTAAGAGTGATTGACCTTCTATTCTAGGTATTTGGATGATATTGAGACTAGATTCAATCATATTGGACATGTTGACGACATATCCACTATCTATCATTCTAAAAACCAATCATATATATTACCAAATATTGGATGGCCAGTTTAAAAAAAGGTAAAATTTTACACTAACTAAATTGGAGTTACTATAATAACATAAATTTGTTCTACTGAATAGTCTTATTATATATCCATTTGGCACTTTGTGATAGTGAACCTCATCAGACACAAAACATTGAACAGTTTTTTCCTGATGATATTAAAATAATAGATTGTATAAGAGTGGGTGAAAATGAATTACTCATAATAATAGAGATTGATAAAAATGAAGTTAATGAAGATAAAGATAATTGAATGTATAAATTGGTAATGAAAATATATTACAATTTCTTATTTATAAGTGTTTCATACATATATACATTATTCTATTTTTTCCTTTTTTGTACATTATATTTTAGTCCTTTTTTTATACATTGAATATATTATAAACTATTTGAATTATAGGAAGTACAATTTTTTTTGAGATCATATCTGATCAACATCATGAAGAACACAACCACTATCGTTATCTTTATTAGATCTAAGTGATTCCGTTGTACAAGATACTTTTAATGAGCCTGTAACTTCCCCATATTTTGTTATTATCTCATCGTCTGATGAACCTTTGGTGACAGAGTATCTATTCACCCCTCTATTAAAGGGATAATGGAGGGTTACCATTACTGGTATTTATTTCATTATACAAAAATAGTATATTTTATTATTTTTTTGATGATTTTTTCAAACAGATATAGTTAAAAACATAGTAGATACAAATATGAACATATAAGATGTATGAGAACTGAAAGAATTCTAAATTATCATTCCATTTGATGATTTTGGGGTGCCTAACAGTGATGCTGTCGAGATCTATGGAAAGATTCTTGGGTAGATTTATTGTGAGATAATGAGTTTTCCCATTAATTATAATGATTGGTGGTATATTCTCACAGCTTGGAAAAATGAGGTGTCTGATAACCATGTAAAGTTAATATTAATTTAATATTCATTGATAAATAATTTAAAAGGAATGAGTAAAATTATTAATATAGTTATAAAGTGTTACATTTTTTATTTCTATATGTTTTTTCATTTTGATGTCCTTGACTCCATTTCATGCCCATGTACCCTGAAGAATTTGGGAAATAAATGGATAAAAATTAAAGGATGATTATGAAAAAAGTTTAATGAAACATTTATGAGCTCTCAACAAATTTATGGGAAAGTACATAGAGGCATGTCTCGAGAGCAATGAAAGATGTTTTTCGATATTAACATAGATGCATATCATGAGGTAATTGAATATTTTCTTTTATATTAATAACATAATCACAATAAAATTATAATTTTTATCAATGTTGATATTTTTTGTAGGAAATATGTAATAAAAAATATAGTGAATCCTGAAATACATCTCATTCCTCGTATAATTGTGCCACAAAGTTTTTCTTGAAAATTTACAATCGTGGTTGTATTTTATCCATTATTATTTATACTGTTTTATTATAACTAAAGGTTTTTTTTCTAAATTGTATATATTTTTTTATAAAGGCTAATGAATGAGGTCACCTAGTTGGACAAACAGAGATGTGGCTTAAAGTTTATAGGAACCCTAATGGTGGTTTTGTAAATCAACCTACGAGAGACATTGGAGTAAGTACTTTTCATTACTATTTAATGGGATTTAATTACTATAAAAACATAATTATGAAAAATACATTACAACAACAAAAAATACATAAACCCAATTAAATGGGGTTAGATACATGGATTAAATGGTGCTAGTTATATTTATTGGCATCATTTGATCCATGTAGTTTTCCCCAATTAATTGGGTTTAAGGCTTTTTTGTTGTTATAATTTATTTTTAATCATTATTTTTTATAGTAATGAAATAACATTAAATAGTAATGAAAATTTTATTAATTAGATAATATTATGAAGTTTATATAGTTTAAAAAATCATTTTTAATATTGTTATATTAATATGTTAAAATTCAAGAATCCTAGGATGTGAACCCTTTGCAATCATCACTAGTTTCAAAGAATAATGAATTTACAATCATTTTAGGGAAGGAGAATCACAAGCATGTACGAGAGATGGGTTCTAGGACTACTCCGTTAGCTGAATTTGATAGTGAATCATCATAATTTACTACCACACCTATTGGGGGTCTATGTACTGTTGTTGATTAGGAATCACAGATAGAAATTTCAAGGTTGAAAGAAAAAAGTGCATAAACATGACTCTTATATTCAAACACAAGATCTGTGGTAGTCTGCAATGGAATATGTCTCCGTTTCTATATTTAAGAGGATGGTGCGAATGATCACTAAGGAAATTTACAATTTTATAGTTCATCCATCTAAGATAAATTCAAAACTCAATTCATGACTCAATAAACAGTTTTAAAAGATATCAATGTTTTTAAAAGTGTGTGTTTTGGGGGTTAAAACCAAACAGACAATATCATATGGATGTGATATCGTAGGAAAATGATTTTATGTTGATTTTTGAATTATAGGAACTGATTCCATATCAATATTAGTTACGGTTTTCCCAGGATTCTTATAAACGTGTTTGTAGTGTCTTAAAGTACTAAAACTTGCATTTATTGGTAAAAACCATAGGAAACGACCTCATATTGATATGGAATCATGGGAAAATCATAGTAATTTTTTTATCTGTTTGAGTAGACAACACATCCATACGATGCGTAGTGTTCTCAAAATGAATTAATAATCAGTTTTATAAGATATCAAAGTCTTTAAAAATGTTTATCTAGGGGTTAATAAAATAAAACAGAATGAGATGGTTGCGAAATCATAGTAAAATCACTGTTAAATAATTTTTGAAATGTAGGAACCAACACTAGGTCAATCTAATTTATAGTTTTCTCAGGATAACTATAAACGCATTTTTAGTGTTTTAAAATACTAAAACCTATATATAATAGTAAAAACCATCATAAACGACATATGATTTACATTAAATTATGGTAAAACTACTTCTGAATTATTTTTTATCTGTACAGGAAGACACCACATTCATATGATATGCAGTGTGCTTGGAATGACTCAATAATAAGTTTTAAAAGATATCAACATCTTTAAAAATATCTTTGATGGGGTCAAAACCAATAAAATAGTGTTTTGTGTTCATGAAATTATAGGAAAATAAACATATATTGATTTTTAGAATTTAGGAATTGGATCCACTTCAATACAAGTTACGATTTGGGAGGGATTCCCGTAAACATGTTATTCACATTTTAAAACTCTAACAAACCCATAGAGTGGTCAAACACATAGAAAAAGTCTTCAAATTTACATGTAATCATGAACAAACCACCATTTAATTACTTGTGACTTGTTAAAGGATACAAAACATGCTTTTAATGTGTGGTGTGCTTGAAATGACTCAATAAACAGCTTTAAAAGATATCAACGTCTTTAAAAAAGTGCGCCAGATTGTCAAAACAAAAAAATGGTGTGAGATGGACAAGAAATTATTGAAAAATAAACTTTATTTATTTTTAAGATGTAGGAACTGATAGAACATCAATATGAATTACAATTTTTTTTGGGATTCCGGTAAACGTGTTTTTAGTGTTTTAAAATACTAAAACTTCCATGTAACAGCCAAAACCATAGGAAACGACTTCATATTTACATGAAATCATAATTTAACCACCATTTAATTATTTATGATGTGTATGAGTAGAAACCATATACATCTGATGTGTGGTGTTCTTAGAATGACTCAATTAGTGGTTTTAAAAGATATCAAATTCTGTAAAGACATGTGTTGGAGGGTCAAAACCCAGAAAAAAGTGTCAGAATGTTTCAAAATCATTGGATAGTGACCATATATTTATTTTTGAGATTTAGTAACCAACACCATGCCAATCAAAGCTACGCTTTACTTGGGATTCCTGAAAACAAATTTTTAGCATTTTGAAACACTAAAATGTGTGTGTAATGGTCAAAACCGTAGGAAACCTCCTCCGATTGGTATGAAGTTATAGGGAAAACACCACTAATTTTTTTATGTGTACGAGTAGCCAACATTTCCATCCAATATGTGGTGTGCTCAAAATGACTCAATAAGATGTTTTAAAAGATATTAAGGTCTTTAAAAACATGTATCAGGTGGTCAAATCCAAAAAAACATCATTGGATGGCCATAAAATCATAAGAAAATGACTATATGTTTATTTTTATAATCTAGGAACTAATTCTATATCAATCTGAGTTATGGTTTTATTGAGATGATCATAAACATGTTTTTACTACTTTAAAATACTAAAACATGCATGTAACAGTAAATCCCATTGGAAACTACCTCATATTGATGTGAAATCTTGTAAAAACCCTAGATATATTATTTATGACATGTATGAGTAGATAAAATGTCCATATAATGTGTGGCATTCTCAGAATGTATCGATAAAAAGTTTTAAATGGTATTAAAGTATTTAAAAACACACGCCAAGGGGTCAGCATTAATAAAATCACATCTGATGGCTGTAAAATCATAATAAAATGAATTTAGATTTCTTTTTAAAATATAGGAATTGAAACCACATCAATCCAAGTTATGGTTTTCCCATGGTGCTCATAAACATGTTTTTAGGTCTTTAAAACACTAGAATATGCATGTAATGGTCAAAATTAAAGGAAATGACCTTAGATTGATGTTAAATAATGGGATAAAAACTATTGAATTATTTTTTATTTGCATGAGTAGACAACACATCCATCTAATATGTGATGTTCTCAAAATGAAAAAATGATGTTTAAAAAAAATCAAAGTCTTTAAAAACGTGCACCAGGGGATTAAAACCCATAAAACATCACCAGATGGCCGTGAAATCAGTAAAAAATGATCGTAGATTTATTTTTTAAATGTAAGAACCAAATCCACCTTAATTTGAGTTATGATTTTTCTAGGATACCTATAAACATGTTTTTAGTGTTTTAAAACACTAAAACATACGTGTAATGGTCAAAACCATAGGAAACGACTTTGGATTGATTTTAAATCATGGGAAAACATACATTGAATTTTTTCTGTGTTTATGAGTAGAAAACCCATCCATATGATGTAGAGTGTTATTGTAATGACTCAATAATCAATTTTAAAAGATATCAAATTCATTAAAAATGTGCACCATTGGGGTCAAAAACAAGAAAAAAATCATATGGTCATCAAATCACAAGACAACAACCATAGATTGATTTTTAAAATATAGGAACTGCCACTATTTCAATCTAATTTATGGTTTTCCCAGGATTCCAATAAATGCATTTTTATTATATTAAAATGTTAAAACATGCATGTAATGGACAAAACCATAAGAAATGACATTGGATTAATGTGAAGTCATGGGGAAACCACTGGTGAATTATATTTGAGATGTATGAGAAGACAACATTTCCATCTAATGTGTAATGTTCTCTGAATGACTCAATAAGTGGTTTTAAAATATAACAAAGTCTTTAAAAATATGTGTTAGGGGGTTAAAACCAAAATAACAACTTCAAACAGATGCGAAATAATTTGAAAATGACAATACATTTATTTGTGACATATATGAACTATCACCATGTCAATCTTAGTTACGATTTTCCTTGGATATCCATTGATGCGTTTTTTCTTCTTAAAACACTAAAACATGTGTCTAACGGTCAAAACCATAGGATATAATCTCTTATTTATGTGAAATCATTATAAAATCACCATTGCATTATTTTTGATTTTTAATATTAGATAACACTTGCATCTGATGTGATGTGTTCTAAGAATAACTAAATAAGTAGTTTTAAAAGATATCAAAGTTCTCAAAAACAAGCGCCAGGGGTTCAAAACCAAGAAAATGGTTCCAGATGGCTGTGAAATCATAGTAAAATAATTTTAGATTGATATGTGAAGTGTATGAATTTATTCAACATCAATCCAAGGTATGGTGTTCCCAGGATGCCTATAAACACATTTTTAGTATTTTAAAACACTAAAATGTTCATGTAACAGTCAAAACAAGAAACAAATCCTCGGATTGACATAAAATCAGGGGAAAACTACCTTTTAATTAATTTTTTCATGTAAAAGTTGGATGAACGGACCAAGACCACATCATTTGATAAATATTAATCGTTGAGCTGGTGAAATAATATTTATCCATGTGCCAGATGGCACACCACTTAAATATTAATATTACTAATATTAATATGGAATGGGGTTTGATAAAATTATTATATTATTTAAGGGCCATTATTTAATTAAATAATATTTTTAACTAAACCCTAGATTTATAAATTTATGGTTATGTCTATTATGTAGGGTTAATCGAATAAATGAGAATTGAGAATTATTGCACACAAAAAAATTCTCCCACATTTATTTTGTTATCTCTTCTTCTAAACAATGAGGATAACTAATTCAAGCCCAAATGATATTGAGTGATCAATATGAACAACATAGTATGATAGATTCACTATACTAGCACATGAAAATCAATCAATTTCATTCAGAGATCAAAGGAGTGCATGTGGATCGATACTAGAGGGATTCTAAAATTATATCCTCCTATGAAACAAAGGTATTTCAAAAAGGGTTTTCTAGAAGATCAACATCATAATCAAATAAATTTCCATGGTGAGGTCAGCTTTTATTCCACCTAGTTCATGATAATTTAAAATTGAAATAATTTTTTATTTATCGCCCACCCAGGTCGCTTCTATTGTGCCCAAAACCTTCATTTTTTACACCTCAGAATTGGATTATGAATTTTTTCCTAATATATCAAGAAAATACAATAACATTTTCTCAGTTTTGAGTATATGATATGTGTTTTGAGTTAAAAAGGAAATTTTAAAGAAGAACATGTACTTTGAGTCATATTAGGCACATAGTGTGTCATATTTATGTGAGGATGATTCTTACACAGAACAGATTATATATGGATCTTTTTACTAAAGTAATAAGAAAATATCAATGATTTTTCTTAGTTTTCAATGAATGATTCATTTTTTGAACTAAAATGTAACTTTTAAACTGAAAACATGCACTTTGAGTCATATCAGGCACATCATGTATTAGATTGATATGTGGAAAAAATTTCATGTAAAATGTATTATAGATTGTTTTCCTAAAGTATCAAGACAATCTATTCATTTTTTTCTCGATTTTGAGTATGTAATGTCTATTTTGAACTAAAATGTTGATTTTAAATAAAAACATTCGCTTTGAGTCATATCATCCACACCGTGTGTCAGATTGACAAGTGGTTGATTCCTATAAATAAAAAAAATTAATTATTGATCATTTCACTAAAGTATTAAGACAATATGATTAGGTTTTCTTAGTTTTTAGTGATTGACACATGTTTTGAACTAAAATGTCACTTTTAAACTAAAAAATCACTTTGACTAATACCAGTAACACTATGTGTTGGATTCAAATGTGGATAATCCTTATTCTTTAAAAATGAATTATGGATCATGTCCTAAAGTATCTGGAAAATTTTACCATGTTCTCTCATTTTTGAGTATGTGATGCGTGTTTTGAACTAAAATGTTACTATTAAAGTAAAAACATGCACTTTGAGTTATATTGGGCACACTGTGTGTCAGATTAACATCAAAATGGTTTCTACACATCACCAATGAATTATGAGTCATTGTCATGAAGTACCAAGATAATTTACATTTTTTTTCCTTGTTTTAAGTAACAAATGTTGTTCACTAAAATGTTATTTTTAAACTGATAACATGCACTTTGTGTCATACAGGTCACAACATATATCAGATTGGAATGTTCCTCATTCCTATACATTTAAAAAATATGTTTTTCTATTGATAAAAGAATAAGTTGTGTCGACATCATATTTTTAATAGGCCTTGGATCTAAAAGGGAATGCATTACATCACTACTAAACACAAACAAATTAAATAAAGAATTAAAAACTCTATAGAGGGAGAAAATGATACTTTATTGCATCATCATTATCAAATACTTCATCAATAATTGATTTTTACCTATGAATTTCTGTTTTATGAAGGGAACGAAATACTTAGAGAAAAATAAATTATCAATGAAGGCACCTCTTTAAGATCTCTGTGAAAATTAACTAAATAAGTATTAGATAAAAATGATCATAAAATTAACTAAGAAAGAAACAGATAAAATAATAATAAAATTAATAAAATAAGTAACATGAATTATTATATTTATTATGTATGAAAATATTCTGACACAATGTAATTTTTCCACTCAGTGCACCATCCTAGTCCAAGTCTTCATCAAGAATTTATTTTTATGCATGCATTTTTGGCCTATAAAGAGAAAAAAAGGTTAACATACATAGTTCAAGGTCCACTACTACATAACATATAATAAGTAGTGGTAGGCTTTATCAATGATAAATCAAAGAATTGATAGAGGCCATGTAACACCCCGAGATTTTATGAAGAATATACTTTTAATTTCGTTGATGTCTTGTGTTGTACACTACACCAAAATTATCTTGTGCTATATGCGACACCGTATTAGCTTGCAGTATATGCAACACTATTCTTGGCTCGTGTTACACACAATTTCAAGTTCATTTTGTTGAAATTATTCTACGCAACATTAATTATAGATTTTGTTTAATGTATAAATGAAATAAGTTTTGAATTATGTTATACATAACACCAAAGGGAGATTTCACTACACGCAACCCTGACCTGGCTTGCATTACACGTAATCACGACCTTTCTCGATAGCGTGTGTTGTACTCAATATCGAGTTTCACTAAACAACGATATATGATTATAATATTATCACGAACTATCCATTATGAATAGTATTAACTTCATTTTGAATTTTATAACATTATTATTCATCTTACCCATTTTCTAGAACATGGTATGAGAATAAAATAAATTTGTCGGGTAAAATAAAGTATTTTTCAAAAAATGCAGTTTTGTCACCTTTTGATGGCGCACCCACATTAAATATAGTTTTTGACAAGTTTATAAGTTCAATTTTACAAAATAAAATTATTCTTTTGAATCAGGATATAAAATTTTACCTTGGATAAATTTTTCATATTATTCTGATAACTTTCATATTTTAATGAATAGTAAAACACGCCATATTTTAATTAAAAACAACTTTTTTCATCGTAATAATTTATGTGGTTAAATTATAATATTTAATGGTTGTAAAGTATAAATAGAATATATTTTTACCATTTAATATAATTTATGTCATTATCATTGATTTTCCATTGAATTCGTAGGTTAAATCAATTCAATCTTTTGCAATGTTTTAAATAAAAACCCGTTTTCTTTCGACAACTGGATTAATTTTAATTTAATTTCTGAAACTTCTGTGTATTGAATTTGGAAAAATGGATTCCATATTTGGAATCAGTGGGTCCAAATTATATTAATAGACTACTTTTTATTTTTGGGCATTATGAATAGTAACTACGGTAAATTTTATTTACCATAGTAAAAGGTAAATCGGGTAATTAAGGGTAAATATAATATTATAAAATTACCCTAACACTAGTATTAATACAATTGGATGATTATATTTCGTCATAAGTCATATTTGGGTCAAAATGGAATCCATTAGAACCCACTTGAAGGTGATTAAGACCTTTAGTTTATTTTATTTAAAGGAAAGTGAAATATGTCTCACTCAAACTTTAATAATTAAAGTATTTTTAATATAAGTTTATACAGAATATAAATTCGGTTTATAAAAACTCATTTGAAAGCTAAAATGTTTTTATTTATCATGTTAATTTATTTGTAATTTTTAAGAGTTATTTAATTACCTTATTAGTTTATACATTAATGATGTAGAAATTATTTATTTAGTAAAAAAATCAATAATATTGTTTTCATTGAAATAGTAATATATATTAAAGGGCTCAAAACCTTACCAAAACTTATTGGTAGTGTATATATACACCATAATCATTCAATGACCTAATATATGTCCGTTTTGAGTCTTATAAAAGTGATTATGACACTTATATTATTTTATTTTATATGATGTCCATGTTGTCACCTTAATAATTTAATAAATATAACATTTTAAAATTTGGGTTTTTTAGAAGATAAATCCGACTAAATGTATTATTATGAAATATATAATATTTATCTTCATCCTAGTATTTTATTTTTAATTTTTATGCAACAAATAATTATATTTAATAATTATACAAAAATGTTGTAGTAATTATTTTATTAAGAGAAATATCAAATAAATGGTTTTACAAATAGTAAAATAAATATTATATGAACTATTTAATGTTCTACACTAATTTTCTAGATTACTATGACATGTTAGGAACCTATTAAATATTTTATTTTGAATATATCCTCTGTGTGGATTTAATTTAAATTCAAATAAATGAATAGTGTCAAAATTGACACTATTATTATTTTATAAACATAACATATTACTAAATTGTTTAAAAACCACAAAAAATATTCAAAAATTTTAAATTTAAATTTATAAGTTCTTAAATGTCAAAAATTATCTAATTATGGATAATTCACAGCACATAAGTAATTATTTATAACAATTGAAATTTTAGAATCTTATTACCACAAATAAAATTTAATAAGGATAAATCAAGTTGATAATGTTTAAAATAAATTCTATACATGACTAAATTTTATTTATTGATGATATTACAACCATATATCATCTAATTTTTGAATATGAGTCATTTTTGGATGTTTTTTAAGTGGGGTAAGATTTATTAAGAATTAATATTTTTGAGATTTCCAAAGGTGCCCCTCTCCTCCCTTATAAAAAGAGAACCCCTTCCCACTTCTCTTCACACCCTTTTGAGCATTTAATCTCGACCAAACCCTGCCCATTTCTCTTCTCCACTTCACTAGAAACATTCTTGAGGTTCTGGTCTTCTCAAAAGACCAACTCTACTTCCTTAAAAGGAAGCTTAAAGGAGGTGTGTCGAAGAAGAGGTAATCTCTTCTTCCGATTCTCTCAAGATTCTTTCTTCTTCTACTTCTTCTTCTTTAATTGTATCATTATAAATTAATAACATCAGTAATAATTATATGATGATATGTTATTATAAATATTAAACAACCCTATTTCACCATCTATCCATCCTACGAAAAACGAAATCATCGCGCGTGCGTACGTACGGAATATCATCTTCACGCCGTGGTGTAATTTGTTTTCGACCACCACCTTACTTGGATGGGTATAATGGTATAAATAAATATCTATATATGATTATTTTAAAGTGATATTGATTCTGAAATATTATACAATTCAATACAATTCCACGATTATGGTAATGATATCATCGCTCGTGCGTACGTACGGACTACCGTCTCTAAGACGCGATGAGATTCATTCTCAATGATTAACCATTCTTGAATGATTATAGATTATATATAATAAGTAATCATGAAATATATTACATAATAATTATACTGGATTTATGTATATATATATTAATGTCATCTACTTAATTCCATTAAATTCAATAAGGAAACGAAAACAGCTTTCATGCGTACGTACGGCCTACCGTCTCCGTGAACGGTGTATTTCATTCCATTTATCGATCTATCATATATATTTATATGCTGAATATATATTATATATAAATCATGTTATACATTCTATAATCATGTAAATCAGGATATAAGTAATAATATCAAGAACAACAAGTCGAAACTCATACGATAAATGAAACGATTTTACCCAAAACGGTGCTTTAACATGGAATTTACAAAAGAATGGGTAATATAAAGTCATAAGTGAACTGTATATGATACCATAACAATGAATATGATTCTATAATAAGTCAATGAAATTATTTAAATCATTATACATGAGGTTCGGAAACATACGAAGCATATCGGACATAAGGTAAGGGATAATTTTGCAATCTCATTCTTATCCGAGAATGTTATTCGTAAGTATTTACTGGGTTATTGTTGTCATACATTCCCATGCTTTATAACAATGTTTTCATGTATTTTTAAAGTCCATTTTACCCATTTTTGAAATTTACCACATGTTATGAAAGGAATCTTACTTTTTTTTACCACACGGGGAAATTTTTGACTTTTCTGACAAAAGTATGAGAAGAATGTTATTTTTAACTTATACGGCGTGAACAGATTTTTACGGTTTCATAACACCTAATTTTCATGAAGCTTACTCTACAATATTTTATGACTATTTTAAACAAAATAATTTTATTTTAAATGTTCATGGTATTTTGTGAAAATAAAATGATTTTGAAGAAGAAAGGATATTTTCTTCAAGAATTCATTTCAAATGTTTTATCAAAACCATTTTCCATCTAGGATGACATTATTTCATATGTGTATGTTTCAAGTTTAATGTCTCTATGATTTAAATGGTTTAACTTTTCTTATGATGAAATGTCCATTTTTTTATATGGATTAAGAGATGATGGGATGATGTTTATGAAACCTATTTTATTCTTTGGGTTATGATGAATTTTTTAAGTTTATTTTGTGTCACAAGTAAGAATGATTTCATTATGAGATGGGTGGGACCTATATCTCCCTCCAATGCATTGGGTAAAGATTTATATCTCATGAGATAGACATGGATGGAATGGTAAGTTAATCCAGTTTAGTGTTATAGGGCTGAAACGAGGAGTGAACTCGATTCAGAAAGGGACTTTGTCCACTAAGATGGTCTTGGAAGCAATGTCTTGGCTACTACGGAAATCATAACATGTGCTGAATGGTTGCCACAATTACATGTTTTATTCCCATTATATTTTATCATGGTTGATGTTCTATTATGATATATACCTTAAGTACTTTCATGATTTATGTCTTTGCTCAAGATTTTGATGTTTAAATTTCATGTTCATGTTTCTGCTTTCAAATTTTTATGGGTTGTTTTATGTTCTCTATGTTTGCCTTTACTGAGCATTTAAGCTCACCCTTTTTATGCTTTATTTTCCCCAGGAAATAAATAAAGGTTTTAGGTAAGGAAACAAAAAGGGTAAGATCATTATGGGAGATGTTGAAGATCTTTCAACATGATTAGAAGTTTATATTCCAAGTTTCCAAAGATACTAAACTATTACGATCCTTTGGTGTCTATTTTTGTTGTGTATTAAGTATTCCGCAAAAGTAATGTAATGTCCATGTAAATCAAGCTAACTTATACGGCATGAATGGATTTTTACGGTTTCATAAGACCTTCATGAAGCTTACTCTACGTGATTTAGTGAATATTTTCAACAAAATCCTTTTCTTTTAAAATTTCATGGAATTTTGAGAAAGGAAAATTATTTTGAAGAATAAAGGATATTTTCCTCAAGAATTCATTTCAAGTGTTTTATCAAAACCATTTTCCATATAAGATGGCATTATTTCATATGTGTATTTTTCAATTATAATTTCTCTATGATTTACATGGTTTCACTTTTTCTATGGTGAAATGATATCCATTTGTTTTATATGGATTATGTTATGATGGGATGATGTTTATGAAACCCATTTTATTACTTGGGTTATGATGAATGATTTATATTTATGTTGTGGCACACGTAAGAATTATTTCATTATGAGATGGGTGGGACCTATATCTCCCTCCAATGCATTGGGTAAAGATTTATATCTCATGAGCTAGACATGGCTGGAACGGTAAGTTAATCCGGTTCAGTAATACAGGACTGGAACGAGGAGTGAAATCCATTCAGAAAGAGACTTTGTCCACTAAGATGGTCTTGGCAGCAATTCCTGGGCTACTATGGAAATCATATCATGTGCTTAATGGTTTCCACAATCACATGTTTTATTCTCATGCTATTTTATCATGATTAATGTTTATTTATGATCTATTCCTTATGTACTGCCATGTTTTATGTCATTGACCAAGATTTTGATGTTTAAGAATTATGTTCATGTTTTTAAGTTCAAATTTATATGATTTGTTTTATTTTATCCATGCTTACCCTTACTGAGCATTTGAGCTCACCCTTTATATGTTTTCTTTTCCCCAGGATTTAAGAAAGGTTTTTAGTTAAGAAAACCAAAAGGGGAAGATCTTTATGGGAGATGTTTAAGATCTTTCAACAAGATTAGAAAATTATATTCTGAGTTTCCAAAGACACTAAACCATTATGGTCCTTTGGTGTTTGTTTTTGTTATGTATTATATATTCCGAAAAAGTAATGTAATGTCCATGTACGTCAAGCTTTGGGTCTCTACAGTTGGTATCAGAGGAAAGGTTTAGTTAACCTTTGGAAACTAGGATGCGAAAACTTTAGTGAGATCCCTAGAGATATTTCTAAGGTATGTCTAGGGATGTAACAAAGGTTTAGTATTACTATAGGTTATAGTCCTAGAATTATGTGGACAATCATGAATGACCTAGGGTGAACCTAAGATACCATAGGTTAAAGAAGGTGTCGTAAGTTATACATCCTATAAGTGACTTTCTATGATTATGCGGTTCATCATTATTTTAAATGTTTCTTACACAATAGTTTCTGGTTTTAGTTAAGGGAGGGAACCAGAAGGAATTGGGTTAACATTGAATCCATTGGACAAATTGGTGACTATGAGTAGAGAAATTGCGTAATTCCTAGAAAGAATGTTTTTGTGATTATGCCAAATTAGTCATCATGATATATGATTAACAAGGTGAACTTTAGTGGTATTCCCAATTTATCAAATAAGAGGAATATGGACTTTTAATCATGTTCGCATGTTAAGGATCATAGAGAAAGGAATATTGAGATTTCTAAATAAGGGAAGAATAACCTTGATGAATACATCAAATAGAGGGGGAAGATGTTATCTATGTGGGGAAAAGGGTCATAGAGTGATAGACTGTTATGGAGTTCAATGTCTTATCTATGGAGAACATGGGCATTACCCAACTCAATGCCCTGACCTTAGAGGTTACTTCTAAATCAAGGAAGGACTTATTCCATGACAATCATTAAAGAGGATGAATTGAAGTGTTTATGTATTGGTATTCAAGAATAATGTTGTTAAGGTACTTTTATGGTATATTGGAATACCTATGTATTGGTCCATTGCGGGTTTCCATAAGAATGTGGCATCAGTAACCACGAAAAGTGATTGAAATATTTTTGGAAAGAAGATGATATGCACATAATTAAGGGATAAAGAGAAAATAATATGTTTGATAGTATTCATGAGCTCATGACTGATATAAGGACAAAGTGATACCATGGTTGAGTATATCGAAATTTTGGGATTTTGGTATGTGGAAAGAGTTAACTTTTGACAGCATCCATGTTTTCAGCAAGGTTCAATGGGTATTCATTTTTTCCGAGAATACAAGATTAAGGTATTCACATGTTTGCAATGCGATCAAAAACATATATCTTATGATATATGGGGGATAAATGATAGTATTCACGTGCTTGTTATGTGACCTTTCAAGTTATCATTTTCTTTATACTATGAGATTGGAAATATGTATTTTGGATAATCCTAAAGATTAGAATGGATTATATTGGACACAAGTTAGTATTGTTTAAGGCTAGAACTTTTTTTGATATTAATGATGGAATGTCATAATGATGCAATTTTTGAAAAAGGACAACCTGCAGGACGAGCGAAAACCCGTTGCGTCGGACAAGGTTGCGGGAATAGAACCCACAACCAAAGTGAGACAGACCTTCATTGCCTACCACTGGCCTACATGAAGTCCCTGGTTTGTATAAATTAGTTTTATTTTATTATGTGGTATGATAGATGAAGTATAAGTCCATTTTTGGAACCATGTATGATTAACCTCACCATAGATGGACTTATGTATATTTAATATCTTATACTCACCTTTTATTGTGATAGAGACAGATGGAATAACCTATCATTATATCACATGATCTTATAATACTTAAAGAATGTAAAATTCAACTTCAAATCTTTAAATAAGAGATGAATCGGAAATTGTTCATGGAATGACCAATGATGATTTTACACTGAAATCATATAAGTATTTATCCTTATACAAAAAAATCATCAACATTAGGGAAATGATATTGAAAACCAAAAATTTTGTCCTAGTACTCTCATATCCAATAAATCTGATGGTACCTTAGATCATCACAAATTTATGACTTTGTGATTGTTGGATTTTTTATAGCCATGTTTTCTACCACTCTCCATCAGAACTTGATGGTTAGATTTCTCTTCCATATCCATATTTTTCACCTATGTTCTCTTATGTGGAAACCCAATGATTAGTTAATTTGGGTAACCCTTACATTTTATAATTTAGTTTCTAAAGTTAAGTTTTGGTATTCCTTTTTACGATGTGGGTTTCTATTAAAGAAACTTTCAAGTAGTAAACCATTTATAACCCCGACGAATTTCAAGGGTGAAATTCATTTTAAGGGGGATAGAATGTAACACCCTGAGATTTTATGAAGAATATTATTTTAATTTCATTGATTTCTTGTTTTGTACACTACACCAAAATTATCTTGTGCTATATGTGACACCGTATTAGCTTGCAGTATACACAACACTATTCTTGGCTCGTGTTACACACAATTTCAAGTTTGTTTTGTAGAAATTATTCTACGCAATATTAAGTACATATTTTTTTAATGTATAAATGAAATAAGTTTTGAATTATGTTATACGCAACACCAAATGGAGATTTCACTACACGCAACCCTGACCTGGCTTGCATTATACGCAATCACGACCTTCCTCGATAGCGTGTGTTGTACTCAATACCGGGTTTCACTAAACAACAATATATGGTTATAATATTATCACGAACTATCCATTATGAATAGTATTAACTAAATTTTGAATTTTATAACATTATTATTCATCTTACTCATTTTCTAGAACATGGTATGAGAATAAAATAAATTTTTCGGGTAAAATAAAGTATTTTTCAAAAAATGCAGTTTTGCCGCCTTTTGATGGCGCACCCACATTAAATCTTGTTTTTGACATGTTTATAAGTTCAATTTTACAAAATAAAATTATTCATTGGAATCAGGATATAAAATTTTACCTTGGATAAAATTTTCATATTATTCTGATAACTTTCATATTTTAATGAATAGTAAAAAACACGCCATATTTTAATTAAAAACAAATTTTTTCATCATAATAATTTATGTGGTTAAATTATAATATTGAATTATTTTAAAGTATAAATAGAATATATTTTTACTATTTAATATAATGTATGTCATTATCACTAATTTTACATTGAATTCGTTGGTTAAGTCAATTCAATCTTTTGCAATGTTTTAAACAAAAACCCATTTTCTTTTGACAACGAGATTAATTTTAATTTAATTTATGAAACTTCTGTGTATTGAATTTGGACAAATGGATTCAATATTTGGAATAAGTGTGTCTAAATTATATTAATAGGCTACTTTTTTATTTTTGGGCATTATGAATATTAACTACGGTAAATTTTATTTACCATAGTAAAAGGTAAATCAGGTAATTAAGGGTAAATATAATATTATAAAATTACCCTAACACTTGTATTAATACAATTTGATGATTATATTTCGTCCTAAGTCATATTTTGGTGGAAATGGAATCCATTAGAACCCACTTTGAGGTGATTAAGACCTTTAGTTTATTTTATTTAAAGGAAAGAGAAATATGTCTCACTCAAACTTTAATAATTAAATTATTTTTAATATAAGGTTATACAGAATATAAATTTGGTGATAAATACTCATTTTAAATCTAAAATGTTTTTATTTATCATGGAAATTTATTTGTAATTTTTAAGAGTTATTTAATTACCTTATTAGTTTATACATTAATGATGCAGAAATTATTTATTTAGTTAAAATATCAACAGTATTGTTTTTATTGAAATAGTAATACATATTAAAGGGCTCACAAACCTGACCAAAACTTATTGGTAGTTTATATATACACCATAAGCATTCAATGACCGAATATATGACCGTTTGGAGTCTTATAAAAGTGATTATGACACTTATTTTATTTTATTTTATATGATGTCAATGTTTTCACCTTCATAATTTAATAAACAAAACATTTTAAAATTAGGGTGTTTTAAAAGTTAAATCTGACTAAAGTTATTCCTATAAAATATATAAGAGTTATCTTCATCCAAGTATTTTATTTTTAATTTTTATGTAACAAATAAGTATATTTAATAATTATACAAAAATGTTCTAGTAATTATTTTATTAAGAGAAATATCAAATAAATGGTTTTACAAATAGTAAAATAAATATTATATGAACTATTTAATGTTATCCACTAATTTTATAGATTACTATGACATTTTAGGAACCTATTAAATATTTTATTTTGAATATATCCTCTGTGTGTATTTAATTTAAATTCAAATAAATGAATAGTGTCAAAATTGATACTATTGTTATTTTATAAAAATAACATATTATTAAATAGTTTAAAAATCACAAAAATATTAAAAAATTATAAATTAAAATTTATAGTCTAAAATTTCATATATTATGTAATTATGGATAATTCACAGTATATAAGTAATTATTTATAACAATTTGAAATTTAGAATCTTATTATCACAACTAAAATTTAATAAGGATAAATAAAGTTGATAATTTTTAAAATAAATTCCCTACATGTCTAAATTTTATTGGTTGATGAGATTACAACTCTATATCATCTAATATTTGAATATGAGTCATTTTTGGAGGTTTTTTAATTGGGGTTAGATTTATTATGAATTAATATTTTTAAGATTTCCAAAAGTGCCCCTCTCCTTCCTTATAAAAAGGGAACCCCTTCCCACTTATCTTCACACCCTTTTGAGCATTGAAGCTCGACCAACCCCTGCCCATTTCTCTTCTGAACTTCACTAGAAACATTCTTGAGGTTCTGGTCTTCTCAAAAGACCAACTCTACTTCCTTAAGAGGAAGCTTAAAGGAGGTGTGTCGAAGAAGAGGTAATATCTTCTTCCGATTCTCTCAAGTTTCTTTCTTCTTATACTTATTATTATTTAATTGTATCATTATAAAGTAATAACATCAGTAATAATTATATACTGATATGTTATTATAAATATTAAACAACCCTATTTCACCATCTATCCATCCTACAGAAAACAAAATCACCGCGCGTGCGTACGTACGGAATACCGTCTCCACGCCATGGTGTAATCTTTTTTCGACCACCACCTTACATAGATGGGTATAATGGTATAAATAAATATCTATATATGATTATTTTAAAGTGATATTTATTCTGAAATGTTATACACTTCAATACAATTCCACGATCATGGGAATGATATCACCGCTCGTGCGTACGTACGGACTACCGTCTCCACGACGCGATGAGATTCATTCTCAATGATTAACCATTCATGAATGATTATAGAGTATATATAATAAGTAATAATGAAATATATGACATAATAATGATACTGTATTTATGTATATATATATGTATGTCATCCAATTAATTCTATTCAATTCAATAAGGAAACGAAAACAGTGTTCATGCATACGTACGACCTACCATCTCCATGAATGGTGTATTTAATTCCATTTATCGATCTATCATATATATTTATATGATAAATATATATTATATATAAATCATGTTTTACATTCTGGAATTATTTAAATCAGGATATAGGTAATAATATCAAGAACAACAAGTCGAAACTTGTACGATAAATGAAACGATTTTACCCAAAACGGTGCTTTAACATGGAATTTACAAAAGAACGGGTAATATAAAGTCATAAGTGAACCATATATGATTTCATAACAATGAATATGATTCTGTAATAAGTCTATAACATTATTTAAATCATTATACAGAAGGTTTGGAAACATACGAAGCATATCAGACATAAGGTAAGGGATAATTTTGCAATCTCATTCTTATCCGAGAATGTTATTCATAAGTATTTATTGGGGTTATTGTTATCATCCATGCCCATGATTTATAACAATGTTTTCATGTATTTTTAAAGTAATTTTTACCCATTTTTGAAATTTACCACATGTTATGAAAGGAATCTTACTTTTGTTTACCACACGGGGAACTTTTTGACTTTTCCGACAAAAGTACGAGAAGAATGTTATTTTTAACTTATATGGCATGAATGGATTTTTACGGTTTCATAACACCGCATTTTTATGAAGCTTACTCTACAATATTTAATGAATATTTTCAACAAAATCCTTTTATTTTAAAATTTCATAGAATTTTGAGAAAAGAAAATTATTTTTAAGAATAAAGGATATTTTCCTCAGAATTCATTTCAAGTGTTTTATCAAAACCATTTTCCATATAAGATGGCATTATTTCATATGTGTATGTTTCAATTATAATTTCTCTATGATTTACATGGTTTCACTTTTTCTATGATGAAATGATATCCATTGGTTTTATATGGATTATGTTATGATGGGATGATGTTTATGAAACCCATTTTATTCCTTGGGTTATGATGAATGATTTATATTTATGTTGTGGCACACGTAAGAATGATTTCATTATGAGATGGGTGGGACCTATATCTCACTAAAATGCAGTGGGTAAAGATTAATATCTCATGAGATAGACATGGCTGGAAAATTAAGTTAATTTGGTTCAGTAATACGGGACTGGAACGATGAGTGAACTCGATTCAGAAAGGGACTTTGTCCACTAAGATGGTCTTGGCAGCAATGCCTTGGATACTATGGAAATCATATCATGTGCTTAATGGTTTCCACAATCACATGTTTTATTCCCATGCTATTTTATCATGATTAATGTTTCTTTATGATCTATGCCTTATGTACTGCCATGTTTTATGTCATTGCCCAAGATTTTGAGGTTTAAACATTATGTTCATGTTTTTAAGTTCAAATGTATATGATTTGTTTTATTTTTTCCATAGTTACCCTTACTGAACATTTGAGCTCACACTTTATATGTTTTCTTTTCCCCAGGATTTAAGGAATTTGTTTAGGTAAGAAAACCAAAAGGGGTAGATCTTTGTGGGAGATGTTGATGATATTTCACCAAGATTAGAAGATTATATTCTAAGTTTCCAAAGACACTAAACTATTATGGTCCTTTGGTGTCTGTTTTTGTTATGTATTAGATATTCCGCAAAAGTAATGTAATGTCCATGCACGTCAAGCTTTGGGTCTCTACAGGCCACCCTTATCTGTACTAAAATATATGCAGATAAAGGGTGGTATTAAATAGTGCTAAATAAAGTGCTGATGAAGAGAAACCATTATCAGGGATTTTTTAAGAAATGATAAAGGTTTGTTCAATGTGAAGTGCATCCCAAATCATAAATCCCATGTGGCTTCACCCCACTTTATAAGAAACCCTTTGGACATAGTTCGTTTGAGTTGGCTATGGGGTTCGACACCCATTACACTTGCACACCACTTAGTCCTCACGTTGCATGTCTGAATAGATAATTTTGTATAGATGATGGCTTGTGGGATAGGGACATCGGTGGTCCTTTGATCAATGGTGGATTCTAGTTTTGGTGTTTGTAGGTATGGTGATGTTTGGGACTGTTTGTTCAATTTGGAGCTGATGACTTTGTGAGTTGTGGATTTGGTCCTATTTCATTTGGTTGCGGTGCAACTTATTATAGGTATTACTAGGTGGGAAGCCTTGAAAGGGGGATGGGTTTGCCGACACACATTATCTAGCCATTTTTTCCTCTTTTGGTTGGACGGATGGGTGCCCTGCCATTGATTTTATGAAGTGTTTTCTTTCTGTATATTTAATTGCATCAGGTTGACAATGCAGTGAGTCTCTCACAAGCATTGTTTGGTTAGCGACTTAAAATAGAGATAAGTGTGCTGACACTTATCATCTGACCCTCCCTCCACATTTTCAGGTGGATGAGAGGGGTTCTCTTCCCTGTTGTGTTGGTCTTGAATGACACAACTTCTTAGTAGGGGGAGACACATCTTCTATGAAGGAATTCATTGTTTCATTGTCTGGCAGGGGCAATGAGACCTTTTCAATTTCGTATATTGATGTTTTTTACCCATTGGAAACTCATGAACTTTATGACCTTTGGGACTTTCTTTTCTTAAGTATTTTTCCTCTGTGTTTGTAATGGGTTCCCTCTTTTCCCATTTTTCAAAAGAGATCTCTCTCTTTTTTATGATTCAATAAAGGCGGATTGCCCCTAAACCTGTTTGAAACACACACACCTAGTATTTATGTAATTTATTCAAAAATTAATATTCATTTTAGAAATTAATTTAGTAACATAATATATTTATTATTTTATGTTTTTAATTAGTAAATTTTATTTATTTTTTAGCATTATATCAGTTAATATTATTTATTAATTTTTAATATTTTTTATTTTTTGGAATTTAATCATTTTATAATATTTATCTATACATATTTGTTTACTATGTTTTGATATTTTCAATATGTATTCATCTTCATTTCAATTTATATCCATATTTTATTTTTTTAATATTTTTTATAATTAATAAAACTTATCCATTTTTAATATTTTTAAAGTTTACTCATTATTAATTATTCAATTTCACTCAATTTTAACATTCATGCATTTAAGATTATATATTAATTAATAATTTTGAAAATAAAATTTTAAATAAATATTTATAAATGTATATTTACTATATAAAATTTTATATTTATAATTATAAATAAACAACTATAATTTTTGTGAAAAAAATTATTTACATAATTATAAATAGATAATTGTATATTTAAATAAATATAACATTAGAATAAATATATTTAAATAATGAATATATTTTCTATATTAATATTTATATATGTATATAAAAATTAAATATATATATAATTATATATATTATATATTATAGGTACTTAGGGGTTCAATTACAAAGAAACACACACATCCACACATCACCCATAGGCTGATGGGTAGGTCATAGCCCTCCCCCAAGGGATAACCCACCCATCAAGTCCTATTTATTTATGCCCTGAAAGACCAACACATAATACCCACAGGGACTGACCACCATGCCCCAAAGGCCCCGACCTCATCCTGTAATCCTGCGTAACCTAAGACAATATATGCCACCTCCTACAAGATGACACCAAACAGCCATGTAATCACCATCGATTAGGTCTCTCTTGTATATCAACAATGAACATTCTCCCGCAAGACATGTTTCCCTTGACAACGCTACCAACCCACACTTTCCATCATCTCACCAGACACCATGGGTATTCTATAGATGACCGTTGGACCACCACCCTCGCTATTGAGCAGGGTTTCACCAATCCCAACTGCTAATCAATGTTCCAACTTACTACCCACACCACCACAATAAATCCATAAACCTTTGTATCATTATCCTTGATGCCCCTACATCACCAGCACTACACTGTTCTTTTGGATCCACTACCTATAACCGACCCTCCTGCATCTCTGTACCGCTGCTGAATGATGTCATTGTCATCCAACCATCACAACCTTCAATCCAGTGCCCTCCCCCCTACCATTATACTATTAGGATCAGTTCCACCTTTACCATAATCTTCCACTGTCCATCAAACAAAACATAGCCTCTGGGGATTGAACCCCAAGTAGGCCCAACCTCATGCAGAATCACAGGGCACATCTACCAGTGTGGCACACCCCAACTACATATATAATAATATACACACACACACACACATATATATATAATTATATAATTATATATAATTTTATAAATATATTTGTTATTATATAAAAATATTTATAAAAATATTTACAAATATATTTATTTATAAATATATTTAAAATATATTTATTTATAAATATAATTATAAATATATATCTATAATTATATTTATAAATACATATTGAAAATTCTTATAATATATTTATAATTATATACATTTATATTTATTTAATTAGTTATAATTAAATACATTGAAAATTTTTAATTATATTATTTACATTATTATAATTTTTTACATAGGTCTTTATTAGTGCTTTTCTAGCACTGGTAATGAAATATTTTTATCAGTGTTAAAAGAGTGCTCAGAAAAACACATCTTTATCAATGCTATAACTTTAGAGCTATTAAAGATAGATCTTTATCATCAATACAAAAGCACTGATAAATGGTTATTTTATTAGTGCTTATTATTACATCATTGATAAAACCATTCACAATCTTTTAAATATATCCCTAACCAAACTGATTTCCCTCACACTTCTCAAGATCTTTCAGAAGTTCATCTTTGCTACCACCCCCTCCCCCTGTTGGCCTTCTCTCGAATGAATCAACTCTCTCAAATATAAGTTATGTTATTATTTATACTCCTCTCTCATTTATCAGTGTTGTCAGTCAACTATCTCTCCCATAACTGGTTTAAACCATGATATATTTTTGTGTCTTTTTTTCATTCTTCTATTCGACTGCCTCGCCTTCATCACTATCTTCAGCCTGGGCCAACAACCCACCATCGTGAAGCAAGCCTCTGATGACCACCCTTCCCCCATCTTCCACTCCTATGACCAACCAACCCAACAAGCCTTCTCCCTCTCCCTTATTGATCGTATCGCCACCATTATTATCTCACATTTTTTTGATGGCTTGTTTTGTAAGCTAGGCTAATTCAAGATTGGCCAATAAAGGGTAACTATTCTTCATAGGCATTCAATCTTCAACACAAAGTTTTGATCCCTTGAAAATGTTGTTCTTTGTTTCTAATACTGTTTTCAATGGTTATTATCCATTAAAATACACTTATTAAATATTATATATCATATCCATATGAAGTGGTTTGTGATATACTGTATAAAAGAATTTTTTTATAAAATATAATGAAAAATATTAAATATTAAAGAATTAGATATATGATTTTTACGATAACTTGAATTTAATAATACATTATAGGGAAAAAATGATTTACAAATATATTTTTTGGTATACCTATAATAAAAGTTCTATAATAATCTATAGAAAAATTTATTAAAATGGAATAAAACTTCACTTATATCATTAATAACAAGTTATTCTTTTCATTTCAGGAAATTACAAGTTCCCTCACCCGGTGTCAAAATCTAGTGATTTCATGACCTTATATATTCCAAGTAAATATATTTTTACACAAATTTAGAAATCTAGATCACAATTAAATAGAAATCAAGAATAATAATTTACAATGGAATCTTTCCATCCAATAATAAATAAATTATATTTTCCAATAGAATTAATATTGATGATTAAATTAATATTTATCTGTAAGTGATTCAACAGAGTAAGAAATCCATTTTATTAACTTTTTTATTAAGATATTTTATAATTATACATGACATAATGATTTGAAAGCCCTTTATTTATGCTTTAAGTGACTGCCTATCATTGGTAAAATATCAAAATTAAAGTAAATAGGGATCAAAGGTTGACCGATTCTTATCAGTGGTTAAATGTCTTGTATGATTTTAATTGCTCACTACTTTTTTCAGATCTACGAATTAATAATACGTGACATTTAGACACTATCTGGTGAAATTCACCATAACATTCCCAATCTATTAAATCTCCACTCAAACTTTTAATGAAACACCATATAGACCACCACATACCATGTAAATAAATTAATAAACATGAACCCCACCCTCTTACTAGAATCCCACCGAGAAAGGTTGAAGAAAACATCCTAGAATGACCACCTTTTTTCCCACACAACATCAAATCAAGAACCTAGAACAAAAGTAACATATTTATCCCATGTTATTTTTTTTATGTCTCCTTTGGGTAAAATTATTGTTGGGAAAAATCCCTCAAGGTAACATTTCACAGTTTTTGGGTTGATTGTGTTTCTTAAAAAAGATGGTTTCCATGGTCAGTTGTGGAGTTCCAGTGAGATTCTTGACAGGGTATGTTGAAAAATATCCAATACAAAAGAATGGATGCTTTGGTGGTGGTATAGAAATATGTGTATACAAAGTGGCACCATTTCCCAGTATTTTCCAAATTTTTGGTGTCAAAAATCCAGAGGATGGAAAAAAGTGTTTTTGGAAAGGAATTATTTTCATGTAAAAGTGAAAAGGTTGCATGAAATGGTGATGGTGATTATTAATTTTAAAAAAATCCAAGATTCATAATCACAGAATCAAAATATGTAAAATTCAAGAGTCATGCACAAGACCTAAATTTGCGCGAAATATGATCTTACACGATATAGGTTGAGTTGTGCGCACCCATGAAATAAATATGCAGTTATTGGAATGAAAGAGTTACACACCAAATACAATGTTAATTATGTACTTCCTTGTGTGTATAAAGGCTACATAGATGGAGTAGGGAATGCAAGGATTTTCTGCGTAGGGTTGGCTAGGTCTATAAGTTGGTGGCTACCCCCCATCATTTCAGTAGCTCAACCCTTAGAAAAAATTAGGGATATGAATCAGAAGATTTGTGAGAAAGAAAATAATTTTGAATGAAAGGAGAGTTTCATGAAGGAATTAATAAAATATTTTTTTTGTAAAAAAATCTTATGTGTACTTGACTATGGGAGCTATGCATCAATCCTGAAATTTGCGCGCAAGTTGGACTTCCATGATAAAAGATAAATTTTGCGTGCAAGGTGATAATGTTGCACATAAGACATCCAAAGGTAGTGTGAAAGAAAAGGTGTGAACCATGATGCACTAAATTAGATGTAAAACCTATTGATTCATGTAATGAAATGAAGATCTTCTGAAGAATTAGTGAGAACACTTCAGTTGAGAGAGCAGTGAGCTTTCATATTTTGATTGGTTTTAAATCAAGAGGGATGGTAAGTCCGCTCCGAAAATTAAAACAACAGTGCACTTTAGTGGAATTGGTACACATAAAAATTTCCTTTTTATGCTCCTTGGATGTATCTAAATGTGGGTGAACCAAGTAAAATTTTTGTGTCTCGTTCATGCTTTCATTTCTTTTTATACATTGCTATGAGAAAGAGAGAGAAGATAGTTTTGTTTAATTAAGAAACAAGATTCTAAGGGGTATTTGATTTAATCTATCATACCCTAATTCAACCCCTTAGGTTATTTAACCTAGTTGGTCTAATGATGATAAATTTTCTTGAATCATCACCGATAACATTCAAATATTTGGTTCCCCTTATTATGATTATCTATAAGTTTCTCCCTTGATTGTGAATATCGCATGTTTATTTGTTTATTTTCTTGTAAAAAATTAATATTTTATAAACCTAATAGTATGGATATGAATTGAAAATGGATACACACTAATTTGATGAACAAAGAGTATGAAGTTTGAGTTAAATGGTTCATCAGGTTTGTAACAGAGCTTGCACACAACTCTTATCAGATCCTTTATCTTTGTTTATGTTTTTTTTTCAAGACACATTAGTATGGAATGTTTGGAAGAATATTTAATTTTTCATAGAATAGATCAGAGCTATATATATTTGAATAAACATATGGAAAACTGAATGTGCACACCGATTGGGATGATACTGAGATTTATGGATCATTTAATATGAATACTAATATAAATGATGATAGAGATCGTATGGAAAAAATGATAATGGTAATTGAAGATGAAGTTTTTTTGTCTAAAGTTGGTTGAGAAGTTAAATGGTTGTTCTAAGAGACTATTGTATACTGGTTGTACTAAATAATAAAAATTTGTCATCTATATTGAAGTCAAATAATTTGACAGCTGGTTGCGGATGGAGAAATACCATCTTTACAGAACTACATGGTCTCTTGAAAGATATGATACTAGAAGAAAATGATCTTCCTTGTTGAACATATAACACTAAATGAATTCTAAGTTCAATGGGAATGATATCTAAAAAAATTCATGCTTGTAAAAATGATTTCATATTGTTTCGTATAGACCACAAATCACTCATTAAATTCCCTATGTGTGGCGTGAATTGATATAAGAAAGATGATTCAAGTCCATTGAAATCTATATCATACTCTCCTATGATTCCATGTTTTAGAAGACTATAGAGATGTAAGAAAACCAAAATAAAATTGACATGGCATGCTGATACAATAATTAAATATAGAAAATCGTTCTATCTATTATACACTCCTTAGTGAAAGAAAATTTATTATGAGTATCCTAAATTTGGAAAGGAGTTGAGAAAAGTTCATATTGCATTATAATTACATGAAGTAAATCATTTTAGTGTATACAGTAGTACTAGTTGTACATGAAAAGTTATATTGGTAAATTATAATATGCAGTCATGGTTATTCATGAAGTGGAAATACATTATATTACGTCTTCTAATATCCAAAACCCCCTATAATGATATTGATGTATATTTCGATCCATTGATCAAAAATCTAAAATTGATTTGGGATATAGGTGATACAATGTATGATTCTCATATAAGTGAAGAACACACATTAAGGGCCATGTTGTATGGGATGAAAAATAACTTTCTTTCTTATAAATTTTTTTAGTCTATGACATTAAATTAATTTTGGGGTGTCCCATTTTTGAAGAATCCATAGACTTAGTTCAGTTTAAACATCCCTCAAAGACTATTTTTTAGGACATTAGAAATTTTTACCTCGACAACATAAATAATGATCCTGGATAACATCATTCATTGGGAATACAAAACAAGGCACAACACCATCTCTACTAATGGGTGATTAATTGTTTGATAAAGAAAAATATATTATAATTGTATTCTATATTTTATTTTTTAAAACAATAAAAAATTATTTTGGAAAAAGATTTAATTTTTCTTTGAATTACCATACTCAAATTTTTTTGTATGTCAGACATTTTCTTGATGCCATGCATATAAAAAAATATTTTATAGTGTTATTGGAATGTTAATAAACATTCTGGAAAAAGTAAAATATGGAATCAATGATATGTTGGACATAGTTGACATGGGGACAAGGGAAGAGTTGACACCAGTGAAGGGTAAAGGGATAACTTTTCTTCCTCCAATAGCTTACACTCTATCCAGACAAGAAAATTGTCAATTTTTCATTTTACTTAATTGTGTAAAAGTTATATAGGGGTATTCATAAAAATATCAAGAATGTAATGTTAATAAATCATTTGAGGTTTCAAGGATTAAAATCACATGAATATCATGTTTTGATGCATGATTTGATGTCTGTCTCCTTACATTTCATTGTGTCTAAAAATTTATGCCATACATTAACAAGACTCTTCTTATTTTTCAAATAAATATACAATAATTTTATAGACCCAATTATGTTTCCAATCCTAAATAAGGATGTTGTAGTCATACTATGTGAATTAGAGATATTATTCCCACAATAATTCTTTGAAATAATTTTCCACCTAATGGTTAACTTGGTTAGAGAGGTTAAACTATGTGGTCATGTCTATTATAGATGGATGTACCCCATTGAATGACATATTGATATTATGAAAGGTTATGCCAAGAACCAAAGTCAACCAAAAGGTTATATTGTAGAATGATATATTATTAAATAAACTGTTTAATTCTATACCAGTTACATATCAGATCTTGATAGCATCAGACTCCCAAATTCTCTTCATAGTGGAATCATTATGGATGAAGGTATTTATGGAAGAGATTTTGTTACAACTACCATCTTAGATGTGGAGAAATATCACCTTTACATTCTACATAATAGTGAATATGTTGATTCATATATGGAATCCCACAAATAAATTCCAATACATTTGAATCCATCAAGTGCTGAAGGATGGATATCAAATACACATAATAAAAATCTTATAGAAACATCCATAGATCATATTTATAAGGAATTATATGAATATATAATTTCAATTTCTGAACAACTTTGATGGCTAGCCAAGGGACCAAATGAAAATGTTGTATCCTACACTAGTTTTGTAATTAATGATTATACATTATATATAAAAGAACACAATTAATGCAGTATGATAAAAAAAACCTTTATATAAACTTATGGCGGAACAGATGCACATATATGGTTATAAGGATAGAAATCCAATTTATGTGAAAATATAATATTTCAGTATCAATGGACATATATATGAGTTATATTATACAACATTTCAAAGAAATATTTTCTAATAAAAATGGGTTGAAAATATGTGTGTAGTGAAATTTGATGGAATGGACTTCATAAAGAAGAATTTTAGTGAATTAAGGTATATGGGTGAGTTGTTCATATTGGAATCATAAGAAATGAAGTTATTTCAAGTCTCAGATCTATCAAACAAGAATTAGTCAATTTTACTATTAGAAACTAAAACAACTATAGGGTTAAATAAAAATTCAATCGAGGATGACACTTTAATTAAGAGATCACAATCATTTCAGAGTGGTCCTAAATGTAGAAATTTTATTGTACGTTAGAGGGGACCACAAATAAGGTATTTGGATTCCTAGTAGAGGAGAAAAATCCATTCAATATTTAAAGAAACTAAAGAGAGTTCAGTGAGAATTTTAATGTTTTCTTAATATAATATGATTTTCCTCATAATATTTTTTTTCTCTATTGTATTGGCATAATCTAAATTAGATGTTTGACTATTGATATAGACAATGACTTATGTACATGATTATGTTACTACTCTTGGGGAATAAAAAACTATTGATTTTCAAAGTAATTAATTATTAGGGGATAAAAAAGATGTTGATAAAAAAAACAAGGATGATGTAGCATCACTTTGTTGACTAAAATTATAAAGAAAAAAAACAAGGGTATAAATTTTTTGTTCGGATGGAATCAATGTGACCAACCTGTTGACCCCAAAAATTCAATGTTCATTACTTATGTTGGGGTCACAATAAGAATTAATGTTCCAATTGATATATATTCATGGCGCAATGTCCAACAACTAACAAAGGAATGCCTTTGGGAATATATCAAGGTAATGTTACAACATACATTCTTTATTTTACGAGAAAATTATATAATGAAACTTCAATTTAATTTTTATTATCTCTTATAGAGTTCATTTATTTTAGGTGATTTTATTAATAACTATGTCTTAATGGACATTATAAAATACCAAAGAGGCTTTCAAACACTTATTACCAAGATTCATCTCAGTGATACTGATGGGAAAATAAAGCACTAGTGACCAGTTATGTATGCCAAAATTGTAAAGTAGGAAACATGAAATTATTTCCTCATTCATTAAAATTGAAAACAATTCCAGACACATTTTATTCAATAATATATTATTTGAAATTATTTATTTTATCCAGTTTGATTTAAAATCGTTAATTTTTGAATAAATAATGGAGTGCTGAAAATAAACAATGTTCATTAAAACCAATATACACCTATCGCAAATCAAGGACAGGGTATGCTTAACTAGAGAATAAAATGGTATGTATTTTGAATTTATAAAAAAAAAATTATATGATATGAAAAAAATATGTTCCTTTTTTATATACATATTGATGAATCAAAATCTAAAGCCACTTACATCCCACATTAGGTGTTATGGAAGGAATCTCGTGTAAATAAATTGAGTAAAATAGTGGATGAAAACACACAAGCAGTATGGTAACCATGTGTAAGTAATAAATAATGGAAATATTTTATCCTTTATAAAAATATTACATTAAAATATCTATTTATGTTCATATATTTTTTATATGGTTTAGATATATTAATTTATAGTGACCATACCCAAAGAAAAACTACTTTTAGTAGTATTGAAGTAGCTGGAACAATATGGTCACATTAGATGAGAAGGTCTTAAAGTGCCACTTAGAAAATATTTCGAGAAAGAAAATATGTAAGAAGATATATATCAGATGATAAAATTAATGTATTTATAAATAGATTCTTTGTAAGATTTTTTTGTCCAGTCAGGTTTGTCAGACCAATATATGTGAAAGAATCAATGTGAACCAACAGTGGAATATAGATCGGCACATGAAGATCCAAATGACCCCACTGGCTTTAAGTCTAGTCATTCCACTAAAATTCATACATTACTTGAGGGAATTAATTTTTTCATTACTCTTTCTCCTAATTTTGAATCAAACAACTTCTGATAACTTTATATGACTAAAATTATGTAGGGTAAATTTGTATGTGATTTTTATCTATAAACACCCATGCACTTCCATGTTGTGAGGGTTACAGTTTATTATATCTAGGGAGACATGCTAAACAAAATAGGACTCCCAAAATATCCCATGATAATTGGGTTTAAGTATCACAAGATTCAATCATTGAGTTACTTATTCCACTTGATGATCTAGATATTACAACGGTCAATGATTCTATTGGATCCGTCATAGAATGGTTGTATAATCGAATAAATGTATATGAGGTATGTCCATAAAAAAAGGACCATCCAAGAGAACCTTCCCCTAACCAGTTCTATTAAAGAATATATTAACATTACATGTTCATAAAGACAAAAAATTCAAAGATTGAAATATGTAATACATTCAATGTGAATAAAAAATATTTTGAAATTTTATTGCAGACGTGGTTTGTCTTAAGAGAATAAATGAGATTCTTAGGTTTGAATGGTTGAGAGTCTCAGTTGTGAATACCTAAATGAGTTACATTTTCATAATCCTTGTATCCAAAAAATGATCTACTATGTTAATTAAAGTTAATAAATTTTCAAAATTTCTATAAGAATTTATATTAATAATATATAAAGGGAAAACCCTATAAAGTATGATTGGGATCAATTAATCCCTATATCGTTTCTATGTAAGAAATATATTTGGAAGTGAATGAAATTGATTAGAAAATAATTGAACTAAATGAGGATTTTGAGAATAAAATAAAAGAAGAAGACTCTTCTTGATTCCAACAATTAATAGGTAAAACTCTATAATCTAATCATAGAAAATATATTCTTCTTTTTTTATTACTTATTTGATTATTTTTCTTAGGAAACACTAGATGTTGATCATAATCAATTTTGATACCCCAAATATTTATATTTTTATCCAATGCATGGATTTTCATCAAACTAATGACGAATGGTGTGTATTGTGAATTTTTAATGCACTATAATTGACATTTTATAGACAAAATTTGAATTATATGTTTCATTTTTCATTTTAATGTTATTTTTATTATGATAGGGTGATCTATAAATATAGGAAAATCATGGTATGGGGTAAGTTATTAAACATAATAAGCCTATGGATTTCTTCAAATTGAATCAAATTAAGATATATATAGAAATATTTTACTATCAAAATATATTTCAAAACAATTTACTTATTTTGGTCAATGTTTTTATAGTGTCAAAATATAATAGTAATGATTGAGGATATTACATTTTCAAATTTATGAAAGATATCATATACCATAAAAATTATAACATCCCAAAATAAGTAATTTCTGAATGTAATTATAATTTCCTTAAAAATATTTCATTGTAATTTTTTCTCCTATATTTTTTCAGTAATATAAATATTTCCAAAAATATATATACTTAAGAGAAGAATAATTTTTTTTACATATGAGTGGGTAGAGTACATGGTGACAGAATTTTTGTCGACATAAAATTTAAGTTACTACCTATTATGTTTATGATCTAGTATGGGCTATGACCTTAGAGAAATATTTGGTATGTGATGTCTTAATATCATAATACTTATATATTATTTTTGATCTATTTTTAATAAGAAGTAAAATGGAGGATTTATTTGATTAGAAATGAATGATAAAAATACATGGTATCAAAATGTGTACAAACATCATGAAGAGTTGACTTCCTACTACTTATTCAATTAATTTTCTAATCATTTTATCTATTTTTTAGTTTATTTTCTTTTCATTTTTATCTAATGATTATTTTTTAAAATCTACACATTATATCAAGACACACACCAATCTAACACCAATGTGGTTAGTATGAATCGAAATTCATGTTTTCAATATAAAAGTTTCATTTTAATTTAAAACATGTTTTACATCACCAAAACCAAGTAAATGATCTCATATTGATTTCAAACTTTATAAAAATGATACATAATTCATTTTGGACATGTAGGAATTGACTGAAAATCAATCTGACATACGATGCAGTTAGTATGGCTCAGAGTGCATGTTTTCAATAAAAAAGTTCAATTTTTGTTTAAAACACACATAAAAATCCAAAATTATGAAGACAAGCTCATATTGTTTTCTAAATTTATACAAATGATCCTTAATTCATTTTGGATGTGTAATAATTGACCACACATTAATCTAACATTCGATGTAACCAATATGACTCAAAATGTGTGTTTTTAATATAGATGTTTCATTTTAGTTTAAAACACATATCACTAGCCAAAACCAAGAAAAAAATCTTGGATTATTTTCAAAATTTAGTAAAAAGGTCCATAATTCATTTATGACATTTATAAATTTAAACATGTAAATATGACACATGATGTGTTTGGTATGGCTCAAAGTGTGTGTTTTTAATAAAAAGTGTCATTTCAGTTTAAAAAAGGAATCAATTAGAAAAAAATGATAAGATGAGCTCATATTGTTTTCAAACATTCAGACTATGATCGATAATTCATTTTGAAATATAGGAATCCAACACATTTCAATACAACACCCAATGTTGTCGTCATGACTCTATATATGTGTTCTTAATATAGAAGTGTCATTTTAGTTTAAAATGCATGTCCCATCATCAAAATCAAGAAAATAAGAACATATTGTTTTAAAAATTTAGGAAAAGGATCAATAATTCATTTGTGACATATATGAATTGAATGCATGTCAATATGACATATGATGTGGTCAGTATGACTCTAAGTGTGTTTTTTATATTCAAAAGTGTCATTTTAGTTTAAACCACATGTCACATCACCAAAACTGATAAGAAGATCTCATATTATTTTCAAACATTAGTAAAATGATCTATAATTCAATTTTGATGTGTAGTAATTTACCACACATCAAACTAACACACGATGCGATTGGTATGACTCAAAGTGTGTGTTTTCAATACAAAAGTGTCATTTTAGTTTAAAACACACATCAAATAATAAAAACCAAGAAAACAAGATTAGATTGTTTTCAAAATTTATGGAAATGGTCTATAATTCATTTGTGACATGTAAGAATTAACGTCACATAAATATGACATATGATGCAACTGATATAACTCAAAGTGTTTGTTTTCAATATAAAGGTTTCATTTTAGTTTAAAACACATGTCACTAGCTAAAAATGAGAAAATTAGCTTAGATTAATTTTAAAATTTAGGAAAAAATATGTTTAATTTGTGACATGTATAAATTGAACCCACATAAATACGATATACAATGTGGTTGGTATGACTTAAAGTGTTTGTTTTCAGTAAAAAAGTGTCTTTTTAGTTTAAAACATGCATCAAATAGCCAAAACCAAGAAAATGAGATCATATTATTTTCAACTTTTGGAAAATAATTCATAATCAATTCTTTACCTGTAGAAATCCACTACATGTCAATCCAACACCCGATGTGGTCAACGTGATTTTAAGTATGTATTTTCAATATAAAGGTGTCATTTTAGTTTGAAACGCATGTCACATCTCTAAAACCAAGAAAATGAGCTCATATTTTATTTAAACTTAAGGAAAAAATATGTAATTTATTTGGGAAATCTGGAATTGACCGCACATCAATCTAACACATGAAGTGGTTGGTATGACTCGAAGTGCATGTTTTCAATAAAAAAGTACCATTTTATAAAACACGTGTCACATCGCCAAAATTGAGAAAAAAACATATATTGTTTTTTTACTTTTGGAAAGTGATCAATAATTCATTTTTTATGTGTAGGAATTGACCGCACATCAATCCAACACATGATGTGGCCGGTAGGACTCGATGTGTATTTTTTCAATACAAAAGTTCCATTTTAGTTTAAAACACATATCAAATAGAAAAAACAAGAAAACAATATCTGATGTATTGAAATTTTTGGAGAATGGTTCATAATTAGTTTGTGACATGTAATAATTGACCACATAAAAATATGACACACGGTGGGACCGATATGACTCAATGAGAATGTTTTCAATATAAAGGTTCCATTTTAGTTTAAAATGCATGTCAATAGCCAAAACCAGGAAAACAAGCTTCATTATTTTCAAACAATAGTACAATGATCCATAATTCATTTTTGATGTTTAGAAATTGAACACATGTTAATCTGACACACGATGTGGTCAGTATGACTCGAAGTGTGTGTTTTCAATACAAAAGTGTCATTTTAGTTTAAAATATGCATTAAATATCCAAAATCAAGAAAACAAGCCTGGATTGTTTTAAAAATTTAGTAAAACAATCCATAATTCATTTTTTGACATGTTGGAATATACTACACATCAATTTGACACCCGATGTGGTTGGTGTGACTCTAAGTATGTCTTTTCAATATAAAAGTACCATTTTTGTTTAAAACTCGTTACACATCTCCAACATTAAGAAAGAAGTATCATATTTTTTTCAAACTTTAGTAAGTGATCAATAATTCATTTGTGACATGTAGGAATCATTCACACATCAATCCGACACACGATGTAGTCGATATTACTTGAAGTGGATGTTTTCAATACAAAGTAAAATTTAGTTTAAAATGCATGTCACATTTCCAAAATCAAGCAAAAGTGCTCATATTGTTTTCAAACATTATAAAAATGATCCATAATTCATTTTTTTACATTTAGGAATTGAATTCACATTAATCTAACACATGATATCGTTAGTATTACTCAAAGTGTGTGTTTTCAATACAAATATCTCATTTTAGTTTAAAACGCACATCAAATAGATAAAACCAAGAAAAAAATAGATTATTTTCAAAATTTTGGAAAATTTTCCATAATTCATTTAAGACATGTAAGAATCATCCACACATAAATCTGATATATGATGTGAATGATATGAATCAAATTATGTGTTTTCAAATTAAAGGTGTCATTTTAGTTTAAAACGCACATCACTAGACAAAATGGAGAAAATTATCTCGAATTATTTTCAAACTTTAGAAAAATGATCCATAATTCATATGTGATGTGTAGAAATTGACCAAAAATCAATTTGAAACCTAATGCAATCAGTATGACTCAAAGTTCATGTTTTCTATATAAAAGTTTCATTTTAGTATGAAACACACTTAAAACAACCAAAACCAAGAAAAAAGTCATTTTATTTTCAAAAATTAGGACAATTATCCATAATTCATTTTTGATGTGTAGGCATGCACCACATGTCAATATAACACCTAATGCGGTCTTTATGATGCTAGGTATGTGTTTTCAATATAAAAGTGTCATTTTAGTTTAAGACACATGTCACATCACCAAAACTGAGAAAACAAAGTAAGATTGTTTTCAAAATTTTGGAAAATTATAAATAATTCATTTTTGACATGTAGGAATCAACTATATGTCAATTAGACTCATGATGTGGTTGATATTACTCGAAGTGCATGTTTTCAATACAAAAGATCCACTTTAGTTTAAAATTTGTTTCACATCACTAAAATCATGAAAATGATCTCATGTGGTTTTCAAATTTTAGGAAAACAATCCATAATTCATTTTTGATGTGTAGGAATTGACCGCACATCAAGGTGTCACATGATGTGGTCGGTGTGACTCGAAGAGCATGTATTTAATAAAAAATTCAATTTTAGTTTAAAACATGCATCAAATATCCAATTCTGAGAAAATGAGTTTAGATTATTTTCATACATTAGTAAATTGGTCCATAATTTATTTGTGATGTGTACGAATAAACCACACATCAATCTGACACACAATGTGGCCGATATGACTCAAAGTGTTTGTTTTCAATATAAAGGTTTCATTTTAGTTTAAAACACACATCACTAGCCAAAAAGGATCAAACCTATTTGGATTTTTTTCAAAAATTATGAAAATTATCCATAATTCATTTGTGATGTGTATAATTTTACCGCACATCAATATGAAACATGATGTGGTCAGTATGACTTGAAGTGTGTGTTTTCAATATAAAAGTTCCATTTTAGTTTAAAAGACACATCACATCATCAAAACCAAGAAAAAAATCTAATATTGTTTTCTCATCATTTTATTTCCAATTACTTAATTAAATTCCTTATAATTTTTATCTTTATTTAGTTAATTTTCCTAGAGATAATGCTTTACGACAAATAAGAAATGGTTTGATATTTGAAGGATTGTTCTCAGAAATCAAGTTATCTTGAATTGGTTCACATCCGTTGAAATTGGGTTATCACCATAGATGTGATACAATTAAAGAGGACATTATTTTGGGAATAATGATAAATGATTTTACGTGTAAGAATAAACCAAAACTCAATCTTATACATAATGTTCCTAGTATGACTCAATTTATATATTTTTAGTTTAAAATTAACACTTGGTTTTTAATTTATTTATCTATTGTATTACTAACATAATAATTTTTTTCTTATATATGTGAATTATTTTTCTCATGTTGAGGTGGTTTGTTCAGAAAATAATAGCATGGCTAGGGTTTGCGGACTAAAGACCCAGGAACATTGATGCTTTTAAATATATGTGATAAATTGTATTTACTCATTTAATTGTACAGACCAATATTTTAAATGTCTATAATATCATATTTTTTCATTTATTTATGCTGTAAATTTTATTTCAACTAAATTATATATTTTCTCCCTATATTTTCTACTACAACATGTTGTAATTTTAACAACATACTAAAGCAGTATGCCTATTTATTTGTGTTAGTAATAGCATTGATAAAACACCCTTTATCAATGCTAGAAAAAGCATAGATAAAGGGGTACTTTATTAGTGAAAAAAATATCACTGATAAAGGACCACCTTTATTAGTGTTATTTTTAGCGCTGATAAAGAGGGGCCTTTATCAGTTCTTAAAAAAATGCTGATAAAGGTGGTTTTTATCCACATTTTTTATCCCTGATAAAGGGCTAGGTATTTTTACGGCGCTCCAATTGTCATCACTTTTTTTCACTTACAAGGCCGTATTATAGTGATGTTAAAGGCCTTATAAGCAGTAGTAGTCCTCTTGAAATCTAAAATCTCATTTAAGACTTCAAGGACCATAAATTTTGAATGGATTCCTTTTTCTATCTTTATAGGAACCAAATGGTAGTAGTAAAATAAATTCTATATCACTACTTCATGATCTCTATGAAAATTAAAAAAAAATAAGAAGCAGATAAAAATTATAAGAAAACTAACTAAATAAGCAATAGAAAAAATGATATGAAATTTTAAAAAATAATCTGTTGATAAAACAACTCTTCATGATCTTTGTGAAATAAAAAAAGGCAAACGTGATAAGTAGTCACCTATTTATGATGTCTGAAAACATTCTAACACCATGCATTATTCTCACTCATTTCTAAACTAATCAATTCCCTCTTTTGAATATGAGGATTGTCGATAGTCCTTGTTGTTCTAGAAAAATATAAATAATAAACAATAAATATATATTTTAAATGAAATTGTAATTTTCATTGTAAATACTTCTTCGGGGATGGTAGTTTATTGATGTAATGAGATATATTTCATAAAATTTCAAAAATAGTTGCCAAAATCCTAGTCATTATATTGTTTTAGAAACTGTAGAAACATTGAGCAGAATAATTAATTTGTATTGATATATGTTTTGATAGTGAAATATAATTATATATACCCTAGTAATTATCCATTTGTAGAAATCAATGAGCTTATTATGCCACAAATCATTATCACACAATGATTTTGTTGATATTTAAACATCATCCTATCATAAAAAAATTTCATTAAAATATAATATAAAACCTATAAATTGTATTTCATTTTTCAAATATTTAGTGAAGTGTATTACAAATTGGGAAAGGTCATCATGCATTCTCGATTTGTTGGAAATACATGATTTGAATCCAAAAAATAAATCCTTAGAGTATCCAAATTGATTGTAATTAGAAACAAATTCCCCATAATAAAAAATATGTAAGTAATGAAAGAAATTAAAATATATTTGATATAAATATATTATGGAGTTTTACCCCAGAATCATTGGTATTAAGAAGATTTTGTTGGATGTAAGTTTCTTTTCAAACATTATGGCTATTTGGTAAAATCTTTTGGAATATTACTTTTCTTTCAATAACATTTTCTATGTATAAGTGATATGAGAAATAATGATTCCAAATTTTTATTCATATGGTTTTCTCTGCATATAATAAATATATATATTCCTACAAAAATATGAATAGTATCTGCCAATAATTTACATAGTAGATCAACTATTAGAAAAACATATTATGAAAAAGAATCTAATGTATACATTTAAAACAGATAATCACAACCATCCATGCTTAATATTTCATCTACATTC
The DNA here is from genome assembly GCA_963277665.1 of Viscum album. Lineage (NCBI taxonomy): Eukaryota > Viridiplantae > Streptophyta > Magnoliopsida > Santalales > Viscaceae > Viscum > Viscum album. The sequence continues at coordinate 1,076,222,537 of OY728145.1, read as the reverse complement.
TAAAGAAAAATATGGTTTGTAATGGACTCACCATAATTTTCCATCACAGTTCAATCGAATGGAGACTTATTCATCCACCACATGTATAAGTAACACCACGATTGGTGGTGGATGAAGAAGACTATTTTTTCGATAGCATTAACTTGGAGGGGCCTAAACAACATGAATGCCTCCTTTGTTTGGTAGTTCTCTAGATTGGGGGGAAATCGTAGTGATCTAGTACTACTCCTTTGTGTTTATAATGATGGAAATATTATTATTGTAGACCCAATATTAGTTGTTTTGATATCCCTAGATGTTCACCATGCCATTTGTGCAAGATGTCTCCACTTGGAACATCATAAATGGAATCACAACCTGTGTTTTAGTGAAGGTTAGGTACCAATTGTCCATATCATTGGAGGCATCATAGATGTATCACATATAGTCTACCTCATCATTGTGTTGGGTGAAGACCCAATCCCACAACAGTTTCCATAAAATAATGGTGGCTCACAAATAATATTGGATGAGAAATTACGACTAACACCCATGGGTTTTAGGATAGATACCCAGAAAGGATTATGTGTTAGGCCTAGAAGACCTAGGTCTAGAAGAAATCAATCCTGACTAGTGGTATCAAAGGAATGGTGCAACTCAAGTGTGATGCAGGGTGGAGTATTTCTCAAAACCAATTTTAAAATGATAACCATGTCTCATTTGAGTCATGTGAGTCCATGGTTCCATGTGTCAAAAGTCTTCTTTATAGCAATGGTCAGGTGTCAAGTCCCGGTGATGAGAAAACGGTGGTGCAAGATGGTTGGATCTGGTGGATTATCTTTGAAGGGGAGGCCCAGTTGTGTGGTATTTGGTTTGAGGGGAGTATTTTTGTGTGGAAACCTCAATCCCACATTGTATTCTGAAAAGGATGGTGGCTCACATATAATCTTGGAGGGTCAATTCATCCTATCACCTATTGATTTTAGGATGGAATCCCAGAAGAGAATATGTGTTGGGCCTATAAGACCTAGGGATGGAGGAAATTGATCCAAAAAAGTGGTATCAAAGGCATGGTGTAGAAAATGTGTGATGTAGGCTGGATTATTTCTCAAAACCAATTTGACAACTATAACATTGGCCCATTTGAAGCATGTGAATCTGTGGAGCCTTGTGTTGAAAGTCTTCCTGATAACAGTGTCCAGGCAACGAGTCCTAGTGATTAGAAAATGATGGTGAAATATGGTTGGATATGGTGGATTATCATTTAAGGTAAGGCCTATTTGTGTGGTCTTTGGTTTTATGAGAGGATTTTTTTGGTGCACACCCAATCCCACATCAGTTTCAAAAAAAGGATGGTGGCTCACATATAAGCTTGGATGAGAAATTCCTCCAAGAACCCACCAGTTTTAGTATGGACTCCCAAAAGGGCATATGTGTTGGGCCTGGAATACCTTGGGATAAATGAAATTGATCCTAACACATGGGAATCAAGTACAATGAATGTGGGAAATGTCATGGTTTCTATTCTCACAAACTTTCATGCTCTCTTCGCTATTGGGAACTGACTAGTGAATATGGTTGATTACAAAGAGCCCCTCTACCACCAACAATTTATGTGCTTGATTTTTTCCCATTTGTGGAAATGTTAGGTGAATGTGAAAATAATGTCAATATTTTTTTATGTTGAGAAGACTATTATACCCATTATAAAACATTGGATACCTTTCAGCAACAATTGAGTGTGTTGGATCCATTAGTCCCTTGGTTTGTAGAAAGTATCACAATGTTCGTGGAACTTGATTTCTAATCAAAAAAATACTTTCCAATGATCAATCATGGAAAATGGGTGTAATTAATTCTCTTTTTATTTTCCATATTTGGTGTGTTTGACAGTTTTGAAATGTATGGAATGGAATGTTATGGAATTATATTATATTAGATGATTGATTGAGATTTTTTCTTTACCACATTACAAGTAATGGTCTCTCAAGCCGTGTTTGAAAATTTTAGACTCTATCTTTCTACCCTTCCAATTACAAGTCACTAAATAAAAAAAATAATTTTTTAAAAAATTATTACTAAAAAATTATATAACAAAAATTAGTGAATATAAAACGGTTAAAAATTATGATGGTAATTTTAAAAATTATTAATAAAAATAATTTTAATTATTTATTTTATAAATAATAATATCATAAAAAAATTACATTCTATCATACCCCTCAATTGCATGTAAGTACTATTGTAAAAAATGGAGGTTCCAAATGATCTCATAATGTTTGTTGGTGCTTATGCACATGATGGTTGAAGCAGAATGATGGCTTTTTTTAGCATAATTTTTCAAACCAAATGAATATTTCCCACAAGGATGTCATTTTTTTAATATTGTTTTTAATAAATCAACACTAATACAAATTAGGATATGGTCGGCGTTAGAAAAATATTTCATTAGTGCTAAAAAAGAATTGTTGTTATGTGAATCATTAAAAGGGATCCCTTTATCAGTGCTAAAAATCATTGATAAATGACCATTTTATCAACACAAGAAATAGCATTGATAAGGGTTATACTAATGCAGTATGTAGTTAAAATTACTACACACTATGGTAGAAAATATAGGTATATGAAAAATTAATAATTTAATTGAAATAATAAATGATAACAAATATAAGAAAAACACACTATATTATAGACATTTAAAACAATGGTTTTTAAAATTACATTATAAAGTAAAATTTATTTAAAAAAATTAAAAAAATCATAGGTTTCATTGTTTTTAGCACCTGAACCAATCTCAAAAATTCCTGATCATGATAGCAGTTTCTGAACAGACTACCCTAACTCATACAAAAGAATCCACCTTTATAAGAAAACAATTCTTATGTTAGTAATACTCTAAAGAGAGAAATTAAACATAAATATGAAACAAAAAATTAATAAAATTTTACTTTTAATCGAAAACCACACTATTTGAGTCATACATGTCATATAATACAAAAAAAGAGAGGTTTTAGTGGTGGTAATTTATCAGCAGTTATTAGAACCTCTTCTAAAAAAATCATATTAAATATATTTTATAATATAGAGTTAGTTTAATATAATCGCCATTATATTTTTTATATTAAATTTTGTCATTGATTATGTTTAAGCCGACACTAAATCATTAAATTATATTGATTAACCCCCATGATCCCTCCACCTCTCCCCAGCCCTCAACAACGACGCCCCTCTCAGCCCTAATCCCCCCTCTCCTCAACACCACGACGGTGACCACCTCCTCTAGGCCCCAATCCCTCCTCTACCCAACCCTTGATGATGAACACCCATCTCAAACTTGATCCCCCCTCTCCCAGACCCCCCTAACCCTGATGGAAACTACCCCTTGGCCATGATCCCCCCTCTCCCCTCTCTCTGACCCCCGATGTTGACAACCCCTCATCCCCAATCCCCCCTCTCCCTGACCCCCGACAGTGATCAACACTCTTTCCCTTATCCACCCTCCCCCTTACTCCCAACCCCGAATTGAAACAAAACCGCATCCCCTATCCCCCTCTCTCCTACAGTGACCTCCCCTCTGCCCTGATCCCCTTTCAACCCAAAGACGACCACCCCTCACTCATCCCTTGTTACCCAACCACCCTACTCTGATGATGACCCACAATGAACCTCATTTTTCTCAATGTAATTTTAGGTGACTATTCATATTGTTAAAAAAAATTGAATAATTTTTTATTTATTTCATGTGGAATGATATAGGTTCTTATAGTGTTGTTGTTGTGTGGTGTAATACTTGAATCTTTTACATTTTCATCAATAGCTAGGTTAATATTTATGTTTTGTGTCACTTCTCTATTTTATAATCTTCAAATGTTTTTAAAATGATAATTCCCCTATTAAGGTCCACCTTAAGGGGAATTATGTGTTCTCTTTGGAAGAATAGTGGTTTTAGATGTTTTATAGAGGTGTTTCATTCAAAGAACCCAATCATTTAGCCTATGGTTTAAGAACCCAAGCCATATATAATTTACCAATATCTTCTATTTTGTTAAAATGTTATCATGGAGTTAATATATTAAATAAAAAATACTCTTAATAATGAGTACTATTCATACTTCTTAATAAAATATACATAGCTTTATATTGCGTGAAGCTTTTTGCATGTGCTACTCTCTTCAAGTTGAGTACTGTTTTTCAAATCGATTCTGAAAAATGTTGTAAAACCATGACTGCCAGAAATGTTATGATGTATATGGACACACATGCACTAAATATCATAGTTCTATGTTCTTGTTTTGATATATAAAAAATCTTGATTTATATAACTATTGAAGCAAGAGATATATATAGAGACAGTCATGTTTCTACAATATAAAATAAAAATTGATAATATGAAAATACAAAAAAGTTAGAGATATTTTAATATAATAATTATGTTCATATATTATTATGGATAGATAACAATATGCTTGACATCACAGTAACCTATCTCCTCAGCTCAGTGAACTTATTGAATGACATCTGACCATATTATTTTGAGGGGCAATATTTATTCATTTATTTTGTTTATGTTTTTAATGTTAGATTGACTCGTTTTTATGTTGAAATTGTGTTATGTCAAATAAAAACCCTACCATATCCAATGAAGAAGTTGGGTGATGTTTAATTTTTATTGTACTTTTTTTATTAAAAATTTATATATTTATATCTGAATATATAGGTAGAAGAGTGAAAATCTAATACTTATGGATAAAAATTGGATTAATTTACCTCTAAACACACCTTGATATGCCAAGGGTTTGGAATAAATTATAGATTATGCAATTTCAAACCAACCAGTAGATGGTGGAATACAATTTTCATTTCCTAATGGTAAATTCGAGCAATGGTTTAATAGAATTAAAGTATATGATCATTTCATATTGAAATAGGTTCCTACTCTATATGTATGTTGGATTTGGCATGGTGAATCAAATGATATGGAAATTAAAAACCTTAAAATATAGTCAATGAAAAAAAAGTTCCCTTCTAGAGGATAATTCAGTTCATAATTTGATAAATTATGCATTTGGACTTATAGGATACAATGTACAAGATTTTAATAGATCAACAGAACCTTTATTTGAACCTGAGTAAGTTAGTCTTTCTCAAAACTTCTGGGACAAACAATTAGTTAAAAAGGAAAAATAAGACTCTATAAAGGGTATTCTAATTGTTTAAAGTTTTCGTTACTTATTAAGTTGTATAATATCAAGTGTCTCTATGGAATTACTAACAAATAAATATATATGATTTTAGAGTTGCTCCATGATACATTTAGTAAAGCTAATATCCATGCATCATTCTATGAGATGAAGAAAAACATCAACAAACTTATACTTGATTATAAAAAGATACATGAATGACCTAATGATTTCGTGATTTATTGGGTAGAAGAGTCTGATAAAGAAGAATTCATAATATGTCACGAAAGAATATGGAATTTAATGAATAACAATGAGAGTATAAATTAATGTAACCCTAGGAACAAACAAAAAAAGAAAACTCCTATGAAATTATGGTGTTATTTTCTTATGAAACCATGCTTTCAAAGAATATTCATGTCTTCTAAGACTTCATATAACCATAAGTGGAATACTTAGGATAGTAAAAATGATGGATTTATGATACATCCAAAAGATTTAATATCATTTAATGTGTTTGATTCATTAGATCCAAATTTTTATTTGGATACTAGGAAAGAATGTTTGGGACTAGATTTTGATGGTTGTACCCCTTTTGAAACATTATGTACTAATTATAGAATTTGGATATTTATTTTGATCCCCTATAATCTACCTCCGTGGATGTGTATGAAGAATAATTCCTTCATTATTTTAATTATTATTCCTGGAATGTAAATTCTGGGAAATGACATTGATGTATACCTTCAACCACTTATCAAAGAATTGTATGAATTATTAGATGATAGCATAGAAACATATGAATCTTCAATGATAAAACTATTCAAAATGTATGCTAATTTAATGTAAAAAATTAGCAACCTTCCAATACTAGGAAACTTTTTTGGTTGGAACACTCATACTTGTTTATCTTGTTCATTTTAAAATTTTGATTTTGAACCACAATGATTACCTCATAGTAGAAAATGGTGGTTTATGTGACATTGTAAATTTCATGATGCTTCTCATAAATTTAGGTTAAAAAACACACAATTCAATAAATATATTAAACTAAAAATGCCACATAAGGTGTTATCTAGTTCAGAAATCTTCAGAAAATTAATTTATATCCCTATAAAATTTGGAAAATGTAATCAGTTTAAAGAAGGGGGAAAGGGGTATGAGGTATAGTATCTAAATTAGCTGAAAAACAAAAATGGAATAAAATGAGTATATTTTTTAATCATTATAATGGAGAGTTTAGTTTGATAGATCATAATCATGATGTAATGCATATTGAGAAGATAGTATTTGATAATGTAATTTTTACATTGCTTAATGTGTAGGGAAAATTGAAGGATAACCTTAATGCTCATAAGGATTTAGAATTAATGAATACAAATCATGGTTTGTCAAAAAATTATATTGGTAAGTATCTTTTCTCTATTTTTACAGTGAAAAATCATGATAAAGAAGCATTCCGTCAAACATTAAAGAATGTAAAAGTTCTAGATGGATATTCGAGTAATATATCAAGGTTTTTTAACTTAAAACATCAAAAGTTACATGGATTGAAAATTAATGACTCACATATTCTTATGGAGTAGTTGTTTTCATTGTCATCTCATAATATATTACCTGAAAAAGTAACTACAGTCCAAGTTGATTTGTGTACCTTTTTCAGAGAGCTTTGTGGGAAAACTCTAAATCCAACTAAGTTTGATAAACATTAATAAAGAAATATGTTGACACTTTTTAATTTGGAGATGTTATTTACCCCTACATTATTCACAGTTACGATTCATTTAACTTTCCATTTGGTTCAAGAAGAAAAACTTGGTGGACCGACACACTATCAATGGATGTATATAATTGAGAGGTACTTTGATATTATTCTTATTTTCATTGGTGAATTTAATTTTACCAAATAATTATGTAAAGTTTTTCAATATGTTTCTTGTTTTCTTTCATCAGGTTATTAAGTCATTGGAAATCATATGTGAGGAATAAAGCTCAAATATAAGGCTCTATTGTTCAAGGTTAAATAGTCAAAGAGTGGTTGACCTTTTGTTCTATGTATTTGTATGGGATTGAGACTAGATTCAATCATGTTGGATTTGTTGATGACATCTCAGCTAATTATTTTTCTAAAAACAATTCATCAGTATTTCCAACTATTGGATGACCAATTGGAAAGGGGTTAAATTTTACCCTAACTGAATTGGAGTTTCTACAAGCAGATATATATGTCCTACTAAATAGACTTATTACATATACATTTATTGAAGAATTGTGATTACAAATAAAGAGGTGACTAAGGGGTTGATCTTGAAATGAGATGGAATTAAAAAAATATGTTAATAAGGATATTTCAAAATGGTTCTTCAATCGTGTAAGTATACAAATATATTCATATTAATGACATGTATTATATTTTCTATGTTAAAAGTAACACCTTATATCTTTATTTATAGATAATTAATGTTGATAATCAAGATGAAATATCAAATGATTTGAAGTTTTTGGCTCGAGGTCCTCTAATGAAGGCTAAGATATTTGATTCCCACAATATTCATGGCTTTAGGTTTTGTACAATTTATCCTAAAGAAGACTTGAAAACTCAAAATAGTGGTGTATTTACACTTGAAAAGATGGGATACTATAGAAAGATTATTGATATAATTGAATTAAACTATTATAGTCAACATTTAGTTTTCTTATTCAAATTAAAGTTAGTCAACATTGATAGGGGTATAATGAAAGATTCATTACATTTTAATTATCACAAATTATCTTTATTAATGCATACCAGTGATCATGTAGAGTATTACCCATTTATTTTGGATTCACAAGTGAAGATGGTGTATTATGTGGATGATGAGATACATGAAGGTTGGAGAGTTTTTGTAAACTTAGAGTAGAGAGACTTATATGATATGGGCAATGAAGTTCAATTAAAACATTGTGATAGTAAAACTCATCAACCAAAAAACATTAAATAGTTTTTTCACAATAACATTGAAACAATAGAACATTAAATAGAGGGTAAAAATGAAGCACTTTTCATAATGAAGGTTGATAACAATGAATACAATGAAGATGAAGATAATTAAATATATAAATTGGTAATAAAACTATATTTCAATTTCTCATTTATAAGTGTTTAGTACATATATACATTGTTCTTTTTTTCATTTTTTGTAAAAGAATATAAGTTTTTTAATTTATTATACATTTAATATATATAAACCATTTGAATTTTAGGAATGCTAAGAAAAAAATTCAAGATCCTAGCCGATCAACATCTCGGAGCACACCACCTCTACCATTAACTTTAGTTGATCTGATTGATTCTACTATACCTAAGACTTTTAGCGATCTAACAATTTCCCTATATGTTATTGATATCCCACTATTTGATTCACCTTTGGTGATGCAACAGTTGGTTACCCCTCCATCAAGTGGATATTGGTGAGTTAACATTTCTAGTATGTATGTCATTATACAAAAAACAATATATTTTATTAATTGTTTAATGAATTTTTCAAATAGATAAAGATAATAATATAATGGATATAAATATGAACATGGAATATGTATGGGACCCGAAGGAGTTGAAGATTATTATTCCATTTTATGAGATCGGAGTACATACCGGTGACACTGCCAAAATCTATAGACAGATTCTTAGGAAGCTTTCTTGTGAGATGGTGATATTTTCTATTAATTATAAATATTGGAGGAATATTCCTATATCTTGAAAAAATTAGGTCTTTGATAATCAATTAAAGGGAATATTAATTTAATATTCATTGATAACTAGTTTAAAATACCTAAGAAATACTTTATAATATACTTATAAAGTGTTATATTTTTTATTTCTACATGTTTCATCATTTTGATTTCCCTTGATCTATTTCCTAGCCATATAATATGAAAACTTTGTGCAAGAAATAGAGAGATTTTAAATGGGGGTTATGGAATTAATTTAATGACACATCGTTGAGATCACAACAGATGTATAAAAAAGTGCCTAAAGGCATTTCTCATGAGAAATGGAAGGTTTCTATCGATATTAACAGAGATGAATCTCAGGAGGTAATTGCATATTTTATAGTATCAAAATAACATAAACACAATAAAATTATAATTTTTATTAATTTTTCTATTTTTTGTTTTAATTATAAAAAAATACTATGAAGAATGAGAAACAAGTCATTACTCATATCGTTAGGTCTAAGGGTTTTTCAAGAAGAAAACAGTCTTGGTTTTTATTTTATCCATTATTATTTATATCATTTTATTATAATTCAAGATTTTTTTGACTTTTTAATATTTTCTTATAATGTATAATGAATTAGGACACTCTTTTTTTCGAACAACGATGTGGCTAATGTTCATAGAAAACTCGATGGTAGTTTTGTAAATGACCATACCAAAGAAAATGGAGTAATTACTTTTCATTACTATTTCATGTTTTTTCATTACTATAAAATAACAATAATGAAAAAATATATTATAAAAAACATCCTTAAACACAATTAAATGGGGGCCGACTACATGGATCAAATGATTCCAATTTGGAATCATTTGATCCATATAGCCAAACACAATTAATTGGGTTTAAGACTAGTTTGTTATAATTTATTTTTCATTATTCTATTTTTATAGTAATGAAATAACAATAAATCGTAATGAAAAATTACTAATTATATAATATTATGAAGTTCAGATAATTTAAAAAAACATTGTTAATTTTTTTATTAACGGGTTAAAATTAAAGAAGTATGAGATGTGAACCCTTCACAATCATCATCAGTTTCCTAGAATGATATAGTTACAACATTTTTAGGTAAGGAGCATCCTAAAAATTTATGGGGGATGGGTTCTAGGTATACTTAATTAGCTATATTTGGTAAGGCATCATCATAAGTTACTGGTACACCCAGTGGGGGTTTGATTAGTGTCATTGATCGAGAATCACAAATAAAAATTTCAAGGTTGAAATAAAAGGTGCAAGAAAAAGACTCTTATAAGAACACACAAGATCAGTGAAGGTCGCTAATGGAAAATGATATAGTTTCTATATTTTAGTGTATGACTGGCATTATCCCCAATGAAATTTCTGGCCTTATAGCTCATCCTACTGATTTAAATTCTAAATTGCATAGATCATTCACACATTTTCAAAAAACATGTTAAACTTACATAAATAACACTAAAATGAAACTTTTATACTGAAAACATGAACTTCATGTCATAGAGACCACATCATGTGGTAGATTGATGTGTGGTTGAATCCAACATGTCAAACATGAATTATGGATCATTATCTTAATGTTTGAAAACTATCAAAAACATTTTTTCTTGGTTTGGACTCAGTAAATAGTTTTTAAAGATACCAAAGCCTTTAAAATGTGTGTCAGGGGGTAAAAACTAGGAAAAAGAATTTGAATTTCTATGAAATCAGATTAAATATGATAGTTTATTGATTTATGAAATGTTGGAATTGACGACGCATCATTTTGTGTTACTTTTTTTCTGGGATGCCCGAAAATGTATTTTAGTGTTTTAAAACGTGAGTGTAATGGTAAAATCCTTAGAAAATGACCTGAGATTGATGTTAAATCATGATAAACAAATTTTTAATTATTTTTTATGTGTACACACACACAACATATCAATATTATGTGTGGTGTGGTCACAATGTCTTGGTAAATAGTTTTTAAAGCACCAAAGCCTTTAAAAACGTGTGCCAGGGGTTAAAATTAGGCAAACAATGTTAGATTTCCATGAAATCATATAAAAATAACTATATATTGTTTTTTGAAATATAGAAACTAACTACACATTATTCTGAGTTATAGTTTTCCAAGGATTTCCATTAACACATTTTTAGTGTTTCAAAATACTTAAACAAGCATATAACGGTCAAAACCATAGAAATACACTAATATTGATTTTAAATATTGGAAAACCACAGTTGTCTTATTTTTGACTTTTACATGCATAAACAATGTCAATATGATGTGTGGTGTGGTCAAAATGACTCAGTAAATAGTTTACAAAGGCCCCAATGCCTTAAAAAATGCGTGAAAGGGGTCAAGAATAAATAAATAGCTTCATATTACCATGAAATCATAGGAAACTCACCATATATTGATTAATGAAATTTAGTAACTAACAGAATGTCATTTTGAGTTATGGTTGGTTTGGGATGCCTGTAAACACATTTTTAGGGTTTTAAAACACTAAAACATGCATGTAATGGTCAGAACCATAATGAATGACCTCATATCGACATGAAATCATGTAAAAACTACTGTTGATTTATTTTTGAAATGTATGTGTAGAAAACACATCAATTATATTTTTTTTAGGTTGGAATGACAAAGAAAATAGTTTGTAAAGGCACCAAAGCCTTTAAAAACATGTGGTGAGGGGTCAAAACCAAGAAAACCACATCTGATTTCTATGAAATCAGAGAAAAATGACCATATATTTATTTTTGAAATATAGGAATCAATGAAATTTCATTCTAAGTTACGATTTTCCTAAGATTCCCATAAATGCATTTTTAGTGTTTTTAAACACAAAAAACGTGCATGTAACAATACAAACCCCAAAAGATGTCATATTGAAATAAAATAATGGTAAAAACTTCAATGTATTATTTGTAATGTTTATGCATAGAAAAAAACTCAATCTGGCACGTAGTGTAGTCTGAATGAATCAATAAACATTTATTAAAGGAACCAAAGCCTTAAAAAAAGTGTTTCGGGGATTAGAACAAGGAAAAAGATGTCATATTTTCATGAAATTAGTGTAAAATGATCACATATTTATTTTTGAAATATAGTAACTAATATAAATCCATTCGAAGTTACAGTTTGTCCGAGATCCCCGTAAACACATTTTTTATGTTTTAAAATAATAAAACATGAATGTAATGGTAAAAACCAAATAAAATGACCTCATATTGACATTAAATCATTGAAAATCAATCATTGAGTTATTTTTTATTTTTACGTGCACAAAAAAGATCAATTCGACATACAGTGTGGTCGAAATGACTTGCTAAATAGTTTTTAAAGGCAATAATTCTTTTAAAAACAAGTGTCAGGGGGGTCAAAACTAGGTAAGAAATTTCAAATTACCATGAAATAAAAGGAAAATGACCGTAGATTCATTATTTTAATTTAGGAACTAATAGAACATCACTTCAAGTTACGGTTTTTCCAGGAGGCCTATAAATTCATTTTTTAGTGTTTTAAAACACTGAAACATGTCTGTAATGGTAAAAGACATATCCAACGACCTCATATTGATGTGAAATTATAGTAAAACCACTGTTTTCATATTTTTTATGTGTAGACACCAAAAATTTCAATTCAATGTGTGGTTTGGTCAGAATTACCTGACACACAATTTTTAAAGGTACTAAATCCTTTAAAAACATGTATCAAGGAGTCAAAACCAGGAATATGTTTCATATTTCAATAAATTCAAAGTAAAATGACCATAGATTGATTTTTTAAATGTAGGAATTGATGGAACATCATTCCGATATACAGTTGTCCTAGGATGACTGTAAATTCATTTTTCATGTTTTAAAACACAAAAACTGGTGTGTAACAGTCATAACCATAGAAAACTACCCTAGATTAATGTGAAATCATAAGAAAAACATTGTTGAATTATTTTTTAAATATAGTTCATGATTCCATATCAATGTGTTCAAAAAAATTACTATGTAAATTTCTATCATACCACACGTCGATTTAAAAATTAATTAGTTTTTTATATACTTATACCTTGTCAGATTGAAGTGTTGAATCACATATTTAATAAGAACATTTTTGTTTTCAAAGTGTTCTGTATGATATATTATTTCTTTTATGTTATAATTTCTTCTATTTGATTAATAAATGTCAAATTTTATATGCGACATTCTGAATATTTTACATGTATTTTATCTTTCTCATTTCTTTTATTAAATGATATAGTTTTTGTTATAGGTGACACATGTCAATAGTAGGTTGAAGGTTGATCATTATGATCTATTTAATTCTTAAAAAGGATGTCATTATGGTTCTTAGTTTCTGTGGTATGTTTAAATTTTATCAATGATTCTACTATAATTATGATTTATTACGTTATGTTTTAATTTCTATCTCATTTTTTATTATATTTGATGAGGTGATTTAGTTATTTCTAGTTGATGATATGATGTGAAAGAAAATAGATGCGGTAGAGGTCATGGGATGGATGTATATTGGCCATGATTTTTTATTGTCAGGAAAATTTTACATGTATATATTGATGACTGAGGTATGGGTTGACTAAGGTTTTGAGTTGAATGAGGTTATGGTGAATGAGGTTATAGTGACTGTGGTTGTTGTTTTATGCATATATGACTTTTAATGTATGATGATGTATATATTATGGGTTTATTGTGTATTTTTGTTTTAGTTTATTGCATGTTAGAGTTTTTATATTTATATTTTAATATAATATATTAATAAAAAAATTAAAATTTTAGAAATATATTTAAGATTGGTTTATAATAACTGATGCTAAATATATTTCTTAAAATTATAATTAGAGATAGTTGATATTCACCATCGATTGACATAACTGCCACTAATGTATGTAGTGGTGGTTAGGTTCACTTTATCTATTTTATTTTTGTATTATTTTTCTTAAAAAACTGCTACTAAATAAAATTTGAACCACCGCTAAATGACCCAAAAATAAAACATAAAAAAACTACTGCTAAAAAATAATAACAGTCGCTAAATGATTGTTTCCTATGAAATACACTGTGGTTTTTGTTAATGCTGCTAAACAATTTAGCTGCAATTAAAACTGTTTCCAATATAAAAAAATTCCACTAATACCTCCATTTTTTTAGTAACTCCATGTATTATATTGATGTAAAACTAATTCATACACCTCATAAATGAATTATGGATTGTTTTCCTAAAGTATCAAAACAATATGAATGTGTTTCCTTGGTTTTTGAGTATATCACATGTGTTTTGAACTAAATGGATATTTTAAACTCAAAACACATAGTTTGAGTTATACCTATCATACAGTGCATCAGATTGAAGTGAGGTTTATTTCTACATGAAACAAATGAATTAAGGATTGTTTTCATAAAGTATCAAAACAATCTGAATGTGTTTTCGCATTTTTGAGTATGCGATCTATGTTTTGAACAAAAATGTCAATTTTAAATAAAAAGACACACATGGAGTCATACTGGTCACATTGTGCATTGGATTGACATGTGGTTGATTCCTATACATCAAAAATGAATTAAAGATCATTATCCTAAATTATCAACAAAATATAAATGTGTTTTCTTGGTTTGGAGTATGTCAAGTCTCTTTTTTACTAAAATGTCAATTTAAACTGAAGACATGCACTTTGAGTCATTGTGATCACATCATGTGTTAGTTTTATATGAGACTAATTCCTATATGTAAAAAATGTATTTTAAATGATTTTTAAAAAGTATTAGGACAATATGAGAGAATTTACTTGGTTTTTAGTGAGTAAAACACATTTTGAACTAGAATTTCAATATAAAACTGATAACATGAACATTGAGTCCTATCAAGCACATAATGCATTTGATTTAGGTGAGGCTAATTCATAAACATCACAAATGACTCATGGATCATTTTCCTAATGTATAAAAACAATACAAATGTTTTTGATCAGTTTTGAGTATGTGATGTGTGTTTTGAACTAAAATGTCAATTTAAAAAAAAACTCTTGGAGTCATACTAGTCACACCATGTGTCAGTTTGATGTGAGGTTGATTACTACACATCAAAAATGACTTATGGATAATTTTACTAAGGTATCAAAAAATAAAAAAATAATTATCTATTTTGATTATTTCAGATGACTTTTTTACTAAAAGTCAATTTAAACTAAAAACACGCTCTTTGAGTCAAACCAGTCACATCTTGTGTCAGTTTGACATGAGACTAATCCATATATGTCAAAATTGACTTCTGAATCTTTTTCCTAATGTATCAAGACATTATAAGCACATTTTCTTGGTTTTTAGTGAGTGAAACATGTTTTGAACTAAAATGTCAATTTTAAACTGATGACAAACACTTTGAGTCATACTAAGAACATTGTGTATTAGATTGAGGTGTGGCTAATTCATGCATGTAAAAAATTACTTAAGGATCATTATAATAAATTATAAAAAAATATAAATGATTTTTCTTGGTTCTGAGTATGTGACATGTGTTTTGAACTAAAATTTCAATTTTAAATAAAAAGACACACTTGGATTCATACCAGTCACAACATGTGTCTGATTGAAGTGTGATTGATTCCAATACATCATATATGACTTAAGGATCATTTTACTAACATATTAAAATAATAAAAATGTTTTTTATTTGTTTTGAGTATGTTATGAGTCTTTTTTTACTAAAATTTCAATTTAAAATGAAAACATACATTTCGAGGCATACCGGTCACATCGTGTGTCGGTTTGACAATGTAACGCCCCGACCCCAGCTACCCAGAGTCGGTGCATTACTTCGTAACATTTGCATGATCACAAGAAAGATCAAAACTCGAAAGACCGATTGGTTTAGTAGCCTTGGAAACACTAGATATATTTCATAAGTTTTACATTACATCATAAAATGAAAAACTACTACAACAATATAATGTTTCCACAGTCTACACTATAATCCCCTCATAATATCCCTGCAGGTCATTCATAACTTACATCTTCACTTCCTGGGAAAAATAAAACATAGAAAAGGGGTGAGCTCAAATGCCCAGTAAGGATAACAATATAGCGGAAACTTTCATAAATAAGAATAAACATTTAAGGCAATGTATAACTAAAACAAAAGCCTTTTAAACATGAACTTTCAACATGGTATGGCAAAAATAAAATGAAATAATGCCATTTAATTATTCACATGGATATTCTACTAATCGAATAATCACATGCAAAAATCAATAACCACTTTCATAATGTTGGAATGCATAATGCCAGACTATCATAACCACATAGCCAAGGCCTCGTGCCAAGACTACAAATAAGATTTTGTCAAGGCCTTGTGCCAAGACACTAGTTTGTCTCATGAGACCTACCGATGCATCGAGGAGCTATAGCGGGCTCCACCCGTCACTTATTAAGTCCAATGCATTCCCATATGAAAAGGTTTAAACATAACATAAACATTCGTATTAAAACTAGCATACGAAATGTCAATAATTTCACCATAAACTATGAATGGTATAAAAATAGCACATCCACAGTCAAACATATCACAAAACCTTAAATACAATATAGAAGTTTTGTATCATAATAAATCAACTTCAAATAAGCATAAAATCCGTTGAAGGATGTTGACATAGATGAAATCAAAACACTTTTTAGAGAAATATCTCTTTCTATTTTTGAAATCATTTAAGAGCCATATAAAATAAAACATTTTCTTGAAAATATTCTTATAAGCTTTTAAGGGAAGCTTTGACGATTTTATAACGGCGGAAAATAACCGCACCCGCCGTATAAGTAAAAAAAAACATTCTTATCTTAATTCGGTCGAAAAGGTTAAAAAGGACCTTGTTTTGAAAACGACGGAAAGATTCCTTTATAAACCTCTTACAAAAAGTCAAACAAGGGTATAAATGAATTTAACCCATATTCTTGTAAATAATAAATATGTTTTGAAATACATTTCGAAGAAACATGGATGTGGATGATAAAGAAATCCCAGTAGATTATTACGTATAAACAACCTCGGATAATGAAGAGATTGTGAAATAACCCTTACCTTGTACTTTTCCTTGGTTGGGGTAGGTTAACCTCCTGTATAATGGTGAAATAATTGTTATTAAATTATACAAGAATCATATACATTAATATGATATCATATATGATCTTTTAATGTTGCTTTATTAATAATATCTTAGTATTATCGTCGTTTCGGGTGATAACCGATTCGTTCTTTTTAAATGTTTGGTTACGTAAGACATGTTTGTAATGGATAGATTATATCTTATTCATAATCAGAATGATATTAACATTATTTTTAACCCTAAAAAGAGAATAATACTTGAATGGATACGATGGAGAATGAATCTCATCGCGTTCGTGGAGACGGTAGTCCGTACGTACGCACGAACGCAACTTCCATTTAATTTTTATTTTAAAAGAATCGAATCCAAATGATACTTAGGTATATTACTATTACAGTATAATAGAATATTTTATATATGTTACTTAAGTTCATTAACACCATCCTTTATACGTTCCATGTGTGGTATGAACGAGTCATATCATTTTAAGGGGGCGGTAGTCCGCACTTCCTCAAATGAAATTATCGTATGTATATACAACATGAAACGAATAATGGTATGAAATAAAATGGAATTACAGAAGCTTATATATAAAATATATATCATTAATATCATATTTAATTACAGTGCCATCATAATGGCCACCATGAGAGGCGGTAAGATGTATTTGAACAATCATCGTTTCGTGAGGCGTTAGTTTGCCATCCACAGAAACATTATGTTCATCATCCATTAGATGGAGTTGTGTGTATGTGTAGTTTGAATCCTTCTTATAACAACATCCTAGTATATTGAGGATACTGGTGTTGTTACAAAAGAAAGGAAATAAAAATAGTTTGGGGGTTGGAGAAGCAAAATAAATGAAAATAATTTAAGAGAAATCGTTACCTTTAATTTAGGTAACTCACTTTGGTTGGAACCAAAGGACTTATTGAAATGCTTTCTGCCTAAGGGGAAGCTTCAAGGATGAGGAGAGGGATGTGGGGAGCTTAGTTGGGCAGAGTTTGGACGAGCCAAGTGGCTTGAGAGGTGTGAGGAATGAGTAGAAGTGGTCTCCTTTTATAAGGGAGAGGAGGGGTTCTTTAGGAAAGAGTGAAAGTATTACTTTATAATATAATTATATTCGGTTTATAATGGTCCAAAAATCATTGAGGTCGAAGATAAGATGACTCATATTCTAAATAACATCAACCAATAAGAATTGGACAGGTTTTAGATAATATTTTAATCATTATAATCTTATTTATTTAAATGATTTATTAATGAGGTAAACATTGCATCATTATTGTGTCATTAATAATTTAACTTATTTGATGTCTAAAAATTATAAATAAAATATCATTATGTAGGAAATCTTTTTAGCTTTCTAATGAATATTTATAATCGAAAATCCAACATGTATAACCCTATGTAAAAATTTGTTCTTCTAAAAGATGTAAGCTTATGCCATTTTTATTTTTATTTTAACTTTATTAATATAAAGTGTCCCTACCACATACAAGTGGCTCCAAGGGGTCCCCAAATTGACCCAAGGATGCTCATGGTCGGGTATGTGTCCACCAATAAGGTTAGGACATGTCTTAGGTTAATTTTGTATTATTATAATATTATTTTTTAACCCTTATTTACCGGATTTACCCTTAACCATGGTAAATAAAATATTTACCACAGTAATTATTCAAAATGTCTAAAAATAAAAGTTACCTATTTACACAATTTGGACATCCTGATTCCAAATATGGAATCCATTTTTCTAAATTCAAAACACAGAAGTGGCAGAAATTAATTTAAAATTAATTCTCGCTGTCAAAACAAAAAGCGTGTTTTTTAAGAGGTAATAACTATCAAAAGATTGACACTTGTTTATGTTCGGTTTAATTGTAAAATTATGTCCAATGACCAACATTATATTAAATGGTAAAAATATATTCTAAATATACTTTAAAACCACTCAAATTCATAATTTATCACTATTAATTATTTTGATTAAAAAAGTTGTTTTTAATTAAAATTTAGTAATTTTCACTATTCATCAAAATATAAAAGTTATCCGAAAAGTACCAAAATTTCACCCTAGGATAATTTCAATATTCCGAATCCAAAAATGAATTCCATTTTGAAATATAAAATATATATGATTTCAAAAAGTAGGTATTACTATTCACAACGACTAGTTTAATTAGTTGTGGTGTGTGTTAGAACTCGAGGTTGCGTACAACACACGCTATCGCATTATTCGAAGGGAAACGTACCGTAGAAGCTTGGGGTGTTACATTCTCCCCTCCTTCAAATAATTGCGTCCTCGCAATTTCTAGGGTATTACTGCATAAAAATACTCAGGTGGTTCTTCATCATAAGTTCCTCGGGTTCCCACGTTGCCTCTTCCATCTTATGATTTCTCCACAAAACTTTTACCAGACGCGTCGTCCGGTTTCTTAGCACTTGTTCTCTCGTATCAAGAATCCTGACAGGCTCTTCACAATAAGACAGATCGGGTTCCAGTTCTAATTCCTCATAGGTGAGTACATGCGTTGGGTCAGGCATGTATTTCCTCAACAGAGATACGTGGAACACATCGTGAACTTTGGAGAGACTTGGCAGCATTGCCAATCGGTAAGCTACAACCCCAATTCGTTCTAGAATTTTGAAAGGTCCGATGTACCTGGGACTCAATTTACCTTTCTTACCAAAACGTATGACTCCCTTCCACGGAGATACCTTCAGGAAAACATGATCATTGACTTGAAATTCCAAATCCTTCCTTCGATTATCGGCATAGCTCTTCTGCCTACTTTGAGCTGCTTTGATGTGATTTTGGATTACTTTCACCTTTTCCACCGTTTCCTCCACCAGTTCTGAACCTACAAGTTTTCTTTCACCAACGTCATCCCAACAGGTTGGTGTACGACATCTCTTTCCGTATAACGCTTCATATGGTGCCATCTGAATACTCGAATGGAAGCTATTGTTATAGGAAAATTCTACCAGTGGTAAATATTGATCCCACATACCCTGAAAGTCAAGGGAGCAAGATCTCAACATGTCTTCTAAGGTCTGAATGGTCCGTTCTGATTGTCCATCTGTCTGAGGGTGGTAAGCAGTGCTCAAATGAAGTTCAGTATCCAGGGATTTCTGAAGACTTTTCCAGAATCTTGAAGTAAAACGGGGATCACGATCAGAAACAATCGATAGGGGTACTCCATGAAGTCTCACAACTTCATTAATATATAGTCTTGCTAGACGTTCCAGGGGTAGATCTTCTCTTATAGCAAGAAAATGTGCTGACTTGGTAAGACGATCAACAATAACCCATATTGCATCGTTCCTTCTAGGAGTCTTTGGTAGCCCCATGACAAAGTCCATCGTAATATTGTCCCATTTCCACTCCGGTATGGGAAGAGGTTGCATGACTCCTCCAGGCTGTTGCCTTCCAGCTTTCACTTGTTGACAAACCATACATCTTGACACAAAATCAGCAATCTCCCTCTTCATGTTGTCCCACCAAAAATGTTCCTTCAAATCTCTATACATTTTGGTGCTCCCAGGGTGTATAGAGAAATTGGAACTATGAGCGTCATCCAGCAATTCCCTTTTTAGATCAGGTATATTGGGAACACAAAGTCTCTTCCCGAATTTCAAAATTCCATCTTCATACACAAAGTCTCTCAATCTCCCATCATTCACAGCTTTAATCTTCTTTTGAAATTCTTCATCATCGGTCTGGGAACTCTTAATCCTTTCTAGTAAAGATGTTTTGGCAACTATTTGAAAAAGCATTGATGTTTCACCTTCCCTGGTTATTCCCATGTCCATCTTCACTAGATCCATGAAAATTGGATCCCTTTCAATTCTCATCATGTTCAAAACACCATGGTCTTTTCTGCTCAAAGCATCTGCCACCTTGTTTGCTTTCCCCGGGTGGTAGTGTATCGTGCAATCATAATCCTTGAGTAATTCAAGCCATCTCCTTTGCCTCATGTTGAGTTCTTTTTGTGAGAAAATATACTTCAAACTCTTGTGATCAGTATAAATCTCACATTTTTCACCATAGAGGTAGTGCCTCCATATCTTCAAAGCAAAGATCACAGCTGCTAACTCAAGATCATGAGTAGGATAGTTTTGTTCATGAATTTTCAACTGTCGTGATGCATAGGCAATAACTCTATCATTCTACATAAGGACACAGCCAAGTCCTTTCTTCGATGCATCACTATAAATAACGAACCCATCATTCCCTGATGGTAGAGTCAATATAGGAGCATTGACTAATCTTCTCTTCAGTTCTTCGAAACATTCTTCACACTCTTTTGTCCAAACAAATTTAACCCCTTTACGTGTGAGCTTCGTTAATGGGTTAGCCAATCGGGCAAAATTCTGGACGAAACGTCGATAATAACCTTCCAGACCAATAAAACTGC
The DNA here is from genome assembly GCA_963277665.1 of Viscum album. NCBI lineage: Eukaryota > Viridiplantae > Streptophyta > Magnoliopsida > Santalales > Viscaceae > Viscum > Viscum album. The sequence continues at coordinate 1,076,201,122 of OY728145.1, read as the reverse complement.
GTACCTCAGTTATACTCGTAGGTGCTGGCCATTCTTGGATTGCCTTGGTCTTAGAAGGATCAACAGAGATCCCATCTTTTGAGACAATATGGCCAAGAAAAGAAATCTCCTGAAGCCAGAATTCACACTTGCTAAACTTCCCATATAATTCATGCCTCCTCAGAGTCTTCAAGATAATGCGCAAGTGATTTTCATGATCTTCGTAGGTTTTGGAGTATACCAAGATATCATCAATAAATACCACCACAAATTCATCGAGATACTCCTTGAAAACTCTATTCATTAGATCCATGAATACAGAGGGTGCATTAGTCAATCCAAACGGCATTACAGTAAACTCGTAATGCCCGTACCTGGTTCGAAATGCTGTTTTCGGAATGTCTTCCTTCTTCACACACAACTGATGGTATCCAGATCGAAGGTCAATCTTTGAAAAGTATTGAGCACCATGCAGTTGGTCAAATAAATCATCAATACGAGGTAGGGGATACTTGTTCTTTATCGTTATAGCATTGATCTCCCTGTAGTCGATACATAACCTCATAGATCCATCTTTCTTTTTAACAAAAAGAACAGGGGCTCCCCATGGAGAAACACTAGGGAGAATAAATCCCTTATTACTCAATTCCTCTAGTTGTTTCTTTAGTTCGACTAACTCTACAGTGGCCATTCTATAAGGGGTTTTCGATATAGGCCTTGATCCAGGAATCAAATCAATGGAAAACTCAACTTCTCGTTCTGGAGGATGACCAGGTAAATCTTCCGGAAATACATCTACAAATTCTTTCACAACAGGTACATCCTCTATTTGAACATTCCTTTCCTCACCGACAGTTATTTCATTCTCTTCCTCCCCAATAATTGAATTAAGTTGAGCTACTGGGGGTGGATCTAAATAAGAATTAGGTGGTGACGATTCTGCTCTAAAAATAAGGTGCTCCTTATCATTATCATCAAGAATCATAACCTCTTTCTTCTTACAATAAATCTTCGCATCATAGTCCGAAAGCCAGTCCATACTGAGGATTATATCAAACTCAATCATAGGTATGACGATGAAATCAGCAGATAAAGAAAATTTATGTGCTCTAATGGGGACTGATTCACAAAACTTTGTTGCAATGATACTTCCCTTAGGAGTTTTAACTGACAACTCCCTTATTAAATCAAATTGGAAATATCTAATTTTCTTAGCAAACTGGGAAGATATGAAACAATGCGATGATCCAGAATCAAATAATGCATTTGCTAAACTTGAGGAAACCATTAAATTACCTGCCACCACGTCTTTTGGAGCTTCTACCTCAGCAGTAGTGATAGCATAAGCCTGGCCTTGATCCCTTGGCCTTTTCTGAGGTAAGTTCTCCTGACGCTTAGGACATGCATTTGCATAATGCCCCATCTCCCTGCAATTGTAGCACTGAAAGTTGGTAGCTTCCTTCTTCCCCTTGCAATCATGAGCTTGGTGGCCTTTTTCACCACACTTGTAACAGACTCCCATTCCCTTCAGGCAAGCACCGGGGTGTTTCTTCCCGCATTTACCACAAGATGGATATTCAACCTTTCCCTTCTTCCCCTTATTCCCATTCCCAGATTGATCAGCAGGTCTCTTCTTCTCTTGCTTTTCTTTAAAGTCATAAGACTTAGAGAATTCCTTTTCGGTCTTGATAGCACATGAGACAATGTCTTCGTACGATGAAAAGGATTGTGAGACTAACGCTCGACGGAGAAATGGTTTTAACCCATCAAAGAAACGATCAATCTTACTTCTTGGGTTACGAATATAATCACCAGCGTACCTCGCTAACCTTGTAAAGTTAGCCTCATACTTTGTGACATTCTCATCCTCCTTTTGTCTCAGACTCAGAAATTGCCTTTCCATATCTGCTCGATGGTCGCGAGGGAAGTATTTTTCTAAAAACAGATATTTGAACTCCCTCCATTCCATATTTGATACTTCATCGTCTTCCTTCGTATTTTGAATCAATGACCACCATTGATCAGCATCTCCAGTGAGGCGGTAAACTGCCATGATAACTTTTTCCCTTTCACTGCTCCCCAAAGCCTGAAATATTTTCTCTAGGGAAAATATCCATTGCTCAGCTACTAAGGGATTTGTATTCCCATTGAACGTTGGTTGTTGTTTCCTCATGAATCGATCTAACATTGATCCTCCACGCTGCGGATTAGGGTGCTCCATACGGGTAAGGTTATTATTCATAACCGGAGTAAGTTGTCCCAGTATGGTGATTAGCTGATCAGCACCAGTTACATCACCAGCCCCACTATAATTATCTTGAGCAGGAGGGCAATCCCTACATGGAGTGCGTGCATTGATACGGTTTCCATTTCTTCCACTAGGCGCCATTTCTAAACAATGGCATAAACTAGATCAGTTTATGAATCAAAATACATAATCCCATACTTATAAAACACTTAACATAAATTGAACTATTTATGGATATAATCCATAATCATAAAAATGTTTTCTTTGAGGAAGTATATACTCATAAACCCTTCATAATGATTTGTAAAGAAAATGAGAGTTATCCTAAGCATATCCTCCGGGAGTGTCGTAACCAAGAGTGCAGCAAGGCCCGTTGTCGTGCACCAGTTCCCGTTCGAGTCTAGCTCAAAGCGGTGTTTTCGAGTTTTACCCCTAGGTACATCTGTGCCAGAGCCGCCTCTACCTGCTCGTATCCAGACAGGGATGTATTGCTCGGAAAACTCACAAAATCTCTACAATACCAAAATTCTAGTAAGTTCTTCTATACTAATCCTCAAAGTTCATCTTAGGTCTACGTGCTCTAATCAGAGTTTATCTAAATCTAGCTTCCAAGGTTTGTACTAAACTTCCTCTGATACCAACTGTAACGCCCCGACCCCAGCTACCCAGAGTCGGTGCATTACTTCGTAACATTTGCATGATCACAAGAAAGATCAAAACTCAAAAGACCGATTGGTTTAGTAGCCTTGGAAACACTAGATATATTTCATAAGTTTTACATTACATCATAAAATGAAAAACTACTACAACAATATAATGTTTCCACAGTCCACACTATAATCCCCTCATAATATCCCTGCAGGTCATTCATAACTTACATCTTCACTTCCTGGGAAAAATAAAACATAGAAAAGGGGTGAGCTCAAATGCCCAGTAAGGATAACAATATAGCGGAAACTTTCATAAATAAGAATAAACATTTAAGGAAATGTATAACTAAAACAAAAGCCTTTTAAACATGAACTTTCAACATGGTATGGCAAAAATAAAATGAAATAATGCCATTTAATTATTCACATGGATATTCTACTAATCGAATAATCACATGAAAAAATCAATAACCACTTTCATAATGTTGGAATGCATAATGCCAAACTATCATAACCACATAGCCAAGGCCTCGTGCCAAGACTACAAATAAGATTTTGTCAAGGCCTTGTGCCAAGACACTAGTTTGTCTCATGAGACCTACCGATGCATCGAGGAGCTATAGCGGGCTCCACCCGTCACTTATTAAGTCCAATGCATTCCCATATGAAAAGGTTTAAACATAACATAAACATTCGTATTAAAACTAGCATACGAAATGTCAATAATTTCACCATAAACTATGAATGGTATAAAAATATCACATCCACAGTCAAACATATCACAAAACCTTAAATACAATATAGAAGTTTTGTATCATAATAAATCAACTTCAAATAAGCATAAAATCCGTCGAAGGATGTTGACATAGATGAAATCAAAACACTTTTTAGAGAAATATCTCTTTCTATTTTTGAAATCATTTAAGATCCATATAAAATAAAACATTTTCTTGAAAATATTCTTATAAGCTTGTAAGGGAAGCTTTGACGATTTTATAACGGCGGAAAATAACCGCACCCGCCGTATAAGTAAAAAAAACATTCTTATCTTAATTCTGTCGAAAAGGTTAAAAAGGACCTTGTTTTGAAAACGACGGAAAGATTCCTTTATAAACCTCTTACAAAAATTCAAACAAGGGTATAAATGAATTTAACCCATATTCTTGTAAATAATAAATATGTTTTGAAATACATTTCGAAGAAACATGGATGTGGATGATAAAGAAATCCCAGTATATTATTACGTATAAACAACCTCGGATAATGAAGAGATTGTGAAATAACCCTTACCTTGTACTTTTCCTTGGTTGGGGTAGGTTAACCTACTGTATAATGGTGAAATAATTGTTATTAAATTATACAAGAATCATATACATTAATATGATATCATATATGATCTTTTAATGTTGCTTTATTAATAATATCTTAGTATTATCGTCGTTTCGGGTGATAACCGATTCGTTCTTTTTAAATGTTTGGTTACGTAAGACATGTTTGTAATGGATAGATTATATCTTATTCATAATCAGAATGATATTAAAATTATTTTTAACCCTAAAAAGAGAATAATACTTGAATGGATACGATGGAGAATGAATCTCATCGCGTTCGTGGAGACGGTAGTCCGTACGTACGCACGAACGCAACTTCCATTTAATTTTTATTTTAAAAGAATCGAATCCAAATGATACTTAGGTATATTACTATTACAGTATAATAGAATATTTTATATATGTTACTTAAGTTCATTAACACCATCCTTTATACGTTCCATGTGTGGTATGAACGAGTCATATCATTTTAAGGGGGCGGTAGTCCGCACTTCCTCAAATGAAATTATCGTATGTATATACAACATGAAACGAATAATGGTATGAAATAAAATGGAATTACAGAAGCTTATATATAAAATATATATCATTAATATCATATTTAATTATAGTGCCATCATAATGGCCACCATGAGAGGCGGTAAGATGTATTTGAACAATCATCGTTTCGTGAGGCGTTAGTTTGCCATCCACAGAAACATTATGTTCATCATCCCTTAGATGGAGTTGTGTGTATGTGTAGTTTGAATCCTTCTTATAACAACATCCTAGTATATTGAGGATACTGGTTTTGTTACAAAAGAAAGGAAATAAAAATAGTTTGGGGGTTGGAGAAGCAAAATAAATGAAAATAATTTAAGAGAAATCGTTACCTTTAATTTAGGTAACTCACTTTGGTTGGAACCAAAGGACTTCTTGAAATGCTTTCTGCCTAAGGGGAAGCTTCAAGGAGGAGGAGAGGGATGTGGGGAGCTTAGTTGGGCAGAGTTTGGACGAGCCAAGTGGCTTGAGAGGTGTGAGGAATGAGTAGAAGTGGTCTCCTTTTATAAGGGAGAGGAGGGGTTCTTTAGGAAAGAGTGAAAGTATTACTTTATAATATAATTATATTCGGTTTATAATGGTCCAAAAATCATTGAGGTCGAAGATAAGATGACTCATATTCTAAATAACATCAACCAATAAGAATTGGACAGGTTTTAGATAATATTTTAATCATTATAATCTTATTTATTTAAATGATTTATTAATGAGGTAAACATTGCATCATTATTGTGTCATTAATAATTTAACTTATTTGATGTCTAAAAATTATAAATAAAATATCATTATGTAGGAAATCTTTTTAGCTTTCTAATGAATATTTATAATCGAAAATCCAACATGTATAACCCTATGTAAAAATTTGTTCTTCTAAAAGATGTAAGCTTATGCCATTTTTATTTTTATTTTAACTTTATTAATATAAAGTGTCCCTACCACATACAAGTGGCTCCAAGGGGTCCCCAAATTGACCCAAGGATGCTCATGGTCGGGTATGTGTCCACCAATAAGGTTAGGACACGTTTTAGGTTAATTTTGTATTATTATAATATTATTTTTTAACCCTTATTTACCGGATTTACCCTTAACCATGGTAAATAAAATATTTACCACAGTAATTATTCAAAATGTCTAAAAATAAAAGTTACCTATTTACACAATTTGGACATCCTGATTCCAAATATGGAATCCATTTTTCTAAATTCAAAACACAGAAGTGGCAGAAATTAATTTAAAAGTAATTCCCGCTGTCAAAACAAAAAGCGTGTTTTTTAAGAGGTAATAACTATCAAAAGATTGACACTTGTTTATGTTCGGTTTAATTGTAAAATTATGTCCAATGACCAACATTATATTAAATGGTAAAAATATATTCTAAATATACTTTAAAACCACTCAAATTCATAATTTATCACTATTAATTATTTTGATTAAAAAAGTTGTTTTTAATTAAAATTTAGTAATTTTCACTATTCATCAAAATATAAAAGTTATCCGAAAAGTACCAAAATTTCACCCTAGGATAATTTCAATATTCCGAATCCAAAAATGAAGTCCATTTTGAAATATAAAATATATATGATTTCAAAAAGTAGGTATTACTATTCACAACGACTAGTTTAATTAGTTGTGGTGTGTGTTAGAACTCGAGGTTGCGTACAACACACGCTATCGCATTATTCGAAGGGAAACGTACCGTAGAAGCTTGGGGTGTTACAGAAAATATACTGATTATTACCTATCAAAAATGACTTATGAATCATTTTCATAAAGTATCAATACAATCCAAATTTTTTTGATTGGTTTTAATTTATTGACACATGTTTTTTTACTAAAATGTCAATTTAAAACAAATAACAGACACTTTGAGTCATACCGAGCACACTGTATATCAAATTAAGGTGTGGATAATTCTTACATGTAACAAATAACTTTTGGATAATTTTCCAAAAGTATAAAAAAATCAAATGTGTTTTATAAGGTTTTAGTATGTGACAATAGTTTTGAACTAAAATTTCAATTTTAAATAAAAAGACACACTTTCAGTTATATCAGTCACATCATGTATTAGAATGAAGTGAGGATAATTCATACACATTAAAAATTACTTATGAGTCATTTTCCTAAAGTGTTGAAGAAATATGAATGTGTTTTATCAGTTTTGAATATGTAGCATGTGTTTTGAATTAAAATATCAATTTAAAACTAAAAAAATATACTTTGAGTCATACTAGGCATACCATGTATCAGATTAAGGTATAGTTGATTTCTACACCTCACACTGTGTCTTTTTATTCTTCAATTCATTAATCATTTAGAGTTATATAACAATATTTCTATTTCATAACATAGAATATTTAATTCATTGTAGAATAAAAATAAAAGTACATCATCATGAGGGTATCATCCTTGGTGATTGAAAGGTCAAAGTATGTTATTGCATCATCCTTATTGAAGTCTTTATCTATAATTATTTTTTCTACAGTCATTTTGTGATATTAATATAGCACAAAATTATCACAGTAAAAACAATTATATATGAGATCATTCCTTCATGATCTTTCTAAAAATTAAAAAAATAAATATCAGATAAAAATGATTAGGAAATTAACTAAAAATTTAGATAAAATGATGATAGAATTAACTAAATAAGCAGTCGAAATTCACCTCTTCATGATATCTATATACATTTTGACACCATGTATTCTTCTCATTAATTTCTAAAACAAATTGTTCTCGCTTTTGAATATGAAGGTTATCAATAGTCCTAGTAGTACTAGAAAAATATAAATAGAAAAATGATTAACTGATATTTTAAATTAAAATTTAATTATTATAAAAAATACCTCTTCAGGGATGCTAAATATTCATGGAATATGATATATTTCCTAAATTTTAAAATATAATAACCAAAATCTTTAACATTAGTTTGTTTCAGAAACTGAAGAAACAATGAGAAAAATAAGTAATTTTTTATATATGTTTTGATAGTGAAATTTTATCATATATATGCTCATACTTATCCACTTGTAGAAGTCGATAGGAAACTTGTGCTTATGGATTGTCCTCATGACCTAATTTTGATGATATTTAAACATTTCCAAATAATAAAAACTAAATAAAACATAATATAAAATGTATAACTTGAATTTTATTAGAAAAATGTTTCTTATAACATCTTAAAAATTGATAAACATCATCATTTCTAGTTGGTTAATTGGGTATCCATGCATTGAATCTTGAAAACAATTCTTTGTATTATCCATATTGATTGCAATGAGTAACAAATACTACCTGAAAAGAAAAATTAATAAGTAATTAATGGAATTAAAATATATTTTATATGATTAAATTTTATTATTTTACCCTTGCAACATGGGTATTAATAAGGTCTATCAATTGTAAGTTTTTTTCAAGTATTGCACCCATTTTTCCGCTATTACTTTATTTTGCTTTGGTTTTAATGAGAATAGTTGTGTAGAAGTGATGTGAGGACTAATGAGTCTAAATTTATATTCATAGGTTTTCCCTAAAAATATTATTGATATATACACCTAAAAAAATATGAATAGTATTCTATCATAATTAATATAATAGATCAGTTATTGGAAAAAAAATCTTGACAAAAGAACTCATGTATACATTTACTACTAAGACTCTTAGCCATTAATTCTTGAGTATTTTTTTTCATTCTCAATACCAATATAGTATGTATTTTCCTCTCCATATGTATATTCTTAAAAATAAATTATGGTAGTACCACCACTTTTTAATGTTGTATCTACATGATACTTTAATTTTAGTAAATTCTGAAGTTGAACTGGCAGGGTAAAGGTACTTTCTGAAGATGTTTAAATTGGTTAGTTGATCCTTTATATCATTTTGATTTTACTTTATGTTTCACCCCATCCCTTTCTTCATCTATAATAAAATTCATCAATTCATGAATTATTTCATTACTTTTTAAAAAAATTGCGTAAAAATAATTTGGAAAGGAATACCTCTATGTCAATATGTATTTTTACAAGATCAAATGAACATGTTATGAAGGTTCTAATAGAAATATTGACCATATGAACATCCATATCATCAAGTGGAATAGCTATCTCAATGCTCATCTCATGATCTAAATGAGTCCCCACTCTCACATGAACAATTAGAAGTTTTGTGTGTGTAAAATATCTCTTTTGGTATTGTACATGGTACCCTTCACAATGAGGTGATGGGTGGATGCTGATTGATATAAATATCAATCATTTTCACTCAATAGAATATCAGTAAAATAATGGTATTAGTGTCTTATTGATTAAAGGTTCACAGAAAAAATTATGATAAAATTGATTACCACTTCTAAGAAATCCATTTTAGGGGAATGCATCACCTCAAAGCTAGTGGGGTGCAAGGGGATATTCACGTAGTGGTTGTTATTGTGTTGTTTGTTCTCTTTGATTCATTCCCATAACATTTTCTAACAAATAATACTTCCAATTATGTTTTCCTTTTAGAGTAGCTAATTCTACCTTCATGTCTTCCATTTTCTTATATGTATACCCCTATTCATTTATTTTATCAAAATATGTTCGGGGTGACACCCAAAAACCCACACCTCTGATGTGGCCATACTATTCTGGCCACTTCAAGGCCACTGATAGTAGTTGTTCATCAGGTACACATGATGATGATTATTCTGTCTAATCCAAATAAAAAATATAGATAAATAATTCATCATTGTTTTGTAAAAATGATTTAAATAAAAAAAATATGTGATACTTACACATTCTTCCAACACTTTTTGTGTGTTTTCATATATTAGTATCTCGTCATTATTTACACGACCTTACATCTATAGAACATGATTTGGGATGGAAGTGGATTTGAATTTGGATTCATGAATCTATATATAAACAAAGGAACATAATTATATTGTTGTTTTATGCCACATAAAAATACATACCATTTTTTCTAGTGAAGCGTACCCCATCCCCGATTTACAGTAGGGATATATTGGTTTTGTTGCACATTGATTATTTTTAGAACTTATTTTCTATTTCATAAATTAACAATTCTTAATCGAAGTGATTAATACACATATTTACAAGAAATTTATTACCAATCAATATATACTTAAAAAGTTGTCTCATCATGATGACCAATAAACACATTTCTTATTTTTTTGGTTTATTAGGTGTGTATACATATGTGGTGGGTGAGATTTTATTTTCCATTCAACATATTTCAGGTGATACATCATTAGAATTATATGAAATCATCTAAGAGGCTTTCCAGTAAGCATTAATACAAATTTCATTCAATATTAGTCTACTATAAATGCACTCATCAAGGGATAATAAAGATTAAATCAATATTATATCATTTTTTCATTTTGTAAAATAGAGAAAGTATATAATAATGTTACCCTAATATATTCCAAATTTAGTGCCTCAATAATGGTCACAAAATTTTTCCATGAACCTATATCAACTAGTATAGGAATTTGAGTGGTGATCCCAATGTCACTACTGAACATGGACTTGTTAGGGTTAACCGAATAATTGCAAGCATTCCATAAAAACTCAAATTTGATTCCTTTGTCTCTCACATTCATATTTTTTGTTAACACCACCATGCTACAATGAACCTATTTTTTTGGGACACTGGTTTTACACTATTTACCATTTCTTTGGCTTCAACATCATTAATATGTTGTTTATCTTGATTGGTAGCATTGGTATGTGGAAAAGTTTTTTGTTCCCCTGTATTGGAATTATTAGCATGTTGAGAATCATATTGTCCCTCGAGATTGGGAGCACCATCATATGAAAAATTTATTATCTATAAAAGTGGTTGAACATTTAATTTAGATTACATAAATATAGTATTGAAAATATAAAAATATGAGGTAACCCAATGCATATTAAAAAATATAAAACCTAATTATTGAACTCACTTTTTTCAAAGGTTGAAAGGATTTTAGCCATCAACCAAGTATCCAAATACCCTAATTGTGTTATCCTATGAAATAAAAAACCCTATCTACATTGGTATTGTTTTGAAATAATTGTAACATCCCAATAAAAGGGTCGTCCATAGTTGATTTGGAATCTAACCCTTCAGTGGGTTTGGTTGATAACAAAATAACTGTCCATTTTCAATTTGTAGGATATGAACATAAAATAATTTTACTACTTATGATTCCATTATAAATAGTTAATATTTATAACCTTTATTACTAAATTCTACTTTCATGAATCCCAATTAATATATTTTAACTTCAATCTTGATATCAGCCCACATCCATTGAAAAATTGGCACTTAGAATGTTATATAACCCAAATCCCATATTTTTCTGATGATGCAAAAGTATGATATATTCAAATAAATTGGATTTCTATCCTTGGTAGTAGATATATGAACCACTTTAATCACAAGTGAAACTCCACTATTTTTCACGATACTACATTCATCATGTTCATTTGTATAGAATGTATAACCATTAATTACATAACCATTATAAGAAAATACATGCACAATATCTATTAATAGTTGAATCCTTAAAAACATATTCTTGAAAACATCCTATAAATTTTTGATTATTTGTATTTTATATCCAACATTAAACCCTTTATGGATTCAAATTCCTAAGAATTACTTTGTGGATTTCAACATATGGCATAAACTCTAAACTGTTATGAAAAACAAAAAGGTTAGCCTGATCCCACTCAGTAATAGTAATTGTGCCGACATATATTCTAGAAATTCTTTCTCCCATAAGCCACCTCGTATAGAGATATATATATAGGCCAATGATTTCCACAACAAACAGGTATTTAGTATAGAATTCAATGGGTTCCACAACAACATATCACTCTGCAATGCAGGATTCACACTGACATTGATTTTGGATATATACTTTCAAAATCATCATATACCATTAAATGGGGTACATCCATATATAATTTATATGAACACATAGTCAAATATCTCTAACTAGGTCAACTATAAATTGAAAAATCATATCAAATAATGATGGCTGATAGAACATTTATAATTTACATAATATGAATGTAATATATTTTTCCATAGTTCGAAATTTTGTTAGGTCTATAACTATTCTATATATATTTTTGAAAAAGAAACATATCTTGGTTAATTTATAACAGATATTCTTGGAAAAAATGCATCGTAATTCTATATTTATAATATCTTGCATAAAAACATAACAATCATGTGATTTCATAATCTTTAACTTTAAATAATTAATTGACATGATATTCTTGATATTTTATGAACATCCTTCTGGAATATTTATATCATTCAATAAGTTGAAATAAGGATATCTATTTTTTCTGGAAAGAGTGTAAGCTGGTGGAGGAAGAAAATTCAATTTTCCTCTCTTCACTATCACTAACTATTCTCGTTTCCTTGTGTCAGCCATGTCCAACATAGCCTTAATTCCATACTTTGTTTTCTTGGGTGCATTTAGTAATGTTCCAATGAAACTATCACATATATTTTTTTCCACATGCATAATATCATGAAAATTTCAAACGTATAAATAATTCTAGTATAGAAATACAAAAAAACAAATATCTTTTTCCAACCAGTTTTTATAATATTTTTCAAAAAATGTTTACCAAAATAAGTATCCATATCTTTTACTTTCTCAAATAGTTGATCACCTATTAGTGAAGATAGTGTTGTACCTTCTTCTGAACTCTCATAGAATTATGTCATCCCATATTAGTATTTATGTCATCGGGGTATAAATATGTGATGTCCTCGAAACATAGAATTTTATGAATGTTTCAACCTAATTGACTATGCACCTTATTAAAAAATAGGACACCCTTGAGTTCCATTAATTATATATCCTAAAAAAATTCATATATAGGAAATTTATTTATCACTCCATACAATAGGGATCTCAATATGAAATATTTAACTCTATAGGCATCATACAATGTAACACCTAAATCCCATGATAATTTCAAATACTTCATCAATGGACCTAGATAAACATTAATCTCATCACTTGGTTATTTTGGTCTTGAAATAAGTAGAGATAACATAAGGTATTTTTGTTTTATGCATAACCATGGTGAAAATTTATAATTTACCAACATAAACTATCATGTACTGTGAGTGCTGCTTTGAAAAAGAAAAGTACTCACTCCATTTATAAATAGCACTAGCTGAAGAGTTCTTAACTCATTTCTAAATTCAAGATACTCGTGATCAATTTTCTTCTATTGAGGAGAGTATGTTTGGTGATGATTTACCTCTATCTTTATCTGTGTACCATGGCATGTTCCTTGAAGTCTCCTTACTTATATATAGGTTCTGAGACCTCTGTATGATTGTAAATTACCATACAAATTTCATAGGACATGATTCAACATTCTTTTTTCAAGACACACCACATTTTGAGTACTTTTTATGTTATTTTTTGTCCTTAAAAAATAGTATACATTCATTTAGATATGAATGTATTATTTCAATGATCATATCCATTGAATGTAGCATTCTTCTAGCATCATATATTCAGCAAGGAATGTTATTATCTTTAAGAATAATATCATTCAAGAGATAAAGTAGTTCAGTAAAGCTAGCATCACTCCACCCGCTAACATCAATTATAATGTATAACATCAGGATGGATGAAAATGATATATTTTTACTATAACTAATATACAATGACTTATTTACACAAATCTTTAACTTCTTAAATAATTTTGGATAATCATGAAGTTTATTTTAAACTATCATTTTCATTTCCTCAATACGATCTTAATTAGCTTTCACACATGTGATCATATCCTCGATAAAATGTTCATTATTGTTCACACTTGTAATCATATCAGATGATCCATAAAACATAGAGTTATCCAATTTAGTAGCTGTATTCAATTATCCCATGTTTAGTCCAACATTTATAACTTTGATCTATTCTGGGACAGATCAACTGTTATTCCAATTACTTTATACTAATTAGTCTTGGATAAAAACAACCTATACATGGAAAAACGATCTGAGTAGGGTCATATTCATGATATTTTGAAAAAATTATGAACTCTTTCACCCCATCCTCATACTCTTTTTAATAATATTGACATCCATTAATTTTTGACTCATATTCATCCTATTTTAATAATTAATATTAGTATTTAACTACATAAATAAATTCCTAGAAAGTATGATCTTTGAACCCATAAAAAGTAATTATTAAAGAATCATTTAACCTTCATGAACATATTTTTCTATGATCATAAGAGTCAAATAATGTGTATTGATATTGTTTTACAGTGGTGTAAGTCATTTAAGGAAAGAATTATGTGATATCTATATATTTACAAAGAATCTAATTAAATTTTCATCTATTAAAAAAAGAGATTAAGGACGTTTTGGTAACTTTTCTATGTGGGAGTACAACATGAGGGAGGAGTTGATGTTTATTAATTTCATTAATTTTTATGTGGTGATCCAGGTGTTGTTTTAGTGATAGGATGCTTAGGAGGTAAAGTTTATCTTCTTTTAGATGATTAAAACGTTGACAGGGGCTAATCACCTGGTTTTGAGAACCCAAAAATTAATGAACCTTTAGAATTTAAATCCAATGATTTAGAGGTCTCGGGATGGGGTTATCAAGATAATAGAAAAATAGAAGAAAAATATAATTTGGGATTCATGACTGCTTCAAATTTAAACAATTATCATAGCTGGAATGAAGCCTTAAAGAACAAAAATAAAAATTCTTATTAGGTCCGAAAGGAATAATCAACTACAACACAAGTTAAAGAAGTGTCCTAGTGGGATCAGAAAAACGTTTCATCACAAACCAATGATTGAATTATAAGACCAACTACTTGGGATAACATAAAAAAACTCAGCCTAAGTGAAGTCAATAAAGAGAATCAACTATGGAGAAATTTCAGAGTGAAAACTGGGAGTAAGGTTTAAATAAGATGGATGCATATAAAGATGTTTTGAATACTAGTCACAATTCCAATTTAAGGATTGAAAGGTAGTCTAAGTGGAGATTTAAGGAGATTTATGGGAGTCCCCATAACTTAGATCAGGGTTTAAATATAAATGTGGTTGTGTCTCAATGGGATAAACCAATTAAGTCAACTGGAGAAAAGATCAAAATGTTGATGACTTAAAGAAATCCAATGGTGGTCAGAATGAATGCAAGTGGGGAAAGGAGTACGAATGCACTGAAAAGAAAGACTCACTTTCTAATTGGAAACTAGGTTGAATTGAAAATGGAAGGAATCATCAATGGGGTCTGTAGGAGGAAGAAACTACTACGATTAAAAATTTACTGAACATGGGAACTAGGAATTAAAAAATTAGAGAATTAACATACTAAAATAGTACATTTTTATTACTTTTTTTACTAAAAAAATTATTAGTTTTTATTTTAATATATCATTATGATTTCATGGCAACAAAATTAGTTAAACTTTAAACTTAGAAAAATATATTAATAAAAATTTTAAAATTTAAACGAATGTTTTAACAAAATTGATTTCATATATTCATTAAAATCATTAACATAATCTATTTATTTATTTATTTTCTAATATATAGTTTAAATTTACACATAATCATTAGTATAAATTAAATTTCAGACCATTAAATTTTAACAACTATGAAAATTATTTACATAAAAATTTTAAAATATTTAAACACAAATTATTTACATACATATAATTAAAATTAAATATATATTACACTGAATTTAGAAAAATAATTATTTGTTATAATTATTTTCAATGGTATGGAAAGAGGGACCAACAAAAATCATACAAACCAATAGGAAATAATTGGGAAAGACTAGGACCCAAGACCTTACCAAGACCCCTATCACTAAATTGGGTGCAAGATAAGCGTAGATATTCAATAAAATAAAATATGGATAGGGGTAATATAGAAAATTTGAAAAAAGTAGCATTGTTTCATTTTTTTTCTTTCCAAATATCCCTGATTTTGGGTTGATTTGAAATATTCAATCAGGGAGAAACTAATTTCTCCCAGTTTCTACCTGAAGGATTTCTCTTCATCCAATATAACTTCTATACACAAGGGAGATGAGTTTGAATCACCCCATTTTGTTTCTTTTCTCCTCAAATTGCCACAACCAAATAAGCAACCTAGTGGCCATATATTTCTCATGGAGTTTGGATCTCACCATGATGTTCTCATTCATACTGCAACCCAGATAACAAAATAAATCAATTTTGAAGGTGAGGGGAAGTTTGGGGATATCAATTAAAGAGGGGATTGAATGACGTGAAGGAGATGAGCATACAGATGAAGTGATGTAATATCAATTAAAGAAGAGTATACATAATTAGATACATTAGATTTTGAGAGGATCAGCTCATCAGAGAAGTACGAGCAAGAGTGGTGGCAAAGGTCAAATTCCATGGGAGCTTGAAAGGCGCAATGGAGAAAGTTCTGTTAGGGTTAGAATTTATAAGATTAGGAATCATTTATGAGTGCTTTAGAAAAAGTGCTAATAAAGATATGTTTTATCAATGCTATAATTATAACACAAATAAAGATATATTTTCTTATTATTTAAATGAATATATATTAAATATGAATAAATTATAAAAAAATTAAAAAATGTTTAACATTATTAATGAATATATAATGTTAAATGAATGTTAAAAATGAGCAAAAATGAATAATTAAAAATTAATACACATCAAAAATATTAAAAAAATGTATAGGTTTTATTAATTATATAAATTATGAAAAAATTAAAAATAAATATATATTAAAATGATACATATTGAAATTTTTTAAACATATTAAACATGTAAAAATCAATTATTAAGAATAATTATATAAATTTTTAACATGTATGTACAAAATATGAAGAAAATATTAAAAAATGAATTTAAATAAAATAATTATATAAATTTCAAACATTTTAAAAATATTACAACTTAATAAGTAAAATTGAATGAATATTGATCATATAAATTAAAAACATATTATGAATATTAAAACCTTGTAAATAATTATGTATGATTTATAATATAAATTTCTTTAGTTAATTGTAAATTCATACCAAAATGAAGAGAATATTGAAAAATGCACATAAATAAATTGATTATAAAAATTTCAAACATTTTAAAAACATTACAACTTAATAAATGATATTGAATAAATATTAATATTATAAATTAAACACATATTAATAATATTAAAACACAGTAAATAATTATGTATAAATACATATAAAAAATGAGTAAATTCCAAAAAAAATTAAATTTAATAAATTTTACAAAAGAATAAATAATGACAAATGAAAAAATATTAAAAATGTATAAATAAAATTATAAAAATTATAAAAAATACTTAAAAAGTTGAATTCATAACATTTACATGAATTACATATATATAAAAACAATTAAAAATGAACAAATAGATAATATTAATTATATAAATAGAAAAATTATAAAAAATAAATTATATTGACTATGAAAAATATTAATAATTAAATTAAATTAAATAGACACACATATATTCATGATGAATAAATTAAATATATATATATATATATATTGAAAATGTATAAATATCACAATTGAATAAATTACCTAAAATATGAAAAATGAAGATATATTAAAAAAGAATAAATAATATTAAATCAATAAATAAACATACACACACACACATACATATACAAATGACACACACACACACACATACAGATATACATAGACACATATACATACATACACATACGCATATACAGTTATACAAGTATTTATATTTTAAATTATTTAATATTGACATAAATATATATTTAAATAAATATATTCACTTATATATTATATAATTGTTTAAATAAAATAAAATAAATTATATTTATTTAAATTATAAACACATTTTTTAATTAATTTATATAAATATAATATTATACATTTTGACTAATACAAGTTTGATGATTTTTTTGTATATAAAATTATAAAAATAAGATTAAGTTTTTATTAAATTCAATATAAATCATATTTATATATTCTATTTACACATATATACTTATCATAACAAAACTATTATTGAAAAATATATAAACATTTATATATAAATTAAATTTCTCACTACGTCCTTTATCAGCACTAAACAAAAAGTGCTGATAAAGGTGTGGCTTTATCATCGTTAAAAAACGCTGATATTAGTATGAATTTTATTAGTGAAAAAAAAGAACTGAAAAAGAGTACCATTTTATTTGTGATTTTTCTAACATCAATAAAAGTTAACTTTATCAGCGTGTTTTATAAGCACTAATAAAAATTCCCCCTTTATTAGTTCTTTTTTCTAGCGGTGATAAATTCTATTGCTGAATATCGTGTAATCTATGATACTGCAAACCCATTACATATACCTCATGATCATATTAATATTTTTAATGTTAAGGTTTAATTAGTTATTAATGTGAATGTATGTAGTAAATTTAATATTAAATATAGAGTGAAATTTAAATTTCATTTTAAATATTTAATCAAAACAAAATTAAATCACATATACGATATTAAAATAAAGGTTTGAAAAAAAATCATAAATATATATATTTTTTGAAAATATTAAAAAGATTATTTTAAATATTTTTAAAAATTATTTTGGAAATAAAATTTATGTTATATATATATTTACAAAATAAACAGTTGTTAAAGACTTTTGCGACGGTCAAATTCTTTCACTAGTACTAGTTATAATTATTTACACTATCACTCATTGTCATCGCTTGCCCTTTGCTCAATCATTATTATTGAGTGGCTACTTCCATTAATTTTATCTATGTTCTGATAATTACTTCACTATATCATCTTATTTTTTATGAATAAATTATTATTTTTATTATTATTAAATTCATGATTATTTTGGAATTATTATTTAGTGATTTGACATTTTTTATGATGAGAAATTTTCCAAGTACACATGACAGAAAAACCTTACATTTAATATTTAGAACTTCTATTTTAGAAAGTTCAATTTTTTTGATGAATTTATAAATCTTAGGTATCAAGGGATATTATGTATTGTGTGTGCCTTGGAATTGTGGAAATTTGAAAGCTTCTAAAATATTACTTGTTTTTTAGCAGCTGGAAGAAATATATTACACATGCATGCTTGGAAGAATCCTGAAATATATTAAGCATTGGATATTTCACAGTCTTATATGTAATGCATGGTTGAAAAATATATTATGAAATGTTGATTTTTATCACAAGAGAATATATTACATGATAGATAGAAACATATTCCGCATTACACAGACATGAAGAGACCCTTATACATAATGAAGATAATGAACACATCGCATGTTATAAACTAGAGATCAAAGAGAGTGTGATACATGATGTAGCATGATGACAATAGAAACATTCCCCTCACATGCAACCCACATCATATGGAAACACATAGAAAAGCTAGACTCCAACTCAAGAAGATGTTCATTGCAATATATCGAAGTAGGAGATAACTCATAACATGAAGAAAATGTTTTATGATTTGGAGAAGGAAGAAGTTTTGAACATTGAGTGCAACAAAATATGTGAATATGCCACAGAATATTACAATTCAAGGAGAGTTTTTAATACATTTTCTGATTTTTTTAAAAGAGCATAAGTTTAAAATATTTTTAAAAATAATCCTCAAAGGAGGCATCAGTGATGCCGCCTTCAATCCCCTACGCCTCCTTTTTCCCAGATCAATGACTTGGAAAAGGCGACAGTGGGGATGCCACCTTTGCCTCAGCTCTATATAAAAGGGCATCCCCCCGATTCTCCTCACTTTATTTTCCCCCCATATCTATTAAATCCACTCCTTCTATCTCTAAAAAATCCTTTTCCATGTGGTGGATTCGGTGGTCCAAGAAAAGACGGTATTTTGCGAAGCATTATTTAGAGGTATTTTTTTATTTAATTTATTTAATTTATTTATTTAATTGAATTATGTTTAGTTCTAAATATTCCATTTTTAAGTAGTTTAGTTAGTTCTAAATATTTTGTTTATTAGGTTTTTTAATTAGTTATATATAGTTTAGAATAATAATGTTTATTAGTAACGATTAAGTATAGATTAATTATAGATTATGTCTAGAATAACTTAGGATTAAGTATTGTGAAATTTTGGTAGCATAATGATTATTTGGTTATCTATGCAATCAAATACCTATCTAGATAAAAAAAGTGGATGTGGCTCTGAAACAGATGTACCTAGGGGTAAAACCTGAAAACATCGCTTTGAGCTATACATAAATGGGAACTAGTGCACGACAACGGGCCTTGCTGCACTCCTGGTTTGACACTCCCAATGGATATGCTTAAGATTATTCATATTTTCTTTATAAACTACTAAAATACCTAAAAAATAAAAATCAAATAATTATATTTATCAATGATAAAATGATAAATATTATGTTATAGAATGAAATGGACAAGGATAAAGGCATTAAAGAATGAAAGTTATTATTAATAATTGAATTTTTTTAGTCAGTTTTTTTAAATATATTATTTATTAAGTAGTTTAATTATTTATATATAGTTTAAAAATAATAATTATTATTAGTAATGATTAATTATATATAATTAATGATAAATTAGGATTAAAAATTAATACATGTGATTAGTTAATTATAATTAACTAATAAATATAATATGATTAACGATTAAAGAATAACTTAATAATGATTAACTAGTGACTAAAGAATGATTAATTAGTTAAAAAATCTACTAAGAAAATCAGTTGATAAAATGAAAATCATGATTATATAAAATGAAATGGAAAAGAAGAATCGCATTAAATTACAAATGAATGTTTTACAAGATGCAAGAAATACCTTGAAAGTTTTCAATTAAACATGGTTTGGATAAGATGAGAGTGACTTCGGAAGTGGGGTAGAATCCAATTTATTTTCATTTGGTACCTTAATAAAATCATTTAAAGATATGTACTTAATAATAAGTTAAGTAAATACTTTTAGAAGATGTTATTAACCTGTCAAATAAAAATCAGTTGGGTTTTACCTCACTTTTGAAGTTAGGCTCATATAATCCAAACCATGTTCTGTTGAAAAATGTTGGAATTTATTGTATGTTGTAAAACATTCATGTCTTATTTTATGTGTTTGTTCTTATCTATTATAAAGTGATTGAAGAATGATTAAATAGTTATTAACTTAGTAATGATGAACCAATGATTTAATAATGTTTTAATTAATAAAATTATACTAAGAAACATTAGTATCATTGTTTAGAATATATGAAAATGTTTTAAAATGTTAGTATCGCAAAGATTATATAGTTTTTAAATAATAGTAATTATTATTAATGATTAATTATAGAATAATTACTAAATAACATAGGATTAAAAACTGAAACCATATAATGATTATCTAGAGATACTTATGATCATATAAAGTGAAATTAATAAGAAAAAACACATTAAATAACACATGAATTCTTTATGAAATACAATAAATTCATTGAATTTTTTCAATATAATGGGGGTTGGATGACATGAGTCTCACTTTGTATATGAGGTAAAATTCATCTTATTTTTAAGTGTCATCTTTGTAACACCTTTGAAGGATATGTACTTAACTTTGGAATTTAGAAACAAATTCGACCTCTTAATGACATATTAGATATCATAAATGATATATAATTAGAAGGTCAAAATAGTTTCAAAATTATTAAGTTATGTACATATATTTAGAAGATATTATTAAGATGTCAATAAATAATAATATAGATTTTACCTCATTTTAAGTGAGACTCATCTCATCCAAACCACATTCTGTTGAAAAATGTCAACAAATTTATTTTATGTTATAAAGAATTCATGTGTTATTTAATTTTTTTGTTATTCTTAATTTCACTTTATATGATCATAATTGTTGTTTTCTCAATGATAAATAAACTAATTTGATGTTTCCTCTTCTTTTTACCTTGGTTTCCAACACGTTATGTGACTTATATTCTAATAAAATTGTATATAATGAAACATTACTAGCATAATTTAGGGTATAAAAAGGTGTCCTAAAATTAAATTCTAATAAATATTATATGGTCAACCATCACTGTTAATATTTTTTACACTATTTTAATTTTTATGAAAGAAACATTTTTGACATAGAGAGTCATGTTTTCCTGTGTGTACTACTATGGGGAGGTTATTCAAACTGAGCAAGAAGCTTCTTACAGTTCACAACCAATAACAGTGGCTAGTACAACTTATTGTGTAACCCTAAGTGACCTTTAAGAGATAATTCATGGTTCCTTAAATTTGGGACCTGATCAAGTGATCAAGCCTATGATATATAGAAATTATCAATTCCCGACAACAGTGTGGCATCTAGTTTTTCTATTGGTTGCTGGTGCAAAATGGGTCCAAGAAATTAATTTATTTCCTCAATAGTTAGATAACACCATGATGGAGTTATATGTTTATGTTTCTACTGTACAACAACAACGTCTAGTTGTACGAAGACATTGACTTACAAGAGTGGTTGAATATAGTCCGCCCCATGGAATTGAGCTTATTCAAAATGATGTAGAAGAGGACAACCAAGATGATCTTCTAGATATACATGTTAATCTGAATTCCAATGAGGAGTTTCATAATAAAGGAATTGATGGTGAAAACAGTGCTGATGAGGAGGGACCTGCAGAAGTTAGAGAGGAGGTTTTGAGAAATTAATTAGTTTTAAATGATCCTCGACCGACAATAAATCATCTACCACTCCTTTCATCTTGGTTAGAAGCAATGACACGTGTGCCTAAATTCGACAATAATGTTATCACTTCGGAAAATGAGTTCCCTGAAGTTGTACCAGATAGGTTTAGTGAGTTGTACAAAACCTTATATGTTGGAAGGAATTTTACAAATAAAGATACATTAAAAAGAATGCTAAAGATATTTCACATTGAGTGGAACTGCAACTATATAGTTCACGAATCTTGTTGTAGTAAATATTTCATATGGTGTGAGAATTATGAGTATGATTGTATATTTTTCTTGAGGGCGATTCTGAACATTGAATTTGGAAGTTGGAGAATCTCAAGGTTTGAGGCAGCTCATACTTGCGTTTAGCCAAACAGGACACAAGATCATACCTCATTGGATTCAGAATTTGTGTCATCCATTATTATTGAGATGATTAGGACATAACAAGATGTTCTGATATCCCTTGTGAAAGAGAGGATACAACATATATTTAGTTATAATATTTCCTATAATAAGGCATGAATGGTGAAACAGAAGGAAATGGTGAAGGTTTATGGTGATTGGGATGACTCATATTGGGTAATGCTGCAATTGATATCTATACCGAGGAATTATAACCTAGTTTTCTTCCATCTTTATACAAATTAACATTTGTCTCATGATAACCGACTTGATCCATGTCATGTTTAATTTCATAGGTTGTTTTGGGCATTCTTCCCCTGTATCTCCACTATTCATTTTAGTAAAAGGTTCATTCATATTGATGGAACATTTATATCTAGAAAATACAAGGGCGTATTATTGATTGCGGTAACCCAAGATGGAAACTGTTCACCTCTTATTCTTTCCATTTCCATTATAGAGAAAAAAAACTATGAACCATGGAGTTGGTTTCTCACATGTATCAGCAACCATTTCACCAACAATCGGGGTGTTTGTTTGATATCCAATTTCCATCGGGAAATTAATGGGGCAATTAGTGCAGATCCTAATACAAGGAGATACCCAAATTTACATCATCGATTCTGCATTAGACACACTTCTAGCAATGTGCATAAAAAATTCCACAACAAACCGATGAAGAAGGAAATCACAAGGCTTGGTACGCTTTGTATTTGTTATTTTTTAATTTTTCAATGTAAAGATAAAATAAAATTATGTGAAATATCATCTATTCTATGTAGCATATGAGTCAAATCAATAATGGTTTGAAGAAAGTTTTGAACAAATCCTCCAGGATAATCAAGAAGTTTATGATTATATAATGCAGATTCAAAAAGAAAAATGGACATTGGCATATGACGGGGGGAAGAGATACATACACATGACCACAAACATTATGGAGTGCATCAATGGTGTCTTCAAAGGGCTCCTCAATATACATATAACCTCCCTAGTTCATGAGAAATTTTATCGATGTGTGAAGTACTTTGTTGATAGACAAAAACTAGCATCATATAGAATGAATCAGGGGCTATGGTACGGAATACACTTTCAATGAGATATTGAAAAGAATATTTAAGAAAATTCTAGTATTCATGTCTACATTTTTCAATGATAAGACTCTCAATTAGAAGTTAAAGAGCATTCAAACCTCATCACAAATCGCATTGGTGAAAAAATAATGGTATTACTGGAAATGAGGCAAAGTCAATGTGGAAAATTTTAGGCCTTATGGTTTCCATGCACACACTCTACCACATTATGTGCCTCTATAAACATATCATGGGAATCATATGTTGATCTAGTTTACTGAATGAACACCATTGCTAACTATTATGCTACACCATGGTAGCCAATTGAGGAGTTTTGTTAATTCCCAATGCTCGAAGGTCATCTGATAGTGATACCTGACATCAATCGATTGCATCCCCATGGGAGACCAAAGGCCAGTAAGATGCAGAATGAGATGGGTTGGCCTCAAGAACAAGGGAAGATTTTGATATGCACCATATGTCACCAAGAAGCTCATAACCAGAAATGATGCCCTAACATTGTTGGGTCGAGTTCACATTCTCAGCCACAATGATGTATTGTCTTCATTGTGACATTCTCATATTGTAAATTATATGTTGTTATGTATTCATTTTTTTCTCATTTTTATAAACTCTAAAACCCAAAATCATAACACTAAACCCAAAAATATCTTTCCTAAACCTTAATATCAAAATTCCAAACCATAAACCTTAAAACCTAAACCCTAACCCAAAATTCATAAACCTAAACCCTAAAACCTTACAAAAAATCCAAAAACCTAGTCCCAAAACTAAAAATCTGAAACCCTAATCTCTATACCTAAAACCTAAAATATGAATTGTAAACCCAAAAACAATTTACCTTTACCAACGTTCTTGACAACATTATGTGTATGATATTTTAATAAACTTTTATATAATGGAATAATAGTATCGTAATGATTAGAATAAGTTATTAAATATAGGTAATTAGATAAATTCATAAAACATCATTAGTTATTATCATAGGTTATCTTAATCCAATCCATAATTAGTTAATCATAAAACTCTTCCAAAATATGTCTAACCAAATTCAAGATGCAAAAATTTAGAAATATTGTCTCTACGATTCTAAAAATCAGTATACCATTAATCCAAAAATGTATATCTTAGTGACACATACCAAATATCTAAATACCTTATTTATCTAAAATACTTAATAAAAAAATGCATGCTTTAAAGAATTAACTTTCTCCTTATTCCTTAAATAAAATCTTAGATTATAGAGTTTATTTCATAAATCCAAAAAATGAAACAAACTCCATCATGAATCACTTTTTCATTAAATAATTATCTACTTTATTGGTCACCAATACCATCCCATAAATATCATTTTTTTAGTTTTCTCAAAATTAGGCACATATTTAGGGTCATCTTACCATAATAATGTGTTTTAAAAGTGATTATAATTGTCACTAAATCAAATTTCTTGGCCATTGGTGCCATTCAACATATTCTCTCAAATAGATTAAGAAATGGTATTATAATACAAACCTTATACATTACATTATTCTCATAAAGATAATTTCATTAATAAAATTCTTTCACAAAATATTTCTTGGATCAAAACACACAAGAATAGAAATCATTCCACTTCAAAAGTATCAATAACATATTCTTTACATTAGTGTCTTGGATTCTTCTAAGATATATTCCCTTAATGCTTATGGAATTCATTTTCATAGTGACTCATCTCCTTACAGCTGAAACATTCCACTTTGGAAAATTCATTCATTCCCAAGAAATCATGATTTTGGTATCCATTCCCCCCATACTTGTAGTGAACTACAATTACCTTAAATCATGTATCAATTTTTTTACTTCCATAATTATCATATGTGGGAAAATTATTAAATGTTATTTTTACCATTATCTATTTTTTCTATTCTTTCCTCTTTTTATCTTTATTTTATTCAAAACCAAAAGACTTGGATAATTATATTTCTTTTGGTCAAAATAACTTCGTAAAACAATTTAAATAAACATGGAATGTCTTTCATTCTAAAAGTCATAACATTTTTTCTAACCATAATGTTATATTTACATTTTACACTTACGGCTCATTTCATTTGTTTATATGTAGATGGATGATACCATACTACTCACTCAGTAGTGTATCCATATTTCCTAGGTCGTGTGATATGGTGGTAAGGATTGATCGATCAGGGTGCTTTGAGAACACCATTTTTATCACAGAGAGCCTCTACATGCCATTAGACCATACTTGCACCATGTTGGATTTTGTGGAATTATTGTATCAGATTTCACATTTGTAGACCATCACCTGCTTGTTTCCATTGTTGAGAGGTGTAAACCAGAGACACACACATTTAACCTACCTGAGGGAGAGATAAAAATCACCCTCTAGGATCTGTAAGTTCTTCTCAGCCTTTATATCCAAGGGAGACTTGTTATTGGACCCACTCGTGCATCTTGGACAGACCTTGCTTAGTGCTTGTTAGGAGTTGACATTTTGTCTGACCATAGGGATACAGATGGAGCGTCGATATCTATACCTTGGTTGGAGGAGTAGATTCCACATTTACTCGATGATGATGATGAATATACTTTAATGCATTATGCATGTGCATATATATTATGGCTCATTATAGGGACTATGTGTATTGATCACTCAGGGATGCATGTGCACATGAGGTATCTAACCTTAGTAGAGGACTTTGATTAGGTCGAATTTTATAGCTGGGGATCAGCCAGTATGGCAAACACATACAAAGCATTATGTAGGCTATCTCATAGGGACCGCATAGGTCTTAGGGGATGCGTCATCCTTGTTCATCTGTGGGCATGGGAGCACATCCCCACATTCCACCCTGAGCTTGTTGGTCCGCCGATCTAGATGGAAGTGTTGCATGATGCTCTGCATGGATGATGGTATGATCACTCATTTCTATTGGTTTTTATGCCACTAGTAGTTATTGATTTTAATTTCTCATTATTTTTCACTATCAATGTTGTGTTTTTCTGGTGGTGTCATCGACACAGTTTAGACATGGTTCCGAGACACCATATGGGCGTATATCGTCTCCAGTTGGACTGTCTCTTACCTGAATAGGTATATATATATAATCTATCACTGTATAACACATTTAATAATAGAATAAATTTAGGTTTTTAGTTAGATTATTTTTTTAAAAATTCACATGTCATTTAAAATTTCATGGCTTCCATATTGGAGTATTATGGACCAGTTGCCAGCATACTTCAATTTTGGGCTTGAGGATGCTATGTCTATAGTTAACCTCATTCACTTCCATCTTATTGAGTGGTAGCATCCTAACAGAGTCATGCGCCAATTTTTCTGTGCTTAGCTGATTCCATTTCTACCGAGACAGAGAGAGCAGCTTAATGGGATAAATATTACAGGGAGGCAAGATGAGGTCTGGGGTCGAGTATATGCCTTCTTTCTTGACTGCTGGAGAAGACATGCAAAGTTTCATATTCAGGTTGTACCCACGAATCAATTATTTATTTCGAAGCAGGTTGAGTATGATCCATTTTATAGACTGAAGTCTATACTATATCTTACCCAACACAGTAGAGAGATGTAGAGGACGGAAAGTTAATAAATTTCCATTAGTTTTTTTATTGAAATATTTTCTAATTCATTTTGAATATATTAATAGGGCAGTCACACAGAGTAGCTTGTTCTCATGAGTGATGAAGAGGAGGATGGGGTCTTTAGTGGAGCACTCATCCATGTTGAAGTGCTAGAGGTGAGGGAATATTTTTGAGCACTTTTCGAGAGCGTCTTTGAGCATCCAACCAGAGTGAGGAGGTTCTTTCCCCCGAGGAACATCCTGTAGCAGCTTCTTGTGTTGAGGATCCATGACCATAGCGATGTAGACAATGTCGTGCTACACTTTAGTCCTCACCTATTCCACAGACAGAGGTCAGCCCTCTAGTAGTCCAGCCTGAGCTGATTCCGGATGTGCCTCAAGTGGTATGAGACCCATCCTTCTGGACAGGATATCCATAGTTCTCTACATCGTGGGGTTCAGATCCATCATATCCTTGGGGTCCAGATCCATTTCAGTCTTAAGGTATAGCTCCATCGCAGGCTCGGTTCCCCACTACGATGATGGCGGGTTCCCCTACCACCCTAGTGGGAGAAGGATCAGGAGGAAAGTATGGGATGTAGTTGATAGATCCTCCCAACTCAAACACAGATGGAGGATGTGACAGTCGATGTTCCAATTCCCAAGGATCATCCCTCTCTAGGTCATCATACTCCACTGCAAACTCAACGTAGACGTCCTATTCACAGACCACCATGTGGACAAAATCTCCTCTCCATAGACATAAACATTGATTGTACACGTTCATTTATATGTTTCATGTCTGTTGAAATGGAAATACAGTTATTACTATCATTCCATCTTATATGTTTATCTAGTATTTCAGTTTTCATTTATATTTTTGGCACAATTTATATTTGACATATTTCAAAGTCGACTACATGAAACATAGGAATAATTATTAAAATTCAAGTAGATAACTTTTAAATCTTATAAAATATACAGTATAATAACAATGTAAATAAAATTTAAAATGTATCCTAATCATCTAAAAAGTTTTTGAAAATAAATATTTTCTTAAATACAATAAATAAATGAAAATTAACGGAATGTACGAAAATTAACTCGGAAGTGAGAGCGAAAATAATTAATGTCAAGGAGGATCTTAAGCCACCTACATGACTTTGAAACCCTATAAAATTTAAACTATAAAAACCATATAAATAAAAATTAAAAAAGAGACTACTTCAAATATGTTTAATCATTTTTTAAAATTTTATTCATATCGGTCTTATAGTTTTATTTTATAGGCTAGAAAATTCATATACCTAAAACACTTTTAAGTTTCATATAGGTGTATTAGAAAGCTTATAAATTATTTTTCATTAATTTTTTTTAATAAAATATTTTTATTTTTTACTACTTGTTATATTTCTAATCAATGTTTAAAATTTCATTCAAATCGGTCTTATAGTTTATATTTTATAGGCTAACAAGGTCACGTACTTGAAACATTTTTATGTTTCAAGTAAGTGGTTAAAAAGCATATAAATTATTTTTCACTAATATTTTTTAAGAAATTAATTTTATTTTAGACTACTTGTTATATTTTGAATCAATGATTAAAATTTCATTCATATTGGTCTTATATTTTATATTTTATAGGATAAAAATTCACGTACTAGGAACATTTTTAAGTTTCAAGTAGGTGGATTAGAAATATTATAAATTATTTTTCATCAATATTTTTTAAGAAATTATTTTTATTTTCGACTACTTGTTATATGTTTAATAAATTTTTAAAATTTCATTCAAATTGGTCTTATAGTTTATATTTTATAGGCTAGAAAAGTCACGTACTTGAAACATTTTAAGTTTCAAGTAGGTGGATTAGAAAGCAAATAAATTATTTTTGAGAATTATTTAAGAAATTATTTTTTATTTTCAACTACTTGTTATATGTCTAATCAATGTTTAAAATTTCATTCATATCGGTCTTATAGTTTATATTTTATAGGCTATCAAAGTCACGTACTTGAAATAGTTTTATGTTTCATGTAGGTGGATTAGAAAGCTTATAAATTATTTTTCATCAACATTTTTTAATAAACTCTATTTATTTTTGACTACTTTTTATATTTTTAATCAATGTTTAAAATTTCATTCATATCGGTCTTATAGTTTATATTTTATAGGTTAGAAAATTCATATACTTGAATAAAAGAAAAATTATATTGATAATTTTTGTTATATATATATATATATAACCTTACAAAATAATATAAAAACATTAAAATTTTAAATATATAAAAAATAATAATTAAAATAGAAAAAAATTATTTTTTAGGGAAAAGGAAAAATCGGGGATGCCTCCTCAGAGGCATATTTTATAAAATATTTTAATCCTATGAAGTTTTTAATTTTTTTTCAGAAAACATATTAATAAAAACTCATTCAAGGATATCATAAGGTACAACTAAATGGAAACCAATATTGAAATTATTTATCTTGAATATACTTTGTTTCAAAACATTTTTTATATTTCAATCAGCTTCAATGCTATCAGGATTATTCATGATGATTTATGAGGTTTATATTCATCGTTATATTCTATCGAAGCTAATGGAAGTGGATTCCAAAAATTTGATGCAGGATCGAGTGAGTTCTTGGTTGGAAGTATCATTGGTAATGTTATGATATCATAATATGGTTGTTTATGATATGCGGTACAATGATAATAGTGAATTGGAAATCGAAGCCATATGTGAAGAAGACTATTGCATATTGTTTAAATATAACTTTTTATGTATGAAGGAGTTTTTTATACCTTTATTGAAAAAAATTATTTAAATAAGTCTAGAAAATAAATTTTTTGAGAACTGATGTGGAAAGATGATAGAGGCCCCACTGCCTTTCCTATTTATTAAAAGGAAGCATGGCCAATGCTGCCTTTGCCTCTCATTGAAGCGATGCTACCTTTCGCCTAAAGTATAGTGAAAAAAGGATTTTGAGATGCCACCTTTCATGTGAATAAAGGTGAAAGGCGATGGAGTTATTTCAGAATTTCCTTAAAGTGATTATAAAAGGGCACCACCACTCCTCACTCTAAATTTCCTTCATCTCTCTAAGTTGCAAACACTCTCTCTCTACAATATTCCTGATGATTCTTCCTTGGTGTGTGGTGGTTTTGGTGACCTAATAGGAGTGATGATTTTTGAGAATCATCATTTATTATTATTTTTTATTATTTATTTTAAAGTTATTTATTAATTTAATTGATTTGTTTTTAGTTAGTTCTAATATGTTATTTATTTACTAGTTTAGTTAGTTAGATATAGTTTAAAAATAATAGTTATTATTATTAATAATTAAGTATAGATTAACTAATGAATAACCTAGGATTAAATAATGATTATATAATAATATTTAACTAATGAATACCATATGTTTAACACCTTAAGCTTCCATGGTACGTTTTTTAAATAATTCAATGGCTTGCGTTGTACGAAACCTCGAGTTCAAGCACACCACGACATATCAAAGTAGCCATTTAAAAAGCATTTATGAATAGAATTAAACACATTTTAAATTTTTATAAACTTTATTTGACTTCATTTTTTAATTCAGAATATCAAAATTAGATTAGGGTGAAATTTTGGTAATTTTTTTGAAAAGTTTCAATTTTTGATGAATAGTGGAAAATACTAAATTTTCATCTAATTAATCTATACAGTTAGATTGTCTTCTTAATTGGTTTTAAAGTTTAATTTATTAATATTTTATCATTTAATATAATTATGGTCATTTGAAGTAATTTCAAATTTAAATTTTCCATAAACACATGCTTATCTTTTGAAAGTTTTTACTTCTTAAAAAACTGCTTTCTAGTTTTGACAATGAGTATTAATTTTAGATTAATTACTGAAACTTCTGTGTTTTAAATTTTTAATAATGGATTTCATATTTGGAAACAGAATTTCCAAATTTTTAAATAGTTAGATTTTATTTTTGGACATTAAAAATAGTAACTTCAATAATTATTTTTATTTTCCATGGTCAAAGCGTAAATCAGGAAAATAAGGGTACTAAAATAATATTATAATAATATAAAACTACCCTAACACATGTCCTAAAACTATTAGATGATATATGTCCAACCATGAGAATCCTTAGGATGATTTTATTTAATACTTTTTTATTAAATAAATCAAGTTGATATTACTTTAACAAAAATCAATTTCTAAATAGTGTGAAAATTGACATAAATGGGTTTTTATAACAAGTACTATTTAATTAAATGATATAATAGTTATAAAAATATAATATTCATCCAAATTACTTATATAATGTTAAATGTTTCATTAATGATCTATTTTTGGTTCTCTTGACATTTTATTTTAACTATAGAAACCATATATTATGAAAATACAAGAAGACATGGTAAGAGTTAATGTTTTTAACTAAGGGTTAAAGCTAAAAGATAAGGTTAATTTTGTAACCTAAAATTATATAAAACCTATTTTTTGAGAGTATTTAAACTCATTATCATCTTATACTCAAAATTTATCACTTTTTAACAATTATAATTCGAAAATATTTTTATAATAAAATAATATTTCAAGACTTTCCTAAAGTTCCCATCCTCCCTCTTATAAAAGGCCACCACCTCTACCCACTTATTCACACCTCCAGAGCCCTTTGGATCAGAAAAACCCTTCCCAAATCTCCCACCAACTTCTATAAATTAATCATAGATTCCACCCTTTGGGTATAAATCCAACTTAAAGAGTCATTTTGTGAAAATCAAAAGGAGGCACCCAAAGAAGAGATAATCGTTTTATCCCTTCTTTCAAAGTCCATTTCTTTTTTTACTTCCCCTTACTAAGGTGTTACCATACTAAAATAATAAATCCAAAATCTACTATATTCTGAGGTGTTGTTATGATTATGGGACAACCATATTCCTATTTTTACCCATCCTATTAAAAATAATACCACCATGTGTGCGTAGGTACGACTTACCATCTCTATATCATGGTGTAAATTGTTTTTCATCTATAATTTACTTCGATGAGTATAATTATGAATAAAAATGACTTAAATAGTAAATTTAACAGGATAATTTTTTAAATTCATATTCCATCCAAATCCATACCATTAAACCATTAAGTAATGATATTGTTGCTCGTGCATACGTACGACTTACCGTCTCCATGACGAGATGTGACTCATCTTCCACGTTCACCATCCAAGAATGATTATACAGATATATATTATGACTAATTATGAAATATATGACATAATAATTCTATTTTAATAATATATATATATATATGTTTTGATATATATTCCATTCACTTACTTCCATTCAATACGATAAGAAAATAGAAACAACGTTCATGCGTACGTACAACCTATCGTCTCTATGAATAGTGTATTTCATTTAATATATATATCTATTATATATATTTATATTATGAATATATATGATGTATAAATCAGATTAAAAATTCTTGAAGTAATTATATCATGTTGTAAGTAATATGATCAATAATAACAAGTCAAAACACGTATGATAAAAAAATGGATTATTACCTGAAATGTTGCATTAAAATGGAATTGTTAATAAACAGGTAATATAAAGTCATAAAATAATCATATATGATATCATAAATATTGTTATTATTCTAATATAAGTTAATAATATGTTTAAAACCATCATACTTGAGTTTCAGGAAAACACAGAAAGTATCGGACTTAAGGTAAGGGATTTCATCTTAATTTCATTTCATTGAGGCATATTGAAATGTAAGGAACCTATTTTCTTTTATACAATGTATATTCTACATTTTTATTTTTTATCTTGAATCTCATTATTTTTATTATATTATATTATTTCCTTCATGTGAATTATTGATAGATAAATATTACTTATTCTATATAGTTATTTGATAAGGCGTATTATTTATTATGGTTATTCAATATGAGAAATACTTTGGACTGGAAATGATGGGTGTAACCCAGAATTTATATAGATTTTAAATGCATCGATAGGTTCTCATGAGATGAATAAGTTGTCCAAATGGGTTTCTACCCTTTGTTTTAAATTGTCTTGTGAAATGTCTTTATGGTAATTGGTTTTCATGTGCCTGAGACATGACATACTTAAATAATGTATTTCACTCTTTTAATTTTAGTTGTTATTTATCCATGATATTTTTCATCGACATATCTATGTGAAGTAGTTGATTCTTACTTTATTTATTTATTGAATATGTTTCAATTCCTTACATTTCATATTATAAGTTCATTATCTAGTTTTTTAAATGGAAAGTGTTCTCATATATTTACCATTCCATATAGATTGATTATTTCTTCCATTTTACATAACCCTACTGGGAATTCGAGCTCGTCCTTATTATGTTTCTCTCCCCTGGTTATTAATAAGAGAAAATTGATTAATATTTCTAGGATGTAGTTAATTTCAATTATTGTGTTGCATGTTTTATTTTGTTTTCCCAATGTATTATGGGTATCATGTATATAATCAAGATTTCCAAGACTACTAAATTGTATGATCCTTTGGGATTTGTTTCCACATAATAAGTCCAATGAAATTTAATAATACACCGGATTTAGGTTATTTGAGGTCGATGAATTACAATTGGTATCATAGGAAGGTTAGCAACAACATTAGAAACTAGATTTATAGAACATATATTAGGGAATATACCCAAAGTTAGACTTTGGGGATACACTTATTATAATTCACCCAATTTAACAAAATTTTATGATTTATGATGCATAAATTTTTTATTTATGTTGAGTGTTTTACCATATTTGAAACTCATAATCTTATGAACTAATCTGATATGTATCATTATATAGAAATGGCACCTGGAAGGACGACTTGTATCAATACCCAAGGAAATTTCAAGGGTTTCCCTGTAGAGGAAACCAATATAAGTGGTATTAGAATGGAGAAATTTATGGTGATATTAGGGAAACTTAATCAGGTTATGAAAAATAACCTTTCTTGAATGGAACAACTCCTTATGAAGAGGGAATCTTCTATGCTGAATCTATTTCTATGAAAAAATCCCCCATCATTTAGTGGGACTACTATTCCAATTGTAGTTGAGCAGTGGATTAAGAATCTAGAAAAGATATTTATGGCCTTAGGATATATTGAAATATAAAAGAATAATTTTGTGGTCTATTTTCTCAAAGGTTATGCACATCAATGGTGGACGTTGATCCAAAATACCAGGGAGGAAGAAGAAATAGATCTTATGTAATGGAGAACTTTTAAGGACACATTCTTCGATAAATAGTTTCCTCATGATCATCAAATTGAGATGAAGAGGAAGTCACTTATCTTAAATAAAAATTAATAAGAGATTTTTTTAGATTATGATTATAACTTTACAAGGTTATCTCGGTTTTCTACGGATTATATATGCAACACAGAGTGGATTATCAATCACTTCTTTGAAGGAATTAAACCAAATATCTTAAGCGCACTGGTTTCTCATAATTTTTCATCATATAATGAATTAGTTTTATGTGCCATCAATATGGAGATAGAATTTTCTAGGATAAATATATTTAAAGGAAAACAATACAAGAGGATTACATTTTATGACCAAGAAAAAGGGAATTCACTAAAGAAGAAGAAGAAGTTTGAACAATTTTCATTTTTTGAAAGCTTTGGAAAAATGAACCTTGGGAAATGTTTGAAGGGATTAGGAGTTTATTATAAGTGCAGTGATAAGGGACACCAAGATCATGAATTTAAAGGTAAGAAAAAATTCAATAATTTCAAGTTCTAAAATTTTAATGATATAGAACACTGTGTAAATGAATCCCCCAAATGTCAAGGGAATCTACCAAAGAATAAGCTGAGGGTAGATGGCCAAGCTTTCGCGATCACAACTGCTGAGGTTGAAGTTACTATTGATTTGGTGGTAGGTACTTTAATTATTTACTCAAATATTTCTAAATCAATATTTGATTGTAGATCATCTCATTCATTTATTTATTCTGAGTTTTCTTGAAAAAATAGATATTTCCAATTCACCATGATAAGGGAATTGTGAGTCAAAATTCATAGTGGGAACCTTATCGCAACAAAGTTATGTCAAGATGTTCCTATTATGGCATATAAATGTGCTTTAATTACTAATGTTTTTTATCATACCTATGGTTGATTTCTATATATTCCTTGGTATTGATTGGCTTTCAAAATATGATATGAAAATATACTGCAAGAAGAAGGAAGTTGTGATTTGTGAAGAAGATGTAGAATCCATTATCTTTAGAGTAGAAAAGTCATTAACTAATTATTATCAAAATATACCCCCAATAGCTTTACTAAATGAGATTATTGAGGAGGAAGAGAAAACAACATCTAGGGATTAAGGAGGTAATCTTAAAATTTAAGATGTACCTATTGTAAAGGAATACATTTATGTTTTTCCTAAAGATTTACCTGGACAGTACCCAGAGCATGAAGTCGAGTTTCATATTGATTTAATCCCTAATGCAAGGCCAATATCAAAAAAAAACCCTATAGAATTGTCACTATAGAATTCGTAGAGATAAAAAAACAACATGAAGAGTAGGTTCAAAAGGTATTTATCCACCCTAGTGTTTCTCTATGGGGAGACCTTGTTCTCTTTGTTAAGAATAAAGATTGATCGACGGGGCTATGTATTGATTATAGGTAAATTAATGCTATTAAAATAAATAACAAGTATCTTCTACCTCGTATCGATGATTTATTTGATCAACT
Source organism: Viscum album (assembly GCA_963277665.1). Classification (NCBI taxonomy): domain Eukaryota; kingdom Viridiplantae; phylum Streptophyta; class Magnoliopsida; order Santalales; family Viscaceae; genus Viscum; species Viscum album. The sequence continues at coordinate 1,076,164,782 of OY728145.1, read as the reverse complement.
TCAAGGAGTTCAATTATTTTCAAAGATTGATCTTCATTATGGATATCGTAAATTATGAGTGAAGAAGGATGAAATTCTGATGATGGATTTTTAGACGAGGTATGGTCATTATGAATTTATATTAATTCCTTTTAGATTATCTAATGAACTCTATGTTTTTATGGATCTCATAAATAGAGTATTAAAAGAATGTCTTGATGATTTTTTTGTTGTATTCATTGACTATATTCTGATATATTCTAAAAAATTGAAGACCATGAGTATCACTTGCGAATCATTATTGAGACTCTCAAGAGGGAAGAATTATATGGTAAATTAATCAAGTGTGAATTCTGGATTCATGAAATTTATTTCCTTGTCCATATAGCCTCCAAGGATGGAATCCCTATTAATCCTTCAAAGAAAAATTCAATTCAATAATGGCCAGCACTAGAAAGAATAATCGAGGTACGCTATTTTATTGGTTTTGCAGGTTACTATCGACGTTTCATCCAAAAATTTTCCTAATTGGATAACCCATTAACCAATCTCACACGTAAAGGGATTAAATTCATTTGGACAGAAGAGTTTGAATAATTTTTTTATGAATAGAATATAATATTGTTCAATGATCCTATCTTGACATTACCATCTGGGAATGATGGGTTTTTTTATTTATAGTGATGCATCAAGGAAAGGACTTGGTTGTGTCCTTATACATAATGATAGGGTTATTTCATATGCATCAAGGCAATTAAAAACCCATGAAAAAAACTATCTAACTCATGATCTTGATTTATCTACAGTAAACATTGTTCTAAAGATATGGAGACACTATATCTATGGTGAAAAATGTGAGATATATATTGATCACAAGAGTTTGAAAGACATTTTCTCACATAAATAACTCAACATGAGATAAAGGATATGGCTTGAGAAACTCATGGATTATGATTTCACAATACACTACTTCCTAGAGAAGGCAAATAATGTGGTGGATGCCTTGAGCAGAATGGACAATGGAGTTATGAACAATGCAAGAGTTGAAAGGGATCCTATGTTCACAGATCTAGTAAATATGGATATGGGAATTATCATTGAGGGTGAAACATAACTACTTTATCAAATAGTTGCCAAACCATATTTACTGGAAATGAAAAAAATCCTAGGATGATGATGAGGAGTTTCAAAAAAAATTAAAGATGTTAATGATGGGAGATTGATTGATTTTGTATTTGAACATGAAATTTTGAAATTTGGGAAGAGGATTTGTGTTCCCACTATGCCTGAGCTAAAAAGGGAATTATTGGATAATGCTCATAGCTCCAATTTCTCCATACACCTCGGTGGAACTAAGATGTATAGATATTTGAAGGAATATTTTGGGTGGGAGAAAATGAAGAGGGAGATTGATAATTATGTGTTGAAATGTTTTCGTTTTCAATAGGTGAAGGTTGGAAGAAAAAATCCTAGAGGAATCATGAAACCTCTTCCTATACCTATGTGGAAATGTTATGATATTATGATGGACTTTTTCATGGGGCTACCAAAGACTCCCAGAAGGAATGATGTGATATGGGCTATTATTGATCATATTACCAAGTCATCAAATTTTCTTGCTATAAGAGAAGATTTACCACTTGAAAGTTTAGAATGACTATATATTAATGAAGTTTTAAGACTTCATGGTTTAACCCTATCAATTTTTCCTGATCATGATCCCCATTTTACATCAAGATTCTTTAAATGGATTTAGAAGGCCCTAAATGCTAAACTTCTTTTGAGCACTACATACCACCCACAAACTGATGGAAAATCAGAACGAACTATTCAAACTTTAGAATACATGTTGAGATCATGATCACTTGACTTTCAAGGTATGTGGGATTAGTATTTTCCTCAAGTATAATTTTCCTTGAATAATAGCTTCTATTCAAGTATTCAGATGGCACCATATGAAGCATTATATAGAAAGAGATTTTGTACACCAACTTGTTGGGATGATGTTGGTGAAAGAAAACTTGTAGGTCCAGAACATGTTGAAGAAACAATGGAGAAGGTGAAGATTATCCAAACCCATATCAAAATATCTCAAAGTAGTCAAAAATATCTATACAAATAACTGAAGGAAGGATTTGGAATTTCAAGTAGGAGATCTTATTTTCATGAAGGTATCTTCTTAGAAGGGTGTTATATGATTCAGTAAGAATGGTAAATTAACACCCAAGTACATCAGACCATATGAAATTATAGAAAAATTAGGATGTATAGCCTACCGTTTGTAAATGCATCCAAGTCTCTCGAAAGTTCATGATGTGTTCCACATATCATTGCTAAGGAAATACATGCCATACCCAATGCATGTACTCACCTATGAAGAAATAGAACTGGAACCCGATATATCTTATTGTGAAGTGCCTATTAGGATTATTGATACCAAAGAACAAGTGTTGATAAATCAGAAAACTCATATGGTAAAATTTCTTTGGAGAAACCATAAAATGGAAGAGGCGACGTGGGAACCTAAAGAACAAATGATGATGAACCACCCGAATATTTTTATGTCGTGATATTATGGAAATTTTAAGAATTAAATTATTTTAATGTGGGAATAATGTAACACCCCATGCTTCAACAGTACTCTTCTTTTTATATAATTCAATGGCTTGCATTGTACGCAACCTCGAGTTCAAGCACACCATGACCTATCAAAGTAGCCATTTAAAAAGAACTTATGAATAGTGTTAAATGAATTATGAAATTTTTAAACATTATTTTTCAAAATAGAATTAATTTTTGAATTCATAATATAAAAATTATCTTAGGTTGAAATTTTGGTAATTTTCTAAAAAGTTTAAATTTTTGATGAATAGTGCAAAACATTGCATTTTAACTCAAAATTGTCTATTCATTTAATTTATTTATATAGTTAGATTGTATTTTTAATTGGTTTTAATGTGTAATTTTATAATATTTTATCATTGAATTCAATTATGTTCATTGGATGTAATTTCATATTTAAACTATAAATAAACACATGTCAATCTTTTGATAGCTTTTACTTCTTAAAACCCCACTTTCTGGTTTTGACGAGAATTAATTTTAAATTAATTACCAAAAATTATAAGTTTTGAATTTGGAATAATGGATTCCATATTTGGAATCATAAGTTCTAAATTATGTAAATAGGTAACTTTTTTTGGACATTATGAATAGAAACTTCAGTAATTATTTTTATTTACTATAGTTAAAGGGTAAATCAGGTAAATACGAGTAATAAAATAAAATTATAATAATATAAAATTACCCTAACATGTGTCCTAATCCTATTGGATGATATATGGACAACTATGAGAATCCTTATTATTATTTTAGGACCTCATGGGAACACTTGGGTGTGATAATGACATGTTATAAGAATTAATTTAAAATAAAAAAATATAACATAAACATGTATCTTTTACTAAGAAAAATTATTATAGGATTATATAACTGATCTATTTGACTATAAATAGTAAATATAAATCTAAAAATATTTCCTACATCATGATATTTTACTTTATAATTTTTATAAATTGAATAAATAAATTTATGTATGACACAATGATGATATATTGATTACCTTATTAATGAAAGATTCAAATAAATGATATTATAAATATTAAAATAAATGTAATTTGAACATTGTTATTCCATAAAAAAATTTTATAGATGATATTGACATATTATATTTGATTTAATTCCTTTTTATCGAAGGAATAAAGTTGATATTACTTTAATAAAAATCAATTACTAAATAGTGTCAAAATTGACATAAATGCGGTTTTAAAACAAATACTATTTTATTAAATGATATTATAGTCCTAAAAATATAATATTAGGACAAATGAATTATATAAAGTTAAAAATGTCCTTAGTTATCCACTTGGGGTTCTCGTGGGATTTTATTATAACTATAGTAATCATATATTATGAAAATACAAGAAGACATGGTAAGAGGTAATGTTTTTAACTAAGGGTTAAAGCTAAAAGATAAGGTTAATTTTATGAAATAAAATTGTCTAAAACCTATTGGTTGAGAGTATTTAGACCCATTATCATCTTATCCTAGAAATATATAACTTTTTAACTAATATAATTTGAAAATAATTTTATAATAAAATAATATTTCAAGACTTTCCTAAAGTGCCCCTCCCCCATCTTATAAAAGGCCACCAACTCTACCCACTTATTCACACCTCAAAAGCCCTTTGGTTCCACCAACCCCACCCAAATATACTCAAATATTCCCTAAATTCATTTTAGAGGCCACCCTTTTGGCATAAAACCAACTTAAAGAGTCCTTTTGTGCAAATCAAAAGGAGACACCTAAAGAATAGGTAATCGTTTATCCCTTCTTTCAAAGTTCATTTCTTCTTCTACTTCCCCTTACTAAGTTGTTACCATACTAAAATAATAACTCAAGAATATAGTATGTTATGATATATTATTATGATTATGTGACAAACATATTCCTCTTTTGACCCATCCTATAAAAAACAATACCATCATGCGTGTGTATGTACAACTTGTCGTCTCCACGCCGTGGTGTAAACTATTTTTCATATATACTTTATTTAGATGGGTATATTGATGAAAAAAATTTCTTAGATAATAAATATAACATGATATTATTTCATTAAAATTAATATTCCATCTAAATCCAAACCATTAAACCATTAAAGGAATGATATCTTCACTCATGCATACGTACGGCTTACCGTCTCCACAACGCAATGAGACTCTTCTTCCACATTCACCATCCAAGAATGATTATAAAGATATATATTATGAATAATTATGAAATATTTGAAATAATAATTCTAATAGAATAATATATATATATATATATATGTTTTTACATATTTTTTATTCACTAACTTCCATTTAATACGATAAGAAAACAGAAACAACGTTCATGTGTACGTACGACCTATCCTCTATATGAACGGTGTATTCCTTTTAATATATCTATCTATTATATATATATTTATATTATGAATATATATGATATATAAATCATATTATAAATTTTGGAAGTAATTAAATCATGATCTAAGTAATATGATCAAGAATAACAAGCCAAACACGTATGATAAACAAAGCGATTATTACCCGAAATGTTGCATTAACTTTGAATTATTAATAAACAGGTAATATAAAGTCATAAAAAATAAAACTTGATATCATAAATATTATTATACTTATAATATAAGTTAATAATATGTTTAAAACCATCATATATAAGTTTTAGAAAAATACAAAGAGTATCATACTTAAGGTAAGGGATTTCGTCTCAATTTCATTTCATTGAGGCATATTGAAATGTTATGCACCTATTTCCTTATATGGTGTATAGTCTACCTTTTTATTTGTTATCATGGATATCATTATTTTCATGATATTATATTATTTCATTCTTGGTAATTATTGATGGATCCATATTAATAATTCAATATGGTTATTTGATAATGCATATTATTTTTTTTGGTAATTCAATATGAGAAATACTTTGGACTGGAAATGATGGGTGGAGCCCAGAATTTATATAGATCCTCAATGCATTGACAGGTTCTCATGAGATGAATCATTTGGAAAAATGGGTTTCTACCCTTATTTTGAAACAATCAGGGGTAAGGTCTTAATGGTAATAGTTTTTCATGTGCTTGAGACATGACATCCTTAAATAAAGTATTTCCCTCATTTAATTTCAGTTCTGATTTATCTATGAGATTTTGTGTCAAAATATCTATGGAATTAGTTCATTCTCAGTTTATTTATTTATGGAATATGTTTAAGTTCCTTACTTTCCATATTATTTGTGCTTTATCTAGTTTTGTAAATGGAAAGTGTTCTCAGATATTTACCTTTCTATATAGATTGATTATTTCTTCTGTTATATATACCCCTACTGAGAATTTGATCTCATCCTTATTATGTTTCTCTACCTAGGTTATGAAGAAGAGAGCTTTGATTAAGCTTTCAAGGATTAAGTTCATTTCAATTATTTTGTTGCATGTTTTATTTTGTTTTCCCAATGTATTATGGGTACCATGTATGTAATCTAGATTTCCAAGACTACTAAGTTGTACAGTCCTTCTGGATTTGTTTCCTTGTAATAATTCCAATGAAATGTAATAATGCACCGACTTCAAGTTAACTGAGGTTGGGGAATTATAGTATGATTAACTAATGATTAAGGCATAATTAATTAAGCATTATATATTTTTTAACTAATTATTTACTAATGACTAAATAACGATTAAATAATGATTAAAAAATGATTAACTAATGATTAAATATTGATTAATGATTGATTTACTAATAATTAAAGAATTATTAATTAATAATTAAAGATTTATTAACAAACAATTAAAGAATGATTAAATAATAATTAAAAATGATTGACTAATGATTAAAGAATGATAAAGTAACGATTAAATAATGATTAACAAACGATTAAAGATTGATTAACTAATAATAAATTAATGACTAACTAATGACTAAATAATGATTAAATAATTATTAAAAAAATGATTAAATAATGATTAACTAATGATTAAAGAATGCTTAACTAATTATTAAAGAATGTTTATCTAATGATTAACTAATGATTAACTAATGATTAAAGAAGGATTAACTAATGATTAAATATTGATTAACTAATGATTAACTAATGATTAACTAATAATTATTGAATGATTAACTACTGATTAACTAATGATTAAAGAATGATTGACTAATGATTAAAAATTATTAACTAATAATTGAAGAATGATTAACTAATGATTAAATAATTATTAAAGTATAGTTAACTAAAGATCAACTAATTATTAAAGAATGAATAACTAATTATTAAAGAATGATTAAAGAATGACTAACTAAGGATTAAATAATGATTAAATAATGCTTAACTAATGTTTAAAGAATTATTAACTAATAATTAAATAATGATTTACGAATGTTTAACTAATGATTAAATAATGATTTACTAATGACTAACTAATGATTAAAGATTGAATAAGTAATGATTTACTATGATTAAATAATGATTAACTAATGATTAACTAATTAATAAAAAATTATTGACTAATGATTAACTAATGATTAATAATAGATTAAATAAGGATTAACTGATGATTAAATAATTATTAAATAATTATTAAGTAACTATTAACTAATGATTAACTAATGATTAAATATTTATTAACTAATGATTAACTAATGATTAAAGTATTATTAACTAGTGATTAAATAATAATTAAACAATTATTAACTAATGATTAATTAATGATTAATTAATTATTAACTAATGAATAAATAATGATTAACTAATGATTGAAAAATGATTAAATAATGAATAACTAATTATTAAACAATGATTAACTAATGATTAAATAATTACTAACTAATGATTAACCAATGGTTAAAGAATGTTTAAATAATGATTAATGAATGATTAACTAACGATTAAATATTGATTAACTAATGATTAAAGAATGATAAACTAATGATTAAAAAATTATTAACTAATTATTAAGGAATGATTAGATAATGATCAGATGATAATTAATGAATGACAAATTAATGACTAAATATTGATTAACTAATAATTACTTAATGATTAACTATTAATAAATTAATAGTTATATATAAAGTAACTATTTTATATCTTTTTATGATGTAATGATTAAATAGTGATTAATGATCGATTAAGGTATAATTAATATAAGATTAATTAATTAATAATTAATTATTAACTAATAATTAATTAATTTTTAACTATTGATAAACATTATATTGACATAGAATAAAAATAGGAAGAAAGATGAAAAATTGGATGAAAAAGAGTTTTAAGTGCACACATTATTTGTTACTCCCATGATTTAGAAGATTCAAGACTTATTGCACAACTGGTTTGTTACTCTCGATGGATATGTTTTAGATGAATCACATTCTCTTTATAATCCATTGAACATTACATTAGAAAAGTTAAAAATTGTACTACAAAACATTAGTGTTATCTTTTAAGATATAAGTAGACATTCTAAAATTTAGGTATCATAAAGATTATGTGGTCATCTAAGAAATCAGATCAATTTCTGGATACAACTAGTTGATGTGGCTCTGGCACATATGTACCTAGGGGTAAAACCCAAAAACACCTCATTGAGCTAGACTTGATCATGAGATGGTGCATAACAATTGGCCTTGCTGCAGACCTGGTTTGATAGTATTGAGGGATATGCTTTATATGATTCATATTTTATTTATAAACTACTGAACATACCCTTAAGAAGATTAAAAATTGTATTATAAAACATTAGTGTCACCTTTTAGGATATAAAAATATGTTCTAAAATTTTAGTATAATAAAGATTGTATGGTCTACCCTCATTTTCAATAGTATTTACACTGTCATAATATTTATCAAATAACTTTTTTCATATAGAGAATCATGTTTTCCCGTGTCTACTACTACGAGGAGGTTATTCAAATCAAGAAAGGAGCTTCTTATAGTACACAACCAACAACAATGGTTAGGACATCTGATTGTGTAACCCTAAGTCAATTTCAAGAAAGAATTCATGGTTTCTTAAATCTTAGACTTAATCAAGAGATAAATTCTATTATCTATAGACATTTTCATTTTTTGGATACACTATAACATCTATCTTTTCCATTGGCTCCTGATAAGCATTGGGTCGAAGTAATAAATTTATTTTTTCAGGGGTCATTTGGTTCCATGATGGGGTTATATATTGAGGTTTCTACTATACATCAACAACGTCCGATTTTACCAAGACACTGACATACAAGAGTGGTTGAAGAAGGTCCATCCCAAGAGATTTAGCCTATTCCCTATCTTGTGGAATATGAAAAATTAGCTAATCTCCTAGATATAAATTTAAATCCGACTTCAGATAAGAAATTTTCTAATAATGGAATAAATGGAGATAATAATATTAATGAGGAGGGAGATATAGAAGTTGGTGAGGAATGACATAGAAATGAATTAGTTTTAGAGTATCTTCAACCCATAATAAATCATCCACCACACTTCGCATCTTAGTCGGAAGCAATGAAAAATTTTCCTGAATTTGACTGGAATGTTATCACACTTGCAACTAAATTTCATGAAGTTTTAGTGGATAAGTTTTGTGATTTGGACAAAAAATTATTTGTTAGAAGGGATTTTTCAAGTAAAGATGCATTTAAAAACATAATAAAAAGATTTCATATTGATAGGTACTGTAGATATTTAGTTCATGATTCGATTTGTAAAAAATAAATCATACAATGTGATAAATATGGGGATGATTATAGATTCCTATTAAAGGATATTCTTAATATTTCATTTAGAGGTTGTAGAATTTTTAAAAATGAGGCAGCTTATACTTGTGTTCAACAAATCCTGACATAAGATCGTACTTAATTTGATGCAAAATTTGTGTCATCTATTTTCATCGAGATTATTATGAAATTTCAAAATTTTCCTATATCCCTTTTACAAGAGAGGATACAAAAAACTTTTGGTTATAATATTTCCTATAATAAGGCATGTAGAGAGAAATAAAAGGCAATTGTGAAAGTCTATAGTGATTGGGATGACTCGTATGGTGTGTTTCCACAATTTCTATCCATACTGAGACACAACGACCAAGTTGTATTCCATATTGATACAAACAAACAAGTGTATCAAAATAATTTACTTGATCCCTATATTTGTTCCATTACATTTTTTTTTGGGAAATTTTCCCCTGTATTTACACATTTCATTTATAAAAATATTTTATACATTTTTATGGAATTTTTCTATAAAAAAATAAAAGGGTGTATTATTGATTTCAGTAACCCAATATGGCAACCATTCACCTATGATTCTTAGATTTTCCATTATGGATAAGGAAAAATAAAAATAATGGAGTTGGTTTTTGGAATGTATTAGCAACTATTTCACCCACAATTAGGGAGTCTATTTGATATCTGATCATCATCTGAAAATAAATGAGCCAATAAATGCAGATCTTGAAACATGGATACCCTTAAATGTACATCATCGGTACTACATCAAACACATTTCTAGCAATGTTTGAAAAACATTCCATAATGAACATATGAAGAAGGAAATCATGAGGCTTGGTATACAATGTATTTATTATTTTATACTATTTCAATGTAAAGATAAAAATAATTTATCTGAAATATGATCACTTCTATGTATCATATGATCTATATCAAGGAAGTTTTGAACAATGTTTTGAATAAATCTTTAAGTCTAATCAATGATTGTATGATTATATGATACAAATTCCTAAAGAAAAATGGAAATTGGAATATGATGGGGGAAATAGGTACGAAAACATGACCACAAACATTGTGGAGGGAATCAATGATTTCTTCAAGGGGCTTCACAAGTTACCTATAACTAGCCTAGTCCAGAAGACATTTTATCGTTGTGTGAAGCACTTCATTGATAGACAAAAACAAGAATTGTACGAGATTCAACAGGGGATATGATACATAAGACACTTTCAAAAAGATTTTGAAAAGAACATTGATGAATATTATTATTATTTAGTATTCCTTTTTTTCTAAGAAGACTCTCTATTTAAAGTTAAAGAGTGTTCGAACCCCATCACAAATAGCAGTGGTCGAGTCTTCGGTGTATTACTAGAAACAAGAAAATTTCTATGTGTAAAATTCTAGGAATAATAGTTTCCATGTGAACATGACATCCTAACATGTTCCTCTATGAACATATCATGGGAATCATATATTGATCCAATGTACTGGCTAGACACCATTTCTAACTACTCTGCTTCACCATGAATACCTCTTAGGGATTTTTGATATTTACAAATGCCTAAAGACCAGCTAATATTGACACATGACATCAATAAGTTGTGGCAATGATGGAGATCAAAGTCTAGTAGGATGTAGAATGAGATGGACTAGCCTCAATAACAAGGGATACATTTGAGAAACAATATATGTCATCGATAAAGTCATAATAGAAAATTATTCCCTAACATTACTGGATCAAGTTCACAATCTCAGCCACAATGATGTACTCTCTCCAATGTGATCTTTTCATAATATTAATTACATGGTGTTAATATAAAATCCAATATTTTGTATAATTTTACAAAATTTATGAATACTTTTACTATCAAATAATAATAAGCCTTTCTTATTTACATTACAAGGAATATGACAAGTACATGTGAGGTGACATGAAAGTATAATCAAATTATCTATGGATAAAACATAAATCAAGCATGTGAGAAAATAATCATGAAACATGCCATTGTTTCAGAAATAATACATAAATTTAAAATCACACCATTTAAGATCTAACTTATTAGTTATAGTAAAACTAATGTTGTGTTGTCTTATAGAAAACTTTTTGTATTCATTATCTAACATTTTATTAGAAAAAAAGTCACAAATTATTTTGGAAAGTGAGGTAAAAAGAAAATAAAAAATCAAATCAATTTATTTATCCATGATAAAATAAAAAATATGATCATATAAAGTGAAATGGATAAGAACAAACCCAATAAATAACACATGAATGCCTTACAATAGAAAAGAAATACATTGAAATTTTTCAACTGAATAGAGTTTGGATGAGATGAGGCTGACTTTAAAAGTGAATTAAAATCCATATTATTTTCAAGTGGTAGGATAAAAATATATTTTATAGGTATGTACTTAAACTTTGAATTTTCAAAATATTTTGTCTTCCTACTGAAATCTTAACCGTATGGGGAGGCCTTTCATTAGAAGGTATAAAGATTTTGAAAATTCAAAAGTTAATTACATCCCTATGGAAGATGTTATTAAGTTAAAACTTGAGAATAAGTTGGATTTTAATTCACTTCTAAAGTCAGTCTCATCTCGTCAAAACCATATTCTGTTGAAAAAATTCATGGTGTTTATTGTCTTTTTTAAAAATTCTTGTCTTACTTAATGGGTTTGTTCTTGTCCATTTCACATTATATGATCATAATTTTCATTTTTTTATGGATAAATAAATTGATTTGATGTTTTCTCTTAATTGTTCCTCACTTTAAAAAACAATATGTGACTTATTTTCTAATAAACTTTTAGATAAAAATGAAGAAATGTTTATATATATAAATATATAAAACCATATCTTACAAAAAACCATTTCTAAGGTAAAAAAATAAATAAAACCACATTATAAATATTCTTTGAGAAACTTGAACAAATTTATTTTTCTTTTGGTAAGAAAAACTTCATAAATAAATGGGAATAAACATGTCATGTCTTACATTCTACCATTCATAACATTTTAATGACCAAAATGTTATATTTACATTTTACACTTAAGAGTTATTTAATTTATTTACATATAGATGGAGGATACTACTCTACTCAATGAGAAGTATAGTCATGTTTCACATGATGTGATAGTGGGCCGTGAGGTTCGACGGATTAGGGTATATATATCACATCATTGTCATCACATTCCAACTTTAACTGCCATTATACCATAACTATTCCATGATTGATTTAATGGAATTGTTGTATATTATTTAACATTTATTGATCATCACCTCCTTATTGCACTCACTAAGAGATAGATATCTGATACACACACATTCCACCTACTTGAGGTAGAGATGACCATCACCCTTGAGGATGTGGTAGTTTTTTCTTAGTCTTCCTATCCTGGTGGATTCCGTTATATGACCCACCCATGGAGACTGGCATGATCTTATACATAGATTTCTAGTCATCGACATTGTGGGAGATGATGATGCTATAGGTGGTGGTCAAAATCTATGAGGTTGCATGAGATACAATTTCCACAGTTACTCACTAACACTAATGAGTATGCTGTCATGAGTCATGCCCATGCATATATCTTATAGATCATTAGAGGAATATTGTGCACTAATCACTATGGTATGCATGTAAACATGATGTATCTTAGGCTACTAGAAGATTTTGATTAGGCTGGGAGATATATTCAGGGATCTACGTTCTTTTCTTACACTCACAGATCATTATGCATGGCATGTCGATTAGGTTACATGGATATCAGGGGATGTGTCATCCTTATTCATATGTGGTCATGGAAGTACATCCCTTCCCTCTCCCCTATTGCTTATATTTAGGAGCTTCATATAGATTTTCTTCATGATTATCTGCATGGATGCTGGTATGATCACTCATATTTATTTTTTTATGATGCTACTGTGAATTATTAAATTTAATTTATTATTATTTATCACTTTCTATGTTGTATGTTATAGGTGGAGTCATGCACACTACTTTTTCAGGATTTTGAGGTATAACTTGGGTTTGTATCGTCTCATGTTCAATAGTCTATTTCCCACCAATGTAAGTATATACTATCTTTAATTGACTAATCAATTTCATAATATAATATTTTTTTTTATTTTTAGTAAAAATATTTTTTGTAAAAATGTCACATGTCATTTTAGGTTTCATGGTTGCCATATTGGGCTCTTTTAGACCAACTTTCCTCATACTGCACTACTGGGATTCATGATTCCATGGATGAAGTGTCTCTTGTGCACTTTCATATTGTTGAGTGGAACCATCCTGATAGAGTCAGGAACAAGTTTGGATTTATTCAGTGTATTCCCTTTCCACCTATACAGTCAGTAGTGATTTATTTTGTGAAGCTCACAGGGAGGCAGGATGTCGACTGGCACCGATGACATGTAGAGTATTTAGACATTTGGCATATATTAGTGTCATTTAATATTGAGGTTGTGATTATTATACAACTTTCTCTATCATATAATCTCAAGTATGAGCCACAATATAGACTGAAATCTATACTACATATTACTCCACATGGAAAAGGGATCCAAGATCTGGAAAGTTAATTAATTTACATTATTTTTCTTTTAGTACTTTTTTTAATTCATTTTGAATATATTTACAGTATACTCAACTATATCATATTATCCACATTTCTGATCTGGATGAGGAGGTTTTTAGTTAGGCAGCATACCATTTTGTAGTATAGGGGACGATTCCAACGTATTTGGTTTTACATGACAGTATCTTCAATCATCCACCCTAGGGAGATGAATTTCCTTAATAGGGAGTGGAGGTTCCTGCTCAGGAAATTCCTCCAGCAATTACTGATTTTAAGGATCCATGACTATGATGAGATAGACCATGTCATGCTGCATGTGAGGCCTCACCTGTTCCACATGCAGAGGTTGGCCCTTTAGAAGTCCAGCCTCAGCTGATTGGGGATGGGAATCATGAGGCATAAGATCCATTCGTGTTGTCATTATATCCACTATTTTTACCTGATATATCTTATTTGAGATTTTATCAGGGGACATTTCCTATTTCTCCAAATTTCATTCTCAAGCCTTCAAAGGATGTATGGTTCCTCCATGCATTAATGGCAGGTCCTTCTACTCACGCATTGGGAGATGAATCAGGTTCACATGAGGATATCTAGTCAACCCATCCTTCTGATGAGTCACATCTAGATAATCTGGAATTCAAGGTTCCAGTGCCTGAGGAAGATTCTTCTCTATCTCATCATACTCCACCCCAGTATAGAGGTCGTCTATATCAATATGGGCATCTCATTTACACACTATATTATAGGATGAGACCTCATTATAAAAAGTGATTGTACTCATTTATTTATATGTGTGTAGTTGACTTAGAGGATTTGAATCAAAAATGTATTATATCTTCTATATGATCTTATGTCTATTAAAATGATGAAATTATTTTGACTATCAATAATTTTTACATTTTATCCATTGTTTTAATTTTTATTTATATTATAGTTATAGTTTATATTTTATAAGATTTCATAGGTGACTACTTGAAACATGGGAAAACTTTTTAAATTTCAAGTAGTTAACTTAAAAATATTTTCCAATATAAACTACAAAAAAATTTAAGTAAAACATAAAACATATCCAAAACATCTAAAATTTTTTTGAAAATAAAAGTAATTTCATAAATATAATAAATAATTCAAAATTAAAGGATTGTAAAAAAATTATAAATTAAAATGTAATGGTTAAAAAAATATATTGTGCCACTAAAATTAATTTTCATTAATTTTTTTTATGAAATATTTTTTATTTTCAATTATTTTTTTATTTATTTAGTACGTGTGTCAAATTTCATTTATATTGTACTTCTACTTTATTATTTATAGACATTCAAAGCCACCAACTTCAAAAATTATTATGTTTCATATAGGTGACTTTGAAAGAATATAACTTATAAAATTTAAAGACAATCTAAATGACATTAGAAAAATTGAATCAACATATAAAACATAATTTAAAATACAAAAAAATCAAAAATATAATAAAAATAAGATAATTTACATGTCAGAAAACTTATTTCTTAAAAACATAACATCGTCACTTTCAAATATTAATGGACATAATTTAAAACAAAATAAAATTAACACAATATATATTAAAATATACAAAAATATATATATTCAGTTTT
This sequence comes from Viscum album, assembly GCA_963277665.1. Lineage (NCBI taxonomy): Eukaryota > Viridiplantae > Streptophyta > Magnoliopsida > Santalales > Viscaceae > Viscum > Viscum album. The sequence goes on along the minus strand of OY728145.1, from coordinate 1,076,149,257 downwards.
TTATTTATTTAAAATTTTTCAGAAAAGGTGACATTGACCTTGCCAAATTTAGACTAAAACCAAAGGAGGCAAGGCCATTGCCACCTTTCTGTATTGGAAATTAAAATAAATTTAACCTAGTATTATTTTTTAAAAAAATTCTAGAAAAGATTATATAAAAAAACTCTATGAATAAGGGTTTGAGAATTCAGTAAAGTGTGTGAATACTTTTATATATGATTTCATGTGAGGAAATATCAATCATTGGTTATCAATGATTTTCTATCACCGCCTATGATAGATGGTTTAAGAAATTATTTAAAATATTATGTTTATGATTTATAATTTTTAAAGAATTGAAATTATGTAGTTGATTTAAAAAGGAAATATTCAAAAAAATTAAAGATGCTGATTTACATTAGATAATTTTGAATTTATATTTAATTTGTTTCAAGTGTTTTGACCAAGTAGATTCCAAGATTTATTTTTGAAGTAATTTTTGCAACAGCTATGATATATTCAACGAGAGATTTTAAGGAAGATTTTTTTGAATAATTGAAGAAGAAGGAAGACTCAACAAATACCTTTATTTTTGTATTATATATATTTGTTTTATATATAGGATGAAAATATATGATGAAAATAATATTTAAAGTGATAATACATACAAACATCCAAGAATACTCGGTCATAAATAGAATAAAAAATAATCCAGTTATTTTATACCCATTTTATTATTTTCTTACTACAATTGTTACTCTTTCTGAAAAAAAAAGGAGAAAGAAAGAAAACTATTATATGTTGAAGTACATTTTCCACTACAAAAATTCTCATTGAATATCATTAAAGTGAATCCTTATTGAGAGATTCACCTTGAAGATTGTTTAAATCTATAGCAGAAGACTCGTCTACGGTTAGTTGGAGAGGCAACTATGTGATGAAGTTGTTCATTGTTTTGATATCTCATATATTTATGCTAAGTTTCAGATTCTTGCACTTAGATTTGGGTGTTATTTCCTAAGACCGTTTCATAGGTAAGTGACCAGTCCGATTGGAGACATGGCCTCAAGAGTGCTTCTCCAAATGCCAGATGCTGCAAACTAGTAGTGAGGGTCTTAAATGGTATAGTGGGGAGAATGTTCTCTCACGATAAGAGTATAATACAATGGTGAATAATAGATAGATTTACAATAGAAGAAAAATAATAAAATAAAAAGTAATTATAGTTAATAAACCATAAAAACTTGCAAGTTCCAAATTAGAAACTATCATGCATGAACATCCTATTCCATAAATACAAAGAAATCAACATACAGCAGGTACTACATACAATTGGACTAGACTGACATATGAATAAATAAGTAAAGACCAAACTCATGTAGGTAGTAAAGGTACATGCCTATACCCTATCTCCCATGTTAATTCCTAGTCCATAAAGGTTAATTGAAAAGTAGCACAATCAAGATCCTAAATTTCATAGAGGATACCTAATAGGGTACTAATCGGTGACCTAAACAGGGTGTGAGTAAAACTCAGTTGGCAACCACCAAGGAAGTATACTTTCATAATGGTCGTGTAATTTAATAAAGGGTATCAACACAAACATCCATACTGATTAATGTAGTCAAGGTCATAATTACATAACAACAATATAGGACCCAAGGTGAACCCAAGGCATCCATGTGAAATATGGTCAAGCAATCATCCAAGGCATTTCGCATTGGAACCCAAGTATCATCCAAGGCACAAGGTATTTATATTTAACCAATGATCATATCAAAGGAATTACATATCAGGAACCTAGGTATCACCCATGACTTAACATAATTCCATTTATCCTATTAGCGAGTCCAAGGTATTATATAAAAGGAACCCATGTATCACCCATGAAGTTTTAAAATTCATTTGACATATGAGCTTGTCCAAGGAATTCTATATAAGGAAACCAAGTACCTCTCAAGGAATAACGTAATCCTTTTAACTAGTGATCCCATCCAAGTCATTCTGTATAAGGAACCAAATTATCACTCAAGGCTTAATATAAAAAGTAGGAATGTTGCATTTAATAACAAAACCTAGGACATGGGAAGAGACCATTCCAAAACATAATTCAATCTATACAAATAGAACATTTCATTTATTAATGAATAATAAGTTATACAGGGATAATCTGTTCCAAGATACGATTCATCATGATCATTTCACTAATCAATTTAATTAAAAGGATAAAGAGGGCCACATCACTATACATGACATAACACGGTTCAATTGATTAGTTTAGGTGGGTACATCATAATAATAAAGCATTGAATAATATACCAAGGAACTAGGGGGTTTATCTAACCCACCTAACATATCAATTTATTCTATTTAATATCTCACTTAAAAGTGGAAAACATTGAAGCATTTCATTGAGTAATTTAGACACAGGATAAGAGAAATTTTTTCCCATTTATAGAATAGTTATCATTTGATTTCATTTCATAACATCATTAACATGAAAAAATTACACACCATATAGATGGATAAACATTAAGATAATACATAGGGTTCATGGGAATATGAGAAACACACCAAAAGGATATGGTTCGAGATGAGGTATACAATCTATAATGATGAAATTAGAAGGATAAGGATTATCTAGGTCGTTAACACTCAATTAATTTAGTTTTTAAGATTTGATGAATAGATATTCTAGAACATGGTATAATGAAAACAATTTATAAATGATGAAAATTTTAGATAAAAGAAACTTGACCAACTACCTCATTCTAAGGATGCTCCACTCATCTAATATCAGAATTTGGTTCTATATGAAATGAGAGAAATCGAGAAATCTCACAAACACCCTAAAAATAGGGAATTTTAGCTCTCAAAAAGATAAAATTTCTATAGGATAGGAAAATATAGAAAAGTGGTAAGAGGAGTCTTAGCCTTACCTCTAGGATTCCAACACATACAATTATGATCAACTTGGACCATGAATAAGGGAGAATCACCCCATGGAAGAGGAGGATGAGAAGGGGAATGCGAGAGAGGAATCTCAAGAAATGGGGGATAAATGGGGAAAACTCATTTAAGGTTGTAGTGGGGAAATGGTAATTTTTTCCCTTTTAAAGAGATTAATGGTTAGTCCACAAAGCTAGTCAAATTTTTGACCAACCCTATATTTCTTACTTCCCAAGCACCATCACATTGAAAAATTGAAGCACACTGTTAGAAAAATTGTGTTCCAACCATGTAATTACCACTTTTTTTATGAAATAAGCTTCAAAAATAGTCGGAGAATCCCACATAGTTTAGAAAACCCATTCCCCTATACAAAACATGTCACACTATTTGGATGCATGTCTCATACTAACTATCCTCCAACTATGTGACCATGCCTCTCTCTCCCATATCTGATCTTTCAAATCCTGATGCTTCCAAAACATATCTGTACACCTGAAGAAACTCCCAATATTTAAATACCATTCAAAAGCAACACTTTATGGTGATCCATATCTCATAATTTCATTCCAAATCTTAGTTTATGATTTAGACCATCCTCCAAATGAAAATTCAAATTCCTTTAAAATTTCTCAACTATTTCGAAACACTATATCTTATAACCTCCCCAAAATAGAAAATATTTTCCCCAAGATTACTTGTAGGCTATCAAAATGGGTTATCTGGCCTACCTGGGTTAGAAATTCATGTTCAATGGCAGCATAGAATTTCTAAATTCACAACACTTCTCTAAGAACCACCTAAAAAATGTGGTGCTTAAATAGATAAACTCTAAGCCAATGCTCTTATCCACCATTCAAAAATCTATATGGAACTTACCTGATCCCTTCTAAACTAAGACATAATCACATCATCATTTCCTTCATCTACCACCCTATGGTGCTTTCTACCATATGTACTACATTTTAACAACCAATTATCATCCACAACACTCCCACCAACATAATTTCCTACCTAAATATGTCCATATCATCCAAAAAATTCTCCTAGCATGTTTACCAACTTAGTAAACCTGATCACAGATGAGGAAAAAACTCTCGATCCCAGATTTGATCAAAATGATCGAGTCCCAATTAACCAAGCTTAACTTGGTCGCGTCGGATTTTCCTTGAAAAGGCCCTTCCAACCATTACACTACACCCTTCTAAACTCAACTGTGTGTTTAATGTGGTTACTCACTAACCACATACAACTCTTTAATATAAGTAAAGTTGAACCACCTCCAACTGATTATTCTTGAAAATTCACAACATCAATAGTTGAAGCCTCCCAAAATAGATCTCAACAATTTAATCCCAAGGCACCCAAGATCATTTCTAGAATTCTCACTAAATAATATAACCAACTTTCAGTGACATCTCAAGGCACACCACTTATTTTTTTTCATTACATAGTAGGAGCATCTATACAATCACGATCCAAAACCCCAAGATCATAATAACTATCATGGGATTTGAAGCCCATAATAAGTATTCCATGAGTTCATATATGAACTTGTATATGTCAGTCACTGAGGAATCCAGTTGTATCTGATTCAATATATCCAATGATATAAAAGTTCCCAAAAGAATATCCAATACCAATCTCAAGGTCTCATGACTATCCTCGGATGAGGTTCCATTCTTAAACTATAAAATACATCAATTTATCTCTACACATAGTCGAAATATACTCAGGAAACTGAGGAAAATTCAAGATATAGAGAATGAATGACTCTAAACTAGGAGTATGCTAAGATGTTGTCAAAAAATACAATCGTAACTAATTCATTTATGAGAATACTATCATTCCCTTGAAAGTCCTTTAACCAAAGCCAGCAACACTTTGGTCAAATATAAAAAAAGGTTCCTGATATAGTTTCTAACAAACCCTATCCAAAATACACACAAGAAGAATAATGAAAACATCAATGGATGATTATTTTTAAAAATTCTTAGATGCAATTTCTGACACATCGACACTACTTGATCATGATGGACATACTATCTGAGGCATCCTATGATCATCCATGCACCCCACCATAGTCCATTCTTGACTCATGGTGTATTACAAAGGTTTTCTACACAACCAGCCATTTCATTATCACACTACCTTGTAAGAACCAAAACCTATGAAGGATTTATATCACTTGTGTCACTCAAACACCCCACGTATGATTCTAAAATCCTGAATCAATCCAAACTATAATAAGGATTTTATATTGGGCATCATCTGAAGGAATCAAATCTCAAACATACCAACTCATCAATTTCCATAAGCCATTATGACCAATATCAAATGGTTCTCTATAGTTGTGTTCCCTCTATCTTGAAGGACACTCCATATCATGATCAATGTGATTCTCCTTGCCATAGGAGTTTACTAGTCATCACCTTACCAAAAACATAAACTTATACCATAGAACATCCTCCATCCCCCAAAAAATGAGGAATTTGGATGTGTCCAACTTGCTTATACCAAGATCTAAAATAAAAGATAGGAAGTCCATCCACTTATAAGCACCCTAGATCATGATTAATTTCAGACGCATGCATTATTCTCTTCCCAATCCATGTTTATGCACACCATTATCTTCAGGTATATAAGCAAAACTAACACCGACCAGTATGTCACATAACCAAATCCTTTTGAAATCATCATCCTCAACACTAGGATTACTCTGATTTATTTTACTCCCCAAGTTATCTTACTCCAAAGATGACCTGTGAAAGAAGAAGAATAGCTCAAGGGTACAATTTTTGTGATAAGAACTCATGCCCAGGTCACTCTAGTCTACAGATGACCTTTGAACATAGCCTTCATTAACGAATGACCAAATTGATCAACATGATGGAGAATTTTTAAGAATCTCTCCAAGAAATGCCCGTATCACATTACACTATTTCCCACCTTGGGGTGTACCATGTGCATCATAGCATACTACCTCAATATTTCACTAGTGTGTTACATCTGCACTCATTATCACTTAATTTATAGGCCCAATGACACTACACATTTCAAACATGTGATAGCTTACATAAAGAATCGACCAAAAATTGTATTGTCCCATAAAACTATTAATCTGTCTTAAAACCTTCTAAGCCATCCTTATTGTATAAGGGAAGGGTCATATGACCAACTAAGTGGATGACCATGACCTCAGAATCTCTAAACCACTATACTTGAGCAATAAAAAATGCTCATCCCCTAAAAAGGCTCAACTTTTCATATGACCGCCTACCCAACCCAAGTGTCATTTTATAATTTAAGGGTCATACCCATGCCAAACAAGATACATACAACACTTCCCATATTAGAAAACTCAAGGTAAGAATCCACCTATTTTTCTTATTTCCAATGGAATTACCTATAACCTGGTACCCTGAACTAAAAAACATGGTCTCTAAAAAAAGGGTCACACCTAAAAGGTCCCTATGCCCTAACTCCTAACATCTTTCTTCATATAAAATAACATAAAATTAGTGATTCATAGGAAACACACACATTCTTATCTAAAGAAACCTAATACACACTCAAACTATCCAGCATAATGGGGTCTTACAAGCACATAGAGAAGGGATTTTAATTAATCCTTTTCATTAATTACCATTTTGATTAAAATTTAAAAGGATTGGTTTAAGGAAAAATTAAAGTACCAAATATAGAGTAAATTGTACTTATCACTTTATTTAGCTAACGTCTCATATCACTTTAGATAAATTACTTCAAAATTTATTTTTAATCATTATTTATTCAAAATTTATCCAATCCAAACTCAGTTAAATAAATTGTCACTCACAAGATATAGTAGAAAATTCTCATTAGTTTTTAACTGTAATTTTATTTAACTAAAGCCTCATATCTTTGTGGTTTAAAAATAACCAAAATTATTTATCAATTAAATTGGATCATTTCGGTAAGATTCCACCATAAATTAATACAAAACACCATATAAATTGGTGCCAACACTTAAAATAAACATCCCAATTTATCACAAGCATACCCCCAAGGGGTTAAGTACTAAATCATATTAATATAGAGGCAACCAATGAGGGTCCAATCATTCCAACCTAGGTTCAGTTATATGGGAAACCATTTCTATTTTAAGGATTCAATGCTCTAAAATTACAATTGGCATCCCATTTAAGTGAAACCCAGTACAGTTTATTTGTTAAATATTATTCAAACCTTTAGTGGGTTTATCTCATTACATAAAATTACAAGAACGACTTACTTGGGTTGAGTAAATAATATAAGGAATTTTTTATATGGGTCTCCATTCCCAAGTTATAAAGGTACAATCCTTTATAAGTTACAATCGGTACACCATGTCACCATTATCCATAACTATTCATTTAAACATAGGAAGAAAACATTACTTTTCTTTAACATTTTAAGAGGTTGTAAAATAGGAATATATTGATAAGATCAACCTACATGGATAAAATTTAGCATATAAGGATTCAGTTATGCAGGTGGCCATTCCCAAGTTATGGAGGCAGTCATTCCATAAGTTGTAATTGGTATGCCATTTTACTGAATTTAAAAAAAATAACTTGAATTTATTAAAAAACAAAATATTTTAAATTTATAATCCAATTGAAGTTGATTAATTTTCCATTTTAAATTCATTTCATCTCTTTAATGTGTTTTATGTGGGTAAATAGGATGTCACCATCATGGTATTTGGGAAAAACTGTTTAGTTTTATGCATACACTATATTTAACTAACCCTAAACCATAACTATAACTAAGGAAGATATCACATTAGCAAGGAATACAAGTATACAAGGAATGAAATCACACTATCATATTATGTAAATAAGCAAGTTAATGTCATTTGAATCCTATGTTCTTGAAATGATACTTGAACACACCTCGTCTCTTTCCATACTAGGCAAAGAGTATAATACAATAAATTACTAACCAGTGGAAGAAAATGTAAGATCACTCAAGGTGAAGTAATCAACAACTATAAGAGTGAACAAAATGAATAAAAATCCCATCCCTAACAACTTTATCTCCCCCCGTGCATGGGTTGGAAATTCCTAGACATGAGATATTTACCATGTTTTGACACATTCATAATCTTATGTATACCAGCCCAAAATAGTAAGATAAGGAAAAATAGTGATCCTATGAAACCACTTTATGATGTCCCATGATCAGTTCATAAGTAAGTGGCCAGGCCAGTTGGCTACATAGCCTCAAGCGTATCTCCCTGTATGTTAGAGGCTGCCGACTAGTACTGAGGATATGTGATGGTATGGTGGGGAGACTATACCCTCATAATCAAATTATAGTACAATGGTGAATAATAGATAGATAAAAATAAATTAAATTTAATAAACTGAAATCCAGTAATAATATCTAATAAAATTAATAACATGAAAGTGAAAAATTAGTAACCATCATTCATGAACATACCATACTATAAATAAAAATCATCCAACATACAAAAAGTACTAAATACAATGAAAGTATACTAAATATGAATAAATAAGTAAAGAACCAAATCCTATAGGTAGCCTGAGTACATGGTCAACCCCCCATCTCCCATGTAATATTCTAGTCACTAAACGATAATAAAAAATAAGTGTAATCCAGATCCTAACCCTTAGATAGGAAATATTTCTAGGTAACAATTAGTGGCTCGAATAGGGTCTGAGTAAAACTAAGTAGGCCACCATAAAAAGATTATAATGAAATCCAGTCAATTAATATAAAATGAATCAGTGTGCATGTATAATGACAAGGTAGTATATAAAAAATGAAACAATAATCATGTTGATATTGGGTTCCCCTGTGGGACACCTGATTAACCACACATTATTCAGCCAAATCTAGAATTATCTAAACATTTTATATCATATACGTACATATATATATATATATATGAGTTCTGTAGAGGAAAGAAGTCATTATACCAATGCGTCCAAGTATACTATCATAATGGTCTCATAATTTAATAAAGGGTATCAATCCAAATTTCCAAACTGGGGAACATAGTCATGGTCATAATTACATAACAACCATATAAGATCCAAGTTTAACCAAATCATCCATGGGAAATATGGACAAGCATATAATAAATTCCATCTATCCTATTAGACCATCCAAGTCATTCTATATCAAAACCCAGGTATTGCCTGAGGTATAAGGTATTTACATTTAACTTATGAGAAAATCCAAGGAATCCTGCATTAGGAACCCATGTATTATCCATGGATTAACATCATTCCATTTAACCTATGAGAATACCCAAGGCATTCCATATAAAGAACCCAAGTATCACTCAAGGTCTTTTATAATTCATTTAACCTATGATCCCATCCAAGGAATTTCATATAAGGAACCCAAGTAATTTTCAAGGGGTAGCATAATCCTTTTAACCAATTATCCCTTCCAATTTATTCGGTATAAGGAACCAAAGTATTTTACATGGATTAATATAATATGTTGGCATGTTGCATTTAACAAGTTAACCTAGGTCATGGTAAGAGTCCATGCTAAATCACAATTTAGTCTATAAAACTAGGGAATTTCATTTATGAACTAATAAAAAGGTATATGGAAAGAATCTATGCCAAGATATTATTCTTCCTGGTCATTTCACTAAAGAATTCAATTATGAGGGTAATAAGGGCCATGAAACTATACACACCATTATACAATTAGATTTATTAGTTTAGGTTGGTCCATCAAATAATCAAACATAGAATAATAGACCAAGGGTTTTTATACAACATACCAAAAAAATAAATTTATTCTATTTAATATTTCAATTATAAGTGAAAAATATTCAATCACTTCATTCACTAATTTAGAAAATGGTCTAGGTAAATACTTGTACCCATTCAAAAATACAACTCATTTGATTTTATTTGATAACCCTATTATCATGGAACAACAACACACCCCATGGATTGTTCAAAATCAAGATAAGACATGGGGGTCATGGGAATATGAGCAACACACCCTAAGGACATGGTTCAAGATAAGGTAGACAAACTACAATGATAAAATTATATTTAATAAGACTAACTAATTTAGGTCATTATCACTTAATAAATTTTATATTTAGGAAGTGATACATAGAAATTCCAGTCATAGCATAATGAAAAGAAATTAAAAATGTAGAAATGTTATGGGAAAACAACAAAACCACCTACCTCATGCATAAGATGCCTCACTTTCCCAATACCAGCCTTTAATTCAAGATGAAATGAGAGAAATTGGTAGATCTAACAAATGACCTGAAAATATGGTATACTAGCTCACACAATGATAAAATTTCTACAGTAGAAGAAAATAGAGAAAATATGTAAAAGGAGTATTAGCCTTACCTTTAGGTTTCCAACGCATTCGATAGTGATTAAATCTGATCAAGAATGAAGGAGAATCCCCCCATGGAAGAGGCGGAGGAGAAGGGAAATGAATGAGAGGATACTAGAGAAATGGGGGAGTAAATTGTGTAAAACCCCATTTAATGTAAAAGGATAAAATGGTAATTTTACCCCTTTAAAGAGTCACATGGTTAGGCTGTATGGTTAGGAAAACTGTGCAACAACCATGCAGGACTTACTACCCAAGCACCCTCACATCACACATTTTCAATGCATGGCTATAAAAATAATGAGATAATTGTGAGAGCCCCTCTTTCATTTTGAACTAATCAACATGGATGGTTGGAGAAAACATCATGGTTTAGAAAAAAATCCCCTATATAAAATTGGATACATAGTTTGGTATCATGGTTAATACTAACTGTGTGTTAACTGTGTGACCATGTATTTCTCTCCCATACTTGATGTTTTAAAGCCTGATGCTTCAAAAACACATCCATACTCTTTTTGAACCTTTGGGACTTTCAAACCCATCTAAAAATAACACTTTAAGGTGTTTTGTATCTCAAAATTTCATTCAAAATATTAGTTTATGTTTTGGACCATCCACTAAAAAATAAATTCCTTTAGAATTTCTCAACTGGTTCAAAAAATGGGATATTACAGTGGGTGAAGTTTCAATTAATTATTATAAATGGTCTAGGATAGGGAATTACTAAGGTACAATGAAAACAGGAAACACACATAGGAAATTTATTATACTAAATAAATTTTATGTCCCGATAAAAGCTTGGTACTAAATTTCAATATCTTGCACTCATTTGTGATATCCCTAGGTAAACAATTTGAATAAAATCACTAAGACCATATTGGGTGTTGGTGGAGTGGACTAGAGGATGTTCTTATACCCTTGAACCGCTATAAAAAAAATTGCGTGTCTTTCTCATTACTTTTTTTATTTTCTCAACATTAATTAACTAAAATAGAAAGTTCATATTTAATTCAACTTAAAGATGGATGTTTAAATCACTGAAATCATTTAAAGGAATAAATTCACCTCCTCTTGAGTCTTTCTATTACAAATCAAGGAAAATATTTTATATTAGAGAAGTTTTATTATTTTGATATTTTTTATTGAAGCATGCTCTTCAATGTATTATCATTTCATCCATAATAATATAGATAGAAAGATTCAACAAATAATTAATGATGTTTGATGCTACATATGGTCTATAGATTATTAGAGCTTTTTATTTTAATGGTGATAATTATGGTTTTTGGGAAATCTAGAATGGATATATACTTGAAGAATACTTGTTTGATAATTTATATAAATCTAGTGCATTCCTATAAGATTTTTTGGTGAACTTAAACTATGGAATAATACTTAAGAATCTAATTATGATTTTAATTCAAATGCTATAAATGTTATAATTTTTAAATTGTGATTATATAAATTCAATAGTGTATATAAATATGTTATTTCCAATGGCTTGTGGGATACTATTATTAGTTCCTATGAAAAAACCGATAATGTAAGAAAATTAGGTTATAACACTGAAAAAAATAAATTTTACACTTTCATATGTTTGATAAAGAAATAATTACACATAAAGTTCCTAAGAATGTGTGGACCAATGATATGGGGGTGTATTGAATCAGTGGTGATATTTTACAATTTTCTTTATTTTGAAAGTAACCACTGAACTTTATAAAGTTTTGATCCTCCAAAATTTATAAGTCAATATCAAACTTATGTAGAGATAATGAAATAAGGTAAGGAACACGAGTTTTTACAAGGTTTGGTCCCAATGTGTATGCCTAGTCCCTTTCATGTGGACTCCTATCAATCCAAAAATATATATTATATAATTAAAGTAAATAAAAATGAGCCAATTCCCATAAATCTCCTCTCTCTCCTAATATGAAATATTACTGGTTCCCACCAGTTACAAAGATTATATTCTTTAGATCAAAAAAATAGGCAATTTGAAAACATATCACTATAAATTCTATATGCAATTTCCCTATCTGGTGACTCTCTATTCAGAAATCATCTATTTGGTTCTTCTTTATCTAATACCTCTCTATTCAGGTATTCTCTACCCAATCCATTTCATACAGAACTCTCTAACTTCCTTAGAACTTACTGTTCCAATTTTCTGAAACTTATTTCTTTAAACTAGCTCTCATAAATGATCTAAAATCTCTTTGTGAATAATAACTCAGAATAAGACTACACCCCTTTATATACTCATACTTCCTATAAAAATTACAGAAGAAGAATGATCTCCATATTTGAATTTCCCACTCAACTAAAATTTTATTTTACCACCTTCAAAGCCTCTAAAAATGTAGTGTCATAAATATTTATAAGAACTTTCTCAAATATAATTTTTAATGATCTATTAAAATCTTCCTAAAAATCATCTAGATTTACAATCATTGAAATTACATCTCTACATCATCACGATGTATGAATTTACAATTTTTTTATAAGATCCTCAAATCTTAGTATATTTCTTCTTTGTAAGAACTCTTTCATCTAGTAATTCTATATCTGGTAGTTCATAATAAGAACTCCTCTATCCAATAAAGATTTATCCAAAGTATCTTTTTTTAATCTTCTTTTTTCATCACTTCTTCATCTGAATCCATTATGTATTAAAATCTATATCTGATGGACTCAAGATTTTCTATCTGGTAATCATCATATTTATTAGTCCAGTGATCATCAAAATTCTCTATCTGATTCTCTATATAGGTTTCCTTTGTCTAGTTCTCGTGTTTATGATGATATTTCAAAAGACCATCTCATGGAATCCCAAATATTCACTTTTTCTATTGAAACTATGTCCACTGATCATCAGCTTTCTCTATCCAGTAGACTTCATATTTTCGTTTTCGTATATTACAACTACATCTGGTAAAAAAATTAGGTTTCTCTATATGATGGTTTCATGAAGGTTCTTCTTCCAATAGAAGGATGAACTCTTCTTCTATTGGAGTTAAAAAATCATTTTATGATCATTTTGTGTCTAATCACAACTTTAGAGATAAAACATAGTACAAATATAATTCCATGATTTCATAACATTGAACTTTGCATAGTATGTGACTTTATTATTTTATAACATATATTGTATTAAAACTTTATATGTCTTGAAACTTCATAAATGAACTCACCTTGAACACTGAGATCATTGGTATATGCATCTCAATGCATCCAATTTTGAAATTTTAGTTTACTAAAATTATCCCATTGGAAAATATTGAGGTGAAAAATCAATTAAGGGAATTCCTATTTTTCAAAATTATTTTAATAAAACTAATAATTTGATAAATCAGAAAAGACAAAATAAAATTCAATAGAAAAAAAATTATGATGAAATTTTATTAGTAAGATGTGTCTAGGATATTGATGTTGTAATCAAATTACTATGCAGCCATGGAAAATATTTTTTTCTATGATTAAATATTTATTCCGTATAATTTTTGTATGTTCTGAAAATATAATCATTTTATAGATGCTTATTTTATATATCATAATTTATTTAAAGTCCCTTTATCTAGTGTTATAAATAAATAAGGATACACATTTGAGTACTAAACCAAATGGTGAAATGACACAACCCGTATCTCATAAAGTTGCACCATCTATTTTCACTAGAGACAAAATGGTTAACTTTCTCAGTATCACCAAATTTACTATGAATCAAAATGGTTATTTTTAATTTTCAAAAATTAATTCAGTGAAAATCTAATTTAAGCTGATAAAAATTCAAATAGAAATAAAATTAGTTGAAAATTAACCACAAAATAAAAACATCATCCATGAATGAACTACAATTTAAATTATCTATTCAATATCCCAACACACACAAATTACCTCAACATCATGACTGAAAAAAATATTCTCAGTAATAAAATGATAAATTATTAAAATTTTACCCATGTTATCTAAAAAAATGATCATATCAGTATGTACTCTCACCACACATCTCACTCATCACCCGCCGATCTCTAAATGAAAAGTGAGCACTTTTTTCATGTTGATGTTGCACCCGAACCTCGATGATCGCTGTCTGGTGTGGGAAACATGCTATCAGAGAAAGGAGATGGCCATGGAAGTGATGCTCATCAAAGGATAGGTACAGTTCTTAGGCCACATTGGTGGTGTAGGATGTGGGGTTTTTGTAGGAGGGAGATCGGGACTGAGGGTTTGTGGGTCACTGATATCCTAGTTTGCAGCAAGGTGTTGCCCTGTTTTGAATTTTTTTATATATTTTTTCATAAAAAAAATACTAGGTTAATTTTTTTATAATGATTAAAGACAACATCAACATTACCAACTTTGAGTTTTTGTCCAAAGGTGGCATGGTCGATGCCATATTTATTGAATTTTTTTAAAAAAAATTAAAAAATAAAATATATATATGTTTCTATATTTTGATATATAAATTGTGTTTATTTTATTTTGTTTATAAATATGTTCATTAATATTTGAAATTGAAAATTTTATGTTTTTAATAAATGAGTTATGTGACTTGTTAATTAGCTTTTACTAATTATATTTATGTTTTTTTTTCAATTATGTTTTATATGTCGAGTTAGTTTTTCAAATATCATTTAGCTTATATTCTTAATTTATATAAGTTATATTCTTTGTAAGTCGCCTATATGAAACATATTTTTTTTAAAATTGGTGTCATTGAAAGTAAATATATAATAATGTATAAATACAGTCTAGATGAAATTTGATACACTAACTGAACATTTAAAAAATAATTGAAATTAAAAAAACATTTCAAAAAAATTAATGAAAATTAATTTTAGTGACACAATATATATTGTTGTTTTAAACCATTACATTTGTAATTATAATTGCTTTTCCATTCCATTCATTTTCAAATATTAATTATATTTATCAAATTTGGTTTATTTTGAGAAATCTTTTTGATTTTTAGGCTATATTTTTCATTTTATTTGGATTGCTTTTATATTTTATAATTTATATGGTTTAAATGTTACCTACTTTAAATTTATAAATTTTTCATATATTTCAAATAGTCGACTTTGAATGTTTATAAAATATAAAATGTAACTAAAATACAAATAAAAATTGAAACATTGGCTAAACTTAAAGAAATGGAAGATAGTAAATAAATAAACATTGTAATTGATAGAAAATAATATAGAGGATATAATACATTGTTTTTCCAAATCCTGTAATTTAATAGTATAAATATAAATAAATGAGTACAATCACTCTCTATGATAAGGTCATGTCTGACAATATGGTGTGAAAATGGGATGCTTGTATCGAAATTTTGGACCTCTGTGTTGAGGTGGGGTATGATGAGATGGAGAGGGATATTCCTCAGGTGATAGAAACTCAAATGTCAAATGCTCTGGTTGTGACTCATTAGGAGGAGGTGTCATCTAGATGTTATCATGTTCACCTAATGCTTCTCTCACTGCGTGAGTAGAAGGACCTACCATCATCACCCAGGGGAATTATATAGCCTGTGAATAGTTGAGTGTGAAAGGTGGAGTCATGGAAAATGAACCCTGATAGAAGATCAAATCATCTGTACACAGAGAAAAATGTGGGTATCCTAACAACAAAAATGGATCCCATGACTCATGATACACATTACCAATTGGCTAAGTCTTGACTGCTAGAGGGACGACCTCTACCTGTTGAAATTTTATGGCCTCACAAGTAGCACGATGTGGTCTACATCATCATCATTGTGGGTCCTCAACATAAAAAGCTTCTAGAGGAGGTTCCGAAGCAGGAACCTCCACTCCCTGAGTAGGAACATCATATCCCTGGGGTGGATGATCAAAGATACGATCATATAAAACATGATACACTAGCATCATCCTATGCACTACAACATGGTACGTTGTATGGATAAAAACTCATCCTTCATCATATCATACATGTGGATAATATATTGTTTTATAGTATGCTTTAAAAAGATTCAAAATGAATTTAAAACGTACAAAAAACAAACTTATGGAAATTTATTAACTTACCAGATCATGGATCCCTCGTCCATGTGGATTAGATACAATATAGGTTTCTATTTATACCATGGCTCATAATAGAGCTACTCTCCTTAATGGAATCACATAGTATGCATACCCTCAATATGAAATGATGCTTATCTATGCTAGTGGTCCAAATACTCTGCATGCCATTGGCGTTAGTCGACATCCAACCTCCCTGACAACTTCATAGAATGAAATGTTGTTGACTGTCTAGGTGGAAAGGGAATACACTGAACAAATCCAAAATGGTGCATAAATCTGTCAGGCTGGTTCCACTCAATAATATGAAAGTGAATGAGAGGAACTCCAGCCATGAAATCATGAATCCCATCAGTGAATTATGTGGGAAGCTGGTCTAATAGAGCCCAATATGGAAGCCATACAACCTGAAATGACAAGTGATATTCGTTAAATTTTTTTTACTAAAAACCAATAAATATAATATTATGAAATTGATTACTCAATGAAAGAATGTTTATACTGACATCATTGGGTACTAGACTTTCCAACATGAGACAATATGCACCCAAGTTATGCCTCAGCATCCTGAAAAAATTGTGTTCATGACTCCACCTATAACATACAACTTTGAAAGTGATAAATAACAAGAAATTAAATTTAATAACTCATAGTAGCATCAGAAAACAATAAATATGAGTGATCATACCAATGTATATGTGGAGAATCATGCAACACACACACACACACACACATATATATATATATATATGAAGCTCTTGACCAACAATAACAGGGTATATGGGAGGGATGCGCTCCCATTCCCACATCTGAATAAGGATGTCACATCCCCTAAGATTTTTGTGATTTTATCAACATTCAATTTATAATGCTCTATAAGTGTAAGACATGAATGATGATCCCAGGATATATCTCTCAGCTTGATGAAAATTATTTGTAGCCCTAGATACATCATGTTCACATACATACCAGTGTGATCAGTGCAAAATATACCTATAATGAGCGACAAGATATATACATGGGTATGACGCATGGCCGTCTGCTCATCATCATCAGTAGGTAACTGTGAAAAGTGAATCTCAAGACACCTCATAGATATTGAACCACTATTTGTAGAATCATCATCACCCACAATATCGATGCCAACTAATCGATGTACAATCCCATTCTAGTCTCCATGGGTGGGTCCTATAACTGCCCCTGGATAGGAAGACCGAGAAGAACTACAACATCCTCAGGGATGATGGACATCTCTCCCTCGGGCAAGTAGAATGTGTGTGTGTCGGGTCTCCATCTCTTAGTGAGCGCAACATGGAGGTGGTGATAACCAAATTTAAAAGTATATATATTAATGATATAGAATATATCATGATGTAGGTATGGTAGAATGGCTACTGGAGGTGGAATGTGGTGATAATGGTGCGCTCTATTTACCTTGATCTGTCGAAACTCATGGACCACTATCACGTCATGTGAAACATTCCTATACTTCTCAGTGAGTAGAGTAGTATCCTCCATCTATATGTATAAAAATTAAATAATGCTTTAGTGTAAAATGTATATATAATGTTTTGTTCAGCAGAATGTTATGACTGGTAGAATGTAAGACATGACATGTCTATTCCCATTGTTTTATGAAGTTTTTCTTACCAAAATAAAAGTTAATTTTTTAATGTTTCTCAAAGAATATTTCTAAATTTGTTTTAAATATGACTTTACCTTGAAATTGGTTGTTTTTTAAGATATGGTTTTATATATTTATATATATAAACATTTTTTCTTTATTTTCTACAAGTTTATTTGAAAATAAGTTAAATAATGTTTTGGAAGGAGAGGTAAAAACAAGAGAAAACATAAAATAAATTTATTTCACGATGATAAAAGGACAATTATGATCATATAATGTGAAATGGAAAAGAACAAACCCATTAAATAACACATGAATGCCTTGCAAAAGATAAGAAAAAACATGACATTTTTCAATAGAACATAGTTTGGATGAGATTAGCCTAAATTTAGAAGTGAAGTAAAATCTAGCATATTTTTAAGTGGTAGCTCAATTGTAGCAATTTGACCCCATAAATTCTAGATCCAATGTCTAATACCATTACATTGGTATAAGATTCAAGTAAACCGCGTTCCCAAGGACTGAATAGTTTAGTAGTCTTGGTAAACTAGATATATACAGGAGTCTTATATTACAAATGAATACAAAAATTACAACATATTTTTTTCTTAAAGGATAAAAGATAATAACTATATTCCATATATCATATCCTTGCATATCTTTCTTATCACACTTCAGGGAATCCTTGGGAAAGAAAAAAGAACAAGGGTGTGGTCAAATTATCATTAAGGGAAAGTACATTGAAATCAATAATGAACCAATGAGAAAAATCAAAATGGAAAGGTAAATAACTAAGAAAAATTCCATATAATTAATAACTGATAAGGAAGTGAGAAAATATTATGGAAAGGTAAATAACTAAAACACATGCCATTTAAATAACAGGATAAAGCATAATCAATATGGAAATTTAAATAACGAAAACACATGCCATTTAATCAATGAACTGAGAATTAAATGAATCCATAGATAATGTAAAAATAAAAATCCCATGTATGATAAGAACTGAATCCAATTTAAGGAGATTATTAATTATTGGACTTCATGTTTCCCAAGTACATGATACCTTTACGATCAATACAATTCAAAAGGCAATTTAAATCTATGGTTATAAACCAGTCTTATATACTTCGAAACAAACTCGAAGGTTTTTTCGCCATCTAATTTCATCTCATGATACTACCGATGCATTGATGGGATTATTTTAAATGGTCCGCAACCCATAGGTTATGTATTATCCAGTACCAAACTCGTATAGTGAATATCCAAAGCATTCCTCATATATTGAATAATCAATTTAAATTCATAGATAAAGTGCTTTATCAAAATGCCCACATTGAGTGAAGGACATAGATTTATCCATATTTCCTCAGTAAATCAAATAACCTTCATAGTAAACACGGTATGTAAAAATGGTATACAGTTTAGGAAATGAACATATCCATGATAAATGATATCTATAACTAGGGAAAATTCAATATTCAATGATCATAGTAAATTTATATTTCAAGGGGACTGAAAAATAAATCAAGGTAGGGAATTTCAATAATATCCTTAGTCAATGAAGTCCTAAACCATATAGATGAAGAATAAATATGGTATCAATATATTTTATCCAAAGTGAAAGAAAAATAATGTTTTGTTTTCATTGATGATTTGAAATACTATAAAATATCTTTTGAAAACATTCTTGAGGGAAATATCCTTTTCATTTTGAAAAACATTTTATAAAAATGAAAATCACTTTTAAAAATATTTTCTTTAAAAAAATTAACTTTTTAAACTTGAAATCGCTCAATGAAATGATGGTTGGTAAATTTGTACATGTCGTACAAGGTAAAAAGAAAATTCCTATTGTAGGTAAAAAAGGTTATCAAAATACATTTTTTTAAATGAAAAAAAAGATTCATTTGAAAAAAATTATAAAAGTAAACAAGGGGTAAAAATTTCCTTAATAAATCAATTTTAAAAGGCTAAAAATATTTTTGAGAACATTTTAATGAAACATGGTTTTTAGAAGAAAACAAGTACTCCAACTAAAGATAGAAATGAATTCAATTTTCTTTAAAAAAATTTTAAAACATTTTGATTAAAAAAGTGGAAAATGGTTTTATTAATTATTAAATTTCATGAATTAATATAGGAGAATAAAATTAATGGGTTTATTGAACAATGATCAAATAATTTCCTCTGATGGAAATTTAATTCTAAAAAATCCCAAACAAAATGAGATTTTGAAATAAAACCTTGAAAAGACCATAATGTTGATGTGTGAATCAATTAATGAAGATATTATATTTGCCAAATTAAAATCCACATAAAATATGTTTAAATACAACAATAGATAGTAAATGTTAGTCCAGAATAAACAAATATACACAAGAGGGGGTTGAATTAATTCTTTTCAAATTCCTTTACAATTCTGCCTCTTGATGTCGACTAATGATTATGTAGGTGAGAAGTGTTTGTCTTCTGTATGAAATTATGAGCAGCAGATAAAAACAAAAATATAGAACATTTCTGTTTATAGTGGTTTGGGGCATATAGATCCCCTAGTCTACTCCATCAATTATTCTCTCCGTGAGTTTGGTGAATTTCACTAGTCAAGTCCTCATATCATAAGACCAATCCACAACTGAGTGAATGAAGTTGATACCCTTAAAAACAAGACTAGAAACATAGTATTCTGGTTCTATAACAGATAAGCTATAAACCACAACTTAGACCGAGAAGCTGATACTCCACCACAACTGAGTACGATCAGTTGAAAATCTCAATAAATGATATTGATTATAAAGGGTTCTAGTTGAACTTTACAGTTGAATAACAACTGACAATAGATGAATCTTCTTCTTTAGAAAATAGTTTCTTCTGGAAATAGCAGTTCTGAATCGACCTTGTTGAAAAATATCTTTTAAAGAAAAACAACAATGAATAGCAGCAGCATACTTACACTAAATACTAAATTATAAATATTTATATTTCTAATATAGCCTCTTCTATAGAAAAACAAATCTTGATCGATTGTTCCAGTAGATCTTAAAAATATCTTCACAGGAATGTAATTTCAATCGTGAATACGTCTCACAGTATATTGTTTAATATATATCTCAATATATATTTTCTGTGAATCACACACACATATATATAGAACAAATACACTGATATAAGTAAAAGGGAGTGTCTGTCTTTTTAATTCCAGATCCAAGAAAATTGCCTGACTAATCGTAAGAATTCATATTCATGAGACAACTTAGATTATTCTTAACTTCCCTTAAGAATAAAAGATAATTTCTCCACTTAATACAATTCATTGAATTAATTATAATGAGCTTTGAATTGTTCAAAAATGATCTTTAAATTAGTCTGATATTCTGTAAATACTATTGCACAAAACACTAATAAAATTGTAAATTCAAATCTCTAGTGATGAAAAGTCAAATGCAAGGTTCCTTCAAAAAACGACAAAATACCAAATAGAGGGTTCAACTACATAGCATTCATTCTCTGAATTTAATATTGACAATGTACGTTTGATCAGAAAACTAAGGCTGATTATCCATATGTTTGCTTCTCAAATGTAAGGTTTCATACTTATGTAGGGTTTTTAAACCATACTTTTTCTCTTTTTTAAATATATGGTTTCATCCAAATGTAAGGTTCTTTATCCATTCATTTCTATCAATGTAGTTTTGATTAAAAATATGTTCTAATCTTTCAACATAAGGTATAATAAAAATGTAGGGTTTGTTTCTTACATTACATTTCTTTAATGTACGGTATAGACAGTGTTTCCATAATTTGATTAAGATCATTCTGAACACTTTAACAAATATTCCATGTGAATAATAATATTGAATGTATTTCAAAAATAAGGAATATAAAGAGCATTAATTTCATAAAATACAATTAAAGTAATATCATTAGTAAGACAAAAAGGGTATTTGTGAGTCTAAAAATCAATAATATTTATAGAGTATTATTGAGACAATACATACCCAACAATATTCTACTTTTTAGGATAAAAACCCATAAAATTAATAATAGAATTTAGAATTTTTCAAATAATTGAAAATAAAACAATTCTAAATTCTATTTTACATAATTATTTCGATGAAAATAAATGTTATTTTATCAAAATTTCTACCCATTTCCGTGAGATCAAAAAGAAAGTGAAAGAATGAATAAAACATGTTTAATTTTTCATAGATCTATAAGTGAATGTTATAATAATCTGTATAAATAAATAATAATAGCCTTTTGGCTTCTAGACATAAACATGAAATAATAATATTGTACACAAAAATAAAAATAAGGAAATTTTATTAATCAAAATTTTTATAAATACAATAATCAGATTGACTAGGAAACAAGTTTAGTCAATTAAAATGGTTTGGGTACAAAAGATTGGGTTGGAGTTGGGTCAGTTAAGGTTATAAGGATTTTGTGCAGCTTCAAAAATATGTTTCAACTCAGCTATCTGTAACCGCAACTTCTTCATCAAACTATCTCCCAATTGCATAATTGAAATTCTAGAATCTTGAATGATATGAAAATTCTCAACAATATTTAACTTAAAAAATTCATGAAAACTCCCCTCTTACTGCAAAAACTGATCTAAATTTTCTATGAATTTTTTCAAAAAAAATCTGATACCTGGTTCACCTTATGTTAGTTGGTCAACTAAAATTTATGATTTCTAAATAGAACTGATAGAGGGGCACTGTTGCACTGAATATTTTGAAGATGATCATTCATATCAACTATGATAGAGGTGATGAACTGAAATTTTCAAATTATATCTGGACTAGAAGTAGGAGCAGAGGTAGATGTACTGGTCTGACCAACAGTACTCTTAATTGATTCAACATGACTCCCCCAATACCACTTTATATCAGAAAAGTATATCATAGAAAAAACTTCAGATATTATCTTTCCAACTTTATTCAGCATCTCTCTTTTGAAAGCATCAAACTCTTTCTTGGAAACAGAATTTTCATGAAGATAATGTAGCATTTTATTTGTAGCTTCTAGCACTTTTTAAAGATTGTCATTTTATTCCCGAGACTTATTAAACTTCATTACAAGCTCCTCAACCTGATTTTTCAGGGAATTAGATGTTCCTTTATCTTGATGTTGTGACTGATCAACTTCCACAATTTCTAGAGATTTTGATTTTTCCATAGACTTCTCCACTGGTTTTCGATTGATTTTTCACTTGAATAAGACAAACAATCAAGAACTTCAGTTTTGTCTTCAGTTGTTGTTTGATGTCTTTCATCCACATGATCAAAAATAGAGAAAAGTAAATTCTCAATAATTTTTATAGTCATGTTTTTAGTTCTGGTCAACTATTTCTCTCCCTATATAGCAGGTTATTCCTCCTAAACAACTATTAAATCAATGGTCTGTAGATCTCTTATCTGGATTTCAACCTATTGATCTTCCTCAAAGAAATTCTATTCTAAATGAACTGACTTGGTAACCTCACCTGAACCCAACACTATCTCTACAGTTGGTGTATCTACTCTTTTTTTGTGGTTTTAAAACTAATTATACTTCTACAACCTTATATTCCTCTTCTTCTTCTTCTTATTCCACAAGTCTTAATTTCTGTTGGGTTGTCTTGGAAAGTCCTTCACCACAGGTTTCACCAATCCCTTCATTACCAATTTCACTTTTCTCCCCCTAAGCAAAAGATCATGATCTGTGTTGGTCATCTGCACCAACTGGTAAAATTTTCCCTTTTACTATACTCCAGTAAAAAACTAATTTCCTCAATGTTCCAGCATTTATTGTGTTGTTGTGATGACATTTAATTTTAGAATCTATTAATCAAATCATTCCTTTCTTAAACATAATTTGATAAATTATCCTTCTATGAGGATAAAAATTCATCTTAACATCTAGTTGACAGTAGTAATTTAAATATCTAAACATATACCTTAGAAAATTCAGATTTATTTCACTCAAAAATAGAAATATGTTATACATGTCTGGATATATAATCTTTTCCATCTCATCTATTCTAGGGGCAATTCCTTTTTGAATAAACTTTACTAAGATTTTATGATCTTCCTCGAGATCCTTGGAAAACATTTCTGACATTTTTTGAGCCAAAAAAGGACATAATATATTTAGATTTATAGTCCTTATCTTTGATATAACTTATATTGAAATCAAACAATCCCTCGTGAGGATAGTTCAGGATTTGAGAAATTTCAGTCAAAGAAACTGAAAAGTCCTTATCTTATATTCTTGTAAAAACTATATCTTTAGTATCACCAAAACTAAAATAAACACTGTTATAGAAAAACTTCCATTGTACCTCATAAATAAATTCAGAGTTTTCCTCATTAAATGCATATTCCAATCCTTGAAAAGCTAGTTCTTTCTTCAGGACTAAATTTTTCTTATAGAGCCATTCAAAATCAAATAATTTAACCTATAAAATATTTCTTCCAGAATATTTCTAACACTCCAGGTCGCTGGGTTTACCTTCTTCAGTTCACTTAGTTTTCATCATTGCTGAGAAATGAAAGCTCTGATGTTTTTAGGTTTTTATTGTTTTGAAGGAAAATAGAGGTAAGTAAAGGTAGACAATGGTAAATGAGGGTTTCAATATTCAAAAATGGTTTGTGAGTTAAAAGGGTTTGGTATTCAAAAAATTTCTAACAATACCTTATTTCACCTGTCATTACATAAGATAATCATTAATTTTTTAAAAATACATGGTGTGAATACATTTAAAATTAATTAAATAAAGTGTACAATGAAAATAAAATATTAAAACAAATTAAATTTAAAGTAATGAGTAAATAATTTTAACACAAATAAACTGTAATAAATAAATAAATAAAATAAGATAAATATTAAAATGATTAAAAAGTATAACAATTTTTAAACAATTAAATAAACCTAAATCCCCCTTAATAAAATCAAAATTTATAGTTTAAAGTGGTTTTGTAAAGATATGAGCTAGTGGATATTTAGTATTTAAAAATTCTAAATATATATCCTTCTTACAAACATGATCTCCTAGAAAATGATGTCTAATATCAATATTCTTAGTTCTAGAATGATTTATTAGAATTTTTTGAAATATTTATAGTACTTGTATTATCACATAAAATAGGTGTACTATTAAAATTTAGTCCAAAGTTCATTAGTGTGTTTTTCAACCACAATACTTGTGTACAGTAATAGCCTAAAGATATATATTTTTCCTCGGCTGTTGATAGGGAAACTAAGTATTGTTTCTTACATGAACATAATACTAAAGATTTTACTAAAAAGTGATAGGTTCCTAAGGTACTTTTTATATATAATCTACAACCTCCAAAATTATCATCTGAATATGATATTAAATTAAAATTAGGCTTTTTTAGATAAAGAAGATATTGAAAAACGATTTCATTTAAATATATAAAAATAATTTTGACAACAATAATATGGGATTATTTAGGATGTTTTTGAAATCTATCACATAAACATACTAAAAACATAATATCATGTCTTCTAGCAGTAAGATACAGTAAACTACCAATCATACCTCTATATAACTTGGTGTCAACTAGTTTTCTAGATTCATCCATACCAAGTTTATATTGGTACACATGGGAGTTGTATATGTCTTACTGTTCTCAAGACCAAACTTTTTCAAAAAATCAATAATATATTTAATTTAGTTTAAAACGTTTCCATAGTATTTTTGATAAATTTGAAGTCCTAAAAAGAAGTACAATTCTCCCATCATACTCATTTCAAATTCTTTTTACAAAATTTTTGAAAAATCATTACAAATTTTTTTATTGGATAAACCAAAAATAACACCATCAACATAGATTTGAACTAAAAATATATTAGAAAAAATTGTTATCTTAAAAATAGTTGGACTTTCCATTCCAAAAGTAAATCCATTTTTCAAAATAAAAGAACTTAATCTTTCATACCAAGCTCTAGGTTCTCGTTTAAGTCCATAGAGAGATTTTGTAAGTATAAAATAGAACCTAGTTTTTTTGAGAGTTTTCAAAACTAGGAGGCTGTTCAACAAAAACTTCCTCCATTAAATTTCCATTTAAAAGGTAGATTTAACATCCATTTTATTTAATTTAAAGTTCATATGAGATGAATAATCTAGAAGAATTATAATTTCTTCTAATCTATCTATAGGGGAAAAGGTTTCATCATAATCTATACATTCTTCCAGATTATATCCTTTAGCTACTAATCTAAATTTTTTTAAGTTATAATCCCTTGATCATCTTGTTTATTTATAAAGACCCACTTAGTTCCTATAAATGGATAATTTGATATTCTTTTAACTAATTCCCAAACATTATTCCTTTTTAATTGTTTTGGCTCATCTTGCATTGCTTACATCCAACTCTCATATTCTAAGGCTTCTTCAGAATATTTAGGTTCTACTTGAGATAAAAATATAGATAATTCAACAAGGTTTCCTGTATTTATTCTAGTTCTTATTCCTATGTCTAGGTCTCTTATTACAATTTTTAAAGGATGATTCTTTAAGGTTCTAGACTGTCTAGGTCAAACACTTTTCGGTTCATCAGTATCATGTTCTTCTAAACTGGACTGAATTTTATTTATATTATTTTCAAAATCATTTTTCATTTTTTTCAATTCTCGTGTTGTTAGAGGAGTTAGTAGTTTCATCATTTTGATCTTTCTCTTTAATAAAAGGTTCGGTTTCATTAATATTAACATGAACTGATTCTTCAGAAATTCTTGAATTTTTGTTAAACATTCTATAGGATATAGAGGTAGCAGAATATCCTAAAAATATTCCTTCATCATATTTTGGATTGAACTTACCAAGATTATCCTTGGTGTTCAAGATATACACCTTACATCTAAAAAATTTAAAGTACTTTACCTTAGGTTTTATGTTATTTCAAAGTTCATAAGTTGACTTTTTGAAAATAGGATGAAATTAAAAGTCAATTCATGATATAGCAGGATGTTCTTACAGCTTCTACCCAGAAGTAGGTAAGTAGATTATATTCATTCAGTATAGTCTTATCCCTTTCTTGAATAGTTCTATTCCTTCTTTCAACAATTCCATTTTTTGGAGGTGTTATTAGTACAAAGAAAGTTTGTTTAATACCTATATTTGAACAAAATGAATTGAATTACTGGTTCTAAAATTCTTCACTATAATCACTTCTTAATGAAATTATTTTAAAACTTTTTTCATTTTAAAAAAATATACAAAAACTTTCAAAAACATTAAAATCTTCACTTTTGATTTTTAGAAAATAAATCCATGTAAATATAGAGTAATCATTAACCAAAACAAATACATATAATTTTTCAACCAAACAAGATACTCTTGATGGTCCAAACAGATCCATATGAAAAAGTTATAGGGGTTTTGATGTAGAAATTCTATTAATATATTTGAAAGAAGATTTGCATTTCTTTCCAATTTGGAAAGTATCACAAAATCTACCACTATCAAACTTAAGACTGTGTAAATCAGAAACTAGTTTTTTATTAGATAATTTATGTAGAGAATAAATATTAAAATGACCGAGCCTTATATTGCATATCCAAAACTCATTTATCATAACAGTTAAACAATTCACTTTCTATTTACACAGGTAATTTAAATCCAAAGTTTAAACATTATCAGTTCTAGGTGCTCTAAACTTAAGCAGTTTCTCTTTAAACACAAAATAGGAATTTTTTGAAAAATAAACATAGTATCCATCATCACAAAGTTGAGATATACTTATCAGGTTATGCTTAAACCCTTGTATATATAGTACTTTGTTGATTGAGAATGTTTTTGGATCTCCAATAGTTTCAAGTCCAATTATCTTTCCTTTGGTATTATCACCAAAGGTTACTATACCTCCATCTATTTAAGTCAGTGTATTGAAGTATTATGAGTTTTCACCCATATTTCTGGTGTATCCACTATCCATATACCATATATCCTTTTTTCTATGACATGTTTCCTGTAAAATTAATTTAAATAAGAGTTTTTTTGGTACCCATATTATTTTGGGTACAGTAGAGTTAGCTAGAAAATATCTGGTTATCTGGATCTGCTTTGTTTTTCCATAACTCATATTTAATTTAGATAAGCTATTTAAAATAAAATCCTTTTTAATTCCACTCATTTTAAGATTTCTTAAATAACAGTCTTTTGTTATATTCCCTTCTATTCCACTAAAATGACAGGTAACAATTATTGATTTTGGAACAAAATAATTCTTATATAGTTTATATTTTTCACCTTTACTTCCTATAACAAATTTGTTCTTTCTAATGACATTTTAACCAAGAATTTAATTAAGAATATTTTATCGTTTCATAAAGAATATAACATCACTTTTTTAAGTTTCTACTTAATATTTTAAATATTTAATCATATTTTCATAATTATTATAGTTTGTGGTTGATGAGTTAAATCTTTCAATTAAATCTTTATTTTGTTTAATTAAGGCATCTATTTCTCCCAAAATAGCATTTTGAATATTTTTTAAAGATTTGGGTTTCTTTAATAAGAAGTCATATTTTACTTATAGCATTTTATAGTAGGAATCCAATTTATTATTTGAATAATAATAACTAGAATTATATGAATAATAGGTTTGTACCTCATCTTCTTCTACCATGAAGCACATATTTGCTTTCAGATATGATTCTTCCTTTTCTGAATCATATTTTTTTGAGCTGTTGGAGACTTCAAATACACTCCAAGTATCTTTCATTGCTCTTTTTTCCTTTATGTTCATAATCATTATTTTTCTGATATTTCTTTTCTTTCTTTCACTTTTCAACTTTTAGCTAGGGACAATCAGGTCTCGTGTGACCTAATTTCTTGTATTCATAGAACTTGACTTCCCTAGAGTCTTTCTCATCCCTTTTGAAAGGATTTATGAATCCTCTTTTCTCCTTATAAAACTTTCTAAACTTTCTGGCTAATTGATAAAATTCTATTTCATAATTAGATGTATCTGAATTCCTTTCTTCTCAAATTTTTTTCTTTATTATTTTTCTTTTCTTCTAAGATGTTACCTTTAGAGTAGTATTATCCTTTTTCACTAAGACTTTATGATCTTCAGCTTTATCTTTCATTTCATCTTCATACATCATTAGTGTCCCAATTAGTTCTCTCATTGTCATATTTTCTAAAGGTGGTGATTGTCGAATTGCATCTGATATACCATTCCACTTAGTATGTAGTACTCAAAATACTTTCAAGGACAAATATTCTTATTTGATAGGATGATCATCTAAGGATATAATATTATTTATAATCTCTATAAGCCTTCCATTCATCTGAGTGATGCTTTCTCCACCAAGCATTCTGAATGTATCAAATTTCAGTTTTGTTGTTTCATACCTCATTGGTCTTACATTGTATGTTCCTTTATAAGCAACTACAATGGTTTCCCACATTTCATAATCAGTATTACATTGTGAGACACGATTGAATTTATCTGTTCCAAGACCACATATAATCACATTCATAGATCTAGAATTCGTGTCATAGTCAACCTTTATATCAGCGGTCCAAGTTACAGGATTTTTAGAAATTATATATGGAGTAGTGATATTAGAGTAGACTTTGAATCCAAGATTCATCAAATATATAATCATATGTGATTTCCAGCATCCATTTTTTTCACCATTGAAATAAGAAGCATGAACCATTGACATTCCTTCTCTCTAATCAGTCAATGCCATCTTTGTATTAACCTTATACTTTTAGCTTGTTATAGCCTTTCCCAAAATCTCTCATTTGATACCAATTATTAGGTCAGAATATAAAAATATACATATGATTGGGGTGAATTGTGTCTTTTGAAATTCCTTTATAATTATGCCTCTTGATGTCAACTGATGATTGTGCAGGTTAGTAGTGTTTTTCTTCTATATGAAATTATGAGCAGTGGATAAAAATAGAAATATAGAACATGGTTGTTTATAGTGATTCAGGGCATATATATCACCTAGTCCACTCAACCAACAAATCTCTCTGTGAGTTTGGTGAATTTCACTAGTCAGGTCCTCATATCATAAGACCAATCCACAATTGAGTGCAAGAAGTTGACACCCTTACAAACAAGACTAAAAATAGAGTCTTATAGTTCTATAATAGAGAACCTATAAACCACATCTTAGAATGAGAAGCTGATACTCCACCACAATTAAATACAAGCATTTGAAAATCTCAATAATAGATATTTATTGTGAAGAGTTCCAGTTGATCTTTACAGTTGAATAGAAAATAAAGGTAGATGAATCTTCTTCTTCTAAAAATATTTTCTTCAAGAAAGAGCAGTTCTAAATCGATCCAGTTGAAAAAGATATTTGAAATAAAAATAGCAATGAATAATAGCAACAGACTTACAACAAATACTAAATTTTAAATATGTATAATTCCACTGTAGCCTCTTCTATAGAAAAAAGGGCATGATTGATTGTTACAGTAGATCTGAAAAAGATATTCACAGGAATGTAATTTCAATCATGAATTTGTGTCACAGTATATGGTTTAATATATATCTCAATATATATTTTCTCTAAATCACACAAAAATATATATAGAAAAAATATACTGATAGAAGTAAAACAGAGAGTCTGTCTTTTTAATTCTAGATCCAGGAAAATCAATTGATTAATTGTAAGAATTCAAATTCTTGAGAATGCTCAGAGTAGTCGTAAATTCCCTTAAGAATAGAAGATAATTTCTCCACTTAATAAGATTATTTGAATTAATCATAATGGGCTTTGAATCATTTGAAAATGAGATTTAAATCAGCCTCATATTCTATAAATACCGTTTCAAAAAACTCCAATAATATCATAAATTCAAATCTCTAGTGATTAAAAGTCAAACGTATGGTTCCTTCACAAAACAACAAAATACCAAATGTATGGTTCAACTGCATAGCATTCATTCTCTGAATGTAAGGCTGAAAACTTAAGTTTGATAAAAAAAGTATGGTTTATGATCCATACATTTGGTTCTCAAACATAAGGATCCATACTAACATATGGTTCTTTAACCATACTTTTTCTCTATGTCAAATGTAAGGTTTCATCCAAATGTAAGGTTCTTTATACATACATTTCTGTCAATGTAGGGTTGATTAACTGTACATGATGATCTTTTAGAATAAGGTATAATACAAATGTAGGGTTTTCCCTTACGTTACATTTCTTCAACGTATGATATGAACTGTGTTTCTAGATTATGGTTGTGAGTGTTCTGAACACTTTAACGAATATTCTATGAGAATAATAATCTTGAATATAATTCCAAAATAAGGAATATAAAGAACATTAATTTCCTAAAATATACTTAAATTAATATCATTAGTAAAAGAAACAAGGGTATTTGTGAGTATCAAAATCAATAAGATTTATTGAGTATTGTTGAGAAAATATATTCCCAATATTAAAAATTGATTACCTGAATAATCTAAGAATATAAATTATAATAAGGAAGTAATATAACCTAATAAAAAAGAATTGTGTTATGAAATTCTTTACCACTTGGTAACTTTTAACTCAAATCCTCTTAGAATAAAGAATTAAAATTGAAACTCAAAATTCCTTAAATAATGAATTATTCATGATATTACATTTCAAATTGGTTGTATGT
This sequence comes from Viscum album, assembly GCA_963277665.1. Lineage (NCBI taxonomy): Eukaryota > Viridiplantae > Streptophyta > Magnoliopsida > Santalales > Viscaceae > Viscum > Viscum album. Next base: position 1,076,117,633 of record OY728145.1, on the reverse strand, counting down.
ACACCATATATAAGAAACTATGTTCACATCAATAAAGAATGCCTCACAGAATTAAAAGTGAGACACAAATACCTTACCTTGCGTTTCCTTTTTGGGTAAACATCATTTAAACTTCTATATAATGGTTTTAATTATGTTACTAAATTATACCATAACCTTACTCAAATTAATAATATCATATATTAACTTATTATAATATCTTATTACATGTTTGTTAACAATCTTTCATTATTTTCACTATTTCGGGTGTTAATTTCCTAGTTTATCAAGTATGTTTTGGCTTGTTACTTTTTTATTCTTTTGTAAATCATGATTTAATAACCTACAGTATATTAACCATGATTTAACTATCATATATATTCATTATATTTTTCTTTATAAAAATCCATAATATTTGGAGATAATAAATGAAATGCACCGTTCCTGGAGAAGATAGGTCGTACGTACGCATGAACACTACTTTCATTTTTTTTGTATTAAAAAAAGTAAAAGTAAATGATATATATGTATACTATAATTATAATTTCATATTTATGTCATATATTTCAAATATTTTTTATTAAAATCATCCTTAATACATTCCATATAAAGTGTGAATGTATCACATCGCTTTGAGGAGGCAGTAGTCCACACGTCTACAAACGATTTTATCATATTTACAAAATAATGGAAAGCATAAAGGTTTGTGTTATAAAAGAATTAAAAAAGCATAAAATAATTATAAATATCATACATATCATATAAAAACATCATGTACATCATAATTCCCAAGCATTAATGTAACGCCCCGACCCCAGTTACCCAGAGTCGGTGCGTTATTACATAACATTGGCATGATCACAAGAAAGATCAAATCTCGAAAGACCGATTGGTTTAGTAGCCTTGGAAACACTAGATATATTCATAAGTTTTACATTACATCATAAAACGAAAAACTACTACAACAACATATTGTCTCCATAATCCACACTCATATCCCCACATAATATCCCTGCAGGTCATTCATAACTTACTTCTTCACTTCCTGGGAAAAATAAAACATAGAAAAGGGGTGAGCTCAAATGCCCAGTAAGGATATCAATATAGTGGAAACTTTCATAAATAAGAATAAACATTTAAGGTAATGTATAACTAAAACAAAAGCCTTTCAAACTTGAACTTTCAACATAGTATGGCATAAATAAAATGAAATAATGCCATTTACTAATTCACATGGATATTCTACTAATCAAATAATCACATGCAAAAATCAATAACCACTTTCATAATGTTGGAATGCATAATGCCAGACTATCATAACCACATAGCCAAGGCCTCGTGCCAAGACTACAAATAAGATTTTGCCAAGGCCTTGTGCCAAGACACTAGTTTGTCTCATGAGACCTACTGATGCATCGAGGAGCTATAGCGGGCTCCACCCGTCACTTACTAAGTCCAATGCATTCCCATATGAAAAGTTTTAAACATAACATAAACATTCGTATTAAAACTAGCATACGAAATGTCAATAATTTCACCATAAACTATGAATGGTATAAAAATAGCACATCCACAGTCAAACATATCACAAAACCTTCAATACAATATAGAAGTTTTGTATCATAATAAATCAACTTCAAATAAGCGTAAAATCCGTCAAAGGATGTTGACATAGATGAAATCAAAACACTTTTTAGAGAAATATCTCTTTCTATTTTGGAAATCATTTAAGAGCCATATAAAATAAAACATTTTCTTGAAAATATTCTTATAAGCTTGTAAGGGAAGCTTTGACGATTTTATAACGGCGGAAAATAACTGCACCCGCCGTATAAGTTAAAAAAACATTCTTATCTTAATTCTGTCGAAAAGGTTAAAAAGGACCTTGTTTTGAAAATGACGGAAAGATTCCTTTATAAACCTCTTATAAAAAGTCAAACAAGGGTATAAATGACTTTAACCCATATTCTTGTAAATAATAAATATGTTTTGAAATACATTTTGAAGAAAACATGGATGTGGATGATAAAGAAGTCCCAGAAGATTATTACGTATAAACAACCTCGGATAATGAAGAGATTGTGAAATAACCCTTACCTTGTACTTTTCCTTTGTTGGGGTAGGTTAACCTCCTGTATAATGGTGAAATAATTGTTATTAAATTATACAAGAATCATATACATTAATATGATATCATATATGATCTTTTAACATTGCTTTATTAATAATATCTTAGTATTATCGTCGTTTCGGGTGATAATCGATTCGTTCTTCTTAAATGTTTGGTTATGTAAGACATGTTTGTAATGGATAGATTATATCTTATTCACAATCAGAATGATATTAACATTATTTTTAACCCTAAAATGAGAATAAGACTTGAATGGATACGATGGAGAATGAATCTCATCGCGTTCGTGGAGACGGTAGTCCGTACGTACGCACGAACGCTACTTCCATTTAATTTTTATTTTAAAAGAATCGAATCCAAATGATACATAGGTATATTACTATTCCAGTATAATATAATATTTTATATATGTTACTTAAGTTCATTAACACCATCCTTTATACGTTCCATGTGTGGTATGAACGAGTCATATCATTTTAAGGGGGCGGTAGTCCGCACTTCCTCAAATGAAATTATCGTATGTATATACAACATGAAACGAATAATGGTATGAAATAAAATGGAATTACAGAAGCTTATATATAAAATATATATCATTAATATCATATTTAATTACAGTGTCATCATAATGGCCACCATGAGAGGCGGTAAGATGTATTTGAACAATCATCGTTTCGTGAGGCGTTAGTTTGCCATCCACAGAAACATTATGTTCATCATCCATTAGATGGAGTTGTGTGTATGTGTAGTTTTAATCCTTCTTATAACAACATCCTAGTATATTGTGGATACTGGTGTTGTTACAAAATAAAGGAAATAAAAAGAGTTTGGGGGTTGGAGAAGCAAAATAAATGAAAATAATTTAAGAGAAATCGTTACCTTTAATTTAGGTAACTCACTTTGGTTGGAACCAAAGGACTTCTTGAAATGCTTTCTGCCTAAGGGGAAGCTTCACGGAGGAGGATAGGGATGTGGGGAGCTTATTTGGGCAGGGTTTGGACGAACCAAGTGGCTTGAGAGGTGTGAGGAATGAGTAGAAGTGGTCTCCTTTTATAAGGGAGAGGAGGGGCTCTTTAGGAAAGAGTGAAAGTATTACTTTATAATATAATTAAATTCGGTTTATAATGGTCCAAAAATAATTGAGGTCGAAGATAAGATGACTCATATTCTAAATAACATCAACCAATAATAATTGGAAAAGTTTTAGATAATATTTTAATCATTATAATCTTATTTATTTAAATGATTTATTAATGAGGTAAACATTTCATCATTATTGTGTCATTAATAATTTAAATTATTTGATGTCTAAAAATTATAAATAAAATATCTTTATGTAGAAAATCTTTTTATCTTTCTAATGAATATTTATAATCAAAAATCCAACATGTATAACCCTATGTAAAAATTGTTCTTCTAAAAGATGTAAGCTTATGCCATTTTTATTTTTATTTTAACTTTATTAATATAATGTGTCCCTAGCACACACAAGTGGCTCAAAGGGGTCCCCAAATCGACCCAAGGATGTCCATGGTCGGGTATGTGTCCACCAATAAGGTTAGGACACGTTTTAGGGTAATTTTGTATTATTATAATATTATTTTTTTAACCCTTATTTACCGGATTTACCCTTAACCATGGTAAATAAAATATTTACCACAGTAATTATTCAAAATGTCTAAAAATAAAAGTTACCTATTTACACAATTTGGACATCCTGATTCCAAATATGGAATCCATTTTTCTAAATTCAAAACATAGAAGTGGCAGAAATTAATTTAAAATTAATTCCCGCTGCCAAAACAAAAAGCATGTTTTTAAGAGATAATAACTATCAAAAGATTGACACTTGTTTATGTTCGGTTTAATTGTAAAATTATGTCCAATGACTAACATTATATTAAATGGTAAAAATATATTCTAAATATACTTTAAAACTACTAAAATTCATAATTTATCATTATTAAATATTTTGATTAAAAAAGTTGTTTTTAATTAAAATTTAGTAATTTTCACTATTCATCAAAATATAAAAGTTATCCGAAAAGTACCAAAATTTCACCCTAGGCTAATTTCGATATTCTGAATCCAAAAATGAAGTCCATTTTGAAATATAAAATATATATGATTTCAAAAAGTAGGTATTACTATTCACAACGGCTAGTTTAATTAGTTGTGGTGTGTGTTAGAACTCGAGGTTGCGTACAACACACGCTATCGCATTATTCGAAGGGAAACGTACCGTGGAAGCTTGGGGTGTTACATTCTCCCCTCCTTCAAATAATTGCGTCCTCGCAATTTCTAGGGTATTACTGCATAAAAAGACTCGGGTGGTTCTTCATCATAAGTTCCTCGGGTTCCCACGTTGCCTCTTCCATCTTATGGTTTCTCCATAGAACTTTTACCAGACGTGTCGTCCGGTTTCTCAGCACTTGTTCTCTCGTGTCAAGAATCTTGACGGGCTCTTCGCAATAAGACAGATTGGGTTTCAGTTATAATTCTTCATAGGTGAGTACATGCATTGGGTCAGGCATGTATTTCCTCAACAGAGATATGTGGAACACATTGTGAACTTTGGAGAGACTTGGCGGCATTTCCAATCGGTAAGCTACAACCCCAATTCGTTCTAGAATTTCGAAAGGTCCGATGTACCTGGGACTCAATTTACCTTTCTTACCAAAACGTATGACTCCCTTCCACGGAGATACCTTCAGAAAAACATGATCACCGACTTGAAATTCCAAATCCTTCCTTCGATTATCGGCATAGCTCTTCTGCCTACTTTGAGCTGCTTTGATGTGATTTTGGATTACTTTCACCTTTTCCACCGTTTCCTCCACCAGTTCTGGGCCTACAAGTTTTCTTTCACCAACGTCATCCCAACAAGTTGGTGTACGACATCTCTTTCCGTATAACGCTTCATATGTTGCCATCTGAATACTCGAATGGAAGCTATTGTTATAGGAAAATTCTACCAGTGGTAAATATTGATCCCACATACCCTGAAAATCAAGTGAGCAAGATCTCAACATGTCTTCTAAGGTCTGAATAGTCCGTTCTGATTGTCCATCTGTCTTAGGGTGGTAAGCAGTACTCAAATGAAGTTCAGTATCCAGGGATTTCTGAAGACTTTTCCAAAATATTGAAGTAAAACGGGGATCACGATCAGAAACAATCGATAAGGGTACTCCATGAAGTCTCACAACTTCATTAATATATAGTCTTGCTAGACGTTCCAGGGGTAGATCTTCTCTTATAGCAAGAAAATGTGCTGACTTGGTAAGACGATCAACAATAACCCATATTGCATCATTCCTTCTAGGAGTCTTTGGTAGCCCCATGACAAAGTCCATCGTAATATTGTCCCATTTCCACTCCGGTATGGGAAGAGGTTGCATGACTCCTCCAGGCTGTTGCCTTCCAGCTTTCACTTGTTGACAAACCATACATCTTGACACAAAATCAGCAATCCCTCTCTTCATGTTGTCCCACCAAAAATTTTCCTTCAAATCTCTATACATTTTGGTGCTCCCAGGGTGTATAGAGAAATTGGAACTATGAGCATCATCCAGCAATTCCCTTTTTAGATCAGGTAAATCGGGAACACAAAGTCTCTTCCCGAATTTCAATATCCCATCTTCATACACAAAGTCTCTCAATCTCCCATCATTCACAGCTTTAATCTTCTTCTGAAATTCTTCATCATCGGTCTGAGAACTCTTAATCCTTTCTAGTAAAGATGGTTTGGCAACCATTTGAAAAAGCATTTATGTTTCACCTTCCCTGGTTATTCCCATGTCCATCTTCACTAGATCCATGAAAATTGGATCCCTTTCAATTCTCATATTGTTCAAAACTCCATGGTCTTTTCTACTCAAAGCATCTGCCACCTTTTTTGCCTTCCCCGGGTGGTAGTGTATCGTACAATCATAATCCTTGAGTAATTCAAGTCATCTCCTTTGCCTCATGTTGAGTTCTTTTTGTGAGAAAATATACTTCAAACTCTTGTGATCAGTATAAATCTCACATTTTTCACCATAGAGGTAGTGCCTCCATATCTTCAAAGCAAAGATCACAACTGCTAACTCGAGATCATGAGTAGGATAGTTTTGTTCATGAATTTTCAACTGTCATGATGCATAGGCAATAACTCTATCATTCTGCATAAGGACACAACCAAGTCCTTTCTTTGATGCATCACTATAAATAACGAACCCATCATTCCCCAATGGTAGAGTCAATATAGGAGCATTGACTAATCTTCTCTTTAGTTCTTCGAAACATTCTTCACACTCTTTTGTCCAAACAAATTTAACCCCTTTACGTGTGAGCTTCGTTAATGGGTTAGCCAATCGGGCAAAATTCTGGACGAAACGTCGATAATAACCTGCCAAACCAATAAAACTACGTACCTCAGTTATACTCGTAGGTGCTGGCCATTCTTGGATTTCCTTGGTCTTAGAAGGATCAACAGAGATTCCATCTTTAGAGACAATATGGCCAAGAAAAGAAATCTCCTGAAGCCAGAATTCACACTTGCTAAACTTCCCATATAATTCATGCCTCCTCAGAGTCTTCAAGATAATGTGCAAGTGATTTTCATGATCTTCGTAGGTTTTGGAGTATACCAATATATCATCAATAAATACCACCACAAATTCATCGAGATACTCCTTGAAAACTCTATTCATCAGATCCATGAATACAGAGGGTGCATTAGTCAATCCAAACGGCATTACGGTAAACTCATAATGCCCGTACCTGGTTCGAAATGCTGTCTTCGGAATGTCTTCCTTCTTCACACACAACTGATGGTATCCAGATCGAAGGTCAATCTTTGAAAAGTATTGAGCTCCATGCAGTTGGTCAAATAAATCATCAATGCGAGGTAGGGGATACTTGTTCTTTATCGTTATAGCATTGATCTCCCTGTAGTCGATACATAACCTCATAGATCCATCTTTCTTTTTAACAAAAAGAACAGGGGCTCCCCATGGAGAAACACTGGGGAGAAAAAATCCCTTATTACTCAATTACTCTAGTTGTTTCTTTAGTTCGACTAATTCTACAGTGGCCATTCTATAAGGGGTCTTCGATATAGGCCTTGATCTAGGAATCAAATCAATAGAAAACTCAATTTCTCATTCTGGAGGATGTCCAGGTAAATCTTCCGGAAATACATCTACAAATTCTTTCACAACAGGTACATCCTCTATTTGAACATTCCTTTCCTCACCGACAGTTATTTCATTCTCTTCCTCCCTAATAATTGAATTAAGTTGAGATACTGGGGGTGGATCTAAATAAGAATTAAGTGGTGACGATTCTGCTCTAAAAACAAGGTGTTCCTTATCATTATCATCAAGAATCGTAACCTCTTTCTTCTTACAATAAATCTTCGCATCATAGTCAGAAAGCCAGTCCATACCGAGGATTATATCAAACTCAATCATAGGTATGACGATGAGATCAGCAGATAAAGAAAATTTATGTGCTCTAATGGGGACTGATTCACAAAACTTTGTTGCAATGATACTTCCCTTAGGAGTTTTAACTGACAACTCCCTTATTAAATCAAATTGGAAATATCTAATTTTCTTAGCAAACTGGGAAGATATGAAACAATGCGATGATCCAGAGTCAAATAATGCATTTGCTAAACTTGAGGAAACCATTAAATTACCTGCCACCACGTCTTTCGGAGCTTCTACCTCAGCAGTAGTGATAGCATAAGCTTGGCCTTGATCCCTTGGCCTTTTCTGAGGTAAGTTCTCCTGACGCTTAGGACATTCATTCGAATAATGTCCCATCTCCCTGCAATTTTAGCACTGAACGTTGGTGGCTTCTTTCTTCCCTTTGCAATCACGAGCTTGGTGGCCTTTTTCACCACACTTGTAACAGACTCCCATTCCCTTCAAGCAAGCACCGGGGTGTTTCTTCCCACATTTACCACAGGATGGATATTCAACCTTTCCTTTCTTCCCCTTATTTCCATTCCCAGATTGATCAGCAGGTCTCTTCTTCTCTTGCTTTGCTTTAAAGTCATAAGACTTAGAGAATTCCTTTTCGGTCTTGATAGCACATGAGACAATGTCTTCGTACGATGAAAAGGATTGTGAGACTAATGCTCGACGAAGAAATGGTTTTAACCCATCAAAGAAATGATCAATCTTACTTCTTGGGTTGCGAATATAATCTCCAGCATACCTCGCTAACCTTGTAAAGTTAGCCTCATACTTTGTGACATTCTCATCCTCCTTTTGTCTCAGACTCAGAAATTGCCTTTCCATATCCGCTCGATGGTCACAAGGAAAGTATTTTTCTAAAAACAGATCTTTGAACTCCCTCTATTCCATATTTGATACTTCATCATCTTCCTTCATGTTTTTAATCAATGACCACCATTGATCAGCATCTCCAGTGAGGCGGTAAACTGCCATGATAACTTTTTCCCTTTCACTGCTCCCCAAAGCCTGAAATATTTTCTCTAGGGAATTTATCCATTGCTCAGCTACTAAGGGATTTGTACTCCCATTGAACGTTGGTGGTTGTTGCCTCATGAATCGATCTAACATTGATCCTCCACGCTGCGGATCAGGGTGCTCCATACGGGTAAGGTTATTATTCATAACCTGAGTAAGTTGTCCCAGTATGGTGATTAGCTGATCGGCACCAGTTGCATCACCAGCCCCACTATAATTATCTTAAGCAGGAGGGAAATCCCTACATGGAGTGCGTGCATTGATACGGTTTCCATTTCTTCCACTAGGCGCCATTTCTAAACAATGGCATAAACTAGATCAAAATACATAATCCCATACTTATAAAACACTTAACATAAATTGAACTATTTATGGATATAATCCATAATCATAAAAATGTTTTCTTTGAGGAAGTATATACTCATAAACCCTTCATAATGATTTGTAATGAAAATGAGAGTTATCCTAAGCATATCCCCCGGGAGTGTCGTAACCAAGAGTGCAGCAAGGCCCATTGTCGTGCACCAGTTCCCGTTCGAGTCTAGCTCAAAGCGGTGTTTTCGGGTTTTACCCCTAGGTACATCTGTGCCAGAGCCGCCTCTACCTGCTCGTATCCAGACAGGGATGTATTGCTCAAAAAACTCACAAAATCTCTACAATACCAAAATTCTAGGAAGTTCTTCTATACTAATCCTCAAAGTTCATCTTAGGTCTACGTGCTCTAATCAGAGTTTATCTAAATCTAGCTTCCAAGGTTTGTACTAAACTTCCTCTGATACCAACTGTAACGCCCCGACCCCAGTTACCCAGAGTCGGTGCATTATTACATAACATTGGCATGATCACAAGAATGATCAAATCTCGAAAGACCGATTGGTTTAGTAGCCTTGGAAACACTAGATATATTCATAAGTTTTACATTACATCATAAAACGAAAAACTACTACAACAACATATTGTCTCCATAATCCACACTCATATCCCCACATAATATCCCTGCAGGTCATTCATAACTTACTTCTTCACTTCCTTGGAAAAATAAAACATAGAAAAGGGGTGAGCTCAAATGCCCAGTAAGGATAACAATATAGCGGAAACTTTAATAAATAAGAATAAACATTTAAGGCAATGTATAACTAAAACAAAAGCCTTTCAAACTTGAACTTTCAACATAGTATGGCATAAATAAAATGAAATAATGCCATTTACTTATTCACATGGATATTCTACTAATCAAATAATCACATGCAAAAATCAATAACCACTTTCATAATGTTGGAATGCATAATGCCAGACTATCATAACCACATAGCCAAGGCCTCGTGCCAAGACTACAAATAAGATTTTGCCAAGGCCTTGTGACAAGACACTAGTTTGTCTCATGAGACCTACCGATGCATCTAGGAGCTATAGCGGGCTCCACCCGTCACTTACTAAGTCCAATGCATTCCCATATGAAAAGGTTTAAACATAACATAAACATTCGTATTAAAACTAGCATACGAAATGTCAATAATTTCACCATAAACTATGAATGGTATAAAAATAGCACATCCACAGTCAAACATATCACAAAACCTTCAATACAATATAGAAGTTTTGTATCATAATAAATCAACTTCAAATAAACGTAAAATCCGTCAAAGGATGTTGACATAGATGAAATCAAAACACTTTTTAGAGAAATATCTCTTTCTATTTTTGAAATCATTTAAGAGCCATATAAAATAAAACATTTTCTTGAAAATATTCTTATAAACTTGTAAGGGAAGCTTTGACAATTTTATAACGGCAGAAAATAACTGCACCCGCCGTATAAGTTAAAAAAACATTCTTATCTTAATTCTGTCGAAAAGGTTAAAAAGGACCTTGTTTTGAAAACGACGGAAAGATTCCTTTATAAACCTCTTATAAAAAGTCAAACAAGGGTATAAATGACTTTAACCCATATTCTTGTAAATAATAAATATGTTTTGAAATACATTTTGAAGAAAACATGGATGTGGATGATAAAGAAATCTCAGTAGATTATTACGTATAAACAACCTCGGATAATGAAGAGATTGTGAAATAACCCTTACCTTGTACTTTTCCTTTGTTGGGGTAGGTTAACCTCCTGTATAATGTTGAAATAATTGTTATTAAATTATACAAGAATCATATACATTAATATGATATCATATATGATCTTTTAACATTGCTTTATTAATAATATCTTAGTATTATCGTCGTTTCGGGTGATAATCGATTCGTTCTTCTTAAATGTTTGGTTACGTAAGACATGTTTGTAATGGATAGATTATATCTTATTCACAATCAGAATGATATTAACATTATTTTTAACCCTAAAATGAGAATAAGACTTGAATGGATACGATGGAGAATGAATCTCATCGCGTTCGTGGAGACGGTAGTCCGTACGTACGCACGAACGCTACTTCCATTTAATTTTTATTTTAAAAGAATCGAATCCAAATGATACATAGGTATATTACTATTCCAGTATAATATAATATTTTATATATGTTACTTAAGTTCATTAACACCATCCTTTATACGTTCCATGTGTGGTATGAACGATTCATATCATTTTAAGGGGGCGGTAGTCCGCACTTCCTCAAATGAAATTATCGTATGTATATACAACATGAAACGAATAATGGTATGAAATAAAATGGAATTACAGAAGCTTATATATAAAATATATATCATTAATATCATATTTAATTACAGTGCCATCATAATGGCCACCATGAGAGGTGGTAAGATGTATTTGAACAATCATCGTTTCGTGAGGCATTAGTTTTCCATCCACAGAAACATTATGTTCATCATCCATTAGATGGAGTTGTGTGTATGTGTAGTTTGAATACTTCTTATAACAACATCCTGGTATATTGTGGATACTGGTGTTGTTACAAAAGAAAGGAAATAAAAAGAGTTTGGGGGTTGGAGAAGCAAAATAAATGAAAATAATTTAAGAGAAATTGTTACCTTTAATTTAGGTAACTCACTTTGGTTGGAACCAAAGGACTTCTTGAAATGATTTCTGCCTAAGGGGAAGCTTCAAGGAGGAGGAGAGGGATGTGGGGAGCTTATTTGGGCAGGGTTTGGATGAGCCAAGTGGCTTGAGAGGTGTGAGGAATGAGTAGAAGTTGTCTCCTTTTATAAGGGAGAGGAGGGGCTCTTTAGGAAAGAGTGAAAGTATTACTTTCTAATATAATTAAATTCGGTTTATAATGGTCCAAAAATAATTGAGGTCGAAGATAAAATGACTCATATTCTAAATAACATCAACCAATAAGAATTGGACAGGTTTTAGATAATATTTTAATCATTATAATCTTATTTATTTAAATGATTTATTAATGAGGTAAACATTGCATCATTATTGTGTCATTAAAAATTTAAATTATTTGATGTCTAAAAATTATAAATAAAATATCATTATGTAGGAAATATTTTTAGCTTTCTAATGAATATTTATAATCGAAAATCCAACATGTATAACCCTATGTAAAAATTGTTCTTCTAAAAGATGTAAGCTTATGCCATTTTTATTTTTATTTTAACTTTATTAATATAATGTGTCCCTACCACACACAAGTGGCTCCAAGGGGTCCCCAAATCGACCCAAGGATGACCATGGTCGGGTATGTGTCCACCAATAAGGTTAGGACACGTTTTAGGGTAATTTTGTATTATTATAATATTATTGTTTTAACCCTTATTTACCGGATTTACCCTTAACCATGGTAAATAAAATATTTACCACAGTAATTATTCAAGATGTCTAAAAATAAAAGTTACCTATTTACACAATTTGGACATCCTGATTCCAAATATGGAATCCATTTTTCTAAATTCAAAACACAGAAGTGGCAGAAATTAATTTAAAATTAATTCCCGCTGTCAAAACAAAAAGCGTGTTTTTAAGAGATAATAACTATCAAAAGATTGACACTTATTTATGTTCGGTTTAATTGTAAAATTATGTCCAATGACTAACATTATATTAAATGGTAAAAATATATTCTAAATATACTTTAAAACTACTAAAATTCATAATTTATCATTATTAAATATTTTGATTAAAAAAGTTATTTTTAATTAAAATTTAGTAATTTTCACTATTCATCAAAATATAAAAGTTATCCGAAAAGTACCAAAATTTCGCCCTAGGCTAATTTCGATATTCCGAATCCAAAAATGAAATCCATTTTGAAATATAAAATATATATGATTTCAAAAATTAGGTATTACTATTCACAACGGCTAGTTTAATTAGTTGTGGTGTGTGTTAGAACTCGAGGTTGCGTACAACACACGCTATCGCATTATTCAAAGGGAAACGTACCGTGGAATCTTGGGGTGTTACAATTAAAGGTGGTAAAGGAAAACAATAACGACATAATTTCATGAGGTGGTAGTTCACCATACACATGTACGATAAGTTCATTACCCATTTGATGGATGGGTGTGTAAGTATAGGTGAAAATATTAATACAAAAATATATATGATTATATTTATTATACTAATTTTATTATGCAATCATGGAATAATTAGATTTTATGGGGTGGATAATGAATATAAAACAAAAGAGATTGAGGAATGATGTTACCTCTTATTCAGGAAACTCCTTTTAGTTTTCACCAAAGAGCTTCCTCGGATTTATTTTTTCCAAAGGTGGGAATTCTAGGTTTAGGGGAGGTATTTTTAGGAGCAATTTGAATAGATCTTGGTCCAGACAAAAATGTATTGAGAGGTGTGAGGAAGGGAGGGGTGAGTTCCTTTTTATAGTGGATGAGGAGTGGAATTCTTGCAATTTTTTAAAAGAGAATTGCACCCACATTTTCCCTATGGAATGTGGCTCCAATAATAATAAAAATAAAATAAGTGTGAGGATAGCTTCTAAATATTACTATAAAATGGATTCTAAGTTTTATGTCATTTGGCCTTTAAATTTAAGGTTTAGTTGCTTGTTAAGCAATGTTTTCTCATAATCGCTATAATTAATTTTAATAACTTTCACTAATAGTTTTGGTAAAAAAACTAAGTTTAAATTATTAGAAATTAGAAATTATGATTATTCATAATATGGAATCTATTTTTAAAAATTTAAATCATAGAAGTGGCAGAAATTAATTTAAAATTAATCCCATAGATGGGATGAGAAAATTGGTTTTTAAAATTAAAATTTTCAAAAAATTTCTTTGTTTTTATATCAAATTTCAAAGTGAAACTGGTTAAAATGAATTAAATTGTATTAATTTATGTATAATTGATCAAATTTGACATAAAAACCAATTTTAAATATAATTTAACCCTATAAATTATTTTGATGAAAAATTAGTTTGCAATTAAAATGTCATGTTTTTCACCATTCATTAAAAAATGAAAATTCGCAGAAAAATACCAAAAAAAACACCGTAATATAATTTAGATATTTTGATTTAAAATATTAAGTTTATTTTGAAATATTAAAATTATAAAATTTACAAAAATTGTATTTAAAATATGTTCTCCTTTAAAAGGTGGTAAAACTACCTTTAGAAAAATATATATTTTTATGCGTAAAATTGGGTTTGTTCTTATATTATTCCTATAAAACCAATTGGATGAATGTAAAAAATATGTTATTGACTATATAACATATATATTACATTAATATCACTCATTAATTGTAATTAATTTAATTTATTAGGATAAAACACCTTTGTGGGAATAAAAACATTCCTTTATATTCAATTGGTTCTTATATTCATTTCTAATTTATTGGTAGCCTATGAATTAAGCTTATATTTGTGTAAAAAATATATTCTCATAAGTTATTTAATGCTATTAAAACCCAATAATTTAATATCTAGGTTATATCTTATTATATATAATAATATTTTAATAATATATTGTTGTTCGATAAAACTAGGTCTTGCATGTAATGAAAGTCATCGAAGAATGCTGTTGTTGCATGCGACACATGATAACTCAGTATCATGTGTATTTAAAGCTATAGAATATATTAAATTTATTTAAAATGTTAAATATATGATAAAGTCTTGAGTGGTTATATTTTTTTCTATATTTGGTGTTGCATGTCATACACGCTATTGCATAAAAGTTTCTCTTTTAGAATTTTCGGGGTATTACATTCTCCTAGCCTTAAAGAAATTGTTTCCTTGTAATTTAAACTCAATTGTGGTAATAGATTTTTTGATATTTCCTATGTTAAAATCCCACATATTGAGAGGGTTTCATAAAACATCCCCTAGAAAATAGATAATGTGAAGAACAAAGGTCACATGGACTAACATATAACTAGGTCTCTATGTAGGAGAACATTAGTGGAAAGTGGAGACAAATACATTGAGGAAAAGTGTAAATATTTATAGGGAGTGACTGGGGTAATTGATAAAAAACAATTTTTTGATAAATGGAAAGTTAATGGTCTCATATTTATAAATGTGTGATGATTTTAAAGACCATCAATTCAACAATAAATAAGTTATTAGGAAAAAATTTTATTTCTAAATAATTTTTCTAATGTTGGGTAATTCTTTTACTTCATAAGGATATAGGCAAATTTTATTACTTAACATGTATCTATAAACATAATTTTCATCATTTTTTGTTATTTTATCAATTTCTAATTCATACATTACTTTAATAAATGGATATCAAAAAACTAACTTTGATGCTTGTAAAATAGGAATCATGTGTTTGAACTTACCAAGTAAATAAATGGTATTCCACCAACCATGTTATGAAAAAAAAATACAACAGATTTCAGGTGGGTTCAATAATGACAAGAATGTTAGTTTTTTTTATTTTTCAATTTTAGTTTGTTTTTTTACATGGTTTTTTAAAAGAATAAAATATCAATGAAAATAAAACACTTCCCTGAGTAAGTGAAAAAAGACACAAAAATGAACTTGTATATGATGAAGCTCTAGAAATGATGTACTTGTAAAATCTACACATGGAAAACACAAAACCACAACATTTTATAAAGATAACACAAGTGATCCTAGTGATGAAATAATATAGGTGGGGGAATAAAGAGTACACAAAACAATTCAGGAGTAGCTGAAAATGTTATAAAAATTCCAATTTTATTTCCTAAAATAAACTAGAATAAATAAATGAAAAGGATTGAAAAAAAAAACATGGGTTGCCTCCAAGGAAACGCTACGTTTTTTTTCTTTATCCAAATGAGGAATCTCCCATTGTAATTGAAATTCTTCAATGATGCATGTTGTATCAGAAGTGTGATAAAGTTTGAAATGTTGACTATTAAGCATAAATGGAGTCATCTTCCCATTTAATATTTTAGTGGAACCATAAAGATAAATAATTATAATAGTGTAAGAACCCGACCACTTTTATTTGAGATTTATTATCATGATATGAAGTCTTGAGTTGAAGAGTGGAACTTTGTTACCCGGTGAACAAAAAATTATTAGATCCATTTATCATTACAGGATCGAGTTTTATCTTTATAGATAAAATATTTTTCATACGCCTCCCTCCTCATCTCATCTAATTCATTCATCTAACAAAAACACTTTTATTGGGCAGTTTTGAAATCAACATTCAGTTTCTTCACATTCAAATAAGCTTTGTGTTATTTTTCTACATGGATATGGAATGTTTTTTTGAAGACCATGTGATATGGGGACATTCAAATAGTTGTTTTGTACATAGTCCTATAAGACCATAGTACATCAGCAAGCTTGGAAGATCAATATTTCCAAGATATACTCACAGTTTTCTCTAAAATTCCCTTAATATCTCTGTTTGAAACCTCAACTTGGCCACTGGTCTATGGATGGTATGGATTTATCATGTATTTGTGAAATACATAAAGATTAATTAGATTATGAAATAGAGAATATTTTAAGTTGGTACCATAGTCACTGATGATGAGCCTTGAATTATGAACCGGGTAAAAATGGGTTTCTTTAAAATTTTAATGACAACTTGTGAAGTATTTTCTTCTAATGCTCCATCCTCCACACATTTTTATATATAGTCAACACATGAAAGGATGTAGTATTTTTAAAAAGATTTTAGAAAATGAAACATGAAGTAGATTCTGCATATTTCTGAAATTTCAACACCCATGATTGGATGTTGTGGAATCTCATGCTTCCACCTTATACACCCAGTTCGTTGGAATTTATCACAATTCATGATTAACTCATGAATATCATGATGCATGGTAGGCTAGTAAAAACCAAATTGTAACACATTTCTAATTGTTCGATGAATTCCATGGTGTCCTCCAGCTTCTTTATCATGGAAAAAGTTCAAAACATTATAAATTTCTCTTTCTTGGATACATCTTCTGATCATTCCATCTGCACAATACTTGAAAGGTAATGGATCATCCTAGTAGTAATTACATGCTTCATTTAAAAATATTTTTCTTTTCTTAATCAATAAACATGGTATACCGCACCTGAATTTATGTAATTCAAGAAATCATTATACCAAGGTGTGAGTGTCTTAGTGGCATGGAGTTTTTCATCAGGAAATGTTTCATTGATTAATTCCACATTTATTTCACTTTTTTCATGGTATATGTGTGATAAATGATCAACAATGATATTTTTAGTTCCCTTTTTTACTTAAATTCAATGTCAAATTGTTGAAGTAACAATGTAGATCGAATGAGTATGGGATTCACATCTTTCTTGGTCATCAGATACCTCAGGGACGAGTGATCTGTATACACAGTGAGTTTATAGAAAAGTCGGTAAGATAGAAATTTATCAAATGAGAATCCAACTACTAGAAGATTTTTATTTAGTTGTTGTGTAATTTTTTTGAGCCTCATTAAATGTGCAGATATGACAATATATTTTTCTAAAGATCATTTCTTTACTTTGGACCAATGCAGAACCAACTTCCCAATCACTACCATCATACATAAACTCAAATGGCTACTCTTAGTTTGGTGAGCTCCTTATCAAGGCCTCGATTAAGTTTTTCCTTAAAAATTGAAATGATCTATAATAGTCAGACCCAAAGTGGAATGTGATTTATTTTACAAACAGGGTGGTACGGGGGTGGGAAATAACCAATAAATACTTAATGAAACTTTGGTAACATCCAATACTCCTGTAAGATCCTATCCTTTTTTAGAGATGATTCAATATTGATTATAGGTATAATTTATTCTTGTGTTGAATAGTTGTTGTTTGGGTTTTTCCTTGGGATGTTTTTGGGTGAAAATTTGAGAAATATAGAAGAAACGGGCAAGGGCGCTATTGGCGTATGGTTTTCCTAAACCATGGGCCCTAGCCCAGAAAACCATGAAAACCATCACATAAAGGAATTACATGGTTAGCACATGGTTTTTCAAGATGTGTTTCCTATTAGGAGAAACTGTGAGACCCACTGTATTAGTCACATGGTTAATACGCATTATTAGGAGAAATTTTGTTCCTCTTCCCAGAAAACAGTGTGTATGGTTTTATTTAATGGGTAAATTATATTTTAAATCCCCTAAACCCCCGAAACTCACCCAAATCGAAACTCATTCAACCCCTAAAATTTTCTCTTGATTTTAAAACTTCCTAGAGGGATTCCAATCCTTCTTGACCTCCATTATTCCTTATTCAAATCTAAAATCAAATATATGCACCCCTACTTGTAAGTGGATCCTATCCCGCTTGGTTCCCCACTCCTTTAACTTTATTCTACCATATGTTATAGGGTTATTCGTTTCTATTTTGATTAGATCTAGATCTAGTATTGTGGATATAGATCTATAATTGATGGATCTTGATTTTTTCGATCTTGATTTATGTATTAAGATCTGGATCTCGTACTATGTCTTCATGCGGCTCAGTTTTTTAGGGATTTCTATTGAGTAATCATTTATAAATGGATTGAGGTTGGTGGTATTATATTCAAATCCCATAGTCATTATCTTGATTACTTATATGAATGTTGTATAATTTCTAGTGTTGTTTAGCAATTGGAATTCCTAAATTAAATTAATTAATTGAGGTAATTGTGAAATTGTAAGATTCAGGGATTGTTGAATTAGATAATTAATTGGGTAATTAATTGTGAGATATTGGAATTTTGAATTATATAATTAATTTTGGAATTAATTATAAGATATTGAAATTGTAGATTTTGAATAATCAATTTTTAGATTAATTATGAGGGAATTGATGTTGAATTGAGTAATTAATTAAGGAATATTGGGATTTTGAATTGATGTACTAATTATTGAATTGGAAATGAGATAGAGATGATTAATTAATTGTTGATTTAATTAATAGTATTGAGTTGATTAATTAATTTTATAATTATTTAATAGGATTGAGTTGATTAATTAATTTTTGGGTTAATTAATATGATTGAGAATATTGATTAATTTCTGAATTAATTAATAGAATTGAGAATATTATTTTATTATTGAGTTAATTAATGGGAATAAAAAAATTAACTAATTATTGAGTTAATTAATGATAATGTAAAGAATAATTAATTATTAAGTTAATTAATGATATTGCGAATGTTAATTAATTTTGAGTTAATTAATGAGAATAAGATTATTAATTAATTATTGAGTTAATTAATGATAATGGAAATATTAATTAATTTTTGATTTAATTAATCAGAATGAGAAGATTAATTAATTGTTGAGTTAATTAATGAGAATGAGAAGATTAATTAATTATTGAATTAATTAATGGGATAATGAATAGTAATAATGGAATTAATATGAGAATTGAGATCTAGAATGGGAATAATGGAATTTTGAGTTTGAGATGAGACATAGAATGGTAATAGTGGAATTTTATTATATAATATCACTTGGGGATATTTTAGACTCTAGTGTGGGCTAATATAGATATTGAATTTCAGGTGTCCTCAAAAACCGAGGGAGATTATGTGGTTAAATAAAGAATAACTTAATAATATGATAATTATTTAATTCTATGATGTTCTTATTTCTTTATAAAACTGTATACATTATTATTGACTAGATATTGTTTTAGGCACTATTGGAGGTGGGTACTGAGTCATACTCACACCCTACTTGAGCTTGCTAATCGGTACCCAAATAGATTACATGATTATATTATAGGTTAAGGGAAAATTCCCTTTGTTATATGGTGGATTGGGATAAAGTATGGATGAGGGAACCAGACATGGTTTGTGACTCACTTAGGAGTCATCAGTTTCTTTATTTTGGGTTTTTCATATACACACATGGCATGTACTTTATCATGGCATACCTATTGTTTAATTTTTAATATTGTATTCACCTTTGGTTATCTTGTTATACTGGTATTTTTTTGGTTCTGATTTCATTTGGTTATTTATTTTTTATTGTTTATTATTTTCTCTGGTGTTTTACTCTGATAAAAGAGGGTATAATCTCCCCATGACTTATATTAGACCCTCTTTACTAGTCAGAAGACTCTGGCATATGGGGAGGCACACCTGAGGTCATGTGACTGACCAGCTCGGGGCACTAGTGTATGACACCCAGGAAGGGACGTTACAAAGTTGTATCAGATCCTAGTTTTCTTTTATTTTTATTTTTCATTCTATTAGGGAAACATAGAGAGGATACTAAGAATAGTCATGGCTTGGACATGAGCTCGTGCATGGGAGTTGAAAACCCATTTATGGTGGAAAACCCCAAGTACCCATGGTGGGATGGTTATTATTATTGGTTTTTGTTACGGTGGAATATTATATCACCTTGGGTAACACAATTATGGTGTGATGTGAAATTTGTTTCTTAGGTTTGTTGAGAAATGACTCGTGGCCCGATATGGAATGAGAGTTTAGTTACATGAATCATTCATGGAACTCATGATTACTTTAATACATGCATCATTTTAGGCATGCAAGGGAAAATGGGTTTTTGGGTAATTTGTTGATATTGAAAAAATTTTCTTGCTAGTGAAATTGAATTGAAAATTGTGCTTAATATGAAATTGAAAGTGGTCAAATGATGCAAGATGAGAATAATTGGGTGTCTATTTTAGAAATTTGAATAATGGAAGTGAGTTACCCTTAGTTAACCTTGACCTGGATGTAGGATGGTTAAGGGTAGTGTTATCACATCAGTTTTGACCATGTGGAGGGGTTGTGAAATGACTTTTTATACCTTATTGTATTTTTTGGTAAATTCATTAAAGTTGATAAAAGCATCTTAATGCGTGTGTTTTGATTTTAGAGATATGCCTCCATGATGATTCTTGTTGAGAGGATGATAGGATGCTATGGTTGGTGATGATCTACTAGCAGTGGAACTTGAGGCACTAATAGTGTCAGGTGAGGATGTAGAAGAGCAGTTTCGAGAGAAATTTTCTCGATTCATGCAGTTCATGGAGAGAGAACCAGGTAGGCTTGTGAAGAGCATGTCTGATTTAACGAGGGATTTTCAGTTGTAGCACCCTCCAAAATTTACTAGAGATGGTGGAATAGAGGGATATGAGTTCTCTATTGAGTCTATCCATATTATACTTGACCACTTGGAGACTCCTACTAAGTAAAGAGTCAAGATTTATTCTTATATTCTA
This sequence comes from Viscum album, assembly GCA_963277665.1. NCBI lineage: Eukaryota > Viridiplantae > Streptophyta > Magnoliopsida > Santalales > Viscaceae > Viscum > Viscum album. Next base: position 1,076,096,483 of record OY728145.1, on the reverse strand, counting down.
CGAGGATTAGTGAAGTGCTAGTGGGACATTCCGGATCTGACTGGACAGGCTGATGGTATGTTATGGAAGGATTTCTTGGAGAGGTTCTTGGAGAACTTTTATCCAGACATGTTGATGTAAGAGAGAGTAGCCGAGTTCATGAGATTGACACAAGAAATAATGTCTGTGATGGACTATACAAGATGCTTTACATATTTGTAACACTTTTCTCCAGTGTTGGTAACAGATGAGACTAAATCAGCAAAAAAAATTAGGATAGACTTAAGTTTGAAATTACTAGGTGAACATATTCTAAATGAAGAATCTTTTAGAAGTGGTAAATCAGTATCTCATTGAAAAGGATAACCTAAAGGAGGCTTCCAGTGTATGATAGAAAGTTGTTATTGGATGATCATAAGGTACATCTTTTCGGATCAGGAAGCATTGTTATGAGAAATTTAGCCAGATTAGTGGAAAATAGATTGGATGGAGGGAATAGTCAGTGATACAAGACCTTTCTCTAATTATTTTCCTCTAGTGTGGTAGGCCATTCCACTATCATATACATTGTCCCTGACCACCAGTGGAGTGCCGATATTACAGCAAGATGGGACATATGTAGAAGTTCTATAGGAACCCACAACATATGGGTAATGATGGGGTTGCTAGTTAGAATCATAGTATAGGAAGGGGATATTGTACATCATATTGGGATGGAATTTAGTGTTCTACTAGATGTGGCGGTAGAGGTGGAGGGTATGGAGATTTTGGGAAAGAACACCTATATCAACATAGTAGTGCAATTTCGAGGAGTCAAAATACACCCTAAGGAAGAGGGGAAGGACAATTTCATGCATTTTAGCCTACATTTGTGCATATAGAGGCTATACTATCGATAGCGAGGGGTAATATTATTGTATCTACTACATTAGATAGTTATTTATTTGATACCAGTGTCTCTCATTCCTTTATTTCTGTAAAACATGTTAATGGTTTGTGTTTGGATGTGGATTTCATGAGCAGGGTAATCACGATAGATACACCATTCAGATTACGGTCAAGAGACATATTCTTGTGAAAAGGATGTTCTCTCAAGGTTGGGGGTATCATTTTAGGTAAGACCTCTATATTCTTGAGATGTTAGGCTTCGAACTAATTATGGGTATGGACTGGTTAGTGGAATACTTAGCCTATATTGAATATTAACAAAGGAGAGTGACTTTTACGTCTCTTAAGGATAAAAACTATATTCACTGTAGAGAGTGGGATATCCAGGCAAGCCAGTCAAGGCCAATTACTCAGCAACTAGTAGAGCTCACAGCCCATGATTCTAGTCTTTTGTTGGATGATGGAGAAGTAAAACATGAGGTATTTCCACCTGTAGTGGATAGGTTTTAGGATGTCTTTCCTAAAGAATTCTTAGGGATTCCACCTGAGAGAGATGTGGAGTTTATTATTGAGCTCATTCCTGGGGTTGAGCTAGTTTTAATTCCACCATACAGAATGGAACTGATAGAGCTTCGAGATCTCAAGACTCATATAGAGGATTTGATGGATAAGTGGTTCATCTATCTGAGTACGTCACCTTGGGGATCAACAATTTTGTTTTAAAAGAAGGTTGATAGGAGTTTGTGTGTGTGTGTCAATTACCAGAAGTTGAACCAAATTACAGTAAAGAACCAATATCCTCTTCTACATATCGATGATCTTTTTTAATATAAGAGAGTATATTTTATCTTTTTCATGATTTACTTGAGATTAGGGTATCATGGATGAGAGTTCATATTTCTGATATACTGAGGATTTCCTTATGAAGAGGATATGAACTATATGAGTTTTTTTGTAATTTCATTTAGGTTGATGAATACACCATTAGTGTTTATGGGCTTGATGAATATAATATTTCATTCGTACCTGGTTCAGTTATTTGCAGTGTTTGTGTATGACATCTTGGTGTACTCAAAGACTCGGGAAAATCATGAACAACATCTTAACATCATCCTAAGTATATTGAGAGAATATTGTCTCTATGCCAATCTATTTAAGTGTTATTTTTGGATTGATCAGGTACACTTCTTGGGACACATCATCTTGAAGGAAGGGGTGTCTGTAGGTCAAGGGAAATTTTAGGCAGTGGTTTCTTGGTAGCAGCCCAATAATGTGTTTTACATCCATAGATTTCTGGGGTTGGCTGGATATTATTTGAGATTCATCCAGGACTTTTCCAACTTAGTCGCGCTGCTTTCAAGGTTGACAAAAAGTTTATAAAACTATCAGAATCATGCAAGAATGATTTCCAAGAGTTTAAGAAGTTCTTTACATCAACACTGATATTGATCCTACCTAATCCAGGTGAGGATTATAAGGTGTACTATGATTCTTCTATGATCAAACTTGGAGCAATTTTAATGTAAGGAGGTCGATTAGTAGTGTATGGGTGTCGGTATCTAAGGCTACATGAATGGAACTACCCTATGCACAACCTCAAGTTGGCAGAAGTGGTTTATTCTTTGAATTGTTGGTAACATTATCTATTGGGAAAGAAGTTTACTATGTATACAAATCACAGGAGCTTAAAGTACATATTTTCTCAATGAGATTTGAATATCTGGAAATGAAGGTGGTAGAGTATTTGCAGTAATTTTATTTTGAGATGGAATATATTCCCTAAAAGGGAAATAGTGCTACTGATTCATTAAGCATGAAAAATCAGACTCAGATTGTTCAGGAGTCTAGTGTTGAGTGGAAGTTGATGACTCTACTAGCTGAGATACATGTGGTGGTTAAGGAGATTCGGGAGTAGATGAATCTGATATCCATTTTAGTGGATTTTATGCTTTTGAGATAGATCAAGGATAGGAAGTATGAGGATCCATAATGTTTATCTTAGAGGGAAATCCTTGAATGTGAGAAGAAACCTTCAGAATGGTTAATAGATAATGATGAGATCATCTATGTTAAGAATCGATTTTTTGTCCCTATGAGCATGCAGGAAGAGTTTACGTGGGAATTTGATACCTCAAAGTGGGTGATATATCTAGGTGTCGTTAAAATGTACCATTTCATATGACGATAGTTTTGGTGACCAAGCATAAAAAAGGAAATAGCAGGGTTCGTGACACGATTCTACACCTGTCAATAGGTGAAGGATGAGAATCAATGGCGCGCAGGATTATTGCAGCCATTTCATATTCTGAAATGGAAGTGGGAAGATTTTACCATGGAATTTGTGGTGGGTCTCCCAATAACACCTCATAAGAATGATTTTATTTGGGTTTTTGTGGATAGACTACCAAGGGTAGAACATTTCTTGCCTATATGGGAGACTTTCTCAGTTTAAGAGTTAGAAGATTTTTATGTTCGGGAGATAGTCCATCTACACGAGCTGCCACATACTATTGTTTCAGATCGTGACTCATGTTTTACCTCATGATTTTGGAAGTGATTACAAAAATCTCTTGGTATGTAGGTCTTGTTGAGTATAGCTTTCCACTCATAGACAAATGGGTAGTTAGAGAATACTATATAGGTTCTTGATGATATGTTGTGAGCTTGTGTTCTTAAATTCTATGGGTCTTGGGAGAAGAACCTAGAACTAGTAGAGTTTACCTATAACAATAGTTATCAAGAAACTATAAATATGGCACTATATGAGGCTCTTCATGGTATTCCATGCAGATCATCTCTATGTTGGATAGAAGAAGATGAGTTAGGTTTGTTGGGATCAAGTCTCATGTAGGAGATTTCGGAGCAGGTACAGTTGATTCGGAAGTGTGTGGATACAAATCAGAGTAGACAAAAGCCATATGATGATAGACATTGAAGACCCCTAGAGTTTATAGAGGGATATGGTTTGTTCCTTTAGATGTCATCGATGTTGGGTCATCATAGAATGTGGAGGCACGACAAGCTGGAACACAGGTTCGTTGGACTGTTTGAGGTTGTGGATAAAATTGGGCTGATGGAATACTGATTGGATCTTCCACAAAAATATAATGATATGCATGAATTTTTCTTGTGTCAAAACTATAGAGGTATCACCCTAACCCTTCCCATGTGATTGATGTGGATTATATTAAGCTTGATATAGATGTGTCCTCTAAGGATCATCCAATACATGTGTTGGATTGTAGTGAGAAATTGTTGTAGGGAGAGACTGTGCTAATAGTTCACTTTTTGTGGCAACATAGATGTGTGCTGAAAGAAAAATTGGGAATGAAAAAGAGATATAAGGGCTAAATGGACCGATCTTTTTAGCTAAGAATCTATGAGTTTCTAGGGAGCACAGCTCGAGGATGAACTATTATAATGTGGGAAGATTGTAAGATCCTGGACTTTTCTAGAGATGAATCGGGCTTGATTACAGGTACTCATTTTTCTTATGTTGAGTACTTTTTGTTTGGGTTTTACATTGTGGTGTTTTTGGGTTAAAATTTGAGAAAAATGGAAGAAATGGGAAAGTGCACGATTGGCCCATGGTTTACCTAAACAATATACCCCAACCTAAAAAACCATGAAATCCCTCATAGAGAGGAATTTCATAGTTAGTGCATGGTTTGTCAAACCATACACCCTCTTAAGATAAATTGTGTAACCACTATATTAAGCACACAATTAAGGAACATGGTTAAGAGAAATTGTCCGCCTCTTCCCAGAAAACGGTTTCCATGGTTTTAATTAATTTGGAATTTAGATTTTAAATCTACAAAACCCCAGAAACTCACCCAAATTGAACTCCATTATACCCTTGCAATTTTCTATCGATTTCATATCTTTTCAGATGGATTTCAATCCTTCCCAACCTCTATTATTCATTATTCTAATCCTAGATTGAAGATATGCACCCCTCCTAGTATGAGGACCCTAACCTGCTTGGTTCACCGTTCCTTTCTATTTCATTCCCCATCCATTATAGGGTTGGAATTTTCTTTTTTGATTAGATATAAATCTAGTATTGTGGATCTAGATCTAAAATTGAAGGGTCTTGATTTGTTCGATCTTGATTTAGGGATTAAGATCTAGATCTTTTTCTACGTGTTTGTGCTACTCAATTTTTTCAGGGATTTTCATTGGGTGATCATTCATCAACGAATTGAGGTAGGTTGTCTAATATTCAGATACCATATTCATGACCTTGATTACGTATAGAAATGTTGTAGAATTCCTAGAGTTGTTTAGCAATTGGAATTCCTAAATTTAAATAATTAATGTTTCCAATTAATTAATTGAGGTAATTGTGAAATTGTGAGATTTAGGGATTGTTGAATTAGAAAATTAATTAGAGAGTAATTAATGAGATATTGGGATTTCAAATTAGATAATTAACTGTGGAATTAATTATAAGATATTGAAATTGTAGATTGTGAATAATTAATTTATGGATTAATTATGTGGGAACGAAAGTTTCTTTGAGACTATCAGGATTCCTTTGATTCAGCGCATTTATCATGGTTCATCGGGGGGACTTCTACAAGATTACTAATTTTTGGATAAGAGGTGTGGTTTGGGGAGTATTTCTAATGGAACTCATGATTTTAGGTGCCTTATTTATAGCAAGGTTATTCTGGACCTGGGATTTAGCGGGTGCAAGTACACTTGGTGTAATAACTATAAAGGAACATGCCACATATAGAGATTTTTGTATAGATGTTTATCCAACATTCAAGGGCTTTATTTTTTTCCTTGATCTTATGTTTCCCATCTTTCATGATCTATATCAAACCATGCCCCCTTCTGGTCGAGCTTAAACAAGGGTGTCAGGATAACAAACCTTTGTTGTATTCTGTGAGATGGCATCAGTTTTATGGATACATACAGATGATGAGGAACTCTTGGGAGCAGGATTTTGATGGGAGGGCCTATGTTGGGCTCACTGGGCTGTTAAAGCATCTTAAGGCTGATATTTCTTAGTGTCTCAAAACTAATTATATTGTGGATACTCCAGTTGAATCTCTCCAAGCCAAAATTGATAGTCTAGAGGAGTAGCTTCAGCAATGGTGGGATGATGGTATTTTCTTGGAATTATGTGATAAACATGTTTTCTTGTCCGAGAGGTTGGTTGAGGTCAAAAATAACTTCAAACATCGGTCCAGGGTTAAATGGATTAAAGACGGAAACTATAATACAACTTTATTTCATGCATTCTTGATGGAACTCTAGAATTCAAAAATCAATATTATGTTGGAGGACGGCTCGTACACTTCGTATTTTAATGTCTCTAGTGGTTTGTCTTTGGGGAATTTCAAATCCTTGCTGGCTAGTGACATCCAACGTTCTGGGAATGGCATCGTTGGGGAGGAGCATGGGGATTTCATGAATTGTATTACTAGGTGAATTGGGTTTGAGGAAAATAACTCACTTATGGCTATTCTTGTCGGTGATGAGGTTTGGAACAAAGTCCACAGCATGCCATTGTATAGCACCCCGGGTCCTAACAGTTTTCTAGGGATTTTCTTCATGGCGGCTTGGGATTTTGTGGGGCGATATGTGATTGGGGCTATGTGGGACTTCTTTCGTGGGGTTCCTTAAACATGAGTACATGTTCATCTACAGTGATTCTTCTACCCAAAATCAAGGATCCCACCTCTATTGACAATTTTAGGCCCATAAGTCTGTATAACGTTTCCTATAATATTTTGGCAATCCTGCTTGAAAAGAGTCTTAACAAAGTGGTTCCTTAGGTGATTTATCTAGAGAAACATGGGTTTATTAAAGGTAGAGGTATCCAGGGAGCGATGGGAATTTCCAAAGAACTCATGGAAGATATTAATAAAATGGTGATTGGATCCAATCTTATTGTCCATGTGGATATGGATAAATCCTATGATAAGCTAGAGTGGACTTTCATTATTTAGACCATGAGGAATCTTGGATTCCACGAATGGGTTGGTGACCTTTTCTTTCGGTGTTTTTCATCTCCATGGATGTCCATTTCTATTATGGGGAAAGGCTTTGGTATTTTAAAAATCATTCGGGGTGTGAGGAATGGGGGACCTCTATCCTCCATTATCTTTATCATTGCATAAGAGGCCCTATCTTGTAATCTGTACATTGGCATTGAAGAGAAGAATATTTGGCATTACCTCTCCAAAGCCTTGGATGGTTCCTTTTCCCAACATATGTTTGCTGATGATATTATCATTTTCTTAAATGGTGGGAGATCTTCACTTCTTTGATTCATGGATATTATGGGTACCTATCGTGTTCTAAGTGGCCAGCGCATCAATTCTATAAAGATAAGCATTTTCCTTTCAAATAAATGTTCAAGAAGAAGAGTTCGGGACATCCAAGCCATCTTTGGGATTCAACAAAAGTAGCTCTAAATGATCTATCTTGGTGCACCAATTTCTAGTGGATGAGTTTAAAAGTGTTTCTTATTTGATCTCATAAAATGAATGCTTGGGAGGATTATTAATTGGAAATCCAGGTTCTTATCCTTCAGTGTTCAGGTTACTCTGATCAAAAATTTCTTGTCTTCAATTCTCATGCATGTATTATCCATCATCACTCCTCCCAAAGGGGTTATCTATACAATGGTGAAGATTATGAATGGTTTTCTTTGGAATGTCAATTTCTCAAGTAGATCCCACTGGGCCTCCTAGAGCCGGCTGGAAAAACCGATTGAAGAGGGTGGTGTTGGTCTTAGGGATGTGTCAATCTCCATGCAGTCCATACAGGCTTGACTGGCATGGGATCTCATTACCACCAATTCTCTTTGATCCAAAATCATGTGTAACATGTATGGGAAGAAATGGGAGGGGTGGGACAGTCAAAAATTGTCCAAACTATCCAGAAACGTCTTGTTTCATCTGGAAATCCTCCAAGAGGCGTCATGCTAGGTGGTGGGGAGAAGGGAGACAATTAGGTGGGTGTCAAGCTATATTTCCCAAACATTCTAGTGCCAAACATGATGGTTAAGGAGTCTAGCAGGCACCCTCTTCTACTCGATGCAATCTTAAGTAACAAATGTCCACATTGAAGGAGATGGTTATTTCTACGGAGGATGGTCGGTGTAGTTTTACAGGTTCTTCTTTTGGTGACTTCATCGGACATGATTATCGTAGGTTGCTTCAGCCTAGAGGGGTCCATGATGAATGGTCCATGAATTTATGGTGTAAATAGGTTCCCACAAAGATGAATTTCTTTGTTTGGAGGGTGAGAAACTAGGCTTTACCAACTGAGGATAATGTCCAAAAGAAGGGGATATCTTTGGCATCTTGTTTCCACTACTGCACAAACCCCCAGCCGGAGACGATCTTCCACTTATTTATCAAGAGTGATTGGGAAACCTATCTTTAGTCTATTTGGGGGCATTGGGGGCATCTCAACTGTATATGCACATCCATACGGAAGTTCATCTATAGTTGTTTTTCAGGCTTAGATCGATAGGAGATGGAAGTCAAGATCCGCGACATCATTATTATTGTTATCTTATAGACTTTATGGAAGGTAAGAAATAAGGTGTGTACTAAAGTATGTCCTTCATTACTTTTCATTAAAGTGAGGTTGAAGGCGTTGATTCATGAACTTGGATCTCTTGTTAAAGGCTGTCAATATTAGTTTAACCCGTGAAAAATCTTTAATAGGCTAGTTACTCAGGTTGGTTCCTAGGGGTGTTGGGTAAAGTGGAGGCCTCTGTTTTGGGGTTATAAGATCAATGTAGATGGGTCCTTTATGAATGGGCAGATGCATGGGGGAAGCGTTTTATGATATGTGAATGGTTTAGTGCTTCTTTCTTTCAGTAGATTCTACGGTCTGAGGAGTTCGTTTGGTGTGGAAGTGAAGGCATTACACACTAGTGTCATGTTGTGAAAGAGCCTTGCATTATCAGTTTCTAAGGTGGAGTAAGACGCTGAGATTGTTTTTCATGCTTTTCATGGTCAGGTGGAGGCTCCTTGGCACCTGGTTTACATTTTTTAAAGTTTCTATTTAGAGATTCCCCATAATTGGTCCATGTGTCATATTCCAAGAGAAGCCAACTTCGCTGCAGATTCCCTATCTAGAGGGAGCTGTACAGAGGAGCTGATGATTGTGTATTCCAGTTTGGGCTCGCTCCCTTAAGCATGTTGTAAGTTTTCCCAAGGGGAAACCCTTGGACTACATCACTTTAGCCCACCATGATCTGTTCCTGACTTCTGGGTTTTTTTCCCATTGTTTAATAAAAAAGCAACTTTTGATCGAATTGGATTGATAAGATTAATTAATTGTTGAGTTAATTAATAGGATTGAGAAGATTAATAAATTTTTGAGTTAATTAATTAGAATTAGAATACTAATTAATTTTTTAGTTAATTAAGGAGAATAAGAATATTAATTAATTATTGAGTTAAATAATGAGAATGAGAATACTAATTAATTGTTTAATCAATTAATAAGAATGGGAAGATTAATTAATTGTTCAGTTAATTAATGAGAATGAGAAGATTAATTAAGTATTGAATTAATTAATGATATAATGAATTTTAACAATGTAATTCATATGAGAATTGAGATCTAGAATGGTAATAATGGAATTATGATATTGAGATGAGATATAGAATGGTAACAGTAGAATTTTATGACATAATATCCCTTGGGGATATAGTTTAGACTCCGGCATGGGCTGATGCAGGTATTGAGTTTTAGGTGTCCTCAGAAACCTGGGGATATTATTTGGTTAAATAAATAATAACTTAATAATGTGATGACTGGTTAATTATGAATTGTTCTTATTTATTTATATGACTATGTACACTATTATTGACTAGATATTGTTTTAGACACCATTGGTGGTAGCCTATTGAGTCATACTCACACCCTACACGGGCTGCTGGATCGGTTCCCAAATAGATTACATGATTGTAGGACAAGTTATGGGCAAATGCCATGTGTTAGATGGCTTATTAGGATGGAGCATGGATGAGGGAACCAGACATGGTATAGTACTCTCTTAGGAGTCTCCAGTGTATTTATTTTGGGTTTTTCATATTGACACATGTTAAGTACTTTAGTATGTCATACCCACCGTTTCAATTTTGATATTGTATTAAGATTTGGTTATCTTTTTATAGTGGTATTTTTCTTCTTATGATGTCAGTTGGTTATTCATTTGATATTGTTTATTATTTCCACTGGTGTTTTACTCTGATAAAAAGACGGCATAGTCTCCCCATGATTGATATTAGACCCTCACTTCTAGTCTAAAACCTCTGCTGAATGGGGAGGCGTGCCTATGTTCATTTAACTGACTGGCTCATGGTACTTGTTTGTGGCACCTGGGCTGCATCATTACAATGCCCAAGAAAACCTCTAGTTGAACAAACTAGAGTAGGCATGGGTTGTAGAGACCCGAAGCCTGACATACATGGATATTACATTACATTTGCGGAATACTTAGTACATAACAAAAACACACACTAAAGGATCGTAATAGTTTAGTGTCTTTGGAAACTCGGAACGTAATCTTCTAATCGTGGTGAAAGTTCTTCAATATCTCCCATAAAGGTCATCCCTTTTTTTTACCTAAAACCTTTCTTTATATCCTGGGGAAAAGAAAACATAAAAGGGTGAGCTCAAATGCTCAGCAAGGGCAAATAAAGGAAATAAAAATCATATCATATCTTTTTGAAAATCAAACCTGCAAAAGAGATCATAATATCTTAACATGGAATAAATCATAGAAGTGAAAATGAGATCCCCATAATCATAACATAAAACTTGAAACTTTGTGGCATGCACACATAATCATGGAAAATCATTTCTTGTTAGTCATGACTCAATGCCAAGACTATCTTAGTGGACAAAGTCCCTTTCTGAACCGAGTTCACTCCTCGTTTCAGTCCTGTATCACTGAACCGAAATAACCTTCCGTTCCAGCCATGTCTATCTCATGAGATATAAAATCTTTACCCAATGCATTGGAGGGAGATATAGGTCCCACCCATCTTATAATGAATCCTTTCTTATGTGTGCCACATAATCATAAATCATACATCATCGCATAACCCATGTAATAAAAATGGGATTCTTAAACAACATGACATCATAGAACAATTCATATAAGATAAAGGAATTCATAAAAATAATTCCATCACAACATGATCAAATCAATGTAATAATAGGGATAAAAACAGAACCCTTTATTATCTTAGATGGAAAATAATTTTGATAAAACACTTGAAATGAATTCTTGAGGAAAATATCCTTTCTTCTTCAAAATCAATTTCTTTTCACAAAACATCATGCAATTTTAAAAGAAAGAGATTTTATTAAAAATAGTCATGAAATCTTTTGGAGGAAGCTTCATGAAAATAAGGCTTTATAAAACCATAAAAATCCATTCATGCCGTTTAAGTAAAAAAAACATTCTTCGTACTTTTGTCGGAAAAGTCAAAAAGTACCTCGTACGAAAAACGACAAAAGATTCCTTTCATACATATTACTAAAAACTCACCGAAGGGTAAAAATGGATTTAAAAAAATTGTAAGTGGATGGAAATAATAGTACATATTGAGGGAACATGGATGTGGATGATAAAATACACCCCAGTAAATACTTACGAATAAACAATCTCGGATAAAAATGAGATTGTGATATTTCCCTTACCTTAGGTCCGATTTGCTTCGTATGTGTCCGAACCTCCTGTATAATGATTTAAATAATGTCATTGACTCATTACAGAATCATATTCACTGTTATGATATCATATATGGTTCACTTATGACTTTATATTACCCGTTCTTTTGTAAATTCCACGTTAAAGAAGCGTTTTGGGTAAAATCGTTTCATTTTATCATAGGTGTTTTGACTTGTTGTTCTTGACATTACTATTACTTATATCATGATTTACTTACTTCCAGAATATAAAATATGATTTATATATCATATATATTCAGTATATATATATATATAATAGGTAGATAAATAAAATGAAAAACACCGTTCATGGAGACGGTAGTCCGTACGTACGTATGAACGCTGTTTTCCTTTCCTTATTGTCTTGAAATGGAAGTAAGTAGATGACATACATATGTATATATATATATAAATCCAGTAGCTTTATAATGTCATATATTTCATTATTATTTCTTATATATACTTTATAATCATTCTTAAATGGTTAACATGGAGAATGAATCTCATCGCGTCGTGGAGACGGTAGTCCGTACGTACGCACGAGCGATGATATCATTCCCATAAATACTGAATTGAATTGGAGTGGATTATACAATATAACAGAATCAATATGATGTTGTAATAACTATGTATAGTTATTCTTTACACCATTATACCCATCCATGTAAGGTGGTGGCGGAAAATAGATTACACCACGGCGTGGAGACGGTATTCCGTACGTACGCACGCGCGGTGATTTCTTTTCCCGTAGGATGGATAGATGGTGAAATAGGGTTGTTTCATACTTATAATAACATATCAGTATATGAGTGATACTGATGTTATTACTTCATAATGAAACAACCTAATAAGAAGAAGTGGAAGAAGAAATAAAGATGAAAGAATTGGTGTCGGTAATTACCTCTTCTTTGAAGTGCCTCTTTGAGACCTCCTCTTAGGGCACTAAAATTGGTCTTTGAGGAAGACCAGAACCTCTAGGATGTTTTCTAGGGAAGTGGAGAAGAGATTTTGGCAGGGGTTGGCCGATCTTGAGTGCTCAAATTGGTGTGAGGAGGAGAGGGAGGAGGTGTCCTTTTATAAGGGAGGAGAGGGGCACCTTAGGAATTCTTAAAAATATTAATTTATAATAAATCTAACCCCACTTAAAAACCTCCAAAAATGACTCATATTCGAAGATAGGGTTGTAATCTCATCAACCAATCAAATTTAGACATGTTTTGATCTTATTTTAAACCTTATCATTTTGATTTATCCTTATTTAATCTATTTAAGTTTATTTGTGGTAATAAAATTCTAAATTTTAAATTATAACAAATAATTACTTATTTGTTGTGAATTTTCCATAATTGTTTACTTTATAACATTATAGACCATATAAATATAAATTTATAATTTTTAAATATTTTTGTGATTTTTAAACAATTTTATAATATGTTATTTTTGTAAAATAACAATAGTGTCAATTTTGACACTATTCATTTATTTGAATTTAAATAAAATATATACAGAAGATATGTTCGAACTAAAAGCTTTAATATATTAATAAAAGGTCATATGTATCTATAAAATTACTGTATCACATTAAATAGTTCATATAATATTTATTTTATTATTTTTAAAACCATTTATTTGGTTTATCTCTTAATAAAATAATTACTACATCATTTTTGTATAATTATTTAATATACTTATTTGTTGTATAAAAATTTAAAATAAAATTCTATGATGAAGATAAATATATTACCTTTCACAATAATACTTTTACTCGAATTTATCATCTTAAAATCACAATATTTAAATTGTTATATTTATTAAATTATGAAGGTGACAACTTTGGCATCATTTAAAATAAAATAATATAAGTGTCATAATCGCTTTTATAAGGATCCAAATGGTCAAATATTCGACCATTGGATGCTTATGGTTTACAATTACATGGACAATAAGTTTTGGTTAGGTATTTGTGCATTTTATGGTCACTAGTAGTTAAAAAAACAATATTCTTTATTTTTCACTAGATAAACAATTTCTGCATCACTATTGTGTCATAATTAATGCTAATTATTTAATCCCTAAAAATTATAAATAAATTTATATGATGTAGATAATTTCATTATCTTTCTGGAGACTATTCATGTTCGAAGTTTCATGAATTTTATCACTAAATTAAAATTAATATACTTATAAAATTTAAGAGAGTGACATGTTGTCACTTTCTTTGGTTTTAATAATAATTAAGTTATTTTCACGGAAAAATGTCCATTAAATGATTATAATCTGACCCTTAGGTGATATGGGTCGACTTTTATTCATCCAATAGGATTTTGACATTTGTTAGGGTAATTTTAAAATATTATATTTACCCTTAATTACCTGATTTACCTTTAACTATGGTAAATAAAATTTACCGTAGTTACTATTCATAATTCCCAAAAATAAAAATTAGCCTATTAACATAATTTGGACCCACTGATTCCAAATATGGAATCCATTTTTCCAAATTCAATACACAAAAGATGCAGAAATTAAATTAAAATTAATCCCGTTGTCGAAAGAAAACGGGTTTTTCTTTAAAACATTGCAAAAGATTGAATTGATTTAACCTACGAATTCAAGGTAAAATCAATGCTAATGACATACATTATATTAAATGGTAAAAATATATTCTATTTATACTTTAAAACCATTCAATATTATAATTTAACCACATAAGATATTACGATGAAAAAAGTTGTTTTTAATTAAAATATAGCGTGTTTTTACTATTCATTAAAATATGAAAGTTATCGGAAAAATATCAAAACTTTATCTAATGTAAATTTTTATATCCTGATTCAAAAGTAGAATATTATTTTGTCAAATTGAACATATAAACATGTCAAAAACTATATTTAAAGTGGTTGCGCCATCAAAAGGCGGTAAAACTGCATTTTTTGAAAAATACTTATTTTACCCGAAAAATTTATTTTGCTCTTATACCATGTTCTAGAAATGTGTAAGATGAATAATAATGTTATAAAATTTAAAATTTAGTTAATACTATTCATAATGGCTAGTTCATGACAATATTATAATAATATAACATTGTTTATTAAAACCCGGTATTGCGTACAACACACGCTATCGAGGAAGGTCGCGATTGCGTGTAATGAAAGCCAAGTCAGGGTTGCGTGTTGTGAAAGAATCCTTCGTTGTTTCGTATAACAGAATCAACCATATTTCATTTATACATTTAATATATATATATATATATACTCAATGTTGCGTAGAATAACTATTATCAAAATTGTGTGTAACACGGTCCAAGAATAGGGTTGCGTATACTGCAAGATAATACGGTGTTGTGTATAGCGCAAGGTAATCTTGGTGTAGAATACAACATAAGACATTAATGAAATTAAAATAATATTTTTCATAAAATCTCGGGGTGTTACATGGGTAGCTCAGATATTTCACTGATCTTTGCAGTGTTAACTTCAATTCCTTTCATTGAAATGAGATACCCTAAAACTATCCCACTTTGTACATGAATTGAGGTTTTTCCCAATTGAGCAACATATTATTTTATTCAAATATTTCCTAAAAATTACCCAAATGTTCCAGATATTCTTCAAATGAATTCCCATGAACGAAGAAGTCATCCATTAATATTTCCAATAAGTTTTCAATCATGTCATGGAATATTTACATCATGCATCATTGAAATGTGGATTAGGTTTACACTAGCTCCAAGTTCATACAAATCTCATCCAAATTGACATCCTCTAATATTTCAAGGAATATAAAAACTACTAAGGTCTCTTAGTTTAAGAGGTATAGATCTAGGTATAACTACTAAAAATTCATCATGTATTACAACTATTCACATATCATTTAGTTTTATTCTTTTCGATAGAATCACTTTGATAAATATATCATAGTGGGGAATTTGTGCGATGTCTTCGGAAAAATGAATATTTATGTGAAGCTTCTTGAACATCTCTATGAATTTAAAAAATTGTGCATCCAACTTCCTTTGCTCCAGTATTTTTGGAAATGGAGTTATTGTTGTGTGATCTTTCACTCTTTCATTGAGTGCCCCATTTTTCTTTTCTTTTATTGCATCTTGAATTTTCAAAAGTTTTATTTGATCTTCATCCTCTTCATCTTCAAGTTCAATTGCTTTGTTTGTTGAATCATCATTATCAGTGGTGGGTGTACGTGTCTCTTATGTTGGATGACCATTAGAAATTTGGTGCTATATAAATTGTGTGCCACTACATAATGTGATAGAATTTACCTCTTCTCTTGGATAGACTCTCGTGTTTCCTATTAGAGTTTCCAATTTTTGGTCTTTTATTTTTGAAACTTACTAACCGACATGATTTTCAATGTTGCACATGGATTCTTGTAAGTTTTCTATGTTTATCAGAAAGTTTTGGGTTACTATCTAAATGTTTTGGGTTTTTATATTTTAAACTCAAATCTTGATTGATTGGCTATCATTAATTTTTCTATAGTTTCTCCCCAATATTTTTGACATTGCTTTGAAGGAGGGTCCAAGTCCGTTATTTTTTTTCTCCATATATTTTTTGTGTTTATGAAATTGTGATTTATTTTTTTTTGATATCCTTACTCTTGTGATTTCATAGTGGGTCTGATGGAATATTGAGAAGGGAACCCTGGTGGACCCATGTTCTGATCCATTGAATGTGTAGCCACTAGTTCCATCCAACTTTTGATTTTGGTTATTACTTTACCAGTTTGGGTTGTAATTGTTTTGATAATTTCTTCAACTATATCTAAAAATGTTATCTTTAGACATATTGTTCACAAAGGTCTTATATGGGCACATGGGATAGTCATGAGGACCAACATAGTGTGGGAAGTGTTCATCTTGAACTACATGGACTCGAACTGTCTTAGGTGGAATCAATGACATGTTTTCAATCCTCTTGCTGAGAGCTTCAAATTTTGAAGCCATGAATGTTTGAGAATCAACTTGATGTACTCCTTCTGTTCTTCTTGAAAAATATTCTATCCACCGAAAACTATGTTCTTCCATGTTTTGAACTGATGTTTATAGATCTTCAGAATTCATCTCCATGAACACATTTCTAGTAGCTTTGTTGATGGTGGACATACTGTTGGGTTGAATTCCATAGTAAAAAGCTTGAAACTATTTTTCAAAATTCATTATATGATGAGGAAAACATATTAAAATGGACTTGAATTGTTCCCATTATTCTCATAGTGTTTCATAATCAGTTTGGAAGGAGTCGAGTTCTATCTTGTTTTTCAAATATTGTATAGTTGTGTAATATCGATCCAGAAATTTCCTTCTCAGCACTTCCCAGGTGATGAATATATCCATGTCAAGTCTTTATAACCAGTTTTATATTTTCTTTGTAATGATAATGTCTCAAGATCAACACATCATCAATCACCCCATTTTATTTAAATATATCATAGACTTTGAGAAATCTATTCTCATGCATATAAGGGTCTTCAATGCTCAATCCATGAAATTGAGCATGTTGTTAGAGCAGGTTGATCGTCATTGCATTTAGTTCAAAAAATTTCACTTGAATTTTGGGTCTTTTTATGAATGGTCTAACTCTAACTATGTTTGGTCTCAATTCTTATCTCATAATAGTCTAGGGCCTTTGATTATTGGGGTGGTTTTGGAAGAGGGGGTGGACATGCCCATTGGGTAGCATTGGAATGTGACTCTCAATGCTTTCCTCTTATTTATTCATTTATTTTTTGGTTGAGATAAAAATTTGAGTTTTTCCTTTTCATTTATGTTTAAGTTTTGAATCAATAGGTGGGTCATTTTTCGATGGAGTCGAATTGTGAGTGTGTAGAATTTGGGTGAAAAATTCCTAAAGCAATGTCTACTTGATATTTTCTTAATGATAGATGTGTGCATGATCCATGTAAATGGTGCCAAAAATTTGGTATGTACACTCTAACATGTCCAATTTGAAAATTTTAATAAAAAAATTCCAACTATAAAAGTAGCGAGTAAGGTCGAACCACATAGAGCACGAGATCTAGTTCACTAAAATTATCTCGTTGGATAATATTCAGGTAGACAATAAATTGAGTGAATTCTTATTTTTTTAATTATTTTAATAAAACTAATAATTTGATAAAGGAGACAAGATAAAATAAAATGAAATAGGAAAAAAATATGGTGAACTTTTATCAGCAAGATGTGTCTGCGATGCTAACATCATAATCAAATTACTCTACCTTCACGAAATTTTTTTTTCCTATGATTAAATATTTATTGCACCTAATTATTTCCAATTCCAATAATATAAGTATTTTTATATGATCATTTTATATCTCTTAATTTATTTAAATTCTCATTCCCTGGTGCAATAAATAAATGAGGATACACGTTCGAGTACCGAACCAAACAGTGAAATGACATAGCCAATTTCTCAAAAATATGTGCCACCAATTTGCACTATATTTAGTCAAAATAGTTGACCTTCTCATTCTTGCATAATCAAAAATTAATAAAAATGGAATGTTTGAATTTTTAGAAATTAATTTAGTGAAAATATAATTTAAGAACATAAAAATTCAAAGGAAAATAAATTCAATTGACAATTAACCACAAAATAAAAACGTCACCTTAGCATGCGCAACAATTTAAATTTTTTAGTCCATATCCCAAAACACAAAAATTACCCCGACATCACGATCGAAAAAATATGATCAGTAATATAATGATAAATTATTAAAATCGCAACTATGTTTTCTAAACAAATGATCATGTCATTATTCACTCTCTCCGCACAATGCACTCGTTGACCGCTGATATCTGAACAAAAAGCGAACACTTTGAGCACTTTAACATTGCACTCGAACCTCAATGATCGCAGGATGGTGTGGGATGTGTAATACTGGAGGAAGGAAATGACCATGGTGGGAAGAGGTTCAGGTCTCGAGCCACTATGGTGGTGTAGGACGTGGGGCTGTTGTAGGAGGGAGACTGGGATGGAGGATTTGCGGGTCATCGATTTCCTGGTTTGCAATAGGATGGTGAAGTGATGAAGATAGATAAAGGAGGAATCATGCTTCACTCCTCTTGTGATGTGATATTGGTATGGAGGAGGATGTATGGAGGCTTCAGGATGGTGATGCAAAAGAGGAGGGTAGTTCTCTGATTTGGGTTCTACTGATGGGAGGATCCAATGGTGTGCAACAGATGCAAGGGAATAGGGGGTGGCACACCTCTGTAGATGAGATAGAGGGGGATGTGAAGCATTGCTATGTGAGGGAGGAGAGGCGGTTTCAAGGCTTGGGTCGTTGTGCGGGAGGATGAGCTGGTATGGGTGTGTGCAGTAGAGAGTAGGCTCTTGGCCTTGGTGTGCTCTCCGGGAGGGTGGTCCGACGTGGCCTGGTGGAGATGGGAAGTATTTTTATGGGTTTTTTTATATATATGTGTTTTTAAAAAAAATTATGGAAAAGGGATAGGGTTTGAAGTATTTTTAAAAATGGTTCTTTAGATGTGTGAACCCCGTTCATGCATCTTCTTCTCAGCCGGATGCGTGAACAGGGTTCACGCATCCTTCACCTTGTCTTTGAAGGATGCATGAACCCCGTTCACGCATCCTAGAAATGGTAGATGCGTGAACGGGGTTCACACATCATATATGAACTCTCTAAAGGATGTGTGAACCCCATTCACGCATCCTACAGAAAGGTTAAAAAAATTCATCATTTATTTAGAAGCAAAATTTTCTTATGTATTTGATTAATTCAATTATAACCCCTTTCTATTCAGTCTTTTTTTGTCAACAAAGGAAGAGAGATTTAGAAAAACATTTATCTTTCAATAACATGATCTTCATGAATGTTCTACAGTATTTAGATTTGATTCTAATTGATATATTAATTCTGGAATTAATTTAATATTTCTTCATTTACCTCCCCCTAAAGAGAAACACTCATAAACATCAGTTTTGAAATCTTATATAAATTCACCAAGGATGATCTTCTTCAATACTTATTCTTAGATATTCTAACACGTTCTTAACCCTCTTAAGGATTGTTTCTTATTTTATAAGAATATGAAATTAATATTTATCATAATGTCCATAATTTTATCACATGATGGAGGTATTTTAACAATAAAATCCTCCAGTGAAGTTTGTGTACCAGTAGAACATGTGTCCTTTTATAATGTTTGAATATGTATTTTCTCAAAATTGGCCAAATTAACTTATAATTTCATACATCTCATATTATGTTTTTTTATCTTCAATCATAATTATATACTCTTCATAGTTATTAATTATTTATTGAAATTATTCTATATGCAATTTAATTTTTAAAACAAAGAATCATGTTCCATGATTTTAGGGAATCAAATCATTGAGATCAACAATATTTTTCAAGATCTATTGATGTTCACAGATCTTTTCATCTAGAGTATTAATATTTATTAATGAATACCAAATAGAAATTATTAATTTTGGAAGATAATTTGATGACAATAAGACACTTATTAAAAAAAGTAAAACTCTATAAATGATAATAGTAATGCACATACATAGTGTATTGTAAATCAAAAATCAACCTAATCTATGCCTCTAGCGTGGATACTCCTCTATCCCACAACTAGGTGTATACTGGATGCATCCATGTCATGTCTATCTTTGTCTACGCTCTGGTGTACGCTGCACATCATCCTCAGCAGCCACCCCCACATCCTCCTATGTGACAGGCTGTGGATGTATAGTCTCACTGTCTGTACCCTGTCCTACATCTAATGATAGTGGAGGTTGGCTGAAACTATCACCAACATGGAAAGAAGATGGTTGTTGTGCTAAGGATGTCTATAATAAAGAATAGATTTCAACCCAGCCATCGGCTGTATCTACTTGTGGATGAGCCTGAGAAGCTAGAGGAGCAAATGAATTAACATGCGGAACACCCTCCTCCTGTGGAATAGCAGTATCTGACTGATTAATCTGAACATCCTCCTCTTGTAGAACAACAAGATCCATAACAAGGTCATCCCCTTGGTACATCTATATGAGCCTCAGCAAGCTCTACAGCCCCCTGAGCATGTGGTGGATCCAAGAAAATTCCACGATAAATCTCATCCATCAAAGGAATCAACTTTGATACAAGGGTGTGAAAATATGATGGGTCAAATACGGTGTGCTCTACTGGATCAAACATGTGTAGTAGATGATAGATACGAGCTTCCTATGAAAAACAATTATGTTTTTAACTAATATGAATAAAAAAATTCACTGAATTGTGGAAGGAACTATGTATACCAGCTCATGAAAGCCTCATCCATGTCATGTTAGAAATCTGACTGGGGACCTGTAGTACCAAGCTGCATAATCCATCAGATCCACGAAATGAAAACGCACTGTCCCCACCCCTATAAACTGGAAGTCTTGTCGTCTATCCCATAAATCAATATATCTGGTGTGGTATCTCCTCCAATCAAAATCTCTCTTCCATGACATCTTCTGGGAATGCAGTGAATCTAACTGACTAGGTGGGTCAGGAACAGGATGAAAGAATCCGAACTGCCTTGTAACTCTGTCGATCTGATGCCACTCGACTATATGAAAATGAATCAGTGGAACCCTACATGAGCCGATAGCAAGCATCATCGTAAAGTACAGTGGAAGACTATGGATAATATCATCTGTATATGGCATCCATAAAATATGAAAGAAAAAATAAATAATCAATTAATAAATGGATACATGTATATTAAAGAATAAATATTTAACAATATAAATAATAATTACTTACATCGTGTGGTCGAATGCTATCCAACATAAGTTAGTAGGCGTGGACGTCGTGTCTAGGGGAATATGAAGGTCGATGTTCCTAACTCCACTGGTAGATAATATTGTTATATTTACATTTCATAATAGAAAGTTATACAATTATTTTAGATAGTATAAGGAAGGAATAACATACCAACATCCACGCGGAGCCTCTGCTACAATATTTGCTAGTAATGGCACATGAGCAAGTGGAGCTAAACGAGGGATGTGCTCCCATACCCACATCTTTAGAAGAACCATGCATCATGTGATCTGCATCTTATCAATGTGACATGCGCTACATAACGCCCTGTATATATATGCTAGACAAGAATACCCCCAGATATATCGGTCGGCCTCGTCCAAATCCTCCAAAAAAGATAAATACATCAAATGTATGAAAGTAGTGGAGTGATCAACAAAAAGGGTTCCACTTATCAGCCTCAAAATATATGCACATGGAAATCATAGGACGGTGATCTCATCAGCATCCTCTACTAACTGTGTGAAGTGATGGTCTAACCAAGGCATGCGTAATCGGTCACCAACTATGGTCCTGCCATCATTAGGGACCTCTATTCCCAGTAGTCTATGAACAAGCTCCGGCAAGTTTGCTCTAACTCGGCCAGTCAGAGTCGCACCATCGATGGGGAGGCCCAACATAATGGCCACATCCTACAAGGTAATAGTCATCTCCTCCTCTCTAAAATAGAATGTATGTGACTCTGGCCTCCATATCTCTACAAGTGCAGCAATGAGCTGATGATCGAGAAAGGTGAAGTCACACATCACTATGCCATAGAATCCAGCATAACGAAGATGAGGGATGATAGCGGGATGTGGTGTGTTATGATGGAAATGGTGAGATCTTCATGCACTCAACGGAGGTACTGGACATCCCTCTAAAAGAAGTCATCATACATGAGTATCCAGAGATGTGAGCAATGGAAAATATTCCATCTGCACAAATGATATCATCGTTACTTTATTATAGTGAATTCAATAAAAAATTTCAACTAATATTTAAATAAATCTAGAACAATGAAATGAAAAATTATTGTGTTAATATTTTTGATTTATACTTGATTTGTTGTGTGTGGATTAGTGTTTGTAATACTTGAACAATCCCCTCATTAAATAAATCACCCTATTACCTAATCTTGAGATTCAATATTTATGAGGTATGCATTAATAAAAACCTATATAGGTCTTCTAAGCATTGCATGTGGACTTCCATGAGCTAGTTCTTTCGTTCTATGTTGTTTTTTTAAATAGTTTGAGTATCAAAAAATTCTTTATTAGAGAATCAAAAAACAAGAAAACCCAAAATTGAAACATGTTAGAAATAGAGAAAGTCATAAATAAAAGGATTAAATACCGAAACTTCTACATTCAAATCAAAATATACATATTCGTGATACAATACACAAACTCGATCGTGGATGGAGAGATGTGGAGCTCTGTGCTACCACTTGGGGACATCTATTACGATTATGTCCTTCTGCATGACAAATACTGCATCATTTCTCCCTCCTCATTGTCAAGGCCAATCCATTTCATTTCTAATTCGACTTGATTTTGGTCTACCTCGAGACCGTAACCTAGTAGTATGAAGCCAATAATTTAAAAAACGATAGACATTGAATAAATCGTAAATGAAAACAGAACGAAATTATGAAACCTAGAAAAATCAAAGATGATGGTCGGCTGATCTGCAAGAAATGAGATAGAATGAAAGTCACCAACATGCATCCAAGATGCACTATAATAGCTCACCAAAGTGCTCATGTGATACATTGGGTCAACATATGGATCCCATGATATATTTATTGAAGTACAAGTTGCGATAACATGTGCACATGGATATCTAAATGCCTAAAAGTTGTCTTAATCACAGTATTTGTTATCTAACATCACTACAAACATTCGACCACTAGTTCATGTAGCTCGGTCGTAGCACAATCTTACCTGAAAGCTCATCTTTTCCCTGTCAAAGGCTAGAACAGTCCATCTTGAAGCCTCATTCAGTATCGAATCAATATTACTTTGGAAATAAAGTGTAAAACGAATTCTGTTTTCCATCCCCTAATAGGACTTTTGGGACTGATCAACAAAGTAGTGAACACATCTATAAAATGTCTCTTGCACTAACCCTGTGATAGGAAGTTTGTGCACAACCTTGAGGACTTCAATTATGTACTCCACTATATTAGTGGTCATATGTCCATATCTTCTACCACCATCATATGTTAATGACCATTTCTCCTTCGAAATATGCATCATATATTCATACACATATTCATTAGCAGTTTGGATCTCTTCAAGGAATCGAGAAAACCTTTTATGTTGGGGCTCATATACTAAAAACATAAGAGAATAATATATTAAAATGGAGAATAAATTTTGTTTTAAAAAAATAATTTTATAAAAACATACCCAACTTGAGGATCGCCTTCTTTATGGCATCATCTTTGAAATGCTTATGCACATTACCTGCAATATGTCTAATGCAATAACAATGATAAGAATTTTTCTCAGTCCATGAAACCCCATCACTAAGCAAGTTCTCTATAATCACTCGATGGTGATCAGATATCAGACACACGCCATGGTTTTGTGTTACATGAACATGTACACATGCCAAAAACTAGCTCCAATATTCAGAATTCTCCTTTTCAATAATAGAAAAAGAAAGTGGCAGAGGAGCACGATTACCATCCTGTGTGGCAGTAATGAGTAAAACACCTGTATACTTGCCATATAGGAAAGTGCCATCGACTTGAATAAATTTTTTACAATAGGAAAATGCAACAATTCATGGCCTGAATACCCAAAAAACCCTATTGAACTTCACCTTTGTTAGATCTACTCAGTGATTGGGGGATACATACTCAACAGTTTCCAACTGATAAACAATTTGATTGTTGAGAGATAAAAATTCCATAATTTGTGGAATCATAGCATAAGATTCATCCCAATCACCATACACTTTTACAATTGCCTAATGTTTTTCATTCCATGCTTTGGTATATGATATATTGTAGTTATACAACTGTTGAATTCTTTCCTGAACAAGGGCAATGGGAACATCCTGACATGTTCGTATCATCTCACAAATAACATTTGATATAAACTCTGAATCAAGGGAAGAGTGATCCTGTGACAAGCTAGGATGCACACAAGTGTGTGGACCTTCTAATTTGGTTATCCTCCAACATGCAAAAAAATTATCAAATATTTCCCTTAATCGAAATTTACATTTTGGCCCATATTTTTCACAACGAATGATATATTTTGTCTTCTTTGACTCATCAACCACAAATGTGAAATTTCACTCAATGTGGTATTGCTTTATCACATTTTTCATGACCAATTTACTTTCAAACTCATGCCCGACATAGATGGCGTTGTCATTTGATGCAGACCTATTCCCTATAATTCCAAGGAATTCAAAAGTCGATGTAATGACATCCTAATAAAAATGTTGTTCATAAGATATTTCTTTAACTAAGGAACTCCATACTGAAGGATGATTACCGCTAACCAGTGGATGTCGTGGATGTCTGTCTCTCAAAGGAACCTCAGAAGGTTCATTGCCCACATCACCCTCACCCACATCTCTTAAAGGAACCTCAAGAGGTTCATCCCCACATCACCCTCACCTACACCATCTCCTGATGGTTCCCCAGATTCTTCTTCCTCAGGTAAACTTCAATTCACTATATCAACACAGAAAGTGATGTCATCTACATTTCCTTCTACATTTTTATCATCTTCTTCACAATTTTCTTTTATTACTGGAGTCAAATGAGAAGGAGGCAATGCAAAAGACTGATGTTAAGGACCAACTTGTACAGAGCTCACAAACCACGGTTCTGTAGTAATCATTTGCACCACATCTATATCAGAAATCACCACATACAACTCCATCAAACCATTAGCACACTGCTGTCTAAATAAGGAAGATGCATCCATCCAATCATCATCATCGACCAAAGGGTACTCGGTGTGCCAAAAACATTCAGGATATTGTAGATATCAATATGTGATTGAAGAAATGGATTGATCGACCCTTAGTTTTAACTGATTATGAATCTTATTTTGAATTGCATCCAATGTCATACAACCATGAAGATTTACCACTCTGACAGGTGGCACACTATAGCTAAATCCTTGCTCCGTATAAATGGTCTCACCGTTGCAATATATTTGAACAGACATTATTACCTATAAAGAATAATTAATAAAATATTATATACTACATTAATATTTTACATTATTTAATATAACGTTTAATATTTTACTTAGTTATGAATAATTAATCATGACTTGATCTTGAGACTTATGATTAGTTTATCATTATTTGATAAACTAACCAAAACATATGGACTCATAAAGTATCTATTATCAAATATTTCCGCAACTGTTAGCCTCCTTTCAAATAGCAACGCCTCATGTCGAATTCTGGTTCTCGAATGCCTCTTTGGGGACACCTCTCCGGGGATGCCTCTTCAAGGACACCTCTTGTTGATTGCCTTTTAATTACAAATTTACTCACATGCATGTGAGGGGGTCTAGGGGTATGAAATACATAAATTTTTTTAAGCGGACATGTAGGTCCTTACATACTTAGTCAAAGACGACTCACATGTCATCAATACAGAAAAAAATGCAATTATTACAAATTTAATAACCATATTCACAAAACAAAACATTCAATTTCAATTATTCATCGGTCAGTCATCTCAAGATCATTCATCACACAACTTACCATGTATTAGGGTATACTTATTATATCTATTACTATATGAAATACATATTACATATCTACACCTCTTTTATATTTAATAAGTTTAATTTTTACTAATATAATTTAAAAAATTTATTCATACAAAATTGTTTTTATATTATTAACAGAAAAAGTTTTCTATATATTTTTTAATAAATTTAAATATGATACATATAACTAAATATTATTCTCAAATTATATTACTAGTGTATAAAAATATTATAATTTATATTAATATTACTTTCCAAATAACATTTTTTATAACATATCTAATTTTCATAAACATTCAATATGAATTCATACAACAAACACATAGTTTATAAATTAAATCATACAAAAGACAATAATTCACACATTAATACATATGAAATAAAGAAACCATACACACAAACACTAGTTTCTACATATCGTAAATCAAATAAACAAATCATACAAATGAAATAAATAAACACAATTAAACAATTGAAAATTTAAATTTAAATTTTACCTTCTTAAAAGAAGCACAAATTTGTTGAGAAAGAAATTCTGCAGGGCTTCATAGCAAAATCCAGAGAAGAAGAATAAAATGGGGGGGTGACCTCCTTTTAAAGAACTTCTCGGCCGGATGCATGAACGAGGTTCATGCATCCTTCACCGTGTCTTCGAAGGATGTGTGAACCTCGTTCACACATCCGGTCGAGAAGAAGATGCATGAATGGGGTTCACACATCTAAAGACCCATTTTTAAAAATACTTCAAACCCTATCCCTTTTCCATAATTTTTTTTAAAAACCCATATATATAAAAAACCCTATTTTTATGGAGGAGGCTAGGTGTTAGAGTTTTCAAGGGGAGTCGGCTAGATATTCCATGGTTGGGCAGCAGTGCTAGAAGATAAAATCCTACTTCCACTCCCACCTATCTGCATAAAAACAAAAAATAATCAAAATAATTCAAAATTTGAATTTAAAAACTAATCTAACCATCAAAAAATATAAAAATAATAAAGATGCTAATAATAATAATAATGACATTATTAATAATAATATTAATAAAATTATAATTAAATAATTAACTATTATAACAATTAAAAATAAAGAAAAATAATTACAAGAAGTGTCATATCGGAAAATACATACATACATACATATATGTATATATATTTATGCACATGTAATTAACTAGAATATGAAAATAACATTACTGCTAATAAAAAAATAAAATAATAATAAAGATGATATTTTATTAATACTTAAAAAATATAAAATAAAATAAAATAAAATACTAATATAGATAATTAAAATAAATATTAATACAAATTAATAAAATAATATTAAAACAAATATTAGTGAAACTACTAAAATCAAAATATATATATATATATATAAAATAATAATATAAACTTATAAGAATACTAAATTACTAATAATATTATAAAAATTAACTATAAATTATCAAAATATCTATAATACTACGAAACTACAAAAACAACTTAAAATGCTAAAAATAGTTAGAAAAAATAATTAGAACTAATTTAGAAAATTCTAAAAAATCATTTGGAATCCATGTGAATCCATCATTTAGTAATCATGATGTAAAAAACATCAAAGATCAGTAAAGTATCATCTGATTTTGTGAGAGAACTAGCATAAATGTCTTTTAATAAGTAGTAACTTAATTTTTCCTCAAACAAAAAAATGTCAGGACTAAGATGATAAGGATAATGATTGTATTCAGGTATTGTATTTTGTTGTCAAGGAAGATAAAGAAGAAAAGAAATCACCTCACTTTTTATTTGGTGAAAATCATACTAATTATTGTATTCAAGAAAATATAACTCGCAATGGTTAAGAAAGTCCATCGTATTAGGAATTTTTTTCCGGATGAAAAGGTTAATCAAGCTCACCTTGGGTTTGGAATGGAAGAGAAGATCATAATGAGGTACTGCATTGGAGTCTGCATGACTATGACATAAATGTTATGATGCTTTGCTAATCTTGGAGTTCTCATAAATCATAAGTATTTTGTAAAACTTGTGATGCAATCTTGATAAAATAAAGAGAGAGAAATGGTGATGGAAATCGTATTCAGTCTGATAGTAATCATGTCAATCGTATTTGGGATGAGAAGGAAAGAAATATGTTGATTGGGAAGTCACAATACATCCATTGCAAGTCAGATGATGATTAAGTTGATCTTCAACATAAGAAAATTCATGAAGGAAGTTGTGATACAATATGAAGTTTTTTAAAGAAGAAAGTTGGTGAAACCAATGTTTTTCAATCTCAAGATCATCATAATAAGTTTAATAGAAACATATTTGATTAAAGGTTTAGAAGGATGATCATATTCAGAAGAGAAAGAAGTTACTGAAGTTGATGTTGCTGATACTAGTCAATTGGACTCGATATGCCATCATAATCATCGAAGGAATAATTGTTTGAGACCGATGAATGAAAAGAAAAATAAAAGTATGTATTGACCAATAGGAAGAATAATTTCAGAGTTTTTTCAACAATGTAGTTAATCATTTAAAATAGGTTAAATTACCTTTTTATCGTTCAAGTGGTTCAAGAGAAAAAGGAGAAGAAAAATCTATTATTTTACATTTGATTTCTTTGTAATGAGGTAGATCATAATGAAAATCAGAATGGAGAATCAAAATTAGAGTGATTGTTGTAAAGAAAGTCAGAAACAAGATGAAGTTTTTAGAAGATTCAAGAAGGACCGGGAAGAGTTGAGAAAAGTTTATAAATGATGAAGAAGTCAAGATGCACCTGAAATTCAAAATAAATGTATGATTCAGGTAATTTGGTTGAGTGGAAAAAATTTTAGGAATCCCGACCAAACAATGTCTGGGAGACTATAGAAGGGAAAGTACCGTGTACTTTCTAACACTAGTATTGTTCATGAAAATGAGGAGAGAAGGTGGAGCGCTGAATAAATTCTAGAGAGAAGATGTGGTTTTCGGATTGTCTTTCTTGAAGAAGTCATGCCAGAAAGAAGAGAAAGGAGAAGAGACAAGATTGCAATGTATTTAGTAGATCATCATATTGAAGATGATTATTGTATTCAGATTGTCATCGTATTGATCTAAATAATTGGACTGGGAAAATTGAATTGGAATTTCCAGATTGAAAAAGAATCTATTTATAATTTTCTCAATCGTATTCTGACATAGGTATATTTTTCTTAATGAGAAATCATACTGGGATAATTGGACTGGGAAATCAGATTGAGTTTTATAAAAAAGTCTTGGATGTTCTTACCAGCATCTGGGTAAGAATGTGAAGAATTTTTTTAAAAGATCACATTTGTGAAAATTGATAAATAAGAATCATAACATGTTTTGTTACAAAACATTATATTAAATCATTTGTTCTAGAATGAGAAGACACACTATTGAATTGTTTACATAGTGATACATGAGTGAAAGTGCATATCCTACTCATTGTATTCCACACAAAAGGATTGTCTTCTAGTGGATTGTGTGGTATTGGATCATTTCCAAACCATACCAAGGACATATCTATTCTTGTTTAATAGTGAACCTTGTAAATTATTATGTCCCTATGGATGTGTGTTTTAATTTTTTTTAGCAGGGAAAGAAATCTTCAACAAGATTTGAAGGTTGTTTCATAAGTATGGAAACATAAAAGAAAAGATATCACTGATTCACACCTCCCCCTCTCAGTGATACAATTATCTTGATTGGGTAATTACAAAAAAATCATAGACAAAATATTGGCAACAAATACGATAATTATACAGTATCAAACTAAAGGATATTTTATCTCCCCCTTTGGATTTTTGGAAACAATATCAACAACTATTTTCACAAATTTCATCAAACCATAACTTTTCTCATCAATAGGTTTCCTAACACCACACTATCAGAATTAGCAATGTTTTTTAAATAATTTCATCCCTTGGTGATAAGAAATTTT
Organism: Viscum album; assembly: GCA_963277665.1. Taxonomy (NCBI): domain Eukaryota; kingdom Viridiplantae; phylum Streptophyta; class Magnoliopsida; order Santalales; family Viscaceae; genus Viscum; species Viscum album. The sequence goes on along the minus strand of OY728145.1, from coordinate 1,076,066,379 downwards.
ATATCCATGATATTGGTAAACACCACCTCAATCATATCAACTTTTAGAACTTCATCATCAAAACCTTTTACTCCACCTTTCCTATGATAACATCACCTTTATATTGACTAATGATAGAGTATATAATTGTACATTGTTGTACTTCTTATCTTACTTTGATAAAAGAACCCAAAGAAACATGGGGGTTCTCTCAAGAAATTTATTAAGTTAATGGAGGAGGATGAACATGCAGTTCCACCATCAATTCCTAAAACCATTCCCATGGAATTTCTTTGATGAAAAAATACAAAATTTCATCTTTTGTTGAAATATAATCAACAATTTCACCGTAACTAGAAACCTTCTCCTTGATGAAATGATATTTAATATCAATTATTTTAGCCCTGGAGTGTTGCACATGACTTTTAGAGAGATCAATGTAACTCTGTCAATCACAAATAAAATTAAAGGATTTTCAAAATTCACCCTCAAATCTCCTAGATAAAATTTCAGCCAGTTTATTTTCATATATTCTTGGGTGGAAGCAACATATTCTGCATCTGATGTACTCAAAGTAACATAACTTTATTTCTTAATATGTAAACTTACAAAACTTTGTCCCAAGAATAAATTTCCTCCTGATGTTGATATTAAATTATTGCAATCTCCATCCCAATCAGTATTAGTGAAACCATGAAACATCAACTCATTACTATGTCTACACATCATGTCATAATTTAAGGATTCTTTAACACACCTAAGGATTCTTTTTACCACCATCATGTGTGATTCCATTGGATTCTTCTAATATCTTGTATACAAAGATATATCATATGAAATATCCAGCCTTAATGTAGTAAGATAGAGTAGAATTCCAATCAAATTCCAGATGTCCTTTTGGTTTAAACATTCTATAGCTTCATATTTACTCATATTTGTACCAATATAAATTGGTGTTGAAAACTCCCTTGAATATTTCATGCCAAACTTTTGAAATAACTCCTTGGAATAAATTTATCATGAGAGGATGATGTATCTTCCTTTATATTGAACTTGTAATCCCAAAATAAAATTCAACTCTCCAATAAAAGTTTCAATCATTTTATTAATTATAAAATTTCAATTACTTTAGGAAACTTTCTTGGATACCAGGCATGAGGGACCTGTTTTAATTTTTACAAGGATTTCTTCAGTTTACACAACATGGTTTCATCATTATCAAGTATGTACCCATTGGGATGATAAACATAAACGTCTTATTTCAATTTTTTTATTTAATAAAAATGACTTAACATCCATCTCAGATACTTTTTAATTTTGATGAGCAGTAATAGCCAAAAAACATTATGATAGTTTTAAGTTTTTCAATATGAGAAATTTGTTTTTCAAAATCAACTACTTCTACAAGTGAATATCCATTTAATTCCTAAAAAGTTATCCTAGTTAATTGACCTTATTTATGAACACTCAATATTTTCCTTAAACATTCTTTCCTTTCGGTCGAGGAGGAATATCTTAGGTATTATTTTTCTCAATTTGATACAACTATTCATTAATCACATTTATAGATTTTGTATGCTCGAGTACTTCTAAAACAAATTGAAGTTATACTTTTGAGATAAGTGATGTCTAATTCTCAATATTCAATTTTCGTATAATATGAACTGGAGATTCCTGATTTTTTATGATATTATTAGATTGAAATTGTTTTTATAAAGTCTTTAATTTGTCTGTTTTTATTATAGACACACTTTCCTCATCATTAAGATAATAGAGATCAAAATATATAATATTTGGCTTGAAATTATATTTTTTTCTCATCAACTTATCTATAATTCTTCATTCTATCTTTTGTTACACTATCCTCAAAATCTTCAATAACTTTTATTACGGAGAAATGGTTGTCAATGAATTTTAAATCAAAGTAATCACACTACCTATACAATCATTTATTCCAGGAATTGGAACATTTTCCATTCGATGAGTATCACATGCGAACACCTTCTTCCACTTTTTCATCAAACTTCCCTAAATTTAAATTTTTTGTCTTTATTAAGAAAGGACTCCCAAAAAAATTCAAATTATTTCATTGTTTTTCCTTATTGAACATATCATAGGGATTCATTTTTTATTTTGGACAAAGTAATCATCTGTTTAGAACATGTACTATTTCACTTATAATTTATCTTCATAAGAATTTTGAATGTTTATATTCAACAAGTATATTTCTACCAATATAAACTTGAATTTTGTTTTTTCTTTCTCCTACTCCATTTTATTGAGGATTATAGGGAGCATTGGATTGATTTTTAATTCCATGTTTCCTTAGTCATGACTCGAAATCTTTACTTTTTAATTCCTTTCCAATAACTGTTCATAACTTCCATATGTAAATATCCAGCTCCTTCTTAACTACCCTTCTGAAACTTCTAAAAAACTCTACAGCCTCTTTTTTTATGAATAATACACTGGTCATCTGAGTCAAGTAATATATGCAACTAAGATAGTATGAATCACCCTTCATTAATTTGTATCTCATTGGTCCATATAGGTTAGAATTCATAAGTTCAAGAGGTTTGGTGGACTGTATTTCAACTATAGTATGAATTCCATTAACCATCCTTTCTTTCTAGAAAGTTGTGAAAATAAAATCATCTTTCCTATAAAATTGTGGTAAATCTCTTAAAACATATTCATTTGAAGTTGTGCCCATGATTTTCTTGCCAAGATGGCCAAATCTCTAATGAAACAGTCTAATTTTACCAATAGTACTCGAATAGAAAGAATTATTAGGATCTCTAATATGGAATAGATTATCGCTAATTCTTTATTCCTTAGTTACAAATTTTACATATTTTAAATATCAAATGGTACATGAATCTATTAAAAAGATAAATTTATTCACATTATCAATGATTTGGATAACAGTTAGTATGTTGTGTTTATTTCTATCAATAAATAGAACATCCTTTGATTTTAACTTCTGAGATTTAATTTTTATCGTATTAATTCCTCTTATTTTTATGGAACTATCATTGTAAAAAGTGACTTCTTCTCCCTCATGTTCTTCTACATTTTTCATGATTTTCACATCGTGATTAAAATGTGAGGAACAGCCAAAATGAAGAATCCATGGTTTATTCCTTATGCAAACTTTTAGAGTAATCTCAACACTAAATGATTTGTCTCCAATCTTCTTTTTCCTATATTTATTTTCTTTTCATGTACAAGTAAATTTCCCTGAATGTGTTGTCATGCAATATTTGGAATATGGACCTAGTAGGTCACACCTTATATAAATTTATTTCAAGCAATCAAATTAATTTTTCCTTGAGGATTTTTAACTTCTAATTCCTTTAATATTGTATCATCCTTTAAATTTAGTATGTTTCTTCCTATTCTTTCATTATTTCACCCTCATAATTCATTCTTACTCTTAGGGAGAGACATGTTGTACCAATAATTATATGAGTTTTGTCTAAATATCCCACAACATAAACAATATCCATTTACCTTTGATATTCTATAGAAGTATGGTTTTTCCCTTGGATTTGTTTTTTTAGATTCAACATACATCGTAGTATTCAGTTTCACTTAGCATGGAGAATAATTCTTCCATAAGTTATCTATGACTTCTATTGATGTGATATAGTTTTCATATCCTTTCTCAACCGATGATCTCTCATTGTTTATTATTAAACCTATATGGTTAGTACACTCATATGAAATTTTAATTTTAATGGATATAGATTCACATGATTGTTTGGATGAGTTATTCTATAAGATTTATATTTTTTATCCTTTACCTATGATACTTTGTTAAAATTTTCATACTTTTTCCTTAAGGAATTTTCATCCTTAAGGCATATTTATTTTTTTATACAGCTCTTCTTCTTCAATAATAATTTTTTAATCATGATTTTACAAGATTTTTCATTAATATGAAACTTTAATCTTGAGGTTTTAAATTTCTTCTATGTATACATCTTATGTTTAGAGAAATTATTCTTTTACTTCATTATTCTTTTCACTTTCCTTATTAAAAACTCTAGATACCTTTTTGAGCCTTATTTTTTTATCAATACATACCTAAAGTTTTGATCTCAGTAGATATTCTATATATGTTTCTCCACATTCTTCTTCTTCTCTAGTTAATGAATCTTCCTATCTTTTAATGTGATCCATGAAGGTTATGAACTTTTTCAGAACTTCATCTTTTGATGAACTATTGTCAATGGAGTCATACTCTTATCTTTTACTCAACACACTTATTTGTTTTATTTCTGATGAAATTTTTCTTACTTATAGTGGATTGCTCAAATTTCATAGAAGTTTTAATCCAGTTATTTCTATGGGAATTTTCCTCAAAATCATTATTATGATGTTCTCCATCTTTATTAAAAAATTGGGTACAACCACGAAAGCGTCACACGACGCAAGAAATAAAATTACATTAAATTGCAAGCCTGAGGACTTGACCCCGCGACCTGCCCCTTACCCCCCCCCCCCCAAACCCTTACCACCCCACCTCCAACGGTGGGGCTTCTCCATCTTTATTCTTCGTACATTTTATTGCAAAATGTCTAATTCACCAATATTCAAAATATTTAGGTGGGAGTTTTCCTTTGTACTTGTCTCTAATTGTTCAGTAATTCCTAGATATAAGAGATATAATCCTCTTATTTTCTTTAGCATCTTATTCATTATCTCCTATTTCACTATGACTAATTAACTCATGTTTAGATTATCATATTTTTAGCTTCCTCACTGCACCAAAATCCATGTCCTCCTTAATCTTATTTTTTGAATATTAAAGAGTCACTCATTTCATATGCAAGAATCATATCATGTAATTCATCATGGGATAAATTATATATATATTCTAATGCATACTTTATGATCAAATCTATCTAGAAAATTTCCGCATAATTTTTTTAAAATAGTTTAATCTTCTAAAACATCTCAAAATCCTCTAATGTTGCTGAAAATTTCATTTACTCAAGTGAAGCAATCATCAATAGTGCAATCTTCATCCATCATGATATATTCAAAATTTCTTCTCTGGATTTGAAGCCTCTCCTCCTTTACTTTTACATTTCCCTTGAAGATACAATCATGTTTGTCCCATGTTTACTTTACTATTTTGAGACCCATCACCTTCATCTAAATTTTTTAAGACAAGGACATAAGAATAAAATTATATGATTTTCCATCAAACTCGAGATTCATTTTATTTTTAAATGACATAGGAGAATATTTCTCCATGGGTGGATACCCTGTTGTAGTTGCATCTATCACCTCCAAGCCAAGAGACAAAAGATAGGGCATTGTTCTATTTTTCCATTCATGATAATTTTTATTGTCAATGGTAGGAATACCTATGCTATTGACTATATTTACAATATTCATGATAATGAATATAGGGATCTTACAAACAGAATTTGTTTCTCTGATTTTAATTGAAGTGACTATGAATGTGTAGACCACTAAGAAGGGGGGGGGGGTAAATCAATGTTGATATTTTACAATTTACTTTATATTGAAATTAACCTCTATAACCCTTTAATGTTTCGATCCTTTGATCATTATAAATATAACTCACTCATATGAAAAGATAAGTAAATAATGAAAAGCATGAAAGTATTAATGAGGTTCAGTCCCAATGTGGGTACCTAGTCCTTGCAATGTTGGCTCTCATTGATCCGAGAGTATCAACTGTATAATCAAAGTGAATAAAAATGTGCCAAATCATATCTATATCCTTTTGTTTCCTTATAAGAAATATTACTATTTCCCACAAGTTAAAGTTTCTTCTTATTATTTAGATCCAAAGAAAATAGGAACTTTCATAATTTATCCCTATGAACTCTGTCAAGGATTTCTCTATTTGGGGCCTCTCCATCCGGAAATCATTTGCCTTGTTCTTTTTTATATGATACCTCTTTATCTGTGTATTTTATATCTGATCCACTTAATTTAGAACTCTCAAGCATCCTTTAAACCTATTATTGTGGTCTCCTCAAAATTCTTCTTTCAAATAAGCAATCTCAAATGATTTGAAATCTCTTTGTGAATAAAAATAACTCACAATAAGCTTTCATCGTTTTATTTAATCATACTTACTCAAAAACTTATGTATAAATAACGGGCTCTAAAATTTGAATTTCCCACTCAACAAAAATTTTATTTTTACCGCCTTCAAAGCCTCAAAAAGTTCAGAGTAAAAAATATTCATAATAACTTCCTCAAATCTCAACATCAATGATCTCTTCAAATATTCCTCAAAACATGAGTAGATTTAAAATCATTGAAAGTAAAACATGACATCATCACAATGCATGAATTTATGAATTTTTTAAAGATACTCAAATATTCATTTGGTTCTTTGTAAGAACACTTCTTTCTAGTAAGGCTTGTATGATATTTCATCATAAGAATGCCTTCATTTGATAAAACTTTACCCATAACTACTTTTTAGGACTCTTCTTCATTCGATAATTCTTCATTCAGTTCCATTCTGTTTGGAAACCATTTTATGATAGAATCAAGATTAGATTTATGGTAATCATCATATTTCTTAGTCTGCTTATCATCACATTTCCCCTTATGGTGTTCTACATAGGTTTTCTCTATCTCATTCTCATCTCTTTGATGATCTTGTGAAAGTTCTTCCTGTGGACTCACAAATCTTCACTCTATTCAGTGAAACACTTTTTGGTTATTATCATATTTCTCCATCTATTAGACCTCATATTTTCCTCTTGATCCATTAAAAATTCATCCAGTGGACTTTTTAAGGTTTCTCAGTCTGATGGATTAGTGAAGGTTCTCATCTGGTGGACTATCGCACACTTCTTTTATAGGAGTTAAAAATTCTCTGTTCAATATTTTTTTATTGGATCACAACTTCATAATCAAACATCATACATACTCAAATACATGGATTCATAACATTCAAATTTATATAATCTGAACCTTCATCATTTTATAACATGAACTTTTTAAAAACTTTATCTATCAAAAAACATCATAAATGAACTCCATATGAACTATGAGAACTTTTAGTCATCACGATGTTATAAAATTTTAAGATTAGTAACGAATCATATAACTTGGTGAGAGAAGTAACACACAATTCTTTTGATGAGAATCAAGTGATTTTCTCATAAAAAACATTCATGGGTAAAATGTTGAAAACAAATAGAAATACACTATAAAACCAAACTAAAGTATCTTTAACTCAAATGAACGAATGACTTGCTAAGATAAAAATCAATGTTTCTGCTTTGGGAATTATTATAGTAGAGCCTAGTCAATACTTAAGAGTTTTTTAGAGTTCTCTCTACTAAAAGTAATGCAATCTCTACTACTATTAGACATATTGTTCCTGTTTAAGAACTAAATATGAAGAACTTGATTGGAACACTCAAGATTTATGAAGCTAAGATGGATGTATAAGTTCATTATCACAATCTTTTCAAGAAATAAAATTATTCCCTTATAGTTTCTAATTCAAATGAGAAATATTTTTATTTTAATAATGAAGATTCTAATTGTTCGGAATCCAGTGATGAACTTACAAAAATTTCTAGAATATTTAAAAATCTTTACAAGAGGTGAAAATAAAAATTAATGAAGGATGATGGAAATACTAAAGAGGTTGGATATTGTTAATGAAATAAAAGAGGACATGTCAAACTGAACTACCCTCAACTCAAATATGAAAATATGTTTCAAATAAATTCATATTTCAAAAGGAAAGGGAAGAAATCTATTAAAGATACTTGGAGTGATTCTGAGGATAGTGATGAATCTCATTCTAAATCTGAATCTAATCATTCGAAGGTAAATTTATGACTTATGTCTTAGATTGAAGATATATAGTCATTCTTCACATTTACTTCTAAATCAAAAACATATTCTTTTGATGACATTAATGAGTTTGTTTTTGCTTAAAAAATATCACGCATTTAAGAAAGAACATAAAAATCTCAAAAAATATTATGATTTGGTTCTTTTTTGAAAAAGATGATTTGTCTTAAAACTTTTAGAATTGAAGTCTAAAAACGATAAAGTAGTTTCTTCTTATGATTTGTATGATAGTAAAATTAATGATTTACTAGCTGAAGTTGATTCTTTGAAATTGGTTGCTAGTATGTTTACAAAAAGTGAGTATTATCCTAATAAAATCTTTTGAAATGTCAAAGGAAATAAAGGAAGACTTAGAATTGGAAGCAATGGTGAAAAATCTAAAGCTTTATAGTAAGTATTTTGTGTCTGGTTCTAATTGAAAAAGCATGCCTATTGTTATTTTCTTCATTATTGTATTTCTAGACATTATGTTAAGGATTGCAGTTTTATATTTTCTTAATTATGTGGTATTATACATGCATAATTTTCTAAATATCTATCTAAAGAAGAGGTTGGAATTTCTACTTAAAGTAAACAATTTTGGTTTTTTAAATAACTAATTGCTAAAAATATTGGACCCAAAAGCATATGGGTTCCAAAAGACATAATTCTTTGTTGTTTATAGGAAATGATCCAAAAAACCAGCAATGTTAAATAATATATAGATAATGGTTTCTCAAAATGAATAAATAGCAGCTTCATAAATTTTTATTCCTAATCAAAGTTTGATGAATATCATGGAGATTATGTTAAAGGAAAGTTCATTATACATGTGCTTATATCTTTTCAAGAAATATTTCTTTCATTTATATTTTAGGCATAATAACTACTTGATATGCACTAATTATTTTATATAGGGGAGAAGTTGTCATATTTATTTTATTATTTTCCTTCTATATGTGTTTATCAGATTGATTGATTCATGCACTAGAATGATAACTTGTTTTATTATTTTTCCTTCTAGCTGACATGCATAATCTTTATAATTTTATTTACTACTATGTTGACATGAGCTGATTTGAAAGCTGGTATTTTGTTAATAAGCACGTGTTTGTGGGTTTATCATTTTGTTTACTATTTTATGTGTTATACGACATTATTTTTTTCATGTGATAAACTGATTTTTTAAGTTATTATATTCTATTTTGGTCATGTAATGTGCACTACTCTCTAGTTTTAATATACATGACATGTGTCTAAACTCTTTATATTTATTTCTTTAAATATATTTTACTCCTTGAATATATTTAATATATTTATGCTTAGTTTATGGAAGAGTCATCTTGAATGTTTAGCATGTTCTTAATTGTTTCATTTTACTAAAAATAAGTTGAACTGTTGATTACTTGTTTAATTCATTACATATCCTTTTATTACTCTTTGATTATTTTAACAGATTTCATAGATCCTTGAAATTTGTTGTTATATCTTTTTAAAGGAAGATTATTTTAAGGGGAGTTTATATTATTGATTTTGAGCTCCTTGGAATTATTTTTTTTATTGCATTTGTTCAGATTTTCAATCAACGGATGCAAATAAATATCAATATCATTAGTCAGGTTTTTTTTGTCCTAATATAAGCAAGGATAACATAATGTATTTGTGCTACATGTATAACCACGATGAAAGGTTATAATTTACCAACATAACCAGTCATGAACTATGAGTGCTATTTTGTACACAAAAAAGATTCATTCCATCAATTGATAGCGCAATATAGTGGTTTCTCGGCTTGTTGTAAAATTTGTGATACTTTAATATATTTTCTTCTACTGAGGAGTCTACTGGGTGAGAAAATTCCCAATCATGAATTCATTTATCTATGTACCATGTCCATTTCTCTACGTTCTCCTCACTTCCATAAATGTATTACCAATATTATAACAAATTTATTAATATTATGATATTATAATAAATCTATTAATATTATATTAAATGTTTTATTAATAAAGTTATGAATAAATATATTAATATTATAATAAATATTATGAATAAATGTATTAATATTATAATAAATAAAAAATTAAAAATTAAATTATCATACAATAAATAAATATTAAAAATGAATTAATTATTAATAACATTTAATTTTTTTAATTATAACTAAAATTATTATTATTTATAGAAATGAATAAATAATTTTTAAAATATATCATCAATAAGCTCTGGTGGCGGCTAAGGTTTTGAAGTTATGGAGATCGATCTCGATTGTTTATTTGTTACAAAGGATGTCTTTATTGCTCATCCAAAGACCACTGCTTTGGCTAGGGAATTTTGTGGGTGTCGCTTGAAAAATACAATGTCTCTGGATGTCCTGACGAATTGTGATGTGATGTTTTCAGGAGACATGAATAATCATGGTGCATTGTGATATTCTAGGCTCGATCCGAGAGCCAGATTCTTCTTTGTTAGTATTGAGGATGCCTCAGCGTGTTGTAATAGAATTACAAGAAATGGATCTCTGGCATTCATGGAGGAAAATTCTTAGATTATAGAAGCTTGAGTCAAGAATTGAAAGCATTCAACCCTAGCTGGATTGATGACTCCACTGAAGGCTATGAAGATGGAAGATCTTCAGGATCATCTCATTGAATTTTGGGGTTTCGGTGGCTGGAAAATAACCTCACTAGGTAAGAGATTTTATCATATTTTGTTTCCCTTGAATGCTATTAAATTGAAATCTTGGTGTCTTGGTTTCGTCTCCATCACGCCTGGTATATTGTGAATACCAGACTGGGATCCTTTTTTGATCTGAATTCATCAAAAAACACTCACACAAACCCGGATTCGAATAAGGTGCATGAATTGGTTTTTATGGCACCCAAAAAACCTCTGGGATATTGCCTTTGTAGTGAGTTTGCCTATAAAATTTCATAAGGAAACAGAGGTTTCTAGATATGGGAATTTTGCTAGAATTTGGTTAAGGTTGACCTTAAGGATATCCGCATCAAGACTATGTTCCTTATTGACAAAAAATTTAGTCTATAGCCTTCCATTGTTTATGACAAGTTTCCCGAAATATGTGATAAATGAAATTGCATTGGGAACACCTATGAAAAGTTTTGAAGAAACTTGAGATTCTCCAACTGTAAAAATTATAAGAATCCGATTAAACACTGCAAGTTTAAGATGCCTCTAAACACTCCTGTTTGGAAATCTATGAAGGCCTCCAAATCTGGAGATGATAGATCCGCAATCATTGAAGGGAATTCAGTTGATGTGGCTGATAGAGTCACTGTTGGGAATCCACAACCAGTGGAGGCAACTTAGAGACAAGGAAGGGATGGCTCTCATGTTAATAAGGGAGGGGTTTCTTTCAAGGACACTTCTCAAGCTTCTTTTCCCATAGAGACATAGAGTAAGAGGGATTCCCCCTATATTTTGGGGGATGTATCTGGCATTAATAAATCTGTATGAAAAAAGGCTTGGTGTAAAATGATGCTGTTATGAAACAGGCTACTTCAAAGTTGGAAGCAACTGATGCTACCAACAACTTGGCCATGGCTAGTGAATCTCAGTTGCATGGAGCTAATTCTGTTCACGTGACTCGCATAGTTGAACCTTCTCTAGTGGTTCCTACATTTCCATACTCTGCAGGCCTTGTAGGTATAACCCAAATGTAACTTATTGAGGGACTCTCTTCATATACTGGAATAGGCTCGTATTCTAGCAGTGGGAAGCTGAGAATCATGGAGCTGGCTAGAGGCAGTACTAACGATGCTGCTTTTGGAAATGACCCGGATATTGAGGTCAGTTCAATAGATAGTGAAATTGGAACTGACCATGATTCCGTGAAGGAAGACTTTCATATGACTTTAAAGTCCCGGAAGGGGAAAGGGTCCATATTTCTGGGCTCAGCCCAAAAGCAGGGAAAGAAGGCCTCGCCAAAGAAGCAATAGGGATCAACCTATAAGGCACCTCTCACTGCTCGATTGGAGGTCTCTCTAATTACACTCAGTGGTAGTAATAGGACTAATGTCTCGTTGAATGCTCGTGACACCCCTATGTCACCTACTACTACTAAGATTGGAGAAAGTGTTGTTGGGGTCTCAAAAAAGAGAGCTAAGCTTGGAAACTTGGATGTGCCAGTGCATGACCAGTAAGATGTTGTGAACCTAGCTTGTGTCAGCACACAATCATTAGTTGGGAGTGGGGAACACCACTCAGAACCTATTGGATGCAGTGATATGCCTACAGATTAGGTTAGGGATATTGAGATATGCTGGAATCCGATTTCACAGTTCCGGAGATGAGATGCCTTTGAAGCAAGGGCCTATAGTATCAATATGTCACAAAAAGGTAATGATGGATTGTTGGTGGGTGTTTACACCCCCAACTTTTTCTCCATCCCTGAATTCGTTAACAATCCAGATTTCGATTGAGTTTATCTTGAGGGCCTATTGTCCGAAACAGGAAGAGGCTATCTCCTATTGTAACGGAATCTGGAATTGAAGTTGACAACATGACACCTGAGGCATTGGGTGACTCCAAATAACTATGGAAGGCTGTGTGGTGCCTAATGAAGCCCCCAATTAGGATGAAAATAAGGTTGTGCCTGTACCACCTCGAGATCTTACCTCCCTGGAATTGGATGGGCATAAATCAAAACAGGCTAAACCTAGTCGGTAGGCTTCAATTGGGGATGATGCAACAAAACAATAGGAATTTGTAGCAACCAAAAATCTGAAGGAAGAGTCTTTGGATGAGTTAAGGAGGCCTCATACTTAGAGGAGAAGTCGACACCCGACAGGCTGAGGTGGCTCTCGGGTAGGGGAAATCGACATAAAAATGATGAATGTAGTCTTGCAACATCTGGTTTGTTGCTCACTTTTTCCTGTTGACATTTTTATGTCCGTTGCTTCTTGGTGGCATTTTTTGTGCCACACTTTTGATCTTACAACACCCTGTGCCTTCTCTAGGACCATGGGTTTAATAAACTTCTCTAGGACCATGGGTTTAATAAACTTCTCTAGGACCTTGGGTTTGGGGCTACCGAATCCATAGTCTGATCTATATTTGATTACTAAATATATAAATAGTAATATTATGTATAAATGTTTTTCAAAATATAATATTAACACTACCACAAATTGGCACAAGGAAAACATCTGCTTTTATCAACGCTAAACAGAAAGCACTGATAAAAATCTCACATTTATCAGTGCTAGCTAAAAGCGCTGATAAATGTGCATCGTTTATCATCGTTTTTTTTAGCGCTGATAAAAGTTTTTAATAAAAAACATTATTAACATATATAAAATTATAATATTTATATTCAAAAATAATGTTTATTTATATACATTAATTTAAAAACGCATGTTTATAATTAATATAAATATGACATATTAATATATATTTTTTAATAGTTCAAATATATATATATATATAAATAATTATAAAATTTTAATAATTTTTTTAAAATAATAAATATAATTATTATATTTATAATTACATAGAAATACTTTTTAAATACATTTCTTTATAATTATAATTATAAATATATATATATTTATTTATTTGAATAAATATTTGTCTTCAATGAATTGGGTATATATATATATATATATCATCAGATAATGATGACATTTATGGCATGTTTATGTTCATATATTGATATGTGAGTATAATTGGCACTAGTTATGATCATAAGTTTATTTGTGGACATGATTTTTGGGTTGCAAGCTATATATGTTCCAAATGTTAGATTACTTATTCTTATGATGACACACGCATATGTTATGTATTCATGACTTGTGAAATGTTCATTTATACATTAACACTCTTATTATTCATGCTTCCATGCATGTGATGACTCATTTTTTATGATCTATATTTTTCATTAATGTTTTTCTCATGAACTTATTTTTGTTCTCATAAATAATTATAAAATTACAATAAATATATTTATTATATTTATAATATATATTCATAATTATATATAAATACTTTTTAAATAATTTTATTTATAATTATAAATAAATATATGTATATTAAAATAGTTATAAAATTCTAATAAATATATTTAAATAATAAATATAGTTATTATATGTATAATTATATGTATTTATATATAGATATAAACATATATAATTATATAAATATGTTAAAGCGGTGTAGACCCTGAGGTATAATTATATAAATATATTTATAATTATATAGAAATATCTTTAAATATGTTTATTTATAATTATATAGAGATATTTTTAAATATATTTATTTATAATTATAATTATAAATAGATAATTAAATATTTAAATAATTATAAAATTTCAATAAATACATTTATGATATTTTTATAAATATATATATTTGTATTTTAATAAATATATATATAATTATATAAATATATTTATAAGTATATACAAATATTTTTAAGAATATTTATTTAATATTTTAATTATGAATAAATATTTATTTATTTAAATAATTATAAAATTATAATAAATATATTTATTATATTTATATATTTGTAAATAATTTTATATATATAAAATTATCCAATTTATATTAGTCAAAACATTTAATAGTTTATTTATATACATTGATTACAAAATATGTATATAATTAAAATTAAAATAATATATTAATATTTTATTTAAACAGTTATATAATATATAAATCAATATATTTATTCAGATATATACTTTTTAAATATATTGATTTATAATTATAATTATAAATAAATAAGTACAAATTTAAATAATTATAATTATAATTATTTATAATTATAATTATATAAATATAAATATTTTTGTAATTATATATTTATTATATATATAATTTTATAAATATATATTATAATATAACCAAATTATTAAGAGTATATCTTTATCCGCATTCAATTTTTAGCACTAATAAAACTAATCTTTATTAGTGCTTTTTGGAAAGCGTTGATAAAATTCTTACCTAATTTTATAAATGAACCCTATCATGAGTCTTCTCTCTCGCACACCTTCAAACTCTCAAGAAACCCTACTTCTGCCACATCACTGCTCTCGCCGCCACTTGCTGCTGATCATGATCTTTTTTCACGTCGCCGCTCTCACTGATCTTCTGTCATGCCGCTGCTCTCATCGTCGCCGCTCTCAATCTTCAGTGACTTCTCCAATGAATTGTTCCTCTCTAAACCTAATGTATGCGATGAATCCCTGCTCCACATCACACCTCTGCACCACATCGCACCACACCACATGAATCCCATGAGATCTCCCTGAACATTAGTCTTGGAATGAGATTTGGAATTTTTTTTAATCTTATGAAATGACTAAGGGGATGTTTCTAATGCCTAAGATTCATTGCAAGTGGTCTAAAGCATGTTTCGAGGTTTCAAGAGTATGTTGAATCTAGGACAGTGGTAGATAAGGGACATTGATTACTTGGTTAGGTGGAACCACATATTGAATGATGGTCTAGATGATGGGTCTTTGGTTATTTTTAGCTAAATGAGATTTGAAGAGTTTATATGCTTTCAATTTCCTGTTGATTAACATAATGTAATCCAAAATCTGTATTTATATTCACACTCTCACAAATATAGAATATAATTTTTATATGAATAGAGGATAGGATATTTTACCCCATTTAGATTTTGGCTCAAGGGAGTGATATGGGTGATACACAACATGTTTACTGATATTACAATGTTGTTATGACTTTTTGTGAGAAATCCTTCAATTATGACTAATTTATTTTATATAATTTAATTTCATTAATTAATTTTTTTTATAAATAATTGAAATGTATATTTGATGGTGTTATGGCCTAGTGCGATAAGAGTTTTTCTAGTTGAGTTTTAACAGTCTTGTATGAACTTAGGTGATGATTCATCTGTATTTCTTCATGGGATAACTATATATTGAGGTTATTGGTCTGTAATGTTTCACTAGGTATAATGAATTGTTCGTGAGATGTGCGATATATGGCCTCACCTCTTGATTGTGATTGACCTAAACCTGAAATGAGTTTATTTTCCATAAACTATATAAGTTAGATTTGGAAAACTACACCCTAGTAGAACCATAATAATTATATTCCATGATGCTATGGTTATATAAGCCCATGAGATTGAAACAAATTCAATTGGAATTTATATTTTTCTGTGATTGCATGGCTAGATTGAGATCACGCGATCACGCAACTGAGGCATGTAGTCAATAGTTCATGGTTCCTATCATCCCTCGGCCCATATACATTTTCCAAATATATATTACTTCTTTGATATTGTTTAATTTTATGAAATTAAGTATTTTAGTTAAATTTTAGTATTGACGGATTAAATTGAATTTACTATTGCATAATTTTTTGAAAAAACGAAAGAATTTTAGTGAAGTGAAATTTAGTTTGATCCAACAAAATATGTTTGATATAAAACATTGAAATGAGAAAAACAATCAATGTATCAAAATTAATGTCTTTTTTTTTCTACATGTATATTTATTTTTTACCAAGAATTTAATAAGTTGTGTTTAAATTTTCAATTATATATTCTTGACATATATTTTTTAAAATCATTCTAAAATTTTAAAACGAAGGTTATTGTTGGATCCTTATATTAATGAATTGAATAGATTTTCATCATATTAAATATATGAATAAAATACAAGAAATTTCAACTAAAATAAAATACCAATAAGTGTTATATAATATGTTTTTAAACTTTATCAACACATCTTCATAATTCTTACAACCTTTATCTTAGTCATATTTAATCACTTATAACCAATTGAAAATAAACAAAACATAATTTCATTTCATTCCAGCAGTAACCATTATAAGCTCTACAAGGGTTCTATTAAGATTGGGGAAAATATTTTATCGGATGAATAATGACTTATATATTCATAATTTAAAGATTAAATAACAATTATATAATTAAATTCAATCAATATTTCCTAATATGAATCATCATATATAAATATCATATTTTACTAATTGAATATGTATATTTTTATTTTTTTAATTGATAAAACATTAATCATATTTTTTTTACATATTGAATCCAAATTTTCAATTGATTATATAAAAACCATTCCATAAGTATAGTAAATTTAATTTTTAAATAAAAATCTATGTGTATTTAGAAACCATGCATTAAATGCGATATATTTTATAAATATATTTTTAAAAATAATCTACATCCTTAGAACTATACGAAATGATGACCCTTGGCATCATATACATTTAGTGAGCTAAGATCCACATTTCATCATGACTTTCACTGGTTATCAGGTAAGTAAACAATGATTATTTGGGTATAGAATCATCCTATTCATAATGGTTATAATTCTTAGATAGTTGAGAAGACAACCATGTATCCAAATCTATCATGGATTCACTCAACTCAATTCCTCCGGTGTCCTCATTGTTAGGCCATCCCAGTTAGTGTAACCCAAATCAAACACCAAGAACAAGCCAACATAGGACAATCAGTGGATACTCATGCTAAGTTAGACAATACCAAACATGAAAATCTTAAGTTAAGCATTGTTTTCTTTCCTTACGCAAGATAATCTTGGGTATTCATGTTGAGATTAACAATATCCATTTGAATGATTGTGGAATTGACAATTTCCACTTTGGAATGAATCTCACAATTAGTATTAAAAGGGGTTTCTTTTAAGGACTCATCAATTTAATATACATTATATTCATATTAATTTCAAAACTATTACATCATAGCAATCTTTATCTTTTCATGCTTTATTTCTTTTTTTGTATGCATGCTTATAATGATTTAGTTTTTGAAATCCCTTTTTCTTCCACAACTACATATTCTCTTTGATTTGGTGTTGGATTCTAAGGGAATGTGTCTTATGAAATAAAATGAAATAATAACTATCATCCTTATAAGCTTCAACTCCCGAACAATTATTATTTCATTTTGTTTCCTAAGACTCATCCCCCATCCCTTTTGGACATGCACCTATGTTTTTTGAATTATTCTGAGTAGTATTCATTCCATACCAGGTGCTGGTGAACATTGTGGATGAATTTTGAGGATAACACCTACCACCAGTGGATTATTTCTTTTTTTAAATTCAATTACACATTTATTCAAAGCATGATGAAATTATTTAAAACATTCAAATGTTGGTTTATCCTTATTTGAAAGACCCCCTTTTGTATGTTTATTTATTTTTTAAAATGTTAATATTACAGAATCAAATAGGATGGATATGAATAGAAAATGGATGGATTCCAATCATATGAAAAAATAGTATAAAGATGGGGTGAAAGAGTTCATCAAGTTTGCAAAAGATCATTCAGATGATCCTTCATAAATCCTTTTTTTCGTGTTGTCACTATTATTATTCAAAACTTATTAGTCTAGAGGAGTTGGAAGAACAATTGATCCGTCACAAAACAGATCTAAGTTATAAATGTTGGAATAAACATGGGGAAAAAGAGAATGTAGCTAGTGACTAGGATAACAATGTGTTTTATGGATCATCTAATATGATTACAAGTGTGGATAATGAAGAAGACTGTGTAATGTCTTGGAATTTTTGTATAATTTTTTATTATTAAATGGAAATATTTCAAGACCTCAAAATTTGACGGTGCATAATTCCAAGGCCCGTTGTGACCGGAATGACCCGTCAAAAATTGTTGAGCTTTAAATAACGTGTGTGAGCAATTTCCCTGAAAAAGTGGAATAACTCTTAAATGGTTGCCCGTATCAGAAATTTGAGGATACAGTTGCATTCATAATGGTGGTTTTACCCTAGAAACGACTTAAGTTTAGTCGGCGCAGACCTCCAGTGAGAAAATCCAAAAATGGTATAACCGTAAATAAAATAATTAAATTATTTTATTTTATTTTTAAAATGCTTATAACTCACGAATGGTGAATCAGATTAAAAATATGAGACCACCGATGAACTCATTAGGGTATTATTTCTTAGGAAGATACTAACATTGGCCGATGCGGGCCACTAGTGGAAGTTAGTGTTTGGCTATAAATAAAATAATTAAGTGACAATTATTTTATTGTAAAATCCTAAACTTCTAAACGGTAATTAGGATTGAAAATACGAGAGTACTATTGAGCTCATGAGGGCGTGTTCCACTTAGGCAGAGCCTAACCTCGACTGACACGGGTCGAGGGTGACTGTTAATAATTTTTTGAACTTTTTTTAAGGTACGTTAAGTAAACATGTGGGCGGTGTTTTATAACTTTTGAACCGGTGCTCAGAATTGAAATATGAGGGCACTGTTGAATCCGCAGCGCCGGGATTCACTTAAGGGAGACTTAACTTTGACCGCAGTTGGTCGGGTGAAAAAGTTAGTTTTTACGACTTTTAAAGAAATAATAAAATAACATGAATGTCGTTATTTTATTCTTTTTTTTCTACCACCTATTGAGCAGCAGTGGCAGGGACCACAGAGGTAGTTAGACATTTAATATGGGATATTAAATGCTAGTTTACACTTTGGTTGTGCAACCACCCCTCATGTAATTAATGAGGCTCATTAATTACGTCAATTAATGAACCTCATTAATTCTTCATGTGTTACTCACCCTTTTCCCCCTCTATTTAAGTGAGGATCAGGATGAAGTTTTGATACAGCTTCACCAAACAAGGAACCTCTGGCAAAGTGACGCGACGCCTTCCACCAACGGAGACGGAAGCTCGAGCGACAACGAACCGGGAGGGACGAACGCCATCGGCTTCATCAAAGCGCGGATTCTCCTCCCACTACCGTGACAACTCCAACAATTATTGAGGTAGGGGTTGTCTTTTAAATCAAGAAATTCCCACAAATATTCTCCTCATTCTTGATTTTGCGGGTGATCGTTGCAGGGGATTTGAAGGGGGTTTATCATTGTTTTTAAGGTGATGTATAAATTACTCTCTATTTTTATAATGATAACGTGGAGGGTGTGGGCCAAAGAAAGAAGGCATGGACCCTCTGCTGCTTGTTTTTCATTGCGTTCTTCAAAGATGGGTTTTTCCAACTTGATAGAACCTTGAAACTGGGAGGCAAACAATGACGGCGGCATCCCGGGAGGACCGCAGGTGCGTCTGGAAGGAAGAATGGACCACCGGACCACACCCGATGGCTTGCAGAGGATCCGCCAGTGCAACGGCATCGACGATCG
Organism: Viscum album; assembly: GCA_963277665.1. Taxonomy (NCBI): domain Eukaryota; kingdom Viridiplantae; phylum Streptophyta; class Magnoliopsida; order Santalales; family Viscaceae; genus Viscum; species Viscum album. Next base: position 1,076,046,386 of record OY728145.1, on the reverse strand, counting down.
ATGGCGGTCGGCGCTCGCCAGCCACGAAAGAGGGCGACGTCGCTTGGCGCCACGGTGGACCCGAAGGGGCGGCTGGCAACGACCAAACACATTGGCCTGGCAGTGTGCTGTCGTGCGCCGTGGTGAAGGGGCTGCGACAGGAGGAGGACCCGCACCCCACAGGTCCCACAGGCCACGTGGTGCCGCTAATTGAAGAGTCAAAAATCTCTTCTTGAGTCATTCGGGGAGCTGGCGGCCACCTGGCTGGCGAGCCGTGCCAGCGCACCTAGCCGCGTCGCCCGGAGGGCTGGGCCGAGCCCGCCACGGCCCAGCCTAACCGGGCAGACCCAGGCGGGTTCGGCCCGTGTCGGGTTGGACCCCGACCGTGCAGACCCGACCTGGAACCCAGGGTGCGGGTACTCCTTATGTAGTGCTACAGTAGAGTCGGTACTCCCCTTCCGTGCCAGGGTGCGAGTCCTCTAGCCTGGGATCCATACTCCCCTGACATACTAGGGCATGGGTCCCCCACAACAAACAAACTACCAAAGTTATACTCCCCTATCATGCCAGGATGCGTGTCCTCTAGCCTGGGGTCGGTACTCCCCTGATGTACTAGGGTGTGGGTCCCCCACAATGAACAAACTACCAGAGTTGTACTCCCCTACCGGGTAGGGTGCGGGTCCTAACATATAGAGTCGGTACTCCCCTGTCGTGCCAGGGTGCGGGTCCTCTAGCTTGGGGTTGGTACTCCCCTAACATACTGGGGCGCATGTGTAACACCCCAGGTAAATAAAGAATATGACCTTTTTATATTTATCCATATTTGTGAATAAAATATTAATATTACTTTAAAGGGGATGCTATGCTCGATGGCGTACCCAACACGCAACAACGAGTTTCTTGGGAATCTTACGTTGCACTCTAATAATAAAATAATATTATTTTAAATAGTAGTTAACGCCTAGCCGTTGTAATGGAGGGAATGAACAGAACTAACAACAAAATGATTATATATGTTTGTCAAATATTTTTACTTTTTACAATAAATGTTATAGGATTAAAAATGCGAATGAATCCAATTTTAAGCGTAAACATTCTAATATTCTTTAAAAGGTCGATTAACTGCCTTTTGATGGCAAACCTATTTTAAATATACTTTTTGAAAATTTTATGTGTTATATTTGAAAAAATAAAATTCTTCTTTAGAATCGGGACATCAAAATTTGCTTTGTGTAAAGTTTTGGTATTTTTCCGAAAAAGTTCACTTTTTAATGAATAGTGAAAAATGTTGTATTTTAATTCAAAACCTCTTTTTATTCTAATTTATTTATATTATTAGATTATCTTTTGAATTGGTTTTAAAGTGAAATTAGAATATATTTGTACCATTTAATCCAATAGTGGTCGTTGGAATTAATTTCACTTTGAAATTAGACTTAAACTAGTCTCAATCTTTTGATACATTTTGTTTCATAAAAACACGCTATTTGTTTTGACAGCGGGAATTAATTATTAAATTAATTAATGCAACCTATATGTTTTGAATTTTTTAAAATAGACATCATTTTTGAATTCGGAATACCAAATATAGCTTAGGGTGAATTTTTGGAATTTTTTTGAAAAACTTCAATTTTTGATGAATAGTGAAACCACTAAGTGGTACTTATAAAAACTGATTTTCCGTTTAAATGAAAATTTTCCATCTTTGTGTTTTGAATTTCAAAAATCCGACATACATGGTTGTCATTAAGATGTAAAATGTGGTTCAATGAGATTAAAATAATTTTTTGGTGAATAGTAACTTATTAAGTTTTTAATCACGATTAGAGGTAATTAGTGTAGTCTAAGGTAAAAATAATGTTTTAATAACATGAAATGACCTAGACACATGTCCTACACTCATTGGATGTGCCATGGTCGACCAAGAAAATCCATGGGTCAACTTGGGGAACCCATGGAGCCACTTTGGTTGGAAAATGACATAAATATCTTTTTATTTAATGTTAAAGTAAAAATGACACAAACATAAGATGTTTTACTAAATAAATTTTTACATGGGGTTATACAAGTCATATTTTTGACTATAAATAGTAATTGGAAATATAAAAATATTTTCCACATCATAGTATTTTTTTTATAATTTTTAGACATTAAATAATTTAAATTATTTATGACATCATGATGATGCATCGATGACCTCATTATTCAACGATTTAAATAAAATGGAAAGCTAATGTAAATTCTAAGACCTAAAAATGTCCAAAACCTATTGGATGGTTGGATTTCGAACCCTTATCACCTTATCCTCGAATTATATCAATGTGGGACCTTTTAAATCCGAAACTCATTTTAAAATAAAGGAACATTTCTTTACTTTCCAAGGGTGCCCCTCCTCTCCTCTTACAAAAGGCCCCCACCTCTACCTCCTTACCCACACTTCCAAAGCCTTTAGATCGGCCAACCCCGGCCCATTTTGTCTCTCCAAATCCCTCTCTAAATCCTTGAAGCCTCACTTTGGGCAGAAGTCTTCCCAAGGAAGCCTTTGAGCTCAAACCAAAGGGAGTTACCCGATTTTAAGGTATTGTCTTCACTTGAGTCCTTTTGTTTTATTTTGCTTCTCCAACCCCCTAAACTCTTTTTATTAATTTCTTTTGTAAAAACTCCAGTATCTTCAATATACTAGGATGTTTTTATAAGAAGTATTCGAGCTACACTTACACACACCTTCGTGTAATGGTTAAAGAACATACTGTTTATGTGGTTGGCGATTTTCTGCCTCACGAAACGATGATTGTTCAATATTCTTTTAACACCATTAAAGGTGGCCATTATGATGCCACTGTATTTTATATATGATATATATGGTATTTATGTTTACTATATTCTTCTTTATTTTATATTTAAAACATACCTTTATTGTTTTCATGTTGTGTAAATGCGATAATTTCATATGAGGAAGTGCGGACTACCGCCCCCTCAAGTGATGTGACTCGTACATGCAATACATGGAACACATAAAGAATGAAATTAATGAACATATGTGACCTATATAACATATATATTATAATGCAATTATAATATATATATATATATATATCATTTATTTTTAATTCCGTTAATATGACAAAGAAAAAAATGAAAGTAGTGTTCATGCGTACATACGGCCTACCGTCTCCATGAACGGTGCTTTTCGTTTTTTATCTCCAAATGATATGGAATAGTATAAAATGAATATGTACTAGAAATATATGATATTTTAATCATTAATACTATTCTGGAAATTATTTACTTATAACTACATGCACAATCATATTTCAAACAAGTTTATTATTGACTCATGTACCAAACATCGGCAAAAGCATCTGATATGAACTAAAATTATTAAACAATTATTATAACATTATAATATGTGATATGAACTGAATAATAATCTTTAAAGGAGGTCCTTAGGAAATTATAAATTGACCAAAGTTTATTATTCAGGAATATAAAGAAACGAACAAGACAAGTCGGACTTGAGGTAAGGGATCCGACTCCTCTCTTTCTTTTAAAGTACACTCTTTTATGTCATTCCTTTTAAAGCTCATATTTCTTGTTATTGGGATATTATTTTATATTAATCTTACTGTAATTTTTATTTTCATATTATGAGATACCCTATTCTCTCTCATCAATCCATTTTTGTAAGTTTTAAGTGGTGCCGTTAGGCTGCCGAGTTTTCATAAGGGATTGTTCATCTCACTTTTATTCCCGTGAGATTTATGCTACATTTGCCACAATTTCCTTTGAGTGGTGTATGTACTGCCCATTATTTTACTCATTGTGTAATATAATTTCATTTATGAGTATTTACATCAATGTTGTATTGTCCTTCTTTCAAGGGGCGTATGTTTCAAAAGATACCCATGTCGGTAAGGGAACCTTTCACCCTCCTCTTTTTAAAAGACTTATTTTGTTATGTCTTTTAATTCACATACTATTATATTGGAATATGTTCTTATATATCCTTATTGATTTAAATTTTATGTCCATGTGATGAGATACCCTTTTTATCTCTCATCAACTCATTCTCTTAATTTTGTAGTGACGCCGTTAGGCTGTCAATTTTTTGCAAGGGAACTTCTTAACCCAAATTTGATTCTTTGGGATAAACTTTTACTCCTTGAATATGTCGTTCTATGAATATGTGTGAATAACCTCTGATTGTTTTACACTTAATATCCACTTATATTTGGTGTATTCGTTTGTCACACATAATTATATAATTGATTTATTCTTAAACCAAGGATACCGTCTTTGTAAGGGACTTTGTCTCAATCTCCATTCATTGAGGCAAATTTTATTTTATACACAACCTTCTTTTATACGGAGTATAAACCCCTTTGACTTTTACGTTTATCCAAAAGGAATATTTTTTATATGAATCGTTTTACAAAATGACAAAATGGAATGTTTTTTTTCATACGTATGCGGTGACAACGACTTCTTCACCGCCGTGACCATCATTTGAGTTTCGGCTTCCTCTACAAGCCATCCCTTCTTTTTAAAAGAAAAATAAATACCATGTTTTACTTTTCTTTTATTTTGGTATTGAAAATGGTTTTCATAATGTTTTTATTATATCAATGTGTTGTATTGAAATCTTGTGATTGAAATGTGAAAATTTTATGTTTCCTTTATGTATGTTTTATGTGATACGATTATGTTGAGGTTCTTGGGCATTATTATGAAGACGGGTGGTTCTGTGATAAACTAAGGGCGGGTGAGCCCGATATAGCTCTCCAATGCATTAGGTAACGCGAAGGAGTGAAATATTAAGGTTTCTCCGAAGAGATTTAGGGAATATATTGTGGTGGGTATTCCAAACATAACCAAGAGGGTCACTCCCTACGTAAGAATGTTATGAATGCCTCAAGTTACCTTTATGTCTTATAATTTCTATGATTTATTCATGATTTGATGAGGTATGTCAAAGTGCCTATGTTTTATGGGTAAAGTATGATTTCATTCTTATGTATATATGAACTCATGTTTCCTTTCCATATTTTTATAACCCTTACTGAACTTTTTATGCTCATCCCATGTTTTTGAAATGTTTTTCACAGGTCAAGGGAAAGGTACATGATATGATGATAGTGTCAAGGAAGTGTCAAGGAAGAATCCAATCTTTATTTTTAAATATGTTACCGTTGATGGGAAAAAAATGAATACTGTGTTTTATGTAACCACTTTGTTTAAATGTGGAATGTAATGTAAGTTTTATGATCTAATTCTCTAAAACTCTAAACCTGAAAAGATCCTCAATGTGTAATCTTGTAATAACTCAAGATTAAGTAAGGTTTAAGGCTGGGGCCTTATAGTTGTTATCAGAGGTCGGTTTAGACAACTTTAGAGATTAGGAGTTTTTGTTAGACAAATGGTTAGTCCCTATATCTATTATTTCAGTTAAATCCTTATTTTATAACTCTTTTTTTCAGGACAAGTAAAGTCAGTTAAGAATGGAAGGAGAAGGATCTCAAATGACATTCCTATCTCTTCCTGATGACATGCTTGCAATAATTATTGAAAAGTCATGTTCGGATGATTGTGAAACTTTTTCTAGCATACAACTCACTTGCAAGTAGTTGTTTGAGATATCAAACACCTCCTCTATACCTTATTATCATCGTGGATCATGGGTTGTTTTTAGACAAATACTATTTTCACAATATTCTCATATTTTCAAGAAAGGTAAATATTATCAAGGTATTTTCAAATATTTTACCTTATCACAAGAATTTGAAGCATATTATGATTTTAAAAATGGTGCTGAGGAAGGAGACCCTTGCGCAACCTATTTATATTTGCTTTTAAAATATAGTCTCACATCACATACTTATGGTATTTTAAAAGGACCAATAATAGAAAGTTTCAACTCAATTTCGGTCCGACAATTGTATAGAAATCATGTTTTATCAGATGTTTTGGAATTAAATGTCATACATGATTATTTTCCAAAACTGTTTTTCTATGAACACCCATATGACCCATGTTGTACGATGTGTATTTGGATGGAGGAAGCAAATGATTTTGAAGGATCTCTAAATCATTGTTGTAATGCATGGGACTTCTACCTACGTGAACAAGATGATGATGAAACCAAGTGGACGCCATAATCAAGGTATGATGTTATTCATTTTGGGAATCATATTATTTTTTATGGTGGTGAAGTAAGACTTCAAGAATTAAGATGTTGAGATCCTAACGAATTTGGATGAAAATGAGAGGTATAAGGAAACTATTGATGGTAAAACATGTTAGGGTTATTTTTGGAGTTTTATAAAAAGGACAACACGCAGACTGTGTGAAAACCCGTCGCGTCGAACAAAGCTGTGGGAATCGAACCCACAACCAAAGTGCGACTTGTATTTATCGCCTACCACTAGACTACGTGAAGTCCCTGGTTATTTTGACAGATTATTTTTAGTTAGATGATTTTATGAATTAAGAGTAAGTTGATTTTGGGTTATCAATGGAAATTTATTATCCTATCATGGAGGATATGTGATTAGGTTAATTACTCTTCAATACGAGACTTTAAGAGCAACTGATGTTGTTTGGAGATAAATGTTACGATTTAACTTGGAAGACTATGTGACTAAATCCTTCAAATATTTGGGTTTCAATATTAGTTTGGTTTACTTTGAAGAATTTTATGGACAAATTGTTTATCAAATGGTCCTCGTTGAACTTTGGGTTTTGTTGGACAAATTTTGGAGATTAAGAATAGATTTTATTTTTATAAAGGGTTACCCTTTTCTGGATTATCTGATCTTGTAATAACCTTTTTGGTTTTGGTTTTAGTTAAAGTCTAAAGACATGGGAAGTATATAGTTCTCTTTTGTGGATTAGGTGATTCTCTAAAAATTGATTATAGTACTCTTAATGTGAACAAGTCTTCCTAAATACTCGTCTTTTGGAGAAAATATGAGTTTGTGTAAGGAATCTAATAAAAGTTAAAAGTCAATCTGATAAGTGATTATGTTTCCTTATGAATAAATTCTTCAATAAAAAGTAACTTAAAACAAAAATGTTGTCAATTAACTTTTCCCACCGGGGAATCAAATACCGTTTAACCCATCATCAGTTTGTGATTTTCTGGTGGTTATCTTTATCCTAAGCATGTTTTCTATCACTCTCCCTCAGAACATGACCCTTTGTTTTTCTTCCATATCCATATTTTTTTACATGGAATCCTAGTATGGGTTAACTCGGGTGACCTCTGTACTTATTTTTCTTTATTTTAAAGTGATTGTTTTACTGACTCTTGTTCCGATGTGGGGCTTTCAAGGATGTTTCCAAGCTCAATTTTAAAATTGCGAGGACGCAATTCCCAAAAGGGGGGAAGGATGTAACACCCCAGGTAAATAAAGAATATGACATTTTTATATTTATCCATATTTGTGAATAAAATATTAATATTACTTTAAAGGGGATGCTATGCTCGATGGCGTACCCAACACGCAACAACGAGTTTCTTGGGAATCTTACGTTGCACTCTAATAATAAAATAATATTATTTTAAATATTAGTTAATGCCTAGCCGTTGTAATGGCGGGAATGAACAGAACTAACTACAAAATGATTATATATGTTTGTAAAATATTTTTACTTTTTACAATAAATGTTAGAGGATTAAAAATGCGAATGAATCCAATTTTAAGTATAAACATTCTAATATTCTTTAAAAGGTCGATTAACCGCCTTTTGATGGAGAACCTCTTTTAAATACAATTTTTAACAATTTTATGTGTTATATTTGACAAAATAAAATTCTTCTTTAGAATCGGGACATCAAAATTTACTTTGTGTAAATTTTTGGTATTTTTCCGAAAAAGTTCAATTTTTAATGAATAGTGAAAAATGTTGTATTTTAATTCAAAACCACTTTTTATTCTAATTTATTTATATGATTAGATTATCTTTTGAATTGGTTTTAAAGTGAAATTAGAATATATTTTTACCATTTAATCTAATAGTGGTCGTTGGAATTAATTTCACTTTGAAATCCGACTTAAACTAGTGTCAATCTTTTGATACATTTTGTTTTATAAAAACACGCTATTTGTTTTGACAGCGGGAATTAATTATTAAATTAATTAATGCAACCTATATGTTTTGAATTTTTTAAAATAGACATCATTTTTGAATTCGGAATATCAAATATAGCTTAGGGTGAATTTTTGGTAATTTTCTGAAAAACTTCAATTTTTGATGAATAGTGAAACCACTAAGTGGTACTTATAAAAACTGATTTTCCGTTTAAATGAAATTTTGCCATCTTTGTGTTTTGAATTTCAAAAATCCGACATACATGGTTGTCATTAAGAAGTAAAATGTGGTTCAATGGGATTAAAATAATTTTTTGGTGAATAGTAACTTATTAAGTTTTTAATCGCGATTAGAGGTAATTAGTGTAGTTTAAGGTAAAAATAATGTTTTAATAATATGAAATGACCTAGACACATGTCCTACCCTCATTGGATGTTCCCTGGACGACCAAGACAATCCATGGGTCAACTTGGGGACCCCATGGAGCCACTTTGGTTGGAAAATGACATAAATATCTTTTTATTTAATGTTAAAGTAAAAATGACACAAACATGAGATGTTTTACTAAAACAATTGTTACATGGGGTTATACAAGTCATATGTTTGACTATGAATAGTCATTAGAAAGCTAAAACGATTTCCTACATCGTAGTATTTTTTTTATAATTTTTAGACATTAAATAAATTAAATTATTAATGACATCATGATGATGCAGCGATGACCTCATTATTCAACGATTTAAATAAAATGGAAAGATAATGTAAATTATAAGACCTACACATGTCAAAAACCTATTGGATGGGTGGATTTCGAACCCTTATCACCTTAGCCTCAAATTATATCAATGTGGGAACTTTTAAATCCGAAACTCATTTTAAAATAATGGAACATTTCTTTACTTTCCAAGGGTGCCCCTCCTCTCCTCTTATAAAAGGCCCCCACCTCTACCTCCTTATCCACACTTCCAAAGCCTTTGGATCGGCCAACCCCTGCCCATTTTGTCTCTAGACATCCATCTATAACTCCTTGAAGACTCATTTTGGGTAGAATTCTTCCTAAGGAAGCCTTTGATCTCAAACCAAATGGAGTTACCCGATTTTAAGGTAATGTCTTCACTTGAGTCCTTTTGTTTTATTTTGCTTCTCCAACCCCCTAAACTCTTTTTATTCATTTCTTTTGTAACAACTACAGTATCTTCAATATACTAGGATGTTTTTATAAGAAGGATTCGAGCTAAAATTACACACACCTTCATCTAATGGTTAAAGAACATACTGTTTCTGTGGTTGGTGATTTTCTGCCTCACGAAACGATGATTGTTTAATATTCTTTTAACACCTTTAAAGGTGGCCATTATGATGCCAATGTATTTTATATATGATATATATGGTATTTGTGTTTACTATATCTTCTGTATTTTATATTTAAAACATACCTTTATTCTTTTCATGTTGTGTAAATGCGATAATTTCATATGAGGAAGTGCAGACTACCGCCCCCTCAAGTGATGTGACTCGTACATACAATACATGGAACATATAAAGAATGAAATTAATGAAAATATGTGACCTATATCACATATATATTATACTTTAATTATAATATATATATATCATTTATTTTTAATTCCGTTAATATGACAAAGAAAAAAATGAAAGTAGCGTTCATGCGTACGTACGGCCTACCGTCTCCATGAACGATGCTTTTCGTTTTTTATCTCCAAATGATATGGAATAGTATATATTGAATATGTAATGGAAATATATGATATTTTAATCATTAATAATATTCTAGAAATTATTTACTTATAACTACATGGACAATCATTTTTCAAACAAGTTCATTTTTGACTCATGTACCAAACATCGAGAAAAACGTCTGATATGAACTAACATTATTAAACAATTATTATAACATTATAATATATGATATGAACTGAATAATAATCTTTAAAGGATGTCCTTATGCAATTATAAATTGACCAAAGTTTATTATTCAGGAATATAAAGAAACGAACAAGACAAGTCGGACTTGAGGTAAGGGATCCGACTCCTCTCTTTCTTTTAAAGTACACTCTTTTATGCCATTCCTTTTAAAGCTAATCTTTCTTGTTATTGGGATATTATTTTATATTACACTTACTGTAATTTTTATGTTCATATTTTGAGAGACCCTATTCTCTCTCATCAATCCATTTTTGTAAGTTTTAAATGGCGCCGTTAGGCTGCCGAGTTTTCATAAGGGATTGTTCATCTCACTTTTATTCCCGTGAGATTTATGCTACATTTGACACAATTTCCTTTGAGTGGTGTATGTACTGCCAATTATTTTACTCATTGTGTAATATACTTTCATTTATGAGTATTTACATCAATGTTGTATTGTCCTTCTTTCACGGGGCGTATGTTTCAAAAGATACCCATGTCGGTAAGGGAACCTTTCACCCTCCTCTTTTTAAAAGACTTCTTTTGTTATGTCTTTTAATTCACATAATATTATGTTGGGATATGTTCTTATTTATCCTTATTGATTTAAATTTTATGTCCATGTGATGAGATACCCTTTTTATCTCTCATCAACTCATTCTCTGATTTTTTTAGTGACGCCGTTAGGCTGTCAAATTTTTGCAAGGGAACTTCTTAACCCAAATTTGATTCTTTGGGATAAACTTGTACTCCTTGAATATGTCATTCTATGAATATGTGTGAATAACCTCTGATTTTTTTACACTTAATATGCACTTATATTTGGTGTATTCATTTGTCACACATAATTATGTAATTGATTTATCCTTAAACCAAGGATACCGTCTTTGTAAGGGACTTCATCTCAATCTCCTTTCATTGAGGCATATTTTATTTTATAAACAAACTTCTTTTATACAGTGTATAAACCCATTTTAATTTTATGTTTATCCAAAAGGAATCTTTTTTATATGAAGCGTTTTAAAAAACGAAAAAATGGAATGTTTTTGTCATACGTATGCAGCGACAAGGACTTCTCCGCCGCTGTGACCATCATTTGAGTTTCGGCTTCCTCTACAAGCCATACTTTCTTTTTAAAAGAAAAATAAATACCATGTTTTACTTTTCTTTTATTTTGGTATTGAAAATGGTTTTCATAATGTTTTTATTATATCAATGTGTTGTATTGATATCTCGTGATTGAAATGTGGAAATGTTATGTTTCCTTTATGTATGTTTTATGTGATACGATTATGTTGAGGTTCTTGGGAATTATTATGAAGACGGGTGGTTCCGTGATAAACTAAGGGTGGGTGAGCCCGGTATAGCTCTCCAATGCATTGGGTAACGCGAAGGAGTGAAACATTAAGGTTTCTCCGAAGAGATTTAGGGAATATACTGTGGTGGGTATTCCAAACGTAACCAAGAGGGTTACTCCCTACGTAAGAATGTTATGAATTCCTCAAGTTACCTTTCTGTCTTATAGTTTCTATGATTTATTCATGATTTTATGATGTATGTTAAAGTGCCTATGTTTTATGGGTAAAGTATGATTTCATTCTTTTGTATATATGAACTCATGTTTCCTTTCCATATTTTTATAACCCTTACTGAGCTTTTTATGCTCATCCCAAGTTTTTGAAATGTTTTTCACAGGTCAAGGGAAAGGTACATGATATGATGATAGTGTCAAGGAAGTGTCAAGGAAGAATCCAAGCTTTCTTTTTAAATATGTTACCGTTGATGGGAAAAAAATGAATAATATCTTTTATGTAACCACTTTGTTTAAATGTGGAATGTAATGTAAGTTTTATGATCTAATTCTCTAAAAATATAAACCTAAAAAGATCCTCAATGTGTAATCTTGTAATAACTCAAGATTAAGTAAGGTTTAAGGCTAGAGCCTTATAGCATGTCCCCCACAACAAACAAACTACTAGAGTTGTACTCCCCTACCAGGTAGGGTGCAGGTCCTCACATATAGATTAGTACTCCCCTGTCTCTGAGTAGCGATGGGGAGAGGGTCCTTCAGGGGAGTTGGACCTCCCTCGACAGAAGGGCATAGTATTGGGGAGTGGGCCTCTTCACTTGGTTTCCCTTGGTCTTGCCTTGGGCGCAAGACTGTGACTACGAGACCTCTACTACTGGGAACTAGAGGCAGTTCTTGCAGAAAGTTCCCAATGGAGCACGTCCTTTTAGACGTTCCATTAGGAATGGTTGAGTTGTACCTAATAGATTACATCTCTCAGATGGGTGCCATCAGGGATGGCCAGTTCATGGAGTGTGTACTCCTGAACCTTGAGTTATGCTTTGAGCCTTCTTTAGAAATCGTGGAAATGGCTTGAGGTCGGGGCCTTATGTTTCTTTGTGGATGAGATGGGTATATCTGTTCTGAGCTGAGTCTTTTGATTTGTTCTTGTGATCGAGATCATGTGTTATGGGTTTCCTTTGTGGAATTATAAGAGACCTTTGGGGGTCCCAAGGTCCCTACTAAGTATTGTTATACTCACCCCTGCACGGGCTTCACCCGCACCTTGTTGTGTCTTGTGCAGACGACGAGCAGCCTTGACTGAGACTTGGGGAGATAGGACGTGATGTGGACGGAGGTGACTAGTGGATGAGGAGAGCCGCGTGACGAGCTATACCTACCCATTAGGTAGGATCCTTAGTGGATGATCGCAGGAGCTGTTTATTGTTTTTCAGTTGTAGTTGTACCTTTTCAGTTGAGCTTGTATTCTGGCCCCCCTCTGCTTTTAGTACAAACTTTTACTACTATAGTTTTACTTCGTGGTTGCATCTTGTTGTATTCTTGGACTGTGTAATTGTACACGTTTAAAGGAAATGCCTTCCCGTTTTAGGGATACGCCTTTCCGGTGCTAGTCACTAACCCCTGGACTATAGAAGACAAGCTTGGGGTAGTCACGACACGGGCCCCGCAGGACGGGTCATGACAGACCATATCAAGGATGTGATTACAGGTGTGATGGATTATGAAGATCGTATTGAGGAAATGAAAATGGTATTTGAAGATGAAATTTGTGATTTTCAAATTTTTTTTGATAATTTAAAGCGTTGTGTGATGATGCCATTGTATATTGGTTGGACTAAATGTTCAACATTGTCAGCCATACTGAATTTGCATAATTTCAAAACTGACAATAGATAGAGTGACTCTAGTTTTACTGAACCACTTTCTCTCTTGATTGATATGATCCCATAATATAATGATCTCCCTAACCAAACATATGAAGCTACATGAATGATAATTTCAATGGGTATGATATCTAAAAGAATACATGCCTATCTAAATGAGTGTATACTATTTCTCAAGGACCACAAATCACTTAAATAATGCACAAAGTGTGGTGATTCTATATGCAAGAAAGATGAATAAGGTCCTATAAAATTTTTATGGTACTTTACAATCATTCCAAGGTTTAGCTGCCTAAATGGAAGTGAGGAGACTATAAGGAAATTGATGTGGCATACAGATACAAGAAATAAAGATGGGAAACTTCACCACCCAACAGACTCTCCTCAGTGGAAATTTTTTTCATGGGTATCCTAAATTTGGAAATAAGCCAAGAAACCTTCATTTTGCATTATCTACAGATGGAGTGAATCCTTTTGGTTTTCAAATAAGCACTCATAGTATGTGGCTAGTAATGTTGGTAAATTATAACTTTCCACCATGGTTATTCGTGAAACAAAAATACATTATGTTATCTATGCTTATATCTTGACCAAAACAATTGGGTAATGATATTGATGTTTATTTAGCTTCACCGATCGAAGATTTGAAATTATTGTGGTATTCAGGTGTTATGTTGTATGATGCTTACAAAAATGAAGATTTCACATTGAGAGTCATGTTGTACGAGATAATGAATTACTTTCTTTATCATGTAAATTTTTCAGGATATAACATTAAAGGAACTCAAGGGTGTCCCATTTATGAACAAGGTACACAGTCAATTAAGTTGAAACATTCATTGAAGATTGTGTTTCTAGGAAAACACAAATTTCTACTCCAATGACATAAGTACCGATCTTGGATGACATCATTTGATAGAAGTTCAAAAGAACATGAAACAATATCTCCACTAACATGCAATCAACTGTTTGAGAAAGTAAAATATATAGACACTGCTTTTGGTAAATATTTTTCGAAAAACCTTACAAAAACTAGCTGGAAAAAGAGATCCATTTTTTTAATTACCATACTGGAACTATTCTCACATCATACATTTTTTTGATTTTATGCATGTTAAGGAAAATTTATGTGATAATGTCATTGGAATGTTACTAAATTCACCTTGAAAAAAAAGGATGTAATTAAGGCTAGGTTAGACATGATTGACATTGGAAAATGGGAAAAGTTGGCACCAATGAAGGGTGAAAAATGAACTTTTATTCCTCCATATGTTTACACTCTTTTCAGGAAGGATAGATATCAGTTTTAAAAATTCTTGAATGATGTATAATATTTAGAGGGGTATTCATCAAATATCAAGAATATAGTGTCAATGATTGATTTAATGTTAAAGTGTATGAAATCACATGATTGTCATGTTTTGATGAAAGATATAATTCCTGTAGCTTTACATTGCATTTTTTCAAAGAGTGCCTATCATTAATTAACCAAGATCTGTTTCTTTTTTCAAACCTATATGCTGTAAAGTTATATACCTGGTGAAATTTCTAACTATGGAAAAGGAAATTGTCACCATATTATGTGAATTGGAAATGTTCTTCTAGCTAGAAATCTTTGATATCATGGTTCACTTGATGGTTCACTTGGTGAGAGAGATTTGACTATGTGTTCCTATACATTATAGATGGATGTACCCCATTGAATTCTATATGAATATTTTGAAAGGGTATGTCAAAAATAAAAATCATCCAAATGGTTGTATCGAGTAGATATATATTTTTGAGGAAGATATTGAATTTTGTAAAAACTACCTATCAGGTGTGGAAAGCATTGGTCTACTAAAATATAATCATACTGGGTGACTTGTGGGTGAAGGAATTTATGGAAGAGATGTTTTCACAATCAATATTACAGATCAGGAGTAGGCCCGCCTTTATGTTTTGCATAATAGTTTAGATGATTTCCCATATGTTTAAACCTACAAAGAAATTCTTAGTCATTAGAATACATTAAGGGATGAAAGATGGATATAAAATACACATAATCAAGAGTTTTAGGATGGTTTCGAGGCAATATTTTTAAGGAGTCAGATTAAAATAAAGATCAATTTCAGAAATAACTTTATGGCTAGCCAGAAGACTAAGTGTGTATGTATTATCTTATAATTGTTATGTAATTAATGGTTATACATTCTATAAAAATGAACATCATTAAGGCAGTATCATGAAAAATAGTGGAGTTACACATACGGTTAAAGCAATGCATGTTTCTCTTACTAGGGAAAAAATCAAATTTATGGAAATATGTTATACTTTTTCATCATAAAAAAATATGGTAGTTGTATTATTCAACATTCCAAGTTCCATTTTTAAATGAAAGTGGGTTGATAGAAAGATTGATGTTAAAATAGATGAACTGGGGTTCATGAATATGGATTTCAGTAGGGAATGATAAAAAAAAATCCGTTTATAATGGAATCATAGGTAGTAAAAGTATTTTGTGTTCCAGACCCACAAAACAAATGTGTTCAATTGTTCTGTTATAAAAAAAACCACTGAAGGGTCAGCTAAAAGTTCAACCGAGAACGACCCTTTCATTGGGATGTTTCCATCATTTCGGTAGAGACCCCGACCCCAGATAACCATAGGAGTCGGTGCCTTCTGAACATGATGTGTTATCTTTAAGATAAATACACTTTGTTAACAACACATCATGTCCCATACAGAGGATCGTGTACGGTTCGGGTTCTGGGAAAACCGGAAACTTATGAAACCATCCATCTTTTAAAAGCTGATACCTGAAAATTTTAAATCAAAACGTAGGGTGAGCATTGAAATACTCAGTAAGGGGGTTTTAAAAGGAATTGAAAATACTGTAACATTTGAAAACACTCTTTTAAAAGAATTTGAACTAAGAAAGATTTTAACACACCAAACATAACAATGCTTAAATCAAGGTTTTCAAGAAAAACATGAAACGAATACGTCAATTCTTGAAGGAGTGATAATGGTTGTTATAAACAAGTACTACATGTGATTTACTTGAGCATAAATTTTAACAGTTAAAAGTAATGCATAATCAGAGTTGCGCACAAGGAAACAACTAAATGTTCATATGCTGGTCACTATTCTATTTAATGATAACACTAGGCATGCTTCAAGCTTAAAACTAGGGAATTATGAACTTTATACAAACTTTAAAGGCATCAGTCATGAATGAACTTTATCCTGGGAAAACTTGTTACATGACTTGAATTATGTGGCATCAACATTTAATATTGACAATCGTTTCGTTTCACCAAAGTCCATCCCCAAGGTGTCATTTGAAAATTACCAAGGTTATTCACCAAGGTATCGTGAAAATTTTAATCTCTAGTGGTTACATCATTACCCAATGCATTGGAGCGCTATCAGGGCGCACCCTTAAATTTGCCTTTATTATCATGTGAGCCACATCGTTCATGCTTTATTGAAATGGTACGTAATTCAAGATGTCCCATACCACCTTGAACATCTCATTCATTTTAATTTTACCCAAGGTGTCCCATGCCACTTTGGGTAATCCAATTTCTTAGTCCATTTAGTGATATGTCATAAAAATGCATTATGTAAATAATAACTAACATAATTAATAAATCATTACACACTTTACATGATGTGACAGTTCTCACTAAAAAGGGCAAGGACAAAATTAATGACATACATAGTTTAATAAAACATCCTTTTCACTAAGGCATATAAAAATAATTATACTAAATAATGAATCTTTGTCATTATAAATCTTTGGAAAAGGGAAAATCTTAAGAAAACACATGAAATCAATTACGGTGGTAAACGGGCCCTTGGATCAAAATACAAGTTTTATCATAAAACTCATCAGGGAATTGTTAGATAAGACTTTTTGATAAAACATGTCCATTTGTGTGTATTTTAAAACATGTTGGTTTAGCAATCACACAATTCATATCTAAATAAAATCATCCCAGCATCCAAGAACAGTTTAAGTCCTTATATTTATAAAAGAAAATAATCTTATAAACATATACACACGTGCACATATATATACCCGAAGTGCATATATGGGTTTTACACAATTCAAGGCAAAGTTTATTAAATCCCTTAAGTAACTCAAAGTTTCCAATCATAATTCAATTACATGGTTGAAACTAAATCCATATAAGTTTTGATATAAATGTAACCATGTGTAAGAAGATTAAGGTTTTACAACATATCTTCACTTAAACCAAAAGGGCATAGTTTACAAATATATATCTAAAAATTTCATCTAAATATTGATGCTTAAAACAGTTCGGGTTAAGTAGGGAGAACACATTCACTAACTAGATATATATATATATATACCATATATATTAAAAACGGGGTTGAGATATATATATATATATACATATATATATAATTTTTGAAAACCAAAATATAAAATCATAAAATAAACAACCTGGAGAAATTGTAAACGTGCTTATACACGGTGTATACACCGTTCACATATATATGAAACCATATATACAACATATAATAACATATGTGAGCAGCATATATACGGGTTTCGAAAGAAAACTGGAACCCAGGTATACACGCACCCTCGCATATACAACCCCAAAAAAAAACACGAAGGCAGAGATCTTGGAAGGCAAGGCAACCCGAGAGAGTTATATTTAAGTATATATATACGTATAAACTATATATATGCATACACCGAGAGTATAAAAAGTAGGTTATTTCGAAACAAGGCAAGGGTGCAAGAAAAACCCTTACCATGCTTGAGGAGAACGCTCGGAGCCGCTGCTGGGTGTCCGAGGGAAAGGAGGAGGAGGAAGAGGAAGGGGCTGCCTCGAGCTTCAACGAAGCAGGGGGTTTTAACATGGCCTCGGTGCCTTGCTGGTGTCCCGACCCAGGTGTAGACCGTCGTGGGAAAGACCGGAGAACAGGGACCTAGGAGGGGGTGCACTCGGAAGTCAAGGAGCAGTGTGGGGGAGGGAGGCCGAGGCATCCTTGGTTGCAGGCCTACTGGTCGGGGCCGACTTGAGGAAGAGGACGACGGGGTCGATGCGGAAGAAGAAGGAACGGCTGTGATTGTTGAGTAGGAGATCGTGCGGTGGAAGGGGGCGCGGGAATCGGGTTAATATTTCAAAAGGGGTGGAGGGCCACGATTAAATATTCGAAGAGATCGGACGGCTCATGGAGGCGTGGGGGAGGTCGCGCGGTTAAAACGTGTTGGGCGGATGAGATCAACGCAGATGCCGATCGGACGGTCCCGGTTGCGCGGAATGCGTCCCACATCGAAACGGGGAGAATTTGAGGCGCAGTATAAATGACAAGCCGCTCGGGGAGCGGTGCAATAGCACAACACACACACGCACTCGGGGCCTTATACACGGGTCCCTCCCCACCCCCCGCGGGCCATGGCCCACCCTCATGCAGCGCGAGCCGTGGCCTTATACACGGGCCCGCTCGCGACTCCTTGGTAACCAATGCGCGGCCGGCCCTGCCCGAGCTCCAGCCTGGCTGGCTCCTGAAACGCGCACGCACGCTCATGGGGTGCCCGATGGCGGTACCTCGGGTCCCTATGTGGGGTCTTGGCCTTGGCCTGAGGGCTTGTCCCTTGTGGATTCCCTTGGCTGGCCGGGACTCAAATCAATTTTTTTTTTTTTTTTTAAAAAAAAAAATTTTATTATATACTTAGCTCAAATATAGTGAAAAGTAGGAATTTAGTAAAACAAATTGTTTTAACTCAAAATGTTAGAACAGATTTCAAATTTAGCTAAAATATTTTAATTCTTGATCTAAATCTTTAAAAGATATACCTCTTGTACAATACTATTAAAACCATTAGTATTTTTAAAACACTCTACTATTTGTTTTCTAAAATTCCTTTAAAGACCAAAATTTTTCCCAAAATTTTTCATCATTTAAGAGACAAAAAGGTATAATCATTACGAATTCACTCTAAACATAAAAATAATACCAAGTTTCCAACTACCTTGGTATTCTTCGGGGTTTTGTAAAACGAGGAAATTTACTTTTAAGAATAAAAATGAAGAATCTTCTATGAAAGAATGTTTTTAAGAATAAGGTTATGAGGGAATAAAACTTAGTTCTCTTTTAAAGTAAATTTTATTAGTGGGAACACAACGGTCGTTTTTTAATTTTTTTTTTGAAAACCCAACGGATATATATATATAAACATAACGGTCAAAACTCAAAGAACTAATATAAATACAGGGATGTGGGGTACCCTTTAAAACAGAACACTTGAACAAGAAGGATGGCTCTCTTCATACCATTGGCGTTGAGCATGTGTGCCGTGGCCCTGGCGATTATACTTTTCACGCTGATGGACCCTGAAGATGACGACTATCTGATTGCCCGCGTTGTGGTCCTTTGTAGCCTTGCGGTGGCCGTGTTAGGTCTTGTGCATGGTACACTCAACTAGTTGGGTCTCGTTGTAAAGTAATGTTTTAATAAATGTCAGTTTACCTTATTCTCTATGTTTTATTTCATTTCTAATTCCTTATTAGCAAAATAAACAAGACAAGATACATTACTAAAGGCATAACACTTCTTACATAAACCAGTTCATAAAACCTGGGGCGTTACATTATCCCCCCCTTTAGAAAATTGCATCCTCGCAATTTATTTCATGACACTACAAGGTTCAGAAACGTTCCTACCACCTCCACCAACGAAAAGGGTCAACAGGTGTATTTAGAGGGATCCTCGTAGCGAAGCTCACTTCTTCCAGCTCTCTAATCCACACACACATAAGACAGGAGGGGTAGCACTTATGTTCTAGGCTTTCAGGCTTCCAAAGGGAAGCTCGAACCGTACAAAGTTCTGAAATGTCTTTGCAGACCAACGTTCGAAGAACTTTCCGAATTATGTCTCGGTCGAGGATATCGAAGCCATAGATATGGTCAAACAGGATAAAGCTGAGAAGTTGGAGCATATAAGCCGCATAAAGATTTCCCTCTAACGCAGCCTCCTGGAATTTCACTCTGGCCATAAAGTTTTGGCCTAGGGTGAAACAAAGAAAGAGCCCTTCGTGGTAACTTCCTCGTCGTTCACGTCCGGCTAGCTGAGCAGAGCCAATGCGGTAATAGATGGAGGCATTCCCCTGGTAGGTGCGGAGAATCTCCGGACCGTTTGTTATCTCAAACCATTGCTTGCACGTTCTTCGCAAATTTGCGAAGGGGTCATACTCATCCTCACACGTTTTGATCGCAATGATTTTCAAAATCTCGGTGGGAAGAGATAACAGGTGGGTTTGTCCTTCCATCTGAAAGTTTCAAGACAGGAGTTCCATTACTTGAAAATCATACAAGGGCAAAAACAAGGTAAGGACAAGGAAAGGAGAAAGATAACATTTCAATAAACATACGTTCATTATTATTAGTGCTTGAGTTTCCCTTACTCATTGACTAAACGAACTCCACACAGAGAAGCAAAACTCCCTAACTCCTCGAACCAAACACAGGCCGAGCATTCAGGGAAAAACTCATGAGGACACCTATGACGTCTTATGAGTCTTGCATGGGGGACGTGAAGTTGAGAGACATCTTCATACACTTTTCGTCTGTAAGACAATCGGGTGGACTCGTCTTCTAACCTTCCGAAGTCCAACAACCGACCCCAGAAGCCATAGTTTAAAATATGACAAAGGTAGCCCGCTCGGAGGTCTCCGTCAGCAGCAGCTTCTTGAAAGGGGTTATCAAGCATAGTGCCAAAGTTCTCACCCGCCATGAAAATCCGGAAAAGTCCCTCGTAGTACCTTCCTCGACGTACATAGGAGGGAAATTGGGTTATTATCATAAGGAGGTAATCCAATCCCAACCCTTGGTGCAGACTAAGCACTCGAGGTGAGTTGGATACATCGTAAAGGTATTTGCATGTCATACGGATATGGGCATAGTTTAGAAAGTCCTCACAGCTTGCTAAAGACACAATGGTCTCTAGGGCCTCTGTGGGGAGAGATAAGAGATTTGTGCCTTCATTTTCCATCTGAAAATTAAGAAAACCAAGTTTTTAATAAAATTGAAATACATATACATATATATTTTTGTTTCAGTTTCTGGCTTTCCAGAGTTATCCAAACCGAACCTCTGATACCAACTATAGAGACCCCGACCCCAGATAACCATAGGAGTCGGTGCCTTCTGAACATGATGTGTTATCTTTAAGATAAATACACTTTGTTAACAACACATCATGTCCCATACAGAGGATCGTGTACGGTTCGGGTTCTGGGAAAACCGGAAACTTCTGAAACCATCCATCTTTTAAAAGCTGATACCTGAAAATTTTAAATCAAAACGTAGGGTGAGCATTGAAATACTTAGTAAGGGGGTTTTAAAAGGAATTGAAAATACTGTAACATTTGAAAACACTCTTTTAAAAGAATTTGAACTAAGAAAGATTTTAACACACCAAACATAACAATGCTTAAATCAAGGTTTTCAAGAAAAACATGAAACGAATACGTCAATTCTTGAAGGAGTGATAATGGTTGTTATAAACAAGTACTACATGTGATTTACTTGAGCATAAATTTAAACAGTTAAAAGTAATGCATAATCAGAGTTGCGCACAAGGAAACAACTAAATGTTCATATGCTGGTTACTATTCTATTTAATGATAACACTAGGCATGCTTCAAGCTTAAAACTAGGGAATTATGAACTTTATACAAACATTAAAGGCATCAGTCATGAATGAACTTTATCCTGGAAAAACTTGTTACATGACTTGAATTATGTGGCATCAACATTTAATATTGACAATCGTTTCGTTTCACCAAGGTCCATCCCCAAGGTGTCATTTGAAAATTACCAAGGTTATTCACCAAGGTACCGTGAAAATTGTAATCTCTAGTGGTTACATCATTACCCAATGCATTGGAGCGCTATCAGGGCGCACCCTTAAATTTGCCTTTATTATCATGTGAGCCACATCGTTCATGCTTTATTGAAATGGTACATAATTCAAGATGTCCCATACCACCTTGAACATCTCATTCATTTTAATTTTACCCAAGGTGTCCCATGCCACTTTGGGTAATCCAATTTCTTAGTCCATTTAGTGATATGTCATAAAAATGCATTATGTAAATAATAACTAACATAATTAATAAATCATTACACACTTTACATGATGTGACAGTTCTCACTAAAAAGAGCAAGGACAAAATTAATGACATACATAGTTTAATAAAACATCCTTTTCACTAAGGCATATAAAAAGAATTATACTAAATGATGAATCTTTGTCATTATAAATCTTTGGAAAAGGGAAAATCTTAAGAAAACACATGAAATCAATTACGGTGGTAAACGGGCCCTTGGATCAAAATACAAGTTTTATCATAAAACTCATCAGGGAATTGTTAGATAAAACTTTTTGATAAAACATGTCCATTTGTGTGTATTTTAAAACATGTTGGTTTAGCAATCACACAATTCATATCTAAATAAAATCATCCCAGCATCCAAGAACAGTTTAAGTCCTTATATTTATAAAAGAAAATAATCTTATAAACATATACACACGTGCACATATATATACCCGAAGTGCATATATGGGTTTTACACAATTCAAGGCAAAGTTTATTAAATCCCTTAAGTAACTCAAAGTTTCCAATCATAATTCAATTACATGGTTGAAACTAAATCCATATAAGTTTTGTTATAAATGTAACCATGTGTAAGAAGATTAAGGTTTTACAACATATCTTCACTTAAACCAAAAGGGCATAGTTTGCAAATATATATCTAAAAATTTCATCTAAATATTGATGCTTAAAACAGTTCGGGTTAAGTAGGGAGAACACATTCACTAACTAGATATATATATATATATATATACCATATATATTAAAAACGGGGTTGAGATATATATATATACATATATATATAATTTTTGAAAACCAAAATATAAAATCGTAAAATAAACAACCTGGAGAAATTGTAAACGTGCTTATACACGGTGTATACACCGTTCACATATATATGAAACCATATATACAACATATAATAACATATGTGAGCAGCATATATACGGGTTTCGAAAGAAAACTGGAACCCAGGTATACACGCACCCTCGCATATACAACCCCAAAAAAAAACACGAAGGCAGAGATCTTGGAAGGCAAGGCAACCCGAGAGAGTTATATTTAAGTATATATATACGTATAAACTATATATATGCATACACCGAGAGTATAAAAAGTAGGTTATTTCGAAACAAGGCAAGGGTGCAAGAAAAACCCTTACCGTGCTTGAGGAGGACGCTCGGAGCCGCTGCTGGGTGTCCGAGGGAAAGGAGGAGGAGGAAGAGGAAGGGGCTGCCTCGAGCTTCAACGAAGCAGGGGGGTTTTAACATGGCCTCGGTGCCTTGCTGGTGTCCCGACCCAGGTGTAGACTGTCGTGGGAAAGACCGGAGAACAGGGACCTAGGAGGGGGGTGCACTCGGAAGTCAAGGAGCAGTGCGGGGGAGGGAGGCCGAGGCGTCCTTGGTTGCAGGCCTACTGGTCGGGGCCGACTCGAGGAAGAGGACGACGGGGTCGATACGGAAGAAGAAGGAACGACTGTGATTGTTGAGTAGGAGATCGTGCGGTGGAAGGGGGCGCGAGAATCGGGTTAAATATTTCAAAAGGGGTGGAGGGCCACGATTAAATCTTCGAAGAGATCGGACGGCTCATGGAGGCGTGGGGGAGGTCGCGCGGTTAAAACGTGTTGGGCGGCTGAGATCAACGCAGATGCCGATCGGATGGTCCCGGTTGCGCGGAATGCGTCCCACATCGAAACGGGGAGAATTTGAGGCGCAGTATAAATGACAAGCCGCTCGGGGAGCGGTGCAATAGCACAACACACACACGCACTCAGGGCCTTATACACGGGTCCCTCCCCACCCCCGCGGGCCATGGCCCACCCTCAAGCAGCGCGAGCCGCGGCCTTATACACGGGCCCGCTCGCGACTCCTTGGTAGCCAATGCGCGGCCGGCCCTGCCCGAGCTCCAGCCTGGCTGGCTCCTGAAACGCGCACGCACGCTCATGGGGTGCCCGATGGCGGTACCTCGGGTCCCTATGTGGGGTCTCGGCCTTGGCCTGAGGGCTTGTCCCTTGTGGATGCCCTTGGCTGGCCGGGACTGAAATCAATTTTTTTTTTTTTTAAAAAAAAAAAAAATTTATTATATACTTAGCTCAAATATAGTGAAAAGTAGGAATTTATTAAAACAAATTGTTTTAACTCAAAATGTTAGAACAGATTTCAAATTTAGCTAAAATATTTTAATTCTTGATCTAAATCTTTAAAAGATATACCTCTTGTACAATACTATTAAAACCATTAGTATTTTTAAAACACTCTACTATTTGTTTTATAAAATTCCTTTAAAGACCAAAATTTTTCCCAAAAATTTTCATCATTTAAGAGACAAAAAGGTATAATTATTACGAATTCACTCTAAACATAAAAATAATACCAAGTTTCCAACTACCTTGGTATTCTTCGGGGTTTTGTAAAACGAGGAAATTTACTTTTAAGAATAAAAATGAAGAATCTTCTATGAAAGAATGTTTTTAAGAATAAGGTTATGAGGGAATAAAACTTAGTTCTCTTTTAAAGTAAATTTTATTAGTGGGAACACAACGGTCGTTTTTTAATTTTTTTTTTGAAAACCCAACGGATATATATATATAAACATAACGGTCAAAACTCAAAGAACTAATATAAATACAGGGATGTGGGGTACCCTTTAAAACAGAACAATTGAACAAGAAGGATGGCTCTCCTCATACCATTGGCGTTGAGCATGTGTGCCGTGGCCCTGGCGATTATACTTTTCACGCTGATGGACCCTGAAGATGACGACTATCTGATTGCCCGCGTTGTGGTCCTTTGTAGCCTTGCGGTGGCCGTGTTAGGTCTTGTGCATGGTACACTCAACTAGTTGGGTCTCGTTGTAAAGTAATGTTTTAATAAATGTCAGTTTACCTTATTCTCTTTGTTTTATTTCATTTCTAATTCCTTATTAGCAAAATAAACAAGACAAGATACATTACTAAAGGCATAACACTTCTTACATAAACCAATTCATAAAACCTGGGGCGCTACAATTTCACAACAGTCCCAATGTAAGTGAAGTTTTGTATGTTAGAGGAGACCATAATGAAAGGATTTTGATACTCAATAGAGGAGTTAAATCCCTTCAACCTTTAAAAAAATTTCAATAATCAGGTTATATTTTTTTAATATACATTGTGTTACCATGTGTTATTATCTGTTCACTAATGAATTTATGCAATCTAAATTAAATGTTAGACCACTTCTATAGATAATGACTTCTACACTTGATGATTCTATTAATCCTAAGAAACAATAGGTTTCTCAACCTGCTGCTGCTCTAAGTTCAAAGGAAAAACAACCTTCATCACATGTCGATGCAACCAATCCAGAGAAACAATAGTTTTCTCAACCAGCTGCTTCTCCTAGCATAGAGGAGCAATGAAATTCTGTACATGACGATGCTACCAATCTAGAGGAACAACATATTGATAATTTTGAAGACAAGGAAATGGTAGACAATGGAGAAAAGATGTTTCAGAAAAAATAGGAGCATCGTAGCATGATGGTGTTAGAAAAAATTATTATGGAAAAAACAAAGGCATAAAATTTGAGGTTAGATGGAATGCATGTGGCCAGCCTGTTAACCCCAACAAATACACGTTCAGTAGTTACATTGGACTCATTATTCGGCAGTGGGTGTTTATTGATGTAGATTCATGGAACCATGTTGAGTCGACGCTTAATACACTGCTTTGGGAAGAGATTTCAGTAACATTATGGTATCCTTTCTTTATTTAACTAAAAAATAAAATAATGAAACATGGACTTACTCTTTATCATTCCTTACAGATTGAATTTATAGTAGATGAATCCCATAAGAAATATGTATTAATTCTTACTGGAATAATTCATAGTGGGTTTCACACAATTCTAATGAGATTTTATCTTAAAGATGTTGAAGTGAAAGTAAACCTGCACCCACTGCTTATGTATGCACACTTGATAAGCAAAGTAGTGTGGGATGAGTTTACTGGCCGTCATGGGGAGATATATTTTTTAGGTTCATTGTGAATGGTAATACATTGTTTGAGAATACATGTATTCATCACGTTGATTGAGATTTTTTTTATTATTGAAACAACAAATGAGTGATAAAAATAAGGAATGAGCAACAAAACCAATGTACTCATACCGTAAAGTAAGGATGGGGTATACTTCACTTGAAAAAAAATTGGTACATATTTTTAATCTACTATTATACTTTTATGTGACATGAAACATCCAAAAAATTATGTTCCAATTTTTATATACAGATTGATGAATCCAAATCCAAATCCACTTCCATCCCATGTCATTTTCTATGGAAGGATGAATGTGTAAATAAATATGAGATACTAATAGATGAAAACTCACAAAAAATGTTGGAAATATGTGAAACTATGAAATAATAATTTTGTTTCTTTTAATTTCTAAAAAATAATAATGAATACATACTTTCAAATATTTTTTATCCAACTTAGACTTATGAATCATGAATAGATGTATCAGATGAAAAAAAATACTATCAGTGGACTTGAAGTAACCGAAATAGTATGTACACCTCAGAGGTGTGAGTTTTAGGGTGACACCCCTAACATATTTTGAGAAAATAAAACAATAGGAGGATAAAGATAATGAAATGGAAGAGATGAAAGAAAGATTAGTAGCCCTTGAAGAAAAATTTCATTGGAAATATGAGTTGCTAGAAAATGTTATGGGGGAAGCAAAGAGAAAAAATAAATTCAAGAAAAACCATTGCATCAAGATCCATCCCCCCACCTCCCCAGCTTTGAGGTGATCTATTCCCCTCAAAGTGATGTATTAGATGATGTAATAAATATTCTCATAATTGTTTTTGTGAAATGTGAATCAGGAAGACATTGATACCTTTCCTATAATGATATTATACAAGGTGAAAATGAATATGATTTATATCTATCAACACCCACCCATTGCCATGTAGTGATGGATACCGTGTTAAATATACAAGAAGACACTCTACAAAACATACAACTTCCAATGGGTCATGTGAGAGTGTCAATTAGCAAAGATCATGAGTTGAGTGATAAGATAAATGTTCCACTTGAAGATGTAGATATTCACACGGTCGACCAAGATATTGGAACATTCATAGCACGATCATAATATCTTGTAAAAATTCATGTCGATAAGAAGGTATTCAAGTCTAACTTATTTTTCACACTAAACCTTTAACAATTATTAAAAAATGTTCTGAACCGACGGATGCTATTGCAGATGAAAAAAGGGAAGGTGGTGAAATGAAAGGTCGAATAAAAAAAATATAAAGGACCAACCAACCTGTTGAAAAGATATTTTGAAAGCACCTTTACCCAAACTATTCAATATACGTATTTATTTACATTGAACGTTCATCCAGATACAATGTTATAAAGTGATAGTCATCACATAGTTGTTTTTGAAGAACAAATGTGTGGAGAGGCTGTTATAGATTACATTTCTCTTGAGAATGTAAATGAAATCCTTAAGTATGAATGGTTTGGAGTCTTAGTTGTAAATGTATACATGAGGTGTGTTTTCAAGATTTTTTTTGCAATAGATGGTCCAATACGTTAATTATGAATAAATACATTTCATATTTTTTATGGAATATATATGTATACCAATTGAAGGGATTACCCCAAGAACATAAATTTGAAATCATTAGTCCTCACATCACTTCTACAGACCAAAAATAAATAGAATAAAATAAAGAAACGAAATAGTGTAAAATTGGCCAAATCATTTAAAAGAAAACTTACAGATGACAAACTCTTCTTAATACAAACGATGCAGGGGTAAAACTCTATAATATAATAATATCATTTATATTTTTATTTCATTCATTACTTATTCATTTTTGTGTTTTTAGGAAACATTGGATGGTCATTGCAGTCAATTTGGATACTCCAAAGATTTGTTTTATGGATTCACTGCATGGATACCAAACAAACCAACCACACATGATGAAGTTTCTCAATTTGTAATTGTCACGACCCATCCCCTAGGGCCCAAGCTGTGACTACCCCAAGCCCACCTTCCAAAGGCCACGGGCTGGCGACTAGCACCATAAAGGCATATCCATATAATGGGAAGACATTGCCTTTAAACCTATACAAACAAAGAATCCAAGAGTAAAATGAGAAACAACCACGAATTAAAGTGATGTAGTAAAAAGTGTACTGAAAGTAAAGGGGATGGAATACAAGCCCAATTGGAAAGTACAAGTACAAGTGAAAAAGGGAAAAAACAGCTCCTGGATCCTCCACCGAGGATCCTACCTAAAGGGTAGGTACAACTCACGATCAGTAGTCATGCGTCACGTCATATCAAATGGTCCACCTCTGAGCACTGTCTAGTCCTGGATCCCTCAGCCCTGATCAACGATGTCCGTCGTCTGTACAAGAAACAACAAGGTGCAGGCGAAGCCCATGTAGGGGTGAGTATAAAAATACTTAGTAGGGACCTCGAGACCCCCGAAGGTCTCCCATAGTTCCACAAAGGAAATACCACAAATCAAGACCTCAATCACAAATCATGAAGCAGTCAACAACCCTACTTAGGTATATTAGTATACATATACCTAAGTTATCAAAATATTCTTGTCTCACACATGAGGGAAAATACCACAAAGGTAACACCACAATGGTAAAAGTACCCCACAGGTATCACCATGAAGATAACACAGTGATGGTAAAAGTACCACATAGGTAACACCACGAAGATAACACTGTGAAGGTGAAGGTACTAAAAAGGTATCACCACGAAGGTAAAATTACCACACAGGTATCACCATGAAGATAACACCATGATGGTAAAATTACTACACATGTAACAACACAGAGATAACACCACGAAGGTGAAAGTACGACAAAGGTATCACCACGAAGTTAAAAGACTCAGCTCAACCAGGTATATAAGTAAGGCACAGAAGCACAGATGATTAGTCGAGAAGCTAGATCTTCTCATTCTGTCGAGAGGCACTGCTACTGACTATACAGAGTCTGACCCACACAAGATCGATAGGTACTAACCCCCGCTGACCCAAACATGATCTGACCCATATAGGATCGGTATACACTGACCCACATAGGATCACTGAGCGCTAACCCACGTAGGATTTGATCCACACAGGATCATTATGCATTGACCCACACGGGATCACTGAGCGCTAACCAACATAGGATCTGACCCACACAGGATCGGTGCTGACCCACACAGGATTGCTTGGTACTAACCTCTGTATGATCTGTCTCCAAACTCCACCTCACTGCCAGCCACTGGATTCCCACTCATAGTACGCTTGATTCTGGGAGAACCACTCCTCAAGTCTTCAGTCGTATTTAAACTGGTACGAAGTCCTGAAAAGAGTATACCCAAGGGACCGCCCCATCATTAAGGTCCCAACGTGACAGACGACGCGTCGTTCGGATGCACGATCTATAAGATATGAGCACTTTTTTAAAAAGGGCCCGGTTGGATTCAGGTCTGATCCAACCAAGGTCGCATGTCAAACTATGTCAAAACTCACTTAGAGTATCTCCAAAGGACCGTCTTGTTACAAGGGTCCTTATGCCACAGACGGCGCATCAATCAGATGTCCGGTCTGTTAGTTACACCCCTTTCTGTGAAACGGGGGTGATCGCACCTCAGTTCGGCCCGACTCGGTCGGGTCCGCCGGAATATGCCAAAGGGACCGCTTCCCAAAAGGGGTCCCAATGCCACTAATGGAATGTCAAATGGACACCCAGTTTTTTAGTAATGGGCGTTTCTTTATTCGTGTACCAGTTGGGTCTGGGCCCTGTCCGACTCGGTCAGACTGGCCCAACACAATGGGTCCTCGGGTCTACCTGCCCCCGCTCAGGTCTGGCCCACTAAGGGTCGACCCGGTTCACTGGGTCTTGCCCGTCGGGATCAGCCCAGTTCAGTTCATGGGCTCAGGCCATGGTTGGCCCGGCCCAGTTCAGTTTGTGGGCCCAGGTGGTGGTTGGCCCAACCTGCTAGGGGGGGGGGGCTTAGCCCACTAGTGCTAGCCTGCTGGGCTGCGGGTCCGATGTGCTCAGTCGGACCGCACCCGGACTGGTCCTCCAGATGGCGGACTGCCTTCTCTACTGGCCCCGTTGTTGTGGGGCCACACCGCTCCTTCCTATCGTGGCTGCTCCGCGCCACCTCCCTTCTACCACACCCCGTTGGATGCAGCCGCTTTGCGCCGCTGGCGCCGTCCTTATCCCGCACGGCCAGCTCGGGCCGGCCACATTCGTCCACTGCGGTGCACCGTTGCGTGCCTCCTTCCACTACCTGCGGTAGGTTGCCACAGGTCTTATCTGGCCACCGCCAGCCGCCATCGACATGGCATGTTGGCGGTTTCTTCCACAGGTCATCGGACGTGCTCCAGTGTTCATTCTTGGTGCCGTCTATGCCTACGGCTCTCCCGTGCTGCTGCAGTCCTAGCGTGACCCACTATTTCACGTTTCCATCAAGTTGGAAATTGTTCCTTGAAGTTCACATCAAGAACAAAGTAGTGGAGGGTCCAGTAATTGTTCGTTTGGTCCATGCCCTCCACGTTACATGATCACAAGTGGGAGTGAAATTTAATTCATTAAAGGCAACTTCAAAATTCACCCCCTACCTGTAAGGGACATTCGCTGATGACGATCAACGAAACCTACTTTGTCATTGTCGTCAGTTTGTGTTTGGGTGGCACCCATCACTACTTGCTAAAACCGGTCTCGTCCTCCAAGTGGTTGGCGTCGTGGTACTTTTCCAGAGATTTGACGATTGGTGAATCCATTCCAACACCCCACCCCGAGCTCCATATAAATAGGAGAGGAGAATGGTGAGTAACGCATGTGGAATTAATGAGGTTCATTTAATTAAGGGACCTTCATAATTCCAAAGGTGTGGTTACAAGAATAAAGGGGAGTCAATCCATTTAATGGCTTGACATTTCGTTGGTCTCACCACCGCCGCTTGTCCGTTGGAGGAAAAGAAAAAGAGAAAAATAAAATAACATTGTTATTTTATTATTCTTTTAATATTCCAAAATATAACTTCTTCTCCCGACCTACTGTGGTCGAAGTGAAGCCTCCATTAAGTGAATCCCGGCACTGGGGATTCAATGGGGCTCTTGGGTTTTCAATCCGAGCAACGAGTCAAATGATAGAAAACGCTGCCTGTGTGTTTACTGAATGTACCCGAAAAAAAAGTTCAGAAAGTTATTAACAGTCACCCTCAACCCGTGTCGGTCAAGGTTGGGATCTGCCTAAGGGAACACGTCCCAATGAACTCAATGGTACTCTCAGATTTTCAATTCGAGTTACCATTTAGAAGTTATGGATTTTAACAATAAAAATAATTGTTACTTAATTATTTTATTTACGGCCAAAAACTAAATTCCATAGTTGGATCGTGTCGGCCAATATTAGTATCTTCCCAAAGAAAGAATACCCTCACTAGCTTAGCGGTGGTCTCAGATTTTTAATCCAAGTCACCATTCATGAGTTATAAGCATTTGAAAAATAAAACAAAATAATTTAATTATTTTATTTATGGTTATTCCTTTTTCAGGTTTTCTCACCAGAGGCATGCGCCGACTAAACTTAAGTCGTGCCTAAGGAAAACCCGCTATCTTGAACGCAATTGTGCCCTCAGATTTCTAATCTTGGCACCCGTTTAATAGTTATTACACTTTTTTAGGAAAACCACTCACGTGCGCTATTTTAAACATAACATTTTTTGATGGATCATTCCGGGTACTCCGGGCCTCAGAATTATGTGCCGTAAGATTTTACAATCTTGAAATAATCCCAAATAATTTAAAAAATATTATATGGAATTTACGGGTCTTTACATTCTCCCCACCATAAGGCCTTTCATCCTAGAAATCCAAAATAAAGGCAAAACAAACGAATGAGGGTAATGAGCACGAATCTAAACCTCCCACTCCCATGTACTCTCTTGGAGGTTCCCATGCTTACACCTAACTCGCACTAGAGGGATCGACTGTCCATGAAAGACTCGCTTTTGTTGATCCTCTATCTTCACCAGAAACTCCATAAAAGTTGCCTCATCGTCAAAGTCCAACTTTTCCTAGTCGATAACGTGCGATGGATCATGCACAAATCTCCTCAGCTATGAAACATAGAAAACATTATGCACCCAGTGCATTATGGGGGAAGAAATAGATGGTACACCACCTCACCCACTCTGCTGAAAATCTAGAAAGTTCATATGAACCTCCGAGATAGCTTGCCACCCCGGCCAAACCTCTGCAATCCTCATCGGGGAGAGACCCATATGAATACATGGTCTCCCTCCTCAGACTTCAAGGGTCTCTATCTCCTATCGGCATAAGACTTCTGTTGGATATGTGCAGTCTTCACTTGCTGACAAGTGAGGTATCATGATAAAAACTCTGCCACTGCTTCCTTCATCCCTGGCCACTAGTACTGACGTCAGAGCTCCTGGTACATCTTCTCCACTATAAGATGTACTATTAAAGGTAATGTATGAAACTCCCTCAACACCTCATCCCGAAGCATCACTGGTACCATAGTGCGTCCTATGAAGAGAACGACATACGCTCCACCTTCAGAAAATTTTTCAGGAGACTGTCTTGAGGATATTTGAGCACGTCGGGCCTCACAATAAACGTCCCAAGCTCTACCTCCCAAATTTTCTGAAGAATTGGGGGAGTGAGAGTCATAGACTGAATGTAAGCTACTCCATCATTATCTACAAAGGATATCCGCAGCGCGACTAGCTTCTCTGATGCCTCACTCAGCAACTGTAGACCAGACCTCCCGCTGAGTGCATCTGCTACCACGTTCCCCTTCCTAGGAGTATAGACTATCCCAAAGTCATAGTCCTGGAGGAACTCTAGCCATCGTCGTTGTCTTAGGTTCAGGTACTTATGTGGGAAGATATACCTGAGACTCTTGTGATCAGAGTAAACAGTAAACCGTTCACCCATCAAGTAGTGTCGCCACATCTTCAGCGCAAAGACCACTGCTTCTAACTACAGGTCATGGGTAGTGTAGTTCTTCTTATGATGTCTCAACTGCTATGAGCCATAGGCGATCACTACCTTCTATTGCACCAGGAAACGACCTAGTCTGTTCCCTAATGCGTCGTAGTAGAATACATACACAATGACCTCTTTTGGTAGCCTCAAGATGGGGGCAATCGTCAGTCTCTATCTCAGCTTCTAAAATCTCTATTGACACTTCTCCCTCCACAAGAAAGGCTCCCCCTTATTCAACAAATATAACAAGGGTGTCGCTACCCTGGAGAAGTCTGGTGAAAAATCTCTAGTAATAACCATCAAAAGAAGATGTCCCTCTCCCTTTGAGGATGTAATCCTGGAAACATCTTTTGAAAATATGTCACCACACTCTGCCACTAATGTTGGGAATTAAAAACTCAAAACTCCTACTGCCACGAGGGTAAGGCTGGCCGACTCAAGAGTGATCAGTTGCACCCCCCTATGCACAAGTTTATCCGGGCTTGCCTGGGTTCCCATTTTCTTCGACCAAGGAAAACCCCATTCCAACGCTATAGATAAACCGTGAACTTTTTGCCTAATATAGTCAATCTAAGTATGAACTATGGATCTCCAGTCCATACCCAAACTAACATCGTAAGGCCTCAACACTGCCACCAAGAGGTTCCAATTTAAACTCTCACCTTAAGGGTCTTATCACACCATTGACATATGTGTGATTATCGAGTCTCCTCCCAAAGGTATCTCTATACATAAGGGTCAAGTCATCAGTTCAACCGGAAACTCTAGGTCTTGAACAAGATTCGTGGTAAGAAGGAATGATTGGTACCTATGTATATTAATACGGAAGCTAGTAGTAGACACATACCATACCTAGAATCATTCTTGGAGCCCTTGGGTCACACTCCTTGACCAATTTCAGCTACTCCCTTCCCCTATCCTTCAGCTCCCTAAGCCTGGTGGGGACCACATTTGGGGGTGGTTATAACATGTCGAAATGTATACCAACTCATGATGCTCTCTTAGCTCCACTTCCATGTCTACTGCCCTGCAGATTCATCTGTCCCTATCACTTCTTCTTCTTAAAACAATTTACACACCCAAGTCTCTAAGATTGGTGTCAGTTTCATGCTTTCTCACTTCTAACATTCGCTGGCTATATCCACTCAGTGAAAGAACATTCGACAACAAAGGTTCTCTCTAGAACCCTAATATAAGTAGGAATTCATAGAGGAATAGTCCTGGCTCAGATTTCCTTAAACACACCTCGCTCAGAGGTCCAAGCCTTGATGCACTGACTGCACTATATTCATCAAGTACCTGGGATGGTCGGTACACCTAGATTAATACTCAGTAACCGAAATGTGCTTAATCGGCGTGCATTTTTCGCCAGTGCGGCTGGTGGTAACTACTTCCCAATGGGTGGTGGTGCTATTGGTACACCACCCGAAGGTGGCAACACAGTAAGATATCCCTACACTGGAGCCTCATCGCTCGATGGGCTGTCATCGTTTACTCTCTCGGGAATCCTGGCTGGCTGTCTACACGGTGACATCCTGATAAGGAACCGGTGCGCCACGGTAATTAAGTTATACCTGGTGAGCTGAATCCAAAGAAAACAAGGAAAAATATTTCCAAAAACACACACAATCAGTCTTTTCATGCACCGAGTCAGAAATCAAAACTCAGGGTTCTAGTGTATGGATACGTCGGCCGCCACACCAACATTGGACTCTCCGAACTAAAAACAAAACTCAAAACACATAACACTATTGCTCCATTGAAAAGATCAGAGTCCTAGTTATTCGCTAGAACCGAATCCTCTGATACCACTTTGTCACGACCCGTCCCCTGGGGCCCGAGCCGTGACTACCCCAAGCCCGCCTTCTAATGGCCATGGTCTGGCGACTAACACCGGAAATGTGTATTCCTATAACGGGAAGGCATTGCCTTTAAAAATATACAAACACACAATCCAAGAGTACAACGAGAAGCAACCACAACGTAAACTGCTATAGTAAAAAGTGTACTGAAAGTAAAGGGGTCGAAATACAAGCGCAACTGGAAAGTACAAGTACAACTAAAAAAGGAAAAAAATAGCTCATGGATCATCCACCAAGGATCCTACCTAAAGGCTAGGTACAACTCACGATCAGTAGTCCTGCGTCACGTCA
Source organism: Viscum album (assembly GCA_963277665.1). Taxonomy (NCBI): domain Eukaryota; kingdom Viridiplantae; phylum Streptophyta; class Magnoliopsida; order Santalales; family Viscaceae; genus Viscum; species Viscum album. The sequence continues at coordinate 1,076,010,887 of OY728145.1, read as the reverse complement.
CGTCAAATGGTCCAAATATGAGCACCGTCCAGTCTTGTCTCCCTCAACCTCGATCAACGCTGTCCGTCATCTGCACAAGACACAACAAGGTGCGGGCAAAGCCCGTACAAGGGTGAGTATAACAATACTCAGTAGGGACCCCGAGACCCTCGAAGGTCTCCCATAGTTTCACAAAAGAAATACCACAAAGAAAGACCTCAATCACAAAGCATGAAGCAGTCAATAAATCTACTTAGGTATATGTCCATGCATATACCTAAGTTATCGAAATATACTTGTCTCATACATGAGGGAATAATACCACAAAGGAGACACCACGAAGGTAAAAGTACCACATAGATATCACCACGAAGATAACACAACAGAGTTAAAAGTACCACACAGGTAACACCACGAAGATAACACCATGAAGGTGAAGGTACCACAAAGGTATCACCACGAAGGTAAAAGTACCACACAGGTAACACCACGAAGATAAAAACATGAAGATGAAGGTACCACAAAGGTATCACCACGAAGGTAAAAGACTCAGCTCAACTAGGTATATAAGTAAGGAACAAAAGTACAAATGATTAGTTGAGAATCTAGATCATCTTATTCTGTTGAGATGCACCATTATTGACTATAAAGAGTCTGACCCACAAAGGATCAATAGGTACTAACCCCTACTGACCCACACAGAATCTGACCCACACAAGATCAGTATGCGCTGACCCACACAAGATAGCTGAGCGCTGACCCACCTAGGATCTGACCCACACATGATCGGTATGCGCTGACCCACACAGGATCGCTGAGCGATGACCCACACCGGATCTGACCCACACAGGATCGGTGCTAACCCATATAGGATAGCTCAGTACTAACCTCCGTATGATCTATCTCCAACCTCCACCTCACTACCAGCCACTGGATTCCCACTCATAGTACACTTGATTCTAGGAGAACCACTCCTCAAGCCATCTGTCATATTTCAACTAGAAAGAACTCCCGCTAAAAGTATACCCAAGTGACCGCCCCATCATGGGGGTCCCAATGTGACAAACGGAGCGTCGTTCGGACACCCGATCTGTGAGATATGGGCACTTTTGTAAAAAGGTCCCGATTGGATTCTAGTCTAATCCAACCCCGGTCAAATGTCAAACTCTGTCAAAACTTACTTAGAGTATCTCCAAAGGACCGCCTTGTCACAAGGGTCCTTATACCATAGACGACACATCAATCGGACACCTGGTCTGTTAGTTATACCCCTTTCTGTGAAACAGGGGTGATCACACCTTGGTCTGGCCCAGCTCAGTCGGGCCCGCCAGAATATGCCAAAGGGACTGTTTCCCAAAAAGGGTCCCAATGACACTGACAACATGTCAACCAGACACTAGGTTTGTCAGTTATGGGCATTTCTTCATCCGGGTACCGATTGGGTCTAGGCCCGGTCTGACTCGGTCAGACCGGCCCGACGCAATAGGTCCTGGGGTCTACCTAATCCCGCTTGGGTTTGTCCCACTAAGTTTTGGTCTACTTCACTGGGTTTGGACCATCAGGGTCAGCCCCATTTAGTTCGTGGGCTTGGGACACGGTTGGCCCGACCCACTAGGTAGGGCTTGGCCCACCCGCACTAGCCTACTAGGCCGCGGTTCTGGCCCAACCGCGCCCGGACTGGTCTACTAGAAGGCAGACCGCCTCCTCTACTAGCCCCGTGGCTGCGGAGCCATTTAGCCCAGCTGGTTGGGCGCTTCCCCACCGTATTAAATGATTGGCCATTTGGCTGACTGGGTTCCGGCAATGTGGCACGGCGCGGGGCCGTGCCACTCCTTCCTGCCACAGGTGCTCTACGCCAACCCCCTTCTATCGCGGCCTGCTGGCCACAGACGCTTTGTGCAACCCTTTTCCCATGGGGCCGGCTCGAGACGGCCGCCTTCGGCCACCTCAGCGCGCCGTCGCGTGCCGCCTACCACTGCCCGTGGCTGGTTTCCGCAGGTCTTATTTGGCCACCACTAGCTGCCGCCAACATGGCGCACTGATGGTTTCTTCCCCGGGTCACCGGACATGCTCTGGTGTCCATTCTTGGTGTCTTCTGTGCCTACGACTCTCCCGTGCTGCCGCCGTCATAGCGTGACCCTCTATTTTCTATTTCCATCAAGTTGGAAATTGTTCCCCGAAGTTCAAATCATGAACGAAGTGGTGGAGGGTCCGAGCCTTGTTCGTTTGGCCCACGCCCTCCGTGTTACATTATCAAAAGCGGGAGAGAAATTTAATTCATCAAATAAAACTTCAAAATAAACCCTATACCTGGAAGAGACATTCACTGATGACAATCGACAAAACCTCATTTGTTGTTTTCGTCGGTTCGTGTTTCGGTGGCGCCCGTCACCGCTCGCTAAAACCGGTCTCATTTTCCAAGTGGTTGTTGTTGTGGTACTTTTCCAGAGCTTTGACACTTGATGAAGAAATGCCAACACCCCACCCCAAGATCCATATAAATAGGAGAGGAGAAGGGTGAGTAACACACGTGGAATTAATGGGGTTCATTTAATTAAGTAACCTTACTAATTCCAATGGTTCGGTTACATGAATAAAGGGGTTTCAAGCCATTTAATGGATTGACATGTCGTTGGACCTGCCACCACCACTTGTCCGTTGGAGGAAAATAAAAAGTGAAAAATAAAATAACATTGTTATTCTATTATTCTTTTAAAAGTACAAAATATATCTTATTCTCCTGACCTACTACGGTCGAAGTGAAGCCTCCCTTAAAAGAATCCTGGCACTGCGGATTCAACGGTGCTCTTGTATTTTCAATCTGAGCAACGATTCAAAAGATAGAAAACGCCAACCATGCGTTTACTGAACATACCCGAAAAAAAAGTCCAGAAAATTATTAATAGTCACCCTCGACCCGTGCCCATTGAGGTTAGGCTCTACCTAAGGGAACACATCCAAACGAACTCAACAGTACTCTCTGATTTTGAATCTGAGTTACTGTTTAAGAGTTATGGATTTTATCAATAAAAATAATTGTTACTTAATTATTTTATTTACGGCCAAAAACTAACTTTCATAGTTGGCCCGTGCCAGCCAATGTTAGTATCTTCCTAAAGAAAGAATAACCTCACGAGCTCAATGATGGTTTCCGATTTTTATTCCGAGTCACCATTTGTGAGTTATAAGCATTTGAAAAATAAAATAACTTAATTTATACATTTTATTTACGATTATGCCATTTTCAGGTTTTCTCACCAGAGGCCTGCACCGACTAAAGATAAGTCGTTCCCAGGGTAACCCCGCTATCCTGAATGTAACGGTGCCCTCATATTTATGATCTAGGAACCCATTTAATATTTATTCTACTTTTTTAAGAAAACCACTCATGCGTGCTATTTTAAACTTAACATTTTTATAAGGATCATTCCGGGCACTCCAGGTCTCAGAATCACGTACCATCAGATTTTGCGACCTCGAAATAATCCCAAATAATCTTAAAAAAAATTATATGGAATTTTTGGGTCTTTACAGTCATACACTACACCAATGTTTTAGAACTAAACTTAAACATATATATTTTATATTATGTTTTAATGATAATTCTGTTATGATTAGGTGGTGTTTAAATATCATGAAAATCATGGCATGAGGAAAGTCCATGCACAAAAGGAGCCTGAAAATTTCTAGAACTAGATAGGTATCAGGGTATATATAATAATATTTCACAATCCAAATACATATAAAAACAAATTAATTACTTTAGTCAATGTTTCTACAGTGTCAAAAACAAGAAAGTGAAAAAATATTGTGGTTATTATGTTTGTAAATTTATGATAGAGATCATACACCTTAAACAAACTAGCATCCGTGAAGAGGTATTTTTGAAGATAATTACTAATTTGTTTAAAATATTTATTAATCATTTGTGTATATAAATTTTTCCAGTACTACTATGACTATAAAAAATTATCATATTCCCAAGACAAAATATATATTTTTTAGAAATGAATGGTAAACATACTTGATAGAAGAATTTACACATATATCATGATGATGTGACTTCCATAGAGTTAAATTATTTTTCATATTTGTGATTAATTTATTTTTTTTAGTATTACTCACATAAGAATTGTTTTCTTATACAGGTAGATTCTTTTGTTCGATTAAGGGTGGTTTGGTCAAATATTATCATACTCATGAGAGATTGGACTACAAGACTGAAACTAAGATAATGACAATAAGGAAATGGGTGTGACATATATGAATCTAGATGCATATTTTTATTTAAAATTAACATTAATTTTTGTAAAAAAGTCAATTGATATACTCAAAACTGAGAAAACACATTCATATTGTTTTGATAATTCAGTAAAATGATCGATAAGTCATTTGTGGCATGTTAGAATTAGCCGTACCTCAATCCTACATACGGTGTGACAGATATGACTCAAAGTGTTTCTTTTTATTTAAAAATGACATTAATTTTAGTAAAACGAATGAGTGACATACTCAAAATAGAGAAAACACATTTAGATTACTTTGATACTTTAAGAAAATGATCTAGAAGTAATTTTTGACGTGTAGGAATAAACCACACCTCAATCTGATGCACAGTGTGACAAGTATGATTCCAAGTGTGTATTTTTATTTTAAATTGAAATTAACTTTAGTAAAAAGAACAACTGGCATAATGAAAACTAAGAAAACACATTCAAATTATTTTGATACTTTATGAAAATGATCTAGAAGTCATTTGTGATGTGTATGAATCAACCAAACATCAATTTGATGCACTGTGTGACCAGTATGACTCCAAGTGTGTATTTTTATTTAAAATTGACCATAATTTTATTAAAAAGATCAAGTGTTGTACTGAAAATCGAGAAAATGAATTTGGATCATTTTGATACTTTTGGAAAATGATTCATAAGTCATATGTGATGATTATGAATCAACCGCACCTCAATCTGATACATAGTACAACCTATATAACTCAAAGTGTCTGTTATTAGTTTAAAATTGTAATTTTAGTTCAAAATGTGTGTCAATCACTAAAAACTAACCAAACACACTCTTATTGTCTTGATAATTTAGGAAAATGATTCATAAGTTAGTTGTGACATGTAGGATGTAGTCTCACATTAAATAGAAATATGATGTGACCGATATGACTCAAAGTGCATGTTTTCAATTTCAAATGACATTTTAGTAAAAAGAACAAGTGACATAATGAAAACTAATAAAACACATTTGGATTTTTTTATACTTTAGAAAAATGATCCATAATTCATTTATGACATGTAGGAATCATCCCCATGTTAATCTGATGCATGGTGTAATTGTTATAACTCTAAATGTGTCTTTTTATTTAAAATTGACTTTAATTTTAGTAAAAAGAACAGGTGAAAAACTAAAAAAATGAGAAAACGAATTTTGATTGTTATAATACTTTATAAAAATGATCCATAAGTCATTTGATGTGTAGGAATAAACCAAACCTAAATATGATGAATGGTTTGACTCGTATGCCTCAAAATGTCGGTTATTAGTTTAATATTGACATTTTACTCCAAAACTTGTCACTGACTGAAAACCAAGAAAAAATACATTGATTATCTCGTAATTTAGGAAAATGATTCATAATTTAGTTGTGATGTGTAGAAAGGAGTCTCATGTCAAAATAACACATGATGCAATCGATATGACTCAGAGTGCGTGTTTTGAGTTTCAAATGAAAGTTTAATAAAAAAACACAAGTGAAATACTAAAAATCGATAAAAAACATTCATATTGTTTTGATACTTTAGGAAAACAATACATAAGTAATTTGTGATGTGTAGGAATAATCCAAACCTCAATATGATGCACAATGTGACCAGTATAATTCCAAGCGTGTCAAATTATTTAAAATTGACATTAATTTTAGTAAAAAGAACAAGTGACATACTGGAAATTGAGAAAACATGTTAGTTTTTTATACTTTATAAAAATGATCTATATGACATTTTTGATGTTTATTAATCAACCAAACCACAATATGATGAATAGTGTGACTGTTATAACTCCAAGTGTGTATTTTAATTTAAAATTGACATTAATTTTAGTAGAAAGAATAAGTGACATACTGAAAACAGATCAAATGTATTTGGATTGTTATGATTATATAGAAAAATGATCCATAAGTCATTTCTGAACTTTAGGAATCAACCGCACCTCAATACAATGAAGGATGTAAATTATATGACTCCAAGTGTGTATTTTTATTTAAAATTGATATTAGTTTTACTAAAAAGAACAAGTGACATACTGAAAACCAAGAAAACACATTTGAATTGTTTTGATTCTTTAGGAAAATGATCCATGAGTCATTTGTGATGTGTAAGAATCATCCTCAATGATGCACGATGTGACCGACATGACTCAAAGTGTCCTCTATTAGTTTAAAATTAACATTTTAGTTCAAAACATGTGTCGGTCACTGAAAACCCAGAAAACGTGCTCTGATTTACTTGATAATTTAAGAAAATGATTTATAAGTCATTTTTGATGTGTATGAAGCAGTATCACATCAAATTGATACACAATGTGACCGATATGACTCCAAATGTGTGTTTCTATTTTGAAGTGCATTTAAGTAAATTACACAAGTGACATATTGAAAACTTGGAAAATGCATTCATATTGTTATGATACTTTAGGAAAATGATCCATAAGTAATTTTTGATGTGTTGGAATCATTTGCACCTCAATCCGATGCACTGTGTGATCGATATAACTCCAAGTGTGTCTTTATTTAAAATTGAAATCAATTTTAGTAAACATAACAAGTGACATACTCAAATCCGATAAAACACATTCAAATCATTTTGATTCTTTACGAAAATTATCCATCACTCATTTGTGATGTGTGGTAATCAACCACAAATCAATATGACACATGGTATGACTGGTATAACTTCAAGTGTGAATTTTTATTTAAAATTGAAATTTTATTAATGTATTCTTTCATATTAATGTTTAATTTATTTCTTTATAGTGTTACTAACATAAACTTTGTTTTCTTATATTGGTGGATTCTTTTTCTCAGGATGAGGTGATTTGTTCGACAACTTATACCATGGATAATCTTTTTTGAGAGGGGGTCGCGGGTGCCAAATACGATGAAACATTAATTTTTTTAAATGTTTGTGGATATTATTTGTAAATGTAATTATACAAAACATTTTTTGAAATTTATATAGTTTTGTTTTTTAGTATTGATGATGTAAAATTTATTTCAACTAAATTATATATTTTTCATACTGCTTACAAGTATTTTTTTTAATGTGTTGTTACAAAAAAAGCACAATCCAACCGATTTGGCCTTTTTCAATGCTATTGAAAGCACTAATAAAGGGTGTCCTTTATCAGTGCTAATTATAGCACTGATAAAGGTGACCCCCTTTAATGGGGTTAAGGACAACAACTCTTTTAGCATCATTAAAGGTTTTTTTGTGTGATGTTAAAGGGCATATCTATAGTAGGGTAATTATAAAACTCTAAAATTAAAAGTAAGAATTTTAATATATTTTTTTATATATATTTAAAATTGCTAATGTATTGATATATTATTATTAAAAATTAATTATATAGATGTATATATTGTATTGACCACATAAAAAAATACAATTAATTATTAATTTCATTTAATTTTTTTAATTGTAATTAAAAATATTATTATATATATAAATTTATAAATATTTTTTAATTTTTGTGTGTGATATAAAGTAGTACCAACACATACTTGTGTGTATATGACCATACAAATGCACAGACACATACATGCACATACATAGAAATACATGAACATACACATGTAAACACACACACACACCCGAATACATACACATATACATACATATACACATGCACACATGCATACACACATTTTCATATACACATACATGAACATTCACATTCATGCCTGTACATGCATGCATAATCAAACATACATACACATATACATACACACAAATATAGCTAAACATACACATACACACACATATATAAACATGTATAGATACACATACACATACTCATACATATATACACATACATGCACACACACACACACACACAGAAATGTGAGTTTTTTTATCTACGTTTTTTAAAAAATAGGTTTTTTTATTTCTTATACGGAAAAGTGGTATAAGCTTTTCTACCTTTAGGTTTTGTCCAAAGTCAGCAATGATGATGCCACCTTTGCCGATTTTTTTAAAAAACAATTAAAAAATAAAAATTATATATGTTTGTATATTTTGATATATATATATATATTGTGATTATTTTATTTTGTTTAGTATTATGTCAATTAATATTTGAAAGTGAAAATGTTATGTCTTTAAGAAATAAATTTTGTGACATGTAAATTAGATTTTACTTATTATATTTATAATTTTTTTTATTTTCAATTATGTATTATATATCGAGTTTTTTTCAAATATCATTTAGGTTGTATTTAAATTTTATATGTTATATGATTTCAATGTAACCTACATGAAACATAACAATATTTGAAGTTGGAATCTTTGAAAGTCTATAAATAAAAATGTAGAAGTAAAATATAAATGAAATTTGACACATTTACTAACCATATAAAAAAAATTTAAAACAGAAAACATAACATAAAACAATTACTAAAAAGTAATTTTTGTGGCACAATATATTATTGTCTTAAAAAATTTCATTTGTGTTTATAATTTTTTTACTTTCATTTCATTTTCAATTATTTATTATATTTTTGAAATTATTTTTATTTTCAACATTTTTTTTATATTTTTAGGCTATTTTTAAGGTTTATTTAGATTGTTTTTATAGTTTATATTTTATAATTGTTTAAAGTTACCTATTTCAAATTTAATAAGTTTTTCTATGTTTCAAGTACTCGACTTCGAAATATTATAAAATATAAATTGTAACTAAAATATAAATGAAAATTGACGCAGTGGATAAACATGTAAAAAATGGTTCATCATTTTAATAGATACAAAATCATATGGAGGATAGAATAAATTGTTGTTTCAAATCCTTTAAGTAAAAAAACATATAAATAACTGAGTACAATCGCTGTCTATGATGAAGTCACATCCCACATGATGGTGTACAAATGGGACGTCTGTATCGAGATCATCGACCTCTATACTGGGGTGGAGTATAATGAGCTAGAGAGGGATCTTCCTTGGGTGATGGAACCTCAAATTTCAGAAACTCTAGCTGCAATTCATCAGGGGGAGGTTTTACTTGGATGTCATAATGTGAACCTAATCCTTCTCCCACTGCGTGAGTAGAAGGACCTTCATTTCCTGGGGTAACCATGTAGTTAGTGAAGGATCGAGAATGAAATGTGGAGGCATGAGAAATAACCCCTAATAGAAGATTGGATTAGCTATACCCAGAGGAAAATATGGAAATCCTAACAACATGAATGGATAACATGCCTCCTGATGCACACCCCCAATCAGCTGAGTCTGGAATGCTAGAGGGATAACCTCTACCCATGAAACAGGTGAGGAATCACGTGTAGTATGATATAGTCTACATCGTCATCTTCATTATGGCTCCTCAAAATCAACATGCTGCTGGAGTAGGTTCTTGAGTAGGAAGCTCCACTCCCTAGGCAGGGACATCATCTCCCTAAGGTGGACAATCAAAGATACTATCGTGTAAAACATGATATGAATGCATCATCCCCTGTGATGTAGAATGTTATGCTTCCTAGATAAAAATATCCTCCTCCTCTGGATTAGAAATGAAGATAATATGTGGTAGTTGAGTATGTTGTAAATAGATTCAAAATGAATTAAAAAAAGTACAAAAAACAAACTAATGGAAATTTATTAACTTACCAGATCCTAGAGCCCTCTACCATGTGAAGATATAATATAGACTTCAGTCTATACCATGGATCATACTCGAGCTTCTCTTCTAGAGGGAATTTCATAGTATGTATACCATCAATATGAAATGAAATTCTTCTATGCTAGAGGTCCAAATACACTAAATTTCTTCAGTGCTAGTTAACATCTTGCCTCCCTCCCAGGTTCACAGAATGAAGCGATGTTGATTTTCTTGGTGGAAAGGGAATATGCTAAACAAATACAAACCAGTGCATGTCTCTATCAGGCTGGTGTTACTCAACAATATGAAAGTGAATGAGAGGCACTAAATCCATGTCATTGTTAATTACAACAATGCATTATGCGGGTAGATGGTCTAATAGATCCCAAAATGTTATCCATGGAACCTAAAATGACATGTGACATTTATTAAAAATAGTTGTTACTAAAAATCAAAAAGTATAATATTATGAAATTGATTAGTCAAGGAAATACTATATATACTTACATTGGTGGGTACTGCATTATACAACAAGAGATGATATGCACCCAAGTTATGCCTCAATGTCCTAAAAAAGTGGTGTGCCTGACTCCACCTATAACGTATAGCCTATAAAGTTATAAATAATAATAACTTAAATTTAATAAGTCATAGTAGCACCAGAAAACATAAAACATGATTAATCATACCAGCATCCACATAAAGAATCATGAAACACATCTATATGAAGTTCTTGACAAGAAATACCAGAGGACAGTGGAGGGATGCACTCCCATTCCCACATATGAATAATGATGACACATCCCTTGAGACCCATGCGATCTGAATAGCATGTCGTGCATAATGCTTGGTAAGTGTAATCCAATCATTAAGATCCCCAGATATATCTCCTGGAATGATCAAAATACTATAGTATCACTGAATACATCATGTGCACATGTATACCATAGTGATCGGTGCAAATTTTCCCTCTAATGAGCCACAAGATATATGCACGGACATGATTCATGGAAATTTTTTCATTAGCATCAGTGGGTAACTGTGCAAAGTGAATCTCAATACACCTCATAGATATCGAATCGCCAACCATAGCATCATCATCACCCACAATGTTGGCTCATAACAATCGTTGTACAAGATCAGTCCAGTCTCCATGGGCGTGTCCTATAAAAAAATCCCTCTAAAGAGGAAGACCGAGTAGAACTGCCACATCCCTATGGGTGATGGTCATATCTCCCTCGAGAAAGTGGAATATGTGTGTCTTGGGTCTCCATCTCTCTATGAGCACAAAAAGGAGGTGATGATCAATGAACCATCATGGTATAGGTATAATATAATGACATGTAAAGGTATAACATAATCATAATGGTGTTCTCTATAGACCCTGATCCATCGAACCTCACGAATCACTATCCTGTCACGTGAAACATGCCTATACTGCTCAGTGAGTAGCGTAGTATCCGAAATCTATTTGTATATAAATGAGATAAGTCTTATGTATAAAATGTAAATATAACATTATGGTCAGCAGAATTTTATGGCTAGTAGAATTTACGACATGACATGTTTAATCCCATTTTTTAAGAAGTTTTTATTATCAAAAGAAAAGATAATATCATTATGTTTCTGAAATCATATTTTTAAAGTGGTTTTAGATGTGGTTTTACCTTATAAAGGGTGTTTTGTAAGATATGGTTTTATATATTTATATATATAAACATTTTTTCTTCATTTTCTAAAATTTTATTAGAAAATAAGTTATAGAATATTTTGGAAAGTTAGGTAAAAAGAATACAAAACCTCAAATAAAATTATTTCTCCATGATAAAATGTTAATTATGATATTATAAAGTGAAATGGAATAGAACAAACCAATTAAATAACACATTAATTCTTTACAATAGACAAGAAATAACTTTATATTTTTAAAAATAATAGAGTTTGGATGAGATGAGATTGAATTTAAAAGTTAAGAAAAATCCATATTATTTTATAGTGGTAGCTTAATAACATATTCCAAAGCATTAATGTGTTATTTATTTTCCATTTCACTTTATATGGTCATAATTTTTATTTTATCATGGAGAAATAAATTGATTTCATGTTTTCTATTCCTTTTACCCCACTTTTAAAAACATTCTGTAACTTATTTCTTAATAATTTTTTTGAAAATGAAGACAAAATATTTTTTATAACCCAAAAAAACCTTATTTTACCTTTAAATAATAAGTTAGATCCAAAATATTTTTCTTTTTAATTTATTAATGATTTCTCACATGATGGTATATTTCATGATTATTTACTCATATGCATGCTTTATTGTTTATCCATGGATAGTTTTTTTACTCTTTCATGTCACCTCACATGTACTTTTCATATTCCTTATAATGTGAATATGAATGTATTATTATTATTTGATATTAAATTTATTCATAAATGTCAGAAAATTATAAAAAATGAAGATTTTATAGTAACACCATGTAATTGATAATATGAAAAGATCACATTGGAGACAATACATCATTATGGCTGAGAGTGTGAACTCGATCAAAAAATTGTAGGGTGTTGTTTAATGTTATGACCTTCCTGATATCATATGTTGCATCTCAAATGTTGCCCTTATTATTGAGGCTAGTCCATCTCATTCTATATCCCGCTGGACTTTGGTCTCCCTTGTTGTCGCAACCTGTTGATTTTAGGTATCAATATCGACTGGTCTTCGAGCATTGGGAAATATTGAAGCTCTTAAATAAGCATCCATGGTGTATCATAGTAGTTAGAAATGGTTTCTATCCAGTACACTGGATCAACATATTCTTCCCTTGATATGTTCATAGAGGCACACATTGTGATGGTGTGTTCATATGGAAACAATAATTCCTAGAGTTTTCTAAATTGACGTTTCCTCGCTTCCATTAATACCACCAATACTTGATATTTTCTACTTGTGATGGGTTACATACACTCTTGAACTTCAAATCAATTGTCATATCGATGGTGAAGGATCACTCAATCAACATAAACTTCATTAATGTTCTTTTCAATCTCTTGTTGAAAGTGTCTTCTGTACCTTATGCCCGACCAAATCCTGTCTGTGGAATGTTTTTTTCTATCAATAAAGTACATGAAATAATGATAAAATGTCTCCTAAAATAATCTTATTATTAGTACCTTGAGAATCCCCTTGAATATTCCATTGATGAAATCTACAATGTTTGTGGTTATGTGTCCATACTACTTTCCCAGCATTATATGCTAATGTCTATTTTTATTTTAGAATATGCATTATATAATCATGCAATCCTTGATTATCCTTTTATATTTATTCGAAATTTTGTTCAAAACATCGTTGATCTGGATCATATTCTACACATAAGTGATCATATTTTACACAAATTAATTTTATCATTACATTGAAATAGATAAAAATAATAAATACATTGCATACCAAGCCTTATAATTGCATTATTTATAGGTTCATCATGATTTTTTTCTACATATTTCTCACAATATGTATGATGTAATACTGATGATGTGAATTTGGGAGTCTCCATGTATTAGGATCTGCATTGATTTCCTCATTGATTTCCAAGACTATTATATATCAAACAGACACCCTAAATGTGGGTGAAATGGTTGTTGATACATGCCAAAAACCAACTCCTTGATTCATAATTATTCTTGTCAATAATGGAAAATGAATGGGACAGAGGTGACTGATTTCCATATTGGGTTTATTTAATCAATAATATATCCGTTTATTTTAAATATAGATATTTTCGGTCAATTTTTATGAACTATTTTCGAAAATGAAATGTGAAAATACATGGTAGGATTAGCCAGAACAACTGATGAAATTTAACTCAAGATGGGTCAAGTCAGTTATCTTGAGATACATGTTCATTCATATCAATATGAAATACAACTTGGTTTTTGTGTCTTAGTATAGCTATAAATTGTAGAAATACCTGATATAAGTTATCCCAATCACCAAACACATTCACAATTGCCGTCTATTTCACCATTCATTCCTTATTATAGGAAATCCTATAACCGAAATTTTATTGTATCTCTTGTACAAGGGATACCAGAACACCTTGGAAGGTTATAATCATCTCAATTAAAATAGATGACACAAATTCAGAATCCAATGAAGTACGATCTTGAGTCAGGTTTGGTTGAACGCAAGTATGGGCTGCCTTAATCTTCAAAATTCTTCAACCTCCAAATGCAATGTCTGGAATTTCCCTCATGCAGAATCTACAATCATCCCCATATTTATCACACTGTATGATGTATTTTTCATAGATTTATTACTGTATTAAATATATATATTTACTCTCAATATGAAATCTTTTTAGTATGTTTTCAATGAATTTGTACTTGGAAAATACCTTCCAACATATAATGTTTTTTCCAGCTAAGTAAATCTACCCACTAAAACTCCAGAAAACTCAATTTCAAGTGTGATAACATTCGAGTTGAATTCAGAAAAAGTTTCCATTTCTTCTGACCAAGATGTGAAGAGTGGTGGATGATCTATTATGGGTCGAGGCTGCTGTATAACCACTACATTTTTAGAAAAATCCTCCCCAACATCTTCAGCTCCATCCCCATCAGAAATGTTTTCTCCGTATGTTACATCATTAGAAAATTACTTATCGAAAGTCATATTTAGATGTATATACTTGATATCAGCTATTTTTTCCTCTTCTGTATCATAGGGAATATCCTCAATTTCTTGGGATGGACCTTCTTCAACCAATCTTTTAAGTCTACATCATTGTACAATTGGACATTTTTGTTGTAAAATATAAACCTCAACATATAAATCCATCATGGAACCATCTAAATACTAGGAAAATAAAGTTATTTCTTGGACGCAGTGTTGATCACCAGCCAATGGTCAAGCTAGATGCCATAGTTTAGTCAGGAATTGAAAACTAATATAGATAATAGACTTGATCTCTTGATCAGGTCCCAGATTTAAGCAACCACAAATTCATTCTTGACTTTCACTTAGGGTTATACAATCAGGTGTCTTAATTATTGTTGTTGGTTGTGTACAACAAAAATCTCCTTGACCAGTTTGAATAACCTCCCCATAGTAGTAGATACATGAAAACATGATTCTCTATTGAATTTTTTTTGATAAAGATTTCGATAGTGTAAATAATATTGACAGTGACAGTTGACCATACAATCTTTATTATAGTGATATTTTTAAAACATATTTTTATATCCTAATTAATGATACTATTTTTTCATAGTACAATTTTTAATCTTCATAAAGTTATGTTCATTAGTTTATGAAGAAAATATAAATCATCTAAACCATATCCTCTGGGAGTGTCAAATCACGTGTGTAGTAAGGCATGTTGTCATGCACCAATTCCCGACCAAGTCTATCTAAATATGGTGTTTTTGGGTTTTACCACTAGGTACATCTATTCCAGAGCCACATCTACTAGTATCATCTAGATAAGGATTTTATTCCTTAGATAACCACATAATCTTTATGATACCAAAATTTTAGAACCTCTTCTTATATCCTAAAAGATGACAATAATGTTTTGTAGTACAATTTTTAACTTTTCTAAAGGTAAGTTTAGTAGTTTATAAAGAGAATGTGATTCATCCAAAACATATCCATCAAGAGTAACAAACTAGGTGTGAAATAAGTTATGAATAATCTAAATCATGGGAGTAATAAATCATGTGGGAATTTAAGCCTGTTTGTCATCAAGTTTTCTATTTTCACCCTATGTTTATTCTATGTTAATCTAAAGTTAATCAATAGATAATAATTAATTAATTATTAGTTATTCACTATTTAATCATTAAATAATCCTATATAAATATTCCTTAATTAATAATTAATCACTATTTAATCATTAATTCATTAATAGATATCAAATAGCTAATTTATATATAATTATTAGTTAATTAATAGTTAGTCATTAAGTAATTAATAGTTAATAATTATTTAGTCATTAGTTAATAAAATGTTATTTATTAGTTAATTATTATCTAATCATTCTTTAATCATTAGTAAATCATTATTTATTCATTAGTTAATAAATCATTAATAATTAGTTAATCATTAGTTAATCAATCTTTAATCATTAGTTAATTATTAATTAGTTAGTAGTTAATAATTAGTTAATCATTAGGATAACGAGACTGTACCTGAGTGGTAGAGACTCTTGCTTGGCATCCGAAAGACCTAGGATCAAATCTGGGTGGCGGTGAATTTTTGGGGAACTGTAGTAGTTACTGTAGTAGGTACTGTGCGGTATTATAGTAGTTGGAACTACTCATCTAATTTGAGCCTTTGGGCCACTGGTTTGGGACTACGGGTCTTAGGGCCTTTTGGACAACAAAGGTCTTTGAGCCATAGTTCCTTCAGGTCACCACTAGACTTCATCCCACTGGGACTCCGAGCCACAAAGGACCATGAAGTAGGTCGGGAAGACAACACAAGAGCTAACCATAGAAGAGGATTTAGAGCAAGTAACATCCACTAGAGAAGAGATAATCAGATTGGAGTAACGGTAGGATATGACAATTTCCATCAATACCAGACACCGTGCAACTTTGTACAGGGCAATGCTAGCTGATCAATCATATATTTTGGAGAGTTAAGCATCTCCAAAGATGAAGATGCTAGGGAGGGGTAGTTATAAAGTGTAGTCTAGTCTTGGGCCTTCAATGTTCATGTACTGGGCCTTGTGCCTCTGGGTATTCGAGTCATGTATGATCTTTGTGCCTCTTGGATTATGGGTTATCTAAGGGTTCCCCCTCAAACCTTAAAAGGGGGATTATCCAAAAACAAATAAAAAACTAAGGCCTTTGGGCTTTTGATGTTAATCACTAGTTAATCATTTTTTAATCATTCTTTAATCATGAGTTATTAATGAGTTAATCTTTCTTTAATCATTAGTTAATCATTCTTTAATTATTAGTTGAACATTAGTTAATCATTACTTAATCATTAGTTAATCATTTTTAATCATTAGTTAATCAATATTTAATCATTATTTAATCATTATTTAATCATTAGTTAATCATAGGTCAGTCAATATTTAATCATTATTTAATCCTTATTTAATCACTATTTAATCATTAGTTAATCACTTTTTAATCATTAGTTAATCATTATTTAATCATTAGTTAAGAATTATTTAATAATTATTTAATAATTAGTTAATAATTCTTTAATAATTAGTTAATAATCAGTTAATCAGTAGTTATTAAATCATTAATAATTAGTTAATAATTAGTTTATTAATAGTTAATCGATCTTTAATCAATAGTTAATCAATATTTAATCATTAGTTAATCATTCTTTAATCATTAGTTAATTTGTAATAACCCGGTTCTTCCTTTGAGGTACATATCCTTTTTTTCAGTTTGTACTTAAGAAAATGGGGGAAAAGAGGTTGAGGGGCTGGCTGCAAGCCTATTACACAATGTGAATGGGGACTACACGCCATGTACTTATAGGTACATGATGTGTATGTACGGCTACTCACCATGTAATCCCGGTACACATCCATGTAATGGTCAGGACATAAGTTGTACAGACATGGACTGTAGTATCAAGTACATGCCATGTAAATTTTTTATTGATAAAATTGGGTAGTAGCGTCGTTTTTGTAAAAATAAGCATGGTCTCATCTGGGTTCACGAACAACAACGCTGAGGTTCGTTCTCCTTTTCGATTGATCATCTGAACACCAATTCCTTCACTGTCAGTTGCATTTGAACCCGATCGATGAGCTCTTTATTCCTCTCGAGTCATTATTCATGATTTTTTCTCTCAAATAAGTTATTTAATGTTGAGAATTTATCATCATTTTTTATATCTATGTTGTTCTAACTTGAATTAGAGGTTAAGGCTATATGAGGAGAGTTGTAATACAATGAGGTAGGTGGTCTTGTGCCTTTAGATCATTGTAAATTTGTTTATATGTGTTGTAGTTCCATTCACCCATGTTTAGGGGGTATCCTTGAATGGAAATTGACCCTTTTTGTTTCCTAATGATGGCTAGGTCGTGAATTAAATTAAATTAAGAATGTTTGAGCATGTTAGTTTAATTAAGGGACACTCTGTGGGTGAATTCCCTTGTAATGACCATTTATATCCATTTGGCTGAGGATTCCTATGAGGCATGCCTTGTTTTCCCTTATTGGGTTGTTAAGTACGAATTACATTTATAATGGAATTTCAATTTTGGTAAATTTTGATTGATTTGATTAAAGGTTTTGTGATTAGTGATTTACCCTTTTCCCTTGATATACCAATTATCTTTTAATCCTTGTGAAGGTTTAATTCATTTATTTCTTGATATATATGATGCCCAAATGAGTTGTTATATGTTAACCATGTAACAATGTAATTTACATGTGTTGTTTATTATGATGAAATGCTGATATACCAGGCTTGACCTTGATTGATTTGTTATGCCTATGGGCGAGGATTCATTGGGCCTGAGGGAGAGGATTTGGTTATTCCTATGCGAAGAGTTTTCATATGCCTGTAGGCAAGATATTGAGTTGAATATTTAAATGTAATGACTTATGATGCATCTTCCAATCCAAAGCACAAGCTTGGATTCAGTTTTCACTTTACTCGTTTGGATAGCATTCTAAGGTATATATTGAGTATTCTTTATATGAGGGATTGAATGGTTTAGGATGAATCCCGAATGGTATATAATTAAATGTAATTGAATGGTTGAAATAAACATAATGAATGAAAATAGAAAATAAGACTTTTATGATTTTTTACTTTTGAGTACTTCCTAGTTTACTACTTTTCCTTTTTGTACACTCCTTCTTTCATATACTCACTGATAGATAGGCACAGATCTTGGGTGTTTGCCTACTTGGATTTATTTCTCACATCGTATTTGGGTCATGATTTTGGGCCCAAAATATTATATTTTTGTAGGTGTCGATAAGGGAAATCACCCTTTTACTGGCACTTGAGATGCTGTTTAGGAGCCGGAGAGCATATGATCGAGCCAAAGATTGAGATGATTCTTAGTTTTCTTTTGTTTCTTTTAATTTTGAAACATATATTTTTGATTCCTGTAGTGTACCTGTTTGGATATTTTCTTAGAATATAATAATTTGCATCATATTTTGTATGGAATGATGCTTGGTTATTTATCTTATTAGTCTTCCTCTATTTATTTCAGATGTATGATGTTTACTACTTCCAATATTGTATTATTGTTTATTCCACTATGTTACAATCTTCCAATGAGGGCATAGTTTTCCACTATCACACCCTAGGACCTCACTACTAGTAGGTAGCCTCTGGAGTTTGGGGAAATGCACTTGATGCCAAGTGGCCAACCAGGTACGGGACACCAGTTGAGTGGTATCTGGATCTGGGATGTTACAAAGTGGTATTATAGTAGTTTTATTTTTTTGGTTTGTCTTACTATTTGGAAACATTATATAGGGATAGGAAGTAAATGGAGTTTTTTAATTAGGTGTGCCCGGGAGTAGCTACCCCGTGTATAGGGAAAAGCCAAATTACCTCGAATTGAATTGTATATTTTGGATTTTTAGCTATTACAGTTGATTTGATTTCACAATTGGGTGACACACTTGTTTCCTGCTGTTATTGTTGATATAATTGTGGTTTTATTTTGTTGTAACCCGATGAGATGAGGGTATTCCATCTCACGCATCATGTAGGCACTGGTTAGAAATCACATGCCATGCATTTTTCCTTGCCATTTAGAGAGCATTACCGATTGCATGTTGTTTTGATAGATGTTGTCCTAGATATGTATGCCGTTGTGATAGATACCATGATAGATATGCGTATTGTTGTGATGGGTGTATTGGTACGTGTTATGGTTGGATTGGATGGACGCAAAACTTTGATCATTGAGGATTATGGGCCCTCTTGGATCAAAATTTGATGGATTATATTTCAGACATTGGATATAAATTGTGTTGTTATGTGATATATGTAGATGCCAAGCTTTGATTCATGGGGAGTATGGCCCCCCAAAGATTGGAATTTGGCACACTGTTGCTTTATTTTGCAAAAACATGGGTTTGAAGGAAGATTATGAGGCCTATGCTCAGAAACCCAGACAACATGTTGCATGGTCCTATGAAAATATGCCATGTGTTCTTCTGTTCATGAAGAAAAGATATTTTTAATTATACACCGTGTACTGTGAGTACATGCTGTGTGGTTTTTGACCATGTGTTCGACTATGTGAGAGAAAACATGGGATTTTGAGTTTTAATCAGAACACAATGTGTACCTTATGTACACCCCATGTGGTTTTACATAGGTAGACCCGTGTAGCTCTGGCCATGTAAAAGTACAAGGTCAGGAGAGAAGACTTGTGTACACACCATGTGCCCTACTAACACACCGTGCACCTAGGGTGTCTACACGCCAAGGACAGTAAGAGTACACAACCATGTAATAGCTTGAGTGTACATACTATGTATAGTACCTACGAGTCATGTACCTAGGGTGTTTACACTCCCAGTCTGACAGGAGTACATGACCATATAAGGGCTTAAGTGTACCCACCGTGTATGGTTCCTACACACCATGTAATATTCTTTTTTGAACTTTAGAGGCTTTTATTCTCTTGTTTAGTTCTTGTTCTATTGAACTATGTACCTTGATAAATAAGATTCTACTGAGGTGTGTGTGTTGGACTTTATAGAACAATGCCACCATGAAGAACTCTAGTAGTATGAAGAGAGAGTGTAAATGATCATACCCAGAAGGTGGTAGTCCATGGGATACCAGAGGATCATCCAGTCATGCCAGCTATGGCACCGACTGTTATACTGGCTTTAAGTGCTGATGCACAATTACATGAAGGCTTTATGAGGTTTATGAAAACCTTATAGGGAGTACCTTAACCTTCCACGTCTATGGGAGAACTAACACAAGTATTCTAATAGCAGCATCCACCTACATTTTCAGGGGATGGTAGACCACAACCTGCAGAGTTATCACTGGATTCCATGCTTATGATCTTTGAACATCTGGAGATGCCTCCTGAGAGGAGGGTCAAACTCACAACATATATGCTGTGTGATTCGGCTAAGAGGTGGTGGGATGTCACTGCTGGAAAATTAGCCTTTAATAACAGTTTGAAACTATTAGCAAAGGTAGGAAAACCATTGGTATAAAATATTCCAACACTTTTCCAAAACGTTGGCTCTTGAGGCGTAGTGATAGGCTTATGCCAATGGCTCTACAAGAACTATTGGTATATGGCAGTAAAAATCACTTGTTCCAAATGATTTAAGGTAACCATTGGTATAAATCTATACTAATGGTTTCATATTGTTGATTATTCAATCTATCATGCATACTCAAATAGTTTTCAAACTATTTGAATATACCTTTACCAATAGTTTGTTCAAACAGTTGGTAAAGTTTTTCTTTTCAAATATATACCAACGGTTTGAACAAAAAATTGGTAAAGTTATTTTTTTCCAAATATATAGCAATGGGGTTTTTAAACTGTTGGTAAAGGTTTGTTTTCAAATATATACCAACGGTTTTTAAATCATTGGCATAGGATTTCTACTAAAATTGCAGTAACCATGACCTGCCTCCCCCTGTGCACTTGCAGGTAAAACACATACAGATACAAAATAGAATTCATAACTCCCCCTGGGTAACAAATAAAAATACACAACTCCCGCCGTGTCTTCATGGGTAGATCAATGATGAGATGTGGTAGCATAAATAAATAAAATCTGATATAGTGGAAGGATTTTCTCAAGAAAACTTATGGAGATTCTTATGGGGGAAGTCAAGATGTTATAGGGGGATATTTGGATCACCCTTTTTTCAGTGGGGTTTTTAATGCATGTTCCACCACATCATAAGAAATTTATTTGACCCTTTTGGTGGATAAGACATGGGTGTCATTATTCCTTGATATTTTATGAATCATAAATGTAGGTTTGAAGGTTTTCAGTTCAAAACAACCAACACTACACCTTAGTATAAGCTTTTTTGTCTTGGGTGTGTTTCAGGGTAAAATAAGAAAGGTGGAAAATTTTCATGGGCATGGAGTGGTGCTTGAGGTAGGTAACTATGGGAATCAACTTCATAAAACAAACTACACCCATTGGTAATGGAATGAATAAATGATCAGGGATGAGGTTTCACACTATAGGGTTGTCTTATTCAGGCTAGTGTGTTGATGAGCACCACAACCAAGGCTAGGCCATGGTGGTTGTTGTGTTGGTGGTTGTGTGGAAAATGAAATGATACTCCCTTCTTAGGACACATCCATTTGAATATGGATACACATAAAATCATAATGATGGGTCCTTAATGTGAATTTAGTTAAATAATTTTCTCTATTAATTGATTTGGATTACCTCCCAATGATTCCATAAATTTATAGAGAAATTTCCTAATGCTTTAGAGAACCTAGATTCTGACCATGTGTGACCTTACAGTGAGATAAAACCATTGATGTTTGAGAAATGTTCCCATTGTTTTAGAGTAATATGAACCTTGAACTTATTGTAATTTATTTATAGTTCCTTGTATGTTGAATTTCATCCTTCCCCAACAAGAATAAAAAATTTACCATTGATAGTGGTAAACAAAAATTAAGTCTTGGATCTACCCTATGGCATGGATCCTTCTTGAATCTCATTATAGAACATTTTTTATGCCTTGTTGGAACCAATTATAGGATATTACTTCACATGGTTTACTTTGATACCACTATTTAGATTATTATGGATTTTTGAAGATCACTATAGTGAAAACCATAGTGAATCCAACATTTTGAGGTATCCATATCTTATAATGGATCGGTATATGATCTCATGGGATCCCCCTCCCATAGAACAACCACCTCCCACTGCACAACCCCCCCACTCCCACTGCACCCCCTACATCCCCCTCCCACTGCACAACCCCCTACAACCAACCCCCCTAATTGTCATGCTACAACACCCACCTACAACCCCCTCCCACTGCACAACCCCTCTATAGCCAACCCCCTAATTATCATGCTACAACACCCCCATCCTATAGAAAACCCCCCTACAACAACCCCCTATAGCCAAACCCCCCACTGCATAACCCTATTCTATATTATATAATTTTAATATAAATAATCATATATTTTTCTTGATTTCTACACTTAAATTTTAGATACATGGGATGTTCATCAATGTGATTCTATCCAAAATGATTATTTATTAGATTATCCTAAATTATCCAGATATGTGTATTTTCACCTGTATAAATTATATATTCACCTATATGATTTGTTTATGTGAATCTTCACTTAACTACATCATAGAATTTCCTATGTGGTACATTCATCAATGTAAATTTTCATATATGTAGGAAACACATACATTAATCAGGGGTGTGTCATATTTATGCATAATAAATCAAAACTCATTCATCCAATATCCTTTCCTTTTCAAAAACTTCAACACTTACCAAAAATGTTTTGTATTGTTTTATTTCATCCACCATCAATTGTCTTTCCATCCTTTTATTATCAGCTCACCGATCATCAAAACTAACGAATAACACATTATCATGAACTTCTCCGCTTGAGTTATTAAAGCTATAGCCTTACAATTCCTTTTCAATTAAATATATAAGAATCTCAATCATCTTATTGAAAAACATGGACGATTTAACAATCATGTTTCAATGTCTTATCATAAATCCATAATTATCCTCCATTCATCATAATCAACTCTACTAAACACATATTGAAACATTGACATAAACATCAATACATGCTTGGTCACAACGATATCCCCCTTTTAATTTTTTGGAAATACCAATACTCAAGGTCAATATGAGTGGTTGGTTTTATTTTATACCCCCTATTAACTAAGAGAAAATATAGAGGTAAATGCAATAGAATTTTCATCTCTTTTTTTACTTTGATGGAGCTCTCATTCTATTCCCTATTTTCTGGGAGATGGATAATACCACATGGTTTTCTTAAAAAATATCCATTAGTTGATATAATTTAAGTCTACATGGGAAAATATAATTCTAAAAAAAAGAGATATATGACCATGGTTTTATAAACTTACCGTACACTACCATACATGTCTTATAATGCTAAAAAAATTGTTTCTCATATAGGGACTATATAAAATAGTTTTATTTTGAAGTAAAACCTATACATATCATAAAAAACTATTACTATAGTTCATTTTTAAGTTTTAAAACTGCCCAATTTACTCCTATATTGATAAACACCACCCCATAATTAATTGCATTCCATGAAATCATAAAAAAATATTTAGGAGTGATTCTCATATATTAACTATCAATTTTTTGAAATCTATCCAGAAATTCCAGGTACACTGGAAATAATAGATTTACTGCTACATTCTCAAATTTTATCACCCTAAAGGGATGTCATATTCTTCTTCTATTTCATGGTAGTTATTAATCTATATGAAAGATATTCTCTCCACATCTTCCATAATTTATATCCTCGAGAAACTTTTTTACATTATAGAATGAAAATCACTCAACACACTCATTCAATTCTCTACATGATAGATCAAAAATAAAAATTAAAGGTAATGAGGGGGTTCTACTTATTTTTCTAAAAAATCATTTTAGAAGAGTCCCTCAACTCATCTTGAGCCATTCTATTCTTCTAATCACTACATATTAAGTTTTATTTTGGTTATTACTTTACACTTCTTCTTTATAAAAAAATACATTTTTCCACATAAGAATTATAAATCATCAAGTTTCAAATTTTGGATAATCTCTCATCAAATTTAAAATTACCTTATAAATATCCTCACTTTCATTTAGCCATATATGCTTCTTCATATTCCACCAATTGTTGAACCAATTTCAATTTATTATGGAAAGAAATTAGGAAGAATTTCATGATATTCTTATCCTTCTTAGAATATTAATATGAAATACCATTGTTTTTCTTTTGAAACCTCTTCAATTTCATTGTATAGAAAACCTCTCATTCTAACATTTTTATGCATACCTTATCTTTATGGCCTTCCAAACTCCATCGACCCCAAACTTCTCCTAAAATATTTTTTTGTGTACATAACTGTGGTTATGATCTAGTCTTATGTAGTTTTCTATGAGATTTTTTCCTTATATTCTTATTGAAACTCCCTCTTTTTTCCTGCCTATTTCCTAGTAATGACATATTGAACAAATGAGAATAAGTTTTATGTCCATTCATTCCACAAACCCAAAAAAAATATTGAAACATTATCCATCTATATTTTTCCAAGATATATCCATATTTTTGTTGATTCTGTCCAGTTTGATACTAAGAATCACATTTAATAGGGGGTTGTGGCCTCCATGGAATACTCTACCAATCCATTGATATGGATTATTTCCTCTAAAATTTTATTAAGAAACCTTTTACAGGTTTTTTGTGACACATACACTATTAATTATAATTGATCTATCTTGATTATAAAAAGTATAAGATTTTACATAATATTTTAAACCCTTCACCATACCAGATCGAGAAGAATCTCCATTAAATGATACTGATTTATTGAAGTCTTTATTATATTTTTTAAACTCATTTTGTATTATGAAACAGACATCTTGTGTTTCAGTTAAATCTTATTCTTTTGTAGTAAATTTATCTTCAAATCACATTTTATGCCTCTTAAACACATATCGTTCATTCCATATTTCCTAAAATATATAAACATCCCTAATCACAGTAATTCCTCAAATATTTCTACATTTTAATACCAAATTAGATCTTGAAATATCCCAAAAAACATAGAGATACTATCCCTTAAATTGACCTTAAACTCCTATGTAATTACAATACATGGCTAAATTTGTGTAGAGACCCGAAGCTTGGCGTACTTGGACATTGCATTACTTTTGCGGAATACTTAATACATAACAAAAACAAACACACAAGGACCGTAATAGTTTAGTGTCTTGGGAAACTCGGAATATAATCTTCTAATTGTTGTGAATGATCTTCAACATCTCCAATAAAGATCTTCCCCTTTTTTTCTTACCTAAAACCATTCTTTAAATCCTGGGGAAAAGAAAACATGTAAAGGGTGAGATCAAATGCTTAGTAAGGGTAAACATAGATAACATAAAGCAATCCATAAACATTTTAATGCAAAAAATTAAACATAAAATCTAAACATCAAAATCATGAGCAATGACATAAATCTTGGAAGTACATAAGGTATAGATCATAAAGGAACATTAATCAGGATAAACTAGAATGGGAATAAAACATGTAATTGTGGAATCCATTAAGCACATGTAATGATTTCCATAGTAGCCAAGGAATTGATTCCAAGACCATCTTAGTGGAAAAAGTCCCATTCTGTATGGAGTTCACTCCTCGTTCCAGTCCTATAACACATAACCAGTTTAACTTACCGTTCCAGCCATGTCTATCTCATGAGATATAAATCTTTACCCAATGCATTGGAGGTAGATATAGGTCCCACCCATCTCATAATGAAACCATTCTTATGTGTGCCACAAAATCATAAATCATACATCATAGCATAACCCATGTAATAAAAATGTGAATCTTAAACATCATGCCATCATAACATAATCCATATAAGATAAAAGGACATCATAAAAACAATTCCATCATAACATAATCAAATCAATATAAAAATAGGGATAAAATAGAACCCTATATTATCTTAGATGGAAAATAATTTTGATAAAACATTTGAACTCCATTCTTGAGGAAAATATCCTTTCTACTTCAAAAACATTTTTCCTTTCTTCAAATGTCATACAATTTTAAATTAAAAAAATTTGATTAAAAATAAACTTGAAAACTTGTAAAGGAAGATTCATTGAAATAATTTTCTAAAATTCAATTCAAGCTGTATAATTTATAAAAACATTCTTCTCATACTTTGGCCGTAAAATTCAAAAAGTACCTCGTACAAAAAATGATGAAAGATTCCTTTCATATCTTTTACTAAAAACTCACTGAAGGGTAAAATTGGACTTAAAAAATTATAGGAGGATATAAATAATATTACATATTGAGGAAACATGGATGCAGATGATAAATACACCCTATTAAATACCAAATTATAAACAATCTCAGATAAAAAATGAGATTGTGAGATTTTCCCTTACCTTATGTCCAATTTCTTCCATATGTGTCCGAGACTCCTCTTCTTCAACACGCCTCTTTGAAACCTCCTCTTAGGATACTAAAATTGGTCTTTGAAGAATACCAGAACCTCTAATATGTTTCTAGGGAAGTTGATAAGGGAAATGATCATGGGTTGGATGAGCTTGAAGGCTCAAAGGGTGTGAAGAGAAGTGGGAAGGGGTTCCCTTTTTATAAGGGAGGAGAGGTGCACCTTTTGAAATCTTAAAAATATTAATTTATAATAAATCTAACCCCACTTAAAAACCTCAAAAAATGACTCATATTCGAATATTAGATGAGATAGGGTTGTAATCTCATCATCCAATAAAATTTAGACATGTAGGGAATTTATTTTAAACATTATCAACCTGATTTATCATTATTTAATCTATTAAATTTTGTTTGTGGTAATAAGATTCTAAATTCTAAATTGTTATAAATAATTAATTATGTGCAGTGAATTATCCATAATTAGGTAATTTATGACATTTTAGACTATATAAATTTAAATTTATAATTTCTAAATATTTTTGTGATTTTTAAACAATTTAATAATATGTTATTTTTATAAAATAACAATAGTGTCAATTTTGATAGTATTCATTTATTTGAATTTAAATAAAATCCACATAGAGGATATATTCTAAATAAAATATTTAATAGGTTCCTAACATGTCATAGTAATCTCTAAAATTAGTAGAGCACATTAAATAGTTCATATAATATTTATTTTACTATTTGTAAAACCATTTATTTGATATTTCTCTTAATAAAATAATTACTACAACATTTTTGTATAATTATTAAATATAATTATTTATTGCATAAAAATTAAAAATAAAATACTAGGATAAAGATAAATATTATATCTTTCATAAGAATACATTTAGTCGGATTTATATTCTAAAGAACCCAAATTTTAAAATGTTATATTTTTTTAAATTATGAAGGTTACAACTTTGACATCATATAAAATAAAATATTATAAGTGTAATAATCACTTTTATAAGAATCCAAACGATCATATATTCAGTAATTGGATGATTATGGTGTATATATACATTAAAAATAAGTTTTTATCAGGTTTTTGGGCCCTTTAATTTTTATTACTATTTCAATAAAAACAATATTATTGATTTTTTTACTAAATAAATAATTTCTGCATCATTAATGTATTAGCTAATAAGGTAATTAAATAACTCTTAAAAATTACAAATAAATTACCATGATAAATAAAAACATTTTTTATTTCAAATGAGTATTTATAACCGAATTTATATTCTGTATAAACTTATATTAAAAATACTTTAATTATTAAAGTTTGAGTGAGACATATTTCACTTTCCTTTAAATAAAATAAACTAAAGGTCTTAATCACATACAAGTGGGTTCTAATGGATTCCATTTCGACCCAAATATGACTTAGGACGAAATATAATCATCAAATTGTATTAAGACAAGTGTTGGGTAATTTTATAATTTTATTTTTACCCTTAATTACTCGATTTACCTTTAACGATGGTAAATAAAATTTACCGTAGTTACTATTCATAATGCCAAAAAATAAAAAGTAGTCTATTAATATAATTTGGACCCACTAATTCCAAATATGGAATACATTTTTACAAATTCAATACACAGAAGTTGCATAAATTAAATTAAACTTAATCCCGTTGTCGAAAGGAAACAAGTTTTTGTTTAAAACATTGCAAAAGATTGAATTGATTTAACCTACGAATTCAATGTAAAATCAATGCTAATGACATACATTATATTAAATGGTAAAAATATATTCTATTTATACTT
Source organism: Viscum album (assembly GCA_963277665.1). Classification (NCBI taxonomy): domain Eukaryota; kingdom Viridiplantae; phylum Streptophyta; class Magnoliopsida; order Santalales; family Viscaceae; genus Viscum; species Viscum album. The sequence continues at coordinate 1,075,982,043 of OY728145.1, read as the reverse complement.
TAAAACCTTTCAATATTATAATTTAGCCACATAAATTGTTACGATGAAAATGTTGTTTTTAATTAAAATATAGCGTGTTTTTAATATTCATTAAAATATAAAAGTTATCAGAATAATATGAAAAATTTATCCAAGGTAAAATTTTATATCCTGATTCCAAAGAATAATTTTATTTTGTAAAATTGAACTTATAAACATGTAAAAAACTAGATTTAATGTGGGTTCTCCATCAAAAGGTGAAAAGACTGAATTTTTTGAAAAATACTTATTTTACCCGAAAAATTTATTTTATTCTCATACCATGTTCTAGAAAATGAGTAAGATGAATAATAATGTTATAAAATTCAAAATTTTGTAAATACTATTCATAATGGCTAGTTCGTGATAATATTATAACCATATATCATTATTTTGTGAAACCTGGTATTGCGTACAACACACGCTATCGAGGAAGGTCGTGATTGCGTGTAATGCAAGCCAGGTCAGGGTTGCCTGTAGTGAAATACTCCTTTGTTGCAGCGTACAATAGAAGATATGAAAGAAATTAAAAATAATATATCTTATAAAATCTCGGGGTGTTACATTCTACCCCCCTTAAAATGAATTTCTCCCTCAAAATTCGATGGGGTTATAAATCTTTTAATATTCATAGAAATCCACATCGTAAAATGGAATAGGAAAACTTAATTTAAAAAACTAAAGTATTAAACGTAACGATTACCCAAAGTAACTCATCACTGGGTTTCCATATAGAAGAACATAGGTGAAAATATGGATATGGAAGAAAAATCTAACCATCAAGTTCTGATGGACAGTGGTAGAGAACATGGCTATGAAAAAGCCATCAATCACAAAGCCATAAATTTTTGATGATCTAAGGTACGATCTGATTCATCAGATATAAGAGCACTAGGACAACATTTTTGGTTTTCAATATCATTTCCCTAAAGTTGAAAAATTTGAATTAGAATAAATACTTACTTGATTTTGGTAGAATCTCACTGGTGTTCATGCTTTGAACAATTTCCACTTCATCTCTTAAAGAAATGAGGTTGAATTTGTTATTCATGAAGTGTTAGCAGATCATGTGATAGAATTATGGGTCATTCCATCTGTTTCAAACAAAAGGTTATCAAAAGTTATCAAATATACATAAGTCCATCTATGGTGAGGTTAATCATATACGATTCCAAAAATGAACTTATACTTCATCTATCATACCTCTTAATAAAATAAAACTAGTTTCTACTAACCAGAGACTTCCTGTAGGCCAGTGGTAGGCGATAAAGGCCTGTCGCACTTCGGTTGTGGGTTTGATTCTCGAAACCTTGTCCGACGCGATGGGTTGTCACCCGTCCTACGGGTTGTCCTTTTTCTAAAACATAACAAAAAGTTCTAGCCTTAAACAATACTATCTGATCTCTAAATTAATCGATTCCAATCTTTAGGTTTATCCAAAATAATTTTTTCCATTATCATAGTATAAATAAAATTATTACTAGAAAGGTCATCTACAAAGCATTGAATACAATCATTTATCGCCCGTATATCATAAGATATATATATCTTGTTGGTCAAATTCCAAACATTTGAATTCCTTAATCATGTATTCTCTTGAAAAATGAATACCCATTAAACATTTGTGAAAACATGAATGCTGTCAAAAGTTAACTCTTTCCACATACCAAAATCCAAAAATTCTATATACTCAAACCATGATATAACTTTGTCCTTATATCAGTCATGAGCTCATGAATACTGTCAAACATTTCATTTTCTCCTTATCCCTTCATTATGTGCATATCATCTTCTTTCCAAAAATATCTCAATCACTTTCCATGGTTACCGGTACCATAAAATTATTGAAAACCACAATATACCAATACATAAATTTTCCAATATTCCACGACACTATATACAACATTATTTTGGAATCCCATTAAATAAACACTTAATCATTCCACCACATCGTTGTCATATTTTACATCGTCAATAGTGATCGCATGTGACTTTACTTTGTCCTTTTCTTTAAGTGGTTGCTCATGTTGATCATCATTAACACTTGGATTAGGGCATTGATTAGCATAATTCCCCATTTCATTGCACTTGAAGCATTGAAGTGTTGGTGGTGCGTTCTCTACAGTATTTTCTTTATTCACATCATTAGAAACCCTTTTTCCATTACTTCGACACTCAACTGCTCGATGACCTTCTTTTCCACACTTAAAACATTTTCTAGTACATTTTAGGCAATCTCCACCATGCTTCTCTCCACACTTTGAACATAAATAAACATTCGTCTTCTTTTCACCCTAGTTCTGAGATTTCTTCTTGAACTCCATCTTTCATTTCTTGTCCAAACCATGAGATGGATATGTAACACCAACTTCCATTTCTACTTTGATAGCACAAAACACAAATTCTTCATAGCTACTGAAGTCTCTTATAGCTAATTCCCTTCAAAACCTTGGTTTTAAGCCACTGAAGAATCGATCAACTTTACTTTCAAGTTGGATGATAAATCCAGATTCATACCTTACAAGCCTTGTAAAATTTACTTCGTATATACCAACAGATTCATCGTCGTTTTTCTTAAGCTCAAGGAACTCCTTGTCCATCTTTGTTCAAATAATACGAGGTAAGTAATTACTAAAAAACAAGTTCTTTAACTCCTCCCATTCCATGGATTCAATTTCATCTCCGAGCCTTGTATTCTTAATTAGAGTCCACCACTGGTCTGTTTCACCTTCTAAACGGTAAATAGATAGAATGAATTTATCATGTTCCGAAAAAAAAGTATGGAAAAAATCTTTTCAATGGTACTGATCCATTGTTCAGCAACAAGTGGATCGGAAGACCCATTGAAAGAAGGTGGACGTTGCCTCATGAAGGACTCAATAGAATATTGTTCCCTTTTCTGCTCATTCGGATGTCCAGAATGATTCATAGCTTGCATAAGTATAGAAATATGATTTTTCACTCCATCTCCAATAACATTGGTTTGTTCAGGAGGACAATCATTGCATTTTCCATTACATTGATCAACACGGTTCCTTCGGGTTCCATCCATCGTCTAAAACCCAAAAAGAATAGTATGAGAGGAAAAAATCATGCTAGGGAAAACAACATAATAAAGGAGGAGTAACTTTGATATCTAACATATTAGGTTTAATTATAATATCCTTAATGTAATTCTAGGACTATAACCTATACTTATACTTAACCGTAGGGACATCCTTAGACATACCTTAGAAATATCTCTAGGGATCTCACTAAAGTATTCGCGTACTAGTTTCAAAAGGTTAACTAAACTTCCCTTTGATACAAACTGTAGAGACCCGAAGCTTGATGTACATGGAAATTACATTACTTTTTCGGAATACTTAATACATAATAAAAACAGACACACAAGGACCGTAATAGTTTAGTGTCTTTGGAAACTCAGAATATAATCTTCTAATCGTGGTGAAATATATTCAACATCTCTAATAAAGATCTTCCCTTTTTTTCTTACCTAAAACATTTTTTTAAATCCTGGGGAAAAGAAAACATACAAAGGGTGAGTTCAAATGATCAGTAAGGGTAAACATAAAGAATATAAAGCAATCCATAAACATTTGAATGCAAAAACTTGAACATAAAATATAAACATCAAAATCATGAGCAATGACATAAATCTTGGAAGTACATAAGGTATAGATCATAAAGGAACATTAATCATGATAAACTATAATGGGAATAAAAAATGTAATTGTGGAATCCATTAAGCACATGTAATGATTTCCATAATAGCCAAGGCATTGCTACCAAGATCATCTTAGTGGACAAAGTCCCATTCTGTATCGAGTTCACTCCTCATTCCTGTCCTGTAACACTGAACCAGTTTAACTTACCATTCCAGCCATGTCTATCTCATGAGATATAAATCATTACCCAATGCATTGGAGGGAGATATAGGTCCCACCCATATCATAATGAAACCATTCTTATGTGTTCCACAAAATCATAAATCATACATCATAGCATAACCCATGTAATAAAAATGGGAATCTTAAACATCATGCCATCATAACATAATCCATATAAGATAAAAGTACATCATAAAAATAATTCCATCATAACATAATCAAATAAATGTAAAAATAGGGATAGAAACAAAACCCTATATTATCTTAGATGGAAAATAATTTTGATAAAACACTTGAACTCCATTCTTGAGGAAAATATCCTTTCTACTTCAAAAACATTTTTCCTTTCTTAAAATGTCATACAATTTTAAACTAAAAGAAGTTGATTAAAAATAAACTTGAAAACTTGTAAAGGAAGCTTCATGGAAATAATGTTCTAAAATTACATTCAGGCCGTATAAGTTAAAAAAACATTCTTCTCGTACTTTAGCTGGAAAAGTAAAAAAGTACCTCGTATGAAAAACGACAAAGATTCCTTTGATATCTTTTACTAAAAACTCACCGAAGGGTAAAATTGGACTTAAAAAATTGTAGGAGGATATAAATAATATTACATATTGAGGAAAGATGAATGTGGATGATAAATACACCCCAGTAAATACCAACGTATAAACAATCTCGGATAAAAAATGAGATTGTGAGATTTTCCCTTACCTTATGTCCAAAATTCTTCTGTATGTGTCCGAGACTCCTCTTCTTCGACACGCCTCTTTGAAACCTCCTCTTAGGATACTAAAATTGGTCTTTGAAGAAGACCATGACCTCTAGTATGTTTCTAGGGAAGTTGAGATGGGAAATGGGTAGGGTTTGGTCGAGCTTGAAGGCTCAAAGGGTGTGAATAGAAGTGGGAAGGGGTTCCCTTTTTATAAGGGAGGAGAGGGGCACCTTTGGAAATCTTAAAAATATTAATTTATAATAAATCTAACCCCACTTAAAAACCTCAAAAAATGACTCATATTAAAAGATTAGATGAGATATGTTTGTAATATCATCATCCAATAAAATTTCGACATGTAGGGAATTTATTTTAAACATTATCAACTTGATTTATCATTATTTAATCTATTAAATTTTATTTGTGTTAATAAGATTCTAAATTTTAAATTGTTATAAATAATTACTTATGTGCTGTGAATTATCTATAATTAGGTAATTTATGACATTTTAGACTATATAAATTTCAATTTATAATTTCTAAATATTTTTTTGATTTTTAAACAATTTAATAATATGTTCTTTTTATAAAACAACAATAGTGTCAATTTGACAGTATTCATTTATTTGAATTTAAATAAAATCCAAAAAAAAGATATATTCTAAATAAAATATTTAATAGGTTCCTAAAATGTCATATTAATCTATAAAATTAGTGGAGAATATTAAATAGTTAATATAATATTTATTTTACTATTTGTAAAACCATTTATTATATATTTCTCTTAATAAAATAATTACTACAACATTTTTGTATAATAAATAAATATACTTATTTGTTGCATAAAAATTAAAAATAAAATACGAGGATGAAGATAAATCTTATATATTTCATAAGAATATATTTAGTCGGATTTATCTTCTAAAACACCCAAATTTTAAAATGTTATATTTATTAAATTATGAAGGTGACATCTTTGACATCATATAAAATAAAATAATATAAGTGTCATAATCACTTTTATAAGACTCCAAACGGTCATATATTCAGTAATTGGATGATTATGGTGTAGATATACATTACCAATAAGTTTTGATCAGGTTTGTGGGCCTTTTAATATGTATTACAATTTCAATAAAAACAATATTATTGATTGTTTTACTGAATAAATAATTTCTGCATCATTAATGTATAAGCTAATAAGGTAATTAAATAACTCTTAAAAAATACAAATAAATTACCATGATAAATAAAAACCTTTTATATTTAAAATGAGTATTTATAACCGAATTTATATTCTATATAGCCTTATATTAAAAATACGTTAATTATTAAAGTTTGAATGAGACATATTTCACTTTCCTTTAAATAAAATAAACAAAATGTCTTAATCACATCCAAGTGGGTTCTAATAGATTCCATTTCGACCCAAATATGACTTAGGACGAAATATAATCATCCAATTGTTTTAAGACAAATGTTAGGGTAATTTTATAATATTATATTTACCCTTAATTACCCGATTTACCTTTAACTATGGTAAATAAAATTTACCGTAGTTACTATTCATAATGCCAAAAAATAAAAAGTAGTCTATTAATATAATTTGGACCCAATGATTCCAAATATATAATCCATTTTTCCAAATTCAATACATAAAAGTTTCAGAAATTAAATTAAAATTAATCCCGTTGTCGAAAGAAAACAGTTTTTTGTTTAAAACATTGCAAAAGATTGAATTGATTTAACCTACGAATTCAATGTAAAATCAATTATAATGACATACATTATATTAAATGGAAAAATATATATTATATTTATACTTTAAAACCATTAAATATTATAATTTAACCACATAAATTTTTACAATTAAAAAGTTGTTTTTATTTAAAATATAGCGTGTTTTTACTATTCATTAAAATATGAAAGTTATCAGAATAATATGAAAAATTTATCCAAGGTAAAATTTTATATCATGATTCCAAATAATTATTTTATTTTTTAAAATTGAACTTATAAAAATGTCAAAAACTAGATTTAATGTGGGTGCACCATCAAAAGGCGGCAAGACTGCATTTTTTGAAAAATACTTATTTTACCCGAAAAATTTATTTTATTCTCATACCATGTTCTAGAAAATGAGTAAGATGAATAATAATGTTATAAAATTAAAAATGTAGTAAATAATTTTCATAATGGCTAGTTTGTGATAATATTATAACCATATATCGTTGTTTAGTGAAACCCGATATTACGTACAACACACGCTATCGAGGAAGGTCGCGATTGCGTGTAATGCAAGCCAGGTCAGGGTTGTGTGTAGTGCAAAACTCCTTTGTTGCAGCGTAAAATATAAGATATGAAAGAAATTAAAAAGAATATATCTTATAAAATCTCAGGGTGTTACAATTTTTCTATGTCACAACCCTTGTAAAAAATTTTCTACGTCACCAGATCAACTATGTAGAATGTTCTCATATGTGGGATGTTCAGCTACAAGGTTTTTCCAAACCACCTATGTAAATGATTCACCTATATTATGCATCAATATTTATTTTCTCTTGGATATTTAGTATATTTTCAAAAATATTTGGCTCTAGGGATATACACTTAGATACATTATAGATTCCACTTCCATGTACATTTATTTATGTAGTTTTTGAAATGTTATCAAAATTATTACATGAATCTATGATATTAAAATTTTAACTGAAAGTAACTATGCAACACTTTATCCAACTTCCACCCCTTATTAATTTTATCAAGTGACAATATTATTTAGATTATTTGAAGAATAAAATTTATAACTAAATAGTTAAATCATTATACTGGGAGTGTTTATACCTACTTCAGGATTAACCCATATCCGAGATAAACCAAAGGGAATAATTTGGAATATAAACCACATAAAGAGGGGAGGGGTGAATCAGTCACTTATATATTCAGCCACAAAAAATCATCAAGTAAAGTTTTATTATTTATAAATAAAGAAATATAGATAATGTGACCTACCTAATCACACATATATTCCGACACAACAAATCATCAAACATCAAATGTCAGTAATATCAGTAAAAAATGTAACAGATTAATATGTCCCTCATCACCATCACTATCACCACTGTTATCATCAGCCTCATATCCATCCTCATCGTTGTCCCCATAATCATCCCCACCCTCCTCCATGCCCTCCTCCTTTACCTCACACTCTACCTCGGTCTCCTCCTCGCCCTACACCTCACCATCCTCCTCCAAATCGGCCTCCTCCTCACCCTCCTCCTCCGCCTCAACCTCCTCCTTGCCATCGTCATCCCTAGGAATGAAATCGTGTCAACTACTACTAGAACTTCCACTTGGTTCACTATATGTAGAATGCAACGAACACATATATTCATAACAAGCTGTGCTGGCCTTTAGTGGAAGTGTTGGACGTAAAAATTCCACCAGTTTCATAAATGTAGTGTTTTACCTAGAAGATTGTTCTTCCATATCTATGGCCTGTTCTTCAGCCTGTTCAGCCTATACCTTAACCTTCTGGAACTTTCTGGCACTAAAACTCGTACTTGAAGAGGGCCAATACCTCATCAGGACTATAATCTTCCCAGGTTGGCAACGTACTCTGCCAGGGTGCTCATCTCCCAATAGCTAATGTAAGTGATCATTTGAACCAAAATTATCCAGTTCATGGGAATCAAGGGCCTCTAAAGCATCATGTTACAAATATAAATAGATTATTATGTTAAAAAATAGATATTAAAATTTTAAATCAATAAATTAAAACTTACAATCTACTGTTGAATTGGTTCGTTAACCACACTTCCATCTTTTTTCCTTCTACTCGAGGAAAATAGTTTTTCTCGAGGCACACATCCATAAATATTCAATACATTCCTCTAAAATTAAATAGAATATAGGAAACCATAATTAAAAATATGTTACCAATAATTAATTTTATAATTAAAATTATATTAAAACTTTAGAAATCGAATAAATTATGGAGGAAACAATAGAAATTGAAAGTCATAAATAAAAATTATAAACAACTACTGTACCTTCTTCCACTCATGATCTGACACCGTAGTATGACAAAATGTGTGGAGGAGTTTTTTAGCATAAATGTTTTTTTATTTCTTCCAAATAATTCCTAAATAAAATTCAATAATAAAAAATATATTATTAATGAAAAACATGAAAATTTTCATTTAAATACCTCAATTGTGATTAATACCTTAAATTGGATAGTCTTCCAATGAGTAATCATATGTCAATACTGTTATATCGGAAAATCATCTACAACCTGTATAATCTCTAACTCTGTTCTAACTCTAGAATTCCAACGAATATACAACTCATGCTTATAGCTCTTCAAATCTCACCCAACTCCATTAGACATGCTGGCTATGCACCCTCACCATTAAGAAAATTAAACTGAAGTTGACACTAAAATATTAATTCATATAAATAAAAAAAATAATATATTTCATTAAATACAATATATTTTTACCCATATCTATGCTCAATAATTATCCTTGACTTCATTTGGAAACTGTCATCATAAGAGCAGGATGATGGGAATCATGTTAGAGTATTAGGAAAGCATTACAAAAAACTCTAACATTGCAGCCCAATCATTTGATTGTCTTCATTTTAGTCCACTATCAACTACGTGCGGTGGTTCCACATCTCACACATGATTGTACGCCCCTCCCCCACCTCATATAATTAGATATATCTATTATGAAATAAAAACAATTATTTTATCAATACATGTTATAATGAAAATAAATAATGGTACAAAAAATTTGTTAGGGTTCTATAAATATACCTGCGGTAGTTTGATCAATGGACGTCGCTGGATCCGCGGAAACTGATGTAACACCCTGTAAAGGTGCAGTGGGTCCTAGTACATGCTCTGTAGGGACATGCTGTGGTGGTTCAAGAGTCAAATAAGATGGAATATAGAATCTCGGAGAGAAGGAAGTAGAAGTAAAAGAAGATGGCACAGATGGCTGGCCGAATACATGATATGGATGGGGAGTGGGAATCATCATTAGATATGTTAAAAATGGGTGAGGAGACTCAGATGTAATGGGTGGTGAAAACATGGGAGGCCAAAATATCCCATGTCTCCCTAATGACACACAGATATCAGAATTCAGGATAGATGGTATATCATTGGGAGGGGTAGGGTATAATCGGGTACGATGACCAGATCGCCTAGCTCTCATACCACCCCCCTTGTACCACCAACCTGAGTATTGGGACCACTACTAGGATGATCATCAAATAATGATTGCCTAATAGGTGGATCCTGAAAAAACTTTTAAAACAAAATTAATCACATGACGTTATATATTATTTAATTTATATATATTTGAAATAAAATACTCACTACAGGCACTAGTGGTGGAATTACCATCTTAACCAAGCAACAATTGTTGTCCATCATTTTTTTCATCGCCTCTCTTCAATTAGTTGCATTTACTGCATTTGAAAACAAATATGGATGTAATTAGAAAAGGATAACTAATTTGTAACCGAAAAAACAAAATATACGAGAGTGAGTAGGGGGATTCATGGATAATTTAACAATCCATTCTTTTAGGTGAGCTTGAATAGATATATAATGAATTAAATAAATCATATAAGATATAATAAAGAAATTTAATTTTGAGTAGGATAGTTATTTACTAATCTGAAACTAGTACATTGTGCTCTTCTACTAATTTATTAATTGTTTGAATTTTATTTTTTTTTGATTTCCACTCTGGGGAAGTCACTAAAAGATCTGGGTCACTTAATTTTCTCTAGTTGGCTATCATTGGTACATACATGTTGTATAGAGGCTCGATGATGGGAAAGGCTAGAGGATTAAATCCTCTTTTTTAGGTTTAGTGTACATATTTTTATCCATTGAAGGAAAAAATACATTCTATTGTTAGCTAATACTTTACAAGAATAAAGTGTTGGTTCCTTTTGTTTAGGTTCTTCTAGGCACTCAAAACCTTAGCACAAAAAATTCTGGAAACTCAAAAACTATCTATGGAATTCATTTTACTACAATAATTTAGAAAATAATATAGATATGTTATCCTTAGGGTATATAAAAAATAATAAATCTTTCCAACAAAAAACAAATAATTTCATGAAAATTTCTACACCAAAAGAAATATGCCTCTTCTTCTATTGAAGAAGAGTAAAAAACATTGACCAATGTTGATAATTCATTAATGTTTTTGTAAATGGGTGTAATCATAATAATATTATAAGAGAAATCCAAGAAAATAATATGAGTAAAGACTTAGTGAAAAGAATTTCATGAATCCATGTGGTGAATCTAGGATATCTAAGTCAGTTTTCAGGGAATGATTGATAATTGTTTCATAAATTTATAAAAATAATGGAAATAGAGGAAGAACATGAGAATGAAAGACACATATGTAAATAAATGTTTTCACATGAAGATTCATAATTTAATGACAGGTAGTTAAAAATGATAACCAAAAGAATTCTGAAGTATAGTGTTATAATTGGGATAACATGACTCTTCAAAAACCACATCTCTATAGATTATATAATTTTGTTATCTGGTTTTATCAAATCAAAACTTATAACCTCCCCTTTAGGGTACCAAAAAAAGTACACTTGAGATCACAAGGTTCAAGTTTATTAGTCTTTAATTGGGCATATACAGTACACCTAAATACTCTTTGGTAATTATAAGAAGTAAATTTTGTTATTTCACAGTTACTCTAGAAATTTAAACTGATTGGAAGAGGATGGTCACCAATATATAAGGTAAACTACCATGGTAGAAGCCTCTTCCCATAAATATTTGGCCAAACCTGGGCATGGAATCATGCTTCATACTCACTAAAGGATAATCTATTTATATGATCAGTAATTCCATTCTATTGGGAGGGGGGTCCCTCTAACAGTCTGATGCCTTGTAATTCCCTAAAATATAAAGAACAAAATAAAATCAGTGTATAGGGGTTCTAATTCATTATTGGTTATCATTTTTTTAATTTTATTTCCTTCCTGATTTTCAAAAATGATTTTTCAGGTTTTGAATATTTCAAAAGCATCATATTTTTTTCATTAGTATGTAAATACAAACCTTTATAGATAAGTCATCAATAAAGGTAAAAAAATAGAAGTATCCACCAGGATATGTAATCTTAGATGGTCCCCATAAATTAGAACAAATGTACTCCAAGGGAAAACTAGATTTGAAGGAAGGCCTATTGAGACTGACTCTCTTAGCTTTACCCATTACACAATATTCATAAAAAGTAAGGTTACTTTGTGTAATTTTGGTTAACAAACCTTATATACAAAGCTTCTCAAGACCCTTGGAGCTTACATTACCCAATCTTATATTCCATAATAAAGTATTAACAATATTAGACACATATAGACTACATAACTATCTAGAATGCGTCAAACCATTCAATAAATACAGTCTATTGTCAATAAAACCCTTAATTACAGTAAAACCCTTTTGTTCAATAATTCCTAAGGATATCAAGTTTCGATGGAGGTCAGGAACCCACATAACATATTAAAAAGTAATCATATATTGATCATCTAGTTTTATTAAAACAGAAACTCTTCTCAGGACATGACACCACATATTATTTCCTAAAATAACATCTCCCTCGACTCATGAAACAACCCTTTGGTTTCTAACAATCCCCCTTATGTTTGGGAGCTAATTCTTACAAATATTATTTCTAGATAGTTCTTGGAAAATATAGATTAATTAGGTTTGTGTATCTATTCTATAATCCTTAGTTTTTCAAAAATTGGTTGAAATACTAAGTGTAAAAAATTAATTTCATTAATGAAATTAAAATAATAAATTATGGTTTGATGATGCTTTAGGTTAGTGATTGATATGAAGTTTTGGATCAAGAATATGTGAGAAGATCTATCCATGGAGAATCAAGAATACCAAATAATTTATTAGGAGAAAAAATTATTTTTTATGATATTTTATTATTATTTTAAGTGTTAGATAAGGACTTCAGATTAGATAAAGAGGTTCTTATTTGATATAGTGTAAAAGTCTACAAATTCTTTGTTGAAATAGATTTATATGAAAAGGTAACTTCCATAAGGTTCATTTCTAGATGTTATTTTTGAAGTAACACAGTTGAGGTAAAAATGAAATTTTTACTAAGTTTCACCAGTCTATTAAAATCACGGAACATTGATTCTGAGGCTTTATTTCACTCAACAACCAAGAGAGAGAGCATATAGAATTACGCCTCGAGAAAATTCAGAAAGGTATATATTATGAATGAATAAAACCTTAAGATAATTTTAAATGATGATATAAACATATGAACAAGGATAATATATTTACCAGATTCATAAGGGGTAAATAACTTATCAAAATTAAGGATGAAATTAATTTCTTTAGCCCAGGTGGATGATGCAGGTTTCTGTACATGTTTTTCAGAAGAAGAAAAACCATCTTGTTCATTATTTGGGGAAATGTTAAAGTGAGGTATTAGAGTTATACTAATTTTATACATGTTTAATAGAGCATTTAAATGTTCATGAAGTTAGAAATGTTGGTTTCTTAGGTTTGAATACAATTTAATTCTAAATTAGGAAATGCAACTCAAATAAAATTAAAACCAATAAACATTGAAAATTCACATTAACGTCAAGTCGGATACAACATATTTGTAATCAATATTAAATCAATTTGAATATTACTAACCTCAACAACCCAAGTCGAGCTAAACCAAAATAATTGAGAACATGGATGCATGATTTATATTTTTCCCACAACAACTTTTGGTTCACAATCAACTCTGACAATTGAGCAATTAGAGTCATCATAAGTAATAAATGGATTGGTTCTAATGGAAGTAGGGATGGTGTCAATTACATCATCACCATCATCAAAAACATGTCTTGTAATTACCTCAATAATGACACCAAATTAGGTTGAAGATGATATTTGAAATAAAAAACATGTTTCATCGTTGATGCCAATACACATGGTTCATTGGTAGAAATAGTGTGATCCATTTCAATAACTCAAAATCAAAAATCATTAATAATGGTGCCATGCATCGTCATCAAATCAAAACAAAAACATTTCATCATTTTTACTCAACCATGAGAGTAATAATCCAATATTATTATTTTCTCAATGACTCCATAATAAGATACATTTTCAAAACAAGGTCTAATATCTGATGCACTCGCATAACAGTTTGTTGTGGAAGTTAAAATAACACCATCATGTTCTATTTTCATGTTCTTTTCTCATTCAGTGGTAATAAATCTGTACCCATTGATCACAATTGATTTACATTAACAAAACAAAATATTAAGACAAAAATCCAAAGATCTTATTTCCTCAGAAATAGAGTCTGCAGGCAAAATCGATACCTGAAATATAAAAAAATATTAAATTTAATTAAATATTGATTCTATATATTTATCACAAAAATATTTCTACTTTCAATTTAAACCAATTAGAAAACTCTTTGCTATGTAAAGTCTCTCTCCTTCTCAAATATAAACAACGATGATTTCTATTTATCATTTCTTTATTTAACCTGTAGATAAAAATAGAAATAGTTTAATATATATGTAAAATTACAAGAGAGGAGATAAGATATAAATGTTAAATTTACTTACTTTATGTAGACATCGAACAAGTCACAGTTGAAAAACATTGTGTGATGTGCCATCTCCCACTCTTCAAGACATAATGTGATTAATGTATATGATCCAGGAATTCCTATTGTTTGAGGAAGTGATGGAAAACTGGGTTCAATTTCCTTATACTGTTATTCTTCATTTCTTATTGGTTTGTTCATTCTCATAGTAAGATCATACAAATACATTGAGCAGAAATCCATACATTCTTGATCCAAATAACCATTCATGATAGAACCTTGGGGGTGATTCCTGTTCTAGACATAATATTTCAATGTGTACATATTTCTTTCAGTTGGATACATCCAATAGAAAGCAACAAGCACTCCAAGAAGTATTTTGGTTGGAAGATGGATAGTCAGATGCATCATGCATGTAAAAAATGATGGAGAAAATATTTTCTCTAACTCACCCAAAATTAATGGTGTCTCTGCCAGAATTTTTCTCTAGAAAGACTTGGACAACTTCTTAGCACAAATATGTCTAAACAAATGGTAAAACCAAATAACTAACACCCTTACATTATTGGAAAAAAGATGATGGATTACTATTGGAATCAACTCACACTGAAGGACATGATAATCACGAGTCTTCAAATATTTCAGCTTCAAATCTCTTCTACTGACCCGTTTTGATATATTTCTTGAATATCCATCAGGAAATTTAATAGTCTCTAGTACTTCTAGAATTTTTTTTCTACAGGTGTAATCACATAAGAAGCACATGGAACTTGCCATTGATTTTCAATGATACACATAGGATGTAATTCTGGTTTGATTCCCCAATCCACAAAGTCATGTTGAGATCACAAATCATCTTTTGTCTTTCCCTTGAAATTTAGAATAATCGAAATCAACATTTCAAATATATTCTTTTTAATGTGGATTACGTCTAAGAAATGATGTAACAAATTGGTTGACCAATACAACAACTCCAAGAAGATACTCCTCTTCTTCCAGTTGTAAAAGGTATCATTGGAAACATTCTTTATCTTTCTAGATAACATTTGCCCCTTCTCGAATGAAAAAATGAATTCTTTAAATTCATTAAGCACATCTGTTCCAAAAATTAGCTAAGGTAGATCATCAGTCTCCATAATATTGTCAAGTCTTTGACGATTGTTTCTATATGGATGGTCCATTGGAAAGAATCGTCTATGTCCCATAAAACTAAAACTACGACGATATTTCAGTATTCTGGATTGAGTATTCTTCATTCAAATAGGACATGACATTTTTCCCTTTGTGCTCTATCCAGACATCATTTCATAAGCAGGAAAATCATTGATCATCCATATAAGCGTAGCACGCATATGAAATATGTATTTTTAACATGCATCGTATGTGAAAACACCCACATCCCAAAGACTTTTCAACACTTTTATTAATGGTTTCATGTATACATCTATATCATTTCTAAGATCATAAGGGACAAATATAAGTATACTCATAAAAGTGAAAGGTTTTTTCATACACAACCATGGAGGAAGGTTATAAATGTGTATAAAAACTGACCATGTGTTGTGCGAAGTAAGCATCTGTCCAAATATATTAAAACCATGACATGAAATACCCAACCTCACATTACGCACGTCATCTGCAAAATTAGGATATCGATAATCAAATATTTTCTATTCAAATCCATCTGCAGGGTGAACCAACTATTCATTATGTTGAGGCAATAAGGTTTCTTTATGACTTTTCTATTCCTTTATGTTTTGAAAATCTCAAACACTCTTTTCCAAGGAAAAATTTATTTCCTCTGAGATTTATCTTAATAAGGAAAATTTTCCTTCCTTTAGAAATTTTATCCTTACCATTGTTTTCATTGTTCATATTATAGTTTCACTAAATCTATGAAATTTTATTTCCTTTATGATTTATCTTAATAACGACAATTTTCCTTCCCCAAGGAAATTTTCTCCTTACCTTTGTTTTCATTGGTCATGTTATAGTTTCTCTAAATATAACTCATTTTATTCCTAAGTGTAAATTTTGGTTTCATATCTAAAACCTCAGAATTCTATAAATACTTAGATATAGACTATTCTGTTTTCAATATCTGAATTAAGACTCTGAATTCTCTGAAATTCAAACTCTAAATTCTCTGAAATTCAGACTCCCATTTCTATGAAATTTAGACTCCAAATTCTATGAAATTCAGACTCCAAATTCTCTGAAATTCAGATTCCGAATTCTCTGAAATTCAGACTTTGAGTTATCTGAAATTCAGACTCTGAATTCCTCACAATTCAGACTCTGAATTCCTCAGAATTTAGACTCCAAATTTCTCGGAATTCGGACTCTGAATTCAGCCAAAGTTAAACTCTGAATTCCTAAGAATTTAGACCCAGAATTCCTTAGAATTCAGACATTGAATTCCTCAAAATTCAGATTTTAAATCCCTTGAAAAATGGAATTAGAATATCCATGATTTATAGTCTCCAAGTGTTCATTTTCTTGGACTCTAAACTTTATTTTTCCTTAGACTCCAAAAAGTGGATTTGGATAAGCAACCATATTTTGATCATACTTGTTATAGTTATGAAATAATGTCGTAAAATCGGTTACTAACAAACCGTTGTTTGAGTGAGATGTGTATAGGTCCCTCTGAGATTCAAGGAAAAATATGACTGTTGGAGGAGGGAGTCGACCATTGGAGAATTGCCAATAAATAAGAGCTAATTTGAACGAGCTCAAAACTTTTATGAATGTTGATCACTCTAGAGATTTCATGCTACTGAAGTGATTTATAGAGAGAGATACTCTTATGCTTTGTGCATACTGAACATCTTGTTTAACTTTCTTCATGCGACTATGATTATTTCTAAGTACAATCGAGGGCTTCTATGGATAGAAAGACAGAGGTGCCGACTACCTTAAAGTTCGAGGACTTCCTTGTTTTGGAAGACATAGGTGCCGACTACCTTGAAGTTTTAAGGTTTACAGGGATAGCAAAACAGATTCCAATATTCCTATAGAGGGCTTACCCTATTGTTGGTAAGACAGACTTTCTTGAAAGTATAAATCAAGGAACCTTTATCCATGGTTGTTGGATACCCTACTCTTTGGGTCAAAATATTTCATACTTGTTACTTTTTTTATTTCATGTTTATTTTCCTCTACATTTTTGATTAATAAGGAATGTATAACTATCTTATACTTTCTTGTATTTGTATACTCCGATTAGTAAGATTTTATATGCTTTAAGGTAGAATCCTTTCCTTGTAAAATTTTCTTAAGTTTCATTTCTGGAACTATATTTTTGGACCTAGAATGTTTTTAGAACTAATAGGTCTTATGAATTTACCTTGTTTAACTTTGTTAAACATAGTTTTCTTTAAGGTTAAAATTTAATGTTTTTAAACATACAATTCACACCCCTCTTGTATATTGAGCATCTACATCACATTTTAATCCTACATTTGGTGTTAGAGGAGGTCTCTAAAATACTTATATTCACATATAAGTTTTCCTTTCCCATGTTTTCATTGTTTTAAATTTTTCCTTAGGAAATTTTCCCTTGTTTAAAAACTTTTTCTATTAACAAGTTTGTGTGGAATGATATTTTCTATTAGATGGAATGAATAAATTTTTGTTTGATTGATAATCTAAAACCTACTAGACCAGTTATATTTGATGAGAATGATTATGAATATTAGAGAGATCATATGAAGACGTTTGTTATTAATACTGTAGTGGACAATTTTTTTATTCTTACTGAAGATTACAAGATTCCTAATAATGAAGTTAGAACTTTTAATAATCAAGAAAAGTTAGCATATCATCCAAACTAAAAGGTATGAAATACTTTGTTGTGTTCCATGACCAGGAATATATATAGTCATATTTCTTCTTGTGAAGCTACTAATTATATCTAGAATAAATTGGAGGTTACTCATTTTGGTACATCTAAGGTTATAGAAACAAAAATTGTTATGCTTAGAGCAGAATATCATGGATTTCTATTTCCGTACGGAGAACTAGTTTTCAAGGTACAACAAAAATTTATGACTATCGTTAACAGTTTACAATTAATGGGTGAAAAAGGTCCTGATGATGAGGAACTTGTGGAAAAGATTATAGATATCATGCTTAATGAGTGGGAATCTAAGAGAAAAGCTATTGATGAGAATAGAAAAGTATCTCAAATTACTCTTGATGAACTTTTTGGAAATCTTCTTCAACATGAGACATGAATGAAAAGAGATGCTGATATGAATAAGAAGAAGAATGGAAATGGAAGTGTAGCTTTTACTACTACTAAAGGCAAGACTCCTGAAAGGGTTACTAGATCTAAGTCTAATAAAGGTACTATTCTATCTGAATCAAGTGAAAGTGAAAATTATGAGAATGAACTAGATAATCTTGCTCGAAGGATGAAAAAGATAGTTGAGAATAAATAATTTTAGTATAGATATAATAAGAAAGAGATAAAGGACAAGAAAGATTCAGAAGTCACTTGTCATGAATGAAAAATAGCAGGGCATATAAGTCCAAATTTTCCTATTCTTAAGAAAAAGGATAGAAAAGAAAATCATTCCGATAGGAATATAAAGAATTACTACAAGGCTAAAGATAATAATGTTCTGAAAGCTAATGACACATGGAGTTCCAGTGGTGGAGACTCTTCTGATGAATCTTCAGAGTATGAATCTTCTGGTCAAAAGAATCTTGGTTTACTAGCAAAACTACCTATTGAAAATCATTGTCTTATGGATAAGGTACAAAATGCTGAATATATCACCAATGTATCATTAAATTAAAATTATAGTGATTATAAATACTATGAGTCTTAGAATGAATAATCTTCTTCTGATGAAGATAATACATTACCTACTTATGAATAATTTTCTAGGTTTTCTAAACTTTTTGAGAATGAAAAATCTAAACTCAAGAAAAAGATTGATAAAACAAATTCTATAATCTCTATTCTTACTGAAGAAGTATCAAATATTTCTAAAGATCTTGATAAGAAAATTTTTGATTTTGAAAGTATTTCCAAAAATCTAGAGGAAGTTAATTCTAAGAAGAACAAAATTTCTAAGGATATTGAAAACGTAATTTCTAAGAAAAAAAAATTAGAAACTAACTATAGTTTTAAAACTAATGTTTTTGAGGATAAAAAATTGGTTATTAAACTAAAGTCTAAAATTTTTTCCTTGAGGAAGTGTTTGTCAAACTTTACTTTTGGTAAGGAAAACTTTGACAAGATGTATTCTCAAATACGACCTCTAAGGAATAGTTCTATATTTGGTTATACCCATTCTAAAACTATTTTTAGTAATAATTATATTGTTCCTCAAATTGCTCCATTCTGAACTAAATTTCAGTGTGGTGGACATTGGGTGAAAAATTTTTCTTAAAAAAAACTCAATCTCTATAATTTCATAAACCTTATTTTTCTACGAAAATGTGTGTACCTAAAATTTTTCTTTCAGAAATTTCCAGATCCATGAAAGTTTGGGTTCCGAAAATCTAACTCTGTTATTTTAAAGAAAATAAAGATAGTACCAATATCAATATATGGTACATGGATAGTGGATATTCCTGACATATGACTAGTAACAAAAACTTCTTTGAAAATATTATCAAGATTAAAGGAGGAAAATTAACTTTTAGAAATAATGCTCAGGGAGAAATTATTGGTATATGTAACATTATTCTTCTTAGAAA
The DNA here is from genome assembly GCA_963277665.1 of Viscum album. Lineage (NCBI taxonomy): Eukaryota > Viridiplantae > Streptophyta > Magnoliopsida > Santalales > Viscaceae > Viscum > Viscum album. Next base: position 1,075,962,058 of record OY728145.1, on the reverse strand, counting down.
AACTTTGATTTAAAATGTTTTATTTGTTAAAGGTATTAATCAAAACCTCATTATCATAAGTTAATTATTTTATTAAGGTTACCATGTGAATTTTAGGAATGATAAGTGCTTAGTACACAATTCCAAGGAAGAATTTATTCTTTCTGCCCATAGGCAAGAGAATGTATACACAATAAACTTAGAAGACCTTAGGATCCCAGACTTACCTTTTCTAAGTGAAATGGAAGACCAATCTTGGTTATGGAATAGAAGTTTAAGACACTATAGCCTTAGGAACTTATGTAAACTCTATAAGAAAAGACTAGTTAAGGATCTGCCTGAGCTTAGATTTGATTCTTCAAAAGTCAGTGATCATTTTATATATGGAAAGAAACATAAATCAAGTTTTAAATCAATTGGTGAAGTATTGACTAATGATGAATTATAGTTGGTGCATATGGATCATTTTAGACCAAAAAAACTGGAAGCATTGGATGCAAATATCATGTATTTGTTCTATTTGATGATTACAATATGTTTACATGGGTCTATTTTCTAGTAAAGAAATATGAAGCTTTTTCTTATTTCAAAAGTTTTAGAGCTCAAGTTAAAAATGAAAAAAACCTATCATTGACAACTATTCATAGTGATCATGAAGGAGAATTTAAAAATTCTAATTTTGAAACTTTTTGTAGTAGAAAAAGAATTACCCATAACTTATCCGCACCAAGAACTCCTAAAAAATGGTGTTGTTGAAAGAAGAAATTGAATTCTTCAAGAGATAACAAGAACCATGTTGAGTGAATATTCTATAGCTAAACACTTTTGGTCTGAATCTATAAGCACTGCTTATTATACTATAAATTGAGTTTTGGTTAGACCCTTTCTTAATAAAACACCTTATGAGGTATAGAATGGTAGAAAACCTAGACTTTCCTACTTCAAGTTATTTGGTTGAAAAGTATTCATTCTGAATACTAAAGATAATTTACATAAATTCTCACCAAAATATAATGAAGGAATATTCCTAAGCTACTCCACAACTTCTAAGGCTTATAGAGTTTTCAATAAAAACACTTTTACTGTTGAAGAAATAGTACATGTTAAATTTGATGAAACTGATCCCTTTATTTTTAAACAACCTCAACCTACATCTTCAGATGTGTTTTCAAAAAGATATTATCAACCCTTGATGGAAAATCCTTATGATAAGGAAAATTTCAAGAAAATATTTCTGAATTATTTACCCCAGAAGACTTCTGACCATATGTTTATTAATAGGTTTTACAAAACCCAAATTAGTTATTTCTTAAGAATCATCCCAGTGATAGTATCATTGGTGATTTAAATCAACCTGTATGGACTAGAAGTTCCTTAAGAAATGAATTATAACATCTAGAATTATTTTACCAATTAGAACAAAAAAGAACTAATGAAGCTTTAGGTGATGATGATTGGATTAAATCCATGAAAGATGAGCTAAATGAATTCAAAAGGAATAAAGTCTAGACCTTGGTTGAAAGACCTAAGGAAAATTCTATTATTGGAGTAAAATGAGTCTTTTGTAATAAATGTGATGAAAATGGAATCGTTGTAAGAAATAAGGATAGAGTAGTTACTAAAGTCTACAATCAATAAGAAGGAATATACAATGAAGAAACCTATTCTCTAGTATCTAGACTTGAATCTATTCGTATTTTAATTTCCTTTGCAGCATTATTTAATTTCAAACTTTTTCAAATGGATGTTAAATTTGATTTCCTTAATAGTTATGTTCAGAAGGAAGTTTTTGTTGAACAAACTCCTGGTTTGGAAGATACAAAACATCCTGAACATGTTTTAAAACTTACCAAATCTTTATATGGACTTAATCAAGCTCCTAAAGACTGGTATGATAAACTTACAAGATTTTTGTTACAAAACAATTATGTTAAGGGAAATGCTGATCCAAACCTTTTTATAAATAAATATAATAAAATTTTTCTGATTGTTAAAATTTATGTTGATTAAATTATATTTGGTTCAACTCAGAAATCTTTAACCGATTATTTTGCGGATCTAATGAAAAATGAGATTGAAATGAGTATGATGGGTGAGTTAACTTTTTTATTAGGTTTTAAAATTTTTCAAAAACTAGAAGGAACTTATATATATCAACATAAGTATATTAAATATCTTCTTAAAAAGTATTGATATGAAAATACTAAAAGTATAAGTACTCCCATTGGTACATCAAATTCACTTGATCTTGACGAAGCTGGGAAACCAGTAGATCAATCATCATTTATAGGTATAATAGGAATTCTACTATACTTAATAGCTAGACGTCCAAACCTAATGTTTTTAGTATGCTTATGTGAAGTGCCCAGATCAGTGTGAATCACTGAGAGGGGGAGGGGGTGAATCAGTGATCCCTTAAAACTTTTTACTAATTGATTCCTTATCAATTAAACCTCTATGGCTGGTTAAATCCTCGATCCACTCTTCTTGTATCTCTCACCTTTCCTCGAATGATGCAGTAAATATAAAGGCACAAGACACAAGGATTTACAAGGTTCGGCACCAAAGGCCTACGTCCTTGCCATGTTGGTTATACGCCCCAACATGGTTTCTCCATTATAACCTGTTAAAATTACAATGGTCGATACAGAGTCCCACTGTATCTCTCCTGAGTCCCACAGGAGGGTCTTTATACTGCGTCCCACAGTGTTACCAGAGTCCCACTGGCCTGCTCCAGAATCCCACTGAAGACTTCTTCTCCCTGAGTCCCACAGGGTCTTCTCTTGGCTCCTCGAGTCGCATGAGTAGCTCTTCTTATGTTCAAGCTCTTCAAGTATCCTCAGCAGCCTAGGATAAAGGCTGCTGGCCTTGCTCTTCTTCTGATCACTTGTAGTGAACATGTCTTCTCCTCTTGCTCAGGATTTATCTCCTTCTTCTAAGGATGACCTGGCCTCTCTCCAATTACTGAATACTCAGACAATTGATGTCTTTAAATTCAGTCTGGTCCAGTCTCAGTTCAGTTCAACTTCATGCACTGAGTGCATGGAAACTCTGATTCTTCAAGATCTTCTGGTCTTGGACTTCTCAATTGCACACAGCCTAATTTAGCTTTGTTCACGTGTGCACGTGCATGCATGCATGCATGCACTCCCCTTCTCTTTCTTTGGTGTGATAAACCCTCAAAGGGTGTAAACACTTTCAGCACACACACCTTCCTTGAACTTCACACACTTAATTCAATTTGTTTACACACACTTAATGTGTGTTATACTTTAGTGTGAGAGTCTTCCACTTCTTCCTTCTTCTAAGTGTGTTCACTATCACTTAGTTCACACACACTAGGTTCGGCCATCATTTGTTCTTATTTTCCCACACACATTCAAAGTGTTCTTCTTTGTCTTTGGCCTTCTCTTAACTTCTTGCACACATACACAAGGTGTGCTCTTCCACTTTGCACACACACTTGGTGTGGTCTCCACTTGGTGCACACACAAGGTATAGTCTCGGCCTTCCTCTTTTGTTTAAGCACACAACCTGTAGGTGTGTCTTTCCACTTAGCACACACACTGCCCGTGTTCTTCTCCTCTTCTCCACTACCGCGCAAGCCTCAAGATTCAAGGGCGCGCAATCCACACGACACCTCAGCTGCGGGGCACGCAAGTGCCTTGGTGCACAAAGGCGCGCAAGGTGCACTGCCGCGGGCTCCTTCCTCCTGCCACGCAAGTGTGCGGGCAGAGAGGGTGGCAAGAGACTCGAGCGCGCAAGTATGCGGCTTGGCTCCTTCCTGTCACGCAAGGGGTGCGCGCAGGGGACTTCCCTTCACCTCTTTCGCGCAAGGGATGCGCAAAAGGAACCAAACGGAGCTAGGAAAGCTCCGGGCTGCTGCCGCGCAAGTGATGCGCGCAGGCTGTTCTTCGCGAGACTTTGAGAGCTCTCATGGGACTTTGAAGTTTCAGCAAAGGATCATCAACAAAAACCATCGCCTCGGGCTCTCCTTTTATAGGCAGAGGCGGTGCAAAATCTTCCGCGGGATATAAATACAAATTCCCAAAATTCTCGGGTTTTCAAGATTCTTCAAATCTTGATTTGCTCTGTTTCCACGCGGGTCTCTTCCTTTATTTTTTCCTCCACGTGCATGCGACTTAGAACGCATGAACGACCTTCTTCTAAGGGCGATCCATGCAAAATATTAACCCCGTGGCCTCGGCATATTCTTTTGCCTCGGCCGAACTCAAAATGCTCCCCTCGTTGCATGCATTCAATGTTTATTGCATGTATAAGTTCAGTGTGGCTAGACAAACCCAATGGAGGTCTTACTTTGATCGGAGGTGGCCAGGAACTCGAACTCCATCGTTCGGGTGGCCTCTGGTTCGACGGAGGCACGTGGGGAGGCCTCAGACGAGCTCGAGGTAGTGGATGACTTGCCGACCATTGGATCGGGTGATTGAAAGATATCGGACGGCCGCGATCAGAAGATCTCGCGCAAGATGCGATGAGCGGTCCAGATCGAGCGCGTGATGAGACGGACGGCCAGGATTCGCTCCGCGGAAAAATCCCGCGTCCCACATTGAAACGGATCCCGATTTTTCTGCGGTTTATCACCCAAGCGCTCTCCGCTACTCCTCAGTTGAACTTCTCCCCTCCCGGTGCCACCCCGCACCGGGTTCTCTCTGCGGGCGCGCTCTTGCGCCCACCCCTGCCACTCGGGCACGCCACTGGCGCCCACTATGCACACATGGACGCTCTCCTCGCGCTCACGCTGCACGGGCTTCATCACCGCGTGGCCTCGGGGCTTATACACGACCCCGACCTCTCTTGGTCTGGCCCCATGGGATCCCCTTTGGGCGTGGTGACCTCGAGTCCCACATGTGCCTTGGGGTTGAACCCTTAAGGCTGGCCCTTGGTGGCTTCTTTTTGCCTGAGTATAGAACAAGTCCTTTGTTTAAAAACAAAGTGTCCAAGTTCAAATGCCAAATGCCACATCTTCCTCTAATCCATTCTTCTTCTTCATCAACTCTACTTCTTCATTAGAATTCCTCCATCCTCCTTAACATATATTCTAGTCTTAGGAGGTGGAATTCCCGAAGGTTCTTCATCTTCAACCGAAGTTCCTGAATCACATAAATCTTCAATGTTCTTCATTGATCCAATCATAGATCAAGTTGGATCAACATCTAATTCACATGCACTAAGTGATAGTGCATGGACTTCATTGAACCACTTCATCCACTTAGGAGTTGTGGATGGTTCTCCTCATATCCTCATGCATTGTTAAGACAATGCATGGTCTTCTGATAATGTGGTGACATTGTATCCAGTTGATACAAGTTCTTGGAACTTAAAGATCAGCTCATCAATCGTCTGATGTAATGATGATGCTCCATCATCATCCATTCTTCAGGTGGTGTAACTTAGTATCATCTTGATACAAGTATTGAAACATTAAGATCAGTTCTACAATCGTCTGATATTTATAGAGAATGTTTCAACCACAACATCCTATGTCACTTAGTGAATCTCCTAAGTGACATGCATCTTAGTACCATGGCCATTCTCCTTTCCTCACCAACACCATCACATCTTTTTTCATTCACATATTGAAACTCCTTGACATCCATCCATTCATTCCTTGACAACAACATACCTCATTGACAACAAATTCAACACAGTGCACTTCATTATGTACAAGATATCAATATAATCCAAAGGAATCTAATTTAAAAGTAGTGAAAAGAATTTTTCACTACTTAAAGGGAACCATGGATTTATGACACTTGTATACTTTTGGAAATTATTTTGTTTTAAAAAGATTTTCGGATGCTGAATTTGGTAGATGTAGAATGGATAAGAAAAGTACATACGGGACTTGTAATTTATTAGGAGATTCATTAGTTTTTTATTCATGAAAAAATCAACACTCAGTAGCACTTTCCACTACTAAAGCTGAATGTGTAGCAGCTGGAATTTGTTGTGCTCAAGTGTTTTGGATGCAACACACAGTCACAAATTTTGGAATGTGTTTTACCAAAACACAAATATTGTGTGATAATATAAGTTCCATTGCCCTAAGTAAAAACCACGCACACCACATTCATGAAAAACACATAGATATTAAGAATCACTTTATTAGGGATCACATACATAAAGGAGATATCATTCTTCAATTTATCTGAACGCAAGATCAACTTACTGGTATTTTCACAAAATCTTTACCCTATGATAGATTTTAATTCATTAAACAGAAGTTAGGAATGATAACCATAAGGTAATCTTCCATATTAACTTCTTTTTGAAAGCTATCTTCATATAGTAAGAAACTCCTTTTCATATGGGGAGTACATTTTCCTGTTAGTTAAATTTCAAAAATTTCATAATCAATATTTTCGTAATCAAAATTTTCATAATCAAAATTTTTGTAATCAACATTTTCATAATTAATTTTTTTGTAATCAAATTTAGTTTTCTTAAATTGGAATCTAAAGTTCTTCAAGAATAATTTTCCTCATTACGAATAATTTTCCTAAAAATTTGGAAGGTATTTTTCCTTTATTTATTTTCGTAATCATCTTTCTTCATGTTGGTATTTTTATCTTAAGAATCTTTTTGTTTTAAAATTTTTCAAATTCACTTTTCCTTAAATATGAATGTTTTTCTTAAAAACCTCAAAAGATAGGAACCTATCAAATTCCTTATTCATCTATAATCTCAACCTTCAGATCTGATCAGAAGTATTTCAACCGTTGGATCAAGTAAGGAAGTTGAACCGTTGTTTAAATCGCCTATATATGGATCCCCCAATTCTGTGTCCCACAACAATCTTCATGCTCTAGCATGCTGAATCTCTGCTGTTCTACTTAAGGTCGTTCTGAATCCTCAAGGTTTACTCAATTATGAATGTCTATACAACCCTTTTCTCATAAATAAATGTTGTCTGTTAATAAATCTCTGAGTGGTAGATTTATAGAGAAAGGTTGTTTGATCCAAAATTTTATGCTAAGTATGACTCTATCATTTCAAATAATATCAAGCTGAATAGCTGGGAGAGTGTATATATATTGAAAGTAATGGTGTAGGATCCGGTTTATCTAGATTTTTTGATTGAATTTTATGAGTAAGTGAGTTTTCTTAAAGAAGGAGGAAGGGAAAAGTTCTCCTATAAGAGCTATGGAAAGACTTATTGTCTTTCTTATGCTATGGTGATGAGCCTGATTGGAATTAATTATAAAGGAGAAGATGAGTTTTTTACTCACAAGCTACCATATGTAGCAGGATCATTTGATAAGGACAAAGCTCTGGAAAGTCTTTATCTTTTAGGGGTAATGGCTCTAAAGATTTTTCATCTATATATGAATTTCCGGATTCATGAACTACGGGTTAAAGGTTTTTTTATTTCGAGAAAAGGCGAAAAGGATACTCTGAAGAAGAGTGATATCTATATTCTGGATTTCTTGGTGAATCTCAAGAAGATAAACCTGGTTTAGTACATCCTGGTTATGATTGAGAACATTAAGAATGGAAATTTGAAATCTCAGATTATCATGTATCTGACTATGCTCTCGAATATTATAGTTCATTGTTTTGAATCTTTAAAAATCCCTTGTAGTTACAAAACGAGAAATTAAAAGGTAATGTTGTTGAGTGATGATACCTTAAAAAGGATGAAAATTGGTTTTTCTAAAGAATCAGGAGAATTATATGATTTATCTGAAGAATAAGTAGAGGATTTTTTCAAATAAATCAGAAGTGGATGAAACTTCTAAGAAGTGTGGAAGGAAGAGGAAGGCCAAGGAACCAGAAGAGAAAGAAAAAATTCATGTGTCAAAGGAAACTCAGTCAGCACCACCAAAGCCAATGAAGAAAAAAACTTATCCTGATGAAGTTGTGGCTAAGTGGAGAAAAGATAAGAAGGACTGGAAGGAAGGGGAGCCTAAGTTTTTCTTAGACCCTGCTGAAGCAAAAGCGTTGAAGATAAAGGCTGTTGAGGATCTTGAAAAGCAAGAGAAAGAAATGAAGAAAAGGAAGAAGACGTCGGAAGCTAAAATCATCCAATCTCTTCTCAAGGATGCTGAGAAACCTTCTGAGAAAATTCAAGTACCAGAATCCTTTTTGAAAGAATCACTTCACATGACTTTGGGAAATAAGTTCATGATTCTAGAACCCAATCAAGAAGCTGAAGTGGAAGAAGTGGAAGTAGAAGAAGAAGAAGAAGGCAGTGGTGATACTGAAGACATGATAAGGAAAGTAGAGGATTATGATGATAAGGAGAGTCTTTCTGAGAAGCTATCAATCCAAACTTCTGAAGTAGAATAGTCAAAACTTGAAACACCAGGAAAAGATGAGAAGGCTTAGGAAGAAGTAAGCAAACCATCTGAAGAAGAAATCCGCAGTCATGATTTCATTCAGCTAGAGGATATTGAGATAGGATCCAAGAAAGTAGAAGTCGATGAAGATAATATTTTTCATTTATCAGATAGTGAACAATAATCACCTAAAGCTTAAGACATCATTCTGAATGCTGATAAGGGAAAACAGGTGGTAGTAGATACACCTAGTGAATTTGTGGTGAAGAGGAAAGATGTTAGTGCTTCCTCAAAGAGGAAAGTTGATAAGATAGAAAAATATTCCTCACCAACCAAACACTCGGATTCAGAATCTTCCTCTCTTGGACATGATTTTTTTTCAATCCTTGAAGAAGTTGGTCAATACTTTTCCTTTGTTTCCAAGTATTGACTCAAGTGCCAAATGCATCAGCATACGATAAATCAAAAATCAGATTCAGTTTCCATGATTATGGATAAATTTGTCAGACTTGAGGCAGATCTCAAATATTTTCTCATTAGTTATGAAGCTCATAAAAGGACATGCAAGAAGATTACAAGATAGTAAAGGAAGAAAATTGAAGACATGAGAGTCCCTGATGAATTTCAAGAAAGTGTAAAGGATTCTTTTGACACTGAAGATGTGAAAATCAAGGACCTTACTAAGAGTTTTGAAGAAAAGATGACTCTAAAATAGACAACTCAAAAGCAGGAAGTTAAGGATCTAAATGGGAAGCTTAATTCAGTGTATATGAGTTGGAAGAGAGAAAGGGACCTTAGAATCGAGATTGAGGAAAATATTGTTAAGCAAGAAGAAGTATTGAAGGCTCAAGAAGAATGTCATAAGGATCAGGAAGAAAAAGTCAAAGCCTTAGAGAATAAAAATGAAGATCAAGAATAGTTTCTCAAGCATATGGAAGAAGATCACCAGGAGAACAAGAAGATGAAAACTATTGTCAAGAAGCTGATGCTGAAGGAGAAAGAAGGATAATTTTACTAATACTGATCTTTTATTTTATTCCTTCCTTGTACAAATTTTTTCAATCATAAAGGAATTTTGGTTGCTCTTCATATGTCTTGTTGTTTAGTACTAATATTTCAGGTACCAAATTTTCCATTCCCTTTATTCCTTTTTGAAAATCACAAAAAGGAGAAAGGAATGATACAAAATAATACTAAGTAAATAATTGATTTCCCTAGGAAAGGGGGAGTTCATCTAAGGGAAAGTTCTTATCAATGAATATTTTCATATGCAAGAAATTGTAAAATCTCATCCAGGAAATCAAGAATACGATTCTTAGGGTTTGTATAGATTAAGGGGAAGCTACTCATATTCACTATGATCCATAAGTAAAAGGAGATAAGATTTCATTTTCATGTCAATAAAAATTCTAAGTGCTTATATTCTTTTTCATAAGCATGTTTGTGATTTCCAAAAATGGGGATATTGTTGAGTCAATAAGGTTTCATTATAAATTTTCCATTCCTTTATGTATTGAAAATCACAAACACTCTTTCCTAAGGAAAATTTTATTTCCTCTAAGATTTATCTTAATAAGGAAAATTTTCCTTCCTTAAGGAAATTTTATCCTTACCATTTTTTTCATTGTTCATCTTATAGTTTCACTAAATCTAACAAATTTTATTTCCTTTAAGATTTATCTTAATAAAGAAAATTTTCCTTCCCCAATGAAATTTTCTCCTTACCTTTATTTTCACTTTTCATGTTATAGTTTATCTAAATCTAACTCATTTTATTTCTAAGTGTAAATTTTGGTTTCATATCTAAAACCTTAGAATTCTATAAATACTTAGATATAGAGTATTATGTTTTCAAGATCTGAATTTAGACTCCAAATTCTCTGAAATTCAGACTCCAAATTCTCTGAAATTCCGAATCCAAATTCTTTGAAATTTAGACTCTGAATTCTCTGAAATTCGGTCTCCGAATTCTTTAAAATTTGGACTCCGAATTCTCTAAAATTCAGACTCCAAATTCTTTAAAATTCAGACTTTGAATTCTCTGAAATTCAGACTCTGAATTCCTCAGAATTAAGACTTCAAATTCCTTTAAATTCAGACTCTGAATTCCTCAGAATTTAGACTCCTAATTCCATAGAATTCAGATTCCGAATTCCTCAGAATTCAGACTTTGAATTCATCATAATTTAGACTAATAATTCCTCAGAATTCAGAATCTGAATTCATCAGAATTTAGAATCCTAATTCCTTAGAATTCAGACTCTGAATTCTTTAGAATTCATATTCTTAATCCATTGAAAAATAGAATCCAAATATCCAGTATTTATAGTCTCCACATGTTCATTTTCCTAGACTCTAAACTTTATTTTTACTTAGACTCTGAAAAATGGATTTAGTTAAGAAAATATATTTTTCTTATACTTGTTATAGTAGTGAAACGATGTCGTTCAATCTGTTACTAACTAACCATTGTTTGAGTGACACGTGTACTGGTACCTCCAAGATTCAAGGAAAAATATGACTGTTGGAGGAGGGAGCCGACCATTGGAAAATTTCCTATAAATAGGATCTCATTTAAAAGAGCTCACAACTTTGATGAACATTGATTACTCTAGAGATTGTGTTCTACTGATGTGATTTCTAGAGAGAGAGACTCTCATAATTTGTGTTTACTGAACATCTTGTTCAGCTTTCTTCATGCGACTCCGATTGTTGCTGAGTACAATAGAGGGCTTCCAGGGATGTGAAGATAGATGTTCCGACTACCTTAAAGTTCGAGGACTTCCTTGGTTAGGAAGACATAGGTACCGACTACCTTGAAGTTCGAGGGATTGTGGGGAAATCAATATAGATTCTGATATTCTTATCGAGGGCTTACCCTGGTGTGGGAAAGATAGAATTTCTTGAAATTATAAATCAAGGGACCTTTATCCAAGGTTGTTGGATACCCTAATCTTTGGGTAAAAAGATTTCATACTTGTTACTTGTTTTGTTTCAAGTTTATTTTCCGTTGCATTTTGATTAATAAAGAAAGTATGACTTTATTATACATTATTGTATTTTTATACTCTAATTAGTAAGATTCTATATGCTTTAAGGTAGAATCTTTTCCTTGTAAACTTTTTATAAGTTTCATTTCTGGAACCATATTTCCAAAACCTAGTAAGTTTGTAGAACTAAGAGGTCTTGTGAATTTACCTTGTTTAACTTTGTTAAACATAGTTTTCCTTATGGTTAAAAATTAAAGTTTTTAGACTTACAATTCACACCCCCCTCTTGAATATTTAGCATCTACATCATATTTCAATCCTACCCATTATTCTTCTTTCTCTCAGTATTATGCCATCACATTTTTATTGATATTTCATGATACAAGAAATGATTATGGAGTCTAGTGATCAATATAAAGTGTCAGATTACTTTCTAGGGCACACGAGATGGTGCTCCATCAGCTTTTGGATTCTATCTGGATGTTCTACATTTGATACAATCATTTATTTCAGCAGTTTTCTCCTAAAATAATCTGCAATTATTCTGGAAAGCATGAATTTTGTTTTTTTGAAAATCCAAGTTCTTCAGCTAACTTCCATGGCATATTGTGGTTTGAGAGAATATCTGCTTCATTTGGAAGTAAGTCCTTTAAGAAGGAAAGAATGTAATCGATGGAAGTTTTAGAAATCCTATACATGGTTTTCCCATGAAACAATTGAATTAAAAATTCCAACCTTTTCATTTTACCAAATTACTGATATACTGGAGTCGTCGTAACATCATTAAATTTTTTCACACTATCAACTTCATCATTTTCATTGGATGCATCATGTGTGCCCGTATTAAAGTCTTATTAGGTTTATATCCTCTCCTTATCATGATGAAAAATAAACAAAAAGAGGTCATATATCAAATTTTCCAATCCATTCCTCTCATTTGGATCATCAGCATTTTGAGATTTCATTTTCTCTCTATTGCAATACCACACATAATAGTTTGTATGAAAACCATATTTGGTTATATGGTAGCTAACTTCTTCATGGATCAACCAAGGTCTTCCAACACAATTACAACATGGGCAGTGTATGTGACCACTATCTGAAGCATTCTCAAATGAAAAATCTAAAAAGATCTCCAAATTATTTTGAAAATTTCTTAAGAGATCCGATCAGTTTCTTTCATCCAACTTCTATCCATTATGTAAAAAATTGTAATTAGTCATTTCGTGAAATCAATTCAATAAGATTTAAGTTCAATAGAAAATATTTTTATGTAGATGAGAATTGTTCACTTTATATAAAATGATAACCGGCCTCTATTGTAGTTATTCTTGTGAAAAATATGTAAAAATAAGGAATAAGGGGTATTGGAGTAAACACTTTTAAAAAATATGATAAGTGTTAAGTAAATATACCTTAAACACAGACACAACTAAAATGTAAATTGAAACATAGAGGGTGAATAGTGTATTGAGTTTTTGATGCAACTCAGTATTAGATAAACTTTGGTTGATGAATTATCTTTAAATATATACCTCATATAAGATTAAATTATCCAATGAATCTTTCTATTAGGTGTAGTAATAAATCTTAGAAAACAAATTGTTATGTGGAGAAATAAGTAACCTAGAACCCTATTTTATTCTATACAACCATTTCATTTGAGGCTTTATCAAATTTATACTCAACTACTAAAAAATTGTCCACTGAGGAAAAATCATAATTAATCATATTGATAATATTTTTAGAAATTATTAAATGGTAATATATTCATTAAATTGTAAGATATTCATTAATCGTATTGATAATATTTTGGTGTATCATGCAATGAAATCCACCAATAAATTTGAATTTATTCAAAAATAACAACAATTTATTAAAACTCAAGGTGTTACAAACCTAATGAGTGTACACTCCCATATCACCTGATCACACTGTCAGGCTCATTCTCCAATGAGTCACATGCTATAAAACCTAGGATCATTCAACAAAAAAGTGACCATGATTCTCATTCACATCATGTTTATCTAGAAAAAACCACCCTTGGTGATTCCTTCCCAACAATACTAAGGAATAACACTCATTCCATGGATTACTAAGTGATCACTAGTCACTAAAGCATTGGTATAAGACCAAAAAGAACATACGCATGCTCTATCCATCCTAGATACAACCATATAAGATCCTAATCAACTATCTCATCAAAAACCACACCCAAAACCAATAGTTTTAGGTATCTAATAAATCATTCCCTCTTCATATAATCATGATTTCTAATTTAATTCAAGAATTTAAATTAAAAAGAAAGAAGTAATTCTACATTTCTTGAATTTTACCATCACAAGGCTATCAAAATAATCAAGGTGAATCATTCCCACCATGAACCATATTTTTATGATTACCTTTAATAAATTAAACAATTACAAATCCATAAAATTAATAAATTAACCCCCAAGTGTTAAAATACATCGATTTCACCAATGGAATTTATTTACATCATTAGAGAACATCCCAAAATAAGATCCACATGTTATTTCCTCAAAAAACACTGTGGTTTGGGTGGGTATAATTGCATGAACAAGTTATATAAGAAACCCATATAAAACTCATTATGTACACTTTATACAACTAAACTATATGTCATTAGAAAATTCAGTCACACATAAGAATATAAATTTCATATGAATTCTACAAGCCACATATAATGAATATACACAATCCTCTTTCCTGTATGGTCCAAGTGCCAAAACAATAAATTACAATATCAAATAAGCACATAATACTTGAGTAAATATCTAAACTGTAACATCGATAATCAAGAAGAAAATTTTCATAACCCTATTAACCTATAATTACCACTGGAGATGGGTTTATGACTCACCTATTTGAGGAATATAACAATTCCAACACATTCCTATCACCATATAATTATCCACAAATAGTAAGAAAGATAAACACTCTAATACTGATTTCTAATGCCCATAATAAAAGAAAAACAATATAATCCAATCAGGTTCACACCAAAATCTCAGGTGAACCTCCAAAATCCTCAAATACTATCAAATAACAGTGAATAATTATGTACACCTGACCATGCTATTTTATTTTATGAGATATATATCAAAGAGTAAATAATGTATAGGAATGAACAACCTTGGCGAGTTCTATGATGGTTCTACTACTTTATTATGGGTGCCTTCCTATGATAGAAAATCATATAAATTCCTTAATAATTCTTTATAACTACCTAAGAAAATTGTGACATGAATTCCTAACACTCATTTTGAATTTCAAAAAAATATAACCTTACAAGTGTATGACTGTACTGCTTGATGGAGTAGGAATAAATGATCATGTAATAGAGTAAATTTTTGATATATCACCATTCATACATGAAAATGACCCCAAACCCACTCTAGTGGATCAGGTGGAAGCGCCATTTCATTGAATGAATTATATTGAGGGTATCATAATCTTAAAGTTACAGTGTGATATTTCAAAGAAAACATTTAGGGGTATATTCATAATGGATGAGTAACTTATCATTCCTCTTAGGATAAACAATTCTATAAATATATTTATGTATAACCAATTTAATCATGTCAATAATCCTTAAATTTAATATAAAACAAGGATAAAATAACTAAGGATCATATTGAACTCTTTAATACCAACGAAATTGTTCGATACAGATAAATCACAACAAAACCACAACCTAAAATTATATATTTCTGGTGTTCATAAGGGGGTCCTAATACATAGTACATTGCAACAAAATGTAATGAAATAATCTAAAATAAATGAAGACAGACGTATCGATTTAAATATTAAGAACAAAATTTAATTGAATCAAAGATAGATGGCTGGTTGGAAATTAGAGTTAGTACCCTCCCAAGAAGGTTAGGAAGTAGGGTTCAAATCGAAACCTAAAATGATATATGACTTATGTTTGTAAAGATATCATAATACACACTACATTACAGCGAAATGGAATGAAAAAATATAAAATAAATGAAGTCAGACATACTGATTTAAATTGGAAGATCAAAGTGTTGGGAAACCAGACCTGTCACGCTAGGAAGTAGGGTTCGCGTTGAGAGATGGTTGGGAAGTAGGGTTCACGTCAAGATTTAGGAAAAAAATCTCTGAGATAAGTGTGTCAAGATCTCATTTAGGGAAAAATAAGATGGGTTATTGAGGCTTGAATATGGGTTCTGGAGGCCTATTCATCGAGCTCTTATTTGGGGAAAAAATTTCGAGATGGGTTTTGAAGGCTCGAAGATGGGTTCTGGAGGCCTGCCTCAATGAATTTGGAGATTTTCATTCCCAATGGTTTTAAAAAACCATTGGGAATGTAATATTATCCAAACGTTTTAAATAAACCATTGGGAAAATTGAATTTATGAATCTATATCCCAATAGTTTAAATGAACCATTTCAAAAATAGAAATCTCAGAGGATTATACCAATGATTATAGAGAACTGTTGGTATAGTAACCTTTTCCTAAAGGTTTTTTAAACCATTGGGAAAATTGTGTTGGTATAGGTGGGATTTACACCAGTGTGTTATCACTTAGACAGAGTGCCATCGGGACATGTAATGGGGAGATTTTCAGATAGTCTTCCATTACTACTATTTCCCTGAGATGCCAAGGGCTGATAGAGCCCATGATTTCATGCATTTGGAGTAGGGCGCTATGTTAGTGATGGAATACCCTTCCCGTTTCACCGAGCATCAAATATTTGAACCTATTATGATGGGTGAAGAGAAATCAAGGGCTAGGTTATTTGAGGATGGTCTCAGGTACGACATTCGATTGTAGGTGAATGTTTTCAGGTTGTGTGATGTATATTCCATTGTGAATCAAGTTCTAATTAGAGATCATAATACACAGGAAGCTAGAGGTGCAAATCATGGTGGTTTGGCATAAAGATCTGGTACTGTCACAATCGGGATCAATAAGCGTTGTATGGAGATTTCTTATGCGGATACAAGTAGTTAATATGTTTCTTCTGGTAGCCAGGAAAGGTGCTTCCACTTTGGCTGAGATGGGTATATGTGTTATCAATGTTCTGTGGACCCAGTTGAGTGTCGAGATTGCGGCAGGATGGGCCATCTACAACACTTCTTCAGGGCGTTTCCACCAGCATCTAGTGAGAGAGGTTTTGCACCGACTCTACATTTAGGATTAGGGTCAGCAGCTTCTCACTAGTTAGGGAATTGGAATACACCAGTCCATTCAGGCAGAGGTGGTGGTCGTGGATATGGTAGCCAAAACCCCAGATCTCAGAAATAGTAGGGCAGGTCAGCTCAGGTCATCTAGGCAGTGTCTCAGGGCCGCAGTATGGGTAAGACTTATGCAGTGCAATAGACCCATCAGGAGTAGGATCTCAGACCTTCTACTATCAGAGTTACTATTCTAGTCACCTCTGTTTTATCTTATACACTATTTGATACAAATAATTCACATATTTTTATATTTTTTCCCATTGTATAGATCCTTGGGCTCCATGATTTCTCTTCTGATGATGTTATGACACTAGACACTCCATTAAGGATAAGGATAATAGGTGTGAATTAGTTTAAGGAGTTCCTTCTTGAGGTTGGTGGTTGTCACTTATTTTGGGATCTCTATGTATTAGAGATGATAGGCTTTGATGACATACTAAGAATGGACTGGCTAACTTCCTCTCAAGACTTTGTCAATTTCTATCACCATAGGGTGAGTTTTACATCACCCGAAGGCGGATCTTTTATATATAAGGGAGAGTGTGATGTCTAGGAAAGATGAGCTGGACCCAAGCATCATGGGTTGAGTGGGATGACAAAATAGTTTTTCTGTTTATATCTAGATGTCCAGGGATCATGTTATATAGTTTCCCTCAAGTTTTTGATCATTTAGGGGATGTTTTCCTAGATGAATTTTCAGGCTTAACTCCAATAAAATAGGTGGAGTTATCTTTCAAGATAGTGCCATGAGTTGCACCGGTATCTATTCCTCCTTATAGGATGACTACGACAAAGCTATAGGATCTCAAGAGGCAACTATAGGATTTAGAGGAAAATGGGGTATTTTAGACCCAGTACTTCTCTATGGGGTTTTCTGGTCTTTTTTGCATAGAAGGAGGACGATAACCTTAAGCTATGCATGGATTATTGAAAACTGAACCAACTAACTATTAAAAACCGATATCTATTTCCATTGATAGATGACATGTTTGATCATCATTGAGGAGCCTAAGTGTTCTAAAAAATAAATTTATGTTCAAGATATCACTAAGTACATGTTCGATCATCATACATACCTCATACTGCATTTCATAGTAGGTATGGTCTATATGAGTATTTGGTTATGTCAGTCTATCTCATAAATGCACCAACAGTTTTCATAGCACTAATGAACTGAGGGTTCAATACTCGCTTGGATTATTTTATGGTTGTTTTCATGGATGATATCTTGGTATATTCTCATAATCGACATGACCATGCCACACATCTTGAGATCATTTTGAGTACAATGAGAGAACATCAGTTATATGTTAATCTCTTAAAGTGCCACTTATGGATGGATCAGATTCACTTCCTGGGTCACGTCATCTCATAGATAAGAGTATCAATGGACCTAAATTAGGTGAGATAAATAGTTACATGGGAGCATCCTAGGAACGTCTTTGAGGTACTGATTTTTCTAGGTCAGGATGGTTACTATAAGAATTTCATCCCAGACTTCTCATGCTTAGTAGTTCCGATGAAGGGCATGACAAAGAAGGGTGTGAATTACGTATGGTCATATTCATGAGAGATGAACTTTCAGGATCTGAAAGGGAGACTAACATCAACACCATTACTAATTTGTCTAGAGCTGGGAAGGATTTTTACTGTGTACTGTGATGCAATAGGTATCCCACTGGGAGAAGTGTTTATGTAGGGGGAACGAGTCATTGCGTATAGTTCTCTGAAGTTGAGGCCACATGAGAGGAACTACTCGATGCAAGATGTCATGTTAGCCATGGTTGTTCATGCCTTACACTATTGGAGACATTGCTTATTGGGGGAGCATTTTGTGCTGTACATTGACCACAAAAGTCTCAAGTACATCTTTACTCAGGTTGATCTAAATCTAAGGTAGCGAAGGTTGGTGGAATACCTTCAGTCTTTCGACTTTGAGCTTGTCTATATGCCTAGAAAAGGAAATGCAGTGGCTAATGCACTGAGCAAGAGGGCATAGATGTAGGCAGTGTAGTAGGCCAGTAGCTAGTGGCAACTTATGGAGTTGTTCTCTAAGATTCACTTAGAGGTGCATGACTATCAGGGAAAAACTTTCATTTCTTCTTTAGCTATGACTACTACCCTAAAGTGAGGATAAGACATGTATCATATTTTGAGGGCCTAGTCCTGCGATAAGGTGAAGTAGGTAAGGATCCACCTCCTAGTTGGACGGTGGGTGATGATGAGATCTTGTGGAACCATGGACGTGTTTGGGTTCCAGTGGACATATGTGAGGAGTTTATGTTGGAGTTTAATTCTTCATCTTGGGTAGTGAATCCCAGAGTTACCAAGATGTACCATGACTTGCACTGTCAGTACTGGTGGCTAGGTATGAGGAGAGAGGTGGATGGTTTTTTCATGAGGTGTTCCACCTATTAGCAGGTAAAGGAGGAACATCAGCACCCATCCAAGCTTGTATAGCAGTTACTTATTCCGGAGTGGAAATGGTATGATGTTGAAATGGATTTTATGGAAGGTTTACTAAGGTCACTACGAGGTAAGGATGTAGTGTGGGTGGTGGTTGAAAGACTTATGAAGGTCGCTCACTTATTTCTGATTAAGGATACCTTTAGTGTAGATGAGCTTGGGAAGCTGTATATTCGTGAGGTGGTATGACTTCATGGGGTCCATCATTCTATCATTTCAGATAGGGATGATCAACTTACATCTCGTTTTTGGCAGTGTTTTTTAGAGGTCATTGGGTACACAAGTGATTCTGAGCACAACATACCACCCTCAGACTGATGGCCCATCAGAGAATACAGTACAGGTATTAGAGGACATGCTACGATCATGCATCCTAGTATTTGGGGGCTCTTGGGAGAAGCATATCCCTTCGGTTAAATTTTCCTACAATAAGTGTTTCTATGAAACTATAGAGATGGAACCTTATGAGGATTTGTATAGTAGGTCATGACGATCACCTCTAGGCTGACTAGAGGTGGGTGATGCATATTTATTGGGACCATGTCCCATGAAGGAGACTTCTGAGCATGAACAATTGATTCAGAAGTGGATGGATACTACATAGTCTCGTCAGAAAACTTATGTCGATCACCGTAGATGAGCACTGGAGTTCATGGTTGGGGATTGAGTTTTCTTGAATGTTTCACCGAGGTTGGGACACAATAGAATCAAGATATATGGTAAGCTTTCACTGAGATAAGTCGGTCCATTTGAGATTATGGAGAGGGTTATGCCAGTTTCCTATCGATTATAGTTATCTAAGAGGTACGAGGATATGCATGATGTCTTCCACATTTCTCAGTTGTAAAATTACTTTACGGACCCATCTCACACCTTTCAGCCCAAGGAAGTGGAGTTGTAGGAGGATGCGTCCTTTGAGGAGCATCCAATTTGTATTGTGGAACATAACATGAAGGTTCTCCATGGATGGTTAGTTCCTTTGGTATGGGTGCTATGTCAGCACATCCGAGTGTAGGATGAGACTTGGGAGAGGGAGGCTGACATACAATCATGGTGGTTGGAAGTGTTCTCAGATATTTCTTCATCACCCTTAGAAGGGAAATTCAAGGATATATTTCTTTATGGGGGAAAGTTTTAAGAATAAAGTTATTTATTTGAGGTACGGATCCTTCATTTTATGTTTGTACTTTAGAAAATGGGGGAAAAGAGGTTGAGGGGATGGTTGTAGGCCTATTACATGACGTGACTGGGAACTGCACGCCATGTAATCCCGATGCGCGACCACGAAATGGTCAGGCCAGAATTTTTACGGACATGATGTGTAGTCTCATGTAAACATAGTGTACTTTTTTTATTGATTAAATCAGGCAGTAGCATCATTTTTGTGAAAATAGGTAGGGACTCGTTTGGGTTCATGAACAGTAGTGCTGTGGGCCATTTTCCTTCTCGATTGATCATCCCAACCCCGATTCCATTGCCGTCAGTTGCATTTGAACCCGATCAGTGAGCTCTTGATTCCACTTAAGCCGTTCTTCATGATTTTTTATCTCAAAAAATTTATTTAAGGTTGATAATTTATCATCGTTTTGTAGATCAACGTCATTCTAGATTTAATTGGGGGTTAAGGTAGGATGAGGAGAGTTGTACTTTGATGAGGTAGGTGGTCTTGTGACTTTTGCTCAATATTGAGTTATTTTTATGTAATGTAGTGCCATTAAACCATGTTTAGGGTGTAACCTTGAATTAAAATTGACCCTTTTTTTTGCCTAATGATGATTAGGTCATGAATTAAATTAAATTAAGCATGCTTGAGCTTTTTAGTTTGATTAAGGGACACCCCATTGGTGCATTCCATAGGAATGACCATTTATGGACATTTGGCCGAGGTTGCCTATGAGGAATGCCTTGTTTTCCCTTATTAGGTTCTTAAGTATGAATTACATTTATAATGGAATTTCCATTTTGGTAAATTCTGATTGATTTGATTAAAGGTTTTGGGATTAGTGATTTCCTCATTTACCATGATATTCCAATTATTGTTTAAGTCTTGTGATAATTTAATTTACTTGTTGCTTTATATGTATGACGCCCACATGAGTTGTTATATATTTTCCATGTAATATTATAATTTAAATGTGTTGTTTATTATGCAGAAATGATGATATACTGGGCTTGACCCTGATTGATTTGTTATGCATGTGGGTGAGGATTTGTTATGCCTGTGGGTTAGGATTCATTAGGCCCAAGGGAGAGGATTTGGTTACACCTACGGGTAGGGTTTTTCTATGCCTATAGGAAAGATTTTGATTTGAATATTAAAATGGAATGGCTTATGACACGTCTGTCAAGACAAAGCACAAGCATGGATTAGGTCTTTACTTTACTTGTTTAGATATATTTCTAAGGTATCTGTTGAGTGTTCTTTATATGGGGGATTGACGAGCTTAGGACAGATCATGAAACTTATATAATTCAATGTAATGGAATGGTTTAACTGAAAATAATGATCAAAAATGGAAAACATGACTTGTAGGATCTTCTACTTTTTTTTACTTCCTAGATTACTGCTTCTCCTTTTTTTTACACTACTTGTTGCATATACTCACTGAAAGATAGACACATATATTGGGTGGTTGCCTACTAGGGTTTATATCTCACACATTTTTTGGGTCATGATTTTGGGCCCAAATAGATTATATTGTTGTAGGTATTGATAAAGGAAGTCACCCTTATACAGGTACTTGAGATGCTGTTTAGGAGCCGGAGAGCATGGGACCGAGCCGAGGCTTGCAATGCTTCTTAGTTTTATTTTTCTTCTTTTTCTTTTGGATAATATATTTTGGATTTTTTAGTGCACTAGTTTGGTTGTTTTTAGAACATAATATTCTGAATCATCTTTTTTATTGAACGATGCTTAGTTATTTATCTTATCAGTCTTCCGTTGTTTATTTCAAATGTATGATGTTTACTGGTTCTGCTATTGAATTATTATTTATTCTAATCTGTTACACTCTACCAATGAGGGAATAGTTTCCCCAATATCACACCATAGGCCCTTGATGCTAGTCAGCATCCTCTAGAATTTGGGGAAATTTGCTTGAGGCCATGTGGCCAACTAGGTACGGGGCACCAGTTGAGTGGCATCCGGATCCGAGACGTTATAAAATCATTAGTTTATCATTACTTAATTATTAGTTATTCAATATTTAATCATTATGTAATATTTTTTAATCAATCTTTAACAATTAGTTAATCATTATTTAATCATTATTTAATCATTATTTAATAATTTGTTAACCATTCATTATTAATTAGCTAATCATTAGTTAAAAATTACTTAATCCTTAATTAATTATGCCTTACTCATTAGTTAATCATATGGTATTCATTTGTTAATTATTATTATTAGGAAATCATTATCTAATCATTCTTTAGTCCTATGTTATTGATTAGTTAATCTATATATAATCATTACTGAGAATAACTATTATTTGTAAAATATATCTATCTGAATAAAATAGTAAATAAATAATATATTTATAACTAACTAAAAAAATCAATTAATAAATAAATAAGAATAATACCTCTAAATGATTCTTTCCAAAATTTGGCACTCATTTTAGGCCATCGAAATAACCACGAACAAAGAAACATCGAGAAAATTGCAGAGAGAGAGGGAGTGAAACTTAGAGAGATGAATGAAATTTGGAGTGTGGAGCAGGATGAAATTTTATAGGCACTTCATGGAATGGCGGCAGGGGCACTAATGCCTTTTGTTTTTATTTAGGCAAATGGCGGCATCATAGAATCTTCCTTTCACATTACTTTGGGCAAATGGTGGCATCACCCATGCCGCCTTTTCCATGTCATTGATCTGCACTAATGAGAGGAAAAGTAAGCATTGGATATGCCACATTTTAATTAAAAAGAAATATGGAAGGCCTTATGCTGCCTTTCTGCATTAAAAATCATAAAATTTTTAACCTACCATTATTTAAAAAAAAATCATACAAAATTTTATACAAAAAACTCTAGAAATATGTTTATGAACATAAACATATATACATAAACATAAACACACACACACACACACATACATGCATACATACATTCATTCATACACAAAAAAATACATACACACTTACATGCACATCCACATACGTATACACATACAAATACATACACATACACTTACATGTATACATGTACATGCATAAACATATATAAAAATACATACACATATACACACATTTATACATATATACATGCACACATAAATGTATGTGTATATACACATATGCATACGCACACACACATACATGCATGCATGCATACATGCACATATACATGCATACACGCACACATGCATACATAAATAAACACACACACACTCACATATAAACATGTATACATAAATAATTATATATACATAAAAACACATACATATTTTATATACATACATATACTGACCACCCATTTTTATCCTTTTTTTTCTTTTGTCATACGAGGAGATTTTCAGGTCATACCAAACTCACGCTACCCCATAATCTAGCATATGACCCAGGTTCAAACCCTGAAAGCCTGCCTTGGGAGGATTTGAGGCCATTTATGGACGATGACACAAGAGGTGATGTGGGCGATGACACATGCAGGGGTGAACACCCAAGTACACATTGGCACAATGTAGGACCTTGGCAGGGGGCCTTTAGATGAGGACATTAGAGCCTTCAGGCATTAAAAATTTCAATTATCTAGTTATGCAGTGGGCCAATCCTTGGAGGGGGATGTGATTTTTCCTTACTATCTGAAGGGTGTGTGTGTTGGTTCATTTCTTTTAACTTCCAAGACCTTAAATATTAATATATTATATTTACACATATATTTTTACTGTATTAAAATATATTTTTATAAACATTTATTGACAAATATAATAATTTTTTATTATATAAATTATGAAAATATAATTGATAATAAATTTATACTTTAATATGAATTATATTTTTAGATACACATTTTTTAAACAAAATATTTTAATATATTTATATATATATATTCTTTATAATATATAAATATATATACACACACATAGAATTATCAATGTATATGTATAGCATAAATATATTTTCATATTATAAATTATATAATATGAATATAAATATATAAATTTATATTTTTACTATAATTAATGTATTTATATATTTATTTATATATCTCATATCACTATATTTTATAATGTGTGTGTGTAATTATAATTTTATATATAATAAAGAAGTAAAAAACAAGTAAAAAAAGTATAGTTGATTAAAAAAATATATTGTGTGTGTGTGTATATATATATATTAAAACAAGTGTGGGAAAGAACCATTTTTTATTGAACAAATGAATCACCCATTTTTTCTTACTCAGTAGAGGAGAACCCATTACATGGGCTATATGATCATGGAATGAGAGCCCATTACAAGACCCATAGGCTCTAACCCATAGGTCCATGGATTGCCCAAAGGCATAGTGGGCACGATATCCCATTACAGTGGCCCATTGGCCCTTAATCTAGGTCCTTTAGCTAGCCCACATCGTGTCTACCTGTCCCGTACCCACGCCACCAGAGGCCGCTTCCACCTACATCGCCCACACTGTTATCCTCGAATGCCACTACAAGTATATGTGACACCCATGCTGCTTTCCCTCTGTGCTTACACCACCAGAGTCTGCCACATGTGTGACTCATCATCGCCCATGAACCTACACCCCTGGAGGCCCATCACCCCCACCATCTTCCTCATGTGCTCACACCACTAGAGGGCTCTGGCTACTTCACCTCCAATGACATCCCCACGCACTTGCGTCATGATGACACCATCCCTCCCATGTTCACTCACACATGGAGCGGAGAAGTCCCCCATCAAATAAATGGGGGAAATTACGAGTAGTGGCTAGGAATAAAACCCTAGACGCAATGATGAATTTGGAGAATATATAAATATGTATATGTAAAATATATATGCAAGGTAAACATTATATATATATATATGTGTGTATTTATTTTAACATATATATGACATGTAAAAAATGTATCTATATAAATATATATAATTATAAATATATATGTATATTTTAAATTATATAATAGAAAAATAAATATATATGTTTAAATATGAACAATATTTAATTACTTATTTATTTATATATGTTTTCCAAATTAATATGGGTTATAATATATATGCGTGTGTGTAATTATAATTATGTATATAATTAAAAATGTGTACAAATTAATAAATATACCAATATATTGTATTTATATAAATATATATAATTATTTTTATATAAATAATATTTACATATACATATATATATGTATATTATTCACTGTACCAATTATCAGTGCTAAAAAAGCATTGATACAAGCTTCCATTTATTGGAGCTAAATAAAACACTAATAAAGGGTGACCTTTATCAATGTTAAAAATGAGATGATAATGGGTGCTCTTTATCATTTCTTTTTTAGTAGTGATAAAAGTTTCATTTAGTAGTACTCATTGGTAGCACATATATTTTTCCCTTTATCAACATTTTTTACCACTGATAGATGGTAACATTGAATAATGCATAAATTGTAGTAGTCGAATCCTCAGAGTTGGAAGATAAAATCATTTTTACCTTCTTCATGAATTGATCTTTTGTTATGTGGTTTCAATGGTGTTTTTGTGGTAGTTAGAGTCGGTTTAAGTTTCATCATAGACCGTAGTAGTGAAGGTGGTTCCAATATAGAGAGTATATCTCTGTATGAATGTACCTTTTCTTGAAATTAGATTGACCATCACCGTTGTCTTGGAAGGGACATGTACCATTGATATTTTCATTCTACATGACATTATCACTCCCCAAAACAAATGAAAAACAAATTATTTAATGTTTCTCCTCCCCATTAGTTCAGCTGCCACACACACACACAACCAAACATATTTCCAAATCATAATCACATATCTATATTTTCCAAAATCAAATAAAATAACTTTTGAGGTTAACCCATATGGGTATTCCCTTATTCAATTCCCAAGATCAAGAAATGAAGAAAAATTAAAATTCATAAAGAGTTGGGAAATAAAGGAATATAAAGTGATGAAAATTGGGCAACCATGTTATGGGATGAATGAAAGCTAGAAAAAAGAAAATATAGATTTAATTTGATTTAGAAAAATTTTATCTTACTCTATGATAATAACACAACACTATTCCCACCATTTATTAAAGCTAAATAAATGTACAAGAAAAGTGAGATAACATACAAATAAGCTAGTAAGAAGTATACATTTGTAATAATTGAAACCTCAAAGAACAATAAGAAGAAGCTCTTATGAACAGTAATATTTACTCACCAAATTCCACACACTGCATTTTTTGGGATGATTCATCGGAGATGAAAATAGGCAAGAAAGATCCTTACAGTTAACAGCAATAAGTATCCACCAGAATACAGTGCCTGAGAGGGATCTGATCTTTCAATAGTAAGAGAAACAATGCATTTGGTAGGGAAAAAATTCTCTGGATCTAGTTCAATTCTTCTATCATAATCTATTTCTCTCTCTCTCTATATATATATATCTCTCCATCCACTACTAAAAAACCTGAAATAAACAGAAATAGCCTTTATCATAGCAACATAAAATCACTGATAAAGGTACCTTTTATCTGTTCCTTTTTAAGCACAGATAAAGGCCACACTTTATCAATGCTTTTTTAGCGCTGATAAAGGGTATATTCCATTAAAAAATTATATCAATAAAAATAATGTATTAATATATTAATATATTTATATTGATAATAATATAAAATATTTTATTAAATATGATTTATATATGACTAAATATACATTTCACTTGATATATAAGATATTTAGTTAAAATTTTCATATAAAATAAAAATTATATATATATATATATATATTACTTTCCTAAATATTATTTATATAGTACAAAATACGTATTATAAATCATATAAATTTATATGTCATGTATTTAGTGAAAAAAAAGTTTATTAATTTAATTATAAATATTTAATATTAATTAAAAAATATTTATTAATTAATACATTTTTGTTTTAT
Organism: Viscum album; assembly: GCA_963277665.1. Taxonomy (NCBI): domain Eukaryota; kingdom Viridiplantae; phylum Streptophyta; class Magnoliopsida; order Santalales; family Viscaceae; genus Viscum; species Viscum album. The sequence continues at coordinate 1,075,934,992 of OY728145.1, read as the reverse complement.
CAATGTGTAACATCCTCATCTTGGGTTCCACTATAACTAGTGCCCCGAGTCAGGTCACCACATGACCTCAAGCACACCTCCTCGCATGCTAGAGTCTGTCGACTAGCAGCGGGGGCCTAAAATGGAACTATAAAGATACTATACCCCCATATTAGAGGGCACAACCAGAATCAATAATCAAATATCATACACAAAAGAGTGCATAGAAAGAATAAATAACTAAAACATGCTATAATAAAATGAATTCAAAAGGGAATGAATGGACATGTCATATATACAACCAACCAACCATTGGGCTGGTTAAATAACATACCAAAATAAAATAATGTGAAAACAAGCCCCACTAGGTATCTGAGACACACCCACCAGTCACCTGAAACCACACGAGAAATCCTAATCGATCAAACTATACTCAAAATAAGCCTCAGCCCAAACCCATTACTGTAAAAAACACATGAGTGCTACTTAGGTACCCAAGTGAAATGGAAGTGAGAACATGGAGTTAGTATAAATTAGTAGGCCACCACTAATGGTATCTAAAGAAAATACCAATCTAATAACAATTTATGTAGATAAACAATGAAATAAATAACTAAGGTTGTAATTAAAATAGATTTCATCATTTACACATTATTTAAATTAACTATTTCCACTCATAGCTCCAAGTATTGCACAATTCCATAAAATACTAACTCAACCAAAGATGGTCATTTGAGCCATATACCACAAGGACCTAAAATTAATAAATAGGGAGCCTCAGTCCAATATCCAGCAGAGATTCAGATCCTCAAGTCTAACCAACCAAACCTAGATATGAACTGATTTTCATAGTAGTCAAGGCATCACTACCAATTCCATCTTAGTAGTATGGGTTAACTTTCCATACCATCTTAGTAGTAATGGTTCACTCCCATGACCATCTTAGTAGTAAAGGTTCACTCCCAAGACCATCATAGTCGACAAATTCCTTTACTAAACTGAGTTCACTCCATGTTCCATCCCTATCTATCTCATGATATATAAATATTTACCCAATTCATTAGAGCTAGATATAGGTCCCACCTATCTCATAATGAAATCATACATATGTATTCCACTAGATCATAAACATTTATCATATCATAACCCATGGAATAAAATGAGAATCATAAACATGTAATCATATAATATTGTGTAAAAAATAGATAGGTTTAATAATAATTTTATCATATCATAACCTGTAAAAAGAAGAATCTTACATAAGAATATAAACTGTGAAAGAGAAAAAAAATTCACAAACATATAACCACTTAAAGATAAATGGGTTTCATAAAAAAATAACCTGTGAATAAAAATATGGTTTCATAAACATCATTCCATCAAAACATAAACTATTCAGAGAAATAATAAGAATGAAAACCTTGGATCATATCCTGATAAGGGCATGATAAAGACCAACAGATGTCATCTTAGATGGGAAGTACCTTGGAATATCTTTCAAAATCATTTCTTAAATAAAATATCCTTTACTCTTTGAAAAATTATTTTTAAAAATTAAAAACATTGGAAAAATATTTTCTTTAAAAATAAACTTAAAAAATTATAAAGGAAACTTTGAAAACATTTTGAAAAGATTTTTCTTTGAAAACATATAATTTAATCATGAAAATGTTTTGAAAACAATATTTTTGAAAACATATAAAGGAAGCTTGGAAAATTTTATAAAGACCACTTATTTGAAAATAACTTTAAAAATTTATAAATGATTCTTTGAAAACATTTTGATTTTTTTTTCATTTAAAGCATATAAAATAAGTTTGAAAACATTTTGGAAACATTTTTTCTTGAAAAATTATAAAATAATCTTGAAAAAATTGTGAAATCACTTTTTAAAACATTTTTAAAAAATCTTTTTCTTTAAAAATATCTTTGAAAAAATTTAAAGGAAACTTTGAAAATTATTTTAAACACTTCTTGAACATAAACCATTTTTTAGAACCTTTTTCTTTTAAAAACACATTAAAAACAATGAATTTCCATAATATTATGAAAAAAAATCTTAAAAAAATCTTTTAAACTATAAATGGAATATTCAATGAAATGATGGCCATAACGTAAGATAAACCCATACATTCCAAACACTCCTTTTTCACCGTAAATTTTTTAGAAAAGTGCATCGATTGGAAAATGAAAAAGAGATTAATTTTTAAGAAATTTTTAAAAGGTGAATAAAGGGTAAAAACTTATTTTAAAAATCATAGAATAATAGTATTACATTTTTGAATTTTTTTTATAGAAAACATGGTTTTTAAATAACACAAATTTATTATCGAAGGGAGAGATAAAGTTAGATTTTCTTAAAAGCACTTTCTTAATTATCTTAATTACCAAATTGTGGAAAATGACACTAATACATGAATATATCATGAAAAACCATAGGATAATAAATTTTATGAGTGTTATTAAAATATAGATCATAATATTTCATACATTAAATCATAATCATAAATAATCCTGATAAATGATGAGATTTTTGCAACAAACTCTTGCTACTAAGTAACATTGAATCATTTTCCACATGTATGAAAATGAAATTCCATGATGCTTAAAATATAATTAAAAGAATTTTATTAATGATATAACATGTAAAATTGTTGTTTATACACCTCGTAGAAGAATATAGGTTCATAACATGGAATGTGTTTCAAAGAAGTAAAATTGAGATAAAATTATTTTATAGATTTGGTAACTTTTTAACCATAAACCCTATGAAATAGAGATCATAAAATCAATATGTAAATACCTAAAAATTTATGGATAATAACCGTATAATATATTCATGGTAATTATATACACCACACAAAATAAACAATATGTGATTATGGCGTAAAACTCAGAGAAATAAAAGTGGGATGAGAAAACTCTTACCTTATGTCTTGAATTTATTAATATACGTTCAAACCTCGTATATAATAAACATAAGTTTATTATAAATATACTATAGAATCATATTATTATGTATAATACCATTTATGATTTTATTAGGTCTTTATATTACATGTTTATTAACAATTTTATGTTGATGTCACGTTTCGTGTAATATCCGCCTTGTTTTTCGTATATATTTTGACTTGTTATTATTGATCCCCTTACATAGATCATTATTTACTTATTTAAATAATTTAAAACATCATTTAATTATAATATATATTCAGTATATAAATATTTATAATAATATATAAAATATTGTAATATGAAATGGAATACACCGTTCATGGAGATGGTAGGTCGTACGTATGCATGAACATTGTTTCTATTTTATTGTCATATTGAAAGTAAGAAAGTAAATGACATATATGTATGTATATATATATATATAGTTTATTCTAGTATAATTAATATTTCAGGAATATCAAATAATTTTACTAAACTCATCCTTAATACATTCCATGTAAAGTGTGAACGAATCACATCACTCTAAGGTGGCAGTAGTCCACACATCCACAAACGAAGTTATCATATTTACAAAAAATAGAAAACATGAAGTTATGCTTTATATAATAATTTAAAAATAATAAATACATTATAAATATTATATATATAATATAAAAATATCATTTCCATCATAATTCCTAACCATGATAGGTGGTAAAGGTAAAACAAATGAATTCATTTTTTGAGGCGGTAGTCCGTCGTACACACGAACGATAAGTTTGTTACCCATTTGATGGAAGTGAGTATAATTGTAGGTAAAAAACTTATAATAAAAAATATAAGTATATTTATGATACTTATGTAATTATATAATCATGTAATAATAATATTTTAGGGGGTGGAAATGAAAATAAAATAGAAGATCTTGTGGACGGATGTTCCCTCTTCTTTCGGTAACTTTTTTTGGTTTTCATCAAAGAGATTACTTGATGGGATTTATTCCTAAAGTGATGCATCTAAGATAAATATAGGAAATTTGTGAGGATATTTGGTCCAGTTTTGTATGATAAAAAGTGGATTCATATGTGTTAATAAGTTAGGGGGTGAGTGACTTTTTATAGTGGATGAGGAGTGTAATTCTTATAAATATAAAAAGGTAAACACTATTGAGAGGTATCCCTTACATCATGTGCCTCAATTAATTTTAAATTTTATATAAAATAGTTTAATTGTTCTAAATATATCCATATAATATATTTTGTTCAATTTTCTATGTTATTTGTCCCATTTAATTAATGTTTAACCACTAAGTAATATTGTTTTTACGTTAATCACTGTAACTAATTTTAATTACTTTCACTAATATTTTCGGTCAAAAGTTAAGTTTAAATTATTAGAAATTAGAAATTATTTTGATTCCAAATATATAAACCCCTTTTCCAAAATATAATAATATAAGTGGAAAAAATTAATTTAAAGTTAATCCCATAGACGGGACGACACGATGAGTTTTTAAAGCGAAATGTTTCAAGAGTTTAAATTGTTTTTATATCCAATTTCAATGTAAAATTGGTTACAATGACCTAATTTTGATTAATTTAGGTATAATTGATCTAATTATACTTTAAAACAAAATTTAAATATAATTTAACTATATAAATAAATTATATGAAAAATAATTTTTGACTTAAAATTCAGTGTTTTTCACTATTCCTCAAAAAATGAAACTTCTGAGAAAAATACGAAAAATTAACCCAAAGTAATTATTAATATTACTCTATCAAAAATGAAGTTTATTTTTTAAAATAAAAATTATAAAAATTTGAAAAATTATATTTAAAATAGGTTCTCCATTAAAAGGCAGTAAAATTACATTTTAGAAAAATACAACTTCTTATTCATAAAATTGGATTTATTCTGATATCTTGTCTAGAAAACATATAAGATGAAAATTAAATAGTTTATTGAATAATATATATATATATATATATATATATATCATTAAAATCATTTATCAAAATTTTTTGAATTATTTTATTAGGGTAAATCTTATTTTATTACATAAATATAGTTTTCCATCTAAAGATTTCCTATATTTTACAAAGGGGTTTATTTTCAATTATAGTTTATTTTTCACCAAATAATTCATCTTATCTACATTTTTAAACCATATTTTTTTTAAATAATCATATTCATAAATCTCATTCCAATTGCTATGTGGTTATTAGAATAATATTTTAATAATAATATTAATAGCACACTTTAGTTTGGTAAAACTAGGTCTTGCATGTAACACAAATTATCGAAGGAAATCATCATTGTGTGTAACACAAGACAATAATAGTGTTTTATGTACTATAATAAAACCTAATGGTTGTGTGTAGTTAAATCTTAACTTGGAGTTTCATTAAGTGAAATACAAACTTAGTGCTTTCGTATAACATATGATATATTCAGTGTTGCATGGAATTCAGAATATCAAAAAGATTAAATTAACTCGATTTTTTTCAAAAAATATTAGGGCATTACACTCTACACCCCTTAAAATAATATTCCAACTCAGGATTCATCTGGGTTATAAAAGGATTAATAATTGAAATTTCTTTTCATAGAAACTCACATCGTAAAAATTTATACGAAAAATTCCATTAAAAAGGGAAAGTTGGAACCATACTTGTTTCTCAAAGTAACTCATTAATAGGTTTCCACATAAGATAACATAGGTTAAAAGTGAAAACATGGACATGGAAGATAAATCTAACTATCAATTTCTGATTGGGAGTGATAGAGAACATGGTTTGGAGAATTTTAACGATCACTAATCTGTAACCCAAAGAGGCTTGAAAAAGGTCATTGATATCATCCAAAAATATCATAATGAGAAAAAAAATTATTTCAATACTCTTTTTCTAAAGTTGAAGAATTTTCATTAGAAGATATACTTACATTGTTTTAGGAAAACCTCACTATTTATTATACCTTTATCAATTTCCGCTTCATCTCTTATTCCATAAAATGAAGTTGAATTTTTATTCTTGAATAATTAACAGATCATGAGATCCATAAATATAATGATAGGAGATTACATATGTCTTTAGTTATCACAAAAAAAGTTTATTACATGTTATAAAATATGAATAAATTATCATATGGCAAGATACTACTATAATCTCTAAAACCTTATCTGAATTTTAACATAAACCATTCCACAAACTATTAACCTTATAACCCTACCGAAAGATGGAAGTCCAATTTTTTTGAAATAAGGTCATAAAATTTCTCAAAAATAACTTAGCATTAATCAACCATATATCATAAAGTATCTATTATTTTTCACTGACCAAACATGTGAATGCCTTAATTATGTATTACCTTGATACATGATAATAATATGAATTACCAAAAATCCTTATTGAAAAATGCATGTTTCTATATTCCAAAGTTTATTTGATATATTACTAAAATCCAAAAAATGGTGTAAACTTCTTTAATGGTAGACTGAACCAATTTTTTCAGTGAATCCTTAATCAGTTTAAAGGTAATCAGTACCTTCTAAGTCACTTATTCATATCCATCATATATTTACCCAACCATCATTATCTTATCATTAGAAACAATTTAAGGGCTATCTTTCACTTAATATCATTTTCTCCATGAATATAAACTTTCTATTAAATCTATTTTTCTATTACATCAGAATAATTCAACATATTATTTTTAATCCGTAAATAAAAAAATAAACTGAACAATCCCTGTATATTTCACAATTCATAATTCTTGAATCCATATACATAAACACTTTAATTATTCTATTTCACCCTTAATCCATTAATAAGGATACATCATACTATTACTTAATACCTATTTCCTATCACATTTAATCTATAGTATCATCATAAACAACAATATAACCATTACTTGTACCACCTTTCTAATTCTCTTTGATACCTTTCTACTTAGGACATCAATTTTAATAACAGCCACTCATTCCACATATAATACATTCAACTATTGATAATACCTTAGGGAGGCCAATATTCCCATATATTGTATTAAATGAACTTTTCATTTTTCCCATTATAGTTACTTGATTTGTGTCCTTCTTTTCCATCGTCATAACATCATTATATTCCTCTAAGACAATAACTTGGGTCTTTCTTCCCACAATCTCGAATGGTATGACACTTAATATTCTTTCATTTATGGTCTTCATTACCTGAACTCTTAGCGAACTATTTCATTCTATTCTTTTGTGAGTCCTAGAGTTGGTTAAGGTAAAAATTGTTGATCATGTTCTATGAAAACTGATTAGGCATGATCAAAAAATAATTTTCTCTAGTGATCATCCCATTTAACTGTTCATCAGTGAAATTTCTCTCACATTCTACATTAACCCAATTCCTTCTAGTTCTCACCATTGACTAAAACAAGAAGGCATAGTGTTAACAACACTTATCCTAGATGAAAACCATATAATCATTAAAAATCATTCATAGGATGTCTAAATTATGAAACCTTATTTTAAAATCTATGACACCTTCATCTTATCCTTCGAGACATCGATAGACATATCCTTAAAAATAACCCTAGGGATCTCACTAATGTTTTTTCATCCTAGTTTCCAAATGATGACTAAACCTTTTATTTTATACCAACTATATCAACTAAGGAATAAGATACATGGATATTACATCAATTTATATGAATATTTATCACATTACAAAAGTATATTCCTAAGAACCATAATAGTTTATTATATTTGGAAATATAGAACAAAATATTCTAACTTTGTGAAAGACATTCAATGTTTCCCAAAAATATCTTCCCCATTAGTACTTATACCTAAAACTTTTTTCATAACCTAGGGAAAAGAAACATAAGGAAGGGAGAACTCATATGATCAGTATGTGTAAATAAAGGAGATAAGTATTCATAACATGCGAATAAGGCTACAAGAACATGATAATAACATTTTAAGATCATAAAATGCATATAAAAGATCATATTAATGAGTTATTGAATAAATATTTTTAGTTCATAAGACATGAATCATAAGGAAATGAAGAGAATAAGACATGAAATTATAACATAGGAATAAGAAATGGAATTGTGGTAGACTCATAAGCATATAAAATGATTTCCATAATAGTTAATTAATTGTTGTCGAGGCCATATTAGGAGTATGGGTTCACTACCCATACCATCTTGGTAGTCATTATTCAATCCCATTAATATCTTAGTAGTCAAAGTTTACTCACAAGACCATCTTAGTGGAAAAGTCCTTTACTAAATGAAGTTCACTCCTCATTCCAGCCATGTCTATCTCATGAGATATAAATCTTTACCCATTGCATTGGAGGGAGATATTGGTCCCACCCATATCACAATGAAATTATACATATGTATGATACTATATCATAAAAATTCATTATATCATAACCCATGATATGAAATGGGTATCATAAACATATAATCATATCATAATATTTGAAAAAGATACAAGTTTCATAATCAATTCATCAAATTGTAACACATGAAAAGAATCCTTTTCCATAAGAATATAATCCATAAAAGATAAAAATATTTCATAAACATATAACTTGTGAAAGAGAAACAAGTTTCATAAAAATATGACCCATGAAAGAGAAATGGGTTTCATAAAAATAATGTCATAAAAAACCATTTAGAGAAATAATATGAATGGAACCGTTGGATCATGTCCACAAAAAATAATGAGTAACACCAATGGATTTTATCTTATATGGGAAATAATTTTGAAATATATTTAAAAAATATTTCTTGAGGAAAATATCCTTTCTTTTTTGAAAAAATATTTTTATAATTTAAAACCATTTGAAAACCATTTTCTTTGAAAATAAACTTGAAAACTTTTAAAGGATTCTTTGAAAACCTTTTGAAAAGATTTTTATTTGAGAAATTATAAAGGAAGTTGGAAAAATAATTTAAAACCATATATTTGAAAACTTATAAAGGAATCTTGGAAAATGTTTTGAAAAACATTTCTTTGAAAATAAATATAAAAACTTTTAAAAGAATATTTGAAAACTTTTTGAAAACTTTTTTTTCTTGAAAACTTAAAAAATAAGCTAAAACATTTTCAAAAATATTTTACCTTGAAAACTTATAAAAGAATCTAGAAAACAATTTAAAAACACCTTATTATTTTTTTAAAAAAATCTTTGAAAATTGCATTGAAAACATATAAAGGGAACTTTTAAAATCATTTAAAACACTTCTTGAACATAAAAAATTTTTGAGTTCCTTTTTCTTTGGAAACCACTTAAAAAAATGAATGTATAGAGTATTGGGAAAAAATATTAAAAATATTACTCTCTTAAACTTTAAAAGGATGCTTCAAAGAAATTATGGACATGATGGTGGATAAATATATATATGTTGAACATTCCTTTTACATCGTAAAAAGTTTAGAAAAATTTCTCAATTAGAAAATGACAAGAGGATTACTTTTTAAAAAACGTTTTTTAATGTAAAACCTGGGTAAAAATACATTTTAGAGATCATTGGATAATAGTAGATTTTTTTTTGGTTTTTATAAAACATGGTTATGAAAGAACATAGATTTTCGAATGAAGAGATGGATAAAGTAGGATTTTCTTAAAAACAATTTCTTAATTATCTTAATTACCCAACAACAGAAAATGGTATTAATAAATGAATATATCCTAAAAAAACAATGAAAAATAAAATTAATGAGTTTTATTGAAATATGGATCATAATATACCATCAATTAAACCATAATTATAAACATTCCTGATAAATGATGAGATTGTTGCAATAAACTCTTACCACTTGGTAATTTTGAATCATACTCCCAATGTAAGAAAATGAAATTAAATGAAGCTTAAAATATAATGAAAATAAGGGTATTAATTATATTACATTTAAAATGATATTTTATAAACCTTTTATAAGAATATAGGTTCATAACATGGAATGTGTCTTAAAGAAGGAGAATTAAGGAAAAATTACATTACAAATTTCGTATCTTTTGAACCATAAACACCATGAAAGGGAGATCATAAAATGGATTTTTAAAAATCCCATAAATTTAAGGATAATAATAATATAATATATTCATGGTTAGTATATACACCACACAAAATAAATGAGTGGTGACTAAGGCATAAATCTAACAAAAATAAAAGTGAGACGAGAAAACACATACCTTAATTCTTGAATTTATTCATACACATTAAAAACTCATATATAATAAATATAATTGTATTATAAATCTTTCATAAAACCATATTATTATTTAAAATACCATATTTTATTTAAATACAACTCTATATTACCCATTTATTAACAATTCTATGTTAATGTTATGTTTTGGGTAATATCTGCTTTGTTTTTTGTATATGTTTTGACTTATTATTCTTGATTCTCTTACATAGATACTTATTTACTTATTTAGAGAATGAAAAACATAATTTGAATATAATATATATTAATTATATAAATATTTATAATAATCAATAAAATATAGAGATATGAAATGGAATACACCATTTATATAGAGGGTAGGTCATACGTACGCAAGAATGTTGTTTATGTTTTATTTTCATATTGAAAGTAAAATTATAAATGACATATATGTATATATATATATATATTATCATTCCATTATAATTATTATTTCATATATATCATATAAATTTACTAAAACAATCCTTAATACATTCAATTTAAATTGCGAATGAATCACATCGCTTTGAGGAGATGGTAGTCCACACGTACATAAATGCATTTATCGTATTTATAAAAAATGGAAAACATGATGGTTTGTTATATATAATAATGAAAAAAATAATAAATACATCATAAATATAATATATATCATATAAAAACATTATTTCCATCATAATTCCCAACTATGAGAGGAGGTAATCAAAAAATGAACTACATTGTTTCACAATGTGGTAGTTCGCCATACACAAGAATGGTAAGTTCGTTACCCATTTGATGGAATTTTGTGTAAGTGTAGGTAGAAACCTTATAATAAAAAAATATCAGTAAATTTTGGATAATAATTTTATTATACAATCAGGTAATAATAATATTTAATGGGTGGGGAACAAAAATAAAACAAAAGAACTTGTGGAAGGATATTACCTCTTCTTTGGGTAACTCCTTTTGGTTTATACCAAAGGGCTTCCTTGATTAGTTTTTTGAACAAAGTGAGGCCTATATGATGAATTTAGGTAATTTGGTAGGATATTTGGGTAGGTTTTTTCTGATTCAAAGTGTATTGAGAGTTGTGAATAAGTGAGGGGGTTAGTATATTTTTATAGTGGAGGAGGAGTGGCATGCTTGTAAATATAAAAATGTAAAATCTATTGAGAGGATTCCCTTACATAATGTGTCTAAAATAATTTTATATTTTCATTAAAATATGGTAAATAGAATAAATATTTCAATAAAATTGTTATTTTACATGTTTATAGGTTATTTGGACCCTTAAATTATAGTTTAATAACCGAGTAATCTTATTTTCACCTTAATCGTTGTAATTAATTTTAATTACATGCACTAATTTTTTTTGGTGAAAACTTTGTTGAAATTGTTATAAATTGTAAAATATTAATATTCAAAATATGGAATCCATTTTTAAAAATTATAATCATGGAACTGAGAGAAATTAATTTAAAGTTAATCCTGTAGAAAAACCGAGATGGTGAGTTTTTAAAGAGAAAAGGTCCAAATGTTTGAAATGTTTTTATATCCAATTTCAATGTGAAATTGATTTAAATTATCTAAATTGGATAAATTTATGTATAATTGATATAATTATACTTAAAAAATAAATTAAAATATAATTTAACTATATAAATAAATTATATGAAAACACAGTTTGAAATTAAAATTAAGTGTTTTTCACTATTCATCAAAAAATGAAACCTCTTAAAAAATACCAAAAGTTAACCCAAATTAAATTTTGGTATTCTTATTTAAAAATTGAAGTTTATATTTTAAAACAAAATTATAAAATTTTCAACAATTATATTTAAAATAGGCTCTCTATTAAAGACCATTAAATTACCTTTTAGAAAAATACATATTTTTATTCATAAAATTGGATTTATTCTCATATCTTGTCTAGAAAAAACATAATATGAACATTAAAAAGTTGATTGAAAAATATATATATATTTTTAAATAAATTTATCAAAATATTTTTAATTAATTTATTAAGGTAAAACTTATTTGATTGCATAAATGTAGTTTTCCAACAAAAGATTTCCTATATTTGTAAAAGTGTTTTATTTTAGCTTCTAGTTAATTGGTCACAAAATAATTCATATTATATAGATGTTTAAACCATATTTTCATTATTTAATTAGTAAAATTCAGAACACTCATTCCAATGGCTATTTGATAACTATAATAATATTTTAATAATAATTGCAATAACACATTGTTGTTTGGAAAAACTATGTCTTGAATGTAACCCAAGCTATCAAAGGAATATAGAATTATGTGTAACACAAGCCAAATATAGTGTTTCGTATATCACAATCTAATCTAAGTGTTGCATGTAGTACAATATTAACTTGGTATTGTGTGAAACACTATCCAAACTTAGTGCTTTTATATAACACAAGCTATATTCAGTGTTGTGTGAAATTCAAAATATCAAAATGATTAAATTAATTTAAAAAATCACAAAATATCAGGGTGTTACACATATTGAAGGTTTATCATTTAGGTCTCTCATATATATAACTGACTAATAAATTTTTCATACACATTTTTTCTAACTTAGACCAAATTATAGCAATTGAGGTTTCACAAGCAACCTCATACTGAACTTTATCAGCTGAGAATAATGTTAAAGAACTATGAGATTTCATTAAATTGTCAGGTTGGATGTCTGAGTAGGTGGTCATGATCTATCCATTAGAGGACCGAATTATATGAGGTTTCTTTGGACTATAAAGAACATCATGAACCCCTTGTTGTAATAATAATCATCTCTTCTTATGTTTCCAAAGATTATATCCCCCTTATTAAAGCCTTTGAAAATTCATCTAAAAACCCTTGACTCAAGCCTTTCATACTTGGAATGAGAATATGAAGTGTATCCAAATACCCTAAGATTTCTATAGGACTTAGAAAGAATACTCCAAAGTTCCTTTTGAGTCTTAAATTAATTGGAATATGAGTGACATATATTTATCAAGTACACTTTCATATTAGAAGCCTCATCTCAAAAGAACATGGGAAACCTGATCATGAAAGAATACCATGAACATGCTCAAGAATAGTGTGGTTCTTGCTTTAAACTGACCCATTTTTAAGGATTAAGACTGAATATTTTGCGTCTGAAAATTACCTCATCATCAAAAAATTTAACAAACCAGGTAAATATGTATTAAAGGTTATTATCAGTCATAAATGATCTCAATTTCTTCTAATATTGATTTTATACATAGGATTTTCATGTTTTAAACACATCAAAAACAAAAGATTTATTTCTCAATATGTAAATTGAAATTATATTGACAAAACATACATATAAGTGAAAAAATAAGAGCCTATACCATGGGTGATAATCCTAGTGGGTCCCCACAAATCAAAGTGCAAAATCTCAAGTGGGCAACTAGAATTGAAACTATATTTATGAAAACTAAATATTTCAGACTTACCTATGACACAATACTCACAAAAGGGATAGTTATTTAGTGGATCATTGTGTAAAAAAACCTTTCTTACTTAATTCTTCTAAAGCTTTAACACTCACACATCCCTTCCTTTTTTGAAAAATCATACTACTACCACTGTTGGTGACATAAGTTTTTACCATATTCTTAGTGAAATTATTTCCATCCAAGACATACAACCCATTAAATAATGATCCCTTAAGAACCATATGTGATCCTTTGAGATTTTGATGCAACCAATCTCATATTTAAATGTAAATCTATTTTTATCCAATACACCTAATGAAATAAGATTCCTATAAAGATATGGAACCTATAACACATCTAATAAAATGAAAGATTGTGGTCCTAGAGTTCTATCATAACTAAACCTCACCCATGAAATGAAATATCTTATCATTGGAAAAAATAACCTCTACTTTAGCTTCATTAGTCAACTCAAAAAAAGAAACCCTATTTTGGAATATATGGAAAGAACACCCTAAGTCTAAAACTCGCTCATCAAGTAATGTATTTTGGGACACTATCAAGACTTCAACACTCACATGACCTTGCTCTAAAAATATAAAATGATCACCAGATTATTTAAAAGGATCCCTAGACTTTAAGTTTGGTAATTTTTTCCAAACATGCTTATTTTTTCCACAATGATTGTAGTTAACCTCTATCATTTTGTATTTAGACCAAATCCACCTATACTGACTTTGGTTCTTGTCACCGTTATAATACGTACCTTTATCTTCCTAAAAAAACTTAGAATGACCTATAACACTCAAACCCTTAGCTTTAGATTAAACCTTATCCTTCCCATGAAACTCATGAGAAGGAAATACATATATGACTTCCTCTATGGCCAATTAGTCTCTTCTAAAAATCATAGAATCTATAATATGATCATATAAAATATCTATGAAAACTATGATAATAATGGATTTGTGATCTTATTCAACAATAACAGTTATATTGATTAATTCTAATAATATTTTATTAAACTTATCTTTATAGACTTGGATGAGAGTTCTTGGATTCTTATTTATGGTGTATCATCTGTGTTTATTATATATATTAAATGCTAATTAAGTAGTAATATACAAATTTTGCAACTTAGACCAAATTAAATCTATGGAGGTTTCAAAATCAACCTTATGTAGAACTTTGTTAGTCAAGGATAATGTTAAAGAGACATAAGCTTTCATTAAAATGATAGGTGGTATATTTAAGTAGGTGTTCATGGTCTATCCAATAGCAGACTGACTTATAGGATGTTTCTTGGAACCATGTAGGGAATATTGCACCCCCTGTTGGACTACCAATGATATAATATTACATTTACATAGATTATACCCTCTCAACCCCTTAAGATATCCTATGAAAATGCATCTTAAAATCATAGTCTAAAAATTTTCAGACTAGGCACGAGCATAAGAAGTGAAACCAAATACTCTAAGATGTCTGTAGGATGAGAAAAATTGACTACAATGTTATTTTGGAATCATAAAATCATTGTAAGATGAGAAAATTCTATTTATTAAGTAAACTGTCATAGTGGATGCCTCATCTCAAAAGGACTTGGGAAAACCTGAGTATGTAAGTTTGTTATAAACCTACTCAGGAATAGAGTAGTTCAGGATTTCAACTGAACCATTTTTTTTGGATTATGAATTAATGTTAATTATATATAAATTCCCTCATACTAAAAGAATTTAGTAAACTAAGTAGGTAGGTATTCAAGGACATTATTAGTCATCAAGGATTTTAGTTTCATCTAAGATTGATTTTCCATATAGGATTTCCATGTTTTAAACACATCAAAGACATAATATTTATTTATCAATATGTAAATAGAAACTTTTCTTGAAAAAAACATCTATAAAAGTGAAAAAATAGGATCCTCTACCATGAGAGATTATCCTAGAAGGTCCCCACAAATCAGAGTGCACATACTTAAGTGGGTTACTGAATTTGAAGCTGGATTTGTGAAAAATAACTCTTTTAGACTTTGTTAGGACATAGTCCTCACAAAAGGGAAAGTTAATTTGTGTAAATTTGGGTAAAAAACTATTTATAACTCAATTACTCTAAACCTTTAATCCTCACATGCCTCATACTTCAATGCCAAAGTATACTACTATCACTTTGGTAACATAAGTATTTACCATCTTCTTAGTACAAGTATTACCATTCAAGACCTAAAAACCATTAACTGAGGATCCCTTAATAAACACATAATAACCCTTTGATATTTTTAGTTATCAAATCTAAAATTTAAAGGTAAATACATTCTAATCCAAGACATGTAATGAAATAAGATTCCTTTGAAGATTTGGAACCCATCTCACATCAAATAAGGTAAAAAGAGAGTGTTATGAGAGTTTTATCATATCCAAAAATCCACCAATGAAATGATATCTCTTATTATTGGATTAAATAATCTCTCCTTTAGCATCCACAATTAACTTAAAAAAATAACTCATATTCAGGCACAAATGAAAATAACACCAAGAGTCTAAAACCCACTCAGCAAGCAGTGTGTCTTGGGAAACTATAAACACTTAAAGACTCTCATAACATTGGTCTGAAAAGAGAGAATGATCACCAACTTATTTAAATGGCTCATTAGACTTCAACTTAGAGATTTTGGACCTAACATGCCTAGTTTTCCAGCAATTATACCCAGTAACCTCTATTGATTCAGATTTGGACCAAGAATCCCTATACCTGCTTCAGTTCATTCCACCCATCTTATTCATACCTTTCTTCATCCCATAAAACTCAAAATGACCTCTAGCACTCAAACTCTTGGATTTAGATTTAACCTTATCCTATCCACACAAATCATGATAAATCAAGACAGATTTGACTTCCTCAAAGATCAAGGAGTCTCTTCTATACATCATAGCATCTATAATATGTTTATAAGAACAATATAAGTAAATAAAAATAAAAATGGATTGGTCCTCATCTGCAACATTAACATTGATATTGGATTATCCTAACCTAGATTTTATTAAACTCATCTATATAGGATTGGATGAGAGTTCCAGGATGCATCTTGAAGGTGAATAGTTTATTTTTCATATATAGATGACCTACCAAATATTTTTTCATATATAGTGTTTCTAACTTAGACCCAATTCTAGCTATGAATGTTTTATAAGAACTAGAAAATTATAATTAGTGACATTTTTTTACAGTAAAAAAATTCTAAAATTTCGATAATTCATTAACCAATATTTCTCAAAAACATTGCTAAATGAGGTGTCATTAATTTTGCGATGTTTATAAGTGTCGCTAATTTATTGATGTTTTAAAACATCTCTAATCATCGACGCTTATAAATGTTGATAAATTAACGATGTTTTAAAATTTTTATAATTAGCGATCACTCATTTGCCAATGTTTTCTAGAAACTTCCGTAAATTAATGTCACTAAATTAATGACGTTTCAAAATATCGAAAATTAGCAACACTTAATTTTCAGACGTTTTTTGGAAACGTTGGAAAATAATCATCACTAAATTAGAGACTCTTATAAAGTCTCTAAATTAATGGAATTTTAAAATGTTTTTGATTAGAGACACATTATTTTCCTATGTTTTCTAGAAACATAGGTAAATGAATGTCACTAAATTACTAATGTTTTTAAATGAAGCTAATTAGCGACAATTCATTTGCCGATGTTTTATACAAACATTGGTAAATAAACATCAGTAAATTAATGATGTTTTAAAATGATGGTTTTTTTTTAAAATGTATGAAAATGTTATATATATATATATTTTTGAAATGTGTATTTTTTATAACAATAAAAAAACCTCTTCTTCAGTCACTCCCCTCGCCCCCTGCTGCTACTGCTAACCCCCACCCAACCTCTCCCCATCACCCCTTGGTCAACCCTCTAGTACCGCCTCCCACTCATACCATGGCCACCCACGTGTTCCTCCCTCTACGCCCTTGCTCCCACCACCAGTACGCTAATAACCAACCCACCTCTTGAAAAATAGAAATCTAGAGGAATTGAAAAGTGGATCAAAAGATTCTTAAATAAGTATCTTATCAAATCACAAATTTTACTTATGATTAAATAATTTTATTTAATTATATATATATATTGATTTCAGAATTTTAAAAAGTAATATATATATTTAAATTAATATACATTTATTAATATATATAAATATATGTGTGTGTGTGTTTAAATTTTATAAAAATATATGTTTATATTATTTATATATTATATGTTTATATATATGCATGTGTGTGTATAAATATATATTTGTATGTGTGTGTGTAAATATATATATAATTAGCCACTTCTTAAAATGATGGTATGAATGTCACTAAAATAGTCACGTTTTCTTAAAAATATGACTAAATTTAAAATATTTCTTTGTAATATGTTATATATATATGTACATTTCAGTATTTAAAATTTAATATTATATATATATATATATATATTATTAATATACATCTATTAATATACATATATATATATATGTTTATATATATTTGTGTGTTTTTTGTATTTTATATTTTATATTTTATGTTTATATATATGTTTACATATTATATTATATATATATGTTTATATTATATATATATATATGTTTATATTATATATATGTGTGTGTGTGTGTTTATGTTTTATATTATATATATTTTTTTTTATTTTATGTATATATATATGTTATATATGTTTATATTTTATGTTTATTTATATATTTATATTATATATATATGTTTATATTATATATATGTGTGTGTGTTTATATTATATATATATATATGTATATGTTTAGATGTTTATATGTAAATATATTTATGTGTATATATGTATATATGTTTATATATGTGTGTGTGTGTAAATATGCATATATTTATATGTATATATGTATACATATCTATGTGTATTTATATTAAATATATATATATATATATATTATGTTTATATTAATATATATATGTTTATAATTATATATATATATATATATTATGCACATTTTAAAACACTGGAAAAAATGTCCCTAAAATAGCCACATTTACTTAGAAACATGACTAATTTAACATATATATGTGTTTTTATATATAAATATATGTATATATATAATATTATATATATATATGTGTGTGTGTGTGTGTGTGTTTATATATATGTGTTAGTGTTTATATATATATATATATATATATATAAACAACGTCGCTTTTCATGAAATGCCACAAATTATATAGACAACATTGCTAATTTGGCGACGTTTTCAGGAAACGTTGCGAATTTAGGGATGTTTTTTAAGAAATTTCATGAATTTATAGTTGTTTTTTGGGAAAAGTCGCTAATTTAGCAATGTTTTTCATGAAACGTCGCTAAAATAACCACATTTTTCGAGAAACATTGCTAAAATAATGACGTTTTTCATGAAAAGTTGCTATATTAGCACCATTCCAAAAAAACATCGATGAATTTAAAAATTAACAATGTTTTTTAAAAATAATCACTAAATTATAGTTTTGTAGTGAAACCACCACATGTATAACTTAATTATCCAATGATAATGTCAAAGAGATATGAGCTTTCATTGAAATATCCGGAGGGACATCCGAGTAGATGGTCACTGTCTGTCCATCAATGGACTTGTTTATATAAGGTATCTTAGGACTATGCATCCCATTTTCATCCATTGGTAGACAATCAATGCTCTTATCTTAAGTCTCCATAGATTAAGGTTGTTGTTACCATTGAATTTATCAATCTCATAATTACTAGAAGACATCATCGTATGTGTAAATATCTAATACCATGCACTTATTCATTTCCCAAGATCACACAACAATGAAAAAATTCCAGTTCATAGAGAGTTGACAAATGAAGGAATAACAAGAAATGGAAATCGAGCAACAAAGAAAATCGAAGAAAGAAAACAAGAAAATAATAATATAGGGATTCAATATGGTTTATACTATTTTGTTCCTAATTCATGATAAGAACACCCCATATTCCTAACTTTTATTAAATCTAAAAAACTAAAAATAAATGAAAAATGAGAGAACATATAAATAATCTAGCAACAAGAATAAAATCGTAACAATGGAAATACCAATGAACTGTAAGAAGAATCTGTTAGAAAGAATCATATTTACTCATCAACTTTCACACATTAGATTCTCTAGGATTATTCAGTGATGTTAATAAAAGAGAAAAAAACATCCTTTTAATGATCAATAACACGTCTCCACTAGAACACAACATTGGAGGGGGGGGGGCTCTGATCTTCAATGGAGAGGGAAGAAACACACATGACAGGGAACCACACCATTGGCATTGGGAAAAATCCTCTAGGATGATCTCCCTCTCTTCCTCTTTAGAATAACAGTAATAAACTCTCTATAAAAATTCACACAAATCAATCTCTTTTAGTCTGGAGATGGTTATTATATATATTCAATGGAATCATGAGTGGTTGCAACGACTCAATAAAACACGTAGAATGAATCAACCCTTAACAACCCAATAAAACCAGAAAAAAAAAAGAAAACTCTACAAAATCATGACCTTAAACGTTCATTACCATAGTTTGGCCCTTTAGAAGCACACAAAAGGGATTTAATAGTGCTAAAAAATATTTTTTGTCCTTAGTACCATTAAAGGGGGGCCCTTTTTTAGTGCAAAAAAATAACTCATAAAGGGGGACCTTTATCAGCACTAAAAAATATTGATAAAAGACACCCTTTATCAACACCTTTTTTAGCACTGATAAAGGGAACCCTTTACTAGAACTTTCATTATCACTAATAAAGGGGGGCCTTTATCATTGTAATAAATAATGCTGATAAAGGCCCTACTACTACAGTACATTGTTTGAATAATAACACACTGTAAAAAATACACTTGTATTCAAATAAACCTGTAGAAAATATATAATTTATTAAAATAAATTTGACATCAAAAATATGAAAATACACTATTATATACATTTCAAACAATTTTTTTTATAATTACATTTTCAATTACTATCCCCAAACATTTAAAAATGTCAATGTTTTGTCGTCTTTTTCACTTGCGACCCCTTCTCAAAAAGCCCAACCATGATATTAGTTGTTGAACAAACCACCCCAAACCATGCCAACGAATCTAAATATATAAGAAAACAAAACATATGTCAGTAATACTATAAAAAAATTAAACATAAATATTAAATAATACATTAATAAAATGTCAATTTTAAATAAAATGGCACACTTAGAGTAATACCGGTCACACCATGAATTATATTGATGTGGGATAATTCCTACACATCACAAATGACTTATGTATCATTTTACTAAAGTATCAAAACAATTTGAACACATTTTCTTGGTATTGAGTATGTCAGATGCCTTTTTTACTAAAATATCATTTTAAACTGCATACATTCAGTTTGAGGAATACTAGTGACATCGTGTGTTGGTTTTATTTGAGATTAATTTGTACTCATAAAAAATGACTTCTTAATCATTTTCCTAAAGTATGAAGATAATCTGAGAAAATGTTCTCAATTTCAGTGAGTGACACATGTTTTGAATTAAAATGTCAATTTTAAACTGATAATAGACACTTTGAGTCATATCAGGTACACCATGTATCAGATTGAGGTGAGGCTGATTCTTACACATCAGAATCGACTTATGGACCATTTCCATAATTTATAAAAATAATCTTAATGTGTTTTCTCAGTTTTGAGTATGTCACTTTTTATTTTAACTAAAATGTCATTTTAAAATAAAAACACACACTTTGGGTTATACCAGTCACATCATGTGTCATATTGACGTAACACTGATTCCTATACATCAAAAATGACTTATGTATCATTTTCCTAAATTATCAAGAAAATAAGATCATGTTTTATTAGTTTTCAGTGAGTGACACGCATTATAAACTGAATGTCAATTTTTAACTGATAACAGAAACTTTGAGTCATATCGGGAACATGGTGTTTTAAATTAAGATGAGGCTAATTCTTACAGGTAAAAAATGACTTATGAATCATTATCCTAAAGTATCAAAATAGTATGAATGCATTTTATCAGCCTTGAGTATTTCAATTTTCCTTTTTACTAAAATTAATGTCAATTTTAAATAAAACGACACACATGGAGACATACCGGTCACATCATGCATCAGATTGAGGTGTGGTTAATTACTACATGTCCCAAATGATTTATGTATCATTGTCCTAAATTATAAATACAATATGAATGCATTTTATTTATTTTGATTATGTCACTTGTTCTTTTATGAAAACAAATGTCAATTTTAAATAAAATGAAACACTTGGAGTCATAAAGGATACACTATGTATCAGATTAAGGTGGAGGTGATTCATATACATCTCAAATAACTTATGTATAATTTTCCTAAAGTATCAAAATAATATCAATAAATTTTCTTTGTTTTGATCATGTCACTTGTTTTTTTACTAAAATATCATTTCAAACTAGAAACACACACTTTGAGTCATACCTATCATATAATGTATCAGTTTAATGTGAAACTAATTCATTCACATCACAAATTAATTATGAATCATTTTTTAAACGATGAAGTTAATCGGATAAAGTATTCTTATTTTTCAATGATTGATGCACTTTTTGAACTAAAATGTTAATTTTAAACTGATAACATACAATTTAAGTGATACCGATCAAACTATGCATTAGATTGAGGTGCATTTGATTATTAAATGTCAAAAATTACCTATAGATTTTTTAATGGAGTATTAAAATAATCTGAATGGTTTTATTTATTTTGAGTATGTTATTTTTTTCTCTTAACTAAAATTATTGTTAATTTTAAATAAAAAGACACACTTGGGGTCATATCGGCCAGACCATGTGTTGTATTGAGGTATGTCTGATTTTTACATTTCAAAAATTACTTAGGTATCATTTTATTAAAGTATCAAAACAATACAAATGTGTTATCTTGGTTTTGAGTATGTTACTTGTGTTTTTTTACTAAAATGTCATTTCAAACTAGAAACATGCATTTTGAGTCATACCAGTCACATTGTGTGTCAGTTTGATGTGAGACTGATTCCTACTCATAAAATTGACTTATTAATCATTTTCCGAAATTATCAAGACTACTAGATTGCATTTACTCATTTTTAGTGAGTGATAGAAATTTTGAACTAAAATGTTAATTTTTAAATGATAATGTACACTTTGAGTCATACCGATCACACCATATATCAGATTGAGGTGTGGGTGATATATAAACATAAACAACGACTGATGGATTGTTTTTATAAATTAAAAAAAGAATATGAATTTGTTTCCTTGATTTTGAGGATTCACCTATTCTTTATAATAAAAGTAATGTCTATTTTATATAAAAAGACACAATTAGAGTCATACTGATCATACCATGGATTGGATTGAGGTTTGTCTAATTCCTAAAAATCAAAAATGAATTATGGATCATTATAATAAAGTATCAAAACAATCTGAATTCATTTTATTCATTTTGAGTATGTAACTTTTGTTTTTCACTAAAATTTCACTTCAAAATGGAAACACGCACTATTAGTCATATCGGCCACATCGTGTGTTTGTTTGATGTGAGAATGATTTTTAAACATAAAAATTGGATTATGAATAATTTTACTAAATTATAAAGACAATAATAGTGTGTTTCATTGATTTTTAGTATGTTTTATGCTTTTTGAACTAAAATGTTAATTTTAAACTGATAACAGCCAATTTCAGTCATCCCAGTCACACTATGCATCAGATTGAGGTTTGAATGATTCCTATACATAAAAAAATGACTTATGGATCATTTTTCTAAAATATCTAAAAAAATATGAATGCATTTTCTTAGTTTTGATTTAGTCACTTGTTCTTTTTACTAAAATTAATGTCACTTTATATAAAAATACACACTTGGAGTCATACTAGTCACACCATGCGTCAGATTGAGGTGAGGCTGATTCTTACACATCAAAAACAGCCTATGGATCATTTAACTAAAGTATAAAAACAATTCAAATGTTTCTTCTTGGTTTTGAGTATATCACTTGTGTTTTTTTACTAAAATGTCATTTTAAACTAGAAACACACACTTTGAGTAATACTAGTCACATCATGTGTCAGTTTTATGTGATAATGATTCCTTCATGTCAAAAACAACATATTAATCATTGTACTGATTTATCAAGACAATCAGAGTGTTTTTTCTTTATTTATAGTGAATGACACACTTTATTAACTAAAATGAAAATTTTAAACTAATAAAGGATAATTTAAGTCACACCAGTCTTGACGTGCATAATATTGAGGTACAACTGATTCCAACGTGTCACATATGAGTTATGGATCATTGTTCTAAAGTATCAAAACAATACGAATGAATTTTATTTGTTTTTAATATGTCACTTGTGTTTTTTACTAAAATTATTATCAATTTTAAATAAAAATATACACATGGAGTCATACCGGTCACACCGTGTGTTTGATTGAGGTGTGGATGATTTCTGCACATCAAAAATGACTAATAAATCATTGTTCTAAAGTATAAAAAAAATCTGAATGTGTTTCATTGGTTTTGAGTATGTGATGTCTATTTTGAACTAAAATAGAAATTATAAATTAAAAACATACAAGTAAATTCATACTAAGCACACTATCTATCAGATTGAGGTGCGGCTGATTGACCCATTTCATTATTATTGTTATCTCAGTCATAGCTTTTAAGTCCAATATCTCATGAGAGTGATCATCTTCGAACAAAACACCCCAACATGATAAAATGAATTCACCTATATAATAAAAAAATTATTATGTTATTAATACTATAAATAAATAAATTAAACATAAATATAAATAAAAATACCTAAATAAAATTTCAATTTTAAACTGAAACCACACAATTTGAGACATAATAGGTACACTGTGTATTGGTTTGAGGTATGATTGATTCTATAATGTCTTTTTATCCAACATTGCATTCAACATTCTAGGTCATCTAACAATATTATAGTTTGATAACCCAAAATTTTGAATTCATTAGATAATAAATAGAAAATTTCATCATCAGGAGAGAATCATCCTTGTTGAGTGCATGATCATAGTACAAGTTTGAATCTTCCTTGTTGATGAAGTAATTTCTCCATGATCTCTGTGAAAATTAATAAAATAAGTATCAGATAGAAATGGTGATTAAATTTCCTAAAAAATAGAAACAATGATGATAAAATCAATTACATAAGCAGCATGAAATCACATCTTTATGATATATGTGGAAATTATAACACTAGGTATGTTTCCATTTTTTCATAAACAAATATATTTTGTCTTGTAAATACGAGGAATTTCGGCAGTCAAGGTAGTACTAGATAAATATAAATGCACAAATTTTTAACAAATATTTTAAATTATATAGTAATTATCTTCGAAAATAACACTTTGGGGATGCTAGTTTGTTGATGATATATGATATATCTCATAAATTTGTAAATATAATAACCAAAATCCTTTCCATTTGTTTGTCTCTTACACTATAGAAACATTGATCAAAAAATTATTTTTTATATGTGTTTTGATAGTGAAATATTATTATATATACCATAATACTTGTCCAATTATAAAAATTGGTAGGTTCCTTGGGTGCATGAACTATCCTCAAGCCATGATTTTGATGATATTTAACCACAACCCCTTCCTAAAATAATTCCCATTAGATCATAATATAAAATATATTATTTTAATTTTAGTTCTAAAAAATTGGATGTTGTGTATTACAAATTGGAAACTATTATCATGTGTGGTTGGTTATTGGGTATCCATGTAGTGAATCAATAAATTAAATCTTTTTAGTATCTAAATCAACCAAAATAAGTACCCATTGTTTCTTAAAAAAAGTAATATATAATGAAAATATATTTTATATGATTAAATTATATTGTTTTACCCCTTTATCCTTGGTATTAAGATGATTCTATCATCCATAAGTTTTCTTTCAAACTATGTCGCCAGTTTTGCCACTATTTCATCAATTTCAGCTGATTCCATTCTGATTTGTTCTATAGAAGTTATGTGAGGACTAATGAGTCCATATTTATTTTCATGGGGGTAATTCCTTCAATTGGTATTCATATATACTCTGATAAAAATGTGAATTGTTTTTATTAATAATTAACATAATAGATCAACTATTGGAAAAAAATCATGAAAACACACCTCATGTAAACATTTACAACTGAGATTCATAGCCATTCATACTTGAGGATTTGATTTACATTCTCGAGATTAAAGAATTATGTAATGGAATCTCTATACATTTTCTCTTAAAAATAAACTACGAGATTACTATGACTTTGTAATGTTGTATCCATATGAACCTTCACGATTAGTAAATACAGATATTGAATTGGTTGGGTAAAGGTGATTTGTGAAGATATTTTTGATTAGTCCATTGATCCTTTAGAATTTTATGATTATATCATTAATTTCACTCCATTCAATTTGTTTATCTGTAATAACATTCATTGAGTTATACCTTTTTCATTAATTATAATTTTTTTAACATGAAAAATAAATTTTAAATGAATACCTCCTTATTAAGATGTTTTTTACAAGATCTTATGACTATGATATGAATGTTTCAATAGCTTGTTTGACCATATGAATATCTATATAATCTAGTAGAACATGTAGCTCATCACTCTACTCATGAGCTATGCTAATCCACACTCTCACATGACCAATTGTAATTTCTCTGTTTGGTAGAGTGTCTTCTTGAATATTGAACATGATATCCCTCACAACAAGGCGATGGGTGGGTGTTGATAGATATAAATCACAGTCATTTTTACCCTATAGAATTTTATTATTGGAAAGGTATTAGTGTCTTCCTGATTCACATTTCATAGAAACAATTCTAATAATATTGATTACATCATCTAAGATATCTCTTTTAAGAGAATGTCTCACCTCAAAGATGGTGGGGGGGGGGGTCTTCATGTATTGGTTATTCTTGATTTTTTTCTTCAATTTTCTTCCACTGAATATTTTTTTTAAGAAATCAGAATGCTAATGATATTTTTATTCAAGGGAATATAATCCTGCATTCATCTCTTCCATTTTTTCATCTTTATATCCCTATTATTTTCTATTCTCAAAATATATTCAAGGTATCACCTCAAAACCCACACCTCTAATGTGGCCATACTATTCAAGTTGTTGGAAGTCCACTAATAGTAGGTGTTCATTATGTATAGCTATTGATGATTCGTATGTCTAATTCAGATATAAAATATTGGAAAATAAGTAATAATTGCTATGTAATAGTGATTTAAAGCAATATAAATTTTCATTATGTCATATTTACACATGCTTCCCACTTTTCATGTTTTCATCTTTTAGTATCCCCTTGTTATTTACACATGCCTACTTACATTGAACATGATGAAGGATAATAGTGGATTTGGATTTGGATTCATCAATCTGCATATCAATAGAGGAACATATTTATGTTTTTGTTTCATGTTACATAAAATTATTATGGTATATTTAAAATACTTACCAATTTTTTTCAAGATAATCGTACCTGATCCTTGTTTTATGGTGCAAGTACATTGGTTTTATTGCATTTTGTTTATTCTCAGCACTCAAGTACTATTTTATAAATTATAACTTCTCAATAAAAGTGATTAATACACATATTTTTGAATAATTTACTACCAAAAACAAATTAAATAAAAATATATCTCCTCACGATGGCCATTAAACACATCCCACACTTCTTGGCTTATCAGGTGTGTATACATATGTTGTGGGTATAGGTTTATTTTCCCTTCAACATCACTAAGTTGAAGTTTTTTAATAATTTTGTGAAATCCTATATGATAATTTACATTAATAATTAATACATATTTATTGTTGGAGTCATCTACGATAAATACAAACTAAAAGGGATAATGAAGAGTAAGTCAATGTTTCATTATTATATTTTTTAGTAAAATAATGAAAGGATATCATAATGTTACCCTAATATATTTCTAAATCAGTTTCTTAATCATGGTAACAACATGGTTCTAGGAATAAACGTCAATCATAATGTGATACCGAGTGATGATCCCAACGAAACTACTGAACATGACCTCTTTGTGGTTAACAAGCTAATTATGTTCATTCCACCTGACCTCAAATTTGATGTTTTTTCTTTTCACCTTAATATTTTTTATAACACCATCATGATACAGTGCTATTGTTTTTTATTGGACATAATTTCTTCACTTTCTACCATTTCCTTAGGTTAAACATCATTAATATGTTTTTCCTCTAGATTAGTAGCAACGACATGTACAGAAGGTCATTGTTCCTTTGCACTCGGAGTATTAGAAGGTTGAGAAACTTATTATTGTTCTTTAAGCTTGGGAGCATCAACATGTGTAGAAGTAATTATCTACAAAATTTATTCAACATTTAATTTATATTACATAAATTCACATGTGAACATATAACACATGGGGTAACACTATGTATATTACAACAAAAATATAATCAGATTATTGAACTCTCTTTTTTTAATGGTTGAATAGATTTGAACTATATATCAAGTATCCAAATCCCTTCATTGTAGTCTCCTATGACATATAAGACCTCATCTACATTAGGACCACTGGTAAATTATTGTGAAGTCCCAATGAAAGGGTGATCCTCTATTTAATTTTTATCTGACCCTTCAGTGGTTTTGATTAATAATAGAACAATTGACCACTTTTGGATTATGGGATACAGAACATAAAATAATTGTACAACTTGTGATTCCATTATAAATGTATCTTATTTGTAACATTCCTTACTGAAATCCACTTTCATGAATCCCAATTCTATTATTTTAACAACATTCGTATTATCAACCTACTTGCATTGAAAATCAACACTTGGAATGTTGTATAATCAAACTCTTGAATTTTCTTGATGATGCAAAATTATGACATATTCACATAAATTGGATTTATATCCTTATACCATATAAATGAATAACTTCATCCAAAAGTGTAACTCTACTATTTTTCATGGTACTTACTTCATCATGATCATTTGTATAGAACATATAACCATTAATTACATAACCATTATAAGATAATACATGCACACTTTTTCCTATAGATAGCCATCAAATTATTTCTAAAATTGAAACTATATTTTCATTTGTCTCTTTAAAAATATGGTATTGAAACAATCTTATATACTATAGATTATGTGTATTTTATATTCATATTTCATCCCTTGTTGGATTCAAATTCCTAAGAATATCTTTGTGGGTTTCAACTTTTGGGGAAAACTCAAAATTTTTATGAAAAATGTAAAGTTGGGCCTACTCCCAATCTATAATAGTGATTGTAAAAACTTCTATTCCAAAAATACCTTCACACACAAGCCGGCCAATGTGATTATATTTTGATAGACCAAGGATTTCCATACCATACGAGTAGTCAGTATAGAATTAAATGGCTTCCTCAATAATATATCTCTTCACAATAAAACCTTTTGGATGACTTTGATTTTTGACATACCCTTTTAAAATATTAATATACCATTCAATGGGGTACATCATTCTATAATGTATAGGATGACATAGTCAAATCTCTCTCACCAAGTGAACCATCAAGTGAATCATCATGTCAAAGAATACCAGTTGCATGAATATTTCTAATTAATATAATATAACAGTAATTTCTTTTTCTATATTAGGTAATTTCTTTGGGTCTATAAATTTTCTACATATATCCTTGAAGAATAAACAGATCTATATTAATGTATAACAAATATTCTTTAAAAAAATATAATGTAAAGCTACATGCATTAGATCTTGAATCAAAACATGATAGCCATTTGTTTTAAAACCCTTTAACATTAAATTGGTCATTGACATGATATTCTTGATATTAAATAAATTCCCATATTGAAACTTTACATCATTAAATAATTTGAAAAAACTAATATCTCTCATGCCTGGAAAGAGTGTAAGTAGTTGTAGGAAGAAAAGTATATTTTCATCCTTCATTAGAACCAACTCTTCTCATATTCCCATGGAAATCATGTACAAAATAGCCTTAATTACATCCTTTGTTTTTAAAGGTGAATTTATTAACATTATATTGACACTATCACATACATTTTTTCAACATGCTTAACATCAAGAAAATTCCTAATGTACAAACAATTCTAGTATGGTAATTCAAAAAAATGATCTACTTTTCCAACCCGTTTTCATAAGGTTTTTCAAAAAAAGTTTACCAAAATCAGTTTCCATATCTTTTACTTTCTCAAACGGTTTATCACCTATTAGTGGAGATAGTGTTTTACATTCTTATGATGTCCCATGAAATGAGGTAGTATAAGATCGGTACTTATGTTTCCAGGGTAGAAAATTGCGATGTCCTAGGAACACAATCTTCGACGAATGTTTCAACCTAATTTTCTAAATTCCTTTTCCAAAAATGGAACACCATTGAATTCCATTAATCCTATATCCTAACCAATTTCCGTATGCAGAAAAGTCAATTATCATCCCATACAACATGTATCTCAACGTGAAATATTATTTTTTATAAGAATCATTCAAACTTACACTTGAATCCCACAATAATTTCAAAACATCGATCAATGTATCCAAATAAACATCAACATCGTTACCCAATTTTTTTGGTCCTGATATTTGAATATATAACATAATGTATTTATGTTTCATGCATAACCATGGTTGGAAGTTATAATTTACCCAAAAAACTAGTTATGTACTTTGAGTACTTTATTGAAGAAAAAAATGATTCACTCCATATATTAACAGAATAATACAAAGGTTTCTCAACACATTTTAAAATTCAATATACTCATGATCAATTCTCTTATATTAAGGAGAGACTTCCAGGTGGTGAATTTTACTGTATTTAATTATTCTATCTACGTGCCACGCCAATTTCCTTACTGTATCATCACTTCTATATAGGCGCTTAAACATTTGGATGATTGGAAGGTTACATAAAACTTTCATGGGACCAAATTCATCTATCTTGTATCAATAAGAACCATATGTTTGTCTAGGAAGTTCATTATATTATAGGATCATATCATTCAATAAAGAAATTATTTTAGTAAAACTATCATCACTCTATCTGTTTCCATCTTTTAAATTATCTAGCTTCAGTACAACTGATAATGCTATATATTTAGTACAACCACAATACAATGGAATCTTTTCACAACTCTTTAACATATCAAACCATTTTGTAAAATCATGATGTTCATATTCATTTTACATTTTCATTTCCTTAATATGATATGCATCATCCTTAACAGTTATAATCACATCCTAAATACATTCTTCTTCATTTTCTACACTTGCAATCATATTAGATGATCCAGAAAACATAGTGTTATCCCATTAACTAGCTAAATTACCTTTTCCCATTGATTAATCCATAATTTATAACTTCAATCTATTCGGTGATAGATCAAGTGTTCTTCCAACTACTCTAAGATAATTATTCTTGAATAAAAATAGTGTAAACAAAGATAAAGAATTTGATAAGGGTATTATGCATGATATTTTACACACTTGATGAACTATTTCACCCTATCTTCATAATCTTTTGTCATATGATTGGTATCAATCAATTTTTGATTCATATTAAGCATATTTTATTTTTAAATATTAATATTTATAAAAATAAATAAATATATAAAAATGGTCCTTTCAAATAATGGGAATCTAACATCTGAATGTTACAAATAATTTCATCATACTTTGAAGAAAATAAAAAAATGAATTTAAGAAAAGAATTACTCCACTAGCGGTAAGTGTTATCCTATGAATTTATCCATAATGATCACTTGTATCTAGTATTGATTTACTACTTATTAGGGAAGTTCATGAAACATAGGTACATGTCTGGAAGATATGGGGGATGAGTCCCCGGAAACAAAATGAAATAATAATTTTGTGGGGGATGAAACTGATGAGGATGAAATTTGTATCCTTAAATATAAATACTCATAGGATAGGGAGTTGGAAAATCATCAAAAATAATTTCTTAGTTTTCTATCTAAAGATGAAAAATTAAATTTTAACATTCAAATAAATCCTTCAATTACTCCATGAAAAGTAAAAGTATTTTGGTATCCGTACTGAATTTCAATATCCCTTATCTTCCCTCATGGCCAAGTTTGAGGGTGTGTGGTCATGATAGATATCCTATGGGTTAGATAGAGTTAGTGACATTCCCTTTCCAAAATGTTATTATCAATATATATTTTTTAGAAGGTTTGATTTTGTGTATCTAAGAGGTCTTTGAAAGTAAATATGATCATATAAATATAGATAACACCATTTATCTTTACACTTGTTTTCATTTATAAATATAGATTCCACTAATCCCATTAATAGATCATACTACATTATATAAAACCAATTAATCTATTAAATATAATTTCAAATCACAAAACTCCATTCTAAAGTCACTGTGAAATTTAATAGATCATTTATTTATATAATTGAAATCCAAAATATCATCTTCATTTTGGAACATTATATAAATCCATTTAATTACTTTTAAACCAATAATTTAACTATAAATTTTCATCTACATTATAAACAAACCAATGAATATTTTCCAAATAATGGTTTCTAAAATAAGAAATAAATTATTAGATTTTTTAAAATATTTTCAACACAGAAAACACCCAGAAAATTTGAAATCCATATCCACGAAAAGAAGGAAATCACCTTCAAGTCTTACCACTAACATTTTAAAAAACAAAAAATCATAAATCATATTACTAATTCTATTGGTTTACACCTTTCCCCAGCTGAATAACTAACATAGTTTCCCATCCCATCTATCCCCTTATTTTCTTTTATATTAACCCTTATAAGATTACACCAAATGAGAGAGATGATTTAGTTGTGGAAGACAACCCAAATTTAAACTATATAGGTGATGCTAGATGAAATGTAGGTTTAGGATTTTTAATGGGGTTAAACATTAATTTACCTTTTTATGGTGGTATATGCCTTTTGGTTAAGACTTAGTGGTTATCTTGGTAGAAGGGTTATTTTTCAGTGAGTGGGAGGGAAATTTAACTATTGCACCAATAAATTTTACAATATAGTGGAGTTATTCTTGGTCACATTAAATTGTTTTATATTGAATTCTATATGTATTTTTGTGTTACCAATCTTTTTGGGTGATTAAAAAATTAATATAGTGATCTATCTAAGGTTGTTTATTAATATGTATGTCCTATCACGTTCTTATTAGTTTGAATTTTTAATTTTCTATCTATCTAGAGTCTTGTATCTCATTATATATTTTTATAAATAAATTTCTAACAATATTAAAGAATAATTTTTTCGGTCTATTATTTTTACAAGGTATAAAAATCTAGAAACCTTATAAGACTCCCTCCTTCCCTCCCTCTAGTGTTGTTACTTTTAGATTCCTCTTTGCCTCTCATCTTCCTTTCATACCTTTTTTACACAAAGTTATCTTATAGGGTATTTGAAGATGTTCGTGAGAGTGAGAATCTCAATATTGGGGTGAATTGAGTCCCCAATAAAAATTTCTTTTAAAATAATGTTTTAATAACCCCCCCAAGTTAGGATAAAATCTCATAGTTAATAAAAAGAGTATTTTAATATAACTTTGATCTTTTAAAATATTTCTCGAAGATTTATTACTAATCAGTTAAAACAAAATTAAATTTACTTTACCTTTTGGAATCAATTTACTTAATCCAATACTTATATAAAAACATATTAAGATTAACTATCAAAGTAGGTTTTGTTTACAGAAAAAAAATACAGTTTAAAGCATTGTAATGAATAAAACAAAAAAACACACATAGTAGAATAAAACTAAGAGGTTTAGTCTCAAGATGAGACCTAATCCCATCCACTTGGAACAAACATGTTACCAAGTATATTATATGATAATAATATCATCCAAAACCTTGTTCAGTTATATAAAAAACAACATACAAGATGTCTAGGCCATGTAGGGACCTCTTCCACAATAACTATAGGAAGAAAATAAACACGGGTCACACAATGACCTCTTCCACAGAAACTATGGGTAAACAGATAAAATTAGATCCAAAATAAAATCTAGTATTCTCCAGTTATGCATAGGATTTAGTGCGTGTTCATAAATAATACAAACAATGCACTTATTAAATATAAAATCAATAAATAGAAGGAGAAACCAGTAAGATATAGAAAGTAGTAGTGTTACTCATCTTGATGTTCTTTAGAAGCTTGAGACTCCTTGGATGAGTTTTAGAGAGAATCTCAAGTCATTTCTCTAAAAATTGTAGTGAAATAGTGCATCGTAGGCTCTAATTTTTTAGACTATAGGAATTGATCTAAAAATTTTATGAACTATACTCTTTTCAAAGTTGAAGTGTATGTAATAATTATGTGTGTAGAGCTCTATGTGTCAGATTTGATTATGTGTTCACGCTCGATCAAGATCTATATCACCCTAGTGCATGAGGGAGAGTTATTTTAATATATGGAACAACATGATGGTGCGACCATTTGAAGAACAATAATCACTATCCTCTACATCCTCATATTGAGATCTGACATCATTTAATGTTCCTTTAAATAATTAAAAATATAATCATAAAATAAATCTTATCACTAATTGAATTAATATAGACATTGGGATTATTTAGTTCAAATATCCCAGAATAGCAATGGTGACTCATATCTAGAAGTGATTTATGCCAACAGTGAGTTAGGATGGCGGTAGTTCATCTGGTAGTAGGTCACTCTTAGCAATGAATCATATCAATAGTGACTCGTTTTAGTGGTTAATAATCTCAATAGTGAATCATCTAAATGGTGAATCATATTCTATGATGACTCATTTCTAGAAGTGAATCAAATATGATGGTGAGTCATTCTCAACTGTGATTCTCTTCTAGTGGTGAATCATTCGTAACTGTGAGTATTGTCTGACGGTGAATCATCCACAATGGTGACCCAAGTCTGATGATAGGTTTTTCTAACACTTATCCAAATTTTCACCGTATTTATTTATATTATAAAATGAAATCATAAAATAGTAAACCCATTTAAAACATAATTATCATGATTTTTGAAAATTAAAACAAGTAGTTGCAAAAAATATCCCCCTTTTTGATGATCATAAATCATGGAACTTTAGAAACCATGCATAAAAGAAACTTTAGCATAAAAGATATATATTTGAAAAAATAATGGTATCTTCTAAACATATTAAAAAGATAATGTGAGAGTATTAACATAAATTATGAATCTTTAAAACAAATAATGAAAAATTCAATCAAAGGATAATAAAGATATTAAATAAAAAAAGGCATTAAAGGTATGGTATGAAAGAATAACATAAACAGAAAAGAAAACACAGATAATTAATTTTCTCAAATAAATTCCATATAAATTATCCCCCTTTGGGATTATCAAAATGTGAGAATAAGAAATAATAAAGATAACTAATAAAGAAAAATATAAATAATTATAGTAATTCCATTTTATTAAAAACTGAATCCATTATATCCAAAAAATAAAGATACAAGACAGTCTCTATCAAAGACAAAAGTATAATATCAAAACACTCCCAGTCAAGGTACAATAATCATCAGGTTACATTCCTTTATTAGAGGTAGGGGATACAAAAGAGGAAGCTGAGGCAAAGGTAGTAGATGTAGGGATAGTAGGAAGAGAGGGAGACTCTCTGATGATAATAGGCCAGAGATGTTGGATAACTTCTATGGGAGTCATGCTGAAGTTATGAAATAGAGAAGGTAAAGGAGCATGTGTACCCTAGGTAATAGCAAGTCTAAATATATCTGGAGTAAAGGCCAGATGAGTGCGATGAGAAGTCATTGGAATGGCCTCCGGAGCTGCCACTATAGTTCTAGATACAAGGAGAAAAGGATACATTAGATTGATGAAATCCATGATGATATTTCATCCCCGCTCCATGGAACTGGAAAAAAATATTTTTTATCCTCCATAAAAAACTTAAGTAAAAGTGTCATCACTTTCAACAAATTAACCTATTACATGAAATCTTGAGTAACCAATGGAATTCTGAGGTTCTCAGAGTGAAAATTGAAATGGGATTTCAACTCGGTCTTGGTAAATATTTAGGATAGATAATACTTAATTGACTTTATGATGGTTTCTATATCATTTCTAATATCATTCATACATTATCTTACCATATTATACACATGATCACTGTTATGTCTGATCTAACACAAACATTACAAAGGAGTATCCAAAAAATCTTCTAACATATCCTGAAGCTCCTTCCTAGAAATAGATCTGACCAAATCAATATACAAGGGAGGTGGAGAGCTAGAAGTAGAATCCACTGAAAAATATATACTCTCCACCCACTCCAATAGAGTATCCAAAAACTCAGCAAAACATCTCTTCATTTTCTCTATCATAGTCTTTAAGGACTCCAACTCATTATCCATCCTTATGTTCTCTATCTACACTTCCTAGATATGATGATTCATCTTTGGCTAAATGTGGAATACCACTATCTCAAAAAATATATCTAGAATATATCTCACTAAGATTTGTGTCCATGTGTTCTTGATTTCTTAGAATCCTATCAAAATCCAAAACAGGACTTTTTCTAAAAAACTCCAAGTCATCTCTAGTAACCACATCAACAAGTCTATAAGAAATATAAGCAACATATATGGGTGTGGAAACTCACTCATCAAGCTTAGATATGGTAGGTAAAACTACATATAATCTTGGAAGATTTCTTATAGAATCTATTGCTCAACCATTATCCCTTAAGATCAATCTCTACTAAAAATAAGATAGTATGTCCACCATTCATTTGTAGAATGCTATCATCATCAAAGTTAGGGTAGTACAAACCAAGTTTCGCCTATCCTGGATATCTCTCCCATTCTTCAAAAGAAGAAACATATAATCTAGCTGATGATACAACTATAGGCTCAACTAATTCACCAATAGTAGGGTCAACATG
Source organism: Viscum album (assembly GCA_963277665.1). NCBI lineage: Eukaryota > Viridiplantae > Streptophyta > Magnoliopsida > Santalales > Viscaceae > Viscum > Viscum album. The sequence goes on along the minus strand of OY728145.1, from coordinate 1,075,898,321 downwards.
TTGGCTCAAAAAATTGGGAGTTTCCTCACCCTTAATAGATTCTCCTGTCTATTCTCTATAAATGATAGCCTTATCAACATTTTGTACAAATCTTGGTCTCTCCTTCGACCTAGAAGAAACTGAAAAACCTAGAGAAGAAACATCCTCCTGAGCTACCTATTGATCATATGAACCATCATGGTCAGATCCACCATCACTTTCATCTCCATTATTGTTTTCCTCAAATCCATTATCTTCCTCTTATTTGAAATTTTCATTTTCGATATCAAAATCACTTTCACTATTTCCATTACCTTTAGAACTTCCATTTTCTTCATCATAGAAAACTAAAACTTCCTTAGAATATTTGGAAGATGATTTAGGAAACTGTTCTTCTTCTTAAACTTATGTTCCCTCTTATTCAATTCCTTCACCAAAAATAGTATCTCTAACTGGTAGAAATCTTAGAGGACTGGCTAGACCAAAAGGGACAGGTGGGCCCTTAGGTACGTTTGGGTCACTTACATTATCATGTGATAAATCTTTATTATCACCAATTTTAGTGACCTCCTCTTCTTCATTCTCTTCATCTAATTATACAATAACCTCATCTGACCCTAATCCAGGATCAACAAGATGCATTGTTCTGAAAGGATAATCAATAGGATTAAACTCCTCATATACCTTATCAACTTCATCACCCCATTTTTTCAAACATGTGATCCTTTCAATCTTCATCCTCTTATGTATGACTTTGGTCAAAAAAATACTCCCAGTTCTCCTTGTTTTCTTATTCCCATCAACCAAACCCTTGGCCTCCACCATGAATGAAATGAACTTAGGGTAGATTAGGGAGTTTTCTTTAGAAGTTGGTTTACATATATTTATAATATAAAGCATCAAATATCTACACATGTTGATTCTATCTCCTATTTTCATGATGTATAATAGATAAAAATAATGATACCTCATCATATAGAAAACTACTTTCCTTAGGCATAACTTATATTATATAAAAATGAATATAAAACGACCCTCCCCATCTTACTCGCTTACAGTTGGTCTTATTGAAGTCACATATTCTGTTAGCTTAGCCAGGGAATTATAATATTTAAAATAATTGTAATCACATGGAATTGATCACTAATAATCATTTGACACTCCTTCAAGAGGAACTTTAATACATATATCACACTATCTAGAAGAAAATATTACCTTGTGTCTATTTATTTAACTTCCAACCCAATCTTTATCTTCTTCAAATCTATATTAAACATACTTGTCAAATTGATCCACCAACCTAAGATAGAATTGTCTCTCATTAATCAGTAACCACTCTACCCATCTCTGGTTTTAGATTACATTAATCACCATTTATTTTCTAGACAAAAACCTATCAAAATGAACTTCATTCTCATTAACTATTGTGTGATTATTGAGTTGTGGGTTCCGTGGCTCGAATACAGATCTTCTTGAATTTCCACTTTGCTTATTCGAAGGACACAACTCCTTAGGATTTGAATCATCTTCTAACTTCACTATAACCATTAAAAATGGAGTTTAAGGTTCAAGTGAGGTTGGGAGAAGGTTAATGGTTTGTAGAGAGAGAAGTCAGGATGAATTTATAAAATTAAGGGTGTATTACTACAGAATATGCCTTTAACCACTCTAAAAATTCCCTTTGTCAATGCTAGAGAAGCACTGACGATCCGATCAAGAATAAAAGCCCTATACTTTTATTAGTGCTTATAGAATCATTGAGAAAGGGTTAATTTATCAGAACTTTTAGAAGTAACAATAAAAGAACCCTTTATCAGCACTTCTAAAATCATTGATAATGGTAAGTTTTATCTGCACTTTTTTTAGTATTGATAAAGGGGTATGCTATAGTGTATTATAACAGCACACTAAAGCACCAAAAACACAAAAAAATAGAAAAATAATGTTCCAATATAAAATTTAAATGAAAAAAATTACAACACAAATACAAGAAAATAACACTATATTATAGATATTTAAAATATTGGTTTATACAGTTCCATAAGTATAAATGATTACATACATTCAAAAACATCAGTATTCCTTTGTATTTTGATCCTAACCCATTCTTGAGAAAAAAAATCACCTTTATAAGAAAAAAATTCTTATGTTAATAATAAAATAAAGAAATAAATTAATGTAAAATGTTAATTTCAAACTAAAATTGGAGTCATACAAGAAACATTATGTATCAGATTGAGTTGTGGTTTATTCTTGAACGTCACACAATTTTTTGTTCGTCTTCAAGAATTATTTCTATAAAAATTAACAAAATAATTATAAGATGAAAATTATAAGGAATTAAATTAATTAATAGTAGATATAATGATGAAAAATCAATCAAGTATTGTTTTCTGGGTTTGGGTGATGTGATGCGCATTTTAAAGAAAGTATTTTAGTAAAAACAAGCATCACTCTATCTGTTTCCATATTTTATTTTATACAGCTTCAATACATCTTAAAATGCTATATATTTAGTACAACCACAATGCAATGTCATATTTTCACAACTTTTTAAAATCTCAAACCATTTTGTAAAATCACGATTTTCATATTCATTTTTCATTTTCATTTCCTTAATATGATCTTCATCATCCTTCACAGTTATAATCACATCCTAAATACATTCTTCTTCATTTTATACATTTGCAATCATATTAGATGATCCAAAAAACATAGTGTTATCTTAGTAACTAGCTAAATTAACTTTTCCCCATGTTTAATCCAAAATTTTTAACTTCAATATATTCTGTGACAGATCAAGTGTTCTTCCAACTACTCTAAGATAATTATTCTTGAATAAAAATAGTGTAAACATAGATAAAGAATTTAAGAAGGGTATTATGCATGATATTTTACACACGTGATGAACTATTTCACGCTATCTTCATAATATTTTTTCATACGATTGGTATCAATCAATTTTTGATTCATATAAATAATATTTTATTTTTAAATATTAATATTTAGAAAAATAAATAAATATATAAAAATGAGCCTTTAAAATAATGGTAATCCAACATCTGAATGTTTCAAATAATTTCATCATCCTTTGAAAAAAATAGAAAATTGAATTTAAGAAAAGAATTACTCCACTGGTAGTAAGTGTTATCATATTAATTTATCCATAATGATCACTGGTACCTAGTATTGGATTACTACTTATTAGGGTAGTCCATGAAACATAGGTACATGTCTAGAAGATATGGGGGATGAGTCCTAGGAAACAAAATGCAATAATAATTTTGTGGGGGATGAAATTGATGAGGATGAAATTTGTATCATTAAATCTAAATACTCCCAGGATAGGGAGTTAGAAAATCATCAGAAAAAATTTCTTAGTAATCTATCTAAAGATGAAAAATTAAATTTTAACATTCAAATAAATCCTTCAATTACTCCATGAATAGTAAAAGTATTTTGGTATCCGTACTGAATTTTAGTATCCCTTATATTCCCTCATGGCCAAGTTTGAGTGTATGTGGTCATGATAGATATCCTATGGGTTATATGGAGTTAGTGACATTCCATTTCCATAATTTTATTATCAATATATTTTCTTAGAAGGTTTGATTTTGTGTATCTAAGAGGTCTCTGAAAGTAAATATGATCATATAAATATAGATACCACCCTTTATCTTTACACATATTTTCATTTATAAATATAGATTCCACTCATCCCATTGATAGATCATACTACATTATATAAAACCAATTAATCTATTCACTCTAATTTCAAATCACAAAAATCTATTCTAAAGTCACTGTGAAATTTAATAGATCATTTATTTATATAATTGAAATCCAAAATATCATCTTCATTTTGAAATATTTTATAAATCCAATTTATTTACTTTTAAACCAGTAATTTACCCATAAAATTGCATCTACATTATAAAAAAACCTGTGAATATTTTCCAAATAATGGTTTCAAAAATAAAAAATAAATTATTATATTTTTTAAAATATTTTCAATACTGAAAACACCCAAAAAATTTGAAATCCATAGCCACGAAAAGAAGGAAATCACCTTCAAGTCTTACCACTACCATTCTAAAAACCAAAAAATCATAAATCATATTACTAATTTTATTGGTTTATACCTTTTCCTCAATTGAAGAACTAACATAGTTTCTCATCCCATCTATCCCCATATTTTCTTTTATATTAACCCTTATAAGATTACACTAAATGAGAGAGATGATTTAGTTGTGGAGGACAACCCAAATTTAAAGTATATTGGTGATGCTAGATGCAATGTTGTTTTAGGATTTTTAATGGGGTTAAACATTAATTTAACTTTTTATGGTGGTATATGCCTTTTGGTTAATACTCAGTAGTTATCTTGGTAGAAGGCTTATGTTCCAGTGAGTGGGAGGGAAATTTAACTATTGCGCCAATAAAGTTTACAATATAGTGGAGTTATTCTTAGTTACATTAAATTGTTTTATATTGAATTACATAAGTATTTTTTTGTTACAAATCTATTAGGGTGATTAAATAATTAATATAGTGATCTATATAAGACTATGTTTTAATATGTACATCCTATCACTTTCCTATTAGTTTGAATTTTTAATTTTCTATCTATCTAAGGTCTTGTTTCTTGTTATCTATTTTTATAAATAAATTTCCAACAATATTAAAGAATAATTTTTTTTGGTATATCCTTTTTACAAGGTATAAAAACCTAGAAAACTTACAATACTCCCTCATTCCCTCCCTCTAGTGTCATTACTTTTAGATTCCTCTTTGCCTCTCATTTTCCTTCCATACCTAGTTTCCACAAAGTTATCTTATAAGGTATTTGAAGATGTTGGTCAGAGTGAGAAGCTCAATAGTGGGGTGAATTGAGTCCCCAATAAAAATTTCTTTTAAAATAAAGTTTTAATAAACCCCCTCCCCCAAGTTAGGTTAAAATCTAATAGTTAATAAAAAGAGTAGTTTAATATAAATTTGATCTTTTAAAATATTTCTCGAAGATTGATTACTGCACAGTTAAAACAAAATGAAATTTATTTTACCTTTTGAAATCAATTTACTTAATCCAATACTTATATAAAAACATATTAAGATTAACTATCAAAGTAGGTTTTTTTACAGTTAAAAAAAATACAGTTTAAATCTTTGTAATGAATAAAACAAAAAAACACATATAGTAGAATACAAATAAGAGGTTTTGTCTCTAGATGAGACCTAATCCCATCCACTTGGAAAAAAATGTTACCAAGTATATTATATGAATATAATATGATCCAAAACTTTGTTCAGTTATATAAACAACAACATTAAAGATGTCTAGGCCATGTAGGGACCTATTCCACAATAACTATAGGAAGAAAAAAACACGGGTCACACAATGACCTCTTCTACAAAAACTATGTGTAATAGATAAAAATAGATCCAAGAGAATATCTAGTATTCTCCATTTATGCATAGGATTTAGTGCATGTTGATAAATAATACAAACAACTCACTTATTAAATATAAAAGCAACAAATAGAAGGAGAAACCAGTAAGATATAGAAAGTAGTAGTGTTACTCGTCTTGATGTGCTTTACTAGCTTGAGACTCCTTGGATGAATTTTGGAGAGAATATCAAGTCATTTCTCTAAAAATTGTAGTGAAGTAGTGCATCGTAAGCTCTATTTTTTTAGAATATAGGAAATGTTCTAAAAATTTTATGAACTCTACTCTTTTCATAGTTGAAGTGTATGTAAGAATTCTGTGTGTAAAGCTCTATGTGTCAGACTTGATTATGTGTTCACGCTCGATCAAGATCTATATCACCCTAGTGTATGAAGAAGAGTTATTTGAATATATGGAACCACATGATGGTGAGACCATTTGAAGAACAATAATCACTTTCCTCTACATCCTCATACTATGCTCTGACATCATTTAATGTTCCTTACAATAATTAAAAATATAATCATAAAATAAATCTTAGCACTAATTGAATTAATATAGCCATTGGGATTATTTAGTTCAAATATCCCAGAATAGCAATGGTGACTCATATCTAGAAGTGATTTAGGCCAATAGTGAGTCAGGTTGGCGGTAGTTCATCCGGTAGTAGGTCATGCTTAGTGATGAATCATCTAAATAATGACTCGTTTTAGTGGTGAATCATCTAAACAGTGAATCATATAAATGGTGAATCATATTCTATGATGACTCTTTTCTGGAAGTGAATCAAATATGATGGCGAGTCACTCTCAACTATGATTCTCTTCTAGTGGTGATTCATTCCTAACTGTGAGTATTTTCTAATGGTGAATCATCCACAATGGTGACCCAAGTCTGGTGATAGGTGTTTCTAAATTTTTACCATGTTTATTTATATTATAAAATGATATCATAAAACAGTAAACCCATTTAAAACACAATTAGCATGATTTTTGAAAATTAAAACAAGTATTTATAAAAAATATCCCCCTTTTTTAGGATCATAAATCATGGAACTTTAGAAACCATGCATAAAAGAAACTTTAGCATAAAAGATATATATTTGAATAAATAATGGTATCTTATTAACATATTAAAAAGATAATGTGAGAGTATTAACATAAATTTTGAATCTTTAAGACAAATAACAAAAAATGGAATCAAAGGATAATAAAGATATTAAATAGAAATAGGCATCAAAGGTATGATATGAAAGAATGACATAAACAGAAAAGAAAACACACATAATTAATTTTCTAAAATAAATTCCATAGGAATTCACCTCCTTTGGGATTATCAAAATGGGAGAATAAGAAACAATAAAGGGAACTAATAAAGAAAAAGATGAATAATTATAGTAATTCCATTTTAGTAAAAATTGAATCCATTATATCCAAAAAAGAAAGAGAAAAGACAGTCCCTATCAAATACAAATGTATAATATCAAAACACTCCCAACCAAGGTACAATGATCATGAGGTTCCTTTCCTTTATTAGAGTTAGGGGATACAAAAGTGGAAGTTGAGGCTAAGTTAGGGGATATAGGGACATTAGGAAGAGAGGGAGGCTCTCTGATGAAAATAGACCACAGATATTGGATAACTTCTATGGGAGTCAAGCTAAAGGGATGGAATGGAGAAGGTAAAGGAGCATGTGTACCCTAGGTAAGAGCAGGTCTGAAAATATCTGGAGTAGTGGCCCGATGAGTGTGATGAGAAGTCATTGGAATGGCCTCTTCAGCTGCCACTATAGTTCCAATTGAAATCTTGAGTAACAAATGGAATTATGAGGTTCTCATAGTGAAAATTGAAATGGGATTTAAACTCAGTCTTGGTAAAGATTCAAGATAGATAATACTTAATTGAATTTATTATGGTTTCTATATCATTTCTAATATCATTCATACATTATCTTACCATATTGTACACATGATCACTATTATTCATGATCTACCACAAACATTCCAAAGAAGTATCCATAAAATATTCTAACATAGCCTGAAGCTCATTCCTAGAAATAGATCTTACCAAATAAATATCCAAGGGAGGTAGAGAACTAGAAGTAGAATCCACTGAAAAATATATACTCTCCACCCACTCCGATAGAGTATCCAAAATATCAACAAAACATCTCTTCATTTCCTCTATCACAGTATTTAAAGAATCCAACTCATTATACATCCTTATGTTATCTATCTACAATTCCTAGTTATGATGATTCATCTTTGGATAAATGTGGCATACCAATATCTCAAAAAATATATCTAGAATATCTCTAACTGATATTTGTGTCCATGTGTTCTTGATTTCTTAGAATCCTATCAAAATCCAAAACAATATTTTTTCTGAAAGACTCCAAGTAGCTCTGGTAACCACATCAACAGGTCTATATGAAATATAAGCAACATATATGGGTGTGGAAACTCACTCATCAAGATTAGATATGGAAGGTAAAACAGTATATAATCTTTGAAGATTTCCTATAGAATCTATTGGTCAACCATTATCCCTTAGGATCCATCTCTACTCAAATTGAGACAGTAGGTCCACCATTCATTTGTGGAATGCTATCATCATCAGAGTTAGGGTAGTCCAAACCAAGTGTCACCTATCCTGGATATCTCTCCCATTCTTCAAAATAAGAAACATATAATCTAGCTGATGATACAACTATAGGCTCAACTAATTCACCAATAGTAGGGTCAACATGTTGGCTCACAAAATTGGGAGTTTCGTCACCCTCAATAGATGCTCCCATCTCTTCTCTATAAATGATAACCTTATCAACATTTCGTAAAAATCTTGTTCTCTCCTTCGACCTAGAAGAAACAGAAAAACCTAGAGAAGAAACATTTTCCTGAGCTACCTCTTGATCATATGAACCATCATGGTCAGATCCACCATCACTTTCATCAACATTATTGTTTTATTCAAATCCATTATCTTCCTCTTATTTGAAATTTTCATTTTGCTTATCAACATCACTTTCACTATTTCCATTACCTTTAGAACTTCCATTTTCATCATCATAGAAATCTACAACTTCCTTAGAATATTTGGAAGATTATTTATGAAATAGTTATTCTTCTTAAACTTATGTTTCCTCTTATTCAATTCCTTCACCAAAAATAGTATCTCTAACTGGTAGAAATCTTGGAGGACTGGCTAGACCAAAAGGGATAGATGGGCCCTTAGGTACGTTTGGGTCATTTACCGTCTCATGTGAGAAATCTTTATCATCAACAATAGTAGTGACCTCCTCTTCTTCATTCTCTTCATTTGATTATACAATAACCACATCTGACCCTAATCCAGGATCAACAAGATGCTTTGTTCTGAAAGGATAATCAATAGGACTAAACTCCTCATATACCTTATCAACTTCATCAACCCAATTTTTCAAACATGTGATCCTTTTAATCTTAATCCTCTTATGTATGCCTTTGGTCAAAAAAATACTCCATAGTTATCCTTGGTTTCTTATTCCCATCAACCAAACCCTTGGCCTCTACTATGACCGAAATGAACATATGGTAGATTAGTGAGTTTTCCTTAGAAGTTGGTTTACATATATCTATAATATGAACCATAAAATATCTACACATGTGGATTATATCTCATATTTGCACGATGTATAATAGATAAACATCATGATACCTCATAATATTGAAATCTCCTTTCCTTAGGCATAACATATATTGTATAAACATGAACAGAAAATGACCCTCACCATCTTACTCGCTTACAACTGGTCTTATTGAAGTCACATCTCTTGTCAGCTTATCCAGGGAATTCTAATATTTAAAATAATTGTTATCACATGGAATTGATCACTAATAATCATTTGAAACTCCTTCAAGAGGAACTTTAATACATCTATCCAACTATCTAGAAGAAAATATTACCTTGTGTCTATTTATTTTTCTTCCAAACCAATCTTTATCTTCTTCAAATCTATATTAAACATACTTGTAAAATTGATCCACCAACCTAAGATAGAATTGTCTCTCATTACTCAATAACCACTCTACCCATCTCTGGTTTTAGATTACCTTAATCACCATTGATTTTCTAGAAAAAAACCAATCAGAATGAACTTCCTTATCATTAACTATTGTGTGATTATTGAGTTGTGGGTTTCGTGGCTTGACTACAAATCTCATTGAATCTCCTCTTTGATTATTCAAAGGACACAACTCCTTAGGATTCGAATCATCTTCTCACTTCACTATAACCATTACAAATGGAGTTGAAGGTTCATGTGAGGTTGGGGGAAGGTTAATGGTTTGTAGAGAGAGAAGTCATGATGAATTTATAAAATTAAGGGTGCACTACTACAGAATAGGCCTTTAACCAGTGTAGAAATTCCCTTTGTTGGTGCTAGAGAAGCGCTGACAACCCGATCAAGATTAAAAGCCCTATACTTTTATTAGTTCTTATAGAATCACTGAGAAAGGGGTACTTTATCATAAATTTGTGAAGTAACAATAAAAGGACCCTTTATCATCACTTCTAAAAGCATTGATAATGGTAATCTTTATCAACACTTTTTTAGCATTGATAAAGGGGTATGATATAGTGTATTGTAACAACACACTGAAGCACTAATAACACCAAAAAATTAGAAAAATAATATTCTAATATATAATTTAAATGAAATAAAAATTAAAACACAAATAAAAGAAAAAAAACACTATATTATAGATATTTAAAACATTGGTTTATACAGTTCCATAAGTACAAATGATTACATACAATCAAAAACATCAGTGTTCCTTTGTATTTTGATCCTAACCCTTTCTTGAAAAAAAATCACCTTTATAAGAAAAAAATTCATATGTTAATAATAAAATAAAGAAATAAATTAATGTAAAATGTTAATTTTAAACTAAAATTGGATTCATACCAGAAACATTATGTATCGATTGAGTTGTGGTTTATTCTTACACATCACACCATTTCTTGTTTCTCTTCAAGAATTATCCCAATGAAAATTAAAAAAATAATTATAAGATGAAAATTATAAGGAATTAAATTTATTAATAGTAGATATAACGATGAAAAAACAATCTAGTATCGTTTTCTAGGTTTTGGTGATGTGATGCACATTTTAAACTAAAATGACATTTATATATTGAAAAGACACAATTTGTGTCATAATGGTCACACCATGCGTCAGATTGAGATGAAGTTCATCTATAAACATTTAAAATTACTTATGGATAATTTTCGAAAAGTATAAAAATAATCCATATGTGTTTTCTTGATTTTGAGTAACTCACTTGTATTTTTTAATAAAATGTCATTCTAAACTAGAAACATGCATTTTGACTCATACCAATCACATTGTTTATTGGTTTAATGTTATAATGACTCATTCTCATCAAAAATAACTTAAGAATAATTTTACTAAATTATAAATAAAATCAAAGAGTGTTTTCTTGGTTTTTAGGGACTGACACTTTTTAAACTAAATTATCAATTTTAAACTGATAACGGACACATTCAGTCATGATGGGCACATCATGTATCAGATTGAGGTGCAGTTAATTACACTATGTCCCAAATGACTTATGGATCATTTTACTAAATTATGAAATCAATAATAATGTTTTTTCTTAGTTTTGAGTAGGTCGGTTTTCCTTTTTACTAAAATTGATGTCAATTTTAAATAAAAAGACGTAATTGTAGTCCTACCTATCACACTGTGTATCAGATTGAGTTGTAGCTAATTCATACATGTCTCAAATTAATTATTAATAATTTTTTAACATATCAAAACAATCCGAATGAATTTAATTATATTTGATTATGTCACCTGTCTTTTTTACTAAAATGTCATTTAAAATTTGAAACATGCACTTTGACTCATACTTATCACATCATGTATTGGTTTTATGTGAGACAAATTCCTATATGTAAAAAATAAATTATAAATAAATTTCATAAATTATCTAGAAAATATGAGTGTGTTTTCTCAGTTTTTAGTGAGTGACACTTTTTGAACTAAATTATCAATTTTAAACTGTTAATGAACACATTGAGTCATAACATGCACATCGTGTATCAGATTGAGGTGAAGATGATTCCTACACCTCAAAAATGACTTATAACTTTACATAGAGTATCAAAACAATCATAATGTGTTTTATTGGTTTTAAGTAGGCCAGTTTTTCTTTTTAACAAAAGTAATGTCAATTTAAAAAAAGACACACTTAGAGTCATATCAGTCGCACTATGCATCAGTTTTTGGTAAGGATGATTCCAACACATCAAAAATGACTTATGGAGCATGTTACTAAAGTATAAAAACAATCATAATATTTTTTATTGGTTTTGAGTATGTCAGTTCTCCTTTTTACTAAAATTAATGTCAATTTTAAATAAAAAGAAGCACTTAGAGTCATATCGGTGACACCGTGTGTCAGATTGAGGTTCTTTTGATTCCTAAAAATACAAAATGACTTATAGATCATTTTACTAAAGTATAAAAACAATAAAAAAGTTTTTTCATGGTTTTGTGTAGGTTAGTTTTCATTTCTACTAAAACTGATGTAAATTTTGAATAAAAAGATGCACTTGGAGTCATACTCATCACACCGTGCATCAGATTGAGATATTTTGGATTCCTACAGGTCTAAAATATCCTATGGATCATTTTACTGACATATCAAAATAATATGAATTCATTTAATCCATTTTATGTACATCACTCATCCTTTTTACTAAAATGTAATTTTAAACACGAAAAATGCACTTTGACTCATAATGATTACATCATGTATCGGTTTGGTTCGATACTAATTAATACACATTAAAAATGACTTATTAATCTATGTACTAAATTATCAAGAAACAATTAGTATGTTTTCTCAGTTTTCAGTGAGTGAAACTTTTTCAACTAAATTGTTAATTTTAAACTATTCACAGAAACATTGAGTCATACCAGGAACATCATGTATAAAATTAGGGTGAATCTGATTACTACATGCAAAAAATGACTTAGGGGCCATTTTCCTAATGTATCAAAATAATTGGAGTGCATTTTATAGCTTTTGAGCAGGTCATTTTTTCTTTTTAATAAAATTTGTGACAATTTTAAATAAAAAGATTTACTTGGAGCCATATCGGTAACATTGGGTGTTAGATTGAGGTTTGGATGATTTCTACATGTCATAAATTAGTTACGGATCATTTCCATAAAGTATCAAAAAAAAAAATATTTTTTCATGGTTTTGAGTATGTCAGTTTCCCTTTTTACTAAAATTATTGTTAATTTTAAATAAATTGGTGCACTTTGAGTCATATCAATCACACTGTATGCTGGATTAAGGTTCAGATAATTCCTAGATGTTCCAAATGAAATATGGATTTTTTTCCTAATGTATCAAAACAATTTGAATGTGTTTTCTCAGTTTTGAGTACTTCACTTATCCTTTTTACTAAAATATCATTTTAAACTGGAAACATGCACTTTGACTCATATAGATCACATCCTGCATCAGTTTGACATGAGACCGATTCTTAGACATCAAAAATTATTTATGAATCGATGTCCTAAATTATCAAGAAAATATTACCATGTTTTCTTGGTTTTCAATGGGGGAAATTTTTTAAATAAAATTTCAACTTTAAATTCATAACGGATACTTTGAGTCATACCGGGCACATCGTGTATCAGATTGAGGCGTGGATAATTAATACATGTCAAAAATGATCTATGAATCATCAGGTTAATGTATCAAAATAATTAGAATATGTTTTCTTGGTTTTTATTATGTTATTGAAATTTTTTACTAAAATTAATGTTAATTTAAAATAAAAAGAAACACTTTGAGTCATACTGGTCACTCCGTGTATCAGATTGAGAGGTGGAATATTCCTAAACATCCTAAAGTCTAAAAAATATCCTAAATATGAATGTTATCTTGGATTCCATTTTCTTTCTTTGTTGAATTTATGACCCTGCATATTGATTCAATGTTCTTACCTAAAAAACCATTATCGTTGTTGAAAGCCAGGAGAGTGGAGGAAGCTCATGTTCCCTCTAATCATTTGTCTTTCAACAACGAGAAAGTTATTTTACCTAAAAAAATCGAATCAATATGTAGTATGGGAAGTTTTAAAAATAAAGGAAATGGAAATGGAAACCCTGGTAAAATTGGAAGAAAGAAACATTTTATCTCTTTTGTGGCTTGCTGTAGATAGTTGAAAACAAAATATTACTTCTCAAAAGATCTATGAAAAAAATAAATATGTATTAGATAAAAATGATAAGGAATGTAACATAAAAATAGTATATAAAATTATGAAAAAATTAATTAAATAAGTAGTTGGAATTCATTTTTTTCATGATGGTTATAATAATTATTGACGTATTTCTTTATTGTCATTATCTCATTAGTAGGCTTGAACTCTAATCCCTCATGAGCATGATCTAATTTGAAAAAAGCCAACCCAACTCAAAAAAAAATAATTCTCCTATATAAGAAAATAATTATTATATGATTAATATTAAAAATAAATCAATTAAACATAATTATGAAAAAATAAATTAATTTTATGGACAATGATTTTACTATGAAAACATCGAGATTACCTCTTTGATTATATATTGGAGGAACATAAAGGAAAGTGATAAATTTCAACACTACAGTGGTGAAAATGTTTTGAGGGAGAAGTATTTTATGGAAGTTTTGGTGTATAAAGGCATGAAATATGGACATAAATATTATAAAATAAATGAAATTTTCATGAAATAATAAAAATTAATTCAATGATTCTTTATATAATTTTTCAATAAAATAGAGATAGTGTATTGTAACATTACCTTTACACATTCTCAAAGGGTTTCCTTCATTATAGTTTGTTCTTATTATGGATTGGTAATATCATCATGTGCAGAAGATATTTCCCCCATGATTAATCAAACATTTAACTTATATTATGTTAATTTAGTAAAGAACATATAATATTATGAGAAAAAATATAGCATATTAAAAAAACACTTTTAACTTATCATTTAAATCTCTTTATTTTTTTAAGTTTTTTGGGATTATGTTCCTCTATCAAGAATAAAAATCCCCTATTTGTGGTCCCCTCTAACGTAGATGACATTGTCTACATTGGGACCAAATTAATTGATTATGATCTCTCAAAGAAAGGTTCATCCTATAAATATTTGATTATGTCTACTTGATATCCATCCTAATTATCTCATCACCCTAACTTTTTGCATTACATTTTTTTAACACACATCCTTCATATCTTATGGACATGCACCTATGTTGCTTGAAATATTCTAAGCATTATTCATCCATGGGATGAATAATGCTATGATTGGTACAAGAAACATAAAAGATATTGGGGATGAGTCTCACGACAACAAAATGCAATAATAGCTTTTCGGGAGATGAAGCTGATGAGGATGACAATTGTACTACATTATGTTGTCTAAAAGGGGTAATGCCTCTCATTTGTAACAATTACACCATTGACACCAGTTATTAACTTATGGACTATTGAAGGAGAGATTTGAGAGATATAAACATTATTTTATGTTATTCAAGGGGTCTCGATGGGGATATGTTATGATATTTGAATCTATGGGGCCTTTGAATTCTATATTTATTGGAGAAATATCACTCTTAATGTTTTCAATCCTTTAACACCATTCCTCTCTCTATTAAAATGAGCCATCAAGTCTTTCTTAAATCCCCTAAACAAATGAAAATATAATATAGGTAATTAAAGAATAATTAGAAACCCAAATATGATAGACAAGAATAATAAAATATCATTCGATTAACTAGAAGATATAATAATGTATTGATAAAACATTTTAATAAATAAATAGTTATTTCACATACATGGATGATAATCAGAGATTCCAAGGGGTGGAACCAATATATGTAGACCTAAAATGATGAATACCTAAAAATAATTTCTCATAATTATTCTAACAAATATAGATTCTGATAACCTAAATTCTAATTTTTTGGAACAAGTGATGTAACAACCTAAGGAATTATTACATTTAATATTAATGGTATATCAAATATTTGAAAACATCTAAAAATTATAATTTCAATTAAAATTGATAAGGAATGGAAAAAATAATTTTAGGACAACAATATACCTAATAACGATAAAGGTTTTAAACACCTCAAAATTATTAGTTGATAAATTGATTCAAGAATTATTTCTAGACTGGTTGCGAACAAGAATTATTTTCAAGAAAATGAAAAGTATGATTTATATGAAAATTTCATTTTCAAGGCCATTATGGGTTATATGGTGATTTTGGGCACATAGTATAAAATTTTATCCACAATGAAATAAATAATTGTAATTTGGGAAGATATAGAGGTTTTAAGTTAAATGGGAGATGACGCACTCTTAAAAAAATAATTTTGAAGTGAGAAGAATCTTCATAAGTAAAATTGGATGATGAATTTCAACCATTGAATGAACTCTATTAAAATATATTAGTATAATATATTTGTACAATATATTTGTATAATATACTCGTGTAATATACATTTTTACAGTATATATTTGTGTATTGTAATATATATATATATATATATTTGTGTAATATATATCCTTATTTGTATAATATATATTTTTATTTTATGTATTTTTTAAATATAATATATATTTGGGTTTGTATAATATAGATATCTGTATAAAATATTAGTGTAATTTATAAATATATAATATTTAATATATATTTATTTACATATAAATATAATATATATATAAATATATAGAAAATTTGTATTTTTTAACTGTAGACATATAAATTTTTGTAATATATTTTTATAAAATATTTGTATAATATATATTTTATAATATAATTATATAATGCATTTATATAGTATATTTTCATAATATATTGGTATAATATATTTTTATAATATATATTTGTATTGTATAATATATATTTGTATTTGTATAATATATATATTTTAAAAATATATTTTTATAATATATATATATATATATGTATGTATGTATGTATTTTTAAAATAAACATGTGTGTGTGTGTCTATATATAAAAAATCATATATTTTATACCTCTATCCAAAATCATGAAACCCTGAGTAATTTTACACTTTTAATTTGTGAATCATGAGCCAAATCCTAGTTCATCTATTTGACCAACGAAAATTATAGTCATCCATAAACTTGGTATGTGTCTAACTCTTTCTAAGTTCAAGTAACATTTAGATGAAATATCATCATTAATAATACTCTTCCCCATAATATGAATATATTTATCATCGACTAAATGGACATTGCTAAAAAACGAGATACATAATAATCCATGCATCCCATCTTGGTTATAGAGCGCAATAAAGTCTCATAATTAATGATCCATGGTTACAATGGAATTTTTAGAGTCAACAATAAAAATTTACTTCCTTTAATGGTGTGGGGTGGGCAGTTGTATAGAATCGGTAAGGGGTGAAGGTGGGGGAGTGCAAGGAATGATAGTTATATCTCCTTTAAACCAAACATCTCCAATAATCATTTTCTGAACATAGTGATATGCTGACAATAAAGAAAGAATGATGATAAAAATGAAAATAGATCTCACTAAACAATATATCAATGAGTGAGGAGGATGAATAGAAAGTAAGATACCTTGGATTAAAGCTTTGAATCATTTGAGAGAAAGTAGAGATATCAAAAATCTATAAAATGTTTGATCCTTGGATATGAGCCTTGAAATTGTTTGAGCCTTGATTCGATCTTCGACTCACTCTGGAGGATTACTGACAGAAGGTGGCTTCTATACAAAGCTTCTATATCATGACAAGTTCACGATTGGTTAGGGTTAATTAAATAGATTGGGAAACTTTTATAAATGCTTCCAAAAAGAGCACTGATAAATATGCCTTTTATGAGTGCTAAATTAATTAGTGCTGATAAAGGATTTATAATTATAATTATAAATAATTTTTTTGTAAATATATTTATATAACTATATATATTTAATAAATATATATACATATAAATAGGGAAAAAATATTCTTTATGTAAATATATATATTATAATTTTATAATTATTTATTTATAATTATATAAATAGTCTTATGAAAAATAATATTTATATCATTTTATATATTTATATCATTATATTTATTTATATATATAATAAATATATATATATATAATAAATATATATAAATATAAATATATTAAATATATTCATTAATTGAATAAATTTATTATAATTTTATAATTATTTAAACATATATAATTATTTTTTTATAATTATATAAATACTTTTCTAAAAAATAGTAGTTATTTATTTATGATTATAAATATATAAATTTAGAAAAATAGTAAATATAAATTTATAAATATATTTATTTTTAAATAATTTTTCGAAATATATTTTTTACATTATTAATGAATATCTAATGTTAAGTGAATGCATGTTAAAAATGAGTGAAAATGAATAAGGATCCCTTTATGGGATCTAAAATTCAAGTGTTGATAAAGGGTACCCTTTATCAGCATTAAAAATAAAGCACTGATAAAGGATACCCTTTATCAGTGCTAAAAATAAAGCATTGATAAAGGATATCATTTATCAACGCTAAAAAAAGTGCTGATAATGGGCGACTTTTATCACTACTAAAAGAGCACTAATAAAAGGCACCCTTTATCATCACTTGTTTTAGCGCTGATACGAGGAACCTTTATCATCATTTTTTACTAGTGCTGATAAAGCCTAGTGTTATTAAAAGTTAGTTTTTTGTAGTGGTACGATATTGAGTGTGCATTAAAATTCGTCTGGGGGTCTAATTTATATCATATAAGGATTTTAAAAACGAAAAATGAAATAATATATTTAAATTAACATGAAATATAAATAGACAACCCAAAAAGAAAAATTAGCAACGACGGGTCATCCAATAATGGTTTATCTAAATGTGGCTAATTTACAATGGTGGGTAATTTCCAACAGTTGTAAATTTCCAATGGTGGGTAATTTCTAATGGTGGGTACCCAAAATTTAAGCTTGACCAAAATTCATCTTCCAATGGAGGGTACCAAACATTTAAGCTTAACCAAAATTTATCATTCCTAATTATTATTTGATAAAGTTCAATATCTCATAATTCAATGGAATATTAATGATATTAGCAAGATAATGTTTTGTTCCAATGTATTCGAGAGTCGTATCACCCTTTTTGAAAATGTTCTCTCAAAAAGTGATGTCTTACATAAATGTGATTTGTTCTAGATTGAGACACATGATTATTTGAAATATTTATATCATTTGTATTTTCAAAATTTATAGTGACATGTTTGAATTGATATACATAGTCTATTAGAGTGTGTTTCATCCACAAAATTTGAGCATAGAAACGAATCACGTTTATGTATTCAGCTTCAACAATAGGTAGTGAAATTGAATTTTATTTCTTTCTACAACATGATACTACAGACCTACAAAAAATATGACATGTTACAAAGGTGATTTTTTTATCTAACATAC
Organism: Viscum album; assembly: GCA_963277665.1. Lineage (NCBI taxonomy): Eukaryota > Viridiplantae > Streptophyta > Magnoliopsida > Santalales > Viscaceae > Viscum > Viscum album. The sequence continues at coordinate 1,075,879,340 of OY728145.1, read as the reverse complement.
AACCACCAAAATCATCATATGGATAACTCACTAAGTCATTTGCTTTTTCTCTAGGATAGACTAGTCCTAAATTGGTTGTATACTTCAGGTATTTGAAAATTATTTTAATGTCAAGTAAATGCGACTCTTTTGGGTTTTCTTGAAAAAAAGAACACTTACACTCACTAAACATAATATCAAGTTGACCAATAGTTACGTCGAGAAGACTTCTAGTCATACCTCTGTAACTGGTTTGATCCACTAGCTTCTTAGCTTCCTTAAGACCCAACATATAGGTGGTAATCATTGGGGTGTCAGTACTTTTAGTGTTATCCAAGCCACAAATCTTTTAAAAGATATTTGGTGTACTTACTTTGATTTATAATAATTCCTTCATTATTTTGAAAAATATTAAAACCAATAAATAATTTCATTTCATCCATTAAAATCATTTCAAATTCATTTTTCATCATTTTTAAAAAATCAATACACAACGAATTATTAAAACATCTAAAAATAATGTCATATACATAGATTTGAACAACTAAAACATCATTTGAAATTCTTTTTATAAATAGTTTAGGATCAACTATACCTTTTGAAAAACCTTTAGAAATAAGAGAAGAGTTGAGCCTAACATACCAAGCTCTAAAACCCTATTTTAAACTATATAATTCATTTATTAGTTTGAAAACACGATTTTGAAAATTAGGGTTTTGAAAACTGGGGGGTTGTTAAACAAAAACATCCACCATTATATATTAATTTAAGAATTCACTTTTGAATTTCATTTGATATATTTTGAAATCCAAATGTGTTGTATAGTCATGAAATATTTTAATGGCTTCAATTTTCGCTATAGGTGAAAAGGTCTCCTCATAGTCTATACTGTCTTCTTAACTATACTCTTGTGTAACTAGTCAAGCCTTATTTCTTACTATTGTACCAAATTCATCTACCCTGTTTCAAAAAACCCATTTAGTGAAAATACTCAAGGTGTCTTTAGGTCAATAAAAAATTTCCCAAAATTTATTTCTTTCAAATTTTTTAAGTTCTTCCTAAATTTCCATTACCTAGAAATCATCATTAATAGCATCAATGATGTTCTTATGTTCAATCCATGAAAAGAATACTTGATATTCAACCTAATTCATAAGAGAAATTATAGTCTTTGTACCTCTATCCAGGTATACTAGAACATAATCTATAGTATGGTATTTATGAGTTTTAATACCTCTAGTAAAATAAGGTATTTTCATCTCATGGCCTTCTATAGGTTCAAAATTGGGTTCTGTAAATTCCTCAGAACTAGATGATTTTTCTGCAAGTTTTACAGGAGGGTTTGAAAGTTTGGAATTGATGTCCAAATTTGATAAATCATACTCAAGGTTTTCTAATGAGTACTTATCCTCATGTGGATCAGTTTCATCAAAATTGACATGAAAAATTCTTTCATAGTCTTGGTTATTTTTTAAACACTCTATATGATTTAATAGTAATTAAATAATTAATAAAAATTACTTCATCAAACATAGAAGAAAATTTACTAGGATTATATTTAGTGTTAAGAATAAATACATTGCAACCAAAAACTATAAAGTAATTAGCCTTAGACTTTATAATGTTCCAAAGTTCATAAGAGTTTTTCTTTAAAAGATGTATAATTAGGACTCTATTAATTATAGAGTATGACGTATTCATAGGCTCTTCCCAAAATTGTATAGGTAGGTCATATTAATTAAGCATTGTTCGGTCTATCTCTTGAATTGTTATAATTATTATTTCTATAACATTATTCCTTCAAGGGTTCCTAGGAGTAGAAAAGTTATTATATATATTTTGTGAGCAAAAAGGATTCAAACTCTTGATTTTCAAACTCATGACCATGATCACTTCTTAGGTTCTTAACCTTAAGTACACTTAGGTTTTCTATATATATAGCATACTTGGTAAAGTGAGTGCATGATTTAATTTTGTGGGATAAAAATATTACCCATGTATACCTAGAAAAGTTAACTAAAAGTAAATAGAAATAATTCTTCCCATTTAAACTAGAAACTCTAGATGATCTAAAAAATGTTAACTAATTCTAGGGGTTTAGTAGTTGAAACTTCTTTCTTTGGTTTGAAATATATTTGGTGATATTTCCATTTTTGACCGCGGTTGTACACTTTATCAGTTTGGAATTCAATTTTAGTTAGAAATTTAAATAACCCATTAATAATTAGCTTCCAAAGTGATTAAATATTTCAGTGGCCTAGTCTCATATGCCAAAGATAAGATTCCTTATGAAAGGAACTTAGACAGGAAACATTTTGAGAAAATAAAGAATCAATATTGACAACATATACATTCTTTTTTATAAAAGAAGTAAAAAAATAAATAATTTTTAGAATAAAACACATTAGAAGAATTGTTTTCAAATTTCACATAAAAACCATCATAACATAATTTTGTGATGTTAAGCATATTTTATTTTAAACCATCAATAAATAAAACTTTATAAATTAAAACTTAATTAGAATTATTGACTTGTTGAGGTTAATTATTTTTCATTTATAATTTCCACCAAAGGTGACATGTCCACCATCAAGATTTATCAAGTTATTTAAGCTTGAGTAATCCTCATTCATATGTCTGGAATAGTCATTGTCCAAGTATAATAGACTTTCACTGGATCTCTTCAAGAAGGTTACCTTCAAAATAAGTTTTATACCAATAATGATTTTAGTACCCATAATTTATTAGATCTAGAAATGTTAGAATTTAGGGATTTAGGAACCCATATTTTCTTAATGTGTTTCCTATAAGTAGATTGTAAAATTTTGGAAATAAAAACATTATTATTTACACTCGATTAAAAACTAGAAGCCTACTTTCCAGATTTAGATATAGGAATGAAACTATTCTTGAAAATCCTTCTTTATCCTGGTTGATATCCTAAGCCAGTGATATACTTAGGTTCTATCTTCATTCCCAAAATTTTAGAGCGAGTTTCTCTAATATTAGTAAATCACTATAATTTTTTCTTTAACTCCTCATTTGATAATTTTAGTTCAATATTTTCTTTTAATGGTTGAGAATTTATCTCTTTTTCTATGGCAATATTAGATTTAATATTAACAGAAAAATCATGTTATTTCTTCATGGTTTTGTATTTATCTTTTATCTCATTTAAGATATCCTCAAGCATATTGAAATATTCACACATTTTCTCATATTTCATATATTCATAATTATGTTCATCTCTGGAATGTTTATAATTATGTACAGGAGCGACTGTAGGTACCTAAGATTTGTTTTTAGTGAAGCACATATTTTCTCTATCAGGATTTTCTTCATGAGTCAAGTTTATGTAACTAAATCTATCTTTAGAGGAAATCAAGTTGGATTTCATTTCTTTATTATATTTTCTATCTTTATCATCATACTTCGTATCGTATTTTAACTTGGGAAAGTCATCCTTGACTTGTCCTTTTATTTTACACTCATAACAGGTAATCTCATTTGAATAATCATTGATTTTCCAGTCTCTCTTCCAATTTCCTCTATTTTTATATTTTACCTTGTATCTTGGATTCCTAAAAAATCCTTCTTATATAATTTCTTAAACCTTCTATCCAGATGGACCATTTCTTCATCACTATCGTCTGGTGATTCTTCATCACTAGAGCTTTCATCATGAACTTTCTCTATCTATTTTTTTGAAGTAGTAAAATTGAATGAAATGGATTTCTTCTTAGGTTCATATTCCTCTTTTAAGTTTACTTTAAGTTCATATTTAAATATCATCAAATTTCCAATCAACTCCTTAACATGTATCTTACTGATTTCACATGATTATCTTATTGAAACTGATTTTCCCCTCCATCTATCAGGTAATAACATAAAAAATTGCATGATTGGGTCCTTATCAGATACTGAATTCCCCAAGGAATGAATTGTGCTCAAAATTTCATTCAACCCAACATACATATAATAAATAATCTCATTAGGTTCCATCTTAAATTTATTATATTTAATTTTGAAAGTATTTAATTTCATTTCTTTAACATTAGTTTTTATTTCATGAGAAATTGATAATTTATCCCATATTTATTATGCATTTGTGTGTAAATATTCTGTTAAACACTTTATCTCTTAAGAAAAAATAAAGATAATTCCTGGTTTTATTGTTATTTTTATAAGAATTTTTGGTAGAATCATCCCATATAGCACTATAAGTATTATTTAATTCATATATATCATCTATAACGGTCCATATTTCAAAGACCATGATTTTAATATGAATTTTAATCTTGATTTTCCATTGAGCATAATTATTTCCATTAAAGAAGGTAGGTATCTTGGTAGAAAAGCTTTCTTGTCTGTTATCCATTTAATGAAATAAATTTAGAACTAATTAAATTTTAGGATATTTAAAAGACATATAAATTCATATATGAAAATATGTTGAACTCCTTTGATACCAAATGTTGGTTGGAGTGAGAATCTTAATATGGGGGTGAATTGAGTTCCCAATAAAAATTTCTATTAAAATCAAGTTTAAATAAAATTTCCTAGTTAATAAAAATATTCGTTTAACATAACTTGGATCTTTTAAAAGATTTATCAAAGCGTGATTACTGCTCAGTTTAAAAAATGAAATATAATTTAACTTTTGGAATCAATTTAATTTATCAATAACTTATATAAACACTGATTGAGATTAATTATCAAATAAGGTTTTGTTTATAGGTTAAAATAAATATATTTTAAAGCTTTGTAAACAATGAATAAAAAACACAAACTGGAATAAAAATAAGAGGTTTCATATCAAGCCAAGACATAATCCCTTCCACTTGGAAATCACATACTGCCAAGAAGATCATATGAATATAATATGATCCAAAACCTAGATCGGGTATATACAAAACAAAATAAAGGCTATCCAAGCTACACAAGGACCTATTCCCCAAAAATTGTGGGAAGAAAATAAACATTGATCACACATGGACCTATTCCAAAAAACATTGTGGGTATATACATATAAAGAGAGTTAAGAGAATATATAGTATTCTCCAATTACACATAGGAGTTCGTGTATGTTGATAAATAATAAAAATGACGCACTGCTCGTATATAAAAGAAAAAAAAGGAAGGATCAATAAATTAGATATTAAATATAGTAGTGTTTCTTGGTATAAAGTGCGTTGGAATCTTGAGACTCCTCAGATGAGGCTTGGAGAGAATCTTGGGACATTTCTTTGAAATTTTCATTAAAACATAGCATCATAGGTTCTATTTTTTTTGACTATAGGAAAGGATCTGAAAGTTCTATGAACACCACTCTTTTCACAATCGAAGTGTAGGTAAGAATGATGTGTGTAAATGTCTTTAGTATGTGTCAAAATTGATTATGTGTTCATGCTCAGTCAAGATATATATCACCATAGTGTAAGAAGGATATTTATTTGAATATATAGTGTTGCATGATGGAGATACCATTTGAAGAACAATCATAACTATATTTTTCATCCTCATAATGAGTATATATATCATTTAATATTCCTTTCAATAGTTAATAATATAATCATAAAAAAAATCTTGGTATTAATTGTGTTAATATAGACGTTGGGATTATTTAATTCAAATATCCAAGAATAGTTATGGCGACTGTAATAACCCGGATTTCCCTAGGCCTTTCCTTTGTGAAACTCAAGCGGTTGTAGTGTTTGTAGGGATCAAAGTTTCTTGCTCCGAGAGTTTTACAAATAATCGATTCCCTAAAACAGGTTCACCGAAATAGTGGCACCATTATGGTTGCATCATCACGATGGCACCATTGCGGAGGCACCGTTGTGGTGGAACTGTTGCGGTGGTACCATGATGGTTGCACTATCATAGTGGCACCGTCATGGTCGCACCATTTACGGTCACTCCTTCACGGCGACACCTTCATGGTCGCACCATTTATGGTCGCACCCTCATGGTGGCACCATCACGGTTGCATCGTTTACGTTGGCACCATTACGGTGTCTCACCAAACGATGGCACACCCCCTTACCCAGTTTTCCCAGTTTCACCCATGTTATGTGTTTTTCTACATTTAATGTTATTCTATCAACTCACAGTCATTCAATGGTCTATCTCAACAATTTCCTAGGGGAATTATTAAATGTCAATTAATTCCAATGTGTGAAATTTCCACGCCACGTGGTCGACCCACAATCCGACTTTTAAGTACATTGAAATAGTCTCGCTAATTTTAGGATCTGGCCTCTTCTTAAGCATAGATCCTCTCTTCCCTCTTCCTTTTAGTTTTTCTTGGTGCACCTAGATACTTCCTCCCAAGAAGAGTCATACACCAGTGTTGGATCGCATACCGCTCAACCATGGAGTTTTTTTCTACAATTCTCACCATCCCATGTTTTTAGCACAATAAGGAACTTCAATCTTTGGTCATCCAAATAGAGATTTTATTTTTCTTCTCTTCAATTGTGCATCATGCATGGTGGGTATGTTAATGGTTCCTTGTAAGGAATGGCTGGATGCTCTTATCTATAAATAATTAAACAAGAATTTAATATGATCAAAGATAACTTTCACAACTAAAATAATGGTCATGGTGTGACTTTATGTTTGATCTCATGTTTTAATTGTTATCTTTGATTCTTTTTATAAATTGTTGTCATTGTATGCCTTCTGAAAATCACGACCATTGGTGGTATTTTCTTGTGCACCAGCGATACTATCTCTTTCTTGTGGTGATTTGAAAAATGATAGTAACATGAAATCCAATTAATCTTGTACACTCAGTTAAATTAAATGATTCCCTAGGATTAAACTTGTTCTGTGATCACCCCAGTTATATTAAAGTGGAAATTAAAGAACTCATTATGGTTAAATTTGAATACATTTGGTTTGATGGTTGTAGTTATGTGTTCTGTGTTGTGGTTTGGGTTCTGTGGGGTGGTACAGGGGGTTTTGGTGTCTCAGTCCAAGAGATTTATTGATTGCAGAATGGATACATTTATAGGAAGTGGGACTGTCATTTTTGTGTTGGTGTCTCAGTCTGATAGATTGATTGACTGTGGAATGTATGAACTTTAGACAGGAAAACTTCCTTTCTGTTGTGTTGTGGTCGTGAAGTGACATCGAGCGGTGGGACTGCGGTGTGTTTATGGACTCGTTATGTAGTGGGAATGTATTGGGGATTTGTTTAGGCAGTGGGGAAGTAGGGATGGATTGCGAGAGAAGGAATGGGCGGTTTTACTTTGAAGAAATATAATTTTATTGAAGTTAAATTTGGATGTGAAATGGGACTGTAGGTCCAGTTATGTGTTTATGTGCAGTGGGACTACAATCTAGTATTGTGTTGTTGTGCAGTGGAACTGCAATTTGGTTTTTTTAGTTGCTTGGTGTGATTACAGTTATTAGTTTCCCAGTAGTTTTGGGATAAATTATTTGAATCCCATTAAATAAATAAATTTAAATTAAAGAAAAAGGGGGATGGGTGTTTCTTATAAGTGGTTGTTGTATTATTGTGCATGTAGGGATAGCAACAAAAGTGGTGTTGGTGTGGTCTTGTAGAATGTTGTGTGAAACCTATAGGTTGGGGATGAGTGTTTAATTACCTATACACTATATATATATATTGTAGTTCCTTGTGTTTTCAACATGTACCCCACCCTTGTGGAGAACTATGTGCTGACACCTCCATTTTATGGGGGAGGGCGTCTTTCCTAACATCCTAGTGGGAGGATGGATAACTGGGTATTGATTTTATTCCTCACACCCTCTTCCAGATCATGCCGATCAGGCGTATCCTAGTAGGTTGTAATGGCTTGAGGCCTACCATAGCCCAAGATTATTCAAGAAATATTATGTATTGGATGAGGGGTCTAGGTGTTTGCGGGCCAAGTTTGTTTTCCCAAGTTTCTTTGGGATGAGGCCAATGTGTCTTCGGGTGTGGTGTGTGGTTATTGAGGCCCATGTGTCTTCAGGCATGGGGGTAGTTGTTATGGCTGAGGTGTCTGCATGCATGGTTGTGTGCGGTTTGAGGCCCACGTGTGTTTGGGAAGGTTGTGGTAGTGGGAATACATGTGGGTAAAGTGGCAGTGTCAAGACGTCAGATCATTAGGAATGAGTAGATAACCAGTGGTAAAGCAGTTTGTGGGGTAACCAAATAATGATGTGCTTATATTATTTTTTTACTTGACTTTTGTTACTTGGGATAGTGTGCCTCAGGGCGGTTGGGATGGTTAGTATTATTTTGATGGTGCTAGAGGTTATACTGTTTTCTCACAAGGGAATTAGTATGTTTCCCTCACTTGTGAATGAGTAGTATTAGTTTCCAGATTTAGTATACTTGTATGATCACCCTACATATGTAATTTGTTTTTAATGTTTCCAAGATGAATTTGAGGACCGTGCTAGAATTTACTAGATCGAGCATTATGATAGTTGTTGTTTCTGTTTAGTTTCTTTTCCTCGGTACATTATTTGGGAGTTTTGTCTTACTTTTTATCAGTTTTATCTTTGAACATGCATGTGGTAATGGATTATTGGATTTACTTTTAACTTTAGTCTTGGTGTTGCTGGAATTTACCATATAATCTCTTGATCTTGTTCCATAAAAGGGTAATGCCTTCTATTTATGTGAGATTCTATACCCTTGGTTTTAGTTTCCACTATAGGGCCTACTGAAGGTGGGACTCAGGGGGTCATTATCTCTTCCTCGCCTTGAGGAAGGAAGGACATGACACTTTGTCATCCCTTCCCTCATCTTGGAGAAGGCAGGTCATGAATGAATGGTATCATAGTCGATGGTTAAGATATAGGATGGAGTTCGGGGTTAGGAACATTGAGGATTGCATGGGATGGTAGGGAAATAGTGTTAGGTAATATTGTTTCATGAAATAGGCCAGGGAAGATAGTCTAGGACATGGGATTTTAGGTCCCCCTCTGATCCAATGCAAGGACTATGGACCTACTGAATGACTAGGTGAGGCTGCACTGATTGCAGGGTAGAGACCCTAGGGAAGGTACATGCATCATAATGAATTCTTTTCTTGTGTTTCTTGGGTGCTTTGGAAATTAAAATAAATAAAAATTTCAAACAAAATTTAAAAATGAATTTTCCACACTAAATGGCCTGGGAATTTTTTGTTTTCTTTTTTAGCTATGGAACTCGGACGTCGTCCATGAGTAGTGCGGGCATTCAAGGCCCAGCAGGTTGATCTGGTTGATCAGAGGAGGTCTGATCAAGAGGAGGAGTATGACCAGTGGTAAGAGATTCTTCCTTCCTTCCTGAGGAAGACTTAGTAAAATACGAGTTAGAGTCTTGGATATGGATATGGAGAGCTAGTTCGAGGATCCGGTGATAAATTTAAGCTTCATCCAAGCTCCGATAGAGTAATGGGTTCCTCTGGTAGTGATCCAGATGCGAGGAGCAGTGTGCCATTGGTGGATGCTTTACCTCAGGGAGAAGAAGGAATTTGAGGATTCATGGACTAAATTCGAGAAGGAATTCTGGGTGGAATTCCTTTCTTCCACAGTGAAGGATGAGAAGAGGCAGGACATTGTCTCCCTTTGTTAAGGAAGTATGTTAGTAAGGGAGTTTGGAATCAAGATCAATGATCTACTTAGTTTTTCTTTGGACCTCTTTCCAGACGAGGAGTCGCAGGCAAGACGCTTGGAGGAGGCACTCCGACCTTAACTTCAGTATGTTGTTACTCCCTTAACTTTGCAGACGTACTTAGAGGTTTAGAATAAGAATGAAGCAGTGGACAAGATTCACATTCTAGGAGGTGTGCCATGAGAGGGGATCTAGTTGAGTTCTTCAATGGGAAATACTGTCATCAGTAAGCCTCTAGTGTCAGGACCTTCCAGGTTTCGGATAGTGGGGAGTAGGCCTCAGCAGTTCCAGTTCCAATCTCTCAGTCATCGCCCTTTATCCATGGTCCTAGGGTCGAGATACTTTATCTGTGGAAATCGTGGGCATCTTCTAAATTATTTCCATGTCCAAGTACAGTATGGTGGGGGTGGGAAGGTTCAGCTCTCACCTTAGTAGTATCTGTTTCCATCAAGGCCTTTCCAGTAGCAGGGGCAGTGAGATCCTACTCCACCAAAGGAGGATGGTGATGGAGGAGGATTACCTATGGTTTCTCCTCAGTGACCTCAACCAAGGCATGTTCGGGGAGGTTTCTGACAACCGAGGGGAAGAGTAGTTGGGTGTGGGCATTTTCACACTATAGAGGCAGCAGTTCCAGCAACTCTAGAATTTGTTCAAGGAACAATCAACCTATTTAGTACTCTTGCATGTGCTTTGTTTGATTCAGGAGCTTCACATTCATTTTTTGGACCCAGTCTAGCCTATTCCATGGGTCGAGATAGAGAGATAATTTCCATACCCCTGGTATTGAGTATGTTAGTTGGAGGTCAGACCAGCCTGTTTGATATTTGTTGAGGATATAGACTGATGTTGGGCTGCATCAGTCCAGTGGGGATCTTCTTCTACTACAGATGAAGCCATACAATGTCATCCTATGCATCGACTGGATTTTTTCCTTGCACGCTGTTATCAACTGCTTCCAAAGGAGGTTCATGTTCTCAGATGTGGGCAGACAGCGTGTGGCTTTTGTTGGTGAGTGGAGTTTCCAGGAGGTAAGTCGGCGTTTGGAGCCCCTTATTTCTTTGTTATCAGATATGTCAGTGGAATTAGAAGACTTAAAGATAGTGGAAGTTCATGGTATTGTCAGCGAGTTCCTGGAAAACTTCCCCAAAGAGGTTTTGACTCTACCCCCTCGACGTGATATTGAGTTCTGGATAGACTAACAACCTGATGCTCGTCCGATTTCGATGTCACCCTATTGGATGGAACCTTCTGATTTGCGGGAGTTGCAAATTTAGGTTGATGACCTGATGAAGAATGGTTTTATCCGACCAAGTGTGTTGCCATGGGGTTCACTGGTATTTTTCTCAAAGAAAAAAATATGGTGGTCTCATGATGTGCATAGACTATCAGAGACCGAAGGCAACGTTCAAGAACCATTACCCCCTCTTGAGGATCGATGACCTTTTCGACCATTTGAAGGGAGAAGGTTGGTTTTATAAGATCGACCTACAGTCTGGATATCACTAGTTTAGGGTGAAGGAGTGTGACATCCTGAAGACTACATTCAGGTGTAGGTATGAGCAGTTTGAGTTCATGGTCATGTCATTCAACATTTCGAATGCACTGGTTTTGTTCATGGGACTCATGAACTCTGTTTTCCATGAGTATTTGGACTAGTTCCTGGTCGTTTTCATCGACGAAATCCTCATATACTCAATATCAGAGGAGGATCATGCTGAGTATCTAATGACAGTTTTGCAGGTCCTCTGACACCAACAGCTCTATGGGAAGTTGTCCAAGTGCAAGTTCTGAACAAGAGAGGTGCACTTACTTGGACACGTGGTGTCCCAAAAGGGAATATAAGTGGACCCACTGAAGGTCAATGTAGTTGTTTCTTTGGAAGCACCCAAGAATGTGGTGGAGGTCTATAGGTTCCTAGGTCTTCTAGGTTACTACGAGAGGTTTGTACTCGACTTCTCTTAAGTTACAGTGAATTTGAAATCTTTGACCAGAAAAGACCAGGCTTTCATATGGAGTGAGAAATGCTAGATAGATTTCACATATATAAAATGGAAGCTGGTCAATGCCCCAGTGATGAGATTTCTAGATGATGGGGTGATGTTTGAGGTGTTCTGTGATGCTTCCGGGCTAGGCTTGGGATGTGTGATGATGCAACAGTGGGGAGTGATCTCTTATGGGTCTAGGCAGTTATGTTCCAATGAACGTAACTTTTCCACCCATGAACTAGAACTTGTAGTGGTCATGTTTGTGCTGAATTTTTTGCAGCATTACCACATTGGGGAATGCTTCTTGGTCTTCATAGATCACAAGATCTTGAGGTATGTCTTCTCCTAGCGAGACCTGAACCTGCGGGAGTGGAGGTGGATAGAGTTTCTTCATGACTATGACTTCGAGATCTCATATACCTTAGGAAAGCGAAATATGGTAGCTAATTCGTTGAGCAGGAAGTCATATTAGGATGTACTTCAGGAGTTTGCAGATTCATGAAAGGAAATTAAGGAGTTGTATTCCTTACATCTGGGCTTGAGAGTGGAGGATGGTAGAGGCTATATGTTTTAGATGACAGTGCAGTCTTTCCTAGTATGGAAGGTGGAGGAGTCTCAATGGATAGTCTCAGAGGATGAATTGATGTGTGACTGTGTTATCAAGGGTGATGAACCAGAGGGATGGTCAGAGGATAGTTAGAATCAGATGTTATTCTGAGGGAAGCTGTATATCCCGGTGGTGATGCACGAGGGAGTTCTTGGTGAGTTCCATAACTCAACCTTTGTGGTACATCCAAGAGTATCCAAGATATACTGGGGCTTGATAGGTCAGTTTTGGTGTCTTGGAGTGAAGCGGGCAGTGGCATAGTTTGTGGAAAGGTGCCTTGTGTGTCAATAGGAGAAGGATGAACACCGTGTTCCCGGCGGTCTGTTGCATCCCATAGATGTTCCCGAGTGGAAGTTGGATGACGTCTCAGTGGATTGTTTCACTGGACCACCTAGGGATGAGAGAGGTTGTGATTCCATATTGGTAGTGGTGGACCGATTTTCAAAATCAGCCCACTTCTTAGAGATTAAGGAGTTGAGCGCAATGGATTCCTTATCACAGAGGTACATGGGTGAAGAGGTGACGCTACATAGAGTTCCAAGATCCATCATTTTGGATCAAGATACACGCTTTACTTCCTGAGTTTGGAAGGAATTACATTGTACTTTTGGAACCCATCTATGCCTTATCACCGCTTTCCACCCTCAGATTGATGGGAAGACAGATAGGACTATCCAAATGTTGTAGTATATGCTGTGAACATGTGTTTTGGACTTCAGAGAATTGTGGGTATGACACTTTCCCCTGGTAGAGTTTTCCTAAAATAATAGATATCACTCTACCATTAGCATGTAACTATTTGAATCCTTGTGTGGGAGACCATGTCGTTCACCAGTGTCCTAGATAGAAGTTTGGGAGGCAGGTGTTCTTTCACCATAAGTGGTTCAATGCACGGTGAAGAAGGTCCAGCATGTGCATGAAAAGATAAATTCAGCTTAGTACTGGAAAAAGTTGTATACCGATCAAAGGAGGAGACCCTTGGATTTCGAGGTTAGGGACCACATGTTCTAAAAGGTCTCCCCTCAATGTGGAAAATGGAGGTTTGGTAGGGAGATAAAGCTTTCTCCTAGGTTCATTATACCCTTCCAGGTTTTTGGATGAGTCAGTGATTTGGCATATCATATGGTGTTGCCACCACGGTTGGAAAGAATCCACAACATCTTTCATATCTCTCAGCTCTGTCGGTATCTACACGATGACTCCCACATCCTAGACTTGGTATATTTGGATATCAGGGATGATGCGACGTTCATGGAGCGACCAGTGATAATCGAGGATCGTAAGGATAAGGTGCTTCATGGATGGACTATTTCATTGGTTCGTGTACTATGGAGGCATGGTGGCCTCGAGGAGAGTACCTAGGAATGGGAGGCACAAATGTGTGCCCAGTACCAAAAGTTTTTCTGAGTTTTTCTATTGTGTTGGATTTGTTCCTTGCTTATGATGTAATTTTTTACCTCACTTGCTGTATGATAAGTTTTTTCCCTATTCATTGTTTTGTGTGTAAAAAGTTATGACTATGGGGAGGGTAGGAGCTGATCTCAAACTGATACCAATTAATGTGGATGCGATTAAACCCGTGCGGGTGAGTCAGTGCCTACCAAAGAGGATAGTATCTTGACATGTGGAAGGATATTTCTAATCCATGCATATGGAGAATCATCCTTAGATTTTGTATGTTTTATTAGGACAGTGTAGCCTTAGTGTCTCCCTGGTTGTTTTGGAGATAGATGTCAAAAAGGTGTTCCTGGATGCTGAGGTTTCCACTTTAGTTCTCATCTTGGTGTGCCTAGATACTCTCCCAAGATGAGTACACTTCCAATGCTGGATCCATTCCCATTCAACCTTGGAGTTTTTCCTAGAAGTCGTGACATCCCATGTTCTTGGCATGAGAAGGAACTTCGATCTTTGGTCGTCCAAGTAGGGATTTTCATTTGCTTTTCTTAAATTGTGCATCATACAGGGTGGCTATGTTAATGGTTCCTTGTAAGGAATGGATGGATTCTCTTCTCGATGGATAATTAAACAAGAATTTAGTATGCTCAAAGATAATTCGTGCAACTAAATTAATGGGAAGGGTGTGAGTTGATGTTTGATCTTCTGTTTTATTTTTTATATTTGATTATTTTTATGAATTGTTGTGGTCATATGCCTTCTAAAAATCGTGAATGTTGGTGTTATTTTCTTGAACACCAGTGATACTCTATATTTCTTGTGGTGATTTGAAAAATGGAAATAACATGAAATACGATTAATCATGTACACTCAGTTATATAAAAGGATGCCCCAATATTAAACCTATTCTGCGATCAACCCGGTTATATTAAAGTGTAAATTAAGTAACCCTTGTCAGTTAAATTTGAATACATTTGGTTTTATGGTTGTGGTTATATTATGTTTTTCCTGGTCTGGGTTTTGTGGGTTTGGTATGTGGGGTAGTACAGGGGGTGTTGGTGTCTCAGTCTGAGAAATTGATTGATTGAGGAATGGATAAACATGTAAGAAGTGGGGCTGTCCTTGGTGTGTTTGTGTATCTGTCTGATAGATTGATTAACTGTGGAATGGATGAACTTGTAGGTAGCCGAACTACCTTTCTATTATGTTGTGTTCAGGAAGCAACATCGATTAGTGGGACTGTGGTGTGGTTATGGACTCATTATGCAGTGGAAATGCATTGGGGATTTGTTTGGGCAGCCAAGCTACAAGGGTGGATTGTGAGAGAGGGAATGGGTGGTTTTAATTTGAAGAAAGATAATTTAATAGTAGTTAAATGGAGATTTTCAATGGGACTGTAGTTCCACTTATGTGTTGATGTGTAGTGGGACATCAAGTCTAGTTTTGTAATGTCGTGTAGTGGGACTGCAATTTGGTTTTGTTGGTTCCATAGTGTGATTATGGTTGTTAGTTTCCCAGTAGTGTTGGGATAAATTAAGTTAATCCCCTTAAATAAATAAATTTAAATTGAACAATAATTGGGTGATTTATGCTTGGCATTGGATATTGTGTGGTTGTGCATGTAAAGGTAGCAACAAAAGTAGTACTGATGTGGGCTTGTTGTATGTTGTGTGAAAACCGTAGGTTGGGTTTGAGTGTTTTATTACATATATATATATATATATATATATATATATATATATATATATATATATTAGTATCTTGTGCTTTCGACACACACCACACCCTTGTTGAGAACTATGTGATAGAACCTCCATTTCATGGGGGAGGGTGACTTTCCCAACATCACGGTGAGAGGATGGATGACTGGATACTAATTTTCTTCCTCGCACCCTCTTCTGAATCTTTCTGCTCAAGAATATCCGATCAGGCTGTAATAACTTGAGGCTTACCATAGTCCAAGATTCTTCAAGAAAGGGTTTGTTTTGGATGAGGGGCCTAGGTGTTTGTAGGATGGGTTAGTTTTCTAAAGTATCGTTGGGATGAGGAATAATTTTCTTCAGGCGTGGTGTGTGGTTGTGGTGGCCTAGGTGTCTTCAGGCATTGGGGTGGTTGTTTTGGACCATGACTCTACAAGCATGGTTGTGTGTGGTTTGAGGCCCAGGTGTGCGTAGGTAGGTTATGGAAGTGGGACTGCGTGTGGGAAGAGTGGCAGCGTCAATACGTCAGTTTTTTAGGAATGAGAAGTTAACCAATGGGAAAGTAGTGTGAGGGGTACCCAAATATCGATGTGTTTATATTATTATTTTTCTTAACTTTCATTACTTGGGTGAGTGTTCCTCATTTAGGTTGGGCTGGTTAGTATTCCTTAGCAGGTGATTGAGGTTTTACAGTTCTCTCATAGGGGCATTAGTATGTGTCCCTCACTTGTGCATGAGTATCTTTAGTTTACCTACTGATTATACTTCTATGATCACCCTATATATGTAAAACTATTTTCAGGTTTCTATGAGGACTTTGAGGACCGTTTTGGACTTTACTAGCTCATGCATTAGGATAGTTGTTGTTGTTTAGTTCAATTTCCTTGGTACATTATTTGGGAGTTTTGTCTTACTTTGTATTAGTTTTATCTTTGAACAAGCATCTGGGAATGGATTCCTTGCTTTACTTTTACCTTTAGTCTTGGTGTTACTGGGATTTACCATCTCATCTCCTGATATTGTTCCATAAAAAGGGGAATTGCTTCCATTTATGTGAGATTACATACCCTTGGAACTAGTCGCCACTTTGGGTCCTACTAAAGGCGGTTCTTGGGGTTCATTATTTCTCATTCACCTTGAGGAAGGAAGGGCTGGGCACTTTGTCATCCCTTCCCTCATCTTGGAGAAGGCGGGTCATGATAGTCACTCATGTGTGGCAGTGAGTCAGGAAAATGGTGTGTCAGTAAGGTAGTAAGTCATGCTTAGCGGTGTCTCATCTCAATGGTGACTCATCTTAGTAATGAATCTTCTCAATGGTGACTCATCTCAAAGATGAATCATATTCACCAGTGACTCTTTTTTGGAAGTGACTCAACTATAGTGGTGAGTTATTCTCAGTATTGAGTATCTTCTGGTGGAGATTCATTCCTTACAGTGAGTCTTTTTTTATGGTGACTCATCCTCAACAGCGACTCAAGTCTATTGGAAGGTCTTTTCAACACATAAAAAAACTTTCACCTGATTTATTTATATTATAATATGATATCATAAAATAGTAAATCTATTTAAATCATAAATAACATGATTTTTGAACATTAAAAAAAGGGTTTTCCAATAGAAAATATTATGTTTTATTTCATATGGAATTTTTTACATCCTTTTCCAAACAATCTTGTACATTCATCCTTTTCCATATGAACTTTTCCATAAATCATTTTCAAGATAACCATTTTAAAACCTATTTTAGAATCTTTTTTCATTTATGGGAATACCATAACGTATATATAACTAAAATAAAAAAATTATTTACAATAGTTTTAGAATCATCTATATTGGATATTTTTATGTTTTAGTAACATCGACTTTGAAAGAACATTGTCATTGAATGTTCAAATTTTTTTTAAATTAGTGAAATGAGATAGAGGATGATCCAGTTTAAAATGTAGTATTATAATACTTAAATAATTAGGGTATGGATCTATCTATGATCAATCAATTTGAATAGGTATGTCAAATATATTTTCTATTTAGTTTAAAATTTTTTATATTTATATTGAGTTTATTATCTCAATATTCATTTCTATAAATAGAGTTTCAACATTATTAAAGTGGCCCAGTTTCTTGGCCTAATATTTTAAAATATTATAAATTTTGGATGTGAGTGTTTGGTTGTATATTTTTTAGGAAATATTTATCATATATGTGACATTATATAGGTAAGAGGATTCTAACAAAAGGGTCTTAGAGTCTTCGTCACCACAACCATGTTTGTCTTCATTTCTATAGTTTGTAAATGCATAAGTATTATTGCAGTATTATAAAATAAAATAAAATTGTTTCCTACTACTAAGACAAGTTTATTCATGAAACTTTCCCGTTTCAATTTTAAAAACATGACTACCTTTTGGATAGTTTAAAAAATGATTGAGAAAATGGAAAAAAATATTTTGTGTTTAAATTATAAAAAGAACACAATATTTTCAATTAAAAAATTATTATAAAATAGAAATAAAAATATTTTTTAAGGAAAAAATAATCAACATAAATTTTTAAAAAGTAAAAAATAATTTTTTTATAATGAGTTTTTTCAATGAAAAATAAACAATAATTTCAAACCATTTATTTTTTCAATAAAAGAAATTTTTATTGCTGAAAAATATTAAAAAAAGAGGTTGTGAAAATCATTAAAAACCATAAACTAAATTTTAAAGAATAAAAATGTTTGGTTAACTGACACTCAATAATTTATTTCATTTTAAAATAATAATTACAAAAGTCAAGAAATCAAAAAAGTGTGTACTTTGAATGATTTTCTAAATGAATTTAATTATAATTTTTTATTTAAAATACGAAACAACTACCATTTAAAAAAAAAACTATTATAGAAAAATAAATGGTATAGAGTTTCCAAAAATTAGGTTTTTATTAAAACATTATATATGAATGTTTCAGATAAATATAATATATTATGAAATACTAACTATTATAATGAGTTAAACTATATATTTACAAAAAATTGAGTAAAAAATAAATTATTAAATAGTGATTCCCAAGTTATTTTCAATGCGTACATCAATACAAGTCACTGTTGAAGATTATACAATGTGTAACATCACTCTTTCAATCACCAAATATCAAAAGAAAACGCCTCATGCATCATTGACACTCATGAATTGCCCACACGTAGATTTTAAACTAAACTTACTGTGTAAGGAATGTAACCAAAGGCTCCCTAAAATCATTGCACACACAAACCATAGACTAATACTATAAACAATATCTACTGAAAAAATGAGAACCCAAATTATCCACCCTAGAGAAAAGGGAGATGTGGATATTGTTTAGAGGTAGGTACTTTAAGAAATTAGTTTTGTGTGGGTGAATGTTAGGTTGTTGCGAAGTAAATGAATCCATGGAAAAGGATGGTGGGTGTTTTTACAGTGATCCTGTACAATAGGGATGGTTGTTTTTGGGTCTAATTTTTTGGTTCGTCGAGAATATGTGAAGACACACAATATTAGGGTTAAACGAGGTGGAACAGAAGAAATGAGTGCGTTCAGATGAGCTAACAAGATAAATTAGAACATACCTTAGATTTTGAGAGATTAATTCATTGATAAATACGAGCGATGGTAGCATTAGGGTCCAGTGAGATTGGTGACAAAAGTCTGATTCCATGAGATTGTGAAGGTGAAAGTGGTAACAACACTCTGTTAGGGTAGTTTTTATAAGAACCTGTAAGGATTTTATCATCACTTTAAAAAATGAACCGATAAAGGGTAATTTTATTAATACAAAAAATAAGAAGTGGTGATAAAACTAATCTTTATCAATTCTTTCTTAGCACTAATAAATATTCCACTTTATCAACACTTTTTTAGCATTGATAAAGATATTTCAATATTAGCTCTAAAAAAGTGCTGATAAAGATCTAATCATAATAATGTATTTATATTGTTATATATATTTATAAAATTATAAATATAATAAAAATTAATTTTTTTTAAATATATATATTTATAATTTTAATTATATATATATTAATGGTATAGACAAGGCCTATTTATTAAAAATAGGAAAATGGAGAGATCAGAAGGTGGGGTTAGACAAGGAAATATTCGTTGCATCCATGGAAAGTCAAAGACCTAATTTTTCTCTAATCCTATTACCAACCCTAAGTTTTTAATCCCACAAGGAATTACAATCAACTCATTTGTGACCACACCCGCATACATGACATCGAGGATTCCTTCCTCTCCTCCAAGTTTTTTCTTTTTGTAATAGGCCTTCAATGTGAGTGCTCTCTGAGTGTGACCTCTCAACATTTGATTGGGCCCTTACCTTCTCAGGTAAGTTATATTCAATATATTTCATTGTGGGGATCTGAGAAACATTTCTGTCTCTATTTTCATGCATATAATTAGAGAATAACACACCATATAGGTTATGTGTAGGTACCTCTTCTTCAACTAAATCTTCCTTTGTTACTAGGACATTAACTGCCAAAGAACCCTCCGTCAAATTAGGAGAGCATATATCTATTGGAAACTTATAGTTAGGGTCTAAGGTGGGATCTTATATCCTAAAAATTTTACCCTCTTCCTCCTATCTATTACTTGGTTCCCATTCCTTGTACTCCAGGGAGGGTCCAAGATCACCTGAAAATTCAGTTAGAAAAGAGACCACCTTTCTATAATTAGTAGTACCTGATGGGGGATCCAGCCGAAGGGGAAACATCATGTTTTCCAAAACCAGATCACTTGAAGAAACTTGAGATAAAGGCCCTCTAGGATGAATATCTGGTTTGGGTTTTCGAAGCAGAACCATTTGTAGACTTTCATCATCCATTAAGATATTGGATGAAGATTTATTCTTGCTTACAAGAAATAGAGTGTCATGAACAACTGCAGAAGCATGCATAGACTTCTCAATTTTATAATTAAATATTTAAATTAAAAAATCATTATAAAAATAATTTCAATATATTATTTATATAAATTTCAATCATATTT
Source organism: Viscum album (assembly GCA_963277665.1). Lineage (NCBI taxonomy): Eukaryota > Viridiplantae > Streptophyta > Magnoliopsida > Santalales > Viscaceae > Viscum > Viscum album. The sequence goes on along the minus strand of OY728145.1, from coordinate 1,075,859,043 downwards.
TAAATGTTAAAACTCAATAAATAAATAAAAAGAATATTATACATGTAAATTAGAATCATATTTAAAATATTACATGTATTGTAAGAAATATATATGTATAAATAAATATTACTAAATGATTAAATATATTTTTTAACAATATTAATGAATATATAATAATAAATGAATAAATTAAGTTAAATAAATTACAAAAATATTAAAAATGGAATTAGAAACATTTACGGTAATTACCAATATACATATCTACACTTACACATCTACACACATATGCATACACACTTGTATATACACACACGTAAACATACATACACTCAGTTGTGAATGTATATATATTTTAAATTATTCAATATTAATATAAATATATATCTAAACAAACATATTAATTTATATATTATATAATTGTTTAAATAAAATATTAATATATTTTATTTATTTTAATAATATAAATATTTTGTAATCAATGTATATAAATAGACTATTAAATATTTTGACTAATATAAATTAAATGATTTTTTATATATAAAATTATAAAATTAAATACTTTTTTTATGAAAATTTATTTAATTCATATTTATATATATATTTAAAACATATATCTATATATAGTTATTATAGTATAAATTTTATTTAGAAATTTAAATATATATGTTTATTTATTTATAATTATAATTATAAATAAATATATTTATAAATATTTGTATATAACTATATATATATTTTTATTAATATATAAGTATATATAATCATAAATAATATATATATATATTATTTAAAAATATTTATTATAATTTTATAATTATTTAAATATATATAAATATTTATAATTATATTTATAAATAAATATATTTATAAATATCTGTATATAAATAAAAATTATTATTTGAAAATAAATATGATATATATATATTAATAATATCTTTTATTAAAAGGTTTTATCAGCACTAAGAATAGCGAAGATAAAGATCCACCTTTATCAGCACTAAAAATAGTGATGATAATGGGTAGACCTTTATCAGCGATTTTTAGCACTGATAAAGGTTACCTTTATCACCTCTTTTAGCTAGCACTGATAAAGGTAGAACTTTTATCGGTGTTGATAAAAGTAGGTGTTGGATATGTGCCAATTTGTGGTAGTGGTTTTGTAAAGTTTCTCTACCTGATATATCAGGGTGATAAGACTATTGTGTCCAGGTAAATTGGCTAAACCCCCATTGCGTAAAGTTCAGTCCACTGCTACGAAAAGGTAACACACCTACTGTGTAAAGGTAAATCATTCAGAACATGGACTACATAATGATCATAAATAATTCATGAAAGGGTAAACCAATGTATATAAGGCACACGTATGGATAAAGCAAAGCCTCATGTTAAGGTAAAATGAGAACCATGTAAGGGTAAAATAGAATGATGAAAAAAATAAAGGCATGGAAAGCACAAGTAGTGAATTATAATGAAGATATAAATATGCTAAAATGAAGCAAAAACTAACAATAAATTAGTTCCATTTGGTAATCAATCAATCATACTAAATTAACACACATAATATATTTATTTATCCCACAACATTGTGTGTAAACATAACACAACCATTACAACATTAACAGTCCTGTGAAATAAACCACCATCGATTTTATTTGGTTGTCACACAGAAAGATTCAAAAAACACACAATCCTCAGTGCTTCAAGATCACACCTTAGTAAACTTGTTCATGTAGGGAGCTTCTCCTCGGTGTCTTTGATGTTGGTGTTGTAGTAGTTGGAGCCGGTCTAAGTGCTGCCTTGCACTATAATGAGTTTTTAATGAGTTTTTTAAAAAATTTCTTAAAAGGGATAGGGTTCTGTATATTTTCCAAAAATGGGTATGGAGAAGCGTGAAAATGGTTTATGCTTCCTATGTGAATTTTCTAAAGGAAGAGTGAACGACATTTACACTTCCTCCAAAAAAATTTAATAATAAATATTAGTGTGTATATATATAAAGATATCTAATTTGATATTAAAATAAATGTAAATAAAAATAAATAAAAATTAATTAAATAATAATAAAAACTAATTAAATATAAATAAATATCAATTAAAAATTCATCAATATTAATAAAATATAAATAAAGCGTAATTAAATATTTATAAATATTTTAAAAATATTGATAAACATTAAATAAATATTCATAAATATTCATAATACTAAAAAATATTAATAAATATTTGATTAAATATTAAATAAATATTCTTAAATATTAAATAAATATTAATAAATATTAATGAATATAAAAAAATTTAAATAAATATTAATAAATATAAATAAATAGTAATACAATATTAATAAAATATTAATACAAATTATTTATATATTAATTAATATTGATAAAAAGGAATAAGAATTAATTAAATATTAATAAACACTAGATAAATATAAATAAATATTAATTAAAAATTCATCAATATTAATATAATATAAATTAATCTTAACTAATTATTTATAAATATTAAAAATATTAATATACATTAAATAAATATTCATAAATATTAATAATACAAATAAATATTAATAAATATTGATTAAATATTAAATAAATATTTAAAAATATTAATTAAACAGTAAATAAATATTCATAAATATTCATAATACACCATCTTTGAAACCATCATATGGGGAGGTCGGTCGTTAGAAGGCCGATAGCTTTTGAAAATTCTAAAGTTATGTAAATCCATTTAGAAGATGTTATTGAGATACTACTTGAAAATAAGTTGGATTTTACTTTGCTTCTGAAGTCAGGATGATCACATCCAAACTCCATTTTGTCGAAAAATGTCACGGTATTTCTTATCTTTTGTAATGAATTATAGTGTTACTTAATGGGTTTTTCCTTTTCCATTTCACTTTATATGATCATAATCTTTATTTTATAATGGAGAAATAAATTGATTTGATATTTTCATTTCTTTTTACCTCACTTTACAAAATATTTGTAACTTATTTTCTAATAAACTTTTAGAAAATGAATAAAAAATGTTTATATATATAAATATATAAAACCATATCTTACAAAACACTCTTTATAAGGTAAAACCATATCTAAAACCAATTTAAAAATATGATTTGAGAAACATGAAGATGTGAAATTTTCTTTTCAAAATAAAAACATCATAAAACAATAGGAATAGACATGTCAATTCTTACATTCAACTAGTCATAACATTTTTTTGACCATAGCATAATATTTAAATTTTACATTTAAGACTTATTTCATTTTTATACATATATATGGAGGATACTATGCCACTCACTGATCATTATAGGCATGTTTCATGTGGCATGATAGTGAGCAGTGAGGTTCGATGGATCAGGGTGCGTAAAGCACACCATTAGCATCCCATTACACCTTCATCTTCCATTATACCATACCAACGCTATGCTAGATTCAATGTAATTGTTTTATCTGATTTTTCATTTGTTGTTCAGCGCCTCCTGGTTGCACTTACTAGGAGATGGAGACCCGAGGTAGAGATGACCATCACCCTTGGGGATGTTCCAGTTCTTCTCTATCTTCCTATCCAGGGGAGGCTATTATAGGACCCACCTATGGAGAATGTCTTGGTCTTGTACACGATTTCTAGGTGTCGACACTATGGGTGATGATGATGATACAAATGGTAGTTTGACATCTATGAGTTGGATTGAGATGCGCTTTTCATAGTTACCCGCTGATGACAATGAGTTGGTTGTCATGCGTCGCGCTAGTTCATAAATCTTATAGCTCATTGGAGGGACATTGTTCACTGATCCCTCTAGTATGAATTTTCACAGGATGTATCTGAGGCTACTAGAGGATTTTTATTTGGCTGAGAGATACATATGGGGATCTACATGCTTTTCTTACACTTATAGAGAAATATAAACAATATACTGGTAAGATCACATGAATCTCGGGGGATGTGACATCCTTATTCAGATGTGGGCATGAGAGTTCATCTCTATCCTCTCCCCTATTGTTGTTGGTCAGGAGATTCATTTAGATGTGTTGTATGATGCTCTGCATGGATACCAGTAAAATCACCCAATATTTAATTTTTTGATGTGACTATGAGTTATTAAATTTAATTTCATATTATTTATCACTTTCTATGTTGTATGTGACAGGTGGAGTGAGTCACACCACTTTATTAGGATGTCTAGGCATAAATTTGGTGCATATCGTCTCATGTTGGACAATCCAGTACCCACCAATGTATGTATATACAGTTTTCCTTTACAAATAAGTTTCATAATATTATATTTTTTGGTTTTTAATAAAATTTTTTAACATATGTCACATGTCATTTTAGGTAGCTTGACTTCCATATTGTTATCTATTAGACCAACTATCCACATATTTCACTGATGGGATTCACGATTCCATTGATGTAGTGACTTTCATTTGCGTTCTTATTGTTGAGTGGCACTAGCCTGATAGAGTCATGTGCATGTTTGGATTTGTTCGTCGTATTTCCTTTCTACCTAGACAGTCAGCAGTGCTTCAATCCTTGAAGCTGACAGGGAGGCAGGATGTCGACTGGATCTGAAAAAATATAGATTATTTGGACTTTGGAACACATTAGAATAATTTCATATCAAGGGTATGTGTATTATGTGATTACATTTATAAGAGAAGATCAAGTATGAGCCATGGTGTAGGCATAATTCTATACTGTATCTCACTCTACATAGAAGAGGGCTCTAGGATCCGGTAAGTTAATAAATTCCCATTAGTTTGTTTGTTGTACTTTTATTAATTCATTTTGAATCTCTTTATAGTATACTAGACTATAGCATAATATATTGATGTCTAATATATAGGTAGAGTAGGTTTTTATCTAAGCATCATTCCATGATACAACACTGGGGATGTTGCTAGATTATCATGTTTTACATGATAGTATCTTTGATCATCTACCCCAGGGAGATGATGTTCTTGCTCAGGGAGTGGAGGTTCATACTTCGAATCATCCTCCAGCAGATGTTGATGTTGAGGAGCCATGATGATGACGATGTAGACCGCATCAAGATACATGTGAGACCTCACCTATTCTACATGCATCAGTTGACCCTTTAGTATTCCAACCTCAGTTGATTGGGGATGTGCATCTGGAAGAATGTGATCCATTTGTGTTGTCTTGATATCCATAGTTTTCTATGTGTACAGCTGATCTGGGATTTTATTAGGGGTCATTTCTAATGCATCCAACTTTCATTCCTTAGCCTTCATAGACTGTATGATTCCCCCCATAAGATGATGGTAGGTCCATCTACTCACATAGTGGGAGAAGGATCAGGTGCACAAGATGGCATCCAGATGACACTTACACCTGATAAGTCACTTCCAGAGCATCCAACATTCGAGGTTCCATCACCCAAGGAAGATCCATCTCCAGCTCGTCATACTCCACCCCAACATAGAGGTTGGTGATTTCGATACGGGAATCCCATTTACACACCAGAGTATGGGATGTGACCTCATCATAGACAGTGATTATACTCATTTATTTATATGTCTGCTATTGACTTAAAGGATTTGAAATAATAATGTATTATATCCTCCATATGATTTTCTGTCTATTAAAATGATGAAATTAATTTTACTATCAACCATTTTTACATGTTTATCCATAGTTTTAATTTTCATTTATATTTTAGTTCTAGTTTATATTTTATAAGATTTCAATGTTAGCTATTTAAAACACATGGAAACTTATTAAATTTTAAGTATGTAACTTTCAAAACATAAAAAATATAAACTAGTAAAACAATCTAAATAAAACATAAAACATATCTTAAAAATCTAAAAATTTGTTGAAAATAATAACAATTTCATAAATACAGAAAATAATCGAAAATGAAAGGAATGTTAAATTTTTTTAATACAAATATAAAGGTTTAAAACAACAATATATTGTGCAACTAAAATTACCTTTCATTAAAAAACTATGAAATGTTTGTTATTTTCAATTATTTTTTTATGTTCAGTAAGTGTGTAAAATTTCATTTAGATTGTATTTCTACTTTATTTTTTATAAACATTCAAAGTCACTAACTTCAAAAATTATTATTTTTGTTGTAGGTGACATTAAAAGAATATAAGTTATAAAATTTCAATAAAATATAAATTATATTTGACAAACTAGCTCAACATATAAAAACTAAGTGAAAATGAAAAAATCATAAAGATAATATATAAAACCTAATTTATATATCAAAAAATTCATTTCTTAAAAAACATAACAATTTCACCTTAAAATATTAATAGACATAATTCTAAAAAAAATAAAATGAACACAATATATATATCAAAATATACAAACATATATATTTTTAATTTTTAAATTGTTTTTTTAATTTCAGCAAAGGCTGAATTAGCCCTGGAGCCTTTGGACTAAACCCAAAGGTGGTAAGGCCGATGCTACTTTTTTGTATTATAAATCAAAACAATTTAAACATAGTATTATTTAAATAAATATTTTTTTTCTGAAAAAGTATAAAAAACTCACATTGGTCCCATTGTTTGAAGAAAGTTTCACCATTTTTGTGGAACCTAATTTTTAATCAAACAAAACTTTCAAATGATCAAACATGGAAAACAAGTGTAATTAATTATATTTTTATTTATCATATTTTTTGTTTTTGAGAGTTTTAAAATGTATGGAATGGAATTATATGGAATTATATGGAATTATATTATATTATTGTTTCATATTTTTTTCTTACAACATGTAAATTAATGGTCTATCAATACTTTTTTATCCATTTTGTACTTTTTATCACGCTTTCAATTAGGGGTCACTAAATAAACAAAAAATATATATAATAAAAATTAGAGAAAATAAGATGGTTAACAATAATGACGATAATTTTAAAAATATTCTAATAAAAATAATTTTATTTATTTATTTTATATATAAAAAAATGTTAAAACCATTACATTCCACCATTCCCCTCAAATAGAAATATGCACTTTTAGTCATATCACCTACATCGTATGTCAGATTGATGTGTGGATGTTTCATATACTCCATAGATGAATTATGGATCATGGTCCAAAACATCAAGACACACTACCAAAAATATTTCCTTTAATAGTGCGCAAAATGAACTTTAACGGTCCTAAAAAGGCATTATTGTCCTTAGAACCATTAAAAGGGTGGACACCTTTATCAGCTCTTTAGTTAGAAATAATAAATGGAACCCTTTATCAGTGCTTTTGTTAGTGCTGAAAAATCCCGTACTACTGTAGTGTGTTGTTTGAATAATAGCATACTGCAGCAGTAACCTGTATATGAAAATTTCATAATAATTTAATTAAAATGAAAATTACCTCACAAATACATAAAAAATACTATATTATTGGCATTTCAAGAAATATTTTGTAAAATTAAATTAGAAAGTGCAATAAAAAAATCAAAAACATCAATGTTTCAATATTTTGGCACTTGACCCCTTCTAAAAAAGCAAGATCTTGGTATCAATTGCTAAATAAACTGCCCCAAATTAAGAAAAATAATACACCTATATAAAAAAATAATTCTTATTTTACTAATACACTAAAGAAATAAATTAATCACAATATGATACAATGCATGAAAAAATGTTAATTTTAAATAAAAGGAAATTATTTTAGTCATACTAGTCACATTGTCGATCAGATTGAGGTGGAGATGATTCCCACACATCAAAAATGACTTATAAATATTTATCCTAAAGTATCAAAACAATTTGAATATGTTTTCTCAGTTTTGAGTATCTCCCTTGTTTTTTACTAAAATTTCATTTTAAAATGATAACATGCACTTTGAGTCACACTAGTCACATCGTGTGTTGTTTTGAAATGAGACAGATTACTACACATCAAAAATAACTTATGAATCATTTTACTAAAGTATCAAGGAAATCTGAGAGCATTTTCTAATATTTCAGTGAGTGAGACATGTTTTGAACTAAAATTTCAATTTTAGACTGATAATGAATACTATTAGTTATAACAGGCACACCGTGTATCATATTGAGGTGTTGATAATTTCTACACATCCAAAATGACTTGTAAATAATTTCCCTAAAGTATCAAAATAATCCAAATGGTTTTTATTAGTTTTTATTATATCACTTGTAGTCTTTACAAAAATGTCTTCTTAAAAAAATATTCACTTGGAGTCATGTCGGTCACACCATGAATCAGATTCTGGTAAAGTAAATTTATTACATGTTAAAAATGAATTTTGAATCATTTTACTAAATTATCAAAAAAATCCAAATGCATTTGTTTAGTTTTGATTATGTCAATTATTTTTTTTACTAAAATGTAATTTTAAATTGAAAACATGAACTTTGTGTCATACTAGTCACACTGTGTGTCGGTTTGATGTGAAACTAACCCCTACACAAGACAAATGAGTTATGAATAATTTTCCTAAATTATCAATATAAATGGATCATGTTTTCATGGTTTTCAGTAAGTGACACTTGTTTTAAACTAAAATGTCAATTTTAAACTGACAATATAGACAATGAGTCATATTGGCCACACCCTATATCAAATTGAGGTGTGAATAATTCCTACTCTTCAAAAATGAATTATGGATAATTTTACTAAAGTATAAAAACAATCTAAATGAATTTGATTAGTTTTGAGTATGTCACTTGTGTTTTTTACTAAAATTTAAATCTAAAATTAAAAGTAACAATTTGAGTCACACTAGTCACACAATGCATCAGATTTAAGTGCGACAATTTCCTACACATCATAAATGAATTATGGATCATTTTCCTAATGTTTCAAAAAATACATATGTTCATGCTCATTTTTGAATTTTTCACTTGTGTTTTTACTAAAATTTCATTTTAAATTGAAAACACACACTTTGTGTCAAAACGGTCACATCATGTGTTGGTTTGACATGAGACTAATTACTACAAATCAAAAATTACATATGAATCATTTTCCAAAATTACCAAGACAATCAGAGTGTGTTTTCTTGGTTTCAATGAGTGGCACATGTTTTGAACTAAAATGTCAATTTTAAACTATTAATGGACACTTTGAGTGATATCAGACACATGGTGTATCTTATTGAGGTTAGAATGATTTCTACACATCACAAATTATTTATGGATCATTTTTATAATATATCAAAAATAATACGAATTTTTTTTCTCATTTTTGAGTCTGTTACTTGTCCCTTTTAAAAAAATTAATATCAATTTTAAATAAAAAGACACACTTGTAGTCATACCGGTCACACTGTGTGTCATATTGAGGTGTGGGTGATTGATAAACATCAAAATTGACTTTTGGATAATTTCCTAAAAGCATAACAATAATCCAAATGTGGTTTTATAGTTTTGAGTATGTCACATGTGCTTTTTACTAAAATGAAATTTTAAACTAGACTCACACACATTGAATCATACCGATCAAATTGTGTGTTAGTTTTACATGAGACTAATTTCTAAACATAAAAAATGACTTAGTAAGAGTTTTCCAAAATTATCAAGGCAATATGAGTACTTTTTCTTGGTTTTCAGTGATTGAAACACATTTTAAACTTAAATGTCAATTTTAAACTGATAGCGACCACTTTGAGTCATAATGGGCACACCATGCATCATATTGAGGTGTTGTTAATTAATACACATAAAAAATGTCTTATGAATTATTATCCTAAGGTACAAATAAAATCTAAAAGTGTTTTCTCAATTTTGAGTTCTTCACTTGTGTTTTTTTACGAAAATGTCAATTTTAAATAAAAAGAAACACTTTGAGTCATACCAGTCACTCTATACATCAGATTAAGGTGAGGATGGTTCCTATATATAAAAAATGACATATGAATCATTTAACTAAAGTAAAAAAACAATCCAAACGTGTTTGGTTTGTTTTGAGTATGTCACTTGTGATGTTTATTGAAATGTCATTTTAAAATGAAAACATGTACTTTGATTCATACCAATCACATCATGTTTCGGTTCTATACAAGACTAATTCATACACATAAAAAAGTTATGATTTTTTCCTAAATTATCAACATAATCAGACCATGTTTTCTTAATTTTCTACTAATGACACATGTTTTGAACTAAAATGTCAATTTTAAACTAATAACTAACACATTAAGTCATACCAGTAACATCATGTGTCAGTTTGATGTGAAATTGATTCCTACACGTCACAAATGACTTATGAATCATTGTAAAAAATTATCAATACTATTAGAGTGTGTTTTATAAATTTTCAATGAGTGACACATGTTTTGAGCTAAAATGTCAATTTTAAACTAATAAAAAACACTTAGAGTCATAATGGGCACATTGTGTATCAGATTGAGGTGAAGATGTTTCCTACACATCAAAAATGAGTGAAATATTGTTTTAATAAAGTATAAAAATATTATAATGCGTTTTCTCATTTTTGAGTATGTCACTTGTACTTTTTACTGAAATGTATATTAAAAACACACTTGGATTCATATCGGTCACAACATGAATCAGATTGAGGTGTGGCTAATTCCTATACATCAAAAATGACTTATGGATCATTTTACAAAATTATTAAAACAATTTAAATGTGTTTTCTATGTTTTGAGTTTTTCACTTGTGTTTATTTACTAAAATGTCATTTGAAACTGGAAACATGTACCTGGAGTCCTACTGGTCACACCGTGTGACGGTTTGACATGAGAATGATTACTACACGTCAAAAATGACTTATTAATCATTTTCCTAAACTATCAAGATAATATGAGGTCATTTTCTTGGGTTTTAATGAGTGACACTCATTTTGAACAAAAATCTCAATTTTAGACTCATCATAACCACTTTGAGTGATATCGGGCACACTTTGTATGAGGTTGTGGTGTAGTTGATTGTGACATGTCATAAGTTTCTTATGGATTGTTGTCCTATAGTATATAAACAAGTCGAATACATTTTCTATATTTTTATTATGTCACTTATCTTTTTTACTAAAATTCCAATTTTAAATAAAAATACACACTTTGGGACATTCTAGTCACACTATGTGTCAGATTTAGGTGTGGTTAATTCCTACACATCACAAATGAAATATGAATCATCTTCATAAAGTATCAAAAAATATATTTTTTCTCAATTTTGAATTTGTGATGTGTGGTTTAAACTAAAATGTAAACTATAAACTAAACACATATAGTTTGTGTCATACTAATCACACTATGTATTGAATTGATGTGTTGTTGATTGACCCATTTCCTTATTTCCATTATCTCAATTGCAGCCTTAGATTCCAATATCTCAGGAGAACGAGAAATTTTCAACAAACCACCCCAGCTTGAGAAAAATAATCCACCTATATAAAGAAACAATAATTATGTTAGTAATACTATAATGAAATAAATTAAACATAAATATGAAATAATACATTAATAAAATGTAAATTTTAAACAAAAAACATGCAATTTGATTTAATCAGGTACACCATGTATCATATTGAGGTATGGCTGATTCCATCATGTATTTTTACCCTAAAATGCATTCAAAATTCTAAGTTATCTTATGATATTTCATTTTGATAACCTGTAATGTTGAATGCATTGGAAAAAATATAAAATCATATCATTATGAGTGCATCATCCTTGTTGAGTGCATCATCGTAGTATATGAGTTAATCATTTTTCTTGATGAATTCATTTCTTCGTGATATATTTGAAAATTAAAAAAATATGTATCATAGAAAAATGACAAGGAAATTATCTAAAAAAGTATATAAAATGATGAGAAAATCAACTAAATAATTAGTAGGAACTCGCATCTTCATGATATATGTGTGCATTCTGACATCAAGTATACTTTCCATTCATTTCTAAAAAAATCTATTTTATCTTGTGAATATGAGTTATTTTGATGGTCATGATAGTACTAGAAAAAAATAAATAAAAAATTTATTAATAAATATTTTAAATCAAATTGTAATTATATTAAAAAATACCTCTCCGGGGATGCTAGTTTATTGTTGGTATATGATATATCCCATACGTTTTCAACCATAAAAACCTCAATCTCTAACATAGGTTAATTTCAAACATTGTAGGAAAAATAAAAAAAATAATTAATTTTTTTTGATATATGTTTTGATAGTGAAATATTATTATATATTCCATAATAATTATCCACTTGTAGAAGTTGATAAGCTCCTTGTATGCATGGACCGTTTTCATGCCAAGATTTTGATGATATTTAAACATCTCTATATCAAAATATATTTCTCATTAAAACATAATATAAAGAATTTAACATGAAGTTTAGTTCAAAAATATTGAATATAGTGAATTACAAATTGACAAACATCATCATGTGTTGTCAGTTTGTTGGGTATCCATGCAGTGAATCCAGAAAATTAATATTTGGAGTATCCAAATTGACTTCAATGAGTAACCAACGCTACATAAGAAAAGGAATAAGTAATTATAGGAATGAAAATATATTAAATATGATTAAATTTTAGAGTTTTACCCATTAAATGTTGGTAATAAGAAGAGTATGTCATCTATATGATTTCTTTCAGACACTGCGGCCATTTTTTCTACTATTGTATTAATTTGATCTGATTCCATTGAGGTTTTTTGTATAGAAGTGATGTGATGACTAATTAATCCATATTTATATTCATAGGGGTTTCCATTAAAATAGTATTGATATATGCTCCTACAAAAGGTATGATTTATCTATAGTCATAATTAACATAATATATCATCTATTGAAAACAAATCATGAAAATACACCTCATGTATACATTTACAACAAAGAGTCATAGATATTCATGCTTGAGTATTTCATTTACATTATCATGATCAATGTAGTCTATAATGTCCTACCTATAAATTTGTTCTTCAAAATCAATTAAGACATTACTACCACATTCTATCTTTTATCCACAAGAACGTTCAATGTTATTAAATGTGGAAATTGAATGGGATTGGTAAAGGTGCTATGTGAAGATCTTTTTGATTGGTTGGTTGATCCTTCAGATCATTTTTATTCAACCTTTTGTTTCACCCACTTACCTTTGTATATATGTAATAACATTAATCAATTCAGAAAATTTTTCATTAATTTTTAAATGTTTTTAATAAAAAATTAATAGTAAATGAATACCTCCTTATCGAAATATTTTTTACAATATTTAATAGTCATGCTACAAATGTTCCAATACCTTGCTTGACTATATTAATATCTTTTTCATCAAGTAGAATATATATCTCAGTGCTTGGGTCGTGAGATACGTTAATCCCCATTCTCATGTGACCTATTTGAAGTTGTCTGTTCTTTAAACTATCTTCTTGGATATTGAATACAGTAGCCCTTACAATAAGGTGATGGTGGGTGTTTATAGATATAAATCACAATAATTTTCATACTATAGAATATCAGTAAATGAAAGGTATCAGTGTATTCATGATTCACATTTCACATAAACAATTATAAGATTATTTATTTCCTCATATAAGATATCACTTTGAGGGGAATGGCTTGCCTCAAAGCTGGTGGGTGTGGGGGGACATTCACACAGTGGTTGTTCCTGTGTTGTTTCTTATCTTTTATTCTTTCACATAACATTTTCTAGAAACATCGAATACAAAATAAATTTTTATTCAAGATCTAATAATCATGTCTACAACTCATTCATTTTTTTATATTTAACCCCTATTCATTTCATTTCTCAAAATATGTATGGGGTTTCATCCCAAAACCCACACCTCTAACGCGACTATACTATTCTGAAAACATAAAATCCACAAATAGTAGTTGTTTATCCAGTATAGCAGATGCTGATTTTTGTGTCTATGTAAGATAAAAAATATAGGAAAATAAGTAATCATTGTTATGTAATTCATATTTAAAGCAAAACATTTTTTAATATGTCATGCTTACACATATTTTCCACACATTTTTATAGGTTTTTGTCTATTTGTATCCCATATTTATTTACACGTGACTCCTTCCATAGCACGTGACATGGGATATAAGTGGCTTTGGATCTGGATTCATCAATCTGTATATAATCCTAGGAGAATAATTATGTTGTTGTTTCATGTCTTATAAAAGTATTATGGTAGATTTAAAATACATACAGATTTTTATCAAGTGAAGTATACCCCATCCTTGCATTACGGTGGGATTATATAGGTTTTTCTACCCATTTCTTTTTTTCAACACTAAATTATTATTTAATAAGTTAAAAATTCATAATAAACAGTATTAGAAATTAGGCCCATACCCATGGGGATATACCAATGGTTTTAAAAAACCATTGGTATATCTTTACACATCCCAATAGTTTGACCTAACCTTTGTGAAAACTAATATTTATGACAATGGTTTTAAGAAAACCATTTGCATAGTTCTTAGCCAAATACAAAGTGTGGGTGCCCCTCCCATTCTCCCATCGAGTTCTAATCCCGACCCCTAATAGCAGTGTTGGAGTTCCAATTTCTTCCCAACCTACGACGATATCTCATCTGTTATTTCTTTAAATTTTTTCTTCTTCAATATTAAACCAATGGATTTTAAATCATTCAGGTATTATATCAACCATCCATTTCATTTTAGTTTTTTGTATAAAACAACATGAAAGATTCTATTTTTGGGGGAATTTAATTTCTTTTGATCCCAATTAATCTAGTTTGATTTTGGATTTCTTATATTCGGTTCATGTCTATTTGGGTTAGTTCAGAATAGTTTGGTTCAGTTTCGGTTCGTTCTATTAAATTTTGGATTGGTTCATTGTTTTTTTTTTCTACTTCATTTTTGTTAGTATGGTTCTACTTAGTTTAGTCCAATTTTATTTGATTCAGGTATTATTCAGCTAATATTTGACCATTACTGTTGGTTTCATTCAATTATTTTTGTTTCAATTCTATTTTGTTTGGTTTTATTTGGTTTTCCATGATTTAGGTTGGTTTGGTATAAATAAGATTGAGTTCCTATAGCTCTATTCCGCCCCTACCTAAAAAAATTTTAATTGTTATGAACTAATTTTAAGTAAAATTCCTTAATTAAAAATGAAAATAAAACAATAAATTGACAACATTCAAACAAAACAAAATCTACTCAACTCATCATCAACCGAACTAAACAAAACAAAACTAAATGAAACAAAACTCTTTAAAGTTGAAAAATACAAAATCAAACCAAACCAAAAAAAACCCAACTTAGTTGAAGTGAATAAAACCACACTAACCAAACCTGGCCCAAACTACATTGTACTAAACCAAACTAAACAAATTGGATCAAAACCTAATTGAATGGAAATACTTTAGACCGACCCAATCCAAAAAAAACTATGTTGACATTACCAAAATCAACCTAACTTGAATGAGTCAAAATGGATCAAAATTTACTCTTATCCAAACAGAACCAAATTTTCCTGAAATGACCTAACATTAACAAAAAAATGGAATTGAATGAAATTAAACAAAATCAAAATGTACCATGAAGACATAATTAAACACTAAATAAACTAAATTTAAATTAATTGATTAGAACCTAAGAAAACTGAATTCTACCAAATTGAACTAACTACGATTTAAAATAAATGAACCTAACCAATTAGAACTTTACACACTAAAACCTAACCAAACTAAACAATCCTATCTATAAAAAAACTGAATTAACTCGAATAAACCAAATAAATTGAATTGAAATGTCTTGATCTAACCCAGGAATAATTCAGTAGACCTGAACTACACTAAAATGAATCAAAATGAACTAAAATAAAGGTATAAATACAAAATTAAATCCAACTAAAAGAAATTTAATAGTAATGATAAAAAATCAACTAACCTGAACAATATTAAAAAAAACCAAATAGGCATTAACCAACCCAAACCAAATAAAAAAATAAATACACCAAACTAAATTGAATATAATTAAAATAATCATAAAAAACATAACTGACCAAAACCGGTCTGAATAAAATAGAATATATAGTACCAAATAGAATAAATGTATTTAATTATTCTGAACCAACCGAAAACAAACCAAAAAAAACCACATTAAACTAACCCAAAGAAAACCAAAAAAATAAACTTACTAGAACATAAATAAAATTGAATTGAAGAAATTCAAAGAGAAGAAATTTTACTTGAATTTATCTAAAACAAACCTAACCATCCTAAATGATATATTATAGATTTAAACTAAACCAACCAGAGAAAAAAAACTAGAAAGGAAAATATTTGAAGTAGACTAATCCAAAATGACCCAACTTGAATAAAACCAAGATATACAAAATTGAACTGAACCATATCAAACAACCCCAAGCCAAACCAAATAGAATTTATGTGAACCAAACTAAATATTACCTATTTGAAACAAACTAAACCAATTTGAATAAAACTATCACAAATTAAATAAAATGAAATGGAACCAAACCATATTCACTTGAACTAAAGATACACAACCCCAACCAAATAAAACTAAACTAAATCAATAAAAGATGACCTAACCTACCCCAACCAAAACTGAATTTAAAAGAAACTAATTAAATAAAATTAACCAAAAAATAATAATCTGAATCAAATGAACCTGAATCAAACCAAATTAAAGGGTAGAGTCACTAAGTCACCCTATCTAAAGGTCTTTTATGCATCATCAATTTATTCAATAAATTACATCTCATTTAAATAACACCCTTAGGTATTTATATTCCATAAGACACATTATCATAATTAAATCCTTGGAACTCAATGGATTTGGAACATTATTCAATTCAACACAATATATATCAACATAAAATATATAATTTATTAATTTAAAAAATGTAAAATGGCACAATGTGGAGATACCCCACATATCACAATCAATATAAAAACATGTATAATACTAAGGGGGTAGGTTTTAAGGACTATGTATCTTATAAGAGAAGAAATTCCCTCTTCAAGAACCATATGTTCATTATTTTATATGCATGTCCAAGTGTACTTGTTATTTACCTCACACATAGGGCCCTGTCTCATGCCAAGAACTGCTACAAAACTAATTAAAACATTTATAATAAATTATCAATTTATTTTAATTTTTTGTAAATATTTTTTAACTAACAAAGTGACCATACTATATAGAATACAGTTAGCTATAAATAGTAATATTTTATACATGAATTTATAGAATAATAATAACATTAATTAAAAAGTGAATAGAATAAGAGAAAAAATACAAATTGCAATTATAAGCAAAATTTTGTGTAGTATTATGTATAACTATTACTCATTCATATAACTGAATTTAATATCAGGGTTTTATATTTATATTATTTTGTTATATATATAGTATTTTTTGTCTTTTATATTATAATTCACAAATAGACTAGTGTGTCAATTATGGTTTCAGATAAAGTGAACAATTTTTGTATCCTTAAATATAGTTCTGATTAAACTTGAATATTATTTAATTTATTTTAAGCCATGAAATATAATATTATTTTACAGAATGTATAGAAGTTTTATGTATCAAACTCATTGGATCTCAAGTGATTTTCAAAATAAGTTGGAGATATTATTAGATTTTTCTTTTAACAATGCTTTAGATAGTGGTCACATACACTTCCCATGTTATAATTGTGTTGGAATACCTTGTTTATGTTTCAAAGAAGTCAGATAACATATAACCAATTATGGTTTTCAAACAACCTACTATGCGTGGTATCATAATGGGGAGAAAATTAAATCACAAAATATTCATGATTCGAATGAGAGGACTAAATTTGAGAATCTATTAGATGACTGGTTTCTATTTATTCTTCATCATATGAAGGAAAGTTTTTCAAACCAATAAGGCTTTGATATGAGAACACATGATTAATGTAACGAAAATTATGATGTTTCTAGGGTAAAAAAATTAATGATACTACCATGACACAATATATCAGTAATGTGGTAAAATGAAAAGATGGATTTTTTAATCTGACTATATCATGGGAAAACCATGTATGGGATTTCTAATACTTCCATAGATTATATTATTACCTTTTTGAAAGAATTACTTCCAGATGATGCTAATATTTCCTCAAACCATTATATGGAAAAAAAATTATTTTAGGAACATGTATTTCCTAGAAACAAAATTCATGCTTGCCCGAATGATTGAAGATTTTTATGGGAAAAAACTACTGAATGAAATGATTGTATAAAATGTTTCACGTCCCAATGGAAATGAAATTATGATGTAACACCATCCCATGTTCCACAAAAAGTATTGTGTAATTTTCCATTAATTATCATACTCCATAATATTTTCATGTTTGATGAAATATCAATAAAATTAGATTGTATGATACCAAGAGAAAGAAGGATAATGGTGAGTTCATTCATCCTGACAATGGATTTTCATGGAAGACAGTTGATACACAATATCCCCTTTTCACAGCTGACATGCATAATGTGAGGTTGAGTATTTCATGTAATGGTTTTAATTCATTTGGGAATATTCTTACTTCGCATAACACATGGCCTATTTTCATACAATTTTATAACCTTTATCCATTTATGTGTGTGAAAATACATTCACTTTCATGAGTATACTCATATTTAGACCTTCTAATCCTATAAATGATATATATGTATACATACAGGCTTTAATAAAAGATTTGAATTATCTTTGGAATATGGGTGTGCACAAACATGATGCATGTTCAAAAGGAATATTTCATATGTGTGATGTGCTTATGTGGATGATAAATTATTTTCCTACTTATGAAATTATGTCTATATGGTGCATGAAGGGATAAATATCATTTTTTATGAAGAATACACAATCCATAAGACTTAAATATCATCATATCTTTAGTTTTATAGGAAATCAGAAATTCTTGGTAATGGATAATACATATATGAATAATCATAGAAGGTTTGATAATACAACAGAGACTGACAATCATCCTTCGTGTATGTCTATAACTGATGTTCTTAATGAATTGAGAGATTTTAGTTATTCATTCGGGAAGGTTCAGATGAAATATAAAAAGAGGAAGAATATATCAACTAAAACCAATTACAATTGGATGAAAAAATGTATATTATTGGAGTTTCCTTATTGGAAAACCAATTTGTTACATCATTTATTATATATAATGAACATTAAAAAAATAGATATGTGAATTTTTTCTTTCAATTCCTCTAAATATAAAGGGAAATAGAAAAGGATGATCTATGATCTCAGTGTGACTTGGTGGATTAGTGTATCAAACTAGAATTCCATCCTGTGTATGTTCGTGAAAATAAATGGAAATTTTGTGTTCCAATTATGTGATGAACCCTAGAGAAAAAAATAAATTTCTATAAGTGGTAGAGACTATTAAATTTCCTAATGGTTATTCAAGAAACATATCAACATGGTTTAACATAACAGAGTTGAAGATAAAATATTTAAAGACTCGTTATTATCACATCCTTCTATATGGGTTGATTCCAATAGAAATATATCATCTACTATCCAATAATGTAAGGGTGTCAGCTTTTTAGTTGTAAAAGTTTTATAGAGATCTTTGTGATAAGAATTTTTCCAATTATTTCTTGCAAAAAATGTTGGGAGAGGCACCATTAATTTTTTGTGAGTTAGAGAAAAAATTCCCCCCATCATTTTTCACATGCATCATGCATCTAAATGTATATCTTCCAACCAAAATACTTCTTGGAGGACCTATTGATTTTTTTGGACGTATTAAACTAAAAAAATATGTATAAATTCAAGTCTTATGTCTAGAACATGAATCATCCAGAAGGTTTTATCGTGAATGGTTACTTGGATCAAGATTGTATGGATTTGTGTTCAATGTATTTATCTGATGTGAAAACAAGAAGGAATAGATAAATTAGAAATGAATAATAATAGTATGAGAAAATTGAACATAGTTTTCACTAACTTCCCCAAAAGGGGGAATTCCTAGATCATATACATTGACCAAATTAACCCTTGAAGAGTGGGAGATGGAACATCTCATTGTTTTTTTTGTAACTATGATTTGTTTGATGACTACATCAAGTAATTAAATTTAACATGTATATCTTATATCATATCATGTAATTTTACATATCTATTAAAATATTCCAATTTTTTGATAGGTAACATAAAAAAATGTAAAATTGAAAGCATCATTATTTATCTTTGAGAGGGGGAGAGACTTTTCATAGAAAAGAGTTTTCTTCTTGACAGAAATTGAAGGTATATGTATTACTATAATAAACTAATAAAATCAATATTTAATTAATTTTAATATTCATTTATATTTTAGGTATTTAGTTTTCCTGCTGATTTTGTCTCTGAGGAAATAAGATATTTGAATTTTGGTCTTAATTACCTAGTTCTTGAATGAAAATCAATTGTGATCAATGGGTACATATATATTATCATGGAACGATTAATGAAATTGAGAACAAAACATGATGGTGTTATGGTAAATACCACAATAGAATGTTATGCCAGTGAATCAAATAGTAGACCTCAATTTGAAAATGTATCTTATTATGGATTCATTGAGAAAATACTAATATTGGATTATTACTCTAATGGTTGGGTCACTATGATGAAATGAAAGTGGTTTGATTCGATGATGATACATGACACATTTATTAATGATTTTTTATTTTGAGTTATTAACATGAATCACAATCTTGGTACTGATGATCCATATATATTGGAATCAATGGAGAAACAGGTTTTTTATGTGAATGATCATCCATGACCTAAATTTTGTGTCATTATTGAAGTAATCCGAAGACACATATTTTTTGATGGTGATAACGGAATTGATACAATTTCTACTCCCATTGGCCTCAATCCATGTATTACTTATGATGAATCGAATATTTCAATTGTCAAAGTTGATTGTGAACCTGAAGTTGTAGTGGGAAATATATAGAATCATCCATTTATGATCTCACTTATTTTGGTCTAGATTGACTAGGGTTGTTGAGGTTGTAACAAATTCAATTTTTTTTACTATTTATTACCAATATTTTGTATCCAACTTTACCATCATGTGCATTATCAATATATGCTGGATGCATTTTTTTTATTTGTATTTTATAACATTGAATTGAATTGTAGTATAACCTACTAATCTAAACAAAACTAAACAAATTAAATTGGAAAAAACAAGATAAATTTAATTGATTATATTAAACTAATTAATATGAAAATCAAAACCAATGAAAATAATGACGTTACTAAAAAGGAAAAAATGATATAACCAAAATATGGACCAAATAAACCAAGACAAATAAAAAAAGAAATGACCTAATCAATTGATCAAAATGAACCAAATGACCTAACCAAAATTGAATTGGTTCAAATTGAAAATAGAGTAAAACTATATCAAACCCATTCTAAACATGCTAATTTGAATGTATTGATTTTTCAATGAAATTTATTTTATGTTTTGATATTATTAACACTAAATATAAAATTCTTTTGTTATATCACTACGTATCATTTATTTGGTTTGAAAATTGGTATTCCTTAATTAATTCATGTCTTGTCTTCTTTCTTGTTGGGCTTACACATTTCTTATGGATTTATAATTAATTCCATATTTTTTTCAAATGAAATAATTTTTAAAAAATGAAGATATCCAAAGAAAAAGGATGACTAAAAATAATCACTGAATGAGAGAGATGGAAATACCTCCATTATTTACTATTATGAGTATTTTACTGAATATATATATATATATATATATATATATCAATAACATATTATTTCATTTGATTGTTTTTTTAACTTTTAATTAGGATCCACTACCAAAGTGACAGTTATTCTCTGACCAACCTAGTGGTACCGGTGCTCAACTAGATGATACGAGGGGAGTGGTACTAGACCTACGTGTTCCAGTCGGTGTACTCGATCACACCTTGTCCCTTCCACTGAGATAGTATATAGAACACATTTTGGTCTTGTAGTGTCGTTAGAGACACCTAGGATATTAAAGGAGCCTATGTTTTCATAACCATTTACATCCGAGCCACCTCACCTATCATCCCCTTATCTAATGACAGATCCTACTCCCCATCCATATTATGCATTTCCATAGACATCTATTCCATCTTCTTTTAGTTATAATTCTTTATTCCAGAAATTATACATTCATTCTCCTTTGACTTCTACTCCAACACATTCTGAGCCTCTGAAGTAGATATTGGGTCCCACTCCATCTATACAGGTTGACATTCCTTCAGAGCCCAGGGATCCGGTGGCACCCACTAATCGGGCTACCTTATATATATTTAAATAACCCAAGAAAATTTTATGACCATAATTTATTTTCATTTTATGATTTATTTACATAATATTTGTTTTTTACATTAACAGTAGGATCTTCTGAAAGGAAAAATGGATGTACATGCATGAGTGTGGAGTGGAACCACTACACACAGCTTATGGTGGAGTGCAATAAGGATAATCAAATGATTGAAAAAACATGGTGAAAATGTAGGATTTTTATGGTGATGCTTTCCAAATACCCTGACATCATTCCCGTCAAGACACTCTCCTAGAGACACCTTTCAAATGAAGTAAAGGAAAATTCTTGGTCAAAAATATTATAAGAAAATTCATTGGATTTAATTTTATATTATTATTTTATTTATATTAATTAATATTTTGGTGCTAGATCTGTTTTAATTTTTCTAATGGTGAGGCTATGAGGGCATCACGACTCTTGTAATTAGGTAAGATATGGAGAGCATATAAGAATGAGTTTTATAGTGGATGGTGTGCTAGAGTATGTACAAATTTAAAGTCCACACCTATCATGAATGATTTTCTAGTATCTAATTATCAAGAAATGATTTCTTATTGGATGAATACTGAGTTCATGGAATTAAATTTAAGGTTTTTGAATGAAAATTACTATGATTTTCATTAATACTTAGTTTTGTATTATTGAAAATTCTTTTTTATGAAGTGTTAGGAAGAAATAAAAAAACAAGGATGCTAGGAAATACCTCCAAACTTTGGATCAAACTACGATGTCAGACCATGATAGGAATCAAGTGTGAAACTTGTTTATTATTGAAAGAGAGTGGTGTGGATCTTATGATTTCCATGGTTTTTCTTTAGGACTTGCACTTTCTTTTGTTTCCTCCATATTTCATTACGTTTATAATTAGTTTGGATAAATGATCATGTTTTATTTTGTTTATTATTTAAATTATTTAGTGTGTACTGAAATTTTAGTATTAGTATTGTTATGTATATGATCATGTTATGAAAATTATTATTTTATTGAATTTATGATATTGGTTATGGTTAAATTTATTTGAATATTTTTCACATAAACACCAATAAAACAATGATTAAAACTTTAAATTTCAATGAATATGTTCCTATGTAATTGAAACACTAAGTGTGTGATTTATTTTATAAATTGGAGTGTCCACACTAACCCTCTTGGTTTACAATATTTACAAAAAAAAGAGAACATATTGTATACTTTAAAATATAGAACTCATTGATCCTCTTGCATGTGTTTAAGACTTCCATGAATAATAACTATAAATTTACAATAGTGATAGTGTAGAAATAAACTATTCTTTCACCCACTTGATTGTTTCCTTTGGAAATGGGACTTTGATAGAAGTCCTTATTCCCAAACTATTTAAATTGGATTTATTTATGGAATTGGAAACACCCAATGGTTATGTATCGAAGGGGACCTACTTTCTAAAGGTAAGTGTTCGTCAGGTATTTTAATTGAAGATTATTGAGAGTAACCATTGGTAGAGAGGATGAGAGGTCAAGCTCATTACACCCTTTTTGGGGGGATTTTTTTTCTACTTCGGGACTCTCTCATAGATTTAAGATATGTTCACAAATCCTTATTAATTCACCCAGTATGAAATGAGTTTTACCATTAAAATTTAGAAATCAATCATTAAAATGAATGGAATTTGGGAATCATCTGTACGTATTAAAGGTTCTTCATCAATGGAGATATCTATATGTATCCTAGGTTCTCCATCAATGGTATCCTCTGGTAGGGTATTTAGAGATCCTCTAGTTGTTACTAAAATGATGCTAGTTTTAAATCCACTCAGTGGGGTGCTCTGGAGTTTATCATCATCTAGGGATATGGAATGTTACTCTGATGTTTATCATCATCCAGGGAGATGAAAGTTGTTTCGATGTTGGGATTGAACCCATAAATGGGCTACCTACGTATCCTCATGAAATGAAACATAACCCACATAGTTCAATGCCTCTTAATAAGACACATCATACCTTTCAAGGTCATGTTATAATGACCAAACCATACAGTATAATGTTATGTGGTAAGTATATTTAGGCAGAAGGTTCCTAATCAAGGTTTTGGTGTGGGACCTATGCAGAAGCAGCCCTAGGAACCTAGAAGGGATATGGATTTCCAAGTTGAATTAGATGCTACCGGGAATGTGGCCTAGAGAAAAAGGTCGATTTTGGGGTAGTGGGTTTGAACCTCAGGGAGGCTTCTTACATATTTTGTTTGAATAAGAATCAAACCCCACATTTTTTGGTAAAGTCTCGCAAGAGAGTATGGTCCTTTGAGAGAAATTATTTAGGGAATATTCTTGATAAGGATACCCTGTAAAAGGGTATCATGAGTAATTTATTAACTTGTGATAATATGGAAAATTTATTTGGGTTTTAATGCTAAGGAGGATGACCACATAGGGATTGTGAGAATGTTTTAACTCATAGATATTTGGGGGGTTTAACTTGGAGCTTACTCCTAAAGAGTATTACCATATTAAGGGAATTAAGATTTGTTTCTCATTTTATGAATGAGATGGTGCAGAGATCGGTCCTTCGGAAGGATTTCTATGTATACTAGGTATAATGGGAATCAGATTTTCCATAGTTCATTCAATCAAGTAGATTGTGCAAATGTTTTGATCATCACAAATCTTTAAACCCATAAGAGTCATGCTAGGTGTGAGAAACAATAGGATGTGAAAGATTCTATAAATGCATATATTATCCTTTGTTGATGGAAGAGGATGTACCTATGGTGGAAGAGGCCATAACGATGTTGGATGAGGGCACAAAGTAATAAAACTTTCAATGTGAAATGAGATTGAATGTTATTGGATTTGGCCTGAGAGGCTATTGTATTAATCCTAAAGAGTATTCACTAAAATTTATCCTGGTATAGGAGGAAGAATTTTCGTTTGTCAAAAAGAAAAGTAGGTGTAAACTATACCTTCCCTACTAGGGATCTGAGACTCTCGATTTTAGAAACAAGGGATAGACATAGCCCGAACCCTAATTCTCCAAAATGGGATCTTCCCAACAATTTTTCTGGGATAATGATCCATGTGAATATATATATATATATAGACCAATAGACATCCTAAGTATCCTAACAACATTATAAAAAAATGTGGGAAACCTCTAACTGTAGAAATATAAACCCAAATGGGAGACATGATGATGTGCCTTTCTAAAGGGTTGGTAAGTCATGAGGTTTTAGTATAGGTTTCAACTTGGTCCATTTCAGACAAGGGATCCATGAAAGAAGATAACCTACCATGAATGTATTGGAAGAGGGCTTAATAGATGGATTTCATATTTCATGGGTGTAGCTTCTACCATGTAGGCATGCTACACAGGTATGCCATGTAGGTCTTAGGAGGAACTGAAAAAGTGATTTAACAAAGTAAAATAAGACTATACATGATTTAATGTACTTTGGTGAGGACAACACTTGGGTTTGGTTTTGATCTAAGCACCATGGGTCTCCTTTGGTGTCTTTAGAAGAGCCTCACGTAGGTCCTTCCTTAGAGAATGGACATTGCGTAGGTGGATTCATCTTTATATAATAAGGGTCCTTAATCAGATGTTTTGAATTTAAAAATTTTAAAGGACTTAAATCATTCTTATCTCCTTTTTTTCTTCCTTCTCTCAAGTTTTAGAGAGAAACCTGGGAAAATTTTGGGAGACCTGGGTGAAGTAGTTGCGCAATGGGTGCTCTGCGGGTTCTTCAGATTTTTTCAGCTGTAAAAATGGGGAGCCTAATGGTCCTATTTATAGGAAAAGAGGGGGGCAGGTCGAATGGATTTTGTTGGCATTGGTATTCTTCATAGATCCTCAATGTAGTTCCTCCACGTAGGGGTATAAAGATTATTCATCCATGTAAGTCCCCAGTGTAGGTCCCCAGTGTAGTTTCTCGGTGTTGGTGTACCATATAGGGGGGCTAGTCGAACCACCTTGGTGAACATACTTCTCCATACCATAGGGGTTATGCCCCCACACCCCTTCTTGGGATCAGTTCTGGTTCGTAGTCCTGACTCTTCGGGCTAGTGCCTTCTCTACCATCATTGACCCCCATAAAAAATGGAGAGTTGCACTATAAACTTCTTCAACTCAGTCGATGACTTTTTGGGTCACGACACATGGAAATCCAATCTTCTTCTTCTCCCTCTATAAAGATATACTTTCTCAAACATAGAATTTGTTGTCTAAGTGAGGTTCACATCATTATATCCATAGAAAAGTTCATGGAACACAATTCATGGTGTCTAAAAAATCCCCCCCTTATAATTAGATACTTTCAGAATGAAAATAATGTGGTTCTAATGTCAAAGTAGGGAACCTTGACACATTTGAACATTATTTGATTGGATTTAGAGATACATCAAGATTGGATGGATTCTATAATTTTTACCTAATCCAATGGGCCTAGTGATTATAGTTTTATTTTTACTAGGTTCATTTGGAAAACCCCATAATATTTGTGTCTTTTATGTCATTACCAAAATTTTTACCTAAGCTCAAAATGAAGGAGACATAGTGGGTAAGATTTGGATTTTTCTTAGGGTTCCCTTTTCGGGTTTTTAACCTAACAAAATTTGTGTCTATTATATTTTATTTTCTCTAAATTACTCATAACACACTGAGTATAGGTCTTGCAAGTAGAGACTCCACTTTTTTCAAGAGTTCCTATCGTGGGTTTTTAGCATGGTTAGTACTATGTATCTTTTTGTTAGTAGTTTAAAGTCATGCATGTTAGACTAATAAGTCTAATGTTTAAGTTCAAATATCTTTGACTGTTAATGTTAAGATTATAACTCAAATAGATATTAATAGTTGTTGAAAATCACAATGTTCCTCAGATAGTTTTAGGGGGAATCTTGAGTCGTGATTTTTTATAGTCACCAAATCTAAAACATGAAGTACAAAAATAGAGGGGGTATCTTCGATGAACAATGTTACCAATATTTTATTAACCAATTATGGGGGTTAATTTTATGAAAGGACTACTGGGGCATGTGATTCATAGCCAAACAATGTAATCCTTAGGTTGACGAACCCGTTATAGGGGTTAATTTTATGTAAGGCCAACTGGGGCATATACTGCATAGTCAGGTAAAGAAGCTCCCAGTAATTCTGACATTATATTGCTGATAAACAAATAATTTTAGGATTTGGATGTCTCAAGGGAATGGTGGGTGGATTTTCCAAGAAAAGATACCTGGGAATAAAGGGGTCATATGTGCCGAGATAGGTTATGAATGGAAAACCATTCCTATATAAATTTAGTATGTGAAGGAGTGTATATTTTCCAGATAGAGAGTTTCTAATATTGTGTTGTGCAGTTTAAAGTCATACTTCAAGGAAATTAAAGTGGTTGTTTAATTTAGAGTCATATAGCAAGGAAATTATACTATGAAATTTAAATTAATACATACATGACATTATACTATATAGTCTAATGTCATGCAGTTAAAACATTAAGGGATTTTATTTTAAATATTATGTTGTGATGTTTAAATTCATGCAGCAAGAAAATTACGGGGATTTAATTTAGGGTCTTTAGCTTTGAACAAAGATTTATAAATCTCTAATTTCTTGTTAATGTTTCAAGAATTATGTTATCATATTCAGGTATGAAAAGGGAGAATTGTAAACTGTGATTTGGAAATTTTCGGATTTGAAGAATGACATGAGAAAAGGGATAATATTATTAAAAGGGTTCTCTTCCAAGAACGAAGTTAAAACTGCTTGACAAGTCCATTATGAGGTCTATATTATATAGGGACAATTAGTTCATATGCTTCATATCCAAATAGTGGTAACCTTTGACTGATAGGCCCGTTATGTAGGAAAATTTTATGTCAGGCCACTGGGGGCATGTACTGCATAGTCAGGTAAAGGAGCTCTCAAGAATTCTGAAATTTTATTGCTAAAAGTTGATGAAAGTTTATAGAGATTTGTATTTTTACAAGCACAAAATTTGGTTTATGGAAGCAAAATACCCAAATACAGAAAGAGTACTTCCAATCAATATTTCCAAAGAATTGGAGGAAAATGATTTTTATAAAGGTCTGACCCAAATGTAGGAAGTATGGTGTCTGTAGTTTTAGGTCATATGACTAAAACCAAAATATTGTGAAAATAATGGATGATATGTGGTCAAATGATATGTGGTTATTTTAAGATGCTTTGAACATATGGAAGGGTAAATGTGTAAACCATAGTCTTGGAAACTTTCATGTCAGGATAAAGGATATGTGACAAATATACGAAGGATGACCTCTTTAAATTATGGGTTCCTGCATACTGTCATCAAAGTTTAAAGGGAAATAAGAGGCTTCTCTTAATAACGAAGTTACCACTATTTGACAAACCAGTTATGGGGGTTGTATTATATAGGGCCAACTAGGGAATATACTGCGTAGTCAAACAGTGGAATCCTTTGACTGACATGCCTGTTATATAGGTGAATTTTATGCAAGGCCACTGGGGGAACGTACTGCATAGTCGGGAAAAATACCTCTCAAGTATCATACATTCTGTCACTAGAAACTGAAGAAATATTATGATGATCTAAAATTATTCAAGATTAGGAGTATGTAATGAAAATGAGGTAATGTCCAATGTGCAACGGAAGTATTTGGACTCATATTGTCCATAAGTTTGGAGTCCCTTATATAGATCTAACTCATATGTATAATAGGGAAATTTTCTATTTCCTCGGTGGGTTATCTAAGGAGAGGACCCAATATAATGACTCCTTCAAAGATTGTTAATTTCATGTAGGAGAGGGGGATTTTTATTTTAACCCATGTATGGGACTTGGATTTATGTCCTAGTTTTCACTATGTATCTCAATGTGACGAGAATCAGTCCATACATAGCTCTCTGGGTATTTTTTATTTTATTGTCGTGTGATAAAGACATAATGATGTGTTGTTTAGATTCATGCAATAAGGAAATTAGGGGCTTTGATTTGAAGATCAATTTAATCTCCTCATGTATATATGACTCATACATGGGAAAGAGGAGGTTCCTATTTTATATCATGATGCATATGTGATTAGGATTGATAATATGGGAGTCACTACATATCTCATATAAATGAGTATCAAGCCACATGTAGTTCTTATAGTTCCATGTAGTTTTTCTCATGTGGTGAGGATGTGAATTGATTCTGACATAAAAAAGGAATATTGTAGCTGGACTAGGGGATAACATCTAGGCGTCACTACGTATCTTGTTGGGGCAAGAATCAAGCCACATGTAGTTTTTAAATAAAGGTTCCCTCACCCAAATTTAATTCAATAGTGGGGGACAATGGCGGTTTCTAGAATATGGGTTCATACATAAGATGAGAAGTTTTATTGACATCCATAAGTAGATCTGATTTACATGGGAGAAAAGAATCATTAATTGCATGATGTTGCATCTTGGTCTAAGATTGAAAGTCTCAACATCACTACATATATCATATGGATGAGAATCAAGATACACATAGTTCTTTCACTTATATGTAGTTTAACATCATGTGGTAAGGATAAAGGTGAACTAGTGTGAAATGACTAAATATCTTTTGAAAATAAGAATTGAACCACACATGGTTTTTTTAGAAGATCGTGCAGTTTATTTTCATGAAATGAGGACATCTGTTGTGTCTTTTAAGGTCATATAGTCAGGACCCTTGATAACCCCAAATAAGAATTAGGATACCTTATTTATTCAGAGAAAATATTTACCCAATTACTAAGCCCACATGAGTTGTGCTCGGTTTGATAAACAAGGAGTGGTAAAAGGTATCTTCTGCAACACAATAGTATAACAAGTGAAGGATAAGGGTATTATAATTATATGTGGGCTGAGACAAGTTATAGGATATTTTCATCACTATGTATATTGCTTAAGAAAGAATCAATCCATGCATAGTTATTGAGATTGTTCCCCATATCAATCAAGTTTTGACGTGGGGAAGATGGATTTTTATAATTTCCAGGCTGATGGTTGGGACTAAAGCAGAAATTCTAGGCATCAACATGTATCCTATTGAAATGAGAATCAACATACAATTCTTGGAATAAGTCCCTATAAAAATTTGATTTGTTCATTGGTAAAAGAAAGAGGGTTTTAATTCATGAAATTGCAGCTGGACCAGGATATTGGATCTAGGCATCACTATGTATCTTACGGATCAAGAATCAATCAACACATAGTTCTTGAAAAGATATTCCATAGGTATATCTAACTCATACACATATGTAATAAGAGGATTTATTTTTGTCATAGATGGGCCCAAGATTGGAGATCTTGGCATCACTACGTATCTTATTAAAATGTGAATCAATCCATACATAGTTCTTGAAGATGGTATTCCCCATGTAGATATGACTTATAAACACAAGGAATGGGGGGAAATTTATTTTTATGGATAGACCCATGATTTAATATCTAGGAATCACTACATATCTTACTAGAGAAAGAATCAATCCATATTTAGTAGTTGAAGAACAATAGATTCTAACATCTTGTGGAAAGGACGTAAGTCACTTGGTGTAAAAGAAACATTATGGATGGACTAGGGGATAAGACCAAGGTGCCACTACGTATCTTACTAGGGGTAATCATCAAGCCACACGTAGTTCTTGTAAGGATTTTTCCCCACACAAATTGAGTTTGATGTGAGAGAGAAGTACTTTTAATACATTTTGGAATAATGGTTATTCTCAAGACATAGGTTGGTATGAGAATCAAACCACATATTCTAGAGGAGTGCTATATATAGGTTTTAGTCATATATAGGAAAATTGGAGGATGAATTTCTTTAAGGTTGTGGCTGGGCGCAGAATTGGAGATCTTGGGAATCTCTACGTATCTCAGTGGAATGAGAATCAAGCCATACATATTTCTTCAGAGCAATATTCCTTATGTAGATCTGAATCATACACACAAAGAATGAGAATTTTTTTATCGTGGTTGGGCCCAAGATTAGAGATCTAGGCATCTTTACATATCTCCTTAGAATGAGAATCAATCCATACACAATTCTTAATGTAGAGTTCGTATGAAGATCTGATTAAAACATAGGGAGAAATGGGGTTCAAGTGTCACTAGATAGTGAAAAATGATATGAGTAATGCTTATACATGGAGGATAATCATTTTTAAAAGACCATAAAGAATGTTAGTTTGTGGTATCTTGGGGTATTTATTTAACGTCAAATGAAGGAGATGTTAACTGTACAGTTTATTGTTGTGTAGCGAGGAAAAATGATTTCATGTAGTTCAAACTCATTTTACGAGGACAAAGATACTACACAGTTTAATGTTATATATCATGGACATATATGTGTGATATTCATTTTAACATCATGAAACAAGGATGCTGGTGATACATAGTTTAATGTCATATAGCATGGACAAATATGGATGTTATGTAGTTTAACATCATGAAACAAGGATGATGGTTGTTACATAGTTCATCTCAATACAACTTGGATGAGCTTCGTATGATTATACAATGTAATTCTTCAGTAACCTTTCATTTTTTGGAGTTATAATGAGTTCTCCATCCATTAAGATTAAGGAATAAGCTACATTAGAGTCAACCTTATGTATGGAGTAAGGTCCTTCCCAATTTGGCTCAAGATTTAGAGGATTATTTCCTATTATCATTAGAGTTCTGAGGACCAATAAAAACTCACCGTGAAGGAATTAATGGAAGTGATATTTCTTATTGAATGCTCATGTTATTCTATTCTAAAAGACTTCCATGTGTTGCAAGGTTTTCAATATCTTTTTGTCTAATCATTACAACTCATCCAATCACTTCTGATAATTCTCAATTATAGATAAATGATCACAAACAACAACTTTAAGTGAAGGAAATTGAACTTTAATGGGTAAAACTACTTCTATTACATATACCAATGAATATAGAGTTGACTATGTTGCAGTACATGTAGTAGTCCTATAATCCCATAAGGCTTGAAAAAGATTATCAGGCCCATATTTCTTATATTTATCTACCATTTTATGAAGAATGTTAAATAGAGTCTTATTTAAAGCCTCTATCTATCCATTGGACACTACGTGATAGCGGGATTAATGTTTAGATTTGATACTATGCTCCTGATAAAGCTTAATTACCTTAGAAGAACATAAATTGCTGCCATTGTCCGTCAATGTGGTATGGGGGGCACCAAATTGGGTAAGGATGTTAACTTTGAAAAATATAAAAATGTTTTTGGATCCAACTCCTTTAATAGGTATTCCCTAATCCCATTTAGATAATAAACCAGTAACAGTAAGGATGTACTTGAACTTCTTGGTCGTAGCTAGAGGATAAGGTCACACTACATCCATTCCCCCTATAGAAAATGGCTAGGATTTTTTTTGTATGTAGCAGCTCTAGGGGTTAATGAATGAAATTGAAAAGCACTTGGCAGGGATGAAACTTTTTATTGAAATCTGTGCAATCTGATATCATCAAAGACCATAAGTATCCAAGCCTTCGGATCTGATCAGAAATCCTATGCGTAGACTGGTGGGCACCACAGACTCCTACATGTACTTCTTTCATGAGAGCTATTTTCACTTCTCCATCAATGCATCTAAGGAGTATTCCTTCTAAGAATCATTTTTAGAGGATGTTCTGGTGATCTGGGATATCATAAAGAGTGAAATTTACCACTCACCATCAGACTTGTTCTTTTCTAGATATATCTGATGGAAGTACTCCATTTTAGAGATATTCCATGATAGGTGTCATACAACCCATGGTATGACCATATGGTTTGGAAATGGGTATTATTTAATTAAATTCCTATATTCTTATTTGAAAAAAAGTTGAAACCACATGATAATGGGAAATACTAATTATTGTCTCATCCTGATTTGTATCTTCCAAGGCTGTAGCTGCATTAGCCAATGCATTAGCTTGGGAATTCTGTAACCGTGGAATATAAGACAATGTTTCTTCTAAGAGAAATTCCACCCTTAACCTTTAGACATATTTACATAGGGGAATTATCTCTTCTTTTCTAAAAGTGTAGCCCCCATTGATTTGTTTTATTACCAATTTTGAATCACCCTTCACGTCTAAGTGATTCACTGCTACTTGATGTGCCAATTCTAGGCCTGCAATGAGAGATTGATATTCTTCCACATTATTAATACCACCTTCTAATATAAGGAAGTAATATAGAAATATTGCCTTGTCTAGGGAGATAATTACAATCCCTAACCCAACTTTTTTGAGTTAAGGGTCTTCTATTATCTTCCCTATCAAACTCCTAGAAGCACCGTCAAAATACATTTCCCATGTTTGGGGGCTATCCTTTATAGAGAAGATCACTTCATCAGGTAGTTTAGTATTTACTGATGTCTCTTCTACAGATGGATGCTCAGAAAGGAAGTCTACCATGGCTTTCCCATTTATATATTTTGGGGGAACAAATTGTATATCAAACCGCTTCAGAATAACTACCCACTCATCCAGACATACAGTCAAAATAGGACGACTAAGGATAAATTCCAACAGTTTATTGTGAGAGACCAACTGGACCTCGTGATGCTATAGATAGTGTATCAGCTTCTAAACTACAAAGATTAATGCTATTAAACTCTTTTCAATGTTTGAATATATATTCTCAGTGTCGATCATTGTTCGACTAGGATAATAAAGTCTATTTTCATTCATGACATCATTATTTTGTGCAAGTAAGGCACCCAGTGATCACTATAAATCTATCACATAGATAACGAGAGGCTTTCCTTCAACCAGTGTAATTAATACTGGTGGTCTCAAGAGATATTTCTTGAGAGTATAAAATTCCTCTTGGTATTCGTCAATCCATTGATAAGTTCCCCCCTTCTTCATTAACTTGGTGAAAGTTAAATACTTTCCTTCCAGATTAGCGATAAAGAGCTGAATATATGCCAATTTTCCTTGATCTACTCTTAATTCATTCCAATTTTGAGGAGTTTAAATTACATGGATTTCTATTAAATTTTTAGGATTAAATTTGATGTTGTGATGGAATACAATGAAGCTGAGGAATTTTGCTAAGGTAACCCTGAAAGCACATTTCAAGGGGTTCATTTTTAGATTTTGTTGCTAAAGATTACTGAATATGGTCTCCAAATCATCCATGGGATTAAAATTTTGTTTGGATTTCACAACCAAGTAATCAACGTAGCATTCATAAAGAATTACCAAGAAGGGTTTGAAGATATGATGCATTGCATGTTTGTATGTTTCTCCAGCATTCTTCAAACCAAAGGGAATTATACGATAGAAAAATATACCTTGAGAAGCTCTGAAGGCTATATATTCCTCAAATTATGGGGCCATATAGATTTGATTATACCCATAGTAACTATACATGAAGGATAGATCTTCATATCCAGCTATTTCATTAATTAAGAGTTCAGTGATTGGAACTGTAAAGTCAACTTCGGTATAGTTCCAATTGAGATCTTCGAAATCAATGCATACTATGATTTTATAATTATTATTCTTTATTTAGAAAATGTTATACAAAAATTCAGGATATTTCACCTCTCTGATGAAGTTAGCAATGATAATATTTTTGACTTCATCCTCAATTTTGGATGCTTGAGTTGGGTGCGTTCTTCTTATTACCTCCTTAAACCCCTGATTCTGTTCTGGAAAACCTAAATGATGGTTGGCAATGTCAAGGTCAAGACCTAATTTTTTTTATAATTCCATGAAAACTCATCCTAGTGTTTCTTTAGAATGGACATATACAATTATTGTTCTTTAAAAGTCATGGATACACTAATCAGAGTAGACCTTGGCTCTTCCTCTGTACCCAGATTTATTTCTTTGAGTTCATCCATAGTAGTGGATAAGCCTTCCTCAAATGTTGGAGGGGCGTCTCTGAGGCCTTCCAATTCTTCCTCTTCATAATGTGTTACTTCTTATACCTCTTCATGAAAGATATCTCAAAGGATAGTTGATGAAGAAAGACCTTTAGAGTTCGGAGACAAATCAGTATTTGGAAATCATGATTAAGAGACAACCATTTCTAACTCAATTGATGATAGAGGGTCTTCCTAGAGTTTTGAAGGGAAAATGATGGGTTGAGAATTAGTATCTGTTGGGACCACTTTTTGTATATGGTTGTATTTATTGTCAATATTTGTCAATGAAGATCAAAATAAAGGAGATCAAGAAGTACTCCAATGAAATGGAGGAATGGAAATTCAGACGATTTTTGTGCTGATCATAAGTTCAAAGAACATGTGTCAAAGGAGACACATTGTTTACAAAAATGAAGAACATGAGGTATAATCCATCTGAGGATAAATAAAGAAGAATGGGGTTTTGATGAAAGCCATGAAATTCCTTAGTATTGCATGAGAACCATGAAAGAGAGATCTTAAAGAGTTGAATCATATGCTTTGCATGAAGTAGATAATGACGGTTGAAGAAGAAGACAATGTGAAAAGGATTGGAATTATGAGATGGTCATGCGAGGATTGGAATTCTGAGATGGCAATGCACGTAACATTGTCTCAAAAGATTATGATTCTAAAGTTGATCCTTCAAAGAATTTACATCATGATATTGGAGTTTGTGATGAAAACAGAAGAGTTGCTGAAGGATACAAATCACTGAAAAGAAGTGTTTTTGAGGTGATCGTGCTTGTTGAAAAAGCAAACAAATGACATTCAAATTTGTTGAAAAGGGAGATTCCATGGTGGCATGTCGATTTCAAGGGCTGTGGTTAACGATCCATATTTGATTCAAGAATGTCGACAAAGGAATGGATGATCTGGAGGGGGTACAAAAAGAGCAGATACAAGGTGGCACCGTTTTCCAGTGTTTGCCAAATTTTTGAGACTGAAAATCGATAAATGGAGAAAAGTGGTTTTGTCAAAGAGACTTGCATGATGTGTTCTTGAAGGAGAGATAACTTGCGTGCCATATGTTTTTGAGGATCAGAACATCTAAATATGGCAAAGGGATAGGGTCGCACAAGTGTTGGGTTGGTCACGCAAGTGACTTGCACGCCGTGAAGAGACTTGCGCGCCAGTGCCTAGAAGGATTGGAAACATGCGCGCCTATTGTTTTTCAAGAATAAAACTTCAAAATATGGAAAATAAAAGAAGGTTTCGCAAGTATTGGTTTGGTCACACAAGTGAGTTTCATGGTAGAGGCTAGGGGAGATGAGATGCACGCCGAGACTTGCGCGCCGAGCAGTGACTTGTGCGCCACTGTGCAGGTTGACCAGTTTGCCTATAAATAAAGGACCACCCCTCCTCATTTCCCTCGGAGTTCAACACTTAGAAAAATCAGAGCTCCCGTTACGTAGGTGTGGAAGTCGCGCATGTATTTTGTGGTCGCGTAGGTGGACTTGGGCGCCAGTATTTGATGCTGCACGCCGGTTGTTGGTTGCACGCCCAAGGCGGTTTGGGCGAGGAAGGAAGTGAGTCGTGCAGGTTAGAAGTTGAGGAAGGCAGTGTCACGCAGGTGGTTTTTTGATACTTGCGCACCAGTTTGGACATGCGCGTCGAAGACTTGCGCGCTATATTGAGACTTGCGCACCGGGAGTGGAGAAGTGCACCAGGTACTGCGGAAGCCTGTCCGTCCTTTTTGGAGTTGCATGAAAGCCAAGAGATTGCTCGATACATTCGGTGGAAAGTGAGATTGA
Source organism: Viscum album (assembly GCA_963277665.1). Taxonomy (NCBI): domain Eukaryota; kingdom Viridiplantae; phylum Streptophyta; class Magnoliopsida; order Santalales; family Viscaceae; genus Viscum; species Viscum album. The sequence goes on along the minus strand of OY728145.1, from coordinate 1,075,822,081 downwards.
AGAAGAAATCTAAATGATACATGCATGATCTCGTTCATACTTGGTGAACTGATACAGACAATGCCAAGTAAGCTGAGCATCATTTATTGAGCAATCACATAAGTGATTGTGATTCAGACAAACGAAGACATGCGAATCTAGTGCATTCAGTAATTGCACTAAAGAAGAAGAACTGAACTGAAAAGGGAATCAACTCTGAACCCTGATGCAAGAGAAGTCTCCTCCTAAACAGGAGACAAAGAACTTCATGTCTATCTATTGAAGAGACATTCACGTCTATAAACTGAGTGTGACTTCACCAACAGCACTGAGCCAGGGGGAGTCAACGAGAGTGGCCCGAGGGACACAGTGAGCTATCCCTGAACTTTTGTAAAGGCTGCGATCCGGGGACAAAGGGACTGTTCCCGAACCATTGTAATTCAAAACTAGTGAAGATTAGTGGAATTTGGTACGACTGGAAACTTGTCGGTGTATGCTCCTTGGACGTATCCCTTAGTGGTGAACTATGTAAAATTGTTGTGCTATCTCTTTCCATGTGAATGTTGCATTGCTGATCATATCCATCATACAGGTTTAATTAGTTCCTACCAACATGGGAACAAGATCCACAACTTTAAGAAGAAAAACTTGACACCCTGAATCACCTCTCCCCTCTCAGGGTGTCCCAGGGTCCTACAGTATCTATATCCTTTTTAATGAGTGTGATGACTTATTCTAACCTAACTGATGAAAAAGAGACTTGATATAGTTTAGAGTATGAAAATGAATTTATTTCATCTAGTTTTTCATCATTTCTTGGAGAGTTAATGACTTCTTTTGTGTCATCAGATTTAATTTCAACCACTGACATTATAGAATCCACTAAATGATTTATTTGTATATTTGGGTCTACTTTTAAATTTTATTGATGGATATTACATAATTTTCACTGAGATTCTTGAATGGGTTAATTAGAATCATTTCCAAGCCATTCGGGGCAATGATCTTGGTAACCTCATTTATCATGGATCATTTTTCCCTTGTCTGATAGAATTCTGCATTGATGTACTGAGATTCACGTGTTTTCAATGGGGATTTAACACAATGTAATGTTCCAATTTGACCATTGAAACAATACCTAAGACATTGATGATATGATGAAGGGAAAACAACATGTTGATGTAACTAGGGTCTTCTCAACCAGATATTGAAAGCTATTTCCTACTGGACAACCATGAAATCTGGGTCGGAAACAAGATCTCTAAATTGAGTTCTAAGCATAATTTCACTGATAGGTTCTTGTTTATTATTTTGATAACCTAGAAACATCAATGTGGATGGAGACAAATGTTATTCAGGGAGGGCCAATCGGTGAAGTGTTCGTATTAGAATGAGATTGACCACTGACCGATTATCAATGAAGGCTTGTCAGATATCAATGCAATTGATTTTTCCAGATAAGTACATGGGATTGATGTTTCGTTGTACGAAATCATCATCATCTAGATCCAGGAAAGAAATGAATTCATGGAATTCTATAGGATCATTCTCTACATGGTAAACCTCATCAGTAGAAATATTGGTTTTAAATTCATGAGGGCTTGACAGAGCCTCAATGAGTGCTTCCCAGATATCCTTTGAAAAATTCAGAGCATCCATGATTGATAACTTGGATAGTACTTGGGCTAGTTTCTTCAAAACATCATAATTTTGGTCTAGAGATATGTGATTCCATATATAGATATTATTTTTTAAAGAGGAATTTGGATTATATGTTCCTGATGTGGATGGACCATCCTTTGCATTAGGATCTTGAAGTATTTCTCCTCTTTAAAGATTAGGTCAGCTAGGCCTACCCACCTACTAATTTATTGGTGGAATAAATTATAACCAGTCATACAATGTGATTATATTAGGATAGATATTTTTATGTATGGGGGAGTTCCCTTATTCATGCTGAGCCCGCTAGAGGGATCTCCCATGAGTTTCTACTGTATAAATGGTTCGAGTAGGGGTGCGGTTGAAGTAGTGACTTCTGGAATAACAACCTATTCTTCTGTATCCTCAACCCTGGTGAATTTTTCCTTCATTTTTACAATCATGGAAATCCATTTCATAACCATAATATTAATTTTAGAGGGTATCTATTATGTAAATAACGTTAACAAAACAAAAAATCAATTCTTCTTATAATGAAGATTCTACTTCACAAGTCAATTCTTGTTGTACTGTTTAGTGGGGTGGTACCTAAGATTTTAATATAGTTGGCCTGAAATATTCCAAGGTCAAGGACAATTTTATCATTGAAATTTACTCATATTGTTCTAATTCTTCTTCATCCTTTTATATTTGTTGCTTCTTTTTGGACTGGACTTTAGATGATTGAGATTTTCATGAATATGGATTTTCTGTAGTAGAAGTTATAGGAGGCACAACTGGTTGTTTCAACTGTGTTCATAGAATGGCATGAGTTCTATTGATTGTTTTCCATACCATCGTATCATCAAAATTCTTTGTATTCTTGATTTTGACTTCTTTCCAATCACCTTCCTTCTCTATATCGGTAGGAAAAATAGATGTTACCTGGGTTGTTGAACCCATCCGATTAACTTTCCATGAATCCACCACCATTTTCAGAAGGTTTGTGAAAACAAAACACTACTAGATGGGGTTCCCCAACATTTGATGAAAGGGGAAATAGTTTGGGAGGTCTTTTACTAATTTTTTATTCAGCCTCTTAGGTATTGGGAACTGGACTAATTTGTTCTCCAAATATGAGATAAAGTATCCAGGAACATGTTCATTATGGAAAGAGTATACTTTTTTCTTTAACTCCTCAAACGATTTCCACCTCTGATCTTTTGGATCATCTTGATGAGGCGGTCATTTTTGTTGAATCTTGGGAGTTGGATCCCTACAGTATGATGAGGGCCTTAGAATAGAAGTGGGTATAGGTTCTTGCTTGAGAGTAATTGAAGTAACCTCTTCTTTTTCTATTATCCTTCCCAAAATGGATGGAATTACTCAAGATTTATCCTTGGTTTCTGTAATGGAATTTCCCACTTGCTGAGAAATTAAAGCAAGGTCCAGAAACCCACCTATGTATTTCATAGGGATTAGTGGTATTTGGAACTCATCAAAGAGATTGGTGACACAAATGGGAAGAAAATATTCTTGAGGTAGTGGTATATTTAAGGAATATTTCATTCCATTCCACTGAGAAATGAAATTTGAGACTCTTTCATTATCCCTTTGTTTGAAGGTTGTAAGATCGAAAATATTGTCTTTTGTAGAATTGAGCTGAACTTGAAAAGTAACCTCTGATGGAGATCTTTTCAACCAGTAATCTATCAAGACTGTAAGTTTGTGTACCGGAAGAAGGCTGGAATCTGCAGTGATTGCACAAAAAATCTAGGTTTCACTAATTTTTATTGTTTAGGGGTCCCCATCATGGGATCATAGAGAGTGAAAAAATGCGTCAAATGTTTATCCAGATCTACTGATCCATTAAATATTAGAAATATGGGATTCCCAATGTTTGACGGGGGAGGATTCGGATCTACCCACTCAGGGTAAGCCTTATTCTCTGGTTGTACTGGTGCACGCCATCCTTCTATAACTTCCCATTGAGCTGTTAATGATTCAATGGTGATCATAAGTTCTTGAGAAACATCTGGCTAAATATATACCTAAACATGTGTGATTACTAGAGCCTGAATGGGTACATCAACCGGTAATACCACTGGTGGTGGTACTGGTGGAATCTTTCACGGGCAACCCATATCGATAAGCCTGTAAGAGTGTTCCTTTAATGGAGGTAATTCTTGATCTTCCTTGTTTGTTGCGAAAAAATTATCTTGATTGATGTGCTCCAACTAGAAGTGCCAGTTGGGAATCTTCCTATAGAGAATATATGGGAGGAATACTACCTTAGAGTAATTCTACATTGAATCTTCTTAACTCCGTCATTTCTTCTACCTACTGCACAAATCTTTCTTCCAACAAAAGGGATTGACCTTATCCAGAGGTAAGGTGAGACGTAGTATGATTTTTTCCTTTTTCCCTTGTAGGTTCCCTTCAAAAAGGTGGAAGTTAATTATTCCAGGGGGTTCCTTGATTCCGGGAAAGCCTCTGATTTCTGGTATGCACACATCTTTCATTTTTTTCAGTGTGGATTTTATCTTTAACATGAACTTTCTCTTCTGATTCCCCTGAACTAGAATTGGGTTCTAGAGGATTTGAGGTGATGACATTGATGACATTCACCGATGTGTAATGCATTTCAGGTGTTCTACCAGTATCTCTCTGAGACCATCTTCTTCTGTTTTATCCATTATACTCGGTCCTTCTATTAGTTTATTACCTATGAATTACCTAGTGAATAGTAACTTGAAGGGAATCTTATGATAACTCAGCTATACACTCATTTTGTGGATTCTTCCATAATGGGGAGAAAATTGACTTCCACTGAGGAGGATATTCTGAATATGAAAAATACCCCAGCCCTAAAGATTTTGGATATTCCTGTTCTTCTTGATTAACCCTTTGGGATCTATTTATTTGCTTTGAGGGTTGGGCTAAAAATCCCATAGTCCGATGGGTTGGGGTGGCTCCTGAACTTCTATGGCTAAAATTTACTTATATTCTCTTCTAATTTTGTAATGTTTGGTCTGAAAATTGGTTGGGTGAATTATCTGACAGCCACTCAAATCACCTATTTCGGATGATTGTTGGATTATTTATGACATTTGAGTCATCTGATGAAGTACATACTCTAAATTAGAATCATACTTGATATTCTCATATTCTTGATGCAAAAGTAACTCAACAGCCTACTCTTTTTGGGCCTAACATTGATGAGAGCTAGTGGAGGCCTATTCTTGAGCATATCTTTGATTACACAAAATATTTGTTGTTTGTAGAAAACCATGGGTAATAACATTGCATGAGACCACTTTTGGTGGTCTTTGATGGCTGGAGAGTGCAGTGAAATGAAATTCTCCATGGACACCCAGTCCTCTAATATGAAAACCAGATGGGGTATCAGTAATTAATTGGAGTAACCTTTTTAATTCATCAAGGCATGCATGCTAAAGGGATCCCTACTACTTCTCAACCTTTGTATTTTAGGAAACTGAGAGAGGTTCCAAGTCAATTTGGTGTTTCGAACCTTATATTATGTTTACATGACTTGGATATCCATCATAAGGTAATACCTTCACCTTTAGATGATGAAGAGTCTTCCATATGTTGAGGTGGAAATAATGAATTCAATCTTCTACCAACATATCTAGAATACTATATTGAGAAGTGGATAATGTCCAGAACATGACTGCTACTTCATTTTTCACCAGTTGTTTCCTCTTGTTCAGCATATCTTCCTCACTTTTTGTTAAAGGTTTCTCAACTTGGTCTGACTAGAGTGGACACTTCTCAGTTGTTTCATTACAAACAATGGGACTGGTTGGGATTTACTTGGTTGAATTTAAAGGTAAATGGCCCAAGGGAGGTTCGTTGAATGACTTGTACCTTAGAAAAAAATTTCAGTTGAGAATGTATTTCACCTAATAAGGAAAAGCCGTCAAACATGAATAGCCTTGTATTTGAAACTGCCCCAAGATAAGAGGTCTTTCTCATCACAACATTTTCCATTAATGAATTATCCTGGAAATTTAAATTACTACTGCGAAGAGAAATTTCATAGATAATTTCATCATCAGGGGGAGGACCACCATGGTGGGTTACAGAAAGTGGTAGCCCCATTTCTCCTTTGTCTTCTAGCCACACTAAGGGTTTCAATGGAACTCATCTAGAGTTTTATTCTCAAGATTGACCGAATTATCATGAAAAAAGACATCAGGAGGAAGAATCCAATGAGGACTACTAGAGTTGGTTTTACTACTACCATAATTTGGTAATGAGAGGGTATGATCTTGAGCTAGAATAACGAGATGTATGATGTATTCAAGAACTTTATCATTAAGTGGAGCCAAATCATAGATTGACTCTTGATTTTGCAACTATGTTTAATGGGTATTTTTCTTTGATTCCTTCTTACCAAAAAATTGGGACACTTGTTGGGAGAAGTGGTTAACATGGGAAGGTGTATGTATCTTCCTTGGATTGGCTGTCAGGTTAGGCTAATTATCTACAGTTGTAATGGGTTTATGTGTCTGATTGGATTGTCTATATGATTAGGGGGAGTATGCCTCATAACCCTCATGGATGGGAGAAGAGGTATGTGTCTGCTCTGGGGTGATGTGATGATGAACCACCTCATGTGTAGGGATAGATTTATGTGTCTGTCTCTCTGGTATCACTGACTTTTTTTGTTATGATATTCTGTTAGGTATCAAGAATATGTGTAGTAATCTTCATCTTCCCTTTCACCATTTCCAAAATGTGTTTGGTGTCTCTAGTAGCTGGAACAGGAATATATGTCCATTCTGAGTCTGGAGAAGGTGTATATACCTACTTTTGTCTTCCTTTTCCTATCAGTAGAATCCGGAAGTACTCATGTGTGGGGTAATATATTAAAGTCTACCTCGTGTTTGTCACAAGATCTTTCCAACCGACTTCTCTAGGTGCTGCCAAATGAGACTATTGCCAGGATTAATGAGCATTGGTTGGTGTATATGCCTGATGGTTATTTTCTATCAAGAAAGTTCAATGGAACATTTGAAGTGATTCCAGAAGATACTATTGGCCAACTTGATGAATGTAAGTAGGTGTGTGTACATGCTCATGGAACTCCACCGAATTTGGATGGTGGGATTGGTTGGGGACTGACATGTGAGTCTAATAGGTAGTGTTGTAAAGGAAAACAGGTGTATGTTCCCGGTCACTATTATCCACCAAACTGGGTTGGTGGTATTCTCTAGAGGGGGGAATGTTGGGAACCATCATTCTTGTTGTCTGATTGTTTTCCCCAATGGTTCATCTTGCTTGCTTGAGTCTGATGGACTTGGGATGGATAGCTGAATATAACACCCTCATCATGTTGGGAGTCTAATGACGCACGACGTTGGTGTCGGTGATCATTGTCTAAATCCCTTGGGAATGACTTTTGTATATTTGAGTTGAGGACATGAGTGAACTCTTGATCTACCTCCCTGTAGTATGAGAGGGGCTGGTTATTGAATTCCAAGGATAATGACCAAAAATGGTTGAAGAAGGTGGTTGGAACCGCCTGATTCTTGACCACCGGTCAACGCTATCTAGACTAATGAGGATTGTTGTTAACATGGAGAGCCTGTCGGGCATCCTCCAGGGTTGGGATAGTACCGTTTTGTTGGTATTCCTGAACAAATACATTCAAGACCCATCATTGAATACACTGAATTGGTGATGTCTTCTTTTGAGTAGATGAGGATCTAGTCTAAGTAGCAGCTGGGGCATTCACTGGTGTAAACCTGAAAGAAGCCATTTGGATTGTCAAGAAATCTCAAGAAAGATTTCTTGTTAATATATGATAGACATAATAATGAAAACCCTAGTAAAATCATCATCATTTTAATGATCACATGTGTGATTGATTGCCTTGTCGCCCCTCTTATAAATTGGTAGGGGCATGAAAAATGGGTAACATCATTAATATGGTTAAGGATTCATGTTGGGTTCACCATTTTTTTGTTTGTGTATGGATGAAAAAATGGTATAACGGATAATATCCAACCATTGTTTTTATGGATGTTTCTCATCAAGGTAAACTATCGTTAACTTGGTTAAGGATTCACATCGGGTTCACCATTTTTTTATTTCCCTCAGAAATGAGAATTTTATAGGAGTCCTTATGGAACCGAAAACACCCAATGGTTATGTATCCATGGGGACTTGCTTTCCAAATTTAGGCGTTCGTTAGGTATTTTAGCTAATGATTATTGAGAATAAACATTGTTCGAGAGGATGGGAGTTTGGGCTCAATGCACCCTTTTGGGGGAATAATTGCCTACTATGGGACTCTCTTTATAGATTTACGATATGTTCATGAATCCTTATTAATTCACCAAGTATGAAATGAGTTTTCCCTTTAAAATTTAGCAATCAATCGTTAGCATGAATGTAATTTGAGAATCATATGTATGTATCTGAGGTTCTTCATCAATGTAGATATCTGTATGTATCCTAGGTTCTCCATCAATGGTATTCTCCAGTATACTATTTAGAGATTCTTTGATTGTTACTATAATGATGCTTGTTCTAAATCCACTCAGTAGGGTGCTCTAGAGTTTATCGTCATCCAGGGATACAAAAGGTTACTATGGATTTTATTGTCATCTAGGGAGAAAAAAGTTGTTTCAATGTTAGGATCAAACCCATAGATGGGCTACCTACGTATCCTCATGAAATAAATCATAACCCATGTAGTTTGGTTCCACTTAATAGGACACATAATACCCTTTAAGTTCATGTGATAATGACCAAACCATACAGTTTAATGTCATATGGTAAGAAAATTTAGGTAGAAGGTGCCTAATCAAGGTTTTGGTGTGGGACCTATGTGGAAGGAGCTCAAGGAATCTGGAAGGGGTGTGAATTTCCAAGTCTAATTAGACCATTCTGGTAATGGGGCCTAGATAATAAGGTTGATTTTTTAGTGTTGTGTTTGAACCTCAGGTAGGCTTCCTACGTATCCCATTTGAATATGAATCGAAGCACACATAGTTTGGTAAAGTCTCACAGGAGAGTATAGTCCTTGGAGATAAATGGGTTAGGGAATTTTCATGATAAGGATTCACTATAAAAGGTTATCATGAGTAATGTATTAACTCATGATAATATGGAAACTTGATTTGGGGCTTACTCTTAATGAGGATGCCCACATAGGGTCTATGATGAAGTCTTAACTCATAGAGATTTTGCGGGTTTAACTCAAGGATTACTCCTAAAGAGGATTCCAAAATTAAGGTAATTAATATTGGTTTCTCGTTTTATGAATGATATAGTGTGGATCTCAGGACTTAAGAAGGCTTCCTACATATCCCAGGTAAGATGGGAATCATAGTTCTCGTAGTTCCTTCAATCCAGTGGAGTGTGAAATTATTGTTATCATTACAAATATCTAAACCCATGTGAGTCATTCTTAGTGTGATAAACAAGAGGATTTGAAATATTCTACAAAGTCACCTATTATCCTTCCTCTACTGATGGAAGAGGACAGGCCTATGGCGGAAGAGGTCATGGAGATGATGTATGAGGCTGTGGAGCAATAAACCATTCAATGTGAAATGATATTAAAAGTTATTGGATCTATCCTTAAAGGTTAGGGGATTAATCCTAAGGAGGATTCCATAAAATCGATCCTGGTATAGGAGGGATACTATTCATTTGTCAAAAATAAAAACAGGTGTGATCTGTACCTTCCCTACCAGGTATCTGAGGCTTTGGGTTTTGGAGACAAGGGATAGAAATAGCCTAGACCCTAATTCTCTAAACCGGAAATGTCCTAAAACTATTTTTGGGATGATGATCTATTTGAATATAGATATACATACCTAAAGACATCCCAGGGATCTTGAATCCCATATAAAAACAAATGTGGGAAACCTATGACTGTAGAAATACAAACCCATATGGGAGACACATTATTGTGCCATTCACAAAGGTTTGGTATGTTAAGAGGTTTTATTGGATGTTTCAACTTGGTCTATTTCATAAAATGGATCCAATAAAAGAGATTACCTACCATGAATGGCTTATAAGAGGGCTTAAAACATGGATCATGTAGGTCCTAGGCATATCTTCTACCGCATAGGTATGTCGCACATGTATGTCGCACAGGTCCTAGTAGGAACTAAAAAAGTTCTTTAACATAAGAAAATAAGCCTATGAAATCTTTAATGGACTACCAAGAAGATAACACTTTGGTGATGTTTTGATCTAATCACCCCAGGTCTCCTTCGGTGTCTTTGGAAGAGCCCCAGGTAGGTCCTTCCATATGGAATGTGCATTGTGTAGGTGGATTCTTCTTTATATAAGAAGGGTCCTTATTCAAATGTTTTGTATTTAACACTCTAAAATGAATTCAATATTGTTTATACCCTTTATTTATTCTATATATCATGTTTTAGAGAGCTACCTGAGAAAATTTGTGGGACTTGGTCGAAGTAGATGTGCAACGAGAGCTCTGGAGGTTCTTCAGATTTTTCAGTTGAGAAAATGGAGAGCCCAAGGGTCCTGTTTATAGGCAAAAAGGGGATGGTCGAATGGATTTTTTTCAGAATAGCTATTTCATGTATCTCCTCATCATAGTTCCTATATATATGGGTATAATATTATTCATATGCCTAAGTCCCTATTGTAGGTCTCTATTGTAAGTCCTTGTCATAGCTCTTTGGCATAGGCGTACCATGTAGGGGTTGGCCAAACCACCTTGGTGAACATACTTATCTATACCACAAGGGGTTGTGCCCCCACACCCCTACTCAGAATCAGTGTTGGGTTTCTATCCTGACCCTTAAGGTCGGTTCCTTCACTACTGTCAATGAACCCCATAAAAAATAGGGAGTCACACCGCAAACATTTTGAGCCCAATCGATGACTTTTTGGATCATGAAACATGTAAATCCAATATTCTTCTTCTCCCTATATAAATACGTTCTTTATAAAACTTATAATTTTTTATCTAAGTGAGGTTCAAATCATCATGTCCAAGGAAAATTTCATGGAACACAATTCATGGTGTCTACATTGATGAACTCCATGAGCCTTTAGTGAGATAACCTAATGGATCACATTTCTTTTCTTATCAGTCTTTTCTTATTAGTCCAAAATCCTTCATTTTTTTTCTCTACCTTTAAAAATGGATATATAAATATGTCTAATCCCACTTATTCTCTTCAATTCCAATAGAAATACATGTTACTAATTTTTTTTGATCCTCTATTTTTTTAATCACCAAGTAATAATGTAAGATTTATTCCATATATGAATATGGAAACTCCACATAATTAATAGTGTGATTTCCTTTTTAATTCGTTGATAGATTTATATTGAATAGATATATTCATTTTATTGTATCTAATAATAGAATTTTTTATGGGTTTCTAGATTTAGTGTTTTTCTCTCAATGATTGGAATATATTTGTATTTTATTTCTTATGGCCATTCCTTGATTGATGCATAATTTGGGGATTTTTTAAGGTGATGTTGGCACTTCTTGGGAATGTGGATTAATTATAATATGATGGGGTGTTTTTATTACCATGAAACTATTGAAATATGACCAACCTCTTGGTTTTGGTGGATGACTAGAAAAATCTAATTATGGAACATTTAAAGGCTAAATTGAATATTCGATTCGACATTCTACACATTGAAGTGGTTGAATTATTTTCTAGATGGGATTTATATGGTCATGTTATTTACTCTATAGATATTTGATTTTTTGGATTGTATTTATTATAATTACGGTGTAGAATGGACTTTTGTTATTTTTTTTAATTCGGTAGTAATTAAGACCTTTGAACCCGTTTTTTAAAAACAAAAAGAACATATATTACCATGTTTTGATTTATCCACTTTTATGGACTTTCTCTAATTTATATTTTTTGAGAGTGATATAGAACTGAATTCTATTTAACTAAACTAATATTTACTAAAACATAAAAAACATAATTTGATTTGACCTAGAAAATATTAAGACATAAATCAAATTAAACATAACCAATAAAACATGGAATACATTAAATTAATAAGTACCAAACTGAACCCTACCCAAACATAATCAAAAAAATTTCCAAACTGGTTTTAAGTAAATGGATGATAATCAAATCAAAAAGATTGAATCTAACTCAAACCTAACATACAAAACCAACCCCTATTTAATGAAAATGAAATGAACCATATTGAACCAAATGAAACTGAACTAAACTAAATCTAAAAAAACTGAATCAAACATATTTAAACATTCATGAACTAAACATGATTCAATATAACCAACTTTGATTTCAATGAAATAGGAAAAAAAATAAAATAAAACAAAAATAACCACTATAAATTGAACAAAACATACAATTACCAATCCAAAGTGAATCAAATAGAAACCAACCTAGATAAACTAAGTTGAAACAATTTTACATGAAACAAACAAAACCAAAATCAAACAAACCAAACAAATTCAACTAGAATAGAATTTAATTATATTGTATCAGACTTAATAGACCCAGAAAACCCAACCCAAATTATACCAAAAAATATAATCCATCAATAAATAATTAAATTTAATTAAACATAAAAAAATATACTTTATCCAAATGAAATAAAACATAACTATCATGATTTTAATCAATTAAAACCAAATATACATGACTTAACTATACTTAAATCAACTAGAACTAAATGAATATAAAACTAAAGAAACCAATAATGAAGGTACAAAACCAAATTAATGCATTATGAACCTACCAATCCAAAAAACAACTAAATCAATAACGAATAAAAATTTAATAAAACCAAAATGAAATTATTATAATATGATTAAAATGAACAAAACTAACTAGAAGAAAAACCAACCCAAAAAGAAAAAAAATATAAATGTACTAGTCTGAACATGATCCAAAAAAGTGAATAAAAAATTAAATAAATCATACTAAAACAAATAAAATTGAATTGAATTGAATTGAAATAAATCAAATGAAAGCAAACATAACTAAATAAATATAATGTAACATATAGTGAACTAAACCATATGTGGGATGAAGAAACTAAATAAAATTATAATTAAAAGTTATAAACAAATATAAGTGAATCAAAATAAATAAATCTGATCTAGAATAAAAGAAACTGAATTAAGATGAAAAAAATAAACTGAACATAATGAAATCATACGTCATTAAAAGAAATTGAATATAATTGAACCAAACTGAATTGAATTAAACTATAATTAAACAAAATGTATTAAAAAGAAATAAATAAAATTATACCATGTAAAACTAAATATGAACAACAAGTATCAAAAACAAGATGACCTTACATACTCTCATGACAACTAAACACTAACAATCATTAACCAAATAAACAATAAATCATATTATTTCATGTGTCTTTTTAACAAAAAAATACACCAATACTGACTATATTCTTCCATAAATATCCATCAATGAAAAATTTACCTTGATTTTTCCTATTTTAATCCCTTTCAAATTAAATCAAAGAAACATAGAAAACCAAATAGGAACACATCTAGCATACATTTCACATTTCCATTTTAGAATATTATACAAGTATTTGATATTGATTAGTTTTTTTAATAAGGACATTCTATTTCCATTATTATATAATTACATTTCACTTATACTATTGGAAATAATATATACAAACAAGAATCCTTAAATTTCACTTTAATTAATTAATCAAATCATTATTTAATCATATTATCATTTAATTTATCAAATCATTATTCAATCATTATAGAAAATAATATTGCATTATCAAGTATATCCATTCGATTTTATTTATGAAATTCATTATTAATAATCTATTTTCAATTGTGGTTTTCTACTTTCAATGTCATTTTAAAGGGTGGTTTTTAATATTGAAGGACATGTGCCTCGAGAAGAATTGTTTTTCTCAAGTAGAAAGAATAAAGATGGAACCTAAATAAAAAAACCAACACAATAATAGATTGTAAGTTTTAATTTGTTGATTTCAAATTATAATATATATATTCTAAATAAATAGTTAATTTATATTTGTAATAGTTCGGTTTGGAGGCCCTTGATGAGTAGGAAGTTGACATCTTCGGGCCAAATGATCAGTTGCATTATATTTTGGGATATAAACACCATGGAAAAGTACATTATCGACTAGAGAAGAGTATTGTACTAAATATATATTAGCCCACTTTAGGTGCTAGTTCTAGTATCAAAAATTTGTAAAAAGCTAATGAATAGGTAAAACTAACTCAGGCCCAGGAAGAAGAGGCCAAAAAAATGGTCATACCGGAGCATGACTGGAGTCAAAGAGAAAATGATGAATTTATGAAATTAATGAAAATCTTATTTCCATAACTTCTACTAGATACCACTGTAGCTTATGACGTATATATGTCTATGATTCATACATTATATAGTGCAATGGTAAGTTTTCATAGTGGTGCTTAGGAAGATTATGTTCCAAATTATGGATAATGGAAACCATGAGGGTGAGGATAATGGTGAGGGTGATGATCAGGTTAATGTTGAAGTTGATAGGGAGGATAATAGCGATAATGGGGATGGTGATGGTGATGGTGATAGTGATGGTGATGGTGATGGTGATGGTGATGGGGGATAGATTGATCCTTTACATTATTAACTGATATGTATGACATTTGATGTTTTATGACTGGTTCTAAATGAATATATGTGATGTTTTGAATGTGTGTTATCACTGTTTGAATGCATTAATTGTTTTATTGTGTTATTATTGTTTTCATATTATTTGGTTATGTTTGTTTATAGGAAATTGATCATGGTGGTGTACTGGTGTGATTTTTGGTGGTTGTTAGTGGTTTTTGGGTAGCGTGGTGAGTGATGATGTGATTTATAGTGGTTTCTGGTAGAGTGGTGATTTGTGGTGGTAGCTGGTGGCTATTTGGGAAGGGTGTGGGTGCTGTTGGGTGAGGAATTAGGGTGGTCTATACCAACTGTTTCAATAGAACCATTGGTATATCAAAAAAATATATTACCCATATACCAACAGTTCACTGAGAACTATTTTTATAGTCATATCCCATCAGTCTGTTTGTTAAGAGTTTGGATAACCATCAGTATAGGCTATACCAATAGTTCTCCTGTATATACCAACTATTTTGAACCATTGGTATAGGTAATATTTATAGTAGTGCAAAGTTATTAATACATGTATTTTCATTCAATGTATTACTGGTTACAATATACCTATAAATATGTCTCCTCACGATGGCTAGTAAATGCAACCCTCACTTCTTGGCTTATCAGGTGTGTATACATTTGTGGTGGGTGCGGGTTTATTTCCCCTTTAATGTCTTTGAGATGAAAGTTTGAAAGAATTGTGTGAAAGACTATGTGATCCTTTCCAATAAGAATAAATACAAATTTCATTTGGGGTTCATCTACTATAAATTCACTATACAAGTGATAATGAAGATAAAGTCAAAGATTCATTATTTTTTTAGTAAAATAAAGAAATTATATCATAATGTTACCCTAATATCTTCCCAAACCAGTTTATTAAGTGTGGGAACAACATTTTTCCATGAATATATATCAATCATCACATGCTCTTGAATGGTGAGGTCACTTAAAGTACTGAATGTGGTTGTTTTTGGGTTAATATCCAAGTTGTGTGCATTCCATCCAACCTTGAATTTGATTCCTTTTCATCTAAAATTAATAATTTTTTCTAACACCATCATTCTATCACACTTCTGTTTTTCTTTGTACACTAGTTGTTCACCATCTACCATTTAATCATGTTCAAAATTGTCAATATATTGTTCCTCTAGATTAGTAGAAACAGCATGTGAAGAAATTTTATGTTCCCCTATATTGGGAGAACTATTAGATTGATAAACTTGTTGTTCCTCGGGATTGGGAGAATCGTCACATGTAGAAGTCATTATCTACAAAATTGGTTGACCATTTAATTTAGATTATGTAAATTTTGTATTGAATAAATAATAATATGGGGTACCACAATGTATATTAAAAAAAATATATAACCTCATGATTGAAATACCTTTTTTAAAGGTTGAAGGGGTTTAACCCTTCTATAGAGTTTTCAAATCCCTTCATTGTGTCCTCCTATAACATACAAGACCCCTTCTACATTGTGACCACTATGAAATTATTGTGATGTCTTAATAAAAGTGTCATCCTTAGTTGAATTTCCAACTAACCATTTAGTGGTTTTTTTCAATAAAAAAACAATTTACCACTTTCAATTTGCAGGATATTGAACATAAAATTGTTCTACTTCATGTGATTCCATTATAAACCATTTTTCTTTTTACCCTTATATACCAAAATCCACTTTCATAAATCCCAATTCATCTATTTTAACATCACTTTTGTAATCAACCCACTTGAATTGAAAAATAGGCACTCTGAATTTTTTATAATCAAACTCTCATATTTGTTTTATGATACCAAAGTAGGACATATTCAAATAAATTAGATTTATGTCCTTGGAACCAGATAAATGAATCAATTAATCCATAAGTTTAACTCCACTATTTCTCATGGTATTTCATTCATCATGTTCATTTTTATAGAACATATAACCATTAATTACATAACCATTATAAGATAATATATGAACACTTGGTCCACTTGCGATCCATTGAAGTTCTGAAATTGAACCTAGATTTTTAGATTACTCCTTAAAAATATGGTATTTAAACCATCCTATAAACTGTTGATTATATGTATCTGATATCCATCTTTATGCTCTTGATGCATTGAAATACCTAAGAGTTTCTTTCTAGGTTTGAACATACAGGGAGAACTTTAAACTGTTATGAAAAATGTAAAGGTGGGACAGATCCCATTCTGTAATAGTGATTGTGACAACATCTATTCTAGAAATTCCATCACCCACAAGACATCCATTATGAGGAAATTTTAGCAGACTAATTCTTTCCACGATATATAGGTAGTCGGTAAAGAAATCAATAGATTCCTGAACAATATATAACTCTTCAATACAACCTTCTGAATGACAATAATTTTTGACATACCCTTTTAAAATCATTATATATCATTAAATGGGGAACATGAATCTATAATGTACATGGACACATAGTTTAATCTCTCTTACCAAGTGAACTATCAAGTGAACCATCATATTAATGAATTCTTGTGGGAAGAAAATTTCCAATTCATGTAATATGGTGGAACTTTCCTTTTCCCTAGTTGGAAATTTCTCTGATTATATAACATTTCTTCATATAGATTTTAAAAAGAAACACTTCTTGGTAAATGTATGATAGAAATTATTTGGAAAATGAAACACAAAGATACATGCATTAGATCTTTCATCAAAACATGTCAGTCATGTGATTTCAGACCATTTAACTTTAATTCAGTCATTGGTACGATATTATTGATATTCAATGAATACCCCCTATAAAAAAATTGCATCATTTAAGAAGGTGAAATACTAATATCTCTCCTACCAGGAAATATTTTAAGTAGTTGGAGGAAGAAAATTATTTTTTACCCTTTACTGGCACCAACTCTTCCAATATTCCCATGTCAATCATATACGATCTAACTATAATTCCATCCTTTTTTGTAAGGTGAATATAGTAATGTGATAATGACACAGTCACATGCATTTTTTTCAACATTCATAACATCAATAAAATGATTAACATACAAAAAATTCTAGTATGGTAATTAAAAAAAACTGATCTCTTTTTCCAAACAGTTTTCATATGGTTTTTCAAAAAATATTTATAAAAAGAAGTGTTTGTATATTTTTCATTCTCAAATAGTTTATCACCAATTAGTGGTGATTATGTTGTACATTATTCTGAACTCTCATCTAAAAATGTTGTCTAATATTAGTACTTATATCATTAGCATAGAAATATGTGATGTCCTATAAACACAGTATTTGATAAATGTCTCAACCTAATTGACTGTGTACCTTGTTTATAAATGGGACAAACCTGAGTTCATTTTACACTATATCCTGAAAATTTTCCATAATTATGAAATTCATTTATCGTCCCATACAACATGGATCTCAATGTGAAATCTTCAATTTTGTAATCATTATACAATGTAACACCTAGATCCCATAATAATTTCAATTCATAGATCAATGAATCTAAATAAAGATCAATATCATTATTGAGTTTTTTTGGTCCTGATTTATGAAAAGATAACATACTGTATTTTAGTTTAATGTTTACCTGTGGTGGAACGTTATAATTTACCAACATAACATGACATATATGATGAGTTCTTCTTTGAAAACCAAAAGGATTTACTCTATCTATATATAGAATAAGTTGAAGGTTTCTATGAATGTTTCCAAAATTTAGGATACTCAAGATCTATTCTATTCCACTAAGGAGAGTCTATCATGTGATGAAGTTTCCCATATTTATTTCTCTTATTTTCATGCCATGTCAATTATCTTACAATCTACTCACTTCCATATAAGACCCTAAACCATGGAATAATTGGAAAGTACCATACAAATTTAATAGGAATCTATTCATCTTTCTTGTATTGAGAAGAAACACACTTTGAGCATTCTTTTAGTGTTTTATGTTCCTTTCAAAATAGTATATAGTCATTTGGAGTAGCATTTATTCTTTTAGAGATCATACTATTGAACATAGAATTTGTTTAGTGTCATATGTTTAGATATGAAGCACATTATGTTATGGAAGCATATCCTTTAAGAGTTCATGTAGTTTAGTAAAAATAGCATCACTCCATGTATTGCTCGATTTTAAATTTTACACCTTCATTATGGATGAAAATGTTGTATATTTAGTAAAACCAGCATATAATGGAATCTTTTCATAACTCTTTAACTTCTCAAACAATTTTATTCAATCATGAAGTTAGTATTAAACTATCATTATCATTTCCTGAATACAATCTTCATCATCATTTACACTTTTAATCACATCCTTGATATGGTCTTCTTCATTGTACACACATGTAATCATATCAGATTATCCATAAAACACAATGTAATCTGAGTCACTATCTATATTAAATTTTTCCCCCTGTTTATTCTGACATTTATAACTTCTAACTATTCCATGATAGATCAAGTGTTCTTCCAACTCCCCTAGACTAATTATTCTTGAATAAAAACAACATAACCATAGAAACATGATTTGAGAAGGGTCATATGCATGATATATTTCAAAATTGATGAACACTTTAACCCCATATTGATACTCATTATCATACAATTTACATCCATCCATTTTTTATTCATATCCATCTTATTTGATTCGGTAATATTAATATTAAAAAAACACAAAAGGGACTTGCAAATAAAGGGAACCCAAAAGATGAATGCTTCAAATAATTTTAGCATGCTTTGAAGGAAATGGGTAATTCAATTTAATAAAATAATTACTCAACTAGTGGTAGGTGTTATCCTCTAAATTAATCCAAAATGATCATTGATATCAAGTATGGGATGAATACTACTCAGAGTAGTTCAATAAACATAGGTGCATGTCCTGATGAGATGGGGAATTATTCTTAGGAAATAAAATAATATAATAACTGTTCAAGAGATGAATTCGATGAGTATACCAGTTATATCCTTAAATCAAATTGTTCTTAGTATGGGGATTTGAGGAAGCATTGAAAAACATTTATTACTTTACTATTTAAAGTTGAAAAGGAAGCAATATATTGATCCTTACAATGGGATCCTTGATTGGTGTAACCATGAGAAGAATCAGTTGGATGGTCTTAAACACACTCATACTAATACAGCCATTGTGGTTTCAACATTGAAAGAAATCCTTCAATTACTCCATGAAAAATAAAAGTCTTTCGGTATGAGGATTGAATTTAAATAACAGTTGTCTTCCTGTGAGGCTAAGGTTGTGGGAGTGGGCTCATGATGGATATCCTATTGGTTTTATGGAGTAAGTGAAATTCCCTTATCACGGTGTTGTTGTCATTCTATATTATATATAAGGTGATATTATATTTATCTAGGAGGTCTATGAAAGTTAATATGATCATAAAAATATAGATATCACCCTTTTCCTCTATACATATATGCATTTATAAATATAGATACAACTCATCCTCTTGAATTTATAAATATAGATACCACTCAACTTTTTAAAACATGTTTTAAGGAGTGTTTGAAAATGAAAAGAAAATTAGTAAGTGAGTGGATCAAGAATTTAATCAATAACAAGGGTTTATTTCTAAAGAGTTATTATAAAAGAAAAAATGTGTCACTTATTTATCACCCCTTCTCAATGATAAATTGCCACTACCCTAGAATATTCAATAATGTTTTTTACTTATAAAGGTAATCCTATATTCTCTCCTATAATATTTTCTTCAACTTTTTATTTTTTACATTATCCCTGTATATTATAATCTTATATTAGGAAATTGAACCTTTTTAGATCCTTCAATGATCCTTAGGTTTGTTTAGAGTGGATGGGTTTCTTAGATGATACTAAGGTAACACATTTTTCCCTATTCTAGTTTCATAATTCATATTAAAAAAACCAATACCTAATTTTATGGATGTATATTGATAGGAGGTCAGTGACCAAAGTGAAAATCAAATTCAAGTGGGTGATGTGGGAAATTCATTCAACTTATATCTTAACTTAGGAAACCAATTATGGAATAGACAGATTAATTATCTTAGCTAAAAAACACAAGTAGGATCACTTAAAGAAAAAATATTTTTCACCTTCCAATACTTAAAATAGAAAGGAATATGATTTTCTCAACATACATAATGAGAAAAATTGTTAACTCTTTACAGAATAATTTAGAGATACAATCTATCCAATAATAGAAGATCATTTATTTATATAATTTTGGGAATATGAGGAAGTATTAAAAAAATGGATATAATTATATCATTTAAATTATTGATAAATTTACATGAATAAATATATTTTCTTTGTGAGACATAAATATTAAGATCTAAATATGATTAAATATTTTACAAGAAAAGTATAGAAGGATTTTAATTTCACCTTATAGATGATTTTGACAGATAATGGTAAAGAATTTATAAGGGGAACAATTGATGATTATTTTTAGAAGCATGATATTCTCCATGGACATAGTGTTCCATATACCACATAATAAAATGTTGTTTTTGAACATAATAATAAAATTTTAGTTGAGGTGGATCAAATATTATTGATAAAGAATACTACAATATAAAAAATATGTGAATCTATTCACTCTAATTTCAAATCACAAAACTCTATTTTAATGTCAATGTGAAATTTAAAATATCTTTTATTGAGATCATAATTCAAATACAAAATATAATCCTTATTCTGAAGAATCATAGAAATCCATTTTATTAACTTTAAAACCAATCATTTACCCTAAAAAACACATTTATATTTTAAAAAACCGATGAATATTTTCCTAATAAATCATTGGGACACTTTTTATTAGTCTTTAAAAATTATATCAACCACTAAAAATCTTGTTAACCTTTATTTAAAATCAATTTTTAACAAAATATTTACCCACTAAATAAAATTTTTTAAAAATAAAACACTGAATTCAGTTTCAAAATTCCTTAGAAAACTGACTCGCTATTTTCAAAACCAATCCCTTTCCATTTTGAACCAATATATCAATATTTTAAAATCATATATCACTTAATTAAAATGATTATTATATAACCAAGATATATTTTAAACAATTAAAATATGGAAAAACATATTAATACATATGAGAACCATGTCATCAACATAAAGTAGAAGGTAAAGCCTGAATTTTTTAACAAATTTAAAATAAACACATTCAACAAAATAACTCCTATTTAAACCATTATACAACATGAATGAATCATACTTTTAATAACATTTTCTATAGGATTTGTTTAATCTATAGTGTGATTTATTAAGTAAAAAAACTTATTTAGTCTTAAAATCATTTTCAAATTTTATAGGAGGATTTATGTATAAATTTTCATCTAAATCACCATGAACAAAAGACGTTTTGATATCAAGTTGTTAAATATAAAGATCTAAATAATATAACTATAAAAAATATTATAATAGAATAATTTTTAACTACAGAAGACAATATTTTATAACAGTCAATTCCCTCACTTTGAAGGAAAAATTTAGACACCAATCTAGACTTATATTTAATTTTGTCCCCTTTAGTTTTATTTTCCTTTATATTATAGATCCATTTATTTCCAATGAACCAAGAAGTTGTTGGTTTATTTACTAAATACCAAGTATGATTCTTTATAAGGTATTCCTTGTCATGTTTCATGGAAGAAATCTAGTGCATTGATTTGTTTTACTTGGTATCATTCTTGTATCTTTAGGTATACTCACCATCATGATCATGGGAAACATGTAGGGAAAATGAAACCATATCCATATGGTTGTACCTAGAAGAAGGTTTAATAAATCTCCTCTCTATATCCCTAGTGAGATGATAATATCTAAGGTTAGTAGGAGATTCAACATCTGAAGCATCATCATATTCGAATATAGAATCTAAATCAAGTAGTGGGATAGGTGGAGAAGTATAAATAGGATACTCACCAATAGTGGAAGGGTCAACCTCAAGATCCCTCTTTTGAGAAGGATCAACACTACCATGATTAAGTGGCTAGAATCTATGAGGTAGAGACTCTTAAAACATCACATCCCAACTAAAAAGACACTTATGAGGACTATATTTATATACCAATAGATTATACCCTTTAACCCCTAAGGATAGCCTATGAACATATATCTAACAACCTTAGTCTCAAGATTTTATTAATTGTCAAGAGTATAATAAATGTTTCCAAATACTCTATGATGTCCATGGGATGGGGGTCAACTACTCTAAATATCATTTGGATTCTTAAACCCATTAGAAGACAAGGGAAACCTATTTATCAAGTAAATTTTAATAGTGGTAGCCTCATCCCCAAAGGACTTGGGAAATCCCAAACATGATAGCATGCAAGAATGTTACATAACCGATTAAGAATAGTATATTTCATGCATTCAACTAAACATTTTTTAGGAGTATGAATAAATGTTCAGTGTCTCAAATTTTCATCATCCACATGAAATTTAGAAATCTCAGTAGACATGTATTCAAGGTTGACATCAGTCCTCAAGGATTTCAATTTCATCTAATATTTATTTTCCATGTTTTAAACACCTCAATGTCTTCAGATTTATTTATCAATATTTAAATTGAAAATTTTCTTCAAATATAATCTATAAAAGTTACAAAATACGAGCCTCCACCCTGGGAGATAATATTAAATGGTCCCCACAAATCAGATTGCATATACTGAATAGGTTTGTCATGAACCCCTACCACAAAAGATACTGCAATGAAGGGAGAGAGATAATGACCCCCCAAGTCTCACCTCCCATAGGCCCCGAGTTGGCAACTAGCACAGAGGGTATAAAAATCTCATGGATGGGAGGAATTACCATCAATAATATAAATAGTATTAGGAGATAAGATGAATCAACCAAAATCAACTCCATGACATATATATAACAAATACAAAAACAATCTCATAATACATGTTCAAATAAAATCGATACAGATAAAGGACTCCAAATTAAATACCCAAAAACAATGATAAAGTAGAGATATAGTAATTTTCCTATGGTTAGAGCTAGTTATGTTAATAATGGCCCATGAATTCCTCCTGGAAACCTGAAAATAGTTTTATATTTTTATAGTGAGCATACAGGTATAATCAATACGAAAACCAAATTCTCTCATGCACATGTGAAATGATCATACTAATGCACACGTGAAAAAAATAATAGAACAAAACAACACATAAACATGTATACTAACCAAACCCATCCTCTCTACGGATCACTCACTGAATAATGCATCCATTTATAATAATGTAATATGAATCATATCGATGAAGGATACCCCACACCTCTTTACCAATGATTTTATTCTCTCACAACCCAACATAGTACGTTCTATTGCTCCCATAACTTTCAAATAACACCACACCACATCACATCCTACCGAAAAACACCTAGGCTATCACATCACATCCTTCCAAGAGACGCATGGGCCTTCACATCACATAACTAGTGTAGTAGTAGGGTATTGTGAACATGAAGGACATCAAACTCGTTCCTTCCTCCTACCATGAACTAACCCCACCATAATTAATCCCATAACATCTCTCATGAAGACACACAGGAAATCACTTATCATCACATCACAAGTATATAGTGGAACTTATGACTTATTTCCATCACAAACCATGCATATCACTGATTCCTACAAGAGGGAGCGTGGAAGAGTGGGTAGCCATCCATCCATCCTCCCACTAAGATGTTGGAAAAAATACCCATCAAATATATATATATATATATATATATATATATATATGGGTGTTGGAACATGTTGTTTGATGCAGTGGGGTGCGTAAAGAAATCACAAGGAAAATAAAATGTATATAATAACAACACACAAACCCATCCCAGGGGTTCACAAAAATGGTACCAACCAAATCAAAACTTTACCACACATTATTACTAGCTAAAAATGCATAAAACCGCACTATAATCCATGAAAATAAATCATTTTTAATAAAATAAAATTTTCATATTATCCGTTATCACCCCATTTAAATTAAAACAATCACCATGTTTTTTATTTTCATACATTAGTTATTATGTATACATTAACCTCTTAAACCACAAGACCCTTCATAAAATAATTCATTAAACATGCCCATTGATATCATTATCATGCATTTAATTCCATTGTTACTCATGAATCTAGTGTAAACAACCACCATCATATCTCCACTACATAACCACACCACCACCATCATCGCAACCCCACTACACAACCATACCACAACCAACTTCACATCCCCACTGCAAAACCATATCACATCAATATTCCCCCACACACATCACAAAAATAGCCATTATCCATGTATCATATCATCACATCCATGTTACTACACACAATCATATACAAAAACATATTACATCACATATAATGGCATTTTATAGATTAATCACATGGGATTTAATTTAATTCTACTTCTTTATTTAAGGGGTTTATCACACAATCCCTAAGATCTCAGGGCATCAATTTAATTAAAAGAATATATGTGGTTAACCATTTATTAACGATAGTGTCACAAAAAATCTTACAACATGGGCATCAGAAAATATACCAAAACTAAAAAAATAGGGTATTCCCATGGTCATTGTATTCAGTGTTATAAAAAACATAGATATTCTCAATATCACAATATCAAAAAGATATATAAGCATGTGAAACATTCCCTAAACCCTTTACATTTCATTTAAATAATTTAATTATATTTTTTTAATATGGATAAAACTATCTTCCCAAGAGATAACAAGAGTAACTCATCTAGCATGACACAGATAAAAGAGAAATGTGGGACCCCCTACCTAGAAGAAAGAACATTTACACCAACTTTTTTCACCAAAAATAGGGGGTGTGTGTATAGGAGGAAACCTCTTTAGGGGAAATATAACTAAATGCACCGACAAGGTCCCACAAATATAAGGGAAAATGGATTTGGAACCTCCTGTATCAAGAGAAAGTAATCCCAAAAGAAATAAGAAATGAACTTCTCCTTTGAATGATTAGATCCCAAACCAGCGGGAATAGATATGGTTTTAATTGGAAATTAAAGTCACCTGTTAATAAATACACATGTTTTAAACATTTAAAATGTCTCTAAACTTTTTATATATAAAATATATGGTTAATAAACTTTGAAATGTCATTAAAATTAATTAATTTAAGCTTTAAAACCATTTTCCATTAAAGATACATCAAAAAGGGGAAATCTATAAATTTTGGAAAAATTGGAAACATTTTCAACAATGAGCCACCATTTTTGATACACTATTAGTTCAAAATGACACATCATTGGTGATCCACAATTAGTTCAAAATGATCCAACATTGGTGATCCACTTTTAGTTCAAAATGATTCACTATTAGTGATCCATAATTATTTTAAAATGAGCCACTATTGGTGATACACTGTAAGTTCAAAATGATCCATCGTTGGTGATCCACCATTTGTTAACCATCGATGATCTACTATTAGTACAAAATGATCCATCATTATTGATCCACTATTAGTTTAAAATGATCCACCATTACTTCAAAATGATCCACCATTGGTGATCCACCATTAGTTCAAAATGATTCACCTTTGGTGATCCACATTTAGTTCAAAATGAGATATAGTTGGTGATCCACCATTAGTTTAAAATGATCTACCATTGGTGATCTACTATTAGTTAAAAATGAGCTACCATTGGTGATCTACCATTAATTCAAAATGAGCTACTATTGGTGATCCCATGTTAGTTCAAAATGCTCCACCATTGGTGATCCACCATTAGTTCAAAATGATCCACCATTGGTGATCTACTATTAATTCAAAATGATCTATCATTGAAATAAGCTACCATTTGTGATATAATGTTACTTCAAAATGAGATACCATTTTTAATCACCCACCATCATCTAAAACAACCATTTTTCTTCTAAAATCCCTTATAAATAATCCCTTACTCCACCAAACACCCATGGATTTTTCCTAAACACCTCAAACACCATATTTCATGAAAAGTAACAGGTCATAAGGTCTAGTCTGTTACATCAGATACCTATCAAACTATTCTCACCCTGGATAATTTAAAACCAACCTGGAATGAAAGATATAAAAGGATTGAAAAACGAACCCTCAAGAAACTTCTCAAGGATCTCGTTACGTCTAAAAATGTTTCCACCAATCGAACCTGCTAAACCAAAGTCCCACAAAAGATAACCAAATCGTACATCCCCATACATAGTAATCTGGAAATTTCATCCTCAATGTCAAGAAACTAACCACTCTTGGAAGCACTGACTCACCCATATCTATTTAATCTCATAATAGTAAATTGTGTATAGACTAGGATTTAGGTCTTCACTTTCTCAAATTTTGGAACATTATAATAACACACATGTCAGATAAAAACATATCATCAATTAAAATAATAAGTTTTTTCAAACATCCCATTATTCTGGAAAAACCAAAAAATAAAAACAAGATCAAAATAGCTCTATGTACTAGTCATAGATCTACTTATCTCACCCCAAAATATTCTCCTCTAGTCCATAATTTCTCCATAGCACATGAACCAATGGAATGTTTTGTCCTCATAACACCTTCTCTTGGATATATTGGATCTCTATTGGCCACTCCACAAACATTTCATCCTCCTCGGTATCCAATTATCCTTGGTCAATGATATGGGAGTCATTGTGAAGAAACCAATGATGGTGAGAGATGAGGAAGATGTCGTCGACCCTCTCTAGCCATGGTGTAATTCCAATTGGTAAGCCAACATGCCAATGTGCAACAACATTTTAAATCTTATGAAAAAAGGGGAGATAACTTACTCCCCTTATCGAACCTATGTTGACCATGTCATGGGAAACCATCAAGAAAACATACTTTCTAACCTCTAACTCTTGGGGCCTCCTCCTATGATCAACATAAGACTTCTGCCTATCCTGTACTACTTTAATCCTCTCTTAAACCAACTAAACTTTCTCTATTGTGCAATACAACACATCGAAACCAAGAAATGAAGGCTCCCCAACCTCTATCTAGCACAATTGATAACAACACAACCACCCACAAAATGCCTCAAATGGGGACATTCCAATGAATGATTGATATATATTATTGTAAGAAAACTCAACCAAATAAAGGTGTCATTCCCACAATACACATAATTCTAAGACACATTCCCACAACATATCCTCCAGCATCTAGATAGTCTACTCTATCTATCTATACATCTAAGGGTTGAAAGTAGTGTTGAGGCATAAGTGAGCACTAAAAGCATGTTTCAATCCCCTGTAGGCTCATAAGGTAAAACATGTTTCCCGATCAGAGATAATGGACCTCAAGACTCTATGAAAATGTTCCACCTCATCCACATACCTCTTATCCAAACCATCCATTATTCCCTAATGTTTGATCGCTAATAAGTGTTCTGATTTCATCAACTAATCCAAAATTACCCAGATAGAAATAAATCTTAACAGATATAGAGCTATCCTTGTGATGAATTCCATTGAGATTTCATCCCATTTCCACTTAGGAACATCCATGGGATGTAGAAAACTACTAAGAACAGGATGTTTGGATTTTACCTACTGAAAAAACTAGACATTGTTCTATATACTCCACCAATACTCATTTCATCCTGGGCTACCAAAATTATGTCGTAAAGACATGGTACATCTTGGAAACTCAAGTTTGTATTTCTAATTGTGAGTTGGGAAATCATAAAGGGATCCATCACAAGAAAATACTATAAAACACAACCTTCCCTAAAACATTATATGGTTCTGACCATCCCTATGGAGCATAACCATGCCCAACATGATCATTCATCACCTCTTCCTATATGTCTCCCCACAAAGACTCCTCCACCTAACACATCAGGGAAAACTACACTTCCATATGAAAGGAAAAACCTACTCCATCAACCACCCTCACATCTAATTGAATGGCTGAAAAATCCTTTATCACTCTCCAAGAATCTGTAGGCTCGTGAACAACATCCCTTCACAACTTCCTATTCAAAGCATCAACCATCACATTACCCTTTCATGTGGTGTAAGATATCTAAAAATCATAATACTGATGAAAATCCATCCAACTTCATTTTCACATATTCATATCATGCTAATAAAATAAATACCTCAAACTCCTATGATCCATGAAGACCACAAAGTGTTCTCCAATGAGGTAATTCCACTATAACTTAATTTTAAACACAACCTATGCTAACTCCAGATCATGGGTAGCATAGTTACGCTTGTGGATACAAATCAAGAGAAAACAAGAAAAAACCTCCGATAATAGCCTAAAAGACCATAAAACTGTGAACCTCTACAAAGTTATTGGGTGATGGCAAAGAAAAAACTGCATCAAACATCATCAAGTCCACTTCCACACCCTATTGAGACAACACATGTTTGAGGAAATTCACCACTCATGTCCAAAACCTACACTTGGACAACCTTATATAGAGTTTTTGGTGACGAAGAACTAGTAAAACAACTCAAAGGTTCTTGACATTCTCCTCCTATGACTTTGAGTAGATCAGTATGTCAATGATGAAAACAACTATGAACTGGTCTATGAATTCACAGACCATAGAGTTCATGAGCCCCATGAACATAGATGGTGTGTTAGTGACACCAAAAGACATGACCATGAACTCAATTTTCCCATACATATATCTGAAGGTTGTATTCTGGATATCTCCATCATTCAACCTCAATTGGAAATATCTTGACCACAGATTAAATTTAGAGAACCAATAATCTCCCTTCAAGTGGTCAAAAATATCATCAATCCTTGTAAGAGGATATTTACTCTTGATATTCATCTGGATTAACCTCTGATATTATATGAAAAAACTCATACTACAATCCAC
Source organism: Viscum album (assembly GCA_963277665.1). NCBI lineage: Eukaryota > Viridiplantae > Streptophyta > Magnoliopsida > Santalales > Viscaceae > Viscum > Viscum album. The sequence goes on along the minus strand of OY728145.1, from coordinate 1,075,792,918 downwards.
CTTCAAGAAGAATAACACTAGAGAACCCCACAATGACACACTAGGTTGAATGAAACCCCTATGCATCAGATCATCTATCCGAGTCCTCAACTCCCGTAACCCATAAGGTTCCATCTGATAAGGATCCATCAAAATTGGAGAAGCACTAGGGTGTAAGTCTATCCCAAAATCAACATCATGTCAATGGTGTAGTGACACAACCTCCTTGGCGAAAAATCCATAAACTCACTAAAAACCTTGGGGGCCACTTATGTCGATGTGTTTACTGATTCCATAAACAACTCATCCCCTAAGGAATGAAGGGGATCCAAAATCCAACTACCCACCAAGCAACCTTGGTCACCATTGAATACCACACAATGGCCATCTAAATTCAAGAACATGGATCTCCTCCTAAAGTAGTCAATAATATCATGCACATAATATAACTATTAGAGGTTGAGGATAACATTGTATGGATAAATATAAAGTAAGTAAAGATCCACACACGGCTGATGATTCCCCATCACCAGTTCACATACCTAGAATACATCAAACAATCTGATATAGCCTCTAACTTGTGTGGTTAACACCAATGGAATGGGAATCCTCTCTACGTCTATTCCTAGAGAACGTACTGGAGAGGGTGAAACAAATGAGTGAAAAGATCCTGAATCAAACAAGGAAAAAACAAGGGTACATGATAAACTAAGAATACCTAGAATGATCTGTGGAACCTCTACTGTTGCAGCCTCAACCACTTGCAATAGACCATGCCTAGCTCCTCTTCCCCTCTACTGATGGTCTCCTCCATGACCACGATCAGGTTGAGGTATCTAAGGGTGAGGTACATCCTAAGGTTGACCCCTCCATAACACATCTTCTCTCAGTAGAGAATAAGCCAACTCAACCTACCACAGAAATATCCTTACTGGTAACTATCATTGAGGTTGGTGATGAACCTGTACACCTCTACTAAACTGAGCTTGAGCAGCCACTGGGCATTGATCCTAACGATGGCCATGAAACACCATAGAAGAAACATACTGGTCTAAATACCCCATCAAGATCATAGAAATTATTGGCCCTATAAGTCTAGAATGGAATCTATAGTGGTTGACTCCTGGATGGTCTGAACCTCAATGACCTTGGTACCTAAGACCTACCACTGAAAACCCTACTCCTTGGGGAAGCCTATTAGATCCCCTCTCATGGTAAGCCTTTCCATGAGTTTATATTCTCAATCACCTCTTCCTTCTTATGAGCCTCTATATATGTTGGAAATGTAAAAGTAGTAAATGCATAATAGATTGAAGGATGATGCTCCTCCTCAAGACATCTCGCTCGGGATTCCTCATCTGGAAAAATATATAGGGAAAAAAGAACAGAGAATCATTGAACATGATTCCAAGATCCCCCATAGATATAATCCTTTATTTAAGGGAGATTAGCTCTTACCACTTCACAACCATCATGGTCTATGAAAGGAACTATGCTTAGAAATCCGTCTAGAATTTGACCCATGAAACATCAGCCTCCTTCCGCTCACTAAGGTACATCATCCACCAGAGATGTACAACTCCTTGCTTTTGACTAACTACCATGGGATCCCAGTACTCTGTTGGGGCCTATATCTAACTGGAATATATCTCTGGATCCTCTATCTAGCTCTCCTTCTCCACATAAATAAAATCCTCATTCTTCCCTAAATCCTACCCCTAAAATGATTGCAATTTCCTCTTACACTGATCATCATCTTCAATTAGATCAACCCTATAATGATCAAATTGGTCAGCTTACAGAACCTCCACTACCTAATCCATGTGTGGATGATCATTAGGATCCATAACTAAAAATTGAAACAAACATTTCATAAGATTGGCAGTGTGGAATTTTATTGAGTTTTATTTAATTAATTTTAACTTACATAAAATTTCCTTTATCTAAAACCACTCAATTAAAATAATAACACAATTCATCATGATGCATGTACGTCTCCTAAGTCTCTACCCTACATGTGATGCCACCTCACTTGGTCATTCAATAAGCTCAGAGTCTATACATAGGATCACAGGGGGGCCTAAAATCCTATTTTCTAGATATTATCCCTAGCCTATGTCATGCACCAAGGTCAACTAGTTATTTTGGAAACATTGGGAGAAATGAATCATAAAACAATTAATATATGAGTAAAAGGGTAAAACAAAAAAGGAAAAAGAAGTTATTGGACACGGAGATTTATGTGGTTTGGGAAATGATCCTTAAGTCCATAGAGAGTCACAATTTCACCATGATTTGGGAGAACAATTTATAGGGATATTTCAGAATTTAAAGAACACCCAAAACCCTAGAACGAAATGGGATAATAAGGAGGATGAAGAACTATTCCACCAACATAATATAAATTTTGTTGTGCCACAGTGAAAGGTGGTTGGAAGTCCACATTTCTATAGTTCCACAACCATCCAAATCTAAAGTGATACAATTTCTGGTAGATAGAAGTCTATGAAGCTATAGTACCAGGGTCTCCAAAGTCTAAAATTCTACAGTAGTCAGGCCAATGTCCGCACAACTATAGTACCCTATTGATATTGGTCGATTAGTTCTACTATAGTTGGTCGGAGATTCTATAGTGTCAAAAAATTTGGGTTGGTGGCCTTTGGCCCCTATTCCCCTAAAGTAGGGGATTTTTTCCCCTACAACCCCCAACGAGCTCGCCATAGAGCTCGAACCACAGAGTTTCAAATTGGTGCACAATATGGGCCTAAATAATTTGGACCACTCCAGAAAAAATTGGTCTACACTAATCCAAAAATCTCCCACTTAGTTCTTCATCCACTACTTTTCCCCTGCTTTGATTCCACTGACTAAGACAACTTACTTAATATAAGCTCCTCCTATTATTCACTCAAAAGTTCATGAAATTTCCATCTCCAATTTCAAGTTGACGATTCATGAAATACTCATTTTTTTCCTTTTGTGCTCCCAATGTTTTCTCTCTTATTCTTCCTCACATAATTCATTCCATAGTGGAGACTAATAGGAGAACAACAGTGCTCCAACTCTTGTATTACCATCTGTTTTGTCAACAAATATGCTAGATTGTTTGTTCCATAAATATTTTACAATGTCATTAACCCATCCTATATCACCCCTTTGATAAAATGGTACTTTAGATGAATGTGCTTCATTGAACCATGAAACAATGGGTTCTTTGCAAGATGTATAGCACTCTAACTGTTTCATTGTATTAAATTTTCCTCTCACTTTCTACACATCTCATTCAATAAGTTCATCATCCAAACCATATCATTTATTGATTTTGTTATAATAGTGTATTCTTCCTATGTGGTGGATAAAGACACCACCTTATACAATTGTGATGTCCATCTTAATGCAGTTCTCCCTTAGGTAAATACTTAACATGTGATACTCCCCCTGCTATCGACATCAGCTCTAAGGTCTGCATCCACATACACATGAAATGAATTTTCTTTTTCAAATCACATAGATACATCCCTTATGACCTTCAAATACCTTAGTATCCACTTCAAATATTACCAATGTTTCTTTCTAGGGATATCCATCTACATTATCACAACTCCCACCACATAGGCAACGTCAGGTCGAGTGAAACCATGGAATACATCAAGCTTACATCAACTGATGTGTATGTAACCTTTACCATGTACTCAACCCCTTCTTATATCTTTGATTATTTCTCCTTTGATAGTTTGAAATAGCCCATTAGGGGAATATAGATTGGATTTTATTCTAGAATACTAAATCTTCTCAAAACCTTTCCAATATATTCAACCTATGATAACATCAAGGTTCCAGTTTCATGGTCTCTCTTGATCATCATCCCAAAAATCTTGTCATCTCCTCTAAGATATTTCATTTCAAACTCCATAGCCATATTCCCTTTTAGATCATCAATTCTCTACATATATGATCCTATAATAAGAATGTCATCTACATATAAAATAATTATAATATATTCATCACCTAATACTTGATGTAGTAGTATTGTCCCATGAAACATCATTTGTATTAATTTTTAGTCATGAAGTTAACAAAATTTTTGTTCCACTGCCTAGGTTCTTACTTTAACCTACACAAGCTCTTCTAGAGTTTTCACACCAAGTATTCCTTCTGAGAATCAACATATTACTTTAGTGTTTCATATAGATTTCCTCCTCTATATATCCATGAAAGAAAGAAGTCTTGACATCAATCTACTCAATATGAAAGTATTATAATTCCACAATGATGATAAACACTTGTAAGGTTGTGAGCTTCACTGCATTACATCACTCTCATGTATGAAACACGGGGAGAAGAAGTGTTTTCTGGAGATGAGACGTGACCCCACTCCGACTCATCAATTAAAAAGAAAAGTACACAACGTGTTCTTTTACTGTACACATTGTGTACTAGCCTAAACTAGCCTTCACATTAGGCAGTCTTCCTGGTCACCTACATGGCTATGTACTTGGTCGTTACATGGCTAGTAAACAGCTACACGTGGAAACCGGGTACACGACATGTACTCAAAAGTACACGGTGTGTACTTAGAAAATTTCCTAATTCTTCTTTTTTCCTCAAAAATAACCCGAAATAAGGATTCATACCTGAAATAAAGATCTGGGTTCATAAAAAATTCCCCCTAAAAGCAATTCATTGCTGAATTTACCTTCTAAGGGTTTTAAATAAGAAACATCAAACAACTCTAGCCATTATGATCGTATGTTAGCCTCCCTCTCCCAAGTCTCATCTTGTACTCGCATGTGCTACGATAACACCCATACTAGAGGAACAGACCGGCCACAGAGAATCTTCGTGCTATGATCCACAATATGAATAGGGTACTCCTCGAAGGATACATCCACCTCCAACTCAACCTCATTGGGTTGAAAAATGTGATACGAGTCTGAAAAGTAATGTCATAGCCGAGAAAAATGAAATATGTTGTTCATAGCCTGATACCTCTGAGGTAACTCCAACTGATAGATAACTGGCATGACTCTCTCCAAAACCTCAAATGGCCCAACATATCTCAGTGAAAGATTCCCTTATCTCCTAATCCTCAAGTGTCCCAACCTCGGTGTGACATGTAAGAGAACCTAATTTCCTACCTCGAACTCCAAAGATCATCCTCGTCGATTAATATAAGATTTCTGGTGAGATTGTGTCGTAGCCACCCTCTTTCAAATCAACTACACCTACTCTGTGGTCTCCTGGACAAGAAGAGGTCCTAGCATAGCTACCTCACATGCATCCAGCCAATATAGAGGTGACCGGCATGGACTACCGTACAAAGCCTCAGAAGGTTCCATCAGAATCATTTCTGGAAAACTATTGTTCTAGGAAAACTCTTCTAGGGTATGTGTCTCTCCCAAGAACCCCCGAAATCCAAGACGCATGCTCAAATCATGTCCTCCAAAATCTGAATCATGTGCTTGGACTGGCCATCTATCTAGGGGTGGTAAGTTATACTCAGAATTACCTGTGTATCCAAATCCCTCTATAGTCCCTTCTAGATAAGATATGTAAACCAAGTGTCCCTGTATGAAACAATATAGTGTGGAACCCCATGTAAACGTAAAATCTATCAGATGTAAAACCTTCCAATCTCATCAGCAGTGAAGGTCTCCTTGATCGACAAGAAATGTGAAGCCTTTGTGAGTCTATCAACAATAACCCAAACTGCATCATTTACTCAAGGTGACCTCGGTAAACCCATCACAAAATCCATCGTGACATCATTACACTTCTACTCAGGAATGGGTAACTGCTATAAAAGTCCTTCTGGTCGCTGATGCTCCACCTTCACCTTCTGAAAGGTGTAACATCTCATAACAAAACCAGCTACATCCCTCTTTATACCTAGCCACCAATACTCATAGTGTAGATCTTGATACATCTTCGTGACATTAGGATGAACTTCCCAAATTGAAGAATGAAAATCTCACATCAACTCCTCATGTATTTATGATGAAACCCATACACATCTATGAAAATGAAAGACTTCATCATCGCCTACGATGCACCTAAGAGTAGGGTCCTCTCCTAACACACACTCCCATAAGACTAGAACTTCAGAATCTGATAGTTTCCTTCTTCTCACTCTGTCTAAAAAATTAGAGGTAACAACTATAGAAGAAATAAACAAATTCCCCTGCCTATTGTGCACCTCCAAATGCATCTCAGAGAATAGATCCATAAGTTTTCACTCATTGATGGCCTCTTGAACTGTCTGTATCTGAGTCTTCTTGCTCAATGCATCAGCCACTTCGTTACCTTTCCCATGCGTGTAGGAAAGATCAATGTTAAAAGACTAAAAGTACTCAACCCACCTTCGTTGTCTCAAATTTAGAACACACTGTGTAAATATACACTTGAGACTTTTGTGGTCAGCGTATACCACAAAATTCTCTCCCAAAAGATAATATCTCCAACAGCTTAAAGCATACACAACTGCAGCTTACTCGAGATCGTGTGTCGGGTAGTTCCTCTCATGTGACCCCAACTGCCGAGACCCATATGCAACAAATCTTTCCCCCTGCATAAGCAATGCTCCCAACCTGATACCTGATGCATCACAGTAAATGGTTTTAGTATTTCCCAGCTCCATAAAAATCAGTATCAGTACTGAATTGAATCACCTCCTTCAACTTACGAAAGTCTGAATCGTAGGAATATATCCACAAGTACTTTTCACCTTTCTTAGTTAGGCCTATCAGTGGCGCTGCTAAGTGTGAAAAGTCCTATATAAATCTAATATAGTAACCAGTCAGCCCTATAAAACCCCACACCTCAAAGACATTCTTCTAATACTCCCAAGAAACTACTGCTCTCAATTTATCTGGGTCTACTGATACTCTTATCTCTAAGAAAACATGACCAAATAAGTGAATCGAATCCTTACAAAAGTGGAATTTTGAGAGCTTAGAATACAATTGATCACTATTATTGTACTCAATATGATCTCAAGATGGATAGAATGGTCATGTCGAGTGTGAGAGTACACTAACATATCATCCATGAAGACTACCACAAAAGAATCCAAGTAAGGATGGAACACTCGGTTCCTCAGTTCCATGAAAACTGTTGGCGTGTTTGTGAGACCGAATGACATACCCAAATACTCATATAGACCATACCTATTTTGAAATGTTGTAATAAGTATATCTGATTGTCTAACGTGAAAATGATGACAACCGAATCTCAAGTCAATCTTTGAGAACACCTAGTCTCCTCGAAGATGATCAAAGAGATCATCAATCCTCGGCAAGGGATATTGATTCTTGACCGTTAACTAGTTTAGCTTCCGATAATACACACAAATCCTGAGGGTACCATATTCCTTCTTCACAAATAGGACAAGTGAACCCCAAGGAGAATAACTGGTTCATTTGAAGCCCTTTTCATACAACTCCTCTAACTTCTTTTTGAGCTCATGTAGCTCTAGTGTAGCCGTCCTCTAAAGAGGATTCGACACCAGTTCTGCTCCTGGAAAAAGATCAATAGAGAAATCTACCTCTCACTCTGGAGGTAAACCTAAAAATCCATATGGAAAGAAATCTATGAAATGATCCACCACTGGAGAAAATACCATCTGTGAAGTACCTTGGTCATCTATATGTAAAATAACAATCTAGTCTATAATTACTCTAAACCCATGATGCTCGGGTCCATCTATAATTTTCTGGACATCCCATTCACCCTTTTTTAGAAAAGACTCACCCTATGGTGATGTGAAACTCACCCTGCGGTGATAGCAGTTAACAAAGGACTAAAAGGAGACTAACCAGTCCATTCTGAGAATGAAATCGAAGCCTGTCATCTCTAAGACATAGAGGTCCCATAAAATGTGGCACCCACCAACCTCAAGAGGGAACTCCTTGCACTGATGTACACTATCCATCATAATCCCCAACAGAGTGTCTATCATCATAAAATTATCATAAGTAAGGATATAGATCCCAAGGCTCTCCACAATGGAAACATATATAAAACTATAGGAAGCCCCTATATCAAAATGAGAAGAAGATATGACTGAGGCAACTAGAATTGTACCTCTAACTATAGAGGGTCTCGGATCCTACTCTTATTGGGCCTGCTCCACTAAAAAAGTCTAACCTGTATTGTGGCCATGCGAACCTAACTAAATACCCTAAGCTAATCCACCCTACCATCACTGAAAACATGTTGCCTGACTACCACGACCATGACCACCTCTATAGCTTGTACAGCCTGAAAAACTACAATTCTCTAATTGATGATAAACTGGTGGTCCTACTCTTGAATTTGGAGTCATAACGGAACCCATGTCACTCCATGCTAGTGATAACACCCTGATAGAATGCTGAAGATGGCCCATATTGCCACAAGATCGGCACTCGATTGGGTTTTTCAGGCAATGTGGTCTTGTATGCCCACTCTTCCCACATGTGTATCATACCACCTAATTACCTAAATAAACATCATGTGAAAGATCCCTATGGTGCTTCTTGTTCTCTGTCAAAGGAGTACCAGCCATGGATGCTGAACGGCCCTGGCTCGCAGCTCCCAACTCCCTCATATTGTGCTCAGAAATTAGCACCAAGATCATTATAGTCATCACATAAGTCATCCTGAATACATTAACATATGGTCAGATGTCATACCTGATACCATACTCAAATTGCCGAGCCAAATATAACTCTTTACCTACTATAATAGGTGTTAAGTGCTAAATTTTATTGAAATGAGAAGATTAGTACATCACTGATAGAGCGCCCTTCTCCAAATGCATAAACTCTTGGGCTTGATTGGACCTCAACGTCTCAAGATATAAATAATCATAGAAGGTCCTCTGAAACTCTTCCCAACCCATATTTAGATGACGTCCCCCCTATGAGATAACATCCAACCATCTCTTGGAGGAATCGTGTATCATGTACATCACGATCGTCACCCTCCTCTCCAAAGGAATATATAGATGCTTGAAGATGAAAATAATGGCCTCCGACCATAACTTTGCAGCCTGTGGTCCTCCATCCCATAAGAAAGTGGGAAGATATTGCTATTGGAACACCCTCATCAACTCTTCCATAGTCGGGGAAAGATTCAGTGCTCCATGAAAAGTTTGGAACATCCTCATGAATCCTAAATAGAATTGTGTATTATCACCTGCGTCCAGTATCACAGTTGGTGCCAAGATGGGTACGATGGGAGGATCTACTGGTAGTCCCTAATCTCCCATTTCTGGTGTCTGATCATTGCCCTGTATCTAGCATAAAACCGGAGGATGACTTAGAGGCTTGACTCTGCAAGGTCAAGTGCATACCTTTGTTTAAGATTATGAAGGAAAAAAACTTAGAAGTGCAAGAAAATAATGGGATAAGAAAACATACATGTTCTTCAAACGAAGATTGCATGGTGTGTAAAACCACTACATGGCGTGTTCCCTTAAGTTTCAACATGGGCATGTACATCTTCCAAACTTGATCATGTAACACCCTTACACATGGTGTGTTCCTCTTATGACATGATTTGAAATTGAATATTCCCTCATACCCAAGTTCTTCTATACTAATAGAACTACACGGTTCACTCCTGGGTAGCACCACACGGTGTGTTCACCCTAGACACTGTGTGCACTACTTAAGTTCTAACCACCCGTGTTGTTAGTCACAAAGTCAGATACAAAGTTGACTCCACACAATGTGCATAAATTATACACGGCATTTACAACCAATGTTTCACCCACCCATGTCGTTAGTCACATGGTCGGACACACGGTATTTACAACATGGTGTGTACTCCATATACACAGAGTGTTCCACCAAAGATTTCCCAACCCCATGTCTATGCTCAAATAGTTAGTCACATTATCAAGTACTACATGACGTGTACTCCCAGAAAATTGCATGTACTCCCAGTACATGGTGTGTACTCCCAGTACACAGTATGTACTTAATAAAAGTTGTTTCTTCCAGAACCGAAGAACACATGGAATGTGTTCATAGCATCACACGCCGATTAGTCTGTCTTTCCAGATAATAGGCCTCTGAAACATCTTAGGAACCCTTAAAAACTTAAAATTTTGTCTAGGGCATGACAAATTCCAACCCATGAGATCCCATACTCGTTTGAATCAACGTTTGGAATCCTTTTCCACATCCAAAATTGAAAAAAATCAACTAAAGTTCATACATGATCCACCAAATTCCGATCCAAGAGGGCCCATAACACCTCAGGGACCAAAGTTTGACATCCATTCAAATGAAATGTTATATATATCAATATCCTATCAAAATATTAGGTATTATATCATAGAATCTATCACAGTAGCATTCACATCTATCACAACATCTATCACAACAGCATGCAATCCGTAATGCACCCTAAATGGCGTGACAAGAAAGCATGGCATGTGATCTCTATCAGGTGCCTATATGATGCATGAGACGACATACACTCATTTCATCGGGTTGAAAAAAATAGAACCTCAATAATATCATCAATAACAACAAAAAATAAGTGAATCACCCAATACTGAAATAAAATTAACTATAACAATTGAAAAACTAGAAAAATTTCAGCATTCAAGGAAACTTGTCCTTTCCCTGTACACGGGTTAGCTACTCCTGGAAAAAACTAATTACCCACAACTCATTCCTTCATATCCTTGTCTATAGGATCCAAATATTAAGACAAATTAGAAAATAACCTTCTTTTATACCACTTTGTATCATCCTGGATCTGGGTGCATCCCAAATGTGCCCTAAACCTGGTTGATCACATGACCTCAAGAACATTTCCCTAAATGCTAGAGGCTATCGACTAGCAGTAAGGGACAAGATCTGATAATGGAGAAACTATTCCCTCATTGATGGAGTAACATAGTAGAGACAATAGTAAATAGTAGTGGAAGCAGTAATAACATACAAAAAAAGTAAACAGTGAAAGACTGATAGTAATCTAACAACTACAGTGCATATAAATTATGCATGTCACATGTGTCTAGGAAAGAATCCAAACAAGTCACAATGATATAAATATAATACTAAAACCAAGTTATAGAAAGTTAGTAAACTCTAATAGCATCGGAAGCCTTAGCTTGGTCCCACGATCTCCATATCCAACGACAATCAAGTACCTGATGAAAAAGGATGATTTCCCTTATCTATACATGAAACCATATAATCTATTTGGGTCCAAAATCATGACCCAAACAGGGTGTGAGATGAATCCCAGTAGCTAACCACCAAAAGATCTATACATAACTATCAGTGAATATATATATATATATAGTATGAAATATGATAAAATGAAATAATAAACTAGGAAGTACTCAAAAGTAAAAAATCCTAAAATTTTCAATTAAATACATTTTAATTTATTAATTATTCAAACCGTTGAATAATGAAATTAAAGGATCTAGAATATGATCTATATCCCTTGTGTAATAATAGAAAACAGACATCTCCAAAATACTATCTAAACAATCAAGTAAGACTGAGTCCAATCTTGTGCTTTGGCTTGGAAGACTCATCAGAAACATTCAATCATTCAAAAGAAACCCTCTGTGAAATTTCTCACAGTCTAACCCATCTATTTTAACATATCATCAATTCGATAAATAAAAACTGACCCTCTAAAAAGCTCACACAGTCTAACCCTTTTTGTCCCACATAGTACTAATAATTACAGATGACCACCTTGTGAGCTCTCACGGTCAATACCCCCTTGGTCTGCATAGCAACAACAAATTATAATGACCACCTTGATGCTCTCGTAATCAATTACCTAGGGTCTAACATTCATTTAATAACAACCCTATGGGTAGCTCTCAAGGTCAAACCCCTCTGGTCTATGACCACCCAGTAGCTCTCACAGTCAATACCTCTGGGTCAACATAACTACAATTCTTACATAAATGACCCTACTTCGGGAAGCTCTCATAGTCAATTACTCCTTGTCCAAACTTTCAAAATGTGAGACACATGCATCTCATATAATCAGTCAAACTCCATCCTAAAAAATAAAACGCATGGAAAAAAGATGTGACTCATAAAAAACCTAGACCGAACAGCCACAAATAGTCAATCAGGGTAATGCACCCATGGGATATCCCATAACAAGGTATAAATATTTATGCATAAGAAATTACCCTTTCTCAAACAAACAAACTATAACAGGTTTTAAACAGGGTTAAATTCCCAAAACCCGCAATACCCCAACAAGGTTATTCGGAAATTTATGCATATATAATCCAAAGACAATTAAAGAAAGGCACAAACCACCTACCTTGATGTTGTAAGATGAACACTCTTGAACTCCAACCCTTGAATCAGCCTAGAACGATGTAGTTCTATAAAAAGGTTAGAATTGTTCAACCTCAAATAACCCACTCGAGAAGCTGAATTAAGAATAGAGGCTCTAAGGAAATAGATAACTCACCGACATGAATCCAATACACCTGGAGGCATCTCAATCAGATATCGGACAGAGGAACGGTAGGAGCTCAAAGATATTCGACATTCCATCGCTCTCCTATACAAAACATGGGAAGAAGAAGTGTTTTCTGGAGATGAGATTAAACCCCTCTCTAACTCATCAAATAAAAATTAAATTACATGGTGTTTTAATTTAATATACAGGTCTTGTACTGGCCTCAACCAACCCCCACTTTAGGTGGTCTCCCAGGCCACCTACACAACCATGTACTCAGCTGTTACACAGCTAGTACATGGCTACACACAACAACTAGGTACATGACATGTACTCATTAGTACTCAGTGTGTACTTATAAAATTTCCTCATTCTTCCTTTCTCCTCAAAACAACCACAAATAAAGATCTATACTTGAAATGATGATCCGGGTTCTTAAAAAAATACACATACATAACATTTAACATAGTGTAAATGAAAATTTTGTTTAATTAAACCTTGAGGCGAATAAAACATATTTTTAATCAAACATATGTGTCATTAAACCTCTTTTCATTAACCCATTTGATGCTCATTTTTACCCATTTTATTGAAAAAACAAATATGTGTAATTTGTGTAATTTTTCAAAGACCCACATATGGAACTTTTAGCATAGGTTAAATGAAAATTATGATTAATTTAACATTGAGGGGAATAAAACATATTGTTCATTTAACATATGTTTCATTAAATTTTTTTTAATTCCACAATAATTTAATGCTCCAATTTTCAAAATTTAGGGGAATAAAAAATATGTGTAATTTGTGTAAAAAATGTGTAATTTTTTAATTATTTTGTCGATACAGAGGTGCATTATCCAATATGTTATAGATTGTAGTTCATATGTTCAATGTTACAGAAATGTTATAGAGGTTCATTTTATAATATGTTATATACTATATTTCATATTGTAATTGAACCTATGTTCAACGTTATGGAGGTACATTTTCCAATATGCTATATACTGTTATCAATTGGTGAATATACGATGGAGGATATCATGATATTAGGGTGTACCAAAAATATTAAGTCTCTATTATAGAATTATTATTTTTGGTACACCCATGAAATGAATCATAATATCCTCCATCATATATTCACTAATTGATAACAGTATATAACATATTTGAAAATTCACCTCCATAATGTTGAACATAGGTTCAATTACAATATGAAATACAGTCTATAACATATTGGAAAATGCACCTTGGTAACGTTTATGTAACATTGAACATATGAACTAAGATCTATAAAATATTGGATAATGCACCTATGTATCGACAAAATAATTAAAAAATTATACAAATTACAGTTTTTTTACACAAATTACACATATTTTTTATTCCCCTAAATTTTGAAAATAAGTTCATTAAATTATTGTGGAATTAAAATATGTTTAATGACATGTATTTTTAATGAACAATATGTTTTATTCGTCAAAATGTTAAACTAAAAATAATTTTCATTTAACCTATGTTAAAAGTTCCATATGTGGGTATTTAAAAAATTAATCAAATTACACATCTTTGTTTTTCCCCAAAATGGGTAAAAATGAGCATCAAATGGGTTAATGAAAAAAGGTTTAATGACACATATGTTTAATTACAAATATTTTTTATTTTTTTCATGGTTTAATTAAAAAAATCATTTACCCTATGTGAAATGTTATGTAGGTGCATTTTTTGGATAATGCACCTCTGTAATGACAAAATAATTTAAATAGTTCACAAATTAAAAAAAAGTAAACAAATTACAAATATTTTTTATTCCTCTAAATTTTGAAAGTAGGTGCAATAAATTATTGTGGAATTAAAATATTTTTTTGACACATATGTTTAATTGATATTATGTTTTATTCCCAACAATGTTAAATTTAACATAATTTTCATTTAACCTATATTAAAAGTTCCATATGTGGGTATTTGAAAAATTACACATCTTTGTTTTCCCCCAAAATGGGTAAAAATGAGCATCAAACGGATTAATGAAAAGAGATTTAATGACATGTATATTTAATTATAAATATGTTTTATTCTCTGCATGATTTACTTAAACAAAATTTTCGTTTAGCCTATGTTAAACATTATGTAGGAGCACATTTCAATGAAATACACTCATTCCTTCTGTTGAAATCCTTTAACCACCATCATGGATTTGTAACTCCTCTTTCCATCATGTTTTTCCTTGACACGGTATGCCAACCTGTTCTGTAATTCTTTATTTCCTCTTTTCAATGGTTTTATCTCCCATGTTTTGTTATTATACAATGAGGAAGTCTTATCTTTCATAGATAGCTCCTACTTGGTCGACTATTTCAACTACATTGAATATTCAAAACATTATGGTTCTCCACCTTCAATAAATAAAAGATAATTTAAAGATGGTGAATACCTCTTCTCAGGTATTCTCACCCTTGTTGATATCCTCATCTCCACTAGATTAGTAGGTTCCACCAGTTCTGATGTCTCAGGATTAGGTACACCTTCAAGCTCCACTTTCTCTTTCCACTCTGATTCTTTGTTCCCATTTTCATCATTAGTTATATGGATATCCTTATACATGGAACGTTCATTTAAAATCACATTCTGGCTTCTAATGATCATCTTGTTGAGATCATCCCAAAAGTGATAACCAAACTCATCATCACCATAGCCAATGAAGAATCATGGTTTGTACTTGACATCAAGCTTGTCCCTTACATTATCATCAACATAAACATATGCCAAACATCTAAAGGCTCATAAATTTTAGAATCATACCTATTTACTAGACCATATCTCCTTGGGTAGACATTCTCCCATTGGTAAATATGGACTCTTGTTAATGACATATGATTCTACATTCACCGCATCATCCCAAAAAGTCTTGGGTAACCCTGATTATAGCTTCATTCTCCTAGCATGTTCATTCAGTGTCCAATTCATCCTTTTAGCTACATAATTATATTTTGGTGTTCCTAGGATTGTCTTCTCTCACCAAATTTAATTATAGGAATAGAATTATCTAAACTCCTCACTTCTATACTCTCCACCCTTGTTAGACCTCAATTATTTCAGCTTTGATCTTAACTCATTCTCCATCGTGATCTTCCACATCTGAAACATCTTTAAAACATCATATTTTCATTTTAGAAAGTAAAACCATGCCTTCCTTGTTGAGTCATCAATAAATACCACATAATATTGTTACCCTAAATGGGAATGCACTGGTACAGGCCCCCAAACATCTGTGTGCACAAAGTCCAGCTTTCTTGCCTTTGGTGTTCTTCCTCCTTTTGAAAAAAACACCTTCTTTTATTTTACAAAGATATAGTCTTCATAATGGCCAATGTCCACTGACTTTAGTTATGGTAGTATTCCTTTTTTTTTCAGTACCTTCATACTCTTCTCACCCATGTTTCCTAGCCTGTAGTGCCACATTTTTGAATCCTTGAAAACATTTACTACTGAAATCAAGTCTATTCTTTCTTTTTTCATGATGTATAATCTACCATACTTTACTCCTCAAGATTTTCCCATAGATCACTTGGTAATCTTCCAGGAACCACCATTAAACATGGTAATAAAGCCTTCATCATCATGTTTCCTGAAATAAATAAGATAACTTATTAAGATAGGGATATTCCTCATGTTTTCAAAAAGAAGGAGACTCCCATTGTTGGTCTTGATTCGTGCATCACCCTTTCCAATTATTTTCAAGCGTTCATCATCAGCAAGATGTACCTTGATAAAATTTCCAGAAAATAAAATTCTTTAGGAAACCTTTCTCTAGTATGGAATGGAAAGATTCCATTGGGCCTAAAATCCAAGACTCCATAGGGCTCTCCACGCTCAGTAACAACACATCATCAGTTCCTTCACTTCCCATGTTTTCTCCACTGGTTTTAGGTCCCTTCCATTTATATCTAAACTCTTTATTGACATGTCCTTTCTTCTGAAAAATCCATCAAGTAGTACTAGTCCCATTTACCTTGTCTCTACTCTTTTTTATTGAATTTGATCATCCTTTACGATTATCTCACTGTGTATATCTTCCTCTTTATTCAATTTTTAGAGTAGAACTAGAGAATCTTATTAATTATCATATTAATATATCATCATTGAGTATTAGGTCTCATACATCCTTCAGAACTATCTTGGTATTCTTCAATGAACTGCTCACAGCTGTTACAATCACTTCCCAACTGTCAGGTAATGAAGACAGTAAAACCAGTGCACATTATAAGGCCCCAACTGTAAATATTACTTAATCTTGAGATAAGTTGATAATTTGACTTTAATTCACATTGAGGATCTTTTCAAGTTTAGATATTTAAAGAATTATTTTATAACTTATACAGAACAACTTTAATGTTACAAGTATACACTTCTACACACTATCCTTTTTTCATAAAACAAAAACTCTTTAAAACAAAACATGACATCGTTTCACATTTTAACAACATAACTTTCCCTTGATCCCATCCTCAACTATATTCTTCTTTATATCCTGTGAAAAACATTTCAAAATTTGTGATGATCATAAAAATCCCAATAAGTGATACATAAAGAAAGAAAAATATTTTTCTTGGGATAACATGAAAACCATGAATAATTTATTATAAAGTAATACTTTTTACCTTTAAGAAATTGTAATATACTTCCCTAAATATAGGCTCATTACTTACCCTTTTGTAACAAAAATATTACCACAAGAACATAGAAAGAAATATATAACATATAAAGGTAACTTGGGACATAAACATACATAAATGTAATAACCATACGGCTGACTTCCACACATATCAATAAATATAATAACCATACGTCCGACTTCCATACCCAATGCATTGGAGGTTATAATGTAACCACCCGTCCTTCGTTTATCACAAAACCACCCATCATTCAGTTTATCATGTAACCAACCAACATTTATTTATCACGTAACCATCCATCAAATGTTCAAGTACCATTATATAATGACAACACATAAAACATTGAAAATATCAACATTTCATTAATAACGTTGCATTTGAAATCACAATAAATCATTTCAAGATATTGAAATAATCAATCCATTTAAAAAACCATTTTCAATATGAAAAAACCCAAAAAGGGAATAATGCATTTCTTTTCCTTTTTAAAACATTAAGGCTTATAGAGGAAGCCAAATATTAAATAATTATTATGGAGACATAGAGGTAATTGTCGCTGCATACATTAAAACCATTCCTTTTTTCATTTAGTAAAACGCTTCGTAGAAAAAATATTCCTTTTGAATGAAAGTAAAAGTAAAAGGGGTTTATTATACAATGTGTAAAATAAGTAGTTGTATATTTTCAAAATATGTTTCAATGAAAGGAGATTGAGAGGAAGTCCATTACCTTGAGTCTGATTCTTCACGTATATTCATTGTTCTTCCAGAATAAAAAACATAAGTTAATATCTACTTTGTTAAGAACATTTTTAAAGTTTTTTATTCCTTTTATATCAATTATTACCACATTATAAAAATTACACATTTATTTATTTAATATCGGTCGTTTTATCAATATTCGGTACTTGAGTCGAAAATGAACTTGTTTTGGGGAAATTGTCCATGTAGGAAAAATTAAATCATCTAAAAAATTATATTAATGATTTAAATATCATATATATCCAGTATATATTTATTTATAATATCCTATAACATTTGGATATAATAAATGAAATGCACCATTCATGGATATTGTAAGTCGTACGTACGCATGAACGCTACTTTCATTTATTTGTCATATTAAAGAAATTAAAACTAAATGATACATAGGTATATTATAATTCCAGTATAATATTATATGATATATATATATTTTACATAAGTTCATTAACTCCATCCTTTATACAGTCCATGTATGGCATGAATGCATCATATCACTTTGAGGAGGCGGTAGCCTGTACTTCCTCAAATGAAATTATCGTGTTTACACATCATGAAATGCATAAAGGTATGTTTGTAAATAAAAATAAAAGAATACTAGAATAAATATAAATATAATATATATCATATATAAATACAGTTTCATCATAGTGTCCACCATGAGAGTTGGTAGGGGAAAATCAAACAATCATCGTTTTGGGAGACAAGAGTTTGTCGTACACAGAAACAATATGTTCATATCCATTAGATAGACGTGTGTGTAAGTGTAGTTAAAATCCATATCATAAAAAAAACCTTGTATATTGAGGATACCTTTGTTGTTATGTAATCAAAGAATAATAACATAATAGGGAGTGGAGAAGTAAAATAATGGAAAGGAACTTTAGAGAAGATGCTACCTCTTAAAATGTGTAACTCCCTTTGATTTGAGGCAAAAGGCTTTCTTGAATTCTCTTCTGACTAAAGTAAGGCTTATAAGAGGAATATAGGGATTTTTTGAGCTTATTTGGGCAGAGTTTGGACGAACCAAAGGGCATTAGAGGTGTGATTAAATGGGTAGAGGTGATTCCCTTTTATAAGAGGGAGGACAGGCACTTTAGAAAGGTATTGAGATATTATTTTATTATAAAATGATTTTCAGTTTCAAAAAGTCCCAAAGTCATTTATTTAAAATATAAGATGTTTTTTGGGTCGAAACTCTATCAAACAATAGGTTTTATACAAGTCTAGGTCACAAATTTAACCATATCTTTTAGCTTTAAACCTTAGTTAACTAATTTGAATCTTACCATGTCTTCTTTTATATTCATATTATATGGTTAATATAGTTACTATAAAGTTAAAATAGAACCTAAAGTGTTTCATTAATGAAATTTTCAACATTATCTAAGTAATTTTGCAAAATATTATAATTTTAGAACTATTATATCATTTAATAAAACAATATTTGTTTTAAAAACTCATTTATGTAAATTTTTATACTATTCATATCATGACTTTTAAAAAAATCCATAACAAATTGATTATTTTGATAACACTTAATTAATTCAATGATAAAAAGTCATAAACATCCCTAAAATCCGTGTATGGAATAAAAACTTTCAAAATAAATTTATTTTAATATTTATAATCTCATTTATTTAAATCATTCATTAATAAGGTAATCACTACATCATCATTGTGTCATAAATAAATATATTTATTTGATATCTAGAAATTATAAATAAAACACCATGATGTTGTAAATCATTTTATTCTAATGACTATTTATACTCGGAAATATAACTTATATAACGCTATATAAAAATTGTTTTACTAAAAGATACATGTTTTTGTTACATTTTTCTTTACATTAAAATAACTATTATAATATGTCATTTTCACATCCAAGTTCCTCCATGGGGTCCCAAAATAGACTCAAGGATTCCCATGGTCAGAAATATCTCATCCAATATGATTAAGACATGTGTTAGGGTAGTTTAATATTATTATAATATTATTTTATACTCTTATTTACCATATTTACCCTTTAACCATGGTAAATAAAATAATTACTGAACTTAATATTCATAAAGTCTAAAAATAAAAGGAACCTATTTAAAAAATTTGGACCTCCTGATTACAAATATGGAATCCATTTTTCGGAATTCAATACATGAAATTGGTAGAAATTAATTTAAAATTAATTCTCATTGTCAAAACCAAAAAATGGGTTTTAAGAAGTAATAACTATCAAAAGATTGACATGTGTTTATGTCTAATTTAAATGTGACATTACTTCTAATTACCATCATTAGATTAAATGATAAAAACATAATCCAATTACACTTTAAACCCAATTAAAATAATAGTATAATTATATAAATAATTTCGATTAAAAGTCAGTTTTGAATTAAAATGTAGTATTTTTCAATATTCATAAAAATATGAATTTTATCAGAAAAATACAAAAAATTCATCCAAAGTAAATTTTGATGTTTTTCTTCTAAATGCGAAATTTATTTTGTCAAATTGAACATATAAAGTGACAAAAACTAGATTTAAAAAATGTCTCACCATCAAAAGGCAGTAAAATGACCTTTTAAAAAACATTAGGGTATTTCATGCTTAAAATCAGATTCATTCTTATTTTAATCCTCTAAAATTTATTCGAAAAATGTAAAGACATTTAAAAACATGTATAATAATATTTTAGTTAGTTATATTCATTTTCTTCAATACAATGTCTATGCGTTAACAACCATTTAAAATAATAATAATATTATATTATTTTTTGATATAACTCAATGTTGTGTGCAACCTAAGATTTTGAAGAAACCCGTTATTGCATATTGAGTACGCTATTAGAAAAAGCATCCCGTTTAATGTAAAATTAATTTCTTATTCATAAATATTAATATAAATGAAAATGTATTATTCTATAAATATAAGGGTTGTTACATCTTTCCCCCCTTTTGGGAATTGTGTCCTTGCAATTCTATTCACTTATCAAAAAAGTGTGGGTATTTATCACTCATAGAATTTTCAGATTTCCATGTTGCCTCTTCAATCATATGGTTTTTTCACAAAATGTTTACCTAATTAATCACCTTATTACACAATACATTCTCCTTGCAGTAAAGAATGTGTACTGGTTATTCCTCATAAGAAAGATTATCTTCCAACTAAACTACCTCTAGAATCAAAACATGAGATGGATCTGGAATATACTTTATCAACATCGATACATGAAAAACATTATGTACCTGGGATAAACTTGTAGGTAAAGACACTCTATAGGCAACTGATACAACTTTCTCTATGATTTAATAGGGTCCAGTGAACCTCAGACTCAGCTTTCCCTTCTTACCAAAACACATCACACATTTCCACGGATACACTTTGAGAAAGACATGATCACCTACCTCAAAAGAAATATCCTTCCTCTGGTTATCCACATAACTTTTCTACCTGCTCTGTGTTGTCCTCATGTGCTTCTGAATCAACTGGTCTCTTTCTACTATATCTTCTACCAATTCTGGTCCCATCAACTTCCTTTCATCGAATTCATCCCAAAAAGTTGGAGTTTGACACCAATTTCCATATAATGCCTCAAATGGTTCCATCTGTATACTGGAATGAAAACTTTTATTATAAGACAACTCAACCAAAGAAAGATATTAGTCCCTAAATCCCTATTAATTCATTTAACAATCACGTAGAATATCTTTTAATGTCTGGATTGTTCGTTCTGACTGCCCATATGATCGTGGATGAAAAGATATACTAAAATTTAATTCAGTACCCAATGACTTATAAAGGCCTTTCCAAAAGTTAAAAGTGAACCTAGTATCATGATCAGATACAATAGATATGTGAAATCCATGTAACCTGACTATATCTTTAAAATATAATCATGAAAGTTGATCTAGATATAGAGTATCTCAAAAAGGAAGAAAATTAGCATATTTAATCAATTGATCAATAATAACCTATAATGAATTATTACCTCGAGATTTTTTCTATAACCCCACTATGAATCCATGGACACATTTTCCCATTTCCACTCTGGCACTGGAAAAGGCTGAAGCATCCCTTTCAGTAACTTCCACTCTACTTCTACCTGTTGACAAATCAAACACTTCACATAAAAGTCAGCAATATCTTTTTTCATTCCATCCCACCAAAAATACTTCCTAAGATCTCTATACATCTTAGTACATCCAGGATTAATTAAAAATGGAGAATTATGAGCTTCGCATAATAACACTTTCTTCAAATGGGAATCACAAGGCACACATAATATCTTTCCAAACCTCAAAACAGAGTCTTTATCAATGTTAAATTCATGTAACTTACCCTTCTGAACCAATTCTACCTTTTTCTACAACTCATTGTCTTCTTTCGGTGCTTTCTTAATTCTGTCTAATAGAGATGATTTCACATCCACCTAAAACAAAACAGATAAATTCCCTGCACCAACAACTTCCAATCCAAAATTTATCAAATAAAAAACCAAAGTATCACATTCCAAGCATACCATGGTTAATGTAGCATTAATCTTTCGACTCAAAGCATCAGCCACTTTATTTTACTTTCTCAGATGGTAATAGATTGTGCAATCATAATCCTTGATTAATTCTAGACATATCCTATGTCTCATGTTTAATTCTTTCAGAGTGAATATATACTTCAAATTTTTTGTGATCAGTATATATTTTACACTTTTATCTATACAAATGATGCCTCAAAATTTTTAATACAAAAAATAAAATAGATAATTAGAAATCATGTGTAGTGTAATTTAACTCATGAGGTTTCAAATGATGTAAAGCATATGAAATTCCCTGATCATTTTGGATTAGGGCACAACCAAGTCTTTTCAATGATGCATCACTGTAGATAACAAATTCACCATTCCTGGAAGGCAAGGCCAAAACTGGAGCATTTACCAATCTTTATTTCAATTTCTGAAAACAATCATCACATTATTTTGTATAAATGAACTCAATTCCCTTACTTGTTAGCTTAGTTAGTGGTATAGATAACGGAGAAAATTATTCAAAAAACCTTTTGTAATAACCCTCTAATCCAAGAAAACTATTAATCTCTATGATATTGGTAGGTCTTGGACACTCGTCCACAACTTTTGTTTTATAAGGTTCAACAGTTATGCCATATCTTTAAAAAATATGACCAAGGAAATTAATTTGTTTCAACCAAAATTCAATCTTACAAAACATTCCATATAGTTTATTTTATTTTAAGGTTTAAAAAATCCTTAAGTGACTTTCATGTTCCTATTAGATTTTAGAATATACCAAGATATCATCTATAAAAATAACCAGAACCATCACTGATCAAGATGTAACCCCACGGGATACTCTGTCATCTTGGATGGCAACGTCTCCTCCCTGGATGAGGCTTCTCCGGATGATCTCTTCGTGGGGAGTGGGTTCCTGGGTATGGAGGGTCTGAAAAGGACACTCTTGAGAATTCCCTTTTGTAAAAAAAATCTATAAAAATAACCACAAAATTATCCAAAAACTAATGAAAGACTCCATTCATGAGATTCATAAATACATCAGGTGAATTCGATAACCCAAAGGTCATAACTACAAACTCATAATTCCCATATCTCGTCCGAAAAATCTCTTTTTGGAATATCATCCTCCTTCACCTTCAATTGATGGTACCAAGACCTCAAATCAATCTTCAAAAAATATTGAGCTTCATAGAGCTAATAAAACAAATCATTGATATGAGGAAGAAAATACTTGTTCTTAATAGTGATGTTATTCAAGGCTTTGTAATCAAAACATAGTATCATAGAACCATATTTATTTTTCACAAATAAAACTGGAGCACCCCATGGTGAAGTGCTAGGTAGAATGAAACCTTTATCAAGTACTTCTTGCAAATATTTTTTTAATTCCACCAGTTCTACTTGACCCATTCAATAAGGGGGTTTATAAATAGGTTTTTCATCAGGAACTAAATCAATAGTAAATTCAACCTCATGTTTGGGAACAATACTTGGAAATTCATCAGTAAAAAATCTGTGAATTCATTCACTACTAGAATATCACCAATCAAAACTATTTCTTTCTTTTCAACAACATGAGACATATAACATTAACATCCATATTTAATCAATATTTTACCTTCTTGATATGTTATCAAAGGTATGAAATCCTTGAATAAAACTTTATTTCATTTACAATCAATTTTATCATGATAAACTGAAATCGAATCCATACCCAAAATGATATCGAATTCCACTATGAAAAGTTCAACAAGATTTGCAGGAAAGACTACCCCACTAATGATAATAAGAAGATTCCTATAAATCTTGGTTGCTTTAATACTTCCACCCAAAGTTTTTACCAAAAGTTCTATATCACTTTCATGAGGTTATATATACAATTTAACTTCAAATCTCTTAGAAATGAAAGAATGTGAAGATCCAGAGTCAAATAGACTATTGGTATATTTTGAATAAATCTATAACATACCTATAACCACTTCATTGGATGGTCCCACATCAATAATAGTAGTTGAAAATGATTTTTCCATGCCTTTACGCTTTCGATCTTGCTGGTTTCCACCTTGGGTAGTCAACTTTGGACACACATTGGCATAATGTCCTAACTCATTGCAACAAAATCATCTTACCGCTGGTTTTTCATTTCTTGTCTGATCATCTTCCTTACGATTATGAGAAATATGACCAGCCATACCACATCAGAAGCACTTTTCATACTTTTAGAGACATTCTCTAGGATGCTTTTTACCACACTTCTCACATGTTGGAAATTTGGTTTTCTTACATCCAGGATTCTTCTATGAATTCTTTCCCATTGACTTCCAACTTGATCTCTTCTTTTGTTTTCTCTCATAGGATACATGCTCATCAAAAAACACTATTTCTACCATCTGAGCACATTGGAAAAATTTCTTATTTATTTGGAACTCATGAGAAGCTAGCACCCTTCGATATTTCGGCTTCAATCATGAGTAAAACTGATTTATCTTACTATCAAAATCCCAGATAAAATTTGGGATTTACCTTGAAAAACAGGTGAAATTTTCTTCATATGCAACCACCAAATCTTCCTCCTTTTGTCTCAATTCCAAGAATTTATTTTCCATCCTAATTCGAATAGCATTAGAAAAATATTTCTCAAGGAAGATATTCCTAAATTAATCCCATTCTATGGTTTTAATCTCTTTACTTCCTTAGATATTTTTAATCATTGAACACCGCTAACCAGCTTCAACTTCAAAATGATAAATAGCAAGAGTAACCTTTTGATTGTCTAAACAACCCATTACATCAAAAATCTTTTCCAATGCTTTAATCCACCCTTAAACTTGCACACGGTCAGATGATCCTATGAATGATGGGGGATGCTGCCTCATGAAATGATCTATGATCGACATATGCCTCTGTGGTTAGACTAGTTGATCTTATGCATGGGCACCACCACCATTTATCGACTGAGTCAACTAAGCCATTGCTGCAACAAACTATTCAGTTCTGATTCTGACCATCTTAAGATGTTGATTTGGATGGTTATCTCCCTCTGTATTCCCTCCTAGCATAACTGCCTTGTTTCCTCTATAGAAAAACATTCTGAAAAAACATCTCTTAGACAAAGAAATTTGGAAATCTTATAGTGATATATAATTTAAATTTTACCATAAAGTAAAAAACTTTTATTGATATTCTATTAAAATTATTCTAAATCCTAAATTTATCTAAACCAACCTTTGATACCAACTATAAGGCCCTAGCCTTAAACATTACTTAATATTGATATAAGTCAATAATTTGACTTTAATTTACATCAAGGATCTTTTTATGTTTAGAGATTTATAGAATTAGGTCATAACTTATACATAAAATCTTGAATGTTACAAGTAGACAGTTTTACACACTATCCTTTTTTTCATAAAACAAAAACTCTTTAAAATGAAATATGATATCGTTTCATGTTTTATCAGAATAAATTTTCCTTGATCCCATCCTTGAATATATTATTCTTTATTTACTATGAAAAACATTTCAAAATTTGGGATGAGCATTAAAATATCAGTAAGTGATACATAAATAATGAAAATTTTATTCTTGGGATAACATGAAAACTGTGAAAAATTTATTATAAAGTAATACTTTTTACCTTTAAGAAGTGGTAATATACTTCATTGAATATAAGATCATTGCTTACACTTTTTGTAACAAAAAATTTACCAAAATCCCATATAAAGAAACATATAACATAAAAGGTAACTTGGGACATAAACATACTTAAATGGAAAAACCGTACGGTCGACTTCCACACATATCACTAAATGGAATAGTTGTACGTCTGACTT
The DNA here is from genome assembly GCA_963277665.1 of Viscum album. Lineage (NCBI taxonomy): Eukaryota > Viridiplantae > Streptophyta > Magnoliopsida > Santalales > Viscaceae > Viscum > Viscum album. The sequence goes on along the minus strand of OY728145.1, from coordinate 1,075,766,703 downwards.
CCATACATAATGCATTGGAGGTTATAACGTAACCACCCATCCTTGGTTTATCACGGAACCACCCATAATTTGGTTTATCACGTATCCACCCATCATTTTTTAATCACGTAACCACCCTTTAAATGTCCAAGTACCATTATATAATCACAACACATAAAATATTGCAAATATCAACATTTCATTAATAACATTTCATTTTAAATCACAAGTAATAATTTCAACATATTGCAATACTCAATCCATTTAAAAAATCATTTTCAATATGAAAACATCCATAAATGAAATAATGGATTTATTTTCCTTTTGAAAACATTAAGGCTTATATAGGAATCCAAATATCAAATAACAATTACGATGGAGGGGAGGTAATTGTCGTTGCATATGTTAAAAACATTCCTTTTGTAGTTTAGTAATAGGATTCATATAAAAAATATTCCCTTATAATTAATGTAAAAGTAAAAGGGGTTTATTATACACTGTGTAAAAGAAGAAGGTGTATATTATCAAAATATGCCTCAATTAAAGGAGATTGAGACAAAGACCCTTACCTTGAGTCTGATTCATCACGTATATTCCTTCTTATTCCTGAATAACAAACTTAAGTTAATTTATACTTTATTAAGAACCTTTTTCAAGTTTATTATTCCTTTTACATCACTAATTACCAGGCTATAAAAAGTACACAATTATTTATGTTAATATCGGTCGTTTTATTGATATTAGATACTTGAGTCGAAAATGAACTTGTTTTGAAGAAATTGTCCATGTAGGCAAAATTAAATCTTCTCCAGAATGATATTCATTATTTAAATATCATATATATCCAGTATATATGTATTTATAATAATGTATAACATTTTGATATTATAAATGAAATGCACCACTCATGGAGACGGTAAGCCGTACGTACGCATGAATGCTACTCTCATTTATTTATCATATTAATGAAATTAAAACTAAACGATACTTAGGTATATTATAATTACATTATAATATCATATGATATATATGTTACATAATTTCATTAATTCCATCCTTTATATGTTCTATGTATGGCATGAATGATTCATATCACTTTAAAGGGGCGGTAGTTCGCACTTCCTCAAATGAAATTATCATATTTACACATCATGAAAATAATAAAGGTGTGTTTTTAAATAAAACTAACATAATAATAGAGAAAATATAATTATAATATATATCATATATATATAAACTTGTCTCATAATGGCCACCATGAGAGGTGGTAGGGGAAAATCAAACAATCGTCATTTCATGAGGTAATAGTTTTCCGTACACAGAAACAATATGTTCGTATCCATTAGATGGAGGTGAGTGTAAGTGTAGTTATAACCCTTCTCATAAAAAAATCCTAGTATATTGAGTATACTTTTGTTTTTATTTAATCAAATAATAATAATAGAATAGGGAGTAGAGAAGTAAAATAATGGAAATAAACTTTAGAGAAGATGCTACCTCTTAAAACGTGTAACTCCCTTTGATTTGAGCCAAAAGGATTTTTGGAATTTTATTTATACCTAAGGTAAGGCTTTTAGGAGTAATAGAGGGTTTTTTGAGATTATTTGGTCAAAGTTTGGACGAGACAATAGGATTTAGATGTGTGATTAAATGGGTATAGGTGATTCCCTTTTATAAGAGGGAGGAGGGGCACTTTAGGAAGGTATTGAAATATTATTTTGTTATAAAATGATTTTCGGTTTCAAAATGTCCCAAATTCACTTATTTAAAATATAATATGTTTTTGGGTCGAAAATATCTCAACAAATAGGTTTTATACAAGTCTAGTTCACACACATAACCTTATCTTTTAGTTTTAACCCTTAGTTAACTAAATTGACTCTTACCATGTCTTCTTGTATATTCATACTATATGGTTAATATAGTTACTATAAAATGCCAATAGAAGCTATAGTGGTTCATTAATTACATTATTAACATTATCTAAGTAATTTGGTCGAATATTATATTTTTAGGACTATTATATCATTATATAAAATAGTATTTTTTGAAACTCATTTATGTCAATTTTTATACTATTTATATCAAAACTTTTTAAAAAAATCTACAACAACTTTATTCTTTCTAAAAAATTTCATTAATGCAAATATAACAAATTAATAATATTACCTGAAAAAAATTTATGGCATAAAAATTTCCAAAATAAATTTATTTTAATATTTATAATCTCAATTATTTAAATCATTCAATAATAAGGTAATCACCACATCATCATTGTGTCATAAATAAATTTAATTATTTGATGTCTAAAAATTATAAATAAAATAACATGATGTAGGAAATATTTTTATCTTTCTAATAAATATTTACAGTAGTGATGATCACTTATATAACCTCGTATAGTAATTTTTTAATAAAGGATACATGTTTATGTTATATTTTTCTTTACTTTAAATTAATTATTATAAAATGTCATTTTCACATCCAAGTGGATCCATGGGGTCCAAAAATAGACCTAAGGATTCCCATGATCTGAAATATCTCATAAAATAAGATTAAATTTTTTTTTACAGTAGTTTAATATTATTATAATATTATTTTTTACCCTTATTTACCAGATTTACCCTTTAACCATGTTAAATAAAATAATTACTGAAGTTACTATTCATAATGTCTAAAAATAAAAGGTAAATATTTACACAATTTGGACCTATTGATTCCAAATATAGAATCCATTTTTTAAAATTCAAATCACCTACCTGGAATAAATTAATTTAAAATTAATTCCCGTTGTCAAAACCAAAAAATGGGTTTTTAAGAATTAATAACTATCAAAAGATTGACATGTTTTTATGTCCAATTTAAATGTGAAATTACTTTCAATGACCATAATTGGATTACATGATAAAAAAACTTTAAAACCAATTAAAAAAATAATCAAATTTTATAAATAAATTATATTAAAAGGATGTTTTGAATTAAAATGTAGTATTTTTCACTATTCATAAAAATATTAATTTTATCAGAAAAATACAAAAATTTCATCCAAAGTAAATTTTTATATTATTTTTCTAAATAATAATTTTTTTTTTCAAATTGAATATATAAAATTGAAAAAAAAAAACATATTTAAAAAAGGGTTCTCCGTCAAAAGTAGGTAGAACGACCTTTTAAAAAATATTAATGAATTCCATGCTTAAAATCAGATTCATTATTATTTTAAGCAACTAAAATTTATTGGATAGATTTAAATAAATTTAACAAACATGTATAATCATATTCCAGTTAGTCATTTTCATTTCCTCCAATACAATGACTATATGTAAACTACCATTTAAAATATTAATATTGTTATATTATTTTTCAGTATAACTCAACATTGTGTTCAATGTAATATTTTGGAGAAACCCATTGTTGCGTATAGAGTACGCTATTGGAAAAATCATCCCATTTAACATAAAATTAATATCTTATTCATAAATATTAATAGAAATGAAAAGGTATTATTCTATAAATATTTGGGTTGTTACAAACATACCTCATCACCAAGTGTAATTTCCACTGATGTCAACAGAATTATGATAGTGTTGTATTCATTGATGTGATCCGCGAAAATTCTCCCTTCAAAAAATTTCAGGTTGGAGAGTATTCACATCAAGTTCACTTTGTTTGACGTAGAAGGATTATTGTACATATTTGAGAGATCTTTCTTCAGTACAATCATTTTATTCCCCTCTATGATGTTGAATGCTACATTTGTTTCCAACGTTAGATGAAAAACACCTAGAACCTATCGATCTAGAAGCTCCCACTCTAAATTCTCCATGTTCAGTGGCTTTAAACCAAGAAGTGTAAAATGAATTTTCTTCTGGTAAAGATAGTCTTCCATTAGAATATTCCAGTAGCTGAATTCAGTTCCATCAAAGTGATCGATCTTCACTTTTTCTTATTCCAAAGTCATCCTTCAAATCACGAAATCTAAAATCACTCTTCAATACTAGTTTTGGAATAAACATCAAGAGTAATGAAGCATAAAATGATTCATAAAAGAGTAATAGGGAAAAAAGGAAGAAGAAGAAGATCTTGGACACATAGATTTTCATGGTTCGGTAAATGATACTTATGTACATTGAGAGGTAGAATTTCACTGTGATTTGAGAGAAAAATTAATGGAGAGATTTTAGATTTTCAAGCACACCCAAAACCCTAGCTCAGAATGGCCTAATAAGTAGGTTGAATCACTACTCCACCAACCTCGCATAAATTCTATTGTTCTACAATGAAAGGCAGCTGGATTTCAGTAGGGCTACAGTGCTGTAGCCACCCAAGTATAAAGTGTTATAGTGGATGGCATCTGGAAGTCCATGGAGCTAGAGTACCAGTGTCTCTAAAGTCTGACCTACTATAGTAGTCTTTCCAAAGTCTACACTACTATTGTTCCCTATCGGTTCCAGCTGATCAGTTCTACTCTAGTCATTCAGAGATGCTATAGTGCCCAAAAATTGTATTTAGGGGAATTGTTCCCCTAGAACCCCAAATGAGGGGTGCATTTCACCCTAAAACTCCCAACGAGCTCATCATGGATCTCAACCCATAGAGTTTCATCTTGGTGCATAGTTTGGGCTGTAAGAATTCATCCAAATCATCATCTAGAATAGACCGGGCTACATTAATCCAACACTGACATTGTTTCTATACTAGCCCATGAAATCATCACCACATCTAACACGAAACTCCAACCTATCTCTTAATCATCATCCCTTGATACCAAAATATCATTACCCCATCCCACCAAAGATACTGTAGTGACTAAAAATTAAATTTTTATTCAAAATCACTTTTGATGAAAAAGTTGGAAACCAAGAAAGTCTAGTAGGCCCCAAGTTGCTGACTAGCACCAAGGGTATAAAAATATCATATATCGGTGGCACTACCCTCAAAAATATAAATAGGATTAGGTAATCAACAAGAATCAACTCCATGAAACATATATAATAAATCAAAAAACAATCCCACAATGCATGTGTAAATAAAATTGATACTGATAAAGGTATCCAAAGTAAATACCCAAAAACAAAGTTAAATAAGAAACACAACAACTATCCAATGGTCTGATCTAGTTATGTCTATCATGGTCTAAAATTTCTCCTAGAAACCAGAAAATAATTTTATATACATTGGGTGAGAATATAGGTGTACTCAATAGGAAAACAAAAGTCTCTTGTGCACATGTTAAAAGAACATACTAATGCACCCATGAGAAAAATAGTAGAACCAAATAGTACCTACAAATGTATACTTACCAAATGTATCCACTCCATGGATCACTAACCAAATAACACATCCAAGTATAATAACATAAAATGAAGCATATCAATAAAGGGTATCATGCACCACTTTCCCATTGATTTTCCTCTCTCACACCCCAATGTTGTATGTCATGGTTCTCCCACCTATTATCAATAATACCACATCACATCACATCATTCCAAAAAACTCCTAATCCATCACTACACGTTACATCCTGCCCACATACACCTGGTTCATCATATAAAATAACCAATGTAGTTGGGTATCGTGAACATGAAGGGCATCAACCTCATTGTTTCCTCCAACCATGCACGATCCCCACCATAATCCATCCCATCGCATCTTTCCCAATGATTCTTGGGTATCACATCTCATCACATCACATGTAGATAGCATTGCTTTTGACTTTGGGCCATCATATCCCGTTCATATCACCAATTCCTGGAAGATGGTGTGGGGAAGATCGGGTAGCCATCCATCATTCCTCCCACCGAGATGTTGGGAAAACACCACCCAAATATATGTGTGTGTGTGTGTGGCTTTCGGAACATAGTTCTGGACATGGGAGGGGTGAGTAAAGAAATCAAACGAAAAATACAATATATATAATAGATACACACAAACCTGTCCTAGGGGTTTACAGCAAAGGTAATAACCAACTCACAATTTTACCTCGCTTTGATTCTTCCTATAAATTCATAAAACCCTACAATAATCCCTGAGTCACAAACCATTTTCATTTAAATAAAATTTCTATATTATCCGTTATCATCCCATTTAAATTAAAACAATCTCTTTGTTTTGTATTTCCATCACATTAGTTCTTATATTAAAATTAAACTGTTAAACCACATGACAATTCTTCTAATAATTCATTAAAAATTCCCATTGAAATCATTATCATGAATTTAATTAAATTTTTACTCAAGAAACAAGCATAAACAACCACAATCACAGCCCCACTGCACAACCCCACCACTGCCACCATCGCAACCCCACTGCAAAAATGTACTACAACAACCATCACAACCCCACACCATAATGATATGAAATCCATTTTCCCACACACACATCAAAAAAATATCCACCTACCCTGCATCACATCATTATATCCAATCTAAAACACATAAACATATTTAAAAACCTATTACAGCACATACTACAACATTCTTCAGAATATACATAGGGGAATTTATTCAATTATGATTCTTTATTTAAGGGTGTTATCACACAAGCCATAAGATCCTAGGGAATCCATTTCATTAACTAAATATACATGGGTAAAAAATTATGGTGGTGTCACAAAAAATCACACAACCTAGGAATCACAAAATATATCAAAACCACAAAAATTGGGGATACAGATGGCCATGGTATTCAGTGATACAATAGACATAGATAATCTCAATGTCACATTATCAAAAAAAATAATCATGTGAAGCATTCCCCTAACACTTTCTATTTCATTTAAATCCATTAATTATCTTTTTTAATCTAGATGAAACTATATTCCCATGATATAACACCCCACATGATATATGTAAACGAGAAACGAGGGACCCCTTCCCTAGAAGAAAGAAACTTTACACCAACTTTATGGACCAAAAATATGGGTGCACGTATAGGAGGAAACATCTTTGGGGGAACATGTACCAACTGCAACAATAAGTTCCAATGACTCCAAGGGAAGAAGGATATGGAACATATTTTTTCATGAGAAGGTAATTATAAAATAACAAAGTAGAGATATTCACCTTTTAAATATTAAATCCCCAACCAGTAGGATTATATGTGTTTCTAATTTTACATTAATGTCAAATGTTATTAAATCCACATAGTTTAAACATTTTAAACATCCTTGATCTTTTTATAAATTGAATATTTGATTAATACCCTTTGAAATATCTTTATAATCCATTAAATTAGGCATTAAAAACATTTTCCATCAAAGAAATGTGAAAATGGGGAAATATGGAAATTTTGGAAAAACGGGAAACATTATTGGCAACGACCCACCATTGGTGACCAATTATTAGTTCAAAATGAGACACCGTTGGTGATCCACTATCATTTCAAAATGATCCACCTTTAGTTCAAAATGAACCACCATTGGTGATCCACTATTATTTCAAAAGGATCCACCATTGATGGTCCACTGTTAGTTCAAAATGAGCCGTCGTTGGTGATCCACCATTAGTTCAAAATGAGCCACCATTGTTTATCCACTATTAGTTAAAAATGAGCTACCATTGGCAATCCATCATTAGTTCAACATGAGATACCATTGGTGATATACAGTTAGTTCAAAATGAGCTACCATTGGTGATCCACCATTAGGTCAAAATGATATACCATTGGTGATCCATTGGTAGTTCAAAATGATCCACTATTGGTGATCCACCATTAGTTCAAAACACCCCTAAACTTTATTCAGACACCTCAAACACCAGATTTCCTAAAAAGTAATGGGCCAGAAGGTCGGGTACATTACATGATGACTATCTTTGAATCTAGATTTCTGAAAAATGGCTCTTTTAGACTTACCTTTGACACAGTCCTTAAAAAATGGAAAGTTACTTAGTGTAACATAGGGTAAAAACCCCTTTCTTACTCAATTCCTCTAAATATTTAACACTCACATGCATGATCCTTCTATGCCAAAGCCTACTGCTGTCACTATTGGTGACATAAGTGTTTCTCAACTACTTAGTGAAATTATTTCCATTCAAGACAAACAAACCATTAACTAAGGATTCATTAAGAATAATATGATCACCCTTTGATATTTTGAAGTGAAAACTCTTAAATTTAAATTTAAATCTCTTATGATCCAAGAAACCTAATGAAATAATATTACTATAGAGATCAAAAAAACATCTCAAATATAATAAACTAAAAATGAGTGGTCTTAAAGATTTACCACAACTAATTCTCACCCATGAGACAAAATATATTGTTATTGGCTAAAATAAACTCTCCTCTACCTTCCCTTTTTGACTAAAGAAAGAGAATTCATATTTAGGGAAATATAGAAATAACACATGGAGTCTAAAACCCACTCCACATGCAACGTATCCTGGGATCTATCAACACTTCAAAACTCTCATGGCCTTGGTTTAAAAACAAATAATTATCACCAGATTCATTAAGAGACTCACTAGACTTCAACTTAGGTAATTTGGGCCTAGAATTACTTGTTTTATTGTAATTATAGTAGGTTACCACTCTCTGTTTGGATTTGGATCAATTTTTTTTAGACCAACTTCGTTTCTTTTCACCCTTCTCTAATTACCTTTATTTTCCCTAAAAACATAGAATGACCTTTAACACTCAAACCTTTGGATTTGGATTAAACCTTTTACTTTCCGTGCAACTCATGAGAAATAAAGACATATATTGCTCGTTTATGGTCAAGGAGTATTTTCCATACATCATATAATCTATAAGATGTTCATATAAACTATCTAAAGAAATTAAAATAATAATGTCTTGGACCTATTATTCAATATTAACATTGATATTAGATGTGTCTAACAATATTTTATTAAAATCATCAAGATGGTCCTAGATGGGAGTTTCAGCATGCATATTAAATGTGTATCATTTATGTTTCTTATATATATAACCTACTAATGAAGTTCTCATATATAATTCTTCTAACTTAGACCAAGTTATGGCAACATAGGTTTTATAAGCAACCTTCTGCAGAAATTTATTAGAGAAGTATAATATTAATGAGCTACTATCTTTCATTAAAATGTCAAGTAGGATATCTGAGTAGGTGGTTAGGGTATGTCCATTAGTAAACTAACATATCTGAGGTTTCTTGGGACCATGTTGTAGGTTTTTAGCATAGTAGAAGCATATGATGGATCATTCCCAACTTGGATTTTTGTCAAGATCAATTACCAATATGATATTTATACAATAATGAACATCATGATCAATGGAATTGAATCAAAGAAAATAGAAAAAGGATAAAATGCTATAACCAAGAGTAGAATCATCACATATTATATATAATTAATTTAAGGAATTAAATAATTACCTTGTGATAAATTATTTTTTCATTGAGGATTTGACAACGAATCTATGTTGTACCATCGTTGTGTTATTGAAATCAATGGAAGATTCTATCTAGGGGTGCTCCAAACATGTTCCAAAAATCTCTGAACATCAAAGTAGCAATATCTGAATGCTAGCACATAAAATCCAAATTCTTGCATTGTTATATTTTTATCTCCTTGAGAATCACTTACAAAGGATTATCCTTGATCTATATATACTCTAGAGTGGATGGTGGAGTTATATCTCTCCCCTTTCTTGTGATATTTCTTAGAGAAGGGATCTCTCAAGGGCTTTGAGAGGATTCTCCGGATTCATTGTGCACAACCAACAAATGAATTGGCTCTCCTGAAAAATAATAAAATTGGGTTTATATATCTCTACAATTAGAAATAAATAATTTAAAAAGTTCTAATAATTAATTATTTAATCCCTACGAAACCCCATGTCTATAATAATATTAAAAATATTTTTTTTCACATGTGCTAAGCTCGCAAATTAAAATTAAAATATTATTTATTCAAATAATATTCAATACATATTATTTATCACCAGACCATTAAACATAGCCTATCATTTCAAAACAATATGTATTAGGCCTTGAATAATGACCATTTATTTTATAAATAAAGATCACTTCATTATTCACCAATAAATAAATAAATATTATATTAACTAAATAGAAAATAAATATATATTAAATATTCTGCTCACAGAATATTCTTTCAAATAACTAGTGATGGAATATATGTGATAAAGAAAATAAGAATAATTATTAAACCATGTGTAAGAATAACATTTATTCAACTTGTCAAATAATAAATAATAATATATCATTTAATCAAGATTCTGGATACATTTAATGTGTGACACTCTAAGCCTATTTATCAGTGGCATTGGGCAAAGTAGCCTAAAGTCCAAGGTTAGCATCTAGCAACACACCAAGGCACCCATAGAGAAAGAATTTGATGTTGTAATGAAATAATAACTAATACAGATGCTTACTGTTTAATATAATCCCTTTATCATTATATCTCTAGTTAAGTAGGTTTCAAAATAGTGCCATCAACCTATATGCTCAATGTCTCTTTCTTTGAATTTTTAGAAATCAAAAATTCCTATTGAACACCATGACCATTAATTTATTTGGCCCATATCATTTCCATCGAGGGGCCTAAGATATCAAATTCCATTAAATAATAGAAGGGGAAAATCCTTTCTCATGTTATTCATTAATTCAATATTACATGTGACTCACCCAACGTATCATACCTCATCACAAACATATGTTGTCACGATTTTCATCAATACATCAAAGTAAATTCCTTATAATACTCACTAATAATAATCTTAAAGTCTAAGGATCAATACACGCATCTCTAAATAGGAACATACAATGAAACATATAAATGGGGATTTCATAATAGAAGGTCTTGTTCTCATAATATCCTACATTAGATATTACCAAGGTAATACACCATGAGAAGGTTCCTCAAAGTCCTATGGGTCTCCACCCTTGATATCTTATATCATTTGTATCTGTTAAATGATATCATCCGGAAATAGAACATATATTTTAAGAATACCATCATGGAACTTCTAGGATCTCATCATAGTGTGAAACTTCTATGACCTTCCAGTGTGATAGCTACTATTAAGACATTATCATATACTATGTCAAGCATAAGAACAATAATGGTGTGATAAGAAGTTTATTAATATTTAAAACCATGAATACATGTTATCATGAATTACACAGAAGTTGGTTCTAGGGAACCATCTCCATCACATGTTTTCCATCTTGTGCCCCTTGTTGGACTAATAGTGACCTCATCTTAAGTTTTCATAGATTATACCCTTCCAAACCCTTAGGATAGCCTATGAAAATGCATATAACAACCCTATGATTAAGATTTTAGACTTGGAATGATCATAAGAAGTGTATCAAAATACTCTATGATGTCCATAAGATGGGGAAAAGATACTCATTTGTTTCTTTGGTGTCTTAAAATCATTAGAAGATGAGGGAAACCTATTGATCAAGTAAACTATCATAATAGAATCACCATCTCAAAAGGACTTTGGAAAACCAGGTCAGGTAAGAATTTTATAAACCTACTCAAGAATAGTGTGGTTCATGCTTTCAACTGAATTGTTTTTTTAGGAGTATGACTCAATGATAGGTGTCTCAAAATTCCCTCATCCTCACAGAATTTAGTAAACTCATTCAACATGTATTCAAGTCCATTATCAGTCATCAAGGATTTCAATTCCTTCCAAGATTGATTTTCCCATTGTATTTCCATGTTTTAAATGCCTCAAACACATAATATTTATTTATCAATATTTAAATAAAATAATTTCTTGAAAAAATGTCTATAAAAGTGAAACAATATTAGCCTCTACTATGGGAGATAATCCTAGAAGGTCCCCACAAATCAGGGTGCACATACTTAAGTGGGTGACTGGATTTGATGCTAGATTTTTTAAAATAAACTCTTTTAGACATGCATAGGAAATGATCCTCACAAAAGGTAACGTTAGTTGGTGTATATATGGATAAAACCCCCTTTATAACTCAATCCCTCTAAATATTTAACACTCACATTACTCATCTTTATATTCCAAAGAATATTACTATTACTGTTGGTGAAATAAGTATTTACCAACCTCTTAATGTAAGTATTTCCATTCAAGACATACAACCCATTAACTAAGGATACCTTAAGAACCATATGAGAACCATTTTATATTTTGAGGAAACATATCTCAAATTTAAAATTTAAATTTCTTATAATTAAAGACACCTAATGAAATAAGATTCTTATGTGGATCTGGAACCCATCTCACATCCAATAAGAGGAAAAGAGAGTGCTCTGAGAGTTTTATCATAACTAAAATACCACCCATTAAATTATATCACATACTATTATAGAAAATAACCTCTCCTTTAGCTTCCTAGGTCATCTCATAAATATAAATCCTATTCGAGAACACATGGAAAGAACACCCGGAGTCTACAACCAACTCAACATGAAGTGTATCTTGGGACACTATCAACACTTCATCACTCTAATATATTTATTTTGAAAAGTGAGAATAATCACAAGATTATTCAAAAGGATCTTCATACTTAATCTTAGGGCATTTGGACCTAAAATGCTTAGGTTTCAAACAATGATAGTTGGTAACCTTCTCAATTTGGATTTGGACCAAGACTCCTGACACTGGATTTGATTCTTGTAGACCTTCTTATTCTTTCATTTCTTCTTCCTATGAAACTTAGAATGACCTTTAACACTCATACCCTTAGCTTCAAATTTATCATTGGTCTATCCATGCGACTGATGAGAATGATAGATAGATTTGACTTCCTCTAAGGTTAAGGAGTATTTTCCTTGCATCATAGAATTTATAATATGTTCATATGAACTATCTATGGAAATAATGTATTGGTACCAATTTGAAACATTAATATCGATATTTTATAAGTCTAAAAAGATTATATTAAAGTCACTGAGATGGTCTTGGATGAGAGTTCCAGGACGCAGCTTGAAGGTTTTTAGTTTATTTTTCTTATATAGATGACCTACCAATGAAGTTTTTATATACATTTTTTCTAACATAGACCTAATGATAGATGTATAAGTTTCAAAGGAAACATATAGTATAACTTTATCAACTAAGGATAATGTTAAAGAGATATGTTCTTTCATTGAAATATGAGGATGAACATATAATTAGGTGTTTATGGTCTTTCCATCACCACACTGACTTATATGAGGTTTATTGTGACCATAAAATCCATCTTACAGCACTTTATGTGAAAGAAACACTCAATCATATGTCTTCATAGATTAAAGTTGTTTCTACCATTGAATTTATCAATATCATACTTACTGGAAGCCATTATCATATGTTTAAAGTTCTGATACCAACTATTGAGGGGAACCTGCATGGGTATACCCTTATTCAACTCCTATAATCATGCAATGATGAAAAAATTCCTATTCGTAAAGAGTTAAAAAATGAAGGAAGAACAAGCAATGGAAATCATGCAACCAAGATAGGTGAAGAAAGAAAATAGGAAAAGAAGAACACAAGGATTTAACATGGTTTTGAAAATTTTGGTTCTACTCCATGGAAAGATCCCCTCTTATTCACACTTTTTATCAAATCTTAAAAATGAAACATAAATGAAAATGAGAGAACATAAAACAAGACAACAATAAGAATAAAACCACAATAATGGAAATAAAAATCAATAATGAGAAGAAGATCTTACTAAGAGTCATATTTACTCACTAACTTCCACACACTATATTTTATGGGATGCTACAGCGGTGTCAATAATAGACAAGAAAGATCCTCAAAATTAATAACAATATTTCTCCACCAAAACAAATAACTAGGGAGGGCTTCGATCTTCAATGGTGAGGGAATTGGTGCATCTGACAAGGAATAGTTCCTCTATCTTTGGTTAAACTCTTCCATCCCCCTATCCCTCTCTATAATAGCATCAATTTCTACTCTAGAAACCTTTACATGATTAAATATCTCCCAATATAGAAAGGTATATCATATATATGTAAGGTAATTGAGAGTTTTTGCAAAGGCTCAGTGGAATTTATAGAATGAATTGATCCCTAATAGCTCGATGAAAACAACACAACAGAAACAAAATCCTAAAAATATGACATTAAACATTGTGTAAAGTTTCTCTACCTGCTACGTCTGGGTAATATGACAAATGCGTTGAGGAAAATTGGTTGAACCCTTATTGCGTAAAGGTCACTCAACCGCTACGCAAAGGTGACATGATTGATGCATAAAGGACCATTCAAAACATGAACTATATAAAGTTCCTCAAGGAATTCATGTAAGAGTAAACCAAATAATACAATGCACATATAATAGTAAACCAGCGTCTGGTAAAACTAACACCATCACTATTAAGGGTGAAATAGAGTGACTAGAATAAAATAAATCCATGTAAAGAATAACAAGTGAATTATAATGAATATGTAAATATGGTAAACTCAAACAACAACAAAAAACATAAATTATTTTCATTTGGAATTCAATAAAGCATACTAAATTAGCACAAGAAATATATATATTTAGTGATTCAAATCCCCCAACATTGCATGTTATCATAACTCACCCATTAAAAATTTAATGGTAATATGATGGAAACCACCATATATTTTGTTTGGATGGAACAAAGAAACATTAAAAACACACACAATCCTCAGTGCTACAAGATCCCACCCCAGTAAACTTGTTCACATAGATAGATTCTTCTCTGTGGTTTCAAAGCTAGTGTTATAGTAGTTAGATCTGGTGTAAGTGCCAACTTGTTCATCAATAGTGAAGGTGGTTCTAGTATAAAGAGTATCCATCTGCATGAACGTAAAAGGAACATCACATGTACCTTTGGTTTCAATTAGATTCATCATCACCATAGTCATTGTGGGGAAAAATATTGTGGTTTTCTAACCACGAATAGATAATAATGGAAGAAGAAACTCGTATCTATTTCACAATGAATAAATATTTCAGAAATCCCTCACTACACCTCTCTTTTTGAAACATGGAGCTCTCAAGGCTCTCTAACAATGGATATGAGAGATCTATTGGCCCGAATGATCTGTTGGAAGCTCCCTTGGACCTTAAAAAGACATGGGGGGATGTTTTATGTTTAAAAAAACTCATACCAATCCCCCACCAACCATAGAATTCTCTCATGGTTTCCACCTACCATGGTGGGTGGAGTTGGTGCACTAGCCACCATTGACAACAATGGTGGGAAACTGCTGGATATATTAGTCAATTCTCCCCCTCTAGCTTTAATCCACCAAAGCATCGGAAAAGGTCTAGCTTCTACCAAGAAACAGCCTTATCAGCATATTCATCATGTTCTACTTTGTGTGGATCTTCACTAGTCGCAGTAGTTGTCAGTTCATCACTTTACATATCCAGTGATAGAAAATGTCATTGTGATTTGTCCGAGAATGGTACATGGAGTTCTTGCTCAATTCCAAAGCACTTTGACTATCAAAATGAACTCTTTACTCCTTTTGGATGAATCTGAACTCTAAGAGAATATGTTTTAACCACAATATCTTCTTTCCAGCTTCTAAAGTAGAAATGTACTCTAATTCCTTCATGGATAAATAGAAACACTATTTCATCCTTGACTACCATGATATTGATCCTCCTATAAAAGTTTATTTGTATCAAGATGTAGACTTCCTGATATCAGAATCTCTAGCCATATCTTCATATGTATATCCCTCTAAGAGAGGTTTAGCTCCCCAATAGCACAAACATATCTTTGAAGTACCCTTAAGATAACTCGGAATCCACTTGACTACATCCTAGTGTTGCTCCCCATGATTAAAGATAAATCATGTCATGATTTCCACTGCATGGGGAATGTCATATCTTGTACTCACCATGGTGTACATCAAGCTTCCAACTACTGAGGATTATGGTATCATCACATCTCCTTGATTTCTTCCTTGCATGATGAGCATGAACTCTTTCTCAACTTCAAATGGTCCGGAATAGGAATTCTCAACGTTTTGTCTTTTTCTATGTGGAAACATTTTAGATTACGTTCACCATACTTCTCCTAAGATAGACATAAAATCCTCCACTTTATGTCATGAGTGATCTGCATTCCCAAAAACTATTGAGCTACACCCAATTCCTTCATATAAAAATACTTGGATAACTCCTTCTTCAACTGGCTAATCTTCATTGCATCTTTCCCAATGATCAACATGTCATCAACAAAAAGTAAAAGAGTAACAAAGTTACAATTGTAAAATCTCCATCGTTAAACACACTGGTCCTCATGTGTCCTCTTGTATCCATGACTCACCATAAATGAGTCAAAATTCTTGTACCAATTTCCATGAACTTATTCCAATCCATGCAAGATCTTCTTTAATTTGTAGATGAGGATTTCTTTTCCAAAAACCTCAAAACCCTCATGCTGCTTTATATAGATATCCTTGGAGAGCTCACCATGAAGAAAATTGATCTTCACATCCATCTATTCAATCTTCAAGTCCGAGCTAGACAGTAATTCGAAAATGACTCGGATTGAATCCACCTTCAGCATAGGTGAAAATATCCCATCAAATTCAATTCCATTATTCTAAAAGAATCCCTTGACAACTAACTGAGCTTTATTATTGACCTCATTTTTACTGACATCCTTATTCATCCTGAACACCCATTTGTTTATTATTTCCTTCTTACCTTTGGGTAGTTCCACCAAATCGTGTGTTTGGTTCTTCTTCAAATAATCCATCTCATCCTCCATTGCATGTAGCTACTTGAGTTTGTTTGGATGAGACACTACTTCATGGTATACTTCTAGATTCACCTCATCAATCAGAAATAGGTACTCTAAATCTGAATATTTTTTTCACAAAACCCTTCCTCATGAAGATCTTTGAAGCTTTGAAATGTTGGGTTCCAGAGGCACAACATCACCTTGCTCCTATGATGGTTCTGAAACTTCTTTTGGAGAGGATTGAGTCTCACCATGCTCGATATCCTCCTCCACGGCCTCCTAGTCCACAGTTGATGAGTCTTCTTGCACCTCCTCCTCTTCACTAATAGGTGGTGATGGTATAGATGTTGGGTCATGAATTGATTCCTCGACACATTCCCTTAGAGACATTCTAGGATTTTGAATGTCCTCGATCGTCTGGTTCTCTTATAATACAACATCACTGCTTTTGATCACCTTCTTCCCCTTTGGGTCCCAAAGATTTTATCTAAACTCCTCATCACTATATCCTATGAATATGTACAAAGTAGATCTACCATATATCTTCTACTTATGCTCCATAGATACATGTAAAAATTCCATACTTCCCAATACACGAAAATGTGAGTAAGAGGGATGTTTACCAGACCACATCTTCTATGGAATCTCAAAATCTAGAAGGAACAATGGTGGTCTATTTATGAGGTAGAATTAAACATGAACAGTTTCTCCCCATAATGGTTTTGGGAGCTTATCCAAACTCATCATGCTTCTGAATTACTCTACGATGGTTATGTTCATCCTTTCTGTAACTCCATTGTGTTTTGGGGTGCACGGAACTGTCCTATCATGTCAGATGTCCCAAATTCTGAAAGAAATCAAATTGTCTGGATGTGTATTATCCTCCACTGTCTGAATGAAGACACTTCATCTTCTTTCCAGTTTCATGCTCCACCATGGCGTGGAACATCTTGAAGTAGTCCAGTATTTGGTCTTGTTTCTGTAAGAAGAACACCCACACCCTTCGAGATGAACACTATTAGAATTATAGATATTTGCAACGGGTTATTTGCGATGGGATCCCATCACAAATAAGTTTTTGCGACGGGGTCCCGTCGCAAATAGCCCGTGGCAGAAAACGGCGTCGCAAAAAATATTATTTGCGACGGGCCCATCGCAAATAAGTCTCTGATTATATACTTTATGTATATATATATATATAAACTTTTTTATGATGGGCCCATCGCAAGAAGTATTTGTGACGGGCCCGTGGTCCCATCACAAATATGTTTATAAAAAAAATTATTTAGACTATTTGCGACAGGCCCATCGTAAATACTTTTTGCGACAGGTCCCTAATCTCGTCGAAAATACTTTTAAAAAAAATTATTTAGACTATTTGCGATGGGAACCCGTCGGAAAATATCCCGTCGCAAATAATAAATAAATTTTTAAAAGAATTAATTTAATAAAATTATGATTATTGAAAAATTAATTTTAATATTATTAAAATAATTAAAATAAAAATATATTAAAATTCTCAATATTCACAAAATAATGTTAAAAAAATCATAAAATATTATTATTATTATTATTATTATTAGTAAAATAAAAAAAACATTAAAAAATAAAATACTAAAAAATATATTTAATAAAATTATGATTAATGAAATAATAATATTAATATTATTAAAATAATAAAAAAATAAAAATTATTAAAATTATTAAAATTCTCAATATTCACAAAAAAATCATAAAATATTAAAAATAAAATTGTCTAATATTTTCACCAATATAAAAGACAAAAACTGTAAATAGTTCATGTTACAACAAATGTTAAATTCAAATGTTTTTAACATAAAAAAATCAATGGGGGTCGTCTTCTGGAGGAGGTGGATAAGCTGAAGGAGATGGTAGAGGAAACTCCATCCCCAAACTACGAGTCAGACGGTGCTTGTACTCCATCTTCTCCTAACGCTGCTACTGCCATCGACGCATCTCCTCCTCGTGTTGCTGCTTCTGTTGCTGCTGCTGCTGACACATCTCTTCTTGCTGCTTCTGCAAACTCTCTATAATGTCATTCTGAGATCGTAACTACTCCTGATACTGTGAGGCAGAAGATGATGCCTCTCCATGAGCTCCTCTCGAGCTGGATACTGACATCACAACAGTACCATAATAAGTACCAGGATTCTCATAAGAGACGATACCAACTACTCGGCCCTTCTAAAAGCCATACTGAGTCGCCTGCATCCATGTCGCCTCGTCGAAATGGTGTGCACTGGTACGATCAGTCGCCTCGTCCTGAACCTCAGCCTGTGTCTGAGAGGTCGCGGCCTCATATGACTCCTTAAATTTCAATTTGAAATTAAAATTGTGAAAATATTATATGAAATTAAATTTCAAACTGAAAAAATTAAACTAACCACAATCTGACACTGTAAATCACCTCTAATCTCTCCAGTGGATGGATCACTATACATCCTCCGATAAACGTCAAAATCCATAATATCAGGATGATTGACTGCCTACAGAAATATAAAATAAAATGTTTATATTTAAAGTTATATACATTTTTTAAAAAATATACTTACCAGATGCTCTCCATGCTTACTGAATGTATGACTACCAGCTCGATGCGTCACCTCCTGTCTCCCCGGGTTCTGCTGACCCAATGAAGACCTCCTCTGAAATCCACCACCCAACCAGTGTGCACATAATCCATCCCAAACCTGAGATGAAATGTACTCTGGTCGGTGGGCTCTATACGACTCATCAAATAATGTCCCTCATACTTTCTTAATGGTCGTCCTTCTCAAATTGTGCAAAAACTGACGCAAATGCTCACACATAGCCACCTCCAATGCTGCATGGATATCGTCACGCATTCTATCCCCGAAGGGATACCATAAACCCTATAAATAATTTATAATATCAAGTTAATAATAAATTAAATTTCAAAATAAATATTATTTATTTATGTACCAGCCAATGGTTGTATATGGTGAGCTGCACATCAATGGGAATTTGTTCCCATGTGATCCATGGCTGAGAAAAATAATTGTGCAAGATAGCGCTCCCCTTTCCATCAGCTACATGCATAAAACTATGAAAAAATAAGAAATAATCAAACAATTAGTATATATATAAATAAATTAATAAAAAAGCTAACTAAAATATACAGGTTATCATACCTCCATGTGTGTGGATCAAAGCCAAGACGTGGACGTTGATGTGGCCTTATTTTTATACAGTTTTCCACATCCTTTTTATTAATTTTTAATGATTTAATTAGCTATTTTTACACTTTTTAATAAATAAATTCACTTTTGTATTTTTATAATTAAATTTGTGAAATGTTCATTTTTTATAACAATTTAGGTAATTATGGACCTTAAAATAATCTATTTATTCTTTATGTGTTTTTAATATAACTAATTTTAAATTTGTCTACTTAATCATTATGTGTTTATTTTTAATAATTATTGAGTTTCATAAATAATTTAATTTTAATTTTAAAAGTTTACTCATCTGGTAACTTAGCTACCGCTTTTCAGACTACTGGTATCTAAGCTACTGATAGCATGGTTACATTTTCTCTACCGGTAGCCAGGTTACCGGTACTGTCTAACGGTGACCTATTTTTTTCTTGCTTACCGGTTGCCTATTTTTAGATGTATCAGTGACCTTTATCATCATTACTCATTCCTACTGGTAGCTCTTATTTAACTATAATGGTTGCCTTTAATTTCGATCGGTGATCCCTCTAATTTTATCAGTAGCGGTGAGTATTTAGTTTGGTTAAGTTAATTCTTCTTGTCTTTTTAATAAGTTTTATTTTATTATTCCCAAGTATTTAATTTACATAATCCTTTTTAATTAACTTAGACTTTGTTTGAATAATTAATCTTTTAACTTAGTTACTTTAGAATAGGTTAACTTTATTATTTAATTAGTTTGGTCATCCTGCGAAGCACTTAAGTATATAATATGTGTTTTTAAATAAAATAAAATTGTTCGTCCTTAATTTTGTTAGTTCAATTAGTTAATTAATTAATTAATTAATAGTTTTTAAACAATAATTATGTTATTTTATGTATGCAGATTAATTATTAAGTCACCAAATTTTCTTTTAGTCTACCAGTGAGGTAGAAGAGCGTTAGGGGTGACTAATAGGGGTCACTGTTGCTTTCCATTTTTATTTGCTGCTACTTTGTAATTTTCATGTTTAGTTATTTTTATTTAAGTCTTATTAAGTTAGTTTAAAAATTATTCAGTTTTTAATTTTAGTTTTGTTAATTAATAACATTAATGATATAAAGGTTAATTAAAAAAACCTATTTAAATTTTATGATGTTTAGTTTCTTATAATTAATTATTTTCAATCTTTGTTTTAATTAACTTAAAGTTTTAATTTTATGTTTAATTTTTGTGTTTATTTTTGGAATGTCACTGTTAATATCGGTGACCATCTCATAGTTTTCACCTTATCAGTAATCTCTTTAATTTTTATTTTATATCTGTGACCTTCCACACCGTAGCTTCCCTTTAATTTTTTATTCTATCGGTAGCTGCTACCCTTGCCTCTATCAGTAGCTCTTTCTCTCTTCCCACCTCAATGATGCATCCTTTCCTCACTGATAGGCTATTATTTTTTCTTTCTCACCATTACAGCTATCGATACCTCACCGATATATCAACCTCACTGATGTACATTCTATTCCCTCACCATTGTCAATTTATCCTCACATTTTCCCCTTCTTTCACACTGCTCTTCCCATGCACTTCACCATTCACCCTCTCCAAATCACCCTCGTTTTTCCTATCCTCACCCATACAACCTTTTCATTTTCTCACCATTAGCCCATTTTACTCTTTCCCTCTATCAGTAGCTCCCTCACTGATGATACATCTTCAACCTCGCTGATACCACCACTGAAAGGAGAAGAGAAAGTCGTGCACGGTTGAGTCGAGGATGTTCTGTGGAGATTCGAAGCCAGCGGTTGCTGCTGTGTCGACCAATGCTGGAGAGTAACCACTGCTTTTGGAGGAGGTGAGTCACTGCAGAAAGTGTGTGTCTCTACTAGAGGAGTATGTGGTGATGATGCTGCAAGAGTGAGCCGATGCGCTATTGTTGATGCTGGATTAGCACCAACCGAGACTTGAGTCAATGTCATTGCTGTGTGAGGAAAATCAGGGACCAGAGACTGAGCTTAGAGGTTGAGTCACTGCACCATGCTGGTTGAGGCCGAGAGCAGTGCTGGAGTGAGGAACCGCCGGATCGCTGTTGTCCGAGGGCTGCGCCGGAGCCACGGGATGTTGTGTGCCACTGTTGTTGAATCCTGAAGTGGTCGTACCACATGTCGTGCTGGTTGGAGTCAGCCGCCGCTAGAAGTGCTCCGCACTGCAGTCTTCATGAAGCCTCCCCACCTGATGCTGCCACACCGCTGTTGTGCAAAGGGGAAGTCGTGTCGTACCGCCACCTTGCGCCAAGTTTAGGGGAAACCCTTCCTCACTTGCTACGCTATGAGGAAAGTCAGAAGAAGGGGAGATAAAAAAATGAATAAAAAATTAAATAATAAAAGTAATAATTAAAGTAAAGTAAAAAATAAAAATAATAAAATAAAGGATAAAGTAAAAGTGAACTATTAAAAGTCAATTGAATTTAATACAATTTTTAAAAGTAATTAATTAAAACAAATATAATATTAATAAATAGATAAATTATAAATTAAAATACAAAATTAAATTAATAATAATTGTTAATAATAAATTAAATAACCATTAACAGTAAAAATTTATAATTAATAATAATTATAAACATACTATAAAATATACTTATTAATTTAAATATACTTAAAACTTAAGTAATAATTCTAATTACAATATTAAAATAAAATAAATAATAAATTAATCGAGCAGTTTTCTTTAATATTAATAACTAAATTATTAATACAATCTAAAATATCATCTTAATTAATTAATTAATTATTTTCTTAATAACTTAGTTTAAATAATTGATAAAATTAATAACTTAGTATTTATATTTATTAACCTAATTAAAATAATATATTTTTAATTAAATTATGTTTTACCATAGTAATATTTAGTGGATAATTGTATAAATAATATAAAAGTAAAAAAATTATCAATTTACTTTAGTTAACTATTAACGAGTTAAAATAACACTTAACTTTAAAATTAACCATTTTTCATTCTTTATGTTCGTTTTATTTATTTTTCTTTTCTATCTTTGCAGGTTCATTCAAGATTCAAGTTTACATCCAGATTCACTTAACTGACTCACCCAGAGTTAGTTATGAGAGAAAGTCTAGCATGACGTGCTTGTCGTGAAAATAATGCACCATTTACAGTACGTGGGTGAAGAAATTTTTGAAATCGGTGGAAGACGTGTGGTGACATGTAGTAGTTAACAGTTGATATATAAAGAAGAGCAAGTATAAAAATTAAGGGGGGGATTCATTTACTTGGAGACACACATATTCCATGAACACACCAGTCTGGGAGCAGAGCAGAGTACCTGGAGCACTTCTTGGAGAACCATCCTCTTGAGATTTGAGGTCTAGGAGTAGCATTTCATGCGAGCAGAGGGAGTTTTCTTCCTCTATTTTCTTTTAAATCTCTCCCTCTATAATTGAATTAAATTTTTATTCAAGTCAGTGATAATGAACAGTATATTAGTTCACTAATTTTTTAGTTCGGGGAGTGTTCTTGATCTACTGGTGATCATTTACATCCTTTTCATTAGTTATTTTCTTCTGTGATTGGATTTGATTGGCGAGATCGATTCTAATAAAAAATATCTACCTCGTACCACAAGCACTGAATTTTCAAAACTCTATAATTATTCGGCGAGTTTGATTATGGAACCATATTTTAAGTAAACAAATCATAATGAAAACTTCAGTACTTACGGCAAGTTTGTACTGTTGTTCTTTTTAATTCATCTTTCTGAAGTAGTACTTCTTTGGAGTGACGAACTCTAAGTTGTCCAATTTCCGCGACTTAACTCCTGGAGAGGGAATTAAGTTACTTTTATGCAGTGGTACAATGTAGTAATTTTACATGAATAGGAGAAACAATTTAATCCAATAGACTAGAGTAATCGCCGAGCGCTCATCTCTGTTGTCTTTTATCAGCATTTTATTTTCTTTGTTACATCTTTATCTTAGTTGTTCTCTATTTTAGTAAGGTTAGTAAAAAATTTACAAGATATGTGTAGTTGTACATTTCAGTTTATAAAAACATAAAAAAATATTAAAAAATAAAAAAAAATAGAAAAACCACTCCGCTGCTGACAACAGTGGGGTCTTCGGTAAGTTTTTTTTAGAGAGTAGTGGCCAAATTACCTTCCATGTGGGTTAGACCCTGCTTGCCACATATACTGTATTTAGTAAGATATAAATTTTTAAACTTTGACCGACTTCAACGATAGTTCAGGTCAGGTTTTTTTTACCGTTTATAGGGAATGCACGATCCATTACTCAAAAAAAAACATTTAAAAACACATATATTAAAATCTTTAAAAAAATTGAAAAATTTGAAAAATTGTAAAAAAAAACAAAATGTGTTACATCATTTTGAACTGTCACTGCTGATACTATTTACCGCTGTTTTCATGAGAACAAGAACTTCTGGTGCTAGATTAGAGCCCCTAAACCCTGAATTAGACAAACATCTCACTGCTCTAAGAAAAAAGAACAAAATTGAAATGGAAAACATAGATAATAGAGTTCCTGTACCTCAGGACTACCAAAACCATCCGGAAGTC
Organism: Viscum album; assembly: GCA_963277665.1. NCBI lineage: Eukaryota > Viridiplantae > Streptophyta > Magnoliopsida > Santalales > Viscaceae > Viscum > Viscum album. The sequence goes on along the minus strand of OY728145.1, from coordinate 1,075,742,269 downwards.
TTAGAACATGAAAGGCCTTGGATAAGGGAGTCCCAACTCCCACAAGTTTCAAGAAACCCATCATCGATCAGATTAAGTCCTAGGTCCTGAAACTATGAATTTAAAATAGTCACATATTTCTCTGCTGCCTGCTTTTAATGGGCTCTCTAATGAGGACTCACTTTCCTACATTAGAGATTTCTATAATACTGTGCAGCAAATTCTCTTATTAGGACTAAGAGAAAATGAGCTAAGGATGAGAGTTTTCCCCTTTTTCCTTAAATGGAATGCTAGTAATTGGTTTTTAAGTTTAGATGAATTTTTTTTTGAGAATTGGGATCAAGTTTACAACTCATTCATTAAGAAATTTTATCCCCAAATATTAAAAAGAGAACTGAGAACTAAGATCACTAGGTTTTACCAAGAGGATAGAGAAGATTTTCATGAATCTTGGGATAGATTTAGGGACCTGCTTAGTCAGTGTACACATCATCAACTCCCATCTCATCTCCTCATGGATACCTTCTATGAAGGGTTGTCCTCCTATGGTCAGAATTTAGTGGATCAAGCTGTAGGGGGTAGTTACAATGATAAAATAGATGATGAGATGAGACAAATGTTTAGAAATCTGGCCCTTAATTCTCAACATAAAAATTCAAGAAGAATGAGAGTGAATATAAGTGATAATACTAGTTCTGGAATAGATACTCAAAGTCAACTGGCTGAAATCACCAACCAAATTCAAACATTAATGAACCAGAATTCAAAAAAAACTGTTAACCAAGTTGAAAACCAGAATCAGTATCAATTTCTTAGGCAATATTGCACACAATGTGCTGTGTTTGGTGTAACTCCCCGACCCCTGTTACCCAGAGTCAGTGCATTATTACATAACATTGGCATGATCACAAGAAATATCAAGTCTCGAAAGACCGATTAGTTTAGTAGCCTTGGAAACACTAGATACATTCATAAAGTTTTACTTTAAATAAAAAAAATCTTGTCTTTATATCCCCTCATACTATCCCTGCAGGTCATTCATAAATTACTTCTTCATAATCATGGGAAAAATAAAGAAAATTGAAAGGGGTGAGCTCAGATGCTCAGTAAGGATAACAATATAGCAGAAGCTTTCATAGATAAGCATAAACACTTAAGGCAATTTATAACTAAAACAAAATCATTTTAAACTTGATCTCCAGCATGAAATGGAAAAGATAAAATGAAATAATTCCATTTACTTATTCACATGGATATTATAATAGTCGAATGATCACATGCAATATCAATAACCACTTTCATAATGATGGAATTCATAATGCCAGACTATCATAACCACATAGCCAAGGCCTCATGCCTAGACTAGAAATAAGATTTTGCCAAGGCCTTGTGCCAAGACACTAGTTTGTCTCATGAGACCTACTGATGCACCGAGGAGCTATAGCAGGCTCCACCCGTAACTTATTAAGTCCAATGCATTCCTCATATGAATAGGTTTAAACATAACATAAACATTCATGTTAAAACTGGCATATGAAATGTCAATACTTTAACCACAAACCATTAATGGTATAAAAATAGTACATCCACAGTCAAACATAACTCATTCGATACAATATGGAAGAATTTTCTGTATCACATTAACCTCAATCAAGAATAATTAAATAATTGTCAAAGTATTAAGAGAAATATCCCTCTTTTCTTGAAAACATTTAAAAGTCACACTATTTGTCAAGAAGCCATTTAAAAATTGATTTTTGAATCAAAGTGTCCCATTCCACTTTGAAACTTCTAAAAGGAGTTTTAATTTTAAAACTTTAATGTCCATATAAATAAATTCTTAAAACCATTTTTAAAACATGGACATTAATGAGCAAGATTTAGATGAATAAGTCTTCAAAACACTTAAAAATGTATTTTAGATAGAGTTTCTAACCAAAAGAGAGACACTTGACTACAAATATTTGAGGTAATCAAAACTTTATAATATCATGGGAATAAAGGGATTCATGATATACTATGTCAAAGTACATTATATAAACCACATAAAAGTGATTTGGTGTATAACAAAAAATAAGTCTCAATGGAATTTAAGTTGAGATGAAATCTCTCATAAAGGCCGTATCCTTTGGTTAAGGATAAATAAACGACATAGTTATGTGTTAAAAATATAAATACACTAAATATGATTGGATATTCAGTGTAAAACAATCAAAGGATATTCACACATAATCTTGTAAAAACAACACCAATGAATTGGATGTTTAACTCAACAAATGGAGAATGAGTTAAAATTACTCTTATCAAATTCATATCGATGACATGAGAAATTATCAATGGAGTGATTATGTGTATCAAAAGTATATCCACAGAAAAGGGGAGTGGAAATTATGACATAAGCAAATGAATAGTTATTCCACACATAATCTCGGAGTAAAATAATCAATGAAGTTTGAGTAAAGCCGAATAAATGGAAATTGAAATTTTGAATTCCCTTATCGATTAGGTAACATACGAAACATACACCCTTGAAAGAAGGATCATACAATGATGATTTAAATACCCATAAATTAAAGTATATTACACAATGAATACAATCATGGGCAGTACACATACACCACATGCTATAATTAAGTGGTGAACAATTGAATTCTCATGAAATTAAGAGTGAGTTAAGAAACCCCTTACCTTGTACTTTTCCTTGGTTGGGGGGTAAGTTAAACTCCTGTATAATGGTGAAACAATTGTTATTAAATTATACAAGAATCATTTATATTAATATGATATCATATATGATCTTTTAACTATCAAAAGATTGATACTTGTTTTTGTTCGGTTTAATTGTGAAATTATGTCCAGTGACCAAAATTGTATTAAATGGTAAAAATATATTTTAAATATACTTTAAAACCACTCAAATTCATAATTTATAAATAGAAATTATTTCTTTTAAAAAAGTTTTTTTAAATTAAAATTTAGTAATTTTCACTATTCATCAAAATATAAGTGTTATCTAAAAAGTTCCAAAATTTCACCCTATGATAAATTTGATATTCTGAATCCAAAAATGATGTCCATTTTGAGAGATAGAATTTATAAAATTTAAAATATTAGGTATTACTATTCATAACGGCTAGTTTGATTGGTTGTGGTGTGTTAGAATCTCGAAGTTGCGTACAATGCACGCCATTGCATTATTTGAAGGGAAACATACCGTGGAAGCTTGGGGTGTTACATTATCCCCTCCTTCAATAAATTACGTCCTCGTAATTTTTAAAATTGTGCTTGAGAATATAATGGAAAGTCCCACATCGGAAAAAGAGTCAATAAAACTATCACTTTAAAAGAAAGAAAGAGAGGTATGAAGGTCAACCAAGATAACCCATACTCAGATTCCATATAGGAAAACATGGATATGGATGATAAAAAAGTTTCAATTTCTGATGGAGAGGGATAGAGGTCATGATCAGGAGAAAGTTAACAATAAGAAAAACACAAACTTGTGTTGGAAAAAATGGCCATTAGTCTCCTAGTAGGAAAGTAAACGGACAACATTTTTGTTTTAAGTTACAGTACATAAGGATGAGGAATTCATTTATGATATTGACTAAGAATATAAGGATATATACTTACATTTTAAGTAGATTTTCTTTCTTTAATAAATTTCCACCACTAACTAATTTTTTTTAAACGATGAGTATTCAAGAAGACTTGGTCACACTGGAAGAGCTAGAATAAACTTCTATAGAATCACATGATCCATGCATGATGAACTATATATTTAAATTGTCTTTAGAGATTAATCAAAACCAAAATGGTTAGTACAAGATCTAATGATCCCCCAAAAGTATATTCCTTGAGAGAAATAAACACTAATCTTAATTTCCAAAATTAAACCAACAATACCCCAAAGTTAAATAAATACCATTCAATAATCAATTTTCGTTAAAATCCTTCAATATAATCAAAACTAATATTGAAAACCAAAACTTATTAAGAATGTAGTCTTCCACATTAAATTGTATCTCCAAATGACATTAATTACTCTTAATGTCACATACTTAAAAGTAATTAACCTAATCATTTCCATAAATAACCCAAATCATTATAAATCCACAATAAAAACATAGATAAAAATCAACCATTACTCCTCAAATGAAATCCCATACTATTCTATTTTCCTTGGGCATATAGTGTTCACACCAAAGCGAACAACTCCCAAAATAACATTTATCACTTAATCACCAAATCCTTTTCCAATACTAAGGGTATTCATTTGATAAGACATAAGATCCCAAATCAAATTATTATTGACCAATAAAATTATTTAACTAAAAATAATAGTCACACTAACCAGGGACTTCACGTAGTCCAGTGGTAGGCGATAAATCTCAATCGCACTTTGGTTGTGGGTTCGATTCCCATAGCTTTATCCGACACGATGGGTTGTCACACGGTCTACGTGTTGTCCTTTTTCAAAAACTATATTTTATAACATTACCAAAATGAGATAAATCCCTCAAAATAACCATAACATAATTTAACCACAAATGTTACCTCATACCTTTCATTTTCATCCCAAATTATAATAATTTGTAATTGCCTCAAACCCAATGATCATATAAAACCAAATGGTTATTTATAACTATATCCACAAGAGAAAAGATAGTTCTTCCATAAATATCATTCTCACATGGAAAATGTTAGGGTTACAAATACAAGAGAAAATTATTCCATAGTAAACCCTTCAACAAGGATCACTAATAATTTTTAAACATTTATCCAACCATTTATTTCCACATAGCTTCTTCTCTAACCAAGAAAATATCATATAGAATAGGACATTCACTCTGGTAATGGCCAGGTCCCCTACATTTACGGAAAATGACTGTAAATGGATTCTTGGGACCATTTTTATCTTCTTCCATATTATTCTTCATTTTTCTTCGGCAATTCTTCACTTTATGTCCTTCCTTCCCGCACGTAAATAATTTCTTTGTCCCATTGAGACACTTTCCTGGGTGTCTCCTTCCACATTTCCTGCATAATGGAAATTGAGGATTTCTTTCTCCGTGGTCTCCACTACTAGAGCTCTTATCATTCATGACCTTTCTCTTCTTTGTTGAGTCCGGTAATTGGTTAATATATATATATATATATATTATTGATCATATTTTTGGAAAATTGATTTGGCATAAAGATGATATCTTTTACGCCTATCAACATTCCATTTTCTGCTCATTTCCACCACCGTTACCACCTTGTACATCATTCTCAAAGTCACTATGACTTCCTTGGAATCCAGCCATTGACTAAAACCAGAAAGCATTGTGTGATTAATAGTAGTCATACAATCATTTAGAGATTAACATGTCACCATATTCTCAATTTGAAACACATTAGGATTAACCAAGGTCATTTACTCTCATCTTATATATATAATACTTTAAATCGGTTTGTAAAGAAAATGTAAATTATCTTAAGCATATCCCCTGGGAGTGTCGTAACCAAGAGTGAAGCAAGGCCTGTTGTCATGCACCAGTTCCCATTCGAGTCTAGCTCAAATCAGTGTTTTCGGGTTTTACCCCTAGGTACATCTGTGCCAAAGCCGCCTCTACCTGCTCGTATCCAGACAAGGATGTATTTCTCGGAAAACTCACAAAATCTCTACGATCCCAAAATTCTAGGATGTTCTTCTATACTAATCCTCAAAGTTCATCTTAGGTCTACGTGCTCTAATCAGAGTTTATCTAAATATAGCTTCCAAGGATTGTACTAAACTTCCTCTGATACCAACTGTAACGCCCTGACCCCAGTTACCTAGAGTTGGTTCATTATTACATAACATTGGTATGATCATATGAAAGATCAAGTCTCGAAAGACCGATTAGTTTAGTAGCCTTGGAAACACTAGATACATTCTTAAAGTTTTACATTACATCAAAAAAAACATCTTGTCTTCATATCCCCTCATACTATCCCTGCAGGTCATTCATAAATTACTTCTTCATAATCCTGGAAAAAATAAAAAAATTGAAAGGGGTGAGCTCAGATGCTCAGTAAGGATAACATTATAGCAGAATCATTCATAGATAAGCATAAACACTTAAGGCAATTTATAACTAAAACAAAAGCCTTTTAAACTTGATCTTCAGCATAAAATGGCAAAGATAAAATGAAATAATTCCATTTACTTATTCACATGGATATTCTACTAGTCAAATGATCACATGCAATATCAATAACCACTTTCATAATGATGGAATGCATAATGATAGACTATCATAACCACATATCCAAGGCCTCGTGCCAAGACTACAAATAAGATTTTTCCATGGCCTTGTGCCAAGACACTAGTTTGTCTCATGAGACCTACCGATGCACCGAGGAGCTATAGCGGGCTCCACCCATCACTTATTAAGTCCAATGCATTCCTTATATGAATAGGTTTAAAAATAACATAAACATTCGTATTAAAACTAGCATACAAAATGTCAATACTTTAACCACAAACCATGAATGGTATAAAAATAGCACATCCACAGTCAAACATAACTCATTCGATACAATATGAAAGATTTTATTGTATCACATTAACCTCAATCATTAATAATTAAATAATCATCAAACTATTAAGAGAAATATCCCTCTTTTCTTGAAAACATTTAAAAGTCACACTATTTTTCAAGAAGCCATTTAAAAATAGATTTTTGAATCAAAGTGTCCCATACCACTTTGAAACTTTTAAAAGGAGTTTTAATTTTAAAACTTTAATGTCCATATAAATAAATTCTTAAAACCATTTTTAAAAAATGGACATTAATGAGAAAGATTTAGATGAGTAAGTCTTCAAAACACTTAAAAATGTATTTTAGTTAGAGTTTCTAACCAAAAGAGAGATACTTGACTAAAAATAATTGAGGTAATCAAAAATTTATAATATCATGAGAATAAAGGGATTCATGATATACTATGTCAAAGTACATTATATACAGCACATAAAAGTGATTTGGTGTATAACAACAAAGAAGTCTCAATGGAATTTAAGTTGAGATGAAATCTCTCATAAAGGTCGTATCCTTAGGTTAAGGATAAATCAACGACATAGTTATGTGTGAAAAATATAAATACACTATATATGATTGGATATTCAGTGTAAAACAATCAAAGGATATTCACACATAATCTTGTAAAAACAAAACCAATGAATTGGATGTTTAACTCAACAAATGGAGAATGATTTAAAATTACTCTTATCAAATTCATATCGATGACTTGAGAAATTATCAATGGAGTGATTATGTGTATCAAAAGTATATCCACAGAAAAGGGGAGTGGAAATTATGACATAAGCAAATGAATAGTTATTCCACACATAATCTCAGAGTAAAATAATCAATGAAGTTTGCGTAAAGCTGAATAAATGTAAATTGAAATTTCAAATTCCCTTATCGATTAGGTAACATAAGAAACATACACCCATGAAAGAAGGATCAAACAATGATGATGTAAATAACCATAAATTAAAGTATATTACACAATAAATACAATCATGGGCAGTACACATACACCACATGCAATAATTAAGTGGTGAACAATGGAATTCTCACGAAATTAGGAGTGAGTTAAGAAACCCCTTACCTTGTACTTTTCCTTGGTTGGGGGTAGGTTAACCTCCTTTATAATGGTGAAATAATTGTTATTTAATTATACAAGAATCATATATATTAATATGATATCATATATGATCTTTTAACATTGCTTTGTTAATAATATCTTAGTATTATCGTCGTTTCGGGTGTTAACTTACTCGTTTTCTTTTATATGTTTTGTTACATAAGACATGTTTTTCATGGATAGGTTGTATCTTATTCATATTAATAATGATATCAAGTCCTTAAAAATTATTTTTAAATCATCAAATGATTATTATATTTGAATGGATACGATGGAGAATGAATCTCATCACATTCGTGGAGACGGTAGTCCGTACGTACGCACGAGCGACAATATCATTCTTTTGATATTAAAATAATATATAATTGGATATTATACCATATATACAGAATCATTATCATGTTATATTTATTATTTACATGAGTTACACATCATTATTATACCCATCCATATAATAATATATTGAATAACAATTACACCATGACGTGGAGACGGTAAGCCGTACGTACGCACGTATGGTGACATGTTATTCAAAGAATGGATAGAATACTGAATATGGTTTTACCATATTTATAATAACATAACAATATATATATGATACTGGAGTTATTATTTTAGAATGGTAACAACAAAGGAAGAAGAAGTGGAAGAATAAAGGAACTTGGAAAAGGGTGGTGAAATCATTACCTCTTCTTCAGGTTCTTCCTTTTGATTTGATCAAAAGGGCTCTTAGGGTGGCTTTCTGACTAAAGTAAGGCCTCTAGGATGAATTAATGGATGTTGATAGAGTATTTGGGCAGAGTTTTTCTGAACCAAAAGGCTCTGAAGGTGTGAAGAAATCAGAAAGAGGAGTGCCCGTTTATAAGAGGGGTGAGGGAACCTTTGGAAAAGCTAAAAATATTAATTTATAATAAATTCATATTCGGTTTCTAATGGCTCCAAAGTTTATTATTCAAAGTTTAAGGTTGGTATTGGTCTAAAACCATTCAACCAATAGAATTTAGACAGGTTTGGGTCACTATATTAACCTTATCTTTTAGTTTTAACTCTTAGTTAATTAGTTTGACATTTACCATGTCACTTTGTATTTTTATATTATATAGTTAATAAACTTACTATATACATCCAAGAGACCCCCAAGTGGTCCATTAATGATATAACTATCATGATATAAGTCTCTTGGCCGAACCTTAGATGTTTAGGAATTTAATATAATATTTTCTTTAAAAACTCTTTTATGTGAATTTTGACACTATTCAATAGTTGATTTTTATGAAACTCATAACAGAATGATTACTTAGAAAAAAGTCAATTAAATAAATCTTAATATGTCATATTATCCTAGAAAATTAGTTTAATTCATTAAAAGCATAAATTTATGTTTATTTGGGTATTTATAATATCAATTATTTTAATTTTTCACTATTATGGTATTTACTGCATCATCATTGTGTCATAAATAAATTAAATTATTTAATGTCTAAAAATTATAAATAAAATATCATTATGTAGTAAATCTTTTTATATTTCTAATGAATATTTATAGTTGAAAATACAACATATATAACCCTATGTAAAAATTGTTTTTTTAAAGGATATATGCTTGTGTCATTTTTGTATTCATTTTAACTTAATTAAAATAAAGTGTCCCTATCACTTACAAGTGGTACCATGAGGTCCCAAAATCGACCCAAAGATGCCTATGGTCGAACATGTATCATCGAATAAGGTTAGGACACGTTTTAGGGTAATTTTTTATTATTATATTATTATTTTTTAACCCTTATTTACCGGATTTACCCTTTAACCATGGTAAATAAAATATTTTTCGAAGTAATTATTCCAAAATGTCTAAAAATAAAAGTTACCTATTTACACAATTTGAACATCCTAATTCTAAATATGGAATCCATTTTTCCAAATTCAAAACACAGAAGTGGCAGAAATTAATTTAAAATTAATTCCCGCTGTCAAAACAAAGAACGTGTTTTTAAGATATAATAACTGTCAAAAGATTGATACTTGTTTATGTTCGGTTTAATTGTGAAATTATTTCCAATGACCAAAATTGTATTAAATGGTAAAAATATATTCTAAATATACTTTAAAACCATTAAAATTCATAATTTATCAATATAAATTATTTCGATTAAAAAAGTTGTTTTTAATTAAAATTTAGTAATTTTCACTATTCATCAAAATATAAGTGTTATCTGAAAAGTTCCAAAATTTCACCCTATGATAAATTCGATATTATGAATCCAAAAATAAAGTCCATTTTGAGATATAGAATTTATAAAATTTCAAAAAGTAGGTATTACTATTCATAATGGCTAGTTTGATTGGTTGTGGTGTGTTAGAATCTCGAAGTTGCATACAATGCACGCCATTGCATTATTCGAAGGGAAACGTACCGTGGAAGCTTGGGGTTTTACATTTGGGAACTATGAAAATTTTGGTCCTAATGTTGATTTAACTGCCCAACAATCTGAAAATTTAAACTTTGTCAATTATGGTCCTAGGATGCCTCCAAAAGAAGATCCATTCTCAAATAATTACAACCAAGGCTATAGGAACCATCCAAATTTATCATGGAAGGATCATGGAATTATTAAGAAAACAAATTCCCCTAATTATCAGAACCAACCAAGACTGAACTTTCAAAATCAACAAAGGGGGGAGTCTTCAAACGCTCAAGGAAATAATCATAATTAAATGTCTTCTAAACTGGATCAAATCTTGAATAAGATTAATTAAGAAGAGGAAAATTTCATGGATCAATTTAATAACCATCAAAATAAATATGTGTCAGACAAAATGAAAAATGATATGAGAATACAGAATATGGAAACACAGCTACACCAATTAGCTAGAGATTTGAATTCTAGGGATAAAGGTAGGTTGCCTAGTACAACTAAACTTAACCCTAGAGAGAATGCCACAGCTGTTGTCACTAGAATTGGGCTGAATACTCAGACTATTGTTGAAAAAGAAACTAAAAATTCTCAAAATGAAAATCTGCTTCATCCCGGAAATAAAAATCTTCTTTGCACACATGATAGAAATTCACAGAAAAATGTTGAAAATGATGAGAAACTGAGTCTGTCTCCTGAAACTCAAGATGAAACTTCTCTTAAAAATAAAAAGAATAAAGGAAAAGAAAAAGTTGAGGAAGAGGTGAGGGATTTTTATACAATTCATAGAAATTTTGGCCCACCCATCCCTTTTCCAGAGAAGCTGAAACCTCAATGTTACACCAGGGCTGAACTTCTTCACTTCCTTGGTCTTCATTCCAAGCTACAAGTGAACATCCCATTTATTCAAGCCTTAATTCAAGTCCCATCTTATCTGAAATCCTTAAAGAAAATTGTTTCAAACAAAAATACCCTTGAAGAATTTTCTACCTACAACCTCACTGAAGAGTGTTGTTCTATGCTTCAAATGAAAATCCCACCAAAATTGAAAGACCCTGGTAGCTTTGTCATCCCTTGTCCTCTAGGAAATTCTGGTCAGCTGAACTGTCTATGTGATCTAGGTGCTAGCATTAACCTGATCCCATACTCACTATTTTGACAGTTGAGGTTGGGTGACCTTCAACCCACCACAGTCATACTACAATTATCTGATAAATCTTTCACTCATCCTGTGGGTAGGGTAGATGACTTTCTAGTTGGAGTTGGGAAGTTTTTTCTGCCTGCTGACTTTCTTGTCTTAGATATAGAGTGTGATCAAGAGGTACCTATCATCCTAGGTAGGCCCTTCTTGGCCACAGGTGGTGCTGTTATTGATATTTCATAGGTTCAGCTGATATTCAAAATTGGATAACATGAATAAGAGGTCGACATTTTTAAAAATATTATGGAACCAACATATTCTTAAAACTGCTCAAAACTAGAGTTCCTTGATGCTGAATGTTCTTATAAAGATCAACTTGAACACAATGAAGTATTTGAAAATCAATCCTCTATTAAAGAAAACATTTATGAAGCTGAAAATCCCGTTGAATCTGTTTTAGAAACTGAAAATTCTGTTATAACACCAAAAATGGAAAATTTTCCAGAACTAGACAACTGTCCAATTTTTACTGTAGGAGAGTACTCTGTTTCAAAACATAGGAGATTTCTGAGTGAAATTGAGGGTGTTTCTATTAGAACTAACACTTATGATAACCTTGATATTACTGAGGAAGAAATTTTGAGATAGTTTGATGATTCTAACTTGATAAACCTGCTAAAATCTGATCTGGAAAGTCTGGATAGCATACTGCCCACCTTGGACAAGGAGCACTGTTATTCCTGAATCTGAACTTGAAATTGAAAATCTGTCATCTTTAAATACTCCTTACAAGAAATATGTTGAATATCTTGGACCTCTCAGGCCTAAGAGTCTTCCTTCGAGTGTAGAACCACATGTTCTTGAACTGAAGCCAATCCCTTCTCATCTTAAATATTCATTTTTGTGTGAGAACTCCACTTTTCCTATAACAATTTCTGCTGAATTGAATGAAAACCAAGAACAAATATTGTTGAATGTGTTGAAAAAATTTAAATCTGCTATAGGCTGGACAATAGATGATATCAAGGGTATTAGTCCCTCATTCTATATGCACAAGATTCCTATGGAGCCTGACCATAAGCCTAGGGTGGAATGTCAAATAAGATTAAATCCAAACATGAAAGAAGTCGTGATAGAAGTAGTGATCAAGCTGCTGGACACTGAAATGATTTATCCCATTTATGATAGTGCTTGGGTCAGCCCTGTCCAGGTTGTCCCCAAGAAGGGAGGTTTCACTGTAGTTAAAAATAAAAATAATGAAGAAGTCCAAGTTAAGAAATCGACAAAATGGAGAGTCTGTATAGATTATAGGAAGATTAATGCAGCCACTAGGAAGGACCATTTTACAATGCCCTTCTTGGATCAAATGATTGAGAGGCTTGCTGGAAATGAATTCTTCTATTTTCTAGATTGTTATTCTGGTTACAACCAGATACTTGTTTCTCCAAGGGACCAGGAGAAGGCCACTTTAACATGCCCCTTTGGAACATTTACCTATAGGCGGATTCCCTTTGGGTTGTGTAGAAATCCAGCCACCTTTCAAAGGTTTATGATGGATATATTTTCTAGCATGATTGATAGAATCATTTAGGTTTTCATGGACGACTTTTCCATTGTGGGTAGTACTTTTGATACTTGTCTTGAAAATATTGAGTTAGTCTTGGAGAGACGCATTGAAACCAACCTTGTTCTTAATTGGGAAAAATTTCAATTCATGGTTATTGAAGGTATTGTGCTTGGTCATAAGGTTTCCAAAAGTGGTTTAGAAGTTGATAGTGCTAAGATTGATGTTATTCAAAAAGTTCAACTTCTTGTTAATGTTAAGGGTGTTAGAAGTTTTCTTGGTCATGCTGGTTTCTACCGGAGATTCATTAAATATTTTTCCAAAATAACTAAGCCCTTGTGGTCTTTGCTGGTCAAGGATGCACCTTTCAATTTCTATGAAAACTGTTTGAAATCATTTAATCTGATTAAGGAGAAACTCACTACATCACCCATCATTATTTCTCTTGACTGGAAGCTACCATTTGAACTTATGTGTGATGCTAGTGACATGACTATAGGTGTTGTCCTTGGACAGATGAGAGATGAGAAGTTGTGTGTGGTTTATTATGCTATCAGGTTTCTAGATGATGCCCAAAAGAATTATACTACCACTGAAATAGAGTTTCTAGTTGTGGTGTTTGATCTGGATAAGTTTAGACAGTACTTGTTAGGTTCTAAAGTCATCATTTTCACTGATCATTCTACTTTGAAATACTTGTTGTCTAAGAAGGAAATAAAACCCAGACTGATTAGATAGACTCTTCTATTACATGAGTTTTATTTAGAAATTAGGGATAAACAAGAAGCTGAAAACTTAGTTGCTAATCACATTTATAGGCTTCCTCTTACTCAATCTGAATCTGAAAATCCTAGAGGGATTAACTATTTTTTTCTTGATGCGAATCTTATTACTGTGTCAATCAGGAAATCTGCTTGGTATGCAGATTTTGTGAATATCCTAGCAGTTGGTGTCTTTCCTAAAAATGTTTCTAGTAATCAAAGAAAGAAATTCATTTCTGAACATAAATATTATCTGTGGGATGATCCCTTGCTGTTTAGGAGATGTGCTGATGGTATTCTTAGGAGATGTATACCTAAGGACGAGATGCTGCCAGTCTTGTAAAGTTGTCACTCTTTACCTTGGAGAGGTCACCATGGTGGTGAGAGAACTGCTCAAAAAGTCCTAAAATCTGGTTTTTATTGGCCTACACTTTTTAAGGATTCTAGGAGTTTTGTGGTTGGTTGTGATAGATGTTAGAGGCTGGGTAATGTGGGTAGAAATCAAGAGTTTCCCCAAAAAGGATTTCCAGAAGTTGAAATTTTTGATTTTTGGGGCTTATATTTTATCAGACCATTTCCATCATCTCATGGGAACGAGTACATTCTAGTTTCTGTTGACTATGTTTCAAAGTGGGTTGAGGTAGTATCTCTGCCCAATAATCAAGCAAACTGTGTACTAAAATTTGTTAAAAAGAATATTTTTACAAGATTTAGAGTCCCAAGAGCTTTTATAACTGAAAATGGAACGCATTTTAAGAACTATAAATTTAAATCTCTAATGGATAAATATGGTTGTGTTCACAAAACTGGTACTCCTTATCATCCACAGTCAAGTGGACAAGTGGAAATTTATAATAGGGAACTAAAACAAATTCTTGAGAAAACTGTGTCAAATTCTAGGAAGGACTGGTCTCTTAAACTAGATGAATCTTTATGGGAATATAGAACTGCTTTCAAGACCCCAATAGGTATGTCTCCTTACAGGCTGTTGTTTGGTAAATTGTTTCATTTACCTGTGGAGTTGAAACATAAGTCATATTGGGCAGTTAAGGCTCTGAACATTGATTTTAAGAGTACTGGTGAGAAGAGATTACTTTAGCTGAGTGAACTTGATGAGATTAGGAGAGAGAATTATGATAATTCAAGAATTTATAAATAGAGGACTAAGATCTTTCATGATTATATCATTCAAAACAAGGAATTTAAACTAGGACATAAGGTCCTCCTCTTTAACTCTAGACTTAAACTCTTTCTTGGAAAGTTGAAGTCCAAATGGTCTGGACCGTTTACTGTTATGAGAGTGCTGAAGAATGGAACTATTGAAATTGTAGGTGAAGAAAATAAACTCATGTTGTTCAATGGGCAAAGAGTGAAACATTATTTTGAGGGACATCCAAAGGGCTTTGCTGCCTTCACTATGCTTGAAAATTGTTCTTGAGAAGAGTCTGGTTGGGGACTTTAAACCCAGAGCTGCATGGGAGGCAACCCATGGTTTTTGTTTTTAATAAATAAATTTTTTTAAATAAATAAAGTCTAACTGAGGACTTAAAAATTAGTGCTTCATGGGATTCATCCTATGCTCTTTCTTTGTTTTAATTTTTGTATTGTTTTGTTTTGAATAAAGTGCTACTTTTTGCCTCCTATATGCACTGTCTCTACTAAATTTTTGTTCCTGGTCTTCATGCTTTGTGTTTTTAGGATGTTGTTTCCTGTGTCAATAAAGGTAGTGGAATTCCCATGCTTGAGGATTTATGGTAAAAACATTAAGTCAGGGAAGTACCTTACTGTTAAATTTTGTTTCTTCTTTTTACTCCTTATTGCTTTGATGATAATCTGTTGCATTTATTGGAATAAAATCTTATTGCATGACACTAAGTTGAATTAGAAAATTCTGCATGTACTTCATTGTTATAAACTAAAATTCATTGTTTAAAACTCATTCACTGCATGACATTATGTGTGGGGGGTACATGCTTGCTGGTAGTGGTGTTTTTCATTGGAACTGATTAGTCTTTAAGGTGTTTAGCATGCTTCTTTCTGCTATATTGAACATCCATTTGAATCATATTTTGTTAGAATGCTTACACCCAATTAACTATGCACCCACACCTTTTATTTCACTAGACATCAATGTTTATGCTTATACTTGTAAAGGAACCTGTTGATTATTTATTCATTATGGGAAAAAAAAATTTGAACTCCATTGTGACCTTTTTACATGTTATAAATCTACTTAATTGAAAATCTAATTTGAACCTTAATTGACTAATTGTTTTTCTCCATATTTAGAAGTCAACTTTGGGGACAAAGTTGGGTTTTATGTGTGGGGGAGGGGGTCAATTCATGACTGTGCTAAACTGTTCTTTAATGTAAGCCCATCAATTCCCACTACAACTTCAAAATTTTTGTTCAAAAATGGATAATGTTTTTCAAAATTCTTGCACACTTTTTGGCTTTACACTGTACTCAATTGGGTCTTGCCTAAGGACAAGTTCCTTGTTGGTAGTTAAGAAGTGCTCTGAGTCTAAAATTGATGATAATGGATGATTGTTGAGTGATCTTACTTAGTGATTTGATGGAATTTCGGTTTAGGAATTATTTTTGAAAGTGATTTGGGTCACATGTTAATGGGGAAATTATCATAACCTTTGGAAATGGAAGTTTGATTCTGAATCTAGGGGCTTCATTCAATTTTTTTAATTATTAAAAGTATTTTCTTTAATGAGCCAATGTAAATGGTTTTTATATAAATCTTTTGAAACTGGAGTAATTTGGGCATCTGGGATCCCACGGTGTGTCTCTGAGACCCTAGATGCCGGGTGGGTTTCTGTTTACTATAAGACATTTGTTCACTTTGAATAAGTTCATATTCCACAGTGCTTAGCACAATGAAACATGGCTTGGGAAAAATAAATAAAGTGTCTAGGGTCAAAAATGAGATCATTAAGGTGAGGGGAATGATGAACGCCAGATGAATAATGGGTCGATTGGTTTATATGAATGTCATTTACGTTGTATCATTGAGGTGATTCACCAAAAAAATTAATTATTTTTGGAACCAAGGTGAAAAGTCAAAATACACAGTTCTTTGGTTAAGATCATAATTCCATTGATGTTTTACCTCATGTCATTCTTGAACTTAGAACATAAGCCTGGATTGAAGTTAGTCATTAAGTAGTATCAAATATAAGGCATGACATCTTCATTTCTTGATGATTTATAGCTTTCTTAATTACCCTTGAGTATTTGTTAAGGGAAAGATTCATATGAGTAATTCATTTTCCAAAATCCTGCTGTTATGTTTTGTCCTCTGTTTTGAGTGTTGGAAATGTTACTGTTTGATCTTTATCATAAATAAATTTTACTAATTTTCAAGACAATAAAACATGGTATTATTTGAGGCCAAACAATGCTTAAGTGTGGGGGAATTTGATGTGGCCTTATTTTTACCCAGTTTGCCACATCCTTTTTTATTAATTTTTAATGATTTAATTAACTATTTTTACACTTTTTATTAAATAAATGAAATTTTGTATTTTTATAATTAAATTTTTCAAATGTTCATTTTTTATAACAATTTATGTAATTATGGACCTTAAAATAATTGATTTATTCTTTATGTGTTTTTAATATAACTAATTTTTAATTTGTCTACTTAATCTTTATCTGTTTATTTTTAATAATTATTGAGTTCGCTAAAATAATTACTTTTAATTTTAAAATTGTACTCATCCGGTAACTTAGCTACCGCTTTCCAGACTACCGGTAGCTAAGTTACCGATAGTAGGGTTAAATTTTCTCTACCGGTAGCCAGGTTACCGGTACTTTCTAACGATGACCTACTTTTTTCTTGCTTACCGGTATCCTTCTTTTAGATGTATCGGTGACCTTTTTCACCATTACTCTTTCCTACAGGTAGATCTTATTTAACTATAACGGTTACTGTAACATCCCAAGTAAATAAAGAATAAAACCTTTTAATATTTATTAATATTTACGAATTAAATATTAATTTTACTTTAAAGGGGTTTCTATTTTCGATAGCATACCCGATACACAACAAAGAGTTTCTTTGAAATCTTACGTTGCACACTAGTAATAAAATAATATTATTTTAAATGATAGTTAACTCATAGTCATTGTATTGGCGGGAATGAATGGAAATAACTAAAATATGATTATTTATGTTTGTTAAATGTTTTTATATTTATCCAATAAAAGATAAAGGCTTAAAATATGAAAAGAATTCAATTTTAGGCATATATACTCTAATTTTCACTAAAGGTCCACTTATCGCCTTTTGATGGTAAACCATCATTAAGTATAGTTTTGGTCACTCTTATACATTCTATTGGACCAAATAAAATTCTTATTTAGAATTGGGACATCAAAATTTACTTTGTGTGAATTTTTGGTATTTTTTTGATAAAGTTCATTTTTTAATGAATAATGAAAAATATTGTAATTTAATTCAAAACCTCTTTTTAATCTAATTTATTTATATTATTTTATTATTTTTTTAATTGGATTTAAAGTTCAATTATAATATATTTTTACCATTTAATCCAATAGTGGTCGTTGGAATTAATTTCACTTTGAAATTGTAATTAAACTAGTTTCAATCTTTTGATACTTATTGTTTCATAAAAACACGTTATTTGCTCTGACAGCGGGAATTAATTATTAAATTAATTAATGTAACTTATATGTTTTGAATTTTTTAAAATAGACATCATTTTTGAATCCATAGTATCAAATATAGCTTAGGGTGAAGTTTTGGTATTTTTCTGAAAAACTTCAATTTTTGATGAATAGTGAAACCACTAAGTGGTACTTATAAAAACTGATTTTCCGTTTAAATGAAAATTTACCACCTCTATGTTTTGAATTTCAAAAATCCTACATACATGGTTGTCATTAAAAAATAAATGTGGTTCAATGGGATTAAAATAATGTTTTGGTGAATAGTAACTTTTAAGTTTTTAATCGCGATTAGAGGTAATTAGTGTAATTTAAGGTAAAAATAATGTTTTAATAATATGAAATGACCTTGACACATGTACTACCCTTATTGGATGTGTCATGGACGAACAATAAAATCCATGGGTCAACTTGGGGACCCCATGGAGCCACTTTGGTGGGAAAATAACATTAATAACTTTTTATTTAATGTTAAAATTAAAATGTCACATACATGAGTTGTTTTACTAAATCAATTTTTAAATGGGGTTATACAAGTCATATTTTTTTACTATAAACATTCATTAAAAATCTAAAAATATTTCCTACATCATGATATTTTTTCATAAATTTTAAACATTAAATAAGTTAAATTATTTATGATACCATGATGATGCAGCGATTACCTCATTATTTAACTATTCAAAAAAATCAAATGATAATGTAAAATTGAAGACTAGAACAAGTCAAAAACGTATTGTATGGGTGGATTTCGAACTATTATCACCTTATCCTCGAAATATATAATTTTGTGACCTTTTAAATCTGAAAAGCATTTTATAATAAAGTATCTTTTTATAACTTTCCAACAGTGCCCCTCCACTCCTCTTATAAAAGGCCCCCACCTCTACCACCTTACCCACACCTATCAAGACCTTTGATCGGCCAAACCCTATCCATTTTGTCTCTCCACATCCCTCTCTTACTCCTAGAAGCCTCACTTTGGGTAGAAGTCTTCCCAATGAATCCTTTGAGCTCATATCAAAAAGAGTTACCCATTTTAAAGGTAGTGTTTTCTCTTGTGTTCTTATGTTTTATTTGGCTTATACAACCCTCTAAACTCTTTTTATTCATTTCTTTTGTAACAACAACAGTATCTTCAATATACTAGTATGTTTTTATAAGAAGGATTCGAGCTAAACTTACACACACCTACATCTAATGGTTAAAGAACATACTGTTTCTGTGGATGGCGAATTTCTGCCTCACGAAACGATAATTGTTCAACACTCATATAACACCTTAAAAGGTGTCCATTAAGATGTCACTATATTTATATATGATATATAATATGTTTATGTTTTACTTAATCTTCTGTATTTTTCATTTATGGCATACCTTTATGGTTTGCATTATGGGTAAACGCGATATGTTCATTTTAGGAAGTGCGGACTACCGCCCCCTCAAAGTGATTTGATTCGTTAATACCATATGTGGTACGTATAAAGGATTGATTTAATGATATTATATATGATACAATACTGGAATTATAATACTATTATGTATCATTTTGTTTTAATTCCATTAAATATGAAATATAAAAGGAAGTAGCGTTAATGCGTACGTACGGCTTACCATCTCCATGAACGGTGCATTTCATTTCTTACCTCTAAATGGTATGTAATATTATAAATGAATGTATATACTGGATATATATGACATATATGATATCTACATATTGAATATAATTCTGGATATAATGGGTATTTTACCCCATGAACAACTTGTAATTATAAAGAGTTTAATTTTGACTCAAGTACCAATGATCAACAAAACGACCATTATTAACTTAAATAATTACATAGTGTTCATAACACGGTAATAAGTGATATAAAAGGAATAATGAAATGAAAAAGGTTCTTAAGCAAGTAGAAATTAACTCAAGTTTTTTATTCAGGAGATTAAAGAGCGATCGAGTCAATTTGGACCCGAGGTATGGGACTTCGTCTCAATCTCCTTTCATTGAGGCATATTTTGTTTTATACACAACCTTCTTTTATACGATGTATAAACCCCTTTGACTTTTATGTTTATCCAAAAGGAATATTTTTATATAAAGCATTTTACTAAATGATAAATGGGAATGTTTTTGTCGTACGTATGTGGCGACAACGACTTCTCCACCGCCGTGACCATTATTTGAGTTTTGGTTTCCTCTACAAGCCATACCTTTTTTTAAATGAAAAATAAATACCATGTTTTACTTTTATTTTATTTTGGTATTGAAAATGGTTTTCATAATGTTTTTACATCAATGTTTTGTATTGATATCTTGTGATTGAAAAGTGGAAATGTTATGTTTCCTTTATGCATGTTTCATGTGATATAATTATGTTATGGTTCTTGGGAATTATTATGAAGACGGGTGGTTCCGTGATAAACTAAGGGCAGGTGAACCCGATATAGCTCTCCAATGCATTGGGTAATGTGAAGGGGTTAAACGTTGAAGTTTCTCCGAAGAGATTTAGGGAATATACTGTGATGGGTATTCCAAACGTAACCAAGATGGTTACTCCCTATGTAAGAATGTTATGAATGCCTCAAGTTACCTTTATGTCTTATGATTTCTATGATTTATTCACGATTTGATGAGATATGTTAAAGTGATTATGTTTTATGGGTAAAGTATGATTTCATTCTTATGTATATATGTACTAATGTTTCATTTCCATATTTTTATATCCCTTACTGACCTTTTTATGCTCATCCCAAGTTTTTGAAATGTTTTTCACAGGTCAAGGGAAAGGTACATGATATGATGATAGTGTCAAGGAAGTGTCAAGAAAGAATCCATGTTTTATTTTAAATATGTTTCTGTTGATGGGAAAAATGAATACTATCTTTTATGTAACCACATTGTTTAAATGTGGAATATAATGCATGTTTTATGATCTAATTCTCTAAAACTCTAAACCTGAAAGGATCCTCAATGTGAATTATTCATTTAATTCAATATTAAGTATGGTTTAAGGATGGGGCCTTATAGTTGGTATCAGAGGTCGGTTTAGATAACTTTAGGAGTTAGAATTATATTAAATGATTATCCAA
Organism: Viscum album; assembly: GCA_963277665.1. Lineage (NCBI taxonomy): Eukaryota > Viridiplantae > Streptophyta > Magnoliopsida > Santalales > Viscaceae > Viscum > Viscum album. The sequence goes on along the minus strand of OY728145.1, from coordinate 1,075,720,945 downwards.
AAATATATTTTTTTATGGTCAAATTGAAATGATATAGCATTTGAAGATTACCATGTTGCTTCATCTAAGAAATGTTTGTTCAGAATGGTTTTCTGTAGAGGAAACAGGGAAGCAGTGCTAGGAAGGCATACCGAAGGAAATAACCTTCCGAATCAGCATCCTGAGAGGGTCGGAATTGGAACTGAATAGTTTGTTGCAGTAATGGCGCAGTTGACTCAAGCGATAAATGGTGGTGGTATCTTTGCATGAGATCAGCCAGATCAACCACAGAGGAACATGTCAGTGGTGGAACATATAATGAGGCAACATCCCCCATCATTCAGAGGATCATCTGACCCTTTGCTAGCTGAAGGGTGAATTAAAGCACTGGAGAATATTTTTTATGTCATGGGGTGTTCATACAATCAAAAGCTTAGTCTTTCTATTTACCGTTTGGAGGGTGAAGCAGATCAGTGGTGGTCGATGGTTAAAAATATCAGGGACGCTGATGAAATTTATGCTCTTGACTGGGATGAATTCAAAGGTATATTTCTTGAGAAGTATTTTTCTAAGGCTGTTCGAATTAGGATGGAAAAACAATTATTGGAATTGAGGCAAGAGGAAGACTTAGTGGCTGCCTATGAAGAGAGGTTCACTCGATTGGCAAGGTATGCTCCAAATTTTATCCGAGACCTTGATAGTAAAATCAATCATTTTTACTCAGGATTAAATCCAAAATATCGAAGTGCATTGGCTTCTCGTGAGTTCAAAAGTTATTAAAAGCTTGTTCGATGTGCTGAGAAGGTGGAAATGGAGTTTTCCGATGTTCAAGTGTTCTATAACAACCAGCAGAAGAAGAGACCGAGGTGGCATGAGAAAGGAAGGAATTCTTCAAAAAAGGTCTGACGGTAAGAAAACTAAGTTTCCAGTTTGTGATAAATGTGGTAAAAGGCATGCTGGGGAATGTCTTCTGAATTCTGGAAAGTGCTACCGATGCGGTAAGATGGGACATAAGGCTCATGATTGCACTGAAAAAGATCAGGGTGAAGGTAAGAACAAATTTGATTTACAGTTAGTGAAATGTTTTAAGTGCAATGAGATGGGTCACTATGAAAACGAGTGTCCGAAAAAGAGATCGAGTGATGGGAAGAAGTTAGACTACAAGCAGAAAGAGGTGGTGAAATCCTTTGCAACTACTTCAGCAGATGTCAGGCCATCAAATGAAGTTGTATCAGGTACTTTGTTTGTTTTTTTAGATTATTCCAGTGTGTTGTTTGATTCGGGGTCTACACATTCTTTCATCTTTGAAAACTTTTCTAGTAAAATGGGAATACCATCACAATAAATGACTCCTAAACTTGTGGTAAAAACACCTGGGGTAAATGTTTAGGAAAAAAGAATTTATAAGAATCTTCCTATCCTTATCTGTGGAAAGAACCTACTTGCAAACCTTATTATTTTACCTTTAGTAGAGTCTTATGTTATCCTGGGTATGGATTGGATCTCTATTTATCATGCTAAGATTGATTGTAGAGATAAAGAAGTTTCTTTTCAGAAAGCCTTTCAGTATGTGTACAAGAATGAACCCTTACTGTTGATAACGTATCAAGAAGCCGAGAAACTTGTAAAAGATGGAAATGAATGTTACCTTGCACATATTTTTGAAAACAAGGGAATTGTTCAGATTAATGATGTGCCAGTGGTAAATGAGTATCCTGATGTTTTTCCTGATGAGTTACCTGAAATAATACCAGATCGGGAAGTTGAGTTTACTATAGACTTAGTTTCTGATGCTAAGACAATTTCAAAACCCCCTTATTGAATGGCTCAAATTGAACCTTTAGAGTTGAAGGAGCAATTGCAATATTTATTAGAGAAAGGTTTCATTCGACCTAGCACATCACCATGGGGTGCTCCTGTTTTATTTGTTAAAAAGAAAGATGGTTCTATGAGACTTTGCATTGATTATAGAGCCTTGAATAACATCAATGTTAAGAACAAATATCCTTTGCCTCATATCGATGATTTTTTTGATCAGCTCCAGGGAGCTCAGTATTTTTCAAAGATTGACCTGAGATCGGGGTACCATCAGTTGAAGGTAAAGGAAGAAGATATTCCGAAGACCACGTTTCATACAAGATTTGGCTATTATGAATTTTTATTAATGCCTTTTGGGCTAACCAATGCACCTGCTGTATTCATGGACTTAATGAATAGAATTTTCCGTGAGTTCTTAGATAAGTTTGTGGTTGTTTTCATTTATGATATTTTGGTGTTTTCTAAAAGTAAGGAGGAGAATGAAAGACATTTAAGGGTTATTTTGCAAACCTTAAAAGAAAATAAATTGTATGGGAAATTTAGCAAGTGTTAGTTTTGGTTGCAACATATTTATTTCCTTGGTCATATTGTTTCTAAAGATGGGATAACTGTTGATCCTGCAAAAACAAAGGTTATTGAAGAATGGCCAAGACCAAAAAATGTAACTGAGATTCGTAGCTTCCTTGGTTTGGTTGGATATTACCGAAGGTTTGTTAGAAATTTTTCACGGTTATCTAGTCCAATGACTAATCTAACTCGGAAGGGTGTTAAGTTTATCTGGACAAAATAATGTGATGATTGTTTTCAGGAACTGAAAAGAAGATTGGTGAATGCTCCAGTTTTGGAACTACCTTCCAGGAATGAGGAGTTTGTTATCTACAGTGATGCTTCATTGAAAGGACTTGGTTGCGTCTTAATGAAGAATGATCAGGTAATTTCTTATGCTTCACGACAGTTGAAAACTCATGAGGTAAATAACCCTACACATGATTTGGACTTAGCTGATGTTGTTTTCACTTTAAAAATTTGGAGGCATCATTTGTATGGAGTAAAGTGTGAAATATATACCGATCACAAAAGTTTAAAGTATACATTCACTCAGAAAGAATTGAACCCGAGACAGAGGAGATGGCTTGAACTAATCAAGGATTATGATTGTACAATTCATTACCATCCGGGAAAATCAAATAAAGTGGATGATTCTTTGAGTCTAAAAAGTAATACTTCATTAAAAATGTTGCATTTGGAACGTGATCTTTTGGTTAAGGATTTGATGAAGTTTGGCATAGAATTTGTTAGTGCAGGGTGTCCTTCTATTTTGTTTCAGGTTTCAGTGAAATCTTCTCTATAAGATATAATTAAGTAAGCACAGAAGCAAGACAACGAGTTGTAGAAAAGGTAGAGCTGGTTCAGAAGGGTAAGTTACCTGAATTCCATATTGATAATGATTTTGTTTTGAGATTTGGGAAGAGATTGTGTGTACCGTGTGATTCATAGTTGAAGAGAGATTTTTTATGTGAAGCTCATAGTTCTCCGTTTTCAGTCCATCCTAGAAGTACTAAGATGTATAGAGATCTTCAGGTGTATTACTGGTGGTACGGAATGAAAAAAGATATTGCTGATTTGACTATGAAGTGTTTGACCTGTCAACAGGTTAAAGCAGAGCGGTAGTTACCGAAAGGGATGCTTCAGCCTTTACCAATGCCAGAGTGGAAATGGGAGAATATATCCATGGACTTCGTTGTGGGATTGCCGAAGAAACCTCGAGGTAATAATGCAATCTGGGTTATTGTTGATCGCTTGACTAAATCTGCTCATTTCCATGCTATACGAGATAATTTTTCCCTAGATCAACTTTCCCATTTGTATCTTAAAGGGATAGTTAGGTTACACGGAGTTCCTCTCTCCATTGTATCTGACCGTGATCCCAGGTTCACTTCTAATTTTTGTAAAGGATTTCAGAAGTCATTGGGTACTGATCTAAATTTTAGTATAGCTTTTCATCCTCAATCAGATGGGCAGTCAGAATGAACAATTCAGACTTTGGAAGATATGCTACGTGCTTGTTCAATGGATTATTAGGGAAGTTGGGACCAACATCTTTCTTTGGTTGAGTTTTCTTATAATAACAGTTTTCATTCCAGTATATAGATGTCACCATTTGAGGAATTATATGGGAAGTGGTGTCAAACTCCAGCTTTCTGGGATGAAGTGGGTGAAAGGAAGTTGATGGGACCAGAATTGGTAGAAGAGATGACAGAAAAAGTTCAATTGATTCAGAAACACATGAGAACAGCTGAAAGCAGGCAGAAGAGTTATGCAAATAACCGGAGGAAGGATCTATCTTTCAAGGTAGGTGATCATGTTTTTCTCAAATTTTCACCGTGGAAAAGTGTGATGTGATTTGGTAAGAAAGGAAAGCTGAGTCCAAGGTTCATTGGACCATATGAAATTCTGGAGAAAGTTGGATCAGTTGCATACCGAGTGGATTTACCTCCAATTTTATCTCAGGTACATAATGTTTTTCATGTTTCGATGTTTAGAAAGTATATGCCAGATCCATCTCAAGTTTTGAGCCCAGAGGTAGTTCAGTTGGAAGATAATATCTCTTATGAAGAACAACCGGTCCAGATACATGACCGTAGAGAGAAAGTGTTGCGGAATAAGGTAATTCACCAGGTAAAGGTTTTATGGAAAAACCATATGGTTGAAGAGGCAACATGGGAATCTGAAAATTCTATGAGGGATAAATACCCCCACTTATTTTGATATGTGAATAAAATTGTAAGGACACAATTCCCAAAAGTGGGGAAGGATGTAACATCCCAGGTAAATAAAGAATAAAGCATTTTAATATTTACTAATATTTACGAATTAAATATTACTTTTACTTTAAAGGGGTTTCTATGTTCGATAGCGTACCCGATACGCAACAAATAGTTTCTTTGAAATCATACGTTGCACACTAGTAATAAAATAATATTATTTTAATTGGTAGTTAACACGTAGCCGTTGTATTGGCGGGAATGAATGGAAATAACTAAAATATGATTATATATGTTTGTTAAATGTTTTTACATTTATCCAATAAATGATAAAGGCTTAAAATATGAAAAGAATTCAATTTTAGGCATATATACTCTAATTTTCACTAAAGGCGCACTTATCGCCTTTTGATGGCGAACCGTCATTAAGTATAGTTTTGGTCACTCTAATACATTCTATTGGACCAAATAAAATTCTTCTTTAGAATCGGGACATCAAAATTTACTTTGTGTGAATTTTTGGTATTTTTCCGATAAAGTTCATTGTATTAATGAATAGTGAAAAATGTTGTATTTTAATTCAAAACATCTTTTTAATCTAACTTATTTATATTATTATATTATCTTTTGAATTGGATTTAAAGTTCAATTAGAATATATTTTTACCATTTAATCCAATAGTGGTCGTTGGAATTAATTTCACTTTGAAATTGGACTTAAACTAGTGTCAATCTTTTGATACTTATTGTTTCATAAAAACACGCTATTTGCTCAGACAGTGGGAATTAATTATTAAATTAATTAATGTAACTTATATGTTTTAAATTTTGTAAGATAGACATCATTTTTGAATCCGGAATATCAAATATATCTTAGGGTGAAGTTTTGGTATTTTTCTGAAAAACTTCAATTTTTGATGAATAGTGAAACCACTAAGTGGTACTTATAAAAACTGAATTTTCCGTTTAAATGAAATTTTATCACCTATGTGTTTTGAATTTCAAAAATCTGACATACATGGTTGTCATTAAGAAGTAAAATGTGGTTCAATGGGATTAAAATAATTTTTTGGTGAATAGTAACTTTTAAGTTTTTAATCGCTATTAGAGGTAATTAGTGTAATTTAAGGTAAAAATAATGTTTTAATAATATGAAATGACCTTGAAACATGTCCTACCCTTATTGTATGTGTCATGGCCAACTAAAAAAATCCATGGGTCAACTTGGGGACCCCATGGAGCCACTTTGGGGGGAAAATAACATTAATAACTTTTTATTTAATGTTAAAATTAAAATGTCACAAACATGAGTTGTTTTACTAAAACAAATTTTAAATGGGGTTATACAAGTCATATTTTTAACTATAAATATTCATTAGAAAGCTAAAAATATTTCCTACATCATGATAGTTTTTTTTATAATTTTTAGACATTAAATAAATTAAATTATTTTTGATACCATGATGATGCAACGATTACCTCATTATTTAACGATTTAAAAAAAATGAAAAGATAATGTAAAATCTAAGACCTACACTTGTCAAAAACCTATTGAAGGGGTTTATTTAGAACTCTTATCACTTTATCCTCTAAATATATAATTTTGGGACCTTTTAAATCCAAATATAATTTTATAATAATGTAACCTTTTATAACATTCCAAGAGTGACCCTCCTCTCCTCTTATAAAAGGCCCCCACATCTACCAACTTACCCACACCTCTCAAGCCTTTGGCTCGGCAAACCCCTGTCCATTTTGTCTCTACATATCCCTATATTACTCCTTGAAGCCTCACTTTGGGAATAAGTCTTCCCATGGAAGCCTTTGAGCTCAAATCAAAAAGAGTTACCCGTTTTAAAGGTAGTGTTTCTCTTGTGTTCTTATGTTTTATTTTGCTTCTCCAACCCTGTAACAATTTTTATTCCTTTCTTTTGTAACAAAACCAGTATCATAAATATAATATGATGTTTTTATAAGAAGGATTCTATCTACACATACACACACCTACATATAATGTTTAATTAACTTATTGTTTCTGTGGATGGCGAATTTCTGCCTCACGAAACGATGATTGTTCAACACTCATATGACACCTTAAAAGGTGGCCATTAAGATGTAACTATATTTATATATGATATATAATATGTTTATGTTTTACTTAAGCTTCTGTATTTTTTATTTATGGCATACCTTTAGGGTTTCCATTATTGGTAAACGCAATTTCTTCATTTCAGGAAGTTCGCACTATCGCCCCCTCAAAGTGATTTGATTCGTTAATACCATATGTGGTACGTATAAAGGATATATTTAATGATATTATATATGATAAAATACTGTAATTATAATACTATTTTGTATCATTATTTTTTAATTCAATTAAATATGAAATAGAAATGGAAGTAGCGTTCATGCGTATGTACAGCTTACCGTCTCCATGAACGGTGCATTTCATTTCTTATCTCTAAATGTTATGTAATATTATAAATGCATGTATATAATGGATATATATGACATATATGATATCTAAATTTTGAATATAATTCTGGATATAATGTATATTTTACCCCATGAACAACTTCTAATTATAAAGAGTTTAATTTTGACTCAAGTACCAATGATCGACAAAACGACCATTATTAACTTAAATAATTACATAGTGTTCATAACATGGTAATAAGTGATATAAAAGGAATAATTAACTTGAAAAAGGTTCTTATGAAAGTAGAAATTAACTCAAGTTTATTATTCAGGAGATTAAAGAGCGATCGAGTCAAGTCGGGCCCGAGGTATGGGACTTCGTCTCAATCTCCTTTCATTGAGGCATATTTTGTTTTATACAAAACCTTCTTTTATACGGTGTATAAACCCCTTTGACTTTTATATTTATCCAAAAGGAATATTTTTATACAAAGAGTTTTACTAAATGAAAAAAGGGAATGTTTTTGTCGTACGTATGCGGTGACAACGACTTCTCCGCCGCCGTGACCATTATTTGAGTTTTGGCTTCCTCTACAAGCCAGACCTTTTTTTTAATGAAAAATAAATACAATGTTTTACTTTTATTTTATTTTGGTATTGAAAATGTTTTTCATAATGTTTTTATATAAATGTGTTGTATTGATATCTTGTGATTGAAAAGTGGAAATGTTATGTTTCCTTCATGCATGTTTTATGTGATACAATTATGTTATGGTTCTTGGGAATTATTATGAAGATGGGTGGTTCCGTGATAAACTAAGGGCGGGTGAGCCCGATATAGCTCTCCAATGCATTGGGTAACGCAAAGGGGTTAAACGTTGAGGTTTCTCCGAAGAGATTTAGGGAATATACTCTGATGGGTATTCCAAACGTAACCAAGAGGGTTACTCCCTATGTAAGAATGTTATGAATGCCTCAAGTTACCTTTATGTCTTATGATTTCTATGATTTATTCTTGATTTGATAAGTTATGTTAAAGTGATTATGTTTTATGGGTAAAGTATGATTTCATTCTGATGTATATATGTACTCTTGTTTCCTTTCCATATTTTTATATCCCTTACTGAGCTTTTTATGCTCATCCGAAGTTTTTGAAATGTTTTTCACAGGGCAAGGGAAAGGTACATGATATGATGATAGTGTCAAGGAAGTGTCAAGAAAGAATCCATGTTTTATTTTAAACATGTTTCCGTTGATGGGAAAAATGAATACTATCTTTTATGTAACCACTTTGTTTAAATTTGGAATGTAATGCATGTTTTATGATCTAATTCTCTAAAACTCTAAACCTAAAAAGATATTCAATGTGAATTATTCATTTAATTCAATATTAAGTAAGGTTTAAGGCTAGGGCCTTATAGTTTCCTTTAATTTCTATCAGTGATCCCTCTAATTTTATCAGTAGCCGTGAGTATTTAGTTTGGTTAAGTTAATTTTTCTTGTCTTTTTAATAAGTTTTATTTTATTATTCCGAAGTATTTAATCTACATAATCCTTTTTAATTAACTTAGACTTTTATTAAATAATTAATCTTTTAACTTAGTTACTTTAGAATAGGTTAACATTATTATTTATTTAGTTCAGTCATCCTGCCAAGCACTTAAGTATATAATATGTGTTTTTAAATTAAATAAAATGGATTGTCCTTAATTTTATTAGTTCAATAATTTAATTAATTAGTTAATTAATAGTTTTTAAACATTATTTATATTATTTTATGTATGCATATTAATTATTAAGTCACCAAATTTTGTTTTAGTCTACCGGTGAGGTAGACGAGCGCTAGCGGTGACTTATAGGGGTCACTGTTGCTTTCCATTTTTATTTGCTGTTACTTTGTAATTTGCATGTTTAGTTATTTTAATTTAAGTATTATTAATTTAGTTTAAAAATTATTCAATTTATAATTTTAGTCTTCTTAATTAATAACTTTAATGATTTAAAGGTTAATTAAAAAAACCTGTTTTAATTTTATAATGTTTAGTTTCTTATAATTAGTTATTTTCAATATTTGTTTTAATTAAATTAAAGTTTTAATTTTATGTTTAATTTTTGTGTTTATTTTGGGAATGTCACTGTTAATATCGGTGACCATCTCATAGTTTTCACTTTATCTATACGATCCTTAATTTTTATTTTATATCTGTGACCTTGCACACCGCAGCTTCCCTTTAATTTTTTATTCTATCGGTAGCTGCTACCCTTGCCTCTATCGGTATCTCTTTCTCTCTTCCCACCTCACCAATGCATCCTTTCCTCACTGATAGGCTATTCTTTTTTCTTTCTCACCGTTAAAGATACCGATACCTCTTCCTCACCGATATATCAACCTCACCAATGTACATTCTATTCCCTCACTGTTGTCAATTTATCCTCACTTTTTCCCTTTCTTTCACGCTGCTCTTCCCCTGCACTTTACCATTCCCCCTCTCTAACTCACCCTCGTTTTTCCTATCCTGACCCATACAAACTTTTAATTTTCTCACCGTTAGCCCATTTTACTCTTTCCCTCTATCGGTAGCTCCCTCACCGATGATACGTCTTTAACCTCACTGATACCACCACCGAAGGGAGAAGAGAAAGTCTTGTACGGTTGAGTCGAGGTTGTGCTGTGGAGATTCGAAGCCAATGGTTGATGTTGTGTCGACCAATGATGGAGCGTAACCGCTGCTTTTGGAGGAGGTGAGTTGCCGTAGTAAGTGCACATCTCTGCTAGAGGAGTATATGGTGATGAAGCTGCAAGAGTGAACCGATGCGCTGTTGTTGAAGCTGGATTAACGCCAACGGAGAGTCGAGTCGATGTCGTTGCTGTGTGAGGAAAAGCAGGGACCGGAGACCGAGCTTGTAGGTTGAGTCGTTGCACCGTGCTGGTTGAGGTCGGGAGCAGTGCTGGAATGAGGAACCGCTGGATTGCTGCTGTCTGAGGGTTGCGCCGAAGCCACGGGATGTTGTGTGCCGCTGTTGGTGAATCCTGAAGCTGTCGCACCTCATGTCGCGCTGGTTGGAGTCCGTTGCCGCTGGAAGTGCTCTGCGCTGCAGCCTTCGTGAAGCCTCCCACCTGTTGTTGTCGCGTCGCTGTTGTTCAAAGGGGAAGCCGCGCCGTACCGCTGCCTTGCGCCGGGTTCAGGGGAAACCCTTCCTCAGTTGTTCCGTCATGAAGAAATGGGGAAGAAGGGGGAGATAAAAAAATGAATAAAAAATTAAATAATAAAAGTAATAATTAAGGTAAAGTAAAAAAGAAAAATAATAAAATAAAGTTTAAAGTAAAAGTGAACTTTTAAAAGTCAATTGAATTTAATACAATTTGTAAAAGTAATTAATTAAAACAAATATAATATTAATAAATAGATAAATTATAAATTAAAATAAAAAATTAAATTAATAATAATTGTTAATAATAAATTAATTCACCATTAACAGTATAAATTTATAATTAATAATAATTATAAAAAAACTATAAAATATACTTATTAATTTAAATATATTTAAAACTTAAGTAATAATTCTAATTACAATATTAAAATAAAGTAAATAATAAATTAATCAAGCAGTTTAATTTCTTTAATAGTAATAATTAAATTATTAATACAATCTAAAATATTATCTTATTTATTTATTTATTTATTTTCTTAATAACTTAGTTTAAAAATTTGATAAAATTAATAACTTAGTATTTTTATTTATTAACCTAATTAAACTAATAAATTTCTAATTAAATTATTTTTTACCATAGTAATATTTAGTGGATAATTGTATAAATAATATAGAAGTAAAAAAATTATCAATTTACTTTAGTTAACTATTAATGAGTTAAAATAACACTTAACTTTAAAATTAACAAATTTTCATTCTTTATGTTCGTTTATTTATTTTTCTTTTCTAACTTTGTAGGTTCATTCAAGATTCATGTTTACATCCAGAATCACTTAACTAACTCACCCATAGTTAGTTATTAGATAAATTCTAGCGTGGCGTGCTTTTCATGAAAAAAATGCACCTTTTTCAGTACATGGGTGAAGAACTTTTTGAAATCGGTGGAAGACGTGCAGTGACATACAATAGTTGACAGTTGATAAATAAAGTAGAGCAAGCAAAAAAATTAATGGGGGGATTCATTCACTTGGAGACACACATATTCCACGAACACACCAGTCTGGGAGCAGAGCAGAGTACCTGGATAAATTCTTGGAGAACCATCCTCTATAGATCCGAGGTCCAGGAGTAGCATTTCATGTGAGCAGAGGGAGTTTTCTTCCCCTGTTTTCTTTTAAATCTCTTCCTCTATAATTGAATGAATTTTTTATTCGAGTCAGTGATAATGAACAGTATATTAGTTAGCTAATTTTTTTGTTCAGGGAGAGTTCTTGATCTAATGGTGATCATTTACATCCTTTTTATTAGTTATTTTCTTCTGTGATTAGATTTGATTGGCGAGATTGATTCTAATCACAAATATCTAACTCGTACCACATAAACTGAATTTTCAAAACTCTATAATCATTCGGAAAGTTTGATTATGGAATCAACTTCCATATAAACAACTCATAATGAAAACTATAGTACTTACGGTGAGTTTGTACTATTGTTCTTTTTAATTCATCTTTCTAAAGTAGTACTTCTTTGGAGTGGCAAACTCTAAGTTGTACAATTTCTGCGACTTAACTCCTGGAGAGGGATGTAAGTTGATTTTATGTAGTGGTACAATGTAGTATTTTTACATGAATAAGGGAAACAATTTAATCTAGTAGACTAGAGTAATCTTTGAGTGCTCATCTCTATTGTCTTTTATCAGCATTTTATTTTCTTTGTTACATCTTTATCTTAGTTGTTATCTGTTTTAGTAAGGTTAGTAAAAAATTTACAAGTGATGTGTAGTTGTAATTTTCAGTTTATTAAAACATACAAAAATATTAAAAGATAAAAAAATAGAAATACCACTCTGCTGGTGGCAACAGTGGGGTCTTCGGATAGTTTTTTAGAGAGTAGTATCCAAATTACCTTCCCTGTGGGTTCGACCCTGCTTGCCACATATACAGTAGTTAGTAGGATTTAAATTTTTAAACTTTCACCGACTTCAATGACTTTGTAGGTCAGACGTCACTCGGGGATAGGGTCAGAAATCGTTAGTCACACAAGACCGCACCCCCTATGTGTACCTCCTGAACCACCAGTAGGCTGAGGGTCAGATGATCCCACATCACCCTCATCCAAAGGTAGATCAGCCTCCCGCAACTCGCGAAATAGATCAGGATCCATCTGAAACACAACATGATTGTTGTTAACAGATAGTTAAAAATAACTATCATATATAGATATATATTAGTTATGATCATATCCAGCATTTAATTGTGTCAATGTTCACCTTCGTCATCATCTTCATATCTGACGATGTCGATGTATTCATATTCCTCCTCAGCATCATCAATATCCATATGAGTTTCACTTTCACCATCCCTTGTCATTTCAAATTCATTTGTAACATCATTAACATCTTCATCAACCTCAACCCTTAATTGTGGGGTGTCATCGTCGATATTTAAGTTTCTTTCTGAAAAAGATGGATTTTGAGTAGTCTCTTGAATAATTTCAATTCCTTCCACTTCAGTAGAACCACATTTAGTTTGAGTAAATTGATTTTCCCGAGATTTCATTTTTATTATGCTCCACCAATCACTCAGGTCTCTTGAAGTTGCATAGTACTTTGTGTAATAAATTTTATGTGCCTATTGAGCCAGTAAAAATGGTTCATTTATTGCAAGAAGACCTTATATTTAATATCGATGATTCCATGAGTCGGATGAACACACAATCCTCTCTTAGTATCCAACCACTAACATTTAAACATCATTATGTAATTATGTCCAATATAAAATTGCTTAATAATTTCATCTAGAATGCCATAAAAGTCAAATTCAGTTTTTCTATGATACGATCCTCTGAAAAAAACTCCACTGTTCATTGTTTTTTTATTCCCCATATGCACGTTTATGAAATCGAAAACCATTCACCACATATGCATTATAAGATTTAACCATTTTGGATAGTGGGTTACTCAATATATACAGTTGCTTATCAATTTTATCAGCATGTTGAGACACAAGAAAATTTTTAAAACTATTATTAGTATAATAAATAGTAAACTGAATTGATATTAAACCATCAATAATTTATATTACCAGTTTTTAAAACCATTGAGAAATTTTTTTGTCAGTGTTCTTCAAGAGCAGCTACTGTAATTTGTGGAAGTTATTTCTTGATATGATTATCATATAACCTACAAATAAAATAAGTTTACATACTATAATAGAAATTATAAAATAATTGATAGAAGAACTCACAGTATAAATGATGTCATTTCTTCACAGTTGAGTAGAACATATGTATGAGCTTTGTGATGTTCATCGTCTGAAATCCATTTTTCTTGAACTCTACCGAAGCCATGACTTGGCTGATTAAAAACTGATAATTGATTTTCCATTTCATCCTTAACATTTCCCTCGTTCTGCCCCATGTGGTTTGTTTTAGGGATATTTAGATTCAAAATAGTGAGAACAGAAAAAAGGCAATTTCCTCTTGCAAATAAGCTTCAGCAATTGAGCCTTCAACTAATGCTTTGTTACGTACTTTTTTCTTCAAATTATGCATGCATCTCTTGAATGGGTACATCCATCGAAACTGTATTGGATCTCCACATTTAGCTTCATGTGGAAAATTTAATATCAGATGTTCCATTGAGTCAAAGAAATCAGGCGGAAAGATTTTTTCCAGTTTACATATAATTACAGCATCTTCTTCTTCTTGTTTTCATAGCGCATCTTAGTCTGTTGTTTCTGCACAAAAGTCTCAAAAAATGATATGTTTTTTATTGAATCCCAAATCATATAATTCAACAAACCTCTGAATCCAATCGGCATAAGTCTTTCCATTATAACATGACAATCATGTCTTTTTAATCCGGTAATATGACCATTCTTAACACATCTGCCCAAATTGGAAGCATAGCCATCTGGAAGTCTCAAATATACAATCCACTGACAAAATAATAAGTGACTCTCTTTGGACAGTGTATAAGATGCTTTTGTCTTCATTAACCTCTTTGATCAGACATTTTCAAATAGTTCTAGTTCTGGTCGCCTGCAAATTTGGGAAAGATCTAATCGTGCTTTTATAGTATCTTTGGTCTTACCTAGTGTATCCAAAACTATATGAAATAAATTATCAAAACAGTTCTTCTCAATATGCATGACATCCAACATGTGGCGGACCAACAAATCATAGAAATATGGGAGATCCCAAAAAATGCTCCGTTTTATCCAATTATGTTCTTTCCCAAAGCCATGAATTTTCTGTTGGTTTATTGTTGGCCCAAATGTGATGGGAGGAAATGAAAATAAAACAGGTTTTAACTCTGTACCTGAGGTCATTTTTGGACGTTCATCCCTTTCAATAGTTCCATTTCTGAAATGAGATTTGTTCTTTCGAAAAGAATGATCGGTTGGAAGAAATCTTTGATGACAATTAAAATAGAAAGGTTTTTTCCATTGATGATCATAAAAGCTTTGTTGTCTTTCATACAGTAAGGACATGATTTCAGACCATGTGTACTCCAGCCAGATAACATGCCATATACCAGAAAGTCACTAATCATCTACATCAATGTAGCTTTTAATGTGAAATTTTGTTTCACTGCAACATCATATGTACTAACACCATTAATCCACAATTAATTTAACTCATCAATCAATAGTTTCAAATAAACATCTATGTTCTTTTTCGGATGTCCTGGGATTAATAAGGTCAAAAATATATAGAGATCCTTCATCAACATCTATGGAGGTAGATTGTACGGAGTTATAAAGATAATCCAACATGAATACTGACTACCATAAGAACCAAACAGACAGAAACCATCATTAGAAAGACCCAATCTCATGTTTTAGGATTCTAAAGAAAAAGACCGATGTAGATGATCAAAATGTTTCCATGAATCACCATCAAATGGATGATTAAAGATTTTTCCGGTTGAAATATTGGTTTTGTGCAATGAAATCATTGACGCTGTGTTATGAGACATAAATAAACGTTGCAGCCTAGGTTTAAGGGGGAAATATCTCAATAGTTTTATAGGAATCGATCCAGACTTCCTTGGTGAAGCTTCTTTATACCTCGATTGTCCACATGTGGGAAAACTATCCAACGACTCATTTTCACCAGAATATAAGATGCAATCATTTTAACATGCATGAATCTTCTGATAACAAAGGCCTAGATTACAAACCATCCTCTTTCTCTCATAGTAATTTTCAGGAAACACATTTCCTTCAGGTAACAGTGTTTTAACCAAAGAAAATATCTAATCAAAACAGTTGTTTGACATTGCATTATCTGATTTAATAGCCATAAATTTTTCAACTGCTTCTAATTTTTTTATCTTGCAACCATGATATAATGAATCCTCAGCAGACCTCAACAAATCATAAAATTCAAATGGTGCCAACTTAGGAGGTAAATCGATATCATAGTGAGTTTCAGTTTGTTGAAGAGATGGACCTGCAACATCATGTACTAAATGTTGGAACCATGATGGATCTGGAATCAAGTTATTAGTACCTTCTTTAGAACTGTGTTCACCGTGTTGATACCAAAAAACATAATCTGGTTGAAAACCAATCCGCAAGAGATGTCCCCAGACCTTGTCAAACGTGTCAAACTTTCTCAGAGCACATTTTTACAAAGACACTTAATTGTGCCTTCTGAAACATATTCTGGTTTTGATGATGCAAATGCTAAGAAAGCTTCAACACCCTCAATATATACAAGATTTAAACCAGAACCATTTGGATTTCTGTGTTGGTTTATCCAAGCGCGATCATCTAATAATGACTGATTCCAACTTCCTTGTTCCATATTTTTCTACAAAATATAAAATCATCACTGTTTTTGAAGAATTTGAAATTATTGAAACACTATCTAAAAAAATATAACTAATTAATACTACTTCCTAATAATTACCATTAATTAAGGGAGACACAATTTTTAGTGGATTGACGTCTCCTCTTTTGTCCGACGGCTCATTTACTTGCATCTTTATCACACTGAAATCACAATGAAGAATCTGGTCGCAGGTACTCATATTCATTCTCGTATGCATGAGAATGAATATGCATATCTCCGACCAGATTCTTCATTGTGATTTCAGTGTGAGAAAGATGCAAGTAAATGAGCCGTCAGACAAAAGAGACCCCTTTTCATCAATGAATTGTCTTCTTCCAACTGTCACCGCCTAAAAACATTATAAAAAATGTGATACTATGAATGCATATCCAATCTCATCCATACGATATTGAATATGCCTATGTAGTAGCACATTTTTCATAATGTTTTGAGTCAATGAGAGTTAAAAAGAGAAAAGTCATCGAGCAAAAGTAGTGTCGTCAATCCACTGGAAATTGTGCCAAGTTCTTAAAATTTATTAATATTTATTAAAATTTCTTCCTAACTGTTTCTAACGAATTATTTCTATTTATTACTAATTATTCCTATTTATTACTAATTATTCCAATTTAATACTAACTATTACTATTTATTAGTAACTATTACTATTTATTACTAACTTTTACTATTTATTACTAATTATTACTAATTATTCTTGTTTATTACTAATTATTGCTCTTTATTACTAATTATTTCTAATTATTTCTAATTCTTACTAATTATTGCTAATTATTGCTAATTATTGCAAATTATTGAAAATTATTGCTATTTATTGCTATTTATTACTAATTATTTCTATTTATTGCTAATTATTTCTATTTATTACTAATTATTACTAATTATTACTATTTATTGCTATTTATTTCTATTTGTTTCTATTTATTGCTAATTATTACTAATTATTAGTATTTATTACTAATTATAAGTATTTATTCCTAATTATTACTAATTATTCCAATTTATTGCTATTTATTCAAAATTATTGCTAATTATTAGTATTTATTCCTAATTATTACTAATTATTCCTAATTATTACTAATTTTTCCTATTTATTTCTCATTATTATAATTTATTACTAACTATTACTAATTATTACTAATTATTACTAACTATTACTAATTATTACTAATTATTACTAATTATTACTAATTATTACTAATTATTAGTATTTATTACTAATTATTAGTATTTATTACTAATAATTACTAATCATTAGTATTTATTAATAAATAATACTAATTATTACTAATTATTACTAATTATTATAATTTATTACTAATTATTAATGTTTATTACTAATTATTACACTTTATTACTAATTATTAAAATTTATTACAAATAATTACAATTTATTACTAATTATTAGAATTTATTACTAATTAATACAATTTATTACTAATTAATAATATTTATTACTAATTAATACAATTTATTAATAATTAATACAATTCATTACAATTTATTACTAATTATTACAATTTATTACTAATTTTTACAATTTATTACTAATTATTACAATTTATTACTAATTATTACAATTTATTATTAATTATTACAATTTATTACTAATTATTACAATTTATTACTAATTATTACAATTTATTACTAATTATTACAATTTATTACTAATTATTACAATTTATTACTAATTATAACAATTTATTATTAATTATTAAAAATTAATACAATTTATACTAATTAAAACAATTTATTACTAATTATTACAATTTATTACCAATTATTACAATTTATTACTAATTATTACAATTTATTACTAATTATTACAATTTATTACTAATTATTACTATTTATTACTAATTATTACAATTTATTACTAATTATTACAATTTATTACTAATTATTACAATTTATTACTAATTATTACAATTTATTACAATTTATTACTAATTATTACAATTTATTACTAATTATTACAATTTATTGCTAATTATTACAATTTATTACTAATTATTACAATTTATTACTAATTATTACAATTTATTACAATTTACTACTAATTAGTATAATTTATGACTAATTAATACAATTTATTACTAATTATTACAATTTGTTACTAATTATTACAATTTATTACTAATTATTACAATTTATTACGAATTATTACCATTTATGACTAATTATTACAATTTATTACTAATTATTTCAATTTATTACTAATTATTACAATTTATTACTAATTATTACATTTTATTACTAATTATTACAATTTATTACTAATTATTACAATTTATTACGAATTATTACAGTTTATTACTAATTAATACAATTTATTACAATTTATTACTAATTATTACAATTTATTACGAATTATTACATTTTATTACTAATTATTGCAATTTATTACTAATTATTACAATTACTTACTAATTATTAAAATTTATTACTAATTATTAGAATTTATTACTCATTATTACAATTTATTACTAATTATTACAATTTATTACTAATTATTACAATTTATTACTAATGATTACAATTTGTTACTAATTATTACTCATTATTACTATTTATTACTATTTATTACTATTTATTAGTCATTATTACTATTTATTACTATTTATTACTCATTATTACTATTTATTGCTATTTAATAATAATTATTAATATTTATTACTATTTATTAATATTTATTAATATTTATTACTATTTATTAGTATTTGGTAATATTTATTACCAATGATTATTAATTACTACAAATTAATTATATAGATTACTAATTATTGTTAATAATAACTAATTACTACTAATTATTAAAAATAAATACTAAAAATTTCAATTTATTAGTACATATAAATAGTCATGACAAAACAATTTAAATTCCATTTAATTACAACTAATCAACAATAATAAATATTAACATAAAAAATTGAAATAAATAATAAATTAAATAAAACATAAATACCTTTAAACTTGATTTTCTATTGATGTAGATGGCTTCACAACTTCTTCGTGTCCAAAGAAATTAACTTAGGAAATTTTTTCCTCTGAAATCAGAGTTTAGAGAGAAACAAGATCTAGGAATTGAGTGGAATGAGAAGAAAAACGGATGAGGGTATATATAGGTTAGATTATTTGCGACATGACTTTTTGTGATGGGTTACCCGTCGCAAATAGTATCTTTTACGACGGGGCACGTCGCAAATACCTACGCCCGCATTAATTACTGTTGGCGGTTAAAAAGTTATTTGTGATGGGACCCATCGCAAATAGTTTCTGCTGACACACCTTTTGCGACGAGAGGACATCCTGTCGCAAAAAGCTATTAACCGTCGTCGAGTATTTGCGACGGGACACGAAATCCCATCGCAAATAACCACTTGGACGGACTTTTTGCGATGGGATTTATTCCCGTTGCAAAAATTCATTTTTCTCGTAGTGGAATCATCAATAAATGATAGAAAATATTTTTTACCACCTAGTGAATCCACATCTATGGGTCTGCATACATCAGAATGCACCAGATCCAGCAACTCGGATCTCGTTGATGAAGTAGTATTGAATGAGACTCTATGTTGCTTCCCATACAAGATGTATTTTCAAAGATCAAGTGATTCATACTTTTTGACACCGATGTACCTTTTCTTCGTTAGGTTAGATAACCCTCTTTCACTCATGTGGTCGAGTCTCCTATGCCACATATTGGATGACATCTCTCCTACCACCACGTTGAGGTTGTCTTCACATATCATCACATGAGTTTTGTACAATGTACCGCATATGTTTCCTCATGCAATAATGATGGATCATTTTTTCATCTTCCATGCTTTGTTCCTGAATATGTTGTCATAGCCTTTTCAATCAAAGGATATACTTAATAATAGGTTGAGTCAAAGTCTTAGAACACGCCAAACATGCTTCAGGGTGATTGTGTATCCAACATTTGTCTTGACTTGGATATCGCTCATTCCAACAATCTCCGCAATACTGGTATTTCCCATATTGACTGCCCCAAAGTCACCAGCTTGACAGGTCTAGAATTACTCATTATGAGGAGTGAAGTGGTATGATTCTATAGTATTGACCACCCATTCTCTGTCTTGTCCTAATTTATAAAAGCACACGTCTTCTTCATCATTGGAGAAAAGTGTGATTTCCCTAGAGACTATCACTTCCACATCTCCATCTATTCTTTGTCGATTGCTACTTTGTCCCTTTTCTTGTAGCAACCTTTGAAAAAAAATCATGTTTCCATTCATTCCATAATGGTATCATTTGTATGATGGTTTCTACCATCTATGGACTTGCTCTGGCTTTGGCATCCGTTTCCGGCCCCTTGACCACCTCTTGTGGATGGCCCCTCCATTGAATTTAAAATCTAAAAAATTAGGTGTAAAATCACGAAAACCTTATCTCACCATTACGTTCAAAATAGTTGAAAATGGTGGAACAGACTCCTAGATCATCGAAATCAGACACCAATTGATCATGATATGATAAAATTAATGTCACTAGTTGAGATCGTACAATGGCGTGGTAATTACATGGTGCTGATGTGGCACACTAGAGCAGCTGATGAAAATTTTTCCGGTGCCATAACGGTACCTTCTTCTTCGACAAGGGGGTACTGCAGCACCTAAAGTGTGACCAAACTTTGACCGAGCCTAAGGAGCTTGTTTTAGCTCCATTTTTAACGTTGCTTGCACTGTTGGAATTAGCTCTCCATGAAATCTAATAATCTTCTATCAAAATAGGATTCCAATAAACTTGAATTTTTTGGTCATTAGAAAATTTCCACTACTCACTGTCATTTAATCAAAAATGGCTCGGATACCACTGTTGTGGTTTGCTGACCACGAATAGAGAAGAATGGAGGAAGAAATCAGTCTTTATTTCACAATGAATACAGATTACAAAACTCCCTCACTACACCTCTCCATCACAAACATGGATCTCTCAAGGCTCTCCAACAATGGATATAAGATCTCTCTTGGCTCAGATGATCTGCTGAAATCTCCCTTGGCCCTCCTTAAATATCCATGGTGGGAGGTGTCAAGTTTGACACAACTCCCACCAATCCCCCACCTACCATGGACTTCTCCCATGGCTTCCACCTACCATGGTGGGTGGAGTTGGTCCACCATCCACCTTTGACAACCATGGTAGGTGGAGTTGGTGCACCATCCGCCTTTGAAAAAAATAGTGGGAAGCAGCTGGATATCTCCATCAATAATAAATTTGTGAACCACTTCCAGAATAGCATTCTTCATTTTTTTCTCTCCCCACTCCACTCCCAATTGAACTTCACCTGACACCTCGATATTTCCCTCAAAGATGATCATAAGGCTAAAATATATGGTGTCCTTCATTCCCAACTTCAATGAGACCATGTTCTTCTAGGTACTGGTCTTGGTGTCCGTATAGGAAAGCTTCCCATCCATAGTGTTGGGTTGATGACCGACGTTACACACCAAATTCTTGGAAATAACTACCACATTTTCATCATACACCCTCACATTAAGGATTTCATACTTGACATTAAATATGATCCTCATCAAAATGAGATCTTCCATGGAAAGTCGTGTATCTTTGGTAATGGAGGGGATGCCTGAGTTAAGGCTACTCTTCTTTCCTTCTGTCATCAGGCGCTTATAAAAGTTGCATTTTCTCATGTTGAGAAGGATTATTATTTTGTTATCAACCAAGAAAGGTTGCAATAGGGTGTATTTGTTATTGCTGCATGCTTCATTATAATCAGACCAGATCTAATTGGGGTTATGCCTCTAGGATCTGTCTGTAGATACGGACTTGATGCAGATGTTTCCATCATCCACCATGAAAATCTCATCCTTTACTGTCAAGTCGTCGATGTCATACATTGAACACTAAACGTTCGGGTCGCCTTTGATCCAATAAAGGCATGTGTATCTGTCGTTGTCCCCTTTGAGTTCCAAAAACCTAGGGAGGATGATCAGCAACTCCAAGTCGATGATAGTGAAAATGTCATCACCCTAGTGGTCATGAACTTTGTAATTTTCCATTACGGGTCAATTGAAAGGAATCTTATTCAGCCACCACATTCACAAGTAACAACCCGATTGGAGGCAGACAAACTAGACCATTTTTGCGGTAGCGCTTGTTGATATCGAAAAAATTATTTGACCACGGTGCAATAATAATCATGAGATAAAATGAATTGAAAAATTTGGAAATAAATAAACACCATATGTAATGTTGAAAACCCCCCAAAATAATAGGGGAAAAACTATGGGAAAATAGAAGGATCGATATGGGTAAAATCAGGTACACATTCCCTCACTATTATAAGGATAAAACCCTTATAAATATATCTCTTGAATAAGTTGAGAAATAAACCTCACAAAATACCACACTAAATTGAACTAATGGTGATGAGAACCTGGTAAAGATGATGGGATGAGATGATATTTCAGGGGGAGAGCCTCCTTTTATAGGCCTCTACTAGCCCTCCCGGCACCTCTGCCGCTACCTTCTTCTGATGGAGGTTTGGTGGGGTTTTCCACCTACCACATCTTCCAAACTATATTCCACCCTTGGAAAAATGGGGGAAAAACCATATTTGAATAAAAAATTCTTTCGACGCATCACCACACATCCTTTCTATCTTCCAAATCACGATTCTCACATTACTCCAAGGCCACTTGAGGATCTCCACCATCTGAACTTATCAGAGTCAACTTCCTTCTTCAGGAAATTTTCCATATTTTCTTTAGTGTGAATTTTCTACATTTCCACACTTCCTTTCTCCACCGCATCTCATACAAAGTGATACTATAACCCAATTTGTTTTTTCCTGTAATGAAATGATGGATTCCTTGCAATGTGAAATGCTCTATGACTATCACAAAATAGTGGAATTGGATATTGTTTGTTCTTGAGCTCCTCCAACAACTTTCTCATTTAAATAACCTCTTTTAAAGCATTTTTAGCTTCCATGTACTTTGCCTCCATCATGGATAACACCAAAAATGATGGAAAATTTCAAATCCATCTCACATCTCCTCCTGTAAGAGTATACACATAACCAGTAGTTCATTTTCTATGGTCATAATCATCAAAAAATCTTAATCAACAACGAGTTTGATAGTGAAATCTGATCCTCCATAACATAATGCAGAATCTGAGGTCGCCTTGATGTATATGAAGATCCTCTTCATTGTGCTTCAATTCTCTCATCGTGGATTCTCCACATACCAACTAACTTCTCCCACTAAATGTGCAATGTCTGGTCTAGTAAAAACCATAGTGAACATCAGACTTCCCACTACAGATGCATATGGTACTCAATACATCTCCATCCTCTCTAATTCACTACTGGGACTCATTATTAAAGATAACTTGAAATTAATGTGAAGAGGGGTAGTTATAGGATTACATATTTTCATGTTGAACCATTTCAAGATTCTCTGTAAGTAATTTGTTTGTGATAACAAAATCTTCCCATTATTTCTCTCTTGGTAAATTTTCATCCCAAGAATCTTATTTTCTGGTTCCAAGTCCTTCATATCCAACTCCCTAGACAACTATTCCCTTGTCTCCTAGATATGATCTTTTTTGGGGCCCGAAAAAAAAACATTTGATCCACATACAATAGAAGAATGATGAAATCATTACCATCCAATCCCCTGAAATATGCACAAGGATTTGAATGAAGTATTCTATATCCATGGCTCGTGATATAGGAATAGAATATCTTTTACCAACACCTCAGAACCTTCTTGAGACTATACGATGATTTTTTCAACCTGAAAATTTTTTTTATTTTCCTTCTTTTAAAAAACCTTCTAGTTGGACCATATAGATCTCTTCATCAATATCACCATGGAGAAAAGTTTTCTTCACATCCATGTGCTCTAGATGTAAATTGTATATTACACACATCCCCAGAACTATCCAAATAGTCATTAGTCTAACAACAGGATAAAATATTTAGTTGAAATAAATACCTTCTTCTTAATCATATCCTTTGGCCACCATTCTTTCAAGATATCTTTCCAACTGGTCTTTTCTATCTCGATTGATCTTAAAGATCCATTTGTTTCTAATATCCTTCCTTGCATTATGTAATGGAACAAGATCCCAAGTCTTGTTTTTATGAAGGTATTCAAGTTCCTCCTACATCACCGCTATCTTTGAGGATACATATGGACTCTGGGTCGGCTCCAAAAAATAATATGGCTCTCTATCCCCATTCAATATGTAGTATGTAATATTGCTCTTAGTGACATAGTGTGAGTGCTATACTGGTGCTCTTTTCTCCCAAGTTGACCATCATGGTCCATACTCAACTGGTAATTGATCATCGTGCTCTGGTAATGCCTCATAGGAAACTCTTTCTTCCTTGGATTTCTTCTACTTCAATTATTGTAGTTTATGTATTCTCCATCTCCATGTAGCGATCATTTGTTATTTCCACATTTTCTTCTAAAAAATGACATTTTTGTTGATGATAAGTTTGTGGGTGGTGGGGTCCCACAAATGATACCCCTTCACACCATAAGCATACCTCAAGAAGATACATTTTATGGATCTCGAATACAACTTTGATCTTTCCTGGTCATTGAAAATTGCATATATAGGACTTCCAAAAGTATATAACTGAGAATAGTCAGCGGGTTTACCATTTGAAATATATATCAGTGTCTTCAAATCAATCTCCATTGAAGGATATCATTTGATCACATAATAGGTGGTATTCACTACATCTGCTGAATTTGATTGGAAATTCCAATAGTTTTCAACATTTCCCTTATTCTATCCAACAGGGTTATATTCATCCCCTTTTCCACTCAATCTTTCTAAGGAGTGTATGTCACCGTGAACTATCTCATGATTCCTTCATGCTTACAAAAAGTATAAAATTCTCTGCTTGCATATTTTCTACCATTTTTATTCCTCATACACTTGATATTCTTTCCAGATAAATGTTCCTTCCACACTTTGAAAGTTTTGAATACTTCAAAAACAACTCCTTTCCTATTGATTGGATAAAACCAACATATCTTTAAATAATCATCAATGAAGGATACAAAATACCTTACTCCTCCTAGGGATATAAATGGTGCTTTCCAAATGTTAGAATTGATCAACTCTTAGATCTCTTGACTTCTTATTGTTGACGTTCTACACTTTAACTTGTGTTGCATTCTCAAAATACAATTCTCAAAAAATGGTAAGGATGATTTTATAAGCCTAGACAAAAAATTCTGATCCGAAAGAATATTTATGCCTCGTTCTGACATATGGCCAATCTTTCGATGCCATAATGTCATTAATGGTTCTATTAAGGTAGTTGATGCAACAACTATCTCTACCTCATTGTACATTTCATCCATAAGCATCTACAGATTCCTTGAGATCTTTCCTACCTTCATCACCATAAGAGTTCCTTTCATAATTCTCATCACTCCATTATTGGTATGAGTCTTGCATCCAATGTCATAAAATTATCCCAAAGAAAATATGTTCATATTGAGGCCCTTCACATGGTTTACTTCTTTGATAGTTCATACCATGCCATCATGCATCTTCAATTTGATGGTACCAACTCCAACGATCTTAAAGGTGGGATCATTCCCCATGTACACAAGTCTTTATGGGGTATTTTTATACTTTTGAAACCATTCATGTTGAGATGTCATGTGATATGTTGCTCCTGAGTCGATTATCCATGCATTGTTGAGATACTTCCTGCTTCCAACAGTCGTCGCCTCTTTACTGACTAGTATATCTCCACATCCATAAGTACTCAACACATTTGCATCCATGTCATGTTTCTTACTCCCATTGGAACCATTCTCTATTATCACATATTCTATTCTTTCACCAATTATTAGTTGAAAATTATCATTCCACAACACTGCCTGCATCTTCGTTTCCCATAATAGAAAATTATTCCCATTGAATTTTTTAAACTCAAATTCTACCACCATCTGAACATTACATCAGTCTAGAACCTCCTCTATTTCACAATGGTGTATTTAATAATATAAATAAAATTTTATGATGTTAATGAATAACCATAGTCGCGATCATATATCATACTCAGATTTAATAGAATTATTAACACCTGAAAATGTGAACAGAACTGAGCTAGAACCATCCTCTAATACCACTTGTTGAGATCAAAAAAATGATTGGCCCATGATGCAGCAATAATCATGAGATAAATTGATGTGAAAAATGTGGAAATAAATGAACACCATATGTAACATGTAAAACTCCCAAAATTAAAGGGTTAAAAAACCACAGGCATATATAAGGATCATTATGGGTAAAAGTGGGTGCACACTCCCTCACTATTACAAGAAGAAAACCCTCATAAATATCTCTATTGAATAAGATGATAAATAAACCTTACAAAATACCACACTCAACTGAACTAATAGTGATGAGAACTGGGTGAATTTGATGGGATGAAATGATTTTCAAGGGGGGAGAGCCTCCTTTTATAGGCCTCTGTTAGCCCTCCCAACGCCTCTGCTACTACCTTATTCTACTATAGGTTTGGTGGGGTTTGGCCACCCACCACATCTGCCCAAATTCCTACCTACCTTGACAAAACGGGGGGAAACACCATCTTTGAATAAACAATTTTTCCGACATAGTCAACTTGGGGGGGCCTGAGTAGCGTGCATGAATCCTTGATTAATCATTCTCTAGATTGGGGGTAGTCACAATTATCTAGTTCCACTCATTTATGTTTTTGGTGATAGAAAAATTGTTGGTGTGGACCCAGTATCTATTTTTTTGACAGCTCCTGATGTGCACTGTTCCATATGTTCCAACTATATCTACTTGGAATTTTTCATATGGACTCACATACTAGGTTTGGGTGAAGGTGAGGTACCCATTTTATGTTTGGTTGGAGGCATCATGGATGTATCTCATATAGTTTCCCTCATCAAGGGACTTGAGTATAATGACCCTGGGCAATGTTGTGGTGGACATTCTCACTAACTGCCACACTTACTTTGCTATTGGGAACTATGTACTGACTATGAGTGATTACTAACAACCCCACCACCACAAAAAATTGACGCGCTTGATTATTTGTTCATGTTTTTCATGTCCCTAGGTGCATGTGAATCTTGTTTCATTATTTTATGTTTTTTTATTGAGAAGACCAATTAGACCCATGGACAAACATTTGATGCCTTTCATCAATAATTGGGCACGCCACCTCCATTGGTCCCATGGTTTGTAGAAAGTATCACCATGTTAGTGGAACCTAATTTATAATAAAAAATACTTCTACTGATAAATCATAGAAAATAGGTGTAATTAATTGTATTTTTATTTTTCATATTTTACATATTTGAGAGTTTTAAAATGTAATGGAATGGAATGATATAGAGTTTTAAAATGGTTAAAAATGATGATAATTTTAAAAATTGTTAAAAATAATAATTTTATTTATTTATTTTATAAATTTAAATATGGTAAAACCATTACATTCCACCCAAACCCACATTTGATGTTTGTTTTGTATTAAAATGTTTATTTTAAATAAAAATACATACTTTCAGTCATATCTGACACACCGTGTGTCACATTGATGTGTTGATGATTTCTATACGTCAGAGATAACTTATGGATTATTTTCCTAAAATATCAATAAAATCCAAGATTGATCTCCAATTTTAATAATTGACTCATATTTTTAAATAAAATGTGACTTTTAAACTACAAACACATACTTTGAGTCATACCGGACACACCATGTGTCGAATTGACATGCAGATAATTCCTACATATCACAAATTACTTATGGATAATTTTCTGAAACTATCAAAACAATGTGGGTGCGTTTTATCAGTTTTGAGTATCTGATATGTGTTTTGACGTAAAATGTTGATTTTAAATCAAAACACACACTTTCAGTCATATTAGGTACACTGTGTGTCGGATTGACATGATGTTTATTCTTGGATAACAAAAATGACTTAAAGGTATTTTCCAAAAATAACCATCTGAGTGCATTTTCTCATAATATGGGGGATCATTTAGTTTATCATGATGTTCCTTCAGAGGCTAGGTTTTTGAACACTCCAATTATAGTTGGTGTGAATACTTTAGAGTCCCTTTTTGTTTGATCAAGAGAATTTAATGGGAAGTTCTCTAACAAAACATGCACTGGGTTGGTTGAGAAAGGGGTAGACAAGGAGGCATTTTTGTTTGATGAACAAGTGGCACAAAGCACTAGTTAGGCCTTACTTCTTGATGGTGAATCAGATCATATTTCAGGTGATGATAAAAATGACGATCAATATTTATATTAGATAAGAGATAATGCATAGGTGAACTTGAAGAATTTAAGGCTTAGAGTTGAATCTTATCACAAGATGGGAGAAATTATGGCATGTAGGGATGATCTCTCTAGGGAGAATGTAGAATAGAAATGTTCTAATGAAATGGTTTAACAAGAGATAAATTATCAATAGCTATATCAAGAAAAGATAATTTCTTAAAAATCACATAAGGTTATGAAAAAATTTGATGTTGAGAGTCCTACACATTCAAAGAATGGAACTGACACTCAAGTATATAAAATGTATGACAATTCCTTGGATAAGAATCAGAAAAAGGCCCCAGACAAATCCATTTTTATTATCAAGATAGTAAGAAAAATACCTATTGTTTCTAATGTCTAATAGGCCTCTACTAATATTTTTTATGGTATTAATAATTCTCTAGATGCAAATCAGACTAGTGAAAATAATACTGATGAGATACACATGATGGTTGGCTATGAAAGTGTTCTAGTGCTGAATCTTGCAAAATATTGTGATCTTTATATGGGTAGTGATACAACTAAGGGTGGATCATCAAGGAATAATAAAGGTAAGAAACTTTTTTTGGATGAGGATGGTTTCAAATTGGTCACCCCTTAGAAATCCATATCACCTGACCCTCCATGTAGCAATTCTTTGCAGGTTCCACCCCTATAAGTTGTATATCCAAGTGCTGATGAGAATGTGGAGTGGTCTTACCCAACCCACATCAATGATTTAATGAAAAATAAGTATGACCCTTTTGGTAATACATCATATTAGGAATGTCATAATGCACGAGAAAGGAACTCTAGTATCATAACCCCTGAGGACTAGATAGGTGAATGACCCACCAAAGGTCATAGCAGGGAAGTAACTAATTGTGTTTTTTACAGCTTGAATTTATTTATTCTCTGGTAGAGCCTGATGTCTTTGGATTCAATGATTATTTATCAATCTATATATTTTTATAAATAAACATTGAAATGGATTTTTATTTTATCCAAAAATGGATTTTCGGATTTATCTTGGAAATTCAAGATTTGTACCACTCTTGAGGACTCTTATGAATCATCATTAGATAAAGAAGACGAGGTGCTGAAAAATAAGATATGGTGAAGAGTTCGACACCCAAAGGGAATAGGAAAATACCCTAGGAATTTGGGATCCATAGGGACTTGCAAAGGTTGAATTATTATATTTGGATTATTTTAGTCTAATGTGGGTTATTATGCCATCTATGACCCATATTTTTTCTTGTATTGTTTATCTTGTTTAATAAATTTGGATTCATGAGTTTGGTCTCCAGATTCATGACTGAGCCATATTGGTATAATTATAATTATAATTATATATATATGGGTAAATAATTATATATATATATATATATATTTATCAAATTTATATCAGTAAAAATGTTTAATTTTTTATTTATATAAATTGATTACAAAATGAGTATATAATTAAAATAAATATAATATTTTAATATTTTACTCAAATAATTATATAATATATAAATGAGTATATTTGTTTAGATATATATTAATATAGATATTAAATTATTTAAAATATATGTACATGTATAATTGCATGTATGTATGTATATGTGTGTGTATACATGTGTGTATGTATATGTGTGTGTAGATGTGTATGTGTACATATGGATGTTTGCAATTTACATAAATGTTACAAATTCACTTTTTAATATTTTTGTAATTTATTTAATTGAATTTATCCATTTGTTATTATACATTCATTAATCTTGTAAAAGTATATTTAATCATTTTATAATATTTATTTATACATATATTTATTTAATATACATATAATATTTTAAATATGTTTGTAATTTATATGATTAATGTCTATTCGGTTTTATTTATTAACTTTTTAAATTTTAAATATGATTGAAATTTATAACATTAACCTATTTCAATTTTTTTAATAATTTTTTAATTTAAATATTTTATTATAAAATTTTGAATATATATAATTTTTTAAAGTATTTATTAAATTATATATATATATATATATATATATATATATATATGAAAACAACTCAGTCATGGATTTGGAAACCAAACCCATGACCCCAAAATTATTAATCAAAAAATAAAACATACAAAGAAAGAGACATCTCAAAACAATTCATCACATGACCACATCAAAAGATAGAATACAATGGCAAGTCAATCCCTACAAGTTCCTATGGATCCCAAATTCCTATGGATTCTTCCTCTTCCCTTTGAATGTTGACCTCTCTGCCAAGTTTTGACCCTGGGGGAAGCATTCTGCTCTTCCTCTGATGACGATTCAGAAAAATATTATGGAATGGAGAAAATCTGGAATTTCTATGATATATCTTGAAATTCCATCTATGGATTGAATCAAAAGCCATATTAAATGTCAATTGATAAAAAATTCTAAACTATTATGTAGTCATTGAAACCAAAGACATTTGGCTCTATCAAAGAATAAAGGGATTCAAGTTGTGAAAAAACCAGTTTGTCGCTTCCTTTCTAAGGCCATAAGTAGGACTTTCACCTTTCTAATACACTAGAGGTATGATATTATAATTTCATTCTTGTGTATGTTAAAATCCTTTTCGAAGTCCTTTCTAAAATATTCAATGGAATTTTTCATTAATTCAGTAATGTTGGGTGGGTAAGACCACTCCAAATTCTCAGTGGAACTTGGGTGCTCAATCTGTAGAGGGAAAACCTACAAAGACTTACTACATAGAGGTTAATACTGCATTAGGGTCAGACCAAAACAATCTTGTGAAACCAGAGGGGAATCATATGAAATGGATTTCTGAGGGATAACCAATTTGAAACCCTCTTTATCCACTAATTTTTTCTTTCTTTTATAAACCATTTTCGTAATAAGCTTATCGTTCCTTAGATGTTGATCAACCCACTCTTGTTCAGCATTATCATCATTGGATTTTTCATCCATTGTTTCCCTATCACATCCAATTAAAGAATCCATGGGTAGTCCCTCCTTCGCAAAATTTTCTACCACTTTATCCTGCATCACATCAGTCTAAAATACTTATACCACACTCTCAAGATAGGACCTCAGTTCCAGACACTCCTTTCCTATTAATGATCCAGAATCCATTATTGAGTCTACCTTAGCATCTATATCTTCCCATGACTTCTTAATGTGACCATATCCTTGATTAATATTTAGAGAAAAATTCTGTAAATTAGCCAAAACATGATTCTATGAATCCAAAAATGTGCCACGAGCATAGGCCTCTATCTCCACAGAAATAGGGGGAAAACCTACAATGATAGTTTACCATCCCTAGTAAGGGTAGAAGAAAGGCCCAAAGTTCTAGTAGATTAATCCAAGGAATGGGGAGACTTCCCATAACCTATCTGAGAGCCCTACACCTTAGAATCCACTACCTCCTATGAAATAGGATCCTTACTAGCATAGGACTTCAGACATCTTTTAAAGTACTTATTCTCGCCATGTATGCAAAAAAATAGAAGGAGGATAAAATGTAACTTTTATAGTTTAGCTTATGATTCCTAATAACCTTACATTCCAAGAAGAATTGATGGGTTCTCTCACATTCAATCTATAACTCAAATCATCATAATTAGTAGATAAAAACACTTTGTCAGCTAAAGGAGTAGACAAATCAAACTCAATTAAAAAGTGAGTGTAATGACCATACCTAGCTAATTATATTTTATTGTCAACTATAATGGGTATGTAAATGGAAAATGTGATACCATGAAGAATTTAATGATTCTACAATATCTAATTTAGTTTGAACACATTCACCCATAGTCACAATGAAGAGTTACCAGCCTCCATCAGGTTGAAGTTGAAGTCTCATTCACAAACATGAAGGAAACCTAGCTTAAGGGAAACACTACCAAAACCCCAGGCCCTCAACTCCGTCGCTTCAGAAGGAAAAATATGGTGCAAGAATCCCCATCCTATTGAGACACATTTCCATTCAAAAAACCCCAAATACGAGAGTGGCACTCGAATAAATCCCCAATTTCCCAAGGTGACGAACATTTCGGTAAAAAATGATGGGAGATGATTGAATATTTACCTATTTCTAAGCATGTAGAGATTTCATCCTTATCCACCCTCACATGAGAAATATTTCCATTTCACCGAAGGACCCCTAATTCCGAACCCTTGATCTGATGAAAGTAACGGTGGTTAGGGGATTACACATCCGAAACAGATCCATGACATGAATCCTTCTTCCACCCCTCACTCCTGGGTATATCCAATATGTGGTCATAGAGACACCCTTCAGTGAGGAATTATTCATCCATCGATGAAGAAACCACCGCATTGGAACCCTAGAATCCATTGAGGAAACTGCAATCACCAAGAGGAACAAGTCATGTTGTCGAAGCCATCAATCTTAATATATATATATTTAAATAATTATATACTTATAATAAATATATTTATTATATTTATAATTATATATTAATAGATATATTTATTTTTTTAAATATATTTATAATTATATATAAATACTTTTTAAATATATTTATTTATAATCATAATTATAAATAAATAAATAAATATTTAAGTAATTATAAAATTATAATAAATATATTTAAATAATAAATATATTTATTATATTTATAATTATATATAAATACCTTTTAAATATATATATTTATAACTATAATTATAAATAAATATATATTTATTTAAATAATTATGAAATTATAATAAAGATATTTAAGTAATCAATATAATTATTATATTTATAATTATATATATTTATATGTTGATATCAATATATATGATTATATAAATATACCAAAGTGGTGCAGACCATGAGGTATAATAATATAAATATATATAATAATATAAATATATTTATAATTATATAGAAATATTTTAAAATATATTTATTTATAATTATAATTATAAATAAATATGTATATATATATATCTTTAAATAATTATAAAATTTCAATAATTATATTTATTATAATTATATATATATATATTTATAATTATATAAATATATTTATAATTATATAAATATATTTATAATTATATAAAAATATTTATAAAAATATTTATTTATAATTATAATTATATATATATAGATAAATATAAAATTATAATAAATATATTTATTATATTTATAATTTTAAAAATATACTTGAAAAGGTTTGAGTGTGCGTTGGCAAGCTAACCCACACCCAAAAAAATTATTAGAAAAAGCATAAAGAGCACAATTAAGGAAAGAGGGGTTACAATGAAAAAAGGTATCACCCACAATGCCACCTAAAACAAAAGGTCATTCAATAATTACCTTCTTCTAAGTCTAAAACCCCTTCCTTGGGAGAAACCAAGACCCCTCGGGTACCTTCCTCTCATTGAGTGTTTGGAAGCCTTCCATGCGACATCCTGGCCATCCATTCCTGATGATACATCTTCCTTATCATGAGGCTCAGTGCCTCCAATCAGCTCTTTCAAACATGAGCTATATTGATTCGAGATGTTCATTTCCTTGACATTCTCAATGTTTGAGAATTGTGCTTCAACACTATAAGGTCCATGAACGTTGAGGAATTCCTCATGGAATACTTTCTTACTATTAAACCTATTTAAAATGTCATTTAATGTAAACCTATTAATTTTGGCATTAGAGTTCAAGAGGGTAGTGGTACCCTCCTTAGATGCGACCATCCCTTACAATGTACCACCAATACCAAGTCTCATTACATCTTCAAGACCATCATGCAAGGTAGTTGAGGAATATATTGGAGGATCATCCTATCTAGCCATGGGTGGAGGATACCTAGGCTTCCTAGGGATGACTAGTCAAAGTCCCTCGCCATCCATTAATTTGGATTTCCCTTTGCTTCAGTTAGCGATTGCTTCTTATCATAGCTCACAATCAACTTTTTCTTGAAAAATGGCCTCATGGTTGGATTTTTCAGAGGAGACCTCAATATCCACAATTTTGGTCTCCTTGCAAAGATTCTCTTTAAAAGAGTAAGTACTATCATGAGAGGTCCCCCCCCCCATGATTTCATATCCAGGGGGAATTTCCACATCTATTGATGCCTAGTATAAATGGAATAATCATTATCCTATTAACTTAGAGTTGTAAAAATCTTCCTCATTCCTAAAAAAGGCACATCTCCAATTGTAGGTTGTACACCAAAACCAGCTAAGGTACCTAATATACCAGCGCCATGCACCCCTAAGCACTGCCCATTCAGGCCGGGTGAAGTAGCAGGAGCACTGGATTTGAAGCCAAATCTAGTATCTTACCTAGTAAAAGACTCCAAATCCCTTTCTTCTTGAATTATGGAACATTCACCACATTCAAGTATCATTAGACCATAGAAAGCAGTAGAC
The DNA here is from genome assembly GCA_963277665.1 of Viscum album. Taxonomy (NCBI): domain Eukaryota; kingdom Viridiplantae; phylum Streptophyta; class Magnoliopsida; order Santalales; family Viscaceae; genus Viscum; species Viscum album. Next base: position 1,075,686,268 of record OY728145.1, on the reverse strand, counting down.
TTTTCTACTATGGATCCATTATCAACAGGAGGAATCTTCTACCTATTCATCTTATCATTTTATATCACCAGAGCATCCTACAAAATGGATTTCCTTGAAAAATTATTGGAATAAATTTTTTTATTCTTCATACACATGTTTCTGTCATGCCCATTTATAGAACTAAAAAAAATAGTGTATGTACAACAATTGACTTGAAGATTCCCAATTTTTCAACACAAAGCACATAAATGGGGAACCTTCTCATATTTTATCTTGAGATCTGTGTCATCGTCATCGATATATAAGAGGGACATCCCAATAATATTAGAACTGAGGTCGAATTCCATAAGTACATTAGTAAAATATCCAAACTGAGAAGCTTCTATCATGTTGTATATCTTTATGGGTATTCCAACTGTAAACACGATATCAAAAAGGATGCATGGATGCTAGAAGATCCAGTTCAAGCCAAAAATCAAGATCCAAATCTGATCTATAGTATTCCTAATTCTAAATGGATTAAGTTGATAATCAATATTTTTAATTTTTAGGGTTTGATGTTTAAGGTAAATTGAACTAAAACCCTAAGCCATGTGCTTCAAATCCTTAGAAGAGAAAACAATATGAAAATTCCCTTTGTCAATGGAGATATAACGCTAATCAGAGAAACCCAATCAAGAAGATAGATATTGTGTAATTTATTCAGTACATATTGGATTTCCACCAATAGGTAGAACCATTCAAGCAATAATGGAGAACATACATATTTGGGGAGGATCCTTAATTGCCTCCTAATTAGAAAACACGTAAACCATCAGGTCTTTTCAGATCACTCTTTCTGAGGGAGAGTCCTTCAGTGCGACAAATTTTATTCTACTAATTACATCATCCATTGAAAGAGAACCCTAAGAAATTTATATCTTCTCCTTAACCTTATTCAGGTAAACATCCAATTAGGGAGAGACCAAGAGATCCCCTCCAGACAAGAGTTCTAAGCCAATTTTGTGTGAAAAATCCATTGAATAATGGAATCCTTAATAACCATAGAGGTCCCTTCCACAGTTTCCGAGAGACAATCCCATATTCCAAAAGGATATCAGGTAAGGTGGTTATGTTTTTCATCACACTGCACCTATATTGGGTCCAACCCAACATCATGTCGTTATATCGGGTATCATAGTTAGATCTTTAATAGCATTTTTTTAACACTAATAAATAAACACCATTTTCAGTTCTAAAAAAGCACTAATAAAACTAATCTTTATTAGTGATGATAAAGACACATTTTATCAGTTCTTTTTTATCATTGATATTAGGGTATCTTTATTAATGCCAAAAAAGTGCTGATAAAGAGGATTTTTATTAGTACTAACACTTTTAACTCTGATAAAACTAATATTTATCAGTGCTATTAAAATCCTTACGGGTTCATATAAAAATAACCCTAACAGAGCCATGCTTCTGCTCAGGCCTTCAAGATTCTATGGAACCAGAGCCCTGCCATCGTAGTCGCTACAGTCGCTGGAACCAACTATTGTTGTCGGTCAACATTCTTATGGGTCGACCTCTCTATATCTAAGGTATGTGCCAATTTGTCTTGTTAGCACCTCTGACAACACTATTTCTTAATCCATACCTCCTCAAACCCTATTTTGTGAATATTCACTTCTTCTAAAATAAACACAAAAATATCCTCAAAAACAACCATCCATGTTGTATCTGGTCTAATTAAGTGTCTCCTATCCTCATCCTTCTTTGTCCTCTCATTCTCTTGTCTTCGCCTTTCTACGCACGCTATAGGACAAAATATAGGGTGTAGGGATAATCAATTTTTCATTTTTTTCATAGGATTAGTAAGTTTTATCTATATTATAGGATTCTTGTACTATTTTGGGTTTGAGTTGGGCCTCCCTTAATGAAAGTAGTGAGTTGTAAGTATTTTATTCCCCACGCTTATCTCTTTCATTTTGGATCTGTTGATTTATTTGGCTTTTGATTCATGTTTTTTTCTTCTAATAACAGTATTAATTATGTTAGTGGAATCCATAGGATGAAATAAAGGGTTTATCTCAATTTACAATTAATTTTAAATGTTTTTATATTTTTAAAATGTATGTTTTAAATTATTTTTCAATTTCCTTGTGCACCATGTGTTTGTTAAATTTCTTGAAAAACCATTATGAAGGAAGTGTGTAATTTAAAAAGGTGTTATGGTCTTAAAAAATAATATTTTATTGGTTCTTAATTTTTACTTGGAATTTCAACTAAAACTTGAAATTCAAAGTGTTGATACTTTTTTCAAGTTTAGTTTTGAATAAAAAATGCACAGCATGAAAATGCCTTTTGAGGTATTCAAAGTGTTTCAAGTTTGTAATTTTATTATTTTATAAAATTTTAAATTTATATAATTTTATAAATTTTATAATATATCGTATTATACTAATATAATTTAATAGAAAAAAAATTATTACAAATTTACACTTTATATTTTTATTCATTTATAAATTTGTATAATTTTATAAATTATATAGTATATCATATTTACATATATATTATAAACATATTTTTTAAATTATTTATACTTTTATAGATTTATATATTTATAAATTAATGTATAATTATATTTTTATTCGTTATAATTTATTATACTTATAATTTCATAAATTTTACTTTTATATATTATAATTTTATACTATTATAAATTTGAAAAACTATATACTTCTACAAATTATTTATACTTTTATAACATATATGTACTTTATATAGTTTTATAAATTTATATACATTTATAAATTATGTATATTTCATTAAAATATATATTCTTTTATAAATTATATATAATTTTATAGCCCCATAGGGCATAGTTCAGGGGTTACGTCCCTACTGTATTCATGGCATTGATTTGAGGAGGTCCTTATTTCCTTTGTACCCCACCTTCAGACCTACCATGTATATTTAATCTTATACTTCTATATACATATATAATTTTATATACTGATATAAATATATATAAATTTCTAATTTATACTTTTATACCTTTATACTTATTTCAATCAGTAAATACATTAATACTTTTATAGTTTCATAAATTTAATTTCTATAAATTATACTTTTATATTTTTATAATTTTGTAATAAGATTATTATGTTTTCAACAAATTAATTTGGATAATTAAGATTTATTTAATAATATATAATATTTTATGTTTCAAATCATAATTTATAGAATTTCGATGTATGCTTTTAATTGAGTTTCGAATGATTTTTAAAATTACCTTTGATTTTTATGAATTTTATGTTCAACAATGTATCTAATGGGGACTTATTTTATTTCTTTTTAAAATTAAATCATTACACAATGGTTTACTCATAAATAAGTAAGTTATCATATCACTAGACTGGGATTTCAAACCAAATATGTGGTATGACACCATAATAGAAAAATAGTTCAACAATAAGAAAATTTTCATAGACCAAAGAGGTGCGATGTGAAAGATGTGATATTTGAACAATTTTCTTTTCTTTCATAATCTGAGTATGATCTTAATGACTCTAAATTAAATTTTAGTGTTTAAAATATTTAAAAAAATATAATAATTTCATTTTTTATTTTTGAAACCATTATATTCAATAACTATATTTTCTATAATGAAAATGGTTTTCAGGTAATATAGATTTTTTTTTATTTTCATTATTACATCCAATAGTTGTATTTTCATCAGGTTTTTATAATGTAAATGTTATTTTAAGGGTTAATGATTGTTTTTAAGGTTAATAAATTGGATTTATATGATGTTCCTGCATGAGTATGATATTTTGGATTTCAATGATGATCTAAATAAATGATTGTTTAAATTTCACATTGACTTTAAAATGAAGTTTTGTTAGCTGAAATTAGAGTGAATAGATTCGTTAGTTTTTTTTATAATGTAGTATGCTCTATCAAAGGGATGAGAGATATCTATATTTCTAAATGAAAACATGTGTAAGAAATAAAGGTTGCTAGCTATATTTATGTGAAAATATTAAATTTTAGATACCTCCTAGATACATATAATCTCCCCTCCTACATAATATATATTGATTATAACACCATGTAAAGGGAAGGTCACCGACTCTATCTAACCCATATGATATCCATCATGAACTCACTCCCAAAAAAGGTGAATTGATTTGCATTCTCATTGCAACTCCTAAACATATTTTTCATCTAACATAACCTGCATGGTTTAAATTAGGGGATTCCTCTACAACTAAATCTTCTCACTGATTTGGTGTTAGATTATAAGGGGATGATTCTGAGGAAAGAAAATGAAATAGTAACTATCATCTTCATCAGATTCATCTCCAGAACAGTTATTATTGAATTTTGTTTCCTGAGATTCATCCCCCATCTCTTCAAGACATGAACCTATATTGGTTGAACTACTTTGAGAAGTAGTCATCCCATACCAAGTATCTTTGAACATTGTGAATGAATTCATAGGATAACACCTTCCACCAATGGAGTAATTCTTTTCTTAAATTCAATTACCCATTTCCTTAAAAGAATGACAAAATTATTTGAAACAATCAACTACTGGGTTCCCCTTATTTTAAAGGACCCTTTTATGTATTAATTATTTTTTAAAATTTTAATATTACCAAATCAAATATGATGGATTAGAATAGAAAATGGATAGATTCCAATCATATGAATATGGGGTGAAAGAGTTCATCATCATTGAAAAAGATCATGTGTATGACCCTCATCAAATCCCTTTTTATGTTTGTGCAATTATTATTCAAGAATAAATAGTCTAGAGAAGTTATAAGAACACTAGATCTTTCATGGAATTGATAAATGTTATAAATGTTGGAATAAAAATGATGAAATTGTTAATAAAGCTAGTGACTAGGATAACACTGCATTTTATGGATCATCTGATATGATTACAAGTGTGGAAAATGAAGAAGACCATATTGAGGATTTGATTACAAGTGTAAATGATGATGAATATTTTGTAGAAAAAATGATAATGATAGTTGAAGATGAACTTTGTGATTTTCTAAAACTATTTGGGAAGTTAAAGAGTTTTGAAAATATGACATTGTATGTTGGTTTAACTAAATATAAAACATTTTCAGAATGGTAGTCACCATTTTAGTCTCTCCCCACTCCACTTCTGATTGAACTTCACCTAACACCTCGATCTTTCCCACAAATATGAGCAAGAGGATGAAATCCATGGTGGCCTTCATACCCATCTTTAGTGAGAAAATCATCTTCCATGTACAGGTCTTGGTGTCCATATATGAAAGATTCACATCCAGAGTATTGGGTTGAGGACCAAGTTTACTCGTGGAATTCTTGTCAAGGACCACCAAATTTTCTTCATACACCCTCACATTGTGGATTTCATACTTGAAATCGAATATGATCCACATCAAAATGGTCTCTTCCAAAGAAAGTCCTGCCTCCTTGGTAATAGATGGGGAGACAACATTGAGGCAACTCGTCTTTCCTTCAATTGCCAGGAGCTTATAGAATTTGTGTTTGCCCAAGTTGATAAGGACTATTGTTTTGTTGTCAACCAAGAAAGGTTGAAACATGGTGTCCTTATTGCTACTACAAACATAATTAGAATCATCCCAGATTCATATGGGGTTGAACCTCTAGAATCTGTCTGCAGAGATGGACTTGATGTGGATGTTTCCATCATCCATCATAAAAATATCAGTCGTCACTGTCAAGTCATTGAATTCATCTATTAAAAAATGAAGGAACATGTATAATTCGATCCAACAAAGACAAAGGTATCAGTCGTTGTCCCCTTTTAATGCCACAAACCTAGGGAGGATGATTAGTGACTCCTAGTCGATAACAATGGAAATATCATCACTCTGGTGGTCATGAACATTGTAATTTTCTAGCACAAGTTGATTGAAAGGCTGCTTATTCATCTACCACAAGAATAAGTAACAACTTGATTGGAGGTGGATGAAGTTGACCATTTTGGCTGCACTGTCAACTTGGAGGGACCTAAAAATCATGCAAAACTTCTTGCCTCAGTCATTCTCCATCGTGGGGGTAGCTGCGGTGATCCATTACCGCTCCTTTATGTTTATGTTGATGGAAATATTATTGTTGCGGACATAGTATATGTTGTTTTGGTATCTCCAGATGTGCACCATTTCATCTATTCCACCTATCTCTACTTGGAAATTTGTTAAGAGACTCACATACTGGGTTTGATCATTCTCTTGTATTATTTCTTTTCTTATGTTCTGTTTCTATCGCTCTGTAATTTTAAGTCATCGATTTATAAATAATTCAGTTCCATATTTGGTTGTTTGGTATTCTTATTCTGTTCAGGCTACCACTCATCCTCACAAAGTGGTATCACACCCCTATTTCATTTCTTTTTTTTATCGAAATCCATTATTGTTTCCTATTTTCTTTATTTTTAGTTCTGGTTTCTGCTTGATTTTTTTCATTAAAATTTCACTCTTAAATCGCCACTACCTCATTCATTTCAATTATTTAAAGCCATTATCCCTTCATCATTTCTCCACATTTCACATCCCTTTATATAATACATAGTTTTCCCAAAATATTGGTCAGTAGTTGGGGGAATAAAATTAACATTTCCCATAAGAACTCAACTTATACTCTGTGGGTAAACATGTCAATAATGAGATATTAAATTGTGAAATTTGATGCTGAAAATAACTTTAATTTGTGGTGAATTAAGAAGATATCCATGTTTGATCAGCAAGGCCTCATTGATGCCCTATGTGGACCTAAGAATCCTATTATAACTATGAATGAAATTGGATAGCCTATTACAAAATATGTTGATGTTTCCACTGATGTTTTAGTTAAGCTACATAGCTCCATTTTTATTTCTTTAGGTGATAAAGTCATTTAAAAAATTTCTTATGAGTGTACTGTTTCTAGAATTTGGCTTAAAATTGAAAAACACAACATGATTGCTTCATTAGTAGGTAGGATTTACAAAAAATCACTACATGTTTACGTTTAAAATAAATAATGGTAGTTCAATTAAATCCCACATAGATGAGTTTAATAAATTCATTTTATATTTAGTCAACATTAATGTTTATTTTGATGATAAGGATAAAGTAATGATAATATTAATATATTTAGATAATTCCTAAAACTCCCTATAGGAGACCATGATGTATGGTCGAGACTCTTTAACCTTGTAAGAGGTTAAATCAGTCCTTTTTTCTAGGGAACAACATTTTAAACCTGGAATCAAAGGTGAGGCTGAGAGCTTGTTCTTGAAGGGTAGGATGCAAACTAAAACCTAGAATAAATAGTTTAAAAAAGAAAAGAATAAAAGCTATAAATAACAAAGACCTGAGTCTAATTATATGGATAGAAAGGTCACATATTTTCATTATAGAAAAACATGGAAAATTAAACCTGAGTGTGGGAAAATCAAGCATGAGTTAGAGTCTAAAAAATACATTGATCAGTACCTTCTTATATAATCTGGTTTTGAAATTGCAAAGGTCATTAATGTATCCAACCATCCACTTAATCAAGAGTGGGTCCTTGATTTAGGTTGCTATTTCTATATGATTTCTTTTAGAGGGTCCTTTCTAGAGTTGGTTGAAATGGTAGAAGGAGATGTCCTCTTAGGTAATAACAAGAGGTTTATGGTTGAGGGAAGATGTTATATTTTGTTAGAAATTGATTTACATACTATCATTAATTTATTTTATGATAGTTGGGTTCTCAACCTTCAAATAAACTTGGTTTCCTTAGGAGTCCTAGACCAAAAGGGGTTCACCTTAAAGTCTAAAACAGGTTGTCTATAATCTTAAAAGGCTCTAGAACCATTATTAAGGGAGATTTAATCAATGGGTTGTATTTATTGAATGGAAATACCCATTAAATGTGGTTGGGTAGTTTCTATTAAACTAACAATGACAATACTTTGCTTTGGAATAGAAAATTGGGGCATGTTATCTCTAATGGCCTTGAGAAACTCAACTAGTGACGTTGAATGAAATCACACCATGATATATACAATTCTATGAATATTTTGTGATGGGAAATGTGACACCCCAAGATTTATTGGTACGTTATCTCTTCAAAGTAATTCAATAACTTTTACTATACACAACACTGAGTTCGAGCGCACCATGACTTACCAAATTAGCCATTAAAAAAACAGTTATGAATAGTATTAACTAGATTTTAAATTTTATATACTCCATATAATTTTAACTTATGTATTATTTGTTTCTTATACATATTATAAGAAAAAATTCAATTTTTCACATAAAAAAATGTATTTTCCAAAAAATGCAATTTTACCCCTCTTAATGGAAAACCCTTTTTAAATCCAATATTTGACACTTTTACATATTAAATTTGACAAAATAAAATTCTTCTTTATAATCGGGACATCAAAATTTACTTTGGATGAAATTTTGGTATTTTTCTAATAATATTCAATTTTTAATGAATAGTGAGAAATACTGTATTTTTATTCAAAATTTCCTTTCAATATAATTAATTTATGTAGATATATTATCTTTTTAATTGGTTTTTAAGTTTAATTAGATTATATTTTTACCATTTAATCCAATTTTGGTCATTGGATGTAATTTCTCTTTGAATTTGAACATAAACAAGGGTCAATCTTTTGAAAGTTAATATTTCTTAAAAACATGTTTTTTGTTTTAACAACGAGAAATAATTTTAAATTAATTAATCGATCTTATATGTTTTTAATTTGGTAAAATAGACCTTATTTTTGAATTCGGAATATCAAATATAGCTTAGTCTAAATTTTTGGTATTTTTCTGAAAAACTTCAATTTTTTATGAATAGTGAAACCACTAAGTAGTAGTTAAAAATCTGACTTTTTCATTTAAATGAAATTTTACAACTTCTCTGAATTGAATTTCAAAAATCTGACATACATAGTTGTTATTAGTCTGTAAAATGTGGTTGAATAAGATAAAAATAATTTTTGGTAAATAGTAACTTTTGGCTTTTATTTACCACGATTGAAGGTAAATAGAGTAATTCAAGGTAAAAAGAATATTATAATAATAAAAATTACCTTAAAACTTGTCTTAAACTTATTTGATGAGTCATAGACGACCATGGTCATATTTTGGAAGATTTTGGGACCCCATGGATCCACTTAAGATTAATAATGACACTTTATTTTAATTAAATTAAAGTAAAAAAACGAAAATGACATTAACAAATATCATTTAGTATAAAAATTATTACATGTGGTTATATAAGTCATATTTTCGGATATAAATATTAATTGGAAATATAAAAAGATTTCCTACATTATTGAATTTTTTTTATAATTTTTAAACATCAAATAAATTAAATAATTTATGACACAATAATGATAAAGTATTTACCTCATTAATAAATGATTTAAATAAATAAGATTATTTATATTAAAACAATATCCAAACCCTATCAAATTATTATTGGATGATTTTATTTCGAACATTAGTCATCTTACATTCTACTTTAATGAGTTTTGGAATATTTGAAACTGAATATATGTTTATAATAAAATAACATTTTAAAACTTTCCTGAAGAGCCCCTCCTCTCCCTTATAAAAGGACACCATTTCTAACCCATTTCTCACACCTATCAAGCCCCTTGGCTCATCCAACCCCTACCCAAATAAGCTCTCAAGATCACTCTATTCCACCTAGAATCCTTAACTTAGTTAGAAGTCACTTCAAGAAGTCCTTTTGGTTCAATCCAAAGGGAGTTACCCAAATTAAAGGTAATGGTTTCTCTTAACTTCTTTTCTTTTATTTTACTTCTCCAACCCCTAAACTCTTTTTATTCATTTATTTTATAAAAAAACGTGTATCCTCAATATAATAGGATGTTATTATGAGAATTATTCAAACTACACTTACACACCCCCATCTAATGGGTAAAGAACATACTGTTTCTGTGGATGGAAAACTAACGCCTCACGAAATGATGATTGTTCAATTATCTCCTACCGCCTCTCATGGTGTCCATTAAGATGACACTGTATTTATATATGATATATATTATGCTTATGTTTTCTTTATGATTTTCTATTTTCCATTTATATACTTTAATTTATGGTTATTTACATCTTCATTGTATGATCCTTCTTTCATGGGGTGTATGTTTTGTGAGTTACCAAATCAGTAAGGGAATTTCAAATTTCAATTTCCACTCATTGGGATTTATGCATACTACGTTGATTATTTTACTCCAAGATTACATGTGAAATCACTATTTATTATTTATATAGTAATTTACACTCCCCTTTATGTGGATATACCTTTTATACACATAATAACTCAATTGATAATTTCTCAATTCATTGATATTAACTTGAAAAGAGTAATCTTAACTCAATTTCCATTCATTGAGTTAAACATCCAAGTCATTGGTATTGTATTTACAGGAATATGTTTGAATGTCCTATGATTTATTTACACTGAATATACAATCATATTTAGTGTATTTATATTTTTCACACATAATTATGTCATTGATTTATCCTTAACCTAAGGATATGGTCTTTATTTGGGATTTCATCTCAATTTAAATTCCATTGAGACTTCTTTGTTGTTATATGCCAATTTACTTTTATATGGTGTATATAATGTACTTTGAAATAGTATATCATGAATCCCTTTATTCTCAATATATTCTAAAGTGTTTATTACCTCAATTATTTGTATTCAAGTGTCTCTCTTTTGGTTAGGAACTCTAACTAAAATATAATTTTAAATGTTTTAAAGATTTATTCTTTTAAAGATTTCTCAATAATGTACATGTTTTTAAAATGGTTTTAAGAATTTATTTATATGGACATTAATGTCTTAAAATTAAAATTCATTATAAAAGTTTCAAATTGGTATGGGACACTTTAATTCAAAAATCTATTTTAAACAGCTTCTTGATAAATAGTTAGACTTTTAAGTGTTTTCAAGAAAAAGGGGGATATTTATCTCAAATAGTTTTGATGATTATTTTCATCTATGTCAATATCCTTAATTATTCTTGATTTAGGTTAATTTATTATAATAAAATCTTTCATATTGTATCTAATAATTATGTTTGACTATGGATGTGTTATTTTTATACCGTTCATGATTTATAGAAAAAATATTGACATTTCGTATGCTAGTATTAATATAAATGTTTATGTTATGTTTAAACATTTTCATATGAGGAATGAATTGGACTTAGTAAGTGATGGGTGGAGCCCGCTATAGCTCCTCTATGCATTGGTAGGTCTCATTAGACAAACTAGTGTCTTGGCATAAGGCCTTGACAAAACCTTATTTGTAGTCTTGGTACAAGGGCTTGACTATGTGGTTATAAAGTCTGGCATTATGTATTCCATCATTATGAGATTAGATATTGATATTTCATGTGGTTATTTGATAGGTAGAATACCCATGACTATGTTTTATTATTGAATTATTTACTCAACTCATATTCCTGCCATAAAGTGTTCATGTTTATTATTTGTAAAGGAATGTGTTTTCAATTATTCACCATGCCTAATGTTTTTTTATCTTCCGCTATATTCCTTACTCTTACTGAGCATTTGAGCTGACCCCTTTATTATGTTTTATTCTACCAGGATTCCAAGAAGTGTATTAATATTGATATGCAGGGTTAAGCTAGGGGATTACAGGAGTTCTCAAAGTATAATTTATGTTGTGATTTATTTCCTAATGTCTAATGTAACATTCATGTATGTAATATATTTTCCAATATTACTAAACTGATTGGTCTTTTGGGACTTTATTCCTTGTAATCATGTCAATGTATTAAAATAATGCACCGGCTTCGGGATTCTAGGGTCGGGGTGTTACAGTTGGTATCAGAGGAAGTTTAGTACAAAACTTGGAAACTATATTTATAAAAACTTTGATTAGAGAACGTTACCCTAAGATAATATTTGAGGATTAGTATAGTAGAATTTCCTAGAATTTTCTTAATGTAGAAATTTTGTGTATTTTCCAAGGAATACATCCCTGTCTGGATACAAGTAGGTAGAGGCAGCTCTGGCACAAATGTACCTAGGGGTAAAACCCAAAAAACACCTCTTTAAGCTAGACTCGAACGGTAACTGGTACACAACAATGGGCCTTGCTGCACTCTTGGTTATGACACTCCCGGGGGATATGCTTAGGATAATTCACATTTTCTTTACAAACCAATTTGAAGGATTTTAATATGAAATGAGAATAAATAACCTTGGTTGATCCTAATGCGTCTTAGATTGAAAACAAGGTGTCATGATATTCTCTAAATGATTTTATGACTCACACTATGCTTTCTTGTGTTAGTCAATGGATGGATTCCAAGGAAGTCATATTAACATTGAACATGATTTTCAAGGTGGGAACGGTGGTGGAAATGAGAAATGAAATGAAATGTTGATAGGCATAAAAGATATCGTGTTCATGTTGAATTAGTTTTCCCAAAATATGATCAACAACATATATATTAACCAACTCCCGGACTCAACAAAGAAGAGAAAGGTAGTGAATGATAAAAGATCCAGTAGTGAATACCATAGAGAAAAGAAAGCTCATTTTCTATCATGCAGGAAATATGTAAGGAAACACTCAGGAAAGTTTCTCAAGGGAACAAATAAATTCATTATGTGTGGGAAAGAAGGACATAAATTAAATAATTGTCGAGGAAAAATGAAGAGTACTATAGAAGAAAAAAATGATCCTAATAATCCATTTACAGTCATTTGCCATAAATATAGGGGACCTGGGAATTACCCGAGTCAATACCCTATTCTATAGGATAACCTCTTGGTCAAGGAAGAAACTATGTGGAAATAAATGGATGGATAAATGTTTAAAAGTATTAATGCTCTTTATTGATGGGATTACTGTGGAAGACTTTTCTCTTGTATGTGTAACCCTGTAGTTTGTTATGTGAAAATTATATTTGAGGAAGAATTATCTTTTATTTTGTGTATATGGTTATAAGTAACAATTTGGGTTTATATGATCCTTGAATTTGAGGCAATTACAGGTTATTAATTTTTGAGATGAAAATGAGATGTATGAGATAACATTGGTGGTTAAATTATGTTATGATTATTTTGAGGAATTTATCTCATTTAGGGAATGTTATAAAATATAGTTTTTGAAAAAGGACAAAACGCAGACCAAGTGACAACCTGTCACGTCGGACAAAGCTGCGGGAATCGAACCCACAACCAAAGTGTGACTGGGATTTATCACCTACCACTAGACAACGTGAAGTCCCGGTTAGTATGACTAATTATTTTTAGCTAAATTATTTTATGGATCAATAAAATGTTGATTTTGGGAACTTAGGATTTATCCTTAGTATAGGAAAATGATTTGGTGATTAAGTGATAAATGTTATTTTGGAACATGTTCGCTCTTTTGGTAACCCTATATGCCTACGGAAAATAGAATACTATGGGATTTCATTTGAGGAGTAATGGTGGGTTTTTATCTATGATTTTATTATAGAGATTTGGGTTATTTATGGAAATTATTAACCTATCATAGAGAATATGTGATTAGGTTAATTACTTTTAAGTATGTGACTTTACGAGTAGTCGATGTTATTTGGAGATACAATTTAACATTGAAGACTACGTAAGAGAATTCTTCTATGTTTTGGGTTACAATATTAGTTTGGATTATATTGAAGGATTTTATGGACAATTTTTTGTTGAATTGTATTTATTGAACTTTGGGTAATGTTGGTTTAATTTTAGAAATTAAGATTAGTATTTCTTTCTCAAAAGTATTATCCTTTTTGGGGATCACATGATATTTTACTAACAATTTTGGTTTTGGTTAATCTCTAAAGAAAATGGAAATATATAGTTCATCCTTTGTGGATTATGTGATTCTCTATAAGTTGATTTTTAGTGCTTCAGATGTGACTAAGTCATCTTGAATACTCATTCTTTGGAGTGAAAGATGAGTTTGTGGTAAGAATAAGATGAAGGATGAAACTCTACTTGTAAATTATATATATATATACATGTATATATATATTCTTATTCTATGAATAAATTAATTATTAAACTTTAGGGAAGGGATATTAAAACAAAAAATGTTTTATCCTAATGCTTTATGAACTTATGATATTTTAAATCATCATATATTGATGGCTTTGAGGCCCTAAATTTTACACTTGTTTGTGATTGATGACCTCAATCACTCCCTATAAATATTTACGTTTTCCAACCAATTATGTGTCTATAATTTCCACCAATGTTATCCTAATCGAGATCATAATTTTTTGGTGAATTTTTCATTTCCCTTTCCCTCTTATTAAAACTAAATTTTATTAACCCAATTTCCGATGTGGGTTTTTTCCCAAAGGTATTTTTCTATTTTTAACCTTTTATTTTCAAGAACAATTTCAAATTGCGAGGATGAAATTTATTGAAGGAGGAGAGAATGTGACACCCCAAGATTTCATGGTACATTATCTCTTAAAAGTAATTCAATAACTTGTACTATACACAACACTAAGTTCAAGCGCACCATGACTTACCAAATTAGCCTTAAAAAAAATTGTGAATAGTATTAACTGGATTTTGAATTTTATATACTTCATATAATTTTAACTTATATATTATTTGTTTCTTATAAATATTATAAGAACAAATTCAATTTTTCAAATAAAAAATGTATTTTTCAAAAAAATGAAACTTTACCACCTTTTAATGGAGAACCCTTTTTAAATACAATATTTGACACTTTTACATATTCAATTTGACAAAATAAAATTCTACCTTAGAATCAGGACATCAAAATTTATTTTGGATGAAATTTTGGTATTTTTCTAATAATATTCAATTTTTTATGAATAGTGAGAATAATGTATTTTAATTCAAAACTGCCTTTCAATATAATTTATTTATATGGTTAGATTTTCTTTTTAATTGGTTTTGAAGTGTAATTAGATTATATTTTTACCATTTAATCTAATTTTGGTCTTTTGAGGTAATTTCACTTTGAAATTGAATATAAACAATGGTCAATCTTTTGATAGTAAATATTTCATAAAAACACGTTTTTTGTTTTGACAACGAGAATTAATTTCAAATTAATTAATATAACTTCTATGTTTTGAATTTTTTAAAATATAAACCATTTTTTAATTCAGAATATCAAATATAGCTTAGGCTGAATTTTTGGTATTTTTCTGAAAAACTTCATTTTTTTATGAATAGTGAAACCACTAAGTAGTTGTTAAAAATATGACCTTTTCATTTAAATGAAATTTTACCACTTATGTGAATTGAATTTCGAAAATCCGACATACATGTTTGTTATTAGTAAGTAAAATTTGGTTCAATAAGATAAAAATAATTTTTGGTGAATAGTAACTTTTGACTTTTATTTACCGCAGTTAAACGTAAATAGAGTAATTGAAGGTAAAAATAATATTATAATAATAAACAATTACCATAACACTTGTCCTAACCTTATTTTATGAATCATTCCAAACCATGGGCATCTTTGGGTCAATTTCGGGACCCCATGGATCCACTTAAGAGTGATAATGACACTTTCTTTTAATTAACATAAAGTAAAGACAAAAATAACATTAACAAATATCCTTTAGTTTATAAATTTTTACATGGGGTTATATAAGTCATATTTTAGACTATAATTATTAATTGGAAATCTAAAAATATTTCCTACATTATTGTAATTTATTATAATTTTTAAACATCAAATAAATTAAATTATTTATGACACAATAAGGATGAACTATTTACTTCAATGATAAATGATTTAAATAAATAAGATTATTAATATTAAAAAAATATTCAAAACCTGACCAATTATTATGGGATGATTTTATTTCAAACATGAGTCATCTTATCTTCAAATTTAATGAGTTTTGGAACTTTTGAAACCGAAGATAAGTTTATTATAAAATAACATTTTAAAACTTTCCTAAAGAGCCCCTCCTCTCCCCTCTAAAATGACACCATTTCTAACCCATTCCTCACACCTCTCAAGCCCCTTGACTCATCCAACCCATGCCCAAATAAGCTCTAAATATCCCTTTCTTCCACCTAGAAGCCTTAACTTAGTCATATGTTACTTCTAGAAGTCCTTTTGGTTCAAACCAAAGGGAGTTACCCAAATTAAAGGTAATGGTTTCTCTTAACTTTTTTTCTTTTATTTTACTTCTACAACCTCTAAACTATTTTTATTCCTTTCTTTTATAAAAAAAATAGTATCCTCAATATACTAGGGTTTCGTTATAATAATTATTCTACCTACACTTACACACACCTCCATCTAATGGGTAATGAACATACTGTTTCTGTGGATGGAAAACTAACGCCTCACGAAACGATGATTGTTCAATTATCTCCTACCACCTCTCATGGTGGCTATTAAGATGAAACTGTATTTATATATGACATATATTATGTTTATGTTTTCTTTATGCTTCTATATTTTCCATTTATATCATACCTTTATGGTTTCCAATATGTCTGAACACGATAATTTCATTTGAGGAAGTGCGGACTACCGCCCCCTCAAGGTGATATGATTCATCCATGACATACATGGAACGTATAAAGGAATGAGTTAATTAAATTATGAAACAAATATATCATATGATATTATAATATAATTATAATATACCTATTTATCGTTAAGGTTTCATTTCATTGAATATTAAATAGAAATAAAAGTAGTGTTCATGCGTACGTACGGCTTTCCGTCTCCATGAACGATGCATTTCATTTCTTATCTTCAAATATCATAAACTAATTATATATATATATATATACTCAATATATATGATATATATTATATTTAAATCATGAATATGATACTAGAGATAATATACATTTTACCACATGGACAATTTGTAATTATAACAAGTTCATTTTTGACTCAAGTACCAAATATCGACAAAACGACCAGTATTAACTTAAATGATTACATGATGTTTATAACCTGGTAATAAGTGATGTAAAAGGAATAATAAAATTGAAAAAGGTTCTTAAGCAAGTATAAATCAACTTTAGTTTATTATTCATGAGATTAAAGAATGAACGAGTCAAGTCAGAAAAGAGGTAAGGGGTTTCTTATCTCACTCCTAATTTTGTGAGATTTCCATTATTTTCAACTAATTTATTTCATGTGGTGTATTATGTACTGCCAATTATTGTATTATTGGTGTAATATACTTTAATTTATTGTTATTTACATCTTCATTGTATGATCCTTCTTTCATGGGTTGTATGTTTCATGAGTTACCAAATTGGTAAGGGAATTTCAAATTTCATTTTCCACTCATTGGGCTTTACACATACTACATTGATTATTTTACTCCAAGATTATGTGTAGAATCACTATTTATTATTTATATAGTAATTTCCACTCCCCTTTGCGTGGATATATTTTTGATACACATAATCACTCCATTGATAATTTCTCAATTCATTGATATGAACTTGATAAGAGTAATCTTAACTCAATTTTCTTTCATTTAGTTAAACATCCAAGTCATTGGTATTGTATTTATAAGAATATGTGTGAATGTACTCTGATTTATTTACAAAGAATATCCAATCATATTGAGTGTATTTATATTTTTCACACATAATTATGTTGTTTATTTATCCTTAACTTAAGGATGTGGTCTTTATTTGGGATTTCATCTCAATTTACATTCCATTGAGACTTCTTGGTTGTTATACACCAATTCACTTTTATATGGTGTATATAATGTACTTTGACATAGTATATCTTGAATAACTTTATTCTCATTATATTATAAAGTTATGATTACCTCAATTATTTGTATTCAAGTGTCTCTCTTTTGGTTAGAAACTCTAACTAAAATATCATTTTAAATGTTTTAAAGATTTATTTTTCTAAATCTTTATCATTATGTCCAAGTTTTAAAAATGGTTTTAAGGATTTTTTTATATAGAAATTAATGTTTTAAAATTAAAATTATTTATAAAATTTTCAAAGTTGTATGTGACACTTTGATTCAAAAATCTATTTTAAACTGCTTATTGATAAATAGTGATACTTTTAAGTGTTTTCAAGAAAAAACGTGATATTTATCTCAAATAGTTTTGAGGATTATTTTAATCTATGTCAATATACTTAATTATTCTCTATTGAGGTTAATTTATTATAATATAATCTTCCATATTGTATTTATTGAATTATGTTTGACTGTGGATGTGTTATTTTTATACCATTCATGGTTTATGGGTAAAGTATTGACATTTTGTATGCTAGTATTAATATAAATGTTTATGTTATGTTTGAACCTTTTAATATGAGGAATGCACAGGAATTAGTAAGTGACGGGTGGAGCCCGCTATAACTCATCGATGCATCGGTAGGTCTCATGAGAAAAACTAGTGTCTTGGTACAAGGGCTTGACAAAATATTATTTGTAATATTGGCACAAGGACTTGACAAAATATTATTTGTAGTCTTGGCATAAGGCCTTGACTATGTGGTTATGAAGTCTAGCATTATGCATTCCATCATTGTGATATTAGCTACTGATATTTCATGTGGTTATTCGACTAGTATAATACCCATGACTATGCTTTATTATGGAATTATTTACTCAGCTCATATTCTTTCCATAAAGTGTTGGTGTTTATTATTTGTAAATTCATGTGTTTTCAATTATTCGCCATGACTAATGTTTATGTTATCTTC
The DNA here is from genome assembly GCA_963277665.1 of Viscum album. Classification (NCBI taxonomy): domain Eukaryota; kingdom Viridiplantae; phylum Streptophyta; class Magnoliopsida; order Santalales; family Viscaceae; genus Viscum; species Viscum album. The sequence goes on along the minus strand of OY728145.1, from coordinate 1,075,667,539 downwards.
CACTTTATTTCTTACTCTTACTAAGAATCTCAGCTCACCCCTTTCTTATGTTTTATTTTACCAGGATTCCAAGAAGTGTATTAAGATTGATATGAAGGGCTAATCTAGGAGATTAATGGTGTTCCCAAAGGATAATTTATGTTGTGTTTTATTTTCTAATGTGTAATGTAACATTCATGTATGTAATCTATTTTCCAAGACTACTAAACTGATCGGTATTTCAGGACTTTATTCCTTGTAATCATGCCAATGTATTAAAATAATGCATCGGCTCTGGGCTTCTGGGGTCGGGGTGTTACAGGAAAATCCAAGAGGGCTAGTTTTGGAAGGTCTAGTTTCAAATTCCCCATCCCCTTCGACAGAGGCCACCATTACTATTTTCCACCTAATTAATAGGTTTCCCTCTTCTATAAATCCTTTTAAAACACCTGAATAATTGTGAAATGGTAATACCCATTCTTATTCCCACTTAAGAGTTTTCGGTGGTATAACTTATGCTCATGTTAAGACTGAGATGTTATAACTAAGAGATCTAAAGTATATTTTAGTTAGATATACTAAGGGTATTAGGGGGTATATGCTTTGGGTAGATAAAACTAGATATCAAAAATGAATTGTTAGATGGGATTTTGTCTTTCATGAATCTTCCTCTTTCAAAATAAAGGTTTTCACATATAGAATCAGTAATACAACCCTTCAATAGACTGATGAAACTGAGATTCCATCCAAATTTGAGGCTCCTATGGATCCCTCTCCATTTGATGAATAACCTGTTATATAGGCTGATTCTTCTTTAGATTCTGATTCTGAATCTAAATCTACAGCTCCTAATAGAGACTACCAACTAACTCGAGACAAGGAAATAAAGGTTCCCATAATGATTTTCTATTTTATTCAGTATGATATGGAATCATATTTCTTTTATACAGCCTTGGATCTTACTGATGATGATCCTAAAACTTATAGGGAAGATATAAATTAAAAAGACTCAAATTAGTGGGTCTTTTCCATGAATGAATAAATATAATCTTTAAAGAAGAACCACACTTGGACTTTTGTGAAAAAACCAACTAATGAAAAAATAATTTGTTCTATGTAGATCTTTAAAAATAAAGAAGATAACATTGAGGGAAATAAATTCCAGTATAAATTAAGGTTATTTGTAAAGGGTTTCCTCCAAAGTGATGGAATTGATTACTCTATGATTTCCCCTATTGTAAATAATTCTTCTATTAAATTTTTATTATCTTTTTTTCCAATAATGATCCCCACATTGAATGGTTATATGTTAAAACACCCTTCATTAATGGTGATTTGAATGAAAAAATTTATATGAAACCTCTTGATGGTTATCCTTTTGAATATAAGTTGAATCAATTATTCCTTTTAAATAAATATTTGAATGTCCTGGAAAATACTCTAGGAAATGGTACTTAAATTTTGATTCATTCATGTTAGATAACTAGTTCATTAAGATTCAATATAATGAAAGTGTTTATTTTAAATCAATATGGATTGATTTACCTATTTTTATATATTGATGACATGCATATCATTTTCAAATATATGAACCTCATTTCTACTGTTAAATCACAATTAAAAGGCAATTTTGAAATGAATGACTTAGGTGTAGCTACGAAAATATTGGGTGTTGAAATAATAAGGGACATACTGAATAAATTTTTATACTTATCTTAACATGATTATTTTTTAAAAATTCTTAAGAGATATATATTTAAATCTCTCAAACCTATAAATAAACCTCATGGACAACATTTTAAGCTATCTCTAACATAAGTACCCACAACTGCTGATGATATTCAGTTTATGTCTCAAATACCTTATGCTAATATAGTAGGCAGTGTTATGTACTATATTATATGCACCTGACCACACATTTCCTATGTAATTTTCACCTTATGAAGATTTATGTCCACTCCTGGGAAGCCACACTATAATTACCTTAAGTGGCTCTTAATATACCTCTCTAGTATCACTAATGTTGCTTTGTGTTATGTTAAAGATGTAGATTCTTCTGAATTTATTACTGGATATATAGATATTGATTAGTCAGGTAATATATATACCAGAAAAGCCATTACTGATTATTTATTCACTTCTTATGGTGGTCCCATTTCATGGAAATTCAATATTCAATCCATGGTTTCACTGTCAACCATAGAATATGGGTATATTACCTTGGCCAAAGTAGTGAAAGAGGATTTATGGATCATGGATTTGCCTTTTGAACTACACATGTACAATTATTTAATAAATTTCTATTTTGATAGTCAATTAGGACTTCATTTATCTATAAAATTATTTTTCCATGGTAAATTAAATCAAATAGATATTAGGTTTCATTTTATTAGAGATTTTGTGGAATCTGGAATTGTGTGTGTCGAAAAGGTACACATTAACATAAACTCAGCTGATAATTTGACTAATGTCATGGTCCTGACTAAGTTCAAATTTTGTTAAGATAGTTTGAACTTGGTTCCTATTCCATAACCTTAGGTGTAATAACATTTCCAATTTCAAATGAAAATGATGGATATTTGTGAAATGTGGTATCCCTTTAATTTCTTATTTTTCAAATAGAAATTATGCCATGTCAATCTTTCCAATTTATTTGATAATTATTCTTCATTCCATGAAAATATTTCTAATGAAAATATATATTTGTATTTATAGTTTTTTTATTAATGATCAATTATATTGTTTTTCTGCTATTAGGATTATTTGGACCAATAGACCACTGATCCGTGTGGGATCTGGTTTACTTGGCCTTGGCCTTTGTCTAACTTGTTGCCTTTGTTGGCCTACTATTGTGGCGATCCACCCTTACTTTGATCCTGGTCATTGAATAGAACATCACCCTTTTGATCATTGCCACACATCTGTCCCGATGTGTTATTAGTTTTTTGTGATTTTATTTTGGCGGCGTGTTCATAGTGGATGATAGTTTTCCATTCTATTCGAGATGATGTTTAGTGTTAGGGGTAATTGATACCCCACTATGCCTTTGTCTCTTTGGTGGATCACTTTGTTTCTCTGTGGATCTCAACACTTCTTATGGGTGTAGCTCTTGATTCCCCCAGGATAAGATCTTGTTCTTCTCCACCTATGCTACCTCATCAGAGTATATTGAGGCTTATCACTCTCCTCTGTAACATCTGGTTTCTTACCTTCTTGTGGAAACAAATTATTTCTTGTTTGGAAGATTTGCGACTCTCGTTCTTGGTGACAGTTCCATGATTACGATTGGTAGTAGTAGATCCCAAATCTAGGTGTGTTTTTCACCACACCTCTATCTTTAAGAGATCTAGACAACTAGATTATAAAGAGTCTAACTTTGTAAGTATAGATTTTGGGGTTTTCGGTTTTGTTCATTTCAAGCCTTGTAGCCTTTTGTACTTATGTTCATGTTTCTTGTTCTTGATGGTTCTTTACACCTTGTAGCATTATCTTTTTTTAGATTAATTAAATGTGTGTGTGTGTGGTGGTGTTCTTTTTTTTCATATAGGTCTCCATGGGACAAAATCATGTTAAATCCTTGTGTTATTTATTCTTTCGTTCATTATTTATTTTCATGTGTTTTGTTTCTATCGCTCTGTAGTTTTATGTCTTCGATCTTCAAATAATTTAGTTTTGTCCTTGGATGTTTAGTATTCTACTTATGTTTGGGTTACCACTCAACCTCACAATCTTATTATACTTTATTATTTTTTTAATATAAAATGAGGGTTTTTGATCATCAAAACATGGGAGATTTTTAAACCTCGTTTATTTTTATGATCACAATAACTTAATGTGTTTCGAACTTTTGTGATTGATATTTTTTGTAAATTATTTGAATATATTTAAAGGAAGTAAATGGACAAATCGATGGATAACAGTGAAGTTGTTTGAATGAAGAATATTTTGAGAGTTTTGTTCAAATTGATGAAGTAGGTCTTCACCATGGGTTAGACCACATCATGTTAAATTCAGTCAGGCCATGTTGAAGATTTTTATGGATAGAGTTATTAACCACACTCAAAACAGTGGGTGTCTTAATCTGGTAATTATCCTATGATATACGACCATTCAAAATACATCATGTCATTTCATTTGGTTTGTTGTCTTGAATGTCAACCTATGAAACATGAAGAAAGGTAAAACTATTATTTCAAAGATCATGGTACATTAGACAAGTGCCTGTGAAAAAAGACCAATTGATGAAGTCTATGGTCATGGTGCTCACCTTGTTAAGTTTAAAATGGGAAATAATTCCACATCATGTTGTGTTGTAAGACATGATGAAGGTTTGGTCACCAAAAAAGGATAAAACACATTGGGACTCTTTAAGTACATTTATTCTGGCTTTAAAAGTCTTGAATTGGATCACTAAATCCTTGGCTTGACCCAAGGGACCCACAACTCTTATGAAGAATTTAAATAGATTTATTTATAGGCTAAGATATCATCCATGAATATTTACAACAAGTCTTTATCCCGAATGATTCTTGATCGATATTCAATGTTCTTTTGAAAAACATCTTCAAGAAAGCTTCTTGTTCTCAAAAATAAGTTTGGGCTTCAATGACTTCAATACTATTTCTAAATTCCTCTCTTCTTAATACATTTTCTTTATCTATTTTTTTAATTTCTTAAAGGATCTTCCTCTTCTACCTTATCTCTCTCTCTCTCTCTATCTCTATCTTAATATTTCATTTTCTTCTAAACATTATAGAGAGTGTTGAGTAATTTGATAATGGTTTGTAAAAAAACCTATATCTTCTTCATCTTCTTCTTTATGTGCTCATCGATATTAAAGTGATAGTTCTTCATTCATGGTTTCTATTAAAACCAAGGGTCTTATTTGGTTCTTGGTTTTTGTGAAAACCATGGAATTATTTCCTTTTTCTTTGGTTCTTGGATTCCATTAACACCAAGGGATAAATATAACCCCCTCAAGCCTTCTCAAGGCGATGATTTGTAAGGGATTATTCTGGAGATATTCCTAAACCCCTTTATCAAAGTATACCTTTTTAATTTGTGTATTTATTTCTACACATAAAGTTTTAATTATTTCTATGCTTTCTTTACTTTTATTATTTTATTCTTAAATATAATTCTTTCATGACAATCAATTTTATTTTATAGAATCATTAAAAAAATTAAATGAAATTTACCCACCCCCCCCCCCCACATTTCTATTCTATCTCTGACCTACAATATAAGGGTCTCTTTTGGAACATCAAAAAATTGTTGGTGGAACCTTATAAAGTAGTGGGAGAACCCAGTTCTTCGACCAAGGATTCAAGAATTGGATACCTGAGGCCCTCGATGAGCTCCCTAAATACCTCAAATTTTTTATTTTATCTTTAAACTCCCCTTGCCTGTCTAGAAAATAATGTATTATTTTCATCAAAGGAAGAAAGTGAGTTAAAAATAGTTACCATTTTTTATAAACATTTATGAAATAAAAGAAAATTTTTATAATGTGTAAAAGAGACAATGATGGATTATTTAGAGCCACACAAATTGTCTAAAATTTTGACAACACCTATTGTGGAGTGTTAAAAAAATATTTATATTTATTATAAGAGTGTATTATAGTACCTAACCTCAATGTTATGTATCTATAAGCCTCTATTGAATCACTCAATGTTCTTTAAACTTATTAATATTTTTTTATTTATGAAACCTTTTAAAAATAGTGGGAAGTGTGTATGAATGAAAATTAGTATATAAAAATTAATTTTCATGAATAATCAAATATAATTGTTAGGAAAGAATGAATCAGCCTTAGGTTTGATAACATTCAATACTATATTTACCTCCTAAATGGTTACTCACTACCACTAAATGTGAACATTCAATCATGCATGAACACATCCCATTATTACTTATATGTGAATGCATAATACTTCATAGATATCCAAGAACACCATTCACACAACAATTCCTTGGGAAAGAGAATAAATGAATCCTTGATTGAAAGCATCCTCACTCAATTCCAATGTGTGGGATCTCATCCATTCAATGGGAGCATGTAGGTTCCATTGTATACTAATATAAAGATAAAGGGAAGGAATTTATGAAATATAATAATATGGAATAAAACAGAGAAAACTGGGGGGTAAGAAACCATTTCCACTTATACCTCAATCCTGGACTCCCTGAATCCTCAATGTAAACATAAAATAATAAAATAATTGATCAATAAGTTGTACATGAATTTTAAGGCATTCCTTATTTCACACATTGTATTATTTTTTCAAGAGAAGTTATAAATTTGGTTTAACACTGCACTGAGAATATGTCCTCAATAAAGAAGTTTATCTTCATCTCATTACTTCTTGGGAGATTGAATTCAATTGACATCTTGGGTGGATTGTTAGGTGCCCTCATTAGTTCAAGTGGAACATGTGAAAGATTTGGATCAAGTATGTAATAGATTTTCAAAATTATAAGTAAGAATGTCATATTGTCTTTCCATTTGAATAAATTTTTGTCATCAAATTGATCAAACTTGGCCATAGCTTAATTCATATCCTTCAAAGACTTAGAATCCTTCTTCATTGGATAAATGATTAATATTTTTTGAAAATATGGAGGAAGAAGGTTGTGTTTTGAGTTTTACAAGTGCATTGTCCTTAAGGGTTTAGTGCATGCCCACACCATGTTTCAAGAAGTTAATCCACACATCATTGAGGATTCCAAAAAAAACAGAAAAGAACCAAATTGGATATCAATAAGTTCAAGCACACTATACATAAGGATTTAGTATTCCCCACATCATATTGTCAGTAGGTAATCCAGACATCCTTAAGGATTCAAAAAATCACTGAAAAAGGTAACCAAGATAGAAAGTTGGACATTTTATTCATTGTGGTTAGGGGAAATTATTTTGGATATTTCATTAGGGAGTGAAAAAGTCACTAAAAGTGGAATTTTCATTCCATTTTAAAGTGATGTTCATGTGGTAGAAAATCTACACCATTAAATAAAGAGGCATCTTAGTAAATCACTTGGAACCAAAGTGAAACACTGGTTGAAGCGAAGAACCACAACCTTTGGAATGAAGGGGCATGCCTATTGGGTAGAAAACACATTGAGAAGACACACCGATGTGGTGCATATTTTATTTAAAATATTTAATTTTATTAACATCCTGTTTATTTTTTTTTTCATTTTTTGTCTGTATAATATGAAAAACTAAAATAATTTCTGAAATAATTTTATAGAAATTTTTTGTTTTATAATTACTCTACCAAAGGGATTCATTTATAAAGGTGTCTCTTCGCTTCCTCTTTCTCAATTTCTAATGTGTGGTAGCATAATATTAAACATACATTAAATTTAACAAATTTTACTGAAAATAACCAAGAAATAACATGGGGAAATCATAGAGATCAATAAAGAAAAAAATTTATAAGTGGGATTTTTTAATTTTTTTCTCAATAAATGGGTTAGGATTTTTTATTTTTAGAAAATGGGATGCTTCAGCATTAAATTTATTGACACTCAGCATCCCCAGCCGAGTGTGTTGGTTCATTTAACAATCTCAACCAATTTTAATGAAATATTTTTTTTTCATTATATATATTTATATATAGAAAAATTCAGAATAGTATTTAAACTATTAGTTTTAACAAAAAATATTTTTATTTATTGTTTTGTTTTGTTATATATATATAACAAAAAATTTAAATATTATTTAAAATTATTCAATTATTGTTTTTAATTTTCAGTATTTAAGTAATTCCAAAACGTAACTAAAAACCTAACCTAGGACACCCTTTTATAAGGGAAGGGACCTTGACATCCCTTACTTACTTTCCATCTGAGATTCATTTTCAATTTTCCAGCATTATAATAATAATATATTAATAATAATAATACATAAAAAATAACATGTAAATAAAACTAAATCTAGTTAAAATAAAATATCATTAAAATAAATGATAAATAAAAAAGTAACAATATAATTAATTTAATAAAAAATTACTATTAAAAAAAATAATCAATAATAAAAAAAATAATTAATAATATTATTAATAATTTAAAATACAATTAATAATTAATAATATTAATAATATAATTAATATCATATGTAATGAAAAATATTATTCACTAATTGAAAAATAATAATTAAGAATCTAAAATATAATTATTAATATAATTCATAATTAATAATTAACAATATAAATCATAATATGATAAATAACCTCTTTAATTATCAAATTAATAATATAATTAATAATTAATAGTTATTAATTATTAATTATTACTAAATAATTAAAAATAAAACTAAGAATTAATAGCCAAATTAATAATATTATTGTTTGTTAATTGTTAAACAAGTTTTGTTTTCTCAATTAATGAGTGAGTCCCCAGGTCTTCCCCATTTTTGAGTTTCAAATACTTCTTCACAGCCTTTATGGCCTCACCATGCAGTTTTTCAAGATCACAAGCACATGACCTTCGATGGGTTTCAGAAGTGTAACATCTCGCCCCTCACCATTTGGTTGAGAAGAGGCGGAGGTGCTACTAGGACTTAGTTAACATCCCCAGGGCACCAAAGGCTATAAATAAATGCCAAGAGATTCATAAACAACTAGAGGATGATTTTCCCTTTGAAGATAAAACAACTAAACATGATAATCATAACAATCAACCCACTATACGATGCATGAGTACAATAAAATACAACTCAATGTATAACTAAACAATTAACATGTTAGAGTACATTAGGATACCAAAACAAAAAAAAAACTCAATGACACCAAAAAAACAAATCAACAACTCCAAACCTACTCTAAGATCCAACCCCACATGCCTAACATAAGTTATTAATAGGCATCACTATAGAATTGGGATTCCTTACCTTTTATTGTGTCTTGATATAAAATATCTACAATCACACTAATGTTCCCAAGAAGGGGGTGAGTACAATAAACCATAGGGTTTCCCCAATGACTTCCCAACTCATGCCACCAAGATAAAACATGTTCTCACATTTACATAAAATAGTTTTAAAAAAATTTAAAGTAGTTTATATCAAAGTATAAAACTTATTTCTAATCCAAATAGTGTTCATGGAATGAAATCAAAAGATCCTTTAAAATAAATTCAAAAATTCAATTTGGAATACTCATTTCACACATTCACACATCTACACATTCATGACCAAGTGGTTGTTCCATACTCATGATTGGTTTCTCATCGATCTACCAAGTCATCACAAGGTAACCATAACTAGGTGCCCCAATTCCTCACACCCCTTTCACACGGTCATGTTTAATGAAAATAAACACATGCCAACCATGTATGAAAAAACCCATGCCAATCCATTTCAATAAAACATTTATTTTATTGAAAATAATTCTATAAAAAATTTTACATGAATTAAAACCAATCCATAATTTTAAAATCATCATTTTAAAATCATGAACCAAAATAACTTTCCACAAACCATCCAGTTTTCACAATTTCACAAACCATCACAAAAGAGGTTTTCCATTAAGAATCACATATCAATTTAACAATTAAATTCAAAAAATTAAATCAATTTGAAAGTAAGACTTTAATTTCTAATCAAGAGGAGTTGATAGAGAATTCACCTACCTCTCAAACATTGGAGAAAATAAAGAATTCCATAAAAAATCAAAAACTCAGCTTGAAACTACCAAAAACATCCTTAGACATCATTCCTATTAGTGAAAACATTATTATCCCAAAAATAATTGCATCAAATATCATGGATATATCCCTATGGTTTAGTTCCATGATTCCAAGTGAGGTAAAATGAATAGATCTAAGGAAAGCAATGAATAACGAGCACTTACTGATGAATCCAGGCCTCCAACTCACTTTCATTCTATTGGAAATTTCTCCAGGATTCAATGGAAGGGTATCTATAGAATTGGGAGAAAGAAGAATTTATGTTATGGACTTTTAGGGGGAAAATTAGGGATTAAATATGTAAATTGATTTGAATCCAAAATTTTCTGATTTAATTTTTCATGGTGCATAGTTACGAAAACCATGCACTAATTGTGCATGAGCCACTGACTCTAAACAAACTCACATGGTTGGATTGCACGGTTAGAAAAACCGTACACTAACTGTAATATTATCCTATATCCATCATTTCATGGTTTCTCTTGGGCATACTCATGGTTTGGCCAAATTATATGCCTATCCATGCACCTACCGAGTTCCCACTGTTTCAGTTTCACGGTTTCCTGAGAGCTATTGCATGTTTTCTATTAACCATGCTCAAACCGTGAACCTCCATAAAAGCCTAAAAACATTTCTAATATCATATAAACCTCCTAAAACATAACTCAATCACTATATATACTTAAAATACATAAATAAAGGGTCATTTAGAAAAAATTAGGGGTCATACATTTTCCCCACCATTGGTCTTTCCATCCCCAAAAAGTAGAAAACTCTTGTTTCCTTGAATGAGTTTCGAACATTTATCTACCATTTCCTTTTCATGCTCCCGCATTTCTTCTTGAATCTGACCATGTTTCCATAAAACCCGCACTAGACTGATGCATTTCCAACATAATACTTTCTCTTTCCTATCCACAATTTGAACCCGCACATGAACCAATGCAGCATCTAGATCTTGGCCAACATGATCAAATTGAATCACATGGTTAGGATCAGGTTGATAATTCTTTAATTGAGTTACATGAAACACATTATTCATTGAACTGAACCTTGGTGGAAAAGCCAATCGACATTCCACCTCACTAACCCATTCAAGTATCTCAAAAGGGACTACTTATCGAGAAGATAACTTTCCCTTATTACAAAAAAATGACGCCCAGGACTTGGAGTGATCTTCAAGAACACGCGATCACTCATCTCAAATGACAATGGTCATCGATGATGATTTTCATATGATTTCTAATTCCTCCGATCCATCTACATTCTCTTTCTGATCAACAAAATCTTCTTCATTATCTCTCTCACAAGTATTGGTCCAACTAGTTAAGTATCACCTTTTTTCACCCAAAAAAGATAAGAAAAAATAGGATTCCCATACAATGATTCAAAATATTCCATATTTATCAAGGCCTGATAACTATTGTTAAAGGAGAACTCCAATAATGGTATGTTCTACTCCCATGATCCACTAAAATCCAATACACAGGCCCTAAGAATTTCCACTAACATTTGGATCATCCTATCATATTTTACATCTGTTTGAGGATGATATTTCATTCTCATAGTAAACTATGTTCGAAGTTATTTCTGAAATTATTTCTAGAAATGAGATGTAAAAATTGGATCTCGATCAGATTTCATCGAAACTAGTACACTATACCTTTTTACCACTTCCCAGATATATAATTTTGATAAGAATTCCACCATATTGAATTTATGAAGAGAGATGAAATGGGATGACTTTATAATTCAGTCCACTATCACCCATATAGAATCGTGTTTCCAAAACATCCTTGTCATACCTATTAAAAAATACATATTTATATAATACCATTTATACATGTGAATTAGTATAGGCTACAAAATCCACACTAGCTGTTGTTGCTATTCATTAACGTATTGATAGGTGAGGCATCTTAAAAAAAACTCAACCACTTTTCTATTTGTGGAAGCCCACCAAAATTATGATTTTATTTCATTATAATTTTTTCTATTCTAGGATGAACATCCCATTTTGAATGGGGGTAAGTATGAATGGATTTTTCTTGAAAATCCAAAGGTACAACTATCCGGTCTCAAAACCACAACACTGATATTCTGTCAAAATTACATCCATCAATGATCTCCCCACCATTGAGTTTGGACCTTATAGAAACACATTCAGAATTAGATGTTTATTCCTCCTTAACCTTTTCAACCAAATTAGGAAAAAAATAAACCATAAATAAAATCATAACACTACCTTGACCTTCACAATCCAAGTGCATTTCTAATATGACTGACATCAGCTACTGTTGATCTATATAAACTTTTTTCAACAAACTATACGATTTATTTCTTAACTCATCCACCACTGAATTTTCTTTACTCAATGTATCCATCAAGTCAAAGTCAATAATTTTAATATACTACATCCATAATCATTGTCTCAGATTAAAATATCATTGTGATAATATGTGTTTCAAACTCTTATGATCCTTAAACACTGTTAATTTCTCACCAAAGATGTAATTACAAGAATTCTTCAAATCATAGACTATATAAGCTAATTCCAAATCATGTGTTGGGTAGTTATTTTCATGCAACTATAAATTTCAAGGGCTATAAGAAAAAACGATCACAAATCATGAGAAAAACCCCCAACCTAGATCCTGAAGAATCATAATATGCCACATAGACTTGTCCTGATTCTAGAAATACCAATATTGGTGTGGATTCTACATTAAGGTTATGCTCTTGGGAATACTTCTAACACTCATCACTCAATTATAATGGAGAAATTTTCCTTATCAAAGATGTCATTAATGAACCTAGTCATGAAAATTCATGAATAAAATTTCGATAATAAACAGAAAAGCTAAGGAAACTATATATCTCAAAGGCATTATTTGGATGTTTCAAAGAGATCATAACCTCTATATTTTCAGGATCCGCCAAGACATATTTTTCAGAGATAACATGACCAAGGAAACAAACCTCTTATTTCCAAAAATCACACTTTGAAATTTTAGTGTACAAATGATGATCTTTCAAGATACCGAACACTATCACCAAGTGTTTCTCATGCTCAGCCTTCGTCCTAGAATACACCTATATTCCATCCAAAAAACACCGCCATAAAATAATCCATGTACCTTTGAAATATCTAATTCATCAATTCCATAAATAAATCTAGTGCATTTGTAAGACTTAAAGGCATATCCATGTATTCTAAATGGCCATATCTACTCATGAAAGTTATCTTCAGAATATCCTCCTTCTGAAACTGTAGTTGGTATATCCCTAACACAAGTAAATTTTAGAGAACCACGGGGCTTCCATCAATTGGTAAAATAGGTCATCATCTCATAGAAGAGGATGACTATTATTTATCATAAATTTATTAAGATTATGATGGTCTACACAAAACCTAATATTTACACCTCCCTTTTCACAAACAAAATTAGTGCTCCCCATGGAGACGTGCTTTGAAGAATGAACCCTTTCCTTTCCAATTCTCCCAAATATATATTAAATTACCTTAATTCTATTTTTGATACTCAATAATAGGGATATTAAATAATATTGGTCTCTTGTAAGGGATCAATTTTAAACTTCACTTCTCTTGTGGGTTGAAACGCTAAGAAATTATTTGGAAAAAGATCAGGAAACTTATCAATTATTGTTGGAAACCCTCTATTCTCAATCTCATCCACAGATTACAAAGTAAAAGAAGCCAACTGATATAGGATATTTCCAACTTCTATTGCCAACAATGTTTCTCCAATTTCATTTATATTCATCTTTCCTCAAAAGAGATGCTCGATTCCATTTGTAGTTGTAAAAATAACCCTTTGGGTATAATAGTCAATGTGTTCTTTGAACATTTTCAACCAATCCATGCATACAATTAAGTCATATAATTACATCTCATGCACAAATAAATCCCAATAAACTCAACCCCATTGATAGTTATAGAACATGGTTTTCTCAAAATGTCTCCACATTCTCTTTATCCAAGAGGAGTTTTAAGTTTCAAGATAGAATGCATAATCTCAACATTCATTCATTTATTTATAAAATCAAAGAGAAAAGAACATAGATAAGACCAAGGGAACACTAAAAAGACTAGAAAGTTCCCTAAGGAAACTACAGAGGCCTGAAAGATTGCAGAACTAATGCATAACCTCTGACGAGGTTCTTAGCTTCAAATGGGAAAGAGTGCACATCATGGGAAAGGAAAACCTGAAGACCTTGTGATTCCATATAAGTGATTTGGTCAGCTACCTTATTTCCCTCCCTCAAAGTGTGCGAGAAATCAGTTTCATTGATGATGACCCTCTTGGACCTCCTCAAGACATAGTGTAAGAATTAAAGAACATTCTACTTACCATGCATAGAGTCATGTAGGATAAGAGAGTCTATCTCGACCATAGAAAGAGCAACACTTCGATGCCTGTAGAGCTGAAGACCCGTTAACATTGACATTGCCTTTTCTAAAAGGGACTGACCTCTATCAAAGTGAGTATAGAAATCAATAACATCATGTCCCATGGAATCCTGGACAACACCACCACCTTTCATCTCATTCATAGAACATGAGCCATCAATGTTGAGATTCAAACCGATCAGATGTGGAAACCATCGTACCCAGTGGCCATCAAAAGTGGGACGAACTGCAGGGGATCCCACCTGAAGGAACCTAAAAGAGGGGGCCCCATGCCACTCGTTGTATGCTTGAACCATATCTAGAAGAAGACATTTGATTCTTGACAAAAAGGAACTTCCCTAGGTCTAACTCCCATCATGCCTGGCTTTGTTTCGAGCCAACCAAATGCACCAACAACCTGAAGCCAGAATGATGTCACGGGATTTCCTCTCAGTTCTGACATCCCCAGAACCATGAAACCAATGGTCTAGAAAGGATAGGTCCATAATAGATACAATTTAAATAGTTATGAAGTCACAAAATGTATTCCACACATGTCATGCCCACTCACTGTTGAAGAAGAGGTGGGACGATCTCTCCTCCCATGGGTGGATGAAGCACATGCAGCGTGAGACCATGAAAATATCAGAACGCCTCACATTCTCATTCGTAAGTAACACCCTATTCCTAATATGCCAAAGGAAAAAAGTTGATTTTTTCAGGAACCTCTTTAACCCACAAGGATGAACCTCATGGGTCTAGATGAGCTTCACCAGTAGACACCCTTGTGTAGTCCTTAGTAGAGAAAGCACCTGAAGATGAGGCAGTAAAGAAACATTTGTCTTTTTCATCCATGATATCAATCATGTTGAAGGCCATAGTTTATTTTCTATCCAACAAAACATTGATAAAAGATGGGAACCTACTCACCTAATTAAAGGTAATGTGTGTGACCGGACAACCAGAGAACCCAAGGGTAGTAACAACCCAATTATGATGCCAAAAAGAAATGTTCCCCACAACCACAATCCACCTGGAGTGAACCAGAAGAGCATGGATGTGGGATCCGACAATAGTTTGTATCGATGACAGGTGCGCATTGGAACCAACCCCCCCCCCCCCCATCACCACCACTGAGTCACGTGGACATAAAACTACCCCAAAAAGAGCACCCCTCAAAAACCTTCCGCACCAAATTCTCCTACATGCCATGCAATTCATCCAAGATACTCATGACATCAATACCACCTTCTTAGACCAGCCTTGCAAGACTCTTCCATGACACCCAATGCTCCCTCCCCTCCTCATGTGCATCCCATATAAAAGTAGAAAGAATAGAATCAAGCTTAATGATCACCCCCTTCAGGACCTTTGAGGCCAAGAGTGCATGGCATGTAATGAAGGATAAAACATTGTTTTATAGGGTGATCCTACCTCCGAAAGACAAGAAACGGTTATTCCAATTATGAATATAACCCATGATTTTCCTAATAATGTGATCGAAGTGCTGGATGTGCATCCTACCAGGAGACACCGGGGCCCCCCGATACTCTATGGGAAAGGATTCGTGCTACATACCAAGAATCAAAATGGCTTGTTCGGTTCTGCTGATGAGATCTATTCTACTTCACTCATCCCATTAAAGCATATGATGACTGAGAAGCATTAGATATGTCCCTAGCACCCATCGTTGGATCAATGCAGTAATAGCGATGAATATTTCCCATCCATTTTCAATTGTGTCATGCTCTAGGTTGTGTAATACAATCCCACTTCATATTCTCAAAATAACCATACTAGAATCATATAGGCTTAATCTTTGGTTTAGGAGAAAGATTCACTGATCATGTTGTATGATTTTGAGTCATACCACAACCTTAAAAATGTGTTTCCCTCTTCTTATTATTCTTTCAATTAGTGTTTCCACTAGTTCCCATAGGTATCAACATGATTTCCCAACCGTATATCATGAGATATATCTCTTTGGAACTATTTCTCTATTAATCATATATGTATAAGCCGATATAAAAATCACAAAAATCATTGAGTGAATCTATATCCTTAACCCTGATTAAAAAATGTGTGCCTTAAAAGACACACTTCTAGAAATTTCTAGTGAAAAAATAGACCAAATTCATAAATTTACCTGCATACTCTAACACTGTGAGGTTCTCTTATTTCATATTGAAGAATTCTATTATTCTTGTAATATGGAAGGTATAAGGATAGAATTTTTTGTAAAAAAAAATCTTCAAAAATACTCTCATGTCATTCCTTGGTATGATTTATCCTAAACTTATAAATCCCACCATTGGTGTGAAATATCCTCCAATATATATATTTCTAAATCCACCTTCAACTTAGCTAGTGTGCCAAGGAAATAAAATATTTGATTCATCCTATTTAGCCACAATTCTTCATTGTCCAGTTCTGAGTCACCTTGAAAGATGGGTGGATTCTATATTTGAAAATAAACTGAATGATCCAATTTTATTGGTTAATCTCTTATGTTACCTCTTTCCATGTCTTGTAAATCCTTTAAAATACTCTAAACTAGTTGTTGGTTCACTTGTGTATCATTTGAAATCACATTCTCAGTAGCTTCTCCCTATTGGTTTCTATGATGCTTACTAGGTTCAATTTTCTATAACCAAACAAAAACTCCATTTATTCTCACTCTCTATAAACTGAAGGCTTAAAAATTTCAATTTTACCACATCTAAAATATGACAACAACAATTTACACAATTCAACAATTTCCATTTTCAACCATGTTTTGAAATTTTCATCATGATTTTTAAAATCAAACTATTTAAAATTATTTTCAAAAATCATCACTTTTCACCAAATCATAAATCATTACTCAAAATTAATTATGAACTCCTAGTGGGAATTCATTACTATCAATGAATTTGATGCTCTTATCATTGGATAAACCCATGACAATGAGGTGACCACTCCTAGATGTGCCTCAAAACACTAATGTACCCAAACTCCCTAATAACTTGAAGTTCAACATAAATAGGTTAGTAGAACCTTTTTATGCCTTACATTTAGTGTTCCAAAAATACTACTTCCTTACTACCAAACCAATTCAAGGAATAAACATGAAAGATTTTACAACTTCAGGATCATAAAAACTGATACCATTTGTAACATTTTGTCCCTCACCCATTGGCTTGAGAAGAGGAGAATGTTCTATTAATACATAGGTGACTGATATCTTTATTTCATGCATGTGTTTTTATAGGGATTTAATATACTTATTTCTATTTTTAGATGATTGTTATTTCCAAATGATGGATAGTTTAACTCATTTTTTGTGTTTTGGAAGGACAGATTGGATAATTCCAAAAAAGAGAACACGAAAATTTTTAGGATAATCATGGATCACTTCTAGGGCATAAAACTGGATAATTGAGGTGAAACGAGGCTTTCATAGTACAAAAATGACATTACACAGTGTTTAAATCATTACGCATCATGAACTAGAGAAATTAGTGAAAGAGGGACACATTTTGAAGTGTAGAAAAACGAAATGTAAATTTACACATGGTGTATTAATTTAATCATTGTGTAAATTTTTGAGACGAGATTTAAGTGCCCAGATTCAGAATATCTTCAATTTTTTGCAGAATCTATGACATGGGACCCACTCCAAACAACCTTTGGACCGAGTTTTAATGATCTTAATTAATGTTGGAGCCCATATGGAGCCTATAAATGGAGGTATGTCCTGCTACTATTGAGTGATCAAAAAAGACTAAAGATTGTGGTGAGAGGTTGTGTTATACAGGGCCCTCCCTGAGTTCATCTTATTTTTTATCTGTGTATTCCTTTTATACTATCCTTCTCTATTATTCACTGATCGTTAGGATGAGGGGGTAATCCCAACCTGTTCTAGGGTTATGTAATAGATGGGGGAAGGTGTGTTGGATTCATTTCTTTTTTATTCTATTCATGTATTTGGTTTGTCGATATTTATTCTTCAACATACAATCCCTTTATTTTTATTTTATCATGACCATTGATATTTGAATCTAAAAGGAACTTTTAAATTGTGAAACTGACAACCCTAAATGAGGAATTACCATTGTTTAATGTTGGGGAAATCCAGTTTAAATATGGTATTGAGACAAATTTGATTTGGAAAATTTCTAAATTACTGAACCAAGGAAAATAGGGTATTGTCACATTGAGGAGGGGATACTATGACCATTGGATCTTCCTTGAATTTTCTATAACACCAATCATGAATTAATCAACTTATTTTCATAAATCCAATTACACCTGAACTCATAAATTAGAAAACACGGGAATTCGTTTTAAATATTTTTACAAACCACTCAATTTCCTTCATTTTCATTTTTCTTTCTCAAAATCAATCATTTCAATTTTATCTCACCTCTTTCTTCACTTTAATTAAATTTAATCTTTTGAAACCCTAATAAAACTAATTTCATCATCTCTGTGGATCGACCTCAAACTTCTTCTTTACTCATTTTAATTAATTATTTGCATCTATTGAGTTTTAATAAATTTTTGTTTTTCATTGACCTGTAGAGAAATAACAATTCCCTCTTGGTCTGTCAGTTGCATTTACAAGATAAAAAAGGTTGTAAATAAATGCCAACGGATTAATAAAAAATTGGGGGATGATATTCCATTTGAATATAAAACAACCAAATAGAATAACCATAATAAACAAACCACTATATGATGAATGATTATGAAAAAATAAAACTCAAAGTATAACCAAAACAATAACTATATCAGAGAACAAGCAAAAACCAAAACAAAAAAAATTTCAATGAAACCAAAGACATGAAATCAACAACTCCCAACCTTCAACAATCTCCAAATCTACATTCCCAACATAAGGTATCATAAAGCATTACTATATAATTGGGATACCTTTCCTTTACCTATGTGTTGATATAAAACATCTGCAAATGCACCAAAGTACCCAAGAAGAGGGTGAGTACAAAACTCAGTAGGATTTCCCCAAAGTCTTCCTAACTCACACTACTAAGGTAAAACCTGTTAGCACATTTATATAAAATAGTTTTAAAGAAATTTATATCAAATCATAAAATAGTTTTCCAAACCAAATAGTTTCCATGGAAATCAATCAAATGATATTTTAAAACCATTTCAAAAATCACATTTGGAATACCCATTTCACACATCCACACATCCAATCATGTATTCCCAAGTGATAATCCAATACTCATGAGCAGTTTCTCATGGATCTACCAAGTCGTCACAATATAACCATTCCTAGGTGCCCTAATTGGACATACCCATTCTACTGGGTCATGTATAATGTAAACGAACACATGCCAAAAATTAATGACAAAACCCATGCCAATACATTTTTGTAAACATTTATTTTTTTGAAAATGATTCTAAAAACATTTTTACATGAATTATAACCAAACCATAATTTTAAAATTATCATTTTAAATTCATAAACTAAAATCACTTTCCACAAAACCATCTTACTTTCACAATTTCACAAACCATCACTAAAGAGGTTTTTCGTCAAAAATCAAACATAAATTTCATAATTAAATTCAATCAGTTATATAAATTTTAAACTTATCCTTCAAGGTATTATCAATAGGATTTGATATATAAACCACCTACCTCTCAAACATTGGAAAAAACAAATAACACCACAAAAACTTCAAGAAACTAGCTTGAAACTCTTAAAAACGCCCTTAGGTATCATTCTATTCAAATAAAACAATATTATCCCATCATTATTTTTATCAAATGTCATGGATCTATCCCCAAAGTATTAGATCCATGATTCATAGAGAGGGAAGAAAATAGATTTAAGGAAAACAATTAATAATGAGAACTTATAAAAGAATCTGGACCTCCAATACTCTTTGATTCTCCTAGGAATCTCTCCCAGATTTAAAGGATTGGTCTCTATAGCCTAGGGAAGAGGAGGAATTATATTTATGGCCTATTTAGGGGGAAATGAGGGATTAATGAAGTAAAACGAGTTAGATCCACAATTGTCATATATAATTTTTCATGTTGCATGGTTAGGACACACGATTAGGAAAAAACGTATGTTAACTATGCCAGAGCCACTACCTCCAAACACACTTTGCATTGTTATCTCTCATAATCAGAAAAATTGTGCACCAAATATGTTATTCCCCTCTGTCAAAAATTTCATGATTTCTCCTGGGCAACCGTGCGATTTGGGCTAACAGTGAACTTACCCAGTGCCCACTATTTTAGTTGCACAGTTTTCTGGGAGGTGTTATATAGTTTCTACTAACTATTTTCAAATCATGTACCACTAGAAAAGCATAAAAACACGTCAAAACACTTTTTGAACTCCCAAAATAGAATCCAATCACTTTATATACCTAAAATACAAAAATAATTTTTCATGTACCAGAAATTGGGGGTTCTACAAGAAGGATCATAGGTTTCCATCCAAAAAGATAATTTGGAAGGGTGACAATACTTTCATGGAAGCCAATTAAGGTCTATTCCATGAAATGATTTAAGAATTTAAGGACTCAATAATAATTCATCCTTATTTGATTTCAAAATATGATAAATGTAGTTTTAATAAACTTCATAAGATAATTTTTTAATTCTTGGGATTTGATGGATGTATTATGACGTCCCTAGAGAGAGAGTTATTTTGTATTGTCTTTCCCAATTCAGTTTTCAATTCCAAGGCATGTGGACTTGGATTTTTCAACACGAATCATGGTATTGTAAGAATATATGATTGGGACCCATGCATTATCCCCTTGAAGGTAAGGAACTCCATTACCTAGGTTTGAATTAAAATCTGGGGTTGAGTTGGTTTTTTTGGAACCCCAAAATTTTATAGGAGATCACTTCTACTATGAGTGTGCCAATTAAGATATATAATGATGATAAAAGGGAAAGTTTAAAGAACTTTTTATGCCTATTAGTAGAGTTTTATAACATATCTCTACTAATTAAAACCCACATTGTGAATTTATATGGCTTTCAATTTGACATATCGATTGAATATGAGAAGTTTCCTTACTTCTTCTTAGGCTGTAACAATATTGGTCACACTTTTGAAAAATTTCATCATAGCTTAGTTTATAGAAAATGATAGATGAGAGGAAACAACATTAAAACCTGTAGGATATTGAATAAGTCCTCCATGATCATTCATTCTAATAAAAATGAAGATTCTTTTGAGGAGGTATAGAAAATCTTGGATCCAATTAGTGCAGACAAGTTAAATCGATTCTAGGAAGAAGGTGAGATGAATTCCCATGTAAAAAATATATGTTGTGATAGAGAAGGATATTACCCTAAGTATTGTTGATATTGTAACAAGTTTGGACCTAATAAAATAGGTTCATGTGGATGGAGACTATGAAATAATGGACTCTAAAGAACAGGACAGAATCGGTACAGATGAACTTAAGGAGTCTAAAATTGAATATGATTTTTCTTCCTCTGATGTTGATTCATAGAAGGACCAGGAGGATGATTTCCATGCATCAGTTAATAAAGGGAATGAATCACCGTAGGTTATCTTCCTCTCCTCTTCTCATCCTAAACTCAAACCCAAGAAGGGCATCGAAAATTCTACAGGTCACTATAAACCTCATGCATGCTTGGATATGGATTCAAGACCTAGATCATTGGGTTATGCTGCTGCCATTTCCCCAGGACTTGGTTCCTCAAATGATTCTATATAAAGGCTCAGAATGTTCATATATAGACAATATATCTGATGGAGACTTATCAAGGGATTGTACCACCACAACTGATGGACAATCACCTGAGGGAGGCTCTTCGAGGGTTGATACTCACTTTACAACTGATGTAGGTATGACCTCCATTATTGAGAAGGATCATCTACAATCTATTTTAGAGGCACCAAAAACACTTGGTAAATCCCCTCTCAACAACTTTAGTATGGATGTAGTTTTGAGGGTTATGCCTAATTTTTTAAGAAAGGAACCTCTCATGAGTATTGAGAAAAGGGGTTTCTATTGTTTTCTTGAGAACCTGAACATGGAAAAATATAGGGAATCATTATTAAAGGAAATGAAAGAGGAAATAAAAGTGGGGATTTGTAAGATTCATGGTCTCGATGATAGTCCCCCAGTTGATTATGATATAATATTGCAACATCCTAAAACACGGAGGAGGATTCATCACCCAAGATTTTGAGGTGGTGGTCGAAGATGAACAATCAACTTCAGTTGGATTTGGATTACTAAGTAGATATCTTCTTAGATCTTGTTGGTAGTGGATTTCTACTTCTTTCACTTATTTTATTTTTTTGTGCATTTGATTACTATTCCTTTTTTTGGTAGTGGTTTTTCCTTTTTTCACATGCACCACTCACCATTGTACTACTTTTCTTTTATTTTAATAAAGGAGACAAGGGTTTTTAAACTCATAGTTCTAGATCATATTTAATTATATTATTATTTGTATTATTAAATAATATATTTAAACATATAATTATTAATATAATTAATAATATAATTAACTTTATCCATTACATTATTAATTAATAATCATATTATAAATTATTAATCATATTATTAATTATTAATTATATTGTTACTTTTTTTAAGGATGAGGCTTGGTGAACCCTTTTATTAAAAACAAACAATGTACAGAATATAGAGTATGAACATAAAAACATGAAAAGTACACAACAAAATAGAAGAAAAAACTAAAATAGATCAAGTCACATAAAACTGATTACTCATGTTGTGGTTAGAGGAGCCTCTTCCCCTACCCCAAGGATGTCATCCCTTCTCTATGTTTTGACCCACAACTATAGGCCACCTCCAACCTCTAAAATTATTACATAAAAAATATCCATCATTTCTTCTACACAAAACACATGTTCACTACTTTTTCCTTTATCCTCACTAATTTCGGATGCAAGTGAATCAAAGGAGTTGAAATTCTTCAACTTTAAACCTGATTTATCCTTCAAATATAAGAAAAAAATCAGAACCCATGGAAGAAAAGTTATCCCTTGATTTATTTAAATTTAGATACTCTGGTTTTGGAACTCCTAAATCTTCTCTTTTAACACCATTAACCCCGCCAATATCCTTCTCGTAAGGAGAATCTGTGGCACATTCCACTACCCCTAAAGACAAATAAAGGCATGGAACCAAGGTTATTTCCTTAACCTGAGTAGGATCTAAGACTAGAGTAGGACTCAGATAAATATTACATTCCCTAAGTATAATTGGAATCTTCATTCCACTTTCATCCATAGAATCCCCTTCATCTTCAGAACTTTTTGTCCTTGAGAAAAAAAATTATCAGTAACAAAATTTAAACCCTCCCTTCGATTAGCAGGCTCTGAAACCAAACCAAGACCCAATGAATGAGCCCTTGAATAACTGAAATCAGGAGTTGTGGGTACCTATAAGCAACTACCTACATTATTTATGTAGTTATAAGTATCCAAAGTTGGGTTCCCACCCACCAACCTACCCACCTTATGAACAAATTCAAGAGGAAGAGGTTAAAAAAATGAGGATTCATTGATTAGAAACTTTTTTCCCACAGGGTACATATAGGATATAATGAGTTTGAGAGAACTAGAATTACTAAGCGGATTAAAAACCTTCTCATTATCTTTCATTTGGGTAGAATTTCTATGATCTTGAGTAAAATCAATTTTGGTCTTGACTTTCACGGAAATGGAATCATCCATCTTGGTTTTCCCTATGTGTCTATTGTTATAAATCATTTTATGTTCCTGAAACATGTTTTAGTCCACCTCAGCCTATTGGGATATCTCCTTGGAATCTTGACTGCCATCAAATTTGTTACTATCACTACCATACCATATTCCCCTAGATAAGAAACCCTTAAAATAATAACCCAAATTAACAAAATTACTCTCATCTACTATGTCATCCCAAGTACTAGTGGGTGCGCAATCCAATCTTACAATAGAACAAAACTTGGGATCATTTTTGGAAGAACAAATACTTCTATGTTTAGGACTTATAGTGCATTCATTCATATGAGGAAGTCATTCATGGTCAAGAAATCAGGTACCCTGAGAAGATCCATGGGATTTAAGTTACTCGAAGTAGAGGCAAGAGAAAACTCATCCATAATAGTTTCCTTTATCTGATTATCAATGCATTAGATAGTTCAATTACATAACTTCATTCATAATTGATGCAAATAATGTCCTTTTATCTAAAAATTAGTGGAAAAAATATCTCTCCAACAATTAGTCTTTGAGTATCCAATAATTTTACAAGATTCAAAAAACATGGGAGTCTTTTAAATTGAATGCTGAGATTAATCTCATCCTTCAGAGTAGAGAGAACAACTTTGTCAATTAAAGTATACCTTAAATCAACCTAAAATAAAACCCTTGAAAAATAACAAAAACTAACCAATTCAGTGAAAATATCTAACCTAATTAGAATTACAATTGCATAGTCAAGGTCATACAACATCTTTGGATTCCATAAGACCCAGTTTAAATCACGAATTTTAATCTAGACATGTGTTCATGTATCTTTAAAATCATTAAGGTTTAAAGTTATGTTCCATTAGTGAACACTTAGGATTCATGGTCTTAAATCGACTGATCCTACACACCTGGCTTAAGCTTTCATTTCTATAAAAGAGAAAAAAAAATATGGAAAAATCCATGAATAAGAGATACACACATGAAATATGAAAAACCCAAGATAGAAAGTTACCAGGAAACTAGGTCGAAGACTTTTCGGGGTTTTATACCCTTCGACATAGAGATGGAAGAAATAAATGAATTCTTATATAGATATATCCTTTCTAAAATGGCATCATCTGAGGTCAATACATGGGAAATAGAAACTTTCAAGATAATACTTTGTGAGGTCCAATTATTTAGATAGATTAATTATCCTCTTGAAAATCCAGAAAAGGACGAGAAGTAATTCAATGATTCCCCTTTTCACTCTTTATCCTTCTTTGAACAAGATAAACTCTATCAACTAGGGGGATGGATCGGGACATAGGAGAATATATTTACACTCCTTGGATAATTTTATTACTTATTATTATTTATGTTTTGATTTATTATTTGTCATTTATAAAATTTATTTAAGGTCTTGGAGGTCACAGGAAAAAGAAATACACAGACACAAACACACACACCTACTGGGCTAGCAAGGCTCAGACCCCATCCCTCCCCCAAGGATAGGACCACATATAAGCTAGGCCACCATAATTTTAATGGAAAAATGGCCCATTATGTTATTATATTAATACTATTTTAAATTATAAATTTATAATTATTAATCGTTAATTATATTTTATTATTATTTATTTGTTATTAATAGTTAATTATTTTTAAATTATTGATTATATGAATAATTATTAATTATACTATTAGGTATTATCAATAATTATTTATAATTATTAATTATATCATTAGTTATTATTAATTATATTATTAATTATTAATTATATTATTAATTATTAATTATATTATTAATTATTAATTGTTAATTAGTAAATTATTTTACTTTTTATTATTTATTATTTATCATATTAATTATATTAATATTATCATTAATTAGTAATTTTTTTTGAATTTCTTTAATATGTTGAGGGTCAATCCCAATTTTATTAAAAAAAGAAAACCCTCTAAAATTAGGTTGAGGGGGAACCCCATACATAGCCCATAGGCCCAAAGGCATAAAGTCCTTAGATAATCATGGCTCGAGGGCCCAAAAATGGTCCAGATGACTCGTAACCCATAGGCCCAGAAAATACCCCTCATAAAGGAGATGACACTAAGCCCTTGAAGTAAGCAAGATCCATGCCAAGAACTAGTCAAACATCTCCCCCCCCCCCTCCAGAGCTATTGCAGTAGAGTTTCAAGTCAATGATGTCGATTCACCCCTACTAAAAGTTGTGTCCTATTAGAATAAAGAAAATAAGGCATGGAACCCCTCTATCCCTCATTAGACTATGTGGGAGGACCAGATGATGGGTTCTAACACACCCATCACTCTTTTGATTCACCCACCTGAAATTTCTTATCTGGTCATCACTGCAACATCCACATGATGATCCACACCATCATCCAGAAAAGCAATGTAAAAAACCATGATGTTTGGTTCCATCTATCCTTCGAGATAGATGGTTCAATGATGGGTTTCATCACACCCATCCCTCTTTCGATTATTAGCACACTAAAGCACTTTCACAATGTGTTATATCGCCTACCAAATGAACCAATACTTATCTTGGTCTCATTATGATACCTTCAACCCAAAAATGTCCCAAGGCCCAATTACCTAGAAGCCTAAAAATGACTTGAAGGCTTATATGGTAATAAAAAACCCAAATTGGTTGCACAAATCAAGACAAATCCACTGATTCCCTCCTTTAAAATCCACTATGCTCGAGTAATTCGTCACATATACTACAACTACGCTGTCATCACTACCGAAATCTAAATACATCACAACCGAAATAGACACCTACCCATGCCTATTCCAAGTCTAGTTCCCTTTTAGAAGCCTCTATAGAGGGGAGTTGAAGGAATCATGAAGAGGTTCGGGTCAACAGGCAGGGAATCAAAGTGGAGTGATGGGGGAGTTTAGGGTATCATGAAGAGGTTCGAGTCACCAGGTAGGGCATCAAAGTGGAGGGATGGGGGAGTATAGGGTATCATGAAGAGGTTTGAGTCTCCATACAAGGCATCAAAGAAAAGGGGTGAAGCTAGGTTTTTTTATTGATTTAATAATTTATTATAATAAACATGAAAGAATTCTTATAGTGTAATGGTCATGAAAAATTTATATATCAATTTTCAGCACTATTAATTAAATAATAAAAATTAAAAATATATTTTACAACTATTATTAAATAATGGATATAAAAAATATTTTCTCCGGGTTCGAAATTATACATGGTTCTATTGGATTTTCATTATAAAAATAAATAATAAGAACTTAGGAATGGAATTGAAGCACATGAAAAATTAATTTTTCAAAAAACACACAAACACAAAAAAAATATTTATTTATTGCATCATTTATAAATCATAATCTGATATTCATAATTTCTAAAATCCCATAAACACACTGTTTTTCTGGTTTCTTCTTTTTGTTTTATTAATTAAATTCCTGATTTAATATGCATAATTAGCATGATAAATTTTTCATTTATTTTATATTTAAATTCAGGTTATAATATTTTTTTCATTGTTCTTCATCATCTCATAGTCTTTTCTTGAACATTATATAGTTTTTGGTTGAGTGGTTCTACCCTTATTTGGTTTTCCCATGCCCATTATGCAAGTCCATTTTACTTACCTTTACCATTAAGTGAGTTCTTGGGTACCCATATGTAAGCCTTTGGTGTCTCTCTTTACCCTTAAGTAAGTCACTGGGTACCCTTACATGGGTGTTGGCTTTCTTGGATTACCTTTACATATGTTATTCATGAACCTTGCGTATCCTCTAATTGTTGTGTGGTACCCTTACATAGCCTTCAGTTTACCCTTATGTGTGGTTCCCTGAACATTGTGTAGCTCTTCCTTTACCCTTACATGGGTTTTGGTATTTTCCTTTACTCAAAAATAAGTTCAGGTTACCCTTACGTAGCATATGTATTGAGTGGTCTACCCTTATGTGACTAGTGTATTGAGGTCATGACCCTTACAAATTTTGGTATTTATTAATTTTTTATATTTTATAGTTATATTAACAATTATTTACATGTAAGATTAGTATTTTGTGGTATTTATTAGTTTTATATATTATTATATATGTATTAATGATATTTTACAAGTAATATTATTTGTTTTAGATGGTCGAATATGCTCCTGATGATCTATTTCATCCTCTCACTAATGTCGGACTTCCCAATGAAGAGCTCTATTCATATAACCTATAGAGTGATTCTATAGATCCACTATTAGGAGGGTGTATGCCCTTACTATATTGATGATTTTAGACCCTGATCTAGAGAGACATCCATCTCTTGATTTTGATCTTCATTAAAGACGGTATGTTCAATCGTTTAAATTATTTATTTTATATTAAGTTTTTTTTATTAATATCGGTAAAAATATTCTGATTATTTGTTTTTATTTGAACTGATTTTTGGATTTAGAAATTGTTTAGGATAATTTGAATCTATAAAATTATTTTTCAACGCCATGTGTGTCATGGGATCAGGTTCCCATTCCTATTCGATATGAAATTTATGACCCCTAGATTATAAGTTAATAAAAATATATATTGTTTTTAATTTATTTAATTAGTAACTTGTTTATTTTAGTTATGTTGACAAATTTATGGTCTCTGATCGATGATAGCTTGAGAGCTCATATCTAGGAGGAATGAGAGATTTGTATACGTGAACATTTTCATTAGTTTTCACACAAATTAAGAAATAAAGACATGGATAGAGCTTCTGTTACTATTTTTTACCAGCCTTTCTTCTCTCATCGACTTGAATATATCTTAGCTTAGGTATGGGATTGACTGTGCTCTTACTAGATAAGAGTGACTCTTAAGAGAAGTACATCATCTCGGCATCAAAATTGGGGGAGGAAGGAGGTTACACATAGGGATGGGAGTCATACTTTTGGTATACATCAATGACATTTGGTAAGTAATATTATTTATTAATGTATATATACACTAAATATAATTTTGTTTTATATTATATATCCCACAACTTATACCACTATTATGGAGTTTGATATTTTCAAGAATATGTACATTGATCCTCATACAGGATGTCTTATCGGTGATAGACAACACCATATTATGGTTATAATTTTTCTTGAAAGTCTACTAAGATTAATTTTACTTTTATTTTAATTTATAATTATATTTGAAGGAAACTTATGAGACTATAACTTCTCATTCATGAGAGATTCAAGATGAGATAAAAGACGATTCCACTTGCAAGTTAGGTTTTAATTAGGGGGCTTGGATACAAGTGACTATTCATGGGGTCGAGAAAGGTGAGGTGACCAGTATTGGTTTACGATTGACACCTACTAATTATTATGGAACTTTTTCTATGTCATCAGTCAACTTGAAGGGATATCATGTAGAGTCATCTTCATCATCATCTGCTACACAGTTTTAAGAGATGTTGCGAGTTCAGGATGAGATGTTACATCCGATGTAGAGAGAGAGGGAAGAGGAACATGAGTAGTAGCGTTAGAGAGGGGACCAGATGATGGAGTATATGTGACATCTGGGACATGGTGTTGGTATAGAGTTTCTTCCGCTCTCTCTTCAAGTGATCCTCTTCCCCCTGATACCAGTTGATCCTAAATTTTTATATGACTGAAATATATTTTGGTTTGATAAGCATATTGTGTGTGAAATGCTTTAATAATGTTATTCGTATTTTAATTATATTATATTTTTATTTATTTTTTATATAATTTTTCATTTTGTATTTTTGTATTTTTTTATGATTTAAGTAATTGTGAAAAATTCTATTATCCATCCAAATTACTTTTTTTTAAATAGATGTTATTTGCGACTGGAAACACAACCCATCATAAATAATAATTTTTTCAATGGTCAATTTCAATTATATTTTTAAAATAATTTTGGGGTTTTTTTTGACAGTCATCATAGGCCATCATAATATTTTTTGCGATGAACTGTCACAAATAATCACATTTTTAGTATTGTTTACTATGAAGAGTTTTTTTTGTGATGGATTCCCATTGATAATAACTTTTAGTTAATAATCTGTCACAAAAAATCCATCACAAAAGCTTAAAACGTTAATTGTGAACACTCAATACCTCAACATCAGATTTAACCTTGGACTTTCCATACGATTAATGAGAAAGAAAGATAGATTTTTCTTCCTCTACGGTTATATAATCTCATCCATACATCATATCATCTATAATATTTTCATATAAACTATATAAGGAAAATAAAAGAACATTGTCTTGGTCTTGATCTTCCACATTTACATTGATATTGGATAATTATAATAAGATTTTGTTAAAATCATCAATATGGGCTTGTATGAGAGTTTATGGACATATATTAAAGGTGTGTAGTTTATGTTTCATAAATATATGACCTATGAATGAAGTTGTGTTATAAATTTTTTCCAACTTAGACCAAATGATAGCTGCATAGGTTTCATAAGAAATATTATACAGAACTTTATCATCCAATGATAATGTTAAAGATCTATGATCTTTAATTGAAAATTTAGGAGAAAAATCTATGTAGATGGTCACTATCTTTCCATCAACGGACTAGATTATATGAGGTTTCTTGGGACTATGCAATGCATCTTGCATCCCTTTTTGGACAATAAGCGCTCTCATCTTAAGTCTCCATTTATTAAAGTTGTTACCATTGAATTTATCAATCCCATACTTACTAGAAGCCAGTATCATATGTTTGAGGAGCTAGTACCAACTATTTATGGGAACGTATAAGGGTATGGCCTTATATAATTCCTAGAATTACACTATGATGACAAAAATTATGGTTTGTAAAGATTTGAGAAACGAAGGAAGAGAAAATAATGAAAATCAAGAAAGCAATACAAGTGAAGAAAGAAAATAGGAAACGAATAACAAAGGTATTTATCATGTTTCCAATCATTTTGGTCATACTCCATGACATGAACACCCCATATTCCTACCTGTTATTAAATCTCCTAAAAACATACATGGAAAATGAGAGAACTTACAAATAAGACAATAAAAATTTCCACAACAATGGAAATCCCAAATAACTTTAAAAAGAATATCTTATGAAGAGTCATATTAACTCACTAACTTCCACACACTGAATTATTTAGGATTCTCTTGCAGCATCGATGGGAAAGAATGATCCTCACAATTAACAGTAACACGTCTCCACTAGAACATAGCATTGGGGAGGGATTTGATCTTTAATGGAGAGGGTAGTGACATGTATGATAGGGAAAAACCTATAATATGAGTTTAAATCCTTAGGAATGATCTCCCTCTCTCCCTATCTATAATAACAACAATTTCCTCTCTATAAACCTTTACAATAAAAATCAATTTATCTCAATTTGGATATGGTGAACATATATATCCATGGGAAGCAAAACTGGTTGCAATAGCTCCATAGAACGCATGGAATGAATCGATCCCTCATATCCTAACAAAACTAGCATGATAGAATAAACCCCTACACAAATATGACTTTTTTTAAAGGTTCTCTACCAGCTATGTTAGGGTAACCTCACCATTGTAACCAGGTAAATTGGTTAAACCCCTATCGTAACACCCTGAGATTTTATGAATTGTTTTTAAATATATTTAATCATTTTGAAGTTTTAAATTACATGAAATGATTAATTTATCCTGCATCACATGCAATAATTTTTTTGGATTGTGTTACACAAAATCCTTGTTTATCTTTTGTTACATGCAACATTGAGTTCAAACCAAACATGGCATACGATTTAAATATTATTATTTAATATGATAGTTATCAACTATACGATTGAATGGAAGGTATGAATAGGATTAATTAAATTATAAAAATATGTTTTACACATTTTTATATAATTAATTCTTTGGTGACCAAATAATTTAAAATTAAAATAAAACCCTTTTTAAAATAAAAGGAAATATTTTTCCAAATAATATTTTTATATGAAAAAGTGTGTTTTATGTAAATGAATTACCAAGATTAATTTTGGTTAATGATTTTTCTTAAAATTATATATTATATATTCAATAAAAAATTTAACATTCATCTTATATTTTTTATAGACAAGATATAAAAATAAATGTAATTTTATGCTTAAAAACAATATTTTTCTAAAAATAATTTTGTCGCCTTTTTATGGTGCAGTTATTTTATTAATAATTTTTTAAAAATTATGAAAATTAATTTGATATAATAAAAATAATTTTTAAAATAAAAATATCATAATTATATTTAGGTGAATGTTTGGGATTTTTCTAAAAAATTTAATTTTTGATGAATTGGGAAAAATACTAAATTTTAATTCAAAATTGGCTTTTCATTGAATATATTTATAAATTTAAATAACATTTTAAATTTTTTATATAGTATAATTATTTAAATTCTACATATATTAATCCAATTTAGTTTATTTTAGTCAATTTAATATTGAAATTGGATATAAAAACTTTGTAAGCTTTTGAACATTTTCACTTTAAAAACTCACTTTCTCATCGCGTATATGGGATTGATTTTCAATTAAATTCTTCCACTTATTTGAAGGAAAATTGGAAAAATGGATTCAATATTTTTAATAATATTAATTTATATTATTTAATAAGTTCAAATTAATTTTTTACCATAACTATTTCTTAAAATAGTTAAAATTAATTAACGTGATTAAGGTTAAAATAGGGTTTTGTGCATTACATGATTTTATATTAAAATAAATTTTAAGCACAAAAATGGTTTTTATTTAATGAATTTGAATTAAAACTTATAATAAATGGTTCTAAATTAAATAATAAATATCTTTTTAATTATATTTTTAAATTATAAATTACTTAGGTAAATAAAAAGATACAAGTTACCTTGGTAAAACTATAAAGATAAAATTGAGTAAACTTAAATACTAAAGAACAAATTGATAAAAAA
Source organism: Viscum album (assembly GCA_963277665.1). Taxonomy (NCBI): domain Eukaryota; kingdom Viridiplantae; phylum Streptophyta; class Magnoliopsida; order Santalales; family Viscaceae; genus Viscum; species Viscum album. The sequence goes on along the minus strand of OY728145.1, from coordinate 1,075,634,821 downwards.
ATGTATTTTTTTAGTGGAGGTTCTTCTCAAATAATTCACACCTTTCCTACATAATTAATCAATTTTTTGGCCACATGAGTTGAGGGAGACCTCTCAATAGTGAAAACTTTTGGGTATTTACAAGAATGTCACTCCTCCTCAATTATAAAAGGGCACTCACTATCTCCACTTCTTCACACATCTCAATTATTTTTTCATGACCATACCCTAACAAAATAACTTCCCATATTACCTCCCCTAATACTATAATCAATATTTTGTATATAAATCTAACCAATCAAGGATTCAGTGCAAACCTAAGGAGGAAACCCAAAGAAGAGATAATGATCTTCCACGAGCATTTTTATTTTATATCTTTCTACACATACTTCAATTATTATTATAACATGATGATATAATAACCTCGGTATATTTAATATAAAAATATGTTTTTATTTTAAGGGTATGAACTAAAACCAAACACATTTCCATCAAATGGGTTACGAAAACATCATTCGTGTGTACGACAGACTACTGCCTCTCAAATTGATGTCATTCGTTTTTCCGTTATCACCTTTCAATATTCGACTTAATGATGTATTTATAGTTTATATAAGATATATATGATATATATAATTATATTATTCATATCTAATTTTTATATCAAACATATATTCATGCTTTTTTTTTGTGGAATACAATAACGTCATTCGTGTGTGCGGTGGACTACTGCCACGCAAAGCGATTTGATTCATTCATGCTTTACATGGAATGTATTAAAGATGGTTTTAATAAACACATGTGATATATATGACATAAAAATTATACTTTAATTATAATATATATATATATATATCATTTACCTTTCTTTCTTTCAATATGATAAGAAAATGGAAACAACATTCATACACACATACGACCTATCGTCACCATGAACGGTGTACTTCATTTCATATCACTAAATTTTATCCATTTATATAAATAAATATTATATATATATATATATATATATATATAATATTTATATCATTTTTTAAATCCAGGAAATTATGAAATCATGATCAAATTATGAGGAACCAAAATAACAATTCAAAACATATTCAAAAAACAAAGCATTTATTACTCGAAACATGACTTTAACATGAAATTTTTAATAAATAAGTAATCAAATGTCATAATAAAATCACATATCATATGATATATATGAATATTTTTCTATAATAGTTTTATAATAAACTTATATTTATTATATAGTAGGTTTAGCGGGTACAATGGAAACCAATAAATAAAGTAAGGGATTTCCATCTCACTTTTTTACTTCCATTGGACACATGTCATATTCATCACCTATATATTTTATGTTGTGTATATAATTAACCTGAATTTATATTTTGATCCTTCTATTGAAGTCTATTTTCTTCATATCCACTTGAGGATCTCTCTTTCATGGGGTTTACGGTTCAATAGTTTATAAATCGGTAAGAAATTTTGTCTCAATTTTACTTCTTTGAGGCGTATGTTGTGTTGTGTACCTATATTTCTTGATGGGATATATATACAGACCCTTTTACTTGTAATATCAATAATTTATTCATCCTCCTGATATTTTATGTTTCATTTTATGTTATTTCCTTCATGTGGATTATGATTCAACGTTACCAAAGCGATAAATATTTTATGTTACAGTCTCAACATTTATGGGGATTATTTATGATTGAGTCTCCAATGTTGAAATTTCATGATCTGCCTCTTAGGAATTATCAAAAAATTTCTTCTCCACTAGTAATTAATCGCATCTTCAATTAATGGTACCTTTTTCCACTCTTAGTGTCTCAAAATTTTTATGAAATTTTTTTAAGATAATCTGACTTTATTTATCTCTTCAGTCAGAGATCTATTTTATTCCAAAAACCATGTTTTATAAAAAAGTTTTCAATTTTTAAATTTATATTTTAAGATATTTTTCAAGGAAAATTATTTTAAAAGTGTTTTATTTTAAAAAAAATTATTTTCAAAACTTCCTTTATAAGTTTTCAAAATTTATTTTCAAAGAAAAGTATTTCAAAAATGTTTTATGTTTAAAATTGTTATAAATGTTTTTCAAATCTTCTTTTATAAGTTTTCAAAGGTAATTTTCCAAGAAAATTATTTTGAAAAAAAAAATTTATTAAAAGGTTTTAACATGATTTTCAAATATTTCTTTATATATCTATTCAAGGTTATTTTCAACGAAAACGTTTTTCAAAATGTTTTATGTTTTAAAAAGTGTTTTTTGAAGTTAAAAAGATATTTTCCTCATGAAAGTTTTTAAATTGTATTTTAAAAATATTTTCCATCTAAGATGATATCAGTTGGTGTTACCTATACCTTACTGGGAATATGTTCCAAGGATACCATTCACAATATTTATCTGAATAGTTTTTGTTTTGATGGAATGATGTTTATGAAACCTGTTTCTCTTCCACGGGTTATACTATGATTAAATGATTATTTAACCCACTTATTTTCATGAGTTATTCAATAATAAAATTATTTTTAAACCTATCTCTTTTCAACAGGACACAATATGATTAAATTTTTATGATACCAATTTCATTTAATGGGTTATGATATGATTAATGTTTATGATACCCATTTCATTTCATGGATTATGATATGATGAATGTTTATAATATTATGGCACTCATAAATATGGTTTTCATTATGAATTGGTTGTGAACTAAATCCCCCTCCAATACATTGGGTAAATATTTATATACCTCATGAGATAGACATAGTTGGAATGAGGAGTGAACCTGGTATAGTAAGACATGGCTATAATAGGGAGTGAACTCAATACACTAAGATGTGGTTGGAATAGAAAGTGAAACCGATATAGTAAGACATTTATGGAGAAAAGATTAATTTTTTTATAATATGACATATCTGGAGTGGGTAGTGAACTCGGTATAGTAATTGTAAAGGGCTTCCACTGGGGATGGTGGTGTGTCTCTCCTAGGAGGTGAATCTTCCTAAAATAAGGGTACATTAGTGGTCCTCCCATGTCTGAAATAGGGTAAACGGGAGTTCATCCCAAGCCCCAAGTAGGTACATGGGTGGTTATCCCAAGCCTAATAGGTTATGAATTTCTTGGTGGGTATCCTTGACATAATATTTTCTATGTTGATTTTTATTACATAAACTTATGTTTTATGCCAATGTTATGCTTTCATGGCTCATGTTCTTTGATTTCCCATATTATTCATGTCTTATGAACAATGAATATTTATCCCATGACTCATGTTTGTGATCTAGGATAGGTTGGGTATGAACTTAATAATTTATTATCATTATCATGTACCCTTAGGCTTATATTATGCTTTTATATGATCATAGATTGACATATCTTATTTTTACCCTTATTGATCATCTAAGCTCACCCATTCTTATGTTTCCTTCCCCAGGTTATGAAAAAGGTCTAGGTGGGGTATTCCCAAGAGGATTATTATGTGAGAAGATCGTTGTGAGAGTTATTTAGAAACTTTCACCAAAATAAAGGATTACGTTACAAGTTTCCAAATGCACTAAACAATCATGGTCCTTGGGTGTGTGTTTGTGTAATGTAGTGAGTATTCGTCTATAAATCTGTAATATCCATGTATGAAAAGCCTAGATCACTATTGTCGGTATCAAAGGAAAGGTTTAGTTAACCTCTGGAAACTAGGATGATATAACTTTAGTGAGATCCACAAGTACATGTATAAGGATAAGTCTATGATGAGTTAAAGTATAGGAAAATGTCATGGAATTTCGGTAATGGATAGAGTGAGTGGTTTTCATGAAATTACATCCATTTCTAGATACAAAAAGTAGATATGGATCTAGTACAGATTTACATAGGGTTAATAACCCCAAGAACACTGTATTGATCTAGACTCAATCAGGAACTTGTGCGTGACAATGGGCCTTGCTATACACATGGATTGACACTCCTAGGGTATATTCTTTATAAATTCACCAACTCATTGAGAACAATTATAAATGATTTAAATAGATTATTACTATGAATAACCTAGGATAAACCTCAGGTGTCATACATTAAAAAGAAGGTGTCACAATTTAGACATCATATAAGTGATTTTCATGATTGTTTAGTTTTCCATTATGATTATGTTACTCACACTGTTATTTTTTGGTTTTAGTCAATGGTAGAAACCAAAAAAAACTGAGTTAACATTGAATTTGATGTTGTGTAACCAAATGAGATGATAACTTGAGTTATGGATATTGTAATTATACATAATAAATTATCACAAAACATGATTAAAATTGTAAACCTTAACCAACTCTCAAACTCACCAAATACAAGAATGATAGAGTTCGCTAAGAGTTTAGGTAGGGGAGACCTTGGAGGAAAGAGGATTCAGTTTCCTATGTCTTAAGAATGTGGGAAAAACACCCAAGTATATTTCTTAGAGGAACAAGAAGATTTTTTGACTATGGAAAAGAAAGACACAAAGAAAGTAACTGAAAATCAAAAATTAAAAATTTAGATAATGAAATGGATGGAAATATTGGTCTTTTTAAGATATCATATAATGTTGATGATTTCAATGTGAAAAGTATGAGAATTACGAAAATCAATTTTCTATGGGGATATATCATGAATAAAATCATCAAGGTTGTATGTGTAATGGTTATATTGATGATGATGATGATACTACAGATGACATATGAAAGGAATGAGTTATTAAGGAATAAGATGATAAATCATAGTTAATAGTTTGAGAAGGAAGTGGTATGGTTGAAGTTTTTTTTATTTGGATTTAATAATTATGAAATATATAATGATTTTTTAGTATATGTTTTTTGTTAAGGATTTGAAGGAATATGTTGAAATATGTTGATGACCTAGAAAAGTGATTTAATGGAAAGGTGATATTCATGGAAAAAACATGATTAAGTGAAAAATAACCCTTAATATGTTTCTGGTTCTCATATAATGATGTTGGGATAAAGATATGATTGGTTTGGATAAAGTAAATCATATAGTATTCATTACCTTGGAATTGATTAATGATTTGTTGATGAAGTGGTTTATGCTATCATGAATAGAGTTTACAACATTTTTTAATCTTAGGAATATATCCAAAAATCTATGTTTTATGTAAATAATGAAGAATCATGTATGTTTTCAATAAGGTTTTATGGTAATTACAATTTCAAGAGAATATGTTATGAAGGTATTCACATGTTTAGTATGTGAAAATTAAGATTTATTTTATACTGTTTGGGATATTAATGATAAGTCCATTTTGGAAATTTAGTGACCTTTTTTTGAAAGTTATGCATTTTAATCTTTCATAAGGGTCATAAGGTTAATCATTTATGAAATGTTTTATGTTTAAAATTGGATGTAGCTTTAAATATTAATGTACTACTTCATCATACAAAGATTTATTCATATTGGATAACATGTGCTAACCATTTTTTTAATGATAACTAAAGATAAACAGAATTAATTATCATTATATCTATAGATCTTATGATCCACTAGTGATTTAGGCACAAAAAATTCACATGTATTTCTTAGAGTAAGATATGAAGTGTAAATTGATCAAGGTGCAACCGATGGATGAGGTTGTGCTTATAAAATAGATTGAAATCAAGTATCTCTTCTCATGAAAATTTTTCAACCTTAGGAAAAGGGTTTTGAAATAAAATGTTGTCCTATTATCTTAATTTTTTATGATATCAATGAAAATTTTCAAGTCTCATTGTTTTAGGGATTTTTGATCAATATATTTATCCTGACCATGTTCTCTACCACACTTTATCAGTATTTGGTGTTGTTTTTATCTTCCATGTCCATGTTTTCACTTCTCAACTATATTATCCTTTATGGAAACCTAGTTATGATTTTCTTTGGGAAACCGTTATGTTTCAAACATTCCCCTTTTAAAGAAATTTTTATTATTCATTTTTACGATGTGGGTTTCTATGAATTAATTTCTAAATGTTAAACCTTTGATGACCAAGATTAATTTCGAGGGTGAAATTCATTTTAAGGGGGGCAGAATATAACACCCCGAAATATTGTGATTTTTTTCAAATATACTTATTTTTTTATATTTTAAGTTACAAGAAACACTTAATTTATCTTTCATTATATTAAATACTATATTTTTATTTTATTACACAAAAGCTCATGTTTAGATTGCATTACATGCAACATCGAGTTTAAACCAAACATGACATACTATTTAAATATTATTATTTAATATGATAGTTATCAACTAGCTGTTGGAATGAAGAGTATGAATAGGATTAATTAAATTATGAAAATATTTTTTAAAAATGTTTATATAATGAATTATTTGGTGACCAACTATTTATAAATGAAAATAAAACCCTTTTGAAAATAAAATGAAATATTTTTCTGAAAAAACTATTTTTATGCGCACAACTGTGTTTATATCAATTAATTGGAAAAATAAATTTTATTAATCAATTTTAATTAAATATATATATTATATATTAAATAAAATATTTAACATTCATATTATATTTTTTCTAGTCAAGAGATGAGAATAAATCTAATTTTACACTTAAAAATATTATTTTTCTAAAAAACAATTTTCTACCTTTTTATGGAACATTTATTTTAAAAACTAAAATTTTCCAATTTTATAAAATTTATTTAATAAAATAATCATCATTTTTAAAATTTTAATGTCAAAATTATCTTAGGGTTAATTTTTTGGATTTTCTGAAAAGTTTCAATTTTTGATGAATAGTGAAAAATACTGTATTTTAATTAAAAACTGTATTTTTGTTTAGTTTATTTATAATGTTAAATTATATTTTAAATTGGTTTTAAAGTAAAATTATTTAAATTATACATATATTAATCCAAATCATGTCCTTTAAATCAATTTTATATTGAAATTGGATATAAAAACATTGTCAACTTTTGAACATTCTCACTTTAAAATCCTGTTTTTTTGTCACGTCTGTGGGATTATATTAAAATTAAATTATGAAACTTATTTGAATTTAATTTGGGGGAAAGGATTAAATATTTTGAATAATTATAATTTATATTATCGATTAATTTCAATTTAATTTTTTACATTGATGATTAGTGAAAACAGTTAAAATTAATTAACATAATTAAGGTTAAAACAGGGTTTTGTGCATTACATGTGTTTGTATTAAAATTAATTTTACGCAGAAATTGGGTTTTTATTTAATAAATTAGAATTAATATTTATAATAAATGGTTATAAATTATCTAATAGAATTATTTTTAATTATATTTTTAATGTTTAAATTACCTTGGTTAATAAAAATATACAAGTTTCCTTGGTGAAACTGAAAAGATAAAATTGAGTAAACTTAAATAATATAGAGTAACTTGATAAAAAGTTTATTTATTTTTTGTATTGGAGGTTTTTATAGACCAAATAATCCCTGAAATCTATTATTAATCAATTTTTGTGCCACATGAGGTAAGGGATACCTCCCAATAGTTAAAACTTTTGGGCATTTACAAGAATGTAAATCCTCCTCAATTTTAGAATGGAACTCACTTTATCCAGTTGTTTACACCTCTTAGGCCATTTTAGTCGACCAAAAACAACCAATATTACTTTCCAAATTCCCTACCCTCATCCTATAATCATTATTTTGGATATAAATCCAACCATGAAAGGCATTAGTTAAAATCTAAGGAGGATACCCTAAGAATAGGTAATGATCTTTAACAAGTGTTTTTATTTTATATCTTCCTCGAAATACTTAAATTATTATTATAATATTATGATATAATAAGCTCAATTTATTATATGTACATATATTTTTTTATGTTAAGGGTACTACCAAAAAATTCACACACTTCCATTAAATGGGTTACAAAATAATCATTTGTGTGTACAGTGGACTACCACCTCGCGAACCAATGTCATTCGTTTTTACATATCCACCTTTCACGGTTCATCATAATGATAGATTTACAGGTTACATATTATATATATAATATTTATAATTTAATTATTCTTCTGGAATTGGTATACCACACATACTTTCATGTTTTCAATTTTTTGGGAATATAATAACGTCTTTCGTGTGTACGGCGGACTACTGCCTCACGAAGTGATGTGATTCATTAATTATTTATATAGAATGTATTAAGGATTTGTTTGATAAGAATATGTGATATATATTATATAAAAATGGTAATTTAATGATAATACATATATATATATATAACTTACCTTTCTCTCTTTCAATATGATAATAAAATGGAAACAATGTTCATGCATATGTACAGCCTATAGTCTCCATGAACGGTGTACTTCATTTCCTATCACTAAATGTTATGGATTAATATAAATATATAAATATATATATAATGGATATATATAATATATATATCATTTTTTAAATTTTATAAATGATGAAATCATGATCAAAGTAAGAGGACCAAAAAAAAGTCAAAACATATATGAAAAACAAAGTGGTTATTACCCGAAACATGACTTTAAATGTATTTTTTATAAAAAGAGTAATAAAAGGTCATAAAAATAACATATATGGTAAGATATATATGAATATGGTTCTATAATAAATTCATGAAAAATTTATATTAATTATATAGGATTTTGAATGAGTATGATGGAAACCAAGACTTATGGTAAGAGATTCCGTCTCACTTTTTACTTCCATGAGACACATGTCATGTTAAACACCTATTTTGTTTATGTGGTGTATATAATTACCATAAATTTATATTATGATGTTTATATTGAAAAATATTGGGGTTTTCATTTCTATTTTAGAATCTCTCTTTCATGGGGTTTACGATTCAAAAGTTAACAAATTGGTAAGGGATATTTGTCTCAATTTTCCTTCTTTGAGGCATATGTTATATTGTGAACCTATATTATTTCATGAGGTTTCATGAACTAGTTCAAGATTACATCCATCCTCACTCTTGAACCGGCCTTATGAAAGTCACGATAAGTGTCCTCGATCTTCTCAAGATGATGACTAGCAGCAGGCATCAAAGTTATCATATTGGGAACTATTTAGCCCAATAACAGAAAGGCTCAAATAACCAAATAGAGCACACAAAATTAATAATAATAAATAAAAATAAAAATAAAAAATTAGATCCAAAATATAATAGAAACTAAAGAAATAATAAAATTCCAAAGGAAACTAAAACCGAACCGTAACTAACACGATCACCATGTGACATCTTGGTTACCGCCAACCATAAGACCAACCTACTCGAAAGGAAACCCAAACCAAAAACCAAAACCTAGAAAATAGATCAAGTATACAGATGCTGAGTGGAATAAGTAGGATGTGATAATTAACATCTTAGTAGGTAAGAACCATAGATTTCATACATTTCCTTTCTTGAAATAGTCCATAAACACTAGTTTTAAATACATTTAGAAAATTGGGTTTTATTATTTCCCGAACCAAACACAACTTTTCTACTTTAAAATAACACACACAATTTCCTATTTCAAAAACATATTTCCATTTTAAAAACCCAGTTTAAAAACCAAATTTCCCAAAAAAAACCAAACCAGGTGATCAAAGAGACATGTTGAAAATAAATGAAATATTACAGTAGGCAGAAACTAATAGAACAGGAAAATCTGGTGCAGCAAAATAAAACAGAACATACAAATAGATAATAATGGGAATTTACTAAACACATCTAAGATAAATAACTATATATACTTGATTCAGACTCACCTGAAGGAATATTGTATATATATATATAGTCAATAACTGACTCGGCTGCTCAAAACTGGCATCACTAGTGGCACAACCCACCTAGCCTCTCAAAAAATCCAGGGGGTACCAACTCGTCTAATCGAGGTCGATAAGAAACTGTCACTCAACCTTCTAGATGATTCCCAAAAATCCCATGATAATAGGACATGGATAATGAGGAGGTCCTCACATTGGTGGAATAAACAAACAACCCACATATGACACTAGGCTTTCCTATACCAAACTCCGACACTAGCTATGTGATGACCCTATCTTCCAAGGGACTACCATAGAGGTGCCCATCACATGTCAATCCATACACAAGTTCCAACCAGGCATTCACATCACATGGGTTTCAAAATCAATTTCCCAAATACCATAAAGTACCAAATGGTCCTTAAAAATAAAATTATATTTCCAAACCACTTCCAAAACCAAAATGAAAACATACAACATGCTAAAATAGTTTCAAACGAGCCTTTATTCTAGTTGGTTACCAAACCACATTCCAAGGTGCCGAATGGTACATGATTTTGTACATAAAATTTAAAACCACTCTTGAGTTATTCTAAAACCAAGGAACCATTTAGAAAAAGATTAGGTAAGGAAGAAAAGAAATGGGGGAGGAGAATTTTGAAAATTAGGTTTAAAAGGAACATTCTTATGGAAATCCATTTTCATTTGGGTGCCTATCCATATGTGCAACCTGTGAACATTTTGTGTTCCCACATCAAATGATGCACTTAAAAAATCACTGAATTTCGTGAATTTCCAATTCACAAATTGAAAAGAACCTTTTAATCATTTACACATAACCATCAAACCAACAAACCAGACACCAAAACCCAATTCATAAGGAAAACTAAATTACCAAAACATAACCAACGCCAAAAACAATTCAAAATATATAATTTTATCAGTAAATTCCAAATGAAATTTTATCAAACAATTTTCATGAATATAAATATAATCATAATTATAAAATCCTTTTAAAAACCCATTTCCCTCAAAATGCCAACAAGAAAACACAAAAATAATTTATTTTACCACATTACAAGCATGAACATCACATTTATAAATCATTTAGGAAAACTAAACCATCAAGAGAATGTGCTAGAATAGAAAAAAATGGAAACAAATACCTCAATAATGTGTGAACACAAAAAATCCCTTGGAGGAGGAAGAAAAAATCCCAAGGAGAAATACACACACCCTAACATCAAATTAAACAACCCACATTAGCCGACCCTCACTCTAGGGTTTGTAGAAGTGGGAAACAAGCCAATAAAACCCAATGAACCATGATAGGGGGAATATATGAGGATGAAATAAACCAAAAACCAAAGGAAACATACATATAGACCTTTAGGGAGATTCAATGGAGGAAGAAGCGAAAAGGAGGAGAGTTTTTAGGAGAACCCTCGTGAATATAGGTTGAGAAAGGGAGGAGAACCTGAAATGTGTTTAAAAAATAAGAAGGTAAAAGTGGGAAATTCGATTTTTTAAGAATGGGGGAAAGTTTCACAATTTGGCCACATGATTTTCTATACCATGAACCAACATTGCACATCCTACTAGAGTGAAGGGGTAGCCCACATGGGCTGGCCACATGGTTTGGGAAACTATGTGCCAACCGTGAAACGCAGCTTTGTCAAATGATAGAACCATTTCACATGCTTTTTACATAGTTTCCTATAACCATGATAAATCCATGTGCTTTGTCCGAAAAAAAAAGACCAGGAACCACATGGTTTTTCCCTGGTCCTTCCATTGTTTGAACCAAACCATGCTCAAACTGTGCATAGGGCCAAAAACCACCCAAGAACACCAAAACTCAAAAATTCTTACTCAGATCTCAACTCTAACCTCAACAAAAGATCCCACATAAAGAAAAGAACAAAATAAATAGAAAACTCTAGTTGGGGTGTGACAATTATACCCACCAAAAACATTTTATGCACTTATAAAGTCATCAAACCAAAAAAGGAATGAAACTGAAGCTCAACCTCGAACGAAGGCAAGAGAAATCATGATCTCAGTGTGAAATTTAGAATTCACAAGTCATACTCAACCACCTATATGTAAGAATACAACAAAAGGATCCATATGGAATAAAATAAAAAGGGGAGTGTTCTCCCCACTACAAGAAATTAGCTAACACCGAAATTCCCAACCTGAACAAAAAACCCAGACTCAATGGGAAACCTATGGAAAAAAACTCTAAATGAAGTAACAAACCAAAATACAATTCATAATTTCCATAAGATGAAAACATCTCCAAAATAAGAAAAATAGAAAACCAAAACTAATCTATAAAATTCTAATCACCCAGGTTCCTCAAAACGAAACACAACCATGAATCTCATAAGGAAATGAAGGAACTAAGAATTTTAAAACAAAGGGGGAACTTACAAAAACCAAGGAAACCAAAACTAGTAATCTTAAACCATTACTTATCCAACACTAGAGATAAATCTACGCTAATATTTCTCACACCCATGATCCATGACTGCATGAATAACTTCACTTTGGGGCCTATGGATAGATCCATAATGTCTTGAAGCATCTACTTCTCTATAATCCTGAGGTGAAATCCTTTGGATGGTACTTATTCTTCGAGAAACTATTATTATAGAACTTATTTAGATGACCCAAATGGTCACATCGATGACAAGTATTTGGATCATTTTGGAAAGACAAATTCGAATGCCTAAACCGACCATAATGGAAGCACATGAAAAAATGTTCTGATGAGTGAGGAGTCGAAATTGGAAAAGGATAGTCATTATGAAAATGTTCTTCTAGAACACACCTCCCACCAGTTTAGGAACCTTCTCAATCTCTACGAGGCATCAGATTGTTGATTGTGACATATTACGCTCTAGAAACCAACTTAGCTAGAAACAACTTATCCTTCAACTTCTCAAACAAAAGTTCACCATATGTGAGGAAACCGTCCTTAATCTCTAGAAAAAGACCCTAGAAGAAAATAGGATCCTTAAGATGATCCTTTGAATATATCCCTGAAGATAAGGAAAATAGGTCTTCGAAATGATCGACATTTTCCTTCACTTCCTGCTGATCCTAATGAACACCCAATTGATCCACCACTTTCCTCATCTTTAACTCATAGGGTATGAACCATTGGATAAAAGTTTTCTTAAACACTTATAAAGACATTATAACATGAACCCATGAGGGAATTATCACCTTCCACTAATCAAATATCATACCCTCAAACAAACCCAAAAGAGTATGCACCCAAATAGCTTTTGGAGTTCTTAATGACCTGAATACAGCCTCAGCTTCATCAAGTCACTTCACAACCTCTAAAAGATCATGAAAACCATGAAAAATTGGTGAAAACTGGGAATAACTCGACTCTAACACCCCACTAAGAGTCTGGATAGGGCCAAATACTGAACAAAACTCACTAGAAACCTTGGGGACCATTTTGAGCGGCATACTATGGAAACAGAAAGACACAGAACCAAAATCAACACCTAACCAAACTCAACCAAAAAAAATAGAATAAGCCAAAATACCTGTCTCATAAGCTAAACACCACAAACAAAACCAAAATCCTATTTCAAAAAAACACAAGTTCCATTTCGAAGATACTCCTCAAACTATCCAATTCAATTTTCAAATTCAATTCTAACACAAAATCCCTACTTTGAAAATAAAACCCCACCTATAAATCATGCACTCATGCTCCACACGGGTTGCTACTCCATGTAAGCTCACCACTGACTAAAACCATTCCAAATCATGACTCACACCAAACTCCCATAATAGGGAACTAGCGACCAAGCATAACCCAGGAAAATGGTTTAGTAGACCATTCCCCATGAAAGCACTAACCACTAAATATATCTTGAGTCATGCACTCAGGCTCCACACGGGTCGCTACTCCATGTAAGCTCACCACACATCATCAGATCACTTCCATTATCATTCATTATCAACACATAGACCAAACAAAAGTCTCATGTCCTAGACTAACCCTAGAAACTCGAGGAGAAAATGACCAAGAGTTCATGGTGTTCTTCCCATACCTACCACTCAAGTCCCAAAAGTCTTAATCTCTAGTCTACCAAATACCCCAAATAAAAAAGGGCTACTCTGATACCATTTTTTCATGAACCAGGTCAGGCTACCATCCAATATGACATCTGACCCAACCCAAGACAAGGCCCAAGAAGCATTCCCAATCTTCCTAGTCTAGTGAATAACATTGGGAATCTAAGCTATCATAGTTGTAACTAATTATCCCAATAACATCTAGGATCAAATAACCAAAAATATCTCATTGCATTACTAATAACAACTAAAAATAAAAATAAAAAATACAACCTTGAATACAAAAAAACTGGACAAATAAAAAACTAAAGAAGGAAACAAAAACCAAACCATAGTTGACATGATCTCCACATGAACACTTAGTCACCACCAACCATAGGACCAACCTGCTCCAAAGGAAACCCAAACCGAAAACCTGAACCTACAAAATATCTTAGGTCTACCAATGAACAATCGCACAAGTAGGGTGTGATCATAAAAAACTTAGTAGGTATGCACCATAGAGTCTATACATTTCCCTTCCCAAAACATTCCATAAACACTGATTTGAAATACATTTATAAAGTAGGGTTTTATCACTTTAAGAACCAAACACATATTTTTACCTTTAAAATAACACACACACTTTCCTCTTTCAAAAATATATTTCCACTTTAAAAATCCAGTTTAAAACCCAAATTTCACAAAAGAAACCAAACCAGGTGATCAAAGAGCAATGTTGTATATAATGGAAATAGTAAAATCAGGCAGAAACTAGAAGAGAAGGAAAACCAAGTGTATCAAAATAAAGCAGAATATATAGATAGATAATCATGGGAATTACCTAAACATATCTAGAATAAATCCTAGGATGTACTCAGTTCTAACTCACTTGTTGGTGTACGGTGCATCTCTACATTCAATAACCAACCTGACTACTCTAAACTAGCCTCACCAGTGGAACTACCCACCTAGCATCTCAAGAAATCCATGGGTACCAACCCGTTAAATTGGAGTCGATATGTAACCATCACTCAACCCTTAGGATGAAACCTAGGAATCTCATGATAATAGTATATGCATAATTATGATTTTCTCACATGCATGGAATAAACCAATAACCCACAGATGCCACTATGCTTGCCTAGCCCAATATCTAAGACCACCCATGCAATGACCATCTCCTCATAGGGACTACCATATAGTTGAACATCACATATAAATCCATACACAAGTGCCAACTAGGCCTTCACATCACATTAGTTTCAAAACCAATTTCCAAAATACCAAAAATAACCAATGAGGCCTTACAAATCCAATTCAATTTCCAAACCACTTCCAAAACTAAGATGAAGACATACAGTATGATAAAAAGATTCCAAATGGGCCTTTATGTCATTTAGTTACCAAACCAAATTATAAGGTGCCAAATGGGTCATGATTTTGAACACATAATTTAAAACCCCATGTGAGTCATTTTGAAACCAAGAAACCATTTATAAAAAGGGGAGGGGAGGAAGAAAATAAATAGGGGAGGATCATTTTGAAAATCGGGTTCAAGGGGAACATTCTTATGGAAAGCCATTATGATTTGTGTGCCAATATATATGTGTACTCTATGCACATTTTGTGTTCCCACATCTAATGAAACACTTAAAGAATCAAAAAATTACACGATGTTACAATTCAAAAATCGACCAGAAAATTGAAACCATTTACACATAACCATCAAGCCACCAAACCCAATTCACAAAGAAAACCAAATTAAAAAAACATAACTAGGGCCAAAAATAATTCGAAACATCCAATTTAATCATTAAAATCCAAATTTAATTTTATCAAACACTTTTCATGTATATAAATATAGGCATAATTAAGAAAACCCTTTGAAAACCCATTTCCATCAGAATGGAAACATAAAAAACAAAAATAATTTACTCTATCATATCAGACGCATGAACATCACTTTTCAAAATAATTTATGAAAGCTCAAGCATCGATGGAATGTGCTGGAAATGAAAATAATGGAAAGACCTACCTCGAAAACATGTGAACTCAACGAACCCCTCATAGGAGAAAGAACAAAGCCCAAGGGGAAATCCTCACATAGTAACATCAAGAAAAACAACCCACATTATCCAACTCTAACTCTAGGGTTCATCCAAAATGGAACCAAGCCAAGAGAACCTAGGGAACCAAGAGAGAGGGGTGAGAAGAAGAAAATCGACCAAAAACCAAAGTAAACATTCCTAAAGACTTTGAGGGAGATTCAATGGATGAAGGAGAGAAAAGGAGGAGAGTTTAAGGGAGTCCCCTGGTGTTCCTAGGTTGAGAGAGGAGAAACCCAAAATGGGTTTAAAACATAAAAAGGGAAAAGTGGGAAATTCAACTTCTTAAAAACCCATGAATGTGTCATAGTTTGGCTTCATGGATTTCTAAACCATGCTCCAACTTTGTAAACCCTATTGGAGAGGATGGACACCCCCACATGATCTAGCTACATGGTTTGGGAAACTGTGTGCTAACCATGAAACTCATCTCTATCAAACGACAGATCCATTTTACATGTTTTCCACATGGTTTCCTCTAACAATTCTCAAGTCATGTGCTTTGTCTCTTACAACAACCAAGAGATGTAAGTTTTTTCCTAGGCCTCACATAGTTTGGACCAAACCATGCTCATACCATGTACAGGTCCAAAAACCACCTAAAACTACAAAACTCAAAAATTGTTACTGGGAACTCAACCTGAACTTCAACCAAAGATCCCACACCATGAAAAGAACAAAATAAAAGGAAAACCATGGTTGGGATGTGACATAAGGGATATATAAATCCCCTTATATATGTAATATCATGAATTTATTCACACTTATGATATTTTAAATTTATTTTTATGTTATTAGTTCATGGGTCATATGATTCAATATTACCAAATCCATGAATTTTTAATGTTACAATCTCATCATTTATTAGGATTTTTTATGATTAAGTATCCAATATTGAAACATACAGATCTACCTCTCAATAATTCTCATGAATTTTCTACTCCTATGGTTATTCATGATATATTTATGTAATGTTACCATTTTTCAATGCTCTGGTACTTCAAATTGTTAAGAAAATGATTTTAAGAAAATATGACTTTATTTCTCTCTCTGTATAGAATTTTTTATTACAAAACCGTGTTTTCTAAAAAAAATTCAATTCTTTATTAATTGATATTTTAAAATCATTTTAGAGGAAAAGGATTTTGAAAATTTTTTATGTTTAAAAAGAGTTTTAAATTATATTCAAATCTTCATATATAAGTTTTTAAAGTTCATTTTCAAAGAAAAGGATTTCAAAATTGTTTTGTGTTTAAAAAGTGTTTTAAATTATTTTCAAAGATTCCATTCTATGTATTCAAAATTCATTTTCAAATAAAAGGATTTTGAAAATTTTTTATATTTAAAAAGTGTTTTAAATGATTTTCAATGCTTCCTTTATAAGTTTTCAAAGTTATATTCAATGAAAAATGTTCTCAAAATTTTTTAGGTTTTAAAAATTGTTCTTCAAATCAGAAAGGATATTTTTCTCAATAAATGTTCGAAATGATCCTTCAAAATTATTTTCTATCTAAGATGAAATCAGATGGTGTAACCTATTCCTTTTTGGGGATATTATCCAAGGATATCATTCATATTATTTCTTTGGATGGTTTATGTTTTGATGTCATGACGTTTATGAAACTCGTTTCTCTTCCACGGGTTATACCATGATATAATGATTATGAAACATACTTCTTCTCATGGGTTATTCTATGATGAAGTGATTATGAAACCTATCTCTTTTGCACAGGTTTTATGATATGATGAAATGTTTATGATATCACTTTCATTTCATGGGTTACAATATGATGAATTTTTATAATCTTGTGGAACACATAAATACGGTTTTCATAATGAGATGATTGGGACCTATATCTACCTCTAATTCATTGAGTAAAGATTTATATATCTCATGAGATAGACATGGCTGAAACAAGTAGTGAACCTAGTATAATAAGATATGGATGGAATGGGGAGTAAACCTGGTATAGTAGGATGAAAGGGATACCACTAGGGATAGAGGTGTGTTATAACTAGGAGGTGCATTAGCCTAATAGAAGTATACATGGGTGGTCAGACCAAACCCAACAGAGGGTACACAAGAGGTCATACAAATCCCAAACCAGGTACATGATTGGTTATCCCAATCCTAACATGTTATGAATGTCTTATTGCATATCCTTAACACAATAATTTCTATGATTATGTGCATTTCATAAACCTATGTTTTATAACAATGTTATGATATCATGAACCATGTTATTTCATTTCTTGTATGATTCATGTCTTTTGAACTACCAATCTTTATATCATGACTCATGTTTATGATCTATGATAGGATGGGAATGAAGTTCATAAGTTATTATCATCATCATGTACCCTTATGCTTATCATATGATTTTATATGATCATAGATTGATATCTCCTATGTTTAACCTTTAGAGAATCTGAGCTCACCCTTTCTTACATTTCCTTCCCTAGGTTATAAAGAAATATTTGGGTAGGGTATGTCTAAGAGGAGTAGTATGTTAGAAGATCTTTGGGGGATATATTGAAAATCTTTTTCCAAATTAGAAGATTATGTTCCAAGTTCCCAAATGAACTGAACTATTATGGTCCTCAGGTGTGTGTTTGTGTAATGTAATGAATATTAATCTCTAAATATGTAATATCCATGTATGAGAAGCCTGGGTTGATATAATCATTGCATAAAGGTCACTATGTAAAGGTATCATGCCTGCTATGTAATGGTAAACCATTGAGAACATATACTGCATAAAGTTCCTCAAGGACTTCATGTAAGGTAAACCAAAGAATATAAGGCACGCAAAAAGGTAAAGTAGGGCCTTAGGTTAGGGTTCAACTAGCACCATCACCATCTAAGGGTAAAACAGAATTATAAAAATAAAATAAAGGCATGAGAGACACAAGTAGATAGTTATATTGAAGTTATAAATATGCTAAACTCAAGAAACAAACAAACTAGAAATTAGTTTAATTTTGAAATTAATAATTATGCTAAATAAAGACATGAATTATATTTATTTAGTGATTCAAATCCCACAACATTGCATGTTAACATAACACAACCATTATAATGTTAACCAACCACCATATATTTTATTTGGTTGGAAAAACACACACAATACTTGATGATATAAGATCACACCTGAGAAAACTAGTTCATGAACGGAGATTCTCCATAGTGGTTTCAAATCTTTTGTTGTAGTAGTTGGAGCTATTGTAAGTGTCGCATTGCACCCCTGTAGTGCTATTAGTTCTGATATAAAGAGTATCCCTCTACATGAACATAAAAGAAACACCACATGTACCTTTGGTTGCAATTAAATTCACTTTCACCTTAGTCATTGTGTGGACAACAACTTTATGAATGACTTCCAGAATGGAAGTTTCTATTTTGGTATCTCCCCAAACCACTCCCGATTAAACCTCACCTAATAGCTTGATATTTACTTCATAGATTAGAGGGAGGCTGAAATCCATGGTGTCCTTCATGGCTAACTTCTGTAAGAGCATCGTCTTCTAGGTATGGGTCTTATTGTCAGTATAGGAAAGATTCACATTCAGAGTGTTGGGTTGATGATCAAGGATACTGGGTGAATTCTTGGAAAGAACCATGGAATTTTCATCATAAACCTCTCATTAGAGATATCATAGTTGATATTGAATATGAGCCTCATCAAAATGATCTCTTCCATGAAATTTTGTGCCTCCTTGGTAATGGAGGGGATGATTGCATTGAGGAAAATCATCTTTCCTTCAGTCATGATGTGCTTAAAGAAGTTCTGGTTACCCAAGCTAATAAGATTTATTATTTTGATGAAAAACAAGAATCGTTGAAATTGGGTTTCTTTGTTGCTTCTACCAACATCATTAAAATCATCATAGATCTGGTTGGGGTTGCAAATCTAGAATGTTTCTGCAGAGATTGAATTTATGAAGATGTTTCCATCATCCTCCATGAAAATCTCAGTTGTCGTCGTCGAGTCATCAATGTTATCAGTTCAAAAATAAAGGTACAGGTGACCATCAATCCAATGAAGAAACAGATATCTGTCATTGTCCCGTTTTAGTTCCACAAATATGGGGAGGATGATTGGTTACTCCCGGTCCATGACATTGAAAATTTCATCCCCCTAGTGGTCATTACCATTATACTTAGATGATCTAATCAATTAATTACAAGTGTTTCTTTTATTGCACACCATGTGTTGACCGGGCCAACCTAGCACATGTAAAGTGAATATAGGGGGTGTAGTTGGCATGTACATTCCATGTAATCTAGTTGAGTTAACATGATGAAGCCTCAGGTATGTGACTTGGATACATAGCAACTGAGATACATGATGTGTAGCTTGATGTACACGACGTTTAATATCCCATTCATGAAAAAAATAAAAATTACATTAAATTTAAAGAACACACCTTTAAAACCTTATTTTATTAATTGGCACACTATTGTGTATTTGAAAATTTAATAATGGATTTAAAGAATTTTAAATGCTCAATTAATTCAATATAATTGATATGTCATTATTTGTTCTACCATTTATCTTCCATGAATTCCATAAATGATGGGTATCTCTAATTAAGATCAGATGATCATTAAGATTAAATAGAATTAATTAATTAATTAATTAATTAATTAATTAATGAAATTGTGTTCATCTTAATAACAAAGAAGGAATAAAGAAATTAATGATAGTCTGTTACTTTTTTATATTCGTTGTATGTATAACCGATCATGATCTTGACCAAGACCTATGTATGTGTTTTCATTTATTTAATTTAATTTATTTCATGAGTTTTCAATTTTTTTATATTTAATTAAATGATAGTATGCGAGTCATCCCTCCATTTATTATTATGTAGGACCCACATGTATAAGGATATTTATATAATCCCATTTATCCAATCCTTTGGTTCCCATAACCTATGTGTGAGTAATATATATTTGTAATTAATGGATCATATCAAAGTGTGTGGAGGTGGTTTGAGAAGAAACCATAATGATTCCAACCTAGGTGATACACATGTGGACAAGTGGAATATTGTAAATCATTCCAATACCGGTAATATGAGATATTTCCCCTAGGACAAAGGTTGATTTAATGTATTATCATTAAATCAACAGTTAGATAGAGCTCGTGATTGGGTTATTTAATTAATTATTTGTTTTTTATATGAAATTATTTATTTTATGGATTCAAGGCTAAGATCACCTAAATAAATGAATTAATGTGAAAATACATAAATTAAATAAATGAATTATGCATAAATTTTTTATCCAACATGGTTAATTAAATAAGTAATATCCACTTAATATTAACAAGACATGTAAATGATAAAAAAAGATAAAATGTATACATAATAAAATTGAAATCCTTCAATTAAATATTAAGTCAGACTAAGCCTTCCATTACTTGATTGGGAATGAAACCATAGAACTAAGTGTAGTACATGACCAAAGTCTGGACACTTACTTTTATCGAGGAGTTCTCATGGGTATTTTGGGTTGACTTAATGGAAATGGTATTGAGTTTAATGGAAAAATTCTGTTCAATAAAAATTTTGAGGCGAGTGTTGAGGAAATCCAAGTCATGATTTAAGGATAGTGGAATCCACTCAATGGATCAAGGAGCCAAAAGTTTGTATTTGGAAAGACCTTCTACCTACATAATTATTTATGGTTTTCATTAACAAAATATGGGTCATTGAGAAAAGTAATGGGGATCCTTACCACTAGAATGTTAAAGGAACTAGACATTCTAAGATCAATAGTGAGGGCTATTGGGACTTGATAAAATAGTGAGATATTTAATAATAATAAAACATTTAATTTATTATATCTAACTTATTTTTTAATCAAGAAAAGTACTAATAACCTTATCTTTTTAATTGTAGAATAAAATGAAAATTTCATCATCCACACTATCCCTATGATCGATATTGGAGAAAAATAACCTCCTAACTGGCAGTAACTTCCCATAGTGGTTTAGACGCCTTCTGGTTGTTCTATGACATGAATAGAAATATTACATGCTAGAATCCTCAATTCCTAGTCCACATACTAAATAGGTGAGTGATGAATAGATCTTTATCTATGAAAACATTTGAGAGACATGGTTGATGTTCAATTTTTTGTTCTTTCATCAATTTCTTGTGAACTAATGATGTCCCAAGAATACATGGATGTCTATATAAAGCTTTATCACCTTTGTGTTCAAAATTTGAGATTTCCAAGTCTCTCTTTCAGAGAAATCTTGGGAAGGGTGCCCCATATAGGCCTCATATAGGCAAGATCATTGGCTATATTGAGCGCTTATAGGTTCTAGGATTTAAACTCCCGGGAGAACTGGACATTGACATTATTCTGGCATCACTCCCTCAGAACTTCTCCAATGTTTTTTTGAATTTTAATATAACCAACAATTATAATTCTCTGACAAATATTCTTACTCTTCTTCCCCATGTAGATTAGGATACAAAGAATGAAAAACCTTATTTCCATATGGTGAACAAATGGAATGGTAAAGAGGATAAATTTAAGCCCAAATCTTCTTCATGCCATTCCAAGAAGTGGAAGATCAAGGGGAAAGTAAGGGAAGAAGATGTTGTCTATTTTTCATGTGGAAATAAGGTCCACTAGAATAAAAAATTCACCTATAAAAATAATAAATGGGGACCTTTAGGTGTGTTTTCTAACATGTAAAGTTTATCTATTTCTAAAAATTGGGTATTCGATACAGCTTGTGGTGCTCACATATGTATTCAAATATAGGAACTAAGTAGATTCGGAAAGATTGACCAAGGAGAGGTAGATCTCCAAGCATCCAAAAAAGATAAACTTGATGTTGTATCAATCGGGACTACCACCTCATGTTGTCGATTGGAATAATATTGGTTTTAAAGGTTTGTTATTATGTTTCATTAGTTACCAAAAAGATTATTTTTATATCCAGACTTGATACATATGAATTGTTTTTCATATTTGGGAATAACTGTTTCTTCTTTTATAAAGATAGTATTTTTTATGGCAAGTAACATTTAAATAATGGTCTTTATGTGTTTCATTAAATAAACCATGTAATGGAAATTGATAACAAAGTTACTTCGGATGACTCATACCACACCCAACATTGGCATCATTGGATAGGTCATGTAAATGAAAAGTGCTTAAATACATTAAATAAAGATGGATATTGAGATTATTTTGAACTAAAACCACTTGGTTTATGTCATGCATGTTTAAAAAAATTACAAAATCCCCATTTAGTGGGAAAGGTGAAAGGGATAAATAGATTCTTGAATTATTTCACACCAATGTGTGTGGACCATTTTTTATTGAATCATGGGGTGGGTACTCATACTTAATAAATTATAATAATTATTTTAGTATATATGGATATATCTACTTAATGAGGTATAAGTCAAATTCTTTTGGTAAATTTAAGAAATACAAGAATTAATTTGAGAACTGGTTTGGTAAGAATATTAAGAAACTCCGATCAGACTGTGGTGAAGAATATATTAATTAAGAATTAATTGATTATTTACGAGAGTTTAGGATATTGTTTCAACTCAATCCTAATTATACGTCTTATTAGAATGCTGTAAGAGAAAAAAGGAACCACAAATTTTTGTAAATGGTGAGGTCAATGATGAGTCATGCAAGTATTCCATTATCCTTTTGGGGATACACGTTATAAATAGTATCATACACACTAAACTGAGTGCCAACTAAATCAAAATATGGTATACCATACCAATTATGGAATGGAAAGAAACCCATGTTGTCTTATATACATGTGTGGTGTTGTGAAGTTTTTAAGGCCTATTTAGGCAACAATCTTGCACCCCAAGGTATAAAGTGTATCTTTATAGGACATTTTAAAGAAACAAAGGTATAATACCTATAAAATCCTTCAGAAAAAATGGTTGTGGTTGACAGACGTCCCAAAAATCTTAAGGAGGATATTATATATAAAAGAGATAGTATGAGTGAGATATACTTTGATGAAGTCCAGGCTCAAGATACACTAGAGTTGGAAAGTGAACAAATTCGACAAATCCCCATGGAAAAATAAATTGTTCTAGGTACACAATTACTATGTAAGAGTACTAGAGGGGTTATAGAACCAAAATGGTATGGTTTTCTAGTCACCAATGATGGTGAATCATTATTAGTTCATAATAACGATCATCTAACCTATAAGAAAGTAGTAAGTGGAACAGATGGTTCCAAATGACATGAATCCATGAATTATGAAATGGATTTCATGTAATAAAACAAATTTTGTATTTTGGTATACACTCAAATAGATATAATATTTTTTGGTTTCAAATGGGTTCATGAAGAAATTGGACATGGAAGGATAATTCAATACCTATAAAATGTGACTTGTTACAAAAGGGTTTAAACAATGTCAATGCATTGAATACAAAAAAACCTTTTCTCCATTTGAAAATGTTAAAATCCATCATAATTCTACTTTAAATTGAGTATTTCCATGATTATGTGATTTGGAAAATGGATGTCGAAACAGACTTCTGTAATAGGAACCTTCAGGGATATGTCTAGATAACACAACCCAAAGGGTTTGTGACTCCAAAGGATTCCAACATGGTATGAAATTTTCAAAGATTCATTTATGGATTAAATCAATAATCTAGGTCATAGAACATTAATTTTTATGATTCCATAACATAAATACATGTCTTACCATCTGTTTAGCCATGGTTTAATAAATGAATCTCAATGAAGGAATTGGGCGAGGCAACATATATTATTTGGATCAAGATCCATCATGATAGATCCAAGAGTTTTCTTAGAAAGATTCAAAGTATATACATCGACATTATACTTAATAGATTCAGTATGGAACAATCCAATAGGGGATTGTTGTCAGGGTCACATGGCTTTTATCTTTCTAGTAAAATGTGTCCTCAGACACATGAGGAAAGAAACAGAATGACAAGGATTACATGCACATCAGTGATTGGGTTATTCATGTATTCTATGTTTTATACTTGGATAGATGTCACTTACGCATTATTTATAGTAGTAATATATCAAGCTGGTCTAAGTGACCGACAATGGATGGAAGTACAAACTATCCTTAAGTGTCTGAGGTGTACTAAGGATATGTTCTTTTATTATGGATGATATGAGGAACTAGTCATCATAGGATATGCATATGATAGTTTCCAAACTGATCAAGATGACATGAAGTCACAAATGGGATACATCTTCACTTTGAATGGAGTTGTTCTGAGTTGGAATATCTCAAAGCAGGCTATGGTTGAAGATCTTATAGTAGATTTCGAGTATATTGTAGCTTTTGAGGTAGCTAAAGAAGTTGTATGGATGTGAAAATTCATCCAAGATCTTGAAAATATTATAGTAAAGATCTTATCACACTCTATTGTGACAATACTTTAGTGGTGGATCTTATAAAAGAGCCAAGTTCAATTCAACAGATGAAGCACGCGTTTCAGAAGTATCATCTCTTGAGGGATTCTTTTCAGAGATGTGAAGTTGTGGTGAGTAGTGTTTCCATGGATGACAATATGGTAGACCTCT
The DNA here is from genome assembly GCA_963277665.1 of Viscum album. Lineage (NCBI taxonomy): Eukaryota > Viridiplantae > Streptophyta > Magnoliopsida > Santalales > Viscaceae > Viscum > Viscum album. The sequence goes on along the minus strand of OY728145.1, from coordinate 1,075,609,312 downwards.
TGACTAAAGCCTTGACTCAAAATAAACATGATTATCATCTGAGGTCGAGCATAATGAAGGTTGTGGGAAGTTGGATGTAGTCTAAGTGGGAGTTTCTTAGAGTTGGTGTCCTAGGACTAACTATTTTTACTTTGATTACATGTATATTCAATGTATTGAATATTAATAAAACTACTTATTATGTATTTTTCGTTGTCATGCATGACTCTAATGTAATAATGTCCCATAGTATATGTCGCACTGATAAGGTCATATCAATTCCCTTGTGTGATGAGAAACTTGATGAGTTATGATGATATTATTAAATAATGTTCTTTGGATGGAGAATGTACTATGATGGGACACATAATACATAGACTATTAGGTGAAGGTTCTCATAAAAATATGAGCCTTATTCTCATGAAGTTCACACCCGGTAATCTCTAAGATGATAAATTATGAGAACAAACCCACCAGTAGGAATTTTTCATGTTTTGGTGTTATTGGATATTTCAATAAAGGAGTGTGTGTGATGGTCCTTAGACATTAAGATTATGATTAATGCATGTTACAACTCGCATACTTAGATGTATTTTGTAATCCATGATGATAACAGTTCATGGAGAAGTTGGATATTTTGGGTGAATCATGAGTGACATGTCATTAATGAATAACTTGAAGAAGGATTTGTCCCTTCCATATTTATGGAAGCTGATATCTCATCCCTTTCATTAGAATAGAACCATCATATTAAATTCTATGAATATGGTGTAATGACGTGTTTATTTCAGATAGTCAAAGAAATACATATCAGGGATATAGGTTGGTGACAAGGATTTGAAACCTTCTTGATGATATATTGTGAAAAAGGGATTATATTACAGAGTGAACATTCATATGTGGTTGTCAATTTTGTGATATTAAGTTCTTTCTCTTAGGTGCCTTGACCCATTGTTGGATAGTGATCTTGGACATTAGGCAAGCCCACCTAATGCCAATGAGAAAGAATCCTATAGGGTCACACACTAAGTGTTTTCATTGATCTCGATTAAATTATTTTTGAGATTAATTAATGAAATAAATATTATTATCAAGTCTAAGGAATAATTGTATTCAAGATGTATTGCTTTCATAAATTAAATAAATATTTATTCTTGGTCTTATGAATAAAATATTTATTTTATTTATTTAATATTTTAATAAATATACATTTTCTAGATTGTGAATAAAATATTTATTCAGTTGTTCAATAAATAATAGAATACTTTAGATGTATCCAGACCGATTTTAGTGACAAATAATAATTAGCAAGACCATTACATAATATTTTCTATTGTGGAAGTCCGAACACGTCATAAAATAATAATAATATAATTATTATTATGTGGAATGGGGTATATTAAAGGTAATTAATGTTATTTAATGGCCAATATGCAATTAAATAATATTTTAACTTAAATCCTAACTCTATAAATAGATGACTATGTCTACTGTGTGTAGAATCCAAAATTGAGAATAGAGATTTATTGCACCCAATGAATCATCTCTCAACTCCTCCTTTTGTCTCCCTCTTAAGAAAGAGAATCACAATAGAGGTTTCTTCAATACTGATGAATGAGCGAATAAGAACGAACAACGCAAGACATCTGACTCACTGCACTAGCATCCATAGATTGAGTGGTGTTGCTCATAGATCATAGGAGAATGTGTGGATCACCTCTAGATGGATTCTATCCTTGGATCCTCATAGTGCAAGAAAGGTACTTTGAAATCATCTTTTTAGATGATCAACAATTATTGATAAAGAAAGTTCTTAAACCCTGGTATTTATTTCTTCAAATATTAAATAAATTAATTATAACATTAACGTACAAGATTTTTCTCTTGTTTTCGGGAAACAATTATTAAAAAAATTAATATATCGACCACCACTGTACGATTATACTATGCTTGAAACCAAAAATTTCTTAGGACCATGCAACCTATCTCGCAACACTTTTTAAACAAGAAACACTCTCATATTATGTCTCCATAGATAAAGTTTTTTGATAACATTGAATTTATCAATATCATACTTACTATAATCCATTATCGTATGTGTAAAGCTCCAATACCAACTATTGAAGGGAAACTGATGGGGTATACCATTATTCGACTCCAAAAATCATGAAATGATGATAACATTCCAGTTTTTAAAGAGTTTAGAAATTAAGGAGGAATAATAATGGAAATTGATCAACCAAGACAGGAAAAAAAGAATACAAGAAAAGAAGAACACTAGGATTTAACATTGTTTAAACTATTTTGGTCCCACTCCACAACAAGATCACCCCTATTCTTACCTTTTTTAAACCTCAAAAACCAAACATACGTGAAAAATGATAGGACATACAAACAAGACAACAAGAAGAATAAAGCCACAAGAAAATCCCATGAGTGAGAATAAGATCTTATGAAGAGTCATATTTACTCACTGAATTCCATGCACTGGATTCTCTAGGATGTTCAAATGACATCGATAACAGACAAGAAAGATCCTCTCAATTAACAACAACATATATCCTCTAGAACATAGCATTAGGTAGGGATTTGATGTTCAATGGTGAGGGAAGTTTCCCATCTAACAGGGAACAGTGCCTCTAACTTTGGTCAAACTACTTTGGCATGATCTCCCTCTCTCCATCTCTATAATAGTAGCAATAACCTCTCTATAATTCTTCATCTTATGAGCAGATTTGATGTGGTTGTCCCTAATCAATGACCAAATTCCATTGAGGCCTTTTATATGGTTATGAAGTAATTTAGAAAAAAAATTCTTCAGAAAACATGAGTTTACATATTAAGTTTAATGCTCAAATTTAGAAAAGAAAATAAAACAAGAAAGAACACAAAAAGGTAAAAAGCTTCGGATCCTTGGGATTGTACTTCCATGGTGAGAACACAACCAATTGATCTGTTTTTATTAACAAAATAGGAACAATAAATTACAAACTCTGTGGAAGAAAGAAAAGAACCAGAGAATTTATACTAAGAGTTCGGCCTTGTTAAACCAAGTGGATGTGGTGAACTCTGTCATGTGGAGTTATCATCATCCACTCTTTAAGGGACTCACTCACACACCCGAAATTCAAAGGATACCGTAGTGGGTTGAAATGGAAAGAGATGAATCACTTAGAGATACAAATTTCTTTACCGAAATCTGGTTACAAAGAAGATGTGAACACAGAAACAAAAATGTCGTGTTCTAGGATTTTCTAGGAAAATATCCCTACTAAAGACAACACTAAATCTCCAATGGATGAGTTGTCCAGTTCCAGAAGATCAGAACTACGAATCACTAGGGAACAGGGAGCGAAGGTCAACACATAAACCGTATGACTTCTTGAATATCTCCAAAAAACTTCGGGGTTTTCTTCTATCCAAATCTGTTGATGAGCTCTCCCAATGAGAAAAATGAACCAAAACTGAATGCTCTATAAAGGAAGATGAGCAGTGCAATGATGGGGTGTCAGAAAGCATTGGGTGTTAGGTGCATAAGTTTACAGATGAGGGTGGCATTGAAGGATTAGATGAACAAGGAAGTTCGAATTATCGTGGGTGATAGCTAGCATGCACATGTGGAGGTACCGCATTGGATAAAAAGATGAGATGTTGATCAAAACCATTTTGAAGAAACACAAATGCCTATAATCATGACCATTAGATCATGGTTAATCAATGGTCTCAGTTAAACTTTCTAATAAGGAAAAAAATGATGAAAAACCAAAATACCACAAAAATAATGGTAATAATAAATTGAAAATGCCACATACGAATAAACTATGCATCCCATGCATGTGAAACAAATAGCGTATATCAAAATGAAATTTGAATTAAAATATACAGGCATAAATAAATTAACAAATCTCATCCTTGCAGTTTAAATGGTTCATGTTTGAAGATGGTGTTCTCACAACTACTACTATCAAACTAAGACAAGTTTCATAATATTTAAACAATGGTTAAATATACAAAGGGGGACATCCGTAGTCAAAAAATCAGAAGGATTCTCCCCATTATGTATGTTGGTGAAACACAGAGTACCAAATTCAATAATACCCCTAACAAAGTGAAGTATAATGTCTATATGATTTGATCCACAATGGAAAAAAATAGTTTTTGGGAAAATGTAAATCATACTGACTATCACTGTCATGACCCGCCCTCGGGGCCCGTGCCGTGACTACCCCAATCCCGCCTTCCCTAGGCCAGGGGCTGGCGACTAGCACCAAGGCGTAAATCCCGATAAACAGGGAAGGCATTGTCTTTGTAAAGTAAACAACCACCACAGAGTAAGCAAGCGGAAAGAGTAAACACTAAGTAAACACTGTAACAAACCGTGCTGAAAGTAAAAGGGGCTGGAAATACAAGACCATCTGTAAAGTACAACTAAAAGTGGAAAACAACAACTGAAAAGAAAAGACGCAACATCGAGCCATCCTCTAGAAGTCCCACCTGAAGGGTGAGCACATATAGCCTCCACAACTCCTCGGTCCAGCCGTCCGCTCTGAGTATGTCCCGCCCAGTGGTCCACCTCCAGGTACCGTCCTGCTCCGCAATCCCCCACCACGATCAGCGTTGTCCGTCATCTACAACCAACACAACGAAGTGCGGGCATAGCCCGTGCAGGGGTGAGTATAAGCTACTCAGTAGGGACCCTGAGACCCCCTAAGGTCTCCCGAAATCCAAAAAGGATAGATACAATCACGAAGTAACAACCTAAACTGCTTAGGTATATGCCCATACATATACCTAAGTCATCAATTCTCGTTCGGCTCCAACATCCGATCCCAAGCACAACCCAGTCCACACAGGATAGAAAAACGTATAATCACACAGGATAGCACAACACAATCCACGAAGGAGAGAAAAAGTATTCCACATAGGATAGCTCAACAAAATCCACAAAGGAATGTAAACAGTAAATCCACACAGGATAGTTCAACACAATCCACGATGGAGAGTAACACATGATTCAGCTCACACAGGTATACTTCTTCAGATGACGATAAAGATGATCACTAATCCATCTATGTCGTCAGACCCACAAAGGATCGATAGGTACTAACCCCCCGCAATGACCCACACAATATCGGACCCACACAAGATCAATAGTTAACTAAACCCCGCAAGACCCACACAGGATCGGGCCCACACAGGACCTGTAGGCGCTGGCTCACACAAAACCGCTGAGCGCTGAACCACACAGGATCAGATCCACACAGGATCTGTAGCACTGATCCATGTAGGATTGCTGAGTGCAGTAGTCGTCGCAGTCCACTGAGGATCTCTGGACAGTCGTCGTCGCAGTCCACTGAGGATCTCAGCAAAGTCGTCGTCGCAGTCCACTGAGGATCTCTGCACAGTCGTCGTCGCAGTCACAGCCAGCACTAGGGTCCCCGCACACAGCAAGCTCGTTAGGGAGGGTCTGCTCCACGATCCGAGAGGATGATACATAAACTGACACAAAGTCCAAAGTTGATGTATCCAAAAGTTCCGTATCGTAAACAGGAACTCAATGTCGCAGACGGCGCGTCAATCGGACGCCCGGTCTAAGAGTTATTGGCTTTTTCGTCCCAGGGGCCCTGTTGATTTTAAAGGCAAAACCACCCTGGCCGTACTCCACCTGCATCCAAACCTTGGGAAAAGTATGCCAAAAGATCATTCTCACTTAGAGGAATTCACCAAAGTCAACGGCACGTCAATCGGACGTCCGGAGCTCAAGATATGAACGTTTCCGCTCCAAGGATCGAGTTGCCGCTGACGGAGCGTCGATCGGAGGCCCGTAGCTCAAGTTACGGGAAAAGGACTGAAAAGGTCCGGGAACAGGGGGTCTGGGCTCGGACCGACCCGGCCCGACCCCCCCTGGGTCGGTCGAACCGGGTCGACCCGACCCGGGTCCGACCTGGCTGGACCCGGTCCGGCCAGGCCATGGCGTGGCCCAACTCGGTCGGCCTGCCCGGCTCGGCTCGGCCGAGCAGCCGAGCAACGCGGGGGGCGCGCATGCCCCCGCGTGACAACACCGCGGCCCCCATGTGGGGGCCACCCTGGTCAACGGACCTAGAAAGGCCGCGTCCCGTGTGCACTGGACCAGCGCGGCCGTGGGTCCGCTGGCACCGCCGCGGTGGCCATGTCCGGCGGCGCACCGGGGCGCCGGCGACCCACGCCGCCGGTGGCTTCCGCGGGCCACCGATGGTCCGATTTCCATCCTGTCTACGCCGCTGCTCCTCTCGGGTCCCGTTCTTCACTGCGGAAACAACAGATCGTCCCTGCGGCATGTTTTGTCGTTGCCCGCCAATCCGCGCATCAATGAAGAACTGCAGAGGGTTGTCGGGCCGTGTTTGTTTGGCCCGCACCCTCCGCGTTAGATGATAACAGTTGGGAGAAATAATCAGCACATGACAAACATATCAAATACAATTTTAATAATTTAAAATTGCACTTTATCTAGGTTCTTTTGTTTTAGAAGAAAACAACTACGGGAATAAAAAGTTATTTCCATATAAATTCCCTACCTCATCAAGTCATCACATGCGTGTTCTTCGTGGAATTGACCATCGCGGAACAAGTGGAGCGTCGCGTCGCGGTATCCGGCGTTGAGTCGACGAACTCCGAGGATCAAGAAACAACAGATTTAATTTTAATAATTAAATCCACATCGAGTTATAATCCACAAAGGAAAATAAAGGACCGCAATCCCCTACCTTGATGTTGTCGATCGAAGGTTGTCACGAGGTTGGATCATCGCGGAGGAAGCGTCGTGGAGGGAGAATCGTCGGCGTCTCGGTACACAGCGTCACGTCGCTGATCTCTGCGGGTTCGGCGTTCTTCATCAGGGGCCGGCGTTCTTCGCGTTCTTCACGAAGAAGGAGGAAGATCCTTAGAGATTCTTCAAAGGTTTAACACAACATTTCAAAAGGAAGGTGTGTTGGCCTTATTTTATTAACATGCCAAAAAAAATGAAAATGTGTTAAGAAACGAATGAAATTAATTCATAGAATTAATTTCAACGAATAAACCACCCTTTTAATAGGAGCGCTTAATTGTTTAAGAAAACGCCCCAGTTGACTTTTATTTAATTGGGGTTTTTCACGGGTGCATTACTTAGCAGAAAGAAATGGTGGGGCTCTTGTGGGAACCACCCCACAAATATCCTATCAAGTGGATAGGATATTTTGGATTTCACCCTATCTGTTTCAACTGAGCTTAAGTAGCTTAAAGTGGCTTTCAAGCGGCTTTAAGTGAAATAAAAATAAAATTGTCGCACAACTTTATTTTATTTCATAACTTAAAACCCAAAAATTAGAAACCACAACCGAGAAAACTCAACTCCGAAAGAGGCATTTCTAAGCAAGTACCGGTGCTGCGATTTCATCGATGCCCTCGGAATTCGATTCCAAGAACTGGTTCAAAAGTTAGAAAAACCCGCTCGTCCGTTCACTAAACGTACCCGAGCCAAACTTCGGAAAATGATTCCGGGCACACCGGGCCTCGGAATCAGTTGCCGTCAGAAACTGTGTTCTTGTAAAATTCCAAGGAAAATTAAGAAAAAAAATTTCCTTGAAATTTACGGGTCTTTACATTACTCCCACCTCAGGGCTTTACATCCCCGTAAAGATAAATCATAAACTAGGGAAACAAATGTGGGTACTGAGCACGCATCTGAGCCTCCCACTCCCAAGTGATCTCTTGGAGGTTCCTGTGCTGCCATCTGATGCGCACGAGAGGAATCAACCGTCCACGTAGGACCCGCCCCTGTCGATCCTCAATCTCCACTGGGACCTCCGCAAAAGTGGCCCCATCATCAACGTCTAGCTCCCCATAGTCAATGATATGTGTCGGGTCGTGCACGTATCTCCTCAGCTGAGATACGTGGAAGACGTCGTGCACCCGGTGCAACTGAGGTGGTAGAGCCAGGCGATAAGACACCTCACCAATCCTTCTGAGTACCTGGAAGGGTCCGATGAAGCGTGGAGACAACTTGACGCCTCGCCCAAATCTCCGTAAACCACGTCGAGGTGATACCCGCAAGAAGACGTGGTCGACATCCTCGAACTCTAATGGCCTACGCCTCCTGTCAGCATATGACTTCTGCCGGATCTGAGCTGTCCTCATCCGCTCCTGGATGACCTGGACCTTCTCTGTCGTGGCTCGGACCATCTCTGGTCCCACAAGTGCTGACTCCCCAGGGCCTTTCCAGCACAAAGGAGATCTTCAAGGTCTGCCGTACAATGCCTCGTATGGTGCCATCCCGATGGTGGAGTGGTACCTGTTGTTGTACACGAACTCCACCAAGGGTAGGTGGTCCTCCCAGCTACGACCAAAGTCGAGGACACATGCACGAAGCATGCCCTCGAGAGTCTGAATGGTCCTCTCCGTCTGACCATCTATCTGAGGGTGAAAGGCGGTGCTCAGACGTAGCTGCGTCCCGAACGCCTCCTACAACCCCTTCCAATGCCGGGAAGTAAAGAGAGCATCTCGATCGGAGAAGATAGACGATGGCACACCATGAAGCCGTACAATCTCTTGAACGTAGAGACGCCCCAAGCTCTCCACTGAGCCCTGCTCTCGGATGGGTAAGAAGTGTGCCGACTTGGTGAGTCAGTCAACAATCAACCAAATAGAGTCGTGACCTCTGGAAGTGCGTGGATGTCCAGTCACGATGTCCATAGATATCCCGTCCCACTTCCACTCCAGGACTTCCAAGGGTTGTACCAAGCCTGCTGGTACCTGATGCTCTGCCTTCACCTGTTGGCAGGTGAGGCATCGTGAAACGAACCCTGCCACAACCTTCTTCATGCCCGGCCACCAGTGCTATCGCCTAAGGTCCTAGTACATCTTCGCCACTCCAGGATGTACCGCCAAAGGAGAAGTGTGGAACTCTCTCAGCACCTCCTCCCGTAAGGCAACTGGTACCAATGTACGTCCTCTGAAAAGGACCCCATGCTCTGCTCCAAGGGAGAAACCATCAGGTGCCTTTCCTGAGGATATCTGTGCATGTCGCGTCTCACAGTCAGCGTCCCCACGCTGTGGCTCTCTGACCCACTGAAGAAGTGGAGGAGAGACTGTGAGAGACTGAAGGAAGGCTGCTTCGTCCCTTTCCACAAAGGATATCTGCAAGGCGGCTAGCTGCTCTATCACCTCCTCAAGTAGCTGGATGCCCGTCCTCCTACTGAGAGCATCGGCTACCATGTTCCCCTTCCCAGGAGTATAGACTATCTCAAAGTCATAGTCCTGGAGGAACTCGAGCCATCACTATTGTCTCAGGTTCAAGACCTTCTGAGAGAAGATATACCTGTGACTCTGGTGGTCAGAAAAGACTGTAAAGTGCTCGCCCATCAGATAGTGCCGCCATGTCTTCAGAGCGAAGACCACTACTGCTAACTCCAGGTCATGTGTGGCGTAGTTCTGCTCATGCGGCCTCAACTGACATGATCCATAGGCAATCACGGCCCGCTCCTGCATTAGGACACATCTGAGTCTGGTCCCTGATGCATCGCAGTAGACTACGTATCCAACTCCCTCTTTAGGCAACCTCAAGATAGGTGCACTGGTCAATCTCTGTCTCAGCTCATGGAAGATCTGCTAACATATGTATGACCACACAAAGGGTTTCCCCTTCTTCGTCAAAGCTGAGAGTGGCACCACAACTCTGGAGAAGTCCGGCACAAATCTCCGATAGTATCCGGCTAGACCTAGGAAACTCCGCACCTCCATCACGCTCCTGGGTGGCTCCCAAGCTAGCACTGCCTCGATCTTCACGGTATCCACTACAACTCCCACCTCAGAAATGACGTGCCCCAAGAAGTGGACCTCACATAACCAGAACTGGAACTTCGAGAGCTTTCCATAAATCTGGTGATCTCAGAGTGTGTCTAGTACAACCCGCAAGCGGTAGGCATGCTCCTCCTCTGTGGTCGAGTACACCAAAATGTCGTCGATGAAGACCACGGCAAATCGTTCGAGGTATGGGTGGAAGATCCTGTTCATGAGGCTCATGAACACTGTTGAAGCATTGATTACGCCGAATGGCATAAAAAAGAACTCATAGTGGCCATACCGACACCTGAAGGTCTTCTTCTGCACGTCCTCATCTCGAACTCTAAGCTGATGATAGCCGGACCTGAGGTCTATATTCGAGAACCACCGTGCTCCCTTGAGCTGATCGAAGAGGTCATCAATCCTTGGTAGCGGATACTTGTTCCTCACTGTCACCTGGTTCAGGCAATGGTAGTCGACCCACAGTCGCAAGCTCCCGTCCGCCTTCTTGGCGAACAATATCGGGGAAGCCCAGGGTGAAACACTGGGTCGGATGAATCCCTTGCCCTGCAAGTCCTCCAACTATACCCGTATCTCTCGAAGCTCATCGGGGGCCATCTGATATGCTGGAGTGGATATCGGGGCTGTCCCGGGGTACAGATAAATGTTAAAGTCTACCTCTCTGCGAGGAGGTAGTCCTGGAACGTCGTTGGGAAAGACGTCCGCATACTGATCCACCACTGCAGGAAAACTAGGACTTCGCACGTCAACTGCTCCTATGATGAGGCTATCCAACTGATGAGTGATGGGCTGTCCTCTCCTCTGCGGAAGTCCATCCTATGCTACAAAGGATCCCTTCTCGCCGGTGAAGGTGAACCTGCTCCCGTCGGTGTGCACACATCGCACCTTGCGCCTAATACAGTAAATCTGAGAATGGACTGTGGATAACCAATCCATGCCCAATATGACGTCGTAAGGCCTCGACGCCGCTACCAGAAGACCCCATCCGAAGCTCTCGCCTCATAGAGTAAGTTCACACTGCCGACAACAGTGCGTAATCATCGAGTCTGCTCCCGTAGGGGTCTCTAGCCGTAAGGATCGATCCAACGACTCTGTTGGAATCTCCAAGCTCTAAACAAGGGCAGTGGATATGAAAGAGTGACTCGCTCCTGTGTCTATAAGAACTGAAACAAGGGTGGAATAGACACAGATAGTACCTCGAATCATCTCGGACGTGTCGTGGTTGTAGGCCCCCGCTGCCTGGAGCTGTGCCCGTCTCTGCCCGCCAGCTCCCAGTGGTCGGGGTGGCCCTCTTGGTGGTGGTGGGGGTAGAGCCTCAAAGCGTCGACCACAACCCGATTCTCAGACAGCTCCTATGCCTCGTACGACTCCTCCCTGCGGACCGCCACGGTCGACCCTCTGCCTCTACCTGGGTGGCCCCTCCACCATCTGCTGCTCCTCTGCACGGCGGGTCAGGCAGTCACGAGCCATGTGGCCCTGCCCGCTGCATGCGTAGCACTGCCTGCCTCTCGAAAGACTAGCTCCGCGTTGTGTGCCCCGCACTATTGAGCCAGTGTCCTGAGGTCATCTACGAGAGGTTCTGGTCTACTGGGACCCCTGAGTCATCTGTCGGTTGCCTGCTGCAGAAGTCTCTGCTACGTGCCGCCCCACGGTAGGTCTCGCTGCTGAAGTAGACTCAGCAAGAAAGCTCTCGATCAGAAGGGCTCACTCCAGCACTCCTGCCTGAGTCGGAATGCTGACGGAGATCAGCGATGCCCTGATCTCGTGTCTCAAACCCTACTCAAAGGTCCGGGCCCGGAAGACAGGGTCCCGTACCATATCTGTCGAGTAGCGAGAAAGATCGGTAAACCTCGCCGCATACTGGGTGACCGTCAAGCTGCCCTGCCGCAGTTGAAGAAGCTCCTGGATGCGCACCGCACGGAGGGTGGCCGGGACGAACTCTGAGTGGAAGAGGCTCTCGAAGTCCGTCCAGAGAAGAGATTCCTCGTCGTGCACCTAGAGAATCAAGCTCCACAATCGGCCCACTGCTACGTGCAGTAGGATTGCTGCGAGGATCACCATGAGGTCTGCTGGTGTCCTCACTGGCCTAAAAACTTGGACGACTGCCTCTAGCCAGTCCTCAGCTGCCTGGGGGTCCGTCTCCCCACGAAACCTGGGTGGTCGCTGGCACTGGAACTCATGCAGAGCTCCAAGGCGACGTGCATCGTCAGCGGTCATGGCGGGAAGCATCGGTGGCTCGACGGGTAGAGGTACCGCTGGTGCCTCAGCTGTCAAGGGGCCTTGTACCGAGGCCTCGTCGCTCGACGGGCTGTCGTCACGCTCTACTCTAGGATCCCTAGCTGGCTACCGTCGTGGGGCCATCCTGAAAAGGAAACAAGTGCGCCACGGTTAGAACAGTATAACTGGTGAGCTGACACAACGTAATCACAAAGAAAACTTGAAGCACACATGCAACTAATGTTTTCGTGCATTAAGTCGGAAATCAGAAGTCAGGGTCCTGGTGTATGGATACGTCGGCCGCCGCACCAACACTGGGCTCCCTGGGCTGATAACCACACTCAATACGCTTATCATTATTGCTTCACATAGAAGAAAGATCAGAGTCTGCGGTAGAACCGAACTCCTCTGATACCAATTTGTCACGACCCGTCCTCGGGGCCCGTGTCGTGACTACCCCAAGCCCGCCTTCCATAGGCCAGGGGCTGGCGACTAGCACCAAGGCATAAATCCCGATAATCAGGGAAGGCATTGCCTTTGTAAAGTAAACAACCACCTTAGTGTAAGCAAGCGGAAAGAGTAAACACTAAGTAAAAACTGTAACAAACTGTGCTGAAAGTAAAAGGGGTCGGAAATACAAGCCCAACTGTAAAGTACAACTGAAAGGGGGAAAAAGAAACTGAAAAGAAAAGCCACAGCGTCGAGCCATCCTCTGGAAGTCCCACCTGAAGGGTGAGCATAGATAGCCTCCACATCTCCTCGGTCCAGCCATCCGCTCCGAGTATGTCCCGCCCAGTGGTCCACCTCCAGGTACTGTCCTGCTCCGCAAGCCTCCACCACGATCAGCGCTGTCCGTCGTCTGCAACCAAAACAACGAAGTGCGGGCATAGCCCGTGCAGGGGTGAGTATAAGCTACTCAGTAGAGACCCTGAGACCCTCGAAGGTCTCCCTAAATCCACAAAGGATAGATACAATCACGAAGTAACAACCGACACTGCTTAGGTATATGCCCATACATATACCTAAGTCATCAATTCCCGTTCAGCTCCAACATCCGAGCCCAAGCACAACCCAGTCCACACAAGAAAGAAAAACGTATACTCACACAGGATAGCACAAAACAATCCACGAAGGAGAGCAAAAGTATTCCACATAGGATAGCTCAACACAATCCACAAAGGAAAGTAAACAGTAAATCCACACAGGATAGTTCAACACAATCCACGAAGGAGAGTAACACAGGATTCAGCTCACACAAGTATACTTCTTCGAATGACGATAAAGATGATCACTAATCCATCTAAGTCATCTGACCCACAAAGGATCGATAGGTACTAACCCCCACAATGACCCACACAGGATCAGACCCACACATGATCAATAGGTAACTAACCCCCGCAAGACCCACATAGGATCGGGCCCACACAGGACCTGTAGGGGCTGGCTCACACAGAACCGCTGAGCGCTGACCCACACAGGATCAGATCCACACAGGATCTGTAGCACTGATCCACATAGGATTGCTGAGTGCAGTAGTCATCGCAGTCCACTGAGGATCTCTGCACAGTCGTCGTCGCAGTCCACTGAGGATCTCTGCACAGTCGTCGTCGCAGTCCACTGAGGATCTCTGCACAGTCGTCGTCGCAGTCCACTGAGGATCTCTGCACAGTCGTCGTCGCAGTCGCAGCCAGCACTAGGGTTCCCGCACACAGCAAGCTCATTCGGGAGGGTCCGCTCCACGAGCCTAGAGGATGATACATAAAATGACACAATGTCCCGAGTTGATGTATCCAGAAGTTCCGTATCTTCAACAGGAACTCAACATCGCAGATGACGCGTCAATCAGACGCCCGGTCTGAGAGTTATTGGCTTTTTCGTCCTAGGGGTCCGGTTGGTTTTTAAGGCAAAACCAACCCTACCGTACTCCACCTGCATCCAAACCTCGGGCAGAGTATGCCAAAAGATCCGTCTCACTTAGAGGAATTCACCAAAGTCGATGGCACATCAATCAGACGTCCGGAGCTCATGATATGAACGTTTCCGCTCTGAGGGCCCGGTTGGTTTCGTGGACGAACAAACCTGGCCGAACCCAAAGTATTTCAAAACCTTGACTGTAATATACCGAAACAACCAGCTCGATTCAAGGATCGTGTTTCCGCTGACGGCGTGTCGATCAGAGGCACGTAGCTCAAGTTACGGAAAAAGGACCGAAAAGGTCCGAGAACGGGGGGGGGTCTGGTCCCGGACCGACCCGACCCGACCCCCCCTGGGTCGGCCGAACCGGGTCGACCTGAACCAGGTCCGACCCGGCTGGACCCGGTCCGGACAGGCCAGTGCGCGGCCCGGCTCGGCCGGCCGGCTCGGCTCGGCTCGGCCGAGCGGCCCGAGCAACGCCGGGGGCGCGCATGCCCCCGCGTGACAACACCGCGGCCCCCGCAGGGGGGCCGCCCTGGTCAACAGATGCGGAAAAGCTGTGTCCCATGTGCGCTAGACCCACGCGGCCGCCGGTCTACCGGCGCCACCACCTCCGGCTGTCGGCGCCGCCGGTGGCTTCCGTGGGCCACCGGTGTTGCTCCGGTGGTCCGATTTCCTTCCCGTCTGTGCTGCTGCTCCTCCCGGGTCCCGTTCTTCACTGCGGAAACAACGGATCGTCCCTGTGGCATGTTTTGTCATCGCCCGCCAATCCACGCATCAACGAAGAACTGCGGAGGGTTGTCGGGCCATGTTTGTTTGGCCCGCACCCTCCGCGTTAGATGATAACAGTCGGGAGAAATATTCAACACATGACAAATGTATCAAATACAATTTTAATAATTTAAAATTGCACTTGATCCAGGTTCTTTTGTTTTATAAGAAAACAACTACGGGAATAAAAAGTTATTTCCAAATAAATTCCCTACCTTGTCAAGTCGTCACACGCGCGTTCTTCGCGGAATTGACCGTCGCGGAACAAGTGGAGCATCGCATCGCGGTATCCGGCATTGCGTCGACGAACTCCGAGGACTAAGAAACAACAGATTTAATTTTAATAATTAAATCCATATCGAGTTATAATCCACAAAGGAAATTAAAGGAACGCAATCCCCTACCTTGACGTTGTCGATCGAAGGTTGTCGCGGGGTTGGATCATCGCGGAAGAAGCGTCGCAGAGGGATAATCGTCGGCGTCGTGGTACACGGCGTCGCGTCGCTGATCTCTGTGGGTTCGGCGTTCTTCACGTTCTTCGCTTTCTTTGCATTCTTCACGAAGAAGGAGGAAGATCCTTAGAGATTATTCAATGGTTTAACACAACATTTCAAAAGGAAGGTGTGTTGGCCTTATTTTATTAACATGCCAACAAAACGAAAACGTGTTAAGAAACGAACGAAATTAATTCATAGAATTAATTTAATGAATAAACCGCCCATTTAATAGGAGCGTTTAATTGTTTAAGAAAACGCCCCAGTTGACTTTTATTTAATAGGGGTTTTTCGTGGGTGCGTTACTTAGCAGAAAGAAACGGTGGGGCTCGTGTGGGCCCCACCCCAAAAATATCCTATCAAGTGGATATGATATTTTGGATCGCACCCTATTCGTTTCAACTGAGCTTAAGTAGCTTAAAGTGGTCTTTAAGCGGCTTTAAGTGAAATAAAAATAAAATTGTCGCACAACTTTATTTTATTTCATAACTTAAAACCCAAAAATTAGAAACCACAACCAAGCAAATGCAACTCCAGAAGAGGCATTTCTAAGAAAGTACCGGTGCTGCGATTTCATTAGTGCCCTCAGAATTCGATTCCGAGCACCGGTTCAAAAGTTAGAAAAACCCGCTCATCCGTTCACTGAACGTACCCGAGCCAAACTTCGGAAAATGATTCCGGGAACACTGTGCCTCAGAATCAGGTGCCGTTAGAAACTGGGTTCTTGTAAAATTCCAAAAAAAATTAAGAAAAAAATTTCCTTGAAATTTACGGGTCTTTACAATCAAAGTGAACAACAATAATATAATTAGTTAAGGAAAACTCATGAATAATAAATTTCAACTAAATATCTCACTTAATGTATCCGGTCAAAGATATACATTCAGCCTATATGTTGGATAGAGAAAATAAGGATTTCATGTTACATTTAAAATAAATCATACCACCATGATCAAGGAAAAACAGTAATTGATTTATGAGTGTATATATCAACAGTATAGTCAGATTCTACAAATCCTACAATCTCATCATCATAACTAGCATTTTTTTCAAAATGAATGCATAAACCAGAATACATTGAGACATACCTGAGAATCCATTTTAGAGTGTGCTAGTGTTCCTTCCTAGGTTTTCCAATAAACCTTCTTAGAGTGCACAAAAAAAAATAAATATCCATTCTAGAACAAATCATTACATACATAAGACTCCCAATAACATTAGCATAAGGGATATTGCTCATAAAATCAATCTTAGATTCACTAATAGGGGATTGTCTTAAGTACAATTTAAAGTGTTGAACTTCAGGTATACCTACTAGTATAATGTGCTCAAACAAGTATCATTTTAAAACCCTTTTTACATAAGAATGTAGACATATAAAGAAAAATCCTTCCTTTCTATGCCTAATTATTTCCATTCTAAGGATCTCTTTTTCATTTCCCAAGTCATTCATTTTGAAGGCATAATTCAATTAGGTTTTCATATAGAAAATTAATTTCATGTAATTAAAATTAACTAGCATGTCATCAACATACAAAAGTATGTAAATCATGTCATTCTCAATTTGTTTATAATAAACACATGCATCAAATTTTATTCTATTAAAACCATTTTTAATCATAAAAGAATCAAAAATTTTGTACTATTTCTTAGAAGACTGCTTCAATCCATGCAAAGACTTTGGTAAAAGGAAAAATTAATTTAATTTAAAATTCATTCAAAAGCCTTCTGAAGGTCACATATAAATGTTTTTATGCAATTTACTACGAAAAAAAGTAGTTTTAACATCTAATTTTCCTGTATGGAAATCATATTTATAAACAAAAGCATGTAAAACATGAATAGATGAATGTTTACCAAGAAGGTAAAAAATCTCACCATATTCCAATCCCTCAAATTGGAGGTTTCCCTTAGCGACTAACCAAGATTTAAATCTTATTTTTAATTTCCCATTGTTATCCTCTTTCTTCTTAAAGATCCATCTGTAACCTATAACATTTTCGTTTTGTGGTTTAGTTACAACAGTCCATGTTTTATTATTTATAATGGAATTCATCTCTTTGTTCATAGTAGCCAACCACTTCTAGCATTCTTTTGATTTTAAAACTTGCTTAAATCTTTGAGGTTCATCATTACACATGTATTGATCAACACTAAAAGCATACTCAACCAAGTCAAGATGGATGAACCGAGCAGGGGGTTTTGATAACCCTTCTCTCTCAGTCTTGGGTCAATTGGTATCCTCTAAGGTCACCCGTTTCTACTTTGGTTTTAGAATCATAATCAGATTTTGATTCACCCTTAGGTTTTGAGGGGTGAGAAAAAGGTGTAGGTTCAGGTTCTGAAGTGTTTTAAGAGTCAGGACCAACTTGAACACCCAATGGATAAGGTACACTAGCCTCCTAGAACTTAATAGTTTTGTATTTTGGAATACCTGACTCCCTAAAAATAATATCATGACTGATAATATATTTTTTATAAACTGGTTTGTCTACCCGTAATTTATACCCCTTAACACCCACTGTGTAACCAATAAAGACACACTCGATAGCCCTAGGTTTCAACTTATCATTCTTAGAATGTGCATAGGTTGTGGATCCAAAATCTATAAGGTGATAAAGACTAGAAGGTTTTCCTATCTAGAGTTATTAGGGTGTTTTGAAATCATTATATATGGATGAAAATCTATTAATTTGGTACACGACTGTAGTAACAGCCTCATCCCAAAAAGACTTGGGAATGGAGAAATAAGACAACAAACACCTAAACCTTTCTAGGATAGTTATGTTCATTCTCTTAGCTAACCCATTCTGTTGTGGAGTTTCCACAATAGTCATATACCTATAAACACCCTCAGAGCTACAGAATCCAACAAACTCAATGGATAGATACTCCAAACCATTATCAGTTCTAAGATCTTCTAATTTCTTACCAGATTTTGTTTCCACACTAGCCTTGCAGTTCTTAAAGGTTTGAAATGTACTAGTCTCATGCTTGAGAATGTATATCCAAACTTTTAGGGAGTGGTCATATATAGAGGTCACAAAGCAATAGCCTCCACCATGAGAGGCAGTCCTAGAGGGACCCCAATGGTCATAGTGTACACACTCTAAAGGGTTTATAGCTTTGTAGGATGACTTACTGAAACTAACCCATTTAGATTTACCATACACACAATCCTCACATAAAGGAAGACTAATGGGGCTGATATAATTTAACAGGGTTTGTTTTCAAAGTTCATCTAAACCTTTAGCACTAATGTGACTTTGCATTCTATGTCATCATGTAGTATTATAAAAGGCTTCAACATCTGAAACATTTTACTATTTTATATGAGTCCTGCCTTCTGGAACATACATCCCATTACTAAGGTTTCCTTTCATGAAAATGAGATATTCATGGGTAATCCTAAGAAAACTAGAATCAAACATGAAGGTGTAACCCATCTAGCCTAGAAAACCTAGGGATATAATGTTTCTTTTAAGTTCATATACCCACCTATCCTCTTCAAGAGTTTTAACCGGCTTATCATGAATTTCCACAGAAACAGAACCTAAACTCTTTTTATTTCCCAAGTAGACACTATCTGATTTGAATTCTCTCAATTCAGTGAAAGACTCTTTATTCGGACACATATAGAATGAGCATCCTGAATCCAAGATCCACTCCTCAGAGGTTGGACAATCACTAAAATTCAACACATCGGCCATGTCAATGTATTATTCAATTAACAAAGAATGTCCACTATTATTTTCATTATATATATTCTTTCCATTAGGATAGTTACACTTCATGTGCCCAGGTTTTTTACAATGAAAACATTTGAACACTTTAGTCTTAGACTCTCTATTCTTAGATTTATACCACATTTTCTTGATCAAATCCTCTCTCATAGCTTATCTCTCTGCTCACCTCTGCCTTTAATATTTTAACCCTCAGCTTCATTCTTAACAGTGCCTTTCTTTTGGATTTCTTTGGTTAACAAAGCAGACTTAACCTCTTCAAGAGCTAAAGAGTCTCTACCATACATCGTCAAATATTTTATAGAAGTATATGATTTATACGATGAAGTTAAAAAAATTATTTCTTGGACCTCATCTCCTATTTCAACATTTATGTTGAATAGGTCTAACATAATTCTTTTAAAATCATCAATATGTGATCGTATTGTATTTCCATGGCATATTTTAAAGGTATAAAGTCTCATTTTTTTATACAACCTTCCTACTAAAGATTATTCATATACAGGGATTTTAACTTGGACTAGATACTACCATAAGATGACTCAAAGGATACTTACTTAATAACTTTATCCCCGAAAGACATCAAAATGAGGCTATATTTTTTCCTAAAGACATCATTAGAAACATCAACGAAAGCAACAGTAGTCTGTCCATCAGGGGACAGAGTGGTCACCTTTTTCTTGGGACCACTAGGAGAATCAATTAAATCGTTGTGATCTAAGAGGGAATTCATCTTATTTCTCCATAGATTAAACTCATTTTCACCATTGAATTTTTCTATTTCAAATTTCATTGAACCCATTTGCAAATGCTTCAGAAAGGCTCTAATACCAATTGTTAGGGGTAACACTGATGTGGTTGTCCCTACTCAACGACTAAGATCCATTGAGGCATTTTATTTGGTTATGAAGTGATTTAGAAAAATCATTTTTAATTAGAAAATGTTAGTTTAAAGAATAAGGTGAATGCTCTTATTTAGAACAGATAAGAAAATAATAAAGAACACAAAGATGTAACGTGATTTGGATCTTTGGGATCCTACGTGCACGGTAAGAGCACCACCAGGTGAGACATTCTTATTAGAAAAAGAGGAACAATAAATGACACACTCTGTGTAAAAAAGAAAAGGACTAGAGAAGATATCCGAGGAGGCCGTTCTTGCTAAACTAGGTGGTGGTGGTGAACCCTGTCATGTGGAGTTAGTACCGTCCACTACCGGAAGGACACATGGACATACCCAACAATAAAAGTTTACAACAGAGGGTTTAAATCGAAAGAGATGAATCAAATATAGAGCCAGATTTCTATACCAAAATCTGGTTATGAAGAAGATTTGAACCTAGCTGCAACCATGTCGTGCGTTAGGATCGTCCAGGAAAAGTTCCCCGCCGAAGACTCCACCAAATCTCCATCGGACGAGTTTTCCAGTTCCAAAAGAGAAATCTGAATCACCTGGGAATAGGGAGAATATCTCAGCACCTCAACCTTTTTCCTTCTTGGTGATCTCTAGAAAACAATGTTGTTTTCTTCTCTCTAGAGCTCCTGGTGAACTCTCTAGACAAATATAATGAACTATAATTGAATGCTCCACGGAGGAAGACGAGTAGTGCAGTGATGGGGCATGAGCAAGCATTTAGTAAAAGGAACAAAAGTCGACAGATGAGGGCCACATGGACGACTCATATGAACAAGGTGGTTTGAATAAGCGCAGGTGGAAGTTGGCTAGCAGACGTAGAGGTACCGAGCACAAGAGGGGATGTAGATCAACACTGTGGCGAAGAATCACAAATTCCCTTAATCATGACTGTTATATCAGGGTTGATCGATGGTCCTGGTTAAACGTGTTAATAAGGAAAAACAAACGAAGCAGAACCAAAATACTGCTAATATAAAGGAAATATTAAATTGAAAATTCCACATATGATAAAACCATGCATCCCTAGCACTTACAAAAAATAGCATATATCAATTACATTTGAATTGTAATATAAAGGTATGAAAAAATTAACACTTCACATGAGTCAATCTCTCCCAATCTAGAGATGGAGAGAAGATATATGCATGGGAATCGAGAGTGGTTGCATAATGGAATGCATGGAATGAATCTGAGCACTAATAACCCGATGAAACCAGCACAACAAAAAAACAAACCCATCACAATGTGACATAAAACATTGTGTAATGGTTCTCTACCCACTACATCAAGGTAACCTAACTGCTGTGTCCACGTAATTTGGTTGAACACCCATTGTGTAAAGGATAGTCAACCACTATGTAAAGTGTTGGGGCGGAGCCCGACGTCCCAATTGAAGCAGTTGCAAAACACATTAGAAGATTCACCCAAAGGCCTTTTATCAACGCACTCGGAGGTTTTTTCTCTCAATACACACGAAGGCATTTTTATCATACTTATTGAACATACCATTTTGATGTACCTCCGATCATTACAACCGAGACATGCCACTTGATCTCCACAACCAAGAGGAATTTCAATGCATCGCATAATCATCATCTCTCATCGCACGCTATCTTCGATGCTTTCAACCATCACCATTGAAAGGCCATTGTTGATGTAATCACTATCTTCGCTTCATTCCCATCGTCCTCGCTTTTCCCTAGTTACCGCAAATGCAACAAATTTTCTTGGTTCTCTCTTTCCAGCTACATCGTGTCTTTTCTCCTCCCAAAATATGACACTACATCCTCTTATATAGATATCAAGTTCATATATCTGATTAATGCAGTCAACATTAAATTGTTCATTGATTAACATTGAGAATTAACTCTCTATTAATGTTAGGAGAAAATCGCTTATTAATATTGAGTAAATCTATAAATTAATAATTCTCTCTCTCCTTGATATTTAAATTTTAAATAAAAAATCCCAATATAAAGAACCATTCAAAACATGGACTTTATAAAGTTCCTCAAGGACTTCACGTAAGGCTAAACCAAAGCCTCAAGTTAAGGTAAAACTAGTACCATCACCATGTAAGTATGAAACAAAACAATCAAAATAAAATAAAGGCATGGAAAAAACTACTAGAGAATTATAGTGAAGATATAAATATGTTAAACTCAAGCAACAAACCAACCATAAATTCGTTTCATTTGCAAATCAATAAGTATGATAAATCAACATAAGCAATAAATTTATTTAGTGATTGAAATCACACAACATTACGTGTTAACATAACACAACCATTACAACGTTAACGGTCCTGTGAAGTAACTCACCCTAGATTTTATTTGTTTGGAAGACAAAAAAAGCTATTTATCTAATCGCTGTTAAAAAGGGTCTTAGCATTATTGATTTAATCACTAATAAAAATGATCATTTTTATCACCATTTAAAAAAGCGTTGATAAATATGGTTTTTTATAAGCGCTAAAAAAACATTGATAAAATGAGTTTTTTATTATCATTTTTTTAGCCTTGATAAAAGACATCCTTTTCACCACTAAAATAAAATCAATGATAAAAGTAAAAGTAATAACAATAATTTAAGAATAAAATCTACAAAAAAATTAAATAAAAGAGGTAGAGACCACCTCTTTTATCAACCCTCAAAGCCCCCATCAATAGTGCTAAGAACCTCTCCTTTAAAAATTATAGGCATGCCGCCTTTAACAGCGCTAGACACCCCTTCACTCAGTTGTGCGCCCCTGCTTCCTTTTGGATTCAAACCCGAGACCTCTCCCTTGCGCACCTAGACCCTTACCACTCATCCATGTTGTTTTGTTTTCCATTTTATGATATATATATATATATATCTCTAGTTATATTTTTCGGGCGCTGCTTAGTGGTTGCGTCCTGTAGTGGTGTTTGTGAGGTCTCGGTTTCGAGCCTCCCTGTCAGCAATTAGGTAGGTTTTCCTTGTTTATTATTCATCCCATGATCGATGTAATAATATATCTCGTTATATTTTTTTATCCATATATTTATTCTAATATTAATATATATTTATATGATTTTTTTTAAATATATTTAAAAATTGTGTTTGTGTGTGTGTGTGTTTATAAATAAATAAATAAATGCATACATCATACAACACACGTACATATATATATATTATATATGTGTGTAACGATAAATATAATTATACATATTTTTATCTATTTACATATATTATATATTAATATTTAGATACATATATTAGAATCTACAGATAATATATATTAGTTTCTAATACCGATACATAAATATAAATTTACACACACACACACATCATATAGTTATTATTGCAATTTATTGCGTGAGATTAATCCCCAATCTCTTCTGAATGAATTCATAGGATAACTGACACGACTTGCATTCTTCATGATGAAGAAAGAGAGATAATAACCCCCCATGTTCCATCTCTTTTAGGCTCTGGGGTGGTGACCGGCCCCAAGGGTATAAAAACATACAAAATTGGGGACATTTTCCTTTTTTTAAAAACAAGATCGGGATATAGGATAGTTTTTCCCAAACGACTCCAAGCACTAAATATATAAATGAAAACAAAAATTCATCACACATGCATGTGTAAAAGTAAAACTGTTACAAATATAATAAAAACTTCAAAGTAAATACCAAAAGTAAGCTATGAAATTGCATGGAAACTATCCTAAAGGCTGAGCCAGTAAGGTCCAACACGGTCCATGAAATCCTCCTAGAAACCTGGAAACAATTTTATATACATAGGGTGAGTATACAAGTATACTCAGTAGAAAAAGCCAAAGTCTCTTATGCATAAGTGGAGAAACATACTAATACCTCTATGAGAAATCTGCAGAACCCAACAGCTCCTAATAAGGTATACTAGCCACCCCAATATTACCAAGGCACACTCACCATATAATGCAAGTCAAGTAAAGTAATATAATAATCACATCGATGTTTTGGGTACCCTGCACCACTTACCACTGGCTAACTGCTCATACTCTAACGAAAACCATCTCAACACTTCTACACTCTTCCATAATCCCCACGTCACAACTCACCCGTACACACCTATGCCTTAGAGCTAGTACTGCAACCTGAGCAAAAAAACTCACCACATCCCACTCACAAACACCTAGGCCATAACCACATCACATCTTGCCCGCAAACACTTGAGCCTTACCACCAAAAACTCACCCCAAAGACACCTAAGAAAGCACAACACATCTTATCCTAAAGACACCTGGGAAAGAAACTCACTCGTAGACACCTAGGCCTCACAACTATACCACAACCTGCCTGAAGTGTCTTGGGCTATCAATGCCTAGAAGAGGGAGCAGTGAAGAGCAAGTAACGAGCAATCCATCCTTCCGTTGGGATGTTGGGAAAGACACCCTCCCCCATGATGATGAGGGTGTTTGGAACTTAGTGATCAACTAGGGTGGGGTGCATATAAAAATCATAAGGAAATACAAGTATATATATCGGTACCAAACACTCAGTCCAACCTATGTGGTTTCAAACAACTACCAGCCCAAAATACCACCTTCGATGCTACCTCTAAATGCATGCTATCAAACTAGAAACATTCACTTGAGATGTCGATAAAAGAAATCCGATTAATACCCATTCATTTTGGCATTATTAAGAATTTACCATTCATTCCATTTTTACGCGGGCAACTATCAACCACAAAACACAACCAGCAACACAACCAAGCTAAACAGAGGATGAAAACCATGACAAAAGACTCACTTCACATTTCCTCCCCACATAGAACCTATTACAACCACTTCCATATTCATTATTCAAAGTAATCCCACCCAAGCCATCCACCACAATAGAACAACCACCATCTCTCAGCCACACGCATAAACACCTCTCATCGCAACCATCGGCAGTCCCACTACATAAACACACCACACACAACAACACAAAAAAACACAACTCGGTTGTAATCCCACTGCACAACACCACTCATCCATCCCACAAACAATCAATTTCTCAACTTGAGATTCTATTATGCCACCTGAACCACCCCGTACACATAGCCGCACTCCCAACCGCAACACCACACTACCCGCACAAGGAACAAAATAGAACAAAACCACACACAACACACAACCACCCAAACAAAACAAGGTGTATTAAGATTTAGAAAACACTCGTTCATTAATTATACTACAATTATTCAGGGGTTATCACAGAGGAAGATCAATTCTAAGGCATCCGCTTATTTAATCGGGAATGCCTAGTTAATCAGATTTTCATATTTATAGTCGTTCAATAGAAGACCATCAACAAGTATTTACAAATCATCATAGGTGCACAAACAAAGATCACCAATGACCATGGTTTTAAGTAGGATACAATTCACAATATGGATCAAATAAAAGATAAAACATTAAAAACATCATCATCATCATCTTCTGAGCCCCTCATTTATTACTTCTTATCAAGTTTTATTATCTTCATTAAATTTGGATTCAGCCGCATCCCTAAGGAGACATCCATACACACACCCCACAAGATGCACAAATAAAAGAGAGATGATGGGATACCTACCTCGAAGAATAGATGATCAAAACTACCTCTTTTCACCAAAACAGGGGGTGCACATGCAATAGAAAAATGCCTCCAGGGAAGCACGATCTGAAGGCCACAACACAACGCACGATTGCTCGAAGAAGAAAGGTTCTGGGGATGCTCAGTAGCAAGGGTAAAGGGAAACATATAAGGAAGAAAGGGTTCCAACTTTATAAAGTCTAGATCCTAAATCAATGGAAGAAATAGTTTCAAAGGCTATTAAAAGTGGATCTCAACCAAGATTACATTACTTGGCCATTTAAAGACTCTAGATTTTAGAAAAGTTGAAGGTATGATTTATGGCACTTGAAACGACTTAAAATCACTTAAATATGATATTTAAATCAATTTACATCAAAGGAAACATTAAAGGGGCAAAACTAGAAAATTTGGAAATGTTGACAAATTGTCAGAAATGACTCACTATTGGGTGAGTCACCATCAAGAGTCACCGGTGGGTGACGCACCGTTGGGAAACTCACCATTAGGTGACTCACCAGTGTGAGATACCAGTGATGAGATACCGATGGAAAGTCACCGTTCGGTGAGTCACCCCTCGGTGAGCTACCACTAGATGACTCACCATTGGATGACTCGCCAGTGCGAACCACCATTGAATGTCACCGGTCCTAACTCACAGTCAGTGACCTACCATTCCTAACTCACCATTGTAAAAATGGAAAACTGGAAAACTCTTGGAATGAGCTACCATGACCACCCAGAACACCTCAAACACTGGACATGCACAAAGGAATAGACCAGGGAGGTCCGGACAATTACATCAAATATCTATCAAATTATTTTCGCCCTCCAGAATTCAAAACCAAGCCCTGAAGAAATAGGGGTTCCGCACAACCACCCCATGAGATACCTCTCAAGGATCCCACTACACTTGAAACACCACTAACAAACAAACACATTAATGCTCAATGATAAACCACCATGTGTTGTTCGAAAGATGGAGTGAAACCTCAACATCTAAGAACACCTCCTCTAACATCTACTAACCCAAACAACCACACAACACACCACACAAGAACAAAAACCACACTTTCTAAACACATGAATTAGAGAATTCATTCCTCCATGTCAAGATACTATCCACTCTAGGCGGCAATGACTCACTCACACAGGTTTAATCACATCTCAATTAATGTGTCTCGATTAGGAATCAGGTCCTCCCCTTTTCTCATGTCCAAACGTAATTGTACATTCCACCACACATATTACAAAACAAGGAAACAGCTTATCTCTTAGCAAACAAGGTTCAAGCATCACATTACAAAGGAAATCAAAATAAGGAAAACTCAGAACAACTATGGGTACTGGGCATGCATCTGCACTTATTGCTCCCAAATACTCTCTTCTAGGCCACCATGACTCCACAAAACATGTACTAAAGGAATGGTCCATCAATACAACACCTTCTCTCAATGATCTTGTATTTCCACTAATTGTTCCAAAAACGTCTTGTCATCCTTGATATCTAACTCTCCCTAGTCAATGACATGGGAGGCATCATGTAGATACCAATGAATCTGAGAGATGTGAAAGACATCGTGGATCCTCTCTATCTACGGTGGCAACGCCAACTGGCATGCCACTTTGCCAACACGTCCCAACACCTCGAAGGGTCTGATGAACCTAGGAGAAATCATGACCCCTCTTCCAAACTTCTATTTGCCACGTAGAGGGGAAACCTTCAAGAACATGTAGTCCCCAACCTGGAACTCCAATGGCCTCCTCCTGTAATCGACATACGAATTTTTCCAATCCTATGTTACCTTCATTCTCTCACATATAAGTGGAACCTTCTTGGTCATGCTCTACACTACCTCTGGACCAAGACCAATTGTTTCCCCAACCTCTATCCAACACAAAGGTGAATTTTATGACCTCTCGTATAAAACTTTGAATAGAGACATGCCAATGGAGGGTTCGAAAAGGACACATAGGGGAATTCCCTTTTCTAAAAAAACATGCCAATGGAAGAGTGATAGACATTATTGTATGTGAACTCTACCAAGGGAATGTGTCACACATAAGATCTACCATGGTCCATGACGCATGCCCGCATCATGTCCTCTAACATCTGGATGGTCCGCTCTATCTTCCCATCAGTATGAGGGTGAAAAGTAGTGATGAAGCGTAACTGGGTGACCAAAGCATGTTGTACTCCCATCTAAACTCGAGAGGTGAAGTGTGTATCTCGATCTAAGATAATGGATCTTGAAACCCCATGCAACCGCACCACCTCATCCACATACCTCTTGGCCCAAGACATCCACTATGTCTAACTACATAATTTTCAAGAAGTGAGATGATTTTAGTATACAATCCACTACTACCCAGATCGCATCACAGCCTCCATGAGACCTAGGAAACCCTGTGACAAAATCCATTGAGATGTCATCCCACTTCCACTTGAGGACATATAGTGACTGAAAAAAACCACTGGGAACACAGTGATCAACCTTCATTTGTTATCACACTATGCACTTCTCCACAAACTCCGCCACTGCCCGCTACATTCTAGGCCACAAAAATTGCATCCTCAAGACATGTTACATCTTGTAAAATCCTGGGTGTACTACTAAATGTGATATATGAAACTCACATAGGACTCCCTCACACGTCTCCACTAGAAAAAATAGCCTCGCACGAAACAACATCTGATTCTGACCATCCTCTGACCATCCATCTAGATCATCACCATGGTCAACACGATCACACATCACCTCTGCCTCCGAGTGTCCCCACTGAGACTCCTCCACCTACTACATCATACAAAACTGTACCGTCATTTGAAACAAAAATCCTCTACCGCTATCCATTCCCGCATCTAAGTGCAAAGAGGCCAACTCCTCCACTACCTTCCAAGCATCTGTAGATTCTAGAACTACCTCCTTCTGTGACTTCTTACTCAAAGAATCAACCGCAAAATTCCCCTTTACTGAGGTGTAGGAGATTTCAAAATCATAGTCCTGAGGAAACTCCATCCACATCCATTTTTCCAAGTTTATGTCTAATTGGTAAAAGATATACCTCAAGCTATTATGATATGTGAAGACCACAAAACGCTCTGTATTGAGGTAATGCTGCCACAACTTCAGCACAAACACAACCACTACCAACTCCATATCATGGGTGGAATAATTACATTTGTGGGGGCGTAACTTCCTAGACCCATAAGAGCTAACTCCCCATTGTTGCATCAACACACATCCCAATCCCATATGTGAATAATCACAAAACACCTAAAACATCACCCCTTCCTCCAGTAATTGGAGCACTAGAGCATTGAAAAACTTCCCCTTGAGGTAGCTGAACGCTGCATGGTACTACTCTCTCCACACAAAGCCCTGGTGTTCCTGGTCAAGGCCATCAACAGAGTTAAGACTCAAGATAAATTATTTGAAAATATATAGTAATAGCCTATGAGACCAAGAAAATTGTGATCCTCTACCACATTATTGGGTGCCGCCCAAGAAACAACTGCTTCGACCTTTGATGGGTCCACAACTATACCATACTGGGACACCACATGATTAAGTAAGTGCACCTCTCGTGTCCAGAACTTGCACTTGGAAAACATTCTATAGAGATTTTGGCATCGAAGAACCCTCAAGATGATCCTGAGATGATCAACATGATCCTACTATGACCTCAAGTAGATTAGGATGTCACTAATGAACATGACGATGAACCAATCAAGGAACTCATGAAAGATGGAGTTCATGAGTCCCATGAACATAGCTGGTGCATTCGTAACACCAAATGACGTGAATACAAATTTGAAGTGACCATACCTACGCTTGAAAGAAGTCTTCAAGATTTCACCCTCTTTCACCCTCAACTAGTGATACCAAGACCACATATCAATCTTAGAAAACCAACTTGCTCCTCTCATCTAGTCGAAAGAATCGTCTATCCTTGAGAGAGGGTGACGATTTTTGATTGTTACGTGATTCCACATCTCATAGTCTATGAAAAACCTCATACCACCATATGCATTCTTCACAAACAAGACTGGGGAACCTCATAGCTAAAAACTAGGTCAGATTAATCACTTATTCACCAGGTCATCAATCTGAATCCCTATATCCTACAACTCAGAAGGTGTCATTCGATAAGGATCCCTCAAAATCGAAGAGGCACCGGGTTGTAGGTATATCCTGAACTCGACATAACATCGAGGGGGAAGAGACACAACATCATCAGGAAAGACATCCAAGAACTCCCCAAAAACTCTGGGAGGATCCACCATCTCAGCATCCATCGATTACACTGACAACTCAGCCAATAAGGAAAAAAGAGGTTCCACATGCTGATTGCCCATCTAAAAACTACGCTAAGCAATGAAAGCCACATGATGGACATCCATGTCTGAAAACATGACTCTCCTATAGAAGAATTCGATAACAGCATGCCCATAATATAACCAGTCAATGCCAGGGATGATATTGTATGGGTGCATCCATAGAAAGAAGAGATCTCCACGAGATTAATATGACCCCATCATCAGTCTACATCCCCGACATATATTAAAAAAGATGGTCTAACCTCTAACTGATTTAATGAACACTAGGGGAACATAAATTGTCTTTATGTATAATCTAAGAGCATGGGTTAGACTGGGGGAAATAAAGGAGTTCTAAGATCCTAAATCAAACAAGGAACAAGTAAAAGTAAAGAATAAACTGATTGTACCTCTAACAATCTCCGTCCCTGTTGAAACTACTACCTATGTGGAATGTAACTGACCATGCCCAGCCCCTCAACCCCTCTACTAATGACCACCTGCATGACTATGACCAGGTCAAGGTCTCTGAAGAAAAACCTGTGGTCAGCCTCTACCTGCTCTGTCTCCCCTTAGTGGAGTATGAGCCTCTTATCCCTGCTGTTGAAATAAACTGGATGAGAACTACTGCTGAGGCGGGCGATGGGCCTACCCACCTCCACTGTACTGAGTTCAGACGACCACTGTGCACTGACTCTAAAGATAGCCACATGCCCCATAAGAGAAACACCATAGTTCCAAGTTCTTGGGAAAGGCACAAGGACCAAATGATCGAAATTGAAACTGCTGAGGTTTGCACCCTGCTAGTTGAGAACTCTAAGGTTTTGGTGCCTGAGACCCGCTAGTGGTAACCATTAACTTTGAAGAACTCTGCTGGCTCCCCTCTCGTGGTAGACCTCCACACGAGTACATCCGATCAACTACCTCTACTTTCTTCTAGACTTCTAAGTATATCGAAAAGGTAAAGGGAGTAACCGCATATTGCAGTGAAGGAAAAAGTGCCTCCTCTAAGCATCTCGCACAAGACTCCTCATCTAGAAAAAGATTCTGGGGAAAATGAAAGAGATCCTTGAAATTGATCCTAAAATACCCTACTGACATACTCCCCTATTGTAGAGATAGTAACTCCTACCTCTTCTCATCCTTCATGGTTGATGAAAGTAATTCAGCTAATAACTCTTTCTTGAAATCGACCCACAAAATTTCATCCTCCTTCCTCTCCCCTAGGTATAACATCCACCAATGACACACATATCCCTACATCTGGATAACCGATAACGGAACACGGTACTCAGTCAAATCCTGGATCAAACAAAATGTGATCACAAGCTCCTCAAGCCAGCTCTTTGTCTCCATATCCAAAACACTTCCTTCATTCTTTCCCAAGACCTGACACCGGAAATTATGTAACATTCTCTGCCACTGGTCATCCTCCTCCACTGGATCAACCATTCGCTGATCAACTGGATCATTCTGCTGAGCCTCAGCTGCATGAGCCACTCGTGGATGACGACCGAGTTCCATGGATGAAAGGTAAACAAGGAATTCCTATTCCTAAGTAGTATGGAATTTTATTTAGGATTCAATTTAACTTATTTAACTCCTTGATTATTTTAAATTTCCCAAAATTCAAGAATTTAAAAAGAAACACACGTCATTATGATACATGTACCTTTCCTAGGGTCTCTTCCCTAAAAACGGTGTTGCTTCACTTGGTCGTTCAATAGGGTAATAGTCCTTGAATCGGATCACAAGGGGACCTAAAATCTCATGTTCTATCTGATCTTTCCTAGCCTATGTCATGCACCAAGATCCCCTGACATTTTTTCCCTACCAACCCATGCAATCCTCACTATGACTTACTATAAACACCATCATATCTCCCAACCATCAGCCTCTAATACCATTTTGTCATGACCTATCTTCTTCAAGATGAAGAAAGAGAGATAATGACCCCCCGAGTACCACCACTAGTAGGCCCTGGGGTAGTGACCAACACCAAGGGTATAAAAACTCAGAAAATGGGAGGCATTTCCCCTTATTTTTGAAAACAATATCAGGAGATAAGATGGTTCATCCCAAACAACTCCAAGCACTATATATATAAAATAAAACCAAAATCCTTCCCACATGCCTGTTTAAAAGTAAAAATTTCATAAATACAATAAAATCTTAAATGTAAATACCAAAAGTAAGATAAGCAGAAACACAAAAACTATCCCAAAGTGTAATCTAGTAAGGTCCAACACAGTCCATAAAATCCTTCTGAAAACCTGAAAATAGTTTTATATACATAGGGTGAGCATACAAGTATATTCAGCAGGAAAATCCAATGTCTTTCATGCACAAGTGGAGAAGCATACTAATTCCCCTGTGAGAAAATAACAGAACCCAACAACACTTAACAAGGTATACTAGAAACCCCAACCTCACCAAGACACACTCACCAAATAACTCAAGTCAAGTAAAGTAATATAGTAATCACATCGATGTTTTGGGTACCCCACACCACTTACCACTAGTTAACTTCCTATAACCTAATGAAAAACATCATGGATCTTCCACACACTCCCCCAAGACCCACATCAAAACCTTATTACACACACCTCGGCCTCATATCTAGTCTCGTAACCTAGGAAAAAAAATATCACCACATCCCGCCCACATACACCTGGTCCATAACCATATCATATCTAGCCTGCTAACACCTGGGTCTCACAACCATAACCTCATCCCAAAGACACCTATGAAATCACAAGACATCTCATCCCGAAGACACTTGGGAAAAAAATCGCATGCAAACACCAGGTCCTCACAACCATACCACAACCTACCCGAAGAGTCTTGGGATACCAATGCCTATAAGAGGGAGCATGGAAGAGCAAGTAACAATCCATCCATCCTCCCACCGAGATATTGGGAAGGATACCCTCCCCCATGATGATGGGGGAGTTAGAAAAATAGTTCTCAACTAGGGTGGGGTGCATATAGAAATCATAAGGAAATACATGTATATATATAGGTACCAAACACTCAACCCAACCTATGGGTTTTCAAAAAACTACTAGCCCACAACACCACCTTTACAACTACCTCTAAATGCATGTATTCACACCAGCAATAATCACTTCAGATGTTGATAAAATAAATCCAATTAACAACCATTCATTTTTTCATTATTAATCATTTACTAGTCATTCTATTTATACTTGGGCAACTATCAACCACATCACACAACCAGAAACAAAACGAAGACAAACAGAAGAAGAAAACCATGATAAAAGACTCACTTCACATTTCCTCTCCACTTAGCACCCATTCCAACCACTTTCATCATAATTATAAAAAGTAATCCCACCCAAAACATCTCCAAAACAGAATAACTTCCATATCATAGCCATACCCATCAACATCTCTCATCACAACCATCAACATACTCACTGCATAAACACACCACACCTAGAAACACAAACAAAACACAACTTGGTTGTAGTCCCACTGCACAAAATCGCTCCTCTATCCCAAAAACAATCAATATATCAACCTAAGATTCTATTATGCCACCTGGAACACACCATACAAACATTCGTGCTCCCAACTGTAGTGCCACACAACCCACACAAGGCACAAGAAAGAACAAAACCACACACAACACACAACCACCTAAATAAAGAAATGTGTATTCAGATTTATCAAACACTCATTCTCTAATTCCACTTTGATTATTCAGGGGTTATCATAGAGAAAGATCGATTCTGAGGCATCCATTTATTTAACTAGGTATGCGTGGTTAATTAGATTTTCCTATTTACAACCATTCAACAGAATACCATCAACATGTATTCACAATCCATCACAGGTGAAAAACAAATACCACCAATGACCATGATTTTCAGTAGGATACAATTCACAATATGGATCAAATAAAAGATAAAAAACTATGATCATCATCATCATCTTCTCAGCCCCTCATTTATTACTTCTTAACAGGTTCAATTATCTTTGTTAAATTTGGATTCAATCGTATCCACAAGGAGACATCCATACACCTACCCTACATAATGCATAAATAAAAGAGGGATGAAGGGATCCCTACCTATAAGAACAGACAATAAACACTTCCTCTTTTCACCAAAACAGGTGGTGTCCATGCAGTAGGAAAAGGCCTCCAGGGAAGCGCGATTCGAAGGCCACAACACAATGCATGATCACTCAGAGAATAAAGGTTTTGGGGGAACATGGTAGAAATGGTAAAGGGAAATGTATAAGGAAGAAATTATAACATATTTAGAAAGTTTAGATCCTAAATCAACATAAGAAATAGTTTTAAAGGCCATTAACGGTAGATCTTGACCGATAATATGCAACTTGTCCATTTAAAGGCTCTAGATTTTAGAAAAGTCAACGCTATGATTTATGGCACTTGAAACGACTTCAAAATAACTTAAATATGATATTTAATCCAATTTACATAAAAGTAAATGTTAAATGGGTAAAACTAGAAAAAATGGAGAAAACTGTAAATTTTGAGAAATTGATGGAAATAAATCACTGTTGGGTGAGTCACCATCACGAGTTATCAGTGGGTGAGGCACTATTGGGTGACTCACCATTGGGAGAATCATTGGTGAAATCTATCGGTGACAAGATACCGATGGAGAGTCACCGTTCGGTGACCTACCATTTGGTGAGTCACCATTCAATGAGCTACCATTCAGTTAGTCACCACTTGGTGAGCTACTACTAGACGACTCACCATTAGAAGACTCACTAGTGTGACCCACCGTCGTCAGTCATTGGTCCTGACTCAACATCAGTGACCTACCATTCCTGACTCACAATTGGAAAAATGGAAAACTGGAAAACTCTTGAAATGAGGTACCGTGACCTCCTAGAACACCTCAAACACTATATTTTTCACAAAGGAATGGACTAGGGAGGTCCAGGACATTACAATAACACCTACCACCAGTGGAGTAATTCTTTTCTTATATTCAATTACCCATTTTCTTCAAAGCACGATGAAACTATTCGAAACATTCAAATGTTGGGTTACCCTTATTTTAAAGGCCCCTTTTGTGTATTTATTTTGTTAAATATTAATATTACCGAATCAAATAGGATGGATATGAATAAAGAATGAATGGATGAAAATCATATGAAAAAATAGTATGAAGATGAGGTGAAAGTGTTCATCAAGTTTGCAAAAGATCATGCTTATGAACCTTATCAAATCCTTTGTACGTGATTACAATATTATTATTCAAGAGTAATTAGTCTATATGAGTTGAAAGCACACTTGATCTATCACATAATAGATTGAAGTTGTAGCATCCCACCCTGAGTTCCACTCAATAGGTGCCCCAAGATGGTGTGTCACATGACCTAAAGCACCTCTCCCCAAATTATAGAGGTAACTGACTACTAGAGAGGGCTTAAGGTGTATCTATGGGAAGACAATGCCCTCATAGATCAATGTGAGCATAGTGGTAAAGTACGAATAATAAATAGTGGAAGCATAAGAACAAGCGGAGTTCCACAAAATATAATTTAAACAACCATGCAATAGAAATAAATAATGCCAGAAGCTGGGTAATCAATAATAGATATAAAACTATGACGTTCATAATGCTATTCAAAAAAGAGAGTTCCAGGGATTAGGGGATACAAGAATATAAAACATGCTAGAAAAATATACAAAAATACAAAAACTATTACTACAAGAATATCGAGTATAGGATCAGTCCTCTGCCATGTGATCCATCCTAGAATAATAAAACTATCAAGTATCAGAAGATGCACACTTCCCCTTATCCATACCTACGATCATAAAGTCTACTCAGGTACCAAACAGCAGACAAGCAGGGTGTGAAATATAAATCCCAGTAGTCCGGGACACACAGTGTCTAGACCTTTCCATTTCATGATGTAAACAAGAGACAATGTTCCATAAATAAAAAATGCAGATCAATAAATAAATAAAACATGTAAACCTTGGTTCAAGTTCCTAAATGGAAACCTTTCCTATAAAACATGCATCTTCCTAAGTCGGAAGTCATAATAAGGTACATGTGAAATACATAACATGTATACAAGGCCCATGTAAACAAGGAAATCTGAAAGGGAAACCCCTTAATCTAGTGCTTTGGCTTGGGGTTTCATTTTTCATCTCACCAAGCAAGTGAAGTCACGATAATAATAATAATAATAAGAGATTCATCACATGTGTAAAAGAAAGTTCATGCTAATAATAAAGGGGTGCATCTCATATGAACCAACAATCAATCCATCCATCAAATCCAAAGTGGAGTCCGAGCCCGTCCAAGGCGATCTAAGAAGAATCCCAAGGGTTTCTACGGAACATCCAATATAACCCAATACCTTTGAGTCCATCCAAGGAAACCCATATGGTGCCCCTTGTATCACTCGAGGCATGGTGACTCTAAGTCTGTACCAAGTATCCCATATAGGAGACCGAGTATCACCCATGGAATGACATATCCATATTTCCAATGGACCCATCATCGATTTCACCCCAAGGGAACCAGTGTCACTCATGAGTATAAGAAACCAATGGTAGCATATACCTGGAAATCCAAATCATCACTCCCGGTATGCCGAGTCGTAACCAATTGAGCACGATGAGTCCATCCATGGAATCCTTAATACAGAACCCATATTCTCACCCATCCCATATCAAGTGAACCAAGTGGCCAAGTAACATCACAAGGAAAGCATCAATATATAATTTCATTCCATGAAATAAAAATCTCAATCCAAATATAAAAATTAACCATGCATCACAATTAAAACCATAGAAAGTCATGAATCACTAAGCACATGCAAAAGCTCAAAGCCAAAAGGTTAAGCATGTACACCATTATATTTCATCATAGGCATATTAACATTTCAAACCAAAAAGCTTACCCAAGCATGGAATATAATTAAAGCCACTAAAATAATGGCATAAGCATTAGGAACATGTAGAGGCAATGGGATACAAGCAAGGGCACTTGGAATCAACATGCCCCCAAACACATGTCATCAATGACATTCCAATAACTCAAGCTATCAATCTTGACCACGCATGTCATTCCATTCATACCCAAAAAATTCTCAAGTAGTGAGCAATAACCAAGGTAATGATACATGGCATAACATATGGAATAATCAAATATAAGGAATGAATCATGGGATCCATGTAACTTGAAATGAGAAATTAAATATAAGGAATAATTGATTATACATGGGGCCAACCAATAAGAGCTTTAACATAGGAATTTTCAAAGTGATCCAATTCATGGTTCATTACTCATCTCAATTCAACTTATCAATTTAAAACATTAAACAAGGATCCAAAAACACACACCCAAGTGAAATACAACACCAGGCACATGGGAAATTTAGGCCATTTAGGATGGTACACCCAAAGGGGTGGCCATATACAAGGTGAACACCCGAGGATGAGTTTTTTCCTATGATAGGGTCACTATGGACATGGAAAAACATTCCAATTATTTTAATATGCATGAGATAATATTCGCTGGAAGGATCCAGTGAGTGGTATAATGACTTGACATGTAAAACATGATGAAAAGATGGTAAATAGAGTATACACCCTACCACTATGTTGTAGTGCTCCACATGTTCGGTAAAAACCCTTAATTCAACCCAAAATAGTAGAAATCAATGGATTTTTCAAAAACCTGAATACAGGGAACAAGTATTTCATACCAAAATAGTGAAATAGATGAAGGGGAAACCATGGAATAAAGGAGTGCGGATGATAGAGTTTACTGAGACGAGTCTGTAACTTCGGATGGCGAAGGAAATGGTGAAGAGATGAAGGAGTGAACTCAAAACCCCATGGAGGATGAGAAGAAGGATTGTGTCCCTGGAGGGAGGAGAAAATTGGTTGGAAATAAGGGGGGAAGATAAATAAGATTAAAACATTAATGAAGGGAAAAGATAAACTCACCCCTATTTTACACAATGCACAGTTTTGCCACATGGTTTGGCAAAACCACGCACCAACCATGTGCAAGGTTCTACTAATTAGAGAGAATCACATGGTTAGATGCATGGTTTGACTAATCACGTGAAAGATAAATTTCCCCAATTGAAGATGAACCACATGGCCGTGCACCCTAGGTTGCATAATTTTAGGCAAACTGTGTGACCCAGCCTGTTTCCTCCTTTTCAGTGCTCCGGGCATCAGACAAGCCCCAGACACACCAAAACCTCCTTTAACCTCTTAAGAATCAATATTAGGCCATTTTATGGAATTTAAAAAAAAAATTAAACAGTTCATACCTTTGGATAAAGCTAGTATGTTACAACCTCCTCTCTTTAAGACAACTCGTCCCTGAGTTTCCCTTCCGATGGTGGTGGAACGTCTTCTGAGAAGAGTTCTGGTCGTTGCGCATGCACATCAGCCTCTCACTCCCTAGACTCATCTTAAACACATCTCTACTGCCACAAAACGTAGACCAATGTAATCAACCTACCTCAGAGAATCTTTGTGCTATGATCAACGATACGAATTGGATGCTTCTCGAAGGACACATTCAGCTCCAGCTCAATATCATCAGGTTCAAAAAAATGTGATGGGTCGGTATGATACTGTCAAAGACGAGATATGTGAACGAGATCATGAATGGAATGTTACCTCTGAGGTAACAAAAATTTATAGGCCACCAACCCAACTCACTTCATTATCTCTAAAGTCCCAACACTCCTCATCGATAACTTTCCTTGTCTCCTGATTTGTCTCTGACCCAAATGAGGCAATATAAGAAGAAAGACCTGATGTACCACCTTGAACTCTAGAGGTATATGACGATGATTAGTGTATGAATTCTACCTAGACTGAAATGTATCCATACACTTTTGAATCATTTAGAATTTCTCTAAAGTCTCCTTGATGGGATGAGGACCCAATATATTTTCCTCACCTGTGTGAATCCAGAATAGTGTTGAACGACACAGTCTATCGTAGAGGTCCTTATATAGAGCCATCTGATTTTTTTCCTAGAGGATTTTATTGTAGGAAAAATCAATGAGAGGAATATTATTTTAACACGAACATCCAAAATCAAGGATATATGCACGCAACATATCCTCGAACACCCGTATGGTCTGTTTAGACTGTCCATCGGTCTGAGGGTGATATGCAGTACTCAAGAACACCTGTGAACCCAGTGAAATTTTTAACCCTTGAAATAACTATGAAGTAAAATCAGAATGTCAGACCAATATTATAGAATAGGGCATGCCGTGAAGTTTTACTATCTCCCAGATGTAAAGCCTTTCTAGCTCATCAATAGAGAAAGATTCTTAGATCGGTAGAAAGTGTTCGACTTTGGTTATCCTATCGAAGATTACCCATAATGAATCACTACATCAAGGAGATATCGGGAAGAATATCACAAAGACTATAGTGACATCATTCCATTTCCACTCAGTAACAAAGAGAGTTTGTAAAAGACCAACAAGTCACTAGTGCTCTGCCTTCACTTGCAGATAGGTGGAGCACCTAATGATGAATTTTTCTATTTGCCTATACTGGGCCACCAATATTTTGGTATATATCTTTGTACATCTTGGTAATACTAGTATGAACTTCAAAAATAGAGTCATGCGATTCCCTCATCAACTCTTCACATATATCTGAAGGCACCCATACATGGTAACAATAGAGAAGGGTCTCACTATTATCAACAACCCAACACGAAGGTAGGTTCTCTCTTGTGATGTTCACTCTCAGAAAGAGGACCTCAAAATATGATAAATGATGCATCCAAAAACATTATAGAAGAGAGGAAATAAATTCTAGAGCTTCTTGAACTATCTGTCTGTGTTGTTCCTAAACCTCAATATGCATCTTAGAGAATAAAGACATCAAACACCACTCACTACTGGCCACCTAGATAGCTTGTGTCCATGTCTTCTGGAATGCATCAACCATGACATTATCCTTATTAGGGGTATAAGAAAGCTCAAAGTTGAATGGTTTTAAGTATTCCACCCACCTGCACTACCTCAAAATCAAGTCTCACTGTGTGGAGATATATTTTAAGCTTTTATGGTCCGTGTAAATGATGAATCACTCACCAAATAGATAGTGCCTCCAAGAGTGAAGTGCATGAACCACAGCTACTAGATTGAGGTCATGAATAGAATAGTTTATCTCATTAGTCCTCATTTAGTGAGATCTATATGAAATGACTCGATCACCTTGCATTAGAACTACACCAAGCCTGATTCATAAAATATCAAAATAGACTATATAACTCATGCTCTAGAAGAATTAGAATCAGCATTAAGGCGAGTCTTCCCTTTAATTATTAAAAATAATTCTCACAACCTTGAGACCATTGTAACTTCACACCCTTCTTAGTTAGGGTCATAAGAGGTGCTTCTAAGTGGTAGAAGTTCATGATGAATTGTTTATAATAGTTAGTAAGCCCTAAGAAGTTGTGTATATCAAACACATTCTTGGGCTGCTCCCAGTAAACCATGATTCTCAACTTATATAGGTCAATAGATACACTATCCTTTGATATTACATGACCTAATAAGTGAACCTTACTGATATAAAAGTTTTATTTACTAAAATTTACATATAGCTGGTTCTCTCTCCGCGTACTCAACACAATATCAAGATGGGTTTCATGGTTGTGTCTGGTGTTCGAGTACACTAAGATTTCATCAAAAAAATACTACCATTAAGGAATCAATATATGGGTAAAAAATGATTCATCAAATCTGTGAAGACTAGTGGCATGTTCGCTAGACCAAACAACATTACTAAGTACTCATACAAGCC
The DNA here is from genome assembly GCA_963277665.1 of Viscum album. Lineage (NCBI taxonomy): Eukaryota > Viridiplantae > Streptophyta > Magnoliopsida > Santalales > Viscaceae > Viscum > Viscum album. The sequence goes on along the minus strand of OY728145.1, from coordinate 1,075,568,737 downwards.
ATTACAGCTCCAAAATGTCATACATGGTATATATGATGGTCTCACATGAACCTGATGGTATCCTGAACTAAAATTGATCTTAAATAAAATAGTTTCTCCTAAAATATAGTAAAAAAGGTCGTCTATACAAGTCAATGAATGATGTCTCTTCATTGTAAGCTGATTCAACTACTTATAATCCACACACATTCGTAGGGTACCATATGCCTTCTTGGAAAAAATGATTGGTGAACCTAATTTCAATATGTTGTATCTGATAAAAACCTTAGCCTCAAGGTCTTCAAGACGCTTTTTGAGTTCTTAGATCTCCATAGGTGCCATTGTATATAGAGGAATGGACATTGGTGCCACATCTAGCACTAGCTATATGGTGAACTCAACCTCTCTCACTGGAAGTAAGCCAAAGAAATATTCAAGAAATACATCTAAGAAAAGATCCACCACATGAGGTAATTATACTAACTACATTCCCTAATTTCTCATAAAGAGTATAGCAAGCTGGGCTGTAACTCTGCCAAGCCCAGTTATCTTGGGTTCAGCTCAATCTTCCTAGATATCCCATTCCCTCTTGTGTATATATGTTTTTAAATCAAGCGATGTGAAAGACACTCAATGATGATAGAAATCCACTTGGGCATGATAAGGCACAATCCAATCCATACCGAGAATGACATAAAATCCATTCATCTCGAGGATAAATAAATTCCAAAAGAAATGTTACCCACCTATATTAAGGGGGAACTCCTGTCACTAGTGTATGACCTATTTTCTACCACCTAATAGTGTGTTAGGGGACATGCCACCACATAAGTAATCGATAGTTAGACTAATACTTTCCACACACACACTAGATATAAAAGAGTACGATACACCTATATCGAAAATGACAGAAACTAAAGTAGATGTTACCAGGATAGTACCTCTAACCGTAGATGTACATATACTCTAATCCTCTAGAGATAGCTATAGTGCATACATATGTCTTGAACCTCAGCATTGAGATTTTGTATGACTAGCCTGAGCAGATCCACTCTGCTGACGTTGATGTTCTTAAGCCTGCCTGCCTTGGACAGGACTATTTACACCTCAAATAGATCTACTAGTAGAAGATGAAATCCTAGTATGTTGTGGAGTTATATATACAATACCTGATAGTGGTGTTTGTATGAATCCCCTGCCACTAGATGGGGGAGGAAAATAATGGAAGAAGCACTGAAGATGGCCCATCCTGTCGCAAGCTTGGTATTCGATTGGGTTCCTTGTGCACTGGGGCTTCTTATGGCCTAGTCTACTACATTGGTGAAATAATATGGAATCAGTACATGTCACCTAGCTGACACTACCCCTACAAGGACCCTCAAATCGGAGCCTGCTTATGCATGTGGAACCAACACCCTATTTTGGAAATGAACCTCCCTTACTCACCAGACCAACTTCTATGAGATTTTATTCCATAATTAGGATATGTTTAACCATCTATATAATGATAATCAATCTAAATAAATTCACCTATGAGAAAAAAAACATTCCCAAGACCATCCACAAAATTCCTCACAGTCATCAATTCATCACTATTCAGGGTTGGAGAAAAACGCTGAAGCTCAGTGAAATAAGAAGAATACTCAAGCACTATCATAGAGCCCTACTAAAGATGAAATAACTCTGTGACTCAATTATCTCTCAGATTTTGTAGAAATAATTGGTCAAATAAAACCATATAGAATTCTACCCATATTATACCTTGGTTATTCTATGATTGAGAAATGACATCGCCCCCAATTCTTGTCCGAGTCACACAATATGTAAATAGAGAGCTTGGACCTCCACTCTAGAGGCATACCAAGATGATCAAATATAGATACCATGGATTCTAACCATAACTCAGAAACATGAGGTCTTCTATCTCCTGAGAAAGTGGGAGGATGTTGTTGATGAAAGTCTCATGTGAGCTCTTCTATAATTGGGGTAGGTTGGGGAGCACGATGAACAATTTTTATAAACCTGAGAAAACTATCCCTGAACTGAGCATCTGTTCCCAGTGGAATATCAACAGGAGGTGCCTAAGGTGGCACTATATGATGTATAATAGGTGGCTCAGGTCCCATAACCTCTGTAGTGTGATCATTACCAATATCTTGGCGTACAACACAAGAACATCACGGTTCAATAACTCTAAAATTTCCAAGAATGCACACCTCAAACATAGTTTTATAAAATATAGGGAAAGAAAATATGGAAAGCGATAAAGAGGACAGATATATAGAATGCATCTGAGCATAACATATCCAACAACCTACTCCTAGAACCAAGATTAGATAAGAAGGAAAAGACCTCATAAGAATCACAGGATCCATGATAAGCATAGAGTACTTTCCATTTCTATGGTTAGGTCTCACATTTTTTGTATAAGGTGGATATTTAATTTTAAAGTTTTTATTCACTTTAATTTATTCATGCATTTAATACTTTTTTTAAATAGATCTAATTAGGTGGATCACCATTCCAATTTATAAGGGCCCATACACCTTATAAAATGAAATTGGATGTCCATATAATCCAATTCATAATGCACCTACAAGATAGATTGTAACATTTATCTATTTATAAAAATCAAGAACTGTAAGTTATAACAACTAGGCACAATAGTAATCCCATGGAAATAAAAAATAAAAAATGAAAGTATATATGGCATGGAAATATGCTTGACAATTCATTTCCTATGGTGCCTACTACGATGCATGTAATGTAACACCCTCATTTCATTAGGATGAACTAATATAAATCTTCATTTCAATCATATCAATATCAATAACATCAAAAAATGAGTGCATCACCCAACATTGAAGTCATATCAACCATAAATTCCATAATCAATAAATGTAATTCCCAACCCAGGTAATTTGGGTGTCCCCTATAAATGGATTTGCTATTTCCAAGCACTGGGTAAATTCCAAATTCCATTTTCCTAATCTCATGTGTAACCCAAATTGTAAGAAAAAGGAAAAAGATTTGATACCACTTTGTAGCATCCCACAATGAGTTCCACTCAACAGGTGCCCCAAGATGGTGGGCCACATGACCTCAAGCACCTCTCCCCAAACTGCATAGGCTACCGACTAGTAGTGAGTGCCTAGGGTGTGTCCATGGGAATACTATTCCCTCATAGATCAGTGTGAGCATAGTGGTAAAGTATGACTAATAAATAATGGAAGCATAAGAACAAGCATAAAACAAATAGAAGATACTGTAAACAACCATTAAATAGTAATATATAATGACATAAACTAATTAATCAATAATAGATATAAAAGGATGACGTTATTGATGCTATATAAAAAATAGAGTATCGGAGATTAGGGGATACAAGCATATACAACATGTTGGAAAAATATACAAAAAGAAAAAAAATCTAATAAAAGCATCTTAAGAATATGCTCAATCTTCTACCCCATGCTCCATCCTAAAACAAAAAAAAAAGCATCATATGATTTATGCTTCCCCTGGTCCATAACTGCAATCATAAATTCTACTCAGGTACCAAATGGCTCCCGAGTAGGGTGTGAGATATAAATCCTAGTAGGCTGGAACCCATGGTATCTAGAATTTTTCATTTCATGCTGTAAATAAAAGATAGTGTTTCATATATAATAAATATATAGTAATAAATAAATAAAACATGTAAAACTTTGTCTGATTTTTTAAATAGACACCCGTCCCATACCACCTGCATCGGTCTAATATGGAAGTCTGAAAAAGGTACCTATGAAATAAATAACATGTATACAAGGCCCAAGTAAACAAGGAAATACAAAAGGGAAAACCCCCAAGCTTGTTCTTTGAATTGGGGTTTCATTTTCTATCTCACTAAGAAAGTGAACTCACAATAATAATAATAATAATAAGAGATGCATCACATGTGTAAAAGCAAGCTCATGATAATAATAAAGGGGTGCATCTCATATGAACAAAAAATCAATCCATCCATCAAATCCAAAGTGAAGTCTGAGCATGTCCCGCATAATTCCAAGGGTCACTATGGAACATCCAATATAACCTAATACCTCTTAGTATGTCCAAGGCAACCCATATGTCGTCACTTGTATCACTTGAGGAAAGGTGTCTATGAGTCCTTACCAAGTATCTCACATAGGGGACTAGGTATTACCCATGTAATGTCATATCTATATTTCTAATGGGTCTATCCTCAATTTCTTTCCTAGGGAGCTGGTGTCACTCATTAGTATAAGAAACTACCCGGGTAGCCTATACTTGGAAAGCTAAACCATTTCTCCCAGTGCGTCGAGTCGTAACCAATCGAGTATAGTGATTCCATCCATGAAATACTTAATATGGAACCCATGTTCTCTCCCTTGTTGTATCAAGTGAACTAAGTAGCCAAGGAAAATCACAAGGAAATAATCAATATATAATTTCATTCCATGAAATAAACATCTCAAGCCAAAGCTAAAAGTTAAACATGCATCACAATTCAAACCATAAAAAGGCATGAGTCACTAAGCACATTAATAAGCTCAATGCCAAAATGTTAAGAATGTACACCATTATAGGTCCTCATAGCTATCTCAACATTTCAAACCAACAGGATTACCCAATCACGACATATAATTCCAGCCACTAAAATAAGGGCATAATCATTAGGCACTTACATAAGCAATGAGATACAAGAAAGGGAACATGGCATCAATGTGCACCCAAACACATGTTATTAATGAAATTTCAATAACTCAATATATCAAGCTTGACCAATAATGGAATTAAATTCAAACCCATAAAATACTTAATCAATGAGCACTAAATTGGGTAAAGGCACATGGAAAAACATATGGAATAATCAAAACATATGGCATGAAGCATGGTATCCACGTAACTTTAAATGAGAAATTAAATATAAGGCATAAGGGATTATACATGGGTCCAACCAATACGAGCTTTAGTATAGGAATTCTCACATTGATCCAATTCATGGTTCATTACCCATCTTAATTCAATTTGTAACATCCCGGATCCGGGTGCCACTCAATTGGTGCCCCGTACCCAGTTGGCCACATGGCCTCAAGCGCATTTCCCCAAACGCTAGAGGCATAAGACTAGTAGTGAGGGCCTAGGGAGTGATATTGGGGAAAATATTCCCTCATTGGCAGAGTGTAACATAGCAGAATAATCATATACAATAGTGGAAGTATTAAAGAACATACAACTGAAATAAACAGTGGAATACTAACAAGATAAATAACCAAGAATCATTCAATACAAAAGATGATGCCACATATCACATGTTCTAGGAAAGTATCGAAACAAGTACACTATATTAATACATAATATATGACTCAAAATCACAAAAAGAAACAACGGAAACTAATAAGAATTGCAAGCCTCGACTCGGTCTCATGCTCTTCGACTCCTAAGCAGCACATCAAGTACCTGTAGTAGGGCGATTTCCCTGATCAACACATGCAATCATATAATATTTTTAAGCCCAAAACATGATCCAAATAGGGTGTGAGACTAAATCCCAGTAGGCAACCACCAAAGATCAGTACCAATAAGTCAGTGAATATATGAAACAAGCAATGTAAAATAGGGAAAACCATAAACTAGGAAGTACTCAAAAGTAAAAAATCCTACAACACTGGTTTCCATTTTCGTTCATTATGTTCATTAATCAATTCAATCACATTGAATTATATAAGACTCGAGATCTGACTTATGACTGTCAATCCCTAGTTTAAAGTAATCACAACAAAATCCACATAAGGCTATCTAAATAAGTAAAGTGAAGATTGAATCCAAGCTTGTGCTTTGTCTTGGTAGATGCGTCATAAGTCATTCCATTTAAACATTCAATTAAACATCTTTCCCACAAGTATATAAAAACTCCACCCATAGTAATAACCGATCCTCGACCACATGCATAAAAAATATCTACCTCTAGGCATACAAATCCTCACCTGTAGGCATAGCAAATCCTCACCTGCAGGCATAGAAGTCAATATGGTTGAACTCGGTGTATCATTATTTCAGCATAAAAGACAACACATGTAAATTATACAATTACATGGTTAGAATAATGATAAATCACATGGGAATCATACATAATAATCAACAATTAAATTAAACTGTCATAAGGCTTAAACCATTAAACAACTCACATAGGCATAGTTCACATAACAAGTATCACATGAAAAAAACTATTATATGGATTCAGAATCTAAATATATCATGTGGGAAATTCATATAATGAAATATTTTTAACAACCCAATAATTGGAATTCAAGTCAATCCTCATAATCATTCTCATCGAAACAACTATCCAAGGGAACACACTCATGGGGTATCCTTAAATCATGGTTCAAAACCGTAAACATTCTTTCAATCATCTAATTAATTACCTAATCATCAATAGGAAATAATAGGGTTCCTTATTAAATGAAGAGACACCCTAAAATTGGTCGCGCGACACTCCATCATATATAAACATCATGATAATTCATGAAATTCACAAGACCACCTATCTCGTACTCGTACAACTCTCCTCATTCAGAGTTGAGCTCTAATTCACCCTAGATCTAAAAAATAGGTATAAATGCTCAAACATAAATAACTAGATCAAGAGAAGAAATATGTAATAAAGGATCATGAGGAATTTATATTTCACTGAGGGGAATCCAACGCATTTGACAATGTTCAAATCAGAGATTGGATGAAGAAACGGGAGGCAAAATCCCGTTCAGATTTTCCTGGGTGCACTACTCATCGAACGAGGTTCATTTCTATTTGTCTGAAAAAATGATGTACTTCCCAACTTAATAATTTAAAAAATTACACTGCGTGTACTTTAGAATACATGTGGTGTCTATACAACTCTCGGACAGACCATCACATGGTCATGTACTGGGATTATATGGTGTGTAGCCTTCCATACACAGCGTGTACATAAAATTAAATGGTGTGTAATCCCCATTCATTTCATGTAACCTGCCTACAGCTAGTCCTTGTCCTCTTTTCCCCCATTTTATTAAGTTTAAACTAAAAAGGAAAGATCCATACCTCAAAGTAAGAACTGGGTTCTTGCAAATTTCCTCCCGTAAAGTAATTCGTCCCTGAATTTCCCTTCCAAGGGTGATGAAGAAATGTATGAGAACAACTCTGGAAACTATGATCATACATAGGCCTCAATCTCCCAAGTATCATCCTACACTAGGTCGTACTACCATATCACCCATACCAAAGGAATAGACCGACCATGGAGAACTTTCATGCTACAATCCACAATACGAATGGGATGCTCCTCAAAGGACACATCTTACTGCAACTCCACTTCATCAAGCTGAAAGGTGTCAAATGGTTCTGAAAAGTAACATCACAACTGAGAAACATGGAATATTTTTTGCATATCTCTGTACCTCTGAGGTAACTACAATCGATAGGCAACCGGCCCGACCCTCTCTAGAATCTCAAATGGACTGACGTATCTTGGTGAAATTTTACCCTGTCTCCTGATCCTCTTGTATCCCAACCTCGTTGCGACATGTAGGAAAACTCCATCCCTAACCTCAAACTCCAAAGGTCATATACAATGAGTAAAATATTTTTTCTGATGATATAGTATCCATCCACTTCTGAATCAACTGAACCTTCTCAGTGGTCTCATGGACAAGATGAGGTCTCATCAGCACTACCTCTCCTACCTCCAGCCAACACAGGGGTGATTGGCATGGTCTACTGTACAAATACTCATATGGAGCTATCTAAATAGTATCCTAGAAGCTATTATTTTAGGAGAACTCAACAAGGGGTATGTGTGTCTTCTATAAACCCTTAAAATCTAGGATGCATGCCCAAATCATGTCTTCTAACAACTAAATCATGCACTCTGACTGACCATCTATCTGGGGGTGGTAAGTTGTACTCAGAAGTACCCATGTACCCAAATCCATTTATATCCCTTTCTAGAAACAAGAATTAAAATGGGTGTTCCTATCTGAAATTATATAATGATGAAACCCATGTAGTCATACAATATCCCATATGTATAACCACCCAAGATCATCAACATTTAAGGTTTCCTTTATTGAAAAGAAATGTAAAATATTCATAAGACTTTCAATCACAACCCATACCACATCATTACCTTAGCGCAACCTTGGTAAACCTGTCACAAAATCCATTGCGACATCATTCCATTTCAACTCTGGAATGGGTAACTGCTGTAAAAGTCTGACTGGTCACTGATGCTCCACCTTCATCTACTAATAGGTGGAACATCTCATGAAAAAACCTTCCAGATATCTCTTAATACTTGGACACTAGTATTGATGATGTATGTCTCGATACATCTTGGTGACACCAGGATGCACCACCCAAACTAAAGCATGAAAATCTTGTATCATCTCCTCACACATGTATGCTGAAACCCATATGTGACCCTGTAACTGCAGAACATCATCCTAGTCTATGGTCCAACTAGGAGAAGGGTCCTCACATACCACACTATCTCATAGAACTAATACTTTAAAATATGATAGTTTCCTCATACTTACTCTACCCAGTAGGGTAGAGGTAACTGCTGAGGATGAAAGAAAAGTTTGTCCCTATCTGTCATGAAACTGCATGTGAATCTCAGAGAACAAATCCATAAGCTACCAATTAATACTGGCATGTTTCACTTCCTATATCTGAGTCCTCTTACTTAGTGCATCGTCCACTGCATTACCTTTCCCAGGCATGAAGTTAATCTCGAAGTAAAATACTAAAGGTTTTCCACCCACCTTAGCTGCCTCAAATTCAGATCACTCTGAGTAAAGATGTACTTGAGAATTTTTTGGTTTGTGTACATTACAAAACACTCTCCCAATAAGTAATGTATCCAACATCATAAGGTATGAAAAACTGCAGCTAACTCGAGATCGTGTGTTGGGTAGTTCCTCTCACGCGTCCTCAACTGTCAAGACTTATATGCAACGACTCGATCCCCCTGCATAAGCACTGCTCCTAGACTAATACCTGATGCATTGCAGTACATAGTGTAACTTCTTCCCAACTCTAGAAAAATCTGCATCGATGCTGATGTCAATCTCCCTTTCAGCTCCTAAAAGACCATCACATAAGAATCTGACCATACATACTTCACACCCTTCTTTGTCAAGACTGTCATCGGCGCTGCTAAGCATGAGAAGTCCTATATGAAACTCCTATAGTAACCAGCCACCCCTAGAAAATTTTTTACCTCAAAGACGTTGTTGTGATTTTCCCAGGTAACTACTTCTCTCACCTTCTCTGGGTCCACTAATAATCCTATCTCTGAGATGACGTGTCCCAAGAAGTGAATCTAATCTATATAGAAGTGGCACTTTTCGAGATTAGCATATAACTGATGCTCTCTTAGTGTACTCAAAATGATTTCAAGATGGGTGGCATGGTCATGTTGATTATTAGAATATACCAAGATATCAACCACGAAAAACACCATAAAAGAATCCATTTAAGGATGGAACACTCATTTCATTAACGCCATGAAAACCGCTGGGGTGTTCGTGAGACCGAACGACATAAAAAGATACTCATATAGCTCATACCTGATATGAAAGGTTGTACGAGGTATGTGTGATGATCTAACACATACTTGATGATAACCAAATCTCAAATAAATCTTATAGAATACTCAAGCTCCTCAAAGCTGATAAAAGAGATCATCTATTCACAAAAGAGGATACTGGTTCTTAACCGTCAACTAGTTCAATTTCCAATAATCCACACATAGTTTAAGGGTACCAACCACCTTTTTTGCAAAAAGGACCGGCAGACCCCATGAAGAAGTACTGGTTCGGATAAACCCCTTTAACTCCAAATCCTCTAGCTTCCTCTTGAGCTCTTGAAACTCCGTCGTAGCCATCCTATAAGGATGAATGGACATCAATGTAGCTCCTAGCACTAGATCAATAGATAACCCCACCTCTCTTATCAGATGTAAGCCTGAAAAGTAGTTTGGAAAGATATCCCAGAAGCAATCAACCACTGGAGGGAAATCCATCTGACATGTTCCTTGGTCATCCAGATATAAAATGGAAATATGAGATGTCATCCCACTCAAACCACAATGCTCAGGTCCAACTCGGATTTCCTGGACATCCAATTCACCATTGTGTAGAAACGATCTACCTTATGGTGTCACGACCCGACCCAACGGGGCTTGATCTGCGACTCCCCAATCTTGCCTTCGATAGGCTAGGTTATAACATCTAGCGTCGAGTAGGCTATCACGCAAAAGGGAGGCATTAGCCTAAGGTACATGTACACACGCACCCACATACACCTCCATGCAACAGTGCAGAGATATATAAAACTAAAAAGGAAATGCATGCATACATCTATCCCAAACAAGAGTGCAACAACAGTTCAAAAAGGGAAAAAAGGCCCACAAAAAGAAAACTAGAAAGGCGTTCAACCAGCTCGGTAGATGGGGTATGCTGCCAAAAGCACCACCGAAAAGCTCCTCGGCACTGCTCTGGTAAGACTCCACGGTCAGTCCCACTCACACAGCTCCGCTTGCTCTGGGTCCTCCAAGGACTTCATCGAAAGGCTTGAGGTCTGCACAAGACACAAACATGTGAGGGCAAAGCCCGTGTAGGTGTGAGTATTACAATACTCAGTAGGCACCACAAAAACCCAAAACAAAAGAGAGAAATTGAAAGGAAACATTCTGCTCATCCCAGCCAGAGGGAACCCAGATGATAGAGAAACTCTATATCGTGACAATCATTTGATAAACACAACTAGTCAGCTCAATCCATGTGTATTCTCATATATACACCATGAACATCTACTCAGGTATACACCCAAACATATACCATGAACATCCAGATATACTCAGTTCACGCACCAAGCCACATGAGGTACCGACCTCATCACCAGCAATAGTTCACAACTATGATCACTATCATCCCAGATGACACTCTTCTGAGAGATAAACTCCATTGGGTCCCACACAAACATCTCAGACGCTCACCTGAGAGATCACGCTCGTCGGACATTGTCACTGAGAAAAACAAGCTGAAACAACAAGAACAACAAACTCCTCATAAAGGGGATCAATTATAGGGTCCGCTAGGGGATACCAAAACCCACATCGGTATACAAGGAACTCACAGATAGGGGATCACTCCCAGGGTCCCCAGGGGTATATCACAACCCGATCTGGCGTTCGACAGAAACACATCACTCAGATAGAGGATTGTCACCCGTGTAAAGGTGGTCACGATGATATCGAAACCCTATCTGGTATAACTCGCGATGTAGAGGATCGAACCAATGATGCACAAACCCTATCGAAACCACATGCTAAGTAGGGGATCGTATAACCAATGATGCTACAACCCTACTATAAACCACATGCTGAGTAGCGGATGGTATAATCAACGATGGCGCAACCCTACTATGCATGGTCCACTATGTAGGGAATCATATTCCCAATGATTCTACAAACCCTACGAGGTTTACCTGCTAGATAGGGGATCACCGCTCGTGTATAAGTGGTCACAACGATACCAAGAACCCGATCTAGGGAAACAATGCTAGAGGATCCCACTTCGGGCCACTAGAGGGATGGCACAACTCTAACAGATCAAACATCCCATCGAGAGGATCACAAACCTATGTTAAGGTTGTGATGCCGCATGAACCCTCGTAGGAACGAACCAAGGGAGTACCCTCAACCACTTCTGGTCCAAACGTCGCTAACTCGAGCGACCCTCCAAAATTCCACACCACACACCTCCAAGGCCGATACGAAGGCCCCCATCGTTATCCATGTGGAAAAACACACATGATAGGCTGTTTACTCGCTCGAAATGGACATATGGTGAAAAAGGCACTATTCACTGTAGCTATCCCATGTGGGCCCACACTACGATCTAGAAACTCATCAAGTGGATCATACCACTTCTAACCCCTTGGAAAAACACAAGGGATCGACTAATCGTTCATCCCAAATTGACACCCGATGAAAAAGGTACTATTCACCAAAGCCACCTCAGGTGGGGCCCAAGCCTCAATCCCAGAACACATTGAACGGATCACACCATTGCGATTCTCTCAGAAAAACACACAGGATCAACTATTCATCCGCCAAAATTGGACTCCTGGTGAGAAGGTTGCGTTTCTCCGTAAACGCCCCAACCCGGCCTCATGTGGCCCGCACCCCAAACTCAGTCCCAACACCTGAAAAACAACAAGAAAAGTCCGTCGTACCATCAGGGCCTCAACGCCACTGATGGCACATCAATCAGACGCTCTGGGTAGAAGATACAACGACCCGAAGTCGAATAATAATAAAATAACATTATTTTATTCGACTGTTGTAGCACCCGGGCCACAATCCCGAAATCAAAACCTCCGAACCCACATTGAAAGGTTCACCTCGTCTCCAGGCTCACTTCTCCATAGACTGAACTCGATTCAGATTTCCAGGGAGCAAGATACGGGGGGTTTTAAAACCCCTGTATACTAAGAGAGGGTCGGACCGGCCCGCACCAGCCGACCCGGCCGCCGCTGCCGCCGACGGCTCTGGCCGGCGGACCGCTCTGCCAGAGCACGACATGCACGCACGTGGGGTCGACCCCCTCTGTGGGGTTGCCGCTTATTGGCGTCCGGACCGCCGCAGGGACGACAATCCATTTCCTCCACCGTGGTCTGCCGCTGTGGGCTGCCGCTGGCGGCAGACCTTCCGAGGGCCGCCGGAGGCACCCCGGGGTTCCAAACGTGCATCCAAAGGCATATGTGCGCCCCCAAGACCGGATCTACGCATCTGCAATCTCAAAACAGAGAAAACCAACCAAATTGGGATCCGGGATTTTAAAACTCAAAACGCCTACCTGTTGGAAGCTCGCCGAAGCTTCAGGTGCAGAACGACGCCCGCGACGCCCTGAAGCTCGATCCGCTGATGATCGTCACTGAAAACAGACATATGCGGCTTTATTTGGTGAAGAAATGGATGAGGGAGGGGGGTCGTATCCTCCTGCACGTACAAGGTGGGGGAGAAGGGGGTGTGGGATTTTTTTTTAATATAAGTCATCCTTTAACTCCGCCGGCCGATTCGCCTTTGACCCCGCACCCGATGCAGGAAAAGGTAAGACCACCCTTAGGGTAAACACGACATTCTGAACTCAACCGCGGTCTCAGAATTGCGATCTGAGACACTATTCAGAAGTTATTCGAGTCGATTCTCAAAAATAAACCTTTCCATTTATTGAAGAAAATTCCACTGGTGGCTTTTCTCACAGAAGGCCCGCGCCTGAAAAGTCTACACCCCGCCTAGGGTAAAAGCACGCTCTGGATGCAAATTTTCCCTCATATTCCCATTCTGAGCTACCATTTATGAGGAAACACAACCCCATAATGTGCATAGTATAAAAATACATAATATTTTTATAAAATTAATTCCAGGCACATCGGGCCCTGGAATCGCATGCCATCTTCGCACCTAGATCTGGACTTATCTATAGGATTATTCCAATATCTGACAGGGCCAAAAAACCAAGTAGTTAGATCCTACCCACCTTAGAACTTTTCATCCCTGAAAATACATAAGCACAAGGAATGAAAATAGGCTCTCAACTAGGTCTCCCATGCCAGCGAGTTTGCCAACAAACGCCCATGCCCGAACACATAAGTCAGAGGGACTCATCCACCACACCTCAACAATGTCCTCTTTGGGCGGCACTGACTTTCCCGAACGGTTTTGATCGCGCCACAAAAACGCATATTGGTGGTGGGGGAAGGATACCTCTTCCTCACGCATTCGAAGCACACCAAATAACACCCAAATAGGGTCTTACCAATGCCCTGAACAAAACTTGAGAAAGAAATGGAAAGGAAAGAGTACCGCTAAACAGTGTCGAAAAAACTACTGCATAAAGTAGAAAGGACACAAGGCGTACCTTTATCCATTAGTGGAGCTTATGGGTCAACAGCCTGTAGGGCTTTCAGCTGTCCAATCCCTCGTCCCCCACCTACCTGATCTTGGCGTGGACCACCTGGGGGTACGGGTGGTGGAAACTGATACCGCCTACCACCTCCTGCTGCAGCACCAGCTCCGTCGCCACGTCTACCGCCCTGCAGACCTCCTTTCTCGAGAGGCTGGCTCTGCCAAGGCGGTCTGTCGACCGACTCCCTCTCAGCAGCATGACAGGTCGGAAAATCTCTAGCAAGATGTCCTTGATTGTCCCAAGTGTAACACAGCCTCTCCTATGGTTGACCAAAAATGGCACGCGAGCCCTGTGATCCCTGAGCCTCAGATCCTCCATCCTAGGGTCGCCTCCTGAAACATCGGCCACATCCAGACCCTTTATTTTGCCGCTGGCTACCAAATGACGATCTGATTGATGAAGTATCATCTCTCGCATGCCCAGCACTAACATGCGGGATCTGCTTAGGCATAAATCTCTCCTCCACCAATGCTCTCTCCAATACTCTATCATAGGTGGGAAGACACAAGGAAACCTCACCTGATCGGATGTCCCTATGTAGGCCCATGCTCGAAGGTCCGAGCCCTAAAGAATGGGTCTCGAACCATATCTAGGGAGTAGAACGATAGGTCTGTAAACCTCATTGAGTACTCCGACATAGTCATACCCTCTTTTTGAAGCTTCAGAAGCTCCGGGACCCACACTGACCTCAGCATCACCGGATAGAACTCTTCCCTGAAGAGCTACTCAAACTCTGCCCATGTGGGCATCTCCTCTTCGTGGGACTGCGTCACCAAACTCCACCATTGCTTGGACGAACCATACAGAAGGCTTGCCACTAGGACCACCATCTTCTCTAGAGGTGTCCTCACTAGGAGGAAAACTCAGGTGACTACTTCGAGCCACTCATCAACTGCTTGGGGGTCTGGATCACCCCGGAACCTCAGAGGTCACTACCTCTTGAACTCGTACAGCGCACTCATCCTACACACAACCTCATTTTGCACTACCGGCACAACCATCTACTCAAAAGGTGGTGGCTCAACTGGTGGACCACCTGGAGGTGTAGCCTCAGAACCTGCGCCCTCTCCCACAACCTCTACACGGGGCAGATCGTCACCACAATCCTGTTGAGGAACTCTCACTGGCTGTCATTGTGGAGGCATCCTGAAATACAATCAAGACGCACCATGGTCAAAGAGTATATCTAGAGATCTGACTCAAGGAGGAAAAGAAAAAACCCAAAACCCAGTCCTATATGATGCATGTCCCATTATTTTTTTCCCTGCAACCAGTGTACGAACGTCCCGAGTCGAAATGAAGGTTGTCAGAATCCTGGTGAATGGATACGTCGACCACCACACAAACACTGGAGTCCCTTTCCTGAAAGCTGAATTCGAAACATCCTAACACTTCCGATATGTAACCCAAACCAAACACACAGCTAGACCAGCTACGTTCTGAGATCCCAAAGGTGGAACTTCCTCTCATACCACTTTGTCACGACCCGACCCAACGGGGATCGAGCCGCGACTCCCCAAGCCCGCCTCTGATAGGCCAGGGGCTAGCGTCTAGGGCCAAGTAGGCTACCACACCAAGGGAGGAATTAGACTAAGGTACCTGTACACACGCACCCACATACACCTCCATGAAAATGTGCAGAGATATATAAAACTGAAAAAAATGACTGCATACATCTATCCCAACCAGAGTAAAACAACAGTTCAAAAAGGGAAAAATAGGCCCACCAAAAGAAAACTACAAAGGCATCCAACCTACTCGATAGAAGGGGTACGCCCCCAAAAGTAGCATTGGAAAGCTCCTCGGCACTGCTCCGGTAAGACTCCACGGTCAGTCCCGCTCACTCAGATCCGCCTGCTCCGAGTCCTCCTAGGACTCTGTCGAAAGGCCTGAGGTCTGTACAAGACACAAACATGTGTGGGAAAAGCCCGTGCAGGGGTGAGTATAACAATACTCAGTAGGAACCCCAAAAACTCAAAACAAAAGAGAGCAACTGAAAGGCAACAGTCAGCTCATTCCAACCAGAGGGAACCCAGATGAGAGCGAAACTCCATCTCGTGACCATCCTCAGCTAAACACAACTAGTCAGCTCAATCCAGGTGTATACCCATACATACACCTTAAACATCTGCTCAGGTATACGCCCAAACATATACCATGAACATCCATATATACTTAGCCCACACACCAAGCCACATGAGGTACCGACCTCATCACCAGCAACAGTTCACAACCGAGAGAGCACACTCCATGATCACTATCATCCCAGACGACACTTGTTCGAGAGATACACTCTATCAGGTCCCACACAAACATCTCAGATTATCACCAGAGATATCACGCTCGTCAGATATCGTCACTGAGAAAACCAAGCTGAAACAGCAAGAACAACAAAATCCTCAGAAAGGGGATCACGCCTAGGGTCCTCTAAGAGATACTAAAACCCACACCGGTATACGAGGATCTCACAGATAGGGGATCACTCCCAGGGTCCGCTGGAGGATACCACAACCCGATATGGAATTCGATAGAAACACATCACTCAGATAGAGGATCGTCGCCCGTGTAAAGGTGGTCACGACAATACCGAAACCCTATCTGGTAGAACTCGCGATGTAGGGGATCGAACCGACGATGCACCAACCCTACCAAAACCACATGCTAAGTAGGGGATTATATAACCAACAATGCCACAACCCTACTATAAACCACATACTGAGTAGGGGATCATATAATCAACAATTCCATAACCCTACTATGCATGGACCACTACGTAGGGGATCATATTCCCAATGATGCCACAAACCCTACAGAGTTAACCTATTAGATAGGGGATGGAAGCCTATGTATAAGCGATCACAGCAATACCAAGAACCCGATCTAGGGAAACGATGCTAGAAGATCCCGCTCTGGTCCACCAGAGGGATGCCACAACTCTAACAGATCAAACATCCCATTGAGAGGATCACAAACCTATGCTAAGGTTTTGATGCCACGTGAACCCTCTTAGGAATGAACCAAGGGAGTACCCTCAACCACTGCGGGTCCAAACGTCGCTAAATCGAGCGACCCGCCACAACGCCACACCGCACACCTCCAAGCACGATACCAAGGACCTCATCGTGATCTACATGAAAAAATACGCAGGATAGGCTATTTACTCGCTCGAAACGGACAACCGGTAAAAAGGTACTATGCACCGTAGCTAGCCCGTGTGGGTCCCACACTATGATACCAAAACTCATTAAGCAGATCATTCCACTACGATCCCCTCAGAAAAACACACGGGATCGACTACTCAATCATCCCAAACGGACACCCGGTGAAAAAGATATTATTCACCGAAGCCAGCTCGGGTGGGCCCACGCCTCGATCCCAAAACACATTGAATGGATCACACCATTATGATTCTCTCAGAAAAACACACAGGGTAGACTATTCATCCTGCAAAATCGCACTCCTGGTGAGAAGGTTGCGTTTCTCCGTAAACGCCCAAACCCGACCTCATGGGGCCTGCACCCCAAACTCGGTCCCAATACTCGAAAACCAACAAGAAAAGTACACCATACCATCAGAGCCTCAACGCCACTGACGGCATGTCAATCGAACGCTCCGGGTAGAAGATACAACAGCCCGAAGTCGAATAATAATAAAATTACATTATTTTATTCGACGGTTCTAGAACCCGGGCAACAATACCAAACTTTGAAACCCATGAACCCACACCTAAGGGTTCTCCTCATTTCTAGGGTCGCATCTTCACAGACGACTCGCGATTCGGATCTCCAGGGAGCAAGATACGAGTGTTTTAAAACCCCCATATACCAAGAGAGGGCCGGACCGGCCCGCACCGGCCGTTCCGGTCGGCAGACCGTTACACCGCAGCATGGTGCGCATGCGGGTACTGCCTACCCCCTACGGGGAGTCTCTGCTGATTGATGGTCGGACCTCCGTAGGGGCGGCAATCCATTTCCTCTATCACAGCCCACCGCCGTCGGTGCCATTGCGCCGGTGTCGCGACGCCTGACCTTCCAAGGGCCGCTGGTGGTACCCCGGGGGTCCAAACGCGCACTTGAAGGCATCTGTGTGCCCCCTGGGACCGAATCTACGCATCTACAGGATCAAAACAGAGAAAACCCAACCAAATTGGCCTCCGAGATTTTAAAACTCAATACACCTACCTGTTGGCGGATTGCTGAAGCTTCGGGTGCAGAGCGACGCCCACGATGCCCTGAAGCTCGATCCGCTGACGATCAAGGCTGAAAATGGACGTCTGTTGCTCGATTTGGTGAAGAAATGGAGGGGGAGGGAGGTCTTCTCCTCCTGTGCATACAATGTGGGGGAGAAGGGATGGAGGATTTTTATTTATTTATTTTTTAAAATAAACCCTCCTTTAACTCCGCCGGCCAACTCGCCTTCGACCCCGCGCTTGATGCAGGAAAAGGTAAGGTCACACATAGGTTAAACACAACGTTATGAAATCAACCGCAGTCTTAGAATTGCAGTCCAAGACTTTGTTCAGAAGTTATTCGAGCCGACACTCATAAATAAACTTTTCCATTTATTGACAAAAACACCCCTGGTGGCTTTTCTCACAGCATGCCCGCACCCGCAAATTTTACACCCCACCTAGGGTAAACGACATGCTAGGGACACAACCATGCCCTCAGATTCCCGTTCTGAGCTACCATTTAGGAGAGAACACAACCCTTCCACGTGCGTAGTATAAAAATACTTAATCTTTTTATAAAATTAATTCCAGGCACACCGAGCCTCGGAATCGCACGCCATCTTTGTGACTAGCTCTGGACTTATCCATAAGAGTATTCCAAGGTCTGACATGGCCAAAACCCGATTCACTACATCTGGTGACATAAAACTCACCCTCTGGTGATGGAAATAAACAAAGGATTGAAAGGAGACTAACCAGTCCATTCCATGAATGACATCAAATCCTATCATCTCTAAGAAATAGAGATCCAAAATTAAGTGACATCCACCAACCTCAAGGGGGAACTCCTTAAACTGACACACACCTACTATAATTGTCCCTAACAAAGTGTCTAGAGTCATAACATAATCAGAGGAGAAAACATAGAGACCAAGTATCTATACAATGGGAACATATATAAAACTATGTGAAGCCACTGTATTAAAGAGTGCCGAAACTAAAACAGAGGTGACTAGAATAATATCTTTAACAGTAGAAGGTCTAGGATCCTTCTCCTGCTAGTTCTATTGCACTGTATTAGCTTGACATTTACTGCATCCCTGAGACACTACCTGGATACCCTGAGCTGATCCATCTTACTATACCTGAAATCCTGTGGTCTAGCTACCACGTACACAAGCACAACCTTGAACTAATTGTCTTGACGTATTCTAGTTCTCTTACTGGTGAGAAGCTGCCGACACTGCTCTTGAATGTGGAGTTAGTTCAGTACCTATCCCACTCGATGATGGTGGAAACACTCTATAGTAGCACTATAGATTGTCCATCTTTCCACAAGTTCAACACTTGATTGGGTCCATCGAACATTGCGGAATCATATTCCTAGCTCTACCACTTTGGTAACACCTCGCCTGGATACTGAAAGAAACATTCTGACTGCTTGTATCACCATGAGAAAACTCCATACTATGCTTCTTGCTTCCAGTTGAGACAGTACCAGATCTCATTGCCGAACCACCCCGGTTCGCACTTCATGCTTATCAAAGATTACACTCAGTAATCAGTGCCTAATTCATGATGGAATATATAGACATGAAAAGTAATTTTTTATTTTCAAACACTTCTGAAGGGAAGTGAGAACCCATGTCAGTACAAAAAACATATCATCAGACCACAAAAGAGATAGAATAACCATTTAAATCAAGTTTGAGACTTTTAGACGTATTACTCCTAAGTAGTTTCCAAAAAAATCCATTTACCTCTAAATAAAGATCGTCTTTGATGAGGTCCTAGAACAATAAAGTGAATTTGTACCATGTCTATATGAACTCCTCCTTGTTGACCTTCCTTGCATTAAATACTCTTGGAAAAATATGATATTGCTTGTCGATCCACTCCATCTGCACCTCACTAGTGGCCACTTGAAGTGCTCTCTCAGACATCTTATCACAATCATATTTCGAGGCGTTGAATGGAACCACATTATCCAACATCTATTCCTCAGAATGGATGATAACTCACCATATCTCCCCTCCGACCTTATGTTAAGGAGGAAATGAAGTCTCCTTCTCCAACTCCACAACTTCGATATGCAGTGGAATCTCCCCTAACTGAACCTCCAAACTCTCGAATACATCACCCAAAGGATTCACCAAAACATTTGAGTAATTATTCGCCTTAGAAAACTCCTTTCCATTCTCGAGATACATGGGGTCTCCGACTTGTTGGGAATACTCTCCTAACACCATCTCAACCTCTATTTTTTTGGTTCTACCACATTTTTTGGTAGACCGAGTCTCCATTGGCCTAGGGAGATATGAGTATTCTTTGCGACCCTTCAGTTTCTGTTTCTTAGAAACTATGTAGCCCCTCGGGTCCCTATTTTCTTTACTTCCCTTATTTCTCCTAAGGCTGTGTGGGACTTTTTTGATCCCTCTTATAACATCATCGTCTGATATTTTTCCTTCTCCTTCAAAATCTGATTCTGATGGGAAAAAAGAGTTGCATTCAGATCCTCCATCAGAACTCAAAGCCTCAATGTAGTTGTTTAAATTGATAAGGGCCAGAGGTTTCCTCAGATTAGAACCCTGGTTGGGACTTAACATCCTGCTTGCTCCAAGTGTAGGCACCTCTTCCTTAGAACCATATATAGAGATTCCATCGCCATTACTTGGGCACACTGCACTAGGCTGAGCAGACCCCTGGTTGCACATAGTTGCAGTACCCCCATGAACCTCATGGACTGGGGAGCCACCACCATTAGAAATCATAGCCACTACATATGAAAGGAGAGAAGAATTCCTCCACTGAGGTCCCTCGGTCTCCTCCCTTGCCACTGAATTAACTCCCAAGTCATGCCTCAAATGCTTGAAAATATCAGCAACCTTAGTCTCTGAAAGAATGTCCCTATCCTCCTTTCAGATGGAAGGAGAAATCCTAACCTCACTGGATCCCGGATCCACCATCTCTATGTTAGTGGCAGCTGAAACTACCTTTCCACTCTCCAACCTGACCTATAGAGGGAGTACTTTACCTGAGAAGTTTGAGGGAAGGTCCACCTAAAAGAAGCCTATCGATCCTTGCCTACAACTGATGTCTTCATTCCCAAGACGTTTGCAGGACAAAAAAAGTGAAGCCATGATTCATAGTAAACCAGTTGGAACCACTACAGTTCACCTTCAATATCAATTCCAACAATGTTCTTCGGTTTCTTGTAAATGTCATCTTCGATAAAAATCTTGGGAGAAATCAGGTGGCAGACTACTCGGGTGCATTGGTCCGAGCAGAAAAATCGCCCCAACAGATTACCAACTAAATGAAGGATTTCTGAGTTATTAAATGGTAAGGGAAGACCAGGAAGCATAATCCAAATCTTTGTGGTAGGAGGACCATGCTTCAAGTGATAATTAAAAGACCACCGAAAGAGGGAAAACCAAAAACCTGTGATTACACACAGAGCATTCACCCAGGTTGAAATTAGATCATCTTACGACGATAAACAAACCATGAAATGTTTGAAATCCAAGAGCCCTACGATTGTGAATTCTATCAACTTCCAGGTATTAGTTATGAATCTGTCGAAGACGTCAATAGTAAGTTTTCTCTTTCCGAAACGAGTGACCAGTGAAAGACCCTCCATCTTAGAGGCCTTCGTGAACTCCAGGGATGAAATCAGAACCGTGGGAACCCCATCCACACATGACTGAACTTTAGGGAAAACCTCAATGGAGGGGAAGCTAGAGAGAGAATAAGGATCAATAAAAGGAGAAAAGGGAGGAGGTAGAGTAGGCGTTGGAAGAGGGGGATAACCCGCCTCCCCCCCCGGCTGAATAGGGTCGAGGAGGGGAACCGAAGATGAATCCATTTCCTAGATCATCCGATGATGGGTTATATAGAAAGAAACCTGAAAATGTTCACTCGATATCGAATTTTTTACCTGATACCATCCTTAAATCACCTAGCCCTCGATGTCTCATTACCCATCAGAATAAGTTAGAATCTCTAAAGCTTAGTGAAAAGGGAAAAGTAATCCATCACTGATATAGAGCCCTACTCTAGATGCATGAACCTCCGGGCTCTATCGGCCCTTAGAGTCTTGGGTAAATATTATTCATAGAATACTGTCTAAAAATAACTCTATGCCATACACCAATGATGCTCTGTCTGTGTGATAACATCCCATAACCTCTTGGCTGAATCACGCAACATATAAGTTGTGAATTGGAACCTCTTCTCAAGAGGCATCTCCAAATGCTCAAAGATCATAAGCATGGACTCCAACCATGAATCTTCATCCTATGGTCCAACATCCGCTAAAAATGTAGGCAGATGCTGCAGCTAGAATAATATTTTCTTTTTTACCATAGACCCGGCAAGCTGAGGTACTCCCTGGATGGTCTACATAAGCCTCATGAAGCCTTCACAGAACTATGCAGTCGCACCTGTGTTAGGTATAATAGCTGGTACCGTGACTGTAAAATTTTGAGGATCCACTAGTATCCTATGGCCTACCACCTCTAAGGTGTGATCATCACTACTCTCTTGGTGCACAACTGGAGGTTGTCGTGGTTTCATTTATATGTAAATTACAGTACATACACCTCAGTATAAGCTTATTCATCAAGGTTCATAGTTCAAGAGTGCAAGAACTAAATAGAAGAAGAAAAGCTTCAAGATTTCACAAAAGTTTGGTACATGACATTTATAACCTAAACACAAAGTATACACTTAAGCCCTTACATGGTCGTGTACTCTTGACGGCCTGGGCATGTAAACACCCCAGGTATATGGCGTGTAGGGAATATACATAGTATATCCCCTTAAACACTTACATGGGAATGTAAATCCATATTTCTTGGTTGTGTAAAATTACTAGATACACGACATGTCAAGATGACACATGACGTGTACTCAAGCCTTCCCTCTCGGACATGTACTGTTACATGTACATAGCCACATGGGTCTACCTATGTAAAACAACACGGGGTGTACTTAAGGTACACAGTGTGTCCTGATCAAAATTCAACCACCCGTGTTCTCTATCAAATGGAGAAACACACGGTCTAAACCCACACAGTGTGTACTATGAGTACACATAATGTACTTAATAAGTTATTTTCTTCCTAAATAGAAAAACGCATGGCATGTGTTCATAGGACCACACATTGTGTTTTCTATGTTTTCAGATAGTAAGTCTCAGAAACTTCCCTGAAACCACTATTTTTACATAATAATGAAATAGTGTGCCAAATACTGATCTATGGGGGCCCATAATCCCCACGAATCAATGCTTGTAATCCACATATAGCACATAAAAACATAATTTATATCCCATGGATGAAACATGATCCAAAACATTCCGATTCAAGAGGGACCATACATGTTAGGGGCCAAATTTTTGCATCCATCCAATTCAATCATAACATGTACCAATACACCTATCACAATAGTAAGCATATCTATCACAAAATCTATCACAACAACATGCAATCAGTAATGATCTCTAAATGGCATGGCAATAATCCAGGGCATGTGATTTCTAACAAGTGCCTATATGATGCTTGAAATGGAATAACCTCATCCCATTAGGTTGAAACAAAATATAAACACAATGATATCAATAATAAAAGGACAAAACTAGTGCGTCACCCAATGGTGAAATCTAATCAACTGTAATAACTCAAAATCCAAATGTTACAATTTCATTTGAGGTAATTTGGATTTTCCCTGTACACAAGGTAGCAACTTCTGGGCACAACTAATTACAAAATTCAATTTCTTTCCTATAACTTTATAATGTATCTAAACAGTAAGTAAAACTAGAATAGAAAACTCTTATGATACCACTTTGTAACATCTAGGATCCAGGTTCCACTCAACTGGTTCCCCATACCTGATTGGACACATGGAATTAAATGTATTTCCCCAAATGTCATAGGTTTCCAACTAGTAGTGAGGGCCTAGGGTGTGATAGTGGGGAAACAATTCCCTCACTGTAATAGTATAACATAATGAAATAATCATATACAATATCAGAATTAGTAAATAACATACAACTGAAATAAACAATAGAAGACTAATAAGATAAATAACCAAACATAATTCAATACAAAAGATGATGCAACATGCCACATGTTCTAGGAAAGAATCCCAACAAGTACACTGTATTAATACACATTATATGTCTCAAAAGAAAAAAAGAAACAAAGGAAACTAATAAGCATCTCAAGCCTCGGCTAGGTCCCATGCTATCCAACTCCTAAGCATCACATCAAGTACCTGTAGAAGGGAGCTTTCCATGATCAAAAACTGCAATCATATAATCTATTTGGGCCCAAAACATGACCCAAACAGGGTGTGAGACTAAATCCTAGTAGGAAATTACCAAAGATCAGTGCCAATTTGTCAGTAAATATATGAAACAAGCAGTGTACAATAGGGAAAGTAGTAAACTAGGAAGTACTCAAAAGTAAACAATCATACAACACTGGTTTCCATTTTCATTCATTACATTCATTAATCAATTCAATCACATTGAATTTTATAAGACTCAAGATCCGTCTTAATCCCATCAATCCCCTATATAAATTAAGACAAAAAAAAACCTCATAAGGCTATCTAAACAAGTCATGTGAAGACCGACTCCAAGCTTGTGATTTGGCTTGGTAGACACGTCATAAGTTATTCTATTTCAACAATCAATTCAACATATATCCCACAGGCATAGAAAAATTACACCCATAGTCATAACCTATTATCACTCGCAGGCATAAAAAATCCCTACCCATAGGCATACAAATCCTCGCTCGTAGACATAACAAATCCTTACCCACAGGCATAGAAATCAATATAGTCGAACCCGGTATATCAACATTTCAACATAAAATATAACAAATGTAAATTATACAATTATATGGTTGGAATAATGATAACTCACATGGTAATCATACAAAACAATAAACAATTGAATTAATCTATCACAAGGGTTAAAACATTAAACAAATCATGTGGGCACAGTTCACATAACAAGCATCACAAGAAAATTAAACTATTACATGAATTTAGCAATATCTCACGTGGTAAATTCATATAATGCACAATACATTTTTAATAACCCAATAATGAGAATTCAAGTCAATCCTCATAGGAATTCTCAACCAAACAACCATTCAAGGGAAACACACCCATGGGGTGGCCCTAAATCAAGGGTCACAAACCTAAACATGCTTTCAATCATAAAATTAATTACCTAATCCTCAGTAGGAAATAACAAAGTTCATTATTAAATCAAGAGACACCCTAAAAGTGGGCGCAAAACATTTTGGCATATATAAACATCCTGATAATTCATGAAGGGCACAAGATCACCTACCTCGTACTCGTACGACTCTCCTCATCTACCATCGGGCTCTAATTTGTCCTGTAATGGAGTTGATCTAAAAAATGCGTATAGAATCTAAAACTTACAGAACTATATGGAGAGAAGAAATCAGGAATAAAGGATCAATAAAAATAAATAGATCACCAAGGGTAATCCAACACATCTGACGATGTTCGAATCGGAGATAGAACGACAAAACGGGAGGCAAAATCCTATTCAAATTATCTTGGGCACACTAATCATCGAACGAGGTTCATTTCTGTCCGTCTGGAAAAAAAATACTGCCTGACTTAATAATTAAAAAAAGTACATGACATGTTTTGGAGACTACATTCTGTTTCTGTAAATCTCTTGTCCTGACCATCACATGGTCGTGTACTGGGATTACATGGAATGTAGCCTTCCCTAAACGGTGTGTACATAAAATTACATAGTGTGTAGTCCCCAGTCACATCACATAACAGGCCTATAGCCAGTCCTTAACCTATTTCCCCTCATTTTCTTAAGTATAAACTAAAAAGGAAGTATTTTTACCTCAAAGGAAGAACTAGGATCTTACACGATTTATCAATTTAAAACATTAAACAAGGTGTCACACACACACACACCCAAGTGAAACACAACACAAGGCACATGGGTAATTTCGGCCATTTAGGATGACACACCCAAAGGGGTGGCCATAGACAAGGTGAACGCCCATGGAAGAGTGTTTTTGTTTTTTAGGGTTTCTACAAATATAGAAAAACATTACAATTAATTTAGTATGCAAGAGAGAAGCTTCTTCAGAAGGATCTGGTGAGTGACACAATAGTGAGACATGTAAAATTAAATGAGAATATAATAAAAAGACTATACACCCTGCCTCTACATCATAGTAATCCACACATCTGATAACAATCCTTGATTCAACCTAAAATGGGATAAATCAAAAGATTTTTCAAAACCTTGAAAATAGGGAAAAAGTTTATCGCACCAAAATACTACAAAATATGAAAGAGAAACCATGGAATAAAGGAGTGGGGATGATAAAGCTTACCAAGACAAGTCTATATCTTCTAATGGTGATGGAAACAGATTAGAGATGAAGGAGAAAAATTAAAACCCCATGGAGGTGGGGAAGAAGGTTTGTGCACCTAGAGGGAGGATAAAATTGGCTTGAAATAAGGGTTAGCAAGAGATATAAGATTAAAATATTAATGAAGGGGAAAAGGAAAAATCTCCCCCATTTTAAACCATGCATAGTTTGGCATCATGGTTTGGCCAAAATGTATGCCAACTGTGTACAAGGTTCTACTACTTAGGGCACATCGCATGGTTAGGTGCACAGTTTGACTAACTGTGCACAAACCATATGAAATCTCATTGTAACCAATTGCATACTACCTACATAGCTATGTGCCCAGGGTCACACAGTTTCAGAAAAAATGTGTGACCTAGCCTATTTCCTCCTTTTAAGTGCTTCAGTCTCCAATAAAGCTCAAGACGCACCAAGACCTCAATTAACCTCTTATGCATCAATTTTAGACTGTTTTCAGGTATTTAAACAAAAAATTAAATAGCCCGTACATTTGGATAAACATAGGATGTTAAATAAGTTATAAATGTTGGAATGAATATAGGGAAAACAAGAATGTAGCTAGTGACTGGGATAATAATGCATTTTATGGATCATCTGATCTGATTACATGTGTGGAAAATGAAGAAGACCGCATCGAGGATGTGATTACAAGTGTGAATGATGATAAAGATCATATTGAGGAAATGAAAATGATAGTTGAATATGAACTCCATGATTGTCTAAAATTATTTGATAAGTTAAAGAGCTATGAAAAGATGCAAATGTATGCTGGTTGCACTAAATATATGACATTATCAGCCTTACTGAAGTTGTACAATTTAAAAGCTAGAAATGAATGGAGTGACACCTGTTTTACTGAACTACATTCTCTCTTGAATGATACACCCCCATAAGATAATGAGCTCCATAACTGAACATATGATGCTAAAATAATTCTACATTCGATGAGTATGATCTATAAAAGAATACATGAGTGTTCAAATGACTTTATAATATTCTCAAGGACTAAAAATCACTTAAATAATGTCCAAAGTATTGTGCTTCTTGATTCAATAAATATGAATTAGGTCCTATGAAATTTGTATGGTACATTCCAATCATTTCAAGGTTTAAGTACCCATATATAAGTGAGAATATTTCATTGAAATTGACATGGTATGATGATAAATGAAATAAATATGGGAAAATTCATCACTTGGAAGACTCTCTTCAGTGGAAGAGAATTGATCATGAGTATCTTGAATTTGAAAATAAGTAGAGAAACCATTATCTTGTGTTATCTATAAATGGAGTGAATCCTTTTAGTTTTCAAAGTAGAAATCAAGGTACATGGATGGTTATGTTAGTAAATTATAACTTCACACTATGGTTATGCATGAAATGAAAATATATTATGTTATCTATGCTTATATCTGTACCAAAACAACTAGGTAATAATATTGGTGTTTATTTCTCTCTATTGATAAAAGATTTGAAATTATTGTGAGATTCAGATGTTATGTTGTATGATGCTTATAGAAATGAATATTTCACATTTAGATACATGTATTATGGGATTATAAGTTAATTTCCTACTTATGGAAATTAGTTAGGATATAAAATTAAAGGAACTCAAGGAAGTCCCATTTGCGAACAAGGTATGCAGTCGGTTAGGCTGAAACGTTCATCGAAGACTGTGTTTTAGGAAATCACATATTTCTACCCCAATGACATAAGTACTGATCTAGGATGACATCATTTGATAGAATTTCATAAGAACATACATCATCATCTCCACTAACAGGTGATCAAATATTTAAGAAAGTAAAAGTTATGGACCTTACTTTTGGTAAACCTTTTTTTGAAAAACCTTATGAAAAAGGGTTCAAAAAAGAGATATTTTTTTTTGAATTACCATACTAGAATTATCTATACATAATACATTTTCATGATGTTATGCATTTTGAGAAAAATTTATGTGATAGTGTCATTGAAAAATTACTAAATGCACCAGACAAAAAAAAGATTAAATTAAGGGTAGGTTGGATATGATTGAAATGGGAATACAGGGAGAGTTGGTGCTAGTGAAGGGTGAAAAAAGAAATTTTCTTCCTTCAACTGCTTACACTCTTTCCTGGTAGGATATATATATGTTTCACAACTTATTGAATAATGTAAAGGTTCTAGAGGGGTATACATCAAATATCAATAATATCGTGTCAATGACTGATTTAAAGTTAAAGGGTCTAAAATCACATGATTTTCATGTTTTGATGTAGGATCCAATTCCTGTAGCTTTATGTTACATCTTCTTTTTCCAAGAATTTCTATCATACAATAACAATATCTACTTGTTTTTCAATGCTATATGCAACTAAGTTATAGTCTTGACAAAATTTCCAACTCTGGAAAAGTAAATTTCCATCATATTATATGTATTAGAAATGTTATTCCCACCAACATTCTTTGATATAATGGTTCACTTGATGTTTCACTTGGTGAGAGATATTTGACTATGTGGTCCTATACATTATAGATGGATATACCCCTTTGAACGTTATACGAAGATTTTGAATGGGTATGTCAAAAATCAAAGTCAGCTAGAGGTCTGTATTGTAGAGCAATATATTTTTGAGGAATTCATTGAATTCTGTACTGAATACTTGTTTGATGTGGAAAAAATTAATCTACCAAAATCTCAACACACTAGGTGGATTGTGGGTTGAGGGATTTCTAGAAGATATGTTGTCACAATTAATATTATAGATCTGGAGTAGGACCACCTTAATGTTTTTCACAATAGTTTACAGGTTTCCCCATATGTTGAAACCCACAAAGAAATTATTAGGCATTTGAATCCAACAAAGGGTGAAATTTAGATATCAAATAAACATAATAAAAAATTTATAAGATGGTTTCAAGACCATATTTTTAAGGATTCCTATGAAAATCTTGATTCAATTTCAAAACAACTTTGATGGCTAGCCAGAGGACCAAGTGTTCAAATATTATCTTACAATAGTTATATAATTAATGGTTATATGTTATATATAGATGAACATTATGAAGGAAGTACCATAAAAAATAGTGGAGTAACACTTTTGGATGAAGCAATGCATGTTTCTGGTACTAAGGACAAAAATCCAATTTATGTGAATATATCATACATTGTAATCATAAAACAAATATAGGAGTTGGATTATACAACATTACAAGTGCTGATTGTTCAATGCAAGTGGGTTGATAACATGAGTGCTATTAAAATAGATGAATTAGGATTCATGAAATTGAATTACGGTAAGGGTACAATGGTGAACCATTTATAATTCAATAATAATAAGTATAAGTATTTTTTATTTTAAATCCCACAAATCAAAAGTGGTCAATTGTTCTGTTATCAACCAAAACATAAGAAGTGTCAGATTAAAATTCAACTGAGGATGACCCTTTTATTGGGACTTCACAATCACTTTGCAACGGTCCCAATATAGATGAGGTTTTTTATGTCATAGGAGACCAAAATGAAGGGATTTGGATAATCAATAGAGGGGTAAAATCCCTTAACCCATTAAAAAACAAAGATTTTAATAATTAGGTTATATATATTTTTAGTGTACATTGTGTTACATCATGTTATTATTTGTTCACTGCTGCATTTATTTAATCTAAATTAGATGCTATCCCACTTCAATAGATAAAAACTTATGCATGTGCTAATGCTTCCAATCCTGGGGAACAAAGAGTTTCTCACCCTTATTTTCCTCCCAGTGAAAAGGAACAACAACCTTCTTCACATGCCGATTCTAAAAATCCAGAGGAAAAACATATTGATGATGTTGAATATGAAGAAAGGGTACACAGAGAAAAAGTGATGTTGTAGAAAAAACAGAAGTGGAATAACATGATGTTGTTGGCCAAGATTATTAAGGAAAAGATAGAATGAATCAAATTCGAGGTCGAATGGAATGTCTGCAGTCACCCTATTAACCCCATCAAGGCTATGTTTAGTAGTTACATTGTGCTCATAACTCGACAATGCATGATGATTAATGTAGATTCATGAAACCATGTTATACCCATGCTTAAAGAGATTATTTGGGAATAGATTGTGGTAACATTATGATATCCTTTCTTTATTTTACTAAAAAATAAAATAATGAAACATTGACTTACTTTTAATCATCTTGTGCAGAGTGCATTTATAGTAGACTAATCTCATAATAAATATGTATTAATTATTTTTAGAAGGATTCACAAAGAATTTCTCACAATTCTAATGATATTTCATCTTAAAGATGATAAAGGAAAAATAAACCCACACCTACTGCTTTTGTATGCACACATGATAATCCAAGCACCATGGGATGCGTTTATTGGCCGTCGTGTGGAGATATTTTTTCAGGTAAATTGTGGTTGATAATACATTGTTTAAAAATACATATATTCATCACTTTGATTGATTATTTTTTATACATGAAATAAAAATTCAGTTCTAAAAATAAGGAATGGGTAGAAAAACCAGCATACTCCTCCCGTAAATAAAGTATGAGGATGATTTACTTAAAAAATGGTTAAGTATTTTAAATCTACTGTAATACTTTTATGTGACTCAAACAAACAACATAATTATGTTCTTCTGATTATATGTATATTGATGAATCCAAATACAAAACCACTTCCATAACATGTCATGTTCTATGGTAGGAGGCATGTGTAAATAAATATGGGATATTAATAGATGAAAAAACACAAAATGTGTGGGAAAAATGTGTAATTATGACATAATAAAAATGTGTTTTTCTTTAAATCACTATTACATAACAATGATTGCTTATTTTCCTATATTTTATATCTAACATAGAAAAAGGAATTATCAACACCTGAAATGAATGAACACCTACTATTGGTGGCCTTGAAGCGGCCAGAACAATATGGTCATGTTAGAGGTGTAGTTTTTAGGGTGACACCCCAAACATATTTTGAGAAATAAACAACATGAGGATAAAGATAAAGAAATGAAAGAGATGAACTAAATATTATATTACCTTGAATAAAATTTTTATTGGAAACATGAGTTTCTAGAAAATAGTATCAGGGGAAGCAAAGAGAAGAAATGACTCAAGAACAACCATTGCAAGAATATCCACCCCCACCCCCATCAGTTTCGAGGCGAGCCATTACCCTAAAAAATATGTCTTAGATGAGGTAATCAATATTCTAATAATTGTTTCTATGAAATGTGAATCAAATAGACACTGATACATTTATTATTCATATATTTTACAAGGTGAAAATGAACATTATTTATATCTATCAACACCCACCCATCACTTTGTTGTGACAGATATGGTGTTCACTATCCAAGAAGTCATTGTACACAAAAAACCACTTCCAACAGGTTATGTGAGAGTGGCGATTAGCATATCTCATGAACCGAGCAACGAGTTATCTATTAAACTTGATGAAACAAATATCCATATAGTCGACCAAGCTATTGAAACATTCATAGCATGGCCATCAGATCTTGTAAAAAAAATGTTGATAAGGATGTATTCATTTACCATTTATTTTTCATGCTAAAACTTTAACAATTAATTAAAAAAGTTCTGAACTGATGAATGTTAATATAAATAGACAAATGAAAGGGGGTTAAATGAAAGTTTGAATCAAAACCATCTAAAGGATAAACCAACTCATCAAAAAAATCGTTAAAAATCACCTTTACCCTCCTCGTTCAATATCCTCATTTACTAACATCGAAGGTTCATGAAGACACAAAGTTTCAAAGTGGTAGTAATCACATAGTTGATTTTTAAGAACAAATATATAGAGAGGACATTACAGAAAAAATTCCTCTTGAGAATGTAAATGAAATCTCCAACTATGAATGACTAGGAGTCTCAGTTTTAAATGTCCACATAGGTCTGTTTTCACGATTTGTTTTCCCAATAGCTGATATACTATGTTAATTATGACTAAATAAATTTCATATTTCTTTGTAGGAATATATATCAATATAAATTTAATAGATTAACCCATGAACATAAATTTGAACTCATTTTTCCTCACATCACTTCTACAGAATAAACAGAAATAGAAAAAAAAAGAATGAAATAATGGAGAAACTGGATAAATCATTTGAAAGAAAACTTATGGATAACAATATATTATTAATACCAATGATGTAGGGGTAAAACTCTAAAATTTAATCATATCAAACATATTTTCATTTATTTAATTTATTATTCCTTTTTGTATTTTTAGTCAACATTGGATGATCATTATGGTCAATTTAGATACTCTAAATATTTATTTCCCAGATTCATTGCATGGATACCCAATAAACCGACCTTACATGATGATTTTTTTAATTTTTAATACACTACATCCAACATTTTAGAATTAAGATTCAAGTTATATATTTTATATTATGTTTTAATTATACTTCTGTTTTGATAAGGAGGTATATAAATATCATGAAAATGATGGCATGAGGATAGTCCATGCGCACAAGGAGCCTAACAAGTTTTGAAAGTGGAAAAATATCAGGGTACATATAATAATATTTCACTTTCCAAACACATATAAATAAAAATTACTTATTTTTATCAATGTTTCTATAGTATTTGAAATAAACAAATGGGAAAAATTGTGTTTATTATGTTTGAAAATTTTTGAGAGAGATCATATTCCATCAACAAACTAGCATCCCCAAAGAGGTATTTTTGAAGATAATTACTATTTCATTTAAAATATTTACTAATTATATTTAAATTTATATTTTTCTAGTACTACTATGAATTTAAAAAATTCTTGTATTCAAAAGATGACAAATATTTGTTTAGAAATGAATAGGTAGCATACCTGATGGCCGAATGTACACATATATCATGATGATGTGACTTCCATAGAATAAATGAATTGTTTCATATTTATGTATAATTAATTTATTTTTAGTATTACTCACGTAAAAATTATTTTCTTATATAGGTGTATTCTTTTGTTTGAGTTGGGGTGGTTTGTTCGATGCTTCTCATGCTCGTGAGAGATTGGACATCGAGACTATAAATGAGATAACCAAAAAAATGGAATTAGTTAAGAATGTATACAACCATCATGAAAAGGTGAATTCATATTAATTATTTAATTAGTTTTTACATAATTTTATCTACTATTTTAAGTCAACTTCCTTATCATTTTTATATAATACTTATTTATTTTTCTTTATAGAACTTTTAAGAAGTCATATTTTTTTCAACTATCTACAACAAGACACAAAAGAGATAAAACATTCCTTTATTCAAATTTTACCCTGATTTGCATTACCTTTCTTTGTCGAACTTCCTACACTGCATATTGAGTCGATGTTATTAGTCGAAAAACCATTCTCATTTTTGAAAACCAAAAGAGTAGAGGAATTTTTTTCAACTAAGAACATCGACTCAATATACAGTATTGGCAATTTGAAAAATAAATAAAATGGGATGGTGTGACCGGTATGACTCCATGTGCATATTTTTATTTAAAATTGAAATTAATTTTATTAAAAAATACAATTGACATATTAAAAACCCATCAAACACATTCAGATTGTTTTGATAATTTATAAAAACAATTCATAAGTCATTTGTGACGTGTAGTAATCTACCACACCTCAATTTGATGCATGGTGTGACCGATGTAACTCCAAGGGTGTATTTTTATTTAAAATTGACCTTAATTTTAGTGAAAATAACATGTGACATACTCAAAATTAAGAAAACTTTTTTTTATTGTTTTGATAATTTTTGAAAATGATCCAGAAGTCATTTTTGATGTGTAGGAATCAACCACAGCTCAATCCGATGCACGATGTGACTGGTATGACTCCAAGTGTACCTTTTTATTTAAAATTGACATTAGTTTTAGTATAAATAATAAGTGAAATAATAAAAACTTATAAAACTCATTTGTATTTTTTTGATACATTAGTAAAATGATCCATAAGTCATTTGTGAGATGTAGAAATCAATCGAACCTCAATCCAATGCATGGTGTGACTAGTATGAATTAAAGTGCGTATTTTTATTTAAAATTAACATTAATTTTAGGAAAAAGATTAAGTGACAAACTAAAAACCAAGAAAATGAATTTCTATTTCTTTAATACTTTAATAAAATAATTAATAAGTCATTCATGACATATAGGAATTAACTATACCACAATCTGATGCACGGTGCAATTGATATGACTCAAAGTGTTCGTTATTAGTTTAAAATTTCCATTTTAGTTCAAAACTTATTTCACTCACTAAAATACAAAAAAATACACTATATTTATGTTGTTTATTTATGAAAATGATTCATAAGTCAGTTGTGACATGAAGGATGTAGTCTCACATCAAATTGACATACAATACGACCGATATGACTCAAAGTGCATGTTTCTAGTTTCAAATGACATTTTCATAAAACACACAAGTGACATAATAAAAACCAATAAAACACATTAATATTTTATAGATACTTTATTAAAATGATAAATAAGTCATTTTAGATATGTAGGAATCATATTCACATTAATTCGACGCACAATGTGACCGATATAATTCCAAGTGTGTCTATTTATTAAAAA
Organism: Viscum album; assembly: GCA_963277665.1. Taxonomy (NCBI): domain Eukaryota; kingdom Viridiplantae; phylum Streptophyta; class Magnoliopsida; order Santalales; family Viscaceae; genus Viscum; species Viscum album. Next base: position 1,075,533,512 of record OY728145.1, on the reverse strand, counting down.
TTGACATTAATTTTAGTAGAAAAAACAAATGAAATACTGAAAAGCAAGAAAAAACATTCATATTGTTTTTATACAATAGTTAAACGATCCATAAGTCATTTTTGACATGTAAGAATCAACCGCACCTCAATATGATGCACGGTGTGACAGGTATAACTCAAAGAGTGTCTTTTTATTTAAATTTGACATTAATTTTAGTAAAAAGAACATTTGACTTATTGAAAACCGAGAAAACATATTCATATTATTTTTCTAATTTATTAAAATGATCCATAAGAAATTTTGACATATAGGAATAAACCGCACCTCAAACCGATGCATGGTGTGACTGATATGACTCCAAGTGTATATTTTTATTTAAAATTGACATTAATTTTAGTAAAAAGAAATATTTACATAATAAAAACCAATAAACACATTCAAATTGTTTTGATACATTATTAAAATGGCCCATGAGTCATTTTTGACATGTGAGAATCAACCAAACCTAAATCTAACACACGGTGTGACCGGCATGAGTCAAAGTGTCCGTTATCAGTTTAAAATTGACATTTTTGTTCAAAACGTGTGTCACTCACTGAAAACCAAGAAAATTCAATCTGATTGTCTTTATAATTTAGTAAAGTGATTAATATGTCATTTTTTATGTGTAAGAATTATTCACATATCAAAACGATGCACAATGTGACCGATATGACTCAGAGTGTTTGTTTCCAGTTTCAAATGTCATTTTAATAAAAGACATAAGTGACATATGCAAATCCAATAAAACACATTACGAATGTTTTTATACTTTATTAAAATGATCCATAATTCATTTTTGATGTGTATAAATTATCTTATCCTCAATATGACACACAGTGTGACCGGTGTAATTCCAAGTGTCTATATATTTAAAATTGACATTAAGTTTAGTAAATAGAATAAGTGACACACTGAAAACCAATTAACCTCATTATGATTGTTTTGATTCTTTATGATAATGATTCATAAGTCATTTTTAATGTGTAGTAATCAATCAAACCACAATCTGATTCATGGTGTGGCTGGTATGACTCTAAGTTTGTATTTTATATAAATTTGACATTAATTTTAGTAAAAAGAACAAGTGACATTCTTAAAACTGAGAAAACACATTATGATTGTTTTTATACTTCTAAAAAATGATTCATAAGTAATTTTTTATGTTTATGAATAAACTGAACCTCAATATTATGCACAGTGTGACTGATATGACTCAAAATGTTTTCTATTAGTTTAAAATTGACATTTTAATTCAAAACATGTCACTCACTAAAAACCAAGAAAAATCACTCTGAATGTCTTGATAATTTTGGAAAACAATTCATAAGTTAGTTGTGTCATGTAAGAAGCATTATCACATCAAATTGACACATGATGTGATTGATATGACTCAAAGTGCATGTTTCCTGTTTCAAATGACAGTTTAATAAAAAACACAAGTAACATACTCAAAACTGAGCAAACACATTCAGATTGTTATGATACTTTAGTAACATGATCCATATGTGATTTTTGATGTCTAAGAATTATCCTCACCACAATATGGAACATGGTGTGACTGGAATAATTCAATGTGTGTCTATTTATTTAAAATTGACATTAATTTTAGTAAAACGAACATGTGTGCAAATACATTCAGATTGTTTTAATAATTTATGAAAATTATCTATAAGTCATTTTTGACATGTAGGAATCATCCTCACATCAATATGATGCATAATGTGACTGGTATAACTCCAAGTGTGTCTTTTTATTTAAAATCGACATTAATTTTATAAAAAGAACAAGTGACATACTGAAAAATGAGAAAATGTATTCCAATTATTTTGATAATTTAGGAAAATTATCCCTAAGACATTTTTGACATGTTGGAATCAATAATGCCTCAATTTGATCCACAATGTGACCGATATGACTCAAAGTGTGTCTTTTTATTTATAATTGACATTAATTTTAGTAAAAAGAACAAGTGACATAATGAAAACCAATCAAACACATTCAGATTGTTTTCATACTGTAGGAAAATAACCCATGAGTCATTTTTTATTTGTAACAATCAATCACACATCAATCCAACATATAGTGTGACTGGTATAGATAAAAGTGTATGTTATTTGTTAAAAATTGACATTTTAGTTCAAAACATGTGTCACTCACTGAAAACCAAAAAAACACTCTAATTGTCTTAATAATTTATGAAAGTGATTCATAAGTCATTTCTGACATGTAAAAAGTAGTATCACATAAAACCAAAAAAAGATGTGACTGATATGACTCAAAATCCATGTTTCTATTTTAAAAGGGAATTTTTGTAAAAAACACAAGTGCCAAACTGAAAATCAATAAAATACATTGGGGTTGTTTTGAAACATTATAAAAATGACCCATAAGTAATTTTTGATGTGTAGGAATCATCCATACCTCAATCTGATTCATGGTGTGACCGGTATAACTCCAAGAATGTCTTCATTTAAAATTGATATTAATTTTAGTAAAAAGAACATGTGACATGCTCAAAATAGATAAAGCACATTGATATTGTTTTAATACTTTAGGATAATGATCCATAACTCATTTTTGATGTGTAGGAATCATCCAAACCTCAATATAACACATGGTGTGACCGATATAACTACAAATATGTCTTTTTATTTAAAATTGAAATTTTATTAATGTATTAATTCATATTAATGTTCAATTTATTTCTTTACAGTATTATTAATATAAGATTTATTTCTTTATATAGGTGGATTATTTTTCTGGGGTTGAGGTGTTTTTTTGGAAACTGATACCATGGGAGGAATTTTCTGAGAGGGGATCGTGGGTACTAATGATGATAAAACATTAATGTTTTTGAATACCTGCAGGTAGTAATTGTAAAAATAATTATACAAAACATTGTTTGAAATGTATATAGTAGTGTTTTTTAGTAATCATGATGTAAAATTTATTTCAAGTAAATTATATATTTTTCATACAGGCTATAGGTATTTTCTGCAGTGTGTTGTTATAAAAATAACTCACTGCAACAGGTTGGTCCTTTATCAATGCTATTTCTAGCCATGATAAAGGGGATACCCTCTTTAACAGCACTAAGGGAAACATCGCTTTTTTAGCACTATTAAAGGCCTTTTTGCATGCTGTTAAAGGGAATATATGTAGTAGCGTATCTTCTAAAATGCTCTCTAAATTATTCATGATGATTTATGGGTTTGATATTCATAGTTATATTCTAATGAAGCTAGTAGAAGTGATTTAGAAGAATTTGGTGTAGGATTGAATGAGTTCTTGGATGGAAGTATCCTTCACAATGTTATGATATTATAATATTATTTCTTATGATATACAGTATAATGAGACTGGTAAATTGGCACTACCACAGATTTGGCATTAGTCAGCGTCGCCCTTTATCAGTGCTGAAAAAATGATGATAAAGGATATAATTTTATCAATGTGAAAAAATCACTGATAAAGGTACACCTTTTATAAGTGCTAAAAAAATATTTTTTTAGAGCCTATAAAATAAATAATTCATAAAAAATTTATATATCATTAAAAATAATATATTAACAAATATATATATATATAATTGTAATATATTATTTAAAATATTATTTAGAAAATTCTAAATACGCATTTACACTTAATATATAATATATTTAGTTAAAATGGATTATAAAATAATTAAAAAATATTATTAATTAATAATTTTCAAACTATTATCGAGTAATAGAAATTTAATAAATATTTGATGATATAAAAATTAAATGAATTAATATAGGTCAAAGATAAGTAAAAAACATGACTTGAACTTCAAACAACAATAACTTTTGATCCTGATATCTATTTGGGCTCTACCACATATCAAATCGAAGCTTGAAAATAGATATATGCTCTGGTGATTAGAAGAAACCCCCAAATATGTTTTTCAGGCCAAAATGGCCCTAAAGGACCTCAAAAACAGAGTTTTTAGTCGCGGAATCCCAATTTTTTAACATTCAATTGAATTTCAGCCTCGTTTAAGGGTATTTTTTTTCTTTTTTGTAGGGAATGGATTTATTCCTAAGGATTAAATTTATATAGATATTATGTTATTAAAATTTTATCATTTTTCACAATGTAATTTTATTTATAATTAAATATATACACATGTATACATATTTTTATATATTCACACATAAAAAATTTAATTTTATAAATAAACATGTAAACTTATTTACATATGTAATATGTTTCTATATAAAAAAACCATATCTATATAATAATAATAATATCCATTTTGTTTAAAATAAAAATGTTTGATTATTTATATACCTATATAATGTGTGTATATATATATATTTGTGTGTGTATTAACAAACTGATATATATTATCTATATATTATAATATATGTATATAAATATTAATATATAATATATGTAAATAAATATAAATATGCATAATTATATTTATAGATACACACATATATAATATATATATATGTATGTATGTATGTATGTATGTATGTATATACGTATGTATGTACGTATGTATGTATTTATAAACACACATACAAAAAACTTATTTTATATATGTATTTAATATATATATATGGATAAAAATATAACAATATATATATATATATATATCATAAAATACAAAACAGAATAATACATAGGAGTGGAAAATGTGCAGATTCATGAGGGGGAGGTATAAGGTGGGACATCAGGTCTTTCTAGGTGCATCACATAGATTGCATCACTGAAGAATTTGGAGACATGGAAAGTTATCGCCTTATTATGTTGGGACTTTTGAGATAGTGGAGAGAGTCAGGTCAATAGACTATTGGTTTTTATTACGTCAGAAGTACCATGCCATTCATAATGTCTTCCATGTATTACATCTTCGATCATATCATCCAAACACATCTTATTTGTTTGACACTGAGGACATCGAGCTGGAAGAGGATGTATCCTTCAAGGAGCATCTGATACGTATTGTTTATTAGAGCATGGAGGCTCTCCGAGGTAGGTTAATTCCGGTGGTCCAGGTGCAATGGTAGCACATACATGTATAGAAAGAGACTTGGGAGCGAGAACCCTATGTACATGCCCAATGACCATAACTCTTCTTATATGATGTTCTACCACCCTCAGAAGGGAAACTCTGGGATGAGTTGTCTTAAGCAGAGGTGGTTTTAATGTCCCGACTTTTATTGAAAGTAAAAACCATTTTCTTGTTTAAATTAGTTAAAATTACCCTTATAATGATTCCTAATGGAGTCAAGGACATCTTGGGGGATTCTCACACTTGTTTGGATCCTAGAGCCTTAGAAAGTGAAGAAAAGATAGGGCCAGATGGTTAAGAGAAACCATGCTACCCAGCCCACATGGTTTCCCTAAAATGCATAGCTATAGATAGTGGGGTGATGGGGGCCACTTGGTTTTTCTACAACCGTGCAACCCTAGGTGCATGACTATGTGAGAATTGTTGGTCCCAAGCCAGTGGTATTTCACATGGTTTGCACAAAGTAAGTTAAGACGTTCACATAGCTATGTAGGGTTCCACTTTAAAGAAGATTATCTCATATGATTGGCACATGGTTTGGCAAACCGTGTAGCCAAAACATGTTCCCCTATTTGGATGGTGAAATGTCCATTTTTCCCTATTAAATGATTTGTCATAATTCTTCTTCTCCCCCTCTTTTTCTCTATTGGTCGAGCCTCTCCTCTCCATGCACAAGCTCCCTCCTCCCAAAATCCAATGTTCCTAGCTATCCCCTCTATTTCTCCACTGAATGTCTCACCATAAAAATAAAAATAAATTTAGAGGCGAGCTCTTTCATCTTCTCATATCTTTTGAGTTTCTTCTGTAATTTATTTTTCTATTTAGTTATGACTCGTTTTTCACTATTTTCATAGCATTGGACAAATACTTTGATTGCACCCATTCTAAGTCGATTAAAGCCTTGAAAATGGAGGAGTTGAGTGTTAATTCATCGAGGTAGGTGGTATATGTATTTTCCACTTGTTTTGTAGAATTTTAATTGAAATTTTATTTTGATGCATGCCATACTCTTCCAGCATCACCTCAAATGTTTCTAAAAAATTAATTTAATTGATTTTTTTATGTAATTTGTGACATTTATTTACGGCAAAAACCAATTGTGGGCTGATCACCTCATCATTGGCCACCCCTTTGTGTGTGACCACCTTGAAAGGACTTTGACCATGCTTAAAATTGATAATATCCTTAGGTGTGTGTGTTTCACCTTGGGATAATGCTTTAAATTTATAAAATGAGCTAATTTGAATTGTGATCCTTGAGTTAGGCCCCTTGGCTCTACCCGATGCTTCATGCCTATTGAATTATCCCAGATGCTTGTGACTTATTTAATTAATTATGATTATTTCATTGTGCGAATTCTTGTTGCTCTTTTCTTATTCATTATACATATTCCATGACATTTGCCTCACACTTTGAACATGTTGTTCGGTTCCTTGTGTTATTTCCAATTGTCGTATGCCATAGTTGAATGGATTGATTTAGATGCCTTGCTTGGGCTATCTCATTTTAGCTTGTGATCTTTCCATGCTATTTTATGACATGTAAATGTAAATTCTATGCCGTGAGATATGTTCTTTGGTTGCTATGTTCACCTACTATGGGTTTGGAGAGAACACATGTCCAGTTTTAAGGACTCTATGGATGGACTCACCAGTTCAGTTGGATCTACTTGACATGCCGATAGAGACACATGGCTTGCCATGTATGGGATCTCTATGCATATTTTATATAATCAAGAGTGATAATTGTTCCCTAGGGGAGAAATAAAAAATGTACCCATGGGAAATATGGATATTACATGCCTTAGGTGATACCTGGTCCCCTATGTGAGATGCATGGTATGAACTCAGAGTTCTCCATGACAAGAGTGATACAAGGGACATCGTATGGGTCGCCTTGGACGAATTTAGTGGCATTGGTCATATTGGATACTCCTATAGAAACCCTTATGATTCTTATTAGATATCCTTGGATGGTATTGAGACTCCATCATTAGATTTGAATGATTGTTTCTTGTGTGATATATGATGTTTCTCTTTTATATTTAGAGCATTCTTGTATGATGACATGGAAATATAAATGCTAATCCAAATCAAAAGCTTGGGGTATTCCTACCTATGTCACTTGATTACCATGGCCCTTTCATTCACAATATCACTTTTAAAGGTACCTCATTCAGAAATCTGTCTTAGGCTGAAGAAAGTGGTATCAGTCAGGTGTCCATTAAAGAACTCAAACTGAGTGTTTACTTATTTTTTTATGGACCTGCATTTATCATTTATGGAACATTGGTCATTTATTTATTACGGTAAATGGAATGGCCTAGACACCATGGGTGGAAGCCTACTGAGATTGTATTTCATACCCTACATGGGAAACCTTTGGGAACCAATCATATTTCATGATTACATTTATTGATAGAGGTAATCATGTAGCTTTTGATGCTTGATTGTTTTTCTACCTTAGGATGGAGACTAGGGTCAGAGGACCGAGCCTATACTCAAGATTCTTAATGTAGCAGTTTTTTGAATTTTGGTATTTTTGTAGCATGTGGTATAAGAATGTATCCTAGATCCCCATAATCATATTCTATATAGAATCATGATCATCATCATCGTTGGTATCTTCTATTATCAGCTTCCTTTTGATTACATAAATTTCTTGGTTTATTTCCATGATTTCCACTGCTGTCTGTTTATTACATATTGATTCTACTATTTATTATTGATTATATCTGCTATTGTGCTCACTCTGATCCATGAAGGCATAGTCTCCCCATAGACACACCCTACTAGTCAACATACTCTGGCATCCAGGGAGGCGTGGTTGAGGTTTTTTATCCACCATCTCTGCGAACAATTAAATGCCACTTAGGGTGGGACGCTATAGTAAGATTTCTATAGAGATCTAGAACCCATATCACATCTAATAAGGTATAAAAGAGTGTTTTGATAGTTATATTATAACTAAAACTCACCCAGGGAATGACATATATTGTTATTGGATAACATAAACTCTCTTTTAGATTTCTCACTCAACTCAAAAAAAGAAATCTTATTTCGGAACAAATGGAAATAACATCCTAATTATAAAACCAACTGAGCATGAAACGTATCTTGGGAACTATAAAAAATTAAACACTCTCATGTCCTTGTTGTAAAAATAGATAATTTTCACCACATTATTTAAAAGTCTCCCCATACTTCAATTTAAAGAAATTTGGGCCTAACATTCCTAGTTTTCCTACAATGATAGTATGTAACCTCTCTCAATTTTAATTTTCACCAAGTCACCCTAGAATGGATTCGATTAATTTCACCCTTATTATACTTACCTTTATTTCACCCAAAAATTTTGATTGACCTCTGTCACTCAATACCTTGGTTTCATATTAAACATTATCCTTTATGTGAAACTCATGAGAAAGATATATAGATATGACATCCCCTAGTCATGGATTCTCTTCAATACATTATAAAATCAGTAATATGTTCATAATAACCATATAATTAAATTAAATTAATAATGTCTTGATCCAGTTATTCAACATTATAATTAATATTGGATAATTCTAACAATATTTTATTTTACTCATCAAGATTGTATTGGATGAGTGTTTTAGGATACATCTTAAATTTTTATCGTTTATGTTTCTTATATATGAACTAATAATACAGTTTTCAAATAATTTTTTTCTAAATTATACCAAATTAAATATATAGAGGTTTTATAAGAAACCACTTGAAAATTTTTATCAGGCAAACATAATGTCAAAGAGCTATGAGATTTCATTAAAATTTCTAGTGGGACATCTAAGTAGGTTTTCATGGTATTTCCATTAGCGGAATGACCTATATGAGGTTTCATAAGATGATATAGTGCACCTTTAACCCCTTTTTGGACTAGTAGTGCTCTCATCTTATGTTTCCATATATTATACCCTTTAAACCCCTTAGGATAGCCTATGAAAATGCATCCAACAACCCTAGGCTCAATCTTTTCATACATGGAATGATCATAATAAGTGAATTAAAATAAATTAAGATATCCATAGGATGGGGAAAATCTACTCTAAATTTTCTTTGGGAACTTAAAACCTTTGAAAGATTAGGGACACCTATTTATCAAATAAACTACCCTAGTGGGAGCCCCATCTCAAAAGGCATTGGAAAAACTTGATTATGCAAGAATTCTATGAACCTACTCGAGAATAATGTAGTTCATGATTTCAACAAGACCATTTTTTAGAAGTACGAATCAATGTTCAGTGTCTCAAAATTCCCTTATTCTCCTAAAATATATTAAATTTAGTAGACAAGTATTCAAGACCATTATCAGTTCTCAAGATTGTCAATTTCTTCTAAGATTGATTTTCCACATAGGATGTCCTAGTTTTAAACACCTCGAAGACATAAGATTTATTTAAAAATATTTAAATTGAAACCTTTATTGTAAAAAAATATATAAAAGTAAAAAAAATATAAACCTCTACCGTGGGAGATAATCCTAGGAGGTCCCCACAAGTCATAGTGCACATACTTAAGTGGGTGACTGGATTTAAAGATGGATTTGTGAAAATTGACACTTTAAGAATTACTTAGGACACAATCCTCAAAAAAGGGAAAGTTACTTGATATAACCTTGAGTAAAAACCCCATTATCACTCAATTACTCTGAACCTTTAACACTCACATGACTCATCCTTCTATGCCAAAGCACACTACTATCACTATTGGTGCTATAAGTGTTTTCCAACTTCTTAGTGTATGTATTTACATTCAAGAATAACAACCCATTAAATAAGGATCGATTATAAACTGTATAAGGAAAATTTCAGATTTTGAGGAAACCACTTTCAAATTTAAAGGAAAATCCATTCTAATCAAATACACCTAATTAAATAAGATTCCTATGCAAATTTGGAACCTATATCACATCTAATAAGGTAAAAATAGAGTGGTTTAGGAGTTCTATGATAACTAAAACTCTACATATAAAATTATATATCTTATTATTGGATAAAATAACATATCCTTTAGCTTCCTCATCCAACTCAAAAAAAAGAACTCATATTTGGTCACAATGGGAAAGAACATTGAGAGTCTAAAACCCACTGAACATGCAACATATCTCAGGACACTATCAAGACTTCAGTTCTCTCATAACTTTGGTTTGAAAAGAGTGAGTGATCACAAATTCTTTAAAAGAATAATAAAACTTCAAATTAGAGCATTTAGGTCCTAACATATCTAGGTTACCATCAAGGATAACTAGTAACCTCTCTCAGGGGTGGATTTGGACCAAGTCTCTATAGATCGGCCATGGTTCATTCCACCCTTCTTATTCTTACCTTTCTTCTTCCCATGAAACTCAAAAAGACCTCTTCACTAAATCCATGGTTCTTTAAGATCAAAACTCAGAAACATACAATCCATGTTGAGGGATGATGACCATATATTTTATTTTATCGTCACACAAAATCATACAAAACTGGTATTGTAGACTTTATTTGGTTGATACACAGAAAAATACAAAAAACACAAAATCCATCGTGCTGTAAGATCGCACCTGAGTAAAATTTTTCGTGTAAAGAAATTCTCCTTAGTGGTTTCAAAGATAGTTTTATAGTAGTTAGATCCGGTGTAAGTTCCTCCTTGCACCATAATAGTGATGGTGGTTCCAATATAAAGAGTATCCCAATGAAAGAATGTAAAAAGAATGTATGGAAAGAACACCTTAAGTCTAAAAACAACTCCACATGAAACACATCTCAGGTCACTATAAACACTTCAACACTCTCATGGATTTGGTCTAAAAATAGAGAATGATCACCATATTCTTTAAAAGTATCACCAAAGTTCAACTTAGGGAATTGAGGCCTAGTGTGCCATGTTTTCCCGAAATGATTGTAGGTAACCTCTCTCAGTTTGGATTTAGATAGTCTCCCCAGACTAGATTTTTTTTTATCATCCTTCTTATAATTACCTTCATTTCCCCCCAAAAAAGATAGAATGACTTATAACACACAAACCCTTGGCTTTACATAAAGCCTTAGCCTTTCCATGTAACTCATGAAAAAGAAATACAAATATGGCTTCCTATATGGTCAAGGAGTATATTCTATACATCATAGAATCTATAATATGTTCATATGAACTATCTAATAATATTAAAATAAAAATTTAATGGTCCTATTATTCAACATTAACATTGATATTGGATAAGTCTTACATGATTTTATTAAAATCATCAAGATGGTCCTGAATGAGAGTTCCATGATGCATCTTGAAGTTGTATCATTTATGTTTCTTATATATATAACCAACTAATGAATTTTTCATATAAAGTTTTTCTAACTTAGAAAAAATTACAAGTATAGAGTGTTCTTAAGACACCTCTTATAGAACTTTATCAAAAAATGGTGATCTTAAAGAGATAAGAGATTTCATTAAAATGTCAGGTGGGACATCTGAGTAGATGGTCATGGTCTATCCATTAAAAAACCGAGTTATATGAGGTTTATTGGGACCATGTAGTGCATATTTCACCCCTTGTTGGACTAGTAGTGCTATCATATTATGTTTTCATATATTATACTCTTCCAACCCTTGGTATATCCTTTGAAAATGCATATAACAACCCTAGGATCATGATTTTAAGACTTAGAATGAGCATAAGAAGTGCAGACAAATACTATAAGATGTCCATAGGATGTGGAATAGCTACTCCAAAGTTCCATTGGAGTCTCAAAAGCATTGGAAGATGAGGGAAACTGGTTTATCATGTAAACTTTCATAGTGTACGCATTATAAAATTATTTGAAACAAAATGAAATAATAACTATAATCCTCATTAAATTCATCTCCAGAATTTTTTTTATTGAATTTTGTTTCCTAAGACTCATTCCCCATCTCTTCTAAACAAGAACCTATATTTCTTGAATTTCTTTGAACAGTATTCATCCCATACCAGGTAATGATGAACATTATGGATGAATTCAGAGGAAAACACCTTCCACTAATGGGGTAATTCTTTTCTTAAATCCAATTACACATTTCCTTCTAATCATGAGAAAATTATTTGAAACATTAAACTGTTGGGTTCTCTTTATTTGAAAGGACCCTTTTTGTACATTTATTTATTTTTTTAAATATTAATATTACCAAATAAAATAGTATGGATTAGAATATAAAATGGATAGATTCCAATCACATGACAAAAGAGTTTGAATATGGGGTGAAAGAGTTCATCATGTTTGAAAAAGATCATGCATATGACCCTTATCAAATCCTTTATCTATGTTTATGAAATTATTATTCAATAATAAATTGTCCATAGGAGTTACAAGAACACCTGATCTATCACTGAATAGATCAAAGTTATAAATATTAGAATAAACACAAGTAAAATGAGAATAAATCTAGTGACTAAGATTAGACTACATTTTATGGATCATTTGGTATGATTACAATTTTGGAAAATGAATAAGACTATATTATGGATTTTATTGTAGGTGTGAATGATGACGATGATTGTATTGAGAAAATGAAAATGAAAGTTGAAGATAAACTTAGTTATTTTCCAAAAATATTTGGGAAGTAAAATAGTTTTACGAAGATTCCATTGTATGCTGGTTGAACTAAATATAGAACATTTTCGGAATGGAAGTATTCGTTTTGGTCTCTCCCCACTCCAATCCCAATTGAACTTCACATGACTTCTTGATTTTCCCCTCAAAGATGAGTAGGAGGTTGAAATCCATGGTGACCTTCATGCCCAACATCAGTGAGACCACCATCCTATAGGTGCTAGTATTTGTGTATGTATATGAAATATTTATGTCTAGAGTGTTGGGTTGATGACCATGGTTACTCACAGAATTCTTGGAAAGAACCACCACATTTTCATCATACACCCTCACATTGGAGATTTCATATTGACATCGAATATGCTCCTCATCAAAACAAGATATTCCATGGAAATTGGTGCCTCCTTGGTAATAGATGGGAAGATTGTGGTGAAGAAACTCATCTTTCCTTCAGTTTTTAGGCACTTACAGGAGTTACGATTTCCCAAGTTGAGAAGGATAATTATTTTTTGTCAACCAAGTAAGGTTGAAAGAGGGTTTCCTTGTTTCTATGGACGACATCATTAGAATCACCCCAGATCTAATAGGGACTGCACCTCCAAAATCTATCTACATAGATGGACTTGATGCAAATGTTTCCATCGTCCACTATAAAAATCTCAGCCGTCATCATCGATTTGCTGACGTCATGCATTGCAAACTTAAGGTAAATGTATACTTCAATCCAATGAAGAAACATGTATCTATTTTTTCCCTTTGAATGCCACACACGTGGGGTGGATGATCAGTGAATCCCAATCGATGATAGTGAAAATTCCATCACCCTGGTGGTCATGAACTTTGTAATTTTCTAGCATGGGTTGATTAAAAGGAGGCTTATTTAGCTGCCACTCACATAAGTAACAACTTGATTGTAGGTGGAATAAGAAGACCATTTTTGTGGCATAATTAACTTGGAGGGTCAGGAACATCATGCAAGAATCCTTGCTTTGGTCATTCATTGGCTTGGGGGTAGTCACGGTGATTCAGTACCACTACATTGTGTTTCTAGTGATGGAAATATTATTGGTGCGGACCCAATATCTGTTATTTTTGATAGCTCCAGATGTGAACCATGATATCTTTGTAGACTATCTACACTTGGAACATTGAAAATAGACTTACGACTTGGGTTTATCCATTCTCTTACATTATTTATTTTCTTGTGTTATGTTTCTATCGCTCTATAATTTTAAGTCATCGATCTAAAAAGAATTCAGTTTGGTCCTTGGTTGTTTGGTATTCTGCTTATATTTGGGTTACCACTCATCCTCACAATGTGGTATCACAACCCTTTTGATTTTCTTTTTTCCATTGAAATCAATTACTATTTCCTAGTTTCTTCATTTACAGTTCTGGTTTCTGCATAATTTTCTGTATTATAATCTCACTCTTAAATCACCACTGCCTTATTGATTGCAATTATATAAATCCATTATACCATCTATATTTCTATTCATTTCATATACCTTTGTATCAAACATAGTTTACCCAAGATATTAGTCATTTTTGGTGGTATACGCTTAACCTTGTCCACAAGAACTCAACATCTACTCTATAGGTAAACATGCCAACAATGAGATATGAAATTGAGAAATTTGATGATGACAATAACTTTAATTTGTGGATAATTAATAATAGATCCTTTATTGATCATCAAGGCCTTGTTGATGTCCTAGATGGTCTTATGAATCCAATTATAACTATGAATGAAACTAGACATCCTATTATAGAATATTTTTATGTTTCCCCTGATGGGTTAGTTAAGCCACATATCATCCTTTTCCTTTCTTTAGGTGACATAGTCCTTAGAGAAGTTTTTTATAAGCCTTATACGACTAGAATTTGGCCTAAACTTGAAAAAATATGTATGAATTCTTTATTAGTAGGTAGGATTTACAAAAAAACATTGTATGTTTAAATAAAAAAAACTGGTAGTTCAATTAAATCCCACCTAGATGATTTTAATAAATTTGTGTTAGATTTATCCAACATTAATTTTTAAGTTGATGATTAGGATCAAGAAATGATCATCTTAATCTATTTAGATAATTCCTACAACACCCTAAAAGATACCATGATGTATAGTAAGGACTCTTTAACCCTATAAGAGGTTAAACCATCCCTTATTTCTAAGGAAGTGCATTTTAAACCTAGAATCAAAGGTGAGGATGAGAGATTTTTCTTAATGTGTAGACCTCAAAATAAAACCAAGAAGAAATAGTTTAATAAAGATAAGAATAAAATCAATAAATAAAATAAACCTAAGTCTAAATATAGGGATAGAATGGTAACCTATTTTCATTATGGAAAATGAGGACACATTAAACCCGAGTATAAGAAAATCAAGAATAAGTTAGAGTCTAAACAGTCCACTAATCTGTCCCTTCTTGTAGAACCTAGTTATGAAACTTCAAAGTTCCTTAATTTATCCATCCATCCACTCAATCAATAGTGGTTCCTAGATTTAGGTTTCTCCTTCCATACATGTCCTTTTAGAGATACCTTTCTAGAGTTGGTATAAAGGGTATAAAGAGATTTCCTCTTAGGTAATAACAAGAGGTGTAAGATCGAGGGTAGAGGTTCTATTTTGTTAGAACTTGGTGACCATACTATCATTACTTTAGTTGATGAGATGTGGGTTCCCAACCTTTAAATAAATCTGGTTTTCTTAGGATTCTTAGACCAAAAGGGTTCACCTTTAGGTCTGAGACAGGTTGTCTTAGAATCTCCAAAGGCTCTAGAACCATTCTTAAGGGATATTTAATTAATGGGCTATATTTGTTGAATGGAAAGACCCATTCAAGGAGGTTGGGTAGTGTATATTCAACTAAGAACAGAAATATCATGCTTTGTCATAGAATATTGGGGAATGTTATCTCTAAAGTCCTTGAGGGACTCAACAAGTAAGGGATGTTTAATGACATAACACCATGAAATCTTCTATTCATTGAATATTGTGTGATGGGAAAATCCAATAGGGTTAGTTTTGGTAGGTTTAGTTTCAAATCCACCGAACCCTTAGAATATATACACTCTGATCTGTGGGGTCCACCTAGGACTTCCTCCCATGGTAGAGGATTCTATTTTGTTACATTAATAGAGGAATTTTCTAGGAAGGTGTGGATTTACATTCTTAAAAAAATCTGATGTTTTCCAAACTTTTAAAACCTGAAAAACATGAGTTGAAAATAATATTGGAAAGAAAATTAAAACTCTAAGAATAAAAAATGAGATTGAATACATATCCACTGAGTTCATAAAATTTTGTGAATACGAAGGTGTTAAAGACACAAAACTTTGAGGGAAACTCCCCAAGAAAATGGATTAACAGAAATGATGAATAAGACTATCTTAGAAAGAGTGTGGAGAATTGTTTCATGGTTAGGCCTCCCCAAATCCTTTTGGGTAGAGGCCACCAACACTATTGTCTACCTAATTAATAGGTGTCCCTCTTCTGTAAATCATTTTAAAACACCTGAATAATTTTGGATTGGTAATCCCCCTTATTATTCCTACATAGGAGTCTTCAGTTGTATAACGTATGCTCATGTTTAGACTAAAAAGTTAGAACAAAAATCTCTAAAGTGTATTTTTGTTGGCTATCTTGAGGGTGTTAAGTGGTATACGCTTTGGGTAGATAAACCTAGTTATCAAAAACACATTTTTAGTAGGGATGTTGTCTTTATTGAATCTTCCTCTTCTAAAATCGAGGCTTCCACATCTAGAAGTAGTTATCTATCCCTCAACAAACTAATGAAACTGAGCTTCCATCCCAATTTGAGGCTCTTATGGAGCCCTCTCCACCTAATGAATAACTTACTGCATAGGCTGATTCTTCTTTTGATTCAGATTTGGAATCTGAATCTATATCCCCAAATAGAGACTACCTACTAACCCGAGACAAGGAAAGAAGGGTTCCCATACCCCCTGCTTGTTTTAGTCAGTATGATATGGAATTTTATTCCTTTCATGTAGCCTAGGATCTTACTGATGATTATCCTCAATATTATAAGAAATATATAAATGAAAAAGACTCAAATAAGTGGGTATTTTACATGAATGAAGAAATACAATCATTAAAGAAGAACCACACTTGGACTATTGTTAAAAAACCAACTAATGAAAAAATAATTTGTTCCAAGTGGATCTTTAAAAGAAAGGAATATAACACTAAGGGAAATAAAATCAATTATAAATAAAGGAAAGTTGTAAATGGTTTCCTCCAAATAGAGGTAATTTATTACTTTAAAAAAAATCCATTGTTGTAAAGAATTCTTCTATTAGACTTTTATTATCCTTTCCTGCCTATAATGATATTCACATTGAACAATTAGATGTTAAAATTTCCTTCTTTCATGGTGATTTGAATTAGGAAATTTATATGAACCCTCATGATGTTTATCTTTCTGAATTTAAGTTGAATCAAGTCTACCTTTTAAATAAATCATTTAAAGGATTGAAAAGGACTCTAGGTAATGGTACTTAATGTTTGATTCATTCATGTTATCTAACAAGTTCATTAGGAGTCAATATGACACGCGTGTTTATTTTAAATCAACCAAAAATGACATGATTTATTTGTTGTTATATGTTGATGACAAGCATATCATTTGAAAAAAATATGAACATCATTTTTGCTGTTAAATCAAAATTAAAATGCAAGTTTGAAATGAATGACTTAGGTTAAGTTAAGAAAATATTTGGTGTTGAAATCATAAGGGACAAACTAAATAAATTTTTATACTTATCTCTACATGATTATGTTTTAATAATTATTAAGAGATATATGTCTGAATCTCTTAAAACTATAAATATACCTCTTGGAAAGAATTTTAATCTATCTTCAACACAAGCAACCACATATATTGGTGATATTACGTTTATGTCTCAAATACCTTATTATAATATAGTAGTAAGTGTTATATACTATATGATATGCACCTGTCCAAACATTGCCTATGTAATTTTCACCTTAAGTAGATTTATTTCCTCACATGGGAAGAAACAATGGCATTCCCTTATGTGTCTCTTAATATATCTCTCTAGTAGCACTAATATTGCTTTTTGTTATGGTAAAGATGTAGATTCTATTAAATTTGTTACTGGATATATAGATGTTGATTATTTAAGTAATATAGATACCATAAAATCCCTTATTGATTATGTCTTCCACTATGGAAAAAATCGCTATTTGCGACGGGCTATTTGCGACGGGAATAAATCATGTCGCAAATAACAAGTCCAGGAATCTATTTGCGACGGGGAGAAGTGCCCGTCGCAAATAAACAATTATTTACGACGGGATTTCGTCTCCCGTCGCAAATAGTTTGGCGCGGCTTGCGCGCCAAACCGCGCGAAAACTATTTGCGACGGGGAGATGTCTCCCGTCGCAAATAGAAGGGCACAGCTTGCACGCCAAACCTCACAGGGTTATTTGCGACGGGTCCCGTCGCAAATACCCGGTAGCGGTCAATAACTTGTTGCGACGGGATGTCGCCCCGTCGCAAAAAGACTGTCGGCGGGCACTATTAGCGATGGGACCCGTCGCAAATAACCTTTTAACCACCGACTGTAATTAATGTGGGCGAGGGTAATTGCGACAGGACCCGTCACAAATACCACCATTTGCGATGGGAAGCCCGTCGCAAATAATCTCATCACAACTAATCTAACCTATATATACCCTCATCCGTTTTTCCCAAATCATTCAGATCTTGCTCTCCCTCTCTCTTCATTCTTCAGTTTCAAAGAGAAATTTTCTTTTAGTTGAAGTTTTTTTATACAGGAGCAATCGGAGGGCGTCAATATCTTCAGAATATCAAAGTTTAAGGTATTTATATTTTATTTTTTTTATATTTATTTTATTTTTTTATGTTAATTTTAATTATTGTTTATGAGTTCTAATTTAATTAGATTTCAATTAGTAATAATTAGATATAATTATTAATAATTAAGAATAATTAGGAATAATTAAGAATAATTAGGAATAATTAGGAATAATTAGTAATAATTAGGAATAAATTGTAATAATTAGGAATAATTTGTAATAATTAGGAATAATTAGTAATAATTAGTAATAATTAGGAATAATTAGTAATAATTAGTAATAATTAGATATAATTAGTAATAATTAAGAATAATTAGTAATAATTAGTAATAATTAGGAATAATTCGTAAGAATTAGGAATTATTAGGAATAATTAGGAACAATTAGTAATAATTAGGAACAATTAGTAATAATTAGTAATAATTAGGAATAATTAGCTATAATTAGCTATAATTAGCTATAATTAGCTATAATTAGCAATAAATAGCTATAATTAGCTATAATTAGCAATAATTAGGAATAATTAGGAATAATTATGAATAATTAGGAATAATTAGGAATAATTAGGAATAATTAGGAATAATTAGGAATAATTAGGAATAATTAGTAATAATTAGGAATAATTAGTAATAATTAGTAATAATTAGTAATAATTACTAATAATTAGTAATAATTAGTAATAATTAGGAATAATTAGGAATAATTAGTAATAATTAGGAATAATTAGGAATAATTAGGAATAATTAAGAATAATTAGGAATAATTAGGAATAATTAGGAATAATTAGTAATAATTAGGAATAATTATGAATAATTATGAATAATTAGTCATAATTAGGAATAATTAGTAATAATTAGTAATAATTAGTAATAATTAGAAATAATTAGGAATAATTAGGAATAATTAGTAATAATTAGTAATAATTAGGAATAATTAGGAATAATTAGGAATAATTAGGAATAATTAGGAATAATTAGGAATAATTAGGAATAATTAGTAATAATTAGTAATAATTAGTAATAATTAGAAATAATTAGTAATAATTAGTAAGAATTAGGAATAATTAAGAATAATTAGGAGTAATTATGAATAATTAGGAATAATTAGGAATAATTAGGAATAATTAGTAATAATTAGGAATAATTAGGAATAATTAGTAATAATTAGGAATAATTGGTAATAATTAGTAATAATTAGGAATGATTAGGAATAATTAGTAATAATTAGTAATAATTAGTAATAATTATTAATAATTCGTAATAATTAGTAATAATTAGTAATAATTAGTAATAATTAGTAATAATTAGAAATAATTAGTAATAATTAGTAATAATTAGTAATAATTAGTAATAATTAGTAATAATTACTAATAATCAGTAATAATTAGGAATAATTAGAAATAATTAGGAAGAGTTAGAAATAATTAGGAAGAGTTAGTAATAATTAGTAATAATTAGCAGGAGTTAGCAAGATTTAGTAATACTTAGCAATACTTAGAAAGACTTAGCACGAGTTAGCAATAGTTAGGAAGAGTTAGAAACAGTTAGAAACAGTTAGAAATAGTTAGCAACAGTTTGCAATAGTTAGCAACAGTTAGTAATAAAAAAAATATTATCAATATTTACGAAAAAACAATATTAATATTATTAAAATAATAAAAAAATTATAAAATATTAAAATTATCAATATTCGCAATAAACTTTGCTCTATTCTTAACATGTTTAAATCTCAAAGGGTCGCCAATTGTCAGGTCATGCGCAATAAAAAGTTTGTGTCAGTCATATCCAATGTAAACTCTATAATTGTCCTTGCATGGTTGATCACCTTGTAAGTAGTGTTGCAATCGGAAAAATCAAGTCATGGCTTTCTTATCAATAAGAATTATCTCACATGAACCATTACATAGACCATTCTTCCTTGAAATTTTAAGGGAAAAATAATGATATCCCCTCAAATTTATAAGGAAGAATGATCTATGTAAACTATCATGTGAGATGATTCTTAGAGACAAGAACGTCATTACTTTGGTTGTCCTATTGCAACACTACTTGCGAGGTGATCAACCATGCAAGTACAATTATAGAGTTTACATTGGACATGACAGACACAAACTTTTTATTGCGCATGACTTGACAATTGACGACCCTTTGAGATTTGAACATGTTAAGAATAGAACAAAGTCTGTTGTGAATATTGATAATTTTAATATTTTATAAATTTTTTATTATTTAAATATTATTAATAATGTTTTTTTGTAAATATTGATAATATTTTTTTATCACTAATAATTAGTAAACGAAATCTGCCTGGATAATGAAGGGAAAATTTGTAATCATCTCCACAACGATGATTACCAAATTTCCTTTCATTATTCAAGCAGTTTTCCTTTTGCTAAGTATTTCTAAGTATTTCTAAATTAGTAATAATTAGTAATAAATTGTAATAATTAGTAATAAACTGCAATAATTAGTAATAATTAGTAATAATTTGTAATAATTTGTAATAATTATCAATAAATAAGAATAATTATGAATAATTAGGAATAATTAGCGATAATACGTGTAAGAACGATGCAATTAAATGAGTTTTCGGACAAAAGAGTAGCCGTCAATCCACTGGAAATTGTTTCTCCCTTAATTAATGATAATTATTAAGTATTTGTAATTATTTATATTCTTTTTTAGATAGTGTTTTTATAATTTCAAATTATTCAAAAACAGTGATGATTTTATAACTTATATAGAAAAATATGGAACAAGGAATTCGATATAAGTCATTATTAGATGATCGATCTTGGATAAATCAGCACAGAAATCCAAATGGTTCTGGTTTAAATCCTGTCTATATTGAGTGTGTTGAAGCTTTCTTAGCATATGCATGATCAAAACTAGAATATGTTTCAGAAGGCACAATTAAGTGTCCTTGTAAAAAATGTGCTATGAGAATGTTTGACACATTTGATAAAGTTGGGGGACATCTCTTGCGGTTTGGTTTTCAACCAGATTATGTTTTTTGGTATCAACACGGTTAACACAGTTCCAGATAAGATTCTAATAACTTGATTCCGGATCCATCATAGTTTCAAAATTTAGTACATGATGTTGCAGGTCCATCTGTTCAACAAATAGAAACTCACGATGATATTGATTTAACTCTTGAGTTGGAACCATAAAAATTCTATGAGTTGTTGAGGTCTGCTGAGGATACATTATATCCTAGTTGCAAGATAAGAAATTTAGAAGCGGTTGAAAAATTTATGGCTATTAAATTAGATAATGCAATGTCAAACAACTGTTTTGGTAAGATATTTTCATTGGTTAAAACACTGTTACCTGAAGGAAATGTGTTGCCTGAAAATTACTATGAGAGCAAGAGGTTGATTCGTAATTTGGGCCTTAGTTATCAGAAGATTCATGCATGTACAAATGATGGCATCTTATATTCTGGTGAAAATGAGTCATTGGATATTTGTCCCACATGTCGAAAATCGAGGTATAAAGAAGCTCAACCAGGGAAGTCTAGATCAATTTCAGTAAAACAGTTGAGATATTTCCCCCTTACACCCAGGTTGCAGTGTTTATTTATGTCTCAGAACACAACATCAATGATGTCATGGCACAAAACCAAGATTTCAACTAATAAAAGCTTGAATCATCCATCTGATGGTGATTCATGGAAACTTTTTGACGGTCTGCATCTGTCTTTTTCTATAGAAGCCCGAAATGTGCGATTGGGTCTTTCTACTAATGGTTTTTGTTTGTTTGGTTCTTATGGTAGTCAGTATTATTGTTGGACTATCTTTATAACTCTTTAGAATTTTCCTCCATGGATGTTGATGAAGGAGCCTTATATCTTTTTTACTCTATTAATCCTAGGACATCTGAAAAAGAATATTTATGTTTATTTGAAACCATTGATTGATGAGTTAAATGCATTGTGGAGTGATGGTGTTAATACATATGATGTTTCTGCGAAACAAAATTTCAAATTAAAAGCTGCATTGATGTGGACGATTAGTGACATTCCGGCATATGACATGTTATCTGGTTGGAGTACACATGGTCCGAAATCATGTCCTTAATGTATGAAATAAAACAAATCCTTTATGCTGGTAAATGGAAAAAAAACCTTGCTATTTTGATTGTCACCGTAGATTTCTTCCAACCGATCATCCTTTTCAGAGGAACAAATCTCATTTCAGAAAAGGTATAATTGAAAGAGATGAACCTCCAAAGATGATCTCAGGTACAGAGTTAAAATTAGTTGTATTTTCATTACCCCCATCACATTTGGACCAACAATAAACCAACAAAAAAATCATGGCTTTCGGAAAGAACATAACTGGATAAAATGAAGCATTTTTTGGGATCTTCCATATCAATCTGATTTGTTAGTCCGCCACATGTTGGATGTTATTCATATTGAGAAGAAATGTTTTGATAATTTATTTCATACAGTTTTGCATACACCAGGTAAGACCAAAGATACTATAAAGGCACGATTAGATCTTACCCAAATTTGCATGTGATCAGAACATGAATTATTTGAAAATGTCAGATCACAAAGGATAATGAAGCCAAAAGAAGCTTATACACTGTCCAAAGAGAGTCGCTTATTATTTTTTCAGTGGATTTTATATTTGAGACTTCCAGATGGCTATGCTTCCAATTTGGGAAGATGCGTTAAGAATGGTGATATTATGGGATTAAAAATTCATGATTTTCATGTTATAATCGAAAGACTTATGCCGATTGGATTCAGAGTTTTGTTGAATTCTATGATTTGGGATTCAATAACAGACATATCATATTTTTTCGAGAAATTTTTGCAGCGACAATAGACTACGATGCGCTAAGAAAACTGGAAGAAGATGTATCTGTAATTATATGTAAACTGGAAAAAATCTTTCTGCCGGCTTTGTTTGACTCAATGGAACATCTGATATTACATTTTCCACATGAAGCTAAATGTGGAGGTCCAGTACAGTTTAGATGGATGTACCCATTCGAGAGATGCGTACAGAAATTGATGAAAAAAATACGTAACAAAGCATCAGTTGAAGGCTCAATTGCTGAAGCTTATTTGTAAGAAGAAATTGCTTTTTTCTCCTCTATTTATTTTGAATCTCAATATCCCTAAAAAAAGAATCACATGGGGAAAAACGAGGGGAATGTTAATGACTAAATGGATAATCAATTAACAGTTTTTAATCAACCAAATCTTGGTTTCGGTAGAGTTCACGAATGATGGCTTTCAGATGATGAACAACACAGAGCTCATACATAAATTCTACTCAACTGTGAAGAAATGAGATCATTTGTCCTGTAAGTGATTCTATCACTTATTCTATAATTTTGATATAGTATTTAACTTATTTTATTTGTAGGTTATATTATAATCATATCAAGAAACAACTCCCACAAATTACAGCAGCTGCTCTTGAAGAATGTAGACAAAAAAAATTTCTCACTTGTTTCAAAAGCTGGTAACATAAATTATTGATGGTTTAATATCAATTCTGTTTATTATTTATTATATTGATAATTGTTTTAAAAATTTTCAGGTGTCCCAATATTCTGATAAAATTGACAAATGATTGTGTATATTGAGTAACCCACCATCCAAAATGGTTAAATCTTATAATGCATATGTGGTGAATGGTTTTCGATTTCATACACTTGCATACGGGGAATCAAAAAAAACAATGAACAATGTAGTTTTCTTGAGAGGATCACATCATAGAGAAACTGAAGTTGACTTTTATGGAATTTTGGATTAAATTATTGAGCTTTGTTATCTAGGACAGAATTACATAACAATGTTTAAATGTCGGTGGTTGGATACTTAAAGAGGTTTGTGTGTTCATCCGACTCATGGAATTGTCAATATTAAATATAAAATTCTTCTTGCAGCAAATGAACCATTTTTACTAGATCAACAGGCACATCCAATTTATTATGCAAAGTATTGTGCTACTTCAAGAGACTTGAGCGATTGGTGGAGCATAATAAAAATGAAATCTCGGGAAAATTAGTTTACTCAAACTGAATGTGGTTCTGCTTAAGTGGAAGGAATTAAATTTTTTCAAGAGACTACTCAAAATCCATCTGATTTACAAAGAGATATGAATATCAACGATGACCCCCCCAATTAAGGATCGATGATGATGAAGATGTTAATGATGTTACAAATGAATTTGAAATGACAAAAGATGATGAAACTGAAACTCATATGGATATTGATGGTGATGAGGAGGAAGATGAAGACGTTGACATTGACAGCTATGGAGAAGTGGATGAAGATGCACATTAAAACAATTAAATGATGGTTATAATCATAACTAATATATATCTATATATAATTGTTATTTTCAACTATCTGCTAACAACAATAATTCTGTGTTTCATATGGATGATGATTTATTTTGTGAGTTGCAGGAGGCTGAGCTACCTTTGGATGATGAGGATATGAGATCAGCTGACCCTCAGCCTACTGGTGATTCAGGAGGTACGCGGAGGGGGCATGGTCTTGCGCAACTGATGATTCCTGAGCCTATCCCCGAGTGACGTCCACATCTTGGTTTTGATCCACGCACATGGAGGTATGGTAATCTGTATATTTTAGTTAGATTTCATTAATTTATTTATATATATACTAATTGTTTGATTATTTATTCTTTTTTCACAGTTTTCATCATGTAGCTATTGGACAGGGGAGCGCTATATTGCACAATTATTTTTCTCAACCATAGATCACATGGGAATAGATTCCCATTGATGTGTGACGCGACATGTTCCATCATTGGCTGTTACGTAAATAAATAATATTTATTTTGAAATTTATTTTATTAAAAAATTGATATTATAAATTATTTTTAGTTTTTATGGCATCCTATTGATGATAGCATGCGTGACGCTATCCACACGGCCTGGCAGGTTTCTATGCATGACTGTTTCCTCTAGTTTTTGCACAATTTGAGAAGGACAGCCATTAAGAAAGCAGGGGTGAAAGAATTTGATGAGTCGTGTAGAGGCCACCGACCAGAGTACATTTCATCTCATGTTTGGGATGGATTATGTTTACACTGGTTAAGTGGTGGATTTCAGAGGAGATCTTCAGTGGGACGACAGAATTGGGGGAGACAGGAGGTGATGCATCGAGTTGGTAGTCGTACATTCAGTTCGCATAAAGAGAATCTGGTAAGTATATTTCTAAAATATTTTATATAATTATAAATATAAACAGTTTATTTTATATTTTTGTAGGCAGTTGAGCATCCCAATATTACAGAGTTTGAAATTTATCAGAGGATGTACAGTGATCCAGCCACTAGAGATATTAGAGGTGACCGCCATCGTCAGATTATGGTTAGTATTATTTTTTTAGTTTAACAATTAACTAAATATAATATTTTGACAAATTTAATTTTAAATTGGAATTGAAGGAGTCATATGAGGCTGCGACCTCTCAGACACAGGCTGAGGGTTAGGATGAGACGGCTGAGCAGACCAGTGCTCACCATTTCGATGAGGTGACATGGATGTAGGCGACTCAGAATGGCTTTGAGAAGGGCAGATTAGTTGGCATCGGCTCTCATTTGACTCATGGTACTTATTATGGTACTACTGCGATGTCAGCATCCGTCTTGAGAGGATCTCATGGAGAGGCATCATCTTCTGCTTCACATTATCAGGAGCCGTTGCGAGCTCAAGATGAGTATATAGAGACTTTGTAAAAGCAGCAAGAAGAGATGTGTCGGCGGCAGCAGCAGTAGGAGTAGCATTACGAGGAGCAGAGCCGTCGATGGCAGCAGCAACATCAGGAGCAAATGGAGTACATGCGCTGTCTGACTCATAGTTTAGGGATAGAGTTTTCTCCACCAGCTCTTTCAGCTCCTCCATCTCCTCCAGATGACCCCCATTGATTTTTTTATGTTACAAAAATTTGAATTAAAATTGTAATATGAATTATTTACATTTTATGTATTTTATATTGGTGCAAACATTACATAATTTAATTTTTAATTTTTTTTAATTTTTTTATATTTTTTTGTGAATATTTAGAATTTTAATATTTTTTATTTTTTTATTATTTTAATAATAATAATAATATTTTTTCATCAATCGCAATATTATTAAATTTTATTTTTTTAAATTAATTTATTATTTACGATGGGACCCCGTTGCAAATAGCTTAACTAAATATTTTTAAAAACATATTTGCGACGGGTAAGTAATCTCGTCGCAAATAATTTGTTGCAACAAGCCCGTCACAGAAAGTTATATATATATATATATATATATATATATATATATATATATTGTGCCGGAACAATATATCGTCGCAAATAATTTTTGCGACGAGTCCGTCGCGAAAACCTTTATGTATATATAATACAAATAATAAAAAGTTTATTTGCGATGAGAAACATTGTTGTCGCAAATAAATGTTTTTGCAACGGGCCCATCGCAAATAATTGTATTTGCAACATCGTTTTCTACAACAGGCTATTTGCGACGGAACCCTGTCGCAAAAACCTATTTGCGATGGGATCTCGTCGCAAATAGTCCATCATAATTAATAAGAATTTCAGTATTGTTCATTTCCTATGGTGGTCCCATTTCAAGGAAATGCAATATGAAATTCATGGTTGCACTTTCAACCATGGAATCCGAGTATATTGCCTTGACTGAAGCAGTGAAAGAGGACATATGGAACAAGGATTTGTCTTCTGAACTGCACATGTATAATTATGTCATTAATGTCTATTATGATTGTCAATCAAAACTTCATTTATCTATAAAATTATTTTTCCAAGGTAAATCAAATAACATAGATATTAGTTTTCATTTTATTTGAGATTTTGTGGAATATGAAACCATTTGTGTCAAAAAGATACACACTTATATAAACCTGATTGATAGTTTGACTGAAGTTGTAGCCCTATCTAAGTTAAAATTTTGTTTAGATAAGTTGAACTTGGTTCCTATTCTATAACCTTAAGTGAAAGAACATCTCCAATTTCAAATGAAAATGGTACATATTTTTGAAATATGGTATAAATTTAATTTCTTATTTTTTATATAGAAATTGTTCCATGTGAATCTTGCCAATTTATTTGATAATTCTTCTTCATTCCATGAGAATATTTCCCATGAAAAAATAGTTGAATTTTTGTATTTATTATTAATTCCCAATTATATTTTTTCTACTATTGGGATTATATGGCCCATAGGACCACTATTTCGTGTGGTCTTTTGTTTACTAGGCCATGGACTTTGGTCGACCTGTTGCCTATATTGGCCTACTTTCTTGGTGATCTGCATTTACTTTTCTTAGGGTAGTTGATTATCTCTATCACCCTATAGATACTTGTCACACATCTTTCCCTATGTGTTACCAGTTTGTTGTGATTTCGTTTTGGTAGTGTGTGCATGGCAGATGATGGTTTTATACTCTATTTGAGACATTGGATAGTGTCAAGGGTAATTGATTCCCCCTATGACTCTGTCACTTTGGTGGATCACTTTGGTTCTCTTTGGCTCCCAATGCTTCATTTGGGTGTAGCTCTCAGTTCCTCTAGGCAGAGATCTTGTTTTCCACTATCTGTACTACATCTTCAGAGCCTATCGAGGCCCATCTCGCTCCCCTAAAAAATCTGGTTTATTAAATTCTGGTGGATACAACATCTTTCTTTCTTGGAAGATGTGTGGCTCTCATTCTTGGTGATAGTTCTATGAGTGAGAGTAGCAGTAGTAGATCTCATATCTAGGTGTGTTTTTCACCACACCTCCATCTTTAATAGATCTGGACAGTTGGATCATGAAGCATATGGCATTGTAAGTATTATTTTTTGGGTTTTCGGTTTTGTTCATTTTAATCCTTATAGCCTTTTGTACTTATGTTCCTATTTTTTATTCTTGATGGTTCATTACACCTTGTAGAATTTTTTGTCTTTGAGTTTAATAAAATTTTTGTGTGTGTGGTGGTTCTATTATTATGCACATAGGTCCCCACGCAACAGAATCATGTTAAATACATATGTTCTTTATTCTTCCTTTCATTATTTATTTTCTGGTGTAATTTTTCTATTTCTCTATAGTTTTAAGTCTTTTATCTTCAAATAATTAAGTTCGGTCCTTGGTTTTTTGGTATTATGCTTCTGTTCGGGTTACCACTCAGGCTCACATCCTTCCTGTCCTTTATTCTTTTTTAAAATATAAAATGTATGTTTGTGATCATCAAAATGGGGGAGATTGTTGAACCTCATGTATTTTTATGATCAAAATAACTTGAAAGGTTTCTAACTTTTGTGATTGAGATTTTTTTGTAATAGTATTTGAATATATTTAAATGAATTCAATGGACTAATTATTGGATGACAATGAAGTTGTTTGAATAAAGGATCTTTTGAGAGTTTTTTTCAAATTGATGAAGCAGGTCTTCTCCATGGGTTATACCGTGTCATGATAAATTCATTCCGGCCATATTGAATATTATTATAGATGGACTTAGTAACCACACTCATAACACTGGACATCTTGATCTGGGAAGTCACGTATGAGAGACGACCATTCAAAATACATCATGTTGTTCATTGGGCTTGGTGTCTTGAACGTCAGCCTATACAACAAGAGGAAAGAAAAAATGGTCATTGCAACGATCATGGTACAATAGAAATGTGCCTGTGAAAGATCACCAATTGAATAAGTCTATGGCCATGGTGATCATCTTGTTAAGGTTAAAACGGGAAATAATTCCTCACCATGTTGTGTTATAATCCATGTTGGAGGTCAGGTCACCAAAACAAGAGAAAACACATTGGGACTGTTTATGTACATCTATTTTGGATTTAAAATCCTTGAATTGGTTCATTAAATCCTTAAATCGGCACAAGGGACCCCGAAAAACTATGAAGGGTTCAAATATATTTATTTAGAGGATAAGATACCATCCACGAACATATATAAAAACCATTTCTCTTGAATTATTATTGATCAATATTAAATGTTATTTTGAAAAAAATATTCAAGAAAACTTATAGTTCTCAAAAGGAAATTTGGGCTTCAGTGACTTCAATATAATTTCTAAATTCCACTCTTCTTAATACTTTTTCTTTCTCTATTGTTTTAATTTTTTAAAGGGTCTTCCTTTTCTACCTTCTCTCTACTCTTAATATTTCATTTTATTTTAAACATTCAAGATAAAGTTGAGTAATTTGAGAATGGTTTGTAAAAAAACCTCTATCTTCTTCATCTACTTCTGTATGTGCTCACCACTATTAATGTGATGGTTCTTGGTTCATGGTTTATGCTAAAGCCAAGTGTCTTATTTGGTTCTTAGT
The DNA here is from genome assembly GCA_963277665.1 of Viscum album. Classification (NCBI taxonomy): domain Eukaryota; kingdom Viridiplantae; phylum Streptophyta; class Magnoliopsida; order Santalales; family Viscaceae; genus Viscum; species Viscum album. The sequence goes on along the minus strand of OY728145.1, from coordinate 1,075,503,640 downwards.
TTTTTATAAAACCAAGGGATTCTTTCCTTATTCTTTGGTTCTTTTATTCCATTAAAACTAAGCATAAAATATAACACTCTCAAACCTTCTCTTGGTGAGGATGTTTGAGATATCATTCTTGAGCTATTTCTAAACCCCTTTATCAAAGTATGCCTTTTTAATTTACGTAATTTATTTTTTTCTACACTTAAAAGTTTCAATTTATTCTTTTCTCAGTTTACTTTGATAATCGTATTCTTAAATATATTTCATTCATGATAATCACATTTATTTTATAGAGTCATTAATAAAATTAAAGAAAATCAACCCCCACATTTCTATTTTATCTCTGACATACAATATAAGGGTCTCTTTTGGAACATTTAAAACTTTTTGGTGTAACTTTATAATGTGGTGGGAGAACCCAATTCGCTAGACAAGGCTTCAAGAATTGGATACCTGAGGTCCTCAATGATCTCCCTAAATACCTCCTCCTTTTAATTCGATATTTGAACTCCACTAACATGTCTAAAAAATAATGTAACAGTTTCATCCAAGTGAGAAAGTGAGTTAAAAAAGGTTTCCATTTTTGAAATATGTTTATGAAAAGAAAGAAAGTTTTTACAATGTGTAAAAGAAACAAGGATGGATCATTTGGAACTGTAAAAACTTTTTAAAATTATGAAAGCACCTATTGTGGGGTGTTAAAATAATATTTGTATTTATTATAAGAGTGTATTATAGTACCTAACATCAATGTTATGTCTCTATGAGCCTTTATTGAGTCACTCATTGTTCTATTCACTTATTAATATTATTTCATTTTTTTATTTATGAAAGATTTTAAAAATGATGGGAAGTGTTCATGAATGAAAATTAGTAAAATAATGAAGTTTCATGAAAACTCAAATAAAAATGTCCCGAAACAAAGAATTGACCTTAGGTTTGATAACATTAGGTACTCTATTTGCCTAATAAATGGTTAAATCATTACCACTAAATGTAAACCTTCAATCATACATGAACACATACCATTATTACTTATATGTGAATGCATAGTGCAATATAGATATCCAATAACACCATTAAATCGACACTTTCATGGGAAAGAGAATGAATGACTGCTCGATTAAAAGCATCCTCACTCACTTCCCGGTGTGGGATCTCATCTATTAAATGTGAAAATGTTGGTTACATCGTATATTAATATAGAGATATAGGGAAGGAATTAATGACATCCAATAATATGGAAAAAATAGAGAAAACTAGGGGTAAGAAACCATTTCCACATGTCCCTCACTTAGGGACTCCTTGAATCCTCATTGAAAACACAAAATAATAAAATAATTGATCAAAAATTTGTACTCGAATCCCAATGAATTATATATTTCACACATTGTATTCATTTTTCTAGAGAATTCATAAAGTTGGTTTAACATTTCACTAAGAATATGTCCTTAGTAAAGAAGTTAATATTCATATCATTACTTCTTGATGACTAGATTCAATTGAGATCTTGGGTGGATTATCAGGTGCACTCATTAGTTTGAGTGGAACAAGAATAATATTTGGATCAATTATGTAATAGATTTTCAAAATTTTAAGTAATAAGATCATCTTATCTTTACATTGGAAGACATTGTTGTCATCAAATTGATCAGGCTTGACCATATCTTAGTCCATGTCTTTCAAAGACTTGTAATCCTTCTTCATTGGATAAATCCTTAATATTGTCAGAAAATATAGAGGATGAAGGTTGTGTTCTGAGTCGTACAAGTGCACTATCCTTAAAGATTTAGTCCACCCCACACCGTGTTGCTAGAAGTTAATCCACACATCCATAAGGATTCCAAAAAACACTGAAAAAACCAAATTAGGTATCAAGTAGTGTGAGTAAACTATACTTAAGGATTTATTCTTCCCCACATCATGTTGTTAGTAGGTAGTCCATACTTCCTTAAGGATTCCACAAATCATGGGAAAATTGACCAAGATAGCAAGTCAGACATTCTATTAATTGTGATTGGGGGAAATTATTTTGGATATTTTCAATGTAGTGAAAAAGTCACTAAAACTGAGATTTTCATTCCATTTTAAAGTGATGTTTTCATGGTAGAAAAATTACACAATTAAATAAATAGGAATCTTAAAAATCACTTGGGACCAAAGTGATACACTAGTTGAAGTGAAGATCCAAAACCTTTGGAATGAAGGTACATGCCTGTTGGGTGGAAACTACATTGAGAAGAATCACCAATGTGGTGCATATTTTCTTTAAAATATTTAATTTTATTATCTTTATGTTTTGTTTAATTTTATTTTTTGTGTGTATTTTATGACAAACTAAAATAATTTCTGAAATAATTTTCTAGAAATTATTTATATTATAAATACTCTACCTAAGTGATTCATTTATAAAGGTGTCCATTCACATCCTCTTTCTCAGTTTGTAGTTTGGGGCAGTATAATGTTAAACAGATATTAAATTTAACAAATTTTACTAAGAATAACCCCAAAATAACTTGGGGAAATCAAAGAGGTAAATGAGGGAAATTTTTTATAAATGGGGTTTTTAATTTTCTCTCATTAAATAGGTTAGTTGTTTTATTAAGACAATGGGATGCTCGAGAATTAAATAATTTGACACACGGTATCCCCAATTGAGTGTGTTGATTTATTTAAGGCTCTCGACCCATTTTAAGAAAAATATTTGGTTTTTTGTCATTATATATATTTATATATAACAAAATTCAAAATAGTATTTAAACTACTATTTTTAAAGAAATATTATTTTTATTTTTTATTTTATTTTGTTATATATATAATAAAATTTTAAATATTATGTAAAATACTTCAATTTTTATTTATAATTGTCAATATTTAAGTAATTTCAAAACATAACTAAAAACCTCACCCATGACACCCTTTTATAGGGAAAGGGACCTTGATATCCCTGACTTATTTTCCATGTGAGATTCATTTTCACTTTTCCAGCATTATAATAATAATATATTAATAATAATAATACATAAACAATAACATGTAAATAAAAATACATCTAGTTGAAATAAAATATCATTAATATAAAGAACAAATAAGAAAAGTAATAATATAATTAATATTATCAATAACAATTATTAAAATTAATAATCAATAATAAAATTAATAATTTATAATATTTTTAACAATTAAAAGTACAATTAATAATTAATAATATTAATAATAGATCTAATATGATAAGTAATTAATAATAATAAATAATATAATTTACTAATTAAAAAACAATAATTTATTATCTAAAATATAATTATTTATATAATTGATAATTAATAATATAATTAATAATATAATTAATAATTAATAACTAATAACTAATAATTAATAATATAAATCATAATATGATAAATAACTTAATTAAATTTAGAATTAATAATTGAATTAATAATTAATAATTATCAATTATTAATTAATACTAAATAATTTAAAATATAACTAATAATTAATAATATTATTAATTATTAATTGTTAAATGAGTTTCATTTTCTTATGTAATGATTGGTCCCTCAGGTCTACCCCAGGATTGAGTTTCAGATACTTCTTTTTAGGATTCAGGGCCTCAACATACGGTTGATTGAGACCACATGAATTGGACATTCGATGGGTTTATGAAGTGTAACATCCCACCCTCACACTTTGTCTTGAGAAGAAGTGGAGGTGCTACTAGGACTTAGGTGACATCCCCAAGACACCAAAGGATGGAAATAAATTCCAATGGTTTCATAAACAACTATGGGATGATTTTACCTTTGAAGATAAAATAACTAAATAGTATAACCATAATAACCAAACCACTATACGATGCATGAGTACAACAAAATACAACTCAATGTATAACCAAAACAGTAACCATATTAGAGTACAAGAGGAAACAAAAACAAACAAAACTCAATGACATCAAATAAACAACTCAACAACTATAAAAATGCTCCAAGATCCAACCCCACATGCCCAACCTAAGGTATTAATAAGCATCACTATAGAATTGGGACTCCTTTCCTTTTCCAGTGTCTCGATATAAAACATCTGCATATGCACAAAAGTTCCCAAGAAGTGGGTGAGTAAAAAACTCAGTAGGGTTTCCCCAATGGATTCCAACCTCATGCCACTATGATAAAACATGTTTTCACATTTATATAAAACAATTTTAAAGCAATTTAAAGTAGTTTATATCAAAGCCTAAATTTTTTTCCAAACCAAACAGTTTCCATGGAAAGTAATCAAACGAGCCTTTAAAACCATTTAAAAAATACCATTTGCAATACCCATTTCACACATCCACACATACTCACATGCATGAATAAGTGAAAATTCCATACTCATGAGAGGTTTCTCATTGATCTACTAAGTCATCACAAGGTAACCACAATTAGTTTCCCCAATGACACACACCCCTTCCATATGATCACGTCTAATGAAAACAAACACAAACCAACCATGTTTTCCAAAACCCATACCGAGACATTTCAATAAAACATTTATTTTATTGAAAATGATTCTATAAACATTTTTCCATGAATTATAACCAAACCACAATTTTAAAATCATCATTGTAAAATCATGAACCAAAAGAACATTGCACAAAACTATCACATTTTCACAATTTCACAAGCCATCACTAAAGAGGTTTTCATCAAGAATCACATATAAATTTAATAATTCATTTCAATAAATTCAATCAATTTGAAACTAAGAATTTATGTTCTAATAAAGAGGATTTGAGAGAGAATGCACCGACCTATCAAACTTTGGAGAAAAGGAAGAATGCCATAAAAATTCAAAAACCCACCTTGAAACTCCCTAAAACATCCTTAGATCTCACTCCCATCAATTAAAACATTATTATCCTATTAATATTTTCATCACATATCATGGATATATCCCTAATGAATTAGGTCCACGATTCCAAGAGACTGAATAAGAATATATCTAAGGAAAACGACGAAGAATGAGAACTTACTGATGAATCCAGGTCTCCAAATCTCTTTGATTCTCCTAAGAATTGCTCCTAGATTTAAGGTAAGGGTCTCTATAGCCTTGTTAGGAATAAAAATTTGAGTTATGACCTATTTAGGGGGAAAATGAGGGATTAAAAAGGTAAACTGAGTCAAATACAGAATTTATGGATCTAATGTTTCACGGTATGAGGTTAGGGTACACGATTAGGGTGCACAGTTAGGAACACCATGAAATAACCGTGCATGAGACACTAACTCCAAACACAACTCACATGGTTAGCTCAAACAGTTAGAAAAACCATGCACCAAATTTTCTATTCTCTTATATCTAGCATTTTGTGGTTTGTCTTGGGCATCTGCACGATTTAGACAAATCATACGCCTAACCATGAAACTACCAAATTCCCTCTATTTCTATCTCATGGTTTACTAGAAGGTGTTTCATGGTTTCTATTAATAATTCTTATATCATTAAACTCCAAAAAATCATCAAAAAAATTTCCAAGACCCTCTGAATCTCCTAAAACATAACCCCATCACTTTATATACCTAAAATACATAAATAAAGGGTCATGTACCTAAAATCGAGGGTGCTGTATTTTCCCCACCATTGTTCTTTTCATCCCCATAATGTACAAAAATCTTACTTCCTTGAATGAGTTTTTACCATTTCTCTATAATTTACTTTTCAATCTCCCATTTTTCTTATTGAATCCAACCATGTTTCAATAAAATCTACACTAGACTGATGATTTTCCCAGAAAATACTTTGTCTCTCCTATGAACAATTTGAACCGGTATATGGGCCAAAATAGAATCTCGATCTTGGTCAAAGTGATCTGATTGAATCACATGGTCATGATTAGGCTGATACTTCTTCAATTAAGATGTATAAAACACATTATACACTGAATTGAACCTTGGTGGAAATGCTAAACAATATAACACATCACTAAAACATTCAAGTATCTCAAAAGGGACTATGTATCAAGAAGATAACTTTCCCTTCTTACAAAAAATGATTCTCAAGCCTTGGAGTGATCCTTAGGAACACATGATCACTCATCTTAAATAATAATGGTCATCAATGATGATTTTAATATGATTTCTTACATCTCTGATATATCTCTATTCTCTTTCTGATCAACTTAATCTTCGCCATTTTCTCTGTCATAAGGCTTGGTCCATCTAGTGAAGTCTCACCTGTTTCCACCCAAAAAAGTGTAGAATGAAAAGACACCCATACAATTCTTCAAAATGATCCATATATATCAAGGCCTATCAACACAAATCTTCTTTCAAACTTCTATCCCTCAACGATTTCCCCGCCATTGAGTTTTTACCTCATAGAAACTCATTTAGAATCAGACGTCTATTCCTCCTTAAACTTTTAAAGTAAATTAGAAATAAAAGAAACCCGAAAGAAAATTGAAACATTACCTCAGTCTTCACAATCCAAGTGCATGTATGCTATGACCTACATCAACTACTATTGATCTGAATCCACTTTTTACAACTGAATATATGATTTCTTGCTTAATGCACCAAGCACTGAATTTCCTTTACCCAATGTATACATCAAGTCGAAGTAAAAAATTTAAGATAATCCATTCATCTTCTTTGTTTAAGATTAAAATATAATTGGGAGAATATGTATTTCAAACTCTTATGATCCTTAAACACTATTAATTCATCACTAAAGAGGCAATGACGCAATGTCTTAAAATCATAGACTACAATAGCTAATTCCAAATCATGTGTTGGGTAGTTATTCTCATGAAACAATAAATTTCATGACTTATAATTAAAAAAATGACAAAAAATCATGAGAAAAAATGCCAACATAGATGCTAAATAATCATAATACACCACAGAGACTTCTCGTGATTCTAGAAATATCAAGATCATTGTTGATTTAATGTGAAATTTAAGCTCTTCTAAAGACTTCTCACACTCAAACACTCAATTTTAATGGAACACTTTTCCTTGTCAAAGGAGTCATTGATTAATCTAGTTATAAAAAGTCATGAATAAATTTTTTATAATAACCAGAAATAATAAGGTAAATGTGTATCTCAAATGCATTCTTTGAAGGTAGCCAATAGATCATAGCCTCTATCTTTTATGGATCCACCAGAATTGATTTTTCATAGATAACATGGCTAAGGAAACAAACCTATTGTGTCCAAAAATTAAACTTTTAATGTTTAGAATAAAAACAATGATCTCACAAGATACCCAACACTATCGCCAAGTGTTTGTCATGCTCAGAATTTTTACTAGAATACACCATCATGTAATCCAAAAATACCACAAAAAATAATCCAAGTACCATTGAAATATCTGATTCATTAATTCCATAAATACAGCTAGTGAATTCGTATGACCAAAAGGCATAACCACATACTCATAATGGCCATATCTACTCCTGAAATCTGTCTTCAAAATATCCTCCTTTTGAACCTACAATTGGTGATATCCCTAACATAAGTCAATTTTAGAGAACCATTGGTCTCCCCTTAACTCACATAAGAGGATATCAATTATTTATCATAACATTATTAATTTTATGACAGTCTCCACATCACCTAATATTTCCACCAGCCTTTTCACAAAAAAAACTGGTGCTGCCCATAGATATGTACTATGATGAATGAATAATTTTCTTTCCAATTCTTCAAACTAGACCATAAATTTCCTTAATTATATTGGTTATGTTTGTTAATAGGGAATTGAAATAGGAATTGTCCATGGTAAGAGGTCAATTGTAAACTCTAATTCTATTTTGGGTGGAAACATTGATAAATTATGAGTAAAAATATCAGGAAACTGATAAAAAAGTATTATTAAATTTCTATTATCGATCTCATCCACATATTCCAAAGTAAAAGCTTCCAACTGGTATGATATATTTCTAGCTACTGGTGCCAACAATGTTGCTCCACATTCTTTTATATTTTGATCTCCTCTAAAGAGAATCTTGACACCATCTACAGTTGTAAAAATTACACATTGGGTATAATAGTCAATGTGAGCTTTGAATATTTCCTACCAATCCATACCCAGGATTAATTCATAGAAATATATCTCATGCATTGATAAATCCCAAAGACACTCATCCCCATTGATAGTTATAGAACATAGTTTTCTCATAAAGGATCAATATTCTCCTTTTCCAACAGGAGTTTGAAGTTTCGAGATAGAAGGAATGTTCTCAACATGAAAACTTCAAAGAGCAACAAAAAGCGAAGCAATAAACAAATGGTGTGAGCTTAAATCAAAAAAATCTTGCATAAGGGTATAATTTAAAATAATAAGACCCCTCACAGTTGAAGTTGTTGATTTATCATCCATTATCACATGCTTAACAACATACAATTATTTACCTGATTCACTTTTTTCTTTATTATCAGGTTGAGATTTCCCTGTTTGAGGAGTCATGGTGTTCCAAGAATCATAATGGCTTTCTCAGTTCTGATGACGAGAGATATTATACTACACTCGTCCCATTAAATCATATGATTCCTGAGAATCATGAGATGTCCCCTAGCACTCAACCATGGAGCACTACTACAATAGCATTGAATATGTCCCATCTATTTTCAATTGTGACATGATCTAGGTGGTGTTGTACAATCCCGCTTTATATACTCAAAAAAACCACACTAGGAACATCAATCCTTACTCTTTGGTTTAGGAGAAAGATTCATGGATCCCACTGTATGGTTTTGAGTCATATAACCACCTTATAAATGTGTTTCCCTCTTCCAATTATTCCTAGCATTAAATTTCCCAGTAGTTGCCATAGGTATTAACTTTCTTCTTCTAACCGTATATCCTGAGATGTCTCTATCTTCCACTATTTCTCTATTGATCATATCTATATAATCCAACATACAAAGAATTAAAATATTTGAGAGAATCTATATTCTTAACCCCGATTCAAAAATGTGTTCCTTTAAGAATGCACTTCTAGCAACTTTTAGTGAAAACATACTAAATTCATAAATTTACATGCATATTTTATCACTGTGAGGTTCTCTTATTTCAAATTGAATAATTCTGTTGTTCTTGTAATATATAAAGTATGAGAATAGAATATTTTGTTAAAAAATTCTTCAAAAATCATCTCATGTCATGCCTTGGTTTGATTTAGCATGAACTTATAAATCCCACCATTTGTTTGAAAGATCTTCCAACATATATGTTTCTACCTTGACCTTCAGCTCTGCTGGTGTGCTAAGGAAACTAAATATTTGATTTATCCTATTTAGCCACACTTCTTGTTTTCCTACTCTAAATCACCCCGAAAGATGGATGGATTATACTTTTGGAACTGAACTGAATGATCCACTTTTATTGGTTTATCCCTTCCATTCCTTATTTTCATGTCTTGGAAATGCTAGAAAATACTCTAAACTAGATTTTGGTTCACCTATGGTTTAGGTAAAACCACATTCTCAGTAGCCTCTTCCTGTTGGTTTCTATGATGCCTACTAGGTCCCATTTTCTATAACCAAAAGAAAACTCAATTTATTCTCACTCTTTGTAAACTAAAGGATTAGAAATTTAAAATTTACCATAACACACATATCACAACAAGGCTTTCCACAATTCAAAAATTTCCATTTTCAACCCATTTTTGAAAATTTCACCATGCTTTTTTAAAATAAAACTATTTTCAATTATTTTTAAAAATCATCAATTTTCACCAAATCGTAAATCATTACTCAAAATTAATTATGCACCCCTAGTGGGAAGTCATTACTATCAATGCACGTGATACTCTTCTTATCAGCTAAACCCATGACAATGAGGTGACGACTCCTAGAAGTGTCTCAAAACACTCATGTACCCAAACTCCCTAGTACCTTGAAGTTTAACATAAATAGGTTAACTATGAATTTTATGATCTACATTTAATTTTCCAAAAAACCTACCCCCTTGCTACCAACCTAACTCAAGTAATAAACATGAATGATTTTCCAACTTTAGGATCATAAAATATGATACAATTTATAACATTCTACCCCTTACCCATTGGCTTGAGAAGAGGTGGAGGTACTATTAGGACATATGTGACTGATATATGTATTTCATGCATGTATTTTTATAGTGATTTAATATATATATTTCTATATTTAAATGATTATTCTTTCCAAATTTTTCACTTTTTAACTCATTTTCTGTATTTTGGAAGGACACATTTTATAATTCAAAAAAGAGAACACTAAATTTTTGAGCATAATCATGGAGAATTTAAAGGCCATAAAACTGAAAAAACAATGAGAAACTAGGATTCTAGAGTAGAAAAATGATATTACATGATGTGTAAATCATTACATTTAATGAACCCGAGAAATTTTTGTAATAGGTACACATCATGAAGTGAAGAAAAATGAAAAGTAAATTTACACGAGGTGTAATAATTTAAAGGCCCTGTAAATTTTCAGGATGAGATTTAAGTAACCATATTCAACGTATCTTCAATTTTTGAGATAATCTATGACATGGGACCCATTATAAACCACCTTTGGACCAATTTTTAATGATATTAATTAATATCAATGCCCATCTAGAACCTATAAATGGAGTTTCAGTCGTCTACTATTGAGTTATCTGAAAACACCAAAGATTGGGGTGAGAAGCTACACTATACAGGTCCCTCTAGGTGTTCATATCGATTTTTCTTTATATATTTTTATTTTTTCCTTACCTCTTATTCCCTCATCACTAGGATTAGGGGTAAAACCTTCTTGTTCTAGGGTTATATAAAATATGGGGGAAGGTGTGTTGGATTATTTTCTTTTTATTCCATTCATGTAGCTGGTTTGTAGAAATTTATTCTCCAACTTCCAATCCCTTTATTTTTCTTTTATCATGACCATTGATATTTGAATCTAAAAATAACTTTAAAATTTTACAACTGGAAAACCTAAATGATGCATGACCATTGTCAAATTTAGGGTAAATCATGTTTAAATATGTTATCAAGAAAAATTTTATTTGGAAAATCCCTAAATTACTAGACCAAGGGAAATAGGGTATTGCTGCATTGAGGAAGGGATACCATGACCATTGGATCTTGCTCATATTGACTCTGATACTAATTGTGAATTAATAAACTTATTTTCTTAAATCCAATTTCACCCAAACAATGAAATTACAAAACCCTAGCACACCTTTAAAATCAGTTAACAAACCAATCAATATGCTCCATTTTCATTTTTATTTCTAAAGATAAATCATACCAATCTTCTCTCACATATTTATTACCTTTAATTAAATGAAATCTTTTGAAAACCAAATAAAACTAATTTCATAATATATGTGGATTGACCTTGACCTACTACTTTACTCATTTTAATTAATTAGTTGCATCTATTGAGTTTTTATAATTTTTTTCATAGACCCGTAGGGAATTAACGACGCCTTTTGGGACTTTTAGTGATATCTCTAAGATAATAAAGGCTAGAAATAAATGCTAAGATATTCATGAAAAATTTGGGGATGATATTCCCTTTAAATATAAAACAACCAAATAGGATAACCATAACAACCAAAAAACTATATGATGTATGAGTATGACAAAATAAAACTTAAAGTATAACAAAAACAATAACTATATTAGAGTACAAATGGAAACCAAAACCAACAAAACTCAATGTCACCGAAGACAAAAAATCAGAAACTCCCAACGTTCAACAACCTTCAAATCCACATGCCTAACCCAAATTATCAAGAATAATAACTATAGAATTGGGATACCATACCATTACCTTTGTCTCGATATAATAGATCTGCAAATGCACCAAAGTTCCATAACATGGGGTGAGTAAAAAGAATCAGTAGGATTTCACCAATGCCTTTTTAAATCATTCTTCTAGGGTAAAACCTGTTACCACATTTATATAAAATAGTTTAAAAAAAATTAAATAAATTTATGTCAGTGCCTGAAATAGTTTTCCAAACCAAACAGTTTCCATAGAAAGTAATAATCAAATGATCTTTTAAAACCATTTGAAAAATCCCATTTGGCATACCCATTTCACACATCCACACATCCATTCATGCATTACTAGGTGATAGTTCAATACTCATGAGTAGTTTCTCATCGATCTACCAATTCATCATATGATATCCATTACTAGGTTCCCCAATGGAACATACCCATTCTATAGGGTCACATATAATGAAAATGAACACACGCAAACCATGTATGAAAAAACCCATGCCAAGACATTTTCATAAAAATATATTTTATTGAAAAAATTTTTAAAAAACATTTCTACATTCATTAAAACCAAACAATAATTTTAAAATAATCATTTTATAGTCATGAACCAAAATCAATTTCCATAAAACCTTCATATTTTCACAATTTCAAAAACCATCACTAAAGATATTTTTCATCAAGAATCACACACCAATTTTATAATTAATTTTAATATATTAAATAAATTTTGAAAATATTAATTCATTTTATTATCTATAGGATTTGTGATAAAATCCACCTACCTGTCTAACTTTGGATAAAATGAAGAACAATAAAAAAACATCAAGAAACAGGCTTGAAACTCTTATAAATACCCTTAACTTTCATTCCATTCAAATGAAACAATATTATACCATCATGATTTTAATTACATGGCATGGATATATCCCAAAAGGATTATATACATGGTTCCAAGAGAGGATAGAATAATAAATCTAAGGAAAACAATGAATAATGAGCACTTACAAACGAATCCGGACCTCCAACGCTCTTTGATTCTCCTAATAATCTCTCTTGAATCGAAAGGAATGGTCTTGATAGCCTAAATAGGACAACATATTCTATTTATAGAATATTTAGGGGGGGATGAGGTATTAAGTAGGTAAACTGAGTTAGATAACCAATTTTAAGATCTATTTTTTCATGTTTTATGGATAGGAAACACAGCGACGAAAAATGTGTGCTAATTGTGCTAGAGACTCTGGCTCCAAACACACCTCGCACAGTTGGATCACATGGTTAGAAAAACCATGCATCAACCATGTTATTAATCTCTGTCTATCATTGCATTATTTATACTAGGAATCCGTATGGTTTGTCCTAACTGTACGCCTACCTAGTGCCCACTATTTTAGTTTCACAATTTTCCAAGAGGTGTTGTATGGCTTCTAATAATGATTCTATAATCATGTACCTCTAGAAAAGAATAAAAAACATGTAAAAAATCTTATGGAAATCCCAAAACATAACAAAATCACATTATATAACTAAAATACATAATAAAGGTTTATTTACCTAAAACTGGTGGGTGCTACAAGAAGGATCACATGTTTCCATCCCAAAAGATAATTTGGAAGGGTGGAAATACTTTCATGGAAGGTAATCAGAGTCTCTTAAATGAAATTCTTCATTAATGTAAGCATTAAATCATAATTTATCTGTATATTATTTCAGAATATGATAAATTAAATTTTAGTAAACTTTAAAAGATAATCATTCAATTTTAAAGCTTTGATGGATGGAGTAAGATGTGCCTAGAGATATCATTCATTCATATTGTCTTTCCCTAATTCAGTCCTTAAATCCAAGGCACGGGGACTTGTATTTGTCAACATGAATCATGGTATTGTTAGAATATATGATTGCGACCCATGAATTTACCACTTGAAGGTGAGGAACTCCAATACCCAGGTTTGGATTTTAATCAGGGGGTTGAGTTGGTTTTTATGGAACCCCAAAATTTTATGAGAGATTTCTTCTGTTATTGGTGTTCCAATTAAGATATATAAGGATACTAAAAGAAAAATGATAAACCACTTTCTATGCCCATTAGTAGAGTTTTATCCTATATCACCCTTAATTAAAACTATCATTTCAAATTTAGAAGACTTTCAATTTGACCTACTTCTTCTTAGGGTGTAACAATATTGGTCATACTTCTAAAAAATATCAGAATAGCTTTGTTTGTGGAAAATGTTAGATGAGAAGAAACACAATTGAATCTTATAGGATCCAAAATAGGGCCTCCATGATCCTTGATTATAATGAAAAGGAATATTATTCTGAGGAGGTATAATAAATCTAGGATCCTATTAGCGTGGACAAGTTAAATCAGGTCTAGGAAGAAGGTGAGATGAATGCCCATGTAACAAAAAATGTTGTGACATAGAAGGATGATAACTTAGGAAGTGCTGATACTGTACCAAGTGTCGACCTAATCAAATTGGTTCATGCATAAGGAGACGATGAAATAGTGGACTAGAAGAACATAACATAACAATATAGATGATCTTAAGGGATATGAACCTGAAAATGATTTTATTTCCTCTGATGATGATTCACATTAAGAATAGTATGATTCTTTACATGCATCAATTATGAAAGGGAACATATTATAGTAGGTGATCTCCCTCTGCTCTGCTCATCTCAAACTCAAACCCAACAAGGGAATCATAAATTCTTGCAGTTCACTCCAAGCCTCATGCCTGTTGGATGTGGATTCAAGACCTAGGACATTGTGTTTTGCTGGTGCCATTGGGCCAGGACATGGTTACTCAAATGAGGGTATATTCAGGATCAAAGTGGTCATATATAGTAAATGGATCTGATGGATACCTCTTAAGGGATTGTACCATGACAGCTAATGGACAATCACCTGAGGGAGGATCTTCAAGGGTTGATACTCACTCTGAAACTGATATAGGTATGAAATGTATTGTTGAGATTGATCATCTACAATCAATTATAGAGGCATAAAACAATTGGAAAATCCCATCCCAATAACTCTTTTAAGGATTTCGTTTTGAGGGTTATGCCTAATTTTTCAAGTAAGGAACCTCACATGAGTATTGAGAAAACGGGTTTATTTCGTTTTCTTGACAATCTAAACATGAAAAAATAAAGGTAATCATTATTGGAGAAAAGGGAAGAGGAAATGAAAGAGGGGATTAGTAAGATTCAAGTTTAGATGATATTCCTCCATTTGATGATGATATAAGATGGATACATCCTAAAATATGGAGGATGGGTCATCACCCATGATGTCACAAAACCGACCCAACAGGGCTCGAGCCACGACTCCACAAGCATTCCTTCTATAGGCCAGGGGCAGGTGACTAGGGTTGAGTAGGCTATCACACACACGGGAGGCCTTAGAATAAGGTACCTGTACGCACACACCCACATACACCTCCATTAAATAGTGCATAGATATATAAAAACTGAAAATAAATGCATGCATACAACTATCTCAAACCAAATTACAACAGAAATAAAAAAAGGAAACTACATGGACCACTAAACTAAAACTACAAAAGCATCCAACCTTCTCAGAGGGAGGGGATAGCTATAAAATTCACCTGCTAGAAATCTTCTAACCTATGCTCTTGTGAACACCCAGGTTGGTCTGGCTCACTAAGCTCTTCTTGCTCTAGGTACTCCTAGGACTCCGTTGAAAGGCCTTTGGTCTACACAAGACACAAGATAGTGCGCGAAAAGCCCATACAATGATGAGTATAAAGATACTCAGTATGGACCCTGAAAACCCCAAAAGAAAAGGAGAAACTAAAAGGAATCAGTCTTATCACCCCAAATAGAGGGAATCCAAAGGAGAGATAAATTCCATCTCGATACCATCCTCAGCTAAGCATGACTAGTCAACTCAAACCACATGGTGTGTCAACCCAAAAGTGAAAACAATGCAAGGAAACCCATCAATCACACTAGATGTACTCTTCTCATGAACCAAGACTTAGGAGGTTCCTACCTCATCACCAGTGAAATGTTTCTACTTGAGTCTATACCAGTAACATCTCACTAAGAACAACTCTAGCACCTAGTACAAGAGATCACGCCAATGATAACATGTGCCCATCACAAGGTTGAAAGAACTATGGAGTGTCCCACGCCTTGACACAGGACCCATGGTCGAGGGAGTATCGGTTCCTAAAACAACTTTCTAAACCTATAACTCTCCTATAAGAAGGGACTCGCGCCTTAGTATGACGAGGGAGTACTAACTCCTAATCATGAATCACATGTAACAAGTGGAGGGGCTCACTTTCCACTGTAACTTGATAACGGGGGAGCACTACTCTACAGGTGTGAACCCACACCCTGGTATGAATGGGGTGTACATTCCTGAGAAATGTGATCCAACAAACTATCATGGTAGGGGAACACCATTCTGGAAAACTTGAGCCCACAACCACGATAGGGGCGAACCATTGAGAGAGACATGGGTCCACACCCACGGTAGGTGAGCATGACTCTGTGAAACATGGGCCCACACCCATGGCAGGGGAGAACCACTTTGAGGATAAATGACCTACTCCCTGGCATGGTAGGGGAGTACTGACCCTACAATCCAATAAGATTGGAGAGCCTACTCCCTGACACGGCAGGGGAGCAGTACAAATGCATTAACGTCACGAGGAAACCCGCACCCTGATCCATCAGGGGAGTAACAACCCCAGAAGAAACTACCCAAAGTTAATGAACTCGTTCCCACATAGTGGGGAGTCCTATCTCTATCTAAGAAGATAGGTAAGGGAAACCTTCACTCAGGTGACACAGGGGAGTACCTGACCCAACCTCTCTCCTCACGAACCACCGATCGAAAACACTGGCCTAACACTACTCCACATGATTCTTTCTCAATTCAATTCACATCGTATCCCAAAATTCATAACAGAGGACACTATATCATTCTATATGAGAAAACATGTAGGATAGGCTATTTACATTCCCAAAATGGATAGCTATTGAAAAGGTTACATTCCACCGCAAACACCCAAACTGTGCCTCATAGGGATCACACCTCAATTTTGGTTTAAGCACTTGAAATCAGTATTTAAGAGTCCACATTAAATTAAGGGTTAAAAAACCACTAACAACACATCAATCGACATCATATGCAGGAGATACATTCGATAAAAGATTTTTCAAATAAAAATAATTATATTATTATTATTAAAATTGGATGTTTCATGTAATTGAGCCTCGAGCCTGGGACATAAAGTCCTTAAAATAGTCTCAAAAGTTCCACCTTGATGATAGGAATTCATGGCCATATATGATTAATAAATCAGATTTTTGGTTTTCATGTTACAGGCATTTGAAGTCTGCCTGACCCAAAGGCCCGATTTCGGCTGGACTAGCCCGTTCCGGCTGGTCTACCTCACCTGGGCTGGAATAATTTGGATGACCTGGTTTTCACCACTAGCACACAACTCATCCCCTAGCCTAGCCCGCCACACCATGGCCTAGCTGTGAGTGGACCGTGTCCCAAAAACATCCATCCTGCGGCCCCGCCGCTGTCGGCCTGCTACTCCGCCACCTGTGACCCCTGATCACTCGCCGAATCCCTCAATCTATGGTGCTTCGTGCAGCCATGATATCACCCCTCCATGGCCTCTACCACCTCTTGTGGAAGTACTTCCACTGGAGTGTCGTCAGAGCACGGCCAGACCTTCCGCTGACCACAGCGAGCACCCCGATGCTCTAAAAATAAATTTGAAACCACACGATGATGATTCAAAAAAAAAGATACATAAACAAGGGTATCAGGATTAAAACTAAAAATTCCTACCTTGAAGGTAAAACACCAAAGCTTCCTGTGCAGAAGGATACTCACGATGATCTGATTCTCATTTTGGTGATGATCGACGTCAAAAATGGCCTCATACGACACCTCCTTGCCTTGGTTCATTGAAAGAAGATGAAGGGGAGGGGGATATTGTACTCCTGCGTTCATAGAAAAGGGAAAAGAGGAGATTTTGATTTAATTTTTTTACTTAAATCTCCCCAATTAAAATCCTGGCCCCGACTCACCTCCGACCTGACACTCGATGCCGATGAAGATTATATCACATCTAGGGTAAACACAACATTATAGAGTCAACCACAGTCTCATAAATTCAAACCAAGACTCTGTTCATGAGTAATTCTATCCAACATACAAAATAAATAAATTTAATTTATTTATGGAAACTACCTCGATAACTTTTTCTACAGTAGGTCCACGCCGACAAAACTTATACCCCACCTAAGCTGAACAACATGCTCTGGGTGAAAATGTGTCCTCAGATTACTGATTTGAGATACCTTTTAAGAGATAAAACATTTTCTTCCACATGCATAGTATAAAAATACTTAATATTTTTATAAAATTTATTCTAGGAACATCGATCCACAGAATCACACGTCCTCTCGACACCTAGCTCTGGAAAAATATGTAGAAATATTCCAAAGTCTGACAGGGCCAAACCCGAGTCTCTACACCCTCCCCAAATTAAAGATTTTTATCCTTGAAAAGAAAAAGGTGAGGCATGAGGGAAAGAAACTGAACTGTTAATTGGGTCTCCATTTCCAGAGAGTTCACCAAAAACCACCAAGAATCCACCAAGGTTTCCCGTGCTGCCAACGCGCACACACATAGGGAGAACACAAGGGATACGACATCCAAGTCCAGTTCATACCAGGTCGACATTGTGCAACTGGGCACATGTCTCTAAAGCTATGATAGGTGGGAAACACCAAATGCCTCATCTCCTATAGTTATAGGTTCTAGTGGTATGCCACCTCTCTAACCTGACATAGAGAACAACTAACCCACTCTGAACACACAAGTCAAAGGGAATCATCCACAACAACTTGATACTATCTACTTTGGGAAAGAGTGACTTGCTTGCACAGTTTTGTATCGTGTCCCAAGAACGCATCTTAGTGGGGAAAGCATCCCTCATTATTGTGAGTCTGAAGCCACATCAAACTGCAGCACGACCTCCTCAAGTGACTCGCATACCAAGCTGATGACCAACATGCGAGGGTATAAATGAACAAAATAGGGCTGCCCAAACACCCACCATGGGTATTGCCAGGCCCTTCACACAAACTTCCTAACGCAAAACCTGCCTCAAAAACACAAGTTAGAGGGAATCCTCTACCATGCCATGACACTATCCGCTTTGGGAGGCAATGACTCACCCACATAGTTTTAGTCACGTCAAAAAAACATGTATTAGTGGGGGAAAGATCCTTCTTACCTGTGCATTTGAAGCTATGACAATCAACACTGACACAAGGTCTTACCGACACCCAGTGCAACTCCGAGAAAACCTCGAGAAAACAGTGGAAATGAATGCGTTCCTTTTAAATGTGTTTACCAAACTACTCATTGTAACACCCCGAGCTTCCACGATACTCTTCTCATTCAATAATGCAATAACTTGCATTGTACGCAACTTCGAGTTCTAAAACACCGCGACTAATCAAAGTAGCCGTTATGAATAATAATAACCACTTTTTAAAATTATAGAAATTTTATATTTCAAAATGGACTTCATTTTTGGATTCGGAATATCGAAATTAGCCTATGTTGAATTTTTTGTAATTTTATGAGAACTTCCAATTTTTTTATGAATAGTGAAAAATAATTAAAACAACTTTTTTAATAAAAGTAATTTATTGTGATAAATTATAATATTTAGTAGTTTTAAAGTATAATTAGAATATATTTTTACCATTTTATCCAATGGTGGTCATTAGAATTAATTTAACATTGAAATTGGGCATGAACAATTGTCAATATTTTGATATAAATTGTTTCTTAAAAACACGCTATTTGTTGTGACAGCGGGAATTAGTTATAAAATAAATTAATGCAACTTATATGTTTGGAATTCTGTAAAATAGACATCATTTTTGAAATCGGAATACCAAATATAGCTTAGGGTGAAGTTTTGAGATTTTTCTTAAAAACATCAATTTTTGATGAATAGTGAAACCACTAAGTGGTACTTATAAAAACTGATTTTTCGTTTAAATGAAATTTTACCACTTCTGTATTTTGAATTTAAAAAATCCGACATACATGGTTGTCATTAAGAAGTAAAATGTGGTTCAATGAGATTAAAATAATTTTTTGGTGAATAGTAACTTTTAAGTTCTTAATCGCGATTAGAGGTAATTAGTGTGGTTTAAGGTAAAAATAATGTTTTAATAATATGATATGATCTTGAAACATGTCCTACCCTCATTGTATGTGACATTGACGACCAAGACAATTAATGGGTCAACTTGGGGACCCCATGGAGCCACTTTAGTTAGAAAATGACATAAATACCTTTTATTTAATGTTAAAGTAAAAAATGACACAAACATGAAATGTTTTAGAAAAACAATTTTTACATGGGGTTATACAAGTCATATTTTTGAATATAAATATTCATTGGAAAGATAAAAATATTTCCTACATTATAGTATTTTTTTATAATTTTTAGACATTAAATAAATTAAATTATTTATGACATCATTATGATGCAGCGATGACCTCATTATTTAACGATTTTAATAAAATGAAAAGATAATGTACAATCCAAGGCATACACTTGTCCAAAGACTATTGGATGGGTAGATTTCGAACCCTTATCACCTTATCCACGAATTATATAAGTGTGGGACCTTTAGAATTCGAAACGCAGTGTATAATAATGTAAAATTCCCTTACTTTCCAAGAGCACCCCTCCTCTCCTCTTATAAAAGGCCCCCACCTCTACCACCTCATTCACACTTTCAAGCCATTTGGCTCGGCCAACCTCTGCCCAAATACCCTCCCAAATTCCCTCCCTTACTCCTAGAAGCCTCACTTTGGGCAGAATTCTTCCCAAGGAAGCCTTTGGTGCAAATCAAAAAGAGTTACCCGATTTTTAGGTAATATCTTCTCTAATGTTGTTTTGTTTTATTTAGCTTCTCCAACCCCTTAAACTCTTTTTATTCATTTCTTTTGTAACAACACCAGTATCCGCAATATACTAGGATGTTGTTATAAGAAGGATTCGAGCTACACTTACACACACCTACATCTAATGGTTAAAGAACATACTGTTTCTGTGGATGGAAAATTTCTGCCTCACGAAATGATGATTGTTCAACACTCATATAACACCTTCAAAGGTGGCCATTAAGATGTCACTATATTTATATATGATATATAATATTTTTATGTTTTACTTATGCTTCTGTATTTCTCATTTATGGCATACTTTATGATTTCCATTATGGGTAAACGCGATAATTTCATTTTAGGAAGTGCAGACTACCGCCCCCTCAAAGTGATTTGAATCGTTAATGCCATATGTGGGATGTATAAAGGATGGATTAAATGGTATTATACACTATATTATACTGGAATTATATTATACATTTATATCATTAGGATTTAATTCCATTAAATACGAAATAGAAATGAAAGTAGCGTTCATGCGTACGTACGGCTTACCGTCTCCATGAATGGTGCATTTCATTTCTTACCTCTAAATGTTACGTAATATAATAAATGAATGTATATACTGTATATATATAATATATATGATATCTACATCATGAATATAATTCTGGATATAATGGATATTTCACCACATGAACAACTTGTAATTATAAGAAGTTTATTTTTGACTCACGTACCAAAGATCGACAAAACGACCGTTATTAACTTAAATAATTACATAATGTTCATAACATGGTAATAAGTGATATAAAAGGAATAATGAACATGAAAAAGGTTCTTAATTAAATATAAATTAACTCTAGTTTATTATTCAGGAGGTTAAAGAACGGTCGAGTCAGGACAAGACGCAAGGTAAGGGAATTTCTTAACACAACTTCCATTCTTTGGGTTAATCTCCTACTTTCAAATTATGTCATGATATTATTATGTATTATTTTGTATTTTTAATTTATTTATGTGTACCTATAGTGAATACACATAATAGATCTATTTTATTTTAAAAATGACCTTTTAAGGACTTCGTCTCAATCTCCTTTCATTGAGGCATATTTGGTTTTATACACAACTATCTTTTATACAGTGTATAAACCCCTTTGACTTTTACGTTTATTCAAAAGGAATCTTTTTTATATGAATTGTTTTACTAAACGACAAAAAGGGAATGTTTTTCTTTCCGTACATATGCAGTGACAATGACTTCTCCGCCACCGTGACCATTATTTGAGTCTCGGCTTCCTCTACAAGACATCACTTTTTTTAATGAAAAATAAATACAAAGTTTTAACTTTCTTTTATTTTGTTATTGAAAATGGTTTTGAAAGCGTTTTTATTATATCAATGTGTTGTACTGAAATCTAGTGATTGAAATGTGGAAATGTTATGTTTCCTTTATGCATGTTTTATGTGATACGATTATGTTATGGTTTATGATATGTTTAAACCTATTCATATGAGGAATGCATTGGACTTAATAAGTGATGGGTGGAGCCCGCTATAGCTCCTCGATGCATCGGCAGGTCTCATGAGACAAACTAGTGTCTTGGCACGAGGCCTTGACAAAATCTTATTTGTGGTCTTGGCACGAGGCCTTGACTACGTGGTTATGATAGTCTGGCATTATGCATTCCATTATTATGAAAGTGGTTATTGATATTGCATGTGATTATTCGTCTAGTAGAATATCCATGTGAATAAGTAAATGGATTTATCTCATTTTACTTTTGCCATATTATGTTGAAGTTCATGTTTAAAAGGCTTTTGTTTTAGTTATACATTGCCTTAAATGTTAATGTTTATTTATAAAAGCTTCCGCAATATTGTTATCCTTACTGAGCATCTGAGCTCACCCCTTTCAATGTTTTAATATTTTCCAGGATGTGAAGAAGTATTTTATGAATGACCTTCCGGGATAGTCAGAAGAGGATATGAGTGTGGACTATGAAGACTTTCTTTTTAGTTTTTCACTTTATGATGTAATGTAACATTTATGAATGTATCTAGTTTTTCCAAGGATACTAAACTAATCAGTCTTTCGAGACTTGATCTTTTGTGATCTTGCCAATGTTACGAAGTAATGCACCGACTCTGGGTAGCTGGGGTCGGGGCGTTACAGTTGGTATCAGAGGCAGTTTTGTACTAACCTTGGAAGCTAGATTTAGATAAACTCTGATTAGAGCGCATAGCCCAAAGATTGACTTTGAGGATTAGTATAGAAGAACTTCCTAGAATTTTGGTATTATAGAGATTTTGTGAGTTTTCCGAGCAATACATCCCTGTCTGGATAGGAGCAGGTAGAGGTGGCTCTGGCACAGATGTACCTAGGGGTAAAACCCAAAAACACCACTTTGAGCTAGACTCGAACGGGAACTGGTGCACGACAACGGGCCTTGCTGCACTCTTGGTTACGACACTCCCGGGGGATCTGCTTTGGATAATTCTCATTTTCTTTATAAACCACTATGAAGGGTTATGAGTATATACTTCCTCAAAGAAAAAATTTTTATGGATTATATCCATAAATAGTTCAATTTATGTTAAGTATCTTACAAGTATGGAATTATGTATTTTGATTTATAAACTAATATAGTTTATTCCATTGTTTAGAAATTGCGCCTAGTGGAAGGAATGGAAATCGTATCAATGCACGAACTCCGTGTAGGGATTTCCCTCCTGCTCAAGATAATTATTGTGGAGCTGGAGATACAACTGGTGCTGATCAACTTATTACCACACTGGGACAACTCACTCTGGTTATGAATAATAACCTTACTCGTATGGAGCACCCTGATCTGCAACGTGGAGTATCAATGTTAGACCGCTTCATGAGGCAACAACCACCAAAATTTAATGGGGGTACAAATCCATTAGTAGGTGAGCAATGGATAAACACCTTAGAGAAAATATTCCACACCTTGGGGAGTAGTGAAAGGGAAAAGGTTATCATGGCAGTTTACCGCCTCACTAGAGATATTGATCAATGGTGGTCATTGATTCAAAATACAAAGGAAGATGAAGAAGTATCAAGTATGG
This sequence comes from Viscum album, assembly GCA_963277665.1. NCBI lineage: Eukaryota > Viridiplantae > Streptophyta > Magnoliopsida > Santalales > Viscaceae > Viscum > Viscum album. The sequence goes on along the minus strand of OY728145.1, from coordinate 1,075,479,834 downwards.
AATGGAGAGAGTTCAAAGATCATTTCTTAGAAAAATACTTTCCTCATGACCATAGAGCAGATATGGAAAGGAAATTTCTGAGTCTGAAACAAAAGGAGGATGAGAATGTCGCAAAGTATGAGGCCAACTTTACAAGGTTAGCGAGGTATGCTGCAGATTATATACGTAACCCAAGAGGTAAGATTGATCGTTTCTTTGATGGGTTAAAACCATTTCTCCGTCGAGCTTTAGTATCACAATCGTTCTCAACATACGAAGATATTGTCTCATGTGCTATCAAGACAGAAAAAGAATTCTCTAAGTCTTATGACAACAAAGTAAAGCAAGAGAAGAAGATAACGGTGGAACAAGAGACAGATAAAGGGAAAAAGTGAAGGAAGGATTTTCCATTATGTGATAATTGTGGGAAGAATCACCCTGGTACTTGCCTAAAAGGAATGGGAGTTTGTTATAAATGTGGAGAAAAAGTTCACCAGGTGCGTGATTACAAGGGAAAGAAAGAGGCTATCAATGTTGAATGCTAAAATTGTAGGGAAATGGGGCATTATGAAAATGAATGTCCTAAGCGTCAGGGAAACTTACCTCAGAAAAGGCCAAGGGATCAAGGAAAATCTTATGATGTTACTACAGTTGAAGCAGAATAATTAATGTATTGGTGCTTTTGGACTCATGGATTATATTCTGGTTATTAGAATAATGTGACATATATAAGGATTGTACTGCAGTACTTGTTGTTTCAGTAAGGTTTTAATATGATGAAGGTAATCATATTTTTAGTATGTGACAAAAAGAGAAACTTTAATTTGTTTGGGGAATCTGATAAATTGATTTTGGAATTTAGAGACCTTTTAGAAAAAGTCTGGACGGAGGTATTTTGGATAACTATAAAGGTTGGAGTGGATTAAGTTGATCTTTGGATAGTATTGTTTAAGGTTAAAAAATTTATGAAGATTAGTTTTGGAATATTATAATACTATAGTTTTAGTAAAAGGACAACCTGCAGGGTGGGGCATAACCCATCGCGTCGGACAAAGCTGCTGGAATCGAACCCACAATCATAGTGCGACAGGCCTTTATTTCCTACCACTAGCCTACAGGAAGTCCCTGGTTATTACAAAATAATTTTTACTAATCTAAATGGTATGTGTTAACATTTGGAACCTTATAAAATTAGGATAAGTATAATATTTTTGAGTTCTATTATTTTTTTGAGTGAAAGATGAGTTGAAGTTTGAAACTCTAATTGTCAAGCATAAATATATATATACCTATCTCTTATTCAATGAATAAATTAATTCTTAAACTTTAGTAAAGGGATATTAAAAAAAATGTGTTATCCTAATACCTTATGTCTTGTTGAACTGATGATATTTTAAATAAACATAGATTGAAGGCATTAAGGCCCTCAATTTGACAGTTGATTGTAATTGATGACCTCAATCACTCCCTAAAAATATTTACGTTTTTCCTCCAATTATATGTCTCTAGTTGCCACCAATGTTCTCCTAATCGAGATCATAATTGGGTGGTGACTTTTTCATTTCCCTTTCCCTCTTATTAAGGCTAAATTTTATTAATCTTATTTCCGATGTGGGTTTTCCACAAAGGTATTTTCTCTTTTCAACCTTTTATTTTCAAAGAAAAATTTCAAATTGAGAGGATGCAATTTATTGAAGGAGGGGAGAATGTAACACCCCGAGCTTCCACGATACGCTTCTCATTCAATAATGCAATAGCTTGCATTGTACGCAACTTTGAGTTCTAAAACACTGCGACTAATCAAAGTAGACATTATGAATAGTAATAACCACTGTTTAAAATTATAGAAATTTCATATTTCAAAATGGACTTCATTTTTGGATTCGGAATATCAAATATAGCTTAGGGTGAATTTTTGGGATTTTTCTGAAAAACTTCAATTTTTGATGAATAGTGAAACCACTAAGTGGTACTTATAAAAACTGATTTTTCGTTTAAATGAAATTTTACCACTTCTGTATTTTGAATTTCAAAAATCCGACATACATGGTTGTCTTTAAGAAGTAAAATGTGGTTCAATGAGATTAAAATAATTTTTTGGTGAATAGTAACTTTTAAGTTCTTAATCGCGATTAGAGGTAATTAGTGTGGTTTAAGGTAAAAATAATGTTTTAATAATATGAGATGAGCTTGACACATGTCCTACCCTCATTGGATGTGCCATGGCTGACTGAGACAATCCATGGGTCAACTTGGGGACCCCATGGAGCCACTTTAGTTGGAAAATGACATAAATACCTTTTATTTAATGTTAAATTAAAAAATGACACAAACATGAAATGTTTCACAAAAACACTTTTTACATGGGGTTATACAAGTCATATCTTTTACTATAAATAGTCATTGGAAAGCTAAAAAGATTTCCTACATCATTGAATTTTTTTTATAATTTTTTGACATTAAATAAATTAAATTATTTATGACATCATTATGATGCAGCGATGACCTCATTATTTAACGATTTTAATAAAATGAAAAGATAATGTACAATCCAAGGAATAAACTTGTCCAAAGTCTATTGGATGGGTATATTTCGAACCCTTATCACCTTATCCACGAATTATATAAGTGTGGGACTTTTATAATCCGAAAATCATTGTATAATAATGTAAAATTCCCTTAATTTACAATAGTGCCCCTCCTCTCCTCTTATAAAAGGCCCCCACCTCTACCACCTCATTCACACTTTCAAGCCATTTGGCTCAGCCAAACTCTGCCCAAATACCCTCCCAACTTCCCTCCCTTACTCCTAGAAGCCTCACTTTGGGCAGAATTCTTCCCAAGGAAGCCTTTGGCTCAAATCAAAAAGAGTTACCTGATTTTTAGGTAATGTCTTCTCTAATTTTGTTTTGTTTTATTTAGCTTCTCCAACCCCTTAAACTCTTTTTATTCATTCATTTTGTAACAACACCAGTATCCTCAATATACTAGGATGTTTTCATAAGAAGTATTCGAGCTACACTTAAACACACCTACATCTAATGGTTAAAGAACATACTGTTTCTGGGGATGGCAAATTTCTGCCTCACGAAATGATGATTGTTCAACACTCATATAACACCTTAAAAGGTGGCCATTAAGATGTCACTATATTTATATATGATATATAATATGTTTATGTCTTACTTATGCTTCTATATTTTTCATTTATGGCATACTTTATGATTTCTATTATGGGTAAACGCGATAATTTCATTTTAGGAAGTGCGGACTACCGCCCCCTCAAAGTGATTTGAATCATTAATGCCATATGTGGGATGTATAAAGGATGGAGTAAATGGTATTATACACTATATTATACTGGAATTATATTATACATTTATATCATTATGATTTTATTCCATTAAATACGAAATAGAAATGAAAGTAGCGTTCATGCATACGTACGGCTTACTGTCTCCATGAACGGTGCATTTCATTTATTACCTCTAAATGTTATGTAATATTATAAATGAATGTATATACTGTATATATATATAATATATGATATCTTAATCATGAATATAATTCTTGATATAATGGATATTTCACCACATGAACAACTTGTAATTATAAGAAGTTTATTTTTGACTCAAGTACCAAAGATCGATAAAACGACCGTTATTAACTTAAATAATTACATAATGTTCATAACATGGTAATAAGTGATATAAAAAGAATAATGAACATGAAAAACGTTCTTAAGTAAATATAAATTAACTCTAGTTTATTATTCAGGAGGTTAAAGAATGGTCGAGTCAGGACAAGATGCAAGGTAAGGGAATTTCTTAACCCAACTTCCATTCTTTGGGTTAATCACCTACTTTCAAATTATGTCATGATATTATTATGTATTATTTTGTATTTTTACTTTATTTATGTGTACCTATAGTGAATACACATAATAGATCGATTTTATTTTAAAAATTATCTTTTAAGGACTTCGTCTCAATCTCCTTTCATTGAGGCATATTTGGTTTTATACACAACTATCTTTTATATGGTGTATAAACCCCTTTGACTTTTACGTTTATTCAGAAGGAGTCTTTTTTATACGAATCGTTTTACTAAACGAAAAAAAGGGAATGTTTTTCTTTCCGTACATATGCGGCGACAACGACTTCTCCGCTGCCGTGACCATTATTTGAGTTTCGGATTCCTCTACAAGCCATCACTTTTTTTAATGAATAATAAATACAAAGTTTTAACTTTATTTTATTTTGGTATTGAAAATGGTTTTGAAAGCGTTTTTATTATATCAATGTGTTGTATTGAAATCTTGTGATTGAAATGTGGAAATGTTATGTTTCCTTTATGCATGTTTTATGTGACACGATTATGTTATGGTTTTTGATATGTTTAAACCTATTCATATGAGGAATGCATTGGACTTAATAAGTGACGGGTGGAGCCCACTATAGCTCCTCGATGAATCGGCAGGTCTCATGAGACAAACTATTGTATTGGCACGAGGCCTTGACAAAATCTTATTTGTGGTATTGGCACGAGGCCTTGACTACGTGGTTATTATAGTCTGGCATTATGCATTCCATCATTATGAAAGTGGTTATTGATATTGCATGTGATTATTCGACCAGTAGAATATCCATGTGAATAAGTAAATGACATTATCTCATTTTACTTTTGCCATATTATGTTGAAGTTCATGTTTAAAAGGCTTTTGTTTTAGTTATACATTTCCTTAAATGTTAATGTTTATTTATGAAAGCTTCCGAAATATTGTTATCCTTACTGAGCATCTGAGCTCACCCCTTTCAATGTTTTAATATTTTCCAGGATGTGAAGAAGTATTTTATGAATGACCTGCAGGGATAGTCAGAAGAGGATATGAGTGTGAACTATGAAGACTTTGTTATTAGTTTTTCACTTTATGATGTAATGTAACATTTATGAATATATCTAGTGTTTCCAAGGCTACCAAACTAATCGGCCTTTCGAGACATGATATTTTCTGATCATGCCAAGGTTACGAAGTAATGCACCGACTCTGGGTAGCTGGGGTCGGGGCGTTACACTCATTATGTAGAAAGAACACATAGCGTACCTCTATCCATCCACAAAGCCTTTGGGTCAACATACTCTACAACCTGCAGTTGTCCTCGCCCCCATCTTCCAGCTCCATGAGCCTGTAATGGACCACATGGGGGTGGTGGTTGTAGAAACTCTTACCGTCTACAACCTCCTGCTTCTGCACCCGCTTCTACACCACATCCGCTGCCCCATAGACCTCTGTGCCCAAAATGTTGCCTCTTCCAAGGCATTATGTCGACCTTATCCCTTTCAGCCGCATGATGGTTTAGAAAATCTATAGCAAGATGTCTGCATCCATCACAATCTTAGCAGCGCCTCTCCTACTGAGGACTAGAACCCTGGCATGGTTCCTGCCCGTCATACCCACATGCCTGAGTCCGGACATGGGTCTGCCTCTTGTGCTTCGATCTGGATGCATGCTGTCTCTTAGCTACGGCTGAGGTCTCAAACTCAGAAACTCTATTGCGGGATAAGTCTGCATGTCCCTCAACCAGTAATCTCTCGACCACCATAGCTCGCTCCAGTACCGCCGCATAGGTGGAAAGTCACAAGGAGACCACAATTTCATGGAAGTCCCTAAAGATGCCCTTCTTGAAAGTTTGAGCCTTGAAGAATGGGTCCCAAACCATGTCTAGGGAGTAATGTGAGAAGTCGATAAACTTCACTGAGTACTCCGTTACAGTCATGTTACCCTGCTGATGTTTTAGAATCTCATGGATCCACACCAACTTCACTATGGCGGGATAAAACTTCTCCCTGAAGAGACATTCAAACTCAGCCCAGGTGATCATATCCTCATTGTGGGTCTGTGTCACAAGACTCCACCAATTCCCGACCGAACCATGAAAAAGGTTCACCGCTAGGACCTCTATCTGATTCGGAGGTGTCCCTACTAGGAAGAAAACTCGGGTAAATTCTGCAAGCCATTCATCTGCTTCCTGGGGGTCTAGGTCACCCAGGAACCTCAGAGGTCACTGCCTCTGAAACTCGTGCAATGCACACAGCCTGCACACATCCTCCTCCCGTAGTGCCGGTACAACCTGTTGCTCGACAGGTGGTAGCTCAACTAGTGGACCACCTACAGGTCCCACATTAGAACCAGTTCCCTGCTCTGAGGCCTCTATTCAGGGTGGATCATCACCACAATCCCTCTGTGGAATCCTAGCTAGCTGTCATCATGAAGGCATCCTGAAATAACAAAAAGACACACCACGGTCAAAGATTATATCTGGGGAGATGACTCAAGAAGGACAAAGAAAACCCAAAACTTAGTCCTATATGATTCATGTACCATTATTTACCTGCGACCGATGTCCTAATCTCTCGAGTTGAAAGACAGGTTATTAGAGTCCTAGTGAATGGATATGTCAGCCGCCGCACCAACACTAGAGTCCCTGGAATGAATGTAAAACTCGAAACATCCTAACACTACTGCTATGAAACCCAAACCAAGCTCACAGCTAGAACAACTACGCTATGAGTTCCCAAATGTGGAACCTCCTCTATTACCACTCGGTCACGACCCGACCCAACGGGGCTCGAGCTGCGACTCCCCAAGCCCACCTCCAATAGGTCAGGGACTGGAAACTAGCGCCGAGTAGGCAATCACACAAATGGGAGGCCTTAGCCTAAGGTGCATGTACGCATGTACCCACATACACCTTCATGAAATAGTATAGAGATATATAAAAACAGAAAAGAAATGCATGCATACAACTATCCCAAACCAGAGTACAGTAGAAATACAAAAGGGAAAATACAAGGCCCACCAAACAAAAACTACAAAAGCGTCCAACCTACTCAGAAGGAGGGGATCACTGTCAAATGCACCCGCCAGAAAGATCCTCAGTTACACTCTGGTAAACACCCCAGTTGGTCTGGCTCACTAAGCTTTTCCTACTTCGAGCCCTCACGGGACTCCGTTGAAAGGCCTGTGGTCTGCACAAGACACTAGGCAGTGCGGGCAAGCCCATGTAGGGGTGAGTGTAAAGATACTCAGTAGGCGCCTCAAAAACCCCAAAAGAAAAGGAGCAATTAAAAGGCATTAGTCGACTCACCCTATCCAGAGGGAACCCAAACAAGTGATAAACTCCATCTTGAGACCATCCTCGACTAAACATGACTAGTCAGCTCAAACCACATAGTGCGTCAACCCAGAAGTGACAACACCACAAGGAATCCCAGAAATCACACCAAATGTACTTGTCTCAGGCTCTATGCTTCAGGAGGTTCCGACCTCATTTCCAATGATAGGTTCCTTCTCGAGGATCTACCGATAACAACTCACTAAGCCCAGCTCTAGTGCCTAGAACAAGAGATCACGCCAATGTTGACCTGCACCCAGTGCAAGGTCGAAAGAACTACGGAGTGTCCCACACCTCGCCACCTACTTCATAGTCGAGGGAGTACTAGCTCCTAAACCAACCCGCAAAACCTCTAATGATCCTGTAAGAAGGGCCGCGTGCGTTAGTATGATGGGGTAGCACTAACTCCTAACCAGGAATCACGTGTAACAAGTGGAGGGGCACGCTCCACGTTGCAACTCGAGAATGGGGGAGCACTACTCCACAGGAGTTCTCCTGCGCCCTAGTACGATGGGGGAGTACCACCCTGAGAAACATGATCCCTCGCCCTAACACAGTAGGGGAGTACCATTAAAAAAATATGTGGTCACTCCCACAGTAGGGAACTATGGGAAAAATGACTATTTGTGACGGGTTATTTGTGACGGGTCAAGGGTCTGTCACAAATAACTCGTCGAAAGGGATTATTTGTGATGGGCCAATTACCCCGTCACAAATAACCAGTATTTGTGATGGGCGGTAAGTGCCTGTCGCAAAAGGTTTGCTGCGAAATACGGGCCGAACCGCAGACAATGGTATTTGCAATGAGTTCCTATTCCCGTCGCAAATAACCGGTGACAGTTTTTAGTATTTGCGACGGGATACTTGCCCCGTCGCAAATACTTTGTCGGCAGGTAATATTTGCGATGGGACCCATCGCAAAGAACTTTTTAACGACCCACTGTAATTAATGCATTCAGAGTCATTTGTGACGGGGCCCGTCGCAAATAACACTATTTTCGACCGGCAACACGTCGCAAATACCCTCGTCGCAACTAATCTGACCTATATATACTCCCATATATTTTTCCTCTCATTTCACTCTTTACTCATCTTCTCTCTCTATCTCTTCTGAAAAAATTTCTTCTAATTTTTTTTATAGTTTAAACTTTTAAATCAGAGCATTATACGCGACTTTAATACTCCGAAATCTTTAGTTTGAAGGTATTTATCTATTTTTTTATTGTTTAGTCAATTTATTTTTTTTAAATTATTTATAATTTTTGTTAATTATATTTAAAATAATTAAATTAGAATTAGATATTCTTGTTTTTTCAGTATTTAATTTTATGAATAGTTATATCTAAGTGTTAATTAATAATAAATTGTAATAATTCGTAATAATTTTAAATAATTTGTAATAATTAGTAATAACTAGTATTAATTAGTAATAACTAGTAATAAATAATATTAATTATTAATAAATTGTATTAATTAGAAATAATAAGAAATAATTAGAAAAAAGTAATAATTAGAAAAAAATGAGTAATAATTAGAAAAATTTGTAATAATTAGAAATAATTTGTAATAATTAGACATAATTTGTAATAATTATAAATAATTAGAAAAAATTCCTAATAATTACCAATAATTATGAATAATTAGTAATAAATTGTAATAATTAGTAAAAACTATAATAATTAGTAATAATTGGTAATAATTAGAAATAATTAGTAACAATTAGGAATAATTAGTAATAATTAGTAATAATTAGCAATAAATAGGATTAATTAGTATTAATTAGAATTAATTAGTTATAATTAGGATTAATTAGTAATAATTAGGATTAATTACTAATAATTAGGATTAATTAGTAATTATTAGGATTAATTACTAATAATTAGTAATTATTATCAATAATTAGAAATAATTAGTAATAATTATCAATAATTAGTAATAATTAGTAATAATTAGTATTAAATGTCAATAATTAGTAATAATTATCAATAATTAGGATTAATTAGCAATAATTAGTACTAATTAGGACTAATTATTAATAATTAGGATTAATTAGTAATAATTATGATTAATTAGTAATAATTAGGATTAATTAGTAATAATTAAGATTAATTAGTAATAATTAGTAATAATTACTAAAATAATTAGTATTAATTAGTATTAATTATGATTAATTAGCAATAATTAGTAATAATTATTAATAATTAGGAATAATTATCAACAATTATCAATAATTTGGAATAAATTGTAATAATTAGAAATAAATTGTAATAATTAGTAATAATTGTATTAAATTGTAATAAATTGTAATAAATAGTAATAAATTGTTATAAATCGTAATAATTAGTAATAATTATTAATAATTTGTAATAATTAGTAATAATTAGTAATAAATAGTAATAAATAGTAATTAATAGTAATAAATAGTAATAATTATTAATAATTAGAAATAAATAGTAATAAATAGTAATAAATAGTAATAAAAAGTAATAAATAGTGATAAATAGTACTAAATAGTACTAAATAGTAATAAATAGTAATAATTAGTAATAATTAGTAATAATTAGAAATAAATTGTAACAATTAGAAAAAAAGTGTAATAATTAGAAATAAATTTTAATAATCAGAAAAAAGTTGAAATAATTTGCAATAATTAGTAATAATTAGAAAAAATTAGTAATAAATAGTAATAAATAGTAATAAATAGTAATAAATAGTAATAAATAGTACTAAATAGTAATAAATAGTAATAACTATTAATAACTAGTAATAATTATTAATAATTAGTAATAAATAGCAATAAATTGTAATAATTAGTAATATTTAGTAATAATTAGTAATAATTAGTAATAATTAGTAATAATTAGTAATAATTAGTTATAAATTGTAATAAATTGTAATAAATTTTAAAGAATTGTAATAACTAGTAATAAATTGTAATAAATATTAATAAAAAGAAATAATTAGTAATAATTAGTAATAAATAGTTCTAAATAGTAATAATTAGTAATAATTAGTAATAAATTGTAATAATTAGTAATAATTAGTTATATTTAGTAATAATTAGTAATAATTCGTAATAATTAGTTATAATTAGTTATAATTAGTAATAATTAGTAATAATTAGTGAAAAATAATAATAATTAGAAATAATTAGTTGTAATTATCAATAAATAGGATTAATTAGAAATAATTAGTAATAATTAGTAACAATTAGGATTAATTATAAATAATTAGTAATAATTAGGATTAATTATGACTAATTATTAATAAATAGTAATAATTAGGATTAATTAGTTCTAATTAGGCTTAATTAGTAATAATTACGATTAATTTGAAATAATTAGGAATAATTTGAAATATTTGGATTAATTAGAAGTAGCTAGGAATAATTAGTAATAATTAGAAATAAGTAGCAATAATTAGTAATAATTAGTAATAATTAGGACTAATCCGAAATAATTTGGATTAATTAGTAATAATTATGAATAAATAGTAATAATTAGAAATAATTAGTAATAATTAGTAAAAATTAGGCTTAATTAGTAATAATTTGGATTAATTATTAATAATTTGGATTAATTAGGAATAATTAGGAATAATTAGTAAAAATTAGTAAAAATTAGTAAAAATTAGTAACAATTAGTAATAATTAGTAAGAATTAGTAATAATTAGTAATAATTAGGAATTATTATTAATAATTAGGAATAATTCGTAATAATTTGGAATAATTAATAATAATTAAGAATAATTAAGAATAATTCGGAATAATTACTAATCATTAGGAATAGTTACTAATAATTAGGAATAGTTATTAATAATTAAGAACATTTAGTATTAATTAGTAATAGTTAGTATTAATTAGTAATAGTTAGTAATAATTAGTAATAGTTAGTAATAATTAGTAATAGTTAGTAATTATTAGTAATACCTAGTAATAATTAGTAATAACTCATAATAAATCATAATAAATTTGAGTATATTGATAAACTCGCACAATTTATAGCAGATTGACGACATTCCTTTTGATCGATGCCTTAACTCCTTGGAACATTCTCCCACTAAAATCAATATGAAAAAACTTCTTAGACATACATCAGAGTAGATTTTTCATCGTGATTTAAGTCGAAGAAAGTTGCAAGGCAATGAGCTGTCAGAAAAAAGAGGCTTATTTTCCCAACGACTCATCCCCTTGCAACATTCTACGACTAAAATCACTATGAATAGTATTCTCCGACATATGAATTTTCATTTTTTTATGCACGAGATCTTGGAGAGTAGCGCGATGAGGCCTCCCTGATCTCCATCCTCATACATATAAAAATGGATATTTGTACGTCAGTGAAGACTTTTTATAGTTCTTTTAGTTGCAGAAAGTTACAAGGTGATGAGTAGTCGGGAAAAAGAGATGTCACCAATCCGTTTGAAATTTTTCATCCAGTAATTAAGAATAATTAGTACAAAAATCTTGAAATTAATAATAATTAGTGGTATGTAGTATAAATTTTTATAAATGAGTTTCGATTAGTTAAAAGCATAAAAAATAGTATAAATAACTACAAAATAATAGAAATTATTATATATTGACAAAAAAGGGATTTTAATTATCTTATCTTTTTTGGATAGTGTTAATATTATATCTAATTATAAAAAATAACTAATTATTTCATATTTTTTAGAAAAATATGGAATGAAGAAGTCAACAATAGTCATTATTAGATTATTGTGCTTGGATAACATAGCACAAGAATCCAAATGGGTTTTGTTTAAATACTATATATATTGAGGGTGTTCAAGATTTCTTATCATTTGCATCATCAAAAACAAAATTATTTTTAGAAGGGACAACTAAGTATCCTTGTAAAAAATGTGCTCTGAGGACGTATGAAACAGTTGAAAACATTGGATGTCATTTATTGAATTTTGGTTTTCAGCAAAATTATGTTTTTTGGTATCAACATGTTGAACACAGTTCCAGTAAAGATATTAATAATTTGGTTCCTGATCCAGTACGGTTTGAAAATTTAGTACATGATGTGGTAGGTCAGTATGTTCAAAAAACTGAAACTCGTGATGATATTGATTTAAATCCTGAGCTGGAACCATCTCATTTATATGAGTTTTTAAGGTCCTTTGAGGTTCACTTATATCATAGTTTCTAAATAAGCAAGTTTGAAGTAGTTGCTAAATTTATGGCCATTAAATCAGATAATGGAATGTCAAATAGTTGTTTTGATCAGATATTCTCTTTGTTAAAAACACTGTTACCTCAAAGAAATGTGTTTCCTGGAAATTTCAATAAGATCAAGTGGATGGTTCATAATCTGGGTCTTGGTTTTTGAAAGATTCATGCATGTTCAAATGACTGAATCTTATATTATGGTGAAAATGAGTTATTGGATAGTTGTCTTACATGTGGACAATCAAGGTATCAAGAAGCTCAACTAGGGATGTCTGGATTTGTTCCTATAAAAAAATTGAGATATTTACCACTCACACATAGATTGCAGCGTCTATTTATGTCTCAAAACACAATATCATTGATGTCATGGCACAAAACAAACATTTGAACTAGTGAAAGATTAAATCATCCCTCTGATGGTTATTCATGGAAATATTTTGACCATGTTCATTCCTCATTTTCTTTAGAATCTTGAAATGTGAGATAGGGTCTTTTTTCTAATGGTTTCTGTCCATTTGGTTCTTACGAAAGTCAGTATTCATATTTTTTTGTATTTATAACTCCGTATAATTGGCATCCATGGATGTTGATGAAGGATTCATATATATTATTGACCTTATTAATTCTAGGTCATTCAAAAAAGAATATCGATGTTTATTTGAAACCATTTATTGATGAGTTGAATTCACCATAGAGTAATGGTGTCAGTATATATGATGTTTCTATAAAACAAAACTTCCTACTAAAAGCTGCATTGATGTGGAAAATTAATGAATTCCTAACATATGGCATGTTATTAGGATAGAGTACACATGGTCCAAAATTATGTCCATACTATATGAGAGACAACAAAGCGTTTATGATCGTCAATGTTAAAAAACCTTATTTTTTTACTGTCATCACAAATTTCTTCCAACTGATCTTCTTTTTCAAAGAAATAAATATCATTTCAGAAAAGTAACAGTTGAAAAAGATGGTCCTCCAAAAATGATCTCAGGTATAGCGTTGAAATAAATTGTCTCTTCATTACCTCCCATAACATTTGGACCAACAATAAACCAATAGAAAATTGATTGGTTTAGAAAATAGCACAATTGGATAAAATGAACCATTTTTGGGATTAGCCATATTGGTCTGATTTGTTGGTCCATCACATGTTTTATGTGATGCATATTGAGAAGAACTATTTTGATAATTTATTTGATACAATTTTGGATACACCAAGTAAGACCAAATATAATGTAAAGGCATGATTAGATCTTTTCCAAATTTGCAATCGACTAGAACTTCAACTGTTTGAAAACGCGAGATCATAGAATTTAATGAATCCAAAAGTAGCTTATACACTGTCCAAAGTGAGTCGCTTATTATTTTGTTAGTAGATTGTGGATTTGAGACTTCCAGATGGGTATGCTTTTGATTTGGGCATATATGTTCGAAATGGTTATATTACCAGATTGAAAAGTCATGATTTTCATTTTTTAATGGAAAAACTTCTGCCAATTGGATGAAGAGGTTTGTTAAATCCTATGATTTGGGACACACTTACAGACATATCATATTTTTTTGAGACATTTGTGCATCAACAATAGACTATGATGTTGTAAGAAAACTGCAAGAAGATGTCGTTTTAATTTTAAGTAAATTGGAAAAAATCTTCCCACCAGGTTTGTTTGACTTAATGGAACATTTGATATTACATTTTCTTCACGAAACAAAATGTGGAGGTCTAGTATAGTTCTGATGGATGTAACCATTTGATATATGCATGTAGAAATTGAAAAAAAAAGTACGTAACCAAGAATCAGTTGAAGGCTCAATTTCATAAGCTTATTTGCAAGAGGAAATTTCTTTTTTTTCTCTCATTAATTTCAATATGAGTATCCTTCAAAACACAACTGAATGAGTTGTAATGAGTTAAATTTTGATGATGACATTAGCAATCAATTATTAGTTTTCAATCAGTCCAATCTTGGCTTCAGTGGAGTTCATGAATGATTGCCTTCAGATAATTAATATCACAGAGCTTATATATATATTCTGCTCAACTGTGAATAAATTACACCATTTTTACTATGAGCGATCTTATCACTATTTATATAATTTTTATAACAATACAATAATATTATTTTATTTTTAGGTTATATGATAATTATATTAAGAAATAGTTTTCACAAATTACAGCAACTGCTCTTGAAGAATGACGTCAAAAAAAATTCCTACTGGTTTCAAAAACTAATAACATAAATTATTTTTAATTTCACATAAAAATCAATTTAATACTTTTTATAGTGACAATTGTTTTAAAACATTTTAGGCATCTCAACATTCTGCTAAAATTGATAATCAATTGTATGCATTGAGTAACCACCATCGAAAATTGTTTAATCTTATAATGCATATGTGGTGAATGGTTTTCAATTTCATACATGTGCATATGGGGAATAAAAAATACAATGAATCGAGGTGTTTTCTTGAGAGGATCACATCATTGAGAAACTGAAGTTGACTTTTATGACATGTTGGAAGAAATCATTGAGGCTTCAGCCCCAAAATTTAAAAAAAATGATTTTTAAATGTTAGTGGTTGGATACTGAGAGAGGCTTGCATGTTCATCCGATACATGGAATCTTTGATATTAAATATGAAAGTATTTTTATAGTAAATGAACCATATTTATTGGATCATCCGAAAGATCAAATTTATTATGCAAATTATTGTACTATTTTAAGGGAGTTGGGTGATTGGTGAAGCATAATAAAAATTAAATCCTGAGAGAATCAGTTTACTGAAAGTGAATGTGGTTTTGATGATGTGCACGAAATTGATTTTTTCAAGAGACTGCTCTAAATCCATCTTTTTCAAAAAGAGACAGGAATATCATTGATGACACCCCACAATTAAGCGCCAATGGTGACAATGGTGTTAATGATGTTACAACTGAATTTGAAATGACAAGAGAAAATGAAACTAAAAATAATATGGAAATTAATGATGTTGTGTAGGAATATGAAGACATTGACATCGATAGCTATGAAGATGAGGATGAAGATGGACATTGACACAGTAAAATGATGGTTATAATCATATATAATATATATCTATATATAATACTTATTTTCAACTGTTTTCTAAAAATAATCATTTTGTGTTTCAGATGGATGATGATTTGTATCGTATGTTACAAGAGGATGATCTACCTTTATATGATTAGGAGGTCGGATCAGCCAACCCTCAGACTATTAGCAGTTCAGAGGGAACTCAGAGGGGGCGTGATCTTTCCCGACTGATGATTCCCGACCCTATCCTCGAGCGACACCCACGTCTTGGGTTCGATCCACACATGCAGAGGTATGTTTACTTGTGAATTTTAGTTATATTTCATTAATTTATTTATATTTTAATTGTTTGATTAATTATTATTTTTCACAGCTTTACATATATAGCTATTGGATAGAGCAGCTCTATATTTCACAATTATTTTTCTGATGCATGGGTGTCATGGGATCATATTCCCATTGATGTTCAACAGCACATGTTCGAGCATTGGCTGGTACGAAAATAAATAATATTTATTTTGAAATTAATTTAATTGATAACTTGATATAATAAATTATTTATAGGGTTTATGGTATCCCATTGAGTAGAGCATGTGTGAGGATATTTGGAAGGGAAGGAAGAGATCTATGCATCTGTGTTGCACTCATTTTTTGTACAATTTTAAAAAGGAAGGCAATTGAGAAAGAAAGAGTGAAAGAGTTTGATGAGACATGTCGCATCCACCGACCTGATTATATTTCATCTCAGGTTTGGGATGGATTATGTACACACTGGTTGAGTATAAAATTTCAGAGTATATAATCTGTAGGTTGGAAAAATCGGGGGAGACAGGAGGTGACAAATCGAGCTAGTAGTCATACATTCAGTAAGCATAGGGAGCATATGGTAAGTACATTTTTTAAAAAATATTATATATAACTTTAAATGTAAATGGTTTATTTTATATTAATATAGACAGTCACACAACACAATATTATGGATTACGACCTTTATAGGAGGATGTACAGTGATCTATCCACTAGGGAGATTAGAGGTGCTTGCCAGCTTCAGATTGTGGTCAGTATTGGTTTTTTGAGTTTTAAATTTAACTAAAAATAATATTTTAACTATTTTAATTTTAAATTGAAATTGAAGCAGTCATATGAGTGTCACGACCCGTCCTCGGGACCCGTGTCGTGATTACCCCAAGCCTGCCTTCCATAGGCCAGGGGCAGGTGACTAGAACCAAAGGTGTAAATCCCGATAACTGGGAAGACATTGCCTTTATAAAAGTAAAAAAACACAACAGAGTACAAGCAGAAGTAAAACACTAAATACAAAAGAAAGTGCTGAAGAGTAAATGGGCCAGAATACAAACCCAACATAAATTACAACTACAATGGAACAAACGTACAACAGAAAAAGACAACAGCTGGAAGAACGGAAGCGGCTCTTGGGTCGTCCTCCTCGGATCCTACCTGAAGGGTAGGTACAGATAGTGCAACTCCTAGATCGTCTACCACGGATCCTACCTGAAGGGTAGGTACAGATATCGTATCTCCTAGATCATCCACCACGGATCCTACCTGAAGGGTAGGTACAGATAGCGCAGCTCCTCAATGATCTCACCTGTCAACCTCCTCCGTGTGTCGTCTCGTCGTGAAGTCCACCACTGGTTACTGACTCGTCGTGTGGTCCACCTTCGGGTACTGACTCATCGTGTGGTCCACCTCCGGGTACCGTCTAGTCCTTGAACACATGGCCTCCATCAGCACTGCCTGTCATCTGCAACCAACACAACGAGGTGCGGGCATAGCCCATGCATGGGTGAGTATAATGATACTCAGTAGGGATCACGAGACCCTCAAGGTCTCACTAAAACCAACATGGATAACCACAAATAATATCTTAACAGATAACCTCTACATAGGTATATGCCCATACATATACCTAAGTTATCAAGTAACCCATCTCAATCATGAGGAAACACAAAGATTATGAAATCAACAGATAACCACTACCCATGTATATGCCCATACATATACCTAAGTTTTCAAGTGACCCATCTCAATCATGAGGTAAACACAAAGATCAAAGACTCAGCTCAAACCAGGATTTTCATTATCGAAACCGTAACTGCTGAAGAGCCCCGTCTCTGGAGTGTACAGTGGTCCTGTCACGACTCCGAGCTACTGCTCACTAACCTAAGACTGTTGAGGTACTTCTCCTGTCGAGTACCGCGGGCCAGCCAACCAAACACAGTAGTGCTTCCCGCCGGGGTATGCCACCCAAACACAATAGTGCACACCCCCTAATAACCTGCAGAGGTACTCTCTGAACGAGTACCGCGGGTCTGCACTATTACACAGGTAGTGCTCCGTCCGCCATGGGTCTGCACCCAAACAAAGTAGTGCTCCGTCCACTGGGCTAGTCGACTCACTCCAAGTCGATTCGGTCAAGCAGTCGTCAGGTCTCAGTCAGCTACACGGTCTTCGTACTCTGCACGCTCATCTCTGGGAGGGTCCGCTCCATGAGCTACAGTTAGATACTCCAAGTATCACAAAGTCCCATGAAGAAGTATCTCAAAGGACCTCCTTGTCATAGGGGTCTCAACGCAATAGACGGCGTGTCAATCGGATGCCCGGTCTGTGAGTTACTAGCCTTTTCATCCCCGGGGCCCGGTTGGTTTCGTGTGCGAACCAACCCGGCCGTATGTCAAATATACCCCGAACTCTCATAGGGTATGCTCATAGGGACCGTTTCTCAATGTGATCACCAACGCTGCTAACGGTTCGTCTGTTAAGTCAAAAGTCTTCTTTTGACTACTATATCATGTTTTGGAAATCACAAATGTATTCTATCATATGTTTGTAAATTACAATTGTCTTTTATCATGTTTATCATATCATACGGTATTGATCGTACCAACCAAAACGTATTGTACTGACTCTGTCAATCGTATCGTACTGACTCTGTCAATCGTATCGTACTGACTCTGTCAATCGTATCGTACTGACTCTGCTATTCAGATGATCATTATTTGTTTTGGTACTTTGTCAAAAACTCTCTCTGCATATGAATCGTACTCATGTTTTACATTTCTATATATCTCTTGTCCTAACAAAACGATGTCGTTAAGTTAGTTACAAACTAATCAAAACGATGTCGTGCTTTCTGTTTCAATATGACCGTTGGAGGCAATATGACCGTTGGAACCCGAGGCCTATAAATAGGAGGTCATTTGAAGCTGAGAATACAATGATGAACAAAGAGATTGAATGAAGAGACTCTGTGAACTACGAAGATTCTAGAGAGAGACACTGTGACTTCTCTCATCAGCTTTGTGCGTCCGATCATCGTATCGAGGGCTTTCAAATAATTGAAAGACAGAGGTGCCGATTACCTGCAAAATCGAGGGCTGCCGGGGATAGGCAGACAGACGAGCCGATCATCGTATCGAGGGCTGCCGGGGATAGGCAGACAGACGAGCCGATCATCGTATCGAGGGCTACCGGGGATAGGCAGACAGACGTGCCGATCATCGTATCGAGGGCTCACCAAGGTGTTGGTGAGACAGACCTTTTATCCTAGGTGAAAGGTTAACCCTTCTCTTTGGGTTAAAAGAATTGTATTACTTTTACATTTCCGCTGTTACTTGTATTAGAAAGGGATTTGTATTGTTTCCTTTCTTCCTTTACATATTCAATTGTAATTGTTTCAATTACAATCATTCTATTACATATTGTATTAATTGGTTCTATACGCTTTAAGGTAGAATCATTTATATTTGTATTACTCTGATTATTGTGTTAATCTTGAATACAATTGTTTTACTTTACAATAGTATTACAATACATCTTACCTTTTACTTTCAATACAATTGTGGGTGTTTGTATTTGTATTAGTTTAAGATCATTTAAACTAATCTCTTTGTTACTAAAACTCAAAAGTTTTTAAACCTACAATTCACCCCCCCTCTTGTATTGTTCCATCTAATAGACTTTTATATCTACTATTCGATCCAACAATTGGTATCAGAGGAGGTTTTCCACTGATTTGTATTATTAGCTTTATTTCTTATTACTGTCTTGAATACTAACTACACTAACGTGTGGAGTGGAAAAGTTGTTTTTGTTATATTAGATGGCAGGAATGAATATCGGATCAATAGATAATCTGAATCCTTCCAGACCACCAATTTTCGATGGGAATGATTATGAGTATTGGAGAGATCGTATGAAGACTTTCGTCATAAATACTGGTGTAGACAATTTTATTATGCTTACTGGGGGTTACAAAATTCCTGACAAAGAAGTTAGCACTTTCACCAATCAAGAGAAGCAAGAATATCAACTAAATTACAAGGTACGCAATACTTTATTATGCTCTATGACCAGGAATATATATAGCCAGATATCTTCATGTGAAGCAGCAAACTGTATTTGGAAGAAATTCGAAGTCACTCATTTTGGTACATCCAAGGTTATAGAAACAAGGAGAGCAATGCTTAGAGCAGAGTATCATGGATTTGTTTTTCCTTATGGAGAGCCAGTATGTAAAGTGCAACAAAGGTTTATGACAATTGTCAACAGCTTACAATCTATGGGAGAAAAAGGTCTTGATGATGAAGCTCTTGTTGATAAGATTATAGATATTATGCCAAATGAATGGGAGTAAAAAAGAACAGCTATTGATGAAAATAGAAAAGTTTCCCATATTACTCTTGATGAACTCTTTGGAACTCTTCTACAGCACGAGACAAGAATGAAGAGAGATGCTGATTTCAATAAGAAGAAGAATGGAAATGGAAGTGTAGCTTTTGCATCTAAAGCTAAAACACCTGAAAGGGTTACAAGGTCTAAATCCAAGAAAGTTGTTGTATCTGATTCAAGTGAATGTAATCTTTCAGATAATGAGTTAGCTAATCTTGCTCAGAGGATGAACAAGATTGTGGGAAAGAAAGATTTTCAATATAGATTCAAAAAGAAAGATAGGAAAGATAGGAATGATTCAGAGGTAACTTGCTATGAATGCAAGAAAGCAGGACATATAAGGCCTGATTGTCCTTTACTAAAGAGGAAAGATAGAAAAGAGAAACACTCTGAAAGAAACAAGAAAAGGTTTTATAAGACAAAGAAGGTCTTGAAAGTAAATGATACATGGAGTGCAAGTGGTAGTGATTCCTCAGATGATTCTTCAGAATATGAGACGTCAGGACAAAGGAATATTGGACTTCTAGCCAAACTACCAATTGAAGATCATTTTCTCATGGCTAAGGTACATAATGCTGAAGCTGTTACAAATGTCTCTTTGAATGCAAATTATGTTGATAATAGATATTATGAATCTTCAAATGATGAACCCTCATCATCAGAAGATGATACATTACCTTCTTTTGAAGAGGTTTCTAGATTTGCTAAGTTACTTGAAAATGAAAATTCTAAACTCAAAAAGAGATTTGAAAAAGAAAATTCTAGAATTTCTATTTTGACTAAAGAGGTATCAGATCTTTCTAAAGATCTTGATGAGAAAACTGCTGATTTTGAATGTATTTTGAAAACCCTTGAGAAAGTCAAATCTGAAAAGGATAAACTTTCTAAGGATCTTGAAACTGCTATTTCAAAGAAAAATATTTTAGAGTCTAACTCTAGTTCAAATTCAAATGTTTTAGAAAACAAGAATTTGGTTTTAAAACTAAAATCAGAGATTTTATCTTTGAAAAAGTGTTTGTCAAACATTACTCATGGAAAAGAAAACTTTGATAGGATGTATTCTCAAATTAGACCTTTGAGAAATCGTTCTGGTCTTGGTTATACTTATTCCAAACCTGTTTTTAGCAATAACTATTTTGTTCCTCAAAAAACCATTTTCTGTTCCAAGTGTCAATGTGGTGGACATTGGAGAAGAGATTGTTCTCTTAACAAAACTCAATCCTTAGGATTTCATAAATCTCATTTTTCAAAACAAATGTGGATTCCTAAAATTCTTTTATCTAACCCTTCAGGATCCAAACAAATTTGGATTCCAAAAATCTAATTGTTTCTCTTTCAGGAAAATCAGAAGTGTACCAATAAGAACATTTGGTACATGGATAGTGGTTGTTCTCGACATATGACTGGAAACAAATATTTCTTTGAAAAGGTTATCAAAACAAAAGGTGGAAAAGTTACCTTCGGAGATAATTCTCAAGGAAAGATTGTTGGTATAGGTAATATCATTTTTCTTGGAAAAGTTCTTATTTCAAATGTTTTATTTGTAAAAGGTCTTAGGCACAATCTCATCAGCATAAGTCAATTATGTGATGAAGGTTACCTTGTGAATTTTAGAAATGATAAGTGTCTAGTTCACAATTCCAAGGATGAATTCATTCTATCTGCCCATAGGCAAGAGAATGTTTACACTATTAACGTAGAAGACCTTAGGAACCAAAACTTACCTTGTTTAAGTGTAATAGAAGACCAATCGTGGCTATGGAATAGGAGATTAGGACACTGTAATTTGAGAAACCTAAGAAAACTCTCAAAGAAAGGACTTGTAAAAGGGCTACCGGATCTTAGATATGATTCTTCAAAAGTCTGTGATCCTTGTCAATTTGTCAAGCAACATAAAACTAGCTTTAAACCAATTAATGAAGTTTCAACTTCTAATGCATTACAGCTTGTGCATATGGATCTGTTTGGTCCTTCACAATCTGGAAGCATTGGAGGCAAATACTATGTATTTGTTTTAGTTGATGACTTTACTAGATTTACATGGGTCTACTTTCTCACAAAGAAATCTGAAGCCTTTTCGTATTTCAAAACTTTTAGAGCCCAAGTTAAAAATGAGAAAAACCTACCATTGATAACTATTCATAGTGATCATGGTGGTGAATTTCAAAATTCAGATTTTGAAACTTTTTGTAGTAAGAAAGGTATTACTCACAATTTCTCAGCACCAAGAACTCCTCAGCAAAATGGGGTTGTTGAAAGAAGAAATCGTATTCTTCAGGAAATGACTCGAACCATGTTGAGTGAATACTCAATTGCTAAGCACTTTTGGGCTGAAGCTGTAAGTACTGCCTGTTATACTATAAATCGTGTTTTAACTAGACCATTTCTTAATAAAACTCCTTACGAGTTATGGACTGGCCGAAAACCTAAAGTTTCTTACTTCAAAGTTTTTGGATGCAAAGTATTCATTCTGAATACAAAAGATAATCTACAAAAATTTGCACCAAAATCTGATGAAGGAATCTTTCTAGGCTATTCCACAACCTCTAAGGCTTATAGAGTTTTCAATAAAAACACTTGTACTGTTGAAGAAACAGTACATGTAAAATTTGATGAAACTAACCCTTTTGTTTTCAACCAACCCAATCCTACATCCTTGGATGTGTTTTCCAAAAATGTTAATCAACCTATATTAGAAGAACATTCTGATAAGGAAAATGTTCAAGAAAGTGTTCCTGAAACATTTACCACAGAAGATTTTCTACCATATGTTGATGAACAGGTTTTACAAACCCCAAATCAATTGTTTCTTAGGAATCATCCCAGTGATAACATCATTGGTGATATAAATCAACCTGTAAGGACCAGAAATTCTTTAAGAAATGAAATAGAACATCTTGCTTTTCTTTCCCAATTTGAACCTAAAAGTCCAAGTGAGGCCTTAGGTGATGATGATTGGATCAAAGCAATGTAGGATGAACTAAATGAATTTGAAAGGAATCAAGTCTGGACTTTAGTTGAAAGACCTAAAGAAACAACTGTGATTGGTGTAAAATGGGTTTTCAGAAACAAGTGTGATGAAAATGGAATCATTGTAAGAAATAAAGCAAGACTTATTGGTAAAGGCTATAATCAACAAGAGGGAATAGACTATGAAGAAACATATGCTCCTGTAGCTAGACTTGAATCTATTCGTATTCTATTAGCTTTTGCAGCATATTTCAATTTCAAACTTTTTCAAATGGATGTCAAATGTGCTTTTCTAAATGGTTTTGTTCAAGAAGAAGTTTTTGTTGAACAACCTCCTGGTTTTCAAGACCCAAAACATCCTGATCATGTCTTTAAACTTACCAAGGCTCTATATGGTCTTAAACAAGCTCCTAGAGCATGGTATGATAGACTTATAGGATTTCTTTTACAAAACAATTATAGAAAAGGTACAGCTGATCCAACTCTTTTTATCAAAATGGAAAACAAAAATGTTTTGGTTGTCCAAATCTATGTTGATGACATCATATTTGGATCACCTCAGAAATCTTTAACCGATTCTTTTGCAAATTTAATGAAATCTGAGTTTGAAATGAGTATGATGGGTGAGTTAACATTCTTTCTTGGTTTTCAAATATCTCAAAAACCAGAAGGAACTTATATATCTCAACATAAGTATATTAAAGACTTACTCAAAAAGTATGGATTTGACAAAACTAAAAGTATTAGCACCCCAATTGGTACCTCAAATACTCTTGATCTTGATGAAACTGGGAAACCAGTAGATCAAACAATTTTTAGAGGTATGATAGGGAGTTTGCTATACTTGACAGCTAGTCGACCCGACTTGATGTTTTCTGTATGCTTATGTGCAAGATATCAATCTAATCCAAAAGAGTCTCACTTAAAAGCCGTAAAGAGAATCTTTCGGTATTTAAAAGACACTATGGATTTAGGACTTTTTTACTCTTCTGGGAATGAATTTGTTTTTAAAAAGTTTTTCAGATGCTGACTTTGGTGGTTGTAGAATGGATAGAAAAAGTACATCTGGAACATGTCATTTCTTAGGAGACTCTTTGGTTTCTTGGTCCTACAAGAAACAACACTCGGTAGCACTCTCCACTGCTGAAGCTGAATATGTAGCAGCTGGAAGTTACTGTGCTCAAGTATTGTGGATGCAACACACACTCACTGACTATGGTTTGAGTTTCTCCAAAACTCAAATTCTTTGTGATAATACAAGTGCCATAGCTCTTAGTAAAAACCCAGCACATCACTCTCGTGCAAAACACATAGATGTTAGGCATCACTTTCTTAGGGATCACACACAAAAAGGAGATATTATTTTACAATTCATCGGAATGCAAGAACAACTTGCTGACATTTTTACAAAACCCTTACCTTCCGATAGATTTGAATTTATAAAACAGAAGCTAGGAATGATTACATTAAAATAATCATTCATATCTACTTCCTGTTTTAAATCTCTCCTAATAGTAAGAAATTCCTCGTAGAAAGGGGGAGGACATTTCTTTATGTCTTTATATTTCTGATCTTTAACTATTTACTCTATTTATATATGTTTCTTTTCCTGTTTATCGTATTGACAGTTTTATCGTTTCATTTTAGTTTTCCTATTTATCGTATTGACCATTTCAATTTTTCTGTTAATCGTATTGAAATTCTTTTCCATCGTATCATTCAATAGCTTTTGTATCGACCGATGATGGTATTGAAATTCTTTTCCATCGTACCATTCATGTTTTTTTCCCGACCGATGATAGTATTGAAATTCTTTTCCATCGTATCATTCAAAACTTTTGTATCGACCGATGATGGTATTGAAATTCCTTTCCATCGTATCATTCAAAACTTTTGTATCGACCGATGATAGTATTGAGATTGTTTTCCATCGTACTGTCAGTTCATGGTAACAAGATTATTTTCTATCGTACGATCCGATCATAGTAATGACTTTGTTTTTCATCGGCATCATGATTTTTTTTCCTTACGATTGTGTTTGCTTTTGATTCTCACCAAAACCAACAATCACCTTACGATCTTCGACAGGTATTCTTTTTCATTTTTTTTATTTTTATTTATTTTAGTTCTAACCGTTGATCTGCTTTTCTTTAATCCTGACCGTAGAAGATCAACAGTCATCTCTTTATTGCCTATAAATACCCCCCCTCCCCTCCCCAAACCCACATTGGTTTTTCAGAATTTCAGGCGAAGCTCTGTTCCACTGGCTATAAACAAACGTACGATCTTCTCATCGGCAGAACCTTTATGTCTCAATCTTTTGCTAATACTCCTGCCGAAATGTCTTCAAAGACTTTTACAGAGAAAGACTTTCACAGAGAAAGGTTAGTATCCCGAGACTTTTTCGATACGTACGATTCTACAATCAGGAGGATCATTTTGTTTCAAGGATGGGAACATCTCTGTGTGGAAAAGCCTGATATTCAAGATCCAGTTCTGTTTGATGAAGTGTGTCAATTCTACAAAACCGTTTCTTTTGACAAAGATATGACTATAAACTTCGCTGTGTACGATAGAAAATTGTCTATGTCTGTGAAACAAGCGGCGCATTTTCTGAATGTTTCTATAGAAGGCGATGCATTCTGTCCATCTCACAAACTTCCAGAGGAAGTTGGTACGTTTAATAGAGAAACTGCTGAAAAAACTTTGTTTGTTATTAATGAGGAAAAGAGGAAAGTTTCTCATCTTTCACCAGACAATCGGTTTGTCAC
Organism: Viscum album; assembly: GCA_963277665.1. Lineage (NCBI taxonomy): Eukaryota > Viridiplantae > Streptophyta > Magnoliopsida > Santalales > Viscaceae > Viscum > Viscum album. The sequence goes on along the minus strand of OY728145.1, from coordinate 1,075,454,008 downwards.
TTTATGGATGCAAGGTTTTCTTATCCCAAGGAAAGGGGATAGAGAAACTCTTAAAGTTTCTGATGTCTTTATGCTCGATTATCTTGTGAATATGAGGGAAGTAAATCTCATGGGATATGTTTTTGAAACCATCAAGAATGTCAAGAAAGGAGGGATTAAATCCCAGATAATAATGTATCCATCCATCCTCACGAAATTCATTCTTGAGAGTATGAAGTTCTGTAGCATTCCTTTAAAAGGAAAACCTATGGATTTGAGGCCATCTTTCATTAATAAGAGTACGATGAAAAAGCTGAATGTTTGTTTTGATTCAAATTCAAAACTTTTTGTCAGAGATGTAGAAGCTGAATTGGCTCAAAATCTATCGGCACCTATGCCAGCCAAGGACAATCAATCAACCGGGGTTACTCGAAAGTCTGATCCTCAAACTAGTTCAAAACCAAAGAAGAAGCCGAGGTACAGTAAAGAAGTTGTTGCAAAGTGGAGAAAGGACAAGGAACAGAGAAAAGAGGGTGATCCGAAGTTTGGACTTGACCCTGCTGAGGCCTTTGCAGAAAGAATAAGGGTAGAAGAAACCCTTCAGGCTGAAAAGAAAAAGAATACTCTTTTGAAAAGAAAGGCTCAAGACTTTGATATCTCTAAAGTCTTGAAAGCAGTTGAAGATGCTAGTGCTCAACTAACTGTGGAAGTACACCAAGAGCCCATCGTACAAAATCTGCCTGAGAAAGAAAAAGGAAAACAAGTGATAGAAGAAGTGGAAGAAGAAGAAGGAGATTTTCTTTTAGAATATCTTCAAAGTTCAAAGAAAAGTAGAGAGGAATCGCTTCAAAAGCTGAGCGAAGGTGTTCAACAAACTCCTCATGCCGATCAGGAAAGATCTCCGGACAGGATGTCATCTCGAGAAAAGCAAGATGCTCAATCTTCTCAGTCTGATAAAGTAGTTGTCATCAGTGACAAAGTGGAAGATGAAAGAAAGCAGAAAGAAAAAGCGAAAGGGAAACAGCCTGTTGTTGAATCAAGCAGATCATATCAACTAGCATCGTACGATGATGATACCGATTTAGAGCATACAATCTCTCTCAAGAAGAGTGATTACATTGTTCATGTTTTGAGGAGAATGGAGAAAACAATTCCTTATTTCCCGAGGCTGGAAGGGAAGATTGATTTTATTACTGAAAATCAGAGAAAGAAGTTTGGATCTGTGAAAGAATTGAGGAAGAAAGTTTTGTCTATAGAAGCCGATTTAAAAGTTCTTTCAGAAAGCTCAGTTGCTCATAAGAAGGCATGTAATAAGATGACTAAGTGGTCGTACAAAACAGAGAGCTCAATCAATGATCATGAGATTGCTATTGAAGATATAAGAAGGTTATCAAATGAGCTTGCAATTGCTTTCAACAAGCTTGATAAAGAAACGGTTGAAAGGCTGAACCTTTTATCTTCTCAAAGAGCCGATGTTCCTTCAGTAAAAGACTTGCAAGATAGGATGAATGTTTTCCAATCAGAATTTTTGAAGGTTTCATCTTTCAAAGATGAAATGGTTTTACTGAAGAATCAAAATTCGGTATTGTCCAAGGATAACAAGACTCTGCAAAGCAGAATTGATACCCTTGAAGAGGTAATCAGAGTACAGGAGGAGACCATCAGAAATCAAGATCAGATTTTTGCGGATCAACAAGAGCTTCTCAAAACTCAGGGTGAATCAATTTCTGAAGACAAGAAGGAGATCAAGAAGATGAAAGCTATGCTTCATGAGCTTATAAAGAAGGAGAAGGAAAGAGAAAACAAATGATTGTTGTATTTGTTTCTTTTGGAACTTGTTTGTTTTGTAATAACTCTTATAATTCTTTCTCTTTTATCCATTGTCTTGTTTTACTTCACTAACTCTTACGGACAATTCGACTTTACTCCTTTCTTTTTGTAAATCACAAAGGGGGAGAATATTTACAAAGCAAAGATTGTTTTACAAAGGGGTAGAATGCTTTACATTGCTCTTAAGAAAAATCTACGAATACAATCCTTAGGAAAGTCAATACCTAAGGGGGAGATTAGTTGTATTCAATTTCTTATTCAGAAGAGTTTTTAATAACTCAGGGGGAGATAAGTATTTCTTGTTTCATTTACTTTGTGTGTTTGTGCTTTCCAAAAAGGGGGAGATTGTTAAGTCAAAAGTCTTCTTTTGACTTCTATATCATGTTTTGGAAATCACAAATGTATTCTATCATATGTTTGTAAATTACAATTGTCTTTTATCATGTTTATCGTATCGTACGGTATTGATCGTACCAACCAAAACGTATTGTACTGACTCTGTCAATCGTATCATACTGACTCTGTCAATCGTATCGTACTGACTCTGTCAATCGTATCGTACTGACTCTGCTATTCAGATGATCATTATTTGTTTTGGTACTTTGTCAAAAACTCTCTCTGCATATGAATCGTACTCATGTTTTACATTTCTATATATCTCTTGTCCTAACAAAACGATGTCGTTAAGTTAGTTACAAACTAATCAAAACGATGTCGTGCTTTCTGTTTCAATATGACCGTTGGAGGCAATATGACCGTTGGAACCCGAGGCCTATAAATAGGAGGTCATTTGAAGCTGAGAATACAACGATGAACAAAGAGATTGAATGAAGAGACTCTGTGAACTACGAAGATTCTAGAGAGAGACACTGTGACTTCTCTCATCAGCTTTGTGCGTCCGATCATCGTATCGAGGGCTTTCAAATAATTGAAAGACAGAGGTGCCGATTACCTGCAAAATCGAGGGCTGCCGGGGATAGGCAGACAGACGAGCCGATCATCGTATCGAGGGCTGCCAGGGATAGGCAGACAGACGAGCCGATCATCGTATCGAGGGCTGCCGGGGATAGGCAGACAGACGTGCCGATCATCGTATCGAGGGCTGACCAAGGTGTTGGTGAGACAGACCTTTTATCCTAGGTGAAAGGTTAACCCTTCTCTTTGGGTTAAAAGAATTGTATTACTTTTACATTTCCGCTGTTACTTGTATTAGAAAGGGATTTGTATTGTTTCCTTTCTTCCTTTACATATTCAATTGTAATTGTTTCAATTACAATCATTCTATTACATATTGTATTAATTGGTTCTATACGCTTTAAGGTAGAATCATTTATATTTGTATTACTCTGATTATTGTGTTCATCTTGAATACAATTGTTTTACTTTACAATAGTATTACAATACATCTTACCTTTTACTTTCAATACAATTGTGGGTGTTTGTATTTGTATTAGTTTAAGATCATTTAAACTAATCTCTTTGTTACTAAAACTCAAAAGTTTTTAAACCTACAATTCACCCCCCCCCCCCCCTCTTGTATTGTTCCATCTAATAGACTTTTATATCTACTATTAGATCCAACATCGTCAAGCGGACATCCAGTCTGAAAGTTATCAGCTTTTCCATTCCAGGGGCCCGGTTGGATTTAAGGTGCAATCCAACCCGACTGCACTCTGACGACATCCAAACGTCGAGTGGAGTAAGCCAAAAGTTCCGTCTCATCAAGAGGAAATCAATGAGACAGACAGCACGTCAATCAGATGACCGATCTGTGAGTTATTGGCTTTTTCGTTCCAGGGGCCCGGTTTGTTTCGTGAGCGAACCAAACCGACTGCACTCCGACGGCATCCAAACCTCGTGCGTAGTAAGCCAAAAGTTCTGTCTCATCAAAAGGAATCCAACAAAGTTGACTTCACGTCAATCGGACGTCCGGAGCTCAAGATATAAGCATTTCCGCTCCGAGGGCCCGGTTGGTTTTGTATCTGAACCAACCCGGCTGAACCCAATGTTCTCCGAAACCTTGAGTGTAATATATCGAAACGGCTGCCTCGATACAAGGATCGCATCGCAACTAACGATGCGTTGATTGGAGGTCTGTAGCCCAAGTTATGGGCAAAAGACCGAAGAGGTCCGAAAACGGGGAGTCTGGGCCCGGACCGACCCGGCCGAACCCCACCTGGGTCGGCCCGAACCGGGTCAACCCGACCCGGGTCCGGGTCAGACCCAACTGGGTGCGGCCCGACCCGGCTGGCGCGGCCCGGCTCGGCGGTCCGGCTGAGCGGCTCGGCCCGGCGCGCTGGCTCGCTGCCGCTGGCCAAGCGGCCGCGCAAGGGGGGACCGCCCCCCTGGAAGAAAACCGGCCCCCCGTGCGGGGCCGCTCCCTTTTAACGGAAGCGGTGCGATGCCGCGTCCCTCGGGTCCCACGCGGCCGTGAGACCAGCCGCCCGCCGCTGCGGTGGTGTGCCGACAGAGTCTTCCGCGGACCACCGGATGCGCTCCAGTGGTCCATTTTGCTCACCGCATTCGCCAAAGGTCCTCCCAGGACCCGACCATTACTGCGGCGGCTTCAAAACGCCTTCGCGGACTGCCTCACCATCGTCTGTCGATCCGCACTTCGACAAAAAACTGCAGGGTCTTCGAATTGCCTCCGTGGCCCCGACTCCGCCCGCGGTTTCATTCGGCCTCAACGGCACGGCGCCACGGCGCCGTGCTTCTTCGCCGCGTTCTTTCTCATTTCCGCGCGGTGCGACGGCACCGCGCTGCTTTTCACGTGCCGCAACAAATTCAAACAAACAAGGGGGTAGGAGGGTCGGTCGTGTTCGTGCGGTCCAACCTCCTCCCGTTAGTATGATAACAGGCAGCCCTAAATGAAACCAAGAAAGGCGACAGATGAGATCACGGTCAACAATAAAATAAACCCCCACAACTTCCCGCAACAAATTATTCCCAACCCGCATGGAAAACGTTCGCAGATCAACTAGATAATAAGTTGATCCATGTTCTTTGTTTTCTTTAGAATGAAAGAATCAAGGTAATAAAATCGTTCTCAAAATAATTCCCTACCTCAAGTGTTTTCGTCGAATGAGAGTTCGTCGCAGAATTAACCGTCGCAGAAAAAGAGGATCATCGAGGAAGAGAAGGATCATCACGGAAGAAATGTCGCGGAAGGAGCGTCGTTGATTTCCGAGGATTTTTCATTCTTTGCGTTCTTCGTCGAAGAAGAATGCTTTCCTCCAAATCCTCTCTATGCAACAAGTTCCAACAGAAATAAAATAAGAACAATCTTATTTTATTAACGCACAAGTCAACCTTTGAAATTCAAAAAGAAACAATCAATTCAATTAATTAATTGTAACGATTTGACCGCCCAAATTAATGAGGCATTTCTTAACCAGAATAAACGCATGGTTTGACTTCATTAATAGGGGGTGCAGGTGCGTTACTTAAGAAGAAAAGAAACGGTGGATCCAGTGGGTCCCACCTCACAAAATATCCTACCAAGTGGGTAGGATATTGTGGGTCCCACATCATCCACTTAACGTAGTTTAAGTGACTTAAATAAAATATATTGGTCGCACAATTTTATTTTATTCATTTATTTAACCGGAAAATATAAAAAACCACACCCGAGCAAACGCAACTCTAGAAAAGCAGTTTTTAAGAAATTACCGGCACTACGAGTTCATCATTGCCCTCAGATTTCAATTCCAAGCACCAGTTCAAAATTTACAAAAACCCGCTCGTTCGTTCACTGAACGGACCCGAGCTAAACTTCGGAAAATGATTCCGGGCACACCGGACCTCCGAATCAGGTTCCGGCAGAAACTGCGTTCTTGTAAAATACCAAAGAAAATTAAAAAAAATTCCTTCAATTTTACGGGTCTTTACATTACTCCCACCTCAGGGCTTTACGTCCTCTTAAAGCTTTAACAAAAACTAGGGTCACAAAAGCGGTACTGAGCATGCATCTAAGCCTTCTGCTCCCATGTGCCTACTTGGAGGATCCCATACTGGAAAAGAAAGTGAACCCAAGGAATCGACCGTCCTCGTAGGATCTGCTCCTGTCGATCCCCGATCCCCATAGGAACTTCCGTGAAAGTCACCCCATCACCATCGTCCAGCTCCCCATGGTCGATGATATGCGAAGGGTCGAGCACATATCTCCTCAGTTGAGATACGTGGAAATCGTCGTGCACCAGGTGCAACTGAGGTGGATGGGTCAAGCGGTAAACCACCATGCCTACCCAGCTGAGGACCTAGAAAAGGTCCACTGAACCTCGGAGATAACTTTCCGCCTTGGTCACATCTCTGCAAACCTCGTTGAGGTGAGACCCGTATAAGGATGAGATCGTCATCCTCGAACTGAAGAGGCCTTCAATTCCAGTTAGAACTGGAACTCAAAACGACTGCTTCCATGAGGGTAAGCTTGACAAACCCAAGAGTGATCGGTTGTACCCTCCTGTGCATGATTTTATCCTGTGCTACCTGGGGTTTCCTTTTCGCGGACCAAGGAAAACCCATCCCGACGTCGTAGTTAAACCACATCCTTTTTTCCTAATACCCTCAATCTGTGTATGAACTGTGATTACCCAGTCTATACTCAAACCAACGTCATAAGGCCTCGACACTGCCACCAAGAGATTCCAACCGAAACTCTCGCCTCGAGGGTTTGACCACAATGTCGGCGTAAGTGTGATTATCGATTCTTCTCCCAAGGTATCTCCAGACGTGAGGGTCAAGTCTACGGATTACCGGAAACTCTAGGTCTGGGATAAGATTCGTGGAAGGAAGGAATGATTCATATAAATGTCTGTTACTACAGCAGCTAGTAGTAGACACAGAATGTCCCTTGAATCATTTTTAGAGCCATTGGGTCACACTCCTTGACCGCATGCAGCCGCACTCTTCCACCGCTCTCCAGCTCCCTGAGCCTAGCGGGGACAACTAAGGCAGGTGGTTGTAGCATGTTAAAATGTACACCACGTCATGCTGCTCTCCTAGCTCTGCCTCCATGTCCGCTGCTTCGCAGACTCATCTCTCCATTAAGCTTCCTCTTATGGAAAAATTTAACATGCCCGAGTCTCTAAGACTGGGGCCGGTTTCCCGTTTCTTACTGCATGGTGTAGTCTTCATCCGCTCCTAGATGATTTGCACCTTCCTTGCCTACGATATGAAAGAGATGCTAAAATTTCTCCTTTTCCGAAAAGAGAAACTTGGTCTCATCCCCTAGATGAACCACGCCCATTGCCTAATATAGTCAATCCTGACATGAATGATGCATTCATTCCATGGATGACGTCGTAGGGCCTCGACGTAACTACCAAGGGATCCAACTGTCACTCTCGCCTCCAAGGGTCAAGTCACACTGTCGGCATCAGTGTGAGGTCACTGGGTATCCTCCAGTAGAAATCTCGAAAGTGAGGGTCAAGTCAACAGTCTTAACCGGGACCACTCAGTATCAACCAAACAAAAGGATAGGAAAGAAAACAAAGATAAGTGTCTTTTTATTATTGCAGCTCATAGTACAAAGACACGAAAACAACAGCAACATGGAACTAAAAGTACAAGGGACGTATCCACTAGTTCCGCTCTTGTCCACCAGCTCCAGAAGCTCTACTACCTTGTCCACTGCTTGGCTTTTACTCAAGCACCCGCAGCTGCTTCTGCCTCGGTGGCTCCTCCAAAGCCAGTAGATCAACTGTACGAGGAGTCAGATAGTCACATGCCAGGTGACCCTTTCCGCCGCATTCATAACACTTCCTGCTCCTCGTACGGCTGGCTCTGGCCCTCTTGGACCTCTTCATCATCTGTCTACTGCCCACATATGACTCGGCTACTGATCAAAAATCCTGCGGTAAAGGCAGCAGCTCCTGAACACGCTCGGGGTGTAGAGCTACTGGCACAAACTCCACCCTGAAGAAGGTCTCGAAGTCTTCCCATGTGAATGTCATCCCATCGAAAAACTGGAACAAGTGGGTCCACCACCTGTCTACAGCTGCCTGAAGAAGGCTGGCAGCAAAGATCACCATGAGGTCTGCTGGCATCCCCACTAGCCTGAAGACTCTAACCACAGCCTCTAGCCAATCCTCAGCCGCATGCGGGTCCGTGTCTCCCCAGAACCTGGGTGGCCTCTGGCGCTGGAACTCATGTAGTGCGCTCAAGTGGCGTGCATCGCCTACTACTGGGGTTAGTGGCATCGATTTCCCAACGTATGGTAGTACCGCTGGTGTCTCCACTGGTGCCTCAACTACAAGAGGGCCCTGTACCGAAGCCTCGTCGCTCGGCAGACTGTCAGTACGCACATCCCTCTGGGCTCTAGCTGGTCGTCCGTGAAAAGGCATCCTAAAAGAAACAACGTAACACGGTCAAATGATTTATACCTGGTGAGATGACCTGGTTTGAGCTGATATTTAAATAAAACTTCTGGATACACACATGCAATCAGTGTTTTCATGCACAAAGTCAGAAATCAGTTGTTAGGGTCCTGGTGTATGGATACGTCGGCCGCCCGCACCAACACTGGACTCCCTGAACTGAAGACCACAGTCGGTACCCTTAACACTATTGCTTCACAGAATGAAAATATCAAGGTTATACGTTCTGTGGTAGAACCGACTCCTCTGATACCAATTGGTCACGACCCGTCCTCAGGGCCCGTGCCGTGACCACCACAAGCCCGCCTTCCATTGTCCAGGGGCAGGCGACTAGCACCAAAGGCGTAAATCCCGATAATTGGGAAGGTATTGCCTTTATAAAAGTAAAAAAAACACCACAGAGTACAAGCGGAAGTAAAACACTAAGTACAAAAAAGTGCTGAAAAGTAAATGGGCCAGAATAGAAACCCAACTAAAAGTACAACTACAACTGAACAAAAGTACAACAAAAAATAAAAATAGCTAGAATAACGGAAGCGGGTCCTGGGTCGTCCTCCTAGGATCCTACCTGAAGGGTAGGTACAGATAGCGCAGCTCCTGGATCGTCCACCACGGATCCTACCTGAAGGGTAGGTACAGATAACACATCTCCTGGATCGTCCACCACGGATCCTACCTGAAGGGTAGGTACAGATAGCGCAGCTCCTCAATTCTATCACCTGTCAACCTCCTTTGTGTGTCGTCTCGTCGTGAAGTCCACCTCCGGTTACTGACTCTTCATGTGTTCCACCTCCGGGTACTGGCTCGTCGTGTGGTCCACCTCTGAGTACCGTCCTGTCCTTGAACACATGGCCTCCATCAGCACTGCCCGTCGTCTGCAACCAACACAACGAGGTGCGGGCATAGCCCGAGCATGGGTGAGTATAATGATACTTATTAGGGACCCCAAGACCCTCACGGTATCACTAAAACCAACATGGATAACTAGAAAGAAGATCTCAACAGATAACCTCTACTTAGCTATATGCCCATTCATATACCTAAGTTATCAAGCAACCCATCTCAATCATGAGGAAATACAAATATTATGAAATAAACGGATGACCACTACCTAGTTATATGCCCATACATATACCTAAGCTTTCAAGTGACCCATCTCAATCATGAGGTAAACACAAAGATCAAAGACTCAGCTCAAACCAGGATTTTCATTATCGAAACCATAACTGCTGAAGAGCCCCGTCTCTGGAGTGTACAGTTGTCCTGTCACGACTCCAAGGTACTACTCACTAACCTAAGACTACTGAGGTACTCCTCCTGTCGAGTACCGTGGGCCAGCCACCAAAACACAGTAGTGCTTCCCGACGGGGTATGCCACCCAAACACAGTAGTGCACACCCCCTAATAGCCTGTAGAGGTACTCTCCGGATGAGTACCGCGGGTCTGCACTGTCACACAGGTAGTGCTCCGTCCGCCATGGGTCTGCACCCAAACAAAGTAGTGCTCCATCCACTGGGCTAGTCGACTCACTCCAAGTCGAGTCGGTCAAGTAGTCGTCAGGTCTCAGTCGGCTGCACGGTCTCCGTACTCCGCACGCTCGTCTCTGGGAGGGTCCGATCCATGAGCTACAGGTCGATACTCCAAGTATCAAAAAGTCCCAAGAAGAATTATCTCAAAGGACCGCCTCGTCATAGGGTTCTCAACGCAACAGACAGCGTGTCAATCAGACGCCCGGTTTGTGAGTTACTAGCCTTTTTGTCCCCGGGGCCCAGTTGGTTTCGTGTGCGAACCAACCCGTATGTATCTCAACTGTACCCAGAACTCTCATAGGGTATGCTCATAGGGACCGTTTCTCCACGTGATCACCAACGCCGCTGACGGTTCGTCAAACGGAAGTCCAGTCTGAAAGTTATCAGCTTTTCCGTTATAGGGACCCGACTGGATTTGAGGTGCAATCCAACCCGAACGCACTCCAACGACGTCCAAACCACGACTAGAGTAAGCCAAAAGTTCCGTATCATCAATAGTAAATCAACGAGACAGACGACGCGTCAATCGGACGCCCGGTCTGTGAGTTATTGGGTTTTTCGTTCCAGGGGCCCGGTTGGTTTCGTGACCGATCCAACCCGACTGCACTCCGACAGTGTCCAAACCTCATGCAGAGTAATCCTAAAGTTCCATCTCATCAAAAGGAATCCAACAAAGTCGAAGGCACGCCAATCGGACTTCCGGAGCTCATGATATAAGCGTTTCCGCTCCGAGGGCCCAGTTGGTTTCGTAACCGAACCAACCTGGATGAACCCAACGTTCTCCGAAACCTTGAGGGTAATATACTGAAACGACCGCCTCAATCCATGAATCGCATTGCAACTGACGGTGCGTTGATCAGAGTTCCATAGCCCATGTTATGGACAAACGACTGAAGAGGTCCGAAAACGGGGGGTCTGGGCCCGGACCGACCCGGCCCAACCCCACTTGGGTCGGCCCGAACCGGGTCGACCCGACCCGGGTCCGGGTCCGACCCGGCTGGGCGCGGCCCGGCCCGACGGTCTGGCCGGGCGGCTCAGCACTTCACGCTGGCTCGCTTGCGCCGCCCAAGCGGCCGCGCAAGGGGGGACGCCCCCTGGACGAAACCGCAGCCCCCGCGCGGGGGCTGCTCCCTGTCAACGGACGCGGTGCGATGCCGCGTCCCTCTGGTCCCACACAGCCGTAGGACCAGCTGCCCGCCACCGCGGCGGCCCCATCCCGGCGGCACGCTGGGCACCGGCGGAGTCTTCCACAGATCACCGGACGCGCTCCGGTGGTCCGTTTTGCTCGCCGCTTTCGCCAACGGTCCACCTGGGACACAACCATTACTACGGCAGCTTCAAAACGCCTTCACGGATTGCCTCACCATCGTCTATCGATCCGCACTTCGACAAAAAACTGCGGGGTCTTCGAATTGCCTCTGCGGCCCCGACTCTGCCCACGGTTTCGTTCGGCCTCAACAGCGCGGCGCGACGGCGCCGCGCTTCTTCGCCGCGTTCTTTCTAATTTCCACACGGTGCAACAGCACCGCGCTGCCTTTCACGTGCCACAACAAATTCAGACAAACATGGGGGAGGAGGGTTTTCCTTGTTCGTGTGGTCCGACCTCCTCACGTTAGTATGATAACAGGCAACCCTAAATGAAACCAAGAAAGGCGACAGATGAGATCACGATCAACAATAAAATAAACCCCCACAACTTCCCGCAACAAATTATTCCCAACCCGCAAAGAAAATGTTCACAGATCAACTAGATAATAAGTTGATCCGTGTTTTTTGTTTTATTTAGAATGAAAGAATCAAGGGAATAAGATCGTTCTCAAAATAATTCACTACCTCAAGCGTTGTCGTCGAACGAGAGTTCGTCGCAGAATTAACTATCGCGGAAGAAGAGGATCGTCGCAGAAGAGAAGGATCGTTGCAGAAGAAACGTCGCGGAAGGAGCGTCGTTGATTTCTGAGGATTTGGCATTCTTCACATTCTTCGCATTATTCATCGAAGAAGAACGCTTTCTTCCAAATAATCTCCATGCAACAAGTTCCAACAGAAATAAATTAAGAACTGTCTTATTTTATTAACGCACAATTCAACCTTTGAAATTCAAAAAGAAACAATCAATTCAATGAATTAATTGTAATGATTTAACCGCCCAAATTAATGAGGTGTTTCTTAACCAGAATAAATGCACGGTTTGACTTCATTAATAGGGGGTACGGGTGCGTTACTTAAGAAGAAAAGAAACGGTGCCACGTGTGGGTCCCACCTCACAAAATATCCTACCAAGTGGGTAGGATATTTTGGGTCCCACATCATCCCCTTAACATAGGTTAAGTGACTTAAATAAAATAAATTGGTTGCACCATTTTATTTTATTCATTTACTTAACCAGAAAATTTAAAAAACCACACCCGAGCAAACGCAACTCCAGAAAAGGCGTTTTAAGCAATTACCGGCACTGCGAGTTCATCGGTGCCCTCAAATTTCGATTCTGAGCACCGGTTCAAAAGTTAGAAAAACCCACTCGTTCGTTCATTGAACGCACCCGAGCTAAAATTCGGAAAATGATTTTGGGCACACCGGGCCTCGGAATCATGTTCCGTCAGAAACGGTGTTCTTTTAAAATCCCAAAGAAAATTCAAAAAAAATGCTTGAATTTTATGGGTCTTTACATTACTCCCACCTCAGGGATTTACATCCTCGTAAAGTTTTAACATAAACTAGTGTCACAAAAGCAGTACTGAGCACACATCTGAGCCTTCTGCTCCCATGTGCTTACCTGGAGGTTCCCGTACAACAAAAGTAAGTGCACCCAAGGAATCGACCAGCCTCGTAGGATCCGCTCCTGTCGATCCTCAATCCCCATAGGAACCTCCATGAAAGTCACCCCATCCCCATCGTCCAGCTCCCCATGGTTGATGATATGTGAAGGGTCGAGCACGTATCTCCTCAGTTGAGATAGGTGGAAATCGTCATGCACCAGGTGCAACTGAGGTGGATGGGTCAAGCGGTAAACCACCACGCCTACCAAACGTAGGACCTAGAAAAGGTCCACTGAACCTCGGAGATAACATGCCGCCTTGGCCACATCTCCATAAACCTCATCGAGGTGAGACCCGTATAGGGACGAGATCGTCATCCTCAAACTCTAGAGGCCTTCAATTCCTGTTAGAACTGGAACTCAAAACGACTGCTGCCACGAGGGTCAGGTTGACCGACTCAAGAGTGATCGGTCGCACCCTCCTATGCATGAGTTTATCCTGTACTTCCTGGGTTTCCTTTTCACCGACCAAGGAAAACCCCTCCCGACGTCATAGTTAAACCACAACCTTTTTTCCTAATACCGTCTATCTGTGTGTGAACTGTGATTACCCAGTCCTGTAGGTTTCGGGCGCAGCGGAAGCGCATTGATGGGTTTTCCCAACATTAATTTTAACGTTAAACAACGTTCAATCCGAGATCCGTCATGATATAAAATGTCGAATCATCGGAATAGAACGAAGAACGAAAAGATAAGAAGAGTCCCGGAACCCTTGAGGATGATCATCATATGTTGATTATAATTAATTTAATTAATGCATAAGAATTACCTCATTGGAATTCTTTCTTCGTTGATGTGTCTGGTCACGATTCGGTGATCCGTCGTTGCATCATAGAATCCAAGTGTAGTATTCCTCTAGTGGTGATCCACACATGTGTCACATATCTCCAGACGTCGCCGAAGGAATCTCCCAGTGCTAGTGCGGAAGAACCTTCGCTTGCGATGTCCGCCTTCGACCACTTGGATCCGGTGGAAGATCTTGCTCTCGTAACTTGAGGGTGTTCTTGGTGGAAAGAAAATTCTCTCTTGGCTTGAGAGTATTTCCAAATCCGTTGTCCACAACAATGACTCTTCAAAATGTTGGGGTTGCGAGGATATTTATAATCAGGTTTGAGGTTAATAGAGTTATGACAATAAATAAACACATTACGCATTTTATTTGTTTCATTAACTCTTATTGAAAACCCCCATGTTGAATTATTAATTCCTTGACATGTTCCCATGCTGATTATAATAAATATCATTTAATAAAAAAATATTAAATCCTCAAAATCCCAACTGGAAAATCTACACGGCGTGTAATAATTAATACACGGCATGTACTTGTTTTCCATACAACTACAAGGCGTGTATATTTAATATACATGGCGTGTACTTTTATTTTCCAATTTTCTCCACCACATTTATTAGACCTTGAGTAAAGACTATTTATTTCTTAAATAAATGTAACTGCATTACTCGCTAATAAATATATTATTTCATCCACAATATATTCTTTCGAATAACTAATGTCAAAATAAATGCGATCAGACATCCTTAAATAATTATTAAACCACAATCGAGAATAATATTTATTTAACTTGTTAAATTAATATTTAACTGAGATACATGGAAACACTTAGTGTGTGACCCTCTCGGAATCTTTATCAGTGGCATTAGGCTGAGCCTGCCTAAAGTCCAAGGTTAGCGTCTAGCAACACGCCAAGGCACCCATAGAGAAAGAAGTTAACACCGCAATGACGTGTCACTGTTTCGGTGCGGATGTGCGTCGGGTTTCCGTTCCGGCGCTGTTCCGCTAGGACGCGTTCGCGCGTGCACCCGTCGATCCGAGGGGATGGGCGCGCGCGGCTTGTGGTCCCGCAGTCCCTCTTTCCAAAGGCGGGCGGCATCCGTCCCTTATTCAGGGGCGTCTGCTCCTTGATCGAAACCGGGATGATGGGATGTCGGCTCCTCCTTCCTTGGACGTCTCCTCGGAACTCGTCGCCTAATCCGGGTCTCCCTCATAGATTTAAGACATGCTCGTGAATCTCGTTCCCGGCGCCATATCTTCATGGACACCGGTTAATTACACTGCTTCCGCCCGGACGCTCCAAGGAGTCTGGTCGGGGCAGCAACCTGCGGTGAGGAGTCCGGGTGGCTCTGGGTGTTGGGGGGCATGTATTTACGCTGCGGCTCTGCATATCTGTCTTCCGTCCCTAATAAGGATTCTCGAAGGCGTGATGGCCTGAGGCATCCCGTACTGGGTGCGGGGAACTGCGTCACCTGAGGTTTTCCTCAGCTTCCCATGTTTAACACGGGGTATGCCGCGAGTTTAACGTCCAGCGGGGACGACATCGGACTGATCGACACGAAGAGTGGATCAGATAACAGAACCCCTTGCGGGGAACCTCCAATGCTGGGGCCAGCACATGGGCGGCTTCCCGGGTGAAGTGGAGTGGAGTGAAGTGGCATGACCCCACCGGGATGTGGCGGCCCGGGTAAGGGTCAGCGTGGATGATGGAGTGAAGGGCTTGGACCTCGTAGAGGCTTCCTACGTACCGCGCGTTAGCGCGGATCAAAGTCAGCGTAGTTCGGATATACAGTTTAACGTCATGCTGGACGTTGGCGAGCCGACTCACAAGGGGATCGAGGCTGCCGGGCGGATGATTGAACCGAACCACCTCGCACAGAGGGGGATGGAACGGCCGGGTGGATCACAGTTTTACGTCATGCTGGACGAAAATAGAAAAAAGGACAGTGGGGAAGCACGATGGAGATACACGCGTGCAGTCTCCCACAGGGGCGGACTCATATGTGAATCGACGCAAGCGTGAACCCAGGAGGGGTCCACTGATGGACGAACCGACGTAAAGACGACCGGGACGACCAGGTGGTGGGCTTGAACCTCAGGGAGGCTTCCTACGTACCCTGTTTAGAAGACAGGGATCAAAGTCCACGTAGTTCATTTAGTAGCGCTCTACCCCCGTGGGCGAAGGCCACTCCAGTCCCGACATCCCTGCAGAGACGAGCGGGTGGGGCCACATCCAAACCGGGAGGGGGACCCTGCGTGCGAGGCACGGGATCGGGTGAAGCGGACGGTTTAACGTCTTGCCGGACGAAGTACAGTTTAACATCGTGTGTTGAGGACGAAGCGTACGGTTTAACGTATTGCCGGACGAAGTACAGTTTAACGTCATGTGTTAAGGACGAAGCGGACGGTTTAACGTCTTGCCGGACGAAGTACAGTTTAACGTCATGTGTTAAGGACGAAGCGGACGGTTTAACGTCTTGCCGGACGAAGTACAGTTTAACGTCATGTGTTAAGGACGAAGCGGACGGTTTAACGTCTTGCCGGACGAAGTACAGTTTAACGTCATGTGTTAAGGACGATGCGGACGGTTTAACGTCTTGCCGGACGAAGTACAGTTTAACGTCATGTGTTAAGGACGATACGGACGGTTTAACGTCTTGCCGGACGAAGTACAGTTTAACGTCATGTGTTAAGGACGATACGCTAGGCAGTTTAACGTCTTGCAGCGCGGACGTGGTGCAGTTTAACGTCGTGCGGGACGAGGTGCAGTTTAATGTCATGCAGGACGAGATGCAGTTTAACGTCGTGCGGGACGAAGATGCCCGGCAGTTTAACGTCTTGCAGCGCGGACGTTGGGGGCTAGGCAGTTTAGCGTCATGCAGCTTGGACGTATGCAGTTTAACGTCGTGCGGGACGAATGCAGTTTAACGTCGTACGGGACGAATGCAGTTTAACGTCGTACGGGACGAATGCAGTTTAACGTCGTACGGGACGAATGTGGTGCCGCCAAGGGGTCCGTGTCACTTCGCGCGAGCCTGGAGGGCCGCACGGGAAGACAACGCACGGTGCGGGTACCCGGAATGAGGATCATCGGGCGCCACGCGGGCGGGTACCCTCAGGGGGTCAACGGGGGCGACCCTGGCAGATTGCGCGCAAAAAGGGAGCTTTGCGCGCAATACTGCGGGTCGGCGCGCAATCGGGGCGGGCTGGCGCGCAATTGGGCCAGCGCCTTGCGCGCGGATGCTTGAGATTGTGCACACCGGGCTTCGGATAGCGCACGGGGGCAACGACTCATTCTTTAATGAATGGCCACTTGAAAGAAGGGGGGGGTGCGCGCAATCGGGCCGGATTGCGCGCACCCCGGGGGCAATTGCGCGCAAGCGGGTTCTTTTGCGCGCAAAGGCCATAGGGTGAGTTTTTATTCAAAGGAAAGGAGCCAGCGAGGATTGCGCGCGAAGGCGGACCCCGAGGCTTTCTTGCGCGAAAGAAAGGAGGTTACCTGAAGTTCGTCATTGCGCGCGGAAGGGGTTGAATTGCGCGCACGAGAGACGTTTCGACTTCCAGCAACCTTTGAAACGTCGGGGGTCGCCTTATATTTATAGGCAACCCCGGGCGCGGAATCCAAGGCGCGAGCGCGAAATTCTCCTCGCGGGCGCGGAATCGGGCACGGCGCGCAAGGGAGCCGCGCGGGCCAGCGGCGCGCAAAAATGCGCGCCGGACCAGCGCATTGCGCGCATCCCGGGGGTTTTGCGCGTGGATCATCACCTTTGCGCGCGGGCCTCTGAAATTCCGCGCAAGGCCTCCGGGCCCTCCGAAACATCCTTCCGACTCCAAATATGACCTCGCTTTCTGCATCCGGAGCTTCGTTTGGGAACAACGGACTTTTCCGGCGTCTACAAAAGCCCCCCCTCGGAATCTGATCGGCGAGAGGTCGCAACGATCGGGTTCCGAGGGAGACGCCGGAATGCCGAAATCCTGGGCTGCGCGGGACTTAGGCGCGCAAAAAGGGGCGCCGGGCGCGAAATTCGCCGCCGCGGTCGCGCAAAACGCCTTCCGCGCAGCGCGGACCCCGGCCTCGCCTATAAATAGGGGCCCTGGTTCCCGCGTTCCATACTCAGGCCTTCCGCGCGATAAGATCCAACGCTCTCGTGCGCGAAATTGCCTTTTCCGGCGCGAAATTCGCCCGATCGGCGCGCAAAACCGTCCGGAATTCGCCTGTCTTTGCACGAAAACCCGGGACTTTGCGCGACAGTCTTCCCAATTGCGCGCCGTCCACTTGGATTGCGCGCCAACCTTCAAACTTCTCTACCGGCCTCGTCCGATCCCGCACGCTTCATCCCTTAACCCGCACGACTCCCGAAACTTCTGAGATGGCCGCGCACAGAGGAAATGAGGGGGATGCCGCCACTCGCAGAGCCGAGATGGCGACGAACGAGGAGGTTTACGGAGCCAAGGAGATTGTTTCCAACAATCAATCCTTGTTCGACTTACTAACGCCGGCCCAGAAGACATATCCACTTTCGGACAACCTGCCGCTCTGGAACTTCGGCATCCTAGATGAGGTTCCGGTGCCAGGGTTCGAGATTGATGCGCCGCGAACCTGGGTGACTCGGGAGGATGAGCTGCCCCGCTATAACATCACCAACAATGGGCATCCGGCCAGGGAGACCAGGCACTTGGACGTCTACGTCCTGAACCCGAGGACGCGAACCATTGACGGGGGTGAGCCTACTGCGGAGAATTCTCCAGCCCTCTACTCGAGCACATACCGTCAGAGTGTCACTGACGACACCAAGGGCTGGCTGAAGGACTGGGACTTGCGGTCTGGGGGCAATTTCACCAGCGAATGGGCCTGGGCGTTCTGGGTACGCCACACTTGCGATCACTTCGCAGAGGAGCTGCGGTACATCGGCCTGTTTGAGGCGGTGTGGACGTCGCAGTTCCACTTCTACCAGCAGTCTGAGCTCGGGCCGGAGCTATTCACCCGCTGGTCCCCGGACACCAACACCTTCCATCTTCACCATGGGGAGGTCGGCATCGGTCTCTGGGACATCCACTGCATCGGAGGTATCCCGCTGGAGGGCTACCAGTACGATGAGTTCCTGCCACCGAAGAACATCTGGGAGGACAGGTCACGGACTCCCATTCTGACCTGGCATCTGCTTGACCTGGCTACGCAGCGGCTCGGGATCCAGGACTTCCAGAAGGACATAGCCTACAAGGATTGGTTCGGCCAGTTCCTGGAGCATGACCCGGCGGTCAAGATGCCAGGCAGGGGGAAGCGGTGCCCGACCGCAGCTCAGAGGAGCCGGAACGGGTCGTACTGGCGGGTCCTGGAGACGGGCGACTACCGCTCGTGGGGGTACCACGTCATCGAGGCCCGGGACCCGAATGTCCGGTACGCGGCGTTCCTGGCTGCCTTTCTGAGCGGGTGGCTCTTGCCAGTGCGGGATGCGAGGATGGGCGTCCGCCCGGCGACACTGGCGATGGCGGGCGCCATGGCTGCCAATAAGAGATACAACCTCGGGGTCCCAGTACTGGCGAGGCTGTATGCCATCCTGGGACGCATCTCACGAGGGGGGTCGCCACGAAGGATCTGTGGGCCCTTTCAGTTCTTCCACGGCTGGGTGGCTGCTCACCTTGGTGGGTATACGTTCCCAAATGCCATCAGTCCTCCGAGCAACGGCCTGCGACCCTCCCTGCTGAACATTGCGGGGGTCGCTCCGATGACCCTAAGTGAGGAGGGCGTGAGGGTTCGGATTGGAAATCATGCCAATTTCAACTTCAGCCCGTTCCCCACTCCCGTCGGCCAGATGATCGACAACGGACAGGGTCCGCTGGAGCAGCATGAATACTTCCTGAACATGCGGGGCGGGGTGCTCGTGGCTCGGATCGACGGGAAGGTGATCTGCGAGCCTTACGTGCCGACCCGGTTCGCCAGGCAGTTCGGGTGCCTTCAACGGATGCCGAAGAGGGTATTCACTGCTGTCCGGGAGGAGACGAACCCTTGCGTCCTTCGCCAGATGTGGCTGATGTTCGTCGCCTTCGGCTCTGGCGACGTCATCACTCTCCCTCCCACCGGGGTCGACGCAGGCTTGGCAACCGAGTACGCCGAACACTGGGCCATCGCGTACCCTGAGGGGCTTCTACGGAAGCTAGTTCGGCGGCTCGAGGTCACCCGTGCGGAGACCGGGCGTCAAGGGAGGAGGCGAGGCGCCGCCACACGGGGGAGAACGGAGGCACGCCAAGCAGCGGGGCCGGCGCGAGCAGGGACTTCGGCGGCGGGCACATCGCAGGCTGCCGCTACGACCTCGGCGCCCAGAGAGGGGGCACATGCGGCGGTCGGGGAGCGGCCCGGGAATCAGGTGAGGCCTCTGCTCGAACCCTCCCACGATGCGGTCTTCCCGGCGCTGTGGTCGGCCTGGATGACCCTGCGGCAGTCACTGGGGACCGACGTTATCTGGCGAAAGATACTCAGAGACGGAATCTATCTGCCAGAGGTCGGGCTCCTCCAGATCACCGACAGGGTGGACTTCAACCGGCAGTATGCGTATCTGACGGCAATGGACGAGTACGCGCGCCAACGTGGTCAGCGTGCGGAGCCATCCCTTCTGGTGAAGGTGATGCTCGGTCTAGAGCCTGCTCCAGAACGGATGCCGCCGGGAGAAGATGACAGTAGCAGCAACTCCAAAGAGGAGGAGGAGACGGGGGAGGATGAAGGCTCCGAGGGAAAGTCCCATCAAGGGAGTCCGCGGGAGAGCGGCGAGGTGGCCGACTCCGACAATGTCGATGTCACTAAGCTCCTCGAGGTCCGCTTCTATCCCTACTCAACCTGCTTCATCCATTCTCTTATGCAGCTTCTAACCCATTCCTCCACCTTTCTCAGGAGTGCACGGATATCGGCCAAGCGTCCTCAGCGGGAGTAGGAGGGGCGCCAGCAGGACAAGGCGGGGGCCAGACACCTATCGTTGAACTGACAAGTGAGGAGGGGTCCCCTGCTGCAATTGTTCCTGCGGCGGCCGGGATAGCGGAAGATGACGCTCTGACCTCCCGTAAGTCTCCTTACTTTACGGCTGGTGCTTGCCATTGACGATCCGTGACTAACCACGGCATGCCCTGCGCAGTGATCTCAACCTTGGAGGCTCGCCGGGTTGCCGAACCCGGGCCGTCCGCGAGTGGACCGGTGGCAGACATGCCGCCTGCTCCGGAACAGACTTTCCAAACCGAGCCGGCCCCACCAACTGCTGATCAGGGGGCTCCGGAAGCCGGCGGCGCTGACATCGGAGAGAGGGGGGCTGACGAGGGCGTCGTTGCCGCTGGGGCGAGAGAAGAAGGTCGCCCAGGTGTTGGGGAACCTATCCCCCACGAGGACATCCCAGGGGCGGACCCTGCAGCAGACCTGCTGTCTGCCTTCCCTGCCTACCGGCCTGCCGACCCCGAGGAGATGGACGACTCGGACGCGGAGGCGGTCGAGGAGAGCCGGATAACGCGCCGCAGGGGGTGGAAGTGCATCCAGCGCTTCCTCAAGCGAGACCCATCGGAGTGGCTGGGGCGCATGGGATCACTTCAGACCTGGCTGCGCTTCCTGTGTGCCGGGGGAGCTGATGCTCAACGCCTCCATCTGACGGTCCGTGATTTCATGGCCGAGAAGATGCGCGAGAGCCGCCGGCGTGCCGACGTTGCACAAAGTCGGGACCTGTCGGAGAGCACGCAGGCGCTCCTCGCGGCAGAGCAGGCAGTCTGGCGCCTCGAAGGGCAGGCGGCAGAGAAGGAGGCCTTCGTCGCAGCCTGTACCGAGCTTGTGGAGCAACTGTCGGCCCGACTGATCGACGCTCAGGTACAGCTGACGGAGGCGGGCCAACAGATGGTCACACTCCAAGTCGAGTGGGAGCGTGCACAGGCCAGGATCGACGAACTGCGCGCTGCGACCGCCGATGAGGAGAGGGCACGCAGAGAACGAGAAGCAGCCCTGGAGGCCGCCAGCCAAAGGGTAGCGGCATTAGAAAGACTTATCCAGCACGCTAATCCTTAGGGGCTTTGTTTTTTCCCCTCCCAGAACATTTACTTCCGCTACTCAACATTTTGATTTGTATGAATCAATATATTTATCTGCGTCTTTTGGCATACTCAACCACAAATTGTCTCGCGGGAGTGTTAACCAAGCTTCAGGCATCCGTAATTGGGCCTGGATTTCTAAAGAAAAGAGGGAGATCATTCCTAGGAAAGGAGACCTCAGACCTAATCAATGTATCATCCCCCAAGTTGTTCCAACACACGAGCGGGACAATGCTAGGGGCGTTGAGATTTTATCCGAACATAGGGAAATGAGCAAGGGTGAACCGCGTGTCCCTAATTCAGAAATCCACAACGGTCGGCCTTCCAGGAAATGCCCAAGACGGTAGGCGGACAGTGGATCGACCATAACAACTGCAAGAGACGGACCGAAGGTCATCATTCATATTGCAGGAGGCGGACCACATGTCATCATGAATACCGCTTTGGGGGTTCCTTCAGACACAAGGGTGGAAATCCAGATTAAAAGAGCATGCGAAGCGTGGGGCGAAGTGATGTTTTGTTCGGACAGAATCCAACGCTCCCAAAATTGCGCCACCGTGGGGAAAGCGTATTAGGCGGATGCACTAATCTGGCCGTGAATCACCCCAGTTCTCAGACAGAACCTCTTTGACGAGGAAACTGTCGCTTCCTATCATTGTGATGGGGCATCCCGAGCTGAATCGGGGAGAATATCACAACTGCACCACTCTACCCGAAGTTAGGCCAGACGGTTGGCGACGAGGAGGGGCGGGACTTAACGATCCCTGAGGCTGGACCCGAGTCGAGATGCCCGGGCGTTCCTACGTACTCCATCAGGCTGGAGATCAAGCCATACGTAGTTCTGAAAGTGCAGTTTAGCGTCATGCAGGACGTGGAACCCCATTTAGGGGAGATCTTAGTTTAAGGTCGTAGAGCTTGGACCAAAGGGGGAGATCTTAGTTTAAGGTCTTAGAGCTCGGACCATACGGGAGAGATCTTAGTTTAAGGTCTTAGAGCTCGGACCATAAGGAGAGATCTTAGTTTAAGGTCTTAGAGCTCGGACCATACGGAAGAGATCTTAGTTTAAGGTCTTAGAGCTCGGACCATAGGGGCAGATCTTAGTTTAAGGTCTTAGAGCTCGGACCATAGGGGCCTCAAAGTACGCCACATCGCGGTCCTATCCCCTGGATGTGCGAAGATGCACTGAGGGATAGTGTCAAGAGTGTCGAGGTTTCGCCTGGTCAGAACGGGAAGTGGAAAGATTGTGAATCATGCGACCATTCACTCGAGGACTGGGAGCACCGGCGTGACGATATGAGAGTACTACCGACCGTGGCGGAAAAGCAGCATCAATATCACACTGACCGTTGATGGAATGAGGCAGCAAACGAGCATCGACCGCTCAATCGCAGGATTCATATCGATTTGCTGCCCGAGGCCATTGGGGGCACCGGCCCGAGTTGGTGGGAGAGCACTGGGGCATTGTATCCGAACCGCTCACGGGGGGCTCACCCAGGGCGTAGGCGATGGGTCCGAATGAAATGGAGCATGAAGCCTGAAAGGTGGAAGGAACCCGACCAAGCAGAACCTGACGCTCCTGGCAATAAACCAGAGTACCCTTGACACCGGTGGACCACTGCAAGGGGTCGAGGGACACGCCTTGAGGGTGACCCGAAGGCGGCGGACTCCCCAGAGAAGGGGGAATCTTCAAGAGGTGGGGGGCTGGACCCGAAGTTTCAAACATCCGGGCGTTCCTACGTAACCCATAAGGATGGGAATCAAGCCACACGTAGTTCTTGAAGTGCGGCGCAACACAATCGGGCACCAGCGCGGGGAAGGGTGCGGGTCTGACCCTCGCACACAGAAGAAGCGGCATTTGATATTTCTTGTTTGTCCTTAAAGGTGGATGGTTTTTTCTTTGTGCGGCGACATGCCCGTGATTAAGGAATCCCTGGCGTCGCCACAATAATCAAGCCACGAAAGGCATTGATAAATGGCGTGGTTATTAACCAGCGCCCAACGTGAGTGTCCCCTGAGGAGAACACCACGATGCAGTGCCGTTTCTCGTCGGGCGGCCAAGACGATCACAGTTTACGGTCGTGTGGTAGGACCAGACAACACAGTTTAAGGTCGTGTGGTTTGGACCATGGAGGAATCCGCTTATTGCGATACGGCGGACCCAGCGGAGGTGGGAACATATCCCGGCCCTGCGGTCACGCACGATTCCAGGAGAAGGGTCTTGGGATAGGGGCCTGTGTATGTTCATCACCCGAGGGGCAGAGATGCTAACCTCCAGCCATGATGGGCCCAGAACGCGATTGCTCGGGCGACTCCTTCCTCTTTATGGGGATGAGGGTCCAGCTACGCATGGCCCTTAGGGAGGACATCCGCATATATCCTTGGTGCTCAGATCGTGGGAGCCTCAAAAGACACCATTACCCTGGTTGGTCTGCCTAACAGGTAGAGGTATACTGAAGGTCAGTATGAAGAGAGTGTCGAGATTCCACTACAACGCACAAAGGCGGAGTGTGATGAGGACTGCGCAACCAATGTTCGGAGCCTGAAAGAGCCGACATGGCGGTCAAGGGTGTTGCTGACCATGTTCGCAACACAACACCCGATTGCGTCGGATGGGGCAAGCAAACGAGCATCAACCGCTCAAGCGCAGGATTCATATCGATTTGCGGCCCAGGACCCGTCGGTGAATCAACCCGGAGCGGTAGGAGAGCGCTAAAGCATCGTACCCAAACCGCTAACGAGGATCCCTTTGAGTGAAGGCTCGAACAAGGAGAAGCGCAAGGCCTGACAAGCAACACAGGGCTTGTCGGGATTGAATCTGACACCCCGAGCCATAGACCGAAGTACCCCAAACATGTTAACAGATCACCGGAAAGGGTCGGAGGACTCACCCTGAGAGCAACCGAAAGAGGGTATATCCCCGTGATCAACCAGGAGACGGGGCTGGACCTGAGACACAAACGTCCAGGTGGTCCTACGTATCCCATAAGGATGGGAATCAAGCCGTACGTAGTTCTTGAAGTGCAGTTTAACGTCATGCAGGACGATGGGGGGTGTGAGGTAGTCCCACACACGGGGGAGGCGTACAGCGCGGCCAGTAGACCAACGTGAACGGGGACATAATCCCCCGCTCACGTCATACGCCTCGCACAAAAAGGAGGAGAACTTGGGCCAGAGGCCCAATGCGGGATAGAGATTCCCGGGAAGTGGGGCTGGGCCTGAAACATGAATGTTCAGGCGGTCCTACGTATCCCATAAGGATGGGAATCAAGCCGTACGTAGTTCTTGAAGTGCAGTTTAACGTCATGCAGGACGATGAGAGAAAGAAGGGGGAGCAGAAGGCATCCCCAAACTTGGGGGGCGTATAGCGTGACGATCAACCCGACGTGAATGAGGGCATAGCCCCGCGTTCACACCATACGCCACATACCCAGAGGCAACTGGGCCAAGGGCCCGAGATGGGATGGAAATTCCCGAAGGATGGGGCTGGGCCTGAAACATGAATGTCCAGGCGGTCCTACGTATCCCATAAGGATGGGAATCAAGCCGCACGTAGTTCTTGAGGTGCAGTTTAACGTCATGCAGGACGAGGGAAAGGAGATCTTAGTTTAAAGTCGTAGAGCTCGGACCATAAGAACCTCGCGTACGCCACTTCGCGGTCCTATCCCCTGGATATGCGAAGATGCACTGAGGGATAGTGTCGAGAGCGTTGAGATTTTGCCTGGTCAGAATGGAAAGTGGAAAGATTGTGAATCATGCGACCATTCACTCGAGGACTGGGAGCACCGGCGTGACGATATGAGAGTACTGCCGACCGTGGCGGAAAAGAAGCATCAATATCGCACTGACCGTTGATGGAATGAGGCAGCAAACGAGCATCGACCGCTCAATCGTAGGATTCATATCGATTTGCTGCCCGAGGCCATTGGGGGCACCGGCCCGAGTCGGTGGGAGAGCACTGGGGCATTGTATCCGAACCGCTCACGGGGGGCTCACCCAGGGCGTAGGCGATGGGTCCGAATGAAGTGGAGCACGAAGCCTGAAAGGTGGAAAAAAAAACCTGACCAAGCAGGACCTGACGCTCCCGGCAATAAACCAGAGTACTCTTGACACCGGTGGACCACTACAAGGGGTCGAGGGACACGCCTTGAGGGTGACCCGAAGGCGGCGGACTCCCCAGAGAAGGGGGAATCTTCAAGAGGTGGGGGGCTGGACCCGAAGTTTCAAACATCCGGGCGTTCCTACGTATCCCATAAGGATGAGAATCAAGCCGTACGTAGTTCTTGAAGTGCATTTTAACGTCATGCAGGACGATGATGCTTGGCAGTTTAACGTCTTGCAGCGCGGACGTGGTACAGTTTAACGTCATGTTGGACGAATGCACAGTTTAACGTCGTGTTGGACGTAAGCACAGTTTAACGTCGTGTTGGACGTATGCTGAACAGTTTAACGTCTTGTAGCTCGGACGACTGCAGTTTAACGTCGTGCGGGACGAAAGCACAGTTTAACGTCGTGTTGGACGAAAGCACAGTTTAACGTCGTGTTGGACGTATGCTGAACAGTTTAACGTCTTGTAGCTCGGACGATTGCAGTTTAACGTCGTGCGGGACGAAAGCACAGTTTAACATCGTGTTGGACGTATGCTGAACAGTTTAACGTCTTGTAGCTCGGACGACTGCAGTTTAACGTCGTGCGGGACGAAAGCACAGTTTAACGTCGTGTTGGACGTATGCTGAACAGTTTAACGTCTTGTAGCTCGGACGACTGCAGTTTAACGTCGTGCGGGACGAAAGCACAGTTTAACGTCGTGTTGGACGTATGCTGAACAGTTTAACGTCTTGTAGCTCGGACGACTGCAGTTTAACGTCGTGCGGGACGATATGCTCAGGCAAAATACTGCTTGAGGAACCTAGCGTTGGTGGGAGGAGTGACACGCTCACCATCCATAGTCGCTAGGGAGTACGAGCCATTGGGATAGACCTTGTGGACAACAAAAGGTCCCTCCCACTTGGGCTCCAACTTGGGTGGCTTCCTGCCGGGGATCATCGGTGCTCTTAGGGCCAGCACTAGATCACCCTGCAGGAAGGAGCGGAGGTGAACCTTTTTATTGAAAGCTCGAGCCATCCTGTTCTGATGCCTCTCCAAGTTGTGCAAAGCGCGAAGTCTATTCTCATCCAGTGCTTCCAACTCGACTAGACGGGCTTCAGCAGCTCTGTCTGGCACTTGCTGGTCGTAGACCACAGTGCGCAAGGACGGTAACTGGATCTCGATGGGCAGGACGGCCTCAGCTCCATACACCAGGGAATAAGGGGTCATCTGGGTGGAATTGCGAGTCGTCGTCCGATAAGCCCAGAGGGCGTTGGGGAGCTCGTCCGGCCAACTCTTCTTGTTCTGACCAACCATCTTTTGCAGAATGTTAGAGAGGGTCTTGTTAAACGCCTCGATCTGTCCATTCGCCTGCGCATGATAGCGAGATGTATGGTTCGAGCGAATGTTATACTTGGCGTACAACTTCTTCAACTCGGCTGCTCGGAAATTGGCTCCGTTATCCGTGAGGATAGCGTGAGGCACTCCAAATCGATAAATGATGTTGGAGGTCACGAAGTCAGCGATGGAACAGGATTTGACCTCTCTGAGCGGAATCGCCTCTGCCCATTTGGAGAAGAAGTCTGTGGCGGTCAGAATGAACCGGCACTGGCGAGCTGTCGCCGGCAGGTAAGGTCCTACAACGTCCATCCCCCAGACTGCAAAGGGCCAGGAATACCTGGTGGTATGGAGAGGCTCCGGCGGCCGATGCACAAAGTTCGCATGAACCTGACACGCATGGCACCTCCTGGCATACTCGATGCAGTCATGGATCATGGAGGGCCAGAAGTATCCCAACCTCCGAATCTGGTGGGACAGCTTCGGCCCAGTCTGGTGGGCGCCACATGAACCAGCATGAACCTCTTGCATGACTCGTGGGATCTCGACTCCCTGAAGGCAACGGAGGAGAACACCATCAAATCCGCGTTTATAGAGGATCTACTCCAGGCCGGGACTGCTCTGGAGGACAAACTGCGATGCGCGGCGTCGAACTCGCTCGCGCTCGGCCCGATCTGTCGGAAGAATGCCATGTTGGAGGTACTCAACCAAAGGCGTCCTCCAATCACGGGCTGATTCGACTGCTATATCTGGGGTACTCGGGGCTCCAGGCACAGGGGCAACCACGGTGAGATTACTTACCAATGGGCCGCGATCTTCCTCCGGGATAACGGGAGCGATGAGCCTGCGGTGCGTCACGCGGACGACCAGGTT
Organism: Viscum album; assembly: GCA_963277665.1. Classification (NCBI taxonomy): domain Eukaryota; kingdom Viridiplantae; phylum Streptophyta; class Magnoliopsida; order Santalales; family Viscaceae; genus Viscum; species Viscum album. The sequence goes on along the minus strand of OY728145.1, from coordinate 1,075,426,342 downwards.
ATCCTGTTCAGGGTCTGCAAGTGACGCAGCAAGGCTGGCCAAAGCATCTGCTCGACCGTTTTGCGACCGAGGAATATGGACAACTTCTGGCCGAGAAGGGAACTGGGCCATCAGAAGGAGGGTGCACTCCAGCAATGGCACAAGTTCCGGCTTCCTGACAACATAGTCGCCGTTGATCTGCTTAATGACCAGCTCAGAGTCCCCTTTCACACATAGATGGGGCACGTCGATCTCGAGAGCCAACTCGAGGCCGGTGATGAGGGCATGGTATTCCGCCTCATTGTTGGTACAGCCCTCTGACAACAGGAAGGAGTATGGCAGCACGGCTCGCTCCGGGGTAATGAAGACGATACCCAAGCCCACTCTGTTGAGCTTAGGATTATCGAGTCTTCTACCGGTGGGGCTCCGGGAAGCACCGTCAAAGTGCATCTGCCAGCATGGATCGGCATGATCGACCGAGAGAATGGTCTCGTCAGGAAAGCCTAGATCCAGCGGCTGATCCGCGGAGGTCGGGTGAGCTGCCAGAAAGTCTGCCAATGCCTGCCCTTTGATGGCCTTCTGAGACACGTACCTGATGTCGAACTGCTGGAGGATCACAGCCCACCGCGCTAGACGGCCAGTCAACATAGGCCGGCTCAGGATATATTTCAACGGGTCTACCCGAGAAACCAACTCTACCTCATGGTGCTGCAAGTAGTGTCGTAATTTCTGTAAGGCAAATACGAGCGCCAGGCAGCTCTTCTCGATGGGGGAATACCTAACTTCCGCGTCGAGGAGCATGCGACTGAGGTAATAGAGGCTATTCTCTGTTCCCTCGTTGTTCTTCTGGGCTAGAAGGGCACCAAGGGACCGTTCCAGGGCGGTCACATAGAGGACCAGCGGCTTCCCGGATACGGGCGGCATCAGAACCGGAGGTTGAAGCAAGTACTGCTTGATTTCCTCAAAAGCGGTCTGACACTCTTTATCCCATACATAGGTGACACCCTTCTTCATGAGCCGAGAAAAGGGCTTACACTTGCCGGCCAGATTCGCGATGAATCGGCGTATATAGGCTAAGTGGCCTTGGAACCCTTGCAGTTCCCGGATGTTACCCGGGGGAGGCATCTGGCTAATCGCCCTGATCTTCTCTGGGTCGATCTCAATACCCCGGTATCTTACCACAAATCCAAGGAACTTTCCGGAGGTGACCCCGAAGGCACACTTCAACGGGTTCATCTTCAGGCAGCGAGACCGGAGGAAGCCGAACACTTTCTCAAGGTCTTTGAGATGGTCCTGACGCTGGCGCGATTTAACCACCAAGTCGTCGACGTAGCATTCCACCAGTGTGCCGAGGATTGGCTTGAATATGCGGTGCATCGCCCGTTGATAGGTGGCACCTGCATTCTTCAGGCCGAAGGGCATGACCCGGTAACAGAAGATACCTTGGGGGGCCCTGAAGGCAGTGAACTCCTCATCCTCAGGGGCCATCCGGATTTGGTTGTAGCCGGAGTATCCATCCATGAAGGAGAGGGCTTGGAACCCTGCCGTGGCGTCAATCAACAGCTCTGTCACTGGAAGGGGAAAATCATCCTTCGGACAGTGGCGGTTGAGATCGCGGAAGTCGATACAGACTCTGATCTGCCCGTTCTTCTTCCTGACTGGCACAATGTTGGCCAGCCATTTGGGGTACTGGACTTCCCTCACGAAGTTGGCTTTGATAAGCTTGTCAACTTCAGTCTCAACCATGGCACCGTGGGATGGGTGCATCTTCCTGGGAGGCTGCTTAAACCCACGATGGTTCGCCGGGAGACCAAGGCGGTGGACGGCTACCTGAGGATCTAGCCCCGGCATCTCGTCGTATCCCCAAGCGAACACATCATGGTGCTGCCTGAGAAAGTCCACGTACTGCTGCCGCTCCTCGGAGGGCATGGCGGCACTGACCAATGTGGGTCTTGGATCTGCCTCGGTTCCAAGGTTCACCTGTATTAACTCATCGACCGTGGCGGGGACGCCCTCCTCAAAGGTTGGGGGTGCGTCTTCCACGTCCTCTCCACTCGGGGAGGGATCGTCCACGGGAGAGACTGCGTTGGAAACTGCATTGGGGCCACCAGATCCTGCTGGGCCGCTGGTGCTGGCACGGGCGGTCGCGATCATCTCATCAGGAGACTCACAGGCCATCGAAACCATGGCTACGTCCAACCGTTGGATCGGGAGGACGTAGGCGTCATCCAAACTGGCCCATGGATCGCTTGCAACAGCGACAGGCTCAACCTCACCTGCCAGGATCTGCTTATCCTTGCTCTTGTAATAGTCCGCGTCCAGATAACGGGCTTCACATGAGGCAAAAGGAGAGGTATCTCCCTGAAGCACGCCTACTCGACCATTAAGGGAGTATTTGAGGCATTGGTGGTATGATGAGGGAACCGCCGCATGAAGGTGGAGCCATGGCCTGCCCATCAACGCGTTATACGCAGTGTCCTGAGAGACTACCATGAATTCGGTGTTGGCAACCAAGTCACCGAACTGGGTCTTCAAACGTATCTTGCCGACTGGGGTTTGCTCGGTACGGTCATACCCCTGGATCCTGAGGTCGGAGGGGATCAAGTCATCCTCAGACAACCCCAACCTCCGGAGCGTCCGAGTCGGAATCAGGTTGATCCCGGATCCCGTGTCGACAAGACAGCGCCGGACTTCAAGGCCATTGAACTGGCCAGTAACATACAGTGGACGAATGTGTCCCTGTATAGGAGGGTCTTCATCCTTACCAGAGAACGAGATAACTGCCTGACATTCGGCGTCCTCAACCGTTTTGGCGTGAAAGGCCTCTGCGGCCGCAACCTCTGTCTCAAACTGGAGGGGGCTCTTCAGGGCTTCAGCGAGTGCCTCGCGCATCTCAGATGACATGCGCAGAGCCTCAAGGATGGAGAGCCTTGCTGGGATGTCGGCCAAGTGCTTCAGGACATCATACTTTTTGGCCAAGCGCGAGCCCCTGGTTGCAGGAGGTTGCTCTGCGGTTGGCGGCATGACGGGCCTTGCCGGTTGAACCGGCGGCCGACTGGTACTTGGCGCATCTCGTTGTTCACTGGTTGCAGTCTGGGAAATGGTCACCGTACTGGGGTCAGGAGGCCGGGATGGACTCGTGGCAGGGCGAAGCCGGTCGCGACGCGGCTGAGGCGGTTCTGCCTGGTCCCACACCACAAACAGTGGCGGAGGCGAATCCGTCATCCCCGGATGGGGGGGCTGCGCACGCTGAGCCCGGTTTTGAGCCTGCTGCCTAGTCTCAGTGGCGTGCACGGCCTGGCTGGAAGTACCAACTGCTGTGCCCCGGTGACTCCTGCTGCTGCGGTTCTTCCGACGGTGGCGACGACCGGGGACACTAGGGAGGTCCACCCGGTGTTCTTCAACGTCGGGAACCGAAAAGGGATTTACCAGCTCGACGGTATTAACCGAAGCGTACCCAAGAAAAAGAAAAAATAGAAATGACCGTGGGGGGAACCCAGGCCATCGACGTCACGAGACGGAGTGCCCGATTTCACTTCCCCAGCCCCTGGCGGGTAAAACTGAATGCTCGGCCGGGCAACATGCCGGTCTTCCAACACCTCTGAAAGCCATCGGTCTTCATGTCGAGGAGAAGAGATTCACGTCGGGTTCACCATTTTTCTGTTTCGGTGCGGATGTGCGTCGGGTTTCTGTTCCGGCGTTGTTCCGCCAGGACGCGTTCGCGCGTGCACCCGTCGACCCGAGGGGATGGGCGCGCGCGGCTTGTGGTCCCGTAGTCCCGCTTTCCAAAGGCGGGCGGCATCCGTCCCTTATTCAGGGGCGTCTGCTCCTTGATCGAAACCGGGATGATGGGATGTCGGCTCCTCCTTCCTTGGACGTCTCCTCGGAACTCGTCGCCTAATCCGGGTCTCCCTCATAGATTTAAGACATGCTCGTGAATCTCGTTCCCGGCGCCATATCTTCATGGACACCGGTTAATTACACTGCTTCCGCCCGGACGCTCCAAGGAGTCTGGTCGGGGCAGCAACCTGCGGTGAGGAGTCCGGGTGGCTCTGGGTGTTGGGGGGCATGTATTTACGCTGCGGCTCTGCATATCTGTCTTCCGTCCCTAATAAGGATTCTCGAAGGCGTGATGGCCTGAGGCATCCCGTACTGGGTGCGGGGAACTGCGTCACCTGAGGTTTTCTTCAGCTTCCCATGTTTAACACGGGGTATGCCGCGAGTTTAACGTCCAGCGGGGACGGCATCGGACTGATCGACACGAAGAGTGGATCAGATAACAGAACCCCTTGCGGGGAACCTCCAATGCTGGGGCCAGCACATGGGCGGCTTCCCGGGTGAAGTGGAGTGGAGTGAAGTGGCATGACCCCACCGGGATGTGGCGGCCCGGGTAAGGGTCAGGGTGGATGATGGAGTGAAGGGCTTGGACCTCGTAGAGGCTTCCTACGTACCGCGCGTTAGCGCGGATCAAAGTCAGCGTAGTTCGGATATACAGTCTAACGTCATGCTGGACGTTGGCGAGCCGACTCACAAGGGGATCGAGGCTGCCGGGCGGATGATTGAACCGAACCACCTCGCACAGAGGGGGATGGAACGGCCGGGTGGATCACAGTTTTACGTCATGCTGGACGAAAATAGAAAAAAGGATAGTGGGGAAGCACGATGGAGATACACACGTGCAGTCTCCCACAGGGGCGGACTCATATGTGAATCGACGCAAGCGTGAACCCAGGAGGGGTCCACTGATGGACGAACCGACGTAAAGACGACCGGGACGACCAGGTGGTGGGCTTGAACCTCATGGAGGCTTCCTACGTACCCTGTTTAGAAGACAGGGATCAAAGTCGACGTAGTTCATTCAGTAGCGCTCTACCCCCGTGGGCGAAGGCCACTCCAGTCCCGACATCCCTGCAGAGACGAGCGGGTGGGGCCACATCCAAACCGGGAGGGGGACCCTGCGTGCGAGGCACGAGATCGGGTGAAGCGGACGGTTTAACGTCTTGCCGGACGAAGTACAGTTTAACGTCGTGTGTTGAGGACGAAGCGTACGGTTTAACGTCTTGCCGGACGAAGTACAGTTTAACGTCATGTGTTAAGGACGAAGCGGACGGTTTAACGTCTTGCCGGACGAAGTACAGTTTAACGTCATGTGTTAAGGACGAAGCGGACGGTTTAACGTCTTGCCGGACGAAGTACAGTTTAACGTCATGTGTTAAGGACGAAGCGGACGGTTTAACGTCTTGCCGGACGAAGTACAGTTTAACGTCATGTGTTAAGGACGATGCGGACGGTTTAACGTCTTGCCGGACGAAGTACAGTTTAACGTCATGTGTTAAGGACGATACGGACGGTTTAACGTCTTGCCGGACGAAGTACAGTTTAACGTCATGTGTTAAGGACGATACGCTAGGCAGTTTAACGTCTTGCAGCGCGGACGTGGTGCAGTTTAACGTCGTGCGGGACGAGGTGCAGTTTAACATCATGCAGGACGAGATGCAGTTTAACGTCGTGTGGGACGAAGATGCCCGGCAGTTTAACGTCTTGCAGCGCGGACGTTGGGGGCTAGGCAGTTTAGCGTCATGCAGCTTGGACGTATGCAGTTTAACGTCGTGCGGGACGAATGCAGTTTAACGTCGTACGGGACGAATGCAGTTTAACGTCGTACGGGACGAATGCAGTTTAACGTCGTACGTGAGGAATGTGGTGCCGCCAAGGGGTCCGTGTCACTTCGCGCGAGCCTGGAGGGCCGCACGGGAAGACAACGCACGGTGCGGGTACCCGGAATGAGGATCATCGGGCGCCACGCGGGCGGGTACCCTCAGGGGGTCAACGGGGGCGACCCTGGCAGATTGCGCGCAAAAAGGGAGCTTTGCGCGCAATACTGCGGGTCGGCGCGCAATCGGGGCGGGCTGGCGCGCAATTGGGCCAGCGCCTTGCGCGCGGATGCTTGAGATTGCGCACACCGGGCTTCGGATAGCGCACGGGGGCAACGGCTCATTCTTTAATGAATGGCCACTTGAAAGAAGGGGGGGGGGGTGCGCGCAATCGGGCCGGATTGCGCGCACCCCGGGGGCAATTGCGCGCAAGCGGGTTCTTTTGCGCGCAAAGGCCTTAGGGTGAGTTTTTATTCAAAGGAAAGGAGCCAGCGAGGATTGCGCGCGAAGGCGGACCCCGAGGCTTTCTTGCGCGAAAGAAAGGAGGTTACCTGAAGTTCGTCATTGCGCGCGGAAGGGGTTGAATTGCGCGCACGAGAGACATTTCGACTTCCAGCAACCTTTGAAACGTCGGGGGTCGCCTTATATTTATAGGCAACCCCGGGCGCGGAATCCAAGGCGCGAGCGCGAAATTCTCCTCGCGGGCGCGGAATCGGGCACGGCGCGCAAGGGAGCCGCGCGGGCCAGCGACGCGCAAAAATGCACGCCGGACCAGCGCATTGCGCGCATCCCGGGGGTTTTGCGCGCGGATCATCACCTTTGCGCGCGGGCCTCTGAAATTCCGCGCAAGGCCTCCGGGCCCTCCGAAACATCCTTCCGACTCCAAATATGACCTCGCTTTCCGCATCCGGAGCTTCGTTTGGGAACAACGGACTTTTTCGGCGTCTACAGTCACCTCCTACGAATGCTTACCGTATAATATAATCCCTTTGTCTTGATATCTCCAATCAAGCGGGTTGCATGATAGTGCCATCAACCCCGGTGCTTGATTATTCTTTCTTTGACTTCCCGGTATTGAACTTGGCCATACCTTACCATAGCCATGGATTTATTTAGGCTATAACAATTCCATCAAAGGGCCTGAGATATCTACTTCCATTATGGAACGGAAGGGACAAATCCTTTCTCACATTATCTATTAATGTTGTATTACTCGTGACACACCCAACGTATCCTACCTCACTGCGAAAAGTGTGTCATCACAGTTTTCGTCAATACATCTAAGTGCGCGAGTTGTAATACCCATTAATAATAATCTTAAAGTCTAAGGATCAATACACACATCCGCAGATAGGAACATCCAATTACACTAGGAAATGTGGATTTCCTACTGGCGGGTCTCGTTCTCATAATATCCTCCTGGATATTACCAAGGGCGCACACCATGAGAAGGTGCGTCAATGTTTTATGAGTCCTCACCCCTAATGACCTATATTCTTTGTGTCCCTCAAATAATATCATCTGGCCATATAACATTCATTCAAGAACAGTGTTATGGAACTTCCAGGTTCTCATCACAGCAGGGATCTGCTACGACCCTTTAATGCAACAGCTGTCCTTAGGACATTATCACATGACATGTCATGCAGAAGAACAATCAAGATGTGATAAGGTTTTTATTTAATGAATAATTTACAAAGTAGTTGGTTCTAGACCACCAACTCCAACAGACTCTTACTTAGACTAGAGCCAACTGCTAAAAACCTTTATCCCGCTAGCTCTCACATGATATTCATGCTTCTGCTGAGATAGGCCTTTAGTCTTGGGGTCTGCCACGTTCTCTTCCGTGGACACTCTGCTCACTGCAACTTCACCCCTTTGATAGAAATCCTTCAAGAGGTGATACTTCTGGAGTATGTGATTTGTCTGTTGATGTGACCTTGGTTCTTTTGCAAGATCCACCGCTGTAGTATTATCACAATACAATGTAATGGGATCTTTACTGCTAGGAACCACATCAAGCTCCTAGACAAAGTTCCGAATCAAGACGGATTCCTTGGCTGCATCAAAAGCCGCTATATACTTAGACCCCGCTATAGAATCACTACTAAAAATAAGACTATTAGCGACCGCCATTGGCGGTCGCTAAAGGTCTTTAGCGGCCGCGCAGCGACCGCCATTGGCGGTCGCTGTTGCCTCGTCGCTAGAGGCCTTTAGCGACCGCCAATGGCGGTCGCTATAGAAGGCCGTCAGATCGGCCTTCAGCGACCGCCTGGCGGTCGCTGAAGGCCCCTTGCCGGGCACCCTATAGCGACCGCCAATGGCGGTCGCTATAGTGGGCCGGCATGGCACCCTATAGCGACCGCCTCTGGCGGTCGCTATTCAAAAAAAAAAATTTTAAAAAAATTTTAATTGAATTCAATATAAATATATATATATATTTATGTAAAAATATTCATATATATACTATTAAATACAATATTTTAAATATATATATATATATATATATAATATTTTAAATGTTTTAATATATATTTAATACATATATAATATCAAATCATTGTGTTATAATAATTTAAAAACTTCGATTCAAGAAATAATCTCATTTCAGGTCGTTCGGAGCACGTTTGCTCCGAATGGGACCGCCGCACGCCGTTTTGGTGTTTTATGGCGCCGGAAACGCGTTTCCGGCCGCCGCGGTCACACGGCACATCCGAATGAGGTGCCGTCTGGCCGACCATTTCACAATTCACGCCCCGGATGTTGTCGTACGGTTTCGTGGCATTCGGAGGTTGTTCGGGTGGTTTTGACCCCCCAACGCGCCATTTCAGCGCGCGACGCGCTGCTGAAAACGGCACAATCAGACGTGCCGCGCGAACCGCACGTCCGATGGACGTGCGGCCTCCTCCTGCATCTCAGGAATAATATTTCTATCGTTCCCGTGCGGTTTCAGGTCGTTCGGAGCACGTTTGCTCCGAATTGGACCGCCGCACGCCGTTTTGGTGTTTAATGGCGCCGGAAACGCGTTTCCGGCCGCCGCGGTCACACGGCACATCCGAATGAGGTGCCGTCTGGCCGACCATTTCACAATTCACGCCCCGGATGTTGTCGTACGGTTTCGTGGCATTCGGAGGTCGTTCGGGTGGTTTTTGACCCCCCAACGCGCCATTTCAGCGCGCGCCGCGCTGCTGAAAACGGCACAATCGGACGTGCCGCGCGAACCGCACATCCGATGGACGTGCGGCCTCCTTCTGCATCTCAGGAATAATATTTCTATCGTTTCCGTGCGGTTTCAGGTCGTTCGGAGCACGTTTGCTCTGAATGGGACCGCCGCACGCCGTTTTGGTGTTTTATGGCGCCGGAAACGCGTTTCCGGCCGCCGCGGTCACACGGCACATCCGAATGAGGTGCCGTCTGGCCGACCATTTCACAATTCACGCCCCGGATGTTGTCGTATGGTTTCGTGGCATTCGGAGGTCGTTCGGGTGGTTTTGACCCCCCAACGCGCCATTTCAGCGCGCGCCGCGCTGCTGAAAACGGCACAATCGGGACGTGCCGCGCGAACCGCACGTCCGATGGACGTGCGGCCTCCTCCTGAATCTCAGGAATAATATTTCTATCGTTCCCGTGCGGTTTCAGGTCATTCGGAGCACGTTTGCTCCGAATTGGACCGCCGCACGCCGTTTTGGTGTTTAATGGCGCCGGAAACGCGTTTCCGGCCGCCGCGGTCACACGGCACATCCGAATGAGGTGCCGTCTGGCCGACCATTTCACAATTCACGCCCCGGATGTTGTCGTACGGTTTCGTGGCATTCGGAGGTCGTTCGGGTGGTTTTGACCCCCCCAACGCGCCATTTCAGCGGCGCGCCGCGCTGCTGAAAACGGCACAATCGGACGTGCCGCGCGAACCGCACGTCGATGGACGTGCGGCCTCCTCCTGCATCTCAGGAATAATATTTCTATCGTTGCCGTGCGGTTTCAGGTCGTTCGGAGCACGTTTGCTCCGAATTGGACCGCCGCACGCCGTTTTGGTGTTTAATGGCGCCGGAAACGTGTTTCCGGCCGCCGCGGTCACACGGCACATCCGAATGAGGTGCCGTCTGGCCGACCATTTCACAATTCACGCCCCGGATGTTGTCGTACGGTTTCGTGGCATTCGGAGGTCGTTCGGGTGGTTTTGACCCCCCCAACGCGCCATTTCAGCGCGCGCCGCGCTGCTGAAAACGGCACAATCAGACGTGCCGCGTGAACCGCACGTCCGATGGACGTGCGGCCTCCTCCTGCATCTCAGGAATAATATTTCTATCGTTTCCGTGCGGTTTCAGGTCGTTCGGAGCACGTTTGCTCCGAATTGGACCGCCGCACGCCGTTTTGGTGTTTAATGGCGCCGGAAACGCGTTTCCGGCCGCCGCGGTCACACGGCACATCCGAATGAGGTTCCGTCTGGCCGAACATTTCACAATTCACGCCCCGGATGTTGTCGTACGGTTTCGTGGCATTCGGAGGTCGTTCGGGTGGTTTTGACCCCCCAACGCGCCATTTCAGCGCGCGCCGCGCTGCTGAAAACGGCACAATCGGACGTGCCGCGCGAACCGCACGTCCGATGGACGTGCGGCCTCCTCCTGCATCTCAGGAATAATATTTCTATCGTTCCCGTGCGGTTTCAGGTCGTTCGGAGCACGTTTGCTCCGAATCGGACCGCCGCACGCCGTTTTGGTGTTTAATGGCGCCGGAAACGCATTTCCGGCCGCCGCGGTCACACGGCACATCCGAATGAGGTGCCGTCTGGCCGACCATTTCACAATTCACGCCCCGGATGTTGTCGTACAGTTTCGTGGCATTCGGAGGTCGTTCGGGTGGTTTTGACCCCCCAACGCGCCATTTCCGCGCGCGCCGCGCTGCTGAAAACGGCACAATCGGACGTGCCGCGCGAACCGCACGTCCGATGGACGTGCGGCCTCCTCCTGCATCTCAGGAATAATATTTCTATCATTCCCGTGCGGTTTCAGGTCGTTCGGAGCACGTTTGCTCCGAATTGGACCGCCGCACGCCGTTTTGGTGTCTAATGGCGCCGGAAACGCGTTTCCGGCCGCCGCGGTCACACGGCACATCCGAATGAGGTGCCGTCTGGCCGACCATTTCACAATTCACGCCCCGGATGTTGTCGTACGGTTTCGTGGAATTCGGAGGTCGTTCGGGTGGTTTTGACCCCCCAACGCGCCATTTCAGCGCGCGCCGCGCTGCTGAAAACGGCACAATCGGACGTGCCGCGCGAACCGCACGTCCGATGGACGTGCGGCCTCCTCCTGCATCTCAGGAATAATATTTATATCGTTGCCGTGCGGTTTCAGGTCGTTCGGAGCACGTTTGCTCCGAATGGGACCGCCGCACGCCGTTTTGGTGTTTTATGGCGCCGGAAACGCGTTTCCGGCCGCCGCGGTCACACGGCACATCCGAATGAGGTGCCGTCTGGCCGACCATTTCACAATTCACGCCCCGGATGTTGTCGTACGGTTTCGTGGCATTCGGAGGTCGTTCGGGTGGTTTTGACCCCCCAACGCGCCATTTCAGCGCGCGCCGCGCTGCTGAAAACGGCACAATCGGACGTGCCGCGCGAACCGCACGTCCGATGGACGTGCGGCCTCCTCCTGCATCTCAGGAATAATATTTCTATCGTTCCCGTGCGGTTTCAGGTCGTTCGGAGCACGTTTGCTCCGAATTGGACCGCCGCACGCCGTTTTGGTGTTTAATGGCGCCGGAAACGCGTTTCCGGCCGCCGCGGTCACACGGCACATCCGAATGAGGTGCCATCTGGCCGACCATTTCACAATTCACGCCCCGGATGTTGTCGTACGGTTTCGTGGCATTCGGAGGTCGTTCGGGTGGTTTTGACCCCCCAACGCGCCATTTCAGCGCGCGCCGCGCTGCTGAAAACGGCACAATCGGACGTGCCGCGCGAACCGCACGTCCGATGGACGTGCGGCCTCCTCCTGCATCTCAGGAATAATATTTCTATCGTTGCCGTGCGGTTTCAGGTCGTTCGGAGCACGTTTGCTCCGAATTGGACCGCCGCACGCCGTTTTGGTGTTTAATGGCGCCGGAAACGCGTTTCCGGCCGCCGCGGTCACACGGCACATCCGAATGAGGTGCCGTCTGGCCGACCATTTCACAATTCACGCCCCGGATGTTGTCGTACGGTTTCGTGGCATTCGGAGGTCGTTCAGGTGGTTTTGACCCCCCCAACGCGCCATTTCAGCGCGCGCCGCGCTGCTGAAAACGGCACAATCGGACGTGTCGCGCGAACCGCACGTCCGATGGACGTGCGGCCTCCTTCTGCATCTCAGGAATAATATTTCTATCGTTGCCGTGCGGTTTCAGGTCGTTCGGAGCACGTTTGCTCCGAATTGGACCGCCGCACGCCGTTTTGGTGTTTAATGGCGCCGGAAACGCGTTTCCGGCCGCCGCGGTCACACGGCACATCCGAATGAGGTGCCGTCTGGCCGACCATTTCACAATTCACGCCCCGGATGTTGTCGTACGGTTTCGTGGCATTCGGAGGTTGTTCGGGTGGTTTTGACCCCCCAACGCGCCATTTCAGCGCGCGCCGCGCTGCTGAAAACGGCACAATCGGACGTGCCGCGCGAACCGCACATCCGATGGACGTGCGGCCTCCTCCTGCATCTCAGGAATAATATTTCTATCGTTCCCGTGCGGTTTCAGGTCGTTCGGAGCACGTTTGCTCCGAATCGGACCGCCGCACGCCGTTTTGGTGTTTAATGGCGCCGGAAACGCGTTTCCGGCCGCCGCGGTCACACGGCACATCCGAATGAGGTGCCGTCTGGCCGACCATTTCACAATTCATGCCCTGGATGTTTTCGTACGGTTTCGTGGCATTCGGAGGTCGTTCGGGTGGTTTTGACCCCCCAACGCGCCATTTCAGCGCGCGCCGCGCTGCTGAAAACGGCACAATCGAACGTGCCGCGCGAACCGCACGTCCGATGGACGTGCGGCCTCCTCCTGCATCTCAGAAATAATATTTCTATCGTTCCCGTGCGGTTTCAGGTCGTTCGGAGCACGTTTGCTCCGAATTGGACCGCCGCACGCCGTTTTGGTGTTTAATGGCGCCGGAAATGCGTTTCCGGCCGCCGCGGTCACACGGCACATCCGAATGAGGTGCCGTCTGGCCGACCATTTCACAATTCACGCCCCGGATGTTGTCGTACGGTTTCGTGGCATTTGGAGGTCGTTCGGGTGGTTTTGACCCCCCCAACGCGCCATTTCAGCGCGCGCCGCGCTGCTGAAAACGGCACAATCGGACGTGCCGCGCGAACCGCACGTCCGATGGACGTGCGGCCTCCTCCTGCATCTCAGGAATAATATTTCTATCCTTGCCGTGCGGTTTCAGGTCGTTCGGAGCACGTTTGCTCCGAATTGGACCGCCGCACGCCGTTTTGGTGTTTAATGGCGCCGGAAACGCGTTTCCGGCCGCCGCGGTCACACGGCACATTCGAATGAGGTGCCGTCTGGCCGACCATTTCACAATTCACGCCCCGGATGTTGTCGTACGGTTTCGTGGCATTCGGAGGTCGTTCGGGTGGTTTTGACCCCCCAACGCGCCATTTCAGCGCGCGCCGCGCTGCTGAAAACGGCACAATCGGACGTGCCGCGCGAACCGCACGTCCGATGGACGTGCGGCCTCCTCCTGCATCTCAGGAATAATATTTCTATCGTTGCCGTGCGGTTTCAGGTCGTTCGGAGCACGTTTGCTCCGAATTGGACCGCCGCACGCCGTTTTGGTGTTTAATGGCGCCGGAAACGCGTTTCCGGCCGCCGCGGTCACACGGCACATCCGAATGAGGTGCCGTCTGGCCGACCATTTCACAATTCACGCCCCGGATGTTGTCGTACGGTTTCGTGGCATTCGGAGGTCGTTCGGGTGGTTTTGACCCCCCAACGCGCCATTTCAGCGCGCGCCGCGCTGCTGAAAACGGCACAATCGGACGTGCCGCGCGAACCGCACGTCCGATGGACGTGCGGCCTCCTCCTGCTTCTCAGGAACAATATTTCTATCGTTTCCGTGCGGTTTCAGGTTGTTCAGAGCACGTTTGCTCCGAATCGGACCGCCGCACGCCGTTTTGGTGTTTAATGGCGCCGGAAACGCGTTTCCGGCCGCCGCGGTCACACGGCACATCCGAATGAGGTGCCGTCTAGCCGACCATTTCACAATTCACGCCCCGGATGTTGTCGTACGGTTTCGTGGCATTCGGAGGTCGTTCGGGTGGTTTTGACCCCCCAAGGCGCCATTTCAGCGCGCGCCGCGCTGCTGAAAACGGCACAATCGGACGTGCCGCGCGAACCGCACGTCCGATGGACGTGCGGCCTCCTCCTGCATCTCAGGAATAATATTTCTATCGTTGCCGTGCGGTTTCAGGTCGTTCGGAGCACGTTTGCTCTGAATTGGACCGCCGCACGCCGTTTTGGTGTTTAATGGCGCCGGAAACGGGTTTCCGGCCGCCGCGGTCACACGGCACATCCGAATGAGTTGCCGTCTGGCCGAACATTTCACAATTCACGCCCCGGATGTTGTCGTACGGTTTCGTGGCATTCGGAGGTCGTTCGGGTGGTTTTGACCCCCCAACGCGCCATTTCAGCGCGCGCCGCGCTGCTGAAAACGGCACAATCGGGGGGCTGTACGGGGGTGGCGGGGGGCTGTACGGGGGTGGCGGGGGGCTGTACGGGGGTGGCGGGGGGCTGTACGGGGGTGCGGGGGGTGTACGGGGGTGTCGGGGGGCTGTACGGGGGTGGCGGGGGGCTGTACGGGGGTGGCGGGGGGCTGTACGGGGGTGGCGGGGGGGCTGTACGGGGGTGCGGGGGGCTGTACGGGGGTGTCGGGGGGCTGTACGGGGGGTGGCGGGGGGCTGTACGGGGGTGTCGGGGGGCTGGACGGGGGTGGCGGGGGGCTGTACGGGGGTGGCGGGGGGGCTGCACGGGGGTGGCGGGGGGCTGTACGGGGGTGGCGGGGGGCTGTACGGGGGTGCGGGGGGGCTGTACGGGGGTGCGGGGGGCTGTACGGGGGTGCGGGGGGCTGTACGGGGGTGGCGGGGGGCTGTACGGGGGTGGCGGGGGCTGTACGGGGGTGGCGGGGGGCTGTACGGGGGTGGCGGGGGGCTGTACGGGGGTGGCGGGGGGCTGTACAGGGGTGGCGGGGGGCTGTACGGGGGTGGCGGGGGGCTGTACGGGGGTGCGGGGGGCTGTACGGGGGTGCGGGGGGCTGTACGGGGGTGCGGGGGGCTGTACGGGGGTGCGGGGGGGGGGGGGGGTGGGCGGGGGGCTGTACGGAGGTGCGGGGGGTTCTCCGGGGGTGCGGGGGCTGTACGGGGGTGGCGGGGGGCTGTACGGGGGTGGCGGGGGGCTGTACGGGGGTGGCGGGGGGCTGTACGGGGGTGGCGGGGGGCTGTACGGGGGTGGCGGGGGGCTGTACGGGGGTGCGGGGGGCTGTACGGGGGTGCGGGGGGCTGTACGGGGGTGCGGGGGGCTGTACGGGGGTGGCGGGGGGCTGTACGGGGGTGCGGGGGGTTCTCCGGGGGTGCGGGGGGCTGTACGGGGGTGGCGGGGGGCTGTACGGGGGTGGCGGGGGGCTGTACGGGGGGTGGCGGGGGGCTGTACGGGGGTGGCGGGGGGCTGTACGGGGGTGTGGGGGGCTGTACGGGGGTGCGGGGGGCTGTACGGGGGTGGCGGGGGGCTGTACGGGGGTGGCGGGGGGCTGTACGGGGGTGGCGGGGGGCTGTACGGGGGTGGCGGGGGGCTGTACGGGGGTGGCGGGGGGCTGTACGGGGGTGGCGGGGGGCTGTACGGGGGTGCGGGGGGTTCTCCGGTGGTGCAAAGGCCATCCCATTGATTACAAAAGTGAAAAATAAAAGTGATAATATCTAATTAATACATATTTCTTTTATCGAATACCATACAGAAATTTATAAAAAATATATTAATAATACATAATCTATAATATCAGATTTATTGATCTGTTGGAATTAGTTCGACTTTTTCAAATGTAGAATCATTCAAGATTATCTGATCAAAAACTCAATGTGTATAAAATATTTAAAAGACCACCATGGATGGTAATAATGCATTACTTAAATGAATAAATACAGTACATCAATGTCAACCCTACCAGTAAAAACAAAAAACATATCTCGTGAATATATGGTGCGTCACGTGTTGCCATCACTGCTACCTCCTTCTGGTGGGCCAGGTGCCTACAACAAATAAACATTATAAATATTTTAATAACAAAAATAATTTAAATTAAATAAATAAATACAGTATATACCTGCGTCGTATGATCCCCTGTACCATCAGCTCGACGCACATATTCCCGCAGTGCTCTAACCTCAGCTGTCAATTGCGCATTTGTCTCCTCGGAAGCGCGCAGCCGTGCCTCAAAATCTGACATCTGCTGTGTCATATGAGCAACAGCAGGACCGACAACCGCAGCGCGTGACACTACAGAACGAGGAATCCCTGCTCCATAGGTCAAACTATAGCCATGCCCGTCCCGACCAATAATGCGATGAAAGATCTCATCCCGTCGCATGGGAAGCTGTCGCTGGTCCTCTGGCAGATGTTCTAACTCAGCTTCAAATTGATCCTGTGAAATATTTAAATATATATATGTTAATATATAGATTTATGTAATTATTGGTAAGTACAGACACTTACTATCAATGCTGCTGCAACCTCTGGATCATTGCGATCACGAGTCCTTATCCACACCGACATTTTATCAGTTGCTGCACCTTGCCCTCGCAACTGTATATTAAAAGAATATAAACACAAAACCATATTAATTAATAAATTAAAAAATGAATAATATATACCTCATGTCGGATCTGAGACACGTGACGAGTCCCGAGCCTGTGAGCTGGTCCCTGCAACGCTCGATTCTCCGAATGGCGTGTTGACACCTCCTACATTCAATTCATTCAAATTTCAAAACAAATCACATATTCTTGAAAATATATATACAGAAAAATAATTAATATACTAACCGCAACACCCCTCAGTAGACCAATATGCAACCAAGTCACGCCACTGAGCTGGGAGGACACCTCTCGGGACCTTTTCCAAAATGTCAAGGGCACCCACATTTGGTATCCAGTGGTCCCTCTTCACTTTGCCTTTATAATCTTTCCACAGCTTACGGCATTTGCTCATACACACCGGCCGAAACTCTTCAGGGCATACTTTCAAATTTTTCTATAATGAAAATAATCAAACATATTTAGTATTATTTTATAAATAGAAAATAAAGTAAAATTATTTTCTTACCTGAACCTCCCTCCATAGACGATCTAATGTGTCCTGAGGGATAGAAGCCCAATCATGCGTGGTCAATGGAAATCGATGTGGGGTCACGTATGATATGACCCAGCTGACGAATAAATGCCGGGGCATTCGGTCCCACGGGATGAAATACCTCATCAAATGAAACATCTATCGTCGTGTCGGAATTCCATGATAATATGCCACGACCAGGGCCTCTCCTGCGAGAGGAAGAAGCAGCCGAGTCTGATCCTGTTGAAAACAATTTTATATATAAATTGACAAATGTTATATATATATATATATATATATGTCAATTACATAAAAAATATAGACAATGACATTCAAACATACCTCGACCCTGAGACGTAGATGCCTCAGATGGATGATGTGGATTTTCTGCCTCTTCCCCTGACATGTCTGCAGTCATACAAAATATCAGTAATGAGTCCAAAGTGTTTAAAAGATAAATTGGATTGTTCTTAATAAATCAAACTTGTACAACTGTTAATCAAACAAAAAAATGGATTGAATAATTAGTTGTGAATGAATTTTAAAAAATCAGAAAGTTAATCAACCTAAATATTTATGACTGAATTAACTTACAAAAGTGAGGATTAAAACTTATAAGGATTTATAAAATGATTAGATAATTTATGATATCCTAGGACATTCTACTGAATAGCGGGAAAACAATTATACCTTTCATTAAGCATGCAAATCGACCATTTCTCCTTCAACAGCCGCTCTGACCCAATAAATATCTTCTTCACGTTGAACTACGGTATGTTGATCAAGTTGTTGGTAAACAAACGGAACAGTCTCGGGTTCATCTTCTTCAAATAAAAACACTCCTCGCCGAGACATTTTGACAACAACTTGCCAACTTGGATCCGAAGGCAAAGTAACGAAGAATACTTGTTCCGCTTGTGATGTCAAAATGAAAGGTTCATTCTCAACTCGTTCATTATTTCTGTATAACATATAGTTAAAATTCACCAATGAAAACTGATATTGATCGACTTTACATCCACGCACTGGATCAACCCAATTACACTTTAACAATATGTACTTCAAACCGTGTGTATATACAACTTCAATGATGTCTATCAATTGACCATAGTAATAACCAGAATCGACAAAGGGACAACCGATGCCACTGTTTTGTGTTGCTCGTTTGTCGTCAACATCTTTAATGCGAAATCGAAAACCATTAGAATCAATAGCTTTATAACGACGATCCGTTATAGATGGACCCTCAGCCAGTTGGATAAATACTTCAGGTAGCGTGGGGTCCCCTAACTCCCTCAGCTTACGAACCTACATAATTTATAAAAATCAATACTGATATATGCAGAAAGAATTAGTTTAATACTTCACTCATAATGAAAATCAATTTATACATACATAATCCTTGAACCAATCATGAAATGTCGCATAATGAGATTGTTGAATTTGCAACTCAGTCACACGATGCATCTCTTCTTTTATATCATTAATGTGTTTCCTGCAAATGATTACGCGATGTTTAAAAGATCAACTTATGCAAAGAAAACATGTAAAATTTATACAAGCACATTGATAAGATACTTACTGCATTAATGGTGCAACTGATGGAGTATTGAACAAGATATATCGATGTGCTTGTATCCACTCGATGTTGTCCATATCAAATGTGGTTCCTTCTCCAACTGAACCATCATGAATCCGAGAGGGCTTATCTAATTTTGTTTTCAACATCCGTAAGATATTCTGCACAAAAGGTAGTACACTCATCCATCAAATAACCATTGGCTATTGATGCCTCCTGGACGAGCTCTGTTGCGTACAAATCTTTTCAATGTACTCAAATACCGTTCAATAGGATACATCCACCTGAATTGCACTGGACCAGCAGCCATTACTTCATCAGTTAGGTGCACTGTCAAGTGGACCATAACATCGAAAAATGAGGGGGGGAAAAGTTTCTCAAAGTGACAAAGCGTAAGTACAATTCGGTCCTGCAAACTTTTTAAATCACTCATTCGTTGATTTCTTAAACAAAGCTGTCTAAAAAAATTACTCATCTCAATCAAGGGCTGAACAACATTGGGGGGATAAACAATCACAAATTGCGATTGGAATCAACTGCTGAAGTAATATGTGATTGTCATGACTTTTCAACCCTTGCAATGTCTTGCTCGTCAGATTCACACACTTTGAAATATTAGAAGAGTAACCATCAGGCACCTTGACCATCTTCAAAATGGAAAGAAATGTCTTTTTCTCTTCTGTAGTCATCGAATACTGTGCAGCAGGGCATATATGCCTTGTTTCCCTCAGCTAACTGTAAATGCAACTGTTTCCTTAAACCCATTTCTTCCAAATCACGGCGTGCATTAACATGGTCCTTTGACTTTCCACTGACACCTAAAATGGTCCACAATATGTTATCACAAACATTTTTTTCAATGTGCATGACATCCAAATTATGCCTCAACATGTTAGTTTTCCAATACGGAAGACTATAAAAAATACTTTTCTTTTTCCAATTGTGACTGCGCTGCCTACCCGCAGCACGAATATTACGTACTGGAGGGAGCCACCAAATCCTGAATTTCATATACCGTGCAAATGTTTTCTTCCTCAATCTGCGATAACATTTCGACTCCTGTCATGATCTTTGGTGCTGGGCTGAACTCTCTAGAACCATCAAATGCCACTCTGTCCTTTCTGAACCTGTGCTGGGGAGGGAGAAAACGCCTGTGACCCATGTATGCCCATTTTTTGGAATGTTTAAGCCATACAGATTTTTTACTTTTATTGCAACAAGGGCAAGCAAATTCCCCTTTCGTACTCCAGCCTGATAAATTTGCATAAGCTGGGAAGTCATTGATTGTCCACAATAAAGCTGCATGCAGTTTGAACATTTCATTCGTTTCGCAGTCATAAGTCATCACACCATCGCCCCAAAATTCATTCAACTCATCAATCAATGGCTGAAGGTAAACATCAATCTTATCCCCCGGACTTTTAGGTCCATCAATAAGAGTGGAAAGTAATATAAATTGTTGCTTCATACAAAGCCACGGAGGAAGATTATATGGAACCAACACCACGGGCCATGTGCTATGAGTTGCACCAACCATAGACTTGAATGGATTGAAACCATCTGCTGCCAATCCCAATCGGACATTACGAACATCTTTAGCAAAGTCAGGATGTCTCTTATCAAAATCCTTCCATGCATGAGAGTCTGCCGGGTGGGTTAACATGTCACTTTCATGAACTCTTTCTGCATGCCATCTCATTAAATTAGAAACTTTAGATGACATAAAAAATCTTTTCATCCTCGGTTTAAGGGGAAAGTAACGCATTTGCTTTACGGCAATCGGTTTCCCCTGTATCGCAATCTGACTTTGATGAGTCTTATTTCCCCTGTTCTCTTTCCACCTGGAAGCGCCACAAACCGTACAAATATCCAAATGAGCAGTTTCATTTCTAAACAACATACAGTTGTTTGCACATGCATCTATAGTCTCATATGTAAAACCTAAGTTCTCTGTCAACTTACGAGCATAGTAATACGACTCAGGAATCTTAGCGTCGACAGGAAGAACTCTTTTCAATAAAACCAAAAGCATGTCGAATGATGTGTCTGACCAATTATTCAAAGTCTTCAAATGCAACAAGTCCACGATAAACGACAGTTTATTGTAAGAAGTACATCAAGGATATAATTCTGTTTTCGCATCATCAAGTACTTCATAAAACCTCCTCGAATCACGATCTGCACCAGAGCGAAGATTTATCTCACCGGTCTCAAGATTCTGGATGTCAATGCCTTCAGGATCAAACCCACGTACCATTTCAGTAAGCATTTCATGCATTGGATCAGTCATCCTTGCATCAACATCCATCTGAGCTGCATCTGTATTTTGACAACGAACATATTCTTCTCCATGACGAGTCCAACTCTTATAATTTTTCAGAAATCCATTAAAGAAAAGGTGCTCCCTCACAGTATCTCGTGTGAATTGATATCTGTTATCACATTTTCTACATGGACAACTAATATAGTCACTTTCAAATCCTCTCGTGAACTCAATAAACTGCATAATGCCATTGAAATATTCTCTAGACGTTCGATTTGGAAGATCAATCCAACTCTTATCCATAATAATATCTGTATAACAAACATTTACACAATACTTATTACATTTACATTTTTCAAATCAACTATATTCAAAATAAATATTAACCATTTGTTTATGAACCATTGATAAAATAATAATGTAACTGAAAGCTCATGTTACCTGATTGAGCTACAAACCTGAAAGGGAGGGGAGCCGAAGGCTGTGCTGCGAGGGAGAGGAGGCAGCGAAGGGGAGCCGGAGCCAAAGGCGGTGCGGCAAGGGAGGGGATGGGCGGCGGCGGCGGCAGGGAGCTGGAGGAGAGGAGGCGGTGAGGGGACGGGGGACGGGCAGCGAGGGGGGGGGGGGTGTCCGGGGTCGGGGGGGGGGGGGGCTTCCGAGGTGCGGGGAGGGGTGTCTGGGGTGTCGGGGGCCTGTCAGGGGTGCAGGCAGGGGTGTTCGGGGTGCGGGGGTGTCCGGGGTGCAGGGGAGGGGGGGCTGTCTGGGGTGCAGGGGGGCTGTCGGTGGTGCGGGGTGGGGTGTCCGGGGTGCGGGGGGGCTGTCCGGGGTGCGGGGGGGCTGTCCGGGTTCGGAGGGGGGGTGTCCGAGTGCGGGGGGGGGGGGGGGGGGGGGGCTGTCCGGGGTGCGGGGGGGCTGTCCGGGTTCGGAGGGTGGTGTCCGGGTGCAGGGGGAGGCTGTCCGGGGTGCGGGGAGGCGTCCGGGGTGCGGGGGGCGGTCCGGAGTGCGCGGGGGGGGTGCTGTCCGGGGTGCGGGGAGGCGTCCGGGGTGTGGGGGGCGGTCCGGAGTGCGCGGGGGGGGGGGGGGGGGTGCTGTCCGGGGTGCGGGGAGGCGTCCGGGGTGCGGGGGGCGGTCCGGAGTGCGCGCCGGGGGCTGTCCGGGGTGCGGGTGCCGTCCGGGGTGGGGGGGGAGGGCCGAGAGGCCGGAGGGCGGCGGCCGGAGGCCGGAGGGCGGCGGCCGGAGGCCCGAAGGCGGAGGGCGGCGGCCGGAGGCCGGAAGGCAGGCGGCGGGGGAGGACGGGCGGCGGGGGAGGGCGGGCGGCGGGGGAGGGCGGGCGGCGGGGGAGGGCGGGCGGCGGGGGAGGGCGGGCGGCGGGGGAGGGCGGGCGGCGGGGGAGGGCGGGCGGCGGGGGGAGGGCGGGCGGCGGGGGAGGGCGGGCGGCGGGGGAGGCCGGGCGGTGGGGGAGGCCGGGCGGCGGGGGAGGCCGGGCGGCGGGGGAGGGGAGGGCGGCGCGAGGGAGGGCGGGGAGGGGTTAGGGCGAGATCGAGAGGGCGCGGGGGGGGGGGGGCAGAAACCCCCCGAATATTTTTAGGGAGGTTAGCGACCGCCATTGGCGGTCGCTAATGGTGGGCTATAGCGACCGCCAATGGCAGTCGCCCGAGTCAGGGGGCCTCCACTGCCCCCTTTTCTAGTAGTGAATCGGCGAAAAATGGCTGCTTTGAACTCTTCCAACTCAAAGCTCCTCCATTGAGATAGAAAACATATCCAGATTGTGACTTCAGATCATTTTGATCTGTTTGAAAACCAGCATCAGTATACCCTCTGATGACAAGCTCCTCGTCTCCTCCATACTCCAAGAACACATCCTTAGTTCTTCTCAGATACTTAAGGATAGTCTTAACAGCAGTCCAATGCTATTCTCCTGAATCTGCTTGATATCTGCCTACCATGCTCAGTGCATAAGCAACATCAAGCCTGGTACATAACATGGCATACATGATGGATCATATAGCCGAAGCGTATGGGATCTTGCTCATCCTATCCTTCTCCTGTTGTGTCTGGGGACACATTTTCTTAGAAAGATGTAAGCCATGTGACACGGGAACCAATCCCCTCTTGGATTTTCACATACTAAATCTCTTTAGTATCTAGTCAATGTATGTACCCTGACTTAGTCCAAGAAGCCTCTTGGATCTGTCACGAATGATCTTGATCCCTAGAATGTAGGCTGCTTCTCCTAAGTCCTTCATGGAGAAACACTTGTTCAACCAGTCCTTAACTGACTGTAAGGCCGGTACGTCGTTTCCAATAAGCAATATGTCATCAACATATACCACTAGGATGAAAACCACATTCCCATTAAACCGCTTATAAACACATGGTTCACATTCGTTCTTAATGAAACCAAATTCCTTTATGGCTTCATCAAATCGAATGTTCTATGACATGGATGATTGTTTCAATCCATAAATGGATTTCTGCAATTTGCAAACCCATTTGGATTCACCTGGTGTCACAAACCCTTCTGGTTGTGTCATATAGACATCTTCCTAAAGGTTCCCATTAAGGAATGATGTTTTGACATCCATCTGCCAAATCTCGTAGTCATGGTAAGCTGCTATGGCAAGTATGATTCTTATGTATTTAAACATGTAAACTGGCAAGAAGGTTTCATCATAGTCAATTCCTTAATATTGTCTAAATCTTTTAGCCACTAGCCTTGCTTTATAGGTTCTAACTTGACCTTCCATGTCCATCTTTCTTTTGAATACCCATTTGCATCCAACAGGCTTTACATCAACTGGCTTATCAACCAGAACCCAAACTTGGTTTTGATACATGGAATCCATCTCAGAATTCATAGCTTCTAGCCATCTTGCAGCTTCTGAGCTTTCTACTGCTTCCTTGTAGGAGAGAGGTTCATCATTGTCCAACAATAATGATTCACCATCCTCGGTGACTAGGAAACCAAATCTCTTTGGTTCCCTTACCTCTCTTGAGATCCAACGCAGTACTTGTGTTTCGGGAACCTCTTCCACGGGGACCTGTGGAACTTGTTCCTGTACCAACTCCTGTGTATCTTGAGCATCAACTTCGTCGAAGTCAATCTTGCTCCCACTATCCTTCTTGAGGATGTGATCCCTCTCAAGAAAGACGGCTTGTCTGGCGACATTCACTTTCTTGTCTTGAGGGTGATATAGGTATTATCCCTTCGTTTCCTTGGGATATCCTATAAAGATACACTTCGTGCCCCAGGGTGCTAGTTTGTTGCCTGAGAAGGCTTTAACAAACGCCTCGCATCCCCATACACGTGTGTGCGACAAAGTGGGTTTCCTTTCATTCCATAACTCGGATGGAATTCCATTTGCCGCCTTAGTTGGTACTTGGTTTAATGTGTATGCTGCAGTTTGTAATGCATATCCCCAACAGGATAATGGAAGATCCACATGAATCATCATCAACCTCACCATGTCCAACAAGGTGTGGTTCCACCTTTCACTAACACCATTCCACTGTGGTGTATAAGGAGGAGTGAGCTGAAATTGAATCCCAGACTCCCGTAGAAGATCGATGAACTCTTGGTTCATATATTATCCACCTCGATCCGATCGAAGCTTCTTTATCTTCTTACCAAGATGATTCTCTACTTCATTATTGAATTCCTTAAATTTCTCTAAGGACTCTGACTTATACCTCATTAAGTCGACATAGCCATATCTACTCAAATCATCATTAAAAGTAATGAAGTAAGAATATCCACCTCTAGATTCTATTGGAAATGGTCCACACACATCCGTGTGTACCAATCCTAGAAGCTCTGTGGCCCTTTCACCTTATCCACCAAAAGGCGGCTTGGTCATTTTTCCTTGTAAACAAGAGTGACATCTATCAAGTGGTTTTAGCTTAGTAGAGTCTAAATAGCCATCTTGGCAGAGCTTTGTCAAATGCTTCTCATTCACATGACCAAGGTAGTGATTCCATAACTGGGTGATGTATGAGTCATGTGAGTTTGTTTCGTTATCGATTGCCAACACTTGGTTTTCGTAATTCAATACACACAAACCATTATTTAAATGTGCCATACCATATAATACGTTGTTCTTATAAAAGAGACAACCCTTATTTCCAAATTTGAAAACAAATCCATCCATATCCAAACAAGATACAAAAATTATGTTCTTGGTAACACTAGGCACATAATAATAGTTATGTAAAACCAAAATCATCTCAGTCGGCAATGAGAGGTGGTAGTCACCAATAAGCAACACAGCCAGCCTTGCACCATTGGCAGCTCAAAGATCCACCTCTCCTCTGGCGATCTTTCTAAATCTACTTGGTTCCTACATTTGAATATATATGTGATCCCCACAAGCTGTATCTAATACCCAATGTGTAGAAATAGAAATATTGCACTCGATAACAAATGCACCTTTAGTGTCCCCACGCTTCTTGGTGCAGTTCCTCTTCCAGTGGCCCTGCTTGCCACATGCAAAACACACTGCCTCCCATTCCTTGCCCTGCCTCTGGATCTTCCCCTTCTTGGAGGGACGGTGCTTGGGGGCTTCAGACCGTTTATAAGTCTTTGGCCCCTTTTACTTGTCCTTCCTTTTATTTTTCACCATAAGGACCACGGGTTTGTTACGCCCCATGTCCTTATCCACCTGGCGAATCAAGGTCAGAAGCTCCGATAGACTCTTCTCATTGCCGCTCATGTTATAGTTGACAATGAAGCTAGAGAAGGTCTTGGGCAGTGATGATAGGATGAGATCTGTATGCAACTCATCTGGGAATTTAATCCCTAAGATGTCCAAGCGTTTAATGTAGCCAATAAGCTTGACTACATGAGGCCCAGCTGGCGCAGACTCTCCAAGCTTCGTGGTAAACAAAGCATTGGAGATCTCATACCTCTCCTGTCTCACCTTCTCTTGGTAGAGATCTTTAAGGTGAGACATCATTCTATACGCGTCCATGATTTCATGTTGCTTCAAGAGATCATTAGACATGGCCGATAGCATTAAACACTGGACATCTGTGGCATCATCCAAGTGTTTCATGTAGAGAGATAATTCATCATCACTAGCCTCTTTCCTAGGCGCAACTGGAATAGGCTCTTCCAGCACATATAATTTCCTTTCATGGCGAAGGACGATGCGTAAACGCCTCTGCCACTCATGGAAATTGGTGTTGGTGAGAAGGGTTTTTTTTCGAGTATGGTGTGAAATGATATGTTTGAATTCATTTTCTTTCTGTTTATACAAATTAATATCAGCAAAGGTTTATTACTTTATTAAAAAATTTGAGACAAATAAATAAATTAATACTTATTACTCACCCACTATTTTATCGAAATCCAATAGCCCTCACCATTGACTCTGGAATATTATGTTGAGTGAATATTTTAGTTGCAAGGATCCATATTTCCCTTCGCATTACCCCAACTAGGGTTGGTCAAGCAACTTGAAGGTTTTTAGGTAGGCATTCCAAATGCCAACTGCATTAACTCGCAGCTCCTTGATCCACTGAGTGGACTCCCCAATCCTGAAATCCTTTTTGGATTTCGTCAACCATTGCCTCTTGGTCAAACCAAGTCCTACTGTGGTAGTCAAACCTTAATGAGAACCAAGTCAAGTCAACCCAAAACCTTGAATTAGAATTCCCCGATAATTGAAAGCACCCTAACTCGGGTTGGTCAAGCACTTTGAACTATGGTTCGATTCTAACCAAGATTATGGAAGGCTATGCCGACTTAATATTTATTTTGAGGGATTTTATCCTTATACGTAAATTTCCATTTTATTATCTTTGATTACATTCTTTTTAATATTAAGTGGGATATACTTAAGTGATTAACCATGTCTAATATAATATTTATGTATAATCCAGTTTTATTTTAGTTCCATCTTGCATGCTCATTTAATTCTTTAATTGTGTGATCATGACAAAACACCCACAATAAATAAACCATGCAACTGACAAAAATAAAATAAATGGTATGATCATGAGCTTTTCTATTGGTTAGTTTATCTAGAGGTTGATAAACTAACCCAAGACCTAGGGGAGAAACACCTTGAACCTTTCGGGTTTGTGTTTACAACTTTCCACCTGTCCACCTTTGTATCTCCTTGGATTGGTTTCACCTTGGCTCCTGACTTGAGCCGCCTCCACTAGATTGGGAGCTCCATCCATTACATATGCATTTATCTCACATGTAGGTGAGGGGTAGAAGGGGTTTTTACATAAAAGAATCCTTGGGCGCGCATGCCCTACATATTAATGAGGAGATGGCTCACAGGCCAACAAATTTAATTGAAATAAATAAATTAAAAGAAACCATTCACATACCAAGGTCTCGGTCTAGCTCATGATCATCCATACATGCAACGATATTTACACATAAATAAAATTAGAATTCAATTCATTAATCGTTCTTGTTTAAGATAAATCACGCTCGAATCAATTAATTTTCTTTAATTAATCAATCCTTTTATCTTAAATCCCTTTTCTGAATTTCCTTGAGATTATCATCCATCATAATTTTAAACAAATAAATTCATTTAAAATTATCCTTGTACGTAACTTGTACCTTGGAGGCAACCCGGTGAATTCCCATTTATTACGCAGATGTTAAATTAAACACATATATATAAAACACCTATCACGTGTTGTGCCTCCGCTTTACGCCTGCACCATGGTACAAGTCTCAAGGGTATGTATAATATAATAATAAATTTTAATAAATCTGCATAATTTGGGTGAGTACACGGCGTGTAGTTCCGACTACACGGTGTGTACTTTTCTTCACCGTCCATCTGAAGTACACGCCCAGGGATAGGGCGTGTTAATGTACTTCAGAAATTTTCAGAGTACACGGTGTGTACAGAGGGAAACATGCCGTGTAGTTTCTGCATTACACGGTTTCCAGCCGGGCAGGCCGTGTACGGAGTACACGACCCAACCCTTACCCGAAGGGACTACACACCGTGTTCATTGGACCACACGACGTGTATTCCGGAAACTGTGTTCCACCAGTTTCTGGTCAACACATGGTGTCTTAAATTCTTAGAAATAATCCAATACACGACTTGATTTGGCAGATCAGTCAATGCATTGAACCTAGACTACACTACATGTACTTCCGAATACACGTCGTCTATCCTGGTGTTATCCGGCCAGAAACGTTTGGCTCCTCCGGATGAGTTCCTCTATTTTATTTTAATCAAAATTAAAAGAAAAATCCGTTTCTGTGAGGTGAACGAGAAACGAGGGAGGAGGAACAGCTATCGAGATTCAGATTTCCAGAACGATTAAACATGAATTGAAATAACTAAATTATTAAATGCGTAAATCACCAACGAAAAACAAAATAATTATAACCAACGATATGACCCCTCTGATACCACTTGTAGGTTCCGGGCGCAGCGGAAGCGCATTGATGGGATTGCCCAACTTTAATTTTAACGTTAAAAAACGTTCAGTCTAAGATCCGTCATGATATAAATTGCCGAATCTTTAGAATAGAACGAAGAATGAAAAGAAAAGAAGATCCCTAGAACCCTTGAGGAGGATCATCATATGTTGATTATAATTAATTTAATTAATGCATAAGAATTACCTATTTAGAATTATTTCTTCGTTGATGTGTCCGATCATGATTCGGTGATCCGTCGTTGTGTAGTAGAATCCAAGTGTAGGATTCCTCTAGCGGTGATCCACACGTGTGTCACGTATCTCCGGACGTCACTGAAGGAATCTCCGAGTGCTAGCGTGGAAGAACCTTCGCTTGCGATGTCTGCCTTCGACCGATTTGATCCAGTGGAAGATCTTGATCTCGTAACTTGAGGGCGTTCTTGGTGGAAAGGGAATTCTATCTTGGCTTGAGAGTATTTCCAAATCTGTTGTGCACAACAATGGCTCTTAAAAATGTTGGGGTTGCGAGGATATTTATAATCAGGTTTGAGGTTAATATAGTTATGAAAATAAATAAACGCGTTACGCATTTTATTTATTTCATTAACTCTTATTGAAAACCCCCATGTCGAATTATTAATTCCTTGACATGTGCCCACGCTGATTATAATAAATATCATTTAATAAAAAAATATTAAATCCTCAAAATCCCAAATGAAAAAACTACACAGCATGTAATAATTAATACACGTCGTGTACTTTTATTTTCCATTTTTCTCCACCACATTTATTAGACCTTGAGTAATGACTATTTATTTCTTAAATGAATGTAACTGCATTACTCGCTAATAAATATATTATTTTGTCCACAATATATTCTCTCAAATAACGAGTGTCAAAATAAATGAGATCAGACATCCTTAAATAATTATTAAACCACAGTCGGGAATAATATTTATTTAACTTGTTAAATTAATATTTTACTGAGATACATGGACACACTTAGTGTGTGACCCTCTAGGCCTCTTTCTCAGTGGCATTAGGCTGAGCCTGCCTAAAGTCCAAGGTTAGCGTCTAGCAACACGCCAAGGCACCCATAGAGAAAGAATTTAAGGCCGCAATTAAGTGTCACCGCCTACGAACGCTTACTGTGTAATATAATCCCTTTGTCTCGATATCTCCAATCAAGCGGGTTTCATGCTAGTGAAATCAACCCATGTGCTTGATTATTTTTTCTTTGACTTCCGGGAATTGAACTTGCCCATACCTTACCATGGCCATGGATTTATTTAGGCTATATCAATTCCATCAAAGGACCTGAGATATCTACTTCTGTTATGGAATGGAAGGGACAAATCCTTTCTCGCATTATCTATTATTGCGGTATTACTCATGACGCACCCAACATATCCTACCTCACTGCGAACAGTGTGTCATCACAGTTTTTGTCAATACATATAAGTGCGCAAGTTGTAATACCCATTAATAATAATCTTAAAGTCTAAGGATAAATACACACATCCATATATAGGAACATCCAATGACACTATGAAATGTGGATTTCCTACTGGCAGGTCTCGTTCTCATAATATCCTCCTGGATATTACCAAGGGCGCATGCCATGAGAAGGCGCCTAAAGTTTTATGATTCATCACCCTCTAATGACATGTATTATTTGTGTCCCTCAAATATTATAATCCGGCCATAGAACATACATTCAAGAATAGTGTTGTGGCACTTCCGGGTTCTCATCATAGGAGGGATCCGCTATGACCCTTTAATGCAACAGCTATCCTTAGGACATTATCACATGAAATGTCATGCAGAAGAACAATAAAGATGTGATAAGGTTTTTATTTAATGAATAAAGTACAAAGTAGTTGGTTCTAGACCACCAACTCCAACAAGTCCATACTCAAACCAACGCCGTAAGGCCTCGATGATGCCACCAAAGGATTCCAACTGAAACTCTCCCCTCAAGGGTCTGACCACACTGTAAGCGTAAGTGTGATTATCGAGTCATCTCCCAAGGTATCTCTAGACGTGAGGGTCAAGTCTACGGATTACCGGAAACTCTAGGCCTGGGACAAGATTCGTGGAAGGAAGGAATGATTCATATCAACGTCTATTACTACAGTAGCTAGTACTGGACACAGACTGTCCCTTGAATCATTTTTAGAGCCATTGGGTCACACTCTTTGACCGCATGCAGCCTCACTCTTCCACTGCCCTCTAGCTCCTTGAGCCTGGCGGGGACAACTAAGGCGGGTGGTTGTAGCATGTTAAAAAGTACACCACCTCATGCTGCTCTCCTAGCTCTGCCTCCACGTCTGCTACTTCGCAGACTCATCTCTCCTTTAAGCTTCCTCTTATTGAAACATTTAACATGCCCAAGTCTCTAAGACTGGCACCGGTTTCCCGTTTCTTGTGCAGTCTTCATCCACTCCTGGATGATTTTCACCTTCCTTGCCTACGATCTGAACGAGTTGCTAAAATTTATCCTTTGACGAAAAGAGAAACTCGATCTCACCCATGGATGAAGCACACCCATTGCCTAATACAGTCAATCATGACATGAATGATGCATTCATGCCATGGATGACGTCGTAAGGCCTCGACGTAACTACCAAGAGATCCAACTGTCACTGTCACCTCCAAGGGTTGAGTCACACTGTCAGCATCAGTGTGAGGTCACTGGGTATCCTTCAGTAGAAATCTCGAAAGTGAGGGTCAAGTCAACAGTCTTAACTGGGACCACTCAGTATGAACCAAACAAAAGGACAGGAAAGAAAAAAAAGATATGTGCCTTTTTATTATTGTAGCTCATACTACAAAGACTTGAAAATAACAAGAAAATGGAACTAGAAGTACAAGGGACGTATCCACTAGTTCTGCTCCTATCCACCTGCTCCCGGAGCTCTACTGCCTTTTCCACTGCTCGGCGGTTGCTCTAGCACCTGCCGCTGCTTCTGCCTTGGTGGCTCCTCCAAAGTCTGTAGATCAACTGTACGAGGAGTCGGACAGTCACGTGCCAGGTGACCCTTTCTGCCGCATTCATAACACTTCCTGCAATTCGTACGGCTGGCTCTGGCCCTCTTGGACCTCTGCATCATCTTTCTACTGCCTACAGATGACTCGACTACTGATCGAAAATCCTGCGGCAAAGGCAGCAACTCCTGAACACACTCGAGGTGTAGAGATACTGGCACAAACTCCACCCTGAAGAAGGTCTCAAAGTCTTCCCATGTGAAGGTCATCCCGTCACAAAACTGGAACATGTGGCTCCACCACCTGTCTGCTGCTTCCTGAAGAAGGATAGCAGCAAAGATCACCATGATGTCTGCTGGCATCCCCACTAGCCTGAAGACTGTAACCACAACCTCCAGCCAATCCTCAGCCGCCTGCAGGTCAGTCTCTCCCCAGAACCTGGGTGGCCTCTAGCGCTGAAACACGTGCAGCGAGCTCAAGTGGTGTGCATCGCCTACTGCTGGGGATGGTGGCATTGGTGGCCCAACGTATAATAGTACCGCTGGTGTCTTCGCTGGTGCATCAACTGCAAGAGGGCCCTGTACCGAAGCCTCGTCGCTTGGCAGGCTGTTAGTACACACATCCCTCTGGGCTCTAGCTGGTCGTCTGTGAAAAGGCATCCTGAAAGAAACAACGTGACACTATCAGACGATTTATACCTGGTGAGCTGACCTGGTTTGAGCTGATATTTAAATAAAACTTCTGGAAACACACACACAATTAGTTTTTTCATGAACAAAGTCGGAAATCAGTTGTCAGGGTCCTGGGGTATGGATACGTCGGCCGCCCGCACCAAAACTGGACTCCCTAAACTGAAGACCACACTCGGTACCCTTAACACTACTGCTTTACAGAAAGAAACTATCAGAGTTATAAGTTTTGCGGTAGAACTGACTCCTCTGATACCAATTTGTCACAACCCATCCTTGGGGCCCGTGCCGTGACTAATCTAAGCCCGCCGTCCATAGGCCAGGGGCAAGCGACTAGCACCAAAGGCATAAATCCTAATAACTGGGAAGGCATTGCCTTTATAAAAGTAAAAAAAGCACCACAGAGTACAAGCGGAAGTAAAAAACTAAGTACAAAATAAAGTGCTGAAAAATAAATGGGACATAATACAAACCCAACTGAAAGTAAAACTACAAATGAAAAAAAGTACAACAGAAAAAGAAAAAAGCTGGAAGAACGGAAGCGGCTCCTAGGTCATCCTCCTCGGATCCTACCTGAAGGGTAGGTACAGATAGCGCAACTCATGGATCGTTCACCGCGGATCCTACCTGAAGGGTAGGTACAGATAGCGCATCTCCTAGATCATCCACCATGGATCCTACCTGAAGGGTAGGTACAGATAGCATATCTCCTCAATGCTCTAGCCCGCCAACCTCCTCCGTGTGTTGTCTCGTCGTGAAGTCCACCTCCAGTTACTGACTCGTCGTTTGGTCCACCTACGGGTACTGACTCGTCGTGTTGTCCACCTCTGGGTACCGTCCAGTCCTTGAACACATGGCCTCCATCAGCATTGCCCGTCGTCTGCAACCAACACAACGAGGTGCAGGCATAGCCCATGAAGGGGTGAGTATAACGATACTCAGTAGGGACCCCGAGACCCTCAAGGTCTCACTAACACCAACATGGATAACCACAAAGAATATCTCAACAGATAACCTCTACTTAGGTATATGCCTATTCATATACCTAAGTTATCAAGTAACCCATCTCAATCATGAGGAAACACAAAGATTATGAAATCAACGGATAACCACTACCCAGGTATATGCCCATACATATACCTATGTTTTCAAGTGACCCATCTCAATCATGGGGTAAACACAAATTTCAAAGACTCAGCTCAAACCAGGATTTTCATTATTAAAACCGTAACTGCTGAAGAGCCCCGTCTCTAGAGTGTACAGTGGTCCTTTCATGACTCCGAGGTACTTCTCACTAACCTAAGACTGCTAAGGTACTCCTCCTGTCGAGTACCGCGGGCCAACCACCCAAACACAGTAGTGCTTCCCGCCGGGGTATGCCACCCAAACACAGTAGTGCACACCCCCTAATAGCCTGCAGAGGTACTCTCCGGACGAGTACCATGGGTCTGCACTCTCACACAGGTAGTGCTCCGTCCGCCATGGGTCTGCACCCAAACAATGTAGTGCTCCGTCCACTGGGCTAGTCGACTCACTCCAAGTCGAGTCGGTCAAGCAGTCGTCATGTCTCAGTCGGCTACACGGTCTCCGTACTCCACACGCGCGTCTCTGGGAGGGTCCGCTCCATGAGCTACAGGTCGATACTCCAAGTATCACAAAGTCCCACGAATAAGTATCTCAATGGACCGCCTCGTCATAGGGGTCTCAACGCAATAGACAGCATGTCAATCGGACGCCCGGTCTGTGAGTTACTAGCCTTTTCATCCCCAGGGCCCGGTTGGTTTTGTGTGCGAACCAACCCGGCCGTATCTCAACTGCACCCCAAAATCTCATAGGGTATGCTAATAGGGACCGTTTCTCCATGTGATCACCAACGCTGCGGACGGTTCATCAAACGGACATCCAGTCTGAAAGTTATCAGCTTTTCCGTTCCAGGGGCCCGGTTGGATTTCGGGTGAAATCCAATCTGACCGCACTCCAACGGCGTCCAAACCTTGAGTGGAGTAAGCCAAATGTTTCTTCTTATCAAGAGAAAATCAACGAGACAGATGGCACATCAATTGGACGCCCGTTCTGTGAGTTATTGGCTTTTTTGTTCCAGGGGCCCAGTTGGTTTCGTGAGTGAACCAACCCGACCGCACTTCGACGGTGTCCAAACCTCGTGTGGATTAAGCCAAAAGATCCGTCTGATCAAGAGGAATCCAACAAAGTTGACAAAACGTCAATCAGACGTCTGGAGCTCAAGATATAAGCGTTTTCGCTCCGAGGGCCCGGTTGGTTTAGTATCCGAACCAACCTGGCCAAAACCAAAGTTCTCCAAAACCTTGAGTGTAATATACCAAAGCGACCGGCTCGTTCCAAGGATCACATCACAACTGACAGTGCATTGATCGGAGGTCCGTAGCCCATGTTATGGGAAAAATACCGAAGAGGTCCAAAAACGGGGGGTCTGGGCCCGAACCGACCCAGCCCAACCCCCCCGGGGTCGGCCCAAACTGGGGCGACCCGACCCGGGTCCAACCCGGACGGGCGCGGCGCGGCCCAACTGGCGTGGCCCCGCCCAGCGGTCCGGCCGGGCGGCTTAGCCCGGCGCGCTGGCTCGCTGGTGCTGGCCAAGCGGCTGCGCAAGGGGGGACCGCCCCCTGGACGAAACCGCAACCCCTGCGCGGGGGCCGCTCCCTGTCAACGGACGCGGTGCGATGCCGCGTCACTTTGGTCCCGTACGGCTGCGGGACCAGCTGCCCGCCGCCGCGGGTTCAACTGCGACGACCCCTTCTCAGCGGCGCGCCAGGCGCCGCCGCTTCCTGTTGGCCGGCCGCTGCCGGCCACTGCCTCCGGCCGCCGTGCCGGCGTGGCGCGCCAGTGGAGTCTTCCGCGGACCACCGGACGTGCTCCGGTGGTCCATTTTTCTCATCACATTCAGCAACGGTCCTCCCGGGACCCGACCTTTACTGTAGCGGCTTCAAAACACCTTCACAGACCGCCTCACCATCATCCGACGATCCGCACTTTGACAACAAACAGCAGGGTCTTCGAATTGCCTCCGCAGCCCCGACTCCGCCCGCGGTTTCGTTCAGCCTCAACGGCGCGGCGCGACGACACCGTGCTTCTTTGCCGCGTTCTTTCTCATTTCTTCATGGTGCAACGACACCGTGTTGCCTTTCACGTGCCACAACAAATTCAAACAAACAAGGGGGGAGGAGGGTCGGCTGTTTTCGTGCGGTCCGACCTCCTCTCGTTAGTATGATAACAGGCGGCCCTAAATGAAACCAAGAAAGGAGACAGACGAGATCATGATCAACAATAAAATAAACTCCCCCAACTTTCCACAAAAAATTATTCCCAACCCACATGGAAAACATTCGTTGATCAACTAGATAATATGTTGATCCGTGTTCTTTGATTACTTTAGAATGAAAGAATCAAGGGAATAAAATCGTTCTCAAAATAATTCCCTACCTCAAGCATTGTTGTCGAATGAGAGTTCGTCGCAGAATTAACCATCGTGGAAGAAGAGGATCGTCGCAGAAGAGAAGGATCGTCGTGGAAGAAACGTCGCGGAAGGAGCGTCGTTGATTTCCGAGGATTTGGCGTTCTTCGCGTTCTTCGCGTTATTCATCGAAGAAGAACGCTTTCCTCCAAATCCTCTCCATGCAACAAGTTCCAACAGAAATAAAATAAGAACAGTCTTATTTTATTAATGTTCAAGTCAACCTTTGAAATTCAAAAAGAAACAGTCAATTCAATGAATTAATTGTAACGATTTAACCGCCCAAATTAATGAGGCATTTCTTAACCAGAATAAATGCACGGTTTGACTTCATTAATAGGGGGTGCAGGTGCGTTACTTAAGAAGAAATGAAACGGTGGTTCTTGTGGGTCCCACCTCACAGAATATCCTACAAAGTGGGTAGGATATTGTGGGACCCACATCATCCACTTAACATAGGTTAAGTGACTTAAATAAAATAAATTGGTCGCACCATTTTATTTTATTCATTCACTTAACCGGAAAATTTAAAAAACCACAGCCGAGCAAACACAATTCTGGAAAAGGTGTTTTTAAGCAATTACCGGTGCTGTGAGTTCATCAGTGCCCTCAGATTTTGATTCCGAGCACCGGTTCAATAGTTAGAAAAACTCGCTCATTCGTTTACTGAACGTACCCAAGCTAAACTTCAGAAAATGATTCCGGGAACACCGGGCCTCAGAATCAGGTTCTGTCAGAAACTGTGTTCTTATTAAATCCCAAAGAAAATTAAAAAAAAATTCCTTGAATTTTATGGGTCTTTACAATGAGGCTACTAAATATCCTACAGATGTTGAGAGTTAGGCCGAGACCAATGGTCAGACCAGTGCCCCCCGATTTGATGAGGCAACATAGATGTAGGCGACCCGGTATGGCTTTGAGAAAGGTTGAGTTTTTGGTATCAGCTCTCGAGTGACCCCTGGGGATTTTTATGGCTCCTCTATGATGTCGGCATCCAGCTCGAGAGGAGCTCACAGAGAATCATCATCATCTCATGAACAATATCAGGAGCTGTGACCTCAGATTGAGCTTATAGAGACTATGCGTAGGGAGTCAGAGGAGATGCATCAATGCCAATAGCTGCAAAAACTGGAAGAGTTCCTACAACAATAGAAATAGTAGTAGATGCCAGATGAGATGCGTCAGTGGTGGTAGGAGAAGGAGTAGGAGTAGATGGAGTACATGCGACGTTTGACTCGCATTTTAGGGATGGAGTTCCCCCCACCATCTCCTCTAGCTTCTCCAGAAACCTCCCCCTGATCAGTGATGTTTTTTTTATTTTATGATGAAATATTTAAATGTATTTGTTTTTGTAATATTAACTATTTAAATTTTTAAGTGGTGTTTGTTTTATATTGTCTCGAAAATTACAGTTTTTTATTATTTATTTAATTTTTTTATTATATTTATAACTTTACTAAGTAATATATTTTTATATTTTTGTAAATACTTAGGTTTTTATTATATTTAAAAAAATTATTTCATTAATATTAATAATAATATTATTATATTAATTATTTATTTTATAATTAATTTTATTTTATGAATATTAATAATATTATTTTATTTATATTAATATTATATTATATTTATTATTTTATAAATAATTTTATTATATTAATATTAATATTATGATTTTATTTATATTAATTTTATATTAATATTATATTATTATTAACATTATTTTATGTTTTCATTTATTTTTTTAAAATTTTCAACTATTTGCGATGGGCTGTCAAAAAAGGGTTTATTTTTTTATATTTCTAGAAGTAATTGCGAAGGACCGTCGCAATTACTATTTGCGATGGTCTGTTGAAAAAGATTAAAAATCGGAAAACTATTTATGACGTGTCACTGGTCTGTTTCAAATAGTTTCATAAAAAAAATTGTCGAATGTTTATTGTGACGGTGCTACTGCCCGTCATAAAAAATAAGTTTTTACAATGGTTTGTTGCAAAAAAGAAATATTTTCGATGCTATTTTCCGCAACGATCTATCTGCGACGGGGTCCCGTCACACAATACTATCTACGACTGGATCCTGTCAAAAATGACCTGTTGCAATAATCCATTTTTCCATTAGTGGGGGAGCACCACTGTGAGAGATGTGGGACCACACCCATGATAGGGGAGAAAAACTCAGTGAAATGGGGGCCCACACCCATGGTAGGGGAGCACCACTGCTAGGATAGAGGACCTGCTCCCTGCAACAATAGGTGATTTCCAACCCTACCATCCAATGAGTTTGGAGAGCCCGTACCCTAACACGGCAGAGGAGGAGTACAACTGAACGAATGTCATGGGGAAACCGACACCCTAATCCATTAAGGGAGTAAAAAACCTGAAAGAAACTACCCAAAGGTAATGAACCTACACCCATGTCATGGGGAGTCCTATCTCTACCTAAGTGGAGAGGTAAGGGAAACCCATGCCCTG
Source organism: Viscum album (assembly GCA_963277665.1). Lineage (NCBI taxonomy): Eukaryota > Viridiplantae > Streptophyta > Magnoliopsida > Santalales > Viscaceae > Viscum > Viscum album. The sequence continues at coordinate 1,075,388,485 of OY728145.1, read as the reverse complement.
GTGCCACATGGGAGTACCTGACCCAACATCTCTCTTTGTGAACCACCAATTGCAAACAATGACCCAACACTGCTCCACAAGAATATTGCTCGATTCAAGCCACCTAATATCCTGAAAGCTGTAATAGAGGCCACTATCAAGTTCTATGTGAAAAAACACGCAAAATAGGCAATTTAGTTTCCCAAAACAAATAACTGGTGAAAAAGTCACATTCCACCATAAAAAGCCAAACAGACATCATGGGGCCCACACCATGATTTTGGTTTAAGCACTAAAAATTGGTCTTGAAATGTCCATTTTAAATTCAGGGTAGTAACTCTGCTGACGGTGTGTCAATCATACATCAGACACATGAGATACGTCCGATACAAGATTCATTAAATAATGACAATTACATTATTATTATTAAAATTGGACATTTCATGTCATTGGGCCTCAAGCATTAGATATAAAGTCCTAAAATCCTATCAAAAGATCCTCCTTGATGATAGGAACACATGGCTGCAGACAGATCATAAATCAGATGTTTGGTGTGCAAGTTACGAGCGTTTGAAGTCTGCCCCGACTCGAAGGCCCGATTATAGCTCCCCCGGCCTTCGGTGCACCGCACCGCCGCGACAACCTCTAGCGGCTCACCACCACCACCAACACCCACCTCCAGTTGCCCTCCATACCCACTATAGTCTCTTGTGGCTGGAGAACCACCAGATATTCCACAGATCACCAGGAGCTCCCCGGTGCTCCATAAATCAATCTGAAACCTATTTCGGAAACCTTGGGACTTGATCCACATAGACATGATAAATATTAATAGAAAAAATATGCTTAAAAAAGGGGATAAGGATTAAAACTGAAGCCTCCTACCTCACGGGTGAGAAGCCGAAGCTTTGGGTGCAGAACGACGCCCACGATGTGCTGATTCTCGATCTGGCGACGATCGGCATAAAAAACGTCCTCCGAAGGCACCTCCTTGACTTGGTTTGTTGAAGGAAGTAGAAGAGGGAGAAAGAGCTTGGCCTCATACATGCACATAAAATGGATAAGGGGATATGGAAATTTAATTTTTTTAATTAAATCGCCCCACTTGAAATCCAAACCCCGACTGGCCTCTGACCCGACACCTGGCATCAACAAAGATTATGTCGCACCTAGGGTAAAAACAGCATTATGGAATCAACCGAGGTCTCATAAATTTTATATGGGACTCCATTTAAGAGTTATTAGATCTAACATCCAAAATAAATAAATTTAATTTATTTATAGAAATTCCCTCGATAATGTTTTCTACTACAGGCCCGCGCCGACAAAACATATACCCTGCCTAGGGTAAACGACACGCTCCGGACACAACCATGCCATCAAATTTATAATTTGAGCTATAATTTAAGAGATAACCTATTTCCTCCACGATAATATTATAAAAATACTGAATATTTTTATAAAATTTATTCCGGGTACACCGGGCCACAGAATCGCACATCGTCTTAGCACATTGCACTGGAAGTATATGTAGAAATATTCAAAAGTCTAATAGGGACAAACTTGAGTTTATACCCAAGTGGTCGGGGTGATGGTCAAATATGAAAAATCCTATTTAGTTGGATTTGGATCTCTAGGGAATCTATCTTCTTGGATCATGGTGGTAGTTGATTTCTACTTCCTTCAATTTGTTTTTTGGGTATTTGTTTAATGGTCATTTCTTTGGTAGTGGTTTGTCTCTTTTTCTCACGTGCCACTCACCATTGTACTAATTTTAATTCATTTTAATGAAGTATAAAAAGGTTTTTAAACTCATTTTTCTAGATCATATTTAATTGTATTATAATTTATATTATTAAATAATATATTTAGATATATAAGTAATAAGATAATTTACTTTATACATTACATTATTAATTACTACTCATATTCTTAATCATTAATTATAATATTACTTATCTCTTTTTGAAAAGGATGAGGCTTAGAAAACCCTTTATTAAAAACAAACAAAGTATAGAATATAGAGGATGAATATACAAAAATTGACAAGTACGTAACAAAATAATTGAAAAAACTATAATAGATCAAGTCACTTGAGATCGAGTACTCATGATATGGTGAGAGGAGCCTCTACCCATACCACAAGGATATTATCCCCTTCTCTATGGTTGGACCTGAAACTATATCCCACCTTCATCTTATGAAATTCCAGCATAACAAACAGCCATCATTTTTTCTAGACCAAACACATGTTCACTACTTTGTCCTTCCTCCTCACTAATTCTGGATACAAGCGACTCAAAGGAGTTGAATGTATTCACCTTCAAACATGATTTTTCCTTCAAAAATAGATCAAAATTAGAACCCATAGAATAATAGTTTTTCCTTGATTTATACATCTTTAGATCCTCCAGTTTTGGAACCCTTAAATATTCTCTATCAACACCATAACCCACACCAACATATTTCTTGCAAGGATAAGCCGTTGAATTTTTCACTACCCCTACAGACATGTCCAGGCATTGAACTAAGGGTATTTCCCTACCCTGAGTCAGATCTTAGACTAGAGTAGGTCTCAGATAAACATTATATTCCCTAATTATAGTAGGAATCTTCATTCTACTTTTATTCATAACATCCCTTCAACTTCAGAAAATTCCATCCTTGAGATAAAAAATTTATCAGTAACAATATTTAAACCCTACCTTCCATCAACAGGCTCTGAAACCAAACCATGACCCAAATAATGAGCCCTTGAATCACTGAAAATAGGTGTTGTTGGTACCTATAAGAAACTACCTACAATATTTGGGTAGTTCTAAGTATCCAAAGGTGGTTTTCCACCCACCTACCTACCCACCATATGAATAAATTCAAGAGGAGGAGAATGAAAGACTGATATTTCATTGATTACCAAAAATTTTCCCATAGAGTACATATAAGATCTAATGCGTTTGAGAGAAATAGAATTAATAAGAGGAATAACAACCTTTTTATTACCTTTCACCGAGGAAGACTTTATCTTCCCTTGAGTAAAATCACTTTTGGGCTTGACATTCATGGAAATGGAATCATTCTTCTTTTATTTCCCCTTGCAACTATTTTTAGAAATCATTTTATGTTCCTAAAACATGTTTTAGTCTTCCTTAGCCTATGTAGATATCTCCATAGTAGCATGAATGTCATCAAATTCCTCACTATCATTACCATACCTTATTATCTTAGATAAGGAATCCTTAAAATAATAACCCAAATAAACAAAATAACTATCATCTACTATGTCATCCCAAGTCCTAGTGGATGCGAAATCGAACCACACTATAGAACCAAACTTGGATTCATTTTCGAGAGAAGAAATATTTCTATGTTTAGTACTTATAGTACATTAATTCATCCGAGGAAGGAATTCCTGGTCAAGAAATCGGGTACCCTAAGAAGATCTATGGGATTCAAGTTCCTCAAAGTAGAGGCAAGGAAAACCTCATCTATAACAGTATCCTTTATCTGATTATTAATGAATTAGAAAGTTCAATTACTTAACTTCTTCTAGAAGTTCTAAAAATAGTGACCTTTTAGCTAAAAATTAGAAAAATAATATCTTTACTACAATTATTATTTGTGTGTCTAATAAATCGACAAGAGTCACAAAATTGGAGTTTTTTCAAATTCAATGTTGAGATTAATCCCATCCTTTGGAGTGGAGGGAGTGATTTTTTCAATTAAAGTATACCTTAAATCCAACTCAACTCAAAACCTTGTAAAATGATAAAAAAATAACCAATTTAGGGAAAATATCCAACCTAATTAGAATTCCAATCACATAGGAAATGTCATACAAAATTTGTAGATGCTATAAGACCTAGTTTAAATAATGTATTTTGATACAGACCTATGTGCAGGTTTCTTTAAAATCATTAAGGTTTAAATTAAGTTCCATTCATGAACCCTTAGGATTCTTGATCTTAAATGGACCGATCCTATACACCAGGCTTGATATTTCATTTGCATAAAAGAGAATAAAATATGAAAAAATAAATGACCATTAGATACACACTTGAAATATGAAAAACTCAAAATAGAAAGTAACCAGGAAACTAGGTCGATGACTTTCTAGGGTTTTATACCCTTCTACATAGAGTTGTGATCAATAAATGAATGCTTAGATAGATCTATCCCCTCTAAAATGGAACCGTCCAAGGTTGATACATGGGAATTAGAACCTTTAATGATAATCCTCTATGAGTTCCAATTATTGTGATAGATGAATGATCTTCCTAAAAATCCAGAGAAGGGAGAGAAGCAATTCAATGTTTCCCCTTCCCACTCCTTATCCTTCTTTGAAGAAGATAAACTATGTCAATTTGTTAGATGGATTGGACATACAAGAATTGATTTACACTCCTTGGATAATATTATTACTTATCATTACTTATTTTTTGATTTATTATTTATTTTTTATCTTATTTATTTAAGGTATTAGAGGTTACAAGAAAAGGAAGCACACACACACACACTCGCTAGGCTAGTAATGCTCAAACCTCATCCCTCCCCCAAGTATAGGCCTGCATATAAGCTAGGCCATTATAATTCTAATGGCCAAAATGAGAATTAAGTTGTTATATTAATACTATTTTTATTTTTTAATTTATAATTATTAATTGTTTATTATATTTTATTATTAGTTATTTATTGTTATTAATTAATTAATTTTTAAATTATTAATGACATGATTAATTATTAATTATAGTATTAGTTATTATTAATAATTAGTTATAATTATCAATTATGTCATTGGTTATTATTAATTATATTATTGACTATTAATTATATTACTAATTATTAATTATTATTTATTAATTAGTAAATTATTTTATTTATTATTATTTATTGTTTATAATATTAATTATATTAATACTATCATTAATTAGTAATTTTATTTTTAATTTTCTTTATAGGTTGAGGGTTAAGCCCAATTTTATTAAAACAAAAACCAAAACCCTTTAAAATTGGGTTGGGTGAACCCTATACATGGCATGCAGGCCTAGAGGCACAAAGGCCTCAGAGAAACATGGCCCGAGATCCCAAACATGGTCTAGAGAAACTAGTTACCCATAGGCCCAGATTACACCCCTCATAAAGGAGATGAAACCAAAGCCTATGAGGAAGCAATCTCCATACCAAGAACCAATCAAACATCTTCCCCCCTCTAGAGATGCCGCACCAGTGTTGCAAGTCTAAGATGTTACATCACCCCCCCAAAAAGGTGTGTCCTGTTAAAACAAATCAATAAGATAGGGAACCCCTCTATCCCTCATTGGACTATGGGGAGGACCCGATGATGGGTTCCATCATACCCATCACTCTTTCGAGTCACCCACCTGATATTGCTTGTATGGTAATTGTTGCAACATCAACCCGATGATCCACACCATCAGCTAGAAACACAATGAAAAAAAACATGAAGTTTGGTGCCCATAAATCCTGCAAGATATATATAAGAATGATGGGTGTCATCATACCCATCCCTCTTTCAGGTATTACCACTCTAAAGCTCTTTCATGACATGTTGTACCGCTTACCAAATACACCAATACTTATATTGGTCTCATTATGATACCTGAAACCCAAAAATGGCCCAAGGCGTAATGACCTAGAGGTCCAAAAAAGACCTAAATGTCTAGAGGGTTATGAAAACCCAAAACTGGTTGCAAAAAACAATCCCAAGTCATTAATGCCCTTCCTAATAATCAATTGTGCTAGATTAATATATCACCACTACTGCAACTATGCTGTCATTACTACCCAAATCCATAAACATCACAACCAAAATAGACAACTACCCACGCCTATTCCAAGCCACCCTCACTTTCAAAATACTATATATAGGGAAGTTTTAGGAATCATGAAGATGGTTGGTTCACTAGTCAGGGCATAAAAGTTGAATGATGGGCGAGTTTAGGGTATCGTGAAGAGGTTCAGGTCACTAGGAAAGGCCTCAAAGTGAAGGGATGGTGGAGTTTAGGGCATCATGAAGTGGTTCAGGTCTCCATATAGGGAATAAAAGAAAAGGGGTAAAGTTAGGTTTTTTATTGATTTAATTATTTATTATAATAAACATGGAAACAATCCTTTAGTGTAATGGTCATGGAATATGTATATATCGATTTTCAACAGTAGTAATTAAATAATAAAAATTAAAAATATATTTTAAATAAATTATTAAATAATGGATATTGAATATTGGATAAAAAAAATAGTTTCTACAGGTTCAAAATCATACCTGGTTCTATTGTCGTTACATTATAAAAATAAAATATAATAACTTGGGAATTAAATCAAAGCATACAAAAAATCGATTTTTCAAAATCACACAAACACACAAAATATTTATTTAGTTCATCATTTATTACTCACAATGAGATATTCATAATTTCCAAAATCACATAAACACACTGTTGTTTTGGTTTCTCCTTTTTCTGTTGTTAATTAAATTCTGGATTTAATATGCATAATTAGCAAGGTTAATTTTTCATTTATTTTCCATTAAAATGATGGTTCTAATATGATTTTCTTCTTGTTCTTCATAATCTCCTGGTCTTTTTCTTTAACCTTATATGGGTTTTTGTTGAGTGGTTTTACCCGTACGTGGTTTTCCCTTACCCATTACGCAAGTCCCTTTTCCTTGCCTTTACCCTTACATGAGTTCTTGGGTACCCATGTGTAAGCCTTTGGTGCCTCTATTAACCCTTAAGTAAGTCATTGGATACCCTTACATGGGTTTTGTCTCTCTTGGTTTACCTTTTCATAATTCATTTATAAACCTTATGTATCCTCTAATTGTAATGGGATACCCTTACATAGCCCTGAGATTACCCTTACGTGTAGTCCCCTAACCTCTATAAAGCTCTCCCTTTACCATAACATAAGTTCAATTTATCATTGTGTAGCCTATGTATTGAGTGGTCAAACCTAATGCGACCAGTGTATTGAGGTTATGACCGTTACATATTTTGGAATTTATTATTATTATTATTTTATATCTATATTAACAATTATTTACAAGTAAGATTATTATATTTTGGTATTTATTAGTTTTTTATGTTATTATATATGCATTAATAATTTTTTATAAGTAATATTATTTGTTTTAGATGGTTGGATATTCTTCTAACGCACCCTCTCACCATTGTCAGACTTCTCGATGAACAACCCTATTCATCTGACCCATAGGATGCTGCAATATCACAACTATTAGGAAGGTGTGCGACCTTGATATATTGATGATTCCAGACCCTATTATAGAGAGACATCCATATCTTTATTTTGATACTCATTTATGACGGTATGTTCAATTGTTTAAGGTATTTATATTATATTAATTTTATTTATTAATATTGGTAAAAATATTCTGATTATTATTTTTTGATTTGAACTATTTTTTTCATTTAGAAATTGGGTAGGTTGTTGTAAATATATGAAATCATTTTTTAACGCCATGGGTGTCATGGAATCAGATTCCCATTCCTATTGGATGTCAAATGTTAGACCCCTAGATTATTGGATAGTAAAAAATATATATTTTTTAAATTTATTTAATCAGTAACATGTTGATTTTAATTGTGTTACAAAATTCATGGTCTCTTAATGATGATATCTTGATAGATCATATTCGAGAGGCATGAGATTTTTATATATGTGAATATTTTCATCATTTTTTCACACAACATAAGAAAGAGGGCCATGGATAGATCTTCTGTTACTGTTTCTAACCAGTCATTATTCTCTCATCGACTTGAATATATCTTAGCTCAGGCATGGGATTGATTTTGATCCTACTATATAAGAGATACTATTAAGAGGAGGACATCATATGGGTGTCAGAATTGGGGGATGAAGAAGGTCACACATTGGGACGAGAGTCATACTTTTGGTATACATCGATGAAATATGGCATGTAATATTATTTATTAATATATATACTCTAAATGTAAAATGTTTTTTATATTATATAGTCCACAACTTATCCTTCTATTACGGGGTTCAACGTTTTTAAGAATATGTACATTGATCTGTATACAAGAAAAATTGTCGGTGATAGAAAACACAAGATTATGGTTACAATATTTCATAAAATTTTACTAAGATTACTTTTAGATTCAAGATGAGAGCAAAGCAGATGCCACTTGAATGTTAGGTTTTGATGAGGGTTCTTGGATATAAGTAACTATTCATGGTGTCAAGAAAGGTCAGGTGATCAGTTTTAGTTCATTATTGAAAGCTACAAATTATTATGGAACTTTTTCAATGTCATCATTCTGCTCAAAGGGATATCATGTAGATTCATCATCATCATCATCCGCTACACAGTATGAAGAGAAGTTGTGAGCTTAGGATGAGATTTTATAGCCGATGTAAAGAGATATGGAGGAGGATAATGAGTAGCTGTGTTAGAGAGATGAGCATATGTGGGAGTATATGTGACATATTGCATGTAGTGTTGGTATATAGTTTCTTCCCCCGACCTTTCTAGTGATCCTATTTCCCTTGATACTAGTTGATCTTCAATTGTTGTATGACTGATATATATTTTGGTTTGATAATCGTACTATGTGTGAAATCATTTAATAATGTTATTCATGTTTTAATTATATTTAATTCTTATTTTTTTCATATAATTTTTTATTTTTTATTTTTGTTATTTTTTTTATTATTTACGAAATTGTGACAAATACTATTATCCATAAAAAATTATTTTTTAAAAAAATATTTTATTTGTGAATTGAAACACAACCCATCACAAATAATAATTTTTTTATGGTTAGTTTCAATGAAAATTTTAAAAAAATTTCAGAGTTTTTTTGAGACAGGCGTCACAGTCGATCACAATTTTTTTTGTGATGAATTGTCACAAATAATCAAATTTTCTCTGCCATTTATTATGATGAGTTTTTTTGTGATTGATTACCATTGATAATAACTTTTATCAGTAATAATCCATCATAAAAACCCATCATGAAAGCATAAAACTCTAGTTATGAACACTCAATCCCTCGACATCAGATTTAACCTAGGCCTTGACATTCAATTCATGAGAAATAAAGATAGATTTGACTTCCTATAAGGTCATGTATTCTCATACATATATCATATCATCTATAGGAAGTTCCTATAAACTTTATAAGAAAAATAAAAGAATATTGTATTGGTTCTAATCTTTAACATTAATATTAATATTGGATAATTATAATAAGATTTTGTTAAACTCAACAATATTGGCTTGGATGAGAGTTCATAGACACATCTTAAAGGTGTATAGTTTATTTTTCTTAAATTGATAACCTACCAATGAAGTTTTCATATAACTTTCTTCTAACTTAGACCAAATCCTAGATATTGAGGTTTTATAAACAAACTTCTACAAAACTTTATTAGCCAATTATAATGTTAAAGAGAAATTATCTTTCATTGAAATGTTAGGAGGGACATTTGAGTAGGTGTTCATGATCTTTCCATCGAAATCCTAGCTTATATGAGGTTTCATAGGACCATGCAATGCATTTTGCAGCCCTTTTTGGACAATAAGTTCTCTCATCTTAAGTATCCATAGATTAAAGTTGTTACCATTGAATTTATCACTACCATACTTACTAGAATCCATTATCATATATTTGATTAACTAGAAACAACTATTTAGGGTAACCTATAGGGGTATTCCCTTATTCAATTCCTAGGATTACACTATGGTGAACAAATTTTGATTTGTAAAGAGTTTAGAAATAAAGGAAGAGAAAATAATGAAAATAAAGAAACCAAGACAAGTGAGGAAAGAAAATAGAAAAAGAATAAAAAAGTTATTTAACATGTTTCAAATCATCTTTTTTCATACTCCATGACATGAACAACCTCTATTCCTACCTGTTATTAAAGATCAAAAATAAAACATACATGGAAAATAAAAGAACATACAAATAATAAAAAAAATGAATAATAATAACACAAAATGGAAATCTCAAATAACAATAAGAAGAAGCTCTTATGAAGAGTTTGATTTACTCACCGAATTCCACACAATATATTCTTTAGGATTATCTAGTAGTGCTGATGGACAAGAATTATCCTCACAATTAAAAGTATTATGTCTCAACCAAAACATAGCATTGAGGATGGATTTGATCTTCAATGGTGAGGTAAACATTGAGTTTAATAGGGGAAAAACCTCTAGTATATATTTAATTCCTTTGGAATGATCTCCCTCTCTCTCTCTCTCAAAAATAATAATAATGATCTCTCTAGAAACATTCACACAAATAAATCTATTTTAATTTGAAGATGGTGAACATATATATCAAAGGGAATCAAAAGTGGTCATAACATCTAAATAGAAAGCATGAAATGAATTGATCCCTAAAATCCTAATAAAACTAGCACAATAGAAAAAAACCCTAAATAAACATGACATAATTTTTTTTGTAAAGGTTCTCTTCTAGCTATATTAGGGTAACATCACTATTGTATCCAAGAAAATTGGATGAACCCCAATTGTAGCACCCTATGATTTTGTGAATTGTTTTTAAATATATTTAATCTTTTTGAAGTTTTAAATTACATTAGATGATGAATTTATATATTATTACATGTAATACTATGTTTATATTGTGTTACACATAATTCTTAGTATATCTTTTTTTACACGCAACATCTAGTTTAAACCAAACATGACATATGATTTAAATATTATTATTTAATATGATAGTTATCAACTAGTTTATGGAATAGAATGTATGAAAAGGATTAAATAAATTATGAAAATATTGTTTACACATGTTTATATAATTAATTCTTCGGTAAAAAAATAATTAGAAATGAAAATTAAACCCTTTTGAAAAAATAAAATCTTTTTCTGAAAAAATATTTTTTTGTGCAAAAGTGTGTCTTATATCAATGAATAAAAAAATAACTTTTGGTTTATGATTTTAACAAAATTTATATATTATATATTCTATAATATTTTTAACATTCATTTTATATGTTTTATAGGAACGATATAAGATTAAATCTAATTTTACGCTTAAAACAATATTTTTCTAAAAAACAATTTAATTTCTTCTTATGGTGCACTTATTTAATTATTTTTTTTTTAATTTGTAAAATTAATTTCATAAAATTTAAATAATCTTCAAAATGAAAATATGAAAATTATATTTGTGTGAATTTTCGGAATTTTTCGGAAAGGTTTAATTTTTTGATGAATTGTGAAATATATTGAATTTTAATTGAAAAATCCCTTTTCATTGAATTTATTTATAAATTTAAATTATATTTTAAAATATTTATATAGTATAATTAGTTTAATTATAAATATATTAATCCAATTTATTCTATTTGAATCAATTTAATATGGAAATTGGATATCAAAACATTGTAAACTTTTGAACATTTTCACTTTAAAAACCCACTTTCTCATTGCGTCTACAAGATTGATTTTAAATTAAATTCTTATAATTATTTGAATGAAATTTAAAAAAATGGATTACATATTTTGAATCAGAATAATTTATATTTTTTAATAAGGTTATATTAATTTTTTACAATAACTATTTATGAAAAGAGTAAAAATTAATTAACGTGATTAATGTTAAATCAGAGATTTGCGCATTACATGATTTTGTATTAAAATTAATTTAAAGCACACCTAGTAATTTAATTTAATTAAATTGGATTAAAATTTATAATAAATGGTTCTAAATTATCTCATAATTCTCTTTTTAATTATATTCTTAAATGATTAAATACCTAGGTAAATAAAAATATAGAACATACCTTGGTAAAACTATAAATATAAAATTGAAGACAATTAAAGACTAAAGAATTAATTTATAAAAAATGTATTTATTTTTTTGGTGGTGGTGTGTATCAAAAAATTCATACCTTAACTCCATAATTAATCAATTTTTGGGTCACATGAGGTGAGGGAGATCTCCCAATAGTGAAAACTTTTGGGTATATACAAGAATGTCACTCCTCCTCAATTATAGAAGGGAACTTACTCTCTATACTCCTTCAATTCTATCAAGAAATTTTTCTTAACCATAAGCTGAAAAAATAACTTTAAAAATTCACTCCCCTAATCATATAATCATTATTTTGGATATAAATCTAACCAAGTAAGTCTTTATGGTAAACCTAAGGAGGAAATCTGAAGATAAGGTAACAATCTTCAATGAGCGTTATTAGTTTATATCTTTATACAACTACTTCAATTATTATTATAATATTATAATATAATAACCTTGGTATCTTCCATATAATAATATGTTTTTATATTAAGGGTATGACCTAAAACCACACACACTTCCATAAAATGGGTTACAAAATCATCATTTCTGTGTACGGGGGACTACCACCTCGCGAACTGATGTCAAACGTTTTTCTATTACCACTTTTCACGGTTCGACATAATGATGTATTTATAGTTTATATAAGATATACATGATATTTATAATTATATTATTCTTATTTAATTGGTATATCAAACATTCATTTGTGCTTTCATTTTTGTGGGAATACAATAACGTCGTTTGTGTGTACAGTATACTACTGCCTTGCGAAGTGATGTGATTCATTCAGGATTTACATGGAATGTATTAAGGATGGTTTTAATAAACACATTTGATATATATGATATAAAAATGGTACTTTAATGACAATATATATATATATCATTTATCTTATTTTCTTTCAATATAATAAGAAAATGGAAGCATCGTTCATGTGTACGTACGACTTATCACCCCCATGAACGATGTACTTAATTTCATATATCTAAATTTTATCCATTACTATAAATACATATATAGTAGATATATATAATATTTATATCATTTTAAAATTTTTTAAAATGATTAAATCATGATGAAATTAAGATGAACCAAAATATCAAGTCAAAACAAATTCGAAAAAAGTGGTTATTACCTGAAACATGATTTTAACATGAAATTTTTAATAAAAAGGTAATAAATGGTCATAAAAAATTCATATATGGAATGATATATATGAATATAGTTCTATAATATTTTTATAATAAACTTATATTTATTATATAGTAGGATGAATGAGTACGATGGAATCCAAGACTTAAGGTAAGGGATTTCCTTCTCACTTTTTACTTCTATGAGACACATGTCATATTCACCACATATTTATTTTATGTGGTGTATCTACTTATAATGAAGTTATATTATGATAATTATACTTAATTATATTATTTTTTATATATCCACTTGAGTATCTCTCTTTCATGGTATTTATGGATCAATAGTTAACAAATCAAAAAGGTATTTTTGTCTTAATTTTCTTTCTTTGAGGTGTATGCTATATTGTGAACCTTATTCTATGATGGGGTGTATATACAACCCCTTTTACATGTAATATAAATAATTTACTCATCCTCATAATATTTTTATGTTTCATTTTATGTTATGTCCTTCATGGGGCTTATGATTCAATGTTACCAAAGCGATAAATATTTTATTTTACAATCTCATCATTTATCAGGATTGTTTATGATTAAGTCTCCAATATTGAAATATCATGATATACCTCTTAATAATTATCATGAATTTTATTATCCAATAGTTATTCATGATATATTTAATTTATGGTATAATATTTTCCACTCTTTAGTACTTAAAATTGATAATAAAATGTTTTTAATAAAATCCAACTTTATTTCTCTCTTTGGTTGGAAATCTGTTTTATTCCAAAACCATGTTTTATAAAAATGTTTTCAAATTTTTTGTTGATATTTTAAGATAATTTGCAAGTAAAATTATTTTAAAAATGTTTTATATTTAATAAGTTTTTAATTTATTTTAAAATATTTCTTTATCAGTTTTCAAAAGTCATTTTCAAAGAAAAGGATTTCTTTATAAGTTTTTTTTATACGTTTTCAAGGTTATTTTCAATGAATTTTTTTCCAAATGTTTTATGTTTTAAAAATTATTTTTCAAAGTAGAATGGTTATTTTACTCATGAAATTTTTTAAATGATCTTTTAAAATTATTTTCCATCTAAGATGAAATCAGTTGGCGTTACCTATACCTTACTAGGTATATGTTCCCAGGATACCATTCATAATCTTTCTATGAATGGTTTATGTTTTTATGGCATGATATTTATGAAACCCATTTCTCTTCCACGACTTATACCACGATAAAATTATTATGTAACCAACTTATTTTCATGAGTTATTGTATGATAAAAGTACTTTTAAACCTGTCTATTTTCAATACGATATGATATGATTAAATTTTTATGATACCCATTTTATTTCCTGGATTATGATATGATGAATGTTTATGATACCCATTTCATTTCTTGGGTTACGATATGATGAATGTTTATAATATTATGAAACACATAAATATGATTTTCATTAAGAAATGGTTGGGAAATAAATCTCCATATAATGAAATAGATAAAGATTTATATACCTCATGATATAGACATGGTAGGAATGGGGAGTGAACCCGGTATAATAATAAATGGCTAGAATAGGGAGTGAACTTAGTATAGTAAGATGTGGCTGGAATGGGGAGTGAAATCGGTACAGTAAGATGTGGCTGGAACAAGGATTGAACTCAGTACAGTAATACATTGTTGGAATGGAGAGTGAAACATTTATAGTAAGACATATCTAGAATGGGTAGTGAGTTTAGTATAGTAAGAGTAAAGGTCTGCAACTGAGGATGGTGGTGTGCCTCACATAGGAGGTGAATCTTCTTAAAAGAATGGAACACTGGTGGTCCACCCAAGTCTGAAAAAGGGTACATAGGAGGTCATCCCAATCACAAAGCAGGTACACGAGTGGTTAGCCAAAGACTAATAGGTTATGAATGTCTTGGTGGTTACCCTTGACATAAGATTTTTTATGATTATGTGTATTCCATAAACCTATGTTTTATGCCAATGTTTTGATTTCATGGATCATAATCTTTGATTTTCAAAAGGATTCAAATCTTATGAACTATGAATATTTATGCCATGACTATTTTATATGATCTAGGATAGTTTGGGTATGAACTTTGTAAGTTATTATCATTATCATGTACCCTTATTCTTATATTATGATTTTCTATTATCATAGATTGATATCTATTAGGTTTACCATTATTGAGCTTATGATCTCACCCTTTCTATGTTTCTTTCCCACAGTTATGAAAAACAGTTTAGGTATTGTATGCCTAAGAGGGGTATTATGTGAGAAGATACTCGTAGAAGATGTTTAGGATCTTTCACCAAATTAAGGGATTATTTAACAATTTTACAAAGGCACTAAAAAATCATGGTACTTGGGCATGTGTGTAAAGACCCGAAATTTTTTGAGTAAATTTTGTTCCCTAATTTTTTGTGTGGGTTATTTTATTTTTCATTTAATAAAATGAGTATAATTAAAATGAGATCGTTTGGTTTCAACTGTTATATGACCGTTGGTCAATATGACCATTGGAAACTAAATTTTACAATTATTTTTTATAAATACAAGTGATCTTGGTTAATTAATATAGAAAGAATATTTGATGGCCCCATCCAGTAGTCTCAGGCTGATCGAAGCTCATCTGACGGAACTCGGGAAGGATGTTGCACCTTTGGACTTTGCTCTGGACCAAACCCAAGCCGAACGTCATCATGTGAAGCTGTAACGGAATCGCCTTCATGATAATTTCAAGCTGATAGAAATCAATACTAGGGAAATGTTGGCCAAGCTACCCCAAGATTCTATCACCCTAGCGTACACTTTACTCTTAGGTCCTATGCTGGTGTTATAAGGGGCTATGTAACGAGACCGTAACTACCTTGTGTAATCCTTTGATTTAAATAAACATTGTTATTTCTTCTTATGGTGAAGTTTGTGAATTTTTAAATATCTGGATAAATATAGTATTCATATTATTGATGAATTTTAGAAAAAATATATTTTAAAAATATTTATATAAACCTTAAATAATTAAAAATGTGTAATTATTTTCAAAAAATGGTCTTCTATATTTGTGTTCAGTATGAAATTTAGAGTCTAATAAGATCAGCATAATTTTTGATGAATATTAAATTATGAATAGTGATTTTACGCCTATGATTAGTGATGTGACCAAATGTATTAGTAATATCACTTAAATAAAGTATTAATATAATCTAGGCACCTTGATTAAGTAATGTGATTCAATAAAATAGGTAACTATTTCAGAAATTATTAGTTAAGTATTAGTTTTTTCTATTGAATAGTGTTTTTATTTAAAAACTAAATTAAAAATATTTATAAAATTATTTTTATAAAATGGAGTTCATTTTTGAAATCAGAGCATCGATATTTGGTTAAGGTGAAATTTTGGTATTTTTCTAAAAGAGTTGAAATTTCAGTGAAGAGCATTTTTATTTAAAAATTAAATTAAAAATATTTAGAAAATTATTTTCATAAAATGGAGTTCATTTTTGAAATTAGAGCATCAATATTTGGTTAAGGTGAAATTTTGGGATTTTTCTGAGAATGTTGAATTTTCGGTGAATAGTGAAAATACAGTTTTAGAGTTTCAAGTGTTTAATGACATCATTAAGGATGTAATAATTGTGCAATTAATCTCTTCAACTTAGGAATAGTAAGATAAGGTATTAGTTGTCCCAAGTGGCCAATACCATGATAACATACCATGGGCAATCCCATTGTTTTTCCAATACCACCAATGATGTGCCCCTTAGTCATTAATGCCTTGTCCCCTCACTTCCCCTATAAATACAAAGCCATTTTCTCATCCTTTCTTTTCAAAAATCCTCCTCAACGAAGTTATGGTCTCCTTACATCCCAAGGAGTCCTTCCAAGGTTCCCTAAATCCTCCCAAGGTCCCAAAATTCAATATTTCGATGTTACTCTTCAAAATAAGGGATCCTACCTCTCTCTTTCTTTTCAGGTACTCTCTTTTATGTCATTTCCTTTATTCTCCATGTTCTTATTTTGGAGGATGTTATTTTATATTAAAATTACTGTAATTTTTATTTTCACATGATTAGAGACCCCATCTTACTCTCATGAATTCATTTTAAGAATTTTTAAGTGGTGTTGTTATGCTTTCGAATATTTGTACAGGATTCTTTCACTCTTCCCATTTTCGAAGTTCAACTTTCATGTCAAGTCTTTCAAGTTCCTTTTTTACATGTTGGGGTATGATATCTATATTCATAATAATTTACTTTTATGTTCACATGATTATAGAATCTATTTAATCTCATCAATTCATTTTTTTGAAGTTTTAAGTGACATCGTTAGGCTGCCGAATTCTTCATAAGAGAAATCTTATTTTTTTTTCTTCCTTTCAATTTTTTCATTTCATATGGTATGTC
The DNA here is from genome assembly GCA_963277665.1 of Viscum album. Taxonomy (NCBI): domain Eukaryota; kingdom Viridiplantae; phylum Streptophyta; class Magnoliopsida; order Santalales; family Viscaceae; genus Viscum; species Viscum album. The sequence goes on along the minus strand of OY728145.1, from coordinate 1,075,371,115 downwards.
CTTAAAATTTCATTACCATGTTCTTATATGCCTTATATTCTTTCCCTATACTATTTTATGTATTATTTATGAATGGGTGACCCATGTCCCCTCTCTTTTCAATGTTTTGTAAAACCCTGTAACATAGTCGTTATGCTGCAGAATTTTCGTCTCAAAATGCCTCTATCTTTTTCTCAAATTCTTTTATTTTATTAAGTGAATACTCAAATATCTTTCTTCTATAGGGGTATTTACATATATATCAAAATGTTCAATTTTAATTTTGGGTTTTATATACATGAAACCCACTTTCCTTTTCCGTGTGTTTAAAATGACATAAAGATCATGTTTTTAAAGCAGTTTTTAAAATGTTATGACTATGAAATGAAAACCATTTCTTGTATGCTATATGGGTTGTTTATGAAATGATTTATGATGATATATGTGGATCACATGATAATAAAGGCAAATTAAGGGTGCGCCCTGATAGCGCTCCAATGCATTGTGTAATGACTTAAACTCTAGAGATGACCATTTTAACTATACCTTGGTGAATAACCTTGGTAATTTTCTATGACACCTTGGGGATGAACCTTGGTGATACAAAAATGATTTTCTAAGTTAAATGTTGTAGACACATATTCAAGTTATGAAACACATTATTTTTATTATGATATTCCTCATGATCTCTTTCTCATTCCTTAAAGTTATTTATCATGACTTTATTGATGTATCTCAAGTTCACATGTAAAATGTTTCTCTTGTTTCCCTTACTGGGGCTTCTGCTCACCCTTTCCTTTGATGTATGCTCCCAGGTTATGAGATGCTATAATGAAATTTGGATGAATAATGAAGAATCCTTTCAAGTGTTTAAGAATAATGTTTTATGTCGTCATGTACTAAGTTCCTAGTTTCCAAGACACTAAACCTTAAAGATCCCCAGTTTTGTAAAATGTTATGAAAAGTTATGTTATAAAAAGGCGGGATACTATAGTTGGTATCAAAGGATGTTTTAGTTATTTTTGGAAATTTGGATATGAAAAATTTAGTAATAACCCTATATAAAAGTTTAAATATAGGAAAGCTTCCTGGTATTTTGGTGAGTATTGAGTAAGTGGTTTATCAAGAAAATACATCCCTGTCTGGATACGAGCAGGTAGAGGTTGCTCTGTCAGAGATGTACTTAGGGGTAAAACCCAAAAAAAAAACAATTTGAGCTAGACTCGAACGAGAACTAGTATATGAAAATGGGCCTTGCTTCACTCTTGGTTACAACACTCCGGGTGGATATGTTGGGTTAATCACAATTTTTTTCTGAATCATTATGAAGGAATTATAGAAAAATGTAATTATCTAAGCATGAAGTTTTGAGACATAAAATCCTTTTTAGTTAAAATATTCTTAAATGAAATTTGTTTCTTATCACAGATTTATTCTTCTAAAAAATGTCCCCATCATCTAGGAATACGTTGACGTATTTCCTGAGGAGTTACCCAGACCTCCCCCAGAAAGAGAGGTAGAGTTCTCCATTGAACTCATACCTGGATCTCATTCAATGTCAAATACCCCCTATAGGATGGAAAATGTGGACCTATAGGAATTAAAGAAACAAATCCATGATCTATTGGAGAGTGGGTTTATCCGACCAAGTGTGTCTTCTTGGGGAGCACCAATTCTATTTGTGAAGAAGAAGGATGGATCGATGCAGCTATGCATTGATTATAAAGAACAGAATGGGATCACAGTGAAGAAAAAAATACTCTCTTCCAAGAATTGTTGAATTATTTGACCAACTTCATGGGGATGAATTCTTCTATAATATTGATCTTCATTCTGGTTATCATCAATTGACAGTGAAGAATGATGATATTCTAAAAACTACCTTCCAATTAAGATTTGGGAATTATGAGTTTTTTGTTATGCCTTTCGGACTGACTAATGCACCTACTATTTTATGGATCAAGAATAAGTTGATTTTGTAAACTTATGTTTTATCAAATGGGTATCCTTTGTATAGGAAAATGATTTTGTGATTAAATTATAAAGGTTATTTTGGACGATGTTTTCTTTTTTGGAGTACAATATGCCTAAGGGAAATAAAATACTACAAGATTTAAATTGAGGCAAAAAGGTTGACTTTTTTTTATGTATTTATTATGGACATATGGTGATTTGGGTTATTTCTAGAAAATGATGAACCTAGTATAGAAAATTTGTGAACAGGTTAATTACACTTTAGTATGAGACTTTAATAGTAGTCGATGTTATTTGGAGATAAATGTTAAGATTTATTGGGGAAGACTATGTGATTAAATCCTTCTGAGTTTTGGGTTTCTGTCTTATTTTGGACTATTCTGAAGAATTTTAAGGATGATTGTGTATTGAATGATCTTTCTGGAACTTTGGGTACTTTTTGTTGAATTTTGGAGATTAATAGTCATTTTTTCTTTTTATAAAGGATTATCCTTTTTGGAGATTATATGTTCTCATATTAAACCTTTTTAGTTTTAGTTGATGACTGAAGACAAGGGAAAAATATAGTTATTATTTTGTAGATTATGTGATTCTCTAGAAGATGATTCTTGTGCTTTTGATGAGACCAAGTCTTTTTTAATGCTCTATTTGGAGAAAATATTAGTCTTGGTGGAAAATTATTATGGGATGAAACTCTACATAAAGGTAAGTATATTTCCTTATGTTTTTTCTATTTAGTAAATGAATTCCTCAAAATTATGAAAAGGAACTTAAAACAAAAATGTTGTTGGTTTACGTTTCCTACTCGGTAATCAAAGACCGTTTAACACATCTTAAGTTTGTGATCTTCTTGTGGTTAATTTTCTCCTAATCATGTTTTTTGTCACTCTCCATCAGAACTTGACCCTTTGATTTCTCTTCTATATCCATGTTTTCCTACATGGAATCCTAGTATGGGTTAACTCAGGTGAACTTTGTACTTCCCTTTGTTTCTTTTAAAGTAATAGTTTTACTGACTATTTTTCCAATGTGGGGCTTTCAACGAAATTTACAAGCCCAATTTTAAAATTGAGAGGACACAATTTCTTAAGGGGGGAAGATTGTAAAGACCTGAAATTTTTTGAGTAAATTTTGGTCCCTAATTTTTTTGTGGGTTATTTTATTTTTCATTTAATAAAATGAGTATAATTAAAATGAGACCGTTGGGTTTCAACTGTTATATAACTATTGGTCAATATGACCGTTGGTCAATATGACTGTTGGTCAGTATGAACGTTGGTCAATATGACCATTGGAAACTAAATGTTACAATTATTTTCTATAAATACAAGTGATATTGATTAATTAATATATAAAGAAGATTTGATGGCCCCATCCAGTAGTCTCGGGCCGATCGAAGCCCATCTGACGAAACTCGGGAAGGAGGTAGCACCTTTGGACATTGCTCTGGACCAAACCCAAGCCGAACTTCATCGTGTGAAGATGGAACAGAATCTCCTTTGTGAGAAGTTCAAGCTGATAGAAATAACTACTAGGGAAATGTTGGCTGAGCCGCCCCAAGATTCTATCACCCTAGCACACCTTACTCTTAGATCTTATGCTGGTGTTATAAGGAGCTACGTAACGAGACCGTAAATGCCTTGTGTAATCCTTTGATTTAAATAAAACTTGTGATTTCTTCTTATGGCGACGTTTGTGAATTTTCAAATGTCCGGTTAAATATAGTATGCATATTATTATTGGTGAATTTTAGAAAAAAGATATTTTAAAAATATTTATATAAACATTAAATAATTAAAAATGTGTAATTATTTTCAAAAAATTGTCTTCTATATTTGTGTTCAGTATGAAATTTAGAGTCTAATAAGATAAACATAATTTTTGATGAATAGTAAATTATGAATAGTGATTTTACGCTTAGGATTAGTAATGTGACCAAATGGATTAGTACTCTCACTTAATGAAAGTATTAATATAATCTAGGCACCTTGATTAAGTAATGTGATTCAATAAAATAGGTAAGTAACTGTTTCAAAAATTATTAGTTAAGTATTAGTTTTTTAGGTGAATAGTGTTTTTATTTAAAAATTAAATAAAAAATATTTAGAAAATTATTTTCATTAAATGGAGTTCATTTTTGAAATCAGATCATCGATATTTGGTTAAGGTGGAATATTGGGATTTTTTCTGAAACATTTGAATTTTCAGTAAATAGTATTTTTATTCAAAAACTAAATTAAAAATATTTTGAAAATTATTTTCATAAAATGGAGTTCATTTTTGAAATCAGAGCATCTATATTTGGTTAAGGTGAAATTTTGGGATTTTTCTGAGAAAGTTGAATTTCCAGTGAATAGAGAAAATACGGTTTTTGAGTTTCGGGTGTTTAATGACATCATTAAGGATGTAATAATTATGCAATAATTCTGGTCGACTTATGAATAGTAAGATAAATTATTAGGTGTCCCAAGTGGCCAATACCATGGGAAAATACCATGGGAAAGCCCATGGTTTTTCCAATACCACCAATGAGGTGTCCCTTGGCCATTAATGCCTTGTCCCCTCACTTCCCCTATAAATACCAAACCATTCTCTCATCCTTTCCATTCAAAAATCATCCTACACAAATTTCAGGTCTTATTACCTCCCAAGGAGTCCTCCCAAGGTGCCTTCAAGTTTCCCAAGGTCCCAAACGTCAAGATTTCAAGGTTACTCTTCATGGTAAGGGATCCTACCTCTCTCTTTCTTTTCAAGTACTCTCTTTTATGTCATTTCCTTTATGCTCCATGTTCTTATGTTGGAGGATGTTTGTTTATATTAACCTTAATGTAATTTTTATTTTCATATGTTGGGAGACCCCATTTTACTCTCATAAATTCATTTTACGAGTTTTTAAGTGGCATCGTTAGGCTGCCGAATTTTTGTAAGGGATTCTTTCACTCTTCCCATTTTCAAAGTTCTACTTTCATGTCAAGTATTTCATGTTACTTTTTTCCATGTTGGGGTATGATATCTATATTCATAATACTTTAATTTTATGTTCACATGATGAGAGACACTATTTAATCTCATCAATTTATTTTTTTGATGTTTTAAGTGACATCGTTAGGCTGCCAAATTCTTCATAAAAGAAATCTTATTTTTTTCTTCCTTTCATGTTTTTCATTTCATATGGTATGTCTTTAAAATTTCATTACCATGTTCTTATAACCTTTATATTCTGCCCCTACACTATTTTATGGAGCATTTATTAGTGGGTGACCAATGTCCCCACTCTTTTCAATGTTTTCTCAAACCCTGTAACATAGCCGTTATGCTACAGAATTTTCATCTCGAAATGTCTCTCTCTTTTTCTCAAATTCTATTATTTTATTAAGTGAATACTCAAATATATTTATTCTATAGGGGTATTTACATATATATCAAAATTTTCTATTTTAATTCTTGGTTTTATATAAATGAAACCCTCTTTCTTTTTCCATGGGTTTAAAATGACATAAAGATCACGTTTTTAAAGTAGTTTTTAAAATGTTATGACTATAAAATGAAACCCATTTCTTGTATGCTATATGGGTTGTTTATGAAATGATTGATGATGATATATGTGGCTCACATGATAATAAATACAAATTAAGTGTGCGCTTTGATAGCGCTCCAATGGATTGGGTAATGACTTAATATCTAGAGATGACCATTTCAAAGATACCTTGGTGAATAACCTTGGTAATTTTTATGAAACCTTGAGGATGAACCTTGGTGATAAGAAAATGATTGTCTAAGTTAAATGTTGTAGCCACATCTTCAAGTTATGAAACACATTATTTTTATTATGATATGCCTCATGATCTCTTTCTCATGCCTGAAAGTTATTTATCATGACTTTATTGATGTATCTCAAGTTCACATGTAAAATGTTTCTCTTGTTTCCCTTATTGGGCCTTCTACTCAGCCTTTCCTTTGATATATGGTCCCAGGTTATGAGATGCTGTAATGAACTTCAGATGAACAATGAAGAATACTTTTAATTGTTTAAGAAGAATTTTTTATTTCATCATGTACTAAGTTCGTGGTTTCCCAGACACTAAACCTTAATGATCCTCAGTTTTGTAAAATGTAATGAAAAGTTATGCTATAAAAAGGCGGGATGATATATGTGTTTGTGTAATTTAGTGAATATTCACCTCTAAAAATTAAATATCCATATATGAGAAACCAAGATCACTATTTTTGGTGTCAAAGGAAATGTTTTGTTAAGCATTGGAATCCAGAATGATAAAACATTAGTGAGATCCCCAAGGACTTGTCTAAGGAAAATTCTATGTTGAATTAAAGTATACTAAAATGTATTGGAATTTAAATATAAGATAGAGAGAGTGGTTTTCAAGAAATTACATCCATGTCTGCATACAACAAGTGGATGTGGATCCGACATATATTTACATAGGGGTAATAACCACAACAACACCGTATTGAGCTAGACTCGATTAGGAACCAGTGCATGACAATGAGCCTCTATTCACACTTGGGTTGACACTCTTAGGGGATATGATTTAGAAATTCACAAACAAATTGAGAATCATCCTAAAATATTTAAATAGACGATGACTATGAATAACCTAGGATAAACCTAAGGTGTCATACATTAAAATTAAGGTGTAATGATTTAGATATCATATAAGTGATTTTTTTGATTATTTAATTTCCCATTATGATTAGCTTTACTCACAATATGATTTTTTTTGTTTTAGTCAATGGCAGAAACTAGAAGGAACTAATTTAACATTGAATGTACTGATGTGCATCTAAATGAGATGATAACTTCAGTGAAGGCTATTGTAATTATACCTAATCAATTACAACAAAACATGATAAAAAATGTGTGCCTTAACCAACTCTCTAACTCACCAAAATATGGGAATGATAGATTTCTCTAAGAGTTCAGGCAGGGGAGACCATAGGGGAAAGAATATTTAGTTTTCTCTGTGTTGAGAATGTTGAAAGAACCACCAAAGTAGATTTATTAGAGGAACACAAATATGTTTTGAATATAGTAAATAAGGACACAAAGAAAGTAACTGCAAATAAAAAATAAAAAGTTCAGATAATGAAAGGGATGGTAATTTTGGTCTCCCTAAGATATCATCGACCGCTAGATGATTTTAATATATAAAGTATGAGCAATATGAAAATCAATGTCCTCTGGGGATATCTCGTTAAGAATATCATCAAGGTTGTATGGGTAATGCTTATATTACAGATGTTGAAGATAGTACATATGACGTATGAAAGGAATGAGGTATTAAGGAATAAGATGATGAATCATAAATAATTGTTTTAGAAGGAACTGTTACGGTTGAAGTATTTTTTTATTGGGATTCAATAATTATGAAATATATAAGTATTTTTCAGTATAATTTTTTTGTTAAGGATTTGAAAGAAAATGTTGAAAGATGTTGATGACCAAGAAAAGTCAATTAGTAGAAAGGTGATATTCATGAAAAACACATGATTAAGGGAAAGATAACCCTTAATATGTTTCTGGTTATAAGATAATGATGTTGGGATAAAGGTATTATTGGTTTAGATAAAGTAAATTGGATAGCACAAATTACCTTGGAATTGATTATTGATTTGTTGATAAAGTGGTTTATGCTATCATGAATAGAGTTTACAACATTTTTTGATCTAAGGACTATATCCAATAATCTATGTTTTATGTAATGAATGAATAAGTATGTATGTTTTCAATAAGGTTTTATAGTAATTACATTTTAAAGAGAATAAATGATGAAGGTATTCACAGGTTTGGTATGTGACAATTAATACTTATTTCATACTGTTAGGGGGATTAATGATAAGTCCATTTTAGAAATTTAGTGATATTTTTTCTAAATTTTTGGATTTTAATCTCTTAGAAGGGTAGTATGTATGTTTTAAATAAGGTTTTATAGTAATTACATTTTCAAGAGAATAAATGATGAAGGTATTCACAAGTTTGGTATGTGACAATTAATATTTATTTCATACTATTAGGGGGATTAATGATAAGTCCATTTTAGAAATTTAGTGATATTTTTTCTAAATTTTTGGATTTTAATCTCTTAGAAGGGTCATAAGATTAAACATTTATGAAATATTTTATAACGAACACTGGATGTGACATTAAATATTAATGTATTACCTCACCATAAAAAACAAATGCATATTGGATAACCTGTGCTAACCATTTTGTTGTAATGATAACTAATGATAGATAAAATGACTTATCATTATATCTATAGATCTTATGAACCACTAGTGCTTTAAATACGAAAATTCACATTTATTTCTTGGATTAATAGATGAATTGGAAATTGATAAAGGCAGAACCGATGGATGATATTGTGCTTATGAAATGGATTGAAATCAAGTAATTATCTCTTCTCATGAAAAATTTTCATCATTAGGAAAAGGGTCTTGAAATAAAATTTTGTTCTATTATTATAATTTTTTATGATATCAATGACATTTTTGATGTCTCAATGGTTTATGTTTTTTTGATCCATAAATTTCCCCTGACTATGTTCTCTACCACTGTCCATCAGTATTTCGGAGTTGTGTTTTTCTTCCATGTCCATGTTTCCACTTCCCACCTATGTTCTCCTTTGTGAAAACCTAGTTATGAGTTACTCGGGGAACCATTATGTTTTCAACTTTCCCATTTTAAAGGAATTTTTTTATTCATTTTTACAATGTGGGTATCTATGAATTAATTTTGAAATGCTAAACCTTTGATGACCAAGATGAATTTTGAGGGAGAAATTCATTTTAAGGGGGGGTAGATTGTAACACCCTGAAAATTTATGATTTTTTTAAAATATACTTTTTTATAATATTTTATGTTACATGAGACACTTCATTTAGCTTGAATTAAAATAAATAATATGTTTCTCTTGTATTGCACACAATATTGAGTTTATCTTTCATTACACGCAACATCGAGTTTAAACCAAACATGACATACTATTTAAATATTATTATTTATTATGCTTGTTATCAACTAGCTGTTGGAATGAAGAGTATGAATATATTAAATTAAATTATTAAAATATGGTTTAAAAATGTTTATATAATGAATTATTCAATGACCAATAAATTATAAATGAAAATAAAACCCTTTTGAAAATAAAAGGAAATCTTTTTCGGGAAAACTATTTTTATGCGCAAAACTGTATTTTATGTCAATTAATTGGTCTAATAAATTTTATTTAATGATTTTTATTATATATATATATATTATATGTAATAAAATATTTATAATTAATTATATATATTTTTCTAGATAAGAGATAAGAATAAATCTAATCTTACGCTTAAAAAAATATTTTTCTAAAAAACTATTTGCCACCTTTTTCTGGCACAGTTATTTTAAAAACTAAAATTTTCCAATTTTAAAAAATTTATTTTATAAAATAAAAATAATTATTTATATTTTAATATTAAAATTATCTTAGGGTTATTTTTTGGTTTTTTTGGAAATGTTTAATGTTTTGATGAAAAGGAAAAATACTGAATTTTAATTGAAAACTGAATTTTTGTTTAATTTATTTATAAAGTGAAATTATATTTTAAATTATTTTTAAAGTAGAATTTTTTAAATTATAAATATATTAATTCTATTCATGTCATTGTAATCAATTTCATATTTAAATTGGATATAAAATGTTTGTAAACTTTTGAACATTTTCACATTAAAATCTCGCTTTTTATCGTGTCTACGAGATTAATTTATAATTAAATTATGAAACTTGTGTGAATTTAACTTGGCTAAATGGATTAAATATTTGGAATAATTATAATTTATATTATATATTAAGTTCAACTATATTTTTTAAAATAATGATTAGTGAAAATAATTAAAATTAATAATGCAATTAATGTTAAAATAGGTTTTGCGTATTACATGCGTTGGTATTAAAATTAATTTTACACTCACATAAGAGTTTTATTTAATAAATTAGCATTAATATTTAGATTAATTGGTTATAAATTGTCTAATAAATATCTTTTTAATTATTGTATTAAAGGATAAATTACCTAGGTAAATAAAAAGATACATTTTACCTTGGTAAAACTTAATAGATAAAATTCAGTAAACTTAAAGAATATAGAATAAATTGATAAAAAAATATATTTATTTTTTGTATTGGTGGTGTTTCTCAAAAAATTCATCACTTCCCTCCATTATTAATAAATTTTTATTCCACATGAGGTTTGTTATACCTCCCAATAGTGATTGCTTTTTGGTATTTACAAGAATGTCACTCCTCCTCAATTTTAAAAGGGAACTCAGTTTACCAACTTCTTCACACCTATAATGCCATTTTACTCAACAAAAACCTATGAAAATTACTTCTAAACTTTCCCCCTCTTATCCTAGATGAATTAGTTTGGAAATTAATTGAACCATGCAAGGATTTAGTGAAAACCTAAGGAGGAACCTGAAGAAGAGGTAATGATCTTCAATGAGCATTTCTATTTTATATATTGCTCCACTTCTTTCAATTATTATTATACTATTATGATATCATAATCTCAGTATCTTACATATACTTAGATTTTTTTTATGTTAAGGGTACTACCTACAACTTTACACACTTCCATAAAATGGGTTACAAAAATAATCATCTGTGTGTACGACGGACTACCGCCTCGTGAACTGATATCATTAATTTTTCCATTTACACCTTCCATGATTGGGAATAATAATGTATTTATAGTTTATATATGATATATATGATATTTATAATTATATTATTCATCTATAATTGTTATACCACAAATACTTTAATGTTTTAATTTTTTTTGGTAATACGATAACATCGTTCGTGTGTACGGTGGACTACCGCCTCGTGAAGCGATGCGATTTGTTAATTCCTTACATGTAATGTATTAAGGATGGGTTTCTTAAAAATATGTGATATATATTATATAAATTTTTAATTTAATGATAATATATATATATATATATATATATATATATATCATTTACCTTTCTTTTTTTAATATGATAAGAAAATGGAAACAATGTTCATGCGTATGTACGACCTACAGTCTCCATGAACGGTTTGCTTCATTTCTTATCACTAAATTTTATGTATTAATATAAATATATATATAATGGATATATATAATATTTATATAATTGTTTACATTATATAAATTATGAAATCGTGATCAAAGTTAGAGGACCAAAAATAACACATCAAAACATATAAAAAAAACAAAGCAATTATTACACGAAACATGAATTTAACATGAAATTGTTAATAAAAGGGTAATAAAAGGTCATAAAAAAATCATATATGGTGTGATATATATGAATAGTGCTCTATAATATATGTATAATAAACTTATATTTATTATATATGATTTTGAATGAATATGATGGAAACTAAGACTTAAGGTAAGGGATTTCCGTCTCACTTTTTTACTTCTGTGAGGCACATGTAATATTCACCGCCTATTTATTTTATGTGGTGTATATACTTCCCGGGAATGTATATTATGATTAATTTATTGAGAAATATTAGGGTTCACATATCTATTTTAGGATATCTCTTTCATGGGGTTTATATTTCAAAACTTAAAAAATCGGTAAGGGTTATTTGTCTCAATTTTATTTCATTGATACATATGTTTTTCTACACACCTATATTAATTAATTAGATTTCATGAACTAGGACAATCTTCCATCTGACCTAACAATAGACCCAACCCGATATAAGGTATGAGTGGTGTTCCCGATCTTCTTGGGAGAGCGATTAGCACTGGCCTCAAAGTTATCACAGTGGGAATGATTTAGCCTAATAACAACAAAAATCAAATAACCAAATAGAGAATGCAACATAAATAATAATAAATAAAATTAAAAATACAAAACTGAATCCAAAATACAACTGAAACTGAAAAAATATGAAACTATAGAAGAAAACTAAATCTAAACCGCAACTGACACAATCACCATGTGACCTCTTGGTCACCACCATCCATAAGACCAACCTACTCCAAAGGAAACCTGAACCAGAAACCTGAACCTAGAAAATAGCTCGGGTCTACTGATACCAAGTGGAAAAATTTGGGTGTGAGAATAATTAGCTCAGTAGGTAAGAAAAATATATTCCATAAATTTAATTTCCAAAAATACTTCATAAATACAAGTTTGAAATACATTTAGAAAATTAGGTTTTATCATTTCCCAAAAAAAAAAATCTTATCCCCTTTAAAGTAAAACACATATTTTACAATTCAAAAAACATATTTACATTTAAAAAACCCATTTTAAAGACAAAATTTACCAAAAAAAACCAAACCAGGTGATCAAAGAGCCATGTAGAAATTAAAGGAAATAGTACAAGAAGGCATAAACTAACAGAGAAGGAAAATTAGGTGTAGTAAAATAAAAAAGATCATATAGATAGATAATAATTGTAATTTCCGAAACATATCTAGAATAAATCCCTAAAATTACTTGGTTCAAACTCACATTAAGGCAGATGGTGCATCTCTACAGTCAATAACCAACCAAACTACTCTAAACTAGCATCACTAGTGGCACAACCCACCCGACCTATCAAAAAATACAGGCGATACCAAATCATTTAATCGGGGTCGATAAGAAACCATCACTCGACCCTCTAGATGACACATAGGAATCTAATTATAATAGGACATGGATAATTATGATTTCCTCACATGGATGGCATAAAAAACAACCCACATATTCGACGATGCTTGCCTAGACCAAACTATCACACCACCTATGCGATGACCCTCTCCTCAGAGAGACTACCATAGAGGTGTCCATCAAACATCAAGACATACATAATTTACAACCGACCCTTCACATCACATGAGTTTCAAAAATAATTTCCCAAACACCAAAAAGTACTAACTGCGACATACAAATAAAATTCTATTTCCAAATCACTTCTAAAATCAGTATGAAAACATTCAACATGATAAAATGGTTCCAAACTATCCTTTATGCTAGTTGGTTACCAAACTGTAATCCAAGTTTCCAAACATGCCATGATTTTGAACACAGAATATAGAAAGACACTTGAGTCATTATGAAACCGAGGAACCATTTATAAATTTTGAGTTAAGGAAGAAAAGAAATGGGGGAGGATAATTTTTAAAACAGGCTTCAAGAGGAACATTCTTATGGAAATCCATTATCATTTGTGTGACTATCTATTTGTGAAACCCAAGAACATGCAGTGTTACCCCATCCAATGATGAACTTAAATAATCACTAAGTTACATGAATTTTCAATTCACTAATCTAAAAGAACCTTATAAAAATTTACACATAACTATCAAACCACAAAACCACACACCAAAACCCAATTCACAATGAAACTCAAATTACCAAAACATAAACAATGACAGAAACAATTAAAAACATCTAATTTCATCTTCAAAATCCAAAGGAAATTTTACAAAATACCTTTTATGCATATAAATATTGGAATAATTAGGAAAACCCATTGAAAACCCATTTTCTTAAAAATACCAACACGAAAATACCAAAATAATTTACTCTATCACATCACATGCATGGAAATCACATTTATAAATCATTTAGGAAAGATCAACCATCAATTGAATGTTCTGAAAAGGAAAATAATTGAAAAAATACCACAATAATGCGTGAATTAAATGAAGCCCATGGAGGAGGAAGAAAAAAGCCCATGGAGAAATCCACACACCCTAACCTCAAATAAAACAACTCACATTAGCCAACCCTCACTCTAGGGTTTGGCGAAGATGGAACCAAGACACGAAAACCCAAGGAACTAAGAGAGGGGAAATAGTAGAGGAGAAAAACAATAAAAACCCCAATAAAACTTATATAGAAACCATAAGGGAGATTCAATGGAAGAAGGAGATAAGAGGAGGAGAGTTTTTCGGATCCCCCTAGTGCACTTAGGTTGATAAAGGTAGGAAATAACAGAAATGAGTTTAAAACATAAGAGAAGAAAAGTGGGAAATTCAACATTTTAAGAACTAGGTCAAGTCATACAGTTCGGATGCATGATTTTTCAAACCATGAACCAAATACGTGCACCCTAATAGAGAGCAGGGGCACCCTGCACGGGCTGGCCACATGGTTTGGGAAACCATGCACCAACCGTGAAACTCAGCTTTGTCAAATGATAGAACCATTACACATTCTTGACACATAGTTTCTTATAACATAGCACAATACATACTCTTTTTCCTAGAAAATAACTAGGATCCACATGGTTTGTCTTGGGCCTCAGGCAGTTTGAACCAAACTAGGCTCAAACCATGCGTGGGGCCAAAAACCACCAAAAAACTCCAAAACTAAAAAATTATTACTGGGAACTCGACTCGAACCTCAACCAATGATCCTACATCAAGAAAAGAAAAAAATAAAAGGAAAACCATGGTTGGGGTGTGACAATTCTACCCACCACAAACACTTTATTCCCCCATTAAGTCATCAAGCCAAATAAGGAATGAAATTGGAGATCGACCACAAATGAAGACAAGGGAACACACTATCTTAGTGTGAAATTTATACATTAAAATTCACACTCAACCACCTATAGGTAAAAATAAAAAAGGACCCATAGGTAAGAAAATAAAAAGGGTAGGGTTCTACCCACCACAGGAAACTGACTAACACCATGGCACTAAAACCAGGACTCCCATCCCAAACAAAACCCCCTACTCAATGGGAAACCGATGAAGGAAACTCTAAATGAACTAGAAAACCAAAATAAAACTCATCATTTCCATAAGATGCAAAAATCTACAAAATGATCAAAACCAAAAAACAAAACCATTCCCAAAAAAGGATAATAGCACAAGTTCTTAAAATAAATCACAACCATGAAACTTATAAGGAAACGAGGCCACCAAGCCTTTTACAACAAATAGGGAACTTTCAAAAACCAAGGAAACCAAAACTAGTAATATTAAACCATTATTGATACAAAACCCGATAAAAATTTAGGCCAATATTTCCCACACCCATGATCTATGACTACATGGCAAACTTCACACTAGGGCCTATGGCTACAACTCTGATGTCTTGAAGCATCTACTTCCCCGCAACCAGGAGGTGAAATCCTCTAGTCGGTACTTCTTATTCTAGAAAATATTGTTGTAGAACTTATCAAGATGAACCAAACGGCCACAACTATGACAAGTATTTGGATTGTTGTAGGAAGATGACTTCGAATGCCAAAACCGATGACACTAGAAGCACAAGAACGAATGGTTTGATGAGCGAGGAGTCGAAACTAGAAAAGGTTAATCCTCAGGAATAGGTTCTTCTAGAACACACATACCTCTAATTGGGTAACCTTATCGATCACCAAGAGACACCATATTGTCAACTACAATATATTATTCTCTAGAAACCAACTCAGCTAGAAATGCCACATCCTTAAACTTCTAAAACAAAACTTCACCAGATGCGAGGAAATGCTCATTGATATCTATAAAAAGACCAAAGAAGAAAATAAGATCCTTGAGATGATCCTTTGAAGCTATCTCTGGAGATAAGGAAACTATATCTTTGAAATGATCAACATAGGCCTTCACCGCCCACTCATCCTGCTGAACACCCAACAACTCCACCACTTTCCTCATCATCAAATCCTCATCTATGAACCATTGGATAAAAGTTTTCATAAACACTTCAAAATAAATTTAAAATTGAAATTATGATGGAAAGATCACCTTCCACTGTTCTAATCTCAGACCCTCAAAAAAACCCAAAACAGCATGAGCCCTCATAGCTTTGGGAGTTCTCGATGATATGAAGAGACCCTTGAATTCATCAAGATAATCTGCAGCCTCTAACAGACCTCAAAAACCATGAAAAAAGGTAAAACCTAATAATAAGTTGACTCAGAAACCCACTAGGAGTCTGGGTGGGGCTAACAACTGAACAAAACTAACTGGAGCCTTGGGGACCTTTTTGAGTAGCATACTCTGGAAAAAAATACACATAAGTGAAATAAATACCTAACCAACACTTAACCAAAAGGAGAATCCCAATCCAAAAAACCTGGCTCAAAATCCAAACACCAAAAAAAAAACCAAAATACTTTTTCAAAAACCATAATTTCTATAACAAACTTCTTTTTATTTCATATTTATAAATTATTTATTACATAAAATTTCATTTAATACATCTCAGAAGATCGAGAGGACTAGTATATTTGGGAAATTAGGTACATTACCTAACAACATAAAACACGAAAAGAAACACATTTATTGAAAAATGCTTTTACATTACCACAAAATTCCTTATACTTAACACTGCATGGGATAACCTGAGGACGTACATAAGAAAGGAGTGATCTATAAAGCCCAGTAAGGTAATAAACAAGGAATACCATAAGGAATAAAATAAATGTTTGAAAATAGGAATATCAAAAGAGAATAAATGAAACGTGAATATAAAGGAATTATATATCATAATAATCATAACATGAAAATGTTTCAAAAAAATAAATTATGATATTAGCATGAGTCAAGGCTCATTGCACATGAGGGAGCATGAGTCAGGGGTCATTACACATGAGGGAGAATGAGTGAAATCTCATTAAACATTGAGGAGAACGATTCAAGGCTCATTGAACATGGATTAACATGAGTTAAGTCTCATTTCACATGATTTATCATGATACTAAACATTACCCAATGCATTGGAGTGCTATTAGGGTGCACCCTTCATAATCATTTCATTTTCATGCTTAAGTGTGTCACATAGATCACACAACATGGATTCATTAATCACAATAATTTATTCCACGATCAAGGAAATGTAAAATACCTACATTAACTTCCATAATAAATAAGTATACATGCATGAAGGTGAATACCCTTGATAGATAAATAGGTATGGTATTCACTACACAATGATTTTGTTATGGAAATTGAAATGAAATTTCGGTAGCATAACTATGTCATATAGAAATTAATAAAATGGGTTGATGATATAGAAAGAGGTCTTTAATAATTTATACATAAAATTAATAGTATGAGGGATATTTAATAACATATACAATCATAGGAAAAATGAAATTAGAAAACATAACATAAAAGGGATGCTTGATAAAATAGGTGTGTGGAGGATCCCTTACGAAATTTCGGTATAGTAATAGGCGTACTTAAAGAATCATAGGGGGGAATAATGAGAGTGAAAGGAAGATATAGTCATTTATAAATCAAATTTTAAGTACGGGGGAGGTTTGAAAACATACCCCATCATTAGTAATTCAAAATAAATGAGCATAACAAGATAAAGAAACTTACGTAAAGATAAGGAAGGAAAGAACCCTTACTTGAGTGTGTGAATCCAAAGGCTTGAGAGGGGCTTATTGAAATCTTGGGGGAATCTTGGGAGTACTATAGTGAGTATAGGGAAGAGTGTGTTCATGATCCAAGGTTTTTTAGTGAAGAGGAATGGGAGCTTGGGTGGGTTCACATAGGGAAAGAGCATGATTTCATTATTATTTTGGTTTTGGACACTACATAATAAAATATTTAAAAACACAAACCATCCCATGATTTTACCATCGTTTCTCCAAAATGAGGGTGTTTTAAATTATTTTATAAGGAAAAGTTCTGAACTTATTAAAATATTTCCCTTTCTTATGTGGAGATGAGACACACTCTTAATGAAATGAATTTAAAATATTAAATAAATTATATGTCTTGGAGGATACATAATGGATTTAAAAAATAAATAAAATAAAATTAATACCACATTATTCTATATAGAAAACATATAATTGGTAGAAAAAACCGTTTATATTATTTATTACATCATTATTTGGCCATTATGATGTCATAAAACACACCATATATTCATATGGTATTTAATTTTTACCCAAATATTCAAATGTCTCAAAAAATAATGAAAAAATTCCCATTGGATAATTTCGAAATTCTGATTCAAAAAATAATATTCATTTTTTCTAAATAATTTTCTAAATAAGTTAATTTTTACTTTTAAAATAAAAAATGACATTTATTGAAAAATGACGGGTTTTTT
Source organism: Viscum album (assembly GCA_963277665.1). NCBI lineage: Eukaryota > Viridiplantae > Streptophyta > Magnoliopsida > Santalales > Viscaceae > Viscum > Viscum album. The sequence goes on along the minus strand of OY728145.1, from coordinate 1,075,353,078 downwards.
TGACAATAACAGTTTTTGAAGCCTAATAAAAATTACATTTGACTTCATAAAAATTATATGATAATTTATATTTATTAAAAGTAATATAATAATAATATTTTATTAAAATATTATTTATTTTAAAAATAAATTAATTCAGTAAAAAAAATTTCTTAATTGAATTTGAATATTAACAAAAAATACTATTTATGCTTTAAAAATCATTTACAAAGTAACAATAATATGGAAAAAATATATTTATTACTCTACCCAAAAATAATTTACATAATTTTATTTCTATGGTCCTGATACATATCCATTTATTACACTAGTATATACCCTAAGAGTAAGGTTTGTGATGGTGTGGCTTTCATGGGGTTGTTCAGTGAACATGGTTTGGGACATGATCTTGATGAGCTTGAGCTTATTCCATAAATGGTTTCACTCATACTTAAGTTATTAGATCTCAGCTTGGGATTGGTCTAGGGAAAATCCCATAAATGCTATCTTCCTCAAAATCTTCCATAAATGGGATTCATAGGGAACAATCCTATTATTTGAGGTTGTCAATTGCTTTGTCTGTGTCAAAAGGATTTTTTAAACCCCTATATTTATACTAGACATTTTATCACTATTCCATGGCTATAATTTCAATAGTAATGATACTTAATAATCATTTAAATCCAATTGGATATAATAAAACAAAATAAGTGCATGTGTTTTCTATATCCATAAGACATTTAATTAAATCAAAAAGTTGAATTTTATTCATAATAGTTTGGGTCATTACAACCTTCCCCCCTTAAGAAATTTTGACCTAAAAATTTTATTTTACCACACTAAAATATATGAGGGTAACTATGCTTTATCACTTCCGCGAGTTCCCATGTTTCATCTTCAAACATTTGGTTTTTACACAACACCTCAATGAGTGTAATCACTTTATTTTATATAACATTTTCTCTACAATCTAAGATCTTCAACGGATTCTCCTTATAGGAAAGGTCATTATCCAATGGTACCACTTCTAGATTGAGTACATGTGATGGGTCTGGTATGTACTTTCTTAAGAGTGATACATGGAATAAATCAGGTACTTGAGAAAGGTTTAGTGGGAGTGCTAGTCTATAGTCCACCGATCTGATGTGATCAAGGGTCTCAAAAGGTCTGATGTACCTTGGAACAAGTTTTCCCTTCATCCCAAATCTCATCACTCACTTCCATGGAGATATGCAGAAGAATATGATGTATCCAATTTTAAATTATAGGTCTCTTCGATGATTGTCTGGATAACTCTTTTATCGACTCTATGAAAATTTGATGTGATGTTGGATGGTCTTAACCTTATCCACCATTTCATTGATTATTTTAGGACCTAGAAGTTTTAATTCCCCAACTTCATCCCAACATGACATTGTTCTACACCTCTTCCCATAAAGGGCTTCATATGGTGCCATTTTGATGCTTTAGTGGATACTATTGTTGTAAGAGAACTCAACCAAAAGAATTTTTTGATCCCATCCACATTTTATGTCCATTGAGAAAGCTCTCAACATGTACTCAAGTGTTTGGATAGTCTGCTTATATTGGCCATCAATTTGAGGGTGATAATCCATACTGAAATTCAGCTCAATGTTTAGAGAATTATGGAGACTTTTCCAAAACAAAGAGGTGAATATTAGATCTCGATCATAAAAAATTGATTTTGGTACTCCATGCAGCATTACCACTTCTTTGATGTATATCCATGCCAGCTGATCTAGTGGGAAATCCTATCAAATCACAATGAAATGTGCATTCTTTATTAGATGATCAACAACAACCCATATAGCATTGTTTCCCTTGGACGTCTTTGGATGTTTGGTGACAAAGTCCTTGGTGATGTTTTCCCATTTCCATATTGGTATGGGTAATGGTTTCATCATCCCCTTAGAATTCTTCCTTTTAGCTTTCACTTGTTGACATACTAGGCAATTTGATGTATATTCTACAATCTCCTTCTACATGTTATTCCACCAATAGTGATCTCAGTTATCTCGATATATATTTGTGTTTTCTAGGTGAATGGAGAAAGTAGAACTATGTGAATCATCCAAAAGTTCTTTATTTAACTCAATTTTTGATGGAACACATAGTCTTGACCCAAATATCAAAATTCATTCTTCATTAACATTGAACTCTAAGGATTTAACTTTTTTGATAGTTTCCACTTTCTTCTTAATTCCCACATCATCTTTTTGACCATCCTTTAACATTTCTAAAAGAGATATTTGAGCAATAGTTTGTGAAAGGATTGATGATGTTATTTTTTTATGATTCCCATGTCCATCTTCTTAAAGTCTAAGAAGATTATATCCTTCTCAATTCTCATCAATGATAGAATTGATGGGTCCTTTCTACATAGAGAATCTGCCACCTTTTTATCTTTCCTAGGATAAAAGTGGATTGAGCAATCATAATCCTTGATTTGATTTAACCATATTTTTTGGTGTATATTCATCTCTTTCTATGTGAATATATATAAATGAGACTTTTAAAATCTGTATATATTTCACACTTCTCCCTAAATAGATAATGATTCTATATTTTCAATGCAAAGATCGCAATTGCTAACTCTAGATCATGTGTGGGATAGTTTTTCTCATAAAATTTCAATTTCCTTAAGGTGTAGGCAATGACTTTTTCATTTTTCATTAACAAACATCCCAATAACTTCTTTGAAGCATTATTAAAAATTATTAAAAGATCCCCAATTATGGGTAGTATGAGCACATGGGAATTGATAAGCCTCCTTTTCAACTCAATGAAATTTTCTTCACATTAACCATTCCAAGAAAATTTGACTCCCTTCCAAGTTATCTTGGTAATAGGGTCTGAAAATCCTGAGAAATTTATCACAAATCAGTGATAATATCTATCTAACCCAAGGATGCTATGGGTATCTATAAAAAAGGTTGGCCTCTTCCATTACTCAATTTCACTTGTCTTGGAAGGATCCACAAATATCCTATTGCTTGTGATGATATTCCCCAAGAATGAGACTTCCTTCAACCAGAACTCACGCTTATTATAATTTTCATAGAGCATATCCTTTCATAATATCTTTATCATAGTTCTTAGATTATCCTCATTCTCCTCTTTGGTTTTGGGTTATATTATAATATAATCTATAAAGTCTACCAAAAAATTTTCAAGGTAATCTCTGAAGACTTTATTCATCATGTCTATAAAGATTTATTGAGTATTAGTGCATCTGAATGAAATCACTATGAACTTATAATTCCCATACCTTGTATGACATGTATTCTTGGGGATATCCTCCTTCTTCACCCTTACTTGTTAATATCCAGAACGTAGATCCACTTTGGAGAAGTATTGTGATCCACATAGCTAATCGAACAAGTCATCAATTTACAGAAAAGGATACCTGTTATTTATCATTATTTTTTAGATCACGATAATCAATGAAAAGGCACATTGACCCATCCTTCTTCTTGGCAAAGAGGACTGGTGTACCACATGGTGAAGCACTTGGTCATATACACCCTTTATCTAGATTCTCATGTAATTGTTTCTTTATCTCCTCAAGTTCCATTACATCCATTCTATATGGAGAATTGGATATTGGAAATGTCCTAGGTATAATATTGATATAAAAATAAACCTCTATTCTAAGAGGAATACCAGGAATTTCCTTGGGAAGCACATCAGCAAATTACCTCACAATAGGCATGTCTTCGAGGATGGTTCCTTCCTTTAAATCAATCACTTGAGCAAGATACACATGCTCATATGGAAGTAATATCCATTCTTGGGATGATGGTTAATATCGTTCCTACCAAAGCATTACTTTCGAAAATCCAAATTAATTTATCGAAAAAAGTATATTGAAAGTAAGGGATCGATCCATAGGGAAAGGGAGTTATTGTGTTTTGATTTTATAGTTTGTGATTAATTTAGTGAATTTTTCTGAAATTTATATTTGATTGTTTTTTTAAATAATAGGGTGATTGAATTTAAATTTCTTGATAGATTTCTTTTATAGATAAAGAAAAACGCAGAAATTTGATTTTTGATGAGAAATGGGATGAATGCGTCGGGGTTGTGGATTTTAATGGTTTTTATTAAATAAACTTGCTTATGAGGTTGTGTTTTCATGATAACTCATATATCTAGTTTATGACTGTAACAGAACCCCCTTGGTCTGGTGAGTTTTTTTTAAATCAATTAAGACCAATTCCTTGGTTGAGAATGTGATTTCTTTTAATTTTATTAATAGATACCCTTCCTAAGATAATAAGAACATACAATGATCATGGATGTTCTTAATATTAATTCCATAGAATATCTCTCGGAATCATGTTCTTGTTGATATGAGATTTATAGTAAAATTTAGAAAGAAATATTAAGGAATTATGAGAGAAGAATAAATAACATGATTACAATATCATAATTGACAAAATACAAAACATAATTTTCCACAACCCTAACACATAGGGGATTTATCTACTCATGGAGTAGCTAATAACTAAACTACTTGCAATAGATGAATTCATCCTCTTGAAAGATTTAGAGTGAAGGTTGTTGGGAAGGTAGCACGAAAGCACCTTCTCTCCTCTCTTCTCATATTCTTTCTATCTATTCTTCTCTTCTTGGTCATCTTTGGTGTGCCCCCTTGGAATATCATGGAATGAATGAATGCTGAATCACTCCCAAACTTGGAGGTCCTATCTCTTATTTATAAGTTTTAGTAGTACATGGCATGTATCAGAAAGTAAATGGCGTGTACCATAGTCAACACGTTTTGATTATCTTTTCTCCATCAGTAGGTGAGATAACACTCTATCTTTGACTTGGAACATGACCACTCCTAGTAGGTGGAAGTACATGACATGTAGCACCACCATACATGGCATGTAATATCATTCATCGGCCACCAACTGATTCTAGAAGGGACACACAATGTGTATGTGGAAAGTACATAGTGTGTATGCTTTGTCGGAAACATGGGTGTGCATCCAATCTTCCCGATCTATGTCGTGGTAATAGTACATGGCATGTATAAAAAGTACACACCATGTATATTTGAATTTTTGTTTTGTCCTTTCCCGATTTATAACTTTGAAAGGAAAACACCTAAAAATCAGCATAATCATCAATATAAAGAATATTATCCTCAAAACTATTAATATTTTCTGAAAAAAAGATTTTATACTCATTAATATATATATATATATATATATATATATAAGTATACACAAATCAGGTATATCAAATTCCCCCACACTTAGTAATTTTCTTGTCCTCAAGAAAAATATCAACATCAAATCAATAGAATCCATACTCTAAAATGGGAAGCATTCAACTAATTATAATTGTAAATACTATATCCATAATAGAAGATTTATAGAAGTCAAAAAACATATTTCAATCCGAAGGTATTATAATCATTCCTCATGTGTAATTTAATTAAAAATTTACATCCTCTTTCATCCACAATTTTTATCTCCTCTTAAATAAACATGACACTTGATGATTTTCCTCACCAAAAGTTTCACACTCATAACTCAAGATTATATAATCAGAGTTATGATCAATATTAAGTATATGCACTCTATCCATAAGATTTAATGTGTTCTCATTCCCCACTTCATAAGTCAAATCACCAAAACCATGAGGGATTTCAATAAGGTTCAAATGTTTATGTGTTTAAGGGTTGGTAGGTAATGATAAAAATTAATCTGAAAGGATTGAAAAGGAGGATGAATTCTTAAACAATAATACATGATATTCAAAATAAATCTTAATGAAAATTAACCCCCAATAAATATCTCTAAAAGGTATCATCAACATGATATTCCCTTGCCAATATGGGCCCATAAATCATCAATAATATGTAATAAAGAATCTGGTCCCTCTTTTTCATATTTCATCATTTTTTTACAATTGGGACCAATAAGAATACAATAAATAGTGGTTTGGGAAACCCTTATACCCAAATGAAAAAGTGATAAACTCCCCCACACATAAATGCATGGTTTCTCACAAACATATACCATGAATGGCAAAAAAATCCCTCTCTAAAGCTCAAGTGAATAATCATGCAAAATTATAAAATAATTAGGGTAGGAAGGGAAAAAAGGCTTGTAATGTGGATTCCTATCAATGCAGTTCATGGTTTCTAAGGGTTTTTTATGATCAGATTTAGGGTAGGTCTCAATGTTAAAGGGGATGAAAAATAATCAAATTCCTTAATCATTTTAATGTGATTCAAAAAATTTCATGTTTTGAAGAGAAAAACTAGAACGTTCTGGTAGTTATGCATATCCCAAGAATCTCTCAAGAATTAGGGTATAAGGTATAATGTGTCAAAAAGGTTTAGAATAACTATTAGTAATGGAAAAAATATAGGGGTCAATTAGATCATGACATGAGTACAAATGATCAGTTCTAATAAACATAAATGTACAAGGATTTAGATCCAAAATCAAACTATATCAGTGATCATTTTAAAATACACTGAAAATTGAAATAAGACGGTAACTTTTTAAAATTACCATTTATACCTTTATTATTTATAATTATAATTAATCAAAAATTATCCATAGTTTAGAATATTTCAACTATTAATGATGTCTCCAAAATAAGTTGAAGGAAAAGATTAGTGTAATTAGACACCCTCCCCCACACTTAATACATCACATGGTCCCCCAAGTGAAATACCAAGGAAGAGGAGGGAATATTGGGAAACAACAGGTGTAAAATGATGGGAATAAATGGAAGAAGTAAATACAAAGTAGAAAGAAAAAAAACACTAAAAATTACTCCCCTCATGGTGAATCTACAAAATGGGGATGTGGACAAAATAGAGATGCCCATGTCACTCTAAAGTACCTATGAGTATCGAGGGAAGGGAAAAAAATCTGCAGATACATACATCATCACATTCCAATTAGAGTACAAAAAAATATATATAAAAAGCAAATAAATGTTCCCAAAACCCATTCACTTGGTCGCATCAGAAGAGGCATCATATACTACAGAATAATCTTGCATTGGAGAAGCAGCCACAACGGATACCAAAGGCACAAGATCAGTAATCTGAGTGGTAGGAACATGATGCACCACATGCTCAGTAGAGGAGGTAGTAGTCGAGCCATTAGTATATAGAAGAACAAAATCCAAGGCCAGAGCTGTCTTCGGAGGCTGTGCTGTAGAAGGATAAAGAGCAGAGGGCTGTGCCGGAGTCGGAGAGGTCGTCGATAGTGAAAGGCCATGGTGGTGAAGAAGAAGCCCCAACTTCTGCTTGATCCTCCCAAGTGTCTATGCCATAGCATCCTAGCGGCACTCCAGCTTAGCTAGGCGGTGGGTGAAGGAGAGATTGACCTAGGGTGCGGATGCATGTGGGAAGGTGGAAGGCTCAGAAGAATAGGGGATGGTGGAAAAAGAAGGAAGGCTAGAAGAAGGGGGCTGGGGTGGGGAGGGAACATATGTGGGTGGATGTAGTGGGTCCTGGTTAGGAACACTGATAGGAGAAACTGGGTCATCTCTCACCCCAGTAGAAGTAGGGGAATCCTGCACAGGCCTATAGCCATCGCACCAGCACTCAACCATCCGCATGCGGATAATAATTAGGAATTCGAGACGCTGAGGTGAGCCTAAGGGGTCATGAGGTAGAGATGGATCAAAAATGCCCAAATGGTGTGTCAGGAGGGTGGCATAGAAATATCCATTCTAGTTGAAATGATGGCCATAAATCATAGAGTATACGTAGGTGGAATTAAGGCAGGGGAGGTCAGGGTAGTTTCCCTGGATGATATAGGTAAGAAGCTCTATGTCTCATTTGGACACAACCCCCATATCCTCATGGCGAGGAAAAAGAATGGTGCTAATTCACTAGTGAAGGAAATGAAGAGGGGGGGGGGGGAATGATGAGCATGCTCTTCTGCGATGTGGGGGTGTACCTGTGGTCTTACCCAACAAGCTCCCACCACATCACAACAAGATCAGAGCACTCAGGGCGGGTCAATGTGGAGATAAGAGGTGGGGTAGAAGGATGGGGATAAAATCCTCACCCTCATCCAAACTCTGCCATGGTGAGGGAAAAAAGTAATCCCCCCAGCCGAAAGCGAATTGGGTGAGCTATATCGGTGGGGTTCTAATGGTAGGTAGTCCCATAAAACACAAAAGTGGCCATTAACTTCAAAAATAAATCACGGTAAGTAGGAGTGCTAACTTTAAAATTGTCCAGCAAATATGTATTGGCCCATATGGTCCTCAAGCTCCTGCAAAATGCCCAGACGTTGAGGAACACTGGCATCTAGGTAGAGGATGATCAACTGGATAGTGCGGCTGGAGAATTTCCACAATCTCTTGGCCGCAAGATGACCTATAAGAATAATAAGGCATGGATGCGGCGGAGGGCGGGCAGCAGCTGGTGCAGGCGGTGAGGGAATGGCTGGTGCCATAGTAGATGGTCCCACTGCTATGGTAGGAGGTGGAGCAGTGGATACCCGAGCTGCCCTAATGGGATGGCCAGTAGAGGGTGGAGGTGCCGGCTCGGTCAGGTCCACTATAGGCGTGGAGGGTAGCTCTGAGGGAAAAGATCTTGAAGAAGGAGTGGATGCACCGAAGCTCTCAACCATAATGGATGGGGAAGATGCCACTACTAGAGGATCAGCAGTAGAAGGTGCCACGGAAACTGTCGGATCAGTAGATGTCGCATATATAGGCGACGTCACAAGAGGAGGCGGAGCAACCAATGCTGGGGTATGGAAAATCGAGAAATCCAAAGATGGCCGCTCGGAACGTCGAAGACAAATCCGACGGTGAGGAGTCCATTCACCCTTATTAGTGGAAGCAGGCCACCTCCTACTAGTATGATCACTATCATCCATACCTGGAGTAAAATAAAACAAAACAAAAGAAAAGAAAAATAAAAAGAAAAAGAAGAAAATGTGCGAAAATTGAAAATATTGTATAACACGACGTGTAGATCCGGGGTACACAGCATGTAATAGGAGCTGTGTAAGAACCCGTGTACCCTGTATAGACACTCCGTGAAGACATGTGTTAAGAAAAAAGAAGGACATGAAATGTATTATAGGGTACATGATGTGTACCCCAACATAGTGAGATGTCCGTGCAAGGAGCCAGACACGGCTCAACGAGGGCAGGGAAAATAGAAAATACACTCCATGCGGAAACTGGTACATGACTTGTGAGTAAAAATGGTGTGCGAGGCATGTATATCATCCATATGGAGTCCTCCAAAGGGTCAAAGGACACGATGTGTCCTAAATAGACATGTCGTGTATAGGAGCATGGGAAAGGGCCGTGTCCCAGAGGACATGGTCTAGTCTAGAAGGCCAGCAGAGGCACGGTACACGGCATGTACCGAACATATACATCATTTAGAGGACAAATGGTGTGAACGTTCCATGTGTGTCCATGTACAGGATGTACACAGCGTGTGTTCTTCGCGCACCTTGTGAGCTGTGTGGGAAGCTGAATGGTCAACCGATCAGGAAATCACCCGAAATTCAATGAAAATGGTGAAATAAAGAGTGTAGAATGGCATACCTAGTCTGAGGATCACAATTCAGCAAAAATGAGTCCATAAAACACCCTAAACCAGGGGATTGAGAATGGGGAGGCTGGAAAATTTGCAAGAGAAGAAACGAGGAGGAAGGGGGGGGGGTCGCGCAACACGGTATGAGGCCGAGTAGCGCGTGACCTTTATACCCGAAGTACATGGCATGTCATAAAGCATACATGCCGTGTATGTGATTTTTTAACAAATAAATAATATACTAATTATAGTAAAATATATAATAATTAATAAATAAAATGAAAAAGAAATATATATATATATACATATATATATTATTTTATAATAATAAATCTATACATTTAATGCATCGGGAAATATACGCTGTGTGTTCTAAAATTAGAAAAAGAGAACTACAACCTTTCGTATAGTGCTTGGGGCATGACGCGAACCGGCGATTGGTCATTCTGAATGTAAGCCCTCAACTAATGGATCAAAGGATGTAGTGCTACCCATTTATAATTAATTTTACTATTTAATGTAATGGTATAATTCTACATGGGATGAATAACATGCACAACGTGTGGTTTTAATTTGAATAATAGGGATAAAGTAGGGAGATTAGCCGAGTTTGAACTTGGGTCTTTTGAATCCAGGACTGAGACTCTGCCAATCTTCCAAATTCACCAGCATGTATTCTTTTTTTTTTCTTGAAAATAGTTTTAATTATTTAATGAAAACATGGCTCACATGATGTATATTGAAATGCACACTGTTTGGTTTTATTAAAATAAAAAATGATGGAAATGGGACAGTTGTCAGGATTTGACCTCAGGTCTTTTGGAACTGGTTTACGATCCTGGACAGTCGGTCCATCCCCATCATGGGTTTTCTTTTTTTAAAAAAACTTATATATTTTTTTTAAAAATACCACACACGACATTTAGTTAAACACGAGTATAAAAAGGTTGAATCCCTTGCCGAAGGTAGGTATAGAGGGATTCGAACTGGTGACAGCTCAAATATATTTCAGTGTCCTTACCATCAACACTGACATCATCCTTTTGTATTAATTTATTTAATATTTATATATAATATTAAAATATATAGTAAAAAGATAAGTACACACCATCTTTATAGGTGGTACACGATGTGTAATCTCTGGGTTGCCTCCCAGGAAGCACCTTTGTTTTACATCGTTGGTTCGACATTACCTGAGTGTTGTGTACCAGGATTTTATGGTGGAGAGTGTACCCACCATAACTTCCATTTAAAAATAGGGTTTCAAATGCTTCCCATTTACCTTGAATTGTTGACCGTCTACTCCAGCCACTTCCACCGCACCATGTAGAAAAATCTAGATCACTTTAAAAGGCCCCGACCACCGGGACTTGAGTTTACCTGAGAATAATCTCAAATGGTAGTTAAATAAATTTACCTCATCACCTAGCTAGAATTATTTTAGAGAGATCGTGCGGTCTTGGACCACCTTTTTCATCTCCTTATATGTCATGGTATTCTCATATACATGCCCTTGAATCTCATCAAGTTATGTCAGTTGAATCTTGTGCTTATCTGCTACATCTTTGAGATCATAGTTTAGGGCTTTCATAGCCCAATAAGCTTTATGATCAATCTCCACAGGTAAATGAAACACTATACTATAGATCAACTGGAATGGAGACATCCCTAGAGGTGTCTTGAAGGAGGTCCTATATGCCCACAAGGAATCATCAAGTTTCTTTGACTAGTATTTCCTTTAACCTCCTACTATCTTCTCCAGGGTCTGCTTTAATTCACAGTTTGAGACCTCCACTTGGCCAATAGACTGTGGATGGTAAGGTGTCCCCTGGTTATATCTCATGCTGTACTTCATAAGAACATTTCACATTAATGTATTGTCAAAATGAATTCCTCTATTACTAATCAGCACCCATGGTACACGAAACCTGCTAAAAATGTTCTTCTTCAAGAAGGCCATAATGACCTTTGTAGTGTTGCGTGTTGTTGTAGCAGATTCCACACATTTTGATATGTAGTCCACAAAAACCTGTATGTATGATTTTTCAATGGATGGAGGAAAAGATCCCTTGAAGTCAATACCCCATACTTTGAAGATATCAACCTCAAGAATGGGGTGTTTAGGCATTTTAGCACGGCGCCCCAAGTTACCTATCCACTAGCATCAATCACAGTGCATCACAAAATTTATGGCATCCTTGTGCATGGTGGTCCAGAAAAACCCATATTGGAGAATTTTAGCCATATTTCGGTTTGTCCCATGATCTCCCCCAGCTAGAGAAGAATGAAAAAATTAGAGAATTTCTTGAAGGTTTTCTTACAGGATGTAGCATCAGATTACTCCATCTCTACATGAGAGGAAGAGCAGAGGGTATTCCCAGAAATATCTTTTCACATCTGATAAAAATCTCCTCCTCTGGTGAGATTTTAAATCAGGTTGAATGACTCCTGTATCCATGTATGTGGCTATGTCAACATACCATGGATGAGGTGAAGCTTCAACAGAGAAAATATGTTCGTCCGATAAGTCTTCCTTAATGTCTCTATAATCTACTATTTCGAGATGAGGCAATTATAACCTGAAGAGATGATCAGACACAACATTTTCAATTCCATTATTTTCATTAATCTAGAATTAAAATTCTTGGAGAGGAATCACCCAATGGATGAGTCATGGGTTTTCATCCTTCTTGTTTAGTAGATATTTCAGTGATGCATGGTCAGTGTATACAATTACTTTGGAAAGAACTAAATAAGATTATCACCTATTGAATGCAGAAACGAAAGTGAGCATATATTTATCAATACTATTATAGTTGATATATTCTTCATTTAAGTATCTGTTGGCATAATATATTAGTCTGAAGATTCAATCGAGTCACTTCCCAAGAACTTCTCCCACTACATAGTCACTTGCATCACACATAACCTCAAACTACTCCTCCCAATTTGGGGTAATAATGATAGGGTCTTCTACCAATTTTTTGTTTTATAAGTTAGAAAACTGTGGTGAATTGTTCATCAAATTCAAATATATCATCCTTTTTAAGAATATTGGTTAATGGTTGATCTATTTTTTAAGAATCACAATCAAATCTCTTGTAGAAGCATGTATGCCCGAGAAAGCTTCAAATTGCCCAGAAAAATGTGGGAATAGGAAATTGTGACATGATTTCAATCTTGGATGGGTAAAATTCAATTCCCTTATTAGAAATTAGATGGACTAATACAATTTCATTTTGTACCATGAAGTGACACAACATAAAAGACGAGAAAATCATTATTTTCCATAGACAGAAAAAATCATCCATGAAGACTTCCATAAATTTTTCCACCAAATCATGGAAGATAGCCAACATGAAACACTGAAAGGTGGCTAGAGCATTACACATGCCAAATTAAATCATCTGATAGAAAACAATTCCATAAGGGCATGTGAAGGTGATTCTTTCTTGGTCTTCTGGGGAGATAGGTATTTGGTTATAACCAGAATAACTGTCAAGGAAGCAATAAAATTAATTCCCTACTAATCACTCTAGCATTTTATCCATGAAAGGGAGTGGGAAGGGGTATTTTCATGTGGCATCATTTAGTTTTCAGTAATCCACACATACCTTCCATCCTTTTACTGTTCTGGTTGGGATATGTTCATTTTTATCATTAGTGATTACTGTGATACCCCCCTATTGGGTAACATATGGAGAGGACTTACCCTTGGGCTATCAAAAATCGGGTTGATGATCCTTGCATATAAGAGCTTGATTACCTCCTTCTTCACTACAAACTTCATGGGAGGATTTAACTGTCACTATAGTTATTGAGAGGGATTATATCCTTCTTCAAGTAACACTTTATGAGTAAAAATGGTGGGGTTGATCCATATTAGATCAGAAATTTTCCACCCAATGGCCTATTTTCTTCTTCGTAGAACTTATAGGAGTGATTTTTCTTGATATTTTGTGAGTGAATCATTGAGGTTTTCTGGCAGAGTGTTCTCATCACCAAAGTACACATATTTTAAGGCTGTTGGGAGTGACTTGAGTTAAAGTTAATGGGACTTCAGTACTGAGGGAACCATGGGTTCTACCATGGCTTGTTCTAGGAAATCTGGAATGATTTCTAGTTTCCAATAATGACTACCCTAGATGAAGATGAATTGAAACTCTTCTAGTTCAACTTCAGACTGGATTCCATTGATGATTGGATCAGTGGTTAGAGAATAATATTCCATGTCATCGCCCATATAACCCAAGGGATTGTTCACCATTTTAAAGGAAAAACAATCCTTATTCTCTATTAGTGATACTTTCTTTCTTTTTTGTGGACATTGTAGGAGAATATTTCCTCTCCCACTCGAAAGATCAACTTGTCTTGATGTACATCGATCAACACCATCCTAGTGGCCACGAATGGTCTTCCCAGAATGAGAGGTGCCTCTTGATATTCTTCCATGTCGAGTATAATGAAGTCAACAGGAGGAATAAGACATCCTACTTTGAAAAGCATATCCTCAAGTGGCTCTTTAGGATATTTGATGGATCGATCTGCCTATTGAAGGGATACCCGAGTTCGTTAGAGATCGTTTAGCCCTATATTTTTGAATACTTCCTAGGGAATAAGGATAACACTTACTCCCAAGTCACACAGGGATTTTCCAAACATAGAATATCCAATTGTGCATGGGATTGTGAAACTTCCTGGATCTTGGAGTTTGGGAGGAAGAGAATGTTGTACCATTGCTGAGAATTCCTTAGTAAGTGTAATTTTCCCCAAATCATCCATATTCCTTTTGTTTGAGAGTATCTCCTTCATGAACTTCGTATAAATTGGAATTTTAGTTAATACCTTGGTGAAGGAAATATTTATATGAAGCTTTCGAAATACCTCCATGAATTTAATAAACTACTGGTCCAACATCCCTTGCTTCATTCATGCAAGAAATGGTAAGGGGGGTTCAAAAGTTTTAATCACTTCTTTACCCTTACCATTTATGATCTTTGGTATTTCTTAAGTTGAGGGAGACTCCTCAACTTTGACTAATTTTTCAAAATAGTATGTTGGTTGAGCTGGATTTTAACCTTGATTTGTAGTTGTATTCTAATGTATATACTTCCCATTTCATAATATGATAGAATTGGATTCTTCCCATGGGTTCTTCTCGGTATTACATGGAAGAGTACCAGGTTCCCTTGAGGTGAGCTGATTTTAATGTTTCCCAATATGATTCTCAAGGCCTCGAATGGATGCATCTTGATTTTAAAGTCTTATTTTAACAATTGTTATGAATTTTTTCATCATTTCTTCCAACTTTGATGGGGGTTCCTACTAAAGTTGTTGTGCAGCCAGTTGGGGTTGTGGATGCCTCGTTTGTTATGCTGAACAAGGGTTTTGATACCCTAGTTGTTAGAAAGATCACTGCTGAAGAAGTATTGTATAAGGATTATGGTATTGTTGTTGCCCATAACCAGTTGGTCTTTGGGGGAAGGGTTGAGAATTTTGATGTTGTTTTCCCCATCCCGGATTTGAGTTAGCTTTCCATGCAGGGATTTGGTTTAAGAGTACTTATTTGTCTCTCTATTTTGGGAGATGAAATTTACCTCACTAGTCAATGTATTGGCACTTTTCCCTTGGAATTAACCCATGATGAGATTTTCCCCATAATCATTGCATGTTGGATGATTCACCGTTTGAGTTTGAGAGGTTTTCTTCTGATTTAACGCATCAATATTTTTGGAAACAACATCAAGTTGAGTGGTAAGCATTGCTATAGCATCAATGTTTTTCATGCTTCTCTTCTGATTTTGTCACTCTGAGTTCCATTGGAAGCTATTTGTAGACATGTCTTAGACAAAGTTTAAGAGTTCTTCTAGTGATTTCCTCATTAATATTCCTCCAGCAGCTGCACCCACCACTGATTTGGTGTTTTTTGTGAGACCGCCATAAAAGGTTTGAACTTTCATCCATAGTGGAAGTCCATGATGAGGTAACTTCCTTATCATTTATTTAAAATTCTCCCAAGACTCGTATAAGGATTCAGAATCATGTTGATGAAAGTTTTGAATCTCATTCCTCAAGGTTACCATCTTGGAAGGTGGGAAATATTTGGATAGAAATGCCTGGGCCAACACCTTTGAGGAAAAGATGGATCATTTAGGTAATCCTTTGATCCAATCCTTCAATTTATCCTTTAAGAAGAAGGGAAATAAGTAAAGTAAAATGGCATCCTCAGATACCCCATGGTATCAAAAGGAGTCGCAGATCTCTAAAAAATTTGAGAGATGAGCATTTGGGTCTTCATTGGGTAATCCCCCAAATTTCACCGTGTTTTGTATGAGTTTCATGATGGCTGACTTGATTTCAAAATTCTGTGCCTACACCGGTGGTCTAACAATTCCTATATCTTCCCATTAGATAGAAAGACGACTATACTCCATATGGGTACAACGTGGGGTAAATTGATCTCGAGGAGGTGGGGGAACAAATTGTTTCTTAGGATAAAAATAAGGCCCCTGACCTGGCTGTAGGTGTGGAAAACACTCTAGTTGGAATTACTGGAGTTTTTGTGGGCCATACCCTAGAACAAATAGAGCTTGTTGGTTTTGGTTGTCAAATGGACCAAATGGCTATCCATCTCTATGGATAGAAGTTGGATCTCCCTCTTCTATATTTGTCATGGTAGTGTTCTTGTTGAGATCATCCATAAGTGAATGTCATCATCGTAAGATCATTATTTCGATCTCTGGATTAATTGAAAGTATGTATGATGATTCATCACTCTTGGAATGCGTGATTCGACAACTCATACACATTTGAATATGCACAACACTAAAAAAATACGAAGCATAAAAGAGTAAAACTAAAATAATGAAAAACATAAAATGAGATTAAGAATAGAAATTTTAAGTATCTTTATTTTTTATTTTCACTATAATTAATGAAAACATGATTAAACAAAACACCGTTATCCTTACTACCTGAAAAAAATTCCAAAATTTGGTATCATTCCTGCCATAGTGTTACTCTTGACAATCAAAATTAATTTACCCATACAATTATAGTGCAAGAAAGGGATCAATCCATAGGGAAAGGGAGTTATTGTGTTTTGATTTTCTTGTTTGTGATTAATTTAGTGATGTTTTCTAAAATTTAGAGTTGATTGTATTGGTGTTTTAATAACAGGGTGATTTAATTTTAATTGCATGATAGATTACTTTTAAAGTTAAAGAAAAATGTAGAAATTTTATTTTTGATGAGAAATGGGAAGAATGCGTCGAGGCTGTAGATTTTAAAGGTTGTTATTAAATCAACTTTCTTATGAGGTTGTGTTGTTCATGATAACTCATATCACTAGGTTATGAATTTAACAAAACTCCCTTGGTTTGGTGAGTTTTGTTTAAATCAATAGAGACCAATTTCTCAGTCTGGAATGTGACATCTTTTAATTTATTTAATTTAAACCCTTCCTGAGACGATAAGCACATCCAATGATCATGTATGTTCTTAATCATAATTCCTTTAAAGATCTCTAAGAATCCCATTATTGGTATGATACTATATTTCTAGTAAAATTTAGAAATAAATATTAATAAATTATGAGAGAAGAATAAATAACGCGATTATAATATCGCAATTGAAGAAATACAACAAATAATCATCCATAGCCCAACCCATAGGAGATTTAGCTACTCATGGAGTATCTAATAAATAAAATAATTACAATACTTTAATTCATCCTCTGGAAAGCTTCAGAGCGATGGTTATTGGGAAGGTAGCACGAAAGAACCTTCTCTCCTCTCTTCTCTCCTCTTTTTTCTCTCTCTTATTCTGTTCTTGGCTATCTCCGGAGTGCTTCCCCTTGGAATAACCTAGAATGAATGAATGTTGAATCACTAAAATACTTAGAGGGCCGACATTTTATTTATAGGTTTTTGTAGTACACAACATGTAACAGAAATTACACGATGTATACCATTGTCAATACATTTTGGAAATCATTTCTCCACTGGTAGGTGAGCTAACATGCCGTCTTTGATTTAGAACACGACAACGCCTGGTAGGTGGAAGTACACGACGTGTAACACCACCATAAATGGTGTGTAATATCATTCATCAGCCACCAACCACTTCT
Source organism: Viscum album (assembly GCA_963277665.1). Classification (NCBI taxonomy): domain Eukaryota; kingdom Viridiplantae; phylum Streptophyta; class Magnoliopsida; order Santalales; family Viscaceae; genus Viscum; species Viscum album. The sequence goes on along the minus strand of OY728145.1, from coordinate 1,075,335,400 downwards.
AGAGGGGCCACACAACATGTATATGAAAAGTACATGGCATGTATGCTTTGGCTAAAAACATGGGAGTGTATCCAGTCTTCCCGATCCATGTCATGGCAATAGTACATGACGTGTATAAAAAGTACACACAGTGTATATTTGAATTTTTGTTCTACTCTTTCCCTATTTATGACTTTGAATGGAAAACAACTGAAAATATACATAATCATAAATATAAATAATTTTATCCTCAAAATGATTGATATTAGGTGAAAAAAAAGTTTTTATGCATGTTACTATATATGAAAAAGTATACACAAATCACATATATCAATGGTGATGAAGAAGATTCATCCCCATCCTTTCAATTATATAAAATTGGGGATTGATTCTCCATATGAAGAGTAGTTTCTATATCACGGAAATTTATGTTGGATCTATATAGGGAAAGCTAATCCATACACAGGATTGCATCAAATTCCACAAAAATAATTATGAAAATGTTCGTCAGGAAGTTCAATCCACAAATTGTGATAGGAGAGGAGTTATATAAATGGGATACAATAATTTCCCAATTTTCTATTTTCACCAACATCTCTACTTCTATGCTTTGTGGTGGTGTATTAATATTTATATTAAACATTCATGATATAAAGGAATGCATATGACTATAATAAAAAATTATGTTTTCTATTCTTGAATGAATAACTAGCATAACTATCACCATGTCATTATTAGGATTTAATTCGGTGGTATTGATGGAAAAAGATCTCCCTTGATGCCTTGGAGGTTGTTAGTTGCCTCCAAAATCCCTTGTCTTAGGGAAATTGTTTGTAAAGTGCCTTAGTTACTTGCAGTTTTAGCAATAAACAATGCATTGAGGGTCGACCAGAGCATTCCTTTACTCTATCACATCAGTGGGTTTATCATATTTGAAATTATTAGCCAGGTACCCTTCTCTTATACACCTAAAGCATTTCCTTGATCCACTTAAGAGATTTCTTAGGTTATTCTTTTTGAACCTTTGACAAGTGTGATGCCTGAATTTATTTTCACCATTAGATCTATTTACCAGACCATCAAAATTGATCTCTACTATCCACTTCTAATCCCCATGATACCAATGAGATTCACCAATCTTCATCTTGGCTTTGAGGGTACATTAGACAATTTCCTCATAGCTAACAAATTCATGGATTTCCAAGGCTTTTCGTAGGCTAGGATTTAGCCCACCAAAGAAGTGTCCAACCTTGAATTCAAGGGTAACAACAAAACCAGAGGTGTATTGTGAAGGTCTTGTGATGTTTTCCTAACACAATCCAATATATTCGCCGTCATTTTTCTCAAATTCAAGGAAATATCTTTCCATATTGAGATGGAGCGTATAAGGAAAATATTTATCAAAATAAATTTTTTGGAATTCCTTCCACTCCATTTATTCGATCTCTTCATAAAGATTCATATTCTTGATCAATGTACACCACATATCAGCTTCACCCTCCATATGATAATAAACTAGTAGAACATTCTCTTATTCAGAACAATGAAGGATATAAAAGATCTTTTTAGTCGAATTGATCCATTGTTCCATGATTAAGGTATCAAATGAACCATTGAAAGTAGGAGGCCTTTGTCACATGAAGCTCTCAAATACGGGTTTATCACTCTTAGGGGAGGTTGGGCTCTCCTCCTAGTCCAGGTTTCAATTTAGGACATGAGTTAAATGAGAGAGTATCATGAAAAAGTATTCAATTCTCACTCCCATTGGGTTGAGCATATCATTGGTGAAATCCACACACTTCCCTTCACACCAGTTGTTAGTATGATTCCTCTTATTGTTAGCAATTTTCTATAATAAATGGAAAACAAGGGATGAGTATATTAAATAGTTAAACACATAAAATGGAATCTAATGAAATTAAAGTGATAGATTATAAATTAAATTTATTTACTTAACTTATGAATTTATAGGATTAAATATATGTTTTCCATGATCTACTTCCCATCATATATTCTTATAGGAATTTTTTGGTTCCCTTAATAATGGTTAATAATGAGATTAAGAATTTACCAAAGCATATCCCCTATGAATTTCAAAAATGGTGCGCAGTAAGGCATGTTGTCGTGTACCTAGTTACCCTAAGTTAGGCCCAAAACACCTTTTCAGAGTTGTTTCTCCTAGGTACATCTATGCAATAACCACATCCACTTGTAGTATGCAGACATGGATGTATCTTCATGATAAACCACTTACTATATACATATGATAATTTCGGGATGTTTTCTTACACTTAGTATTATCCCTAAGGGGTTTCAACAGGGTTTTGTAATCTTAATACCAAAAGTAATTAAACCTATCCTTTTATACCAAATATAACAACCCTGCTTTTTTATTTCATATTTAGACATGATTTATTACATAAAATTGTACTTGATACATCTCAAGAGATGGAGGCTTCTAGTATCTTTGGGTTATTAGGTACATTACATAACAACTTAAAACATGAAAAATAACATACTTATTTAAAAATTCTTTTACATGAACACAACATTCCATTATACTTAACACTATATGGGATAACCTGAGAACATACATAAGAAAGGGGTGAGCTATAAAGCCCAATAAGGGAATAAAAAAGGCATAACATGAGGAAAACAATACATGTTTGACAATAGGAATTTCAACGGAGAATAAAAGGAACATGAATATAATGGCATGATATATCATGATAAAAATAACATGGAAATGTGCCAACAACATACAACATGATATTATAATGAGTCAAGGATCATTTCACATGGGGGAGCATGAGTCAAGGCTCATTGCACATGGGGAAGCATGAGTCAAATCTCATTTCACATGCAGGATCATGAGTAGAGGCTCATTCTATATAGAGGATCATGAGTCAAGGATCATTGCACATGACATTTCATGATACTAAACATTACCCAATGCATTAGAGCGCTATCTGGGAACATCCTTCATAATCATTTCATTTTCATGCTTAAGTGTGCCACATAGATCATACAACATAGAATCATTAATCATCATAATTTATTACACAATCAAGGAAATGTGGATTGTATACATATATATACACAATCAATAAGTATATGTTCATGTTGGTGAATACCCTTGATAGATAAATGGTTATGGTTTTCACTACAAAATGATTTTGTCATGGAAATCAAGGTCCAATTTCGGCAGCATAACAATGTCATATAGAAATTCATAAAATGGGATGATTAGGTATAAAGAGGTATCTAATCATCTATACATGAAATGGAAAGTATGAGAGATATTTAATAACATATCCCAATATATGAAAAATGAAATTAGAAAACATAATATAAAAGGGATGCTTGATAAAAGAGGTGGGTTGAAGATCTCTTATGGAATTTCCGCATAGTAACAAGTGCACTTAAAGGATAATATGGGGGATTAATGATAGTGAATAGAAGATATCATAATTTATAAATTAAATGGATAGTAAGGGGGAGGTGTGAAAACATACCCCACCATTAGTGATTTAAAATAAAATGGCATAACAAGATAAGGAAACTTGGGTAATGATAAGGAAGGAAAGAACCCTTACTTGACTGTGTGAATGAAAAGGCTTGGGAGGGGCTACTTGAAAGCTTTGGGGAATTTTGGGAGGCCTCTAGGCAGTAGAGGGAAGATTTTATTAATGATAAAAGGAGTTTTAGTTAATATTAATGGGATACTGTGTGGGTTTATATAGGTAAATATGGGGATATATTTATTATCTTGGTTTTGGACACTAAATAATAAAATATTCAAAACAAAAAATCATTCCATGGGTTTTCCATTTGTTTCTACCAAAGGGGGGTGTTTTAAATTTTTTTATAAGACCAAGGTCTGAAATTATTAAAATATTCCTCATGATTATGTGGAGGTGAGTCACACTCTTAAAGGAATTGATTTAAAATCTTAAAAAATATTATGTATCTTGGAGGATTCAGAATGGATTCAAAAAATAAATAAATAAAACTCAAAACCACATTATTTTTAATATAAATCATATATTTGGACTAATATTCCATTTATAATATTTATTACATCATTATTGGGCCATTATGATGTCATAAAACACACAGTATATTTATACGGTATTTAATTTTTACCCAAAAATTTGACTGTCTAAAAAAGTTATTAAACATTAACAATTGTATAATTCAAATGTCCTGATTCCAACAAATAATATTAATTTTATATAAATATTTTTATATATATGTGAATTTTTACTTTTAAAATAAAAACTGACATTCACTGAAAATGACGAGTTTTTTGACAATAACATTTTTTGAACCCTAATAGAAATTATATTTGACTTCTTAAAAATTATATGACAATTTATATTTAATAAAAGTAATTTAATAAAAATATTTTATTAAAAAATTATTTATTTAAAAAATACACTAATTCATCAAAATATTTTTCTTAATTGAATTTGAATATTAACCAAAAATACTATTTGTGCTTTAAAAATAATTTACTAATTAACAATAATAGGAAGAAAATATATTCATTACTCTATACAAAAATATTTTAGATAATATTACTGATAGGTTCATGAAACATATCCCTTTATTACACCAGCATATTTCCTACGAGTAAAGTGCGTGATGGTGGGGCTTTCATGGGGCCTTTCGGTGAAAATGGATTGGGCCAGGATCTCAATGAGATTGAACTTCTCCTGTAAACAGTTTATATCATATTTAAGTTGTTGGATATCATCTTGGGCCTGGTGTAGGGAAAATATATAAAATTATAGATCCCTTGGAAGCTCTGATAAATGGGATTCTTAGGGAACGATCCTACTGGTTGAGGCCATCACTTCTTTTTTCTATTTCAAAAGGATTTGGTAAAACCTTATTTTTATACTAGTCATGTGATCATTGTTTAATGGATATATTATCAATGATAATGATACTTAATGGGAATTTAAATAAAATTGGATATAATTAAACAAAATGAGTTCATGTGTTTTTGATGTCCATAAGAAACTTAATTAAATCCAAAAGGGTAATTTTATTCATAACAGTTTGGTTTGTTATAACTTCCATTTCAAAGATACTCCTCAAACTAGTGAATTAAAATTTCAATTTCAATTTTAAATCCCAAATCCCAACTTTTAAATCAAAACCCCGCCTATAAATTATTTCCTTTAAAAACATTTCCCAAAAACCATTTTCTATTTGAAAATCCACTAAGGATGAATAAAACCATTCCACATCATGACTCAAATTAAACTCCCATAATAGGGAACTAGAGACCATGAATAACCCAGAAACATGGTTTAGTGGACCATTACATAGGAAAGCACCAACCACTGGGAATAGATTGAGTCGTGCACTCAGGATTTATATGGGTCACTACTATATGTAAGCCCACCACACATCACCATCTCATTTCCATTATCATTCAATTTCCACACAAAGACCAAACAAAAGACTCGCATCCTGGAATAACCCTGCAAACTTAAGGATTAGAACGATGAAGATTTCATGGTGCTATTCCCATACATATATTTATATTCATAAAAGTATTAATCTCTAGTCTACATGATGCCACTTATACCATTTTTTCATGAACTAGGTTAGGCTACCATCCAACCTGACATCTAACCTGATCCAAGATAAGGCTCGAGAGGTGTTCTCGGTCCTCCTAGGTTGGATAATAGCACTAGGAATCAAAGCTATCATAGTTGGACTACTTATACCAATAACAAACATGATACAATAACCATAAATATCACACAAAATCACTAATAATAACTAAAAATCAAAATAAAAAACCAGATACAGAATACAACAACAACTAAAGAAATCAGAAAATATAGAAATAAACTAAAACCAAACCACAACTGACATGATATCCACATGACCTCTTGGTCACTACCAACCATAAGAACAACCTACTCCAAAGGTAACCTTAACCAGATTAATGAACCTATAAAATAGATCATGCATACCAATGCCATGTTGCACAAGTAGGGTGTGAGCATAAACATCTTATTAGGTAATAAACACACCTTCTTTACATTACCTTTCCCAAAACATTCCATAAAAACTAGTTTGAAATACATTTAGAAAATAGGGTCTTATCATTTTAAGAACTAAAAAAAACTTTTCCTCTTTGAAATATCACACACAATTGCCTCTTTCAAAAATATATTTCCAATTTAAACCCAAATTTTCCAAAAGAAACCAACCCAGGTGATCCAAGAGCCATGATGGATATAATGGAAATAGTAAAAGCATGTAGAAACTAGAAAAGAAGGAAAATAATGTGCATCAAAATAAAACAGAACATACAGAAAAGATAATTATGGGCATTACCAAAACATATCTAGAAGAAATCATAATAAATACTCAGTTATGACTTGCCTATTGTCATATGGTGTATATCCACAGTCAATAACCAACCTGACTTCTCTAAACTAGCCTCATCAGTGGCATAACCCACATAGCCTCTCAAAAAACCCAGGGGGTAAAAAACCATATAATTAGAGTCAATAGGTAAACATCACTCGACCGCCAAGATGACGCCTATGAATCCCATGCTAATAGTAAATGCAGAATGATGAGGTCCACACATACGTGGCATAAACCAAAAATCTACAGATTACACTATGATTACCTATACCATACTCTAACACCACATATATGATGACCATCTCTTCTAAGGGACTAACATATTGGTGACCATCACACATAAATCCATAGATAAGTTTTAACTAGTCATTCACATCACATGAGTTTCAAAACCAATTTCTAAAATACCTTAAAGTACCAACATACATTACAAATCCAATTCCATTTCCAAACCACATCCAAAGATAGGTTGAAAACATACAACATGCTAAAAAAGTTCCAAATGGGACTTTATGTCAGTTGGTTACCAAATCAAATTACAAGGTTCCAAATGATCAATGATTTAGAACACACAAATTAAAACTACAGTTGAGTCATTTTGAAACCAAGTAACCATTTAGAAATAGGAGAGAAAGAAGAAAATATATGGGGGAGGAGAATTTTGAAAACTCGGTTCAAGGGGAACATTATTTTTGAAATCCATTATGATTCGTGTGCCTATCTATATGTGAACCCTATGCACATGTGGTGTGCCCACATCCAATAGTGCAATTAAAGAATCACCATATTACATGAATTTTCAATCCACAAACTAAAAAGAACCTCGAAAACATTTAAACATAATCATCAACCCACAAAACCACACACCAAACCCAATTCTCAATGAAAAATGAATTACAAAAACATATATAAGTCCAAAAACAATTCAAAACATCAAATTTCATCATTAAAATCCAAATGGAATTTTAGTAAAAACTTTTAATGCATATACATATAGGAATAATTAAGAAAACCCTTTGAAAACCCATTTCCATAAAAATGAAAACAGGTAAAAACAAAAACAATTTACTCTATCATATCACAAGCATGAACATCACATTTTAAAATAATTTACTAAAGCTCAAGCATCAATGAAATATTCTGGAAAGGAAAATAATGGAAATTCCTACCTCAAAAATGTGTGAACACAATGAATCCCTTAGTGGAGGAAGAAAAAATCCCAAGGATAAATACACAAACCCTAACATCAAATAAAACAACCCACATTATCCAACTCTCACTCTAGGTTTTATCCAAAAGGGAACCAAGACAAGAAAACCCAGGAAACTAAGATATGGGGAAGAGAAAAGGAGGAAATTGACCAAAAACCAAAGGAAATTTACCTAGGTACCTAGAGGTAGATTCAATGGAAGAAAGATAGAAAAGTATGAGAGTTAATGGGAGTCCCATAGTGAGCCTAGGTTCATAAAGGGTGGGGAAACCTGAGATAGGTTTAGAACATAAGAAGGGAAAAGTGGGAAATTCAATGTTTTAAGAATCTAGGAAAGTCTTAATGTTTGGCTGCATGGTTTTACAAACCATGCACCAACCATATATACTATATTAGAGAGGAGGTACACCTCGTATGATATAGCTACATGGTTTTGTAAACCACACTCTAACCGTGCAACTCATTTATGTCAAATGAAAGATCCATTCCCACATTTTCTACAATGTTTCCTCTAACAATACGTAAGTCATGAGCTTTGTACCAATCAACAACCAGGAGTTGCATGGGTTTTCTCGGGCCTCCTATAGTTTGGACCAAACCGTGCTTAGTCTATGAAAAGGGCCAAAACCGCACAAAACTCCAAAATACAAATTTTATCATAGAGAACTTGACCCGAACCTCAACCAAAGATCCCACATCAAGAAAATTTAAAAATAAAAGGAAAACCATGGTTGGGGTGTGACACAAGGTGTATAAAAATACCCTTATATATGTAATATCATGAATTTATTCACAATCATGATATTATATTTATTTTTATGTTGTTTATTTTATGGTTCTTATGATTCAATATTACCAAAGTGGTAATGATTTTATGTCAAAATCTCTTCATTTATCAGGATTGTTTATGATTAAGTCTCCAAAGTTTAAATCTCAGGATCTACCTCTCATTAATTCTCATGAATTTTCTTATCATTTGGTTATTCATGATATATTTAAATATTAATACTATTGTCCACTCCTTGGTACATAAAATTATTAAGAAAATGTTTTTAAGAAAATATGACATTATTTCTCTTTTTTCTTGGAATTTTTGTATTATAAAACAATCTTTTCTAAAAATGATATCAATTTTTTTAATTGATGTCTTAAAATAATATTCATGGAATAGGATTTTGAAAAAAAATATGTATAAATAGTTTTTTAATTGATTTTCAAAGCTACCTGTATAAATTTTCAAAGTTCATTTTCAAAGAAAAGTATTTCAAAAAAAATTTATATTTAAAAAGTGTTTTAAATGATTTTCAAAGTTTCCTTTATATGTTTTCCAAATTCATTTTCAAAGAAAATTATTTCAAAAATGTTTTATGTTTAATTTTTTTAAATGATTTTTAATGCTTCTTTTATAAATTTTTAAGGAAATATTCAAAGAAAAATGTTTTAAAAATATTTTATGTTTCAAAATGCATTTTTTAAAGAGGAAATGATATTTTTCTAAAGAAATGTTCTAAATGATCCTTCAAAATTATTTTCCATATAAGATGACATCCTTTGATGTTAATTATGCCTTACTATGGATATGATCCAATGATATAATTCATATTATTTCTTTTATTGGTTTATGTTTTTATGGATTGATGTTTATGAAACCCATTTCTTTTCCATGGGTTATACCATGATAAAATGATTATGAAACCAACCTCTTTTCAAGGGTTATTCTATGATGAAATGATTATGAAACCTATCTCTTTTACACAGGTTATGATATGGTAAAATGTTTATGATACTAATTTCATTTCATGGGTTAAAATATGATGAATGTTTATAATCTTATGGAACACATAAATATGGGTTTCATTATGATATGGTAAGGACCTATATCTCCCTCTAATGCTTTGATTAATGATTTATATATCTCATGAGATAAACATGGATGAAATGTGGAGTGAACCCAATACAATAAGAAATGGCTGGAATGGGGAGTAAACATGGTATATTAGGAGTAAAGGGCTACCACTAAGGATATGGGTGTGTTGCACCCAGGAGGTGCAACTACCTAAAAGAAGGGTACACAAGTGGTCATCCCAAGCTTGAAAGAGGGTACACAAGAGGTCTTACCAAGACCAAAGCAGGTACATGGGTGGTTAGACTAAGCCTAACATGTTATGAATGTCTTGGTGGGTATACTTAACATAATATTTTCTAGGATTATGTGTATTCAATAAAACTATGTTTTATTTCAATTTTATGCTCTCATGGACCATGTTTTTTGATTTAGCGTATGATTCAAGCCTTATAAACTACCAATATTTATGATCTATGAAAGGTTAGGTATGAACTTCATAAGTTATTATCATTATCATGTACCCTAATGGTTATCTTATGCTTTTATATGATCATATATTGATATCTTTTATGTTTACCCTTACTGAGCATTTGATCTCACCCTTTCTTATGATTCCTTCTGTAGGTTGTGAAGAAAGATTTATGTAGGGTATGCCTAAGTGGAGTATTATGTGAGAATATATTTGTGGGAGATGTTGAAGATATTTCTTCAAATTATAAGATTATGTTCCATGTTCCCAAATGAACTAAACAATCATGGTCCTCGATCATGTGTTTGTGTAATGTAATTAATATTTTTCACAAAAGATGTAATATCCTTGTATGAAAAGTTTGGGTCTGTATACTCATTTCATAAAGGTATCTATGTAAAGGAAACACACCTTCCATGTAAAGGTAAACCATTGAGAACATGAACTACATAAATTTCCTCAAGGACTTCACGTAAGGGTAAACCAAAGAATATAAGGCACAGATAAAGGTAAACTAAGGCCTCAAGTTAGGGTAAAACTAGGACTATCACCATGTAAGTATAAAACAGAATTATAAAAATAAAATAAAGTCATGAAAAACCCAAGTAGAGAATTATAATGAAGATATAAATATGGTAAACTCAACAAACAAACAAACCTTAAATTAGATTAATTGGGAAATCAATAAGTACGCTAAATAAACATGGGTAATATATTTATTAAGTGATTCAAACCCCAGAACATTGTGTGCTAACATGACACAACCATTACATTGTTAATGAACCACCATAGATTGTATTTTGTTGAAAAAACACACAATAATTAGTGATGTAAGATCACACCTCAGTAAACTTATTCATGCAGGGAGAATCTCCTAAGTGGTTTTAAAGCCGGTGTTGTAGTAGTTGGATCCGATGTATGTGATGCATTGCACTTAAGTAGTGAAGGTGGTTCCAATATAAAGAGTATCCGTTTGCATAAATGTAATAGGAAAGTCCCATTCACCTTTGGTTTTAATTAAATTCACTGTCAAATTAGTCATTATGTAGAAAACAACTTTTCAAATGACTTCCAGAATGAAAGTTTCCGTTTTTGTATCTCCCCACTCCACTCTTAATTGAGACTCACCTGACAGCTCAATCTTTCCCTCAATGATGAGTGAGAGGATGAAATCCATGGTGTCCTTAATGACCATATTTAGTGAGAGAATCATCTTCCAGGTATGGGTCTTGGTTTCTATATAGAAAAGATTCACATCCATAGTGTTAGGTTAATGACCAAGGATACTCACATAATTCTTAGCAAGAACCATGATATTTTCATCATAAACCCTCGCATTAGGGTTATCATAGTTGATATCGAATATGATCCTTGTCAAAATGAGATCTCCCACAAAAATTTTCACCTCCTCAAAAATGGAGGGGACAACTGCGTTGAAAAAACTCATCTTTCCTTGGTTGTGAGGTGCTTAAAGAAGTTTCAATTACCCATGATGAGAAGGATTATTATTTTGATGTCAACTGAGAAAGGTTGAAATAGGGTGTCCATGTTGCTACTTCCAACATCATTAAAATTATCTTAGATCCAATTTAATGTGTGACTCATGAATCTATCTGTATATATGGACTTTATGCATATGTTTCCATCATCCTACATGAAAATATCAGCAGTCACTGTCGAGTCTTCGATGTCATCAGTTCAAAACTAATGTTATGGGTGTCCTTCAATCCAATAAATCCACGAATATTTTTCGTTGTCCCTTTTGAGTGCCACAAACCTGGAGAGGATGATTGGAAACTCCCAATCCATGATGTTAAAAATTTCATCACCTCGGTGGTCATACCTGTTGTACCTATATGCATAGGGAAATTAATTACATGTTGTTATTTTATTACACACCATGTGTTGATCAGGATAACCTAGCACATGGAGAGCAGATACATGGAATCTAGCTGGAATGTACAATTCTTGTAGTCCAGTTGAGTTAACACGCTGATGCCTCTGGCATGTGACATGGATATACGAAAACTAAGGTATGTGATGTGTTGGTGGATGTACATGATGTGTAGTCTCCCATTAATGAAAAAAATTCAAATTACATTAAATTTAAAAAAGACAGCATTAAAACCTTATTTTATTTATTAGCACACCATTGTGTATTTAAAAATTTAATAATAGATTTAAATAATTTTAAATGCTTAATTAAATCATTATAATTAATATGTCATTATTGGTTCTACTATTTATTTTCCATGAATTACATAAATGATGGGTATCTTTTATTAACATTGGGTGATCATTAAGATGAAAGGGGATTAATTAATTAATTAATGAAAGTGTGTTTATCGAAATAATAAATAATGAATTAAGAAATTAATGCTATTCTGTAAATTTTTCATATTTGTTGTATGTATGATCGATCATGATATTGAACAAGACCTATATATGTGTTGTAATTTATTTAAGTTAATTTATTGCATGATTTTTGAATTATATTATATTAAATTAAATGATAGTTTGTGAGTCATCCCTCCCTCCATTATTACACAGGGCATACATCTAAGGATATTTATGTAATCCACATTATCCAATCCTTTGATTCCCCTCACCTGTATGTGAGTAATAAATATTTGTAATTAATGGATCATCTCAATGCACGTGGATGTGGTTTAGGATGGAACCATAATTATGCCAGCCACGGTGATTCACAGGTGGATAGGTGGAATGCTGTAACTCATGCCAATACTATCAATTGAATTTATTTCCCCTTGGTCAAAGGTTGATTTAATGTATTCTCATTAAATCAACTATCCAATAGAGCTTATGAATCAGGCATTTAATTAAATATTTAGTTTTTATTATGAAATTATTAATTTCATGGATGTAAGTCCGCAATCACATAAATAAATGAATTAATGTAAAGACTAGAAATTAAATAAATGAATTATGCATAATTTTTTTATCCAACATGGTTAATTAATTAACTAATATCCACTTAATATTAACAAGAAATTTAAAGGATAAAAAAAGATAAAATTTATACATAATATATTAAAATACCTTATTAAAATATTAAGTTAGACCAAGACTTCCATTAATTTATTTTGAATGAAACCATAGAACTAAGTGTAGTACATGAAAAAAGTCTGAACACTTACTTTTATTAAGGAGTTCTTATGAGAGTTTTGGGTTGACTTAAAAAAAATTTTATTGACTTTAATAGAAAAAATCTATTCAATAGAAATCTTGAGGCATGTTTTGATGAAATCAAAGTCATGATATCAGGATAGTGGAATCCACTCAATTGATTAAGGAGCCATAAGCATGTAGTTGGAAAGACTGCCTACCTAATTAATTTGTTATGGTTTTAATGTCAAAAGTTTGGATCATTAAGAATAGTAATAGGGATCCTCACCACTATAATGTTAAAGTAACTAGACATTCTGATTTCAATGGTGAGGGATATTGGGACTTGATAAAATAGTGGGAGACTTAATAATAAACAAACATTTAATTTATTATATCTCACTTATTTTTTTAATCAAGAAATGTACTAATAATATTCGATTTTTAATTGTAGAATAAAATGAAAAGTTCATAATCCACACTATCTGTATGATCAATACTGGATAAGGATAACCTCCTAACCAGAGGTAACATCTAGGGGTGGTTTAGATGCCTTTATGTTGTGCTAAAATATAAAAAAAATATTACATGCTAGAATCCTCAATTCCTATTCCACCTGGTAAATAAGTGAGTGATGAAGAGATCCTTATCTCTGAAAAACATGTGAGCAACATGGTAAATGTTCAATTTTTGATGATTTCATCAATTTATTATGAAATAATGAAGTATCAAGAATAAATGGATGCATATAGAAAGCTTGATTACCTCTGTGGTCTTTATCAAGAGAGATCTAGATAGGAACAGTTTGAGATTTCCATGTCTCTCTTTCAGAGAAATCTTAGATAGGGTTCCCCAGATGGGCCTCATGTATTTAATCTCATTGGCTATATTGAGTGCCTATATGTTCTAGGGTTTAAAATCCCTGGAGAATTGGGCACCAAACTCATTTTGGCATGACTCCCTCAAAGCTTCTCAATATTTATTTGTGAATTTTAATATAACCAACACTGAGAAGTCTCTGACAAATCTCTTTACTCTTCTTCTCCAAGTAGATAAGGATACAAATCATGAAATACCTTCTTTCCATATGGTGAAAAAATGGAAAGTTAAAGCGGGGAGCTTTAAAACCAAAGCTTCTTCATGCCATTCCATGAAGTTTAAGATCAAAGGGAATATAAGGGAAACAACTGTTGTTTGTTTCGCATATGGAAATAAGGGGCACTAGAAGAAAAACATCACCTATCCAAATAATAAATGGAAATATTTATGTGCATTTGTTATCAAGTGAAATTTATCTATTTATACAAATTGGGTATTCGATACAGCTTATGGTACTCACGTATGCATTCAAATATTGGAACCAAGTATATTTGGAATGATTAACTGATGAGAGGTAAATATTTGAGCTATCAAAAGAGCTAAACCTTCTACTATGGTAATCGAGGACTACCACATCATGTTTTAAATTAGAATAATATTTGTTTTAAATGTTCGTTATTATGTTTCTTCAGTCACCGAAAACATTATTTTTATATCCAGACTTGATATAAATGGATTTATTTTCATATTTTGGAATAAATGTTAGTTATTTTATAAATATAAAATTTTTATGGTAAGGAAAATTTAAATAATGGACTTTATGTATTCAATTAGATGAACCATGTAATGGAAATCAATAAGGAAGTTACTTCACATAAAGCATACCACATTCAAATTTGGAACCACCGACCTGGTCATGAAAATGAAAAGTGATTAACTAAATTACATCAAGATAGGTATTTAGATTATTTTGATCTAAAAACACTTGGTTTATGTCATTCATGTTTACAAATAAAAATGAACAAATCCTCATTAAGTGGGAAAGGTGAAAGGGATAAAGAGATTATTGAATTAGTTCATACCGATGTGTGTGGACCAATTCCTATTAAAGCAAGGGGTGGGTACTCACAGTTCATAACTAATAATGATGATTTTAGTATATATGGATATATCTATTTAATGAGGTATAAATTGGATTATTTTGATAAATTCAAGTTATAAAAGAATGAAGTTGAGAACCATCTTGGTAAGAAGATTAAGAAAATCTGATCAGACCGTGGTTGAGAATATCTTAATCAATACTTCATTGATTATTTACAAGAGTTCATGATATTATATCAACAAACTCCTCCTTATATGACTCACTGTAATGGTGTAAGAAAAATGACGAACCATACCTTTTTTTCCATGGTGAGATCAATGATGAGTCATGAAAGTCTTCCATTATCCTTTTGGGGATACACATTATAAATAATATCATATGCACTAATCCAAGTGCCAACTAAAGCAAAAGCTTGTATACCATTCCAATTATGGAATGAAAAGAAACGTTTTTGTCTTACTTACATGTGTGGGATTTCAAAGTGTTTTCTAAGGCCTCTTCATGTAAAAATCTTGAACCCTGGAGAAAAAGTGTATATTTATAAGATATGACAAAGAAACAAAGGTATACAACCTATACAATCCTCCAGAAAAAAAGGTTGTGGTTGAAAGACGTCCCCGAAATCTTGATGGGGATCTTATCTCAAAAATAGATATTGGGAGAAAGAATAGACTTTGATGAAGTCCATGATTAAAATACACAAGAGCTTTAAGAGTTAAAAATTCCACAAATCCCCATGGTAATTTTTTTTCTAGGTACACAATTACTTCATAAAAGTACTATAGAGGTTAGAGAACTAGAACAGTATGGTTTTCTTGTCACTGAAGATAGTGACTCATTATTAGTTGATAACAATGATCTTCTACCCTATAAGGAAGTAGTAAGTGGAACATATTCTTCCAAATTACCAGAATATATGATTTATGAAATGGATTCCATGTACTAAAAAGAAGTTTGGATTTTAGTAGACACAAAAATAGATATACATTTGGTTTGTTACACATGGGTATTCAAGAAGAAATTGGAAATGGAAGGATAATTCAGAACCTATAAGGGGTCACTATTTTCAAAAGGGTTTAAACAACATCAAGGCATTGAATATAAGAAACATTTTTCACCCATTTCCATGCTAAAATCCCTTAGAATTCCACTGGCCATTGAGAATTTCCATGATTATAAGATTTAGAAATGGATGTCAAAATAGCTTTCCATAACATGAACCTTCATGTATATGTCCATATGACACAACCCAAAGGGTTTGTGACTCTAAAGGATGCCAACAAGGTATAAAAGTTGAAAAGATACAATTTTGGATTAAGGTAAGAATCCAGGTCATGGAACATTCATTTTGATGAGTCCATAATATAATTTGGTTTCATAAATAATGAATGTGATCCAGGTATCTATAAATGTTTTAGTGGGAGTGAATTTGTTTTCTTAATAGTATATATTAATGAAATATTACTCATTAGAAATGAAATACGTATATTATTGTTTGTGAAGGTATGGTTGAATAAATGAATCTATTGAAGGAATTGTTTGAGGAAACATATATTCTTGGGATGAATATCCGTTGTTATAAATCCAAGAGGTTTTTTGGACAAAGGTAAACTATATAAATTGACAGGATACTGAAGACATTTAATATGGAATAATCCAAGAGGGGATTGTGGTTAGAATCACATGGAATTAATATTTCCAATAAAATGTGTCCTTAGAAACATGAGGAAAGAAACAGAATGGAAAGGATTCTATACAAAACAATAATTAGGTAATTCATGTATTATATACTATGTACTTGGCTTGATGTCTCCTACACATTATGTGTGGTAGGAAGATATCAATAAGATCCAAGTGACTGATAGTGGATGATAATCAAGACTATCCTTAAGTATCTAATGTGCAATAAGGATACGTTCCATGATTATGGAGGTGATGAGGAACTAGTCATGAGAGGATATGTATATGATAGTTTCCAAACTGGTCAAGATGACATGAAGTCACAAACAGAATACATATTCACTTTTAATGGAGGTGTTGTGAGGTGGAAGAGCTTAAAGAAGGCTATGGATAACGATTCTATAGCAGAGTCCGAGTATGTTTCTTCTTTTGAGGAAGCTAAATAAATAGTACGGATGCAAAAATTCATCCATGATGTTGAAATGGTATCTCGTAATAAAGATCCTATCATACTATATTGTAATCATATTACAATGATGGATCTTACAAAAGAGCCAAGGTCACATCAGCAGACAAAGAACATACTTTGGATGTATCATCTCTTGAGGGACTTTTCTTAGAGAGGTGAAGTTACTGTGAGTTTTATTTCCATGGAAGACAACATGGTGGACCCCTTTAATAAAACCTTGACCCATAAGAAACATTATTATCATGTGTGGTCGATCTGTTGAGACCCTAAGCTTGACGTACATGGACATTACATTACTTTTGTGGAATACTTAATACATAACAAAAACAGACACACAAGGACCGTAATAGTTTAGTGTCTTTGGAAACTTGGAGCGTAATCTTCTAATAGTGGTGAAAGATCTTCAACATCTCCCATAAAGATATTCCACTTTTTGTTTCCTGACCTAAAACCTTTCTTTTGATCCTGGTGGAAAATAAAACATAAAAAGGGTGAGCTCAAATGCTCATTAAGGGTAAGCATGGATAAAATAAAACATACAATATACATTGGAACTTAAAAACCTGAACATAATGTTTAAACAATAAAATCTTGAGCAACGACATAAAACATGGAAGTACATAAGGAGTAGATCATAATGGAACATAAACCAAGATAAAATAGCATTGGAATAAAACATGTAATTGTGGCATCCATTAAGCACATGTAATGATTTCCATAGTAGCCAAGGAATTGCTGCCAAGACCATCTTAGTGGACAAAGTCCCATTCTGAATCGAGTTCACTCCTCGTTTCAGTCCTATAACACTGAACCGGATTAACTTACCGTTCAAGCCATGTCTATCTCATGAGATATAAAATCTTTACCCAATGCATTGGAGGGAGATATAGGTCCCACCCATCTCATATTGAAATCATTCTTACATGTGCCACAAAATAAACTTAAAACATTCATCATAACCCAAAGAATAAAATGGGTTTCAGAAACATCATCCCATCACCACATAATCCATATAAAATAAATGGATATCATTTCTTAATAAGAAAATTGAAACCATGTAAATCATAGAGACATTATACATGAAACATACCCATATGAAACTATGTTATGTTAGATGAAAAATGGTTTTGATAAAACACTTGAAATGAATTCTTGAGGAAAATAACCTTTTTTTCTTCAAAATCATTTTCTTTTCACAAAATGTCGTGCAATTTTAAAAGAAATATATTTTGATGAAAATAGTCATGAAATATTTTAGAGGAAGCTTCATGAAAATAATTCTTTATAAAACTGAAAAAATCCTTTCATGCCGTATACATAAAAAAACATTCTTCTCGTACTTTTGTCAGAAAATTCAAAAAAGTACCTCATAATGTAAACAAAAGAAAGATTCCTTACATAACATGTAGTAAAAGTCAAAAAGTCAAAAAAATTGTTTAAAATGACTTTAAAGATACATGAAAACATTTTTATAAAACATGGACATGGAGGATTGAAATAACCCCTGTAAATAATTACGAATAAGCCATCTCGGATAAAAATGAGATTTGCAAAATTTATCCCTTACCTTATGTCCGATATGCTTCGTATGTATCCAAACCTCCTGTATAATGATTTAAATAATGTCATTGACTTATTAGAGAATCATATTAACTGTTATGATATCATATATGGTTCACTTATGACTTTATATTACCCGTTCTTTTGTAAATTCCATGTTAAAGAGTGTTTTGGGTAAAATCGTTTCATTTGTTGTCCGTGTTTTGACTTGTATTTATTCATATGATTACATAGATCATGATTATATAATTCCAGAATATAATTATTTTATATATATAATATATATTCAGAATATACATATATATAATAGATCGATAAATGGAAGGAAATATACCGTCCATGGAGACGGTAGGCCGTACGTACGCATGAACGCTGTTTTCGTTTCCTTATTGAGTTGAATGGAATTAAGTAGATGACATACATATATACATACATCCAGTAGCTTTATAATGTAATATATTTAATTATTATTTCTTATATATACTTTATAATCATTCTTAAATGGTTAACATGGAGAATGAATCTCATCGCGTCGTGGAGACGGTAGTCCGTACGTACGCACGAGCGATGATATCGTTTCCATAATTATTGAATTGAATTGGAGTGGATGATACAATATATCAGAATTAATATGATGTTATAATAACTATTTATAGTTTTTATTTACACCATTATACCCATCCATGTAAGGTGTTGGTGAAAAAACAGATTACACCACGGTGTGAAGACAGTATTCCGTGCGTACGCACGCGCGGTGATTTTGTTTTCCGTAGGATGGATAGAAGGTGAAATGGGGTTGTTTCATATTTATAATAACAAATCAGTATATTAGTTATACTGATGTTATTACTTTATAATGAAACAACTAAAGAAGAAGAAGTTGAAGAAGAAAGAATCTTGGAAGAATCGGGAGAAGAAATTACCACTTCTTCGATATGCCTCTTTGAAACCTCCTCCTAGGGCACTAAGATTGGTCTTAAAAATAGACCAGAACCTCTAGGATGTTTCTAAGGAAGTGGAGAATATAATTTGGCAGGGTTTTTCCAAGCTTTAAGGCTCAAATTGGTGTGTGGAGGAGAGGGAGGAGGTGCCCTTTTATAAGGGAGGAGAGGGGCACCTTTGGAATTCTTAAAAATATTAATTTATAATAAATCTAACCCCACTTAAAAACCTCTAAAAATGACTCATAATCGAATGTTAGATGAGAAAGGGTTGTAATAGCATCAAAAAATAAAATTTAGACATGTTTGGAGCTTATTTTAAACCTTATCATTTGGATTTATCCTTATTTAATCTATTTAAGTTTATTTGTGGTAATAAAATTCTGAATTTTAAATTATGACAAATAATTACTTATTTGTTGTGAAATTTCCATAATCGTTTACTTTATAAAATTATAGACAATATAAATTTAAATTTATAATTTTTAAATATTTTTGTGATTTTTAAACAATTTTATAATATATTATTTTTATAAAAAAACAATAGTGTCAATTTTGACACTATTCATTTATTTGAATTTAAATAAAATATATAAAGAAGATATGTTCGATCAAAAAGCTTTAATAGATTTATATAAGGTCATGTGTATCTATAAAATTAGTGGATCGCATTAAATAGTTCATATAATATTTATTTTATTATTTTTAAAACCATTTATTTGGTTTATCTCTTAATAAAATAATTACTACAACATTTTTGTATAATTATTTAATATACTTATTTGTTGCATAAAAATTTAAAATAAAATCCTATGATGAATATAAATCTATTAACTTTCACAATAATACTTTTACTCGAATTTATCATCTTAAAATCACAATATTTAAATTGTAATATTTATTAAATTATGAAGGTGACAACTTTGGCATCATTTAAAATAAAATAATATAAGTGTCATAATTGATTGTATAAGACTCCAAATGGTCAAATATTCGACCATTAGATGATTATAGTTGACTTTACATGACCAATAAGTTTTGTCTAGTGTTTTGTGCCTTTTATGGTCACTATTAGTTTAATAAAAACTATATTCTTGATTTTTCACTAGATAAATAATTTCTGCAACACTATTGTGTCACAATTAATGAAAATTATTTAATCCCAAAAAATTCTAAATAAATTCTCATGATGTAGATAATTTTGTTAAATTTCTGTAGACTATTAATTTTCGAAGTTTCATGAAGTTTATCACTAACTTAAAATTATTATACTTGTAGTTTTTAAGAGAGTGACATGTTGTCACTTTCATTGGTTTTAATAATAATTAAATTATTTTCATGGACAACAGTCCATTAAATGAATATAATCTGACCCTTAGGTGATATGGGTCGACTTTTAGTCATACAATAAGATTTTTCCACATGCTAGGGTAATTTTATAACATTATATTTACCCTTAATTACCCGATTTACCTTTAACTATGGTAAATAAAATTTACCGTAGTTACTAATCATAATTCCTAAAAATAAAAAGTAGCCTATTAACATAATTTGGACCCACTGATTCCAAATATGGAATCAATTTTTTGAAATTCAATACAAAGAAGTTGCAGAAATTAAATTAAAATTAATCCCATTGTCGAATGAAAACGCGTTTTTGTTTAAAACATTGCAAAAGATTGAATTGATTTAACCTACGAATTCAATGTAAAATCAATGCTAATGAAATAAATTATATTAAATGGTAAAAATATATTCTATTTATACTTTAAAACCATTCAATATTATAATTTATCCATATAAATTATTACGATGAAAAAAGTTGTTTTTCATTAAAATATAGCGTGCTTTTATTATTCATCAAAATATGAAAGTTACCAGAATAATACGAAACATTTATACAAAGTAAATTTTTATTTCTTTATTCCAAAAAAGATTTTTATTTTGTCAAATTTAACTTATAAACATGTCAAAAACTAGATTTAAAGTGGGTGCGCCATCAAAAGGCGGAAAAACTGCATTTTTTGAAAAATACTTATTTTACCCGAAAAATTTATTTTGTTCTTATACCATGTTCTAGAAAATGTTTAAGATGAATAATAAGGTTATAAAATTCAAAATTTAGTTAATACTATTCATAACGATTAGTTCATAATAATATTATAATAATATATCGTTGTTTAGTAAAACCCGGTATTGCATACAACACACGTTATCGAGGAAGGTCGCGATTGCGTGTAATGCAAGCCAAGTCAGGGTTGCGTGTTGTGAAAGAATCCTTTGTTGTTTCGTATAACATAATCCAACCATATTTCATTTATACATTGAATATATATATATACTCAATGTTGCGTAGAATAACTATTATCAAAATTGCGTGTAACACGATCCAAGAATAGTGTTGTGTATACTGCAAGCTAATACGATGTTGCGTATAGAGCAAGGTAATCTTGGTGTAGCATAAAACATAAGAAATTAATGAAATTAAAAGAATATTTTTCATAAAATCTCTTGGAGTTACATTCTACCCCCCTTAAAATGAATTTCCCCCTCGAAATTCGTCGGGGTTATAAATGGTTTACTACTCGAAAGTTTGTTTAATAGAAACCCACATCGTAAAAAGGAATACCAAAACATGGCTTTTAAAAACTAAAGTATGAAATGTAACGGTTACCTAAATTAACTCATCACAGGGTTTCCACGTCGGAGAACATAGGTGAAAATATGGATATGGAAGAAAAATCTTACCATCAAGTTCTGATGGACAGTGGTAGAGAACATGGCTATGAAAAATCCAACAATCACAAAGCTATTTATTTTTGATGATATAAGGTACCAACTGATTAATCAGATTTAAAAGAACTAGGACAAAATTTTTGGTTTTCAAGATCATTTCCCTAAAGTTGATGAATTAAAAGAAATACTTGCATGATTTTGGTACAATCTCACTGTTGTTCATGAATTGAACAATTTACACTTCATCCCTTAAAGAAATGAAGTTGAATTTGTTATTCGTGATGTCATGTGATAGAATGATGGGTCATTCCATCTCTTTCAAACTAAAGGTTAGCAATAGTTATAAGTCCATCTTATGGTTAGATTAATCGTATATGGTTCCAAAAATGAACTTATACTTCATATATCATACCGCTTAATAAAATAAAACTAGTTTCTACTAACCAGGGACTTCCTGTAGGCCAGTGGTAGGCGATAAAGGCCAGTCGCACTTCGGTTGTGGGTTCGATTCCCACAGCCTTGTCCGACACGATGGGCTGTCACCCGTCCAACAGGTTGTCCTTTTTCTAAAACTACATTACTATATCATCCCATCAATAATATCAAAAAAGGATCTATCCTTAAACAATACTAACTTATGTCCAACATAATCCATTCCAATCTTTAGGCTTATCCATAATATTGTAGTCCACTCTCATAATATAGTGAAAACGATTACCAGGGATTTAATACCATCGTTGATCCCCATATATCATAAGATATGTCTTTTTGGTCACATTACAAACATTCAAAGGCCTTAATCATGTATTCTCTTGAAAAATGAAGACCCATTGAACCTTAGTGAAAACATGAATGCAGTTAAAAGTCAACACTTTACACATACCAAAATCCTCAAAATTATATATACTCAAACCATGATATCACTTAGTCCTTATATCAATCATGAGCTCATGAATACAATGAAACATCTCATTATCTTCTTATTCCTTCATTATACGCATATCATCTACTTTACAAAAATATTTGAATAACATTCCATTGTTACTGGTACCATTCAACATATACTTTCAAATACTTTTAGGAAAAACAATAGTTTAACAATCCTTAGATGATTCTTTATTCCATAGTACCATTAACTATACAACATAACTCTCGATAAACATACAATCATTCCATTACCTCATAAAACAACCGACTGAGCTTCAACACTTCTTTTAACTCATATAACATTTGTAGTCTCATCATCATCATCCACATAAATACTACCCATATGACCATGCTGATTCTCTTCATGAGAGTTTCCATTAGGGCATTGGTTTGCATAATGCCCGTACATTCTACATTTAAAACATCTAATCATTGTTGATGTCATTGCAGTACCATTATCCTTGTCCATGGTGTTAACTGAACCTTTTCCTTTGCACTTACTGGATTTGTGTCCTTCTTTTCCACACCTAAAGCATCTTCCAGTTCCTTTGAAACAATATCCCTGATTCCTCTTCCCACATGATTTACATGAGGGAAATTGAACTTTCTTTCCTCTATGATCATCATGAAACTCCATCTTTCTCTTATTATCTGAGTCAGGAAACTTACCAAAGTTGAGATTATTGATCATATTATGAGATTGCTGATTAGGAATAATAATGATTTTTGGACTTCCAGATCCTGTTTCATTTGGTTTCTCATGAAGAAAATCATTCCATTGTCCGTCATATCCTCCATTATCATGAATCTTCCTGTTTCCAGCCATTTTCTAAAACCCAAAAAGGATAGTGTGAGAGGAAAAAATCATGCTAGGGAAAATAACATAGTAAAAGGGGGAGAACCCTCAATATCTAACATCTTAGGTTAAATTCTAAGATTGTTACCATAGTTCTAGGACTATATCCTATACGTATTTTTATCCTTAGGTACATCCCTAGTCATACCTTAGAAATATTTCTAGGGATCTCACTAACGTTTTCGCATCCTATTTTCCAATGGTTGACTAAACCTTTCCTCTGATACCAACTGTAGAGACCCTAAGCTTAACGTACATGGACATTACATTACTTTTGCAGAATACTTAATACATAATAAAAACAGACACACAAGGACCGTAATAGTATAGTGTCTTTGGAAACTTAGAGTGTAATCTTCTAATCGTGGTGAAAGATCTTCAACATCTCCCATAAAGATCTTCCACTTTTTGTTTCCTGACCTAAAACATTTCTTTTGATCCTGGGGGAAAATAAAATATAAAAAGGGTGAGCTCAAATGCTCAGTAAGGGTAAGCATGGATAAAATAAAACACACCATATACATTGGAACTTAAAAACATGAACATAATGTTTAAACATTAAAATCTTGGGCAACGACATAAAACATGGAAGTACATAAGGCATAGATCATAATGGAACATAAACCATGATAAAATAGCATGGGAATAAAACATGTAATTGTGGAATCCATTAAGCACATGTAATGATTTCCATAGTAGCCAAGGAATTGCTGCCAAGACCATCTTAGTGGACAAATTCCCATTCTGAATCGAGTTCACTCCTCGTTTCAGTCCTGTAACACTGAACCAGATTAACTTACCTTTCCAGCCATGTCTATCTCATGAGATATAAAATCTTTACCCAATGCATTGGAGGGAGATATAGGTCCCACCCATCTCATATTGAAATCATTCTTACTTGTGCCACAAAATAAACTTAAAACATTCATCATAACCCAAAGAATAAAATGGGTTTCAGAAACATCATCCCATCAGCACATAATCCATATAAAATGAATGGATATCATTTCTTAATATGAAAATTGAAACCATGTAAATCATAGAGACATTATACTTGAAACATACACATATTAAATAATTTTATCTTAGATGAGAAATGGTTTTGATAAAACACTTGAAATGAATTCTTGAGGAAAATAACCTTTTCTCTTCAAAATTATTTTCTTTTCACAAAATGTTGTGCAATTTTAAAAGAAAGAGATTTTGATGAAAATAGTCATGAAATCTTTTAGAGGAAGCTTCATGAAAATAATTCTTTATAAAACTACAAAAATCCTTTCATGTCGTATACGTAAAAAAACATTCTTCTCGTACTTTTGTCAGAAAAGTCAAAAAAGTACCTCGTAACGTAAACAAAAGAAAGATTCCTTACATAACAAGTAGTAAAAGTCAAAAAGTCAAAAATGGGTAAAAATTACATTAAACATACATGAAAACACTTTTATAAAACATGGACATGGAGGATAGAAATAACCCCTGTAAATACTTACGAATAAGCAGTCTCAGATAAAAATGAGATTTGCAAAATTTATCCCTTACCTTATGTCTGATATGCTTCGTATGTATCTGAACCTCCTGTATAATGATTTAAATAATGTCATAGACTTATTAAAGAATAATATTCATTGTTATGATATCATATATGGTTCACTTTATATTACCCGTTCTTTTGTAAATTTCATGTTAAAGAGTGTTTTGGGTAAAATCGTTTCATTTGTCGTCCGTGTTTTGACTTGTAATTATTCATATGATTACTAAGATCATGATTACATAATTCCAGAATATAAATAATGATCTATATACAATATATATTCAGAATATACATATATATAATAGATCGATAAATGGAAAGAAATACACCGTTCATGGAGACGGTAGGCCGTACGTACACATGAACGCTATTTTTGTTTCCTTATTGAGTTGAATGGAATTAAGTAGATGAAATACATATATACATATATCCAGTAGCTTTATAATGTAATATATTTAATTATTATTGCTTATATATACTTTATAATCATTCTTAAATGGTTAACATGGAGAATGAATCTCATCGCGTCGTGGAGACGGTAGTCCGTACGTACGCATGAGCGATGATATCATTACCATAATTATTGAATTGAATTGGAGTGGATGATACAATATATCAGAATCCGTATGATGTTATAATAACTATTTATAGTTATTCATTACACCATTATACCCATCCATGTAAGGTGTTGGTGGAAAAACAGATTACGCCACAGTGTGGAGACGGTATTCCGTACGTACGCACGCGCAGTGATTTTGTTTTCTGTAGGATGGATAGAAGGTGAAATGGGGTTGTTTCATATTTATAATAACAAATCAGTATATTAGTTATACTGATGTTATTACTTTATAATGAAACAACTAAAGAAGAAGAAGTTGAAGAAGAAAGAAGCTTGAAAGAATCGGGAGAAGAAATTATATCTTCTTCGATACGCCTCTTTGAAACCTCCTCTTAGGGCACTAAGATTGGTCTTTAAAGTAGACCAGAACATCTAGGATGTTTATAAGGAAGTGGATAAGATAATTTGGCACAGGTTGTCCGAGCTTGAAGTTTCAAATTGGTGTGTGGAGGAGAGGGAGGAGGTGCCCTTTTATAAGGGAGGAGAGAGGCACCTTTGGAATTCTTAAAAATATTAATTTATAATAAATCTAACCCCACTTAAAAACCTTCAAAAATAACTCATAATCGAATATTAGATGAGATAGGGTTGTAATAGCATCAACCAATCAAATTTAGACATGTTTGGATCTTATTTTAAACCTTGTCATTTTGATTTATCCTTATTTAATCTATTTAAGTTTATTTGTGGTAATAAAATTCTGAATTTTAAATTATAACAAATAATTACTTATTTGTTGTGAAAATTAAATAATTGTTTACTTTATAAAATTATATACCATATAAATTTCAATTTTTAATTTTTAAATATTTTTGTTATTTTTAAACAATTTTATAATATATTATTTTTATAAAAAAACAATAGTGTCAATTTTGACTATTCATTTATTTGAATTTAAATAAAATATATACAGAAGATATGTTCGGAATAAAAGATTTAATAGATTCAAAAAAGGTCATGTGTATCTATGAAATTAGTGTATCACATTAAATAGTTCATATAATATTTATTTTATTATTTTTAATACCATTTATTTGGTTTATCTCTTAATAAAATAATTACTACAACATTTTAGTATAATTAATTCATATACTGATTTGTTGCATAAAAATTTCAAATAAAATCCTATGATGAAGATAAATCTATTAACTTTCACAATAATACTTTTAATAGAATTTATCATCTTAAAATCACAATATTTAAATTGGTATATTTATTAAATTATGAAGGTGACAACTTTGGAATCATTTAAAATAAAATAATATAAGTGTCATAATTGATTGTATAAGACTCCAAATGGTCAAATATTAGACCATTAGATGATTATAGTTTAAATTTACATGACCAATAAGATTTGGTCAGGGTTTTGTGCCTTTTATGGTCACTATTAGTTTAATAAAAATTATATTCCTGGTTTTTCACTAGATAAATAATTTCTACAACACTATTGTGTCACAATTAATGATAATTATTTAATCCCAAATAATTATAAATAAATTCTCATGATGTAGATAATTTTGTTATATTTCTGTAGACTATTAATTTTTGAAGTTTCATGAAGTTTATCACTAACTTAAAATTATTATACTTATAGTATTTATGAGAGTGACATGTTGTCACTTTCTTTGGTTCTAATAATAATTAAATTATTTTCATGGAAAAAAGTCCATTAAATGAATCTAATCCGACCCTTAGGTGATATGGGTCGACTTTTAGTCATCCAATAAGATTTTTCTTGGTGTTAGGGTAATTTTATAATATTATATTTACCCTTAATTACCCGATTTACCATTAACTATGGTAAATAAAATTTACCGTAGTTACTATTCATAATTCCTAAAAATAAAAAGTAGCCTATTAACATAATTTGGACCCACTGATTTCAAATATGAAATCCATTTTTCAAATTCAATACACAGAAGATGTAGAAATTAAATTAAAATTAATCTTGTTGTCGATTGAAAACGGGTTTTTGTTCAAAACATTGCAAAAGATTGAATTGATTTAACCTACGAATTCAATGTAAAATCAATGCTAATGACAAAAATTATATTAAAAGGTAAAATTATATTCTATTTATACTTTAAAACCATTAAATATTATAATTTAACCATATAAATTATTACGATGAAAAAAGTTGGTTTTCATTAAAATATAGCGTGTTTTTACTATTAATCAAAATATGAAAGTTACCAGAATAATACGAAAAACTTATATAAAGTAAATTTTTATTTCTTGATTCCAAAGAAGAATTTTATTTTGTCAAATTTAACTTATAAACATGTCAAAAACTAGATTTAAAGTTGTTGCACCATCAAAAGGTGGCAAAACTGCATTTTTTTAAAAATACTTATTTTACCCGAAAAATTTATTTTGTTCTTATACCATGTTCTAGAAAATGTTTAAGATGAATAATAATGTTATAAAATTCAAAATTTAGTTAATACTATTCATAATGGCTAGTTCATAATAATATTATAATAATATATCGTTGTTTAGTAAAACCCGGTATTGCGTACAACACACGCTATCGAGGAAGGTCGCGATTGCGTGTAATGCAAGCCAAGTCAGGGTTGCGTGTTGTGAAAGAATCCTTCGTTGTTTCGTATAAATAATCCAACCATATTTCATTTATACATTGAATATATATATATATATATACTCAATGTTGCGTAGAATAACTATTATCAAAATTGTGTGTAACACAATCCAAGAATAGTGTTGTGTATACTGCAAGCTAATACGGTGTTGCGTATAGCGCAACGTAATCCTGGTGTAGCATAATATAGAAGACATTAATGAAATTAAAAGAATATTTTTCATCAAATATCAGGGTGTTACACGATTAGAATGTAGTTTGTAGGAAGTTGGATCTATTCTAAGTCGGAGTTTTAAGGAGCTCGTGTCCTAGGACCAACTATTTTTAATTTGATTATATGTATATTAAATATATTTAATATTAATAAAACTCATTATTATGTATTTTTTTTGTTATTCATGAATCTAATGTAATAATGACCTAGATTATTTGTCAAATTGATAAGGTCCTAACAATTCCCCGCTATGATGAGAACCTTGATGTGAGATGATGAAATTATTAAATAATAATCTATGGATGGATAATTTACTATGATCAGACACATAATACATAGATTTTCATGTCTGATTACTCGTAATTAGGTGAGGCTTCTTCTCATAAATTTCACACATGATAATTTCTAAAGTGAGAGATTATGAGAAATGACCTGCCAATAGGATTTATGCATGTTTTAGTGTCATTAGATATTCCTATCAACGAGTGTGTGTGACGGTACTTATACTTTAAGATTATGATTAATGTATTTTACAACTCATGTACTTAGATGTATTTCATAAACAATGATGATAACAGTTCATGGTGAAGTTGGATGTATTGGGTGTATCACAAGTGACATGTCATTAATGAATAAGTTGAGGAAGGATTTGTACCTTCCATATTTATGGAAGCTAATATCTTAGCCCTTTGATTGGAATAGAACTATCAGATTAAATTCTACAGTCATGGTATAACGATGAGTTTATTTTAGATATTCAAAGAAATACATATTGAGGATATTGGTTGGTGACCCATATGTGAAATATTCTTGATGATATATTGTAATAAAGGGATTATATTACATAGTGATCCTTTGTATGTAGTTGTCAATGTTGTGACATTAATTTCATTCTATTCAGTGCCTTGACCCATTGCTAGATATTAATATTGTACTTTAGACATGCCGCTTAATTCCAATGAGAAAGAAACCTAGAGGGTCACACACTAAGTGATTTCATCGATCTCGATTAAATTCTATTTGAATTTAATTAATGTAATAAATATTATTATCAAGTCCAAGGAATAACTTTATTCAAGTTATATTGATCTCATAAATTAAATAAATATTTATTCATTGTCAAGTGAATAAAATATTTACTTTTTTATTTAATATTTTAATAAATATGTATTTTCTAGATTGTCAATAAAATATTTATTTATGAATAAAATATTTATTCAGTTTTTTCAATAAATAATAGAGGAGTTCAAATGGATGAAGACCAGGTTTGGTGAAAAATATTAATTAAAAAGACCGTTACATAATATTTGTTATTGTTCAAGTTGGTGCATTCTAGAAAATAATAATAATATAATTATTATTTTGTGTCATGGGGTATATTAAAGGTAATATATTTTATTTACTGGTTGATATGAAATTAAATAATATTTTAACTTAAATCCCAACTCTATAAATATACATCTATGTCTATTGTGTATAGGATCTAAAATTGAGAATAGAGAATTTTTGCACACAATGAATTCTATCTCAACTCTTCCTTCTGTATCCCTCTCACGAACGAGAAGCATAAGAGAGGATTCTTCAAGACCAATGAATGAGAGATCAAGAAGGAACAATGCAAGATATTTGACTCACCACAAAATCACCCGAAGATCGAGTGGTGTTACTCAGAGACCATATAAGAATGTGTGGATCACTACTAGAGAGAATCTATCCTTAAATCCTCATAGTGAAGTAAAGGTAATCTGGAAGGGTTTTTTCAGATGATGAAAATTCAACAAAAAATAATGTTCCTAAGTACTAGTATTTATTTCATCAAATATTAAATAAATTAATTATAAATTTAATGTACAAGATTTTTGTTATTTGTTTCTGGAAATGATTATTAATAGAAATTTTAATATATCACCCACCACTACACAATTCCACTATGCTCAAAACCTATAATTTATTAGGACAATGAAACCCATTTGAAAACCCTTGTTGGACAATAAACACTCTCATATTATGTCTCCATAGATTAAATTTTTTGATACCATTGAATTTATCGATATCATACTTACTGTAAGCCATTATCATATGTGAAAAGATCTGATACAAACTAATGAGGGGAAGCTACATGGGTATGCCCTTATTCAACTCCTAAAATCACACAATGATGAAAAAAATTATAGTTCATAAATATTTTATAAATGAAGGAAAACAATCATTGGAAATCGAGAAACCAAGATAGGTGAATAAAGAGTATGGGAAAAGGAGAATATTGGGATTTAACATTATTTAGACTATTTTAGTCCTACTCCGCAAAAAGATAACCCAAATTCCTACCTTTATTAAAGATCAAAAACCAAACATACATGAAAAATGATAAAACATACAAAAAATACAATAAGAATAATAAAACAAAAAAAATCCCATGGAAGACTGAGAAGAATCTCTTACGAAGAGTTAGATTTACTCACTGACTTCCACAAACTGGATTCTCTAGGATGCTCCTACGGTGTTGATAACAAACAAAAAAGATCCTATCAATTAATAAAAACATGTCTCCACTAGAACAAAGCATTATATATGGATTATATATTCAATGGTGAGGGTATTAACCCATATAATAGGGAACAATTCCTCTACATTTAGTCGAACTCCATTGGAATGATATCCCTCTCTCACTCTCTAGAATATAAACAATCCCCTCTCTATAAACCCTCATGTTAGGAGTAGTGTTTATGTGGATGTCCCTACACAATTACTAAGATCCACTAAGGTGTTTTATATGGTTACAAAGTTATTTATAAAAATCATTTTTCTTTAGAAAGCATGGCTTCAAAGATCAAGGTGAATGGTCATAGTTAGAACAGAATAGAATACAAGAAAGAACAATAAAATATAATGTGCTTCGGATCCTTGGGATCCTACATTCATGGAGAGAATACAATCAATCAAGACATTATTAATAACAAAACAAGAACAAGAAATTAAAGAATATGTGAAAGAATGAAAAGGACCATAAAATATAATATATGAGGTTGTCCTTGTTAAACTAAGTGGTTGTGGTAAACCCCATCACATGGAGTTCGCACTATCCACTCCTAGACGGACCCACACACACACATGAAATTTAAATTATATAATAGTTAGTTGAAACAGAAAAAGATGAATCACTTATAGATCCAAATTTCCTTACTTAAATCTAGTTACAAAGAATATGTGAACTCATATGAAACCATGTCATGTTTTAGGATCATCCAGGATAAGTTCCCCATCAATGAAATCACTGAATCTCCACCAGATGTGTTGTCCAATTCTAGAAGATCAGAACTCTGAATCACCAGGGAACAAGAAGCGATGGTCAACACCTCAGCCTTATGCCTTCTTGAAGATCTCCAAAAACATGGTGGTTTTCTTCTCTCCAAATCTCTTAGTGAACTATCCATATGATAAAAATGATCTAATACCGAATTATTATGTGGAGGAAGATGATAAGTGAAATGATGGGGTGTTAGTGAGCATTAGGTGGCAAGCGCAGAAGCGACAGATGAGGTTCATGTGAATAGCTTAGATGAAGAAGGCAGTTCGATTAACCCTGGGTGGTAGCTAAAAAGAACATGTGGAGGTACCACATTGAAGCACAATAGTAGATGCAGATCAACACCATATAGAATAAACAAAAACACCCATAATCATGACCATTAGATCAGGGTCGATCGATAGTCTCAGTTAAATTTACTAATAAGAAAAAAAATGAATAAAAACCGAAATACCACAAATATAATGGAAATAATAAATTGAAAATGCCACATTTGAAAAAACCATACATCTAATGAATGTATAACAAATAGTGTATATCAAAATGACATTTTAATTACGATAGACATGAAAAATTAAACAAATATCCACATTGAAATTTAAATGGTTCATGTTTGAAGATAGTGTTCTCACAACTAATACTATTGAACTCATGAAAGGTTCATAAACAATTGTTAAATTTATAAAGGGGGAAATCCTTAGTCAAGCTCTTAGCAGGGTTCTCCCTGATGTTTATCTTAGTGACACATACAATCCAATATTCAATAATATCCCTAACAAAGTGAAGTATAATGTCTATATGCTTCAATATACCATGGAAAAAATAGTGTTTAGACAAATGTAGAACAAAATGCTATCATAGTGTACAGAAATAGTATAATAAGATAAGGAAAAATTGTAAATAATACATTTAAACCAAATATATTCCTTAATGAATTTAGTCAAAACTATGTATTCAGCCTCTATGGTGGACAAAGAAACTAACGATTTCATGTTATATTTCCTAGAAATCAGACTACCATAATCAAGGGAAAAACAGTAATTGATTTATGAGTGTATATATTAGTCACATAGTCATAGTATACAAATCCTATAATTTCATCATCATAAGTATAATTTTTTCCAAAATGAATTCATAAACCAGAAGACATTGAGACATACCTAAGTAGCCATTTTATAGTGTGTTAGTGTGCCTTCCCAAGTCTTCCCACAAACCTAGTTAGAGTACACACATCAAAAGAAATATCCAATATAGAAAAAATTATTACATACATAAGACTCCTAACAACATTAGCATAAGGTATCTTACTCATAAAATCAATCTTATAGTCAATAATAGGGGACTATCTTAAGGAAAATTTAAAGTGTTGAACATAAGGTATTCCTAATGGTTTAATGTGACAAAAAAGCATCATTTTAAAACCCTTTTAACAAAATAACACTCAGATTGTAAGAAAAACTCTTTCCTTTCTATGAATAATGATTTCCATTCCAAGGATCTCTTTTTTATTTCCCAAATCCTTCATTTTTAAGGTAGAATTCAATTAGGTTTTCATATGGAAAATTAATTTTATATAATTACAATTAACTATCATGTCATCAACATACAAGAGTATGTAAATCATGTCATGATTAATTTATTTATAATAAAAACATGCATCAAATTTTTTTCTATTGAAACCATTTTCAATCATAAAATAATAAAAAAGTTTGTACCATATCCTAGAGGACTACTTCAAACCGTTCCAAGACTTTTCTAAAAGGAAAAATTTATTTAAGTTAAATTTCTTTGAAAACCCTTCATGTGGTCACATATAAATAGTTTTATGTAATTTAATATGAAAAAATTAGTTTTAAAATCTAATTGTTCTATATAGAAATCACATTTAGAAGAAAAATCATGTAAAACATGAATAGATTAATGTTTAACAATTGGGGAAAAAATCTCACCATAGTCCACTCCCTCACGTTGGCGGTACCCATTAACGACTAACATGGATTTAAATTTTATGTTTAATTTCCCATTGTTATCCTATTTCTTCATAAAGATCCATCTACAACCGATAAACTTTTCAGTTTGAGTCATAGTTATAAAATTCCATCCTTTATTTTTTAGAAGGAAATTCATGTCTTCATTCATAGTAGCCAACCACTTTTGGAATTATTTTGATTTTAAAACTTGCTTAAAGGTTTGATGTTCACCATTATACATGTCTTGAGATACACTAAAAACATATGTATCCATGTCAACATGGATGAACTAATCATGGGGTATGATAACCCCTCTCTTAGTCTTGGGTCAATTGGTATCCTCTAAGGTCACCCATTTTTAATTTTGTTTCAGAATCAGAATCAGATTCTGATTCATCCTCTGGTTGTGAGGGGTGAGCAGAAGGTGAAGTTTTAGGTTCAAAAGTACCCCAATAGTAAGGAATAACTTAAACACCCAATGGATTGGGTATACTGGTCTCCTCAGACTCAGTAGTATTCTCCTTTGCAATACTTGACTCTCTATACACAACATCAAAAATGATAATACATTTTTGATAACCTAGTTTTTCTACCCACAATTTATACCCCTTAACACCCACTAGGTAACCAACAAAGGCACACTTCACAACCCTCAGTTTCAGCATATCATTTTGTAAATGTGCATAGGTTGTGGGTCCAAAAACTCTAAGGTGATCAAGACTAGTAGTTTTTTCTATCCAAAGTTCTTTCGGTGTTTTGAAAGAATTAGATGAGGATGCGAATCTATTAATTTGGTACATGTTTGTAGTAACAGCCTCAACCCAAAAGTACACAGGAAAGGAAGAATATGACAAAATACACCTAAAACTATCTAGGATAGTTATATTCATTCTATCAGCTACCCCATTCTATTATGGGGTTTACACAATAGTCATATACCTAAGAAAACCCTCAGAGATACAAAATTCAACAAACTCCATGGACAGATACTCTAAACCATTATCATTTCTAAGAGCTTTCAACTTCTTACTAAATTTTTTTTTTGCACAAGACTTCAAGTTCTTAATGGTTTTAAATGTATTACTCTCATGTTTCAGAATTTATATCCAAACTTTTAGGAAGTATTCATATGTAAAGGTCAAAAATTAATAGCCACCACCATGAGAGGTAGTCCTAGAGGGCCCCCAAAGGTCATATTGTACACACTCTAAAAGTTTTCTAGGTTTACAGGATGACTTAATGAAAATAACCCATTTAGATTCACCATAATTACAATCCTCACATAAAAGAAAACTATTGGGGTTGACATTGGTTAAAAAACCTTGTTCTCAAAGTTCATCTAAACCTTTGTCACAAATGTTCCCTAACCCTCTATGCCATGATGTAGTATTATCAAAGGCTTGAACATCTGAAAAATTAAACTATTTTATGTGAGTCCTACCTTCTAAACCATACATCCCATTATTAAGGTTTCCTTTTATGACAATGAGATATCCATGGGTAATCCAAAGACAACCAGAATCAGATTTGAAGGTATTACCCTTTTGGTCTAGAACAACTTGGGAAATAATGTTTCTTTTATGTTTGGATACCCTCCTAACCTCTTTAAGAGTTTTAACCAACCTATCATGAAGTTCGAAATAAACATAACCTATTCCCATATTTCAAATAAACTTGTTATTTTCTAAGTAGACACTACCTGATTCGACTTCTCTCAATTCAGTGAAAGACTCTCTATTTGGACACATATGGAATGTGAATCTTTAATCAAGAATCCATTACTCACAGGTAAGAAAATCACTAACATTCAACAACACAACAATGTAAAAGTCTTGTTCAATTGATAAATAAAGTTCACTATTATTTTCATTATTGACATTATTTTTATTAATATAGTTACGTTTCATGTGCCCAGGCTGTTTACAATGAAAATATTTGAACACTTCAGTCTCATACTCCCTATTCTTAGATTTAGAACATGTTTTCTTGAATGAATACTCTCTCTAAGGTATTATCTCTTATCAACTATGTCTCTAATATTTAAAACCTCATCTTCATTCTTAACTAGGCCTTTTTTTGGTTTTATTTGGATAACAAAGTAGACTTAACTTCTTCAAGAGCTAAAGAGTCTCTTCCATACATCATCAAATATTTTACAGAAGTATATGATTCATCATAAGAAGTTAAAAGAATTAATTCTTGGACCTGATCCCCTATTTCAACATTTATGTTGGATAAGAATAATATAATTCTATTAAAATCATCAATATGTGACCAGACTACAGTTCCACGGAAAATTTTAAAGTTGTAAAGTCTCATTTTTTATACAACCTTATAACATAAGATTTAGTCATATTCATGGATTTTAACTTGGAATATATACCTGAAGTAGATGACTTAAAGGATACGTCCCTAAGAACCTTATCCCCCAAAGAAAAAAAGATGAGGCTATAAGTTTTCCTAAGAACATTATCAGAAACATGAATAAAAGAAATAGTGGTCTATCCATCGGGGGAAAGAGTGGTCACATTTTTATTGGGAACACTGAGAGCATCAATTAACTCATTGTGATCTAAGAGATCATTCATCTTATTTCTCTATATATTAAAATCATTTTCAATGTAAAAATTTTCTATTTCAAACTTCATCAAAAGCATTGTAAATGCTTCAAAAAGGATCTGATACTAATTGATAGGGGCGGTGTTGATGTGGTTGTCCCTAATAACGACTAAGATCCACTGAGGCATTTTATATGGTTATGAAGTGATTTATAAAAATCATTTTTATTTAGAAAATGTGAGGTTACAGATTTAGGTGAATGCTCTTATTTGTAATAGAAAAGAAAATAATAAATAATTCTTAGATGTAACATATTTTGGATCCTTGGGATCCTACCTGCACAGTGAGAAGAACACCAGGAGAGATGTTCTTATTAGAAAAAAAAGGAATAATATATTATATACTCTGTGAAAGAAATAAAAGTTCCATAGAAGCTATCTAAGGAGGCCATACGTGCTAAACCAGATGGTGGTGATGAACCCTATCATGAGGAGTTAGTACTGTCCACTCTTGGATGAACTCATTCACACAATAAACATTAGAAGGATAAAACAATGGTTTGAAATAGAAGTAGATAAATCACTTATAGATCCATATTTCTTTACCAAATTCTGGTTACGTAGAAGATGTGAACCCAACTGCAACCATGTCACACGCTAGGATCATCCTAAAAAAGCAACCAACAAAAGATTACATCAAATATCCATGAGATGAGTTGTCTAGTTCCATAAGATAAGAACTATGAATCACCTAGGAATTGGGAGAAAATAATAGCACCTAACCTTCTACCTTCTTGAAGATCTCTAGAAAACCATGTAATTTTTTTCTCTCTATAGATGTTGGTGAACTTCCAGAAAAACAAAATGAACCAAAACAGAATACCCTATAGAGGAAGATGAGTAATGAAATCATGGGGGTGTCAGTGAGCATCAAACAACAGGTGCCGAAGTTGAACAATGTGGGCTGTATGGATGACTTAGATGAACAAGGTGGTTCAAATATCCATAAGAAGTAGTTGGGTAGGACACATGGAGGTACCAAGTAAAAGAAGAGACGCGAATCAACACTACATAGATGAAAAACAAATGACCGTAATCATAACCGTTAGATCATGGTTAATTGATGGTCCCTGTTAAACCCGCTAATAATGAAAAACAAATGATGTAGAACTAAAATATTGACAATATAAAGGAAATAATAAATTAAAAATTACACATATGGAATTCCATGTACCCCATGCATGTATAGAAAAGAACATATATTAAAATGACATTTGAATTGAAATATACAGGTATGAAAAAATTAACACTTCAAATGAGTCATTATCTCCCAATCTAGAGATGGTGAGCTGATATATGAAATGGAATAAAGAGTGGTCGCATAATGGAATGAATGGAATGAATTTGAGTGATAATAGACTAGTGAAAATAGTGCAATAGAAAAACAAACCCAACACAACGTGAAATAAAATTTTGTGTCAAGGTTCTATACCCACTACATCAAGGTAACCTATCCACTATGACCAGGTA
This sequence comes from Viscum album, assembly GCA_963277665.1. NCBI lineage: Eukaryota > Viridiplantae > Streptophyta > Magnoliopsida > Santalales > Viscaceae > Viscum > Viscum album. The sequence continues at coordinate 1,075,296,953 of OY728145.1, read as the reverse complement.
ATTTGGTTCAACAACCATTGTGTAAAGGTCAGTCAACCACTAAGTAAAGGTAAAACACCCATTGTGTAATGTGTTGGGATGGATCCCAACATCATAGTGGAAGTAGTGACAAAAAACATCACAAGATTCACCCAATGTCCCTTTATCAATGCACCCATAAGAGTTTTCTCTCAACACACCTGAAGAAATTTTTATCACACTTATTGAATGTACCATCTTGATATACCTATGATCATCACAACTGGGACACGCATTTTGATCTTCGTAACCAAGAGGACTTTTGATGTGTGGCAGCATCGTTATCTCTTATCGTACGTCATCTTTGATGCTTTTAATCATCACCATCGACACATCATTGTTGATATAATCACCGTCTTCACTTTATTATCACCATCCTCGATTTTCCCCAATTACTGTAAATACGAAAATCCCTTCCTAGTTCTCTCTTTCCAGCTACATCATGTCTTATCTCCCTCCAAAATATGATATTGCATCCTCTTATATATATATATATCAATTCCATATATCCAATTATTGCAGTCAACATTAAATTTTCCATCCATTAATATTGAGAATTAACTCTCTATTAATGTTGAGAGAAATCCCTTATTAATGTTGAGATAAATCTATCCATTAATAATTATCTCTCTCTCCAATATTCAAATTTTAAATAAAAAATCCCAATATAAAGTACCATTCAAACATTGACTATATAGATTTCCTCAATAAATTCACGTAAGTGTAAATAAAGGCCTCAAGTTAATGTAAAACTAGCACTATCACCATGTAAGGGTGAAACAAAATGATTAAAATAAAATAAAGGCACGAAAAAAAGTAGTAGATAATTATAATGAAGATATAAATATGATAAAATAACGTAAGAAACAAATTAGAAATTAGTTTCATTTAGAAACCAATAAGTATGATAAATCAACGTAGGAAATATATTTATTTAGTGATTCAAATCACACAACATTACGTGTTAACATAACACAACCATTACAACGTTAACAGTCCCATGAAAGAACCCACACTAGATTATATTTGGTTGGAACATAGAAACTATTGTTTTTTTTTGTTTTTAAAATAAAAATAATATAAATTTTTTTAATGAAAAAATTATGGTTTTTATTTTTTTATGAAAAAAACCTTGTTTTTCTTTTGGGATCTATTTATTTTTTTATTGTGTGCTTTTGGCAATCCTCTTGTGGTGGGGGGGGGGGGTTTATGTTTGTTGGTATGCGCAACTCAGTCTACTAAATGTTGGGACATCTCATCTTATCTTTCTATCCTGGTGATCCACTACTGAAGTGCTATTTTTTCATCGATTACTACTAATCTGACAACTTGCATGTGTACTGTTTGTGTTTTCTCACCTTTAGTGATCCACACTCGCCGCCACCTATGCAATTATCTACAGCCACATGTTCCATGCTTTTCGGCTACCCATTGTACTAGTTTGGATTTCCAATCCTTTCGCTTTATCTCTATCGTACACCTTTTTGCCTTGTCTATTGCACTTTTCAAGACCCGTCCTTACCTATGTTGCACTATTATTACTCTACAGCTCTGTATTTTCCTTCATCGGGTGGTTATTTATCTCCCCAATATTTCTATAGAATCTTTAAGAGAGAAAGGAAGAGATTCGATGCCCCCATATAAATTCCATCACAACCCCTATTCCGGTGATCTCTTCTAGTGAAGAACTGGCCACTTACGAGTCTTGTTTAACATCCAAAACATCAAGAAGTTTTGTCTTCATTTTTTATTTTTTCAATATCTTGTCGGGTTCTTTATGTAGGCCTGGTTTTTTTTGTAATCCTATATTCATTATTTATTATTTGGTTTTGTGCTATATCTACTTATTTTTCTTGATTGGGGTTGGGGTTGGTGTGCGTGAGTATATCTAGTTTGAGGGAGTATGTTACCATCTTTGAGCCTAGATTCATCACTAGCTCTAGAGGGATGAGGTCCCTGTGCTTGGATAATTTATCTGATCCATGTGTGTTTCTCTCGACTTTTCATTCTCTCTTATTGTATGTTGTTTATTTTTGCATAATAATAAATTACCGTGGTGGTGTTATTGAAATCGATTAGGACAAAAAAGGTCTGGACCATGTAAATATGCAAATTATTTATACTATCATGCATTTTCCATTTCTATTTATTTTATCTTTGTTAAAAAAAATTCTTATTCAATGATACATTTTCATTGTACAACTATAACTAAACCTGTCACTAAATTAACAAAAACATAGAAAAAAACAAAATCCTCATTACTGAAAGGTCACACTTTAGTAAACTTATTCATTTATGGATCTTCTCCTGGGTGGTTTCAAAAGTAGTGTTGTAGTAGTTAGTGCCAGTATAAGTTCCACCTTTCACCTTAGTAGTGATGGTGCTGCCAATATAAAGATTATTCTTATGAATGAACATAAAATGAACATCACACATACCTTTGGTTGCAATTATATTGACCATAACCTTATTTATTGCGGGGAAAACAACTTTTGAACCGCTTCCAGAATAGCAGTCGTCGTTTTGGTCTCCCCCACTCCACTCTCGATCGAACCTCACTTGATTGCCCAATACTCCCCTCAAAAATGAATGGTGGTCTGAAATCCAAGGTCACCTTCATGCCCCACTTTAGTGAGAGCATCATATTTTAGGTACTGGTCTTGGATTCTATATAGGAATGATTCAAGCCCATAGTTCTGGTTTGATGACCAAGGTTACTCATGGAATTCTTTGAAAGAACCACCACATTTTTCTCGTAAAACATCTCTTTAGGGATTTCATACTTAACATAGAATTTTCTCTTTTTCAAAACGGGATATTCAAGGAAATCCACTCCTCCTTGGTAATGAAGAGGATGGATGCATTGAGGCAACTCGTCTTTCCTTTTTGGTCATCCAGAACTTCCAAAAGTTGGCAAAACCATGTACAAACTGTGTGCAAGGTTCTGCTAATTAGGGTAAATCACATAGTTAGGCACAAAGTTTGACTAACTGTATGAAAAATGTGTGAAAGATCACTGTCCCAAATTGAAGATGACCCACACGGCTGTGCGCCTTGGGTCGCATAGTTTCATACAATCAGTGCGACCTATCCCATTTCCTCCTTTTCATTGATTTGGGATCCAAACGAGCCCTGAACGCACCAAAACCCACTTTAAACTCTTAAGAAACAATATTATTCCATTTTAAGGAATTTTAAAAAAATTTAAATTTTATGTACCTTTAGATAAATCCAATAAATTACAACCTCCCCTTATTAAGACAACTCATCCCCAAGTTTCCCTTCTAATTGTGGCAGAACATCATCTAAGAAGTGTTCCATCCATTGTGTATGCACATCGTCCTCCCACTCCCTGGTCTCATCCTGGACAAATCTATGCTCCCATAGCACTCAGACCGAGGGAACTGACCTACCTTGGATTTCCTTTATGCTACAATTAGCGATACGAATTGGATGCTCCTCGAAGGATGCATCCGTATCCAGATCAATATTATCAGGTTTAAATGAATGAGATAGACATGTATGATAATGTAGAAACATAGATACATGGAAGACATTGTGCACGGAATGATACCTCTACGGTAACATCAATCGATAGTACACTGGCCCAACTCACTCCACTAGCTAGAAATTCCCAACATACCGCGGTGATAACTTTCCCTGTCCCCTTATTCGCCTCTGACCCAAATGATGTGGTATATGTAGAATGACCTGATGTCCCACTTTGAACTTTAGAGGTCTGCTGTAACGCCTTGACCCCAAAAAATCAGAGTCGATGCATTAATTTAATATATTGGCATGATTCAATGAAATAAAATCCGGAAGGACCAATTAGTTTAACAATCATGGAAAATTATATTACCAACATGATACCCATTGTACATTTGGAAAGATTGAAAATACAACATGATACATAATAAAATAAAATAAACTACATCCTTGATATCTCATTCAAGGTTTTCATCTTGATAAACTGGGGAAAGGAAACATAATATGGGTGAGCTCAAATACTCAGTAAGTGTTACACGAAGCAATAAAATAGAATTAAATTCAATAAGTAATAGATATTATGGAATGGTAAATAATCTAAAAAACACAAACCATTAACAAGATGAGAATGAAAATGAATCCATAGATTTTGTCAAAGTGAAAATCTCATTGAAAGTAATAAATTAGTACTGAATGAAAAAATGATTATTTAGTTGATGTCATTTATCTAGAACATGAACCATTATACCATCAATATGGTTTAAGTCTGTTGGTATAAATCTATTTGATTTTCTTAGTAAACAAACACAAAGGGTTTTCTGCCAACTGTTTGTCTCATGAGACTTATCGATGCATCGAGGGGCTATAGCAGGCCCCAATCATCACTAAAAGTCCAAATAATTGTTCATACATATATTTAATTCCTTAAAAATTTGCCTTATAAATATCCTTATTTATTATATTATATAGATTCATCAATATTTTCCCAACTAAAACAACATTCAAAATAAACACCGTATATAAAATGGTATACATATAAGACAATAATCATATATATGATACAAGAATATGGATATTTAATAGAAATATAATTTCAAATGAAAATTGGTCTCAAATGGGAAGTAGATACACCACATAAGAATTATTAGGTGCACAATACCAATTAAGTCTCAATGAAATGGAGATTGAGACAAAGTCCCTTACCACATTGTAATCAATCGTATTGTATGAACAAAAATTAATAATTATCAAATTAATCATTTAATTCCATGAATATAAATATAATCATGATATTATATATCAAATGGTATTATATATACATCACATACAAGAAATAAGTGGCGAACAATGGAAATATCATGGAAATAAAAGTGAGATGAGAAACCCCTTACCTTAAGTCTGAATGTATTGTACACTTGATCTTAATTTTCTAAATAATCAAATTAGATTCATTAATTAAGAATTAAATAACTTTATCTATATGTAACTGATTTATTATATCTTCATTAATTTCATTTATGGACTTCTAGATGGGTTAATAGACTCAATTTCATCATTTGGGAGTGCATGTTTTGTTAGTTTTCATGACCGGGTTGCTTGAACTAGAGTATGGAAGTTCGTGTAAAATGGAAATTGAAATTGAAATATTGAATTGAATTTATGAGTTATTAATGATAATGCAAAAGTTTAAATGGTAATATAAGTCATTTGGTTATTTTAAGAGAGGATGAATCATCATATACAATTTTAACAATAAATTCTTGGATTATTTTTATGGTTTTTAATCAACACGAACTTATTTTATTTTATAATTAAATACCATGAGTAAAAAATGATAAAAAAAAATAAATAGGATATATTGAAAATATTATGATCTGGTTCAACCATAAAAATTGTTTTATGGCCATAATCGAAGTCTGTAATAGAAATTAAAAACCTGTAGTCCTTGAATGTGATAAATTAACACATTTCGGACGGTGTTTTTATTTTTAGTATAAGAGGAGAGGGAAAGATAAATGATGATGAAATACTCCATTAGCATGATAAAATTCTACTAAATGTAATTTAATGGAATTATAATAGAATTTGGATGGGGGGAGGTGAGGATGGAGAAACAAAAGAATGGAACTTTCAAAAGAAGTTGAAAGAAAAAGGAAGAGAGGTTTACCTCTTGAGTACTGCCCCTTGAGAATCTCATTAAGGCCATTGTTTTTTGCACTTGGTGCTAAAATAAGTTCTTGAATGTTTGGGGAGGGATTGGGAAGAGTAATTGGTATAACATAGTCAGGGATAAATGATATAGAGGTGTGATAGGAAGAGGGGGTGAGGGGTGGTTTATATAGTGGAGGAGAGGAGGGTTTTGCATTATATTCATCATTAGTTTATTATTTTTCGTCAAGACTATGAATAGTCTTTATTCTTGTTACTAAAAATAGTAATAATTGCATGTTAGTTCGATATAATTGGATTACATCAGCACCACATCTCATTTATGACACAATAATTCAAGTGTTTAGCTTATTTTGTAAATTATCATATTTCACTATTCACTCAAAATTCAAGTATTTCAAAAAAATCCCAAAAACTCACCCTAACCATTATTCAACATGTATAATCTGAAAATGAACTCTATTTTTTGAAAGTAATTTTACAAATATGAGTAATTTAATTTTTAAATAAAATCATCATTTACTCGAAAAATACCATTTTAATATTATAAATGATTTTATGACACTTTCAAAAATTAACTAGGGCCACATAAAATAATAATATAATATTTGAAAAAAAATATTGATTCATGAATTAATTTCATGAAAATTAATTATCTTTCAAATCATTTTATTATTTATAAAATTTCAATTAAGTATTTATTACACACAAAAATGAAAACAGTTAATTATCATTGATTAAAAATATTCACCTTCATTTATAAGGTGCCTAAATTTTATTTATACACTCATGGGTAAAGTTAATTTTCAATTGGATGTTTTACTATTCATAAGGGTCATATTACTATTCATAATGGTAGGTTACTATTTATAAGGGTAGGTTACTATTCAACAAAAATTAAGTTGATCCTATCGGACTCTAAATATCATATTGATCACAACCGTGTATGTTTGTTTTTCAAAATTCAAATCACAGAAGTGGTAAAATTAAGATTAATGGATCATTTATAAAAAAGAGTTTGTTTCATAGAGACTTAGTGTTATGGGTATTGTGAGGTATCTAATGAATTGAAATTATTTAAAAAGGGAATACCATTAAATATTGGGGTGTTATATTCTTCCCTCCATCAAAAATTTTGTCCTTGAAAATTTTCCTTTATATTGATCCCTAAAAAGATGTGGGTGATTCTTATTCATAACATATTCTGGTTCCCAAGTTGCTTCCTTCATTTTATGGTTTCTCCAGAGGATGTTTACCTATCGAGTTATTCGATTTCTCAATACTTTCTCCCTTTTGTCCAGAATCTTGATAGTCTCTTCATAGTATGAAAAATCATGTTCCAGATCTGTTTCATTATATGTGAGTACTTGAATTGGGTCTGGAATGTATTTCTTTAACAATGACAGATAAAACACATCATGAACTTTAAGAGACTTGGTGGCATTTATAAATGGTAATATACAACTCCAATTATTTCTAGAATTTCAAATGGTCTAATGTACCTAGGGATTAGTTTCCCTTTCTTACTAAACCTTAATACACCCTTCCATGTATATATTTTTAGAAAGACAAGATCTACCACTTGGAATTCCGAATCCTTTCTTCGGTTGCAGCATAAATATTTTTCCAACTTTGGTCTACTTTAATATGGGAATGAATTGTCTTTACCTTTGTTATTGACTCTTTAATATGTTATGGGCCTATATTTTTACTCTCACAAGATTTTTCCCAACAAGTTGATGTTCAAAATCTTATTCCATATAATGCTTTATATAGAGCCATTTGAATACTATAATGGAAACTATTACTATAGGAAAATTACACCGAAGGGAAGTACTGATCCCACATACCTTGAAAGCCAAGTGAGCATGATCTTAACATTTCTTCCAAAGATTAAATTTTCCTTTCAGACTAACCATCAGTTTGAGGATGATAAGAAGTACTCATACGAAGCTCAATATCCAAATCCTTATGAAGAATATTCTAGAATTTTGATGTAAATTGGGGATCTAGATCAGACACAATCGATAATGGTGAACCATGAACTATTACCACTTCATTAATATTGAGTCTTTCTAGGCGCTGAAGTGGTAAATCTTCTCTTATGGAAAGAAAATGTGCCGATTTTATAAGACGATAAAAAATTACCCATATTGCATCATTCCTTCTTGGAGTCCTCAGCAGTCCTTTGAAAAATTCTATCGTAATATCATCCCATTTCGACACAGGTATAGGAAGAGGTTGTATGACTCATTTAGGGTGTTGTCTTTCAGCCTTCACCTATTGATAAAATAGGCATCTTGACACATAGTCCCCAACTTCTCTCTTTATATTATCTCAACAAAAATGTTCCTTTATATCTCTATACGTCTTGGTGTTTTCAGGGTGTATAGAGAATTTTGAGCTATTAGAATCATCTAATAGTTCCCTTTTTATCTCAGGTATTGAAAAAACACATAACCTTTTTCTATAATTTAAAACTCCATCAATACAAAAAGTCTGCCAATTTTCCATCCTTAACGACTTTAATTTTTTTATGGTTCTCATCATCAAATTGAGATCTTTTTATCTTCTCCAATATAGATGGTTTATTAATCATTTGAAAAATGAATGATGTTTCCTCTTCGTTAACAATTCCCATATCCATATTTAATATATCCATGAACATATGATCTCTTTAAATCCTCATTTGGATCAGAATTCCACAATCTTTCCTTCTTAATGCATATGCTACCTTATTTTCCAATCCTAGGTGGTAGTTTATCAAAAAATAATAATCTTTAAGTAACTACAGCCATATTCTTTGACTCATGTTGAGTTATTTTAGTGTAAAAATGCATTTAAAACTCTTATGATCCATATATATCTCAAATATTTCATTGTAGAGATATTATCTCCATATTTTCATAGAAAAGGTTACGAATTCTAACTCAAGATCTTGAGTTGGATAATTTTTTTCATGAGTCTTCAACTGCCTTGATACATAAGTATTAACGTTATCATTTTTCATAAGGATACAACCCATTACATTCTTTGATGCATCATTGAATATCAAAAATACATCATTTCCAGAGGGAAGAGTCAAAATTCGAGCATTGACCAATCTTCTTTTCAATTATTCAAAAAATTCTGTGCATTGTTTTGTCCATGTGAACATAACCCCTTTATGTGTGATCTTAGTTAGCAGGTTAGTCCATTGTGAAAACTTCTCTATGAAACACCAATAGTAACCTGCTATGCCAATAAAACTACATACCTTGGGTATGTTCATTAGTGTAGGCCATTCTTGGATTGCCTTTGTCTTCATAGGATCAACAGATATTCCATCCTTAGAGAATATATAACCAAGAAAATAAACTATCTGAAACCATAATTCACACTTACTAAACTTCTCATATAACTCTTTTCTTTTAAGAGTCTCTAAAACAACCCATAAGTGGTTCACATGGTCCTCATAGATTTTGGAATATATCAAGATATCATCAATAAATACCATGATAAAATCATCAAGATATTCCATGAAAACTATGTTCATTAGATCCATGAAAACAGAGGGTTCATTAGTCTATCCAAAAGGAATTACTATAAACTCATAATGCCCATTCCCGGTTCGAAATGCTGTATTTAGAATATATTCATTCCTAACTCACAACTAATGATATCCCAACCAAAGGTAAATATTAAAAAAATATTGAGCTTCAAAAAGTTGACAAAATAAATCATCAATGCATTGTTGGGGATACTTATTCTTTGTTGTAATAACATTGATTTCTCTCTAGTCAATGCATATCCTGTGGATCCATCTTTATTCTTGACGAAGAGAACATGGCACCCCATGGAGAAACACTAAGGAAAATAAATCCATTTTTATTCAATTACCATATTTTTTTCTTTAGATCCACTAATTCCATAGTGGCCATTCTATAGGGATTCTTTGATATAGGTCTTGCACCAGGAATTAAATCAATAAATAACAAAACTTCCTTCTCTGGAGTATGTCTAGGTAAATACTCTAAAAATACATTAATGTACTCTTACACAATAGTTACATCCTCAAGATGAATCTTTCTTCCATTACACATATATATTTCATTCTATTCCTCCATATTAATTTCATTTAGTATAGATAATAGGGATGGATCTATATAAGAATCATATGGAAATGTTTCTTCTGTAAAGATAATAGATTCTACATCATTCTCAAAAATTGAAACCTCCTTCATCCTGCAATACATTAGTGCATCATAATTAAAAATCCAATTCATATAAGAAATTATATCAAAGTCAATAATAGGTATTATGATAAGGTCAGCAACTAAAGTACATTTATGTGTCACAAAGAGGACTGAATGACACATCTTTGTTGTGATAATACTTCTCTTAACATTTTTGACTGAAAAATCCTTTATTAAATCAAAAGGGAAATGTAGAAGTTTTCTTGGAAAACTGGGAAGATATAAAAGAATAAAATGGTACATAATAAAATAGGGATTTGTCTAAGTTTAAGGAAACAATTAATGTACATACCACCACACCATTAGGAATTTCAACATCAGTAGTTGTGATTGCATAAGCTTGGCCTTGATCACTTTGACTTTTCTGAGGAAGGATTCCTTGACACTTAGGATACTCATTTTCATAGTGTCCCATCTCTCTAAAATAATAGAATTTAACATCATTGACTTGTTTATTATTCTGTCATTTAGTTGATCTATAACCCCTTTATCCACACTTATAGAAAACTCCCATGCCTTTCAAGAATTTCCTAGGATAATTCTTTCCACAGTTCTCACATAATGGAAATAGCTTTATTCCCTTCTTATTATTTAGTGATTCACAATTTTCCATGATTGTCGAATACCTCTTCTTATCTTAATTTCCCTCGAACAAACTTGATCTAGGAAATTCCTTATCTATTTTGAGGGCACTTAATACAATTTCATCATATGATGAAAATGTTTTTGAAGCTAGTTCTCTTCAATGATTTGGATTAACACCTTCAAAGAAATGATCAATCTTGTATTCTAAGTCATGTACATAATCTATGGAAAACTTGGCTAGTCTTATAAAGGTATCCACATACTCTACAACACTATCTTCTTCCATATTCTTTAATCTAAGGAATTTTCTCTTCATTTCAGTTCGTTGCTCACGAGGGAAGATTTTGTCAAAGAATATTTCCTTAAAAGTTCTCCAATCTATCTTTTCTATTTCATATATTTCAATAGTATTTTGGATCAATGACCTCCATTGATCAATATCTCCCTTGAGACAATATAATTCCAATACTAACTTTTCATTATCATTGCATGTCAAGGGTAAAAATATCTTTTCAAGGGACTTGATCCACTTATTAGATACCACTTGATTAGTAGTACCACTAAAATATGGGGGATTCTACCAAATGAAACAATCCAACATAGGTGTATTATGGTTATTCATCACAACCTGAGTAAGTTGTCCAAAAATAATCATGATCTGCTTAGCTCCAACACTAACTGTGTTTAATTTCTAAATGGAGAAATCCTTACATTGTCATTGGGTGTTGATTACCTTTATTCCATTAAGATCCATCACTAAATAATATAATACACTAAATTAGGTTATGAATCATAATGTATAATTTTATAACTTTCAAAATACTTAACATAAACTTCAAATTTATGCATAACTAATATCATAACTGTAAACATGGTTTCATTGAGGGAATATGTAAACCCTTTATATTGGTTTTTATAGAAAAACATGAATTATACTATGCATATACATTGGGAGTGAAAAAAAGTGTGCAATATGGCCCGTTGTTGTGTACTAGATTACCCCAAGTCAGGCTCAAAACATGTTGTCTGAGTTGTTACTCCTAGGTACATCTATTCCAGAACCAAATCCACACATAGTATCCAGACATGGATATATTTCTAGGAAGACCCACATAATATATACTTTACAAAAATTATTGGATGTCCTTCTATGATTATCCTCTAAGTATAACTTAGGGTTATGTCCATTAAACTATGTTCCCTAAATCTAGTGTCCAAGGTTGCTGCTAAACATCCGTTAATACCAACTATAACGGCCCGACCCTAGAAAACTAGAGCCGATGCATTAACTTATTATATTGGCATGATTACGAGAAATAAAATCCTGAATGACCAATTAGTTTAGTATCCTTGGAAGACTGAATTACATACATGGAACCCATATTACATTTGCAAATATAGAAAATACAACTGTTAAATAATAAACTGATATAAACTGCATCCTTGAAATATCATTCAAGGTTTTCTTCTTCATAACTTGGGGAAAGGAAACATAATAAGGGTGAGATAAAATGATCTGTGATGGTTACATGAAGAAATAAAATAGAATTAAAATTAATAAGGCATAAATATTATGGAAAGGTAAATAATTTGTAAAACACAAGACATTAATAATAAGAGAATGTAAATGCATCCGTAGATTTTTTCATAGTGAAAATCTCATGGAAAGTAATAAATGAGAAACAAATGAAAAAGATGCTTATCTAGTGGATGTCATGTATCAGTTACATTAACCATTATACCATCTATATGGTTTAAGTTTGTGGGTAGAAACCCATTTGATTCTGTTTAGAAACAAACATGAAGGGTTTTCCACCAACTGTTTTGTCTCATGAGACCTGTCGATGCATTGAGGGGCTATAGCAAGTCATTTATGTCATTGAAATTTCAAATCATTCTTCATACATATATTTAATTCTAGAAAAATATGCCTTATAAATATCCATATTGATTTGAGAATACCGATTCATCAATATTTTCCTAGCTAAAACATCATTCAAAATAAACAATTAATGTACAATGGTATACAGATAAGACAATAATATTATCCATGATACAAGAATGTGGATATTTAGTATGAATATAATTTTAAAATAAAATTTGTATCAGATGGGCAGTAGATACACCACATGATAATTATTAGGTGCACCATACCAAGTAATTCTCAACAAAATAGAAATTGAGAGAAAGCCCCTTACCACATTATAATCAATTATATCGTATGAAGAAAAATAATCGTCAAATGAAACATTTAATTCCATGAATATAAATAAAATCATGGTATTATATATCAATTGTAATTATAAATACATCACATACTAGAAATAAGTGGCAAATAATGGAAATCTCATTGAAAAAAAGTGAGATGAGAAACCGCTTTCTTTAAGTCAGAATGTATTGTGCACTTGATCATAATGTCATGAATAATCAAATTGGATTCATTAATTATGAAATCAAGAACCTTATCTAAATTTAATAAATTTATTATATCTTCCTTAAATTCATTTATAGCCTTTTATGTGGGTTAAGATATTAAATTTCATTAATTGGGAGTACACATCTTCTTAGTTTTCATGATCAGTTTTCTTGTATAAGAGTATGGAAGTTTGTGTAAAATGGATATTGAAATTGAAACATGAATTGAATTTATGGGTTATTAATTATAATCTATAATTTTAAATGATCATATAAATACTTTGGTTATTTTTGGAGTGGATGATTTATTATATTAAATTTTAATGCTAAATGCTTGGATTATTTCGATGGTTCTTCAATCACCACAATGTTATTTTATTTTATAATTAAATACCATGCGTAAAAAATTATTACAAAACAATAAATAGGATATATTAAATATTTTATGATATTTTCAACAATAAAAATTGTTCCATGACAATAATTGAAGTCAGTAATAGAAATTGAAAACCTGTCGTCCTTGAATGTGATAAATTAACAACTTTCAGACGATGTTTTCATTTTTATTATAAGAGAAGAGGGAAAGAGAGATGATGATGAAATAATCCATTTTCCTGATAAAATTCAAGGAAATGTAATTTAATGGAATTAAAATATAATTTGGATGAGGGGTGGAGAGGATAGAGAAATAAAATAATGGAACTTGGAAAAGAAGTTGAAAGAAAAAGGAAGAGAGGTTTACCTCTTGAGCACTCCTCCTTGAGAATCTCATTAAGGCCAATTTTTTTGCCTTTTGGTGAGACCAGAAGGTCTTGAATGTGGGGGAGGGCTTGGGAAGAGTAATTGGTAGAACTTAGTCATTGATAAAATCAATAGAAGTGTTACAGGAAGAGGGGGTGAGGGGTGGTTTATATAGTGAAGGAGGGGAGGGTGTTTGCATTATTTTAATCATTAGTTTATTATTTTTTCTCAATACTATGAATAGTATTGATTATTATGCCTAAAAATAGTAATAAGTGAGTGTGAGTTTGAGATAATGGGATTAAATTATCACCACATTAGATATATGACACAATAATTCAAGTGTTTAGCTTTTTTTGTAAATTATCGTATTTCACTATTCACTCAAAATTCAAGTATTTCAGAAAAATCCAAAAAATTCACCATAACCATAGTTAGGCATGTATAATAAAAAAATGATCTCTATTTTCTGAAAATAATTTTCCAAATATAAGAAATTTATTTTTTAATTATAATCATCATTTACTCGAAAAATACCAATTTTAATATTATAACTGGTTTTAAGACACTTTGAAAAATTAACTAGGGTCTCATGAAATTATCTTATAATATTAGGAAAAATATATTGATTCATGAATAAACTTTATGATAATAAATTTTCTTTCAAATGATTTTATTATTTATAAAATTTCAATGAAATATTTATTACACAAAAAAATTAAAACACTTAATTATTACTGTTTAAAAATATTCACCTTCATTTATATGGTGCCTAAATTTTATTTATACACTCATGGGTGATGTTAATTTTTAATTAGATGATTTAATATTCATAAGGGTTATATTACTATTCATAATGGTAGATTACTCTTCATAAGGGAAGGGTACTATTAAAAAAAAAATAAGTTGATCCTATCAGACTGTAAATATAATACTGATCGCAACTGGGTATGTCCAATTTTCAAAATTCCAATCATAGAAGTGGTAAAATTAAGATTAATGGATCAGTTATAAAAAAGTGTTTATTTCCTAGAGACTCAGTGTTATGTGTATTGTGAGCTATCTAATGAGTTTAAATTATTTAAGAAGGGCATGCCATTAAATATTGGGGTGTTATATTATTCCTTCCTTCATAAAATTTTTCATTGAAAATTTTCGTGTATATTGCTCCCGAAAAAGATGTGGGTGATTCTTATTCATAACATCTTCTAGTTCCCACGTTGCTTCCTCCATTGTATGGTTTCTTCAGAGGACCTTTACCAGTCGAGTTATTTGATTTCTCAATACATTCTCCCTTCTGTCAAGAATCTCGATAGTCTCTTCACAGTATGAAAAATCATGTTCCAGCTTTGTTTTATTATATGTGAGTACTTTCATTCGGTCTAGCATGTATTTCTTTAAAAAAAATTGATGGAACACATCCTGAACATTAAAAGACTTGGCAGAATTACTAAATGGTTATCTAAAACCCTGATTCTCTCCATAATTTCAAATGGTCTGACATACATGGGTCTTAGTTTCCCTTTCTTACTGAACCTTAAGACACCCTTCCATGTATATATTTCTAGAAAGACATGATCGTCCACTTGAAATTCCAAAACCTTTCTCTGGTTGCATCCTAACACTTTTTCCTAATTTTTTCTTCTTTAATATGGGCATGAATTGGCTTTACCTTTGTCATTGTCTCTTTAATAAGTTCTGGACCTATAAGTTTCCTCTCCCCAACTTTTCCCCAACAAGTTGATGTTCAAAATCTCTTTCCATATAATGCTTTATATGGAGCCATTTGAATACTAGAATGGAAACTCTTATTGTAGGGAAATTCCACCAAAGGTAAGTACTGATCCCACATAACTTGAAAGTCAATTTAGAATGATATTAACATGTCTTCCAAAGTTTGAATAGTTCTTTCATACTATCCATCAGTTTTAGAATGATAATAAATACTCATATGAAGCTTAGTATCCAAATCCTTATGAAGAGTCGTCTAGAATTTTGATGTAAATCGAGGATATCAATCAGACACAATCAATAATGGTGAACCATGAAGTGTTACCACTTCATTAACATAGAGTCTTTATAGGCAGTCAAGTGGTAAATATTCTCTTATGGAAAGTAATTGTGCCGATTTTATAAGATGATAAAAAATAACCCATATTGTATCATTCCTTCTTGGAGTCCTTGGTAGCCCTATGAAAAAGTCCATCGTAATATCATCCCATTACCACACAATTATAGGAAGAGGTTGTATGACTCCTTTAGGGTGTTTCATTTCAGCCTTCACCTGTTGATAAACTAGGCATCTTGACACAAAGTCCGCAATTTCTCTCTTCATATTATCCCACCAAAAATGTTCCTTCAGATATCTATACGTCTTGGTCTTAACAGAATGTATAGTGAAATTTGAGCTATGAGCATCATATAATAGTTCCCTTTTTTATCTTAGGTATTGATAGAACACATAAACTATTTCAAAATATTAGGAATGAATCCTTATACAAAATGTCAACCAATTTTCCATCCTTAATGACTTTAATTTTGTTTTGGAGGTTCTCATCATCAGATTTAGATCTTTTTATCTTCTCTAATAAAGATGGTTTAGTAATCATTTGAAAAAGGAATGATTTTTCCTCTACCTTAACAACTCACATATCCATCTTTACCATATCCATGAACATAGTATCTCTCTCAACCATCATTTGGGTCATAATTCCATGATCTTTCATTCTTAATGCATATACTACCTTATTTTATTTTCTTGGGTGGTAGTGTATCAAAAAATCATAATCTTTAAGTAACTCGAACCGTCTCTTTTGCCTCATGTTGAGTTCGTTCTGTGTAAAAATTTATTTCAAACTCTTTTGATCTATATATATCTCACATCTTTCACTATAAAGATAGTGTCTCCATATTTTCATATAAAATATTACAAATGCTATCTAAAGATCATGAGTTGGATAATTTTGTTCATGTGTCTTCAACTGCCTTGATGCATAAGTAATAAATTTATCATTTTGCAAAAGGATGCAACCCAGTCCATTCTTTGATACATCATTGTAGTTCAGAAATACAACATTTCCAGAGGGAAGAGTCAAAAATGGAGCATTGAACAATCTTATTTTCGATTATTCAAAACATTATGTACATTTTTTGTCCACGTGACCTTAAACCCTTTACATGTGAGCTTAGTTAGAGGGTTAGTCAATCGAGAAAAATTCTCTATGAAACACTAATACTAACCTGCTAAGCCAATAAAACTACATACCTCGATTATGTTCCTTAGAATAGGCCATTCTTGGATTGCCTTTGCCTTCATAGGATCAATTGAGATTCCATCCTTAGAGAAAATATAGCCAAGAAAATCAACGATTTGATGCCATAATTCACACTTACTAAACTTATCATATTACACTTTTCTTTTAAGTGTCTCTAAAACAACACATAAGTGGTTCACATGGTCCTCATACATTTTGGAATATATCAAGATATCATCAATAAATACCATGACAAAATCATGAAGACATTCCTTGAAAAATATGTTCATTATATCCTTTAAAATAGAGGGTTCATTAGTCTATCCAAAAGGAATTACTATAAACTCGTAATGCCCATATCCGGTTTGAAATGCTATATTTGGAATATCATCGTTCCTCAAACGCAACTGATGATATCCCAATGAAAGGTCAATATTTAAAAAATATTATGCTCAAAGAATTTTTCAAGATAAATCATCAATGGGTGGTAGGGGATACTTACTCTTTATTGTAATATCATTGATTTCTCTCTAGTCAATGCACATCCTTGTGGATCCATCTTTCTTCTTCATGAAGATAACATGGCTCCCCATAGAGAAACACTATGGCTCATAAATCCCTTATCACACAATTAATCTAGTTGTTTCTTAAGATCCAATAATTCCATATTTGTCATTCTATAGGGATTCTTTGATATAGGTCTTGCACCAAGAATTAAATCAATAAATAACTCAACTTCCTTCTCTTGAGTATGTCCAGGTAAATCCTCTAGAAATACATCAACGTATTCTTGCTCAATAGGTACATATTAAATTTGAATATTTCTTCCATCACCCATAGATATTTCATTATCTTCATCCATAAGAATTTCATTCAGTAGAGCTTCTAGGGGTGGATCTAGATAAGAATCAGATGGCATGGTTTCTTCCCTAAAGATAATAGATTCTATATCATTCAAAAAAATTGAAACCTCATTCTTCCTATAATATATTGTTGCATCATAATTTAAAATCCAATTCATATCGAGAATTATATCAATTTCAATAATAGGTATTATGATAAGGTCAGCAACTAAAGTACATTTTTTTACCATAAAGGGGACTGAACGATGAATCTTTGTTGTGATAATACTTCCCTTAAGAGTTTTGACTAACAAATCCTTTATTAAATCTAAAGGGAAATGTCAAATTTTCTTGGAAAACTGGGAAGATATAAAATAATGAAATGATCCAGAATCAAATAAAGAATTGGATATGTTTAAGGAAATGATTAAAGTACCTTCCACCACATCATTAGTAATTTCAACCTCAACAATTGTAATCACATAAGCTTGGCCTGCTCCCTTAGCCTTTTCTGAGGCAGGTTTCCTTGATTATTCGGAAAATCATTTTCATAGTGTCCCATATCTCTAAAATTGTATAATTGAACATACTTTACTTGTTTCTTCTCCTTTCATTTAGTAGATCTATGACCCTTTTCTCCACATTTATAGGAAACTCCTATGCCTTTCAAGCATTTCCCAGGATAATTCTTTCCATTGTTATCGCATAATTGAAATTGATTCATTACCTTCTTATTATTTGGCAATTCACCTTTTCCATGATTATTAGAATACCAATTCTTATCTTTATTTCCCTTTAATAAATTTGATTTAGAAAATTCCTTCTCTGTTTTTATGGAACATAATACAATTTCAACATATGATGAAAATGTTTTTGAAGCCCGTTCCCTTTAAAGATTTTGATGAAGACCTTGAAAGAAATGATCAATCTGGTCATTTGAGTCATTTACATAATATATGTCATACCTGGATTGTCTTTTAAAGGTATACTCATACTCTACAACACCATCTTTTTCCGTTTTCTTTAAGCTAAGGAAGTTTCTCTTCATTTTTGTCTGTTTTTCAGGAGGGAAGTATTTGTAAAATAATATTTACTCAAAATTTCTTCAATCCATGTCTTCTATTTCATATTCCTCCATAGTATTTTGGATTAATGACCACCATTGATTATAATCTCCCTTGAGATAATATACTTCCAGTATTACCTTTTCGTTCTCATTGCATCTGAATTCTAGAAATATCTTTTCAAGTGACTTAATCCACTTATGAGGTACCACCTGATTAGTAGTACCACTAAAATATGGGGGATTATACCCAATAAAATGATCTAACATAGGTGTAGTATGGTTATGCGTCACAACCTAAGTAAGTTGTCCTAATATAGTTATGATCTGCTCTGCTCCAACACTAACTTTGTTGACTTTCTCAATGGGGAAATCCCGACATTGTCTGTGGGTGTTAATTCCCTTTATCACATTAGGCACCATCACTAAACAATGGGATACACTAAATTAGGTTATGAATCATAATGTATAATTTTATAACATTCAAAATATAAAACATAAAATGAATATTTGTTCATAACTAATCTCATTACAGTAAACATGGTTTTATTGAGGACATATTTACTTTTAAACCCTTCATATTGGTCTGTAATGAAAACATGAATTTTCCTAAGCATATCCACTAGGAGTGTCAAACCCAGTCTGCAGCAAGGAACATTTTTGTGTACTTGATTACCCCATGTAAGGCCCAGAAAACCTTGTCAAAGTTGTTACTCTTAGGTACATTTATTCCATAACCAAATCCAAATGTAGTATCCAGACATAGATTTATTTCTAAGAAGACCCACATAATCTATACTTTAAAAAACTTACAGGATGTTCTTCTATGAATATCCTCAAATTTTATCTTAGGGTTATGTCTTTTAAACTATGTTCCCTAAATCTAGTGTCCATGTTTGCTTCTAAACTTCCTCTAATACCAACTATAACGGCCCGACCCTAGAAAACCAGAGCCGGTGAATTAATTTATTATATTTTGATGATTACAAGAAATAAAATCCTAAAGGAACAATTATTTTTGTAGTCTTGGATGACCAGATTACATAGATGATACCCATATTACATTTTCAAATATAGAAGCAACAACATGTTACATAATAAACTTAAATAAACTGCATCCTTGAAAGCTCATTCATGGTTTTCTTCTTCATAACTTGGGGAAAGGAAACATAATTAGGGTGAGCTCAAATTATCAGTGAGGGTTACATGAATCAATAAAAGATAATTAAAATCAACAAGGCATAGATATTATATAAGGTTAAATAATTTGAAAATCATAAGCCATTAATAATATAATAATGAAAACGCATCCAAAGATTTTTTCATAGTGAGAATCTCATGGAAATTAATAATTGAGTAACAAATGAAAAAAAATTCTTATTTAGTGGATGTCATGTATCTATTACATTTACCATTATACTATCGATACAATTTAAGTCTTTGGGTAGAAATCCATCTAATTCTGTTTGGAAACAAACATGACAGGTTTGCTTCCAACTGTTTTGTCTCATGAGACCTGTCGATGCATCAAGGGGCTATAACGGGTCATGTCCATCATTAAAATTTTAACTCATTATTCATAAATAGATTTAATTAAATAAAAATATGCCTTATAAATATCCATATTTATTAGAGTGTACAAATTCGTAAATATTTTCTCAACTAAATCAACATTCAAAATAAACACCGTATGTAAAATGGTATACGGCTAAAACATTAATCATTTCCCCAATACAAGAATGTGGATATTTAATATAAATATAATTTCAAATAAAAATTGGTCTAAAATGGGAAGTAGATACACCACCTAAGAATTATTAGGTTCACAATACCATGTAATTCTCAACGAAATGGAAATTGAGACAAAGTCACTTACCACATTATAATCAATTGTATCGTATGAAAAAAATTGATAATGATAAAATGAATCATTTATTTCCATGAATCTAAATAAAATAATGATATTATATATCATATTTAAGTATAAATACACCATATATAAGAAATAAGTGGTGAATAATGGAAATCTCATGGAAATAAAAGTGAGATGAGAAACAACTTACCTTAAGTCTGAATGTATTGTGCACTTGATCTTAATGTCATGAATAATCAAATTAGATTCATTAATTATGAAATCTAGAACCTTATATACATGTAATTAATTTATTATATATTCATTTATTTCATTTATTTCACTTTATATGGGTTATTATATTCAATTTCATTAATTGGGAGTGCACATTTTCTTAGTTTCCATGATCAGTTTTCTTGTATAAGAGTATGGAAGTTCATGTAAAATGGAAATTGATATTGAAATACTAAATTGAATTTATGAGTTATTAATGATAATCCAGAATTTTAAATGATCATATAAATACTTTGTTTATTTTTTAGAGGATGAATCATTATATAAAATTTTAACGATAAATGCTTAGATTATTTGATGGTTCTTCAATCACCACAAACATATTTTATTTTATAATTAAATACATGTGTAAAAAATGGTTAAAAAACAATAAATATTATATATTAAAAATATTATGATATGGTTAAACCCGAATTTTGTTTCATGACCATAATTGAATTCGGTAATAGAAATTGAAAACCCATCGTCCTTGAATGTGATAAATTAACACATTTTGGACAATGTTTTCATTTTTAGTGTAAGAGGAGAGGAAAAGGGAAATGATGATGAAATACTCTATTAGAATGATAAAATTATAGTACATGTAATTTAATGTAATTATAATAGAAATTGTATGATGGGAGGTGAAGAGAGAGAAACAAAAGAATGGAACTTGTAAAAGAAGTTGATAGAAAATGGAAGATAGGTTTACCTCTTGAGCACACCTCCTTGAGAATCTAATTAAGGCCATTGTTTTTTTCCTTTTGGTGAGACCAGAAGGTCTTGGATGTGGGGGTAGGGATTGGGAAGAGTAATTGGTAGAACTTATCAAAGGGTTAAAGCTATAGAGGTGTGATAGGAAGAGGGGGTGCTAGGTGGTTTATATAATGGAGGATAAGATGGTTTTTGCATTATTTTAATCATTAGTTTATTATTTTTCCTCCAAATAATGAATATACATGATTCTTGTGACTAAAAAAAGTAATAAGTGCATGTGATTTCGAGATAATGGGATTAAATAAACACCACATCAGATTTATGACACAGTAATTCAAGTGTTTAGCTTATTTTGTAAATTATCGTATTTCATTATTCACTCAAAATTCAAGTATTTCAGAAAAATACCAAAAATGCACCCTAACCATTTTTCAACATTTAGAATCAAAAAATGAACTCTGTTTTATGAAAATAATTATCCAAATATGATAAATTTAGTTTTTAATTAAAATCATCATTTACTCGAAAAATACCAATTTTAATATTATAATGGATTTTATGACACTGTTAAAAATTAACTAGGGTCTCATTAAATTATCATATAATATTAGTAAAAAAATATTGAATCATGAATCCATTTAATGAAAATTAATTATCTTTCAAATCATTTTATTATTTATAAAAGTTCAATTAAATATTTATTACAAACAAAAATGACAACACTTAATTATTAATATTTAAAAATATTCACCTCCATTTATAAGGTGCCTAAATTTTATTTATACACTCTTGGGTGTGGTTAATTTTCAATTGGATGATTTACTATTCATAAGGGTCATATTACTATTCATAATGGTAGGTTACAATTCATAAGGGTAGGTTACTATTAATCAAAAATTAATTTGATCCTATAGGACTCTAAATATCATACTGATCGCAACCATGTATGTCCGTTTTTCAAAATTCAAATCACAGAAGTGGTAAAATTATGATTAATGGATCAGTTATAAAAAATTATTTTTTTCAAAGGGACTTAGTGTTATGTGGATTGTGAGCTATCTATTGAGTTGAAATTATTTAATAAGGGAATACCATTAAATATTGGGGTGTTATATTCTTCCCTCCTTCAGAAATTTTTTCCTTAAAAATTTTATTGTATATTTCTCCCTAAAAAGATGTGGATGATTATTTTTCATAACATCTTCTAGTTCCCACATTTATTCCTTCATTTTATGGTTTCTCTAGAGGACCTTTACCAATAGAGTTATCCGATTTTTCAATAATTTCTCTCTTATGTCAAGAATCTCGATAGTCTCTTCATAGTATGACAAATAAAGTTCCAACTCTGTTTCTTTATATTTGAGTACTTGTGTTGGGTATAGAAAATATTTATTTAAAAATTAAATATGGAACAAATCATGAAATTTATGAGACTTTGGGACATTACTAAACGGTAATCTACAACTCCAATCCTTTCCAAATTTTCAAATAGTCTGATGTACTTGGGGCTTAGTTTCCATTTCTTTCCGAACATTAAGACACCCTTCCCTGTATATATTTTTATAAAGAAATGATCTCCCATTTGGAATTTGATATCCTTTCTCCAGTTGCATCATAAATCTTTTTCCTACTTTGGCCTACTTTAGTATGGGCATGAATTGCCTTTACCTTTGTGATTGTCTCCTTAATAAGCTCTGGGCCTATAAGTTTCCTCTCACCAACTTTGTCACAAAAAGTTGATGTTCGAAATATCTTTCCATATAATTCTTTATATGGAGCCATTTGAATTCTAGAATGGAAACTGTTATTGTAGGAAAATTCCACCAAAGGTAAGTACTGATCCCACATACCTTGAAAGGAAAGTGAGCATGATCTTAACATGTCTTCCAAAGTTTTAATAATCCTTTCAAACTATGCATCAGTTTGATGATGAAAATAAGTAACCATTTGAAGCTCAATATCCAAATCCTTATGAAGAATCTTCTAGAATTTTGATGTAAATCTGGGATCTTGATCAGACACAATCGATAATGGTTAACCATGAAGTGTTACAACTTCCTTAATATAGAGTCCTTCTAGGAACTCAAGTGGTAAATCTTATCTTATGGCAAGGAAAGGTGCCTATTTTATAAGACGATAAAAAATAACCCATATTGCATCATTCCTTCTTGGATTCCATGTTAGTCCTGTGAAAAATTCTATCATAATATCATCCCATTTCTACACAGGTATAGGAAGAGGTTGTATGACTCCTTCAGGGTGTTGTCTTTCAGCCTTCACATGTTGATAAACTAGGAATCTTGACACATAGTCCTCAATTTATCTCTTCATATTATCCCACAAAAAATGGTCCTTCAGATGTCTATACATCTTGGTGTTACCTGAATAGATAAATTTGAGCTATGAGCATCATATAATAGTTCTCTTTTTTATCTCAGGTATTGATAAAACACATAACCTCTTTCCAAATTTATGAACTCCATCCTTATACACAAAGTCTTCCAATTTTCTGTCCTTAACAACATTAATTTTTTTGAAGGTTCTCATCACCAGATTGAGATCTTTTATCTTCTCTAAAAAAGATGGCTTAGTAATCATTTGAAAAAGTAATGATGTTTCCTCTACCTTAACAATTCCCATATCCATTTTTACCATATCCATGAATATAGGATATCTCTCTATCCTCATTTGGGTCATAATTCCATGAAATTTCCTTCTTAATGAATATTCTACCTTTTTTTCCTTTCTTGGATGGCAGTGTATCAAAAAATCACAATATTTAAGTAACTCGAGCCATCTCCTTTTCCTCATGTTGATTTCTTTCTGTGTAAAAATGTATTTCAAACTCTTATGATCCATATATACCTCACATATTTCACTGTATAGATAGTGTCTCCATATTTTCAAAGCAAAGATTATGGATTCTAACTCAAGATCATGAGTGGGATAATTTTGTTCATGTGTCTTCAACTGCCATGATGCATAAGTAATAACTTTATTATTTTTCATAAAGATGCAACCAAGTCCATTCTTTGATGCATTATTGTATATCACAAATACATCATTTCCAGAGGGAAGAATCAAAATTGGAGCATTGAAAAATATTTTTTTCAATTATTCAAAACATTATGTACACTGTTTTTTCCATGTGAACTTAACCCCTTTATGTTTGATCTTAGTTATCCCGTTAGTCAATCAGGCAAAATTCTCTATGAAACACCAATAGTAACTTGTTTATGCAATAAAACTACATACCTCGGTTAGGTTCATTAGAATATGCCATTATTGGAATACCTCTGTCTTCAGAGGATCAACTGAGATTCCATCTTTAAAGAAAATATATCTAAGAAAATAAACTATTTGAATCCAGAATTCATACTTACTAAACATCCCTTATAACTCTTTTCTTCTAAGAGTCTCTAAAATAACCCATAAGTGGTTCACATGGTCCTCATAGATTTCGGAATATATCAAGATATCATCAATAAATACCACAGAAAAATCATCATGATATTCCAGGAAAACTATGTTCATTAGATTCATTAAAACAGGGGATTCATTAGTCTGTCCAAAAGGCATTACTATAAACTCGTAATTCCCATACCTGGTTTGAAATTTTGTATTTGGAATATCTTCCTTCCTCACACGCAACTGATGATATCCCAACCGAAGTTTAATATTCAAAAAATATTGAGCTCTAAGAAGGTGACCAAATAAATCATCAATGCGAGGTAGGGGATACTTACTCTTTATTGTAATATCATCGATTCCTCTCTAGTCAATGCACATCCTCGTGGATCCATCTTTCTTCTTGACAAAGTGAACAAGGTTCCCCATGGAGAAACACTAAGCTGAATAAATCCCTTATCAATCAATTACTCTAGTTGTTACTTTAGATATACTAATTACATAATGTTCATTCTATAGGGATTCTTTGATGTACGTATTGAAAAAAGAATTAAATCAATAAAGAACTCAACTTCTTTCTCTAGAGTATGTCCAGGTAAATCCTCTGGAAGTACATCAATTTATTCTTGTACAATAGGTACGTCTTCAATTTTAATATTTCTTCCATCACCCATATATATTTCATTATCTTGATTTAGAAGAATTTCATTCAGTATAGCTACTAGGGGTGGATCTAGATAAGAATCAGATGATA
Organism: Viscum album; assembly: GCA_963277665.1. Classification (NCBI taxonomy): domain Eukaryota; kingdom Viridiplantae; phylum Streptophyta; class Magnoliopsida; order Santalales; family Viscaceae; genus Viscum; species Viscum album. Next base: position 1,075,271,138 of record OY728145.1, on the reverse strand, counting down.
ATGTTTCTTCCCTAAAGATAATAGATTCCACATCATTCTCAAAAATTGAAACCTCCTTATTTATTTTAATAGATTATAGCATCATAATTTGAAATCCAATTCATATCGATAATTATATCAAAGTTAACAATAGGTATTATGATAAGGTCTACAACTAATGTACGTTTATGTGTCATAAAGGGGACTGAACGACGTATCTTTGTTATGATAATACTTCCCTTAAAAGTTTTGACTGAAATATACTTTATTAAATAAAATGGGAAATGTCAAATTTTCTTGAAAAATGGGAAGATATAAAGTAATTCAATGATCCATAATCAAATAAGGAATTATATAAGTTTAATGAAATGATTAATTTCCTACCACCACATCGATAGGAATTTCAACCTCAACAGTTGTGATCGCCTAAGCTTGGCCTTACTCCCTTGGACTTTTCTGAGGTAGGTTTCCTTGATTATTGGGACACTCATTTTCATAGTGTACCATCTTTATAAAATTTTATAATTGAATATAATTGACTTATTTCTTCTCCTTTCATTCATTAGATCTATGACCCTTTTCTGCACACTTATAGAAAACTCCCATTCCTTTCACGCATTTCCCATGATAATTCTTTCCATAGTTCTTGCATAATGGAAATTGATTCATTCCCATATTATTCTTTTGTGATTCTCATTTTCCATGATTATTAGAATACCTTTTCTTATCTTGATTTCCCTTGAACAAATTTGATCTAGAAAATTCCTTCTCCATTTTGATGGAACTTAATAGAATTTCATCATATGATGAAAATGTCTGTGAATCTAGGGACCTTCAAAGATTTGGATTATGACCTTCAAATGAATGAAAAATCATGTCTTCTGAGTCATGTATATAATCTATGGCATACCTAGATAGTCTTTTAATGGTATCCTCGTACTCTGCAACACTATCTTCTTCCCTCTTCTTTATACTAAGGAATTTTATCTTTATTTCAGTTTGTTTCTCATGAGGGAATTATTTGTCGAAGAATATTTCCTTAAAAGTTCTCTAATCCATGTCTTCTATTTCTTATTCCTCCATAATATTTTTTATTTATTACTATCATTGATCAAAATATTTCTTGTGATAATATACTTCTAGTACCAGCATTTCGTTCTCATTGCATCTGAAGGCTAGAAATATTTTTCAAGGGACTTGATCCACTTCTGAGGTACCACCTAATCAGTAGTACCACTAAAATATAGGGGATTATACCAAATGAAACAATCCAACATAGGTGTAGTATAATTATTTGTCACAACTTGAGTAAGTTTTCCTAATATGGTTATGATCTGCGCAGCTCCAACACTAACTGTGTTGACTTTCTCAATGGGGAAATCCCTACATTGTCTGTGGGTGTTGATTCCCTTTATTCTATTAGGAACCATCACTAAACAATGTAATATAACAAATTTGGTTATGAATGATACTGTATAATTTTATAACATTCAAAATACTTAACATAAACATAAAATATATGCATAACTAATCTCATAACTGTAAAAATGGTTTCATTGAGGGAATATTTCCATTAAAACCGTTCATATTGGTTTGTAAAGAAAACATGAATTATCCTAAGCATATCCAATGGGAGTGACAAACCATGTGTACAGAAAGCCCCATTGTTGTGTACCAGATTACCCTGAGTTAGGACCAGAACATCCTGGTAGATTTGTTACTCCTAGGTACATCTATTCCAGAACCAAATCCACATGTAGTATCCAGTCATGGATTTATCTGTAGGAAGACCCACATAATCTCTAATTTAAAAAAATTACAGGATGCTATTATCTATTTATCCTGAAATTATAACTTACGTTTATGTCTTCTAAACTATGTTCCCTAAATCTAGTATCCAAGGTTTCTGCTAAAATTCTTCTAATACAAACTGTAATGGCCCAACCCCTGAAAAGTAGTGTCGCTGCATTAATTTTTTATATTGGAATGATTACAAGAAATCAAATCCTAAAGGACCAATTAGTTTAGTAGTCTTGGAAGACCAGATTACAAAAATGATACCCATAGAACATTTTCCAATGATAGAAAATACATCATGTTACATAATAAACTAAAATGAACTGCATCCTTGAAAGCTCATTCAAGGTTTTATTCATCATAACGTAGGGAAAGGAAACATAATAAGGGTGAGATCAAATTCTTAGTGAGGGTTACATGAAGAAATAAAATAGAATTAAAATCCTTAATTTATAGATATTATGTAAAGGTAAATAATTCTAAAAACACAATCCATTAATAAGATGTGAATGAAAATGCATCCATAGATTTTGTCATAGTGAAAATATAAGGGAAATTAATAAATGAGTACCGAATGAAAAAAATATTCTTATTTAGTGGAAGTCATTTATCTTTTAAATTAACCATTATACCATATATATGGTTTAATTTTATGGGTAGAAACCCATATGATTCTGTTTCGAAACAAACATGAAGGGTTTATCGCCAACTGTTTTGTCTCATGAGACCTATCGATGCATCGAGGGGATGTAGTGGGTCATGTCCATCATTGAAATTCCAAATAATTATTCATACATAGATTTAATTCAAGAAAAATATGCCATATAAATATCCATCTTGATTATAGGATACATATTCGTCAATATTTTCCAAGCTAAAACAACATTCTAAATAGACACTGTATGTAAAATGGTACACGACTATGATAGTAATCATATCCATGATACAAGAATGTGGATATTTAATAAAAATATAATTTCAAATGAAAAGTTTTCTCAAATTAGAAGTTGATACACCACATAAAAATTATTAGGTGCACAATACCAAGTAATTCTCAACGAAATGTAAATTGAGACAAAGTCCCTTACCACATTGTACTCAATTGTATCATATGAAAAAAAATTAATAATCATAAAATGAATCATTTAAATCCATGAATATAAATAAAATAATGATATTATATATCAAATAGAAGTATAAATACACGACATACAAGAAATAAGTGGCGAATAATTGAAATATCATGGAAACAAAAGTGAGATGAGAAAACGCTTACCTTTTGTCTGAATGTATTGTGAACTTGATCTTAATGTCATGAATAATCAAAATAGGTTCATTAATTATGAAGTCCATAAACTTATCTACTTATTATCTATGTATTATATCTTCATTAATTTCATTTATTTCCCTTTATATGGGTTAATATATTCAATTTCATTAATTGGGAGTGCACGTTTTCTTAGTTTTCATGATCAGTTTGCTTGTATAAGAGTATGGAAGTTATTCTAAAATGGAAATTGAAATACTAAATTGAAGTTATAAGTTGTTAATGATCATCCAAAATATTAAATGATCATATGAATACTTTTGTTATTTTGGTAGAGGATGAATCATTATATAAATTTTAATGATAAACGCTTGGATTATTTTGATTGTTTTTCAATCACCACATACTCATTTTGTTTTATAATTAAATACCATGTGTAAAAAATAATTAAAGAAAATTAAATAGGATATATTAAATATATTATGATCTCATTCTACCATAAAAATAAATTCATGACCATAATTGAAGATGGTAATAGAAATTCAAATTCTGTCATCCTTGAATGTGATAAATTAACACATTTCGTATGGTGTTTTCATTTTTAGTATAATAGGAGAGGAGAAGTGAGATTATGATAAAATATTCCATTAGAATAATAAAATTACATTAAATGTAGTTAATATAATTATCATATCATTTTTATGAGGGTAGGTGAGGAGATAGAAACAAAATAATTGAACTTGAAAAAGATGTTGAAATAAAAATGAAGAGAGGTTTACCTCTTGTGTACTGCTCTTTGAGAATATCCTTAAGGAATTTGTTTTTGACCTTTTGGTTAGACCAGTAGGTATTGGATGTGTGTTTGTGGGGGGGGGGGGGGGGGTATTGGGAGGATTATTTGGAAGAACTTATCCAAGGATCATAGCTTGAGTGGTGTGAGAGGAAGTGGGGGTGAGGGGTGGTTTATATAGTGGAGGAGGGAAGGGTTTTTGCAATATTTTAATAATTAGTTTATTATTTTTCCTCAATACTATTCATATTCTTGATTATTGTGACTAAAAATAGTAACAAGATCATGTTAATTATATATTATGGGCTTAAATCATCACCAAATCAGATTTATGATATAATAATTCAAGTATTTATCTTATTTTGTAAATTATAGTATTTCACTATTCACTAAAAATTCATGTATTTTAGAAAAATCCTAAAAATTTACCCTAACAATTTTTTGATATTTACAATTAAAAAATGAACTCTATTTTATTAAAATAATTTTCTAAATATGATAAATTTACTCTTTAATTAAAATAATCATTTGCTCAAAAAATACCAATTGTAATATTACAATAGATTTTATAACACTTTGATAAATTAACTAGGGTCTCATAAAATTATCTTATAATAATAGGAAAACAAAATATTGATTCATGAATAAATTTTATGAAAAATATTTATCTTTTAAATAATTTTATTAATTATAAAATTGTAATTAAATATGTATTACTCAGAAAAATTCTAAAACATAATTATTAATTTTTAAAAATATTCACCATCATTTATAAACTGCCTAAATTTTATTTATACACTCATGGGTGAGGTTAATATTCAATTAAATTATTTAATATCTGTAAGGGTCAAACTAATATTCATAAGGGTAGGTTAATATTAATATGGGTAGGTTACTATTCACTAAAAATTAAGTTGATCATACCGGAATATCATTCTGATCGCAACCATATATGTCTGTTTTTTAAAATTCAAATAATATAAGTGGAAAAATTAAGATTAATTTCTAGGTTATAACGATGTTTTCGTTTCAAGGAGACTCAGTGTTATGTGCATTAGGAGTTATCTAATGGGTTGGAATTATTTAATAAGGCCATACCATTAAATATTGGGGTGTTATATCTGCGACGACAATCAGTGTATGAATTCTAGCTAGACTGAGATGTATCTATAATCTTATGAATCATCTAGAATCTCTCTAAAGTATCCTTGATGAGATGAGGATCTAGTAGAGCTGCCTCACCTGCCTCAAGCCAGCATGGAGGTGAACAATGAGGTCTACCATAGAGGACCTCATATAGATCTATCTAATTTTTTTCCTAAAATATGTTATTGTAGGATAACCCAATAAAAGGAATAATATTTTCCCACAAACATCAAAAATCACAGATACATTCCCACAAAATATCCTCTAACACTCGTATGGTCCACTCAAATTGCCCATCGGTCTAAGGGTGATATGTAGTACTCAAGAGCACCAGTGAACCTAGTTCCCTTTTCTACCCTTTCCAAAACCATGATGTAAAACTGGCATCTTGGACTGAAATGATAGAATAAGGAATTCCATGAAGTCTCACTATCTCATTGATGCGAAGCCTTCCTAACTCATCTAAAGGGAAGGATTCCTAGATCGGTAGAAAGCAAGACACTTTGGTCAGCCTATCAAAGATCAACCATACAGCATCATTGGATCAAAGAGATCTAGGGAAGACTTTCATGAAGTCCATGGTGACGTCATTACATTTCCACTTAGGAATAGGGAGAGGTTGTAAAAGCCTACTAGGTTACTGGTGATCTACCTTCACCCGCTAACAGGTGGACCACTGAGTGACAAAAACTACTATCTGCCTCTTCATACCTGGCCACCAATACTATTAACACATATATTTTTACATCTTGGAAATCCCATTATTATCATCCCAATAAGAGTCATGTGAGTCCATCATAAACTCTTCACTTACATTTGAAGTCATCCATACACTACCATGGTATAAAAGTGTTTCACTATTATCCACAAACCAACCCAGAGGTAGCTTATCTCCATTGAATCCCTCTCTTAGAACGGGGTCCTCAGAATCTGATAACTGGTGCATCCAAAACCATTCTATAAGTGAGGGCATCACTACCAGAGCTGCTTAAACAATTTTTTCGTGCTATTCTTGAACCTGAATATGCATCTTAGAGAATAAATCCATCAAACTACACTCACTACTGGCCACCTAGATGGCCTATTTTTGAGTCCTACAGAATGCATCAACCACGACATTACCCTTACCATGGTTATAATAAATCTTGTTGTTGATATATTTTAGGAATTCCACCCACCTACGATGCCTCAAATTCAAGTGTCACTATGTGGAGATATATTTTATGCTTTTATGATTCGTGTAAATGATGAATCACTATCCAAATAGATAGTACCTCTAACAATGAAGTTCATGAACCATGACAGCTAGCTTGAGGTCATGAATAGGATAGTTTCTCTCATGAGGCCTCATTTAGGGAGATCCATATGCAATGACATAATCACCTTTCATGAGAACTGCACCCATCCTAATTCTGGAAGTATCACAATAGACTATATAACTCTTTCCTAGATATGGAAGAATCAGAATTAGTGCTAAGGTGAGTGTTAAAATTAATTCCTAAAAAGACTTATCATGAGATTTAGACCATAGTAAGTTCACATCATTCTTAGTTAGGGTCACAAGAGCTGCTTCTATGTGATATAAGTCTTGAATTAATCACCTGTAATAGCCAAAAAACCCTAAGAAGTTGTGTATATCAAAAAAATTCTTTTCCCACTCCTAGGAAACCACATTACTCTCCTTATTTGGGTCAAAAGATATGCTAGAAATAGATATGATATGACCCATTAAGTGAACCTTACTGATATAAAATATTCCTTTACTAAGTTTTTCATATTGTTGGTTCTCTCTCAGTGTACTTAGCATGATCTCAATATGGGTTGCATGGTCCTGTCTAGTGTGAAAGTACAATAAGTTGTCATCCAAAAAGACTACCATAAAAGAATAAATATATGGGTGAAAAAACTAATTCATCAAATCCATGAAGACTTATGGCATGTTCGTCCGACCCAAAAACATTACCAAGTACTCGTAAAAGCCATACCAGCTCGAAAATGTCATATGTGGCATATCTGATGGCCTCACATGAACCTGATGGTATCCTGACCTCAATTTGATCTTAGAGAAAATGGTTTCTCCTCGAAGATGGTTGAAGAGTTCATCTATATGAGGAAATGGACAATAGTTCTTCATTGTAAGTTGATTCAACTACCTATAATCCATAGAAAATGATAGGGTACCATACACCTTCTTGGAGAAAAGGATAGGTGAGCCCCATGGTGATGTGCTGGGTCTGATAAAACTCTTAGCCTCAAGGTCTTTAAGATGGGTTTTGAGTTCCTAGATCTCTATTGGGGCCATTCTATATAGAGGAATGGAAATTAGGGCCACATGTGGAATTAGCTCTATAGTAAACTCAACTTCTCTAAATGAAGGTAATCTAGAAAAAAATTTAGCGAATACTTCCCTGAAATGATCTACCACAAGAGAGAATTCTACTAACTGCATTCCCTAATTGCTCATAAAGAGACTAGCTAGCTTGGTTGTAACTATTCCATGACCAGTTTTCTTGGGTCCAGCTCGATCTTCCTAGATATCCCATTCACAGATGTGTTTAGATGTGCTGATATTAGGTGATGTGAAATACTCTTGACGATGATAGAAATACACTTGGGCATGATAAGGCACAATCTAATCCATACCTAGAATGATGTCAAAGTCAGTCACCTCAAGGATAAAGAAATTCCAAAAGAAATAGTACCCACTAATCTCAAGGGGGAACTCCTGACACTGGTGTATGCCCTCATTTCTAACCCCTAATGGTGCGTCAAGGGTCATGAAACCATATAAGTAATCGATAGTTAGACTAAGACTTTATAAACATTCAGTAGATATGGAAGACTCTAATGCACCTGTATCAAAAAAGGAAGAAACTAAAGTAGAGGTTATCGGGATATTACCTCTAACCATAGATGTCCCTATATTTTTCTATTCTAGCGCTAACTATAGTGCATACATATGGCATCAACCTCAGCCCTAAGATAATGCCTTACTAGCTTGAGAAGATCCACTCTACTGACGCTGATGTTCTGAAGCCCGAATTCCTTGGCCATGACTACTTCCACCTTGACCTGATCAGCTAGTAGAAGAGAAAATTCTATCCTAACACGGATTAATAGATCCAGTACATGATACAAGTGTTGGTATGGATCCCCTTCTAATAGTTGATGGAGGAAAAGAAAGGCATAAGTGCTGATGATGGCCCAACATGCAGTAATATTAGTATTCGACCAGGTTCCTTGTGTACTGGGGATTCTTATGGCCTGGAAGGTAACATTGGCAAAATACTATGGAATCAGTACATGTCACTTGGATAACACTTCTCCCACATGAACTGTCAAATTGGCACTTCCTATTACCTAAATAACCAACACCTTGTTTAAAAAATAAACCACCCTGGGTCACCAGACCAGATTTTTTGATATTTCATTATATACATAGGGTTTAGTTAACTATATATTTAATGTTCATCAATCTAAAGATATTCACTTATAAGAAGATAGAATTCCCAAGACCATCCTAAAAATTCTTTGTAGTTATCAATTCGTTACCAGTCAGAGTTGGATTAAAATGATAAAGATTAGTAAAAAAAGAAGAATACTCAAGAACTATCACAGAGCCCAAATTAAGATATAACAACTCCATGGATGTATCCTCTCTCATATTACTTTGAAAAAAAATTTCAAAGAAAACCATATGGAATTCTACTGATATCATACCTTGGTAAGGCTCTGACTGAGAAATGAAATCCCACCAATGCTTGGGGGAGTCATGCAAAATGTAAATAGCGATCCTGAACCTACACTATAGAGGCATATCAATATGATCAAAGATAGATACCATGGATTCTAACCATTACTATGCATCATGAGGTCTTCCATCCCCCAAGAATGTGGGAGGAGGATGTTGTTGAAAGTCCTGTGTGAGCTCTGTGATAGTCAAGCCAGGTTTGGGAGCACACTTAACCGTTTTTTAAACCTGAGGAAACTATCCCTGAATTGAGAATTGGTTCCCAGTGGAAGATCAACAAGAGGATCCTCAGGTTTTACTATAGGAGGTATAAGGGGTGGCTTAGGGCCCACCACCACTAGAGTTTTCTCATGACCACTATCTTAGCGTACAACATGAGGACATCACAATGGAATAACTCTAAGATTTCTAAGTGCGCACACCTCAGAAAGGGTTCTATAAAAGACAGGGGAAACTGATTGGGAAAGAGATAAAGAGGACAGGTATATTGCCTACCTCTGAGCATAACATAGCTGATAGCCTGCTCCTAGATCCAAGCGTATATAAGAAGGAAAAGACCTCAGAAGGATCAAATGATTCATGAAAATCATACCCTACTGCCCATTTCTATGGCTAGGTCTCACATTTTTCATATAAGATGGAAATTTCATTTTAAATTTGTTATTCACCTAAATTTACACATGAATTTAATCCTCCTTTTTAAATAGATTGAATTAGGTAGATCACCATTCCATTTTATAAGGGCCCATACACCTTATAATTTTAAATTTTATGTCCACTTAAACTAATTCATGATACACTCCTTCAAGATAGATTTTAATATTTCTCTATTTATAAAAAGAAACCATTGCATGTTATAACTACTAGGCACAACAGTAATCCCATGAAAACATGAAATGCATGATCACAGTAGATATGGCATGATAATATGCATGAAAATTCATTTCCTATGGTTCTTAGTGTGATGCATGTAAGGAAACACCCTCATTTTATTGGTCTAAAGTCATATAAATATTTATTTCAATCATATCAATATCAATAACACCACAAAATGAGTGCATCACCCAATGGTGAAGTCATATCAACCATAAATGGCGTAATCTATAATTGCAATCCCCAACCTAGGTAATTTGGGTGTCCCTTGTACATTGGTTTGCTACATCTAAGCATAGGGTAAATTACAAATTCCATTTTCCTAATCTCATGTCTAACCCAAACAGTAAGAAAAAGGGAAAAGGGTTCTGATACCACTTTGTAACATCCTGCCCTGATTTCTATTCAACAGGTTCCCTGAGACAATGGTCCACATAAACTCAAGAACCTCTCTCCAAACACCAGAGGCTACCGACTAGCAGCAAGGTCCAAGGGTGAGTCTGTGGGGAGACTGTGCCCTCATAGATTAGTGTGAGCATATGGTAATGTATGAATAAAAAATAGTGGAATCATAAGAAAAAGTGAACAAAAGAAAAAGATAATATATAAAACCATTAAATATTAATAAATAATTGTGGAAGCTTAGTAATCAATAATAGATACAAAATTACGATGTTCATGATGATATACAAAAAAGGGAGTGTCGGGGATTAGAGGATACAAGAATATACAACATGCTGAAAAAATATAAAAATAGACAAAAAAAGCTACTACAAGCATCTCAAGAATTGGCTCAATACTATTCCTCATGCTCCATCCTAGAACAACAAAACAATAAAGCATAAGAAGCTACATGCTTCCCCTTTCCCATACCTACAATCATAAAGTCTACTTGGGTAACAAATGGTGCCCAGGAAGGGTGTGAGATATGAATCCCTATAGGCTGGCACCCATGGTGTTGAGAAAATTTCATTTTTTTGTATACTAGAAATAGTGTTCCATATATAATAAATATAGAGAAATAAATAAATAAAACATTTAAACCTTGGTATGGGTTTTTAAATGGAAACCCGTCCCATTCCACCTGAATTGGTCTAATCCAAAAGTCTGAAAAAGTTACCTATGCAAGACATAACATGTATACAAGGACCAAGTAACAAAGGTAATCCAAAAGGGAAATACCTAAGGATTATGCTTTTTCTTTGGGTTTCTTTTTATATTTCACCAAGCAAGTGAACCCACTATAATAATAATAATAATAAGATATTTCTCTCATATGTAAAAGAAAGCTCATGATAATAATAATAAAGGGGTGAATCTCATATGAACAAATGATCAATCCATACATCAAATCCAAAGCAGAGTTTGAGCTTGTCTAAGGTAATTTAATGATAATTCCAAGACTCAATAAAGAACATCCAATATAACCCAATACCTATGAGTCTTTCCAAGGTAACTCATATGGCGTCCCTTATATCACTCGAGGCATGGTGACTCTGAGTCCTTACTAAGTATCTCACAGAGGGGACCAGGTATCACCCATGGAATGGAATAGCCGTATTTCCAATGGGTCCATCCTAGGTTTCTCCCCTAGGGAACTAGTTTCAATCACGATTATATGAAACCCTCTCGGAAGCCCATACATGGAATGCGAAAGCATCGATCCCAGTGCATCGAGTGATAACCAACCGAGAATGATGAGTCCATCTATGGAATCCTTAATACAGAACCCATGTTATCTTATTTTCTGTATCAAGTGTACCAAGTAGCCAAGCCGTATCACAAGGAAGGAATCAATATATAATTTCATTCCAGGAAATAAACATCTCAGTCCAAAGCTAAAAGTTAACCATGCATCACAATTCAAACCATAGAAAGGCATGAGTCACTATGCACATGCATAAGCTCAAATCAACAAGGTTAAGCATGTACACCATTACATTTCATCATAGGAATCTCAACATTTCAGACGAACAAACTTACCCAAGCATTCCATATAATTCAAGCCTCTAAAATAAGTGCATAAGCATTAGGTACTTGCATAAGAAATGGGATACAAGAAAGGGCACATGGCATCAACATGCCCCCAAACACATGTCATAAATGACATTCCAATAATTCAAGATACAATGATTGACCAAGCATGGAAATCCATTCAAACCCATAAAAGACTTAAGAAATGAGAACTAAACAATGCAAATACATATGGTCTAACATATGGAATAAGAAAAACATACGGCATGAAGCATGGTATCTACGTAACTTGAAATGATCGATTATATATAATGCATAAGGGATTATCCATGGGACAAACCAATAAGAGCTTTAGTATATGAATTCTCAAAGTGTTCCAATTAAAGGTTCATTACTCATCTTAATTCAATTTATCAATTTAAAACATTAAACGAGGTATCACACACACACACACCCAAGTGAGACACAACACAAGGCACTTGGTAAATTTAGGCCATTTTAGATGGAATACCCAAAGGGGTATCCATAGACAATGATAACCCCCAAGGATGAGTTTTTTTATATTCTAGGGTCACTATAGAAATAGAAAAACATTCCACTTAATTTAATATGCAAGAGAGAAGCTCCTCTGGAAGGATCTTATGAGAGTCACAATGGTGAGACATGTAAAAAAAGAGAAGATGGTAAAGAGAGTATACACCCTTCCATAATGTTGTAGTACTCCACACACCTGATAATAGGCCTTTATTCAACCTAAAATGAGATAAATAAATAGATTTTTAAAAACCCTAAAAATAGGGCAAAAGTCTGTTGCACAAAAATAGTAGAACATATGAAAGAGAAAGCATGGAATAAAGGAGTGAGGATGATAGATCTTACCAAGGTGAGTCTGCAGCTTCTGACGGTGAAGGAAATATGGAAGAGGTGAAGAAGGAAACTCAAATCCCCATGGAGGAGGGGAATAAGGTTCATATGCCTTGATAGAGGATAAAATCAACTGGAAATAAGGGGGGAGGAAGATAAATAATCTTAAAATATTAATTAAGTGAAAAAGAGAAACTCACCCCCATTTTATACTGTGCACGGTTTGGCCATGCTGTTTGACCAAATCATGTGCCAACCATGCACAATGTTATGTTACTTAGGGAACATCAAATGGTTAGGCACATGGTTTGACTAAATGTGTGAAAACTGTATGAAATTTCACTGTCCCCAATTGCAGATGACCCACACAGCCATGCACCATGGGTTTCATGGTTTTAGAAAAACTGTGCAACCTGGCCTATTTCCTCTTTTTCAGTGCTCCATGCTTCAAATGAGCCCCGAATGCACCAGGACCCCCTTTTACCTCTTAGGTATCAATATTATAGAATTTTAAATAATTTAAAATAAATAAATAAATTTTTCATCAATTTGGATAAATCTGGGATATTAAATAAGTTATAAACATTGGAATAAACATGTAGAAAAAGTGAATGTAGCTATGGATTATGATAAAACTATGTTTTATGGATCATCTGATATGATTAAAAGTGAGGAAAATGAAGAGGACCACATGAAGGATGTGATTACAAGTTTGAGTGATAATAAAGATCATATTGAGGAAATGACAATGATCGTTAAAGATGAACTCCATGATTGGTTAAAAATGTTTGAAAAGTTAAAGAGCTGTTAAAAGACAACAAAGTATTCTTGTTCAACTTAATATACATCATTATCATCCATATTAAATCGATATAATTTAAAAGCAAGAAACAGATGGAGTGACACCAGTTTTACGGAACTACTTTCCCTCTAGAATGATATGGTCCCAAAATGTAATGAGTTCCTTAGGCGAACATATGATACTAAAAGATTTCTACGTTCAATGGGTATGATCTATAAAATAATACATTCCTATCCAAATTACTTTATACTATTTTTCAAGGACCACAAATAAATTAATGAATTACCAAAGTGTAGTGCTTCTCGATACAAGAAAGATGAATTGGGAGCTATGATATTTGTATGGTACTTTCCAATCATTTCATGTTTTTGGATCTTATATGGAAGTGAGGAGACTGGATAAAAATTGACATGGCATGAAAATACAAGAAATAAAGATGGGAAAATTTATGACCTAGATGACTCTTGTCAGTGGAATATAATTGATCATGAGTATCTTGAATTTTGAAATGATCTGAGAAACTATCATCTTGTGTCATCTATAAAAGGAGTGAATCCCTTTGGTTTTCTAAGCAGCAGTGACAGTACATGGCCGGTTATGTTGGTAAATTATAACATTACACTATAGTTATGAATGAAACGAAAATACATTATGTTTCCATGCTTATATTAGGACAAAAAAACTAGGTAATGATATTGGTCTTTATTTCACTCCACTGATCAAAGATTTGAAATTATTGTGGGATTCAACAATTATGTTGTATGATTCTTATAGAAATGAATATTTCACATAAAGGGACATGTTTTATGGGATACTAAATAAATTTCTTGCTTATGGATTTTTTTTAGGATATAAAATTAAAGGAACTCAAGGGTGTACCATTTTTGAACAAAGTACACAGTAAATTAGGTTGAAAAGTTCATCAAAGATTATGTTTTTAGGACATTGGAAATCTATACCCTGATGAAATAAATACTAATCTAGGATGACATCATTCGATGGAATTTCAAATGAACTTATAGCATTATATCCACTAATAAGTGATGAAATGTTTGAGAAAATAAAATTTATGGACACTGCATTTGGTAAACCATTTTTGAAAAAGCATAAGAAAATAGTTCAAAAAGAGATAAGTTTTTTTGAATTACCATACTGAAATTTTCTATACGTTATACTTTTTATTGATATTATGCATTATGAAAAAATGTATGTGATAGTGTCATTGACACATTACTAAATGCACTTGACAAAATAAATGATTGAATTAAGTCTTTATTGGACATGATTGACATGGGAATACAGTGAGAGTTGGCACCAATGAAGGGTGAAAAACAATTTTCTTCCTTTAGCTGCTTAAACTCTTTATAAGAAGGAGAGATATATGTTTTTAACTTCTTGAATAATATAAAGGATCTATATGGGAATTCATCTAATATAAATAATATCGTGTCAATGACTGATTTAAAGTTAAAGGGTTTGAAATCACATGATGGTCAGGTTTTGATGTAAGATCTATTTCTTATAGATTTACATTAATTTTTTCCAAGAATGTATGTCATACATTAACCAAGCTCTGTTTATTTGTCAAATCTATATGTCGCAAAGTTATAGACTCAAAAAAATTTCCAACTATAGAAAATGAAATTTCCATCATATTATATGAATTGGAAATGTTCTTCCCACTAGAATTATTTGATAGGATGGTTCAATTGATGGTTCACTTAGTGAGAGAGATTTTACTATCTGGTATTATAATTTATAGATAGATACAACCCATTGAATGGTATATGATGATTTTGAAAGGGTATGTCAAAAATCAAAGTCTTCTAGATGGCAGTATTTTAGAGGGATATATTTTTGAGGAAGCCATTGAATTCTGTACCGACTACCTTTCATATGTGTATAGAATTAGCCTATCAAAATCTCATCACACTGGGTGGCTTGTGGGTGAATGGATTTCTAGAAGAGAAGTTGTCAGAATAATTATTATAGATCGGGATGAGGCCCAGATTTATGTTTTTCAAAACTATTTAGAGGTTTCCCCACATGTTGAAACCCACAAATAAATTCTTAGGCATTTGAATATATCATGGGCTGAAAGTTGGATATCATATACACATAATAAAAAATTTATTAGATGGTTTCAAGAATATATTTTTAAGGATTCTGATGAAAATTGATATTAAATTTTAGAATAAATTTTATGGATACCAAGAGGACCAAGTGTGTATATATTATCTTATAGTAACTATACAATTAATGGTTATAAGTTATATAAAAATGAACTTGATAAAGGTTTTACCATACAAAATAGTGGAGTAGCACTTATGGCTGTAGAGATGCATGTTTTTGGTACTAAGGACATGAATCCAATTTATGTGAATATATTATAATTTGGCATCTTCAAACAAATATTGGAGTTGTATTATCTAACATTCTAAGTGCCGATTTTCAAGGCAAGTGGGTGGATAAAAATAGTGCTATTAAATTAGATGAATTGGGATTCGTGAAATTGGATTTTAGTAAGGAAGGGTATAAAGGTGAACCATTTATAATGGAATCACAAGCAGTACAAGTATTTTATGTTTCAGATCCTACAAAGCAAAAGTGGAAAATTGTTACGTTATTGACCAAAACAAATGTAGGGTCAGATAAAAATTCAAATGAAGATGACCCTATCATTGGTATGTCACAATAATTTCGCAGCGGTCCCAATGTAGTTGAGGTTATTTATGTTAGAGTATACCATAATGAATGGATTTGGATACTAAATAGAGGGTTCAAGTCCCTTCAACCTTTAAAAAATAGAGAGTTCAATAATTAGGTTATATATATATATATTACTATACATTGTGTTACCTCATGTTATTATTTGTTAACTAATGCATTTATGTAATATAATTTAAATGTTAACCTAATTAAATAGATAATAACTTTTACATGTGGTAATTCCTCCAATCCTAAGGAATAACAGGTTTTTTAAACCTAATTCATCTCCCAGTGCAATGGAACAACGACCTTATACACATGTCGATTCTACCAATCTAGAGGAAAACCATATAGAAGATGTTGAATCTGAGGAAATGGTAGATAGAGAAGAACCGACGTTGCATAAAAAATAGGAGTTCAGTGTGATTGAGTTAGTAAAGATTATTAAGGCAAACAAGAAATGACAACAAATTTGAGGTTGAATAGAATGTGTGTGGCCAACCTATTAAACCCAATAAGGTTATGTTTAGTATTTATGTTGGTCTCATAACTCATCAATTCATTATGATTGATGTAGATTCACAACACCATGTTGTGCCCACTCTTAAAGAACTTAACTGGGAAGAGATTATGGAAAAATTATGATATCCTTTCTTTATTTTAATAAAAAATAATATAATGAAACATTGAATTACTCTTCATCATCCCTTACACAGTGCATTTATATAAGATGACTCTCACAAGAAATATGTATTAATGATTTTTGGAAGGATTCAGAGAGGATTTGTCGCAATTTTAATGATATTTCATCTTAAAGTTTCTAAAAAGTAAATATACTGGCACCCACCACTTATGAATACACACCTGATAATCCAAGAAGAATGGGACACGTTTACTGGACATTGTGCAGAGATATCTGTTCAAGTACATTGTGGATAGTAATACATTGTTTAAAAATACATGTATTCATCAATTTTATTGTGTATTTTTTATTTATGAAACAAAAATTCAGTGAGGAGATTAATGAATGGGTAGAAAATCAACATACCCACCCTGTAAAGAAAGTATGGGGTATGATTCAGTTGAAAAAAATTGGTACATATTTTAAATCTATGATAATAATTTTATGTTACTTGAAAAAAAACATAATTATGTTCCTCTATTTATATGAAGATTTATGAATCCAAATCAAAAGTCACTTCCATCCCACGTCATTTTCTATTGAAGGAGGCACTTGTAAATAAAGATGGGATACTAATCAATGAAAAGACACAAAAAGTATGGGAAACATGTGTAAGTATGAAATAATAATTTTTTTTCTTTAAATAGTTATTACATAACAATGATTACTTCTTTTACTATATTTTATATATGACATAGAAATAGGAATCATCAACACTTGTAGAAAATTAAGTCCTACTATCTGTGTCCATGATGTATTCAAAACAGTATGGTCGCATCAAAGGTGTAGGGTTTAGGGTGACACCTCAAACATATTTTGAAAAAAATAATAATAGGAGGATAAAGATAAAGAAATTGAAGAAATGATGGAAATATTAGCTACCCTTGAAGAAAAATCTCATTGGCATTCTGATTTGCAAGAAAATGTTTTGGGTGGAAGAAAAGAGAAGAAAAAACTCAATAAAAACCATTTCATGAAGATCCCCCACCAGTTTTGAGGTGAGAAATTACCCTCAAAGAGATGTCAAAGATGAGGTAGTGAGTATTGTAATAATTATTTCTATGAATTGTGAATCAGAAAGAAATTGATAAATTTTCTATACAGATTTTATAAAGGTTGAAAATGACTATGACTTATATCTATCAACAATAACACATCACCTTGTTGTGAGAGATACACTGTTTATTATCCAAGAAGATACTCTACACAATAGAATAATTTGAGAAGGTCACATGAGAGTGGTGATTAGTATAAATAATGAGCTGAACATTGAGATACATGTTATAATTGATGAAAAAGATACTTATATAGTTGATCAAGATTTTGGAACATTCGTAGCATGGTTTTAAGATCTTTTAAAAAACATGTCGATAAAGATGTATTCATTTCCTATTTATTTTTCATGTTAAAAATTTAATAACTAATGAAAAAAGATCTGAACCAATTAATGTTATTAAATATAGAAAAAGGGAATATGGAGAAACTAAAGGTCAAATCAAAACCATATAAATGATCAACAAACCGATTGAAAAGTTCTTCAGAATGAAAATTTACGCCACCTGTTTAATATCCTCATTTACTGAAATTGAAGGTTTTAAAGGATACAAAGATACAAGGTGTTAGTAATCACATAGTAAATTTTTTATGAAAAAATGTATAGAGAGGATGTTACAAAATACATTGCGCTTGCAAATTTAAATGAAATCCAAAACTATTAATGGCTTATAGTCTCATTTTTAAATGTCTACATGAGGTTTATTTTATTTATTTTTTCCCAATAGATGATATACTACGTTAATTATGACTATATACATTTCATATTTTTTACAGGAATATATATAAATTCTAATTGAAGATATTACCCCCTTAACATAAATTTGGACTCATTAGTCCTCACATCACTTCGACAAAAAATAGAATAAAAAAAATGAATGAAATATTGAAAAAACTGACCAAATCGATTGAAAGAAAACTTATGGATGACATACTCTTCTTAATACCAACAATGCAGGGGATAAAACCCAACAATTTAATCATATCAAACACAATTTCATTTCTTTTATTACTTATTCCTTTTTGTGTTTTTAGTCAACATTGGATTCTCATTGCGGTCAATTTGGATATTCTATAGATTTATTTCCTGGATTCACTGCATATATAACCAATAAACCAAGAACGAATGATGACGTTTGTAAATTTTTAATACACTACATCAAACATTTTAGAAATAAACTTTAATTTATATATTTTTTATTATGATTTAATGATAATTTTGTTATGATAGGGAGGTGTATAAATATCATGAAAATCAGGTCATGAGGACAATCCATGCGCACAAGGAGCTTGAAATGTTTTGTAAGTGGACAAGCATATAACAATATTTCACTATCCCAACACATATCAAAACAAATTACTATTTTTCTATCAATGTTTCTGCAGTGTTCAAAATAGACAAATGGAAAATATTATGGTTATTATGTTTGTAAATTTATTATGGAGATCATATTCCATAAAGAAACTAGCATCCCCAAAGAAATATTTTTGAAGATAATTACTTTTTCATTTAAAATATTTATTAATCCTTTGTGTATTCATATTTTTTTGTACTATAATGACTGTTAAAAATTCTCAAATTCAAAAGATGATATAATTTTTTTTAGAAATAAATGGGTATCATACCTAATGGAATAATGCACACATATATCATGAATAAATGACTTATATATATAAGAAATTAATTTTTTCATACTTATGTTTAATTTTTTTATTTTTAGTATTACCCACATAAGAATTGTTTTCTTATACTTGTGGATTCTTTTGTCCGAGTTGAGGTGGTTTTTTCAAAGTTTCTCATTCTCGTTAGAGATTGGACACCAAGGCTGCAACTGAGATAACAACAAAAAAGAAATGGGATAAGGATGTATACAAACATCATGAAAAATAAATTCCTACTACTTATTTAATTAATTTTATCTACTATTTTTAAGTCAATTTCCTTATCATTTTTATCTAATACGTATTTAGTTTTTTCACAAATATTTTTAGAAGTAATATTTTTTTCAAATATTTACAACAAGTAAAAAAAGAGATAGCATATTCCTTTATTCCAATATTACCATTATTTCCATCCCATTTTTTTTCAAACTTCCAATGTTGCATATTGAGTTGATGTTCTTAATTGAAAAAAATTTATCCTTATTGAAAACTAGAAGAGTAGACGATGGTTTTTCAGCTAAGAACATCGACTCAATACACAATGTTGGAAGTTTGAAAAATAAAGGAAATGGTATTGTGTGACTGATAAGACTCATTGTGTATTTTTTTATTCAAAATTGACAATTATTTTAGTAAAAAATAAAATTTAAATACTCAAAACCAATCAAACGAATTCATATTGTTTTGGTACTTTCAGAAAACAATCCATAATTCAGTTGTGACGTGTAGAAATCAACTGAACCACACTTGGATGCATGGTGTAACCAATATAACTCTAATTGGGTCTTTTTATTTATAATTTACTTTAATTTTAGTAAAAATAACAAGTGACATACTGAAAATAAATAAAATGAATTTGGATTGTTTTGATACTTTTGGAAAATGATCTAGAAGTCATTTTTGATGTGTAGGAATCAACCTTACCTCAATCAGATGCATGATGTGACCAGTATGACTATATATGTGTCTTTTTATTTAAATTTGACATTAATTTTTGTAATAAGAATAAGTGACATAATAAATTCTAAGAAAATTCAATTGTATTGTTTTGATACATTAGGAAAATGATCCATAAGTCATTTTTGACATGTTGGAATCACCCAAACCTCAATCCAATGCATGTTGTGACCGATATAACATAATCTCTGTCTTTTTATTTAAAATTGACATTAATTTTAGAAAAACATAAGTGACATTATGAAAACCAAGAAAATGAATTCATATTTTTTTGATACTTTAGGAAAACAATTCATAATTCATTTGTGACATGTAGAATTCAACCACACCTCAATCTAAAGCACGGTGCAACTGGTATGACTCAAAGTGTCCGTAATTAGTTTAAAATTTTCATTTAAGTTCAAAGTGTGTGTCACTCACTAAAAAAAGAACTATAAGTATCTTGATAATTTATAAAAATGATTTAGATGTTATTCGTGACATGTAGGAAGGAATATTACATCAAAGCGATACATGATGCGACTGATATGACTCAATGTGCATGTTTCTAGTTTCGAATGACATTTTAATAGAAAAACAAAAGTGACATACTAAAAATCAATCAAACACATTGATATTGTTTTGATACTTTAGTAAAATGATTCATAAGTCATTTTTAACTTGTATGAATCATTCTCACCTCAATCTGATGCACGGTGTGACCAGTATAATTTCAAGTGTGTCTATTTATTTAAAATTGACATTAATTTTAGTAAAAAGAACAAATGAAATACTAAAAAATAGGTAAATGATTTTATATTGTTTTTATAATTAGGAAAACTATCCATATGTCTTTTGTGACATGTAATAATCAACCACACATCAATATAATTCATGGTATGACCGGTATAACTCCAAGTGTGTCTTTTTATTTAAAATTGACATTAATTTTAGTAAAAAGAACAAGTGACTTGTTCAAAACTGAGAAAACATATTTGGATTATTTTTATGATTTATGAAAATGATCCATAAGTCATTTTTGATGTGTATGAATCGACCATACCTCAAAAGGATACATAGTGTGACTGATGTGAATCCAAGTGTGTATTTTTATTTAAAATTGGCATTAATTTTAGTAAAAAGAACAAGTGATATACTAAAAATCAATAATACATTAAAATTATTTTGATACTTTAGTAAAATGACCCATGAGTCATTGTTGACATTTAGGAATCAACCGAAACTCAATCTGATGCACAATGTTACTAGGATGACACAAAGTGTCCCTTATCAGTTTAAAATTGAAATTTGAGTTCAAAAATTGTGCCACTCACTGAAAACTAAGAAAATGAACTATTATTGTCTTGATAATTTAGGAATGTGATCCATAAGTCATTTTTGATGTGTATGAAGTTGTATCATATAAAAATGATGCAAGATATGCGTTGTATTACTCAAAGTGTGTGTTTACAGTTTCAATTGAAATTTTATTAAAAAAGCAGAAGTGACATACTCAAAACTATGAACACACTTTATAAATGTTTTTATACTTTAAGAAAATGATCTTTAAGTTATTTTTGACATGTAAAATCATACGAACCTCAATATAATGCATGGTGTGACTGGTATAATTTAAAGTGTGTATATTAATTTAAAAATGACATTAATGTTTGTTAAAAGAACAAGTGACATACTGAAAACCGATCAAACAAATTAGGATTGTTTTGAAACATTTGGATAAATATTCATAAGACATTTCTATTGTGTATTAATCAACTAAACCTCAATCTGATTCTTGGTGGGATCGATATAACTCTATGTGAGTCTTTTTATTTAAAATTGACATTAATTTTATTAGAAACACCATGTGACATTCTTAAAAATGAGAAAATTCATTCTGATTGTTTTGATACTTTAAGTAAATGATCCATAAGTAATTGTTTTATGTTTTGGAATAAATTGTGCCTCAATCAGATTTATGTTGTGACTAGTATGACTCAAAATGTATGTTATTAGTTTAAAGATGACATTTTAGTTCAAAACATGTCACTCACTAAAAACTAAGAAAACACTTTGACTGTCTTGATGATTTAGGAAAATTATTCGTAAGTCATTTTTGATATGTAGGAATCAGTCTCACATAAAACTAGCAGATGATGTGACTGATATGACTCAAAGTGTGTGTTTCTAGTTTCAAATGACATTTTAATAAATCACAGAAGTGACATACTTAAAATTGAGAAAACACATTCGAATTGTTTTTATACTTTAGTAAAATGATACATAAGTCATTTTTCACATATAAGAATCATACTCACCTCAATTTGACATGTAGTGTGACTGAAAAAATTCCAAGTGTGTTTATTTATTTAAAATTGACACTAATTTTAGTAAAAAGTACAATTGAAATGATACATCAGTAATTTTTCACATGTAAGAATCATACTCACCTCTATTCGATGCGTAGGAATCATCCTTACCTCAATATGATGCACAATGTGACTGGTATAATCCATGCGTGTCTTATTATTTAAAATTGATATTAAATTTATAAAAAGAACAAGTTACATATTGAAAATTGAGAAAACGTATTCGTAATATTTTTATAATTTAGGAAAGTTATCCATAAGTCATTTTTGACATGTAATAATAAATTGCAACTCAATCTGATACACGGTGTGACCGATATGAATTAAAGTATGTCTTCTTATTTATAATTTACACTAATTTTAGTAAAAAGAATAAGTGACATACTAAAAACTAAGAAACCACATTTGGATTGTTTTGATACTTTAAGAAAATGACCAATGAGTCATTTTTGACGTGTATGAATCAACCACACCTTAATCTAACACATGGTGAGACCATTATGGATCAAAGTGTCTGTTATCAGTTAAAAATTGACATTTTAGTTCAAAACGCGTGTCACTAACTAAAAACCAAGGAAATGCACTCAGAGTTTCTTGATAATTTAGGAAAGTGATTCATAAGTAATTTTTGACATGTAGGAAGTAGTCTCACATCAAATCGACACATGGTATGGCCGATATGACTCAAAATGCATGTTTCCAGTTTGAAATTTAATTTTAGAAAAAAACACATGTGACATACTAAAAATCAAAAAAAATCATTTTGTTTATTTTGATGATTTCGGAAAACAATCCATCAGTAATTTGTGACATATAAGAATAAGTCTCACCTCAATCTGATGCATGGTGTGACCACTATAACTCCAAGTGTGCCTTTATTTAAAATTGACAATAATTTTAGTAAAAAGAATAAGTGAAATACTCAAAACCAAGAAAATGCATTCATATTGTTCTGATACTTTAAAATAATGATCCATAACTAATTTGTGATTCATAGGAATCAAACACACCTCAATACGACACATGGTGTGACCAGTATAACTACAAGTATGTATTTTTATTTGAAATTGAAAATTTATTAATGTATTCTTTCATATTACTATTTAATTTATTTATTTATATTATTACTAATATAAGATTTGTTTCCTTATATAGGTGGATTATTGTTGTCATGTTGAGATGACTTTTTTGGAAATAAATACCATGGGAGGACTTTTTTGAGAGGTGATTGTGGTCAAAAAATTTGAGAAACATTAATGTCTTTGAATGTTTGTAGAAAGTAATTGTAAATGAAATTATATAAATCATTGTTTGAGATATATATAGTAGCGTTTTTTTGCATTAATTATGTAAAATTTATTTCAATTAAATTATATCTTTTGTATACTAGTTATGGGTATTTTTTGTAGTGTGCTATTATACAAACAACACAATGCAATAGGCTGGGCCTTTATCATCATTATTTCTTGCACTGATTAAGAAGACACCCCTTTAACTGTGCTGAGGAAAACAATGTTTTTTAGCACTGTTAAAGGACCTTTTCTATGCTGTTAAATGGAATATTTATAGTAGTGTACCTGCTATAATTCTATCTGGATTATTCATGATGATTTATGGGTTTGATATTCATAGTTATATTCTAATGAAGCTAGTGGAAGTGGTTGTGAAGAATTTTATGTAGGATCAAACTAGTTATTAACTGGAAGTATCCTTTACAATGTTATGATATTAGAATATTATTGATTATGATATGTAGTATAATGATACTGGTGAATTGGTACTTCCACAGATTTAGCTTTATCTAAAACCACCCTTTATCAGAACTAAAAAAACATTGAAAAAAGTGATACTTTTATCAATGTGAAAAAGAACTGATAAAAATATGTCTTTTATCAATGCTAAAACAAAAGTTTTTTAGCACCGATAAAAGATATATTTAAAAAAAAATATATCATTAAAAAAAGATATTAATAAATAATATACTTATATTGATATAAATATATTATTTTATTTTAAAATATGATTTGGAAAATTATAAATACACATTTACACAAAATATATAAGATATTTAGTGAAAATGGCATATAAAATAATTAGAAAATGTTTTTAATTAATAATTTTCAACTTATGATTGAGTAATTGAAATTTATTACTAATTTGATGACATAAAAATTAATTTAATTAATGAACGGTCAAAGATATGTAAAAAACATGACTTGAACTTTAAACAGACATAAATTTTGATCCTGGTGTCCGTTTGGGTTCTACCACATATCAAATCAAATCCTTCAAAGATATCAATGCTCTGGTGATGAGGAGAAACCCCCAAAAACTTTTTTAGGGGCCAAAAAGTCCTAGAGGTCCTCCAAAACCAAGTTTTTAGTTTGGGTATACCTATTTCTTGACATTCGATGAAATTTCAGCCTCGTTTAAGGGGATATTATTTTCTTTTTTCAGTGTAGACTGAATTTATTCTAGGGGCTTACATTTATATAGATTTTATGGTTTTGAAATTTAATCATTTTTTCACAATGTAGTTTTATTTATAATTAAATATATACACATGTATGCATATTTTTATATATTAACACATACAAAAATTAATTTTATAAATAAATATGTAAAGATATTTACATATATAATATCTTTATATATATAAAAACCATTTATAAATAATAATGGTATACATTTTTTTTAAATAAAAATTTATGAATATTTATATACCTATATAATTTATATATTATATTTGTGTGTGTATTAAAAAACTTATATATATTATCTATATGTTCAAATATATGTATATAAATTTCAATATATAATATATGTAAATAAATATAAATATGCATACTTATATTTATAGATACACACATATATATATAATATGTATGTATGTATGTACGTACGTACGCATGTATGTATTTATAAACACACACACACACAAAAACATATTTTATATATTTATTTAAAAGTATTATATATATATATATATTATTAAATATAGAATAAAATACTATAGGGGTATCGTTCCATGCTTGATACAGGGGTAACAATATATATATATATATATATACATACATATATATGAGAGGTATCATTCCATGCACTATGTATTCCATGTATCGAAGATTCGACAATATCATCTAGAACCATCTCATTTGTTTGAACCTGAGGATATCAAGGTGGAAGCGGATGCGTTCTTTTAGGAGTATCTGATACGTATCGTTGATCGGAGCATGAAGGCTCTTCGAGGTAGGTCAATTCCTTTAGTCCGGGTGCTATGAAAGCATAGAAATGTACAATATGAGACCTAGGAGTGAGAAGATGATGTACATGCATAGTGGTTGTAACTCTTCTCAGATAACACTCTACCACCCTCAGATGGGAAACTCTAGGATGAGTTGTCTTAAGGAAGGTAGATTGTAACGTCAGATATTTTATTGAAGGGGAAGACCGTTTTTAAGGTTTAAATTCCTTAAAATGGACCTTATAATGATGCGTAAGGAAGCTTAGGAGGTCTCGGGGGTGTCTGACACTCGTTTGGATCCCAGAGCCCCAAAAATTGAAGAAACTATTGGGCCGCATAGTTTAGAGAAATCGTGCCGCCCTGCCCACATGGTTATCCTAAACCGTGTGGTTAGAGAAAACGAATTTTTGTGGGTCGTATGATTTTTTACAACTATGAGACCCTAGGTGGACGACCGTGTGGTTACATTATCTTCCGGGAGTGATACATTGGATTTCCATGTATGAGATCTCTGGGAGGATTTTATATACTCATGAGTGATAATGGTTCCCTACGGGAGAAATCATGGATAGACCCATTGGTAAGATGGTTATGCCATGCCTCGAGTGATACCTGATCCCCTATGTGAGATAATTGGTATGGAATCAGAGTTTTCCATGTCATGAGTGATAGAAGGGATGTTGTATGGGTTTCCTTGGATGTAATAAGTGGTATTGGTCATATTGGAGACTCTTGTAGCAACCCTTATGATTCTTATTAGATTCCATTGGATGGGCTAGAGACTCCAACATTGGATTTGAAGCATTGTTTCTTGTGTCATATATGATGATTCTCTTTTATATTTGGAGAATGCTTGTACGACGAAATCAAAATATAACCACCAAGAGAAATAACAAGCTTGGGGTCTTCCTACCTTTGTTGGTTGACTACCATGGCCCTTGCATGCACAATATTACTTTTAAAGGTACCTTGTTTAGATATCCGGCTTAGGATGAAGAAGGTAGTATCGGTCGGGTGTCCATTTAGGAACCTGTACTGAGTGTTTATTTATTTATTTTTTAACCTACATTTTTCATTTATAGAATGCGGTTATTTATTTATTATAGTAAATGGAATGACCTAGACACTGTGGGTGGTAGCCTACTGAGATTGTATTTCACACCCTTCTTGGGACACCTTTGGTACCTAGGAATATTTCATGATTATAGGTATTGATAAATGGAAGCATGTGGCTTACAATGCTTGATTATTTTTCTACCTTAGGATGGTGACTGGGGTCAATGGACCAAGAATTTTCTTGAGATGCTTGCTGTATCAGTTTTTAGACTTTTTTTGATTTTTTTATCATGTGGTTTATGCATGTATCCTAGATCCCTGTACTCGTATTTTTTAGAGAATCATGATTAGCATCATCATTGGTATCTTCTATTGTCAGTTTCTATTTGGTTGCTTATATTTCTTGGTTTATTTCCATTATTTCTACTTCTGTCTGTTTATTACACATTGCTTCACTATTTACTATTAATTATTTATACTGTTGTACTCACTCTGATCCATGAGGGCATATTTTTTCCACAAAAATATCCTAGGACCTCACTACTAGTTTGTAGACTCTAGCATTTGGGAAGGTGTGCTTTATGTTTTGTGGCCACTATATTGGGGCACACTAAAATGGAACTCGAGGTGGGGCACTACAATAAAATTCATATAGAGATCTAGAACTCATACCACATCTAATAAGGTAAAAAATATTGGTTTGAGAGTTCTATCATAAATAAAACTCACCCTTGAAATAAAATCTCTTTTTATTGGATAAAATAAACTCTACTTTAGTTTCCTCACTCAACTCATAAAAATAACACTTATTTGGGAATATATGGAAAAGATATTTGATTCTTAAACCCAATCACCATGCAACATATCTTTGGACACTATCAACACATCAACACTCTAATGGAATTGGTATAAAAATTGAGAATTTTCACCACATTCTTTAGAAGTATCACCATACATCAACTTAGGGAATTTGGTCCTAACATTCCTTGTTTTCTAGAAATGATAGTATGTAACATCTCTCAATTTGGATTTGGACCAAGTCACCCTATAAATCATTAATTTTTTTCACCTTTATTTTACTTACATTTATTTCCACCAAGAAATTTTAATTGACCTCTAATACTCACACCCTTGGTTTCATATTAAACCTTATCCTTTCCATTAAACCCATTAGAAATGCAGATAAATATGGCTTATTTTGTTCATGGAGTATCTTCCATACATCATAGAATTAATAAGATGTTAATAAGAACTATATAAGTAAATTAGAATAATAATGTCTTGGTCCACTTATTCAACATTAGAATTGATATTGGATAAGTCAAACAAGATTTTACTAAACTCATCAATATTTTCATGGATGAGAGTTCTAGGATACATCCTGAAGGTGTATCATTTATGTTTATCATATATATGACCTACTAATATAGTTTTTATATAATGTTTTTCTAAATTATACCAAATTAGAGATACAGTGGTTTCATAAGCAACCCCCTCCAGAACTTTATCAGACAAAGATAATGTTAAAGAGCTATGATATTTCATTAGAATTTCAGGTGGGACATCTAAGTAGGTTGTCACGATATTTCCATTAGTAGACTGACCTATATGAGGATTACTGAGATGATAAAATTCATCATTCACTACTTTTTGGACTAAGAGTTCTCTCATCTTACGTTTTCATAGATTATACCCTTTAGACCCCTTAGGATAGCCAATGAAAATTCATCCAACAACCCTCGGCCCAAGATTTTTATACTTGGAATGAGTATAATAGGTGCATTCAAATACTTTAAGATATCCATAGGATGTGGAAAAGATAATCCGAAGTTACTTTGGAGTCTTAAAACCATTGGAATATTAGGGATAACTTTTTATCAAGTAAATTGTCCAAGTGGAAGCCCCATCTCAAAAAGACTTGGTAAAAGCTGAGTACGTAAGAATGCTGTGAACCTACATGAGAATAATGTAGTTCATGATTTTAGATAGACAATTTTTTAGGTGTATGAATCAATATTCAGTATCTCACAACTACCTCATTCTAAAAAAATTTATTAAATTTAGTAGATAGGTTTTCAATACCATTATCAGACCTCAAGGCTTTCAATTTCTACTAAGACTGATTTTCTACATAGGATTTCCACATTTTAAAAACCCCAAAGACATAAGATTTATTTGTAAATATTTAAATTGAAACCTTTCTTGTAAAAACATCTCTAAAAGTAATAAAAATCACTACCATGGGGGATAATCTTAGAAGGTCCCCACAAGTCATAGTGCACATACTGAAGTGGGTGACTGGATTTAGAGATAGATTTATGAGAAACCTTTTATATATTGAGGCAACAACTCTGAAATTTAATGGAAAATCCCTTCAAATCAAGTGCATATAATGAAATAATATTCCTATATAGATTTGGAACCAAAATTACATCCAATAAGGTGAAAAAAGAGTTGTTTAATAGTTCTATGATAACTAATACTCTACCTCTAAAATGATATCTCATATTATTGGATAAAATAACCTATCCTTTATCTTCCTAATCCAATTAAAAAAACGCCTATTTTGTCACAAATAGAGAGAACACTAAGAGTCTAAACCCCACTCAACATGAAACCTATCTTGGGACACTATCAACACTTCAGTACTACCATAAATTTGGTATGAAAATAGTGAATGATCACAGGATTATTTAAAAGGCCCATAAAACTTCAAATTAGATCATTTAGGGCATTTAATGTAAAGTTTTCCATCAATTATAGATGGAAACCACTCTTGAGTGTTGATTTGGACCATTTCTCCATAGATCAACATTAGTTCATTCCACCCTGTTTATTCTTACCTTTCTTATTCCTGTGAAATCAGAATGAACACTGAAACTCATTACATGGTTTTGAAAAATCAAACCTTACAAACATTCAATCCATGGTGAGGGTTGATGACCATATATTTTATTTGGTTGGAAAACAAAAACATACAAAACTGGTGTTTTAGAATTTATTTGGTTGACACACAGAAACATATAAAACACACACAATCCATAGTGCTGTAAGATAACACCTTAGTAAACTTTTTTATATAGGGATATTCTACATAGTGGTTTCATTGATGGTGTTGTATTATTTGGATCCAGTGTAAGTTCCTCTTTGCACCACAATAGTGACCATGGTGCCAATATATAGAGTATCCCTCTACATGAATGTAAAAGGAATGTATGGAAAGGACACTAAGAGTATAAAACCCACTCTGAATGAAACATATATTGGGTCACTATCAGCAATTCAACACTCTCATTGACTAGGTCTAAAAGTATATAATGATCACCATATTCTTTAAAAGGCTCACAAAACTTCAACTTATGGAATTTAGGCTTAACATGCCTTGTTTTCCAGTAATTATTATAGGTAACCTATCTTAGTTTGGTTTTGGACCAAGTCTCCCTAGACCGAATTTGGTTCATTCCACCCTTCTTATACTTACCTTTTTTTCCCCAAAAAAACATATAACGACTTCTACCACTCAAACCCTTGGCATTGGATTATGCCTTACAATTTCCATGCAAATCATAAAAAAGAAATACAGATATGGATTCCTCTATGGTTAATGATTCGCTTCCATACATCATATAATCTATAATATGTTCATATGAACTATCTAATAATATTAAAATAATAATTTCTTCGTCCTCTTATTCAACATTAACATTGATATTGGATAATTATAACATGATTTTATTAAAATCATTAACGTGGTCATCAATGAGAGTTCAATGATGCATCTTGAAGTTGTGTCATTTATGTTTCTTATATATATAACCTATTAATAAATTTTTCATATAAACATTTTCTGACATAGACGAAATTATAGCTACATAAATAAACCTCTTGTATAACTTTATCAGAAAATGATGATGTTAAAGAGATATGAGCTTTCATTAAAATTTCAGGTGGGACATCTGAGTAGGTTGTCACGGTCTATCCATTAACAGACTAAGTTATATGAGGTTTCTTGGGACCATGCAGTGCATCATTCACCCCTTTTTAGACTAGTAGTGGTCTCATATTATGTGTTCATAGATTATACCATTCCAAACCTTAGCATAGCTTATGAAAATGCATCTTACAACACTAGGCTCAAGATTTTCAGACTTGTAATGAGCATAAGAAGTGCAACCAAACACTCTAAGATACCCATAGGATGGGGAAAAGATACTCCAAAGTTCTTTTGGAGTCTTAAAACCAATGGAAGATGAGGGAAACCTACTTATTAAGTAAATTTTCATAGTGGAATCATTATCTCAAAAGGACTTAGGAAAAACTGAGAGTGAAATCATGCTACGAGCCCACTCAAGAATATTGTGGTTCACGCTTTCAACTGAACCATTTTTTAGGAGTATTAATCAATGCATAGTGTCTCAAAATTCCCTGATACTCAAAGAATTTAGTAAACTTGGTAGACAGGTATTCAAGTTCCTTATTAGTCACCAAGGCTTTCAATATCTCCTATGATTTATTTTCCATGTAGGATTTTTATGTTTTAAACACCTCAAAGAAAAACGATTTATTTATAAATATGTAAATAGAAATATTCCTTGAAGAAACATCTATTAAAGTGATAAAATAGGAGCATATTCCATGTAAGATAATCCTAGATGGCCCCACAAATCGCATTGCAAATACTCAAGTGGGTGACTGTATTTGAAATTGTATTTATGATAATTGAATCTTTTTGACATAATTAGGACACAATCCTCACAAAAAGAGATGTTACATGGTGTAACTTTGGGTAAAATACCCTTCCTCATTAAATTCTTATAAAATGTTATGACTCATATGTCTCATCCTTTAATTCCAAAGATTGATACTATCACTATTGGTGACATAAGTGTTTCCCATCTGTTTATTGTATGTCTTTATATTCATAAGATACAACCAATTAACTAAGGATCCCATAAGAACCATACGAGAACCCTTTGATATTTGAGGTAACCACATTCATATTTAAAGGTAAATAAATTCTAATCAAATAAACCCAATTAAACAAGATTTATATACAGATTTGGAAACCATCTCACATCCAATAAGGTAAAAAAAAGAGTGGTATGAGAGTTTTATCATGAATAGAACTCTTCCCATGAAATGAAATATCTTTTATTGACTAAAATAACAAGTTCTTTAGCTTCCTTGGCCAACTCAGAAAATGAAATCCTATTTGGGAACTAATGGAAAGAACACCCATAGTCTAGATCCCACTCAACATGCAGCATATATTGGGACACAATCAACACTTCAACACTCTCATAGCTTTGGTCTGAAAAGAGAGAATGATCACTAGATTCTTTGAAAGACACATCATACATACATATATACATAGATATATGTATATATACACATACATATATAACAAATCACACACACACAAGCACATACATGTATACATGCATACACATACATGCATACTTGCACATCCATGTGCGTATATACACATACACATACATATGCATACACATAAATTCATACATGTATGTGTATAAACATTCATACACATATACACACATATATACATATACACATGCATATATAAATGTATGTGTATAGATACATATACATGCATACATACACATACATAGATGCATCTATACATACACATATACATACATGCATACACATATGCATATATAAATTCAAATATATGTACATATAAATATAAACACATTTATACATACATATATATGAATGTATACATTCATACATATATATAAATACATACACATTCATATTTTATATACATACATATATTGAACCCCCATTTTTTCACTATTTTTTTTCTTTTATCTTACTGAAAGCTTTTCATGTCATATCAAACTCATGTCATCCTATAATCCTGCATATGACTAGGGTTCAAACCCTATAAGACTCCATTGGGATTATTTATTAACCATTTATGGCTGATGACACAAGTAGTGATACAGGTGATAACACATCCAAGGGTGCATACCAAAGTACATGTTAGCACCATGCAACGCATAGGGAGGGGGCCATTAGGCTGGGAAATGGGGGCTTTAGGCTTTAAAATTTGTAATTAGCTAGCTACGTCGTGGGTAAACCCTTAGAGAGTGGTGTGATCTATCCTTATTATCCCATATGGGTGTATATTGTTTTGTTTCTTGTAAACTCAAGACCTTAAATATTAATATATTATATTTAAATATACATTTTTAATGTATTTAAATACATTATTAAATATGTTTATTGATTAATATAATATTTTTTATTTAAATTATGAAAATATAATTGATAAAAGGTTTATAATTTAATCTGAATTATATTTTTAAATATACATTTTATATAACAAAATATTTTAACATATATATATATATATTTACATAATATATAATATATAAATATCTATACACTCACACACACATATAATTATCAATGTATATGTATAGCTTAAATATATTTTCATATTATAAATTTTTAAACAAGAACATAAATATTTAAATTTATATATGAACTATATTTAATGTGTTTATAAATTTAATTATATTGTTCATATCACTATATCTTCTAATAAGTGTGTTTAATTATAATTTTATATATAATAAATATGTATAAAAGAAATAAATAGAGTATAAATGAATATATATATATACACATTTTCAAAATAGGTTAGGGAAAGGTCCCTTTTTTATTGGATGATAGAAACACTTATTTTTTATTGTCGGGTAGAGGGGAACTCATTAGATGGATTATAGGCCTAGGGCATGAGATCCCATTACATGGCCTATAGGCTCTGACCTGTAGGTTCATGGCTAGCCTGAAAGCATAGTGGTCACGAGAGCCAATTATTGTGGCCCTGTAGGCCCAGACCTGTAGGTCCTTTGGCTGGCCCACACTACACCCTCCCATCCTGCGCTCGCCTATTCTCGCACGACCGGAGGTCACCAACAGTTGCATCTCCCCCACTATCATCCATGTTCTCTACTTCCAACATCTACAACACCCCCTTGATCATCTCTATGTTTCTGCACCACCAGAGGTTTCCACTTATGGCCCTCACCATCTCTCGTGTGCCTACACATCTGGAGGCCCATCACCCCCACCGTCGTCCCCATGCACCTGAAAAAATTGGGTTGTTGCCTGCTTCGTCTTCACTGGTGTCCATGTACACTAGTGTCTTGATGATGCCATCCCTCCCATGTGTGATCACATGTGGGGAAGATAAATCTCAACCCCCTCCCAAATAAATGGGGGGGGGGGGGGGGTGCTACATGCAGTAGCTGGGAATCAAACCCCAATCGCAATGATGAACTTGAAGAATATATTAATTTGTGTGTATATATATGTATGTATAACATATATGCAAGGTAACCTCTATATATATATGTATATTGATTGTGTGTGTGTGTGTGTGTGTCTATTTTAACATATATATATGTGACATAAAAAAGTATATGTATAAATATATATAATTATAAATATATATGTATATTATGAATTATATATAAGGAAAATAAATATATAAATTTAAATATGAAATTTAATTAATTAATGAATTTATTTATAAAGTTCATATTACTATATTTTATAATATGTGTGTGTCTGTAATAATAATTATGTATATAATTATAAATATGTATAAATTAATATGTATATATATACACACATATATATTGTCTTCATATAAATGTATACAATTATTTTTATATAAATCATATTTAAAATATATATATATATATATATATATATATATAAATTATATTATTCAAGGTACCATTTATCAGTGCTAAAAATTCACTATTACATGCTGTCATTTATGAGCACTAAATAATATGCTTATGAATGGTGACTTTATCATCACTGAAAAACGATTATAAATGGTTCTCTTTTATCATTAATTTTTGTACCAGTGTTAATGGTTTCCTTTATCACCACTCTGAGGCAGTGATAAAAAATGTTTTACCTTTACTAACATTTTGATTGGGGGTATCATTGAATAATGCACAAACTATAGTACTACAATCCTCAGAGTTGAAAGATCAATACATTTTTACCTTCTTCATGCATTGAGCTTCACTTAGGTGGTTTAAAAGGTGTAATTATAGTAGTAGGAAACCATGTATGTTCCACCTTAGACCTCAATAGTGATGATGGTTCTGGTATAGAGAGTATCCCTCTAAATGAATGTACCTTTCATTGTAATTATTTTCTCCATCACTTTTTTCATGTAAGGGAAATGTACCATTTATTTTTTCATTCTACATTAAATTAGATCTCCTCAAAACATATGCAAAATAGATTATGTAGTGTTTATTCACCTCATTACATTGACTACCAAACACACACACACACACACATTTCAAAATTATAATCAAGTATCCAAATTTTTTAAAAATCACATAAAAAAACTATTCAAAGGAACCCCCACACGTATTCCGTTATTTTATTCCCAAGATCATGGAAATTTGAAAAAATTCTAATTCACAGAGAGTTAAAAAATTATGAAAGAACAAGTGATGAAAATCAGACAACCAAGTTTAGTGATGAATGAAATTATGAAAAACGAACACTGGGATTTAACATCATTCAGACAACTTTGGTCCTACTGCACAATAAGAAAAACACCACATTCCTATCATTTATTAAAGATAAAAAATGAAACACACATGAAAAACTAGATAACATAAAAAAATCATCAAGAATAATACTAGAACAATGGAAACCCCAAAAATATTAAGAATATGCTCTTGTGAATTGCCGAATTTATTCACTGACATCCACACACAAGATTCTCTAGGATGATCCAGTGACGTAAACAAAAGGAAGCCAATAAACTCCCAATTAACCAAAAAACATCTCCACCAGAACACGGTGCCCGAGAGAGCTATGATCTTTCCATGGTGAGGGAAGTGGTGCATTTGGCAGGTTACAATTCATATGGATCCAATCGAACTACTCTAGAAAAATATTTCTCTCCCCAATTTACCTCTACCTCTTTAGAATATAATCAATCGCCTCTCTAGAAACCTTCACACAAATAAATCTCTTCAAATTTGGAGATGATGTGTAGATATATCCAAAGGAATCGAGAGTAGTATCAACATCTCAATGGAATGCATGGAGTGAATCGAGACCTAACAACCCAAAATAACTAGTGAAACAGAAAAAAAAACCTTGTTTTGGGGTCACAGTGGAGGTGCGTGGCACAAAAACACTCAAAAAATGGATGAACATAGAAGAACACACAAGTTTAACATGGTTCAACAATTTGACTACATCCATGAGAGAAACATGGCTTCTTCTCTTTTCAATTCTCTCTAGTTCTCATCATAGGATTTATAACAGACCAAATCTCACAAACAAAGAGATTAAATCCCATTTAAATAGAGGAAAAAATCTAGTAACATCAAGGGTGGTTTTCCAACCTTCATCAACCCTTGAGAAGTCTCCTCCCACTGCCTGTTGTAGTCCACGAAAGTTGTTGCATCGACTGAGTTGGCTACCAACTAAGGAGGATGTGAAACAGTTTTCGACCTTTGTAGAATAATCTCATTATCAATCACTCCCCGGATTGGGAGTGGCCCCCACAATTTGTATAATGGGGTCTATAAATTCTGTGTAAAGTTTCTAAACCTACTACATCAAAGTAACTCGACTGTGGCATCTTGGTAAATTGGCCAAACCCTCACTGATTAAAGGGACGTTGACCGCTATATAAAGGTCTGACCCGGCCCGATACCCTCTGGGTTAGCCCGAACTGGGTCCGGACCGCTTGGCCGCAGCCCGGCTCCGCTTGGGCGCGGCCCGGCCCTGCCTGGGCGTGGCCCGGCCTGGCGGACCGGCCTGGGCAGCCGGCCCGGCGCGCTGGCGCCAGCCAGATGGCTCGGCCGTTTCAGCCGAGAAGATAGGGGTGCGGGGGGGGGGGGGGGGGGGGGCGTTTGTAATCCGCGGCCCCCATGTGGGGGGCCAATCATGTCTGGACAGCCGGGGGTTTCGAACCCCCGGCTCTTCCTATGTCCGGCCAGCCTGCTCCGGCCGGCAGGCTGTTGCACCACGGGACCGGCAAGGGCCGGGCCCCCTACTCCGACACCGGCGGCCCAGAACCGGCCGCTGGTTCCCCTGCTCCTCCGCAACCTCAGTTGCGCCCTTGGATCATCCGGCGTGGTGCGACGGTGCCACGTTCTTGTTCGATTCAAAGGCGCGGCGTGAAGGTGCCGCGCATACCTTGCCGCATGACCCTGCACGGTGCGACGACACCGCTCCATCCCCGTTCCATTCCACCACAAGGTAGACAAAATAAAAGGGGAGGTGGGTCGACAGTGTTTGTGCGGTCCGACCCCCTCCCGTTAACTGGTAATAAGAAGACCAAAAGTATGAGGACTGATGGTGGATGAAATTCATGAAAAGAAATGCATAAATCCCCTACCTTGTCAAATTCATTGAGCGAGGGTTCGTCTCGGAAATAACCATTGCGGAAGAAGACGTCACGGAAGGAGAGAGTCGCGTTGCGGGGAAAAGATTCGTCGGTGTCGCGTCGTCGATCTCCAGGGAATCCGGCATTCTTCGTCGAAGAAGAATAAGTTCTTCAAGCTCCTCATATTTTCTCCAAATCCTCCCAGTGCAACAACTTCCAACCAAAATAAAATAAGTCCCTTACTTATTTTATTAACATAACTTAAGCATTTGAAATTCAAAAGTTGAATTAATCCACTCAATTAATTAACACAAGTTGTCAAATTAAATGAAGGGTTGTGGAAGGTTAGGGAAGATGAAGGGGTGGGGTTCGTGTGGGCCCCACCACCCTCATAACCTTCCATGGGAAGTTGGGTGGTTTTCCCCAACTTCCACTCAAAGATTTTAACCACTTAGAGAAAAATAAAATTGATGCTCAATATTATTTTACCTTCCACAAATTTTTAACAACTTCTCTCGTGAAAATGCAACTCTGGAAAAGGTGTTCCTAAGCAATTATTGGCCCTGCGAATCCATCAGTGCCCTCAGAATTTGATTTTGAGCACTAGTTCAAATGTTAGGAAAACCCGCTCATTCTTTCACTGAACATATCCGAGATAAACTTCAGATAGAAATTCGGGGCACACCGGGCCTCAGAATCAAGTGCCGTAAGAAACTGTGTTCTTGTAAAATCCCAAAGAAAATTAACAAAAAATTTCCCTTCAATTTTACGGGTCTTTACATTATTATACCTAAGTGTTATTAAAGTGGAAGTAATTACAAAATATCTTAACAATGCTTGAGCTTAGAAAAATCCACCATCTTTTTCAATCTTTTAGATGAGTTTTCATTGGTGTGTATATTTTTGACACAAAATATTCTTCTCTAAATAACCTCCCTAATAAAAAGAAACCTAATATCTATATTGCTAGACCTACCATAGAAAAATATGTTCTTATAGAGATGTAGGGAAGTTTGTTAGTTGCAATGAATAGTAATAAAATAATTACAAAAATTGAGTTCAACAATAAAACCCTTAATCCAAACAGATTCATTGATAGCCTATACCTTGGCAATGTAATCCACCTCAATGGTTATGAGGAACGTTGTTGATTTTATTCTTCATTTACAAGAGGGATATCCTCCACATGTGGTAAAAAAATTAATCTATGATTTCCTCGTATTAACATTTCTAGAAAAATCAGAATCAACATAACATGTCACTATGTATCTATGTGTAACATTCCTCGTTGAGTCAAAAAGGCTTCTTTATAACTTTTCCATTACTCTATGTTTTTTAAATCACAAACACTTTATCTTAAGGCAGATAATATTTTCTTAAGGATTATTTTCAAAAGGAATATTTCCCTTTTATAAGGAAATTTTTACCTGACCTATGTTTTCATTGTTCATTTTATAGTCTCTCTAAATCTAACTCATTTAATTACTAAGTCAAAATTCAGTTTCAAATCTAAAAACCATGAAATCATATAATTCATTGGATATATAGTAATTTGTTTTCAGACTCCGAATTCTATGAAATTCAGACTCCAAATTCTCTGAAATTCATACTCTGAATTCCTTAGAGTTAAGACTCTGAATTACTCTGAATTTAGTCTCAGAATTCTTCAGAATTCCAACACCGAATTACTTATAATTTAGAATCTGAATTCCTTAGAATTATGATTCTAGATTCATTGGAATTTAGACTCCAAAATATTTAAATTTCATATTTTTAATTCTTTGTAAAACAAAATCCGAATGTCCATGTCTTATATAATTTGAATGTTTATTTGTTTAGGATCCAAATTCTATTTTACCTTAGACTCCAAAAAATATATTTGGTTAAGTAACATCATTTTCCTTACACTTGTTATGAACCGATGTCATACTATCTATTTCTCACAAACCATTGTTTGAGTGACACGTGTGCAGGTCCCTCTGAAATTCAAGGAAAAATATGACTATTGGAGGAGGGAGCCAACCATTAGAGAAGTATCTACAATTAGGTGCTAATTTGAACGAGCTCATTACCGTTCCATCACTCTAGAGATTACATGCTGTTGAAGGGATTTCTAGTGAGATAGACTCTCATGATTTGTGCATACTGAACATCTTTTTCAGCTTTCTTCGTGCGACTCCGATTGTTGCTGAGTACAACTGAGGGCTTCCAAGGATAGGAAGATAGAGGTGCCAATTACCTTAAAGTTCAAGGACTTCTGGGGCTATGAAGACCGAGGCTCTGACTACCTTAATGTTCGAGGGCTTGCGGGGATAACAAGACATATTCCGATATTCCTATCGAGGGCTTACCCTGGTGTGGGTAAGTCAGAATTTCTTCAATGTATAAATCAAGGGACCTTTATCCAAGGTTTTTGGATACCCTACTCATTAGGTTAAAAGATTTCATACTTGTTACTTGTTTTGTTTCAATTTTATTTCTATTGTAATTTGATAAAAGAATAAATTATAAACTTCTTGTACTTTCTTGTACTTTTTATACTCTGATAAGTAAGATTCTATACGCTTTAATGTAGAATATTTTCCTTGTAAATTTCCTTATGTTTATTTTCTGGAACCATATTTCTGGAACCTAGAAAGTTTTTTTAGTAGAATTAAAAAAGATCTTGTGGATTTTACTTGTATAACATTGTTAAATAAAGTTTTCCTTATGTTTAAAAATGAATGTTTTTAAACTTACTATTCAACCCCTCTTGTAATTGAGTATATACATATACTATTTCGATCCTACAATTGGTATCAGAGAAGGTCTCTAAAATACTTATATTATCATATAAGTTTTCTTGCTCAATCTTTCATTGTTCTAGATTATTCTTGCTTAACTTTTCCCACTTAATATTTGTAGAGAGATTTTTATCTTTATTTATAAATTTTTTCTATTAACAATTTTTGTGGAATGATATTTTCTTATAGAATGGTAATAATGAATATCGGTTCAATTGAAAATATAAATCCTAATAGACCACCTATATTTGATGGGAATTATTATGAATACTCGAGAGATAGAATGGAGACCCTTTTCATTAATAATGGAGTAGACAACTTTTTCATGCTTACTGGATATTACGAAATCCCAAAAAAATAAATCAAAACCATTACCAATCAATAAAAATAAAAATATCAACTAAACTAAAAGGTATGTAATACTTTGTTGTGTTCCATGACCAGAAATATATATAGTAATATTTCTTCTTGTGAGGCTGCAAATTTCATTTCAAAGAAATTGGAAGTTACAAATTTTGGATCATCCAAAGCTGTATAAACTAGAAGAGTTATGCATAGAGCTGAATATCATGGATTTATATTTCCTTATAGAGAACCAGTATGTAAGGTGAAACAAATATTTATGACTATCATCAACAGTTTACAATCTATCGGAGAGAAATGTCTTGACGATGAAGCTCTTGTAGACATGATTATTGATATTATTCCTAATGAGTGGGGATCTAAGTGAACAACTATTGATGAGAATAAAAAAGTATCTCAAATCACTCTTGATGAGCTATTTGGAAATATTCTTCAAAATGAGACAAGAATGAAAAGAGATGATGATATGAATAAGAAGAATAATTAAAATGGAAGCATATCCTTTACTTATACTAAATCCAAGACTCCTGAAAGGGTTACAAGATCCTAGTCGAAGAAAGTTACTATTTTATCTGAATATAGTGAATGTGAACATTTTGAGAATGAGCTATCTAATCTTTCTCGAAGGATGAACATGATAATTGGAAAGAAAGAATTTCAGTATAGATATAATAAGAAAGAAAGAAAAGACAATAAATACTCAGAAGTCACTTGCTATGAATTCAAAAGAGTAGGAAATATAAGGCCATATTTTCCAATGCATAAAATAAAATACATGAAGGAAAATCATTCTGAGAGAAACATAAATAAGTAGTACAAGACTAAGGCTAAGATAGTATTGAAGGCTAATGAACCTTGGAGTGCCAGTGGTGGTGAATCTTCACATTAATCCTCAGATT
The DNA here is from genome assembly GCA_963277665.1 of Viscum album. Lineage (NCBI taxonomy): Eukaryota > Viridiplantae > Streptophyta > Magnoliopsida > Santalales > Viscaceae > Viscum > Viscum album. The sequence goes on along the minus strand of OY728145.1, from coordinate 1,075,229,722 downwards.
ACAAATCTTTTGGTCAAAAGAATATTGGTCTACTAGCTAAACTACCCATTGAAAATCATTTTCTAATGGCCAAGGTACACAATTACGAATCTATCATTAATGTATATTTGAATGCAAACTAAACTAATGATAAATATTATTAATCTTCAGATGAGGAAACCTCCTCATCAGAAGATAATACTTTACCTTCTTATGAATAAGTTTATAGGTTTTCTAAATTTATTGAGAATGAAAATTCTATACTCAAGAAAAATCTTGATAAGGAAAATTCTAGATTATCTATTTTAACCAAATAAGTATGAGATATTTCTAAAGATCTTGATAATAAAACAACTGATTTTTAAATTATTTCCAAAAACCTTGAGGAATTTAATTCTTAGAAGGATAAACATTCTAAGGATCTTGAAAATTTAATTTATAAGAAAAATATTTTAGAGGCTAACACTAGTTATAAAATTAATGTTTTTAGGATAAAAACATGGTTATTAAACTAAAGTTGGAAATATTTTCATTAAGGAAACTCCTATCAAACTTTACCTCTAGTAAGGAAAATTTTGACAAGATGTATTCCCAAATTCATTATTTAAGGAATTGTTCTGGATTTGGTTATACTTATTCAAAACTAGTTTTTAGTAATAATTATTTTGTTCCCCAAAGTGCTTCATTTTATACTAAATGTCAGTGTGGTGGACATTGGGAGAAAAATTGTTCTTTAAACAAAACCAAGTCATTTGGTTTTTGTAAATATTATTTTTCTCTGAAAATGTGGATTCCTAAAATTTTTCTTTATGAAATTTCTAGATCTAAGAAAGTTTGGGTTCCAAAAGTTTAACTTTTTTTTTTCTGGAAAATAATGAATGTAGCAACAATAATACATGATACATGGATAGTGGATGTTCTCACCATATGCCTGGTAACAAAAACTTCATCAAAAAGATAATCAAGACGAAAGGAGGAAAAGTAACTTTCAGAGATAATTATTAGGGAGAGATTTGTGGTATATGTAACGTTTTTCTCTTGGAAAAACATTAATTTAAAATGTTTTATTTTTTAAGGGTCTTAATCAAAACCTCATTAGCAAAATTCAATTATTTGATGAAGGTTACCTTCTGAATTTTAGGAATGATTAATTCTAAGTACACAATTCCAAGGAAGAGTTTATTATTTTTTCCCATAGGCATGAGAATGTATACACACTAAACATAAAAGAACTTATGAGCCAATATCTACCTTGTCTTAGTGCAATGGAAGATCAATCTTGGTTATGGTTAGTGCGTATGGATCTTTTTGGTCCAACAAAAACTGGAAGCATTAGAGGAAAATATTATGTATTTGTCTGAGTTGATGATTACAATAGATATAAATGGGTCTATTTTCTGGAAAAGAATTATAAATCTTTTTCTTAATTCAAAATTTTTAGAGCCTATGTTAAAAATGTGAAAAAACTTTCATTGATAACTATTCATAGTGATCGTGAAGGAGAATTTCAAAATTCAAAATTTGAAACTTTTTTTTATAAAAAAGGTATTAATCATAACTTATTAGTGCCAAGAACTATTATAAAGAATGGTGTTGTTGAAAGAAGAAATTGGATTCTTCAAGAGATAACTAGAACCATGTTGAGTGAATATTCTTTTGCTAAGCACTTTTGGGTTGAAGCTGTTAGTACAACTTATTATACTATAAATCAAGTTTTAGTCTGACATTTTCTTAACAAAACACCTTATTAATTATGGAATGGTAGAAAACCTATACATTACTACTTCAAGTTATTTTGTGGAAAATTATTCATTCTGAATACTAAATATAATTTTAATAAATCCACACCCAAATCTGATGAAGGAATTTTCCTTGGATACTCCACAACTTCTAAGGCTGATATTGTTTTTAATAACAATAATTGTACTTTTTAAGAAAGTGTGCATGATAAATTTGATGAAACTGATCCTTTTGTTTTTAAAAAACCACAACCTACATATTCAAATGTGTTTTCAAAGACTGATTTTCAACACATGATAGAAGATCCTTCTTATAAGAAAAATGTTTAAGAAAATAATTATAAATCATTTACCCTAGAAGATTTCCTACCATATGTTGATGAATAGTTTTTTTCAAAATCCAAATCAGTCATTTCTTAAGAACCATTCAAGTGAAAGTATCATTGGTGATGTAAATAAACCTATAAAGACTATAATTTCCTTATGAAATGAATTAGAACATCTAGCATTCCTTTCCCAATTAGAATAAAAAATCATAGATGAAGCTTTAGGTGATGATGATTGGATTAAATCCATGCAAGATGAGCTAAATGAATTCAAAAGGAAAAAAGTTTGGTCCTTGGTTGAAATACCTAAGGAAACCTCTATTATTGGAGTAAAATGGTTCTTCAGAAATATGTGTGATGAAAATGGAATCATTGTAAGGAATAAAGATAGATTAGTTACTAAAGGCTATAATAAACAAGAAGGCATAGACTATGAAAAAACCTATGACCCAGTAACTAGACTTGAATCTATTCACATTTTACTTGCCTTTGCAACATTCTTTAATTTTAAACTTTTTCAAACGGATGTAAAATGTTCTTTACATAACGAATAAGTTCAAGAGGAAGTTTATGTTGAAAATCCTCCTTGTTTTGAAGAAATAAATATTCTTGAACATGTTTTCAAATTTTCCAAAGCTTTATATGGACATAAACAATCCCCTAGAGCCTAGTAGGATATACTTACTGGATTTTTGTTACAAAAAAATTATGTTAAACGAACTTCAGATCCATCCAATTTTATAAATAAATATATAAGAAATGTTTTGATTGTTTAAATTTATGTTGATGTCATTATATTTGGTTCAAATCATCAATATTTTACTCATTCGTTTGCGAACATAATGAAATATGAGATTTAAATGAGTATGATGGGTGAGTTATCATTTTTTCTTGGGTTTCAAATTTCTCAAAAACCAGAAGGAACTTATATACCTCAACATAAGTATATTAAATATCTTCTTAAAAATAATGGATATGACAATACTAAAATTATAAGCTCTCCAATAGGTATATCAAATTATCTTGATCTAGATGAAACTAGTAAACTAGTTGATCAAACATTATTTAGAGGTATGATAAGAATTTTACTATACTTGATATCTAGTTGTCCAAACTAAATGTTTTTTATATGCTTATTTGAAAGATATCAATCCAATACTAAGGAATCTCATTTAAAATTTGTGAAAATATTTTTTCACTATTTAAAGGGAACCATGGATTTAGGACTCTTTTATACTTCGAAAAATGATTTTGTTTTAAAAAGTTTTTCAGATGCTGATTTTGGTGGATGTATAATGGATAGGAAAAGTAAATCCGAAACATTTAATTTCTCAGGAGACTCATTAATTTCTTGGTCATGGAAAAAGTAACACTCAGTAGCACTTTACACTGATGAAGGTAAATATGTATCAGTGGGAAGTTGTTTTGCTCAAGTGTTGTGGATGCAACACACACTCACCAACTATGCCATGATTTTTACAAAAACAAAGACATTTTTTGATAAAACTAGTGACACTTCCCTAAGAAAAAACCCTACACATCAATATCATTCAAAACACATAGACATTAAGCATCACTTCCTTAGGGATCACATATTGAAAGAAGATATCATTCATCAGTTTATTGGAATGCAAGATCAACTTGCTGATATTTTTACAAAATCTCTACCCTCCGATAGATTTGAATACATTATACAAAAGTTAGGAATGATAACCATAAGGTAATCTTCCATATTCAATTTTTTTTGAAACCTGTATCCTTACATTAAGAAACTCCTTTTTATAGGGGGAGTACATTTTCTTGTCTATTCAATATTTTTTTTCGTAATCCAATTTTTTTCGTAATAAAAATTTTTAATCAAATTTTTTGTAATCAAATTGTTTGTTAGTTAAATTTTCATAAGTAACCAAATTTTTCGATTTTATCCAAATTTTTTTTGGATCGCAAATTTCAGAACTCAAATATTATTTTTTCACAAATTTTATTTCTTTAGAAAAAGTTCAGAATTCAAAAAATTTCCTTCTAATTATTTTTCCGTAATCTAATGTTCTTCAAGAATAATTTTCCAAGAAATCCAAAAGGTATGTTTCCTTTCTTAATTTTTTGAAATCAAATTTTTAAATGTTGGTATTTTCATCTTATTTGAAACAAATTTTTCGAATTCACTTTCCTCAAATCTGAATATTTATCTTAAAAACCTCAAAAGATTAGAACCTACCAAAATAATTCTTTGAATTTCATCTCGACCGTTAGATCAAATTTATTTTGTTTTAAATGTTAGATTATTCTGGGAAAATGAATTGTCGCTTCAAATCCTATATGATAGCCCCTTAATGTTTGTCCCACATTGGTTTTCAAGATGTTGCGTGCCAAAGCTATGCCGCTGTACTTATGTTTCATTCTAAATTTCGTTTTTTCTCAAATATGAATGTCTTTGGAAGTGTCCCCATAGAACCAAATGTCGTCATTTAAGGAAATTTCAAAATGGTAGATTTATAGATAGAGGTTAATAGATATAAAGTTCTTCACTAAGTATTATTCTCTTATTTCAAATAATTTCATGTCGAATTTCTAGGAGTGTTTGTGTGTATCCAATCCAAATGCACATGATCTGGTGTATCCGAAGTTGCTGGTAGAATTTTATGATTTTGTAAGTTTTTTTAACGAAGGAGGGAAAGATAAATTTTCTTTTAAGAGTTATGGGAGAACTTATTCCCTTTCCTTTAGTTTGGATGCAAGCATTATAGGAATTCTGTGTGAGGGGGAAGATGAGTTCTGCACCCACAAGCTACCAGATATATCAAGACCTTTTGATAAGGAAAAAGCTTTAGAGTTCCTTGATTTGACAGAAGTGAAGACTCTGAAGATTAATCATCTCTCTACAAATTTACGGATTTTAGAGTTATGGGTTCAGTGATTTATTATTCTGATAACAAGTGATAAGGATACCTTGAAAAAGAGTGACATTTATGTTCTATATTTTCTAGTGAATCTTAGAAAGATTAATCTCGTGAAGTATATCTTGATTTAAATTATGAATATCAAGAATGGGACTCTAAAATATTAGATCATTATGTATCCAATTATTATTTTCAAGATCATTGTCCTTAGTCTAGATTCATTCAAAGTCCAATGCAGTTCGAAGCCAAGAATTTTCAGGGTTATGTTGTTGAGTGACGATATGATAAGAAGGATGAAGGATGGCTTTAACAGCAAGTCTGAGGAGTTTTATGACCTATCTGAAAGTGAATTCCAAGCCTTATCCAAGAATCCGGAAGTGGCTGAGACTTCCAAGAAGGGTTAGAGGAAGAGAAAGCATAAAGAACCAGAATCCAAGGAAATAACTACTTCAGCCCAAGAAACCCAATCAGGACCTTGAAAATATAGGAAGCAAAAGACCTATCTGGATTAAGTTGTTGCTAAGTGGAGAGAAGATAAATAGAGTAAGAAGTAAGGAGATCCTTGCTTTTGCTTGGAACCTGTTGAGAAAAAAGAATTGAAGATTAAGGCTGCTGAGGAGTTTGAGAAATAGGAAAAAGGGAAGAAGAAAAGGAAGAAGTCATCTAAATCTGAAATAGTTTAAGCTCTTCTCATAGACATATAAAAAGCCTCTAAACAAATCCAGGTACCAGAATGATTTTTACAAGAATCACTTTTAGTGACTCCGGGAAAGAAAATGGTCATTCCAAAACCTAATGAAGAGGAAGAGATTGTGTATGAAGAGGAAGTGGAAGGAGAAGAAGAGGAAGGAAGTGATTATACTTATGATATGATAAGGAAAGTTAAATAATATCATGAGAAGGAGATTCCTTATGAGAAATTATCAATCCATAATTCCCAGGACAAATCTTCAAAACTTACTACCCCATGAAAAGAAGAAGTGGGGTGTGAAGAAATAAAAAACCCATCAAAAGATGAGATAAGCAACCATGAATTGGTTCAACCAGAGGATCTGGTGGCAGATGTTGAAAAGGAAAAGGTTTTGGAAGATTATATAGTACAAATATAAGATAGTGAACATGAATCACCAAAGGATACATAGATCATACCGAGAACTGATAAAGGAAACCTGGTGTTAGCTGATACACCTAAGAAGGAAGTGGAGGCTAAGAAAGATGTTGGTGTATCTTCTAAAAGAGATATTGATGAAATTAAGAAAGAATCATCACGAAAAATAAAATCTGATTCAGAGTCATCCTTTATGGGTCATGATTTTGTGGTCCAACCCCTGAAGAAATTGGTTGATAAAATTTCTTTGTTTCCAATAATTTACTTAAGATGTCAGATTCTTTATCATTCATTTTATCAGAAATCATATTTTGTTTCCATGCTTATGAAAAAAGTCTCCAGGCTTGAGGCCGATTTTAAATCTTTCTACATCGGGTATGATTCTCATAGGAGGTCGTGCAAGGAAATCACTAAGTGGTCTTGGAATACAATTGAAGAGATGAGGATCTTTGATGACATACAAGATAATGTGAAGGATTATTTTGATACCAAAGATAACAAGATCAAATAACTTACTTCAAGTTTCAATTAGAAGCTTAATCTTGGACAAACATCTCAGTAGCAGAAATGTAGGGATCTGAATGGGAAACTTAATATAGTTGCTTTGAATCTAAAGAGGGAAATAGATATTAGAATCTACTTAGAAGAAAAGACCAGTAATCAAGAAGTGCTTTTGAAAACTATGGCAGAATTTCTTCAGGCTCAGGAAGTAAAGATCAAAGTTCTAGAAAAGAAAAATGAAGATCAGAATCAATTACTAAAATGTTTTGAAGAGGATCATAAGGATCTTAAAAAGTAGAAGGCCATTATCAATAATCTTATTCCAAAGGAAAAAAGAAGGATTTTTTTCCTTAACTCCGATATTTTGTTGTATTACCTTCATTATACAAAGTTTTCCAATTGTAATGAAAATTTTGGTTGTTCTTTATGTGTTTTGTTGTATAATACTAGTATTTTAGGTACCATATTTTTTTTTCCATTCTCTCTATTCCTTTTTTAAAATCACAAATGGGGAGAAAGGAATGATAAAAGGAATTCCAAGTAAAGATGAGAATACCCTATCTAAGGATGAGTTTTATCTAAGAAGATTTACTTATGCACGAAAAAGAAAAATATATTTAAGGAAGTCAAGAATACAATCCTTAGGGATTTAAAAACCTAAGAGGGAGTTAGTCGTGTTCACCATGCTCCATTAGTATAGGGAAATAAGTTTTTATTTTATGTTCATAAAAAAATTCTAATTCATTATATTATTTTTTGTAAGGATGTTTGTGCTTTCCAAAAAGGGGGACATTGTTGAGTCAATAAGGTTTCCTTATGAATATTCCATTATTCTATGTTTTGGAAGTCATAAACACTTTATTCTAAGGAAAATAATATTTTCCTAAGGATTATTTTCATTAGGAAAATTTCCCTTCTCTGTGGAAATTTTTATCCTTACCTATGTTTTCAGTGCGGATTTTATAGTGTCTCTAAATCTAACACATTTTATTACTAATTCAAGATTCGGTTTCATATATAAAAACCTAGAAATATTATAATTCTATGGATATAAATTATTATATTTTTAGACTTTGAATTATCTGAAATTCAGACTCTGAGTTCTCTAAAATTCAGACTCCAAATTCTATGAATTTAAGTCTCCAAATTTTATAAATTTCAGACTCCGAATTCATTGAAATCCAGACTCCAAATTCTCTGAAATACACACTATGAATTATCCGATATTCAGACTTCGACTTCCATATAATTCAGATTACGAATTCCACAGAATTCAGATTTTAAATTATTTAGAATTCAGATTCCGAATTCCTCATAATTTAGACTACGAATTCCTCAGAACCCAGACTCTGAATTCCACAGAATTCATACTATGAATTCCTTAGAATTCAGACTTCGAATTAGATAGAATTCAGACTACGAATTCCTCATAATTCAAACTCCAAATTCCTCAGAATTTAGACTCTGAATTCTTTAGAATTCTGATTCTAAATTCATTACAATTTAGACTAAAAAATCATCAAATTTCAGATTCTGAATTCCTTGTAAAATAGAATCCGAATGTCCATGCCATATAGACTTTGAATTTTTATTTGGTTAATCTCTGAATTCTATTTTCCTTAGACTCTGAAAAATAGATTTGGTTAAGTAAATTCATTTTCCTTACACTTGTTATGAAACTTTGTCATACTATCTGTTTCTAACTAACAATTGTTTGAGTGACACGTGTATAGGTCCCTTTGAAATTCAAGGAAAAATATGACTGTTGGAGGAAGAAGACGACCGATGGAGAAGTTCCTATAAATAGAAGATAATTTGAAAGATCTCAATACCATTCCATCACTATATATATTACATGATGTTGAAGTGATTTAGAGAGAGAGAGACTCTCATGATTTTTGCGTACTGAACATCATGTTCAACTTGCTTCATGAGACTTTGTTTTTTTCTGAGTACAATCGAGGGATTATGAGGATAAGAAGATAGTGGTTCTGACTACCTTAAAGTTTGAGGACTTCTAGGGATAAGAATACAGAGGTGATGACTACCTTAACGTTCGAGGGCTTGTTGGGATAACAAGATAGATTCTGATATTCCTATTGAGGGCTTACCCTGGTGTGGGTAAGGCATACTTTCTGGAATGTATAAATCAAGGGACTTTTGTCCAAGGTTTTTGGATACCCTATGCATTGGGCTAAAAGATTTCATACTTGTCAATTGTTTTGTTTCAATTTTATTTTTGCTGCAATTTGATAAAGGAAGAAAGTATAACCTTCTTATACTTTCTTGTACTTTTTTATACTCTGATAAGTAAGATTCTATATGCTTTAAGGTAGAATATTTTCCTTGTAGTCTTTCTTTATGTTTATTTTCTGGAACCATATTTCCAGAACCTAGAAAGTTTTCTTAGTAGAATTAAAAGAGGTCTTGTGAATTTAGCTTCTTTAAGTTTGTTAAACGTAGTTCTACATAAGGTTAAAAACAAAAGTTTTTAAACATACAATTCACCCCCTCCTTTAATTTAGAATCTACAAATACGATTTCGATCCTATATTCCTACCATAATAAATTTAAATAAATAAAGTAGAAGAGATATACCTCAATATCCACTTATGCTCATGCTAATGTGGCTTACCCATATTTCCAATGAAACTTCTCAAAGTGCACATATAGAAGGATGAATCTGACTAGATAAAAATCATAGAATATATAATTCTACCCACAACATTAGAATATGGGATTCTATACATGTTTTTAATATTAGTATTAATGGTAAAAGAGTGAGATATTGATACTTTTAAATGTTGAGAATAGGGAACAATAACATGTTTTAAAACATTAATCAAGTATTTCTTATGCACTTTAAGCACATAAGAATATTGAGATAGATAAAGTAACCCTTTATTTCTATCATAAATGATTTCAATACCTAATATATTCTTTGAAAAATCTAAATACACTACAGAAAATGCAGGTAAGGGAAGCACTCAATTTTTATCTGCATTTTCTGATTAGTGCTAATAAAAGGAAGACTTTTATCAGTGATATAAAAAATAGCTGATAAATCTACCATTTATCAGTGCTAATATTAACACTGATAACGTTCCCCCTTTATCAGCTTTAACAAAAAGTACAGATAAAAAGTAGACTTTCTCAGCTCTAATAATTGCACTGATAAAAGTTTTTAATAGAAAATTTTATTAATTTATATAAAAATATTTTAATTATATTCAAAAACAATGTCTATATGTATACATTAAATAAAAATCGCATGTTAATTATTTTTATTTTGTTTATATTTTATTTATGTTTTTCATGGTTATTAGTTTTAGTTATATAATTATTATATATTTATCATACTATATGTTTATAATATTATATATAAATACTTTTTAATAGATATATATATATATGTATAAAAATACTTATTAAATATATATATATTTAAATAAATTTATATTTCCAAATGAATGTGTCAATTGATGCGTTCGTTCATATTCTCTTGAATATATGTTCATTATTGTTTACCCTATAATTTTGGATATATATACTATAATACTATATAAATTTTGGTGTATTCATTCATTTGCTATATATATGAAGCTTTATCTTCTCATAAATACTTAAAATCACTCTAAATATATTTAAATAAGAAATATATGTATTTATTATTTTTGAAAATATAAATATTTAGTTATATATAATTATATACTTTTTAAATATATTATATATAATTATAAATATATATAACTAATTAAATATAAATATGTCTAAATAATTATTAAATTACAAAATATATTTTTAATGATAAATATATATTTATGATTACCTTTTGAATATATTTCTTTATAAATACATGTATTTAATGAATATATAAACAGACAAACACAGACATATTTAAATACATATAAAAAATAAAAAAATCAATTCATATTTATATATATTTAATTATTAATTAAATTATTAAAAATATATATATATATATATTTAATTATAATTTATACAAAATCAAAAACATTAATAGATAAATATATATATATATATATATATAATTTAAATTATTAAATTATAATAAATGTATTAATTATATATATTTATAAAATTGTAAATGTAATAAATATTTTGGTTATAATTTTATAATTATGAATATAATTTATGTTTTATTAGGACTAATTAAGAAGTGTTGATAAAACATTCATTTATCATCATTTTTTTAGTACTGATAAAGATCATCCTTTATCAGTGCTAAAAAAGCACTGATAAAGGCATTTTTTATGAGCGCTTTCAATTGTAGAGATGATTAGGATAGCCCTTTATCAGCGGTAAAAAATCACGGATAAAGGAATTTTTTATCAGCACTTTCAATTTTAGCGCGGATAAAATAGAATTTTATCAATGCTTTTTATGTAGCGCTGATAAAAGTGCACCGAGTTTTATAAATAAACCCGAACTTTCACCTCCTTCCTCGCACCCCTCAAGCTCTCGCGGAAGCCAATCCCTGCCGCTACTGCCACCGCTGCCGCCCCTCTTCTCCTCCCTCCTCTCCTACCTCTTCCTCCTCCTCGGTCGTCGACTCCTTCACCACCATGAACTGAGCTTTGCCGCGTAGCTCTCCTCCACTGCGCCTCTCCTCCACCAGTGGATCTCCTCCTACGCACCTCTCCTTCTCCATAACTCTCATATGGTAGAGTATTTATCAAAGACTCTATATTTTTTCTTGATGATGAGTGTTTTCTTTGTATTTTTTGAGAAATGGGTAGTAGGAATCATGATGAATCCATGAATCTATTGGTCCCTTAAATGTGGAGTAGGAAGCATGATGTGATGATGTTTTGGATTCATAATAGTGGTTGCAAATAATTAACAGGGGGACATATTTAGGAATTAATTGAGAATTGGTATTAGTAATGAATTTTTCGGAAGTGTTTTAATATTGGATTTATTGGATATAGGTTAGTATTATATTTATTGGTAACATTTTGGTGATTATTTTATTGGAAAACATTTAATAAAACAGTGTTTTATAATTATGGATAGTGATAAATTTGTTTTCAACATATGTTGATTATTTTTGTTGGATTTATTATCAACACATGATTGGTTATTTGATGTTGTTCTGGAGGTAGATGTCTGGATTGATATATGGTTGTTATGAAATTTATTATAAAAGAAGTATTTGATATTTTTTGGATATTATTATATAAGAGGGGATAAAGATGTTCAAAAGAATAATTATGGAGTTTTGGTAATGTAGCTGAGTTGTATGGATTTCATTTGATAAATTTTATAAGTTTCAAAAAATACAATGGAATGAGTATACGTGTTACACCGTGAGTAGAGTTCCTATAAAAATGAAAAATTCATAATAAACCTTGTATATATAAAATTATATAGGACACATTTTAAATGAAATGGAAAAGTATGGAGAACCTTATAGTGATACATGAAGGTCACATGTACCAATTTGTAAGGTAGTTCTAAAAGAGAATATGATTTCGTAGAGAAGGCTGATTGAGTTTTGGATGATATTGGGTAGCAATTATAGAAATTTTATATATAGGATATAAGCAACATCATAACAGCATAATTCACTCTGATAAATATACATCATTCTATGGTTGGTTTCATGAGGAATAATTCACACCATGTAACAGTACCCATGATAATTAAGATCCAAGATGTTTTGAAGGTGACTATTTGATCACACTATGGGAGATGGAATATCAATATTCCTGAACTTTTTAATGGTAATATAGATAATTCCATTTACATATAAGAGTTGTTCATGTATTGGTAATAATTACTACACTATGAGGGGAATGTGTAAGAGTTATTCATGTCATGGGGAGCTTATACATTTCATGAAGTGTCTTAGGAAGACCTAGGTGGTTCTACCAAATTTGTGATTTCCATGCCATATAAGACATCTCAGTATAAATTATTAAGTATACATGGAGTCTATTTAAACAAACTATGATAGAGAAAGTCAGGTTTTCATGTTCTAGTAAAAAGATAATTATGAGATATTCTAAATGACATGTTTTTTCTATGTGAGATATGAAAATTTGAGGTTAACAATTTCAATCTATAATAAAGAGTATCACACAATGTAGTAGATTAATCTTGAGACTATTGTTTCAGAAGAGAATGAGATTTAGATAGTGATTAAAATTTTCATTTCTAGAAGTATTCATGTGAATATATATAACAACCTAACATGGGTTGACATGACATGTCACCCAAGATGGCTCGATACAAGGCTTGAATCCCATTACAGATCACCATGGGTTAGTGATAACCAAATTGGTATCGATATACATTTCTATGGGAATGAATGCACCTAAAAATATAATAACTATGATGACTTAATATAAAGTCTGAAAATAAGTATTAACACACCTAGAAAGTCTGATTCCATTACAATCTCCCACTATAAGGACTTATCATCCCTAAAAAGTTTCTATAGAGGTCTTTCTTGGCCATCTTGGGCCACTGAACCTACAAATCAGACATAGGGGTCTCTTATTTACCACATTATAGTGGCCATTCCCCCTGAATAAATTATATCATTTTCAAGTTTAAATTATTAAGAAATCTATTAAAAGTAAACATTTTTAAAGTATTTTTACTACTCAATTTTAAAACCTTTGTTTCTATTTAAAATCTTTTTATTAGGAAGTACTTATAATAATGTTTACAATATTAATATATTTCCCTTAAAAAATTAAATATAATTTTTGATTCAATGTTTTAAATAGTTGTTGTGAAAAGGATTTTATTTTCACTTATATTTATCATCTTAAGATTATTTTCCATGTAGTGATATTTTAGTCACAATTTATATGTTATTATGATATGATTTATTTAGGGAAATGAGAATTATAATATTCTAGGATTTCATAAGATCATGTTATGTGATTTTTTTGGAATTATTTAATAAAATAATTATTTGTCCATTTGAAGCATTCTTCCAACTCTTTCTTTTTTATCTCCCCTATCCCTCTTCTCTTCTCCATTTCCCATATGTTTCTCATTCTCCTAGGAACTAAAATTTATTTTTCATGAGGATTTAGGGATTTAGGTTTTCTGAGTGTTTTCAATGTGCTTGGATACTATTTTGGAAAGAATAATGGATTTTTTTCAAGTTCATCCAAAATAATTGAAATGATGATACTTTAAAGAAGGTTAGTGAGAATCAACATACTAAGTTTGTTTTCATGTGAAGACAAATTATTCACTTTAAAAATTAAATGGTCTATGTTTCATGTGACCCTCAATGATTTTCCTCCGAATTGTTTCACCAGTTATAGGTTATTGATTATTTATATGATGGATGTATGATGTGAAAATGGGTTGTTATATGTGATGGTGGTGGAGGTGAGGTGAGAGAAATTTTCTTTGGTAATTATCTTGATTTATTTCTCACATCTATAGATGTTTTTTATGGTAACTTGGGAGTCTAGGTGGGAGGTCTTGATTCATGCTACCCTAGTTCATATACACACTTCTATGATCCCCCTAGTTGGGTTTAAGACAAGGCAAGTGGGAAGGTTCCATCATGATGAGTTATATATTGTTTAATTGGGTGGATCGTGTTATTGTTGGATGAAACATATATCAGATATTGGTCCATGTAGTTATAGTACCGTTTTGGATCGTCGCACACTAGTACCTAGGGTATATCCCATGAAATTTTGTTCTTTTATTGGTGGTTCTATATAGAGGATTAAATTATTATATTTATTACATACCCCTTATGCTTTTTTATTAGCGTGACTATTAATATTTGTTTCGTTTAATATTATATTGTTCCTTGATCACATGTTTTCCTTCTTCATTGTGAATTTGTTATCCTCAGTTGATATGGGTTCTTTAGGAGATAATGAATGTTTGATTTTCAAGTGGGAAAATTTTTTATGTATTATGAGACGGCTAGAACCTATATTTCCCACCAATGAATTGGGTAAAAGATAATATATCATGATATTTAAATTATATGTGAATAGGATAGTATGTCTATAGGTTCAAAAAGGGTGAGTGTGATTGCGTTACGCTCTACTCATAATAATACTTGTGAATAAGTTATAAAGTTGCTATGTTCACGGGTGAGTGTGATGGTGTTAATCTATAATCATAAATTTAAATGTGAATATGGTTTTGAGTAGCTAGTGGGGGGGGGGGGGGGGGTTCAGAACACCAGAAAAGGAGTTCACCCACAATTGATGGATTGGACAATCCATAAGGTTGATGGGAGGAACACTGAAAACTAGTTATCAAAGTTAGATAGGGGTTTCATGATACATATAAGGCATGAAACCATCAATGATTTGCATGAGTTAAATAGAGGGAAGTGACAATGACATTTTGTGATTTTGTTAGGTGTTCACTTTTAAAATGATTAAAGTGTTTTTAAATGTTTCTTACAAAATTATATGTTTTCAACATAGCCTTTTTTGGTTTTAAATTTATTTAAAATTGTTTAAAAAATAATTGGGGTTTTGAGAAAGGATGTTTGTAAATAATTGGTTTATTTTAAAAAGGGCTTGTTATTTAAAATATGTACATGTTTAAATGGTTCGTTTTTAAATGGGATTTCAACTGTGATTATATAAATAGTTTTCAAAGTAGATTTAAAGTTTATAACTTTTTTATCCTTGTTTAATTTTTATATCAACATTTTGTGTATTTATTTTGTTAAATATTAATATCAGTAAATCAAATAGGATGGATATGAATAAAGAAAGGATGGATGACAATCATCTGACAAAAGAGCATGAATATGGAGTGAAAGAGTTCATAAAGTTTTCAAAATATCATGCATATGATCCTTCTAAAATCCATTGTCTTTGTTTACAATTTTTTCATTCAAGCGAAGTTATCCCATAGGATTTGGAAGAACATTGATCTGTCACAAAATAGATCAAAGTTATAAATGTTGGAATAAATAAGGGGAAAAAGGAAATGTATCTTGTGACTGGGATAAAACTTCATTTTATAGACAATTTGATATGATTACAAGTGTGGAAAATGGAGAATACCATATCAAGGATGTGATTATATATGTGTATGATGATGAAGTTCATATTAAGTACATGACAAAGACATTTGAAGATGAAGTTCATGATTTCAAAAAATTGTTTGAGTAGTAAAATAGTTGTGAAAAGACATCATTGTATGATGGTTACACTAAATATATAGCATTGTTAGCCATAATAAAGCTATATAATTTGAAACAAGGCAACAGATATAGTAACTCAAGTTTTACAGAATTACTTTCTATCTTGAATGACATTCTTCCAAAGGATAATGAGCTCCCAAGACAAATATTTGACGCCAAAACATGCTATGCTCGATGGGTATGATCTCTAAAAGAATACACGCCTATCTAAACGAATGCATACTATTTAGAAAGGTCCAAAAATCACTTAGAGAGTTCCCAAAGTGTGGAGCTTCTCGATAAAAGAAATATGAATCCAGTCCTATGAAAGTTTCATGTTACTTTCCAATCATTCCATAGTTTAAGTGCCTATATGGATGTAAGGAGACTGTAGGGAAACTGACTTGGAACGCAAAAAAAAATAAATATATATGGAAAACTACAGCATCCAAAAGACTCTCCTCAGTGTAAGATAATTGATCATGAGTATCCTGACTTTGGAAATGAGCCAAGAAACCTTCGTCTTGCATTATCTAGAGATGGAGTGAATTCTTTTGGTTTTCAATGTAGCACTCATAGTACATGGCTGATTATGTTGGTAAATTATAAATTTCCACTATGGTTATGCACGAAACTGAAAAAAATCATGTTATCTATGCTTATATCAAGACCAAAACAACTGGGTAATGATATTGATGTATATTTGGATCTATTGATTGAGGATTTGAAATTATTGTGGAATTAAAGTGGTATGATGTATTATGCTTCTAGAAATGAAGATTTCACATTTAGAGCCATATTGTATGGGACAATAAATAAATTTCCTACTTATGGAAATTTGTTAGGATATATCAGTAAAGGAACTCTAGCTTGGGTGTCCCATCTGCGAACAAGGTCAAAAATCAATTAGGTTAAAACATTCATAAAAAACTATGTTTCTAAGACATCATGGATTTCTACCCCAAAGATATAAGTACCGATATTTTACGACATCATTCAATGGAAGTTCAGAAGAACGTACACCATTGTCTCCACTAATAGGTGATCAAATGTTTTGGAATTTTAAATATGTGGACACTGCTTTTGGTAAACCTTTTTCCTAAAAACCTTACGAAACCTGGTTGGAAAAAGAAATCAGTTTTTTTGAATTACCATATTAGAATTGTCTGTATGTCAGACATTTTCTTGATGTTTGTACATTTTGAAAAAACTATTTGTGATAGTGTCATCAGCATGTTTCTAAATAAACCTTAAAAAAGGACGGAATTAAGGATTGGTTGGACATGGTTGACATGGGAATACGAGAAGATTTGGCACCTATAAAGGGTGAAGAATGAAAATTTATTCCTCCCACTGCTTACACTCTTTCCAGGTAGGAGAGATATTGGTTTTGCAACTTCTTTAATGGAATAATGGTTTTGGAGGGGTATTCATCAAATATCAAGAATATCGTGTCAATGCACGATTTAAAGTTAAAAGGACTGAAAGCACATGACTGAAATGTTTTGATGCAAGATCTAATTACCATATCTTTACATTGAATTTTTTCCAAAGAATGTCCATCATACATTAATGAAGATATGTTCATTCTTAAAAGCTATATGTAGCAATGTTATAGACCTGGTGAAATTGGCGACTATGGAAAGATGAATTGTTGTCATATTATGTGAATTGTAATTTTTTCCCGCCGACATTTTTTTGATTTGATGGTTCAATTGATGGTTCAATTATTAAGAGATATTCGGCTATGTGGTCTTATGAACTATAGATGAATGTAACCCATTGAACAATATATGAATATTTTGAAAGGGTATGTCAAAAATCAAAGTCATCTAAAGGGTTGTATTGTGGAGAGATATATTGTTGGGGAAGCAGTTGAATTTTGTACCGAATACCTGTCTGGTGTGAAAATAATTTGTCTAAAGAAATTTCACCACACTGAAAAACATGCAAGAGAAGGAATTTCTAGAAAGAAGGCCATCACAATCAATATTACAGATCAGGAGCAGGCCCAACATTTTGTTTTTCATAACAGTTTGGATATTGACCCATATATTGAAACCCACAAATAAATAATTTTGCATTTGAATCCATTAATGTAGGAAAAATGGATATCAAATAAATATAATCAATAGTTTATAGTAGGGTTTAAAGACCATATTTTTAAGTAGTTAAATGAAAATCTAGAATCAATTTTTGAACGGCTTCGATGGATATCCAGAGGGAGAAGTGTGTAGGTATTATCTTAAAATGATTATGTAATTAATGGTTATACATTCTATATTAATGAACATGATAAAGAAAATACCAGATAGAATAGTGGAGTTACACTTGTGGCTAAAGCGATGCACGTTTCTAGTGCTAAAGAAAAAAATACAATTTACGTGAATATGTCATATTTTTGCATCATCAAAAAAAAAATATCGGAGTTGGATTATATGACATTATGAATGCCAATTTTTTCAATGAAAGTGGGTTGATAATAGAAGTTCTATTAAAATATAGGAGTTGGGGATTATGAAAGTTCATTTTAGTAAGGAAGTATAAAAATACGAACCATTTATATTGGCATCACAGGAAGTACTTGTATTTTATGTTCCAGATCCTATAAACCAAGACTTGTCAATTGTTCGGTTATCGACCAAAACCATTGAAATGTCAGATAAAATTTAACGGAGAATGACCATTTCATTGGGACATCACAATCATTTCTCAGTAGTCCCAATGTAGATGCCATTTTTTATGTTAGAGAAGACCATAATTAAGGGATTTAAATAGTTGATAGAGGTGTAAAATCCCTTCAACCTATTAAAAAAAGAGAGTTCAATAATCATGTTATATATTTTTTTCTTATATAAATCGTGTTACTTTATGTTAAGATATGTTTAATGCTTCTTTTATATTGTCTAAATTAAATTTTAAACCACTTTTAAAGATAATGACTTCTATAAGTGATGATTCTCCCAATCCCTAGGCACTAAACGTTTCTCAACCTGTTGCTGCTCGCAATGCAGATGAACAACATGTTTCTCAATCTGTTTTCTTATATTAATATCTATTTGTTGCTAATTTTATGTTATCTAAATTAAATGCTAAACCCCTTTTTTAGATAAGGAATTATGAAAGTGATGATACTCCCAATCCCCAGGAATAATAGGTTTCTCAACCTGCTGCTTCTTGCAGTGCAGATGAACAATAGGTTTCTCAACCTGTTGCTACTTCTAGTGCAGAGGTACAACCACCATCTTCACATGCCGATGATATCCCTTAGGAGCCAGAGGAACATTTTGATGATGGGTGATCTGAGGAAATGAACGGTGACAAAACAACGGCGACACAGAAAAAATAGGAATTCCGTAGTTTGACAGTATTAGAAATAATCATTAAGTCTAAAGATAAATGCATCAAATATAAGATTTAATAGAATAAACAGGACCAGAATGTTAACCCCAACATGGCCATGTTCTGTAGTTACATTGGAATTTTCACTCAAAAATGCATGGATATTGATGTAACTTCATGGTACCATATTGTGGCTGAGATTAAGACACAGATGTGAGGAGATATTATGGTAACATTATGATATCAATTTTTTAATTTACTAAAAATTAAATAATGAAACATGGACTTACACTTTATTATCTCTTCCATATTGCATTTATAGTAGATGAATCACACAAAGACTATGTCTTAAAGGTTGCAGGAATGATACATAATGGTTTACGTACACTTTTAATGATATATCATATTAAAGATGCTAAAGGGAAAAACACACCCACCTCTTATTTATTCACACCTGATAACCCAAGCATTGTGGGATGAATTTACTGACCATCGTGCAAAGCAGTCTTTTTAGGTACATTATATATTGTAATATGTTGTTTGACATTACCTATGTTCATCACTTTTATTAACAATGTTTTATTTATGAAACAAAAACTGAGTGATGAAAATAATCAATAGGCATCAAAACCATCTTACCCCTAATATAAAGCAAGGATGGGGTACACATCAATTAAAAAAAATTTGGTACATATTTTAAATCTACCATAATACTTTTTTGTGACATTAAAAAACATAATAACTATGTTCTTTTGTTTATATGTATCTTGAAGAGTCCAAATCCACATCCACTTCCATCCCACTCTATGTGCTATAAAAGGAGGCATGAGTAACTATAGATGGAAAACCAATAGATGAAAACACAAAAAAATGTGTGAAACATGTGTAAGTATGACTTAATAAAAAAAATTACTTTAAATCGCTATTACATAACAATGACTACTTATTTTCCTATATTTTCTATCAGACACAGTCACAAGAATCAACAACACCCACATCAGATTCCGATATTCTTTCAGTGGCCTTGTAGCAGCCAGAAAAGTATGGCCACATCAGAGGTGTGGGTTTTGGGGTGACACCCCGAAAAAATTTTGTGAAAAAAAAGTATAGGATCAAACTTAGGAAATTAAAACTATTAGAGAAACATTAACTATGTTTAAAGAATAATTACAATACCCTAGAAAGATTTTATCAAGTTTTATGGGGGGAGGAAAAGAGAAGAAACAACTTAAGAACAACTCGTGCATGAAGATCCCGCCCAACCCCCACCAGTTTTGAGGAGAGCCACTCCCCTTTAAAACAATTCTCAACCGAGGAAGTCAATTTTCTAATAATGTTTTCTGTGAAATGTGAATTAGATTGATACTTTACACTGATACATTTCCTGTATTAATATTCTATAGGGTAAAAATGATTGTGATTTATATCTACCAATGCCCACCCATCGCCTTGTAGAGAGGGATATAATGTTTAATATCTATAATGACAAGATACACAACAGACCACATCTGACAGATCATGTCAGAGTGTCAATTATTGTATCCCTAGAGCTACAATCCAATCTACATATTCCAATTGATGATGTAGATATTTATACAGTTGAACAAACTCTTGGAACATTCATTGTATGGCAAGCATATCTTGAAAAAAAATATTGAACATGAGGTATTCACTTCCAATTTAATTTTCATGATAAACCGTAAATATTTAATGAAAAAGGATTGAACCGATGCATGTTATTATATATGGAAAATAGAAAGGGGGTGAAATGGAAGATTAGTTAAAAACCAACTCAAGGATCAACCAATCGAATGAAACGATCAACCCAAATAACATTAACCCCTGGTCTATATCTACATTTATTATCATTGAAGGCTCATGTGGATACAATGTTGAAAGATGGTGGTAATCACATAATTTATTTTTAAGAAAATATGTATGAAGGGGAAGATCCAGAATTCATTAGTGCTGAGAGTGCAACTAAAATCCTCGACTATGACTAGTTAGGCAGCTTGGTTGTAAATGTTTAAATGAGGAATGTTTTCATGATTTTATTTTCTAAAAGATGATATACTATGATAATTATGACTAAATACATTTCATATTTTTCACAGGTGTATAAAAAAAAATTGAATGGATTTCCCCATGATTTTTTTGGACTCATTAGTCCTCACGTCACCTCTACAGAACAAGAAGACATAACATCCGAGAAAGATGGTGAAATAGTAGAAAGACTACTCAAAATATTTTATAGAGAAATTATAGATGAAAAAATGTTCTTAATAAAAACGATGCAGGGGTAATACTCTACAATTTAATCATATCAAATATATTTTAATTTCATTCATTACTTATTCTTTTTTTGTGTTCTTAAGTACCATTGAATGCTCATTACGGTCAATTTGGATACTCCTAATATTTATTTTCTGCATTCAATGCATGAATATCCAAAAAAATGGCCACAGATGATGAATTTGGATAATTTTTAATAAACTAAATCCAAAATTTTAGAACTAAACATCCCTTCATATAATTTATATTATCTTTTAATGAGGATCTTATTATGATAGGGCGGTGCGTGAATATTATCTACATCATGGAATGAGGCAAGGGAAAAAGGACATGAAACCAGACAATTACTATGACAGGATAAAAATCAGGGTATATATAATAATATTTCACTATCCAAACACATATAAAAGAATAAATATTATTATCAATGTTTCTGTAGTTCCCGAAACAAACGGAAAATATTGTGGTTATTATATTTGTAAATTTATGACAGAGATCATATTCTATGAATAAACCAACATCCATAAAGAGGTATTTTAGAAGATAATTCATATTTTGAATTAAAATACGTATTAATCCTTTGTGTATTTATATTTTTTCATTACTACCCGGACTGCCGAAAACAATCATATTCACAAGATGATATAGATATTATTAGAAACTAATGGGAATCATACCTGATGGGAGAGTGTAAAAATATAGAATGAATATGGTAAACTTCTCAAATAATTTGGACTTTAATAATATATTTCTACCTTATCATTCTCTTTTTTTTATGGTAATGTTTTTATTTTTATGGGATAAATTCCCCACTGAAAATCATGGTCGTTGGTGGTCCTTGTTTGCACACAAAATGATAGTATGTTGATTGGTTTTTCAAAAGAAATTGGTGGTTCTCATTTAAAGGGTATGTGTGTTGTTGATAGGCCACAAAAGATAACAAGTATCCAGAAGGGGTTTCCTCATCCCTTGAGTTTTTTGTGACGTCTTGATACATAACTAGAACAGTAGATTACTCCACTCTTATTGTTTTCAACAACGAGAAGGGGTTTTCTCCAAAACATCGATTCAATCTACAACATTGGAAATTCTCTTATTTAGTTAAACTAGTGAAGAACCAACTACCATATATTCATTTAAAGGTACTAAATATATAACAGTTGGTTATTCACTAGGTAGAATAAAGCTATTATGCAGAAGGTAGATGTTATTCTGTGTCAACCATACAAGGATCAAAGGGTTTTCCATAATCCTTCTAAGCCAGGTAGATTGAGCATATTGATCAGGTCAGGTCTCTTTTTTTGGTTTTAGTGGACAAGGTTTATTTATTTTCAGGCATAAAAATGAACTTAAACCTTTCTTTATACTTTAGTGCAATGATCCATGAGACATTTGTGATGTGTAGGAATCAAAACCACCTCAATCCAACGCACTGTGTGATCAGTATGACTAAAAGTGTCTACTACAAATTTAATATTGACATTTTAGTTCAAAACATGTCACTCACTAAAAACCAAGAATACACACTCCGATTATCTTCCAATTTAATGACAACGATTCCTAATTCCTTTGTGATGTGTATCAATAAGTCTCACGTCAATCCAACACACGATGTGACTTGTATGACACAAATTGCATGTTATTCAGTTTGAAATGAATGTTTAGTAAAATAACACAACTAACATACTAAAAACTAAATAAATGCATTCTGATTGTTTTGATACTTCAGAAAAATTTCTATTAGTCATTTTTGACTGAAGCTCAATCAAATGCATGGTGTCACCGGTAGACTCTAAATGTGTCTTATTATTTGAAATTGAAATTAATTCATGTAAAAAACAAAACTGACATACTGGAAACCAAGAAATCGCATTTTTAAATGTTTTTATATTTTAGGAAAATGATCCATGATTTAGTTTTGACGTGTAGGAATCAACCCCACCTCAATCCGACGAACGGTGTGACCGGTATGACTAAAAGTGTCCGCTATCAATTTACAATTGACATTTTAACTCAAAAATTTCCACTCACTGAAAAACAAGAAAACAAACAATGACGGTATTACAAATTATAAACATCGATTCTTATGTCCTTTATGACATGTATGAAGTAGTATCATGTCAAACTAACACATGATGCAATCGGTGTAACTCAAATTGCTTGTTTTCGGTTAGAAATGAAATTTTAGTAAAAAACACAAATGACATATTGAAAACTGAGGAAATTTATTCTGATTATTTTGATACTTTAATAAAATGATATATCAGTTATTTTTTATGTTTATAAATCAGCCTCACCTCAATCTGATGCACGGTGCCACCAACATGACTCTAAATGTGTCTTGTTATTTAAAATTGACATTATTTCAAGTAAAAAAACACAACTGACTTACTAAAAATTGGGAAAACACATTAGGATTGTTTTTATATTTTAGGAAAATGATCTATGAGTCAGTTGTGAAGTATAGGAATCAACTCCACCTCAATCCAACAAATGGTGTGAATGGTATGAATAAAAGTGCCCACTATCAGTTTAAAATTGACATTTTAACTCAATGCATTTCAGTCACTAAAAACACACAAAATGAACTTTGATTGTCTTAAAAATTTAGTAAAGAAATTTTAAAGTTTTCTATGACGTGTGTGATGCTGGATCACATCAAACTGACACACGATGCGACCTGTGTGACTCAAATTTCATGTTTTTGGTTTGAAATGACATTTTAGTAAAAAAACAAAACTGACATATTGAAAACTATGGAAATTCATACCAATTGTGTTTATACTTTATTACTACCATCTATCAATCATTTGTGACATGTAGAAATAAATTCCACCTCAATACGACACTTGGTGAGACTGTTATAACTCCAAATGTGTCATTTTTATTAAAAATTTACATTTTTTAATGTATTCTTCATATTATTATTTAATTTATTTATTTATAGTATTACTGACATAATATTTATTTTCTTATATAGGTGTTATCTTTTTCATGAGTTAGGATTATTGTTTTGGAAACTATAACCATTAGATGACATTTTTTAGAGGGGACCACAGACGTCAAAAGAGAAAACATTAATGTTTTTAACTATTCATTGGATAATTGTAAATGTAATTTTATAAAAAAACTGTTCAAAATGTATATAGATGTGTTTTTTGGTATATACCATGAGTGAATATTGTTTTATTCATGATTTCAATTAAATGTATATAGCATTGTTTGCCAATGCTTTGTGTGCACTGCTTGTTTTTTCATCATTTGCATTGTGTATGTGGTTCTTTTGTATATACTATGGGTGGTTATTTTTGAGCAGGTTTTTGGGGTTTTGTGTTGGTTTTTTTTGTTGGTTTGGTGCTATTTATTTTTTGTAGGTTGTATGGGTGTGATGTTATATAAACAGCACACCCAGGCATGTAATCCTTTATCAGCACTTCAAATAGCACTGATAAAGGAAAAATTTATTAGCGCTAATTGAAGCTCTGCTAAATGGGGAATTTATCCGTACTTCAAATAACACTGATAAAGGACCCCCTTTATCAGTTATTTTTTAGCACTGATAAAGGGTCCCCCTTTAATAGAGGCTCGATTAACAATTCTTTTTTAGTGCTGATAAATGCCTTTTTAGCACTGATATAATCATGTTTTGTGGTAGTGATATTTAATAAGATGATTTCAGTTGCATTTTTTAAATTGGCGATTCATTTTATATTACTTTATATGAGAACAATGTAATCAAAATAAATCAGTAGTTAAATAATGTTTCTTTTAACAATTTTAAAATAAACATATGCAACAAACCAACTCCTATTAAAACCAATATACAATATGAATGAATAAACATTTTAATAACATTTTCTATAGGCCTTTTTTAATTCATAGAATGATTTATTATATAAATAGTCTTGATTAGTTTTAAATTATTATTCAAAACCTATAAGAGGATTTATTTATAAATTTTCATCCAAATCGCGATTTAAGAAAGAAATCATGATATCAAGTTTTTTAATATGAAAATAAAAATATGGAAAAAATAAAGAAATATTCTTATAGAAGAATGTTTAACTATATAATAAAATATTTCAGAATATCCAATTCCCTCTCCTTGATGGAAAACATTAGGCACCAATCATTCCTTATATTTTATTTTATTAAATATAGTGTTAATTTATTTATTTTTAATAGACCCATTTACTAAGAACACCTTAGAAATAAGTTTTCTATTGAATATAGACCAAATATGGTTCTTTCTAAGGGATTACTTCTCATCTTTCATCGCATAAATCTAATGCATCGAGTTTTTTTTCATTTGTATCATTCTATAGATTTGGGGATCCTCATGATCATGATCATGGGAAACATGTAAGAAAAGGAATCCATATTATTATGGTTGTACGTAAAGGAGGTATAATAACTCTCCACTCTATTTCCCAAGTGAGATGAAAATTGCTGAGGTTTCTAGGAGGTTAATCATCTGACGCATCATCAGATTCAAATGCATAATCTAAATCAAGTAGAGGGACTAGAGGGGGAGTCTAATCCAGAGACTCGACATTAGTGGACGGGTAAACCTCAAGATCCCTCTTATGAGAAGGATCAACAATATAATCAATTGGAGGAAAGACTCTAGGAGTAAGAGGCTCTTGTATCATCCTATCCAAACTAACAATAATATTTTGAAAACTATGTTTTTCTACCCATATATTATACCCTTTCACCCCCTTAGGACAGCCTATGAAAATATATCTACCAACCCTAGGCTTATGATTTTCTGAATTGACATGATTGTAAGATGTGAATCCAAATACTCTAAGATCTACATAAAATGGGTGATAGCTACTCCAAAGCACCTTTTGAGTCATAAACTCATTGGAAGATGAGGGACACAGATTTTTCAAGTAATTTGTAATAGTTGTAGCCTCATCGCAAATGTACATGGGAAAACACAAGCTTGCAAGAATTCTACACACCCTCTTGAGAATAGTGAAATTCATGAATTAAACTAAACCATTTTTTAGGATTATGAATCAATGTTTAGTGCCACAAAATTCTCTTATCCTCACAAAATTTATCAAAATCAAAAGAAATGTATTCAAGGTTGTCATCAGTCCTCAAGGATTTTAATTTCTTTTAATATTGATTTTACACCAATGGTTTCCATGTTTTAAATACCTCAAAGGAATAAGATTTATTTATCAATTTTTAAATAAAAAAATAACAAATAACATCTATAAAAGTGAAATAAAATAAGAGAATCCACCATGGGAGATAATCTTAGTAGGTCCCCAAAAATTCAGAGTGCACATACTCAAGTGGAGACTGGATTTGAAGATGGATTTTTGAATACTGACTCTTTTAGATTTAATTAATTCAAATTCATCATGAATGGAAAAGTTATTTGGTGTAAAATTTGGTAAATATCTGTTTCTTCTCAATTCCTCTTAACCATTAACACTCACATGCCCCAGCCTTCTATGTAAAATCATACTACTATCACTGTCGGTGACATAAGTGTTCCCCATCTTCTTAGTGAAAGTATTTCCATTCAAGACATAAAACCCAATTACTACGTCTCCCTTAAGATCTATATGATTGCCCTTTGACATTTTCAATCAACCAATCTAAAATTTAAAGGTAAAATCATTCTAATCCAAGACACCCAATGAAATAAAATTCTTAAAGAGATTTGGAACCCATCTCACATCTAATAAGGTGAAAAATAGTGGTATGAGTGTAATATTAGAACTAAAACTTACCCATGAAGCAACATCTCTTGGAATTTTCTAAAATTACCTCTCATTTAGGTTCCTCAGTCAAGTCATAAAAAGAACTCATATTTGGAAACATATGGAAAGAACACGTAGAATATAAAACTCATTCACCATGAAACATATATTGGGATACTATCACCACATTATCACTCTCATGTCCTAAGTTTGACAATAGGGACTGCTCAGCCTATTATTTAAAAGGGTCACTAGACTTCAATATAGAGAATTTGGGCCTAACATTCCTAGTTTTCTTATAATGATATTAGGTAACCTCTCTTATTTTATATTTAGACCAAGTCTCCCTATACGGTCTTCGGTTCTTGTCATCCTTATTATACTTAAAATTATTTCCCACAAAAAACTCAGAATTAAATATAACACTCAAACCCGTGGATTTGTATTAAACATTATACTTTCCACAAAACTCATGAGAATGAAAGAAAAATATTACTTCCTCTATGGTCAAGAGTCTCTTCCACACATCATAGAATCTATAATATGTTCATATGAAAAATAAAATAAAACAAAAATAATAATTTCTAGGTCCACTTATTCAACATTAACATTGATACTGGTTGTGTCTAATAAGATTTCATTAAACTCTTCAAGATGGTCCTGGATTATATTTCTAGGACGCATCTTGGAGATGTATCATTTATGTTTCTTATATATATGACCTAATAATGAAGATTTCATATACAATGATTTTAACATAGACCAAAGTAAAGCTATTAAGGTTTCATAAGAATCCCCTTGTAGAACATTATCTACAAAGGATAATGCTAAAGAGCTTTGATATTTCATTAATATTTCATGTAGCACATCTGAGTAGGTGGTCACGGTCTATCCATTACTAGACTGAATTATATGTGGTTTTTGGGGACCATCCATTTCATCTTGAACACATTGATGGAAAAGAAATTCTCTCAAATTAAGTTTCCATAGATTACACCCTTTCAAACCCTTAGTATAACTTATGAAAATTCATCTAATAATCCTAGGATCATGGTTTTCAGACATGGAATGAGCATAAGAACTGCATTAAAATACATTATGATGTGTATAGGATGGGGAAAATATACTCCAAAGTGCATTTGGAGTCTTTTAACCATTAAAAGATGAGGGACATCTTTTTTATCAAGTAAACTGTCATAGTGGAAGCCTCATCTCAAAACAACTTGGGGAAACAATAGCATGTACGTATGATATGAAACTACTCAAGAATAGTGTGGTTCATACTTTAAATTGAACTATTTTTATGATAATGAATCAATTTTCATTGTCTTAAAATTTCCTCATCCTCAAAAAAAATAGTAAACTCAGAAGATAGGTCTTCAAGGCCGTTATCAGTCAGCAAATCATGGAATTTCTTCTATGATTAATTTTTCACACAGGTTTTCAATGTTTTGAACACCTCAAAGATATAATATTTATTTATCAATATGTGAATAAAAACATTTCATGAAAACCATATATAAAAGTGAAAAAATTAAGAGCCTATACCATGGGACATAATCCTAGGATGTCCATGTAAATAAGAGTGCACATACTCAAGTGGGCGAGTGGACTTGATAATGGATTTGTGAAAATAGGCTCTTTTAGACTTATATAGGATACATTCCATAAAAAAGGGAAAGTTACTTGGTGTAGATTTGGGTAAAAAGAGTTATCACTCAATTCCTCTAGACATTTAACACTCACATGAATCACCCTTCTATGCCAAAGCATACTACTGTCACCATTGGTGACATAAGTGTTTCCCATCTTCTAAGTGTAAGTCTTTCCAATGAATACATACAACCCATTAACTAAGGATCCTTTAAGAATAATATGAGAACCATTTGAGTTTTTTAGGTATCCAATCTCAAATTTAAAGGTAAATCCCTTCTAATCTAAGGCAACAAAAGAAATAATATTTCTATTTAGAAATGGAACCCATACCACATCTAATAATGTAAAAAAAGAGTGGTCTGGGAGTTCTATCATAACTAAAACTCTAACCATGAAAGGATATCTCCTATTATTAGATAAAATAACCTCTACTTTAGCTTCCTTATCAAACTTAGAAAAATAACTCCTATTTGGGAACAAATGGAAAGAACACCCAGAGTATAAAATGGAATCATCATGTAGCATATCTTGGGACACTATCAACACTTGAAAACTCTCATAGATTTAGTATGAAAATAGAGAATAATCACCAGATTCTTTTAATGGTGACTTAAACTTAGTGAATTTGGGCCTGAAATTCCTAGGTTTACAACAATGATAGCTGGTAACCTCTCCCAGTTTGGATTTGGAAAAACTCTCCCTATACCAACTTTGGTTCTCACCACCGTTCTTATTTTTATCTTTCTTCATCATGTGAAGCTCAAAATAAACTCTAGAAATATAACCCATGGCTTCATATTTAACCCTAGACTTGCCACACAACTCACGAGAAAGAAAAATGGATTTGAATTCCTCTAAGGTCAAGGATTTTTTTCCATAAATCATAGAATTTATAATATATTCATATGAACAATCTATGAAAATTAAAATAATAATGACGTATTCCTCATTTGAAACATTAATGTTGATAATGGATAAGTCTAACAAGATTTTATTAAACTCATGGAGATGGGATTGGATGGGAGTTCCAAGATGAATCTTGAAGGTGTATAATTTATGTTTCTTTTATATATGTACAACCAATGATGATTTCATATATAGTTTTTATAACTTAGACCAAATGATATCTATAGAGGTTTCATAAGAAACATCCAGCAAAACATTATCAGCCAAAGATAATGTCGAAAAATCGTGAGATTTATTTGAAATATTAGGTGGGAAATCGGAGTATGTGGTCATGGTTTTTTTATCAGAAAAATGACTTATATGAGTTTTCTTGTGGCCATGCAGTCCATCTTACAACCCTTTCTAGAAATGAAATGCTCGAATCTTATGACTCTATAGATTAAAGTCATTGTTACCATTCAATATATAAATTTCATACTTAATGGAAGCTACTATTGTTTGTGTGAAGCTCTGATACCAACTATTGAGGGGATCCTATAGGGGTGTTCCCTTATTCAATTCCCAAGATCACACAATAATGAAAATATTTCAGTTTGTAAAGGGTCATGAAACAAAGGAAGAACAAGAAATTGAAATTGGGGAACCAAGAAAAGTGAACAAAGAAAATAGGAAAAGTAGAACACATGGATTTAACATGGTTTAGAATATTTTTTCCCCACTCCATGACAGGATCACCCCTATGTATACCTTTTATAATGTCTCAAAAAAAAACCATACATGAAAAATGGGAGAACATACAAACTAGCCTATAAGAAGAATAAAACCACAACAAAGAAAATACTAAAGAATA
The DNA here is from genome assembly GCA_963277665.1 of Viscum album. Taxonomy (NCBI): domain Eukaryota; kingdom Viridiplantae; phylum Streptophyta; class Magnoliopsida; order Santalales; family Viscaceae; genus Viscum; species Viscum album. The sequence goes on along the minus strand of OY728145.1, from coordinate 1,075,199,240 downwards.
GTAAGAAGAATATCTTATTAAGAGTCGGATTTACTCCCCGACTTCCACACACTGGATTCTCTAGGATGATCTAGCTGAGTTGATAACAGACTAGAATGATCCTCAAAATTAATAGTAAAAAATCCCCACTAGAACACAACATCAGGGAAGGCTCCAATCTTAAATAAAAAGGGAAACAATGTGTTTGATAGGGGAAAATGCATCTGGCTTCAATCAAACACTTTTAGAATGATCTCCCTCTCTCCTTCATTAGAATAGCAGTAATAGTCCCTCTAGAAACCACTTCCATAAAAATGGGTTTTCACAGTGCCACACTTTTACAGCACTAAAAAAGAACAGATGAACGGGGTATCTTTATAAGGGCTTAAAAAATCATTGATAAAAGGTACTTTTAATAGTGCTAAAAGAAGCACTATTAAAAGTACACCTTTATCAAAACTTTTTTTGGTTATGGTAAAGGTACCCCCTTTATCAACGCTTTTTAGTGCTATTAAAGGGACCCCCATTATCAGCGTTTTTTTAGTAGTGCTGATAATGGGGGGTCCTTATCAGGGATTTGTTTACTAGCATTGTTAAAGGGTGTATTTAAAAAAAAATCATTAAAAACAATATATTGATATATAAATATATAAGTATATTTATACTGATATAAATATATTATATATTTTTAAAATATGTTTTAGATAATTATAAATAGATATTTTCACTTAATATATAAGATATGAAACGAAAATGGCTTATAAAATATTGTAAAAAATATTATTAATTAATAATTTTCTGATTATAATCAAGTAATAGTCATTTCATAAAAAATTCGAGACAAAAAAATCAAAACATAATAAAATATCTAAAATAAGTTGAAAACGTAAGTCAAACTTTAAACGAGCATAAATTTTGATTCGGGTGTCCGTTTGAGCTCTACCACATATCAAATCGAAGCCTACGATGATCTCTACATTGTAATGGTTGAAGGGAATATTTTTTGGCATTTTTGAGGCCAAAAAAGGCCTAAAAGGACTCCGAAACTGAGTTTTTATTCTGGGTACCCAAATATTTTCACATTCGAGGGAATTTCAAGCTCATTTAAGGGGGTTTTTTCCTTTTTTCAGTGGAGAATGAATTTATTCAAATGGATTAAATTCATATCGATATTATTGATTTGATGTTTTATTGTTTTTTATAATTGACTGTTATTTATAATCAAATATATAAAAATATATACATATGGTTTATATATTCACACATAAAAATTAAATTTTATAAATAAATAACTAAACATATTTACATATAAAATATATTTCTCAATATATAAGAATTATGTAAAAAAATAATATCAATTTTCTTTAAAATATATATATACCTATATAATATGTGTGTGTGTATTTCTGTGTGTCTTTATTAACAAACTGATATATATTATCTATATATTCTAAACCAATGTATATACATATTAACATATAATATTTGTAAATACATATAAATATGTATAATTATATGTATATATACACATATAATATATATATATATATGTGTGTGTGTGTGTTGTATATATATATATTTATATTTATAAACACACACAAGAAACATATTTTATAAAAGTATTTAAAACTAATCTTATAAATATATATTAATATACGAATAAATATACAGATAAAACAATATAACTAAATATATATAAATAAACATATATAAATATATATTAATATACGAATAAATATATAAAAATATAAAAATAAAAATATAAAAATATAAAAATTAAAAATATATAAATATATAAATATATAAATATATAAATATATAAATATAACTATATATGTATATATATATATATTAATATATGAATATATATATACATATATATTAATATAACTAAAAAAATATATTAATATAAATATGTATGTTAATATATATATATATGTTAATATAAATATATATTAATATAAAATTAAATTAAAAAATATATTTATAAATAAATATATCATTAAATGGAGAGTAAAGAAACATGGAGGAATGGTAAAGGGTCTATGCGCATAGGAGAGAGGTCTCGATTTTGAATCTAGGGGGAGGTAGGGGCATGCGTGCGAGTTGGAAAAGGTGGGAAACATCAGCTGTTAAAGGGTTTGGGATGGGGTTGTGGGGTGTATAGGGGTGGTGGGGCATGCATGTGGGGTGAATAGCACTATTGAACGGGGGTCAAGAGCTGTTTAAACCCACATTAATTTGTAGAATTTATTTTAATTTATTTTGAATTTTATCAGTGCTAAAAAAAGAACTGATAAAGGGCCCTTTTATCAAAAAATTTATTAGCGATGATAAAAGACCCATTTTAACATCCCCTTTTAAGCATTGATAAAAAGGGGTCTTTATCTGTACTTTTTTATCACTGATAAAAGGGGCCCCTTTTAATAGCGTCATGATTATCAATGATTTTTAGCACTATAAATGCCCTTTCCTAGCACTTTTAAAGGCCATATTTGTAGTAGTGAACCTTCACACGAATCAATATCTAACAATTAGGAGATAGTGAGAAAATATATCCAAGTGAATCGAGAGCGGTCCCAATTGTTCAATATGCATAAAAAAAAAATACCTAGAGAAATGTGACTTTAATCGCTATGTAATGGTTCTCTACCCGTTATGTCAGGGAAACATGACTGCTACGTCCAGGTAAATTGGTCAAACCCCCATTGCATAAAGTTCAGTTCACTACTATGTAAAGGTAACACACCAATTGGGTAAAGTTAAACCATTCATAACATGTACTACATAAATTTCCTCAAGGAATTCAAATAAAGATAATCCAAAGAATATAAGGAACGCATAAGGGTAAAATGAGGCCTCACGTTGAGGTAAAATGAGAACAATCACCATGTAAGGGAAAAATAGAATGAGTAGAATAAAATAATGCCTTGGAAAGTACAAGGAGTGAATTATAATGAAGATGTAAATATGGTAAACTCAAACTACAAACATACCATGAATTAGTTTCATTTTGAAATCAATCAAGAACTATAAATTGACATAAGAAAATATTTATTTAGTGATTCAAATCCCATAACGTTTCATGTCAACATAATTCACCCATTAAAACTTTAAAATTTTCGTGAAGGAAACCACCATAGATTTTATTTGGTTGGCACAAACATAAAAAGCACACAATCCTTAGTGGTGTAAGGTCACAACTTAGTAAACTTGTTAATTCATAGAAATCCTCATCACTGGTTTCAATGTAGGTATTGTAGTAGTTTGAGTTAGTTTAAGTGCCTCCTTGCACATCAGTAGTGATGGTGCTGGGTTGATGGCCAAGGTTACTAGCGGAATTCATGGCAAGGACCACCACATTTTCTTCATACACCCTCTCACTAGGGATATCATATGTGACATCGATTATTCACCTCATCAAAACAAGATATTCCATGACAATCCATGACTCATTGGTAATGGAGGGGATTAATGCATTAAAGAAACTCATCTTTCCTTTGGTTATGAGGTGCTTACAGAAGTTGTGGTTTCCCAAGTTGATAAGTCGTATTATTATTTTTTCCAACCAAGAATAGTTGAAATAGAATGTCTTTGTTACTACCACTAACATCATTAGAATCATCCCACATCCAGTTGGGGCTATGCCTCCAGAATCTTTCCGCAGAGATATACTTGATGGGGAAAATTTTCAAACTGGGTTTTAATTTAAAAAAAACAGGATAGGGTTGGTGGTATTTTCAAAAATGGGTTTGGAGATGCGTGAACCCCATTCACACATCTCCCCTCTCCAGGAAGCGTGGACTGGGTTTAGGATTCTTGTGCACTTTTTTTGAAGAAAGAAAAAACCTCATTAAATATCCCTCCATAATATTTAATTATTTTACTATTTTTGTATATTTAAAATTTTTTATTTTTATTTTTATTTTATTATATATATATATATATTTAAATAAAACAAAAACTTTCTGTAGAATTTATCTGTTATTTAATATCCAGCAGTACTTCCGTTACAATAGTCTGAATTCTGATAGAAACCCTCACCTAGGTCTCCCTTTTATAAGAGGGGTTTTCTTAGAAATAATTATGCTTTTACAATGTGGTATTCAGGTTCCCCCTTTCCTACACAAAACATTTTTCATTTTCGATGTGGGATTCAGAAATATTTCAAATATGTGGCTTTGAAAGACTATAAAATATAAACTATAAGATGAATATAAATGAACTATAAAACATGGATTGAAAATATAATAAATATTTGAAAATAATAAGAATTTCATAAAAAATGTTGGTGAAAAATAAATTACAATCTATCAAAACCACCAACCTGAAACTTAAAAATGTTTCAATTATGTGACTTTGAAAGCCTATAAAATAAAAACTATAAGACCAATTTAAATGAAAATTGAAACATGGATTACAAATATGAGAAATAGTTTAAAATAAAAATAATTTCATAAAAAATGATGATGAAAAGTAATTTATAATCTTTCAAAACCACCTACTTGAAACTTAAATTTTTTTCATATGTGGCTTTGAAAGTTTATAAAATATAAATTACAAGACGAATATAAATGAATCAAAAAATATGGATTAAACATATAATAAATAGTTAATAATTAATTAGTTAATTAGTAATATATTTATTGGTTATATAATAATTAATTAGTTAATTAGTTATATAGTTATTAATTAATTATATAAATAATTAGTTAATTAGTAACATCATTAGTAATTATATAATAATTAATTAGTAATATCATTATTAATTAATTAATTGTTAATTATATAATAATTAATTAGTTAATTAATAATATAATTATTAATTATATAATTATTAAATAGTTAATTATTAATATAATTATTAATTATATAATAATAAATTAGTTAATTAGTAATATAATTTTTAATTATATAATAATTAATTAGTTAATTAGTAATATAATTAATAATTATATTGGAGGGGAAAAGCAAGAGGATAGGGTTTGTGAGAGGCTCCCACTTCCCTCCCATGGTGGCTTGGTCTATCTAGACGGTGCATGCTTTTGTGGCTATGAGATTTAAGGAAAGCAGTGGAGGTGGTTTGGGGTTCAACACCGACACACATTTCTGTAATGGTGGTGGCTTGGTTAGTAGTTCATCAGCGGAGAAGTTCATGTTTCAATGGTGTCGTGTAGTTCAAAGGTGGCGACATAGATCTTGTTTCATCAACGGTGTGTTGGTCTTTCATTGGTGGTTCACAATCTATAGATTTGCAGTGTTGCAGCTCTGGTGGATCTATTTTCCACGAAAGCGATGATCATCTTCTCAAGAATACGATTCCGCATGGCGGTGGCACATCTGGTCTCCAATTAGTGGTAGTGGTTGCACTGTTTTTCTGCTACCTCCCAAACATCAGATCCAATTTCTATTATCTATCTATAGGTAGTTTTGATGTCTTCATCACAGGTGAAATTTCCAAATGTGTTCCTTGCGATTGGTCCCTTTGATTCTCACCGATATATTGATACTTCCCTAGATCAAAATTTTGTGGATAAAGTGAAGGTTCTGATTCCTACCTCAGTTGGTCCTAGCAGTTTCACAATTTTCAAAGGGTCGTCTGGTGGTATTATCCAGTGAGGTAGTAATTCCTATGTTAGGGCTGATCCTAGAATAGTCTTAGTGCAACTGAAACTTAGTGAATTCTCGATTCTTGGCTGTTTTGTGTGGCCCAAAGGTTTTGTGTCATGGAAGTTCGATGATCTTCTTCTGAAAATTTCAAACATTTGTTGCTTTGAGGAAGGAGTTGCATATCACAGAGAAGGGGTTTCTTCTACTTCATTTCCCTTCAGCGGAGTTGAAAATGAAGGCTTGGGGCTTCAGTTCAATATCGCTCAAACTGGGATTTTCACACATCTGTGAATTGGATCACTCTTTTAACTCACTAGAGGTAGTTCGGTCTTCATTTCAGGTATGGGTTAATGTCTTCAACTTGAACTGGATTCTTTGGAACCCCATGATTCTTTATGACATTTTACTGTCCATTGGGGTACTGATTAAATTTGATAAAGAGACATAAATTTCTATTTTCGAGAACATTGCAAGATTTCTAGTTGAAATTGATTTGGCTTCTGTTTTAGGTGATCATGTTTTTCTTTCCACTGAGGATGAAGAAATCGAACTGCTAATGAAATATTAAAAATACCAAATTTTTGTTCGAACTTTAAGAATATTGGACTTGAGGTACTGAATTGTAGGGTGTTATGTGGTGTGGCATCAACTTCAAGGAGAGTTGTGAGATAAGGTCCATCTGTGGGGGATACTAGAGAGAAAAACAATATAAATGAGGATGGATCTGGTTGGGCTGGTCCTAATGGTATTCCCATTATTACTTGTTCTAGGGATGGTAAAATTGATAATGTGTATGAACCTTGTAAAGATGGAACTGGGAAGCCTGTCATATCATGGGTTGATATCATGGAGGGACAAGATGCGGGTGAATGCTCTGCTGGATCAGTTGATCTAGTTGTTGTACCTCTTAGAGAGGCTGGAGGTTCTGATTGCAGGATCACTATTTTGGATGGTAGATCTGAGGCAACATCATTATAGAATTAGTCCATTTATGATGATTCCATTCAAGAGTCTGCTAACTAGGATATTTATCAGGAGAGACTTGTTATGGAGAAGTCCCATAATAGGAAGAAAGTAGTGGTGGATGCAAAAGGCTTCCAGCTGGTATTGCATCAAAAATCAAAAACAACTTAATCTCATCTGGCTCTGCTGGCTGAATTGTCTCATGGTACACATATTCCTATTGATTCTACTTTGGGAAATATTGTGGACACCCCCATTGGATGAAGGGTATCTAACACTTTAGAATGACATACCCTCAGAGATGGTGTATGTAGCTACTATGCAAGAGGCACATCCATCCATGGATATGGATGTTGGTAAGCATGTAGAATGTAATTACCCTTCCAATTTCATTAGTACCACAAAAAATTCCCATGATTCCTTTGGCAAGGTCTCGAATGAGGAGTGTATCAGCGCGTGTAAGAAGAATATGGATGTGATGTTCCCAGAATGCCAGGAAGGCGAACAACCACTTGTTGGCATTTATAAGAAAGCATATAACAGGTTAATTTTATAGTTGGAAGTCTTATTTCCTCTAATGGAGCTGGCTATGTTCAGACATTGTGACTATCTAGCTATTTAAAAGCTGCTTGCAATCAATTTTTAGGATGGATTTCAGTCGAATCTAGAGTTGAATTTCTGGGATTTGTCTTGGAAATTTAAAATTTTGGAGGAGGCCTCCATGTCACCATCCGGGTTATCATCTGATGAGTCTGACTTTCTAGTCAATACGTGGTGAAGAGGCCAATATGCTATGGGGTGGGGCAGATATCCCCGAAACATGGGATCCAGGGGTAGCCAAAAAGGAGTACCTTTTTATTTATATCTGGGCACATGGTGTCATTTATGTTTTATTCCCACGCTATACTTTTATATTTTCTTAATAAATTTGGAGTCATGGGGGTTTTCCCCGTGCTGGGCTTTCTGGGTAAAAATTATAATTAATAATTATAATTATTTATTATTAATTATTAATAATATAATAATTATTTAGTTAACTAGTAATATATTTTTTACTTATAATTATTAATTATTCATTATATAATTAATAATTATATCACTAATTAACTAATTAATTATTATATAATAAATAATAAATACTTATAATAAATAATTATATTATTAAATAACTAATTAAATATAAAATAATTATTAATAAATAATTAGAGATAATAAATATATTAATAATTATAATTAAAAATTATATTATTAATTAACAAATTAATTATTATATAATTATTAATTAATCATTAATAATTAATATTAATAATTATAATGAATAATTATAATGAATAATTGTATTACTAATTAACTAATTAATTATTATATAATTATATTACTAATTAACTAATTAATTATTGTATATTAGTAATTAATAATTATATTACTAATTAACTAATTAATTATTATATAATTATATTACTAATTAACTAATTAATTATTGTATATTAGTAATTAATAATTATAATTAATAATTAAAGTACTAATTAACTAATTAATTATTATCTAATTAATAATTACTAATTATAATGAATAATGAATAATTATAATTAATAAATATATTACTAATTATAATTACCCAGGTAGCCCATCAATGAATTTGGAAGGCCCAAATCCATGACCATAAATTTTATTAATAAAAAAGTAAAACATACAAGGTAGGATGATGGAAGTTCTACACAACATACAAAGTCTTAACATTAAAGAGGTCATCTTGTTCCCATATTCGTCAGAAAACGCCCTCTTCCTTTTGGATGTTGACCATGTCGCTATGTCTTGGCCCTTGGAGGAATCACACTTTCATCTTCTAAAGAAGATGAGGATGAGACCTCCGGGGTAATGAAAACCCTGAATTTCAAAGATATATTATGACGATCCTTCTTGACCTTTGAATGTGGAGATCTTTCAATTCCTTGCCCGTGTGGGTGTACACTCCTCATTAGTAGCACTACCAAAAGATTCATATGCACTTTTCATTAATTTTAGAAATGGGGTAGATAAATCCACTCAAAATTACTTCAAGAGGGAACAAGAGAGTGGGAAATCTGTAAAGGAACAAGATGCTTTTCATCACATGTCATGCTTGGTGGGGTTACCTCTAGAGAGGGACTCACATGGTCCTTTAGTGTCAGAGTTGCATGCTCCTTTTGAAGCCCCTCAGACAAAGGTGTTCATAATTTTATTGATATCACCGACTAAAAGCCCTCATCACTAACCAGTTTGGCCTTTCCTTTCCTGTTCTTTGACACAAGTGACTCATGTCTCATGTCAAAATTGACATCATCCTGGACCATAATCTTATGGTCAAACCGATTTCCACCACAGCTGCAACATCAACCAAAGATGTCCTCAATCCACTTACGCTCACAAGGGAATCAACATCATCCTCCATACATACACATCCCTTGTCGCTTAAATCATCATGGTGAGAGACTTCAGAGGCAAAAGGCCTTTAGTTGGCATATCATCGGTATCTGCCTCAACCACACCCCACTTGACAACATCAACAAAAGATTTTACAATGCCAGGTCCAATGTCTTTCTTCTTAAAAACTAGTTTACTCTTCCTCCCATCTGGCTTTTTTCTTGCATTGCTCAAAGACATGTCTTCCACTCTTATTATATAATAAATAATTAATAATTAAAATTAATTATTATATTACTAATTTACTAATTAATTGTTTTATAATAAATAATAAATAAATATAAATAATAAATAACTAATTAATTATTATACAATTAATAATTAATAATTATAATTATAAATTTTATTACTAATTATAATTAGTAATTATATTACTAATTAAATAATTAATTATTATATAATAATTAATAAATAATTATATTAAATAATTATATTACAAATTAACTAATTAATTATTATATAATTATTAATTTTATTACTAATTAACGAATTTATTATTATATAATTATATTACTACCTAACTAATTAATTATTTTATATTAGTAATTAATAATTAATATTTAATAATTATAATGAATAATTAAAATTAATAATTATAATGAATAATTATAATTAATAATTATAATGAATAATTATATTATTAATTAATTAATTAATTAATGTTTAATCAATAATTATATTAGTAATTAACTAATTAATGTTTAATTAATAATTATATTAGTAATTAACTATTTAATTATTATATAATTAATATTGTTATTATTAATTAACTAATTAATTATTATATAATTATATTACAACCTAACTAATTAATGATTTTATATTAGTAAATAATAATTATATTACTAATTAACTAATTAATTATTATATAATTAATAATTATATTACTAATTAACTAATTAATTATTATATAATTAATAATTAATAATTAATAATTAATAATTAATAATTATAATGAATAATTATAATGAATAATTATATTATCAATTAATTAATAAATTAATGTTTAATTAATAATTATATTAGTAATTAACTAATTAATGTTTAATTAATAATTATATTAGTAAATAACTAATTAATGTTTAATTAGTAATTATTTTACTAATTAACTAATTAATTATTAAATAATAAATAATAAATAATAAATAATAAATAATTATAATTAATAATTACCCAAACAGTGCAGACCATGGATTGAAATCCCATGGCCCCAGGAAATTTATTAAAAAAGATAACCGAGATACAAAGAGAAGAAGAAGTTGCAAAAAAGAAGTGACACATGTCACCACCACAAACAAACACACTATGCTGCAGAATCAAATTTATTATGCCTTCCACCCCTCCCTCGAGGGAAACCACATCCTCTTGGATGCCTACCTTATCATCATTTCTTTGGAGATTTTCATTCACCACCTTGATCAACCATGTCATTATCCCTTTCGCAATGATGGTCAACAACTTGACCACAATCCTATGAGCCCGACAATAATTGAACATCATCAATCTGGTCTTGCGATGAAATACTAGAAAAGTCATTATTTATTACATCCCCAACAAGGGCTTTTCTAGTGCAGGATCAACTTGGTTGTCCATATTCATGGTCTACATATTAGAAGATGGTGTATCCAATCACCTCCATTCATTCCGAATGCCTTTTTTCTCAAGAGTCTCAAGGTAGAAGGTATCAAAATCTGAATTGTTAATTGAGTCCAACATGGAGAAAAAATTGGGTGGAGTGGCATTCACAGACCTCTTTGGTTGACCATCCAGAGAAGACCTTAGTTCAATATTAAGACACCTATAATAAGTAATAGGAAGGCCAGTAGCCCCATAGACATGTACATTAGTAGGGAAATGTGGGTAAATAGTCATAATAGCAGCAGAAATAGGGTCCCCACTACTATGGGGGGAATCCCGGAAAACCAATTCATGGGGTGAGGTATTAGTATGTGGTATCCTCGTGGAGGTTTTGGACATCTTCATAGCCTTACGGGCAGCAAACTTTGGTTGCAGTTTTAAGGAGATAAGGTTTAAATCCTTGCCCTTACTCTTTTGCTTCAAATAAGTATCACCAATCAGCTCAGCCTCTTTTAATTCATCTTGAGAATAGCCATCCTGCATGGCCTATAGATCACAAACTTTATGCGCCAGACCCTCATTAGCATCCTGAATCACTAGCCTATTAGAGGTCCCATTAATAACAGAAACCTGAGTTGGCTGTGAAACTATCCAAATTGGGCCCTCTATATCAACAAGAGAGATGGACCTAGAACTAGGGAGATCCTTAGAAGGGGACACAGATAAGATTTTATCATTGTTGGAAGGATGATCACCCTGCAGGTTCACTGAACTATCTTTATCAACAAGTGTGCGGACGTTCACCACTCTTTATTAGGCCCTTTCGGCATACCCTGCCTGTCATATTTATTGCCCAAGGGAATCTTGAATTTTCAATGCTCAACTAAGTGTTTAAGTTTTTTATAGCTGGAACACTTCAAACCACTATTATATTCATCATGGGTGTGACCAATGAAACAATAGTTAAGATACAAAGAGGGGATATGTTCATACTTAGTGGATAATTCAAATTTGGATTCATCATCAACTAAATAAACGACTTCTATCAATGGGGAACAAAGGTCAAACTTAACTAAAATCTAGGAATAATGTCCAAATAGAGAAACCTCAGTATTCTTGACAAGATTAATGGGATTTCCCACCGTAGAGACAAAATACCATAAGATATCAGGGTGCCAAAATACCCAATTGAGACTTGTGATCTTAAACCAAGACTAGGCCATCAAATTTTTTGCCTCAGCTGGATCAAACCAAGGATTCCAGTCCTAGAATCTCAAGGTGTCTGTCTTAAGAGATATGAATCCTAATCCCCATGATTTTAATTACAATTCAACTGAAGAGAAAATACTGTGGAAGAACCCCATACCAAGGGAGACAATGCACCATCTAACAAATCTCCAAAACCGAAGAGGCTGACTCCTCAAATCTTCATGTTTTCACTCACTAAGGCCACACTATAGGGACAACCCTGTAGTGATAGAGAACTTGCAGTCTTGAACACGATCCCTAAATATATTCAGATTCACCTTAGAAAAATCCACAGAGCCATTTTTCGTGATCTTATGAGAGGACATTAGATCCAAGCAAGAATCAGAAAATAATCTGTGACTAGGCTTCACCGTAAAGTAATTTTCATTTTCCACTAGATTCAAATATGTCATGTAATCCCCCACTGAAGGCTTATGGGCATTTCCATCACCTATATATGTAGTCGCACCTTTAGTCTTCTTCCATGGTCTAACAAAGACTTCATGCAGATCAAAAAGGCAACTAAGATCCATGGAAATTGAGAAATCCAAATCGCTACTAGAGGGAAGAGGGAGACACTCTCGTGCAACCATCTTTATTCCATAATTAATAATGATATTACTAATTAACTAATTATTTATTATATAATAAATAATAAATAATTATATTACTAATTCACTAATTAATTATTATATAATTAATGATTTACTAACTAATTATTATATAATAAATAATAAATAATTATAATTAATAATTATACTAATTAATTAATTAATTATTGTATAATTAATAATTATATTACTAACTAACTAATTAATTATTATATAATTATATAATTAATAATTACATTATTAATAATTATATATCTAATTGACTAATTAATTATTAACTATTTCTTATATGTTTAATCCATGTTTTATGTTTCATTTATATTCTTCTTATAGTTTATATTTTATAGTCCTTCAAAGCCACATACTTGAAACATTTTTAAGTTTCATGTAGGTTGTTTTGAAAGCATATAAATTATTTTTCATCAATATTTTTTACGAAATTATTTTTATTTTCAACTATTTCTAATATTTTTAATCAATGATTAATGTTTTATTTATATTTGTCTTGTAGTTTATATTTTATATACATTAAAATCCACATAGTTGAAAAATATTTAAGTTTCAAGTAGGTGGTTTTGAAAGCTTATAAATTATTTTTCTTCAACATGTTTTATGAAATTATTCTTATTTTCAACTATTTTTTATATTTTTAATCCATATATATATTCATTTATAGTAGTTTTATTTTTTATATTTTATAGGCTTTAAAATTCACACACTTGAAACATTTTTATGTTTCAAGTTGGTTGTTTTGAAAACTTATAAATTATTTTTCATCAATATTTTTTAGGATTTTTTTTATTTTCAACTAGTTATTATATGTTTAATCCATGTTTTATTTTTTATTTATATTGATCTTATAGTTTATATTTTATAGTCTTCTAAAGAAACATATTTTAAATATTTCAAAATCTCACATCACAAATACAGAATATTCTGTGTTGGAAAAGGATATCCTAAATCCACATGAAAAATGCATAATGATTTCCAGGGAAAGCACTCTTATAAAAGGGATCCTTGGGTGATGGTTTCTGTCATAATCCAGACTACTATAATTGCAATACTATTCTATATTAAAAAGAATATAAATTATACTGAACTATTTTGTTTTATTTATTTATATACATATTTTTATAAACAAAATAAATAAATAAAATTAAGAATTTTAAATATTCAAAAATAGTAAAAAAAATTAAAACATTTTGGAGGAAGAGTGAATGATGTTCACTCTTCCTTAAAAAAATCACACAAGAAGCACAAACCCTATTCATACTTCCTAGAGAGGGGAGATACGTGACAGAGTTCACACATATCCTGAACCATTTTTGAAAATACCCTTACCCTATCCTATTTTTAAAAAAAAAATTAAAAACCCAAATTAAAAATTTTACCTATTTGATGTGGATGCTTCCATCATCTCCCATGAAAATCTCAGCCTTCATCGTTGATTCATTGATGGCATCCATTTCAAACTAAAGGTACATGTAGCCTTTGATCTAGTGAACACACAAATATCATTCGTTTTCCCCTTTTAATGCCACAAACCTGAAGAGTATGATCAACAACTCCCATTCTATGATATTTTTTTATTATTTTGTTCAAGGTTTTGTGAAAAAAATTAATTAAGACTAGGTTAATTTTGTTTTTGAAATCTGTATCGGAAATTCAAGACAACATGTAACCTTCCACCTTTCGGTTAAGTACAAAGGCGAAAGGCTTACTGCCATCTTTTAACAAAAAATTATTATTTTTACATCGGTCAATGAGGTGGAAATAACAAAAGCCTATATAAATGCATGTGGGGAGGCACGAAACCGAGACCTCCCAAACTCCGCCATAGGATGAAAACAACTTATTTTAAATATAGATATTTGTATATTTAAAAATATATTTTTATTTATATTTTGATATATATATATATTGTGTTTATTTTATTTTATTTAGAATTTTTTAATTAATATTTTAATGTAAAATTGTTATTTTTTAAACAATAATTTTTTTGACATGTAAATTAGCATTTACTTATCATATTTATGATATTTTTTGTTTTTAATTATGTTATATATATTGAGTAACTTTTTCAAATATCTCTTAGACTATATATATTTTATATGTTGTATGCATTCAAATTCACCTACATGAAACATAATAATGTTTGGAGTTGATGGCTTTGAAAATTTATAACTTAATAAATAAAAAATACAATCTAAATGATATCTGAAACATTTACTGAACATATAAATAAATTAAAAAATAATAATCATTTCTTAATAATAATTAATGAAAAGTAATTTTAGTTGAACAATATTTTTTTAACTAATAAAATTATATTTATAATATATTTTATACATTCCTTTCATTTTCAATTATTTGTTATATTTATGAAATTATTTTTATTTTCAAGAACTTTTTGGACGGTTATGATATGTTTTAATTTTTATTTACTAGGAAATTTGGGGGAAAGCCCCTTTATTAAAAAGAGAAAAAATTGAATAATTTTTTGACAGTATATTGTTGTTTTAAGTTTTATTTAGATTGTTTTTATAGTTTATATTTTATAAGATTTTATAGTTACCTACTTAAAATTTAATAAGTTTTCTTATGTTTAAAGTAGCCAAATTTGAAAGCTTAAAAAATATAAATTGTAGCTAAAATATAAATGAAAATTGAAATAGTGGGTAAACATGTAAAAATGATTGATAATAAATAGAATTTAATTATTTTAATAGATAGGAAACCTATAAATGAATGAGTACAATCAATCACTATGATAAGGTCACATCCCACATGACGGTGTGTGGATGAGACACCCGTATCAAGATCGCTGACCCCTATGTTGAGGTGGAGTATGATGAATTGTAGAGGGCTGATCATCAAGCACTAGAACCTCGACTATTAAATGCTCTACATGTGTCTCAATGGGAAGAGGTGTCAACTGGATGTCTTCCTGCACACCCGATCCTTCTCCCACTGGGTGAGCAGAAGGACCTGCCATCATTATCTGAGGGAAACATATAGAATGTGAAGAATCTGGCATGAAATTTGGTGGCATGGGGAATGAACCCTAACATAAGCTCAAATAATCTACACCTAGAAAAAATTATGGATATCCAGAAAATACTGATGGATCTCATGCCTCCTAATGCACATCCCCAATCAGCTGATTCTAGACTACTAGAGGGGTAACCTTTGCATATGGAATATGTGAGGCCTCACGTGAAGCATGATGCAGTCTACGTCATCGTAGTCATGGCTCCTCATCATCAGTAGCTACTGGAGGAGGTTCTTGAGTAGGAACCTCCACTCCCTAGGTAGGAATGCCATCTCCCTAGGGTGGACGATTAATGATACTATCGTGAACCACATGATAAGATGGAATCACCCCTTAACTATAGCATGGATTTCTTCTAGGCTAGAAACCTCCTCCTACTATGGATCGTACATGCTGATAATCCATTGTAGTCGAGTTTGTTGCAAAGAGATTCAAAATGAATTATAAAATAGTGCAATAAAAAAACTAATGGAAATTTATTGACTTACAAGATCTTGAATCCCTCTACTGTGCTGAGTAAGATACAGTATAGACTTCAGTCTATACTATGACTCATACTCGACCTTCTGTGATAAATGGAATCACATCATACATACACCCTCTATATGAAGTGATTCTCGTCTACCCCATTGGCCGAGATACTCAGCACGTTTTTAGTGCCAGTCGATATCCAACCTCCCCATCAGCTTCATGGAATGAGGCATTGGTGACTGTCTTAGTGAATATGGAATGCACTGAACATAGCCAAACTGGCACATGAATCTATCAGGTTGTGTGGCACTCGATAATATGAAAGTGAATGAGAGGCACTACATCCATATCATCATGAAGTCTAGCAGTGCAGCATGCAGAAAACTAGTCTTATAAAGGTCTGTATGGCATCCATGTAATCTAAAATGTCATGTTAGATTTGTCAAAAACATTTGTTACTAAAAATAAAAAACAATTATATTATGAAATTTTTAGTCATTGAAAGAGTTTATATACTTAAATTGGTGGGTAGTACACTATCCAACATGAGATGGTATGCACACACATGGTGTGTCTGAGCACTGATGAAGTGGTGTTCCAGACTCCACCTATAAACTGCAACATTGAAAGTGATAAATTTTTTTTGAAATTGAATACTGCAATGTCATAGAATCCCTTACAATGTAGGTACAATATAATGGTTGATGAATGATGAATGTGATGAAAATGGTGTGCTTGATCCACCATGATCCATCGAACTTGACTCCCCTCTATCACATTGTAGGAAACATTCCTATATTTCTCAGTTGGCAGTGTAGTATCCTCCATCTATATGTAAATAAATGAAATAAGTCTTATGTTTAAAATTTACATATATCTTTATGGTCTAAAAATTGTTATGAATGGTAGAATGTAATACATGACATGTTTATTCAGATTATTTGATGACATTTTTTTCCAAAAGAAAGGGTTATTTCTTCATGATTCTCAATAAATTTTTCTAAATTGTTTTTAGATATGTTATTACATAAGAAATGGTGTTTTGTAAGATATGGTTTTATAAATTTATATATATATAATCATTTTTTCTTTGTTATCAAAAAATTTATTATAAAATATGGTGCTTTGTAATTTATGTATGTTTTCTCATATGATGTTATGTTTCATGATTATTTTCTAACATGGTTTATTTATGGATTAACCATGGATAGTTTGATTATTCTTTCTTGTCACCTCACATGTAATTTTCATATTCCTTTTAATGTTAATATGGAAGGCTTACTGTTATTTAAAATTAAAAGTATTCGAAAATGTCAGAAAATTCTACAAAATGAAGGATATTACATTAACACCATACAATTAACAATATTAAAAGATCAAATTTGATACTATAAATTATTTTGGATGAGATTGAAAAATTGATCTAGTAATGTTAGGGAATCATTTCTAGTTATGACCTTCTTAATGACACATGTTGCATCTCAAACGTTTCCTTTATTCTTGAGGCTAGTCTATCTCATTCTGCATCCTGTAGAACTTCGGTCTCCCTCACTGATGCAACATATTGATGTTAGGTTTCAATATTGGCTGGTATTTGGGCATTGGTAAATATTGAAACTCCGCAATAGGCATCCATGGTGGAATATAACAGATATTAGTGGTGTCCAGCCAGTACGCAGGATCAACATATGTTTCCCCTAATATGTTGAAAGAGGCACATGATGTGATGATGTGTGTTCATGGAACCCATAACACCTAAGAGTTTTCTCATTGAAATTTCCATATATAAAAACCACCATTTTCACCACTGACACATGTTATGTGATCCAAACACTCATTAACTTTAAATTGAGAGTATTCTTGGTGGAATGGCACACTCGATATCCAAAATCTTCTTCAAATTTCTTTTCAATATCTTGTTGAAAGTGGCTTCCATACCTTATCCTCTACTGAATCCCATCTTAGGGTAGTTTTTGTCTATCAATGAATTACATAATAGGAGGATAAAATGTCTCCTGAATCAGGGTAGTTATAGGTAACTTGCGAAGCCCCTTGAAGACACCATTGATGCATTCCACAATTTTTGTGGTCATGTGTCCATACGTCTTCCCACCTTCATAAGCAAATGTCCATTTTTATTTTGGAATATGCATCATGAAATCAATCATTCCTTGATTATCCTTTAGTATTTCTTCAAAATATTCTTCAAACCATCATTTAAATGACTCATATTATACATATAATTGATCAAATTTCACATAAATTAATTTTATCATTGTGTTGAAATAGTGAAAATTAATAAAGACATTGCAAACCAAGACTTGTGATTGCCTTCATCAGAGGTTAATTAGGGAACATTTTCAAACATTTCTAGAAATGTGTTTGATGCAGTACCAATGATGTGCATTTTGGAGGTCTCTATGTATTAGGATCCACATTGATTACCTCATTAATTTCCCGATGCTGTTTAGATATTAAACTGACAACTTGAATGCAGGTGAAATGGTTACTGATACATGACAAATACCAAATCCATGATTCATAGTTTTCCTTATCCACAATGGAAAATGAAAGTGGAATAGGTGGACACTTACCATATTGGGTTTTCACAATCAAT
This sequence comes from Viscum album, assembly GCA_963277665.1. NCBI lineage: Eukaryota > Viridiplantae > Streptophyta > Magnoliopsida > Santalales > Viscaceae > Viscum > Viscum album. The sequence goes on along the minus strand of OY728145.1, from coordinate 1,075,180,648 downwards.
AATACACCGTTGTATTTTCTATATAGAAATGTTCCATCAATCTGTACGAACTGTTTGTCGAAACGAAATTTAAAAATATAGGGGAGGAATGCCTATAACAACTAATGAAATTGAATAAGAGATGGATCAATTTGGATATCTTGATACACATGTTAGTTCATATGAATACGGAATACAACTTGGTGTTTGTGACTCATTATTGCTATCAATTGAGGCAATACCTGATACAAGTTATCACAATCACCATAGAGATTCAAAATTTCCTTCTGTTTTTCCATACATGCCTTACTAGAGAAAATATTATAACCAAAAGTTTTTTTTATAATTCATTGAATAAGGTCTAAAGGAACATCTTGGATGGTCGTAATATATCGACAACAATACATGACACAAATTTAGCATTAATAAAGCATGATCTTTGGTCTGTTTTGGCTGAATGAAAGTATAAGCTGCCTCAATCATTGAATTTCTCCAACTTCCAAATGCAATGTATAGAATTGTCCCCAATTCGAATCCACAATTATCCCCATATTTATAAAAAAATATGATGCATTTTTTACATATTTATTTATGAACTAAATATCTATAGTGACTCTCAATATGACGTCTTTTAAATATATTTTTCAATGCATCTTTATGTGGAAAATACCTTCCTACATATAATGTTTTGTCTGGATCACTAAACTTATCCACTATAACTCTCGGAAACTCAGTTGCAGGTGTGAGAACATTACAGTAGAATTCTGGCCAACATCTCATTACTTCTGACCAATATGCGATGAGTGGTGGATGATTTATTATGGGTCAATTCTACTACAAAACTACTGCATTTCTTGAAACTTCCTCCCAAAAATACGATGTTACTCCTCATCAATAATATTGTCTCCTTCTATTCCATAATTAAAGAAATTCTCATCAAAAGTTGAATTTACATGTATATCTAGAAGATCATCTAGTTTTTCCTCTTCTGCATCATACAGAAGAGCTTTAATTTCATGAGATAGACATTCTTCAACCACTCTTGTAATATTATGTCTTAAAACAATTGAAAATTGTTGTTTTATAGTTTAAACCTCAACATATAACTCCAACCTGGAACCATATGACCACTAGGGAAATAAATTTATTACTTGGACCCATGGCTCATCAACAACCAATGCAAAATCTAGATTTCATAGTGTAGTTGGGAGTTGAAAATGTCAACAGCTTATAGACTTGATCTCTTTATTAGTTCCTAGATTTATGAAGCAATGGATTTTATCTTGATGTTAAATTAGGATTACAAAATTATATTTTCTAACCTTTTTTTGGTTTTGTACTATAAGAAGCTCCTTACTCGTATTGAATAATATCCCTGTTGTAGTAGACATAAGAAAACTTGACTCTCTATGTAAAAAATGTTTCTCAATCAACGTTATGATAGTGTAACTAATATTAACAATGATGGTGGACCATATAAACCTTATGATACTGAAATTTCAGAATTTCTTTTTATATATGAAAATATGATAATAATGTTATGTTATATAATATTATATTAAAAAATATGTCACCGATTTTTTTTAAAACTAAGGTAAAAAGAAACGAAAACCTCAAATAATTTTATTTATCAATGATAAAATAAAAATTATGATCATATAAAGTGAAATATACAAGAACAAACCCATTAAATAACTCATGAATTCTTTACAACACACACGAAATACCTTATGATTTTCCAATAGAAAAAAGTTTGGATAATATGAGTATAAAATCAGAAATTAAGTAAAATCTTTATTATTTTCAAGTGGTTTCATAATAACATCTTCCAAAGGGATATAATTAACTTTTTAATTTTCAAAAGCTTTCGGACATATAATGACATCGTCACTGAATGGGGAGGCCTTTTATTAGAAGGACCAATGATTTTGAAAATTAAAAAGACATGTACATCTATTTAGAAGAAGTTATTAAGCTACCACTTCAAAATAATCTATATTTTACTACACTTATGAAGTAAGCCTCATTTTATCAAAAATCTATTCCACAGAAAAATGTAAAGCTATTTATTGTCATTTTTTTAAATAATTCACATGTTATGTAATGGTTTTTCCATGTCCAATTCACATTATATGATCATAATTTTTATTTTATCATTGATAAATAAACCAATTTTATTTTTTTCTTCTTTTTACCTCAGTTTCCAAAAAATTCTATGAAAACTATCGACTGTGAGGGTCGAATATAAAATATTTATGATACTAAAATTTTAAAACATCTTCTTATATCACAAAATATGATACTATTGTTTTTCAGTACAATTTATAATCTTCCAAATCGTGTTTTAATGTTTATAAAGAAAATATGAATCATCTAAATCATATCACCTAGGTGTGTTGAACCATGTGTGCAACAAGGCCCATTGTTGTGAACTAGTTATTGATTGATTCAAACTCAATGTGGTGTTTTCGGGTTTTACCCCTAGATACATCTATTCCAGAGTATCATCCACTTGTATTATTCAGAAATAGATTTGATTTCTTAGATTAACACATAGTCATTATGATACCAAAATTTTAGAATGTTTATTATATCCTAAAAAAAGACACTAATGTTTTTTAGTACATATTTTAACTTTACTAATGATGTGTTGAATGGTTTATGAAGAGAATTTGATTCATCTAAAACATATCCATTGACATTTACAAAATAGGCTTGCAATAAGGGACGAATAATCTAAATCATAGAAGTAAAAAATCATGTTTGTATTTTAGCCTCTTTTTCATCCAGTTTTTCATCTTTAATCCTATGTTTATTCTATGTTAATCTATAGTTAATCATTGGTCAATCATTGGATAATCAGTAGTTAATCACTGTTTAATAATTGGGTTATCATTGGTTAGCTATTTGTTAATCATTGGCTAACCATTAGTTAATGATTCTTTAATCATTACGTAATAATTAGTTAATCATTCATTAATCAATACATAATAATTACTAAATAATTATTTAATCATTAGTTAATTATTATTTATTCATTATTTAATCATTCCATAATCATTGGTTAATCATTACTTAATCATTCTTTAATCATTCTTTAATAATTCCTTAATCATTCATTAATCACTAATTAATCATTATTTAATCATTACTTAATTATTAGTTAATCATTATTTAATAATTCCTTATTCATTAGTTAATAATTGTTTAATCATTTCTTAATAATTATGTAATCATTACTCAATCATTAGTTAAGCACTAGTTAATAATTAGTTAATCATTACTCAATCAATAGTTAATCATGATTTAATCAATATTTTATTATTACTTAATCATTAGTTAATCATGAGTTGATCATTAGTTAATCATTACTAAATTGTAAGTTAATAATTAGATAATCATTATATAATCATTACTTAATCATTATTTAATCATTCTCTAATCATTTGGCAATCATTACCCAAAAGTTTAGGAATTAGGAGAAAGCCACTTCCTAAAAAAATTATTATAAAATATTAAAAGGGACAAAGAGAGGCAGGGTCAAACAAAGGTAAACCCTCATCCAAAGAAAGAATGATACATAAAAGAAGGATCATTTACATAATAATTATAATAATCATTATCATTATCTTCAGTTTCTCACTCTGAATGTGAGTTTCAGTGAGTGAAGAGAACAAAGTATTTTTCATTGATCTTTTCCTATTGCGGAGTGAGCTCAGAAGAAGATCTGGTAGCCATACTTTTTCGACACCCTCATAATGCAACCCAGTCATCTCAGCCACATCCTCATCCATGACGATTTGGATGACGACCTCACCAACAATATTTTTTAGGATATCTAATCCCTATCGGTTCTTCATTTACCGATTCAGTTTTTTTCCTCTATGAATGTCAATTTATCATATAAGTCAACAATATAAATAGTTTTTTCACCATCCTTCTCATGCTCAAGATTGATAAGTATATCTTGAGGATTTCATTCCATATCAATTGGACTTGAATCCTTAGATTCACTATTATTCTTACATGGATCCCTAGGGATACTTTCACCCCTTGACAAATCTATCTAGGAAATCACAACATACCCCTCTTACTAAAAAAATGGAAATTAAAATGAATGTGCCTTCGAATTTTTTTGCAAGACCAAATAGAAGCCTTCATCATAAAAAACATATTTTTCCCCGAAATTTTAGTTGAATCAATTAAATCATGCCTCAGATCAAGTTCAACTTCTTGTTGAATGGAATCCCCAAGGTAAGACTATTGATCCTCCTCCCCAGAAGAAATATCAGCACAAATTAAGGCCCTACCAAGGATCCTTGTCACACAAAGTGGATGATCTGGAGCCAACATTAAATCCCTTATTGACCCTATTAGTAAAGGAAGGATCTACTCCAGCACAAGCATTGAGATCACTCTCGTTCTGCATGGAGATCGACTTTCCAGGATCAGAGATCCTAATTGGGTGCCCTATATGGTCAGTGTTAGTGGAATCCCTATTCTTTCCCATCACAATATCAAAACCAGCCACATAATGCTTATTATGATTCTTAAAGCATTTACACTCATCATTACCTCTAGATGAGTATAAGGTGCATACCAAGACTTTTCTTCAATGCTAAATATCATGAACAATAGATCTATAATTCACACAAAATTAATGTATCTTCTCATATTCAATCCTCAACTCATAATCATCATTATCCGCAAACAAAATAATTTTATCAATTAGTGTGGATATCTTGTCAACCTCAATAAGGAGACACAAATAGTGGCCAAAACAAGATAAATATTTATCTATTTACATATTTATTAGGATTCCAATGGCCAACTCCATGTTGTAAAGAATCTGTAGATTCCATATAATATCTAGTTCAGGTCAGGAACATTGATACACGTTTGAAAAGAATATTTACATACCTATAGTAGATTAAAGCTTTGATCCCAGTCATGAAGATCAAGATATCTCAAATTAAGCATTGCTAGACCAAGTCCCCATGAATTCATCTTTATCTCCCAGAGGGGAAAAGGATATGGAGGAATCCATATCCTAAAAAGATGCAATTTCAGTCCGAGAAACCCAAATATCTGATAGTTGTGACACCAGATCACTGGTTCTCCAAGGTGAGTAATGTTTGGAAGAATAAGTTGGGAAATTAAATATTTCTTACCCATATAAACCCTCTCTAGAATCAAATAAGATTCATCTTTACCATGGAAACATTTCCCCTGTTCTGAATCCCTTCGATAGTAGAGTTCGGAAGCATAGAAAGATCGAAAAGATCCCAATCTAGGATGTGGTTCCCCTATCACACATGATTACACTCCATGAAAGCCATAAACTTGTGAATATCAAAATTCCATTTAGGGAGATGAAGATCAGCCATTTATGGGATGAAAGAGGCAGTCATCTCCTGGAAACCCTAGTCACCATTGAGCTCTTGAGAGAGAAACTCTCACTCGACTACCCTAAGCACCATCATTCATCAATAATTCTTTATTAATTATCTAATAATTATTTAAACACTACTTAATGCATACTTAATTATTCCGTAAAAATTATTTAATCATATTGTATTAATTAAGTAATTATTATTATCCAATCATTATAAGCAATCATTATTTAATCCTAAGTTATTCATTAGTTAATCTATACTTAATCATTAATAATAATAACTACTATTTATAAACCATGTAAAAATAACTATACAACTGCATAAATATCATATTTAGAAATAACTAAAAAATCAATAAAAAAACAAATAACTTCAAAATAAATAAGAAAAAATACTATTAAATGAATCTTTGTAAAAAATAAGTAATTTTTTTAGGCCACCAGAACCACCACACACAAAGGAAGCTTACTTTAGAGAGAGATCAAGAGAGTGTACTATAGAGAGATAGAGGGATATTGAAGTGTTGAGGGGGGTACCTTTTATAGGCTGTTGACGCTCCTTTCGTCAGAGTCTAAAGATTGGAAAAGGTTAATATCTTAGCTCAAAGTGATTCAACCTTTGGAAAAATATCAAAAATTGAAAAGGGAAGGAGTAAGAAGAACACTACGCAAGAATCGTGCAAGTTCTACAATGGTCGTGCAAGTAAACTTGCGCGCCAAAATGGTCGCCCAAGTACACTTGCGCGCTGAAGTTGGTCCCGCAAGTACACTTGCACGCTAAAGTTGGTCACGCAAGTCACTTGCACGCCCTAAGTGATAACCGCCCGGGGTCTTCTCCAGCCTATAAATACCCCCGGTGGGCCCCCCATTTCAGGGGGAATTTTTCAAGAATTCAGATATAGAGCTCTGAACGCTAAGTCTCTCCTTCAGGTCTTCCGAACACTTCTAAGTTAATTTTTTACTTAGAATGGATGGTCTAAACAAGAGGAGTAAGGTCTAAGTGTTAAAATTCACTAACACTTGTGCGCCTAAGGTGATTTACCCTTAATAGAAATGAATATACTTGCGCACCGCCCTATTTCTTCGCCAAAATATGTGCGCCTCTCTTCTGGAAGTACCTCAGGATAATTCTAAAGGCTTTGGTCAAGGATCACCCAAGTGTTACCATACTAGTTAACAATAACACAAGTACCCATGTCTCACGTAGATATACCTGTGCGACCAGGACTTGCTTGCCCACGCAGTACCTGCGCGCCTGCCAGGACTTGCACGCACCTGCCTTTTTGGGTGCCCTTTTTCCCATTTCACCCCGCTTATGCCATTACACCTCTCCTATTCAAGATTAAGTCTTCAAGACACTCTTCAAAGGCATTTATGGAATGATTTTTTGATTTTACATCCTTATCTTAATTGAACTCCATGGAATATATGTCAAAACCTAGTGAATTACATATATTTATGTCACTAAAGTTAGAGAGTTCATTCATTCAACCTCATCCTTTAAGATGAGAGGATCATTAATCTAGGCCTCCTTTTCAGGAATAAGCCCCAGTCATAATTCTCATGTCTGGGTATCCTTCTTAGGAATAAGCCCCAAGTCCTCATTATCCAGGGCCTCCTTTTCAGGAATAAGCCCCAATCATAATTCTCAAGACTGGGCATCCTCTTTAGGAATAAGCCCCAAGTCCTCATTAATTGGGCCTCCTTTTTAGGAATAATCCCAAGTCATTATTCTCAAATCTGGGCATCCTCCTTAGGAGTAAGCCCCAATTCCTCTTTAACCTGGGCTTCCTTTTCAAGAGTAAGTCCCAGTCACAAAGTTCACAAGTTGGGCATCCTCCTTAGGAGTAAGCTCCAAGTCCTCATTAACCTGTGACTCCTTTTCAAGAATAATCCCCTGTCATAATTCCCATTAATTTTGGTCATCGTTTTTAGTAGTAAGCCCCAAGTCCCCTAATATGGGCCTCCTTTTCAGGAATAAGCCCCAATCTTAAAATTCCCAAATATGGGCATCCTCCTTAGGAGTAACCCCCAACCATAATTCTCTTAACCTGGGCCTCCTTTTTAGGAGTAAGTCCCAATTCCTCATTTACCTGGGCTTCCTTTTCAGGAGTAAGCCCCAGTCTCAAATATGGGCATAATTTTTAGGAGTAAGCCCCAAGTCCCTTTAATTTTCAAATCCATTTAAACCTGGGCCTCCTTTTCAGGGGTAAGCCTCAGTCTTAATTACTCTTAACCAGTCCTAATTTGCTTTTGATCTGGACTTCCTTCTCAGGAATAAAACCCAATCATAAGTCCACTCCTAACTTGGGCATCTTCCTTAGGAGTAATCCCCAAGATTAGAGTATCCAAATCTCCATGAAGCACATATACCTTTATGGACCATGTTCTTGGATTTCTTCCCTGAATTAAATCATAATCCTCATGTCTTATGATTGCAACTTTCATGGAACAATTGTCTGGATTTACCAATACCTCTTGTTTCTCACACCAAGCATGACTCACGTGAGCTTAGAGTGTAAAAGTAATTATGACATCTTTCTTTGTGCCATAAATCATAAACATCGTATTCCCTTACTCGAACTACGTGGGTTCTGATTCCTTCTATAAACAAGGATACGTAGGTAGCCCATCTCCAGGTGCGATCCCAACTCTGAAATAATCCATGTCCTTTTGAATGACAATAAACTTCAAGTGACCTACTAAGTGTCTTTAAAACCTGTATGGTCATCATAATGACCAAGATATTTTTATGTGTTGAAGGATAACATCGGCTAAGAATCCCTAAACAAATACAGATTATTCTCTATCGATGAAGAACCTTGAATACATATAAAAGATTCTCTAAATTTCCTACATATCAATCATTGATTGTCAGATCTAAAGGAAAACTTATTTTATACTTGGTAATGTAATAAGGATTCATGAACATAAATTAAATCTATAAAGAGAGTCCTGGAGTAGACAATAATTCCCCTCAAAAAGTGTGATGAGTCAGACCTCCAATCCTCTCGACCAATGCAAATTCCTAAGCCTCTTCAGTCCACAACTAATGAGCGCCTACCTTTGGAAAGTAGGTTCAAATGGATATGGAATCATTGGATATTTCCGGTTCTACGAACAATACCATTAGAAACCACTTGTAATGTTTGAATATTAAATCAATGAGATCATCCCCAATTCCAGAGGGAAACAAAAAATGGTGAACCCGACGTGGATCCTTAACCATGTTAAAATGATGTTTTGCTTATTTTTAGGACCCTATTTAAAACTCAATGAGAGGGCCAACAAACCAATCATTGACATATGTGCTCATACAAAAGATGTAGTGGCTGAATTTATCTTTATTACATCTGTTATATCAAACAGGCACTCTTTTCCAAGATTTTCTGCATTCTAAGAAATGGATACTCTCAAGTTTAGACCTGTGAATACCGCTGCTGTGAATGCCACTGCTTCTACTCTTGCCAGATCGTCGTCTTCTCTGAGGACGACATCACCTACTCAGCATCTTCAACGCTGGGTATCAAACGTGCTGGTTAAGAAGTACCGTCAACACGGTACCATTCCAACTCTAGAGGCTGCCCGAAAAGCCCTCCAAGTGAACAACTCACACGTTCGTCTGGAAAACAATGGCCAATGATCAAGAAGTAGGCGGTGTTAACCACAACCTCCAACCATTTCGGGTCGTTATCCACGGAATACAACCACCATTCGCTCCCTTATTATGGGGAGGTGAATGAGCAGGTCCTTCAGGGCCTTAATTCATGCAGACAAGAGTCCTTCCCGAGAGCTCCCACCAACAACCGCCGCCAGACTCGTGCAGCAGTGTGCCCTCAACATGATGAGGGTACCGACTCCAAGCGTTCGGCTTAGGTTACTCGAACCCGAGTAGGCAAGACGAATCGGCAGAGGCAAAATCCGGTTAATAGTGAGCTGGTTCTCATCTATGCCATTTCCGGAGAAGCCTGCCGACCTAACTTGGTGGAAAGCAATGAGCGGGCACACACACCTGCCCGTTTTAATTCGGCTGTCCAGTAGACTCGTCTGGAAGCAACGCGCCAATCCCACCAGGCAATTCCGGTGGAGTACTATAGGCAGAAACATATACCTGTTTATACGTCATCAGCTAGTCAGCAGGATCGTCTGACTACATATGATGGATCTCATCAAGCATGTTTGGTGAAGTGCAATTAGTAGGCACATACACCTTCTAGTATTGACCAAGCCTACCAACAGTCTCACTTGGTAGCACACAGATAAGTCAGTCGGAAGGCTCTAGCAAAAAACAGGAGGCAGACTCAACTTTCTACCCCCACACTTGAGTACTGTCAGGATTCACTGACAGGAAAAGGAGGATAAGAGCAGGCACATACACCTACTCCAATCAAGGAATGAACGTATATCCCTATTCTGGTAGCTGAAGTCACCCTGAATATTCTATCAATGGTGAAAGAGCAGAAGCAAATCCCTGCTCATATTCTGGATGCTTGCCATTATATTATGATAGCTTCAGCAACATCTTAGGGAAAGAAACATAAATCTATCCCTACCAGGGGAGTGACACATCAACAGTTCATTCCAAAACAGACACACACATCTGTTTCATTCAAAGGGGGTTGTAGGGCGTACTCCCCTATATCATATGGACAACCAAGTCAGGAACATATACCTTATTTGAGTGGGGATTGTTAGCCTAACCTGGCCATCTCTCTGGATCAGGCACATACACCTGCTCAGAGTATCCACTTTTGACAAAAAGTGGTTTCCAAGGCGAGTAGGAAGGCATCTAAGAAGAAGACCCGCCCAACATAGTGAAGAGATCAAGAGCCAATCTGTAACAAGGCCTTGCTCGATGATGGAGTTCTTGAAGCCCTCAGATAGTTATCTATTGGAATTCAAGATTCTACTCTCTCATTTCACAATTGTGGGAACATTAATTCCGAAGGTCTTCAATAGACACTTCCTCATGAAGGCTTGCTTTATGAAAATTAGGTCGATCTCGAAGTTTCATCTTTAGATGAGAGCCATAGGAACCCTCTGTGTGGTCAGAAGACCAAAGAGCAAGAGATCTCATCTTTTTCTATAACCCACCATGGTGGTCCTCCCCATGATGATGAATTTCGCTACGAATGTCCTCTCCGCAGTAGTGATGCACATTTCCCGTAAAATGCTCCAGTGGACAATGTAGTGCTGAGAAATCCCTCTTCTCTTGAGGAACATTCAAATGCGAAACCAGTCATGTCTGATGCTCTATCGCTAGCAGGTGAAATACTTTCTCAATCGAAAGATAGCCCAGGGTGTAGGTCATTCTCCGAACTACCCCTAAGTCATGCATCTTCTAGTTTGATCAGGGATTTCTCTACCAATCCTGTTGAATCAAATGAAGAAAAAAGGAAGCACCATCTCTGGTCAAAACAGGTAAAATAATCTTCATTGAATGATAAAGAGGAAATGCTGAACATGAGAAAACAACTAGCCAAAGGTGAAGTGCCAGTCATGTTTTGGCCTACAACTGACTCTCAGTATGACATTCCAAAGATGCTGACGGAAGATGGGATTCATGATATTCTTCTCAACACATGGAAAAATATTTGTCAGTTGAAAAATAATTTATTATCTTATGATGAATATGAAAATCATGTTAAGATAATAGAAGGGTTACAATGCCAAATTGACTTTGCATCTCTATCAGTCTCTCGATATCTGAAGGCTGAAAAGTAGTAGAGATCCCTTCAACATTCATGCCTTGGCACAATAAGAAGGTTGTGCCAGTTAATTTCCAATGCCCCATCTGGTATTCATGTTAGAGGATGGGGTATTCATGGAGCACTATATTTAATGGTGCTCTCTAGTCAGCAAAGCCCACTGAAAATGGTATCATGCAATGTTATTTCCCATGGCCGGCCACAGATACCTAGCTTTGTTTGTAATCAAAAGCTTTCCCAAGAACATGCTTCAACTAGTTCCTCTCAAAATTAAGAATATAGAGAACAAGTTCATGAATTACTCCTGCATCAAGAAAATGAGGATATAGAATAGGCCTCTCGTATGGAGCAATCACATCATCAAGTGACAGAAGTGTCATAAATCAACCAACGGTCTTTTGAACTGGGTTATAAAAGTGGATGTAGAGTGATGAATCCAGCTAATTTCCGGACCATGGTCCGTAAGATCTGGAGAGATTTTAAGAAAGTCTCAGACATAGAATGTCAAGAGCCACCCCAGCTTGCCAGACTGAGGACTCTTTTAAAATAACCCTCAGAATCAACAAATACGATTCAAGGAGTTGAGCGAGAACAATAGAAACATCCCTAGTCCACTGGACTGGGGACTTTCTGATATCATCAACCCCCTCCTTAGAGAAAGTCAGTCTTTTCGGGATTGGGGAAGAAGCCTCAAGAGGAACGAAGAGCCAAATTATCTGGAGATTATCTCCAAATTACGGTTCATCAAGAAATTCTTGAGGGATCGAATTAGCAAAAGGAAATGTATCATCAAATACATGGAAGGAGACAATATCGCAGGAATTCCGATAGGAGGGATGCAATGCATTATTCCTAAATCAATGTCATCAATGCCGTTGTTTCTGATCCACCAGATGAGGCTCACTCAGAGGGATCAAATGAAGAGGTTCATGTTCAAGAAGTTGTATTCACAGACACAAATAAAAAAGGTGTGCGTACACGAAATCAAAGGATTACTCAAAACCTAGGTAATACTTCAAGTAACCCACTTCCACCTCTCAGAAAGGGATCAAACAAGGGGAAGGGAAAGAATAAGGTTACATATTCTTCAATTGAAGAAAGCCAATCACTCTCATTAGAGCAAAGATTTGTGAAACAAGAGGAAGAAATGAAATAATTGAGGAGGTTGAATGCAGAACTACTTCAGGGTAGTCTTCTCTCTAAATGTGCTAGAGCCAGACAGTCAAGGGAGTTTGTTGAAGCCACTGAGATGGATCTAGAATATCCTCCTTTATCAGTACACCCTCACAGGTCTAATCCTACGGGTCATGTGCAACAACAATTGGCAGTGCTGCCATCAGTTGCAGTATCAGCTGTCATACCTGTCCAAGCTCCAGTCAGTGCACCTGTTCAGGTCCAAGATCAACCGGATGTTTCTCAAAATTTAATAACTACTATTGAGTCATTAACAGCTCGGTTGGAAGCTATGGAGGGAAAGCATGCTCAGGTTCAACCAAAAAAGAGAGCTTAACCTGAATTTGTAGATGCAATCCCTCCCCTATCAAATTTTGGGAACCCTATATTCCATATTTTCAATGGATCAGAAGATCCTGAACAACATTTTATGCATTACATGTGTTGTTGTGATCCTATGATGGGAACTCCAGAACAGAAAGAAGCAGTGAAAGTCAGATGCATCGTGCGAACCTTGAAAGGACAAGCCTGAAATTCCGGTCAATTACCAGATGTGAAGATCTCTATCAAAGATTTCTCCTTCAATTCAGCTCAACATTGCAAAAGACAACAGTTTTTTATCTTAAAAATTGTAAGAAAAGGGAGAATGAAAGGGTCTTAGATTTCATTGCTCGCTGGAAGGGATTAACATATTCCCTAAGCTTAGCACTCCCTCAGGAAGAATTGTTGCCAATCTGTTTGGAAAATTTTCGTGATGAGTTGCGCACACCACTGATCCCTGTGAAATACACAGGAGGGTTTCGAGACCTTACTTGAATCACTCAACAGTTTGAAGATTCTCTTATACAGACTAAGGATAAATCTCGTGTAATTCCATCAGCTACAGGAAGGAGAATGGGTAAAGTAGAGACTACTACAGTTATGCTTAATCAAGCACCTGTACCTGCTTCTACTTCAAAACATTCATCTTCTCGAAGGGCTCCACCTCATGAGCATCAACAACAGAGTCCGTTTCATCAAGATAATCAAAGAGATCAAAGATGAAAACTATTTGATGATTTGAAAAGAAATGTTTACTCTTTCCGAAATGAACATGTTCCGGGTTATTTCATTTCGGCTCTGGAAAATAATTTGGTTCAATTGCCAAGGCCTAAGAGGCTAAACAAGGAAGGAGATGAAGACCATCCCAATTATTTCCCATTTCATCAAATGTTGGGGCATCCCATCCAGGAGTGTTTTTTCTTCAAGGACATCTTGCAAAAGATGGTCGACTCGGGAAAAGTCAAACTGAAAGGTTCTTCAGCTCAGGTAGCATGTGTTACTACTACAGTTCCAGAGGAGGAAGGTGAGTGGAAAGAAGCCAAAAGCACACATGCACAAAAATATGATGATTGGATGGTCAGAAAGAAGATTAAATGAACTTATGCTATTTTGAGAATACAATTGAAGAAACCAATTATGCCTTATGCCATGAATTCCGCAGCAAAACCCTCTTCATCCAAGGGAAAATCCTCAAAGAAACGGCACAATTCCAAGAAAGATGAACAATCAGAAGAAGATGAGTATGTGTCAAAGCCTAAGTTGTCTTTGAATCTAGCAGATTTTATGCCATCTACTGCAAAGAAACGGGCACCGCCACACCAAAGGGCACAACCTAAATTGGCTAGTTAGGCAGAGTCTTCATCGGATGAAGAATTAATATTTGGTTCTGTTAATATGATTTACTTAACAGATCCTTATGCCAGTTGCAGTTTCGATTATGATGAGCCCGAATTCACTATATCAAATAGAGGAATCAGAGGAAGTTCCAGAGGCTCAGGATACAGGGGAAGATTTAGATCTTTCAGAAGCCACTATTCCAATTATAACCCTGCTAGAACAGTGTACGCAGCAGAAACTCGTGGTAGAGCCCTTTAGTGATCTTAGCAAGAACAAGCAAGTTCTTCTACCAATAGCAAATTCAGTCCTGACACAGTTATTCTGGAAGACCGGTTGAACATTCCATCTTCTTCTTCTCAGAAATTAAATGGATCTAATCGGTCTAATCATCCAAAACCAGGAATATTGCCAACTCCTATCCCGATACAAGATGCATCAACTTCCAAAGCATCTGCTTCCAAGGTACCTGCCAAACCACAGGTTCCTGTTGGGAAACGCAGACCTTTGGATCCAAAGTATGATGTATTGAAACAGCTGTCCCAAGTACAAGCTAAGTAATCAATTATGGATTCTTTGAATTTATCAAAGGATCTTCAAGAAGCACTCATTGAGGCTTTGTCAAGTCCTCAGGAGTTTGAAACTGAAATTGCTGCAGCTGAAGTCTATCACATAGAGAATAATCCTGCAGAATGCCATGCCGTAATATCTTTTACTGATGAAGATGAATATTATGTCATGCATGGACATATTAGACCTTTGTACTTATCTGGAAAGGTCAATGGCATAGACGTCCGAAGAGCTTTCATTGATAATGGTTCAAGAGTCAACCTCATGCCCATTCGTACACTTCGTCGATTGGGCCTCACAGAATCTGATTTATCTCCTTCTACCATGATGTTAAAGGGATATGATAAAAATGAACAAGAACCACTTGGTGATGTTACACTCAGAACTCAGTTTGGAGAACTTGTATCCAGTTTAGATTCCATGGTTGTTGATCAAGACTCAGCCTTCAATATCATGCTTGGAAGACCCTGGAAACATCAACATGCGGCTATCCCTTCATCAAACCATCAATGTCTCAAATATTGTTTCGATGGTCAATTTGGGACATTGTATGGTGATAAGGCCCTATTCAAGACATGTGAGTCTCAATACATTGAGGAGGAATTCTATCACATAAAGGGAAATAATAAATCCACAACCGGGGAGATTACCAAAGATAATGCTCCATATGGTTTGGAAATGATTCCAGTAAATCAATTTGCACATGTGAGTACAGATTATGTGTTGCCTATCAGTCAAATTGACAAGGTAGACCCAAACCAAAATACTCCTATGGAAAGATCCATAATGGAAATTACGGAAATTGAGCCAGAGAACATGGGAGAAACTAGTAACCCACCAGACAATGATGAAAGCTCAAATGGAGATGTCTTCATTTCATCTGCTGAAATCCAGCAAGTCTATACTTCACCAACAAGGACAGAAGAAGTGATAGCGACATTATAGGTGAACAATGATGTCGATTCTCAATCCATCATCTCCTCTTTATTACCCAAGGAAGACCCTTCATCATCAATTGGGTCAAAAATGGAAGCCTCTTCTTCAAGATGTTCAAATTTTAACATCTTTCTTAATCATGGAAATTTTGCTTCATCATCTACTATGCAAGTAGAAATGGAAGAAATAACACATGTTGAAGAAGAAGAGGAAGATCTCAGAGATGTTCCTCCAGAATTTGAAGAGGGTATCTCTACCACCGTGGATGAACTCAGAGAAATAAATCTGGGTAAAAAAGAAGATCCACACCCCACTCTAATTAGTGCTTTCCATGACTCTTGAAGAACAAGAGATGTATATTTCATTTTTAAAGAAAAATCAAGACATATTTTCTTGGAATTATACAGAGATTCCTGGGCTTGATCCTAATGTTGCTGCTCATCATTTGGGTTTACCAGAAGAGCATCAAGGATTTAAGAAAGCAGTGAGAAGAACACACCCAACTTATGATTCCAAAATTGAAGCTGAAATGGATAATCTTATCAAAGCTATCTTCATCAGAGAAGTTCAATATCCCAAGTGATTGGATAATATTGTCCTTGTAAAGAAGAAGAACATACAAATTAGAGTTTGCATCGATTTCAGAGATCTTAATCAACATTGTCCTAAGGATGATTTCCAAGTTCCGAATACAGAACTTTTAATTGATGAAACGGCTGGCTATGAAGAACTTTACATCATGGATGGATATTCTGGATATAATCAAATCCGAATGGCCGTAGAAGACGAGGAATCCATAGCCTTCAGAGCCCCTCAGGGTGTGTTTTGCTACCGGGTAATGCCTTTTGGCCTAAAGAATGCAGGTGCAACATATCAGTGTTCCATGCATCATATCTTCATACCCTTTTTAGGGAAGTTTTTTGAATGTAATCTGGAAGATTTGGTGGTCAAATACAAACAACGTTCTAATCACTTGGCTGATTTGGATGTCATATTCCTCAATCTTCGACAACATAATTTGAAGATGAACCCCTTAAAATGTGCTTTTGGGGTAACCTCAGGAAACTTTCTTGGCTTTGTTGTACGCCATCATGGTATTGAAGTCGATCCTGAGAAGACCAAGTCAATACATGGTATGTCACCTCCTAGAAATTTGAAATAATTAAGAGGAATTCAAGGACACTTAGCCTATATTCGGTGTTTCATCGCCAATTTGGAAGGCAAAAGTATACCCTTCACCAAATTGAGGAAGAGGGGAGTCACTTACCAGTGGACAGAAGAATGAAAAGAATCATTCGATATTCTCAAGAAAAAAACCTCTTGAACCCACCGGTACTTATTCCACTTGTTGAAGAAAGGACTCTTATCCCTTACCTGACATCCTTTGAGTGATCATTGGGTTCCTTTCTTGCTCAGAATAATGATGCTAAGAATGAAAACAGCCTCTACTACCTCAGTCGGACTATGCATGAAGTAGAAACTCATTATTCAAGTATTGAGAAGTGCTGCCTGTCATTAATCTTTGCAGTTCAGAAGTTGAGACCTGCAACATCATGAGGTCCAATTGGTATCTCGCAATAACCCGCTCAAATTCATCCTTAGTCATCCAATGCTTACAGGACGTCTGGAAAGTTGCAGCAATTTGACATTTAGTATGTGTCTCAAAAGGCAATAAAGGTCTAATCTCTAGCTGATTTCCTTGCTGAACACCCTTTAGTGGAAGACACATCTTTAGATATTGAACCCCCCGATGAGGAAGTCTTCTATATTCGAGAAAGTCCTCAGGCATGAGAAATGTATTTTGATGGTGCTTCCAGAAGTCCAACAGGGAGGAAAATGGAAAATCATAAATTCAACAATGTTGGCTTAGAAGTTGTACTCATTTCTCCAGAAAAGGCAGTGTTACCTTATTCCTTATTATTATGGGAAGATGGTACCAATAATGAAGCAGAATACCAAGCTCTCATCGCAGGCTTGGAATTGGCGCTTCAAGCACAATTGAATCACTCAAAGGTGAAAGGTGATTCAGACCTGGTAATCAAACAAGTCAATAGGGATTATGCCATCAGAAAGGAAGAATTAATCCCTTTGTATGATTACGTTAGAGAATTAATGGCAGAATTCCCTTCAGAACTGACATTTTCTTATGTCCCAAGATTACAAAATGCTCAAGCTGATTCACTGGCTAATATAGCCATAGCTCTGGCAGATCCAAATCGGGATGAGACAAACATCAGTATTGCCCACTGTCGTGCAATTTCACCTTATGTTTGAATCATAACAGAGGAAATTAAGGAAATTAGTCCCATTCCTGAACCGTATGGTCATACTATAGGATGGATGTCACCTATCAGGGAATACCTTCAAAATCGAACCCTTCCACCTGATAGAGCTGAGAAAGAACAAATCCGGAAACATGTGGTCAATTTTA
This sequence comes from Viscum album, assembly GCA_963277665.1. Lineage (NCBI taxonomy): Eukaryota > Viridiplantae > Streptophyta > Magnoliopsida > Santalales > Viscaceae > Viscum > Viscum album. The sequence goes on along the minus strand of OY728145.1, from coordinate 1,075,162,800 downwards.
GTCTTCATGATAGCCCAGATCACTTAGAGAAAATTATCTACAAACATGATTTTGATGGAGTTCCCTTTAGATGAATTAATGGTGAAGAGACAATGTCTGTTATGAAAGAAGTGCATGCAGGAGTCTATGGTGCCCACCAGTCTGGACTTAGACTCCCTGATCATATTCGAATGCTTGGATAATTTTGGCCTTCAATGATACAATATTGTGTTGATTTCACAAAGAAGTGTCATTCATGCCAGGTACATGCAAACTTCATTCATCAACCTCCAGAGTTGCTTCATACAGCTAAATACTCGTGGCCATTTTCCACATGGGGAATGGATGTGGTGGGACCTTACCCTTCAGCTACAGCCAAGCAGTTTAGGTATATTCTTACGGCTACTGACTTCTTTTTCCAACCAGGTAGAGGCAATACATCTTATGGAAGTCAGTTCTAAATTCATTGTTAGCTTCATCAAGTCTAACATCATTACCATATTTGGTGTCCCTCATACCATATTGATGGAAAATGGAACCATCTTCTATTCATCCAAGGTGAAGAAGTTGTATGAAGAATACAACATCAAATCCAATCATTTATCTTGGTATCATGTAGTGGCCAATGGCTAGATAGAAGCCTTCAACAAGAATATTTCAAATATACTGTAAAAGATGGTGGATAAAGATAAGGATTCGTGGCCTGATAAACTCTTTCATGCTTTATGGGCTTATCGGACTACCACCCGCACTACAACACGGTCAACTCTATATTCACTGGTATATGGAACAGAAGTCGTCTTTCCCATTGAAGTTAATCTTCCCTCGCTCAGAGTATCCATTTGTGATCAGTCACCTACAGATGAAAAATCTAAAAAGCGATTAAATGTATTGGAACTATTAGATGAGAAAATATTGTGCACTTCGCACCACTTGGAAGTCTATCAGAATAGAATAGCACGAGCCTTCAACAAAAAAGTTCGTCTTCATTCATTCAGTCAGGGAGAATTGGTTTAAGTTCTCAGAACTCCAATGATACCAGGAAAGAAACCTCCCAAGCTTGAGACAAAATGGGGAGGGCCTTATTCAATAAATAAGGTTTAGTCTAATGGAGCTTATTCATTAATCTCGATGGATGGAGAACTCATCACTACTCCAACCAATGCCAGATTTCTGAAGAAGTATTTTGTATAAACAAAAAAATACATTGTTACGGTCCATACATATGACCTTATACTATTTGTATTACTATCGTCCCACACAACGTTAAATTGTGACATCCTAACTACATGACGCTAAACTGTACAAAAGTCTCTTATGTCCAGTATGATGTTAAACTGCACCATCCAGTGTCAATGCATATGACCTTAAACTATTCGCACTTTTGTCCAACATGACGTTAAATGGTGTCCCCCTTCATCATCCTTGCTATATGACGTTAAACTATATAGACGTCCCTTACACCCAGCAAGACGTTAAACTGCATAACCAAAGGTCCATGCATAAGACCTTAAACTGTTGGCACTTACATTCAACATGATGTTAAACTTTGGAAATGTCCCTAATACGTCCAACATGACATTGAATGGTGTACTCTTTTGTCCTCACTGCATGACATTAAACTGCATAGTCCCCTTTTTGTCAAAACATGAAATTAAACTGTATTGTCCCCATCGTCCTAACTACAAGATGCTAAACTGTATAGAAAGTCCTTTAATACGTCCTAAATGACATTAAACTGTATTTGTCCCTGCAACATGACACTAAACTATGCAGCACCAATAGTCCTAACTGCAAGACTTTAAACTGCACAGTCCCTTTATATGTCCTACATGACATTAAACTGTGCATCGTTAGGGTTGTTTCTACCTCTTTTTTCTCACACCGAGTATGACTCACGTGAGCTTAGAGAAAACTTCAACCATAACACTCTCTCTAGACTACTAACCATGTGTATGTGCCAATACTATTTTTTAGGTCGTTGTCCCCAAGAACAACTTGATCACTAATTCATTCTTTAATTAAACTACACGGACTTTGATCCTTGCCTTCTAGGCTGGGTACATAGTCAACCTCCCATGGTTCAAGACCAAAACCAATCTATTCACATCAGTTCACCACCATCTCATACGATGTTGATTCATGAAACCACCTCTGGAATCAATATCTTTACATTGCTTCACTTTCGTCCTTGATATACGACGTTAAACTATAAAACACTTTTGTCCACTATGACAGTAAACTATAATATTCTTTAATACCCTCACTTGAGAGGGAATCATTATTTACATTGATTTTCAATCATGTTTCATTCAAAAGACTATGTAGAATACATGGAAATAACTGAACCTTTTATCTTAGGTTAAACCATCATTGCACTAATGTCCCCTTTCAACCTTCACATGTACAAACCAAATTTGTACAGAGGGTATTTCTAGAACTAGGTGGGCTTGATTCACATCCTTATGGGATACGTAGGAATGTTCAAGTGTCCCTTGAATCCAGCCCCAAGTCTTTTTGGGCCTAACCCCAAATTCCTCTTTGAGTCCCCTGGCTGAGAAGTCCCCATGAAAACACACACTGTTTAGTTCTTATAATGGTCCAAGCTCTATGACCCTAAACTAAGATATCCATTCCTTTTGTCCTACACGACATTAAACCGTAGTTCAAGAACTATATATGGCTTGATTCCCATCCTTATGGGATACGTAGTGAAGTCCAACATTTCTATTCAGGACCTAGCCACAACATGATTATGGTTAACATTGATCTGTGTATCTCTACATACAGTGGACAATACACATCGTTATGTGTCATAATCCTAACCTTAAATATTATCAGATCTTCATAACCCTTTTATTAACTTCTAATCACAAAAAAGATTGAAATTATGAGAGTTCTTTTGCCTGACCATGCAGCACATGCCCTTAGGCGGCCTTTCATAAACAGTCTACATAACGGACCTGTCATCCAAAAGATGCCATTTATTTGACTTTGAAGCCAATGCCCTTAGGTGGCCCTGCATAATTCAACCCCCTAATGGGTTTGTTGAATATTGGTAACTTCATTCTTGGGAGGAAAGTCTCTTTTTTCCTTATTTTTCTTAATGACAATATGTAGGGATCCACAAAAATAGCCATCCTTAACATATTTTTCCCATATCCTTTTTCATGATCTGAAAGTATTCAAGTCTATGGTTTATATTCTTCTTCCCTACGTTTGGGTTAGACCTTCATAGGAGTGATATCCATCCAGTTCTTAGATAATCTTGTTTGGAAATATCTTCTCCATATTCAAGTAGCCCTTTCCATACAGAAAACTCTATACTTTGGAAAATTTGAATCTCCATAAACTTTCACTGGATTTTTATCACTATGAAAGTAAATTTCTGAGAGTTCTTTTGCCTGACTATGCAGCACATGCCCTTAGGCGGCCTTGCATAAACAGTCTACATAACAGACTTGTCGGCCAAAAGATGCTATTTATTTGACTATGCAACCAATGCCCTTAGGTGGCCCGGCATAATTCAACCCCCTAACGGGTTTGTTAAATAATAGTAACTTCATTCTTGGGAGATAATTCTTCTAATGCCTTTTAGCTCTTTTTCATATCATTCCCCAAATTCAAATTTTCTTAAGTCATAGTTTACATTTTCCCCTCATACTTGAGTATGGTAATATGTTTTTAGATGAATTGTCAAGGAATTGAGTCAATTCTAATTCATTCGGTCAATTATATTTCGACCTTAAACATTAGCCTCTTTATGTCCGACGTGAATGACTTTAAACTGCCCAAAAAATCCAAGGGAACTCTAAACAAAAGTCAAGTTACAGCTCACTAAACATACATTTTGTATGATTTAGGTAATATTGAGCAATTAAAAGTATCAATGTTTGTAGGGTTTTTATAATAATCCTAGTAAAAATAAAACTATGCTTACTAGGCCCATTTTCTTAGGAAAAATTTAAAGCAAGGAGAAAACGAGAATACAGGTATAAATTATTGAAGGTGAAAGTGTTTCTCATTGACGAACAAGAGTTAGAAGGTCATCCATAGACTGGAGTCTCTTCTCTTTTTCAAGAATTACAAAAGACATTCAACATAACTCTTAATTTGATTTACGGCATCCCGAGCTTCATCAGCAACCACTTGGAATTCATTCATTCAACTGGATACAATAAGAAATGCAGTAATACCTGCTCTTCTTGGAACAATTGTAAAAGAATGTTCTTGTGTGTGGTTAGGGAAAATTTTCTACTGATCAAATAGTGAGTCTGTTTCTGTCCAAGAGACTTGGAAGATGGATACATGGATTTGGGAATGAACCATTGGAATTAAAGAGCCATTTGGAGAGAGTGCTCTTTTCAGATATTGTTCTATTCCATGTTTGTCTTCTCTCCACCAACTGACAGCGGAAAACATTTCAGCCCATGGGTTTTCCATTTTCATATCTGCAAGGAAATGACATGGAAGAGAACTTTGAAAGTTCACACCATTGTTGTTGCTCTTAATGCACATCATAACCAAAATAGAGGAGTAGCAGTGCAGCTGCATCTCAGGCATATAGTTCTTTGCATCTGTAACATTGACTCCATGCAGATGAGCATTACCATAAAGAGGCAGGTAGATGCTCTGTGGGAAATTCTAATGATATTTCTTCAAGTACATAGCCAAATCTGGGAGAGTGCTGTCACAAATATCATAGTAATCATGGCCAATGATGCTCATCATATCATCAAGTCGCTTGCTTTGCAGTTCATAAGCCATTCTGATTCTCTTTGGAGGCATTTGAACTGCACAAAAGTTGAGTAATTAACTCTTAAAGTATGTTAATTTTTCATAACATTTGTGAAGGATTTGAAGAAATTGGATAATTCATTAAGTCGTGCAAGCCCCATAGTTTGCGCACAACTCTCCTTCGGTCACGCAAGTATTGGGAGCACAGGTTTCACCGCAAAAGTCTAAAATACCTTAACAGTAGCGTGACACAAGAAACAGATGTGCGATGCAAGAAGCAAGAAGAGCGGACAAGAGAGAGCTGAGAGTCAACTTGTGCGTCGAGAGCAAAGGACAAGCAAGATCTGAATGATTTGTACGGAAATGAGGCCCTCTATTTATAGACGTGGCCATAACCCAGCGCGCCGTACCCTGTGCAACCAAAGGCCGTACCCCTGCGCGCCAGACCCTGTGCGCCTGAAGCTCATTTGCGCGCCAGATCTTGCACGCCCCAATTTCATTTTGATTCTCTATTTCCTCAGAGTAAAATCCTTATTTCTTTTGGATCCAACTCTGAGGGGGGAATTTTGTTGACGCTCCTTTCGTCACAGAGTCTAATGATTGGAAAATGGGAATATCTTAGCTCAAAGTGATTCAACCTTTGGACAAATATCAAAAATTGACCATGGAAGGAGTTAGAAGAACACTACGCAAGAATCACGCAAGGTCTACAATGGTCGCACAAGTCTACTTGCGCGCTGCAATGGTCGCGCAAGTACACTTGCGCACCGAAGTTGGTCATTCAAGTACACTTGAGCGCGGAAGTTGGTCGCGCAAGTCACTTGCGCACCTTAATTGATAACCGATCGTGGTCTTCTCTAGCCTATAAATACCCCCGGTGGGCCCCCCATTTTTGGGGGAATTTTTCCAGAATACAGATATAGAGCTCTGAACGCCCAAGTCTTCTGTTCAGGTCTTCCAAAAACTTCTAAGGTAAATCTTTACTTAGAATGGAAGGTGTAAACAAGAGGAGTAAGGTATAAGTGTTAGAATTCACTAACACTTGTGTGCCTAAGGTGTTTTACCCTTAAGGGAAATGAACATACTTGCGCGCCACCCCACTTCTTCACCAAAACTTCCGCACCTCTCTTCTGGAAGTACCTCAAGATAATTCTAAAGGCTTTGGTCAAGGATTTCCCAAGTTTTACCATACTGGTTAACAATCGTGCAAGTACCCATGTATCGTGTAGGTATACATGCGCGACTAGGAATTGCGCGCCCACGCACTACCTGCGCACCTGACAGGACTTGCGCACCCCTGCCTTTTTGGGTGCCCTTTATGCCCATTTCACCCCTCTTATGCCATTCCACCTCTCCTATTCAAGATTCAGTCTTCAAGACACTCTTCAAAGATATTTATGGCATGATTTCTTGATTTTACTTCCTTATCTAAAAGGAACTCTGTGGAATATCTCTCAAAACCTAGTGATTTACACATATTTATGTCACTAAAGATAGAGAGTTCATTCATTCAACCTCATCCTTTGAGATGAGAGAATCATTAATCTGGGAATCCTTTTTAGGAATAAGCCCCAGCCATAATTCTCAAGACTAGGCATCCTCCTTAGGAATAAGACCCAAGTACTCATTAACCTGGGGCTCCTTTTCAGGAATAAGCCCCAGTCATATTTCTCAAGACTGGGAATCGTCCTTAGGAATAAGCCCCATGTCCTCATTAATTAGACCTCCATTTTAGGAATTATCCCCTGTCATAATTCTCAAATCTGGGCATCCTCCGAAGGTGTAATCCCCAAGTCCTCTTTAACCTGGGCTTCTTTTTCAAGAGTAAGTCCTAGTCTCAATGTTCACAAGTTGGGCATCCTCCTTATGAGTAAGCCCCAAGTCCTCATTTACCTGGGCCTCCTTTTCAGGAATAACCCCCAGTCATAATTCCCATTAATTTTGGGCATCCTTCTTAGGAGTAATCCCCAAGTCCCCTAATCTGGGCCTCCTTTTCAGGAATAAGCCCCAATCCTAAAATTCGCAAATATGGGCATCCTCATTAGGAGAAAGCCCCAACCATAATTCTCTTAACATGGGCCTCCTTTTCAGGAGTAAGTCCCAAGTCCTCATTAACCTGGGCTTCCTATTCAGGAGTAATCCCCAGTCTCAAATATGGGCAACCTCCTTAGGAGTAAGCCCAAAGTCCCTTTAAATTTCAAATCCCTTTAAACATGGGCCTACTTCTCAGGGGTAAGCCTCAGTCTTAATTTCTCTTAACCAGTCATAATTTACTTTTAATCTGGACTTCCTTCTCAGGAATAAAACCCAATCAAAAGTCCCCTCCTAACATGGGCATCTTCCTTATGAGTAAGCCCCAAGATTAGAGTATCCAAATCTCCATGAAGCACATATACCTTTATGGACCTTGTTCCTGGATTTATTCCCTGAAGTAAATCTTAATCCTCATTTCATATTATTGCATATTTCATGGCACAATTGTCTGGATTTACCAATACCTCTTGTTTCTCACACCGAGCATGACTCACATGAGCTTAGAGTGTAAAAGTAATTATGAAATCTTTCTTTGATCTATCAATCATAAACATCATATTACCTTACTCAAACTACGTGGCTTTTGATTCCTTCTCTAAACAACGATACATAGGTAGCCCATCTGTGGGTGTGATCCCAACTCTGAAATAATCCATGTCTTTCTGAATGACAATAAAATTCAAGTGCCCCACTGAGTGGCTTTAAAACCAGTATGGGCATTATAATGACAATGAGACTTTTTATGTATAGATGGATACCATCGGCTAAGAATACCTAAACAAATACAGATGATTCTCTATCGATGAAGAACCTTGAATACATATAAAAGATTCTCTAAATTTCCTATATATCAATCATTGATTGTCAGATCTAAAGGAAATCTTATTTTATACTTGGTAATGTAATAAGGATTCACGAACATAACTTAAATCTATAAAGAGAGTCCCGGAGTAGACAATAATTCCCCTAAAAAAGGTGTGATGAGTCCGACCTCCCATCCTCTCAACCAATGCAAATTCCTAAGCCTCATCAGTCCACAACTAATGAACACCTACCTTTGGAAAGTAGTTTCAAATGGATATGGAATCATTGGATGATTCTGGTTCTATGAACAAACCCGTTAGAAACCGCTTGGAATGTTTGAATCTTAAATCAATAAGATCATCCCCAATTCTAGAGGGAAACATAGGCACTTAAGAAAAAGGAGGCACCCCTGCTTCATTTTTCCTTTATGTTAGGTTAAAGATAGCCACTCCCAAGATGCCTTTCTATTTACTTCAAGAAAGTGGTGGCCACCCACCACCCACCGTTTCTATGTCATCATTCCGCATTGATGATATGAATATGTGGAAAACCCCTTATTCATTTCATTAAATAGTTAAGGTGGCTGGATCCATGTAGCTTTTCCAATATAGATTTCAAAAAACAATTTAACCTAGTAATATTTAAAAAAATTTGAAAAAATGAGAGTTTTTTTCAGTGAATCCCTATACATGATTGTTAAAATATAAATGTCTTTTTAAATATGTGTTTTTTTAAATATATTTATTAAAATGAGTCTCAGTTAGGAATATTATTAAACATTTTGTGGAATAGAGGCATTAGTAATTCCTCCTTTTAGTAAAAAAATTATTTCAAATATAAATGTTGGTATATTTAAAATATATATGTTTGTATATTTTGATATATATATATATTTTGTTAATATTATTTTAATAGAATTATGACCACTAATATTTTAAAGATAAAATTTTATATTTGTAACAAATAAATTTTGTGACATTTTAATTAGCTTTTAGTTATTATATTTTTGATTTTTGTAATTCTCAATTATGTTTTATATGTTTAGAAACTTTGTCAAATATCCTTCAAATTTTATTTATATTTTATAAGTTATATGATTTCAAAGTCACATAAATGAAACATTATATTGTTTGAACTTAATGGCTTTGAATGTCTATAAATAATAATGTATAAATATAATCCAAATGAAATTTGAAACATTTACTGAAAATATAAAAAATAATTCAAAATAAAAAAAAAATCATCATACACCCTCTCATACATTCAATGTGCTGGGTTTATGACCCTGGTTATTGGCGTAATTCTTGGCAAGAACCACCACATTTTCATCATACACCCTCACATCGGGGATATCATACTCGATATTGAATATGGTCCTATCATCAGTTTATTTATTAAATGATGGTTTCACCCCCCACATTGTCAAACAGGCTAAGAGGTGGGAGGTGTGAGGTTGGTGTCCATCTCTATCAAACCCACCAGTGGAGGAAGATAAGAAGATGATGAAAGAGGCATGTAAAAGGAGGCTCTCCCCTCTGGAAGATCATATCATCGCAATCAGCTTTCTATCATCCCTTGTGTGGTATTTTGTGAGGTGATTTATACATTATTCAAGAGATGTGTTATGAGGGTTTATCATTATAATAGCGAGGGAGTGTGTTGCCATGTTTACCCATAATGATCATTATATTTAACCATTGTTTTTTACCCCTTTCATTTTGGGGGTTTTTCCATGTTACATCCGATGTCCATTTATTTCCACATTTTTTCACTTTAATTTATCTTATCATTGTCACTATGCTAGTGGTCCAATCATTTATGGTCCCAAAAAGTGTTATTATTGAAAGGTTCTAGCCCAGTACTATTCACATTTTGGGTATTAATAATTCTCATAAATTTGATTATGCTCTGTGATTGCGAATTTGGTTGATCCTTCACATCAAAAAAAATTATTGAGATTATTAAATACATCGTTGTGAAATAGAGTAGGTTTGGAACTGAAGTCGTGTCTAGATGATGGTGAAACTCGAGATTGATAAATTCAATAGGAATAATTTTCTATTATAGAAAATAAATATGAAAGAATTACTATAGAAGGATAATTTACTGGTAGAAATTGGTGAAACAATGGTGGGTGTTTCATAGGAGAAATGGAATAACATGGACAATAATTCTATTCCCAACATTCATTTTTATTTGGAAGATAAGGTCCTATAAATAACTACAAAGAAAAACTTGTAAAATGAAATATAGGATACGGTGATGAAACTATATGAGGACAAGTCATTGTACACAAAAAATGTAATGAAATGAAAATTGTACACACTTTGAATGGAGAAGTCATCATTTCTGATCAACCACAAAAAAATCCTCAATACCTTATTCACTTAGCTCACATCGTTGGGCTATAAAATTGTGGATACTGAACATGCGGAGATTTTGATCCAAGTTTTTCTGGATTTATATGGAAACTCATCATCACCCTCACCAATAATATCCTGAATGATATGACGCTCTTAAATGATGTTGCAACCACAGTTCTGGAAGAATAATGTCAGAACAAGAACATATAGGAAATATAGGAAACGTTTCATGAAGCAGAGGCTCTGTCAATGGAGAGAGTAAGGATGATGGTGCATGGTTCTAATGGGAGAAAAATAATGGTAGGTCCAAATCAAGGAGTAAGAAGAAGAATGTCACATGTTACAATTGTGGAAAAAAGGGGAATATCAATAAGGATTGTTGGAATAATAGGAATAGTGAAAAGAGCTCTCAAGGTTGATAAGCCTAAATGTTATATATATTTTGCTATCACTTTTCCATTGTTTTTCACTCATATACTAGATAATACATGTGGTAGATGTCCAATTTTTCAGGAAATAGAGATTCACAGGATTCCAAGTAAGAAAGATAGAAAAGAGAAAAAAATAGACAAGTACACATTGTGATGTCCATGTTCATGTCGTGCACATGATAAGCACAACATATATCAAGCTGTGAAGCCTAAGTATTGACCAACCATGAAGACTAAATAATTTTTTTGTTCACGCAGTGAGTCCCTCCTACACGTCATGACAACAGTAAAAATGGATGCCGAGAAAACCATGAGGATTCAAAAAAAAAAGCCAGCTGGCCATGGGGTAAATGTTGTGAACCACCTATAAACGACATGACCATAGTCAAACTTCATTACTCCGTGGATGATCTACATGTCATGCTAGAGATCCTGTTCATAATAATGCGGAATGGGGGTTCATGATGTAAAGATTAAGTACACGTCATGACCATTTCTACCCATATAAGGAGCATCTCGGCAACACATTGAAACATGCATGGAAAATCTCTCTCTCCCATTTAGACTACCTTCATAATTCCCTTCTATTTTCCTTCTTAAAACACTTTAATTATTTTTAATTTCATTACATTTTCAATCAAAGATCATTGGATTCATATTTATTCAACACCTTCAATTCATGTGTCATTTCAATTCCATTTCATTCCTTTCAAGTAAGGCTTTACTTAATTTATTCTTGCTTGTTCATTTAATATCATTACATGTTCAATTCTGTTAGAATTGTTATCATGATTTCCTTTATCCCTTTTATTTCTTTAACTACCATCACGAGTAGCTAAACACGTCAGCGGTAGGGATCAAGATTTGATGTATGTACACACTTAATTATACCTCTAGTTATAATCATGGAAAACCTAATTGTATTAGTATTTGGTATTTAAATTAACGGTAAAAACCCATTTGTGTGACAGTACTGTGACCATCAGACAGTCAAGAAAACGACCCTATCCTAATTGAAGTAAACTATGACTATGACCATTATCTTAGTGAGATTTCTACAATAGAAGATGAACGTAATGCATCTAGGACTGTATCTAGCCTATTGACCATGAAATAGTTACATCCTAGGTAGAACTAGAAGACTGGACCGAGGTTGACTAGCGACTACCGCTTGATTCGTAGACTAAGCACTTAAGACCTTTCCAAGATTAGAACTTGAATCACCTTTATCTAGATACTCAGACTTGATTCCAACCCCTCTTTAATCACTTGAAGTCAAACCCAAAATTAGTTAAACACCACCTAAAATTTAGTCAATCAAGTAAGGACTCATACAAAGGATTGAAGATCAGATATCTTTTCCCCACAAGAAAAAACCCCCCTCATGGGATCAACCCCGAACTTCTACCATACTACACCCTGGTAGTTATTAATGTCTGGGACACATATAAATTTTTAATTTTACTCATGAACTGAGGAATTAATGACACCTTTTGGGTGGCAGATCAAATTTTGGCGCTGTTTCCAGGGAGGAAATTCTATTTATTCGTGATTAGGACTCTGTTCTAGATCTAGGGGTACCTTTACCTTACCCACTTTCCTTTGTTTCTAGATAGCCTTGCATCTTTTGATTATTTTTCATTCACCCTGTGCTTGTACCAAGGTCCTTTGACTCATTCAAGGACTCTTGAAGCACATTCTCTTTTGGCCTTAGATCCCGAGATTGAAAGGCACCTTTCTTCTCTTCACCGGTCAGTAATGACCAAGAAATTCCACCCTGTGGGACCAAACCCAAGATACCCCAACAATCAATTCATTCCGGGAGAGCACCCAATAATGAACTAGGAGAAAACAATCATGGAACATGGCTTGCCATTAATCCATGGCACAACTCCTAGTATTTTTAGTCCCCCTATCCAAGCCCACACATTAAAGATAAAACCTGGACTCATTCATATGATCTAGAACATCGGGAAATTTAGTGGTCTTCAGAAGGAAGATGCACATGAACATATTTGCAACTTTTTGGAGGTCTGTGATACCTTCTGAAACCAGGGAGTTTTTTTGATGAAATAAGACTCTACATCTTCTCATTATCCTTATGAGATATAGCCAAGGAATGGCTAAAAAGTCAAGCTCCTAGTCAATTACGACGTGGGATGAACTAGCCTAGAAATTTCTGGACAAGTACTTCTCACCCATCCAGACCTGGAAGCTCTAGATGGACATTAAAAATTTCAACCAAATTGATAGAGAGTCTATATAGGAAGCATGGGATCACTTTAAATAATTAATGAGGAAGTTTCCACATCATGGATTGGATATGTATATATAACTCCAAAATTTCTATCAAGGACTCCATCTAGTGGTAGCCACTGATGGAGGTCTTATGTTCTAGACACCCGAAGCCAGAAGATCCATTCTTGATGAAGTCTCTCACAATTCCAGTCTATGGTTGAGTGATCGTGGACCACCATGGCATGGAATCCACAAAATTTAAGAGACCACAAGGCTAGCAGTTCAAGTGGAAGTGCTCGCTAAAGATTTAGAAGCATTTCAGATACAAACTACTCAACCAACTCCTACCCCTTTCATGGAATTACAATCATGAAAGATGTGTGGTGGATCACATATATATCAAGACTACAAAGATGGATATGAATAAAAACAAAAATATTGAAATTACGTCAATTTCAATTAGCAAAACCCACCATTTCATTAGCAATAGTATTATAAACAGAGGCCTACTGAGCAGCAACCTCAAAACAATGGGGGTTATTTTCAACTGATAGGTTGAAAAATACCCATTCAGAGCTCAAGGAACACCAAGATACCCTCTTATGAACCCTATACCAATACTACAATATCAACAACAACCATTCCCTCAAATAGAACAACAATTTCATCCACCTCAATCAAAACCTCATCAAGAACATATGAAAGGAAATCTAGAAAACCTCCTGGAATCTTTTTTGCAAAAGTATGATCAAAGAATGATGACACATGAGATAGATATACAAAATCAGAGAGTTTATCCAATGAACCTTGAATTGAAAATGGGTCAAATCTCAAAGACCTTATCTGGGAGATTAACAGGTACTCTTTCTGGTAACACTGAGACATACCCATGAGTGGAAGCTAAGGAAGTAGTGCTAAGGAGCAGAAAGATTATAGACTTTCAATAGCTCAAAGAAGCAAGGCTGCAAGAAGTAGAGCTAAAAAAACAACCAGGACCTGATGAAAAATATGATGAAGTCAATTCTGCCTTACATCATAAAGAAGTACTAGATGAGAAGGAACATATACCTGAGCAATAGAAGGAACCTGTGTATGTTGCTCCACCTCAATACCAGCAACCTCTTCCCTATCCAGAGAGAGAAAGACAACATAGGCAAGAGACACAATACAATAAGTTCCTTGATATGTTAAAGAAATTACATATCATCATTCATTTTGTAGAAGATATTTCCAAAATTCACATTTATTCCATGTTCTGTAAAGACATTTTATCAGAAAAATAAAAATATAAGGCCTTGGAGTCATCTATATAAATGAAGAATGTTCTTCTGTTGTACAAAAGAAAATTACACCGAAGATGAGATACCCCAGCAGCTTCTCAATACCTTATGAGATAGGCACATGAAAATTTGGAAAAACTATGTGATCTTAGAGAAAGCATTAACCTTATGCCAATGAGTACTTTTCAAAAGAGAGGACTCTAATAGCTCAAGGAAAAAGGTTGTCTTTGCAATTACCTGATCGCTCAGTCAAGTACCCCCGAGGCATTTTGGAAGATGTACTGGTAAAAGTTATCATGTTCATTTTCCCAGCTAGTTTACTAGTGTTAGATATGAAAAAACATGGAGATGTTCCTATTATACTTTGAAGACAATTAATAGACATAGTAAAGCAACTGATCGATGTGAGCCAAGGAAGTATCATCTTACGAGTAGGAGAAGAACAAGTTGTGTTAAACATGATACGAGTTGTGCAACCCCTAGATGACAACGAAGACCGCAACATCATATCTCTTACATAGAATGAGTAAGATTCCATGGCTAAGAAAGAGGAATATGATGACTCTATTATAGAAAAAGGAGTATGTGACTTCAAGGATGTTAACATTATTTACCACTCACTAGAGTGGTTCTTCCTTCATACATCATTCAGCCTAGTACCTTAAATAACTCATTTCTAGGGGAATCCTCCTACTTGACCATTGTTGTCCACTCTGTTTTATACATGGAAAAATCACCATAAAAAATACATGATCTTGGATTGAAGATGTTTCATGAACCATTCTGTGAAATCTATACCACAAAATCATCATTAAGCAAGTCAAGCTCTTGACTATAAATAAAGAGCTGACTAGGATGCAACCAAGGTTATGATTCAGTTATGTTAGAATAGGACAAGTATTTTTGGGAGTATTTTTTCATTTGAATAACAAGGTAGGTAAATAAATGATTAAAAAATAGATGAAACCAATGAAGTACACATCGTGAACCCATAGGTCACGACGTGACCCTTTGTCTCCCTAAAATCCAAATTTTCTCAAGGATCATGACATAACACTCAGGTACATGTCGTGAACCGGATAGGGTAATTTTTTAAAAATAACCAAAGGGTCACAACCTGTGACCCCCCTCAAACTTGAACCACTCATAGCCTAAACCTACCCATCCCACTCCTTCTGACCTATGGGTACTCCTCCAGTGTGTCCTGGAGAATCAGCGCTAGCTCGCTACCCACCTCCACCTTCCCTTCGTTGAACCTTCCACATTCACCCCTCCACCACCTACTACCGATGGGCCTTCCTTATCCACCCTTACCCTGTCACCCTCTTTTCCCTCTAACCTACCTCTCGACATCATGAACCATGCTGCTCTGTAAGATTTTCTCACAGAGTAGGCCCAAAAGGGCAAGGGAACAACCACTGAACCCGCTATCTACGTACCTTTCATTGATCCAAATGCCAGAAACACAACCATTATACATATCATGGATTTACCACCACCACCCCATCCTAGCTTACAACCTCCACCACTCCACCATCAGCTTCAGCCCCACCTAACACCACCACTACTGCTACTGCTACTGATGGTGATTTGGCCACTTAGATCATTTCGTCCACTGATGCTGGTCTAACCATGAAGGATATTTTTTTCCCCAAGTACTGATTTATTGTTCCTTATAATTTTTTGGATTTGGGAAACTTTTGTTAGGGGTGGGTTTTTATTCATTTCTTGTACTCTACATGGATATTTCTATACAGTTTCTAGATTTCATTTACTCATTCATGTGTTTCATTATTTTCAAATCACATTTTTTTTCTTTTTTAGTTATAAATGTCTAGCTCCTCTGAGTTTTCTGATGTTATCGATAGATCCATTCCTTCGTCCATTATTCTACAATGAGTAACCCAGCGTTTCACTGACATCACCAATCAATTTAAGATTTTATCGTTGGAAATCCACCTGCAGCAACAACAACCCCCACAAATGATTCTTTTTCTACTATATCTCATATACATTCAAGCTGCACCAGAATTTGTGAATCCTTTTAATTGACCATGTGAACTCGAGGACACAATGACCAATAGCTACAAGTGAAAGAGGAGAAACTAAGCCAGTAGGCCCACTATTTAAATTTTTGGTCCACTTGTCTGGATGACGATGATAATTTAGCACTTTATGAGAGGAAAACCATAGTTGTTTTTGAGTTTTGTTTAAGTCTTGTATTTTTTAGTGATTCATTGTATTACATTGTACAAAAATTCATTCAATAAATAAAATGGTTACTGTTATTCTTTCTTATTACACTTGCCTATTTTTCTGCTATTAAAATGTCTAATCATATGGATTAATGTTTGTTCTATAGTGCATGATTTTTTCTACTAAAATATTTTGCAGGTGCATAAATGAAAAATTTTAAGACAGCTCGGACACCCGATGGAATACCACTTCATATAAAGGATCGCTTGATTCCCTTAGCTATTTTTCAAATTGATAAGCATGATGCAAATTTGAAAACTATTATTCCCATATAAATTAATGATAAAGTTAAAAAGAAAAATATTAAGAACCATGTTTCAACCCTGTTATAGTTTTAGAATGATTTATGAGTTTAGTAGTTTAATTAAAATTTAAAATCATGAAAATTATGATTAATTGAATCACTACTTAGGATTTATGACCTTTTTAATTGCTAGTTTTTATTTTATTCTCATTACAGGATAGGATTATAAGACTTAAATCTCATTTTCTTTTTTGAGAATATTTCTTGAGAGATACCTGGGACATGGGGACCTTCTAGAACTTGTAGTGAGATCTTATCAAAATGACGACTCATCAAGTGTAATTTTAAAATGATTGAGGCAGACTTTGATAACCATTTTACCTAGGACCCAACTAACATCTATAATTTATTCAGACCATAGCTTCCATGCATGACTTGTTAAAATAAGATCTATTTCAAGCATATTTCCCTTTCTACCCTGCTCCTTCTACAATTCTTAATGATTATTTTTGAACAAGTGTAGGGGGGGCATTCAAAAAGCAGGGTATTCTTTCACTTTTAGTGATGTACAGTGCACTAACATGACTACTATGTTCACATCCATATACCTTTTTATTATTTCTCATTCGTATTCTATTACTTTATAAAACATAAAAGAAAAGAAAAAATTGGTATGAGTTGTGTACTAGGTGAGTCAAAATCACCATTTTCCAAACCAATGAATCCCTCGAAGGATCATATGTGGTTAGGTGATGGATGTGAGATCTATACTAGGCATAAATTTTGAAAAATAAAAATGATAAAGGAAAGGAAATGGAATTGAATCATTTCATTATCTACTTACTTATGATACATATGGATCTAACCTAAGCTAATAGAGTATGAACCTGACTTGCCAGATGGAGGAATTTTTTCACACTTACCTTGTTGAATCTACATTTTACTTTAGAGAATACCCTCTTTTGAGCCTGATTTTCACATTTTACAAACCTACCTACAACCTCAGAGTCATCAGAACCCTATTTATAAAAGTCCTCAAGATTATTCTTATACTTGTCTTTACACAGTGTAGATGATAGAACCAGTGCAAGCTTATGGTAAGGAACATGGGCTCAGGGTATGAACATACCTTACTTACATTCTACCCTGAGTGATGAGAGAAAATCATGGTGAGGTAAATTAAAACTGGGAAATTAGCTTATGGAACAATTGAAATATTATGATTAAAAGAACATAATTTGTTTTGAAAATCTATACTATAAGGCATGACAAATTTTCTAGGAAAAATTAAAACTAGAACTTGACTACCTTTCTGCATACAATTAATTTAATTACATGGACATAACAAACATTTCTTGCATTGAAAGTTTCTTATGATTTCTTAATATTTGGTGAGATACTTTTCTTGAGGAAAAAAATGATTCAAGTGTGGGGGGATTTGATAATCCAAAATGTTATATATATATTTAGGTCACTTTTCCATTGTTTTTAATTCATATACTAGATAATTCATGTGATAGATGTCCAATTTTTCAAGAAACATAGCTTCATAATATTCCAGTAAAGAAAGGAAGAAAAGCGAAAAAATGACCAAGTACACGTCGTGAGGGCCAAGTTAATGTTGTGTACTTGATAATCACAGCCTGTATCAAGCTGTGAAGACTAAGTCATGACCAACCAGGAAGACTGAATTTTTGTTAGTTCACATCATGAGTCCATCTTACACGTTGTGACACTAGTCAAACCAGATGTTGAGAAAGTCGTGAGGATTCAGTGCAAAAAGCCAGCTGGCCATTGGGTACACGTCATGAACCACCTGTACATGACATGACCATAGTCAAAATTCATTAATCCGTGGAATATCTGAATGCCACGTTGGAGATCCTGGTCGAAATAATGCAGATTAAGGGATTACAACATAACCATTAAGTACACGTCGTGACGATTTATGACTATATATGGTGCATCTCGGCAGCACATTGAAACATGCTTGGATCAGCTCTCTCTCTCTCTCTCTTTTAGTCTCCCTTCATAATTCCCTTCTCTTTTCCTTCTTAAAGCACTTTAGTTCTTTGTAATTCATAAAATTTTCAATCAATGAGCTGTGGATGCATTTTTCTTGAACACCTTAAATTCCCGTGCATATTAATTATATTTCATTCGTTTCAAGTAAGGTTTTATATAATGTATTCTTGCATGTTCATTTCATATCATTACATGTTCAATTCCATTAGCATTTTTATCATGATTTCCTCGATCCATTTTTTTACTTTAATTACCATCATGAGTAGCTAAACACATCAGGGGTAGGGATCAAGATTCTATGTATCTACACACTTAGTTAGACCTCTACTTATAAACATGGAAAACCTAATCATATTTGTAATTAGTATATAAATTAGTGGTCAAACCCCATTTGTGAGACTATTCCATGACCATCGGATAGTCAAGAAAATGACTGTATCCTAATTAAAGTAAGCTATGACTATTACCATTAGCATAAAGAACTTTCTATAATAAAAGTTGAATGTAATGCATCTAGGACTGTTGCTAGCCTCCTAACAATTGAATAGTTAATTCTTTGGTAGAACTAGATGATTGTACCAAGATTGACTAGAAACTACCGCCTACTTCACAGACTATGCACTTAAGAACTTTCCAAGATTAGAACTAGAGTCACCTTTATCTAGATAATCAGTCTTGATCATGGCCCCTCTTTAATCACATGAAGTCAACCCCAAAATTAGTTAAGCACCACCCAATATTTATTAAAGCTAATAAGGAATCCTAAAAATTAATCAAGATCATATTTATTTTCCCCACAAGAACATCACCCTCTTCATGGGATTGACCCCGAA
Source organism: Viscum album (assembly GCA_963277665.1). Lineage (NCBI taxonomy): Eukaryota > Viridiplantae > Streptophyta > Magnoliopsida > Santalales > Viscaceae > Viscum > Viscum album. The sequence continues at coordinate 1,075,143,576 of OY728145.1, read as the reverse complement.
CTTTTACCATACTATGACATGGTATTTAGTAAAGTTTGGGACACATATAAATTTCTAATTTGACTCGCACCCTGAGGAATTAATGATGCATTTTGGGAATCTGATCGTGGGTAATGTGGCGAGTAATTATGATATACTAGTCAGTGAAGTGGTGATGATTGATGGAAGAAGGCGATTCCCAAAGATTCTTGGAAAATTGACTCAGGATAAACATGACACATGATGTATCGGTAGGAATGATTTTAACAATATGAAACCATCCCAAAAGGAATTTTGTTCTTGAGGAATGATCACCCTTTGAAGATCATTAGAGTAGGTACCATAAAAATGAAGATACATGATGGTATTGTTCGAACTATCCAAGTAGTATTCCATGTGTAGGGTTAAAGAAGAACGTATTATCTTTGGGAAAATTTTATAGCACAAAATGAAAGACTCACACCAAGAATGGCGTAATGAGAATTGTGAAGGGAAAACTTGTGGTAATGAAGGAAAAAAATATCTCGATGAACCTGTATGTTCTTATGGGTGAAACATATTTTAGGTAAAGATAGTTATTTTATCAACTAACTCAATTGAAGCATTGATGGAATTATGGAATCCAAACATTAGATTTATGTCAGAACAAGGCCTAAAGATTCTTGTGGATCATTAGTTGCTTCCTGGTTATACAAAGGAATCCTTACAATTTTTTGAGAATTGTGTTTTGAGAGAGCAACATAGGTTAAAGTTCAAGATATCAAAAATTAGAAGTCATAAGATCAAAGAGTTGATCCGTTTTAATGTTTCGAAAGCACTGGTTATATCCTTGGGATGAGAAAGGTATTTTGTATCATTTATGGATGATTATTCCAGGATATATTGGGAGTACCCAATCAAGAAGAAGTAAAATATTTTTGAAGTATTCAAATATATCAAATCACTAATGAAAATTGATTATGAAAATAATATCAAGTGTTTGAGAACTAAAAATTGTGGAGAATTGACAAGCAAGGAGTTTGATAGTTTTTTTCAATGAGAAGGAATCAAGAGATAGTTCATGGGGGGTGTACACTCCTCAGAAAAATGGAGTGGAAAATTAGATGAATAAAACCCTATGGTTTAGAATAAGGGAAATGTTGAAGAATATTGGAATTGGAAAAACATTTTCTGTAGAATTAGTGAATAATACCTATTATGTGATCAATCAATCTCCTTTAATGAGAATTGATATGAAGAAACCGATAGAGATGTGAAATGGAAAACCCACTAACTATTCTTAGTTACATACTTTTGGATGTACTGTATATGCAATGATTAATGACCAGGAAAGGTAAAATTTGGATTCAAGATCCATGATATATATCTTCTTGGGGTATGTTGATGGTGTAAAGGGGTATCATTTGTGGGACCCCACTGCTCGCAAAATTATCATCAGTAGTGATGTCATTTTTGAAGAAGACAAGGTGAAAATGAAAATTGATAGAGACATAGAGAAAGATAATAAAAAAACTACAACAGTATAAGTAAATGAAAAAATCCATAGAAAAACTAGTTTCCTCTTAGATATTACTAGAGCATGATGATCAAGTACCGGTTGATTCTCCATCATGATGATCAACTTAGGAGAAAAGGAAACTTGTATGACACTAAGATTATGTGATTGAGAGAAACATTACGTACTTCCTATTGAAGAAGGATGGAGAGACATATTATTATGTAGAGGTGACCCAAAGACTAGATATATCCTCATGGATGGTGGTGATGCTGGAGGAACTTGATACCCTACTCAAGAACATGACTTGGGATCTAGTTCCATTACCTTATGGAAGGAAATCAATCAACAACAAATGGGTCTTTAACATAAAGAATTATGGAATGGACTATGTGTAAATATATTGTGCAAGGATGGTGGTCAACCGATATGCTTAGAAGGAAGGTATTGATTTTAATGAAATATTTTCTTCTACTGTAATATTGATGAATGTTTGAATAGTGGTGGTGATGTGTGCTACATACAGTTTACATATAGAGCAGATGGATGTGAAGACTACTTTTCTCCATGGTGATCTTGATGAAGAGATCTATATGCTTCAACCAAAAGGCTTTATAGAAGAAGGAAAATAGAACTTGGTTTATATGTTGAACACATCTTTGTACATCCAAAAGAAGGTGTCAAGGTATTGGTATAAGAGATTTTATTCGTATATCATGATCCTTGGATACAAAAGACTTCATTCAGACCCTTTTACATATTTTAGGGGTTCATATGGTAATGATTTTATCATTATTATGTAGTATTTGGATGACATGTTGGTTATAGGACCCAAAAATAATTAGATCCAAGAGGAGAAGGCACATTTGGCTAGGAATTTTGATATAAAGGAATAGAGACTAGAAAATAAGATTTTTGGGATATGGATTTACCTAGATATAAATAATTATAAGATTTGGATATCATGGAAGAATTACTTATGGAATGTCTTGAAATGATTCAGCATGCAAGAATGTAAGACAATAACTACCCCAGTTCCTATTAATTTTATGTTATCCATTATGACAAGTCATATAAATGAAGCAGATTGAATTGAGATATCTTGAGTACCGTATGCATCAATAGTAATAAGTCTATTATTCCTTAGGATTTTTACTAGTCCAGACATTGCACATGAAATGGGATAAGTTAGTTGGTACATGTAGAATATAGGATGAGAGCATTGGAACACAGTGAAGAGGATCCTAAGATATATTATGGAGACCTCAGATGATACATTATGTTATAAAGGATCATATTTTATTATTACAGTCCATGTAGATTCAGATTTTATAGGTGATTCCGACCAGAGGAAATCCACTATTGGTTATGTTTTTACTTTTTTAAGAGGAGATGTGAGCTGTATTTCAAAGTTACAGTCAGTTGTGTCATTATCCATGATGGAGGTGGATTAAATGGAAGCTACGTAGGCCTTCAAAGAGGAAATTTCAATGAAAAAATTGCTAGTGGATGTTGGGCATAGATAAGAGCATATTCCTTTGTTTTTTGGTAGTCAAAGTGCCCTTCACATTACAAGGAATCTATCTTTTGATTCAATGATAAAGCACATTGGGGTAATGTATCACTTTTTTAGATATTTAATGGATGAAGGAATTATAAATATGTATAAAATTTATACTAAATAAAATATGAATGATTTCATGGGGGTGGTTGTTGACTCTAATAAGTTTAGATTGTGCAGACCCTCGAGCAGCCTCAATGAGACATGGGAAACATGTTTGGAAGAATAGAAAGGATGTGTGGATATGTGATTGGTTCTCAATATAATATACAAGTGGGAGATGTGTTGGTAGTATCTTCATTCAATGATGGTGTCTCTCCCCAATCTGTCAAAGGGAAAGGTGGTAGAAGTTGTGAGGTTGGTGGCTAGCTCCATCAAACCCGCTAGTGGAGGAATAGAAGCAGAATATGGGAGAGGTCTATAAAAGGAGGCTCTCCCCTATATCAGATCATATCATCCCAATCAGATTTCTATCATCCCTTGTGTGGTATTTTGTGAGGTGATTTATCTATTAATCAATAGATATAGAATGAGTGGTTTCTCTTTATAATAGTGAGGGAGTTTGTACCACATTATACCCGTAATGGCCCTTCTATTTTTCCATGGTTTTTGTACGCCTATAATTTTGGGAGTTCTCCATGTTACATCTGGTTTCCATTTATTTATTCATTTTTCACTTTATTTTAAATCACGATTATTGTTGCACCATTGGGTAAATAATTTATGGTCCAAAAAACTCATTGTTAAAATGAGATCTTCCACGGAAAGTCGTGCCTCCTTGGTAACAGAGGGAATAATTGTGTTGAGGAAACTCATATTTCCTTCGGTCATGAGGCTCTTACAGAATTTGAAGTTTCCATAGTTGAGAAGGTTTGTTATTTTTTGTCAACCAAGAAAGGTTGAAACATGGTGTCCTTGTTTCTTTTTTAAGCGCCATTAGAATCAGCCCATGTCCAGTTTGGGATGCACCTCCAGAATCTGTCCACCGATACAAACTTGATGTGGATGCTTCCATCGTCTGATGTAAAAATATCATCGGTCGTTATCGAGTCATCATTTTCATCCTTTCCAAACTGAGGGTATGAATATCCTTAGATCCAATGATGACAAATATATCTATTTTTCCCCTTTGAATGCTAAAAACCTGGGAAGGATGACCTATCACTTGCCGTCCATGATAATGAAAATGTTGAGTTTTTTATATGTTTTTTAAATAAAAAATATTTAAATGAGTCGATGTTTGAAATATTTTGAAAACTAACCTAGAAAGGTAGTATCGACAACACCACCTTTCAGTAAAAAATTATTTTAGATATACATGTTAGTATATTTAAAAATATATATGTTTTTATATTTTGATATATATATATATTATGTTTATTTTATATCTTTTAGAATTATGTCCATTAATATTTCAAATTGAAAATGGTATTTTTTTAAGAAATAAATTTTTTGACATGTAAAATATCTTTTACTTATTATATTTTCGATTTTTTTTATTTTAAATATAGTTATATATCTTGGGTCAGTTTTTCAAATATCATTTTGATTGTATTTATATTTTATAAGTTATATGTTTTCAAAGTCTTTTACATGAAACATAATAATGTTTGAACTTTGTGGATTTGAATGTCTATAAATAATAATGTATAAATACAATCTAAATAAAATTTGAAATAGTTACTAAACATATAAAAAATAATTCAAAATAAGAAACATTTCAAAAATAAAATTAATGAAAAGTAATTTTAATGGAAAAATATATTGTTGCTTTAAACCATTATATTTGTATTTATAATATTTTTTTACATTCATATATTTTTCAATTATTTATTATATTTATGAAATTTTATTTAATTTCAACAAATATTTTTATTTTTAGGCTATGATATTATGTTTTATTTATATTTTTTTTATAGTTTATATTTTGTAAGCATTTAAAAATACCTACATGAAATTTAATAAGTTTTCCAATATTTCAAGTAGTTAAATTTGGAAGATTATAAAATATTAACTATAATTAAAATATAAATTAAAATTTAAACAATGACTAAACATTTAAAAAAGTTTGACAATAAAAATAATTTTATCATTTTAATATAAAAGTAATTATATAGAGGATAGAATACATTGTTATTTCAAATCCTTTACTCAAAAACACATATATAAATAAATGAGTACAATCACTATCTATGATGAGTTCCCATCACACATGATGGTGTGAGAATGGTATTCTCATATCGATATTGTTGACCTCTAGCTTGGGTGGAGTATGATGACTTAAAGAGGGATCTTCCTCAAGCATTGGAACCTCAAAATTTGGATGCTCTGGCTTTGACTCGTCATGAAGAGGTGTCAAGTGGATGTCATCCTGTGCACCAGATCCTTCTCCCACTACGTTAGTATAAGGATCTGCCATCATCGCATGGGGTAACCATACAACCTATGAAGGCTCAAAAACTAAAGGTGGAGGCATGGGAAATGACCCTTAAAGAAGCTAAATTAAGTTGTACGCATTGAAAACTATGGATATACTGACTACATGAATGGATATCATACCTTCTGATGCACATCCCCAATCAGATGAGGCTGGAATTCTAGAATGCTAACCTCTTGTCGTGGAACATGTGAGGTGTCATGTGTAGCACGATGTGGTCTATGTCATTGTTTTCGTGGATCCTCAGCATCATAAGATGCTGGATGAGGTTCCTGAGTGGGATCCTCCACTCCCTGAGTAGGAACGTCATCTCCCTAGGATGGAAGATCTAAGATACTATCATGAACCACACAGTAAGCTGGTATCATCCCCTGCACTACAACATGAATTTCTACCAAGATAAAAACGTCATCCTCCTCTGAATCGGATATTCATATAATCTACCATAGTTGAGTATCCTGTAAATAAATTTAAAATGATATAGAAAATTTTACAAAAAAATTAATGGAAATTTATTGACTTATCAGATACTAAATCCCTCTTCTATGAAGATTATTTTATAGTATAGAATCTAGTCTATACCATAGAACATAATCTAGCTACTATGATGGAGGGAATAACATTGTACACACACCCCTGATATGAAAGGATGGTCCTCTTTCCCAGAGGTTGAGATAATTAGCATGTTGTCAATTCCATTCGAAATCATGACCCACTGTCAGCTTCCTGGAATGAAGTGATGATGATTGTATTGATGGAAATGGGATATGAAGAACACAACAAAACTGACACCTGAATCTATTAGGCTGGTGCCACTCTATAATATGAAACTGAATGAGAGGAACTACAGTCATCGCCTCATGAATTATTTTAGTGATGTATATGGGGAACTGGTATAATAAATCCTAGTACGGAATCCATAAAATCTAAAAATAATTGTGATATTTTTTTTAAAAAAATATTACTAAAAACCAAAAATAATGTTATTTAAAAATTGATTATCCAATGAAAGATTTTATATACTTACATCTCTTGGTAGTAGACTATATAATATGAGATGGTATGCACCCAAATTATGTCTTAGAGCCCTAATTAAGTGGTTTGTATAACTCCTCCATTAAAATAAATCATTGAAAGTGATAAATAATAAACAATTAAATTCAATAACTCCTAATAGAATCATATACTAATAGATATGAGTGATCATACCAGCATCTATGCGTATTATCACACAACACATCTATATGAATCTCTATACCAAAAATAATAGGTGGTGAGGGGAGGGATGAACTCTCATTCCCACATCTGAATAAGGATGAAACATCCCCTATAATCAGTGATATCTAAGCAGAATGTCATGGATAAGGATTTGTATATGTATACCAAGAATTAATATCCCTAGATGTAAATCCCAGCTTGTTAAAAATTCTCCAGTAGGCCTGGATACATCATGTGTAGTTTCACACTAGAGTGATTAGTACAGAATGTAAATCCAATTATCTGTAAGATATATGTATGAGAATGACACCTGCAGTCTCCTAATTAGTGTCTGTGGGTAGCTTTTCAAAATGAATCTCCATCCTTCTCATGCATATGGACCCTCTATCTGTAGATTCCTCATCCCCCATAATATTTAGGCCTATAAATAATTTTACAAGATCAGACCAGTCTCCATGAGTTGGTCATATAACTACATCCCCCTAGATATGAAGACCGAGAGGGACTTCCACATCCTCAGGGGTGATAGTCAATGTATTTATTATCTGTTGTAAAGCATTTATGTGTTATTTAATGGGGTTTTTCTTTTTCATTTCATTTTATATGATCATAATTTCATCATGGATAAATAAATTGATTTTATGTTTTATATTCATTTTAAATAACTTCAAAAAAAAATTTGGGACTTATTTTCTAATAAAGATTTAGATTACGAAGGAAAAATGTTTTTTTAACCCTAAAAAACCTTAGTTTGACATTAACCAATATGTTAGATCTAAAATGGACCACTTTGTAATATATGTATGATTTCTGACATGATTGTATGTTTCACGATTATTTTCTCACAATATTTCTTTATGGTTTTTCCATGGATAGTTTGACTATGCTTTCATTTCACCTCACATGTACTTGTCATGTTCCTTATTAAGTTATTATGAAAGGATTATTTTTATTTTATAGCAGATGTATTCATAAATGTTATAAATGTATAAAACATTATGAATATTATATTAACACCATGTAATTAATAATTTAAAAAGATCACATTTGAGGCAATATATCATTATGGTTGAGTGTGTGAACAAGATCCAAAAAATTTAGGGCATTGTTTCCTATTATGACCTTCTTGTTAATATATGCTGCATCTCAAACACTTCCATTTTTCTTGAGGCTAGTCTATATCATTTTGTATCCTGTTGGAGTTCAATATCCTTTATTGACACAACCTGTTGATGTTAGGTATCAATATTATTTAGTATATAGGAATTATGAAATGTAAAAACTCCCCAATAGGCGTTAATGGTGGAACATAACAGTTAATAATGGTTTTCAGCCAGTACACTAGATTAACATATGCTTCCCATGATATGTTCACAAAGTCACATGATGTGATGGTGTGTGCACATGAAAATTGTAATGCTTGGAAGTTTCCACATTGACATTGCCATGCTTCCAGAAATACCACCATGACTCGATAGATGCTATTTGTGATGGGGTTTAGACACTATTGAATTCGAAATCAAGATTCTTCATGTTGTAAAAGGTGAACTCGATAAATATAAGATTCTACAATGTTCTTTTCATTATCTTATTGAAAGTGTCTTCCATACCTTATCCCTTGCCGAATCTGGTCTGAGGGTTGTTTTTTCTATCAATGAAGTACTTCACATAATGATAAAATGTCTCATGAACTAGTTTAGTTAGAGGTAACTTTTTAAGCCCCTTGAAGTCTCCATTAATGCACTCCACAATGTATGTGGTCATGTGTCCATATCTATTACCCCAGTCATATGACAATGTCTATTTTCTTTTAGAATCTCTATCATATAATCATACTATCCTTGATTAACCTTGTAGATTTTTTCAAAATGTTATTTAAAACATTGTTGATCTGGATATTATTCTATAGATAAGTGATCATATTTTAGATAAATTAATTTATCATTACGTTGATATAGTGAAAAATAATAATTACATTATATACAAAGCCTCATGATTTCATTCTTTATAGGTTCATTATGCAATGTTTTCACATGTTTTGAGAAATGTGTGTAATGTAGTACTGATGATGTGCATTTATGGGTGTCCATGTATCATGATCCACATTGATTGCCTCATTGATTTCTTGATGAAGATCAGATATCAAACATACACCTCGAATGTGGTTGAAATGGTGGTTGATACCTGCCAAAAACTAACTCCATGATTCACAGTTTTACTTCTGTATAATGGAAAATGAATGCAGAAGAGGTGAACAATTTCCATATTGGGTTTCCATAATAAAAAATAATCCCATGTATTTTCCATATAGAAGCATTCCATCAATATGTATGAACTATTAGTAGAATCAAATGTGGAAATACATGGGATTAATTCATATAAAATCCAATGAAATTGAACATGAGATGGATCAAGTTAGTAATCTTGAGACACATGTTCATTCATATCATGATTTAATACAGATTGGTCGTTGTCTCTCAGTATGGATATTAATTGTGGAAATACCTGATATGAGTCATACAAATCACTATATACCTTCATAATTTCCCTTTGTTTATAAATCAATTCCTTATTATAAGAAACATTATAACCAAATGTTTGTTGTATCCTATATCTAATAAGGGCTATATGAACATCTTGGCAGGTACTAATCATCTCGATGATAATAGATGACACAAGTTCATCATCCAATGACATATGATCTTATACCAGTTTTGGATGAACATAAGAATGAGATGTATCAATATTTAGAATTCTACAACCTCCAAATGAAATGTTAGGAATCTCCCTCAAGAAGAATCTACAACCATCACCCTATTTATCACAGTGTATGATGTATTTTTTATGCATTGATTCCTGAACTAAATATCTATAGTGCATCTCAATATGAAATCTTTTTAGTATGTTTTTAAATGCACCTTTACATGGAAAATCCCTTCCAACATATAATTTTTTGTTCATCCCACTAAACATATCCCCTATAACTCCCAGAAAATCCATTTTAGGTGTGATAAAATTCCAGTCAAATTTAGTAAAACATGTCATTACTTCTGACCAAGATGCGAAGAGTGGTGGGTGATTTATTATGGGCCAGGGATACTATTCATCTACTACATTTCTAGAAACTCCCTCCCCATATTTTTTTGCTTCCTCCTCATCAGAATTTTTCCCCATCTATTCCATTATTAGAAAATTCCTCATAGCAATTTATATTTATATGTATATCCAAGAGATCGGCTAGGTTATACTCTTCCGCATAATAGGGAACTACCTCAATTTTATAGGATATAGCTTCTTTAACCACTACTTTAAGTCCATATATTTATAAAATTATACATTGTTGTTGTACATTAGAAGCCTCAATATATAAATCCATTAAGGAACCATCTAACCATTGGGAAAATAAATTTACCGTTTAGATTGAGTGCTCATCTACAGCCAATGGACAAGCAAAATGCTATAATGTAGTTAGGAATTTCAAATATCTATTGCTAATAGACTTGAAATAATTACCATGTCTAAGATTTAAGAAACCATGAATTCTTTCTTGATGTCCATGTAGGGTTACACAATCTGATTTCCTAACCATTGTTATCAGTTGTGTACTATAAGAATTTCCTTGCTTGGTTTGAATAACCTCCTCATTGCAGTAGACACAGAAAAACATTAATCTATACAAAAAAAATGTTTGTTGTTCAAGATTCCAATTGTGTGAATTATATTGAAAATGAGGGTTGACCATATAATCATTATGATACTAAAATTTTAGAATGTCTTATTATATCCAAAAATATGACACTAGTGTTTCATGGTAAAATTTTTAATCTTCATAAAGGTGTTTTAGTAGTGTATAAAGAAAATATGAATCAACTAAATCATATACCCTAGGAGGGTCAAGCTAGGTGTGCATCAAGACCCGTTGTCATACACCCATTCATAATCGAGTATACATCAATGTAGTGTTTTTGGATCTTATCTCTAGGTACATCCATGTTAGAGCTACATCCACTTGTAGTATCCAGACATGGATTTGATTTCATAGACAACCACATAATCATTATGATTCTAAAATTTTAGAATGAATTCTTATATTGTAAAATATGACACTAATGGTTCATTGTAAAATTTTTAATTTTACAAAAGGTTTGTTTAGTTGTTCATAAAGAGAATGTGATTCATCTAAAACATATCCATTGAGAGTAACAAACCAAACATTCAATAAGTTATGAATCATCTAAATCACAATATTAAAAGATCATGTCTGTATTTAAGCCTCTTTTTCATCCATTTATCCATATTTCTTCCTATGATAATTATATGTTAATAAAAATATAATTAATAGATAATCACTAATTATTTATTAATCAATCATTATTTAACAATAAATTAATTACATATTAATTATGTCATAATTATTATTTAATCATTAGTTAAACATTCTTTAATCATTACTTAATTAGTAGTTAATCATTAGTAAATCATTCGTTAATCATTAGTTAAGCATTATTTAATCCTTAGTTAATCTTTAGTTAATCATTAGTTAATCATTCTTTAATAATTAGTTAGTCATTAGTTAATCATTAGTTAATTATTCTTTAATCATTCTTTAATCAATAATTATTCATCAGTTAATCATTCTTTAATCATTATTTAATCATTATTTAATCATTCTTTATTCATTAGTTAATCATTACTTAATCATTGGTAAATCAATATTTAATCATTAGTTAATCATTTTTAATCATTAGTTAATCATTAATAATTATTAGTTAGCCATTAATTAATTATTATTTATTAATTAGTTAATCAATATTTTATATTTAGTAAATCCTTAGTTAATCATTCTAAATCATTAGTTAATCATTAGTTAAACATTATTTAATAATTAGTTAGTTATTACTGAATCAGTATTTAATCATTGTTTAATCATTAGTTAATCAATATTTAATCCTTAGTTAATCCTAAGGTAATCATTCTTTAATAAATATTTAATAATTTATTAATCATTCTTTAGTCATTAGTTAATCAATCTTTAATAATCAGTTAATCATTCATTAATCAATACTTGATAATTCCTTAGTTATTCTTTAATCATTCTTCAATCATTCATTAATAATTATTTAATAATTCATTAATTATTAGTCAATCATTAATTAATAATTAATTAATATTTATTTAATAATTCTTTAATAATTAATTAATCATTACTTAATATTTAATTAATTATTATTTAATGATTATTTAATCATTAGTTAATTATTACTCAATGACTAGTTATTCATTAGTTATTATTTAGTTAATAAATCTTTAATCATTAGATAATATATATTTAATCATTAGTTTATCATTCATTAATAATTATTTAATAATTATTTAATAATTTATAATCATTATTTAATCATTACTTAATCAATCGTTAATATTTTGTTAATCATTTTTTAATCATTACTAAATCAATCATTAATAATTAGTTAATCAATCATTAATCATTAGTTAATCATTGTATAATCATTATTTAATCAATATTTAATAAATATTTAATCAATTGTTAATCATTCATTAATCATTAGTTAATCAATCATTAATCATTAGTTAATCATTAGTTAATCATTCTTTAATCATTAATTCATCAATACTCCATCATTAGTTAATCATTTTTTAATCAATAATTTGTCATTATTTAATCATTATTTAATAATTAGTTAATCATTCTTTAATCATTAATCAATAATTAATAAATCTTTAGTTAATCTTTAGCTAATCATTCTTTAATCATTAATTCATAATTTCTTAATAATTACTTAATCTTTTATTATTCATTAGTAAATAATTCATTTATCATTAGTTAATCATTAGTTAATCACTATTTAATCATTAGTTAATCATTAGTTAATCAATCTTAAAAAATTAGATAATCAATCTTTAATCATTAGTTAATAATTCTTCAATCATTAGTTAATCAATATTTAATAATTAGTTAATAATTACTTAATAATTTTTTAATCTTTAGTAAATCATTATTTAATCATTGGTTAATCAATCCTTAATCATTAGTTAATCAACATTTAACCATTATTTAATCATTAGTTAATCAATCATTAATCTTTAGTTAATCATTGTTTAATAATTTGTTAATCAACCATTAGTCATTAGTTAATCATTATTTAATCATTAGTTAATAAATAATTAATCATTAGTTAATCTTGCTTTAATAATTAGTTAATTTTTACTTAATCATTCTTTAACCATTCATTAATCATTCTTCAACATGTATTTAATCATTCTTTAATCAATACTTAATCCTTATTTAATCAATCTTTAATAATTAATTAATCCATATTTAATCATTCTTTAATAAATCCTTAATCATTATTTAATCATTAGTTAATCAATATTTAATAATTAGTCAATAAATATTTAATAAATACTTAATTAATCTATAATTATTAGTTCATCATTATTTAGTCATTATTTAATCAATATTTAATCAATAGCTAATCATTCTTTAATCATTAGTTAATAATTACTTATTAATTAGATAATCATTTTTTACATATTACTCAATACTTAATTAATTATGGCTTACTCATTAGTTAATCATTTGGTATTCATTGGTTAATCATATGGTATTCGTTAGTTAATTATAATTAGCTAACAATTATATAATCCTTCTTAAATCCTGAGTTATTCATTTTTTAATCTATACTTAATCATTACCATTAATAACTATTATTTATAATTTATATCTAACTAACTAAACTAGTAAATAAATAAAATATTTATAACTCTATAAATATCAATTAAATAACTAATTAACTTTGAAATAAGTAATAAAAACACCTCTAAATGATGTTTTACAAAATTCGTCACTCCTTTTAGGTGAAAGAAACAACCACACAAATTGGAAGAACCACTAGGATTATTATAGAGAGAGGGGGTGTTCAACTAAGAGGGAGGAGAGAAATTTGGAGTGAGTCAGGGGTGACCTTTTATTGGCACTTCATGGGAAAGGAAACATCGCAAAAGTCATATTTCACTTTACGTAATGAGAAAGGCACAATTTCTCCAGACACCTTTTTCATATCATCAATCCATTTCATTTAGAGGAAGAGGCATCATTAGATATGTCATATTTTAATTAATAAGAGGTGACATTGCCTCTACCATCTTTATGTTGGGAAAGGCGACCAAGCGATGAACGCACAAACAACCAAAAAGCGAACACACAGTGGAAATAAAATATTTCCATTCAAATAAAAGCGGATGTGCAACGATCAAAAATTAATTGAGGAGAATGTAAATTTTTAAACCATAAATTGTAACTTGGAAAACCCAAAAAATGGAAAACAACCATAGGACCTAGTCCAAAAAGAAGAATATACTAAAATGAAGAAGTACATGGTAGAGACTCCCCAAAAAATTTAAAGGGATCTCCAAAGTAATACTCTCCAATGCAAAGGAAAAATGATCATCGATGAAAGATGATCACAAAATTAGTGATTCTTTGGATATTGTGAATGTCCTATAATATCCTTGCTGCTACCTCCTTTTATTGTAAAATAATTCGCGTGAAGATGTGTCGCAACGTAAAAAACACATCTTCGTGTGAATTAATTCTTGCGGTCTAAACCCTCATTAAAAACACCTGATTAGTAAAGAAACCATGTGGTTACCATTTGAGGGGGCACCCAACCCCCCCCCCCCCCCCCATAACTCAAGTGGATATCATCGCCAACACATTTTCACTTGTAAAAAAATAACAGCTTCCCCTACAAAAAGAAATCCAAAAAAACATTGACTATAATCAACTAGGGAACATGCTTCATTACTCATGCTAGTCAATCAGACTTTCGATATCACAGAAACACCTCTGGTACCATCGCTGTCTTCTGATCACGTCTTTAGAGTCATTGAAAAAAATACTACTCCACCAGATGTTTGAAATCATATTCTGCAACCAAGGATATCAACCAATACCTCTGATACCAGATGTTGGGAAAGACGAAAAAGCGACGAACACGCAAACATCCAAAAATAAAATGCAAAATGGAAATGAAATATTTCCCATTAAATAAAATTGGATGTGCAGTGATCCAAAAGTAAATGTTTAGAATGTAAAAGTTACCACGAGAAATTTTAATATGGAAAACCCAAAAAAAGAGGGAAAAATCATGGGACTGACTCTAGAAAAAGGAATCCACTAAAATGAAGAATCACACAGTAGAGACTCCCCAAAAATGGAAGGGATCTCAAAAGTAATAGTCTCCAATGGAATAAAAAAATGATCGCCAATAAAATATGATCACCAAATTAACTCTACTCATGATATTTTGGATGTCCTATAAAATCCTTATCACTACCTCTTTTAGAGAAAAAAAATCCGCATAATGATGTGTCTCTATGTCAAAAACACATATTTGCGTGAATTAATTCAAGCGGTCTTAACCCGTATAAAAAAATCATTAATAGAGAAACCACTAGGGAGTCATTTGAGGAGGAACCCAACACTTTCCACATATTTTTCAAAATAATTATAACCTAAACATATTTAAATCTATATATTTTCAAAAAAAATACACACATTAAAAAATATATAAAATGTCACATCTCTGGTGGTCATGAACTTTGTAACTTTCCATCATAGGTTGATTAAAATGAGTCATATTAAGTTTCCATAAGAATAAGTAACAACCTTATTAGAGGTTGACGAACCAGACCTTTTTTCAGCAGGGTCAACATAGAGGGGCCTGAATAGCATTCCCAACACCTTGGTTCGACCATTATCTAGCTTGGGGGTAGTCGTGGTGATCCAGTATCAATCCTTTGTGTTTCTTGTGATGGAAATATTTTTACTGCATGTTGGGACCATAAAACTATTGGCCTACCTGAGCAATGATAATTATGAGATAAAAATAAAGTGAAAATGCTGAAAAATAAATGAAACCAGATGTAACATGGAAAAACTCACAAATGGAAGTGGTAAAAAACCCACTGGAAAATTGAAGGATCACTATGGGTAAAAGTGGGTACACTCTCTCTCACTATTACAAGGAGGAAACCATAATAAGAACTCTCTCTTGAATATGGTAGGTAAACCTCCTCACTAAATATCTTTCAGATAATGCTGACTACCGGTGATGAGAAACCAGATAAAGGTGATGCTAGAATGGGAAGATGTTCATTTTTTTATAGGCTACCTCACCCCCTTCATTCTCTTCCTACGCTAGTGGGTTTGGTGGGTTGGCCACCAACCACCACCACCAACCACCCACTCTTTAACAATGGAGGGGGCAATGCCGTCCTGGGAGAAAAATGCTGCCAACACATCTCTCACTTAGAGATTTTATTCAGCACCAATCACATCTACACACATCCTTTCTATTTTCCAAACCATTATACTCATGTATCTATGTGACCACTCGAGGATCTACACCATCTGAACTTATTAGAGTCAATTGAATTCATCAAAAAATCTGCTAGATTTTCTTTAGTGTGAATTTTTTATATGTCCACAATTCCTTCCTCTAACACATCTTATACAAAATGATATTTTACCCCAATTTGATTTGTAATGTAATGAAAATATGGATTCCATTTAATGTGTAAGGTCCTATGACTATCAAAAAAACAATGGAATATTATCTTGTTTGTTCCCAAGATCATCTAAAAACCTTCTCATCCAAATTGCCTCTTTTGTAATCATATGTAGCTACCACATACCCTACCTCTATTGTGCATAAATCCAAAACTGACTGTAAATTTGAAATCCTTCTCATAACTCCTCCTATAAGAGTAAACACATAACTAGTAGTGGATTTCCTCCGGTCAGAATCACATTCAAAATCTATATCAACATATCCTCTGACAGTAAAATCTGATCCTCCATAACATAATTCATAATTTGAGGTCTCCTTTATGTATCTTAGGATCCTCTTCACTATGCTACAATGCTCCCGTACTATATTATCCATGTAATGACTAACTGCTCCCACTCCATGTGAAATGTATGGTCTAGTAAAAGCCATAGAGAACATCAAATTACCCACTACTGATGCATATGGTACTTGAGACATTTCCATCATATCTTCTTTACTACTGGGACTCATCTTTGAGGATAACTTGAAATTAATGTAATTTGTGGAAGATATTGGATTATAGTCTTACATGTTGAATAATTTCAAGACTCTCTGTAAATAACTCTATTGTGATAGCCAAATCTTCCCATTATTTCTGTCTCGGTAAATCTGCGTCCCAAAAATCTGGTTTGCTGGTCCCAAGTCCACTATATCAAACTCCCTATCCAATTGTGCCATCATCTCTGAGATCTGATCATTTCTATGGTCTGTAACCAACATGTCATCCACGTACAACGTATGAATGATGAAATAATTACCATCCAAACCCTTGAAATATGCACAAGGATTTGAATGAAGTCTGTCACATCCAAGGCTCATGATATAGGTATCACATCTCTTGTAACAATAGCTCGATGCATGTTTGAGACCCTATAGAGATTTGTTCAACCTGAAAACCAAGTTCTATTTACCTTCTTCTGCAAAACCTTCTAGTTGGAGCATATCGATCTCTTTATCAATATTACCATGGAGAAAAGAAGTCATCACATCCATCTCCTCTAGATGTAAGTTGTATGTAGAAGACATCGCCAAAACTAACCGAACAATCATTAGTCTAACAACTGGAGAAAATATTTCATTGATATCAATACCTTCTTTCTGATAAAATCATTTTTCCACCAATCTTTCATGATATCCTTCCACTAGGTCCTTTCTATCCCTCTTGATGTTAAAGACCCATTTTTTTCCGATATCCTTCCTTCCATGAGGTAATGAAACAAGTTCCTAAGTCTTGTTTCTGCGTTGGGAATCAAGTTCTTCTTGCATCGCTGCCATCCATGAGGTTTCATCTGGACTCTAGGTCACCTCTACAAATGAATATTTCTCTCCATCCTATGTCAATAAGAAATATACAATATTTCTCTAAGTGACATAGTCTTATTTCCATACTTGTGATCTTTTCTCCCAAGTCGACCTTCGTGGTCCAGACTCCACCGGTACTTGATCATCATGCTCTGGTAATGCTTTAGAGGAAACTGATTCTTCCTTGG
This sequence comes from Viscum album, assembly GCA_963277665.1. Lineage (NCBI taxonomy): Eukaryota > Viridiplantae > Streptophyta > Magnoliopsida > Santalales > Viscaceae > Viscum > Viscum album. The sequence goes on along the minus strand of OY728145.1, from coordinate 1,075,125,761 downwards.
ATTTCCATCTAATTAGACTACTGTAGTTTCTATATTTTCCTTCTCCATGTCCTTATAAGTTGTCATTTTCACCTTATCTTCTACAAAAATGACATCTTCACTGATGATAAATTTGTGGGAAGTGGAATCCCACAAACGATACCCCTTCACACCATCAATGTACCCCAAGAAGATACATTTCCTGGATATTGAATCCAACTTCAATATTTTCTGGACAGTAAAAATTTCATATTTAGGAATTCCAAAAGTATGTATCCAAGAATAGTTAGAGGGTTTACAAGTCCACATCTTCATCGATTTATTCATATCAATCACCATTTAAGATGACCAGTTGATCACATAACAGGCGGTATTCACTGCTTCTACCCAAAAAGTTTTGGCAATTCCTATAGTTTTCAACATCGCCCTTATTCTATCCAATAGGGTTCTATTCATCTGCTCTTCCACTAAATTCTATTAAGGAGTGTACGCTACTTTGAACCGTCTATTGATTCCTTCCTGTTGAAAAAAATATTAAAATCCTCGCTTGTATATTTTCCACCATTGTAATTCCTTAGACACTTGATCTTTTTTCTGGAGTCAACCTCCTTCTGTGCTTTGAATGTTTTGAAGACATCAAAAAATCCACCTTCCTCTTGATTGGGTACACCCAACATCTCCTGAAATAATCATTAATTAATGATACAAAGTACCTTCCTCATCCTATGGATATAACCGGTTCTTGAGAAAAATCATAATGTATCAATTCTAAGATCTAATGACTTATCATTATTGACGTCTCAAACTTTAACCTGTGTTGCTTTCTCAAAACACAATGCTCAAAAATGGTAAGGATACCTTTGTTAGCCCAGGAAACTACTTCTGATCAACAAGAATCCTTAGGCCTCGTTCTGATATATGGCCATGCTTCTAATGACATAACATTGTCAAATCTTTTTTTGAGGTAGTTGATGAAAAAACTATCTCTGCCCCCTTGAACGTTTCACCCATAAGCACATAAATGTTCTTTGAGACCTTCCCCACCTTCATTATGACAAGTGCAACCTTAAAAATTCTCACCACTCCATTCTCAATGAAAGTCTGGCATCAGATGTCATAAAATTGTCCCAATGACAATAAGTTCTTATTCAGTCCATTCACATGATGTACTCCTTAGACGATCTATACTTTTAGATCATGCATCTTCAGTTTGATGGTACCGACTCCAACGATCTTCAGGGTGTGATTGTTCCCCATGCACACAAGACCTTCTGGGATAGTTTCATACTAGTCAAACCATTCCCATTAAGGCATCATGTTCCGTGTTTCTCCAGAGTCAATAATCCATGCATTGTCGAGATGTTTCCTTCTTACAATAGTCATTGTCGCTTTACTGACTAGTATATCTCTTTTTCTTGAAGTACTTGCCACATTTCCTCGAGATATCTTTTGAAAACTCATCTTATTCCAAAAATCCTTCTTGATGTTTACCTTGTTGTCATAATTGAAACTTGTGTCATTCTTCTTCTTACTCAATGATTTGGACCTGCCATAATTTTGGCTCCCACTTGAACCAAGCTCCATTATCCTTCCTCTCCCCATTGACAGAGCCTCTGCTTGGTGAGAAGTTGTTGGTCTTTACTACTTGTTCTTCCGCCAACATTATTCTTCAAAATCGTGGCTGCAACATCATTGAAGTCCAGTATATCCGTCAGGATATTATTGGTGAGGTTGATGATGAATTGTTTATAAAAATATAGAAAACAATAGAGTACAATATCCGCACATTTAGAATCCACAATTTTATAGCCCAATGTCGTGAGATGAGCAAACAGGGTATTGAGGTTGTTGATATGGTCAGTCACTGATGATGACTCTGCTATCTGAAGAGTATATAATTTTCTCTTCAAGAAAATCCTGTTTTGTAGTGACTTGTCCTTGTATAACTTCATTAGAGTATCCCATATTTCCTTTGCTGCCTTTTTCTCCGCAATGCTCGATAAGACCCCGTCTTCTAAGTCGAAATGAATGTTGGAAATAAAATTCCCATTCATATCATTTCATTTCTCTTCCCTCACACCCAGCAGATTTTTTCCAATTTCTAGTTGGCAATTATACTTTCCCAGCACTGCCTGCATCTTCATTTTCCTCAACAAAAATTATTCTCATTGAATTTTTCGATCTCAAATTTCACCACCATCTGGATAGGCCATCAATATAGAACCTCCATTATTTAACAATGGTTTATTTTCTAATTTCAATAATTTTTTATGTGAAATATCACTCAGAGTCACAATCACAGAGCATACTAAAATTTATGAGAATTATTAATATCCAAAAATGTTAACAGCACTAAGCCAGAACCTGGGCCTTTTATACCACTATTTTGGACCATAAAATTATTGTCCTACCAGTCGAATGATAATTACAAGATAAAAATAAAGTGTAAAATGCAGAAAAATAAATGACACCAGATGTAACATGAAAAACCCCCCAAATAAATGAGGTAAAAAACCCACATGCAAATAGAAATATCACTCTGGATAAAAGTGGGTACACCCTCCCTCACTATTACAAGGAGAAAACCCTCGTAAAAACTATATCTTGAATATGGTAGGGAAACCACCTCACTAAATACTGCTCGGATAATGATGACTACTGGTGATGAGAAATTGGATGAAGGTTATGCTGGAATAGGAAGAGGATCTTACCTTTTATAGGCTGCCATTCCCCTGCATTTTCTTTCTTTGCTGGTGGTTTTGGTGGGTTGGAAACCAAACACCTACCACCACCACCCCCTCATTGAAAAAAGATTGGACCGTGCCGTTTTGGGAGAAAAACGCTTCCAACAATGTGGACCTAGTATCTATTGTTTTGACATATCTTAATATACACCATTCCATCTGTGCCGGTTGTCTCCACTTGGAACTAGGAAAATGTACTTATGGCCTGGGTTTGGGTGAAGGTGAGGTACCCATATTCCGTTTGGATGGAGGCACCATAGATGTATCCCATATAGTCTCCCTCATCATGGCACTTTAGTATGTTAAACCAGAGCAATATCGTAGTGGAAATTCTCACTAACTTCCACGCTCTCTTCGCTATTGGGAACTGACTACTAATTATGAGTGTGAGTGATTACTAACAACCCCTCCACCACCAACAATTTATGGGAATGATATTTTATTCCTATTTATGGTGACCTGAAGCACATGTGGAACTCGTTTCATTCTATTTTTTTATTGAGATGACTATTAGACCCATGGAAAATCCTGTGATGCCATTTTATACTATTTTTCTCTCTCTTTCAATTAGGGGTAAATTAATAAACAAAAAATAAATAAATTAGTTTAAAAACAATTATTTAATAATTATTAGAGAAAATAAAATGGTTAAAAACAATGATTATAATTTTAAAAATTGTCAGTAATAATAATTTTATTGATTTATTTCAGAAATAAAAATTTTGTAAAAACCATTTCCTTCCATAGTACCCCACACTTGAAGTGTTTTTTGTATTAAAATGTCAATTTTAAATAAAAATATAAAATTACTATCATACCACCCTCACCTTGTATCAGATTGATGTTTAGATGATTCCAATATGTCACAAATTACTTTTGGATTGTTTTCCTAAAATATAAAGACAATATGAGTGTGTTTTCTAGATTTTCAATAATTAACTCACATTTTGAACTAAAATGTAATTTTCATACTGAAAACACACACATTGATTCATATCAGGCACACCGTGTGTAAGATGGATGTGCGGCTAATTTCCACATGTCACAATTTATTTATAGATAATTTCCCTGAAGTATGAAGATAATGTGAGTGTATTATATTGTTTTGGAGCATGTGACACGTGTTTTGAAGTAAAATGTCAATTTTAAATCAAAACACACAATTTCAATCATACTGGGAACACTTTGTGTTTGATTGACATGAATTTTATTTCTCCACATAAAAAATTACTTAAAGTTATTATTACAAAATTATCAAGCAATACAAGTGTATTTTCTCAGTTTTTAGTGTCTGACGCAAGTTTTGAACTAAAGTGTTACTTTTAATTTGAAAACATGCATGTTTAAATATACCAACCACATCATGTGTCATATTTATGTAAAGATAATTATTATACATCATAAATGAGTTATTGGTCATTTTTACAAATTATCATGACAGTCATAATGATTTTTCTTGGTTTTTAGTTAGTGACACACAATTTGAACTAAAATGCTACTTCAAAACTGAAAATATATACTTTGAGTCATAATAGACACATCATGTGTCAGATTAACATGAGTTTGTTGACTACATATCAAAAATTACATATGGATTATTTTCTTAAAGTATCATGAAAATCCAAGTGGGTTTGTTTTGGTTTTCAATGAGTGACATGCATTTTGAACTACAATGTCACATTTAAACTAAAAACACACACTTTGAGTCATAATGAGAAGATCTTGTATGGTATTGACATGTGGTTGATTCATACATGTAATAATTTACATATGGATGATTTTACCAAGGTATAAATAGAAATTGAGCACATTTCCTTGGTTTTGAGTATTTGAAGTTTGTTTTGATCTAAAATGTTGATTTTAAATAAGAACATGCACTTTTAGTCATGCTATTCACATTGTGTTTCAGACTTAAGTGAGGTTAATTATAAAACATCGTAAAAGACTTATGGATCATTTTACAAAATTATCAAGACAATCCGAGCATGTTTTTTTATTTTCAGTGAGTGATGCATGATTTTGAACTAAAATGTCTCTTTTAAACAGAAAACATGCACTTTGAGTCATATCAGTCACACCGTCTATCAAATTTATGTGTGTTTAATTTTTAATCATCACAAATGAATTAATTATTAAAAAATTTCATGTGCATTTTTTTCTATTCAGAGTATTCAATATGTGTTTTGAATAAAATTTTTTGATTTTACATAAAAAATGAAATTTGAGTCATACCAGGCACAACAAATGTCAAATTGATGTGAAGATGATTACTACACATAAAAAATGGCTTATTGATTGTTTCCAAAAACAGACAAGACAACCTGAGTGAGTTTAATCATATTTTAGTGAGTGGTGCATTTGTTGAACTAAAATGTCACCTTTCATCTGAAAACATGCACTTTGAGTCATATCGGGCCCGTCGTGCATTAGATTGATGTGTGGTGGTTTTTTACACCTCAAAAATGGATTATGGATCATTTTATTAAATTATCAAGTCAGTCCAATCACGTTTTATCATTTTTGAGTATGTGATTTAGGTTTTGAACTAAAAATTCAATTTGTAAGAAATACGTGCACTTTTAGTAATATTTTGAATACCATGTGTCAAATTAACATCTGGCTGATTCCTAGAAATAACAGATGACATATGAATCATTATCCTAAAGTTCTAAGACAGTACAAGATTTTATACTCATTTTTTAGTGAGCATCACATGATTTGAACTAAAATGTCACTTTTAAACTGAAAACAAAAACATTAAATCATACCGCACACATTGTGTGTCATATTGATATGTGGGAAATTTTCAAATGTTACAAATGACATATGGATTTTTTTTCAAAAGTATCATATCAATCAGAGCATGTTTGATTGGATTTGAGTATGTTATTTGTGCCTTGTGTAGTAAAAGTGGGTTCCCTTGACCCAACATGAATAGTAATTTTCGATTACCATATCATGTATACAATGAATTATGAATGGAGAATACTTAAAATAATTTTGACAACACTTCTACGCCTGCTATTTATATGGTAACATCCCTTGATTATTTTTTAAATCAAAAGGATATAGAAGTTCCCAGCTTTAATGAGAAACTTGAGATATGATGAAATTAATATTAAAACAATATCATATGATCTAGACACATCACACTGACTAGACACAGATGATTTCTGACTATCAGGTTCTAGCGGATCATAAGCATTGAGACTATTTATCGTTAAGTTCACACCCAGTGATATCAAGTAGGGGAGACCATGAGGGCTAACCCTCCAATAATAACATCACATGTTTCAGGTGTCATTGGTTATTTCTATATTTGAGCATTGGTATTGATATATCATCTTGATATAATAATTAATTTATTCCATTTGATTGTGTACTATAAGATAGAAACCATGAAATTTATGTCTTGGTGAAGTATCTTGTGTTTGGTGGTCCATTAGTTCTCTGACATTAGTTGAATTGTCAAGATAGAAATTATATCTTCTGAAAGGAAGAGATACCACTGGCCTAGTTGATCATGATTTTAATATATTCGCTAAATCCCTGACCATTGTAGAAGAAAGTATATCTATCTAGTAAGGTGAATGAATAATAATGTAATAAAGGATGATGAAATGAAGTGTGAATCCTAGTTTATGAGATATTTCTAGAAAAATAGATTATATAACATGGTGATGTTTGTAGGAGGTTATTGTTTCTATGAAAAACCCTTATCTTCTTAGGGACCTTGATAGGTTTCCATAATACACTCCTGATCAGCAACTAAAACACACTATTATCATGATAAGGTTCTAGATAGTCACACACAAACACTACCACAAAATTGGATTTATCCCGCACTGCCCTTTATTAATGCAAAAAAATGCTGATAAAGAGGGTATTTTTATTAATGATTTTCTTAGGGCTAAAAAAGTATGCCTTTTATCAGTGCTCTAATAATTGTTTTTTGCACTAATAAAATGTATAAATTATAAAAAAACTTATTTATCATTAAGAATAATATATTAATATAAAAACATATTTACATTTATATAAACATAATTTATTTTATAAAATATGATTGTATAAGGCTAAATACTCATTTACACATAATATATAAGACATTTAGTGAAATATTGATTATAAATTAAATAATAATATAATATTAATTAATTACTTTCTAATTATTTTCAAGTAATGGCCATTTAGTAAAAATTTGATGATTGTAAAAATAAAAAGTTTATAAACAGTCTAAGGTAAGTTGAAAACATGAATTGAACTTCAAAACACCATAATTTTTTATCCGGGTGTCCATTTGGGATCTACCATATATCAAATCAAATCCCACAAGATATCTACACCCTCGTGAGCTTGGGAAGTCCCCTGTCACATTTTTTAGGTCAATAAATGTCCATATCTCCTCTAAAATTGAGTTTCTACTCGTGGTATCCCAATTGTTTAACATTTGATAGAATTCCAACCTCATTTAAGGGGGTTTTATTTCCTTTTTTTTTGGTGGAGACTGAATTTATTCCTTGGGATTACATTCATATGAATATTATGGTTTTGACGTTTTATCATTTTTCATACTATACTGTTATTTATAATCAAATATATAATAAAATATATACAAAAGTTCTATATATTCACACATAAAAATTTAATTTTATAAATAAATATGTAAACATATTTACATATAAATTATATTTATAAATATAAACCTTATCTAAATAAAAAATAATATCCATTTTATTTAAAATAAAAATGTATCAATATTTATATTCCTACACAATTAATGTATATGTATGGTTTATATATTCAGATAAATATATTTGTGTGTGTGTGTTTACAAACATACACTAATACAGATCGTCCCTTTAATAGTTCATAAAAAGGAAATTAACAATACCAAAAAAGATTTGTTGTCCTCAGCGCAGATAAAAGTCAATAAACTAATTATTTTTAATTTTTTTCTACAAGGAGGTCACCCCCTTGTCCCCAATGGAGCCCCCCCCCCCACTTTAACAACTCAACCCCCTTTATCAGTGATCAAATCCCTCCCTCCCAAAATAGAAAGGACCTCCTGCTTCAGTCGCCCACACATAGGCCCCTTCAGAGTTTCAAAAATGAGACCTTCCCTTCATGGATCTTCACCTTTATCACTCCTCTATATTATCTTGTTATATATTTTATGATATATCTAATTATTTATATATATTTCATTACATTATATATGTATATATAATTATTTTTAAATACATATATACAATATTTCTGTGTGTGTGTTTATAAATACATACACACAGACATATATATTTATAAAAATTTGTGTCTATAAGTATAATTATAAATATTTATATTTATTTAAATATATTATATATTAATATTTATATACATATATTAAAATATATAGATAATATATATCATTTTGTTAATACACACACACACAGATATATATATATATACATTATATATACATTGTATTGGTATGTAATATTCACAATTTTTTTAAATAAAATCGATATTGTTATTATTTTGATACGGTTTTTATATATAGAAAGATATTTTATATGTAAATATGTTTACATATTTATTTATAAAATAATGTTTTTGTGTGAATATATACAGATTCGTATACATTTTTATATATTTAATTATAAATAAAATTGCATTTTGAAAAATGATAAAATTTCAAAACCATAATATCAATATAAATGTATACCCTTCAAAACGTTCAGTCCCAACTAAAAACTGGAAAAAATGCCCCCTTAAACGTGGATGATATTCCATTTAAATTTAAAAAATTAGGATACACCGACTAAAAAATAATTTTTGGAGTCCATTTGGGCCTTTTTTGATAACATAAGAAGTGACCAAGGATATTCTAGTCCCTAGTGTGTAGAGCTTGTCACAGGATTGTATTTGATATCTGGAAGATCCCAAACAGAAACTTGGATCAAAATTTATGCCCGTCTGAAGTTCAATTTTTGTTTTAAACTTATTTTATATCTTTTATTAATTTTTTTTGATTTTTTCTATTTTCAAATTATTATAAAATGACTATTAATCGATAATAATTATAAAATTTTTAATTAATATTATTATTGTTAATTATTTTATAATATATTTTCACTAAATATCTCAAATATGATGTGGAAATACATATTTAGACTTATATAAATCACATTGAATAAAATAATATATATATATCTATATGATTATATTTTTTTGTTAATATATTATTTTTAATGATTTGTAATTTTTTTATGAAATTTACCCTTTATCAGTGCAAGTAAAAAAGCACTGATAAAGAAACCCATTTATCAAAACTACTAAAAATGTGATGATAAATAGAGTAATTTTAACAACGCTAAAAAAAGAGAATAAAGGGGGTACCTCTAAAAATGCTTTTTAGCACTATTAAAAGCACCTTTTATCAGCACTTTTTAGCACTGATAAAGGTGCCCCATTTTTGAGTACTTTTTTAGCACTGTTAATGGGTGATGCTATGTAAAGACAAATATATTGTAGTGAGATATCTATCAATATATAAATTATAATATATGAATATAAATATAAATATATAATATATGTATTTAGCACCCCAGGCTTCCATGAAACACTTCTCTTTGAATAATACAATAGCGTGTGTTGTACGCAACTTCGAGTTCTAACAGACCGCAACCAATCAAACTAGCTGTTATGAATAGTAATACCAACTTTTTGAAATTTTATAAATTTTATCATTCAAAATGGACTTCATTTTTGGATTCAGAATGTCGAAATTATCTTAGGGTGATTTTTTGGTATTTTTCTGAAAATGTTCAATTTTTGATGAATAGTGAAAAACACTAAGTTATAGTTTAATACCAAATTTTTATTTAAATAATTATATAATTTATTGAAATATATTTTAGGTCAAAATAGATACATAATACCTATATAAGATCAATATAACTCATTGGAGTCAATTTATATTAATTTTAGATATATAAAAATTTTATAGAACTTTTCAACGCCTTTTACCCACCTCCTAGGAGCATTCGAAAATTTACATAAGACTTAATTTTACCACTTCTGTGAGTTGATTTTCAAAAATTAGAGAGACACTGTTGATATCAGTAAGTAAACTGTGGTTCAATAAGATGAAAATATTTTCTGGTGAAGAAAAACTTTTTTACTTTTATTTACCACAGTTAAAAGTAAATAGTGTAATTAACGGTAAAAATGATATTATTTTTACCCTAACACATGTCCTAATTCTATTGGATAAGTGTAATTCTACCAAATACAACCTTAGGAATAAAATATGATCCTTTATGTCCACTTGGATTAGATTAGGACATTTATTATTATTTTATTTAAAGAAGAGTTAAAAGAGTTAAAATCAATGTTTAATAACTGAAACATTTTTAATATATAGTTACACATAAGATAAATTATATTATAAACATTCATTAGAAATATCAAAATATTTCCAACATAATGTTATTTTATTTATATTTTTTTGAAATTAAATAATTTAATTTATTTATGACACAATGATGATGCAGTAATTACCTAATTAATGAAATATTAAAATAATTGATATTATATATATCCAGATAAATGTAATTTGAGACTTTTTGTGAATTACACTAATTTTATAGGTTAATATGACATATTAGGGTTGGTAGATGATTTTTTTCAATGTAATAAGGCTATTATGAATTTATAAAAAACAAAATACCAAATAGTGTCAGAATTGACATAAAAGAGTTTTTAAAACAAATATTATATTATTAATTGATAATCTATTCCTAAAAATATAAGGTTAGGCCAAATGACTTATACGATGATAAGTGTATCATTAAGGAACCACTTTGGGTTCGATTGAAAGTTTATAGTATGTTTATTAACCATATAATATAAAAATACAAAGAGACAAGGTGAATGTCAAACAATTTAACTATGAGTTAAATCAAAACGATAAAGTTAATATAGTGACCAAAACCTATCTAAAACTTATTGGTTGAGTGGTTTTCAACCCATACCCACCATATCCTTTAAATAATATATTTTTGATCCATTAGGACCCGAAAATTATTTTATTATAAAATAATATTTCTAGCTTTTCCTAAGGTGCCCCTCACCCCTCTTATAAAAGGGCACTCCTCCTTCTCTCTAATTCACACCTTCAAAGCCATTTGGTTCGGTCAAAACCTGCCCAAATACCCTAAAACTGTCCTCCATTCATCCTATATTCCTTAATTTAGTAAAAAAGTCAACCTAAGGAGCACTTTTGATCAAATCAAAAGGAATAACTCGAAGAAGTGGTAAATATTTCATTACCTCTTTCAAGTTCCTTTCTTTCTCCACATCCTCTTTATTTGTTGTTTCCATTATAAAATAATAAATCCAGTATATTATATATACCGTTATGTTATTATAAATATGTTTCAACCAAATTCATTATTCTATCAATCCTTCAAATGACATGTCACCATACGGGCGTACGTACGACTTACTGTCTCCACGTCGGGGTGTAATTGTTATTCAATACATTATTATTTAGATGTGTATAATAATGATGTCTAATTCTTGTAAATAATAAATATAACATGATAATGATTATGTATATATGATATACCAGCCAATTATATATTATTTTAATATAAAAAAGAATGATATTGTCGCTCGTGCGTACGTACGGATCACCGTCTCCACGAACGCGATGAGATTCATTCCCCATCGTATCCATTCAAGACTAATTTCCATTTTATGATTAAAAATAAAGTGTAATGACTTGATATAATTCTTGATATGAATAAGATACCTCCCATCCATAAAAAATATGACTCACATAACAAATAATATAAAGGAAAATGAATCCGTTAACACCCAAAACGACAATAATACTAAGATATTATTAACAAGGCAATGTTAAAAGATCATATATGATATCATATTAATGTATATTATTATTTTATAATTTAATAACAATTATTTTACCATTATATAGGAGGTTAAACTACCCTCAATGAAGGAAACGTACAAGGTAAGGGTCAATTTCACAATCTCTTTATTATCTGAGGTTGTTTTTACGTAAGTATCTTCTGGGACCTCTTTATCATCCACATCATTATTTCTTAAAAATTTATTTCAAAACATTCTTACTATTTTATAGACTATGGGTTAAAGTAATTTATATCCTTGTTTGACTTTTTATAATATATTTATAAACGAATCATTTTGTGGTTTTCCAAACAAGGTCCTTTATAACCATTTAGACAAAGTTAAGGTATGAATGTCTTTTTTAACTTATACGGCAGGTGCTGCTATTTTTCACCATTATAACATTGTCGAAGCATCCCATAAAAGCTTATAATAATATTTTCAAAATAAATGTTTTCTTTATTATTATTTAACTCTTAAATGATTTCAAAATAGAAAGAGATATTTCTCCAAAAAAGGTTTTGATTTTATCTATCTCAACATCTTTTGGTGGATTTTATGTTTATTTGAAGTTTATTTATTATGATACAAAACATCTATATCGTATTGAAGATTTTGTGATATTTTCAACTGTGGATGTTCTATTTTTTTACCATTCATGGTTTATGGTTAAATTATTGACATTTCATATGCCAGTTTTAATACGAATGTTTATGTTTTATTTCAACCTTTTCATATGAGGAATGTATTGGACTTAGTAAGTGACGGGTGGAGCCCACTATAGCTCCTCGATGCATCAGTAGGTCTCATGATACAACTAGACGTGGAATTGGCCAAGGATTTTTCCAATTTTATATATAGTTTTGGATGAGGCCTTAATCATTTTTAGAAGTCTTGGCCGAGGCCTTGAAAAAATGTTTCATAATGTCCGGCATTATACATTCCCTCATTATGATAATAATATTGATGGTTCATGAGGTCATTCGAATAGTATAATACCCATGATTCTGTTTTATTATGAAATTATTTACTCAGATCATATTCCTTCCATAAAAGTATTCATGATTATTATTGGAAAAGGCCCGTGGTTTCAATTATTCACCATGCTTAATATTTATTTTATATTCTGCTATATTGATTACCCTTGCTGAGCATTTGAGCTCACCCCTTTATTATGTTTCATTTTTACAGGATATAAAGAAGTTTGTTATGAGTGACTTGTAGGCATAATTTAGGAGGCTTGGATGTTCCTAATGGAATAAATTCGTGTTTTTTTCAAGTTGTAAAGTTGAACTTATGTATGAATCTTATTTCCAATAATACTAAACTGATCGGTCTTTTGAGACATGATTTTCCATGTGATAATGCCAATGTTATTTAATAATTCACCGACTCTGGGTAGCTAGGGTCAGGGCATTACAGTTGGTATCAAAGGAAGTTTAGTAAAAACCTTGGAAACTAGATTTAGATAAACTCTGATTAGAGCACATAGCCATAAGATAGACTTTGAAGATTAGTATAGAAGAACTTCCTTGAATTTGGTATTGTAGATATTTTTTGTGTTTTCCAAGCAATACATATTTTTATGGATACGAGTAGGTAGAGGCAGCTCTGGCACAGATGTACCTAGGGGTAAAACCCAAAAATACAACTTTGATCTAGACTCGAACGAGAACTGGTGCACGACAACGGGCCTTGCTGCACTCTTGGTTACGACACTCCCGAAGGATATGATTAGGATAATTCTAATTTTTTTTCAAACCATTATAATGGGTTAATGAGTATATACTTCCTCAAAGAAATTTTTTTATGATTATGGATTATATCCATAAAATGTTCAATTCATGTTAAGTGTTTTACATGTTCTAAATTATGTATTTCGGTTCCTAAACTAATCTAGTTTATTCCATTGTTTAGAAATGTCCCCTAGTAGATGGAATGGAAACCATATCAATGCATGCACTCCATGTAAGGATTTCCCCCTACTCAAGATAATTATAGTGGAGCTGGTGATGCAACAAGTGCTGATCAGCTAATCACCATACTGGGACAACTCACTCAGGTTATGAATAATAACCTTACCCGTATGGAGAACCCTAATCCGCAGCGTGGAGGATCAATGTTAGATCGCTTCATGAGGCAACAACCACCAACATTAAATGGGGGTAAAAATCCACTAGTAGATGAGGAATGGATGAATTCCTTAGAGAAAATATTCCATGACTTGGGGAGTAGCCAAAGGGAAAAAGCTTCCATGGTAGTTTTCCGCCTCACTGGAGATGTTGATCAATGGTGGTCATCGATTCAAAACACAAAGGAAGATAATGATGTATCGAATATGGAATGTAGGGAGTTTATAGAAATTTACTTAGAAAAATACTTTCTTCATGACCATCGAGCGGATATGGAAAGAAAATTTCTGAGTCTGAGGCAAAAGGAGAATGAGAATGTCGCAAAGTATGAAGCTAACTTTACATGGTTAGGGAGGCATGCTGAAGATTATATATGTAACCCAATAAGTAATATTGATTGGTTATTTGATGGGTTAAAACCATTTGTCTGTCTAGAATTAGTATCACAATCCTTCTCATCATACGAAGATATTGTATCATGTGCTATCAAGACAGAAAAAGAATTCCCTAAGTCTTATGACTTTAAAGAAAAGAAAGAGAAGAAGAGATCTGCTGAACACTCTGGGAATGGAAATAAGGAAACAAGGAAGAAGGGAAGAATTGAATTTCCACCTGTGATAATTGTGGAAGGAAGCACTATGGTTCATGTCTAAAAGGAAAACGAGTTTGCTACAATTGTGGACAGAAAGGCCATCTCGCTGGTGATTGTAAGGGAAAGAAAGATTCTACCAATTATCAATGCTAAAATTGTAGGGATATGGGACATTATGCAATTGAAATTCCTAATCATCCGGAAAACATACCTTAGAAAAGGCCAAGGGATCAAGTCAAAGCTTATACTATCACTACTGCTGAGGTTGAAGCCCCGAAAGACGTGGTGGCAGGTAATTTATTAGTCTCCTCAAGGTTAGAAAATTATTTATTTGATTATGGATCATTGCATTGTTTCATATCTTCCCAGTTTTCTAAGAAAATTAGATATTTTCAATTTGATTTAACAAGGGAGTTGTCAGTCAAAACTTCTAAAGGATGTATCATTGCTACAAAGTTTTGTGAATCGCTTCCCATTAGGGTATATAAATGTTCTTTATCTGTTGATCTCATCATCATACCCATGATTGAATTTGATATAATTCTCGGTATGGATTAGCTTTCAGTCCATGATGCTAAGATTAATTGTAAAAATAAGGAGGTTACTATTTTTGTTGATGATGATGGGGAAAACCTTATCTTTAGAGATGAATCATCGCCACCTAATTTTTATCTAGATCCACCCCATCAGCTCAACTAAATTCAATTATTTGGGAGGAAGAGAATTAAATAACTATGGGTGAGGAAAAGAATGTTCAAATAGAGGATATAACTATTGTGAAAGAATATGTTGATGTGTTTCCAGATGTTTTACATGGACATCCTCCCGAATGAGAAATTGGGTTTTCCATTGATTTAATTCCTAGTTCAAGGCCCATATCGAAGACCCCTTATAGAATGGCCACTGTGGAATTAGTGTAATTAAAGAAAAAACTAGAGTAATTGAGTAATAAAGGATTTATTAACCATAGTTTTTATCCATGGGGAGCCCTTGTTCTTTTTGTTAAGAAGAAAGATGGATCTATGAGGTTGTGCATTGACTACAGGGAGATCAATGCTATAACAATAAAGAACAAGTATCCCCTACCTCGCATTGATGATTTATTCAAATAACTTTATGGAGCTCAATACTTTTCAAAGATTAACTTTCGATCTGGATATCATTAGTTATCTGTGCATAAGGAATACATTCCGAAAACAACATTTTGAACCAGGTATGGGCGTTACGAGTTTACAGTAATGCCTTTTGCATTGACTAATGCACCCTATGTATTTGTGGATCTAATGAATATTTTTTTCGTGGAATATCTTGATAACTTTTTAGTGGTATTTATTGATTTTATCATGGTGTACTCCAAAAGATGTGGAGATCATGAAAATCACTTGTGCATTATCCTGAAGACTCATAGAAGACATGAATTATATGGGAAGTTTAGCAAGTGTGAATTATGGATTCAAGAGATTTTTTTCTTGGCCATATTGTCTCTAAGGATGGAATCTATGTTACTCCTTCTAAGACCAAGGAAATCCAAGAATGGCCAGCACCAACGAGTATAACTGAGGTACACAGATTTATTGGTTTAGCAGGTTATTATCGGCGTTTTGTCCAGAATTTTTCCCGATTGGATAACCTATGAACCAAGATCACACGTAAAGGGGTTAAATTTGTGTGGTAAAAAAGAGTGTGAAGAATGTTTTGAAGAACTGGAGAGAATATTATTCAATGCTCATATATTTAATCTACCATCAAGGAATGATGGGTTTTCTATTTATAGTGATGCATCAAAGAAAAGACTTGGTTGTTTCCTTATGCCGAATGATTCGGTTATTGCTTATGCATCACGACAGCTAAAAATTCATGAGAAAAACTATCCTACTCATGATCTTGAGTTAGTAGTTGTAATATTTTCTTTGAAGATATGGATATATTGTCTCTATGGTGAAAAATGTGAGATTTATACTGATCACTAGAGTTTGAAGTATATTTTCTCACAGAAAGAACTCAACATGAGGAAAAGGAGATGTCTTGAACTACTCAGGGATTATGATTTCATGATAAACTACCACCCGAGGAAGGAAAATGAGGTGGCAGAAACTTTGAGCAGAAAAGATCATGGAGTTTTGAACTAGATGATAGTTGAAAGGGATCTAATTTTCATGGATCTAGTAAAGATGGATATGGGAATAATCATGGAAGGTGAAAAATTAATGCTTTTTGAAATGATTTCCAAAACATCTTTACTATGAAGGATAAAAAGTTCTATAGATGATGATGAGGAGTTTCGAAATAAGATTAATGCTGTGAATGATGGGAGATTGATTGACTTCATATATGAAGGTGTAATTTTGAAATTTAGGAAGATACTTTGTGTTCCTGATATACCTGATCTAAAAAGTGAATTTTTTGGATGATTCTCATAGCTCCAATTTCTCTATACACCCCGAGAGCACCAAAATGTATAGAGATTTGAAGTAACATTTTTTGTGGCACAACTTGAAGGGGGAGATTTCTGATTTTGTGTCAAGATGTATGGTTTGTCAACAAGTGAAAGCTGGCATGAAACATCCAGGAGGAGTCATGAAACCTCTTCCCATACCTGAGTGGAAATGAGATGATATCATGATGGACTTTGTCATGGGACTACCAAAGACTCCTAGAAGGAATGATGCAATATGGGTCATTGTTGATCATCTTTACAAGTCATCACATTTTCTTTATATAAGAGAATATTTAACACTTGAAAGTCTAGAAAGACTGTATATTAATGAAATTGTGAGACTTCATGGAGTACCAATATCGATTGTTTCAGATCGTGATCCACGTTTTACATCAAGATTCTAGAAAAGTCTTCAGAAAGCCCTAGACACTGAACTTTTTTGAGCACTGCCTACCACCCCCAAACTGATGGACAATCAGAACGGACTATTCAAACCTTAGAATAAATGTTGAGATCATTCTTACTTGACTTTCAAGGTATGTGGGATTAATATTTACCTCTGGTAGAATTTTCCTATAACAATAGCTTCCATTCAAGTATTCAGATGGCAACATATAAAGCATTATACGGAAAAAGATGTCGCACGCTAACCTGTTGGGGTGATGTTGGTGAAAGAAAACTCGTAGGCCCAGAACTTGTGGAGGAAATTATGGAATAGGTGATGGTAATCCAAAACCACATAAAAGTAGCTCAAAGTAGGCAGAAGATCTATGATGATAACCGAAAGAAGGATTTGGAATTTCAGGTAGGAGATCATGTTTTCTTGAAGGTATCTCCATGGAAGGGTGTTATACATTTCAGTAAGAAAGGGAAATCGAGTCCCAGGTACATCGGACCTTTCGAAATTCTAGCACGAATTGGGGTTGTAGCTTACTGTTTGGCAATGTCGAAAAGTCTCTCCAAAGTTCATGATGTGTTCCACGTACCACTGTTGAGAAAATACATGTCCGACCCAACGCATGTACTCACCTATGAGGAATTAGAACTGGACCCTGATTTGTCTTATTGCGAAAATCCTTTCAAGGTTCTTGATACAAGAGAACAAGTGCTGAGAAACTGCACGACTCGTCTGGTAAAAATTCTATGGAGAAACCATAAGATGGAAGAGGAAACGTGGAAACCCAAAGAACTTCTGATGAACAACCACATGAGTCTTTTTACATAGTAATACTCTAGAATTTTTTAGGAAGAAATTATTTGAAGGATGGGATAATGTAACACCCCAATCATCCACAGTACGCTTCTCTTTGAATAATACAATAGCGTGTGTTGTACACAACTTCGAGTTCTAACACACCACAACCAATCAAACTAGCTGTTATGAATAGTAATGCCCACTTTTTGAAATTTTATAAATTTTAACATTCAAAATGAACTTCATTTTTTTATTCGGAATATCGAAATTATTTTAGGGTGAATTTTTGGTATTTTTCTGAAAACGTTCAATTTATGATGAATAGTGAAAAACAATGAGTTATAGTTTAAAACCAAATTTTTATTTAAATAATTATATATTTTATGAAAATTTCTTTTAGTTCAAAATATATACATAATTCTTATATATGTTTAATGTAATTAATTGGATTCAATTTATAATAATTTTAGATATATTAAAATTTCATAGAACTTTTCACAGTCTTTTACCCACCTCCTAGGAGCATTTGCAAATTTACATAAAACTCAATTTTACCACTTCTGTGAGTTGAATTTTAAAAATCTGAGAGACACGATTGATATCAGTAAGTAAAATGTGGTTCAATAAGATGAAAATAACTTTGGGTGAATAGTAACTTTTATACTTTTATTTACCACGGTTAAAAGTAAATAGGGTAATTAAGGGTAAACATGATATTATTATTACCCTAACACATGTCCTAATTCTAATGTATAAGTGAAATTAGACAAAAAAAACTTAGTAATATAATATGATCCTTTAGGTCCACTTGGACTAGATTAGGACATTTAATATTATTTTATTTAAAGAAGAGTTAAAAGAGTTAAAATCAAAGTATAATAAATAAAACATTTTTAATATAGGGTTACACATAAAATAAATTAGACTATAAATATTCATGAGAAATATAAAAATATTTCCTACATAATGGTATTTTATTTATAGTTTGTTGACAATAAATAATGTGATTTATTTATGACACAATGATGATATAGTAATTACATAATTAATAGAATATTAAAATAATTGACATTATAAGTATCCAAATAAATGTAATTTGAGACTTTTTATGAATTAAACTAATTATATAGGTTAATATAACATATTAGGGTTTGTTAGATTAATTTTTTTGGAGGTAGTAAGGCTGAAATGAATTTATCAAAAACAAAATACCAAATAGTGTAAAAATGTACATAAAAGAGTTTTAAAAAAAAGTTATATTATTAATTGATATTCTATTCTTAAAAATACAAGGTCACACCAAAAGACTTATATGATGATAGGTGTATCATTAATTAACCACTTGGGGTTCTCTTGTAAGTATATAGTATGTTTAGTAACCATATAATATAAAAACACAAAGAGACATGGTAAATGTCAAACTATTTAACTATGAGTTAAATCTAAATGATAAAGTTAATATAGTGACCCAATCCTGTCGAAAACCTATTTCATGAGTGCTTGTAGACCCATACATACCTTATCCTTTAAATAATACATTTTTGATCCACTACGGACAGAAAATTATTTTATTATAAAATAATATTTCTAGCTTTTCCTAAGGTTCCCCTCACCCCTCTTATAAAAGGGAACTCTCCTTCTCTCTACTTCAGACCTTAAAATCCATTTTGCTCGGCCAAAACCTACCCAAATACCTTCTAAACTATCCTAAATTCATCTTAGAGCACTTACTTTAGTCATAAAGCCAACCTAATGAGTCCTTTTGATCAAATCAAAAGGAAGAACCCGAAGAAGAGGTAAATATTTCATCACCTCTTTCAAGTTCTTTTCTTCTTCCACTTCCTATTTCTTTTTTGTTTCCATTACAAAATAGTAAATCCATTATCGTATATATATTCTGATGTTATTATACATATGGTAAAACCAAATTCATTATTCTATCCATCCCTTGAATGACATGTCACCATACGTGCATACGTACAACTTACTGTCCCCACGCCGTGGTGTAATTGTTATTTAATACATTAGTATTAGGATGGGTATAATAATGATGTGTAATTCATGTAAATAATAAATATAACATTATAATGATTATTTATATATTATCTAATTTCCAATGATATATTATTTTAATATCAAAAGAATGATATTTTCGCTCGTGCGTACGTACAGATTACCATATCCACGAACACAATGAGATTCATTCACCATCGTATCCATTCAAGAATAATTGTAATTTTATGATTTTAATGACTTGATATCATTATGTATATGACTAATATACATCCCATACATAACAAATATGACTCAAAAAAAATTAATATAAAGGAAAATTAATCCGTTAACACCCAAAACGACGATAATACTAAGATATTATTAACAAAGCAATGTTAAAAGATCAGATATATATGATATCGTATTAATGTATATGATTCTTGTATAATTTAATTACAATTATTTCACCATTATACATAAGGTTAGTCTACCCTCAACCAAGGAAATTTACAAGGTAAGGGTTAATTTCACAATCTCTTTATTATCCGAGTCTGTTTTTATGTAAGTATATACTGGGACCTCTTTGTCATCCACATCCATGATTCTTAAAAATGTATTTCATAACATTATTACTATTTTATAGACTATGGGTTAAAGTCATTTAAACCCTGGTTTGACTTTTTATAAGAAGTTTATACATTAATCTTTCTGTCGTTTTCCGAACAAGGTCCTTTATAACCTTTTCGACAAAATTAAGGTAAGAATGTATTTTTTAACTTATACGGAGGGTGCGGCTTTTTTCCTCCATTATAACATCTTCTAAGCTTTACTTAAAATCATATAAAAATATTTTCAAAATAAATTTTTTCTTTCTAATTATGTGAATCTTAAATTATTTCAAAATAGAAAGAGATATTTCTCCAAAAAAGGATTTGATTTCATCTATGTCAACATACTTTGATGGATTTTATGTTTATTTGAAGTTGATTTATTATGATACAAAACTTCTATATTGTATTGAAGGTTTTGTTATATGTTTGATAGTGGATGTTCTATTTTTATACCATTCATGGTTTATGGTTAAAGTATTGATATTTCATATGCCAGTTTTAATACTATTGCTTATGTTATATTTCAACATTTTCATATGAGGATTGTATTGGACTTAGTAAGTGATGGGTGGATCACACTATAGCTCCTCGATGCATCGGTAGGTCTAATGAGACAACTAGATGTGGAATTGTTCGAGGCTTTTCCCAATTTGATATATGGTTTTAGCAGAGGCCTTAATCATTTTTAGATGTCTTGGCCGAGCCCTTGACAAAATGTTTCAGAATGTCTGGAATTATACAGTCCCTCATTATGAAAATAATATTGATGGTTCATGTGGTCATTCGACTAGTATAATACCCATTATTATGTTTTAATATGGCATTATTTACTCAGCTCATATTCTTGCCATAAAATCATTCATTTTTATTATTGGTAAAGGCATGTTGTTTCAATTATTCACCATGCTTAATATTTATGTTATCTTCCGCTTTATTGCTTACCCTTACTTAGCATTTGAGATCACCCCTTTCTTAAGTTTAATTTTCCCAGGATATGAAGAAATTAGTTATTAGTGACTTGCAGGCATAATCTAGGAGGCTTGGATTTTCCTAATGGAATTAATTTGTGTTGTATTTCTTTTCAAGTTGTAAAGTTGAACTTATTTATGAATCTTGTTTCCAATAATACTAAATTGATCGGTCTTTCAAGACACGATTTTCCTTGTGATCATGCCAATGTTATGTAATAATGAACCCACTTTGGGTAGCTAAGGTCAGGGCGTTACAATGTAATTAAATATAAATATGTATAATTATATTTATTGATGTATATATATATATGTATATATGAATGTATGTGTAGAAACACACACACACAAAACATATTTTGCTGGGTTTCGAATCAGAGACCTCCCTCTCATAAACCCACACCTTTTCTACTACCCTATATTGTTTTGTTCTATATTTTATGATATATCTATATATTATATTATAAATTATTTTCTAGCACTAATAAGCGTGATTTCTAATGTCGTTATAAAAAGTATTTGTGGTAGTGAAAGTGTATTCACATGTTTGACCAATTCTAATGTAATGGAGTTTAAGAAATGGTGGGCCCCATGGTGGGGACCAAGATATTTCCATGTTTTTTCGATCACATGAAATAAATAAATTCAATATTTTTAAAGTTTTGAAAAATATATATTGAATTTATTTAATCAAGGTATTTGCAAGTGTTAAGTGAATACAAGGAAAATAAATTTTATGAACAAATAATTTTTTCTTCAAGGTTTGATAATATATAAATGGGATAAGTGAGTCAAGTTAATGGTTCTGATTTTATCACATGACATATTTTGGATGTTGTAAGAAAATGATAAAATCTATATGATAGTTATGGAAAGGCTACTTAATTATTAATGTCATTTAGTTATTATTTAGGAGGATAATTGCATTTGGGGGGGGGGGGGGGCAGGGTGGGTGGGTAAGTGTAATATCCAAGAGTTTCCCCTTATTATATAAGGTGAGAGTAGCTCACCATTTATAAAACTATTCATCCTTCTATTTTCATATCTCCTCTCAAAACTTATATAAATAATGTAGAAAAAATAAATTCGTTAAAAATAATGATGTTAATTTTAATAATTATTAATAAAAAATATATATTTATCTATTTTATAAGTAAAAATATGGTAAAAACATTACATTCCATCACAACCCTCACTTTAATGTGAGTACTATTATAAAAAAGATGTTCAAAATGAGTTTACAATGTTCATTGGTTCATATGCACATAATGGTTGATGGAAAATGATTGTTTTTAGTAGAGTTTTCAAACTGCATGATGCTTTCTCTATATGATGTGGTATGTTTAATGTTTATTTAATAAACCAAAACCAAGCCAAATACCTCTTAATAATTTTTTATTTCTAATGATAATGATTAATTATTTTCTAATATGTTTCTATGTAGAAAAATTAATAATAAATATAAATAGTTAAATTTAAATTTCATTTAAAATATTTAATTAATTCTAAATTAATTTAAATATATGATATTAAAATAATGGTTTGAAAAAAATCCATAAATACATGTATATTTTCAAAATAATAAAAAAGTAATTTAAATGTTTTTAAAAAATATCTTGAAAATGAAATTTATCTTATATATACATTTCAAAAATAAACAACTACCATAGGTTTTCAAGACAATCAATGGATTTCTCTAGAACTGGTCACAATCAGTTTCACCATCACTCATTTTCTCACTCACTCATCATTGTTGAGTGGGTCCTTCCATTTTATCTATGCTATGATTATTACTCTACCCTATCAACTTATTCCATATTAAAAAATTATTATTATTATCATCATCATTATTATTGTATTCATTATTATTTTAGAATTATTATTCAGTGATTATTGACCTTTTATGTTGAGAAACTTTCTACGTACATATGAGAGAAAAAATTACGTTTTGATATTTATAAGTTCAGTTTTAGAAAGTTCAGATTATTTTTTAAATTTGGAATTCTCATGTATCATATGGTATTATGTGTTGGGTGTACATTGGATTTCTGGAAATCTAAAAATATCTAAAATATTATGTATTTTGTAGAAGCTTGAAGAAATATATTACACATGGATTAAATTTTTTGGGTTTTTATTCAAATTTAAATATTATGGAGAGAGAAAATTATTAATGGAGAGATTTATCTCAACATTAATGGGGTATTTTCTCCCAACATTAATGGAGAATTATTCACAATATTAATTTATGGAATAATGAATGTTTACCGCATTAATATATATATGGACATGATTTCTATATAATAGGACACGGTAGCACAATTTTGAATGCAGAGTCGACAAAATGTAGTGAATGTAAGAGAAAATCAAGAAGGGGTTTCCACATTTACTATAACTGATGTGAAAGGTAGGGTGGTAAGGATGTAGCTGAAAAGAGAGGATAAGGAAGGGGTTGCCTCCATTTTGGTTTCCCAAGTTCCGATGATAGTGGAAAATGAGATGATGAAGATGATGATGTGTGATGATGGAGATAGAATTTTCGATGATGGTGTGAAAAGAGATTCATGATGGTGACATGTATCAAAAGTCCTCTTGGTTGGAGAGATCAAGAGGTGTGTCCCGATTGTGATGATCAGTGGTCCAAAAAAATGGTATGTTCAAGGGTGTCGATATGTCGAGAGAGAAATAATTTGGGTGAGTTGTGAAATGCCTTTAGGTGATGTTAAAAATATTTTTGGTGATGTAAAATTCCTTTAGGAAATAAAATATTTTCAGGTGATAAAAGTAAATCATGTGAATCTTCTCTTCTGTGTTTTCTGCAACGGATTCTGATGCGGCACTGGGCTCCGTCCCAATGGTGGTATCAATGGGAGGTTGAAGTTCCCGATGACAGAACACAGTGGAAAGACTATGATGGAGTAGTTTATCACGCACTTGAATGATGTTACCAAAAGACAATGGTAGTGCAAGATGTGTTTAAGGGATATCAAAAGTTCGATTGACCATCTAGAGTCAGGAGGTGTGTTCTACTATTGGTTATAGTTAGAGTTTTGTGGAAGATAATTGAATTTCCTCTGGCTAGGTGGTCTATTAGGCGTCCAGAAGAATGTCATTGGAAAATGATGGTGGTATCAGTGGTGTTGCTTGAAAATCTAAAGTCTTCTTGGCTGCGGGTGTCATGCGGTGTGTTCCATTCATTGGGTGAAATTTGGATTTTGGTGGAGTCGATGATCACACTAACCAGTATTTGAATTCTGAATCAAGGATTATATTGTGGGAATTTTTTATTTAAAATTTAAATATTGAGGAGAGAGAAAATTATTAATGGAGATATTTATCTCAACATCAATGGAGGATTTTCTCCCAACATTAATGGAGAAATATTCTATATAATAGTATGGAGTATCATGTTTTTGAATGCAGAGTCGGTAAGATGTAATCGGTGGAAGAGAGAATAGGGAAGGGGTTTCCGTGTTTGCGGTAACCAGTTGAAAAGGTGGGGCACTAAAGATGTAGCCGCCAAAAGAGAATGAGGAATAGGGTGTCTCCATTGCGGTTTCCCAAGTGGTGATGATGGTGGACAAAGAGATGATGAAGATGATGATGTGCAATGATGGAGAGATAATTGTCGACGAAAACATTAAAAGAGATTCATGATGGTGCCATGTATTGAAATCCCTCTTTGTTGCAGAGATCAAGCAGCGTGTCTTGATTGTGATGATCAGTGGTACAAAAAAATGGTATGTTTATGGGTGTCGGTGTGTTGAGAGAGAAATCATTTGGGTGAGTTGTAAAAGGTCGTTGGGTAATGTTAAAAATCCTTCGGGTGATGTAAAAATCCTTCAGGTGATAAAATTCCTTCATGTGACAAAAGGTCTTCAGGTGAATCATCTCTTGTGTATTTTTTACAACAGCTTCTGCTGTGGTGCAGGGCTCTGCCCCAATAGAAATTATATTATATATCTTCATTATTTCAATTTTCATGTCTAGAATATTACGCATGCTTGAAAGAATCTGGAAATATATTGCACATTAGATATTTTGAAAATTATTGTATGTTACGCATGGATGAACAATATATAACTCATTATTTATTTTTATCATAGGGAAATATATTACATGATAGATAGAAAAATATGTGGGGGAAACTCCCAATTTGAGAGTGATTGGTGGATGGAGAAATCAGCAGAGGTTTTTCAATTTGGAAACCAACCCTGCTGTAGAGTCATCTATGGTGCGCAGTATATTTCGTGGACTGAAGTAGCCGACTATGGATGAGAATCAGGCAGCATGAGGTTTCCTCAAGGGTAGATGAAGTACCCACCAACCCTTAGAAGCACTGGATTTATATTCTTCTTTAAAAAGTGAATCAATCTCATGAAGTGTAATCAGAGTATTCTTTGTGAGATCCTTTGTTGAGTTTGATACGGAGAATAGTAAAATAAAAGAGATGCCCATATTTCTATTGTGTACATTGGTCATCCGGACGAACGACATTACTTTTTTTTTCTCAATATCCCTTCTGTTTTTTGTGTTTTTGTTTCCACACACCTATGCTGCACCCATACAAGCTGTATGAGAGGGATCCAAAGTGAGGGAGTCAAAAACAGTGAGGTGAAGATGAGTTTTCTAGTGACCAGAAAAGTAAAAGTGGTCGGAAAATTTTTCCAAGGCCAGATCCATGAAGAGGACAACGAGATGAATCCAATGGTGCAAGAAGCATAGAAATGAGACCTGTAGATCTGGTTGAAGTTTTGGTCAAACCACGAGTGAAATGTTACCCTTTGATAGAGAATATTGTACTGTTCATGCCACCAATAAAATTTCATATGAGATTCCAGTGGCTGCTTCAGCATACGATGCCAGTGCCATGTTATCACCATGTCAGCATGACATCTAAAACATTGAATTTGTTTTGGTTATATGTTGACAATCAAACTTTGATTTCGATGATCCAGAAGCCAATTCACACTATTTCAACCATTCTGGACTCATCTGTATGGTTATTTTTTCAAAATTCACACTGCATAAAGTGGTATCGAAGGGGTGAGACATCTACAGTGGTGATTGTGTTTTGTGACATAATTGTTGGTCAGTGGTGGAGCACTACCAAAATTTGAGATCTAGAAATTTGATGGTCAGAACAATTTCGACTCGTGTGAAAGAACAATGAAAGATATTCATGTGCAGCAAGGCATGATCAGACCATTGAACTGATAAAATCCCAAAACAACTAGTGATGATGATTCGTAAGTCCTTGAGATGTGGGTTATCAGAACAATACTAATATGTCAAGTGAATGACGTAAAATACTCATTTTTGGGCGAGACCTCACTGAAGGAGATCTGGAATGAGTTGGAATAACTGTATATGGTGAATTTTCTCACCAAAAAATTATTCCTGATGAAGAAATTGTATCAGCTGTGGATGGACAAGGGAAAACATTTGTTGGATCACACCAAAAAATTCAACAAGATCCTAACACAATTATTGGGGCTTGATGTGAAGGTTGGTGGGGAAGACAACAATATTTTTCTTTTTTCATCTCTACCAAGTTAATTTGATGGACTTGTGACTATATTGATCGTGGTTAAGGAAACATTGAATCTGGACAAGTTTATGGCATTGCTTTATGATTCAGTGAAATTATGAAGACCCTTAATGCATTCAGGTGGAAAAATTATGGTGATGTGAGATGATGAATGTGGGAATAGCCGATATCAGAAGTTAAGAGGTAAAGAATGGTGGCCAAAATCAATGGGACATGATGGTTCCAAGATCATGTGTTTTTGGTTCAAGAAAAATGGTCAATATAAAAGTGACTATGGGGAGCGAAAATGGTACGTTTCTGTGAAAGATAAATTTGAAGAGAAGGCTGCGAACATCACATAATTATCGCAGATGATTAAGTCTATGTGACTAAGGGAGATCTCACTCATATGGGAGAGTATAATTGGGAGAAGTGCAGTGTCATTACTTCAAAATATATGGGCACATGAATAAGGAATATAAATTTTTAAGAATGAAGAACGAGCATGATTAAAATCAAAAGGAAGACATATGAGTTTCGGATTCAGGGAGATCAGTGCACATATGTTAAACCAAAGGTGCATTTCATACCTTTCAGTAGGTGTGAGATTTGGTGAGACTTGGTGAGTGGTCAACATGCGATGTTTGAGGAGTTGGGAAGGTGAAAATTTAAGGCACCTGATGGAGTAGTATGAAAACTGGGTGATGTGAAATTTGTTCTGAGGATGAGCTAGCACTTGGTATCATTATATAGGATCGATGCGAATGGTTTCATGATTTATAGAGTAGGTGGAGTGTTGATGTCTCAGGTGGAAATTTTAGTGATTATTAATGTAAAAGAGTCCCAAGGGTTGTATCATTTGATGGAGACTGTAGTCATCTCATGATCGATTGAAGATAGTGGAAGTGCCACATCATCAAGTGTGAGGAAGCACATTTAATTTTTCGATGAATTTTTCATTTCCTACAAGGATAATACAGGTCTTGTTTCTACCATAAATTTTTCATGAGGGGGAGATTTGTGGGGGCCACTCCAAATTTGGGAGTGATTGGCAGATGGATAAATCAGTGGAGGTTTCTGAAGTTGGAAACCAAACCAACTGCAGAGTCATCTTTGGTGTGCAGTAGCTTTCGTGGACTGAAGTAGTCGACCTTGGACGAGAATCAGATGACATGAGGTTTCATCAAGGGTAGATGAACTACGCAACAACCCTTGGAAATTCTGGATTTATTTTCCTCTTTAAAATGTGAATCAATCCCATGACGTGTAATTGGTGTAATCATTGTGTGATCCTCCATCAAGTTGGATATAGAGAAGAGTGAAATAAAAAAGACACCCCCTTTCTTTTATGGGAATAGGTCATCCTACCAAACCACGTTAAAAATTTGTATTTCTCTATTTTCCCCTTATTTGATGTTTTTTGGTTTCCATGCACCTCCTAGTCACCCTTACAAAATATTACGCTTTAAAAAGTCAAAAATAAAACCTTACAAAGAATGAAGATAATGCATGCCTTGTATGTTACAAACAAGAGATCAGAGAGAGTGTGTCACATGATGTAGCAAGAAGACAATAGAATCTTAACTTGGATATGCAACCTATATCGTGTGGAAACATGAACATATTTGGAATCCAACTCATGAAGATATGTGTTGTGATATATGGAAGTAGGAGAAACCTCATGACATGAAGAATTTTTTTTACAATTTTGAGAAGGAATAATTTCGGAACACTTCATGCAATAAAAGATGTCAAGAGACCACATGAATATTACGATTAAAGTATATCATAAGATAAAATTGAATGAAAACCAGTTTTGTAATTATTTATCATGAAATAAAACCACTTAAAACAACTTATTTACTATATTTGAACATAGTTTTGATATTTCTATCTGCTGCAATAGTATTTGGATTACTCATGAGATTAATATTCATAATTATATTCTAATGAAGTTAGTGGAAGTTGTTGTAAAGAATTTGACATAGGATCAAACGATTTATTGGTTAGAAGTATCATTCATAATTTTATGATATTAGAATATTATTTCTTATGATATGAAGTATAATGAGATTGAATTGACACTTCAATAGATTCATATTTATATAGAACTATTCATTATCAACACTAAAAAAATGTTCTGATAAATAGTTACTTTTATGAGTTTGAAAAAGTGGTAATGAAAGAACCTTTTATCAGGTTTATAAAAATATTGGATTAAAGTAACCCGTTATTGGTGTTTTTTTATCTTGGGTAAAGGTACTCCATTATCATTTATTTTCTTAGCACTGATAAAAGTATGTCTTTTTTCAACGCTAAAACAAATGTTTTTTCCATGATAAAAATTTAATTTCATAAA
The DNA here is from genome assembly GCA_963277665.1 of Viscum album. NCBI lineage: Eukaryota > Viridiplantae > Streptophyta > Magnoliopsida > Santalales > Viscaceae > Viscum > Viscum album. The sequence goes on along the minus strand of OY728145.1, from coordinate 1,075,096,300 downwards.
AAAATTTATATATCATTGAAAATAATATATTGATATATAAATATATTTATATTGATAAAAATGTAATATATTTTTCCAAATATGATTTAGATAAGGCGAAGTACACATTTACACTTAATATATAATATATTTAGTGAATATTTTTTATAAAATATTTATAAAATAATATTAATTAATAATTTTATTGTTTTTATTAATTAATAGTCTTTTAATAACAATTGGATGATAGAAAAATTAAATGAATTAATGAATGATCCAAGATAAGTAGAAAATATGGCTTGAACTTCAAACGACAATAACTTTTGATCCGAGAGTCCGTTTGAGATCTATCACATATCAAATAGATTCTTGTGAAGATATATACGCTCTGGTTATCAAGGGCAATCCCCAATCATGTTTTTTGAGGCCAAAATTCTTATAAGACCTCCAAAACTATGTTTTTAGTTGGGGTATCCCATTTTTTAAAAATTGATGGAATTTCATCATTGTTTAAGGGGGCCTTATTGGATTATTTTATGGGGCCTTAATTTATTCTTAGTTATTACATTCATATAGATATTATGGTTTTGAAATTTTATCATTAATCAAAAATTAGTTTTTTTTATAATTAAATACATACACATGTATACATATTTGTATATCTTCAGACACAAAAATGTTATTTTATAAATAAATATGTAAACATATTTACATATATAAATATATTTCTATATGTATAACCGTATATAAATATTAATGATATCCATTTTCTTTAAAATAAGACTGTATGAATATATATATAGCTACCCTATATATATATAATGTAAATATATATATTATGTGTGTATTATCAAATAGATATATATATTTCAATATATTATAATATATTTATATAAATATTAATATATAAGTGGGGGGGGTCCTAGCGCTAAAAAATGGGGGGCGTAGCGGTGTTAAAGGGGCCGAACAATGAAAAAAATTATTTTTTTTCTTTTGTTAGTGCTTTTTTTAGTGATAATAAAAGTAGTCCTTTTAGTGCTTTTTTAGCACTGATAAAAGGAACCCCTTTTAAGGGAACTTAGATTTACAATGATTTTTATAATTGATAAAAGTGATTTCTAGTGCTCTTAACATAGCCTTTTGTAGTTGTGTGAAAAATGAAGGGAGATATGAAGATGTCTCTTACATATTTTTTCAATATTAATTTTTATATTAGAAGAAGGGTTCGAGAATTCAGTTAAGTGTGTGAGTAATTTTGTGTATGAAGTCATGTGGGGAAATATCAATGATTGATTACAACTGAATTCCTACCACCGCCTGTGATAGGTAGTTCAAGAAGGTAATTTAAATATTACAGTTTTGATTTGGAAGAATTAAAATGTTGAAATTAAGGAGTTCATTTTAAAAGGAAATATTCAAATGATTTGATGATATTGATTTATGGAAGATATTTTTGAATTTATATTAATTTTTTTTCAAGTGTTATTTTCAAGTTTATTTCATGATTTATTTGTAAAGGAATTTTTGCAACAACTGTGTTATATACAAGGTGAGATTGAAGGAATTTTCTTTTTAATTATCAAAGAAGAAGGAAGACTCAATGGCTATCTTTATTTTTGTATTATGTATATATATATTTTTCTTTATAGGATAAAAATATAATGTGAAAAGAAGAAGTAAAGTGATAACACACACTGAAATTACGGAATACTACATCATGAATAGAAGTAGAAAATAATTGAGATATTCTATTTGTTTTATTATTCTCTTACTACTATTGTTCCTCCAAATGAAAAAAGTAAATGAGAAATTTTAACCGAGGGCTATGATGTGCCTGTAAGATGATTCACCTCACTCGGTTCTCCCATATCTCTGTCTCTCTTCCCATCCGGGGATGACTGTGGATCCTTCCTCAGTGCCTCTTCTATCTCGTTTGTGGCATATAGATCCCTGTTTGTGGAGGCACCTTACGGGATTCATCATCGGTGATTCTCATTTCCAGCTTGTTCTCTAGCCCTAGCTAATGATCTGAAAAGGGTTTCTATAGGAAGCGACACAGTGTCTAGGTTGTGTCCATTTCTTATACAGATAGCATAGTGGTTGCTTGTTTCAGCATCAACATTGGGTGTCGTGGGAGGTTTGTTGCGGTCTCTATGTGCATAGAGATCTGAAGGTGACAATGGGATGAAGGCTCGCAACGAGATTTACTTCAGGTGTGGTCCGTCGATGGTGATGTTGTGTGGTTTTTTGTTTGATTTAGTTTTCTAAATGTGGATTTTTTGAGGATTTTTTTCCATATCTAGGTGTATGGTGAGATTCCAACTTCAGTGATTAGGGTTTTGATTTTGGTGTTTGGTTGGTGATGCTCTTGTCAATGGAGGTGGCATGCAGTGTAATCTTAGATCCAGTTACGAAGACCAATGATGGATTCTTGGTTAATGGGGATATTGGTTTAGGGTGATGTGTAGTGAACTTTGATGGAGTCATGGTGGAGGAACAAGTTGATTGCAGTGAGGGTTTTTCTCTGGAGGTTTTTTAGCATGTTGGATGGTTTTTGGGAAATCGTATAATGGTTTTCTACTAGTTGAATTTGTGAATCCGTGGAATGGTTGGTCTATTTATTTTTTTTCACTTCAGTTGGTGATCTATGGGTTAATACATATGGTTCTCATCAAGGGTAGAATTTAGAAGAGGCTCAGAGCATGGAGCTTTCAAAGATCATGGCTATCCTGAAATGGATTATTGAGAGGGTATAGTGTTTTCCATCGATACTGTGCCCGTGCATTCATGCACGGGACTGCTAGATGGGTATTGATGTGAAGGTGGAAGCTTGTATTAATTATTTTTATGATGGGGTGGGGACCTTATTTTTATATTTGAATCAGATAGTTTTTGATCATTTGACATTGGACTGGGGGGGGGGGGTTTGAATGCATTTTATGTCTTTGAAGTAGTTTGGGTTCCCCCTTAGGCCTTAAAAGGGGTTTATCTTAATAAAAAAAATTAATTTTTAGTTAGTCAAAAAGGAAATGATAAACAAGGAAACTTTTTTGTTTGTTGAAGAACATTTTCTACTACTTAGGTTCTCATTGAAGATCATTACAATGAAGTATTCATTAATGTTGCACCCTAATGCGTTTTAAAATCTTTTGTGTAAGAATCATTTACTAACAGTTCCATAGGAATCTATGCACTGATGTCGTTCTTCATTTTGATATCTATTATATTTATACTAAGTGTAATATTCTTGTAATCGGGTGTGGGTGAGGTCACCAATAAAGCAATATGAAGCCCTGATGAAATCCTTTTTCTAAGTGTTAATTACTTGTACTTGGTTGTGAGTTCATTAGGAAAAAAATTTGAATAAAATGACCAAGCCAACATTGGTTGTTGGTGGAGTGGACTATAAGATGTTCTTGTAACCCATAACCAATATATAAAAAAATAAGTGTATTACTCAGTACTATATTTTATTTACACAAAATTAATTGACTAAAAGTGAAGAGGAATATTTAATCCAATTTAAAGAGGGTTGTTTAAATTAGTGAAATTAATTGTAGGATTCAATTTACCTCCTCTTGGTCTGTTGTAAATTACTAATCCAGGAAACTATTTGGTATTAGAGAAGTTCACTATATTGGATATTTTTTATTAAATCATTATCATCAAAGTATTTTAATTTCACTCAGAACAAACTATAGAAAAATATTTAACAAGAAAAGAATGATGGTTGATCCTAGAGAAGGTATGTTGATTATTAGAGCTTCTTGTTTTGATGGTGATAATTATGGTTACTAGAAATCAAGAATGGTTATCTACATTAAGAATCAAGGTTTCACTACTATAAATATGGGAATGGGCCCCTTGAAATGGGCAACCACCAAAGGTGGCCGCTATTAGTTACCAATAACGACCGCTAAAAATATTACTTGCAATTTCCCCCATACACAACCCCCCTCAAGAGCCCGTCTCCAAAAAACCGTTCCATCGTGAACCATTAATACCCATCACAAACTAGATCCGCCACCACCACACCCATATCTCCCAGAATCTGATGAGAACTAGATCCACCACCACACACGTAGAGGCCTCCACCCATCACGAACCAGATATTCTTCCCGTCACAAACTAGATCTGGCACCACACCTCGAGTATCTATCCCCATAGACTACCGTCTGCCCACATCACCACCCACTAATCTAACCATCACTTCACACCCTACCAGGGCTTCTCCTATTTCCCATGTTACCTCCCACTCCAATCCATTAACCCTCACCAGAGTCCTGCTATCCCCACTTCTCTGTCACTGCCCATGATCTGGGTGCTTCTGCCGACCATTTTCTATCACTGCCCATGATCTTGGTGCTTCTACCCCTTCTTCTCACCACCTCCCTAGATTCATTACATTATGTTAGGTAAACCTTGTGATTTTTGATTCCCTTGAAATTCCATTTATTTTGATTTTGATAAGAACACCTTGACCCGATGTATTGAATTGGCATCGAAAATAAATAAAAATGGGGAACTTGAAGTTACCTTGTGGTTTATGTAAGGATTATATTGTATTTTTTCCAATGTTGTTTGAGGTATGGATTATCAGGATTCAAAATAAGATACATAATTTCCTAGTCATTACAAGGAATAATACATGAGCTTCTAGTGAACATGATCTCTTCCCCAAAAAATATTATTGGAACTGTGGCCTTGGATTCTCATCTGGCTCTAGCTTCTGCAAAGAACTACCTCATCTAGAACCATGTTTATTATAAATTTTTGTAAGCTTAGTGCTTCTACTTACAAAACTCACCTTATTTTATAGTATATTAATTCCATCTTTCACAAGTGTAAACTCCAAAAACTCAGTGCTCATACTACTCAAACTAAAAGAATGTTTTGAAAGTTTTCAAACACACTATAACTAGAAAAAATCTAAATTTTTATCATTCTTCATCCATTGCATGAAGACCCATGAAATCCTTTGATATACTACTTCAACAAAACCGAAAATTTTTCACTATGAAATATTTATACACACTCTATATATATAAAAACCATAACAAAAATCCTTTTTTTCTCATGTAAATAGTACATAGAGACTTTCCTTCATGCATAACTACTTAGTATCCACTCCATTAGATTATGGTAATCCTCAAGATGCAATAATAGTAGCACTGTCATACCTGATGTGCTAAAAAATAGTGTCCACATCTCCATTTTGGCATACTCTATTGCTTCAAAATTTCTCAATGGCCACTACCTCAGCCTACTATAACTACATTTGTTCACCTTTTACCACATTGAATAATATTATTAAATATTCAACACTCATTCGATCAAAATTATATTTCTATTAAAAATATTTTTTATGTTCACATGTCTCATAGGAAACAAAAATTTTAACTCTATAGTAGAGTAAAACTCATTTTAATACTTTATATGGGTTAGGAAAGGTGGAAATACTATGAATATAAACACACCTGCACCCATGGAAAGTCAAACCTATGACCTAATAGATGCCTAGTCAATGATACAAACTTCTAATAATGATTAAAATGATAATAATATTATTTATCAAAATTGATAATGGATATATTCAAAACACATTTTGATTATTATAATATTATTGAAAAAATTAAATATTTTTGTGAAAATGATGATAAATATTTTTAAGTCATTTTAATTTTAATGATGATTCTGATGGCGGTGATAAATATTAATATTTATCATGTATTATGATTAATAAACTTAAAACCCATTTCAAAACTCATTTTAATGATAATTATTATTATGAATATAATAAATATTATATTTTATTTAGTTTTTAATTTTATATTTTATATTTTCAATAAATTTATTTTTATCATTATAATATTTATTAAGATATGATTCATTATCCTAATATTTATTACTATATTCTAATGTAAAAAATATAATTTTATTGGATATTTTACAAATCATATACCTTTTTAAACTTTAAGACAGTTAAATAAATTAATTTTCTATATGAACTAACCCAATATTTTATTCTTCATTATTCATGACATATAACCTTCTACATATTCTATCATATACTTCATTATTTTTCCCCAACAACAAAATGGAATTCTATTGAACAACATCTAGAAATGCAATTTAAAATATAAAATGTGTATTAAAAAAATTTTGTTTTAAATCAAAATTATATAACTCAATATAGTAAATTTTATTTTTTAATACACATACATATAAATGAATGTCGAAAAATATAATTTTAAATAATCTAGTATTTTGACAACTAAATTTATAAAACAGGCATTAGTCATATATTATTATATATTTATAATTGTTTTTTTCAATTTTTAATTTTTTTATCATCCATTTCTTTATAAGTGATTATATACAAAATATTTAGTAATGTACAAAAGAATATATTAAAAAATAATAGGTATAAAAAATTAAATTTAACATATAATGTGATGATGGTTTCATTTGTGAATTTTTTTATTGTTTTGGATGAGTATGAATTTATGTATATGTAATACCCCAAGCTTCCACAGAACATTTCCCTCTGAATAATGCAATAGCTTGCACTGTACGCAACTTCGAGTTCTAACACACCACGAACAATCAAACTAGCCATTATGAATAGTAATACCCACTTATTAAAATATTATAAATTTTATTTTTCAAAATGGGCTTCATTTTTGGATTCAGAATATCAAAATTAACTTTGGGTAAATTTTTGGAATTTTTCTGGAAACTTTCAATTTTTTATGAAAGTGGAAAACACTGCGTTATTTTTAAAAACTGACTTCTTATTTAAATAATTATTAATTTTATTTAACTTTATTTTAAGTCAAAAAAGACACATAATACCTATATTAGTTTAATGTAATTCAATGGAGTCATTTTAAAATAAAATTAGGTCTATAAAATTTTAATGAACTTTTTACCGTCTTTTACCCACTTTCTAGGAACATTTGAAAATTTTCATAAAAAGTTATTTTACCACTTCTGTGAATTGAATTTTAAAAATCCAAGAGACATGATTGATATCAGTAAGTAAAATGTGGTTCAATAATATGAAAATAATTTTTTCTGATTAGTAACTTTTGACATTTATTTACCACGGTGACAAGTAAATAGGGAAATTAAAGGTAAAAATGATATTATTATTACCCTAACACATGTCCTAATTCTATTGGATAAGTGTATTTCGACGTAAATAAACCTTAGGAATAAAATATTATCCTTTGGGTCCACTTGTATAAGATTAGAACATTTATTATTATTTAATTTAAAGTAGAGTTAAAAGTGTTAAATTTATGTTTTCATAACTAAAACATTTTTAATTTAAAGTTATACAAAATATAAATTATACTATAAATATTAATTAGAAAAATAAAAAGATTTAATACGTAATGGTATTTTATTTAAAATTTCTACACAATGAATAATTAAATTTATTTTAGACACAATGCTGATCTAATAATTGCCTTATTAATGAAAGATTAAAATAATTGATATTATAAATATCAAAATAAATATAAATTGATAATTTTGATAAATTAAAAGAATTTTATAGATTAATATTACATTTTATGTTTGATTCAATTAATTTTTTTCTAAGTAATCATGCTATTATGACTTTCACAAAAACAAAATACCAAATAGTGTGAAAATTGACATAAATGAGTTTTTAAAACAAATATTATATTATTAATTGATATAACATTATTAAAAATATAAGGATTGTCCAAAGGAATTATATAAGGTTATATATATCAATAATTAACCACTTGGGGTTCTCTTGGCTTTTTATAGTATGTTTATTAACAATTTATTGTAATAATACAATAAGACATTGTGAAAGTTAAACTATTTAACTAAAAGTTAAATCTAAATGATAAGGTTAATATGGTGACCTAAACCTATATAAAACCTATTGGTTGGGAGTTTTTCAACCCATAAACACCTTAGCCTCTAAATAAATCGTTTTGGAGCCATTAGAAAACGAAAATTATTTTATTATAAAATAATATTTCAAGATTTTCCTAAAATGACCATCACATCTCTTATAAAAGGGTACTTTCCCATCTCTTGATTTCACACCTCCAAATCCATTTGGCTCGGCAAAACCCTACTAAAATATCCTCGAAAATTTCCTCACATAATCCAGAGGCGTTAATTTGATCATAAAGACAACCTCAGGAGCCCTTTTGTTCAAATCAAAAGGAAGAACCCGAAGAATAGGTAATAATTTCATCACCTCTTTCAAAATTGTTTTCTTCTTTCACTTCCTCTTTCTTTTTTGTTTCCATAAAAAAATGATAACTTCAGTACCTTCAACATACTATGATTTTACTTTAAATATTGTAAAACAATATTCATTATTCTATCTATCCTATGAATGAAAAAGTCACCACACGTGTGTATGTACGGCTTACCGTCTCCATGTCGTAGTGTAGTTTATTACTCAACACTTTAATATTTGTATGGGTATAATAATGGGTATAATTGATGTAAATAATAAATATAACTTGTTAATTATTCATTATATATTATATACCATCCAATTATATAATATTTTACCATCAAAATAATGATATTGTCGCTCGTGCGTATGTATGGATTACTGTCTCCACGACGCGATGAGATGTCATTATCCATCATAACCATTCAAGACTAACATTGATTTTTTAATTAAAAATAATGTTTAAAGACATAATATTATTATTAATATGAATAATATACATTCTATCCATAATAAACATGACTTACGTAACAAATCATATAATGAAAAATGAATCAGTTAACACCTGAAACAATGATACTTCTGATATATCATTAATAAAGAAATATTAGAAGATCATATATGATATCATATTTATGTATACAGTTCTTGTATAATTTAATAACAATGATTTAACTATTATATAGGAGGTTTAATTTAGTACCCCCGGTTTGAGTTTTGTGGCCTTTGTTTATGCATTTTTATGTGTTTAAAGTGCATGGGATGAGTTGGGAAGAGGTTGGGAGAGTTTGGAATGGTTTTGAATGAGTTTGGAGGCTTTTCTTATAGAGCAATGTTTGAGAATAGATAGTGGAAACCGTGTGAATTATCTAGGAAACCATGAAGGGGGAGACAATAGTCTTCACACGGCCTGCTCACGGTTTTCCAAATAGTGCGAGGAAACCGTGAGGACCCTTGCTCTCGAGGCCATAGCGTGCGCACAGTTAGTGCACAGTTTTCCAAACCGTGCGGACTAACCCTGCGCCCACTTAAAATTAGGGTCTTAAAACCCGAGTTCACTCAGGATTTCCTCATTCCTCTCCAAACATTCTCCCGCTCGATCCTCATTCAGGATTTCGGGTTTTCAGGGGTTGTGGGTGGTGTCCCACACGTTTTGGAAGAAAATCGAAGTGGTTTCAAGGTGATTTGAAGGTGGTTTCTCCTGGGTAAGTCTCTCCTCTTGGTTCCTTTGTGTTTCCTCTATATATACATCTCTATATCTCTCAATTTTCTAGATCTACACCCGTTGTGTATAGATCTAGGGTTTTTGTTGCCTTGAATTTTTATTTTAAGGTTTTTGATGGTTAGGAAAGGGTATCTAGAGATGTTTCGGTGGTGCGTTTACTGGATTTGAGGTGCAGTTGCTTGTGTGTCGATTTCTCGAGAACCCTAAAGGTAGGTGGCTTCTCTCTCGACTCCACTTGTTTAACACTAGTAGTTCTTTGGTACAATTAATTTGTTGTGATGAAAAACTAAATGTGATTTTATTGCGAAATTGGTTCAAAATCCCTTGGGTGATGTTTTGGGGATTTTTGGGAACAAGGGGTTTTATGGGGAAAGGATCTTGTTGTGGATTTTCAAATAGAGATTTTAAAATGGGTTGTTGAGATTGATTTGGGAAAATGGTTTTCAATAAAGATTTTATTATTATTGAAATGTGGTTTGGCATGGAAAATAGTTTTCAATAAATAGATGAGTTATTGAAGTGGATTGGTATGTGATGGAGTTAGTTGATAGCATGTTGTTGTGACATTGGTGGGTTATATTCTTGGTTGTGATTTGTTGAAATGTTGTGTGGAATTGGGTGGGAAGTCTCACTATAAAATGTGATGGATAGTGGTCCGAAGAACAACCATTTGGGTAGCGGTCGGGATGTACCGCTAGATGTGAATGGGTGAACAGGTTGGGCGGAAGTACCACCATTGGGTTATGGTTAGGAAGTACTACTAGTTGTGAATGGGTGAACAGGTTGGGCGGAAGTCCCACTGTTTTGGTTGTTTTGGTGTGAATGGGTGAATGGGTTGGGCAGAAGTCCCACTGTTTGGTTGTTTGTTGTGCATTTATTTTCCTTTTTAAAAATTGTTGTGCTAGTGTGTAAATGATGAAATGGCTTGTGGAATGTTTGGTTGGATTTCCATTGGTGTCTTGGTTTGGGTGTGACGGCTTGGTAAGGGTGTATTTGGCTTATGGAAATGACTACACATGTAATTATTTTATATAGACTGTTTTATATAAATGTGCTAACAGTTTTATCCTAGTGGCATGTGTAGGGATGTTATTTGGGGAAAACCTACCAAGTTTTAGTACTCACCCCATTCTTTGGCACTTTGGTGTCTTTGCAGATGTCGTGTACCATGACATGGTTAAAGGTAAGGCATATCCCACCTTCAGTGGTTTATTGTGATGTCTTGGTGGAGCATGGAGCATGGAGCTTGGTGTGGAGCTGTGGTGGTGTCATGGCTCATGGTGTTTGTTGTTTGGTTTCCACTTGTACTTTGATGTTGAGTAGACGTGTCAGGTTGTATTTTTTTGGGTTTTATTGTGGCATAACATGTTTGCCTTTTGGGAATGCATGTTGGGTGTTTTATTGACATGCATTATATAGTGGTGGTTAATGGATGGTTGGGTTGGTTTTTTCTTAAGGGAAAATCGTTCCCCAACTTGATCTTGAAGCCCTCGACATTTATTGCCATCCATTGGAATCTTGGGAACGTCACTTAAGTCCATGAATCCCTCACTGCCTCCTCAAGCCAATGAGGTAGGGGCGGGATGTTACAAGTGTTATCCGTTTGTTTGGTCCTTATCTTTTGAGTGAGAGCCATTGTTCTGTCGCTTTGGTGCCTTGGTTTTAGAGCTGACATTCGTTGTGGTATATTCCTTGAGTATGGATTGTAGCAAGTTATAGGAATGTCAGAACATGGAATGTATAGCATAAAAAGATGCAGCTAACCCTTTTATGCTGAAATTCATGTTACCAGGGAGTTGGGTACATACGTGTTTTGGAGACACTTATAGGCATTGGATATCTCATTGTCGTGGGTGTAGCCAATGAGAGGAGCATGGAATGCATGTTATAAATGACTTACCTCTTGGATGTATATTTCATTGGGGTATAATGATTTTTGGGATGAATTGAAAAATGGTTTTGCAAATGTGTTAAACTTTAATCTGAATAAATTTGATATTTTCAAAATGGTTCGGTTTTAAAAAATGGTGAAACATGGGAAATGTGAACTTATAGAAGGCATTGTTGTGATAGTGTTGTGTAATGCGATTTTAAATGGGAATTACTGAGGTCTACAGAAGTGAGACTCATTGGTGTTTTTTTTCTATTTATAGAAATGGAACCGGGTAGGCGTCGTAGAGACCAACCAGATGTGGCTGATGAGAATGTTGTTGCACCTGAGCCCCAGGTGAAACAATAGTTACTGCCGAGTATAGTGAAAGCTTTCCAAGCTGTGGAAAGTGGAAATAAAATGGATGAACCAAGGCATCTGGATCATGCGGTTCAGTTTCAAAATCAGAATCCACCCATCTTTAGGGTTGATTCAGAGCCGGAGAGGGCAAAAACATGGTTGAATAAAATGAACAATATTTTCGAGTTCTTGGGAACACCGATAGAGTTATAAGTTATGTTGGCCACGTATATGTTGGAAAATATTGCCCTTCAGTGGTAGGAGTTGGTAGTCCAAGTGGGGACGGACTAGGGTGTGATATGGGAAGGCCTTGAAGAATTGTTTAATAAAAAATTCTACGCACATATGTTCAGAATTCAGCATACGGATGATTTATTCAGTTTGAAGCAAGAGTTTATGTCTGTGACGGAGTATGCAGCTATGTTTATGAACATAGTGAGGTTTTCACCCGAGGTGGTGGGTAGCATGTCATTAAATGCAAGGATCATTAAAGCGGGGTTAAGTTAAGAAATCTATTCAAAGATAGTAGTACTGTGTATAGATGATTACACAGAGATGGTGAATAGAGCCTCAGTGGCTGAGCATGATCTATTGGGTGCCCCAGGCAGAGGAAGCATGGTGGTACCCATTAGGAATAGTGGGAACTCTAACGCTGGGTTCAAGCGAAGGAGGGACACATATTCCCAGGGTGGGAGTATGGAACATAATCCGACGGCAGGATCGATAAATCTTCCTCCATAGCCCCAGAGAAAGACGGAATGTTTTCAGTGTGGTTCTATGAGCCACATCAAGCGAGATTGTATGGAACAACCTTTAGCATGTCATAATTGTAAGAAGATGGGGCATCTATAGCGTTATTGTCGGAATGCCCCATGATCAGGTGCTCGTGATACTCCTCAAGGATCGCAGACGTCGTATGCTTCGACGAGACGGGGACATCATCACACCATTCATCAGCAGAGTAAAGTTGGTCATGGTGATTCTCGGAATACCACGATGCCTCAGCAAAGCAATAAAGTGTAGAGTGTGGAAAAAAAAGCGTTGTTCGGAACATAGTAGGTTATGGTGGATGATAATTCGGGACCATCCACCATGTGAGGTACTATTCTTTTAAATTTTACCTTGATGCAAGTGTTGTTTGATACAGGTGGTTCACACTCTTTTATTACTGCACGTGTGGTTTAGTTGTTATGTTTAACGGTAGAAATGACGCCTTATGTTTTAAAACTTCAAACTCCTCTGGGTCGAAGAGAGTGTCAAGACTTATTGTGTAGCGCATGTAATATTTTTGTGGGCGAGGTTGAGATAACCTGGAATTTGTCAGTGCTTGAGATGGATGGGTATGATATAATCCTAGGAATGGATTGGCTGGTAGAGTTTAAGGCCCACATCGACTATGATGTGTGAACAATGGATTTTACAACACAAGATGGTGTTAGACATCTCTTTAGAGGTGAGAGGCATGATAGGCAGGGTGCAACATGTTTTTTGGCATCAGCATTGGGCTCGTTATCATATCAGTTGGTGGTATTGTCATTGGAATTGGTAATGGGTGTTGAGTAGAGTGTTCTTCCGTTAGTAGTGTATCATTTCATGGATGTTTTTCTTAAATAATTCTCTAGGTATCCTCCTATAATAGAAGTGGAGTTTACGATTGATCTTCTTCTGGGGACCAGTCCTATCTCACTTCCATCTTATCAGATGGCCTCTACTGAATTGCGGGAATTGAAAGTCCAGTCAGAAGAGTTAGAAAAAAAAGGTTTTATTCAGCCTAGAACGTCTCTGTGGGCAGCACCGATGTTGTTTGTGAAAAAGGTGGATGGAACTTTGAGGCTATATGATGATTATCAAAGACTTAACCAAGTTACAATAAAGAACAGATACCCACTTCCACGAATTGATGATTTGTTTGACCAGTTGAGGGAAGCCCAATGGTTCTCCAAGATTGACCTGTGATCAGGATATCATCAATTTTTGGTGATGAAGAACGTTATTCCTAAAACATATTTTAGAAGTGGATATGGACATTATGAATATGTGGTTATGCCCTATGGTCTAAAGAATACGACAGCGGTGTTGATTTTACTGATGAATCGAATATTTCAGAGATGTATAGATTCATTTGTGGTGGTGTTTGTAGATGATATTCTGGTGTATTGAAAGACAAGGGTGGATCATGAGTAGCACTTGGAGACAATTCTAGGGTTCTTAAGGGATCATCGGTTTTATATCAAATTGTAAAAGTGTGACTTTTGGATATAGCAAGTTCATTTTCTTGGCCATGTGATTTCTGAAAGGGGTGTTTCTATTGATCCAGAAAAGATAGGGGCTATTATCTCATGGGAACCACCAAAGAATGTGTTTGAGATATGGATTTTCCTTATTCTAGATGGAGATTGTCAGCATTTTGTTCGTGATTTTTCACATTTGGCTTCACCGATGACAATTTTGACAAGAAAGAATGTTCCATTCCAGTGGAATGAACAGTTTCAACATTGTTTCAAAGAGCTAAAGGGTCACCTTACATAAGAACCAATCATGGTTTTTCTAGAACTAGGAAAAGTGTACGTGGTGTATTGCGATGCATCAAGATCAGGGTTGGGGTGCGTTCTCATGCAAGGAAATCATTTAGTTTCGTATGGCTCATGGTAGTAGAGGGTGCATGAGAAGAACAACCCAACTCATGATTTGGAGTAGGTAGCAGCGGTTCATGCATTGAAAGTTAGGCATCATTATCTCTTCGGTGAGAAATTCACGTTATATATAGATCATAAGACCTTGAATCACATTTTCTCACAAAGGGATTTGAATTTGAGGCAAATGAGATGGATGGAATATCTCCAGATGTTTGATTTTGACTTGATGTACACACCGGGTAAGGGAAATTTGGTGGTGGATGCATTAAGTAGAAAATAATTTTCTCAGGTGGTGAAACAAGCATCAGGCCAGTGGGAGTTGATGTTGGTTATAGATGACATGCGGTTGGAATGTGAAGACCAGGGCAATAGAGCAGTCTTCTTTTCGTTTTTTGATTCCTGACTTGGTTGTCCTGGCTAAAGGGGCACAGATATCTGATTCTAAGTTTGTGTCCCTGAGGTCGAGACTCAATGGTGCGGAGACCATTGAGGGTTGGAAACTGAATTGAGATTCAGTTTTGTGTTTTCGGAATCAAATGGTTGTACCAGTTTCTTGTCAAGAGGATCTTCTCAGGACATATCATTATTCTAGGTGGGCTCTTCACCCTAGAATTCAGAAAATGTATAATGCATTGAATGAACAGTTCTGGTGGGCTGGTATGAAAAGAAGTGTGGCTGAGTTTGTTTCGAGATGCTTGACTTTTCAGTAGGTCAAGGTAGAGCATCAGAGGCCATCATGAATGTTGTAGTATTTACCAATACCTGTCTGGAAGTGGCAGAAAATAGCGATGGATTTTGTCACAGGTCTCCCAAGAATGGTCAAAAAGCAAGATTCCATTAGAGAGATAGTGGATAGGCTAATGAAGTCAGCCCATTTCATCCCAATTCGTGAATCTCATATGGGGGAGGACCTATCCAAATTCTATATCTGGGAGGTGGTAAAGAGGATTGGTGTTCCGGTTTCAATTGTATCCGATAGAGACCCGAGGTTTACATCTTGTTTCTAGAAATCCTTACAGCAAGCCCTTGGAACTATGATGACAATGACTACAACATATCACCCTCTGAAGGATGATCAATTAGAGAGAATGATACAAACTTTGGAGGATATTTTTCGGGCTTGTGTAATAGATATTAGTGGCTCGTGGGGGAGCACTTGTCGTTGGTTGAGTTATCGTACAAAAACAGTTTTCAGAAATCCATACATATGGCTCCGTTTGAAGTGTTGTATGGGAAACCATGTTGTTCTCTACTATGTTGGGTGGAAACTGGTGATTCCTCGATGGTTGTACTAAGGCTTGTCCAGGAGACTATGAAGAAGATCAAGTTGATCAGGAAGAGAATGGAGATGACTCAGAGTCCCCAGAAATCGTATGCGGATCATCATCGACGGTTGTTGTCATTTGACGTGAGTGAGCATGTTTTCTTGAGGATCGCTCCTAGATTGGGACATCGCCAGTTTGGGAAGAAAGGAATGTTATCTCTAAGGTATATTGGAACTTTTGAGATTCTTGAGCAGGTTGGTGTGGTGGCTTGTCATTTGGATTTTCCACCTAGGTTCAGTGCGGTGCACAATGTGTTTCATGTGTCGCAGTTGAAAAAGTATGAGCGGGATCGTGACCATGTAATTCGATGGGATCATGTCGAGATAGAATAGGATGCTTCATTAGTGCACGTGCCAGTACAGGTTGTGGATAGGCAAGATAAAGTCTTTCATGGTAAAAGCATCAGTTTTGTTCATGTTTTGTGGAAACAAGGCCAGATGAAAGAGTATACTTGGGAGCGGGAGAAAGAGATGGTCGAGCTATGGCCCGAGCTCTTTCTGCAAAGGGTGGGTTCACTACTTTCTGGGGACAGAAATTCCAATGGTGGGGAAAATTTAGTACCCCCAGTTTGAGGTATGAGGCCTTTGGTTATGCATTTTTATGTGTTTAATGTGCATGGGATGAGTTGGGAAGAGGTTGGGAGAGTTTGGAATGGTTTTGAATGAGTTTGGAGGCTTTTCATAGGGAGCACAATTTGAGCATGGTTAGTGGAAACCGTGCAGATTCTCTAGGAAACTGTGCAGAGGGAGACAATAGGTTTCACATGGCCAGCACACAGTTTTCCAAATCGTGCGAGGAAACCATGCTGACCCTAGCTCATGAGGTAGTAGCGTGCGCACGGTTAGCGCACGGTTTTCCACCCCGTGCAGACTAACTGTGCGGCCACTTAAAAGTAGGGTTTTAAAACCTGGGTTCACTTGGGCTTGACTCATTCCTCTCTAAACATTCCCCCACTCAAGCCTTACTCAGGTTTCGGGTTCTCAGGGGGTTTGGGTGATCTCCCACGCATTTTGGAAGCCAATCAGAGAGTTTTCGAGGTGATTTGAAGGTGGTTTGTCTCGGGTAAGTCTCTCCTCTTTGTTCCTCTATGTTTTCCTCTAGATATACATCTCCTTATCTCTCGTTTTTCTAGATCTACACCCGTTGTTGGTAGATCTATGGGTTTTGTTGCCTTGGATGTTAATTTTAAGGCCTATGATGGTTAGGTAAGGGGATCTAGAGAGGTTTCGGTGGTGCGTTCTCCGTATTTGAGGTGTGGTTGCTTGTGGGTTGATTTCTTGGGAACCCTAAAGGTGGGTAGCTTCTCTCTCAACTCCACATGGTTAGAACTAGTGGTTCTTTGATACAATTAATTTTTTGGGCTGAAAAATTAATTGTGATTTGTTGTGGAAAATTGGTTGTCAATCCCTTGGGTGATGTTTTGGGGATTTTTGGGAAAAAGGGGTTTTATGGTTAAAGGATCTTGCTGTGGATTTTAAAATAGAGATTTTAAAATGGTTTGTTGAGATTGATTTGGGAGAATGGTTTATGGAAAATGATTTTCAATAAAGATGTTGTTTTTATTGAAATGTCGTTTGGCATGGAAAATGGTTTTCAATAAATGGATGATTTATTTAAGTGGATTGGTATGCGATGGAATTGGTTGATTTCATGTTGTTGTGACATTGGTGGGTTATATGCTTGGTTGTGATCGGTTTAAATGTTGTGTGGAAGTGGGGGGGAAGTCTCAGTATAAAAGGTGATGGATAGTGGTCGGAAGAACCACCATGTGGGTAGTGGTCGGGATGTACTGCTAGTTGTGAATGGGTGAACGGGTTGGCCAGAAGTCCTACCCTTTTGGTAGTTTTGGTGTGAATGGGTGAACGGGTTCGGCATAAGTCCCACTGTTTGGTTGTTTTTTGTGCATTGCTTTGCCAGTTGGAAATTTTTGCGCTAGTGTGTAAATGATGAAATGGATTATGAAATGTTTGGTTGTCTTTCCCTTGGTTTATTGGTTTGGGTGTGATGGCTCGGTAAGGGTGTGTTTGGATTAAATAAAATGAATGCACTTGTGATTATTTTATATAAACTGTTTTATACCAACGTGCTAATGGTTTTATCCTAGTGGCATGTGTAGGGAAGTCATTTGGGGAAACCTACTGAGTTTTAGTACTCACCCCCTGCTTTGGAACTTTGGTGTCTTTGTAAATGCCGTGTACCGTGACGTGGGAAAAGGTAAGGCATCTGCCACCTTTAGTGGTGTATTGTGATGTCTTGGTGGATTATGGAGCTCAAAGCATGGTGTGGAGCTGTGGTGGTGTCATTGCTCATGGTGTATGTTGTTTGGTTTCCGCTTGTACTCCGATGTGAATTAGATATGTATGGTTATATTTATTTGGGTTTTATTGTGGAATAACTTGGTTTCCTTTTGGGAATTCATGATGGGTGTTTTATTGACATGCATCATATAGTGGTGGTAATGGATGGTTCGGTCGGTTTTGTCTTAAGGGAAAATCATTCCCCAACTTGATCTTGAAGCCCTCGACATTTATTTCCAGCCTTTGGCATCTTGGGAACGTCGCTCAAGGCCAAGTAGCCCTCACCGCCTCCTCAAGCCAATGAGGTAGGGGCAGAGTGTCACATTATCGTACCCTCAACCAAGGAAAATTACAAGGTAAGGGTTAATTTCACAATCACTTTATTATCCAATATTGTTTATATGTGAGGATCTACTGGGACCTCTTTATCATCCACATCCGTGCTTCTTAAAAATGTATTTCAAAATATTTTTAATATTTACTAGATTATGGGTTAACGTCATTATACCCTTGTTTGAATTTTTATAAAATGGGTTGAAAGGAATCTTTCCATAGTTTTCCAAACAATGTATTTTATGACCTTTTCGAAAAATTAAGGCAAGAATGTTTGTTAACTTATACAGCATGTGCATATATTTTCCACTGTTATAACACCATCGAAGCTTCCCTTACATGCTTATAATAATTTTTTCAAAATAATTTATTTCTTTTATAATAATGTTACTTTTAAATGATTTCAAAATAGAAAGTGATATTTCTCTCAAATAGTTTTGATTTCATCCATGTCAACATCATTTGTTAGATTTTAAACTTGTTTGATGTTGATTTATTATGATACAATATTCCATATTGTATTGAAGGTTTTGAGATATGTTTTACTATTGATGTGTTATTTTTATACCATTCATGGTTTATAGTTGAATTATTTACATTTCGTATGCTAGTTTAATGCGAATTTTTATGTTCTGTTTCAACATTTTCATATGAGGAATGCAGTGGACTTAAAAAGTGACGGGTGGGGCCCGCTATAGCCGCTCGATCATCGGTAGGTCTCATGAGACAAATTAGTTTCTTGAAACAAGGCCATGACAAAAACATTATTTGTTGTCTTGGCATGAGGCCTTGACTATGTGGTAATGATGTCGGGCATTAGGCATTCCCTCATTATGAAATTAATTATTACATGTGATTATTCGACTAGTAGAATATCCTTGTGGATAAGTAAATAGAATTATTTTGATTTATATTTTCTATATTATGCTTAAGTTTAAGTTGATAAATGCTTTTGTTTTAGTCTAATACATTGCCTTAAATGTTTATTCTTATTTATGAATGTTTCTTCTATATTGTTATCCTTACTGAGGATATGAGCTCACCCCATTCATATGTTTTATTTTTCCGAGGATGTGAAGAAGTAAATTGTGATTGAACTGCAGGATAGGATAAAGGATATACGTGTGTTCACAGGAGACACAATGTTGTTGTTTTTTTGAGTCTTACAAGAAAATGCATCCATGTCTAGATACGTGCAGGTAGAGGCGGATCTGGTATAGATGTACTTAGGGGTAAGACCCAAAAACAACGCATTGAGCTAGACTTGAACGGGAACTGGTGCATGACAACAGGCCTTGCTGCACTCTTGGTCACGACACTCTCGTGGGATATTCTTAGGATAATTCAGATTTTCTTTACAAACCATTATGAAGGATTTATGAGTATATACTTCCTCAAATACTTTTTTTATGATTATGGATTATATACATAAGCTATTAAATTTATGTTAAGGGTTTTACAAGTTTGGAATTATGTATTGCGATTCATAAATTCATATAGTGTATGCCATTGTTTAGAAATGGAACCTAGTGGAAGGAATGGAAACCGTATCAATATTCGTAATCCATGTAGGGACTTTAATTCAACTCAAGATAATTATAGTGGAGCTGGTGAAGCAACTGTTGCTGATCACCTTATCACCATACTGGGACAACTCACTCAGGTTATGAATAATAACCTTACCCATATGAATCACCTTGATCCACAATGTGGGGGATCAATGTTAGAATGCTTTATAAGGCATAAACCACCAACATTCAATGGGACTACAAATCCATGTGTAGCTGAGCAATGGATAAGTTCCTTAGAGAAAATATTTCATGCTTTGGGGAGTAGCGAAATGGAAAAAATTTTCATGTAAGTTTATCGCCTCATAGGAGATGTAGATAAATGGTGGTCATTAAATAAAAACAAAAATAATGATGATAAAGTTTTAAATATATAACAGAGGTTGTTTAAAGATCTTTTCTTAGAAAAATACTTTCCTTGTGATCATCGAGAGGATATGGAAAGACAATTTTTGAGTCTGAGGAAAATGGAGGATGATAATGTCGCAAAATATGAGGCTAACTTTAAAAGGTTATCAAGGCATGCATTAGATTATATACATAACCTAAGGAGTAAGATTGATCCATTATTTGATGGGTTAAAACAATTTCTCCATTGAGCATTAGTCTCACAATCCTTCTCATCGAACAAAGATATTGTCTCATGTGATATCAAGATAGAAAAGGAATTCTATAAGTCTTACAACTTCAAAGAAAAGAAAGAGAAGAAGAGATCTTCTGAACACTTTGGAAATAGAAATAAGGGGAGGAATGGAAAATTTGAATTTCCATCATGCAGTAAATGTGGGAAGAAACACCCAGATACTTGCCCGAAGGGAATGTGAGTCTGTTACAAGTTTGCTGAAAAGGCCACCAAGATTGTGGTTTCAAGGGAAAGAAAGCGGTTGTCAGTGTTGAATGCTACAATTGTAGAGATATTGGACATTATAAAAATAAATGTCCAAATAGTCAGGGAAATTTACCTTAGAAATGGATATGGGGGAAAGGCCAAGCTTATGAGATCACTACTACTGAGGTTGAAGCTCTGAATGACATTGTCAAAGGTAATTTAATGGTTTCCTCAAATTTATCCAATTCTTTATTTGATTCTAGATCATCACAATGTTTCATATCTTCCTAGTTTTCTAAGAAAATTAGATATTTCCAATTTTATTTAACAAGGGATTTTTCTGTCCAAACACCTTAGGGAAGTATCATTGCAACAAAGTATTGTCAATTAGTTCCCATTAAGGAATATAAATGTTATTTATCTACTGATCTCATCATCATAACCATGATTGAATTTGATATAATCCTTAGTATGTATTTTATTTTTTACCATGATGCACAAATTTATTGTAAGAAGAAGGAGGTTACAATTTTCGATGATGATAAGGAGTACCTTATATTTAGAGAAGAAATGTCACCATATGATTCTTATCTAGATCCACCCCAATAGCTCTATTAAATTTCATTATTGGGGAGGATGAGAATAAAATAATTTTGGGAGAGGAAAGGAATGTAAAATAGAGGATGTACCTATTGTGTAGGAATATTTTGATGTATTTAAAGGGGATTTACCTAGACATCCTCCAGAATGAGAAATTGAGTTTTCCACTGACTTAATTCCAAGTTCAAGGACCTTATCAATGACCCCTTATAGAATGGACATTGTGGAATTAGTGGAACTAAAAAACAACTATATCAATTGAGGGATAAAGGATTTATTAGCCCTAGTGTTTCTCCATGCGAAGCACCTATCTAGTTTGTTAAGAAGAAAGATGAATCTATGAGGCTGTGCATTGACTACAAGGAGATCAATGCTATAACAATAAAGAACAGGTATCCCCTACCTCACATTGATGATTTATTTGATCATCTTCTTGTTTCTCAATATTTTTCAATGATTGACCTTTGATCTGGATACCATAAGTTGTGCGTGAAAAATGAAGACATTATGAAGACAACATTTCGAACCAGGTATGGGAATTATGAGTTTATAGTAATTCTTTTTGGGATGACTATTCCACCCTCTGTTTTCATGAATCTAATGAACATAGTTTTGAAGGAATATCATGATGAAATTTTAGTGATGTTTATTGATAATATCTTGTTATACTCCAAAAGTTATGAAGATCATGAAAATCACTTGCGTATTATTCTAAAGAATCTTAGAATAAACGAATTATATGGTATGTTTAGCAAGTGTGAATTCTGTATTCAATAGATTTCTTTTCTTGGCCATATTTTTTGTAAGTATGGAATATCTATTGATACTACAAAGACTAAGTCAATCCAAGAATGGCCAAAACCGAAAATTATAACTGAGGTTCACATTTTTATTTGTTTAGCAGGATATTATCAGTGCTTCGTCCAGAATGTTTCCCAACTGGCTAACCCATTAACCAAGCTCACACGTAAAGGGGTTGAATTTGTTTGGACAAAAGAGTGTGAAGAATGTTTTGAAGAATTTAAGTATAGATCAGTCAATGCTCCTATATTGAATCTACCATCGGTGAATGATGGGTTTATTATTTATAGTGATGCATCAATGAAAGGAATTGGTTGTGTCCTTATGCAGAATGATAGTGTTATTTTTTATGCACCACGACACATAAAAATTCATGAATAAAACTATATGAATCATGATATTGAGTTAGTAGCTGTAATATTTGCTTTGAAGATATGAAGACACTTTATCTATGGTTAAAATTTGAGTTTTATACCGATCACAAGAGTTTGAAGTATATTTTCTCACAAAAATAACTCAACATGAGGCAAATATGATGGCTTGAAATACTCAAGAATTATGATAGCACAATTCACTACCACCCAGGGAAGGAAAATAAGGTGGCAGATGTTTTGAGAAGAAAGGATCATGGAGTTCTGAACAAGATGAGAGTTGAAAGGGATCCTATGTTCATGGATCTAGTAAAGATGGATATGGGAATAACCATGGAAGGTGAAACATCAATACTTTTTCAAATGGTTTCTAAAACATATTTACTAAAAATGATAAAAAGTTCTTAGACTAATGATGAGGAGTTTCAAAAGAAAATTAAAGCTCTGAACAATGGGAGATTGATTGACTTCATATATGAAGATGGGATTTTGAAATTCAGGAAGAGAATTTGTATTCCTAACATACCTGATCTGAAATGGGAATTGTTGGATGATGCTCATAGCTCCAATTTCTATATACACCATGGTAGCGATAAGACATAAATATATTTTAAGGAAATTTTTTTTGGGACAACATGAAGAGGTATATTGCTGATTATGTGTCAAGATGTACGATTTGTCAATAGGTGAAGGTTGGAAGACAACATCCTAGAGAAGTCATGCAACCTCTTCCAATACCTGAGTTGAAATGGGATGATATTATAATGGAATTTTTCATGGGGCTACCAACGGCTCCTAGAAGGAATGATGTAATATGGGTCATTTTTTATCATCTTACCAAGTCAACACATTTTCCTTATATACTAGAAGATTTACCACTAGAACATTTAGCAAGACTATATATTAATGAATTTGTAAGACTTCATGGTGTACCCCTATAGATTATTTCTGATCATGATCCCCATTTTACATCAAGTTTCTGGAAAAGTATTCAGAAATACCTAGATACTGAACTTAGTTTCATCACTGCCTACCCCCCTCAAACTGACAGACAATCAGAACAGACTATCCAAACCTTACAAGACATGTTGAGATCTTTCTCACTTGACTTTCAAGGTATGTGGGATCAATATATAACTATTGTAGAATTTTACTATAACAATATCTTCCATTAAATTATTCATATGTCACCATATGAAGTGTTATATAGAAGGAGATGTCGCACACATACTTACTAGGATGATGTTGGTGAAAGAAAACTCGTAGGCCCAAAACATGTTGAGGAAACAATGGAAAAGGTGAAGATTACCCAAACCCACTTAAAAGCAGCTCAAATTTGGAAAAAGATATATGCTGATAATTGAAGGAAGGATTTGTAATTTCAAGTAGGTGACCATGTTTTCTTGAAGGCATCTCCATGGAAGGGTGTTATACGATTCTGAAAAAAGGGTAAATTAAGTCCCGGGTACATTGGAATTTAAATATTCTAGAATTAATTGGAGTTGTATATTACCTTCTAGCGATGCATCTATGTCTCTCCAAAATCATGATGTGTTCCATGTATCACTGTTGACAAAATACATGCCTGACCCAACGGATGTACTCACCAATGAAGAATTAGAAATGGAACCTGATCTGTCTTATTGTGAAAAACCACCCGAATCTTTTTGTGCAGTAGTATTCCAGAAAAAAGGGTATAATGTAACCACATAAGTTTCTACGGTACGATTCCCTTTGAATAATGCAATAGCTTGCTCTGTACACAACTTCAAGTTATAACAGACGAGGACCAATCAAACTAGCCGTTATGAATAGTAAAGTCCACCTCTTGAAAACTTATAAATTTAATTTTTCAAAATGGAATTTATTTTTGGATTTGGAATATCAAATTTAGCTTAGGGTGAATTGTTGGTATATTTCTAAAAACATTCAATTTGGGATGAATAGGGAAAAACACTGCGTTATTGTTTAAAACTGACTTTTTTATTTAAATAATTATTAATTTTATTGAAATTTATTTTAAGTCAAAATGGATACATAATACCTATACTATTTTAATGTAATTCATTGGAGTTATTTTATAATAAAATTAGTTCTATAAAAGTTTATTGAACTTTTTACAGTCTTTTACCCACCTTCTAGGCACATTTGCAAATTTGCATAATTTTTTTTACCATTTCTGTGAATTTAATTTCAAAAATCCGAGAGACACGGTTGAAATCATTAAGTAAACTGTGGTTCAAAAAGATGAAAGTATTTTTTGGTGAATAGTAACTTTTGACTTTAATTTACTATGGTTAAAAGTAAATAGGGTAATTAAAGGTAAAAATGATATTATAATTACCCTAACACATGAACTAATTCTATTGGATAAGTTTATTTCGACCAAATTCAACCATTGGAATAAAATATTACCCTTTTGGTCTGCTTTGGTTATATTATGACATTTATTATTATTTAATTTAAAGAAGAGTTAAAAGTGTTAAATTCTAGTTTTCATAAATAAAATTTTTTTAATATAGGGTTATACATAAGATAAATTCTACTATAAATATTAATTAGAAAGATAAAAATATTTCCTACATAATAGTAGTTTATTTATAATTTTTAGACATTAAATAATTAAATGTATTTACGACACAATGATGATACGTTAATTACCTTATTAATGAAAGATTTAAATAATCGATATTATAAATATAAAAATAAATATAAATTGATATATTTTATACATTAAAAGAATATTCTAGATTATTATTACATGTTAGGGTTGATTCAATGAAGGTTTTTCTAAGTAATCATGCTTTTATGACTTTCACAAAAACAAAATACCGAATAGTGTCAAAATTGACATAAATGAGTTTTTAAAACATATACTATATTATTAATTTATATAATATTCCTAAAAATATATTTCTCTCCAAAAGGACTTATATAAGGTTATATATATCAATAATTAACCACTTCGGTTTCTCTTTACTTTTTACAGCATGTTTATTATCCATTTATTATAATAATACAAGAAGACATTGTAAAAGTTGAACTATATAACTAAGAGTTAAATCTAAAAGATAAGGTTAATATGGGGACCTAAAACTTTATAAAACCTATTGGATGAGTGGTTTTAGATGTATCCCCACCTTATCCATGAAATAAATATTTTTTGGAGCCATTAGGAACCAAAAATTATTTTATTATAAAATAATATTTCATGCTTTTCTTAAAGTGACCCTCACCTCTCTTATAAAAGGGTACATCCCCTTCTCTTAATTTCACTCCTCCAAAGCCATTTATCCCGTCATATACCTACTCAAAAATCCTCCCATATTCCCTCAATTCAACCTATATGCCTTACTTTGATAATAAGTACATTCTATGGAGCCCTTTTATTCAAATCAAAAGGAAAACCTGTAGAAGAGGTAATAATTTCATCACCTCTTTCAAAATTCATTTCTTCCTCCACTTTTTCTTTATTTGTTTCTCCATAAAAAAATAATAACTCCAGTAACTTATACATACCATGAAATTATTATGAATATGGTACAAACATATTCATTATTATATCCATCCTATTAATGACAAATTCACCATATGTGCGTACATATAGCTTACCGTCTCCATGTCGTGGTGCATTTTGTTTCCCAACACTTTAATATTTGGATGTGTATAATAATGAGTATAATTGATGTAAATAATAAATATAACATGTTAATGATTATGTATATATGATATAAAATCCAATTATATACAATTTCACCATCAAAATAATTATATTGTCACTCGTGTATACGTACGAATTACCGTCTCCATGACGCGATGAGATTTCATTCACCATCATAACCATTCAAAACTAATTTTCATTTTATGATTAAAAATAATATTTAAAAACTTAATATTGTTATAGATATGAATAATATAAATCCTATCCATAACAAACATGTCTTATGTAATAAATAATATAAAGGAAAATGAACCAATCAACACCCAAAACATTGATACTGCTAAAATATCATTAATAGAGAAATATTAGAAGATCATATATGATATCATATTTGCGTATGTAGTTCTTGTATAATTTAGTAAAATTGATTTAACTATTATATAGGAGTTTAACATACCCTTGACCAAGAGAAATTAAAAGGGATGAGTTAATTTCACAATCTCTTTATTCTCTGAGGTTGTTTATATGTGAGTATCTAATGGGACATCTTTATCATCCACATCCGTGTTTCTTAAAAATGTATTTCAAATTTTTTTTTAATATTTACTAGACTATGGGTTAAATTCATTTATTCCCTTGTTTTACTTTTTATAAAATGGTTTGAAAGAAATCTTTCCGTCATTTTCCAAACGAGGTACTTTATGACCTTTTCGACAAATTAAGGTAAGAATGTTTTTTAACTTATACGGTGGGTGCGGCTATTTTCCACTATTATGACACCTTCTATGCTTCCCTTACAAGCTTAAAAGAATATTTTAAAAATAAATGCTTTCTTTAATAATTATGTTGTAACACCCCGAGATTTTTTGAGAAATATTATTTTTAATTTCATTGATGTCTTGTGTTGTACGCTTCACCAAGATTATCTTGCACTATACGCAACACCATATTAGCTTGTAGTATACACAAATGCTATTATTGGCTTGTGTTGCACGCAAGAGTGACCTTCCACAATAGCTTTTGTTGTACGAAATATCAAGTTTCACTAAACAACGATATATTGTTATCAACTAGCCGTTATGAATAGTATTAACTACATTTTTAATTTTATTATATAATAATTCATCTTACACATATTCTAGAACATGATACGAGAACATAATAAAATTTTCGGGTAAAATAAGTATTTTTCAAAAAATGCAGTTTTGCCGCCTTTTGATGGTGCACCCACTTTAAATAAATTTTTTGACACGTTTAGAAGTTCAATTAGACAAAATAAGTTATTTATTGAAGTATGGATGTAAAAATTTACATTGGATAAATTTTTTATATTATTCTGTTAAGATTCATATTTTGATGAATAGTAAAAATATGCTAAATTTTTCTTAAAAACAACTTCTTTCATCAAGATAATTTGTTAAATTATAATATTTAATGGTTTTAAAGTGTAAATAGAATAAATTATTACCATATAATATAATTAAAGTCATTATCATTAATTTTACATTGAATTCATAGGTAAAAACAATTTAAACTTTTGCAATGTTTTAACATTGAAAATCCGTTTTCTCAACAGCGGGACTAATTTTAAATTAATTACTGTAACTTATGTGTTTTGAATTTGTTAAAATGTATTCCATATTTGGAATCAGTAGGTCCAAATTATGTTAATAGGATAATTTTTTATTTTTGGGCATTATGAATAGTAACTATGGTAAATTTTATTTACCACAGTTAAAGATTAATAAGGTAATTAAGGGTAAAAACAATATCATAAAATTACCAAAAAACTTGTATTAATATAATTGGATGATTATATTTCCTCCTAAAATATACTTTTGTCAAAATGGTATCTACTATAACCCAATTGTATGTGATTAAGACCTTTAATTTATTTTATTTAAATGAAAGTGAAATATGTCTCACTCAACATTTAATAATTAAATTATATTTAATATAAGGCTATACAGAATATAAATTCGGATATAAATAGTAATTTTAAAGATAAAAGGTTTTTCATTATCATGTTAATTTATTTTTAATTTTTAATAAATGTATAATTACATTAATATCTTATACATTAATGATGAAGAAATTATTTATTTAGTGAAAAATCAATAATATAGTTTTTATTAAACTAATAATACCCTTAAAAAGCCCCAAAACCTGACCAAAACTTATTGGTCGTGTACATATAAACCATAACCATCCAAAGGTATAATTTTTTCCCATTTGTAGCCTTATAAAAGCGATTATGACACTTATGTTAGTTTATTTTAAATGATTTCAAAGTTGTCACCTTCATAATTTAATAAACACAACATTTTAAAAGCTGGGTATTTTAGAAGATAAATTAGACTAAAAATATTATTATAAAATCTATTAGATTTATATTCATCATAATATTTTATTTTTAATTTTTTTTAAATATTAAGTATATTAAATAATTATAAAAAAATATTCTGTAATTATTTTATTAAGAGAAATATCAAATAAATGGTTTTAAAAATATTAAAATAAATATTATATGAACTATTTAATGTGATCCACGAATTTTATAGACATATATGACATGTTATGAATCTATTAAATATTTTAGTAAGAATATATACTCTGTATGGATTTTATTTAAATTCAAATAAATGAATAGTGTCAAAATTGACACTATTGTTATTTTATAAAAACAACATATTATTAAATTTCTTAAAAATCAAAAAATATTTAAAAATTATAAATTAAAATTTATATGGTCAATAATTTCATAAATTATACAATTATGGACAATTCATAACATATATGTAATTATTTATTACAATTTAAAATTTATAATATTATTACCACAAATAAAATTAAATTAATTAAATAAGGATAAATCAAGTTGATAAAGTTTAAAATAAACTCCCATAATGTATAAAATTTTTTGGTTTATTATATTACAACCATATATAATCTATTATTCTAATTTAATAATATTTGGTGGGTTTTCAGTGGGGTTTGAATTTATTATAAATTAATATTTTTGAGGTTTCCAAAAGTGCCCCTCTCCTCCCTTATAACAGGGTACCTCCTCCCTCTCCTCTTCACATAATTTTGTACCTTATAGACCATCCAAACCCTATAAATTTTTCTTCTCCAATTCCCTAGAAACATAATATAGGTTCTTTTCTTCTTAAAAGACCAGCTATAGTGCCCTAATAGGAGGTTTAGAAGAGGCGCGTCAAAGAAGAGGTAATATCATTTACCGATTCTTTCAAATTTATTTCTTCTTATACTTCCTCTTGTTTATTTGTTTCATTATAAAGTAATAACATAAATATCTCTCATATACTTATATGTCATTATAAATAGGAAAAACCCCATTTCACCTTTTATCAATCCTATGAAAAATGAAATCACCGCGCGTGCATATGTACGGAATACCATCTCCATGCCGTGGTGTAAACTTTTTTCCACCACCACCTTAATTGGATGGGTATAATGGTGTAAGTAATAACTATATATTATTGTTATAACATCATAATGATTCCGAGATATTATATCATCCACTCTAATTCCATTCAATAATTATGTGAATGATATCATCACTCATGCGTACGTACGGATTACCGTCTCCACGACGCGATGAGATTCATTCTCCATGTTAACCATTCAAGAATGATTATAAAGTATATATAATAAATAATCATGGAAGATATGAAATAATAATGATACTATATTTATGTGCATTTATGTTTCATTTACTTAATTCCATTCAATTCAATAAGGAAACAAAAACAGTGTTCATGCGTACATGCGGCCTACCGTCTCCATGAACGGTGTATTTAATTCCATTTATCGATCTATCATATATATTTATATTCTGATTATATATTATATATAAATCATGTTTTAAATTATTAAATTATTAAATTATTTAAATCAGGATATAAGTAATAATATCATGAACACCAAGTCCAAACACATACGATAAATGAAACGATTTTACCCAAAAGCTGCTTTAGCATAGAATTCACAAAAGAACTGGTAATATAAAGTCCTAAGTGAATCATATATGCTATCATAAATATTATTATGATTCTTTTACAAGATAATAATATGTTAAAACCCACTATACGGTAGTTTCAGACAAGTACGAAAGAAATTGGACCTAAGATAAGGGATAATTTTGCAATCTCATTTTTATCAGAGATTACTTATATGTAAGTATTTACTGGGGTTATATTTTTCATCCATGTCCATAAAAATGTTTTTCATAAATTTTTTAATATTATTCCATGTATGTTTAAAGTAATTTTTACCCCTATTTGACTTTTACTTTGTGTTATGGAATGAATCTTTCTTTTGTTTACCATACGTGGTACTTTTTGACTTTTCTGTTAAAAGTACGAGTAGAATGTTTTTTTAACTTATAAGGAATGAATGGATTTTTATGGTTTCATAATGAATTTTATTCATGAAGCTTACTCTACAAGATTTCATGATTATTTTCAATATAATCATTTTCTTTTAAAATTGTGTGGCATTTTGTGAATAGAAAATGATTTTAAAGAAGAAAGGATATTTTCCTCAAGAATTATTTTCAAGTGTTTTATCAAAACTATTTTCTATCTAAGATGACATTATTTAGCATGTTTATGTTTCAAGTATAATTTATCTATTATTTAAATGGTTTGATTTTTATTATGATGAACTGATATCCATTTGTTTTATATGGATTATGTCACGATGGGATTATGTTTATTAAACCCATTTTATTCTTTGGGTTATGATTAATGATTTATGATTGTTCTGTGGCACACGTAAGAATGATTTCAATATGAGATGGGTGGGACCTATATGTCCCTACAATTCATTTGGTAAAGATTTATATCTAATGAGATAGACATGGCTGGAATGACAAGTAAATCCGGTTCAGTAATAAAGGGCTGGAACGATAAGTAAACCTGGTTTAGTAATGGACTTTGTCCACTATGACAGTCTTAGCAGCAATTCCTTGGATACTATGGAAATCATATCATGTGCTTAATGGTTTCCACAGTTCCATGTTTTATTCCCATTCCATTTTATCATGATTAATGTTACTTTATGATCTATTCCTTATTTACTACCATGTTTTTTATCATTGCTCGTGATTTTGATGTTTTATGCTCAGGTTTTTACGTTAAAATGTTTATGGATTGTTTTTAAGTTCTCCATGTTTAACCTTGCTGAGCATTTGAGCTCACCCTTTTTATGTTTTCTTATCCCCAGGATATACAGAAATGATTTAGGTAAGAAGAAAATGGGGAATATCTTTATGGGAGATGTTGAAGATCTTTCACCATGATTAGAAGATTATGTTCTGAGTTTCCAAAGATACTAATCTAACACGGTCTTTGGATGTATCTTTGATTAATGTATTTAGTTTTCTGGAAAAGTAATGTAATGTATATGTATGTCAAGATTTGGGTCTCTACATTTGGTATCAGAGCAAAGGTTTAGTCAACCTTGGGAAACTAGGATGAGAAAACTTTAGTGAGATCCCTAGATATATTTCTATGGTATGTCTAGGGATGTCCCTAAGGTTATGTATACTTATAGGTTATAGTCCTAGATTTATGGTAACAATCATATAATTAAACCTAAGATGTTATATATTCAAGGTACTCCCCCTTTATTATGTTGTTTTCCTAGCATGATTTTTGCCTCACACACTATTCTTTTTGGGTTTTAGAAGATGGTTAGAACCCAAAAGAACCATATTGATCAATGTAATGGACAATGCAATGATTGTACTCCTGAACAAACCAATGTTATAGGATGTGGAGTAAAAAATATTATTTCTATACATACACAAGTTATGAATCATTCTGGGCTTACAAATGAGCAGAGAAGGGGACAATATTCTATTGAGTCCTTCATGAGGCAACGCCCACCTTCTTTCAGTGGGTCTTCTGATCCACTTGTGGCTGAACAATGGATCAGTACCATTGAAAAGATATTTTCCATACTTCGCTATTCAGATCATGAAAAAGTCATTTTGGCTGTTTACTGGTTAGAAGGTGAAGATGAGCAGTGGTGGACTCTAATTAATAATACAAGTCCCCAAGATGAAATTGAATCCATGGAATGGGTTGAGTTCAAGAACTTGTTTTTCAATAAGTACTTTCCTCGTATTTTTGGAACAAATATAGAAAATGAGTTCCTTGAGCTTAAGAAAAAGGATGATGAATCTATTGGTATATAAAAAGAAAATTTTACAAGTCTTGAAAGGTATGCATCTAGCTTTATCATCCATCCTGAAAGTAAAGTTGATCGATTCTTCAGTGGATTAAAAAAAAGTCTTCGAAGGTAATTAGCTATAAGAGACTTTAGTAGCTATGAAGAAATTGTGCATTATGCTATCAAGGTAGAACTGGAAGTTGGTGTAACATATCCATCTCATGGTTTTGAAAAGAAATGAAAGTTATAGTTCAAGGAAAAATCTCAGAACAATGATGAAAAGAAGGTGCATGTTTCATTATGCTCAATGTGTGGAAAGAAGCATGGTGGAGATTGTCTAAAAGGTACTAGAAAATGTTTTAAGTGTGGAAAAGAAGGTCATGGAGTAGCTGAGTGCTGGATTAATGGGAAAAAGGTTTCTAATGACGTGAATAGAGAAAAGACTACAGAGAACGCTCCACCAACACTTCAATGAATCAAGTGCATGTAAATGGGGAATTATGATAATCAATGCCCCAATCCAAGGGTTAATGATGATTGAGATCAACAACCTCTTAAGGGAAAGGACAAAGGGATGTCACATGCCATCACTATTGGTGATTTTGAATATGTAAACAATGTGGTGGAATGATTAAGTGTTTATATAACAGGATTCCAAAATAGTTTTGTGGAATCTCATTTATAATATCATTCAATATTTGAATACATATATATTGGTTTTCAATAATTGTATGGTACCAATAACCATGAAAAGTGATTGAAATATTTTTGGAAAGCAGATGATATGTGCATAATGAAGGGATAAGGATAAAATAATATGATTGACAGTATTAATGTTCTCATGACTGATATAAGGACAAAGTCATATCAGGGTTTGAGTATATAGAAATTTTGGGATTTTTGTATGTGTAAAGAGTTAACTTTTGACAGCATTCATGTTTTCACTAAGGTTCAATTGGTATTCATTTTTAAATAGAATACATGATTAAGGGATTCACAAGTTTTGAATTTGACCAACAACAAGATATATATTATGATTTATGGGGGATAAATGATGGTATTCACATGCTTGGTAGATGAAATTTCTAGTAATCATTTACTTTATACTATGAGATTGGATAGATGTATTTTGGATAATCCTAATGATTGGAATGAATTACGTTAGACATCAGATAATATTGTTTAAGGCTAGAACCATTTTTCGATATTATTTCCGGAATGTTATAATTGTGTTGTTTTAGAAAAAGGACAACCTACAGGACGAGCGGCAACCCATCGCATTGGATAAAGATGCGGGAATCGAACCCACAACCGAAGTGCGACAGTCCTTTATCGCCTGCAAATGGTCTACATGAGGCCTCTGGTTTGTAAAAACTAGTTTTATTTTATTAACTGTTATGATATATGAAGTATAAGTCCATTTATGGAACCATATACGATTAATCTCACCATTGATGGACTTATGCATATTTAATAACTTTTTCTAACCTTATGTTTGAGACTGATGGAATGACCTATCATTCTATCGCATGATCTGCTAATAATTCGAGAATGAAAAATTCAACTTCATTTCTTTAAATAAGAGATGAAGTGGAAATTGTTCATGGAATGACCAATGATGATATTACACTGAAATAAAGTAAGTATTTCTCCTTATGTAAAAATTCATCAATGTTAGGGAAATGATCTTGAAAACCAAAAATGTTGTCCTAGTAATCTCATATCCCATTAATCGAATGGTACCTTATATCATCACAAATTCACAGCTTTATGATGGTTGTATTTTTCATATCCATGTTTTCTATCACTCTTCATCAGAACTTGATGGTTTTATTTCTCTTCCATATCCATGTTTTCACCTATGTTATCCTATGTGGAAACCCAGTGATGAGTTACTTTGGTTATCCGTTATGTTTCTAACATCCCTCTTTTAAAATTATGTTTTAGTATTCCATTTTACAATGAGGGTTTCTATGAAAGAAACTTTCATGTAGTACATGATTTATAACCCTAATGAATATCGAGGGTGAAATTCATTTTAAGGGGGGTAGAATGTAACACCATGAGATTTTATGAGAAATACTATTTTTAATTTCCTTGATGTCTTGTCTTATAAGCTTCACCAAGATTATCTTATGCTATACGCAACATCGTATTAGCTTCTAGTATATGCAAACACTATTCCTGGCTTGTGTTGCATGCAACAACGACCTTCCTCAATAGCTTGTGTTGTACGCAAAACCGAGTTTCACTAAACAAAGATATATTGTTAAGATCTAGCCGTTATGAATAGTATTAATTTTTTTTGAATTTTATTACATAATAATTCATCTTAAACAACTTCTATAACATGGTATGAAAACAAAATAAAATTATCGGGCAAAATAAGTATTTTTAAAAAAATGCAGTTTCGCCGCCTTTTGATGGCGCACCACTTTAAATATAGTTTTGACATGTTTATAAGTTAAATTAGATAAAATAAACTTATTCATTTCAATAAGGATATAAATATTTACTTTGGATAAAATATTTATATTTTTTTGATAACTTTCATATTATGATGATATTAAAAATACGCTAAATGTTTCTTAAAAACAATTTTTTTCATCAAGATAATTTATATGGTTAAATTATTATATTTAATGGTTTTAAAGTATAAATAGAATATATTTTTACCATTTAATATAATTAATTTCATTATCATTAATTTTACATTTAATTCATAGGTAAAATCATTTCAATCTTTTGCAATGTTTTAACTTTTAAACCCCGTTTTCTCAACAGCAAGATTAATTTTAAATTAATTACTGCAAATTACATGTTTTGAATTTGTAAAAAAGGATTCAATATTTGGAATCAGTTGTTCTAAATTATGTTAATAGTCTACTTTTAATTTTTAGGCATTATTAATAGTAAATATGGTAAATTTTATTTACCATAGTTAAAGAAAAATTAGGTAATTAAGGGTAAAAATAATATTATAAAATTACCCTAAAACTTGTCTTAATATAATTGGATGATTATATTTCGTCCATAAATATACTTGGGTAGAAATGGAATCTTCTAGAACCCACTTTTATGTGATTAAGACCTTTAATTTATTTTATTTAAATGAAAGTGAAATATGTCTCACTCAAACTTTAATAATTAAATTATTTTTAATATAAGGTTATACAGAATATAAATTCGGTTATAAATACTCAATTTAAAGATAATTTTTTTTATTTATCATGATAAGTTATTTTTAATTTTTAATAAATATATAGTTACCGTAATAGCTTACAAATTAATGAAGCATAAATTATTTATTTAGTGAAAAATAAAAAATATAGTGTTTGTTAAACTAATAATACCCATAAAAGGCCCAAAAACCTGAACAAAACTTATTTTTCATGTACATATAAACCATAAACATCCCAAGGTCGAATTGGTGACCATTCAGAGCCTTATGAAAGCGATTATGACACTTATATTATTTTATTTTAAATGATATCAAAGTTGTCACCTTCATAATTTAATAAACATAACATTTTAAACGTTGGGTATTTTAGAAGATAAATTACACTAAAAGTATTATTATGAAGTATATTAGATGTATACTTATCATAGTATTTTATTTTTAATTTTTATGTGACAAATAAGTATATTAAATAATTATAAAAAAATGTTGTAGTAATTATTTTATTAAGAGAAATATCAAATAAATTGATTTAAAAATATTAAAATAAATATTATATGAACTATTTAATGTTATCCACTAATTTTCTAGACATATATGACATGTTATAAATCTATTAAATATTTTGGTTCGAATATATCATATGTATGGATTTTATTTAAATTCAAATAAATGAATAGTGTTAAAACTGACATTATTGTTATTTTATAAAAATAACATATTATTAAATTGTTTAAAAATCACAAAAATATTTAAAAATTATAAATTGAAATTTATATTTTCTAACATGTAATAAAGTATCCAATTATGGGCAATTCACAAAACATAAGTAATTATTTATTACAATTTAAAATTTCTAATATTATTACCACAAATACAATTAAATGGATTAAGGACAAATGAAGTTGATAATGTTTAAAATAAATTCACAACATGTCTAAATTTTATTGGATTATGAGATTACAACCCTATATCATATAATATTAGAATTTAGTCATTTTCGGAGGTTTTTAAGTGGGGTTTGAATTTATTATAAATTAATATTTTTGAGGTTTCCAAAAGTGCCCCTCTCCTCCCTTATAAATGGGCACCTCCTCCCTCTCCTCTTCACAGCATTTTGAGCCCTCATTCTTGGACAAAACCTATCCAATTATCTTCTCAACTTCCCTAGAAACCTACTATAGGTCCTGGTCTTCTTCAAAGACCATCTTTAGTGCCCTAAGAGGAGGTTTATAAGAGGCACATAAAAGAAGAGGTAATATCATTTACTGATTCTTTAAAACTTACTTTTTCTTCTACTTCCTCTTCTTTTTTTCATTATAAACAAATATCATAAGTATCACTAATATAATTATATGTTATTATAAATATGAAACAACCCCATTTCACCTTCTATCCATCCTATGAAAAATGAAATCACTGCGCATGCGTACAAACGGAATACCGTCTCCATGATATGGTGTAATCTAATTTCCACCACCACCTTACTTGGATGGTTATAATGGTGTAAATAATAAATATATATGATTTTTATAACATCATACTAATTCTGAGATATTATATCATCCAATACAATTCCATTCAATAATTATGATAACGATATCATCGCTCGTGCGTACGTACAAATTACCTTTTCCACAACGTGATGAGATTCATTATCCATGTTAACCATTCAAGAATGATTATAAAGTAATAATGAAATCTATGAAATAATAATGATACTGGATTTATGTACATATATTATTCATTTACTTAATTCCATTCAATTCAATAAGGAAACGAAAACAACGTTAATGCGTACGTACGACCTACCGTCTCCATGAACGGTGTATTTCATTCCATTAATTGATCTATAATATATATTTATATTATGAATATATATTATATATAAATCATGTTTTCAATTATGGAATTACGTAAATCAGGATATAAGTAATAATATCAAGAACAACAAGTCCAAACACGCACGATAAATGAAACGATTTTACCCAAAACGCTGCTTTAACATGAATTAACAAAAGAACGGGTAATATAATGTCATAAGTGAACCGTATATGATATCATAAATATTATTATGATTTTGTTACAAGTTAATAATATTTTAAGACCACTATACAAGAGTTTCAGACACGTACAGATGAAATTGGACCTAAGGTTAGGGATAATTTTGCAATCTCATTTTTATCCAAGATTGCTTATAAGTATTTACTGAGGTTATATTTTTCATCCATGTCCATTAAGATGTTTTTAATAAATTATTTAATATTATTCCATGTATTTTTCTAGTCATTTTTACCCATATTTGACTTTTACTTTGTGTTATAGAATGAATCTTTATTTTTTTTACCATACGTGGTACTTTTTGTCTTTTCTGTTAAAAGTACGAGGAATTTTTTTTAACTTATAAGGCATGAACGGATTTTTACTGTTTCATAACGCCTTTTCTTAATTAAGATTACTATACAATATTTCATGATTATTTTCAATAAAATCCTTTTCTTTTAAAATTGCATGGCATTTTGTGAAAGAAAAATTATTTTGAAGAAGAAAGGATATTTTCCTCAAGAATTTTTTTCAAGTGTTTTATCAAAACTATTTTCCATCTAAGATGACATTATTTAGCATGTTTATGTTTCAAGTATAATGTGTCTATTATTTACATGGTTTGATATTTATTATTATTAAATGATATTTATTTGTTTTATATGGATTATGTCTTGATGGGATGATGTTTATGAAACCCATTTTATTCTTTGGGTTATGATGAATGATTTATGATTATTTTGTGGAACACATTAGAATGTTTTCAATATTAGATGAGTGGGACCTATATCTCCCTCCAATTCATTGGGTAATGATTTATAACTTATGATATAGACATGTATAGAACAACAAGTAAATCTGTTTCAGCAATACAGGGCTGGAACGACAAGTAAACTCGGTTCAGTAATGGAATTTCTCTAATATGATGGTCTTGGAAACAATAACTTGGCTACTATGGAAATCATATCATATGCTTAATGGTTTTCCACAATTCCATGTTTTATTCCCATGCCATTTTATCTTGATTTATGTTAATTTATGATCTATTCCTTATATACTGCCAAAATATTTGTCATTGCTCAAGATTTTGATGTTTTATGTTCATGTTTTTACATTCAAATGTTTATGGATTGTTTTTATGTTCTCCATGTTTACCCTTACTGATCATTTGAGATCACCCTTTTTATTTATTATTTTTCCCAGGATATAAAGAAAGGTTTTAGGTAAGAAAATTAAAGGGTAAGATCTTTATGGGAGATGTTGAAGATATTTCACCATGATTAGAATATTATGTTTCGAGTTTCCAAAGACACTAAACTAACACGGTCTTTGGGTGTCTCTTTTTTTCATGTATTTAGTTTTCCGAAAAAGTAATGTAACGTCTATGTATGTCATGCTTTCGGTCTCTACATATGTAAATTGTAAATTATTTCCAAATATAAGGAGATATTTCTCTCAAATAGTTTTGATTTCATATATGTCAACATCCTGTGTTGGATTTTACACTTGCTTGATGTTGATTTATTAGGATACAATCTTCTATATTGTATTGAATGTTTTATGATATGTTTGAATGTGGATGTGTTATATTTACACCATCCATGGTTTATAGTTCAAGTACTGAAATTTCGTATACTAGTTTTAATATGAATGTTTATGTTAGGCTTAAACATTTTCATATGAGGAATGTGGTGGACTTAATATGTGATGGGTGGGGCCCGATATAGCCCCTTGATGCATTGGTAGGTCTCATGAGACAAATTA
Organism: Viscum album; assembly: GCA_963277665.1. Lineage (NCBI taxonomy): Eukaryota > Viridiplantae > Streptophyta > Magnoliopsida > Santalales > Viscaceae > Viscum > Viscum album. The sequence goes on along the minus strand of OY728145.1, from coordinate 1,075,057,026 downwards.
GTGTCTTGGAACCGGGCCTTTACAAAAACATTATTTTTAGCCTTGGTACGAGGCCTTGACTATGTGGTCATGATGTTCAGCATTAGGAATTCACTTATTATGAAATTAATGATTAAATTTGATTATTCGACTAGTAGAATAACCATGTGAATAAGTAAATGGAATTATTTTGATTTATTTTTTCCATATGAATCTTATGTTTAAGATTAAAATGTTTTTCGTTTTAGTCTTAAACATTTCCTTAAATGTTTATGATTATTTGTGAAAGTTTCCGCTATATTGTTATCCTTAGTGAGCATCTGATCTTACCCTTTATTATGTTTTATTTTTCCCAGGATGTGAATAAGTAAATTATGATTGACCTACAGGATATTATAAGGGATACAAGTGTGTTCACATGAGACAAAATTCTGTTTTTGTTTTTATTTCATGATGTAATGTAAAACTTATGTATGTATCTAGAACATCCAAGGCTACTAAATTGATCAATCTTTCATGACATAATTACTTGTATCATTCCAATGTTATGTAATAATGCAAAGACTCTATGTAACTAGGGTTAGGGCATTAAAGTATACATGTGATTGATTATTGTTTATTTTAAATATATTCTGTGATATGAAATTCTAAAAATGCTTGCTGTATGAAATCTTTTGTAAATGTTACTTCTTATTATACATATATGAATATGGATAAGAGTTGTAATGATCTTCCAAATAGAATTCCTAGAGAATGTTTTGAGAGAATTATGTTGTTTATTGATTTCAATAGAAGATTTTGAAGTGACTATATTATTTTCATCTGTAGAAAATGTGAAAATAGATATCAATTAACATGAGATTTCATGAGGGAGAAAATATTCTTATATGATATTCTAAAAAATTATAAGAGTTGGACTCATCATGGGGAATAATATATTCGTTGTCATTATACAGAAATAGTTCAAATGGATATTAATGCGAGAATGAAAGATATAATGCATTAAATGATTACTAAAATGTTTTGTGGGTTGGATCCGAAAGGCATTGAAATTTGGAATGTTGAGTCCATCTAGATCAATATATTCTCTAGTGGAGATCATGATTCATTGTGGTTTTATGAAATAATTTATTATGTAGAAACTAAATTATAATCTGGTTGTATTGCTTATAGTAAATTTTCATTTATCATGGAGTTTTTTAAATTGAATACTTTCAATAAATGGTAAGATACATCATTCACTATGATGTTGTGGCTATTGATAAAAGTATATCCTATTGAAGCTATGATTATTAATTTGTAATACCATGCTTGTAAGATGAAAAAGTACTTAGGTTTCACATATAAGACCTTAGATGTATGTGAAAAAACTGATTGTTGTTTAGAATGGAAAATGTTTATTTGGATAATTGTATGATTATTGAATTTCTAGGTGGAAAGATAACATGGGAAATCAGACTCATCAAAATCAGACTGTCAAATAGGGGAAACTGATTGTCGTAAAGAAAATGCATTATTTTCTGCTTAAGGTGAGGTTGAAAAGATTATGTTTTTCATCTAAGGTATTTAAATTAATGGGATGTAATGTGGAATGAAATAATTTAATTATATGGTAACCCACTCATCTTACTCTCTTACATTGAATTATTTTGATTAGAGAAACCCCAAATTTTCTAAAGATAGTTGTAAAGTTCGATTATGGTTGGAAGCAGATTCTTTCACTCCATTTAGGTCTATTTTTTGTGCAACTAATATCATTTGGATTTTGGTGTTGGTTCTGTATAATCTTTTTATTTCGATTTGTAGGAATCAATAATTTCCATATCTTTACACTCTTATTTATGGACCGAGAAATCGAAGGGATAAGATTGATGTTTACCTTCAAACATTGATTGATGAGTTGAATAAATTTTTGTCTGATGGTGGGATGGATTATGACTGTGAAAGGAATGAAATTTTCAAAATTAAGGCTAATTTATTGTGTACAATCAATGACTGCCAATATTATGCAAATTTATCATGTTATTGTAAGAAAGGGAATTTTTTCCATTGTTGTAATAAAATTAAAAATTATACCTAGGTAAAAATTTGCAAAAAATGGGCATACATGGGTCCTGAATATTTTCTCCCATGTTGTCATAGGTTCATAAAGGATAGAGTGTAATTTTATGGTTCTGGATAATTCATCCTCACACCAAATATCATGACAGGAGTAGAAATATTACCACATATTGAGAAGAAAACATCTGCATGGTATATGAATTTCGAGATTTGGTGTCTCATGCATTACATAATATTCATGGTGAGAGTGTAAAAAAATCACAATTGTTAAATGAAAAGTTTTATTTTAATCTCTCTGATTGGAAATCTAACATGCTACTACATAATCTAGATGTATTTCACATTGAAAAAAATGTTCTTGATAATATATTATTGACCATTTTCGGTGTCAATATAAAATGGAAGGACCATGTTAATTCACAATATGATTTAGCATAAATGGTTTCATGGAAATAATTACATTTATAGATAGGTGAGGAAAATAAGGAATACATGCCTACTACACAGTATACGATGGCTAAAAAAGAGAAAGAGATAATTATTTCCATTTTGAAGATGCTCAATGTTCCCGATGGCCAGTCTTCAAATATTTATAATTGTGTAAATGTGACGAGTAGAACATTTTAGGGGTTGAAAAGTCATGAAAATCACATAATACTTCAAAATCTAATTCCAATCGTAATTCATGATTATTTATCGCCCAGTGTTGTTCAGCCGTTGATTGGGATGATTAATTTTTTAGAATTTTTTTTAAGAAATCAAAGAATGGGTGATTTAAAAATTTTGTCGAATAGAATTATAATTATGATTTTTCACTTGGATAAACTATTTCCACCCTCATTTTTCAATGTTATGGCTCAATTGAAAGTGCACCTAACCGATCAGTTAATAAATGTTGGTACAATAAAATTTAGGATGATGTATCCAATTGATCAGTGTCTAAATACATTGAAATGATTTGTACATAACTGAACTCATCTGGAAGCATCAATAGCCAATGGTTATTTGATTCATGAGTGTACTTCTTTTTGTGTAGAATATCTTATGGATGTTGAAATAAAATTAAATAATCCAACTCAGATTCATGATGGTCCCATTAGATAGGTAACTATATTTGATATGAAGAATATATAATGGGTACAATTTCATTGATATATCTTGTTCAATACTCCATCAATTTCACCATTGACATAATAAGTGTCTTATCATTTTTACTATATAGATTTTACATATTTTTTAGAATATAAAAACTCATTCATTTATAAATGTAGAATAATTTATAGGAAACACATTAATGAGATAAAAATAAGAGATATTTCATGTGAGTTATTTTCTAATTCAACAATCTCATTATGCATCATTTTATGATTGTTTCAAAGATTTTGTAGATACAAATGGATTTTAATTATGATTGAAGTATAATAATAATTTATTTCTATATAATTTTTTTATTGAATTATGTGAAATATATAGATCCAAAACCTATGGGAGTTAGGTGACCCTACTCTAACTGAAGAATTCAACCAACTAATTGAGGGTTCATCTATAATGGGTCATCGTTATAATGATTTAGATGCTAATGGATTTCAATTTCATATTAAAAATGTTGATAAAAAAATAGTAACACAAAACAATGGAATTGGTTGTTATTCTATTCATTTTGGTAATTACTATGGTCACTTGATAGGCATCATTGAAGTTGTATACACACACAAGTTGAAATGAAAATTGTTAAATTGTAATTGGGTGGATCTGGTCTGTGGAAGTAAATTCAATCAATATCATTTTACATTACTGAACATTAATAATATGTTCTATTGACATAATTGAGTTATTTATAATCCTTTCATTTTGGCATCATAGGAAGATTAATTTTTCTTCATTATCTTTCAATATTATCTAAATTGGAAAGTTGCTATCAAAAATTCAAGGTGAGGAGTGTTTTTAATTTAATGAGGTGAAGCTGAGACTATTGTATTTATATTGAAATAGTTTGAGAAATACAATAATATTTAATGTGAAGAAGTTATTCACTAGTTTAGAGATACCATTGAAGGATAAATGGATGATTTGAATGTTTAATTAAAGGTATGATTTTTTCCAACTATTTGTTTCAAGGAAATTATTTATTATGAAATTTTTATGAAATATTTAACTATTTTATGTGTATTTTGTGTCATTTTATTTGATATATAGTATTTTTAATGGAAATTTCAGGAGGCAGGCAAACCTACTCATAAAAAAATTATTAGAAAAACAAAGTCCCCACAAAGGATTACAAAGTCATATTACAAAATATTGGTCAAATAACCATTTTCATCACTGGTTTCCAATCTCTTATAGGTCTCGATCTCATCATCGACATTCACCGCCACTATTTTCATGTTCCTCCAACATTGCACGGAGGACCACAAACCAAACAACCATTCACCATTCCAAAAATTCACCAAAACCACTAACAGAAAACAAAACCACAATTTCATAAATTCACCCAACATGTTGCAAAATCGCCATAGAATAATATCGGGAATCTTTCTCCGCCACCAAGAACCCATCATTGAACTCCGCACATCAACCTAAAATAAGATTTTGTCCTCCAAGATTCCATCATCGGTCGCTGTAATTGAAGTTGAGTCGACATCGCGCACTGCCAAAAACAACGCACGACCAAAGTAAAAAAAACACACAGACAAAAGATTACAAACACAAACCATGCAAGAACTCTCTGGAAGATGACCCCTCCGCAATCCAGTGCCGCATATCCCGTCGCCTCCTTCAAAACCACAACAAGGGTTATATATACCCATCACACCCACAGAGGATGGAAAAAGCCACAGAAACCCCCAGACCGCAGCATTTGTAACCACCCTGGACGAACATCATGCCACCATGGGGAGCCCTAGATAGATCAATAGATTGGGGAATCATGTCGCAACAAGTAGGTTTTCCAGAAATGGAAAGCCTGCATGACACTAATTCACCACTTAGGTCATATCAGACATGACCCACATATATTTTCATTGATTACACATGACTAGGGTTCATTCTCAGAGGATACACTAGATCAGATATAGAGGGAATTTTAGGTAATATGATCATTTTAGTATTTTATCTATGTTAAGAAAATTAATATAGTAGTGATAATTTTTTAAATGGAATAATATGAGAATGTGACTCAATGAGTTATGGCTAGTGTGTATGGAAAAATTTTAGAAATTGTGGAAATATTATAAAGGTAGAGTCAAGAGGAAGCACTGGTCAGCCAATGTGGGTTCCCAAACATCCTGGATATATTCCTAAGAGGGATTCTCCCATTTAAGTGGAGTTGATTAGTTTCATATTGGTCCAATAAGTCCAAAATGGTGAGTATTTATTTATTTTATACATATAGATGATTTTTTAGTATTTTAAATGTTTGAAATTTTAATTAATTTATTGTAGGGGTGGCATCACATCAGTCCGAGAATCATGTGTTGGAGGGACCACGTCACAAGTTTGGGACTCATCATTTGTCCCCAATTCGACATGATGTATTTATGATTTATTTTCTAAATTTATTATTTAATATGTTTTTGTATTCTATATTTATATCATATTGAAAAATTGTTACAAGGGAAAGGTGTACCCACTAATAAAATGTCGGCGTGGATAACAGCTCATGATTGAAATGATATGGAGGTGTCATTCTTATAGTAAGTTCTTGTACTAATTATAAATTCTAACATTCATCTATATACACATATATATTTATATTTATATATGAAAAATGATAAATTTGAGGTTGAGTTAAAACAGTTTCCCAAAGACTAATGACAACATTCCGTGCATAGGGATGAAATATTTCATAGCATTATAGGTCATGATGAACATTGATACAAATTGACATATGGTATGAGGATTAATAATTTTTTTGTTTCATGAGTTGAGGATGTGCCTCTTGTTATTATTGAGAGGACATAGTATGTGACATATTTGGAGGCACAAATGCACGCTTCTAAGGAGGCAAATGTGCATCTTTTCGGTGAGGTCAGAGCACTGTGGGAGTATATGCACCGTGGTGATATTGTATAGGATCCAATGACGCATGATTATACAGAGTTTTTTATATTAAATTAATTATTATTATCTTCATAATGTTTTTTTGTAGGATCCTTCTGTACAAGACATAGATAGTACCCATGGTCCTACTTAGAACATCATATTTAGGAGGTATGTTTGTTTTATCTTTCTATTTTCTCATTTAAATTTACAGTCACATTTTTTTTATTAAATTAGAATGTCTTATATACATTTTAATTAAAACTAAATTTGATCATATAGGTATTTTAAACCATATAAATACATTTATATTGAGGACAAAAATTAGGAAACATATCATTATGTTTTGTTTTATTTTTAAATTTTAACTGTGCATCACATGTAGAGAATCAAAAAAGTTAGCAGTTAGATAAATTTCATTACATAGTGAAACCAACTCCAAAATCAAGAGAGCGTCCTAAATTTCAAGTAACCTACTTTCACCTGAAAACCCATGTGTCTAGTTTGGGTCAAATCCTCCTTGATATGTGTCTTAGAAATTTTTATGAACAGTCAAAATAACTCAAAAAATATTTTAAATATCAATAATAGACAAAGGATTTCTCTAGGTTCTCTGTGACATATGCATGAATGTAACCTTCAAATAAGATAATATCCTCACACTTCTTATTCTTCCAAATAATTAAATCTCCAAGAATTGATACCACATGCCTTGTATGTAAGAAAAATAGATGTTTCAATATCATAGAAGTGAATGAAGAACACCCCTAATGATTGAACACATGGAATGGATATTTAATCATCCAAAATGGTTAATTTTAATGAAAAATTATAAAAAGGTTTTCATCAATTCACCACACTCTTTCTAAATGACACATCACCACTTATCTTGGAAATTCATCGATATTTTACTCTTGTGTTTTTTTAAATTTTAATATACTTCATAGATTAGCCTAAATAATCTTATATAATAATTTTTGTTCTTTATGTTCTCATAAAAAATATTAATGGGGTGGAAATGTAATACTCAACCCAAAAACTCATTCCTTTTATAACTGGGCTTACTTATTCTTCTCATGAAAATATTCTTTTCCTTCCATGATGATTTTTTCCCCAACTCATCTCATTCAGTTTTATAATATTCTTACTCGTATTTTATTTTCCTGTGCATACTATTATCAATTTAACTAAAGCTAGAACTTCTCTTCCTCTTCTCCAGTTAATATAAATATTATTCACCATTTACCATTTTAAAAGTATCATTTTCAGATAATTATAGAAACTCATCCAACATTCTCACACCTTCCAACAAAAATCTCAAGAAATTATTATTCTAAATTTAACGCTTCTTCATATGAGTCTTCCACTAACCCAATTAGTCAATTGATAAATTCAACATATTTTTTCTGTTTTCTCCATGACTTTTTTCTCTAACAAATTTTTATTCTTATCAATAGCTCATAATGCTTCCATACCTTTAATAAAATTTAAATACCATATATTTTTAATATTATGCAGATATCTCTTTCTGGATTCATGTGACACAATCTTCTCATTTATAACTAACTCATACATATTCTGCAGTAAATATACTAAGTTAAACTCATCATCAAATTTAGTTTTCCTTTTCATTTTATATGAAATTATGACTTCAATATTATATTTAACATTAATATCAATCATATATATACATTCATCAACATAAAAAAGCTTCTTATACATCATTGAATGAATCCACCATGATTTAGTACTTATTTATCTTAGTTGAAAACATTAATTATATGAGAAAAAGAATTAATTTTGTCTAAATAATCAATATCACCAATAGTATCCTTTAAAATTTTATTTTCCACCTTTATAAATAATTTTTATAGAATATATAGATTACTATTCCAGAAATATTATGCCTCAATTTGAGCCTTAACTATGGGGAAAATGTTTATTCCATCGATATGTCCAGTTAATATGGAACATGTATTTTGATTAGTGTAATATATATAAATATAAATATAGTCTTAAATTTGTTTATTACTATAATTTTCTCTTCATTAGTCTTAAAGGATTCCGAATAAAACTTCTGGTCTTTGATAAAATATTATATAAACTTCTTAAATATATTCTCATCATCATGTAACATAGATTGAGTCTCCATTTGATTATTTACCATAGTAGAAACCACTACATCAAGGTCTTATTTATCAAAACTATAAATGAAAAAGAAGATGAATTCTAGGTTAGATTTCATGACTATAATGGATATATTTATAAAAATACATATGAGGAGACTAGTGAGTATAGCATGAGGCCCCACAATAAGGGAATATCCATCCCCATAAAATGCACAAAATACTAGTACCACTAAACAATGATCATATCAAATGATCCCTCATCCTAACATGAATCCATTACCAACATGAACCATTAGTTATGAGTTTCAATCTCATGACCTATTTCTTCCCTGAAACCTAGTGACCCTGAGATGTGTTAGTGGAACCTATATTGGGATAACATCATTGAATCTAAGGCTGAAATATGAATAAATTCTAATAATTAAAAGGCTTCATAAAATTAATCAAGAGAACTATTTTATGATTTATGGGAAACATTGTAGACTAATTGCCTTGATTCCTTAAATTATTCCAATATTATAATAAAATCCATCACCCTATAGAAAAAAACACACTGCATAGTGGAAATTCTCTTTAGGGAGATGTACAAATTTAAAACCAATGAGGAAATTCTTGGCAGAACCATGAAACACTAGGATACCCAGGTAATTTTATATCAGGTTCCACATGAAACATGCATAGTCCCCACCAATGAAGGTGGTATTTAGGTTCATGGATGAAATGGAAGTAGCCTGAACATGTTGAATTTAGAGGGATATATTTCCAATAGATGTAGTTATCGGTAGGGAAAATATTTTTTTAATAATACACACCATGAATCTAAACTTGATAGTAATAAAATTTCATCACATGACCTTAGTAAAATGATCTAAACCTTGCTAAACACAAATGATATGATGATATTCCATAGAGCTATAATTTTTAAAGGATAAAGTTAATACACATCATTTTGGATTTTAATTATGGCATACTTTAATTATATAAAAATGATTTTCTCTACTCAATCAACATAATATTAAGAACCCTAGGATTAAAAATTACCTCATATAACTTTATTGAGGGTCAAATAAAACCTTTGAAAAAGAGAAAATTACAATATTAGTTTTCATCTAGAACATGATCTTCCCTTTAAAAATAATCAATCATGAGTTCTAAATAAGATTTTAAATAGGGCCATGCAAGTTACGCCAGAGTAGAGGGGTTTGTACCATCCATTACATAATTCCACAAATTTTTTCCATATTTGGATTTGATAAACCTTGAACATAAATAATTCCCCTCTAAATAATCCCATGCAATTTTGTCCAACATTAACAACATTATCTCATCTATAAATATAAGATTAATATGAACTTATTGTAAAGGTATCACAAATGGAAACTAAAATTCACAGTCGCCACATCCAACAGATTCTTATGTCACCTGGTATGATGGAAAATGATGGACAACATTTTCTTGTGTTTCTAAAATGACATATATCTTACCAGGGGTCAAAAAGTTAAAAAACAACATCTAATTGACCAGTAAATCTTTGAGAACATTCCTCGAATCATATGTGATATATTGAAATCAATCCCACACTAATGTGATGCTTGAATTGGTTGATACAACTAAAAATTTAGTTTGAAATTTATTATTATTTTTCTAATAATAGGAAAATCATGTGTGCATGGGTGATAATCGGCTAAAAAAGCTCTAATTGAAATGGAATATTTGCAAATTGATCTTTAAGTCAGTTAAAATCTGTACGAATCATTGACACATGGATTGAATACATGATGTTCTTGGTATAATAAAAATTGAATTTTCCTCTCAAATTTGGATTTTAAGTGACGAATCATATAAAAGGGTCCAATACCAAGAAAAAGAACTAATATTGATAATTTTTCATTTGATTGGTATGGAATCCTTTTATGTGATTTTCCACTTGACTCCAAATAAAATGGAAAGCATAACTTTTAGTTATACCAAGAAATTAAGGTATCTGACCAATGTGTTGATGATTTATATTAATTATAAATTAATGATCAATCATTTCATTGAGTATTTGATGTATGTAAAAGCTCCTTTGGTCTATTTTAACTCATACAAACATGAGTTTTCTTCAGATTTGGAGCATAAGTGACAAATCATGTAAAAGGAGTCACCTGGTATGATGGAAAAGAGTGTAAAATGTTGTCTATTGTTATTAAAATGGCATATTTTCTACCAGGGGTAAAAATTGAGAAAATGAATTTTGGATGACATTAAAAGCTAGGTAAACATTCCATTAATCATATATGATATATTGAAATCAATCGTGGGTCAATCTGATTCGCAAGTTGATCAATAAAATTAAAATTCCATTTTCACATCCGTTACCATTTTGTAATAATGGGAAAATCATGTGTGTAGGGTTCAAAACAAACCAAACAAGCTCTGAATTCCATTAAATATTAGGAAAATGATTTTTATGTCATTTAAAGTCTGTAGGAAGAATCATCAATTGGATTGGATACCATAATTTTCCTATTTAATTAAAAGTGACGTTTGTCCCTAAGATTTAGAGTTAAGTGTAAAATCATGTAAAAGGTGTCAATTCCATGAAAACGCACATGGATTGACATGAAACCATGGGGAAATGAGCATCAGCTTATTTTTGATCTGTAAGAATCAATACCACATCCATCATATGCACATATTACTTGGTATGATGGAAATCAACATGTAACTTTGTCTAGTGTCATTAAAATGGCATATCTGATGCAAGGGGGAAAAAAATAAGAAAACAACATCTGATTAATATTATAATCTTCGATAACATTCATCAAATTATATGTGATATATTGGAATCAATAGTGGGGTTTTCAACACAATTTTAATTCCAATTTTACATTGGTTCCATTTATTTAATAATGGGAAAATCGTGTCTGTAGGGGTCAAAACTGACTAAACAAGCTGGGATTGGAACAAAATCCTAGGACAATGATTTTGAATTAATTTAAAATATTTAGGAAGCATTGTAATGTGGATAAAATACCTGAATTTATCTTTATGATTAAAAGTGACGTTTGTCCCCGAAATTTGGAGTTATGTGAAAAATAATGTAAAACAGTTCAATACAAAAAAACACACTTCTATTAACATGAAACCATGGGAGAATGAGCACCAAAAATTATTTGATATATAGTAATAAATTATGAATCCCTTAGATTCTTGTGTCACTAGATATGATGGAAAATGATAGGTAACGTTGTCCGGTGTTTTAAAAATGACATATCTTTCGCTATGGGGTAATAAATAAGAAAAAACTTATTATCGACATGAAAAAGATAGGAGAAAATTTACTTTAATAATATGTGATCTATTGAAATAAACTATTGTTTAATATGATTCTTACTTTGATTAGTACAATTAAATTTAATTTTCACATTTATAAGCATTTTTTTCATAATGAAAAAATTAGGTGTGTAGGGGTAAAAACCAACCAAACAAGCTCCAATCGACATGAAATCTTAAGAAAACGTTTTTATGTCATTGAAATATTGTAGTAAGATTTCACACATGATCCATTTACTATAATTGCATGATATTATTAAAAGTGATCTTTGTCCATGAGATTTTGAGTTTAGTGACCAATCATGTAAAATAGGTTAGTACCAAGAAAACACACATGGATTGAAATGAAACCTTAAGAGAATGATCGAAAAGTATTTTTTTATCTAAAGGAATCAACAATGCATCCATCAGATGCTCATGTCTGCATGTATGAAGCAAAACAATGTGTAACACTATATATTGTTACTAAAATGAAAAATCTTCAATCATAAGGTAAAAAAATAAGAAAATTAATTTTAATTGATGTGAATTTTAGAAGAACATTCATCTAATCATATGTGATATATTGGATTTAAATGTGGTTTAATCCAATTCTTAAGTTGATCAGTATATAATCTACTTTGTTTTCAACATTTAATAGTCATTTTTTAATTGATAAAAACTATAAGCATACATTTTGTATTATCTTTTCCTCACTTATGTTTTTTTGTGATTATTTTTATATGTAACACTATAAAATATTATGATTATTCTATATATATATATATATTAACTAAATAAATTTAATTAATTTTAATTATATTAATTTCAATTATTATTTTTAATTATTTTTTGTATCATATTTGATGGTTGATTGAGATAGAATATTTGAAGGATCTGTAGCTATTTGGAATTCCAATTTTATCTAAATAGTGGGTTTTCTTCTTTTTAGGATGGATGTTTTTTATTCCCCATTTGTAGGATGGTTTTTCATTTGGTTTCTATCAAAAATGAATATTTTTTTTAAAAAATTTACCCAGGATAGGTGTTCGATAATGCTTTCAGTTTTTGGATCAGTAGTGACCACTAATGGGTGCACAACTCCTTTTATTTTTTTTGATCATCGATAATTGCTTTTATTGAACACTATTTATTATATTTATTTGGTATCATTAGATACTGCCTTAGTCTGTCACATATATTAATACATGGAGGCCTACTTTGGAATTTTCTACTTCTTTTCCCTTCAATTTCCATCACAGTCATCGATAGTGTCCCTGTAGAAACTTCCATTGGTAGTCGTTATTGGCCTTTAGCGACGGACCAACTTTGACCACAAAAATCAGTCAGATGGCAGCCACTGATGGTAAATTCTATAATAGTGTTTGAGAATTTATATTATGGTAGTGAAAACTAAGATATTTTTGTTTGTGAGAATAAATTTAAGAATAATACTCAATAAGATAATTATGATTTAAATTTGAAGGATAAAAATGTTATCATTTGTCCATTATGACTAGATGAATTCAATCGAGTTTCTTAATGTGTTATTACCTATTAAATATGGGAGACTATTGTCATTTCTTATAATGAAACCAAAAATGTAATATAATTAGGTTATAATACTATGAAACTTAAATTTTATACTTTCAGGATGTTTGATAAAGGAACCATTACTCTTGAAGCTTTTAGGAATTTTTCGACCTCTCTATGGGGGGGTGAATCTGTCATAATATTTTACAATTTTTGTTCTTCTAAAATTCACCACTACAAAATGTCAATGTTTTGACCCACTAAACTTTATATCTCAACCTCACTCATATAAAAAATATTTAAATAAATAAACACAAGACTTTACAGGGTCATCTCCAATGTGTTTACCTAGTCCTTACCATACAAACTCCCATCAATACACTTTTATCAAATAAATAATAGAAGTAAATAGAAATGATCCAAATCCTATCAACCAATTTTTATCTCCATATATAATATATTATTGTTTCCCACTAGCTAAATTTTTTTCTTCTTGTTGAAATCCAAAACAAAAAAGGAACTTTGAAAACTGGTCACTATGTACTCTAACCAAAATTTCACTTTCTATTGAATATTCCTCAAAAAATTGTCAATCTAGTTCTTATTTGTCTGATACCTTTCTTTTTGGGTCCTCTCCATCTAATATAAATTGTTTGGAACTCTCAAACATCCTTAGAAACTATTTTTTTTGTTTTTCTTAAAATTATTCCTTCAAACGGGCTCTCTCAAATGATCATAAATTTCTTTATGAACAACAACTGAAAACAATCTCACGCCCCTTTATATACTCATAATTTCTCCGAAAAATTTAAAAGAAGCTTAGGATACAAATTTTAATTTCCCACCTACATCAAATTTTGATTGACTGCCTTCAAATCCTTTGAAAATCCGTAGTCAACAATCTTTATAAGAACTTACTCAAATATCGCTATCAATTATATCTTCAAATCATCCTCAAAACTCGCCTATATTTATGATTTATTGAAATTATATCTCATCATCATCATTATGTATGAAATTAAAATGTTTTTTCAAAGATACTCAAATATATATCAAGTTATTTTTGGTAATATGTCTTTCATACGCTAATTCTTGGGCCATTAGTTCATCATAAAAACTCATTTATCTAGTAAATATTCATTTAGAGATTCTTTGTTAGAATATTCTCCATTTGATATTTTTTCATCTTGATCCATTCTATCTTAAAACATTTGTCTGATGTAATCTTGCTTTATTATTTTTTAAACATTACATTTATCAGTTTGCTGATCATCACATTTCAATGTTCGGTGATCTATATATTTTTCTTCCGTTCAATTCCTATCTATTAAATGGTCTTGAGAAATCTAATTTGGTGGAAACAAAAATATTCACTCTATTTGGTGCAATTATTTCCTCTAGTCATCAACTTTCCCCATCTAGTAGACTTCATATATTCCTATTAATACATCTACAAATTCATTATTTTATAACTTGAACATTTTATAATCTTCATATGTCTGGAAATTTCATTAATGAAATCAACATGAATTGTGAGAACATTTAGTAATCAAGATGTTAGGTGCTTTGAAGACCAGTAAACCATCGTCTGACTTCTTGAGATAATTAATAAAAACTTTTTTTGATAAGTAGCAACTCATTTTATCTTGAAACATAAAAATATTGACATAATTTTTTTTGACAACCAATAGAATAATTTTTCGAAATCAAACAAAAGGATATGAAATATCTCCCTTTTTATTTTCAAAAAATTATCAACATCTCTTATAAAATTTTATCAAACCACAACCTTTCTCAAAGAGATGTGTGGTGACACGATGTTTCCAGATTAAGTAATTATTTTAAATGAATTTCATCAATTCATGACAATAAATTTTGTGAAAGTGATATTTATAAACTCCCCTACAATCATATCTACTTCTAGAATTGTATCTTTTAGACATTTTAGATCCCATTTTTATAATAACATCACCTTCAAATTCACCAATGACAGAGTACATAGTTTTAAATCTTTGTTCTTATTCTCCCCCCTTGATAACAAAATCCAATGTAATATGGGGGTAAACTCAATAACTTTATTAAGATAGTCATGGAGGATGAACATTTAGTTTCAGACTCAATTCCTAAAATATTTCCATTAGAAATGGTTTGGTGAGAGCATTGGAAATTTCATATTTTTTTTGAGATATACTCAAGAATTTCATCCCAACTAGGAACCTTCTCCTTAATGAAATGATATTTCATATCAATGTAGCTAGATATGGAGTGGTGCACTGAGTTTTTAGAGAGATAAATGGAACTATGATTATCATAAATAATATTCAATGGATATTAAAAATTCACCCACAAATCTTCCAATGAAACTTTCAACCACATCATTTTCATATTTTCCTGGGAAGAAAAAACATATTCTGGTTCTATTATAATCATAGTAACAAAACATTGTTTTGTAATATTCTAGATCATACAACTTTCTCTCAAGATGAATGCTCCTCAAGCCGTCGATCATCAATTGTGAGGTCAATGGTGCATCTGATAAAGAAAAATGACTTTGGCTTTAGCTGAACCCCTCTAGTATTATCTCCATCTCTCCTTATCTATAATAGAAACGATCACCTCTCTAGAAACCCTCATATGAATCAATATAAACTAATATAGAGATGGTGATAAGATATATATAGGGTAATTGAGAGTGTTCGCACAAGCTTAATGGAACACATGGAATGAATCGAGCCCTAAAATCCCGATAAAAATATTGCAACATAAAAACAAACCTTAAAAAAATTCAATTTAAAATGTTGTGTAAAGGTTCTATAATCACTATGTTAGGGAAAATTGACGATTGCGTTCATGTAAATTGGTCGAACCCCAATTGTGTAAATGGTTGTCAACAGCTATGTAAGGTAAAACAATCGCTACATAAAGGTAAACCATTCATAACATGGACTACATAAAGTTCATCAAGGACTTTATATAAGAGTAAACCAAAGAATATAGGATAATTTTTTTAAATGGGTTTTTGATTTTTTTTACAAAATGGGAAAGTGTTCAAAGTATTTTAAAAAATGGGTTTGCAGATATGTGAAACCCATTTAAAAAATTTTTCCTCCTCCAGAGAATCATGAATAAGGTTCATACATCTTAGGTTTGGTGGAAGATGTGTGAAACCTGTTGACGCATCCTTCACAGACGTGATGAAAGATACATGAACCCCATTTATGAATCCTTTAGAGATGCGATGAAGGATTCATGAATGGGGTTCATGCATATAACCGAGAAAATATATAAAAGGGAGACCCCCTCCATCAAAATTCATTTTTATCATCTGGATTTAGCTGCAAAGCCCGACATAATTTCTTTCTCAAAAAATATTTTCTTCATTTAAGAAAGTAAAATTTCTATTTAAATTTTTAATTGTTTAATTGTGTCTATTTATTTCATTTGTATGGATTATTTATTTGATTTGTGATATGTAGAAATTAGTGTTTGTGTGTATGTTTTATTTATTTCATATGTATTGATGCATGATGTGTAAATTAGGTTCTTTTGTATGACTTAATTTTTGAATGAGTGTATTTTGTATGAATTCATATTGAATGATTAGGAGAATTAATTATGTTATATCTAAAATGTTTTATGAATTCAAATTGAATTTTTAGGAAAATTAAAAATGTTATAGAATATGTTATTTTAAAATTAATATTAATTTAAAATATAATATTTTATACACTAGTTATATAATTTATGAATAATATATTAGGTAAATGTTTTATATTTAAATTAATTAGAAAACATATAGAAAATTATTTTTGTTAATTGTATAAAAAGATTTTTTTAGAAATAATAATTTTATATTATATTAAATGTAAATAATTATTATTTTAATTAATAAATTATAATGTAATATTAATTTCAATTATAATATTTTATACATTAGCTATATAATTTTATTATATTGAGTATCATATTTAAATTTATTAAAAAATATATATAAAATGATTTTTGTTTATAGTATAAAAACAGTTTTATATAAATAATAATTTTAAAATATATTAAGTGAAAATAATTATTATTTAAAGTAATTACGTATATATATAAGTAATTAAATATTGTAAAGTATAAAAATGAAAAAAATTCATATATATGTAATTTTATTAAATTGAAAAAAGCATAAGTTTATATTATTTTAATGAATGGTTTTTATAACGACCCATACTTTACATACATTTTTATTACATCAAAATTGAAGCATAATTATTGCATCATATAACAGAACCATGAGAGGACCATATAGGTATAGTTTTTTTAGAAACTGGGAAACATAAACAACTAGTTCATAAAGCGTCTACTTTTTCTCCCATTTATTTCATCATATCTAGAGTCCCTTTTTGGCATATCCTACTTAATAACCTTCTTCCTGACCTGGGGAAATAAAACATACAAAAGGGTGAGCTCAAATGCTCAGTAAGGGTAAACAAAAGAAATATCAATCACATCATATTCATAAGAACATAACATTTTGGAAATCTTAACCTGCAAAAGAGAGCATAATTTCATAACTTGGGATAAATCATAGTAGTGAAATGAAATCCCAATAATCATAACATAAAACATGAAACATTGTGGCATACACACATAATCATAGAGAATAATTTCTTATTAGTCAAGACTCATTTCCAAGACTATCTTAGTGGACAAAGTCCATTTTGGAACCGAGTTCACTCCTCCTTTCACTCCTGTTTCACTGAACTGGTTTAACCTGCTGTTCCAGCCATGTCTATCTCATGAGATATAAAATCCTTACCCAATGCATTGAAGGGAGATATAGGTCCCACCCATCTCATAATGATACCATTCTTATGTGTGCCACAAAATCATAAATCATACATCATTGAATAACCCATGTAGTAAAAATGGGATTCTTAAACAACATGACATCATAAAACAATTCATATAAGATAAAGGAATTCATAAAAATAATTACATCACAACATAATCAAATCAATGTAATAATAGGGATAGAAACAGAACCCTATATTATCTTAGATGGAAAATAATTTTGATAAAGCACTTGAATTCCATTCTTGAGGAAAATATCCTTTCTACTTCAAAAACATTTTCCTCTCTTTAACATGTCATACCATTTTAAACTAAAATAAGTTGATTAAAAATAAACTTGAATACTTGTAAAGGAATCTTCCTGGAAATAATGTTTTAAAAATACATTCATGCCGTATATGTTAAAAAAACATTCTTCTCGTACTTTTGTCGGAAAAGTCAAAAAGTACCTTGTAGGGTAAATAAAAGAAAGATTCCTTCCATACCATTGGGTAAAAGTAAAAAATGGGTAAAAAGGACTTTAAAAATACATGAAAACACTTTTATAAAATATGGACATGGATGATAGAAATAACCCTAGTAAATACTTACGAATAAGAAATCTCGGATTAAAATGAGATTTGAAAAATTATCCCTTACCTTAGGTCCGATTTGCTTCATAAGTGTCCAAACCTCCTGTATAATGATTTCAATAATATTACTGACTTATTCCAGAATCATACTTATTGTTATGATATCATATATGGTCATATTATTAGCTTTTTATTAGTAATATTTCATTGCTACTTGTTATTCGGGTGTTATTACTTTCTGTTCTTATGCATGTTTGTCGAATAAATTCTTATTCTTATCTTTAGGTTATAGATACCTCATTTACAGAATGGTATTAGTGTAATATATATCATATTCATTCATTAAATTCATTTATATAATCACTATGCAATGAAGATCATATAGAACGAGTCACATCACATCGTGGGGACGATATTCCGTACGTACGCACGAGCGATGATATCGTTCCCATGATCGTGAAATTATAATGGAGTGTATGTATACTATTTCATAATCAATATAACTTTAAAATAATCATATATAGTTATTATTTACACCATTATACCCATCCAAGTAAGGTGGTGGTGGAAAATAGATTACACCACGGCGTGGAGACGGTATTCCGAACGTACGCATGCGGGGTGATTTCGTTTTCCGTAACATGGATAAGAGGTGAAATATGGTTGTTTCATATTTATAATAACATATCAGTATATGAGTGATACTGATGTTATTACCTTATAATAAAACAACTAATGAAGAGGGAGTATAAGAAGAATGGAACTTGAAGAAAATGGTAGAAGGTATTACCTCTTTCTCGAAGTGCCTCCTATAAACTTTCTCTTAAGGCACTAGAGTTGGTATTTTGATAAGACCAGTACCTCTAGTAGGTTTATAAGGAATTGAGGTAGTGAAATGGGCAGGGTTTGGCCGAGCTTGAACGCTCAAATTGGTGTGAGGAAGAGAGGGTGGAGGTGCCCTTTTATAAGGGAGGAGAGGGGCACCTTTGGAAATATAAGAAATATTAGTTTATATTAAATCCCAACCCCACATAAAAACTTCCAAAATGACTCATATCCAAATATTAGATGAGATAGGGTTGTAATATCATCAACAAATAAAATTTATACATGTTAAGAATTTATTTTAAACATTATCAACTGGATTTATCCTTATTTATCAATTTAATTTTATTTGTTGTAATAATATTCTAAATTTTAAATTATTATAAATAATTACATTTGTGTTGTGAATCTTCCATAATTTGACACTTTATGACATTTTCGACCATATAAATTTTAAGTTATAATTTTTAAATATTTTTGTGATTTTTAAACAATTTTATAATATGTTATTTTTATAAAATAACAATAGTGTCAATTTTGACACTATTCATTTATTTGAATTTAAATAAAATATATACAGAAGATATGTTCGAACTAAAAGCATTAATAGATTAATAAAATGTCATATGTATCTAGAAAATTAGGGTAGCACATTAAATAGTTCATATAATATTAATTTTAATATTTTTAAAACAATTTATTTGATATTTTAACTAATAAAATAATTTCAACATCACTATTGTGTCAAAAATAATGATAATTATTTAATCCCTAAAAATTATAAATAAATTCCTATGATTTAGATAATGGTATTTGATTTCTGGAGACTATTCATGTTCGAAGTTTCATTAAGTTTATCACCAAATTAAAATTATTATACTTATAAGATTTAAGAAAGTGACATGTTGTCACATTCTTTGGTTTTAATAATAATTAAATTATTTTCATTGACAAAAGTCCATTAAATGAATCTAATACGACCCTTAGGTGATTTGGGTCTACTTTTAGTTATCCAATAAGATTTTGGCAGGTGTTAGGGTAATTTTATAATCATATATTTACCCTTAATTACCCGATTTACCTTTAACTATGGTAAATAAAATTTACCATAGTTACTATTCATAATGACCAAAAATAAAAAGTAGCATATTAACATAATTTGTACCCACTGATTCTGAATATGGAATAAATTTTTAAAAATTCAAAACATATATGTTGCAGTAATTAATTTAAAATAAATCCTGTTGTTAAGAAAACGGGTTTTAGAAGTTAAAACAATGCCAAAGATTGAAATGTTTTTACCTATGAATTCATTGTGAAATTAATGCTAATGACATAAATTATATTAAATGGTAAAAATATATTCTATTTATACTTTAAAACCATTCAATATTATAATTTATCCATGTAAATTAACTCAATGAAAAAAGTTGTTTTTAATTAAAAATTAGCGTATTTTTACTATTCATCAAAATATGAAAGTTATCAGAAAAATATCAAAAGTTTATCCAAAGTAAATTTTTATACCCTGATTCAAAAGAAGAATTTTATTTTGTCAAATTGAACTTATAAACATGTCAAAAAATTGATTTAATGTGGGTGCGCCATCAAAAGGCGGCAAAACTGTATTTTTTGAAAAATATTTCTTTTATCCAAAAAAACTGATTTTACTTTTATACCTCATTCAAGAAAATGTATAAGTTGAATTAAAATGTTATAAAATTAAAAATTCAGTTAGTACTATTCATAATGGCTAGTTTTAATAATATTTTAATAGCATATCATTGTTTAGTGAAACTCGGTATTGCGTACGACACAAGCTATCGAGGAATGTCGTGGTTGCGTGTAAAGCATGCCAAGCTAGTGTTGTGTGTAGTGAAAGATTCCTTTGATGATTTATATAAAATAAAAACAAAATATTTCTCATAAAATTCTCGGGTGTTACATTCTACCCCCCTTAAAAGGAATTTCTCCCTCAAAATTCGTCACCTTGTAACAAACAGATGAGGACACCTCTCCCTCATCATATCCTCAAGCTCTCTTGTAGCTTCTTCTAGTTGGTGGTTCATCCATAAAAATTTCACCAAGCGAGTGTTCTTGTTCCGTAGGATTTCTTACTATGATCTAGAATCTCTATCGGCTGTTCTTCATAAGAAAGATCTTGCTCCAGCGGTACAACTTCTGAGCTGAGTACCTGTGAAGGATCAGGTATGTACTTTCTCAGGAGAGATACATGGAACACATCGTGAACTTGAGAGAGATTCGGTGTAAGTGCCAATCGGTAAGCTACCTTTCCAACACGATCCAGTATTTAGAAAGGACCGATATATCTAGGGCTCAACTTCCCCTTCTTTCCAAATCTCATGACCCTCTTCCAGGGAGATATTCATAAGAACACTTTATCACCCACTTCAAACTCTAGGTCTTTTCTTTGGTTGTCGGCATAACTTTTCTATCGACTCTGAGCTTCTCTTATGTGTTGTTGAATATATCAGACCTTTTCTTCCATCCCATCAACAAGATCAGGTCCTAATAGCTTTCTTTCCCCATCTTCATCCCAACAAGTTGGAGTCCTCAATTTCATTCCATAGAGTGCTTCATAAGGAGCCATCTGAATACTGGAGTGAAAGCTATTATTATAAGAAAATTTCACCAAAGGTAGGTGTTGATCCCAACCACCTTTGAAATCCATAGAGCAAGATCTCAACATATCTTCAAGAGTTTTAATTGTTCTCTCAGACTGACCGTCTGTCTGAGGATGATAAGCAGTGCTGAAACTCAACTCTGTATCCAGAGTATGCTGAAGACTTCACCAGAACTTCGAGGTAAATCTTGGATCCCGATCAGATATAATAGAATGTGGTACTCCATGCAATCTTACCACTTCCTTTACATATATCCTGGCAAGCTGATCCAGAGAGAAATCCTCTCTAATAGAAATGAAGTGTGCAGACATTGTAAGACGATCAATTATGACCCAGATAGCATTATTGCCTTTGGATGTTTTAGGAAGTCCTATGACAAAGTCCATAGTAATGTTTTCACATTTCCATTTGGGTATGGGTAATGGTTGTAACATCCCCTTAGACTTCTGTCTCTCAGCTTTAAGTTGCTGACAAACCAAGAATCGAGAGACATATTCAGCAATATCTCTTTTCATGCCATCTCACCAGAAGTACTCTTTCAGGTCCCTATACATCTTCGTGCTTCCAGGATGAATAGAGAATGAAGAACTATGAGCCTCATCCAGCAGCTCCATCTTTAATTTGGAGATGGGAGGAACACAAACCCGATTCCTGAAAATTATTATCCCATCAAAATCAAGGTTAAATTCACGAATATTTCTTACCTTATTTTGAAACTCTACATCTTCTTTCTGCGCCTCTTTAATCTTCACATGTATAGATGGTTGAACATTCATATGAGAAAGATGAGATTTCCCCCTTCCATTATAATTCCAAGATCCATCCTTTGTAAATCCATAAATATTGGATCTTTTGTGATCCTCATCATGGATAAACTGGCATGGTCTTGTCGACTTAATGCATCTGCCACCTTGTTTTCTTTCCCTGGGTGGTAATAAATTAAGCAGTCGTAATCCTTAATCAGATCTAACCATCTTCATTGGCACATATTCAGCTCCTTTTGTGTGAAAATATACTTGAAACATTCATTATCATTATAAATATCACACCTTTCACCATAAAGGTAATTCCTTCAAACCTTTAATGAAAATATTAACGCAGCTAACTCCAAATCATGAGTTGGGTAATTTTTCTCATGGATCTTCAACTATCGTGAGGCATAAGCTATCACCATATCATCCTGCATGAGAACACATCCCAGTCCCTTCTTGGATGCATCACTGTAGATCACAAACCTTTCTCCACTACAAGGAAGTGTGAGTACAGGTGCACTAGATAACCTTCTTTTCAACTCCTTGAAATTCTCTTCACATTCGTCCATCCACATGAACATAACTCCTTTTCGAGTCAACCTGGTGAGTGGATTAGATAATAGTGGAAAATCATTCACAAAATGTCGATAATATCCAGCCAAACCAAGAAAAATTCGGATCTCAGTTACTGTTGTTGGTCTCGACCATCATTCGATAACCTCTGTTTTTGTTGGATCCATAGATATCCCCTCTTTTGAGATTATGTGCCCCAAAAATGAAACTTTTTGAAGACAAAATTCACACTTGGTAAATTTGTCATAGAGCTTCTCCTTTCTCAGGTTCTTCAGTATAATTCTCAAGTGATCTTCATGTTCTTCCTTGCTCTTTGAATATACAAGAATATTTTCTATAAAGACTGCCACAAATTGATCAAGATAGTCTCTAAAGACTCTATTCATTAGATCCATGAAGATAGCAGGGGCATTAGTAAGACCAAATGGCGTCACTATAAATTTATAGAGTCCATACCTTGTACGGAAAGCCGTCTTTGGAATATCCTCCCTTTTGAACCTTAATTGATGATGCCCTGAATGAAGATCAATCTTGGAAAAGTATTGAGCTCCGCGTAGTTGGTCAAATAAGTCATCAATGTGTGGGAGAGGATATTTTTTCTTGATTGTGAGCTTGTTAAGTTCTCGATAATCAATGTAGAGTCTCATTGATCCATCTTTCTTCTTAACAAATAGAACAGGTGCTCCCCAAGGTGATGCACTAGGGCGTATGAATCCCTTATCAAGATTCTCTTGGAGTTTCTTCTTCAATTCCTGCAACTCAATTGGGGACATTCTATAAGGTGTCTTTGAAATAGGAAAAGCACCCGGTAGGAGTTCTATTGAAAACTCAACTACAAAATTTGGTGGAAGACCAGGAAATTCCTTCGAAAAGACATCATCAAAATCCCGTACAATAGGCATATTCTTAATCATGAGTTTCTCACCAACGATTTGAGATAAATAACCCTCATTTAATGGAATCAAGACCCATAAGATGGATGAAATTTCCACTGGAAGGTTATGTTCATCCTTGCATCGATAGACGATCATAGATTGATCTGGAATATGAAATGTGACTTCCCTTCTTTGGCAATTGATATGAGATCCATATAAATAAATCCAATCCATGCTAAGAATCACATCAAATTCCACTATAGGAAGGATCACAAGATTTGCCGGAAGCACTTTCCCACAAACTTCAATCGGGGAAGAATTATAAACTTTTGATGCGACTGTTATGCCATTAGGAGTTGTCACAGCCAAATCAGCATCTAATAGTTGAGGTAATACAGTGATACCCTTAGAAAATTTTTCAGAAATAAAAGAGTGGGTGGATCTAGAATCAAATAAAACATTTTCTACTTTAGAGTGGATGGTAAGTGTACCTTTCACCACATCGTTATTGTACTCCACATCGCTGATAGAAATTGCATGTGACATTCCTTTGTCTTTAGCCTTAAGATTTTGTTGATGTAGATCATCATCAACAACCCTTGGATTATGGCATTTACTGGAATAATTCCCCATCTCCTTTCACTTGAAGAATTGAAGTGTAGTAGGTTCATTCCGTGTGTCCCTTCCTTTGTTTGCATAATTAGACATCTTCTTCCCATCATTGCGGTATTCAAATGCCCGATGACCTTCCTTTCCACATTTAAAACATTTACTTGTCCCTTTAAGACAACTCCCTCCATGTTTCTTTCCACACTTTGAGAATAAGGGAAAGCTCATCTTCTATTCAGTGTGCTCTTTAGATTTTCCTTTGAATTCCATTTTCCTCTTTTTATCAAACCCATATGACTGATGGGTTACTCCAATCTCCATCTCGACTTTGAGAGCACAATGAACAATTTCCTCGTAGCTATTGAAGTGCCTTATGGCTAATTCCCTTCGAAGACTTGGTTTTAAGCCACTAAAGAATCGATCGATCTTACTCTCAGGTTGGATAATAATACCAGAAGCATAGCTTGAAAGTCTTGTAAAATTTGATTCATAGGTACC
Source organism: Viscum album (assembly GCA_963277665.1). Classification (NCBI taxonomy): domain Eukaryota; kingdom Viridiplantae; phylum Streptophyta; class Magnoliopsida; order Santalales; family Viscaceae; genus Viscum; species Viscum album. The sequence continues at coordinate 1,075,031,801 of OY728145.1, read as the reverse complement.
AACAGATTCATCATCCTTTTGCTTCAGTTCAAGAAACTCTTTCTCCATATTTTTTCGGAGAATACGAGGGAAGTACTTATTGAAAAATAAGTTCTTGAACTCATCCCATTCCATGGACTCAATTTCATCCCTTTGACTCGTATTCTTAATAAGATTCCACCATTGATCAACATCTCCTTCCAAACGATACACTTCTAGGATGCCTTTATCATGTTTAGAACATTGAAGAACTGAAAATATCTATTCAGTAGTACTAATCCATTGTTCAGCAACTAATGGATCAGTAGACCCGCTGAAAGAAGGTGGATGCTGCCACATGAAGGATTCAACAGAATGTTGCTCCTTCCTTTGCTCGTTTAGAAATCCTGCATGATTCATAGCTTGAGAAATTTGTGTGAGAATGGCTACAAGATTTTGCATTCTAGCTCCCATAACATTTGGTTGCTCAGGGGGACAATCATTGCATTGCCCGTCACATTCTGCATTAAAACGGTTCCTTTGGGTTCCAGCCATTGACTAAAACCAAGACGAATAGTGTGAGCAACACTAATTATAATAGGAAAACCACATAATCAAGAATAAAATTTCACACTTAAGGTCTCATCCTAGGTTATTCATGGTCATTTCTAAAACACTATGATTGTGTTCTATGCTTAGACATATCCTTAGGTTTCTTACTAAAGCTTTCACATCCTAGTTTCCAAAGGTTGACTATACCTTTCCTCTGATACCAACTATAACGACCCATACTTTACATACATTGTTATTACTTCAAAATTGAAGCATACTTATTACAACATATAACAAAACCATGAAAGGGCCGTATAGGTATAGTGTCTTTAGAAACTGGGAAACATAAACAACTAGTTCATAAAGCGTCTACTTTGCCTCCCATTTATTTCATCATATCTAGAGTCCCTTTTTGGCATATCCTACTTAATAACCTTCTTCCTGACCTGGGGAAATAAAACATACAAATGGGTGACCACAAATGCTCAGTAAGGGTAATCAAAATAAATATAAATCACATCATATTCATAAGAACATAAAATTTTGGAAATCCTAACCTGCAAAAGAGAGCATAATTTAATAACATGGGATAAATCATAGTAGTGAAATGAAATCCCAATAATCATAACTTAAAAATGAAACTTTGTGTCATACACACATAATCATATAGAATCATTTCTTATTAGTCAAGACTCATTGCCAAGACTATCTTAGTTGAAAAAGTCCATTTCTGAACTGAGTTCACTCCTTGTTTCAGTCCTGTTTCACTGAACCGGTTTAGCCTGCCGTTCCATCCATGTCTATCTCATGAGATATAAAATCTTTACCCAATGCATTTGAGGGAGATATTGGTCCCAACCATCTCATAATGATACCATTCTTATGTGTGCCACAAAATCATAAATCATACATCATTTCATAACCCATGTAGTAAAAATGGGATTCTTAAACAACATGACATCATAAAACAATTCATGTAAGATAAAGGAATTCATAAAAATAATTCCATCACAACATAATCAAATCAATGTAATAATAGGGATAGAAACAGAACCCTATATTATCTTAGATGGAAAATAATTTTGATAAAGCACATGAACTCCATTCTTGAGGAAAATATCCTTTCTACTTCAAAAACATTTTACTTTCTTTAACATGTCATTAAATTTTAAACTAATAGATTTTGATTAAAAATAAACTTGAAAACTTGTAAATGAAGCTTCTTGGAAATAATGTTTTAAAAATCCATTCATGCCGTATAAGTTAAAAAAACATTCTTCTCGTACTTTTGTCGGAAAAGTCAAAAAGTACCTTGTAGTGTAAATAAAAGAAAGATTCCTTCCATACCATTGGGTAAAAGTGAAAATGGGTAGAAAGGAATTTATAAATACATGAAAACACTTTTATAAAACATGGACATAGATGATAGAAATAACCCCAGTAAATACTTACGAATAAGCAATCTCGGATTAAAATGAGATTTGAAAAATTATCCCTTACCTTAGGTCTGATTTGCTTCGTAAGTGTCTGAACCTCCTGTATAATGATTTAAATAATGTTATTGACTTATTACAGAATCATACTTATTGTTATGATATCATATATGGTCATATTCTTAGATTCTTATTAGTAATATTTCATTGCGACTTGTTATTTGGGTGTTATTACTTTTTGTTCTTATGCGTGTTTGTCGAATAAACTCTTATTCTTCTCTTTAGATTATAGATACCACATTCACAGAATTGTATTAGTGTAATATATATCATATTCATTCATTCATATCATTTATATAATCATTATGCAATGAAGATCATATAGAACGAGTCGCATTACATCGTGGAGACGGTATTCCGTACGTACGCACGAGCGATGATATCGTTCCCATGATCGTGAAATTATAATGGACTGTATGTATACTATATTAGAATAAATATCAATTTACAATAATAATATATAGTTTTTATTTACACCATTATACCCATCCAAGAAAGGTGGTGGTGGAAAATAGATTACACCACGGCGTGGAGACAGTATTCCATACGTACGCACATGCGGTGATTTCATTTTCCGTAGGTTGGATAAGAGGTGAAATATGGTTATTTAATATTTATAATAACATATCAGTATATGAGTGATACTGATGTTATTACCTCATAATTAAACAACTAAAGAACAGGGAGTAGAAGAAGAATGGAACTTGAAGAAAATGGTACAAGGTATTACCTCTTTCTCAAAGTGCCTCCTTTAAACTTTTTCTTAAGGAACTAGAGTTGGTCTTTTGATAAGACCAGTACCTCTAGTAGGTTTCTAGGGAAGTGGGGAAGTTAAATGGGTAGGGTTTGGCTGAGCTTGAAGGCTAAAATTGGTGTGAGGAAGAGAGGGTGGAGGTGCCCTTTTATAAGGGAGGAGAGGGGCACCTTTGGAAATATAAGAAATATTTGTTTATATTAAATCCCAAACCCTGTTAAAAACTTCCAAAATGACTCATATCCGAAGCTTAGATGATATAGGGTTGTAATCTCATCAACCAATAAAATTTAGACATGTTAGGATTTTGTTTTAAACATTATCAACTTGATTTATCCTTATTTATCAATTTACTTTTATTTGTGGTAATAATATTCTAAATTTTAAATTATTATAAATAATTGCATATGTGTTGTGAATTTTCCATAATTTTACACTTTATGACATTGGAGACCATAAAAATTTTAATTTTTAAGTTTTTAAATATTGTTGTGATTTTTAAACAATTTTATAATATGTTATTTTTATAAAATAACAATAGTGTCAATTTTGACACTATTCATTTATTTGAATTTAAATAAAATATATACAGAATATATATTCGGACTAAAAGCTTTAATAGATTCATAAAATTTAATATGTATCTAGAAAATTAGTTTAGCACATTAAATAGTTTATATAATATTTATTTTAATATTTTTAAAACAATTTATTTGATATTTTAATTAATAAAATAATTTCAACATCACTATTGTGTCATAATTAATGAAAATTATTTAATCCCTAAAAATTCTAAATAAATTCCTATAATGTAGATAATTGTATTATCTTTCTTGAAACTATTCGTGTTCGATGTTTCATTAAGTTTATCACCAAATTAAAATTATTATACTTATAATATTTAAGAAAGTGACATGTTGTCACATTCTTTGGTTTTAATAATAATTAAATTATTTTCATGGAAAAAAGTCCATTAAATGAATCTAATCAGACCCTTAGGTGATATGGGTCTACTTTTTGTCATCAAATAGGATTTTGGAAGGTGTTAGGGTAATTTTATAATCTTTTATATACCCTTAATTACCTGATTTACATTTAACTATGGTAAATAAAATTTACAGTAGTTACTATTCATAATTCCCAAAAATAAAAAGTAGCCTATTAGCATTATTTGGACCCAATGATTCTGAATATGGAATCCATTTTTCAAAATTAAAAATATATAAGTTGCAGTAATTAATTTAAAATAAATCTCGTTGTTAAGAAAACGTGTTTTAGAAGTTAAAACATTGCCAAAGATTGAAATGTTTTTACCTATGAATTCAATGTGAAATTAATGATAATGACATACATTATATTAAATGGTAAAAATATATTCTATTTATACTTTAAAACCATTCAATATTTTAATTTATCCATATAATGTATCTCAATGAAAAAAGTTGTTTTTAATTTAAAATTAGCGTATTTTTACTATTCATCAAAATATGAAAGTTATCAGAAAAATATCAAAAATTTATCCAAAGTAAATTCTTATACCCTGATTCAAAAGAAGAATTTTATTTTGTCAAATTGAACTTATAAACATGTCAAAAACTATATTTAATGTGGGTGCGCCATCAAAAGGCGGCAAAACTGTATTTTTTGAAAAATATTTCTTTTATCGAAAAAAACTGATTTTGCTTTTATAGCTCGTTCTAGAAAATGTATAAGTTGAATTAAAATGTTATAAAATTCAAAATTCAGTTAGTACTATTCATAACGGATAGTTTTAATAATATTTTAATAGAATATCGTTGTTTAGTGAAACTCGGTATTGCGTACGACACAAGCTATCGAGGAAGGCTGTTGTTGCGTGTAAAGCAAGCCAAGGTAGTGTTATGTGTAGTGAAATATTCCTTTGATGATTTATATAACATAAAAACAAAATATTTCTCATAAAATTATCAGGTGTTACAGGTTTTCTTTATGTGTAAATTTTATTATTTTTATATACTGATAATAATAAATTTAATCAATAAAGTATAAAATATATTTTCTTATATTTTGAAATTAAGTGGAATGAAAAAAATATTATATATATATATATGCGATTTTATAAAACTAAAAATAACATAAGTGTTCATTATTGTAAATGGTTGTTATGTAAATGTAAATTATATTAGTTATAATTAAATTTATTAAATGTTATTAATATATATATATATATATATATTTCATCTAGTAATAGATAAAGTTATATAATATGTAGAATATAATAAGTATACCAAATAATATGGTAAGTTGTGTGATGACAGATCTTAAGATGACCAACCAATGCATAATTGAAATTGCATGTCTTATTTTTTGTGAGTGCTTATTTTATTTTTAACGATTGCATTTCTTTTTCCACATTGATGGCCTGCGAGTCATCTCTCACTAATTATGTAAGTACCTGCATGTCTACTTAAAAAAAGTCATGTATTTCATACCCCTAGACCCCCTCACATGCATCTGAGTAAATTTATAATTACAAGGAAATAAACAAGAGGCATCCTCGAAGAGGCGTCCCTGATGAGACATCCCCAAAGTGGCGTCCCAGAAGAGGTGTCCCTGAAGAGGTGTTCAAGAACAGAAGTGTGACAGGAGGCGTTTCTGTTTGAAAGGAGATTGGGGATTGCTGAAATTTTTTATAATAGAGACTCCAGGAGTCCACCCTTAGGTTTTGGTTAGTTTATCAGATAATGATAAACTAATAACATGTCTCAAGATCAAGTCCTGATTATTTATTCATATGTAATTAAAATATATAACATTATATTAAATTTTAATTGGTAATAATATCATCATCACTATACCTCAATAGTGATAAACCAATACATAAAAAAGTGTCAAGATAAAGTATATTATTCAAAACCAATTTAAATAATGTAAAAATTTTATGTAGTATATAATATTTTACTAATTATGTTTTTATAATTAATCATGTATGCACAAATATATTACAATGGTGAGGTAATTTATACCGAGCATGGTTTTAGCTATAGTGTTCCACCTTATAGAGTGGTAAATCTTCATGGTTATATGTCATTAGATGCGGTTTGCAATAAGATTCATAGTCAGTTAAAACTTAGGACCGATCAATCCGTTTCTTCAAAAACATATTGACATCTAAAAAATACAAAATATTTTTAGAACATTGAGTACACTCTGGTCAATGATGATGATTGTATGGATGCATTTTCCTTATTTAGAATGAATTGTGCTAATTGTTTGATTGATTTGTATGTTGTGATTTCTAATATAGATATTGTGAAACAGAGTACTATAGAATCGTGTTTTATGATCTATGTTAAAGTTGATCCTTCACATAAGTCTTTTTCATTACCTCCTTCTCATATGACACCTGTAATAGAATAAAATTATGGAGAAGATGATAAATTTTTTGAAGTAAATGTAGACAACATCCCTTTGTGTGCTGATATAGTGAATGAAAGTTTATCTAAGGGAGAAGAATATGGGGATCCATCAGGATATGATGTGGGTGAGGGTGATGTGGGGATCAAACATTATGAGGTTCCTCTGAGAGAAGTTCATCCACGACATCCACCAGTTAGTGGTAATCATCCTTCATAATTGAGTTCCTTAATTAAAGGACTGTCTGATGAACAATATTTTGATTGGGATGTCATTACACTGGCTTCTAAATTACATGGAATTATAGGAAATATGTCTATATGAAATGAAAATTCCATCTATGTTAGGATGGAGTTTGAAAGTAAACTGGCCATGAAAAATATGATAAAGCAATACCACATTTGGCAACATTTCAAATTTGTGATTGATGAGTAAAAGAATGAAAAATATTTCATTCGTTGTGAAAAAATGGTTCAGAATGTAATTTTCAATTAGGTTAAATATTTGATAAATTATTTCCATGTTGGAAGATAACCAAATTAGAAGGCCCACACACTTTTTTGCATCCAATCTTGTTTCAATATCTCTCTACTATTTATTCAGGGTTTATATAAACTATTATTTGTCATATGATACAAACATCTATGAATGTTCCTATTTCCCTTGTTCAAAAAATAATTCAACAGTTGTATAACTATAAAATATCATATATGAAAGCTTGAATGAAAAATAGAAGGAAATTTTAAAAGTGTATGGTGATTGCGATGAATGTTATGAAATGTTGTGAAAATATTTTCAATTGTTGTCTCTCACCAATTAGATTGTTTATCATTTGGAAACTGTTGAGAATGTATCCCCCAATCACAGATTTGATCCATCAAAGGTGAAGATCAATATGATTTTTTGGGTGTTCAGGCCATACATTGCTTCCTTTCCCTATTGTATAGAATTTATTCCGGTCAATGGAACCTTCCATTATGGAAAGTATACAGGTGTTCTACTAATTGTTTCCACACAATATGGTAATCGTGCTCCTCTACCACTTTCTTTTTCAATTATTGAAAAGAATAATTTTGAATGATAAAGCCAGTTTTTGGAATGTGTATGCACCCATTTCACACAAAACTAGGGCTTCTATATGATATATGATTTCCATCGAGCGATTATAGAATCTGTGACTAGTGATGGGTTTTTATGGACTGAGCAGAATGATTATCATCATTATTAAATTATACATATTTCAAGTAATTTCCATAATAATTTCAAATATGAGGCCATAAAGAAGTAGATCCTCAAGTTGGGTATGTTTTTCTAAAAATACTTTAAAAAAGCATTTAATATCCATTTTAATACAATATTATCTTATGGTTTCAACATATGATCCCCAACAAAAATGGTAAGATCGATGCCTTGACAAGATTCAAACTATTAATTAATATTTTTATGAATATATGCTGCAAATTTCAAAGGACAAATGGTCATTAACATATGATTGTGGAAGAAGTTATGGCCATATGGACACTAATATAGTGGAGTGCATAAATTGGGTCTTCAAGGGTGTGTGAAAGCTCCTGATCATAGGGTTAGTGCAAGAGAGTTTTTATAGATGTGTGCACTACTTTATTGACAGGTCCCAAAAGGCCTATCAGAGGATGGAAACTGTTATGAATTTTACTCATCATTTCTAAAGTGATATTGATAAGATACTAAATGAGGGGTTGAGATGAAGTGTTGTAGCATTTTATAGGGAAAGTAAGATCTTTTATGTAAGGTAGTTCTTCAACAAGGCTGCATAAAGTAGTGGTTGAGTGCATGTGGTGATGTTGGATAACAGGTAATGTGACTATGCTAACTTTTAGGCATTGAGATATCCATTTTCCTATATTTCAGCTTGTACTTCAGTAAATATATCATGGGATCCATATGTTTAGCATGTGTATCACATGAGCAGTTTGGTTAAATGTTATATTACATCTTGGATGCATGTTGAGGACATTCATTCTATCTCATTTCCTACTGATTAGTCGACCATCGTCCCTGATATTTCTAGGTTTCATAAGTTGGTTTTGTTTTCATTTATTATTTTTTCAATGTCAATTTTTTTTAAATTATTGTCTTCATATTACAAGGTTTTGGACCTGAGGAATAACAAAGTCAACTATAATCAGAAATGAGATGGATTTTCCTCATCCAAAAGGAGGGAGAATACGATGCACTATTTGTCACACAGAAGGACATACTCATAAGGGATGTCCCCATGTGGCAGTATAGAGCTCCACATTCCATCATACATGACCAAGTATTTGTATTTAATCATGAATATGTTTATTTTGTATTGTATGTTTAAAATTCAGTAATGAATCCTTTTATTTCTGACTTTCCCCATTTTTGAGATGTTTCAATTTTGGTTTATCTATTTTTTGGATTCTATAATAATGAATTTTCTGATACTAAAAGTATTAAAAAAATAAACATAGAACAAAAATAATTATATCATGTTTCCACATGTTCAATGTGGGGGTTTTATCACTGTTTCTATATATTAAAAATATGAATAAATTAAACTTTGTCTTTTATGAATCTACAAGAAGCATAACATTTCCATGTAAATTAAGATATCTTATATTCTTTGGGTTTGAATATAGGGGGTGGGGATAAAATACTATATCCAAGATGAAATACCTTTTTCTATCACATATTATTTCTACCTTACATAGTTTCCTTACTAATCCAATCAATCCTCACTGACATTCTACAAACTACCCTGGACACGAAGCAACAAACAACCAAAACCAAAAATCCACAATGCAACAAAGACACTAATCCAGAAACAATTAATCAAGAAAAAATAGATAATATTATAACAATCTTTTTTCATTTTCTTGTAGTAATTTTTTAATAAAATTTTAATTTTTTATTGAATTAACTATTAAAATGTAACGATGATATTATTTGTGCTCATTTTAGGTTTTCCATTTCTCAAATCCAAGGCTACTCCTATATCACGATTGGTTTTAGAGGGACATCCTATGCCTCTATTGAGAGTACGCGGATCTCACCATTTCCATCATACCACACCACCTCCCGATATCATCCCCCATATTCATCACGTTAGATTCTATAGAGTAGCAATGTGCGACTTTACCATTCTCATTCATCAGCTCATTATGGCACTTGTAGAGATATAGAGTCCAGAGTCACATATATTCCATTTTAGAGAGGGGGAGATAACTATTACATCACAGGATGCGGCCATTATTTTGGGCCTCCCCATCAACATTGAGGCTTGGCCAAGTCAAGTTAGAGGTGATTTTCCTGAGCTCATTCATAGACTACTAGGCATAAAGGTCCACGATGATGGCATGCCCATCGTTGGTGGTAGATTACACATGCCTTGGTTAGACCAGAACTTCACACATTTAGCAGAGGTTACTGATAAGATCACCATGTTGTTATTTTCATGCACATATATTTTGAAGATGATCGGTGGAACGCTTTTTGTTTATCACTACACTACTATTGTACATCTGATGAATTTACCTTTTTTGAAGGATTTGGACTAGGTTGGCCGGTATAGGCGGGGGTATACTTGTCTAGTATATACATACATGGTGCTATGTAGCACATGTCACATTAATAAGATGCAGATAATGGGATCCATGGTTATTATAAAGATGTGGGTATTGGAGCACATCCCAAATTTATCTCCACATGCCCGTGCACCATTTCCAGTAGATATTGTAGATTAGGCTCCACATGGACATTGGTATGCTATTATTTCTTTCTAATGTATAACATAATTGTATAAATTTCTCTTATTAAATGTAAATATAACAATATTATCTAAAAGTGGAGTCAGGAACATCGTTATTCATATTACCCCAGACACGACGTCCACACCTACATACTTATATTGGAAAACATTCAACCACATGATGTAAGTGATCAGTATGTATATTTGTTAAATATTTATTCTATATTGTATATCTATTCATTTATTAATTGATTATTCATTTTTTCTTTTAGATTAAATAGATTCTATATATAGATAACATCATATAGAGTCTTCCACCCTAATGTATGATAATGATTTCTACTGGCTCCTGCAGGGTTCCAGTGATTCATTTTCATATAGTCGAGTGGCATCATACCGATAGAGTTATGAGGCAATTTAGATTCTTTCAGCATGTTCCTGACCTTCTGAGTTAGTTAGCTTCACTTCATTCCAAGATGATTTCTATGAAGAGAGATTTTTATTAGAGGAGATAACATGCCGAATATATTGATTTATGGGACAACGACAGGAGTCCCAGTTGCGAGGGGAAGGGATAATACATTTTCATTTTGTGGATTAGATGGATTATGCATCCTAGTACTACAGGTCCCCATTAAAATATCTGACATGACATGAATAGGGATTTCATGAGTCGGTAGACATTCTTCCTTCCACTGTTCATTAGATTTTTTATTCATATTACCTATGAATTGAATTTTGTTTTCAGGATGCTCGTATCTGTCATCTTCATCACATGTCAAATCTAGTAGAGAGATCTGCATTTGACCCATCATACTTTCACATCCTTGTGATGGAGTTTATTCTTTCAATGGATGAGATTTATTAGGGAATTTTCTTTGATCAACCTCTTACTGAAGAGGATGCAGATCCTCATATAGATTTACCAGTAGGTGATGACCTTATTATGGATGTTTCTATTCCATAGGAGGTTGTTCAACTTGATTAGTTAGATGGTATAGTTCCATAAGAGGAGGGTGTTCAGTAGGATCTTTCTGATGATCCTCCAACTTCACAGGCACAACCAGAGGTAGATATATATGTTGACTGGATTGCGTTGGATACTTTATTATAGAGATTTGAAGCACAATAACAATATTCTTTCCATGTTGGTGAGAGTTCCAGCCAGCATCCACTATCTTTGGATGTAGGACATGTTACAGATTGTGTGACTGTACATCCACTTCCTATCACATACAAGGATGTGGAGGTGGTTGTTGATGATGATGCAAAATGTACACTAGAGTGGAGACATAGATAGACCTAGCGTGGATGCATCCAGTATACGCTTGGCTATAAGACATAAGATAATCCATGCCAGAGGTTTAGATTAGAGTGATTTTTTATTTATGATACATTTTTTATGTGCCTTAGTATTATCATTTATAGATTTATATTATTTTTTAATAAGTTTATTACTGTTATCAAATTATCTACCAAAATCAATAATTTATATTTTTTATTAATATTATTACATAGTATTATTATCTATATATGTATAATAATTAATATGATTATATTCATTAATAAATATTAATAATATTAATTATTTCAGATTCAAGTAGACTATGGATGAAAAGATTCGTGAACATCAAGAAATGTTGAAAAATATTATTGATCTCAATGATTTGAAATTGGATGTAAAAAAATAGAAGATCATGGAACATGATTCATTATTTTAAAAAATAAAATTGCATGAAGAAGAATTTGAATGAATAATGGATATTTGTGAAGAGTATATGATTATAATTAAATATCAGAAAAACCACAATACGAGATATATGGAATTTGAAGTTCATTTGCATAATTTTTAAATGATACATATTCAGACTTTATAAAATGAAGAAATTTATACCGGTACCTAATCTTTACTAGAGGATTTTACTCTTAAAATACCTCTATCATGTGATAAAATTTTGGACATTATGAAAATGATTGATTTGATATTCTTCCAAAATGAGAAAAAATCCTTAAAAGGGTTAATATTGAATGATCCATGAAGGCTAATAAAGAAAAAAATATATACAAAAATCAAAAATTAATTTGAAGAGATCCCCTCTATACAATATAAATTAGAATAGATGTTCAGATGTACAATAATGAATACTAGAGTAACTGGACCAACTTCATTGAGAAAAAAAACTCAACCTTCATATTCACATTAAGAAGTAAGGATGATCCACCATATTTTATTAATCAAGTATGGATGTGATCAAAGGCTGCTTGTCCTTTTTATTGTAATTGAATGTTTTTGATATATTTTTTAAAGTGAGTGCATGGGTCCTAGGTTGATTGTTCTAATAAAAGTTTCATATCTCATTTAATATCTTCATACTGAAATAAAATTGGATTACCCTTGATGATAAGTTCATCAGTTCTCATTTCATGTGGTGTCATGATGAGTTGGTAGAGGACATCATTATTTCCCAAATCAAATCTTATTGTTTTCTAGACAGACTGGGAATCACATAGACTTAGAGTGAAATAATTGATGACACATTTTTATGTATGAACTGATACTGGTGATCGAGTAGTGCACCAAGAAATAGACAAGTTGATCAAAATTACCGTGAACACTATTATTAATATTTTGACTATTTAATAACATGTATTAACATTTATTTATATTTATTGATATTTTATGCATACTGAGGATTTTTTAATTAATATGTATTTATATTTAATTTTTATTTACAAATATTGATGGTTTTTATTTTAATTAAAAATTATGTAGGAAGCATGAATATTTATTAATAATTATTTAATGGATATATATTATTCATGAATATTTAATAATAATTATTAACATCAATTTATATTTATTTAACATTTATTAATAATTAATAAATATTTATATATTTTCATTAGTATTTAATTAATATTTATATTCTTAATAAGAGGGTTTCACTCTCAAACTGTTAAAAAAATTATTAAAATTTATCAATATGAATTTAATATTTAATATTTTAATTGATATTTATTAATATTTTTGAATATTTGTTAATTTTTACTTAATTTTTATTACATTATAAATAATTTTTATAAATATAGAAAAATATTTTGTTCATATTTATAAATATATAAAAATATTTTGTTCATATTTATTACTATTTTATTTTTATTATTGATTATATAACTAATATTTATGAATATTTGTTGATATATTAATTCTTTTTTATTTAATATTTTTATATATTTAATTAGTATTAATTATTTTTATAAAATTAAAATTTATAGAGAATGAGTGAAAGGGGTTCATGCATCCTTCATCACATCTTCGAAGGATACGTGAACAAGGTTCATGCATCTTCTGCATTGCCTAAGATTAATGAACCTTGTTCACGCTTCTCTAGTAAAGAAAATATGGGTGAACGTGGTACACAAATCTCCAAACCCATTTTTAAAAATGCTTCAAACCCTATCCCATTTTTTTTAAAAAAATCAAAAACCCATTTTAAAAAATTATCCATAGAATATGAGGCACACATTAAAATAAACCAACAACTCGCATTAAGATAAAACTAGGACCATGTAAGGGTAAAATAGAATGAAAAAAATAAAATAAAGGCATGGAAAGCATATGCAAGGAATTATAATGAAGTTATAAATATGCTAAAATCAATAAAAAAGTAAAAATAAATTAGTTTCATTTAGAAACCAATCAAGTATACGAAAATAACACATACAATATATTTATTTAGTGATTCAAATCCCAATAAATTTTGTGTTTACATAACACATTCATTACAATAATTAATGGTCCCCTAAAGTAAATCACCATAGATTTTATCTGGTTTGAACTTAGAAACTTAAAAAAAACAAACACAATACAAGGTGCTGCAAAATCAACATAGATTTTATGGGCATAATTCTTAGCAAGAACCATTCCATTTTCATCATTGACACCCAGAATAGGGATATCATACCTGAAATTGAATATGACCCTCATCAAAATAGGCTCTTCCATGGAAACACATGCCTCCTTGGTAACAAAATGGATTATTTCATTGAGAAAAATATTATTTCCTTCGGTTGAGAGGTTCTTATATAATTTGTGATTACCTAAGTTGAGATAGTTTATTGTTTTTCTATAAACCATTAATATTTCAAATAATGTCTCCATGTTTCTATCATTAGCATCATTAGAATCATCCTTGATCATGTTGGGGTTGTGCCTCTAGAATCTGTTCATAGATATGGACTTGATGAGGATGTTTCCATCATCTGATGTGAAAATCGTAGTTGTTTCCTTCTAGTCACTGATATCATCCATTGAAAACTAAAGGTTCAGATATGATTTAATCCAAAAAATACACAGATATCTTTTGTTGTCTCCATTGAATTCACCAAACTTGTGGAGGATGATGACCAACTCCAAGTCCACGATAGTGAAAATTTCATCACCCTAGTGGTCATGAACTTTTTAATTTTCAAGAATGGGTTAATTGAAATGGTCCTTATTTAGGAACCACATGCATAAGTAACAACCTCATTTGACGAGGAAAAATGAAAAAAATTGTAGCAGCATCAACTTGGAGTGTCTAGAACAACATACACGACTCTTTGGTTTGGTCTCTCACTGTCTTGGGGGAGATCATGGTAATCGAGTACCGCTACTTCGTGTTTTCAGTGATTGAATTTTTTTTGGTAAAGACCAAATATCTATTATTCTCATATGCATTTATGTGCACTGTACCATTTGTGTCAGCTATATCCACTTGAAACTTTGTGAATGAACTCATGACCTGTGTATCAGTGAAGATGAGGTACTGATTGGCCATCGGGTGGGAGGCATCATGGATGTATCCCATATAGTTGTGACCGAAAAGAATTGGCCCACCGATGTAGTGATAATCACGAGATAAAATAACGTGAAAAAAATGAGGAAATAAATGAGTTGAGATTAACGTGGATACCCCCCCCCCCCAATAAAAGTGGTAAAAACAATGTGAAAATAGAAAGATTTCACTATGGAAAAAAGTGGGTACACACTCCCTCACTATTAAAATAAGTAGGCCATCATAATATATATCTTAAATAATGATGTAATTAACATCACAAATACTACAATCATCCCCTTCATATCTTCTATTCTGTTAGGTGGTTGGTGAGGTAGGCCACCAACCTCACACCAACCTCAAACCACCCCCTTTGAGAAATTGGGGGGGCATCATATGTGGAAGAAACTTTTGAAACATCTACTACTTGGATATTTGATTGATAATCAATCATATCTCCACACATCTTTTCAATCTTCCAAACATGCTACTCACATCTCTACAAGGTTGTTTGAGGATCTTCACTATATGAACTTATCGGAGTAAATCACCTTCATCAAGAAATCTTCCACGTTTTATTTAGTGTGAATTTTATGCATGTACACACTTCCTTCCTCTACCACATATTGAACAAAAGGATACTATAACCCAATGAGCTTCATTATAGAATGAAAAGATAGATTTATTCAAATATATAGGGTTCTCTAACTGTCAGAAAACAATAGAATGTGCTTCTATCTATACCCAAGATCCTCCAACAAAATTCTCATCCAAATCACCTCTTTGCAAGACTATGTTGATTTCATGTTCCCTACCTCCAGAATGGATAAATCTACAAATTAATGTAACACTGAAATCCATATCATAGATACTATTGAAATAGTAAACACATAACCTGTATTGGATTTCCTCTTGTTAGAATCACCTACAAGATCCGAATCAATATAGCATCTGATAGTAAAATCTGATCCTTCATAACATAATTCATCATTTAAGGACTCCATGATGTATCTTAGGATCCTATTCACTATACTCCAACGCTCTCATCCAGGATTGTCCATGTACTAACTAACTGCTCCCACTGCATGTGCAGTGTCCAGTCTATTACAAATGATATAGAACATTTGAATACCTACTTCTAATGCATACGATACTCAAGAAATATCTATCCTCTCTACTTTACTTCTAGGAATCATCGTGTAGGATAATATGATATTAACAGGAATAGGGGTAGATATTGGATTATATTCTTACATGTTGAAGCATTTCAAGACTTTCCATAAGTAACTCATATATGATAGATAAATATTCCCATTATTTCTATATCGGTAAATTTTCATCGCAAGAATCTTGTTTTCTAGTCCCAAGTCCTTCATATCAAACTCCCTAGCCAACTATACCTTCATCTCCTGGATCTGATCTTTTTTGGGGCCTACAAGCAACATGCCATCCACATACAATAGAAGAATGATGAAATCATTACAATCCAAACACCTAAAATATGAACAAAGATTTTAATGAAGTCTTTTGTATCCAAGGATTATGATATAAGAATCAAATCACTTATACCAACTCTTTATCACTTGCTTGAGACTGTACATAGATTTGTTCCACTTGAAAACCAAATTCACTTTGCTTTATTCAATAAATCCTTCTAGTTGAAAAATATAGATCTCATCATCAATATTACCATAGAGAAAACTATTCTTTACATCTAGAATTTCTAGATATAAACTATATGTATCACACAACACCAGAACTATATGAATAGTCATTCATCTAAAAACATGAGAAAATATTTTATTAAAAAGAATACCTTACTTTTGATCATATCTTTTGGCCAATAGACTTTCACGATATCTTTCCACCTATTCCTTTCCATCCCACTTGATATTAAAGACTCTTTTGTTACTAATATCCTTCCTTTCATGAGGTAATGGAATACGATACCAAGTCTTGTTCTTGTGTAGGAATTCATGTTTATCCTGCATAACCGCCATACATGAGGATACCTTTGGACTCTTGGTCTCCACCACACAAAAAAATATGGCTCTTCATCATCTTTCAATATGGAATATGAAATATTTCTCTTAGTGACATAATTTGGGTGCCATAATGGTGCGCTGTTCTACCAAGTTGACCTTTGTGGTCTAGAATCAACCGGTACTTGATTATCATAATCTGGTAATGCCTTAAAGTAAATTCATTATTCATTGGATTTTTTCTCCACCTCAACTGTTATAGTTTATGTATTCTGATTCTCCATGTATCCATCATTTTTTACTTTAAACTTATCTTCTGAAAGTATAAAATATTTACTGATGATATGTTTACAGGCAGTAGGGTTACAAAAATGATACGCATCACACCATCATCATAACCCAAGAATATATATTTCCTAGATCTTGAATCAAACTTCTATCTTTCCAGGTCATGAAACAATGCATATAATGAACTTCCAAAAGTATATTACTGAGAATATATAGCGGGTGTACCTATCCAAATATGCATTAGCGACTTCAGATCAATCACCATTGAAGGATATTGGATGATCCCATAATTGATGGTATTCACTGCTTCTTCACAGAATGTTTTTGAAATTATTGAAGTATTTGACATCACCCTTTTCTATAAAATAGTGTTTTTCACATCAGATCTACCACTCATATCTACTGAGTATTTTATGACACCATAATCTTGCTATGGATTCATTCATGTTGAAAAAATATCAAACTTCTTTCTTGCATATTCTCTACCATTATCAGTCCTCAAAAGCTTGATCCTATTTCCAGATTTTGGTTCCTTCCACACATTATATTTTTTATAGACATCAAAATAATCATCTTTCTTCTTGATTTTGTACACCCAACATCTCCTATAATAATCTTCATTGAAGAATACAAAATACCTTTACCCTCACAGGGATATAATCGGTTCTTGCCAACTATCATAATGTATCAACTCCAAGATATCATATCTTCATGCTGTTGACGTCCTAAACCTTAACCTGGGTCTCTTGCTCAAAACACCGTGATCACCAAATTGTATATATACCTTTGTAATCTCAGGAAGGAACTTCTGATCTCTAGGAATATTTAGGCCTCATTCTGACTTATGGCCAAGCATTCGATGCAATAACTTCATCAACGCTTCCATCGAGGTAGTTGATGTGACAACTATATCTTCTACCTTAAATGTTTCACTAATAAGCATATACATGTTCTTCGAGATCTTATCTTCCTTCATCAACACAAGTTGACCCTTTACAATTCTCATCAATCCATTATTTTTATGAGTCCTATATTTGGTATCATCAAGTTTTCCTAAAGACCGTATGATATTCCTCAATCTCGTGACTTGATGTACTCCTTGGATGGTTTAAACAATAGCATAATGAATCTTTAGTTTTATGGTACCAACTCCAACAATCATTATGGTATGATTGTTACCCATGTACAGAAGTCATTTCAGAATGATTTCATATAGATAAAACCATTCCCGTTGAGATTTCATGTACCATGTTACTCCCGAGTCAATTATCCATGCGTTGTTGAGATGATTCATATTTACAGAAGTCATTGCCACTTCACTGATCAGTATATATCCACTTCCAGAATTACTCACCACATTTATATGCATGTCATGATTATGGATCCCACTAGAACCACACTCCATCATCAAATTTTTAGATCTATTTTTAATTTCCATTCAACAATTATCATTGTGCAACACTGCCTGCATCTTCATTTTCCTCAGTGAAAAATTATTCCTATTGAATTTATCCATAATCAAATCTAGTAGGCTATAATTTCATTTTAATGAATCATTGTCCTTTTTTTGTGCTAGACCTTTTGGTCTCTCAGTTTTTTCCTTAAAATTTTTTTATTATAAAAAATTTAATTTTGAGTGAGTGATGTGAAAGATCAATCCACGTTGAAATCATGGAGCATACTAAAATTAATAAAAATCATTAATTCCCAAAAAATTGAACAATAGTGGATTATGAACTCACTTTGATACCACTTATTATGACTAGAAATTATTGAAACATTGGTCTAGTGATAATTTGGATATAAAATAATGTGAAAAAATATTGAAATAAATGACCCCATATGTAACGTGGAAAAACCCTCAAAATGAAAGGGGTAAAAAACCATGGAAAAATTGAACTATATCATTATAAAAGATGTGGGTACATACTCCCACACTATTACAAGAAGAAGGCCTTTGTAAAATATCTCTTTAATAATGGAGAAATATGCCTCAAAAATATTGTAAACCAAGGGAAGATGATGTTACTGATCGTTGGAGGTGATGAGATGTTGAAACCATCAGGGATAAGCCCTTTTTTAGGGAATCCTCCCCTACCTATCTCCACTCCCTCTAGGTGGTTGGTGATGCCGGCCACCATCCTCACACAAATCATAACCAACCCCTTTGACAAATTGGGGGGGGGGTGACACTGTTCGTGGAAGAAACTGCCAACAATTGTCTCCCCCATCATGGGACTTGAAATTATTAGAAATATACACCCCTTGAAAGGGGATACCACCACTGGCAGTGTCAATTCTTAAAAAAATATAATACATATGCATCCATCTATGCACAACCCTCACCCTCCAAACCACAACTGCCTCACGCAAACCATTTCCCTTCCCATGGAATCCCTCTCCCCTTAAGAACGTCCCTTCCCCCCATGCACACCCCTCCCCCTCCCAAACAAGAGCTGCAACCTTAACTGTCAACCTTTCTCCCTCTAAACCCAATCTGTCGGACCTGTTTCCACCATAGCTCATCTTCCCTCACTACCCCCAGTCCCCTTAACTTCACCAAACCCCTTCTTTATTCCTCTACCACCCATCTGTCCTCCCCATCATACCCATACCCCTCACTACAACCATACTAGAGCCTCTAACATTCTGTTCACTGTTGCTACCTACTATCTTCCATATCCAACAATATTGATACCATCCTAAATTCATCGTGATATATGAGGTAACCCGAAGAATTTATTCTACATTATTCTAATCTAAAATGAATATTATATATGTCATTATAATTATATTCGGATGGTATTGAACACTGGACGGTTTTGTGAAACCAATTTCAATACATGGGATGTTGACATTAGAATTCAAAATCCATACTAAAAATATTTTTCTGTTTTTTTTAATTTAAAAATATGTTATTTATTCATATTGAATATCATAATTGTGTTTTTCTCCTTATCAAATCATTAAAAATATATCACATATGAATTTTAATTTCCAATCCAGTTCTATGGAAGATATATTTCGTAGATGATTAACAAGGTTGAACAATACGTTTCTTGATCATATAAGTTTTGGGCTATGTATGTCAAGAGCAGTATAAACCAAAACATTCTCCCATCCTGATATATTTTGGGTTGTTAAAATATTAATGTTTTCCTCTTTCACTTTGTTTACTATTTAGGATTTTTATTCTAATGTCTAATTAACATATTATTTTCAATCTATTATTTTTCACATTTTCATGTACTATTTTTGTCAAATGTTTTAGTATATACTGTTACTCATCATATATATCATTTAAATAAGATATTAATTAACTAATTTATTGAAATTTACTCAAATGATTATGAACAATATGATTCAGTTAAAATCAGTTGTTTGTTTCTTTCCATCACCTCTCACAATTTTGTCCATAATTATTTTTTTTGTAGAGAGATTTATCTCATGATTTTTATTAAGAAATATTTTATGAAAGATAGGTAGTCATAAGTGATTTCAATCATGGAACATAAACATCTAAAAATATTAAAAAAATATTTGACTACATTGGTTTAATCTATATATTTAATATACTAAACAACTATCAATTGATATATTCAAATGTTCCCTTAAAATGTAAGGGATCACTATTTAATGATATGATAGTATTTCATTCTATGACTCAAATATTATCTACTCTTATATTTCTATCTCATCCTATATTTCATATCTCTATAGATATTATTGGTTAAATATATGTTTTCATTAATTTACTTTCCATCTTATCTTGTGCAACTACATGGGTTGGAGTACTAGTTTATTATTATATTCTTATATTATAACCATAATTATGTTGGAAATTTTACCAATCATATAATATTTTCATCTTTAAAGAATTTAAATAAATTAATGTTTTACATAAACTAAGCCCCAAATTTTATTCTTCATTATTTGCGACATATAACCTTCCACATTCTCTATCGTATACTTAATTATATTCTCTCAGAAAAGAGAATTCTATCAAAAAAACTCTATAAAGAAAATTTACAATATAATATATGCATTAAAAAATAAAATTTATTATAAATCAAACGTAAATAATTAATTATAATATTTGTTTTTTATTGATACACTGACATATCAACTATAGTTGAATAACATTATTATTTTTATTCTAGTGTTTTGATAACTATATTTATAGAATAAAAATAGGCCATGTATTAATATATTTGTCTGATTTTGTTTTCACTTTTACAATTTTCTTATCATCCATTGCTTTATAAGATCCTCTGTACGGAAATATCTTGTTATGTACAAAGGAACAATTAAAAAAAGTTATAAATAATTAAATATAACTTAAAATGCGATGATCATGTCAATTGTGAATTGTTTTTTTATTTTGTATGAGTATGAATTGATGTCCACATGAAATTGGTTAGTATTTATATTAAATATGTTTTGTGATATGAAATTCTAAAAATGTATGCAATATTAAGTCTTGTGTAAATGTTACTGCTTGTTATATATATATATATGAATATGGGTAAGAGATGATTTATCTTCCAAATCAAATGTTTAGAGAATATTTTTAGTGCATTATAAAGTATATTGGTTTCACTATATGATTTCAAAGTGACTATATAAGTTTTCCATTATGAAATTGTGCATATAGATATTAATTCATATGAGATACTTTGAGGGGACACCTATTTTTTAATGTGTTTCAGAAAAATTATAAGAGTTGGACTCATCATGGTGGAGAATATATTCATTGTAATCATATTGAAATAGTTCAAATGGATGTTTATGTGAGTATGAATGATCTAATGCATGAAATTCTTACTAAAATGGTACATGGGTTGGCTCATAATGGCATTAACATCAATAATGTTGAGACTTGTGAGATCAATCTACACTTTGGTGCATATCATGATTTGTTGAGGTTTTATAAACTACCTGATGATATATAAATAGAATTATTGTCTCGGTGTACTTATTACAGTAAATACTCATTTATCATGGAGTTATTTCAAATGAAAACATTGAATCACTGGTTAGATACATCATTTGACATTCTATTGGTGTTATTGAAAAATGTACTTCTTACTGACTCTAGGATTCTTGCGTTTCATTACCATGCTCAACAGTTGAAAGAGAACATAGGTTTAACATACAAGACCATGGGTGAATGTGTAAAAAATGATATGTTGTTTATAAATTAAACTATTTATTTGGATAATTGTGTGGTTCTATGACTCTTCCAGGTGAAAATATAAAGGTGAATCTAGACTCATCATAGTTAAACTGTGAAATATAGGAAATTTATTACTGTAAAGAAAATGCATTACTTTCCACTGAATATGAGGTTGAAAATATTATTTATTTCATATAGATTTTCTAAATTAATGAGATGTAATGTGGAAATAAATATGGAATGTGATATGTTAACCCATCCAGAATACTCTCTTGTATGGAAAGATTTTGATTAGAGACACCCTGAATTTTCTTAAGAAAGTGATAATATTCATTTGGGGTTGGTAGAAGATAGTTTCCAACCATTTAGGTTTATAGTTAGTGAAAATAATAGAATATGAACCATAGTGTTGGTTCCATTTAATATTCCTCTGTGGCTTTGTATGAAACAACAATATCTATTACCTTCCACTCTTATTAATGGACTTAGATGTCCCGGGGATAAGATTGATGATTACATTCACCCATTGATTGATTAGTTAAATAAATTTTGGGGATATGGTGTGACAAATTATGAATATGAAATGAATGAAATGTTAAAACTACATGATACTTTATTGTGGACAATCAATGACTTCTGAACTTATAAAAATTCATCTGTTTGGTGTGTGAAAAGAGAATTTTCTTGACCTTTCTCAATTAAAAGTAAAAATTATTCACGGGTTAAAGATTGTAAAAAATGGCATTCAAGGGTAATATATGTTTTCTTACCCCTCAACATAGGATTAAAAAGGACAAAGTGACATTTTATAGTTCTAGATAATTCAACCCAGCACCAAAGATCATGACTAAAGTAGAAATATTGTCACATATTAAGTAAGAAAACATCCACATGGTATATGAATTTCATGATTTTTTGGATCATCAATTACCCAATAACCATGCTCACAATTGGAATAATAAATGCATTTTTTTGTTAATATCCCTTATTAAAAACTAACAAAATAATGCATAATCTAGATGTAATGAAAATTGAAAAAAAATCGATAAAATATTGTGGACTATTTTAGGTGTCAGTGAGAAATTAAAGGTCCATGTCAATATACAACAAGATTTAGAAGAAATGGGATTAAGGGAATAATTTCATTTACAATGGGTGAGGGAAAAAGGCATACTTTCCTACTACACATTATATGATGAGTAAAAACTTTGAGGAATTTCTTTCCATTTTCACGATTCTCAAGGTGCCTGATGGTTGCTATTATAATATTTACAAGTTTACGAATATGATGATCTAGAAATAGGAAGAGTTTAAAATTCAAGACATTCACATACTCTTCAATATTTTATTCCAATCACAATTCTTGATTTTCTATTACCCAATGTTTTCAACCATTGATTGAGATGAGTATTATTTTAGATATATTTTTTTAAGAATTCAATTAATTTGTGTGTTAAAAATTTTACAGGTCATAATGTTACCTACTCTATGTAACATGGAGACACAATTTCCACCCACATTTTTAAATGTTATAGTTCACTTAATAGTGTACCTAAATGATGAATTAATGTTTAATAGTCTAGTATAATTTAGGTGGACGTATCCTATTGAGCAATATTTGAATACAATGAAATGATTTGTATATAATCGAGCTCTTGCATAGGAACAAATATCTAATGGTTTTTTATGGATGAGTGTACTATTTTTTCAGAATATCTTATAGATGTTGAAACAAAATTAAATAAACCCTATCAGATTCAATATATTCCAGTTGGAGAAGGAACATTATTTGATAGAGACCACATCGAGTGGGTATAAAATCACATATATATCTTGTTCAAAACTCTATCAGTTGAACCATAGATGCCATAACTGTCTTATCATTTTTATTATTTAACTTTTACAAGACTTGTTTGCATATATATGTTGACCATTTAAACATGGTGTTATCATTTGAAGGAAACACATTAATTAGTTAAAATAAGATATGCATTGTTAGAGGGATTATCAAATTCAAAAACCCCATTATGCATCATTTCATGATTGGTTCAAGGATTTTGTACATTTATATAGAATTTTATTATTATTGAAGTATAGTAACGAATTTTTTATGCAATGTTTTTATTGCATTCTATGAATTATATAGTTTCATAACCTATGGGAGTTAGGTGACCCTACACTAATAGAATAATTTAACCAAATATATGAGATTCCATCTATAATGATTCATCATTACAAATATTTAGATGGAAATAGATTTTAGTTTCACATTAAATGTGTTTATGAAAATTGAGAAATACAAAATAGTGGAATTGGTTATCCACCCATTGATTATGGATATTACTATACTTAATTAAAAGACAACATTGATGTTATATAAATGCATGGGTTGAAATACATATTGTTAAAGTGTAATTGTGTTGATCTAGTCTATGTAAGTAATGTTGTTAAATATCAGTTTCCATTGGTGAACTTTAATAGTATGTTATATTGATATGAGAAAGTTAGTAATGAACCTTTCACTTTAGAATCATAAGTAGAACATGTTCTATTTATTACCCTTCCATCTAATATGAATTGGAATGTTGTTGTGAAAATGTGAAAATGATTAGTGTTTTAAATTATACTAGATGAACACGAGACTATTTCCATTATTTCACAAAAAAACATGATCACCACACCTTAGTTCAATGTGAATAAGATATTCATTGGTTTAGAGATACCGTTGAAATAGAAACAATCTATTTTGATGTTTAATGAAAGGTATTATTGTTTTACTACTCCTCAGATTAAATCCTTTTTTAAAACTGTTTTACTTTTTAAAAACTGTTTGACTAATTTTATTGTGTATTTATTTTATCTATCTTTGATATATACATGATTAAAAGTGACATGAGTTAGAGTAAAAATAATAAGATTTCATTATGAGAAACACAAACAAAAATAATTCATATAATATTTATACAATGAAAAAAAACAAAAAAATATATGTAAACTATGATAATAAAATAATAATAACAATATGTTAACTATATCCCCTCACAATTGAGAGACTATTTCACTTCATGTAATTTATTTCTATAAAAATTTTCAATAATCATTAATTTATTAAATTATATGAGCCTTGGGTCCTAAAATATTAATTGTGAAGAATTATTTGAATCCTAAATATCATATAATAACACATTTTTAACTTCTTTTTCTTCAAGCTTCTCACCCTACTACCCAATTTCCCTAAATAAATGATACATCACTACAAAAAGAATTTGATAAATTCATATTCCTATTAGACATTATAGTTCAATACTACCCATCCTTAACATGTTTATTAATAATAAGGAACACTTTCAACATTAATATATTAAATTTTATTAATACATTTATCTTTAATGAAAATTATTCATGTAAATAGTATATTAAAATATATAACTAAACCATTCCAAAAAGAAAACATCCCTTCAGGTTAATTGCTGTAACTAGGAAATCAAATCAATAGATGATAACCAACTCTTAGATTTATCTTAGCACTTATTCCTAGATTTACTGTTTCACACACTCACAGACATGGCCATGATTTCTCAATAAAAATAATGTTATGTTACAAAATGATTCGTTCAATCAAATCAAAACTAATGTCTCAAATTGGTTATTTTGAATAAATAATTAAAGTGATACTCATGAAAAAACCCAAAAACTATAGTTTGAGGTTCTCAATTGAGTTAATAAATGATAAATGTTTTTAGTTCAATTATATTCAACTAAATTAAATCATCATGTGCTGAGAACATGAGAATCAATGATTTATATGTGATATTGTCTCTTTGAGTTTGATAGAAAAGGTTCTCTAAAATATCTTATTCATTCCCAAAACCTGAAACACGTATCCCCCAACACTTATATTTAATAATCTATTCAATATCAACATAAATTCTCATATTAATCCCTTCACTAATTCCCTCTATTATGAATATAAACTAGTTTCAGAATTTTTTTCCTTAGATTATATCCAAAAATACTTGAAACTATAAATAATATCAAACCTATTTATTATGATTTTTATCTTGTAGAGTTGAATCTAGTGGACTGAGTAAATTAGATCTATGAACAACCCAAATTACTATAAATAGCATGCTTATAGTTTCTCAAGTATTTGAAAGGTGGAAATCATCAATTTATTGTAATTCTCATTTATGATATTTAGTAATTTTTACCATTTCACTTCCACCAATAAATGTTAAATAAAATACGATTCTTTAGTCGAATAAAACATATATTTTATCTTTACAATCAATTAATTTAGTTGATTTCTTTTTAATTTCATATTATGAGGGTTTAAAATATGTCACAACACTTTCATCATGATTTATCATATGCTTCCATTTATATATTTTTCGTATGAATTTACTTTGTATTCATTTTATTCATTATTACCTTAATATAAAGTCATGACTTATAGTATTTTTTGTATTAGAGGATATATAATATTATAGATTCCATGGCCCTTGAAATATAAAGGGTCCTATTGTCATGAATAGATAGACTAGGATCAAGCCACTGATAGCCATGATCAGGTAATGTTTGGGGATTCCTAACCAAGCATAACTATCTGATAGGTCTAGAATGTCTAAGATGAAAAACTCAATCCTTATTTAAATATTTTTTATTTTTTTTAGTTTATAGAAAACATAAACTTAAATTTCAATTCCACTAATGGTTTGGAGACTGAGGACACTTGTTCATTGCATTGTTTTTTATCATATTACATTTTATTAAGAATTAAGAAAAAGAGTCATGAACATAATGCATGTTTTTCTTAGTGAAATATATTTTTCTAAATTGTTTAATTTTCAAGTTTCATTTATTTCATTTCATTTTCATTTCACAAAGAAAAAATAACACCACATTTTTCAAGCCATATATACCTCTCAATTCCATTGGGATTAAATGGATAAAGTTGATCAATACAGTGAAAAAAATGGGGATAGTGGGGCTCTTTTGATTATATTTGGTTGGAGTAGATAATGATTATGAAATAATCTATACAATTTTTTATCATAAATAATAAGTGTTTTCAGAATTGTAAAATATGTTTTCTTAATATTGGTTGAAGAAACTAGTGATGTTAAAATATATATATATATATATATATGTGTGTGTGTGTGTGTGTGTGTGTAGTAATATTATTGCTAGATAGTTTGTAAATTTGATGCCAGAATCTCGATGTATTATTGGGATGTTCTCCAAAATAAATGGAATGGGGGGATTTTCATGTTGTGCATTAAATCATGTAATATTTATAAATTTTTTAGGATAGATATAATTTGACATAAATTTATTTCTTTTTGTGATTTTGGGTGGTTCAGTGTTATTGGATACTCCATGATTGTGAATGAAAACATATAAAAAGAAACATCGTATAAAAATTTCACCACTGTATTGTTATAGGGTTTTATGAATGGTCTTGCATTCATGCAATACCATGAGTGGATACACCAAAGTCTTAGAAACTATTTTTTTCTCTTATGTGAAAATTTTAAATTTTGGTTTTCATTGTGTTAATAAATCCCATTCTGTCTCACCGATATATATTTGATAAAATTTTTATTTTATAGAAGGACAACGGTGAAGAGAGACAATTATTTTAGTTTATGTGAGCACTACAAGGGTGAATAATTGAATTATTCAAAAATGAATAAAGGTATTAGAAATGTTTGATATAATGGTTGGGTATAATACCCCAAATCCTTTGTGGTCCTTCCATGAAATGTGTGTATTTATTCCAATTATTATTTGTTTTTTTATCTTCATTTATAAAAAATATGACACACTTAGTGAGATGGATGATCATTTTATAGGGAATAATAAAGAAAATAATAAAATAAAAGTCAAATGATTGGTTTTCCATCCATGGGTGTGTGATTTAAAATTTTTAGCCTGAATTCGAAACCCATGTGTTCATCCATAGTCCATGGGTAGTTGTAACATTATTAGTGGGATCCCAAGTGGCTCTTAAACAAATGATTTTCTTTATAATACCTTTATGTCCAAATCAATCCCATATTTTATGATATTTTTTATTATAATCTTCCCTCAAGTATGTGTAATTTTTCAAATAGTGTTATATCTTATTTCTCAATCATTAACTAATTTTTTAAATTTTTTGGACCTTATTCCTTTGTATCACGACTATTACATATAGAAATTTCCATGAAACACTACATTGGATTAATTTTAGAACTAATTATCATTCTTCCTTTATCCCTCACACTGTTTTATCAAGACATCTTATCTTCTTGAATTTGAATGTCTCAGATACAAGCATGGGTATTTTCATTAAAGTATTCAATACACATATCAGTACAATACAAATTTCCTTCAGTACACTAAATGTGGGTGTGATTTGTTTCAATTGATACTTATATTCTTTTTATTTTCATGATAATTTAGATTTATCTTTATGAAAAATGATCTATAATCATTATAGTTTTATTTCTTCTTTAGGTAAATTGGATTTTTGATGCACATTAATCACATTTTACAATACACTTTGATATAATTATTGGCATTTCCCTTGAAATCACAAAATTATATCTTGATTGAGGTTTCAATACTAGCTCCAAGATGACTCATGATGATCCCTATAAATAAAATTATATACACTAAAGAATTGATAACTTCTATTAGGATATTTCTCATAACTCTCATGTTAATTATTCAACTTTACATAGTAATATGAAGGTGATTCTAGAATCTAATGTTTTATTTAATGATTTAAACTATAACTAAATATCCCATAGAAACAACACCAATCTTTCTTCCCTTGTTTCATAAAAATCATCCTTTTAAATTTTTTAACCCCTCCCATCCCTTTATATAGTGCCATTTGTTTCTTGATGTATTTTTGTAATTGTAAAATAAACAACTCCTATATGTGTATAATTTATTTGTATCAAAATAATTGGTAAGTACCATAAAATCTCTATGAAGATAGAATATTTACTAGATCATTGATTTAATTATGTACAAGTAATGAAAACATAAAATGAATTGTTCTATATTTAGGAATAATGATAATAATGTAAATGTTTTTGGTATTTTTTATTAATTGTTTAAGTGTGAAAATTATTTAGAATAAGGGAAAAAGTTGAGTTTTTATTTCATAATAGATAATTAGGGTCATCCTGGTGGTATAAGACCTTATGATACATATAAAATGAATTTATAATAGATATTTATTGTCAACATAATGAATTTCTTAAATTCCTATATTAGGATATCCCAGACATACTCATACCATCATGAGTCCCTATAAATTTTAACAATTCCTTATGAGAAGTGATTCATTAATTTTTTTTGATTATGTTCCCACTATAGTCCTTGAAATTCCATTCAAAAAATACATTGACCATAAGTATTTTAAAAGATTTAGTATTCCACTCTCTCTCCATCACCCTGAACTTAAAATATATTAACTTGAAATGAATCAACTATATTTTTAAGAATAATATCCTTAATCACATATTTCAATATTTAAATTAACATGAAACAATGAGTGAAATAAATCCCATTTATCCACCACAAGAGTTCTTAGTCATGAATACTAAAAAAATGTATAAATATAGAGTTGCAATTTATTCTCTACAATATAGCTGAACCATTTCTTCTTCTATAGACTAAAAATACTTATCAAAATAGATGGATGGATGAAGTGGAATTAATGGATAGTGATTAAAAATGAATGGGTTGAATGAGAAATGAATCATAATGGGTTGGATAGAAGAAAACACCCTTTGATAAAATATGCATGCAATAAATAAAAATTACACTATCCCTTTGTAGTTAAAATTATATGGAACTATAATATGAAGTGAATAATTACATTACTAATTCATTATATTAATACAATCATGTCAGGGAAACATGAACCATATCCACATCATTCTATAGATCCATCTATGTCTAAATGTCAAGGTATGTATGAATGTAAATGTGATTATTTTTTTAATTATGAGTTAAACATATATATGCACATCTGTATAATTTTGAATTAAATTGTTTTCATTAGATGATACTAGACCGCTTATTTTTATCATAGTAGAGGCCCTGGACATGGTATTTCATCATTGAATTATGACACAACCCTTGCCATATAATTTGATGAGATGTACCATCTAATGGGAGTGGGTTCCCTTGCATTTATTTTCCAGTTGTTTTGTATAATATACAAACAACATATATTTTTATTTAAAACATGTGATTGGGATTAATTACCCTAGGATACGTTAGATTTAATATAGAAGGATGTTCAAGTAAGATGATCATTTTAGTTTCTTATCTATGTTTTAAAAATAATTTTATTTGTGATAATTTTTTACTAAATCGAATAATTTGACAGTGTTCTACAATGAGTCTCATCCAATGATTATGTAAAAATTTCATAAAATTTGGAAATATCATAAAGGATGATTCAATAGGGAGCATTAGGTACCAAATTTGGGTGCCCCAGAAATTATGAGCAGAGTCCCAAAAAGCATTCTCCCATCTCAGTGGCATGATTTAGTTGCATATTTTTTCACTGAGGCTTAAACAATGAGTATATTTATTTTGGTTCATATATTTTCAATAATGTGTATCAATTTACATGTTTAAAATTTTAATTAATTAAATTTAAGGGGTGGCAGTGCGTCATTCCATGAATTGTGTGATGTCGGGAACACTTCACAGGATTAGGAATCGTCACGTGTCCCATATTCTATATGATGTATTTATTATTTATATTTAAAATTTAATATTCAATATGGTTTTGTATTCAATATTTATATCTTACTGGTATAGAGTTATGCGAGAAAGGTGCACCGACTTATAAAATATCAATCTGGATGATGACATGTGATCGAAATAATCTAGATGTTGTAGATATTATTATTAGTTCCTCTAAAAAATTATCATTTATTACATAAATATTTATAAATATGTATATTTATATTTATATATTACATAGGATCAATTTTAGTTGATTTAGTACAACTTCCATAAGACTAACAACAACTTTCCATATGGAGGAATGAGATATTTCATCGTGTTATTGTTCATAATGGACATGGCTACAACATGACATATGGAACATGGATTGCTCATTCTGTAGTTTCACATGATGAGGCTGAAGCTCTTGTTTTTGCTAGGATAACCTGGAATGTTATATATTGGGAGGCATTGATGCATGATTCTAAGGAAGTAAATGTACAGTTTCTAGATGAGGTTAGAGCACCATGGGAGTATACGCACTGGGGTAATGGTAAATGGGATCCTACACTGTAGGTTTATACTGAATTTGTTTATTTATTAAATTAATTATTATTATCTTAATATTTTGTATTTGATGTAGGCTCCTATAGAATCAGATGTCAGTAGCAGACAAGGCCCTGTATGATGCATCGAATTCTGGAGGTATGTTTTGTTTTATCATTCCATTTTCTGATTCAAATCGAGAGTCTCATTTGGTTTTCTTTAGTAAAGTCACAAATCACATTTATATTTTCATTAAAATGAAATCTGATCAAGTATGGATTCAAAACCAACTAATGAAATTTATACTGATGAGTCAACTTAGGAAAATAATTCATAAGTGATTTTTAAACATTAAATTTCAACAATGTTCCACATGTGGAGCATCCAATAAGTTATCAATTAGAGAACTTATATTACACAGTGAATCAAATCCATAATCAAGAGAATATTTCTACTTTTAATGTAACATATTTTCACTTAAGGACCCATGTGTCTGGATTCAGTGCTTTCCTCCTAGAGAACCCAACACCCCACTAGAACCAATACACACTTACTATGAACTACACTAGAATTTTCATCACTACAAAATTTTAGGTTCTAATTCATGTAGATAGGGAGACATAAATGAAAGATTTTGTCCATCATACTAGAATATTAGTGGATTTTTGTATCAGTTCTACTCTTATTGATCTGTAAATACACTTCTCACATAATGATGAGATAAATTATAGAATTGAGTAAGAGACAATTCTTTTACTATTTAGGGTTTGGTTGGTAATTGAAAGATTAACTATTGTAGAATTATTATCTTTGGGAATTTTTGTCACAGAGGACATCTTGAATAAGATAGTGGTTAGAAGGGGAAGAATTCTAGGAATGTCTCTGCTAAGTTTGATTTAGTGATTTCTAGTAAAGATTTAATCCTAGGTATGAGTGATAAGAATTGTTCTATTATATCAGATATAGGTATTCAAGAACATGTGTTACATTGAGATTTGGATCTACATTATACAAGACTAGTTATTGGCTGGATTGAAGAGGAAAATCAAATTTTGGATGAATGTATGTAGGGAATTGGTATTTCCACTCAGCAAATGTTTCAGGGTTTTAATTCATTAGGACAACAATAGATTCATGAAAGTGTTAATGTTTTAGGGTTTGAATAATCTAGAATTTAGACTGTTGAGGATTCCACTATTAATATCGAGAGAAACTCTTGGTTTAGGGACTTGTTGTGGTCATTCTATGGTGACAGATTCGAGGGTTTCTGGTTTCCATGTGTAGAGTTATCTTTGATGGAAGTATTCTACTATTCCTATATAGTTTGGAATGAATCAACACTACTTTGGTAGCTGATCGGACTATGAGGTGCACTGCTATTTTGGAGTAGGTGACATGTCAAGTGAATGATGATGGAGCCTTTTCTTATAATAAATCTACTCAAGGATCATTACATACCACATGTGATACTAAAAAAGAGTCTCATGATTAAAGAGGTAATAAAATTAAGGATGCTCAGATGTTTATGACACCTAAATTTATATAGGATGTGGCCCAACCATATATTCTTGAAAACATGGCAGTTAACTTTCGAGTACATGCTATAGTTGAGCACTATGATACTCCAAACACTTAATATCCCTTTGATGATGATTATTTAAATCCCTATCCAATTATTCCCTAGAGACATGGAAAATATCAAAGAAAAATTCATTTAATCTCATATATCATTATCATATATGTGTATGTGGTCAAAATTTGTTTCAATTTGAAGATATAATTTGGATGAATAATTTTTTTTCTATGAATTCTACTTTTGATTAGGGTGACTGATTGTGTATGTCTACATTTTTCTATTCAATTTAATATAATTAATTGTGTTTCTCTTGATGTGTTGGGGTTGGGAATATACTTAACTATTTTGAAACTAGATGATTCTCATGATGATGGGAATCATGTGGTTATAAATAATATTTTTAAGGGATATTTCATAGGTTTTAGGATGGTTATGTATTCCCAAATGATGTTGACTATTGGATGAGTGCAAGATTCAGTAATTTTTTGGATTGAGTGTTTCATGTGTAGGTCTCAACCTAGAAAAATGGTGTTTGTTTCTTATAGTGGTGTACCTGTCAAACCTATTTTTGGCATAACTTGGATATGTGACTTGTCCACTTCTGAGATTTTTTAGTTGAAATATTGTGGTCTTTTTTATTAGATGGTCCTGTATAATGGGATGTAATCTATTTTTTTACAGTTCTAATTTATACATACATTATTAATTCTAATAGGGAGGATACTTTTGATTTTATCTTCAACAAAATTTGTAAGAAATTAATGGTCATTAGAATTTTTTTCAAAGAGTAAGCATATAAATATAATTAATTTGTTCCTCTACATAACTATAATGTTTCAACGCGATTAAACATACAAATTCATTAAATAATGGAATAAATAAAAAAACATATCCCAAAAGTCAATCATTGAAACTATTCCTTTTAACACAACATAAACATCCCACTTTCTATGAAAAACACTTTTCACAATATTTATAACTATATAAGTACCATTATATATTAACTACCAGACAACTACATCTAAAAACTAATAAATTTTCTACTCTTAAGGATCCCACTATAATACCATTGTATAGTTTCCCACCCAAATATACCATATAAAATTTCACTACCCCCAAGAAGCTATAAACCTATAAGGGATTATTTGAATACAATTCAACTATCGATTAGTTATTCATTAGTAGGTAAATTTATAAGTACACTTCCACAAACAAGTAGTTATCCCTCTAAAGGGAGATCTATAAATAAATCTACTTGCATGACCACTACCCGCCCTAAAAAAACACTAATATAAATAACCCATTGAATATAACAACACTTCAAAATATATCATGCTTATACCATGGTATTCAAGTATTTTGATCATTTAAGGAAATTTATCACTTCTAACAATTCCTCATTTAATAGTAACATAGATGTCACAACCACATCATAAAACCAACACATCATCTAAGTCCCCTTCTAAACTAAGACACATTATTCTACTGGTATGAAAAAAAATAATGAGTAACATTTTCTAGTGATTAAAATGAAATATATCCCATAAAAGGGTAAAAATATATGAGAAAATGACTTCTTATTGACATAAAAATAGAGGAGAACATTACTTAAATGATATTTGATCTATTTTAATAACCTCACTTCAATACAATTCCTGGATTTTTTGGAATAATTAAAGTAAATTTTAATATTTATTACCATTTTTTAATAATGGGAAACTCATGTGTGTAAGGGTAAAAACATAACAAATGAGATTTGATTGAAATGAAATATTTTTAAAAAGGTATATAATTCCTTTAAGATTTATAAGAATCCTTGAAATGTGGATCGAGTAACTTAAATTCTCTTTATGATCAAAAATAGAATTCATCCCACTAGTTTGGAGTTAAGTGTAAAATCCAATAAAACATGTCAATATTCCAAGAAAAAACACTATTCTTGGAATGAAAACATGTAATAAAAATAACCGAGCCATTTTTGATCTACAGGAATCAACACCACATCCATCGAATTCTCATGTCATCCGATATGATGGAGAATGATGTGTAACATTGTCTAGTGTCATTAAAATGACATATCTCTAATCAGGGGGTCAAAAATGAGAAAACGACTTATTATTTATGTGAGAATCTTGGAGAAAATTCCTTGAATCATAATAGATCTATTGGAATCAACCGTATGTCACATTGATTCCTTGATTGGTTGGTATAATTAAAAGTTCATTTTCATATTTATTACAATTTTAGTAATATTGGGAAAATATTTTGTGTGGGACTCCAAACTAACCAAACACAATCTTATTGAAATGAAACCTTAGGAAATAATCTTTAAGTAATTTCAAATCTATAGGAATCTTCAATGCAGAGAATAGATACCTGAATTTTCCATTATGATTGAAAATAACATTTCTTCCCTCAGATTTGAAGTCAATTGAAAAATCAGTTAATAGGGAATGTTACTAATAAGATTCACTTATATTGATATTAAATCATGGTATAATGATAAAAATGCCTTTTTTATTTTAAAAATTAATGCCACATCCAACGGATTCTATTGTTGCTAGGTATGATGGAAAAAATTGGTTACAATGTATAGTGTTATTAAAATGAAATATCTTCCATCAGGGGGGAAATGATAAAATGAATTCTTATTGATGTGAAAAACTTGGAGAACATTTTTTGAATAAAATGTAATCTATTAGAATCAACCACATGTCAAATCAATGCCTGGATTGGTCTGTACAAATAAAATTTCATTTTCCCATTTATTAATGTTTTTGTAATAATTATAAAATCTTGTGATTAGGGGCCAAAACTAGACAAACGAGTTCTAATTGACACAAAATCATAGGAAATCAATATGTATATCATTTAAAACCCATATGAATCATCGAAACATAGAGAGAATACCTAAATTTGTCAGTATGATCAAAAGTGATGTTTGTCTCTCATGTTGGGAGTTAAGTGAAAAAACATATAAAAGGGTTTATTACCAAGAATACATACTTGTATTAGCATGAAATCATGGGAGAAATATCACCAATATATTTTTGATCTGTAGGAATCAATAACGCATCCATCAGATTCACATGTTTCATGATAAGTTGGAAAACAAGAGGTAACATTGTATTGTTTTATTAAAATAAAATATCTCATGTTAGGGTTTTCAAAATAAGAAAAAGATTTTTTTATTGATGTGTGAAGACAGGATAATATTCCTAGGATCATATATGATCTATTGGAATTAACCATACATCAATCGGATGCACCGATTGATCGGTATGTGGTAAATATGGTTTTTAACTTTTAATAGTCATTACTTAACTATTAAATAGTGTAATATGATATTTCAGATTATCTTTGCCTCATAATGGTAATTATGATGCTTTTTGTATGTAACACTGTACAAACTTTTTTGATTATATATATATATATATATATTAATAGAATAATTTTTAAAAATGTTAAATATATTAATTTGTATTTTATTTTTTAATTGTTTTATATATATTATCACATAAGTTGATAAACATAGAATATTATATGGATTTCTAACTATTTGGATCCATT
Organism: Viscum album; assembly: GCA_963277665.1. NCBI lineage: Eukaryota > Viridiplantae > Streptophyta > Magnoliopsida > Santalales > Viscaceae > Viscum > Viscum album. Next base: position 1,074,995,197 of record OY728145.1, on the reverse strand, counting down.
TTTTTGTCAGGATAACTATTTTTGACTGGCTATTTTTTTTCTTTGGTAATTTTTTGATTTTCCTATTTGGTGGTTATAATAAAATATGAAATTTTAACCAAAAACAAATTCTGCAGGCTCGTGACCACCTATGTCAGTCGGTTATGCTATTAATTTATGGAAGCATCAGTGACTGTATATAGCGGTCTTTATATGGTTATACTTTGCAGCTGCCTATGGTGGTAAATAACGTTGTTAGTTTCTAGTAGCATTAGTGACCACTATAGTGGTTGCTACAACTGTTACCAATTACCACCAACACGATCGTATGATAAACCGCTATTGCGACCTCAAATTTCAGTTTCTATTTCTCTTTACCTATGATTTAACCGTGATTACAAAATATGACCAATAAATTCTTTTATAGATAACATTTTGTGGTCTTTAAACGTGGAATTTCTAGTAGTGTGTACAATAAACCTGGGCAATGTTATAGTGGCCATTCTCACTAACAGTTATTATCTATTTTCTCTTAGGTATTGACTGCTGACTGTGAGTGATTATAAATAACCTCCAACCCCTAATAATTTATGGACTTTATTTTTTGTTCCATTTTGTGACAACCTGAGGTGAATGTAAACGTTTTTTGTTATTTTATATTTTTTATTTAAAAGAATATTAGGCCCATGTAAATGCTTTTGATGACTTTCTTCAATAATTTGGCATGCCAACTCCATTAGTCCCATGGTTTTTAGAATGTATGACCATGTTCATGGAACCTATTTTCTAATCAAAAAATATTTTCCACTGAAGAATCTTGGAAAATGAGTGGAATTAATTCTATTTTTCTTTTCCATATTTGGGGTTTTTGAGAGTTTTAAAATGGATTGAATATAATGATATGAAATGATATTATACTAGATGTTTTTTAAGAGTTTTTATTTACCACATGAACGTTAATGGTATCTTAGGAAATGTTTGTCCATTTATAGTATATTTTTCTCACTCTTCCAATTAGGGGTCACATAATAAACAAATAAAATATTTTTAAAAAATTCATAAAACAAAAATTATGGAAAATAAAATCATTATAAATATTGATGATAATTTTAAAAATTGTTAATAATTATATTTAATTATTTTATTAATAAAAATTTGGTAAAACCATTTCATTCCTCCCTGCCCCTCACTTGCATGTGTGTTCTACTGTAAACAAATGGAGTATCCAAATGAGTTGAAAATGTTTTTTTGAAAAACAAACAATTATATTTAAAATGGATGACCCAAGATAAGGATATACAATATAGTTCAACCATGAAGGAAACTCATATAACAAAACATGAGACTCTCTTGAAATACCACATGTCACCAGAAGATGGGCTTCCCTATTCCCATATATTTTAGTAAAGGAAAAGAAATATGACAAAAAGAGTCACAACAAGGAAAAAATCATAAAAATCAGAATGTCGAACGATTAAAATCCCCTCTCAATTTCACATATAGAATTAACAATGGTGATATAGTTTGATTCAATGAAAATAGACTTTAGTTCTCTTAGAAGGAAAAAATTCACTCCAACAAGTATATTATGAGCTTCAGCCACTAGCGATTCCCAAAAAGAATGAATAAAATCTTGATATGATGCAACAATACATATTAAGGAGTTGAAAAATAACATGATTGGGGGAATTATTTGGATTAGAGGATCACAAAAAAAAGGAACTATAACGATGCTTCATTCACTAACCTATCTTGGTTATGTTGATGTCGTTGAAGAGGCATATGTCCTAAAACCCCATTCCCCCACTCACCTTCAGGGTAAAATGCCTATTCGAAGCCAACCAATAAATTTTATTTCTTTAATTAATATTTACCCACTAAAAATTGGATATATGGGATTGAATAAGGTCAACCAACAAGCCCGAAATCTTGAAGAGGGTCATGTCATAGTGAAGGATGAATTTAGGAACTACCTTGATATGTGTTTCTTTCCATGCTTTTGAAATCATCTTGATTTTTCAACCCTGATTTTCTTCCACTCTATCAATAATATTGTAAAATAAATCTTTTTTTAGAGTGACCAATGATCATGGGGAGCCCAATATATTAATTCATATTTTCAACCACCTGAATACCCGATTCCTTATTGAGATCACCCTTCATACTTGATAGGACTCCTGAGCAAAATAATATTTCAGGTTTAGCAAGGTTAATCGATTACCTAGATGCCGACTCATAACTACAGATGAGGTAAAAAATAGAACCTCATTCTTAAATGGTGGAACTTGAATGAAAAATTATAACATATGCTATCAAAAGATGATAGATTGGTGGAATTCATCCACACAACTTCTCCACATGAATAAAATTATCCTTCACTTCCACTTAAATCATATCATAGAAAATGTTAGTAAATAAATAGAGGAATGGGGAGAGGGGACCCCCCTTGAGAGGGACTATATAAGGGGTGAATCTCAGTGATATACCACTATTAAGTATGATCATGGAAGAAATAGTCAAGACACACTGCATGATGACCTCAATCTATTTTGACTATAACCCCATTTTTTCCAAAAAACCAAAGTAAGGTTCATTTCACTCGGTCATAGGCCTTTTTAATATAGATTTATCAAGCTATAATATCTATTTATGCAACTAAATGAGTTTTCATGGAATGGAATACTTCATGTGTGATCATGGAATTATCAATGATGTTCCATTTAGTTATTATGGAACATTGGATTTCAAAGACAATGGAAGGTAACCAGGAATTCAGGTGATTAACAATAATGTTTGAGAAAATTTTATAGATGAAATGGCATAAGATTATGGGACTATAGTCTAAAACCAAGATGGGTTTTTATCTTCTTAATATGGGTGATGGTAATTTATTTAATAGGATAAATACTTTTCCTTCCATGAACAATAGACATTCATGAGGTTTGAAATATCTTGTCTGATGACGGGCAAAAATATTTTAAAAAAGATGGCATGAAACTCATTCAGGCCTAGCACTTTGGTATAATGAATTTGATTTATAGACCATAAAATCAAATTTTCTGAGAATTCCCATGTAATATGATTGTTCATTGTTTTTGTAACCAGGGGTTCAATAAAAGATAAAATATCAGAGGAGATGACCAATTCCCATGTTGTGTATAACTTCTAGAAAAACATTAAGGAAACATCATGAATCCCTGATTCACTAGTCACAGACCTTCCTTCAAAATTATTATAGCTTGAAACGGAGTCTTGAGATGAATCTCTGAAGCCTTCTAGTGGAAATAAAAGTTATTAGTGTTTCCTTGATATGGGGTTCATATGAATATAGTGGCAAGTAACTTTACTTAATATGGTGTAGAATGTCTTGTTCTATATCAAGGCCTTTGACATTGGAAAGAGTTCAATATGATGGGGGAATGAATAAATAATTTTCATATTACATTCATTTCCATTTCAAATATTTATTTGGTTGGTGAAATATTAAATCACTCCATCTCTTTAACATGAAGGATATCTGGTGGTTATTACCTCTCATATCAGAATCTCCCATCATCCATCTTGATCATAACACCTCCTCATATTCTATATCCCTATCCTTAAATTTTTTAAATATTTAGATTGTCTCATGTTTTGGTTTACAGTATCCATAATAAATATCAATGAGGATAGGGAAATAGTCATATGTGGTGGGAGCCATGTGAGGTACTAGGAAGAATTTAAAGAGGTTGGTCCATTCAACTAACCTATGTAATCTATCTATATTTTCTGTGATGTGTGAATTCGTAGACATTCCTAAAAAAATGTAGAAGGATTGCCTATATAACCTATTTCTGAAAGGTACACCATTTGATCCTCATGATGGAACTCCATCATAGAGTATTAAGATCTATTTTTCCCCTAATTCTCGTTTGGAATTACATTTTCATTAAAATACTCACCAATAAGAAGGGTTCCAAGGAAGGTCTCATGTGAATATTTAATCAACTACCATGGCTTATATTTACCTCACTATGAGAGAAATAAATTGAAACTAATGAAAATTGATGTTGGGTTGTCTAGCTATAGGATGGCGGTGACAATGTGATTTGGTAGGAAAGAATTCACCCAAAAACCCACCTCCTTTTTCCAAAGAAGGCATGGACCACCCAAGTGGTCCTAGAGAGAGACTGGGAATCATCCATGGAACCCCATATTTTTTTCAATAATATAAATTTAATTTATTTATATTACGGTTTTAGACATGAAACCATATTAAGGGAACATCTAGTGCAATGGTGCTAGAGCATTCAAACTGATCATTGGTTTACAATCTGACGATAGTTCTAGCTTAGTATTTTCATCGAGATATGTGGGGATGTCTCAATCTATCCTCTACCAGTGGAAATTCGAAAAAGGACCCATCCTCCACAACATTACATATTTTGTAGTATATTTAATTGACCAATGGATGATCCACACATCTCTTAGAGCTACATTTTACTGTGTTGATCATATCAAATTCATTAACCCCTATCACTTTTCTCCACCACATTTGTAATTTCTTGGATCCAAATACCAAGGGTACACTAGAGTCCACTCATGATAACGAGGAGTGTGTTGGTTCATCAAAATAGGGGGACTAGTCTGATAAATGGGTTAGAATTGATGTGTTTTTGGTTGGGTTTTTTTTATCTTAGATGATGGATGTCATTGATAGGGAAGTACAACTATCTCCCCATGATTTTTTTCCTAGATTTCATAAATATTACCGATACCGCTATTTCCCCTTTCGAGTGTTTGAAATTACATTCCTTTCAAATGAGGGTAGATATGTTCATCTGTGGGAAATACCAGTGGACCCAACATGATGATTTTATTCTGTTCAAGATCATGTTTGACATTTAGATCCTTATAAAGTTTAAATCTATCTTTATTTTTTTCCTCTTGAATAAAATATGTCCCCATATTGTTTTCACATATATAAGGCCTAAATTCCATGATCAAGATTCTATATTTGTCTTCCATCATCAAAGTATATTATTTCTCTGTATTCCCAAGCCATCCATAAAATAAGTAGAAAATTGGAATCTTGTCATACTAAAAAGAAATCCAAATTCTGGAATCCTCTAGGGGAAGAAACATACCTCTCATTAGTGGTTGATTCACATCGATCAACACCCAAATCTACACCAACTGACCCAAGTTAATAGGGTCTGTATGGTCCCATTCAAAAAAATTCTCATTTGGCCCCTAATTTCGTGCATGACATAGTCCAGTATTTCATATAAATGGATTCCAAACAACAGAATCCAAAAGAGGTGTTTTTGGAAAAGATGAAATTTTGGATATCCATTCCATCTCTCAGATCCTCCATTATGATGATATGGCAATCACATGACCACAAACTCCCACTAAGAACCTTATATTTTTTCCTTTTAATTAAGTAATTCTTGAATCAAGAATCCCACTCCAATTTCTCTTATGTTCACACCCTCATCAAGGATCCATATATTTTGTAGTATTTTATTTTGGGTGCTCGTATCAAAAATTTTCTTGATAATGAATTTTCTAATGGAGATAAGAGACATATAATAAAATAAGAAGACTTCTTCAACTTTATTTTCCAAAATTGATTATTTAACCTTGTCTATAAATGCTATCTTTTGCGATTAGTTAATAAGATCTGATTTCATTTTATAAAACCTCAAGAAAGACAATGGATGAAAGTCATTGAAAGATGTGTCATGATCAATATCCATGAATGAGATAAAGTTGGAAAGACATAGTCGATCCTAAGAAAACTTAAGAGTCACCAAACTATAAAACACTACGGACATGCTCTCAAACAATGGAGAGACATGGGTTGACAATGTTTGTGTTTTCATATTCACATGATGGTTGAACCTGGATGAAAACATTTTTTTAATATAGTTTTTCAAACCATATGAATATTTCCCCCAAGGATGTGGTTTTTTAATAAACCAAACCCATTCCATAAACCTCACGACCAGGTTATAATTTTTAGTAATAAGGATTAATTAGTTGTTAATGTGAATATATGTAGTAAATTTTATATTAATTATAAAGAGTGAAATTAAAATTTATATTAAAATATTTAATCAATACTAAATTAATTCACAAATATTATATTAATATAATGGATTGATAAAACTTCATATATATATATATATATATATTAAAATAATAAAAAGGGTAATTCAAAGGTTTTAAAAATATATTTTTAAAATGAAATTTATATTATATATCCATTTACAAAAATAATAACTTCCAAAGTCTTTTGTGACTATCAAAGGATTTATCTAGAATTGATCTCCATTATTCCCACCATCAATAATTTAAAGACCCTCACTCATCACTCGATCATCATTTTTGAGTGGCACCTTTCCATTTTATCTATTTTTTAATAATGACTTCGCCCAATCATCTTTTTTTATAAGATTAAATTACTATTATTATTATATTCATTATTATTTTTGAATTATTATTTAGTTATTGTAAAGTTTTTATGTTTATAAATAATCTATGCAACTATGATAGAAAAACATTACATTTGATATTTAGAAAATATGTTTTATAATGTTCATTTTTTTTGGTTAAGTTAGGAATAATATGTATTAGAGGATATTATTTATTCGGTGTGCATTAAAATTCAAGATATATGAAGTAAAATATGAAGTATTAAATATTTATAAGTATCTAGAAGAAATATTTTACACACAGATAAAAATATATCATGTATCTCCAGTATTTTAATTTTCAAATCTAGATTATTAGGAAAACTTAGAAGAATTTGGCAATATATTTTGAATTGGATATTTTGAAAAGTATTATATGGTACACATGGATAAAAAATGTAATTCTCATTTTTGATTTTTATCCAATAAAAATATATTACATGAAAGATAGAAAAATATTATGCATTACAAATATAGGAATAAATCCTTAAATATAATGTTTATAATTCACAACTCACATCCGAAAAAGTGGATATAAGAGAGAGTGTGTTGCATGATGTCTAATGAAGAGAATAGAATCTAGGTTGCGACATTAAACCTATATCACGTGGAAACATGAATAGAAGTTGGAGTCTAACTATTGTAGATGTTTTTTTGATATATGGAAGTATTATATTACTCATGACATGTAGAAAATGTTTTATGATTTTGAGAAGATAGAAGTTTGGAACACTACACACAAAGTAGCATGTGATGATACCACATGAATATTACAATTCAAGGATATCAAAACATACGATAGAATGGATACCAGTATTATAATTATTTATTATTAATTATGACTGGTTCAAAAACCTTACATTTTATTACTCTTTTTCAACGCAGTTTTGATATTTCCATATGCTAAAATGCTATCATGATTATTCATGATGATTTATGAGTATGATATTCATCATTATATTTGAAATAATATACTACATGTGGTTGATATGGATCTTGATGAACCATTGTGTTGTTTTTTTAATAATGTTTTGTATTTTTTGACAACTAATCTTTTATAAAAGAATATTTAGGTGAATGTTGTTAAATATTCACACCCAAAAACAAAGGGGGAGAATAGTTTTTTTTTGAGATTTTTTCTGGACACAATGTATCGAAATGAGAAACACCATATACATAAGATTTTAGAAAGTTAAAGTGTTTGATCAGACATGCCATTGGTCGCAGGTCCATCAACATGGGGTTAAAAATAAATCAGACATAATGTTTGTTAATAATTTAGAATAAGCTGTGAAAGAAATTCAAAAGGTTTCTAAAGCCTGAGAACTATGTTTCAAGGAAGTTAGGAGATAGAAATATCTTTAATTTATAACCTGAAATTATATTATATTTTACCAGTATTGAAGTTCTCATAAATCATGAACATTCTCAGGATTATTGTGAATAAATAATGGAATTGTAAAGATTGTATTGGTTCCATAATGACCTGAAGAAATTTTAATCGGATCGAAAATTACTACAAATAAAAGTTTTTAGAAGTTTTAATGAGTTATAGATGATGATGATTGAGTAATTTAAAAGTTTTTCAAAGGATTCAACATTGTTATCAAAACATCATAAAGAGTATTTCATCATAATGATAAATATATCATAATGATAATTCAATCAGACTGAGTATGAGAAGGAATTTCAATCATACTAAGTATTTATAGTAAATTACAATTAGACTAAAATCCTTATTAATAGACACATATTACATTCATAATTTTCGACCATTTAAATTGTTCATAAAAATCAGAGTGACATAGAGTTTGAGTCATAGTTACGTTTCGGATAAGGATATCATAAGAATATCAGACTACTAAATGTTTTGTTTACTGAAATGAGAATATTGGACTGATGAATATAGTAGTAGGAAATTGAGAAGATTTTGAGAATTATAGATTAAAGGGTTCATCATACTATTTTCAATGTATTGAGTTCAATAAACTGAGTAAAATTAGACCCATGGTCATAAAACTGTGGTTCGGGAAATATTTTTATGGAAATAATTGTTTTCATAATTTTTTTTGTGGCTACCATTTTTTGTAATAAGAAATTGTAAACTGATTGGAGTCAGTATAATCTTTCATATTAGGAGATAGAAAGTATCTTTTGGGATTTGACAAGATTTTTATTCACTTATTGATTATTGTGAATTTCTATAGACGCGTGGGGGTGAATATTTCAAGGATATATGTCCTTAAATTGAGGATGAACCTTGTAAATATCATGTGTTGTACTTTGTTTCATTCATCTATAGGCATGGGTATTTATAAAATGATGATATGGTAATAAAATTCTAAAGGTTACATGGGTTATGTTTCTAAAATTCATGAAACTTATAAAAAGTGAAAAATTGATTAAATCCCCTCTTCTTAGTTGTTATTTGATCCTTTGGTACATCTATTGGTATTAGATCCATGATTACCTTGTTGGATCCTTATAATAGATAATATCAATTCTCTCAATAGTAGTGGAATTCATATATTTGATGGATAAGATATTATGGATGAAAAAATAGCATGATTCCTTTTCTAATATCTCATGGACTAGATGTTATTGAGGATACTATAATTGGGTTTCAACATATTAAAAAAAAATTGATAATGAATTTTGATGATAAGATAAATATTGAAGTTGATGGAAAAACATGGAATGCTATTCTCATGTATCTTTCAGAAAATGTTTATATGAAGGTGATGGGTCTCAAAACATCATAGAGTATATAGGACAAGATACAAAGTATTTTGTATAGGAATATTAATTAAAAGGATGAAAATCTTAAAATATGGCATTGTATGTATGATGAAATTAAAAATATATAAAGAAACTACTGATGCGTACTTTACCAGTTAGATGAAATTGTTTGCATCATTAGAGAATATGGAGAAGTTCTGGGAGACTATATAATAATGAATAAACTTTTTGGACATGTTTGACTCTAAAATTTCCACTCTAGAAGATAAATAAGATTTATCTCTTAATTAATTGCATAACATTATAGTTGATTATGAAATGAGAAAATATCCAATGTTCAAAAATAAGATGAAATATGATATAGATTTTGAAGCTATGATAATGAGGAAAATTCAAGATTTTGAAGATACTAATCCTTTTGATTTTGAAGATAACGAGGATAATGAGTTAAATAAAAAAAATCATGTATCTTATTTCCGAGAACTATCTTAGAGGAAGAGGAATTTATGAAGGATAATTTTTATCTAAAATGTATCTAGTGTGGTGTGATTGGAAACATTTATATGAATTTTTCTAAGAAGAAGGTTGGAGAATATCAAGATAATTCTAGTGAAAAAACTCGATGGAATAAGTGGAACAAAAGTTCTAATGAATAAAACTCATCCAACAAATATAAGAAGAAGTTTACTGGCAACAAGATAAGTATTCCAAGTAATAAAGCTGAATTAGACTAAACTGAATAAAATTCTTCATAATGTGAAATTTCATAAAATGAAGATCTTTCATTAAAAAAATTGAATAAATAGAGGAAACCTAAAATAGTGAAGAAGTAGAGGGTGAAGAATATCATAGAAGGTATCAGATCAGAATGGAACCTATTTTATGTCTTGGGAAAAATAGATCTCTCAAGAAAAAAATCATAATAATAATGAAATATAGTGGACCATTTGGTGTAGGTGAAACAGTTATTGTCACGAAAGAGTAAGAATACATCTAGGAGATACTAATTTACAAATGTGGAATTTCTAAATAGATAAATGTGGGTTAAGATATCAGTAAGAATATGTAAGGAAAAGAAGAAGAAGTTAACATGTTTCAATAAAAACTTATTGAGTCTAAAAGTAGGTTGAGGAAGTTGAATGAAAACTTCAATAAACACTTGGAAGTAAAATCTGAGACATCTGCAGTTGTTCAAAAAGATAAAATAAAAAATTAGGTGAAATATTTACCCTCTAAAAATAATGTTCCATATGATATTCCTAACATTTCATGTGATAATAAATGTTTAAGGAATTTTTGGATTGATAAGGGATGTGAGAAACCAATCACATCTAGAAAAGTTGATAACTCCCTCCGTAGGAATGTTGGTCCACACCAAAATTTTTTTAAACCAACAAAAAGTCATCATCCTCAAAAAAGAATCTATAGGGAAAGATCATTCTTCAATAGAAAATCAATATTTGAGAGTTTTTTATTGTCTTATAGAGTCTATAAGAAGGGGTAATATAATTGTTTTTATAACTTTCCACTTATCGAAAGAAGGTTTGAACAAATTGAATACAACGGTGGATTAAGAATGAGTATATTTTGAAACCCATGAAAAGTTATAAAAGAAAAATATCAAGATGTTCAAAACATTCCCAAAAAAATCAGTTTCAATGTCTTGAAGTTGTTTGTGGAATATGTGATTATGTTATCCATTGTTCCAAAATATGTATTTCAATCCTTCATAAATAAAGTTTTTATTATAGAAAACAAAATGATGCTAGAAAGAAGAAATTTGAGGAAAGATCTTTTATTATTGAGAAATATTTGAAAGCATTTAAAATGAAAAAACCATGGACACATGATAATGGTTGTTCTTCACACATGATAAGTGATATAAATATCATGGGACATATTTAGAATCATTATGTTAGAGAAGTTAATTTTGAAAATGAAAGTTCCTTGAAAATTAGAGGAATAAGAATTACTGAGATAGAACCCAAAAAACTAAAATATAAATATGTTATATATATTATTTGGTTAAAAATAACTTACCTAGTGGAAGTCAACTTTGTAATGATGAAAAAGTGGTTGTTTTCCAAAATGGTTCATTTATTATCAATAGAATAGAATATAGAAAATAATTGGCTATGAGAGAAAGAACTATGAGAAAAAAATTTCAGGTTAGAGAACTTAAAAATTCATGTTATCTATGTAATATAGATGAGAAATGGTTTTGGAATTTAATACTTTTCCACCTTTGGTAGAAAACTATGAATGAACTCTCTAAATCTGATGTTGAATGAAATTTTCTAGAATTGAAAATAAGAGAAGAAGATGTTTGTGAAACTTTTCAGAAAGGAAAAAATGACTAATAAAAGTCATAAGAAAAATGAGATTCAGTCTACCAGACCTCTTGAACTTATTAATTCAGATTTATGTGGGTTGATGAGACATCAATAAAAAATGTTATTTTCAGTTTATCACAATCAATGATGATTTCACTCAAATGACTGCCATCTTGTTACTAAAGTATAAATCATAGGCTATTGAAATGTTCAGATTCTTCAGAAAAGATGTTGAGAAAGAAATGGGGGTTTATATAAAGAAGTTCAGAATAGGTAATGGTATAAAATTCATATGATATAATTTTTAAACACATATTAGAATGAATGGAATCAAACACTAGTACAATTCTCCATATACCCCACAACCAAATGAATTATTTGAAAGGAATAATGGAAGCTTAGTGTAAATGATAAGAATTATGTGAGAAAAATACAAACATTCAAAGTTCTATTTATGTGAAGCTATTAATACTACTGTAGATGTTCAGAACATATTTTTATTGAAGTCAGAAGCCAACATGACTTCTATTGAAAAATGTTATAACATAAAAACTTCATTGAAATAATTCAATTTTTTTGAAAGTATTTGTTTGCTAAAAATAAAAAATCAGGATCATGGAAATTTTGATGATAATGATGAAGAATGAACTGTTATAGGTTATTCACCCAATGGAAGAAGTTACAAATATTGAAACATACATCTAAAATAGTTGGTCGACTCATATAATGTGAAAGTTATTGATAATGAAAGCCATTATCAATTTTTTTGGGGAATTATAAATAGAATAAATGGGAGGTTTTTAATGAAATTGAGAATGATACCAAATAGACTTATCAAAAAATAGAAAAATTGTGTAATGAGGTAAGTTCTACTAGAAGAGAAACATTGAAATTTTCTACCTTAAATTTTTTTTTGAGTTTGAAAACATTATAAGAAATCATACGACACCAGTTCAAAATAGAAGAATATTGAGATTAAAAAATAAGACTTCACTTATCTCAAAAGTCAATCCAGATTCAGTTTCATAACCTATTAAACACAAATAATGGGTGTATTTTATGAATGAAAATTTGGTTTATATTAATAAAAATGAAGCTTGATAAACTTTTCTATTTAAAAAAATAAAACTGTTATCGAATAAAAGTGGGTATATAAAAATAAATTAAATGAAACTGTCGAAATTTTAAGAAACAACAAAAGACTTGTTTATAAAATATATTCATAGGAGGAAGGTGTGTATTTTGATGAAAGTGTATCCTTAGATTCAATATTATAATCTATTATAATGTTTCTATAAGAGGACTCACATTGAAATAACATTGTTTATCATATGGATGTGAATTTATCTTTCTTAAATGGATATATTGGGGAAAAAGTTTACATTAAACAATACTATGTTTTTCTACATGATGATTTTGAAAATAAGGTTTGTATATTGAATAAATATTTTTATGGGTTGAAATAATCCCCATATTTCTGGTATTTAAAACATGATAGTTGTTTAAAAATACTGAATTTTTCTAATGGAATTATTAATAGTAACAAGTATGGGAAAGAAGTTAACTATGGAAAAATAATTATTATTTTGTATCTAGATGATATAATTTATTAGAGATGAAGAAAAAGTTTATAATTAATTTTATGAGGAAATGAAGATGAATTATGAAATGTTAATGTTGGGAGAATTAACTTTATTTCTTGTATTATAATTTCAAAAAAAAGGAAAAGTAAATTTTCATATCCTAGTAAAATTATGTCAAGGAATTGATGAATAATATAGAGATGGAAAAATCCTAAGAATAATCTATTCCTATTTCAGTGTGTACAAAGTTGATTAAAGATTAATATGGAAAAAGTGTGAATCAGAAAGAATTTCAGAAGAAGATATGAATTTTTCTATATCTTACATCCTCCATACCATATAGTGTTTATGTTGTTACTTTTTGTTCTAGAAATAAAAGTAAACTAAATGAGTCTCATATTTTAGAAGCAAAAAGAATTCTAATATATGTTCAAGGAATAACTTCAGATGATATTTTATTCAAAATAAGTTGTAATATGAAATTTATTTGTTATAATGATAATGATTGGGTTTTAGATTATAATGATAGAAAATAAAAATATGGACAATTTTTTTTTCTTGAGTGAATGTTTTGTGACTTGGAATTGTAATAAATTGAGTTTAATAACTTTGAGAATAGCATAATAATAATATTTTGTAGTTACTCAAGATTTTACTCATATTTTGTGGATGAAAGTTCAACTAGAAGGTTTGAAACTAAAATTTCTAAACCATTGACGATTTTTTTTGATAATAAGAGTGAAATTAATATTTCTAAAAATCCTATCCAACATTCATGATCAAAACACATTGATATATAGTTTCACTGTATAAAATAGAATGTTCCTTCTAGAGATGTTTTTCTAGAATATATCTCAAAGAAGTATCAAATGGATTATATCGTCACCAAATCAATCTCAAAAGAAAAGTTTGTTGATTTAAGGATGCAACTTCATGTTAAGCCTCCTCTAATGACTTCCTGAATATCATAAGTAAATCCACCACCATGCTTTGGATTATGTTAGAAAATGGGGGGGGGATAAAGTAAAAAAATTACAATGTAATAATTCTTTAAATGTTTTTTAATGAATCTGAAGTTGGGTTTATCATAAGGGCGGTAAGAGATGAATATTTAAAATTGAGGGGGGGGGGGGGGGGGGTTATCATAACATGGATTCCAAATTTACTTTTCATATAGGGACATAATTAATTCAATAAAATTACATTATCTAGTATCATGGTGTCATGGAAATCTCTTTGGAGAAAGGCTGTGTTTTGATAAAATGTGAAAACCTTGATTTGTTTACAAAATTTTAGTTGTGAAAAATTTCTTAAAGTTGAAAAAGTTGTCAAAGAGTGTTTTCAAAAAATCCAAAGGGGGATATTGAATAAAAATTTTGATGTTATTTTAACATATTTTTTTATTTTTTGAAAACTAATATTTTGTGAAAGATTTTTTTTGTAGAATAGGTTAAAGTTGTTAAATGTTTGAACCCAACCCCAAATATGGAGAAATGTTTTGATTTTAAGAAATTTGCTTTCCAGATATAAATTATAGGACTAAGAAGCACCAAAAACATAATTTTTAAAAAATATAATGTTTTTGATCATATGAAATATCCTTCTTAGTTTCATCCACATAAAGTTAAAAATCAATCAGACACAGTGTCTTTCAGTAAGTTAAAAGAATCTATGAAATAAAGTTAGAAGGTTGGTGAAGCCCGAGAAGTAAGTTTCAAGGATTTCATGAGATAGAATTTTCTTTAAATTATAACCAAAATTTAGATGATTTTTTTTCTGATTTTGAAGTTCTTATACATCAGGAAACATTGTCATGATTAAATATTTTTTAAGAAATGGAGGAATCGTAATGATTGTATCAGTCCCAAATAAACTATATAAAGTTTTCATCAGGTCCAAATGTACTGATCACAAATTTTTTTATATGTCTTAATGATATATAGATGATGAGGATTTAAGAATTTAATATTTTATAAGTGGAGTCCCCATCAGTTTCAGAACGTTCCAATGAGTATTTCATTATAATGAAAAATACAACATAATGAAAAGTCAATTGGACTGAGTATGAGGAGGAAAGTCAATCGGGCTAAGTATGAGGAGGAAAGTCAAATTAGACTAACTCTTAAGAAGTTACAATATATTGAGCTCTAGAAGAAATTAATTCAAACTAAGCTGGGGATGTTCCATCAGAATGATCTAAGGATGTTCCAAGGCAATAAGCTAAGGAAGTTCAATCAAACTGAGCTAGGGATGTTCCACTGGACCGAGCTAAGGATGTTCCACCAAACAGAGCTGAGTAATTTTCATTGGACTAATTCTAAAGAAGAATGAAAGACTATAGTCAAAAAACGAAATGTAATTATAATCACATAATGAAACTGAAGAAAAGTTATTATGTTCAAGAAGGATGATTTTTGAGAAGACTCTAGAAGATTCCAAATTTTTAGAGAATAGTTGAGAATCATTGAATTTGTCAAATATGAAGTTGAAAGATGAGTTAATTTAATATTGTTTTGAATTTAACTAAGGAAGATTTTCACTTTCTCGGATTTTCTATTCTGGTCTTCCTAAAAATATATTCATAATACATTCATACTTTTCACCCTTTTCATGCGTTTGTAAAAGTGGATCACTATAAAGTTTGAGTTAGAGTTACTTTTCTGAAAGAGATATCATAATAAGATCAGAATACTGGATGTTTTATGTAACAACATGTGAAGAAAAAACTAAGGAATATCAAACCAGGAAATTGAGAATTGTTTTAGAAGTGATGATTGAGAAAGGGTTTATCATAATAATTCTATCCGATTGAGTTTAACGGACATAGGAAAATTTGACCTAGGGATATCAAATTGAGGTTCCAGAAAGGGTTTTGTAGATAAAAATATTTGTTAATGTTTTTCTTTTATCGCTCATATTGTTCTTGAGAGAACATTGTAAACTGAAGGGAGTTAGTATAATATTTTCTATTTGGAGATTGAAGGTGTCTAATGGGAGTTGAAACAAGTTGCATTGAATTCATTACAAAAGTGATTTTCCATATACCCATGGGAGTGGCCATGCTAAGGATGTATATTCTTACACTAAGGTCGAACATTAGGTTGAGACCAATATGGCTGAAGGCTAAAGAAGTTTTCTGAATGTGTTGTTTTTATTATCAAATAATAAAAGAAATTAATTCACATTGTAAAATATGATCATCAAACTCACCATCGTATTCAGAAAATCTGATTCAAATTTCTTAATAAAGTCCAATCTCTTAAGGAAATGTTTTCTGGAATAAAAGGTTTTTCTGACTCATCTTAGGTCTGGAATGGGGTTTTGATTGTAATGAGGAAACTAAATCAAAGTCTGATTAAATCTAATGTAAATATGTTTATGTTTTTCCAATATTTAACATTATCAAAGTCATTAATAATCCATGATTACAATTTGATGTTTGTAGAAGAAGGAAGTTAATGATGTTGATGTTTTCCAATATCACTATATTTGTGTGAGATTGCTAGAATAGAATTTTCTTGAAGGATGGGAAGTTTTGATAAAATTCAAGAAGACTAAGTTGTTGCTTTTCATCCAACTGATAAGCAACAAAATATAAATCTTTGATGAAATAATTTGGTGAATGATTGAAGTTTATGTGAATTGTAATCAGAAATTTAAAGAAGATGTTGCTGACACCATTTCATCGGACGTGCTGTGCCACAGATCATCAGAGTAATACTCACACCAATCATCAATTGCAGTGATGGTTTCAAGAAAGGAATCATAGTCATAATTTTTTTAGTGGGAACTTTTCGAATCAATAAAAAGAAAAAAATGGAGGTAATGGAACTGATGCATGGAAGAACATCACAGACCGATCAGCAATGTAGTCAACCATTTCCATCAAGATTAATTGTCAGTGGTTTTTAGTTTGGTCAAGATAATATAAAACTTTAAATTGTTTTAAATTCTGTTAAGAGTAATTAGAAAACAAGTGAATCTAACCATCATATTAGAGAAGAAATTAATTCATCAGAGAAAGGTAGAGACTGATCTATTAGGTGTAGGCTGACACTGATAACTCCATCAGACATAGGATCACCGATATAAAGAAAAGAAGAAAATGTGATCGTTTTTAGTTTTCCAATTTTTTGTCAAGGGGAGTGTTGAAGTTTGAATAAATTTAAATATTTGTATCAATGGTTTTATGTCTATCAATTGGATCGAAGCATCAAAATGAGCTCTTTGTTTTTCTATTATTATAGATCATCGTATTCAGTAGCATGTTTTGAACTACATAATGAAAAGATATCTATTTTTTTCAGACATGTAATTGGTTTGGAGAATCAGAATGAAGAAATCAGAATGGAAATTAAAATCATACTGAATAATTACTAGAATGTCTAAAGCGAGATGAAGTCTTATGAATATTCAAGAAGGTTCGAGAAGAAACTAGAAGAGTTTTAAAGTGATGAAAAAGTCAAATATTTATCTCATATGTTAGGTAAATTCATGTTTTGGGAAATTTGGTTGAGCAGGAAAATTTTTCATAATCCCTCCAAAAATAATATTTAGATCACCTATAAATATTTATAAGTATATTGTACTTTTTGACTCTTTTACTATTCATGGGTGAAGGGAGAAGAAGGTGAGAGTGTTGAATGTTTTTAGATAAATGGAGTTTCTTGGATGAGCAATTTCTAGAGATGTTTTTCGAGAAGAAGAATGATATCTAATTTATTTATTTGATCATACTAATAAATCGTATTGGGAATTCTAATCTAAGGTAGAGGTTCTGAATTTTTTTAGTGGTATTCTGACAGTTAAATTTATATATATAGAAATCATATCAGGGAATCAGATTTGAAATTAGAAATATTTCCATTATGAGGTCCAGAGAATTTCATACCTACTTATAGGTAATAAAGTGATGTTTTTTTAAATATTATATTTTTCAATGTTTATAAAGAATCACAGTAACATGTTTTGATATATATAGTGAAAGTTTCTTATCTTATTACAAAAATTGTATTACTTCATTTTTTATTACTTGAAGAAAAATATCTATTATATTGAACATAGTGCTACACCATTGTAAGGGAATACCATACTTGTTGTATGAACTAAAAATGATTTTTTTCTAGTTGATTGTGTGGTATTCTATTATTTAAAAATCATACCAACTATATATCTACTTTTGTTGAGTAGCTAACCTTGTAAATTATTGTCTTCCTGTGGGTGTGTGATTGTTTTATTTTTAGTAAGGTGATAAATCTTTAACAAGAAGAAAATGTTCTTTCATAATTATGGAAACTTAAATGAGAAAGATATCATTGAATCACCCCTCCCCTCTAAGTGGTACTTAGATCCTTTCTTGGAAATCTCAATTGGTATTAGAGTGAATTTTCCATTCGTTTACAAATTTTTTGATGCTTTTAAGGAGAATTTGTGATGGATAATCTGAATTGTATGAAAAATAATGGAATTCAAGTCTTTTATGGTAATAAATATCATATCTATAAATATAGAATGTTTCCTTATCTTATTTCTCTTAGGTATGATGTTCTTGAAGATAAAGTAGATGGATTTCCTTTTATTGATAATAAAGTTTCTCTTACGTCTATTGATATAATGAATCTTTAGAATGATGAGAGAGAAAATAAAAATTTACACTCATCACTTTAGGAATGTTAATTTCTATGATTGAAGGATAATTCCACTACTAAAGGTATCTAGGATAATATGAAGAATATTTTTGAAGGCAACAAAAAAGTAAAGAATAAAAAGTTACAAATATGGATTTTAAAGTATGAATACCTCGAGATGGGTGAATATGAATCAGTTGGTGACTTCTTTTAGGGTTAATGAAATATTTACCACCATAATATGTATTGGTGAAATGTTATAAGACACTATAATTGTTTAAAAGATCTTTAAAATTATTCATAAAATGTTCAATGAAAAAGATTACATGTTGGAAGATAGAGATCCAAAATCATTATCCCTAGATGATTTCTATAGTACTGTAATTACTTATGAAATGAGAAAATAGAATGTTATCAAAGGGAAAAAAGGTTGATAGAGAAATTTCATTCAAGGATTATAATAAAGAAAATCCTCAGAATATTTTTGTAGAAGAAGCTGGATATTTTTATTCCAAAAATGTAGTATGTAAATATTTTGATGAATTTGTATTCTTGTTTTCTAAAAATATGGAATGAGGTACGAAGAAATATAAAGGAAAACATTCATTGAAATGTTTTGAATATGGATCAATTGTTAAATTTTTCACTAATTTTCCTTGAAGAAATAATCAATAGGATATTGATGAAAAATAAATAAGTTCGTGAAGGTATTGGAAGAAATAGGGTTCTAAGGCTAAATCTTATTCCAAAGGGAAAGATAAAAAGTTCTTCAAATAAAAAAGAAGAATATTTTTGTCTAAAGATGAAAAAGAATAAGATAGTGAATCCAAATCCAATATATATATTAAGAATTATGGTGAGAATACTTTGACTACAATATGTAAAAATAAATAATTCATAAGTAGTAGTTCTGAAGTATATGAAAATTGATTAGAATCTTAAATTGAAGAAGAATTGAATGAATGTCTAAGAAAGATATGAAGGATCCTAAAATAAATCTAGAAGTTTAAAAATGAAATTTCCTAAAAAAATCAATAGTGTTTTCCTGATAAGAAATTCAAGGTACTGGAAATGATTGATAACTTTAAGAAGTCTGTTTTGAAAGAATATAATAAGAATGTACATCTATATGTCAAGACAAAAGGAAAAAAGAAGAGGTAGAACTTATTAAAAATAACTTTTAAAAGATTATAAGAGGGTTAAAAGTTTTAAAAATTCTATATCTCAAGTTAGTTGAGGATTTTGGAAGGATAATTCTAAGAAGGATCAATAAAAGTTACCTTCTACAGTTGAAAAGAAATCTGAAAATTTTTTAACGAAGAAGAATTCTAGGAATGTTATGAATGTCACCAAAACAAACCAATTGGAGAAGTAAGATGTTTTTAAAAATTAAGATTCTGAAAAACTATATATTAATTCTAGTTATGTTAAATATTAAATTAAGACTAAGATGAATAAGAAGGTTCTGGGAGATAATAGAAAAGTTGGTGGTCAATAAAGTGCTGATAAGAAATATAATAAGGTCTTGAAGAAACATGCTAACAACACCAAACATTCTGGAAGATATAGAGGTAAATATTACTCATATGGTTACTACTGGTATTGTGGTGGATTCATACATATGAAAAAAGTGTATTGGTTTAATCATCAAAATTACAATTATTCCACATGTTTCAAAAGTCAATGTTTGAGGGGAGTCAATCCTCTCAAATGAAGAATTATGAGAAGGATGTTCAGAAGAAACATGAGAAGGGTGGTGTGAAAGTTAAAAATAGATTCCAAAATTTGGAAAGTATTTGGGAAAGATGTGAACAACCTAAAAATATTACAAATCGGTGTCTTCTTTTGTAACCACCATAAAATATTTTTGTTAAAAATTTTTAAAATCAAGAGATGAAGAAAGATAAATTAAAATAAAAATGTATTGCTATAAAAACCTCACTCAAATTTACTAAAGGAGAGAAACCTTGTATTATTGATAGTGGGTCTTATTCTCATGTGATAGAAGAATTAAAATTTTTGAGTAATTTAGAATAATACAAAGAGAAAACAATGAATTTTGGAAATGATGAATGACTCGGAATCAAATGTGTTGGATCAGCCATGATTGGAAAAGAAAAGATGAAATCCAAAAAAGGATTGTTTGTTGATAGAATGAAACAAATCCTGATAAATGTTTCAAAACTATGTGATGAAGACACCAAAGTTATCTTTAAGAAATATGGGTTTGTTTTGGAAAGTGATGAAGTTGGAAAGATAGTTATAAGAGGAGAACATACAAAAGGAAACTTGGTCCATGTTGGAGATGTTCAAAAATCTTGTTACTTACTCATGGTAGAAGAGAATTACCTATGATGTAAAATATTGGGACACATTTGTCAAATAATAATGGCTGATTTATCAAAGTGAGATATCTTCCATGCTATTATTAATATGTCAATAAGAAGAGGTTGGTATTGGAAAATTTTTTAGAAGTGAATGATTACAAACTCTATGGATAAGAAAGCTGATTTTTTTTCAAAATGACCCCTGAAAGATATCCATTCTGATATTTATGGGCCAATGAGAAATAAAATAAACTAATGAATATAAGTACATAATTACATTAATTGATGAATTTACTCACATTACTTGGTTATGTATATGAATCCTAAGTCATATTCTCTAAATATGATTAAATGTTTCAGGAGGAAAGCTGAGAAGGAATGTAAGAATTTTTGGATGAAGTTGATAATATAAATTAGTAGGGAATAGAAAAATGAAGAATTTGAAAATTATCAAAAGAAGAATGGAATTCATCATGAGTTTATTACACCATACATAACTCAAGAAAATGGTGTTGCTGGAAGGAAAAATTGAAGTTTGGTGGAAATTGGGAGAATTATGTTATATAAACATGGTCTATCTCATTACTTTTAGAGGAAATCCTTGAGCACTATGGTTTATATTCAAAACAAGGGTTTATATAGGGAAAGGTCATATTTTACTTGTTTTGGAATGTTTTATAAAAAATCCACATGTTCATTAAACATAATAGTTTTTAGGAGTCCATGGATTATAAGGAATAAATTTGAAAACCTTAAAAAGTTTTTGTAGAGAGGTGAAGATGGAATATTTCATGGATATTTTCTTAAAAGATAAAGATATAGATGTCTCAAAAAATGAATAATAGTTGATTCTATTGATGTGAATGTTATTGAAAATTATGTGGAATATGATAATAAAGTTTAAACTGATAAAAAAGATTAGTGGGAGGAATGAAGTTTTATTAATGATTTTGATATGGATACAAAAAATTGTAATCCTACTCAAGAATAAGAATCAGACTCATATGTTTCTAGTGATGAGAAGTAAAATCTAAAATCTTATCCTAGGCTAAGGAAGAAAGTAAAAGCTCAAAAAATTATTTATGATCGACATGAAAAGGTTAAAACAAGAAGAAAATTGAAAACTATTACACATACATCATTGTATTCAAAAGTGGAGATGAAAAATTTGAATGAAGATTTGGATCATCCGAAATGGTTTCCAAATATGAATGAAGAGATTGACCAGATAGAGAATAATGATACTTGGTAACTCCTACACAAGATAGATAACACAATTTTCATTGGTATAAAGTGTGTTTTCTAGAAAAAATATGAATAAAGGCGGTGAAGTGATAAGAAAAAAAGAAATATTAGTGTGAAAAGATTACAAAAATATTGAAGGCATTAATTTTGATGAGTATTTTGATTGGAATGAAAGGTTAAAAAAAGTCATAATGTTTCTAAACATAACTTCACAACAAAGTTATAAAATTTTCCATATGGAATTGAAATTAACATTTTTGAATGGTGATCTTAATGAGGATTTTTATATTGAATAAAAATGTGACTTTAATGTTTGGAAGAATGAAAGCTATGTATGAAAATTTAAGAAATACTTTTATTGGATAAAAAAAGATCAAAGGTCATGGTATTCTAAATTGGATAACTATTTATGAAATATGATTTTTAATAAATAGAGATTTGATAGAAATTTGTACATAAAAGAAAGTTAGGATTTTTCCCTCATTGTAATTGTGTACGTTGATGACATTATCTTTACTAGGAATGATGAAATTACCTGTGAAAGATTTGATGAATAGGTGAATTTGTTTTGAGATGTTCATGCTGGGAGAAATGAAAAACTTTCTTGGGTTAGAAATATTAGGAAAGAAGAAATAAATATTTATTTCTCATGAAAATATTCTAAATAACTTTTTTTGAATTTTAGAATGGAAAATTAGATACCAATTTCTACATCGATTTTAGTGGGAACCAAGTTTTATAATGATAGATGAGGTAAATAAGTTTAATCGAAAGAGTTTTGGAAGATGATTAGAAGTATGTTTTATTTGAGTGCTTCAAGAACAAACATTTTTAATGTTATAACCTTATAAAAAAGATTTAAGAGTGATCTAGAATAATCACATATATTTCCCAGATAAATAATCCTTAGATATATCAATGACACAACAAATTTCAGAATCATGTATGAAATATCCAAAAGTATTGACTTTTTCGTGTATTCAGATGCTGATTGGGTAGGAAATGTTGATTATATAAGATCTACATTTTGTGGGGGTTTTGTTTCTAATAAAAATATGTAAAATTTGAAATAAAAATAAACAAAATTTAGTTACTCATTGGACGATTGAATCCAAGTATGTTGCTTCTACTCAAGAAGCTACTCAACTTATGTGGATGAAGAATCTGTTGGAAAACATACTTGTTGAAGTTAAGTTACCCTTGGTATTGATTTTTGATGATCAAAGGTCAATCAACCTTACAATAAATATGGTACAACATTATCATTCAAAACATATTGACATCAAGTACCAGTTCATCAAAGATCATGTAGAGATGAATAATTTGAAGCCAGAGTATGTTCCTACATCAGAACAAGTTGCCGAAATTTTCACAAAATATTTACCAAAAGTACCTTTTTATAAACTAAGGTTGAACATTGGAATCCAACATATTTCTCATCAAGGTTTAGGTATGTGTTTTTATACCCCCTATCATCTACCCTTTGTATTTTTATTTCACGAGGAGGGATTTTTTTATAAATCTATCCGTTGATATGTGATATACCTTTTATGTAAACATGTATAATGGGGGAGTTGTGGGTATGTTGTGATATCAACATGTAAGTGTGTGAACTATTCTAAATTTTTTTTGGAGTGGTTATATGAAAAAATTTTATATACAAGAATGTAAAATAAGTGAAGAATGATGTGAAGAAATAATGAAGGGTTTCTTGAGTTACTACTTTTGGACAACATGGGTTTTATGTCCGTAATTCTTATTTTCTACAATGAGTTAGCTAATATAGGCTTATAATTATTGATTTGTAATCTACATATATAGGTTACAAAGGGAAATTATTTATGAAACATGGTTGACCACAGAATACAAAAGGGGAGATTGTTGGGACCAATTTGGATGATAGGTTTTTTTAGAAGTTGAAGAAGTTCTTTTTGAATGTGTTGTTTTTAGTTGTACAATAAGAAAATAAATCAATTAACTTTGTAAAAGTTGATCATCAGACTCAACATTTTATTCAGGTAATCATATTAAAATATCTTAACACATTCCATCGGCTTGAGACGACTTTTTTTGGAAAAAAGGTTCACCAGACTCATCTTGGGTCTAGAATTGGGTTTTGATCCAAATGAGAAAAGTGAATTAAAATCTGATTGGACCCAATGTGAATCTAATAATGATATGATGATCATAAATGTTATCAAAGTAATTAATAATCCATGATTATAAGATGATGTTTTTATAAGAAGGAAGTTGCTGAAGTTGATGTTTTTTTGTTTCAGTACATCAGTTTGAGATTACCATATGCATATTTTCATGAAGAATCAGAAGATTTGTTTGAAACAAGAGAAGATGAATATGTTCATTTTTTTCAGACTGATGTGCTAAAAGATACAAATTGTTGATGAAGGAATTTGGTGAATCTTTGAAGTTTTTGTGAATCATAATTAGAAATGGAAAGAAGTTGTTGCTGACAACGGTTCATCAGACGTGGTGTGCAAACAATCATCAGAGTATTCCCGACACTGATCATCAGTTGCAGTGATGGTTTTAAAAAGAAATCCGAGTAAAAATTGTTTCCATTATTAATTTGAAAGATAAATAAAAATAAAAAGGTGGATATTATTAAATCAATGCATGGAAGAATGTCCGAGACTGGTTAACTATATAGTCAACCATTTTTTTCAAGATGAATGGTTGGTTTTTTCATTTCGTTCAAGAGAAAAGAAAACTCTGATTTGTTTTAAATTGAGTCAAGATTCATCAAACAACATGTGATGTTGGATATATAATTATATATGACATCTATTTATCAGATGGAGAGAGATACCGATCTATCAGGCACATGATGACACCGATAACTCCATCGGATTAAAGATCACTAATCTAACAAAAAGAAGAAAAAAAGAATCGTTTGATGTTTTCTGAAGTATTTTTTAGGGGTGTGTAGATGTTTTAAGAAGTTATAAAAGTGGTATCAAAGAGTTTATGTCTATCTATTGGTTCGGTTCATCGGAATGAGCTTATTTTTTTTAATTAGTATGGACCATCCAATTGAGCATCATGTTCAGAACATCATAATTTGAATATATCTATTTCATCATATATGTAATTAGTTCAGATCATTGAAATGAAGATTTCATAATTGAAATTGGAATTATATTGAATAATGTATAGGAATTATGAAGCATGTTAATGTAATGATATGATTCGATAATGTTATATAAGAAGTGAGAAGAGTCTTTAACTATTTAATAAGTCAAAGATGTATCCTAAATGATATTTAAATGCATGTTTTAGAAAATTTGGTTGATTGGGAAAAGATTTCATAATACATCTTAAACAATATTTGACTTGCCTATAAATAGTATAACATATATTGTACTTTCTAACACAAGTACTATTCATGGGTATAGTGAGAAGAAGGTGAGAGTGATGAAAGTTTTTAAAGAGAAGGAGTTTCCAGGATGTGTATTTCCTAAGGATGTTCTTTGGATTGAAGAAGAATAAGAAAGATATCATATTCAGTTATCATATTTAATCAATAAATTGGAATGGGATTTTTAGACCAAGGAAGAAGTAGTTTAGAATTGCTTGGATGGTATTTTAACAGTTATATTTCTGTACTAAGCAATTAGAATGGAGAAATATATTGGGAATTGGACTGAGTCCCATTACAAAGGCTAGAGAATTTTTTAACTACTTTTGGGTAAGAAATTTATGTTTTTTTGAAGGATTATATTTGTGAAAGTTTACCAAGAATCACAGTAACAGGTTTTTAAGCATATGGTGGAGGTTTCTTAACTGGTTACACAAATTTCATTACATCATTTTGTTATACTTGAAGAACATGAATTTTTGTATTGAACATAGTGCTACACAATCATATCCTACTTGTTTTATCAACACATAAGGATTGTTTTCTAGTATACTGTGTGGTATTGGATTGTTTCCAAACCCTACCAAGGACGTAACTACTCTTGTTGAGTAGTGAACCTTGCAAATTATTATATTACTATGGATGTGATATTGTTTTTTTAGAAAGGTAATAAACATTTAATAAGAGGGAATGTTTGTCTCATATGTAAAGAAATATAAAATAAAAATATACCACTCATTCACCTCCTCATAGTGATATTATATCCAAGTTGGGAAATCTCACATTGTAAATATCACGTGCTTTACTTGATTTCCTTCTTCTTCAAGCATGAGTATTTACTAAAAGGTGATAAAATAATGAATTTTAACAGGTTGTAGGGGTCAGATTTATGAAAGTTTTGAAGCTTATAAAATGTGAAAAACTAATTCAACCCCACTTCTCAGTTGTTATCTGATGCTTTGGTACTTCAAATTTGATATAAGATCAAATGATTTCTTGGATGGATGTATCATTTGTAATGTTAGGATATCCAAATATTTATTCTTATGATATATAGTAAAATGAGACTGGTGAATTGGAAAAGTAAGTGAGATGTAAAAAAATACTCTTACATATAGTTTTAATATTACTTCTTATGTATGAAGAAGGGTATGAGAATCCATTTAAGCATGTGAATAATTTTATGTATGAAGTCGTCTGGGGAAATATCAACCATTTATTAAAAATTATTTCCTACCACTTCCTATGATATATACTTCAAAAAATGAAATTCAAATATTACATGTATGATTTGGAAGATTTAAAGTGACGAAATTATAGATTTGATTTCAAAAAATAAATATTCAAATTATTTAATGATGATGATTTATGGAATATATTTCTGAATTTATATTTTATTTTTTAAGGGGTTTGAGCATGTTAATTTCATGATTTATTTTTGAATGAATATTTTCAAATAATATATTTATATTGAAGTAGATATTGAAGAAGTATTTTTTTGAATTATCAAAGAATAAGTAACACTAAACGAATATATTTATTTTTGAATTATATATATATTGTGTACATGATGAAAATATATGGTGAAAAGAATAAGTGTAGTGATAATACACAAAGACATTATAGAATACTTCATCAGGAATATAAGCAAAAATAATATAGTTATTCTATTAATATTATTATACACCCAGTATCTTTATTACTCCAACTAAAAACATAAAGTAGAAAGAATGAAACATGCTCTATACTGAAGATCATTTGATTCCACTGATGCAATTATTAGTGAACATTAAATTGAAGTCTGATTAAATATTTTATCATAGATATTTATTAAATCTTTATAAGTCGACTCATCTGATATCATTTACAGAGGAAACTGTGCACTGATGTTTTTATTTGTCTCTAAATATCTTATATTTCTATTAAGTGTTAGTAACTTATAATTAGTTTTGAGTAAAGATTCAATTACTTGTAATTAGTTTTGAGGTAACCAATTGTGAAATTTTAAGGCTTGATGAAATCTTTGTTTTAACTGTCAATTTCTCACACTATGTTTTGTGATCCCTAGGATTTTTATGAATCAAATTAGAAAGGCAATATTGGGTATTGGTGGAGTGGACTAGAAGATATTCACATAGACTGAAACCACTGTAAAAAATTATTCATCTTGATCTTCCTTTTGTTATTTCCACACCATTATATAACTAAAAGAGAAAGAAAATATTTATTCCAACTTAAATGGAGATGTTAAATCATTGTAATTATTTGAAGGACTAAATTCACCTCCAATTGATTCTTCATCTATTACTAATCCAGTTAAATATTTAGTCTTTGTGCAGTTCTTTTTTTGAATATATTTTATTGAAGTATTATCTTTAAAATATTATCATTTCATCCTTAACAAGAAAGAGATAATGATTAAAAAAATTATGTTTGATCCTAGTGAAGGTTTGTTAATGATTAGAAATTTTTATTGTAATGGTGATATTTATGGTTTATAGATATCTATAATAGTCATATACTTGAATAATATTGGTATGATAATTTATATGAAGGAAGTGAAACCCTACAATTTTTTTCTATTAAGCCTAAATAGTTGAATACTACTCAATAAGTATATTATGATTTAAATTAAAATTCTTTTAATGAAATAATTTATGGATTATGACCCAAAGAATTCAATAGAGTTTCTCAATGTGTTATTGGCTATTACATGTGGGAGACTATTTTTCCCCATATAAAGGAATTGAAAATGTAATACATTTAGTGTATCACACTAAAAAACATAGATTTAATTCTTTTAAGATGTTTGATGACAAAATCATTACTCATTATATTTCCAGGGATGTGTAGACCACTTGGGGGGGGGGGGAATCCATGGTGACATTTTATAATTTCCTTTATTATTAAATTAACCTCTCCAACTTGTTAAAGTTTTGATTCTTTAAAATTTACAACACAAACTCACTCGTATGAAAAGATAAGTAAATAAATCAAGGAACACATGGTTTTTCAAGGATCAATAATAATGTGGGTACCATGTCTTTGAAATGTGGAGTCCATTTAGTCCTTAGATATCATCCTTATAATTAACGTTACTACAAATGAGTCAACTCCTATCAAAATCCTTATGTCTCTTGACAAAAAATATTAATGGTTCCAACCAGTTACAAAGTTTTCTTCTTCATTAAGGAAAAAATATGGACTTAAAAAATTACTCACAATAACATCTATATTAAATTAATCTGTATTGTGTCTCTTAATCTAGAAATCCTTCACCTGGTTGTTCTTCATCTGATACCTATCTCTCTAGGTCTTCTCAGTCTGATCCAATTCATTCAGGACACTCAAGTTTCATAAAAACCTATTATTCTGGATGTCTGAAACTTATTTATTCAAATGGGATATAACAAATGATCTAAAATCTATTTATGAATATAAAAAACTCACAATAAACCTTAACCTATTAATATACTCAAATCTTAGCATCAATGAAATCTTCAAATATTTCTCAAAATATAGCTGCATTTATGATCATTGAAATTACTTCTCAGAAAAGTCATGATGTATAAATTTATATAGTTTTGAAAAGATCATCGAATATAAATATTATTATTTATTTTAATAAATATTTTTTTTAGGAATTCTTTATCTATTATTTGATCATAAACACTTCTCCATCTGGAAAAGATTCATCCATAGATGCTTTTTCCGACTCTTCTTCATCAGATACTTCCTCATTCATATCCATTATACTTGGGAACCCTTATCTAATGGAATAGATTTTTCGTCTCTTAATATTCATATTTATCAGTTGAATGATCAAAATATCTCTTTATATATTGCTATTTATATATTTAATTTCTCTTGTTCTCGTCTATGTGTTGATCTTTTGAAATCCCATTTGGTGGACTCAAAATTTTTGCTCAGTTTGGTGATAATCTATCCACTAATCATAGTCTTCCTATTTTTGGTAGGATTAATATTATCTTATTCATAAATTTCAACTTCATTTGTTTAAAATTTTCCAATTTCTCTATCTGATGGATTCAAAAAGGTTCTCCATCTAGAAGTCCAATGAAATCTTCTTCTACTTGAGTTAGAAAGTATTTTCCTAATCATTCTTTTTATGATCATAACTGTAGGGATAAAACTTCATACAACCACAACTAAATAACATTATAACCTTGAGCATGGTATAATATATAACTTAATTATTTTATAACATTATATTTTTACAAAAATTATCAATATAGAAACATCATGATTGAAACCAACTTGAACCATAATAACTTTTAGTGAATTATCATATAAATTGGAAAGAGAAGTAACATAAAAATATTTTGATAAGAAATGACTCATTTTCCCCTCAAACACAAAAACATTTATAAAAAAATTGTTGACAACAGATAAAAAATTCTAAAAATTCATACCAAAGTATCTTAATTATCATCCATTGAATTTTTGTAATTATTATCAATAAATAATTTATCAAATTTTACAGAATCTGAAAATTTCTTGTAGAGAAGTTTCCTAACAACACATTGAAGCATTGATAAATGTTTTTAAGGGTTTTCATCAGCCTTTTGGCATTAAAAATGCCATCATTTCAATTTATTTATCTATTGAAAATCAAATAATTTCTACTATAATTAAACTCATATTGTTATATAAATATCATATTAATGACACTGCTGAACAACAAAAAATATTGGTACCAAAATACATACTTCATTGATATTTTATAGAAGATTATCCACAAGAACAATAGTGATAAATAATATATGACTAGTGGATTTTCAAAATGAATACATACAGACTTATTATATTTTTATTCATTATCAATGTTTGATGAATGTCATGGTGATTATGTTAAATGTAAGTTCATTATACATATTATTTTTCCATTTTAGTAAATATTACTTTCATTTATATTTTAGTTATAATAACTAGTTGAGATGTACTAACTATTTTATATAGGCGAAGCTATTATATTTATTTTATTCCTTTACTTTTATATGTGTTTATAGGATTGATTGATGCATTTTCTAGAATGATAACTTCTATTATTACTACCCCATTTAGCTGGTATGAATACAATTTATCATTTTATTTAATAATATATTGGTGTAAACTAATTTTGTAGTTGATATTTTTTTAGTAAGAACGTGTTTATAGTTTTATAATTTAATTTACTATTTTTTATTCTATATGAATCTATTCTTTCATGTAGAAAAAAGATTTTTTAGATTGTTTTATTCTATTTTGGTCATTCACCATGTGTTATTTTCAAGATTTAATACACCTCTCATGCTTCTAAACTGTTTTCATTTCATTCTTTAACAATAATTTATTCCTTGGACATAATCAATATATTTATCCATAGTTGAAGGGAGAGTTATCTTAAATTCTTAGAAATTACTTAACTATTAAATTTTATTTATGTGAGTTGAGTCGTTGGTTACTTCTTTAATTCATTGTGGATCATTTTATTATTCTTTTATTATTTTGAACATATTTCATAGATCCTTGAAATTCATTATTCTATATTTTAAAAGGAAGATTAAATTAATGGGAGTTTGTATTATTTCATTAGTGCTCCATATAATTCATGTTTTTATTACATGTGTTTATATTTTTTATCAATAGAGGAAAAAATCATAAATATCATTACCTAGTTTTTTTGGTCCTGATATAAGTAGAGAAAGCATAATGTATGTTTTCTTCATTAATAACCATAGTGGAAGGTTATAATTAACCAACATAACCATCCATGTATTATGAGTTCTATTTATAATCCAAAAGGATTCATTTTATCTGTAGATAGTAGAAAATAAAATCTTTTTAGCTCATTTAGAAATTCAGGATACTAATGATGAATTTTCTTTTATTGAGGCATGTCGGTTACGTGATGAAATTTCCCATCTAGAATTATTTTATCAGTGTTCCCTGAAAACTATCATATAGTCTCATCATTTCCAAAAATATACTATTGATATTATAATAATTGTATAAATAATATGATATTATAATAAATGTACTGATATTATATTAAATGTTTTATTAATAAATAAATATCTGGAATTCATGGAGGAAAATCTTGAGATTACAGAAGCTCTATTCAATGATTGATAAAATTAAAACCTATATACATTGATGAATCCACTGAAGGCTATGAATTTATAAGACCTTAAAGGTAAAATCTTTCAAATTTGGGGTTTTAGGTGCTAGAAAATCGCAACACCCCAATAATTTAGAATATTATTCTCAATAGCTTGCTTAACATGAAACATCGATCTTTAAGAGAACCAAAATATACTATTAAAATATTATTATTTACTAATACCATTATTAAATAACCATTAAATTGGAAATTATGAATAGGGATAACTAAAATATGAAAAATTTATGGTTTACACATGAATAAAATAAATTTATTTGCTATCATGTTTTTAGAAATAAAAATAAAAACATATGATAGTAAAAGAGATGTTTTTCAAAAGAAACCATTTTTTTGAATGAAATGTGTTTTTATTTTAATGGATTAAATTGATCACTATTATGGATAATTATAATAAAATGTATATATTATACATTAATTTTTTTTAACATTCATCTAATATTTTTTCTGGGAATGAGATAATAATATATTCAGTTTTATGATTAAAAATTTATTTTCACAAAAATGGTTTTTTTCATGTTTTTAATACATATTTTAAATTATATTTTTACACTTAAAAAAATTCAATATAGAAAAATGAATCTAATAATTGAAATCTAGATATTCCATTTTTTCATTATGAGTAGAAAAGTTGGTAAATTTTTATCACCTCACTAAGGGTAAAATGGGTAAAATTGGGTTGAAACATTGGGTTAAGACTTTAAAATTCCAATAAAACTTTTCTCTATCCCATTAGATGAGTTAAGTTCTCCCATTCTTTAAATTATTGAAATTATACGTACTTGGTTCCATTTTACAATATTTATGACCATTGTATTATTTTAAGAAAAGAATAAATAAAAAATATAACTCTCTTGACATTAATATCTCTAAATTTTTATTATAATAATAAAAATAGGATACGTTTAGTTATAAATATTTATTTTAATGAAAAGTAAATTTTTTTATCATGGTAATTTATTTTACATTTTTAGTGATTGAGAAATAAACATAAATTCTTATGCAATGCTGAAACAATATTTATTTATTTATTACAAAAATAAAATAAATGATTTCAAAAAATTTAAAAGTAATATAATTTGTGAGAAATATTGTGCTCCACAAATTTTATAGACAAATAAAACATAATAAGACTATGTAAAATGTTTATATTCAAAGTAATTTGTTGTCCGGTTGTCTTTAAAACAAATAAAATGACTAGTGTTAAACATGGAATTAATGATATTTTATGTTAAATAATATTTATTTAAATCATTGAAGAAACATAAAAATATTTAGATAGGAAAAGTAGGATTATAAATGGTTTAAAATATCTTCCATTGGATATTTATAAGCTAAATTTTAACTTATAAGTAAAATTGGAACCCTTTAATATTAAAAAGTCATTGTCATGATGAAGAGTAAAAGTGGTTAACAAATGGGTTAAACCAGAAGATAATGTCTAAAATGACACCAAAATAAATCGAAATTCAAAGGATGATTAGATTTTGACCTTATTATTATTTTCTCAGAATCTATGACAATTTCAAAGAATTTTTCTTTAGAATGACTTAATTTTGTTATAATATTTTTAGTAATTCAAAGTGTCTCCTTTACCTCCATTATAAAAGGACACACGTTCCCTCTTTTATTTACACCACTTAGAGCCATATATCACAAAAAAACACCGTACAATTATTTTAAAAACGTTCCTATCCACAAATTAGTGGTTCTCGTATTCTTATAATACCATTCTAAGGGACCTTAAGAATAGATCTGAATGTGGTATCTTGAAGAATAGGTAATCATCTTACCCCATCTCTTTCAATTTATTTCTTCTTCTATATCCTTTAAATATATAATTTTAATCATAAAATAATAATTTAAGTATCATGAATATATATAAATGTTATTATTATCCTTAAACCACCATTATGCACCTTTTTTCCCATCATATGGGGAGTGAGTGTATCACCCATGTATACATGTGGACTACCACCTCCATGTAGCGATACAATGCATTTTTCATCACCATATTTCATGGATAGATATTTTTTTGGTTTTATGTTTATAAATTAAATTAATTAAATTATTATTATTATCAAATTATATTGTATATCTACCTTCATACCTTCCAATATAGTGGAAAATGATAATTTCCCACATTCGTACGTGTGGACGGCCACCTCCGCAAAGTGATGTACATCATTTTTCATTTCTATTTTACATGAATGGTAATAAGGATGGATTAAATGAGTATATATTATATATTATATATATATATATTATATATAATAATGATCTATAAATTTTAATTAATATTTAACCTACTTTGGTTTCATCTATCAAAACATGAAAACAATGTTCATTCATACGTATAACCTACCGTCTCTATAAAGGTTGTATTTCATTTTTCTATCTCTACATTTTATGGATGATTATAAATAAAAAAAATATATATAATGAATATATATGATATTTATATCATTATTAAATTTTTTCATATTATGGAACCATGATCAAAGATAAGGGACCAAAACTACTGAACCAAAACATACACGAAAAACAAAACAATTATCACCTAGAATAGTAATTTTAGTAAAGCATTGTTGATAAACTAGTGATAAAGGTCATAAGTAAATCATATAAAGTTATATATATATATATATATATCTGATTTTGGTTCTATAATATATTTATAATAAATATATATTTATTATACAGAAATATTGAATACATATGAAGGAAGTGAGACTTTAAGTAAGGGTTTTTCATCATTAATTTTCTTATTTGGGACCGATGTTATATTGTACACCTCTCTACTTTTAAGAGGTATATCTAATGAACCATTTGATATGTTATATCATTAAAATGTTTATATTCATGGTATTTAAATTTTTAATTGATGTTATTTATTTCAATAGCGTTATGATTTCAATGTTATCAATGTCATAAGAGTTTTTCTCAAAATATAAAAATTATTTAGGATTGTTTATAGTTAAGTCTCCATTGGGGTAATTATTTGATATTTCTATCTTAAAGCCAATATATTTTTTCCTCTAGTTATTTTTTGAAAATAATATATTTCTTTTCATTTCCCCCCTTTAAATTGTTAAGAGACCAGAGGAATATTTTTAATAAAATACATCTTTACTTCTCTCTTTGGAAAAAAATCATTTTTCTTCCATATCAATGTTTTCTAAAAAGGTTTTTGAATATATTTTTTATATCTTAATATGATTATTTAAATTCATTTTTACACTTTATTTGATTTTTTAATATGGTTTAAGTGGAATATTATTTTTATTTTTTGAATGAGGAATTTTCAAATTTTTATGGAAAATGTGAATGAAGACCTTTGTTTAACGAATACAACATGAACAAAGTTTACTACCATCATTACCACTCAAAAAATTGTAGTTTCCCGTAAAAGTTTTCATTTTTATTTTCAAATTAAATATTTTTCATAATATTATGGAATTTTAATATTTAAAAATTATTTTCAACGTAAAAAGGGTATTTTCCCTATGAAAGATTTTAATGAACTTTTTATGGTATTTATATGTACCAAAAACAACAAACCATTATTATAAATATTCTCTACTAGGTGTATGTTTTAAAAAAACCATCCTTTTATTTTATCTTGATGGTTTATTATTCATTTCAATAGGTAAAGTATTCATATTTTGTATGCTAGTTCTTTCAATAATGAATGTTTTTTATTATTAAGTGATGGTTGGGGTCTAGAATTACATAGCCCTTGACGCATCCATATGTATCATGAAACAAAACAGGTTGGTTATTTGGCTGATTCCTTACCCATTTATGTATGAATCCATGGAATGGGGGCTTGATGATATGTTTATGATATCTTGTGATGAGACCTCAACGGTAAGTATTTGATGTCTGAAATTCTTCATTTCATCATTATGAATTCAATTATTTATTCCCATGTGACTATTTAAATAATTTTTATTTCCATGTATAGTTTTAAGATCAAGGGATTATTTATATGGCATTATTTGATCATCACTTATTCCTACCATATTATTCTTCAATCTCATGTTATTGATTAAATGTAATTTATTTTATAATATTTACCTTTACATATTAATTATGCACTATTTATTAATGATATATTTTATTTTTATATAACCCTTAATGGGAATTTTAAATTGCCCCTTTCTTAAGATTATTTTCCTCCTGAATTTCGGAAGAAAAATGATTCATATAGAAGGATACACGAGAGAAAATAATTATTTTCTTAACAAAAATATTATGTTTTATTTTATGTTTTCAAATGAAATGAACGATTCAAGTATGTATCTTGTTTAAAAAGACTAGAAAACTATTCTGTCCTTTGCGATGTGATCTCTTACAACATATGACAATGTAATAAGGTAACCATCGACTTTGGGCTATTGGAGTTTGGGTCTTTATAGTTGGTATCGGATTAAGTTTATTAGAAAACATGAGAACTAAATTTATGAAGACATAGATTAGGGAATATAAACCATTAAATAACATTTAGGTTAAGTATAAGTATAAGATAACATCCAAAAGTTTTGGTAAAGTAGAGATTGTGTGGTTTTCTTTGTAATATATACCTTTATGGATACTATAAGTGGATGTGGTTTTGGCATAGATGAATCTAGGGGTAATAAAACTGAAAAGAGATGGTTGACTATATCTCAGCCCTTATTATAATCCATGGTGAGTATTACCATACTAAAAACCTAGTTTGACACTCCGAGGTGATATGCCTGAGTTAATTCACATTTTATTTATGATCTATTATTATGAATGAGAGACTAGAATCTATGGAAACAAATGATATTCCATAATTATATGGGATAATAGTAATGTGTCTTCGGATGATAATTCTAATGTTGATCATAAGTTTAAAGGCACATATAACCCTTTTTAGGTTTTATGTTATGGGATTTTAACATGATTAACGATATTTTTAGAGAAATTTATTGAAATAAAACCCTTTTTAGTATATGTTTTATTAAAAATAATATTTTAAGAATAAATATTTTATATTTTATGGCCATGATTTTAATTTTATTAATAACCTTTAGGGTTAATATGATAATTTATGATGAGTTAATTGTGGCTGATTGTGATAAAAGAGTTAGTATATTTTGGGAATATATCATATAGATAACCATGAGATTCAAAAGTGCTTTGGTGACTAAGTGATTAATTTTAACTAAACTATATTGGGATTATTATATGATTAAGGTAAAACTAATTTGAGGAATGAATATTGAGTTGATTTATGAAACTGTATATTATTTTAATCTATATTTAGAGACATTTATAATATTTATAGAAATAATTATCATATTTTAGGGAGTATATGAATAACATATATACATTTTTTGTATATGAAATAATGAGAGATTAATATTATTTATAGATAATGATTAGTTTGATCATAATATATATATATATATGACAAAATACTTCTTATTTTTGGGTTTTGAATTTGGGAAGGAATATTTTAGATGATCTTTAAGGTTAAGTTGATCTTTAGGTGATCTTGTTATGTTTTTAAGGATTGATCCATTATTTCATAATATAATGATTTATCAATATTAGATATCTTCTTCTAATTATTTTTTTTGGTAAATATATAGTTATAAGTAGAGCAAATTGAATTTATTTTATGGATCTTATGATTGGTTAAAAGTTAATTTGAATGTTTAATGAATGAAAAATGTATCTTTAATATCCATTACTTGAAGTTAAAGATGAAGTGGAAATTGATCAAACCAAAACGAAAGGATATGATTTTGTTATGAAATAGAAATATATTAAATATGTATATATTATAGTTTTCCCTATCTAGATTGTAAAATATTTCCAAAACTCAAGGAAAAGGATCTTGAAATAAAAATATAATAATTTCACCTTCATTTCATATGAATTGATGGTATTTCACTCATAATAGATTAATGGATTTGTGTTCATTAAATTTTTAATGACCATGTTCTCTATCACTCTCTATTATTCATTGGATACCAAATTTGTCTTCCCTGTCAAAACATTAACTTATAACAAATGTTCTCTTCACATGGGAACCTGATTATGTGTTATTTTAGTAATTTTTTATGTTTCCAACATCTACTTTTCAATGAAAGTTTTATTATACCTATGCATGATGTGGTTTGCAACAAAGGTATTTTCAAATATTCATCCTTTTATGAATGAGACAAAATTACAAGGGTATAATTTACTAAAGGGGGTATAATTTAACACCCAAAAAATTTATAATACCATGGTTGATAACGTTTTTTACATGCAACACCAATATTTATGTGAACCACGATATAATATTAAAAAATTATTATTTAATTTAACATCTATAACCTAGCTGTTAAATTTGTGGCTATGAATAGGAAGATCTAAATTATAGAAAATTTATTGTCTACACATGTATAAAATAATTCCACTGTATAATAGTTATTTTTGAATAAAAACAAAAACATTTCAATGTAAAAGACATGTTTTTCTAAAGAAACTATTTTTATTTGAGCAATATGTTTTATTCTTAATAAACTAAATTGATTAGTATTGGTGAATAATTTTAATATAATTCATATATTATATATTCAACAATTTTATTTTATCTTTCATTTAATATTATTTAGTTATGGGATAAATATTAATCATGTTTTATGATGAAAAATGTATTTTTCTAAAAAATATATTTTGTTGTGTTTTTCACGCTTATTTTAAAAATATTTTTTAATAATTATAGAAATTGAATCATGAAAAATTGTTCCCATTTTTATAATCTATATCATTAAATTTTTTTAAATATGACTGTTTTATTTTTTGTCATTATGGATAATAATTTTGGTAAATTCATGTCACCTTGGTAAGGGTAAAAAATGTAAAATAGGGTTAAGAAATTTGTTTAAAGCTTTAAATTCCCTATAAAACATTCCTTTAACCTATTGGATGATCAGATTTTGACCATTATACCATCTCTAAAATATGGAAAGTTGGTGCCATTTTTCATTGATTATGACCCTTATATTATTTTAAAAAAATGATTAATACAAAATGTCACCCCCAAGAATTTAATAAATCTAATTTTTTATTATAAGGATAAGAATACGATAAGTTCAATTCTAACTTTTTATTTGAAATATGTATTAATTTTTTTATCATGGAAATGTATTTATTATTTTTAGTGATTATATAATTACCTTAAATTCTTACCCAACATTGACACAATATTTATTTGATTAATATAAAAATAAAATAATATATTATAAAAATATTAAAATTAATAAAGTTTCAGTGAACTGTATTTCTCCATGAATTTAGGAATTTGTTAAACCTTTATATTAAAATTCATTTTCTATCATGTTGTAATTACTGCAAAATTAAATAAATAGTTTCAAAGATGAAATTAATAAAATTTTATGTTAAATAATATATTATTAAATTATTTTAAATTCATAATGTTGCGTCTCTCCCTAGATGGTGCTCACTGGTGCCCCGAGATGGTTGGCCATAAGACCTCAATCATGACTCCCCAAACCACAGGGGCTAAAAACATGCAGTAAGGGATTGGATAAGGTTGTAGGGATATTATTCCCTCACTTATTCGGATAAAGTAAAATGGTAAGTATAATTGTGTTCAATATGAAAAAACAGAAAAAGAAATGCTAGAAGGCATCAGTGGAAATAGAATACATAATCATAAAAGATAAATAAATAAATTGGGATTAGACAAATAATTAGAAGATAAAATATGGTTAGACATTCATGGTAATGTATCTATACAAAATTGACTAAGTAGGGGAAATAGATACAAGCATATAAAACATTTCATGACCCATCGCCCGGGGCCCGTGCCATGACATACCCCAAGCCCACTTCCCAAAGGCCAGGGGTTGGCGAAAAGTGCCAAAGGTGTTAACCTACAAGTTGGAGGCATTTTACAAAGTACCTGTATTCACGCACAAACAACCACATCCCAAATCTAGACATAGGGAAACTAGTCGTTTAAATCACGGAATTCAACTATATCACACAATGACCCCACGTAACACTAAAGAATAAGGAAAATTTCCTTTAAAACAATGAAGAAAACTAAGACTCTACAAAGTCATTATCTTTTGTCAAAATTCTAATTTTTTTAAATATTGAATTAACCAATTCATTTTTAATAGATTCCTAGTATGGGAAACCCAAGTCACTAACTATAACAATATTTCACAATTAATTAAACTATTAATTTAACATGGCTTTAATTATTATATCAACATGCTTCAAAATGATTCACACATTTAGTTAGTTCCATTTGAACATGTAACATTAAATACTCTATACACTCTTGTAACATTATTATTGAAATGTATATGATTCATTAAATATTTCTCATTAATTATTTTTTATGATTAATTATCAGACAATTATGAATTTATGTTCTTTACCAATTTTACAATATAATCCAAACATAACAACACAACATAGATATCAATATATCTATAAAAACAAGAAGCAAACCGTTATGATGATTCAAAATTGAAACATCACCATGTGATTGATAAAAACTCATTAATATGGTTCATGTAATTATTAGGTAAATTTCATTTCCATCCTTGGGGATAAATCATTCTCAATTTATGATTTCACATAAAATAATATAGATTCAATGAATACCCTACCTCAAAAGGGTGTCTACATTATTTGTACAATAATGGACATCACTACATATCATGATCACCACTCTCATAAGATATGAATCCAATCAAGGACTCCATACGACAATTACACCAACAAACAACAAACAAAACTTTAACAGAAACATGGATATCAAGCTCTATTACATGGAAAAGAAGAATGAGAGGAAACATCTCAAGGAAACTACATGAATGGAGGTGTAAAATACCTTCGATCAAAGATGGATAGAAGGGGGGAATCTAGAGATCAATCAATGAAAAACGAAACCCCAATATATCGAAGATGTGGTTTCCAGGCCACCTAGAATTGAAAGATAATTTTTTACACCCATAAAGATTGTCAAACCTGAGTGTATAAAAATGATTAAAATGTAAACCATTCGGTATTTTCATGACATTTAATCCCCTTTAATGTTGTGTAATCCTTAGGATTCGATTTCCATTGGAAAAACATAGAATTTTCATTTTATTTAACCATGAATACATAAATTTCATGATCCTAACTTACACGATGTGTAATTCATACAAAACATGAAATTCATCTTTTTTCCATAATTTCACATCCAATATTTTTCATAACACATACAAGACTCTTTTGATCCCCACAAGGACAAGAAACATGTAAAGGGTCGATCCATGCATATCAAGGCCCTTAAACTTCACATTATTATAGCATTTTAATATTTTCATAAGCATGTGATAATCACATGGGGTTTCACTATGGTTTTTATTAACCTAGACCAATGATAAAAAATATCCTATAATATGAAAACCCTATTATGATACCAAATGAGGTGAACCATGATTAATATGACATAAACAATACATTAATCTCTTCTTTTAAAAAAATCATATCACAAATAGTATCACAATCCATTGACTTAATGGTGTGGTGAATTATAAATTAGATATATAAACATTTTAATCTAAAATTATTTCCCCATATTCTAACTTCACACTAATCCAATCTATACATCCCACATTTTATAAATATCTTTATAATGTATGGAAATGAGAATAACATAATGGTGTGAGTAATAATTCTTATTAAGGGAAAACTTATCAATATTTCCTCATGTGATAAATTATAATCATCAGAGAAAATTTGTATAGAGGAAATTTCATAATAAAACGAAAATAGAGCAATGATAGTTGTTGGAAAGTCATGTTAGAAGGAAAAGTAATCTCAAATAAATAAACTAATATCTTTCAAAAACTATGTGAAATCATGAGAAAGTTAACATTATTCATGTAGTATAATCATAAAAATGATTATGAGATATGAGTATGGAATGAATATAATTATAGAAACCATTAATTTGATAGTGATACCGAATATGATATTTATCACATTTTAGGGAAAGAAAAAACACATGTGTAATATATTAGGTTGCATATAATTATAATGTGTACTCTTTTTCCTTGGATAAAACATCCCATGTACCACTTTTGTATGGTTTAACTTGTCTCACACACCATTTTGATTGGGAAAAATCATCTAATGTTATCTTTGTCTTGGTACTAATCCTAATATTTACCCATGGGATTGGGAGAAATCTTCTTGTGTAACCTACTAATATCATTATACATTTAAAAATTATAATGAATTGGAGGGTGATATAGGTCCCTACCTGTCATCATCAATACATATGATTTGAACTTAAAAACAACAATCCATCATTATTAATTATCCTAATAAAGAAGAATGTGTATCTTCATCATTCCAAAAAATATCACTTGATAAAGAATTAAATGATCAAAGTTCAAAAGTTTTAAAACATTCCAAAAGGAATCATATATTCATAAATAATTAATTATAATGAATCAATCACTTCATGAGAGAAATCATTTTTGAAAAATTGAATTTAATTTTAAAAATATTACATAAAACCTTTTATACATCACAATAAATGATGAATTAGTAATTTCGTTCCATGAATTTTTTAAAAGGAAGTAAAAATACTTTTGAAATAATTATTTTAAATTGTTAGAAATAAAATATCTTTCCAAATTCATAATGTTTATCAAAATATGTTTTGTGTAATATAATAAATGTTATTTTTAAATTTTTATTACATAGTTTTATAAATATTTTGAAATATATTTGTTTGAAATTATATAACATAAAAAATTATTGTGTTTCCATTTATAAAATAGGTAAATGGAGTTATGATAATCATAAAATCAAGGTATATTATATTTCCAAATAGATACAAGAAAATTGGTAGGAAGAAAAAACATGGAAAAACTAGAAAAATATAATAATAAAAAGTAAATTAATCTGATAAAAATGAATTTTCATGATTTAATAAAATCACTATAATGTAATATATTTTTATTAATTTATTTTTCATTAAGAATATGTAGATATGATATACAATATTAATAAATTTTTATACATAAATATTTAATGATAATTGTAAAATTAATCTAATTATGACCTAATGAAAAATTTGAGCCTGAAAAATCCCTTAAATCCATTACATAATTTGAATGAAAACATCAAGGTAGGGATTCAATTTATCACAATATTGAATAAAATAAAATATTTATAGATCATGATACAAAATAATAGTGGGGTAGTATTTATATAATTAAATAGTAAACAATTTGTATATTGTAAGATTGTCCCAATGGATTTAAATTTGAATTGATGAACCCTTTTCAACCAGAGGATAATTTTAATAAGATCTTATTAAATGGTTTTATATAAACTAGAATAAAATTAAAAAGAATAAATTCAAATTTATGACATAATATGTCAAATAATCTGCATTACCTTCACTTATAAGAAACTAGGTGTAGAATACAACATGTATTAATGAGAGGAATTTTCAGACAAAACCCATAACAATAAATTCCATCTAACTAAACCATTTGTTTCAATAATATATGATGAACA
Source organism: Viscum album (assembly GCA_963277665.1). Taxonomy (NCBI): domain Eukaryota; kingdom Viridiplantae; phylum Streptophyta; class Magnoliopsida; order Santalales; family Viscaceae; genus Viscum; species Viscum album. The sequence continues at coordinate 1,074,951,760 of OY728145.1, read as the reverse complement.
CAAATACATTAGGAACCTAATTACGAATCATATTTATAGTTTTTTCTTTTATATAACATATTCATATTCAACTGTTATAACTATGCAACTCAATTAGGGTTACTAACATCATTGTTTGTTAGAATGATAGATAGTTTGTTTCATAAAATCATAAATGTTATAGGATAAATCCTTACTTAGTGGTACCAAATTTATTAATAAAATATTATTCATGATATCATAAAAAGTTTTTTAATGATTACTCATTTATATTTATATTCTTTTAGAGACAAGTCTACTATTTTTGGGAATGGAAAAAAAGATAAAGTTGTTTTGTGTTTAGGGATAAAAATTTGATAAATTAACATATTTTTTAGTAAAATAATAAAATATCAATATAATCATTAATACACACTAGGTTAATTATTACTAAATGTTGTTAGAATATATAACATTTATCAATCATTCACAATATAAAAATTATAACTTTTTTCACATAGGTTGAAAAATCTACTCAAACGGGGTCATGTTATAATGATTTAAAGAGTAAGGTTATTTTTTTGGATGGAGGTAATATATATTTTAATAAATTTAGAATATTTTAAAAAATAATATATCTTCATTAAATCCATTCATGTAAACATCCATGATGGGCAGTGCTAAAAAATGAATATCTTCACATTTTAGATGCGGTAGTACACACTAATGCGAAAAAAGACTATTTGATTTTTCTAAATTGAATGTATATATGGATACATATTTTATTTACAATATTATCATTATAGTTTATTATATTAATTATACTAATATTATTATATACATTTGGAAAGAATACTTTTTGATAGTGTTAATTATAAAGATAAAAAAAGAAGTTGGTAATTCTCACACCAGGATGGGATATTTCCATTGAATTATCAAGTTAAATGATGATATTTTTATAACTGGTGGTGACAATAAAATATTAAACATGAGAATTTGTAATAATATATTTAATTTTTCATTGTTTTGGAAGAAATGTATGGGTGTTTTTAGTTTAAAAGTAGTATATGTGTTACTATTTTATATGTGAATGGAATTCTATCAATAGAAGTTACCATTGAAATTTCAATAATTTAATTTTAATAATAAGATATAAATGAAAAAAATTAATATATTGGAGGTCATATATTTTTGGGTTGATATTCTCTTCACCCACATATTTTGTAGAAAGCCTAGAGTGTTTTTATGAATTTTCATTCTACGTATAAAATTTTATACAAATTTGTTTTACCAATTTAAAAAATATCATGCATTAGTAACAAATTTTATTGTGAAATAATTATATTTAACTTCCTAACTAATCCTCCTTTAAAATTTCAAAATAATTATATACTAAATATATATAAATTCCTGAGATGTAAATTTTAAAATAAAAAATATAATTGTTATAAAACATTTTGAAAAAATTTCTTCCACCATTAAATTCATTTTAAATATGAAATTATCATTACTATTGATTTTACTGTAAAAATTGATTTATTATATTTAAAAAAATTTCAATATTCATCTAAATTTAATAGATATTGTCACCATGAAAGTGGTTTATTCACTGAAAAGGCCATTAAAATTATGTACGTAACATTATAATTTAGTTCTAATAATATTGGATATTTTTTTTGAAAGTATTAATATATTTAAAAGTTAATACTTTTATTCATTAATTTCATTTTTATCCATTAAATGGTTTTTTAAAATTCTATATAATAATGATATGTCATTAAAATTATATGTTTCATAAGAAAATTATTCTTTGAATTAACAACTATCATTTCTAGCAAAATATAAAAAATTATAAAAAATTATTTATTTTTTATGCTAAATTTAACAATGAATATGATTTTACTTCTTCAAAATTATAATATTCAGAAAACAAATTTATACATAAATGTGCAAGGAACAGAACATCATTTTATAGAAAAGTTTATTTTTCTGTATATTGTGAATGTATTCTTATTTAACCTTTTGTAATCTATATTGGATGGATGATAAATACATATAATGTATATATAATAAATGTATATATGTGATATATTATTATTTTTTCATTGGAATGAAAATAATGTAAATGTAAGATATTATTATTAAAATGGGTTTTGTATTTATGGATCCATTCGATTTTATAGTAAACAATTTCTTGTGTTTTTATGCAAACATCAAATTTACAAATCCCTTATAACCTATGTATATAATTTAAGGGTAAGACAACCTGTTGTGATTTACAAGGGTATTAATTCAATAATAATTGATTATATAGATCATTCTAGAAGCATATTTTTTTTTGTAAATTATTTTTATGAAGTTGTCTATGGTTTAGTTAGTTTTTTATTTGTATAGGGAAAACCCATATGATGACACATATTCAGAAAGTGATTAAAATGATATTTTTAAGGATGACTCATACATATTGAAGACATATTTAAAATTTTTTAAAATGTTTTTTTTAATATTTTTACTCATTTATATACAGTCTTGGTTAATGGTTAGGTTTACAACTATCATGTTATATATTTTTTATTTTAGTATAACATTTTTCTATTTTAGATTGATATATCATGTGTCATGTAATTTAGATAATATTTTTAAAATAATTTTTTTTGTAAACTAAAATCATCGGTTCTTATGATGGGAAGACCTTGTTATGTCTATTAATTAAATATAATAATATAGTCCTTTATTCTCAATAAATAATGTGATATGGTTTTTGATATATAAAGGAAATAGATTTTATGTCCCAAAAATGGTAATACTCTAAGTGTGGGTGAATTATAGAATGCCTATTTAAACATTATACATTAATAGTGATTATCTATCACCTTCAGTAAGGATGCTTCACTATTACTCATAGTAATTATTGATCAATGAATATAGTAATAGATAGGAAAATTAATTTTTTCATTGTTTTCTATGATAGTATATTATAGGAATGATGAGCTGAAATGTAGATATTCACAGGAAACATTGATGAACAATTCATTGTATCATGACATTGGTGTGGTCGAACTAGCTGTAGATGTTCAGAACCATCATTAGTTGAATGACTCACAATTCTTAAAATAAGGTGGAACACACTATTCCTCCTTGTATCTAATATTATCTCCCTTGAATATTCAGTAAGGAATTACACTCAAACAAGTGAAACAGATAGAAATCATCAATTAATATTATAGTGATCACACCTCATCTAATAAATTCATCATATTATTTATTTTATTATTTTAAATCTTATTTTCAATTTTTTCTCATTATGTTCTAATTGAATAACCGATTTCTATCTCATGTGATTTCTCCCATTTTTTAACCAGAAAGAACATCACTCAATTATTGTTCATTTTCCCATGTCAAAAAAATATCTTCCATAGTTTTATATATCTCTTCTTAATAATTTCTTATTTCTAGAGATGAAATATATTCCATATATAAAATATGGAACCTCTATAAATATGGGATGTTATTTTCCTCTCACATATTCCAAGGATTATCTTTTAATTAAAAAATTACTTCCTAATATAAAGGGTATTAGAATATCAAACATTTTTCATTGAACATCGATGAATAAAAATTACACCACATTTAATATCAATATTAATATAAATACATTTAATTATAAATAAAATTTCAGAAATTTTATGTAAAATTGGATCGAATAATAAAAAACTATTTATTGTTATAAAATGATCATTTTTATCAAATTGTGTTAATGATATTCCATAAAGTAATGAAAATGTAGCAATGATTGGATCCGTCATGAATATTCTAACTCTCATATCACACATAATATGTCTACCATCATATGATTCACATAAAAATGTTCTACATTGATCATTAGTATGAATCACATTGCCTCTCATGTACTTCAAAAATCATGTTACATACCACCCAAATGCTTCTATAACTAATAATCATACTTCATATGTATACATTTGTATTTCCTAAGTATACAAGTAATATTAAAAATGAAAAATATCAGAATTATTATAAAATTTGGTCTACCAAAAACCGTACCGAACACATAAAAAACATCATTATATAAATATATTTTATTTTCTCACAACTATTGTCTACATTGAAGATTACTTAAAATTTATTTCCACACATATAAACCCATAGTTAACTACAAGGGGATTCATTCTTACAATATAAACCATTAGGTTTGATGAAAACTTCAGAATATATTTGAAAATTATTCTCATTAAAAAATATTAAATGACATGATCTAATATGAAATAATATATGTTCTACTTTCCAAAATATTGTTTTTCTCTGATTAAATGGATATCAAATATATTCCCACATGAGTCATGATTTATGTGAGAAAATAAAATTAAATGAAAATATTCTCAATAAAAAACATCACTAATCATTACAATCATAAAAAACTCCCCTTCTCCAAATATTATTTAACTCCCCTAAAAATTTCTCAAACACATGGGATTGATTTATTACAGATATATCCTCTATTTGATAAAAAATGAAAATAGAAAGATAACATACATTCATCTTATCCTAATATTCTCTTCATAATATATGTATAGTTTCTCCCTCATTTCAAAGAATCCCAAATATCATATATATTAATGATATAGAAAAAGTGAGTCAGAAATAAATGAATTCATTTTATTTGATATTACCAATCATACTACTAATATGAACATCTATATAGGAGTGTGCACCTATTTTCCAACTCATATAAACAATGGGTTTTTGTTTGATTCTGTTTTTCAACTGTTTCATTTAAAAATAACCTTGTGTAGTACCTCTTTCATAATATGGGGAACTTGATTTTGATGTTAGGAATAAACTAACATACCTACCAATTTTTTATCATTTTCTATCAAAATTTGACTTTCAATCATGAAGTTACATATATATCAATGTTGGATTTTATTTTATTCTATAATTAATATCACTAAAGTCATTACATATAATGATTATAGGAGAGTTCTCAAAAAATATAAAATCTTCCCATAATTTATTTATCCATTGAAATTGATTAAATAATTTAGTACGTAGTATACATTCCACTATTAAGGTGTTAGAATAGATAACATATTCTTGCTTACTCACCTAATGATAATTTTTAGTCATCAGCAAAACCTACCCAATCTGTAGCTATATAGGTCTATAATATTCTAATTATATCCAATTATAATGGAACCTATAATCTAAAGTATTATTGATTTATTAGATTATCTACTTCATTAAAAACATATGGATTCCATTGGTAATTATTTTCTAGTGTTCACTGTGGTTGGAGGAACACACTATTTCAAATATTATTGTAATCATTAACAATATACATCAAATTACATCTCTATATCTTGATAAATCATTATTTCTTTTATCATAAACTCTTAAAAGCTTCATCTTGGTGGACACCAATGTTATCATTGGTTTAGAGTCATATATTCCAAAAGAATTGAAAAGATATGTTCCATATATTGATTGAGAAAGAAATGTTTCATTATTTTCCTAAATCGCCTATATGAAAATATAAAATTATATTTTTCAAACATGTAAATCCCATATTAACATGTAATAATTTAAAATTCAAGCGGTGTATCCCATTTTGTCCCAAATTTTTTTTAAATCAAAATATATAATCACAAACATCAATTTATCATTTTATTTAATTACGTTAAGTTTTAAATCAGATCATACTGTTAGAAAAAAATATTCTTAAATACTTTTTTCTTTATATGAATAAAAATCAATTATTTATTAAATTTTTCAATATAAGAGTTTCTTCAACTAGATATACTTTATTTAATATTTATTCATTTGGAATATACATTGTTTAAAAAAAATTACCACTTTTATGGAATTTATTGATTAATGTTGAATTATAATACTTTTGATATATATTAATCCCTCTCTATACATTCTTTCCAAATATGGTTGTATTATATCTAAAAAAGTTATGAGTGAAATAATATCCTCCTGATATGGGCATTTAACTTTAGAAATCACCTTACACATTATCCATGATTTGTTATATATCACCGTTATATCAACATTAAGATTATTTTGGAACAAAAACATGGTTATAATGATTTTTATATACTTACTAATTTAATAAAATTACTATCCGTAAGAGTATTTGATTAATTTTGGGCTCCATATGATTTAAAAATATTAATTTTTTATGATCCATAATCCTAGGAGATATGTATATATATATATATATATAGTCACCAAACATGTTATTATTAAATATTTTAGTTCAACAACATCAAAACATTGTTTTTTAGACATAAATATTGTTAGCATCATAACTATCTTCCACATTATCATTTACATTCAATTGGGATGCACCATGAGACACTAAAAAATGCATCTATTAGTTCCACAATTTCTTGTATTCTTTCCCAAATATTCTCTTATGATTTTAATACTTATTTATATCATATAATATGTAAAAAATTTATTTCAATAATTTTTTGACTAAATCTTATTGAAAATATAATCCATTATTTTTTATGTCATAAAAAGGAAAATAAAGTTATAAATAGGATAATTGAATTTTGGTTCATTTCATTATATATGATAAAATATGTTCCCTCTAAAATTTATAATTACATAAGTGTGAGTTGATTCCAATAACACAAATCATAGTTTTTCATATCTTTATTTCAGTTAAATGTTTCATGTTTGGATATTTACATTGACATATGAACGACTTCATTCTAACAATAATGTGGTGTATTTACTTTTATGATAATTGTAAGGGCCTCTATGTTTTTTACTTCATCCTATCAATGACTCTATGTTGATGAGGAATCCATATATCTATCATTTATTGTCAAATCCTATATTTTAATAATATATATAAACCATATTATCTATGAATTCCCTACTATTATCAGTTAAAAATATTGGAATCTAATTCCCAACTATATTCATTATGAAAATCATGGAATGATTTTTCTAAAAAACAAATAATATTTTTGAGTTATTACCATTAAACATATCATATAAAAATCATAATTTCTGAATAAGGCATAATAACTCATTTCATCCTTGTTATTTGGTTACACAATCCCATATATGCTGATAAAAATTTACTTAATTAACCATGTCTATTTCCTCTCATTTAGAATGTATGTATTTCAAATAATCATACCCTTATAGAAAGTATCGCGTATATTAGTGAGATCACATGAGAATATTGGGATATAATAAGATAAATTTAATTTCACTATTTCAGAAAAATATTACTAGCTAAAATAGAAATCCATTTAATAATGAAATTGATTTTATTCTTCATATGGTAGAAAGAATCAATCCATAACTCCTTTTTTGAAATAATGGTTTCCTTTGGAGAAAAATTATTATAAAATTATAGTACAATCTACTCCTCTAATAATTATGTTATTCTATTTGAACTTAATTCAATTCACAAAGTCATATAATTGATATAAAACTTTTCTTTTTTGAGTGATTCCATTAACAAATATGTATTTTTTATTCCACATATCAATTTATTGTATATTGGTTTCCCTATATCTAATAATATTCAGTTCTTTATTATATTCAAACATCATAGATAATCATTGTTATCATTTACAAAATGAAAATATATTTTTTCCAACCATATGATATTTTCTCAAACTATCCAATGTCTATGTTGTATATCAAGTAGTTTATCATAATTAATTTTTTTAAATTTACATATTTTCATTTATGTTCATTATTTATCTCTTAAACATCACTTCCATTTATTCTAAATAAATTTCTCCCACCTTCACCTTGATAGATTATTCTACAATATACATGGATTCATGTGAATTCTATGCTTTATAAATTTTTCATTCCATTTACATCAAATACATTTTCCTCATTTTTTCTTTCTTTTTTACAAATTATAATATAAATTTTATGAAAAATTCAATGGTTTTTTTCTATAGGCATCACAATAATATAAATAACAACATGATATTTTTCATGAATATGAAATTAATGTTTTATTTTTCTACTTTAATTTCTTATTAAAATAACATTTCTCTATTTTTAATATAGATTTTATATTCCCTATCATTCCATAACAATAATAATGAGTTTATGGTCACTATTTTTCCATTTTTACTCCGACAGTACTTTTTCTGGCTATCACAGAATAACCAATATCACATGGTTTTGGGTATAAAGTTCTTGGTGTTTTATATAATCAACCATGAATATCTGCTTATATTGAATATCTATAGTATATTATACTTTTTAAATAAAATGATTCACTTATCTTCATGCATCTTGTTTTAAAATTCCACAAAAACATCCTTCACATATTGGGACGGTGGTACACTTGGAATTCTTATTCTCATTCAAGGTGAAATGAATATTTATTTTTTTAACTTTTTTTCCATGTATAAAACAAGAATTATCATTTTATTTCCTCTATTAGTTTGATATAGTATTTCACATAGTGTTTTAGAAAATCATTAATCTAATTATGGGCATTAGTTTGAATCATGATCTTAAAATTATAATTTTATAATCAAGAGTTTAATTAGTTTTTTTATTCATTATTATCTATATATTATAAATCATATAAAAATATTATTTTCAATCAAATACTAATCCGTTTTCATTAATTTTTTAAGCCATCCAAATGTTTTTTTGGATATATTTAGGGATTTTCATCAAGAATTTATGTTATATTTTCCATGTATAGTTCTTCACTTTTAGTGACCTTAATATGTTTCCTTCTTCATAATCATAATAAAAAAATAGGACACTAATTATAATGATTCCAAATATTTGAACATCAATAGAATTAACGTGGAATATTTAGATCAACTTTTCATTTTACTTTATTGATATTATAGGATTTAAATGACATCAATTTAGAAAAATCATCATAATCATGATTATCTACAAATAATAACTCTTTTATAGGCATTATTAATACCTCCTAATATTTTTTTAAACAACATAATTATCATTTTTACGTATTGAGAAGTTGAATATATTACTATAGAGGAAAAATGAGTCACATTATTTTGATATATTTAATTTATTACTTGTACATTTGGACTGATCCCATGTTTTAACATTACAATGATTATATTAATAATTAATTTATTATCAATGATTTCCCATATGAATTCATGACTTCCACATTAATATTCCCTTGATAAAAAAGTAATTAGTTTTATTGTTCAGGATTATCCTTAAATATTACTACTTTTACCATAATCCCTTATACATTTTATCACAATTATTTCAACACAATTCTTAAATTATATATATATTTTATCATATATCATTTGATATATTTATGTTTACATCATTTATATATATGATATTGGGAAATAATCCACCAAATACTCTGAATTATATGAAATCAACTTCCATATTCTTGTAATATATATCTTATTAGGTATATTATCCATGTTGGACAGGATCACATGCTTAGAATTAATGTAGACATCCATACCTATAGACCAAAAGTAACATTTCCATTATTTACTCTATTAATAAAAATATATTAATTCAAAAAAAAATATCATCATTGCAATAGAAAATCAATTCCATGATTTAATAGAGAGAGAATATTCATATGAATGCATTGTCTTGGATACCACCAATCGGTCCAAAATATTGTCAATACCCTAATAGATGAGTGAATTAGGGTATGTAAATTAAAAATATAAACCTTTATAATGATACTGATCAAAATTTAGTAGGTAATATTATAAATTTATAAAATTAACTATGTATTGATAAAATAATAAAAAGAGAGACACTTAATATTTTAGAATTATTCATCCAAATTAGCTAATATTGGTAGAATTCACGGAAATGTGCATATGAACATGAAATACTAAGACATAAAGATTTTGATAACATGTATTTCATGGTCACAGTAAACATCATAGATCCTAGAAAATAATTTACAAAGAAAAAAAACTCTTCATTACACAATATAGAATACACAAAATATCCATATACCATAAATTATCTTCCCTAAATAGTATTATATGTATTATATTATATCTGGTAAAACACTCAAAATAGATTCTATGAATATTCAACTGATAAAATTTACTATAATATAATCTTTTTCTTATTCCACATTTATTAATCATCCTGAAATTCATATCCTCTAATTTTGATATTGATTAATAAAACAGTATGTCCTATTATTTTTCCAATATTTAAAATAGACATAACATAAGTTCTCAAAGTATTTATATCCCCCCAGTCATGTGATCTAAACCCAATTCACTATATTTACCTTCTTAATATTTTCACATTTACATCTAAAATAATATTTACATATAAAAATAATTTAATCTCTTGAAATATCCAAATACATTATCATTTCACTAAAATAAAATCCTATGTTTTAATTTTTGAATTTTACACATGATGAGTTTGGATCTTGAAGTTCGTTATAGCTAAAGAGAATCACCTATCTGTACCAAAACCATTGCATTTAAATTTTCCAAGAATATCATAAAATAAAATAAACCCCATGAATATTTAACTAAATTTTACAAAGTAATAAAATTTGTGATACAATTGATAAAATTATTATTTATCCCTGTAGAATAAATCTTTTTCGCAATTCAAAGATATTATAGTAGCAACATGCTCTATAATGATCATTTTAACAATCAGATCACATATATGAAGTATGGATTCAAATGAATCAGTTAATTAAAAAAAATTTATATTATTATAGATCAAGAAATTATTTTTTGCATCTAGATTTTTTGGGCTCATCACCTCAATGCCACTTTCATTCCTTATATCCAAACACCTCATAAATTATTTCCTAAAATTTATTTTTCTAAGGTATCATCCTTCTTGTGATATCTTGAAAATCACTACTGAGAAATCATATTAATCACAGCACCTCCTCTTGTGTATGTATTGAGATTTTCCAATATATTTTTCTTCCTCATTTCCAATAATCCATCATTATATGTACAAATGTATATTATATAATGGAAAATTTCCCATAACAAGACCTAATTAGTTTTTTTCAAAAAAAAAATCATCATAAATAAAAAAGATAACCTACAAATCACTTCAACCCTTCATGATATTAACATCATACTTATATTTATATTCCATGTATTATATAAAAAATTTATTGATAGAAAACATAACTAAAGGAACTATTGTGGGGTTTTTTTATAAAACATGTTCATATTCTCTCACCACACCTATTTCTTATGGGACACAGTTAGTAATATTTTTCACCCTTGATCATAAATTCATACAGTGACCCAGTAGTTTCGAATATAAATATTATATGATTTTAAAGATAAAAAAAATAAAATTGGTAAAAGACCAAGATCCAAAGTTTTAGTGTCTTGAAAAAATTAGGACCACGCATAACTTTTTATAATAAAACTTAAACATTTATTTAATCACTTCTTCTCTAGTTACTTATTCCCCATCTTGTTCTCATTCATATAAGTATTCACCAGAAGGAATACATCAAAAGAAAGGGTGAGATAAAATCCCAGTAAGAGGATAAATAAGAGACATTAAACATGGGTGATCATAATCATCATCATCACCAGAACATAAGAACCATATCATAATCAAAATATAAATCATTAGAAAAAGGAATCGAATGGGTAAATTCATAAAAATTAAATTCAATGTCTTAGTGGTAACCATTGATTGTATTTTGAACAAAGTTATCTTCAAGTTCATGCATATTTCACTTTATCTCATGCGATATATCAAATTACCCAATTCATTGGAGGGGTTTTATATTTTGGGCACACCCATCCCATTATTACATTTACATGCGCTATATAATTTTGGGCACAATCATCACATCATTACATGTATATAATCATTAATTAATCATAGAACATATATAAATATTGGATATAAAATAACCCATGGAATAGAACCATTTCATTTAATAAAAAATACACTCTAGAATAAAATTTGGGGTTCTGAAAAGAAAAATGGAATAATCAACATGGTATAAGAATCATCAATCTTGAGTTAAGAAGAAAAAATATAAAGCTATGTAAAATATGTGTTTTTTGAAGGATGGGTTCTTTGGGAAAACCCACTTAATTTATAAAAAAATCATATTGATAGAATTTATTACACTAATAATAAAAGGTATAAAAATGAGATTTTATTTTGGGTGTATTAAATTCACATCCAAACTTCAATTCAGCACAAAATAGGAATGACCCAATCAATGAAAATTGTGTTCATGAATCCCCTTACCTTATCCATGAATGCTCACTTCACTTCAATATCTTGGATAGTCTAATTATATTATTTAATTAATAAATCCAAAACAACTTATACATGTATTTTATTCAACATAATTTTATTCGGTTCGTTTATCGAAATTTTTATGACATATTGTGTTCTATTTCATCATTTGGGATTTTTCATATTCTTGGTTCTCATGATTAGTTCACATGTATACATGTTTATAAGTTCATGTAATATGAGATTAATTTTACAAAAAGTTGATTATATGTTATTAATTAACATCAATAAGATTAAATAATCGTATATATAATTTTTTATATAGTATGAGGATGAATTATTAGATTAAAATTTAATGATAATCATTTAGATTAATTTGGTAGTTTTTTTATCATCATGAACTAGTTTTGTTTAATTATTTAATATTATATATATATGTTAGTTCCAGAATATAAAAAATTCCATTGTATAAAATTTTTAATATTTTTCAACCCTTAAAATGGGTTTCTGACAAGACATTAATGTGGTATATGAAAATGAAAATGCATCATTCACATTGGCAGTAAATCGACACACCACATAAAATATTTTCAATTCTAGAATAAAAAAATGGGAGATATTTGATGATTAATTATTCCATTGACATAATAAAATTAATTTTGATTAATGATAATGGAGTTATCATGACACTTGGATAAGTTAAGGTAAGGAGAGGATAAGATAATAATTAAATTAAAATGGAATTTAAAGAAAGAAAAGAGTATTTTACCTACGAAATTTATCATCTATAAGAACATCCTTAGAGGAAGTTTTTGGTATTTTGATAAGGAATATTTTTCTTGGATGTGGTTAGTGGGGTTGGAAGAGGATTTTTTAGAAATTGTATAACCATTAAGGCTTTTTTGGATGGAGGAGAACTGGTGGTTATGGTTGTATTTAAAGGTGAAGAGATGGGAATTTTCTCAATATTATATTCATTAGAGTATTATATTGTTTCAAGAATATGAATAATTTGATAATTATCACAAATTTCATTAAATTAGTGATGTAGAGTGTGATATTTGGGGCCTAGATCATCCACACATCACCTATGACTCAATAAATAACGTATTTAGCTTTTATCCTAAATTTTTTTATTATACTATTCAAAAAAATTCATGTATTTTAGATTAATCCCAAAATTTTACCCCAATTTTTTTTGAAATATTATATTAAATAATGAAATCGATTTTATGAAAATAATTTTATAATAAGATGAATTTAATTTATAATTACACTCATCATTTACTCGGAATATTCAAATTTTAAAATTAAAAATAATTTTATAATACTTTGTAATATTAATTAAGGTTACATAAAATTATATTATAATTATAGGACAATAAAATATTAATTTATTAATATATGTTAGGAAAAGAAATTTTCATTAATGTAATTATATTAATTATAATATTGAAATGAAAATTTTATTATTTAGAGAAAAATACAATGGGGCATAATTCCCACCTATTTTGACACTTTCAGGGGATATGTGTAGGATAATTCAATTTTTTTTACAAACCATGAGGAATGATTTAAATTTAAATATGTCCCTAATGAAACCATTCTAATGATTATGAGATTATACATAGAAGAAATTAAAATTTATGTTACTTGTTTTTATTATTTTGCATTATATATTTCGATTAACATCCCAATTTAGTATATTCCATTATTTACAAATGGTGCCTATTGAACGGAATTGAAACCATATTGGAGCATGTATTCCATGTAGGGATTTCCCTACAATGAAATATAATGATGTTGGTATTGGAGCTACGATGGGTGCTAATCAACTTATAACTATACTAGGACATCTATCTCAAGTTATGGCCAATAACTTTACCCATATGGAGCATCCTGATCCAAAATGTGGAGGAGAAATGATAGAAAGATTTATATGATAACAACCTCCATGCTTTTAGGAGACTAAAACCCATTCATAGTAGAGAAGTTGAAAATTTTCATCGAGATGATATTTCTTACATTAGGAAGTAATGAAAGGGAGATGGTTATCATTTATGTTTATCATCTGTCATAAGATTTTTCTTAATGGTGTCATTGATTCAAAACACAAAGGTTGAGGATGATATTGAAGATATAGAATGGATGGATTTTAATGATGATTTCCTAAAAAAAATTTCCTTATAATCAATGTGCAGATATGGGAAGACAATTTTTTCATCTAAGGCAGATGGAGGATGAGAATGCTTCTTCATTTGAATATAACATTAAAAGGTTAAAAAGGTATTCCATAGACTACATATGTTATCCAAGGGTATAATTTAACGATACTTTGTTGGTTTATAAACATTCTTGCAAAGAGAAATTTTTCCCAAACATTCTCATCATATGAATATATAATGTCATGTATAATCAAGAGAGAGAATGAATTATATAGGTCTTATGAATTTAAAGTAAATTAAGAGAATAAGAGGGTAATATAGGAAATAATGGATAAAGGGAAGAATTAAAAAGGGAGTTTTCAAACATGTAATACATATAGAAAGAAACTCCATAAATCTTGCGTAAATTGAAAAGGAGTCTTTTACATATATGGAGAAAAAGATCACTATGCACGGTATTTAATGGGAAATAAAGAAGCTACAAATGTTCAATACTACAATTTTAGAGATATGGGACACCATGATAATGACTATCAAAATTATTTGGAGAACGTTACTCATAAATGGAAATGGGTGAAAGGACAATCATATGTGATCCCAAAATTTGAGGTTTATGTAATTATTGATGTGGTTGAAGGTAAATTAATCATCTCCTCGAATTAAGGTAGATATTTATTTGATTCTAGATCATCACATTATGTTATATAATCCATGTTTTCAATAATAGTTATATATTTCCACTTCTACTGATAAAGGAAGGTTTTTGTCAAAACCCCTAAGGGAAGTCTCATTACAACAAATATGTTATAGGAATTTCCCATGATGATATATAAAAATTATTTATCTATTAATTTTATCATCATACCTTTGTTCAATATTGACAAAATCATTAGTATGGATTGGATTTTTAAAATACTATGTCAAAATCTACTGCAAGAAGAATGAAATTACAACTTGTGATGAAGGTGTATAATCCTTTATCTTTAGAGTAGAAAAATCACCATCTGATTCTTATCTAGATCCACCCCCAGTATCTCTTCTAAATTCAATTCATTAGGAGGAAAGAAGGGGAATATATATGGGTAAGGAAATAAATCATCATATTGAGGACGTACGTACTGTGAATGAATACATTAATTTATTTCCAAAGGATTCACTTGGACATCCTCTAGTGTGGAAAATTGAGTTTTCTTTTGATTTAATTCTTTGTGAAAGGCTTATATCAAAGACTTTTTATTGAATGGTTACATTGGAATTAGTTGTGCTAATGAAAAAATGAGAGGAATTGAGTTATAATGGATTTATCCACCCTAGTGTTTCTCCATGGGGATCCCCTATTTTCTTTGTCAAGAATAATTATGGATCAATGAGGTTGTGCATTGACTATATAGAAATAAATTCTATTAAAAAAATAAAAATTATCCCCTACCACATATTAATGATTTATTTTATCAGCATCAAGGAGAAAAATATTATTCTATTATTGGCCATCAATTGGGCTACTATCATTTACGTGTGAGTAAGGATGATATTCCAAAGATAGAATTTTGAACCAAGTATGGGAATTATGCGTTAAAAGCAATGCCTTTTGGATTGACTAATGAACTCTCTATTTTCATGGATATAATGAATCAAGTTTTAATGTAATATCTCGATCACTTCATTGTGGTATTTATTGATGATATCTTATTATACTACAAAATCTACAAAGATCATGAGAAGCCCTGGTGCATTATTTAGAAAGACTATAAGAAGAAACGAGTTATCTTGGGAGTTTAGCATGTGTATATTTTGAAATTAAACAATTTCATTTCTTGGCCATATTTTTTCTACGGTTGGGATCTTAGTTGATCCTACAATGAAAAAGGCAGTCCAAGAATAGCCTACACCAAAGAACAGAAATGGCGTACATAGGTTTATTGGTTTATAAGGTTATTATATATGTTTCATTCATAAGTTCCCCTGATTAGATAATTATTTAACCAAGAATACACGTAATGGTCTTATGTTTGTATGAAAAAACGAGTGTGAATAATGTTTTTACGAATCTAAGAGGAGATTAGTGAATTCTATGATTTTAATATTCCATCAGGAAATGGTGGATTTTTTATTTATAGTGATACATCACAGAAAGGACATGGTTGTGTCCATACGATGAGTGATGGAGTTATTGCCTATGCATCAGGGTAGTTAAAAAACTTGTGAACAAAACTCTCCAACTCATTATCTTGAGTTAGAAGTGGCAATATTTTCTTAGTTGATATGGATACATTATCATTATAGTGAAATATGTGATAATAAAGAGATCAAAAGGTCGTAAAATATATATTCTCACAAAAACAACTCAACATGAGGAAAACGTAATGACTCTAGCTACTTAAGGCTAATGATTATTCCATACACTAAAAACCATGGAAGGAAAATAAGGTGGTAGATTTAGTGAGTAGGAAGGATCATGAGGTTCTAAATAAAATGAGGATTTATAAAGATCATGTGTATGTGTATCTAGTAAGGATGTATATGGAAATTATAAAGTGAGTGGAAGCATCACTACATTTTCAAAGGGTTACCAAACCATATTTATTAGAAAGGATTAAAATTTATCTAATTGATAATGAAAATATTCAAAAGAAAATTAGTGGTGTGAATGATGGGATGTCGGAAGACATTGTGTGAGAGGGTGAAATTATGAAATTTTGGATAAGCATTTTTGTAACCTATATCCCCAAGATAAAACAAGAGTTATTGGATGCTTCCCAAATAATATATTTCTTTATACACCATGGTTGAACTAATATGTTTTGAGATTTGAAGGTATAATTATGGTGGGATAATATGATGTGGGAAATTTCGCATTATGTGTCAAGATGTTTATTCTGTCAACATGTTAAGGATGAAAAACATAAACCTAGGGGAGTCATGAAACATTTTCCTATACCTACATGTAAATGAGATGAAATTACTATGGATTTTTTCAATGGGTTACCAATAAATCAAATAAAAATGATGTAATATGGGTACTTGTTGATCAACATACCAAATATGAATATTTCCTCACTGTAAGGGAGGATTTGACACTAGAGAGCCTTTTTTCACTCTATATTAGATTATTTATAAGTCTTCATAGATTACCTATATCAATTTTGTCTAATCATGATCCATTATTTACATTAAAATTATAGAAAATTATTAATAAATCTTTGGATACTAAGCTTAATTTGAGTTCTTATTATCACCATCAAAATGAAGGGCAGTCAGAGAGAATGATCCAAACATTAGAATACATGTTGAGATAATGCTCACTTGATTTTCAAGGTATGTGGGAGGATTATTTATGTTGGATAGAGTTTTCCTACAACAATAGTTTACATTAATGTATTCAAATGGCACCATATAAATAATTTTATGGAAAGAGATTTCGTACACCAACTTGTTATGATGAAGTTAGTGAAAGGAATCTTTTGGACCAAATATTATGGAGGAAACAAAAGCAATGTTAAATACTATTCAAAACTAAATCAAAGTAGCTAAATTAAGGAATAAGATCTATGTCAATAATTGAAGGATATAATTTAAATTTCTTGTAGGATATCATGTTTTCATGAATGTATCTCCATGTAAGGGTGTTATACCACAAATATCTAGGGGTCCAGCAAGCCGACCCCAAAATTATTAAATAAAATATAATGTACGCAAAATATGGCCTTATAGGGGGAAATACAAGAACATGAGTATGTCATGCCCCACATATCATCATCCACCAAGCTAATGAAAATTTCAGAGACCCTGAAAGACCATATGGTGCTCATCTCTGCAATGTCCCTTTTAGAGGGGGCATCAGCAACTGATTCACCTCCCTATAAACATGTGATACATAGATCCGAAGGTGATTGGACTCAGTAAGACAAGAGATCCGATGAGGAATGAGGCACCGAGGCACATCCCTAGTATGTGTTCCAAAAGACTTCATGGAAAGTTGTGAGTCCGATTCAATCCATAAAGGTGACTAGTTGTGATACGCATCATATTTGATTACATAGATCACATCCCAAATTTCAGCTTCATATGCAGTACGTTGGATAATAAAATGGTGGAAGAAACCTTTGATAAAACCGCGAAAAGTACGGAACACACCTTCACATCCTGAAGGTCCTAGAGATCCATCAGCAGAAACATCAATGTTGAATTTAATACTAGGAGGGATTGATGGAATTCATCTAATGAACCTTAATTCCAGAGGCTGCTTCCGATTCCCTACCACACCAAGCAACCTCAAAGTTTGCAGGTCCTCAATGGAATTATACATTGTGCCAAATTGTACAATAGCAACAACATGAATATCCCTGTGTGTGGAAAGATAGTCTGCATGGAGACAATCAGGGTGACTCCCAAAGATCTTCTAGTTGCGTGCAGACCAGATAACATGAATGGCTGATGTAGCAGCAACAATGAGCAGATTATGTATCCACGCACTCTTCCCATCATCATAGGGTCGTGACATGATCTCCACAAGATTCTTGCAATGATAGAAATCAGAACAGAACAGATAACAAATATAGTTCCATATCTCGATTTCATAAAAATAGTCTAGGAAGAGGTGCAGGACAGATTCTTCAGCATGCATACGTAGTAGCTAGGCAGAGGCAAGATGGTTCCCCGGAAGGGTGTTATATGATTTGGGAAGAAACAGAAACTGATCCCCCAAGTACATCGGTCCTTTTGAAATTATAAATATATTTGGAGTTGTAGTTTATCAATTGGTGATGCCACCAAGCCTTTATAAGTTAGAAAATGTGTTACACATCTCTTTGTTAAGGAATTACATGTCATACCCAACACATCTACTCACTTCTGAAAGAATAGTATGGGAACATGATTTATATTATTATGAGGAGCCTATCCGAATGTTGGGCACCAATGAAATGTTGCTGAGGAATCTAATGACTTGGTTGGTAAAGGTACTTCAAAAAAAATAATAAAATTTATGTGGAAACATGGGAGCCTGATGAAATTATGATGTTGAACCAACCAAATAATTTTATAAGGTAACATTCTTGTAATTTTCGAGATGCAATGTTTTGAAGGAGGGGATAATGCAACACCCTCAAGATTTACAAAATATACATATAATGTAAGGAACACAACACTGAGTTTTTTAAAAACAACACAGTGTTATTATTATTATTTAAAAAAGATAGTTATAAAATATACTTTAAAAATAATTTTTCTTCTTCTTTGATTTGAATTTATAAAAATCGACATACACCATTGCAATTAATAAGAGATTTATAGTCT
Organism: Viscum album; assembly: GCA_963277665.1. Lineage (NCBI taxonomy): Eukaryota > Viridiplantae > Streptophyta > Magnoliopsida > Santalales > Viscaceae > Viscum > Viscum album. The sequence goes on along the minus strand of OY728145.1, from coordinate 1,074,932,084 downwards.
GCTATGACCAAATTATTTTTTTGGTAAATAGTAACTTGATACTTTGGAATAGTAATGTTACACTTAAGAATAATAATATGCCCCTTACGAAAAGTGACCTCACCCATGAATGTATAAATAAAATTTTGGCACCTTATAAAAGAAAGTATAATAAAATTATACCATGCTATAAGTAAGTGAATATTTTAAAAATTAAGTGTTGGAATTTTTGTGTCTAATAAATATATAATTATGATTTTTTAATTAATAAATTGATTTAAATGAAAAATAATTTTTATAAAATTTATCCATAAATCAATATTTTTTATTATATGATTTGTGGATAATTTAATAATACCTTAGTTAATTTTTCAAAGTGTTATAATATCAGTTTGAATTTTAAAAAATTTATTTGATGATTTAAGTTGAAAACTACTTTTCTAAAATATAGAAATTAAATTTCATAAAATGGAGTTCATTTTTGAATTATAAATATTAAAAAAATGGTTATGGTAAATTTTTGGGATTTTTTCTGAAATACTTGAATTTTTAATGAATTGTAAAATATAGTAATTTACAGTATAAATACATTATATGCTAAACAAAATCTTCCATGAGTCATGGATGATGTAATAACCCTTGGTTAAAAATCACATATACTTATAATTATATTTAGTCACATGAATCAATACTATTGGTTGTATTGAGAAAAATAATAAAATAATGACTAGAATAATGACAAATCACCCCTCTCATCCACTATAAAAACAAGCCCACACCCCTATCCTCCTCACTCATCTATGACTCGAATCATATAAATTCTCTTCCCAAATAATCTTACCTAGTATCTCTCTGCATCCAATGGCTCTTGGCCTTAACAAAATACAAAACCCTTTTCCTTTTTGAGTCTCTCAAGGAGGAGTATCCAAGAGGTAAAATCATCTTCCTTTTCCTTTTATTTTCATTACAAGTTCTTTGTATTATTATAATTTTCCCACCTCCTCTGTCCAAATGATCATGATAACTCTACTATAATATATATACATGAATGATATCATGTTAATGGAATAACTTTCATCAATATCTTTACTCGCTCTCTTTTATTTTAAACACAAAATCAACACCCGAGAGGTGCCAATTTACAATCTTTAGGGACGACGAACTTTCATTCTTATATTTATTCATCAAGGTTGGTCATGATACCATTTTTAGGTATAAAGAAGAATGTAATATATGAATTATAATCTATTAAATGTTATGGGTCCAATATATATACATAATACTAATTCATATGAAACAATATGTTCATGGTGATAGAAATATCGCTATAATAATATAAACGATTATCACAAGATGTCAAACCTAATGGTTCATCATAATAACAAATAAACATGTGTTATATATAAACATTTACCCATATGTATGCTAATTAATATCATTTAACTCCAATTATGGATTATTATACCCAGTTTACATGAACTCCATTACTTATAAACAGGTTAACTGATCAGGAAAACCAAGAAACAGAATGATCCTAAATGATGAAATTGAACACTATTACTCATCATTAAGGACATAAATGAAGATAATAAATATATAATAAATTATATATATATATATATATAATTTTTTATTTATTAATTATTTAATTGATTTAATTTTAATATACATGATGTTGAGGTCAAGTGGATAACTCATTCAAACACAATGTAATGGTTTTCTTCTAGAACCTCCATTTTCATTAATGTTGTACTTTATTCCTCTATAAACTAATGAAATTAATCAAATATTTCATATAAATTCTCTAAATAATGGTTATATGTTCTTAAATTAATAATTCTAATCATTAAATACTTATTTTTATGAAAATTATTATTTTAAAAGTGTCCCCTTTACAATTCTTCACGATAAGCAACCGGATTAAAGGGTACATCCTGATTTCCACCTACATTCAAGAGAATTATATAATCTATCATAAGACCCCTTTTTTTCAAAAACCACTCATTTAATCTTGGAAAATATTTCATAGTTAATGTTTTCTTTTAATCAATGATTTTTCCAAAAAAATCATTTTTTCAAAGTAAAAGTGCATTACTCTCTAGAATTCTTCGATGAATTTATTAGAGCATTTTCATCTATTTCAAATCCCATATAAAATATTAGTTTTAATTGGGATTAACCTATTATGATTATCAAAATTTGTTTATTAAATATTTTATTATTATTTTGACTATGGATGTGTTATCTTAATACCATTCTTCATACTATATAGAATTGTTAATGATTTTGTATACAAATTGTGGAATGTTATTTTCATATGATCATGTTGGTTATGTTTATCCAAATTAATGTGAGGAATGATTTGGAAATTAAGTGTGATAGGCAGAGACTGCTATAGACTCTAGATTCATCAATATGTCTTATGAGAAAAAATAGAATTGGGATTGGCCGAGTCCCTTCCCTAGTATTTTTAGACCTCTTGTCTGAGGCCTTGACAGTATTTTTAAGATGTATTTTATTATGAACATGCACAGTATGATAATAGTAATTGATAAACCATGTGATTAATTTAATAGTTTTAGATCAATGGTTAAGTTTCATTCTCCTAAGATAATTCATATAGCTTTATGTAGTAATCATTCATTCCTGCCATACTACGCTCAATTAAATTTTTAAGGGCATATGTATTTAGTTATTCACCCTGACTAATGTTTATGTTTAGGATAACTTCCAATATATTACATACCCTTTCTGAGAATATGAGATCACCCATTTATTAGGTTTTACATTTCCCAAGGATAAAAATATGAATATTATTATAAATTAATTTTTGGAATAATCTAATAGTTTACGGGAGTTTCCCATGGAGGTGAAATGATGTTTTTTCTTTCAAGTTGTAATGTAAATATTATGTTTGTATCTAGTTTTTTAAATCTAATACACTATTCGGTCCTTTATGATGACACATCCCTGTAAACATATTAATGTATTACTATAAAGAACCTACTCTTCGTAATTTCAGTCGAGGTCTTTAAAATTATGATCCTATAAATGGATTCATATAATTTATATGTGATTTAGAAAATGATTATCACTGATTATGTTGATCAATAATGATAACAATATGAATACTGTTGAGTATTTTTTGGATTATTTATGATCTTTCCATTCTTGGGATGGGGGAAAAGATCAAATATATCCATTATTGAGATAATTCTATAATTTTAACACACTAGGAATGAGACAATTTTCTATATGACCCCATTATAAACACTGACAGCTAACAATATAAATTATATAAACTAGTGTATAATTTTTTTAGATAAAATAAAATTTATCATAGGTCTAATGTAAATATATTAATCCATATTATACATCTAATTCAATAATAATATTATTATTATTTTTCGTTTATTCTTGAAACACTTTCAGATAAATAAATACAATTTTGTAGATAAAAATTGTTCATATTTATTATAATTGATATATAATATATCATTATCACTTATATTTAGAACAAAACTAACTATTCTTCCTAATTATTTCATGAATCATGAATAATCACAATTAATTTAATTAAATAAATTTCACACCATGATTCTTCGAATAATATAAATAATTTTTTTACACTAAAAAACTGTCCAAATAAATAATTATTAAATATTAAAATCACATATATTTGTTCAAATAATTGGTGACAAAATATTATTTAATATTATGATTCAGATAATTATTATACCTAAAATCATGGGAATAATGTTTTATTGTACTATTAAACTCAAAATATATTACTATGGTTTTGGATATACTTAGAGTGTGACCCTCTATGTCCACTTATCAATTGAAATTGGATAACTAAGAAAATTACCAAGAATATAATTTATTAAAAAATAGAAAATAACATTATTTTCAATATTAATATGTCCTATAATGATGGTAAAATATGTAATATGATTACTATATATCAGTACCACATCAATCAGGCTACATTGAATCTATTAACAACTAATATGACTGATATGCCTATATTTAAATATTCAACAATGAATCAATTGGTATAAAAACCATGTAAATGGACAAAATTAGATAGTCTAAATCCAACTAGATTGATAAATATATCAATTTAAACAAAACTAAAATGCATAAAATCCTTTCATCAATAATTAATTAGTACCACATAAATCATGTCTTACTCAACATATCGTATCTATCCATGATCACATGTTTTCATAGTTTTTTCATTATACCAGAGTACATGACTCATGAAAATCAACAATAATAATTTCAATTTAAAATAACAACATATATTTCAACATATAGTAATATAAAATGAAAAATAAAACAAATATAAATTTTTAAATGGGTATTTTATCAGAAATTCAACACGCAATAATTGGAATAGGGTATATTCATGAGAAAATTTCTAAATACATTACGTTCCTCTAAACTATGTTACCTTACATCATATGTTCCTTTTCAAATGATATAATACCTTCATATAAGATTTATTTTTAGATTTTATCATATCACATCATTATTATAATAATCATGGGGAACTTATATGACCATTCAATGCTCTAACTACTAAATAGAAATTATAACATTGGATGATTTACATATGAACAATCACCTTAGGATAAAATATTTATTTATATTCATTACCATGAAAATACACGTTATTTAATGTAAAATTTATTTTTTCATTCATACTAACTAAAAAATACACCCATATAATCTAGAAACAATTATTAATGGCATTAGGTCCATTATCTCTCACATGTTGTTCATGCATCAAAAAATTAATGCATTAGTAAATGACTAAACCACATTCTCTTATTTGGAAACTATATAATAAATTACCACAAATATCTAAGGTAAGTCCTTAAATAGTTTATTGGATTGATATATATGCATAATTGTTTGAATTTAATTGGCATATTATTGATAGGTGCTCCTTCAAAATTATCACAATATCCTGATATCTGGGGTTATTTGTTAAGATCCATATCATGATCAAAAGAGAGGATATAAAAAACCTAAACATAGAAAACCATGTTTGGTGGATAAATTATTACATTATTAGTAGTTAAAATAAATCACATCCAAAAGGACAGATTAGTTTATTATTATTGGAAAACCAAATACATAATTTAATTTGAAATTAGATTTTAAATCTTAAAATATAACATAGTATTTTTCTGGGAAAACACACAGTTACCATTACTATAACAATACATATCAAACATAATTATATTTCTAGAATACAAGGGAATGGAAACATATGAATGGGGGATATATTATTCATAGTAAAGGTATTCATATATTTGAGAAATAGTTTAATAAATAATGAATAATCAATATGGATGTGTAATGTAATGAAAAATTTATCATTTAATCAATGATTTTAGAATGAATGATAACATGGTTTGAATAATTTAAGACCATATAATGATAGATAAATAATCACATATGTTAAAAACTTATTAATGTATATCGCAACTAATCAATTAATCACATGGAAGTAAACAACTCTCTCATAACATGAGGATAAAAACATTGGACCTCATAAACATACAATTAAGACCATTTTCCATGATATCTTACCTAAATCATCAGGGTCTTCGACATTTACCAAAGATGGGTTTTCACATGAGACATAATAATGGATTGAGGATGAATATTAGGCCATTCCCACCACAAATTATGTCCAATTAATTCCACATATGAATCGGGTGAAATATAAACAATAGAAACAATCATAAAGAAAAACTATCATACAAAATGTTAATGTGTTCCCTAGACAAATTGCATATTATAAAACAATACATATTAATATAGATAATGGTATCCAAATAGTATATCCCCATCCAAGCTGATAAGTAACCACTATGGTAAATAATAATGGATGTATCATTACAACATATCCCCAGTAGGGAATTATTAAATTAATGGTTCTTTTCAATTGTGAATATTAAAATCCCGAAATATTTATTAATTTCATTATTCAGAAAAATAAAACATTTGAAAATGAAAATAAAATTCATGAACTAAAATATTTTCAAGATATTACAGAAAAAAATTTCTTTAAAAATATCCTTTTATACATATAAATGATACATCAAACCATAAATTTTGGGTAATTTAGTATATAAAATAAATGTTAAAATTAATTACTTTCACAACGGAATAAAAATGTTAAATTTTTTTATGAAAAATTACTTGATTATTACATTAATTTTTTTTAAAAACAATTTACACATGGGTAATAGTTTCCTAAATCAATAATTTTTATAATGTTAATTTTAATCTATAGAAAAATTAGAAAACATAGTTGTAGAAGAAAAACAAATTTCATCCCAATTGGTAAATAAATTTTTTATTAAAAAATGTCAGTAAATTTAAATACCTAATAGAAGAAAATGGTACTCTTATAGTAAATTTTGAGTAATAACATTATGATAATATTATATTTTGGATCAATGAAACAAATATAAATTTATTACCCTAAGGGATACTTGACCAAATAAAATCTCGTATAATGATGATATTGTGAAATAATCCCTGACCTTAGGTCTAATTATTTAATACATGTTCAATCCTTCTATATAATAAAAAATATTTATTAGATATTTATTACAAGACAAAACATATATTTTGTACAAATATATTATGTAAATATATCTTTTTGTTACCCAATAATTGATAATTCCTTGTTAAAATATCTTCTTCAGGTGATAAATACTTTTTTAAGGTATGTTTTGTTTTTCTTGTTTTGTTCATTTAAATTGATCGTGGTTCCATAATATAGATAATATTAGTCATAATTTCAATGCCATATATATAAATTATACATATTTATAGTTATACATTAATGTTATGTGTTGATAAATGAGTTATATCATTCATTGATACAGTAAGTCGTACATAAAAAATAATTCTATTTCCATTTTTCATTATTATATGGAAACATTATAAAATAAATATGACATCATAAATAAAATTGATATACATTAAATTTATCTTTATTTCCTTATAAGAATTTTGTAGGTGAAAATTTTACCTCCTCACTTCGTGGTGTGGTAGTCGGCCGTATAGATAACCAATGTTGTCATATTCCAACGAGACAGAGAGTGGGATGGTATATGAGATATTATGTCTCAGAACTATTATTAACTCAAAAATATCGTGTATATATATAACCAATAATTCTATTGAACCATGAGTGTTTTATGATGGATAATGAGTTTCATTTTTTTGTGAGGTGTTAGTCCACTATAGACATGATCGATAATTTCATTTACCATTTGATAGAAGAGGAGATGATCGTACGTAATTACATTAATATAACAATACCTATATACCATTAATATAATTACATTAATATTTCAACATATATAAATAATATTTTTTTTTGAATAAGAAATAAAAAATTACTTTTTTATGAATGATACCTCATCTTCAGAAAACAATATAAGGATTCAATAAAAATAATTCCAAAGATGATTTTATAGTCAATGCATAGACTCATATTCATGTTTAGTGATTTAATAAAATGATTTGGTAAGGTATTTCCTATACTAAATGTTTTTTTCATTTGTATATGAGTGGAGGAGGAACCCTTTTATAATTGAGGTGAGCTAAAAACATGCAATTTTAAAATGAATTTCAATATTTCCATGTTTCTTTATTGGAAAGATGAATGAAAAATTGATCCTTATAATTTAAAGTGTGATATATGGTTTAAATAGTTCTAAATAATAATAATTTTATAATATTAAGGTCATATTAAACCCAAAACATACTAGATTAACCTCTGGTAAACCCATTTTAACAATAATGACATTAAATTTTACTAACCATTTTAATATTATTTAATAAAATAGTAAATATAAATAATTAGATAGTTTAATTTTTTATTATTCAAAATTTGGAATCAATTTTATTAAATTCAATTCACATATCAAGATAAATTAAATTTAAAAGTAATCCCAAAATAGTGATAAATTTGTTTTTCCCAAATAAATAATTTTGGAAGTACAAAGCATTTTTATATAAAGATTCAATATGAAAATGATCACAATGGGATAAATGGGATCTATAACAAAAAAAATTGATTCATTTAAAACCATTTTTTTTAAAATTACTTTTTAAACCACATAAATTAAATATAAAATTTTTATAAAAAATGAAATAGAAAACTATTCATCAAAAAATTAATCTTTTCGAAACAATTTCAAAAACTCAATAAAAGATAACTTTTTCATGTTTTTTCAAAAAATTATGTTTGTTTTTTAAAATACTTTTAATAGAATTAGAAAAAATAAGTTTTAAAAAAGCTTGAAAAAATCTATAGAATATTTTTCATGAAATAAATATAGTTTTTTTTTAAAAAAATTATTTATCTTTGAAAATAGTTTTATTCTTATATCAAAAAAAATATATTGTGATTGAATCAATTAATAAATATAAAAACCATATAAAATTCAAAATTTCATTATTCTTATTCACACCCACCAAATAAATGACTATGTTATATTAGCATAATATATGAAAATTTATTTATACTTGGGGATTCACGAACTGAAATATATAAAAGACATTAAATTATTTATTTTGTAATATATTAAAAATTATCAATATGTTATATTATCCCCTAATTAAATAAATTCATCCTTGAAATTTAAATAATATAATGTCATAAAATTATTTGGGTAGTTCTTAATTATAATTTCCTTGGGTTTAAATTCCATGTCATTAATCTCATAATTTATCTAAATCACCATTACCAATCAAATTAACTAATTCCAAATGTTTTTCCTTACAACCTTGAATCTATATATTCTCTTCAAGTTATTTTATATTAGGTTCTAATAATATTTATTAAAATTTTAGAACACGTTTTGCGGTGGGGGATGTACATCCTTTTCAATGATATATAGAACACATCAATTACATTGGATTTACTTTGTGTTATTTTCAAATATTAATACACAACTCCAATTAATTATAGGAATTTAAAAAGGTATTATAGTCATAGGGATATTTTTCCCTTTATTACTAAAGCACCCGACACCCTCCCATCGATATTTTTTCATGGAAATTTTATATCCCACAAGAAATTTAATATCATTCATCTAGTTATCAGTATGTCTTTTTTCATCGAGCTACTTTAATATGGGTTTGGATAGTCTCTAACTTTTCCATTTTCTTCAAAACAAGTTACATTCCTACAAGATTCCTTTTAAAAAATAATCACAATAAGTTAAAGTTTGAGATAAAATTCCATGTAATTCTTTATATGACTCTATTTGAATACATCATAGGATAATTTTTTATAGAAAACTCCATAATTGTTAGATATTAATTTCACATACTCTGAATTTGAAATAGGGAATGACCCCATATTTTCTTATAATAATTTAATAATACTTTAATATTTTCCATGTGTATGATGGTGATAAGAAAAGTTTAAATGAAGCTTGGTATCAAGAGTATTTGGAATTCTTTTATAGAATATTTATGTAATATGTGGATCACATGAATACACAATTAAAATATTTTCCACGTGAAGTCTTACAACACAAATAACATAGAGTCGTCCATTGTTTTAAATAGGTAAGCATTATTTTACAAAAAGTAAATGTGTTTATTTGGTGAGGTTATCAACAATAACACATATTTCATCATTCTTTTTAGTATACATGGATAATATAGTGACAAAGCCTATTTTATACCACCCCATTTCAATATAGGAATAGGTAGAGGGTAAAATAAACTTCTAAGCTGTTTTTTTCTCATCCTTTATCTATTAATAGACCATATATCTTTATATATAATCAAAAACATCATATATCATTTTATCCTATAAATAAATTCATTCATATCTCTATACATCTTGTTTTTTATAGATTTTATAAATAAATTCATCCTTTTAGTGTCATACAAAAATTAGTTCGTAAAATTTGGTATAGATGAAACACATACACACTTTATAAATTTCTTATCGAAATCTTCACAAATAAAAATTTTCAATGTACCATGATTCATGACATTGATATTCTTTTCAAAAATATCATCATTAGGTCAATAACATTTTATATTTTCCCAGAAATACAGGTTCAATATCATTTGAAACTGGTTTTTGGTCTCCAATAGAAAAATAATTAAAAAACATATATTTATTACATCCATGAACATATCATATAAATTGATCTTCATTTTGGATTAAAATATTTGATATTTATTTCTCAATTGAAAAACTACCTTAATTTACTTCCATGGGTGTTATAGTATTAATAATTCCTAATATTTTTCTTATCTTAAGCCCTTACCTTTCCCTCATGTGGATATATTTATATGACATGATGTAAATTAGACTATTATGATTCATGAATATGTCACATCATTATCCATATTGATCATCATGTGTTTCTTATTTTCCAAAAAGATTTTATAATACAGCAATATTTCACTAATAAATACAACAAAAATGTTATCAAGATAGTAATTTAATAATATATTCATTAGGTTAATGTATAAATTAGGTGAATTATTATATAAAAATTACATTAATGGGAACTCATAACATCCATAACTAATTCAATATTTTATCCTTGGAATATCTGAGTTTTTTAATTGAAATCGATAACACATAATATAAATCTCAATCTTCGAAAATTATTGAAATCCATGAATTTGATCAAATAAGCCATCAATACAAGTTAAAGGATTCACGTTCTTTATCAAATTAGCATTGATTTCCTAATAATCATTTAAATTCCATTTAGATTAATCATTATTTATAATGAATTGAATAGGGGATCAACATGGTGACATATTAAGGAATATAAATCCATTAAGAGACTACATATCTACTTGTTTCTGAAACACCAATAATTATACATTGTTCATTATATATGATGTCTTCGATGTTGTAATTTCATCGTATATTAATGTAACATTACACATAAATTCTTCTTCTTGCAAATTCATAGGTAATCCCTCAATAAATACCTCAATTAACTTCATTACAATAGGTATATCTTCAATTTCATTATTCCTTGTTCAATTTATAGAGTGTGTCTTCTCTTCTTCTAGTATAATCTCACATAAAAGAGATATTCTTGGTATATTTTGACAAGTATATGATGTTGAAATATACTCATTAATATCAAGTAATTCAACATCTTCATAGTGAACTATATATTCTTTATCATTATAATAAATATTTTCATCATATATTGAATTGTTATACATATTGTGGAATTTTCAAAAATAAAACATGAGTAAATAAATGAATTCATGGAATATGGAATCTTTATGCCTAATAATGTGATCATACATAAACATAATTGTTTCAATGAGACGTCCAATATGAGTCTTGATTGATGAATCCATATTTATGGTTTTAAGGATATGTAAACTCTTCTTGGAAAACATAGATGATATAATAGTTTAATATGATCAAAATTAAAATAATTATTTAATAAAATTTAAAATTTGATTAATGTAAATTCCATGAAATCCTAATAAAATAAACCTTATCTACTGTGATCATATAATCGTGGCCTTTCTCTTATAGAATGTTTTGGGGACGATTCCTTTGTCATTGGGGAAAATCATATGAATATTCACCCATATCTATACATTGGATATAATTTACATTGTCAATTTATTTCAATTAAATTAAATCATATGCCTCATGGCCTTTCTCTCCACACTTGTACTAAATACCAACCCAAGTAGGCATGTCATATTATTTTTCATTCAATATTTATTAAAATATTGAAATTCAACTCTTCCCTTGTTAAATATTGTTGTATACCCTTCTCCATAGTGAATATAATAACTCTTATTGACTATAATTTCTTCTAAGACATAATACTCATATAATTATCTAACTTTCTTGATAAAACATGATATTATGTCCTCATTTTATTAGAATGTTTTGGAAATATCTTTCCTTTGAAGGATATTCTTATTCCCATTATATAAAATATCATTCTCTAACATTGGATAATATATGTAGTGTAAATACTTCCACTCTAACATTGTAATGTTGGCTTTATAATTTAAAATATTTTCATCTTCCTTTTTCCTTATCCTTTGTAATTATTTCTTCGTATCTACTCATTGTTCAGAAGTAACGTATTTTGGTAATAAATGGTCATTAAAATCCCTCCATTCCATGATCATTATTTCCTCCTCCTACTTGGTGTATTGAATCACTGGTCGAAAAATATCAAAACCACATATGTGATGATAAACATCCATTAAAACCATATCAATTTCATTATATCATAAAATGAGAGATATATTCTCCAAATAAATAATCTATTCCTCCGCAAAAATTGGATTTTTAGTCCCATTAAATGATAATGGTTAGTGATTAATGAAGTGGTATAACATTATTACAAGAATATTTTGACCATTATTTTTATCCATAAGGGAAATGACATTAATAATAATAGGGTCCAACTTCACGTATATATTTAAAATTTGATCAGTTTCAAATACAGGTTCACCTTCCACATCAAGATATTATATAGTAAAATAATCCCAATATAGATTTTGTGAATTATTTTGGATCCCAATACTACTATTAATAACCAGTGATAATCAATAAAATATAATATATTAGTTCATAAAATTATGAAAAATAATAAACAATCCCAATACATGTGAAAAATGTAAAATATATTTAATAATTTATGCATATAAAATATCATCCTCAAACTCACATTTTCATTGATAATTTTTTCAAATCATATTAATATTATAAAATACATCATAATGGTTTGTATATAAAATGTGAGTTATCAAGAAAATGAATCCTTTAAATATTTAAATGGGTGCGATGTTATCCCTATTTTCATGAACTATGTGATGATCAAGTCAAATACCAATCGTCTATTTTCATAGTTATTATCCCTTTAAATATCTATTCCTGAACCACATCCTCTTGTAGCTTCCATATGTAGACATTATTCCTATAAAACCCACTTTATATCATCTATATTAACTTATTATGATGTTCTTATATATTTACTCTTAAATTAATTTATATTTATATGTTCCCTAATATATTGTTCCACTAATTTAGTTCTCATGGTTTATACTAAAACTACTATGACACCATATTTAATGACCCGAACCATAGTAACCTAGGAATGGTGGTTACATTATTACATTGGCAATATATACAATAAATAACATATGAAATTATCGATTAATTTATTAGTATTAAAAAACTATATACATAGTTGGAATTTAGAGTGCCTTTGAAAACATAAAACACAAAATTGAAATTTATTTGAGAATCCCACTATTAAATAATAATTTCACTACATATCAGTTAAAATCAATATCCTGGAAACCTTGGGAAAAGAATCATTATAAAAAGGTGAGCTAATGTGCTATGTATGGAAACAAAGACAAAATAGAAGAAACCATTTTTGAATATGTAATTATCAATTTGAATAGTTAAATAAATGAAAACAAATTTCATTCCATCAATATCATAATCATGAAGAATAATATGGAATGAACACATGTTTTTAAAATAAACCAATATAAATAAACACATATGATTGAAAAATAACAATTCATATCAAAACTAATAAAATAATCACATTGAAATCAATAATTAATCTCATAATTAGGGATGGAATAATTTATAAATCATAAACAAATCATAATGTTCTATTTCTAATAAATCTTATATAAATGGGTAGGGTTCTGCCAAATATCTGAGATAGTCATTATCATGAGACCTAGCAATGTATTATGGGGCTTAGAGGGCCCCTACCACAACATAATATGTCTAATATATTATTCAAAAGAACATGGTGAAATAAAAACTATGTAAAAATTCGTATTAAAATAATAGAATATGAAATGTTAATAAATTCATCGATCAATGATCATAATCCAAAAATATCAAGATTACATTAGAGAATTTTATCAAAATTATTCATCCATACTGGATGTATTCATAAATGACCCAGATAAATAATATTTATAATATAATTTTAACATATCCCCAATGGAAAGTATGTAAAAATATTTATTATTATTGAGGAATAGAAAAACATAATAATATACATATATCATTATTGGGGAAAACACACCATATCACATTGAAAATATATAGTAAAAGCGAACTTATTGGATAAAAATTATGTAAAAAATAAAATTTGAAAATAAAATATTAAAATATATAAAAAATATTCATATCAATTATCTATGGAATTTCTTTTCATACTGTAAAAGTAAAAAAACATGCCATTCAAACTATTGTGAAAAGTTAAAAACATCCTCATTCATAAAAATAAAATATGATTACTTTCAAACCATATTTTAAAAATAAAAATACATAAATAATAAGTAAATAAATTTATTGGATAACTATAATAACAATCATATAAATTGTTTTTTAAAATACTAATATGAATAAAAAAATGAGTTTCTGAACATAGAGTGAAATAATACCACCTTTTAGTGAAAAGATTTTATCAATAATTTTAATCTAAAAAAAGAGGGAAATCATAATATTTTAGGAAAATATCATTCATAGAAACTATATAATAATATATATAGGAGAGTATTTAATATCTATTTGGATGGGAGAGCAAGGGGTATTCACTACGAGGAAGGTAATTGTGCGTGTGATGATTACACTGTCTATGATAAGGAAAACATGGTCTAAAAAGTATCTGATATTCTTGGGAATAAAAATTTGTTCTCTATTTTGTTCTACAAAATCATTTTACTTTTGATCTTTTCAATCCACTGTAATATTCTTCCCTAAGAAAAAACATTGCAGATGTTATTAGATCTATGTCGAATGTGGCTTTCTCTGACGTTGGAGTTTCCTCTCTTGGGAAAGTCATCAAGGAAGGTAAAATTTCCCACATCTCAGAAAATCAAGAGGTTATTGATGAGAGTATAAAAATATATAAATTATCAATTATATCCCATGTTGTGACCCGCAAAGAGTGAGCGAATGTAGTGATTTAAGGAATTGTTTGAACGAAACACCATGGATTGGGGTTTTGGTGACTGGAGAATGACTACAATGGGGAAGGTCTATTTTCACATTATATTTCCCTTTCATGGTCATAAGATAAGGTTTTGGAACTATGGGTATATATCTTTGAATCATTGAATCTTAATAATCCATGAACGGGATCATAGTTTTGATATTTTCAGTGTTAATAAAACTCATACTCCAGTCCAGATTCACATATTAATATATAGTTGGGTGTGATATCCCCTAAATATTCCATGGGATATTTCATACTTAGTTGGAAATATAATAATAATTGATAAAAAAACATAAAATCCAAGATATATCCACATTTCAACAGTTCTTTTTGAAGTTGATATGGCCAATACTCTGGTGGAGGAGCCTGTTCTTACCAAAAGAGATTACATATTTAACATTAATATTGTTTATGAATGAATGGCACAATTTTTTGGTGCTTGTATTCTATTTGGTTATCTCTCATCCGAATGTAATAGGTCTAATGTATGTGAAAAATGTAATTTAAAAGGTCATGATGAATCATCATGTAGAAGGGTTATGGAAAATGGGAAAGAGAAAACTCCCATATTGACTTATGGTGCAGGTCCCAGGTTGGTTTTAACTATTGATCAACCTATCAAGGTACCCAGTCAAGCTCTATAGTTTGTTGGAAACTCTAGTGGGGAGACTACTAGACTTCACCTTTATTTTTCTGTGATTATTGATATTATTGACTTGGATATGTCTAATAAAGACATTCTTCTTCAGAATTCATTCAATCGTATTATGGAGGTTGACATGCAAAACATATTCAATGATCATAGACATATATATATCAAAGGCTGAGTGATAATGACTTTATCCAGGAGTGTGACACCAGGGCAGTCCCAGTGCACTATGTTCTTGTGCGGTGATCAAAATATTTTGTGATTGATCTGGTTAATAACCAGAAATTACCTAGTAATGATCATGTTCCTTATCAAACTATGAGGGATAGTTCTGTACCAATCAATGATGATCTGCAGTGATCTTTTAAGAACACCAGTTTCCTAATTCGGGACACTCGTGCCTCAGAATAGGCCGATGGAAAACAATAGGAGAACTTGGACCTCTATGGCCCATTTGAGGATGATGTTGATCAAAGGATAATGTTGTCATCTATCCTAGATTCTTATGTGGATTGCTCTGATTCTAGGAAAGTGTTTGTAATACCTGCTATTGTATCTATATCTGAGCAGGTCCCCACTAAAAAAGAGGATTCATTTATGCAAGTAAATCCTGCAAAATCATCAAGAAGGAAGATGACAGGATCCATAACCTCAAGCATTGATCATTAACCCAATAAATTTACCCTCCTTAGTGAGGGGTCTGGAGATGAAGATGGTTAGGGAAGTACCCTTGGAATTCCACCTGATACCAGTGAAAATGACGATGGATCTATTGGTGGGAAGAGTGACAAGGGTGTGACAAAAGGGAGAGGTAAGAAGAAAAATTTCCAACCATCAAGGAATGAAGGGACACAAACAAGGTCCAGAACATAATCGAACAAATGAAGATCCATTTTATGAATTTTCAGGGTCTTTCAAGGTCTCCCATGGTCATGACTCAGAGACAATTTATCATGGTCAATAAACCTTTGCTTATTAGTCTTGACAAAACGAAGATGAAATAAGACAAACCAAGCTCTTTTAAATGAGACCATTGTTGTTATTTCTTTGTCTCAAAAAATAAAATTGTTAATGATCTGGAGAGTCTATGGGTTTTATAACATTACATAATTATCATTCACTCCTACAAAATAAGTCATCAAGACATTTTGGTTGAGATAGGAATATAGTGGATGATGATTTCCATGACCTTTGCCTATGCATCCAACTCTTATATCAAAATGATGGATCATTGGGACAGTGTTAAAAGATTTTTGATAAGAAACCACACACTTAGATTATACTGGGTGATTTTAAGACTGTTCTACGACATAAGGAAAACTAAATAACTCATTTTAATAACGTAATATCTTCTAAATTTTCATATTTCCATGACAAGTGTAATATGGTTGAGGTCCCAATTGTGGGTGAAGATTATACATTCCATAGATACACACTCAATGGAATTCATGAAAGAAAACAAGATGGATTATTTTTTTCATATTGATGATTGGAATGATTTCATTGATGTATCAACATTAATGCTTCCAAAATGTCACTTTGACCACAATCCCATTGTTGTGGATATCTTCACTAATAAATTGGGGTCATCCCGACTACCATTTATGTTCAATAATTCTTGTCATGTTATTCTTGGTTGCAGGGAGGTTGTTATATAATCATGGGATATGGAAGATATTGGAAGTCCAATCCAAGTCTTGGCCACAATGTGTAAAATTTTTGAAAAACTAATTTGTGATTGGGAAATGACCTCTTTCTCCATTCTTGATAAAGTCATCAAGGAGGATGAAGTGTTTCTGGAGCACTAACAAAGTAATAATCCTAACTAAAATTATCCTTCAAATGATGAGATTAAGGCCTTGTCTAGGCAGGATGATTTGTTGAGCATCAAAGAAGGGCTGGTCCGGAAGCGATATAATACAAGGTTACTACAAGAAGTTGATGAAAACAACATATTTTTTGACTAACTATATTGGTAAAGGTGGATTTAAAGGGAGAAAACTACCCTCTACATTGATGGTTCATAATAAAATTCAAAAAATGAAATCCCTAATGAAATATTTGAATACATTGAAAGATTATACTCAAAATAGGGGGAATTTGGAACCCACTAGATGTTGGATAACATCAATTGGGTTGTTGGAAGTTACTAGAACACTTTCTTAATAGATGTTCTAGATTAAAAGAAGCTAAACAGTGCCCTTTTCTCACTCAATATTGATAGTGTGGCTAGTCCTAATGGTTTCACAAATAAATTCTTTATGTTCTTCTGAGAAATTTTGAGGGTTGATTTTCATGATGCTATGAGAGAGTTCTTTAATCATTCTTTATTTTCCTACGGAATCAATTCCAATTTTATTTCTCTCATTCCAAAAAAAATGAGAATGGAGTGGTTGTTAAGGACTTAAGGCCTATTTCTATTGAAAAAAACATCCTAAAAAACTATTAGTAATGTAATTGACATTATGTTTGGATCTATTATTGGAGGGATTATATCATCAGACTAGTTTGGGTTCATCCCTAGAAGGAGCATTCAGAACTGCCTCTTCACTGCCTTAGAGTGAATTAACACTATGAAAAAAAATCTAGGTGTGGGAACTTCGCTTTGAAGCATGATATCTCAAAATCTTTTGATACAATTAAATGGAGGTAAATTTTTTATATTCTTAGAGTGTATGGGTTTTTTGGTGAATCTATCAAATTAATCATCACCATATTCAAAAGTGTGAGAATATCTATATTGATTAATGTCCCCCTCATAGGTTTCGGCTAGAGTTCTAGAGGTTTAAGGAATGGTGATCCACTTTTTAGGATCCTCTTTACATTTCCTGATGATTACCTGTGTAGTGGTATTAATGATCTTGTGCAGACTAGTATTTAAAGAATAATTAGGGTTTTGAGGGATCTATTTACCCCCTCATAACTCTTCTATACTTATGAAATTCTCTTCTTTGAGATGAAAACTAGGAAAACAATCTATCACCTACATAGGATATTTTCATTTTGAGAATAGGTCTCTAGACATATTGAAAGTTGGAGAAAGTCTTTTATGGTGTTTAATAATGGAATAATTTCCTTAAAAAATAATAAGGTGGGTAAAATTCTTGGAGTGAAATGGGGAACACTCCCCTCACCTATCATGTAGTGCCTCTATTTGGGGGAATGGTCAAAAGGTGTTACCTAGAAAACATTATATCCAGAATTATCAATCTGATGGAAACATGGAAGTGGAAGACCATGTCCCAGGATGGAATAATTTTCCTTGTTAATTTAGTTACAATCTCCATGTTTAATTTTGCCTTCTCTCTTTACAAATGTCCTAATTCCATCATTAAGGAAGTTTAGGCCATGATAATAAACTTCGTGTGGATTAGATCAATGAGAGAAAGGAATCTTCAAACTGTGGCTTGGATGGATTGTATAAAACCATTTTATATAGTAATATTGAGTATCAAGGATATGGGTCTTTTCAATGAGGCCCTTGTCAGTATATTTACTTAGAATCTATTAATATCAAATAAAAAATCCTTGGAATTCCTCTCCAGTAGACTCACTTCCAAAATCCAGATTGATCACTCATCGAATTTTCTATTTTCAATATGGAAATCCATTAAATCAAATTATAAAGAGATCATTAAGGACTCAAAATTGGTTTTTTTAGGAAATATACCTTGAATTTTTGGAACACACCATGGGTGAATAATCCCATTAGTGACGTCTTCACTGCTCGTGGTCACATTAAGCATTTTTCTAATAAAGAGGCTTTTCTAGATGAAAATGTGTAGGTATATTTTCTTCCTTCTATCATGATGTAATTAAAAAGGTATGTCTTTGTTGATTTTAACATGTTATGGTGGATTCCCGACCACGTTGCACTCTTCTTTTCTAAGGGATTCTATTGGAACAATTATAATGAAGGAAATGGTGTCCCTTTATGGATGAATAATTTTAGGCAATGCATCATTACAACAACCAACATGATTCTCTTTTGGAGAATCTGGATATGTAAGGTGCCACTGTAAGGGAAACTGCAATGATTTGGATTTCATCTTGTACATGTATGCTTACTTTGATTGTCCTCATATGAAATATTTGATCATTTCACTTCCTTCACTCTCACGTGCCAACTATTGATGCACATTCAAGCAGGGTTCGATGTAAAGATTATAACGACCCATACTTTACATACATTGTTAATAATTCAAAATTGAAGCATAATTATTACAACATATAACAAAACCACGAAAGGACCGTATAGGTATAGTGTCTTTAGAAACTGTGAAACATAAACAACTGGTTCATAAAGCGTCTACACTGTCTCCCATTTATTTCATCATATCTATAGTCCCTTTTGGCATATATTACTTAATAACCTTCTTCCTGACCTGGGGAAAGAAAACATACAAAAGGGTGAGCTCAAATGCTCAGTAAGGGTAAACAAAAGAAAAATCAATCACATCATATACATAAGCACATAACTTTTGGAAATCTTAACCTACAAAAGAGATCATAATTTCATAACATGGGATAAATCATGGCAGTGAAATGTAATAACAATAATCATAACTTGAAACATGAAACTTTGTGGCATACACACATAATCATAGAGAATCATTTCTTGTTAGTCAAGACTCATTGCCAAGACTATCTTAGTGGACAAAGTCCCTTTCTGAACCGAGTCACCCTCGTTTCAGTCCTGTTTCACTGAACCGGTATAACCTACTATTCCAGCCATGTCTATCTCATGAGATATAAAATATTTACCCAATGCATTGGAGGGAGATATAGGTCCCACCCATCTCATAATGATACAATTCTTATTGTGCCACAAAATCATAAATCATACATCATTGCATAACCCATGTAATACAAATGGGAATCTTAAACATCATGACATCATAAAACAATTCATATAAGATAAAGGAATTCATAAAAATAATTCTGTCACAAAATAATCAAATCAATTTAATAATAGGGATAAAAATAGAACCCTTTATTATCTTAGATGGAAAACACTTGAACTCCATTCTTGAGGAAAATATCTTTTGTTCTTTAGAAACACTTTTCCTCTCATAACATGTCATACAATTAAAAACTAAAAGAAGTTGATTAAAAATAAACTTGAAAACTTGTAAAGTAAGATTCTTGTAAATAATGTTTTAAAAGTCCATTCATGCCGTATAAGTTAAAAAAACATTCTTTGTACTTTTGTCGGAAAAGTCAAAAAGTACCTCGTACGAAAAAAGACAAAAGATTCCTTTGAAATCTTTTACTAAAAACTCACCGAAGGGTAAAATTGGATTTAAAAAATTGTAGGTGAATGGAAATAATATTACATATTGAGGAAACATGGATGTGGATGATAAAATACACCCCAGTAAATACCAAAGTATAAACAATCTCGGATAAAAATGAGATTGTGATATTTCCCTTACCTTAGGTCCGATTTGATTTGTGCGTGTTCAAAGTTCCTGTATAATGGTTCAAATAATGTTATTGACTTATTCCAGAATCATACATATTGATATCATATATGGTCATATTCTTAGCTTCTTATTAGTAATATTTCATTGTTACTTGTTACTCGTGTCTTTTTTGCCTTTTGTTCTTATGCGTGTTTTGCCAAATAAATTCTTATTCTTCTTTTAAGGTTATAGATACATTATATCTAGAATGGTATTAGTGTAACATATATCATATTTATTCATTCAATTCATTTATATAATTACTATGTAATGATGATCATGTAGAACGAGTCGCATCACATCGTGGAGACGGTATTCCGTACGTACGCGCGAGCGATGATATTGTTCCCATGATCGTGGAATTGTTTTTAAGTGTATTTGTACTATTTTAGTGTCAATATCACACTATAATAATCATATATAGTTACTCATTACACCATTATACCCATCCTTGTAAGGTGATGGTGGAAAATAGATTACACCACGGCGGGGAGAGGGTATTCCGTACGTACGCACGCGCGGTGATTTAATTTTTCCGTAGGATGGATAGAAGGTGAATTAGGGTTGTTTCATATTTATAATAACATATCAGTATGTAAGTAATACTGATGTTATTACTTTATCATGAAACAGCTAAAGAAGAAGAAGTTGAAGAAGAAAGAAATTGAAAAGATCGGTAATGGATATTACCTCTTCTTTGAAACGCCTCTTTGAATCCTCCACTTAGGGAACTAAGATTGGTCTTTGAAGAAGACCAGGACCTCTAGGATTATTCTAGGGAAGTGGAGAAGGGATTTTGGCAGGGTTTGGCCGAGCTTGAGTGCTCAAATTGGTGTGAGGAGGAGGGGGAGGAGGTGCCCTTTTATAAGAGAGGAGAGGGGCCCTTAGGAATATCTCAAAATATTATTTTATATTAAAGTCAAAATCGGTTTATAATGGTTCCAAAGGGTCTTATTTCGGAGCTAAAGTGGGGATGGGTCGAAATCCTATCATCCAATAGGATTTAGAGAAGTTGAGGTTATTATTTTAACCTTATCAATTAGATTTAACTCTATGTTAAATAATTTAACTTTTACCGCGTCTTTTTGTTTTCTTACAATATATGGTGAATACACTTACTATAACATGCCAAACGAACCCCAAGTTGTTTATTATTAATATATATATCCTTAACTAAGTCATTTGGCTGAACCATAGATTTTTAGGAATAAAATAACAATTAATAATATAATATTTGATTTAAAAACTATTTTGTGTCAATTTTGACACTATTTGATATATGATTTTTGTGAAAGTCATAATAGAATTATATGTTCGAACCAAGTTGATTAAATCAACACTAATATATCATAGTAACCTAGAAAATTAGTGGAATTCATAAAAAGTCTCAAATGACATTTATTTGGGCATTTATAACATCAATTATGTTAACATTTCCTTAAAAGGGTAATTACTGCATCATCGTTGTGTCATAAATAAATTAATTTATATAAAGTCTAAAAATTATAAATAAAATATAATTATGTAGGAAATATTTTTATCTTTCTAATGAATATTTATAATTGAATTTATCTTATGTATAACCCCATATTAAAAATGTTTTAGTTATTAAACATTGATTTTAACTATTTTAACTATTCATTAAATAAAACAATATTAAATGTCATAATCTAATCCAAGTGGACCTAAATGGTCATATTATATTCATAAGGTTTTTTTTGGTCGAATTAAACTTATCCAATAGAATTAGGACATGTGTTAGGGTAATATTAATATCATATTTACCCTTAGTTACCCTATTTACTATTAACCACGGTAAAAAAAGTAAAAAGTTACTATTCACCAAGAAATTATTTTTATCTCATTGAACCACATTTTACTTACTGATATCAACCGTGTCTGTCGGATTTTTGAAATTCCATTCACAAAAGCGGTAAAATTAAGTTTTATGCAAAATTCAGTTTTTAACCTACCACTTAGTGGTTTCACTATTCATCAAAAATTGAAAGTTTTCAGAAAAATACCAAAATTTCACCCTAGGATAATTTCAGTATCCAAAAATGAGGTCCATTTTGAAAGATAAAATTTTAAAAAGTGGTTATTACTATTCATAACGGCTAGTTTTAATAATATTTTAATATCATATCGTTGTTTAGTGAAACTCGGTATTGCGTACGACGCAAGCTATCGAGGAAGGTCGCGATTTCGTGTAAAGCAAGCCAAGCAAGTGTTGTGTAGAAAAAGATTCCTTTGATGATTTATATAACATAAAAGTCTCGGGTGTTACATTCTACCCCCCTTAAAATGAATTTCGCCCTCGAAATTCGTCACTTTGTAACAAACAGATGAGGATACCTCTCCCTCATCATATCCTCAAGTTCCCATGTATCTTCTTCTAATTGGTGGTTCCTCCATAAAACTTTCACCAAGCGAGTGGTCTTGTTTCGTAAGACTTTTTCACTACGATCTAGAATCTCTATCGGTTGTTCTTCATAAGAAAGATCTTGCTCCAGCGGTACAACTTCTGAGCTGAGTACATGTGAAGGATCAGGTATGTACTTTCTCAGGAGAGATACATGGAACACATCGTGAACTTGAGAGAGATTAGGTGGAAGCGCCAATCGGTAAGCTACCTTTCCAACACGATCCAGTATTTCGAAAGGGTCGACATATCTAGGGCTCAACTTCCCCTTATTTCCAAATCTCATAACCCTCTTCCAGGGAGATATTCGTAAGAACACTTTATCACCCACTTCATACTCTAGGTCTTTTCTTCGGTTGTCGGCATAACTTTTCTGTCGACTCTGAGCTGCTCTTATGTGTTGTTGAATAGATCTGACCTTTTCTGCCATTTCATCAACGAGATAAGGTCCTAATAGCTTTCTTTCCCCAACTTCATCCCAGCAAGTTGGAGTCCTGCATTTCTTTCCATAGAGAGCTTCATAAGGAGCCATCTGAATACTGGAGTGAAAGCTATTATTATAAGAAAATTCCACCAAAGGTAGGTGTTGATCCCAACCTCCTTTGAAATCCATAGAGCAAGCTCTCAACATATCTTCTAGGGTTTGAATTGTTCTTTCAGACTGACCGTCTGTCTGAGGATGATAAGCAGTGCTGAAACTCAACTCTGTATCCAGAGTATGCTGAAGACATCGCCAGAACTTCGAGGTAAATCTCGGATCCCGATCAGATATAATAGAAAGTGGTACTCCATGAAATCTTAACACTTCTTTTACATATATCCTGACAAGCTGATCCAGAGAGAAATCCTCTCTAATAGCAATGAAGTGTGCAGAATTTGTAAGACGATCAACTATGACCCAGATAGCATTATTGCCTTTGGATGTTTTAGGAAGTCCTGTGACAAAGTCCATAGTGATATTTTCCCATTTCCATTCGGGTATGGATAATGGTTGTAACATCCCCTTAGACTTCTGTCTCTCAGCTTTAACTTGTTGACAAACCAAGCATCGAGAGACATATTCAGCAACATCTCTTTTCATGCCATCCCACCAGAAGTACTCTTTCAGGTCCCTATACATCTTCGTGCTTCCAGGATGAATAGAGAATGAAGAACTATGAGCCTCATCCAGCAGCTCCTTCTTTAATTCGGGGATGGGAGGAACACAAACCCGATTCCTGAACTTTATTATCCCATCACAATCAAGGTTGAACTCAGGATCATTTTTCACCTTCTTTTGTAACTTTACGTCTTCTTTCTGTGCCTCTTTGATCTTCACATGTATAGATGGTTGAACATTCAATTGAGAAATATAAGATTTTTCCCCTTCCATTATAATTCCAAGATCCATCCTTTTTAAATCCATAAATATTGGATCTTTTGTGATCCTCATCATGGATAAACTAGCATGGTCTTTTCGACTTAATGCATCTGCCACCTTGTTTGCTTTCGCACGGTGGTAATGGATTGAGCAGTCGTAATCCTTAATCAGCTCCAACCATCTTCTTTGACGCATATTCAGCTCCTTTTGTGTGAAAATATACTTTAAACTTTTATGATCAGTTTAAATATCACACCTTTCACCATAAAGGTAATGCCTCCAAATCTTTAATGCAAAGATTACCGCAGCTAACTCCAAATCATGTGTTGGGTAATTTTGCTCATGGATTTTCAAATGTCGTGAGGCATAAGCTATCACCATATCATTTTGCATAAGAACACACCCTAATCCCTTCTTGGATGCATCACTATAGATCACAAACCTTTCTCCACTACAAAGATGTGTGAGCACAGGTGCACTGGATAACCTTCTTTTCAACTCCTTGAAATTCTCTTCACATTCTTCCGTCCAGAAAAACTTAACTCCTTTCTAAGTCAACTTGGTGAGTGGATTAGATAATCGTGAAAAATATTTCACAAAACGTCGATAATATCCAGCCAAACCAAGAAAACTTCGGATCTCAGTTACTGTTGTTGGTCTCGACCATCTTTCGATAACCTATATTTTTGCTGGATCCATAGATATCCCCTCTTTTGAGATTATGTGACCCAAAAATGCAACTTTTTGAAGCCAAAATTCACACTTGGTAAATTTGGCATAAAGCTTCTCCTTTCTCAGGGTCTTCAATATAATTCTCAAGTGATCTTCATGTTCTTCCTTGTTCTTTGAATAGACAAGAATATCGTCTACAAAGACTACCACAAATTGATCAAGATAGTCTCTAAAGACTCTATTCATTATATCCATGAAGATAGCAAGGGCATTAGTAAGACCAAATGGCATCACTATAAATTCATAGTTTCCATACATTGTACGGAAAGTAGTCTTTGGTATATCCTCCCTTTTGACCCTTAATTGATGATACCCTGAACGAAGATCAATCTTGGAAAAGTATTGAGCTCCGCGTAGTTTGTCAAATAGGTCATCAATGTGCGGGAGAGGATATTTTTTCTTGATAGTGATCTTGTTAAGTTCTTGATAATCAATGTAGAGTCTCATTGATCCATCTTTCTTCTTAACAAATAGAACAGGTGCTCCCCAAGGTGACGCACTAGGGCATATGAATCCCTTATCAAGATTCACTTGGAGTTGCTTCTTCAATTCATGCAACTCAATTGGGGCCATTCTATAAGGTGTCTTTGAAATAGGCAAAGCACCTGGTACGAGTTCTATTGAAAACTCAACTTCACGATTTGGTGGAAGACCCGGTAATTCCTCCGGAAAGACATAATCAAACTCCCGTACGATGGGAATATTCTTAATCGCGAGTTTCTCACCAACCATTTGAGATAAATAACCTTCATTTAGTGGAATCAATACCCATAAAATGGAAGAAATTTCCACTGGAAGGTTATGTTCATCCTTGCATTGATAGATGATCATAGATTGATCTGGAATATGAAATGTGACTTCCCTTCTTTGGAAATTGATATAAGCTCCATATAAAGAAAGCCAATCCATGACAAGAATCACTTCAAATTCCAAAATAGGAAGGATCACAAGATTTGCAGGAAGCACTTTCCCACAAACTTTGATCGGAGAAGAATTATAAACTTTTGATGCGACTGTTGTGCCATTAGGTGTTGTCACAGCTAACTCAACATATAATTGTTGAGTTAATACGGTGATACCCTTAGAAAATTCTTCAGAAATAAAAGAGTGGGTGGATCCAGAATCAAATAAAACATTTGCTACTTTAGAGTGGATGGTAAGTGTAGCTTTCACCACATCATTATCGTACTCCACATCGCTGATAGAAATTGCATGTGACTTTCCTTTGTCTTTAGCCTTAAGTGTTTGTTGACGTCGACCATCATCATCAACCCTTGGATTAGGGCATTTATTGGCATAATGCCCCATCTCCTTACACATGAATCATTGAAGTGTAGTAGGTTCATTTTGTGTATCCCTTCCTTTTTTTGCATCATTAGACATCTTCTTCCCATCATCACGGCATTCAAATGCCCGATGACCTTCTTTTCCACATTTGAATCATTTACTTGTCCCTTTAGGACAACTCCCTCCATTTTTCTTTCCACACTTTGAGCATAAGGGAAAGCTCATCTTCTTTTTAGTGTGCTCTTTAGATTTTCCTTTGAATTCCATTTTCCTCTTCTTATCAAACCCATATGACTAATGGGTTACTCCAATCTCCATCTCGACTTTGAGAGCACATCGAAAGATTTCCTCGTAGCTATTGAAGTCCCTTATGGCTAACGCCCTTCGAAGACTTGGTTTTAAGCCACTAAAGAATCGATAGATCTTACACTCAGGTTGGATAATAATACCAGAAGCGTACCTCGCAAGTCTTGTAAAATTTGCTTCATAGGTACCAACAGATTCATCACCCCTTTGCTTCAGTTCAAGAAACTCTTTCTCCATCTTTTTTTGGAGAATACGAGGGACGTACTAATTGAAATATAAGTTCTTGAACTCGTCCCATTCCATGGACTCAATTTCATCCCTTTGCCTCGTATTCTTAATAAGATTCCCCCATTGATCAGCATCTCCTTCTAAACGATACACTGCTAGGATGACTTTATAATGTTCACAACATTGAAGAACTGAAAATATCTTTTCAGTGGTACTAATCCATTGTTCAGCAACTAATAGATCAGTAGACCCGCTGAAAGAAGGTGGACGCTGCCTCATGAAGGATTC
The DNA here is from genome assembly GCA_963277665.1 of Viscum album. Classification (NCBI taxonomy): domain Eukaryota; kingdom Viridiplantae; phylum Streptophyta; class Magnoliopsida; order Santalales; family Viscaceae; genus Viscum; species Viscum album. Next base: position 1,074,904,324 of record OY728145.1, on the reverse strand, counting down.
AACAGAATTTTGCTCCTTCCTTTGCTCGTTTGGAAGTCCTGCATGATTCATAGCTTGAGAAAGTTGTGTGAGCATGGCTACAAGATTTTTAATTCCAGCTCCCATATTGTTTGGTTGCTCAGGGGGACAATCATTGCATTGCCCATCACATTCCCCATTAACACGGTTCCTTCGGGTTCCAGCCATTGACTAAAACCAAGAAGAATAGTGTGAGCAACACTAATTATAATAGGAAAAACACATAATTCAAGAATAAAATTTTCACGCTTAAGGTCTTATCCTAGGTTATTCATGGCCATTTCTAAAACACTAAGATTGTGTTCTATGCTTAGACTTATCCTTAGGGTTCTTACTAAGGCTTTCACATCCTAGTTTCCAAAGGTTGACTATACCTTTCCTCTGATACCAACTATAACGACCCATACTTTACATACATTGTTAATAATTCAAAATTGAAGCATACTTATTACAACATATAACAAAACCACGAAAGGACCGTAGTGGTATAGTGTCTTTAGAAACTGGGAAACATAAACAACTGGTTCATAAAGCGTCTACACTGTCTCCCATTTATTTCATCATATCTATAGTCCCTTTTGGCATATCTTACTTAATAACCTTCTTCCTGGCCTGGGGAAAGAAAACATACAAAAGGGTGAGCTCAAGTGCTCAGTAAGGGTAAACAAAAGAAAAATCAATCACATCATATACATAAGCACATAACTTTTGGAAATCTTAACCTACAAAAGAGATCATAATTTCATAACATGGGATAAATAATGGAAGTGAAATGTAATCACAATAATCATAACATAAAACATGAAGCTTTGTGGCATACACACATAATCATAGAGAATCATTTCTTGTTAGTCAAGACTCATTGCCAAGACTATCTTAGTGGACAAAGTCCCTTTCTGAACCGAGTCACCCTCGTTTCAGTCCTGTTTCACTGAACCGGTATAACCTACCATTCCAGCCATGTTTATCTCATGAGATATAAAATCTTTACCCAATGCATTGGAGGGAGATATAGGTCCCACCCATCTCATAATGATACCATTCTTATGTGTGCCACAAAATCAAAAATCATACATCATTGCATAACCCATGTAATACAAATGGGAATCTTAAACATCATGACATCATAAAACAATTCATATAAGATAAAGGAATTCATAAAAATAATTCCATCACAACATAATGAAATCAATTTAATAATAGGGATAAAAACAGAACCCTTTATTATCTTAGATGGAAAACACTTGAACTCCATTCTTGAGGAAAATATCCTTTGTTCTTCAGAAACACTTTTCCTTTCATAACATTTCATACAATTAAAGGCTAAAAAAAGTTGATTAAAAATAAATTTGAAAACTTGTAAAGGAATATTCATGGAAATAATGTTTTAAAAATCCATTCATGCCATATAAGTTAAAAAAACATTCTTTGTACTTTTGTCAGAAAATTCAAAAAGTACCTCGTACGAAAAACGACAAAAGATTCCTTTGAAATATTTTACTAAAAACTCAACGAAGGGTAAAATTGGATTTAAACAATTGTAGGTGAATGGAAATAATATTATATATTGAGGAAACATGGATGTGGATGATAAAATACACCCCAGTAAATACCAAAGTATAAACAATCTCGGATAAAAATGAGATTGGGATATTTCCCTTACCTTAGGTCTGATTTGCTTTGTGCGTGTTCGAAGTTCCTGTATAATGGTTTAAATAATGTTATTGACTTATTCCAGAATCATACATATTGATATCATATATGGTCATATTCTTAGCTTCTTATTAGTAATATTTCAATGTTACTTGTTACTCGGGTCTTTATTGCCTTTTGTTCTTATGCGTGTTTTGCCGAATAAATTCTTATTCTTCTTTTAAGGTTATAGATACCTTATATCCAGAATGGTATTAGTGTAAAATATATCATATTTATTCATTCAATTCATTTATATAATTACTATGTAATGATGATCATGTAGAACGAGTCGCATCACATCGTGGAGACGGTATTCCGTACGTACGCACGAGCGATGATATTGTTCCCATGATCGTGGAATTGTTTTTAAGTGTATTTATACTATTTAAGTATCAATATGACTTTATAATAATCATATACAGTTACTCATTACATCATTATACCCATCCTAGTAAGGTGATGGTGGAAAATAGATTACACCACGGCGTGGAGACGGTATTCCGTACGTACACACGCGCGGTGATTTCATTTTTCCGTAGGATGGATAGAAGGTGAATTAGGGTTGTTTCATATTTATAATAACATATCAGTATGTAAGTAATACTGATATTATTAATTTATCATGAAACAAATAAAGAAGAAGAAGTTGAAGAAGAAAGAAATTGAAAAGATCGGTAGTGGATATTACCTCTTCTTTGAAACGCCTCTTTGAATCCGCCACTTAGGGAACTAAGATTGGTCTTTGAAGAAGACCAGGACCTCTAGGATTATTCTAGGGAAGTGGAGAAGGGATTTTGGTAGGTTTTGGACGATCTTGAGTGCTCAAATTAGTTTGAGGAGGAGGAGGAGGAGGTGCCCTTTTATAAGGGAGGAGAGGGGCACCTTAGGAATATCTCAAAATATTATTTTATATTAAAGTCAAAATCGGTTTATAATGGTTCCAAAGGGTCTTATTTCGGATCTAAAGTTGGGATGGGTCAAAATACTATCAACCAATAGGATTTAGACAAGTTTAGGTTATTATTGTAACCTTATCAATTAGATTTAACTCTAAGTTAAATAATTTAACTTTTACCGTGTCTTTTTGTTTTCTTACAATATATGGTTAATACACATACTATAACATGCCAAACGAACCCCAAGTTGTTTATTATTAATATATATATCCTTATCTAAGTCATTTGGCCGAACCTTAGATTTTTTGGAATAAAATAACAATTAATAACATAATATTTGATTTAAAAACTATTTTGTGTCAATTTTGACACTATTTGATATATGATTTTTGTGAAAGTCATAATAGAATTATATGTTCGAACCAAGTTAATTAAATCAACACTAATATATCATAGTAACCTATAAAATTAGTGGAATTCATAAAAAGTCTCAAATTACATTTGTTTGGGCATTTATAACATCAATTATGTTAACATTTTCTTAAAAGGGTAATTACTGCATCATCGTTGTGTCATAAATAAATTAATTTATTTAAAGTCTAAAAATTATAAATAAAATATCATTATGTAGGAAATATTTTTATATTTCTAATGAATATTTATAATCGAATTTATCTTATGTATAACCCCATATTAAAAATGTTTTAGTTATTAAACCTTGATTTTAACTATTTTAACTATTCATTAAATAAAATAATATTAAATGTCATAATCTAATCCAAGTGGACCTAAATGGTCATATTATATTCATAAGGTTGTTTTGGGTCGAATTACACTTATCCAGTAGAATTAGGACATGTTTTAGGGTAATAGTAATATCATATTTACCCTTAGTTACCCTATTTACTATTAACCGCGGTAAAAAAAGTAAAACGTTACTATTCACCAAAAAATTATTTTTATCTCATTGAACTACATTTTACTTACTGATATCAACCGTGTCTGTCGGATTTTCGAAATTCCATTCACAAAAGCGGTAAAATTATGTTTTATGCAAAATTCAGTTTTTAACCTACCACTTAGTGGTTTCACTATTCATCAAAAATTGAAAGTTTTCAGAAAAATACCAAAATTTCACCCTAGGCTAATTTTGGTATCCAAAAATGAAGTCCATTTTGAAAGATAAAATTTCAAAAAGTGGTTATTACTATTCATAATGGCTTGTTTTAATAATATTTTAATAGCATATCGTTGTTTAGTGAAACTCGGTATTGCGTACGACGCAAGCTATCAAGGAAGGTCGCGATGTCGTGTAAAGCAAGGCAAGCATGTGTTGTGTAGAAAAAGATTCCTTTGATGATTTATATAACATAAAAGTCTCGGGTGTTACAAAGATGATGATAAAAAACCTTGAAGACATACTACTGGATTTGTGTGATCTAAAATGCAGTAAGAATATTCATGAACTGATGTATATAGAAGCCACTACCCTCATTGCCTTTATTTGGAGACCACAAAATGCTGTTACTTTTCATAATCAAAGTATGTCGCTGCATGCTGGCATCACATCTATCTATAGGGAGGTTTTTGCTGCCTCTAGGGTCCAAATAGGTACCATGAACAATTATCTCCCAAATATAGTTACTCTAAAAACATTTGGTGTTTCCAGAAGGATCATGAAACCTTTGGTGCTAAAGTATATTAAATGAATACCTTTAATTTTGGCTTTTTTAAAATTAATGTGTATGGTGCGGCATCGGGTCCACCAGGTCCATCGGGCTGTGGTAGAGTCCTCCGTACGCATCGAGGCTTTGTGAAAGGATGATGCAATCATTATATTGGAATTGGTTCTACTATTGTGGATGAATTATGGGAAAATATTATGTTCGTCAAATATGTAGTCCAACACAACTGGAGATGTTATTTGGTGAAATCTGATTTCACCACTATTGTGCATATTTTAATGACTCGATCCCGAGCTGTCCCATAGTGAGTGCTCCAATTTTGGATTGAATGTATTTATCTCACTGAGAAAATTGAAATGTATGCCACCCATGTATATAGGGAATCCAACCAGGTGGAATATGCTCTATAGAAAAGGGAAATTTTTGAAACTAGCTTGATGTGGTCCTTCACCACACCTGAAATTTGTTCTACTTTGGTTGAATCTAACATGTGAAAAATCTCTCATTATTGTTTGTGTAAACTCATTTTTAATGCTAATTTACATTTATTTGATATATTTTTTTTGGAATGGGATTTTCCCAGCTCCAAAACATTGTTCTTATATAGGTTTTATTGTAAAAATATCAAATAATTCCCCAACAAGAGACATAAATATAAACAATCCTAAATTATAATTTGAATGTGAAAGACACACTTAACTAATGTTTAATTTCCTTTAAACATGTTTGTACCACTTTTATAATAAATATTCATTGATTATAATTATATTCCAGTAGAATACAAATATATATCATACCATATATGATTTACATATAAATTTTTATAAATCATTTATCAATAATTGCAAATTAATGTAACTATTTCTGGGTGATAATTGCTTTTATTTTCATATATATATATTAAAATTCATGTTTCAGTCCATTGAATTTGACCCAGGATGGCTATTAGATTACAGATCCTTTAATCTAATAGTATAGGAGTTTCCCTTTTTTAATTTTTGTGAGTGGCACACTTCTATTATTTTCAATGGTTTTCAATAATACGATGTCACTGTCATTAATATAAGTCTACAAAATAGATTATTCATGATTATTTGATGATATAAGTTCTAATGATGAACATTATATATGAAATAAACTAGTTTTAGGTCTTTTTAAATCCTTATGCCTTTTAGGTTAACTCCTTATAAATCATTTTTGTCCTTAATAGTTGTATTTAGTATTAATTTATTAAACTATTATTTAAAAGAAATAATTATGTTTTTCATTTTAGATATTACAAAATATTATTATTATAAATATGAAATAAATTTTTTAAAATTCGTTTCATTTATTTTTTGGTATTAAATTTAAAAATAAACAAACTATCGTGACGAAAATATAGTATACCAAAGAAATTTTCTCTTAAGAATAGATAGTATTTGTACCAAAAATCATTATGAAATTTATTATAACGAAATAAATTGGACTAAAAATAATATATTTAAACAAATTATATTTTTTAAACATTTAGAAACAAAATGGGTCTTTATCAAATTATGATACAATAACTCATTTTTTTAAAATGACTATATTGGACATTCCGTTGAAAGTTTAATGAATTATAAAAATTATCAAACAATAAACCTAGAATAATTTAAAATTATAAATTCCATGTACTATGAATATTTTTTAAAATAAAATTTTAAAATAATTGAAAATTAGTAATTTTGAAATAATAGGAAAAATTGGGATAAATCCATATTTCAGAAAACAATATCAGTTTTTCCAAAAAAATATTTAACATTCAAGTATTTCATTTCTGTAATTATATTATAATTGTTTAATTTATTTATACGTGGGTAAAAGATATATGTTTCATAACTAAGTTATTTTTATCCATACATACTAATATAAAATTGAGCTTACTACGATATACTATATTATGGTTCATTTAAACTTGGGGTTTCATGTTCCAAAAGAATTAAAGGATATTCAATTTTTTTCAAAATAAATATATTATAATGTATATGGATATTATAGGTTTTAGATCTAAAATATTTCCATAATTTTATCAGAATAATTTCTATACTCTAACACTATAATATAATAAGGAAAAATAGTTGTTTTGAGTTCATCTAGCATAGAAATCCACCGATAAGATAGAAGACATAACCTGACTATGACTTCAGATCATTTAAGTATATCTATAATTTAGATTTATTCCATTAAATGATCTATAACTCCTTTTATCCCCTATAAACTGGAAAAAAATCTTTATTACTCTATTGATACAGTGTGATAACCTTAACAACAATCCAATTTGATTCACCGTGACCTAGCTGGTATCTTCCAAAAATTATCAAGGATAAAAAATATCTATCCTTGTAAATATTATTCTATATGTGGTTCATACTATAGATGTTATGTGTGTGATTCTAAAAATACTCTCCCTCCAACTCTTATTCTACCAGAAGACATTTATTTATTAGATATATAACTTGTTACATAAGAAATAATCCCCTCTTGGATTTTTACATACTCGATATCTGTATTATATCGCAAATATATATATATTGACTATGTAACATAAGACTATTTGATCTTACAAGGATAATCATGAATCCTATAATGTAGGATGAGTCACATAAATCTTATAAGGAAAATAATTTATAAAAATCACCGCTTAACAAACTACAAGAATGATATATCATTTCCATTATGTAAAATATCCTAAACATATACTATAAATAATTAATTTAAAACCACTAAAACACAAATAAACAAAGGGATCATATTTATTATTTATGTAACCAAATTAAATAGTTCTTTCATAAAACTGAATGATGCATGATATGGATGATTTTATGAATCATATATTATATACCACAAAACATTTCTACCATATTGGAATATTCTATTTTCATATATCCTTTGGTTTATGTTATATAGACATCTTCTATATTATTCAAATTAGGTAAAATATTCATATAATCCATAAGTTAAATCACTTTATCATAGTAATATTCAATATTAATCTAAATTCTCTTGTATTTCAACATGTAAATTGGTGAAGAAGTTTCTTCAAAAACTGTACATTAACATTTCACAATCCCCTTAGGAATAGTCCATTCCTTATATCTATGAAAAATTACATTCATACTCATTTTTTATAGTATAACAAACCATGATTTTTTTAAAAAAATTACAGAATTTTTCAAGAAATACATAAACAGACACCCAATGACCATAATTGTTCAATTAATTTGGAATCATGGAACACAAAATTATAGTCTGGTGATAGATATTTAGTGTTTCCTAAAATGATCTTACCATTTAGTATTCATAACTAAAACCATTATTTTTAATCTTGGTAAAATAAATATAAAAAATTGAGAACATAGATGCTCGGTAAGGCTAATGAAGGGAAATATGTAAGAATGAAAATAAGGGTATAATAACATGATAATAAAATTATAAGATAATATCCTATATATCAAAGATCATAGACATGATTAATGACATAAATATTGTTAGTTCATAAGAAATGGATCATTAGGGAGTCAAAGAACAAAATCCATGAGAATATAGCAGTGGCATTAGATATGAAATTTGATGTAGATACATAAGCATGTCATATCATTCCCAATAAGTCAACACATATTTCGAAAATTAAAAATGTCACTTCATGGGAATTACACCTATTAGTTTGGACACACCGCCATCCCTGGTCGCAGCCCTTTCCATGTAATGGATCGGGTTTCCTTGTCTTCCTATAGTGGATCAGGTTTGCCTAACATCCATAGTGGATAAAGCTTGTTGAATTAGTCCATAATTATCTCATGAGACAAAACTTTTACCAAATGTATTACTGGGAGATATCAGTCCCACCCATTCCATAATTGGATACATGCATGTGTGTGCCAGAGGATCAAAAATCATGAATTATATCAAAACCCACGAAATGAAATGGGTTTCATAAACCCCATTCAATAAAAAATAACCCATGGAAAAGAAATGGGTTTAATAAGTATCATTCCATCATAAAAATAAAAAATTAAAAGAAATAATAAGAATGGTATCATTTGGTCACATCCCCTATAAAACATAAGTAATATAAACTAATGTTCTATTATATACAAATGATATTGGAAGATCACTTGAAATAATTCTTGATAAAAATATCCTTTCAATTTGGAAAAATGGATATTAAATCATAAAACATTTTGAAAACCAATTTAATTGAAAATAACCATTTTAATTTTTTCAAAAAATAATTGAAAAATATTTTAAACATATTGGAAATCATATTTCCTTAAAAATAATAAAAAGATCATTTAAAAAATTTATAACTATTTAGAAAATATTTTTTTGAAGGAACACAATTTTATGAACGAAGGGAGAATAAAATTACATGAAAACTATCATATCTTGAAAATAAGGATATTCATGATACTACATGTAAAAGGGATATATATACATATCATAAAATAATATAGGTTCATAATGATACATATGTCTCAAATAATGAAAACTAAGAAACAAATCTTACCAATGTTGTAACATTTCAACTCTAAACCCCATGAATGAGATATCATAAAATGGATATTTAAATACCCATAAATATAATGATAATAATCATAAAATATATTCATTTTCAGTATATACACCAAAAAAATATGTTGTGAATATGTCATAATTCTCATAGAAATAAAAGTGAGACTAAAATCCCCTCACCACTTTGTAATCAGTCAAATCATATTCCTCAAGAAAGAAAAAAATATGGTTTTGTAAATACCATAATATTTATGATAATATATATAAATTTCATTCATGTTTATTATATATTCCACTTATAACAAATAGATGGTGAATGGATTGTATCCCCTGGAAAATAAATGTTATATTGAAATCCATTATTTTGTCTGTATCTCTTGAATCCTAAAATCCATGAAAGAATAAAATCAATTGAGACATGAAATATAATTAAATTCTTGAAATTCATGTTTAATAATATCATTGGTTAGTATATAAACCACATATAATAGATGAGTTTTGAATATGGAATGCCTCTCACAAATATAAAATGTGATATGAAATTACCTTACCATTAGTCTTCACTCTCTTTATACACATTCAATACTCCCATATAATAAATATACATTGATTATACATAGAACATAGAAAAACAATTCATGTATATAATATCATATATGGTTTACTAACGACTTTATATTACCCTCTTATTAACAATTCAAAGCTTATGTTATGTTTCAAGTAATAAACACTTTGTTTCTCATACATGTTTTAATTTCGTATTCATGGAACTAATACTTTGACAGGGACATAATTTTCTCCATAATTATAAACATGATATAAATATCATATAGATTTATTATATATGTATTTATGGTTGTATATACAACATATAAAAATAATATTAAATACACATTTAATGGAAATGATATGTAGTACATACACATGAACGTTGCTTCCATTTTATTTCATTTTGAATGAAAGTAAGTAAATGAACTATATGTATATTCATATATATAATATTATTAATGTATCATTATTATGTCGTATTTATCATATATGTTCCCTAAATCCATCCTTAATAAATTCTATGTAATGTTTGAATGAATCAAATAGCTTTGAGGAGGAGGTAGTCCCCACGTCCACAAACGATGTTATCATATTTACAAAAAATATAAATAATGAAGGAATGTTTTATATAATAAATATATAAGAATAAATAAATCATAAATATCATATATATATATAATATAAAAATTTATAAAATTTATTTTTTTCTAAAACTATACTACAATTGAATGAACTTACATGGAGGCCATAGAGTAACAACAAATTGGGTTTTTATTTTAACTCATCTAATATATAGAGATACGTGACATTGAATATCATAATGTGGGACTATTATAAATTTTTTCCTAAACATAGATTATTTCATCATTTTACACTATATATAATATTTTGTGCATTTAATCTATGAAATTAACCAAATCTCAATAAAAAATTCATATGAAATATATTTATATTAAATATGTCATTGTTGTTAATTTATTTATTCGACATGATTATTAATAACATTCCAATAATAATTAAACAATTACCATACCGTGGAAATGAATAAATAAAATAATGCATTATATTAATTATCATTATAATGGTAGGATTATCTAGAGAATGATAAAATACCTAATGAATATAATTTACTAAATTATGGAACTATAAATTGTTTGAATGAGATATAAGTTCCTAGTCTAGAATTTCTTGCGTCAATAATATTTGGGAATCATTATTCACAAGTTGTTGTGTTAACATGATACTGAAATATTTTTGGATAACACATTCAATTTCTCTGACTATTCAAAATTCTAGATTACTTATCATGATACACAAAATTTTAAATATGAATATCCTTCCCATGAAAATACTTTTTTCCTAACTATTTCTTATTTATTTTTAGGTATTCGGCATATTAATATCAGGAAGACATGTTTTATGATTTTTAATATCTTTTTAAGCCAGGTCATATAGTTTTTGGTTCCATAATAATACTATTATGAGGTTATGATTTCAATTACACTATATTATTAATTTACATTTTCTCATGATCATTAATTATGATATTCATCATGTATTCCTACATGTTAAAATATTTTCCATTAATGAGTTTCTCAGCTTGCAAGATTCGTATATTTCAAATCACCTATTCATGAAGATAATTATATCATATTAATTTTTTTGAAAATGAAAAATATGAACATGATTGTGGGGAAAATTTAACATGTATAAGAAATTAATATGTGTATATAACTAATCTCCAAGTAAGTAATCATTTTAGTGTTTGGTTTGTTCCATTGTTTGTGAGAGGTGTTATTTTTATTATGAAATTAATTTATTTTTTATAATTTTTATCAAGGAAAACTATAATGATTCTCATGAGTTATTTATAAAATTAAAACATATTAATATGATTAAAATTATCAAATTAAAATATTGTAATTTTATATTTTTTTTCAAATATAGATTCCATGATTTTTCAAAAATATTTCCTCAGTAGTTTTGTTATGATATCCGAGTTAGGGTATTTAATAGAGGATGCTGGTGGATGAATATTAATATTTATATAAAATTTTTAAATATGAGTTTAATAATCCCTTTAAAAAATTTATCTCTAAAATTAATGAGATACTTTTTATTATATCACATTTCGGATTGTTGAATTATTGGTTTTCTTTACTCAAAAACAATTATTTAAAATATAAATTTTTATATTAAATGATTGAGAGGATATGAATTATTCAATATTTCCATCTCACAAGAAGTTTTTGGTTTTTTGAATAAAAACTTTAACATACAATTGTTGGATTTTGTGTAGTTTTTTGTCAAATATTAGTAAAATGAATGATTATTTTTAAGAATTATGTTATGTTTAACATTTTTTCAGACCAATAAATATTTATTATATCTATAAATAGTTATACATCAAAGTATCTATGATTATTTTATTACAAAATCAAAATATAGATAGTTTATAGATTCTCTGTGATCAAATTATTACATAATCGATGTACAGATGAAAACATTTTCACTATAAAAAATGTTTCTTATGAAATAAAGGCAACGACTTTTCAAATTCCATAAGTCGATTCTTTAAAATTGATATATTAGCTAATTATTTTATTTTATAGTGATCCATGAATTTTATATTTAGTATCATTATTTATCTAAAATATGAACACTGATAAATGATTGTTTTTTAAATGGAATTTTTGATTGAGATAAAATGATTTTTGGTAGAATATTTTGAGGTAATTTTACTAAGATTAATAAATTTATTATTTAAACACATATGTAGAATTAAAATAATAAAAAAAATTAATTTAATCAGTGAAATATATCACATGAAATTTTAATATGGAATAAATTTCATTATCCAGAGTGATATAGGATCACTATCCAAATGAAGAGCGATGATTCTTAAATGAATTGAGTAATATGTAATCAGAATAGGTGATTTTATCTAAATCATGGTTTCAAAATTAATTTTCTTATCAATATACCATTATGATTTTTATATGAAAAAAGGATAACAAATTAAGATCATAAAAAATTAATTGCTTTATTTTTTGTTTGTGGAATCATTAAAGGATGTAAAGTCTGTGGAATTATTTAGAAGAAAAAACAATAAATGATTTATATTGTAAAAAAATTAGATAAAGTGTAATGAATTAGAATGATTCATTTATGAGTGACATTTTAGACATAATTTTGAAGAAAATTTATTGTATAGATATACGTAAGGAACACTCCAATTTAAAAAAACAATAAAGAATTTATGTGGTTAATAAATAACTGTAAAGAATGTAGTAATTTAAAATTATACCATAATGAACATAAAAAATATATAATATTTTATTAAGAAAAAACTAACAATTAAAATTTTATGATGTAATTTATACTTTCATCAGTATAGAATATAATCATTTTGTGTTAAACAATAGTTATTTGCAAACCTCATCATATGTTCATCTTGAATTTGATATTATTAATAGATATTGTGGATTTAATTGGAGAATATTATCCATGTAGATATGATGAAAATAAAACCATATTTCATTTTGAAAATAAAGGATAAATTCATGTCATTAAACATGAATGAAATTTATCATGATCCATGAAAATTGTAGAAGTCAACATAAATGATTTATGGTATGAATGTTACAATTCCTTAAGAACTATTGAATTAAAAGTGAACCTATAAGGGATTGACATTGAAAGAAATCATAGTCCCTCAAAACTGTTTTTTTAATTTTTTCATGAATAACAAATTCTTATTGTATGATCATGAGAATAACCCTTAGTGATGACCTACGAAATATTTCTGGGGCTTGTCTAAATTTTGGGATTTGTTTCTAATTGATCTGAAACTTATAATAAAATTTATATAATGTTCCCACAAATATGGTAAATGTTTCATATTAATTGAATGAAAATTAAAAAAAATCTAAAATCACCCCAACCCTCTTAGGGTGACATAAATTCAAAAAATTATTGTTATGTCATGATATTCCTTGATATCATTAAATTTTAATAGTTTGTATTTCAAGTAAATTTGGTGATTGTGATGTGGTTTTCTAAGATACTATTAACAAGACCGATATAAAAATTGAGAATATTCATTAACCCATGATTTCTTATAATCTGATTTTATATTATTAATTAATCAATCCTCTTTAATAATTTTCATTTCAATTAGCTTCCATCAAAACACAATAAATCATAAGGGATAGTTTTATTTTTCATTAGCATTTTTAGTGGATCTTAATTGCTTTTAATCACATGATAAAACCTTAAATCCTATTATTATATTTCAAATATATTATTTTATTACTTCCTATTAATTTATATAATAGTTTAAATTGTAGTGTATATTGACTTTTCACTGTAGATTTTGGTTGATAGGGTGATAGGGATACTATGTGTGATATGTTTTTTGGGAGGTTAGTGTAAATTCATTGTAACATCTCGAATTTCTCCGTAAGGTATTCTTTTCTCACATTTCAGTTTATGTCTTTATTTTTTCTAATTAAGTGTTTTACCTTGTCCTTAAGATTTCTCAAGGATGTTCCATGGGAATGGGTCACAAAAAAGATGAAAAAGTAGTTTTCTGGGAATGTCATATGGTTTGCGCCTAGTTAGACCTAACCATGAAGACAGCCTAGTTAAGCCATGCAGAAGAAGGATTTTTGGACAATATCCTCCACACAGTTTACACATGGTTTGTAAAACCATGTTGTTAAACAATGTGAGGTGGCTATTTTTTGGACATTAGCATTCGCACGGTTAGAAAAACCATGCACATAAACCGTGTGGCCTAGAATATTTTAAAAAAATTACAAAAAATACCTTACAGGATCTTTATACCCAACTCGGTATTTTTTCCATTCTTTTTCTTTTAGACCATAGTAATGAACCAAAGTCTCAAAGAGCTTCCAAAGATCAATCTCCCTCATCTTTGGGACATTAGGAGTGCCATTGGTTATGGATTGGAGATCTGGGTAAGGTGAGATCCCTCCTTATTTCTTTTTCTTATTTAGGGTTGGTATCTTTCTCTTCTCTCCATACGAACCTCTAAAACCATTATTTTCTAGTGAGATCTAGGTTAATGCTTCTAGGGTGTGTTGAATAGGGATCTAAGGCCTTGATTAAGGACTCTTTAACCAATAGATTCAAGGTAGGTGGTCTATAAGTTGTATCCCTTGGGTTTCAAGAGTATTTTTGCATGTAGGGTTTTGTTCTTAATTTTGGAGTATTATGTTCTTGGTTCCCTTTGATATTTTTGGATATAGTGGGTGTCCAACATTTTAATTGAACCATTCATGATCCCCATGGGATGCATGGGGGATGGAAAAATTATATTAGGGCCACGCATGGGGTGTTTCGTTATTCCTTGGGCTTAGAGTACATCTTAGTAAGTGTAAGGCCATTGTGTGAGAACATAGATCCCATGATGAATATGTGAATATGGTTAAAGGATGTCAAATTAGAGTTTTAATAATAAAATTAGGTTAGGTAATGGGCTAATATGTTGTTTGGTTGAAATGAAAAAGGTATAAATGGATTAATGGAAAAATTCTAGGGGATTAGCTTTATACTTGAATATGCTTAGCACTATAGGCATGTGAAATGGGAAATGAGGATAAAGGGTTAAGTAATATAAATGATGATTGTGTTAATAGATTGACGAAAAATGATAATTTCCCATTTATTGATATTATTGTGATGTTGTAAATGTTGTTGGCTATGCTTGTTGTGATATGGTTGATTATGGTGAATGATAAATAAAAATGTTCACATGGCTTGGTAAAGTGGGTATTGAATTTAGGTTCTACACCCACATGTAGATTCAGACTGAGGTTCTAGATTCACCCCTAAATGCATGGGTTGGGGAAGGAGACTAATTTTGATTCCCCTAATGGTTGAATTCCACCTGGAATGAGGCTTCAAGGTGAGGATTATAAGGTTGTTATAATGTGCTACCTAGTGAGATAGGGATTGATTTTATTCCCATATTATTGAGTACATTAAACATGTCTAATCCATTGAACACATGATAAAGTTGATTATACCATGAAATTTCTAGGTATTGAACATGGATTCAATGGTAGTAAAATTTGAAGGAGCATAGTTTAGAATGTCCTATTGAACTGTTTACCTTGATTTAACATTAATTATCATTTGAACGCACTGTCTAGATTTGGGGTTTATTTTTTTGACACCATTAGTGGTGGCCTACTAAATTATACTCACAACTTACATAGGACACCATTCAGTACCCGAGCATATTTCGTGCTTGTAGGTCAGGACAAGGGCCCTATGCTAGGGAGTTGAGTTGGACATGTGGAATGTATGGGTGAGGTTCCATACATAGAGTCTAGACCATTTTGGGGATTCTACTATTTTCCTTTCTTTTGATTTTGTTGACTTGGAACTATAGCATGGCCTGAAATATTTACTGTTGTATATTATTGTACCAAATTTTTGGGAATGGGTCATTTATTCATGTTACTGATTGTTTTCGATTGTTTCGGTTTTTTAAAGTATTATTTGTTGCGTATTACTCTATTAATGAGGGTATAGTCTTCCCACATTACCTATTAGACCCTCACTACTAGTCGTAAACCTATGGTGTATGGGGAGGCATGTTTGAGGTCATGTGGTGACCCGGATTGGGGCACTAGATTAGTGGATCCTAGGTCGGGGATGTTACAAATTTGAATCAAATGGGTTATTTTCTATTTCATACTATTTGTGGATTGTATAAAGGAGTTTAGGAAAGTGTCGAGCATTGCTAATGAACTCATTCTTGGGAGTAGTAATCCCATTTATGGGGGAAAACCCAAGTCACCCTTGGATAGGATTGTTGTTCTTATAGTGTTATGTTATATTTGATGTTATTTCACCATCAGGTGATGCACTTGTTGTGTGATTTGACAGTTTTAGGACATTTCAATCATGGTGGTAAAGGTAAGAGGGTGTGACTTCCTGAATCATTCTAGGAACTTATATAGGTAAGTGACATGCATCGTTGTGGGCACATTCATAGTATGGGTGTATGGGATATAAAGTATAGTATGTATTTTTTCCCTAAAAAATAAATGAAATCATGACTACTAAGATAATAAGAATGTTTAAAATGGGAAGTGAAAATGTCATGTAGTAAGTAGAAAATGTTGGTTGGTAAATAGGTAAAATCATATTAACCTATTGAAAGAATAAAATGGGATATTTAAATGGATTATAATTGGGTAAAAGATGAGGCTTGTAACCTTTTGAATCAGATTCCCATGTTAACCATGTCCTTAAGAGAGACGACTAAGGGTAGTGATCCAGTTATGAGTGTCCTTGTTTGGGTAGTTAATGAAAACCCTTTTGTTGACAAGTGATGAGCATACATATATCTATTCCTTTCTCATACAAGTGTTATAGTTTTATTCTAAAGCTCATTTATGGCATTATAGAGAAAATCCACATCAAAGACGTGTGTCATTGGGAGACATGAGGATGTTGTTGAGAACACTCCTACAGTTGTGGAGAAAGAGAACATGGTGATCTAAGGTGATAGGGAAGTGATGTTCTAGGATAAATTTTATCATTTTATGAAAATGATGGTATGAGAACCAGGGCGGGTTACACTGAGTATGTTGGAGATAACCAAGGAGTTTCAGCTACAACACCCTCTAACCTTTACCGAAGTGGGTGGTCCAGAAGCAGTAGAGTTCTAGATAGAGTTCATACCCACTATTCTTGACCATCTAGAGACTCATATGGAGAAGTAAGCTAGGTTAGCATCCTATATGCTGAGGGGTCAGGAAAAGCATTGGTGGGACATCATGGTTCAAATGGAGCAGGCTAAAGGAATGATATGGAAGAATTGTTAGGAGAAGTTACATGTGAACTTATATCAAGAAACATTGAGGTAGGAGAAGGCTTCGGATTTTATAATGACAAAACAAGGGACAAAGTTGTTATTGGACTATTCCAGTCATTTCACAGAAATGATATTCTTCGTTCTGGAATTTATAGGAGATGAGGAAATCACAGTGAAACTCTTCCAAGATGGGCTAAGACATGAAATCATATCTTGGGTGAGTATCTTTCATCTTAAGAGGTGTGTTGTAGTGGTAGGTCATGCCCTTATCTCAGAGGGGAACCTGAATGGATCATCAGGTAGTGAACTTATGGTTCCAACTGGGTGAGTAAGTGGAGCAACATCTAATATTAGAAAGCACTACTTTGGAATCTCTCAGTAGGGTGGAAGCACACAGAGCAGCCCGAAAACGGGGTTAGTTTCTCTGGGTGGTGACCAGGTCTTCTATTATTAGTGTGAAAAGCTGGGGCATAAGGGTGACCAGTGTCCCCACCCAATGGTTAACTAATGAGAATGCGGTAGGTTAGTCCACGTGTAGAGTTTTGGTATGAACCTGCGACAGTCAGGGAATGATGGAGGTGATATGCAGATGCCAAGTGTGGGTAGGGGGTCAATTACCCTATATCAAGAAGGCAGTTTATGCTTCACATGTCATAATGGTAGAGGTAGTTGATGTTGAACTTTGGGAAGAGATCATCCTTACCAATAGAGTAGTGCAGTGTAGGGAACTCAGGCTAGTGCCCAGGATAAAGGGGCTGGTCATCTCCATGCAGTCTAGGATACACTTGATGGTGGTGAGGAAGGACCATATACTGTTCAAGGTACGATTCTTGTAGCTTACAAACATTCTAGTGATTTATTTGATAAATGCGTTACACATTCCTTTATTTCTTCTAAGTTTGTAGTTGTGCTGGGAATAACCATATAGATTTCATGTGTGGTAATGTCGCTTGATACTTCTCTTGGGGTACGAGTTTAGGACATCTCATAGTGTAGGGGTTGTGCTTTGGAGATTGGTGGGTATCATTTTCTGTGGGATCTTTTTGTCATAGAGATGTCAGTTTTTGACATAATCTTGGGAATGGATTGTTTGGTGTTATATCATGCTCATATCGACTGTTACCAACATCAGGTATTGTTCAGATATCTCAATATAAGTACTTATGTCCTTCATGGTGTGTGGGATACTCGAGTGGGCCATGCAGGGCTGCTACGCTAGCAGTTGGTGGAACTCATATCCCACACGACATTTCTTATGTTAGATGAAGGGGAGAAAGGATAGCTAGTCTTACCATTTGTTTTGGACCAATTTTAGTCTGTGTTTCCTAAGGACTATTCAGGGTTACCACCCAAGAGATATGTTGAATTTATGATCGAATTGTTTCCATGGGTGGAGCTAGTTTCCATTCCCCCTATCAAAAGGCGCCAGTAGAGCTCCAAGAACTGAAGGTTTAGTTAGAGTATTTATAGTGTAAGGGGTTTATACATCCTAGTAAATCACCATGTGGATCTCCAATGTTGTTTATTTAATAAGGATAAAGGATCACTAAGGATATGTGTCGATTATAAGAATCTGAACCAGATGATAGTTAAGAACCGATAACATCTTCCAAAAATCAATGACTTGTATGATCAACTCAAGGGTGCCTCAATGTTTTCCAAGAGTATTTTGAGATTGAAATACCATCATTTGAGGGTGAGACATTCTAACATACCATAGATAGCTTTTTGAAGTAGGTACGAGTTGTATGAATTTTTGGTGATGCCATTTCGGTTGACCAACGCACCGAAGGTGTTCATGGACTTGATGAACTACATATTCAACCCATATCTGAATCAGTTTGTAGTTGTCTTAGTTGATTAAATCTTGGTGTACTCCAAATCTCATGAAGTTCATTCCAAAAATCTTTACATCATCTTTAGTACACTATGAAAGCATAGTATTTGCACCAAGCTATCAAAATGTTAGTTCTGGATTGATGAGGAGCACTTTCTAGAATGCAACAGGTTTGAGTAAGGTATGTTAATTGATCCAGAAAAGGTGAATGTTGTGGTGTCTTGGGAGCATCCCAATAACATATATGGTATTCAAAGTTTTATGGGTTTAACCGGTTATTAACAATGGTTTATTATATATTTCTCTCATTTGAAAACACCGCTCACAGACCTAATAATGAAAGGGGTTATGTTTTATTTATAGAGTCTTATGAGAGTACTTTTTGGAGCTGAATAAGCAGTAGACTACCGAACTGATTTTGATCTTACCCAAACTAGATATGAGGTACACCTTATTCTATGATGCTTCTAGTGTTAGACATTGAAAACTGTTGATTCAATATGATTGGGTTATAGATTATGGGTTGATAAATTTGAGTCCGCATGAAAGGAATTATCCTACTCATGACCTGGAGCTAGTTTATGTGGTACATTCTTTAAAGTGATGGATGAAATACTTGATGGGAGATCCCTTTATGGAGTTTACCAACCATAAAAGTATCAAATACATCATCTCTAATGAGGATTTGAATCTTTTACAACAATAGTGGTTTGAGTACCTACAGTATTTTGATTTTGAGTTGGTGTACAGACTAGGGAAATTGAATAGTGTTTCTGATGATCTGAGCTAGAAGACACAAAATTAGGTAGTTCAGGAATCCACATTAGAGTGGATGATGATGGTCTTGTTTTCTAAGAATAATTTGGAGGTACATGATGGAAATGTATAGGTGACCATTGAATTTATAGCCCTTGATTCCTCACTTTTGCGTTGATATAAATAGACTTAGCTGGTAAAACTGGTGTGTTTAGATGTGAAGGAAAGTTTTAGAGGTGAGGATTCACCTTCTGGTTGGACTTTCGGTGCTGATGGAGTTGCTTATGTTCGTGGTTATGTTGTGGTTCCGGATGATCTATGGGAGGATTTTATTCATGAGATTCAAGCGTCAAAGGGGCAGTGTGTTGGGGCTTGATTAATATGCACCGTGATCTTTTTAGGCAGTTTTGGTGGATAGGAATGAAGAAAGAAGTTGTGAGTTTTTTTTTTTGGAATGATGTCTTACCTGTCAGCAAGTGAATGTTGAACATCAGCTTCAAGATGGTTTGTTGAATTCATTTCCCATTCCAAAGTGGTAGTGGAATAATGTCATGATGGACTTAGTAGTGTGTATTCCGAGGACGCCTCATAAAATTGATGCAATTTGGGTGTGGTAGATCGGA
Organism: Viscum album; assembly: GCA_963277665.1. Classification (NCBI taxonomy): domain Eukaryota; kingdom Viridiplantae; phylum Streptophyta; class Magnoliopsida; order Santalales; family Viscaceae; genus Viscum; species Viscum album. The sequence continues at coordinate 1,074,883,874 of OY728145.1, read as the reverse complement.
TAAAAAGGTGGGTCATTTCTTTCTGATGCAGGATACCTATATAGTCGACCAGTTGAGGGAGATGTATGTTGAAAAATAGTACGGTGGAATGGTGCATCGAGTACCATTGTGTCATATCATGATCCATGTTTCACCTCATGATTCTGGAGGGGACTACAAAAGGGACTTCATACCCAAGTGTTATTGAGTACGGATTACCACCTACAAACTAACAGGAAATTAGAGAATATAATTCAAGTATTATAATTCATGATCAGAGCATGTGTTCTAGATTTTTGTCGTTTGTGGGAAAATCACCTGTCGCGTGTGGAATTTTCTTACTACAATAAATTTTAGGCTATAGTTCAGATGGAACCTTTTGAGGAAATTTATGGGAGACTGTGTAGATGTCTTTAGTGTTGGTTAAAGGCCAAAGAGTCTAATCTATTTGGACCAAGTGTTGTAAATGAGACTTTGTAGAAGGTTCCTTTAAGTCAAAAGTGTATGAAAATAGCTTAGAGTATGTAGAATTCATATTATGATCAGCATATTAGAACTCTTGAGTTCATGGTGGGTTATGTTGTGTTTCTTTGGGTGTCTCCATTGTTGGATCACCATCGAAATTTGGAATTAGGGCAAGTTATAAGCTAGATATGTGGGGCTATTTGAGATTCTGGAGAGGGTCAAACCCATGGCATACCATTTGGCTCTTCCATAATGGTACTGTGGGATACATGATATTTTTGATATTTCAAAACTCTAACAGTATCACCCTAATTCATCTAATGTGTTAAATGCTGAGGATGTCGAGCTTGAGGTTGATTCATCCTTTGAGGAGCACTCAGTTTGTATTAGGGATCATAGTGAGAATGTTTTTTGAAAAAAGGTTGTTCCCTTAGTTCATGATCTATGGAAGCCTGAAAATGGGAATGTGGGAACATGGAAGTGGGAATCTGATATGCGGACCCTATGGGCTGATCAATTTACTTCGTAAACTCATTGATTCTCAGGAATAGTGGCTTGGAGATGAGCCGTTACATAGTGGGGATGTTATAAGATCCCAGATTTCTCCGTAAGGTATGTTTTTCTCACCTTTCAGTTTAAGTCCATTATTTTGTTTAATTTAGTATTTTCCCATATCCTTATGAAGGCTGAGGGGTGTTTTGGGGGTTTGGGACACAAAAAAGGGGGAATGAGTTTTCTGGGAAATCCGCATGGTCGACGCACGATTAGAACAAACCGTGCGGAGATCCCAGCTAAACTGTGCATAAGAAGTATTTTCAGACAGTAGGCTCCGCATGGTTTAATAACGATTTGGAAAACTGTGCTGGTAAATTGCATGAGGGGGATATTCGTTTGGACAGTATCTTCCTCACATTTTGAGCACATTTTGACAAACTATGTAGGTAAACCGCATGGTTGATAAATATTGATTTTTTTTAAAAAATTCCATTATGTGATCTTTACACCAAACTCAGTATTTCCTCCTTTCTTCCTCCATTAGACACAAAGAACAAACCAATGCTCCTAAGATCTTCCATGGATCGATATCCCTCATCTTAGTGTCGTTTGGTGAAATGTTTCTTGTTGATTGGAGATATGGGTAAGGCAAAATACCCCATTGATTCTTTTCTTGTTTAGCATTGGTATCTTCCTCTTCTCTCCATCTCAGGCTCTAAAAAATTTCTTTTCTAGTGAGATCTAGGTTGAGGCTTCAAGGGTGTGTCAAATCATTATCTAAGGCCTTGATTAAGGGTGTGTTCACCAACAGATTCAAGGTAGGTGGTCTATATGTTGTATCTATTGGGTTTCAAGGGGATTTTTGCATGTAGGGTTATGTTCTTAATTATCCATTATTGTGTACATGGTTCCCTTTAATTTATTTGGATATTGTGTGTGTAAATGGTTAATTTAACTCCTCGTGATCCCCGTAGGATGCATGGGGGTTGGCCAAATGAGGTTAGGGACACCCATGGGGTGTGCCGATATTCCCAGTACATAGAGTTTAACTGAGTAAGTGTAAGGCCATTATGCGAGAACATAGTGCCCATGACGAATATGTTGATATTATTGAAGGATGTGATGTTGGAATTTTAATAATACACTTAGGATGGGTAATGGAATAAGAGGTTGTTTGTTTGGAATGAAAAAGGGTTTAATGGATTAATGGAAAAAATGATAGGGGATTAGCTTTATACTTGAATCTAATTAGAGAGATAGGCTTGGGATATGGGAAATGGGGATAAAGGGTTAAGTAATATAAATGATAAATATGTTAATGGATTGATGAAAAATGTTAATCTCCCATTTAATTATATTGTTTTGATGTTGTAAATGTTTTTGGTTATGCTTGTTGGGATATGGTTGACTGTGGTGAATGATAAATAATATTGTGAAATGGCTTGGTAAAGTGGGGTATTGAGTAGATGTTCTCCACCCATGGGTTGATTTGGACCATGGTTATAGCTTCACCCCTAAAAGAATGAGTTAGGGAAGGGGATGGAGTTTTATTTCCCAAACGGTTGCATTCCACCCAGGCTGAGGCTTCGAGGTGAGGATTATAAGGTTGTTATAATGTGATTATTAGTGTGATAGAACATGATTTTATTCCAATAAACATGATAATATTAAAAATTCCTAACCCTTTGAACACATCACAAAGTTAGATTAAACCATGAAATGTCTAAGTAGTGAACATCGATTCAATGGTATTATAATTTTAAATAGAATAGTTTAGAATGACCTATTGAATTGTTTACCTTTATTTACCATTACTTATCATTTTCATGTACAATATACTTTTTTGATATTTTTTTGACATCGTTGGTGGTGGCCTAGTGAGTTATACTGACACCCTTCCCGGGCTACCATTGGGTACCCTAGAATATTTCATGCTTGAAGGTAAGGGCATGGTCATGGGCCCTATGCTAGGGAGTTGAGTTATACATGGGGTATGTACGGGTGAGGTTCCTTAATTGGAGTTCATACCATTTTTTGTATTCCAATGATTTCCTTTCTTTTGGTTTTGGTTCACAAAGCATTATATCATAGCAAGGTATATTTACTGTTGTATATGATTGTACCTAGTCTTTGGGAATGGGTAATTTATGAATGTTATTGATTACTGCATACTGTTTCCATTATTTAAACTATTATATGCTTTGTATTACTCTAGTAATGTGGGTATAGTCTTCCCATATGACCTATGACACCCTCACTACTAGTCGGAAACCTCTGGCATATGGGGAGGCACACATGGGGTTATGTGGAGACCTGGATCAGGGCACCAGATTTGTGGATCTTGGGTCGGTGACCTTACATTCATTGTTTTATGATCATGAGATTCCATTTTCTCCGGATTTATTATTAAATTTTTTACCAAATAGAATTTATTTAGGATATATACCATTCCTTAAAGTGTTAATTTTTAATTTTATTACTTTATCATTTTTTGGGGTACATACAAAATAAACCTAGTGGAGACTATAAACGGGACATAAATGAAATGGTGGGAATATATTCATAAGTTGAAAATTACATGTTTTCCATGATATTTCAATGTTATTATTAACTTATATTTTTGGTTTTTTTAATAACATCATTAGATGACATGTTGTTTTATTTTCCTCTTAAATCATATTAGTATAAGATAAAAGAAGAAGAAAATATTTATTAATATGTTATGCTGGTTGTTGCATTAAATTTGTAATTTAGAAAATATTCCTATAATAGTTTTAATGTTTTATTCTAGTTGTTGTCGAGGTTGGGACAATTATTTATTATTATAGTGTATGTTTGGTGTAGTTTATGGGAAATAATATGGGTATTGTTTTTGAATTATTATCAGTGATGTTTTGGTTGTTGGAATGGTGGTTCATGTATAGATGTGTCAAATTATTTATAGATTCTATAGCCTATGAAATTTGTGTTTTTCCATAATGAACATTATGTCTTGTAAAATAAGGTATCCTATTTGAACTACATATATAAAAAATGTCATCACTAAATGTGGTTATGTCTAAAAGAATGTGGATAATGAATTCCCCGTTATTGCATCCTAAAAATTCAATAGAATAAATGGATATTCAAAGGAATCCTTCTTTGGAATTATTTTGTTTTGAATATTTATGGTTTATTGAAAAATGTGCAGATTAATATTTCAGGATGAACTGAGCGATGTTGATTCCACATGGGTTCTATAAATAATCCTATATTTAAAAGAAAATTATTATTATTAAATTTCTTTTTGAAATCTGTTCTGGAGGATGATTATTATGATAATAGGAGAAGGGAATAATTAATATTATCTAGAAGATTGAATAAATATAATATAATTATAACACAAAGACACTATATTGGTGACTATTTATAATTTATGTTCTAAAATACAATTTTAATGAAAACCAGATTATATTTTATATCACAAAGAAAAACAAGTGAGAGATTTAGAGAAACACAATATAAAAATAAATAAAAACTCCTAGATAATTGGATTAATTAATAAATATTCAAATAACTTTTATTAAAATAAATTTGAGAACCAGTAGTTATATGAGGCATCAAATATAAAAACATCCATTCAATAAAGAATAATAAATACTATTTAACATAATCCAATTATTCATGAATATGAAAATTTCATTAATTTAATTAATTTATGTATAAAGGAAAGTTTTATATAAGATGATTCTCATGAAGAGGATGTTGTAAGAATGAGGGGTAAATATAATATAGAAAGAAAATTATCTAAATAAATTTAGAATATGAAATATAAAATTATCTCAAACTAAAAACATGTAGAATGTTCTAAATGTGGAAACAATTGGGTTTCAAAAATATTTAAGGATGAATGTTCCATTTCTTTAGATAAAAGTAGAATTTTTTTTTATGTTAATAAACTAGAACATAGATAAATACAATGAAAATAAAATGAAAAAATATGGACATTGAATCCATATTATTAGAATGTCTTTTGAATCATAAATAAATGTTTTTTTGAATAATGATAACCATATGTGTGAATAAATATATCAATCATATAGGTTTAAACTACAAAATTTATGATTTTCGAATAGTGGGGATATGAGGTTGGGAAATTATGGAAGATTATTTATAATTATGATAGTGACAAGTTATTGGTTATTTTTTCAAAATTATTTATCAAGTTGATGTGGAATTTATATAAACTAATAGAGATAATATAGGACTTTGGAAATGAGAATGAGATGATACACTCTATTTTATAGAATATATACATTTAATGGATATTATTTTTTTCATTACTTTTTTAATAAATCCATTGACTAACAGAATAATAGAAGTTGTAAAAATAAATATAGAGGTAAAATATAGTATGTCCCTCTAGGGGATAATGTTAATGGTACCCAGAGTGGGGTGAATCACTGTATATAACTCATTACCAATTTAATAATTTTACTTTCATATCTCACTTACTTAATGGTCATCACAACATTACTATATGGGATAAACCTTTTTCTGGTGGAACATATACTTACTTTTTCACATGAACATCCCCTTAAAAAATGTAAATGGTTTCTTATGACATATTTAATCTTATTGATGTTTTAACAGGGATGCATGTTGAAATATGTTTTTTTACGTGGATCACTACTATGGGATAATCATAGGTGAATCAGACCAACAGTGGGTCGGGGAACCATAATAGAAATGATAAATTATAGGGTTTTATTCTAGGAATTTCATTTAAAGGATCACTGACCTTAAAGAAATGTTTTATATATGAATTGTATACCAAGGTTCAATTCCATCACTATTCCATCTATCACTCATTATCTCAAAGATAAAGACAATATCAAGTCACATGCTAATTATAATACCACGCATTGATTTCCTATCAACTAATTTATAGTTACTAGGGAATTATTTACCCACATTTTCTATTATATACTATTATTATATTTCAATGTTAATTGTATTCATTCAATGAGTGTTCATGGAATAACCATTCTTTATGTACCAAAATAGACTTGTAATTCCACTTTATTAGTGCATTTTAGTGGCCTTTTCTTCTTCATATTCTTTTGATATTCCTTAAAAAACTAACATGTTTTATTCTTCTATATTTGATTGTATATATTCTCTATCATATATATGATTAATAACTAAAATATGACCTTAATTATCTATTAACACATTCTTTATAAAATATTTTTTTAATATCTCTCTTTATTCAAGAAAAATTTTATAGAACTGAACTAGGGTGTTTTATATGTGTGTAGTACAAAATCATTTGTTTCCTATTTAATATTGTTGAAATTATTTTATTCAGATTTATATACTATTAAAAAAAATAGAGTGTCTGTTATTTCCATAAAAATCATGTTATCATACTCAATATTGTACATAACACCCCTGGTACAATTTTAATCATGATTGTAACTACTCAACTATGGATTCGTACCGACATCAATTGAGAATCCATTCTATTTCATACCATCACGTCAGTGTATAAAATTTTTATAGGATTTGGAAATTTATCTCATAAACTATTAGAGGAATAAATTATTACCAATAATGTATTATCTTATTCAACATATCTATAAATCTTATATAAATAAAATCTAACAGTCAATAAAACCCATTATGAGTTAAATATTATATTATAATAAATTATCTTAAAATTATATGTGATATTATACTATATTTAAATCTCATTCAGTATTCATCACCCATTAATGATAATTTATTCTAGGATACTAAGAAAAATTCATTAATAGGAACAAGATCATCCCTCTTTTTCCATTCCTTGGAACTATCTCATGGTATCATAGTGGTATCATATTAATTGATAGTTATTTATATGTTGTGGAATTTATTTATAGTTTTTTCATTTATTAATTTCCATTTTTAATAACAAATTCAATATATTATAGTCATTCAGCTTTATATAACCCAGAAAAAACATAGAAGAAATGAAATACAATCCAGGATCCTATTTGAAGATGGGATAAATTATATCTGGAAAACACAGTAGGCATGGTGTTTACCTAAAAGGTACATGAAACATAGCCTTGATCAATATAAGAGGATGAGTTTCAAGAATCATGTAATTTAATGCGATAATATTATATCAAGGTATTATGTTTTTTATATTAACCAGGTGATATAGAATGTTGATTCATGGGTCACATGATGTGTAACTTCCATAGATGTCCCAAAACCCACAAAATTACAAACTAAAATAAATGCTGAATAAATGTTGTAAATTTATGAAACATTCCATATTTATTCTCCTTGTTTTGACTAAAACGCATGAAACACGAAAGTTTTTTAGATCACAATGTGTAGGTACTGTACATGCCTTATAAAATATATTTTTTTAAATATGATAATTCCTAAGGTCTATTTTTTGGGTGGCCATTAAAAGGAGTATAAATAATTTAGTATAATTTTCATTCCATGTAACATGTACCTATTCTCACGATTTATATTCCATATAGGTTGTAAACCGCATAAATTAATTACATTAAATTGAAACTAATTACAAGACTATATGACAGTACGTACTATGTATATAATATACTATCATATGATAGGGTTCTTTAAAATTTTAATTTTCTTATATACCATCCATGTTATTTTTGAAGAATACGTTTTCTATTTTCAACATACATGAAATTTATATTATGAAAATTAAATGTGGATTACATAGTGTATAGTAAAGGTGTTCTACGTGGTGAAATATATATTGAATACTCTATAGTTTTACCAATAAAAATAATTCTGTGTAATATCATGGTTTTTCATGTTAGTTTATGAAATTTTTCTTAGGAAAAATTTTGTATAGTATCACAACATGCAAGTTATAATACAATTTGTGTAAATAGAATACATGATGTGTTGCATCCACATCATGTAGTATTAAATTTTATACAAAATCATAGAATGTGTAGAAGGGTACACACCACTTCACTTTTTAGTACACAATGTGAATGTAATTAAATATTAATATAAATAATGTATTGAATTAGTTTAAATTTTCTGTTGTTTATAATATCAGGGAGTGTTTTGATGTTAATTAAGATAAATGATTGAAAAAATATAATAATTAATTTATTAATTTAGTGTTTTTATCTTAATCATGAATAAATAAAATTCAATTCTAAATGGTTATAAATATTTAATTGTAAAATGCTTAAATTGTCATAAAATTGACAAACCTAAGTATTTGTGGGGTATTTATCTAATAATTATGGTTTTATTTTTATTTATTATTTATAAATTAAAATGATGATTTTTGAATCATAACCACTTGCTCATTATATAATTTTTTTATGATATTGATTGATTTTAGGTAACATTATTCCCCTAGTTACAATCACATATTTTTGAGTAATCATATGTGAAGTAAGGATATCCTATGTTAGTATAGGTCGTTATCACTAGAGATGAGAAAAAACAAACGATGAAGATACACTAGGGAATATGTTTATTAATACTATATGAACAAATATTTGTTTAATATTTTACTAACCTAGGATCATATTTTTTTATCATTTAACTATTAAGATAAATAATATAAAATCTTCTAATTATTAATAAAATTCACTTTATTTAGACCAAGATCATGGTTAAAATTTAATTAGATGTCTGAACAAGGTCACATTAAATAAATTAACTATCATGCATAAAATATTGATTAAAATAATTTAATTTTTATAAAATATTTTTGAAATCATATTTAATTACTTATGTCAATTCAAAATATTGTGGAATTGAAATTAAAATTATAAAATAATTAATATGTATTAATATGTTAAATAAAATCTCATAATGAAAATATTAACTTTGTAAATCTATCAATCACATGAGATAAAATGTAACCACTGATCGATGTGATTGAATATATAATACTCATTAAGGAAATATTTTTACTCTTGGAATATTTGAATAGATTAATAGAAAATTCATGATTAAAATTATAGCTTTGGTATATTCAATAATTGATATAATTTTTTTAGTTCTTATTTATTGATGAAAATAATTTTATCTAAATTTCAGAACTAAATATGATTAGAAAATTTGAAGGGTTTTTTTGAGATCTCATTGAATCTATGAAAAGGTGATTCATTTGTCAACCAATGGAGGATCTAAATTATGTTAGACATGTATATCGAATCATGTCAGACTACTTTTTTACCATAAAAATTATCTTCATTTCAATTTAGATATAATGTGGAATTATTTCATGTTTTGAAAAAATGTTTTTATGTTATATCATACTAAAAATATTTTCTTTTTATAATTGAATCATTGATATAAAAAATATATAATAATGTTCAAATATAAGAAACATACCTAGCCATAGAAGGATAATTAATTTCTAATTAGCACTAATTTTAGTGTATAGAAACATGTTTGACATTATGGTTAGGATCTATACAATAAAAATTATACAAATAAATTTAATTGAAAAAACCATCCATAGTTTTTTTAGATGGACCAAATATACAATTATATTTTGAATCGAGTGGTAAATTCATTAATTCTATGATAACCAATTATGAATTTGTTTTCAAAGCTTAATGAAAGGATTTAATTTTGCAAGGTACATATGATACTTCAAGTTTTTTTTCTTGATAATATGGTAATCATATGTTATTCACATTTTTAAAATGTGTAGAGGCATTTTCCCTTAACTAATATTATGTTATTCACATCATAGAGGTTATATAAATACAAGATAGATGCATAGGATCCTCAGTCCAGTTGGTGGGGACTTGTTATGTGCATCCAAGAGACCAAAGTTCAAATCTGGGTGGATACAGAAATTCTAGGGTACTGTAGCAGTACTGTAGGGGGTACTGTAGTAGGCGTTGTAGTAGGTACTATTTGGTACTGCAGCAACCCAAACTATTCATCTGTTTGGGCTTTCAGAATAGTGGTTTGGTCCTCAGGTCCTTCTGGGACCTCAGGACACTCATGGGATTTAGGCCAGTAAGGATTTTAGGCCACCTCAAGGATTTTGTGCCACCTCAAGGCTCTCAGGACACCTAAAATTGTGATTAATGGACCAGACACACTATATGGAGAAGAATGTAGATGTGGATTTAGAGTAAGGATATTCACCAGAGCAGAAGATAATGAATTTAGAATAACTATAGGGTATGGAATTTCCATCAGGACTAGAATTTGAATGCACAGGAAGCCTATCCAAACAACCATGTGAATATGGAGAGATGACAACATGATGTAGAAGATGGGGAGGAGCAGTTCCATGTAGTTATTGTCTATATATTTCTACTAATACATACATGTCATGTAATATCTAATCCTACGAGACTAGTAAGGGTCCCCCATAATCCCTTGAAAGGAGTATTATAAATAATCAATAAAAATAAGGACTTCGGGCCATTTGGGGTGGTCAATATAAGGTATATTGTTCAGGAGACATATATATATTACATTTCTTCCATAATCCTATTACATTAATGATTCAAAAATTCATGTTTAATATCTATCCATTTTATAATATGGTTGACTAATATATTTATAACTATATAAAATATGATGTGAGATCTGAATGTCCTAGTCATAAGAGTTCCATTGAAATGTTTTGTTAATTAGTGGGTAAGATACATATGTACAACATAGAAAAACATATAATTTTTTATTCAATAATTATCACATAAAAAATTTAGTATAAAAATAACTAAAATGAAATATATTAGTCAACAGAAATTATATTTAATCTATGAAAAGCTTCATTTTAGATAATCATTATAGCATGAGAGGCTTCTGAAAATTCAAGTATCAAAATACAGATGATCGGGAAAATGAACACAAGAATCATAATTTCTGATTAGGATGAATAGTAACATATAATCCTACATCATATGAATGTTATAATTGATGAAAAGGATTGTGATGAACTTGAACTAGATACCCTCTCCAACAAATAAATTTCATGAATTTCCCACATACCCGAAAGGAGTTCCAATTACACATGGTTTGGTGATGATCACCTGAAAATAAATAAAATAGTATGAAGGATTTCATCCATCCAAAAGAAACAGATATGAAATATATATAGATACCAAAAGAAAAAACAGATGTAAACCTGAATATATATTTATTAATAGATATTGAAAATTGAAATTTATACAACTAAAAAAAATGGAAATCAATCTCTAATATATAAGTTCAGCCATAAAGGAAAAAAACTAAAATAGAAAATCCAACAGTTTATTTGTGATATCGTGGAAAAACTCCCACCTTATCAACAGTAGATCTCAAATTTTTCTGCCAAAGAACCTCATCTCCTCTCTACGACACCTTACCTTTTCCTGAATTGAAAAACATGACAATGTTTATGCACCAATGAAGGGGTATGCATGGTTTGAGCTAATAGGCTCCATAGGATCCTAACAAAGAGATAAAAAATGATCCACTTAATAATAATCCACACATAATAATCATTTATATATATCAAATGAAGCAAATAATTATTCGCATATCATGATTAATCCATTGATGTACAACCAAAACAGTGTAAACCAAAACCATAGGTAACATCACATGAAGAATAACACTAGGTTAGTATATCTAGGAAACTAGTATTTCCAACATAGACAATCATGAACACAACACGCCCCTTGAAATATGTATCGAATATATGTTGTATAGGAATAGCCAAAAATTGAACCTACCATAAGGTCAATGAAGTACCTAAAAAGTCCTTAGAAGTAGAGGAAAGACTCACACACAAACCACCCACTAGTATCATAGGATGATTCATATTTCAACACCTTCCACCTATTTACCCAAGGATTCCAATATTCTCTATTTACCAAACAATTTCATAAAATCTATGCTTTGAAAAACAATTTACAAATCCATTTCTCATTTCATTAGAACGAAATTTTTATTTACCTAGACATGGGGGAAACCATTTTTTATTGGAAGCTCATTTCTAAATAAGAAATAAAATTAAAAAATCATGAAATTTCATTTATAAATAATTTTTTCCAAACAGGAGAAATGAGGTTCACATGCCCATGTTATAGATGGAACCACATAATTCATAATCGATCTTCTCATGCTCGGAATGAGATCGGCCAATAATGAAGATCTTAAAAATGAAAATCGGGGACCTAGAACATACCCAAAAATCTCATAATTGTTTCTCTTAACATAATATTTATTGGAGAAGGAAATTCACATCATAAATCGGTGAAAAACAAGCTTCCATACTGAAGGAATAAAATTTTCATCCCCCAGAAGTAGGTCACACAACAAATTTGAAAGTAAATAAGAGAATAAATATGTCAACTAAATGGATCTTATAAATCAGTGTAATAGTTCTACCACAGTCAATGGAAATGATGAAAATGAGCATATTATCCACCTAGTGAGGTTAATCCAAACCAAATCTTAGTTCATTCATATAACAAAGTGATTCAAATGGATAAGATGTTTCTAAAATTGAAAGGGAATATCTCTAGGTTATGAGGGGAGAGGGAATGTGGATGAATGAATGAGAGATCAGGGGTGAAGTTCCCTAAAATCCATTCATGCATGATTTGTATGGATTGAAATAAAATTTTATATTTAGTAATAAATGAAACATGAGTTTTATGAAAATCTATTAACTTAATATAATAATACCCATTTTCAATATTACATACGGTTTAAATTTTTCATGGAATGAAAACTATTCTTGATTTGTTCAAAGTTCACATCTTCTTCCTAGAAGACATTACATCGAATTTAATCTCATTACCTGCCATTTATTTCTCCTGTATATTACATGATTTCTATCATTCAACAGAAAACTACAAACAAACCTCTATTTTTCCTTAATCTCTGGGAGAACATGGCAAACCCATTAACCATTTATTACTATAATCCATTAATTATAATTAACATGAATCCTTAAAAATTATGTAAATTTAACCAATAAATTCTCTCTAACATATGGATTCCAATAATGAACCAATTTGAAGAGGAAAAAATGTAAAGATATTCGAAATACATACAAGAATTTAACATTATATTAGAAACTCTCCAACATAAGACTTTATATAATCAAGAAGTCATGCTGTATAATGATTTACATAAAATTAATGAGGCCACTACTCCCTCAACAATGACTCATGATCCCATGTATCATGGAAATATGATTCGTGACTCCATATCACTCTGACCAACATACATTATTTTACACACAATACCATGACAAGATAGTTTATGATCTCCATTGGGTAACTCAAAATTGAAACATTCGTCTCCATCTCGATCTCATCCCAACTCACAATGTGGGAGGGATATTGATGATATTTCATGAGTTTTGATATTTGGAATTCATTACTAATAACCATCAAATGAAAATTCTATTCTAACCAATATATAAATTATCCAAGACACCCAATGGCTTAAAATGGTCAAATATATCTCGGTGTCGTCTTTCCATGTTTCCCAAGATGATGGTGACCCAAATGTGGAGATAATTTAAAGAAAAACCGGTTACCATGGGAAACTCCAAGAAAAGAAACTACTGATTAAAATATTATTTTTCTCAAATTTTAGTGGTTCCTTGATTTTGAGGTATATTCTTAATCCATAAAGATGTCTGTTGATGAAATCTCAGTGAAACTAATGTAGCTTTACCAACATATGAACAACAAAGAGGTGACTTTCATGGGATACCATATAGATCCTTGAAAGGATTAATTTTAATTCAGGAATGACAAATATTTCTATAAGAAAAATATTTCAATCCCTTTTGGATATCCCAATATCTAAAAAAACCCATGACACAAGCATTGAGAATATTATCCTAGATCTGAATAGCACACTCATTCTGACCGTCTGTCTATATATGATATGTTGTATGAATGATGAAGTCTGTCTAGATCTCCTCTTGGAGACTCATCCATAAACATAATGTAAACCTATAATATCTATCTAAAAATGGTATAAGTAATCCCATGTGACCTCACAATATCATGTTCTTACAACTTACCTATATCTTGGATTTTAGTGGTGTCAAGATAATGAACAAAATCAGCTGAATTTTCAACCATCCAATCAATAAAAAGATAAAATTCCACCATCAATGAGTATATGATATTCCATAAAAAATCAATGGACACGTCATCTCATTTAAAAATATGGTACTTCAAGATGCTGGAGTAATCTATAAGGGATCAAATTCTCTTCCAGTATCTATTATTATGTGTAATAGCATAAAACAAAATATACAATGATAGATTTCTTAAAAGGCATCAAAATCATTTTCCCATGTCAAAAGATATATTTATAGTTCCTTGATGAACACTTGATAATTAAATATGAAAATCAAAAAATATGAACCCCTCTTAGATGTTGGGCTCAAAAATCGATCACTAAAAAGTCGTATACCATCTAAAGAGGGAAATTGAGTAGAAATAGTTTCCCCATCATAGAGGGTTCCTCGAATTACTCTGAAAATATTATCCCATATATAAATCTATATAATAGACTCATAGATTTATAAATATAGATGAACTCTCATTAGAAACATAATTGAAGAATCCTCTTGAGTATCTATGTACAAGTGATGGAAAACCCCTATAAGGGTCCAATTTTAATTTGATTCAAAATAATACAACATGTCACTTTCTTATTAATACTATATGCACGGGGATTTCCATTAAATGGGATATATGTGATGTTTAAGTCATTCCTCTGACATTAATCCACCCATCATCACTGTTTAATAATCAGGTAATTCATAGAGAAGATATAGCCCAACCTCTTATAGTTAGAATCATCTGTGATCCTTTCCACAAAAATATACTCCCACCAAATCATAGGGTCATTAATAAGTACATCATGCTCTAAATATTGAGTTGTTTCATTAATATTATGCATTCAATGATAAATATAGTTGTAAGATACCACATTATCATACCAAATAAGCATGAAACATGAACTAGTTCCATATGAATCACACAAAACTACATACCCCTTACCGAGAATAGGTAAGATTAGCTTAATAGAAAATGTTATAGGTATATTCAGTTCATCAAAACATGACAGATGCATTTCATCCAATATTACCTTCACCCCTCATTAGGTTAGACAATTAAAAGGCAACACCAACTTTTATAAAGCATTGATTAACCATTTCATGTATTGAGAATGGAAAAGGAATCTTAGAATTTCAAAGACATTACATGATAATTACTAAGAAAACAAATCATTCACCATCCCTATATATATTTAAAAGACATTATCATAACCAACTGCAATAAGAGAATTACATTTTGTGTCTTGAAAGTTCAAAATAAATGTCACCAACATCAGAATAATAGTGATATTGTAACAAATGTCATCGAGCTTAAATTCTGTAGCATACATAAAACTTTTCTGCTTAAGGTTTCAAGGTACATTATGAACAAACCTAGTTCCCCACTGACCCTAAAGCAACCATGATCACACATCAACCAAAATAATCGAGACACACCGATGATAAAAATAAACCTCATCATTATATGAAATAATCCAATCCAACCCAATTATGAGGTAAAAAATATCAATATCCAGAATGAGGGAATCCCACACTAAATATGCATCAATTATAATTAGTGAACAAGAAGGGAACCAAACCCTTACTCTATCATATTCCCAATAGGTTTAAGTCACTCCATAATAATTTTAATTATATCAAATATATATTTATGAATATAAACAAAATAGCCTAACATAAATGTCTATATGTTCCAATAAAAAATTTATATGTCACTTTTGAATATGAAATAATGATGGTACCTCACATTGTCTCTAGAACAAATTCTACCTTTTTTAGAAACTCATATAAGGAATTAAGTTAATTTAATCTTGAGGCTTGTGAAAAAATCCATGCAGTATTTGAATCATTTTACAGTACCACATTCAAATATGGAGATGAATATCCCTTACTAAATCATGTCATAGACATATCCTAGAAGAATCATTGCAGATAGTCCTAGTGATGACAACCTTTTGAAATTTTGTAAGTGAAGGAAATGAATGCATGGTGTGACCAAACTCTCCCCAATGATAAAAATTGAGAGGAAAAATACTAGCTATAAATAATGGTGTAAAGGATACCTATCGCTAAGAAGAACAAACACCACTCCCATAGTGACCAAACAAGATACCCCCTTAAGCATGTACCCAACCTTAATTTTCCACATATCATTAGGGAAGTCCTAATCCCCATTAGATTAATAATAGAATTAGGAAATCAAACATTAAAAAATTTGAACGATTTTCCCCAACCTAATACGTACAATAAGACTTATATACACACAAATAATGAAACCTTGAATGAAAACATGAATATATATGTCATAGTAAGTAGCGTAAAATATAAGAGATATATAAAAAATTGTATCAAAATAAAATACAAGAGATAATTCCAACTAAAAGGGATGAAAAAATAAAATAACTATACAAAAACTCTCAATGTGATAGCATGGGAAAACTCCCAGAATCTCACCACCATTTACCCAATCCTAGATAAGAAAAACCGTACAACTTCAATGTGACACCTTACCATTCCAGACATCCAAATAAATAACATGGTATACACAAAACCTATGGGGTTTACATGGGGTGAGCTAATAGGCTTAGTGGGATCCCACACATGTGATACATAATGGAACTTTGTATTATAATCCATCCAAGATCAAATATATTAGAATAAATTCATGATAAATACTTTACCAGTTTCATATAAAAAACTAATTTCATATTTTCCATATTTCAAAAATAAATAGATAAATAAGATTTAATGTATTTCATATACATGACTCACAATATATATATATATCTATCCAATGAAATAATGTATCACATATCATGTGTAGTATATGGAAGTACAACTAAAATAGTTAAAACAAAAAGAATAGGTGACATACTCCTAAACATCACACAAGTTTAGGATAACTAGAACACACATACCCCCAATATAGAAAATTACGAATTCATAATTACCTATGAAGTATCCCTAAAATATAGGAAAGAAAGTAAAAAACTAATAATTTTAACTAACCAATAGATCTATCATGTCCCCAGACCAATATTCGAAGAGAGAAAAAGAAATCTACTCGTGAAAACCCCCCTATGGTATCAATGGATGAGGCATATTTCCACACCATAAACCTATGTATAAAAGGCTTCACGTGTGCTCCATTTTCCAATCCACTTCATCAACATTATTAATTTAAAACAATTTCACAAATTTAATTCATAATACCTTAAAAAATATATACATTTACCAAAACTATAGATAAAACATCATTTAAAAAACCCCATTTCAAAAAACAAAAATCAAATCATTGAATCAAGCTAATTTATATATATAACAATTTATCAAAGAATATTCAATATTGTTCAACAATATAGGCTAGAGATGGAACCACCTACCTCATACACTGGGTACACCTTCCCATAATAGTATCCACCAATAAAATTGAAATTAATAATGACCATGTAGTACCAAGAATCTATCCAAACATATCAAAAATGATTAATCAAACAAAAAAGTTTGTAGAGAAGACAATTCACAACTTTCCACAAATAACACACACCATCTGCACCAAAAATAATAATGGTTTTGTCCACAAAATGATATGGAATAATGGTTGTATAAAAGAAAAAGGTTAATCATCATCACTAATAATTATATATAATGAAGTAATGAAACATTTATACCATGGTCAAATTAAATAATGTAACTGAAAGGATTACTCAAATGTGAAGAACAAACCCATCCTCAATGGAGATCCATTTCTAAATGATGTGATTCAAATGGAGAAGTGGTACCCTCATATTATAGGGAAGAGATATATGTCATTATAGGATAGATCATACCGGAGAATGAATGATAGATCCTCTATGTAGTTCCCTAAATACTTATCTCATAATATTTATATGGAGTTAAATCTCATTACAAATAATTTATTCCTTGAGACCCAAGTACACTGAATATCCCTTTTGTATTTTATTAAAAACATTTTTTAAACATTACACAGTGTGTAATACTCTAATTCTATGTACCAAGATTGCATCATCAACTCATAAGACAATACACATTGTTTATTTTTTATATAGACTGAATATTCAAAGTCTTCACACAAAATACTTCGAAACACCTCCAATGTTCTATAAAATTATAGAAAATCTTACATATAAATTAAACTATTATAAAAAGGCTCGATTAATTCAAAAATCTACACATCCTCCAATATTTGGTCATTTTTTCCAAGAAATTATTTCAATATTTTTTATTCATAAGATGTATCCAGTTATAATGTAAAAACATTAATGAGATGGGAATTAACTGAATGATGTTAATGAATATGTTATGTTTTTTTAAATTAAAAAATAATATTGTGTGTTATTTATTAATAATTATTATTCATACAAAGAAGTCGTATATAGAATCCACCAATGAATTATATGTCAATATGAATTCAATAATTGAATAAATATATAAAAATCAATCTATGAAATTTGATAGTATATAAAGCTGATATAATTCCATTGGTGGGAATTTAATCCTCCCAAAAATTGGATTTTATTCTTATGGGGTATCATGTTTTTGAAATTTAAAAATAACTATAATAAAAAAATAAAAAATTAATCATCATATTATGTGGTCAATCCATCATCATTCCAAAAAATTGGAATTTAGAAAACACATATGTGACTTTTAATGATTGATGAATAGGTGAAAAATATAATTACAGGAAACAATCCAGAATTTGTTATTATTGAATCATGTATTTGGGATATGAAAAGAAAAGTTTATTAGTTGCAATGATAGAAGAGTTGAGAAAATAAATCTCATTAGTCATAAAAATCACATTATACCTCAAACGTTACAATTGATGTCATGGTTAGAGACACAATTAACTAAAGTTATTGATGGTGAAATAAATTGTTTAATTAAAATAACCCTAATATGTAAAATGTTAATTCTAGATTCATGGAGTCTCAATAATTTTTTAAAAGTAATTTACAAATATAAATAATAGTCGTAAAGTAATAAAGAATGTGTTTGAGATATAGAATAGAATCCGAATGAATTGAACCAATAATGGAATAATAATAATTGTGTACTTAAGTAGTACATTCCCCACTCATTACAATATGGTGGACAAAAATGATCACATATAATTTTAATTATAAGAGAATGTATAAAAAACATATTAGTAACACTCTATCGAAGTAAAATATGTCCCTCAAAGATATGTTATCATCAACTAAATTGTTATCCTCTAGTAGATATTTCAAGTATGTTACTATCCCCTGTTTATAGGGAAGCCATCCCTTTAAACCATAAAAAATATCTCACACTGCATTCTCAATAAAAACCCCCATTTAAAGTTATTGTTAAACCCTATATTGGGTACCACCTTCCTCCATGATGATATGTATCTGATGTACCTATAAGATTATGTTTGTATTTATTATCAATAAAGACATTTCCAATAGGTACATTCAATGTAATAAATTCAATTGTGATCAAATGGGTGATGGATGGGTGTATCATAATAATATGGAAGAAGTGAGTCTGCCCAAATTTTATGAAGGAATTTGTTTTTGGTGATCCTATTACAGGGACATGGGAATGTTGTTTGAGAAGATGTAGCCCAAATATTGGGAAAATCTAAAAGCTTAGATGCAATCAATTAAATACAAGACTGAATATATTCAATTGGGATGGGATTAATTCATCTTATAATATTTGATAGGGTTATCATGGTTAAAATATAAGTAGTGATACTGTGATGATTCAAGACTTATCTACCAAAATCATAATGAAAATAAAGAGATAGATGGTTATTTAAACTATACTGAACTTCATAGATTACACTGAAGGACATGTTTATAAGAGGTTAAATGTTTTGAGATGAATCATTTTGATTTAATGGATCCATCCCCTTGAATTGTTACATGAATTATGCGAAAAATATATGTTGAGACACACTGAGAAGAAGGATGAAACAATGTTTTGGGATGAATATAATATTATTTGAAACAAATAATACGGAACATCTCAATTTGGGAAGGTTTTATATACATATAATGTTCCTTGGAATCAATATATAGTGATAGAGACATTTTATAAATTTAAAAATTCATTTGTTTTATTTTTTGTGGGGATTGAAATTAAATAGAGATTATGTGGTGGGGTAGTAGATTGAAATTAAGGAAGACTACAAAAAATTCATATCTTTAGGCTTAAAAAATGATTTTTCACATTTAAAAATTCACTTGTATGTGAATTCATATCTATGTGTATCCCTATAACCTAAGTCATATTATAAAAAAATATTCAATGGTGATCACCCATGAGAAAAAAATTCAGTGAATTTAGACGAATGATCATGTAACCAAATTCTACCACATATCTGAATTTAGGATTATTATATATGAATAAAACTATAATAAATTTATGTCAATGATGTTATGGAATTCCTCTGGTAAGGTACTTTTATGGAATATTGGAACACCATGTATCCAAATTCAGGTATGTATTGCAATTGATTTCCAAATATCAAATGGGGGAATAACATATGAAAATTGCTACAAGAATAGCACATATCCAAATTATGATATGTGAATCACCATAAGAATATATTCATTATATATATAAAGATAATTATGTGAGATTTAAATTCATCTAACCCAAATTACCTATTTCAATTTGTGAAAAACACATAATTTTCAATATTTCATGTTCTAAAGAGAAATTAAAATCCAATGACTCTTAGGTGATTAATTAAATATTGAGAATTCATGTGGCATATCAAAGCCATGATAAAATAATGATTTGTTAAAGATACAATTTTCTCTTCCACATTATATATTATTTTGTGTCAAAATTTGTTTTATTAGTTTTTCATGTAAAAGGTAGTCGATGAACCATCAAACCACGAAATACTCTTCACCAAGGAAATCATTCATTTAAATGGGGATATTTTATTTTTCAAAAAGAACTATGATGTATGTATATGAATATTTCACGAATAATAGAATAATATATATGATTTTTATGTTGTGTACTAATCCATTATTAACTTTTATACATTTTTTTTAAATCCCCCTCTCTATATGTATAAATTATATAATTTAAATTATATTTTCTATATATTTTTTTAAAAAATGAAAAATACAATATTTATTTTTCTATAATTTTTATTTTGGATTAATAGGTTGATCTTGATAGTGAATTTTACATGTTATAATATTTTTCTAGGAACAAAAAAATAAAAATGAAGTGGATGATGGAATTGGAAACATTTAAATGGAGATAAATATTGTGTTAGAAAATGAATATATTGAAGATTTTGGTTGTGGAATATTCATGTTTTTATCTAAAAACAATTATTTTGTGATTTCAGTTCATTGAAATAGGAGGTTATAAAAACCAATGGGTTAAGGACACTATAAATATAATGTAAGTCATAGAAAATTCCATTTAAAATATTTCAAAATTTGAGAATATGGGGGTCCAAAAAAATTTATGGTTTTTAAAATATTTGAAACATCGAAAATTAAAATTATTTTAACACTTATATAAAAATAAATGTGATGTTTATATATGGTTTTTATAGATGGTGTTTTAGTGATCCAAGTGCTATTGAACTGTGTGAAATCATAAAATATTATCTCATAGATGGAGAATAATATGAAACATTTTTTAGAGATGATGATGAATATAGAATTGAATACAAATCAAAGATCAATTTAATTAATGTTAAAGAATTTGAAACTACGATATCTCATAACATTGATTTTCACATAACCATGAGAATATGATTTTCTGTGATGCAATCCTATTAGTAATGTTCTAAATTGACGGTTTCAATAAATTAGAAGAATGAGGAGATTCATGGTTTTAAAATCATAGGATCTTGACGAGTGAGATAGATATGTGAATAGATTGAGAGGTTATGTAATGAACGGATATGAATAGTGTATGATGTGTATGGAATTCATTAATATGGGTTCGAATTCAAGGACCCTATTATGAGAAGAAGGATGTCTATTTCTTGGATACTGTGATAACTATTATTTTAAAATAGAAACATCATGTTTTATAGAGTGTATGAAATGAAAAACAATTCACATATGAGAATATAAAACCATAATACGTAATGAAATATTTCTATTAAATAAATTTAATATCATTGTTATATTGTGGTGCACATAATACCAGTTTTAAATAAAAAATAATTGTAACAACCAAGTCCTGGTGATAGCACATAAACCCTGCCGTAACATGGCCATCGGGTCCTGGAATACCAAGTACCACTAGTTTCCCCGCAGACACATGGGGCCCACCCCAGGGTCCACCCACGTGCCAGAATGAGTCATCTGACTAATGAAATTTCAGACAGGCCAACATCATTTTAAAATAATAGCTATCACAGTAGCCATGAAATAGACAACCTTCTTCTCAAAAGAGGGTCTTTGAATGCCAACCCATATGAGAATATAAAACCTTAATACTTAATGAAATATTTCTATTTAAAAAATTTAATATCATTGTTATATTGTGGTGCACATAATACAAGTTTTAAATGAAAAATAATTGTAACAACCGAGTCCTAGTGATAGCACATACCCCCCGCCTTAACATGGACATCGGGTCCTGGAATACCAAGTACCACTAGTTGCCCCGCAGACAAATGGGGCCCACCCCAGGATCCACCCAGGTGCCAGAACGGGTCATCTGACTAATGAAATTGTCCACAGGCCAACACATGTCTTTTCTAGTGTGTTTTTTCCTCACTCACACACACCCTAAGTAACTTCCCAAAAGGTCACCCATCCTGATCACTACTCTAGGACAAGCACACTTAACTGTGGAGTTCTAATCAGAAAGGCTCCCGAAAAGGAACGTGCACCTTGTTGACATTAGTCATATCATTTAGTCATTTAACCCTTTATCATTTGGGGGTGTTACAATCCCCCCCCCCTAGAGCACAACATCCTTGTTGTCGGCCCTAAATCTCAACCCAGGCAGTGCGCTGGACTTAAGGCTGGGTACCACCCCTTTGATACCAAATGTAACAAATGGGTCCCGGTGAGAGCACATACACCCCGCCATAACATGGCCATCAGGTCCAGGCCTACCAGGTACCACCAGTTTCCCCGCAAACACGTGGGGCCACCCCAGGGTCCACCCACATGCTCGAACGGGTCATCTGAGTAATGAAATTCCCCACAATCCAACACATCTCCTTTCCGGTGTGCTTTGTCCTCACTCACACACACCTTGAGATACTTCCTAGAAAGTCACCCATCCTGATCACTACTCTAGGCCAAACACGCTTAACTGTGGAGTTCTAATCCGATAGGCTTCCGAAAAGGAAGGTGCATATAAGGAACCAACCTTGAACATTACATAATCTAGAATTAAATGAATAATTCACATTGGGGATCTTTTTAGGATTAGAGTTTTAGAGAATTAGGCCATAACTATTACATAACAACTTGAATATTACAAGTAGACACTACTACTTAGTAACCATTTTTTTCATAAAATAAAAACTCTTAAAAAGACACATGTCTAGTTCCATGTTTTAGAAATCATGACTTTTCTTGATCCCATCCTTGAACCTATTAATATTTAAGTCCCGTGGAAAACATTTCAAAAACATGGTATGAACATAAAAATCTCAGTAAAGGTTATAAAATAATAAAGGAAAACATTACCCCATGAATAAATACAAATCATTGAAACCAAACTTTTCAATCACAACATACCTTACGAAATCATAATATTTATGAATAACACACACAAAACATAAATCATAAAGCTTACTTATGGCATCCATATCAAACTTACATTGTAGCTATCACAAATACATAGGGAGTTACACTTGGAATACCCATCATTGTATATTCCCTAAATCTCTTGGGAGAAACTTCACATTCACCTCCATCACATTACCCAATGCATTGGAGAGCAATCTTGGGCTCACCCGCCCTAGGTTTATCATAGAACCACCCTTATACGTAAAGAATGCCCAATAACCATAACATAATAATAACATATGACACATGTATAAAGGAAATATAACATTTCCACATTCCAATACATCAAATCAAGATATTGAAATAAACAATGTTTTATCAAATCTTTTTCAAAACCATTTAACAAGATATTTTTTGAATCAAAGTGTCCCATACCACTTTGAAGCATTTAAATAAATTATCATTTGAAGAAATTAATTTCCATATAAATAAATCCTAAAACCCATTTTGAAAACATGGAAATTAATAAGAAATATATAGATGAATAAATCTTTAAAACATTTAAAATGAGATTTTAGTTAAAGATTTTTTAACAAAAAGAGAGTTGATTCAAAACAAATAATTGAATAATAGATTTTTATCAGAACATTATAATATAATGAGAATAAAGGGATTCATGATATAATATTTAAAAGGATAGTATATACACCATATAAGAGTGAATTGGTGCATAACAACAATGAAGTCTCAATGGAAATGTAAATTGTGGTAAAATCCCTTATAAATATGGTATCCTTAAATTAAGGATAAATCAATCACATAATTATGTGTGAAAAATATAAATACACCCAATATAAGTGGATATTAAGAGTAAAATAGATATAGGTCATTCACACTTAATCATAGGATGACATATTCAACAAGTACAAGTTGAACCCGAAGAATTGAAATTGGGTTAAGAGGTTCCCTTGTAAACATTCGACACCCTAACGACATCACTTTAAAATTCAGAAAATGAGGTGATGAGATAAAAAAGAGAATCTCATAACTTGGATATAATGTTTACATAAATAAGTATATAGAAGAAAATATCCCAACATAATAATATGTAAGTTAAAAGACATAACAAAAAGAAGTCTTTTATAAAGAGGAGGGTGAATAGTTCCCTTACCAATTTGATAACATACAAAACATACGCCACATGAAAGAAGGATCATAGAATTAAGATTTAAATACTCCTAAATGAAATTATATTACATAAAGAGTACAATCATGGGCAGTACATACACCACACAAAAGGAAATGGTGACAAATATAGCATGAATCTCACGGGAATAAAAAGTGAGACGAAAACCCTTTACCACGTTGTTATAAACTAAGTCATATGACCAAAAGTTAATAACCACCAAATGAATCATATAATACCATTAATATAATGAGAATCATGGTAATATATATCAAATGGCAGTACACAATACCCCACATGCAATGAATAAGTGGTGAACATTGGAAATATCACGGAATTAAAAGTGAGATAAGAAAATCTCTTACCCTGTGTCCGACTTGACCCGTTCGTTCTTTAATACCCTGAATAATAAAGTAAAGTTAATTTTTTACTTTATTAAAAAACGTTTTCAAGTTTTTAATTCATTTTATGTCACTTATTACCATTTTATAAACATTATGTAATCATTTATATTAATAATGTTCGTTTTGTCGATATTTGGTACTTGAGTCAAAAATGGACTACTTATAATTACATGTTGTTCATGCGGTCAAAGGTTCATTATATCCAGAATCATATTCATGATTTAGATATCATATATATCATATATATCCAGAATATGCATGTATTTATAATAGTACATAACATTTAGAGGTAAGAAATGAAATGCTCCGTTCATGGATACGGTAAGTCGTACATACGCATGAACGCTACTTCCATTTCTATTTAATATTTAATGGAATTAAAAAATAATGATACATAGTACTATTATAATTCCAGTATTTTATCATATATAATATCATTAAATCTACCTTTATACGTACCACATATGGTATGAAAGAGTCATATCACTTTGAGGGGGCGGTAGTCTGCACTTCCTCTAATGAGATTATCCCATTTACCCATAACAGAAACCATAAAGGCATGCCTTAAAAGGAAATTACAGAAGCATAAAGAAATAATGAACATAATATATATCATATATAAATACAGTTCCATCATAATGGCCACCATTAGATGCGGTAGGAGATAATCGAACAATCATCGTTTCGTGAGGTGTTAGTGTTCCATCCACAGAAACATTATGTTCTTAATCCATTAGATGGAGGTGTGTGTAAGTTTAGTTCAAATTATCCTCATAAAAACATCCTAGTATATTGAGGATACTGGTGTTGTTACAAAAGAAATGAATAAAAATATCTTAGGGGATGGAGAAGTAAAATAAAAGAAAACAATTTAAGAGAAACGGTTACCTTTAGTTTGGGTAACTCCCTTTGGTTTGAACCAAAAGACTTCTTGAAGTGCCTTATGCCTAAAGTAAGGCTTCTAAGAGAAGGATAGGGATGTAGGGGGATTAATTGGGCAGAGTATGGATGATCCAAATGGCTTGAGAGGTGTGAGTAATTAGATATAAATGGTCTCCTTTTATAAGGGAGAGGAGCGGCTCTTTAGGAAAGTGTGAAAAAAGTATTTTATTATATAATGATATTCGGTTTATAATGTTCCAAAAATCATTAAGGAAGAATATAAAATGACTCATAGTCGTAATAAAATCATCTAATAGGAATTGGATAGGTTTTGGATAATATTGTAATCATTATAATCATATTTATTTAAATGATTTATTACTGATGTCAACCCATCATCATTATTGTGTTATAAATAATTTAAATTATTTGATGTCTAAAAATTATTAAAAAAATCCCATGATGTAGGAAATAATTTTAGAATTCCAATGAATATTTATAGTTGAAAGGATAATTTATATTACCCCTTATAAAAAATAATTTTCTAAAACAAATTTTCTTTTGTCATTTTTGCATTTACTTTAAGTTAATTAATCTAAATTGTCATTATCACTCCCAAGTGGCTCAATGGGGTCCCAAAATTGACCCAAAGATTCCCATGGTCGTAAATGACTCAACCAATAATGTTTGGATAGTTTTTAAGGTAATTTTGAATTATTATAATATTCTTTTAACCTTGAATTACCCTATATACCTTTAACCGCAGTAAATAAAAGTCAAAAGTTACTATTCACAAAAAATTATTTTCATCATAATGAACCACATTTTATTTCTTGATAACAACCATGTATGTCGGATTTTTGAAATTCAATTCATAGAAGTGGTAAAATTTCATGTAAAAGAAAAAACCAGTTTTTTTAACTATCAATAAGTTGTTTCACTATTCATCAATAACTGATGTTTTCAGGAAAATACCAAAAATTTAGCCTAAGGTATATTTGATATTCTGAATTCAAAATGATGTCTATTTTTCCAAATTCAAAACATAGAAGTGTAATTAATTAATTTTAAAATTAATTCCTGTTATCAAAACAAATAGCATGTTTTTAAGAAACAATAACTATCAAAAGTCATATACTTGTTTATGTCTAATTTCAAAGTGAAATTAATTCCAATGAACAACATTAGATTAAACTGTAAAAATATATTTTAACTTCACTATAAAACCAATTAAAAATATAATCTAACCATATAAATAAATTTGATTAAAAGGCACTTTTGAATTAAAATACAATATTTTTCACTATTCATTAAAAAATGAACTTTATCGGAAACACTCCAAAAATTTACACAAAGTAAATTTTGATATCCCCATTTTAAATAGGATTTTATTTGGTCATATAGAATGTATTAAAGTGACCAAAACTAGATTAAAAAATGGTTCACCATTAAAAGGTGATAAATCGGCCTTTTAATGTAAATTATGCTTAAAATTAGATTCATTCACATTTTAAGCCTCTAACTTCTTATTGAATAATGTAAACACATTTAACAATAACATATAGTCATATTGTAGTATGTTTTTTTCATTCCCTCCAATACAACAGCTGGGAGTTATCTACCATTTAAAATAATAATATTATATTATTAGTGTGCCAGGTAAGATTTCAAAGAAACCCATTGTTGTGTATCGGGTACGCTATCAAACATAGTAACCATTTTAAAGTAAAATTAATATTTAATTCACATATATTAATAAATATGAAAATTTCATATTCTTCAATTATCTGAGATGTTACATCCCTCCCCCCTTTTGGGTATTGCGTCCTCGCAATACGAAAATAGGGCTCGGGAACTTCATTGAAATCCCCACATCGAAAAAAGAGTCAACAAAACTATCACTTTAAAATAAAGGAAAATATGTAAAAAAATTACCCACGACAACAAGTACTTGGATTTCATGAAAAAATGCATATAGAGGAGAAAACAAACCATCAATTTATGATGGAGAGTGATAGAAAACATGTTTAAGAGAAATTTAAACACCAGAAAATCACAAACTTGTGATGGGTTAAATAGTCATTGATTCCCCAGTTGGAAATGTTAACAGACAATGTTTTTGTTTTAAGTTACTTTTTATTGAGGAATTATTTATGAGATTAACTAAAAACATAAGGAAATATATTTACATGTCATGTAGACATTCATCTTTTACCAGATTTCTAACACAAACTCATATTTTCTCTAAAAGATGAGTATTTAGGATGAATTTTTTTCACATTAAGAGTGATATAATCAACTTCGAGGGAACAACATAATCCATGAAAGATGAACTATATATTTACCATGTCATTAGAACTTATCAAAAACCAAAATGGTTTGCACCAGATTACGTAATCCCCAAAAAAAATAATCTTTTACAAAAAAAACTACTCTTAATCTCCATAATTTTCAAAAAAAACCCAAAGTTCAACAAGGACCATTTGATGAAAAATTGTCTATAAAATTATTCAAAGTAATCCAAGAAAATATTAAAACCCAAATCTCAGAAGGATTTAATCACATTGTCTGCCAAGATAAATCATAAAATTTATCTCCAAATAACATCAGATACTCTTAAAGTCTCATATTGAAAAGTAATTAACCTAATCACATATTCTCTATGATAGGTTAATCAATTCCATATATAACCCAAAATAAACTTATTTGTGATTCATAAAATCATATAACTAAAAATAATTAGTCATACTAACTAGGGACTTCACGTAGTCTAGTGGTAGGCAATAAATACCAATCGCACTTTGGTTGTGGGTTCGATTCTCACAGCTTTGGCCGACGTGACAGGTTGTCACACGGTCCGCATGTTGTCCTTTTTTCAAAAAATATATAATTTTATAGCATTCCCAAAAAGAGATAAATTTTTCGAAAATAACTATAACATATTTTAACCACGATGGTTTTCTAATAACATTCATTTTGAATCCCAAAACTGTATTAACATATAATTTCCTGAAATTACAGGATCATATAAACCCAAGTAGTTCATTATAACTATATACACAAAAGAAAAGATAATTATTTATTGAATAAAATTTTCATATATCAAACTTCAGGGTCACACATACTATAAAAAGTCTTATAATGTAATTCCCATCATCAAAAGAGACTTAATACATTTAATCATTTCACCATCATAAAACATACAATAACTCTTGAATCCCATATATGTTGACTTCTTACTCATTCAACATTCTTCATGATCCATTAACCATTCATTTTCAAATTATTTTGAAATACTTCATTCCTACAAACAGAATCATGAATCATATCCTAAGATTCAATAATTTCAAAACATATGTTAAGGAATAATCCATACCTTTCCTTTGTCATTGTTAGTTTCTTCATCTTCAATTGGAATGGAATTAGGTATTGGTAAACAAATATTTGTACGATCCTGGTGATCCCATTCCCTAAAATTCATCATAGGACATGTGTTTGTATAATGACCATGCACACCACATTTAAAACATTCAATTGATCCCTCAGAAAGAACATCTTTCCCTTTCCTAGAGTCAACTGGATGCTTACTTTTTTTATGGCGGGTTCTTGCTTTATGACCTTTATTTCCACATCTATAGAATCTTCCTGTCCCTTTGAAACATTTTCCTAGGTGTTTCTTTCCATATCCATAACACATATGTTTTTGAATATCCATACCTTTATGATTATTACCTGAACTTCCGTGGGGATTTGTTTCTCACATATACAATGCCTTATAAAAATCACCAAGGTTTAAGTGGTCAATAATGACTCCAGATAGTTAGTTGAGAATAACCACATGAGTTCTCATTGCGACTCCCATTTCATTCAATGGCTCATTCTGAAAACCTTCATAGTTTTCTTCACATCCATTTTTTACTTTGATGCCTGCTAGATCCAACCATTGTCTAAAACTAGAAAGGTAAGTGTGATTGTATCAGTAAAATCATCATACAATATCTTATGAGGAGGGTAAAGACTAAGATATAATTATTCATGTTATTTTAAACTCATTCACTTTATCTAAACAAAACTATGACTCTTTCTGAAATCCTAACCATTATGGTAATTTCACTTATGCTTAAAGAGCACCTTAACCTCTAAAGATATCTAAAACGACCTCTGATACCAACTATATGGACCCGGCCTTGAAAATTACAAAATCTTGAATTAAATGAATAATTCACATTGGAGATATTTTCAGGTTTAGAGTTTTAGAAAATTAGGCCATAACTATTACATAACAACTTGAATATTACAAGTAGACACTACTACTAATTAACCATTTTTTCATAAACTAAAAACTCTTAAAAAGACACATGTCGAGTTCCGTGTTTTAGACAGAATGAATTTTCCTTGATCCCATCCTTGAACCTATTCATCTTTAAGTCATGTGGAAAACATTTCAAAAACTTGGGATCAGCATAAAAAGCTCAGTAAAGGTTATAAAATAAGAAAGGAGAACATTAGCCCATCAATAAATACAAATCAATGAAACCATACTTTTCAATCATAACATACCTTAATAAATAATAAGATTTATTAATAACACACACAAAACATATATCATAAAGGTTACTTATGGAATCCATATCAAACATACATTGTAGCTATCACAACTACATAGGGAGTTACACTTGGAATACCCATCACGGTATATTCCCTATATCTCTTAGGAGAAACTTCACGTTCAGCTCCGTCACGTTACCCAATGCATTGGAGAGCTATCTTGGGCTCACCCGCCCTAGGTTTATCACGGAACCACCTGTATACCTAAACAATGCCCAATAACGATAAAATAATATTAACCTATGACACATGTATAAAGGAAAGATAACATTTCCACATTCCAATATATCAAATCAAGATATTGAAATAATCAATGTTTTATCAAATCATTTTCAAAACCATTTAAAAAAAGAGATTTTTTGAGTCAAAGTGTCCCATACCACTTTGAAGATTTTAACTAAATTATCATTTGAAGACATTAATGTCCATGTAAATTAATCCTAAAACCCATTTTGAAAACATGGACATTAATGAGAAATATTTAGAAGAATAAATATTTAAAACATTTAAAATGATATTTTAGTTACAGAGTTTTTAACAAAAAGAGCGATGCTTGAAAACAAATAATTGAAGAATATATTTTAATAAGAACATTATAATATCATGAGAATAAAGGGATTCTGGATATAATATTTCATAGGACTGTATCTACACCATATAAGAGTGAATTTGTGCATATCAACAATGAAGTCTCAATGGAAATGAAAATTGAGATAAAATCCATTATAAAGATGGTATCGATAAATTAATGATAAATCAATCACATAATTATGTGTGAAAAATATATATACACCCAATATAAGTGGATATTAAGTGTAAAACAATCAAAGTTTATTCACACATATTCATAGGATGACATATTCAAGAAGTACAAGTTGAACCTGAAGAATTGAAATTGGGTTAAGAGGTTCCCTTGTAAAACTTCGACAGCCTAACGACGTCCCTTTAAAATTAAGAAAATGAGTTGATGAGATAAAAAAGGGAATCTAAAAACTTGGATATAATGTTTACATCAATAATGATATATAATAACATATCCCAACATAATAATATGTATGTTAAAAGACATAACAAAAAAGATGTCTTTTATAAAGAGGAGGGTGAATAGTTCCCTTACCAATTTGGTTACTTACAAAACATATGACACATGAAAAAGGATCATACAATGAAGATGTAAATACTGATAAATGAAATTATATTACATAAAGATTACAATCATGGGAAGTAAATACACCACACAAAAGGAAATAGTGTAAAATATTGTCTGAATCTCACGGGAATAAAAAGTGGGACAAAAACCCTTTACCATGTTGTAATCAACTGAGTCGTATAACCAAAAGTTAATAACCACCAAATGAAACATAGAATACCATTAATATAATGATAATCATGATAATATATATCAAATGGTAGTACACAATACACCACATGAAATAAATAAGTGGTGAACAATGGAAATCTCATGGAATTAAAAGTGAGATAAGAAAATCCCTTACCTTGTGTCTGACGTGACCCATTCATTCTTTAATATCCTGAATAATAAAGTAAAGTTAGTTTTTTACTTTCTTAAGAACCTTTTTCAAGTTTATTATTACTTTTATATCACTTATTACCATGTTATAAACATTATGTAATCATTTAAGTTAATAATGTTTCTTTTGTTGAGAGAAGCTTGCTCTCGCTCTCGATCCTTTGATGCCTCTCCTCTGTAGGTGATGACGGCTACCTCCACGCTAGCCCTTCCCCCCACAGTGGGGGAGGGGGAATCGTCATCCCATGGGAGAGAAAGTGTATTCCAAGAATTTACTAATCCAGAGTTTCTTTCTCATTTCCCAAAAGCTGCTATAAACCCTATGGTCCCTGATCTGGTCGACGGGGTGCCGAACCATCAAATCTCTCTTTCCGAGTTTACAGAGTCTTGAAGCTTGCTGAATCTCACTGTTGTGGCTCAGTTCAAGAACAAGAGGCCTTTTGTGGATGACTTCGACCATTTTTTTTCAGATCATGGGATCTCCAGGAACGCGCGGTTGTCGCCTTGCTTGACAGTAAGAAAATTATGGTTCGTTTTGAGACAGAAGCGGATCTGATTCAAGCGTGGTCGAGGGCTCCTCGCTTCTTCAAGGTAACTCGATTTCTACTTCTTCATTGGTCATTAGATCTCCATATGAACTGTGACTCTCCTTACATCATGGTTTGGGTAAGTTTTCCCAAGCTTCCATTACCGTTTCAAAACCCTTCGATTATTTGAATACTAGGAAACATGGTAGGTTGTTTTTTATGCTCTGATAGCCACAATGAGGTGGTTTTCCATCTAGTAAACCCCTGAGTGTGTGTGGAAATTGATTCGTCTCACACGTCGTTCGAATTTATTGGGATTATGATTAACGTGGAGTATCATTGTAGACAACAAGAGGTTTATAAATATTAGATCGAGTTTGGTGATTCTTGTAGGAGGCTAGGGCATTTACCTCAGGTATGCCGAAGGGGAAATCTGTCTTGGATGAGGGAGAACCATCGTAAAGGGAAATCAGTTCTGGTGGACACGGCTGAAGATACCCGATTGGAGGCTGAGATGGGTCCTGAGTTGAGATCGATTAGGACTGTTGATAGAGGAAGGTGTGATGGTGGGTTTAGTTCAGCTTTGAATGGTAATCCAGCTGGGTCTTGTAAGGTGTCCTTTGAGAGCAGTAGTCTTGATCCTGGCGCTTCAGGGGGTAAGAGGCAGAACCCGAAGGATACTGGATGTTTTCACAAGTAAAGGCAGGAGGTTGTAGTTTCCACTAGCGCTTTGGGTAGTGACAGTGTTGGGAAGGAGCAGGACAGGTGGAATTTGGTTTCTATGAATGTGGTTTGATCGGTTGGTGCTAAGGAGCCTGTAGGACTGGACCCTTTGGTGCCACCTTTTCTTTATTTGAGTAACAGGTTTGATGGCTTGTCTGATGGGTTGATGGCTGAGGGTCTGGAGGAGGCCTGCCTTACTGGAGGGATTGATGGTGAGGAGGCTCCAGCGAGGTAGCCACTTGAAGGCTTGGAAGATGCACCTGTTAGCGACATGGTAATTCCAGATTGTCGGTCGGTTGAAACATGTAGAGAGAATACCGGTGAGGTGGCTCCAGAGGGTTAGACTGTGCAGGTCACTCCGACTAGAGGCAGGGGGCATGTTTTTTTTTGGTTTTCTAGTGGAAGACAACCACATTGTGGTTAGGAGTTCCAATATGGTTGAAACATATAAGAGTCTGGATCTTCAGGTTGGCGGTGGTGAGAAGGAGGCTGCTGCGGTGGCTGTGAAAAATGTGTCTCCAGAGGGGGAATACCTTCCTTTGAGAAAGCTTAATATTCCAGATCAACAGAGGGAGAAAAATGATGGGGGTCCTGGCTCGGGTTTAGGGGCTCAAATCGGTAATGTAAAGGGAATCTCTAGGGGAGGTAAATAAAATGTGAGTGGCCCAGTTGGTCATTCTTTTAGTTAAGTTGTTCAAGGCAGGAAGTATCCTCTGAATTCAGTTTAAGGTCATGTTTCCGCTACACCAAGAAGACAGCCAAGAAAAGATTATTCTTGTCTCCCACGGCCGATGCAGAATGGGTCCGCCTCTAAGGGGAATAGTCAGGTGACCATTGCGGTTAGGAAGGGCATCTTGATCAAGGGGACATCACCAGATCAATCAGCACTGGAACAACTCAGATGTCAGGTACAAAGTGCAAGATACTGGAGGTCGCCAGAATGGGAATCGGCTACGACTATCGGTGAAGATGAATCTGGCATGGTTTATAGAGATGACTATGGGTTTTATGATGTTTAATTCTACGTTGGATGGGTTTTTATGTTTTTGTTTTCCTTGTTTGATTTTGTGTCTGTAATTTTGGGCACCGGTTCCCATAAAATGGCTTTTGATAATAAAAAAAATGATTTGCAGCAATAATGTTCATTTTGTCGATATTTGGTACTTGAGTCAGAAATGGACTTCTTATAAATACATGTTGTTCATGCGGTCAAAGTTTCATTATATCCATAATAATATTCATGATTTTTATAACATATATATCATATATATCAAGCATATATATGTATTTATAATAGTACATAACATTTAGAGGTAAGAAATGAAATGCACCGTTCATGGAGACGGTATGTCGTACGTACGCATGAACGCTACTTCCATTTCTATTTCATATTTATTGGAATTAAAACATAATGATACATAGTAGTATTATAATTCCAATATTTTATCATATATAATATCATTAAATCTATCATTTATTTGTACCACATATGGTATGAATGAGTCATATCACTTTGAGGGGGCGGTAGTCCGCACTTCCTCTAATGAGATTATCACATTTACCCATAATGGAAACCATAAAGGCATGCTTTAAAATGAAATTAAAAAATCATAAAGAAAACATAAACATAATATATATCATATATAAATATAGTTCCATCATAATGGCCACCATGATAGGTGGTAGGAGATAATCGAACAATCATCATTTCGTGAGGCGTTAGTTTTCCATCCACAGAAACATTATGTTTTTCATCGATTAGAAGAAGGTGTTTGTAAGTGTAGTTCGAATCATTCTCAGAACAACATCCTAGTATATTGCGGATACTGGGGTTGTTACAAAAGAAAGGAATAAAAAGAGTTTAGGGGTTGGAAAAGTAAAATAAAAGAAAACAATTTAAAAGAAATCGTTACCTTTAGTTTGGGCAACTCCCTTTGGTTTGAACCAAAGGACTTCTTGAAGTGCCTTAGGCCTAAAGTAAGGCTTCTAGAAGGTGGAGAGGGATGTAGGGGGATTAATTGGGAAAAGTTTGGATGAGCCAAATGGCTTCAGAGGTGTGAGAAATTAGATAGAAATGGTGTCCTTTTATAAGGGAGAGGAGGGGCTCTTTAGGAAAGTGTGAAACAATTATTTTATTATATAATGATATTCAGTTTCTAATGGTCCAAAAATAATTAAAATAAAATATAACATGACTCATAGTCGTAATAAAATCATCCAATAGGAGTTGGAAAGGTTTTGGATAATATTTAAATAATTATAATCTTATTTATTTAAATGATTTATTAATGAGGTCAACACTGCATCATTATTGTGTCATAAATAATTTAAATTATTTGATGTCTAAAAATTATAAAAAAATACCATGATGTAGTAAATCGTTTTAGCTTTTAAATGAATCTTTATAGTCGAAATATTAATATATATAACCCCTTTGAAAAGGTAATTTTCTAAAACATATTTGCTTTTGTCATTTTTGTATTTACATTAAGTTAATTAATCTAAATTGTCATTATCAATCCCAAGTGGCTCAATGAGGTCCCAAAATTGACCCAAATATTCCCATGGTCGTAACTGACTCAACCAATAAGGTTTGGACAAGTGCTAAGGTAATTTTAAATTATTATAATATTCTTTTAACATTGAAATACCCTACTTACCTTTAACCGTGGTAAATAAAAGTCAAAAGTTACTATTCACAAAAAATTATTTTCATCTTAATAAACCACATTTTACTTCTTGATAACAACCATGTATGTCAGATTTTTGAAATTCAATTCACAGAAGTGGTAAAATTTCATTTAAATGAAAAAGTTAGTTTTTTTATCTACCGCTAAGTGGTTTCAATATTCCTCAAAAATTGATGTTTTTCAGAAAAAAACCAAAAAATCATCCTAAGATATATTTGATATTATGAATTCAAAATGATGTCTATTTCTACAAATTAAAAACATAGAAGTGGTAGTAATTAAGTTTAATATTAATTCTCATTATCAAAACAAATAGCGTGTTTTTAAGAAACAATAACTATCGAAAGACCGATACTTGTTTATGTCCAATTTCAAAGTGATGTTAATTCCAATGACCAACATTAGATTAAATGGTAAAAATATATTTTAACTTCACATTAAAACCAATTAAAAAGATAAGCTATCCATAGATATAAATTATATTAAATGGAACTTTGGAATTAAAATACAATATTTTTCCTTATTCATTAATAAATGAACTTTATCAGAAAAATTCCAAAAAATTTACACTAAGTAAATTTTGATGTCCCCATTCTAAATAAAGATTTTACTTGGTCATATAGAATTTATTAAAGTGACCAAAACTAGATTTAAAAAGGTTTCACCATTAAAAGGTGATAAATCGGCCTTTTAATGTAAGTTATGCTTAAATTTCAATTCATTCACATTTTAAGCCTCTATATTTTTTTTGGATTATGTAAATACATTTAACAATCATGTATAATCATATTGTCGTTAGTTTTTTTCATTCCCGCCAATACAACGGCTAGGAGTTAACTACTATTTAAAATAAAAATATTATATTATTCATGTGCCATGTAAGATTTCAAAGAAACCCGTTGTTGCGTATCGGGTACGCTATCGAACATAGAAAACCTTTTAAAGTAAAATTAATATTTAATTTACAAATATTAATAAATATGAAAATGTCATATTCTTAATTTATCCAGGATATTACAGTGCACCTAGTTCACATGAGTCATATCATTTAGTCATTTAACCCTTTATCATTTGGGGGTGTTACAATAATACTCAACTATAAAGTAATTTATAAAGGTGACCATTATAACCAAAAAATTAATTTTAATTGTAGTAATTGAATTTGGTAGATATGTTTTGGTGTAGGGATTAAACTTGAGTTTTAAAAAATATATATTTATTATAAATATAGTAAGAACAATATCAATTAAAATTAATTATTTTGTGAAAAAAGTATTTTTCGAAAAGGTGGATTAGTCACACATTGTACACATAATTTATATTTAATTTTTACCACAACTACAAAATTTAGTTGATAATATAAACATCCTTTTTGAAATATATATTTCAATATTTACATTTTTGTGAATGTTTGATAATATTTTGAAAAGGTAAATTTTTTAATTAATTGCATAAAATACAAAATTTAAATTAAATATTCTCGTTCATCAAGATTGTTTATAAATCAATTATATATTTTAATATGGGATATATATAGAATTTGTTAAAGTATATATCTATTAATCAAATTTATTTCTTGTATATATTTTTTATATTTAATTTTTATATAAAAAAATTCAAAAAATTTGAATATTTTCTCTTTTAAAACTATATTTCACCTCTAGTCTACATGATTGATTATAAATTAATTTTTTTCCTCTATTTATTGAATTTTGGAAAAAATTATTAAACAATGTGAATTAGCATAATTAATATTGTTTACATAAATAGTGAAATCAATTTTCTATCTTTAACATTTTTAAATTATTATAAATAAAAAATAATGAATATATATGATAGTTATATCATTTATATCATTTTTGTGGTGACATAACCCTAATAAAATAATAGAAACATACCAAAATAATTCATTTATGAAAAACAAACAAATTTTTACCTGAAACAGTAATTTTAACAATAAATTATTATTAAATGGATGATACATTACTATAGGTAAATCATATATCACATGATATTTATTTTTAGGGTTTATTAGTTGATTTATAATAAACCTGTATTTATTATGTTTTAGTGTCAAATACATGCAATGGAATTCAAACCTAAGGTAAGGATTTATAACCGCATATTAACATTTATTTTACTTTTTTCATATTCACCAATTATTCCATTATGTGGTGTATATACTAACCCTTATGACAATTTATGTAATGAATAATTTATATTAGTGGTCTTTAAAATTTCAGTTGATGACTATTTATTTTATAGGGAATATGATTGAGAAGTTAACAAAGTGGTGATGGTTTATTTCACAATTTCATCATTATTTAGGATTAATTTATTATGTCTTCCATGGGGTTATTATTTTATATTAATTTCATATAGGAAATATATTTTATCATCCTCTAGTAATTTATTAAGTTTTTTTAATAATACCATTTTCCCACTCATTCCTACAAAAAATGAGTGAGGAAATATTTTTAAGGAAATCGGAATTTATTTACCTCTTAGGTCAGAAATCCTTTTTTTTCTCAAAACCCATGCTTTCAAAAAAATAATTAAAAATATGGTTTTCCTTTTAAAATTTTATTTTTAATGTAATTTTAACCAATTTTTACTTTTTTTTATAAAAATTTATAGACTCTTCATTTCATTAAAATAATTCTTGTTTTTCTTTTTACAGAAAATGTGAAAGGAATCATACATTAATGTGATCAAGATGAACATAATTTCCCACGATACTAAAATTTCAATGTTTTAAAACATAATTTACCATATTTTATTGTTATTTCAATAGAGAATAATTTTAAAAATGATTTTTGGACTTATTTTTTGAAAAATTTATTTTTAAAATTCCACCACTATATTCCTCAAAAACATTACGGATATTTTTAAGGAATTTATATTCATAAAAAACAAAAAAAATAAATTTTAATTATTCTACACAATTTATATGTTTTAAAGATACTATCTTTGTAATTTATTTGGATGTTTTATGATCAATTTTACAGAGATTTTATTAGTTAAATATCATTCATATATCTCAGTATGATTTGTAATAATGTTTATTAATTAGGTTAATTGTTAATGTTTATTATTCTAGGTTTTAATGTGAATGTCTATGTTGATTATGATTCACCCCATTAATATGAGGACTGAATTGGACATAGTATGTAATGGATAAGTACCATTTATAGGTAGCCCCTTAATGCACCGGTGTGTCCCATGATTCAAAATGGAATGAGTTTTTGCTAAAACCTTACTAATTTATTTAGATATCATTGAACAAGGAACCGATAGAATTTTAATGATGTCATGAAATATGATTTCTATCATTATGGTTTTTGTTATTTTTATTTCATTTGGTTATACAGTTATTTAAAATATACAAGGATATTTTCTCATGATCTTGTGTTAAATTATATGTCATTAATTTATAATCATTTTATCCTACAATATTATTATCATGTTATTGATGAAATGGAATGTGTCTCATTTATATATTTTCCATATTGATTATAAATTATTATTCATAGAATGTTTTTTATGCTTAATATTAATGAGACATGGTGATCTTGTATTTATTATGTATTATTTTTCATCAGGATACCATAATGTTTGTTATTGTTGATACGTAAAGATATGCTAAGAAGGAATAATGTTGTTCTCAAAGAAAATAAATTTTATATGTTTTGTTTTAACAATTGATGTGAGTTCCTATATGTATATTGTTTACTAACACTACTATACTATTTAATCCATTGGTATGTGATTCCATATTTCTTATTTGAATAAAATAAATTATAAACTCACTTCGGGTTATTGGGGTTGCGGTCACTACATGTGGTATATGAGTATGTTTTTTAGAAACCTTTTGAACCAGATCATAGAGAAACACATATTGTGGAAAATGACCCAATTATTTAAATGTATTACTTGTATATAATAAATTCCTAATGTTTTGGTAAGAAATATATTATGTGTTATTTTCTTGAAATACATCATTGTATGGATTCTGCATGTCAACATAGTTCTGGAATAGATTTACATTGTTGTAATAAATCTAATAAGGGTGCATCAGGATTAACCAGATCATCACCTGGTGCATGAAATTTGGACTTACTATGAACCATGTTTGACACTCACATGAGATATTATTATGAAAATTTACATATTCATTACAAATCATTATGAAGTAATTGATGATAATGATATCCCCAAATAAAATATGATTACTACTATGATATTAGATAATAATAACTTTTTAAATTTGTCTTATTTGTTTCATTAGTTTTGGGATTATTCATTATAGTTCAAATCATTTTGACCTAATCAACTATATGATATTTTATAAAAATTGTTCCCATTAGAAGAAATGGGAACCGTATCAATGAACGTAATCTAAATAGTAAGAGTGGAATTTTATTTGATGGGATTAAGAAAATACATCAAAGTATAAATTCCTCCCAAATATTATCATTATATGAGGACATCGTATAATGTTTTAAAAAGATATATAATTAATTCTATAAGTTTTATGGATTCAAATAGATTAAATCGATAGAGTGTTGAAGAAAAAAATGAATAATGGGAGTAATTTAATGATGTATTTTCCCATTTGTAATAATTATTGAGATAAATGCCCTTCTTTTTTCGTTATGGGAATGGTAATTTAATACAAGTGTAGAGAAAAAAGTCTTCATTTTGGGGATTGAAATTTAAAAATGAAATTTCCAGAGCATATTTCATTAACTGTAAGAATATGTGGAACTATTTCAAAAAATACTTCAATCATCAAATGAATATGTCTTAAATAAAGCTAATGGATAATCTTCACTCTCATTATAATATTACATAATATGTGTATAGAATAATGCATATCTTTTTTGATTCAATAAATATGTTTATGAATTATGTTATCCCTATAAAAATCATTCTATGTATAAATATTGTACAACATCACTATTTCTTAATGGGTTTGATAGAATATGGTGAATGATACCTTGGTAAAAAGATTTGATTTATCAAAAATTGAATCTCATGGAGAAAATATTATTGAGGGACTATAAAAATTAACATGTTCCAAAGGATTGTATGATAATGAGTTTTAATTAGATAGTTTTAGTGACCATGAAGTCGGTAAGAGTATTTAAGGTTTATGTTATCTCACTATAATTTACTAAAACTATATATTTATGAAATATATTCAACAACCTGAGATAATTTGGAAGTATTCATTTTTTAATATGGTTATATGATTATCAAAGTATTCACATGTGTGAAATTTGACATTAAGTGCAGTATTATTTTTGTGGGGAAAATATTTTTTTTAATGACCTTCCATAAAAAAGTTCATTGAATTATTTAAAACATATTTTGGATGCATATTATGGTATAATATTAATGGAATGGATTTTTTTGATAT
Organism: Viscum album; assembly: GCA_963277665.1. Classification (NCBI taxonomy): domain Eukaryota; kingdom Viridiplantae; phylum Streptophyta; class Magnoliopsida; order Santalales; family Viscaceae; genus Viscum; species Viscum album. Next base: position 1,074,842,138 of record OY728145.1, on the reverse strand, counting down.
ATGGGTTTTATTGGATAACATTTTATGATAATTTGGATTTTCATGAATATATGAGGAATATATTGTTACACTTTTATTGATTATACAATATGTTAAAATGTAATTATAGAAATTAAAGTATTAAAAATTTGTATTTGATAATCAATTATTATAATAATATATAGAGTATAATATTTTTTAAGATCACCCAAAGTATGAAAGTTTTCTGTAATTGTAAAAATATATCGAGTAAGTATCTTTCTTTTTGTTCTCATCCGAGATGGTAATGAAATTTTCCAACACCTAGAAATGAATATTGAAACAAAAATTTCAACCTAATACATTTTTAGGTTGAACCCATGGTATTTTCATCAATCACATATCTATGGATTTTTAGTCATTAAAATGTAATGATACATCAGTTTTTTTGATAAATAATCTCTTATACTCACCATATTTATTAAAACATTTCTTTTATTCCCATAACATTAAATACCACCAATGTTCTCATATTTGGATACCTAGTTATGAGTTATTACTGATAACCTCTGCATTTTACTTTTTCTATAATATGAGGATGTTTTATTAACCATTATTATGTTGTGGGTCACAAAAATTTTATTTTGAATGTAGAGCCCTTTATTATAGATATAAAGATTTAATTGTGAGTGAATGGTTTATTTAAGGGGTGGTAGATTATAACCACATATATTTTCAAATTGAAACATCATTTTCAGTAGAATTTGTGACACAAAAAAAAATATTATAAGAATATATAACACCCTCAGACATTCTGATATATACCTTTCAAAATAAATAAAAAATAATTATTATCCTATTATGTATAGAACACTGTGTTTTTACAAAACAAGATAATCAATTAAAATGTTAATAATTAAAAATGACCAACATAACATACCCATTAAATTGGTGGATATGAATATTATTATATAAATTATGAAAATTATTTATTTTATACATGTATAAAATCAATAATATGGATATATAATGATGAGAAATAAAATAATAATCATTTAAAAGATAAATAAATGTTTTTAAAAAACCTATCGTTCATCTAAAAGTATGTTTAGTTTCTATTTGGGAATATTCTTTATATTTTTTAAAAACAATTAAGTAAAATAATTAAACTAAATAAACTTATTTTTTTAATATTCATTTCAATATTATCATTGTGGGAATTTATGATATTTTTTTTAAAATAATATATTTTTAATGACTTGTCAAAATATTGACTTTTAATAGAAACTTTCATCTTAGATTAATTTATATATAATGATAAATTATATTCTCTTTATTAATGTAATAATTGTTAAATTAAATATATATATATATATATCTAATTTGGCCCATTATAATCATTTTCATATTCAATGTTTATATAATAACATTGTAAAATTTTTCACATTTATCTTTGAAATCAAGTTTTATCCTCTCCTATGTGAGATTAATTTTAAATTAAAAATTTCAACTTATTTGAATGGAATTTGGAAAATATATTCCATATTTGGAATCATAAAAATTTATAATTTATTCTAAGGTCAATATTGTTTTGACCAACATTTATTATGAAAATAATAAAAATTAATTATTGTGATTATGGTAAAAATAGATTTATCATGGGATTAAACTAAATAGAAAGGTGTTAAAATTACCAAATAGATGTCCAAAACTATATGAATGGACATATTTTATCCTTATCACTTCTAGATTTGGTACCGTAAATTTTTTCATTTTTATAGGTGAAAACTATTGGTACACATTTTTATTTTAAATCATTGCAAGTCTTCCACTCACTTTAGATATAAAAGTACACCCCAACCCTCTACTCTTAACACTTAAAAAATAGATTGGATCTAAAAATCATGCCCAAATAACATTAATGTATTTCTAATATCATCATATAATACATTGTTTTTTATTAAATAATATCTAAAAATCATTTTGGTGAAATCTAAATTAATTTCTCCGATAAAGAGAAAACTTCCATAGCTGAGCATTTTTTTATTTCTTCCCCACCCCCATCAATTATTCCAAATTTTAATTTTATAGCCTATTATCTTCCATATTATTAGAATTTATTTTTTACATTTAATAAACTAATCATTATTTACATCTATCAATTTTCTTATGAAAGCATAATTCATCTGTATTGCGGACTACCACCTCCTAAACCGATGTCATTATTTTTCCCTCTTAACATTTCATGGTTGGGTGTAATAGTGGATTTAATATATTTATATGTAATTGATGATATTATTAAGAATAATTAATTTTCATGTAGCCCATAACTTCGTATATTCCATTCTGTGATGGATAAGATAATGTTTTTTATCTGTATGGAGATCAACCACCCTGCGAAGCGATGTGATTTGTTTTCCGCATATGATTTACACAGAATATTATAAGTATAATGTAAATTAATATATGTGTTATATATGAACTACAAATAATAATGGAAAAATAATATCACATATACCTTTTTACCTTCAAATGTATTAGAAATGAGTATCATTTCTTATGAATACGTACAGACTACCTCCACCACAAAGTTATCTAAAATGTTATCATTTACTTTTTTACATGGGTAGTAATAAGGTTGGATTTTATTAATTTGGTATATATATATAACATAATAATGGATTTGTAATAGTGAAATAAAATTTTTCCCTTCTATGTTATTCATTGAGAATAATGGAAAAAATGTCATGCGTATATATTGACGATCATATCCCTAAATGATGTAATCTATTTTTTTTATCTCAACCAATTAAAGATTATGATAATTAAATTTATCAAGAATAATTTTTATATATTTATAGTTTATAAAATTATGTAGATTATATAACCACTAAAAAATTAAATGTAACATTACTTTTGGGCTAAATTAAATATGAAAATAGATGAGATTATCACCAAAAACAAGAATTTAAGCAAAGAATTGTTAAAAATATAGTGATAAAAGAATATTAGTAAATCATATATTTAATAATTTATTTCATTATAGTTAAATAATATATTTATAATAAACCAATATTTATTATACTTGAGAAGAAAACACATACCAATGATATTGAAGTTGTGGTAAGGTTTTATCGTCTCTGATTTACTTCTATGAGTCATATGCCATTTTCAGTAATTATTTCTTTGTGTGGAGTATATACAACAAATTTTGATATGATATATCAGTAATCCATTTATTATCATGGTATTTGACATTTAATTTTATTATTATCTCTTTTATAATCATTACGATTAAAATGTTACTGAAATGGTAATGGATTAATTGACAATCTCATCATTACTCAGGATTATTTTAGTTTAAGTATCCCTTTGGTGAATTATTCAATAGTTATATCATAATATCATTTTATTTTCTTATCCTATAGTTATTCATGAAAATTTTAATTTAATATTTACATATATATCTTCCTTGGTATATAAAATAATTTATGAAATTCTTTTTAAAAAATTCAACATTATATCTCTCTTTTGATAAAAATCTATTTTCATCATATCCCTTGTTTTCTAAAAATTATTTCTATAATGTTTATTTAAATATTCCAAATTATATAATACCATCAATTTTATCATTCTAATATTTAAAAACCATTGAAGTGTAATATTTATTACTTTTTAAAAACAATGCATGTTTGGATTTTACAGAAAATGCGAAGGGACTCCTAATTTTTACATTTACATCATAAATATAATTTTCATCCATCATGAAAACAAATTAGCAATTATTTTTAAATTTTTCATAGTTACACGAAAATATAATTATTTTCAAAATGGTTTCTGAAATTAAAAAAAAGTTATTTTCAAAATGAAAATGTTATTTTCCTTGATTTGTTAAGGATCATTTATAGTGTTTATATTGATAAATTATTTAAACTATTTAGTTTAACTATTCTATACTGGGTATATTTTTTAATGATACTATCCTTATTATTTATTTGGATGGTTTATGGTTGGTTTTATAGGGGATGACCTATTTCTCACCATTCATATGATTCTGGACTATTTATGGTTATGTTTATTAATTGGTGTATTTCTAACATTTATAATTATTTTTTTTCAATATGAATTTTTATGTTGATAATTATTTAACCATTTTATATGAAGAATTCATTGGACATAGTATGTTATTGGTGGGTCCTAGTTATAGATCTCCCGTCGATTTTTATGTTGGAATTACGACACAAACAATATTGGGTTTTTGAAAATGCCTTACACATATGATTAGATGTCTTGAAAAAAATGTTAAATGAAATGTTTTACATGTCTAAAAGTTTATATTTCACCATTATTTTTTTATTGATTTTACATGTTATTGTGTTTTTAGATAACATATCCATTGTTAGTATTTCAAGATCATGTGATTATTTATATTGAATTATTTTATTATCATTTATTCCATCCATATTATTCTCATGTTATAAATTGAATGGAATAAGATTATGTTATTTACCTTTCAAAAGTATTTATGAATTAATTATTCTTTTTATCTGTCATATTTTTACCCATATTGAGTTTCTAAGATCACCCCTATATTATATTTTATATTCAAACATGATATTATAAATTATTTAATGATTGAAATACAGAGATATTCTAAGGTGAATAATGTAGATTCTAAAGAAAATTAATTTCTTTTTTTTATTTTAAAAGTAATTTCATTTATATAATTTTTATTTCCTACAAAAAATAATAAACTATTTTATCATATAGATGTTAATGAAATGTTTCAATAACTATACATAAACATCCATGGAGGATATTGTAAGAAAATAATGTGTATAGATGGTGTGATTCTATAAAACATTTTAAAAATATTAAATAAAAGAAAATAATTGTTTGAATTTGGGGATATATTAATAAAAAGGACATGAATTAAAGTGGGAAGAAGGAAAGTGAATTCATAAGAGGCTGCATTAAGTGAATAGTGTGATATTGTCTGATAGATGTTTTGTGAGATTTTAATTTGGTTATGTTGGGAAATATAACCTCCCCTTATGGTTGAATGATAAAGGTTATAGTGGAGAGTCCATGACTTGGGAACATAAAAAGTCAATTAAAGGTGATGTTATTACTACCAAACATTTTAGCAATCCATATTATATTATTATTTTATGTATGAAATTATTTGGGTAGGGATATGAGACAAACTATAAAAATGATGGAAATTGGTTATTTCAATGTTTTTTAACAAATAAATGTTCATTTAAAGAGAACTTAATGTTACCACTGATTCACTATAACCACTCAATATTCCACCGATGAAGTGGCACCTCAATTAGTATTTGGCCTATGGAGCACATTAATCATTTTAAAATTTTATGTTTACTTGTGATTATTAAAGATGATATCAAATAAATATGTATTCCTCTATTTCTATTAATTCATATAGGGTTGTATCATCCAAGACCCAGAAAAACATAGTGAATTAAGAGGCATGTAATTTAATGAAAAACGAAATGATGGAAGAGGTTATAAAATTTCTTAATTTGAATCTAACTTTTAATCATTTGTTTTTTAAAATATGTTTATTATAATTCATCAATTCATGTTACACCTTCATGAAAAGAACTATAAGATGATAAAATAACGAAATAATTTTACAATCATGTTGATGAATAAATTTTTTTTACCTTTGTAATTATTTTACATTTACATTGTTTTATGGTTGAAATTTTTTATGACAAATCAACAATAGAGAATACCATAAATTCTATGGAATATGAATTTGAAAAAAAACATTTGAAGATGTATGAACTTCAAAAGGTGGGAGAATATTAAAGTTAATGAATCATATATTTCAATAATAACATGTATTTGGTTTAAACGGATGGTTATCTTGAGAAATCATACCTCGTCTCCCTCGAATCTTGGATCGTGATTTTCAGTAATCAGGTATGATGAATCCTCCACCTCTTGATCTTCAGCATACATGTACTCATTCAACCCAGATTGGGAATTTTCCTTCAAAAAGGTTAATAATAAGGCTCCAAACACCCTAGATGCTGACCAAATCTCTAGAACCACAGCTATCACATTCCTAGAGGTTTTAAAAGGTTCTGATCTTCAGAGCATATCTTCCTCCCGGACTCACATCAAAAAGGTGGATGATGGGAGCTACTCCATTATCAAGGATCCAGAAGCACTTCAGCAAAGACTTGACCTATGTCATTTCTCCCTGCTCGGACGCATAGTCTACACAAAAGTGGACAAACCATTTCCCCATTCTGAAATCAAACTAATAATCTCTCATATTTGGGGATTCGGTAATTGGAAACTTATTCTGATCAGGAAAGGATACATCCACATTGTCCTCGAAACCAAAGAAGATCTCGAATCTGCCTGAAAATTTGGAAATCTTCATCTGATTATGGGAGTCCTACGGATTGCAGATTGGGAAAGAAAATTTCAATCCCTTACCACAAAGACTCACCCTGGAAAAAATATAGATTAGATTACATGGCTTGAACTAGGTTTATTGGCACACAAAAATTCTGAATGACATGGCTTTATGCATCGAGATTCCTATAAAGATTGATCAACACACCCTAAGTGGTAAATTGGGCCTCTATGAATGGATACAAGTCGATGTCAGCATTGAATCTAAGTACCCAGATTCCATAAGATTAATTTTCAATGATCTCAAGATTGATGTCAAAGTCGAATATGAATAAAAGCCACCATTCATTAAGGTATGTAAAATTGTTTTCCACTCTTTTTCTAATTGAAGGATTGTACAAAAGCAAGTGAAACCATCCTTGGATCTAAATGTATGGACTGAAGTGTATAAGGGTAATAAAGGGATGGAAAGTGGCATGGAAAAAAGGGAGGTTTCAAGAAATATTGATGGAAAAAGGGGATAAAAAACAAGCCCATACTACTATTACTAGCTCCTCCTAGGCTATTTTAGTGGATGATGAAGGGCATGTTGTGGAAGAGGCTATCTTAGCTGATGATATTACCCATTAATTTATTAATGTCATCAAATCCATTTCATCAATAGATTCTCTGAATATGGCTGGAAGCTATTCTACATGCATTGAAAATTCAGCATGTTTCTTGAAAGCTACTATTGGCATAAGCTGCTCCTCTGAGGTGAAAAAAAAACTCCAAATTCAGTCCTAGTTTCTCAGATATATTTGGCTGAACAGAACCTAATCATAGAGACCCATAAAAGGCCATTGACATCAAGGAAAACAACATAGAAAAATGTGTTTTCACTGCAATTGTTGAGTTGCTGGTGCATAATCACACGTAACAGAATCCCACTGATAAAGGTGACAATTGCATGACCAAACAGATCACTACGGGATCTCACTCTACCACTGCTGAAATCACAATGAGCACTTGCTCTGACTCACTTAGATAGGTACCTAAAAACACAACATATGTTCTTAACAACATTCAAAATAATGCCTCACTGAAGGATGATTAATTGGCTACTACAGCTGGTCAAAAATCACCAGTATCCTCTCCTGTTCATGATGATCAATCTGAAAAACCTGGTAAAAACTGCATACAAACTAGAAAATCATGAAGAAATGTAAAATCATGTGGAAATAAAAAATGGGGTTCCACCTCCAAATGCAAATTCAAATGAATATATTCTTTTGGAACTTTCAAGGAGTGGAAAACCATGACCCTTCCACGTTGCTGCACAGGTTTATCCATGTTCATATACCCATGTTCTTGGGCATTGATGGACCTCAAATATTGTAAAGCCCCGACCCCAGTTACCCAGAGTCAGTGTATTATTACATAACATTGGCATGATCACAAGAAATATCAAATCTCGAAAGACCGTTTGGTTTAGTAGCCTTGTAAACAATAGATATATTCATAATGTTTTACATTACATCATGAAGTAAAAAACTACTACAAAAACCAATTGTCTCCAAAATCCACACTATTATCCCATCATAAAATCCCTGCAGGTCATTCATAATTTACTTCTTCACTTACTGGGAAAAATAAAACATAGAAAAGGGGTGAGCTCAAATGCCCAGTAAGGATAACAATATAGTGGAAACTTTCATAAATAAGAATAAACATTTAAGGTAATGTATAACTAAAACAAAAGCCTTTTAACCTTGATCTTAAAGATAATATGGCAAAAATAAAATGAAATAATGCCATTTACTTATTCACATGGATATTCTACTAATCGAATAATCACATGCAATATCAATAACCACTTTCATAACGATGGAATGCATATTGCCAGACTATCATAACCACATAGACAAGGCCTCATGCCAATACTACAAATAAGATTTTTCCAAGGCCTTGTTCCAAGACACTAGTTTGTCTCATGAGACCTACCGATGCATCGAGGAGCCATAGCGGGCTCCACCCGTCACATATTAAGTCCAATTCATTCCCATATGAAAAGGTTTAAACATAAAATAAACATTCGTATTAAAACTAGCATACGAAATGTCAATACTTTCACCATAAACCTTGAATGGTATAAAAATAGAACATCCACAGTCAAACATATCACAAAACCTTCAATACAATATAGAAGTTTTTTATCATAATAAATCAACTTCAAATAATCGTAAAATCCATCAAAGGATGTTGACATAGATGAAATTAAAACTCTTTTTAAAGAAATATCTCTTTCTATTTTGAAATCATTTAAGAGTCATATATTTATAAAATAAAACATTTTATTTGAAAATGTTCTTATATTCTTGTAAGTGAAGCTTCGAAGATTTTATAACGGCGAAAAATTTCCGCACCCTCCGTATAAGTTAAAAAAACATTCTTACCTTAATTTTGTCGAAAAGGTTAAAAAGAACCTTGTTTGGAAAATGACGGAAAGATTACATTATAAAACTCTTATAAAAAGTCAAACAAGGGTATAAATGAATTTAACCCATGTTCTTTTAAATAGTAAAAATGTTTTGAAATACATTTTTTTGAAACATGGATGTAGATGATAAAGAGATCCCAATAGATTATTACGTATAAACAACCTCGGATAATGAAGAGATTGTGAAATAACCATTACCTTGTAATTTTCCTTGGTTGGGGTAGGTTAACCTCCTGTATAATGGTGAAATAATTTTTATTAAATTATAAAAGAATAATATACATTAATATGATATCATATATGATCTTTTAACATTGATTTGTTAATAATATCTTAGTATTATCGTTGTTTCGGGTGAAAACTTACTCGTTTTGTTTTATATGTTTTGTTACGTAAGCCATGTTTGTAATGGATAGGTTGTATATTATTCATATCCAGAATGATATCAAGTCCTTAAACATCATTTTTAAATCATCAAATGATAATTATACTTGAATGGATACGATGGAGAAGGAATCTCATCGCGTTCGTGGAGACGGTAGTCCGTACGTACGCACGAGCGATAATATCATTATTTTGATAATAAAATAATATATAAATGGATGGTATATCATATATACAGAATCATTAACATGTTATATTTATTATTTACATGAGTTACACATCATTATTATACCCATCCAAATAATAATATATTGAATAACAATTACACCATGACGTGGAGACGGTAAGCCGTACGTACGCACGTATGGTGACATGTTATTCAAATGGTGGATAGAATACTGAATATGGTTGTACCATATTTATAATAACATCAAAGTATATATATGATACTGGAGTTATTATTTTAGAATTGTAATAACAAAGGAAGAAGAAATGGAAGAAGAAAGGAACTTGGAAAAGGGTGGTGAAATTATTACCACTTCTTTGGGCTCTTCCTTTTGATTTGATCAAATGGGCTCCTTACGTTGGATTTATGATCAAACTAAGGCCTCTAGGATGTAGTGAGGGAAGTTTGGAGATTATTTGGGCAGAGTTTGTCCGAACCAAAAGGCTATGAAGGTGTGAATAAATGAGAAGTAGGAGTGCCCTTTTATAAGAGGGGTGAGGGGCACCTTTGGAAAAGGTAGAAATATTAATTTAGAATAAATTCATATTCGGCTTTTAATGGCTCCAAAGTTTATTATTTAAATTTTAAGTTGGGGATAGGTCTAAAACCATTAAACAAATAGAATTTAGTCAGGTCTGGGTTACTATATTAACCTTATCTTTAAGTATTAACTCTTAGTTAATTAGTTTCAATTTTACAATGTCTCTTTGTATTTTTATATTATATGGTTAATAAACATACTATATACATCCAAGAGACCCCCAAGTGGTCCATTAAGGATATAGATATCATGATATAAGTCTCTTGTCCGAACCTTAGATTTTTAGGAATTTAATATCAATTAATATTATAATATTTGTTTTAAAAACTCTTTTATGTCAATTTTGACACTATTCAATAGTAGATTTTTGTGAACCTCATAACAGAATGATTACTTAGAAATAAATTAATTAAATCAATCCTAATATTTCATATTATCCTAGAAAATTATTTTAATTTATTAAAATTCTCAAATTATATTTATTTGGGTATTTATAATAACAATTATTTTAATTTGTCACTATTATGGTAATTACTGCATCATAATTGTGTCATAAATAAATTACATATTTAATCTATAAAAATTATAAATAAAATATAATTACGTAAGAAATCGTTTTATCTTTATAAGGAACATTTATAGTCGAAAATACAACATATATAACCCTATGTAAAATTTTTTTTCTAAAAGATATATGCTTATGTCATTTTTGTACTTATTTTAACTTAATTAAAATTAACTGTCCCAATCACCTACAAGTGGCTCCATGGGGTCCCAAAATCGACCCAAAGATGCATATGGTCGAACATGTATCAACCAATAAGGCTAGGACACGTTTTAGGGTAATTTAGTATTATTATAATATTATTTTTTAACCCTTATTTATCGGATTTACCCTTAACCATGGTAAATAAAATATTTACCGAAGTAATTATTCAAAATCTCTAAAAATAAAAGTTACCTATTTACACAATTTGAACATCCTGATTCTAAATATGGAATCCATTTTTTCAAATTCAAAACAGATAAGTGGCAGAAATTAATTTAAAATTAATTCCCGTTGTTAAAACAAAAAACGCGTTTTTAAGAGATAATAACTATCAAAAGATTGACACTTGTTTATGACTGGTTTAATTGTAAAATTATGTCCAATGACCAAAATTATATTAAATGGTAAAAATATTTTCTAAATATAATTTAAAACCACACAAATTCATAATTTATCAATATAAATTATTTCTATTAAAAAAGTTGTTTCTAATTAAAATTTAGTAATTTTTACTATTCATCAAAATATTAAAGTTATCCGAAAAGTACCAAAATTTCACCTTAGGCTAAATTAGATATTCCAAATCTAAAAATGAAGTCAATTTTGAAATATAAAATATATATAATTTCAAAAAGTTGGTATTACTATTCATAACGGCTAGTTTGATTGGTTATGGTGTGTTAGAACTCGGCGTTGCGTACAACACACGCTATCACCTTATTCAAAGAGAAGCGTACCGTAGGAGCTTGGGGTGTTACATTCTCCCCTCCTTCAAATAATTTCGTCCTCGAAATTTCTATAATACTTATCACATGAAAAGACTCAGGTGGTTCTCCATCATAAGTTCCTCGGGTTCCCATGTTGCCTCTTCCATCTTATGGTTTCTCCACAAAACTTTTACCAGATGCGTCGTCCGGTTTCTCAGTACTTGTTCTCTCGTATCAAGAATCCTGAAGGGCTCTTTGCAATAAGATAGATTGGGTTCTAGTTCTAACTCCTCATATGTGAGTACATGTGTTCGGTCATGCATGTATTTCCTCAACAGAGATACGCGGAACACATCGTGAACTTTGGAGAGACTTGGCGGCATTGCCAATCGGTAAGCTATAGCCCCAATTCGTTCTACATTTTCGAAAGGTCCGATGTACCTGGGACTCAATTTACATTTCTTACCAAAATGTATGACTCCCTTCCATGGAGATACCTTCAGGAAAACATGATCACCAACTTGAAATTCCAAATCCTTCCTTCGATTATCGGCATATCTCTTCTGCCTACTTTGAGCTGCTTTGATGTGATTTTGGATTACCTTCACCTTTTTCCATTGTTTCCTCCACTAGTTCTAGACCTACAAGTTTTCTTTCACCAACGTCATCCCAATAGGTTGTTTTGCGACATCTCTTTCCGTATAACGCTTCATATGGTGCCATCTGAATACTCGAATGGAAGCTATTGTTATAGGAAAATTCTACCAGAGGTAAATACTGATCCCACATACCCTGAAAGTCAAGTGAGCAAGATCTAAACATGTCTTTTAAGGTCTGAATAGTCTGTTCTGATTGTCCGTCTATTTGAGGGTGGTAAGCAGTGCTCAAATGAAGTTCAGTATCCATGGATTTTTGAATACTTTTCCAGAATCTTGAAGTAAAATAGGGATCACGATCAGAAACAATTGATAGGGGTACTCCATGAAGTCTCACAACTTTGTTAATATATAGTCTTGCTAGACGTTCCAGGGGTAGATCTTCTCTTATAGCAAGAAAATGTGTTGACTTGGTAAGATGGTCAACAATAACCCATATTGAATCGTTCCTTCTATGAGTCTTTGGTAGTCCCATGACAAAGTCCATCGTAATATTGTCCCATTTCCACTACGGTATGGGAAGAGGTTGCATGACTCCTCCAGGTTGTTGCCTTCCAGCTTTCACTTGTTGACAAACCATACATCTTAACACAAAATCAGCAATATTCCTCTTCATGTTGTCCCACCAAAAATGTTCCTTCAAATCTCTATACATTTTGGTGCTCCCAGGATGTATAGAGAAATTGGAACTATGAGCATCATCCAGCAATTCCCTTTTTAGATCAGGTATATCAGGAATACAAAGTCTCTTTCCAAATTTCAAAATTTCATCTTCATACACAAACTCTCTCAATCTCCCATCATTTACAACATTAATCTTCTTTTGAAATTCTTCATCATCGGTCTGAGAACTCTTAATCCTTTCTGGTATAGATGGTTTGGAAACCATTTGAAAAAGAATTGATGTTTCACCTTACCTGGTTATTCCCATGTCCATCTTCACTAGATCCATGAAAATTGGATCCCTTTCAATTCTTATATTGTTCAATACTCCATGATCTTTTCTGCTCAATGCATCTGCCACCTTGTTTGCCTTCCCCGGGTGGTAGTGTATCGTGCAATCATAATCCTTAAGAAATTCAAGCCATCTCCTTTGTCTCATGTTGAGTTCTTTTTGTGAGAAAATATACTTCAAACTCTTGTGATCAGTATAAATCTCACATTTTTCACCATACAGGTAGTGCCTCCATATCTTCAAAGAAAATATCACGGCTGCTAACTCGAGATCATGAGTAGGATAGTTTTGTTCATTAATTTTCAACTGTCATGATGCATAGGCAATAACCCTATCATTCTTCATAAGGACACAACCAAGTCCTTTCTTCGATGCATCACTATAAATAACGAACCCATCATTCCCCGATGGTAGAGTCAATATAGGAGCATTGACTAATATTCTCTTCAGTTCTTCAAAACATTCTTCACACTCTTTTTTCCAAACAAATTTAACCCCTTTACGTGTGAGCTTCATTAATGGGTTAGCCAATTGGGAAAAATTTTGGACGAAACGTTGATAATAACCTGCCAAACCAATACAAATACGTACCTCAGTTATACTCGTAGGTGCTGGCCATTCTTGGATTGCCTTGGTCTTAGAGGGATCAACATTGATTCCATATTTAGAGACAATATGGACAAGAAAAGAAATCTCATGAAGCCAGAATTCACACATGCTAAACATCCCATATAATTCGTGTCTTCTCAGAGTCGTCAAGATAATGCACAAGTGATTTTCATGATCTTCGTAGCTTTTTGAGTATATCAAGATATCATCAATAAATACAAACAAAAATTCATTGAGATACTCCTTGAAAACTCTATTCATCAGATCCATGAATACAGAGGGTGCATTAGTCAATCCAAAAGGCATTACAGTAAACTCGTATTGCATGTACCTGGTTCGAAATGTTGTCTTCGGAATGTCTTCCTTCTTCACACACAACTGATGGTATCCAGATCGAAGGTCAATCATTGAAAAGTATTGAGCTCCATGTAGTTGGTCAAATAAATCATCAATTTGAGGTAGGGGATACTTGTTCTTTATTGTTATAGCATTGATCTCCCTGTAGTTGACACATAACCTCATAGATCCATCTTTCTTTTTAACAAAAAGAACAGGGGCTCCCCATGGAGAAACACTAGGGCGAATAAATCCCTTATTACTCAATTCCTCTAGTTGTTTCTTTAGTTCAACTAATTTTATAGTGTCCATTCTATAAGGGTTCTTCGATATAGGCCTTGATCCAGGAATTAAATCAATGGAAAAATCAACTTCTTGTTCTGGAGGATGTCCAGGTAAATCTTCCAGAAATACATCTACAAATTCTTTCACAATAGGTACGTCCTCTATTTGAACATTCCTTTCCTCACCCATAGTTATTTCATTATCTTCCTCCCCAATAATTGAATTTAGTTGAGATACTTTGGGTGGATCTAAATAATAATTAGTTGGTGACGATTCTGATCTAAATGTAACGACCCGAAATTTTGAATAAATATTGTTTCCTAATTTTGTGTGTTATTTTATTTTATTTTTTATACTCAAAAAAAATGTTTCATTTGATAACATGAGTATAATTAAAATGAGACCGTTGGGCTTTGACTGTTATATGACCATTGGTCAATATGACCACTGGAAACTAAACATTTTGATTATTGCCTCTAAATACAATTAATCTTGGTTAATTATTATAGAAAGAAGATTTGATGTCCTCACCCAGTAGTCTTAGACCGATCGAAGCCCATCTAACAGAACTTGGGAAGGAGGTAGCACCACTGGGCTTTTCTCTGGACCAAACCCAAGCCAAACTTCATCGTGTGAAGCTAGAACGGAATCGCCTTTATGAGAAGTTCAAACTAATAGAAATTACTACTCGTGCGATGTTAGTTGAGCCTCCCTCAGATTCTCTCACCTTAGCACACCTTAAACTTAGGTCCTATGCTGGTGTGATAAGGGGCTATGTAAGGAGACCGTAACTGCCTTATGTAATACTTTGTTTTAAATAAAAATTGGGATTTCTTATTATGATGAAGTTTATGAATTTTCAAATGACCGGATAAATATAGTATGCATATTTTTGATGAATTTTAGAAAATGTATATTTTAAAAATGGTTATGTAAACCTTAAATAATTAAAAATGTGTAATGATTTTCGAAAAATGGTCTTCTACAATTATGTTCAGTATGAAATTTAGAGTCTAATAAGATCAACATAATTTTTGATGAATAGTAAATTATGAATAGTGATTTTATGATTAGGATTAGTAATGTGTCCAAATGGATTAGTAATCTCACTTAAAGAAAGTATTAATATAATCTTGGCACCTTGATTAAGTAATTTGATTCAATAGAATGGTTAAATAACGATTTCATAAATTATTATTCAAGTATTAGTTTTTTCGGGTGAATAGTGTTTTTTAATTAAAAATTTAACTACAAATATTTAGAAAATTATTTTTATAAAACGGATTTCATTTTTGAACTCAGAGCACCGATATTATGTATGGTAATTTTTGGGGTTTTTTCTGAAAAAATGAATTTTCGGTGAATACTGTTTTTATTTAAAAATTAAATTAAAAATATTTAGAAAATTATTTTATAAAATGGAGTTCATATTTGTAATCAGTGCGTTGATATTTGGTTAAGGTGAAATTTGGGAATATTTTGAGAAAGTTGAATTTTTGAGGAATAGTGAAAATACAGTTTTTAAGTTACGGGTGTCTAATGACATCATTAAATGATGTATTAAGTATTTAATCAATATGGTCGACTTATGAATAGTATGATAAGGTATTAGGTGTCCCAAGTGGCCAATACCATGGGCAAATACCATGGGCAAGCCCATGGTTTTGCCAAAACCACTAATGAGGTGTCCCTTGGCCATTAATGCCTTGTCCCCTCACTTTCCCTATAAATACCAAGCCATCCTCTCATCCATTCGACTCCCCACTCTCCCCCAACGAAGTACTAGTCTCATTACCTCCCAAGGAGTCCTCCCATGGTGCCCCCAAGCCCTCAAGGTCCCAACCTTTGAGTTTTAAGAGTTATGTTTTAAGGTAAGGGATCCGATCTCTCTCTTTCTTTTCAAGAAATCTCTTTTATGTAATTTCTTTTATGATCCATGTTATTATGTTAAAGGGTGTTATTTTATACTCCTCTTACTTCCATTTTCATGTTCACATAATAAGATATCCCCTCTTACTCTCATTATTTCGTTTTATGAACTTTTAAGTGGCACCGTTAGGCTGCCGAAATTTTTCTAACAGATTCTTTCTCCCTTCTCATTTTTCAAGATCTATTATCACGTAAAGTATTTCAAATTACTTTTTATTATGTTATGGTATGATCTCTAAATTTATCATACTGATATTTTATGATCATATGGTGAGAGACCCCATTTTATCTCTTCAATTTAGTATTTTTATGTTTTAAGTGGCGCCGTTAGGCTGCCGAATTTTTAAGTGGTTCTTCACCCTTCTCGTTTTGAAGTTTTACTTTCATGTAAATTCTTTCAAGTTCTTTTTTATTATGTTGGGGTATGATCTCTAAATTTATCATACTGATATTTTATGATCATATGATGAGAGACCCCATTTGATCTATTCAATTCAGTATTTTCATGTTTTAAGTGGCGTCGTTAGGCTGCCGAATTTTTAAGTGGTTCTTCACCCTTCTCGTTTTAAAGTTCTACTTTCATGTCAATTCTTTTAAGTTCATTTTTATTATGTTGGGGTATGATCTCTAAATTTATCATACTTATCGTTTATGATCGTATGATGAGATACCCCATTTGATCTCTTCAATTCAGTTTTTTGAACTTTTAAGTGGCGTCGTTAGGCTGCAGAATTTTTAAGTGGTTCTTCACCCTTCTCGTTTTGATGTTCTACTTTCATGTCAGTTCTATCAAATTCTTTTTGTTATGTTGGGGTATGATCTCTATATCTTTCATACTGGACTCTTATGTTCATATGATGAGAGACCCTATTTTATCTCATCAATTCATTTTTTGTTGAAGTTTAAGTGACGCCGTTAGGCTGCCGAATTTTTAAGGGATTCTTTCACCATTCTCCTTTTCAAAGTTCTAATTCCATGTCAAGTCATGAAAGTTCCTTTTTATTATGTTGGGGTATGATATCTATATCTATCATACTGATCTTTTATGTTCATATTATGAGAGACCCTATTTGACATCATCAATTCATTTTTGGTTGATGTTTATGTAACGCTGTTAGGCTGCCGAATTTTCATAAGAGAAATCTTATTTTTGTCATCCTTTCATGTTCTTCATTTCATATGGTATATTTTCAAATTTCATTACCATGTTCTTAAATCCATTATATTCTATCCCTCTACTGTTTTATGGGTCATTTATCACTGTTTGACCCATGTCCCCTCTCTTTTCAACGTTTTCTAAAACCCTGTAACGTAGCCATTGTGCTGCAGAATTTTCGTCTCAAAATACCACTCTCTTTTCTCAAAATTACTTCATGTTATTAAGTGAATACTAAAAGCTCTTATTTATATAGGGTTATTCAAATATATACAAAAATGTTCTATTTTAAATTCTGGGATTTACATACATGATACCCGCTTTCCCTTTCCGTGGGTTTAAAGTGATGTAAAGAGCATGTCTTCAAAGCAGTTTTTAAAACGTTATGATTATGAAATGAAACCCATTTCTTTTATGCTATATGGGTTGTTTATGAAATTATTTATGATGATATATGTGTCTCACATGATAATAAAGGCAAATTTAAGGGTGCGCCCTGATAGCGCTCCAATGCATTGGGTAATGATGTAACCACTAGAGATTACAATTTTCACGATACCTTGTTGAATAACCGTGGTAATTTTCAAATGACACCTTGGGGATGGACCTTGGTGATATGTTCATGATTTTCTATGTTAAATGATGTAGCCACATCTTCATGTTATGAAAATTTTATTTTTATTATGATATGCCTCATGATTTAATTCTCATACCTTAAAGTTCTTTTCATGACCTTATTGAAGTATCTCAAGTTCCCATGTAAAATGTTTCTCTTCTTTCCCTTACTGGGATTTTTGCTCACCCTTTCTTTTGATGTATGTCCCCAGGTTATGTGATGCAGTAATGAACCTAGGATGAACATGAGGAGAAGCCTTTCAAGTGTTTCAGAAGAATGTTTTATGTTTTCATGTTTAAAGTTTCTGGTTTCCAAGACACTAAACCTTAAAGATCCTCGGTTTTGTAAAATGTAATGAAATATTATGTGATAAAAAGGTGGGATTCAATAGTTGGTATCAAATTATGGTTTAGTTATTTGTGAAAATTATGATATGAAAACTCTAGGAAGAACCCTATATAAAAGTTAAAAAATAGGAAATCTTCCTGGTATTTTGGTGAGTATTGAGTAAGGGGTTGCCAAGCAAATACATCTCTGTCTCGATACGAGCAGGTTGAGGTGGCTCTGGCACAGATGTACATAGGGGTAAAACCCGAAAACACCACTTTGAGCTAGACTCGAATGGGGACTGGTATACGACAACGGGCATTGCTGCACTCTTGGTTACGACACTCCCGGGGGATATGCTTTGGTAAATTCATAAGCTTAATGTGAACCATTGTTAAAGGATCAAAGATAAAATAAAATAAAGATTCACATAAGAATATATGATCACGGATAACCTAGATGAGAACCTAGGGGATTACAATTTAGGGTATACTTTTCTTCTACAATTTATCCTTATATGCTTTCAGTTCCTTTTCATGATTATTGGCTAAGTACTTAAGCCCCTAATTATGCTTTCTCTTCTTAGTTAATGGTGGGAAATGGAAGAACATGTCCCAACAACCAATGTGATAGGAAATGCAACGACTATCGTATTAATATGACAGGGATGATTAGGGGATTAAAATATGATTATTTTTTTGGAATACGTTCACTATTTTGGGGACCCTATATGATCGAGGTAAATAGATTACTATGGTACTTTCATTGAGGAGTAAGGTTGACTTATATTTTGAAGAATCGATGAATTTAAGGTGGACTTATAGTAATTTAGGTTACTTATGGGAATGATTAACCTATCTTGGGTAAAATATGTTTAGTTTATATACTTTTGTAATAAGATGTTAGGAGTGGTTGATGTTGTTTGGAGATGTACAATGAAGTTTATTTTAAAAGACTATGTTATCAAATCCTTCGTGTATTTGGGTTTCAATCTTAGTTTGGTTTATTTTGAGGAATTTTAAGGACCATTATTTATGGAATGGACTATGATGAACTTTGGGTAGTACTATGGAACTTTGAATATTTAAAAGTATTTTCTATTCCTATGGGATTATTTCTTTTTGAAGAGTTGTTTTACCTTACCCTTTCTGTTTTTGGGATAATGTTTAAAGATAGAAGAAATAGATAGTTAATCATTTGTGGATTATGAAGATGATTCTTGTGTTTTGATGAGACCAAGTAGTTCTGAATGTTCATAGTTTGTAGAAAAGATTTGTTTTGGGTAGAAACTTATTAAAGGATGAAACTCTACATGAAGATAGGTATATTTTCTTATGTTTTTGTTTTATGTTGTAAATGAATTCCTCAAAATTATGAAAAGGAATGTAAAACAAAAACGTTGTTGGTTTAGGTTTCCTACTAGGTAATCAAAGACCGTTTACACACATCATAAGATTGGGATTTTCTTATTGTTATCTTTCTCCTAATCATGTTATCTATCACTCTCCCCCAGAACTTGACCCTTTGTTTTTCTTCCATGTCCATGTTTTCCTCCATGGAATCCTAGTATGGGTTAACTCGGGTGACCTTTGTACTTCCCTTTCTTTCTTTTAAATTAATAGTTTTTCTAACTCCTTTTCTGATGTGGGACTTTCCATAAAATTTCAAAACCCAATTTAAAAAAAATAATTTGCGAGGACGCAATTTCTTAATGGAGGAAGATTGTAACGACCCAAAATTTTGAATAAATATTGTTTCCTAATTTTGTGTGTTATTTTATTTTATTTTTTATACTCAACAAAAATGTTTCATTTGAGAACATGAGTATAATTAAAATGAGACCATTGGGCTTTGACTGTTATATGTCCATTGGTCAATATGACCACTGGAAACTAAACGTTTTGATTATTGCCTCTAAATACAAGTATTCTTGGTTAATTATTATAGAAAGAAGATTTGATGGCCTCACCCAGTAGTCTTGGACCGATCGAAGCCCATCTAACAGAACTTTGGAAGGAGGTAGCACCACTGGGCTTTGCTCTGGACCAAACCCAAGCCAAACTTTATCGTGTGAAGCTAGAACGGAATCACCTTTGCGAGAAGTTCAAACTAATAGAAATTACTACTCGTGCGATGTTAGCCAAGCCTCCCTCAGATTCTCTCACCTTAGGGGCTATGTAATGAGACCGTAACTGCCTTGTGTAATCCTTTGTTTTAAAAAAAAATTGGATTTATTCTTATAATGAAGTTTATGAATTTTCAAATGACCGGATAAATATAGTATGCATATTTTTGATGAATTTTAGAAAAATGATATTTTAAAAATGGTTATGTAAACCTTAAATAATTAAAAATGTGTAATAATTTTCGAAAAATGGTCTTCTACAATTATCTTCAGTATGAAATTTAGAGTCTAATAAGATCAACTTAATTTTTTGATGAATAGTAAATTATGAATAGTGATTTTATGATTAGGATTAGTAATGTGTCCAAATGGATTAGTAATCTCACTTAAAAAAAGTATTGATATAATCTAGGCACCTTGATTAAGTAATGTGATTCAATAAAATGGTTAAATAACGGTTTCATAAATTATTATTCAAGTATTAGTTTTTTCAGGTGAATAGTGTTTTTTAATTAAAAATTTAGTTAAAAATATTTAGAAATTTATTTTTATAAAACGTATTTCATTTTTGAACTCAGAGCACCGATATTATGCTATGGTAATTTTTGGGGTTTTTTCTGAAAAAATGAATTCTCGGTGAATACTGTTTTTATTTAAAAATTAAATTAAAAATATTTAGAAAATTATTTTTATAAAATGGAGTTCATATTTGTAATCAGAGCATTGATATTTGGTTAAGGTGAAATTTTGGGATTATTCTGAGAAAGTTGAATTTTCGATGAATAGTGAAAATACAGTTTTTAAGTTATGGGTGTCTAATGACATCATTAAATGATGTATTAAGTATGTAATCAATATGGTCGACTTATGAATAGTAAGATAATTTATGAGGTGTCCCAAGTGGCCAATACCATGGGAAAATACCATGGGCAAGCCCATGGGTTTTCCAAAACCACTAATGAGGTGTCCCTTGGCCATTAATGCCTTGTCCCCTCACTTTCCCTATAAATACCAAGCCATCCTCTCATCCATTCGACTCCCCACTCTCCCCCAATGAAGTTCTGGTCTCATTACCTCCCAAGGAGTCCTCCCATGGTGCCCTTAAGCCCTCAAGGTCTAAACCTTTGAGTTTTAAGAGTTATGTTTTAAGGTAATGGATCCGATCTCTCTCTTTCTATTCAAGAAATCTCTTTTATGTAATTTATTTTATGATCCATGTTCTTATGTTAAAGGGTGTTCTTTCATACTCCTCTTACTGCCCTTTTTATGTTCACATAATAAGATATCCCCTCTTACTCTCATTATTTCTATTTTTGATCTGTTAAGTGGCGTCGTTAGGCTGCCGAAATTTTTGTAACGGATTCTTTCTCCCTTCTCTTTTTTCAAGAGCTATTATCATGTAAAGTATTTCAAGTTCCTTTTTATTATGTTGGGGTATGATCTCTAAATTTATCATACTGATCTTTTATGATCATATGGTGAGATACCCCATTTGATCTCTTCAATTCAGTATTTTGATGTTTTAAGTGGCGCTGTTAGGCTGCCGAATTTTTAAGTGGTTCTTCACCCTTCTCGTTTTGAAGTTCTACATTCATTTAAATTCTTTCAAGTTCTTTTTTATTATGTTGGGGTATGATCTCAAAATTTATCATACTGATATTTTATGATCATATGATGAGAGACCCCATTTTATCTCTTCAATTCAATATTTTGATGTTTTAAGTGGCGCCGTTAGGCTGCCGAATTTTTAAGTGGTTCTTCACCCTTCTTGTTTTGAAGTTCTACTTTCATGTCAATTATTTCAAGTTCTTTTTTATTATGTTGGGGTATGATATCTAAATTTATCATACTGATATTTTATGATCACATGATGAGATACCCCATTTGATCTCTTCAATTCAGTTTTTTGAACTTCTAAGTGGCGTCGTTAGGCTGCAGAATTTTTAAGTGGTTCTTCACCCTTCTCGTTTTGAAGTTCTACTTTCATGTCAGTTCTTTCACGTTCCTTTTTGTTATGTTGGGGTATGATCTCTATATCTGTCATACTAGACTCTTATGTTCATATGATGAGAGACCCTATTTTATCTCATCAATTCATTTTTTGTTGAAGTTTAAGTGACGTCGTTAGGTTGCCGAATTTTTAAGGGATTCTTTCACCCTTCTCCTTTTCAAAGTTCTAATTCCATGTCAAGTCTTGAAAGTTCTTTTTTATTATGTTGGGGTATGATATCTATATCTATAATACTGATCTTTTATATTCATGTGATGAGATACCCTATTTGACATCATCAATTCATTTTTGGTTGAAGTTTATGTAACGCTGTTAGGCTGCCGAATTTTCATAAGAGAAATCTTATTTTTGTTTTCCTTTCATGTTCTTCATTTCATATGGTATATTTTCAAATTTCATTACCATGTTCTCAAATACCTTATATTTTGTACCTCTACTATTTTATGGGTCATTTATCATTTTTTGACCCATGTCCCCTCTCTTTTCAATGTTTTCTAAAACCCTGTAACGTAGCCGTTGTGCTGCAGAAGTTTCGTCTCAAAATGACTCTCTCTTTTCTCAAAAATACTTCATGTTATTAATTGAATACTCAAAGCTCTTATTTATACAGGGTTATTCACATATACAAAAATGTTCTATTTTAAATTCTTGGATTTACATACATGATACCCGCTTTCCCTTTTTGTGGGTTTAAAGTGATGTAAAGATCATGTCTTTAAAGCAGTTTTTAAAACGTTATGATTATGAAATGAAACCCATTTCTTTTATGCTATATGGGTTGTTTATGAAATTATTTATGATGATATATGTGGCTCACATGATAATAAATTCAAATTTAAGGGTGCGCCCTGATAGCGCTCCAATGCATTGGGTAATGATGTAACCACTAGAGATTACAATTTTCACGATACCTTGGTGAATAACCTTGGTAATTTTCAAATGACACCTTGGGGATGGACCTTGGTGATATGTTCATGATTGTCTATGTTAAATGATGTAGCCACATCTTCAAGTTATGAAAATGTTATTTTTATTATGATATGCCTAATTATTTCATTCTCATGCCTTAAAGTTCTTTTCATGACCTTATTGAAGTATCTCAAGTTCACATGAAAAATGTTTCTCTTGTTTCCCTTACTGGGCTTTTTGTTCACCCTTTCTTTTGATGTATGTCCCCAGGTTATGTGATGCAGTAATGAACCTAGTATGAACATGAGGAGAAGCCTTTCAAGTGTTTTAGAAGAATGTTTTATGTTTTCATGTTTAAAGTTCCTAGTTTCCAATACACTAAACCTTAATGATCCTCAGTTTTGTAAAATGTAATGAAATTTTATGTGATAAAAAGGCGGGATGTTATACTAAAGATAAGGTGTTCCTTATCATCATCATCAAGAATAGTAACCTCTTTCTTCTTACAATAATTCTTCACATCATAGTCTAAAAGCCAGTCCATACCAAGGATTATATCAAACTCAATCATAGGTATGACAACGAGATCAGCAGATAAAGAACGTTTATGTTCTCTAATGGGGACAGATTCACAAAACTTTGTTGCAATGATACTTCCCTTAGGAGTTTTAACTGACAACTCCCTTGTTAAATCAAATTGGAAATATCTAATTTTCTTAGCAAACTGGGATGATATGAAACAATGCGATGATCCAGAATCAAATAATGCATTTTCTAAACTTGAGGAAACCATTAAATTACCTGCCACCACGTCTTTCGGAGCTTCTACCTCAGCAGTAGTGATAGCATAAGCTTGGGCTTGATCCCTTGGACTTTTCTAAGGTAAGTTCTCTTGACTCTTAGGACATTCATTTGCATAATGCCCCATCTCCCTGCAATTATAGCACTGAACATTGGTAGCTTCCTTTTTCCCCTTGCAATCACGAGCTTGGTGTCCTTTTTCACCACACATGTAACAGACTCCCATTCCCTTCATGTAAGTACCGGGGTGTTTCTTCCCACATTTACCACAGGATGGATATTCAACATTTCCCTTCTTCCCTTATTTCCATTCCCAGATTGATCAGCAGGTCTCTTCTTCTCTTTATTTTCTTTAAAGTCATAAGACTTAGAGAATTACTTTTCGGTCTTGATAGCACATGAGACAATGTATTCGTACGATGAAAAGGATTGTGAGACTAATGCTCAACGGATATATGGTTTTAACCCATCAAAGAAACGATCAATCTTACTTCTTGGGTTACGTATATAATCTCTAGCATACCTCGCTAACCTTGTAAAGTTAGCCTCATACTTTGCGACATTCTCATCCTCCTTCTGTCTCAGACTCAGAAATTGCATTTCCATATATGCTCGATGGTTGCGAGGAAAGTATTTTTCTAAAAAAAGGTCTTTGAACTCCCTCCATTCCATATTTGATACTTCATCATCTTCCTTCGTGTTTTGAATCAATGTCCACCATTGATCAACATCTTCAGTGAGTCGGTAAACTGCCATGATAACTTTTTCCCTTTCACTACTCCTCAAAGCCTGAAATATTTTCTCTAGGGAATTTATCCATTGCTCAGCTACTAAGGGGTTTTTACTCCGATTGAACGTTGGTGGTTGTTGCCTCATGAATTGATCTAACATTTATCCTCCACGCTGTGGATCAGGGTGCTCCATATGGGTAAGGTTATTATTTATAACCTGAGTAAGTTGTCCCAGTATGGTGATTAGTTGATCGGCACCAGTTGCATAACCAGCTCCACTATAATTATCTTGAGCAGGAGGGTAATCCCTACATGGAGTGCGTGCATTGATACGGTTTCCATTTCTTCCACTATGCGCCATTTCTAAAAAATGGTATAAACTAGATTAGTTTATGAATCAAAATACATACTCCCATATTTACAAAACACTTAACATAAATTGAACTATTTATGGATATAATCCATAATCATAAGAATTTTTTCTTTGAGTAAGTATATACTCATAAACCCTTCATAATGATTTGTAAAGAAAATGAGAGTTATCCTAAGCATATCCCCTGGGAGTGTCGTAACCAAGAGTGCAGCAAGGCATATAAGGCCCCAGCCTTAAACCTTACTTAATCTTGAGTTATTACAAGATTACACATTGAGGATCTTTTCGGGTTTAGAGTCATAGAGAATTAGATCATAAAACTTTCATTAAATTCCACATATAAATAAAGTGGTTACATAAAGATATTATTCTTCATTCCCATCAATGGAAACATATTTAAAATAAAACATGGATTCTTTCTTGACACTTCCATGACACTATCATCATATCATGAACCTTTCCCTTGACCTGTGAAAAACATTTCAAAAAACTTGGGATGAGCATAAAAAGCTAAGTATGGGATATAAAAATATAGAAAGGAAACATGGGTACATATATACATAAGGATGAGATCATACTTTACCCATAAAACATAAGCACTTTTACATACCTCATCAAATCATGAATAAATCATAGATAACATAAGACATAAAGGTAACTTGAGGCATTCATAACATTCTTACGTAGGGAGTAACCCTCTTGGTTACGTTTGGAATACCCATCACAGTATATTCCCTAAACTCTCTTCAGAGAAACCTTAACGTTTCACTCCTTCGCGTTACCCAATGCATTGGAGAGCTATATCGGGCTCACCCGCCCTTAGTTTATCACGGAACCACCCGTTTTCATAATAATTCCCAAGAACCTCAACATAATCATATCACATAAAACATGCATAAAGGAAACATAACATTCCCACCTTTCAATCACAAGATATCAATACAACACATTGATATAAAAACATTATGAAAACCATTTTCGATACCAAAATAAAAGAAAAGTAAAACATGGTATTTATTTTTCTTTTAAAAAGAAGGTATGGCTTGTAGAGGAAGCCGAAACTCAAATAACGATCACGACGGCGGAGAAGTCGTTGTCGCCGCATACGTACGACAAAAACATTCCCTTTTGTCGTTTAGTAAACAATTTGTATAAAAAATATTCCTTTTGAATAAATGTAAAAGTCTAAGGGGTTTATACACCGTATAAAATAAGGTTGTGTATAAAACAAAATATGCCTCAATGAAAGGAGATTGAGACGAAGTCCCATACCTCGTATCCGACTTGACCCGACCGTTCTTTAATCTCCTGAATAATAAACTTGAGTTAATCTCTACTTGATTAAGAACTTTTTTCAAGTTCATTATTCCTTTTATACCATGTTATGAACATCATGTAATCATTTAAGTTAATAATGTTCATTTTGTCGGTATTTGGTTCTTAAGTCAAAAATAAACTACTTACACTTACATGTTGTTAATTTGGTCAAAGGTTCGTTATATCCAGAATGATATTAATGATTTGGATAACATTTATATCATATATATTTCATCATATACATGTTTTTATAATATTACATCACATTTAGAGGTAAGAAATGAAATGCACCGTTCATGGAGACGGTAAGCCGTACGTATGCATGAACGCTACTTCCATTTCTATTTCATATTTTCTGTAATGGAATCATAATGATATAAAAGTATATTATAATTCCAGTATAATAACATATATAATATCATTAACTTTATCCTTTACACATCCCACATATGGTATTAATGAATCAAATCACTTTCAGGGCCGGTAGTCCGCACTTCCTAAAATGAATATATCGTGTTTACCCATAATGGAAACAATAATGGTATGCCATCAATGAAAAATATAGAAGCTTAAGGAAAGAATAAACATATTATATATCATATATAAAAATAGTTACATCATAATGGCCACCTTTGAAGGTGTTAAATGAGTATTGAACAATCATCATTTCGCGAGGCAGAATTTCGCCATCCACGGAAACCGTATGTTCTTTAACCATTTGATGTAGTTGTGTCAGAGTGTAGCTCGAATAAATCTTATAAAAACATCCTATTATATTGAAGATACTGGTGTTGTTACAAAAGAAGTAAATAAAAAGATTTTAGGGGGTTGGAGAAGTAAAATAAAACAAATGAAGATGAGAGAATGAATTACCTTTAAAATTGTAACTCCTTTTGATTTGAGCCTAAAGGCTTCCTTTGAAAGGATTCTGCCCAAAGGGAATCCTCTATGATGAGGATAGGGATGTGGAGAGAGTAAATGGGTAGGGTTTGGCCGAGCCAAAGGCTTGAGGAGTGTGTGAAATGAGGTAGAGGTGGGGGCCTTTTATAAGAGGAGAGGAGGGGCACTTTTGAAAATCATGAAACTATTATTTTATTTGCAGGAGTGTTTCGAATTTCTAAGGTCCCAAATTGATATATTTCGAAGATAAGATGATAAGGCTTCGAAATATTCCCATAAAATAGTTTTTGGACAAGTGTAGGTCTTAGATATTACATTATCTTTCCATTTTATTTAAATCGTTAAATAATGAGGTCATCGCTGCATCATCATGATGTCATATATAATTTAATTTATTTAATGTCCAAAAATTATAAACAAAATAATATGATGTATGAAATCTTTTTATCTTTCTAATGAATATTTATATTCAAAATTTGGACTTGTATAACCCCATTTAAAAATTGTTTTAGTAAAACAACTCATGTTTGTGTCATTTTAATTTTAACATTAAATAAAAATATATTAATGTCATTTTCCAACTAAAGTGGCTCCATGGGGTCCCCAAGTTGACCCATGGCTTGTATTGGTCGGCCATGACATATCCAATAAGGGTAGGACATGTGTTAAAGTATTTTCAATTTATTATTATATCATTTTTGCCTTAAATTGCACTAATTACCACTAATCGCGATTAATGAAAAAAAAGTTACTATTCACCAAAAAAATATTTTCATCCCATTAAACCACATTTTACATACTAATGACAACCATTTATGTCGGATTTTCAAAATTCAGTACACATTAGTGGTAAACTTTCATTTAACTGAAAAATCAGTTTGCTTGATTACCACTTAGTGGTTTCACTATTCATCAAAAATTGGAGTTTTTCAGAAAAATACCAAAACTTCACCCTAAGCTATATTTGATATTCTGAATTCAAAAATGAAGTATATTTTACAAAATTCGAAACATATATTTCACATTAATTAATTTAATAATTAATTCCCGCTGTCAGAGCAAATAGCGTGTTTTTATGAAACAATAAGTATCAAAAGATTGACACCAGTTTAAGTCCAATTTCAAAGTGAAATTGATTCCAATGACCACCATTGGATTAAATGGTAAAAATATATTCTAATTTAACTTCAAAACCAATTCAAAAGATAATATAATCATATAAATAAATTAGATTAAAAAGCAGTTTTGATGTAAAATACAGTATTTTTCACTATTCATTAAAAAAATGAACATTGTCAGAAAAATACCAAAAATTCACACAAATTAAATTTTGATGTCCCAATAATAAATAATAAGTTTATTTTGACAAACATAGTTTATAAAATTGTCAAAAGATATATTTAAAAAGGGTTTTCCATCATAAGGCAGTAAAACAATCTTTTAAGAATATTAGTGTATTCCATGCTTAAGATTGGTTTTATTTTCATTTTATGCCTCTAAAACACTATCTAGTTCATTAATAGACATAGATAAAAATATCTATTATTCATTACTTACTTGGGATGTTACAAGGCCCGTTGTCGTGCACCAGTTCCCATTCGAGTCTAGCTCAAAGCGGTGGTTTCGGCTTTTACCCCTAGGTACATCTGTGCCAGAGCCGCCTCTACCTACTCGTATCCAGACAGGGATGTATTGCTCGGAAAACTCACAAAATCTCTACAATACAAAAATTCTAGGAATTTCTTCTATACTAATACTCAAAGTTCATCTTAGGTCTACGTGCTCTAATTAGAGTTTATCTAAATCTAGCTTCCAAAGTTTCTACTAAACTTCCTCTGATACCAACTGTAACGCCCCGACCCCATTTACCCAGAGTCGGTTAATTATTACATAACATTGGCATGATCACAAGAAAGATCAAATCTTGAAATACCGATTGGTTTATTATCCTTGGAAACACTAGATATATTCATAAAGTTTAACATTACATCATGAAGAGAAAAACTACAACAACAACAATTTGTCTCCATAATCCACACTATTATCCCCTCATAAAATCCCCGCAGGTCAATAATAATTTACTTCTTCACTTCCTGGGAAAAATAAAACATAGAAAAGGGGTGAGCTCAAATGCCCAGTAAGGATAACAATATAGCGGAAACTTTCATAAATAAGAATAAACATTTAAGGCAATGTATAACTAAAACAAATGCCTTTTAGACTAGATCTTAACCATAATATGGAAAAAATAAAATGAAATAATGCCATTTACTTATTCACATGGATATTCTACTAATCAAATATTCACATTCAATATCAATAACCACTTTCATAATGATGGAATGCATAATGCTAGACTATCATAGCCACATAGCCAAGGCCTCATGCCAAGACTACAAATAATATTTTTCCAAGGCCTTGTGCCAAGACACTAGTTTGTCTCATGAGACCTACCGATGCATCGAGGAGCTATATCGGGCTCCACCCGTCACATATTAAGTCCAATGCATTCCCATATGAAAAGGATTAAACATAACATAAACATTCGTATTAAAACTAGCATACGAAATGTCAATACTTTCACCATAAACCATGAATGGTATAAAAATAGCACATCCACAGTCAAACATATCACAAAACCTTCAATACAATATAGAAGTTTTGTATCATAATAAATCAACTTCAAATAAGCGTCAAATCCATCAAAGGATGTTGACATAGATGAAATCAAAACTCTTTTTAGAGAAATATCTATTTCTATTTTGAAATCATTTAAGAGTTATATATTTATAAAATAAAACATTTTATTTGAAAATATTCTTATAATCTTGTAAGGGAAGCTTCAAAAATTTTATAACGGCGAAAAATAGCCGCACCCGTCGTATAAGTTAAAAAAAATATTCTTACCATAATTTTGTCAAAAAGGTTAAAAAGCTCCTTGTTTGGAAACCAACGGAAAGATTCCTTTATAAAACTCTTATAAAAAGTCAAACAAGGGTATAAATGACTTTAACCCATATTCTTTTAATTAGAAATTTTTTTTGAAATACATTTTTTAGAAACATGGATGTGGATGATAAAGATATCCAAGTAGATTATTACGTATAAACAACCTCGGATAATGAATAGATTGTGTAATAACCCTTACCTTGTACTTTTACTTGGTTGGGGTAGTTTAACCTCCTGTATAATGGTGAAATAATTTTTATTAAATTATACAAGAATAATATACATTAATATCATTTCATATATGATCTTTTAACATTGATTTGTTAATAGTATCTTAGTATTATCGTTGTTTCGGGTGTTAACTTACTCGTTTTCTTTTATGTGTTTTGTTACATAAGCCATGTTTGTAATTTATAGGTTGTATATTATTAATATCCAGAATTATATCAAGTCCTTAAACATCATTTTTAAATCATCAAATGATAATTATACTTGAATGGATACGATGGAGAATTAATCTCATCGCGTTCGTGGAGACGGTAGTCCGTACGTACGCACGAGCGACAATATCATTATTTTGATATTAAAATAATATATAAATGGATGGTATATCATATATAAAGAATTATTAACATGTTATATTTATTATTTACATGAGTTACACATCATTATTATACCCATCCAAATAATAATATATTGAATAACAATTACACCACGACGTGGAGACGGTAAGCCGTACGTACGCACGTATGGTGATATGTTATTCAAAGGGTGGATAGAATACTGAATATGGTTTTACCATATTTATAATAACATAAAAGTATATATATGATACTGGAGTTATTATTTTAGAATGGTAATAACAAAGTAAGAAGGAGTGGAAGAAGAAAGGAACTTGGAAAAGGGTGGTGAAATTATTACCTCTTTTCGGGCTCTTCCTTTTGATTTGATCAAAAGGGCTCCTTAGGTTGGCTTTATGATCTAACTAAGGCCTCTAGGATGTATTTAGGGAAGTTGGGAGAGTATTTGGGCAGAGTTTGGCCGATCCAAAAGGCTTTAAAGGTGTGAATAAATGAGAAGGCGGAGTTCCCTTTTATAAGAGGGGTGAGGGGTACCTTTGGAAATGCTAGAAATATTAATTTATAAAAAATTCATATTCGGTTTCTAATGGCTCCAAAGTTGATTATTTAAATTTTAAGGCGGGGATAGGTCTAAAACCATTAAACCAATAGAATTTATGCAGGTCTGGGTTACTATATTAACCTTATCTTTATGTATTAACTCTTAGTTAATTAGTTTCACTTTTACAATGTCTCTTTGTATTTTTATATTATATGGTTAATAAACTTACTATATACATCCAATAGACCCTCAAGTGGTCCATTAAGTTTATAAATATCATGATATAACTCTCTTGTCAGAACCTTATATTTTTAGGAATTTAATATCAATTAGTAATATAATATTTGTTTTAAAAACGCTTTTATGTCAATTTTGAAACTATTCAATAGTTTATTTTTTGGAAACTCATAACAGAATGATTACTTCGAAAAAAATTAATTAAATCAATCCTAATATGTCATATTATCCTATAAAATTATTTTAATTTATTAAAAGTATCAAATTATATTTATTTGGGTATTTATAATAACGATTATTTTAATTTGTCACTATTATGGTAATTACTGCATCATAATTGTGTCATAAATAAATTACATTATGTAATCTCTAAAAATTATAAATAAAATATAATTATGTAGGAAATCGTTTTATATTTCTAATGAATATTTATAGTCGAAAATCCAACATATATAACCCTATGTAAAAATTGTTTTTCTAAAAGTATATGCTTATGTCATTTTTGTACTTATTTTAACTTAATTAAAATTAAATGTCCCTATCACCTACAAGTGGCTCCATGGGGTCCCAAAATCGACCCAATGATGCCTATGGTCAAACATGTATCAAACAATAAGGCTAGAACATGTTTTAGGGTAATTTAGTATTATTATAATATTATTGTTTTACCCTTATTTATCGGATTTACCCTTAACCATGGTAAATAAAATATTTACCGAAGTAATTATTCAAAATGTCTAAAAATAAAAGATACCTACTTACACATTTTGAACATTCTGATTCCAAATATTGAATCCATTTTTCCAAATTCAAAACACAGAAGTGGTAGAAATTAATTAAAAATTAATTCCCATTGTTAAAACAAAAAGCGTGTTTTTAAGAGATAATAACTATCAAAAGATTGACACTTGTTTATGTCCGGTTTAATTATAAAATTATGTCCAATGACCAAAATTATATTAAATGGTAAAAATATATTATAAATATACTTTAAAACCACTCAAATTCATAATTTATCAATATAAATTATTTCGATTAAAAAATGTTTTTTTAATTAAAATTTAGTAATTTTCACTATTCATCAAAATATTAAAGTTATCCGAAAAGTACCAAAATTTCACCTTAGGCTAAATTCGATATTCTGAATCTAAAAATGAAGTCCATTTTGAAAAATAAAATATATATAATTTCAAAAGTTAGTTATTACTATTCATAATTACTAGTTTGATTGGTTTTGGTGTGTTAGAACTCGGTGTTGCGTACAACACACGGGATCACATTATTCAATGAGAAGCGTACCGTAGAAGATTGGGGTGTTAAATATATGCTACTCCCTAAGAGCTTCTAATTTTGAAAATAGATGGTTCACTTTAATAGGTAGAAACAATACATCTGGGAATACTGACACCTTATGGGTCTTTGTTCACACCCCTATACCTGGTGCCTCGGTCTTCAACATGGATAAATAAGTGATCACTTGTGAATCTATCATCGATAACGATCAATTATTATGATCCTTTTTTATACTAAGAACAACTGTCAAGAAAGAAGATTGCTTTGGAAACACATTGTGCTCAATTTCCAGGAGAGACATGGTCCTTGGATTATCCTTGGTGAATTTAATGAGATCCTATGCCCCAGTGAAGTATTGAGATCTGTTCACCCCACACTTTCCTCAAAGGAATTTAAATCCTGCCTTGATAATAGTAATTTGATTGATATCAACCTAGTGGGAGCTAATTATACTTGGTACCTAAGGCACACCACTGAAATGGTCACTAGTAAAATTGACCATGCTTTTTCTAATGACAAATCCCTTGAAGTGTTTGATTCTTTGCAAGTTTTAACTTTCCAAAGATAAACTCTGGCCATCATCCTATTTTGACCAGTATTACCAACCAGACTTTCAAACCATGGTTTCCTTTTAGATTCAGCAATGCATGGCCCTCTCATCTAGATTTTAGCAGTCTGATTAAAAATTTCTAGATTTCCAAAAGTTTTGGCAGTGATGTTTATTCTTGCATCATGAGGATAAAGAACATAAAGAATATTCTTAAGATATAGGAAAAAAATAGTTATCACCGTATGGAGAATGAAATTGCTTCTGTGGAAGTGCAGCTCAATCAAATCCAATACGACACCACAAACTCTGATATTGAAAGTAGCATGTAGCATGAAGTTTTCCTCTCCTCCAATTTGAGTACGCTCCTCTACATGAAAGAAAAACATCAAAAAAATTTAGGGTTAAATGGTTTAAGGATGGAGATAGAAACTCCAAATTATACAATTCACTACAATGAACAAGAAAAGCCTGTAGACCTCTAGCATTCTTAAGAGATAGTGATGGAGTTCTTGAAAATGAGGAATACCTTGCAGACAATGTTTTTATTTATTTTGAGCATCTCTTTAATGGTTCTAATTTCATCAAGGACCTCCAATCAAGAGTCATCCCAAACGTTTTACGTCATGATGATAATCACAAGCTGACCTATAGACCGAATGATATTGAAATTTGTGAGGCAATGTTCATTTTTAAAATGGATAGTGCTCCGGGTCCGGATGGCTTCACCAACACCTTTTTTCAAACCTACTAGGAGGTTATACAAACTGATGTTTTCAGATTTGTTAAATATTTATTCTCTACAGGTGTGTTACCGCATGGTCTCAATGATCAATTCCTTGTGATGATACCTAATGTTTAAAATGCTTCAGAGATGCATCAATTCAGACCCATCGTTCTCATCAACACATATTATAAAATTATGACCAACCTTCTCGCCAACCGTCTCACCACAATTGCTGGAAAATTAATTACCTTGAACCATTTTGGCTTTGTTAAAGGGAGATCTATACAATAGTGTATTAGTAGAGCCACTGAATGTATCAACATACTTAACAAATCTAGAAGAGGCGGTTGTATAGCTCTCAAGTTGGTCATCAAGAAAGCTTTCAACACCATTTATTGGAACTTCATTTTCAAAGATCTTCACAGTTTTGGCTTCAATGACATTTTTGTGGATTGGGTTAAAAAACACTTCTAGTCTTCCCATATCTTTGTGCTTATTAATGGATCTCTTAAAGGATACTTTACCTGCTCGAAAGGTGTTAGACAGGGAGATCCTCTCTCTGCCATTATCTTTTCAATACCAGAGGACTACTTAAGTAGACTTCTCACCTGTATGGTGGATCAAGGAAACCTCCACACTATCCATGCTGCTAGGAATA
The DNA here is from genome assembly GCA_963277665.1 of Viscum album. Taxonomy (NCBI): domain Eukaryota; kingdom Viridiplantae; phylum Streptophyta; class Magnoliopsida; order Santalales; family Viscaceae; genus Viscum; species Viscum album. Next base: position 1,074,807,109 of record OY728145.1, on the reverse strand, counting down.
TTGTTTGTACCACACATCTCTTGTATTATGACTACAATATTCTATTCTTGAAAATTTCCAAAATAAACATATATAACTTGAAGTCCATCCTCTCACACTATGAGGAGGTTTCAGTGAAAACTATCAACTCGGAAAAATCTTCGATATACTTTGGTAAAAATGTTCCCACTGGGAGAGGATCACAAATTATGTTGGACACTGGGAGTAAGGAAGGATCACTGCCCATGCGTTATCAAGGCGTTCCTCTCTTTTTGGTGAGACCTAAGAGCAGTCACTTCATCAAAATTGTGGATCAAATAGAAAAGCAACTATCTACAAGGAAAGGGAAGACTCTACTATGGCGGGAATAATCTGCTTGGTCAAACACATTATTTTTGCTAAACTCATTAATTTTTTTATGATTTATAAGTGGACCATCTCACTGAGAAATATTCTTAATATATGTATCACGAACTTTTTTTGGCGTGGAAATATTCTGGAAAAGAAATTATTCAAGGTTTCTTGGAGTAAATGCAGCAAACCCCTTGACAGGGGATGATTGGGAATATAAAACATCATGCTCTTCAATGAAGCCCTCCTTGCCAAGTTCACTTGGAATCTTATCATAAGTGACTCGACAGATCTAATCTTTCTAATAAAAAAATTAATTGACAAATTGAAGATGGGCCACAACTCACATATAAGCTCCTCTATTTGACCTGCTATCAAATCCTCTTATAATAACATTTTGTATCATGCAATATGAATTGCTTGCAGGGAATCTGCTCTGAACTTCTGGCTTGAAAACTGGATGGGCTACCCTCTCATATCTCCTCTTGATCCTCAACATGATCTTATTGACATAGATGTTTCAATCCAGGACTTCTTAGCCCTTCCTAATACAGATATGTATTGAAATCATAGAAATCTCCTCAAAAACTATGTCTTCTCACCGGATAAAGACACGCTCATCGGGGAACGTACTCTGAATGGAACTCTTGACTCCAAATATTACTAGCAATCTAATTTTGTGAATGAAAATGATTTTTCTTGGATTAAACACTATGAAAAATCTTGGATCAGACCCTCCAGGATGACCTTGATTTGAGTCTTTCTCATCACAAAATACCTACTAATGACTGGTTTCAATCTCATGGCATTATTCTATGTTCTAGATGTTGGTTCTGCAACCTACACAGGGAGGACATTGCACACATGTTCTTATCATGTTACATTGCATCTATGCTCTGGAATGCACTGCATGACATTTTTGAAATTTATATCTCATAGAGCCATGATATTGTAGCTCGCCTGCAATACTACACCACTTCCCAAGCCTCTCCGCAACTCAAACACTCTTTTTTGGTCATCGTTGTAGATCTTTCCCACATTCTTTGGACTGTACGGAATGACATCATTCATAAAAATTAATGTTTCTACCTTTAGGGGGCATTAGTCCACCTCTTTACAAAAGCTAATTCACTACAAACAGGTCACTGCTATAATACTATTCATCATTTAACTATTCTAAAGAGAATTGGTGTGTAGGGAAATGATATGATGTAGTAGGGGATCTATAAAGTTTTTTGGCCAGATCCAATTCAAGGATGGATCAAAATCAATGTTGACAGAGCCTTAAAGGAAACCCCAAGCCCCGCAGGCAATAGTGAAATCTTTTGACATCACAAAAAAAAGTCCTTGAGTGCTTTTTCAGTAAGTGTGGAATTAATTCTGCCCTTGAAGCTGAAATGATTAGTGTCATTCATGCAGCCCACTTTTCCCAACATAAAATCATGCACAACATCTGGTTCGAAATTGACTCCACTACTGTCATGCAAGCTATTAGAAATTGTGTAATTCACATTGCTTGGGAACTCACTGCAAGATGGATGGACTGTCTCATGTTCCTCTGAAGATGCATCCTCATCGTCACACATGTTTATCGTGAAGCCAATTCGTTGGAGGAAAAGCTTGCTAACAAAGGGGGAAACACTGATATTACTTGGTTGGATGATATCACTCTGGATCTGATCCCCCTTCTCAAAAAAGACTATAATAAAACACCCTCTTTCCACCTTTTGTAACTCTGCTTTGTTTTTTTATAATAAATCATCCTGGCCCATGGGCCAAGATACCATTTCTAAAAATTAAGAGTTTAAGTATTTTGTTTTTTATAAACTACATTATATAGAGAAGACTAAAAAAGTCATAGGGAATATTGGAAATTCACAACTAAAATCAAAAGATAAAAATGAAAAAGTGATTTATTGTTTACTTTATAAAATAAGAAAAAATCATGAAAATGAAATTCATGATCTGTTGATTAATTTGGTATTAAATATGTTATAATTGGAAAATAATATATAAACCCTCAATGTCAATTTAATTCATATAAGGGAAAATTATAAAATTTTGTATGAGGAAAAATATAAACTATCCCAATATGTACATAATATAGGTTCTTCAACCCAAACGTCCTAAGTAATCCCATGATCAAAGACAATCACATTGGTTTCACATGGATATTCAAATTTTATAGAAAGATTCCATATCATTATTATGGAAAAATTAAATCTACAATACATACAGTTATCATTAAATAAATTAGAAATTTCTTGTTGTTCTTGGAAAATACTCAAATTCAAAGAAATATAGAAGGAAAAAAAATTTCGAAGTATAGAAACATTTTAATAAGTTATGATGGTATTTATTAGAGAATAAATTCCCCCAACCGAACAGAAAATGTTTTATAAACACCTTAAAAATGGTAATAGTATGAAGAATAAAAATCTATACATATTTTCTCAAAAATAAAAATTAAGGGATGTTTTCTATTTTTGGTGATGTGGGTGGATTTTTCAATAGTACATGATTATTTGAATAAATTTTTATCTTATAAAATTTTTATATGGAAATTACAAAATAGAAATATATATATATTAATTAGATAATACAAAATCTATTAATACAGAAGAATTAGTCATCCAAAAAATTAAAAACTTATAAAAAAATTATGAGTTGTACTACTTAGGTGGTGAAAATTGTTTTTGATGTTTTTTAAATCGTGATATGTTCCATAGTTTTACTGATGAGTAATGAGAAATGAACTATGGTGAGAATTGGGTTATGATTGAATGTATATTAACATCGGAAATGAATACATCTACAATATTATAAATTAAGGGTGAGGAAAATGTTCTATCTACTAGGATAATCACAATCTATGTTCAATATGAAACCCTAAAAATTAATGATTACATCAATGTCCAAACAATAAGAAGATGAAGCTTCTAATATCGATGATTAATCCACATCAGGGACCATTTAAAAATAGAAATGACTGGTAATACTAAATGGATTAAAATTTGGGAATGAGATGAATCCATCAAAATAAGATATTATAGGAGTGGATTACTTTTTTTTACTTATTTTTAATATATATATATGATTCCGATGAAGCGAAAATTAAATGATTAAAATGTGTTATGTGGTTGATAAAATGGGAAGGCCATTGTGTAATCGGATATATGAAATGGATACCATAAAACAAATTATATTGATGAATAATTTGAATGAATCATTGAGCTCAAGTAACAAAAATATAAATAGAAGATGTGTACACCCAATTATAAAATGTTTTTACTTCATAAAAATTACAAATCCTAGAAATCAATTCTTTGTATCATGATGAGAAATGGTTTTAAATTTCAATCGTTTGTAAATCCTTCTAAACCAATCTCCAAATATTGTGGGTAATTTATGAGATAATCCTTATTCTAAAAAAATTATAGGATATTAGATGTTTGGGGGATTAGTGATTAATATGTATGGGAAATATCTTTTTTGGTAGAGATTCATAGAAAATATATACTTATAAATATTTATGTATTTTTTCAAAACATGAAATTTTTGTCAAATTGGAGAAATATTTTTTTGGTGTGATCCTTACACTACAAACATTTCTCATCATTTATAATAACTATATTATCCATTTGTAGTGATTATCTAACTAAATATGGTAGATACTATATAAAATTGATTGTTTTTATGTATATATTAAATAGGATTGTTGGTTCATGAGTCTAATATAATACTCTATTTTCAAATTCCTTGAGAAATTTGTTCCTGAATCTATATGATGTAGTGATTACTTATGGAAAAAATTGGTGTCAAAATTAATCACTCATGATTTAAACAGTGTGTATTAATATTGGATCATTTAGTTTGATGATCGAAATCACTCTACAAATGATCATGTGAGGCCACCTGAATTTGTATAATTCTTTTTTGTTCTTTATTTCTAATTACCATTAAAAATTGATGAGATATGAAAAAATATATAATCTATCTCACGTGGAATTGCTAGGTGTATTGAGAAACAATGTAAGGGTATTCTCTCGAAAACAATACTTTGTATTGTTCATTTTTTTATTTAAATTGCTATATATATTACATCATTTTTCTCAAGAAGATATTTTAGAGCTAAATGAATGATCATTCTGGAATTTCATGTTAATAATGATTCATCCCAAGTATTTCAATTATATCATTTTTTAAAAAAATTATATTCTCTTAATTATTTTTTTATTTTGTATTATATTAAACATTTTATGGTAAAAAATTTTAATACTAAGGAAATACTCCTAAAGAACAATATTATAAAATTTGGATAAAACACTATGACACTAAAATTTATAGGGAGAATATTTTTTCTCCCTATGGTATTAATCAGAAGTTATTATAGATAAACCACATCAATTAATGAATCAAATTGGGATAGTTTGAAATTATAAAAAATAACATAGTTATAGATTGAAAAACCCAAAGGATCAAGGTTCAATTTTTTGGTCAATCACGATGTTACCAATTTTCATATTAAATGTAATAAACATAATGGTGGTAATATGGGTGACATATTAGAGAACCCACCTATTAATGATGATAAAAATATATCGGATGTTTTTATATAAAGGAACTGTTTTGTTTTCTTATTATTGTTACATGGATTAATTGAATTAAATGATACTACTGAATCATTGGGAAATGAGAGGAGTTGATATTGATCCCCTTGAAAATTAGTCATAATGTATTCATGTATGTATCCCATTACACATATTAAAATTTGTGTGATACTATTTAGGGATAAACGATGTTGAGTTTTTATGGTATGAATATATCATTGTCAACAGAAATCTAAAAAGGAAATAAGGGGATCATTTCTAAAGTGGAACTGAACAACTTGGAGAGCTATAAAGAACTAAAGAAAAACATTTCCAACATTTAGACAGCAATGTAACTGAGTTTTGGAATCCATCCATGCATATCTATGCATATAGGTTGATACCAAAAAAAATAAAAAACAAAATTGTGTTAAGGCTAGAATTGAGTTTTAGGGTAATTGTAATATTAAAAATAGTGAGTGATTTTGATTATTTCCGATAATATTATATTCATATTTTTTAATGTTTATGGGAATCTATGTTAAATTTTTTAGGTGTTTTTAAAATACAGAATAATTTTTTTTATATATTTATGAGTGATTGTGATTAGATTGAAAATAGGTATAGTTGTAATGAACCACTCGTTATCATTGGCTTGAGAGCACAACGAGTCATTACTTGGCCTTAAGGGCCATCACATTGATACCAAAGGCTGGAAATAAATTCTGAAGGTTTTTAAATACAAGTGGGGGATGATTTACCCTTTAATAAATAAACCAATAAACCAACAACCCATAACCAACCCATTCACTAGATGATGTATGAACAAAAGAAATACAACTCAACAACTTCTTGTATCTCAAAACCACATCAAAGTGTGCTACAGTAGAAGACCAAACATGTATCAAAGTAAACAGTGGATAAATGACTCCAGAATCTGAAGAGTCAATAAGATTCCATGTTCTATAAGCTCCACGCTGCACAATCACCGGACAACCCAAGCATCATGTGGTAGTTCTAAAAACATGGGAAACGTTACCTTTTCCCCTGTCTCAGAAGATAACATCTGCAAAAGAACCAATGTTCCAAAAATGGGGTGATTATAAAACTCAGTAGGTTTTCCCCAATGACTTCTCTACTCACACCACTATGATAAAAAGTTATCCACATTTATATAAAATAGTTTATATAAAACAATTTAAAAAATAGTTTATAACCAAATATAAACAAGTTCTAAAAAACATTTTCAAACAAGTTAAAAAAAACTAATTGAAACCAATTTCTAGAAAGTTATTTTTTCATAAAAATATCTATTTAAAATCTTAAAACCAATTTTCCTTATCATTTTTCATACACATTCCGTAGTTCACAACACACCCACACATGCATTCTTCATTTGAAAGTTCCATACTCATGAACTCTCTATCTTCTAATTACCTTGTGTCCCAATGAAACAAACCCCAAATTTAGCATCATTTCCCTTGTAACCTAATGTTACTCATCCCTTATTGATGGCCTGTTAAGAATAAACTCACACCAATACCATTTAATCCAAATCTTTCTATTTCCAAAAGCAAACACTTCAATAAAACTGAACTTTTATTGAGAACCAAAGTAAAACCAATTTCAAATAAATATTTCATTTCCATAAAAATTACCCTTTTATTGAAAACATAAAATCCAATTTACAACCAAACATCCAAAAACATCCCCTTTTTGAAATCCACATTTTAAAACCAAGAACCAAAACACTAATTCAAAATCCCCAATTTTTTATATTTCATTACCATCACTAAAGAAGGTTTCAAATAAGTGTTAAAAAGAATCACAATAAATTAAACACCACAAATTCAATTTGAATGCATTCCAACTAGTTATACTAATTGGAGTTGAGAAAGAAGCCTCATACCTCGAAGGTTTTGACAAAAACCCCAACGAACATGGAACATACAAGAAAACTGGGTTGATTCTCCAAGAAACTACATTAGATCTCTTCTCCTAGAAAGATCAAGTCCAAATATCATCATATTTGTCATCCACACACCTAGATCTACCCATATCAGGCATATATCTAATAAATAAAGAGAATAAGAGAAGTAGATCTATGTAGATCTAAGAAACCGATCAAGAATGAAAAATAATGATCACATACCTATAGAATTCGACTTTTATTCCCCAAGGAAATCCTTCATATTGACTCCAAAACGCATGGGAAAGGTTCAACTACCTTAAATAATGATAAATCATGAGTTATGGCCCCTTAGGAGAAAAAATGAGCCACATAGGGGAAAAAACATGTGAGATCCACTTTTTTTAGGATCATAGTTAAACCATCAGCATGGTTAGATCACAAGGTTAGAAAAATTGGGCGCTAATTGTGTGTTAGATACTACCTAGAGAGACCCTTGCACGACTTCCTCACACGGTCTCCTTAACTGTGATCCTACCATTCTCGAGCTACTACCTCAAGAGGACCATTTCACACGGTTTTTCCACATGGTTAGGCAAACCATGCGTCACCCGTACGACTTCAAATTTTCCAAAAAACCCCTTCCAATGCTCTCCCAACTCTCCCATCCGTCACCCTAAAACTTTATAACCATAAAAACAATCAAGTAAGGACATAATAGAAATGGGGGTACTATATTATCTACACCATTGGTCTTTCCGTCCTCCCAAAGTAGAAAACCTTCACCGATCTGAAAGAGTTCCATCCACTACTCTTTCATCTCCTTCTCACGTTCCCAAGTCTCTTCCTAAATCTGACCATGCAACCATAAAACCCACTCTAGACCGATGCTTTTACCACGTAAGACTTTCTATTTCCTATCCATTATCCTCACCATGATATGTATCAACGAAGCATCTGAATGTAGGTCGACGTGATTCCAGCAGATCACATGGTCTGGATCAGGATGATACGTTTTCAACTGAGATACGTGGAACACATAATTCACTTAATTGAACCATGGTGGTAATTCCAAACGATATGACACCCCCACAATCTATTCCAATATCTTTAAAGGGCCAATGTATCTAGGAGATATCTTTCCCTGCTTTCTAAAATGATGATGTCCATGTCTTGGAGATATCCTGGAGAAGACATGATCACCCAAATTGAATGATAGTGGTCTTCGACGGTGATCTCCCTAAGATTTATGATGACTCTAAACAGTCTACATCCTCTTTGTAATCAACTAATTCTTCTCCTTTGTTTCTTGGACAAGGCTCAGCTCAACTAGTGATGTTTCACTAGTTTCCACCAAATATAGTGGAGAAAGACAAGGACACCCATACAATGCTTCAAACAGAGCCATATTTATTGAGGTCAGATAGAAGTTATTGTATGAGAACTCCACCAAGGGTAGGTTTTCCTCCCATGTTCCACCAATATACATTACAAAAGCCCACAATAAATCATAGAATGTTTTTATCATCTTCTCGGATTTCCAATCCATCGATGATACACTGTGCTCGTAGACAAATGTGTCATAAGGTATTATAATAAGGATTTCTAGAAATGATATGTCAACCTCAGATCCTTATCTGAGACCATTGGAACTGGTATTCCATTCCTCTTAACTAGTTATCAACTTTAGATTTTTGATAGAACCTCCACTGTATGAGTTTCAAGAATAGGGATGAAATGGGCCAACTTGGTAAGCTGATCTATTATCACCCATATTGAATTGTGTTTTCAAACAGCTCATAGAAGACCTATAAATAATTCCATAATTATATTCTCACATTTCCACACTGGGATAGGTAAAGACAATATAATTCCCACAGGTCTATGGTGTTTGTCTTTAACCTGCTAACATGTTAAGAATTGTGAGATGAACTTGGCCCCTATCATTTTCATTCCCCTCCACCAAAACATCACCTTCAACCCCTTATACATCTTATGTGTACCAAGTTGTACAACACATCTCGCATGGTGGTAAGGATGAATTAGTCGTTCTTGAAAATACATTGGTACAACCATCCAGTCTCTGAAACACAAAACTGAACTACCATCATGTTTCCATCCCTCAATGGTCTCCCCACCATTGAGTTTTGAACTCCTACCCTAGAATTATGCATCATATATTTGTGTCTCTTTGACCATATTTACCAAATCAAGACCAAGCATTGCTGAAAAAAACTGCCACATAACCTCAGTCTTCACATTCCACATGCATGTTGGCTAGGACGGAAATGAACTTCTATTCATCTGAATATTCTTTCACTAACTGAGTATATGAGTTTTTACTCAATGTGTCGACCACCGAATTCCCTTTTCCTAGTGTATACATCAAGTAAAAGTCATACATTTGGAGATACTCTATCCATATCTTTTGCCTCAGATTCAAATCTCGCTGGGAGAAAAAGTGTTTCAAGATTTTGTGGTGTGTGAACACTATGAATATATCACCAAAGAGATAGTGTCTCCATGTTTTCAAATCATGGATGAATGCAGCTAATTTCGTATCATGTGTTGGGTAATTCTTCGGATGCACCCTCAACTACCATGAACCATATGCAACCATATGGTTTCCATGCATGAGAACACAGCTCAACCTTGATCTTGAAGCATCAAAGTACACCACATACCCCTTTCCTAATTCTGGAAAGACCAATATAGGTGTCAATATGAAGTCATCATTCAGTTCGTAGAAGGACTTCTGGAATTATTCTGTCCATTGGAATGGAGCATTCTTCTTTGTCAAATATGTCATTGGTGACTGTGGTCATGAGAAATCACACACAGAGAATCAGTAGTAACAAGCTAGACCAAGAAAACCTCATATATCGAAGACATTTTTTGGTGGCCGCCATGATATAATAGCTTCTATAATTTTAGGATCAACAGAAACTCCTTTTTCAGAAATGATGTGGACAATAAAACATACTATCTATATCCAAAAATCACAATATGATAATTTTTCATACAAACGGCGATATCTCATGATTTATAAAACTTTTTCTTGGTGCTCATCATGGTCATCCCTTGTCTTTTAGTACAACACGATTTCATCCACAAACAACACACCAAAATAATAAAGATATTTCTGAAATATCATATTCCTAAAATCCATGAAGACCATTGGTGCTTTTGTTAGACTGAAAGGCATGAATAAATATCCATAGTGTCCATATCTTCTTCTGAAAGATATATTTGGAATATCCTCCTTCCGAACTATCAATTGATGATATCATTTTCACAAGTCAATTGTAGAACCACTAAGCTCCCCTTAATTGATCAAACAAATCATCAATGAGTGGAAGTGGATATTTGTTCTATATCATAACTTGGTTAAGCTTACGATAATCCACAAATAGCTGAAAAGTTCCATATGCCTTATTTACTAACAAAACGGGTGCTTCCCATAGAGATTTACATGTTTGAATGAAACCCTTTCTTTCTATCTCCTCCAACCATACTTTCAATTCTCGTAACTCTTTTGGTGCCATCCTATATGATGAAATGGAAATAGTACTGGTTACCAGATGAAGATCAATCGGAAAATCCACTTCTCTTATAGGTGGTATCCCTAAGAAGTTCTCGAGAAATATATCTGGAAATTGAACCAAAACTTCTGGAAAACTAATTTCCTCAATCTCTTCCATTGATGCCAAAGACAATACTTCCACCTTATAAGAGATCATTCCCACCATTGGTTCCAACATTCTCCTTTCACCTTTCTTTACCATCCTCTTTCCTCTGAAGAGATGATCGATGTTGTCTTGAGTCATGACACTAAGGGTTATTCTATAACAATCGATGTGATCCCTGAACATTGTCAACAAATACATACTTATGATTAAATCATAGACATCCACATCCAACATCAAAAGTCCTATTTAATATTAGCTCCATCAATAGTTATAACACATTCTATACACATAAGGGCTTGGCAATCACTTTCACCTAAAATAGTTTAGAGTTTTGGAATATGAGGAATCATTTCAAACTTTAAACATAGAAAATCTACGGTATGATAAGAAATGAAGAAATGTGATGCAACAGTATTGAAGAGCGCTTGAATAAGGGTAGAATTCAAAATAATCATACTTCTCACCGTAGATCATCTAGCCTGATCATAGACCATCATTTTCTCAGCTCCATAGAATTACTTCATCGCTAGACAATTCTCCTTCTTTCCACGCTAGTATTGCACTGGTTGAGGATTCATGGTATTTATAGAGTCACCATGGGTAACTCTTTTCTACTGACAATACTAATTCTACTATCTTCACCATGTCAAAGTATATGATGCTTGCGACATCTCAGAAGTTTCATGAGCACCATATCATAGAGCATTGAAACAATAGTACAGAAGATGTCACATCTTGATGCAATTATGGCATGATCTAGGTCATGTCCTACACTCTCACTTTATGTTGTCAAGAGAACCACATTGAATGAAATTTTCTTTGCTCTGGGGTCATGGAGGAAGGTTCACTGATCCAACCGTTTGGTTTGGATTTCCCCTTCAACCATGGAAGTAGGTGTCCCTTTTTCTCTTAATTCCCACACTTGAGTTCCCACTATTCCCTATGGGTATCACCATACCTCCTCCAATATATCTCAAGATATCACAAGAAACCACAGTTTCTCTATTCACCATCTCGGTGTAATTTGGAAAACAGAGTACCGAAATCATTGATTGAATCTCCTACCATAGTCCCGATTTAATGATGCATGCCTTCAGGGATTGAATTACTATGACTTCTGGTGAAAACCACACTATTTTTATGAACATAGCCACATACTCTCTGATAGATAGACTCTCTTGTTTCAGGACGAAGATGTCCATCATTTTCAGGATCTTGAACATGTGAGGATAGAATTGTTTGTTGAACAATAGCTCAAAATCCTCCCTTGTAAGGACTTCATCCAATTTAGCCTGCATCGCTAAATTCCACCACTTGCGTGCAATATACTTGAGCATATACCACTACTGGAAATTTGGGCTATAGCCACGGTTCTAAACCGTGTCTATAGGCCTCAAAACCGTGGCTATAGGTTATATCCATTGTTTCATGAACCGTGGCTGATATTGGCGTGGATATGGGTCTGACCCTATAGCCACAGTTTGGAACTGTGGAAAGAGGCCTATAGGCACGGTTGCAACCGTGGCTAAAGCCCTGTAGCCACGGTTCGAACCGTGGCTATAGGCCTATCGCCACGGTTTAAAATCGTGGCTATAGGGTCAGACCGATAGATTCCAGTAAAAGCCACGGACACCATGGCCATAACCCTATAGCCACGGTTTAAACCGTGGCTATAGGGCTTTCCACTCCATAAAAAAAAGCCAGCATGGTGAACAGTGCTGGCTGTTAGGAGGACTGCCCCAGTACCGCCACCCCCTGCACCTACACACCTCCCTGCCCCCTCCCCTGCCCTCCCACCTGCACACCCCCCCCCCCCACCTGCACACACCCCTCCCCCTGCCCCAGCACACCCCCTCCCCCCCCCCCCACCACCTGCACACCCCCTGCCCCCTCTCCCTGCCCCCTGCCCCCCACCTGCACACCCCTCCCCCTGCCCCAGCACACCCCCTTTCCCCTCTCCCTGCCCCTGCCAACCACCTGCACACCCCTCCCCTGCCCCAACACACCCCCTTCCCCCTTCCCCCTTCCCCCCTGCCCCCACCTGCACACCCCTCCCCCTGCCCCAGCACACCCCCTAGTACATCTATAAAAAATCATTTAGATGAGGTTAATAAATTAATGTTAGATGTAGACAATATTAATGTTTATGTAGATGATGAGGATCCAGAAATGATCATATTAATCACTCTTGAAAATAGATATAGAACACTTGTTACGACCATGATGTATGGTTGAGTCTATTTAACATTAGAATATATCAAATCATCCCATCTGTCTATGGAATTGAATTCTAGAACAAAAATAAAAGGTGAGGATAAGATTTTTTCAGAAGGGGGAGACCTTAAACTAATGGTAAGAAAAAACTATTCAGTAGGGACAAAAATAAGATTAATAAATATCCCAAATCTAGGAAAAGCTCTATGGATAGAAAAGTAATATGTTTTCACTACGGTAAACCTGGGAACATTAAGCCCGATCGTAGGAAACTCATGCGTGAGTTGGAATACAAACAACCCACTAACCTGTATTTTCTAGTTGATTCAGGGTATGACATTTGTTTAAATCTTGAATGTGTCCATTCATACACTCAATCAAGATTGGGTCCTAGACTCTAGTTGTTTTTTTCATATTTTCCAACAGAGAGATTCAATTTTAGAGGTGGTCAAAAAGAGAGAAGTAGATGTATTCTTAGGAAAAATAATAGGTTCAAGGTCTAGGGAATATGATCCATTATTATAGAGTTAGATAATCAATCCATCGTCACCTTACTTAATGTATGGTGGGTCCCCATCATTTAGTGAAACATAATATCTTAGCGGTCCCCACTCCCCTTGCAGCCCCCTCCCCCCTACAGCCCCCACCCCCTGTAAATACCCTCTAGACAGCCCCCCCCCCCCCCATGCCCCTTGCAGTAGAAAACCCCCTTACAAAGCCCCCCTGGACAGCCCCCTCCCCCTATAAATACCTTCCTGGACAGCCCCCCTTCCCTTCCTGGACATCCCCCTCCCCAAAAAAAATCCCCCACCCTCTCCCCTGCACAGCCTATAAGGCCCCAGCCATAAACCTTAAATAATCTTGAGTTATCACAAGATTACACGTTGAGGATCTTTTCAGGTTTAGAGTTTTAGTGAATTAGATCTTAAAACATGCATTACAACCCACATTTAAACAAAGTGGTTACAATAAAAGGTAGTATTCTTTTTCCCATAAATGGAAACATATTGAAAATAAAACATGGATTCTTTCTTGACACTATCATCTTATCATGTACCTTTCCCGTGACCTGTGAAAAACATTCCAAAAACTTGGGATGAGCATAAAAACTCAGTATGGGTTATAAAAAAACATGGAAAGGAAACATGAGTTCATATATACATAAGAATGAAATCATACTTTACCCATAAAACATAGGCACTTTAACATACCTCATAAAATCGTGAATAAATCATAGAAATCATAATACATAAAGGTAACTTGAGGCATTCATAACATTCTTACGTAGGGAGTAACCCTCTTGGTTACGTTTGGAATACCCATCATAGTATATTCCCTAAATATCTTTGGAGAAACCTTAACGTTTCACTCCTTCACGTTAACCAATGCATTGGAGAGCTATATCGGGCTCACCCACCCTTAGTTTATCACGGAACCACCCGTCTTCATAAATATGCCCAAGAACCATAACATAATTCATATCACATAAAACATGCATAAAGGAAACATAACATTTCCACTTTTCAAGCACGAGATATCAATACAACACATTGATATAATAAAAACATTATGAAAACCATTTTCAATACCAAAGTAAAACATGGTATTTATTTTTCATTTAAAAAAAGGGTATGGCTTGTAGAGGAATCCGAAACTCAAATAATGGTCACGGCGGCAGATAAGTCGTTGTCACCACATACGTACGACAAGAAAAACATTCCCTTTTGTCATTTAGTAAAATGCTTTATATAAAAAATATTCCTTTTGAATAAGTGTAAAAGTCAAAGGGGTTTATACACCGTATAAAAGAAGGTTGTGTATAAAATAAAATATGCCTCAATGAAAGGAGATTGAGACGAAGTCCCATACCTCGTATCCGACTTGACCCGACCATTCTTTAATCTCTTAAATAATAAACTTGAGTTAATATCTTCTTTCTTAATAACCTTTTTTCAAGTTCATTATTCCTTTTATACCATGTTATGAACATCATGTAATCATTTAAGTTAATAATGTTCATTTTGTCGGTATTTGGTTCTTAAGTCGAAAATAGACTTCTTACACTTACATGTTGTTAATTTGGTCAAAGGTTCATTATATCCAGAATTATATTAATGATTTGTATAACATATATATCATGTATATTCAGAATATACATGTATTTATAATGTTAAATCACATTTAGAGGTAAGAAATGAAATGCACCGTTCATGGAGATGGTAAGCCGTACATACGCATAAACGCTACTTCCATTTCTATTTCGTATTTTCTGGAATGGAATCATAATGATATAAGAGTATATTATAATTCCAGTATAATAACATATATAATATCATTAACTTTATCCTTTACACATCCCACATATGGTATTAGCGAATCAAATCACTTTCAGGGCCGATAGTCCGCACTTCCTAAAATGAAGATATCGCGTTTACCCATAATGGAAACAATAATGGTATGCCATAAATGAAAAATACAAAAGCTTAAGGAAAGCATAAACATATTATATATCATATATAAAAAAAGTGACATCATAATGTCCACCTTTGAAGGTGTTAAATGAGTATTGAACAATCATCGTTTCGGGAGGCAGAATTTCTCCATCCACGGAAACTGTATGTTCTTTAACCATTTGATGTAGTTGTGTGAGAGTGTAGCTCGAATAAATTTTATAACAACATCCTAGTATATTGAAGATACTGGTTTTGTTACAAAATAAATAAATAAAAAGAGTTTAGGGTGTTGGAGAAGCAAAATAAAACAAATGAACATGAGAGAATGAATTACCTTTAAAAGTGTAACTCCTTTTGATTTGAGCCTAAATGCTTCCTTTGAAAGGATTCTGCCCAAAGGGAATCCTCTAGGATGAGGAGAGGGATGTGGATAGAGTAAATAGGCAGGGGTTGGCCGAGCCAAAGGCTTGAGGAGTGTGTGAAATGAGGTAGAGGTGGGGGCCTTTTATAAGAGGAGAGGAGGGGCACTTTTGGAAATCATGAAACTATTATTTTATTTTCAAAAGTGTTTCGAATTTCAAAGGTCCTAAATTGATATATTTCGAAGATAATATGATAAGGATTCGAAATATTCCCATCCAATAGCTTTTGTACAAGTGTAGGTCTTAGATATTACATTATCTTTCCATTTTATTTTAATCGTTAAATAATGAGGTCATCGCTGCATCATCATGATGTCATAAATAATTTAATTTATTTAATGTCTAAAAATTATAAAAAAATAATATGATGTAGAAAATCTTTTTATATTTCTAATGAATATTTATAGACAAAAATATGATTAGTATAACCCCTTCTAAAAATTGTTTTAGTAAAACAATTTATGTTAGTGTCATTTTCACTTTAACATTAAATAAAAAGTTATTTATGTCATTTCCCAACCAAAGTGGCTTCATGGGGTCCCCAAGTTGACCCATGGCTTGTCTTGGTCGGCCATGACACATCCAATGAGGGTAGGACATGTGTCAAGCTCATCTCATACTATTAAATCATTATTTTTACCTTAAACTACACTAATTACCTCTAATCGCGATTAAGAACTTAATAAGTTACTATTCACCAAAAAATTATTTTAATCCCATTGAATCACATTTTACTTCTTAATGACAACCATGTATGTCGGATTTTTGAAATTCAATACACATTAGTGGTAAACTTTCATTTAACTGAAAAATCAGTTTGCTTGATTATCACTTAGCGGTTTCACTATTCATCAAAAATTGGACTTTTTCAGAAAAATACAAAAAAATCACCCTAAGATATATTTGATATTCCGAATTCAAAAATGAAGTCTATTTTACAAAATTCAAAACATATAAGTCACATTAATTAATTTAATAATTAATTCCCGTTGTCATGACAAATAGCGTGTTTTTATGAAACAATAAGTATCAAAAGATTGACACTAGTTTAAGTCTGATTTCAAAGTGAAATTGATTCCAATGACCACCATTGGATTAAATGGTAAAAATATATTCTAATTTCACTTCAAAACCAATTCAAAAGATAATCTATTCATATAAATAAATTAGATTAAAAAGCAGTTTTGATGTAAAAGCATTATTTTTCACTATTCATTAAAAAATGAACACTGTCAGAAAAATACCAAAAATTCACACAAAGTAAATTTTGATGTCCCAATCATAAATAATAAGTTTATTTTGACAAACATAGCTTATAAAATTGTCAAAAGATATATTTAAAAAGGGTTTTCCATCATAAGGTAGTAAAACAATCTTTTAAGAATATTAGTGTATTCCATGCTTAAGATTGGATTTATTTTCATTTTAAGCCTCTAAAACACTATCTAATTCATTAATAGACATAGATAAAAAATATCTATTATTCATTACTTACTTGGGATGTTACATCCTTCCCCCATTTAGAAAATTGCATCCCCGCAATTTATTTACTTATCGAATAAATGGGGGTACTTATCCTTCATTGCATTTTCAGATTCCCATGTTGCCTCTTCCATCATGTGGTTTTTCCACAAAACCTTTACCTTCTTAATCACTTTATTCCGTAACACTTGCTCCCTGTGGTCAAGAATCTGGACCGGTTGTTCCTAATAAGATAGGTTCTCTTCCAGCTGAACTACCTCTGGACTCAAAACATGAGATGGATCTGGCATATACTTTCTCAACATCGAAACGTGAAAAACATTGTGTACCTGAGATAAACTCGGAGGAAAGCCACTCGGTAAGCAACTGATCCAACTCTCTCCAGAATTTCATATTGTCCAATGAACCTTGGACTCAACTTTCCTTTCTTACCAAATCGCATAACACTTTTCCATGGTGATACTTTGAGAAAAACATGATCACCTACCTCAAAAGATAGATCCTTCCTCCGGTTATCCGCATAACTTTTCTGCCTGCTCTGAACTGTTCTCATGTGCTTCTGAATCAGCTGAACTTTTTCAGCCATATCTTCTACCAATTCTGGTCCCATCAACTTCCTTTCACCCACTTCATCCCAGAAAGCTGGATTTCAACACCGCTTCCCATATAACGCCTCAAATGGTGCCATCTGTATACTGGAATGAAAATTGTTATTATATGAAAATTAAACCAAAGAAAGATGTTGCTCCCAACTTCCCTGATAATCCATAGAGCAAGAACGTAGCATATCCTCCAATGTTTGAATTATTCGTTCGGACTGCCCATCTGATTTAGGATGATAAGCTGTACTAAAATTTAATTCAGTACCCAACGACTTCTGAAGTCCCTTCCAAAAGTTAGAAGTGAACCTGGGATCACGATCAGATACAATGGAGAGAGGAACTCCATGTAACCTGACTATCTCTTTAAGATACAAATGGGAAAGTTGATCTAGGGAAAAAGTATCTCGTATAGCAAGGAAATGAGCAGACTTGGTCAAGCGATCAACAATAACCCAGATTGCATTATTACTTCGAGATGTCTTCGGTAATCCCACAACAAAGTCCATGGATATATTCTCCTATTTCCACTCTGGCACTGGTAAAGGCTGAAGCATCCCTTTCGGTAACTGTCACTCTGCTTTAACCTGCTGACAAGTCAAACACTTCACAGTAAAATCAGCAATATCTCTTTTCATTCCATCCCACCAGTAATACTCCCGCAGATCTCTATACATCTTAGTACTGCCCGGATGAACTGAAAACGGAGAACTATGAGCTTCACATAACAACTCTCTCTTCAACTGTGAATCACAAGGCACACACAATCTCTTCCCAAATCTCAAAACACAATCATTATCAATGTTGAATTCAGGAAACTTACCTTTCTGAACCAGCTCTACCTTTTTCTGCAACTCACTGTCTTGCTTCTGTGCTTGCTTGATTCTATCTGATAGAGAAGATCTCCCTAATACCTGAAACAAAACAGAAGAACATCCTGCACCAACAACTTCTATGCCAAAGTTCATCAAATCCTTAACCAAAGGATCACATTCCAAACGCAACATTGCTAATGAAGCATTACTTTTTCGACTTAAAGCATCAACCACTTTATTTGCTTTTCCCGGATTGTAATGAATTGTACAATCATAATCCTTGATTAATTCTAGCCATCTCCATTGTCTCATGTTCAATTCTTTCTGAGTGAATATATACTTTCAACTTTTGTGATCGGTATATATTTCACACTTTACTCCATACAAATGATGCCTCCAAATTTTCAAAGCAAAAACAACAGCAGCTAATTCTAAATCATGTGTTGGGTAATTTACCTCATGTGTTTTCAATTGCCTTGAAGCATAAGAAATTACTTGATCATTATGCATTAGGACGCAACCAAGTCCTTCCAATGAAGCATCACTGTATATAACAAACTCACCATTCCTGGAAGGTAGTGCCAAAACTGGATCATTCACCAATCTTCTTTTCAATTCCTAAAAACAATCATCACATTATTTTATCCAGATAAACTTAACACCCTTCCGAGTTATATTAGTCATTGGACTAGATAACCGTGAAAAATTTCTAACAAACCTTCGGTAATAGCCTACCAAACCAAGGAAGCTACAAATCTCGGTTACATTTGTGGGTCTTGGCCATTCTTCCATAACTTTTGTTTTTGCAGGATCAACGGTTATCCCATCTTTAGAAACAATGTGACCAAGGAAAGAAATTTGTTGCAACCAAAACTCACACTTGCTGAATTTCCCATACAATTTCTTTTCTTTTAAGGTTTGCAAAATAACCCTTAAATGTCTTTCATGCTCCTCTTTATTTTTATAAAACACCAAAATATCATCAATGAAAACCACCACAAACTTATCACCTAATTCAACTGAGCCATCAATGAAGTAAACTGCTCAATTCTGATTCTGACCATCTCAGTATTCTGATTTAGAAGGTCATTTCCCTCAGCATGCCTTCCCAAAAAATCTTCTTTGTTTCCTCTTCAAAAAACCATTCTGAACAAACATGTCTTAGATGAAGCAACATGGTAATCTTTAAATGCTATATCATTTCAATTTGACCAAAAAAAACTTTTGGATAATCATTTCATATAATTCTAACTCCTAAACTTATCTAAACCGACCTTTGATACCAACTATAAGGCCCCAGCCTTAAACCTTACATAATCTTGAGTTATCACAAGATTACACATTGAGTATTTTTTCAAGTTTAGAGTTTTAGATAATTAGATCTTAAAACATGCATTACAACCCACATTTAAATAAAGTGGTTACAATAAAAGGTAGTATTCTTTTTACCACCAATGGAAACATATTGAAAATAAAACATGGATTCCTTCTTGACACTTCCTTGACACTATCATCTTATCATGTACCTTTCCCGTGACCTATGAAAAACATTTCAAAAACTTGGGATGAGCATAAAAACTCAGTATGGGTTATAAGAAAAACATGGAAAGGAAACATGAGTTCATATATACATAAGAATGAAATCATACTTTATCCATAAAACATAGGCACTTTAACATACCTCATAAAATCATGAATAAATCATAGAAATCATAAGACATAAAGGTAACTTGAGGCATTCATAACATTCTTACGTAGGGAGTAACCCTCTTGGTTACGTTTGGAATACTCATCACAGTATATTCCCTAAATCTCTTTGGAGAAACCTTAACGTTTCACTCCTTCGCGTTACCCAATGCATTGGAGAGCTATATCGGGCTCACCCGCCCTTAGTTTATCACGGAACCACCCGTCTTCATAAATATTCCCAAGAACCATAACATAATTCACATCACATAAAACATGCATAAAGAAAACATAACATTTCCACATTTCAATCACGAGATATCAATACAACACATTGATATAATAAAAACAATATGAAAACCATTTTCAATACCAAAGTAAAACATGGTATTTATTTTTCATTTAAAAAAAGGGTATGGCTTGTAGAGGAAGCCGAAACTCAAATAATGGTCACGGCGGCGGATAAGTTGTTGTCTCCACATACGTACGACAAGAAAAACATTACCTTTTGTTGTTTAGTAAAATGCTTCATATAAAAAATATTCCTTTTGAATAAGCGTAAAAGTCAAAGGGGTTTATAAACCGTATAAAATAAGGTTGTGTATAAAATAAAATATGCCTCAATGAAAGGAGATTGAGACGAAGTCCCATACCTCGTATCTGACTTGACCCGACCATTCTTTAATCTCCTGAATAATAAACTTGATTTAATCTCTTATTGCTTAAGAAACTTTTTCAAGTTCATTATTCCTTTTATACCATGTTATGAACATCATGTAATCATTTAAGTTAATAATGTTCATTTTGTCGGTATTTGGTTCTTAAGTCAAAAATAGATTTCTTACACTTACATGTTGTTAATTTGGTCAAAGTTTCATTATATCCAGAATGATATTAATGATTTGGATAACATATATATCATATATATTCAGCATATACATGTATTTATAATATTACATCACATTTAGAGGTAAGAAATGAAATGCACCGTTCATGGAGACGGTAAGCCGTACGTACGCATGAACGCTACTTCCACTTCTATTTCGTATTTTATGGAATGGAATAATAATGATATAAGAGTATATTATAATTCCAGTATAATAACATATATAATATCATTAACTTTATCCTTTACACATCCCACATATGGTATTAACGAATCAAATCACTTTCAGGGGGCTGTAGTCCGCACTTCCTAAAATGAAGATATCGTGTTAACCCATAATGGAAACAATAATGGTATGCCATAAATGAAAAATACAGAAGCTTAAGTAAAGACTAAACATATTATATATCATATATAAAAATATTGACATCATAATGGCCACCTTTGAAGGTGTTAAATGAGTATTGAACAATCATCGTTTCGGGAGGCAGAATTTCGCCATCCACGGAAACCGTATGTTCTTTAACCATTTGATGTAGTTTTGTCAGAGTGTAGCTCAAATAAATCTTATAAAAACATCATAGTATATTTACGATATTGGTGTTGTTACAAAAGAAGTAAATGAAAAGATTTTAGGGGGTTGGAGAAGCAAAATAAAAAAAATGATCATGAGAGAATGAATTACCTTTAAAAGTGTAACTCCTTTTGATTTGAGCCTAAAGGATTCCTTTGAAAAGATTATGCCCAAAGGGAATCCTCTAAGATGAGGAGAGGGATGTGGAGAGAGTAAATGGGCAGGGTTTGGCCGAGCCAAAGGCTTGAGGAGTGTGTGAAATGAGGTAGAGGTGGGGGGCCTTTTATAAGAGGAGAGGAGGGGTACTTTTCGAAATCATGAAACTATTATTTTATTTTCAAAAGTGTTTCGAATTTATAAGGTCCCACATTGATATATTTCGAAGCTAAGATGATAAGGCTTAGAAATATTTCCATCCAATAGTTTTTGGACAAGTTTAGGTCTTAGATATTACATTATCTTTCCATTTTATTTTAATCATTAAATAATGAGGTCATCACTGCATAATCATGATGTCATAAATAATTTAATTTATTTAATGTCTAAAAATTATAAAACAAATAATATGATGTAGGAAATCTTTTTATCTTTCTAATTAATATTTATAGAAAAAAATATGATTAGTATAACCCCTTCTAAAAATTGTTTTAGTAAAACAATTTATGTTAGTGTCATTTTCACTTTAACATTAAATAAAATGTTATTTATGTCATTTCCCAACCAAAGTGGCTCCATGGGGTTCCCAAGTTGACTCATGGATTTTCTTGGTCGGCCATGACACATCCAATAAGGGTAGGACATGTGTCAAGCTCATCTCATACTATTAAAACATTATTTTTACCTTAAACTACACTAATTACCTCTAATCGCGATTAAGAACTTAATAAGTTACTATTCACCAAAAAATTATTTTAATCCCATTGAACCACATTTTACTTCTTAATGACAACCATGTATGTCAGATTTTTGAAATTCAATACACATTAGTGGTAAACTTTCATTTAACTGAAAAATCAGTTTTCTTGATTACCACTTAGTGGTTTCACTATTCATCAAAAATTGGAGTTTTTCAGAAAAATACCAAAAATTCACCATAAGCTATATTTGATATTCCGAATTCAAAAATGAATTATATTTTACAAAATTCAAAACATATAAGTCACATTAATTAATTTTATAATTAATTCCCGCTGTCATGACAAATAGCGTGTTTTTATGAAACAATAATTATCAAAAGATTGACACTAGTTTAAGTCCGATTTCAAAGTGAAATTGATTACAATGACCACCATTGGATTAAATGGTAAAAATATATTCTAATTTCACTTCAAAACAAATTCAAAAGATAATCTAATCATATAAATAAATTAGATTAAAAAGTAGTTTTGATGTAAAATGCAGTATTTTTCACTATTCATTAAAAAATGAACATTGTCAGAAAAATATCAAAAATTCACACAAAGTAAATTTTGATGTCCCAATCATAAAGAATAAGTTTATTTTTACAAACATACTTTATAAAATTGTCAATAGATAGATTTAAAAAGGGTTTTCCATCATAAGGCAGTAAAACAATCTTTTAAGAATATTAGTGTATTCCATGCTTAAGATTGGATTTATTTTCATTTTAAGCCTCTAAAACACTATCTAATTCATTAATAGACACAGATAAAAAATATCTATTATTCATTACTTACTTGGGATGTTACACAGCCCACCCCACCTGCAGCCCCCTCCCCCCTACAAAGCCTCCCCTGGATAGCACCCCTCCCCCCTGTTGGGTTCAGAGGGAACTAGATGTTTGTTGTCGGGATTTGGGTGAGGGTTCGAGTTGTTGGACTTGATGGTTTTGTTGAGGTGATGTTGGATGGGGTTGGGATACTCTTGTTAGTGCAGGGTTTGGATGTGTGTACATGGAGTGTCTTGGATCTGGTGAAGTCTGATGTTGTGCCTTCCATTTTTATGTCATTGGTTTCTGGACTCATGAGGTCGTTGGCTATCGTTTCATGTGGTTGGAGTTAGTTGCGGGTGGCTTTGTGGTACTTGTAGGTGTGGTTTAATGTGTTGTGGGACTCTCTCTTTATCAGGCCATCAACAAGTTATAGGTAGCCTTGATTTTGTGGTGTTGGGGTCTCTGGACAGAGCTACGAGTGATCCTAGCAATGGGTCTTCTACAGGGTAGAGGGGATGTGTTGGTGGTGCAGTTGTTGTGATTCTTGGGCTGGTTGCTGGCTTCTGTTGTTACTGGTTTTCTTTCCTTCCACTATTTTCTCATCGAGGAGTGGAGCATTCTAGTTTTGGAGTAGCTTGAAGTGGATTTGATGGTTTTTTGTGGGTTTTTGTGTTTTGTTTTTCTGGTATTGGTATCAGATATCTTTGGTTGGGTTCTGATTATAGGTTGTGTCTAGTGAATCTTAGTGTGGAAGACCCATAGAGGTGTGTTCTTCTAGTTTGACAGTGGGTATTGCAGATGAATGATTCTTCCTTGGTTGTTTGTTTCTTCTTGCAGGTCTTATGGCTGCCCTTGTGCTGGATGCAGGCTCGGTTGGAGTGGAATTCCCTTGAATGGTATTTGGTTTAGGAAGCTTGTTGTGAGGCTTGGTCTTTTTTCATGGTTGTTCATTTTTTAGGCTATAGTATTTTGCAATGTTTCTTGTCTGGATATTTTTTGATGGTTTCTGAGTTGATGGTTTGCATGGGTTTCTCAGTGCGGGTGGTTTCTTGATGGGGCATGTGGATTTTGTGTGTCTCTTGGATAGTGAGGTTTCATGTTGTCTTTTTTAGAGTAGTTTTCTAGGAGAATTTTGGTTGTGGCTTGCTTCTAGTGTGCTCGTGGATTGGTGGTGTGAAGGGAATAACGTGCCTACTCTCCTAGGTTTTATATAGGTTCTTGTGGATTCCTTGGTCATTGATTGGTGGACATGCTAGGGCTGGTGTGGGATAAGGTTTCCAGTGGTTCTTGGGTGTTGATGGATGGAGGATTGGAGTTGGCTATTTTGAGGTGTAGATTAGGACGGTTTGGGAGTTGTTTGGTTAGAAGTCTATTGGGTGGGCATCGGCTGGTTTGCAGGTTTCTTTTCATGGGGATGGTATTTGCTAGGTTCGGTGGTCAGATGTCATGGGTGTGCTAGAGTTTTTCTTTTTTTTTCACATGGTGAAAGTTTTTTTCGGTTATTTTTTTGATTGGTGCGGTGCAGGATCATATGGACTAGTGTGTGGGAGTGGTTTCTTATAGGTGGTTAGGGGCTGGTCGTTGATTGGGGGGATTCCAGTTTCTTTTCTTGTTGCTACTTTATTGGGATTCGAGTGGAGATTTCTTGGGTGGTTTTTCATTAGTGAGTGTGTGCGTATGTGTGTGTGTGAGTGAGTGGATTGGGTAGTTTCAGTGTTTGGTGGTGTGTTAGAGTTTCAGTTTATCGGTTTGGTTGATATAGATTCTGAGTTTGGCTTGCAGTTTGGATGGCTTGTTCCTTTTGGGAATCTTCTTTTCATTTGTAGGTCTTTGTTGCTGGGTTCCTGGGTTTTTCTGTCGCTACTTTCTATGAGTTCATAGGTGATGTCTCTACAGTGCTCGGGTGCCACTGGATGGGAGGGGGATCCACCCTATCTCCTGTTAGTTTTTTGTGTTCCCATCTCCTACTAGATACGATTAATGGTGATGCTAGTTGCCTCTCTTGGAGTATGGAAGGGCTTGGGGCGGCTCTTAGATGTTCCATTATTCCCTAGTTTCTGTTACTGGTGCTTTCATTCTATGAAATCTTGGTTAATTATTCATGATGTCATGGTTTTGTTACTATTTTTTGTTGCATTTGTGGATGTTGCTTTGCCAATTTGGAAGCGAACCTCACCATTCGGTTTCTGTTTGGTTGGACATCGTAGGGTCTCATGTTCGCTTATTTTATTGGTTTCCTGGTGTTTAATGGGAACTATTCTTGGTTCCCATGTCTTGATATGGTTGAGCTATGAATTTGGGTTCTTGGGTTAAATGTCGTTTCACCTTTGATTGATCTATTGCAATTCATCTTTTCATTGATATTTATAGTACTATTTTTTCCTTGAAAAAAAACAAAAAAACATACAACTTCTAAAACCCCTAAAAAAATCTAAAAACCATAAAACACCTTAAAATTGAAGGTGGAAGGGGGCTGGTGTGGGCTGGATGTGGCTGGAGCATGGCCAAATCATGGCATTACCATGGCGTGACCGCGGCGTGTTGGCACGGTCCAGTGACATCCGTGGGGCAGCATCTTCTGGCCAGGAGCGAAGGGAGCGGGAGGATGATGGAATGCTGGTGGAAGGGGGCTGGATTTAGGTGTTGTTGGGATGGTGCGGGCTGATTCGAAGGTGGCATGGGAGGCTGTTGTGGGCTGGAATGTTGGTGGCAGCGGGCTGAAATGAAGGTGGAAGGGGGTGGTGTGGGCCGGATGTGGCTGGAGCAGGGTCAAATCACGACATTACCGCGGCGTGACCGCGGCGTAACCACAGCGTGACCGCGGCATGACCGCAATGTGTTGGCCCGGTCCAGCGACATCCGGAGGGCAGTATCATCCGGCCAGGATTGAAGGAAGCAGGAGGAAGCAGGGCAATTGAATTGCGAAAACCAAAAACATGCTAATATATGGTATTATACAAAAAATTACAGTCAAATTAACTACACTAATAAAAAACATACTAATATGACTATAACTAAATCAAACATCATCAACCCAATTTGAGTACTGTGGAACCAAACCAAATGGTTTTGAAAAAGATAAAATTGAACCAAACTCAAAACAATGTAACCAAGCTGACTCAAACCAATCAAACCTGAATTCAATAAAGCATAATTGAGCATGAAAAAAATGAAACTAATGAAACATACCTGATTGGATCTAAAATTAATTTAGTTGAACCGAATATCCCCAAATTGAACAAAATAAACCTGTTAAAATTGACATAAACCAAAAAAATGAACTCAATAAAAAATAACATAGCAAACCTAACCTGGCCCAAATTGAACCAAGGAGCCGGGCCTTGTGATGAACTTTTAGAAGGCCTAATGCCCACAGGTTTTGAGGATATCCCAGTCATGTGTGCTTCACTGTCCTCAACAAGATCCAAAACGAACTGCAAAAAGATAGGGAACCGAAAAATCACAAAAACCCAAATTAAAATTGAGCCAAAGAATAAAAATGGAAGAATCCTTACCTGAATCTGATGTGGAAATAACTGCCTTCTATGGTAGTGGGAAGAATCAACCTCATCATAAGTTACCACCTGTAAGTAAATAATAAGGAATAGGGTGAGATATAACAACTTCAGATTGATATGTGATCAATGTGTCAACTGTACATAATAAATGATACATAACTCCATAATAAAAATGAACAAAGAATATTTAGATTGATATGTAAATCCCAATACTGAATAATGAAAATCAATACAATACACAAGCCCCCCTGCACACACCCCTCCCCCTACCCCATTCCCCCCACCTACACACCCCCCCTGCCCTCTCCCATGCCCTCCCACCCGCACACCCCCTCCCCCTCCCCCCCCCCCACCTGCCCCCCCCCCACCTGCACACACCCCTCCCCCTGCCCCATCACACCCTCATTCCCCCCACCAGCACACCCCCATGCCCCCTCTCCCTACCCCCTGCCCCCACCTGCCTCCCCCCCCAACCTGCACACACCCCTCCCCCTCCCCAGCACACCCCCCCTGCCCCCACCTGAACCCCCCCTGCCCCCTGCTCCCCACCTGCACACCCCCTGCCCCCGCCCCTGCCCTCCCACCTGCACACCCCCCTTCCCCCCCCCACCTCCCCCACCTGCACACAGTCCTAGGGAATCACACAACCTAAAACTATAGCCCAAAGGTTCACCCAACAACGCTCATACGATATCAAATTCCCTATAGCATCCCATTACAATGTAATTTAAACCAATACGCCACAATAATGAATATCATGACAAATCACAAGGCATGTTCATAATGAAAAGCAACCAATGGATTAAGTTATCACATAAGAAGGATTACAGTTAGTACGCAATGTATTGGATATATTATAAACTTCAATAGAACACTAGTGGCATTGTAACAAGGTACTACACCACTAACTGAGCACTATATGTGAGGTCTTCCAACAAAGTAAGATTTCAATGATGTAAACGATAAGACCCTCTAGCTAAGCTATGCTTGAAAGAATACATGCTAGCATGAATAATTAGCTAAATCAATTAGATCCAATAAAGCAACAACGTTTCAAAAACACAACGAAGCAGAAAAGCATGCAGTTATGTTGAAATGGAGATAGCAGAAGCTGTTCATGGATTTAGAAGACATAGACGGTGCTCTGACCGTCAATTACAATTAGAAAAATAGTCATTCTCTAACACTCCACATCGCTACTCATAACTAGTACGAAATATAATATTGAGAAACACAAAAATAAACAAAGGGTACGCCATTCATTTGCTCTCTCCCAACGGCTACTCCTCATCCTCCTACAAAGTAGAGATTCAAATAAATGCAAGACACCATGAAAAACAAATAGCTCAGGTTACCACAAACCTCTTTGTTTCCCTCTTCTTCGTCTTCATCTTCGTCATAGACCTCTGATTTTGACTTGTCTGAATCATCATCCTCACCCTTGTTTTCTCACTATCCCTTGCTTTCTCAGGTTAATGTGTTTACTAAATTTAGAGGTTTCATTTATAGAATTGAAATATTTAATCTATTTTTGCACTTTCAGCTACTGAATTTGAATACATGGAATTAACTGAGGTAGTTAAAGAAACTTATCGATTGAGAATTCATGACGGTAGGGCTATATCTAATACTAGACATAGTTAGATTAAGGTAGATCTACAGGTTAGTAGTCATTCTCATTCCAAATACGATATGGTAAATATTAATGATATTGATCAAAAAAGCAGTGTAATCAGATGCATCGAACTCTTCATACATTACCAATCCAAAAATATAATTTACATCAAAAGTGAGTCTCAATATCAGTATCATCAAAATCATGATAACCCTCACCCACACCTCCTACAGAAACACCATCACCACCTCTCACACCACCAACATCATCATCGGCATCTGCATCTGAACCGGCACCAGCACCGGGCCCAGCACTAGGTCCGGCTCCAGCACTGACAGAAGAATCTACATTAGCAGAACGCATCGACATCAAAAAGGCATCAACTATTGCAGCTGATTCTAGTGGAAGTGTAGGAGAAAGGGCAGACATAAATTTCATCATATTTGCAGTTATCACCTGTTCTAATTTTTGACTTGCTTCTTTGATTGCGGCATTCATTTGTTCCACTGTGACAAAAAAAGAACCTGTACTCGAAGAAACGTCAGTAGACCAATATCGAGATGCTACAATCTTCTTCCCAGGTAGACAACGCACTCTACCCTGATGCTCATCTCTTAATACCTGAAGTAGATGATCTTTTGGGCCCAAATTGTCAGGTAATTTTTCTACCAATTCCTCTAAAGCATTCTGTTGATTGATATATAACTCAAATTAAAATGATAAAATAATATAAGGAATTAAATTCATTAAAAATCAAATAAATTGAAATATACTTACAATCGCCTTCTCGGTGTCAGGATTTGGCACAATACCATCTTTCTTTTTCCGGCTTGTACAAAACAAAGTTGAGCGAGGAACACGACCCTTGATATTCAATGCCTTTTTCTTGAAAAAAACAAAGAAATAAATCAAAATTGGAAGTTAAAAAAATTTCACTAAACAAAGATAAATATTTTAAATGTTAAATAACATGTGTCTTCTCATGATCTGGTAATGAAGTGTATCCGCGAGTATAAATGTGTTTCATTGCACTCTTGTTTGTTTTATTTCAGTTTGATTTCTCTTATAAACAAATAATTATATAAATTCATTAACATAAATAAAACAAGTAATTTAAAATCATTTTCAAATAAATATATGAATAAATATATATATTTAACAAACACCTTAAACGCTGGACTCTTCCAATAGCTGATCATCTCCTTATATAGTGATATTGGGAAATCGTGAATCACCGGTACTTCTTCAAGCTCTGTACCAATTCTCTTTTTCCAATCAAGATATAAATCATACTTGTAGGCTCGCAACATTTCACCTAAATCCATTATCCTTACAGCCTTTGCATTTTTTCCATCAGGAAAATTATATCGAAGCTGCAATGTACATAATATTTGTTAAGAAAATATTATACATTTATATATATATAAAAGGTGATTAACATTACTTACCCAAATCACTTCTCAGGATTTGTCATTTTTTATGTCCAACTGCCTTCCAACTTATCGGTTGAACCGGAATGATATTGTTGTGTCTAGAAAGTGTTCCCATAAAACTTTCACATTCCGTGTCATTTTTATTAATTATAGCATTGTCCTCATTGTATTCAACTATGATTTGCGTGTTCTGATTCCAAACCTCGCACATTTTTGTGTGGCCTCGTCGTCTGGTAGAGGCTGGAGCTAATCATGAAATCAAAAATAAATGAAAATAATATATATGAATTTATTATTAATCAGTAACAGTAATGTTTAAAAAAAATACCAGTAGATGGGGGATTTGATGACCCCTGAATTGCTGCGTCTGGAGGGGGGCAGCCTCCATGGTAGGTGAGATATCTACAAAAGTACTATGTATAGTAGATGAAAAGTGTACTGATGGAGGCAGAAAACCCGATGGATAACCCTGTACAGATGAGGGTGGATATGGATATGGATATGGCGGTGGGATATATGGGGGCATAGTACCCTATACATTGGATGGTGGGAATGGAAAATGAGGGATGAGAGTTTGAGAACTACCAACCGATGTGGGTGCTGGAAAAAAGGGATACAGAAAAGGTGGGTATGGATAATATGGAGGTGTTATAATGGGAGGATGGCCTCCTGGTGTCTCAAGCAGCGTAGTAGTAGGCTGACCTATAGAATCAGTACCCCCCACCACAATATCATCATCAGTGGCATAATCCAAGCGTCTCCTTGATGATGCAGCCTAAAATAACATAGATGATAAAATAAAACGAACGATAATAAGATAAATAATATGAAGGACCATAATATTCAAACATAATTTGTACTTACATTGTTTCTTGGAGGATACCTATGTTGTTCATTTCTCGGTACTCTTATACTCCTTCTAGTATCATCATAATCATTAATTTTGACCTGGAAATTTAAAATAATATTCTCAAATAAATAGAAATAATGCAAAATTTTAAATAATACAATTGTATAATAAAACAATGAGATACAATTTCATGTGTGATATTTATATTGATAAAATATCAAGACATTTCTATGTTCAAGATTTACTAGAGAAGTGGTTAAACATAAATTTGTGAGGATATTAATAGTTTTATATTCAATAATGGTTTAAAATATACTAGTCATTGTGATATCATGTATGGAAGTTAAAAAAAACATACAATATTGCGATAATATCAGGTAAATACTTACAAATGTGTCAACACTATGTGGGGTCTGTGACAATTTCTGGTTCACAATCTGTTCTAACAATTTCATCATCCGTATCATCAAATGCAACATTCGAATAAATACCGACAGGTTCATCCACAACATCATTGTCTTCCATGCCTTTTTCAAAAATATGTCTAGGAATAACATCAACAATAACACCAAATTGTGGTTGTAACGGGTCACTTACATAAAACACATGTTTATCTTGTGATTCAAGAATATAAGGTTCACCAGTACGAAGCTGGCAGTTCATATCAATCACTCTAAATCAAGAGTTATCAATATGCATTCCTTGTCGTGTCATTGAATCAAACCACTTGCATTTCATCATTGCAACACGACCACGTGCATAGTAATCTAATAAAATGATTCTTTCAACAACACCATAATATGATATATTTTCTGATCGAGACTGCCTATCTGATGCACTCGCATAACAATCTGTTGTGGCGCTTATCGTGACACCGTCATGCTGTGTTGCCATTTTTTTGCACAACTATTTATAATAAATTTAAATCCATTGACAACATTTGACTTACAATCACGTACCACATCGTTTGGACCAAAGGACAATGCTTTTATTTCATCTGATACTTCAATCATTGGTAGAGTTAAAACCTAAAAGATACCAACATATAATATTAAATAGATACATGTTATTATTTTATGAGAAGAAGAAAAAGAAATATATTACCTTTGAATTTAACGAGGCAACAAATTCTTTGTTGTGAAACCGTTCCTTCTTCTTAATATATAGAGAGTGATGTCGATTTTTTATAATTTATAAATGTTCTCTACAGATATGAAATCATTAAAATGTCAGATTATATAAAGAAATAACACAATTAAAAAAATACATATTTATTAGTTTACTTACTTGATATAATCATCAAGCACACCACAGCTGAATAATACTGTGTGGTGTGCCATTTCCCACTCTTCCCTGCTTAAAGTACATAACGAGTACGATCGAAATATCCCCCCTATTTGGGGAAGTGAAGGAAATGCAGGCTCAATGGGATCATATTGCTCATATTCAGTTCTCATTAGTTGATTAGACCTCATAGTGACGTTAGCCAAGTACGATGAACAGAAATCATTGCATTCTTGTGCTAAATAGCATTTCACAATAGAGCCTTCAGGATGATATTTATTTCTCACATAAGATTTCAATGTAAACATCATTCTTTCAGTAGGATACATACACCGACTCGAAACAGTACCACTAAAGAGATCTTCCATGGGAAGATGCACAGTCAAATTTAACATACATGTGAAAAAAGACGGTGGTAAAATTTTCTCCAAGTCACATAGAATAATTGGTGCATCTCTCTACAATTTCTGACCAACACTTCTGCTCAATCTTTTGGCACAAATATCTTGATAAAATTGACATAAATTAATTACCTCAACTCTAACATTATGTGAAATTAAATGGCGAATGGCAATGGGAATCAACTCATGTAACAAGACATGGTAATCATGGGTTTTAAGAGATTTGAGTTTCACATCTTGTGTATTCTCCCTTTTCGAAATATTACTTGATTAACCATCCAGAACCTTCAAACTTTCCAAGACCTGAATAATTTTTTTTCTCCATATTTGTCATCGAATAACAGGCAATAGG
The DNA here is from genome assembly GCA_963277665.1 of Viscum album. Taxonomy (NCBI): domain Eukaryota; kingdom Viridiplantae; phylum Streptophyta; class Magnoliopsida; order Santalales; family Viscaceae; genus Viscum; species Viscum album. The sequence continues at coordinate 1,074,774,336 of OY728145.1, read as the reverse complement.
GACTTTCCAATTATTTTGACCAATTAACTCAGGATGAAGTCTTTCTCTTATACCCCAATCCATCAAATCACGATGACACCGCAAATCGTCTTTTGTTTTGCCTTTGACATTTAAAATAGTAGCAAGTAACATCTCACAAATGTTTTTCTCGATATACATTACATCCAAACAATGGCATAATAAATTCGATGACCAATACGGCAACTCAAAGAATATGCTTTTTTTTCTCCAATTGCTATTGGAATTTGAATTAGCATACTTTTGCTTTTTGATATTTGATTGACTTTTTCCAAGAACATAATTCAAATCATCATGTTCTTTAACAATATCAGTCCCTAACATTCGTTGAGGTGTCTCATCTATCTCAATGGAATTATCGAACTGTCTCTGATTTTTCCTGTATGGATGATACATTGGTAGAAAACGTCGATGCCCTATGAAGCAGAAAGTTCACCGGAACATTAATCTTCGAAAACGTGTATTTTTCATAAAAATAGGACAGAATAATTTACCTTTAGTACTCCAACCAGACATCATTCCATAGGCATGGAAATCATTTATCATCCATAATAAAGCTGCATGAATCATTAAGTACACCTTTCTGAATGCATCATACGCTTGTGCACCAACAATCCAATGCCCTTTAAACACATCTATTAATGACTGCAAGTATATATCAATATCATTTCCAGGATGACTGGGTCCATATATCAATATACTCAGGATAGTGAATGGCTTCTTCATACACATCCATGAAGGAAAGTTATAAATGTGAATGAAAATAGGCCAAGTACTGTGTGCAGTATGCATTTGGCGAAATGGGTTGAAACCATCACAGGATAATCCCAATCTATCATTTCGTGGGTCATCTGCAAAATCAAGATGTAACCTATCAAATTTCTTCCAAGCCAACCCATCTGTAGGATGCACTATTTCATCATTATCCTTATTTCTTTCATCTGAATTCCATCTCATATTCTTTGACATTTGTTCTGACATAAATTTTTTTGAAGCCTAGGAATTAAAGGGAAGTGCCACATCACTTTCTATGGTATGCAAGATTGAGATCCATCTTTGTTAGTCTTCCACCTTGATGTGCCTCACTGTTTTCACTGACTCAAGTCTGCATTCTCCTTCCAGAACAAACAACAGTCATTGAGACAAGAATGAATCTTACTAGATGAAAATCCAAATTTGTCAACCAACTTTGATGCCATGTAATCATTTTCTGGAATACATTCATCACTAGGAAGTAAATCCTTAATAAATGTAAGGTGATAGTCGACCGTAGTATTACTAAATCCATACATTGTTTTCCCATGATATAATCCCATTAAAAACTCAAGTTTGCTCATTTTTCCACATGCTTGATATACTGGGGTATTTGCATCTTCCATCAGCTTTCTAACACTCTCAACATCATCGTCCTAATTAATAGATGAGAACTGTGTTCCAATATTCATTTCCTCTTACACTAGTCTACATGAGGATCTAACTTCAGAAACAAAAGGAAACCGATCAGAAATCAGATTTTTCATAACAATTTTTTCTGCTGAATTGATGTCATTCAACACTTGAGCCTTTTCTCTATTGTGATAGCACACATGATAAGTTTTTTTGAAAACCACTTTTAGAGATATGGTAACTCACTTCCTCATGAGATAACCAAGGTCTTCCAGCACAATCAAAACACGAGCATCGAATCAATCCTCCATCTGAATCATTAGTGAATGCAAAGTCAAAAAAATATTGTAACTCTTTCTGAAATTCATCAGTGAACCGATCAATGTTGTACATCCAATATCTATCCATTCTGAATCAGATAAACATACATTAAATAAATAATCTAGAAGATGACTTAGCATTATATGTATTGTTTCATAAGATATTATGTAATAAGCAATAACATGTTAATAAAAAAATCATAACAAATATATTAAAATTATGGTTTAGGGAATTCATAAATGTATTAAATTATAAAAATTCACAAATATTCATACATAAGTTCCAAGAATGAGGATTGATTATAGTAAAATGAGTTTATATGAAATCTAAGAGATAATAATAATAAATTCCTAGAAGTGTTTGGGTGAATTCATAATGAGTTTTGATGTTTTGTATTAAATATAAAACGATTTATTGAAATTTAGAGACATTTTGAAAATTTAAACCATATCATATACCAAGAATTAATATTAATGAATTGGCGGATAATTAAAATGTTAAGAAGATGAGAATAAAAACTAATGTCTGAATCTATACATTAATAATGGTGGTCACCTTAGAAAAGGGATATCCCATCAACTTGGTTGTTCTCACCCTTGCTTGTATCTATGAATTGTTGGGTCAAATACAGGAATGAAGATCCCCACATCACTTCAGTGGTCCATATCAATTATTGTATGGATGGGTGGTGAAGTGCTATAAATGTTATGATTACCGGTATACCGCAATAGTCCCCCACTCTAACATTCATCCTACCCTACTCTACATTGTTTTCATTCTTCTAAAAATTTTGGGAATTTCTAGTGTGGTTGAGTTGTTTAGTGGTTTTTCTCTGTTTTCTTTTATACCTTCCCCCTGCACCCCCATGGATGGATTCTCATTATTTAATCACACCCATATTTGTAAAGAATTTGTTCTTAAACCATGGGTAATAGATAAATATGCATGATTAACAATGGATTTAATATCACTATTGAATTTTAATTGAGTGTGGTCATTAAAATAGAGCATGATCATCTAAGAATGTGTTAAAAACAAATGGATAATGAAGACCACTTATGATGATAAATGGAAGAAAACTACCTTTGGAAGATTTTAAAAAAATGAAGTTGGAAACACTATTCCCAATAAGTTTTTAAAGAAGGAAGATCATTCATCCTTGGGTAATAAACCTAAGAAGTCTAAGCCAAGTGATAGATATAAAATGATCAGTTCTTCTATCCTGGAAGAAGGAGAAAAACATATATTCATGCCAAAAATCCTTGGTTTTATTTGAAAATAGAGGCACGAAATAACATAATTGAAGATTTGTCCAAGTTGAATACAAATGTTGGTGGAAGGGGGCTAGTGTGGGATGGATGTGGCTGGAGAAGGGCCAAATCATGGCATTACCACGGTGTGACCGCGGCGTGACCACGGCGTGACTGCAGTGTGACCACGGCGTGTTGGCCCGGTCCAGCGACATCTGCGGGGCAGCATCTTCCGGCCAGGAGCAAAGGGAGCGGGAGGAGGCTGGAATGCTGGTAGAAGGGGGCAGGTTGCAAGTGTTGGGGGGATGGTGCGGGATGATTTGAAAGTGTCAGGGGGGGGGGGGGGGCTGTTGCAGGCTGGAATGTTGGTGGCAGCGGGCTGAAATGAAGGTGGGAGGGGGATGGTGTGGGTTTGATGTGGCCGGAGCAGGGCCAAATCATGGCATTACAGCGGCGTGATAGCGGCGTGACTGCGACGTGATCGCGGCGTGACCGCGGCGTGACTGCGGTGTGCCCGCGGCGTGACTGCGGAGTGACTGCGACGTGTTGGAGTTTTACCAATGGGGGGACGGTCATGATAAGTTGATATAAAAATATTTGATAGAGGTAAGAGAAAGAGATTAGAGGTAGGCACTATTGAGGAAAATAAATTATGGGAATATTGTTAGATGAGCCATGTACCAAATGTAGCTAAGGGATTTCAGCTTTAACACATGTATTTAGGGGCCCCAATGATCCAATGAAAACACATTCATGTATAATTGGACAAATAAGTAAAGTGATACTAGTTGCAGAGTATAAATATGAGAGAGGATACATAATCATTATTCAATTCATACGCGTTTTAAAATGGGTAGGCCATGAGATTAGGTGTAACTGTAATATAATAATAATAATAATAATAATAATAATAATAATAAACCATGAATATTCTAAATTATAGGTTTATGAGTCTATATTCCTTTATTATTTTTTAGTTATATACCCAGTATGATATCAAAATTAGCATCATGGTTTAGATGATATATTTTTTGAGACATAATACCAGCATTGAGTTGATTCAAATGATGGTTAGAATTAGAAGACAATGTTAAAAAAAATAACACCAAAGTACCAATGTATGGGTGATTGATTTTATATTCATTGAAAAATGAATTTTCAGAGGAGGTTAACATATCATTCAATTTAACTTCTGATAAAAAGGGGAACTAGGATTCATTTGTGGTGAAAATTTTGTTTGGAAAAGATTGGCAATGGTTGTTCTTGTTCTTTCGATATTGTGCGGATTGGATTGTTTCGTTGTAGAAATATTGGGATAGTTTGGTGAAAATTTTATTTCTTCAACCGTGATAGCAGGTAGTTTCTAAAAGTTTCTTACCATTCAATTGTTAAGCATCAGTAAGTGAGAGTTTTAGATATATTTCATGACCCAACATCAAAATTACTCAAATCTATATTCTTGATGAGGAGGCTCTGGAGGGGATTTTACATGGTGTATTTTTATGATCGAGGAACATGTCACACTATTTATGTTTCTATTGTATGTCGATCAGATAGAAACAACATAGGTCATGGGAGGTCATAATCTATGGCCAGATTATCATGAGTTTGTACTCATCATGATTTTCTACATTAATGATCTACTATCATTAGATCCAAGCTGTTTGGAAAAAATTCTAGTCAATCATTCTGGAGTATGTCTCATCCATTGCTATCTATTTAATCTAGTGGGGTTTTCCCACTGGATCCTACTGAAGAAATTTTTATCTTTTCTTGTATAGTATATATTCATCAATAGTTAACATTTACAAATATTTTTTATTATGGAGTTTTTGGTCAGTTTTATGCTCTAGGATCCACTATTTTAGATGATTCAGTTGATGTAGTAGAATCATGATGTCTTTCTATTTTATTTTTTGTGTCACCTACTTAATGTGACATTTTGTATAAAGATACTACTAGTTGAATTAATGAACTATATGACTTCATATTAGATGATTACTTTTAATTTGATGTAAATTCAGGTATAAATTGATGGTCTATTTATGTTTGGTTTTGTTCTTCCAAGTGTGTCCCATTGGATAGCATCAGTTCAATTTATAATATAGTGTAAATGATGTATGTGTTTGTCTATAAATTATCCTCACCTGAATCATGGGATTCTAAATAATCACTTCCCTCTATTATAGATTGATGAATTATTTAATTAACCTGTCTACAGCTGCACCCCTCCACCCTCCCCCTGCCCCATGCCCCCCTCCAACCTGCCCTCGTGCCCCCTGCACCCCTCCACCCTGCACCCTGCCCACTACCCCCTGCCCCCCTCCGCCCTCCCCCCTACCCCCCACCCTGCCCCCGACCCCCCCCCCACCCTTCCACCCTGCACCCCTCCACCCTGCACCCTACCCCCTGCCCCCTGCCCCATGCCCCCCTCCACCCAGCCCCCTAGCCAGCACAGCCCCCCTGCAACCCCACCCCCTGCCCCCCTCCACCCTGCCCCCTACCCCCTGCCCCCTTCCCCCTGCCCCCTCCACCAAACCCCCTAGCCTACACAGCCCCCTACCCCCTCCATCTATTCCCAGTTGCTAAATAATGTTTTTGTATTATGTAAAGTGTTTTATGAAACTAAATTTCCTGTGATACTAAACATTTAGATCCTTGAATGTATTATTATGTCAAAGGACCCTTGGTATCCAGTGACTCACTGGAAAGAGAAGCATAAAACACATGTTCCCCTTCAAGATGAGTGCTATATTAAGCATTGAATACAACTTTGGACTGAGACTCTAGTAGTTCACTATGGAATTGCCTCTGTTTATTAGACAATGTGTTGTTTAACTTTGAACTATTTTTCAGCAAAGAACCAAATAAACTCTAACGACACTATGGAATTTCCTTTGTTTCCTAGACAATGTGTTGTTTAAATTTCACATCCCATGTGACATAGTCACACAACATGTGACCCATCTTACAAGTCTAACAGCACTTAAAGAGTGTCTTGGTTCAAAAAACCGTTTTAATAAAAACTGGGAAACCCCCTACAGGGATATAAAAAGGGTCAAGTATGATTTGTCACTCAAACTTCATAAATTTCTCCTCTATTTTCAAAACACCTCATGAATTTCATCATAATACCAAAAAATTTCCTGAAATCCTATTTCGTTTTAAATCATTTCCCAAATTATATAATGCATCCCCCTTCCCCCCCCCCTACACAGAACCCCGAACAGCCCCTCGTGCAGCCCCAGACAGCCCCCCTGCACCCCCAGACAGCCCCTCGTGCACCCCCGGACAACCCCCATGTGCACCCCCGAGCAGACCCCATTGTATGAAACTTCATAGGGGTATATATCGATTCCCTAATTATTAATTTGTTCAATTTCTATTTCATTTTGATGAGATTTATTTTCCCATAACACTCCCCATCACCCCCTTCACACCCCCCTCATACTCTTTGAATCTCTGTCAAATTGTTTCCAATTAGTGGGCTCAGAAATGCTAAGTGAAATTGAACTAAACATGTAAATCCAAAAGACATGGGTGGTGCAATGGTAATATTTCAGCATGACTCATCTATATGTCGGATGTCCACGCCGAAGAAAAATAAAACAAAAACAAAACAAAAACCACATTGTATAAAGACAAAAAAATGAAACACACAAATTAATCTCTCCACTACCCTGATCTCCCTCCCCTGCAAATAAAACCGCGTAGCCGCCTCCAGTGCCCTTCTTGCCCCCTTCGCAGAATATAACTTCCCTCCATCCATAGAAATCAGTAAAATCCTAAGTGGACAATGCGATAAATAAAATAAAATAAAAATTAAAGAAAAACATACATGTTTCTAGTGAATAATTATATCTCTAGTTTATTGCATTTTGCTAAAGAAACTTAATGCTCTTGTGGTAACCCACTTTGATTGCTGCAAGTCAGGATAAATATTGAAAACAATTAATACATTCAAAGTAAAACCACGTGTAATTGGCCAGGGACTGAGGACTATCACATAGTAGTGATATTAAATATATGGGAGAACATAAACTAATGAACCTATATATTTGCACACATATTTCCAAGCACAGTAGAGTAATTTGGAAGAGTAAAAAACTGAAATTTTTAAATGAATACAAAACCTATAACATCCCACACCAAAGTATAAATCACTTAATCAATATAAGGAGGAAAAAATATAGGCCCAATAACTAGTAGGTATGTCTAATCTAACCAAGATAGATAATACAGTCTAATCATGAGGCCTCCATTATAAAAATAGTCTAAACACCACATCCACCAAGCACCAATACACACCATCTACACTATGTCTGCCTAAATCTCCATAAAAACAACCATTTTCATAATACATTATATGTTCAAGATGAACCCACGTAAGAGTGAGTATAAATATAACCAGTAGAACAACCAAAAATCAATCATTAAAGCACCAATAAGTAATTATATTGAAAGAAAATAATAGAGGGTAAAGAATGGTGGATGGGGATGAAGACGGGGGATTACCACTGGTTGTTGGGGAGAACCGTTAGGAATGGAGGAGGAGGGGAGGAAGCTCGGATCAGCTTTGCTGGAGGAGGGTCGGGGTGAGGAAGGTCATGGCGAGGAGGGGTCAAGGGTTTTCAGGGTTGCGGGGGTGTCGACCTTGGCGTCAGGAGAGAGGTGTCGGGGAGGAGGCATCAGGGAGGAGGGTCACAACGTGGAGGAGGGTCGCGGCGAGGAGGATTCGGGGAGGAGGGTCGCGGTGAGGAGGTGTCGGAAGAACGACGTCGACGAGGAGGGGCGCGGAGAGCAGGCATCAGGGAGGAGGGTCGTGGCGATGAGGAGGACACGACGAGGAGGTGTCAGGGAGGAGGGTTGCAGCGTGGAGGAGGGCGCAGTGAGGAGGCGTCGGGGAGGAGGGTCGTGGCGAGGAGGAGGGCGCGGTGAGGAGGAGATCGCTGGGGAGAGAAATGGCGAGGGCAGGAGGGTCAAGGAGGTGCCTGACAGATTTTGGGGGAAAAAGGGCACGATTGATTTTAGGCACGATTTCGTAATTAAACCATGGCTATAAATTAGCTATAGCCACGGACCTATATAACCATGGCTATAGGTCCATGGCTATAGCCTAATTTTGTAGTAGTGTACGTTTCTAGATTGACTATTATCTCTTCCTTCCGCTGAAGTTGAAGATATGATTCATCCTACTCAACCACCCCTCCACCTTCTCGGGTTCAGAGTCAACCAAGAAATTAAGTGGATTCTGCTTCATTAACTAGATGGTATGATCCCCATTACTTGGATCATTCCTCCAGTTCCCTACATCCAAAGCATGAAACGATTTGTTCATAATTTGAACTAGCTCTTGGTTCACTCATGGTTCAGGTGTAAGAACATTCTTCATAGCTTCTTTAGGTTGGTTTTGATGAGGCCTACTGGGTGCCATTTTCTAAACCAATAACAAACTCCATCAATCTCACTCTCTTGTAACTGATGGCTTGGAATTTCAAATTATATCACATCAAGAATCAGAATTTGTTTTCCAAAAACTACCTTTTTCCATGTTCAACCATTTATGAAAACTTTCAACCTGATTTTTGAAAATTAATCCATTTTTAAAAAACCATCAGCATTCCCTTTTTCAAAATCATTCATTTTGAAAAACAATTTCACATGTTTTCAAAAATCAACACTTTTTTATACAACATGAATGATTAGTCAAAATGATGTATGCACTCCCAGTGGGAATTAATTCCTCTAAAATGCATGTCATGCTCGTCTCGCTGGATAAACCAATGACAATTAGATTCCAAGATCCTATAAGTGTCTCCAAGAACTTTTGTACCCAACTCCCTAGTAACTTGATGTTCATCATAAATGGGTTAGCTAGGTCCTTTTATGTTCAAGTCTCGACAATCCTACTCCTGTATAAGATTTTATCCCAATGAATAGACAAGAAGTAATTTTAACTCCATGACCAAGAACACTGATAACCACTTGTTAGGAAAATACTGAACAAGATGATAACATTTGTTCCAAGATAGAAGGACAAAACTGATACCATTTGTAATGACTCACTCATTCCTATTGGCTTGAGAGAACAACGAGTCATTACTTATCCTTATGTGACATCCCCAAGATGCCAAAAGCCATAAATAAATGCTGAAGGGTTTCAAATACAAGTGGGGGATGATTTTCCTTTTAATAAATAAACCAATAAACCAACAAAACATAACCAACCCATTCACTAAATTATGTATGAACAAAATAAATAAAACTAAACAACTTCACGTATCTGAAAACAACATCAAGATGTGTTACAGTGAAATAAAAAACAATTATCAAATTTAATAGAGAATAAACAACTCAAGACTCTCAAGATACCACAAGACTCCATTCTTCACAAGCTCCAAGCCCCACAATCACCGAACAACACAAACATCACGTGGTAGTGCTAAAAATGTAGGAAATGTTACCTTTTCCTCAATCTTGTAAGATATCATCTGCAAAAACACCAAAGTTCCAAAGAAGGGGTGAGTATAAAACTCAGCAGGTTTTCCCCAATGACATCCCTACTTACACCACAAGGATAGAAAAGTTAGACACATTTATATAAAACTATTTATAGAAAACAATTTACCAAAACTGTTTATAACCAAATATAAACAAGATCCAAAAACTATTTTCAACAAAGTAAGAAAAATAATAAATGAAACCAAATTATAGAAAGAGATTTTCATAAAAAAATAACCAATTCAAATCTTGAAACCAATTTTCCTTATAATTTGGCATACCCATTCAATAGTTCACAACACACACACACACATGAATGCTAGGTTTGAAAGTTCTATACTCATGAGAGGTCTCTCGTCCAATTACCTTCTGTTCCAATGAAACACCCCCCCAGATCTAGGGTCACGTCCATTGTACCCCAAAGGTACTCATCCCTTATTAAGGGACCATTAATCAGGAACTCACACTGACACCATTTATGCCAAAACATTCCATTTCCAAAACCAACCACTCCAACAAAACAGAACTTTTATTGAGAAACAAAGTATGAAAAATTTCAAATAAAAATTTCATTTCAATAAAACTATCCAATTTAATTGAAAACATAAAATACCATTTACATTCCAATAATCTATAAAAATCCGATTTTCAAAATCCGTATTTTAAAAATAATAACCAAAGCACTCATTCAAAATCCCCAATTATCCATATTTCACAACCATCACTCATGTAGGTTTCCAAAAAGTGTTAAACAACCAAATAATAATCAATTTAAAACAACACATTAAATTTGAAATTATTCCAATCATTTCTACTAATTGGAGTCCAGAAAGAAGCATCTTACCTCGAAGGTTTTGAGAAAAACCCCAAATAATGAAGAACATACAAGAAAACCAAGTCGATTTTCCATGATCCGGCTTTAGATATCTTAACATAGAGAGATCAACACAAAATCCCATAACATTTGGTATCCAAAAACCTAGATCTACCTATAACAGGCATTGATATAAGAAATCAAGAGAAGAGGATAAGTGGATTTATTAGATCAAAGAAACCGATCAAGAAATAGAATGATCATATACCTCAAGAATCCAGCCTCGATTTACCAAAGAAATCATTCAGATTGACTCCAAAATTCTTAGTAGAGGTTCTCAAACCTTCAAGGAAAATAAATTCTAGTAATGGATGCGTAAGAGAAAAAACGACCAACTTAGAAGAAAAAATGCGTCAGATCCACTTTTTTAGGATCTCACTTAAAACATCTACATGATTAGTTCACGTTGTTAGACAAACTATGCTCTAACTATGAATTAGATAATTTCTAGGGAGTCCCTCGTATGACTTCTTTGCATGTCCTCCCTAATCGTGCTCCAACTATGCTGGAGCTACTACCTCAGGAGGACCATTGCACATAATTTGGCCACACTATTAGTCAAACCGTGCACCACCTGTGTGACTTCTAATTTGGCTCAAAACCACTCGAAAACATCTACAAACTATCCCATGCATCACCCTAAAACTTTATAACCATAACAATCATCATTTAAGGGTTACATACTAGAAACTGGGGGAAGTACAACATGAGTCATAGATTGATGTGAATGAATGATGAAAAATTTTACCCAATGCTCTACATATTAAATTTTTTTATTGAAAAAAATTGATATGTATTTGAATTATATTGAATTTGATTACATGTATCTAATTTAAACAAGTATAAAAATAATATCTTATGTGTTAATGAATATATTTGTATTATTTCACATAAAACAAAATTTGTATTTCATTTGAATTAGGTAACCACATATATGTATGAAGATCCATGTAGTGATTATCTATATATAGTTTAATTATTAATATAATTAATATAAATGATGTATCCAATCCTTTACTAGTTAATTTCTTTCATTTTATCTAATTTCATATCCATGTAAATGAATGAATACATTCATAGGTGAATTGATACATGAAAACCACATATCAAAATTATAACATGTGGAGAACCTCATAAATTAATTATTCTTGTTGTTGAAGCTTCATTGGGGAAATATAACATCCCATAAATTAATTTCCCGTATATACTGGGTAAAAATTACACGGTTTCTTTAAATTTTAATTCTAAGGATAATTTCAAATATGATGATTTTTATGTTCTGAATTAAATATAAGAACATCCTAGGGATTTTCTAATAAATGATATAAACCTCATATATTAGTTATTGAAGAATATAATTATTGTAAATATATATATTGAAATATAAAATATATTTATGTATTTTAAAAAAAATTATACCGGGAATGAACCATTGAACAATTTTTTTTTGTTTATCTATACATGAATCAGTTGATCAATGTTTTTTCTATTGTTCTATGTGAACAAAGTTAAAATATATTGGAACTTAAATAATAATGAATATAGAATATCATATATGATGGTTATCCATAACAAAACGAGATAAAATCATATTATATTTTTAAGAATATATATATATGCATTACTTACATGATGAAAGAACTATTTTTTGAATATTTTATACCACTCTGAAATATATATGTAGTGAATTTATGTAGGGGATTTTTATGAACAAAAGGCTAGAACATTATTTAAATTTTTCATTACAAAATATCCAATCAATGAAAGAGAAATTATAATGGGAAATATTCAGTAATGGATATAATTTAATAGAGGTATCCATTTAAAATTAAAAATCATTTCAATTGGATCGTGGATGGGGCTTGTGCATGAAAATTGACCAAAAAATTTTATTACAATATTCCCATTCCACAAATTATTAGGAGACAACTAGAAAAATCATAAAACTTCTTACTATGAAACAAAATAATAAAAATCACATATATATTTGATTTAAAGATTTATGATTTTGTGTGGTGATCATATTTTAAAATATTTTCCAATAAAAAACTTACATATAATATTGGGGACATATATATATATATATTGAAAATATATGTTTATGGTTGAAGGGTACCTAATACAAGATCAATGTTTAAGTGAGAAATAAGAATAACAGCTATCATGATAAAGATGTATCTAGTGTATTCTTAATAGAAGAACGTGTATTAAAATCTGTAAATCATATTTAGATTTTTAAAGGGTGTCGTTGAATTGATAAGAAGAATATCATGTATATCCCATTGTATGAGATGTTTGAGAAGTAGATTTTGATTGAACACAACCTTTTGTGTTTATTCTTAGTTATTAGTGATGAGCATTCATGTGATTATGAATCATATAGTTTTTAAAATCACAGTTTATCTGTGAGATAGATTACATGGTGAGTATATTCATGAGATATATGAAGTTGAGACATAAGAAGTGAAAAGAGTTGAAAATAATTCATAAATAAAATTTTTCAATTCAGTTAGTTTCTTATGAAATTATGAGGATCCAATATATGGATTCTAAGAGATCCATATATTGGTTATATATATATAAACTAATAGGAGGAGGAAATAAACTCTTACATACACATGGTGTGAAGTAATCAATATATTGAGACTGAGGGTATGAAACATGACCCCCAAATTGACTCAATAAATATAGTTGTAATCAATTTTAGATTTACCATGGGAAACTACAATTTTATTTTATTGACTATATATACTACTAGTGGGAGAGTACCTAGCTGACAGAATATCACTAACACTCTGATCCTATTAGGGTGTGTGAATCATTATACACATATAATTTAGTGATATTAATTATATTTGGGAATCATTGATTGGAAATTATAACCAATCAAAGAAATTATTTTATAAAAGTACTTTTCCATGTAAATGTTATTGGGATATTATTATTTTACTTATTGGATTTACCGAGTAATTTTTTGTTATATGGGATAGAGTGGATAAAAATAGATAGGTTCAAGTAAATAAGATATAATTAAAAAAGGTTTTATTTGACCACTAATTCCCCCATTTTCTCTTAGTTTTTCATCAATATGATAGTTCAACCATTTATAAAATTTACGAATCAAAAAAAATGAAAAAATGAGTAATTATAAAAGAAACTAAAACTAAAATATGTTTCTCATTAAAATTATTTTTTTACATATTATCAAACAATCATCACATAAAAAATACACAATTACTATATAATATACATGTTCATTCAAGAAATTCCCTCTTATTGTTTCACGATCCCTTCATTGATGGAATGATGGTTAGAATTTCCTATTAATATTTATCTCTTCATATGTTTGAAATAACAAACAAATAATCACACTAATAAACACCACATTATAGGTTGTGATTTCCCTATTGTTATGGAAAACCACAATATGATGATTCAATCCACATTTTAGGATACAATATATTTTACCAATCATGATCCGAGTGTACATTCTCCAAAGGATAGTACAATTTCATTGAGCAATTGGCTAGGGGTTCTGCTTCCAGGTATTCATATTTATCCACATTGAAGGTCACATTGAATCTATCCCCATGGTGTATTAGAAATATCATTTTTACCAATTATTCACCCTCCATGAATGTATCTCAAATTGTTTTCATCAACACAAAGCTTCTTTTAGGACAACAATATAAATATTTTTGATTAATGAGATTTTATGTATCCCAAAAAAGATTTTATTATTTTTGGTAACACTACGTCCATTCATGGTATTCTTACTTCAATGCATCATTTTTTCTTCATTTATTATGGACAACTATTAAAAATACCATTTTGTTATTCAATTTCATAGGTTCTATTATTTTTATCATCATTCAGGATTTGGGATAATACATACAATGGCGTAATTTCCATGATTATAATTTTGTCCATAATTGCATTTGAATATATATTTGGAATTTTTCACTCACTGTGGAAATCAATTTATTATATCATAGATAAGGTATTTAATGTAAAATTCAATTCTCCTCGTAACACATGTTACATTTCTTATAATCTTGGTTGATATCCCAAAGATCCACATTACACATTCGAGATTATCAGTCACAATTTCATATATTGGAACATTATAATACTAATATTTTAGTTTTTATAGGTATATACTGATTCATAGAAACCTATTTTGTTTTCATTTCATAGTAAACACACACACATACACTAGGTTTATGCCTCATGTAATATTACTCATGTTGTGTTTCATGTGAATTCCATTAGCTAACAATAGTGCCTAATTTTACATCCCTTTGTAAATATTTTCCCATTATATAAATACATCACTAAGAATTTTATAAAATTTTAGTTTTTTATATATCCCTTAATTCCATTTGGTGAATTGAAAAGAAAATTAATAAAATAATTTGAACATGAAGATAATACATTATTTAGTTAAACTAAATAAAATTAAAAAAAATAATGTATAGAGTTGAGCAATCAATATCCCACCCATAATATGAAAATATGTATATGTCATCATTCATTAAATATAATATTAATAAATTAAAATGAAAAAACAATTATTTTACACACATCAGTATTACGAAAATAAAATAATTACCAAAAAGAGATACACATTCCCATTTACCATAAAAAAATCACAACACCGCATAATTTTTCAAGAAAACCAAATTTCTCCTTCATTTTAATTTTCTCTATAAAAAAATTTTAATTATTAAAACATGAACACACGTATTTGAATTAATTATTTTTATTCATATAACTTTATGTACACTAAGACCATGAAAACAACTACATCGTCACTCATGGTATATAATAACTAGATTTATTTTCGTACATAATGTGCATCAATCAAAACCATATGATTTAATTATTTTTCAAATTTTACAGCCATAAATAAAATGCTTAGCATTAATAATGGGGATGTAAATAAATGGATCAATTGGATATATAGTATAGGGTTTGTATGTAATTTATGTTAAAATATTTTTAAAAAATAGGTTATATGTCAGATTGGTGAAAATATATATTGGTTTTGGTAAAACTAAACAATTTAAATTGTAGGAAAACAAACATAGAGATATAAATTTTATGTTCCTCAAATGAATAATGTGTTGGTATTCACATTAAGTATCAATAAAATCATTTTTTGTACCATAGATGTCTCATTCATAGGATGTGTGTTTACAGATAAAAAATAGAATTTAGAATTTCATATATTTAACAATTCATGTAGTAAGTTCTATTGATGTTCAATTCTGTGAAGGATATAAATTTATACGATTTTATAGAATACATATAAATTGTTTTATTTTTGATTTTGTAGATAAATCAATGTAAAAAAATTGAGATATTGTGAATAATGAATGTTTTGAAAATTGTATGAAATGTCTAAAATGAATAGTATACCAGTGTTTACCAAATGTCTAGATCTAAATATTTTGAATAAGTACCAAGAAAATATTATTGATGGTCAATACAGTATTTCAAAGAAATGGGGTATGTTTTTTCCAATGTGGTGATTGGAATCATGTATTAGAGATTATCCATTTTCCATGTGTAGGTGTTGTGTTATAATAATGCTATATACATGACTAGAAATCAGTCATGCTCTCATCTAAGGATCACATGAATGAAGAGTAACAATGTTTTCAAAATTATTCAAATCAACATTGATATGAAATATTTTTTAAACAATGAAAAATATATAGGGTATTTTGTTATAAATAGTTAAACTGACTAATAATTTAGGGATACATCAAATTGACTGAAGGATTATATGATCACCTATCAAGTAATTATCTCTCACATTACTTACTTATTAAAAAAGTCATCATTGTAAATGGGATTCCATAATAGTGATGGGAGAATGAATTTATTAGATTAGATAAGGCCATATGAGGTTCTTGATGTAGTGATGGGCACACGAGTTATGAAATCATAAGATGATGGAATGATCTTTGTAGATTATAGAAGATTCTAGAAGTTTCATTAATAAGTTTTATGAATTGGAGTTATGAAAACAATACCTAAGGTAACTTTGTTAGATGAACTCACCATATAGGATGAAATAAAACTAAGTTGTATTCCTGAAATGGTGGTGTAAAGGAACTATGAAACCTAAGATTAATGAACTTTCCATGGTTATGGTAGTTAGGTGAACCTACCTAAAAAATGACCATAGAAAAAGGCGTTATATGAAGGGGAATTATGAAAAGGTAAATAATTGGGAGAAATATATTTTGGTAAAGTAGATTTCCAAGATAAATAGATTCTATGGTAATGTAGTGGAGTTGGGTGAGATATAAAGGGGAGAATTATGTGAAATGGAAGATCTCCTTATGTGTAAAATGATGTATAATATAGAGGATCAATTTATGTCTTTATATATCATATAATAAATAAATAATAAATAATTATTTAATTTTAACTTATATACGTAAATGTATAGAATAATTAATCTGATGAAGTTAGGAATGAGGTGACAGTTGGTGTTATCAAAGGGTGTATATTTTTTTCACTAAATTAATTTTTATGTAAGTGATCCTAGAATTGCGTGATTGGGAGAAACCATGGGCCCTCTAAAATAGTGAAGATGATTGGATTCTAGTATACTAGGAAAATGGAGTGTCTATATTCCTTTTATTGGAACATAGTAGATAACTGATTAAATTCTCATTATTTTTTGTATGATTAATTTTTCGATATTTTTTTAATGATATTGCATTGAAGAGTTAATGGACGAACACTGGTCCTAAAAATATATGAACATGATCATAATGATATTAGATGGGAAAAAAATAAGTGAATAATTTGTTTAGAATTGTGATTTACCCCCTCACATTTCTTAGGGTGACATTGGTTTAGAAAACAAGTATTAAGGCATATTTTTTGTATCATATTTTTTCACGTTAGAATGTTTTTTCTGGGTTATTTCGATCATGTATTATATGATGAAGGCTAATACATTTAAAGGAAATTAATTTTATGATTTGGATAATGAAATTATTATTTCATTACAATTTTTCGTAAGGGGGATATCGAATATATTCTTTATGATGCAGTTATAACAAATCAGAGTTGATTATTTGTAAATGTAGGGTTGAATGATATCCTAATGATATCATTATCTGATGTGGATTATAAGATGAGTATTGTTTTCTAAATCCTTACATATATTTAATACCCAATAATTGTCTTTATAGAAAATCTATTGAAATAATAATTTTTTATTTTATCTACCTCCTAAGATGGTTGAAAATTCATTCAATATGTGAATCTATTGAACATGGATTTTGAATTATATCTTGTAATTAATTGAATAAAATTAAATAAAAATATGAAAATGAATTTTGAGAAGCCTATGAAAACTGGTATTGAAATTAATGGTAAATATATTATTGAAATTTAAATAGATAATACTTGTTCATTGAGGAATAAAAATATATATTTCGAAAGACATGAATTTATGAAACCATGGAAGAAGTGTCATGATGCATATTTATTATAACTAATATTTTTTATGTAGTTGTTATGAAACTCTACTACCCCTTCAAGAAAGTATATATCAATGCAGGATGTTGCTGAAAATTGACTATACAATCATTTATATTATATTTATATGTAAAAAGTGGCTAAGAATTGAATAGGTGGATGTAAATTCAGAAAAAAACAAATGTGGGTACTAAAATGAATGTAAAATGTGACTGAAATGAAGAAAAAAAAGACTTAAATTAGAAAAATAATTACCATAATGAAACACAATAAGTAAAATGTTATCCTATATAGAAAAATTTGAAAGGAGAAAATTTGAAATTAATACTTTTGAATAATTATTAAGATGAATTTTGTGGATGGTCGGGGAACATCATGAGAAAAATTCATAAAACCCAAAATCCAATTCTTTTTAAGAAACTATCAGTATCTATATAAGAGCATAATTTCAATGTCATGAGGAATGAATTTAATTGATGATTATTTACTTTCTCTTATAATGGTGATATGAAATAAAATTACATATGGATTAAATAAATAACCTTTAATGATTCCATAAATATTGAAAAAAGTTTCACAAGTCAAAAAAATTATGTATGAAAATAAACATCCAACTCAATAGATATTATGTTACACTTGTTGCAATCATCATGGAAGAAATAGAAAATAATAGTAATGAAAATTATGGAAGCATCTAATATTCCTAAAAAAGAACATGCATATAGAAAATGACACAACCACGATGAAAAATTAAAATTTAGATCACATTGATACTAAATAGAATTAACATGAATAATTTAATGCTGGATTTAAAATCCTTGCCTAATGTAAGGATGTTATAGAAAATGGAAGAGGGCAAAAATGGATTAAGAAGTAAGATTAAAATACATGTGTTTGATCAATGAATAAAACCTATAGATATATGTTTAATCGTACATCCATGACGGAAACTACGTTCATGAAAAAATATCTCTATATAATACTTGATGATATGAGGAATGAACACATAATTATATGACTCAATTAGATGAAATTGTCTAGGTTGTTAGAACAATAACAAAAAATGAATGTTTTGTTATTTAAATTATGTAAACCCCTAATAAAGGAATCAAATGTTCTAATTAAGACACATCTATAGAATTTATTATAAGTAGTGTCAAACAATATAATTGTACATTGGATGATTGGATAAAGTCTAGAAGAAAATGGATTGATTATCATGACAAACCAAAATCCTCTACATAATGATTCTAGATGTACCAATCTCCCAATTTTTGTATATAATCCTCTTATATTCAAGATTTATTGATAATTTAAGGGGAATAAATTATACAATGTGTAGTTTTGTGGAAGGATTTTAGGTGAACGAGTTGAATTTTATACCACATAATGTGTGTCTAATCTAAAATATTACATTGGGGATAAAAATTAGGAAGTATTAAATGTCATAATTTCTATCAACTCAATAACTAATTTTAGGAATCCTATTTTTTTCATCTAGAATACATTTTAAAATTTATTAATGGGAAAAATGGAAAAATTGATATATATCTTGATATATTTATAAAGTGGTTAAAAAGTTGTAGAGGAAAGCTTCAATGATATCAATCCATAATGGGTTTTCACAAGTTGATATGATGTCATATTTTAAGCATTGTCAATCTTATATTATATAGAATACATTACATTAATATTATATTATTTACTATCATGGTTCTGATTATTGTTTTTTATGTTATATAATCGTTGTATGAAGTGTATATTTACATGATACCATGAAGAAATAGTAATAATGAATCTTAATTAACAAGTGGATTACCCATTCAAAGGAATATTCCATTCTTTGATAGTGGTCCAAAAGAAAAAATTCATTTATGGGAGTCGATGATGAGTATTTAGGGATAATTAAACACCTTTATAAATTAATAATATTTGTTAATTAAGAAACATCATGCATATAATTTATAATTATAGTATTGTTTTAGTTGTCTTAACATGAATAAACTCTTACAAAACTTTACTAAATCAGGAATTTTGGAATGATATAAAGATTATATAATATTTATGTTTCACATTCACCATCATAACCATTTTATTAATTTTTATTGGATATATTATCAAGGGTGAGGGATTATATATCAATCATTTGAATAATATACATGCACATGATTTTTTTTTATGTGTTTACCCAAGAAAATTGTCAAATTTTTAATGAATTCTGGGAATCTATTTTTCTATGAACTAAAGGTAAGTATTTATAAATCAGAATCAGATAGTTAGTTTTTATGGAGAGAATTCATGCATAATATAATAACTTATTTCAAATATACTAGGGTTTCACACATGAATATTGAGTTTTTTTTATGAGGAAAACTAACAAGGCGAATTTTATTCCACATTAATAAAGATTATTATATTATGAGAATATATTTTACTTGTTAGTTGACCTAATGAGCAGTGAAATATGACGTAACGCCGATTTATGTTTCTATATAGTATTTTTTAAAACAATTTTTTGGATTTTTATTTTTGGTTCATTAATTATGAGATGAAATTGGGAGGATAACAGAAGTTTTTATATTCTAATATGGATTTATATGTCATGTAATAGTGTTATACGATGTGAAATTATCTCATGGATGATGACATAAAATGGGTACACAATATGAGAGGATACACATAGTGTATATCGTATTCATCATTTAAATATTAAGATTCGATCTCTTAATAAAAAAGGGATGGATTTTTTGTGTATGTATAACTTGAAAATTAAATGAAGTTAAATTATAGTAAAAAAAATTTCAAATCATGAATTTTGGTTATAAGAAGGTGGCACAGCGGAAAATATCATTTCATTTATCTAGAATTATATCACTCTCAATATAGATAAATCCTCAAGTGATATTGGCTATCTCAAATCCCATTAGATCATTCATTTGGAGATTGATCATCGGTTAAATTATGGTTTATCTCAATGGGATAAGGTTTTATATGTATCATACATATCTCTCCTATTTTATTGGGATTTTGATAGATCATCATAGGTTGATGGATCTGAACTCTGTGCTTTTTAGTGGTGTTTCTAGGTTGAGTTCCGAGATCTTCTACACTATCATTCTCAATTGGAGAGTCCCATTGAGAGTATTTTGATTCCATTAAAAAGGTAAGTTATTCTATTTATTATTTTCCAATTGATTAAAACATGAATCCCTTTATGTTTTGAATTTAATTACATTGATTTTTGAAGAAACCAATTTGATGTGAATTGGGATTTAAATTTATATGGTGTAGATTTTTTGAAAACCCCCCAACTAAAATGGAATTGAATATTTTTGAGTAATTTAAAAATGAATGAAATTATAAACATAGTTTTGAATTTATTTCATGATAATTTGATTAAATTTAAATGATAAAAACACATGATTTATTTTGGATTGAAAATTAATTAAATGTAGAAAAAATTTGTTGTTTTTTAAATAAGTTAGAATATTAAAACTGGAAGTGGGGAAATTTTATTTTAATCTGATTTGAAATTATTTTCCCATTATTTATGGTTTTATTTAGCACATGGAAGCCTAGGTAGATAGTTTCAAATTTTGGACAATCATGCTAGGATGTGAATTTCCTGGAAACAGATTGAAGATTACAACACTAAAAACCCATTTCTGTTATATATTATTTATGAAGGGATGTTGATGGATTATATTTAGAATGAGACCATTTCATGTGTATACAGAAATTTTGTATGATCACTTATATTATATTTTTGAGGATCCTATGACTAGAATCTATTAGATCGTAGGAAATATGACCATATTTATTTTTATGATTATATATATATTCTTTCTATTCATATAGAACTCTTTTATGGGTGGCCAATGATTTACATAAACTATTTTATATAAAATTTTATTTCAATCCATGATGATATGTTTTTCCATCAAATATAAATGAATGGATTTATTTTCATTAATACTCAAATGTACTTGCATACCTATTTTGATTAATATTGAAACTATGATTTGGTTTCTTAAATTTTTTAAATATTTTTTGTATCACATGATGAGACTATACTGGGACTTTTATCCCATATCCTACCTTTTAGTTCCATAATTTTTATACTTTTTCTACTATGTCCGATTAAAGGGAATGTACCTCTTGGAGGAGGTGGATGTTCTTGATCCATTTGGTATTTCCTTGATATGTCCTTTAGGATGTGTTATTTTTCATATTATATATATAGTTCATTAATGATGCACTATTTGGGGTTTTTTATTCATATTTGGTTTCTGGTACAGTCTCCCTTTAGAGATTTTGAGCATATTTATATGTATCATTGACTATCGATGTTTTTTTTTAGAAACTGAATTCCAAATATAATATTTGTTGATCCTAGGTTCTAGTCCTTGACCCTTGTGAATTGGGAATTCTTTTCATCTATGTCCACATTATATTGGTTATTGGGGTACTAGGGTATCTAGATTCAATTGGAAAAAATGGTATTAAATGAAGGTTAGGCATCTTTCCATATTTTCAGTATGCAGTTGTGAAATCATATAAGGACATTAAAGGTAATTTCAAGTGACTATTTTGACAACTCTCATAATAATTATCCTTATTTCACCAGTGGTGGTTTGGGAATGAATTCTTGAGGATTAGTTTGACTATTTTCCATAATTTTTATTTTGGTTGTTGAAATCCAATTCTGGTTTTCATATATTATGGATTAATTTCCCTTGTTACTCTTGTTTAAGAGTTCACATGAGTAATCATTTGATGTATTCAAATTTTTTATGATGTTTTATAGAATCATTCCTTCAAGAAGAGGTTTTTTGGATCAAGTAGTAATTTGCAGATGAACCACCATGAGAATATAAACTATAGACCATAATATGGTTTAGGTTGTTGTGAATGTTGTTCATGTTATGTGATAGAAACCTACACCCATAAATGCTTAGGATCATGTTTTGAAACCTGAGAGGGATGATTCCCAGAATAATTCTCAATATATATTTCATCATAAAGCTATTAATTTCCAACCCTCTCATTATATTCATGCTTATGGGGATTTGTGTAGAAAGATACATATTCACATTGAATTCATGGAAACTCCCAATTCTATTAAGGTAAGTTATGATAACTTTATTCTGGAGGGATGTATAAGGATATGGTGTGATACAATGGTGACAGAGAAGAAGTAGGATGGTTTACAGTAGAAATACATTATAGTTATCATCACTGATCAAATCTATCTAGAGTATACGGTGATGGATAAGGCTATTTCGTTTTTTAATCATCAGTATACTGATGGGACCCTATCAGAATATGGGAATCGATTCACTATACTTGTGATGTTTTCATGGGAGATTTCATGAAATGAGATTTTGAACACATATTGGTTTGAGATTGGAATTTGATCTGATATTCATACTCTTTTATTCCTTATGATTATCTCTCATAACCATGATGAGTTGGATAGGGTTTTTATGGTTGAAGGTGACCTATCTAGTATGTTGGGTTTGACATGTGTTTCTTTTTATCATTGTAGAAATTCTATGAGTTATCTTAAATAGAAGATTAGTTGTAATGAGTATCATGGTGGATCTTTGTAGTAGTGTTCTTCTAGACCTCCTGCGGTGCTTGGAAGAGGCCATTTTACATTATTCTAGTGTGTCGTGCCTAATCATTTGAAATAGGTTTTTAATTATGTACCCATGATATGTGGTTCCTATAGTCTTTCAGGACACTTGAGGAAATATATATATATATATTATTCACCATATTGTGGCACATGATCAACATCACAAAATAGTACTACTATGAAATCATAATAATTAGGACCTAAGGTTTTTTAGCTATATGAATATAGAAGAAGGATTTTTTATGTAGTTAAAGGGTCTCAGGAGGAAGCGATACGGGTCCAGTGGCTATGATAGGCACAATCACTATAGATTCATCTTTAGTGATTGATTTATTTGAGTCTAGTGAATCTCACTTATTTATATCAGCTCATATTCAGAGTTATATAAAACATCTTACTGAGGATTTATCATATGTTATTGATATTACTACACACATAATAATATTTAAAGATAAGGGTCATTGTTGTTCTGATTTTTTTTATCATATATTGATCATTATTTCGGTTTTCTGGATCTCGATGAGATTCTACTTGATATTATTTTCAGGATGGACAAGCTCTTTTATAATAATTGCCCAATTTATTGTTACCTTTAACGAGTCTCCATTACTTTCTTGATGGGGTGTTTCATGTCTTGTAGGGAGAGTGGGACCAGATTTCTAATAGATCTAGACAATCTAACCCATAGTTGGCGAAAGAGATATCAATGTTCTCTTTTGATCTGTAGTGGGAATCATTGAGTGGTCATCTCCATCATGGTTTCATTAGGTTTTCTATTATTTTTTCTTCTATATTTTATAGTTTTATATATGTGAAGGATGTATAGTTTTCTACTGATTTATCTCAATGTACTCAACCAAAATTTATTCCTCATTATATCTTGTTTCCTTCTATAATGAAAGAGCTGATGAATAATTTCTATGATCTATTAGAGATAAGATTTATATGCCTGAGTGTATCACCTTAGGTGATACTTGTTTTATTTTCTATGAATGGTGAAAGGTCACATAGCATGTCTATTTATTATTGGATGCTCAATTGATTCATTTTAAGGAACATGTTTTTTGTTCCATGTATTTGTGATCTCTATGAAAATTCGGAAGGGGATAAGTCGTTTTCGATTATTGATAATTGTTTTGGTTATCACCATTTGGGAATAAAATAATATGCCATTTATAAAAATACCTTCAAGATTAGATGTGGATATTTTATGACATTTATATTCTATTAATTCTAACAAATTATCCTACAATATTTATGGATCTGTTGAATATAATTTTCATTGAGTAACTAGATGCACACATGGTTGTTTTTTTGGATTGCATACTAATTTTCTCTATGTTCTAAAAGGATCATGGGTGTCATTTCAGGGCAGTTATAAAAATATTGATAAATCATAGAAATTATTCTAAGTTATTGAAATTTAATTTTTGTATTTGAGAAGTGAAGGTATTGAGATATGTGGTCTGGGAACATTGTATTTTAGTTGATCCTAAGAATGTAAAGTGTTTCATGTCATGGTTGAAACTGAGTAATGTTTTCAATAATCATATATCCTTGTGTCCGATTAGATATTATCATTGGATTATAAAGTAGTTCACAAAGTTATCTTCCCATATGACCACTCAAACATTGAAGGGGGGTAAATCATGAAGATGATGAGAAATATTAAAGGTATTTTGTAGAGATGGATGTTTTTTACTTCTAAAATAGTATTGACACTTCTATAGTACATGGAGGGATTTTTGAACTTCTGTACTACATTAGATTCTTGTATGGGCTATGCAATTATATAGAGATATCCCCATATTACTTAAGGGTATTAATAACTTTGGTCACAAATGAAGAATTATCTGACCCATGAACATTATCTTGAGAAATGATGTATTTAATTAATAGTTTGTGGCGTTATCTTTTTAGAAAAAGGTTTTCCATGTTTTCCAACCCCATGTTCGCGGGTTTTATCTTCTTTGAAAAGTATTTGAATCTCCACCAATGGAATTGGTTTTAGTACATAAATCATTTTAATTTAGATATTGCCTACACCATGGTAAATGGAATGTATTCATTGATGTGTTGAACAAGATTCATACAACATATTCTATTAAAGAATCATCAGAAGAGAAGAATATGATGGATATTTTCTCAATGTTTCAAAATGATTTTGGGAAAAAAGTTCCATGGTTTTCTCTGAAATTGTTTAGTTTAAATACACTTTTCTCTATAAGGTTCTTTAAAAGTATCATGCTATTGAGGAATTATATTACATTAGGGACACTCTTTATTGTGTGTATATCATTTTTTGTGTGGTCTTTTTACATGGAGGTTATTCTATGTTTTCAGAATTGATATGTTATACCATTTTATATGACAAAATATTTGATGTTGCTATTTCCAAAATTCATAGTGGGAGGATCACCCAAGAACATTAATATATTTTTTGATATGAATTGTTGAATATTGTTTCTTGGTATGAGATGAGTCATTTTTTATTTAGCCTCTCGTTGTTATGTTTTCCAATAGGTCATGCTAGAGCACTAGAGACACTCGAATTTACAAAAGTTATATTTACCTCTTTCTTGGAAATGGGATGATGTCATTATAGACATTGTGGTTGGGTTTCCAATTTCCTAGTGAATGAATAATGAAATAAAGTTTTTTATCGATAGGCTAACCAAAGTGACCAAATTTATACCCAGTCATGATGTAACCAATTTGTAGGAGATTCAAAATATTTATGTGAGATAGTTGTTTCATTTTCATGGAAAACCATATTCTATATTCTCTGATAGGGATCCCTATAATTCATTTCACATTTGGAGGGGCCTCTAAGAGGTACTCGAATATCATGTTAGTTTGGGTTTTTCATATCACCCATAAAAATATGGACATACATATAAAGAAATAAAATTCCATGAGGATATTCTTCATGAATGTGTCCATGATTTTGATGAAGGCCGGGATGACCATATATGACTAATTATGTATTATTGTCACAATTTCTACTTGACTATTATAAAAATAAATAATTTTGAGGACTTGTATGGCTATCCTTGTAAATATTCATTGTATTAGATAGAGATTGGTGAAAGATAAATGGTTATAGCGACTATGGGTCAAGAGATGATAGTTGAGAAATAATTGGTTTTTAGTAGAGATTGACATCTCAAAGATTTTATAAATATTATGCAGATCACCAGTGCTGACCGTTGGATTTTTTTAGTTGGTTATAATGTGTTCTTGAATGCTTCACCCCATTTGGGAATTTGATGTATTTGGAGAAAGGGGAAGCACACTCCTCTTTTTGTTGGACCTTTTTTGGTAGTTGAGATGGTGGGGAATGTTTCATACCTTTTAGAATGTCTTCCACAGTGTTTGTTGATATATAATGTTTTCCATGTAGTGAAGCTATAAACTATCCTTCTAATACATCTCATGTTTTGAGTAGGAGTGATCTTGATTTCAATCTTGATTTATCCATGACTGTGAATACATTTAGGATGGTCAATTCTAAGACCAATGTACATTATAGGGGGAATAAACAATTTGTCTGAGTACTATGTAAGAACAATTATGATTCACATGATATGTGAGAGCCTGAGGAAATAATTAGATAGAAGTGGCCTCATCTTTTTTAGATAGAATCATCACGGCAGGATGTCATGGGGTAAACGTTTTTAAGGAATGAAGTTTATAACACCCCATTACATTTTAATCAAGTGATTTTATTTATTTATTTTGTATTTTCGTATTCTTTGGTTGGGTAGTGTCGTGAAGGATATGGGAGGATACCTTTAATGGTGATTCACGTATTCTATGGAATTTGCTTCATACAATCTACAATTTAGGTAGTCTATTTGGGATCTGGATGCTATCTAATGGTGTTTCATGATGTGAAATCATGACCTGTGATTCCTTGAAATTGGTACACAACATGAAAGGATAAAGTATATATACAATTTAAACACTATTTATATATTTAAAATTAGAATTATAATTGAAAGGTGATGGTATTTTCATTATATTTGGAACTTGACAATTACATGGTGTGTAATTGGGTTATACACCATGTAAAATTCCAAGTTTCATATTTAAATATATGTATCAACTTAAAATCTTATTTATTTTCTCCATAATTCATTTTCTCTCATCATAGTTCAATCCCCTAATGATGTTGGTGATCTCCAATCCCTCGAAATCATTCGTTAAGTGATTTATTATCGTGTTGGTTTTGGTTTATTTTTCTACATATACTGTGTCCTGATATCTTCTATCTCTCCATATTTGCCAATTTCAAAATTTATATACAATCTTATGATTTATGGATATAATCATGTTACTGTTGAATGTTATATACAGGGTTATTTTTTAGATTTTATTCTCTTCATTAATCATTGGGGCATCCCATTGTGGGTGTTTTGATTCTATGGAAAATTTTGGTGGTTATGTTATTGATTTTACTTCTCATTAAACCTTTAATTGTTGGTTGTTTTAAAAAAATAGTTGATTTATGAAAACCCAAATTGGATGAGAATTGGGATTGAAATTGATATGTAATGGATTTTTTGAAAAAACCCAAATTCCAATCAAATTTGTTCTTGTGGTATACATTGAAATTGATAGAAATTGTGAAATTATTTGAAAATAGATTTCAAGAAGAATGGATTAAATTGAAATGATGAAAGTCTATGATTATTCTTGGTTTGAAAATGTATTAAGTGCTAAAAAACATATTTGTTTTTTATTTTTCTAATTAAATTAGCATATTGACCCCAAAAATGGTGCAATTATATTTTAAAATAATTTGAAATGATTTCAGTTTATTGATTGATTTATAACATTGGTCACAATAAAAGGAATTGTGGTTGGAAGAAATAAATAAATGAATAATCCTCTTAAAAATGAAAAATATTATTAATTATTCGTAAATAAAACATTTTATTATAACAAAGGGTTCGACAGGAATAAATTATATTTCACTCACAACACACTGCATGAAAAAAATCATAAAAACCTTACATAGAAACATAAGGATAATTCTAAAACTATTTCGAATGAAATTATGCACATAATTAATGAATATACACAATGAAAAACTATAATTTCATATATTTGTATTCTGAAAATAATCTACAAGAAAATTTCCTATTAGATTCATAGGTCATAAAAAATGGATGACATGAAGTAAAGAAGAATATATCATCAATGTATAAAGAATCTTCACTAAAATATTGGTGGTTGGATAATTGATAAAATTCAGACACTTGGGTTCTATCCTTCATCCAGGAAAAAGACAAATCATGGAAAACAAACACAAAACAACAATATTGATAATATATGAAATTCATGCATAATAATATGTCCATATTAGATTGAAATGTATTTGAATATTTAAATCTAAAAAATAATTCTCATTTATTTATTTATATAATAATAATTATCGAATTACAGATAGTTTTAATCATTCAATCCAAACAGAATGTTGAATAACTGGTTTCATACAAAATTAATGAATTGTGATGTCTTGAAGAAATTTTTTAAGAAAAGGATTGGTTCATCCTGAGAAACCAAAATCTACTTCATGATGATTATATAGGTACCCCTCACCCAATGTACATATATATTCCACATGGTGAACAATTGAAGGGGAGACATAATACATTAGGTAGTATAAATGGAAGTTCCTATGTGAATGAGTTGGATTCTCTAACAAGGAAGATGTGTGTCATTTGTTGAAATTAAATGGACACAAAGTTTTATATTATTGGAATTAAAAATTAGCAACAAACTAAAAATGTGACGTCAATAAACCCCTAAAATACTCATTGAAGATTTTAGAAATCACATTATGGGAAAAATTGAATAGATTATGAAGATCATGATTTCATTTTTATGAAGTTTCAATGATATATTCGGAAGATCTAAGGGTATCAAACCATAATAGGGTTTAATTAATTGAAATTAGGATATATTATATATGGTATTAGTGAAATATTAAGATTAAAATAAGGTGTTAATTATTATAGTATAAACTCTAATTATCTTTAGGATTGTTTATTATATTCATACAAAGTAGTATCAATAAATTACATTAAACAAACCAAGAGGATGATGGAAGAAAAAAAATAATTTAAAAAAAGTTTCCAAATTTAAAACATCATTCAATATTTAGAATTAGCCCAAATGATAAATTAATTATTGGGGAGGTGGTGATAATTATTTATGGATGGTCTAAAAAAATTATAAATGAATAATCCTTGTGAATAATTAATGATCATTCATCACATGTGGTTCTATGAAGTTATCATTTACAAGGGGTTCTAATTCTTTAACATGTTTAATGTCACCCATATTTATCCTTTATTTCATTCTCATGGATGGTCTATTTTTGGTTTTAATAATATACACTGATATATTACATATTGTAAAATTTTAAAAACCATGTATTTATTGAAATCAAGTAATTGAAATGGAAAATAAAAATGTTATTAACATAATCTATATTTTCCTATATAGTTTTATGACCTAAAAGGATTAGTGGGAATTTTAAGAATTATTTTAAATGGTATAAAATGACATTATGAAATTTGTGATTAGGGAATAACCATGATTGAAATAACATGGTATCAGTCTTAGATAAAATATATAGATTTATATTCATAATAATTTTTTAAAATTATATTAAAGGTATGATGTTAAAACAAGAGACCAATGATTTCGAAACAGTTTAGAGACTGAAGATTATTTTAGATATACAAATTTCATTTCATAGTATAATTCATGGACAAAATATAAAAATGAAATTAGTATAAACTTATCATCAATTTTAGAGGACTATGTTTTTTAAGAGATCATTGAAAATATGACTAATATAGATTATTTACAACGGGGGAATAAACACAGATGATGGTACAACTATGGTACTCAAAGAAATAGGGGGAGTGAACATGATGTCATGTCATAGAAAACCTAAATGGGGAGATAATTTACAAATAAATCTTATGGAGATAGTCACCAATAATTGTATTAACAGAAGTGTAGATTTCCTACAAAGACTCATAAATGGATTTAGTAATCATTGGAATCCAACATTGATAGGTGAAACATTTGTTTAGTATTTTCACCAAAATCTAGGGGGATGTTCACCATAATAGGGAATGTGTGGAATATATATTAAATTTTATAATGGATTTTGGTAAATAAATGTGATACTTAGAGAATATTATATTGATTGGATATCTAGATGTTATTTTCATAGAATGAAGAATGTTATGGGATTCTTCTGAATATTCAGAACATGAGTTAGAAACTGAATGAATGTCTTTTTTATAAGATATATGTGTACATATTAATACATGGAATTTGATATATAAGGGATTCATGATATCATATAGAATTTATTCCATAAGTCCAATTCAGGTAAGGAAGGATATTAAGATGATTTTGTAGAAGGTATTTAACATGAATTCTTTTATTGATAATCGAATATAATAAGAATGAAAAATGGAGACACATGGAGGAACAATGGTTTCAAAAATGGAAAAACATTCATAATGGAGATATTATTTATTGATCCAAATTTTATACAATAAGACATGAATATTGTTTTTGGAAGATAAATTTATAAATCTAGGGAAACATATCATTCCACCCTCATTGAGCATGGAATACTAGGATTGTTATTTGTGATAGTGATTAGAACTATAGTCTTTTTCTAATGAGGGTTGGAAATTAAATATTTATTATTTGAACATTAATATTGGTGTTAAGTGAAAAAAGTGGTGATGCACTTATGTATTTCTGAGAATATGTAGTGTTAAGGAATCATTGAGAAGTATTTGAGAAATATTTGAGTTTTAACATATAAATACTAGACTGCCATATTCATTATGGGAATTAAAAAAATTGAATGAAGAACTGAAGGCTCACTAATTATAAAAGGATTGCTTGAGTGAACCAAATATTTTAAAATACCATGGGAACATGAGTTGAATGATATAATGAATTTTTAATGAGTTGTGAAATTTATTGAAAGGAACCAATGATTCCAAATGTTTTAAGTGTATATATTTTATCTAATTAGATAATATTTAGGTAGTTATGAAATATAGATACATGAAATTATGTTGGGTGGAGATTTACAAATCACTGGAGTTATAAGAACAATTCATAAATGAATATACATGGATGAACACACCTTAGAGGAAAGAGTTCCATGATTTCATAGTCTTTAAAAGGATGAGTTAAGAACATGCATGATCAAATAGTCATTGTACAAATTATATTGATTACATTTGGGAAATACTTCAAAGATAAACCTATACATATGAATGGTATTTGGGAAAATAATTCATGGTTAATGAAAGTGATATGGCTGAAGTATGCATGTTGAAAGCCTATGACATGGGAATTCCACCTGAGAATTAATGTAATAATTCCCTATAGAATCAATCTTAGGCCATAATGAATAACATATCAATCAAAATAGATTAAAAAATTTATCATTCATTCAAGTTGTTAATCTATGGGGTATTACATCCTTTTGAACTGAAAAGGGATAATTTTAAAAAGTCATCTTATATAGGTAGTGTGTTATCCCAAATATAATTATTAAGGAAATTCATTAGGAATTGATTTACTATGAAAAAATAATGCATCCACAGATGTAGTGAAT
Organism: Viscum album; assembly: GCA_963277665.1. NCBI lineage: Eukaryota > Viridiplantae > Streptophyta > Magnoliopsida > Santalales > Viscaceae > Viscum > Viscum album. The sequence continues at coordinate 1,074,742,165 of OY728145.1, read as the reverse complement.
ATTATTTCATTCTCATATATTCATAAATTGACGTCTGTATACTATTTTACAATGCTTTAGCATTGAACAATGTAAAATATATTTGGTCAATGCATTCTTCATATTCTAGAATATTTTTTTGGTTTGATGATTGTGTTCTTAATAATTACAAGGTAAACTCATTTCAAACCTACATAAGAACAATGTCTGGATGAATGATAAATTATTTTAATTGAAATACTGATGTGTGTAATGTTGTTATTCATCCACACAATTTAGGTGTCTCTGTTTTCAGAAAAAATTATGTCTCCATAAGAATGACGAATCTAAGGAACATTACATAATAATCAATCAATATCTAAAAAATATAACCCATTCCATAAAAGACATCACCAAATTTCACCAATATAAATTAAGGGATCCGAATAGTGACAAGTATGGATAATGAAAAATACCCAGTATTGATATAAATTTCATCATATTGTAATCAATATTTTTCAATAAAGATATTTTACTTTTATTTTTATTTGGAGGAATTTTTAGTTTTAGATGAAAAAATGAATAATTGTATATAATTACTAAAAAATCCCACACACCCTATGATAGTAAATCAGATCTATCTTAAAATATTATGATTCACAATTAATTCATAAAAAAGGTCTTCTATAAAACATATTACATTAAAAATCAGGAAAATATATCTACATTAATGTATGAGTAATATAATAGGCCATTAAAGTGTCTTCCCATTAATAATCCATTATTCTTTCTATTGAGTTAAAATAAATATTATATTTATGTGTATGTATTAATGGTACAATGGATGAAAAAATATTAACCAATAATATTGATGTGGATTTTTCATTTTATCATTAATATGATATCAATTCAAGTTATAGAATGGATACATGGACCAAGTGTCTCTAAAGAAATGTGAATATCAAATGATATGATTAACTATCATATAACCCTATTAAAAATGTGAATCATTACATATTTTATTATATCCAATGGGGTGAATAATATTAAATATTCAATTTCTATTATTTTTAGAAAATCAATGCATAAAAAATGGGATGAATTTGACTACATATAGAAACCTATCTTCTAAATCCTTAACTCAATAAATCGATAAAAAATTCTTTATTTCTACTCATTAATACCATATCATATTTATTCAATCATAATATTAATAAAATCCAAATCACATAATCATGGGATTTAGATGTTACTCATTTCATCATAGATTGAAAATTATAGCACAAAGTCCTCATGTGTAATAAAGATTAATTAAAAAAATAAAATATTTTTTAGAACTAATATATGATAGTAAAAAATGATAAACTAAATGTAGGGCACCAATTTAAAATTATTTTTCCCCTCCCATTTTAAACACGTTTATTTTATCTGTATCCTTTAATTACCCTCATGCAAATAGAAAATAAAGACACAAAGGGATTGAGCAAGACCGTCGAATATTAAAATTCAAAAATAATTTGGGGAATAAAACTTCTTCAATGAGATGTTGTACTTTAAGTACTAAATAACTATTATTATTTATTTATCCAAATAAAATAAAGGTTTCCTCTAAATATTTCTTCATGTTGGGTAATTTATCTATCCATTTCTTATTTGTATTCCTATAATATATGGGTGATATTTATATACCAAATTTGGAATGATGAAGGGTAAAAGATGATATTCCACAACATAGATGGGTCTCCATCAATTCTGTAAAATCTCAATAACTCTCACATGAGAAGGAAGCATTTACAATTCAATACTCCCAATACAACATTTCAATGTTTTGTTAAAAGGTAAAATGCTATATTTTGGACTAATTAACCTACTACACCTCTATGATATATTTTTTCCATGATGTTGTTCAAATATCTTATATACTATAAAAATCCTAAATCTCCCATTAATTTCATCAATTTAACCTTATTAAGTTTGACCAATTAAAACTAAATATTTTATCTAATAATAAAATACTAACATTATTTAATTCCATATTACTTTATTTTTATTAATTAAACATTCATATCATTAAATAAATAAATAAATATTGAACATAACATGCACACCACCACACCTTTTATAAAAATTAAAACTATTTAAATTAATAAATTCCGTTATCATAGATAAAATTTGTCTTCCAAAAATATTTTCGATTTTCTAATTATATATTTCCACAAAGATATTATGTACCATTAAATGTGTCTTCATTATAATAGAGTAACATAAAGAATCCTTTTGTACACATCAAAATTGTGTACAAAATTGGGAAAAATCCATGTCATTTTTATATCCTCTAATAATAGGGAAGGTTAATGTTTTTGATGATATGATGTTAAAACTCACATTTAGATCACAAAAATATTTCTTAAACATGAATTTTCTAATATAAAGTGAAATGAAAAAGATACTTTGAACTTTTTTCTTTATTTGTAGAATCCATGAAACTGTGGTGGGGAAGTATATTTTGAGTGGTATTACTCCCATATCACCATTTGTAATCATGTTTTATTATATATATTTCATAAAAATACTAAAATTTGTAATATTCACTAAATCGTTCATCTAGACGATATTTAATTAATTTTTATTAATAAATATTAAATCATACTCTACTTCTCCAAAAAATTTCATTTCATTATTAACTCCAAAAGATAGTTGTGTCTAGTAGGGTGGTGAGGAATCCTCTAAAACATATTTCCCCTTTCATTCTTCCATTAATTTTATGATTTTTCAATAATTATGAAATAAATTTCTATCATCTCTTCACTTCATCATTGAATTCCATGTTTTTACCAATTCTTAATGTGAGGACCTTTAATTATTAAATTTAGATGACCTCTATGTCACTTATTACCATTTCTCCTGGATTCTCTATCTGTTCGAATGTGATTTAACCAAAATTTAAATATGTATTTTATATTTAATCCCCATGAAATTTTTAATCATTCTTTAACTCCATGATATTTTCCCAAATGTTTTACATAATGGTTGAGTAGATCACTTATGATATAATAATTTGAATTTGGAAGGATTGTACTTCATGTTGTTGGAATAACTATGTAGTTTTTAGGTTTTAGGTAACTAGTTTTTATGTCCTCTAACCATGGAAATTACATTTATGGTTAAAGAATATATTATTAAAATATATAGAAAATAAACCATGGAGTTAGCATATGTTCATTGGTACATCATTCTTATTTGTCACTACCACCAATTTAGAATACATACATCTATTTTCATTAACCATGTGCACTTCTTATTTTGGATTCCCAGTGATTCAAATTTTATCATATTGGTCAAAAGGTTATATAATATACATAAAAATATCCTAAAATCTTATTCATCCATAATAATCTATTGGAGTAACATAATTTTGAAATATGTTCCAAATATATGAACCAACAATTGTGTTGGATTATCAATGAAATTGTAATTATATAATCGGTAATGTCCTATAATAGATTAAAAATCCTCTCTAATGTATTATTCAGTGATTAAAAATATAATTTATTGAAATTAAAAATATTTATTTTAATATTCATTCAACTATAAAGGAAAAAATCATTGTGGTAATATGCTTTCTAACACATGAATTATTTTAATAGAATGTGGTTCCAATATTTGAATACACTCTTGATAAAAATATCCACTATGTAAAACTAATTTAAATATTACCATACTAGTATAAAAGATCAACTTAATGTATTAAAGTTACATAATGATCACAAAAACCCCCTAGGTTCATGTTTCAATCTTTATGTAGTTTCCTGAAAAATTTAATTGAATTCCTATTCTTTCAAATATTTTTCGAATTGGTTATAAAGTGATATGAATATAACAATTTCATAAAAAGTCACATTTTCCCCACAAATAATGTAAAAACAGACTATATTATGCTTTATTCCCATATTTCTATTCCATTTACAACTCCCTCGTTTCGTTTCTTTCAAGAAAAACTATGAAATCCATTATATCTTTTGATTGTTTCCAACAAAAATTTATTTTTTATCATCATGTTTCCTTATCATTGAGATGAATACATATTTATAAAAAGATAAAAATGTATATTATATCATAAAGATAACAAGAATGAAATATTAAATAATTGGGAAAACAAAATTATAATATCATTCCCGAAGAAGCATCCCAAGTAACAATGCCAAAACATTGTCTGTCCAGTCCTGCATCATTAATTGTAACATGTTACCAATTTCAAAAATTTATAAATAACTCAAAATAATTAATATCAAACATAACCTTATAAATGTCCATCCTGATGATAATCCAACAAAGATAAAATTAGTAAAAACCTATGATAATTTTAACAATAATTGTAACGATCATACATCATATTTGGAAAAAAACATCCCATTATTAATAAGTCTAGTATTATATATTAAATAATTTAAATGAAAAATGGATTATCCATTTTTCTTTCATATATGAGTCCACATAATTCCTTATAGTTTATAATCACATGTCTACATTAAATTTGTTCCATTCCTCATAACCAGAAACTATAGAACACTATATAGGAAAGATACTTCTTAATTTGATTAAATATAACTACCCAATAAAATATAATGGTCATACATGATCCAAAATAGTTACTTAGATAACTTTTTTCATGTTACAAATAATGAGTATGATATATAGTATAGAATTTAAATGTTGGATTAAGAAAATATACAAATAATAAAATAATACTTCCCAAAAAAATACCATCACATTAAATTGATTCATATATTAAACTATAACTTCTCATTCCAGAAATGAGAGATTATAACATATATCTATAACCCAATAAATATTATGTTGTCCATTATTATAATTAATTCATGTTCATGGTGTTCCTCAAATTAATATTTCATTTCTACCAAATATTTCATGTTCAGGGATTCAATATATATACAATAATCATTTACCCTTAAATATATTTAAACATCTCATACACTAATAATAATTCAAACTTCCTAAAAAATTGAATAAAAATTTTATTTGATACTAACTTCCTAAATATAAATCTATAAAAAATTGAACTAATAAAAATAAAATATCTAAATAATGTTTTTATCCAAAAAACCATTACATTTTAATCAATAGAAATATCATTTAATTACCATTACTATACATAGACCATGGTAATTTCACTACATTACTATATCATAAAAATTATTTTGTAAACATTTCCATTTAATAATTGTATTTTCTAATAACAATGAGAATGGTGGAAATTGTTTTTGTAATCTATTTCTCTAATTTAATGCATCAAGCACCACAGCAAACTCTATATCAAATTATTCAATTTATAATTATCATTTTTACCTCTAATATATTTCAAACACCTCCATGTACATTCACTCATCATTTGGATCTATAATTGTATCACTCTATAGTCAATAGATTAAATTTTAACCACATAAATAATCATTTCCATAAGCGTTCCTCATGGTATTTTTATTCTATATATTCTATATGATCTAAAGTAAAGATGTCATTAAATCTATCACCATGTTGGGTTGTGAATATCCCTATAAACCAGTGCTTATCCTTTAATATTTATATTATCCACAACATTAATTATCATTTTTGTTCCATATGATTTCAATTTTATCCCGGATGATATATATCTTATTTTAATAATTTTATAGACATTATATTATATATCTTCACATTACTATCATAAGAACAATATATTTTATCCATGAGACCATAATTTATTTCATGCATGTGTTTTAGTATCTCATTTTCCTTGTGTGGTTACTTTTTTATCATTTTTATCTAGTAGAATATTTCAATGAAGTATTTTCTACGAATTTTTTTTTATAATTTACTAATTATGTTTTATAGAAATCCTTTAGCTCTAGTAGTGAGAATGAAAAACTTTATTTTGAAGTTAGGGTCCCTTAGAGTGAAATAAACTCACCCTAGCCTAAAATTACATTTTACATAAACACAATTAGTATCAGATGAGGGATAGATTAAATAATCTTGTTTATTTTCTAAAATATCATATATCAATAAACAAAAAAATATCCATGGTAGGTCTATATTGGTTTCAGAAGTTGAGTATCCTTTATTTATTATTATTATTCAAGAACAATATTGTTATATGAGAGATATAATAAAACTAATACATGAACATCACAATTATTTTGTTACTAATTTAGAGTGTACCACAAAATTTTTCATCCACTAATAAAATTTTTTTCCTCCTTGAAGATATTTCTCAAGCATGAATTTCAAATTAAAAAATTTACAATCCCCTAAAAAATAAATAATCAAATTTAATTGAAATAATTATATATGAAAAATGTTACAATTGTAAAAAACAAATTTATATTAAAATAATAAATTTTACAAATAACAAAATTCATTGAATTTGGTATTATGCACTAAAGAGAAACTATACATGGATGAAATAATCGAATACTAATGAGGCTTGACTGGTGATTGAATGTTTTTGAAATATATTTATGTGGTATATAAAGAAACTTTAAATCAATAATTATCAAAATAGAATTAATAATTATTTTTTTCATAGAAACATTATAGAATAATTACATGGGAAATTAAATGTTAATAACACATTACATATTATAAACTGTATGAAATATATTGATATAATTTTATTAGGGATGTAATATTTTGTTAAATGATTTTCATGGAATCATTTATCTTTTTAAATGAGAAAAATTAACATGTAATAGTTTATTGTTATGAATATACGGAATGTTTTTACAAGAAGTAAGTCGAATTGTTAATTTTTTTCTACAAAAATAAATCATATAAAGTATCGAAAAAAAATTATTATTCATTATTTTAATTAAAAAATTGATAATTTTTCAAAAATAACATAATTTATAACCATAATTATGGAATTATGTGTTCAATATAATTTTATAGGTGGTTTTAGTTTGATTAATCATACATAGATTTCCATTGAACAGAAATTTAAATGATTTGAAAAATAAATTAAAATGTTTTTATGTCTCATTGAATGAAATCTCCCACTATATATTTTGTAAATTATAGGAGGATATTTCTATAAATAATTGTCTATATATTCCTATGAAAACACTGTAAATCTATTATTCCTTCCATTTTTTGGGAAAAAATAGATCATTGAAAATGGAAAAGACTTCTTTCTTGATAAAAAACTAGGTTACAAATGTCTAAAAGTAGAATTTTTACAATAATCATTATGAAAAATATCAAAACTAATATTCCTTACATGATATGTATTGATATAGTATATTTATAACATATACGAAATATAATGTGGGTATCTAAAATAAATATGGGAATCACATAATATAAGAATCAGAACTATATGACATTTCTTGAAATGAAAAATCCTTTTAATACATAGTAGTTGGGAAAATAAGAATACTAGTTATCATGGGGTTAAAAAGATCAAACTAAACTATTACAAAAATATTTCGAGGAAATAGTTTTGTTAAAACATGTTACAGGAAGTGGATTCAAAAATTACATAGACATGTTTTTTTACTACTTTTGATACATTATAGGAATCATTTTATCAAGGAATTATATGATGATAAAAATGTATTTATATTGTAATTAATATCAAACTATTGTAATTTCCATGATGTAATGGATGATAGATGATAAATTGTATATACATATTTTTTTAACATCATTATAGATTTTCATAGATATATGGATTTACCACTAAGAAAAAACATTCCCTGAATGTGGTAGGACATAAATATAATGAAATACCTCTGCATGAACATATTAATTATATTATACTACACAGTTAAGTTAATAGTAGGATATTGTTCTAGATAGAGTCTATTAGAGTTGGTTACCTTGAACCATATGACATTGTACACTTGATTATCAATTCTATAAAAAATTTAATATTAATAAATATTATATCCCCCTTTTATTTTTCATCTAAGTAACATCAATTTTATAATGACCATAGAAATTTTATCACACTGAAATTTCATTGTCATTCTCCTCTAAGATGAGATCCTTGATGTTTGATGATAATATTCTTGTTAGTATGTTCTATATATTGATGAAGACTATCTGAAATTAGATATATGATTAAAGTTATTATTTTATGTAGGATCATAAGACATTGAGATGTTATCTCACAACATCGCACATAGTAATATATGTGAGAGGAGGATATGAGAAATGATCTACATGTTAGATGTATCATATGTTGTTCTAATTTATTAATGTATGTTTTATTCCTTATAGTTAGATTATTATTAATGAATATTACAATTCACATAATTTTTTTATTGATGAATAACATGATTTTATATGCTCACAATTATATAGGATATGTTTGTTGTGTCATATTTTTTATGAATTAATTAATAAATATATAATTTATTTTTATATACCTGTTTAATATAGGTTGATATATCATGAACATTAATTGAAATAGAACTATATGATAATTCCAATTCCATGGTAGGATATTGATATATTATTTTCTGAGAATAAATGAAAAATTAAGCCATGTGTGGAGGTTAATGATAATTTATATGATGTTATTGTCATCAAATTTTTAATGAAATTATCAACATGTTACATAACATATTGATAGATTCCAATGTTTATCACTAGGATAATTATCATAATTCAACTTATAAAGTGGAATATAGGGTCACATAGTAATATTAATTGAACCCCTAGGTAAATTATATTTGAATATAATAAAGACAATATAGATTATTCTCTGCATGTGGTTAAATAGTTATTCTTCTTCAAAAGACCTCATTATTAAAATAAAAACATATATATATACATATATATATATTTGTGTGTGTGTTAGTTTAACATTAAATATATATTTATTCAAATAGTAATTTATAATTACATGAATATATTATGTTTATTTATATCTACTTTATTAACCAAGTAATAAGTATTAATTTTTTTTCTAAATGAATATATATATATATATTTTCAGAATTTTTGTCCGATGTTATATTTTTTATAATTACATTGAATAATGATGTATTATTAATTTAACTAATTAAATATTCATCATTAGTTCTTTAAAAATTTCTAGGGAGGGATTATGGGTAGAGTTAATGATTTATGAAAATCGATATATTTCATTAATTTAAATTAAATAATACATTTTTATTTATTTGGGAAATTGAGTTGAAATATTCAACACACATGGAGAATTCTAATATTGTTCAAAATGGGGTTTCAATGTATTATTTTATTATTCATTGGCCTTTGTGAAATATCAAATTATCTAAATTCACTGCATAAATATTATTATATCAATTTAGAGATAGAGAAAAAATATCCAGCTAATTGATTATCTATTTAATTCTCTCCCACAAAAGATAGAAGCCATAAATAACAATCTAAATAATAGATACATAAAATCCATCACCTCCTTCTCATGGTTAAGAGAACAATGTATATTATTCAAACTATCGAATTATTCATGTAGTGGTCAAAGAAAATTCATTTTAGTGATTTAAATCCAATACACTGGACTCTAGAGTTCCAAAGGGGACATTACAAGACATGTGGGGATTTTTTTTGGATAATTATTGATTTAATGAAAACATCAACCCATAATTGAAACAACTATATGACAATATATATCAAATAATTTAAATATGAAAATTACTTATCATCATGGACAATTCTTGTCCCTATATAAATTTGTCATAACTTATATGTAACATACTTGGTAATATTCAAATTAATAAAAATTTATTCTGTATTAATATTAATCATTAATCATTTATATAGTTATATTAATTTTTATAATATAAGTTATATTTAGTTAAAAGGAAAAAATAGTTATTTGTAACAAGATTTGTTATTCATTAGTTATATGATGATATTTAAAAAATTTAAAAAATTTATAATTATCATTTAATAAAAATAAAATCATTTTTTAATTCAGAACATCAGTATTATGATACTGTGAAATTATGGGACAGTTTTAAAAATATTTTTTTTTCAGTGAATACTAAGAAATACATATTGTATAAACAATATAATCTGTTTTAATTATATAAGGTAATTTTAACATCCAATTTCATCATAATATAACATTATATTTCATTTCTTATAAATATCAATTAAATATATGTGATTAATAATTATAAATATGACTCGTAAGAGTTCATTATTCATTTCATAAAATCTCATTTTATTAAAATATATATATTTCCTAAAATTTTTCATTTTTATGTAAAATTAATTAATTCCACTTCAAGAATTTCAATATTTTATAATAAAATAAATTTTGGGAGTTATGAGAGCCAAATTTTAAAAATTGAACCCTTTTATTTCTGGTAATTATGAATAGTAACCATTCTAAAAAATTTTCAAATTAGTATGGGTTAATTTGGTAATTAAGGTTTAAAATATAATGATAAGAACTAAAAATAAACTAAAAAATCATTTCATATTTTTTCCCATTTTTTGATCAACCACTCACATACATGATTATTTATCTTGGAAATATTGTTCTATTATTTCGGGAAAATAAATTCTATATTTATTTCTATGATGAAAATAAAAAAATTCACCCTCTCTTCTAGATTTGTCTTATATGTTCATATTAGGATAAATAAAATTTTTTAAATAATATTAATGTTAATTTTTATATTAGTTAAATTATATTGGGGTAATTTATATTATATTATTTGTGATGATATATTTACCATAAATACTTATATAACACTGGCATATTGTGTGTGCATGCAGTTGAAAAATCAATGAAATTATATTAAAAACTCTAAAACTATTTTTTAGTTAAACAATTCCAATAATCTCTTAAAAATATATAAAAATTTATCTTTTTTTGAAATTTACATATTATAATTCAATTTTTATCAGGATAACATTAATCTGAAATTAAATGTATAGAAATTATAATTAAATTAATGATAGTTAATTATCATCAATATTTTATTAAATGATTTGAATTTTTTTTAAACAATATATATATATATAATTTATAGGTATATGTTTTTCGTTGTTAATAATGATCCATTTTGTGTCAATTTTACTTTTATATTGTCACTATTGACCGCTATGGTGAAAAAACTGATATCATGATAATAACCCAACCAGTTTAAAAGGGTAAAACCGAAGTGAAAATGGTGAAAAAATAACCTAAAACCATCCAGGTTTTTTTCGTCTATATTATTGGAATTAATAATCATATTATTTTATAAATATATCAATTTGGTGCCACATCCCAATGAATGTTAATTTATATTAATTTAAGAAATTAATTAATTCTATGTGTGTCCCACAACTTACTTATAAAATATCACATATTCTCATATCTTTCTCAAACATTTTAATCAATATATTTAAAAATATTCGTACTAAAATAGCTTTAAATAATCCTCTTATAATTATTAATGTTCTAATCTATCAATTATACTAACCATAGACTTCTTGTGGCATAAAAAAAGTGTAATCCAGATTAATATGTATAGATTTTAAATATATGTTTTAGTTGTATTTCTTCTTCTATATCATTAAAAAAATTCTAACCAATTTCATAAAGTAAATCTAGTATATAACATATAATGAGATGTTATTATTTTCATTTAATAGCCTTAATAAATCTAATTTTACCATCAAGTGTAAAATGAAACCATCATTCTTTTATATAGTGAATTATCTTATTGCGAACTGATGTAATTCATTTTCAATCACAATCTATTATGTATTTTTATAATGATGTGTTTAATATATATATACATATATATAATATTCCTAATATTATTACCATTATTTCAAAATATTATATCATAGAAAATATAACTTTTCCATCATTTGAAATTTTATAACGATGTTCATGTGTATATTTGGATTACCACCTCCATAAAGCGATATGATTCATTATTCATTACTATATCACATGGTCGATGCATATAATGTATATAAATAGGTACTACTGTTTTTATCATATAGTGATAATTCAATAAGCATAGAATATTAAATACCATATTTCCTTTGTATTCATTGGGAAAATGAAATTTTTCTATGCATACATATGACCCGCCATCTCGATGCTTGTATCATAAATTTTATTTAGTTTCTATCATTCATTGTTAAAAATAAAAGTATACCCAATGTATTACAATTATATTTATGTATTTATTATTTCTCTATAGATGATGAATCAATTTCCACTTTTACCATGTGCAACATACTAAATATAATTTTAAACTATGAACTTAATAACCTCAAAACACACATCGTGGACGTAATCGATAATTTAATTTTACATGTCATTGAAAAAAATGAATTGCATGTGTTAATGATGATGTAATAAACCAATGAAAGATTTTATGATATTATATTAATTGATATATGTTTATTATAAAGTTGTTATAGGTTAAACATGGAATTTCTCTATTCTGTGTAAGGGATATTGCCTTAATTTTTCTCTATTATAGAATGCTTAAATGTTAGGATGGTAAATTAAATTAAATGGTGTATATAAATCCATTTTTACATTATATATTATGACTAATTGATAATTCATGTTATTTATATTATTAATGAAAATATATAATACAACATTATTTCACATGGATGTTACCAAATAGTAAGGGGATTCTTTACAAAATTTCAAATAATTGGGTTAAAAACTTCATCTTTGACTATATAATGTAATGATTTTGTTTTATATACACAAATTTATATTTATATTTTATTCAAAAAAATGTATTTATATTTGATACATAAAATTGAATAATTAATTAATTCTCAATTTAATAATATGATCCTTAGTTTAATAATCTTAAATGATTCTCTTTATGTGATATATGTTTTTATGATGCAAATATATTAATTTCTCAGGTTTATATAATTCAACATTTACATGTTATATCATTAATCACCTTATTTTTATTAAATTTAATGATTCATATGAATTTTTCATTCATTGGTATTATGTTTCTAATTCTACTAAATTAGAAAGGGGTTTATGTTTCAATCTCATTATTAATAGATATTATTTATACATGAAACTATATTGAGAAATTACATGATATTCATTTGAAAAAGTAAATTAGAATTTTCATAAAATCTAGATATTTCTTAAGTTTTTATGTTTATTTACATTTTCTCTCTTTGATACTCAATATTTTTATGAAAACATTTTATGAAATGATGATCTTAATTTTATTCTTTCTATCAGAATTTTTTTTATCAATATGTTTTTTTCGAATAAAACATAAATAGTTTTTATAATTATTCAGCAATGGTTGTTTTGTTAAAATTTACCCATATTTATATTTTTATAAAATTAATTAAAATTAATTTTCTTCTCAATTTGTAAATAGGGTACTTTTAACAATGGTGTCAAACAAAACATTGATATTGTCATTAAAACTTGATTATAATTTCACAATGTTAGGATCTATCAATTTTTTGGAGATTACATTGCATGTATCTAGGTTAATATTAATTCAAAAAAATCCAAATATTATAGGTATTTTTAGTTATTAGTAGTTATTTTCAATGTGGAAAGGGTAATATCAGGAAGAACAATTTTAATTATATGTTTATTTTACTTGTATTCATCAATGATTAGAACACATGATCTTACTTATGCTCTATGTTATCAATTTTTTAATGCTTCAATTTTTATTATTTTTTGTATTTATTATGATTTTATCAAATATATTATCATTGAACCCATTTCTTTTCTATGGGTAAATCATGCTATGAAATAATAAATGTTGTTTTATATTTAAGAATTAAATCACTCATGTTCTATGATTGGGTTCTGGTTCTTATAAATTTATTATAAAGACATATGATCTTAAAATGGCTCATGATGATATGTGTGCATGATATATATCAAAAATTAATTTGGTAATGATTATATATTTCAATGAATATAGGTAATATATAAGCGTAAACTGAGATAATTGGTTAACAGGATCATCCTAAAAGATTATGTTTATATACAATTTATTGTTATCCAATCTATATGTTTTCTTATAAGTGTGTATGAAGATAATATTCCAAGATACCTATATGTTTTATCCAAGAATTATATGAGTTTTCAATGGTTCTTTTGATATTTATTTATGTAACCTGGCACATGATTGTTGATTTTTATCACTCTTTCTTTGGAAAAGTGTTATTGAGTGTTGTATGTTTTAGGATCCAGGTTTTGATGGCTTTTAATTGTCTTATGATATGATCATGAACATTAGTAATTTAATCATACCATTATGGTCAACATATTCTCAATGATGAAATTCATTTGTTAATTCCCACGATTTCCCTTAATATGAATTCTAGACAACCCTTCTTCAATTTTCCATGGTCCCACCTTAGGATGAATAGTTTTATGTATTTTATGAAAAATGTGGTTATAATATGTAATTAATATATTGGGATATGAGGTAGATTTTTATGGACTATTTATTTATGTATATATATTTTCAAGTAACATGTTTTCCTAATGATCAATAACACTACACCTAAATTTTCCTAGGATTTTTAAGTGATCAAATATTTATGTTAAAGGTTGTTTTTATTTTTCTAGATAAAATTTTGACACATTTATTAGAAATATATCCATATATGTAATGATTAAGACTATAACACCATAAATAATAGTGTGGGTTTGTTGATGTTGAATTTTGTAAGAGTGGATATGATTAGATAAAATTATAGTGTATAATGTTTTCTTATGAGGATTACATAATAGTTATAGATTCCATTATGGGTTGATATATATATGGATAATGATATGATCCAATTTGTACCCACAGTTTTTATGTTTCATGTGATGGGATTTTGAGCTGACTTTTTTCACATTGAAGGATGTATTGTTTTGGTTTAAGTATATGATACCCTTCTGTTTATCACGAATGATAATTTAGGATGAATAATATTATATTTTTTCAAAAGAAATTTTAAAGGTATGAGATTATATTTGGGGTTAGTTATTTATTTTGTATTGATGTTATTGAGTTTTTTTGGGATATATATTAATTTATTTATTTAATGATATATTGTTAATTTTTAGAAATTAATGTATAATTTATTATTATGAGTTTTTTTATTTGATTTTTAGAATATTTTGTGTCAACACTTATTTATTAATAATAAGATGTATATATTTTTTACCATTTATATATATAAAGGTCAACAAGAAGTTTGTTGTTGGGATTTATGAATTTAATATTCAAATAAATCGTTTTGAGTAAAATATGAGATAGTGGTGAACATGTTTGGAATATGAAGCCAAATAATGAAATATAGTTTATGGATTTGATGAAAATCAAGGAGGTATATTTCTATATGTCTATATTTTATTTGAAAAATGAATTCCATGATAGTAATAAAATCATCATCTAATAAAAATATAGTTCTTTTTCCTTTATTTTTTTAGTAATTGATGTAATTATCCATATTTCATTGGTTTATTGTTTTACGATTATCGACTTTATATTGTTCATTCTCATTAATCTTGCCAATTTTCTATAGATCTATCTATCATTATTTGGAAATTATTTCTTCCCTTCATATCTATATTTTCATTTCCCACTAATATTCTCCAATTTGAAAACATAATTATATCTCATTCAAGATATACATCATATTTCTATTTACCAATATTCACATTGATTGTCAATTATTTATTTTTTAAATTTCGGTTTTAAGGTAATTTATTTTAAAATATGAAAATGGTTTTCCATTAATCTCTATATGTTTATTCTTCAATGGATTATAATAGATTTGGTGAAAACTTTGAACCCTTTCTACTATGATCATTGCAAATTATGATGATGAAATTTTAAAAAAGGGGTGAATAATATAACAACATAGATACTATTAATATTAAATAAATTTAATCGCTTCTTAATATTCATGGATAGGATAAATTTTAATTTATATTCAATATGAACAATTAATAAATTTTTTGTTTAAAAGGAAAAAACTTATTTCTAACAAAATTGAGTATGCATCCATTATATAGTTTTATTTCAAAAAAAAATATATGGTTTAGTGTTTCATTTTGAAAAATAGGATATCAGTTTTTAATTTATCATATCAACATTATATCATGGTGAAAGTTTAGTATTTTTATGAGAAGATTTATTTTTCAATAAACTGGGAAAAATAACAAATTATTAACAATATCATTTAATTTCAATAAATAAAGTGATTTATATTTCCTATATTATATTAATATTTAATAATTTTTATTTAATTATAAATATAATTATTACTGAAATATGATTCTTAATTTACCCCCTTTTAGAATAAGTTCATTTTTAGATTTGAAATTATTGTCTAAATACCATTATTTCATTGGGTTTTTATCTAAAATAAATTGATTCCAATTATAAAATTCCCAAATTAAAAATAAATACCATACATGAAATTAGGAGTTTCGTATTTATTTAAATTGGTCCCTTTAATTTTTTTTGTTTTTGAATTGAAACTCGGGTACATATTTATCACTCTGTATAGGATAAATCAACAAATTAATGAGAAAAAAATCAGATAAGGTTTAGAAAAATTAAAAATTCCCATTAATATCTTTGATGAGTGGGGATCCACCATCCTCATCGAATATTTTATTTTTTTATAATTATATTCTATTTTTCATTGTAAATTCCTAAAAATATTTTTTGTAATGAAAATTAAAAAATGTCATTCTATTGATTTTAAATTTAAAATATATATTATAAAAAGGATAAAAATAAAATAGTTACATATCATAAAGGATATATTTCATGTAGGTAAATTAATTTTATTATGGAAAATTATTTATAATTATATTTTATGGAAAATATTCCATAAATGCTTATGTAATGACGGTGTTGTGCTTGTGCATGATAGAGAATATTCAAGGAAAATATATTTAAAAATATAAAAATAAAATTTTCATAGGTATTTTTTAGACACTATTAAAATTATTCATACATATATATTACATATAAGGTATTTTTTAAAAGTTTATAGATCAATTCCATCTTTATCTTGGTTAATTTAATGTAAACCAATAATTACTTCCAAATATGAAATTTCTGCTAAATTATAATATTCAATGTTTTATTAAAATATTTTAAATTATTAAAAAAATAATTCAGCAAATTTAATTTGATACAACTTAAAATTTCAACTTTATGAATTTATGGGTCACATATTCTTTTATATTAACATTATTAACCCCTTAAGACAAAAAATCATTAATTTCGGGGTAATAATCAAAAGAATTTTGGGTTAAAACAAAGAGGTAAGGGGGGAATAACATTATGACCATTCCCAAATTCCAATAGTTAATATTTTCCTACTAATATTCATCCTATATTTCATATATATTAATTTGGTGAAATATTTCTATGAATATTAATTTATATTAACTTAACACTTAATGTTATTCAAAGAGTCCTTCTACCTTTACTTCTAATACGGTAACCATCTATACACTCTTCCTAATGCATCTTGAAAACTATACATATCTCAATAACATCTCATTTACCTTCCAAAAATACCTATACATGATTTAGTGGACTAATGTTTATAAAAATACAATTTTTATAGAGAATAATTTTATGTGAAACAGATGTTTTATGAAGATTAAGTATTATTTTAAGAGATTGTTTTATTTTTATTTCTTCTTCTACCTCCATAAAAAATATTTTGAAATTTGTGATTTAATAAAACAATTATCTCTCATATAACAATGTGCTGTTATTATTATTGATTAACCTTGTCCAATCTCATAATTTAATCAAATGGAAAACTAATCCATCATTTACCTATATGGTGGAATATCACCTCAAGAATTGACATAAATAATTATCCATAATATCCTTTATTAGATGGTTCTAATAATGGTTTTAATTTTGTATATGATATTAATGAAACCTTTTTCACTCTTGAAATATAAATTTTAATCTATTTTTTAACTTTCCCTCTATTATAAAAATGAACATTTTCATTTTTACTTGTGTGGATTACCACCTCCAGGAATCAATGTGATTAGTTTTTAATCAATACATTACATTGAAAATATTTAAAAACTCTTTAAATAGATAATATGATATTTATGATATAATAAAAATTATATATTGACAAAATATTTCTTACCTTCTTTCAATCATGTACAATGGAAAGTGGTAGATTCCCTCAGGCATATTTAAGCCTTGCCATCTCCATGATTGTAAGATAAATATTTTTTCATGATAATCATTCATGGATGGTAATAAATTAATGATTATTTTATAAATTAAATAAATATGTCATGATTATTATTCTGTATGTGATTTAACAAACACTTATCTATCCACGATAACAATATTGATGACATTTTTCAATTATTAACAAAACATCCTCTGGGAAGATAATGTGAACTTAACTGATTTTTTAATTAAATATGTTATTGAAATTTATTTTAAAAATGTTTTAATGATAATGTAATAATCATTTAAAATGTATATAAACAAGTAAATAATTTATGTCCTCCTATTAAATATGATTTAAAGGACATCCATATAATGTTTGTACTTGAGGTGTGGGATTTCTTCTCAGTTTCTGTAAATGGAATCGTATTATAATGATATGAATTTAATTTCCATTATAAATTGTGTATAATACCCAATTTAAAATTTAAATGATGAATAATTCATACTTGAATATGATTTATTTTTCAATCTAAATAATTTTATCCATGGGTATTTGAAATGAATGTTACAATGTTGTAAGTGTTATCTTAACTAAATTTCCATTTATAGGTTTATATCACTTATTCATTAATTATATTATGTAAATATTTAGTTTTATGTGATACAAAAACATATTTTTGGTGGATTTAATTTTTTTTACACAATACCTCTATTAATTAATTTTCAATTCAATTATATGGTATTTATAAGGGATATTCTTCTCAAATTCTATATCTTTTAGACAGACTATTATATTATGAAGATATATTTTTCTATGAGGTGTAAATACATCCCCATTGACATGAAATTTGATAACTATTACTATGTTAATTATATTAAAATTTTAGTTTGATGTTTATATTTTATATGTCTTATTTCCAAATTATTAGGTGCTTTATGTTTCAATCATATTTTTAATAGAAATAGTTTATGCTTGGATTTTCATTGGGATATTATATAATACCTATTTGATAAACTCATTTAATTTTTTCATCTCATCTATATGTTTTCATAAATTTCATCTTTATATAAAAAATTTCCCTCTATGGTAATCAATGACGATAATAAATTTTTTAATGACATTCCACTTTTTTATCCTCTTTATATTAGAGTATATTTTCCATCCATATCCATGATTTGAAAAAAAAAATCATGAATGTTTTTTATGGGTTTTTATTAAATTTTAAAATCTATCACACCCATATATTAATATTCACATTAATAATTAATAAAACACTTCCATGAATTTTTTGAACAATATATTTTAACCAAATGTGTAAAACATAATCCTTTTTACAATTAGATCTTGAGCAGAATTTCACGACAATATTATAACTAAATTCTTTGTATCATACATTAAAATATTATATATTATGTTTTAATGAAAAATATTTTCATATCATTATGTTTTTTTATATTTTATTTTCAATGATCAAAGGTTTTATTCAAAAAGAATTTTTTTTAAATTATATTATTATTGTATTTGTATTATTTGACAATAAAATGATAGGTCTTACTTCTTCTCTATTAGGTAAATGTTGTAAGGATAAAATCTTTATTTTAATTTTGATGGATATTTATTTTTCAAAATATTAATTAATGGAAAAATTTAATTTTTATATGTAAATCTAGTTATGAATAAAAAATGGATATTGTGATTTTGAACAATAAAATCATTCGAGAGTTATGATTTTATTATAATTATAGGATATTGATTATGTTGTCTATTGATCCCAAAATAGCTAATGATGATGGGTGATACATTTATAACACTAAAATTCATTGGGTAATGATGATGGAGTTCACTGAATATATGTTAAACTTAATAGTTGATTATGTTAATAGGGTAGAAGGATACTACTAACAGATTATTGTTAGTTACCAACTAAGGTTATTCCTTATATAAGGGTTATTTTAAGGGTTCTATAAATATAATGTTCATAGAAACCATTATAAGTTATAAATACATATTATGAGCTCTTAATGGATCCATCGATTAGGATTGACATCACATGGTTCAGTAATAATGATTTTCATTAATCATTACATTGAAAAAGAATTATTCCACGTCACATGTTTTATGGTCAATGATTAGATGTGTATTTATTATATTATTATATTTTCAAGCTCTTTTATTATTTAATCACACCATTATTTTCAAATTATTCTCACTAATGACATATAATTTTTAATTTATATCATTACACTTTCTATGATTCTATGGTCACCCTTATTTCTTTTATATTTCCCTACGGTATGAAAGTCGGTTTTTAAAATTCTATTCTTAAAAAAGTCACTAGATGTGATTAAATTAGTGTATGATGATGTATAAGTTTTTTAAAATTATTTTTAATTATTACTTTTATCATGTAAAATATTTCCCTTTTAATTTAAAACACTAAAAAGAAGAGGGCATAGGGTCTTAAATTGATATAATATTTATAATTTATGGTTTATTATTTAGAAGGATTAAATTGGGTCATGTAAATTGATATCAAAGCCATATATTTTTATAACATATTTTTTACACTAGAGAAAATGGTGATGGTATGTGTATATTTTATTTTATTTTAAAAATTTACCAATATGAATCTTGTGAGGTATTTTTAATCTAGTGACGTCTCGGCCTGAGTGACACACACTAGTGCACCGAGCTGGTTTTCCATGCGACCTCAGGCATGCCTCCCCTATTGCTAATGGATGCCAACTAGTAGTGATATTATAATATATATATCATAGGTAGACTATACCATATTTTCTAGAGTAATAAAACATTAAAATTAATTGGAAAATAGTGAAATGAAATAAAACCTTAAGCATGATAAAATTAGTATTAAATAATTACCAAATTGGGAAATAAAATAACCAAATATAATTTAGTTGATGTTTAATTTCATGTACGTGTTTATTTTCAAATTAAAAACTGAAAATAAATACTCTAACAACTTTATGTGGGTCTCGAATAAAATTTCAATTCCCTCATCCATTCTCTATCCAAACGATTCCATCTAACATAGGGAATTTTCCCTTATCAATTAGGAAATATGTGTAGTCTAATCAGGTTCCGAGAAAGTAGCCTAAGTAGGCTGTGAGTAAAACTCAGTTGTCCACCACCAATGACGTCTAAAACATTATCAATTCAATAACATTGTATTAAATTACACCAAAAATAAATTTAAACGCATATGTAAGAATTTATCACATTTTAAATCATTATTTTATAAACTAGATAAACACCTCAGGTTTTTGTGGACACCCAAACTATCAATGCTGGCGTTATAATGTGACATAGTCTTAACTATATCCCATAACCATTTTTAGAAAATATCAATTAATTTAAATTCATTTTAAATCCATTTGGACCCACATACCAATGTCGACATTTTGGGCCTAGATTTCCATTACAAGGAACCTATGGGTATTTGAATTAGATGTCTTGAACCCCAAAACATTTATTAATCATTCACACTAGTGGTATTTTCAAGTCGAACCCTCTATCCAAAACTCATATATTAATTTTTCATTTTATTATTTTTATGTAGATATACATGCCCCACGCACATTTATCAATTTATCGTTATGGTCTCTTTAAGTATAATTCCAGGTCCCACACATTTTTATAAATTAATCACATAATTCACATATATAAAAATCAATCATCATTAATCCTTTTTCCAACATATCACATCTTGGTAATGTCAAAATTTATCACAGTAATTCATTTTTCTATACTTTAATTAAATATATTTTTTTTGAAATTCACTATTAACCCATTTTTTCAATATTCAATTTTTATAACCCATTAACCCAATAATATAATGTCAACAATCTAATAATCCAATTATTAACTAATTCATATCACATTAATTGACCAATTTCAAAATCCCCAATTCCCATCAATTTCACTATCAAAAGAACTCATTAATTAATCTAATTCCCCTAATTTTATAGTCACAAAATTACATTAATTAATTGACCAATTGATCAATCCAATTCCCATGTTTGTATTAATTAATTATTATTTTTATTTTATCAATTTATTATTCAATTTAAAAATGAAAATTTCAATATAACAACTCATATACACAACTGGAATGAACAGAATGAAAATTGAATTTAAGCCACCTACATCAAAATTAAGGATACACGCTCACCAAAGAAAATCCCAAATTGATGAGGAACATCCATGATTAGTATAATGAATGAGATATTTATCTGGAACCTAGATCTTATATCATACGGATTAGATATACCAACCGATATCTAGATCAGAAAAACATAGTAAACATCCCATTAAAGTACATAAGAATGTTATTGGAGAGCATGAAACAGAATAAGGAATATAATATCTTACTAGGAGATGTGGATACCTTAAATTCGGGCTTCAAATCACTATGAAAAAAGGTTATAAGGCCATAGAATCTTTCTGATAACCTCCAGACATGATAGAAAATTATTAGGTCTAAGTTAAAGTTGATTTTGGGTGAATTTTGTGGGGTTCATTTTTCTTAATATAATTTTTTAGTGTATAAAATCATGCGCACATAGTTTCCTACTCTGGGAATTGGGTTTACCATAACTTTTCTACCTAATCATTATCCTCTCCTAGGGGTGTTAAATTTTTACTCCTAAGAAAGTGCATGGTTTGGAAAATATTTTGCTAGGCATGTGAATCTCATCTTCTGAGCTTTATATGGTTAGCTAGGAAGGGCTCAAGGTTTGGTCGAACCATGTGGCAACCATCGAATGAAATTTTTTCCAAAAAAAAATCCAATTTCACCAGAATTAACCAATTATAAAGACAAAAAATAACCAAAACAAATAATTTGTACCTAGTAAAAAGCTCACTAGATCTTTAAAAAATGTTAGGCCCTCTCAATCTCCCCACCATATAAAAACTTGTCCTTGAGTTTTACATATAATATCTTCTATGATTCTTAGAAAAAAAATATTTGGCCAATATTTCCACATATCTACATTAATTTCCAAAGTTTAATCTTGTAGACAACCATATTCAACAATAAATGAACTAACAACAGGGTATTTCTCTACAACACTTTCTCACTTTGATCCAATATACATATCTGATGATCCTAAAGGATACATCATTCTCAAGATCTACATCATACACATTGATCAAATGAGATGAGTCTGTGTGATACCACTAAAGTTGTGACACGTGAAACAAATCATGTGTAACATTGTACCCCAATTGATGAGCCACTAGGTATGCCACCAGCTCCGTTCTCTCCAGAACCTCAAACAGTCAAATAAAACTATGCATTAGTTCTCTCTTTCTCAGAATATGATGATGACCAATCTCAGAGAAACCAAAAGGAACCCATGATCACCCAATGTAAACTCAAGGGTTTATCAATATTTATCATCATACGACTTATATTTACTTTGAGTTATATCCATACACATCTAAATAAGCTACACCTACTCTCATGTCACCTGTATGATACTTGGTACGAAAAACTCTCACTCTCCTACTTCTATAAAACATTTAGGTGATCTTCCTAGAAGACCATAAAAATCCTCACATGGCTCTATATGAATAGTATCATGATAAAGAAATTTATTGTTAAACACAATGAGTGTTAAGTGATTCTCCAAAGACCCGCTAATTTCAAGAACATACACTCATACATATCTTCACATACATGTATAGTTTGTTCTTGCTTCCCACATATATTTTGGTGTAAATAAATAATAAGTAAAACATTTCTTTCAATAATATTCTAAAATATATACCAATAGAATTATGTAAATCATGTGTCACAGTCTAAAACAATACTCTCTATCACCATGTACAAATAAAATATATCCTGAACGTATATGTTTCCCAACATATCCACTGAGAAAGTCTCCTGTATAGGCACGAGATTTTGTAAATTCTTTATTTGATCGAGTAACTAAAAAATAGAATCATTCTTTATAGGCCTTCTCATGATACACACCACAAATATCATATTTACATCTTCCCACTTCCATTCTGAAATGGGAAATGGATATAGAAAACCACTAGGTTATTAAAACTTGATATCCACATGTTTATTGGAGTATAATTGATCAATTAACTTCTTTATCTCACTATTCATTCATGTGAACCAAAACTATTGGCATAGTTCATGGTAGATATTGGTCACACCTGGAAGCACCATCCACATTAATGCATGAAACTAAAATATAATCTTCTCATGCATGCTTATAAGATCAAAAAAATTACTAATGTAGATGATCACATCCACATATATGGTGGTATCTAAAGGTAACACCCCACATTCATAAATTTACCTAATGTACAAACATATTGTGCCCTCATTATTCCTATCTATAAACTATATCAAAACTGATAAATCCATTAAAACTTATATGAGATTCATCAGCACTTGGCCCCGCTAAACCACAACATGCATCTAATCTAATAAATTTATCATCCTCCACTTAGTAATGGACATTCGAACAACCTGATTATGATTATTCCTTCTTAATTCATCAACAACACTAATTCCCTCCACGAGAATATATTCTAGATCAATGTCAAATGAATGTATTTACTCAACCCACCTCTAATGTCATAGATTCATATGTCACTTTGAAATGATATACATTAATATCTTTTGATTATAATACATTGTAAACATTCAACGATATTGATAATTCCACCAACACATCAAGGTATAAACAACATCTTCCAACTCAAGGACATGAATATGATATTTATAATCATGTGGTCAATACATCCTAGACCCATATACCAAAAATTGATCTCACTACATCAACACAGCTCCAATCCCTATCCTGGAAGAATCAAAAATCAGATTAATCCTCACATTAATCGGAAAGGACCAAAATTGGTTCTAATTTCAATTTCTTATTAAACTCAGGGAAGGCACTCTCAAATACATCCTTTCATTCTATCATTACCACATTCATGGTCAAGCCTGCAATAGATTCTTACAAAGTTGAAAATTCATGGTTGAACCTTTGATAATATTTACCAAACCCCGGAAATCTAGATATATCGAAATCATTCATGGGATTCTCACATGAAACCATTACATGTTCATTCTCTGGGTCAACTTACATAGCTCCTCTGAGATGACATGAACTATGTAATTTACCTGATCAATCGAATGTTGATACTTAGATAACAGGGAGTATATATTATTTTATCTTAGTGTTCTTAGAATGATGTCGATATGTTGGGAATGATCATCATGAGAATTAGAGTATAAAAAGATTTCATTAATAAATACAAAAAAACTGATCCAGACATGGATGTAATATTCTATTCATCAGAGCCATAAAAACTATAGGTGTGTTCATCAACCCAAAAAACATTAAAAATAAATCATATAGTCCATACCTATTTCTAAAATAAGTTCTTGGTATATTACAGTTTTGAAATCTCAACTAATGATACCCTAATATCACATCAATCTTGGAGAAAACACATGCTCTACTCCGCTTGACAAACGGTTCATCAATACATGGAATATGATACTGGTTCTTCACTTTCATCTGATTCAACTTCTGGTAATCAATACAGAACCACATTTTCCAACTATAATTCATAGAAATCACAACTAGAGAACCCCAAGGTGATGTAATTGGACAAATAAAACCCTTATCAATCAACTATTCTAATTGATTCTTGAGCTCCAAGTTCTCTATGTTTTACATTCAATAAGGTGGAATAGAAACTGGCTCAGCCATCGAAATGGGCTCAATTGTAGACTTCACATCTCTATTAGGTGGAAGCACTGAGAATTCATCTAGTAACGCATCCTAGACAATTTCCACTATAAGTAAATAATAATCATTCTTTACACCTATATTATCCAGCAAACGATTAGAAAATTGACTAGCGAGCTACCCAAGTTGCTGAAGAAATGGACCTACATGGCCTACCATGATATCCCTTTAACTTTGGTGAAATATAATTTTCCTCCTTATGATACATAAATTTTACTCTCCTAATGTAACAATCAGTTTGGGATCGGTATGATTCCAACCAGTCCATACCCATAAATTGGATGAAGAATTTAATATTAAAGATGTAATGATCCCTACATAATTGATACTCCCTAACCCCAAGAGAAAATTATTTTCATAGATAGATGTATCTATATCTTACTCACATAGGTTTATCTATGGATATCACCACTCTCTTACACTCTACCTAAAGGATTATACTATTCACTATTAGGGAGGATAAAAAATAATTAAGTGAACCAATATGAAATAAGGCACTATAATGTGTCGAATCTACTACAATATTAACTCTAAGTGTGGAAAACCCATCCATGGCATCCAACAAAGTATATTGAACGACATGAAACTATCGTGTCCCTATTCTAGGTGATGATTCCTTGGTCCCATGAGCTTTTCCAAACCTACGATATAGGTTCTATTTCCCAGAATCACCACATAAACTACCTATACATCCACAGACGATTGAACTCTATCCTCCTAAGCATTACGGTGTAGAATACCCCCTTCTCACACTCTAATTCTGCCTAGATGCTTCATCACTAAAAATATATCATGGTTTCCTATAGAACTTTTGTAGATGTCTCATCTTGTAGAAGGATCAACGATCTACCATTTTTTAAGGGGACTACTTATAAATTTTCTCAACTATCCTCACTAATGAAAAATCACTCATGTAAGATGATATTTAACTTATCCTTCCCCCTAGTAACTCTACTTTAAACTACTCTAGTAGATATTCTCATAACATCAATTCTTTATCTCAAAAGCATACATCATAACTATTTAGGTGAAATAATATATACTCCACCAAAATACTCTTTCACGTTATCCTCATAATTGAGAGACTTATTTTATACTTACGAAAACAGCTTCAGTCTGAAGATATTCACATGGGTGTTAATTACAAAGTTTTTACAATCATGAAATTCCCTTTCTTCCAAGGGCGCATATCCTACTAATGTTGAGGGAATGTACTGAAAATACTTTATGAAACTATAATAGTTTATAATAAATTTAATACCCTTATGAAAAACTCATAAAATCAGTTTCTCTCTACCACATAAGAGTATCTGGGTAAAATTTATCCAAGAAGATATACTAAAAGTCCTTCCATTCCATGTTATCCATATCTATATACTGAATCTAATTGTCCCACAAAAGAATCACCTGACCATGTAACATATAGGTTTCTAGTTTGAATCTCTTCTCTTCATGGGTCTCCAAGTGGTCATGTATATTTTGGCTAGACTCAATCAAGGACTGAGAATCCTCGGGTTCACGCCCCTCGGTAAAAGTCAGAAGGTGCTGCAATTGGAACTCCTATGACAAATTAGTCATTATCTTCACAAATCAACCTAGGTATATTTCAATAAACTATATAAAATGAAAAATGTTCACCTGATCGTCTATATGAATTCCTCACCCATCGCAATAACTCCTCAGGTTCCACTGCAGGTGGATCATCTCCTTTTATAAACTTTTGTAATCCTCTCAACAAGTATCGTTATGGGAGAATATCTCTATAATTCCAAAAATATGTACTATACAAAATAATAAGAATTTATCAAGACTATGGGGATTAACATAAATCTATAATATGTCGAATCCAAAAACCCCTCCACACAGTCAATTCTAAGGCCTTATCAATACCCTTAACTATCCTAAATCATTTTCATGGTTCTCAAAGGGAAATAAATTTTCATTATTCAAGATGCAGTAGACGCCCATTTACTCATATCATCCATAATTTTAAAAACTTCATGATTATATTAGGAACCATGTTTTGTTCAATGAAACATGTAAGGAAAAACATTTCAATTTCAATAACTTACACAAAACCTCTTTTTCTATGTGATCCTAAAATAGTGCACGTCACAGTAATTCATGAGGGTGAATCAAAATGCATGAATAATAAACTCTCATTCTATACCAATCCCTGAGTGAAATATCGGAAAATATAATAACAATATCACATCAGACAAAAAATTTGTCACCCAATGTGAAATAACATCCAAAAATAATACAAATTAATAATAACAGTAGTCCCACCATGGGTATATGGGTTCTTCCTTGTACATGGGATAACAACTCTAATTCCTGTGTTCATGTAAAAAGATAAAATCCTCCTTTTTTCCATTTTACCTTCCAAAAATATTAAGATAAAATAATATAAAATAAATCCAAGACCTCATACAAATTTTGACATCCCATCCTGAGTGCCACACATCGATGCCCCGATCTTGTTGGACACATGTCACTGGCATTCATCCTCATACATAATAAGATTTTGTCTAGTATTGAGGGTCAAATATCAATCATGTGGATACTATTCCTTCTTTATCACAATAATACAAGAGCTAAAATAATTTAACAATCGTGAAATGACATAAAAACCATAACCTGTATAATACTAGTATCACATAATGTCAAAAAAGGGAAATAAAATAACCAAAACTAAATCAATAGATGTGTCATTCCATGTACATTCATAGTTTGAATTTAATTCCCCAAAAAAGACACTAACAACTCAAAGGGGGGCCCAATACTGTGTATGGTTCCCTTATCCATGCTCTATTCTAACTCATCCATCTAATGAAGGGCCTTTTCACTTATCATGTCCTATAATCTTGTAGTTCATTAGAGTGCCGATTAGGCATCCCAAGTAGGCTTTGAGTACAACACTTTTGGCCACCCCTAAAAGATCCTAGAAAAATATCCACTCAAAAATAGTTTATGTAGTTGTATAAAAAATAATGTACAATTAATTAGTAAACAATTATTACATTTTCAATTATTGTTAAATTAAACACATTATCCAATGGGTTCTCCTAGATATCCAAAGTATCAACACATTCATTAGACAGTGCCATATTATTAACCAAACCACAAAACCATTCCCATAAAATATCATTTCATTTCAACTAATTTTATAGGTATTTGGAATAATGGACCAATTCCTACATTTTGGGACAATATATTCATGCCTAGTACAAATATTTTTATATGATGTAGCAGTCTGTGGCTGAAAAATGATTTGTCAATAAATCCCCAATGTGGGCTTATTATTTTTTGGTATGTGTTCAACACTCATATTTAAATTTATGACTTTGGGATTTTGAAGAAGTAGTACATGTCCCACAAATGTTTATAAATTTAACACTATGGTATTTTGATGTAGCATTATATGTCCCACACATGTTTATAAACTAAGTAAACTATTCATAAATATTAATTAAAATTGATTATTCAATAATAACCCTTTTACCAACATTTCACATCATGGTACCATCACAGTTTATCAAAACTGTTCATGGTTCCATATTTTAATTACACGAAATTACAAGAGAAATTCCCCATTAAAAAACATTTCAATATTCAATTCATATAACCCATTACTCTTTTATGGTCATGTAAAAAATATCATTATCTCATTGTCAATTAATTAATATGACATTAAATTACCAAATTTAAAATCTCCAGTTCTTATAAATTATATAATAAAAATATTTTATTAATTAATTGACCAACTAATTAATCTAACTCCATAAATTGCAGAATCACAACATTCTTTAATTAATTCAAAAATTAATTAATCCAATTTATGTGTTATAATAAAATATTTCGTAAATTAATTTTTTTAGTTCATGACTCAATTTACAAACTAAATTTGAAATATAACAATGCATACAACAAATTTGAATTAATAATATGGGAATTGAATTCACACCACCTACCTCAAAATTTATGTTAAACACTTGCCAACTTAAAACCCTAGTTAAATAGGATCAAAAAGGTTCATGAAGTAGAAAGATATACAAATTTGAATCCTAGATCCATGATCGTACATATTATATATACCTAGGTAGAACTAGATCCACAAAACAAATGAAAATTTCCATTTCAATGATGAGAGAAATATGGGTGACAAGAAGAAAATCAATCAGGATTATAATATCTTTTTGGTATAGGTGAATATCATCAATCAATGTTTTTAATCCTCTCATACAGAGGTTGGAATGACATGTGATCCATTTAAGATCCCCCATAAATACAAAAATGCATTTATGTCAGTGTTAGGGTCTATTTATGGTGAATTATAGGGGTTGGTTATTTTTAATCTATTTTTTGGGGTTTAAAATCCCATTCAAATGGTTTTTATATTAGGTCATATGGTTTCCCCTAATCATGTTCCCTATTTGTGTGTCTGATCTATAAGAATAACATATTAACATCTAATAGTGAGCTTAGTTTGGAGAAGTGTGCACTAGCCATGTAAATACCCTCTTACTGGGATTACACAAGTTAGCTATCATAGGGGTATGGTTTGGGTTATCCATGTGCCAACAGTGTGCTGCCCCTTTTCGTTAAAAATTCACCAATTTCACCCAAACACAACCAAGATAAATCCGAACCAAAACTTTATCCGAACAAGTTAAGGTATAAACATTTAATGGTCTTGATATATCTTCGAAAATGGTCAGTTTCTTATATATCTTCTTTAAGGGGCATATCAATGGAAACAGATAAAAATAAATTTTTTGACATGGGCCCAAACCACATCTGAAATTCCCTATGACATTCTAATTTCTATGATTCATTTAAATGATAAAAATTCATAATAAAAGAGAAATTCTTGATCATCTACCTAATTTTATTTTTATTTGTGATATTAAGCATGGGCCATGATATTTTCCTATTTCATTTAAATGAATCGAGGATTGGTCAGACTATGGAAATTGAGAAATTAGTATTATATATTTATTTTTCTATGAATCATTAATATAAGAAGATAATTATTTATTAAAATTCTGACATTGTGTAGTGATGTAAATTTTTCTATTTGTTAAGTCTGAAGATTTACAATCAAATTTTCCTTTCCATAGTTGTGTAACTAACAAAAACATTATTAAAATCTATTTTTTTCTAAAAATATTTCTCCCAAATTTTTTAGTATGTTATTTGTGAAACAAAAAATATATATATACTTAAAATAGAAATGGTTCTAGTGTAAAATGAATATAAACATTTATTATTCTATATGATCCATCAAACTAACTGAGTGTCTGATGTAGAAGAGAGGCTTACATTCTAAAAAAATGTTGAACATGTTCTGTATATTTAAGAATAACCTATATCATAACAAATTGACTTAAAATATTATTGATACATTAAACTAAACATTGATTAATTTATTGGAATAAAATTATAGTATAGTTCACGATAATATAAAATGTATATAAAATGAGTCACTAGAATTCTTTCTATCAAATAGAATTATTCATAGAATTATAATGGAGATAAATAATATGATGTTGGAAAATATAGTAGAGTTCATGGATAATTTATAATATCATGATCTAGATCAATGTGAGAATTAAAAGTTAAATATGTCCAAGGTTGTTGAAAAAACTCAGATATATGAATGTTCCTTAATTTCCTATTAATAAGATGTCATTTATACTATTCGAGGATTATTAATTTATCAAATCAATACATCTATTTTTCTTCTCATCATAAACATATTTTTTCTTATGATGTGTAGTTCATCATGAGATTAATGTTAAATGGAATCCACAGGAGGATTGTAAATTTCATTGAAAATTTTTTGTTTTTTATTTATTATCTTTTATCAAGGTATTGATTGATCGATATTTAGGAAATAAATATTGGATAATATAATCCGTCTGAATTAGGGACCCCATGGATGTGAATAAATATACATTTATCATCATATCATAGGCTTTCAAGGCATAGAATGATAGAGTTGATAGTCATCTTTTAGATCAAGGTTATATATGGTTTTGGATGATAGATACATTCTATTCATCATATTGATATATTTTTGTTTTGCGGAATTATATACCTTTACAATTGTTATTGAAACTATATAAATATCTTTAATAGACTTGTAAATACCATAAATTGTAAGGTTAAAGATTAGAATTAACTTTTAGAAAACATTGGTGTAATTATTAATATTATAAGAATTTTTATTACTTGTATTTCAAGATTCATTTTCAACATTGGATTTTCATTAGAATGTTACATTATACATATAATTAGAAAACAAAATTTATCATATATTCTATAAGCACTAGTAATAACTATGTTATATAATTTCATTTTTGGCTCTTATCTATACACTATATTAATCAAATTAATTGTGAGTCTCATTTTTCAGACAAAGAGTTGTTTTGATTTGTATTAATTCAATAAAATTAACTACAATTCATCACCCCTTCCCACTTGTCGACATTTTAAACTCTTAAGATCCAATAATTGGTATCAGAGAAAAACATTTTTTTGTACTTAGTGAGTTATTACTTTTATTTCTATGTTAAGTTTTTTATGTTTTATTATAAACATCTTGTTTATAAATTTTATTAAATAGGATGGTTTTTTCGAAAAATAATTTCTATTAGATAATATATAAGTTTTGAATATCAATAAACTAGAAAATATGAATCCTAGTAGACCGAATATATTTTATAGGAATGATTATGAAAAATTGAGAGACATTATGAAGACTTTTTAATCAATACTAGTTTCACAAACATTATCATTTTAATTGGAGACAATAGGATTCCAAATAATGACATTACTCCTTTTACAAACAATGAAATACAAATTTGTTAAAAGAATTACAGAGTAAAGAATACTCTATGATGTTCTATGATAAGAAGTTTCTATATTAAAAGTTCTTCATGTAAGGAATATAATAGTATATTAAAGAAGTTATAGGTAACACATTTCGAATCATACAATTTTATTGAAACTATAATATTTCTGTTAAGAGTTGAAAATAAAATTTTCAATTCCAGGAATGGAGTATTTTCAAAAATGTTTCATCAAATATTCTTGTCTGAAGTTAGTAGTCAAAATTATCATGGTATGAATTATTAAAATGATGAAATTTTAGTTGATAAGCATATTGAGATTATTCCTAATGAATAGAAATCCAAAAGAACTTTTCTGGATGATAATAGAATGATTAAAAATCATACAATATATGATGTTATTAGTAATATTAATCAATATGAAGGTATCTTGAAAATGGATTGAGAGGATATAAAAAATAAAAGGGAAGTATTTAATTTTTTAACTACATCTATTGATCCTAGAATTGATCATTTTGATAAAAATCATAGGAAATAACTTACTAAGAAGAAATTTGTTATTATTTCTAAAAGTATTTCTTACAAAATAGTATTATTTGACAAATCATGCAAGAGGGCTGAAAAATATTATTGGAAGAATATAATTTCAATACAGATATAAGAAGTGTCACATAGCCAATGGTGATAAGATATATTCTTATGAGGTTATATGTATTGAGTGTAATAAAAAAACGAAGATAAGACAAGATTAGACTAAACTGAAATGGAAGGATATTAAATAATTATGTTATGATAGGAACTCTAAAAAATATTTAAACATTAGTGAATATGAGCCTAAATGTTACATTGGGATAAACTTTTTAGGGAATTCTCAACCAATATTTAGATAATTAATTGGTTAGGTTTGTTTTGGGGTGTTTTTTGTTAATTTTTTAAAATTTTTGAAGCCTCTTGGGATATTCATGGTTGGATAATAGTTTTCAAAAATGGTGCTGCCTAGCAGTGAGAACCATGAAAATCGAGGTAGTGAGGGTTTAAATGGTTGACACATGGTTTGAATACCCTTTCACCCACCTGGTATAAACTGTGAACCCCTTCAGAGGGGTGCATGGTTTTGGAACACAATTTGAAAAATTGTATTCACTTGAATAGATAACCATGTTTACATGAATTATAATTTTGAAAAAATATTTATCGATTTCATTATCCATATTATTCACCCCCTGATTGGCTCTAACTCGATATTGATGTCCTCCTAGGTCATTAGGGACCTCAAGGATCTTTTTTGGTTCCACTAAAACCTATCTAGGGTGGATCGAAGCTTGCTAAATGTCATGCGATCTCATCCATGTAATATTTCTTCTATTATTATTTTTCTCTCTATCTCTTCTTCAGTCCTCCATGGGGTTTATTTGAACATGTTATCATTGAATTAAGTAAATAATTTTGTTTTAGATCTTTAATATAGGTTTGATTCTAAAATATCTGTTATTGTCATTATTCATTAGAGGTACCAATTTTGGGTGTTGTGTTACATGATCTTGTGATCTACTGTAGGTGGTTCTGTTTATTTTTTCCATTTAATTTAACCTAGAATGTATTTATTTGAATTAAATTTAATTTAATTAGATTAAGAAAATTCCAATTCAATGCTAATTGGGATTTGAATTTATTTGGCTGCATATTTTGGAAAACCACCATTTCGGGAGAATTGGTTTTTGATTAAAAATTGATTGAATTTTGAAATTGAAAAGTGAACATGTTTTTTGTAATTTATTTGAGAAAATGGATTAGTTGTTTTTATAAAAACATGTATGATTTTATCATAGAAAAAAGAATAAATTGATTAAAAACCCATTTTAGTTTTTTAATGTGATATTTTTATCTATGAATGGGAAATGGTCTAATTACATTTCAATGTATTTTGAAATAAATTCCCATTATTGATTATTTTTTTATCACAAGAAGTCTTGGGTAATTGGTGAGTTATTTGGTACAACCGTTCTATTTTTTCATGAAAACTCTCTCTATAGATATTCTAACTAGGATGGAAATGATGAAAATGAGATAATGATCCATGAATCCTGCCTCCAGTAGGCCCCTAGTTTGCGAGTAGCATTGAGGGTGTACAGATCTCACAATATGGGAGGTGTTACCCTTTTATAAGAAAAGAAGATCATGAGATAGAATGTACCAAACAAAACCAACTCCATGACATATATATAAAAAAATGAAAAATCACCCCACATGAATGTGTATATAGAACTAATACAAATACAACAAATTGTTAAAAATAAAACTAAGCAGTGACATAATAGATATCATGTGGTAAGAGATAGTAATGCCTACCATGGTCCTTATAACTCTCCTGGAAACCTGAAAATATTTTTATATACATAAGTTGACCGTACATATATACTCATTAGGAAAAAAAATTCCCTTGAAAATATGAAATAATAATACTAATGTAACTGTGAGAAAACAACAATACAAAACAACACCTAATCATGTATACTAACAACTCTAACCTCACCAAGGCAAACTCACCACACTATTCGACACAAGTTATATAATATGATATAAATCACATCGATGATAGGGTACCATGTACCACTTTCCCACTAGTATGTCAGTCTCTCCCAATGTTATACGTCTTAGCACTCTATGATATTCCATATGAAATATCTAATCATACAAGGACACACATCATCCTCAAAACACATCCCACCTCCACACACCTAGGCCTCACAACAAATCACTACCACAGTTACTTGGAAGTCATAACACATCCACCCATAGTCACCAGGGCTATAGAACATGTCAAATATCTTCCTAGAAACACCTCGGAATGAACATCGCATCTCTTCTCAAAGAAATATAGGAAATCACATCACATCTCATACTAAAGACACCTTGGAAAGCATGTCTCGTCACAACTCTTTGTGAAGACACCATGGATACCACCTCAAAACCATAATCTTATACACTAAAAGAACTTCATCTGTCACAACCTATGAAATACCTACCTCCCCTAGAAGAGAGAGTTGAAATGAGTTGGTACCCAGTAATATGTACTCCTCACTTGATGCTTGGTAAGGATACAAACCCTCAGGTGATGGGGGTGTTTGACATAATGTTCTCAACTAGGGTGTGGTGCATATATAAATAATTAATAAAATACAAGTATATATATATATAATATCAAATAATCATGTTCAACATATGGGTTTAAAACAAATCATTAACCAACTAACAACATTCCACAAAACCACTTCTAACACTAAATGCACAACTCCACACAAAAATAACACATCCACTATTTGTTTTTTAGTCTTTAATTTCCACTTAAACATTCTCCAAATTTTATCATTTCATACCACACCAATAGAATGTATTAATTTTTCCATCAATGATATATCACACACCAACCTCTAAATATGGGGTGAAGATTTATTCATGTTACTAATGGAGAAAACTCTAGGTGAATTACCCAAACCCTTTGAAGCATTATTTATCATTTAGTTATTCCATCACTACTCGGGGAATTTAATACAAAGAACCATCATTCCACAATCATATTATCATATCACCCCCTCACTACCCCATAAGCATGACCAAAAAAACTAACAACCCCAAATGCCCTAACCACACCCTTCTATCCCACTAACACATAACCACATCACATAAAGATAGTTTTTATAGATTTTAAAAGGTTATTTTATCCCATTACACTTTAATTTAGTGATTTTGTCACATAATAAAAATCCTTGGTAAAGAAATTCATTATCCAATTATACAAGGTTATCCAAATCAATTTCAGGGGGATACCAAAAAATTATAACAAAAAATCACGTTAGGAATATCCAAAAAATACAAATCCACTATAGACAACAATTTTTAGTAGGGAAACAAGGGTAAATAATCACAATATCATAAACAATATCGAAGATGTAAAAAAATGCAGATCACACCCCATTCCCCCTTTCAATTCAATTAACCAATTCTATATATTTGACTTCTTCTTGAAAAAACCATAATACACAGATAAACCAAAGTAATACCCCTACTGCATGATGCACGAAAAAGAGTAATGAAGGGAATCCTACCTCAAGAATTATTTTCTCACTGCAAGGTGGTGATAAATTATTACAAACCATATTCATACAATGAGGAACCTCAAATAAACCTACACTGGTTACCATGTAACACCTCGACCCTAGTTACCTAGAGTCGGTGCATTGTTATATAAATTTGGAATGATCACAATAGATCATGACTTGAATGGAAAATTAGTTTAGTAGCCTTGAAAGTACTAGATCCATATATATGTTTTACATTACATAATGAAATAAAAACAACAACAACATTTTATCCCCCTTGAACACACTTATATCCCTTATCCTATCCCTGCAGGTCAATCATAAAATACTTCTTCACATATTGGGAAAAATAAAACATAGAAAGGGGTGAGATCATATTCTTAGTAAGGATAACAATATAACAGAAACATTAATAAATAAGCATAAAAATTTAATGAAATGTATAAGACTAAAACAAAATCATTTTTAAACATAAACTACAAAATAATATTGAAAATATAAATAAAAATAATTACATTTAATTATTCACATGGATATTCTACTAGTCTAATAATCACATGCAATGTCAATATCAAATTTCATAATGATGGAATGCATAATGTCGTACATCATAACCACATAGTCAAGGCCACATGATAAGACTACAAATAAGATTTTTTCACAGCCTTATTCCAAGACACTAGTTTGTCTCATGGGACCTACTGATTCCTAGAGGAGTTATAACAGGCTCCACCCGTCACTTACTAAGTCCAATTCATTCCTCATATGAAAAGATTGAAACATAACAAAAACGTTTGTATTAAAACTAGCATACGAAATGTTAATACTTTAACCATAAAACATGAATGGTATAGAAATAACACATCCACAGTAAAAAAAATATCCCAAACCTTCAATAAAATATGGAATATAGTATCATAATAAATCAACTTCAAACAAGCGTTAAATCCATCAAAAGATATTGACATAGATGAAATTAAAACAATTTGAGAGAAATATCTCTTTCTATTTTGAAACCATTTAAAAGTCACATAATTATAAATGAAAACATTTAATTTGAAAATATTTTTATAAGCTTGTATGGGATGTTTTGAAGGTGTTATAATTTTGGAAAATAGTTTCACCCGCAGTATAAGTTAAAAAATCATTCTTACCTTAATTTTTTGAAAAAGTCATAAAGTACATTGTTTCGAAAACAACAAAAAGATTCCATTCATAAAATTTATAAAAAATCAAAAAATGGTGTAAATGACTTTAACCCATAGTCTAGTAAATATTATTTTTTTTGAAATACATATTTAAGAAACACGAATGTGGATGATAAAGAGGTCCTAGTATATACTCATGTATAAACAATCTCGGATAGTAAAGAGAATGTGAAATTTAACCCTTAACTTGTAATTTTCCTTAGTCGAGGGTATATAAACCTAATTTATAATGGTGAAATAATTTTTATTAAATTATAAAAAAACTATAGATATAAATATTATATCATATATGATCTTCTAATATTTCATTGTTAATAATAGTTCTGTAGTATCATCGTTTCGGGAGTTAACTGATTCATTTTCCATTATATGTTTTGTTACGTAAGTATTTATTGTTATGGATATGATGTATTTGATTCATATCCAGATGGATATTATGTTCTTAAACATTATTTTTTAATCATAAAATGAAAATTAGTCTTGAATAGTTACGATGGTGAAGGACGTCTCATCGCGTCATGGAGGCAATAAGCCGTACGTGTGAACAAGAGAAAACATCATTCTTTTGATCGTAAAAACTTATATAATTGGATGTTATATCATATACACATAATCATTAACATGTTATATTTATTATTTAAATAAATTATATGCATTATTTTATCCATCCAAATATTGAAGTGTTGAGTAACAAACTACACCATGACATGTAGATGGTAATCCATACAGACGCATGTATGGTGACTTTATTATTCATATGATGGATAGAATAATGAATATGGTTTTACCATATTTATAATAACATAAAAATATTTAAAAGGTATTTGAGTTAATATTTTGGTATGGAAATATAAAAGAAATAGGAAGTCGAAGAAGAAAAGAACTTTGATTTGATCGAAAGGGATCCTTAGGTTGGCTTTCGGACCAATGTAAGGCCTATAAGTAAAATTTTGAGGAGTTTGGAAGATATTTGATCAGGGTTTGGCCAAGAAAAATGGCTTTGGATGTGTGAAATTAAGAGAAGTGGAAGTACCCTTTTATAAGAGAGGTGAAGGTCACTTTAGGAAAAGCTTTAAATATTATTTTATAATAAAATCATTTTCAGTTTCTAATTCTCTAAAAAGATTTATTTAGAAGGTATGGTGGGGATGGGTCCAAAACCTCTCAAATAATAGGTTTGGTACAGTTTTAGGTCACCATATTAACCTTATATTATAGTTTTAACTCTTAATTAAATAGTTTAACTTTTACCATGTCTTCTTGAATTATTCAAATAAATTGTTAATAAACATACTATAAAATTCCAAGGGAACCACAAGTGGTTCATTAATGATATATATATCATTATATAAGTCCTTTGTCCAAAACATATATTTTTATAAATTTTATATCATTTAATAATATAATATGTGTTTAAAAAACTCATTTATTGTAATTTCGACACTATTTAGTATTTGGTTTTTTTGAAAGTCACAACAACATGATTACTTCGAAATTGTTTTTTGAATCAACCCTAACATGTCGTATTAATATAGAAAATTAATGGAATGCATCAAAAGTATAATTTTACATTTATTTTGATATTTAAAATATCAATTATTTTAATCTTTCATTAATAATGTAATTACTGCATCATCATTGTGTCCTAAATAATTTTAATTATATAACATATAAAAATTATAAATAAAATACTATTATGTAGGAAATATTTTTATATTTCTAATTAATATTTATAGTCAAATTTATCTTATGTATAACCCTATATTAAAAATTGTTTAGTTATGAATATTTGAGTTGTACACTTTTAACTCTTCTTTAAATTAAATAATAATAAATGCTCTAATATAATACATGTGGACCAAAATGATCATATTTTATTCCTAAGGTTGTTTTTTGTCGAAATAAACATATCCAATGGAATTAAGACATGTTTTAGGGTAATTATATTATCATTTTTACCTTTAGTTACCCTATTTACCTTTAACCATGCTAAATAAAATTCAAAAGTTACTATTCACCAAAAATTATATTCATCCCATTGAACCACATTTTACTTACTGATGTAAACTGTGTCTCTTGAATTTTTTAAATTCAATTCACAAAAGTGGTAAAATCATGTTTTATAAAAATTTACAAACATGCCTAGAAGGTGGGTAAAAGATGTTAAAAAATTCAATAAAATTTTATACATCTAATTTTATTATAAAATAAATCCAATGAATTATATTGAACATATATAGATATTATGTATATATTTTTACCTAAAATAAATTTAAATAAAATAAATAATTATTTAAATAAAAAAGTCGGTATTAAATAATAACACAATGTTTTCACTATTCATCAAAAATTGAATGTTTTCATAAAAATACCAAAAATTCATGCTAATCTAATTTTGATATTCCAAATCCAAAAATGATGTCCATTTTGCAAAAATAAAATTCATAAAATTTCAATAATTGAGTATTACTATTCAAAACTACTTTTTAAATGGCTAGTTTTATTTCTCGTGGTGTGCTAGAACTCATGTTCTGTATAGCGCAAACTACTGTATTATTCAAATGGAAACGTGATGTGGAAGCTTGGGGTGTTACATTCTTCCCTCCTTCAAATAATTTCGTCCTCAAAATTTCTAGAATATCACTACATAAAAATATTTGGGGTGTTCATCATCATAAGTTCCTCAGATTCCCACGTTTCCTCTTCCATTTTATGGTTTCTCTATAGAACTTTCACTAGAAAAGTCGTACAGTTTGTCAACACTTGTTCTCTAACATCTAGAATTTTGATAGGCTCTTCGCAATAAGGGAGGTCAGGTTTGAGATCTATTTCATCATAGGTGAGTACATGCGTTGGGTCAGGCATGTATTTTCTCAACAGTGATACATGGAACACATCATAAACTTTGGAGAGACTTGGAGGCATTTCCAAACTGTAAGCTACAACTTCAATTCGTTCTAGAATTTCGAAAGGTCTAATATACTCGGGACTTAATTTACCCATCTTACAGAATAGTATAACACACTTCCATGGAGATACCTTCATGAAAACATGATCACCTACTTGAAATTCCAAATCTTTCCTTCAGTTATCAGAATAGATATTTTGCCTACTTTGAGCGGCTTTGATGTGGGTTTGGATAACCTTAACATTTTCCATTGTTTCTTAAATGAGTTCTGGGACTATAAGTTTTCTTTCACCAGCATCATCCCAACAAGTTGGTGTGTGACATCTCTTTCTATATAATGCTTTATATGATTTCATATGAATACTAGAATGGATGCTATTATTATAGGAAAATTCAACTAGAGGTAAATATTGACCCCACATACCTTGAAGTCAAGTGAGAAAGATCTCAACATTTCTTCTAAGGTTTTAACAGTCAATTCTAATTGTCCATCAGTTTGAGGGTGGTAGGCAGTGCTCAAATGAAGTTCAGTATCTAGGGCCTTCTAAATAATTTTCCAGAATCTTGATGTAAAGTTGGGATAATGATAAGAATTAATCGATAGGGGTACTCCATGAAGTCTTACAAATTAATTAATGTATAGTATTGCTAAATATTCAAGTGGTAAATATTTTTATATAGCCATAAAATGTGATGATTTGGTAAGACAATCAACAATTACCCATATTGAATCATTCCTTCTAGGAGACTTTGATATCCCCATGACAAAGTACATCATAATATCATAGCACTTCCACTCAGGTATGAAAAAGAGGATGCATGACTCCTCTAGGATGTTGTCTTCCATCCTAGACCTGTTGAAAACCCATACATCTTGACACATAATCAGCAATCTCC
The DNA here is from genome assembly GCA_963277665.1 of Viscum album. NCBI lineage: Eukaryota > Viridiplantae > Streptophyta > Magnoliopsida > Santalales > Viscaceae > Viscum > Viscum album. The sequence continues at coordinate 1,074,700,240 of OY728145.1, read as the reverse complement.
CTCTTCATTTTGTCCCACCAAAAATGTTCCTTCAAATCATTATACATCCTTGTTGTACCAGCATGTATAAGGAAATTGGAGCTATGAGCATCATCCAGATATTCCCTTTTTAGATTGGGTATGTCAGGAACACAATTTATCTTCCCTAATTTCAAAATTCCATCTTCATATACGCAATCAATCAATCTCTCATCGTTCAAAGCATTAATTTTCTTTTCAAACTCCTCATCATCGGTCTGAGAACTTTTTATCATTTCTAGTAAAGATGGTTTGGAAATAATTTGAAAAGGTATCGATGTTTGAACTTCCATGGTTATTCCCATATCCTTATTCACTAGATCCATGATCATATTATCTATTTCCACTCTTATCTTGTTCAAAAATCCAAGATCCTTTCGGCTCAAAGTATCTACAACCTTATTTTCCTTCCCCAAATGGTAGTGTATAGTTCAATCATAATCTTTGAATAGTTCAAGCCATCTCCATTGCCTCATGTTGAGTTATTTCTATGAGAAAATACAATTCAAACTCTTGTGATCAGTATATATCTCACATTTTGCACCATAGATATAGTGTCATCGTATCTTCAAAAAAATGATTATAGAAGCTAACTCAAGATCATGAGTAGGATATTTTTGTTCATGAATTTTTAATTTTCATGATACATAGGAAATAACTCTATCAATCTGCATAAGGACACAACCAAGACCTTTCTTTGAAGCATCACTATAAATAAAAAATTCATAATAATTCGATGGTAGAGTCAAAATAGGATCATTGACTGATATTTTCATCAATTCTTAAAAAACATCTACACACTCTTTTGTCCAATCAAATTTAACCCCATTATGTGTGAGATTGGTTATTGGGTTAGCCAATCGAGCAAAATTATGGGCAAAATTCAGATAATAACCTACTAAACCAATAAAACTGCGTACTTCATTTATACTCATCGGTTCTAGCCATTCTTGTATTTATATTGTCTTAGAAGGATTAATAGACATTCCATCCTTAGAGACACTATGGACAAGAAAATAAATCTCTTGAAGATAGAATTTAGACTTTCTAAACATCCCATATAATTCATTTATTCTAAGATTATTATGAATAATGCACAAGTAATTTTCATGATCTTCATAGATTTTTGGGTATACCAAGATATCATCAATATATACCACAAAAAATTCATCAAGATATTCCTTGAAAACTCTGTTCAATAGATCCGTGAAAATAGAGGGTGCATTAGTCAGCTCAAAATGCATTACTGTAAACTCGTAATACTCATACCTAGTTCGAAATTCTGTCTTTGGAATGTCTTCCTTCTTCACGCACAACTAATGATATCCTGATTGAAGATCAATATTTGAAAAATATTTAGCACCATGAAGTTGATCAAATAAATTATCAATGTGAGGTAGGGGATAATTTTTCTTTATTATTATAGCATTGATCTCCCTGTATTCAATGTACAACCTCATAGATCTATCTTTCTTATTAACAAAAAGGATAGGGACTCCCCATGGAGAAACACTAGGGTGAATAAACCCTTTATTAATCAATTCCACTAGTTGTTTCTTTAGTTCCACTAATTCCACAGTGGCCATTATATAAGGGGTCTGCGATATTGTCCTTGAATAACGAATTAAGTCGATGGAAAACTCAATTTCTCATTCTGGAGGTTGTATAGGTAAATCCTCTATAAATACATCAACATATTCTTGCATAATAGGTACATCCTCTATTTGAAAATTCATTTCTTCGTCCATTTGTATTTCACTCTCTTCCTCCCCAATAATTAAATTTCGTAGAGCTACTGGGGTGGATCTAGATAAGAATCAGATGGTGACGTTTCTACTCTAAATATAAGGTACTCTTTATCATCATCAAAAATTGTAACCTCCTACTTCTTACAATAAATTTTTGCATCATGGTCTGAAATAAAATCCATACATAGGAATATATAAAATTAAATCTTGGGTATGACAAAGAGATCAGCAGATAAAGCACATTTATATGCCCTAATGGGAACTAATTCGCAAATCATTGTTGCAATGATACTTCCCTTAAGAGTTTTGACTAACAACACCCTTGTTAAATATAATTAAAAATATATAATTTTTTTAGAAAACTGGGAAGATATGAAACAATTCAATGATCCAAAATCAAATAAATAATTGGCTAAATTTGAGGAAACCATTCAATTACCTGCCACCATGTCATTTAGCGCTTCAAACATATTAGTAGTGATCACATAAGCTTGTAATTTCTCCCTTGGCCTATTATGAGGTATGTTTTGTTGATTCTTAAGAAATTCATTTGCATATTTCCCATTTCTCTACAATTTTATCATTAAACATTGACATCCTCTTTCTTTACCTTGCAATCACGAGCTTGGTGGCCTTTTTCCCCACAGTTGTAATAGACTCCCATTCCCTTCAGGGAAGAATCAGGGTGTTGCTTCCCACATTTACTGTAGGATGGAAATTCAAATTTTCACTTCTTCCCCTTATTTCTATTTCCAGAGTGTTCAACAGATCTCTTCTTCTCTTTCATTGAATTATAGTCGAAAGACTCAGTGAATTCCATTTCTATCTTGATAGCAAATAAAATAATATTTTCGTATGATGAGAAGGATTGGGAGACAAATGCCTGGTGGAGAAATGGTTTTAACACATCAAATAATCGATCAAAATTACTCCTTGGGTTACATATATAATATTCTTCATGCCTTTCTGACCTTGTAATGTTATCCTTATACTTTGCGACATTCTCATCCTCCTTCTGCCTCAGACTCAGAAATTTTCTTTTCATATCATCTTGATGGTCACGATAAATGAATTTTTCTAATAAAATATTTTTAAACTCCATCCATTCCATATTTTATACTTATCTATCCTCCTTTTTATTTTTAATTAATGACCACCATTGATCTTCATCTCCCGTGAGGTGATAAACTTCCATGAAAACCTTTTCCCTTTCACTACTCCCAAAGCATGAAATATTTTCTCTAAGGAACATATCCATTTATTAGTTACAAATGGATTTGTATTCCCATTGAATTTTGGTGGTTTTTTTCATGAAGCGGTATAACATTGATCCACCGCATTGTGGATCAGGGTGCTCCATATGGGTAAGGTTATTATTTATAACCTGATTTTGTTGTCCCAGTATAGTGATAAGCTAATCAGCACCAGTTGCATCACCAGCTCAACTATAATTAACTTGAGTTTGAGAGAAATACCTACATGGATTCCATGCATTAATACAGTTTCCATTCCATCCACTATGATCCATTTATAAACAATGGCATACACTAGATTAGTTTATGAATCGTAATTCAAAATTCCAAATTTTTAAAACACTTAACATAAATTGAACAGTTTGAGGATACAATCCATAATCATAAAAACGGTTTTCCTTGATTAAGTATATAATCATAAATCCTTTATAAATGTTTGTAAAAAAATTGAATTATCCTAAGCATATCCCCCTGAGGAGTAATAACCAAGAGTGCATCAACTCCTGTTGTTGTGCACCAGTTCCTGTTTGAGTCTAGCTCAAAGCGTTGTTTTCAGGTTTTACCCCTCAGTACATCTGTACTAGAACCACCTCTACCTACTCATATCTAGACATGGATTTATTTTCTAAGAAAATACAAAAATTCTATACATTACCAAAAATTATAGGAATATCTTCTATACTAATCTTTAAAATCTATCTTATGGTAATGTTATCTAATCAGACTTTTTATAAATCTAGTTTCCATGTTTTCTACTAAACATCCTCTGATACCAACTATAACACCCCACCCTAGTTACCCGGAGTCGATGAATTATAACATAACATTGATATGATCACAATAGATCATGTCTTGAAAGACTGATTAGTTTAGTATCCTTGTAAGTACTAGATACATAGAGAAGTTTTACATTACATCATGAAATAAAACAACAACAAAATGTTTCCCCATTGAACACACTTATATCCCTTAGCCTATCATTGTAGGTCAACCATTAAATAATTCTTCAAATCCTGGGAAAACTAAAACATTTAAAGGGATGAGCTTAGATCCTCAATAAGGATAACAATATAGCAGAAACATTCATAAATAATCCTAAATATTTAAGGCAATGTATAAGACTAAAACAAAAACCTTTTTAAACTTAAACATTCGCATCATATGGAAAATAAAAATCAAAAATAATTCCATTTACTTATTCACATGGATATTATACTTGTCAAATAATCACATTCAATATCAATATCCAATTTCATACTGATGGACTGCATAATGTCGGACATCATAACCATATAGTGAAGGCCTCATTCCAAGACTACAAATAAGATTTTGTCAAGGCCTTATGCTAAGAAACTAGTTTGCCTCATGAGACCTACCAATTCATTGAGTAGATTCAGCGGGATCTATCCTTCACTTTCTAAGTCCAATGCATTCCTTATATGAAAAGGATAAAACATAACATAAACATTCATATTAAAACTAGCATATGAAATGTTAATACTTTACCCATAAACCATGAATGGTATAGAAATAAAACACCCACAGTCAAACATATAACACACATTCAATGCAATATGGAAGATTTTATCATAATAAATTAACTTCAATCAAATGTAAAATCCATCAAAGGATATTGATAATGATGAAATCAAAACTATTTGAGAGAAATATCTCTTTCTATTTTGAAATCATTTAAAAGTCACATAATTATAAAAGAAAACATTTACTTTGAAAATAACATTATTACCTTTTAAGGGAATATTATAAGGTGTTATAATGGCAGAAAAGAGCTGCAGCTACCGTATAAGTTAAAAAAACATTCTTACCTTAATTTGTCAAAAAAGGTCATAAAATACATTGTTTGGAAAGCGACGAAAAGATTACTTTCAAAAAAATTTATAAAAAATCGACCAAGGATATAAATGAATTTAACCCATAGTATAGTAAATAGAAAAAAAATTGAATTACATTTTTAAGAAACACAAATGTGTAATATAAATAGGTCCCAGTATATACTCACGTATAAACAACCTCGGATAATAAAAAGACTGTGAAATTTAACACTTAACTTGTAATTTTCCTTAGTAGAGGTTAGGTTAAACTCATGTATAATGGTTAAATAATTTTTATTAAATTATACAAGAACTACATGCATAAGTAAGATATCATATATGATCTTTTAATATTTCTTTGTTAATAATATTTTAGTAGTATCATCGTTTTGGGTGTTAATTGATTCCTTTTCTATTATATGTTTTGTTACAAATGTTATGTTTTTTATGGATAGGATTTATTAGATTCATATCTAGAATGATATTATGTTCTAAAACATTATTTTTTAATCATAAAATGAAAACTATTCTTGAATGGTTATGATGGGGAATGACATCCCATCGCATCGTGGAGACGGTATGTCGTACGTACACACGAGTGACAATATCATTATTTTGATGGTGAAATCGTATATAATTGGATGGTATATCATATATAAATAATAATTAACATGTTATATTTATTATTTAAATCAATTATAATCATTATTATAACCATCCAAATATTAAAGTGTTGAGTAACAAACTACACCACGACGTGGAGATGGTATGTCGTACGTACACACGTATGGTGACTTTGTCATTAAAAGGATAGATAGAATAATGAATATGATTGTACTATATTTAAAATAACATCATAGTTTGTATAATTTACTTGATTTATTATTTTTTAATGGAAATAACAAATAAATAGGAAGTGGAAGATGAAAATAACATTGAAGGAGGTGATGAAATTATTACCTCTTCTTCGGGTGATGCCTTTTGATTTAATAAAAATGGATCCATAGGGTAGCTTTATGATAAATGTAAGGCCTTTAGGTTGAAGTGAGAAAAGTTTTCAGGATATTTTTTCAGGTTTTGGCTGAGCCAAATGGCTTTGGAGGTGTGAAATTGAGGGAAGGAGAAATACCCTTTTATAAGAGAGGAGAGGGTAACTTTAGGAAAAGCATGAGATATTATTTTATAATAAAATCATTTTCAGTTTATAATTGTTCCAAAAAGATTTATTTCTAGGATAAAGTGGGTATGGGTTGAAAACCTCTCAAACAATAGGTTTTGGACAGGTTTTGGTCACCATATTATCCTTATTTTAACTCTTAGTTAAATAGTTTATTTTTTACCATGTCTTCTTGTATTATTATAATAAATGGTTAATAAACATACTATCAAATGCCAGGATAAACTCAATTGGTTTATTATTAAAATATATATCATTATATAAGTCCTTTGGAAGAACCTTATATTATTAGGAAAATTATATCATTTAATAATATAATATTTGTTCTATAAACTCATTTATGTCAATTTTGACACTATTTAGTATTTGGTTTTTGTAAAAGTCGTAACAGCATGATTACTTCAAAAAAATCATTTAATCAACCCTAAAATTTAATATTAATCTATAAAATTCATGGAATGCATCAAAAGTATCAATTTATAAATATTTTGATATTTATAATATTAATTATTTTAATCTTTCATTAATAAGGTAATTGCTGCATCATCACTGTGTCATAAGTAATTTTAGTTATTTAATTTCTAAAAAATATAAATAAAATACAATTATATAGTAATTATTTTCATATTTCTAATGAATATGTATAATCTAATTTATCATAGTTATGACCCCCTATTAAAAATGGTTTGGTTATGAAAATTTGAATTTAACACTTTTAACTCTTCATTAAATTAAATAATAATAAATGTCCAAATTGAATCCATGTGGACCAAAAGGATCATATTTTATTCCTAAGATTGATTTTGGTCAAAATAAACTTATCCAATAGAATTATGACATATTGTATGGTATATATAAGATCATTTTTACCTTTAATTACCCTATTTACTTTTGACCATGGAAAATAAAACTCAAAAGTTACAATTCACCAAAAATTATTTTCATCCCATTGAACCAAATTTTACTTACTAATGTAAACCATGACTCTCTTATTTTTGAAATTTATTTCACACTAGTGGTAAAAATACTTTGTATGAAAATTTACTAACGTTCCTAGAAGGTGGGTAAAAGATGTTCAAAAATTCAATAAAATTTTATACCTATAATTTTACTATAAATGAATATGCTGAATTAAATTGAAATTATAGAGGTATTTTGTAAATATTATGACCTAAATTTAATTTAAATAAAATAAATAATTATTTAAATAAAAAGTTGGTTTTAAACAATAACGTAGTGTTTTTCACTATTAATCAAAAATTGAATGTTTTTTGAAAGATACCAAAAATTCACTGTATGCTAATTTTGATATTTTGAATCAAAAAATGAAGTCCCTTTTGAAAAATAAAATTTATAAAATTTCAAAAAGTGTCTATTACTATTAATAACTTCTTTTAAAATGGTGAGTTTGATTTTTCTTGTGCTAGAACTCGAAGTTGAGTATAGCGCAAGCTACTGTATTATTCAAAGTGAATCATACCATGGAAGCTTCGGGTGTTACATACCAGAAACATCAAATGAAACCTAATGCATAATTCAAAAAAGCACACAACTATAGTGGATTCATGGGAGAATAATAGAAGAAAATCAAACAGTAAGGGGGAAAACTTACCGCAGACTAACTATGGATCACCGAAAAACTACCACTCAGGTCAAAATACCAATTAGGGATAAAAAATAATTTGATGGAAACCTAAGGGTTCCTAGATTTCACTTAAAAAAATAAGAAAAATGGATCATAGATGAATGAATAAATGTTTAGCTAAAATAATTTTTTAAACTACACATGATTGGGGTATTATTGGACATTTAATCCCATTTCATGTCGTGTAATCCCTGGTGCTTGGTTTCCTATGAAAACCCACTTAATTTAATTTTATAATTAACCCGGAAAACCCCCACTTCATGAACCATCCCTAGACAGTTTTTGAAGTGGACATTAACATCATATAATCCAGTAACACTTTGTGTAATTCTTGTAGCACATCTGATGCACCTATAAATTCCACCAAAACTCCCAGAACATTCCCAAAACACCTCTAACAAAAAAGTGGAAATAGTGATGAATCTTGAGGGAATATACCATTACATCAGATACCTCTCAAATGATTATTTCCCTCAATAATCTAAAACCAAACCCTGAAGGGAAAATTGGGTCCGAACAATCACCCTTCGAGATACCTCTCCGTGATCTTATCATTCCTCAAAAACCACCACCAACTATTCAAGCCTACCAAAATGGCCAGCAAACACATTGCACAACCACAAGAAACCTACACTAGAAAATTCAAACTTCCACTTATCTGTAGTAAAACTATCTCAACCCCCACAAAACCCAAACCAACAACAACTATAACCAACAAACCACACTTCCCTGAACTCATGAATGAGATAATTCTATCCTCTATGTAAATATACTATCCTCTCTAGTAGTCAATGACTCGCCTGAATGGGATTAATTACATCATAGAATCAGTTCCTCCTCATTCCACATGTCAGTACATTATCACACAACACACCATACACATCCAAAACCAAGGAAAAAATCAAATTTTTTTAAACAAGGTTTAAACATTACATTATATGGAAATGGACAACAAAGAAATACCAAACAATATCTGGGTACAAATCACATATATGTGTCTCCCACTTCTAAGTACTCTCTTCCTAGGAATCGTGCCACCACAATGCACGAACCCAAGGAATGGTCCGACCACATAGAACCTTATATAGATGAACATGGAACTCTACTGTCTTCTCTAAAAACATCAGGTCATCCCCAATATCTAACTCTCCCTAGAAATGACATGATTTTCATCTTGTATATACCGATGAAGATGAGAGACATGAAAGATGCTGTGGTTAGTCTCTAATTGCGATGGAAACACCAACGGATACACCCCCAAGCCAATTTATCCCAACACCTCAAAGTGTCCAACGAACCTGGGAGTAAGCTTACTCCATTTTCCAAACGACTTCTTTTCCCATCGTAGAGAAACCATCAAGACCATGTGGTCCCAAAACTCTAAACCCAAGGTCCTCCTCCTACGATCATAATATGACTTATGTTGGTCCTGCACTACTTTCATCCACTAATGAAAAATATGAACCTTTTCTATCAGGCTCTACACCATGTCAGGACCGAGAACATCTATCTCCCCAATGTCAATCAATCACAATGGTTAATGACATGGTCTTATAAAAAAAATCCTCAAATAAGGAAATTCCAACAGAAGAGTGGTATCTATTATTATAATCAATCTCTACTAATGATAGGTGTCATAAAAATCCACCAAATTCCAAGACACATGATTGAGACATATTTTCCAATGTCTAGAGAGTCTGTTCTATCTTCCAATTTTTTTGTGGGTGGAATGAATTTTTAAGGGGTAACCAAGTTCCAAAGGAGTGCTATAATCCCCTCTAGACTCACGAGGAAACCCGTTCATCTTGAAACAAGACAATGGACCTCATAACTCTATGCAACTACCCTACTGCATCAATGAACATCATAGCTAATGTGTCCACTATGCATGACTCGTTGATCAATAATAGGTGGAGATATTTTTTCAACCGATCCAAGATCACCCAGATATCATCAAAACCATTCAAATCTATGGTTAACCCTGTGATTAAATCCATTAAACATTCATCATATTTTTACTCAGGGGCATCCATGGGTTTCAATAGGCCTCCAAGAAAATGAGGCCCAACCCTTACCTGCTTTGAAACTAAGCACTTTGAAACTTGACAATTCATCATGGACCACCAAAATTGTACCCTCATTCCACTTCATATCATGGAAAATCCTGGTTTTACCACCAAATGTGAGCCTTGTAACTCACCAAGAACTTCCTTGTGCATTTCAACCTGTAAAAACAACCATTTAGAAAACAAAATCTGCATCTGACCATCCTATGTCCATCCCTCTAATGCTTCATTATGGAAAACACAATCACACATCACCTCGACCACTGATTCTTCCCACTGAGACTCCTCAGCCTGCTGTATTAATTAAGGTTTCACCATCATATGTATCAAATATCATCAACCTCCAACCATTGTTGCATCTAAGTGTAAGGAAGAAAACGCCACCATTTCTCTCCAAGCATCCACATATTCTTCAAAAACAACCTTACATGACTTCCTTCTCAAAGAATCATCCAATACTTTCCCTCTTCACTAGGTGTATGTGATCTAATAATCATAGTCCTAGAGAAAAACTATCGACCTGCACTACCACAAGTTCAAATCACATATAAAAAAACATACCATATGATATTTTTATCCATGAAGAAAAAAAAGTTCTCAATAATGTGGTTATTTCATCAGATCCTTAGTGAAAAAACAATGGATTCGATATCCAGATCATGGTTGGCATAGTTACGATCATGAAGATATAACTTCTTTGATACATAAGAGATCATTTATCATTGTTGCATCAACAGGAATCACACAAACATACGTGAAGCATCACAAAACACCTCAAACATTACCCCTACCTTTAGAAAACAAAGCATTGGAGCACTAACAAAATTTTATTTCATATAAAAAAACTATAACTGAAACTGATCAATCCACACAAGAGCCTGGTCCTTCTTTTTCAATGCTGTAAAAGGGTCTACAACATGAGAGAAATCAAATTCAAACCTCAGATAATTGATTTTGAGGCCAAGGAAACTCCAATCCATTGTGATGTTCTTGGGTGATAACTAAGAAAAAACTAATTAAACCTTCATTGGGTATAATAACACGCCATAATGTGATGGATCATGATCAATGAAATGCACCTCTCATGTTCAGAACATACACAATGACAAATTTTCATAGTGACAGTGGCATTGAAGAACACACAAGAATGTTCTGAGATGCTCAGTGTGGTCCTCCTCTAATATAATGTAGATTAAGATATCATTGATGAATAAGAAGATGAATAGATCCATGAAATAACAAAACATGGTGCTCATAATGTAACGTCCCTGACCCGTCCAACCACCCGAAAAGTGCTGAGTGGGTCGGGTGTCACTACCTTAGGCGCACCTCCCCTGAACGCCAAAGGATGCTGACTAGCCGCGAGGGTCTGAATAGGTATAGTGGGGAGGCTATACCTTCTCGGAGGATCATATTAAGGGTACTGGTCTGGGTATAACAGTAAAGATGCAGTGGAAAGAAAGACTCAGCAGACTCAAACCAGACCCACAGAGCAGAAGCATATCCAATATCAACAAATAGCGGAAGCAATAATTATAACAACAGCAGCAGAAATAAACACAACAACATGCTGATAACATGTAACTACTACTGAACAGTAAAACATGCATCCAAAGAAGGTCAACATACAAAAGGGTGCCAATGGCTAACCAAAAGTAGCTACAACAAGTAAGCATGCTGATACAGAAAAGTAAACACAACAAGTAAACCCCAGCTAGGCATGACCACAAGGTCTGTACCATCTCCATGCAACAACTAACACAGCCAAGCTCCTGAAGCTGGCCTCTTTCCTACACGTAAATCCATAAAGTCTTCACGCGTCCCAAAGGGCCCATGCAAGGTGTGAGACAAATCTTAGTAGGACACCACCCAATGGTGCGTACCAAATATATGTGTTTAAGAAGTCATGAATTTACCAGGAAAGTAGTAATCAGTACAATGAAAAACTAAATACAAGCTCCACTGGTGCTCAATAGCCACCATGGAGTGTCACCTGCTTCGGCCCACGCCGGAATCTCTGTCGTGTAACCCGGCACTGTGTGCCACCTGACACCCCGTGTCTCAAGTACAGACGTCCCGAAGGCACGCCCCAAATAGTTACCCGGCACCAAGTGCCTCTTGACACCTCATGTATCAAGTACCGACATCCCGAAGGCACGCCCACAAATAGTAACCAGGCACGATGTGCCTCTTGACACATCGTTTCTCAAGTACTGACGTCCTGAAAGCACGCCCAAAAATAGTATCCTGGCACCATGTGCCTCCTGACACCTCGTGTCTCAAGTACCGACGTCCCGAAGGCACGCCCATTTACTGAATGCTCCTCACCTCCCATGTGGCTTTTTATGGCAAGCACCCCCAACCAAAAATACCTAACCGCAACTACGGGGGCCTCTACCCACACGAGTGGTCAAAACCACCTCATCCCGGAGTATCTCTGTGTGCACACTACTCAAAGTCCCGATGAGTGTTAATCACCAAAATAGTCCTAAGCCACCAAAACATCTGACACTTCATGTCCCTGCAACCATGTCGCTCAATTCCAATGGCATCACCACCCTAGTATCCCGGGCCATGCCCAACCTGACAGTCGTACAGCCTCAAACCAACATCCATGACGCCCAATCCCGTGGTCAAAACCACCCAAAGAAACCCGGGAAAAGCCCCAATCTGAGATCAGCATCACTAAAGCGTAACCTGGCGAAGCCCAACACAACCCAAAGGCTCCAGCATATGCAATTCAACAATCGCATATATACACTACAGGAAAAAAGGCCTATACCCATGGTTCAAAACCGTGGGTATAGCCCCCAAAACCTTGGGTATAGCCTATACCCACAGTTTTGGGAACCTTGGGCTGGAACGACATCGGTATAGGTCCCCAGTCTATAACCACAGTTTTCCAAAACCATGAGTATAGGTGTCCTTCCACCGTGTCAATGAAACATAGCCAATTTTCATTGTGTCAACGGCTTTTACCCATGGTTTCAAAACCGTGGGTATAGGCCCTAAAATAATGAAGGCACCGAGTTTCGATCCCGCAACCTCTTCGCTGCAAACACTGTGTCTAACCACTACCCTAACATCACTTATATGTATATATATTTATTTAGTTAAATATAGTTATCAAAACCATGGGTATAGAGGGAAGAACCTTGGGTATAGGGTTCCCACCAAAATATAATTCCTTCCCGCGAAAAAAAAAATTTCCGCGCACACAAAAGTGACCTATACCCATGGTTTTTCATAACCATGGGTATAGGTATTTCAGACCAGACCTATCCCCATGATTTCCTGCAGAACCGTGGGTATAGGGTAGGTCACATTTCAGGACCTATCCCCACGATTTTGGAAAACCGTGGGGATAGACCCCCCTATACCCACGGTTTTGGAAAACTGTGGGTATAGGTCTTGAAAGGTCACATATACACACGGTTTTCCAAAACCGTGGGTATAGGGGGGGTCTATCCCCATAGTTTTGGGAAAAAATGTGGGGATAGGTCCATTTTCCAGTAGTGATAACATAGTTAAACAGAAAACATAACCAGGAAAAACCAACTAAACAGTCGAGTAGCACTATACCAGGTGTCGTCCCATTCCAGCACAGAGGTCTTAAATGCCTCTAACAATTATAACCGGCTTTAAAAAATTAAACTAAACAGTTTATACCAATCATATTTCAATTAAAACCATTTTGGCGTTCCCCGGCCAAAATGCCCCGATGAGCCACGACCCCTCACCTGGCCACGCTCACGCAAACTGGTAACCGTGAATACCCAAAGGCATCCCTGAGGTCCCATAAACAATACAATATAGAAAAGAAGATGAAACAGGTCCCACTCAAAAATACCTGAAAACGTGGTGAAGTCACGTCACGCAAACAACCACGAAAACACAAAATGAGGTATACACCACCTACCTGAGACTCGCACGACGCTACTCCTCTGGTAACACCCGCCAATTCGGTCTAAAACGTGGTAAATATACAAAATATTCAAAACCTCTCAAAGGGCTATAACTCATTCTAGAAGGGAAATCAGACAAAACAGCCAAAGTGGAATCAAGGCCTTACCGAGGGGTTTCCAACGCACTAATTAGTGATCGAAATGGGTCTCGGACGGATGATCGGGAGGGGAAGAGAGGTTCGCCTAGCCTGGTTCATGTATCCGGGCGGAGGAGGGGTGATCTGCCTAAAAAAAGAGGCTACTGTCCATTTTAAGAGAAAAAAATAAAGTACACGGCGTGTAATTTTGGACTAGAGGCCGTGTATATTTCATTTAACTGTTCAAAAGACGGCTGATTCCGCCGACTTACTTTCCGAACCTGCCTACATGAGTACACGGCGTGTACCTCTGGGTACACGGCATGTACTGGGTTCCACTTATCTTCCTCGCCGACATAACCACATGCCATGTATATCCCTCATACACAGCTATACTACACGGCGTGTTCAAAGAGAACACGGCGTGTCCCTGGTTCTTACCCAGCCAACGGACTACACACCATGTATAGCCTCACACGATTGGGGATCTACATGGCATGTTCAAAACTACACGCCGTGTAGTAAGAAAACTCTTCACGGTCACCCGCATGGAATGTACTCGGAGAGTACACGGCCGGCCACTCGCCTACACATACACGGCGTGTACTCAAAGTACACGGCGTGTAGTCTGGAAATTTCCAGAAACACTGCATTTTCCCCAGTTTCCTTAGAAACCAGTCAAAAATTCAAAACAGGTTCGGGATTTTGACCCGTTCTGAAAACCTAGGTTCTTACAAACTCCCCACCTTAATGTAGCTCGTCCCCGAGCTACCAAATAAAACTAAGAGATGGAACCGAACACGCCCATCCCACTTAAACAACCCGGAATACCCCAGTCTCAAAGTTTCCGTCTAAATTCCTCAAGGGGCTGCGCACCTTAGAAATTCCCTTACCCGATCTCAACCTAACAAAATGTAAATCAAACAGGGTTTACTAACCTTTTTTCCAAAAGTAAAATACTCTCGTGACGCATCTTCACCCCTGCACCCCATTGGTGCTCCTGTGTTGCTTCCGACACTCAACATAACCCACACCGCATCGGTGTCCGCCTCTACGAGGTCCTGGTGCCTAGCACCTCAAGTAACCTGCATCCACGATGCCCTGATGCCCACGATACCCCATGTAACCCGCATCCACGATGCCCCGATGCCCACGACACCTCATGCATATATATATATCACGCACCCGAGATGGTGCCAACCCACTGACTAGCATCTAGTCAGTCCAAAAAGATAATGTGCACCTCGTGCACTCAAAACAAACATACCTGTACAGGTCATGCCAAAATGGAAACATGGATCTCACGGTCACACCGCGGTGTACCTCTAACTGTCATCGGCTCACCGGCATGCTCAGCCTCTGGCAGCTCCGCGGCATGCACCTGGCCTGAAACACAGTTGCCTGATTTCTGGCCTCCCTGCGGTGCTGCTCCAGTCACCGGCCACTGACCCCTGAGTTGGGCCCCACTTTCTCTATCATGGTCTCCCCGCACAGCTGAACCTCGACTACCCTCTCTGGGTACCAAACCTGAACCAACTCCAGACGCTGTAGTCTGTCCTGGTCCCTGCCTGCCGACTATCTGAGAAGGCTGCCTGCAAAACCTCTCCAGATGCCAGCCCTATCCACATGCCCAACACTCCTTCGGAGGCCTCTCGCACTGCGCCCGAACATGTCCCTGTTGTCCACACTGGAATCAAATCACTGAAGAACTCCCACGAGGTGGTCTAGCTGAATCACTGGCCTGACTGCCCTGCTGGAACTCATCTCATCCTCGCTTCCTACTGTCAGAACCGTCAGCTGAAGTTGTCATCCTGCCCAAGCGATATTTCTCCCTCTCATTGCCCCCAGTTATAAGCGCCTGATTCATCGCCTTGGAGAAAGAACCCAGCCTGAAAAATTTCAACTGGACCCGAATGGCGTGTCACAAGCCATCCTCCAAGTGCCTCACCCTAGCTACATCATCGCTCACCATACCAGGTGCAAAGCAAGACAGCTCTGTGAAAGTATTTGTTTAGTCCATGATGGACATTCCCCCTATTGAAGACTCAAGAACTCTCGATCTCTCTCTGCCCTCAGTGTCTCCGGGTAGAAGTGCTCGAAGAACCTTCCCTCGAAGTCCTGCCATGCAAGTCCCTCGTGTCTACGAGCCTGAACCTGTACGTCCCACCAACGCTTCGCTGGTCCTCTCAGCATGTACGTCACCAGCTTGACCCTCCACCCTGGAGGCATCTCGAGCTGCTCGAATATCTTCTGCATACTCTCTATCCAGTTCTCAGCCACCTGTAGACCACCCTCACCCTAGAAGAGCAGCAGGTGCTGTGAATGGAACTCCTGTGTCATGTACGCCATAGAAGGCTCTGCACCCTGAACACCACTGTTAATCCCCTGCAAGACACGTACCAGGCTCTCCTGGAGCTGCTCGTCGAGCCACGGCCTGAACGATGCCAAACCTGGCTACTGTCCTACATGCACTGGATCCTAAACCTAATCCTATCCCTAAGCATGTACATGCGGCTCATGCTCGGCCTGTACCGAATTCTGACCCTGATCCTGTGGAACTGTACCATCTCCTGCCTGAGGCTCCATCGAGTCGTGAAGGAGTAAACCGCTGAATACCATAAATGGTCAGACATCCCATATATATATAACAATATATTATACAAAGATAAGGAAAGTAGTAAAAGGCAGTGCATAACAACTACGCTTACTCCCCCTCACCGCAACCCATGCCCCACGGCATCCCGGCCTCATGGCCTCCTTACCCGCTCAACCGAGCCAAGTATCAATAGTACCTCGGGCCATGCCCGTCTCGACAACTCATGTTGCCTCAAACCAATGACCCAGTCGCCCAATCCTGACAGTTACACTACCTCAGTCATAATACTTGCATGCTCTCATAAGAGTCAGACCCAAAACCCTGCCACATGAAATTCTACAAAAAAAATAAAGCATGGAATACACATTGCAACAACTAGAAATTCTATCAGGAATTTCACCATTTTACATTTCAAAGCAGATAAAGCATGGAAATTGATTTATTTTATTCACATGGTATTATCACTTCACAAATCATACGTGCAATTATTAAATTGAAATACCCATAAAAATGTGCCTATCAAAAGCCAACAACAAGCTTTGCAATACCGGGCCAAGGTCCAATTCTGCCTTACCACACCAGGTCAAGGGTCACATATCACAATGTAGAACATCACACACCAAGTGAGCCACCGAGGTGGAAATCATATAAACCATAATCTGAGCAAAAGAAAACATCAATTCCCACCCATGGAAACTAGGTCCATCCCTCGTACCTGGGGCTGCAGGAACCCAAGCACAAGCTAAAAACCCAGTCCCAATAACCACAACTTATCTCCAGTCTACCATACTCCATATAGTAAAACCGACAAAAATAAAAAGAGAAGTCTCGATCTCATTAGTATCCAGAAAAACACTGCTACTAAATCCTTTTCAAGAACTCCTCTGATACCACTTTATAACGTCCCAGATCCATCCATCCACCCGAACAGTGCCGATTGGTTCGGGTGTCACTACCTTAGGCGCACCTCCCCGAAACGCCAAAGGCTGCTGACTAGTAGCAAGGGTCTGAATAGGTATACTGGGGAGGCTATACCATCTCGAAGGATCATAGTAAATGTACTGGTCTGGGTATAACGGTAAAGATGCAGCGGAAAGAAAGACTCGGCTGACTCGAACCAGACCCGCAGAGCGGAAGCATATCCAATATCAACAAATAGCAGAAGCAATAATTATAACAATTGCAGTGGAAATAAACACAACAACATGCTGATAACATGTAACTACTACTGAATAGTAAAACACGCATCTAAATCCAGTCAACATACAAAAGGGAACCAATGGCTAACCAATAGTAGCTACAACAAGCATGATGATACAGAAAAGTAAACCCAACAAGTAAACCCCAACTAGCCATGACCTCAAGGTCTATACCATCTCCATGAAACAACTAACGCAGCCCAGCTCGTGAAGCTAGCCTCTTTCCTTCATGTAAATCTATATAGTCTTCACGCGTCCCGAAGGGCTCGTGTAGGGTGTGAGAAAAATCTCAGTAGGATACCACCCAACGGTGCGTACCAAATATATGTGTTTAAGAAGTCATGCATTTACTAGGAAAGCGGTAATCAGTACAATGCAAAACTAAATACAAGCTCCACTGGTGCTCAATAGCCACCATGGAGTGTCACCTGCTTCGGCCAACGCCAGAATCTCAGTCGTGAAACCTGGCACCGTGTGCCACCTGACACCTCGTGTCTCAAGTATCGACGTCCCGAAGGCACGCCCCAAATAGTAACCCAGCACCAGGTGCCTCCTGACACCTCATGTCTCAAGTACCGACGTCCCGAAGGCACGCCCACAAATAGTAACCCGACACCATGTGCCTCTTGACACCTCGTGTCTCAAGTACCGACATCCCGAAGGCACGCCCACACATAGTAACCCGGCACCATGTGCCTCCTAACACCTCGTGTCTCAAGTACCGACGTCCCGAAGGCACGCCCATTTCCTGAAGGCTCCTCACCTCCCACGTGGCTTTCTACGGCAAGCACCCCCAACCAAAAATACCTAACCGCAACTACGGGGGCCTCTACCCACATGAGTGGTCAAAACCACCTCATCACGGAGTATCTCTGTGTGCAAACTACTCAAAGTCCCAGTGAGCAGTAATCACAAAATAGTACTAAGACACCAAAAAATCTAACACCTGGTGTCCCTGCGACCATGTTGCTCAAGTCTGATGGCATCGCCACTCTAGTATCTCAGGCCATGCCCAACCTGACAGTCGTACTGCCTCAAACCGACTTCCATGATGCCCAATCCTGTGGTCAAGTCCACCCAAAGTAACTCGGGCAAAGCCCCAACCTGTGATCATCATCACTCAAGTGTAACCGGGCGAAGCCCAACACAACCCAAAGGGTCCAGCATATGCAATTCAACAATCGCATATATAACATAGTTAAACAGAAAACATAACCAGGAAAAACCAACTAAACAGTCGAATTGCACTATACCAGGTGTTGTCCCATACAATCACAGAGGTCTTAAATGCCTCTAACAATTATAACAGGATTTAAAAAATTAAACTAAATAGTTTATACCAATCATATTTTAATTAAAACCATTCTGGCATTCCCCAGCCAAAATGCCCCGAAGAGCCACGACCCCTCACCCGGCGCCGCTCATGCAAACTGGTAACTGGGCATACCCAAAGTCATCCTAGAGGCCCCATAAACAATATAGTATGAAAAAGAAGATGAAACAGATCCCACTCAAAAATACCCGAAAATGCGTAGAAGTTGCGTCACGCAAACAACCAGGAAAACACAAAATGAGGTATGCACCACCTACCTGAGACTCGCACGATGCTACTCCTCCGGTAACACCCGCCAATTCAAACTAAAACAAGGTAAATCTACAAAAGATTCAAAACTGCTCAAAGGGATATAACTCCTTCTAGAAAGAAAATCAGACAAAACGGCCAAAGAGTAATCGAGGCCTCACCGAGGGGGTTCCAACACACTAATCAACGATCGAAACGGGTCTCGGGCGGATGATCGGGAGGGGAAGAGAGGTTCGGCTAGCCTGGTTTGAGTATCCGGGCGGAGGAGGGGTGTTCTGCCTAAAAAACGAGGCTACTGCATGTTTTATGTGAGAAAAAGAAAGTACACAGCATGTACTTTAGGACTACACACCGTGTATATTTCATTTAACTGTTCAAAAGACAGGTGATTCAGCCGAATTACTTTCTGAACCTGCCGACATGAGTACACAGCATGTACCTCTAAGTACACGACGTGTACTGGGTTCCTCTTCTCTTCCTCACCGACATACCCACACGCCATGTATATCCCTCATACACGGCTAGAATACACGGCGTTTCCAAAGGGAAGACGGTGTGTCCCTGGTTCTTACCTGGCCAATGGATTACACGCCATATATGGCCTCACACAGTCGGGGGTCTACACAGCGTGTTCAAAACTACAGACCATGTAGTAAGAAAAATTTACACGGTCACCCGCATGGCATGTACTCGGAGAGTACACGGCCGGCCACTTGCCTACACATACACATCGTGTACTCAAAGTACACGGCATGTACTCTGGAAATTTCTAGAAACTCTGCATTTTCCCCAGTTTCCTCATAAACTAGTCAAAAATTCAAAGTGGTTCGGGATTTTGACCCGTTCTGAAAACCCGAGTTATTACACATAATCCCCATTAACACTGCTGATGCGTTCATAACATCGAATGTCATGACTAAGAACATGAATTGATCCAACTTCCATTTAAATTCTGTCTTTGGGATATCACCCTCCATCACTCACAGCTGGTGAAATTTAGACTGCAGATAGATATTATAAAACCAACATTCCCAAATCATCTATTCAAATATATCATCAATCCTTGGAAAATGGTAACTGATTTTTGACCGTCACCTAATCCAACCTCTAGTAGTCTATAAAAAACCTCAGATCACAATCCACATTCTTTTCAAACAATACTTGGGAACACCATGGTGTGTCACTGGGTTGGATAAAACCATTATTCATTAGATCATCAATCTAGATCCTCAACTCCTACAACTCATATGGTTCTATTAGATAAGGATCCATCAAAATTGACGAAGCATCGGGATGTAAGGTAATCCTAAACTCAACATCACATCGAGGGTGTAGCATAAATACCACCTTGGGAAAGCTATATAATAAATCCCTGATGACATTGAAACCTCCACCATCCAGCATCCACTAATTCCCTTGATAGCTCTGCTAGTAAGGAAATAAGGGGCTCCACACACATACCGCCCACCTGAAAACCCCACTCGCCAATGAAAAATACATATTGGATATACTCACTTGAAAATATGACTCTACTAAAGAATCAGTCAATAATATCATGTATGGAATAAACCCCTTCGATGTCGAGGATGACATCTTATAGATGCATCTATAGCAAGATGAGATCCCCACATGACTGATGTAGTCCCATCATCAGTCTACACCCCCGGCCCACCTAAAACAAGTAGTTGTGGACTCTCACTAGTGTACTCAACACTAGGGGTACATGAATCCTCTACCCAAAATTCCCAATAAAATGGGAAACATAGGGTGCTATAAAAGAGTCTGAAGCTCCTAAATCAAAAAATGAACAAACAAGGGTTATAAAAAAACTGATTGTACCTCTGATGATCTAATGGACACTCTGGAACTTTTTCCTCCACTACATCCAACTAACCATGCCCAGATCCTCTACCTCTCTAATGAAGACCACATCCATATCCAAGATCTGTTAATGGTCCCATATTATGAGGAACATCTTGTGTACGTCCTCTACCCTCTACACCTCCCTTTGGCAGAGCAAAACTATCCTTCCCCTACTGTTGAAATCGTCTCATTGGTGACTATTGTTGCGGTTAAAATTGAATCTACCCACCTCTACCAAAATAAGATCAAGAAACTAGTGAGTGTTGGATCTGGAAATGACCACAAACCCTATAAACAAAACACATTGGCGCAATGATCCCAAGAAAATCATGGAAACCACTGGAACTCTCTACTTTCTTCAGAAACTCTAGAAATATCAGCAGTGTAAAAGTAGTAAATCATTACTGGATAGAGGGATATAGTGCATACTTGAGATATCTCACATTAGAATCATCGTCTAAAAAAGGATATAGGGAAAACAAATAAAGTCTATGAACTTGATTCCCAACACCCTAATGACATACTCCAATACTTGATAGAGATTATATCATGCCTATTTACTACCATCAAGGTCGATGGAAGGAACTCTGTCTGAAATTAGTTTTGAAATCTATCCCACAAAACACATTCCTCCTTCCATCCCCTTGAGAAATTTTCTACCAATGAGGCACTTCTACCAACATCTAACTGACTTCCAATGTGACACAATACATTTTCAGGGCCCGTATCAAACAAAAAGAGATCTACACCTCCTCTATCGAACTCTTTGTCTCCACTTCTAAGACACTTCCCTCATACTTCCCTAAATCATTTCACTGGAAATAACACAACATCCTCTTCCACTGATAATCCTCTTCAATTCTATTGACCCCATGATGATCTATAAGATCAGCCTACTAAACCCACACTTACTGAGTTAAACGCAGACGATGAATATGAGAAATAGCTAAAAGGAAATGAATTATTTCCTAAGACAAGTATTATGAATTATCATTAAAATTTATTTTAAGACCTTTACTTATTTCATCCGTTTTAACATTACCAAAACTACCCATTTAAAACAAGATAACAAGTCATTATGATTCATGTGCCTCTCTTAGTTATCTATTCTTTAAACAGATCCACTACACATAGTCATTCAACAAGCTCTGAGTAGATCCTCTAGATCCTAGGGAGCCCTAAAATCACATTTCCTAGTCTATATACCTAACATATGTCATGCCCAAAAAAATACTAAAATTGATTAGATACCATACAATGAAATCAACACTATGCCTTACTCCAAACTTAATCATACCCCTCAGTAACCACAACTTATATCACTCTATTATTCCCACTCCATTAAAATATACCTCTCGAGGGATGGAAATGGAGAAAGGGGGATAACGAACCCCAAGTCCCACCTACAGTAGGCCCTAGTTTGGTAACTAGTACTATGGGTGTACATATATCACAATATAGGAGGCGTTAACCTTTTATAAGAAAATAAGATCAGGAGATAGAATGTATCAACCAGAACCAAATCCATGAAATATATATAAGAAAACCAAAAACCATCCCACATGAAATTATAAATCTCACTGATACAAAGTAAATAAATTTTCCAAAATTCACTAATAAAACTAAGCAGCGACACAACAGCTATCCTATAGTCTGAGAAAGTAATACCCATCATGGTCCACTTAATTCTTATAGAAACTAAAAAATAGTTTTATATATTTGGATGGTCATACTTGTATACATAATTGGAAAAACAAAATCTATCATGAACATGTGAAAAATCATATCAACTAAACTGTGATAAAAAAACCAAATAGAACCTAAACAAGTATACTAACCACCCAAACCTCACCAGAGCACACTCACCAAATAATTCAAGACATGTAATGTAATGTGATGGAAATAAAATAAATTAAATGGTACCATGTACCAATTTCCAAATTGTATTAATCTCTCACCCAACAATGTACGTCTTACCTCTCCCACCCCTTTTATAATCCACATCCCATACTGTCTGCACACAACTGGGCCTTACAACACATCCCACCCACACACACCTAGGCCTCACAACACATCCCACCCATAGACACATGGTTCACACAACACATCTTTTCACAGACACTTGGGCCTCACAATAAGTCACATATCATCCCAAAAATACCTAAAAAATCACATCATATATCATCCTGAATACACATAGGAAAGAACATCACATTTCATCCATAAGATAACTAGGAAATCACATCTCATCTAAACTCATCCATAGGACACCTAGGATACCACTTCACAGCCACCATCTAATATAGTAACATACCTTCAGCCATCACATCGTGTTCAATACATACCTCACCTAGAAGAGAGTAACAAAAAGAGTGGGTACCTAGCCATCATTACTCCTCACTAGATGTTAGGGAAAGACACCATCCCCTGTGATGATGGTGGTGTTCAACACATAGTTCTCAACAATGGTGGGGCGAATATAGAAATCGCATAGAATATATATATATATATATATGTTGTATCAAACACTCAATCCCAATATATGATTTTACAGTAGAACATTAACCATCTCACTACATTCCCCAAAATCTCTCCCAAAACTAAATTCAAAACTCCACAAAAAAATTTACACAACCACCACTATTTTTTCTCCATAATTACAACATATCCATTCTTTAGATTTTAACATTTTGACCCACCCCATCAATATTTAATCATTTAAACATACATGATATATTACACACCAACCTCTAGGTACAGGGTGAATAATTCTTCATGTCATCTAGGAGAATTACCCATACCATTTCATGAATTATTTATCATTTATTTTTTCCATCACTGCCCAGGTATTTAACATGAAGAAACCACATTCCACAAATAGCTCAACATATCACCATCTCAACACCATATAATCATGGAAAAATAAACTAAAAACCACAGATTCACCAACCACACACTTCCACACCACAATCAAACAATTTTATCTCATCAATATTATTTTTATAGATTTTCAAAGGGGATTTTATCCCCTTACAATTTAATTTAGGGGTGTCTTGACATAAACCAAATACTAGAGAAACCAATTCACTATCCATGTATACATGGGTATAAAATTCCATTTTATGGTGAAAAAAAAATTACAATCAAAACAACAATTTGGGAAGACATATCTAGTGAAATTAGAGCCGTCAAAAAAACCTGAGGGGCATCAAGCCCATATAATCACATTATCAAAAACAATATCAAAGCTATAAAAAATGGTATCAAACACCATTTCCCCAAAAATTTCATTTATCTAATTTATTATCTTTTATTTGAGCTGTAAAAAGAATAATCTGAAGATAAAAATAAGTAAAACCCCTCCTGCATGATGAAAAATAAAGAGAAACCAAGTTAATCCAACCTCAAGGAAGTTGGTCAGACCGTAAGGTAAGAATGAATGCCTGAAAACCACTTTCACAACACTAGGAATAGTGTTTCAACAGAAACCACATCCCAAGACCCTAAAATTCTACATAAATCGTACCCCAAACAAAAGAAACACCACCACAATGAATCCTTATGAGAAGAATGGTTGAAAATCAACCAAGGAGGGGGAAGATTGTACCATGGACCTATGAAAAATCATCGACAAAGAACCACCACTATCAACAAATCAAAGAGTCGTGAAGAATTTATTTAAAGAAACCATGGGGCACTAAGGGTTATACAAACATGAGGGAAAAATGAGCATGGATTTATGAATGATTTTTAGAATGATTTTTTTTAAAACTACACATGATTAGGATATTACATGACGTGTAATCCCCTTTCACATCATTTAGTCTCAAATGATTGGTTTCCATTTAATAACAATTATCCTGGTCAATTTAATATTTAATTAACCCCAAAAAACCTCATGTCATGAAAAAACCTAAAAAGAAGTTGTGAAACAAACTTTCATGTCATGTAATCTAGTTAAATGATGTGTAATTCTTGTAGCACCTACACTACACCTCCAACTTCCACCAAAACTCCCGAAACATCACCCAAACACATTTATTAATAAAACCTAACAAAGTAATGTACCAATATCTAATAGACCTCAATATTTTTATAATTCAGCTAGAAATGGATTGAATTTTTAGAAATCTAACATAATATTACAATATTATATTATCCTTAGTTGGATATTGGTTAGTCCTTTTTGGTTAGTGTTGAAGGGACTTGTGTTCACATTGATATTATAACCATATAATAATGTTAGGATCCCAAATCATAGAGCTATAATACCTCTTAGAATATGACCATGTAACCCCATTGAGAATAACATTATATATATTCCATTTTTTATAAAACTAAATTAAACATTACATGGGAATTTATATAATCATTTTTATATAAATTGTTTTTAATTCATTTTTCTAATTGTTTATATCAAGTGAACTGAATAGGATGTTTTTATATATATTTTTTATAAAATTAATATTTTATTTCAAATTGTAATAATTATTGGATTTATTAATATTTTCCTCTTATTTTATAACAAAATGTGACAAAATACTGTTATTTTATATCACTCATTACCATTTTCTTCAAGAGTATATAGAAATCATCATGGAAAGATGTAGCAAGGGGAATGCACCAATTGGAGATGGAATTTATTTTTAATATTTTCTCTTTTTGCTGATGTTTCCATTGGGAGTTGAATTGTATCTTATTTTTCTTGTACATTGTGTTTTTAAATTGAGTCTATATTTTAGTTTGATTAATGGTAGAGATCTCCCTATAGAGTTTAGTTTTGAGAATACTGAATATTATTTGTTCATCCAATGAATTTGAAAAAAAATGTTTTCCCACCAGTATATTGAATGAATTCAGGTCCTCATCAGAACCTTATGGGGATCAGTAACACCAATCATTCCATGTTAAGATCACCTTGGTTAATATGGTGCCATGGTGTATGAGATGGTTCAAGATAAATTGTTATCAATATTTCAGGATAAAAATATTTTCTTCATGTTGGTATATACTTGTGAAATCTTGTCAGTATATAAGAGGTATATTCTATTGACTACTTAGAGAACTCTCACTACAATAATCCTTATGTCACCATGGATGGTTTGGAAAATACATCAAGAGGATTTGTTCAAGTCATTTATTGGATTTTGATTTGGATATGTTGAAATTAAAATCATATTTACCTATCAGATATTATTTATTTCCCTTTTTTATCTTTTTGAATGTTAATATATTTTCATTAATGTTGTATTTTGATATTGTGTAGAATCATTCCTCTAAGAAGACATGAAAATATGATCCATGATGTTTCCACTAAAGAACCACAACAATAAAATCCATGCATGGACCAGAATATGGTTGAGATCTTTGTGAGTGTTGTCCATGTTTAGGAATATGAACCTACAACCATTCTTATTCATGGTACCTCTATAGAACCTCAGAGAGATAACATATAGATTTGTGCTCCGAATTTCCTTCTCCAAAATACACTTGTGTTACAAGAATCTAGTGATCATTAACAGAACGAGGATTTTTTGAGAAATATCGATATTAATTTTGGGATATTGGAAATTACTAATGAAATTTAGGTGAAATATGCTACCATAATTCATAAAGGACATGGTAGTAGATGGTGGGAGATGATTTTGAGAGTTAAGAAGCATGATGGATTATAGTAGAAAAAAATTAAATTTATTCTCTATAACTAGTTCTATCCAGAGACAATTTTGTGGGATAAGGTTAAAGAGTTCCTCGAACTTGAGTATGCTTACATGACTATGATAGAATATGTAAATCTCTTTACTCAGCTAGTTTAGTTTTAATCTACTATTTAATTCAATAATAAGATGAAGAAATTATTTTTTGGGATGGAACATCATTATGATATCCATTCACATGTTTTCTTTCTAAATATACCTTCTTATGACCATGTGTTGGATATATCATTATTTGATAAAATGGACCTAACCGTTTTTTTAGGGTTGAAAGAATATTCTTATTTACCAAGTGGCAGTTCTATGAATGTCGTTAATGTGAAGGCTAAGCATGACGATTCACATAGTTGATCTCAACATCATTGTTTTTCTAGACCTCCTCTTATTTCAAGCTGAGGCCCATCATGTTTCTATGAATATGGAAAACCTAGGAACTTGAAATGGGTTTCCACTTAGGAAGCTAAGATATGTGGTTCCTTAAGACACTATAGTAACTTGCATAAGTTCTTCTATGTCTATCCTACTCAACATAGTGGCATGTGATCATATAACACTGATAAAACTATGGTGAAATTGGAGTCATCATGATTAATGATGACCTAGCCATAGGAATTTGGAATGATGCTTCTCCACACAGCGTATGATTTATTAGAGGAATCAGATAAGGGTCATGTGACTATGATTGGTATAATATCCATTTAATCATCATTATTCAATACTTTATTTTATACAGGTGAATCACACTCATTCATTTTTAATTTTATTATGAATATTCTAAATCGTTATATAGATATTTTTTCATATGTGAAGGATGTTTCTACAATCATTGGAATAAAGAGAGTGTAGGTTCATCATTTTTTGGATTTTGATTTCTCGTAAGCAGATATTAAGCCTTATTGGGATATCATATTTCTCAACATGAAGCAACATGACATCATATTCATGATGGATTTGTTTATTTGAAATAATTATTGAATTTATTGTCATATTTCACTGGTCACCTTTTCTATTCCTAATGGGGTGTGTTGTTTCTTTCATGGTGAATCTTAACCAATTTTGTGTAAGGAAAGACCTTATAATCTATAGTTGGAAAAATTAATATCAGTGTTTGATTTTGATATAGAGCGAGAATCATTGGGTGGTTATCTCCCTCTTATTTTCATTAACATTCCTAAAATTATTCCTTCTAAATTCTATAGAATTACACTGGTAAGGTAGGATGGTTTTACTATTAATTTGGTGCTAAGAACTTAGAAATTATATATTCCATATTAATGCATTGATCCAGCTGAAATGGATGAGAGGAATACCTCACTGGATGATATTCTAGGGAATGTCATTATATGCCCAAGTGTGTCACCTTGGGTGATGCATTTTATCTTGGAAAAGAATGTGGTTGCATCAGTTATACTTGGATTTTATTTCCATAGACAAAAAAATCATATCAAAGAATAAATATATTTTTCCAAACATTTAATATTTTTTGAATAGTTGAAAGAGGAGAAGTTTATTTTAAAAAAATTATGTTTGAACCTATTACCATCAGTTGAGAAAATAATTATATAACGTTTATAAAAATTAATTTTGGAATGGGTATGTACGTTTTGAGTACATATTCAGGCTATTTTTTCTAAAAAAATATCATGAAGCCATTATTTATTTTATGTGAATGATTTTTTATGGGTATCTTGATACTGTCATGGTAGAATTTCGGATGAAATCAATGTTTAATCTATGCCCGAGGAGGATCATGTGTGTCATTCGAAATTAGTTCTGTAATCATAGAAACAACACCGACAATTTACATCCCAAGTATGTAATGAATAATAGATATATTTATCTATTCTTATTAATGAATAAGATAGTGTTTTAGAGGCTTAAAATGAGAATAAATCCAATCATAAGCATGGAATACACTAATATTGTTTTACTGCCTTTTGATGAAAAAACATTTTAAATAAATATTTTGACAATTTTATAAGATCTATTTGTCAAAATAAACTTATTATTTATGATTGGTACATTGAAATTTACTTTGGGTAAATTTTTGGTATTTTTCTGACAATGTTCATTTTTTAATGGATAGTGAAAAATACTGCATCTTACATCAAAACTGCTTTTTCATCTAATTTAATTATATGGTCATATTATCTTTTTAAGTGGTCTTAAAGTTTAATTTGAATATATTTTTACCATTTAATCCAATGGTGGTCATTAGGATTAATTTCACTTTGGAATTGGGCATAAACTAATGCCAAACTTTTCATATATATTGTTTCAAAAAAACCCGCTATTTGATTTGACAACGGGAATTATTTTTAAATCAATTATTGCAATCTCTGTGTTTGGAATTTGGTAAAATGGATTATATATTTGGAACCATAAGGTCCAAATTATTTAATTAAGACTCTTTTGTTTTTGGACATTATGAATAGTAACGACGGTAATTATCTTTAATTATCTTGATTAATGAGTAATCGGGTAGTTAAAGATAATAAGATAATATCATAATAATATTAAAAATGACCACAAAATGTGTCCTAAGGCTACTGGTTGTCTCATATCCGAAAATGGGATTCCTTGTGCCAAACTTGGGGGCCCCATGGAATCACTTTTGTGAGAAAGTGACTTTTTATCTTTTTATTTTTAAAGAATGTTAAATGTAACAAAGAATGTATCACCTAAGTAAAATATTTTTAATTTTTTCTACATAAATGATCTTTTGGAGTATAAATATTCATTGGAAAGCTAAAACTATTTCCTACATCATATTATTTTTTTTATAATTTTTAGACATTAAATAAATTAAATTATTTATTACATCATGATGATGCAGCGATGACCTTATTATTTAACTATTTAAATAAAATGGAAAGATAATGTAAAATCTAAGACCTAAAAATGTCCAAAAACTATTGTATGGGTGGATTTCAAACCCTTATCACCTTATCCTCGAAAGACATCAATGTGGGACCATTAAAATCCGAAACTCATTTGAAAATAAAGTTACATTTTATACCTTTCCAAGAGTGCCCCTCCTCTCCTCTTATAAAAGGCCCCCACCTCTACCTCCTTACCCACACTTCCAAAGCCTTTGGCTCGGCCAACCCCTGCCCATTTTGTCTCTACACTCCCCTATCGTAATCCTTGAAGCCTCACTTTTGGAATAAGTCTTCCCAAGGAAGCCTTTGAGCTCAAACCAAAGGGAGTTACCTGATTTTAAGGTAGTGTCTTCTCTTGTGTTCTTATGTTTTATTCTGCTTCTCCAACCCCCTAAACTCTTTTTATTCCTATATTTTGTAAAAACTCCAGTATCTTCAATATACTAGGATGTTTTTATAAAAATTATTCGAGCTACACATACACACACCGTCATCTAATGGTTAAAGAACATACTATTTCTATGGATGGCGAATTTCTGCCTCACAAAACGATGATTGTTCAACGCCCATATAACACCTTCAAAGGTGGCCATTAAGATGTAAATATATTTATATGATATATAATATGTTTATGTTTTACGTAATATTCTATATTTTTCATTTATGGTATACCTTTATGGTTTCTATTATGGGTAAACGTGATATCTTCATTTTAGGAAGTGCGGACTACCGCCCCCTCAAAGTGATTTGATTTGTTAATGCCATATGTGGGACGTATAAAGGATGGATTTAAAGTTATTATATATGATGTTATACTGGAATTATAATATACCTTTATATCATTATTATTTCCTTCCATTAAAGTATGAGATAGAAATGAAAGTAGCATTCATGCGTACGTACGGCTTACCGTCTCCATGAACGGTGCATTTCATTTCTTATCCCCAAATGTAATGTACTATTATAAGTACATATATATAATGGATATATATGATGAATGATACATCTAAATGATGAATATAATTCTGGAATTAAAATATACATACCTCTCATTTATTTTTAATTCCATTAATATGACAATGAAATGAAAATAGTGTTCATGCGTACGTACGGCTTACCGTCTCCATGAACAGTGCATTTCATTTCTTACCTCTAAATGATTATGTAATATTATAAATACTTGTATATTCTGGATATATATGATATATATGATATCCAAATCAGGAATGTCATTCTGGATATAAAGAACATTTGACCACACGATCAACATGTAATTGTAAGAAGTCCACTTTCAACTTAAGAACCAAATATCTACAAAACAAACATTATTAACTTAATGATTACATAATGTTCATAACATGGAAATAAGTGATATAAAAGGAATAATAAGCTTGAAAAATGTTCTTAAGCAAGTAGAAATTAACTCAAGTTTATTATTCCAGACGTTAAAGAACGATCAAGTCAAGTCGGACCCGAGGTAAGGGACTTCTTCTCAATCTCCTTTCATTGAGGCATATTTCATTTTATACACAACTTTCGTTTATACGTTGTATAAACCCCTTTGACTTTTACTTTTATACAAAAGTAATCTTTTTCTACGAAGCGTTTTACAAAAAGACAAAAAGGAATGTTTATTTTAACGTGCGCGGAGACAACGACCTTTTCTGCCGCCGTGAGTATTATTTGGTCTTTGGCTTCCTGAACAATCCGTAATGTTTTTTTAAAATGAAATAAATACCATGTACTCTTTTATTTATTTTGGTATTGAAAATGGTTTTTATAATGTATTTGTTATGTCATTATATTTAAGTGATATATTGTGATCAAAGTGTGGAAATGTTTTCTTTCCACTATATTTGTTTTATGTCTTATGATTTTTATAATGGAACTTGGACATTTGATGGGTGGTTACGTGATAAACCATATGACGGGTGGTGCCATGAATACCAGTATGGGTGGTTACGTTATAACCTCCAATGCAGTGGGTATGGAAGTCGGTCATATGGCTATTCCATTAAGTATGTATGGAAGTTGTCCGTATGGCTATTCCATTAAGTGATATGTGTGGAAGTCGACCGTATGGTTATTCCACTTAAGTATGTTTATGTCCCATGTTACCATTATATGTTATGTGTTCTTTATATGGGTTTTATGGTAATCATTTAGTTACAAAAGGGTAAGTAATGATATTTTATTCAGTGAAGGGTTTTTACTACTTCATGAAGGTGAAGGTATTACTTTGATAAAGTATACGTGGTTTAC
Source organism: Viscum album (assembly GCA_963277665.1). Classification (NCBI taxonomy): domain Eukaryota; kingdom Viridiplantae; phylum Streptophyta; class Magnoliopsida; order Santalales; family Viscaceae; genus Viscum; species Viscum album. The sequence goes on along the minus strand of OY728145.1, from coordinate 1,074,668,361 downwards.
TTGATGTTTGAAAAACTAACATTTTTCATTCTTTGTGTATCCCTTACTGAGCTTTTTATGCTCACCCCAAGTTTTTTTTGAAATGTTTTTCACAAGACTTAATGTGGATTAGTGTCAAGGATGGGATCAAGGGAAATTCATGCTATCTAAAACATGGAACTAGACATGTTTCTTTTTAAGAGTTTTCATTTTGTGAAAACTTAGTAGAAGTGTCTAATTTGTAATCTTTTGAGATGTAATAGTTATGTCCTAATTCTCTAAAAATCTAAACCTGAATAGATCCTCAATGTGAATTATTCATTAAATTAAATATTAAGTAATGTTTAAGTCTGGGGCCTTATAGTTGGTATCAGAGGTCGGTTTAGACAACTTTAGGAGTTAGAAAATTGTTAAATTATAAGTTAATTTATGGTATGACTGAAATGATATAGCATTTAAAGATTACCATGTTGCTTTGCCTAAGATATTTCTGTATTCAGAATGGTTTTCCATAGAGGAAACAAAGAAGCTATGTTGGGACGACATCAGAAGGAAGACAACCTTCCAAATCAGCAACCTGAGATGGTCGGAATCGTAACTGAACAGTTTGTTACAGTGATGGCACAGTTGACTCAGGCTATAAATGGTGGTGGTATCCATGAACGAGATCATCCAGATCAACCGCAGAGGAACATGTCAGTGTGGATCATTTCATGAGGCAAAATCCCCCATCATTTAGAGGATCATCTGACCCTGTGCAACCTGAAGGGTAGATTAAAGCACTGCAGAAGATTTTTGATGTCATGGGGTGTTCAGAACATCAAAAGGTTAGTCTTGCTATTTACCGTTTTGAAGGTGAAGATGATCAGTGGTGGTCGATGGTAAAAAATATCAGGGATAGTGATGAGATTGAGGATCTTCACTGGGATGAATTCAAAGGTATGTTTTTGAGAAATATTTTCCTAAGGTGGTTCGTCTTAGGATGGAAAAACAGTTCCTAGAGTTGAGGTAAGAGGATGATTCAGTTGCTGCTTATGAAGAGAAGTTCACTCGATTGGCAAGGTATGCTCCAAACATCATACGAGATCTTGATAGTAAAATAAACAGTTTTTACTCAGGGTTAAAGCCAAATTATCGAAGGTCTTTAGCTTCTCAAGAGTTCAAAAGTTATGAAAAACTTGTTCGATGTGCGAAGAAGGTGGAAATGGAGTTTGCCGATGATCAGGTGTTCTATGACAAACAACAGAATAAGAGGTCCAGTTAGCAGGCAAATGGGAAGAATTCATCAAAGAAGCAAGGAGGTAAGAAAACCAAATATCCATCCTGTGATAAGTGTGGTAAAATTCATCCTGGATAATGTTTATCCAAGTCTGTTAAGTGCTTTCGGTGTTGTAAGCCTGGTCATATTGCTCGTAACTGTAAGGAGGATGATCAAGTAGGCAATGAAAAGCCAGTGGTAAGATGTTTTAAGTGTAATAAAATGGGTCATTATTCAAATGAGTGTCTAACGAAGAACTCAACTGGGGGAAAGCAGCCAGACTACAAGCAGAAAGGGGTGGTTAAATCCTTTGCAACAACCCCAGCAGATGTTGGGCCATCGAATGAAGTGGTATCAGGTACATTGTTTGTTTGTTCAGATTATGCCAATGTGTTGTTTGATTCCGGTTCTACACACTCTTTCATTTCTGAGAAGTTTTCTAGTAAATTGGAAATTCCATCTCAAGATATGAATCCTGAACTTATGGTAAAAACACCCGGAGGGAACTTTGAGAAAAGAAGGAAATATAAGAACCTTCATATCCTTGTGTGTGGAAAGAATCTACAAGAAAACCTTATTGTTTTGCCTCTAGTAGAGTTTGATGTTATTTTGGGCAAGGATTGGCTTTCTGTTTATCATGCTAAGATTGACTGCAGAGCTAAAATGGTTTCCTTTCAAAAATATTTTCAGTTTGTGTACAAGAATGAACCCTTGATTTTGATAACATGTTACGAAGTTGAGAAACTAGTAAAAGATGGAAATGAATGTTACCTTGCACATATTGTTGAAAATAAAGGAACTGTTCAGATTAATGATGTGCCAGTGGTAAATGAGTATCTTGATGTTTTTCCTGATGAGTTTCCTGGTATTATTCATAATCGGGAAGTTGAATTTACTGTTGACTTAGTTGCTGATTCTAATCCAATTTCAAAACCCCCTTATCGAATGGATCAAGTTAAACTTTTAGAGTTAAATAAACAATTACAGGAGTTATTAGATAAAGGTTTCATTCGACCTAGCACGTCACCATGGGGTGCTCCTGTTTTATTTGTTAAAAAGAAAGATGGTTCAATGAGACTTTTCATTGATTATAGGGCCTTGAATAATATTACTGTTAAGAACAAGAATCCTTTGCCTCATATCGATGATTTGTTTGATCAGCTCCAGGGAGCTCAGTATTTTTCGAAGATTGACTTGAGGTCGGGGTACCATCAGTTGAAAGTAAAAGAATCAGACGTTCCGAATACTGCGTTCTGTACTGGATATGGCCGTTATGAATTTGTAGTTATGCCTTTTGGGATAACCAATGCACCTGCTGTATTCATGGACATTATGAATAGAATTTTCCATGAGTTCTTCGATAAGTTTGTGGTTGTTTTTATCGATGATATTTTGGTGTTTTCTAAAAGTAAATAGGAGTATGAATGTCATTTAAGGGTTATCTTGAAAACCTTAAAAGAAAAGAAACTTTATGGAAAATTCAGCAAGTGTGAGTTTTGGTTACAACAAATTTTTTTCCTGGGTCACATTGTTTCAAAAGATGGTATAACTGTTGATCCTGCCAAAACAAAAGTTGTTGAAGAATGGCCAAGACCCACAAATGTAACCGAGATCCATAGTTTTCTTGTTCTGGCAGGTTACTACCGAAGGTTTGTTGAAATTTTTTCACGGTTATCTAGTCCAATGACTAAGCTAACTCGGAAGGATGTTATGTTCATCTGGACAAAAGAATGTGATGATTGTTTTCAAGAGTTGAAAAGAAGATTGGTGAATGCTCCAGTTTTGGCACTTCCTTCCAGGAATGCTGAGTTTGTTTTATACAGTGATGCTTTGTTGAAGGTACATGGATGTGTCCTTATGCAGAATGATCAGGTAATTGTTTATGCTTCACGTTAGTTGAAAACTAATGAGGTAAATTACCCTACACATGATTTGGAATTAGCTACTGTTTTTTTTTGCTTTAAAAATTTGGAGGCATCATTTGTATGGAGTAAAGTGTGAAATTTATACTGATCACAAAAGTTTAAAGTATATATTCACTCAGAAATAATTGAACATGAGATAGAGGAGATGTATGGAATTAATCAAGGATTATGATTGTACAATTCACTACCATCTAGGAAAAGCAAATAAAGTGGCTGATGCTTTGATTTGAAAAAGTAATGCTTCATTAACCATGCTACGTTTGGAACAAGATCCTTTGGTTTTTGATTTGATGAACTTTGGCATAGAAGTTTTTGGTGCAGGAAGTTCTTTTGTTTTGTTTCAGGTATCAGTGAGATCATCCCTATCAAACAGAATCAAGCAAGCACAGAAACAAGACAGTGAGTTGCAGAAAAAGGAAGAGATGGTTCAGAAGGGTAAGTTTCCTAAATTCAACATTGATAATGATTGTGTTCTGAGGTTTGGGAAGAGATTATGTGTCCCTGGTGATTCACAGTTGAAGAATGAGTTGTTATATGAGGCTCATAGTTCCCCATTTTCAGTTCATCCTGGCAGTACTAAGATGTACAGGGATCTACAAGAGTATTACTGGTGGGATGGAATGAAAATAGATATTGCTGATTTTACTGTGAAGTGTTTGACTTGTCAGCAGGTTAAAGAAGAGAGGCAGCTACCAAAAGGGATGCTTCAGCCTTTACCAGTTCCAGAGTGGAAATGGGAAAAAATATCCATGTATTTTGTCATGGGATTACCAAAGACATCTCAAGGTAATAATGCAATCTGGGTTATTGGTGATCACTTGACTAAATTTTCTCATTTCCTTGCTATACGAGATACTTTCTCTCTAGATAAACTTTCCCGTTTGTATCTTAAAGAGATATTCATGTTACATGGAGTTCCTCTCTCCATTGTGTCTGATCGTGATCCCAGGTTTACTTCTAACTTTTGAAAAGGCCTTTAGAAGTCGTTGGGTACTGAATTAAATTTAAGTACAGCTTTTCATCCTCAATCAGATGGTAAGTCAGAACAAACAATTCAGAACTTGGAGGATATGCTACGAGCTTGTTCGATGGATTATCAGGGAAGTTGGGACCAACATCTTTCTTTGGTTGAATTTTCATATAATAACATTTTTCATTCCAGTATACAGATGGCACCATTTGAGGCGTTATATGGGAAGCGGTGTTGAACTCCAGCTTTCTGGGATGAAGTGGGTGAAAGGAAGTTGATGGGACTAGAATTGGTAGAAGAGATGGCAAAAAAAGTTCAGCTGATTCAGAAACACATGAGAACATCTCAGAGTAGGCAGAAGAGTTATGCGGATAACCGGAGGAAGGATTTATCTTTCGAGGTAGGTGATCATGTTTTTCTCATGGTTTCTCCTTGGAAAAGTGTGATGCGATTTGGTAAGAAAGGAAAGCTGAGTCCAAGGTTCATTGGACCATATGAAATTCTGGAGAGAGTTGGATCAGTTGCATACAGAGTGGCTTTACCTCCGAGTTTATCTCAGGTACACAATGTTTTTCATGTTTCGATGTTGAGGAAGTATATGCCAGATTCATCTCATGTTTTGAGTCCAGAGGTAGTTCAGCTGGAAGAGAACCTATCTTATGAGGAACAACCGGTCCAGATTCTTGACCATAGGGAATAAGTGTTACAGAATAAGGTGATTCATCAGGTAAAGGTTTTGTGGAAAAACCACATGATTGAAGAGGCAACATGGGAATCTGAAAATGCAATGAGGGATAAATACCCCCAGTTATTCGATAAGTAAATAAATTTCGGGGACGCAATTTTCTAAAGGGGGTAAGGATGTAACATCCCAAGTAAGTAATGAATAATAGATATTCTTATCTATGCCTATTAATGAATAAGATAGTGTTTTAGAGGCTTAAAATGAGAACAAATCCAATCTTAAGCATGGAATACACTAATACTGTTTTACTGCCTTTTGATGAAAAAACATTTTAAATAAAACTTTTGATGATTATATAAGATATATTTGTCAAAATAAACTTATTATTTATGATAGGGACATTTAAATTTACTTTGGGTAAATTTTTGGTATTTTTCTGACAATGTTCATTTTTTAATGGATAGTGAAAAATAATGAATTTTACAACAAAACTTCTTTTTCATCTAATTTAATTATATGGTAATATTGTCTTTTTAATTGGTCTTAAATTTTAGTTTGAATATATTTTTACCATTTAATCCAATGGTGGTCATTAGGATAAATTTCACTTTGGAATTGGGCATAAACTAATGGAAAACTTTTCGTAGATATTGTTTCAAAAAAACCCGCTATTTGTTTTGACAACGGGAATTATTTTTAAATAAATTATTTAAATTTCTGTTTTTGGAATTTGGAAAAATTGATTACATATTTGGAATCAGAAGTTCCAAATTATTTAATTAAGACTCTTTTTTTTTGACATTATGAATAGTAACGACGGTAATTATCTTTAATTGTCTTGATTAATGAGTAGTCGGGTAGTTAAAGATAATAAGATAATATCATAATAATAAAAAATGACCAAAAACTGTGTCTTAAGGATACTGGTTGTCTCATGGCCGACCATGGGATGCCTTGTGCCAAACTTGGGGGCCCCATGGAATCACTTTTGTGAGAAAGTGACTTTTTATCTTTTTATTTTTAAAGAATGTTAAATGTAACAAAGAATGTATCACCTAAGTAAAAGATTTTTAATGTTGTCTACATTAATGATCTTTTGGACTATAAATATTCATTGGAAATCTAAAAGTATTTCCTACATCATAGTATTTTTTTTATAATTTTTAGACATTAAATAAATTAAATTAATTATGACATCATGATGATGCAGCGATGACCTCATTTTTTAACAATTTAAATAAAATGGAAAGATAATGTAAAATATAAGACCTAAACATGTCCAAAACCTATTGGATGGGTATATTTAGAAACCTTATCACCTTATCCTTGAAAAACATCAATGTGGGACCATTAAAATCCGAAACGCATTTGAAAATAAAGTTACACGTTTTACCTTTCCAAGAGTGCCCCTCCTCTCCTCTAATAAAAGGCCCCCACCTATACCTCCTTAACCACACTTCCAAAGCCTTTAGCTCGGCCAAACCCTGCCCATTTTGTCTCTCCACTTCCCTCTATTACTCCTTGAAGCCTCACTTTGGGGAGAAGTATTCCCAAGGAAGCCCTTGAGCTCAAACCAAAGGGAGTTACCCGATTTTAAGGTAGTGTCTTCTCTTGTGTTCTTATGTTTTATTCTGCTTCTCCAACCCCCTAAACTCTTTTTATTACTTTATTTTGTTACAAATCTAGTATCTTAAATATACTAGGATGTTGTTATAATAAGTATTCGAGCTACACATACACACACCTTCATCTAATGGTTAAAGAACAAACTGTTTCTATGGATGGCGAATTTCTGCCTCACGAAACGATGATTGTTCAATGCTCATATAACACCTTAAAAGGTGTCCATTAAGATGTCACTATATTTTTATGATATATAATATTTTTATGTTTTATGTAAGCTTCTGTATTTTTCATTTATGTCATACCATTATGGTTTCCATTATGGGTAAACGTGATATCTTCATTTTAGAAAGTGCGGACTACCGCCCCCTCAAAGTGATTTGATTCGTTAATGCCATATGTGGGACGTATAAAGGATGGAATTAAAGTTATTATATATGATGTTATACTGGAATTATAATATACCTTTATATCATTATTATTTATTTCCATTAAAGTATGAGATATAAATGAAAGTAGCGTTCATGCGTACGTACGACTTACCGTCTCCATGAACGGTGCATTTCATTTCTTATCCCCAAATGTAATGTACTATTATAAGTACTTGTATATAATGGATATATATGATGGATGATACATCTAAATAATGAATATAATTCTGGAATTAAAATATAAATACCTCTCATTTATTTTTAATTCCATTAATATGATAAAGAAATGAAAGTAGTGTTCATGCGTACGTACGGCTTACCGTCTCCATGAACGGTGCATTTCATTTCTTACCTATAAATGATTATGTAATATTATAAATACATGTATATTCTGGATATATATGATATATATGATATCCAAATCAGGAATTTCATTCTGGATATAAAGAACCTTTGACCACACGAACAACATGTAATTGTAAGAAGTCCACTTTCGACTTAAGAACCAAATATCGACAAAAAAACATTATTAACTTAATGATTACATAATGTTTATAACATATAAATAAGTGATATAAAATGAATAATAAGCTTGAAAAAGGTTCTTAAGAAAGTATAAATTAACTCAATTTTATTATTCAGGACGTTAAAGAACGATCGAGTCAAGTCGAACCCGATGTAAGGGACTTCGTCTCAATCTCCTTTCATTGAGGCATATTTCGTTTTATACACAAATTTCTTTTATACGGTCTATAAACCCCTTTGACTTTTACTTTTATACAAAAGGAATCTTTTTCTATGAAGCATTTTACAAAATGACAAAAAGGAATGTTTCTTTTAACGTACGCGGAGACAACGACCTTTTCCGCCGCCGCGAGTATTATTTGGTCTTTGGCTTCCTGAACAAGCCGTAATGTTTTTTTAAAATGAAATAAATACCATATACTCTTTTATGTATTTTGGTATTGAAAATGGTTTTTATAATGGATTTGTTATGTCAATATATTTAAGTGATATATTGTGATCAAAGTGTGGAAAGTTTTCTTTCCATTATATTTGTTTTATGTCTTGTGATTTTATAATGGTACTTGGACATTTGACGGGTGGTTACGTGATAAACCATATGATGTGTGGTGCTGTGAATACCAGGATGGGTGGTTACATTATAACCTCCAATGCATTGGGTATGGAAGTCGGCCGTATGGCTATTCCATTAAGTATGTATGGAAGTTGGCCGTATGGCTATTCCATTAAGTGATATGTGTGGAAGTCGACCGTATGGTTATTCCACTTAAGTATGTTTATGTCCCAAGTTACCTTTATATGTTATGTGTTTTTAATATGGGTATTATAGTAATCATTTGGTTACAAAAGGGTAAGTAATGATATTTTATTCAGTGAAGAGTTTTTACTACTTCATGAAGGTGAAGGTATTACTTTGATAAAGTATACGTGGTTTACTTGATGTTTGAGAAACAAACACTTTTAATTCTTTGTGTATCCCTTACTGAGCTTTTTATGCTCAACCCAAGTTTTTTTGATAATGTTTTTCACAGGACTTAATGTGGATTAGGGTCAAGGATGGGTTCAAGGGAAAGTCATGCTATCTAAAACATGGAACTAGACATGTTTCTTTTTAAGATTTTTCATTTTGTGAAAACTTAGTAGAAGTGTATACTTTATAATCTTTTGAGATGTAATAGTTATGTCCTAATTCTCTAAAACTCTACACCTGAAAAGATCTTCAATGTGAATTATTCATTTAATTCAATATTAAGTAAGGTTTAAGGTCGGGTCCTTATAGACAATATATCCAGATATCAAAATGTAGGTTTTTTAGTCGGTAAGTGATGTTATTAAGAAATGTTTTATTAGAATATGGTATCATAGTTGATCCTAAGAAGGGGAATGATTTTATGACATGGGAGAATGTACATAATGTTTGGAATATTTGGAACTTATTTGGTTTAGATGGTTATAACCTTCCTCTTGAAAAGGATTTATTGATTTTTTTTTCTCTGATGACTTCTCTAACTCAGAAGGCACTTAAATGTATTTACGATGAGAAATTCCAAAGTTAATTTCATAAGCTAAAACATCATTTGAATCAATTCTTGTTTTCACTCTTGTAGATATAGGATATGGAAATGTGGTCTTTGTGATGCATCATTTTAGGGTTTGCGTTGTGTTATTATGCAGTTTGGTCACAATGTTTCTTATGAATAATAAATGATTAAACAAGAATAAACGAATTACATGAACTATGTCCTTGGAATCACAACTAAAATGCATTAACTTATGAGATAGAGACATTATCTTTTTGGAGAAATATTTACCATGTTTTCCAAACACATGATCTTGATCCATATCTTCTAAAACATTGACTTTAATCTTTGCATGAGGTATTGGATGGAATATCTATAATATTTTTATATTTATATTAATTATAAAACAGGGAAATGGAATATCATTAAGGATTATTTGAGAAGAGAACATTTGATCCAAATAGTGAACGAATAATCAGAAGAGTGGAACATGATGAAACTTTTTTATACTATTTCATATTGTAGTCTGAGAATCAGGGGATGTGATATCCATGGATAGTGTTTAGTTGAATTCCTTCCACTGGAGACAATTATTGAGGAACAATATCTGGGGGAAGAGATCCATTGAATTAGAAACTCTCTTTATACTGGGCAGATTGTTGCTGAGTGTTGGTTTTGGATAGATGTAATTTTAGGTTATAAAATCTTTTTTCTTGACCAGTTATATGTCCAAAAAGATATTATTGTGGATTTACATAATTCATACTAGGAATTTCACCATGGAACCATTATTATGTTCTGCGACATGCAGTGATGGTTTTGGTGGCCATGTGTGAGACTGTGCATTACAGATATTGCCATTCATTATTATACATACTAACAGTTCCTGATCGAGCACTAGATTCAAGATAAAACCAAGGTTGGGGAACTCAAAAACGATTATGTTAATGTGATTGTTCATTTTTTTGGATTTTCATCTACTATATTCTCTGATATAGATCCTTGGTTAGCTTCTCTATTTTGTAGAATCCATTAGTAGGAACTGGGATCTCATGTTCATTGGAGTAAGGAATATCATCCGTAGTAGGATGGTATTATTGAAAGATATATATAGATTCTTGAGTTTATTCATTGTGATTTTTTTATATACATTTTTGTATAATATTAAGTCCAACTTGAGTTGGTAAATTTTTCTTATAAAAATAGTTACTAGAATGCGATGAGAATTTCTCCTTTTGAGGATTTTTATGTCCAGCTATGTAAATATCATTTCTTTTAGTCTAATATTAGAAACATTCCATAGATGGGTAGGGATTGGTTCGAGAAATAATATAAAATATTTATTTGATTCATTATATTATATTTATATCATAGACTATGAATAAATATTATGTGGATCGTCTCCATAGGCCATTGAAAATTTCTCTTAATTATTTTGTGTTCTTGAATGTTTTAACTCGATTAGGTCATCAGTGGATTGGGAGTCAAGGGATTATTTCTCGTTTGTTTGTGGGACCTTTTGAAGTTTTTAGGAGATGATAAAATCATCTTAATGTTTAGAACGTCTCCCATGTTTTATGTTGATACATAAGGTGTTGTTTGTTTTACTACCACAGAAGTATCTTTATGATCCATATCATATTTAGAGATCCAGTGATCTTGATGTGATTATTCGTTTATCTATGAATGAACATCAATTCAATATAGTTGATTCTCAAACCACGGTACTTCCTGGGAGGATGATACATTTGTTTCAAGTGATATGGTATCATGAGTCTAACACTTATCTGTTGTGGGATAGGGAGGAAATGTTGATAAGGAATTGGCCTCATCTTCTTAACACAGAAGAATATTTAAAGTATTTATGGGGAATATCGTTTCTTTTCTAGGGATGATTCAACATTTTGTTAGTTTATTCATGTACTACTCAAACCCTTTTTTATCATGACTTGTTTGGGTCTCTTTTAGTGGTTCTTCATGTGAATGTTTTGAAAACATTGGAAGGGTCTTGGGTTTAGCACTATTGGCATACATATTGGGAAAATATAGTGCCATGCTAGTGAAAACCATGAAATCCTAGATTGTTATAGACTTCAGGGTTGGTGTACAATTTGAAAATCCACACACCCATATAGTAAATATTATGAACCCAATTAATTATTCACATGGACAGGGATCATAGTTTCAAAAACATTTTGACAATGACAAGATAACCATGTGTGTGGTAATTTTAATTCTAGACAAAATAATTTTAAATTCCTTGAACCCCATTTTGACCCCATCTAAACCCTAATTTGGGATTATAATTTCTCCTAGGTCATTGGCCACTCTAGGACCAATTCTGGATTCTCCACACCCTTTCCAAGGTGGATTTAAGTAATGTGATTTTCATTTGATCTCTACTCGATAAGATTTCTTCTCTCATTTCATAACTTCTTCCCTACCGGTATATCCTCATTAGGGTGTGTTTGATTGGGTTGTTATTGTTATATCTAAATTAATATTTTCTATATTTAAACTAAGTTAAATTCTTGGATCTCTATTTTAAACATTATTCATTGGAGTTACACACTACAGGTGTTATGTTATGTGATCATGTGATCTATGGTCAGTTGTTTTGACTAAGCATGGGAAATTTATTTGACATACATTTTAATGATTTAACATAAATTACATTCAGTTAGATTATGAAAAACCCAATTCATTGAGTATTTTTCATTAATTTAATTTGGATTTAAATATGGAGAAAACACCAAATTCTAGTAAATTGCGAAGTGATTTAAAATTTATGGATATATGAAATAGTATTATGAAATTTTTATTTTGAAATTTATTCAAGAAAATGGATTCATTGGTTTTCAAAAAAACCATTCTGGTTTTATCATTGAAAAAATAAAAAATTAATTAAAACCCCTTACATTAGTTTTAACGATAAATTGTCATATTTTAATTATAAATTAAAAAATTTTATTTCAAATAGTTTTGAACTTTTTTGACAATTATTGATTGTTTTTTGGTCACATGAAAACCTAGGTAGTATGTGAGTTATTTGGGACAATCACTCTATGTTTTAATTTCCCATGCAATCGATTAAATATTAACAACTATAAAAATAACTTATTTATATACCTTATCCTTAGTAGGATTTTGGTTAGTCCTCCTCAACCAGTGTCATAGGGATGTGGGTTCACATTTCCATGATAACTATATGATAATGTGAGGATCCCATAACCTATAACTATCATATCTCTAGGAAGATTACCATGTCTCCCCATTATGATTATCTTTTTATGCATGAAATTGTTTGTAAAACTAATTTACACATTAATTTGGAATTTATATAATTAATTTTATATAAAATGTTCATTAAGTAATTGTTCAAAATATTTCCATCAATTGAAAAGAAAAATATGTTATCTTTAAAATATGAAATTTTCTTTCCATGCATGTTTTATTTAAAATTTAAAAGCACGCTTTTATTATTATTATTTTCCCCTTATTTTATCACACATGGCGAGAACGTACTAGGATTTTATCTCACACCCTAAAATTTTCTTCTAGAGATTTTATAATTCCACCTACTATGTTTGATCAAGGGGAAAGAGTCACTTGGAGGTAGTTGTTGTTGTTGATCTTTTGGCATTGATATGATGTGATCACTGGGACATGGGTAGTATCTTGTTTTTCTAGTATCTTATTGTAGTACATTGTGTTTATATAACTGTTTTAATTCCGGTATTTCTATCCTTGTTGATTTTTAAGTTGATTATACTTAATTTTATCTATTTATTCATCTATTTATGTGGAAATGTTTGTCACAGTGTTATATTTTATGATTCCAAGTGCTAGTCTCCAACCCATGGAGATTGGGAGTTCTATTTGGGCCATCAATTCCCATCATGGGTATCATGCCACAAGGTTTTTTGGGATTTTTTGTGACATTGAAATGATTAGAAACATAGATTTTTAGTAGAGGAGCTAGTTATTCTTAAATTTTAGCAGACATCAAATGTTTTAGACATGATAATATTTTTTTATGTTGAAATACCAAATCTTTATAAATATCTCATGAATAATGTACCAACTATGGAATATCATACTACACTCACATTGAATTAAAATTACACTAAAGTCAATGATGATAATAATTCTACATTGTCTGATAAATAATCTTCATCAACTAAATAAGATAATATTTTACCAAGTTTTGAAGATGTATCTATATTTAAAAAATTACAAAAAAATGAAAATTGTAAAATTTCTGAAAAAAATCTTGCCAAAATTTTCTTGAAGGAATGTTGAAGGATTAAAAAATTCACTATAGATATATCATATACTTTTAAAGATATTTATACTTTAAATTTTGAAAAAAATAATCATTATAAATATATTGGGAAATAAAAATATGTGAAAACTATTTTATAAAGTGAATGTTATATAATTTTATTGAATACTAATACTAACATGGGTAAAATGGTAGTTGTTAAACATAAGTTAGAAATTTTTTGTTTGAAAATTACCTTTCTATGTTTAAATAATGAATGAAAGAAATTGATAAAATGTATCATCTAATTGCACCTCATTGATATATTTATAAAATGGGTTTTATAAATTTAAATCATGTTTTAGTAATAAATACTTTGTTTAATTTAGTGATACATTTTGCACAAAATGTCAATGTGGTTGACACTATCAGAATATATTTTTATTCAATAATGTTCCTTATTTATTGTCTCATGAATAATATTATCCAAAATAAGTGAAATTGTCACAAAATAATAACAATTAACAAATTTGGTTACCTAATTTATTATTTTCTAATAATAATTTACCATAGAAGGCTTGAGTTCCAAAACAATAATAATTTAATTCAAATAAAATACAGAAATAACCAATAATAAAAATATTTGAATCAAGGATAGTGGTTTTTCCAGACATATGAATAGACTCCCATATTTCTTTAAGAAGATCATAATGATAAATGGTGCAATGGAACATTCAAAGATAATTCTTAGAAAGAAATTATCGAAACAGGTAACATTTTTTTCTTATAAAATAATTAATTTAAATTATTCATTTGTCATAGGAATTGAAGAAAAACCTTATTAAATTTAGTCAATTATGTGATGTTGTTTATCTTGTGATCTTCCATAATCATAAATGTACTATTAATATTTCTACAGATGAGTTTATTCATTTTTCCAATCATCATGATAATTTTTAGAATTTTAAATATAAGACCTTACGATCATATATTTACTTTTATTTAGAAAAATGGAAAAATAATCATGGATATGTAATAGAATTTTATGAAATTTTAATCTTATAATTTTTTATATTTTGTATAATAATGGACTAGTTGAGGATCTACCTCAAAAAAGATTTTATACATCTAGATTATGTGATGCTTCTCAATATCATAAGAGGAATATGTCAATATTTATATATATTAGTGAAGTATCGACATATTATTCCTTATACTTACTAAATATTGACCAATTTAGTCCTAACAAAACTAGATTTATAAGTGGAAGGAATTATTTAGAAGTTTTAGTTGATGATATCACTAATTATAATTCGGTCTACTTTTGGAGAAGGAAATCGATAAGTTTTTTTATTTTAAAACATTTTTTTAATGTTTAGAATGGGAAAAGCCTCCTAATATAACTATTTATATTGATCATTATGGATATTTTTGAAATTCTGATTTGGAAATTTTTTTTAGTAAAATAGTTCTATACATTACTTTTGAAGACCCTAGACCCCAGTATCCTAGATCTGATGCCTTACATTATTACACTAGCATAGATACATGACACAAATCCCAAAGGACTAATCAGTTTAGTATTCTTGAATAACCAGATACATACATACTACCCTTGTCCCAATGGTAATCAAATATGAAACTTAAAAAAGTATTGTAATTTCACAATTGAACTCATTCAATATGTTCATCTTCATAACATGGGGGAAGATATCAAATAAAAGGGTGAGATTAGATGTTATGTAAGGGCTAAATACAATTTAAAATTTCATGAATCATAATAAATATGGAATGGTATATGTAATAAAATAAATTCTATTTAATCAACAACATTAAATCATGATATAATAAGGTGTAATCAATATGGACATTTAAATGAATTGAAAAATTGAATTTAATCAATAAATTGAGAAATAAATACATCAACATATAATATCATAGTAAAAAAATCATAGATAATAATGAATGAAATTTAAATGAAGAAAATTATTAATAATAGGGATGAAATGAACTTAGGTATCATGGTACACCAACCATCATGCCCATTCATAAAGCAGTTTAGTAATTATGGGTAAAACCCAAACTAATTTGGTGATGTTTTTTATATCATAAGACCAATGATGCATCGAGGGGAAAATCTATAACTAGGCACCACCCATGTTTGTATTTCCAAAGAATTATTCAAATATATAAATTATAAATTTAATTCATGAATAAATATTCCAGTTCAATAAATATCTTCACTGAGTATATAATACATATTTAACATTATTTTCCTAGTTAATCAGATACCGTTAAATGTGAAAACCATATGAGAAATTTTGAATCATACTAAGAAGTAATAATATCAATGATGCAAGAAATATGTATATTTAATTAAATCCCAAATTAATAATGAACATAAACAAAATTGGATTTTTATACAACATAGAAATGAAAATGGATGCACAACATCAACCATATGCATCAGTGAATGAAAATTGATACAATGTACCTTAGAGGTATCATATCATTAATCAAATTAATAGATAATTGGTATTCAATATAAATACAACAAAAATAGTAAATAAAATATAATATAATTAATAAATAATTTACACATAACCTTATCATTACCTAATAATTTATATATATGTTTCACCCAATGAATGACAATAATGTTATAAAATCCCATGTCAATTTTTATTCAGTTGAATTGTATTCCCCATAAAATTAATAATTCATCATATGAAACATTAAAAAACAATGATAATGAAACTAATGATATGATATATCAAATGGTCCATACACCACACAAAACAAATAAGTGTAAAATAAGGAATATCTCAAAAAAATAAAAGTGAAAAAAAACCAAAACATATATATGAAAGTCTACTTCACATGTACTTAATTCCTAGGATAATAAAATTATATTAATTAATTACTTATGTATGGACCCCTTTTAAATATATTCTATTTATTAGAATTTTATTCAGTTCATTTATGACCATTTTGATGAATTATTAGGTTTAATTTCATTGTTTTGGGATAATTCCTTTCATTGTTTTATGGTCGGTTCCAAATATAGAATCTATTTTTAAAAATTTAAAACCACAAAGTTTCTGTAATTAATTTAAAATTAATTCTCGTTGTAAAAATAATAAAAGAAAGTTTTTAAAATGTAAAAACCATCAAAATATTGACATGTGTTTATAAAAAATTTCAATGTAAAATTAATTAAGTTGGTCGTAATTTGATTAATGTTTAATAACTTAATCAAATTATAATTTAAAACCAATTAAAATTATAATATAATTATATAAATAAATCAGATGAAAAATTAGTTTTGGATTAAAATGATGAATTTTTCCATATTCATTAAAATAGAAATTTTATCATAAAAATAAAATAAAATTAATACAAAGTAAATTTTTATTTATGGATACTAAATAAGAAGTTTATATTTTCAAATAAAACATCTAAAAGTGACAATCACTAGATTTAAAAAGGGTTCACCACTAAAAGGTAGCAAAACAGTTTTTTTTAAAATGCTTCTTTCATCTAAAAAAATGTATTTGTTCTTATATAATATAAAGAAAACATATGAGATTAATTTTAAACATTATATTGAATATATAACTTATATAAATAAATAAAGTGTGATATGATTTTAAGAACACAATTATTCTGATTTAAATAGGTTTTTATTAAAACACGTGTTTTATATTCAATTGGTTTTCATTTCTATTTCTAATAATTTTTGTACCCAATTAATCATTATCTATACATGTTTAAACCATATTATTATAATTAATTTGATACTATCCATTCCTTCTATTCCAATTTCTATGTTATAATGGTAACATTTAAACAATAATAATTAGTTGTTTGTTTATGATCGATTTAGTGTATCATGTATGAAATTGAAAAAAGTGTTTATTTTATAAAACTCTGGATATTACATCCTCCCCCAATTTAATATATTTAATACTCTCAATTTCAAGTTTGGTTCGTTAAATAGGGTATGAATTTTTAAAATACCTTTACTGCAAACCCATATTAGAATAAGGGTTAATAAAACTTCCACTTTAAATGATATAATTTTAAGTACACAGGTCACCTAAGATAACACATACTAGGATTCAATATAGAAAAACATGGAAATTAAAGAAAAACAATATGTGACATTGTGATTTAGAGTGATAGGAAACATGATCTCTCTAAAGTTAACAACTATAAAACCAAAATCTTGTAATGGGTTAAACGGTCTTTGATTTCACAGTAGGACAAGTAAATAGAAATCGTTTTTTTATATTTTTTTCATAAAGTTGAGGAAATATTTTACTAATTAGAATAAGAACATAAATAAATATACATAATTTAAAGGTATATTATCATCATTTAATTAGTTTCCACTACACACACATCTTTTTCATGAAATGATGAGTATTAAATATGATTTTTTTTCATGTCTAAAGCACAATAATCAACTTATAAAAACTCATACCATCCACAAAAATGTTAAATATATATTTACCCCAAATTTAAACATTAACCAAAACCAAAATGGTTAGTATAGGATCAGATAAAACACTAAAAGGAATGATTTTTTATTAAGAGAATGACTACTTTTAATCTCTAAAATTCAAAACTAACACACAAGTTTTACATAGTCCATTGAACAAACAAATTTCATTAAAATTACTCAAAGTAATTGAAAATAATATTGAGACCCAAAATTAAGAAGTATTATATCACATATTCTTCAATGATAAATCATAAAATTTATCTCCAAATAGCATCGACTACTCTTAAAGTCTTATACATAAAAGTAATTAGCCTAATCACATATTCTCCATGATAAGTAAATAAATTCCACAAATAACCAAAATCTCCTTATTTCCATAATTAAAACATATATTCCTCCAATATAAAATTCAGTCGTTACTCCACAAATGATATCTCATAGTATTTTATTTTCCTTAGGCGTATAGTGTTCCCAAAAGAGAGAAAATATTACAAAATAACATTTATCTTTTAATCACCAAATCAATTTCCTATACTAAGAATATCCATTTGATAAAACATATTTTGACAAATAGAACTTTTTATTAATCCATAAAATAATTTAACTAAATATAATAAGTCATATTGACTAGGGACTTCACATAATCCAGTGGTAGGTGATGTGCCCTTATCACCCTTCAGTTGTGTGTTCGATTCTTGCGGCCATGCCAGACACGACGAGTTGACACCCATCTTCTGGGATGTTCTTTTTCCAAAACTATATAATTCTTATAACATTCCTTGAATTAGATAAAATCATAAAAAATAACCCTAACATATTTTAATCTCATTTTTATCTAATGTCTTTCATTTTTCATCGCAAAAAGTAATAACCCATAATTGCCTCAAATTCAAGGATCATATAAACCCTTAAGGTTATTTGTAACTATATAGGCAAAAGAAAATATAATTATTCCTGAATTAACATTTTTACAAAAAAAATATAAGGGTTAAAAATACTATAATTCTTCCAAATTAATCACATTGTTAGTACATTTAAGCATATCATCATCCATAGATCAAACCTAACTTTTCAATTCGTAATATGAATAAATCTCAATCATAGAACATTATTAAAGATATTTTATCCATGTTTTCTCATATTTTTCATTAATACCTGTTTCCAAAAAAAATCATGAAAAATATCCAAAGATTCAATAATGTCAAAACATGGGCTATGAAATAATTCAGACCATTCATAGGTCATTCTCAGTACCCTCATCTTCAATTGGAATGGAATTAGTTATTGGTAAAAATATATTTTTACGGTCCTGATGATTCCATTCCCAAACCTTCTTAGTATGAAATATATTTTCATAATTACCATGCACACCACATTTAAAACATTCAATTGATCCATCAGAAATAACTTTTCTCCCTTTCATGGAGTCAACTGAATGCATGCTTTTTCAGTGGAAGGTTATTGCATTATGACCTTAATTAACTCAGCTATAACATATTCCCACCCCATTTAAAAATATTACTAGGTGTTTCTTTCCACATCCTTGACACATAGGTTTTAAATATATGGACATTTATGATAATTACCTGGAAATCCATAGGGATTTGTTTCTCGCATATATGATGCCTTATCAAAATAATTAATGTTCAATTGGTAAATCATGACTCGAGATAGTTTGTTTAGAATAACCAAAAGAGTTCCCATTTTAGATCCCATTTCATTCAGTTTCTTATTTTGAAAACCACCAAAAAAATTCACATCCATTGTTACTTTGGTACCGGCTAGATCCAGCGATTTACTGAAACCAAAAAGGATTTGGGTGAGTATATCAATAAAATCATCATATACTATCATATGAGGAGGATAAACACTAAGATATTCTTATTCATGTTATCTCAAACTCATTCAATTTATCTAAAATTAATATGAATCTTTCTAATATTCTAACCATTTTGGTTATAGACAACATGTCACTAATTCACAAATAACACCCTACCCACTAAACTTATCTAATCTGTCCTTTGATACCAACTATAATGCCCTAGCCATAATTACTACATAATCACGAGCTATGTTAAGAATGAAAATTGAGGATATTTTAATGTTTAGTTTTTTAGGGAATTAATCCATAACTATTACATAATAGGCTCTAACATTACATGAGGATAGTTCACTTAGTATCCATTTTTTCTACCAAAGGAATCCCTTTAACAAAAACATGATTTCTTTTTCTTGACAAAAATATTCTTGATTTCTTCATTCCTTTTACGCATCCATATATCCTATGGAAGGCATTTAAAAAATTGGATGAGAATAAAAAACTCAATAAGGAATATAAAATAAGGAATAAAATCGTTTTCCCATGAATATTTGAAACCCATGAAAACATTTTCACAAAATCATAATTTTCACCCATGGAACATAATCTACTTAGCATATATCTGGTAATCATAAGATTCCAACAAAATTTCATTAAAATCATAAAACATAAAGGTAAGTTGTGACATATATATCACACTATATTTTAGCTTTCACAACTAAATAGGGAGTAACAATAATGGTTACACTTGGAATACCCATGACAGTATATTCCCTAAATCTCTTAAGAGAAAAACTATCATTTACCTCCATTACATTACCCAATGCATTAGAGGGATATCATGGGATCACCCACCCTCAGTTTATCATAGATCCACCCAGATACGTAATCAATTCCCATGAACCATAACACAATCATAACACATGAACAGGCATAATGGAAAAACAAACATTTCCACATTGCAATCATAAGACATCATTTCAAGATATTGATATAAAAAATACACTATTAAAGCCATTTTCAATACCAAAATTCCTAAATAAGAATATTGTATTTACTTTTATTTTTAAAAGAATTATGGCTTATAGAGTAAGACAAATAACAAATAATGGTCACGACGGTAGAAAAGGTCATTGTCGCCGCATACGTCAAAAAATCTCTAATTTTCATTTAATAAAATTCTTCATTGGAAAAGATTACTTATGAAAACCATTGAATTATATTTATAAAAAAGGGCATAATAATACAATGTATAATATTAAAATATGACTCAATGAAAGGAGATTGGGACGATGTCCTTCACAAAGATCGTATCATTAGATTAAGGATAAATCAATGAAATTATTATGTGTGAAAATAAAAATACACACAATATAAGTAGATATTAAGTGTAAAAAAATTAGATTACATTCACACATATTCATTGAGAAAAAACTAATGACATTGATATTTAACTCAATAAATGGATATTGAGATAATATTTTCCATAAATTCAGTTTAACTCGACATGTACAATCGTTATGTTCGTAAATAATAAATGTAGGATAATTTCAAATAGTTTGATAACATCTTTCATGTTTATAATTCTTTTATATCATTTATTACCATGTTATAAAAATTACATAATTATTTATTTTCATATCTGTCATTTTGTCGATATTCGGTACTTGATTCAAAAATGAACTTGTTTTCATTTAAATTTCCCTTATGGTAAAAATTCCATATTCCCTATAATATTATTCATGATTTAAATATCAAATATATCTATTATATATATATATTAATAATTTTCCATAAAACATTGATATATGAAATGAAATGGATTGTTCTTGGAGATGGTAGGTCATACGTATGCATGAATGATACTTTAATTAATTTTTCATTTTAAAGGAATAAACACTAATTGAAACATATGAATATTATAATTTAATTATTATATATATGTTATATATTTTACATAATTTCATTAACTCCATTATTTATATGATCCATTTATGGAATGAACGAGTCACATCATAATGGCCATCAGGAGAGGTGGTATGAGAAATTCGAACAATCATAGTTTTGTGAGGCAGTAGTTCGCCGTACAGAGAAACAGTATGTTCTATATCTACTAGATGGAGGTGTGTGTAAGTGTAGTTCTAACACATAGAATAGAAAAATATTAGTATTTTTAGGATAATGGTGTTGTTATAAAATAATGGAATACAGAGAGTTTAGGGGGTTGGAGATAGAAAAAAATGAAAGGAGTTTGAGAGATGATGTTACCTCCAAATCAGGTAACTCCTTTTGATTTTACCCCAATAAAATTTATTTAATTTCGTTATGCCCAAGATAAGGATTCTAGGAGGAATAGATAGATGTTGTGAGCTTATTTGAGTAGAATTTGGGTGAGACAAGGGTCTTTATAGGTGGGTGTATGTGGGTAGATTTTGTGGCCTTTTATAAGAGGGAAGAGGGGCAGATTAGGAAAGTCTTGAAATATTATTCTATTATAAATTGATTTTGTAATTATAATAGTTAAAAATTTATTTATTTATAGAATAATGTTGTTATTGGTATAATTCATCTTTAATAATATATTTTAGACATGATTAGGTCACAAATTGAACATTATCCTTTGGCTTTCACCCTTAGATTAATAAATTAACTCTACATATGTCTTCTTGTATTTTTACACAATATAGTTAATAAGGTGACTATAAAATTTCAATAGAACCTCAAGTGGATCATTAATGACATTTTTAACATTATCTAGGTTATTTTTTTGAATATAAAATTTTTATGACTATTATATCATTTAATAAAATGGTATTTGTTTTAAAAACTCATTTATAACAATTTGACACTATTTAGTAATTGATTTTTTGTTAGAGTTATAAGAACTTGATTAATTAAAAAACTATATTAATAAAATATAAAATGTAATAATCATCCATAAAATAATTTTATGGAATAAAACTTTTCAAATTACATATATTGTTATATTTATGATAACATTTATTTGAACATTTCATTAATAATATAATCAATGTGTCATCATTGTGTCATAAATTTATTTATTTATATAATGTCTAAAAATTATAAATAAACTAACATAATATAAGAAATATTTTTTTATTTCTAATGAATAATTATAGTAAAAAATATCATTTATATTTCCATATATTAAAAATGTTTTAGTAAAAGATATATGTTTATGTTATATTTCTCTTTATAATTAATTAATTATTATAACAAGTCATTATCTCATCGATGTGGCTTCATGGGGTCCTATAATCGACCCATGGATGCTATGAATCATAAATATCTGATTCAATAGGATTATGACACGTCTTAGGTTATTTTTATATTACTATAATATTATTTTTGACCTTTATTTACTTGGTTTATAATTTAAGCATGTTAAATAAAAAAATATTGAAGTTACTATTCATAATGTCCAAAAATAAATTAGAACTATTTAAAAAATATATTCCTTATAATT
Source organism: Viscum album (assembly GCA_963277665.1). Taxonomy (NCBI): domain Eukaryota; kingdom Viridiplantae; phylum Streptophyta; class Magnoliopsida; order Santalales; family Viscaceae; genus Viscum; species Viscum album. The sequence continues at coordinate 1,074,645,368 of OY728145.1, read as the reverse complement.
CAAAATATGGAATTCATTTTTAAAAATTCAAAACACATAATTTTTAGTAATTAATTTAAAATTAATTCCTATTATCAAAATGATAAAACGAGTTTCTAAAAAAGTAAAAACCATCAAAAGATTAACACATGCTTATATCAAATTTCAATGTGAAATTATTTCCAATGACAATAATTTTATTAAATTATAAAAACATAATACAATTACAATTTAATACCGATTAAAATTATAATATAACTATATAAATAAATCAGATGAAAATCTAGTTTTGAATTAAAATGTAGTCATTTTCACTATTCATTAAAATATGAATTTTATCATAAAAATACTAAAAATTAAAACAAATAAATTTTTTGTGTACCTCTTAAAAAGAAGATGTTTATTTTTTTAAAATATAACATAAAAAATATAAAAGTTACAAAAACAATATTTTAAAAGGATTTTCTATCGAAAGGTTGTAAAACTGTTTTTTTATACTTCTTTTATCGGAAAAAATTTGTTGTGTTCTTATATAATATCTAGAATACATATACGATGGATTTTATAAATTACATTGAATATATAAACTATATAAGTCCATAAAAATTTGTATGATTTTATAAACACAATTATTCTCTTTTAAATAGGATTTCATTAAAACACATACTTTATATTAAATTGGTTTTTATTTACATTTCTAATAAATTTGGTAACCAGGGAATCATTATTTAAACATGTGTAAACCATTTTTTTATAATTTAGTTGATAATATTCATTCTCTCCATTACATTCACTAGGTTATAATAGTAACATTTAAATAATAATATTTAGTTGTTTGTTTGAACACGATGTATCATATCATGTACACTACTAAACATAGTGTCTCTTTCTTAAAACTCAGTATGTTACATTCGTCTTTATAACATAAATGAATAAAACTATAAATGTGTGATCTGAGATTCCTAATGAGGTTTAGATACAAATGATGCATTCATGAATCATAATCAATATTAAATGTTATATATACTAAAATAGATTTCATTTAATCAACAACTTTTTTACCATGAGAGTATATGGTGTAATAATTATGGAAATGTGAATGATTGGGAAAAAATTACATATAATAAATAACAAGGGAACAATATGAATCCATGGATTATATCATATTTAATATCTCTTGTATAATAATGAAAAAAATAAATGAAGTGTATAATAAATCAGAATCCATGACCTCAGGCATCATGATTCCTCTTATGTCAAAACCTTTCACAATAAAGTTTAATCACCATGGGTAAAAAATAATTTAATTTTTCCAACTTTTCAATCTAATGAGACTACCGATGCATCAAGGGGATATATAAAATTTGGTCACACTCATGTCTGCATGCCCAAATAATTATAAAAATTTCAAATTGATTGATTTAAGTTGTGAATTAGTGTTCCTCATCAATAAATATTTGTACTGAGTAGAAGATACATATTTTACATTATTTCCCTAGTTAATCAAATAACATACAATGTAAAAACCATATTATGAGTTTTTATACAGATTTGGAAATAATCATGTCTTGGATATAAGAATTTTGAATATTTAAAAAAATATACAATGGGTAATGATCATAAATAAAAGGGAAAGTATACACACCATTGAATAGAAACTACATTGATAGGCTAAAAAATATACATAATAAAAATAAAATTCAGACAATATCCCATAAAAAGATCTTACAAATAATCCAGTGAATATATAATGTGTATTCAATGAAAATAAAAATATAAAATTGGAAATAAAATATAAGTTAGCTGATATTAAATTTAAAAATATCATTAATCAATGTAACACATTATTATTCCAAAGAATGAAAATAGTTTCCCATAATAACTTACTAATTTGTAATCAATTGAATCGCATGCCGAAAAAAATTATTAATTCATCAAATGAAAAATTGTTTTACATGGAGGTAAAGATATTTATGATATTATATATAAAATTTTATGTACACCATAATAAATAAGTGGAAAATAAGGAATATCTTATAGAGATAAATGTGATATGAATAAAGCCCTTTCTTTGTGTATGATAGTGTTCTACAAATATAGATTATGTCCTGGATAAAAAAACTAAAATAATTAATTAACTAATTATGAACCACTTAAACATATATTTAACTTAAAAAAATTTAGTCAGTTCATTTATGTCCATTTCTATCAGTTATCATGTTAAATTTTGTTGTTCTCGGAGCATTCATTTCTTAGTTTTATGGTGGGTTCCCTTGTGTATAATTATTAGAGTTCTTGTAAAATTGAAAAAATCCTACATATTTAGAATGAAATGGTAATAATATAATTCTAGGATTTTAAATAGTCCCAAATATAATTTTTTTCTAGTATGATTAAAATTCATTTGATAAAATGATAATAATAAACATTTAATTTATTTGGGCATTTTTTTATCATCATATACTAGTTTTCTTTTATTATTTAACATTAAGTATATATATTAGTTATTTAAGATAAAACAAGTTTTTATTTACATATTATAATCTTATTCTGATATAATAATGGTTTTATGGACACCCATGAAGGAGGTCAGTGTAAAATAAAACTTGTCGTTCATGAAGGCAGCAAATTGATGCATTCAAAAAAACCATGTTGAATAATTTTTATAATAATGGTTTTAATGGGTTGTCACATCAAAAATGACTCAAAAATTCATTTATTTAACTTATAATGTAAATGAAGGTAAATTATTGTATTTCACATTTCACAAAAACTCCACTATTTTAGAAAAACACCAAAAATTCCATGTAACATTCTTTTAATCAGTAAATTTTGGAAATGAAAGAAATTTTATAAAAATTATTTTATAAATATGCGAAATAATGTTTTTAATTATCGCCTATAACATTATAAGAGATTTTTAACTATTTGAGAAATTAATTGTGGTTTAATAAAATTATTTTATAATTAAAATGAAAGAAAAAAAATAATTTATTAATCAATTTTATAAAAAAATATTTATATTATTTATAAAATTTAAAATAAACACGAGAATTTCACAAAAATACCATTAAGTAGTTTATTATTTATAAAATATTTATTTACTTAATCCATGATATAAATATATCTGATTCACATTTATGAGATACCAAAAATTTATTTACAAATCCATGGGGGAGGTTATTATAAAAATGCCTTGATTTTAGTTTTTAATGGTCAAATTACTATTCCAATATTCTTCTAAAAAATATAATGTTTAATAGTATATCCCTATTTGTTTATGCTCAGTGTTCTGTTCAACAAAATATCTCATATGAATTGAATTTATTTTAATAGATATATACCATAAAATCCATGGTTGTAAAAAAATATTTAAGAACCAAGCACTCCATCGTAAAATGTTGTCATTAAAATAAGAAAAAATTAATTCAATTTATTTCTAGAACCACTCTGAGTGAACAATCACATGATAAACATTTTTCAACTGAATTCATTAGTAATGAAAGTTATACAATAAAAATGTTGTAAATATTCATTTTGTGAAAAAAAATCTCTACAATTTGTGAACTGGAAGGAAACCAAATCAGTCATATATCAATGTTTCTTTATTTTAAGTATTTGTTTTGAATATAAATTATAATTTACCTTAATTTTCTATTAAACATTATGAATGAATATTTTTGGGTTTTTTTACAACTTGTATGGATTATAGATTTTTTAATAAAAATATTAATACTACTGAGGCGTCAATACATGTTAAATTTTATGAAGCTAATACTTTTTTTCAAAAAAACTAAACCAATATCAATATATATTTTTTGAAAAACGTATTTTCTACTTGTTTTATAAGGTTATTATCATTATAAAATAACTAAAGAGTAAATTTTATAATGTAATTCCAAATTATTATTTTCAACCTATTCTTTAGTAATAGAGTTCAAATTACATTAATTAATTTGTTTAATATGTATCATCCTTGTGATAATAAAATTTGTGAGGTTGTTCAACATGTTTAACTAAATTTTCATTGAGAAATGACACATGACATATATCATTTTTATCTCAATTTAAAACTAAAATTCCTGATGAGTCTATAGGTGATAAGGATTTTATAAAATAAATTCAAGATGAAATCATCAAGATTGAAAGGTACCTTATTTGGAATTTGGTTGAACGATGTAAGGATACTTCTGTAATTGGAGTAAAATGGTTGTTTTTGAAAAACATTTGATTAAAATTTAGTAGTATTTAGAAATATTTTTAGACTTGTTGTTCAGGGTTATAATAATCAATAAAGAATAGAATATGAATAAACTTATTCACTAGTTTCTAGGCTTAAGCCTATTTATATACTTATTAGTTATACATAATTCATAAATTAATAACAATTTTAAATGTATGTGAAGTGTTATTTTCTTATATTCTATGTTTAAATGGATGTTTATGCATAACAACCACTATGTTACAAATATAATAGACATCTCAGAAATTTTTTCAAGATTACAAATCCATTATCTTGACTTAAACATTCAAATAATTCATGGTATGATAGTTTGAATAGATTATTTTTTTTAAAAATGTTTGGAGATCTAAAGATACATGTATTTTTATAGAAGAAGTTAATAAAAAAACAATGATTGTAAAATCATTGACGATGATATTAAATTTTTTAAACTCATAATTCTTTAGCAGATTTCATTGTCTAACATAAATAATCTGGGTTTGAAATGTGTTTGATGGGTGATTTGACATAACTTCTTTGTTTCTGCATTGAAAAAAAAAGAATGATAATTTATATCTCAATATAATAATAAAGATGATATTCTTATGAAATTTGTCTATGAAAATACAAAATATATTAGTACTCATATTAGAACTTCATAAGATTTAGATATTTATATGTTTGAGAATCTATTAAATCAAAATATTTTTAGAGTAATGATTGAAATTTTAGTTTACCCCATAGTAATTCATTCAAATTCAATGTTTTGAGAATGATTATGTGAAAGATAATAAGAAACTCTGAAAGCATCCATCCTTAAATCATTAAAATGAAAACATCTTTATCCTATGGGACCTATGCATTTATTTTTATTCCACGCTACTAGAAATGATTTTGAGTGATGATTAATTTTTGGATGGTTACTTTGGTGATTATAGAATAGATAAGAAAATTACATATATAACATGTCAATTCATATGTAAAGCATTATATTCTTCATCTTTCTTGAAACAATACTTAGTAGCACTTTCCAGTACTAAAGTGGAATGTGTGGAAGTTGAAAGATTTTTTGATCAAGTGTTATAGAAGAAACACATAGTCACTAACTATGGCATTAGTTTTACTAAAACAAAAATATTATAGACAACACATATTTAATTTCTATATATTCAACCCCATAAATCCACTCACAATATATGAACATAAATTTAACAGATCATTTCCTTTGTGTTCTCACATGAAAAATATTTATCATTTTACAATTCATTGTAATTCAAGAACACTTTTCTGAAATTTTAAATAAAAACATTAGTTTGGATAGATTTTAATATACAAAACAAATACTAGAAATTATCATTATCAAATAATTTTTCACATCTAATTGTTGTTTAATAATATCCTTACATTAATGATTTTTTTAAAGGAGACGTACATATGTTTTAGTTTTCTAAAACCTTTATTTTTTTAATATCGTTTTAATTTCTTTATATTTATAACATTCTTAATTTTTTAGTTTAATGAAAATATTTCTGGTATCTTTAATTTTTTCAAATTCATAATTTTTATAAAATTTTACTAATAAAACTTTTGATAAAAATTAATAATCACTATTATATAAAAACTATTTTGAGAGATATATTTTTTCAAGATTTGATAATAAATAAAAATTTATTTATCAAACTAAAATTTAGTTAAAAAACATTATCTTAATAATATATGATACAAAAACAAAGTAGAATAGGATATTCATAGTGAGAAAACAATTCTACTCTAAAAATTATGCTTCGGGTCATATAGTTTATATAATTATCCATAACATTAGTTCATCAATATTAAGGGTACAAATTATTTTATTCTCTATAATTATTAAATTTTTTTAAAGAAAATAAAATACATACATATTCAGAAAATCAAATAATAAGTTGAATTGTTTTCTTTAAAATAATTTAAGAGTTCATAATTTATTTAAATAATTCTTGGGTTATATCTCAATCACAATGTTAGTAATTGTTTTTCAATATCACCTGTTGGATTTTTAGAAATTTGAACTGTCGCCCCCATGATTTTATATATTGAGATGGAATCTGTGTCTCATATCTGTTTTTTAGATAACATTCGTGACTATATTCACATGAATTATTTATTAGTAAAATTTCATTTCCATTCATCCAATAAGAATCCTTAACTGGATCAATCACATATGATCTAGTATGATGACCTTCATGGATGGAATTGTAAAGAGGGAATTCAATATAGAAAGTCTCATTTAAATATCCTGGTGTGATAAATATGATTCCCTTATGAATAATATTATTAAATTTCCGGGCTTAAATATAGTATGTGTCAAAAATTATATTTCATCAAACATTACTAAGATATTCTTAGGATAATTATACACATATGTAGAGTTTACATCAGAATATGATAGAGAGTTAATTTTTTGGTGAAAATTATAAACATATGTACCAAGATGCTATTGATATTATTTTAGTACCCAGAGAAATAGAATAGTATTTCCTCTATAGTAGTATTCTAGATAAGGATTAGAGTTTTGTGAAGTGAAATTAAGAGTAATTATTATTTAATTATTTTGAAGAAGAAAAAAAGGATTCACATCAAACTCTAGATGCATGGGTGGTAGCCTTATAGATGCAGGGTCACATGATACTAGGAATATATGATAGAGATACCCTTAAGGTAGTTAATATTTTTATATTATACATTATTATTAATACGAGTTATATTAACATGATTTTTTTTCTTTTTATTGGATAAATTAGTTAATAATCCTTCAGTGAAGTCAAATATACTCAAGTTTCCATATTTTATAAATAATATTATAGTAAATTTCATTGATTTTTCATCTATAATTAAAACTAATATATGATGGAAATGATTTCTATTGATGGGGAATACACTCTGGCGAGAATGAATCTTTTTTTAATTCCAAGTTGAAGAATATTTTGGATAAAATAGACAAAGACACGTCTAATTTTAAACAAATTAATGAAAAATAATCTATTAAATAAAATATTAAATATAAACATTAAACCCAAAAAATATAAAATAAAGAGAAATTAATGATAGATGGTTTGTTCAAGAGTCCTATAGATCATAAGGCATAGAAGATACTCGAAGATCATGTTTTTAGTTTTTAATATGGATGATTTATTCTCTATAAAAATCCACACTACTAATTAGGTTAAGTTGTCTTCTTAATTGAATTAATAAAATAATATATTGGATGGGGAACAAATTATCGAATGTTAATTAATGGAGTTGAAATACTGTCAAAAGATAAAATATTCATCTCTCCTATTGTTATAGTACCACGAGTTTTAGGGACTGAAACTCTTCCACATTCAGAAGAAACTCTTGTATAAGACAGTTTGTAATTCTTATAAATATTAGTATTTCAATACATTTCCCATGTAATTTCAGATAATGTAAAAGTAAAAGAAGTTGTATTAGAATCTGTTTTTTAGTCTTAGGTTGAGAAATCAGTTCATGAATAGCTTCCTTAATCACGTAAGAATTTAGTTGAGAATAATGATAAAATTCAGCTAAGCAAACTCTAAATTTTTTATTTTGAACTATGTGGCAGTTGAAAAAATAATCATATGAAGAAGGGGAGTAAATAGAAACTAACAAAGAAATAAAGGAGTATGGAAGGTCATTAGATTCATATTAAATATATGTTCCACTACCATCCCAATCCAATAAACTTCCTAAGATCAATGATTCATTTGAAACTAAAACATCATCAAAGGGAGAAGGAGACAATCATCATTTATATATGAGAATATCATACAAAGGTAGTTTTTATGAATTTGGTGATATTATATATTTATGAAGAAAAATATAAAGACTATATGAATAAAGATTTAATTCTAAGACCTTCAAAGAGACATGTATCAGAAGATTCATCAGTAATAATTCTCTTTAATAGAATAATATCAAAAGAATAGAAACTAACTTTTCATATCACTAAAACTATTAACTTATTCGATACAATATATACGAAATATTTAATCAAGATGTAAGAACATTAAAAAATATCGAAATTTAAAATCAGAACCATTGATGTTGTTGACTGAGCCAGTTATCAATAATGAGGTAGAAAAAAAACCATCAATTTTAAATCAATGGGTAAAAATGTCTTAACCAGATGGTACTATAGTATAGACTTATTGATAATGATTTAAATATCCTGGTGAACAAATAATTAATGTCATAAAATTTATATCGAGTTTACTGTTACCATGAAATGTTTTTGTGTTATGTGGTATATGGATATGAGTTTCATGAATATTTTAGAAACATGACATAAAAATGGAGTTAGGAAGTTATGTCATTAAAACAAATGGTTCGGAATATTGAAGAAGAAAATAACACAATCAGATGTTTTGAAAATGGGTTTATTAATTTAATTGAATAAAAGAAAAAGAATTAATAAAAAGTTTAAATTTTTAGACGCATAGAATCAGATACTTTCAGTCATGGAAAATATATTTTAAAACACAAATCCTCAGTTTAGGAACACATGAAGGACCATAAAGATGTGAGCAAGCTGAATGCAATTATTAAGAAGATATATAATAAAGAATAATTTCTTTTTATTGAACTGTTTATGTAAATCTAAGTTCTTTAAATTATAGTTTAGTATGAATGACTTTTTACCAAAATATTTTTTCCCATAATGACTTCCTGCTATTTTTTTGGTTGAATAATTCCTCATTTATAAATTGGTTGAATACTTAATTCAGACACAATTTTTTCATTTTTTCTAAAATTATAGGATATTATGTATTTTACCAATTAATTAGATTAAAATGTAGGTGTATTACTTAAAAATAGAAATAATATTATGTGGGGTATAATTTTTGGGAGAATTTATAAAATAGAGAAAACCATTTATGCATTATCATCTAATATGGGGTATAATTCGATGTGATAGTAGATTATATGATATAAATAATTATGAATATAAAGTAGTTATAAACTCATGATTTTTTATAATAAAGGAATAAATTTTATATAATGATTAACATTGATGTTCTAAAAATGAAATGGGTGTTTGAATAATTTCTAATTTATTATTTTATAATTTTATGTGTTGTGTTTTTTGGTTTGAAAAAATAAGGATATTGTTGAGATGAAAGTAATAATTTCTACATTTTCCTTCTTTGGTTTTGGAAATCACAAAACAATTTCTAAAAATCTATAGTTTACTAACATTACATATCACTTGTGTTTTATTATGTGTTTTCATAAAAACATATTTTTATACTAAACATATGAATTTTTCTAATGTAAAATAAATATATACTTATTTTATTGAATATGATCAATTGGAATAACTCATCTTCTGATATATCAGAATGAATAGAGTTATGACTACTGGTTAGACAAGTGTTTTGCATTTCAAAATGAACAAAGTCATAACCATTAGTTTGAAAATAGTATCAATACACTAGGCTAAGCTATTTTTATTTCATGGATTATAAAACAACATTATAGTTCCTTGGAAATTCTAATTTTTAAAATAAGATTAACTATATTTCTTCTATCAAACATTTTTCTCTATAGAAATATAATTTCATTAAACTAATCGACATCAGAAAAAGTTCTATAGTCCTTGTTTACCAATCAAGATCATGAATTATATATTTATTAGCTGTCAAAATGAATTACACATGTCATTTATGAAACCAAATCAGAAATATGACCATTGTAAAATAGTTTATAAATAGGATTTCATTTGAAGAGTTGGGAGATAATGGATTTTTCAATTCAACATGTCTCAAATTTTTCTCTAAATGAAAATCTCATTATAATTATTTTTATTTTCAAATATAGATTTAGTTATAAATAATCTATATGAACTTTTTATTTTTTCAACATCTTTGATTTTCCATTGTCCATTTATTTTAAAATGAAAGCTTAAAAATATCAATCTAATAATTATCTCATTGAAAATTATGTGATACTGATATGAAATTTGATATATAATATGATTTATGGATCTACTTTAAACAATATTATCATTTGAATATTTCTATGTGTGATCAGTTTGACTAACAATTTTTTATTCATCTTATTTGTTTAATATTTTGAACTTCATTTAACCACACTATTATAGTCGTTAGAAACACTTACGATCAAACATTATTGTGATATTATAACTAATTAATTGGTTAAATATGGGGTTCAGTTAGATATTTTTAATGTGGTATTAGGTTTCAACCATATTTCATAGAGTTTTGACATTATTAAATTTATTCATCATACTTTTAAATATCATTTATTTTTAATTATTTTGGATAACTAATAAAAGGGATCATTTCATTATTGTTTATTGTGATGTGGTTGATCTGATATCACTATGCTCTATCACCATATTTTCTTTTATGGTTTTCATAATCCATATTTTACTAATAAATGCATGTGGACCCTAGGATACCTTTACGATCAAATTTTTATAGTCATGGAAATTTATAGTGGATTCTATGCACTTCACATCACAAAATAATGACTTTTTACATAAAGTGATAATTATATTTTATTAAATGTTTTATTATTTTATTAACTATATAATAGACCATAGTAATTTTTAATAATTATTTTCAATTTTTTATTTAAATAGATAATGTTAAAATGGTTATCTTTATTTTGTGAAAACATAGAATCTGTGTAACTATTTTATTTTCCATTTCCATTAATCTTTATTTGTGTTTTAATAATATTTTTATTTGGAATGTGATTCTGTATTTCTAAATTTTACAAATGATTTATTATTTAATTTTCATGAAATATCATTATTGGGTAAAAATAATGCATTGAAACGGTAAACATGAAATGCAAGATGAAATAATAGTTGGATAATGCAATAAGAATGATTTTCCTATTTTGTATGTTACTATTATGTTATTTTTTAGATTAATTAAAATTATTTAAATAACATGTTTTATTTTAATATGATAATATTATTTGATTTAATAAAATGGTAATTAGATACATAGTTAAAATACATTAATTGGAATGAGAATGAAAAACGTGCAATTTTTTATGATAAATTATTAATTATCCATGTAAATTCATATTTTTCATGCATTGGTCATCATTAAATCATGGTGTTTGGTTTATTACAGTTATGTACGTGTTTTTAGGATCATTTTCTCTTATATTATGTTTTCTATTGATATAAAATAGACTATTTATTATTATGAATGGAAAATATGGGATAGTGTGGGTTATTGTCATATTTATTGATTTAGTTAAATGATAAATTTTGTGTGGTAACTATGTAATATATTATAAATTATACGGAATTATGATGAATTAAATTAAATGAACTAAAGAAATTAATAGAGGTAATAAGACTATTAGGTAGGAACTAATAGAATAAGTGGTGGATAAATGAAATTTTTTATACACAAATAATATTTTGAAATGGGATGTGAATGTTTATATAAAGTTTAATAATAATTATTATTTAGAATAAGAATAGAAATTTAGTAACAAAAATATATATGATGTGATTTTTAATTATTATGATATTCTAAATGTTCTTTTGGGTTATGTTAGTAGTGTAAATGGTTATGGAGTTCTGATGGTGGTGGCATAGGGATGTGGTTATCTTGTAGAGTTCTTGTATAAGGTTATTTGAAATATGATTTGTAATGTATGACTTATTAATATTTAAGATTATGTTACTTCTTAAACACTGCCAACAAAATCATGTATTCAAAACAACATCTATACAATGTTATGGGATTCCAAAATTATCCCCACAATGCATCATTATAGTGATACTAATATATGGCATCACAAACATGACTCCTCCATATTCTATATATTTTATGAATATCTTATAATGGAGTGATTTTGTGGATATGTAGTGATGGAGAGTGGTTATGGACTTGGTGAAGTGGAAGTGATGTTCTGATTTTGAAATTATAATTTTGTTATGTGGTATATGATTGTGGTGTTTGTTATTTTATAGTAGTATGTGGTATTTTTTTTTGTATGTGTTATTTGGTTATCGTTATGGGAGTATGGCTATTGTATTGTTTTGTGGATATAAAATTGTTGTGTGTTTTAAAAATTATGTCATTGTGGGATGACATTATATAAATCATTAGATAAGTGGATTCTAGAAAAAGTATTTATTAGGTGATTACTATATTTTTTAATTCTATGTGAATTTTATGAGTTTTAAATACATATATTTTTAGGTATATTAGATATTTTTTTGATGACTTGGGTTTTTCTTTTAAACATGGGGTCCTTACTATGATTTAAAAAAAAACATGATAACAAAAGAAGGAAAATATAACGTATTATTATATTTTCACTCAAATATCAATATAATGTATAAAAATATTTTCATGTTGTGTTTGGTACACATGATAGAAATTACAAGACCATTTAATGGAGTAACATGTGAAGGTGTTATTTTTTAAGGATCTTTCCATTTTTATTATTATGGTTTTAGTGTCTTGGTTATGTATAGAATTCATGTATTTATACAATATTTGGGACTACAAATATATATACAAGCATTTCTTTATTTTATGTTTTCAAATTTTATATTCTAGGATTTACGAAGGAAATTACTTCCATAGTTGTAAATTATAACCCCAGTTCACATAAAAACTAGCCACTTCTTGGATTCCACAATGGTTAATACCTCCTATATTAATTACCATTCCATTAGGTGTTTATGTGTTGATCGACCATGAACAATCTTACAAAGAGTCCTAATAACTTATATTTATCATAAAAAAATGACAATATTTGTTGAAATCAAAGAAAAATAAATATGATAATGAAATATATGATTTTATTTTAATATTTTACATATCATGTTCCATTATTTTTACACCTAGGGAAATATAATTCCATCAATATTTTTTCAATTAAAAAATAATTATACTATATTAATTAATTATCAGTTGATTCCTGTATGTCTAACTTTTTCATATTATAGTATAATTTCTTCATGTGGTTTATTAATTATCAAACATGTGGAAACTGTATGTCAAATAATAAGAAATAAGTAAAATAAAAAACATATTATTAAAAATCATTTGATGTGTAAATTGGAATCACTAATATTATAGAAAATATTTTGGTCTAGCAGCATAACATTATTAATTATAAAAAATCAATTCAATATTTAATTAAATGGTAGAATACATTAACTACATACTGGTGGTTCATGATAAAATATGACCAATTTCATCTGTATTTCTAATTGATAACAAAAAAATTCATCCTAGGAAATTCAACTCACATGTTTTTTCTTATTAGTTAAAATAGCGGTTAATATTCTTGTTCACCTATTTCTGAAACACCATATATAAAACATGTTTTGGTGATGTTAAATTAACTATATTAATATTTGGTATAATTACAAATTGATAATCCAGAAAATAAAATTGATGTATATGTAAAACAATTTATCAACGATTTAAAAATTATTATAATGTGAAAAAAAACAATAAGTGTTGCATTATTTCAAATTAATAATTTTTATTGACAGTAGAATAAGAATGAAAAAATGATCACTTTTCTATGCATGGTATGTAATATAGGTGGAGTACATAAGTTATAAATTGAAAATCATTGTTTATATGTATTAATTATAAATTTGAGTTCTCAAATTGCCTAAAATCATATTTTTTATTGTCTTAAATAATTTCTCTAAAAATATCATTATAGTTATATAAATCTCAATGTATTTATAAAAGGATTCATTAGGATAGAGGTATTTTTATCAATTCCTTTACTTATTTAATTTAAAATTCTCATTTCATCAATACAAATATTACATTTAGGCCATCTACAATCCAAAATAAAATATATTTTTTTAAATAGTTTAAAATAAGATAAATCTATACAATTTTATATATTTTAAATAATTATATTATTTTCAAACCAGGAATTAATAAATTCAACTAATCTTTAATTAAATTTCAATGATAATATAGTTTATACAGTGATATATAAACATTAAATAATGGATGAAATCATAAATATATTTCCACACATTACCCAGATATACATTAAACAAAATCACATATTATTTAAAAACAACACTTCAAAATTATTAACAAATCCAAAAAAATTTACCCAATTTAAAAAAATTATTATTTATTATTATTTTTTATTGATTTTATTAATTTTTATTAATATATTGATAATTATAAATGTATTCTTATTTTGATATATATTATCATAATACTAGGTTAAAAGTGGATTTGTTCATGTCAACATTAAATCATTATTGTATGATGGTCTTAGAGTGATTCGACATTATGAGAATGATAAATTTTTAAAAATATATAGTACAATTTATATGAATTTTTTATACAAAATTAAACAATAAAATATTGACATGGAAATAAATTGAACTTAAAATAACCTATTTTATAATTGGAAAAATATGTTTTAATCATCCATCTTCGATTCAATTAAATATAAAATATAACATTTTCACTGTGACGGAAAATATAGAGGGTTTATAAAATTTCTACAGTTATTACCATTTGAGAGATATATTAATGAATAAATTAAAATGGTTTTCAACAACATATCAACTAAAGTGAAAATTACATAACACATATATACTTTTAAATTTTAAATTTTTATACATATTACACTCAGTATTAAAATGAGTGCAAACATAATATTGTGTATTGAATATTCCTCATTGAAGAAGAATAATATTGAATTAATTTAGAAAATGGTAAAACAAAAACCATGGAAGTGTATTAGAGAAAAGGTTCAAAGGGGTGGTACTAGGAAGCATAAATTACTTCACAGATTGCTATTGTTCATGATGTTCCATGAAGTATACACAAACTCTATGGTTCACTGAAGGTGGTAGTACCACAAGTGGACACAAATGAAACAAATTAATTCGTGAGATAAAGGTGGTGATTTCATCCCCCAAAATCAAATATCCTCCATAAACTATGTTTTTCATGATATGAGGTGGTGTTTCCATCACTCGAAAAATATTCACCTGTTGACTATGTCATATGCAGTCCAGGGCATTCTCAAGGGGCTCCCCTCAATAGGTTCTCCATGACACATTTCATTCATCTATAAAATAACTATATGGAGGAATGAAATTTGATAGCTCTTGGAAGGTTTAAAAAGGGACTAATAATAGAAAAAAAATTAGAGGTTGTGGGGGGAATCTCTCCCACACCTAAAGTAGTTCACAAAAAATATCCTACGAACCATATTCTTGTGTATCTTTATGGAATACATCACAGAAATGGTATGTAAATGACACTATAAAAAATTATTCCATGATGGGGAAGTGTCAATTTTGATATTGAGGCATTATTTTATGACCCCAAAAATGAATATAAATAGTTTGTGAGTGATTATTTGTGGGAAATAGATTACGGATGACCCTTTGTGGGAAACAGTTCACTAAGGACCATTTGTGGAAAATTATTCATGGAATACCCTTTGTTGGAATCATTTCATGGATGTTAATATATGGATTCTCCTATGCTTAAAACATCATTCAAGGATATGCCCTTCATGAAAACTCCTTCGTGGACCATCTAATGTGGCCAGCTCCTACACTGCCAGCTCTTACGTGGAAAAAAATTTCATTCCCACCTGTTCATACCATGAGGTCGGGACCCCTTCACTCCGACTCGGGATATTTGATGTGTTATTTTTCATGTCCCTTTGGGTTGGCCCCTTTGATACTATCATGATCCCCCATGAAAAATAGAGATTCACATCATGAACATTTCAGGCCGGTTCTACAACATTTTCAGTTTCACCTTTCATCCAATCCAACATCTATGCATATATTACCATGAGTCAAGTTACTCCTCATGAAACTCTTAAAACCCCATCACCTGCCTCTTAATCGAGGTTTTACTAGAACTTTATAGAATATTATGGTCTTAATTTTTCATACATGCCCAAAAAAACCATTCCATCCAACGAAATCTTTGTCCAAGGAGATTTCAAATCTTTATAATCCTCCCTAGTCATTAGAAATAGATATTCAGTTTACGGAGGACACCATTTCATGACAACACACACAATGCCCCGATGGATCTAGATAAGCTTCCAATAAAAAAGGCCTTATCAACCAAAGGAAATTTATTTCTAAAGAGGGGATTTTCCTACCTCTGTACTCCCAAATGGATCCCATTCCATGTATCACTTCTCATTATCTGAGAATCCCTAGAATCATGTTTTTCACTTTCCATCCCCCTCATGTTTGAGTCATGTCAGAACATCATGTCCTGATTATCCTTTAGTTAATAATGGTTTCTATAATAAGTGGTCCAATCTCTATGACTATAAACTATGAGTTGTCATCATAACCACATTACGTTAAACAGTACGGAACTCATCCTAACCAGATGATGTTAAAATTTATGGTGTTAGTCCTTTCAACATGACATTAAAATATGATTCCATCATCAATTTTATATGAATTTTAACTATAGTATATCCCAAAACTAGTTCTAGGGCACTCCTCTTGAGGTAAGCCCCTAGGATTTCTTGCTATAGGTTTCATTAGTGCTCCTATCTGCCTCCACCTAGGGTATATCTAGATAAGTCAATCATATGATCCATGGTATGAAAATAAAAGAGTTGATAGGAATATCCAAATCCTTTTCTCCCTCTCCATTTTCCCCTAGTACCATCTATTAAGAGATTATGTGGGACTTTTGATCATATAATCCAATGCCTACTCTTTTTTCTCACACAGAGTATGACTCACATGGTCTTATAGGTGGGAGGATATCATGAAATCCAAATAATCCAAAAGGATTGTCATCCTAGAAGGTGTAATCCCTAATAAAAGCATGTCCCCCTTAATGGGACACCTATAAGGTGTAAGCCCGGATCAAATAAACCCACCTCAAATGGGAATTCTTCATTTATTTAAGCTCCAATTTCAATTATAATGTACGAGCCTCCTAGAAGGTGCAATTAATGATATAAAAACCTCAAACGGGATGATCCCATGCATAAGCCCTAATTGTTACCCCTTTATGGGACTCCTATCTTGTTTAAGTCCAGACACAAATCAAACTATGGGGGATTTTATTCCCAACTAACTGGGATACATAGGAATCCTCCATGATATCCAAACCCGATAACCAAATTAGTCTAAAATTCTCTGAGTTACATCCCTGAGTGGGCCATATCCACACATGAGACCATAGATCTTTTGGGAATCTCGAGCTGCATCAGCATTAGTGCCACACCGTCCATTACAAAGTAACCATTTTCATGTGTGTCCTTTCCAAATGATGTTAAATTTTATGTATGGGCCCTTTTCACAAGACCTTAAGAGGTGATGTCTCTAGTAAAGTGACAATGAAGTACATGGATTATGATTCCTCTCATGAAGATATTAAGGATGACCGTCTTAGGGGTTTGATCTCGACATCAAACAGATCGTGTCTCTATGGGTGATAATAAACTCCATAGTGCCATACCATATGGCTCAAAACCATTATTTTTTTAAAGGATGACCAAATCATCATTGATATGTCCGGAAAAGGGTAAGACTGATGTTGAACCTTGAATAAACATAGATTCTTCCATTAATGGAGAATCAAATATAAATATAGACGATACTAAATCCATACTTAATCATGATAAATTACTACCGTATAGATATAACATTGAAACTTGTTTTCAAATGATCCAAAGATTCAAAAACGTATGGATATATCTTAAATTTATAATAGAGACATGAAATAGGCAAATGTTCCCCCCAAAAAGAATGATATGTTCCCGAGTTCTCATCATATCAACCAATGTGAAATCTCAAAGTGTCATTGTCCAAATAATTCAATGAGAACCTACGTTTTGAAAATAGGTACACGAATCTTGGATATGTGAGCCATTAGGTGTTTCTCGGTCTATGAAAAACCCCATTGGAGACCATCAAATATGTTATAACCAACGCTAATGATTTCACACCAATTAACCCCCTACAATTGCATCGTTGGGAAATATCATCCATTGGGACCAAAACCCCAACATCTCTGTCAAAAAGAAAAATGGTGAACCCAACATGAAACACTTAATGGTTGGGCTACTTCATAAGATAAAAAGCATATACAGCTAGTCCCCACCAGACCATTTTCATTCCTGAAAAATCATAATGTCTTCGACCGAAACACATTATAAAAGATTCTATAGAGAGGAATTCCTAGATAGAATCATCTGAAATAATTTATTAGTATTAAATAATTCAGGACACATAGGTGGCAGTGAACATGAATGATGTGTTTTAATATGAATAACATATATACCATATATATATTGTATAGGGTTATCATAAAATCATGTTTTCCCTACATTATATTCCACTAGTATTAATATTTATTTTTTAGGATTTGATGATTATTATTTTAATATTTTAATTATAAAATATTAATTAATCATATTAGATACAATCCTTATACATTCATACAGATTATTAGAAATCATATTATTATATTCTAGTATTTATTTTTGATGTGCCAGTTTTTTTACCTTTATAAATTGGGAATAATTATGTCATTTAATATATATATATATATACTAATTTTTTTAATAAGAAAATTAATTTCATAGTGGATTATGTGGAATAATTAAACCACGATATATTTTTTTCTAAATTCTATAATTCATATGAGGTTAAGGAATTTTTATTTCATATGTTGTGATATTTTGATTCAATGAAATAAATGAATAAACATGACTATTCAAAAGGAAATCTCACTATGTTTTTAATATTTATATATCATCCTTTGGGTTGTAAAAAATGATTTATATTTTCTTAGTTTTATATATTAATAATATTTTAAATGTAATTGGTCTAACACTGATTAGGGGTTTCAAATTTATCCCACACATTTTCTTAGAGAAATAATTTATAATGGTCAAAATCCTTCAAATACTCCATTTTTGTCAAAAACTAATGAATATAATTTTTATTATGTAAATTATATTTTAATTTATAAAATTTTTAAATGATTATTGTAATATAAAATAATAGCTATATTATTATAATATAATCCTTTATATCTAAATTTTTTCATGATTTTCAATATTGTGATATTTTTTTGAGACATCATCTAATAAATCTCTTATATGATGAGATGTTGATTTTATTGATAAGGATTTTCAAGGGTTAATCATTATTTTCCATGTTGATATTATATGTATAATTGATTTTTAAATTATTGACATCTGATTATGATAGATATATTATGTTAAAATTTGGTAATAGCATAGATGATTATGATTGAGATTTCAAAAACAAAATGATGAGGAAGGACATTGTTTTCTTATAAAATAAAATTAAATAATAACAAATATATATTAATTATTTTCTATAATAATTAATTACTTTTTATTTTTAAATACTATTATAACAATTAATGATGTGTTATAATTTTTATTTCATATATATATATATAGGTAAGTGGAATGAGAAATCCCATTGCATGGATGATGATTTATTTCATGATGATGAACCCTACTCTAAAAATGGATCAACAAGGTGGTCCTATTTCCACATCTCTATCTTATAAGAGGGGTCATTTCCTAAAAAATTGATTATTTTGGATACTATTTCTATGTATTATCCCCCAATAGATTTTGTTCCACATCATTGAAATATTGATAAAATATTAATTTTAAATATTTATGATTAAAATATTTAATCAATAATTTTTAATTTTTTATGCTTATATTCTCTATTTCTGACCATTTAATTAGTATCTATGTCGTGATATATAAGAAGTAATTTTATACTAAATAATTTTTTTGTTGTTGTGTTCACATTTACATGTCTCATATCATGTTTTAGCAATGGATTTTATATTAATAAATATTTATGTTTATTTTAAATCTTATTAAATTTTATCTTACACTTAGTAATTGTATATATAGATTACGATCTCATTTTATGAACACCAATATTCCCTTGATTTTGGTTTATTGGGAGGTAGGCATGCATTATATTTTCCATTATTTTTCAAATAATATTTTGGAGATAATATAGACTCACAACTTTTTAGACTATTTCTTTATATTCCTTGTGTACATTGAAAATAGAATTATATTCCATTATAGAAGTATAATATTTCTTTACCGATTTTATAACAAAAATAATAATTATTGGTGAAAATATATTTTTCAATAGATCCAATCAATACTATATGTCCCTCAGGGTGGTGAGAATAAAACTATTCATCTATATTATCAAGGCATTGTAAGTATCAATGGTTGTTAATTTACATACAGTTTCAAAACTAAATGTTTATATATAATTCATATAGTGTTTTATATATTATTATATAATGGAATGTTTTTGTATTATACGGTTTGTACTAATCATTATTGGGGATATACTGATTGTGATAGATAGAGAAATATCATGGTATGGTTTATTTCATATTTTATTAATAATTTCTTATTACATAAAAGTATTTTTCATGTTTTCTAATAGTTTTTTGTATACATATGTGGTATATACTACTCTCAGTCTTTTAGGTCATAAAAAATATGGTAAAAATAGCATGATTGGAAAATGTCACCATCATGATATTTTAATAAGGATACATGCCTCTTAAGGGTTGGTACTAAGGAGATCAATGTGATCAACATTGGTTCACTATATATTCTATCTAGTAATATTAATGTACAATATGTTCATCATCTATCTTCTCAAAACCATTTTTATTGTGATTTTTTCTATTATTAATGTAATACTATCAATATAAGATGGATCATCTATATGAATCTATAATGATATTAAGATGAGATTATAAATAAAATATAAAAATCTAGTTGTAGAAAAATAGACATGTTGATTATGTATATAAGAAGACTTACATGTGGTTTAAGGATTATTTAACCTTCACTAATACGAAATTATATTATTATAGTTGATTCCCCTCCTCTATATTGATTCTTTTCATAATAAATATTTTATTAAACTCAATATATAATATTTATTATAATTTTATTTGTTCATGGGTATTGTATTATGAAATATAATTTATTATTATTATATTCATAAAAAATATTTTTTATTTATTTTACACTATAATATTATTAAAAAAATTGAAACATATGCATTGATTATTATTATATTTTAAAAATTTGTGATGAAATATTTTAGATGATTAAATACATAAAACAATTTTTAATATAACATAATAATTATCACTAATAATATCATCTCAAAAAAATTATAGATTATAGACATTGTGGATGATAAGATCATAATCCATATTATTTTCAATTTTCTGAAATAAACAAATGTAATTGAAATAGTAATTTAGCTGACAAGGTATTTATAACAGTTGGTAATCAAAAATAAATATTTACAAAGGGAAAAATATTCTTTTGGGGTAACATCCATCCATCTAAAAAAGGTTATTAATCATTTTCTGATATAATTACACATTTCATATATATGATCATCAGACACTATGAGATGTTTTTAGGGTGTCAAAAATAAGATATGCGACATATTTTGTATTAATATGTGTTTAATGATTGATCATTCACATCATTAAAGGATTTTTTCAATTAAATGATCATACCGACAAGGTGTGAATTACACATTTTTTAAAATCATATTTCAATTACATAACAAATTTATAATGAATATATAGGGAAGGAGGGGAATTACAACCATTCATGTTCTTCTAAATAGAAAATTTGCATAAATTTTGTGGGTAATATCCTTCAAAAAAATTTGAGGCCAAAAATATATTACTCTAACATTAAGTGAACTATATGTAAAATATCCAAAAAAGCGGTATCTATATAGTTTCAAATGATTTATTATGAAGAACAAAAATAATAGTTGAATGAAGCCTTGATTCATTTGGTTGAATTCAACGATGAATTAAATATATGGGTGGATGATTAATATTAAATGAGACCGATCATTTATGATGATATCATAATTAGTCTCAATAAAAAAGTTGATATATTTATTCAAATTATATCTATAGATGAGAATAGTGTTAGAAGTAATCTAAACATGATTTATACGACTCTAAATTTTTCCTAGCATTACTAATTCATGTTGGTATAAGGATTCCAAAATTATGGGGTAGTTGTGTGTGCATTTGAATGTGAATAAATAAAATGTAGCAAGACAAACATTCACTTGAAATTTTTGGATGGCTTGAATAAGAAATATTTAGGATTTTGAAATCTTCCATGAAAATCATTGATATTCATTATAAAACCCTAAATAGTGTTAGGTAGTATTATGGAATTTATGTTCTTGTTATTTATTATTTGGATGTGAATAATTATGTTTATATGATGATGTCGATCGTTTCATCATGCAACTACATCCTTGGAATATTGATTTTTGAGGCTAGGTAGTCTTCTTTCAATTAGTACAGGCATGATACTTTGTTTTGACTTATTTTGGGTACATTGTACCACATATTCAATGAAGACCTGTTAATTATATACTTTTCAAAAAAAATTATTGTTTCATGTAATTTATTATCCAAATATATTAAATGAGAAGTTTATTTATACATTTAAACATAATTATAATTTAAAAACAAATTCCCTATATTTTCTAAAAAACCAAAAATATTCAATATCTAAAAATCATCATTATTGTCAAACAAAATCCATGAATAGATGGATATTTTTTAGAAAATGAATACATTTTTTATTTTAAATAAGCACTAGGTTGATCCGAAAGGATGATATTGTAAAGAAGCTATTACTTTCCGCACATGGAGCCCCACCAAGATTGTAATAAAGATGTGAGTATCCATTGATCCTAGTCTCTAATGTGGGACTCATTAATGACATTCATTGTGAGTATTATACTGAATAATGGGAGGTTAATGTGACAAGTGGTTTTCATGGCCCGTAAAATTACATTTATTAAACTCCATAGTTTTCAGTAGTATAGGGGAACTTTTTTTGAAAAAAATGACTTTTTTATTTTTTTTATATATTTTGTACTAAAGAAAGTGATGATTAAAACTACATTTTTACTAAGAAACTAAACATAAATTAAGTAATGATAAAATAATGGATAATAGTGAAATAATGCATAACACCAAGACAAAGGAGCACATATCACATGAACTACTTGGGAGATTTAATCTACTTGTTGAATTGGTTGAATTCATCACAACTTTTATTGAATCAAACATCAAGACAAAACTAAAGAAAATACCTTTCTATGAAATTCAACAGGTAGAGGATTATGTCCTGGAGTTCTCCACACCAATACATAATTGAAATCCTTGCAAGTTGAAATAAATAACATTTGTAAATAAACTCTCCCAAAATATCAAAGGTAAATGAAATTAACGCTTCGATAAATGCATTCAAGATATATCTCTCTAATTTACCATGATTAAATTAATGTTGAAAAAAAAATTTGATTGAAACAATTAAATTAAGAATCATAATTCAATCTCACCGATTGGTTATGACTCTGAAAAAAATGTAAAAGTATGTGAAGAAATCTAAAAGAAAATCCAGTAGAATCAAATTCCTGATCTAAGAATGTATCATCTTACGATCATATTGATTTCAAAAATAAAAACACACGAAAAAATATTACATGAATCTATGAACATAGAGGGAGGATGAACTCCCCATGTGCTCTATTCTTTCGAGCTCCTTGGACTCCAGTATTTCTCGTTGTGTCTATCGGGGGTCTACTCAGAGTGTCCTCTCTCAAATCAAGTGTGATCATGGAATCTGGAATTCCAGAGCACCATAAGTTTGGTGTCACTCCCTAAAATATGGAATGCTACATTATTTTAAAAAAACGATAATCTGATACATATCACCCACAACATCCACCGACTTAATCTTGCACATCAATTTTGCACCGCACATATGTTTTTTCTGTGAACCACATGTCACCTTAGCTTTTCCTTTGTAACTAACTCCCAATGAGTTAGTTGAATGTTCTGGGATGTATTTTAGTCTCCTACATGAACCAACACAACATAGAATAAGGAAAAGTAGATAAAAGCACACAAAAAAATTAATGGAATAATTTTTATTAAGGTTATTAATTTATTATATAGTCTTTAATAAAATTAATTATTTATTAAGTTATTTTATTAGTAATATTAATAATAAGTTATCATGACTTAATTATATATTTTATCTAGATTATTATTTATCAATGATTTTATGTAATTTATTAAATTATTATAGTTATTATTATTTGATTATAAAAGTTATGTTATAATAATTAATTAAATGTTAAAGTCTTATTTAGTTGATCAGTTTAGTAAATTATTATTCATTATTAATATATAAGATTAAAAAAATTATTAATTATTTATTTTATTTAATATTTGGTTAAAAATAATTATTTTATTAAAACACTTACTTTTATTTATTAATATTATTAATGTTAATTATAATTAATATGATTATTATTATTTCAAAAATTATATTATTTCCTATTCTAATAATCACATTTTTTTATTTTAATTATTATTATGTATTTTAGTTTTTCTATATATCTTATTTAATTAGTTTTATATTTTATTATAATTTACTTATTTAGTGAAGTTTATAGTTATTATTATTTTTTATTATTTTTTACTAATTTATTTTATTTAATTTCTAATCCTCTTGCCCCCCCCCCCCCAAATCTCGGCACATAGGGGGGGTCTCTGAGATCCTTCTTTTAAAGAAGACACTCCATGGGATGCAGGTCCGTGGCGGACCTCTCCAAATGCGATGGGAACTCCTCCGTCCAGTGGTACTGCACCCCCTTCACCCTCATCTTGGCCTTCTTCAAACTGGTGGCTTTAGCCTCGACTACATACGGTGCAGCATGACAAATCACAATGACATGGTTCTGTGAAGATCATCTTCTTCTGATGGCTTCTCAGAAGTAGCAGGTAGTGGCGTGAGTTCTTCTCTAGATCCAGTGGTTCCATTGGGTCAAACTTTAAAACTCCGGCAGAAGTGGTGACAAAGTTTAGATCTTGAAAAGGGGTGGTGATTTAGGGTTTCTTAGCTTCTAGGTTTCAGATCTGTGTTTTTTTCTCTTGATTTTAGATTGTTTGAATGTTGAATTTCTAATTTTAAATGGTTGAGCTCTGTGAGTGGAAATGGAGGATTGTGGGTTGTAATGGTATGTTGTTCCGTTGTATGGAGAGTGAAGTAGTGGTGTCACATGAGTCGCATTAGTGACTGAAATCGTGAGACCGTGAAAAGGGTGAGAATAGTGACACCGTGTGGTATGAATTATTATTTAAATTAACAAAATTTAACTATTCTTAAACACAATTAATTAAATAAATTTATTATGTTACACTAAAATAAAAATATTAAACTAAATATATTAAATTAAAATTTTGTTAAATAAATTTATTAAAGGGACAAAGTTGTATTGAAAAGTGATTTGTCATTAGTAGGGTATAATAACGGTGTCACCATTGACTTAAAATTTAATCTACAACATAATCTTAAATCATTAATTAAATAAATATTTAGAATACTAAACTAATTAATTATTTAAAAAGATAAAGATTAAAAATGAAAAAATATTATTTAATTAAGTTATAACTTAATTTCATAACAAATGTTAAAACTTATTGAAATTTTTAACATAAAAATTAATAATGTTGATATATTAATCTAAATTAAAGGGTAAAATATTATATAAAAAACTAAATAAGAAAAATAAAAAAAATGAACAACTGATTATATAATAAACATGTCATAAAACAAAGAAATCATGCAGATTTAAACCACACAACTAATTAGTAAGTTAATCAATTAGAAAAATGTGTTAGATTAATTTAACTATTTTAAAGCCTAAAATTACATTATTATTTATAAAAAATGGTCAATCTATAAAATTAATTATTGAAATTCCAAAGTACATTTATGTATTAAAAATTTTAAAAATAATTTGTTAAATCATTAAAAATTACATAAAAATATGTAGAAAACTATGTCAAAATAATGCCACATCTGAGGTAGTACCCTTATATCAGTAGAGAAAAATATAATATACCAATTATATCAATATAATACAAAATAAAACATTGTATAAAATTAATGTAAATATCATATTTTAAAATATTATAAAAACCTAATATTCAAAAAAGGAAAATCCTATAGAAGTGAATTTGATATCTCTTCAAACCCACTAGTAAGTAATACATATCATGGTATGAAAATCCATCATTTAATCCTTAAAAATCATGTATATATTTTTATATATGTTTAGTAAAATCTATATACATTATAGAATAACTATAAAACTATATTCAATATATTGATAAATCATTCCACAACATCAGTGAAGAAATAAAAGAGACATCATAAAAACATCATGTGTTACATATCACCAAAAAAACATAATGTATCACTTCCAAAGTATCATATCCAGGTAAATAAACAAAACCTCAATGAATTTATCAGAGGAATGTACCATTGATGAGATCAGTTTTTTTCAAACCAAAATTGAATTAAATTCTTATTAACCTAAAAATTCACCATAGTGGCACATCCTAGGGTTGATCACAAGGAGGCTAAAATACGCACTATTTTCCTATTTTCAATATTAAAAAACAACTAATATAAAAATATATTACTAATATAAATGGCGGGGAATTGAAACACATAAAATATAGATATAATATATAATAATTATATGCAATACTGTATGAATTTATAAGGAAGAAAGTAGACATTTGTTCTTAGGAGGTCTTGGTGGTTGATATCATTATTTAAAAAGAATCCCAATATTCAACTCAATGAGGTGATCAAGACCTGTCACACCTTACCTTCTTAGTTGGATTGTCATCACCCCATAACGAGACCTCTGAATATGGGGTTATTCTCTTATTAAAGTTAGCTAGAAGACCTCTTCACTGACCATCACTACTCATGCAATGCTACAACGTATGCACGACACAAATATAAAAGGGGAGGAAAATTGATAAAAGAGAAAAAGACCTCAGTGGTAGTGAAAACAAGGTGACCGCTCACTATAATCGATTTAACTTCCACCAAATTTCCATGAATTCAATAATAGATAAGAAATTAAAGTACATGAAACTGAATCGAATCACCATTCCGTCCCTCGAACAAGCACCGAGGATAGTTCTCCATTTTTAGTGGAGTTGAGAAGGGAATAACGGTGGGAGAACCCATAAAATAATAAAATGGAAGAAAAGAGGTATGAAGGGGAAATATAAATTAATATATATTAAAAATAAAATAACAACTATTACAATAAAAAAACTCAACCTTTCCCTCTCTAAATGGATAGCCTGGTAAAAAGAGAGGAGACACATATTTATAGGTGAAATGGGTGAAGAAATATGGCTTCAATTGTGTTTTCTGGAAGAAATCGAATTTTATGACTCATTAAATTCCATACTTGGTGAATGTTCCCTTCTTTAAAGTTGTTCTTTTATTCCTACCCCATTCCTCCACAAACATTCAGCATTATTGGTCCACATATGAAGGAGTTATGACTGTTTTAGTGTGGTGCATTTAATCTGTCCATGTGACTCTTTGCATTCCACAACCCCAACTTCCCATGCCATAATTGTCTTGAAACAAGTGGATTCAGACATGGAATCCTTAATGAACAATGTCTATTAAATTTTTTACAGGTACTTGTTGAATTTTAGCTCCGATGGACCCTCCGAAATTCGAGATACAAGCTCCTCTTTAAAACATTACAGATCTGCATATAGTTACGAGGCATGGATTATGAGCTAATTTTTGGCCTCCAAATTATTGATTGTGCTATAGGATCCAGAATTCTGAAATGCGTCCCATGATGCACAGAAAGTTAAAAATAATTTCACAATTTGGATCAGTGTAGAAAATTATAAGGATGAAATACAGAAGACAAATAAAATAGTTAAATTCCAAAATTAAGCCATTTTTCAATTAGGATCAATATACCACAAAAACATATAAATGTGAAAATTTCCAATAAAATAAAACTATGGTGGGATTTAAAACATTGAAATACAGTATAAAATATGTGAAAATTCATGCTTTATCAACCCTTTATCCATACCCCAACAAAACATATCAAAACCATGCATCATCGAAAGACATCATATGATTCAAAACATTACATATATCCATGTAACTACAAATCGACATAATGACATGTCTATATGAAATATAAATATACTTAAAAATATAAGAAACATCTCCACCATACTCAAAATCCACACAATTGTCGTGTATCACTAAAATGAGTGAAATAAATTGAATGTTCTCATCCTAGTAGAAATGCCACCACGTATATGTGCATCTCCAACAAAACCATGTCAATGATTATATGATTAATTTATAACCAATATGAATTAAATCTCATAAATAAATATGTGGTCCCTCTAACCATCACAACCCATGTTATAAATCATGTAGGTATGGTGATAATGGTGATGTGAGCCATTAGTTTCCACTATAACTAAGATATCCAGGGGAATATAAAGATCTCATATCTACAAATGATAATAAGTTTTGTTACCAAACTCACTTTATTGTAGATTAGAAATAAGAAAAAAATATAGTGAATATAGTTTTCAAACACACAATCCAAAATTGTGAGTTCACAATCTATGAAATAATTGGAAAAAAATTAAGATAATACACTCCATACCCATATATAACAAAGAACTACTTTAATAACTATAACACAATGTTACCCATATATCCATATAAATTTATAACAAAAATAATATAAATATCTCATTTAAATTTTCATAGTTAAAAAATCAAATTGAAATTTACAGTCATTATACATTCAGCTATCTAGATTAATTATCAAATAATTCATTCAACCACATTTAATAGTTTGGAAGTTCCTGAATCATTATTCACATATGTTGTAATCATTATAATTTATTTTCCACATTTAATAAATCCATAATTAATACTACATGAAAATCATTAAAACACTTATAACCTAATTTTGTGTAATTTTGTGTTTTATGACTTCTATTTTTGTTTTTAGATGAAGATTTATTTCATATAATTCTAAAATGGGAGTTACTTAAAATCAAGAAAAATTTTCTTGGAAATTATATTCCTTTTACACTATAACAACCTTGTTTTCTGAGTTGATAGAATGAAGACTAAATTCTAGTTGAGGAAAATGATAGTATCATTTCGGATCTAAATATTCATGTAATGAATTATCTAAGAGAAGAATGGATTAACTAGGATAATAGTATTCTAGTATCAATACACCATATTCATTGTGCGAGCATACAATTAATGAAAAAAAATTATAAATGTTTCTAGACTCATCTAGAAACACCTAAGTAGCCGACCCTCATTAAGCTATCAACTAAGAGTAATGTAATCATTTTCAAAGATCTATATAAATTTTTAAAATGATATAACAGGGTGGTGATTTTAATTGAATTGATATTTAATGAGGCATCTATATTTAATGGGTCTAGAGAGGTCTGAATTCATCAAGGGGTTAGCACATTGTGGTATGGAAGGAATATGACCATTTTACTAAATAACTAAAATTATTATTATAATTTTTTTTTCTCAGAATCATGTTAATAAGTAATATATGGTATACACCTACCCATATTCACCAATGGATCATGTAAACATTAATATATTTCAAAACATAAAAATCTAATAAAATACTAATCAATAACTTCATTATTCAACAACATCTATATTATCCACTCATTTTCAGAATTTCACCTCTCAAAGGATTCAAGATAAGATTCCACTAGATCTTCCAAATTGGAAAAATAGAACTTATATCCCATTTCATAAATTCCATGGTTTTATCCATTGAATTCATAGATAATAAAATCATTCATTCAATCTTACAAAGGACAAAGACTCATTCAGTGGAAGTGAAATCAATCGGTTATTACTCTTACATTGGTTGATGTCACTAGAGGCCAAAAGAGTGGAGATAATGGTACATTAAGGAAAATTTCTGAAAATCATTAGGAATGTTAATCATGGAAAAAATGATCTTAAATTTCATATTTATATTTCTAGAATTTCACTTAATCCCCATGATAAGTTTAACATATTCAATAGTCTTAGAATGAATTGTATATTTTTATAGGTGTCATAAATTTCATGAATATTTTAACACAATCTTTGGATAATAATAATATTTCAAACATAATTGTTATCAATTATCTCAGCCTACACCCCCTAAAATTAATTAATGAACCTTGAGAGCATACATTATTTGTGAAAAAATATATATTTTATTCTATTAATTTTTATAATTAAATATCATTTCACTATTATGATAAATTAATTTAGTTAAAAAAATTATAAATTAATATGATCGAGTTATTTTATGTTTGATCACTCACACTAGGTCATCCATTGATACCACCTGGAGGGGCCCACTATATCCAAAAATAATATTAATTAGAATATGTGGAGGTTGGGAATACATTTTGTGTGTAGCCCTTTAGGTAGATACCATGATTGTAGTGAGTCAAACCCATAGAAAAAGATAATTGTATAAAACACATCATGCCCCCTAGTGAAATAATTATGGGTCATACCTACAACTACATTGTTTTTATATTTGATGATTAATAAAATATATTTGACTCATTATATATCATAATAAATGATGAAAATTTTGTGTCATTTCCCTTAATGATTTTATTAATTCCATAAATAAAAATTTGAAAGGAAAAATAAATTCTTTTATCATGGACATTGATATATTAAATTTAAAACCTATATGGACATCTTATACAAAGATATCTCTTCCTTTCATAAGTTAAAAATAATGTTTTCATCCTTTAATCAACCCCATTCCACTAATGATAGACTAAATGTAAGCTACCCCACCACAATATAAAACTAATGGTTTTTAAAACGCATCATAGAACATGATAAAATTATATACATTGGAAATAATCTCATAAAAAGATAAGATACACATATTCTTTCATAGAAACATCCAATGAAACACAAAATATGTGGTGTTTCTATTAGTGGCTCATCACTAATCATTTCCACCCCTCAATATCAATATGTCTGAAATTCATAAGATGATGTCTCAATTATAATGATCCCAAAGAACCTTATATAAATAACTAATAATTTGTGAATAAATATGATATATCTAGACTATAGGATATACTATTTGTCCTTACTCTCATAGTATATAATGGTTTTTATTATAAATATGAACTACTATAATATTTTATATGAAAAATAATCTATGGAATTTACTAAATAAATAGTGGATGTAAATGTATCAACATTAAAAAGATATGAATATATCTTTCATTACACTTTATATACATTATATGTCAATTGATTAGTTTTGAAAAAAACATTGGCCCAGGGAACCATCTTTTCTAACACTCCCACCTACA
Source organism: Viscum album (assembly GCA_963277665.1). NCBI lineage: Eukaryota > Viridiplantae > Streptophyta > Magnoliopsida > Santalales > Viscaceae > Viscum > Viscum album. The sequence continues at coordinate 1,074,613,760 of OY728145.1, read as the reverse complement.
CCTGAGGCAATATTCAAACCAGTTTCACATTATACCTCACATGATAATATCATAAATCTTGTGGGTAACAAAATTTGTCATTGTTCATTCCATATTTTTTATATGCCAAATTTTTTTTCTCTAACTTCACATCGCTGGGTATAACTCCTCACGAGATGAAACTGTTATGTCAAGCCAATTATATCCTATTATAAACTTTTTTTATTCACTAGTACTCATTTAAAATTCATATAATATATTATATTTTTATTCCATTACATGTTAAGTTTGATTCTATGAATTGGTACATATCATTAGGTATATTATATTTCTTCTTTAGCAATAAGTGAATCCACAACATACTCAATATTTGAAGATATAGGAGAAACTGGAATTAATGATTATCATATGGTCATTACATTGGTGTAACTATGATGTCAGATTAAAAATATCAAAAAAAGACTTGTTTCTTCCCCCATGGAAATTGGATTTCATTTTTTCACATATCCCAATTTTATATCCATTGTACATTCTCATGTACTATGTGATAGTCCAATCTACCCACATGCAGTTCTCCATGAAATATATGATTTGTGCAAACCATAATTTATGTGTGACAAATATCTTATCTATTAAATATAAAGATATAAACTACATATCAATACCTTGAAGGATCTCGGGACACCCTGAGAGGAGAGGGGTGAATCAGGGTGACAACTTTTTCTTTTAATGTGATGGATCTTGTTCCCATGTTGGTAGGAACTTGTTGAACCTGTATGATGAATATGGTCAGAAAGCAAACATTCGCATGAATAGAGAAGACACAACACTTTTTACTTGGTTCACCACTAAGGGCTATGTCCAAGGACCATACGCTGACAAGTTGTCGGTCGTACCAAATTCCACTAATCTTCACTATCTGTGGATTACAAAGGTTCGGGCACAATCACTCTGTCCCAGGCTCACTGCCTTTACAATGGTTCAGGGATAGCTCACTGCTTCCCTCAGGTCACTCCCAATGACTCCCCCTGGATCACTGCCCTTGGTGAAGCCAAACTCAGTTTATAGACGTGAAGGTCTCTTCATCATTGCATAAGAATGCATCCTCTGTTGTATGTAGATGCTCTGTTGAAGTGCAACTCTCACCTAAAGACGAATCTCACTTTGCGCTGAGGGTACCGGATGATCCTCCAGCTTTTGTGCAGCTTCAAAAGGATGGATTTACTTTAACAACCCCAGCACACTTATCCAAGCTCTGGCACGCAAGTTTCAGGAATGGAGCCCAAGTCACTTGTGCGGTACAAACTCGGCATGTAGGTGACTCCAAACAACTTGCACGACTCAGTGCCTCTAAATCCCAAACCACTTTGGATGCACAGCCAACAGTCGGTGCGCATCCTCTACTTGTGCGACCCAACAACCACATGCGCGACTCAACCACTTACGCGATGAGAGCTCGAAAAATCTCTATGTTTGGAACTTCATTACAAATGAGGAGGGGTTGTCTTCTATTTATAGGCAAACTGGACCCCCTGCGCGGTGGCGCGCAAGTCTTCTCTCGGCGCGCAGGTTCTGGCGCGCAGCTCATCCCCTCGATCCTATGTCAAGCTAATCACTTGCGTGACCACAAAAATACTTTCTCGACATTCTTTCCTTTTCCATATTTTGAAGTTATAATCTTGAAAAACAAAAGACACGCAAGTCTCTTCATGGTGCACAGGTCACTTGCACGACCAGCCCAAAACTTGCGCGGCCCTTATCCATTTTCCATTTTCCCCTATTCTAATCTTGAAATAAATGGCGTGCAAGTTTCCTCTCCTTCAAGTACACGGTGCGCAAGTCTCTTTTCTAAAAAAACTTCTCTCCATTTGTCGATTTTTTAGGCCCAAAAATTTGGCAAACACTGGGAAACAACGCCACCTTCAATACAGTTGTCTGGTTGAACTGTATGATCTCTTTGCTGGTACACATTATGAACTTCCAATGAGGATTGACAAAAGACACAAACCATACTCCAAATCATGCATAGAAGACCATGGTTCCAACAATCTCCCCCTTTGGGTTTGTTGGCAATCAGAAAATAAATTCAATAGATCTCCATCCATGTGCATCTCAAAAATGCAAGAATCAATTCAGCCAACACTCTAAGTCTACGTGAGCAATGCTCGGTGTAGAAAACAAAAGAGGAAGTTTGAATTGGGTTCTAGAGTTTTGGAATTCTCAATGATTCCCAAGAATCATTACATGACTGATGAATTCCTTCTTATCCTTCTCATCCTATCACTGACACTGAATTTGCATTGTGTCACAGGAGTAATACAAGTCTAAACGTGCCTAAATTTATTCCTTTCTCCCCCATTGACAATAAACCCAAATCCTGGTAGTTTTTTTCAATGTTCACCTCAATCCATACTCCCCCCGGATAGTATCTCCCCCACAAACCTACATCACATCCATAAATAGATAAAAACAATTATCATAATCGGGGGGAGGGGTATTGCGTAACATCCTTATGCACGGGGAGGTGGCTGAACATCGAGGTTCAACCGATGCTTCTCAAACACAGTCGCTGACAGTGGCTTGGTCAGGATATCAGCCACTTGCTCATTAGTTCCCACAAGATCCATTCTAATCACCCCTTGTTCAACTTTTTCATTGATAAAGTGATACCTGATTTCAATATGTTTCGTACGGAAATGCTGAACATGATTCTTAGTAAGATCAACTGCGCTCTTGTTATCACAGTAAATTACCATTGGTTGCTTTACCTCATCACCAATATCTGTTAATTGTTTCTTCATCCATATTAGTTGAGTGCATGCCTTTGTGGTAGAGATATACTCAGCTTCAGTAGTACTGAGAGAAGTACTTTCTTGTTTCTTGCTCGACCAGACAACACATTTCTGCCCAATATAAAAGGCTCCACCACTAGTGGACTTTCGGTCTAATACATCACCGGCCCAGTCAGCATCAGAAAATGATGATAATTCACTATCCCTGCCTGCAGCAAAAAATAACCCGAAGTTATGTGTACCTTGAATGTACCTCATGATTCTATTTACTGCTTCCATATGTTCCCCCTTTGGATTACTCTGAAAGCAGGCCACAAGGCATGTGGCAAAGACAATATCTGGTCGTGTAGCTTTTAGGTACAGTAGGCTCCCAATGATCCTTCTGTACATGGTGGGATCAACAGATTCCCCATCCTCATGGTTTCCAAGTTTAGTTCCAACTGCAATCGGAGTTGACATTGGTTTGGAATCTCGCATATTAAACTTCTTCAGCAGCTCTCTTGCATACTTTTCCTGAGAAAAGATAGTGTATTCCTTTTTTTGAATCACCTGCAGCCCCAACAAATATGTGAGCTCCCCAATCATAGAAATTTCAAATTCTGATTTCATGTGGTTGGCAAATTCGTCCACTGATTTCTGCCTGCTGCCACCAAATATGATATCATCAATGTAGACTAAAACCATGAATTGATCTTTTGGATAATTCTTCACATAGAGATTGTGATCTACTCCTCCTCTTTTTAATTCTAGCTTCTTGAGATATGAATCTAGCCGTGAGTACCCTGCCCGTGGTGCCTACTTCAAACCATATAGATCATTATTCAGTTTGCAGACCTTTGTTTCATTATTACCCAAAACAAAGACCACTGGTTGTTTAATGTAGACTTCTTCTTTGAGTACACCATTCAAGAATGATGTCTTGACATCCATTTGAAATACTTTATGTCCTCTTTAGAGTGCCATGGTAAGGAAAAGCCTGATTGACTCCAGTCTAGCCACTGGAGAAAATGTTTCTTCAATATCAATGCCTTCAATCTGATAGTATCCTATACATACCAGTCGTGCCTTGTTTCTTATGACACTTCCATGCTCATCAAACTTATTTTTGAATATCCATTTGGTACCAATCATATTGTGACCTTTGGGTCTCTGGACAAGATCTCATATCTGATTCTCTTCAATCTGATCTAATTCATCATTCATGGCTTTCACCCAAAATTCATCATTTGCAACTTCTTTGAATGAGGATGGCTCTACAACTGATAGAAATTCATATTGTGTGTTATTCCTCATCCTTATTGTTTGAGTTGGTGCACTCTTGTCCCCAATTATGTTGGATGGATCAATCTCAGCTCTTTGATTTCTCCTGCGAGGTTCAGTTGCATTCTCTTCAGCCACAGTTTCTTCTTCGGATTCTTCTTCTGAGTCAACATCATGATGTGACTGCTGAGTGTTTTGTACAACTTCATCTATTTCTACATTTGTATTTCCTTCACGTTCACTTTCTTCCTAGCTTTCTATCACATCATCATATGACGTCCTTGAAGCATTTTTGGTTTTCTCTTCAATTATCGTTACATCACTTCTTTCCACAATCCTTCCAAAACACTTGTTGAAACACTTGTAGGCTTTGCTGTTCATTGAGTAACCGAGGAAAATTCCTTCATCTACATTTTCATCATACTTACCTTGATTTCCTTCTTTGTTCCTGATGAAGCATTTACTTCCAAAGACATGAAAGTATTTTAAAGAGGGCGTCCGTCCATGCCACAATTCATATGGTGTCTTCGTCTCACCCATATAAAGTCATGTTCGATTCAGAATGTACACTATAGGTTGAATAGCCTCTTTCCAGTAATGTCGTGGAATACGACTCTCAATCAGCATAGTTCATGCCATGTTGTCCACCTATCAATTCCTATGTTCAACAACTCCATTTTGTTGTGGAGTTCTCACAGCAGCTACCTCATGCTATATCCCATGCTTCTCCAGATAATTTTCAAATTCAATGGACGTGTATTCTTTTCCATTTTCAGATCTCAACACTTTGATTGTTCATCCAGTATTATTTTCGGCGATTTGCCAATATGTTTTCATGTAGTCAAGGACTTGTCGTTTCCTGTGAATGACCATCACACATTCCATTCTACTGTAATCATCTATTAAAAGGACAAAGTACCTTTCTCCATGAGTTCCAGCAACATTTATCGGCCCACATAGATCTGTATGAATGAGATCAAGAAGGTGAGATGCCCTTTTCTTCTTTGGCCAATATGAAATGCAGACCAGCTTTCCCTGAATGCAAGTATCACAAGATTTTTCACGTTCACACTTCAGGTTGCGAATGGCCATGAAAATTCTCAATTTTGATATTTTCTCCATGTCTTATTGATTGATGTGTCCCAGTCTCCGATGCGACAAATTGTTTTCTTCTTCAACAGTCATGAAATAGACATTTTCTTCACTATCAACCTGATACAAGTTGACTTCTGTTCTGCATCCCTTCATAAGTGAATTTCATGTCTTTCCCTTGATAGTTCAGCCTTTCTGATTAAAAGAAACTATAAGTCCCGAGTCACATAGTTGACTCACGCAGAGGAGATTATGACGTAGGCCATCTACGTAAAGGACATCAGTCTTCTTTAGTTCTCCATTAGCTAATTAGGCACTTCCACCCCCTTTGATTTTCAGATCTCCATCATTACCAAATCGTAATGTACCATCAACCTTCCTTTTGATATCTGTTAGCAGGTCGGAATTACCTGTCATATGAGATGAACAACCACTATCCAGAATCCAGGTACTGTTGTTCTTTGTAGCTTTGAGGGACACCTCTGTAAGGTTGGATTTCCCAATCTTCTTCCTTTCCTTCCATGAGACATTGGATTGAGTATATAGTACTGATGGCCTTTCAATTATCTATTCTGCATACCTAGGTTCTTCATAGTCGAAATCTTATTTGAGAGGAGAAAACCTGTTTCAAAGAGCAACAATTTCTTGCGGATGAGACTTGACTTGTCTTGAACATCGGTATGAGGTGTCCATGTCCCTTCTCTGCCTGCAATTAGCAGCCTTATGACCAAAGTTAGAACAACGATAACAATATCCATAGAAATTTTTTCTTCCATAAGAATTAGGATATGAATTTGTTCTCCTTTGTTTAACTTCCATATCTTCTCCATTTAGATAGCTTCTTGCCTCCTCGCAATATTCAAGGTATGGCTCAGATAGCCACAAAACTGACACTTAATGAGAGGAAATGTCTTCTCACTTGAATTTCTCCTTATACCTTCCTCCTTGGGAGAATAGTTAGACTGTATGTCATTTCTTAATGTTTGAGGATAGTTTTCAGTTCTCCTTTTAGTTTGTATTGAGGGTCCCTTTTTCAGCACTTTAGGAAACGTTTCAACATGTTCAAATTTCATCTTATCTTTCTTTTGGATCTTTTCACTTCCATCAGTTGATGTCTCAGCCTCACAGCCAATTCCACTCTTTCACATGCAAGCGGGTCTTTGATAACTCAAGATTTTTCCAACCCCATCTGAACCACCCTTGGCTCTTGCTAGTAATTCTGCATCTAAGAATCTTCTAAATTGTATTTTCTTCCTCGATTCTTTTAGAATTTATTCAGTCTCAAGTTTACTCATTAGAGTAACAACTTCCTCCTCAAGACCCTCAGCAGTCTTGGATTTTTCATCTAGTCTTGAGGTGAGGTCATTGATGACCTTTTCCTACTCTTAAATTCTCAGCTTCAGATCCACTACATCATCATTGCTTTCAATTATTTTAGACTGTACCTTAAAAAATTCTTCCAGTCATTCAATTTCATCTTCATGTTGATCAACATATTTAGTTGATTCTTCTTCAATTGATTTCCACTTATTGCAACTCTTAAATTTAATCTTAAGATTACTAACTGCATCTTTAGGTTTCATCTCGGGATCTACACAAGTTCTCAGTTGTTTTTCTCCACCAGTATCTTCTGACTTTTCAATAGTGGCCATCATGGAAGCATGGTTCCCAGTTTTAAATTCTAGTTCTTCTTCTTCACAGAATTCATTATCAGCTTCTTCCTCTTCACAGACAAAACTCTTCCTTTTCATTTTCATTCCCAATTTGATGTATCCCTTTTTGAAGAACCTTCTCCGAGGCTTCTTGAATATTTCATCTTCACTATCTTCATCATTGATATTTCTTAAGCACTGAGAGGCAATGTGCCCTACTTTTCCACAACGAAAACATGCGAGAGGTAACTTCCCTTTGAATTTCCCTTTTCACTTCTGGAACTTCTTTGCAATGAGAGAAAGAATTTATTTTTCTTCATCATCTTCACTACTACTAACTTTTGAGATTTTCAGATTATCCATGGCCTTGAATGCCATTTCCTTGCTCACACAAGTCGTAGCATCTTCTGGTTTGACTCTCATTTCATATGCTACCAAGCTACTCAGTAGATTATCCAGAGAAAGTTTGGAAAGATATCTTTCCCCAAGGGCTGACACCCTTGCATTGTACAGTGGTGGAAGTCTTCTTAATATTTTCTTTACAATTTCAATTTCTTTGATTTCTTCTCCTAGACCCTGAATTGCTCCAACCACATCAGTAATTCGATTGAAGAATGAGTCTTCATTCTCGTCTGGATGCATCTTCAGATCATCAAACCGATTGTGCAGCACTTGCAGTTTTGCCTCCTTCACATTGATATCTCCTTAATAAATATTCTGGAGTTTATCTTATATGGATTTTTCTGAGGGGAAATTCATCACATTTAGTTAAATCTGATCAGAAAGGGCTGCAGTGAGTGCATTTTGTGCTTTTTCATCTGCATCAAGAATTTTCCTGTCTATTTTAGTCATAACCAGGCCTGTTGGATCAGTGACTTGTATTCCTTGAACAGTAGAAAAGAGAACTTCCATTCTAAGAGATCTTATATGAGATCTCATTCTGTTCTTCCAGATCTGGAAATTACTTCCATCGAAGTGAGGGACTCCCCTGACATTGATTTCATTCTCCATGACGATAAAGGACAGATTCAACACTAGCAACCTTTACCCTCTGATACCACTTGAAAGACCCTGGGACACCATAAGAGGGGAGGGTTGAATCAGGGTGAAAACTTTTACTTTTAATTTGATGGATCATTTTTCCCCATTGGTAGAAACTTTTCGAACCTGTATGATGAATACGACCAGAAAGCAAACATTCACATGCACAGAGAAGACACAACACTTTTTACATGGTTCACCACTAAGGGCTAAGTCTAAGGAGCATACGCCGACAAGTTTTCGATCATACAAAATTCCACTAATCTTCACTAGTTGGGGATTACAAAGGTTCAGGCACAATCACTCTGTCCTAGGCTCACTGCCTTTACAAAGGTTCAAGGATAGCTCACTGCTTCCCTCGGGACACTCCCGTTGACTCCCCCTGGCTCACTGCACTTGGGGAAGCCACACTCAGTTTATAGACGTGATGGTCTCTTCATCATTGCAACAGAATTCATCCTCTGTTGTATGTAGATGCTCTGCTGAAGTCCAACTCTCACCTGAAGATGAATCTCATTTTGCGCTGAGGGTACCGGATGATCCTCCAGCTTTTGTGCCGCTTTAGAAGGATGGATGTACTTTAACAACCCTGGTGTGCTTCTCCAAGCTCTGGCGTGCAAGTTTCAGGAATAGCGTGCAAGTCACTTGTGTGGTACAAACTCGGCGCGCAGGTGACTCGAAACAACTTGCGCAACACTGCCACTTTGAACTCCAAACTTGCGCGACTCAACGCCTCTAAATCCCAAACCACCTTGGACGCGCAGCCAACTGTCGGCACGCAAGCTCTGCTTGCGCGACCAAATAACCACTTGCGCGACTCAACCACTTGCGCGACGAGAGCTCGAAAAATATCTAAGTCTCGAACATCGTTACAAATGAGGAGGGGTGGTCCTCTATTTATAAGAAAACTGGACCCCTTGCGCGGTGGCGTGCAAGTCTTACCTCAGCGCGCAAGTTCTGGCACGCAGCTTATCCTCCCAAGCCTCTGTCGCGCTAATCACTTGTGCGACCACACAAATACATGTGCGAACTTCTTTCCTTTTCCTTATTTTGAATAATCTTGAAAAACAAAAGATCCGCAAGTTTCCAATCCTCCTAGGAATCGGCGCGCAAGTCTCTTCACGGCATGCAGGTCACTTGCGCGACCAGCCCAAAACTTGCACGGACCTTATCCCTTTTCCATTTTCCCATGTTCTAATCTTGAAAAAAATGGCACTCAAGTTTCCTCTCCTTCAAGTACACGGCGCGCAAGTCTCTTTTCCAAAAACACTTTTCTCCATTTTTCGATTTTTTAGGCCCAAAAATTTGGCAAACACTGGGAAACGATGCCACCTTAAATACTGTTGTCTGCTTGAACTGTATGATCTCTTTGCTGGTACACATTCTGAACTTCCACTGAGGATTGACAACAAACACAAATCATACTCCAAATCATGAATAGAATACCATGGTTCCAACATACCTAAATTGAATGAAATTATACAAATTCTTTAAACATCGTAATATTTTTTCTAAATGAAAATTGAGATAGAATTTGACAATTCGACATTGAAAAAAATTACTTATTGAATTGTTTAAACATGTATTTTTTCAAAACCATGAAAGTATATATTCATTGAGGGTCCAAATTAATAATCAATGATCCCAAATATTTTATGAATAAATAAATGGAATTATATAAAATTCATCCATTCTTATCATCCATTAGAGTCACCAATATTTTCTAGCTATATTGTATAAATTACTTCTCTAAGAGTAACATCAATAAAGGTGGTCAATAAATCAAATTTGGAGAAAAATGGTCACATAATATTTTTATCATAAGTATAAATATAAGTGTTTTAATGATGGATATTTTGTATAATAAATCGATATTTTTTGCTATCACAATTCTAATAACCATGAACTCATTCTCTTTAATATCCACCATGAATTTTACATTAATTAGATAAACTAAGAATATTAGTATTCAATTTTGGTACTTGAAATCCAATTTTAATTTCAATAGAAATTTACAATCATGTAATACATGTTTTCATTATTCTATGTCATATTCATTATTCAAAAAAATATCACTCACTAAATTGAATAAAAAACCAGTATTTTTTATTTAAACATCCAATGTAGTATGTGTATTTAGAACAACTTCTCTTCCAAAAGCTCATTTAGAACATCTTCTTATGGAAACTATTTTTTCATATCAATCATTGAATAAATATAACATAATCTTACTCCCACATATATAGTAGATATGTGTACCGTTCAAAAACATATTCATTATTTAACATGATTATAACTTTTTTATCATAGGGCTTTATGTAATATAATTACAACTATAATGTATAACTAAAGAGATTCACTTTGTGTTTTCTAGATTGTGTATTTTTTGTTGACATAATCTTGAAAATATATTTCAAATTAATCTCATTCATACATAATGTATTTATTTCATTCTATAACATATATGTTATTAATTTTTCATTATATTTATATCATTTTTATGGGTTAACACCTTTATTTTCATAGAATGCATAAAATAGTTAATGGAATTATTTTCATGAAATATATGTCTCATTATTGACAATACTTACACATACATCAAAATATAATTGTTTTTATGGAGTTTTTAGTTTTGGAAAGTACCCTCTGTAAAAATTAGTATAATTTTTTCACAAGTATCACTCATTATCAATCCACTTTTTACTAACATATATCATTTTATGTGTAGGGAAATCATAATTTTAGAATTAGTTAATTGGATATTTTAATTTATTTATTTACTCATTATCCATTGTATCACATATCATCTAAGAATGATTTTATATTAAGTTACTTTTAAATTACTAAAATAATAATGGAAGTATATAACATACATGAATTTACCTCTAGCTTTTATTTGATATACACATCATGTTAAAATAAATATATATATCTTTTTATTTAATATATTTATCTTAAAAGGGTAATTTGTAAAAAATATGATATGTATGTGTGGTGATAATTAACCATATATTTAGTAATTTCTAAAAACAATACATTTTATGTCTATGAAGAGTACATTAATTTCACTTTAAATAAAGTTAGTATCCCTAACTAGGAAATATTTATCATATATTTCATTTTCATCATTAATTATAGATATATAACATTTATTATTCCAATGCAGTTAAAATATTAATCAATCATGTTATAAAAAATATCTTTATATAAAACCTATAATAAAAATCATTGTCATTATAATTGATATTTTATTTTTTTTGTAGTACACATTATATTATAAATTTTTTCAAATACATAAAATTATCTAGCATTAAGTATGGTGTAACTATGTTCACTAGTTGATGATGGAGTCATAAAAATTCAAAAGCATGTAGATCCACATTGTAGTCATGATATATGCGAACATATTTGGTTCTTGTATCTGAATACAGTTATATGAGTCCCATATTGTATATAATACCATATAAGTAAAATAGAAATGTCACATATAATAATGAATATAATTATAGTAGTGTCATATTCTTGAATCATCTTGCATACATTAAAATTTATTTTACAGGGACCTTTATTTTCATATGTGATAAATATTACCACATATAATATAATATTTTTAATTTTAATTGGTTTTATAGAAGCACATCATGAATGTTACATTAGCATCACACATTCAATTTTGTATTACCCATTCCCTTTAGAATTACTCAATATTAGAACTAAAACATCACAATTAATTTCATTATCATTTTCTTGGAGCAACTTATCTAATATAAATTGAATCATATTCTGAAAATAAATTAATATTCTCAATGAAAATTTTCTAACCATGTGTGTGTCATGTCAAAATTAAATTAATAAGAATATAATAATTTGATTACATATTTATTCTTCTAATCATTTGGATTACATTATCATATTTAGTATTTGAGGACTATATGGAATACTATATTTCACCATGTACCTGATATGTGTATTCAAAATATAATAAATTACATGATCCAAATTCTTAAAACATACATCTCGGACATATGAAAACATCGTATACCCATCCATACATGCATGTCACTTCAGAAATACAGGGAACATTTATCAAGGAATTATAAGGTAAATATCAAGTGTATAAACTATGATTCTCCTATGAGTATCCATGTAACCCTTAATTTTTTATAAGCCTCAGCCATAAACATTACTTAATCTTTAGATAAGTCAATAATTTGACTTTAATTAACATCAAGGATCCTTTCTGGTTTAGATCATTAGGTCATAACTTATACATAACATCTTGAATATTGAAAGTAGACACCTCTACTCTCTATCCATTTTTTCATAAAACAAAAATAGCTTAAAAATGAAAAATGACTTTGTTTTCTTGTTTTAACTGCATAAATTTTCCTTGATCCCATCTTTGAATCTATTCTCTTTTATGTCATTTTAAAACAATTTCAGAACATGGAATGAGCATAAAAAATCTCAGTAATGGATACAAAATGAAAGAAAACTATTAGTCTTTGGATAACATAAAAACCATGAATACATTATCATAAAGTAATAATTTTCACCTTTAAGAAGTAGTAAATATAGTTCACTAAATATAATCTCATTTATTACCCCATTTATAAACAATTGATTAACATAAATCTTATATAAACCACTATATAGAATATAAAGGTAACTTGGGACATAAACACACTTAAATGGAGTAACCATACGGTCGACTTCCACACATTTCAAAAAATGGAATATCCATACAGCCAACTTCCATACCCAATGCATTGGAGGTTATAACGTAACCACGCATCCTTGGTTTATCATGGAACTGACCATCATTTGGTTTATCACATAACAAATCGTCATTGGTTTATCATGTAACCACCCATCAAATGTCCACGTAATGTTACATAATCATAACACATAAAATATTGTAAATATGAACATTTCACTAATAACATTTCTTTTTCAATCACATGGAATCATTCAAGATATTGAAATAATAAATCCATTTAAAAACCATTTTAATGACCAAAATATCCAAAAATTGAAAATAGGGAGTTCTTTTCATTTTGGAAGCATTAAGGCATATAGAGTATACCAAATATCAAATAACAGTTACAGCGGTGGAGAGTTCGTTGTCGCCACATACGTTACAAAATTATTTTTTTATTTTGTAATATGATTAGTAGAAAATAGATTCCATTTTAATTAAATTGAAAGTCAAAGGTTTTTATTATACACCATCTAAAAGAATTAGGTGTATATTATCAAAATATGACTCAATGAAAGAAGATTGAGATGAAGTCTCTTGACATTAGTTCGAATCGTCACATATGTTCCTTATTATTCATAAATAATAAACAGAAGTTAATTTATACTTTCTTAAGAACCTTTTTCATATTTATTATTCATTTAATATTACTTATTTCCATGTTAGAAAAATTACATAATTATTTATGTTAATATCGGTCGTTTTGTCGATATTCGGTACTTGAGTCGAAAAAGAAAATGGTTTCATATAAATTGTACATGTAGAAAAACGTATATCATATCTAGAATTATATTCATGATTTAAATATCATATATATCTATTATATATGTATGTATAGTATTACATAACATTTGGATACAAGAAATGAAATGCACTATCCATGGAGATGGTAGATAGTACGTACACAAGAATGCTGCTTTCATTTCTTTGGCATATTAAAAGAATAATAATCAAATGATATAAATGTATATAATTATAAAAGTATTATATTTACTTCATGTATGTATCATAGGTTAAATAAAACCACAATTTATGTGTTACATGTATAGCCTGATCGAGTCATATCACTTTGAGGGGGCGGTAGTCCAAACTTCCTCAAATGAAACTATCGTATTTACACATCATGGAAAACATAAAGGTATGATATAAATAAATATTATAGAATCATAAAAACAATATAAATATAATATATATCATATATAAATACACTTCTATCATAATTTCCACCATGATAGTTGATAGGATAAAATTAAACAATCATTCTTTCGTGAGGTAGTAGGTCGTCGTACATAGAAACAGTATGTTCGTATCCATTAGATAGAGGTGTGTGTAACTGTAGTAATAATCCTTCTCATAACAACATCCTTGTGTATTGAGGATAATTATGTAGTTATTTATTCAAATAATAATAAGTGAATATTGAGTGGAGAATGAAAATAAAGGAATGGAACTTGAGAGATGACATTACCTCAAAATTGGATAACTCATTTTGATTCGAGAAAAAAGGATTCGTTAGATTCCCTTATGCCCAAGGTAAAGATTCTAGGTGAAAGGTAGGGATGTTGTTATATTATTGGAGCATAATTTGGACGAGACAATGGGATTTATAGGTGTGATTAAGTGGGTTTAGGTGTTGTCCTTTTATAAGAAAGAGGAGGGGCACTTTAGGAAGGTCTTGAAATATTATTTTATTATAAATTCAATTTCAATTAAAAAGGGTCCTAATATCATTTAATTAAAAGATAATATTATTTTTGTTTGAATATCCATCATCAAAAAAAATTTAGATAAGTTTTGAATATTTGTTTATCCTTATGTTTTCGTTGAACCCTTATTTTATCCTTTTTAATCTCACTGTGATATCATGTTATTTACAAATAGTGGGTTAATGTAATTACCATATCTTGTCAAACGACCCAAAAAAATCCATTTATGAAATATTTACACTTATATTAACCATTTGGATGAATTTTATATTTTTATAAATTTAATATCTTATAATAAAATATTTTATATTTTATGGTATGAATTATGTCAATTTTTCACACTATTCATACATGAATTTTTTTAAAAATTCCTAATATTAATTCACAAAAAAGGAATTAAATAAATGATAATATGTCAATATTATCCATAAAATTCATGGACTGAATCAGAATAATCATATCACATTTATTTTAATATTTTTAATATCATTTATTTGAATCCTTTATTAATGAATCAATCACTCCATCATAATTGAGTCATAATTAAATTTATTTATTTAATGTGTAAAAATTATAAAAAAAAAATACCATGATGTATGAAATTTTCATATATTTATAATTATGTTTTAATGGGGAATGAGATAAGTTATATAACCCCATAAAAAATTTGTTTTAGTAAAAGATACATTTTTATTTTATATTTCTCTTTACTTTAAATTAATTAATATAACATGTCATTATCACACCCAAGTGGAACCATGGGGTCCTAAAATCGACCCAAGGATGACCATGGTTAAAAATATCTCCTCCAATAGGATTAGAAAATGTTTTAGGGTATTTTTAATGTTGTTATCATATTATTTTTTACTCTTATTTACCAGATTTACCGTATAACCCTGATAAATAAAATAATTACTGATGTTACTATTGATAATATCTAAAACTTAAAGGTAAATATTTACAAAATTTGGACCTTATGATTCTTAATATAGAATAAATTTTTCCAAATTGAAAACACGGAATTGGAATAAATTAATTTAATATTATTTCCTATTGTCAAAACCAAAAGGTGGGTTTTTAAGAAGTAAAACTATCAAAATATTGACTTGTGTTTATGTGCAATTTAAAAGTAAAATTTATTCCAATAACCAAAATTGGATTAAATGATAAAAACTCCATACAATTACCCTATAAAACAAATAAAATGAATAATCTATCTATATAAATAAATAATATGAAAATGGAGTTTTTGAATTAAAATGTTGTATTTTTTACTATTCATAAAATATGATTTTTTTAGAAAAATAACAAAATATCATGCAAAGTAAATTTTGATGGTCCTGTTTTAATGAAAAAATTTATTTTTGTCAAATTGAATATATAAAATTGATAAAAAAATATTTTAAAAGGGTTTTCCATCAAAAGGTAGTAAAAAAAATTTAAAAATATTAGCGCATTTTATGAATAAAATTGGATTAATTCACATTTAAAGCCTCTAAAATATATTGAATAAATATAAAAACATTTAACACGCATGTATAATATTATTGTAGTTAGTTATATTCTTTTATTCCAATATAATTACTAGTCATTAAGTACCATTTAAAATAATAATAATAATAATATTATATTATTTTTCAGTATAATTCATTGTTGTTTGCAATGTAAGATTTCGGAAAAAACCTCATTGTTTCATGTTGAGTAAGATTTCAGAAAAAACATCCCTTTAACGTAAAATTAATATCTTATTCATAAATATTAATAGATATGAAAAATTCTGATTTTATAAATACATGGGATGCCGCACAATTCCCAACTTTTGGAAATTGTGTCCCCATAAAATTATTTACATATCAAATTAGTGGGAGTATTTATCCCTTATAGAATTTTCAGATTCCCACATTGCCTCTTCAACCATATGGTTCTTCCACAAAAACATTACCTGATGAATCACCTTATTCCACAACACTTTCTCTCTATGGTCAAGAATCTACACTGGTTGTTCCTCATAAGAATGACTCTCTTCCAACTGAACTACCTATGGACTCAAAACATGAGATGGATTCGGTATATACATTCTCAAAATTGAAACTTGAAGAAAATTATGTACCTGGGATAAACATAGATTTAAATACACTCTGTAGGAAACTGATCCAACTTTCTCTAGGATTTCATAGGGTCTAATAAACTACAGACTCATATTTCCTTTCTTACAAAAATGCATCACACATTTCCTTAGAGAAACCTTGATAAAGATATGATCACCTAACTCGAAAGAAAGATCCTTCCTCGGGTTATCCACATTACTTTTCTTCTTGTTCTGAGCTTTCATCATGTGCATATGAATCAACTGAACTTTTTCTTCCATCTCATCTATGAATTTTGGTCCTATCAACTTCCTTTCACCTACTTCATCCCAAAAATCTGGAGTTCGACACCGCTTTCCATATAATTCCACAAATGGGGTCATCTGTATAGTGCAATGATATTGTTATTATAAGAAAACTAAACAAAATAAATATGTTGATCCCAACTTCCTTGGTAATCTAGTGAACAAGAACGAAGAATATCTTCTATTGTCTGAATTATTCGTTTTGACTTCCCATATGATTAAGGATGAAAATATATACTGAAATGTTATTCAGTTCCCAATGACTTTTAAAGGCCTTTCCATAAGTTATAAGAAATCCTGGGATCATGATCAGATACACTGGAGAGGGTAACTCTATTTATCCTAAGTATCTCTTTTATACACAATCAAGAATGTTGATATAGAAAAATAATATCTTGAATGGGAATAAAATGAGTACATTAAGTCAATCGATCAAAAAAAACCCAGATTGCATTGTTACCTCATGATGTTTTTGGTAACCCACTATGAAATCCATGGAAACAATTTCCCATTTCCACTCTAGCACTGGAAAAGCCTAAATCAACCATTTTGGGAACTGCCACTCTGATTTAACTTACTATCAAATCAAACACTTCATAGTAATTTCATCAATATCTTTTTTCATTCTATCCCACAAAAACACTCCCAAATACCTTTGTACATCTCAGTACATCCAAGATGAACTAAAAATAGAGAAATATGAGCACAAATATTTCTTATACTGTGAATCAAAAGGCACACATAATCTCTTTCCAGTCCTCAAAACACAATATTTATCAATGTTAAATTCAGGTAACTTACCCTTCTGAACCAATTCTACCTTTTTCTACAACTCATTCTTTTGATATAGATGATTTCACAAATCTCATTCTTATATCTGAACTTTCTTATTCTATTTGATATATATGATTTCACTTCCACCTAAAACAAAATAGAGGAATTCCATTCACCAACAACTTCCAATCCAAATTTCATCAAATAATAAACCAAAGGATCTCGTTCCAAATTTGTCATGGTTAATGTATCATTACTCTTTCAACTCAAATAATCGGCCACATTATTTTCCTCTCCTGGGTGGTAATGGATCATGAAATCATAATCCATGATCAATTATAGACATCTCCCATGTATCATGTTTAATTATTTCTAAATGAATATATACTTTATATTTTTTGATCTGTATATATTTCACACTTTACTCTATAAAAATGATGCCTCCAATTTTTTAATGAAAAAAAAATCAGCTAATTCCAAATCAAATGTAGGGTAATTTATCTCATGAGGTTTGAACTGATGTAAATCATAAACAACTACCTAATCATTATGCATTAATACACAACCAATTCCTTTCAATGATGCATCATAGTAGATAAACAATTCACCATTCCTAGAAGGAAAATCCAAAACTAGAGAATTTACCAATCATCTTATTAGTTCATGTAAATAATAATCACATTCTTTTGTCTAGATAACCTTAAATAACTTATGTTTTATCTTAGTTTGTGGGATATATTACCAAGAAATTTTTTCAACAAACCTTCAGTAATAACCCACTAATCAAATAAAACTATGAATATCTGTAATATTGGTAGGTGTTGGACACTCTTCAACAATAGTTTTTTAGAAGGGTCAATAGTTATTCCATCTTTAGAAACAATATGACCACGGAAAAAAAATTGCAACAAAAAATCACTCTTACTAAACTTTAAAAATAGTTTTTTTTTGAAAAGAGTCCTTATGTGAAATTCATGTTCCTCCCAACATATAGAATATACTAAAATATCATCTATAAACCAAAACCACCATTTATCACCTGATTCAACTGATCCATCACTACAAAAAACTATTCAGTTTCGATTCCAAACATCTCAAGATGTTGATTTGGATGGTTATTTCACTTTGTATGCTTACCTAGAACAACTACCCAATTTCCTCTATGGAAAATTATTATGAAAAAACATATATTAGATAAAGAAACAAGAAAATATTCAAATGTTATATCATTAAAATTTGACCATAAATTAAAAATATTTTATAAATATTCTATTAACTATATTCTAACTCCAAAAGTTATCTAATCTGACCTCTGATAAAAACTATAAGGCCTCATCCTTAAACACTACTTAATCTTGAGATAAGACAATAATTTGAATTTAATTCACATCGAGGATCTTTTCAGGTTTAGGGATTTAGAGAAAAAGGTCATAACAGATTAATAACATCTTTAATATTACAAGAAGACACTTCTACTCACTATCCATTTTTTCATAAAACAAAAACTCTTTAAAAAATGACATCCTTTCATGTTTTAACAGCATAAATTATTCTTGATCCTATCCTTGACTCTATTATTTGTTATGTACTGGGGAAAACATTTCAGAACATAGGATGAGAATAAATAGCTCAGTAAGTGATACAGAGTGAAAGAAAACTGCTAGTCTTGAGATAACATGAAAACCATGAATACTTTATCATAAAGAAACTTTTTTCACCATTAAGAAGTAGTAAGTCTACTTCTCGGAATATAAGCTAATTTCTTACCCCTTTGTAACCAAATGATTACCATAAATCCCATAGAAATAAACAAATAACATATAAAGGTAACTTTGGACATAAAAATACTTAAGTGGAATAACCATACGGTCGACTTTCACACATTTTACTAAATGGAATTGACATACGTCCAACTTCCATACCCAATGCAGTGGAAGTTATAATGTAAACACCCATCCTTGGTTTATCATGGAACGAACCGTCATTTGGTTTATCACGTAACCACCCATTATTGGTTTATCATGTAACCATCCCTCAAATTTCCAAGTAACATTATACAATCATAACACATAAAATATTTCAAATATCAACATTTCCCTAATAACATTTCATTTGAAATCACAAGAAATCATTTCAAGATATTGAAACATTTAATCCATTTCAAAATCAATTTTCAATTCAAAAACATACAAAAAGGGAAAATGGATTTCTTTTCCTTTTGAAAACAATAAGTCTTGTAGTGCAATCCAAATATCAAATAACAGTTATGGTGGCAAAGAGGTCATTTTATCCGCATATGTTTAAAAACAATCTGTTTGTCACGTAGTAAAATGATTCATTGAAAACAGATTCCCATTTAATTAAATTAATTATCAAAGGGGTTTATTACACACCGTATTAAATATGGAGGTGTATATTATAAATATATTCCTCAATGAAAAGAGATTGAGATGAAGTCCATTACCATGATTCTGACTCATCACGTATGTTCCTTATTATTTCTGAATAATAAAAATAATTTAATTTATACTTGCTTCATAACCTTTTTCAAATATATTATTCCTTTTATATCACTTATTACCATGTTATAAAAATTACATAATTATTTAATTTAATATTAGTTGTTTTTTCGATATTCGGTACTTGAGTTGAAAAAGAACTGGGTTTGATATAAATTGAACATGTAGTCAAAAGTAAATCATCTATAGAATTATATTCATGATTTAAATATCATATATATCCAATATATATGTATTTATAATAGTCCATAACATTTGGGGAAAAGAAATGAAATGCACCGTTCATAGAGACGGTAGGCCATACGTATGCATGCACAATACTTTCATTTCTTTATCCTACTAAATGAATAATAATATTATGATATAAACTTATATTATAATTCCAGTATTATATTTATTTCAGGTATTTATCAGATGTTTAATAAAACATTCTTTATATGTTCCATGTATATCATGATCGACACATATCACATTGAGGGGGTGGTCCTCCACACTTCCTCAAATAAATTATCATATTTACACATCATGGAATACATAAAAATATGTTGTAAATAAAAATTATAGAATAATAGAGAAAATATAAATATAAAATATATCATATATAAATGCAGTCCCATCATAATGTCCTCTATGAGAGGTGATAGGAGAAAATTGAACAATCATCATTTCGTGAGGCAGTAGTTCACCGTACACAGAAACAGTATGTTCATATCAATTGGATAGAGGGGTGTGTAAGTTTCGTTCGAATAATTCTCATAAAAAAATAATATTATATTGAGAATAATTTTTTAGTTCTGTAATAAAAGAATAATAAAATCATAGGGAGTGGATAAATAAAATAATGGAAAGGAACTAGAGAGATGACATTACCTCAAAATTGGATAACTCTTTTTGATTTGGGCCAAAATTATTCATTGAATTGCCTTATTCACAGGGTAAGTACTCTAGGAGGAATGGTGGGATGTTAGAAGATTATTTTAGTAGAGTTTGGATGATCCCAGGGGCTTGATAGGTGTGATTAAGTGGCTATATGTGGTGGTGCTTTATTAGAGGAAGGATGAGCACTTTAGGATGGTCTGGAAATATTGTTTTATTATAAATTTTATTTTGATTAAAAAACATCAAAACTCATTTAAATTGAATATAATATGATTTTTATTTGAATAACTAAAATAAAATAATTTTTAGACATGGTTTTAGTATTTTTTAGCATTATCTATTCGGTTTAACCATTATTTTACCTTTTTTAATCATATTGTGATATCGTGTTATTTACCCATTGTGGGTTAATGTAATTAGAATATCATGTCAAACAACCCACAAAAATTCATTTATGACATATTTGGACTTATCTTAACCATTATAAATATTAGATTTTTTGAAATTTAATATCATTTAATAAACTATTTTGTATTTAATGTTATGAATTATGTCAATTTTAGACGCTATTCATACTTCACTTTTTTTAAAATTCATAACAACCTTATTCCTTAGACCCAAAGGAATTAACTCAATGATAATATGTCAATATCTTTTAGAAAATTCAAGGATGGAATAAAAATAATCAAATTGAATTTATTTTAATACTTATAATATCATTTATTTGAATCCTTTATTAATGAATCAATTAATGCATCATCATTGTGCCACAATTAAAATTATTTATTTAATGCCTAAAAAATATAAATAAAATAACATGATTTAGGAAATATTTTTATATTTCTAATTACTATTTATTGTTAAAGATATCAATTATATAACCCCATATAAAAACTATTTTACTGAAAGATATATGTTTATGTTATATTTCTCTTTAAAATAAATTAATTAATATAACATGTCATCATCACTTAATAGTAGATATATGGTGTCCTAAAATCGACCCAATGATGACCATGGTCGGAAATATCTCATCTAATATGATCAAGACATGTTTTAGGGTAGTTTTAATGTTATTATAATATTATATTTTCCTCTTATTTACCAGATTTACCCTTTAACCATGGTAAATAAAATAATTACTGAAGTTACTATACTTAATGTCTACAAATAAAAGGTACATATTTAGACAATTTAGACCATATGAATCAAAATATGGAATCCATTTTTTCAAATTCAAAACATAGAATTGGTAGAAATTAATTTAAAATTAATTCCTATTTCCAAAAGCAAAAAAGCGGGTTTTTAAGAAGTAAAAAAACCATAAAAAGATTGACATGTGTTAATATCCAATTAAAAATTGAAATTACATTAAATGATTCAAATTATATTAAATGATAAAAAAATCCAATTACACTTTAAAACTAATTAAAAGAAAAATATAATTATATAAATAAACAAGATGAAAAGATAGTTTTGAATTAAAATGCTGTATATTTCACTATTTATACGGTATGAATTTTTATCATAAAAATATCAAAATTTCATACAAAGAAAATTTTGATTTTCCGATTATAAAGAAGAAATTTATGTTTTCAAATTTAACATATAAAAGTGACAAAAACTATATTTAAAAAGGGTTTTCCTTCAAAAGGAGGTAAAACAACCTTTTAAAAGTATTAGAGTATTTTATGCTTAAAATTGGATTCATTATCATTTTAAGCCTCTAAAATTTATTAGATAAATAAAAAAACATTTAACAAACATGTATAATCATATTTTAGTAAGCTATGTCCATTCTCTCCAATACAATTACCAGGCATTAACTACCAATTAAAATAATAACAATAATAATATATTATTTTCCAGTATAACTCATTATTATGTACAATGTAAGATTTCTGAGAAACCCCTTATTACATGTAGTGTAATATATCCTACAATGCATCCCTTTAACATATAATTAATATCTTATTGATAAATATCAATAGATCTAAAAATTTATGATTCTATAAATTATTGGGATGCTACATCATTCCCGCTTTTGGAAATTGTGTCCCCTCGGTTTTATTTACTTATTAAATTAGTGGGGGTATTTATCTATCATTAAGTTTTTAGATTCCAAAATTTCCTCTTCATCCATATAGTTTTTTTCAAAAAACCATTACAAGATGACTTACCTTATGCTGCAACACTTTCTCTCTATGGTCAAGAATCTACACTGGTTGTTCCTCATATGAAAGATTCTATTCCAACTAAACTACCTCTGGACTCAAAACATGAGATGGATTTTGAATATACTTTCTCAATATTGAAACATTAATAACATTGTGTACCTGGGATAAAAATGGAGGTAAAACCATTCTGTAGGAAACTGATTCAACTTTCTCCAATATTGTATAGTGTCCAATGATCTGCGGACTTAGCCTTGCATTTTCACCCAAATGCATTACACTTTTCCATTGAGAAAATTTAAGAAATACATGATCACCTTCCTCAAAAGAAAGATCTTTCCTCTAGTTATCTTCCTAAATTTTATTCCTGATTTGAGATGTCCTCGGGTGCTTCTAAATCAACTAAACTTTTTCTGTCATCTCTTCTACGAATTCTGATCCCATCAACTTTCATCGCCTACTTAATCCCCAAAAGTTGGAGTTCGACACTGAATTCTATATAATGCCTCAAATGGTTCAATATATATACTGGAATGAAAAATTTTATTATAAGAAAACTCAACCAATGAAATATGTGGAGTTAAACTTCCCTAGTAATCCAGTGAACAAGCACATAGAATATCCTCCAAGGTCTGAATTTTTCTTTCTGACTTCCCTTTCAATTGAGGATGAATTGATGTACTAAAGTTTAATTCATATCACAGTGACTTCTGGAGGCCTATCTAAAAGTTAAAAGTGTCCCTAGGATCACGATAAGATACAATGGAGAGGGAAACTCCATGTAACCTAACTATCTATTTAATATACAAGAGTGAAAGTCGGTTTATAGATATAATATCTCGAATAAGAAGAAAATGAGATGATTTAGTCAATTGATAAATAATAACCTAGATTGCATTGTTAACTATAGATTTTTTTGGTAACCCCACTGTGGAATCAATGGAAACATTTTCCCATTTCCACTCTGGAACTGGAAAAGGTTGAAGCGTCCCTTTACGAAACTATCACTCTACTTTAACCTGATGACAAATCAAACACTTCACAGTCATGTTAGAAATATCTCTTTTCATTACTTCCCACGAGAAATACTCCTGATGATCTATGTACATATTTTTACTGCCTTGATGAACTGAAAATAGGGATCTATAAGCTTCACATAACAACAATTTCTCCTACTATGAATCAAAAGTCAAACATAATCTCATTCCAAACCTCAAAAAACAATCTTTATCAATGTTAAATTCAGGTAACATACCCTTCTGAACCTATTATACCTTTTTATAGAACTCACTATCTTATTTATAGACATTCTAAATTTTTTTTGATAGATATGATTTCAGTGCCACCTGAAACAAAAAAGTGGAATTCCTTACACTAACTACTTCCAATTGAAAATTAATCAAATCAGAAACCAATGGATCTTGTTCTAAACATAGAATAGTAAATGTATCATTAATCTTACAACTCAAATCATCATCAACGTTAATTTCTTTTCAGAGATGGTAATGGATCATGTAATCATAATGCTTGATTATTTCTATCCATCTCCTCTATTTTATGTTTAATTTTTTCTAAGTTAATATATACTTCAAAATTTTTTGATTAGTATATATTTTACACTATACTCCATAAAAATTATTCGACTACATTTTTAATGAAAAAAACTAATTCCAAATCATGTTTAGGATAATTTAGCCCATGAGGTTTCAAAATACGTGAAGCATAAGAAATTACCTGATCAATATGCATTAATACGCAACCAAGTCCTTTAAATGATGCATCACTGTAGAAAACAAATTCACCAATCCTGGATGGAAATTTCAATACTGGAGCATTTACCAATATACTTTTCAGTTCCTGAAAACGATTATCACATTATTTTTTCCATATGAATTTAACTCCTATAGTGTTAAATTAGTTAGTGGGTCAGATAACTAAGAAAATATTTCAAAAACCCTTCAGTAAAAACCCACTAATCCAAGAACACGTTGAATTTTTGTGATATTGGTAAGTCTTGCACACTTTTTAATAACTTTTTTTAGAAGGGTCAAATTTTATGCAATCTTTAAAAACAATATAACCAAAGAATGAAATTTTTTGCCACCAAAATTCACTCTTACTAAACTTTCCATATTGTTTCCTTTCCTTTAAGGTTTAAAAAATATTCCTTAAGTTACATTCATGTTCCTCCCTAATTTTAGAAAATAAAAAAATTTCATCGACACACTCAACCACCATTTATCACTTGAGTCAACTAATCCATCACAACAACAAACTATTTAGTTCGGATTCTGACTATCTCATGATGTTGATTTGGAAGTATATTTCCTTCTGTATGCTTTCCTAACACAACTGCCCTATTTCCCCTACAGAAAACCATTCTGAACAAATATAACTTAGATGAAGAAATGTGGAAATATTCAATTTCAATATCATTTAAATTTTATCATAAAGTAAAAATATTTTATGGATATTCAATTAAAAATATTTTATCTCAAAAAAATTTCTAAATTGACCTTTGATACCAACAATAAGGCCCAATACTTAAACATTAATTAATCATTAGATAAGTCAATAATTTGAATTCAATTCATAGTGATGATCTTTTTGAGGTTTAGCGCTTTAGATAATTAGGTAATACCTTATAAATAATATCTTGAATATTAAAAGTAGACAATTATACTTACTATCCATTTTTTTCAGAAAACAAAAAACCTTTAAAAAAGAAACATGACATTATTTCATGTTTTAACAACCTATCTTTTCCTTAATCCCATCCTTAATTCTATTCTTATTTGTGTCCTTTAAAAAACATTTCAGAACATCTGATGAGCATAAAAATCTCAATATGGGATACATAATGAAATAAAATCGTTAGCCTTGTGATAACATGAAAACCATGAATACATTATCATAAAGTAATAATTTTCACCTTTAAGAAGTAGCAAATATGCTTCACTGAATATAATCTCATTTCAAATACTTTTTGTATAAAAAATATTCTTATAAATCCCATAGAAAGCAACATATTTCATATAAAGGTATCTTGGGACATAAACATACTTAAATAGAATAACCATATTGTCGGCTTCTACACATTTCACTAAATGTAATTGCCATGTGACCGCTAACCATACCCAATGCATTGGAGTTTATAATGTAACCACTCGCCCTTGGTTTATCATGAAACCACACATCATTTTGTTTATCATGTTACCACCTGTCAAATGTACAAGTAAAATTATATAATCATAACACAAAATAATATTGAAAATATCAACATTTTACAAATAACATTTCATTTGAAATCACAAGAAATAATTTAAAGATATTAAAATATTAAATCCATTTCAAAAATAATTTTCAACACCAAAACATCCATGAAATGGAAAATGGATTTCTTTTCCTTTTTAATACATTAAATCTTATAGTGTAATCCAAATATCAAATAAGAGTTGTGGTGACGAAGAGGTCGTTTTCACCAAATATGTTAAACAACTTACTTTTTTCATTTAATAAAAATCTTTGTGGAAAAAAGATTCCATTTTAATTAAATAAAATTTCAATGTGGTTTATTATAAACTGTATAAAATAAAGAGGTGTATGTTATCAAAACATGTCTCAATGAAAAGGGATTGAGACAAAGTCCCTTACTTTGAGTCTGACTCATCACGTATGTTTCCTATTCATCCTGAATAATAAATATAAGTTAATTTTACTTAATTCAAGAACCTTTTGAAATTTTATTATTCTTTTTATATCGCTTAATTACACATTAAAAAAATTACATAATTATTTATGTTAATATCAGTTGTTTTCTTGATATTTTGTACTTGAGTCGAAAAAATGGTTTGATATAAATTGTACATGTAGTCAAAATTAAATCATCTCTATAATGATAATAATGATTTAAATATCATATTTATCTAATATATATGTATTTATAATATTCCACAACATTTGCGGATAGGAAATGAGATACACCGTTCATGGAGACGGTAGGTCGTACGTACGTATGAACACTAATTTCATTTCTTTGTCATATTAAAATAATAATAATAAAATGATATAAATGTATATATTAATAATAGTACTATATTAATTTCATTTATGTATCATTTTTTTAATAAAACCTTCCAATATACATTCCATGTATAGCTTTATCAATTCATTTCAATTTGAGGTGGTGGTAGTCCACACTTCCTTAAATGAAATTACATCATGGAAAGCATAAAGGTATGTTGTAAATATAAATTACAGAATAATAGAGAAAATATAAATATAATATATATCATATATAAATATAGTTCCATAATAATGGCCACCATGATAAGTGGTAGGAGAAAATTGAGCAATCATCATTTCATGAGGCAATAGTTCGCTGTACACAAAAACAGTATATTCGTATCCGTTTAATGGAGGTGTGTGTAAGTGTGGTTTAAATAATTATCATAAAAACATAATAGTATATTGAGGATACATTTTTTTATGAAATAAAATAATAAAAATATCATATGGAGTGGAGAAAGAAAATATAGGAAAGGAACTTGAGAGACGACTTTATGTCAATATTGGATAACTCATTTTGATTTGAGCCAAATGTATTTACTGAATTGCCTTAGTCCCTTGGAAAGGCCTCTAGGAGAAATTTAGGGATGTTGGGAGCTTATTTAAGCCTATTTTAGATGATACAATGGGATTTATAGGCGTGATTAAGTGGGTTAAGATGGTGGCCTCTTATAAGAGGGCAGAGGGGCCCTGTAAAAAGGTCTTGAAATATTATTTCATTATAAATTCTCTTTTGATTAGAAAATGGTAAAAACTCACTTAATAAAAATATAAGATTATTTTTATTATAATACCCATCAAAGAATAATTTTTAGACATGTTTTGAATATTTTTTTTATTATTATCTTTTTTGTCTTAACCTTATTTTACCATTTTTAACCTTATAGTGATATAATGTTATTTACACATTTTGGGTTAATGTAATTATCATATCATGTCAAGAGACCCAAAAAAGTCATTTATGACATATTTGGACATATCTTAACCATTTGGACAAATATTAGATTTTTAAGAATTTAATATCATTTAATAAACTATTTTATATTTTAAGTTATGAATTATTTCAACTTTGGACACTATTCATACTTGACTTTTTTAAAATTCATAAAAATCTGATTAATTAGAATAAAAGGAATTAAATCAAATATAAAATGTCAATATAATTCATAAAATTATTCTATGGCATCAAAATATTCAAATTATATTTATTTTAATATTTGTCACATCGTTTATTTGAATCCTTTATTATTGAATCAATCACTACATCATCATAATGTCATAATTAAATTTATTTATTTAATATATAATAATTATAAATAAAATACCATGATGTGTGAAATATTATTATATTTCTAATGAATATTTATAGTCGAATAGATCAATTATATAATCCCATATAATAATTATTTTAGTCAAAGAAACATTTTATTGTTATATTTCACTTTCCTTTAAATTAATTAATATAACTTGTCATTATCACTCCCATGTGAATCCATGGGGTAATTAAATAAGGCCAAAAATTTCCATGTTCATAAATATATCATAAAATAGTGTTAGGACATGTTTTATGGTAGTTTTAATATTATTATAATATAATTATTCACTCTTATTTACTGGATATACCCTTTAACCATGGTAAATAAAATAATTTCAGAAGTTACTATTTACAATGTCTAAAAATAAAAGGTAACTATTTAAAAAATTGACCTTATAATTAAAAATATGGAATTCATTTTTCTAAACTCAAAACACATAATTGGAAGAAGTTAATTTAAAATTAATTCTTGTTGTCAAACCAAAAGGTGGGATTTTTTAGAAGTAAAAACTATCAAAAGAATGACACGTGGTTATGTCAAATATAAATTTGAAATTACTTCCAATGAACAAAATTGGATTAAATTATAAATAAAAAATATAATTATACATTAACAAAATTAAAATAATAATGTAACTATATAATAAATTAGATGGAAAGACAGTTTTGAATTAAAATACAACATTTTTCACTATATATAAAATATGAATTTTTATCAAAACAAATACCAAAATTTCATCCAATGTAAATTTTGATGTTCTTTTTATAAATAAAAAAATTTATTTCTCTAAATTGAACATATAAAAGTGGGAAATAACTATATTTATAAATGGTTCTCCGTCAAAATGCGGTAAAATGACCTTTTAAAAATATTCGAGTATTTTATGCTTAAAATTGGATTCATTCTCATTTTAAGACTCTAAAATTTATTGGATAAATACTAAAACATTTAACAAACATGTATAATAATATAATTGTCAGTTATATTCAATCCCACCAATAAAATTACCATTCATTAACTACCATTTAAAATAATAAAAATATATTATTATTTTTTGGTATAATTCACTGTTGTGTGAAATGGAGGATTTCGGAGAAACCCATTGTTACGTATCGAGAATGCTATCATAAAAATCATACCTTTAACTTAAAATTAATATATTATTCATAAATATTAATAGATATGAAAAATTATGATTCTATAAATACACGGTGTGATACATTATTCCTCTATTTAATTATCAGGTAGTGAGAACTCTAGAACAAACATATCCATTTAATATGATAGTTATATTCACTAATAAACTAAATTACTATCTTTATGATGAATTATTTTTCCAATATTTATCATAGTGTTATATATTTTATTACATTCCATTCTTCAACAAGATAATAATTACGAGTATCACTAATTTTATCATGTATATTGGTTTTTAGATATAATAGATATATTACACTAAAATATATAAAACATTTTTATCAAATCCAAGTTTCCCTCAACTACATGTCTTGAAATAACTAATTGAATGAGTTTTCATTTTCTAAGGATTCTTAATATCTCTTCATAGTCCAAGCTATCACATCATCATTAACATATTTTTTCAAGTTATCTATTTGGATGGTCAGCCATAGTAACACACTACCCTATGATATTTTTAGTGGATTAAAACCTCTTATTAGGCGTAACCATACATTATTCAACACATTGACTATAAATTTTTCAATATATATAAATGAAAAACACACTACTAACAAATTTCATTCTATTCACCATCTACTTTAATTCAAATTTCTCATTAGTAGAGGAACCTTCATCCAGGGTGGAAAAGTATCTCAAACATATAGTTTTTGTGACAGTCAAGATGTGGAAGGAATTAATGACTTGTTATTCAAAATGTGGGATTTGATATTATATTTTAGACATAAATAAAAATCCAATTATCATTCTTGTTTGAAAATTATTGCGTGGAAATTTGTAACACAATAATAACAAAAATCATTAACCACATATATTCAAAAATTTAATGTATTAACGATCATTAGTATTCTATATGATCGTGTATTATATATATATATATATCAATAAAAAATTAAGTATTCATAATGAAATAAATTAACATTCTTGTTATCATAAGGATTTTATACTTGTTGGCCTATTGAGTAAACAATTTATCAACTATATCCATACAGGAACTCCATATTTCATACTGTAGCTTGAGTTTCATTGCCCATAAATAATTGGTATATTCTTCTTTTTTGGTTCCATGTGGAATGAACTCATGAATTGTGTCATCATGAACTCAACCATTTCTATCAATATATAATCATGTGTATGAGAGGATGTAAACGGGTTGTAAAATTACATTTTAATCATAGAAAATGTGGGAAAATATGCCCTTATCTGTTTATTGATGGAGGATCATTTCATATATCATAAAAATGTACTATTTAATATCATTTTATCATAGAATAATAATATTGGAATAATTAAAATTACATGACTAAATAAAAAAATTGCATGCTTTATTCTCAAATCATTATTATTACTAATTTAATAATATTAAACAATAAAAATAAGAAAGATAAAATTAAACTATAGGGTTTTTAGAATGAATAATAATTATACTAAAATTATTTTTAACTAATTATATGTATGTCCCGCGACACATGAATATTTTTTATTAAACTCATGTAATTTTCTTAAATTTTAATAATTTTATAAGATATTCATTATCCAATTGTACCAACAAAATTCCTCGAGTTTTTGAATAAGGTATGTGTTATGTTAAATGTGTTAGGGTAGTCTTGTATTCATGAACAAATCCTTTTCCTATATCCCACATTGTGCACCTTCATAGGTGTGATCACAGATGTAAAAAATTTACATGCTTTTCTATAGGTGACTATATTAAAAATTAAAATATCAAATGACACGTGAAATATCTGGGTCACATATAGTGACAATAGAATGATATTCAATGAGGATTTAAGTGTATAGGTAGATTGGTAGTAATAATCTACATTTTTTGACTCTTAATGTTTTCATTAAACATTTCATTTATCAGTGTATATACATGGATAATCCTCCCCCAAAAATAAAAAATCCATATTTATATATATTTAATATAAATCATATTTTCCTAAAACCATATTGATATTATTCCAATAATAAAATCATCATAAAACCACAATTTAAGTGTAATAAATGGATTCTGAACCATATTGAACCCCACTATTTGAATTAGATAAGATGTAATTAAAATTGTAACATCACGACCTCTTTGAAAGAAATTTAAGGACCCAAGGGATTTATATGTGCCTCAAAATTAGTATTTTAAAAATTATGGGCTAAAATTCACAATGAAAATAAAAATATTGTATACCTCTTCCTAGTATCACCTTTCCCATGTACATTAATATAATCATTAAGAACAAATGCAACAGAAATACTAAATTGTAACATGTTTTTTATTCTATGGTAATATGATATATATATATATATGGCTGGGGCATCGTAGCTCAAAGGAAATAATTGGGTCATCCTTTATATCTTTCACACATGTATCGTTGTCTCCAATCTCATCGTTCTTATATTATTGTGTTCTACAATGGGATGGATAATTAACTTACAATATACCTTTGATTAGAAAACTATTTCAGACTCCATTCTAGGATATTGGATAGATCTATTATCATTTTACCTTTTGTTTCACTTACTATAACACAATAGTGAGGATGACATTATTAAACATCTCCATAAATTCATTAAACTACATTTATATACTCTTAATGTTAAAAATGACTAATTATTGTTTAATAATTTTTTAATTTCATTTAATCCCCAAACAAGTTTATCCCCTTAAACTAGAAAAGAATGACAAGAAATGAATAAAATATGTGTTTTAAATTTCATGAACACATTATAACTTTATTTTTAATGTTATAATGTATCATGTGAGAAAATTTGAACCAAAAAATGGATTTTTCTAATCATTATAAATTATAAATAATTGAATATATAAAAATCATTCCAAAAAATAAAATTTTCCCTTATAAATTTCAATAGTCATATTACATCTTAATACCTTGATAAATGAAAGTTATCAATTCAAATTTATACTCCAATAATATAACAGATTTTTTTAAAATGAATGTTTTAATTCTCATGCACTCACAAGACACTGCACATGTGGACAACATTGTCCTAAATTTAGATGAATTTTAATTGGAGGAATGAGTGCATACACTTCATGTGTCACCCTCTACTGTATTATCAAGATTTTAGAGAGTCATAGAAAAAAAACTAGGGTGGTATCTATAAAAACATCATGTACCATACTGAGATAAGGATAATTAAAATATATAAAAACATACTATGAAAATTCTATATGTAATATAATCTCTTTATCTCATGTTATCTCATAAAGGGGGTTTAAAACATGGATTCATCATCCTTAAATGATTTAAATACTCTTTCAGTGACTTCTCTGAACAAAAATACATTGTTTTAACAATGACATGGAGATAATAATGATAAAACATTCATATCCCACTTTTAAAAAGATATCACATAATTTTCAATGGATAAATTATATCTATTTCATTCAACTAATAAAACACCACCAATGATGCAACTAATGTAATATACATCTATATGATATAAATTTCATTATTTTAATCATGCAATAATGTATATGATAAAATTTAATAAATTATTATTGATGTCACCTTGAGAAACCAAAAAACATATATATTGATTGGAAATACCAATAAAACATTAGTCATGTTGTGTTCCAAATGATAGTTCAATTTTAATTATCTATTCCACTCAAGAAAACTATATGTGATCTTCCTAAAAAGATGGCTCAATGATTATAACCTCTCAACTCTTGATTTTTAGACATCATTTTTATTTCATCAGCATGATTAATATAACCCGTATTAAATATATTTTAATATTAACTTCATATTATCTTGCAGTACTCACCAAAGATGTGAACTACTACAACCTTTTGATATAGTATTTTATCTAAAGATATTAATATTTATATAATATATGAAAATAATAATAATTAATATTTTCATAATACATATAGAATAAATAATTATACACATTATATGTTACTAATGAAGTATGTCTCATTTTAGGTCTTGAAAAACTATTTTTACCATATGTACTATGATAAAATATTGGACGAATGAAACATGGAATGTGTGATAAAAAGTCCAATCTGATGGTTTTTTAACATGGTATTGATGCATGTGGGAATTCATAAATATAATAACTTCACACCAAAATAGATGGTTAATTGGTTGAAATTAAAATCTGGAAATTAGGGAAGTCCGACAAACGTTGAATGTGAAATAAGAATTGGAGCATAAACATTGGAAAATCATGAGAAATTTTTTAAAATGGATAGGTAATATAAGTATAAGAAAATATTATTGACATATCTTGATAATATTTTATGGATATTTATTAATTTACGCATATCCTTATCTAGGGGTTCCCACCAAGAATGTGTTTTCATAATGATAACATAAGAGATCAGAAGAATCCATTTTTCTATGACAGCACTTATTATACCATGGCCATCGGATAGAACAAATTTAGAAATTTCTTTTCTAATGGGTATATATTTCATAATATTTCCCCTAAAGGGATTATTTTTATATTTTAAGAGAGCCCTTGGTGTTTATAACTCTACTCAAAGACACTTGGATAGAAAATCATCACATGTTATAATGCGAGGAATCATTTCATGACATCAATTTCAAAAATAGAATGTATAAGTTTCTATAATATACTATAAAATTTATAATTGAACCCCAAATATTAGATAGAGGAGATGAATTAAGAGATAATGTTTACTGGAATGGTAGTCTTGACCCCAACCATCTATGTTTTAATGACTATAGTAAAAGGTAAAATAAAAAAAGGATCCTGGTGATTTTTTGTTATCCCATATAACGATTTTCTATGGATTAAAATATTAATAGTTATTATACATGTGGATTCACCATAAAGCCTCATTTAATTAAATTACATGACCAATATGAGGATATAATTAAGGGATTATTTAGGTTGTGGAACATCACTATTTACTGTGAAGTGGGGAATGTTAATATATGAATTTAATGACCATTCATGATTAGATATGGATACATTAGGTTTTCAATAAATTTTTTTATTTTTTTGGTTCCCATGGATGGTTTTTTTCTTCACAGACGATGGTCTTATAATTTAAATCATTAATTAAATTTTGTTATATTTTTCTCCATTGTTTTTCACTTTCCACTAAATTTGGTTATCTCTAATCACATCATATGATGAATTTATCATGTGTGATAGAGGTCTCATATTTCATATGTGGCCTCTGCCATAGGGTTCAATGGATCAAGAGTAAAAGGATGTGAGTTTTAGTATCATAATAATCTCAATTTTCGAACTAAACATGTTTTTTGAATTATTTAGAACAAAATTTTATTGTATCATTTAACATGAGTCTCATTAGGATGATATATGTCAGAATAAATCCAACTCAATTTTCTAAATATATCTATGAGTAATATTGAATATTCACTTTCTTTTTAATGTTAAATCATAATTCATATTTTATTAGTGGAAATCCTTAAATAATTAGTGCTATTTTATATATTATGAACAATTTTTTTTAAAATGTTAGTAATTCCTTAATAATATTAAAAATAAATCAAATAAGGTAACCCAAAGTGGGAAGTGTTGAATATATTAAAATAAATACATAAAAATTAATCCCAATCATATTCCTTAATCATTAATTTAAATTAATTAATTTTATTATTTTGTGATTTTCATCCACATCATTATATTTCACTGTAAAAATTGTATCATAAAACATTGATGTCCCATTTGTTTTCTTCTTCATGACATGCCAATAATCTTCCATTGTATGAATAAAATGTTTTTTTAATTATTATTGAATATAAAAACATCTAGACATCTAGGGATATAGGGAGAATATGATATTCCATAGGGTAGGATATTGTTTTAAGAAAAATATATAGGGAAGCACATTGAATATGGGAGTCTAATTATTCTATTTATTTACTTGAACTTTTCTTTTATAATTTTAATTTTTTTCTTTTAATTATTTTTACATCATGGTGTGTGTATCTATTTCAATTGTATTTATGGAATTATATTCTTTTTAATCATATAACTCGACCAAGGATCATGTATTCCTAAGAGAAACATGAGAATGATCCTATAATTTAGTTTAATGTATTTTTATGAAATCAACTATATAAGGAAGAGAGACATAACCATGTGTTTGCTATTATTAAGAACTCCTAGTTCAATCACATATAATAGTACAATGGAGTATGATAGATTCTAAGATATTATAATTTCATAGACTATGGATTGCTATATATTGATCATGAATCTCCATGAATTAATCTCCAAATAGTGGGTGAATTAAACATTATGAAAAATCACAAATTGAACCTAATAATAAATAGTAATTTAAAATTATAAGGGATATAATTTAATGATCTAACTAGACAACTCTCAAACATCCATGAGATCTATAACACCTTCTAGAACTACGAGGTGTCATTTGATATTATTATTGATATAGTGTTATCATTATCACTGATAGATATTGAAAAATATTTGATGGAATGTTAATATGTTGGATAGATCACTACATTGTATGATTTGTAAAATATGTTCCAAATTAATACACCCCCTTTATTTTACATATATACTCAACATTGATATCTAATATTATGATTAAATAGATAGAAAATAAATTTGGGAATTCATAGGATATGTTAATGAAATTGTTTTGAAGGTTTCACACCATGGGATCTATGTGTGGCTAGCAATAGACAGTGTATATTTCATATAATTGGCCACCAAAAAATCCTTAGTGGATGAATCATAAGATGGAGTCATGAGGATGAACATTCTATAAGTTATCTTATACAATAAAAATAATGTCTCTCACCATGAAAGCCTTTTAAGAACATAGTTAGTATTATTGGGAAGATGAGTAAACTAGGTGGATGAGACTACTCAACTGATCTTGCAATTTGTGGCCCTCACCATAATGGTTGATATAATTAAATTTCTAGTGAATCAATCAAATCCATTAAAACACGTAGTGGAGTGAAATTTTTTGAAATATGTTTTTTCAATAAAATAATCACGACTTTTGGGTTCCATACATGTGAATATATCATATAGATTATAACTAGATCAGTTTTAATAATGTTCTACACATGTTCTTTATCACCTATAATGAACCATTATAAATAATTTCTAAAAACCCTCAAATAATGCATAAAAATAACATAATGGATCCTAAAACTGTTCAATAAACCATGGACCATATTGATATCAACATTACCTAAATAAAAACAGAAAATTTTATCCCTTTTAACCCTTTAAAACTCAATGATAAATTATAAAAAAATTATGCTAGCTATAATTCGAACATGGATCACAACCATATACATCGATATAAAAATACAATATCAAGGATATGATTTCATTGGGCAACCATAAAGCTGAGAATTGGATGATGAACCAAGAAACTAAAATGTTGAATCAATGGATCTCACTATAACACCATGATCCTTAATTTTGTATATTATATATGATTTAGACTCAGAAATATCTGTAAATGAATCAATATGTTGTGGGTAAGGCTGAATAATAAATGAAATAAGAGAACGATGACAAATTATAAAATAAATATCATTCTAGGGTAGGTAATATTTTTAAAAGGTTAAATTTTTAGATGAATAAAGTGGATTTATTATTCAAGTTAAATAAGACCACAATTAACTAGTTGATTATTGGTAACTAGAACTCTATATAACCATTCTCCCAATCCCATAAAGGATGAGGTAAGAGAATGTGGATGTGTAATAATTTTTTTTAAAAAAAATTTATGTAACACTTATATATTTATGGTTATTTTTATACTAAATAAAAAATATGTGTTCAATTACCTATGAAGAATGAAAATATGAACATGTGTGAATAAAACAAATACATTAAAAAATTAAGTGTATTATAATAAATTTATTTGAAACGAAATTGTGGAATGTATTTTTTAATAAACATAAGAAATACTATTAATTCCTAACAATGTTTTGAAATATTTTAAATGTTATAATTTTCTACAATATTTTTTTAATATTAAGAGAAGTAAAATTATAAATATTTTATTTCTTCACACATGTATAAAATTAATCCATTTATTTTTAGTGGATAAAAAAATATTTCAACGTAAAAAAGAGATGTATCTCTAAAAAACAGCTTTGATGCATCAAAAATGATTCATTAAAAATTAATTGAATTAATAAATATTGATGAATCATTTGAATGAAAAAAATACAATATATTAAATAAAATAATTTAGAATTCATTAAATGGTTTATACTACACATATAATGATATAAAATATAGTATTATTATTAAAATTCAATTCTTATAAAAATAGTTTTTTGTGTATTTTTCATGATAATATTAAAATATAATTTATAAAACATATTGAAATTGAATATTAAAGAATTATATACATATTTATTATTTTAATTACCAAATTTTTTATTGAAACCATGTACATTTTTTCATAATGAATAGTAGTAAAGGAAAAATTTTGTTACTTTATTTAGAGGTAAAAATGATGAGAAGAGGGGGTAAACTAAATTATACGAATTGAAATACTACATAAATATGTAAAAATTATATTTTAAATGTGTATTACATCCATAAAATATCAAATATATTAATCGTCGACCATGTCGAGAAACATTCAGTAAAGTATGAATATATAATAATTCAATATTTTATGTAATTACAAGAGTTCCACTCATCTTACCTATATAAAAGAACCTCTTATATTCACTTATATACTATCATTATTCACCATTGTTATGCTAATTTATAAAAATATATCATCCTAACTGTAACACCCCAAGATTTTATCAGATATATTCTTTTTAATTTCTTTCATATCTTGTGTTGTATGTTACACCAAGATTATCTTGCGCTATACGCAACATCGTAGTATACACAACACTATTCTTGGATCGTGTTACACAAAATTTCAAGTTCGTTTTATAGAAGTTATTCTATGCAACATTGAGTGTATATATATATATATATTCAATTTATAAATGAAATATGGTTGGATTATATTATACACAACAATAAAGTAATCTTGCACTACGCGCAACCCTGACTTGGTTTTCTTTACACGCAATCGCAACCTTCCACGATAGCATGTGTTATACGCAATACTGAGTTTCACTAAACAACAATATGTTATTAAAATATTATATAAACTAGCCGTTATGAATAGTAATACCCACTTTTTGGAATATCAAAATTAGCCTAGGTTGAATTTTTGGTATTTTTCTGAAAACGTTCAATTTTTGATGAATAGTAAAAAAACACTGAGTTATAGTTTAAAACTGAATTTTTATTTAAATAATTATTTATTTTATTTAAATTTATTTTAGGTTAAAATAGACACATAATACCTATATAAGTTCAATTTAATTCATTGGAGTCAATTTATAATAATTTTAGATATATAAAAATTTTATAGAACTTTTCACCGTCTTTTACCCACCTCCTATGAGAATTTTCAAATTTATATAAAACTTAATTTTATCGCTTCTGTGAGTCGAATTTCGAAAATCTGAGAGACACGATTAATATCAATGAGTAAAATTTGGTTCAATAAGATAAAAATAATTTTTTGTGAATTGTAACTTTTTACTTTTATTTACCACGGCTAAAAGTAAATAGGGTAATTAAGGGTAAAAATGATATTATTATTACCCTACCACATGTCCTAATTCTATTGGATAAGTGTAATTCGACCAAAACCAACCTTAGGAATAAAATTTTACCCTTTAGGTCCACTTGGATTAGATTAAGACATTTATTATTATTTTATTTAAAGAAGAGTTAAAATAGTTAAAATCAACATTTAATAACTAAATTTTTTTTAATATAGGGTTTTACAAAAGATAAATTCTATTATAAATATTCATTAGAAAGATAAAAATATTTCCTACATAATGGTATTTTATTCATAATTTTTAGACATTAAATAATTAAATTTATTTATGACACAATGGTGATGCAGTAATTACCTTATTAATGAAATATTAAGATCATTCATATGATAAATACCCAAATAAATGTAATTTGAGATTTTTTATGAATTACACTAATTTTATAGGTTAATATAACATATTAGGTTTGGTTAGAAGAAATTTTTTCGATGTAATAATTCTGTTATGAATTTAGAGAAAACAAAATACCAAATAGTGTCAAAATTGACATAAAAGTGTTTTTAAAACAAATATTGTATTATTAATTGATATTCTATTCCTAAAAATCTAAGGTTAGGAAAAAAGAATTATATAATAAAATATATGACATTAATTAACCTATTGGGGTTCTATTGGAAGTTTATAGTTAGTTTATTAAACATATAGTTTAAGAATACAAGAAGATACGGTAAGAGATAAATTATTTAACTTAGAATTAAATCTAAATGATAAGGTTAAAATGGTAACCTAAACTTGTCTAAAACCTATTATTTGAGATTATTTCAACCCATAACCACTTTAGCTTCGAAATAAATCAATTTGGAGTAATTAAAAACCGAATATGACTTTATTATAAAATAATATTTTAAGTTTTTCCTAAGGTGCCTCTCTCCTCCCTTACAAAAGGGCACCTCCTCCCTCTTCTCTTTACACAATTTTTATCCTTCCAGATCGGCCAAACCCTGCCCATTTACCTTCTAAACTTCCCTAGAAACATTATAGAGGTTCTTTTCCCCTAAAAGGACCAACTCTAGTGCCTTAAGTGGAAGCATGAAAAAGGTGCGTCAAAGAAGAGGTAATCTCTTCTACCAATTCTTTCAAGTTTTATTTATTCTTAAACTTCTTCTTCATTAGTTTTTTCAATATAAATTAATAACATCAGTATCACTAATATACTGATATGTTATTGTAAATATTAAACAACCCCATTTAACCTTCTATGCATCCTACGGAAAACAAAATCACCACGCGGGCGTGCGTACGGAATACCGTCTCCACGCCGTGGTGTAATATGTTTTTCCACCACCTTACTTGGATGGGTATAATGGTGTAAATAATAAATAAATATGGTTATTATAAAATCATACTGATTCTGAGATATTATATCATTCCCTCCAATTCTATTAAATAATTATGGGAACGATATCATCGCTCGTGCGTACGTACGATCAACCGTTTCCACGAACGTGATGAGATTCATTTTCCATGGTTAACCATTCAAGTATGATTATAAAGTATATATATAATAAATAATCATGAAGGATATTACATAATAATGATACTGTATTTATGTACATATATGTTTCATTTACTTAATTCCATTCAATTCAATAAGGAAATGAAAACAGCGTTCATGCGTACGTACGGCCTACCGTCTCCATGAACGGTGTATTTCATTCCATTTGTCAATCTATCATATAAATTTATATACTGAATATATGTTATATATAAATCATGGTTTACATTCTGGAATTAAGTAAATCAGGATATGAGTAATAATATAAAGAACAATAAATCGAAACATGTACGATAAATGAAACGATTTTACCCAAAACACTGATTTAACATGGAATTTACAAAAGAACGGGTAATATAAAGTCATAAGTGAACCATATATGATATAATAACAATAAATATGATTCTCTAATAATTCAATGACATTATGTAAATCATTATATAGGAGGTTCAGATACATACGAAGCATATCATACATAAGGTAAGGGATAACTTTTTCAGTCTCATTTTTATCTGAGATTGTTTATTCGTAAGTATTTACTGGGGTTATATTTATCATCCATGTCCCTATTTTCTAAAAATGGTTTCATTTATGTTTAAAGTCCTTTTTTCCCATTTTTGACATTTACTATATGGTATGTAAGGAATCTTTCTTTTGTTTACCATATGAGATACTTTTTGACTTTTCTGGCAAAAGTACGAGAAGAATGTTTTTTTAACTTATACGGCATGAATTGATTTTTAAATTTTCCAAAAACCTAATTTTCATGAAGATTATTCTTCAAGTTTTCATGATTATTTTCAACAAATTCCTTTTATTTTAAAATTTCATGGAATTTTGAGAAAATAAAATGATTTTGAAGAATGGTGGACATTTTTCTCAAGAAATCATTTCAAGTTTTTTATCAAAACCATTTTCCATCTAACATGACATTATTTCATATGTGTATGTTACAATTATAATATCTCTATTATTTACATGGTTTCAATTTTCTTATGATGAAATGATATCAATTTGTTTTATATGGATTATGTTATGATGGGATGATGTTTATGAAACCCATTTTATTCTTTGGGTTATGATGAATGATTTATGTTTATGTTGTGGAACACATAAGAATGATTTCATTATGAGATAAGTGGGACCTATATGTCCCTCCAATGCATTGGGTAAAGATTTATATCTCATGAGATATACATGGATGGAACGACAAGTAAATCCGGTTCAGTAATACAGGGCTGGAACGGCAAGTAAACCCAGTTTAGTAAGGGACTTTGTCCACTAAGATGGTCTTGGCAGCAATTCCTTGGCTACTATATAAATCATATCATGTGCTTAATGTTTTTCCACAATTACATGTTTTATTCTCATGCTATTTTATCATTATTAATGATATTTTATGATCTATGCCTTATGTACTGCAATGTTTTATGTCATTGCTCAAGATTTTGATGTTTAGATTTTATCTCATGTTTTTACATTCAAATGTTTATGGATTGTTTTATGATCTCTATGTTTACCCTTAATGAGCATTTTAGCTCACCCTTTTTATGTTTTCTTTTCCCGAGGATATAAATAAAGGTTTTAGGTAAGAAAACAAAAGGAGAAGATCTTTATCAGGGATGTTGAAGATCTTTCACCATGTTTAGAAGATTATGTTCTGAGTTTCCAAAGACATTTAACTATTACGGTACTTGTGTTTTGGTTTTTATTATGTATTAAGTATTCCAAAAAAGTAATGTAATGTCCTTGTACGTAAAGATTCGGTTCTCTACACTAGTATCCCTCCATATTCCCTAGATTTAATAACCGTCTTAAATGACCATCCTTTTAAGGCTTAAGGTTTAAGCTAAAGAAGGTTCCCTAAAGAAGATATAATCATGTTTACCAGTCTATTTTGAATTTATTTATTCCTTATTCTCCTCATAATATTCGATATAATTATTAAAAATATTAAATAAGTATCATTACATCCCCAAATCTTATATATTTTAGTGTTACATTAATTTTCAATCCTCATTACACACTATGAGAAATGATGACATCATTCATGTGTATGTGTGGAATAATATCTCCACACAGATATGGGGTTAATTATTCATGAATATATAAATATATGGTCATATTGATCGATTAAATGAATAGATAATTTAATTTTGGTATTTTTAATATTATGAAATTATATAATATTATTCACTTCCCTTTCTTCCCATTCGATTAAAATGAAAACATTAATCGTGCCTACCTTCGAAAAACCATCTCCATGAAGTGAAATAAATTATTTTTCATCACCACCATGTATTAATTATTATAAAATACTATTTAATGATTAATTATGATACTAATAACCTAATTATGGTTCTCAATATGATGACTCTATGACAAAAATTCACGTACAAGAACCATAATACAATGACAAGCATGTAAAATTAACAAATATGTAACAAAAATTTATATTTTTTGAATCCTTATTAATAAATATTTAATATTAAAATATTATTTAATTTTACATTAAAATATATCATGAAGATATTTTATATTTATCATAAATAAAAATTTACTATAATTTAACTTAAAAGCATGTACGATGAATTTTAGGACATGATGTATATGTTTATTTTGAAATATGAATTTTTTACCGAACCATTTATGATTAAATATCCATTTAAAAATATTCAAGATATATATCTCATAAAACACACATATTTTATTTATATATATTAATTTTTCAGTATTTCATGTTATCCACTAATTCTCTTATCTTTGGATCTTTAAACTATTATGAAAATATTTTTATGGAATAAAAATTTGCTTCCTCTTTAGTCAATGAAATTTTTCTTCAATGACTATTTCTATTCAAATCATACCTTACAATTATATTAATTGATAATTTTATTATTATTAATCATTTTAAATAATATATTCATTTTTTAGTTCATTAAAATGAAAAACCTTTTCCTATTACAAATGATTTACATTTAAAATTTTAAACAAAAATGATAACGAAACTATTGTTTTAACGTTTATCAAACTAATGGATTTTCCACATTTCATAAATCATAATTTAACTAAATTTTTCATTACATGTTTCCTTTTTTTATTTTTAAATGATTGAATTTTCTTAATATTATTTCAATATATTTTAAATTTTATAGAAATAAAATATTTATTTTTAAACTATTCTCAAACAATGGATCAAATTTTATTCTAATTTCATTTTTCATCTATGTACCCACACTATTATGATTCGAATGTTCAACTTGAATTATATTTAATGATACCACCTTCATTCTTTAACAGAATGTTTTTTTCTTATGTGATAATGAAATTTTTAAGAAACTCATTTATTTTAGAAGGGATATGCTTAGATGGATAGATGATTGTTTCAATTTTCTTGTGGGACAAAAATGTTTGTTATTCATTATGTCACTAGTCGGTCATGAATTTCATATCTCTTCAATGTGATGGGTAATAATTTATTTCTAATGAAATATCATAAAAAACATTGATAGTGAACTCATTTAATAAATTAAAAGTTGATTGGGAGAGAACTTAATAAATTATGGGACATGTTTAACTATGTTATGATGGTGTTGGCAGAGATCATTCACTACATAAATGGTTTTATATAATACCCTATGATAATAAAATATATATTTTCCTTTTAAACTTAACATGTTTAATATATTTCTTCACCCATAATATCAAATAAAATGAACCACATGACATTTCATAAATATTAATATATGGTCATTA
Organism: Viscum album; assembly: GCA_963277665.1. NCBI lineage: Eukaryota > Viridiplantae > Streptophyta > Magnoliopsida > Santalales > Viscaceae > Viscum > Viscum album. The sequence goes on along the minus strand of OY728145.1, from coordinate 1,074,569,241 downwards.
AATTAGTGGATAAATATAGATGTATTATAATTGATATATATATATATATATATTAAAGACACTAGTGAATTGAAAAAATCCAATTATTATTTTTATATAAAAAATAAAATAATTTTTTATATAAAAATATTATTTCTTAATAATTTTTATTTACATGCACTATTATGATTATTATATGAAGGTAAAATAATGAATTAAAGAGAAATTATAAATAATATATAATATAGAATAATTTTAAATCCATAAAATATTTATTACTAAACAAATAATGAACTAATTATATTCTTAGAAGATAATGTTACTTAAAATTAATTTTATTCATTATGAACAATTACTAATATTTATTTTTAACAATAAAAGAAATTGAATCATGAAAATTAATTTGGATATTTTCAATTAAAATGATCAAAATATGTTTTGTGTTAATTTTATTTTTCATAATAAAATTTCGTTACCATGTTATATATTAGATACCATGATAAACTGATTATTTTTTAAATAATTAATTTCTTTATACATATTGCATTCTTAGGATAAATAACTAAAATATAAATAACTAATATACATTTATTTTAATAAATATATAATACATAATTAACACACATTAATTTTTAATCATTTTCAAATAATATTAATATTTCATAATGATTGTGAGTATATTTTTCTACAAAACCTATTTTCAACACATTAAATGTTCTAATTTAGTTGTTGATTTAATGATAATTGAAATTGAGAAATAATTAATGGAATCCAAATATAGATGAAAAATTTTGAAATTGTTTACAGAAGATCTTATTATTAATTTTTATATTAATACAATTGTCATAATTAATTATTAATCAATATAAATTAGTGGAAGTATAGGTAGTTTAATAAAGAATTGAATTTTACTAAATAAATTTCACACTTTTACATCATCAAATTCCATTTAAATGATTTTATTTCATAACTACATATGTCTCCATTATTTCCCAACCTAACTCAGTAGACTATCATTCTATTATATTCTCACCCCATTTCTTTCATTTTTTATGACTTTTCCTTCTTATTAACGTCAAGAAGGATCTCATTACATGCCTATCATGCGACACCAATGGTTATAAATTAACTTTAAAATTTTACCACTTTACTTCCTCTAGATTCACGTTAGACATCTTGTATCCACTATAGTCAACGAAGGACCAAGAGTCCTTTATTTCCAAATAATACTTCAACAGCGGATCAAAATTCCCAATTAATGTATTATTTAACAATTAACATATTTTATTTATGACTCTCATCTTCCCTCATCAAAACTAAATCATAGAATATATTTAAAATAAAATTAATAAAATTAATAATAATATATTTTTATATATTTTCGGTAAAACAATTTTATTTTCCCCTCTCATATAATAGAAAAAATGATAATTTTTCTCATTCATGTATATAGACAACTGCCTCTACGAACAACATGTTTTTTATCATCCCCAACATGTTTGGATTGTTCAATAATTTTGTTTAGTGGATATATACTTTAATTACTTAATGATTTATATTATAGAAATATAAATTAATAATTAAATAATAAATAATAACAACATTATAACCAACCAAAATGAATATACCAATAGTGAAAAAAATTATTTATAGGTGACATCTTATTTTTAATTTACCTAATTATTATCACTCTTTAAAAATCAGATTCAAATCTATAATAATATATAAATAACATAGTTTTTCATTTTTGATTATTATATTATCTCTTCCATGGACATACTCACACATTGGGTGTTTCATTTTTTTGGGTCTATTTAATCTGATACATCAACCATCACACTAATTTATATCAGGGATGGTGTTGGAAATATGTTATTTAAAAAACAAATGTAAATACTGATTTATTCATCTCTTGTAATGATAATAAAAAATATAAATCTTTTATTAAGAAATAATTACCTTTTCATTATAATTCACTACAACAAACATCATGATTATCAGTGGTTATTTTTTTAGTTTGTGATAGTTTAAACTTCCACTAAATGGATCCATGGTGTATTTTTCAAACTACATCTAATGTTGGAGTCATCATCCAACATGAATTAGTTTCAACCCTTTATCATTGGTCACAATGAAGTTTCATGAAATGATATGCTAGTGGTAGTTATATTATTTTAAAGGCTATTTTTATACTCAGAACCACTGAAGACTTAAAAGTAGTGTGAACTTAAAAATTTATTTTTAACCATATATATAAGGGGATTAAACTAACACTAATTTTTTTACTGTATACATATATGGTTAAATCTTCTACTAATTTTTTATATTAAAAAAATAATACTCCAGAACATTAAGCCTGAAAAATGAAAAAAAAACAATCTTAAATAGTAAAAATTTTAATTTCAAAATATACACAACTTGTAAAATAATAATATAACGAGGATACAACCATGAGTGATAATATAATCTGAAATATTTTGGTACAAGGTTTTGAATAATACTTTACCTTTACTAAACATTTTTTCAAATTTAGAAACCTCTATTATTAATCAATTTTGAAATCAATAATTCATTAAAACATTTAAAGAATATAAAAGCATTAAATTTGATACAACATGTCCAATATATCATATATATGAAACAAATCCTAAATACATAGAGAATGAAATAAAAAACCCACTGTTTTGTAATAAGTGATGATAATAAAGAATTCCATTGGGGTTTGATAATAATAAAATACCTACAAAAATACATTAGTTATAAAATTATCCACCTTTCTGATTTTTTGGTGAATCCAAAGTATATTCCAATTCCATTTTTCAAAATTTGACTAATGGAAAATGTTTAATAGAAATATAAACAATCTACAATCACCTAAGTATTACTTGATCACTGAAAAATATAGAAAAAATCGATCAATAGAAAATTCAATGATAAATTCATAACACTCAGAATTATGAAACTACATAATGATAGTCTTTAAAACTCCATTAAACTCCTTTATCTTAGAAGATATAAATCACTAAGAATAATATCATAATGGATTATATCATCACATTTCATATATACCATACTCTTTTTCAAGGATACCCTCCATCATAAAATGATATTTATGATCTTTCACCATGTGTTAATCATTAATATATCATCCACTATTGTAATGTAAATGATATATGGGGAATAATATAATTTCTCTCCCTTCATTTCAATTGTAGACATTCATCCTCTCTTAATACTATTCCAAAATTGGTAACCTCTTACCACACATTAAACAACCATGATAATAAATAATTTTATTTTATGAGATAATAATATTTTAACATCCATAAGATGAGGGATCTAGTTAAACACCAAGGAACATTTTATGTGTTCTAGAATTTATAGTGTTAAATGGATTATTGATAATATTTACAACTTGCTAAATTTTTAAACTATGATCCAATCTGATAACTCATTACTCAACATTATCATTAATTAAATGAAATCAAATTTAAATATTTTTTATGTTAAACTATCATACTAGGGTTATTCTCAACTAAATTTCACAATTATTATCATGATAAAATAACAAAGGAACCTTCATATATACACCATGATCTTTATGGTAATAATCTATAAATATAAATTGAATGTAAGTCATCAAATATGAAATATGGTTTTCTAAATCAATACTAATAGATGCACTCTATTTTTCGTATACAACAATCCAATACACTATCCATTGATAAAGGATACTCAAAAACATTTTTCTTTTCAATCAAAAACATACCTAAGATATCAAATTTTTAATAAAATATTAATTTATATTATTTCTCTATATCAAAAAAAGATTTATAATCAAGTGGACCTTCAATGTAAAATAGGATCCTCACTAGAATAGTGATTCATTCCTCTATCAGATTACATTGAAGCCAAGACGTCATAAAATTATCATAAATGATGTAAAAACATGTTAAAATAATGTAAAACGTGTTATCAATCATTATTAAATACAATATATTATCCATAGATTTTATATCATGTTAATTTTAGTGTTTTGATTACTAAAATTAGAGTGGAAACTATGTAACCCTCATCCAGATATAATATATTCAATAAAAACCTTGTGTAATTTCTAATAGAATAAAATTAAATTCAATCCTCTAATTCACATACATATTAAGAAAATATTTCTTCCCTTTATTTATCAATTTACTAATATTTGAGATTTATAAACTATCAAAATACTCCACTGATTTCTATTTTATTATATAGAATATTATCTCAAAAACATATACAAGTAAAATAAAATATTTCTCATAAATTAATTTTATATAGATGTTTTCCACTATTTTTATTGAATTTTTTCTTCCTCCTATAAGAATAAAATTTAACAATGAAGTTTTTTTAATTACATTAAGAAATACATGACCTATTTCAAACTAAAAACAATTATTTTTTTATAAATGTTTTTAAATCTAATTTTTTTACCACTTCCCCTTTAAGAATACCTATAAAAAATACTACATTACAATAATTTTAATTCACATTAAATATTTATGAATTGCAACATAAATGAAGAGTAAAATTGAATCATGTTGTTTTATAATTTTACACATCAATTCTATATCAGTTGTATCAATTTATAGATTTCCCTTAGTAACCAATCATTCTTTATTCATTATTAACAATCCATGATCATTTTATTTTTTTCATGACCATCCAATTTTCTCTGATTATTTCATGACCTTATAATATTTTTCTGATATCTAATCAATCGTTCCTTAATATCAAATCAAAACATTCATTTATGTATTTACCTAATGAACATGACTTTAACATTGACCAAAATTTTTAAAATTTATTAAACATTCATATAAAACAATTTTGAATTTATACATTCATTTTAAATGTCATTTAATAAAATTAAAAACATTAAAATCGATGTAATTTTTTTGAATATATCTTATATTAGAACCAAACATCATAAAACAGATTGAATGAGATGAAAAAAGTCACTATTTTTGTAACACAACAAAATTATAATGAAATATATTGGGGTTTTATAACAATGGAATTTAAACCAAAATCTCTTAAATCATTGAAACCCACTTTAACTAAATATATATATTATATTGTATCATTTAAAAATCATGTATAAAATAGATACACAATAATGATTAAATATTCTTCAAAAAAGAGAATCAAAGTAATCATATCAAACATATAGACTATGGATGAAATTTTTCAACATGTATAAAACATAGATTCTAAAAGAAATCCTATTTATGCCAATCATGGTAAAAATTTGTGCAATGTAAACCTATTTAAATTTTTTAATATTGGAACATATAAGTTTTTTATTTAATAAAAGGTGATTTTTATAAAATAAAATCATAAAAGGAATGTCAAATAAAAATTGTTGTATAAGAACACCTAATTCAATGTCATCCCTCATCACTACCCAACCATCTTAGATCGATAATGTCTCTTTACCCATCTATAGTCCATACTCTTGGAACCTGTATGAAAATTTTCTTAAAAATTAAATAGATTTGTAATTAAAAATTTAATTTTAAAATAATTTTTTCCTATACAAAAAGATATTAAAGTTGTGTGATTTACCTTCTAACTCAAACAATAAATATCCAAAATATCACCCATGACAAATATAATCATAATCTGATATATATAAACTAATTCTATTAGCATATCATTGATCTTCACAAACAATATCTGCACATGGTACCAAGGTTGATGGATTATTCTCCTCTATTCTTGAAGTGTTATTTTCATTTCCATAAACATCCTCTGAGAATATACATATTGGAAATAACTAAAACCATGAGTATATTTCATCAAAATCCATGGTTACCTTCTAAATAACTTAGATTTTATTGGTCATAAAACAATCATTTCCAAACAAACATGATTCTCCTACCTGTGGAAATAATGAACTGGATCCTCCTTGGTGTTTGAGAAGGATTTCATGGGATTTCCAAACAAAAGTTCATTATTTTGAACTATGTAGAAAATATTAAAAATATTTAAATTAATACACAGTGAAAAAGTGACAATTGACGATATGTTATTATATCAAAAAAGGAATTCATACCCCAACATATTTGGAAGGATCATTCATGTAACTCTAACATGATTTATTATGAACATTCATCCAATATTCCATTCATAAAACATGGTTCTCTAAATTCACTGAATACCATAAAAAAGATAAATAGAAAATTTAATATATGAAATATATAATTTCAAATTATAAATATTCAAACTAATGAAAACATTAACATAGTTTATATTTCTCTTGAAGAACACATTAATGCGGTAGTGTGGGAAATGTTTTGTTTTGAATTACTTGCTACATTTTTTCTTGAGAGACCTAGAAATAAATAAGATGTAATTTAAATTTAATGTATGAAATTTCATCTAACAATAATATTTATTTATATATGTAAAATTATATTGACATACTAATATATTTCTCAATACCATCTTCTTCTCGGGTATATTGTAATAAAAAACACCTTCCAAAACACTCAATGTACACCTTATGGATCCTTATCATTCTTATATTAATTAGGTGTTGATGTATCATTTAATTAATTCCATAATTAGCATTTAGAAATTTTCAATTTCTTACCCAATTTTTTCACTTTCCACTTTTGTGTGAATATATCTTCAATGGTAAGGTGTGGTAACATCTATACAAAGAGATTAATTTTTAATATATTAATATTAAATTAACTAATAAAAATGTATTCATCCAAAATGTATTAAAATTACCTTCATATAGGAATAAAATACTTAATTCTTCCAATATTTTTGGCATGTGAATACGAAAAGAATGTGTAATCAGAAGGGTAATCAGCTCATCATTCATGTGACCTGAAATTATTCAAAATAAGATAGATGAATCATATGTGGGGACAATGTAACAATAAAATGGGGAAACTATCATAGATATATTTATATTCATGACATATAAACAATTAATATTTGACTCTTTAGAGATATGATTTCAATATTTTATGAATATAAAATAATTGTTAGTATAAAAAAGTTCAATAACATCATTTAAAATTAAATTTGTTCTTATAAATTTCACCCTTTAATAAACTAACAATAAAATAGGGGTAACTACATTTTCTCTTATAACAGATTCATTTCATGATGAATTTTCTAAATATGGAGGCAATATTCCCTACTCTAATATGAAAAAGAATGAGGATGTTCCAATTGTGGGTGGGATAGAGATGGATGATGTTCCAAACACTCATAGGGCTAGATGAAGGGTTTCCCATATACTCTAGCAAGGGAGAACATTGGATCATTACATGTCTGTGTTGGTAGGGGAACATAAACTAGGTGTGAACTGGGATCTGTAAATTATTTCTTCCACTTCCTTCATGGAATTCAAAAAAAATTTATGTAAATGTTGAAAATATATTTCAAAAAATATTATACAAGGAAAAATTATTAAAATGAAAACATGTAAAAATTAATGAGAACCTTTTTTTACATATGTATATCAACGAATGACTACACACACAAACAAATATAACATTTTAATTTTTAAAATCCAACAAACCATTTATTTAAATCAATTTAAATATGATATAAAATCCACATAATATTCTAAAAACCAATTTCTAATTTATTCAAAATCAACAATATAAAAAAGTACTAATAACTATATATCAAAACATTACTACACCTAGTAAATGAAAATTAAAAAAACATAATAATAGTAATGAAATTCATAAAACAATTAATTTTTTTTACAATATCAACAATATAAAAAAATTAGTAATTATTTTGGGGGTGATACTGAGGGAGTGGATTTTAGGTCTTATTGGATTGGTGGTGAGGGCTCGATAATTTGGCATTGGGGGCTTACCCAATATCATCTTCCATTTCTATCTGAAAATAATTCAAAAAAATTCTATAGAAATATGACATGTTAGAGTAAAATGTTTCTTGATCCCTATCGACAAAAATAAATAAAGAAGTGGTAAAATGGACATGTAAAATCACCAAAAAATATCAATCACACCCAATTGTGTGAAAATGGAACATAGATTAGTGAGATCCACCATGTCATCCGAAGGAGGTTAGAAATGTAAGAAATCAGTTCTTCTTTGATGTATAGATCTTGTGTTTTCCGTCAATTTCATGTTTAATTTATTCAATGTGGCCTAATTTGAGTTCTCGATGAGGTCACGAAGTTTTATGGGTGTATAGGGATATTCAAGTGGCCAAAACACATGTTTTGGGTGAAAGGAGGTGGTCGCACTGTTAGTGAAAACCATACAGGTTGGGCCGCATGGCCAGGCGGCATGGTCTACAATTTTGTAGATTCTGGACAGAGGCATTTCGCAAGGATTGTGCATGGCTTGTAAACCCTTAGTGTAAACCATGTGAGTTATTGTTTCTCCTATAGTAGACCATGGAACCTGGTACACTATGTTACAATTCATGCACCTAAATCGTGCAACCCAAATATATCTCGGTAAAATGGCCATTTTTTCAATAAATTTTATTAAATAAAACCTAAGACATAATTATTCAAAAAAATAGAAAAACCTCTCATTTTGAAGCATCTTTGAATAATAAACATAAATTTGATCTAAATTATTCATATAATCTCCGATTAAAATTTTTTCTGTCTCCTTAGATATACAATGGTATGATCTAAACATTTTATATTAGATCTTGATTCTTCTGAATATTGACTATGATATATATATTTAAGCTTATATGCCCTAATTTCTCAATCTACATACATTCTTAAGATTTCTTCCAAATCGGGATAAATCATAGCTTGATAATGGATGAGCTATCTAGAACGATCCTAAGTTAGGTGGTCATGTGCTTTTCATTAAATGAATGATCATTTATATGTGGCAGTGTGTTGTGTTCCCACTTTCTAATAATCACTTTACTAGAATATAAATCCTAGAATTATTAGGTATGCACTATTAAAATAAATAGGATCATTTATGGATGTTTAGAGGTTGTATACCTTGGATCAAAATAACCTGATGTTTTAATTTTACTTAGAGTAACTATTTAATAATTTTAGCATTGGATTCCCTAGAGACATGCCCTATACCCCATGGCAGGGGATGTCAATGTGTAATTATGTTAATTAATTAACATTAAATGTCATGAATTTTAAATTAAATGAATTATGGTTATTGGATGGTTGACTTACTCCTTGACCCAAGAATTTTCTTTCCTATCTAATCATGTTTTCCTTGTATTGACTAGCCCATGTGAGTAAAACAAAGGCTATTCTATGAGTTGATACAGTTTAATTGAGTTACCCAAATGGTTGTTTTTTACCATGTGACTTAGATGATAACTAACCCATGGGATAACTTGATATGATTTTATGCTTCTTATATTAATAATCTCCATGTTAGTATTTTAATGGCCCTTTTTTATACTCCCTTTGGTGTTATGTTAAGAACCTTCTTGAAGAAGGATTGATTTAGAATGGGAATCTTGTTATCAGGTCGTGATCGTGTCAGTAAATGAAATTCCAAGCCTTAGAGGTCATTCCTTACATGAGTCACCTTTTTTAGGTGAGTTATATTGAATGCATTTGGTTTTGACCATGGAATGTTTAATGAATTGTTTAAATGAAATGTAACTGGAAAAATTATTAATAGGATAGGGTGATACACAGAATCATATTAGAATTCTATGGATGGACACTTGTTACTATTGAGATATACACCCTGGGTTATACATGGATTCAATTTATAGTTCCATGTAAATACCCAATGTCTTGAACCTAGTAAATCCATGGGAGATAAATGGATCCAAATGAGGGATTCCATAGATAGACTCATTGAGGATTCACTTTTATTCTGAGTGATACATGGAATCCAAATTGATATCCATGGATGGACTCAAGGGGAATTGAAAATCACTCCATGTGTGATACTCGGGCTTCTGTAGAGGTGCGTCGAGGATGGACTCGATGGATGAGACTTTATTCCTCATATAGAGTGATATCAGGTTCCTAATAGGTTCTCCAAGGATGTGCTTGTAGGGTGTTGGTTCATATTTCACCTAGACAAATAAATGAATTTTATATTAGGGATGTCAAGGATGGGTTCATGTTCTATTTTTGGTAACAAATGAAATGAATTACGATGTGTATTAAGTCCAAAGCACAATCTTGGATTCAGTCTTGACTTGAATTGTTAAGATGGCCTTCTGAGGAATTTCTTATTCTTCTAGTTACACAAGGGACACCAAGCTTGAGATGAATCTTGATACTTATAAAATCAATGTAATTGATTTTTAAATTTTTCTTTTAAATGTAATTTAATTTAAATGAGTATATGCACATAATAGATTGGTATTTTTGTGTTATCCTTGTTTAATAATTTACTCATTGCACACATCCATATACGTTAACAGACTAATTGTAATATACCTTTGGTGGTTTTTTGCTGAGATATAGTATCAAAAACTATTTGGGTTCCCTTTTTATCCATAAATATTATATGTTTTCTAGTGTTGATAAGAGAAAGCACCCTAATATAGGTACATGATTTACTTCTTGGGAGTAGGAGAGCATGGGACCAAGTTGAGGCTTACGATGCTACTAGGATGCATTTTGGATTTATCTTTTACTTTTGGTACATGTATTGAATTTTACTTATTTGTACCTATTTTTGGATTCTCTAATTATAAATATGACACGTGTCATCATTTTGTATATGAGATGACATATGGAATTACTTATTTATATCATTCATGCATGATTTACTTTCTTGATCTGTATGGTTTACTACATCAGCTACTTATATCTTATTTTTATTCCATTGTGCTACACTATGGTAGTGAGGGAATCATCCCCCCACAGACACACCTATTTCCTCATTTCTATTTAGTAACCACTTTTGTTTTGGAGAGATTCCATTGTGGACATGTGACCCACTAGGATTGGGGTACCTTTTTGTGGCATTCAGGTTCAGGACATTACAAAGTGGTATCAGATAAATCATTTCTAGTTTTCTTTACTACATATTGATAATAGAAAGAGAATAGAGCTTGGTAAAAAGGTATTCCTAGGAGGAGCAACCTCGTGTATATGGAAAATTCAGATTGCCTCTAATTAATGTGTTATTTTATGTATGTTTACAGTTATAATATAATTGATTCCTCCATTGGGTGATGTACTCTACATATGATTTCATGTTTGATTATTGTGTGTGTTCTATAGTATTGAAACCTGATGAGGTGAGGGTATTCCATCTCATGAGTCATATAGGATCCAGTGAGATTTCGCATTCCATGCATTATTTAATGCCATTTATGATGAATTAGTGATTTTAGGTTGTTGTGTTACGTATGCCTGATGTTTTGTAGGTATATTGGAGTGTCTTATGTTGTAATGTAGATATATTCCAATATTTTTTCCTATTGTGTTATGGGACCTCTTGGATTAAAATTGGGCGGATCATGGTTAAACCTTAATGTGAATGGTGTTGTGATGTTCCATAGGTGGATTCCATTCTTTGATTTCTATGGAGTATAGGGCCTCATGGATCATAATTTGGTGTAAAATTTACTTACCTTTCTAAAGGTAATGTGATAAACATGGAATAAGTATCAATTCAATGAATGTGAATGTGAACTCAATTTTAAATGAATTAAATATGGGAAAAAGTGAAATTGAAATGGATTATAGGAGAGAGCATGACCAAAATAGACCTTAGTTGTGGGATGTTAGTTGTGTCTCTTTCTTACAATAGACTTGTTAGAAACCACGAACTGACTATGGTGTAGGAATTGCGGTGTGTTATTTTATAGTAATGCTCATAACTTTCCTATATATTTAATTTGTGATTTTGACCTTAGAAACCTATTAATTATCTTGATCTTAGATGTCTGTTTGGAATTATAGATCCATGCCACCCTGAAGATCTCTAGTTGTACACCATGAGGGTTGAAATTATCACACTCAAGAGGAGGTGGCCCATGGGATAATAGTAGATCCTCCCATTATATCAACAGAGGAACCAGTTGTCATACCAGACACTGGCGATGAGGCATAATTCTGTAAAAAATTTATGCACTTCATGCAGATATTTCAAAGGAGCACCACAATATACAACATCTAGGGATTAGCTAAAGTGGGTGTTTTTGAAGTAGTATCATCCCACATTTTATGGGTATGGTGGACCACAGGATGTAGATTCATGGATAGATACCCTGCTATCAATCTTTGTACATCTTGAGACGTCGATTGAGCAGAGCGTCAACCTCACTATGTATAAGCTGCATGACTCTACTAAGGGATGGTGGGATGTTATCACTTAGATGAATGACATCATGAGATGTCTTGGAGGGATTTTCATATGTCCTTCAGTGACTAATTCTATCCAAAGATGTTGGAGGATAATAAATATTATGATTTTATGCATCTAGACGAGGGCTCCCTATTAGTTATTGATTACTCAGCCTATTTTACTGAGATGTAGTGCCTCACACATATTAGGATGGGTGATGGTATGTCTAAACATAGGTGATTCGAGTATGGTCATAGGTATTATGTCTAATTTCATGAAAATTATCTTCTAATGGAAAAATGTATCTAGTATAGTGAATATGGATTTAATCACATAGTATAACAAGAGATAATCTGGAGGTGCGAGCCTGGGAGGTTCAACACCTTGGCATACTACTACATTGAACATTAGTAGGAAGGATTATCTAGAGCTTACATGTGGTGATACTTGTTGTCATAACATCTCTTCAGGTGACTGGATGAGGTGTTGTGAGTGTGTTTGTCTAGCACGGATGAGGCCAAAGTGTAAGAGGGACCCAATCAAGTGTCATTTCTAATGTAATGTGGGACATATTCAGTGATTCTGTAGAATGTTTCTACTAATATCCAATGATAAGTTGTCTTCACCAACTTCATGTTGAAGAAAATGGTCAGATGATTGACATTAGTTAGGGAGATGGAATATAGATTTTGATCAAGCAGAGGTGGTCCTTATAAATATAGTCAGATTCCTGTTGTGCAATAATAGAAGGATGGATCTTCTCAGGGTATACAAACAGTATTGCTAGAATGCAGTTCAGGCCTAGTATAAGTAGTGCAATAGACATAGAAAAAGAAATATCCAAGGGCTTCTTCTTTGAGAGGTATTATACCAGTATCATCTACTTTGGATTATACACTTTTTGATATAGGGGATTCACATATTTTTATATTTTTTCAAGTGGTCGTGATATTTGGGATAGTGTTAAGTTTTATGAGGTCATTATGACACTACAAACTCTACAGGGGATCATAACGATGGTGTACTGAAGAGTAAAGAGTTACCCTTGGTATTGGAGGGTGTAACATCCTTTGGAGAATTTATGTCCTTGAGATGACTGGGTTTTACATCATACATAGGATGGACTGGCTCACAGATTATTTACCATATTTTTACATCTATATGTGAAGGGGGACATTCACATCACCAGTGGGTGGTGAGTTTATTCACAAGGATGTATGTGATGTCCTGGTGATTTGAGATGGACCACATCATCATGGGTTTGACAGGATGATATACCAGACTATGATTTTATATCTAGAGGACTAAGGAACATGTTAGGGATATTTCCTTCCAATGATATATTATTTTAGGAACATTTCCCTGAAAGACTTCTCAGGATTGCCTCTAGTGATAGAAGTAGAGTCCTCTATCAATTTAGTACTATGGGTTGTGTCGGTATCCATTTATCCTTGTTGGATGGATACTATGGAGATGCATGATCTCAAGTGGTATCTAGATGATTTAGAAGCAATGGTTTTCATCTGACCTAGTACATCTTAGTGGGGTTCGCTGGGCCTTTTAAAAAAATGAGGATGGATTCCTTTTGATATTTTTGGATTACCCAATGTCGAATGATTTGACGGTTAAAAACTAGTATCCTATGTCATGGATAGCTGATCTCTTTGACCATATTTGAGGATCTTGAGTGTTCTAAATGATTTATTTGAGATCTAGATATCATCATGGGCATGTAAAACATTTAGAAATACCTCATATGTCATTTCATATCAGGTATGGTCTATATGAATATTTTCTATTCCATTACGTTTAATGAATTCACTAGTTTTATTCATGGAACTGATGAACTAAGTCATCCATGCTCATCCCAAATCATTTTTAGTGGTTTTGTTGATGAAATATTGGTGTATTCGTGAGATCATTTTGAATAAACTGGGAGAGCATTAGTTATATGTTGTTCTCACAGAGTGACACTTCTAGATAGATCATATTCACTTCCTGGGTCAAATAATCCAAAATACAAGAGTATCAGTGGACCTAGAGAAGGTTAGAGTTGTTGTTTTTTGGTAACATCCCCCGAAAATCATTTAGGTTTAGATTTTTTTAGGGCTTCTAGTTACTGCAGCCACTTCATGCAGGACTTCTCACACTAAGAAACACAATTTAAGCTCTTGAATAAGAAGGTTGTGATGTATGTAAGGTTAGATTCTTGTGAGACTACCTTTTAGGAGTTGAAAGGGAAATTGACTTGAACATTAATACTGATTTTTGAAGATTGAGGAAAGAGTTTTAATGTGTAATATGATTCCTTAGGGATCGGGATGGGAGTAGTAAATATGTTGGGGGATAAATTCACTTGATATGGGTCTCATCAGTTGAGGCCACATGATATGAACTACACAACACACATCTCAAGTTTGCTTCGGTTGTTCACACATTGCGTTGTTGCAGAAATTGCATACTAGGGTAGCATGTAGTGGTGTACATAGAAAAAAAGCCTCATGTATATATTTTCACGGGGTGATTTGATCTTGAGATACTAAAGGTGGGTTGAGTAAAAATAGTCTTTTGAATTCAAGCATTTATACATGCCTAGTAAAGGAAATGTAGTAGCCGATATACTGAGGATGTGGACATAGATACAAGAAGTTCAATATGATAGTAGTGAGTGGAAGAAAATGTATTTTTTCTCTGATATACACATGGAGGTGCATGATAGTCATAGGAAGACATTCCATTAATCCATAATTGTGACCTCTAAATTGATGGATAGAGTAAGGATGAGGAAAATATCAGATTCCAAAGGCCTCCTTCTAAGGGATAGTGTGGAAGGTGATAACCCTCCTACGGGTTGGGCTGTGAGAGAGGAAGAGAATATGAATCCTAATGGGCACATATGGGTCTCATCAGACATAGGTGAGGATCTAATGCGGGATTTTCATGATTTGGCTAGGGCAGTGGACTTAGGTGTCACCAATATATATAGGGATTTACATCACCAGTAAAGGTGGCCTGGTATGTAGGGTGATGTAGCTTTTTTTGTGATGTATTCCACCTATCAATAGGCGAAGGTAGAACACTAGATAAAGAACATAAATCTTTAATTGATACACATTCAAGAGTGGTAATGGAATGATATCACGATGGATTTCAAGATGGTTTACCAAAGTTTCTCCTAGTTAATGATGTTGTATGGGTTCTGGTTGATAATATTATAAAGTTTTATAATTTCATAAGGATCAATAAATCATTTAGCATTGATGATCATGGGATGTTGTATATTTGTGAGATTGTATGAATACATGGGTTCCCACATTCTATCACTTCAGATAGGGAATCACGGTTTACTTCTTGATTCTATAAGGGGATATAGAGGGAATTGTGTATACAGGTGTTTCTGATCATTACATACCACCCCCTGATAGATGGCCAATCATAGTGCATGATTCAGGTACTTGAAGACATGTTACAGGAACACGTCCTGGATTTTGGGGGTTCTTGGGAGAGGCTAATAACACTGGTTTAGTTATCATACAAAAATATATTTCAGGATCCTATTGATATTGCTATATATGAGTCTTTTTATTCCAGGCTAGGTAGATCACACATTTGTTGGCTGGAGGTAGGAGATGAAGCTATAATGGGTCCTCATCATGTCTAGTAGTCCATAAAACATGTGATGTTGATATTAAAGCGGGTGGATACTACTCAGTCTCATCAACAATCATACGTAGATCACCACACATGACATCCATAGTTCAAGAGTGGGGATTGGGGTTTCCTACTTTTGTTAAATAGGTTTATACAAAAGAGTATCATGAGGTAGGGTTAGATTTTGATGAGATACATCGGGTCATTCATGATTCTAGAGAGAGTCAGGATGGATGCCTATCGGTTATAGTTACCTCAGAGGTACTGGTCTATGTATAATGTATTCCATGTCTCATAGACATGATCCTACTATTCATATACATCACATGACGTTCATCCTGAGGAGGTTTAGTTTCCAGTAGATGCGTCCATTAAGGAGAATCATATATGAATTGAGGATTGTACCCTGAAGGTTCTCTAGGGTCGTTCTCTTCCTTTAGTATAGGAGCTATGGAAGCACTAGTGAGCACAATATGAGACCTAAAAGAGGTAGGATGATTTGAGATCACAGTGGTTAGATTTTTTCATCGATCATGCTTCCCCACACTTATAAGGGAAATCCATGGATGAATTGTTTTATGGTGGAATGTTTTAAGAACCTGGTTCTTATTGGAGTTATTGGTCTTTTATTTTCCATTAATTCTCAATTTAATTTCATAAATGCAGCTTAAATTGAGTGATTTTTGTGGTTACATAGGTCTCTGGGTTGTTTAGGGATAGTCTAGAGCCAGGAAGCCGTGTTTTGGGTGAAAATAGGAGGTCACACATTTAGTGAAAACTGTGCGGGTTAGGCCGCTAGACTGTATGACTATGTGTATAGTTTTTTAAATTCTATACAGAGGAATTTCACATAGATTCCACTTGGTTTGTAAACCGTGCAGGTAAACCTTGTGAGTGCATCTTTCTCCTAATGTTGACTATGTCACCTGGCGCATAGTTTGACAAACTATGGGCCTATTCCATATGACCCAGATATTTTTTGGTTTTAATACCATTTTCCCGTAAATGTTTAATAAATAAATAATATGACTTATTTATTCATCCAAAAAGAAAATCCTCTCATTTTGAATCCTCTTTAATGACTAAATGACAATTTTCTATACTTTCTTAATCTGATCTCCAATTCAAACACAGTTAGGCTCCTTGGATACACAGCGGTAAGATATAAAATCATTCTTAGAAATTCAGGATTCATCTGGATATTAGATGCACTATTTTTATTTTGGGTATTATTTTATAATTTCTCATTCTTCACCCATTCATTATATTGATTCAAAATCAGGATGAATCTGAGCATGATACTAGGTGAGATATCTAACACAATCCTAAGGTAGTTAGTCGTGTACTTTTCCATGAAATTTGTATCATTTATATGTGTTGGTGTACCATGTGCCCACTTTCTAGGAATCTCTTTAATTTAATTTACACTCATGAATGATAGGTATCCCCTATTCAAAAAAAAAATTGTTCGGTTATAGATATTTATAGGTTGTATACGTTGAATGAAAATCGCCCCATGGGTGAGTTTCCCTTAAGTGGACTTTTAACCTTGGAATCCCTTGATGCATTCCCTTTACCCCATTTCACATGATGCCAAAGTGTAAGTTGGTTTAGGATTTTGTTTTTGATGTTATGAATTTTAAATGAAATGAATTTAATTTAAGGGATGGATGATTTACCCCTTGACCCATTTATGTCATTTCATGTCTAAACATGATTGAATTTTATTGCCTATCCCTTTTGAGTAAAGTAAAGGCTATGCCCTGAGTTGATATAATTGAATTGAATTAATCAAATTTTTGTGATATATAATCCATGTGATAGCTTGATAGAATGATAGGCTTGTTAGGAATTTAATATTTTAAATGTACACATCAGTATTTAAATGGCCCTTATTTTTCATCATCACTTGTGAGTTATGTTGAGACCATTCTATGTGAACGACTGATTAAGCATCAGAATCTCGTTACCGAGTTATACCCACATGAGTAAATGAACGGCCAAGACTTTAGGTTGGTCCATTCTTGGGTCACCCTTTTGAGGTGAGTTATATTGAATGAATTTGGTTTTGATAGTGTCATTTTTAATGAGTTGTTTAAATAAAATTTGATTAGGTTAACTAAGTAATATGATAGTGTGATACATGGATTCAGATTGAAATTTCAGAGATAGAAAGTTGTACATTTTGAGTTATACACCTTGGGTGATATTTGGATTCACATTAGAATGCCACTGACAGACTCAATGGAATGAACCAATTTATTCCATGGGTGATACATGGATCCAAATAAGGGATTCCATGGATAAACTCATGGTGTCTTGACTTATACGTCGAGTGATACGTGGAATCCAAATGTATTTCCAAGAATGGACTCATAAGGAATTGACTATTACTCCTTAGGTGATACTTAGTCTTTTGTAGTGGATCGAGAAGGAAATAATTGATTGGGTGAGAATTTATACCTCACTTAGAGTGATACCAACTTCTTGAAAGGTTCACATGGGATGATCTTGTAGGGTGTTGGTTCACATCACACCTAGCGTGATTCATGAATTCTATCGTAGGAGTGTCAGGGATAGGCTTTGATTCTAGTTTGGATAATAAATTAGAGGACTTATGATGCATCTCCAATCCAAATCCCAAGCATGGAGTGGATATTTATTTGTATTGTTAATATATCCTTTTGTGGAATCTTTTGTGCTTCTAGTTACACAAGGGATTCCAGGAATGAGTTAGATCTTGATACTTATAAATTCATTGTAATTGAATTTTTGAATAAGTTTTATTAAATGAAATGGATGTTGAATGGGTACCTGCACAAAAAGGATGTTTAATTTTGAGTTCTAATTGTTTACTTCTTTAATCATTTCACATTTTCTACCATATATATTCATAGACTGAATGACATAAATCGTGGGTGGTTTTTTATTGAGATTTATTCTCACATCGTCTTAGGGTCACTATTTTGGACCCATAAGATTATATGTTTGAATGTTTTTATAAGGTAAATCACACGAATACATGAAATTGATTTGCTTCTTGGGAGAAAGAGATCATAGAACCAAGATGAGGCTTGCGATGCTACGGGTATACTTCTTGGATTTCTATTGGACTTTTGGTACATGTATTATATTGTGTTGATCTATACCTTTTCCAGCTAATTTATTTTAAATTTGACATGTATGGTCATTTTTTATATGAGATGACTTCTAGAATTTTATATTTATATCATTCTTCCATTGTTTACATTTTCCATATACATGGTTTGCTTATTCCACTACTTATATGTGATTGTTATTTCACTATGCTAAACTCTAGAAATGAGGGCATTGTCTCCCCACTGACACACCTAGGACCTCGCTTCTAGTCGATAGCCTCTAGTGTTTTGGGGAGACATGCATGAGGCCATGTGTACCACTGGGCCCAGGGCACCTTTTGGTGGAATACATGTTCAGAACGTTAAAAGGACGGTAAGGGAGATGTGATATTAGCTTAATGGGGGACAATATTTCAAGTTGTTGTATATTGTACGGGGGAAAGGGGAAAGGGGAAAGGGAATTGGATGTGAGGACTTGAGGTGAAGAGTTTAGGGCATGAGTATATTGGGGATGGGCAATAACGGACTCGGGATGGAAGTCAATAGGTCAAGGTGTGATGAGGGGAGATCTGTTGATTGTTGGGGTAGGGGAGCCAAGGTATTTGGGGAGAAGGTGTGTTTCAATGGTTGAAAGGGTGAAAGCGCAGTAGTGGTGAAGGGGGAAAGCATAAAATTGTTGGTTGAATGGTAAAAGGGGAATTTTAGTGGTTAAAAATGAAAAACAATAGTGCCATTGAGTTGGGAAAGTAAGTGGTGGTGAGGGATTAGGGGATCGAGGTGGGGATATGGAATAACTATGATTCTTCATAAATTGGAATAAATTTATTGGTAGTTTTTTACAACTGACACTATAGAATTTGTGTTTTTTTGTATTTGATTAAAAACCCGCTGATAATAAAATGCATCCAAAATTTGAATTTTGGGTGATCAATAGCCAAAACAAGTTTACCTCAGATTCCATATTGTCAATTAATTATAATAATTCTTCTGAAATGAAATTATAAAATTTCAAAATAATTATAAAACATTAATTACATTACATTTTATTATCTAGGAATGACGGTCTATGAGAGAATAATGAGAGAAAATTCCATTATTAAAAAAGAGTTTAAAACAATCGACATTACACACAATCTAAGATAAAAATATATAATTACTAGCTAATAGAAATGAAGTGAATAATTTTTAATTCTATTTCTAAAAAGGTATATATATTAATATATTTCATAAATGAGGGATTAGGAAACATAATTTGTTTAGACATGAGTTTTATGACTTTTGTCATTGTTAGGAATTTTGGAAAAGGCTACTTTATCTAAATCTTAATTCTGTGATACATATTTCTTCTTATGCACCATGACATCATTAATGTTGTTTAATTATTTCCAATTGAATTTAAATTTCCATACTTAGGAAAATTATAGGTTTTTAAAGGCCATATAATTTTATTTCTATAAATTTCTATCAATTCAAAAGATACTAAATATCAATTTATTTTTTGTTAGATCAAAATTGTTTGTTGTGTTGTAATGAATCTTAATAAAGTTTCTATATTATTTGTTTAATCACCTCTATGATTTATATCAAGGTATATTATATCCCACTCTAGGGAAATTTAATTCTTAATTTGAATTCATTAACTTGATGAATATATTCCCCAAAAAGTATATCGTAATTAAGAATATCTCTCATCCATTGTAAAGAAGGTTTACCCACCTTATCTGTGTTTCCATTCCTTAAAATGTTATCCATTATAATTGGGATCCTAATTAGGTGTTATATTATTTTACATCCATATTTCCCTTATAAACTTTTAGAGAGGTTTTTTTGTTAGTCTCTGGATGATGTCTATTTCCAAAAATGATACTTTAATATTCTAAAAACATGTCCCAACCTTTCAATATCAAATGCCTCATCTTCCACTCCACAATTATTATGACTAAAATTATGTAATTTTAAGGACCTATTATTGATATTTCATTTACATGAGTAAATTTATTCATGATATTCAGTTAATAATTTTTTAAAATTAATTTGAAAACATAAAAATTAAATCACTTTTTTAAGATATTGTTAAAACGTTTTTTTAAAGTCAATTTTTAATATTTTTCATCTATTTGAAAACATCATTCCACCGGATTTTCTTTTATAATAGAATCATCCTCCACAATCCATAATTAATTATCAATGAATTTATTAGCCACATAGTTTTTTAAAATACTATATTTTTCAAATTTATATGGATATTACTTATTTCCAATGAATTCATATGAGTGCTCTTAATAGTAATTTTTCCAACAATTTAAACAACCAATATTCACTACACTAATATTATGTTATGACTCCATATAAATTATTCACATTTGATTTCTACTATATTGTTTAGGTATTATCATGCACCATCCAATACAACCCACCTAGAGGGTACCCAGATGAGGCCTCATGATTCAAGAAGGTCATTCATGATCCCCATTGGCTAGAGAATAACACCTAGAATCAACTAAGAGTCATAAGTTATTAATTTTTTCATAATTAAAAATCAATAAAGAATAATTGAATATAATTAAATGAAGAGATGGTATTATAACACTTCTTAATGTGAAATGATACTAAATAATATAGATGAAAAATCCCAAATGGCACATCATCCATCAAATGACATTAAATCCTTCCTGATAATTCCTCACTATTTTCATGGGACAAGTGTGTTATATCTCAATAGGTGACCACTATCCCCAATGCTCCTACTAGTCAAGAATTCCAACAACCTCTATGTGGTCATTCCCTTTTCCTAAAAAAGTCACAACATAATCATTAAACACCTTTAGGCAATGGTTGTATGTGATAAAAATATCCCATTATGATTCTAAAAAATTTTCTATAATCAATTCCAATAAATAATCCTTTAATGTCTCATTTTTATTAAAAAGGGCCTAAAATCAATAACATATGATTAATAAACCCTAATTTCAAATCAGGTAGATGAGAAATATGTCAAAAGAATGATTCAATGAACATTTTATTGATAGAGAAAAAACACTAGTAAATTAATTCAATAAATAAGGGAAATCATTAATCAAATCAGAAAAAACAATTCATAAGAGTAATACACCCTTAAATATATTAGTCGCATACTCTTTGATACACTAACTAATCAAGTAAGGAATCATGGATAAATTTATAAACACACATCCCTAATGATAAGTAATACAAGATAGAATCATTGGATACCTCATTAGGGAAAGTCACCCAAAACTCAGTTTTGATATAGTTTTTATTCACATTCCATTACTCGAGATTTATATTCATAGTGAGATTTTACCACCCAAATTCTAATGACTCAGGATCAAATTCCAGTTAAATCAGTCAATCAATCACGGGAAATTCCATTCATTTAAATTCAATTCATCATTCAAATCTTAAATTCCAAATATTTTATTACAATATCCCATTTCAATTTCAAAACCAAAACAGTTTTTCATATTTTTTTTTATTTATAAATTAATAATCATTCATTTGAACCCATTTTTTCTCAATAACTATCATCAATTCATTCCAACCCATTATTTTTCAAATAAACTAAATTTTTAGAAAGCTTCTAAAAGAGGGTTTCATTACACAAAATAATGAATTTGAAACCAATCATCAAAATCTTATCAATTCATAGGCAACAATTAAATTTAAAACACATTTAAAATCAACCAAAATGTATATTTGTGTGTGTGTGTGTGTAAAATCCTATTGGAAACACTTACCATTAGGTTGTAGGATCATAAAATCAATCATAGAAAACAAGAATCAAAAGTATGTATTTGATTTTGACGAATAAAAAAAATTATGACTCGAATTATAATTCATCAAATTGATATCACTAAACAAGAAAACCATTTGGATTAATCCCTTTAAATATGGAAGTGAAAAGAATAGAAGTTGGATTCTACTTTAAATGGCATAAGACTTATCGAAGGGTAATCAATCACAACCAGCGGCACATTGATCCAATAACACTGCAGAAAAACAATTCATTTGGAATGGGTTATTCACGATGGGAAAGGGTCCCATCGCAAATGGTATGGTGTGCACAGCGCACCAAACTGCGGGAAGGGTATTTGCGACATGTGGTTTTTTCCCATCTAAAATACCCTTCGGAGGGTTTTGGTATTTGCGATGAGACCCGTCGCAAATACCTTTTTAACCCCCACCCCCTAATTAATGGGGTGTTTGTATTTGTAACGGGAATCCCATCATAAATACATTTTTCAAAAATAATCTAACTTATATATAACCTCATCTCTTTTTTTCATTCACAACTCTCTCAGCTCCACTCCCTCCATGAACTCTCATATTTCTCAGTAAAATTTTTCGAAAGATTGCATTTTCATATCAGAGCGATTTTCAAGCCTTACATTATACAAAATGATCATTTTTAAGGTATTTATCTATTGCTTTTATTTTTTAGTTAATTCGTTTAATATTATGTTGGTTATATTTATTATTAATTAGGGAAAAATAAATTCTATTAGAATTAGATAGTTTTATTTTGCATTATTTATTTTTACAATTATGTTGTTTCATTAGTAATAAATACTAATAAAAAGTAATGTTTAGAAATATTTAGTAATAAATATTAATAAATAGTAATAAAAAATAATGATTAAAAGTAGTAATAAATATTAATAAGTAGTAATAAATAGTAATAATTATTAATAATATGTAATAAATAGTAATAAATATTAATAATTATTAACAAATTGGAATAAATTGGAATAAATTCGAATAATTAGTAATAATTAGGAATAATTAAGAATAATTTGGAATAATTCATAATATTTAATAATAATATGTAATAAATTGGTATAATTAGTAATAATGCGAAATAATTAGTAATAATTACATATTAATTAGAAGTAATTTGTAATAAAAATTTATAATTAAAATAATTAGTAAAAAAGGTATAATTATTAATAATTATTAATAATTAGTAATAATTAGTGATAATTAGGTATAATTAGTACTAATTAGTAATAATTAGTAATATCTTTTAATAAATAGCTATACTTTGTAATAATTAGTAATAAATATTTATAATTAGTAATAATTACGAGAAAATAGTTATAATTAGTAATAATTAGTAATAAATATTAATAAATATTTATAATTAGAAATAATTAGAAATACATAGGAATAATTAGTAATAATAAGTAATAATTAGTAATAAATAGTAATAAATAAATATAATTAGTAATAAATAGGTATAATTATTAATATTACATAGTAATAAATAGGTATAATTAGTAATAATTAGTTATAATTAGTTATAATTAGTTATAAAAAGGTATAATTAATAATAATTAGTATCAAATAGTAATGAATACGTATAATTAGAAATAATTAGAAATAATTAGAAATAATTAGTAATAAATATGAATAATTAGTTAGATTTAGTAATAAATATGTATAATTAGTAATAAATAGTAATATATAGTTATAATTAGTAATAATTGGAAATAATTAGAAATAAGTTGGTATAATTGGAAATAATTATTAATAAATAGGTATAATTAATAATAATTTGTAATAAATTGGTAGAATAAATAATACTTACTAATAAATATGTAAAATTAATATAAATTAGTAATAACTAATAATAAATAGGTACAATTAGTAATAAATAGTAATATATAAGTAAAACTAGAAATAATTAGTATTAAATAAGTATTATAAATAATAATTAGTCATAATTAGTCATAATTTATAAAATTTACTAATAATTAATAATAATTAGTAATAATTAGTAATAATGAGTAATTGTTATGTATAATTTGTAATAATAAGAAATTAATAGCTATAATTAGTAATAATTCTAAATAATTTGTAATAAATAGGTATAATTAGTAATAATTAGGTATATTTAGTAATAATAAGTAATAATTGGTAATAATTAGTAATAAATAGGTGTAGTTAGAAAAAATATGTAATAATTAGTTATAAATTAAAATAAATACTAATAAATACTCATAAATGTTTATAAATAGTAATAATTAGTTATAATTAGAAATAATTAGAATATTTATCAATAATTAGTAATAATAAATAATAATTAGCTACAATTAGCACTAATTATCAATAATTAAGAACAATGAGAAATTTTTAGCAATTATTAGCAATTATTAGCAATAAATATGGCTAATTAGAATAAATTAGTAATAATTAGGAATAAATAGTAATAAATACGAATAAATTGGATGAATAAGGAATAAATAGAAATAATTAAGAATGAGTAGAAATAATGAGGAATAAAATTTAATAAATATGTATAATTAATAATAATTAATAATAAATAGGTATATTTAGTAATAATTAGATATCATTACTAATGATTAATATAAATTAGTAATATTTAGAAATAATTAGAAATAATAAGTAATAATTAGATATTATTAGTAATAATTATTAATAATTAGCTTCATATAGGTATAATTATAAATAATGAGAAAATATTAGTAATAAATAGGTATAATTAGTAATAATTAGTAATAAATATTTATAATTAGTAATAATTAGTATTAAATAGGTATAATAATAATAATAATAAT
This sequence comes from Viscum album, assembly GCA_963277665.1. Taxonomy (NCBI): domain Eukaryota; kingdom Viridiplantae; phylum Streptophyta; class Magnoliopsida; order Santalales; family Viscaceae; genus Viscum; species Viscum album. Next base: position 1,074,543,612 of record OY728145.1, on the reverse strand, counting down.
AATTAGTTAATAATTATTAATAAATTGGTATAATTAGTCATTATTAGAAATAATTAGTAATAAATAGATATTAGTAGTAATAATTAGTAATAAATTGTTATAATTGGTAGTAATTAGTAATAATTAGTAATAATTAGTAGTAATTTGTAATAAATAGATATAATTAGTAATAATTAGTAATAAATATGTATAATTAGTCATAAATAGAAATAATTAGTAATAATTAGTAATAAAAATGTATAATTAGTAATAATTAGAATTAATTATGTTTAATTAGTAATGATTACTGATTAAAAGTTATAATTAGAAATAATTACGAATAAATAGATATAATTACTAATAATTAGAAATAAATCGGTATAATTAGTTAAAATTAATAATAGTTAGTTATAAATATTAATAAATAGGTATAAATATGTATAATTAGTAACAAATAGGTATAAATAGAAATAAATATGTATAAATAGCAATAAAAAGGAATAAATAATAATAAAATATTATAAATAATAATAAATTGTAATAAATTATAATAAATAATGACAATTAGCTGTAATTAAGAATAATTAACATTTTTTTTGTTTTTTTGCATATTTTTTTCTCAGAATTAATTATTCATAAAGGAAACTAATTTTATTATCTTTAGAGAAATATATAATAATGAAGTCGACAATAGTCATTAATAGATGATCGCGCTAGGATAAATAATATTAGGAATATAACCAATTGTGGTTTAAATCCAGTGTATAGTGAGGGTGGTGAAAGATTCTCACCACCTGCATAAACAAAATCAAAATTTGTTTCAGAAGGGAGAATTATGTTTCCATGTAAAAAATGTGGTCTAGGGACGTTTGACCCATTTGAAAAAGTTTGAGGTAGTCTATTACCTTTTTTTCAAAAAGATAATGTTATTTGGTATCAACATGGTGAACATAGTTCTAAAGAAGATACTAATAATTTGGTTTTGAATCTATAACAGTTTCAAAATTTAATAAATAATGTGGTAGTACCATCTTTTCAATAAATTGAATCTCAAGATGATATTGATTTAACTCATGAGTTGGAACTATCTCAATTTTACGAGTCATTGAGGTCCGTTGAAGATGATTTATATCAATGTTTTCAGATAAGAATATTTGAAGTGGTTGAAAAATTTATGGATATTCAATCAGATAAAGGAATGTAAAATAACTATTTTGATCATATATTCTCTTTCATCAAAACACTATTACCTAAAATAAATATTTTTCTGACAAATTTCTATGAGATCAAGAGGCGGTTTTGTAAACTTCATCTTGGTTATTAGAAGATTCATGTATGGTCAAATGATTGAGTCTTATATTATGGTGAAAATGTTTTATTGGATAGTTGGCCCACATGTGTAAAATCGAGTTATAAAGAGTCTTAACTAAAGAATTCTGGATTGATTCCTACAAAATAGTTGAGGACTTTCCTGCTTAATCTAAGATTAAAAAATTTATTTATGACTCAGAATGCATCAGTATTGATTTCAGGGCAAAAAAACCAATATTTCATCTGATAAAATCATAAATCATCCCTCTGATGGTGATTCATGGAATCATTTAAACCATGTACATCCGTCTTTTTTTTCAGATGCTGAAATGTACGATTGGGTCTTTCTACTAATGGTTTCTCTTCATTTCGTTCTTATAGTAGTCATTATTCAAGTTTCCATATCATTATAACTCTATAAAATTTACCTCCACAGATGTTGATGAAAGATCCATAAATATTTATATCTTATTAATTCAATTAAATATGAAAAGGAATATTGATTTTTATTTTAAAACCATTGATTGAGGAGCTAAATCCACTGTGGATTAATGGTGTTAGTATATATGTTATTGTTAAGAAACAAAATTTCCAACCAAAAGTTGCATTGATGTGGAAAATTACTGAATTCGCATCATATGGAATGTTTTTTGGCTCGAGTACACATGGTACAAAATAATTTCCATACTATATGAGAGAGAGAAAATCATGTATTATTTTTAATGGAATAAGCAAAAATTGACTTTTATCGCGTATTCCTTCCAACTAATTGTCCTTTTATGAAAAACAAATATCATTTCATAAAAGGAAAAATTAAAAGAGATGGACCTCTAATAGTGACCTCAATTATAGAGTTAAAATATTTTTTCTCTTCATTACCTCCCATAACATTTGGACCATCAATAATCCAAAAAAAAGTAGACGGCTTTGGGAAAGAAAACAATTGGATAAAATGTAGAATTTTTTGGGATCTTTTATATTGTAATGAATATTTAAAATAACTATTTTGATAATATATTTCATACAGTTTTGGATACACCAGGTAAGACCAAATATAATGTATTGGTATAATCAAATCTTGACCAAATTTCTAGGTGACCAGAACATAAACTGTGTGAAAATTCTAGGTCATAGAAGTTAATGAATATTGATGAATCATACACTCTTTCCAAATAAAATTGATTATTATTTTATCGTTGGATTGTTGATTGGAAACTTCTAGATTGTTATGGTTCTAATTTGGGAGGATGTTTCAGAAATGGATATATTACCAGCTTAAAAATTCATGAACATCAGGTTATAATGGAATGAAAATATTCAACTGGACTAAAAGGATTTTTTAATTATATGATATGGGATATTATAAAAAAAATATAATATTTTTTCAAGACATTTGTTTGGAGAGAACAGATTATGATGCACAAAGTAGACTCTTTGAAAATGTTGTTTTAATTTTATGTAAATTAGAAAAAAAACATCCTTCCAGATTTTTTTGAATCAATAGAACATTTGATATTAAAATTTCCAAATTACAAAAAATATGGAGGTTTAGTATTGTTTCAATGGATGTACCCATTCAAGAGATTCATACGGGAATTGAAGAAAAAGGTATGTAACAACCCATCAGTTGAAGGATCAATTACAGAAGCTTATTTGTAGGGGAAATTTATTTTTTCTGTTCTATTTATTTTCAATCCAAATATCCCTCAAAACCCAACTTCATGGTCAATAATAATGGAAATGTTTATGGTGAAATGATCAATCAATAATCTATTTTTAATCAGCAAAACTCGGCTTTGGAGGAGTTTATGAATGATGGATTTCAGATGATGAATATCATAGATATCATACATATGTTTTTATCAACTATAAAGAAATGAAACCATTTGTATATTGAGTGTCCATATCACTAATTCTATAATATCTTTTAAATTAAATTAATATAATCTTATTTTTAGGTTATATGGTAATCATATAACCAAACAACTTCCACAAATTACAACATCTCCTCTTGAAAAAATGTCAGAAAAATAAGTTTTCCTACTAGATCAAAAAACTGGTAACATAAATTATTATTTTTTAACATATAAAATAAATTTATTACTTTTTATGTTGATAATTATGTTGAAATATTTTTGGAATCTCAACATGATAATAAAATTTATAATCGATTGTTTGTATAGAGTAACCAACTATCCAAAATGGCCAAATAATATAATGCATATGTGGTGAATATATATTGATTTCATACACATGAATATGTGGAATAAAAAATATTAGGTTGTAATATAAAAGGTAACACACAAGAGGGGGTGAATTATGTCTTCTCAAAATCATCCATAATTCTCACTTTAGACAGCCACTGTATTTTATGTATATTCGAAGTTTTTTTTCTATAATGAAAATATTCATTGGATAAACAGAAATGAAGAAAAAAACTTTTTATAGTTGTTTTAGACACAAATATTTTTTATTTCACTCTACCAATTACTCTCTTTGTGAGTTTGGTGAATTTCACTAGTCCGGTCCTCTTATCAAAGGACCGAATTGCCCCAAATTAGTACAGGTTGTTGACACCTTCACAATACTAATTACAAAAGTCTACTAGTTCAATAACAGATAATAAATTGTCTAAAAATTAGAATTATAATTTGATACTCCCCCACAATAGATTGTGAGTAGTTGAATCTCAAATAAATAAAAAGAGATTGATTTCAGTGGTTCAATTTGATCTTCAAAATTGCAGTTCCATGCAACTAACAGATGATGAATCATCTTCTTCATAAATGAATGTAATTAAGTTTGATGTAGTATAAAGAAATACTTATTGAAAAATATTCTTCAAATAATAATAGAAACAAATAGAAATAGTTATCTTACAACAGAATAATTAACAACATGTATGAATTCAAAATGAAGTCCTCTTTTTGAGTCATTCGTTCTTTTCAACCCTGTAAAAGATTTTCAATTAAGCATTCATATATCACACACAAATATTTTTTTTTGAGATATTATCAATAAATATATAGAAAATATTATAGCTTGAATTTATAACTCAGATATTAATGAATAACCTAATTGATCATGATAATTCAAATTTCAATTGACCAGGTAAATCTTAACATTCCTTATAAAGAGGAATGATTTTCTCTAACAAACCCAGTTCTTTTGAAACAATCAATATGATACTTGAATCAATATTTAAATCTTACTTTATTGTTGCATTAATCTCATATTGAAATCATGGCTTGAAGAACATCCCCTTTGAGAACAAAACATAGGGTTGAACTGCATAGCATAGGGTTCCTTCCAATGTAGTGTTCTGTATCTATACATTCATCTTTACATAATATAGGGAACAAAGTAGAATAGTTATGATGATCCATATGTTTATCCATATTAGCATAAAATCTTTAATGTAGCATTAATGAACCATCGGTTCCAATTTTCCAAAATTAGTGTTTGAGCAGTGAATCCAGACTCCAACATACGGTTGTTGATCCATACGCTTGCTGATTTCTATATGTAGGGATGTTGTTCCAAATGTAAACTGATTTATGTACTATAGGGTTGATATATTATGCCAACATTATAATTTCCAGAATAACCTAGGGATAGAAATATTGTTTCCAGAATCATTCTGTAATTCTAAGAACATTAAAACAGAATATAAATTCATGTAAAGATCACATAACAAAACATCAATATAAACCAAACAAGGGTATTTTTGAGAATAAAAATAATCATAAATCATAATGTAATTTTGATACAATAAATTAAAAACAATATCCCTATTTTGATGATAACAAAACCCATTACATAATCTTTAACAAAAAATAATGAAAATACAATATTTTTAAAACACAAAAGTATATATAAAAACAAATTCTCAATATTTCAATTTTACAGAATTTTATCGATAAAGAAAATTTTAAAATAAATGAAATATTGTGGTTTGAAAATATTCTCTCCATCTCTCCCAAGAGATAGATTCCATAAACTAGATTTTCTCCCCCTTTTGTGATATCAGAAAGTTGTTTTATAAAAAAATGAAATAAACCATAGTTAATATATCATAGAATTAAAAATGAATAATTATGAATATGGTTAAAAGATAATTTAATATAATGTTGTTAGTGAAGTATTGATATGAAATAATTGTAAATAAGTCAAAATAATAAGAAACTAAAGTTAAGTTAAACTTACATTCAAATGTTAAAGTACAATCTAAAATCAACATGGGTATTCAAAATGAATTATTTTATAGATCAATTTCAGCATGAACAAAGGGGTCTTCTAGATGAGGAATCGCATGAACAGCAATGCTAAGGCCAATCAGATTCAACAGCAGGCTCTGAAAATGTTTTTTGAACACTTCTCTACAATGATAAAGATTCTTCTTTTAATAATTTCCCAATTTAAAATTTTCAATCAAATTGATTTTGAAAAATGCACTCACAACTTCTTCTGACTGAATAAAAGAGGTAAAATTTCCCTTGAATTGATGACTCACTAGTCCTGACCAGGAATCATTAAAATTTAGATGGATTATCAGATGCCTATGGTTCTATAAAAAACAATTCAAATGAATGATATCACACTAAAGAGTGTATAGGTTGTCATTAAAATCTTTCCAAAATAAATGTAATTGCCCAAAACATCTTGATCATCTCGGGGGTGTCTATTAAGAAGAGGTAGATGTTCTATTAACTTCCTTGGGAGAATGGAACTCTCTTCCAATCATTACCTTAAACTCATAAAAATCTAACTTCTTTATAGAATCATATTTTAATTCACAAAATTCACTTGAAATGTTTATTATAAACTCTTTATGATCTCCAACTAAAATATGATTTTCCCTAAATTCTCTCAAATGAATCTTATGAGCATCATACTCTGATCTTGGTACTAAAGTAACTCTGTACTCTTCAGTCATTTTCACTCAGTCTCCAACTATTCTTGTTAAAATGAAACCTATTCCTCTAACATTTTTATCTTTAAATCATGAGAATTTACTTCAAAATCAGTTGATCAATGAGTATTAGCTCCTGTTTGATCATCTTCGACTATAGCCATGCTTGGCTCACCAACTCCTTCAGGTGCATTTCCCCAAACGGATCCTCCCAAAACTCCAGGATCATGCATATCTTCCCTATGAAGTTCATTACTTTGAGCCACCTTCTCAATTTTATCAACCAATATAGCCACATGTCCAATGTCTCCTTGCTCACAAATTGTAGTGGTACCCACAACTCCACAAGTCTCAACAAAAAATTATGGGATATTAACTAAAATTTTTCATCTTTTTTATAAAACAAGATGATTCAATCATAGATTTTCCTTAAACTTATTAATGCATTTTGAATAATAAACCAACATAAGGGAGAACCCTTGTCTTCCCCTGAGTAGTAGCTAATAACTTCTATTCAAGTTCCTCTCCAACTAGAAGCAAACTATTGCAAGAGTTACTCCGTAAAAACCAATCTTCTTTTCTGTTCCTACATTTAATGTTTTATTGTAATGACACTATTTCCAAAAAAACATATTGACTATTTTTTCATTCCTTTACATAAATAAATAATGAATCCTACCATGGGGATAATATCCCATATTGGCATCTAGATGGCAATAGTGATTTAGATATCTTATCATAAATCATCGAAACTTAAACTTAATATTATTCCAAAATAGAAACATGGTATAAATTTTTGGATAAAAGACCTTATAAAGATCAATGGTCCTAGAATATATCCCTGATTGAATACACTTAATCATCACATGACTCTCAGGAGAAGGTTCTTCGGCAAATACTTTCTTAATACCGATTGTCCCAAACAAAGAAAAAATGATGTCCTCAGATGCATCTCATCCTTTAACACGATTTCATAAATCGAACAGAAACTCCCCCCTCATGAGGACATATTAACATCTAATCCATTTTAATGTAAGATAATGAGAATTATTTATTATCTATCTTAGAGATAATATAATCTCCTTCAAAACTGAAACTAAAGAAATAATTATTTCAAAATTATTTAACTTCTATATCATAAATCATTGCAATGTTATCTTCTCCAAAAGCCTAAATCTGACCATGAAAAATCATATCTTCTTTAATTGGAATTTTTTTAGAATCTTGATTTTCAAATTTGATTAACATTCCTTGTAAAACATTGTGATCTTTCAACAAATTATATATACTATTGTCCAACTCAGTGTCAAAAAATCATCATGAGGTTTCTATTTTTGGAGGTTTCGAAAATGAAGGAATAAAAGTATTACAGTTTTTGGTTTATGGGTAATTAAAGAAAGAGGTAAACTATAAGTCGAAAGGACGTGTAGAAGAGGAGAATGAGATAAAGAGAAGGAAAACTTTTTTTATCACACCAATTGAGGATTTACTAATTACCCCTTTTATATAATTTTAAAAGAAAAAATAAAAAAATGAAATGAAATGAATTTTAAAATATATTAAAATTAAATCACATAAAACTAATTCAAACAACTAAAATGAAATTCAATAAAAAATTAATAAATTATGTTAAATAATATATATAAAACAAAAAATAGAATTACTAAAAATTAATTAATAGACTATCACTTAAATTGAAATAATCTTAACCCCCATAAATAAAATAAAAACTAGTATTGGAATGTATCTTATTAAAAATATCTACTAATTGATAATCAGTATTAACAAATTCTAAAGATATATCCTTTTTCAGGACATGATCCCTTAAAAAATGAGGATTTCTATCAATGTTATTAGTCCTAGATTGATTTATAAGATTTTTAAAAATATTAATAGCACTAGTATTAACACATAAAATATGTATACAATTAATGTCTAGTATAATGTCTAGTATAATGTTTCTATCTATAAAACTTGTGCCCAATAACTACTAGTAGATACATATTCTGCCTCTGTGGTTTATAGGAAAACACAGTGTTTTTTTACTAGACCCTGATACTGAGTATTTTCCTAAGATGTGACAGGTTCCTAAGGTACTTTTTCTATCCAATATAAACCCTCTAAAATTAGTATCTAAATATGAAAATAAATTAAATTCATAAGTTTTGGGGTAAAGAAGAGATTCAAAAAAGTTCCTTTTAAATATGAGAAAATTATTTTGATATAATTAAGATGGGATTCATTTGGATTTTATTAAAATCTAGCATAAAGACACACTGAAAACATGATTCATAGTTTTCTTGCAGTAAGATATAACCAACTTACAATCATACATTTATATAATTTTTTATCAACTTGTTTTACAGCTTCATACAAATCATGTTTTAGGTTAGTACACATAGTAGGTGTATATTTCTTATTGTTCTGATGTCCTAACGTCATTAATAAATCCAGAATATACTTACTTTTATTTAAGACATTTCCATAATCATTTTTAAAATTTTGAATTCCCAAAATAAAATTTAGTTCTACCATAATACTCATTTCAAATTATTTTTTCATTAATTTCGAAACATCATGACAAAGATTTTTATTATTTAAACCAAAAATAACACCATCCACTTAAATTTGAACTAATATAATATTAGAAAGAACATTTTTCTTAAATAGTGATGGATTTTCCAAACCAACAGTAAAACAATTTTCAAAATAAAAGAACTCAATCTCTAATACCAATCTCTAGGTGTATATTTAAGGCCATAGAGAGCTTTAGTATTCTTAAAAATAGAGTTGGTTTTTTGAGTATTTTCAAAACTAGGAGGTTGTTCAACATAAACATATTGCATCAAATAAACATTTAAAAATAAATATTTTACATCCATCTGATATAATTTAAAATTAATTAGAGATAAAAAAGCTAAAAGGATCATAATGGCTTTTAATATGACTATTGGGGAAATTGAATCATTGAAATATATACATTATTCCTGATTATAACCTTTGGCTACTAATCTAGATTTTTTTCTGGTTATGATCTCTTGATCATCATGTTTATTTCTAAAGACCCCCTTAGTTTCTATAATTGGTTAATTTCTTGGTCTCTATAAAAGTTCATAAACATAATTCCTTTTAAACTGGTTTATCTATTCTTGCATTGCTAACATTCAACTCTCATCTTCTAAGGCTTATTTAATAGTCATATGTTATAACTGTGATATAAAGGCATAAAATTATACTATATTTAAGACGTTTTTTCTAGTTCTTATTCCTTTATCTAGGTCTCATATAGTAGTTTCTAAATGGTTGTTCTTTAGAATTCTAGACATTCTAGGCACAAAACATTCAGGTTCTTCAGTTTCATGTTCTTATGAACTAGACTGAACTTTTTTAATATCATCTTCAGAATCATTTTTAGGGGTTTCAAGTATCATGTTATCAGAATAGGAAGTGGCATCATCTATTTAATCTTTTTCATTAATAAAAGGGTCAATTTTATCAAACTTTACATCAACAAATTCATAAAAAATCCTTGAATTTTTATTAAACACTCTATATGGTTTAGAGGTTGCAGAATATCCCAAAAGTATTCCTTCATCAGCCTTTAGATTGAGCTTACCAAAATTTCCCTTAGTATTCAAGATTTATACCTTGCATCTGAAAACTATAAAATACTTTACTTTATTTTTTTTGTTATTCCAATATTCATAAAGTGTCTTTTTTAAAATAGGCTAAATTGTAACTCTTTTCATGATATAGAAGTTTTTGCTTGAAACATCTATCAAAAAATAGGTACAAAGACTATATTCATTCATAATTGTCCTACCCATTTCTTGAATAGTTATGTTTCTTCTTTCAACAATTCAGTTTTTTTGATGTGTTCATGGTGTAGAGAATGAGTTTTGAATGCCAAAATTTGAGAAAAAATAATTGAATTCTTGATTCTCAAATTCTCCACCATGATCACTTTTGAATGAAATTATTTTAAAACCTTTTTCTTTTTGAAAAATTTAAAAAAAACATTCAAAAATAGAAAAAACTTCACTTTTGAGTTTTAAAAAATAAACCCATGTAAATCTAGAATAATCATCAATGAAAAAATAAACATATAATTTACCATCCAAACATGATAATATTGATGTTATAAACAAATCCATATGAATAAGTTTTAAAGGTTTAGATCTAGCGATTCTATTAATAGATTTGAATACAGGTTTTTTATGCTCACAAAGTTGGCATGCATCCCAGAATCTGTCATTGTCAAACATGAGAATATGAAAATTAGAAACTAGATATTTCTTAGATTATCTTTGTAAATAACAAATATTAAAATTTCTTGGCCTTCTATTCCAAATCCAAGATTCATTTTTCTTATTAGTTAAATAATTCTATTTCTGGTTACATACAGAATTTAAATTGAAAGTATAAACATTTTTAGTTCTAGGTGCCCTAAAAATAAGAATTATATCTTTAAATACTGAGCAAGAAGTTTTAAAAAAATCAACATAAAAACCATCTTCACAATGTTGTGAAATACTAACCAGATTTTGTTTTAACCCATGTTCATATAGTAATTTTTTAATAGATATGATCTTCAGATCTCCAAAAGTTGCAACTCCAATTATTTTTCCTTTAACATTATCACCAAAAGTGACAAGACATACATTTATTTAGGATAGTGTTTGAAATTTTGATGGATCCACACTCATATGTATGTAACAAACACTTTCCATGTATCATATAACATTTGAGTTCTTATTCTATGTTATCTACAATAGTATTTAAAAAATAGATTTTGGTACCCACACATTCATGGGTCCAGTAGTGTTAGCTAGTAGAGATCTGGGAATCCATAATTTCTTTTTTTCATTAATTAATATTATTTTCTTCATACAATATTTTTCAAACAAAATACCTTTTAATGCCACTAATTTGAGTTTTTCTCAAATAACAGTTATTTTTTATATGCCCTTTTATTCCACAAAAATAAGAAGTTTCATTTTTTGAGTTAGGGACAAAATAATTCTGGTACAGATTAGCTTTCTCACCATGACATCCAATACCAAATCATTCTATTTTAATAACATTCTTTCAAAGGATTTTAGTTAATATTTTTTCTCTATTAGTAAAGACAAAAGAAACAATTTATTTGATTATATTTCATCATATAAATCATTGATCTTCTTTTCATGATCAACATAGTTTGATGTACATAAGATAAAATTTTTTATTAATTCTTGATGTTGCTTCAGAAAGGCATTTCTCTCACCTAAAACAACACTGTGAATATTCTTTAACAATATAGGTTTCTCTAAAAGAGAAATCATATTTTTCTTCTAACATAGAAAAACAGGCATCAAATTTTTCTGTTGAGGAACTAATTATATCAGAATCAGAAGGGTAGAAAGTTTGTGCCATTTCTTCTACTTCCGTGGACATAAAACACATATTATATTTTATTTTTTATTTTTTTTATCTGAATCAGATTTGGAAGGACTGATCGACACATTAAATACCCTCAATTTAGGTTTCATTTCTCTTTTTCCTTTACGCTTATAATCAACATTTTTGAAATATATTTTTTATATTATTTTCCTTTCAAATATTAGTTAAGGACCATCAGGTCTTATATGAACCTATTTTTTTGCATTCATAACATCTGACTTCTTTTTATTCTTTATCATTTTTCCTGAAGGAATTCATGAAACCTATTTTCTTCTTGTAAAACTTTTTTAACATTCTGGATAGATTAGCCATTTCCATTTTAGAATATCTGGAATATGAATTTTCATCCTTTTAGACATATTAATTTGTGTTTTTTTGTTCTTTGAGATGTTACATTTAGAGAAGTATTTTATTTCATCACTATGATATTTTGATATTCACCATTATCTTGAATTTCACCTTAAAACATCATCAGTTTCCCAATTAATTTTTTCAATGTCAAATATTTATAAGGTGATGATTTCCTTATAGTAGAATATATTCCATTCCATTTTGAAGGCAATACTCTCATTAGATTCAATTCTTGATAATATTGTTTGATGGGTTCTTCTAAGGATGTAATATTTTTGATAATTTATGTAATCTTTACATTCATATGTGTAATGATTTCACAATAAAACATTATGAATGTGTCGAATTTCAACTTAGCTATAAAATACCTCATTTGTGTTACATTATATATTCCCCTATAAGAAAATACAATATTTTTACACATTATATATTCAGATAGAAATTGTTATAAATGATTGAATTCACTTGGTTTGATACCAATATAATAGCATTCATAACTATTGAATTCATATCATATTCTGCTTCAGTTATAGCATCCCAAGTTTCTAGTTTCTCAGGAATTTTATATGGGGTAATAATCATTGAGTAAACACTGAATCCAATATTTTTTAGATAGATAATCATCTATTATTTCCAACATCCATAATTTTTACCATAGAAATATGTATCACAAAACATTTACATTACATCTCTAGGATCATCCATTTCCATATTTTTATAGACATTATACTTTTCAACTTGCTATTTCTTTTTCAAAAGCTCTCATCTGATACCAATTTTTAGGTTAGAATGTACAATGTAGCACACAATAAAGGTTCAAATGTGTCTTCTCGATATCATCCAGAATTATCACATTAGACACCCACTGTATTTTATATGCATTAGTAGTTTTTTCTTCTATTATGAAAATATAATGTAGATAAATATAACTGATGAACAGAAGATTTTATAGTGGTTCGGGTCTCAATGATCCCCTTGTTTACTACACAACATGCACTCTCTGCGAGTTTGGTGAATTTAACTTGTGTGGTCCTCTTATCACAAGATGAAATTTTCATTGATTTAGTGCAGGAAGTTGACACCTTCACAAGACTAATTACAAAAGTCTTCTGGGTCAATAACAGAGAACCAGTTATCCACATCTTAGATAAAGAAGCTAATACTCCACCATAACTGAGTGCGAGCAGTTGAAACTCCAATAAATCAAAAGAGATTGATTTAAAAGTTCTAGCTTGATCTTCATAGTTTTAGCAGAATGAAACTGATAGGTGGTGGATCTTCTTCTTCAGAAAATAATATCTTTAAGATTTAAGTAGTGTAAAACAATATTTGTTGCACAATGTTCTTCAAATATGAATAGAAACTAATAGCAATAGTGATATTACCATAGAACGATGTTCATCATGTTTGAATTCAAAGTGAAGTCCTATTTCTGGGACTTTAGTTCTTTCCATTACTATAAAATATTTTCAAAAAACCATTTTTATATCACATAGAGAGATTTTTTTGAGATATTGCAATGAAAGATATAGAACAGATGATAGCTTTCTTCGATAATCCAGATCTGAAATAATATCATGGTTGAACGTGAGAATTCATATTTCAATTGACTAGGTGATTTGTAACATTCCTTATAAGTAGTAATTGTAACACCCCAACCCTAATTACCTAGATTCGTTGCATTATTACATAACATTGGCATGATCACAAGAAATCATGTCCTGAAAAACCGATTAGTTTAATAGCCTTGGAAGTATTAGATACATATATAAGTTTTACATTAAATTATGAAATGAAAAAAAACATTATTTCCCCTTTTAACACACTCATATCTCATATCCTATTCCTACAGGTCAATCATAATATACTTCTTCACATCTAGGTAAAAAATAATACCAAAGAAAGGGGTGAGCTCAGATGCTCAGTAAGGATAACAATATAGCGGAAACTATCATAAATAAGCATAAACATTTAAGGAAATGTATAAGACTAAAACACAAGCCTTTTAAAATTAAAATTTAACATAATATAGAATAGATAAATCAAATAATTTCATTTACTTATTTACATGGATATTCGACTAGTCAAATAATCACATGTAATATCAATATCTAATTTCATAATAATGGAATGCATAATGAAATACATCATAACCACATAGTCAAGGCCTCATGAAAAGACTAAAAATAAAACATTTTCAAGGCCTTGTTCCTAGACACTAATTTGTCTCATGAGACCTACTCATTCATCGAGAGGCTATAGCGGTCCCCACCCATCACTTACTAAGTCCAATGCATTCCTCATATGAAAAGGATGAAACATAACAAAAACATTTATATTTAAACTAGCATACTAAATTTCAATACATTAACTATAAACCATGAATAGTATAAAAATAGAACACCCATAGTCAACCATATCAAAAAACCTTCAATAAAATATGGAATATTGTATCATAATAAATCAACTTCCGATAAGCGTAAAATCCAACCAAGTATGTTGACATAGATGAAATCAAAAACTATTTTAGAGAAATATCTCTTTCTATTTTGAAATCATTTAAAAGTCATGTAATTATAAAAGAAAACATTTATTTTAAAAATATTCTTATAAGATTGTAAGCAAATATATGAAGGTGTTATATTGGTATAAAATAGACGCACCTGTTGTATAAGTTAAAAAACATTCTTTCCTTAATTTTTCGAAAATGTTATATAAGTAAATTGTTTAGAAAACAACAGAAAGATTACATTCAAAACAATTTATAAAAATTAAAACAAGGGTATAAATGAATTTATCCTATAGTCTATAAAATAGTAAAAAAAATTGGAATAATTTTCTAAAAAACATGGATGTGGATGATAAAGAAGTCCTAGTAGATACTTACATATTAACAACCTCATATAATAAAGAGATTGTAAAACTAACCCTTACCTTGTACTTTTCCTTAGTCGAGGGAAAGTTAAAATCTTGTATAATTGTTAAATAATTGTTATTAAATTAAAAAAGAACCACATACATAGATATGATATCATATAAGATCCTCTAAAATTGCCTTGTTAACAATATTTTAGTAGTATCTTTGTTTCGGGTGTTAACTGATTCATTTTCCATTATATGATTTGTTATGTATGTCATGTTTTTTATAGATAGGATCTATTTTATTCATATCCAGAATGATATTAAGTTCTGAATAATTATTTTATATTTAATCATCAAATGAAATTTATTCTTGAATAGTTATGATGGGGAATGAAATCTGATCGCGTTGTGGAGACGGTAATTCGTACGTACGCACGAGTGATAATATAATTCTATTGATTGTGAAATAGTATCTAATTTCGATGGTATGTTATATTTATAGAATAATTAACATGTTATATTTATTATTTACATCAATTATACTCATTATTATACCCATCTAAATAATTAAGTGTTGAATAACATACTACACCACGATGTAGAGATAGTAAGCCATACGTATACATGTATGGTGACTTTGTAATTCATAGGATGGATAGCATAATGAATATGGTTGTACCATATTTATAATAAAATCTAATTATGTATAAGTTACTGGAGTTGTTATATTGGTATGTAATCAAAAAAATAAATAGGAATAGGAAGAATAAAAGAACTATGGAAGAAGTGATGAAATAATTACCTCTTCTTCAGGTTCATCCATTTGATTTGAACAAAAAGGGATCCTTAAGATGGATTTATGATCAAAATGAGGCCACTATGTTGAAGTTAGGGTAGTTGGGAGGATATTTGAGTAGGGTTTGATTTGGAGGTGTGATTTTGAGAGAAGGGAAGTACACTTTTATAAGAGAGGTGAGGGGCAATTTAAGAAAAGCTTGAAATATTAATTTATTCTAAAATTATTTTTGGTTTATAATAGATACAAATAAATTTATTTAGAGGATAATGTGGTAATGGGTTCAAATCCTCTCAACCCATAGGTTTTATAAAAGTTTAGGTCACCAATTTAACCTTATATTTTAGATTTAACTCTTGGTTAAATAGTTTAACATTTACCATGTCTCCATGAATTTTTATATTATATGGTTAATAAACTTTCTATAAAATTACAAGAGAACATCAAGTGGTTAATTAATGACATATATATCATTATATAAGTAATTTTTCCGGATATTAGATTTTTGTGAATGTTATATCATTTAATAAAAGAGTATTTGTTTTGAAAACTCATTTATGTAAATTTTTACACTATTTAATATTTGGTTTTTGTGAAAGTCATAAAAACTTGATTATGTCAAAAAAAAAATTAATTAACCATAATACTTCATAATAACCAATCAAATTTTTGGAAGGCATCAAAACATTAAAATTATTTTTATTTTAATATTTATAATATAATTTATTTGATTCGATCATTAATAAGGAAAATACTACTTCATTATTGTGTCATAAATAAATATATTTATTTTATCTACATAAATTATAAATAAAATATCATGATGTATGAAATATATTTTTCTTTCTAATTACTATTTATAGTGGAAGAGTTAAATTATATTACCTCATATAAAAATCGTTTTACTAAAAGATACAAGTTTAGGTAACATTTTCCTTATCTTTAACTTATTTTTTTAAAGTGTCATTTTCACTTACAAGTTGCTCCATGGGGTCCCCAAATATAACCATGGATTCCAATGGTTGAAAATGTATCATCCAATAGGTTTAAGACACATTTTATAGTAACATAATAATATTATAATATTTTTTTTATACTTATTTACCAGATTTACCTTTTAATTGTGGTTAATAAAATATTTATTAATGTTACTATTCGTAATATATAAAAATAAAAATTACCTATTTACACAATTTAAATATCCTAATTCCAAATATGGAATCCATTTTCCCAAATTAAAAACACATAAGTTTTAGAAATTAATTTAAAATTAATTCCCATTATCAAAACAAAAAACTGGGTTTTTAAGAAGTAAAAACTATCAAAAGATTGAAATGTATTTATGTACAATTTAATTGTGAAATTACAACCAATGACCTAAATTATATTAAATTATAAAAAAATAATCTAATTATACTATAAAACAAATCATATGTATAATTTAATAGAATAAATTATTTTTATTAAAAAATTTGTTTTTAATTAAAATTTAGTATTTTTCATTATTCATCAAAACATGAAAGTTATCAGAAAAGTTACAAAATTTAACCTAAGATGATTTTGATATTATGAACCCAAAAATGAATTCAATTATCAAAAATGAATTTTATAAATTTTCAAAAAGTGGGTGTTACTATTCATAACTGCTTTTTAAATGACAAGTTTGATTGGTCGTGATCTACTGGAACATGAAGTTGTGTACAATGAAAGTTGTTGTATTATTCAAAGATATGTGTACCATAGAAGCTTGGGTATTACATTCTTCCCTTATTCAAATAATTTCATCCCCGAAATTTCTAGACTATGACTACATAAAATGATTTGGGTGGTTCTTCATCATAAGTTCCTCAGGTTCCCATGTTTACTCTTCCATTTTATGGTTTCTCTAAAGAAGTTTTACCAGGTGAGTTGTCTGGTTTATCAACACTTGTTCTCTGGTATCAATAATCTTGATAGGCTCTTCACAATAATACATATCGGGTTCCAGTTCTAATTCTTCATAGGTGAGTACATGTGTTGGGTTAGGCATGTATTTTCTCAACAGTGATATGTGGAACACATCATGAACTTTGGAAAGACTTGGTGGCATTACCAAACTGTAAGTTACAACTCCAATTTGTTCTAGAATTTTGAAAGTTCTGATGTACCTGGGTCTCAATTTACCCTTCTTACTGAATCATATAACACCATTCCATTGGGATACCTTCAAGAAGATATGATCTCTGACTTGAAATTCCAAATCCTTCTTTTGGTTATTGACATAGCTCTTTTTACTACTTTGAGCTAATTTGATGTGGGTTTAGATAATCTTCACAATTTCTATTATTTCCTCAATATGTTCTGAGCCTAGAAGTTTTCTTCCACCAACATCATCCCAACAAGTTGGTGTGTGACATGTCTTTCCATATAACGCTTCATATAGTTTCATTTGAATACATGAATGGAAGCTATTGTTATAGAAAAATTTTACCAAAGGTAAATGCTGATCCCACATACCTTAATAGTCAAGTGAGAAAGATCTCAACATGCCTTCTAAGGTTTTAATAGTCTGTTCTGATTATCCATCAGTTTGAGGGTGGTAGGCAGTGCTCAAATGAAGTTCAGTATATGAGGATTTCTAAAGACTTGTCTAGCATCTTGATGTAAAATAGGGATCACGATAAGAAACAGTTCATATGGGTACACCAGGAAGCATTACAACATCATTAATATATATTCTTGATAAACGTTCAAGTGGAAAATCTAATCTTATAGCAAGAAAATGTGATGACTTGGTAAAAAAATCAATTGTAACCCATTTTTCATCATTCCTTTGAGGAGCATTTGGTAAACCCATGAAAAAGTATATTGTAAAATCATACCATTTCCACTCTAGTATGGGAAGAGGTTTCATGAATCTTCTTGGATGTTTTCTTCTAGATTTCACCTCTAGACAAACCATACATCTTGACACATGATCAGAAATCTCCCTCTTTATGTTGTAACACCAAAAATGTTCCTTTAAATATATATAAATCTTAGTGCTACCCGGCTGTATAGAGAAATTGGAGCTAGGAGAATCATACAACAATTACCTTTTTAGATCAGGTATGTCGGGAACATAAATCCTTTTCACAAATTTCAAAATTCCATCTTCATATATGAAGTCAATCAATATCCCATCATTCACAACTTAATTTTTTTTTTTGAAAATCATCATAATCAATCTGGGAACTTCTTATACGTTCTAGTAAAGATGGTTTGAAAACCATTTGAAAAGGTATCAATGTTTCACATTCCATGATTATTCACACATCCATATTTACTTGATCCATGAACATAAGATCCCTTTCAACTCTCATATTGTTCAGAACTCCATAACCCTTTCTGCTCAAATCATATTCCCCCTTATTTTCTTTCCTCATGTGGTATCTTATAGTGCAATCATAATCCTTGAGTAGTTCAAGCCAACTTTTTTGCCTCATGTTGATTTCTTTATGTGATAAAATATACATCAATCACTTTTGATCAATATATATCTCCAATCTTCCACCATAGAGATAGTGTCTCCATATCTTTATGGGAAAGATTATAGATTCTTATTCAAGATCACGAGTAGGATAGTTTAGTTTATGAAGTTTTAGCTTCCATGATGCATAGGAAATAACTCTATCATTCTGTATAAGGACACAACCAAGTCCTTTCTTTGAAGCATCACTATAAATAACAAACCCATCATTACCCGATGGTAGAGTCAAGATAGAATCACTGACTAATATTCTCTTTAGTTCTTCCAAACATTCTTCACACTCTTTTGTCCAAAAAAATTTAACTCCTTTACATGTGATCTTGGTTAATGGGTTATCCAATCGAGAAAAATTATGGATGAAATGCCGATAATAACCTGCTAAACCAATAAAACTTTGTACCTCAGTTATACTCGTCGGTTCTGGCCATTCTTGGATTTCCCTTATATTTTAAGGATCAACATAGATTCCATCCTTAGAGACAATATGTCAAAGAAAATAAATTTCCTGAAACAAGAATTCAAACTTTCTAAACTTACCATATAATTCATTTCTTCTAAGGGTTTTTAGAATAGTGCACAAGTGATTTCTATAATCTTTATAGCCTTTAAAGTATACCAAGATATCATCAATAAATACCACTACAAATTCATCAATATATTATTTGAAAACTCTATTCATTAGATCAATGAAAATAGAGGGTGAATTAGTCAGTCCAAAACGCATTACTGTAAAGTCATAATACTCATACCTAGTACGAAATATTGTCTTTGGAATGTCATCCTTTTTCACATACAACTGATGGTATCCAGATCGATGTTCAATCATTGAAAAATATCGAGCTCCATGAAGTTGATCAAATAAATCATCAATGCTAGGTAGGGGATAATTTTTCTTTATTGTTATAGAATTGATCTCCATATAGTCAATACACAACATCCTATATCCATATTTATTCTTGAAAAAAAGAATAGGGGTTCCCCATAGAGAAACACTAGGGAGAATAAATCCCTTATTACTCAATTTTTCTATTTTTTCCTTTAGTTCCACTAATTACACAGTGGCCATTCAATAAGGGGTCTTAGATATGGGACTTCAACTAGGAATTATGTAAATAGAAAATTCAATATCCCGTTCTGGAGGATGCGCATGTAAATCCTATGGAAACACATCAAAATATTCTTGAACAATAGGTAATCATCTATTTCAACATTCATTTCCTCACCCATATTTATTTCACTCTCTTCCTCCCTAAAAATTGAATTTAGTAGAGCTACAGGGGTGGATCTAGATGAGAATAAGATAGTGACAATTCTGCTCTAATGATAAGGTATTCCTTATCATCATTAAAAATTGTAACCTACTTCTTCTTACAATAAATTTTCACATCATGCTTCGAAAGCCAATCCATACTAAGGATTATATCAAATAAAATCCTGGTTATGGAAATAAGATTGGTAGATAAAAAAAATTATATTAACTAATGGTAACTAATTGAAAAAACTTTTTTTTAATGATACTTCCCTTAATAGTTTTTACTGAAAACACCCTTATTAAGTCAAATTGGAAGTGTCTAATCTTCTTGGAAAACTGGGAAGATATAAAATAATTCAATGATCTGGAATCAAATAAATTGTTGCCTAGTTTTGATGAAATTATTAAAGTACTTGCCGCCACGTCATTCGGAGCATCAACCTCATCAGTAGTGATCGCATAAGCATGGCCTTGCTACCTTTACTTTTTTGAGGTAATATTCCCTGATGCTTAGGAAATTCATTTGCATAATTCCCTATTTCTCTATAATTGTAGCATTCAACATTGACAACCTCTTTCTTTCCCTTACAATCAAGAGCTTGGTGGAATTTTTTTCACACTTGTAACAAACTTCTATCCCCTAAAAGAAAGTACATGAGTGTTTTTTCCCACATTTACTGTAGGGTGGTAAGTAAAATTTTCCCTTATTCCCCTTATTTCCTTTTTCAGAGTGTTCAGTAGATATCTTCCTCTCTTACTTCAATTTAAAGTTGTAAGACTTAGAGAATTTCTTTTCTATCTTGATAGCACATAAAACTATATCTTTATATGATGAAAAGTATTGCGAGACTAATACTTGATGGATAAATGGCTTTAACCCATTAAATAATTGATCTATATTACTTCTTGGTTTAAAAATATAATCTACAGCATGTCCTGATAACCTTATAAAGTTATCCTCATACTTTTCGACATTCTCATCCTCTTTTTTCCTCAGACTTAGAAATTTTATTTCCATATCTTCTCAATTCTCATGAGGAAAGTATTTTTCAATAAAAAGTTATTTAAACTCCCTCCATTATATAATTGATACATATTCATCCTTCTTCGTGTTTTGAATTAATAAACACCATTGATCTACATCTCTTGGGAGGGGATAAACTGCCATGACAACTTTTTCCCTTTCGCTACTCCCCAAAGCATGAAATATTTTCTCAAAGGAACTTATCCATTTGCTAGGCTACAAATGGATTTCTAGTCCCATTTACTGGTAGTGGTAGTTTCCTCATTAAGAGTTCTAACATTTATCCTCCGCATTGTGGATCAGGGTGCTCAATACGGATAAAGTTATTCTTCACAACCTGAATGACTTGTCCCAGTATGGTTATCATTTGTTCAGCACTGGTTGCATCACCTATTGCACTATAATCATCCTGAGTAGGAGAGAAATCCATACATGGATTACATGCATTGATACAGTTTTCATTCCTTCCACTAGGCGCCATTTCTAAACAGTGACATACACTATATTAGTTTATGAATCACAATACATAATTCCAAACTAGTAAAATACCTAACATAAATTAAACAGTTTATGCATATAATCCATAATCATAAAAAATGTTTTATTTGGGAAAATATTTACTCATAAATCATTCTTAATGGTTTGTAATGAAAATAAGAAATATTCTAAGCATATCCGCCGGGATTGTCATAACAAAGAGTGCAGCAAGACTCGTTGTCGTGCCGCAGTTCCCATTTGAGTCTAGCTCAAAGAGGTGTTTTCGGGTTTTAACCCTAGATACATCTGTGAAAGAGATGTGTTTACCTGCTGATATCCAGATATAGATGTTTTGCTTGTAAAAATCAAAAAATCCCTATATTATAAAAATTATAGAAAGTTGTTCGACACTAATCCTCAAAGTTTATCTTATGGTAATGTTCTCTAATCAGAGTTTTTATAAATCTAGTTTCCAAGGTTTGTATTAATCTTACTCTGATACCAATTGTAACACCCCGACCCCAGTTACCCAGAGTTAGTGCATTATTACATAACATTGTCATGAACACAAGAGATCATTTCCCAAAATACAGATTAGTTATTAACCTTGGAACTACTGGATATATACATAAGTTTTACATTAAATTATGAAATGGAAAAAACAACAGCATTCTGTCCCATTTGAAAACACTCATATCCCATATCCTATTTCTAAAGGTCAATAATAATTTACTTCTTCACATACAGGGAAAAAATAAAACATATGAAAGGGGTGAGCTCCGATGCTCAGAAGGATAAAAATATAGCAGAAACTATCATAAATAAGAATAAACATTAAAGGAAATGTATAAGACAAAAACAATATCCTTTTAAAATTAAACTTCAGAATAATATGTAAAATATAAATAAAATCATACCATTTACTTATTTACATGGATATTCTATGAGTTGAATAATCACATGTAATATCAATAGCTAATTTCATAATGATAGAATGCATAATGTCAAACATCATAACCACGTAGTCAAGTCCTGGTACCAAGACTACAAATAAAACATTTTCAAGGCCTTATTACAATACACTAATTTGTCTCATGAGTCCTTCCGATGCATTCACGGGCTATAGCGGGCCCCACCCATCACTTACAAAGTCCAATGCATTCCTCATATAAAAAGGTTAAAACATAACATAAACATTCGTATTAAAACTAGAGTATGAATTGTTAATACTTTAACCATAAAACATGAATGGTATAAAAATAGCACATCCATAGTCAAACATATAACAAAAACTTCAATACAATATGGATGATTTTATCATAATTAATCAACTTCAAACAAGCATAAAATCCAACAAATGATGTTGATATAGATGAAATCAAAACTAATTGAGAGAAATATCTATTTCTACTTTGAAATCATTTAAAAGTCATGTAATTATAGAAGAAAACATTTATTTTGAAAAAAAATTTATAATCTTGTATGGGAAGCTTTGAAGGTGTTATAATGGTAGAAAATAGCCACTCCCACTGTATAAGTTAAAAAAATTCTTTCTTTAACTTTTCGAAAAGGTTATAAAGTACCTTATTTGGAAAATGATGGAAAGATTCCTTTTAAAAACATTTATAAAAAGTAAAAAAAGGTTAAAAATGAATTTATCCCATAGTCTAGGAAATAGTAAATATGTTTTGGAATACCTTTTTAAGAAACACTAATGTGGATGATAAAGAGGTCTCAGTAGATACTAACGTATTAACAACCTCATATAATAAAGAGATTGTAAAATTTACAATTACCTTATACTTTTCCTTAGTCAAGGGTACATTAACATCCTGTTGAATTGTTAAATAATTTTTATTAAATTATACAAGAATGAAATACATAAATATTATATCATATAAGATCCTCTAATATTTCTTTGTTAATAATATTTTAGTAGTATCATTGTTTCGTGTGTTAACTGGTTTGTTTTCCTTTATATGTTTTGTTATGTAAGTCATGTTTATTATCGATACAAAGTAATTGATTCATATCAAGAATGATATTAAGTTCTTAAACATTATTTCTTTTAATCATCAAATGAACATTATTCTTGAATAGATACGATGCGGAATGAAATATCATCGCGTTGTGGAGATGGTAAGTCATACGTACATACGAGTGATAATATCAGTCTATTGATGGTGAAATCGTTAGTAATTTGGATGGTATATTATATTTAAAGATCAATAACATGTTATATTTATTATTTATATCAATTGTACTCATTAGTATATCCATCCAAATAATTAAGTGTTGAATAACAAACTACACCACGACGTGGAGACTGTAAGCCGTACTTACGCATGTATGGTGACCATTTCATTCATAGGATGGATAGAATAATGAATATGGTTGTACCATATTTATAATAAAATCTCAGTATGTATAAGGAACTGTAGTTATTATTTTGGTATGGAAACAACAAAGAAAATGTAATTTGAAGAACAAAAGAAATTTGATAGAGGTGATGAAATAATTACCTCTTTTTTGGGTTCTTCTTGTTGATTTGAAAAAACAAGCTCCATAAGTTGGAATTATGATCCAAGTATTGCCTCTAGGTTTAATTTATGGTAGTTTTGAAGAGGTTTAATCAGGTTTTGGCTGAGACAGAAGGATTTGAAGATGTGAATTTGAGAGAAGGGGAAGTACCCATTTATAAGAGAGGTGAGGGGCACTTTAGGAAAATCTTGAAAGATTAATTTATTATAAAATATTTTTCCTTTTATAATATCTAAAAATGGATTTATTTAAAGGATAATGTTATGATGTATTTAAATCCTCTCAATAAATAGGTTTTAGACTATTTTAGGTCACCATATTAACCTTATCTTCTAGATTTTACTCTTGGATAAATAGTTTAACATTTACCATGTATCCTTGTATTTTTATATTATCTGGTTAATAAAAAAACTATAAAATTCCTAGAGAACATAAATTGGTTCATTAATTACATATATATAATTATACAAGTCCTTTTTCTGAATCTTTAATTTTTAGGAATATTAAATCATTTAATAAAATAGTATTTGTTTTAAAATCTCATTTACGTAAATTTTGACACTATTTAATATTTGGTTTTTGTGAAAGTCATAACAACTTGATTACTTCGAAACAAATACATTGAATAAAAACTAACATTTTATATTCATCTATAAAATTCATGGATTTCATCAAAACTTTCAAATTATATTTATTTTAATATTTATAATATCATATATTTGATTCTTTAATTAATAAAGAAAATATTGCATCATTATTGTGTCCTAAATAAATATATTTATTTTATCTATAAAAATTACAAATAAAATATCATGATGTAGGAAAAAAGTTATATTTTTAATTAATATTTATAGTCTAATATATCAATTATATAACCTCATATAAAAATTTTCTTACTAAAAGATATATGTTTATGTTACATTTTCTTTATCATTAATTAATTTTTATAAAGTGTCATTTTCACTTACAAGTTGCTCTATGGAGTTCTAAAATCAACTCATGGATGACCAAGGTCGTACATGTATCATTCAATGGGGTTAAGATATTTTTTAGGGTAATTTAATATTTTTATAATATTATTTATTACCCATATTTACCGGAATTACCCTTTAACCATGGTAAATAAAATATTTATTGAAGTTACTATTCATAATGTCTAAAAATAAAAGATACATATTTACACAGTTTGGATCTTATTATTCTATATATGGAATCTATTTTTCCAAATTCAAAATACATAAGTTGCAAAAAATTATTTAAAATTAATTCACATTGTCAAAACCAAAAAGTGGGTTTTTAAGAAGTAAAAAATATCAAAAGATTGGCATGTGTTTATGTAAAATTTAAGAGTGAAATTACATCCAATTAAATAAATTGTGTTAAATTATTGAAATATAATCTAATGATACTTTAAAACCACTCAAATGTATAATTTATCACTCTAATGTTTTTTGATTAAAAAGTTGTTTTTAAATAAAATTTACTATTTTCCACTATTCATCAAAATATGAAAGTTATCAGAAAAGTGAAAAAATATTAACCCTAATCTAATTTTGATATTATGAATCCCAAAATGAATTCCATTCTGAAAAATAAAATTTATAAAATTTCAAAAAGTGGGTATTACTATTAATAACTACTTTTTAAACGGCTAGTTTTATTGGTCGTGGTGTTCTAGAACTCGAAATTGAGGACAATGTAAGCTATTGTATTATTCAAGGAGAAACGTACCATAGAAGCTTGGGGTATTACATGAATGATATTTTTTTCCAATCAAAATAATTTTGAAACAATCAAAACGATCCCTGAATCAGTCTTTAAATCTTACTCGAACGTTGTAGTAATCGCATATTGAAAATGTGGCTTGCAGTACTTCCCCATTGAGAACAAAATGTAGGGTTGAACTGTGTATCATAGGGTTTCTTATAACATTTAATTCCTTATAAATATGTTCATATTTACATAATTTAGGGAACAAAGTAGAATTGGGATGATGATTCATATATTTATCCTTATCAACAGAAAATCCTAATGTAGCATTGATGAACCAAACGTTCAACTTTTCTGAATATAGGGTATGAACAGTGAATCCAAACTCCAATGTTGGATTGTTGATCCATATTCATTCCAATTTCCACCCATAGGGAGATTGTTCCAAATGAAAACTATTTAGCGTATCGTACGGTTGATACTATACGCAAACATTATCACTTCATGCATAATGTTGGGATGGAAATAGTTTTTCCATAATCATTCAGTAACCCTAAAAACATTAAAACAAATTATAAATTCTTTTAAATATCAGTTAGAAAAACCAAATTATAAAAAACACAAGTATTTATATGCATAAAAATCACAATAAATCATAGAGTATTGTTGATACAATACTTCCCCAACAAAAAAAACAATGAATAATGGTGTTTTCTTGAGAGGATCCCATCATAGAGAAATTGAATTTCACTTTTACGAAATACTGGATGAAATTATTAAACTGTGATATCTGGGACATAATTACATAATGATGTTTAAAAGCAAGTGGTTGGATACTAAGAGAGTCAATCATTTTCATCTGAGCCAATAATCATTGATATTAAATATAAAATATTCCATACAGTAAATAAACCATTTTTATTGGCTCATCGGGCAGATAAAATTTATTATGAGAATTATTGTGCTACTTCAAGAGAGTTGGGAGATTGGTGTAGCATAATAAAAATGAATTCTTGGTAAAATTAGTTTATTCAAAGTGAATGTGGTTCCTCTGAAGTGAAAGAATTTTAAATTTTTCAAGAGACTACTCTAAATCCATATTTTTCATGAAGATATAAGAATATAGTTGATGACACCCCATAGTTAAGGGTCGATGCTGATGATGATGTTAATAATGTAATAAATGAGTTTCAAATGACAATAACTCTTGAAACTAAAACTCAGATGGAAATTAATGATGTTGAGAGGGAATATGAAGATATTAACACTCATAGATATGAAAATGAGGATGAAGATAAATATTGAAACTATTGAATGTTAGTTATAATCAAATATAATATTTATCTCTATATAATAGTTATTTTCCACAATTTTGTAACAATGGAAATTTTATGTTTTAAATAGTCTCGAATCTATTTCGTGAGTTCTAGGGGGTGGTCTATGTGATGATGAGCAAGATGTTTGATAATCTTACCATAAGACTACAGGTGATTTATAGATTACTCTGAGGGGGTGTGGCCTTGTGTGATCTATGATTCATGAACCTATCATATAGAGAAGTCTGTATATTGGCTTCGATCCATGAATTCATAGGTTTTTTTATTTGGTATTTTAGTTATTTTTTATTAATTATCATTAATTTATTTATATAAAAATTTTATTATTATTTCTACAATTTTTAATGTATTTCACATATAGTTGTAGGATAGGGGATCTCTATTTTGCATAATTATTTTTCTATAGAATGGGTCACGTGGGATGAGATTCTCATTGATGTTCTACACCACATGTTTGATCATTAGCTGGTATAGAAATAAATATTATTTATTTTTAAACATAATTATGTAATTACATGATATTATTAATTTTTTAGGGTTTATGGTATCCCATTGATGATAGAATGAGTAATTATATCAGAGAGGTATGAGAGGGGTTTATGCGTGATTATTGTCGTTAGTTTTTGCATAAATTGAGAAGGAATGAAATGATAAAAGTATGAGTGACAGAGTTTGATGATCATTGTCATGCCCACTATCCTGATGACATTTAATCTCAAGTTTGGGATTGATTATATTCACACTTTGTGGCCAGTCATTTTCAAAGGAGATCATTAGTAGGTCAAAAAATTAGGGGAGAAAAGAGGTGAGAAATCGAGCTAGTATTCATACATTTAGTATGCATAGGGAACATATGGTACATACTCTTTTAAAAAATATATATATAACTTTAAATTAAAACTGTTTATGTTAGATTAATATAGGCAATCGAATAGCCAGATATTATAGAGTGTGATGTATATAGGAGGATGTACATTGGTCTTATCAATAGGGAGATCATTGCTGATTTCCATCATAAGATTGTGGTCAGTGTAATTTCATTCTAGTTATTAAAATTAAATGCAAATAATATTTTAACTATATTAATTTTAAATTGAAACTGATGGAGGCATATGAGGTCATGACGTCTCAGATGTAGACTGAGATTAATTCTGAGACTGAGGATCGGACCTGTACCCACTGATATAATGAGGTAGCATGGATGCAGGAAAACCAATATGCCTTCGTGAAAGGAAAATTTGTTGGCAACAATTCTCTATTGAAACTTGGGAGTTATTATGGGACCGTTGTGATGTTGGCGTGTAGCTCGAGAGGAGCTCGTGGACAGTCATCATCATCTACTAGAAATTATCATGCATATATGTGAGCTCATGGTGATCTTATAGAGAGTATGTATATAAAGATGTAAGTTATCTGTCGACATCAGAAAAAGCATGAGGAGATTCATTGATGACAACAGTAGCAGCACTTGTAGATGATTGAGTACATGCATCCTTTGACTCATGGTTTAGGGACAGAGTTCCCTCCAATATCCATTTCAATTCCTCTAGCTATACCCAAAGACCCTCCAGTGATGTATTTACATTTAATGAAAAAAATTTGAATTTATTTTTTTGTAATATAATATAGTTACATTTTTATGTAGTGTGTTTTTTTATATTGATGAGAATATTGTGTTTTTTTATTAATTTTTATTAGTTTTATTTTATTTTTTATAATTTATTTAATTTTTTAAAATTTTACTTATTTTATTATTTACATATTATTTTAATATAACTATTATTTAATATTAATTTAATAATGATATTATTATTTTGCTATTATTATTAGTATTTTATAATTTTACGCCTATTCAGGTTTTTATGATTTAGTAATGTTTTATTATTTTATTGTTATTATAATTATTATTGTTTATTTTATTATTATTATTATTATTATTAATAGAATTATTATTATTTTATTAATAATATTAATAATATTATTATTGTATTTTAATTATTTTTAAAAATATTATTTTATTGTTATTATTATTATCATTTTATTAATATTATTTTTTTATTATTATTTCTATTTAATATTATTTTATTATTAGTAATATTATTTCTACTAAATATTATTAATATTTTTTTTCTTTTTTTAATGGTATTTGCCATGGGCATGTTGCAAGTAATTATTTGTGACGGACCCATCTGAAAAGTTTTTCTTAATAAAACACGTAGAATAATTATGATAGAAGAAATTCCCATCGCAAATAATATTTTTTGTAATGATGCATCACAGAAAATACTATTTGTGACATGATTTTCTATAACACCTCATTTGAAAGAGGTCCCCATCCCAAAAGGTAATTTTCGATGGGATACCGTCTCTAATAAACTGTCATATATAATTAAATTTTAATTTGTGTATGATAATATTTTTATGTAGCCAAAATCCTATAAATAGAGCTTCCAATATCTTAAGGGTCACATTAGAATTAATTAGAATATGATTAGATGTTACACATGGTTTGTCGGATTTTATGTAAAATTTCCATTGTATTAACAACATGTCTCGTGATTTCTTGGGGTATTCCACATGATTAATAATAATTTTTCTGATAATAAATTACTTTCCCAATAATTTTGGAAAGTGGATACAATTTGGTAGGATGTTTAGACAAATTACTCTCCCAAAATGAACCCTCCCTCGGGATTCTGGAAATGGGTTAATGGGTTTTGAACAAAATTTAGAAATATTGGTCCAACTAGGACATTACAAAATTTATCATGATAGGTGGTTTGGAGGGGAGGCCATAGGGCATTATCATACCATGCCACACCATCCAATTTCTCAAGGCAAGGCCCACGATTTTCTCAAATGAACCACATTTCTTCCCCTATACATGTTGCAACTGACCATTGACTAAAGAACACAAAAAATATACAATAAAAATTATAAAAAACTCAATATATGAAAAAAAATGATCAAAAGAAGCAGTTAGATGTATGTGGCTGATGGTAAAAAAATAATACATCCCCTAACCATAAATTATTTTTCCCACTAGAAAACCTACCCCAAAGGATTCATATTAAAGAGATGAAGAAATTGATCACTCATTAGTGCCTCACACTCGAACATTTCCTATAAATTAAATCAATTTTTTTGAGACACTCTTATCGTAAGAGTAGCTTTCCCATGATGAACCCTCATATCTGAATAAAAAATTTGATTTAGATTCTCAATATAAAAAAATAGAGTTGATGACTGATGGAAGACCTACCTCAAGACATCTAGCCATCAGATTCCCATTTGATTCTATGCTATAAGAAAACCAGAAAAAAAAAATCAGAAATTTTGTTTTCATATTTATCAAAAGATATATCATCTTACTGGAGGATATTAAATTCCATAAATATTTCAAAAACTATCATTTCTGTATTTAATTACAATGTTAAAATATATTTTAATTCATTCTTATAAAATCATTCATGCTTCTTCACTATAACCATAGAATCCATCCACCTTTCTTTATGTCCTTCTACATTGAATGTAGAAAACTCAATATTAAAGAAGCATAAATTTCACATAATTAAAATGTTTTCTCAATATTATCTAACTGATCCTATGGCTCTTTAGGATTATTTGATCTTTAGGTGCTAGTGGTTTTGGTGAATATTCTCTTACTCGTGATCTCAATTTTCATCCCTTAGTATTTTTATTATTAGAAACTGAATGAGATATGGGGTAGCAACATTTCCCAATACTTAGACCAAATACACCACTATCTCAAATATTTTTCAGTCAACTAATGGCTTTACTCACTCTGATACACCCAATATATCCTTCTATAGCATGTTAAAATTTCCTCATTAGGGAATGATATTTCAAAACATGTAACATCTTTAGATGTTCTAAAATATATTCTTTCAAATTAATTTATATTCTTTAATGCATTGTGTTACACCCTATACATAGTTTAGAATTTGTCACATGCAATACCATGTTTATCTTTCATTTCATGCAATATATATTTCATTTGACTATTAATGTTTCACACAACCCCAAGTCTTACTAAACTACAATGTACAATTAATACTATTTTTCTTGTTATCAACTAGATTATGGAAAGGAAGGAAGGAATGATAGACATTGACAAAATTATGAAATTACAGTTTACACATGTTTATAACATGATTTCATTGGTTAACAATTCCTTATAACATAAAATCAAAGGCCAATTGAACATAAAGGGGGTAATATCCCAAGAAATGATATAATGTTTATTTTTCAAATTTTTTAATTTTATTTAAATTGATATTTATTTTTTTTAAGATATATTCAATAGAGTATATGAATTAATACATGTGTTTATTTAAAATATTATGTTTCATGCATTATTGAGTTATACCGAACAATAATATACTTTTAATATTATTTTTTAATATGTTGGTTTTACCTCCTTTTAATGGAGAACCTGTTTAAAATATAAATTTTTTTTGTATATATAATTTAAAGAAATTAAATTAAATTTTGAAATCGGAATATCAAAATTTACTTTTGGTGATTTTTTGTTATCTGTTTGAGAACATTCATATATTGAGGAATAACGAGTGACACTGAGTTGTAATTAAAATCTACATTTCCAACTAAATAATTTATAACATAAAATTAAATTATTAATTAATTTTAAACTATTATTATATCAATAATATATCATTTATTCGAATTTATGTAATTATAATAATTTGTATAGTGATTTATGATATAAAATCATGTTAGACTTTTGAAATTTTCTCTTATAAAACTTGTTTTCTCCTCTATTATGTTGGATTGAATACAAATTAATATATGAAAAATATCCTATTTGAATTTTTAAACATAAATTTAATATTTTTAATCAATATAATATATAATTTATAATAATTTCATGTTATTGTTTTACCAAAAATTAGTAGTGAATGCAATTAAAATTAATTACAATGGTTAAGCTAAAAATGTGTTTACTTAGTGGTTAAATTTTAATCTTAATAGCCTAAATGAACTATAAAATTTTTAAAAACCCATTAGATGGAAATTAATCAACCATGTAACCACTTAAATCTAATTGAGATTATTATTAGAGGCACATGTTGTAATATAGGAATCTCAATATTTTTGTTTCTTTTTATATTTACAAGAATGTCACTCCTCGCCTATAATAAAATGGAAGTCACCCTTCCGATTTCATCACACATCTAAATTAATTTACCTATCTCAATGACTACCCATGTAATCTCCCAAAATTACTCCCCTAATCCTAGATCCCTTACTTTGAGAAGTGTTCCATCCAAGGTGATTTTTTTTCAGTTACCTGAAATAAGATGTAACATTCTTCAGTGTTCATTTATATTTTACTTCTTTATCCACCAATTAAATTATTCTTATTACATGATTATATAATAATAAAGATATCATAATTATAATAATATTTATTTTGTAATGGGTTATACTTAATCCTTTACACACTTCAATCAAACGGTTATGAAAATTACCATTCATTTGTACGATGTACTACAGCTAATTGTTGGGAATTATGATGGAAACAATGTTTTTATGTGATATGTATTTCCATTTTGTTTTAATAATAATTATTTGATTATTATATATCACATTCTATCATGCCATCCATTTTTAGTAAATAAGATAATATAATTTTAGGACATATGGAATACCACCTCCTCAAAGCAATGGGACAAGTTCAAAAATTACATGTAATGTATTGAAGATGAGTTTAATTAAAAATATCTGAAATAAATAAAAAATAAATGAAAATCATTTTATACTTACCATTTTGTAAATATAATATATCATATTCTTTATTACATTTTTACACACTAAAAAAGTTATAATGTCATTCGTGGACATGTGGACTGCCACCTCCTCGAAGCGATGTGATTAATTTTACATCACAATAATTAGATATATCAATATAAATTAGTAAATTATATTGTATATATTATATAATTATATTTATAAACATATAAATGTTACTGACCTCTTTCCATGATGATAATTCAAAAATTGGAACGTTACTCATGCACGCGTACAACATGTTGTCTCCATGATCATATCATTGGTACATTTTTCATAATCTTCATTCTTGATTGATTTTAAATGTATAATTAGTGTGTAAAAATGATAATTAATTCATTTTTTTATTGCTTATGTGTTTTAATTTTGACAACATTGACCATAGTTGACCTACAAAATTTTTTTTGACACAAAAACTGAATTTGGTCAAAAACACATGATGTAAACATAACAGTTTGAGTGGTTTTATACAACATTGTAATAGGGGAAATAAAATTAATTAATTTTTTTCAAAAGTTTATGGAGAAAAAATAATTTCAATAAAATTATTATTTAGGAATATAGAGACACAGATGACGAGTCAGAATCATGTTAAGGGATTTTGTCTCAATCTTCTTTCATTGAGGCATATTTGGATGTTATATAAATAGCTTAATTGATGATGTTTATATACAACCCCTATGGAAAATAATATTATGAATTTATTTATTTAAATTTTATTTAATGTTTTTAAAACTTTATTCTTTAATGGTTATAATTAGTTAAATTTTCATAGTGGTTTAAGATACCCTGAATCATTAAATATTTATGTTCAAATTTATTTCTCCATATAAATATTATTTATATTCGATTATATATTTATTTATATGGATATAAAATGATTATAAAGTAAGTTTCTTGTATATTTTTTGTTTCATTAATTTTTTATCAAAATTTATATTTTTACAAATTTTAAACATAGTATTTTGACAAAAAACAAATAAAATATCCTATTTTTAATGTAAGACGATAATATCCTTTCATGTATTCATGACATTTTTTGAATTAGGGATTCATTTGTAAGATTACTGTTTTCGTATATGAATACACTATTTCCTTTTATTATTATTTTTATTGAAAATTTCCTTTCAATGAAAAGTGTTTTTTAATATAAAATTGGTTTCTCAAATTAAACGGGTCCTTTTATCCAGTTTTGTTTTCTTATTTGTTCAAAAACAATTTTTAATGGGAATTTTAATGATATTTTCTATTATTGATATTGTACATAAAAATTATATGAAACTGGGGTGCCTGATAAAGTTTATTCAAAGTGTTAATCCCCACTATATCTCATGGGTGATCTCGATAAATCTTATATGAAGGGTATAGACCCATTATAGCTAATGAGTAATGGGTGATCCCAATATTAATTATTTGAAGGGTTGTCCCCATTGTAGATTTTTAATATATTTTGTAATTATTATATTGAAATTTGGACTAATTTTCATTCCAATTAAAATATTTTTGAATGGGTTTTTTGTTTGTTTTGCTTGAAGTCACCAAAAGTGTTCTTATTTCATGCAACACATTTTGAGGATTATTTTTTCATTAATAAAAATATGAGTTTTTTATCATGTTAAAATGTATTATTTTATATTTATAATTAAAATTGATGATAATGGTAAATTTTATATGAGTTTTCATTTTATTATTGAACTAATGGTTTCATTTCATTTTATATCAATTTCTAAGATTTTGTGTTCATACCATGTTTTTAAAATGTTTTCACATAGTTGATGGATGGGTATGGGAAAGGAAGAAGTAAAGTTGGATTTCATTGAATTTTTTTGTGAAAATAATTCATGATTTATTTAAAATGTTCTATATCATGGAAAAAATAGATACTGATCAGCAATGCCCACTTTTTATTTTTTGGTGTTGTTGTGTAATATATATCGCCAAATTTTCAAAAATTATAAACCATAAAGTATCCTTAATGTGAGAGAAACTAAAACATTTATCTTCACTAAAGTTTATGTAATGATTTAGGAAGGTTCCTTAAATTTGGTATTAGAGGAATGTTTTAGAAAAATTTAGAATTCATGATAGCTTTAATATATTTCCCATAGAATATTTTACTATGTGGTTATGTTTACATTATAAAAAATATGATGATATCTATCTTTGTTCATCTAAATTGTGTTTGTTTGGAATGGGGTTCATTATAGGAAATGATGAAGATGTAGTGGGAAAAATTCAAGTGGAAAATATCCATCAAAAAAATAATTTAAGATGGTTAGAATTATAATGGAAATATTTTTTTCAGTGATGTATTAGTTTATAAAAGCTATAAGTTTTTTTGGTATCAATTATCAAGAGGAACCCAACCAACCACAAATTAATATAATGATAGTGGATCATTTAATGAGGCAACATAAGCCATCATTAAATGGATCATATGAACCAGTTATATCCCATGGATAGATCAATTCTTTGTAGAATATATTTAAAGTCGTGAGATATTCGGGATTACAAAAGCTAACCCATTCCATTTCTCATTTTCAATGTGAACCAGATCGATGGTGGTGTTTGGTTAAGAAAACGAGAGAGAGAGAGAGATGATATTGATGTTGTAAAATGTGAATGACTTGAAAATATATTCCTTAATAAATATTTCTCTATCGTTTTTCAACATAGTAAAAAGAAAAAATTCATGGAATTAAAGAAAAAAGAAGGTGGATTTAGTGGCCGCATATGAAGAAAAATTCACAATATTGGCCAAGTATATTTAATATTTTACATGATACATTTAAAGTAAAATTAATAGATTTTAATTTGGATTGATACTATGTCTACAAAAAGATTTAATTCCTTGAGAATCTAATATTCAATAAAAAATGATTCTAGTTCAAAGAAAGTTGAAAGGGAGTTTTCCAACACATATGTTCCACGACCTGACAAGAGATAGAAATGGCAAAGTTTAAATGAAATCGGAAAGAAACTAACTATTAATTCTAGAGGTAATTTTAAATCTTATTCCACATGTGGTCAAATACATTTTAGGACATGTGTGTTAGGATCAGGGATGTGTTTATGGTGTGGTATGTTTGGACACAATGTTTGAGACTGATGGAAATGTGCCCCAAAAATATATAGTAATTTTATTAATGATATACAATAAATAGTGAGATACTTTAGTATCAAGTAGTTTGGGAACTATGTTAACATCTGTATGGCCAAACATATTCATGGTGGAATTCATCAGCATCATAAGAAACACGAGATGGTGAAATCATTTTTTACTTCTTACATTTGATGATGGGTCATCTGGTGAAGTTATGGAAGCTTCTAGGACTTCTATATTTTTTCTAGACTGATCATAATCAAATCT
The DNA here is from genome assembly GCA_963277665.1 of Viscum album. Classification (NCBI taxonomy): domain Eukaryota; kingdom Viridiplantae; phylum Streptophyta; class Magnoliopsida; order Santalales; family Viscaceae; genus Viscum; species Viscum album. Next base: position 1,074,506,908 of record OY728145.1, on the reverse strand, counting down.
CCTAAGGCACCTAGATTTTAATGTTTTAAATATTGGAGATACCTTGGTTGAAATTTAATGAGATTATATAGATATCATAGGTATATGTTTAAAATTTATTTGAGGAATAATAAGTCCATTTGTGTGGATGGAAGTTTAATGGTATTGGTGACCATTAGGGATATAAATATATTTAATGATTTAGTTTTAACTGGCGGTATTACTATTTAACATTATATATTAATAAATTATCTCATCAAATGGATGTTTTTGTTATATTACTATGTTTTAACCATGTTGGTCTTGGTAAAAATCAAAATAGAAGAGGAATATTGTGTTATCCTTTTCGATATCATAATATTTTTTAGAAGATGATTCTAGTTCTTCATTCATTGAAACTTATCATACATTCTCGTTTTTTTCATCTAGAGATGTGTTTGTGGTGGAATTTTATTAATGGATGAATCTCTAATTATCAAGTATGTATGTTTCCTTGTGTTCTTAGATAGTAAATGAATTCTGCAATTGTAGGATAAGGATGTTGAAAAATATTTTTCCTAATAACTTCATTTCTATTAAACCAATGGTCCTGTAAATCAACAAAGATTTATGTTTTTCATTCCTTAACTTTCTGTTGATCATTCACTTAGTGGTGATCAGTGGTCTTTATCACTCTTTATAATTATTTATACTTTTCTTCTTTGTCCAATCTCTAGTCCCAAACTTTTTTCTCATACTTAGATTCATATTTATTAGGTAATTTAACTAACCATTATGGTTCCAAAGTTTCATTTTAAATGGAATTTTTTTACTGATTTTTATGATGTGTGTTTCTTTGAAAAGAACATTAAAGTATAACACAATTGATAACCGAGAAGAATTTCATGGGTGAAATTCATTTTAAGGGGTGTATGTAATAACATAATGAGATTTTATGAATTATAGTAATTCAAATTAATTTTTATTCTTTAATGGTATTATTTACATGAAATAAATTTATTAGCATGAATCTTACTTGATACCATGTTTATCTTAAATTTCACAACACATTGACTTCCTTTGATGAATTATGCTACAAACAGGCCTGAGTCTCTTCAAAAAAAATATTAATATAATTATGAAAGTTATCACCTAGATGTTGGAATTTATGAAATTAAAGATATTAACTAAAAAATAAAATTATAGTTTACTCATGTTTATAAGATTAGTTCACTGGTCAAAAATTAATTATAAATAAAAATAAAGGACAACTGAATATAAAGGTTGTTACATCCCCAAAAATTATAGAATTATCCTTTAAAAGTTTTATTAATATTAATGAAATTTATAGTAATATTTAGGGATTATATTTTCAATATAGTATATAATAAACAACACAATTTTCATCAAAATATTGTGTTTCACCCAAGACTGAGTTATACTGAACAATAATATAATATTAATATTTTTTAATATGTTAGTTTTAAAACCTTGAAATGGTGAACCAATTTTAAATATAATTTATAACACTTTCATAAATTTATTTTTTCATAATTCATTTCATTTTTTAAATTTCATTTTCAAAATTTACTTTGGTTGATTTCTTGGTATTTTTCTAAGAAAGTTATATTTTGATGAATAGTGAATGCCAACAGATTTTAATTGAAAACTTCATTTTCATCTAGATAATTTATAGTGTTAAATTATATTTTTAATTTATTTTAAAGTATAATTAGACCAATTTTATGTAAATTAATTTAATATAGGTAATTGGAATCATTTTCATAGTGATTTTAGATATAAAAACATGTTAACCTTTTTATCTTTTCTCTTTAAAAACATGTTCTCTAATCCAATCTACAGGATAAATTTTGAATTAATATATGAAAGATATGTTATTGGAATTTGAAAAATTGGGTTAAATATATTTAATTACCATAATATATAATGCATAATCATTTCATGTTTATTTATTGTCAAAAATATTAATGAATGAAATAAAAATTATGTATTGGGATTAAGGTAAAAAATGTATTTCCTTAGTCGTTAATCGTTAAAAATAAAAGTCTAAATGACCTATATACTTTTCTAAAATCCATTTTATTGAAATTATTAGAATATATAACATATTTAATAGAATTTAGATAATTTTTGGAGTCACATGATGTAATAAATACCTCTCAACAGTGTTTTCCTTTTAATATTTACCATAATGGAACTCCCCCCCCCAATATAAAAAAGAACTCATCCTTTGAACTTATTCACACATATTAATTGATTTGAATCATCCATAACCATCTCCATTAATCTCCCAAAAATTTTACCCCAACCCAATATATTTCCATTTTTCATATTCCATCCAAGAAATCTCTTTTGTGAAAAACAAAAGGAATTACCCAAAAAAGAGGTAACAATCTTCACCGTGCATTTATGTTTTATTTCATTCTCCACCGACTAAATTAATCATATTCGATTATTATATAGTAACAATAGTGTCCAAAATATAATGTGAATTTTTTATGTTAAAATTTATTCATACACCAGCACATACTTCTATCAAATGGGTAGGGAAGTTACCGTTGGTGTGTATGGACGACTACCACCTCGCGAAAAGATGTCGTTTGTCTTTCCTTTACCACCTATCATGGACTATAATTATGATGGAAAAAGATTTTTATATTATATATATGATATTTATGTTGTATTAAAACATATTTAATGGGTAAATAACACAAACATTCATGATTTCCATTTTGTGTAAATACGATAACATTGTTTGTGGATGTGTGGAAAATCGCCAACTCAAAGCGATGTGTCAAATTCACACGTTACATAGAATGTATTAAGTATATTTTTAATTAAAATATTTTACATACATAAAATATAAATTATATTTAATAAATTATTAATTTTTTGGAAATATAATATATCATTTTATTTATTACCTTTTTAGACTCTGAATAAGTGATAACGTCGTTCATGGATGTATGGACTAACATCTCCTCGAAGCAAAGTGATTACTTTTACATCATAATAATTATATATATAAGTTTACATGATTTAAAAATATTGTATAAATTATATAATTATCATTCTCTAAATATAAATATTAGTTACCTTCATTCCATAATTATAATTTAGAAATTGGAACATTACTCATGTGTACGTATGGCCTAACATCTCCATGATCGAAAAATTTTCTCATTTCTATTAACCGTATTTCATGAATGATTTTAAAAATATAATTTATTTAGACCTATGATAATTATTTCATTAGTTTTATTATTTATGTTTATTAATGATGTCATGTTTGACCATCATTGACCGACCAATGTCGTTTTGATACGTATACCGAATATGGTCAAAACACCTGACTTAAACTTAAATGTTTAAGTGGTTGTTTAAAACATTGAATTGAGTTAATAAATTTAAATATAAAATAAAAAGGAGTATTTTAGAATGTAAATAATTAATATATGTTTAGTAATCAGGATCAAAAATACACATGTGACATGTTAGACACATGGTAAGGGAGTTCTTCTCAATCTCCTTTAATTAAGGCATATTTCTATGTTATACACCCACCTTTTTTATGAGGAATATATACAACCCCTATGACATAAAAAATTTGTATTGATTAATTGTAATTTTATTTATTATTTTTTAAAATGTTTTTATATAAAGTTGATTAATATTCAATTGTTTAAATGTTATGGGATCCCTATATGTTTGGTGATTTTATTTTAATTTTTTTTCTCCACGTCAATATTAATGATATTATATTACATATATATTTATATAGATATAAAATGATTACAAATAATTTTTTCTATTTTTAATTTCATTACAACATCTCAAAAAAAAGGAATATTTTTATGTATTTAATATGGAATGCTTTGATAAATGAAAAATAAAATGTCTTATTTATATTCTATGGTGATAAAGACACTTCTTATCATCATGAAATTTAATTCATTTCTATCTTAATATAAAAGAATACATTTTTTCAAAATTTAGAAACCATATTTTATTTTATTTGTTTATTTTTCCATTGAATAACATTTTTCAATGATAATATTGTTTTGATATTGAAAATGGGTTCTCAAAAGAAATTTTTTTTATCCAATTGTGTTTTAATGTGGGTTTGAAAACTATTATTAATGGAATTTGCGATGAGAGTGTTTTACTCTTGATATAGTACTTGAAATTTATATAATACATATGATATAGATATGTCTTATACAATCATTTGAGCCCCATTATAGATCATGGGTTAGCCTGATAAAGTTTATCTAAAGGTTTGGTCCCCATTATAACTCATGGAAAATGTGTGATCCCAATATAGATTATATTAAGGGATTCCCCATAATAGATCTCTAATTAATTGGGTAATGATAAAGTTATATATTGTACTTATGGTAAGTCTAATAAAAAAAATTAAAAGTGTTTATGTATATAATGATTTATGTCACCAAAAGATTATTAATTTCTTGCTATGGGGTTTATAGATTTTTTTCTATTTAGAAAAATCTAGGATTCTTTATCATGTAAAATTGTATGATTTAATATTATCAATGTCAATTGAATACAAAGTTAAATGTTATATATGTCTTCTTGTTTTTACTGAACTAATGGATTCCTGTATATTTTTATCCCTTACTCTTATTTTGTTAACATCTCATGTGTTTACTATATTTTCCTTGGGGTTAACAATTGGTAAGGGAATGGAAGAGGTAATGTAGGAAGTTGTGGATATTTTCTACTAAAATAAGTCATGCCTCTTTCTAACAGGATTATATTGTTTAAAAATGGATATTGATTGAAAGTTTCCACATTATATTTTATAATTTTTTTATATATTAGTTATGGCCTAATTATCTAGAGCTATAAACAAGAAAATATAATTAATGTGACAGAAAGTAAAATGATCAAATTAACTTCTGATTAATAAATCTTTATGTCTTGGTCATTAGACAACAACAACATGAAACACCAAAAACATTTGCAAGGATTCTTAAACCAACAAATTAATCAAAAGATATATAGATATCCTTTCCATTATGTATGAATAAATTTTTTGAATTTAAAAATACTCCAATAATGTTCGGAGAAATACTAAAAATCATATCAAATTACTTACCCAGATTCTTTACCCCCACACACCCATGGAGTCTAACGAATCACTATAATGAGATAAGGCCAAAATATCACTCATCTAATACCATTTTTCTTTATAATCCAAGAAAAATAACATAACAAAATAATGAGAGAAGTGAACCCTCACTCTCTTGATATTATTTTGTCGTGAACCATTCAAGATAAATAACATAGAGTGTAGCCAAATCAGTTATGATATGGATTTAAGGGAATTATTGATCACCATGAGTTGGTGACTTGATCATGGAATAATCAATGGGTCATATGGAACATATTTTTCCACAAGCAAAAATAGTTAGTATGGAACAATTCTAGAGAATTCATTGCACATTTCATCTTCCAACATACCACATGGATAAAGGAACCACATAAAGAAAACATAATTCAAAAATGACATGTAATCCAACAAAAACACAACATTCAACAACCCAAAGTCCTAGTATCTTGGTATAATAGGTAGATCATAGCTCTGTAAGGCATCACCATCCCCAACAGTCCCTCTATTCAAGCACACATTCCACCTAAACATGGTGCATTACCTTTTCCATGACATTTTCTAACATAATCTACACATGCTAGAATGGTAATGTATGGTTTGAGAAAAACATCTTAGTAGTATTCCCCCAATTTTTCTATAAGAAATTATAGTACATATAAACCAATTATTATTAAATTTACATTATAATAAGTAATAAAAATCATTTACATTTTTAATTAATCACGATTTTATATGAGTAAATTGAAATATATATCAAAAGTAGGTTTAACATGAATTTTTTTGTTAAATATAAAGAACATGAGTAAATAAATTCCAAAATTAATATCACATATTAATAAAATAAAACAAACAAATAACCATTGTCATATTCCATGGAATCAATAATTCTATTATCTGGGATCCAAAAACTACATATTCAATTAATCAAACATCAAATTGTATGTTTAATCCCCTATTTTTTTCTACCGAGATAGAATAATTCAACTTCCCATTTGGTAAATTCATTCAAAACTCTGTTTATTTTTGAGTATTCATCATCAATCTATGAATATGGAGATAGAGTGCAAAAATTATTTTCACATAAACCAACTAACTAATTTGGATTATATGTTCTTTCAATTAATACAATCAATCATTTTAAATTTCATTCATTCCAATTCAATTTATCATTCAAATTTATAATATGTAATATCTCATTTTAATAAATCATTTAATTTTAAAAGTAAAAACATAGTAATTCATCAGATTTATCCCTTTAAAAATAAATTCTTATTTATTTAAATCCATTTAATGAGTTAATCATCCTCAAATCATTATGATCTATTATTAGTTATATCTACCAATATTTTTCAATAAATTAATAAAAAAAATTCAATTAAAAAAATTATTCCTTTGAAATATATCATCAATATCATCGCAATTCAAGGTTTGGAGAACAATTAAAATTGTACTTCATATCAATAGGGTAATCAAGATTTCATGTATAGCTAAAATCCATACAAAACCACATGACTTTTTAATAAATTTACTTAACTATGAACCTCTGCTGCTATTCTGGATGGGATGCATGATGTAGTGAAACTATTAGGATAACCGTATAGATAATAAAAACACTAACTTGGACTAATTATAAGTAGTTCATAGTTTCAAGGAACATTTTTTATGTTGAGCTCCATCTATAAAAATATCCATTGTTTCAAGATACATAGTTTGGAGTGGAGGCTATATGGTTTTCAAAAATATTACTCCTCTCTACAATGCATCAAAAAAAGTTATGTGGTTCAATGAGATGAACAATATGATTCCCCGTAAGGATGATCCACTATATTAAAGTGAAAAATATCTCGCTAAATGTATGAAAAACAAAAATAATGACCCAAAAAAATATACAAACAAAATATGATCAAAAAAGGGTTCAGGAGTACCAAATTTGTTTTAATTACACATAATATGTATAATCATGTAACCCATTTACTTCTACAGTTAATTTATCAATAATAGAATAATATATGTTTTCCTTACATAGAAGAAATAATTTTAATATTGTGATGGTTTCCCCATGAATTCTCTTTAATTAATTGGGTAAATAATTAATCTCAATAGACTTCATGTTGATAAATCATTCAATGAATGTATTGGTAATGTTTTTTTAAGCCTTTGTGAATAGACATGATAATGTTATTTTTTGAAAAAGTAGTGATGAGCATTAGTGATATTCTATTATACATTACTTGTTTATATGGTTTACACATTCTCATCTTATGATTCAGGTAATTATGGTAATATTATTCCATATGTACATATCATCATTATATTTCTATACATATTATAATTTTATGTCCCAGTTCTTGCTCTTTTTAAGTTTTAATTTCATTATTAATCATTTCTGATGTTCCTAAGCTCACACCATTCATGTGTTCCCATTCCATAGGTTGGGCCCAAATTTAATACATGTGGTTATTATTGATGATTATCATCTATGGATACTTTTTCATTAGATTTTAATTACATGGTATAAATTAATATGTAGCTTACAAAGTTTGGAAAATGTATGTTAGTTGAAAAATATAATGGTTTCATACATAATGTTATTCATATTTTTCTACGACAATAAAGAAAAATGATTTTGGGAATTTATTTTACTACATTATTTTATTTATGTTAGGAAATTTAGTTAACCACATATTTTTATCTGAACTGATGTTATCATAGTTGGTTTTATATATCTATAAAAATTTGTGTCTTACCTCAGGATAATTTATGGGAAATTAATTAAATTTTGACCATAACTTCAATGGAATATATAAACAATAAGAAATTTATTGATATATTTTACATATTAGTGATTAGTATAAGAAAAGTTTAGGGAAAAAATCATATCAATGTTAATTGATAACTATAATTATTGGATAACGATATAGTGCTTTGGTAAAATATAGAGTATGTAGTTATCTTATAAATTACATATTTTTTATAGATACAAGAAATTGGATATAGATGTGGTATTCAAGAACATAGGGATAATCACCTTGATAATTGATGTTTTAGTATCAAATAAATCATAAATATATATATATTTTTTGATGAGTGGAGCTATGTGTGTACACATGAATAGACTCTTCAAGGGGTTGTTGTTTGGTTTACCAAATTTGAATTAACATCCATTAATAAGGATTAATTATATTAATGAATTCATTTAAATAATATTAGTGAAAGAAAACTAAATAATCATTGATTGATCTTATATTTTTTTATATTTAATATAATGAAAATATAATAATTTCAATGAATGTAAATTTTTTATTTTGAAATTTTCATCATAAAATAATTCCTTTATTTTTTTAAACAATAAAAGTTTAGACCTTTTGGATTTAAGAATTCTTGAAGGCTAAAGTAACCATGTTAACAGGGGATAACATAGAGAACGAATTTATTTTTAGAACAATAAACCCATAATGTTATGAATTCAAGTGTGATGTATTATTATTATGTTGAACACTCTAATACTAATTATAAATTATAACCAAACATAGTTTAAATTACAAAAATTAAAAGATTAATGATGTCTCATTGATGCTCTAGTGACAATGATGATCAAGGAAAAAATTCCCCTTCCATATGTTTCAAGAATGGGGTATGATTCATTAAATAGAATGCATCAATAGAACATTACAATTCTTCTTGTGTGAAAAAAATATTTCATAGAGAAATATCATGTTGATGAAAAAAAATTCTTATAATTAACAAGATGAATTTAAAATATTTGTTTCCTAGTTGTACAACAGATATTAAGGTACAAAAACTATTTGAAAGTATATTTTTAATTAGGAATATCATTTAGATACACTAAAATATTTATTAGATGTTGAAAATTTGAACTTAAAGGAAGATATTAATTTATCATGCTGAATTTTACAGAATAGTTTTTTAAAATATAAAATTTATTTTAAAGCCAAATGTGTTCAAAATCTTTATTCACAAGAAATGCTATACAAAACCGAAACAATGATTGCTACATATTTTTTATAATGACAACAATGAATTTGAGTATCAATATTGAGGTAAATGGATTATATGTTAGATTTAATCATACAATAAAATATATGTTTTTTAAATCATAATTAATTGATAATGTTCAATATGCATTGAAAAATAAAAAATAAAATTATTCATAACATTTTTTATATATTCATGACAAAAATTCATTATAAACTTATATAATGTTTAATATATTATATTTAAATACATATCATAATATAAAGTACTCTTAATATTAAAAATTAAATAACTTATCTTCCATTAAATAGTTATTACTCGGAATGAAATAACATATTTTATTCTTAGAATATACAAGTTTCATAAAAATGTTTTTATGTGTTCTATGTTATTAAATTATTATTTATTTTTATAACTTTTAGATATTGAATCACATAAAATAACTATAATATTTTTATTTAGAATGATTATATTAAGAAATGGGGTCAATTTAAATTTTTAGATATAATTATTTCACCAAGGAAAAGTTTATTTTCCTCGGTAAAAATAGTATATTTAGAGAATGATAATATTTTAATCATTGTGTATTTTTAAATTATATTTTTACAATTTAAGCTAAGAATAAAATTTTATTATTTTACAAAAAAACATTATATTTAGAACTAATTTTATTTTTAATCAATTTGAAAAATATTATAAAAACATAATAATTAATATGATATTCTTCCTCATAGATAATTCCTAACCACATTATACAATTTTATTTAAATCATTAATCTTCTATAAGTAGAAATTAAATTTGATCTTATGATTTCAAAATTTATGTTTATAATTTCCATATTTAATATCGTGGAACAACTAATATTTTAAATATATAATAATTACAATGGTTAAATTCCATTCATGATTAAGAAGGGTAAAAATTGGTAAGCTAATGTGGATAAATATTTACTAAATCACATTCAGACGTAGACCTTATAGAACACCTATTTTAGTTTTTAATCTCATAAATATATGACTCAAAATATTATCTCCACCAAACTCTCATGAGTTTCTTCTTTAACCCCTTACAGAATATTCTTTTCCAATGATAAATTCCAATTATTAACCTAGAAAAGAAACTCACTTCCACCCATTCCAAGTAACACCCTAGGTATGAAATATCCATGAAAATCTACCCCTGATACATCATTTATATCCCCATCATAGGTTTTTAAGCCTTTATCCCCCAAAAAAAGACTTAATTACTAAATTTCTAAAGGATACATAATGTGATGACCAAAATTCCAAATGAAACTATTACATACCATTTATCTTCCCAAGTTTAGCCATCCCAAACACGCTTCTCAAAAACCATTCTAACCATTTGTATATAATTAAATCAGTATTACTAATATACAGAAATATTATTATATTAATGGAGTAACCATTATCTATTCTCATCCCATTCAATAGAAAATTGAAAATATTTCACATTCATAAGTGCGGACTACTGGCTCTATGAAAAAAAAAATTCATTTTTCATCAAAAAAAATCATGGATGATCTTTAAAATGTGTTAATTAGTATATTAGTAGGCTTTTATATTACTTATATTCATTAAAAATTAGTTTTTCATTCTATATACCTACATGGGTCTAAAAAAAGAAAACTATGATGAACAGAATATACGATGCACAAAACTGAGAAAACAACGAACCTTTATTATTTTAATGTGACCATAATTACCTCACGATTAAATTTGAGAGAATGAAATGAATGAATAAATTTATAATATACTGATATGGTATGCACTAAATAAAAATTATTAATAATTTAAATGAAAATATGTACGAACTATTTTTTAATAATGACATTATCATTCTTCAAAAGAAATCTTCAAAAACTATTCTTATTTATTTTTATGTTAAATATTATATTTAAATTTTATATAATTTAAAATTTTGTTTCAAAAATGAGAATTATTTTTTAAAATCATCATATTTAAATTAATATAATTTTACTTTTTGTAATTTTTTTAAATGGTTGATAATTCTGTGAATAGTTAAAATTACTGATTTTATAAATACAATCATCTTTTTAACTAAATCAATTTATTTTGACGTACCATTATATTTTATATTGGTAATTAATATAAAATAACAACCATATGATTAATAATAATCTAAATATGTTTATTTCTAATTAAATATTGATATGTTTATTTTTTGCATAAAAGTAATGTATTTTTCATTCTATTTTTATGTTCTTCATTTATATCCATTTTAGATAATTAAATTAAACTATAATAATGAAATATATAGATTTAATTAATTAATTTTAAATTTATTTATTTGAATTTTTAATTTATATAATTAATATTTAGAGTCATAGAGTTAATAAAAGATCATATTTTGCGAGAAAATTTCATTTTTTTTTAAAAAAAAATTGACACATTATGTGAGTATAGTTTTAAATTGAAAACTTGAACTTCTATAATTTAAAGTTAATAAAATGGATTTTGTATTTAAAATAATAATAATTAATATTTAGTTTTAATTTAAATTTAATTTTTTGTCATCTTAAATAGTGAAAAAATAAAAAAACATTATTGTTGTTGTGATAAACTAAAACAGTACTATTGAGTAGCATTAATGGTAAATGGAATAAAATTTTTAAAACATATTTATATTTTAATGGTGAGATTATTCATTGACCATATCACCCCAAAAATCCATTATTTAAATTTTTTTATCAACATGTAATGAGAGTGACTTCACATTATTGACTTTTTTTGACTTTACAAAAATATCACTCCTCATAAATTATAAAAGAAAACATACTCTCCCCTATATTAATAACATAAAAATATTTGCTTTTCAACAAATATAAATTCAAAAATAATCTTCAAATATCTTTCCACTACCAAGTCTATTTTATTTTATCAAAAATCCAATCATTTAAGGTATTATTTATATTTCTAAAGTGCTAATATGAATAAGTGATAATCTAAAAAAGTTTTATCTTTATTAACCAAAAAGTTTTATTTATTTTGTCTTACATCATCTCCAAGCTTTCGTAAACAGTAATTAATTAATATAATTAATCTATAAAATATATTAATATATTATTTTGTTAATATCATTTCTTACATCTATATCTTATTCTTTGAAAATGTAAATTAAACGATTGTTCTTCTATATGGTGGACTACCACCTCACCAAAAAATGTAATTACATTAAAATAATCACCTCTAATGGATCTTCATGTATATGTATTTAGTGATTATATATTATATCAATTAGATATTAATGATTATAGAAAATTATATATCATATAATTTCTTAACATAAAATTAATTGAGAAATGATATTATGGTCTATATATAGGGAGGACTACCACCTCATGAAGAGATACAATTCATTATTTATTACCATTTGATATGTATGGTATATATAAGTGAATTTAATGAAAGAGTATTTTATTGACTATAAATTTATCCTTTAGGATAAATTAAAATATACCATATTTCTATCTTGATTATAGTAAAATGGAAATAGTACACATGTGTATGTATCGCCTACCTTATCCCATATTGTCACATATTTCATTTTTCATAACCTAAATTCCAATATGATTATAAAATTATTTTTATGTATAAAAATGATAATTATTTCATTTTAATTATTCTAGGGATGATGAAAAGAAATATCTTTAACCTTGTAAATCTTACTATGGTGATTTTTATCATTTGATTTGAATATAGAAAAAACTAATATATCTTACTTGAATATGAGATTGAATATAAAATTGTAACAAATATACTAAAAAATAAATTTTATGAAAAATGATCCTAATAATTTAAATAATTAAAATGATTTTGTTATTTAGGATACTATGGGACAAAGGTGATGAGTGAGGCTAGAGGCAAGAGATCTCTCTTTACCACCCTTGTTGTTGGGTTATGAAAATTCATTCTATATAAATCAATTTCACTATCTATTTAATTTTATTTAGTGATGAAAATTATATATATTTTTCTCCCACATATATACATAGATTTTTCTAACTTTCTTTTATGGGTTAATACATTCCTTATGATCATTTCCAAAAATCCATCATTATGAAATCTCATTAGACAATAAAATGAGGAAATATTTATCAACCCATTTTATTTTTGTGTGGAATTATTATGTCTGTTCCATATTTCTGATTTCAATTTTTTTCACAAATGATCATGAGAATTATATGATGGTTGTTACTAGATATATCTCTAATTAATTTTTTAAGTCTTTAAAGTCGTAGGATTTTATATATGGGATTTATAATTATATATATTCCACATTCAAACTTTTTCCACCTTGTAATATTTTTCAATAAGTTATTCTTGACTAATGTTTTTTTCATGTTAAATGATTCTTACACACTTCCTATATTTCAAGGGTCTTATGAATATAATTTTCATTCTGTTTTTATCAATTTTCATTACTAATAAAATTTTTATTTTAATGTTTCATGTTAACATTTTGACTCTTATGTTGTGTTTCATTATCATGTGTATTCCCTAACTATTTCTTTTAGATAAACAATTTTCACATTATAATCCCATGGCTTCGCCTTGAAATTTTTGAAGATAAATGGGATTTAGGATCACATTATATAGATTATGATGAATAAGTTTTATTATGGTTTCATGTTATTTTTTTATATTCGTACTTATCAAAATTCTCTAAGATATTCGATCGTAAGATTGGATTTAATGGATATTAATGTTAATTATCATGTAATAATATTTTTAAAATGTTTGTGTCTCTTTAGTTGGTATAATAGGATGTTATAGTAATTTTTTTGTCATTTTAACTCGAGTAATTTAGTGAGAATACAATGGATAAGTAAAATGAACTAAATAAGTTTAGAAAAATATCCTCAAATTAATTTAATATATATAGTGTGAAGATTCTATGATATTACCTCTGAGTATAGATAGTATGAGCATATATGGATCTATAAATGTTTTACTAATGGAAACTGAGTAAAAAAAGAGAACATTGGTTTTTCATTGATTTTCATCTAGTTCACTATAATGAGCCATGCTACAAACCCAGTTTGACACTACATAGAGACATATTTTGAAATTCACAACCTCTTGATAAACCATAATTAATTACATAAATATATTGTAAGGATATAACACTAAATACAAAACATTTCTCAGAATAGCCTATAATATGAAATAGGGACTCATAAGTCATGATATAATTATCATTTATATGTTAATCCTTTTATGGTTACATAAAAATATTTTTAATTTAAATTTATTCTAATCACTTTTTTATTCATTTTAAATAATTATAGGAAATAGGATAATGTATACCAAAAATTTTGATAGCAATTGCGATGATTGGCCTAATGATATTCTTAAACATAGGTGATTGGGGATAATAACATTGTGATAGTAATTCAAAACTACGTCAAGTAATGAATAATAACGTTAATCATGTGGAATATCCTCCCCATCATAGGAGAGATCATGTTTTAGTTATATATTTTATTCAAAAAAGGACCCATAAATTTAGTTGATCCAATGATAATTTCATCATCAAATAGTGGATAAACTCCATTAAAAATATATTTTCTATAATTGAATGTATAGAGAGAGATAATGTTTCACTGTCTATTTATAACATTGTGTGAGAAGAAGGATAGTGGTTAACACTAATTAATAACAAAAATTACAATATAATATTGACTCTATGGTATGAGAAGACCTCAAGAAAATAATTTTGAATAAATATTTTCCCTCCATTATCTATCATAAAATGGAGAGGGAGTTCCTCAGGTTGAGGAAAAGGGAAGAAGAGTCTATTATGTATTTGGAGGAATACAATAGAATGCTTTCATGGAATGACTTTCTCTTTTTAATCAACAATGAAATTAAGGGGGACCTTATATTTCATGATTTAAAGAAAAGTCTACAAATATAATCTAGGATTCGAAAAAATGAATGATACATAGATATTATTTTCTGTTCTATAAAAATTGAAATATATATCAGTGATTTCCTATAGTCTTATAGGATTGGAGATAAAAAACATAAATTGGATTTTTTATAAATACATGTGAGAAGATTAATCAAATTTACGAAATAAAAAAATCCCCACTTGTAAAATTTCAATAAATATGCATATTGGGACTATTTGTATGAAATAAAGAGATATATCTAATATGAAATAGAGGGTAATCTGAATAAACTATGATGAAGGTAAATGTTTAATACAAATAATAAATGAGAATAAAATAATTTTTAGAATGAAAATAATCCCATTTTATGGTGTTTCAAAAGGTAGGGACATTTTAATTATGGAATAAAATACCATAGGATTAGGATTATCAAATTAAATTCATGAAAAAAGCTCTGATTAGGCATTAAATGGATTATTACATAACTACATATAAGGATAATCCCATTAATAATGTGGTAACATGTATAATGATAACTCATTCATTAATATATAACATA
Organism: Viscum album; assembly: GCA_963277665.1. NCBI lineage: Eukaryota > Viridiplantae > Streptophyta > Magnoliopsida > Santalales > Viscaceae > Viscum > Viscum album. The sequence continues at coordinate 1,074,491,301 of OY728145.1, read as the reverse complement.
TGTATTGACTATATTTATAAATATTCATTAATATAATAAAAAATTAGAAGAACTATTCGAATACCACTTTAAAACATAGGGGTTGAGGATTATATATAAAAATAGAGAACTTGTTGAATCAATGGTATATACCTCCTCCAAATTAAATGGTTGTGGACTTATTGTTCCTGTATAATTTTTCTTACTACCTTTAGTGTAGTTTGATTCTATTTTGGGAATAGATTATGTTTACCTACAAAAAGAAATTAACTATTTGGAGTGTGAGATCACTCTTCTTCCCCATACCATTCTTTTATTTTTTTTACAAGTGAATAGATGATCATGGAACTCCCCTTGAACATTATTTTCATGTGTATATGTGATTACCATATGAGAAATAAAATTATTCTCAAAAGATCAAGAAAATGGAGAGAATATACCTCAATGAAAATCTAATTTTTATGGATTATTCTAAGTTATTAGTTAAATTGTTTCTTGTAATTCCTCATGACTGAGAGGATGAGTTCTCTATTGAACTTATAAATATATCTCTAACCATATCGAATACTTCTAATAGAATTTCTGCAGTTGAATTAGGAGATCTGAAATAGAAATTTTAATAGAAACTGGAAATGTGTGTTATATACCATTATGCCTCAGCACTGGGTTATATAGTCCTATTCATCATTATGAAGGTTATGTAAATGTATCTTTGTATTTATTATCATGAGTTTAATATAATCACGATAACAAACTAGAATCACCTAACATGGATAGAAGTCTTATTTGATAATCTTAGTTGAGAATATTATTTTTATTAGCTGGACCTTTGGTCATCATATTACTAATTATGGGTGAAGAATGATGATACACTAAAAAATGAATTCTGAAAGAGTTATTGAAAGTATGAGTTCATTGATATTCCTTTTAGACTATGTAATTAATCGTTATTTTTTATGGACATGATAAATAGAGTCCATATTGATTACGTCCAAAAAATGATGAATTTATAAATAATATACCAATATATTCCAAAATCAAGGAGGAGAATTAGGAGCTTATAAATAATATGATGATGGACTTATAAAATATGAATCTATATGAAATGTACAAAAAATGTGAGTTTTAGGTGAAAAATGTATCATTCGTGGGGTATATTATGACCCGTAAAGAGATATATATTGATAGACTCTTCTAATACAATGTAAATTAAAAACATTATGAGACCAACATATAAAATGGATAATAAAATTTTTCTTTGATAATATTGGTATCATCAATGATTTATGATAACTACTCATTATTATAAAACTCATTGAAATATTTTACTAGGAAGTGTGTAATGTTTTCGTCGATTAGTGAATATGTAGAGAGCTTCATGGAGTTAAAAAAGACTTATAATTTTACATGTCATCCTGATACCCTCAAGTGGTGATCTTTTTATGGAATACGATAATTATTTGAAGTAGGTTATACGATCATATTGAAAATGAAAAAATATCAACATATGCCTTAAAGAAATTGAAATTTCATGAGATGAACTATCCTATTCATGATCTGAAGTTTGATTTAGTGATAATTTTAATGAAAATCTAGAGAGGTTATCACAATGGGGATAATTGTAAAATATAAATGGTTATATGAGAATAAAATATAAATTCATAGGGAAGTATATTATTATTCACCAATGATGATGGTTAGAGATGATCAAGGACTAATATTACTCAACCCATTACTCTACTGTGTATGAAGTAATGATGGAGAATTATTTATGAATAAATTATTAGTAAAACATATCTATGAGGATTATTTATAAGAAACCAATCTTCTTAGACATTAAATTTATGTAAATGAGAATCATAAAGGAAGTAACATCATCCTCCCATTCTGAACTAATTTCTAAACCATCCCTTCCAGAGAAGAAAGAGGATGCAAAAAAAATATAATATCAAAATTTAGAAGAAGTAGGAAGTTATAATAAAATTTAAATCCACAATGTCCAAAATTAATGATGAAGGAGTTATATGATTTTGGTAATGACATTATATATTGTAATGTCCAGAGAAAAAGAAATAACCATTGAATAATGCACATACATTGACCTTCTATATCCTCCAAAGAAATAAAACCATTATATCCAGATCATTTGTGAACACTATTGGTGGAAAAATATAAAGAACAATATCATGGAATATACATCAAGATTCCCCATATTTCAGCTAGTGAATTATGAAATGAAAAAATTCAAAGGGGATAATAAGACTATTACTCGTACCTATATGGAAATGATAAAAATCACCAACAAATTTTTCATGGGTATTAAAAATAAATCAACAATAAATAATGAATTTTTTTTAATAGATATTATTTTAATTACAACTCTCATTGTTATATACTGAGATCCCTTTTCACTTGATCAGCATACAAAGATATACACCGAGGTGGTGGAGAGGCCTAATTAAATACCACTACTGTTTTTATATTAATAGAGTACAAGATTTATCTCACTTTTCTAGAAGATCCTCTAAAAGGATTTAAATAATTAGTTGATATTCATTATTTATTATCACCTCCAATATAATTATCAATCAGAGAGTGGAATTCATATATTGGAATACATGTTTAGAGAATGGTTGAGGCAATTAAAAAGTGGATGGGGTCAAATATATTTCACTAGTTGATTTATCATAAAAAAATTACATTCATTCATGAATCTAAATGGATACTTATTTTTCACCTTATAGAAGGATATGTAGATCCCCTATATATTGTTATGATGTCAATTAATTCATGTTATTGTGACGTGAAATGGTTGAGGAGATGCTACAAAGGGTTAAAACAATTTTGAAACACATTTGACTACATATAGTTGATGGAAGAGATATGTTTAAAATTGACAACATGGCCTAGACATCATTGTTGGAGATAATGTCTTCCTCCAAATATCTCCGTGGAAGAGATTTATTATATTTTGGATGAATGGAATGATAATCTGCATATATCATCCCATTTTAAATTATTTATCATATAAGTGTTGTTGATTATCAACTAAAATTCCAACCAAGAACTTCTCGAGTGCATATCATATTCCATGATTCCCTATTGATGAAATAGATATTGTGTCCCACAAATATATTAAATCATTAGGTGGTGAATTTTAAAACCCCTATCCTATGAAACCTAGAGTTAGTGGTTACATTATTATATTTTAATAAGATACAAGGAATCATATATCAATAGAATGAATTGATTCATATACTTTTTAGTGGTGTTGAATTATTTAATTTAAAATACATATAAAAACATTTATTTTCATTGAAAACATCATATAAATAAGTAAAATGTCATTTCATATTAATCACAAAACACTTATTGGTGTCTTAAGGAAAATCATAATAAAGGCGTGATCTATAATGATAAGAAATTGTATCTATAAATTTGATGATATCATAAATTATTAATTCACAACCAATATATAATTTTAAATAACATAAACACATTACATTAAATCATTTTCATGATCTTAATATGTCATCAATTAAACATGGTTAAATTATTACATATAAATAAACACGTAGTCTAGAAACATACTTGTGGATATTCTAGATAATTAAAAAATAACATGAACATTAATAACTGATTTCATAATGATGGAATTTAAAATTCCTAACATCATAACCATACAATCATGGACCAGTTCCATGAGATCATATATTAATGGGTATGGCCTCATTCAAAAAACCCACTCTAATTTTTCTTGTAATACCTACCAATTAATCAATGGGTTATATTAAGGATTTTTATTACATACTAAGAGTAATAAATTTATTATATTAAATGGATGAAAAATAGTAAACATAAACACTGAAATTAAAAAACTATCATAATAAATGTTAATTAATTCCCCAATAAAGAAACTTAATCCTAAACTATTTAGAGAGATATGGTGAATCATAATAAAATTGTACATCCCTAGTAAAATTGGTCATAAATAATACATACATATATTAAGGATGGTATCAATAAATTATATTTCCATTGTAACATATATAAAATAATGGCTGATGTCATTCACTAATAAAATTAACATTAAAACATCATGGAAATTTTCATTAGGAAAATAACTATTTCACTCTGAAAATATTTTTTTTAAAAAAAATTTAAATCAATAGTTTTCAAAGAATTTTATCTGAATGTATATTTTTAAATATTTATAATAATTTTCAAAAAAATGACTGACCATGACATTTGTAAATTTTGTTCATGTAGTACAACTTATAATAAGTATTTATTTTGTTTTTTTAGTAGAATAAAATTAGGAAATGTTTGGAAAATGGAATCATGATTCCATTCAATTATTCTGAAGTAAAAATGGGTAAAATACCATTAATAAATAATTTTTATAATATTTAAATCTAATTTGAAAACAATTTTAGAAAAGAAGTATTTGGATGAAAATTTTTTTTTTGACCAAAGAGAGTAATGAAGAATTATTTTTTAAAATATTTTTAAAATCATTTTAATTACCTAAGAGAGAAAAAATGTTACTATTATATAAAATGTTAATTAATAGCTAGAGTAGAAAAAAATAAAATATTTTTATTTTTTCTAATATAATTAATCCCTCTTTGGATACATAAACAAAAACAATCCTGAATAATGACGAGATCATTAAATAAATCTCCACCACTTTGGTAACTTCTGTATGATAGAACTAAAAAAGAAATAACATCAAATGAAACAATATATACAAGGAAAATAATTTCATTAATTTTGTTAAATTTCAAAGTAATAGTATATTCATCACCAAAAATAAATTAGTTGTAAATATGGCATATATCTCATGGTTCTAAAAGTGAGATGTGAAACCCTTACCCTAGATATGTTTTACATCCTACATGTTTGTAACAAAAATATAATGTTTATAAATTTATTATAAATATGTTATAGAATCATAATAATATATTTTATACCATATATTATTTACTCTTATTAATTTATGACCAATTTCTAATCAATTCATTGTTAAAAATTAATGTTTCTCGTGGTAATTACTTCTTATTTCATGTCTATTTTGGTTCATAGAATTGAAACCTTTTTATTCATCTTCATTACATCATTCCTATAAGGTAAAACATGATTTAAATATCATATATATTAATTATATAAAAACATAGTAATACCTAAAATTTAATGAAATAAAATTTATCACATTATTCTTGGAGATAGTGGTTTGTACATATATGTGAACGTTGTTTCCATTTTTCTCAGTAGATTGAATAAATGAAAAAAAATAATTTATTAAAAATTTTATAATAATTTTTATTTAATACATATATATATATTATTTTAATAAAATTCATCCTTATTACAAACCATTTAAACATTAAAATTAAAAATAGATCACATCATTACGTTTTGGTGGTATTGAGCGATGTAAATATATTCCGAATGGATTAGAGGGAAAGAAGTAAGATATGATTTTATATTTATAAAATTATCTTTATGACATAAATATCACACATATTAATTATCATTACCCTTTATTCCTAATATAAATAGTATGTGAAATATCAATAATAACGCTTCGCAAGGCGGTAGTCCACCATACACATTATCGACGTTATCATATCACAAAAATAATGGAAATTATAATGTCATATGTGATATAATAATTATAAATTTAAAATAATTTAGTTAGTATGATATATATTTTTTAAATTCATCATTTTATCCATCCATGAAAGGTGGTGATTGAAAAATAGTTCAATGAGTTTGTGAGATGGTAGTCTGTCATACCGATTGTCGACTGTTTCATTTCATATTTAGTGGAATATAAGATGGATATATTCTACTAACTTAACATAATAACAATTCAGTATATTTTATATATAGTTTTTATTATATTTTCATATATTATGGATAACACAAAAAGTTATAAGATAATGTGAAATGAATTTACATAGTTCAAAACATCACTTTATCTTTGGAAATCCACTTTCGGTTTAACCTAAATAGATACTAGGTTTCATTTAGAACTTAAAACATTATCTAGTGTGTGGATAAGTAATTAAGTAAGTGATTCTAGTGGCTATTGGTTGATGATAATTATTCTGGATGCGAGAATAAGAGATGATATGGGGTGGTCTTTTATAAGTGGGGGCGATGACACACATTAAATGTTTGAAAATAATATAGTGTATTGTCATTTTAAACATGACACATGACTCCAAAATGAGTCATAATAGAACCATATAGGTTATATTGTGAAAATATTTCAATTAAATAGATATTGTAATCTTTTTAGGTCATTTTAACCCCAATTTCTTTAGTTTAAAATCCAAGTAATCCCATTTTTACAATAAATATGGTAATCAATTTTTACTCTTCTCGTGATTCATTATGGTAAGAAATTATCGTTACCTTATCAAATAATATAATTTCTGTACATTAAAAGTATCTAAATAATTTTTCCAAAATCAATTCACATAAGATGTAGAATATAATTTAAAATTGAACTAACAGGTGCAACAGAAACTGTTTTCCAAAACCAATTTTCATAAGAAAGGAAACTTTTTATATAGAAATTGAACATAAAATAGATCCCAATTTTCTAAATTAGATAAATTTAAATACTATTGATCTATATTTACTATATAAATAATTAAATATATATTTATTTCTTTTTTAGATAACTAAAATGGAAAGGTAGTTTTCAATTAAAATATATACATTCAATATTCATAAAAACTATTCATTTTAGAAAATTCTATAAATTTTACCAAAAGATAAATTGACATTTATATTTATCAAATTGTGTTTTTTTTCTTGTAAATTTTTTAAATGTGGTAATAATAATATTGAATTATGTTATAAATGTGAGAATAAACCACCATCAATAAAAAAATTATAGAGAACATCTCTTCTTTATTTAAAATGATTCTTATATTATATTAAACAAATAGATAATATATGAATTTATTTTATATATTTTTAAACCATAAAACATTCAAAATATATTTCTTCATATTCATTCATTCCATATTAGTAGATAGGTTATAATGTTCTTATCTATATAATAATATTTTAATATCGTATGGAGTTTCATTTAATCCTATTGTTGTGTGCATCATAGGATATCGAATAGATTGAATTTATGTAAAAAATTATTTTTTAATGTCCTAGTTTGGTAAATTATCATATAAGATATTCTTAGTGTGTCATATATTCTATTGAAGATGATAAAACCCTTTCTAAATCTCATAGCATTTCCTTCTTCCCCACATAAGTAAATTATTTCCATGAAATTTAATCTTTTTCTCATACATTAATGGTTTTACATTTGAGCATTCATTTCATGGAAAAACAATTTAAGAATTATTAACAAAATATCCCATTAACATGATTGAAAATTGAGTATTATGGTTCGTTGAAATAACCCATAAAAAGGATTCCAAATAGGAAAACATTGGTTGGCAGTGATGACATGGACATAAAAGATAATCATAAATAATTTTGGGGAGTTTCACAGATCATAGATCACAAAAACTTTTTTTATAATGATAAATATAACAAAAATATATATAAAACATTTATGATTTAAATGTCCATTGGTTCCTTTGATAAAATGGTAATAGAATCATATTTTTTCCAACACCTTTTTCTATAGTTTAGAGATTATTTATCTATTATGATAGAGACAGTGATAAACAATCAAATAATTTCATCCTTTTGTTTTTCTTTGATATATTTTAGCCTCATTTATTACTTTAAGAAATGAAAATCATTGGTGATTTTTATGCCTAGGGAACTGAAAATAAATTTTAAAGGATTAAAAGATCAAAAAAATTATAACAAATCCTTCCTCTAATAATTATTAATGACAAAATTATAAGGAAAATTTGTAAAATATAATATATTAATCATTAGTAAATTAATTTTTAACTCCAATAAATTATAAAAAATCCATTTCATTCATTTTTATCATAAATAATCATCCAAAATATGTCTGATTAAATTCAATGTCCAAAACTTTGTAAGGAAGATTACTAAATACACATGTTATTACTCATAAAATATATTTTTTTCTATTAATGACACATTACAAATATTTGGATACATTTAAAAACATTAAAACCATAAATAAAACAATGAAACTTCTAAAAAATAAAATATAATGTTATTTAATATATTCCTGAAATCCAAACATGCAGTAAACTCGATAAAATATAACACAAACCATCAAATTAAAAACCAATTTCAAGGTCACCAATACAATCCAATAAACATATCACTATCATTATTATCTCAACATAGAGTATATATTAAGGTTTATAATCCTTATATAATGCCTTTTAATAAGATATCAGCATTCCAATGAATCACTTATCACGGTACCACTCAACAAGTTCCTTAAAATCCTTATAAAAAAATTCCCAAGCACAATCCATATGTGTTTTGAGAATATCAATGTTAAAATAAACATACAATATAATTCTTGAATTCAAATACACAATAACATTAATTATCCTACATCGGTTATATTAATAGCATAAAGATAAATTCAACCCCTTAGATTATACTAAGGTATATCCCCCTGATCCCTAGGGAATTCATTTTCATAGTGACTCGTATACTTAATTTTACAGAATTTAACATTTGAAAATTATTTCAATCACATGATATCATGATCATGGTGTACTTTATCTCTACACATGTTTAAAACTAAAATTCCCTTCAAGAAATTATCTGGTTGTTCCTTTCTAAAATTATCACATGGGGAAATCCTTCTTTACCTTCCTCACTTTATCCTTATTTTCCCTATCATACTATTCATATCTTACTTACAATAAAATCTATATTACTTGGGGAATTATTTCTCTATTTTGATATCACATTATATCATCATCTAATGGGATGGTTTGTAAGAATAGTTCCATTTGAATGATTATATTTATACAATCGAATAAAAGCTCAATAATTATCTTTGGATTACACACATAGTATAAGCCATTACTTCTTAACTTTTTAAAGTTTTATTTAGACCAAGAAACATATTTCACTTCCATTTTTATTACAGATAATATTTTTCATTCTATATTGACACATTTCATGTGAGGAAAATATTTTTCATGAATAGTACATTGAAATCCATTTATTCCCTGATCACTATTTTTAATTCATAATAAATTTCATGAATCATTGACCACCATTGATCTATATATCCTGAGAGATAATAAAATTACATTAAAACATTCTTCATTTAATTAACGCATTGAGTGTTAAATATCTTATCTAATGAACTTATCAATTTATTAGCTACAAATGGATTTACGTTCTCACTGAATTATGGTTGTTTTTAACAGATGATGTAGTATAAAACTGCTATAGATCAGGGTATATTAACATTTATATTCATTTAGAAAACATAATTACTCGTTTTTTGATTCAGTTTCCAAAGATGGTTATAATTTGATTTGTTCCATCACATCATAAAACAATTTTAATAATTTTAATTTAAAAAGGTAGAGAATGGTAGTACAAATAGAAAATTTATTTAATAACCATATGATAATAAAATAATTTTTGTTTAAGATAATAATATAAATAATTCCCATAAGGTACAAAAAAACATAAAAAATCCCAAATAATGATGACATTGTGAAATAAACCCTTACCAAAATTGTAAATTAATATTATTAAGACACATAATGAAGTAACATAAAATGAATCAAAAAATAACATGATGTTAAAAATATTCATGATATAACATATTAAAGGGATATTATATTCACCAAAAAAATAAATAATTATAGAATATGGAATGCATCTCACATAATTAAAAGTGAAAAAGAAAACCCTACATCAGCTATAATTTATTCCATACAAGTTTTTACCTCCTGTATAATAAATCATGAATTATTATAGATCAATTAAAGAACCATAATAAAATAATTTATACCATATATGATTTTATTATATCATTTTCAATATTTTTAATTAAAATTTATTTGTTAAAATCAAATTTTCATGTGATAATGTCACCATTATTCAGGTCTGTTGAACTCTCTATGCGATAGTTATTTTAATAATCACAAATCATTGTTTTTATATATTTCAATTTATTCATTTATTCAATTTGTTCTAAATGGGTTTATATATGTTAAATCATGTCTATATATGTTTATCTATGTTAATTTATGGTCTACTGTTGACCTGGAAGTGTTCTGGATTAAACAGACACTTTGTGAGAATTTCTTATTTTTGACTCACCATTAGTTATATTTTTGACTCACCATTAGTTATATTCTTGAGTCGCTAATAGTTAAAGGAATGAGACACTGATTACAATGGTCGCACTGATAACAAAAGTCGCACCGATAACAACGGTCGCATCGATGACAACGGTTGCACCGATGACAACGGTCGCACCGATAACAAAGGTTACACAGATGACAAAGGTCACACCGATCATAAAGGTCGCACCGATGACAAAGGTCACACTGATGACAAAGTTCACACCGATGAAAAAGGTTACACCGATGACAACGGTCGCACCGGTGACAACGGTCACACTGATGATACAATTGTCTCACTGATACTGATCAAATGATCTACCGAAGCTGATGCTGATCAAATGATCTCCTGAAGCAGATGCTAATCAAATGATCTACCGAAGATGATGCTGATCAAATGATCTACCGAAACCAATGTTGATCACATGACCTACCAAGATGATGCTGATCAAATGACCTATCGAAACTGATGTTGATCACATGACCAACCGAAGCTGATGCTTATCACATTACATACCGATACCGATGAAAATTCAAATGACCTACTGATCTCATGACTCACCGACAGTCATGAAAACTATTTGAATTTCTAGTAACTCATATTTAATTCCAATGGTCATATTTTCTAAATTTAATGCACCTACTATTAATTAATTTTGGTTGTTGGATGTCAGGGAACCATACCTTGTATCTGTCAAAAAGTAATCATTCTTTTTGCCAGATCTCAAGGAATAAAAAGGAAGATCTATCTGCTATAAAAGTAGATGAGAACGAGAAACAAAGATATATAGACATGGACACATAAGAGAAAAAGTGTGTGTGTGGGTGTGAAGGACCACGAAGAAAAAGAAGAACTTGAAGAACACCTGTGAAAACCAGAGATCTTCAAGAAGATCATTCACCTGGAACAAACATTGAAGCCATGTTATTGTGCCTATTGAACATCATATGCACAAGGATGAATAACTATAGCGGAGAAGAACAACAACACTCTTTTGTGTGTCATCCTCACCAGAAAGGACTCAAATAACATCTGCAACATCCAAATGAGTCCAGAGCTCATCTGTAATCACTCAGAGAATTCTAAACTCATTATCTATTTATTTTCTCTGTAGTTAACCTTTGTTTAACATTTTTAGTAGTGTGTGTTTGTCTGTCTATTTAGACACACACTAACTCTTGGGCTGAACTAGAGGATACTAAATCCTCACACCAAACTTTTTACACCTTATTGCATCTCAATGTGAATTTTGGAAGAGGTCAAGTGTGACCTGGACACCCTATGTGTTGTTGTTTAGTTTTCCTATGTAGAACTATAGTAGAGGTCTGAGGACCTGAATAGTCTGAGTACTGTTGTAAAAACCTCGATCCATGGTGTGGATCATAGTTTATATAAACTGTTTGAGAGGACTAAGTATCTGCTTGAGACTGAGCCTCTTGTTTTAAACCTACTGTTCTTTTTGTCTTTGATAAAACTATTTTTAATATTCCGATGCTAAGTACATTAAATATAAATATGTTTTTAGAGTAACTATGATAGTTAAACTAGAAAGTGTTTGTAATCATTGTAAACCAGTAGTTTAGTTTCAAAATCTAATCTAATCTTCGGATTCGATTAATTGAGAACTAATCAATCTTTGAGAAACTGATTGAACATTTATAATATTTATAAATTCATTACTGTTTAACTTGTTTTATGAAATGGGGGATTTTTATACAAATATTTTAAATAGAAATTTTTAATTGGTACTCAATTCACCCCTATTGAGTATCCACTCCGACCAACATTTGGTATCAGAGGTTGTTTAGTTAAAAGTTTTTCAAAGAATGCTATTTGTGAAACGTTTTCACCTGTGATTTTAGTTGTGTCTTAAAGATCTCACAATTTCTGTTAATTATAAATTTTTTATATCTTTATATATCTTTGTAAAACTTAGGTATTGTGGACAACGAATTAGAAGGTGTAGCTACCAGTAGGCCACCCTTCATTAATGGTGTAAATTATGCCCAATGGAAACTAAAAATGAAAATTCATTTTGAAAGTATGGGATTAGATATCTGGACTGCTATAGAGACTCAGTATAAGATTCCAGAAACCGAAAGAACTACTTGGGATGAACCTACGAAAATTTCTTACAATAATAATTATAAAGTAATGAATTCCCTATATTGTGCTTTAGGAAATGAGAAATTTAATCGAATATCTTCTTGCAAAATTGCTTACGAAATCTAGGATACTTTAGCTATTTCCCATGAGGTAACAACCAATGTTAAGGAATGAGATTGAATACCTACACTATTAAGTATGATAATTTTAAAATGAAGCCTCATGAACCTATTTCTGATATGTATCTCAAGTTCAACGAAATTGTAAATACAATGAGCTCACTTAGAAAGGTTTTTCTAGCTAAGGAGCAGATTATGAGAATACTCAGATGCTTTCCTGAAATATAGAGAGGCACATCAGTTTCAATTAGAGAATCTTGGGACATTGGTGCTATTCATGTCAAGGAACTCATTGGTAAGTTAATGATGTATGAGGAAGAATTTAAATTGAACAAAGATGATGATGAACCAAGAAATAAATCAGTAGCCTTCAAGGCCTATGCTTCAAAAATAAAGGACAAATATAAAATTCAAGCTGCAAGTGGTAGTTCAAGTTATGAAGAAAGTGCATCTGACAGTGATGCTGAAATGGCTCATATAGCCAGACAATTTAATAAATTTTATAGTAAGAAGAAGTTTTTGAGAAAATCAAACTATAAGGGAAAGTTTGAAAACAAAGGTCATTGGAAGAAATATTGGAAAAGGACTGATAAGGGTGATGACATACTCTGCTACAAATGCAAGAGAAAAGGACATGTGAAAGCTGACTGTCTGAAGTTAAAGTACAAAAGGAAAAATGAATATAAGGATAGAAAATACAAGAAAGCTATGAAAGCAACCTAGAGTGCTTCAAAAGATAGTTCAAGTGATTCTAATTCTACTCAGGATGAAAAATCCCAAAAAGATAATATGTGTTTTATGAAAAACACATACAAGGTATCATTGGATACTCCTGCTTTAAACTCTTATTATTCTGGAGATAATTCTGATTCTGATTATGAAAACATGTCTAGTGAAGATTTATTTGAATACTATAATATGCTAGAGGATACTTGCAATGAGCTGAAAGATAAGTATAAATCCTTAAAGAAGTAGTGTGCTTTAACTAGAACTGTAAAATCTACACTATAAGTAGAAAAGGAAAAGAATGCTCAACTACTCAAAGAAAATACTGAACTGAAATTTTTTAATGAGAAACTCGGGAAAGATTTGGAAAAAATTACTAATGTAAATGACACACTTACACAAATTCAAGCATAGCATGTGGCACCAAAGTATACTACATGTATAGGATATCATCCTAGAAAAAGACAGATTACAAAAAATAAATTTATTTCTAAATCTGGACAATATGCTGATAGTTCTAGTTCTGAAAATTCCAATGCCTCAACTAGTTATTCACATGGTTATAGATCAAACAAGGTTTATCTATCAAAATCTCTTAATTCTGTTAAGTATATGAGACCCATTAGGAAAATATGGGTATCAAAATTTTTTCATGCTATCCTTTCTGGACCCAAGAAAATATGGGTACCAAAATCATTTTCTATCTAAAATTCTTTTATAGGAAACTTGCTTGAAATGTTCTTGTATGAAGACATGGTATTTGGACAGTGGATGTTCAAGACACATGACAGGATACTTTTCATGTTTAAAAACTTAAATCAAGGTTGACATAGGATATGTCACCTTTGGTGATAACTCTAAAGGGAAAATAATCAGCCTAGGCCAGATTGGTAACACTGATTCAATTGTAATTTCTAAAGTTTTGTTTTTATATGGATTAAAATATAACTTGTTTAGTATTTCTCAGTTATGTGATGATGGTTTTAATGTTAAATTTAAAAATGATTCTTGTAAAGTTTTTAATTCTAACAATGTTTTAGTATTTTATGCCTTAAGAAATGAAAATGTATATGCTCTAGATTTGAATTCCTTAGCTTAGTATAACATTACTTGTTTAAATGATTTTCATAAAGAATCTTGGCTTTGGCACAAAAGATTAGGACACTACAATATACATTCACTTAGAAAACTGACTAGGAAGAACTTGGTTATAGACATACCTAAACATGAATTCCCAGCTGATAAATTTTTTATTCCATGTCAAAAGGGAAAGAAACATAAAGTTTCTTTCAAATCAAATAAATAGGATTCAACTTCTCAACCTCTCGAGTTGGTTCACATGGACTTGTTTGAACCTTCTAGAGTTTCTAGTTTAAATGGGAAGCACAATGTTTATGTTCTAGTAGATTACTTTTCTAGATATACTTGGGTATACTTTTTAGCTCACAAAAGTGAATCTTGATCTTACTTTATTAAATACTCCAAGTCTGTATAAAACCTTAGTGAAAATAAGATTAAGACTTTGAGAAGTGATCATGATCGTGAGTTTGAAAATCATGAATTTGAATCTTACTGCTCACATAATGGCTATAATCAAAAAATTTATGGCCCTAGGACACCTCAATAGAATGGTGTAGTAGGAATAATAAATAGAACCCTTCAGTAAATTGCAAGAACTATGATAAATGAATATGATTTCCCTGTTTATTTTTGGGCTGAAGCTGTCAATACAGCTTGTTATGTTATAAATAGAGTCTTGATTAGACCTGTTCTTAAGAAAACCCCTTATGAGCTTTGGAATAATAGGAAACCTAAACTTAGTTACTTCAAAGTCTTTGGTTAAAAAGTCTATATTCTTAATACTAAAGATAATCTAGACAAGTTTGCATCCAAGAGTGATGAAGGAATATTTTTAGGATATTCAATTACTAGAAAAGCCTGTAGAGTTTTTAATAATAGAACCAAATGTGTGGACGAATCTGTTCACATCAAATTTGATGAAACTGATCTGCATTAAACTAAACCTTCTCTTAAAAATCTTGAAGAAGATTTGTCTGTTCCAAACCTTAGTGATAATTTCAGTGAACCTTTTGTGAAGACAACTAGTTTCGGAAATATTGAAAAATCTGCTTATGATGAACCCAATCCTAGATAAGAACCTGAAGTTTCTAGTCCTATCATTATCAGATCAACTAGGATTCTAAAGAACCATCCTCTAGATGCAATTGTAGGTAACCTAGATAGAGGAGCACAAAATAGATCTTCTCTGAGAAATCAGGTTGAACATCAAGCCTTTCGTTCATAGCTAGAACCTAAAAATATCAATGGTGCAATCAATGATGAGTTTTGGGTAATGGCTATGAAATAAGAGTTAAACTAATTTGAAAGGAACAAAGTCTGGGAATTAGTTGACAGACCTAAGGACACTTTGACCATAGGCACTAAATGGGTATTCAGAATAAATTTGATGAATTTGGAAACATCATTAGAAACAAAGCTAGATTAGTTGCATAAGGTTACAGTCAAGAAGAGGGAATAGACTATGAAGAAACCTTTGCACCTGTAGCTAGATTATAAGACATTAGGATCTTACTTGCTTATGCATCTCATCTGAATTTCAAGTTATATCAAATGGATGTCAAAACCGCATTTCTAAATGGATTTATAATTGAAGATTTTTTTGTTGAACAACCACCTTGATTTACAAACCCCCATTGTCAAAATCATGTTTTTAAACATTATAAAGCTTTATATGGTTTAAAATAGGCTCCAAGAGCTTGGTATGATAGACATACAAATTTTCTTATCTCTAAAGTTTTTACTAAAGGAATTGCAGATCCCACTCTTTTTATTAAAAGAATTTATAATGATATTTTGAGTGTACAAATCTATGTTGATGATATTATCTTTGGATCATCTAAAATTTCTTTATGTACTGATTTTTCAAATATTATGCAAAATGAATATGAAATGAGTTTAATGGGAGAACTCAAGTATTTTCTTGGTTTTCAAATTTTTCAAAAGAAAGATGGTATCATTTTAAATTACTGTAAATATACAAAAGATCTTTTAAAATATTTTGGTTTGGATAGTAATAAGGGAAGTGATACACCAATGAGTACCACCTGTTAGTTGGATGATGATGAAACTGGGAAACCAGATGATCAAACCAATTATAGAGGTATGATTGGAAGCATACATTACCTTACTCCTAGTCGACAAGATATCATGTTTATTGTATGCATGTGTGAAAGATTTCAAGATAATCCTAAATAGTCTCATTTACTTGTTGTTAAAAGGATTTTAAAATATGTTAAACATACTACCAATTTAGGTTTCTTTAATCGAAAAGGAAAATACTTTGACATAATGGGTTATTCAGTTGTTGACTTTACTGGTTTCAAGTTAGATAGGTAGAGCACATCTGGAACATGTCATCTTTTGGGAAAGCCCCGGGTATCTTGGTGTAGTAAAAAACAGATCTTTGTTGCATTGTCTACTACTAAAGCAGAATACATTGCTGCTAGTAGTTGTTGTGCACAAATTCTGTGGATGAAAAAAACTTTATTAGACTATGAATATCATTTTAGACATGTGTCTATAAAAATTGATAACACTAGGGAAATTAAAATCTCTAAGAATCTCGTGTCTCACTCAAGGACTAAGCACATTGACGTCATACATCACTTTTTGAGATATCATTATCAAAATGGTGATATTTCTATAGAGTTTATTGACTCTGAACATCAATTGGATGATATTTTCACCAAGACCATAAGCTCTGAAAGGTTGGATTTTATTAAACAAGAGTTAGGTATGATCGATCAGTGAAACCGATCTGTGAAACCGATCTGTGAAATCGATGAGTGAAACCGATCTGTGAAACCGATCAGTGAAACTGATCTATGAAACCGATCTATGAAACTGATTTGTGAAACTGATCTGTGAAACCAATCTATGAAACCAATCTATAAAACTGATCAGTGAAACTGGTCTATGAAACCAATATGTGAAACCGATCTGTGAAACCGATCAGTGAAACCGATCAGTGAAACTGATATTTGCTACTATTTGAGTTTTACAATAGATTAAACCGTTAGTGTTTATCAAAACAACATTGTTTTACTTCATTGGTATTATATTTAATATTGTAACCCTAAATGATAAAATTAATTACCCGCGGCTTTTTCATTTCTTGAGAACTGTTGACCTTCCATCTCCTGCTGGACTCTACTTTTTCTGAATCCCTATTTTTCAAACCTCTTGAACCATTCGAACCTCTCAAATCTACAAATGGAAAATCAAAATAGAAAATACCAGGAATCTAAGAGCTCCTCACCTATGAAACGTGCTCAAGGAGAATCGAGCAGCACAACTCAAAAATCTGTGAACCCGATACTAGAGACTCAGGTGGTCATCGCAGAAAAGGAAGTAAGTTCTGAATGGGTGTTATCTAGTAAGTCTGCACTTTTATAAGTGTTGGATATGAAAGGATGGAAAGACTGGTTCTATAATAATGACCGACTATACTACCCAAATATAGTGCATGAGTTTTATCTAAACTTAAGTATTGCATTAGATGGAGCGGAAGCTGCAAGATTATCTTCAGTAGTCAAAGGGAAGAAGAAAACTTTTTCATCAAAGCAATGGGCTGAGTGTTTGGGGGTACCTCACAAAGGTAGATATGAAGATTACACTGGTAATATTCCTCCTACCACTGAATATTTGGTGTATGATTATGCTATAGAGATGTTGACTGGAAAATCTGAATCCAGAAGAATAACAGCTACTGAGTTGGATGGAGAAAGCAGAATCTTGTTTAAGTTTATTCAGCACCAAATCTGTCCCAGAAAGGGTGATTTTTCTTTTGTGAAGTATCAAGATGTTTTCTTGTTGTTTTTATTTATCAATAATGAGAAGATCAACTTGTGAAGATACATTACTGTTTATATTGCTAAGATGGTAAATCCAACCAAGAAAGATACAACCTTGTTCTATTCTAAGAAAGTATCTGCAATATTAAGATCCTTGGGTTGTGTTGAAGATGGAGATGAGTGTATCTCATCTAGCAGTAGTTTTTATATTAGCAAGGATATCTGCAAAAGAATGAAAATTAATTGGAATCCATGGAAGAATACATGGGTTGCTGATGAAGATAGGTTGTATGAATCCTTCAATCCTACTTACCACTCTAAGGGACCAAAGGGGATGAGAGATCCTGTTTTAAAACTAGATGAGGAAGTTGTTTATTCGGATGAGTAAGAAGAGACAGAAGCACATAAGGAAACTGGAGAGTCCATCAGGAAGGAAACATGAGAAGCTGAAGCTGATGATGATGTCGATACAAAAAAGGAACCTGAGTCACCTCCTGATGACAGGAGTGATCCTGATACAGTAAGTCCTAAGAAAATAATGGAATTTAGACCAGCTAGTCCACCTCTTAAGTTACCTAAGTCAGAGACCCTTCTTGGTGATGAAGAAGAAGCTGACACTTAAGTATCAAATTCTGAGTAGTATGAATCCAGTAGCAATGATGGTACCAATTAGACTTTGGTAAACAATAATGGAAGTGGTAATTGTGATGATGATGATGAAAATTATCGACTAGTGGATGGTCTCGATATGATTCATGTTGATCCACAACCTCAATTATATGAGCAAGAAAATATTCTTGAGGCTGAAAGGACAGTGCATACAGTGTTTAATGTAGATGGGGAAGACTCTCATGAAAATTCTGGTAAAGCTAATTTTGTAAAACCTAATTCTGCCTCTTTTAAAGTTGCATGGGAAGAACACCCAGGTTTTTCGGTTCTAGGATTGTATTATTTAGAGGAAGAGGAAGGAGTGAATTCTGCAAGGGTAAGCCATCCAGTTAAGGCTGGACCAGTTGACAAAAATATGCAAGTGACTATAGAAGGACCTGGTTCTTCTGTTTCTCGATCTGAATTTGAAATATTTAAAGATGATTTTCTCCACACAGTCAGAGAAACAATGAAATAGTAATTATCTAATGCTCCCAATCCTGCTCTTGTAAATCTATCTGAGGCTACTATGGATGATATAACTCAAAGAGTGGTATGTATTATTAAACCAGACCTATGAAATATTGGTGAGATGATTGGCAGGCACATTGCCTCTCTAAATCAAGCACTCAAGGATTTGTACAGTGGCTTAGTATCTCTATTAGGAGAATTTAGATCAACCATCACTGGTATGGTGGAAGTTTTGAGAAACATGATAGAACACCTCAAGAAATCTTATTTAAGAAAATTGAAGGCTGAGATAACTCAAATTGTTGCTCATGTTATCTCCTCCAAAGTGACCTAGATCACTGGTCATGTGATTAATGCCTTAAAATATTTTATAAAAGAAGAGTTAGATGCTTTTGGACGGATTCTCGACTTGGACTCTTTGAAAAAGATGAAAGAAAATAGTGATCATAATCACAAGATGGTGAAGCTATATTCAGCTAATGATACTAAGGCTCAGAAAGAGATCAAAGAAAAAGTGGATCACTATTTTTCTAAAATTTATACCAAGCATGAGTTGAACCATCAGTTTAAAGTCTTGGCTATGAATTTAAGGCTACCTCCAGTCACTCAATCCTTTAAGGCTCAAGTCCAATAATTGAAGGATTTCACTCCCACTCTAGAGAGTGACATTCAAAACAAAGATGATTTTGAGAAGCCCATGAAATATGGTGGTGAATTATTTCAAGATTTTATCAATCTACTCAAACCATATCTTCATGTTCAAGAAAATAAAATTGTTCTTTCTACTACTGAGCCTCTCGGTCCATCTAGTGTTTCTTCTAGTCAGATATCAATCTCTCAAGATCTATCCAATATTCGGCCACTCATTTATCAGCCAAATTCAAGAGGATATTCTACCCATCAACAAGTGACCATATCACCTACTATGCTTCTAGCCCGAGTTGTGTTACCTCCTCTCTTCATCTGACCAGATCAACCTTCCACAAAACCACATACTGGCCCATCCATTCCTCCCTCTTCTAAAGGGAAATCTCCTCTACACCCCATGAAATAGTCGTGTCTGTTATTTTTGATAGGGTGTACTTTTTATTGTATCTTTTCAAATGTTATTTCAATGAAATCTTTTTTTTCTCTCTCTGCTCTCTCTTTTTCTTTTTTTTCTTTTGATAATCCAAAAGGGGGAGAAATTGTATACATATATCCCATAGGGGGAGATACATCCCAAAAGGGGAGAATAGTATCGATATATATCAAAGGGAGAGAATAATATATATATAAGTCTAAGCAATATCTAAAGGGGAGACCAGTATATAAGCTCTAAATAAGTTTTAAGCTCTAATGTCATGATATCGATTATATATTCTTTTTTTAGGGGGAGCATACGGAGTGTTATATCATCTTCCCTCTTCTTTTATTCCATATATTTTTTATTATGAAAAAGGAGGAGATTTTTGAACTCTCTATGCGATAGTTATTTTAATAATCACAAATAATTGTTTTTATATATGTCAATTTAGTCATTTATTCAATTTGTTCTAAATGTGTTCCTATATGTTTAATCATGTCTACAAATGTTTATCTATGTTAATTTATGGTCTACTATTGACCTAGAAGTGTTCTGGATTAAACAGACACTTTGTGAGAATTTCTTATTTTTGACTCACCATTAGCTATATTCTTGAGTCACCAATAGTGAAAGGAATGATACACCGATGACAACGGTCGCACCGATGACAACGGTCGCACTGATGACAACGGTCGCACCGATGACAATGATCGACGAATGACAATGGTCTCACTGATGACAAAGGTCACACCGATGACAAAGATCACACTGATGAAAAAGGTCGCACTGATGACAAAGGTCACACCGATGAAAAAGGTCACACCGATGACAAAGGTTGCACTGATGAAAAAGGTGACACCGATGACAACGGTCACACCGGTGACAGTGGTCACACCGATGATATAATTGTATCACTGATGTTGATCAAATGATCTACTGAAGATGATGCTGATAAAATTATCTACCGAAGATGATGTTGATCAAATGATCTATCGAAGTTGATGCTGATCAAATGATCTACCGAAACCGATGCTGATCACCTGACCTACCGAAGATGATGCTGATTAAATGACCTATCGAAACCGATGCTGATCACATGACCAACCGAAGATGATGTTGATCACATGACATACTGATACCGATGCAAATTCAAATGACCTACCGATCTCAGGACTCACCGAAAGTCATGAAAACTGTTTGAATTTCTATTAACTCTTATTTAATTCCAACGAACATATTTTCTAAATTTAATGCACCTACTATTAATTAATGTTGGTTATTGGATATTAGGGAACCGTACCTCGTATCTTTCAAAAAGTAATCATTATTTTTTCTAGATATCAAGGAATAAAAAGGATGATCTATCTGCAGTTAAAGTAGACAAGAACAAGACACAAAGATACATAGACAGAGAAACATAAGAGAAAAAGCGTGATCGTGGGTGTGAAGGACTACGATGAAAAAGAAGAACTTGAGGAACACCTATGAAAATCATAGAGCTTCAAGAATATCATTCACCTGGAACAAACACTGAATCCAAGTTATTCTGCCTACTGAACAACATATGCACAAGGCTGAATAATTGTAGCTGAGAAGAACAACGACACTATGTTTTGTGTCATCCTCACTAGAAAGGACTCAAATAACATCTGCAACATCCAAATGAGTCCAGATCTCATCTACAATCACTCAGATCATTCTAAACTCATTATCAATTTATTTTCTTTGTAGTGAATCTTTGTTTAACATTTTGAGCACTGTGTGTGCATCCCTCTATTTAGACACACACTGACTCCTGGGCTGAACTGGAGGTTACTAAATCCTCACACCTAAATTTTTACACCTTATTGTATCCCACTATGAATTGTGGAAGATGTCAAGTGTGACCTGGATAGCATGTGTGTTGTTGTATAGTTTTCCCACATAGAACTGTGGTAGAGTTCTCAGGACCTGAACAGTCTGACTACTATTGTAAAACCCTCGATCCTGGGTGTAGATCATAGTTTATATAAACTGTTTGACAGGACTAAGTCTCATCTTGATACTGAACCTCTTGTTTTAAAACTGTTATGATTTTTACCTTTGATAAAACTATTTTTAATATTCCGCTGCTAAGTACATTAAATATAAATCTGTTTTTAGAGTAACTCTGATACTTGAACTAGATAATGTTTTTAATCATTGTAAACCAGTAGGTTAGTTTTAAAAGAAAATCTAATCTTCAGATTCGATTAACTGAGAACTAATCAATCTTTGAGAAACTGATTGAACATTTAAAATCTTTATAAATTCACTATAGTTTTACTTGTTTTATGAATTGGGGGATTTTAATACAAATATTTTAAATAAAAATTTTTAATTGGTACTCAATTCACCCCCCTCTTGAGTATCCACTCTTACAAACAATGTCTATTTGTGTTCAGTAATTTCATAACATTGACTTGATTATGGATAAATAAAATATAGAATTTAAAACATGATATATATATATATATCATATATTTTAATTATATATTTATATATAGTAATCCAATAAATTTAAGGATAAAAAATTATTCACACTCATTATGGAGATGATATCTTTTATATATCGATGAACTATGCTTTCATTATTCACCACACATAGAATAAATTAAAATAAATATTAATTCACCATTCCTAAATAATTAACGAGTTATATATATAATTTATATTTTTAAAATACAACTTTATTCCCATTTATATAAAAATAAAATGAAAAACATTTCAAATCACAACATAAATGTGGTAGTCCACACATACACACAATGGACATTATTATTTTTCAAATGATTGAAAGGTAATTATTTATATATGATATTAAATTTATGAATGTATTGTTATTTCATAAATATCACATATATTAATTAATTTTATCCTTACTACCCTCCATGTAATTTTTATGATAAAAATTAATTAGATTACTTTGTGAGATGGTAGTTCGTTGCACAAATAAGGGATGTTATTGTATCCCCACATAATGGAATGTATGAAGGTATATATGATATAATAATTTTAGCAATATATTATGTAATAAATTAAATATATATCTCTATATTCCATAATTATATTCATCCATAAATTATGTTAATGGAAATTGGAAAACATGGGTTTGTGAGGCGCTGGTCATCCATACACATTAATGACAATTTTAATTCCCATTTTATTTAAGAGGATATGGATATAGGTCTTCCAAATAACATAATAAAATATAATTATATGGGATATACATGTTTATTTATGGAAAGATACAAGAATAAAATAATAGGAGGTTATAATAAGAAGTAAAATGAAAATGCATAGATAAAAACATCACCTTTTCTTTGTGAAATCGCATTATTTTTAACCAAAAATCAATATTGGTTATTATATATGGTATATAAAATTAATATATGACATATATATATGTGATAAAGTGATTTGTGTTGATATTTCTTATGTTCATTGTTTTGGAAGTGTGAAGTGGACAAGATAAAGAGTTCCCTTTTAAATGTGGGGGAGAAGACACACATGAAAGTTTTGATAAGAATATATGATACACACGTTTTTATCATGCCATTATCCTATAAAATTTTAAATTATCTATCCATATAGTATAAAAGGTATAAATATATCCATCTAATTAGTTTTGGAATATTTTACATCATTTATAACCCCTATCATCTTAGATTAACCCCTACTAAACCCATTTTTACGATAACTTTGGTAAATAATATTTACTATTTTCAATATTAATTATTGTATAAAATTTTGTTGATGTAATTAGAAAACATAAACTTGGTTTTTTAACAATATTTAATCCATTTTTACAAGTTAAATTCAAATAAGTTTCATAATTCAATTTATTATTATAACCCCAGACACGATGAAAGTAATCATTTCCACAAAAATGATCTCATAAGTACAAAATGTTATTATTTAGAAATTGAACATAAAATTGAAACCAATGATCTAAATTAGTGGTATTTTAATATAATTTCTTTAGTTTTACTTTTAGTCCAATAAAAAAATACTTTATAAATAATTTCAATGAATCCAAATAAAAATATTTTTTCTCAATATTAATCAGAAATTATTTCCCATGACATACATGAAAAATTTAACAAAGAATAATTATAAAAATTGTATTAATTTTTTATGTTAAATAAATTTTATGGATTTTGTAATTATCATTTTATTATATTTTCACAATTCACTAATAAACACCCTTTTGGAAATAAGAGTTTTTTCAAGAGAAAATATTATTCATTCTTATAATGGTGATCTTATATATAATCATAGATAGAATTTTAAATTATTTTAAACATTTTAAAACCATATAATTTTTATAATGTAGATATTAATATTAAAAAAACCATATTTATATTTTTTTTATAATAGTTATGATTAAATTATAATTATTTATTAGAGTTTTTGTTTTTGTTTAAACCATTCTTTTGTGCATGGAAAGCTGTCGAATATAATAAATTTATTTAAAATAAAAAATATCTTAAAGTTCAAGGTTTACAAATTCTCCTCAAATCATGAGGTTGTTTGTAATACTTGATATCAAAGATGATTTTCATATTATAAAATCATTATTCATAACATACAATTGAATTCATGATGTATATAATATGAAATTTGAATTGTCAAATCCCTTTATTTGATTAGAATGTGACAACCTATGATTTAAAAAAATGAACTACGATCGATGGCACATATCACACCCAACATTGAGGTTAAAAAATGATTTTTTATACAACCCTTATAATAGTTTCATTAAGTTATAAGGTATGAATAAAACATACAACTTTATGAAATGTATATATATATATATATGTGTGTGTGTGTGTACTACTCATTAATTTTTTTATACGTTAAAAAGAAACAAGTACCAAATTTTAATAATAAATGAATTCTTAATCTAAAAAAATTCTATAAAAATGATATTTTTATTAGAAAATATTATAAATAATTTTCAGAATATATAAAAATATTTTTTTAAAAAAATTTACAAATTTTTTTATATAATCATATCAAAATTAACATACAAATTATTATTTTTTTCTGAAATGATTGATTTTATGTTTTGAATATTGAAAAATACGAATTATCTAAATACAATTATTTCGTTTCATTAAATATTTTAATGTAATAGTCCAATTATATTTGAGATTTGGTTTTAAAGTAAAATATGAACCGTTTAATTTATAATTATATAATTAATTTCTTTGAAATGATCTATTTTATTTATTTTTTATAGGATTATATTAACAAATAGAA
The DNA here is from genome assembly GCA_963277665.1 of Viscum album. NCBI lineage: Eukaryota > Viridiplantae > Streptophyta > Magnoliopsida > Santalales > Viscaceae > Viscum > Viscum album. Next base: position 1,074,465,733 of record OY728145.1, on the reverse strand, counting down.
ACACATTTTTCTGTAAAGAGTTTTAAATGCATAAATTTCAACCTTTATAATTAATTAATAAAGGCCCATCAACAAAAATTATTAATTAAATGAATAAATTATACATTTATTCATATAATTTTAAATTCATATCAGGATGATTTCAAGTCATAGAGTTTGAATAATATCATTTATTGGATGAACAATGCATTTACTAAAACTCTAATTTTCAACTAATTTTTTGGAATAGTATTTAAATATATTTCTAACATATATATATATATTAAATTTGATAAAATGGATTCCATATTTATAATCAGAACAATTAATTATTGGTACAAATTTCATCCTGATTTCATTACATAAGGAATAATAAAACAATTAAAAAAACTAGTTACCATGGTGAAATATTAAAATTGTTATGCGAGTAACATTAGAGGTAAATAAAAATACATGTTTGAAACATGTTTACATTTGAATTATGGAGATGTGGATCGACCACATAAATTGTACAATCCATTTTTTAACAATTTTTGGGCCACATGTCTTGGGAGTTATTTCCCATTACTAAAGAGTTTTTGTTATATAAAAACATACAACTCCTCATTCTTTAAAAAAGGAATTTACTCTCTTCTTCTATCCACACATCAAGATAATTATTCTTTTGAAAACTCCTACTCTAAATACATATTAATTCCCATACCATGTCCTATTGTACATGGTTTGATAATAATTATAATTATGTATGGAATTAGGTATAATTATGAAGAAGTTGATAGAACAGTGGTATTGTTCATAAATGAGAATTTTTTTTATTTCATCAACCACGTCCTTTGAATTTGTTAAACTATGAAGATATAATAATATCAGTATATCCTATATATTGATATATTAATTATTTAATTTAATAGTATGCATTGATCCTATAAAATACCAAATGGTAAATGAAACCAGATTCTGTGTGTATGGAGGACCACCACATCTCAAAGTGATTTAATTCGTTTTCCATCATCGCCTCTAATAGCTATTAATGTGGATGTATTTATTTTCTGGATATGATATTAATGAATTTTTTATTATTATGTTAATTTAAAAAGTCATATACTTCCATAATATAACATTGATTGAAATATTATAACGTTATTCATGTGTGTGGGGGGGGACTACCACCAAGCGAAGCGATGTGATTAATTTTTCATTACTGAATTACATAGATGGTATATATAATTATATTTGAAGAAATAATATTATATTTAAAATATAATAATAAACATGTAAAGATAAAATTATTGTTATCTTATTTTTATCATTATCAATGAATATTTGAAACGTGGCACAAGCATGAATATGGCTTACCATCTCAATGATTATAACATAGTTAGTTTTTTCAAAACTAGTTTTCATGGTTGATTTGAAAAGTATATTGATTGATAAATATTACAGTTTTATCATAATAGTTATTCTAATGATGATTAAATATTAATCTCTTTGACCTTTTTCAAATTACCAAAGTGGTTTTTGAAATATGAGTGAATTTGGGAAAAAGGTCCGTTGTAAAATTAATTGAATATATAATTCGATATGAAATGGAAAAAAATAAGTTGAAATATATAAATGAAAAAGGTTATATGAAAATTATATAATTATATTTAACTAAAAATATTGGAAGAAAATGATCTTTTGTTATCAACCAAACATTATGTATAGGATCTCTCTAAAGCAACCTTCTCTTTGGGTTATGACTATTCTCTCTCTCACTCTATTTATTTGTATCATTAATATTATTTAATTATTCTAAATAATTTTTTAATTTATGAAAAAAAATATTCCAATATTATTATACCATACATTTATTAAAAATATTATTATTTATCAAATTACTTCATTATGAAATCTCTTTTTAATTTGATATAAGATAATATTATGTAACCCATTTTATTTTCAAAGGTATTTAATATTTTGGTTACTTATGAATGATTTTATTTTTATGGAAAAACAACTCTTGAACATGTTATGATGGGTTTTACCAAATAGTTATCCAATTCTTTGGGTAAATATACAGTCTCATGTCACATTATGTATTGGATTAGGGTGTAAATTAATCTAATCAAATTTGGTAAGTTTTCCACCATGTGATATTTCCTATATAGTTATCCTTGACCCATTTTTCTATCATTTTATATGATGTTGCACAAATAATTTAATTAATTTCTCTTATGATTTCATGTTCTTTTTTTATGCTCCCCTATGATTACTCAATGGCCCTATTTTTATAATATCATGTATCAATTTTGAATCGTGTGTTATGATTCATTATCATTTTTATTACATTACTAGTATTTATATCTCCCCAATTTTTTATATTTATCCCTAAGGTTATTCCATTCAATATTATAAGCATGAAATGATTTAGGATCTTTGAATAGATATAAAAACAATGATGTTTTTTGTTTTATTTTTTGTTTTATGTTACATATTTCCTAATAAAACTATTCCATCTAAAACATTATTATATTTATTGGATATTTATGTGAAATATCATTAAATAATATATATAATAATCTTTTTTCACTCTATTTTCTAACTCATATTATCATAATTCTATAAATATGAAATGAACCACTAAAATCGTCATATATTATGGGAAAACACTACTTATAAGTGAAAACATATTTTTCCTATAACATATCCTTATAGAACATCACATCTCTAATTCATCTATATAGTGAACTTTTTCTAATTTACTTATACATTTTTTATAATGACATTGTTTTTTCCATAGACATACTAATTTATAGTTTGTATCATGATCTTGTTGGGTTGATTTTACTACAGATATTTAAAATTCTATTAATTTATATCATGAATGGATTTGGGAACATTATATTTGATGTTAATAAGTAAATAATGATGTTTTTTTCATTCAAAAATGGTAATAAATACATTCATGAATTTAATCAAAGAAACACAAATCATTTGTTATATATTACAAAAACAAACCCATAAACAACATCATCATCATAAATAGTAGTTAAATTCATATAAAATGAAATTATAAAATTATAAATAAATATTTAATATAAATTATGGTATATCATATAATACAAGAATAATTATCATTAATATAATAATGAATAACCGCACCACTATTAAAAAACTAGTTCAAAATGATCATGATTACTCACACCTGATATTGAATATATATCATTAACAAAAAAACATGTATAGAATAATTATAAATGATGTTTATATATGGTTATATTTGTATACATTTTCAAGAATATGATATTTTAAATAATATATTTTTATACAATAAATTTAAGAACATTATTAGAGGCAAAAAATGAATGTAAGGAATACATTGTACCAATATTAATTACATGATTCATATTTCTAATTTTTGACCATGATATATTAGATAAGGTTTGATTAAACTGTAAAAAAATTATATTCTTAAAATTCATGGGGTTTTATAATCCATAACTTTTTTTCATGAAATATAAATTAATTTAATATATAAAAATGTTGAAGGATTTATTTCAATTTAGCTACTTTAATTAAGTCATATTGGATCTTCATTAATAATTTTTAATTCCTTGATTCTTTTAATTTTATAATTTATTTAAAGGTACATTTTCATTCACTTTAATCATAATGGGTTTTTTATTCCTTGATTTTACATTGAGAAATATATACATCAAGAATTTTATCGTTGCTAAGAATAATTCTTATCCACTTTTATTATGGTATCCCATCATTTTTTATATATTTCTTCACAATAAATAATATTCTTTAAAATTGTAAAACTAATTATTTTCAATATCATGTTACATAAACATTTCCATTCATCTCTTTCAAAAAATAATTTTTATTAACATTTTTAGGATATGGGTTTAAAATAATGAGAAATTGAAATTTTGAAATGTATTTATATCTATTTAAAAATAAATTTTATATCATCCACCCTCTATTCAATTTGAAAATATTAATATATTTCAATTATATATTCAAAATTATTTATTTTAAAAAGAAATCATTTTTATATTCTTCACCTCATTTTTTGAATAAAATATTTCATTGTGGATCTTTAATTTTAATATTTAAGATAATGATAAAAATATTTTCAAAAATATATTATTAGATTTTTCTAGCATGTGAACTCATATTTCATCATTTTTTTATTTCTATGAAACATCCTTGAAATTCTATGATGTTTTCATAAATTGATATTATTGGGAAAAATCTCATAAAGAATCATTGATGGAGTTTTGGGTTGATTTTGTTTGTTGAAAAATTGGGTTTCCATAGTCATTTGTCAAGTAATATATATAGTGTTGACAATATATGTTTAAAAAGAACCATGAAAATGGAATGGATGATCTGAAGGTGGTACAAAAAATTTTATACAAGGTGGCCCCATTTTCAAGGATTTTCCAAATTTTCAGGTCTGAAAATCGATGAATGGAGAAAAGTGTTTTTTAAAAAGGGAGTCTCATGCTATTTATAATAAGGTTTATAAAGTTGTGTTCAAAATTTATTTCAAGATCAGAACATAAAAATATAGAAAAGTAATGAAGGGTGTGGAATTTATAGAGCAGAAAACAAGGTGACTAGCATGACCGAGGCTTTGGGGAATGGACCAGCGCATCTAGGGGAATGTTATGAAGTATGCTCTTAGGGCCTTCAAAATGCCCATAAATTGATGTACACCCCCATAATTTAAAATAATCTCAACACTTAGAGAAAATTGGAGTTTTTTTCATGCAAGTATCGGGGTCGTTTATGTAGTGAGTTATTAAAATGTCACATTCCAGATGGTAGTGCGTGCCAATACTGATTTGGGTGTAAAAGGGTGGGTGTCTCATATGTTCTGACTATAAGAGGAGAGTTTCACGCAAGATTATAGTAACACAAAAGTTGGTTTTCCATAATAATGGAAACACTTGCTTTCCATGCTTAAAGAAGCTCCCTATTCAACCTAAGGTAGTGAGAATGGTTTGAAATTTCCCAGTACATCTATGGTAAGAAGTATTCAATAGTGGATAAAAGTTAGACTTCAAAAGAGATTTTACATTCAATAGAGGATGCAGTCATCCGTGTTGATGAAAGGACCAATAGATCCATAAAATCTGAGTGGATCCCCTCTAAGAACAGTATATCAAGGAATAGGAAAATTGTGATCCTTTCCATTGAAAGTGAGCTACAGGAAGAGACACAGGTAGTGATCCTTGGGAATTCAGTGAGTAAAACATAAAACGTATAAAGGCAGTGATCCTAGAATATAATATCTAGCCCAAAAAAAATTTATTTGGAAGTGATCTATAGTTTGTTTGGTACAATCATCATGTCACCGTTGTATTGTCCTTGGATGTTTCCTAGTTATGGTGAACATAGTGAAAATATTTGTGTCCCTATGTCTTCTTTATTGGTGTACTTTCAGTTCATTACCATCAGATAAAATCCGAAAGGATTCAATCAACATTTTCCTTAAAGAGAATAATATGTGACCCTTGTAATAAAGAGGTAAAGATATAGTGGGGCAGGAATAAGTTTAAAAATAATATCAATACCATTATTCACACCACTATAAGGGTATCTAGGACCCTTTTTGACATAACAGACACAGACATTGAGTTTTTTATATTTTTTTAAATGGTCAATGATATTTCTTATTTCCAAATAAATTTTCTTGGTGCTCCTACAAATTGGTATTTGTTGTCAATATCGACACCCTCTATTCACCCCTTTTATATTATCATATAACTTTATCCAACTTTGTTCTCTATATATTGAAATATTTTATTATGTGTTGTCTTGAAATCAAGTTATATCTTTTTATATGTTTGGTTTTGATGTAATTATGGATTATTTTTATATTTGGAACACATAATGTGTCAAGACCCATCCTAGTGTGGCACATACAGCAAGTCCACAAGCCAGCCTCTAATAGGAAAGGGCTAGAGTCTAGCACCAAGTAGTCATCTCACTAATCTGGAAGGCCTTATACTAAGTACCTATACAAACACGCAAACCTTCCAACCTATATAATTATGAAAATTTAAAAAAACTGACGAACCAGGAATGCATACAACTAAAGCCCACATCCAAATTACGACATGAAATAAGGGAATGTAAAAGGTCCAAATACAAGCCCACCATATATATTTTAAAAACAAGTCTGTCGTCAATGTAAAACTGGGACTATTTTCCTAATACTATGGGAACAAACATCGATCTGTCTGATTATAGTAAGCACCTTCTCATCCAAGATCATCATGGACTCTAATAAAAGGTCAAACATCTACACAATACATGACATGTTCTAGAAATACCTATGTATGGGTGAGTATAACAATAACTAGTAGGAAAACCTGAATCCAAAATGAATAAAACATGGAAAATATAGTCATATCAACATAATTATATGTCTATAACACATATTACAATAATATCCAAATAAACTCGATGAATAAAAATATTGTAAATATAAGTCACAGCTGTAATATATGTGGCAAGGATTACTGCTCGATGATTCCAAAAAAGAACATGTCCAGAAGATCGAACTCCCAATTATGATAGCACTGGAGACATCTATCAGATATCTACTTATCATAGGGTATTTCCATTAGATGTAGATGCAGCAGGTCTGAAGAGATTTGATAAATAGATGAGGATCACAACTAAGGCCATGGTGTATGCCAACAACTCACTCTAGATTAACCCGCTAAATAGAGGATCAAATCCACTATATGAGTGGTCTAGAAGATACCAAAAACACAACATAGGTCACAAAGATGAATAGAGAATCTCACTTTGAGACTCACATAAGGATCCAAATGACTCGATCTAATATGATGTTCTAAAGGATCATTTTCTAATGTGTAAGAGATAATTCCATAGTAACCCTTATGGAATGGATAAGGGGAACACATCCTATTGAAACTTTTCTATGATATAGAAGATACGGGATCAAATCCATGTTTAATAGAGTACGGAGAGCGTAGAAGAGGTTACACACCATATCACATAACCTCAGGTCATTCCTATTTTAATGGCCTATGTCCCATGTCATTTCCACGTAAGAGTACATAGAGTTTCAACTACTCATGAACTCTAATCATGTACCATTACCTAGATTAGACCTTATACCACTCCATGATTTATGGGTATAGGTGATAATACAACATGGTCAAACCTGTGTACCCCAACCTGTGTTGTCACGAACCAAGCAGGGATGCCATCTGACCTGACACCCGACTCAATTTACGACATGGCCTAAAGGGCGTTCCCGATCCCCACTGGCTGAAAACTAGTGTTGGGAATCAAGATAAACCATGTGGGAACATTTTAGCCCAATAATAAATAGGATCAAAATATGAAAAACTGAGTAAAACTTACACTGATCGAACCAGAAGCTACAAAAAATAAAACAACTAATAACTAACATGATTTTCATGTGACCTCTTGGTCACCTCCAACTAGAAGACCACCATGATCCAACAGATATCTCGAACCAGAAAGACCTAAGCCAAATCTGAACCTGCAAAACATTTCAGGTCGGCCGACACCGAATGGTACTAATAGGGTGTGAGCTAAACAGCTCGGTAGGCAATCACCAAAGATTCTTTGTGTTTCCTTTCCCAAAACAATCCATTAAAACTAGTTGGAAAATAAGGATATAAAAATAGGATTTCTTTTTTTAAAATAAACACATTTCATTCCCCTTTTCCAAACTACGCACACCATGTTTCTACATTCAAAATAGACTTAATTTTAGATAAAAACCCAAATCAATAACATCGGGGCTATTTTGAAAATAAATAAACTAAACAAATGAACATTCAATGCAGAAGAAAGTAAACAAGAAATGTAAATAATCCAGTAACCATGGGTGATCCTAAACATCCCTAGAAGACCCCTGAACGCACTTGGTTTCGGAACCACCTGCTGGCGTATGGTGTTGCTCCTAAGTCTATAACCAACTGGCCACCCTAACTGACCAATCCAGTGGCAATGCCCGCTTGGCCAAACAACAAATCTAGGGGGTACCAACCCATCTAATTGGGGTTGGTCAGCAACAGTCACTCGATCTCTAAAAGACGCCCTGGAACCCATGGTGGTTATAATAATATTATGTAAGTAGGAAGTCCCTCGCACGTGTGACTCATCTCACCACACTTGCCTTCCCCAAACACAGACGATTCTTATACATTCACCCATAAATGGTTACACTAGACAGGAGCGCCTCATATGCACATCTAATCATCTCACATTAACAAAGTGCCAACCAGGCCTTCATGACATGAAAATCATTAAAACCATTTGAAACACTTTTCAAAATACTTAAGTTGCTAGGTGGGCATACAGTAATAAATACGTCGTCATTTCAAAGAATCAACACAAACTTTACAAAGTTCCCTAAATACGCATCTGATCATTTCATATCAACAAAGTGTCAACCGATCCATCACACCATTTAACATTCAAACCATTTCATAAAATGTTCAATGTTTCCCACCTGACATTCACTTTTTTTTAATCACTTTCTTTTCTAAAATCAACACCAAACATCACCTTTAAAAGTATAATTCCAAACAGGCCTTCAATATTATGCACCCAAATACATTTACCAAAGAAGTTCCAAGTCATTTATAAAACCATTTCCAAGTATACAAAGCCAAACGGGCCATTATACCATTTGAAACCAACTGTGTCCCAAAATGCCCCATGATTCAAATTTTAAAGAAAAAATCAATTTAAATGCACATAAAATACCAACACACATTTTATAAATAAAAGATACATTTTAGAAAGAATATTATTGGAGAGAGATAATATAAAACATTTGAGAAATCAAGGTTCTTGTGTAACGACATTTTTTTAAGAGTTATTTTCACTTGAATTCTCTTCCATGTGTGCACCTAGTGCCCACATGGATGTGAAAACATCCAATGACACCATTTTAAGATCCATAAGAATACCCAAGAACATTTTTACTGAAATACCACTTCCCTTTAAACAAACACAATTGTAACATCTCTCACATACATTTAAAAAATCCTAAGAACTTTTCCAAAACATTTTCGTGTAAATAATCAAGCCATAAATAGGAACCCAAATCACATTAAATGCTCTAATTCATGTTTAAACTAATAAAATATATAAAACAAAGTCCAAACAATACAACAAGGGCTCAATTTCATTTTTATAAAACAAAATACATTTTTTCAAACAATTCCAAGGCACCAACACATAGACATAATCAAGGGATCCTTTCAAAAGCTATTTTTAACAATTGTAACCAATGTAAAAACACCACAATAAGTGAACTATAATACATATTGAGGTGAGAATCATGTTTAAAAATTAATCCAAAGCATTCTAGCATCAAGGGTTTTAAATGGAAAGGAAAATCATGGAAACACCTACCTCAACCATGTGCAGATGCGATGAAACTTCATGAGAGGAGACATCTAAGCCCCACAGAACATTCGCACACCCTAGATCCAATGAAAAACGATCCAAAAATAAACCCTAGACATTGGGGTTTGTCCATGGATGGAAATCCCCAATTAAAACCCTAGAACAAAGAGAGGAAGATAATGATAGAATATTTAATGAAGGAAACATGAAGATTCACAAACCTTTCTTGATAAATCGACCCAAAATCGCCCCAAATAGAAGCAGTAATGAGGGGGAGGATTCTCTGGTTGATTCCCAATAGAGAGGGATTCATTTTGGAGGTGGAATCACCCAAATAGAAGCTCCACATAAAAATTTATAAAGCCCACAAGTGGTTGCACGGTTTTGTTGCACGTTTTTTAAAATCATGCGCAAACCATGCAAGGGATACTGGAAACTTCTGCAACTTCGCATGGTTAGGCTGCACGGTTTTTCCAGGCCGCGATCAAACCGTGAAACCCCAAAAATTGGTCAAAACCCCCCAAATTACACCCCAACCACTGGGGAAGACCCACCCAATGATCCTTGAACATGTTAAACACAATATGGAGACACCGACGGGATCACAAACTCTTCAACATGCCGCTCTCTTCCCACAAAATTCACAATAACCAAGAATAGGTATAGAAGAAAACAAATAGCACAAAAACACAAGTAAATTTATTGTACACCCAACACAAACATCAACCAAAAAATCCAACATTGAGAAATAAATAAAATGAAGGAGTATCTGAGGTCGGGGAGTGACAATTCTCCCCCCCAAGAACACTTTATGCCCCCAGAAAGTCACCAAGCTAAATGTAAACTGAAACACAAGTCCATGCCCGAAAAAACTAAGGGGAAGCCATGAACCCCTGGGATGACTATTCACTCTACAAGTCACACTCAACCGATCAAGAAGAAACCACTATGCATGAATGAGAATTGGGGAGAACACGAGAGGGTTCTCCCCATCACAAGAATTCAACAAATACGAAAAACATTTAAAACCCAAACAAATCCCACACTAAATCCAGGAACAAGGGTATTCAACATTTAAAATTTATGTACAACTCACAGGGTTTGGCCTCTTGGTTTAACAAACTGTGTGCCAACCATGCGCGAACTACTGGAAGGAAGGGGTACCCCACATGGCTTGGTCGCACGGTTTCAAAACCCTGCACCAACCATTCCAAAGCCTTCTCTCAAAAAGGAAAAAAAGCCACACAGTTATGAGACCTACCACATGGTTGTGCACTGGCTGTGTAGTAACCGTGCAGTAACCATGCTCCATATGTAAAAATCTTGCAAAACACCAAAAACCAAAACCCTGACTGAGGTCAAACCTGAACTTCCACATCTAAGTTGGACACTACAACCAATAATATAGGGAACCTCCCAAACAAACCAAACCCACAATAAAACAACTCTACAAAACTCAAGAATCTACAAATGAGCACTACTAGATCTTAAAACTGTCACCGGCCTACATAAAGGCAAGACACACTCAAAGGAGAATGAAAATTTTCTAAGGAAACATTTAGATAGACACAAATTCTTGGGTTACAAGAGATCTAGTTCATCGTACCATTACCATAAAAAATTCAACTTACAACATCATGTAAACAAGAACAAAGAGATGTAAAACATTTCCATCCCAACATAGAAAACAAAACTAGGTTGGAGTTTCAGACCCTCTGTAACTCTTGATTGTGCGTGAGCTTCACCCCGAGACCTGTGGTTGGGGCTCTGATGGCTGAAGCATCTTCTTCCTCACAGTCTAGCAACACATTCTCGTTTCAAGACTTCCTTTTTGGAAAACACCCCTTACAGAACTTCTCTAAATGACACAAATGGTCACAACAACGGAAAGTCTTCAGAGTAATATGATAATACGACATTGGGTGGCCAAACCGGCCACACTGTAAACATACAAGAAAATGGACGGAAGAAATGGAAGCTGGAGCCAAGAAAGGATGTTTTTCAAAAAATAGTTCCCCTGGAACACTCTACTCACCAGACGAGGAACCTTCAAAAGAACCAACAACCACTTGATGCACCCCAAAAACCAGCTCATCCATAAATTCCTCATCCACCAACCTCTCAAAACATGTTTCACTGGATGAGAGTAATTTCTCCATAATTTTAGGACGAAGACCCCAAACAAAGAGACAGTCCCCCAGATAATCCTCTAACACTACATCCAAAGATAATGGAACCAACTCTTTAACATTTTCAACATAAGACATTACTGATTGCTAGCCCTGCCAAACATCCCACATTTCTTCCACCTTCCTCTAATTCACCTCCTCCGGTATGAACTGTTGGATAAAATTGAACTTAAACACCTCCCATGACATGTCACCTTCCGTCGATGATGGGGAAACCAACCCCCCACTAGTCCAAGGCTGGACCCTCAGACAACCTTTTTACTGCATGGACTCTAATAGTATCGAGAGTTCCCAACGACTTAAAAACATGCTTGACTTCCTCAACCCACTGCACAGCCTCAAGAAAATCTCAATCACCATAGAAAACATGAAAAAAATGTGAAGGAAAAGGAACAGGGCATGACTCATTAAGAACTTTGGGGACCTTCCTGGGTGAAATATTTATGAACAACATGAAAATCGCATACCAAATACAATATAAAACTGAGGCACAAACAAATAGGAACACCTCAAACCAAAACCAATTGGCTTAGAAGAAAAGTAAAAACAAAAACCAACAAATTATTCTTGTTCAAATACCATCATTTTCTTTTTAAAACTCAAAACTGACTTCTTCCGAGGCTGATTCCTAAATTCCAATAACACATTTTTCAAGAAAAAAAACTAATTTCCGAAATCATTTTCTCCCTAAAATCCACTTTAGAAAAATCATTACAAACCTTTAACTCAAAAACCCAACCCATGGTACCTTATGAACCATTACATGTGTATCAATCCATTTTCAATATCGTGTGCCAATATGCACTTCCCACATATACCCACACACATGGCAATGTCCATAATAAATACCAAGGGCCACATTCCATTCACATTCTAAAACCCAAAACACCTTCAATGTTTCAAAACCCACTTTACCAATTTAAACCCACTTGATAGAATTCACGTTCATTTAAATTATTTTCCATTTGAAAAATACGCTCTCATTTTCAACACACTCACATAAACCAATATCAAATCGAAACACAGCCAACAACAAACTACCTGAAAGAGGAACTAGTGTCTATGCCTAACCCGACAACATGGTGGTGAGCCATGCCCCAAGTAATTCATAACACTAGGAGGGCCTTAAACCAAGAACTTGGACTTCACATGGGTCACCATCCCATGTAAGGCTACAACATAACCTGACTCGCCTCCATTTTCATCCCTCAATTCCAAAACAACACAGGATACAAGACTCAGTCATGGACTACCCCTTGTGACGCGAGGTTCCGAAAGAGCAAGGGTTCATGAAGCCCTCCCCGCACCTACCTCCCAAGTCCCAACAACCCTAGTCTCCATCTATCGGACACCCCAAATATCAAGTACCTCCATTGATATCATTTTTTCATGAACCAAGGAGGGATGCCATCTGAACCGACACCCAACTCGGTTCGCGACAAGGGTCGATGGGCATTCTCGATCCCCACGGGCAGACAAGTAGTGTCTGTCATCAAGATAAACCATGTGGGAATGTTTTAGCCCAATAATAAATAGGATCAAAATATGAAAAACTCAATAAAACTAACATTAAACGAACAAGAAGCTACAAAAAAATAAAACAACCAACAACTAACATGATCTCCATGTGACCCTTTGGTTACCTCCAACCACAAGACCACCATGCTCCAACAGATATCTCGAACCAGAAAGACCTGAACCAAATCTGAACCTTCAAAACAGTTCGGGTCTACCGACACCTAATGATACAAGTAGGGTGTGATCTAGACAGCTCAGTAGGGAATCACCAAAGATTCCATGTGTTTCCTTTCCCAAAACAATCCATTAACACTAGTTTGAAAATAAGGATATAAAAATAGGATTTCTTTTTTTTTCCAAAATAAACACATTTCATTCCCTTTTTCCAAACTACGCACACCATGTTTCCACATTCAAAATAGACTTAATTTTAGATAAAAACCCAAATCAATAACATTGGGGCTATTATGAAAATAAATAAACTGAACAAGTGAACATTTAATTTAGAAGAAATTAAACAAGAAATGTAAATAATCCAGCAACCATGGGTGATCCTAAACATCCCTAGAAGACCCATGGATGTACTCGGTTTCGGAACCACCTGTCGGTGTATGGTGATTCTTCTAAATCTATAACCAACTAGCTTCCATAACTGACCAATCCAGTGGCAAATCCCACCTTTCCTAAAAACAAATCCAGGGGTACCAACCCGTCTAATCGGGGTTGGTCAGAAACTGTCACTCAATCTCTAAAAGATGCCCAGGAACCCATGGTGGTTATAATAATATTTTGTAAGTAGGAAGGCCCTCGCATGCATGACTCATCTCACCACACTTGCCTTCCCCAAACACAGAAGCTTCCTATACATTCACCCATAAAGGGTTACACTAGACAAGAGCGCCTCATATGCACATCTAATCATCTCACATTAACAAAGTGCCAACCAGGCCGTTATGCCATAAAAATAATGAAAACCATTTGAAACCCTTTTCAAAATTCTTAAGTTGTTAGGTGGGAATAAAATAATAAAAACGTCATCATTTCAAAGAATCAACATAAACATTAAAAAGTGCCCCCAAATACGCATCCGATCATTTAATATCAACAAAGTTCCAACCGGGCCATCACACCATTTAACATTCAAACTATTTCATAAAATGTTCAAAAGTTTCCCACTTGGCATTCACATTTTTTTTAATAACATTATTTTCTAAAATCAACACAAAACATCACCTTTAAATGTACAATGCCAAACAGGCCTTCAATATTAAGCACCCAAATACATTTACCAAAGCATTTACATATCATTTCTAAAACCATTTCCATGTATACAAAGAAAAACTAGCCATTATACCATTTGAAACCAACTGTGTTTCAAAATGCCCCACGATTCAAATTTTAAAGAAACAAAAATCAATTTAAAGGAACATAAAATAACAACACACTTTTTATAAATCAAAGATCCATTTTATAAGTAAGATAATTGGAGAGAGAGAAGAGAAAACATTTGAGAAATCAAGGTTCATGTGTAACACCCTATTTTCAGTGTCATTTTTACTTGAATTCTATTCCATGTGTGCACCTTGTGCACACATGGATGTGAAAACATCCAATGAAACCATTTTAAGATCCATAAGAAAACCCAAGAACATTTTTACCGAAATACCACTTCCCTTTAAACAAACATATTTGTAACATCTCTCACAAACATTTCAAAAACCCGAAGAACTTTTCCAAAACATTTCTCTGTAAATAATCAAGCCATAAATAGGCACCCAAATCACATTCAATGATATAATTCATGTTTAAACTAATAAAATATATAAAACCAAGTCCAAAAAATACAACAAGGCTCAATATCATTTTTATAAAACAAAAGGAATTTTTTCAAACACTTCCAAGGCACCAACACGTAGACATAATCAAGGAATCCTTTCAAAACCTATTTTCAATAATTGTAACCAATGTAAAAACACCACAATAAGTTAACTATAATACATATGGAGGTGAGAATCATGTTTAAAAATTATTCCAAAACATTCAAGCATCAAGGGTTTGCAATGGAAAGGAAAATCATGGAAACACCTACCTCAACCATGTGCGGATGCAATAAAACTACATGGGAGGAGAGATCTATGCCCCATGGACCATTCACACACCCTAGATCCAATGAAAAACGTACCAAACATAAACCCTAGACATTAGGGATCATCCATGGATGTAATTCCACAATTAAAACCCTATAAAAGAGGGGAAGAGAAGGAGAGAAGATTTGATGAAGGAAACATGAAGAATCACCAACCTTTCCTGATAAATCGACCCAAAATCACCCCAAATCAAAGTAGTAATGAGGGGGAGGATCATCTGGTCGATGCCCAACAGATAGGGCTTCATTTTAGAGGTGGAATCTCGTAAATAGGAGCTCCACATCAATATTTATAAATCCCACAAGTGGATGCATGGTTTTGTTGCACGGTTTGTAAAATAGTGCGCATACTGTGTGAGGGCTACTGGAAACTTCTGCAACTTCGCATGGTTAGGCCGACCAGTTTGGCCAGGCCGTTCTCAAACCATAAAACCCAAAAAATTGGTCAAAAACCCCAAATTACACCCCAAAAACTGGGGAAGACCCACCCAAAGATTCTAGAACATTTTAAAAATAGTATGGAGACACTGACTGGATCACAAACTACCCAACATGCTGCTCTCTTCCCAAAACATTCACAATAACCAAGAATAGGTCTAGAAGAAAACAAATATCACAAAAGAAAGGGAAATTTACTATTCCTATGTTGCGTTATCAGACTTAAATTTTGAATCTATGGATGCCATGTCTATTTAGGGGAGTACATGTCGTGCTCTAACCCGTGTACCCAAAAAAGTGTTTGTGTACCCTCCAAAGTACACACTGAGTTGCCAAGGGGAGGTCACATTCTATGTGATAGGGTCACACACCGTGTGATATATAACTATCTCCTGAAATCCCAGTTATTGCTAGGAGGGGCCGACAAAGCTTTTTTCTCTAATATACACACCATGTAGTTTGAAAAATTTGGGATACCCATATCTAGATTAACATGATTTCTTTCTCTCATCCCACTCTCAGATCCACTTCCAGTGAACCAAATAAAACTCATGGAACTCATTTCATATTCAACCAAGGTAGATTTTCACTAGAGGAGTGATTTCATGTTATTATTATCATTTGGAAACATTTCTAATCCTACACTATCACCATTTGTCAAAGAAACTAAATCGTGCTAGAACAAATGGTCTCAATCGGCTCACCATTATTGTTGTTGCATGATCCTCATGTCTTCCACTATACAAATCTATAATTTTGAATAATTTTTCCAAGAAATTATTGTACAACATTTAATTCTTTTATATTTGGGTTGAATCACTAGGAAAATGAAACCTCGATGATGAATGCATGTTGAAAATGGGGGATAAAATCACAAAACACGCAATGTATGAACAATGATTGGAAATTTTCAATAGCAATAGGTTTTTTTCCATTATAACAATGTATAAGGAACCATAATAAATAAATTCATATACTCATAAAAAAAACTACCATAATAAATTTCATCATGAAATACACATGATCCATAGATCAATATTTTGGTTGACTGATCTATGTTCATTATAGAAATTAAAAATAGGGAATGAAAAGAAAATCAAACAACAATTCAACCTTGACTCATACTGATCATAAACGAAGAACGATGTTGTTCCCCAGTCATTGGAGATATTATTTGAATATTATGTGCATCAATCATCAGCCCTCGATCTGGTCATCATATGTTAATTGAATCTATTTCCATGCTCTACAATGGGTCTCCAATTATTTGCAATATTATGAGGCTAAACCTATAAATTTTCCATAATCATGTATAAAAATAAAATGGGTTAGGCTTCTAGTTCAAGGAAACAATAAAATTATTTTATAAAATTATTTAATTTATTTCATTCATGTGACTACTTTTTCATAGAATCCCTGTGCCGACCATGGTTATGATGCACCTAGGGTAAAATCTACATTCTGAAGGCAATGATACACTTGGATTTATAATCTGATACCATGTTTAGATGTTATTCAAATATTATAGTAAAAATTTATACACATTAAATTTAGTATATTTAATATATATCAAAGAATATTTCTAGGTACACCGGTCCTCGGAATAACACTTCTTCTCTACGCCTAGTCCCAAAAATAATACATATAATATCCAAAAATAATACATGGAAAATAAAAAGAAGTATACAATGTTATAAATATAATGGGTTTTCCCTGATATACCACCAATTAATTGGGTAAATAATTAATCTCAAGATATTAAATGTTCACGATACCTCTATACAATGGTTTGTAAATCTTGTATGATAACTTGTTGAACACTTGTTCTAATGGAATTTTAGGACAACTTGTTGAGGAAATTTGGTTATATGAATATTATTGAATTATATTTTTGTGGTATACTCATTTATATGTTATGATTCATAAACTTATGATCATGTTATACCTTAGTTACTCTTCATTTTTTTCTTGTGTTCATATTTTATGTTATGACTTACGTTATTATTATCTTTTTTTATGACTTCATTATTTCTCAAAAAATGATAATCTATACACAAAACATTTTTATGATTCCATTTCATTAATATTTGAAAAAAAATAAAACTTATTGTGTTTCTGGATAGTATTAATATGTCAATAATTTTTTGGAGATGATGATGAAATTTAATGGATAATAAATAATATTATATAGTAGAAAAATTTTATGTTAAAGGTAATCGATATCATACATAACTTATTGAGAATCTAGCATCAATGTTTATTTTGTAAATATTTTTCCAACATTATAGATAATGGATCGAATTTTGATATTTATAAGAATGGTGAAACGTGAAAAAGAAAATGTATGGTGGGGGTTTGAGCTTTAGTAGAACTACATCAGGTGGTTCAAATCATGAAAGTGGAACTCAAAAAGTGATTTCATGTTTTTTAGATTATGAGGATGATGATTCAAATTATGTATGTGGAAGAGTTGTAGTTTGTGAAATATATTCATAATATATTCATGGCAAGGCATGATGAATTTTAATATAAAATGAAGATTTAATAAATTAAATCCCTAAATCCTATTCACAACATGTATTTCATGGACCCTTTGGAATTCACATAATGATTTTGGAATTAATTACATGAATAAGGTGAGTAAATATTTAATTATATTTATTAGTATATGTTGTATTCCCCCATTAACTTAATGATTCCTCTCAGATTGTAGGTAAACCATAGAGCACATAGAGTATCATCCACCAAAACTTATCAATTTTTTGATCCCATGGTTCCATAGGTTTTTTATTAGAAATATTTTGTAATTTTAATCTAAATACCCTTGTTTCCTCCAATCATCAATTAAAGAGATTCATTGTGGTAGTGTTTCATATATTTGGGATATGTTTTTGATGAGTTGTAGGTAGAAGAATGGTGTTTTTTCAGTTCATTTATGGTTTAATTGTGCATCTATAGTCACATGGTTGTTTCCATTTCCCCCTTGGAGAATAATGAATCAATAAATATGTTCATGGTAGGGAATCATCACTCTTTATTTTTTTTTGTGCACCGCGCGGGGATTTAATGAATTTCACATGAATTTTTTGAATAATAAGGATTATATTAATAAATAAATACAGTAATATACAACCAAAAATTTATAGGGATAGGGTGTTATTGCATCTTGATTTTTTATTACATAACTTTTCATTTCATTTGACAAACAGATGATCTTTAATGTCTAGTGTCTTGTAAAAAAGGTAAGTAATACATGAAAAAATATAACATTATTTTAATTCTATTGAAAATATTCTTTAAATGTTCATCCTAAGAACAATTACTCCAAATCATAACCTGAGAATATATATTAATGGAAAGGGTGAGCATAAGGCCCACTAAAGGAAAACATGGAAAATAGCTTACATGTGAACTTGAGAGAATATAATAAAAACATAAGAAAATATTACAAAGGAATAATAATAGTCATATCATGATAATATTAAATTGAATAATATTATGAAAATGTGGCTACAAAATTTAATTTATACATTAATAATCATATCACCAAGGTCCATCCCAAATGTTTCATAAAAGTTACCACGATTATTTACCAAGGTATCATAAAATATGTCATCTCTAGAGATTAACTTCTATACCCAATGAATTGGAGAGAAATCAAGGTAAACCCTCAATATTTATTTATTTTAATTTGATACACATAGATCATAATCAAACATTTGGCATTTTAAAAAATGATTAAAAAGTTGATCATTATTTCATTCATAACCCATGAAAAGGGAATAAGGGTTCTTGGTATGTCAATTACAAAATAAAATATATAATTTTTATTTATTGTTGAATACCCCTTGAAATGAAATAGTATTTGGTATTCACATAATTAAAATAATATAATTTCTTGAGAAAAAATAGAGATATTTTGAGATGAAAATTCTGCTGAATAACGACTATGAAACATGTTTTTAGAAAACATTAAAAATAGAGGGGATAGGGGTCACCCATTAATAAAAGACTAATAAAATTGGAACTAAGAACATGTTATGGAAAATTTAAAGACATTCCACATAGAATAGAACTTGAATGGAAAAAAGATAAGTTTAGAATTTCATTATGAAAAATCAGCAGCCTAACAGCATCACATAAAAATTCAGAAAATCAGTTGATTAGATCGAAAAAATTCTCTCATAATTTGTAAATAAAATGGTCATAAATAAAGATACATAATAAAATAACCCAACGTAAGAAAATGTAAATTAAAATGAATAACATAAAATAATTCTTAATTAAAAGAATAGGGTGAAGGGTTCCCTTACCTTGAAAAGTATCTTCTAAAACTCGATGATCAGACCTTGGGGGATTAAGGGAACCTTGGGAGGACTCCTTGGGAGGTAAAAATACCAGATATTAATTAGGAATAATTTTGAATGAATTTAATGAAGTAAATGGTTGGTATTTATAAGAAAAGTGACTAAATATTTTATTAATCACCAAGAGACACCTCATTAGTGATATTTGTAAAACCATGGGCTTGCCCATGGTATTTTCCCATAGTTTTGGACACCTAGTACACCTCATATAATATTTTAATCTAACGGATTCTACCGTCATTTTAAATTATATATTACATAATTATGATGTCAAAAAACACATCGAAAACTCAAAAACTATATTTTTACTATTCACCAAAAAACAAAACATTTTATTAAAATATCATAATTTCACCCAAACCTAATATCAATGTTTTGAATTCAAAAATGAACACCATTTTATGACAATTAATTTATAAATATGATATATTTAATTTTTATGTAAAACTACCATTTACCCAAAAAATACTAATACTTACCAATTAATTTCTGAAATAGTTATTTACATATTCTATTATATCATATTACCATTCAAGATGGATAAATTATATTTATAATCACTTGAGTGAGGTTACTATACCATTGGTCATATTACTATTCATAAGGGTAATAATACTATTCACTATTCACTAAAAATTAAGATGATCTTATCAAACTCTAAATTTTTTACTGATCGCAACTGTATATGTCTGTTTTTTGAAAAGCATTTTATGAAATTATTTTTTAAAAGTATAAAATATATTTTAAAATACTCTTTTTTAGTATTCATCGATAATATGAACCTTTGAAAAAATCATCCTCTTTTTATTTTGACAATTAAAATTCAAAAAATGTACCATAATAATAAATAAAAATTTTATTTATACCAAATGATTACACAATCTAACAAATGCCTCGTTACATAGACCCTTACAAAAACTACATAGGACATACGATTATGGTGTGAAATGGTGATGGAATCTTGGGGTGTCTTGGAAAGCATTTCTTGAGTGGTGATTTTTATCATTTTTAACTTTTCCTAAAGTAGATTATAATCAAGAATAACATGTTGAAGCTCAGCTTAGGCTAGGTCTAGAGCAAAGCCGAGTGATGTTCCCTCCTACCCAAGCTCCAACAGATGGGCTTCATATAGCCTGAGTCTACTGGAAAAGGTTGTTGACTCTTCTTTCTGCATTAATTATCCATTATTATTTATATTTTAAACAATAATTTTAAAGTTAAATATTATTATTTTGAACGTTCATAATGACCAATGAGCAGATAATGTTAAAAAAAACAATGGTCACATTTTATTTATACTTATATAATTTTTATTTATGATATCATAGTAAGACATAAATTTTTAGGAAACAAAATATTATTCAAAATTTCGGGTCATTACAATCCTCCCCCCTTAAGAAATTTAGTCCCTGAAATTTCAAATCATTTCATCAGAAGATAAAAGGTGGGGGTACTTCTTCCACAAAGAGTCATATGGTTCCCACATGGATTCTTCCTATTTGTGGTTCCTCCACAAAACTTTAAAAAGCTGGTTAGTCTTATTGCACAGAACCTTGTCTCTATAATCCAAGGTCTCCACTGACTGCTCTTCATAAGAGATTTCAAGTTCCAATTGTACCACCTATGGATTAAGTACATGTGATGGGTCATTTATATACTTCCTCAAGTAGGATACATGGAACACATCATGAACTTGTGCTAAATTTAGAGGAAGTGAAAGCTGGTAGGCCACTACTTCTATGTGATCAAGGATTTCATAGCGGCCAATGTATATAGGGATTAACATCCCTTTATTTTGAAACCTCATAACCCTCTTCCAAGGTAAAATTCTAAGAAATACTTTATCACTAACATCAAACTTCATATCCCTTCAATGGTTTTCGGCATAGTTATTTTTATGACTCTGAGTAGACATAATGTGATGTTGGATGGCATGAACCTTTTCTACAATTGCTTGCACAATAATTGGCCCAAGAAGCTTTCTCTAATCAGATTCATCTCAATAGGTACGAGTTTTACATCGCTTCCCATATAGATCTTCATATGGTTCCATTTGAATGATCGAGTGGGGACAATTGTTGTAAGAGAACTCAACTAATGGGAGATATTCGTCCCATACACATTTAAATTCCATTTATCATGTTCTCATCATGTCCTCAAGTGGTTGAATAGTCTTTTTAGATTTTCTATCAGTTTGGGTGGAAGGCTATACTAAAATTCAATTTGTTACATAGAGCATGTTGAAGACTTTTCCAGAATATTGATGTTAACCTAGTATCACGATCAGATATGATAGAAAGTATAATTTCATATAGCCTTACCACTTCCTTCACATAAATCCTGGAATATTGACCAAGAGATAAATCTTCCTGAATAGATATAAAATGGGAAGTCTTGGTGAGATGGTCCACTGTAACCTATATTTCATTTTTTCCTTTAGAAGTTCTCAGAAGACCATTGAAAAATTACATAATTATATTATCCCACTTCTATGCTAGTATGGGTAGTGGTTGTAGTACCCCCTTAGGATTTTTTCACTCTTCCATCAGTTTTTGACATACCAGGAACCTTTTAGTGTAGTCAACAATCTCTATTTACATATTATCCCACAAAAAAAAGATCATTAATGTCACTATACATTTTCGTGCTTCCGTGATATATAGAGAACGTAGATCTATGATCTTCATCCATCAGGTCCTTCATTATTTCTGGAACAGATCGAACACATAGTCTTGTACTAAATTTCAACACACCTTTTTGATAAATATTGAACTTAGGAAACATCTCATCCTTTACATCCTCAAGATTCTTCTGTAACAAAGGATTTTCTTTCTGAGCTTTATTGATATTCTCTAGTAATGAAAATTAAGAAATAATTTGGGTTAGGTTTGATAATGTCCCTTCCCTTACAATTCCCATCTCCAGCTTTACTATGTCATTTTTAATGGATCTCTTTGAATCCTCATCATGGGAAGAAAAACTGGGTCATTCCTACTTAATGAATTAGTGACTTTGTTTTCTCTTCTGGAATGATAATGAATTGAACAGTAATAGTATTTAATAAGATCCAACAATCTCTTATGTCTCACATTCAATTCCTTTTGTGTTAAAATATATGTCAAACTTTTTAAGTCTGTGTGTATATCACATTTCTCCTCATGAAGATAGTTCCTCCATATGTTCAGATAAAAAACAACCACAGCTATCTAAAGATCATGTGTAGAATATTTCTACTCATGAGTATTCAACTGTCGAGATGAATAAGCAATCATTTTGTAATTTATCATGAGGATTCACCTAACCCCTTTCAGAGATACATCGCTAAAAATAACAAATCCTTCTCTTCTTGAGGGAAGATTTAACATGGGTGTTGTAACCAATCTCTTCTTAAGCTATTGGAAACTTTCCTCACACTCCATTGCCTAGATAAACATAACCCATTTTTTATTTTACATGGTTACTGGATTTTAAAGTTGAGAAATGTTTTTCACAAACCTCCTATAATATCCTTCTAATCTAAGGAAACTATGAATCTCAGTTATTATTGTAGGTTGAGGCCACTCCTCTACAACCTTTGTCTTTGCAGGTTCAACTATGACTCCTTCATTTATTACAATTTTCCCTTAGAAAGAAACTTGTTGCAACCGAAAATCACATTTTCTTAACTTTCCAAAAAGCCTCTCCTTCTGTAGAGTTTTAAAAATAACTTTTAGAATATCCACATGCTCCTCACAACTTTTGGAATATATCAGAATGTCATCAATAAAAACTACCAAAAAGTTATCAAGGTATTCCTTAAAGGATCTATTCATCAAATCCATAAAAATAGTAGGAGAATTAGTCAAACCAAATGGAATAACAAAAAACTCATAATGCCCATATCTTTATCAGAAGGTAGTTTTTGGAATATCTTCTTTCTTCACCCTCAATTGATGATAACAAGAATGAAGATCAATCATAGAGAATAATTGAGCACGATAATGTTGGTTAAATAATTCCTTAATTATTAGAAGAGGGTATTTGTTCTTCATTGTGATACCTTTCATTTATCTATAATCAATTCATATCCACATTGATTTATCATTATTCTTCATAAAGAGAACAACTGATACCCAACTAGACACACTCAGTTGGATAAACCCCTTATCCAAATGATCTTGGAGTTGTTTCTTTAATTCATCCATCTCTACATTTTCCATCATATAAAATGTATTTGATATCAGATGAGATCCAGATATCAGTTCAATGGATAACTCTACCACTATTTCTGGGGGAGGTCAGGGTAACTCCTCATAAAATACATCAATGTATTACTAGACGATAGGGACATTTTATATCATTATACAATCATATTCATCTTCTTAAACACTGATAAACTCTATAAACAAGGTTGTATGAGGTACTTCTAGAAAAATTGATTGTTCCGAAATCTCTCTATGTAAGATAACTATAGGTTTCCCACTCAAGATATCTAATATTCCATTTCTTCTTTATTTGATCTTAGAATTATACATTGAGAGCCAATCCATCCCTAGTATAATGTAAAATTCCATCATGGGAATGACTACTATATTTGAAATAAGATTTTTCTCAATAAAATATATAATAGATTTTCTAAAAAAAAGATGATTCTTGGATAATACCACCAAGATTCTTGACTGATAACTCTACTTTTAGCAATTCAAGGGTCGATTCTAAATTATTTGCAAACATGGAGGAAATAAAGGAATGTGTAGAATGAGAATAAAACCAGGTACCTTCTAGATTTGAGAGAACAACATGAGTACCTTACATTACATCATTTTGAGATTCAATATGAGATGTCATCATAGAAAATATGTGACCATGCGCCATCAACCTTTGCGGAGGCTGATGGTGATTCCCTTCTACAACCCTCAGATTTGGATAGTGATTAAAAAATTTAAAAAGTTGTCCACACTTAATGAGTTAGACATCATGTAGTGAATGTACCATCTTCCCTTTGTTGTTAGTGTTGGTAAGATGAGGCTTCACATCACTATGACCATTCCACATGATATGTCCATCTCTTCCACACCTATATCACTTCCCACTCTTGAGCAATAAATTCCCCGAATGCTTTATCCCACACTTATTATACATGAGACATTGCACTTTCTTGACTCCTCTTCCTAGATCAAAGCTCATCTCCAAACTTTTCTCTACTGATCTCTTCTTATCATTGGATTTATGAGACCAATATGTATCACTGAACTCTAGTTCTACTTTCATAGCACTCCTCGGGATCTCCTCATTGATAGTGTACTGTTGATTGGCTGGATTCTTCCACAGATGATGTCTTAGCCCACCATAGAATCTATCATCTTTACTATTAATATCCATGAAAAAGATTGAGGTGTAATGGTAATGTCTTGTTAAGTTCATCTATTATCTTCCAAAAGATTCATTCTCCTTTTTCATTATATTGATAATCTTCTTCTCCATTTTTTTCATAGAGAAAGAGGGAAATACTTATTGAAAAAGATCCCTCTAAACTCTTCCCACTCTATATCTTCAACCTCAACTCTTGGACTCGTGTTTTTAATCAGTTACCACCACTGATCATCTTCCCTCTCTCTTTGATTAACAAACATGTTGACCTTCTCTTGTTCTGAACATTAGATCACATAAATGATATTTTCGATATATCTGATCCAGTATTCTATAATAAATGGTTGGATAGATCCAATAAACTTTGGTGGTCTTTGATTCATAAAGGACTCAAAAAAATTTTTTTACCTTAGTGGTGAAATTGGTCTCTCAGTTTGGTTCAATTTATTTCCCAAAACTTGATTCAGTAGCTTCATCATTCTCATGAAAGCCTATATTCTAGCATCCATCAGAGGGATGTTAGCTCATGGTCCATTGTGGTCACCATTTTCAGTATTCATCCTATTTACCACCATTTTCTAAAATAATAATACCTTAATGAGAAGCTTATTTCATTTACAAGACTTTCAACTGTAAAGGATTTTAATGTATTATAACTTCATGATTAAACAAATTATTCTTTGAAAACAATTACATTTCTTTATAAATCCTTCATAATGATTTGTATAAATCATGTAAGTAACCAATCATATCCCATAGGAGTGTCAACCCAGGAGTAGAAAAGACTGTTGACGTGCACCAGTTCCCATTTGAGTCTAGCTCAAAGCTATGTTTTTTATTTTTACCCCTTGATACATTTATACTAGAGCCACATCCACTTGTTCATATCCACACAGGGATTTATTAGTTCGGAAACCACATAGTTAATATTTCACCAAAGTAACAGGAAGTTTTCAAATATATAAATTTTTTTAGGGTTCTTACTAGAGTTTTAATATCCTAATTTCCACAAAAAAAACTAAACTATCCTTTGATACCAACTATGGCATCCCGCCTTTTTATTACATAACTTTTCATTTCATTTTAATATCAGATGACCTTTAAAGTCTATTCACTTGAAAAAAAGTTACATAATAAATTAAAAAATATTAAAATATTTTAATCCTATTTAAATGATTCTTGAAATTTTTATCCTACAATTAATTAATGCATCTCATAACCGAGGAACATACATCAATGGAAAGAGTGAGTACAAGGCTGAGTAAGGGAAAATAGGGAAAACATTTTACATGTGAACTTGAGAGAATACAATTACAATAGGAGGAAATATCATAAATTCATGAGAAGATACATATCATGATAATAATATCTTGAAAATGTGTCTAAAAAATTTAATTTAGAAATTCTTAAGCATATCCCCCAGGTCCACCCCAACGTGTCATAAAAATTACCTAGGTTATTCACAAGAGTATAAAAAAACATGTAATCTATAGAGATTTATTTAATTACCCAATAAATTAGAGTTATATCAGGGATATCCCTTAATATGTATTAATTTTAATATTATAAACATATATCATAATCAAAAATTTCATAAATAACCCATAGAGAATAAAATAAATGGGTTTTATATCAAAATCGTGGCGTTTTAAAAAGTGATTAAAAACATGATCATTTTGTCATTCATAGCACATGAAATGGGAATGAGAATTTTATGTATGTTAATTCTAGAATATATTATTGATTTTTATGTATCAATGAATACCCCTATAAATTAAATTGTTTTTGTTATTCACATAAATAAAATAAGAGAACTTCTTGAGAAAAAAAGAGATGTATTTTGAGACGAAAATTCTATAGCATAACGACTATGAAACATGGGTTTAGAAAACATTAAAAAGAGAGAGGGTAAGGGTTAAACATTCATAAAATATTACTAAAAATGGAAATAAGAACATTTTATGAAAACATTAAATACATACCACATATAATATAACATGAATGGAAAAAAGAAAAATTGGGAATTTCCTTATGAAAATTCGGCAGCCTAACGACATCCCTTAAAAATTCAGAAAAATAAGTTGATGAGAGTGGAAAGGGTCTCTAATAATTTTCTCATAAAATTAACATCAATATGTATACATAATTACATACCCCAACCTAATAAATGGAAATTAAAATACATAACATAAAAACTTTTGACTAAAAGAGGAGTGTGAAGGGATCCATTACCTTGAAGAGTAACTTATATAACTCGATGATCGGGACCTTGGGGCCGGAGGGAACATTTTTAGGACTTATTGGGAGGAATAAACACCATATATTCATTTATGGGGAATTCGGAACGAATGGAATGAAGGAAACAGATGGTATTTATAACAAAAGAGAGGGAATATTTTATTAGTTTCCAAGGGACGCCTCATTAGTGGTGTTTACAAAAACATGGGATTACCCAGGGTATATTCCCATATTTTTGCCAAATGGGACACCTCATATAATATTATAATACAAATGATTCTAACATCATTTCAAATTACAATTTACATCATTATGATGTCAAAAAACACACCGAAAACTCAAAAACTATATTTTTACTTTTCATTAAAATACAAAACATTTTATAAAAATATCATAAATTCACCCTAAAATAACATCGATAGTCTGAATTCAAAAATGAACTCCATTTTATGAAAATAATTTTACAAATATGAGATATTTAATTTTTATGTAAAATCACTATTTACAAGAAAAAATACTAATACTTGACCAATAATTTCTGAAATAGTTATTTACTTATGATATTATATCATATTACCATTCAAGATGCCTAAATTGAATTTATACTTACTTTAAGTGAGGTTACTATTCTATTGGTCATATTAATATTCATAAGGGTAATATTATTATTCATAATTTACTATTCGGAACAAATTATGTTGATCTTATCAGTCTCTAAATTTATTACAGATCACAACTTTATATGTCTATTTTTTGGAAAATAATTTCACACTATTATGTATTTAAAGTATAAAAAATATTATAAAATAATATTTTTTTAATATTCATCAATAATATTAAACTTCTAAATGTTCATCCATTAAGTATTTTGACATTTTAAGTTGAAAAATTTTACCATAATAATAAATAACTATTTTATTTATAAAAAAAAGATTACACTAAGTATCTATGGCCTCATTACATAGCCCCTTGTAACACCTAAATAGGACCTATGAGTAAGGTGAGGAATGGTGATAAAATCTTAGGACGACTCGGACAACATTGCCCGAGTTGTGATTTCTATCAGCTTTAACTTCTTCTAAAAGTGATTATGTTCTAGCTTAACATGTGGAAGATCATATTGGGATTGGTCCAAAGAAATTCCTAGTCATGTTACCTTCTTCCCAAGCTCCGATAGATGGGATTTTTATGGCTTGAGTCTACAGGATGATTCCATCAAATCTCTTTTCAGCATTAATTATCCAATATTATTTATATTTTAAACAACAATTATAACGTTAAAATTTATTATTATTTCTTATAATCATATTTTCCAATGGTAATATAATTGTCGAAACAAAATGGTCACATTTAATTTATACTTTTATATTTTTTATTGATTATCACATAGTAATACATACATTTTCAGGAAAAAAAATATTATTCCAATGTTTGGGTCATTACAGGTGTAATTAGATTTCATTACTTCTTGGTGATATTAATGATAAAAGTTTAACTTTTTCCCATTTTTCAAAGTCATAACTATTAGAAGACCAATTTTTTATGTATTTGATATGTTTATGAGATTCTTGTTTTTGTTTCTTATGTAATATGGCCCAAGGTGAAATAATTTTGGTGACTAATGAAGCTATTTATATCTATTTGGAATTAATGTCTAGTGATAACGGATTGAATGTGATGTT
Organism: Viscum album; assembly: GCA_963277665.1. Taxonomy (NCBI): domain Eukaryota; kingdom Viridiplantae; phylum Streptophyta; class Magnoliopsida; order Santalales; family Viscaceae; genus Viscum; species Viscum album. The sequence goes on along the minus strand of OY728145.1, from coordinate 1,074,436,404 downwards.
ATGTGAGTAGTTTTGATGTTTTTAGGTGTACGGTGGCGGTGGTTTTATGTGGTTTTTGTCTATAGTGGTTGATATGTGTGGATTTTATGTAATGATTTCCTGGATTTTTTGTATCTATATCAGAAGTTTCAATTATATGTGTGTGATATCAATTACCGTGGTGTCACTAACTTCATAGTAAGACATGGAATAATATTTAATACATAAATGAAGTGACATGGGTTAGTATAAGAATAATTAATGGGAAAAGAATTTATATGTTTTAAGTATAATAAATTAATTGAAAAAATTCTTGTGATGTGTAAATGTGAATTTAATTTATTAGTAAATCAGTCATTGTAGGAACACTATAAATATATAAAATAGAAGAATATATAATTGTTTTAGGATTGTAAATATTTATGTGGTGGCTTTATGTTTTGATGCATTTTACTAGTACCATTTGTCGTGGTAGATTTTTTGTATAGTAGTGGCAATGGTGAAATGTATTATATTGGAGTAGATGAGAACCCATATGTTTGGTATTGTGCATGAAATCTACATATCAATAGTTTTCTATAATCGATATCTTGGAAGAAACTCAGTTGCATAACCTCACCATTTCCCAATGGTTTTGGATTCTATGTGTTTTACCCATTGTCCAAGATGGTGTTAATTATGATTACATCATACCCCCTCTTCCATGATATTCTTTCTACAGAAGTGATGATACATGATGTTGTTAGATATTTCCCAGAATTATTGAGTCATGTGTATTTAAGATATGTTTGATTTAACATGGAACTAATATGGTGGTACTTGGTTGGGGTCATGAGTTGTAGGAGAATGGAAGATGTTTTATATCATTAATTTTCTTAATAGCCAAATACTCTAGTTATGATACGACATGTGATAGATGTCCTAGGTGTCTTGGGGTGTGAAGTGGAGTGGCAATGATTGGGTCTTGCATGAGATTCTAGACCTTACGACTGTGAAACATATTGGGGTGCATACCGACCTATGTCAAATATTTATGGACATGTGATGAGACTTTTATAGAAGGGATTAGAGCATAGTATTTTATTCATATCCATATCATTTATCATATCCTCTTTTTTAGTTCAACAAAACTATTTTCTAAATAATGTCGGTTTATCATATCCATAAATAATGATTTTTCCATTACTTCCTTCATTTGTGGTAATAGAACTATCATTCTTGTTAAATAAGATGTAATATTTATATTATAACCTACTTCATGTTATATATCTAATATAATGATATTTTATTATATTATACAAAAGTATATGTGATGTTCATAAAACTACAAAAATATACTAATAATTTATAATTAGCATTTTGTATAATAAATAATACTCATGTTTGAAATTAAAATGATAATTGGGACCATTCATACATATATATGTTCATTAAAACTATTTCATTACAATTGCACAAATTGTAAATTTCATTTTACAAGAGCATTCATAATTTTAGACAAGTAAAACTGACAATGAATAGATGGGATAAAAACACGTGAAACCATGAAAATAATGAAATATTATTAAAAAATGGGTCATAAGATGTTATAAATTAATAAAATAAGGTTTTATAAATTTTAATATAATCTTATAATTAGTTAATAACATTCCTTAAAATTTTATACATGATTTTTGAACATGTTTTATGGAAGATGAACATGTAGTAAGAGATTTCATTACCATGTTTCCACTCATGGGGTTAAAATTCAACTTCTCGATTATGTCATGATATGTGTATGATATAAATGAATTTATAATATCAAATTTTGTATTTAAACTTTTTTATTTTTATTTATTTTGGATAATCATATTAGATTCATTGGTTTAATGAACATTTTGCCAAAATGGTATTTATAATAGGATATATATTTAAAATTAAATTTTAGTTTTTTTATAAAACTATATTTTCTTCCAACTTAATGTTTTCTAAAATTGATTCATAAAATGTTTTTACTACACTATTATAATTTTTTTAATTAATTTTTAGTGATATTTGACATTAATTGATTTTTTTTGAAATTATTCTATTTGTCATTTTGTATGTGGTTTTTTGTGACTTTTTAGAAAAAAATATTAAATAAATTATTTTTAACTTGTATGACATGAGTGGGTTTTCCAACATACATGATATATTAATTTTGATAATAATAATTTAAAATTTTAAGAGGATATTTTACAACAATTTCTACCCTTTGTACATGCGAAGCAATTACCAAAATATGTTATTTTAAAATTTAAGTGTTATTTTCCATATGAATATTTTTATAATGAAAGAATTCATGTTTAATGATTGTGATATGCTTCACGTACATTGTTTATAGTGACTAGAGGTTACATGACAAACTCATGAAGGATGGATACATGATAAATCAATCATGGGTGGTTTCTTGAGAAACCAATGATGGGTGGTTCCATGATAAACCAAGGAAAGGTGGTAACATCATAACCTCCAATGCATTGGGTACTTCGGAGTTGGAGGTTGAATATTTTGGTTTCTATATTTAGTGACATGTAAAATAATTTAAAATTTTATCAAATTATATTTTGGATATCTTCGGATTAGTTTTCAAGAAATTTGATTTATTTTCATAATTTAATATATTGTTCATTTTGGAATGATTATTCATTGTTCAAAATAAAAATATATGTTTCTATGAAATTTTTTGTATGGATTTTAACTTCATTGATTTTTCCCCTTCTAATATGTCTCATACAAACCATTTTCTATCATCCCTTATAGAAAATAATATAATTTATTGGAGAATAGATACATAGATGAGATCATTGGTAAAATTGGGAAGAATGAGTATGAAAATAAACTGTATTTTATTTTAAAAATTTTGGTTTGTAAAAAAAATGGATACTGAATATAAGCACCAAGCTATAATTTATGGGTTTACAATATATGGATTTTTCCTGACTCTCTAAAACACTAATCTTACAAGATATTTGAGATCAAATTAAATGTAAATCTAGATTAAAATAACTAGAATATTTTATATTTAAGGATGGGACCTGACATGATTACTTATTCCTTAAATAAAAAACATATTACTAATAATCTTTGACAGATCCTATAATATTGTAAAATCCATCAATGATAACATAAACCACTTTCTCCACAAATAATTAATTAGTTACAAGGATATAAATACAATTCAATTTAATTTAAACATATCAATCATCACATTATCAAGAAAACCCATTTTTCAACATCAATAACATATGAATGGTTATATTCCTTTTATAATGTGTTTTCTGTGAACTTCACCATTCCATAAAATCACTTTTTATTTCAAGATAGTTTTTCAACATATAATTTTAAATTCATAATAAAAAACTAATACTAAAAAATCATTCTATATTTTAAAATTCATATAACATATTTGTTGAATCCAAATACATAAATGTATCAATCCTTACACATCAATAATTTCAATAGAATTGGACCGTAATTGGTCTATATGATAATTATTGAAAATAGGCATTTAGTAATGTAATTCACTTATTATACACATATATGACTTTTAAATCCTCAACATGTTTTCCCTTACAAGCCTTCTTCTTCTAATAGATAACATTATCCCCTCCATTTGAGATATATCGTCAGGTTCTAATTCCCACCTTCTTGACATGTAGGAATCTGAATATTATTTTCTATATGTTCATTACCACATGAGATATAATTAATTTCAACAATCCACTTCTTCAATGTATTAAGTTTCTCAATTATGTTCACATGGTTAATCATATATCGTGATATTTGATTAGGAATAATCAAAATATCATTCTCTCCCATCATTATCCAGTTCAGTTGCTAAAAGTCACTAAATTTTTTATCAGATTTAATGTTTTCAGGATTATTTGTAGTCTCAAACATTTAATAAAACCAAAAAAAACATATATTTAGAAACAGTAATTACAGTACAGAACCATATAATCATGAAAAATCACTTGAGGTGTGTATAAATAATGACACGTTCTTTTTAATATGTGTCAACTTAGGTGTCTCCTAAGAATTTCATTGACATTATCAATATAAATAATTACTGATTGTCCATAATTTTTCTATGAGTTTAAAATGAATATCCCCTAGAAGTTTCAAACCAAGTGTGAATAAAGGATCATTTTCATGCACTTGGTGATGATTGATTCCATCTCAATGCACTATTCTCATTGTTATTAACCCTTGTTACATCTGTTCTAGAACCACATCCATTTTTTGTATCCATTGAAGATTTAATTTCATATAGAAAAATTTATATATCTTGTATAATAATTTGAAAAAAAATCGTACACATTGAATCGTCCATCCTCTTATCATATGGGATATCCCTAGGAATATCCTAATTAATATCCTCAGGGGTCTCACTAATGTTCTTTCATCCTAATTCCCAAAGGAGAACTAAACCTATAATTTGATACCAATATAGTGACCATAGTTCTCATACATGGTAGTAACATCATTCAAGATTAATATTTAATAAATTACACAAACATGAGCCATATGAACATAATAACTTAGTGTATTTGGAATCATGGAGCATAATCATCAAATCTGGTGAAATATCATCAACGTTTCCCACAAATATCTCTGTATTTAGTACTTCTACATAATATCATTTATCAAAACATGGAGAAAAAAACATAATAAAAGGTGATATCATATGTTTAGTAAGGTTAAACAAGGTAGATATGTAATCAGAACATGAACGTATGTGTATAAGAACATGATAATAACATTTAAAAACCATAACATGCATATATATTATCATAATATTCAGTAATTTAATAAATATTTGGAGTTTAAAAGACAGAATTAATAAGTGAATAAAATAAAATGAGCCAAGATAGCATAACATTAAAAAACACCTAGTTTTGGGTCATACACATAATCCTAAAAAACTTATATTAAGGCTACCCAAGAATACATTCATAACTTTTTAGGGTTCGGCTAACCATATTTACACCACCATAGGGCTAGGAATAATGACCAGAATACAATCCTTTTCTGGCTTTGGCTTACCAATCATGTACTAGTTCAACTCATCGAATATTTATCAGTACCTAATTCCTTTGACATAGATATAGTTCCAACCGAATGCAAAATTAAAAACAGAAACATGTGTAGAAAATATTAGAAGTAATTTATTATAATATAACCATCTAAATAAAATGGGTTTCATAGACATTCAGTCATGTTATTACATATGTAATGTTGATGTGATTTATAATAATTTTAGTATTTAATCATATAATTACTCATGGAAAAATATGTGTGCTCTGTATGAATTTTCTCATTGTATGACCTATGGAAGAGATCCATGTTTCATAAGCATCATTTCAAAATAAACATATACCATTTAAATAACAAATAAGAATAGTATCCATGGAGCAAAATCCCATTAAATAATAATTATCATCAATGGATGTCATATTATATGTAAATTTATTTTTATTGTTCACATATTACATTTCCTTGAGTAAAATTATCTTTTCATTGAAAATAATATTTTAAATCATAAAACATTTTGGGAAACCTTTTCATTAATAGTAACCATAAAAACATATAAAGTAATTTTTAAAATTATTTAAAACATTTCATGATGATCATATCATTTCAAATTTGAAAAAATATCTTAAAACATAAAAATATTGAAAATATTTTTAAAAAATATGACTGTGTATGGAAGTGGGTTTTCAAATGAGGTAAAAAAAATGTTAGACATTCAAAAGAAAACATTTTCTCACTTATATTAACTACCAATGAGTCGGTAAGTGATACTATTATAATATAACATCATGAATAAATAAATATTAATAATATTTATATTTTTCACGGGATTTGGATCATAATATTTTATCCTCAATAATGTTGTGATAATGAATCTTGATATATGGTGATATTGTAATATTAAATTATTACCACTTTCTTTTCATTGAGTCATAAGACCTATGAATCAATAAAGTTAAATGAAACTTATATTTAGATAAGAATAAAAAAATTAATTATATTACATATATTAGGGGATATATATACACACCATAAATGTATATTGGTGTATAAAATGACATATGTCTCAAAGAAGGCATATTCAGACAAAGATCCCTTCCAGATTCGGTATATTTTGAAAGGTAAACCTTGAAAAATAGAGAAAATAAAATGGGTATTAATATCCCCATTATTTTTATGATAGGAAATATAAATTACATTAATGGATATTATATACACCACATATGAGAATAAAGTGGTGAATATGGCTTGTTTCTCATGGATTTAAATGTGTGATGAAACAAATCCCATACCACTTTAGAAATATTTTGGTTTATAATACTCAAAAAAGAATAAAATAGAATTAAAAATTAAATGTATTGAATATAAGGATATTAAATATATAAATTTTCCAAGGATAAATATATGCACCACATAATGGAATGAGTATTGTATTTTCATATCTTCCCCAAAATAAAAAAGAGAGACTAGAATCAATATTTTTAGGTCATGACTCCCTTCACACTCGTTGAAAACTATTATTAAATTACTATATGTTTATTAAATATATAATATATATATATATATCATACCATATATTATTTACTTAGGTCCTTTTATTACACAATTACTAACAATTCTATGTTAATGGCACGTTTTGGGTAATAACCGATTAGTTTTTCAAATATATATTGATCTGTTATTTTTGGTATGCATAATTTGATTATATTTTAATAAAATTAATAATAATAATCATTGAATAATTATAATATTTATAAATAAAATATAATTATAATTCTATATATGAAATAATTATTTGAGAAATTATGTATGCTAGAATCATAGAGACGGTAGTTCGTACATACGCATGAGTAACCTTTATATTATTAGATTATCATTATGGAAATGAGTTAAGTAATATATTATTCTTAAATAATAACCATAAGACAATAAATAATTTTTGTTACTTAACTATACTTAAACATATCAACCATATTGTGTAGTGATGAAAATAGAGTCACGTCTTCTTGTGAAAGTGGTAGTCCACATGTACATAAATGACATTATCATATTTTATATAGTTAATATATATGAATGGAAATGATATATTATAATTTAAAAATGAATAATATTTAATTAATAAAATAATAATATCATGTATATCACATATTGTTTCCCTTATTATCTTACATGAAAAGTGTTAGTGAAAAAATAATCACATTACTATGTGAGTTGGTAGTCTGCTATACATAGGACTGTCAATGTAGTATCCTCAATGTAATGAAAAGAAAAAATGTATATAAGATATCATGACTATATAGGTATCATTATGTCATAAATTTCTAGTATATACATTATATACATTCTCATACCCAACCGCAATAGACCGTAATAGAAAAATGAATGACAATAGTTCACGATGATGTAGTGTGTCGTACGTAAAAACGTTGAATATTGAAACCATTTGACAGAAGTGAAGATAGTTGTAAGAAATTACCATAAAATAATAAAATCATATTATAAGGAAGATATTGTGTTTATTATATCATCTTGTAATAATACAAATTGAATCTAGTTGTGGAAGAATTAAAAAAATTATCATTGATGAATGTTACATTTTTCGGGTATCCCCCTTGTGAATGCCTAAAAAGAATTTCTAGGTTGAATCTTGGTACTTCCTAAGAATTGTATGATGTGATTATGGAATTAATTAAGTTCTTTGGATAGTTAATTTCTATTCCTAATGATTTTAATGGTTTTAATTGGAGATGAGAAGGGGTGGCCATTATAAGTGATGTGAGTGACAGACTTGTAATTGAGTTGAAAGAAGTAATTATAACCATGTTTCATTCATGTCACAAGGCTCCAATAATAGACCATTATCCATCATATAAGTGTTTTTTAAAATTACTTTTATCCAATGGGTGTTGGAAATGTGTAGGGTTACCTTTAAACCTTCTCTTTTTAGTTTAAACCCCCGGTGAAATCATTTTTACAATTACCATAGTAAATAATTTTTATTGTACTTACTATTACTTAGGTTAGAAAAATAAGGTATAAAATATTAGATAATACAAATAATTATTATTCAAAATATTTTTCCTTTTTTTAATTGCAATTACAAAATTGTGCATTTTATTAAAAAATAAATCCCATAAACATGAGGATCAAATGGTTTTTCAAAGAGAAAATCATTAGAAGATTAAATATTTTTTAAATTTGACATCAATATGAAATTTATTCCACTAAAAAATACATATTTACTATATTTATATTTTAAATTATTATTTTTTATAACCACTTTAAAATATAAAAATATTTTTAAAAAAAATTAATAGAAGAAGAATTTTTAAATTAAAATTATTTTTTCGTCTATTCATTGTAAAAATTAAAATTTCATAATATTATAAAAATTTCAAAATAATATTAAATATAAATTTTCATTTAAGAAATTAATATTATTTTTTAGAATAAATTTTCTTAAATTGTAGAAATGAAAATTTAAGACAAAACCCAAAGATGTAACAAAAATTCAGGTTTTTTATATATGTATTTCTTTTCAAGAAGAAGATTATTTTATATTAACTATATTTATAATAATAATAATTTCATGAAAATAAATTAATTTTAATTGATATATTACCTATTCAATTATTTTAAAACATTACTCGTTATGGATTATTTTAATTATTTAAAATAATGAATCAATATGCACTTTACAAAAGTTTTTAGAAAACCCATATTTATGCCAAAAATAAACATATACTAAAAAAAGTTTAATATTGATTGAAATTTAATAAATTTAATAAAATATTAATAATTAATAGATATGTTTTTTTTTTTTGAAATGTAATTTGGAATTTATATACCATAATTTCTTAAAAAGAACTGATTGTTTCATAAAAATTGGTATTCTTCACTGTTCACCGAAAAAATTGATTTTTTCTGAAAAATCCCTACATTTAAAAATAAATTAATTTTCATATTATGATTAGAAAATAAATTTTTTTTAGAAACTAAATTTTACTAAATTTATATAAATTATTTATAATAGTACCTCATAAAAATTAAAATATTTCAATTTTAAGAAAACTTGTTTTTAATGAATAGAATTAGTTTATGAAAAATTGATTAATTATTTAAAAACAATAAATAAATAACTATATATTGAGTGTGAAATTTAATTTTATATTTAATAAATTATTTAAAACAATTTATACCCACCAACTTAACGACCAGGTTATAATAAAAAAAATTCAACATTTTCTCAATCTATGTGGTACATCTCATGCATGCTATCAAAGAGACCAGTTATTGGGTGTCACTCACACTAAAAATAGTGTTTAATATAAGTTAATATACAATCCTAATATCACATAACAAAATATATTTAAAATGTTAAATTCATTTGAAACAAATTCACAATATATCACGATGTGACGCCATTATTACAGGCGGTAGTCTACACCCACAAATGAGAAACATTTATGAATGTTTTATTGAATGGGAGTGTAATAGATTACTATTATATGATAAATTATATAAAAATAGATAAAATTAAACATACATATTAGAATATATCCATGTATTCAAAATGTTTTTGAGGTTGCTGGATGTGAATGAAAAAGATAAAAATAAAATGGTATGTGATACTTGGATTAGAGATTCAGATATTATATTGAATTATCCATTGAAATGAATGATTGATACTATTTTTTTCTGAGTCCTAGGTATAACCATTGTATATAGGGGATATATAGTAATTAAATTTGATTAATATTCATTCGACTTTCTAACTAGTTTTGTTACATTAGAAAGGTGCATGTGTTATCCTTGTATAGGTGAAAATATGGGACAAATCCTTAGAAAAGAATTTTGGGTAAGGGTTAAGGAGTGAATTGAATTATTGATAGGTGTGTTACCTATATAATTGTATGTGGTATTTTTAGTTATAAATTTACAACCTAACAAAGGAATTATAGATTTTATAAGGGCATAATTCAAATAGTAATATTTAAGCCACATTAGATCACCCATTTTAACATCTATTAATGTTGATTAAAATATAACCATTGTATTTATATTATTAATAAAAAATAATAAGAACATTAATATAATTTTTTTATGACATTGAAATAGGACTCCATTAAATTTAATTTAAAATCTATATTTAATAAAATTATTCGTTAAATTAAAACATATCATGTGTTGAATTTTTTTTAGTAAATGTTGTTTTCTTATATATGTGTTTGCAATATTATTTAATATTTACTTCCAATTAATTGATTGTTAATTAATTTATATAGATATTTGAAAATAATATTGTATTATTAAATAAAATTATATGGATTTAATTAAAAAATATTTATAAAGAGATCATTATTTGAAAAAAAAAATTATCCCTGTAATTTATCTTTACCATTGTAAGATAATTTTATGTTGAAAAAAGAAATATACCATAATAAATTATATTACCATACAAATTAAAAATATTGAAATAATTTTATCTGATTCAATTTATAAAACTATTAAAAATTAATTTTATTTTAATATATTATAACTTGCATTAAAATTCATAGGAAACTGATATCATTTAATAACCAAAATGACCATTGGTTTACTATTCATGTTTATATAGATTCTATAATGTAGGGAAATCTAGTGACACCTTGAAATTTATAGAAAATATATAATGGAAATATTTATTAATTTTTGTAACATAGTGAGGTTTTTTATTTTAGTTAAATTTTTTCTATAAGACAAGATACTGAGAGGGTATTAAAATATGGAAAAAAATAATTACTAAAATTATGGGTTTATATATATAAAACCTATGGAAATATAATGCATTTAAGGTACGAGATCATGTAATTCAAAACATATTTCTTGGGAAATGTGATCTAAATTTTTGTATGAAATTTATGTTATGTGTGTGGTTTATTGGTATGCATGATATTTTTGATAATTTTTCCTCATTTTTTTACTAATAAGAATTACAACATGCTTATTTTAGGTACATGATTTGTTTTATAACATCCCATGCTTAACGTACATAGAAATTACATCATTTTTGTGGAATATTTCAGACATTACACAAACACAATCCTAATGACTATATTAGTCTAGTGGATTTGGAATCGTAGAACAAAAAATTCTGTTCTAGTGAATGATCTTAAATGTTTCCTATGATGATCGTCCCCTTTGGTATTCCAACCTAAAATATATCTTTATAACCTAGGGAAAAGATACATATGAAAAGGGTGAGCTAAAATTCTTAGTACTGGAAATCAAAGGATATATAAATCATAAAATAATCATAAGAAAGAAGTATATAAACCATAAAATTTCAAATCATATATTTTATATAAAAGATATAGATATATTGTCATGGAATAAATTTTAGAAGTTCATATGGAATCAATGAACATATTCCGTGAGAGAAATAATGTAAGACATGAAATTTGAGCATACAAATAAGAATATAAAATCAATTCCATATTATTCAAGGTTCATTTCCAAGACCATCATAGGGAAAAAGTCTTTTATTTAATAGAGTACACTCCCCATTCTAGCCCCGAGTTACTGAATTGGTTACTTCCTGTTCTAACCCTGTATTACTGAACTGACTTCACTCCTCATTCATGTTCTATTTGTCTCATCTAATTTAAATCATTACCCAATTATTTTTAGGGAGATATAGTTACCACCAATAAAATAATGTAAATTATACATATATATTCCATTAGAAAATAAATCATTCGTCATATCAGAACCCATGAAATGAAATGGGTTACCTAAAAATAATTCAATCATAACATAACACATGGAAAATAAATGAGTTTCCTAAATATCTTTCCTTCATAAACATAGACCAACCAAAGGAATAATATGGATATTATCCTTTAAAAATATCTCATTTGAAGAATATGTAACATTAAAGAATGTATTCATAGATGGAGAAAAATTTTGGGAGATAAGATGACAATAATTCTTGAGTAAAATATCCTTTCTTCTTTGAATTCATTTTATTATCATAAAATCCATTGCAATTTTAAAATAAAATTTTTATTTTAAAATAAACTTGTAAGCCCGTAAGGATAATTTCATTACGTTAAGTAATCATTTAATCATAAAAATCCATTTATGTTGTGCAAGTTAAAAAACATTCCTCTCATAGTTTTGTAGAAAGAGAAAAAATGTACTTAGTTAGTAAAATGAAAAAATGAATCCGTTCAAACCAGTTAGTAAAAATTCTTATATGGATAAAAATAACATTAAAACATTTTAGAATAACTGTAAAAATATTTTTCAAAATAATTTTATGTAACATTGAAATTGAAGATAAGTATTCACTAGTAAATACTAAGGTATAAACAAATCTAAAAAATAAGAAGATTGTGAAATTAACCCTTACCAATTTATTATTAGTATAATAATATATCTCACAAAAGAAGGGAAGTTATAAGGATATTTAAATACTATAATATTTATATTAAGAATCATAAAAATTCATTCATGTGTATTGTATACACCGCACAAAAGAAAAAAATAGTGTATAAGGCATATGTCTGAGATAAATACTAGTAAGACAAAAATCTCTTACATTATTTCTTGAATCTCTTCGTACTTGTGAAAGACCATTTTATAAAAAATATATTTTTATTCTAAATATATTATTGAATCTTATTAAATTATATCATATAATAAATTATTTACTTATGGCCTTATGTTACCTGTTTATTAATAATTTCATGTTAATGTTACATTTTGGGTAACAACAGCTTTGTTTTTCGCATATGTTTTGATTTTTTATATTTTTTTCCACTAAAATATATCATTATATTAAAATTTATGGAATTAAAACCATGATATAAATATCATATATATTTATTATATAAATATATATAATAATATATAAATGTTTAAAATGTAATACATCATTCACAGAGGCGGAAGCTCGTACGTACTCATTAACTCTGTTTCCATTTATAATTTCCTATTAAAAAAATAAAAATAAATGATATATTAACATTAAAAATCCTTGTTAAGATATATATATCATATAAATTCATAAAATTAATCCCTATTAAAATCTTATTGAGAAATATATTAATAAATGAATCATATCTCATCATGGAGATTATAAGCCATATGTACGCACGAGTAACGATATCACTTCCCAAGAGATTAAAAGGTAAAGATGTAGATATTAAATTACCATTAATAATTTATATTTATTTCATAAATTTCATTTATAAAAATTAAACATATAAAATTTCTAATAATAAATTATTTTGATGAAATATGAATTGTATTGCTTCGTGGAGATGATAAGTCGTACATACGCTCGATCGAAACTCTAGCTTTTTATTTGATGTGAATGGAGATGTATAGTGGTGTGTTCATAATCATAATAAAATTTTAACATGTTTAAGACTATTATTTTATTATTTAATCATATATATCATAGATTCATAGGAGTTATAGAAGACTATAAAAAGAGAGTGATTGGTTAGAGTGATTTTCTATTCTTCAAAAAAACTCCACTAGATATCCACTAAAGGGCTCAAGAGTTGGTGTTTTAGAAATCAAAAAACCTATAGAATGTGTCTAGGTATGTTAATTAGATAAATCTTTATAGTTTGGTCTTGTTACAAGGCTCAATGGGAAGTGGTGATGCAACGGCTGATCTTTCCTTTTATAGTTATGGTGAAGGGAACTTTTGGAATTTCAAAGAATATTAATTTATAATAAATTCAATATCAATCCAAATACAACAAAATTTGAATATATTCAAAAAATATAATAGATAATTATTTAATATCATAATATAAAAATTTTTGAGATGTTTTTTTATTTTAGACCTTATCATTTTGGTTAACCCTTAAATAACATATTATAATTTTAACAAAGGTGCAACTTTATAAATATTAAATGTTTTAATATTTTCTTATATGAAGACAATTAGACAAAATATAATCAATTAATAACAATATATACCAATTTATATATATATTTATTTATTTATATATAATTTTATGATTTTTTAAAAAATTTAATAAAAAATTATTTTTATAAATTATCATTAGTCATGTTTTTAAAACAATTCATCACTTAAGCTTTTAAAAATATAAAAATATCAATTTTAGATTGAAAAACATATTTCAATATATCCTTAAGGGGTCAATATATTCTATAAAATTAATTTATTTCATTAATTATCTAAAATTATATATTTTTTATTATTTTTAGTAACATTTATTTGATATTTCCAAAAATAAAATAATTACAACATTAGTGCTAAGTAATTATTCAAAACACTTATATTTTTTCAAAGAGCCAAAAATAAAGTAACATGATGAATATAAATATTCTAACATTTATAATAACAATTATTTTTTAATATACCTTTTTTATCGCTATATTAAAATTAATATAGTATTTAAAACAAGAATGTGAAATCCTTGAATTTTTATTAAATAAAACAATATAAATATCATAATCTCAACTATGTAGACCAAAATGTAAAAAATTAATTTATATCCTGAAAATATTTTTATCGTTTTAAAAATATTCCTTAATATTCATTCATAACACACATTGTTTCAAAATTGGACACATAAATGGAATTTAAGATCAAGAAAGTTACATTTTCTATCATTCTTTGATTTAAATAACATAGAAGCTATTTTAATGGACACGTTTTCATTAATCAACTTGATTTGGATCCTTATGTGTTAAGAGTTTATTTTTCACTTGAAAGTAAAATTTTAGCATGTCATAAATTCATTTTTTATTCTTTATAATTTTATTTATAACCTAAATTACCAACTTTACCCACTATTGTGGAAACCAAATTTAAAATTGTTACTATTCATATTAAACATAAAGAAAATTGACATATTCCCAAAATTTTGACCTTATTATTTTAAATTTGAGTTCCATTTTACATAATTCAAAAGATATAATTTTAAGAATTTAATTTAAAATAAAACCAGTAAAAGATTATGAATGTTTTTATCAAAAAAATATATTTTTAAAAATAAAAATATTAAATATTAAATTCATGAAAAAAACCTTTTCAAAACCCATAATTTAATTATAATCAATTAAAATGAACTAATTAAAATTTAAAACTAATCCAAAACATCATTTGATCTTGTAAAAGATTTAAATGAAAATACAGTTTTGAGTAAAGATATGTATTTTCACTATTCATCAAAACCTGAATCTTCTCAGGAAATTTCCAAAAGAAAACCAAACTAAAAAAAAATATCCCGATTTCAAATAAGAATTTATTTTTTTGAAAACATTATTAATAAATTTTTCAAAAACTAAATTGAAAAATGTGTGTCGTTAAAAGGTGGAAGAACACTTTTTAGAAAATTACATCTTTTACGTATAAAATTTTATTTACTTTTATATAATTTCTAGAAAAAATAGGATTAAAGTCTTAAATTAGATTGAATATGTATATATTTATTTAATATAATCAAAGATATTTATTTTTTTATTTTTTTAAATAACACAAAATTGTTCGAAATTAAATTTTTTTCTCAGAAAAAAGATATCAGTTTTAATTTCCAAAGGGTTTTTATTTTCATTTATAATGAATTGGTAGACAAACAATTAATAATATATATAAATATATGTAAACCTTATTTTCCTAACTCAGATAATATTTTTCATACCCACCATTATAACAGATATGTTATAATTCGCTTGTATAAATAATTATAATAATAAAAATATGTTTCATAGAATCCCGATGTTAGGTGTAAAACCTGTTAATCTTGTTTTACATGTAATAAAAGTCAAAAAAGAAATAAATTTTTAAATCTTTCTCCTAAAAATATTGGGGTTTAATATTCAACTACCCCCAAAAAATGAATTTCTCCCTCAAAATTCTTCTATGAAATCAATGATTTAATATATAAATGTCTCATTCATAGAAACGCACACTATAAAAATGTTTACTAAGAATTAAATTTCAAATTTACATTTTGAAATATTAGGGTAACCCTAAGTAACTCATAACAACGTTTCCACATAGTAGAAAAAAGTTGGAATGTGAAAACATGGGCATGAAAGAGAAATATAATTATCAAGTTCTGATAGTGAGTCATAGAGAACACGGTCACGAGAATGTTACCAATCATAAGTCTATAAATATATGCTCATGTAAGGGATAGTTTTATTCATAAAAAAATATAGTACTAGGTTACCTTGATGGTTTCAATAACATTTCATTAGAGTTGAAAATTTTCAATGAGAAGAAATAATTACCTGATTTTATTACATTTCATAATCATAATCTCATATTTTTGTTATATTATGATCAGTTTTCAATTCATTGCATATTATGTGAAATAAAATTGAATTTTTTTCCTAAATCATTATAAAATCATGAGATTCATAAATTAAATGATAGATTATTCCACCTATCTTTAGTTAACATCACAAAAAAAGGTTAACAAAAGTTATCAAAAATGTATCAATACTCATATAGAGATATAATACACTAATATCTAAAACCTGATCCCAATTTTAATGTATACAATCTCATAAAGGGTTAACTTTCTGATATGTACAATTGATAAAAAACTAATCCATTTGAATGATGGTAACTATTATTCAAGAATAAAGATATCATTAATCCCCCCAAAAACATGATGTATCTCTCAAGTTTCACACACCAAACTTGTGAAGACCAATATCATGCCTTCTACTGAAATATGGTAACAACAATAATTACCATAAAACCATATTGAAATCATGCATGCATACAAAAATTAACTATTTCCTTATATAAAAAATCAAAAAATTCTATATACTCAATCCATGATATTATAAAAAACCATGTCATATTATCAGTCCCAAGCCCATCAAAATTATCCCATTTATATTATCATAGGAAAACATATATACATTTCATTATCCCAACATCATCCTCATATTAATGGTTATGAATACCTTTATCATGTTTGTTCAGAAAATACCACCTTACCACATCAATAACGATTCACGGTTACTAGTACCAGTCAACATATACACATAAATCCTTTTGGAAAAACTATAGACCACCAATATATAGATTTTTAATTACTTCATAATACCATAAAATAACATTTACAATATTTTACCTGAATCTAAATAAATAAATATTTGAATAATTTCATATAAATTATTGTCATAAAATAGATCCATACTTTATATAGAAGTTAGTCCTTGGATAAATCTATTGAGTTGGATAATTCCCATGTTCCCTATACATAATAAATTGAAATCCTCGACAATTTTTCACTCTTTGAACTTCATTTCCACTGAGATAACATCTTCCCCTCAATTTGAAAAAATTTTCAATGTTATTATTCCATCATTCTTGACATGAAGGATGTATGATCTTCTTTCCTATGTGTTCATAACAACATGATATTTTATAAAAATTCAACATCCTCTTATTCTATGTGTTATGAATCTCACCTATGTTCACATTGTTAATAATATACTATGATGGATTATTATGCATAATCACAGTATCTTTCTCTCCAATAATCCTACAATTTGGATGCCTAGTAACTAAACCTTCCATCAGATTCTATGTTTGAATGATTCCTTATGGTTCCATCAATCTACTAAAACCAAATTAATTATGTGATAAAAAAATATTCAATGTGGGAAAACATCATAATATATGGGAATTAATTATAAAATTTCTATCTATGGAACCATAAGTGTAATCCTTGGTTATTCATGATTATTACAAAACAATCTAGGATATTAAACTATAATTTGACTTATCCTTACCTAAATCCCTAGACAAATCCTTAGAAATATCTATAGGTATCACACTAATGTGTTCTCATCCATGTTTCCAAAGGATGATTAATCCTTTGCTCTGATACCAACTATAATGACATAAGATTAACGTACATAGACATTACGTCATTTGTTGTGTAATATTTTATACATTACAAAAACACACACCCAAAGACTATATTAGTTTAGTGCCTTTGGAAGTATCGAACACAAACTTCTAATCCAGTGAAATATATTTAATGTTTCCCACAAAGATCTCCCCTTTATTATTCCTAAATAAAAAAATTATTTATAACCTAAGCAATATAAAAATATGAAATTAGTGATCCCAAAATCATAGTATGGGTAATAAAGGTAGATATCAATCATAAAATAATAATAAGTAATAAGTAAATAAACAAAATATTTGAAAATCCAATTCTTTATCTCAAACATCATGATATCGTGTAATGGAATAAATAATAGAAGCCCATAAAGAATTAAAGAACATATTACATGAGACAAATAAAATAAGACATGAAATTGTTTCATACACATAAGCAAAGAAAATAATTTCCATATTATTCAAGGATCATATTCAAGACCATCATACCGAAAAAATTCCATTACTATATTGGGTTCACTCCACATTGCATCCCTATGTTACTGTACTAGTTTTACTTCCCATTATAGCATTGTATTACTAAACAGATTTCACTCCTCATTCTAATCATTTTTATCTCATGATATATAAATCATTACCCAATGAATTTTAGGGAGATATAGGTCCCAACCATCACATAATGAAATATATATATATTTTCCACAAAAAAATAATTTATCATATCAAAACTCATAAAATAAAATGGGGTTCGAAAACATAATTCAAACATAACATAACCCATGGAAAAATGGGATTCATAATTTTTCTTTTATTATAAAGATTAAACAAACATAAGAATAATAGGCATAGTATACTTGAAAAATATCCCCATTAAAGAATAATTTACATCATGTAATGTTATCATATATGTAAAATAAGTTTGATAAATCACATGAAGATAATTCTTGGGGAAAGTATTATTTTTTTAAGGATTTTTATTTTTCATAAAATTCCACAAAAGTTTAAAGGAATAAATTTTCATTGAAAAAAACCATGTATTATTTTAAGGTAAACTATAAGTAATTAAGGCATAATGAAAGAGTAAAAATCTATTCATGCCGTATAAGTTAAAAAAATTCCTCTCATATTTTTTCTGGAAAATTCACAACATACCTCATTGGGAAAAAATATTAAATTCATACTTTTAAGTAAAAAATCTCATATAAGTAAAAATAACTTCAAATAGTTATATATGAATAGAAAAAATATTGTGTGAAAAAATTTTAGGAAACATGGAAATGGGAGATTAACATTCCCCAGAAAATACTTACATATAAACAATCCTGGTTAATAATGAGATTGTTAAATTAACCCTTATCACTTTATAATCGGTCAAATCATATGCCACATGAAATAAAGAAAATTATATTTATATGTAAATACCATAATCTTATGAATAAGACTCATAACTATAAATTCATGGGTTTTATTTTCACCACACAATGAAACATACAGTGTAAAATGCATATGTCTCATATAAATAAACGTTGGAAAAAGATACCTTAAATTAGGTATTGTCTCTCATTATACTCATTAAAACCTCATGTATAATAAATATATTTTTATTATAAATATTATAATGGAAATTATTCAATTATATCTTTACATATATGACTTACATGTGGTGTTCTATTACCCGTTTATAACCAATTTCATGTTAAAGTTAGTTTTCAGGATATAACCACTTTTTATTTAACATGTGTATTGATTTATTATATTTATAGTCTTATTAATTATATCATGATTAAATTATCCAAATTGTGATAAATGTGATATAAATATTATATATATTCCATATAAATTATTTATAATAATCTATAAAATGTGGAAATTAAATATATAATTCATGGAGACGGTAGGACGTACGTACTCATGAATGATGTTTTCATTTTTCATGTTATGTTAAAAGAAAAATAATTATATGATAAATTATTCTAATAGAATCATTATTATGATATATATATATATAATATTTTCATAAAATGCATCTGTATTACCATATATGTTATATATAGATGAAAAAATGAATCGCATCGCATCATGGAGATGGTAAGACATACGTAAACACGAGAGACTTTATCATTTCCCAAGAGATTAGATGGTAAAAATGTACATAATATTTTATCATTAAATAAGTATTATTATATAATTAATGTAAAATATAAATATTAAACCCATCATAATTCCAACTCACAAATTATGGTGATGGAAAATGAATTGTATTGCAATATGGACATGGGAAGTAATATGTACGCATGAGCAATACTTTCATTTTTTGATCGGTGGTAATGGGGTTGTGGAGTTGTGTGTTAATAATCATATTAAATTTTCATAAGATTTTTAATTCTGAATTTATTATTCTATGATACATACCAGATATTTATAGGAGGTATCAAAGACTTTAAAAAGTGATAGATAGGTTATAGCGATTACTTCTTCTTCGAAACAGATCCTTTAGATCTCCTCTAAAGGTCTCTAGAGTTTATATTTTTGGAATACCATAACATCTAGAATGTTTCTAGGTAATTATAAAAAAGATAATTTAGTAGATTTCAGTTGATATAGATGGATCAATCTGATACAAATAAGTTAGAGAAGATTGTCCCTATTATAATTGATGTGAGAGGAACTTTTAGAATCTAAAAAAGTTAATTTATAATAAATTTAGTATCAATCAAAATAAATCCAAAATTCCTTTTATCAAAATCTAAGATGACATAATCATGTAATACAATCATCCAATTAGATTACTAAAATTTTAGTATTATTTTTAACCATACCATTTTGGTTAACCCATAGTTATCCAATTTTAATTTTAACTAAGGTATCACCTTTTTAAATATTAAAGCATTGTAATCATTACTTCTATGGTATCAATTAGACCAGAGATGAAAATTTTATAAAATTTTAGAAAATATGATATTTTTTTATTTTTAAATATGTTTTAAGATCTTTTAAAGAATTTAATAATTATTTTTTATAGAATATCATTAGTGTTAATTATCACACTACTCATTACACGGACTATTAAAATTTTCAAGATCACAATTTATCATCAAAACTGATGATTTATTCTATCCCTATGGTTTCATGGTCATCTTGAAAATTATTTATTTAACCTTAATTATATCAAATTATATTTATTTGAATATTTTTAATAACATTTATTTGATAGTTCTATTTATAAAATAATTACAACATCAGAATTGTGTTATTATCAAAAATACCTACTTGTTAAATAAAACATAAAAATAAAATACCGTGATGAAGATAAATCTTATAAGGTTCATAATAATATTTAGTACCGAATATATCTTTTGGGATCACCTATATTAGGAATGACATAATATTTAGAACCTGACTATGAAAACTTTGAATTTTAATAAAATAAAATGTTTTAGATAACAAAATATCATTTCTGTTGACCAAAAAGTATGAAATAAATTTATAACATGAAAATAATTTTATTAAATTAATAGTTTATATTAAAATTTAAAAATAAATTACATTTTCACCATGTGAACACATAAGGGATTTTTAAGAAAAGAAAAGTGACATTTTATGTCTTTCTTTGATTTAAATATTATATAAGTCATTTTCATAGAGAATTATAAATTTAAGAAACCTAATTTAGATCATTATGTATTATTTGTAGAATAAAATATTCAAATAAATATTTTTAATATATTATAGACATTTAATAATTTTTATAATTTTATTTTTAACCTAAATTATGCAATTTTCCCTTTTCCATGGTAACAATATTTACCATGGTTACTATTCAAATTAGCCAAAAACAAAAGGTAAGTACTCAATAAATTTTTAAATTATGAAAAAAAATTCAAATCAATTTTTCAAAATTCAGAAAAATTAATTTTATGATTATAGTTTAAAATAAAAATGATAAAGCACCATGAAAATCAATTTTTCAGAAACAAATCACCTTTAAATCATAAAATGTTTTTATAATACATTCATGTGTAAAATCCTTTTTGAAAACAATAATTTGATTAATTTAAATTTAAATTGATAGTTAAAATTTTAAAACAAATATATAAAATAATTTTACCTTGTAATGTCATTAATGATAATATATTTTTCAAAAAACAAATCAGAATTTTCAATATTCATAAAAACATGGATCATTTAAAAATAATATAAAAAGTTAATGAAATGTAAATTTACATCCCGATTTAAAATATGTGTAATTTCTCGGAAATTAAATTTAAATTTTTTTAATTATATGCGATTATTTTGAGACCAGACGCTCAGACGACACCTGATTCCGAGGCCCAGTGAGTCCGGAATAGATTTTTGAAGTTTTTTTAATTTCATTTAAATAAATGTGCGAGCAGGTTTTTCTATATTTTAAACCAGTGCTCGGATCAGAAATATAAGGGAACCGTTGAACTTATAATGTCAATATTCACCTAGAAATGTCCTAATTTTGACTTCCAAGGGTTGACCATAAAATATAGTTTTCGGACTATTCTGAAGAGAAATAAAATAAAAAAAAATTATTTTCTTTTATTTTACTCACTATTGAGCGATGGAACACCAGCATTGCAGTGGGATAAGAGGTGGTGAAGAACCACTTAAATGATAATCTTTAACTAAATCAAAATAGATATGCAGTTTCATTAATGAAACAGTGTAACGATACGGTGATGCAGTGCAACTAAAATGTTGTGACGCGTTTCTCTATTAATGGGATGACAGGTTGGAGAATCAGAAGGTGGAATTTCTCTGATGGATAGCAATGGTTTTTATCTCCAACATAGATCACTATAAAATCTCTAGAGACATCAGAACACCTCAAAGAATGGGACTGGTGCGTGATGAACTCCAACGGCTTCATAGCACAGAATGTGGATCCCCGCTAACAGATCGCTCTGGCAATGAACTCAATCAAAGGTAGGGGTTTCCTTGATTGTAATTCCATTTCCCTATTTATAATTCTAAAATGACGAATATGGATCAACCCACGAATAGTTTGATCCGTGTAACACTCATTCTTGTGGGAGGGTGCCCTTTTATTGGGATTCTTGTACCGATATTAATTATTTTTTTGATATAACTTCAATCCTAAACGTCCCCATGATTAAACTCTAATACGTAGGGCATGGGCTGACACGAACAAGGCATGATCCCCTCTGCCTTGTGCATTCTTTGTGGCCGAACATTCTAAATGGAGGCAAGAAGGTTTTGAGGCCTTAGCAGGTATCGCAACACCCCATTGAGGTTAGAGCTGTAGAAGACATGAGGAACGGACCACCAGAGAGGACCCAGTGGACTGAGGAAGGTGCTTCTGGTGCATTGACGACTGCTGGTGTGGGCTTAAAGAGGCTTTCATAGGCAGTTGGCATTGCACCACGATGGTGTGCTAGGGGCGGCAGTTGCGGTCAACTCGGGCCACAGTGAAGTGGCAAGAGCCACCGGAAATGGCTGGTAGTTGGCGGGTAGGGGACGTGGCCCCTCTACCATGTCTATGGGAATCCCGCAATTCATGGGCAGCAGTTCTCCAAAAGCATGCGGTCCATCAATCGCGTGTGGGGAAGGACACGTCGTCGACTTAGTTAGTTGCGATGTGCCAAACCAAACTCCATTAGGCATTCAGGCTGAGGTAGGTCCTGCCACTGGTTGTGGGCTACACCGGGGTGTGCAATTCCGGTCGATGATATATCATCAGGCCACAAAGTGGCCCGTTCTAGGAAGAAACTGGCCCACCGAGTGCGGGCCGGGCTGGATGAGATAGGGTTGGCGGGAAACCTGGTGGGTGTAACCCCTAGAAGAACCGAGCTAGATCCAGCATACCCATGGTACACATAGGGAGTAGTGCCCCTACAGCCCAAGGTGTTCAGTGATACGATTGATGGCCTTAATTTTCTACTCTATATTATACCTTGTTTGAGATGTCTTCGTGATAATTCTTTGTTGTTTTCTTGTGGATTTATTTGTGGTCATTCCTTCTTGGTTTGGGGTCCCTACCAAGTATTTTGTTATTCACCCATGCACGGGATTCCCCTTCACATGTTCTGTCTATTGAAAATGATCAAAGACTAGGTAGAGGACATGGTGGCCTAAGACCAGGTGGTTCATAGTGAGATCGGACAGGTAGGATATGCTTCTAAGGCTCCTAGAAGCTACTCTATACTTACCCATCCGATGGGGTTTTCAGCAAACGGCTTCCATCAATCTTGTACTAAAACTTGTTGCAGATGCCTCTTGTTGGGTTTGTAATCTGACACATTTACTTTCAATTGGGCTTTTACACTCAGTGGTTTATTTTTGTATCATTCATGTTATCTTTTCCAGTTTTTTTTTTTGACGTGGTTGTGTTTACGTGTGTATAGGTACTTAGTAAAATTCATCCCACTTTAAAGTTGATGCCTTTGGTGCTAGCTACTAATTCATGGCCATCGGAAGGCAGGTTTGGGGGAGTTATAGCACAGGCCCTTGGGGATAGGTCATGAAAAAGTGGTATCAGCGGTGGTCGATTCTACATCAAATATTGGGAGTCTATTTTTTATTGTTTTTGGGAAATAGTTTTAAGTGTTTTGAGTTCAGCTGTCAGGTATGATTATTCCAGTGTTGGTATAGTTTCCAATATATCCATACCCTAGGACCCTAAATTCTGCCTTTTGGATTTATACATGAAAACACTAGTAGCATGAGTTATATAGGAATTGAGTGTTTCTTCATGTTCTTCTTGAATTACAGTCACCTCACCAGGTATAATCTATTTACCATGGAACATATTGATCTATTTCATGATGGCTTCACACAGATAGCCACCTAGGATTCTGATGCGTGACCATGAAGAGAACCCTCCTAGTAATGAGACATCAGTTCTGGGAACAGTGCTTGAGATGGCCCCACTGGGTGGCCCTCCATTGTTACCACCACCTATTGATTAGCAGTTACATTCAGAATTACTTATAGAGGATGTATGTAGACTCAGTTCCCTGTACGGGTTTAAGAGATAAATACCTCTCAAGTTCAGGGGAGAGACAGATCCTCAGGCCGCTAAGGACTAGCTGGAAGAGGTGACATAGGTCTTCCTCTTAGTGAGGATTTCATTTGACTAGATGGTGATCTTAGATGCAAGCCTTCTTCAAGGATCAAGAGGAAATAGTAGAGCTTGACGATTCAGACTCATGATGAGGCGAACCTCTCTTGTGCTGAATTCAAGTAGCTTTTCTGTGAGGTATTCTTACCGACAACCTTACGATCATTGCACATATATAATTTTATTCACCTTAATTGGGTAATCATGTCAGGGGTTAAGTGCTCTTTGAGGTTAACATACATATCCCGCTACTCCATGGATATGGTGCGGAAACCTTTCTTCCGGGCCTGGACCTTCGAGTTGGGACTCTGCCAGAAGATCAAGGAATCCATGGTGTCTTTCATCATCCCTACTCAAGATGGGGTGCAGAAGAGAGCCCATATTGTGTAGATCTTCCTAGCTGAGCAGGCACCGACATATGGATCTACCATTAGATATTATTTGGTAGAGTCTTCAGTGGTGTGTAGGTGGCGGAAGACGTGGGGACCCTAGAAGGTCAGATCATTCAGGGTACAACCCCAAGACTAAGGTTCAGTAGTGTGGGGATTCTAGAGTAGAGGGAGTCAGCAGGGACCTAAGTTGTGAATCACGTGTGGCGGGAATGGACACATGGATCAAGACTGCATGACCCACCACACAGATGATTAGCAGACTGTCAAGGGACCGACAAGGTAGATGTAGAATTTTGAGCAAGGAGGTATGAGGGGTAGAAGATATAGAATGGGAAAGGCTAAGAATTAGGTGGTGGGAGACGGTTTGAGGTACTACCTTCACCACCCCCAGGTGGTCCAACAAGGCCTCAGGGAGCAAGTGGACAGGCGCTATCTCAACTTTAGATAGTGGAACCCTATGACCATGGTGCTCTGGAGATGATTAGAGGTATGATATGTGTCTTCTACATCTTATCTATAGTTCTTATAGACATCGGTTCTGCTCACTCTTTTCTTACCACAAAACTCATTTGAGGCTCATATATTCTGGTAGATCCTTTAGCTCGATCTGTATGATTAGAGACTCCTACGAGAGGGGATTTGATGATTTCACACTAGTGCCGATAGTGTAAGCTTACTCTTGGAGGTGATATTTTTAGCTGGTATCTCCTAGTAGTAGCGTTGAGGCCTTATGACATTATCTTGGGTATGGACAGTTTATCCACAAATCATGCCCAGATCAACTATATTAGGCATAGAGTACAGTCTGTTCACAAAGATGATACCATATTTTCCTTCACTGGTGAGATGGGAAGTCTTACAGTGCCGAATGAACTTTCACGGAGGAGGGTGTAGCCAATCACGGATCAGTTGGATAACCATAACCTTAGTGAGGTGGACTAGAGGATTCCTATATTTCCTGTAGTGGTGGAAAAGTATTTAAACATATTTTTGGAAGATATATTGAAGATAGCATTTAGATGAAGTTATATCCACTAGGATTTCTTGGTAATGACCTTCGGCATGACCATTGCCCTAGTAGTGTTCATGGGACTCATGAATACGATCTTCCACCCATACCTTGATTTTTTTGTGGTTGTTTTCATTAATGACATCTTAGTACCCTCAAATCATAATAGGAGAACGCTACACACCTATGGATAGTTCTTGATATACTCTGAGAGAACCAAAATTATAGGAATATCTCTAAGTGCATGTTCTGGATTCAATAGGTCCATGTTCAAGGACACATCATCTTAGAGATTGAAGTTTCATTGGATCGAGTGAAGATAGAGGTATTGCTTTCATGGGAGCCAACCTAGAGTGTGACTGAGGTTCAGAGTTTCTTGGGGTTGTCCAAATACTATAGAAGGTTCATGGAAAAATTTTCCAGAGTAGCTTCACACTTGTTGGCATTGACACGGAAGTTACGGCCCTTCGTGTGGACGGATAAGTGCCAGAAGAGTTTCCATGAGCTGAGGTGGAGACTGAATACTTCCCCCATCTTGAGAATGCCAGAGGAGGGAATTGGGGATGTAGTTTTATATGACACATCAGAGACTACACTAGGTTGTGTCCTGATGCAAGAGCGATCAGTGATCACCTACAGTTCACGGAAGTTGAGCCAGCATGAGCAGAACTATGTGACCCATGACCTGGAGTTAGCAGTAGTGGTCTTTTCTATGAAGATGTAGAGACACTACATAATGGGTGAATGTTTTACAGTCTACTCCAACCAAAATATTATCAAGTATATCTTCTCCTAGAAGGACATGAACATGAGATATCAGTAATGCATGGAGTTCCTACAGGACTATGAATTCGAGATAGTATATACTCTTGGGAAGGGGAATTTGGTGGAAGACGCGATTAGCAAGAGATCTGGTTTGCAGCTGCTGAGTGAGGTAATGGAGCTGCTAGACGTGATGAAGATATCCTTCATGGATGATGATGGAGCAACTAGATGTGATCATTAGGGATCATGTCATCCTTTTCAGAGGACACACAGTAGTACCAATGTCGTTGTGAGAGTATGTTTTGAGGGATGTTTATACCTCCCCCTTGGAGGTACATCCTGGAGTGGCGAAGATGTACCAGGATCTCCAATGTCAGTACTGGTGGCTAGGGATGAAGAAAGTGGTGCCCGGGTTCATTTCACGGTGCATCACTTGTCATCAAGTGAAGGCTAAGCATCAGGTTATAGTAGGCTTGGCACAAATTCTTAAGGTACCAGAGTAGAAGTGGTATTGTATCTCGATTGAATTCATGAAAATATTACTATATATGTCCAAGGGCCACAATTCTATCTGGTTGATCATTGAATGACTCACATATTCGGATCACTTCCTACCCATATGGGAGAAAGGATCAATAGAGAGATTCAGACACCTCTATGTCTGGAAGATAGAGCAAATTTATTGAGTTCCCTCGACAATCATCACATACCGTGATGCTCGCTTCACATCCTAGCTGTGGAAGGGATTATAGAAGGCATAAGGGACCTAGCTGCACTTGAGCATATCTTTTCACCCACATATAGATAGTTAGATGGAGAGGATCATACATACCATGTGGGACATGCTCTGTGTGTGCGTTCATGATTTTGATCGTAGTAGGGAGGTCCACCTTCCACTTGTGGAGTTTTCATACAAAAATATCTATCACTCCACCATTGGCATGGCACCATTCGAGGATTTTTATGGGAAACCTTGAAGATCACCTCTATGTTAGACAAACCTAGGGGTGTCAACACTCATGGGTACAGAGTTGGTACATGCTACCATTGAGAAGGTGAAGATAATCCTAGAGCATATGTGGACTGGACAGAGCAGGTACAAATCTTATGCTGACAAAAAAAGGCCCTTAGAGTTTGAGGAGAGAGACCATGTGTTCTCACCCCAATGGGGATTGTGGAAATTTGGGTGGGGTGGAAAGTTATCTCTATGTTTCATCATCCCATTTCAAATTATGAGCAGAGTTGGCATAGTGGCATACCACCTAGCTCTTCACCCACAGATGCACTATGTTCACAATGTTTTTCACATGTCGTAGTTGAGGAGGTACATGCATGATCCATCAAACATCATTGACTGGGGTGAGCTTGAAATTGATGATGGGGCGACATTTGTGGAGTTCCTGGTGGACATAGAGGATCGATAGAAGTGGGACCTTCATTTCTAGTGGATTCCTCTGGTACGCATTCGGTGGAAGCACATGAATCTACAAGAGAGAACGTGGGAGTGGGGGGCTCAGATTCATGCTATGTATCCCAATTTGTTTTTTGGAATTGTTTTGGCTTACAAGGATGTGAATCCCTAAAAAGTGGGAGTAACATAATGCCCCGAAAATTTCATGTAATAGTTTTAATTATATGGGATTATTTGGAGACCAAATGCTCAAATGGAACATGTTTCCGAGGCCCGGTGAGCACAGAAAAGTTTTTTGGAAAAAAAATTAAGTTTTTTAAATAAACATGCGAGTGGGTTTTTATAAATTTTAAACTGGTTCTCAAATCAAAACTACAACATCACCGTTGAGCTCAGAACATCATGATTTTCCAAGGATAGACCTAACTTTGACCAGCGAGGGTTGACCGGAAAAGATAGATTTTTTATTTTTTGTAATAGAAATAAAATAAATAAAAAATATATTTTATTTTATTTTCCTCACCATTGAGTGGTGGAATTCTAGCACTATGGTACGACGACAAGGCAGCGATGAACCACTCTAATGAGACTATTTAACTGAACCAAAATAGTTACGTTGTTTCAATAATGAAATAGAGTAACGACGTAGTGACACAACATAATAGGAATGTTGCCAAATTTTTCATTATTAATGAGATAATAGGTTTGAGATTCATAAGGTGGAATTTCATTGATGGATGGTGAAAGGTTTTCTCTAAAATGCAGAACACTAGAAAATCGCTAGTGACATCAGCACACCTCGAATAATGGGACTGGAATGCGATGAATACCAATGACTTTGAAGAATGGAACATGGATTCCTACATACGGATCTCTCTAACAATGAAATCGATCACTGGTAATGGTTATCTTTATTGGAATTCATTTTCCCCATTCTTAATTCTAAAACAAAGAATTTGAATTAACCCATGAACAGGTTGATTCGCAGATTGCTTGTTCTTGTGGGAGGGTTCCTTTTTTATGGGATTCTTTTATAAAGATTAATTATTTGTTTGATAAAACTTCAATCCTAAACCTCCCAATGATAAAACTCAAATGTGGGGAGAGAAGCCTAACACAAACAAGGCATGAGCCTCTCTTCCTTGTTCATTCTTCATGGATGAACCTTTTAAATGGTGGTAAGAAGGTTTTGAGGCATTTCCAGGGAAGGCGATACCCCATAGAGGCCAAAGGCGCAGACAACATGAAGAAAGGACCACCAGAACGGAACGGGGTGGTTCGCGGAAGGTGTCATGGGAGGGTAGTGGTGTTCCATGACAGCGTTACTGGGGCGGAAGCTGTGGTTGGAATAGGTCATGGTGAAGTATAAGGAGATGCCGGCTAGTGGACCCTCAGCCGCATCGGTGGGTGGATAGCCTAGCGCGGGATGTAGTTCTCTACTGGAACACAGTCCAATGAATGCATGTTGGGGACAATATTAGGCTGACTTAGCTATCAGCGGCGTGCTGAACTGAATGCCATTAGGCATCAAGGATGAGGGTGGTCGGCCAGCCGGTTGTGGTCAGATCGGGGCACACAAGCCAGGTCTATGTGGCCCAGGCTGGAATCAAAGTCGGCCTGCTTCTAAGGGTCAGGCCTATGATATAACACTGGGCCACTAATGGGCCCGGGATAGGAACAATTCAATCCATCGATTGCAGGCTGGGCTGGATGAGATCGGGTCACCGGGCCACCCAACGGCTGGACCCCCAGCCAAACCAGATTGAGTCCATTAATTCCCAATGGGCCTTCCCCACTGGTCAAGTTGTACTGTACCAGAGAAGACCCAAACCAGGTTGGGTCAACTTAGTCAAACCAAATTGGGGAATGTAAGGCCCATGTCCGGGTTGGTTGGGTCGGTCCAACTGGGTCAGACCGGGCCTGGATGCAACTGGCCCGTGTTTACTAAAACACCAATATCTCTCAAACTGGGCATCGATTGATGAGATGTTTGCAGATTTGGAACTCTCATAGAGAGGTGGATATTTTATAGTTCTCTTAGTATGATTTCATGGAAGATTGAATAAGGAGAATAGATTAAGTAGAATTTTCTCCTAGCATCAAGAGAACTATGTGCAGAGATCCTACGGCAGACTGAGACCTGAAGACTGCTGACAAGTGACCCTGTGTGGATCAGCTACGATAGACCAGTGGGAAGGGTATTTGTGTGAACCGGAAGGACCATGGTGGTGAGTGGAACTATATGACATGGAAGAGCCACATTACTCATCGGGAAGGAGTACCTTAGTAGGATGTCCAATGTGGGAAGAGGATCTGTGTGACCCGGTTGGACAACGGTGGGAAGAGACTATGTGTGACCCATCATACCCATGGTACTCATTAGGGATGAGTACCATAGTTTTCAAAGGATTATGGTAAGTGGCTATGTGTGACCCAACAGGCCCACGGTGTGGATCGGATCTGTCTGACCCAGCATACCCACAATATTAATCAGGGAGGAGTGCCCCAATAGCCCAAGGTGTTTAGTGATATGACTGATTGTCTTACCTTTATCCTCTAGATTATACTTGGGGTGATTTGTCTTGCTTTGTGATCATGCTTTATGGTTTGATTGTGGATTTGTTTGTGGTATTTAATTGTTGGTTTGGAGTCCCTACTGCTAAATGGATTTAAAATTTTAAATCATCATGTTTAATTTTTTTTCATATGATCTATAAAATTTTTCTTCATAAAATTATCATTCCTAGATAAAAATGGTTTTATTATGTTAGAGTTAATAACGGTTATATGTTAAAAATTAAAGGAAAAATCAAAGAAATAATAAAACCAAAATAGTTATTAAAGAGATTTTCTAACCTTAAATTTCTTTATCAACATTAATTAACTTTAATATTTTGTAAATTTAATGCCACCGAAATTTAGTTAGCCCTAATAATTATATAGAAAATATTTGAAATCAAAGACACCCATATCCTAAACTATATATACCCCTGCCACATTTCCCATCAAACACCACATCCCAAACATATTATTTCAACCATTATCTAACCCTATACAACACCATAATCCCTATACGTGTCCTAGAGGTTATTTTGTCACCATAATTTCATCATGTAAGGCATAATCTGTAAGCTGATGGAGGTATTTATAAAAAATAAATAACACTTTTCCAAGTGCTTTAATGTTTATTTCTAATTATACCTCACTCATACAAATGATTTCCATAATGAAAAAATATCTTCATTATATCCAAAATACCAAAACAAATTATATTAATTTTGGTATAATAAAGTTTTATCTCATATTCCATCATCTGATAAACGAACACAATGCTCTTTTCTATGTGTTGATGGCCACCTATATGATGTGATGTGTTTCAGTTTTCATCAAAACCTCACATGGATGGTTATAATGATGAATATAAATAAAACATAATATACATAATAATTAATTCTATCTCCATATTGATATGATAATATATTAAATTATACCCTTAAATCTATTGTAAAATTATTATGACCCTCGTGTGTATGTGTAGACAAGGACCTCCATAAAGAAAAGTATTACATTTTTTATTCATACATAAATTGAAGTTTATAATGTTAAATTTAATGAAAATAAATTATAATTATATAATGATTAATATTTATTAGATGATGATATAATTTTCTAATTTAGCATTGTCATCCTACCAAAGTTGTTTTCAGAATATAAACCAAACTTCCTCAAAATGTCTTACATGAGAATAACAAATTTAGTAAAATTATATTACATGGAAAAGATAAAATAAATTAATTCAAATAAGGCATTAATCAATGAAAATATTCTTAATAAATTATAAAAAAATTTATGAAATTATTATATAGTAGTTAAAGAACATACATGCTGAGTCAAACTTAAGGTAATGTATTTCTTCTCTATATTTTCATTCTTTGTGATTTATGTAATATTCAAAACATGTTTTCCTACAATATAAACTTAATTATAAATATATTTTAGCTGTGTATTTATAAACTAAATTGGATTAAAAATTCATTTCATACTCTCTCTATCAAAACACTTTTGACTCAAATGTTACTATAAAGTCATCATGAATTATATTTAAAAAACTCAAAATTTTAAATGTTTTAAATAATTTTTATAAACCTTTCGCATTAATTAAAATTTTTATTTAAAGGTTTTATATATGTTATTAAAATAATAAAATTATAGGATAATTTCATTTTAAACTATATTCGTTATCATTTATTGCTCTTTTAAAAGTAATCTTTCTAACATTTTCATATTAGGTTTTTAAAGTGTTAAATGAATTTTTTAACATATACAAAATCAATATAATATCCCAAATTTATTTTCAAATCTATATAATAAGATCATATAAAATATTTTATGTTCTTGAAATAATATTATACTTCTAATTATTTTGGATATTTTTTGTAAAATTCAATAGAATATATTAGTTCTACTTTTTTCATGTTTCCAAAAATATTATTGAATATTTCTTCAAGAAGATATTAAACAAAATTTTATTATATAAATAAAAAATTATATTTGATTTACGTATGTATTGGTCTTAGGAAATTTTTTGTGATGATGATTGAGCCAGATATATCATTCCAATTCATTGGGTAATGAATTTTTAACATGTAATTATATCTTTGAAAAAGCATGGTATTTTATTCTATTTGTAAGGGTTCTTGTAAGGGTAATTGTGAGATTGATACATGAATGTTGTATAAAGGTAACTAAATAAATTTACTACCCATTATAATTAATTTCAAGGAAATTATTTTTATTTCATAAGGTATTATAATGAGATACTATTTATAGGAATGTATATTCAATATTTAAGGGTTAAAAATATTTTTTTCGAATTTTTTTCCCTAACAACAAATTTTTTACAATTACCCATCAATGTCATTATTTAAAATTTATGAATGATTAGGAAATATTTTATAAAATTCTATATGATGTGAGGATTATTTCTTAGTAATTAAAATTATTATATTGAAATAATGTTTAATTATATAAACTAAAAAATCATATATGGGATTTATTTTTTTTCATAATTAAAAAATTTGTTTCAATCATTTTATATTTCATAAAAATGCTACATATAATCATACAAAATTTCAAATTTACTTTAATTAGATTTATAGATGAGTATGAATTTAATTAATCTCAATTATTCTACAATGTATATTCTTATTAAAATAAGAAAACATGTTTTTAATTAAAAAATAGATTAAATGAAAGGATCCTATTTTTATTGAAAAAAAAATTATTATGTTGAAGTGATAAAATTTTTGTATATGTGTTTTTATATAATATTATTTTTATTAATGTTATAATCATATGAACCATTATGATCATGCTAATATATATTAATATTCATAAATTAATAAAAACTAATAATAATCTATTTTTTATGTTATCTGTATTTTCTCAAGAATCAATGTTAATCATATTAAAATTAAAGTGAAAAAAAGTTTCACAATCATACCATGATCAAGGGAATTCAAATATTTATTAGAGATGTAGGAGTCAACTAATTATTCTTTAATGTATTTTCACTTTATTTCAACTAATTACATTTCATTTTATATAGTAAATACATTTAGAGATTAGTTACTCTTGTAAATAATCCTTCAATGATTTAATGAGAATTCTAAAGGCCAATTTGATCAAAATTTCTCTAAATAGAATATATGAAATTTAGTTTTTATGAAACATATTATTTTTTATAGGTTATGTATTCGGATGGTGGATAAAAACATCATGATACCTATTTATTATTCTATTCTCATTCTCTATGATTACATGATAAACTATACTTTGACCAAAATTAATTATCTTCTACCAAGTGTCCATTGAAATGTTTACAATGAATATTTTTTTCACAATGTAGTTTCTTAAAATGGGCATGAACCATTATAGTATTATTGAATAATGAGGCTGAAAATCCAATGATGATTTTCTTAATTATACTATAGAATAAGTTTTACATAATAACCATGGATAAAAAGGGTATGGAGTGATTTTTTTGAAGAACAAAATTGAATAATGAAATTACAAAATATTGAATAAGTTGGGGAACTGAATTTTCATTATGAATTCAATGATAAAACAATATTTTTTGTGTATTAATATTCTAGTTTTTGGTTTTTAATATTTAAAATTTAATTAAAACTAGGACCCCTTACCCTCACTTAGTAGATATGAAAATTAAATTTTTTCTTTTTAATGCAACATATTCATAATTAGAAAACAAGTTTTTATAATGTGATATAGAGTTATCACGATATGGATATTTCTTTATGTGGTTATATTATTAAAAGAGTTACTTAATTTTATCCCACCTATTTAATAGTATATTTCATTTACCTGATTAAATGGTGGAAAAAATCATTTGGATGATATTTGAAAACTATTCATAGGTAAACCACAGACATTGTAAAAAAGATGATATCATTTTAAAAGAATAGGGAACATATAGAGGATGGTTGATAATATATAAAGAATAATTTCTTGAAATTTAGGTGTCTAATATATAGAGTATAAAACAAATATATCCACAGACCAATAATCAATAAATAGATAAATATTGATGCCTGTTGATTATGTTAATAAATTGGTAGAGGATAGGGTACCATCTCTCAAAAATTATTTGGTGTTGAGGTAGTTTGAAAAACAGATTCACTATATTTTGAATGTGTCAATTGGATATTAAAATTTGGGTTACTAATTGTAGTAATCACTTCATTAGGGTAATTTTTAAAATTAAAGTGAATGATATAACACAAAATACACTAAAAACAAACAAAAAAGTGGAAATATTAATAATTCCAACTAAAAGATTAATAAAATCCCCGTGAAAGTAGTAAATTTTATTAGAAAATATTAGAGTAAATACTTATGTAAATCATTATAGGTATACCAAATATATTATAAAAAATAATACATATTTCCACATTCTAACATTTGAATGGGAATCCATGTCATGGAGTAGTGGAGAATGGGAACCAACCTTATTGGGCTATGATGAATCTGAAAAATGTTTCATGTAAAAATGAGATTGAATAATTTTCTAGTTATATGAATTGGAGGAGATGATAATAGATGAATATGAAAATTTTATGATTTATAAGGAGAATACACATCAATATAATGATAAAAACATCACTCTAAGAACAATCAGCTATAAAGACATAATGTTGTTAATTAATTCATGATTGATATATTTTTTATGAAAATTGAATTCATGTAGGTCAAGACCATTCATACAAATAAAATTCTACCTATATGGAGTGGTGTAAATTCGAAGGTATAATGTTCCTTCATCAAAAGTGAATGGTTGAAGGTTGAAACTTTACATTTATTATTTTAATGGGGTATGCGTTTTTACATTTATGTTATATTGTAGAGAAAATGTATTCATAACTAATGATTTATATTTATTGGTTGATTTAGTGACATATAAGGTGGGTTTTTTGTATTTTTTATTCAAACTTATTGAATATTTTAGGACATTTTGTATAGTTTTTATATGGCCTCGGCCTTAAACATTACTTAATAATGAGATAAGTAAATAATTTTAATTTAATTCAAATCAAAGATATTTTTAGGTTTAGATATTTAATGAAATTGGTAATAGCATATACATAAAAACTTAATTGTCACAAGTAGATACTTCTACTCACTATAAATTTTTATTATAAAACAAAAAACTCTTTAAAAAGAAACATTTTTCATTTCATGTTTTAAAAATCATGAATTTTTATTGATCCCATCCTTTACTATATTCTTCTTTATGTCCTATGAAAAATATTTCAAAACATGGGATGAGCATAAAAATATCAATAAGGGGTAAATAAATAAGGAAAACCATTAGTCTTGGGATATCACGAAAACCATGAATACTTTATCACAAAGTAATACTTTTTACCTTTAAGAATTAGTAAATATACTTCCCTAAAATATAAGCTCATTGAATAAACTTTTTTATCCAAAATTCTACCATAAATACCATAGAAAGCAACATATAACATATGAAGATTACTTGGTACATAAACATACTTAAATAGAATTACCATACGATCGACTTCTACACAAATCACTATATGGAATAGCCAAGAAACCAACTTCCATACCCAATGAATTGGAGGCTATAAAGTAACCACCCGTCCTTGGATTAGCACGTAAAAACCTGTCATTGGTTTATTATGTAACCACCCATATTTGTATTATCACATAACCACCCAACTAATGTCCTTGTAATATTATATTACTATAACACATAAAATATTGAAATTACCAAAATTTCACTCATAAAATTTCATTTTATATAAAAAGAGATAATTTCATGATATTGAAATAGTAAATCCATTTTCAAAATGATTTTCAATTCCAAACCACCCAAAAATGTAATAAGTGAATTATTTTCCTTTAAAAACACATTAAGGCTTATAGAGGAATCCAATTATCAATAATGATTACAGTGGTAGAGGAGTCGTTGTCACCGCATACATTAAAAACATTTATTTTTGTCATTTAGAAAAAATATTCCATTTGAATGAAATTAAAGGTCAAAGGGGTTTATTATACACCGTATAAAATAAGGCGGTGTATAACATCAAAATTTGCCTCAATGAAAGGAGATTGAGACGAAGCCTCTTACCATAAGTCTGACTCATCACGTACAATTCTTATGTTCCTAAATAATAAACATAGGTAAAATTTATACTCTCTTGAGAAACTTTTTCATGTTTATAATTCCATGTATATCACGTATTACCGTGTTATAAAAATTACAAAATTATTTATGTTCAAATTGGTCATTCTGTTGATATTCAGTACTAGAGATGAAAATGAACTTGTCTCGATGTAAATTTTTCATGTAGTAAAAATTTCATCATCCAAAGAATTATATTTATGATTTAAATATCATATATATCCAGTATATATGTATTTATAATAGTCCATATCATTTAGAGATAAGAAATGAAATGCACCATTCATAGAGACGGTAGGCCGTACGTACGCATGAATGATACTTTCATTTTTTGTCATATTAAAGGAATGAAAAATAAATGAAACATTGTTATATTATAATTACATTATAATATCTATGTTATATATGTTACATTATTTCATTAACTCCATCCTTTATGCAATCTATGTATGGAAAGAATGAGTCATATCACTTAAGGGGGTGGTAGTCTGCACTTACTCAAAAGAAATTATCATATTTACACATTATGGAAAGCATAATGGTATATTGTAAAACAATTACTGATGAAAAAGGAAAATATAAATATAATATATATCATATATAAATAAAATTCTATCATAATGGCCACCATGAGAGGTAGTAGGAGAAAATTGAACAATCATCGTTTTGTGAGGTAGTAGTTCATCGTACACAGAAACAATATGATCATATCTATTAGATGGAGGTTTGTGTAAGTCTAGTTATAATCCTTCTCATAAAAAATCCTATTATATTTAGGATACTGGTATTTTTATGTAATCATAGAATAAGAATATCATTTTTAGTGGATAATGAAAATAAAGGAAATGAATTTGAGAGAAGACATTACCTCTAAATCGGGTAACTTTTTTTGGTTTTAGCCAAAAATCTTTTTTGAATTTCCTTATTCAAAAGGTAATGATTCTAAGAAGAAGGTAGGTATTTTGGGAGATTATTTTATCAAATATTGGATGAGACAAGTGGTTCGAGAGGTGTGAGTAAGTGGGTAGAGTCAGTGGCCTTTTATAAGATGGAGGAGGGTAGTTTAAGAAAGTCTTGAAATATTATTTTATTAAAAATTTATTTTCATATTATAATAGTTACAAAGTAATATAATTATAGGATAATACGAGGGTGTGTATGAATCCTCTCATCTAATATGTTTTAGAAAATTTTAGGTCATAAAATAAACCTTTTTTATCTTTAACCCTTAGTTAAATACATTAATTATTACCATGTCTTCTTGTATTTTTATAATATACGGTTATTATAGTGACTATAAAATGACAATATTACCACAAGTGGAATATTAATTTCATTTATACCATTATATAAGTCAGTTTCCTGAATCATAAATTTTTAGGACTATTATAGAATTTAATAAAATAGTATTTTTTTTTAAACTCATTTAAGTCAATTTTAACAATATTTAGTAATTGATTTTTTTTAAACTCATAACAACTTGATTCATTAAAAAAGGAATTAGCTAAAATATATTATGTCATTATCATCCATAAAATTTGTGTATGGCATGAAAATGTTAAAATTGCATTTATTTTAATATTTATAATATAATTTATTTGAATCTTTCATTAATAAGGTAATCACTGCATCATCATTATGTCATAAATAAATTTATTTATTGAGTGTCTAAAAATTATAAATAAAATTTCATGATTTATAAAAAAAATAAGACTTATAATGAATATTTATAGTATAATAGATCATTTATATAAACCAAAATAAAATTTTTATAGTTAAGAGATACATGTTTATGTTATACTTCCATTTTCTTTAAATTAAAAATTATAAAAGGTCACTATCACACCCAAGTGGATTCATGGAGTACTAAAATAGACCCAAGGATTCCAATTTTTGGATATATGTCATCCAATAGGATTAGGATACGTGTTTGGATAGTTTTATATTATTATAATTTTATTTTTTTCCCCATATTTAATAGATTTACACTTTAAACCTGGTAAATAAAAATAATTACAATGTTTACTATTCATAATGTCCAAAAATAAAAGTTACCTATTTAAAAAATTTTGACCTTATGATTCAAAATTTGGAATAAATTTTTCCAAATTCAAAATAGATAATTTTCAGAAATTAATTTAAAATTATTTCCCATTGTCAAATCCAAAAAGTGGGTTTTTAAGAAGTAAAAACTATCAAAATATTGACATATGTTTATGTCAAATTTAAAAGTGAAATTACTTCTAGTAATGAGAATTGGATTAAATAATAAAAAATAATGAAAATACACATTAAAACCAATGAAAATTATAATCTAACTATATAAATATATTATATGAAAAGGCAGTGTTGAATTAAAATGCAGTATTTTTTACTATTCATTAAAATATGAATTTTATAATAAAAAAACCAAAATTACAACCAAAGTAAATCATTATATCCTGCTTCAAAATAAGAAGATAATTTCGTAAAATAAAACAAATAAAAGTGAAAAAAAAGAATTAAAAAGGTTTCTCCATCAAAAAGTGGTAAGACATCCTTTTAAAAATATCAGAGTATTTTATGCTTAAAATTGGATTCATTCTCATTTTAAGCCTCTAAAATTTATTGGATTACTATAAAAACATTTAACAAATTTATGTAATAATATTTTTTTTATCTTTTTTCATTCTCTCCAATACAACGTCT
This sequence comes from Viscum album, assembly GCA_963277665.1. Classification (NCBI taxonomy): domain Eukaryota; kingdom Viridiplantae; phylum Streptophyta; class Magnoliopsida; order Santalales; family Viscaceae; genus Viscum; species Viscum album. The sequence continues at coordinate 1,074,396,365 of OY728145.1, read as the reverse complement.
ATGTGTTAACTAACATTTAAAATAATAATATTATTATTATTTTATTTTTTGGTATAGCTCATTGTTGTGTGCAACGTCAGATTTTGGAGAAACCCGTTGTTGCGTGTCGAGTATGTTATTAGAAAAAGTGTCCTCTTTAACTGAAAATTAATATCTTCATCATAAATTTTAATAGATATGAAAATTTATTATTCTATAAATACCTTGGATGTTATATCATTCCCCCCTTTTGGAAATTTTGTCCCCATAATTTTATTTATTTACCAAATAAGTGGGGGTATTAATCCCTCATAGCATTTTCAGATTACCACGTTGTGTCTTAAACCATATGGGTTTCCACAAAACCTTTACCAGATGAATCACCTTGTTCTACAACACATTCTCTCTATGGTAAAAAAATTTTACTTGTTGTTCCTCATAAGGAAGACTCTCATCCAACTAAACTACCTTTGGACTCAAAATTAGAGATGGGTCTGGAATATACTATCTCAACATTGAAACATGAAAAACTTTGTGTACCTGCAATAAACATGGAGGTAAATCCACAATGTAGGAAACTGATCTAACATTCTCCATGACATTATAGGGTCCAATGATACTCGGACATAGCTTTCCCTTATTTCCAAAATGCATCACAATTTTCCATGTAGAAACTTTGAGAAAGACATGATCACCAACCTCAAAACAAAAATCCTTCATTCGGTTACCCACATAAATTTTCATCCTACTCTGTGCTATCCTCATATGCTTCTAAATCAACTGAACCTTTTCTTCCATCTCTCCACCAATTCTGGTCCCATCAACTTCTTTTAACCTACTTCATCCAAAAAGTATGAGTTGGACACTACTATCCATATGATTCATCAAATTGTGCCATCTATATATTGGAATGAAAACATTTATTTTATGAAAACTCAACCAAAGAAATATTTTGTTCTCAAAATTCCTAGTAATCAATTGAATAATCACGTAGTTTATCCTCCAAGGTCTGAATTGTTTGTTCTGACTTCCCATCTGATTTAGGATGAAAAGTTGTACTGAAATTTAATTCAGTTCCAAATGACTTATAAAGGCCATTCCAAAAGTTAAAAGTGAACAATGGATCACAATCAAATACAATTGGGAGAGGATCTACATTTTATCTAACTATCGATTTGATACACAATAGAGAAATTTTATCTAGAGACAGAGTATCTCGAGTAGGAAGAAAATGAGAATATTTAGTCAATTGATAAATAATAACCCAGATTACATTGTTACATTGAGATGTTTTTGGTAATACCACTATGAAATCCATGGATATGTTTTCCCATTTCCACCCCAGCACTGGAAAATGCTAATGTATCTCTTTCAGTAAATACCATTCTGATTTAACCTATTGACAACTCAAACACTTCAAAGTAAAGTCTGTAATATCTTTTTTTACTTCATCCAACCAAATATACTCCTGAAGATCACTATACATCTTATTACAACCAGTATAAACTGAAAATAGAGAACTATGAGCTTCACATAACAACTCTTTATTCAACTTTGAATCACAATTCACACATAATCTATTTCCAATCCTCAAAATAAAGTCTTCATTAATGTTAAATTTAGGTAACCTACCCTTCTGAACAAATTCTAAATTTTTCTACAACTCACTATCTTCTTTCTATGCTTAATAAATTCATTTTTAAAGAGATTATTTCACTACCAACAAATAAAAAATAGAGTAATTCCTGGAACCAAAAACATCCAGTCCAAAATTCATCAAGTTAAAAACCAAAGGATCTCGTTCAAAAAGTAACATGGTCAATATAGCATTACTCTTTCAACTCAAAGCATCAACCAATTTATTTACCTTTCCTAGATGGTAATGAATCGTGCAATCATAATCCATGAGTAATTTAAACCATCTCCTCTGTCTCATATTTAATTCTTTCTGAGTGAAAATATACTTCAAACTTTTGTGATCAGTATATATTTCACACTTTATGCGATACAAATTATTTCCTTAAATTTTCATTTCATAAAAAACAGTAAGTAATTCTAAATCATGTGTGGGATAATTTAACTCATGAGGTTTCAACTAAATTGAAGAATAATATATTACTTTATCATTTAAAATTGTTACAAAACCAATTCCATTCAATGATTCATCACTGTAGATAAAAAAATCACCATTCCTGGAAGTTATGGCCAAAACTATAGTATTTACCAATATTCTTTTATATTTTTGAAAACAAACATCACATTCTTTTTTCCAAATGAAATTTAATCCATTACATATTATCTTAGTTAGTGGGAAATATAACTGAGAAAGTTTTTCAACAAACCTACATAAATAACCTGTTAATATAAGAAAAATAATAATCTCTATGATATTTGTAGGACTTTTCCAGTTTTCGACAACATTTTTTAGAAGGGTCCACAGTTATTCCATCTTTTGAAACAATATGACCACAGAAAGAAATTATTTCACCCAAAATTCCCTCTTACTAAACATTCAATATAGTTTCTTTTATTCTAAGGTTTTTAAAACAATACTTTAGTGAAATTAATTTTCTTATCAGCTTTTATAATATAACAAAATTCTATCAATAAACACAACCACAAACTGAACCAAAAACTGATTAAAGGCTCCACTTGAACCTTCTCAACACTTCAGATGAGTTTCTCATATATTTTTAATTCATGAGAGGCTTATTCCCTTCGATATTTTGGTTTCAATCCTGAGTAAAACCAATTTATATTACTATTAATATCTCTAATAAAATTTTGAAAATACCATGAAAATAGGTGAAATGTTCTTCATATGTATCCACAGAATCTTTCTCCTTGTGTCTCAATTCCAAGAATTTCTTTTATATCCTAAGTCGAACTTCCATAGGAAAATATTTCTCAAGGAAGATATTCTTAAATTCATATCATTATATAGATTCAATATCTTCATTTCCTTTGATATTTTCAATCATTGGCCACCATTAATCAGCTTCACCTTCAAAACGATAAATAGAAAGACTAACATTTTGACACTCTAAACACCAAAAAAAATCTTTTCCAGTGCTTTAATACACCCTTAATATTTTATAGGTTTAGATGATCCTTTTAATGATGGGGGACATTGCCTCATGAAATGCTCCATGATCGACATATTCCTCTACAGTTGGTATGGTTGATCTCATGCATGGATACCACCACCCTATATCTCCTGAGTCAACCAAGCCATCACTATAAAAAACTATTTAGTTCCAATTCCGACCATCTCAGGGTGTTAAATTTGAAGGTTATTTCTCTCCACATGCCTTCCCATCATAGATTCCATGTTTCCTATTTTGAAAACCATTTGAAGAAACATATCTTACTTGATGAAATGTGGACATCCTCAAATTCTATTTCATCTTGACCATAAAGTAAAAAAGATTTATGTATATTCTATTAACAATATTCTAACTCCTAAATTTATGTAATCAAACCACTGATACAAAATATAATGGTATAGCCTTAAACAATACTTAATCTTGAGATAATTCAATTGTTTGACTTTAAATCACATCAAGGATCTTTTCAGTTTTATAGATTTAGAGAATTCGGTCATAACTTATAGATCAGAACTTGAATATTACAGGTAGACACATCTACTCACTATCCATTTATTCATAAAACAAAAACTCTTTAAAAAGAAACATGTTTTGTTTCATGTTTTAAATATATTGACTTTTCCTTGATCCCATCCTTTACTCTACTCTTCATTAAGTTCTGTGAAAAACATTTCGAAACTTGGGATGAGCATAAAAAAATCAGTAATGGGTATACAGTGAAGGAAAAATGTTAGTCTTGGGATAACATATAAACCATGAATACTTTATCGTAATGTAATACTTTTCACCTTTAAGAAGTAGTTAATATACTTCACTGAATATAATCTCATTTCATAACCTTTCTGTAATGAAAATATTACTAAAAATCCCATTAAAAACAACATATAACAAATAAAGGTAACTTGGGACATAAACATACTTAAAAAAAATAACAATATAGTCTAATTCCACACATATCACTAAATATAATAGCCATACATATGACTTCCATACCCAATGAATTAGAGGTTGTAACGTAACCAACCATCCTTAGTATATAACGGAGCCACCAATCATTAGTTTATTAGGAAACCACCCATCTCTGGTGTATCACGTAACTACTCATCAAATGTCTAAGTACCATTATATAATCATAACACATAAATGATTTCAATTATCATAATTTCACTCAGAAAATTTCATTTTCAATCACAAGAGATAATTTCAAGATATTGAAATTGTAACTTCACTTTCAAAACCATTTTCAAAACCATAACACCAAAAAAGGGATTAAGTAATTTCTTTTTCTTTAAAAATGTAGAGACCCGAAGCTTGACATACATGGACATTACATTACTTTTGCGGAATACTTAGTACATAACAAAAACACACACACAAGGATCGTAATAGTTTAGTGTCTTTGGAAACTTGGAATATAATCTTCTAATCATGGTGAAAGATCTTCAACATATCCCATAAATATCTTCCCTTTTTTTACCTAAAAACTTTATTTATATCCTGGGGAAAAGAAAACATAAAATGGTTAGCTCAAATGCTCGGTAAGGGTAAACAAAAGAAATATCAATCACATCATTTTCATAAGAACATAACATTTTGGAAATCTTAACCTGCAAAAGAGAGCATAATCTCATAACATGGGATAAATCATAGTAGTGAAATTAAATCCCAATAATCATAACTTAAAACATGAAACTTTGTGGCATACACACATAATCATATAGAATCATATCTTATTAGTCAAGACTCATTTCCAAGACTATCTTAGTGGACAAAGTCCATTTCTGAAGCGAGTCACCCTCGTTTCAGTCCGGTTTCACTGAACCGGTATAACCTACCGTTCCAGCCATGTCTATCTCATGATATATAAAATCTTTACCCAATGCATTGTAGGGAGATATAGGTCCCACCCATCTCATAATGATACCATTCTTATGTGTGCCACAAAATATTAAATCATACATCATTGCATAACCCATGTAATAAAAATGGGAATCTTAAACATCGTGACATCATAAAACAATTCATATAAGATAAAGGAATTCATAAAAATAATTCCATCACAACATAATCAAATCAATGTAATAATATGGATAGAAACAGAACCCTTTATTATCTTAGATGGAAAATAATTTTGATAAAAACACTTGAACACCATTCTTGAGGAAAATATCCTTTCTACTTTAAAAAAAAAATTTCCTTTCTTAAAATGTCATACAATTTTAAACTAAAAGAATTTGATTAAAAATAAACATGATAACTTGTAAAGGAAGCTTCTTGGAAATAATTTTTTAAAAATCCATTCATGCCGTATAGGTTAAAAAAACATTCTTCGTACTTTTGTCGGAAAAGTCAAAAAGTACCTCGTACGAAAAACAACAAATGATTCCTTTCATATCTTTTACTAAAAACTCACCGAAGGGTAAAATTGGATATAAACTATTGTATAAGGATATAAATATTACATATTGAGGAAACATGGATGTGGATGATAAAATACACCCCAGTAAATACCAAAGTATAAACAATCTCGGATAAAAATGAGATTGTGATATTTTCCTTACCTTAGGTCTGATTTGCTTCGAAAGTGTCTGAACCTCCTATATAATGGTTTAAATAATGTCATTGACTTATTCCAGAATCATACTCATTGTTATTATATCATATATGGTTCACTTATGACTTTATATTACCCGTTCTTTTGTAAATTCCATGTTAAAGAGCGTTTTGGGTAAAATTGTTTCATTTGTCGTCTGTGTTTTGACATGTAATTATTCATATGATTACTTAGATCATGATTACTTAATTCTAGAATATAAAACATGATTTATATATAATATCTATTCAGAATATACATATATATAATAAATCAGTAAATGGAAAGAAATACACCATTCATGGAGACGGTAGGTCGTTCGTACGCATGAACGCTGTTTTCGTTTCCTTATTGAGTTGAATGGAATTATGAAGATGATATACATATATATACACATAAATCCAGTATCATTATTATGTCATATATTTCATGATTACTTATTATATGTACTTTATAATCATTCATGAATGGTTAAAGTGGAGAATGAATCTCATCGCATCGTGGAGACGGTAGTCCGTACGTACGCACGAGCGATGATATCGTTCTCATGATCGTGGGACTGTATTGGAGTGTATGTATACTATTTCAGAATCAATATAACTTTAAAATAATCATATATAGTTATTATTTACACCATTATACCCATCCAAGTAAGGTGGCGGTGGAAAATAGATTTCACCACGGCGTGGAGACGGTATTCCGTACGTACGCACGCGCGGTGATTTCATTTTCCGTAGGATGGATAGATGGTGAAATAGGGTTGTTTCATACTTATAATAACATATCAGTATATGAGTGATACTGATGTTATTACTTCATAATGAAACAACCTAAGAAGAATAAGTTAAAGAAGAAATAAAGTTGAAAGAATCGGTAACGGAAATTACCTCTTCTTTGAAGCGCCTCTTTGAGATCTCCCTTTAGGGCACTAAAATTGGTCTTTGAGTAAGACCAGAACCTCTAGGATATTTCTAGGGAAGTGGAGAAGAGAATTTGGCAGGGTTTGGCCGAGCTTGAAGGCTCAAAGTTGTGTGAGGAAGAGAGGGAGGAGGTGCCCTTTTATAAGGGAGGAGAGGGGTACCTTTGGAATAACTAAAACTATTATTTTATTATAAAGTAAAATTTGGTTTTAAATAGCTCCAAATTGATTTATTTAGAAGCTAAGGTGGGGATGGGTCTAAATTCCCTCATCCAATAGAATTTATACAAGTTTATGTTCCTATTTTAACCTTATCATTTAGATTTAACATTATGTTAAATGATTTTACTTTTACCGTGTCGTCTTGTGTTCTTATACTATAAGGTTAATAAACTTACTATATCAAGCCAAAAGAACCCCAAGATGTTTATTATTAATATATATAACCTTATCTAAGTCATTTTTCCAAACCTTAGATTTTTAGGAATAAAATAACAATTAATAATATAATATTTGTTTTAAAAACTATTTTATGTCAATTTTGACACTATTCAATAGTTGATTTTTTTGAAACTCATAACAGAATGATTACTTCGATAAAAGTTAATTAAATCAATCCTAACATGTAATATTAACCTATAAAATTAGTTTAATTCATAAAAAGTCTCAAATTACATTTATTTGGGTATTTATAACATCAATTATGTCAATATTTCATTAATAAGATAATTATTGCATCATTGTTGTGTCATAAATAAATTAAATTATTTAATGTCTAAAAATTACAAATAAAATACCATTATGTAGGAAATCGTTTTATATTTCTAATTAATATTTATAGTCGAATTTATATTATGTATAACCCCATATTAAAAATGCTTTACTTATTAAACTTTGATTTTAACTATTTTAACCCTTCTTTAAATAAATTAATAATAAATGTCCTAATCTAATCCAAGTGGGCCTAAATGGTCATATTTTATTCCTAAGTTGTTTTTGGTCGAATTACACTTGTCCAATAGAAATAGGACATGTGTTAGGGTAATAATAATATCATTTTTACCCTTAATTACCCTATTTACTTTTAACAGTGGTAAAAAAAGTAAAAAGTTACTATTCACCAAAAATTATTTTCATCTCATTGAACCACATTTTATTCCTTGATATTAACCGTGTCTCTCAGATTTTCGAAATTCCACTCACAAAAGCGGTAAAATTAAGTTTTATGAAAAAATCAGTTTTTTTAACTACCACTTAGTGGTTTCACTATTCATCAAAAATGGAAGTTTCCAGAAAAATACCAAAAATTATATCTAAGCTATATTTAATATTATGAATTCAAAAATGATGTTTATTTTATCAAATTCGAAACATATCAGTTGCGTTAATTAATTTAAAAGTTAATTCCCGTCATCAAAACAAATAGCGTGTTCTTAAGAGATAATAACTATCAAAAGATTGACACTTGTTTATGACTGGTTTAAATGTGAAATTACATCCAATGACCAAAATTGTATTTAATTGTAAAAATATATTCTAAATATACTTGAAAACCACTCAAATTAATAATTTATCACTATTAATTATTTCTATTAAAAAAGTTCTTTTTAATTAAAATTTAGTAATTTTCACTATTCATCAGAATATGAAAGTTATCCGAAAAGTACCAAAATTTCACCCTAAGCTAATTTCGATATTTTGAATCCAAAAATGAAGTCCATTTTGAAAAATAAAATTTACAAAATTTCAAAAAGTGGTTATTACTATTCATAACGGCTAGTTTTAATAATATTTTAATAGCATATTGTTGTTTAGTGAAACTCGTTATTGCGTACTACACACGCTATCGAGGAAGGTCGCGATTGCATGTAATGCAAGGCAATTCAAGGATGCATGTTGTGCAAGCTCATTTTGGTGTAGTGTACAACACAAGACATTAATGAAATTAAAAATAATATTTTTCATAAAATCTCGGGCTATTACAAAAAAGCATTAAGTATTATATAGGAATCCATATATCAAATAATGGTTACGGCAATATAAGAGTCGTTTTCACCACATATGTTTAAAACATTCCTTTTTTTCCTTTAGAAAAACAATTCATAGATAAAAGATTCCTATTGAATGAAATTAAATCTCAAATTTCTTTATTATACATCTTATAAAATAAGGTGGTACAAAACATCAAAATATTCCTCAATGAAAGGAGATTGAGACGAAGTCTCAAACCTTGAGTTTGACTCGTCACGTACAATCATTAAGTTAATGAACAATAAAATTAGGTTAATTTATACATTATTTAAAACCTAATTCAAGTTTATTATTATATTTATATCACTTATTACCGTGTTATAAAAGTTACATAATTATTTATGTTCATATTGGTCATTTTGTCGATATTCGGTACTTGAGTCGAAAATGAACTTGTTTTGATGTAAATTGTCCATGTAGTAAAAATTCCATAATCTATAGAATTATATTCATTATTAAAATATCATATATATCCAGTATATATGTATTTATAATAGTGAATAAAATTTAGAGATAATAAATGAAATTCACCATTCATGGAGACAGTAGGTCGTACGTACGCATGATCGCTACTTTCATTTCTTTGTCATATTAAAGTAATGAAAACTAAATGATACTGTGGTATATTATAATTCAGTATAAAATATATATTATATATGTTACATAACTTAATTAACTCCATGCTTTATATGTTCCATGTATGTTGTGAATGAGACACATCACTTTGATGGGGTGGTAGTCTGCATTTCCCCAAATGAAATTATCGTATTTACACATTATGGAAATCATAAAGGTATATTTTAAATAAAAATTAGAAAAGAATAGAGAGAATAAAAATATAATATATATCATATATATAAATATATTTCTATATAATGTCCACCATGAAAGGTGGTTGGAGAAAATTGAACTATCGTCGTTTCGTGAGGCAGTAGTTTACCGTACATAGAAATAGTATGTTCGTATCCATTAGATGGAGGTGTGTATAAGTGTAGTTCAAATACCTCCCATAAAAACATCCTAGTATATTTAGTATACTAGTTTTGTTATCCAATCATAGAATAATAGGATCATAGGGAGTGGAGAAGGAAAATAATGGAAAGAAACATAAGAAAAGATGTTACCTCTAAATCGGGTAACTTCTTTTGATTTGAGAAAAAAGGATTTATTGAATTTAATTATTCATAAAGTAAGGATTATAGGGGGAAGAAAGGGTTGTTGGGAGATTATTTTAGCAGACATTTGACAAGACAAGGGGTTTTAGAGGTGTGATTATGTGGGTAGAGGTGGCGGCCTTTTATAAGAGGGAAGAGGGGCACTTTTGGATTGTCTTGAAATATTATTTTATTAAAAAAATTGATTTATATTAGTTATTAAGTGATATAATTCTAGTATAAGATTAATATGGTTTTAAATCCACTCAACCAATAGGATTTATCAAAGTTTAGGTTAAATAATAAACCTTATCTTTTAACTTTAACCCTTAGTTAAACACATTAACTCTTACCATGTCCTCTTGTATCATCATAATATATGGTTACTATAGTTACTATAAAATGCCAAGAGAACCAAAAGTAGATACTTAATGACATTTGTAACATTATATAAGTTATTTGTCCTAATTTTATATTTTTATTACTATTATATCATTTAATAAAATATTATTTGTATTAAAAACTCATTTTTGTCAATTTTGACACGATTTAGTAATTGATTTTTTGTTAAAGTCATAAAACGTTGAGTACATCAAAAAAGGCATTAATTCAAAGATAATATGTCATAATAATCCATAAAATTCATTTATGGCATCAAATTGTTCAAATTACATTTATTTTAATATTTATAATAAGATTTATTTGAATCATTCATTAATAAGGTAATCACTGCATCATCATTGTTTCATAAATAAATTTATTTATTTATTGTCTAAAAATAATAAATAAAATATCATGATGTATGAAATAATTTTATATTTATAATTAATATTTATAGAAGAATAGATCAGTTATATAAATAAAATTAAAATTGTTTTAGTTAGGAGATACATGTTTATGTTATACTTCCCTTTTCATTAAATTAAAATTTTAAAAGGTCACTATCACACCCAATTGAATCCATGGGGTCATAAAATCGACCCAAGGATTTCCATGGTCGGCCATTTTTCATAAAATAGGATTATAACACGTTTTAGGGTAGTTTTATAATATTATAATATTATTTTTTTGCCTAATTTACCTGATTTACCCGTTAACCATGGTAAACAAATAATAATTACTGAAGTTACTATTCAGAATGTCCAAAAAATGGTACCTATTAACACAATTTGGAACATATAATCAAAATTATGGAATCCATTCTTCCAAATTCTAAACACAAAATTTGTAGAAATTAATTTAAAATTAATTCTCTTTGTAAAAACCTAAAAGTGGGTTGTTAAGAAGTAAAAACTATCAAAAGATTGACATGTGTTTATGTCCAATTTAAAAGTTAAATTACTACCAATTAAAAAAATTGTATTAAATGATAAAAACATAATTTAATTAAATTTTAAAACCAATTAAAGTGAAAATATATCTATATAAATAAATTAGATGAAAAGCCAGTTTCGATTTAAAATGTATTATTTTTCACAATTCATTAAATTGTGAATTTTATTACAAAATACAAAAATTTCACCCAAAGTAAATCTAGATGTCCCTATTATAATGAAGATGTTAATTTTGTCAAATATAACATATTAATGTGATAAAAACAATATTTAAAAATCTTTCTCAATCAAAAGGCGGTAAAACATCCTTTTAAAAATAATAGAGTATTTTATGATTAAAACATGATTCATTCTCATTTTAAGACTCTAAAATTTATTGGATAAATCTAAAAAAAATTAAAAAAATGCTTGTAATCATATTATTATTTTCTCTGTTCATTCCCACTAACACAATGACTATGAATTAACTAACATTTAAAATAATAATATTATTATTTTATTATTTTTCAGTATAACTTACTGTTGTTTGCAATGTAAGATTTCAGAGAAACTAGCTGTTGCGTGTTGAGTACTCTATCAAAAAAGTTTCCAATTTAACATAAAACTAATATCGTATTCATAAATGTTAACAAATATGAAAAAGTATTATTCTATAAATATTTGGGATGCTACAGTTTAGGACTCTAGGATACACCCACAACTACCTTTAAGAGACTCTCAATATATGGGAATCTAGGTAAATTTTTAATTCGAATTTACTAGGATATTTCATAGAAAAAATATAAATTCTTCACTACAAGTAATTTAAGGTTAGCTCAGTTCACAACATGTCAATATTCTCTACCCCATAACTTCAATCATTAAAATACCTTGTAAATTATTTTCTATCATAATGTATAAATAGTTCTATGACTCCAGGAAATGATAAATTCTCAAATAAATAAAAGAAATAGACTTGGTGTGGTAAAAGTTACTCTCACTATGATAAAACCTATTTAAAATTAACATCTTTCTATCTAAAAAATGATCACAACTCATTTCTCCATGAATGATGTGTCACATGATGTGACACTTCTTAGAGTCAATCATTATAAATTTTTTAAAATTTTAAGTGTAATGGTTAGAGAAGTAGGTGAAAAACCATGATGTAAATAATTCAAGTGCTATATAAAATTATGCACAAACCGTAGACACACATAGTGACCCTTCATTTATCACTCAATAAGATCTCCTTCAATGTTAGACTCTCTATATCCCATGGGCCTTAAATATTTTACAAGGACCTAGATACACCTTGATTGATGTTATATATATATATATATTAATCTAACCCTTTTGGAAAACCCACCATCATTAAAAAATTCATATCCCCCCATGCCTTGCATTTTCATTGTACAACTATATACATTTTCCAATATAGAACCATCACACCACACTACTTCATATTTTTTATTTCTTAATGACCCCTTTATCACTTCTATTCTTATTTAAATATTTATTATGGATAAAATAAATAATTTTTCCCCTTCCCCAGAATGAAAATGAACATTACATGAACAATAATAATACCCAATTCTAACCATCTTTGAAATGGAAAATAAAACAACCACACCCTAAACTAATCCTTCCAGTAACCAAATATACTCTTATAATTGAATCCTTACACTCTCAACCCATTTCAAATTCCACTCTACCTCAAGGGAGGATGATAATCCACTCATTGACCATACATGTTCAAAATTCACTATGAATAAGCATTAAGATAGTTTAACTAATCTCTAAATTAAGTCAACCAGGTAAACAACACAATGGAGTGAATGGTAATTTAGAAGATCAATATGGAGTTAGAATATGAAGAGTCCCTCAATGATATAAACCATACGAAGAGTTTTATTAGGGAGGGATAATAATTATACGGTGTTTTGTTTTAAATTCATATATAATTTAATGTTTCGTTTTTTTCATTGTCTAACACTATCCACATCAACTTGTGTGGAGTATATAATTTAAAATATAAAATCCAGTGTTTCGTGTTCATGTTGGAAAATTTGTGGACATATATAAGTATGAGTAGTTGATACTCATTTATTATAATGGGATATACTTAAAAGTGTAATATGATTAAAAATCACTAAAAAATGAATATTAAACATATTATAATCATGGGAACATAGCATAGGTATACTCTATATTAGACCCTTCATATGGAGATTTCCTAATATTGACTGGCCACGAGGATTCTCATATATCTATAAGCTACCATAATGTAGTACTTAATTCTTCTATGTATGATGGTAATGATATAAATATGAACATGATTTTTTATATCTATGGTGATGTCCCAATGAAAGGGATAATTGGGTCAATAGTATGTATTTACTTTATCCTAAGGTGTTTTTTTAATTTATTAATATATACCCACCTTTAAATAATGGAATAATAAAATTATGTGTATGAAAAACATTTGTTTTCATGTGTATACTTATTTTGAGGAAAGATATCCACAATGTTGAGGATCGGTCACAACATTCCTTAGGTTTATAGAAAACCACTGCAATTCCAGTGATAGGGGTGTTGTGGTAATAAGAATGTCTTCACCCATAGCATCCACAATGATTGAGTTTTTTCATTATATCAATGGAGCCCTCTAGTTTCTCATATTGAACCACAATTATTTATTTCATGATATGAAAATACCTTTAAGAAAATTCATGTTCATCCTTTAACCTATCTATAAAATCCTTCATTGGTCCCACAATCACTAAGGGAACCACATACTGATTCAAAAAACACCACTTATAATGATGAAATTCACCAATATGATGGATGAGGATACTCTATAATTATATATAACAATATTGATATATATCCTCAAAAATTTTACATAATTGATCATCAATGGAAATGAAAAGTGAAAGATATAGATGATGTAATGGATATTCTATTTAATGACATAAAATCTTTCTATATAGATTCTAAACTAATTATAGATTCATCTAGTGCACCACATGGGGAAATTCCCACACTTTTATTATTGAACCGAGACATTCCAAATACCTAGCTACAAAATTCATTAGTTTACACTACTAGAATTCTATGAACCATTGGGTCAATAAATGTTGATTGATAGATGTTGGTCTAGAGATAAGATGGAAAAATAGAAAAGGCAGGGTTGAAAAAGAAGTATTTAATTAATGTAATATTTAAATTTCATATTATTATTATTAAATTAATGTTGTATAAATGAAGAGAAAAGGATATATGATATTTTGTAGTTTTTTGGATATAAATGATCCTAGTCTACTTGTCACCCATCTCATGAACTAAGATTGACTCCACCCACTATATCAACTATAATAGAATCATATAATGGCTTTTCCCGACCTAGAATAAAATTATAATTACAATGCCTTCATCCAATGGAGATTTAAATGAAAACATGTACTACCATTTTTTACCTAGAGGAAAACCCAAAATAGATTTTCTTTTCCCACATGCAGGTACAACCTAATGCCTCATGATTTTTTGAAATTCAAAAAAAAATCTTACCATTAATTAGGTTGTATAATCCATTAATAATTTTTACACAAAAAGATCAATAATAAGATATATGACCACCAAACCAGAAAAATGATTCATAGTTATCACATTGAGGCATCAGGAATCCCTTGAATAGTACCAAATCAAATGATTTTAGTTTAGATAAATTTCATATTCCATATCAAAAAATGGTTTACATGTACATTTTAAAATTACCCTATCCTCATATATCACATTTCATTATTTTTATCAATTCTATATAGATTTTCATAATAAAGACCTGGAAATTTCAGGGAACATTTTATCTTAAATACTTTGGAATTTTACGTGTTTGTGGTTTCTAATGGCACTTGATTCCGAGGCCCGGTGTGCCCGGAATCAATTTTTGATGTTTTGATCAGGTATGTTCAGTAAACGTATGTGCAGGGTTTTACTATCTTCTGAACCAATGCTCGGAATCAAAACCTGAGGGCACCGATGAACTCGCAGCGCCGGTATTCACTTAAGGGTACCTTTACCGCAGTTGCGTTTTATGCGGGTTGAGATTTAATTTTTGGGGATTTAGAATAATGTAAATAAAATTTGTATTACACAATTTTATTTATGGATGGTGGTTATTTCCTCCCAAGGGGAGTAGGATGTGGGGCCCACACCCACATAACCTCCCATGAGAGGATATTTTTGAGGTGGGGCCTATACGAGTCCTAACCTTTCACCTCCCCATAACTCCCATCAACTCCCTTAAACCCCCCTGAATATTTTTACAACTCTCCCATTAATTATGTGATCTCTTCACCTCCCCCTCTTCCATTAATTTTTTCCAACACTTTTAATTAATGAATTGAATCCTCAATTAAGTAATTAAAGTGTTTGAATTTTAAACCTTTATGGGTGAATAAAATAATAGCCTTAGCTATTATTTTATTTTGGGAATTTGTTGTGTTGAGAGGATTTTGGGAGATCTCTTGAGAATTAGAAGAAGGAGTTCCTCTCTTCAACGAAGAACACTGTCCTTCCAACAAAGAACCACCGAAGAACGACGATCATCTCCTTTGATATTTGTCCAAGACAAAGGAGAAGGAGCCACCCGCAAGGAACGCCAACGACGTGCCATCCTCGAATCCTTCATTCCCGACATCAATGAGTTGACATCGTTCCCCCGTGACGCCATCTTCCGTGATAACCGACTACCGCGAACCTTATTTCGAGGTAGGGGTTTTCTCAATTTAAAGTGAATATTTTTTACCCTGTTCTTCATTGAGAATCATAGATTGTCTTTGGGTTTTTGATACTGCCTAACACGGAGGGCACGGGATGAACGAACACGGCCCGACGACCCTCCGATGTTTCCTGTTTTGGTTCGCGATAAATGTGTGTTGGAAGAGGCAGTGACGGGAGAAGGCAGTGTTCGCTCGTCAACCGCGTGAGGAAGAACCACAACCCGTAACCGCGGGCCGCTCGACCAAGGAAGAACTGGTCGGCCATAGCCTTCTGGACCGAAGAGAGCACGGTGCCACGAGGGCGCCGCGCTGCGGAGGACCGCGGCCCGCGTTCTGTGGGCCGCTTGGTAGACAAACCATATGGTAGACGGCCAGCCGGGCTGGGAAGACCCACAGTGCCAGGAGGGCGCCGCGCTGGAGGAACCACGACCCGCCCGTGCGGGCCTCTAGCGCCGAGAAGACCGGTCAGCTTCGGCCGGCCAGACAGGAGGGCGGTGCCGCTTGGTGCTTCCTGTTCTAGAGACCGAGGGGGTCGGCCAGCCGCGCCGTTCCGCGCTGCGCCCCGCCGGGCCGAGAACTTCACCGGGGCGGACCCACCAATCCGGGTCGGGCCGACTCGCCAGCCCACCGGGCTTAACGGGTTGGGCCTACTTTAACTTAAATGTGAGTAACTTAAACATCGCATGTCTGATCGATGCGCCATCTATGGAATTGGGACCCTCGCGACAAAGCGGTCCTTTTGCGATACTCTAAGTGAGTTTTGAACGACTTTGGAAAATGGTCGGTTTTGGAATGAGTGTATTTCCAACCAGGCCCTTGGAACAGAAAAGCCAATATCTCTAAGACCGAGTGTCCGATTGACGCGCCGTCTATCGCGTTTGGTTTCTTTTGACGAGACGGAACTTTGGGATACATCAAATCTGGGCCTTATGATAGTTTATGTATCAAACCCTTGGCTCAAGGAGAGGACCCTTTGGGAATCAAGCATGTTGTGTGCGGGAACCCTAGAGCTGGCTGCGACTGCGACGACTACCATACTAGGATCCTCTTTTGGTTCGACGACGACGACTATCGTATTGGGATCCTTCATTGGTTCGACAACAATGAATATTGTACTTGGATATTCTATGGATTTGGTAGCGAGGACTAATGTAATTGGATCCTCCATGGGTTCGGGAGTGACAACTACTGTACTTGGATCCTCTATGGGTTCGATAGTGACGACTTCTGTACTAGGATCCTACGTGGGTTCAGCAGAGGAGATGATTCAGAGGCTAAATCTAATCATCTCCACCCCTCTTCGTGATTTGAATACCAGTGTGAGCTAAGTCTTGACTTTCAATCATTATCATTGATGTGATTGACTTCATTCCTATGTGGACTGGGTTGTACTTGGGCTCGAGAGTTGGATCCGTACTGGATTGAAGACTTAGGTATATGTATGGGAATATACCTAAGTAGGTTTGGTTGATACACCATGTTTTTATCTTAATTCTTGTTTATACTTAGTTGATATTTTGAGACCTTGTGGGTCTCGGGGTCCCTACTAAGTATCGTTATACTCACCCCTGCACGGGCTATGCTCGCACTACGTTGTGTTGGTTGCAGACGATGGACATCACTAATCGTGGTTGAGGCTTGTAGAGCTGGACAGTACCCGGAGGTGGACCACTTGGTGGGACGTACACGGAGTAGATGGACGGACCCGAGGTGCTGAGGAGACTATCTGTACCCACCCTTCAGGTGGGATTCTCGGAGGATGACTTAGTGCTTGCTGCTTTACTTTACTACTGTTGTAGTAGACTTTTAGTTGTAATGTACTTACTGTTGGGCTTGTATTTTCGGCCCATTTCTTTTCAACACATACTTTTGTATACAGTTTTACTTTCTTCTTAATTCAGTTCCATACTCTATTGTTTTTGTTTATTCTATAAAGGCAATGCCTTTCCTTTTAATTGGATTTATGCCTTTGGTGATAGTCGCCAGCCCCTGACCTTTGGAAGGCGGGCTTGGGGTAGTCACGGCATGAGCCCTAAGGACGGTTCATGAAAAATTGGTATCAGAGGAGTCGGTTCTACTGCAAAACTTAGGAATCTGATCTATCTTACTGTAAAGTAATATTATTAAGATTATTGAGTGTGGTTTTTAGTCCAGGGTGTCCAGTTTTTGTGTGGAGGCCGACGTATCCATACACCAGGACCCTGACTTCTGATTTCCGACTCAGTGAATGAAAACACTGATTGCGTGTGTGTTTCCTTTGAAAAGTTTTCTTTGTGATTAATTTGTGTCATCTCACCAGGTATACTATTTTGACCGTGGCGCACCTGTTTCTCTTCAGGATGGCCCCACGAAGGCAGCCAGCTAGGGTTCCGAGTTACATATGAGATGGTATCCCACCAAGCAATGAGGCCTCGGTGCAAGGCCCCATCATAGTGGAGGCACCAGCGGTACCACTACCCGATGGGCCACTGATACCACCAGCCCCAGCAGCGGAGAGTGCATGTTGCCTGAGTGCGTTGCACGAGTTTTAGCGACAGAGGCCGCCTAGGTTCCATGGAGAGATGGACCCTCAGGCAGTTTAGGATTGGCTAGAGGATATCGTCAGGGTTTTCAGATTTCTAGGGACACTAGCCGACCTTAGGGAGATCCTTGTCGCGAGTCTCCTGCATGTGGCAGCAGGTAGATGGTGGAGCCTAATGCTCCAGGTGCATGACGAGGAATCTTTACTCTATACGAACTTTGAGAGTCTCTTCCGCTCGGAGTTTGTTCCATCCACCCTCCATGCGGTGCAGATTCAGGAGTTACTTCATCTGCTACAGGGCATCATGACAGTAGCTCAGTACTCAGCAAGGTTTATCGACCTCTCGCGCTACTCCACGAACATGGTACGGGACCCATTCTTCAGGGTCCGGACTTTCGAGTAGGGACTGAGGCATGAGATCAGGGCTTCAATGATTCCCCTCAGCATCTCGACGTAGGTGGGGGTGCTGGAGCGATCCATTATAGTGGAGATCTTTCTCACTGAGCAGTCTCCAGCGGCAAGACCCACCGCAGGATGACACGTAGCGGAGTCTTCTACAGCTGACAGTTGACAGTTGACGCAGAGGTCCAAGCGGACAAGGCCATCAGTTGGGAAACCTCAGGATACTGGTTTAGATGTGTGGGGAACATGAAACAGAGCCATCCATACGAGGGGCATGCATTACTATGCATGCGGTAGGTAGGGTCACATAGCTTGGGACTACCCGACCCGCCGTGCAGATGAGAAGCAGACAGTGGAGGGACCTCCCAGGTAGAGTCATAGGTTTGACCATGGTGGTCTGCCGGAAGCAGGCAGACGAGGCAGAAGATCTGGTCGAGCAGCGGGTGGTGGATGACGTTTCGAGGCTCTACCACCACCACCACCAGAAGTTCCACCCCGACCATAGGGAGCTGGCGGATAGAGGCAGGCTCAGCTCTAGGCAGTCGAGGCCTATGACCATGGTGCCCCTGAGATGATTTGAGGTACTATTTTTGTCTACTACACCCTTGCTTCAGTACATATAGACACGGGTGCGAGTCATTATTTTATTGACGCTGTCATTGTTCAGATCTCGGAGATTCTGACGGAGCTGTTGGCTCGATCCTTATGGATAGAGACACCTACGGGAGCAGACTCGACGATTACGCACTGGTGCCGGCAGTGTGAGATTACTATAGGAGGCAAGATCTTTGGCTGGGATCTTCTTGTAGCGGCATCGAGGCCTTACAACGTCATATTGGGTATAGACTGGTTATCTACAGTTCATGCTCACATCGACTTTATTAGGCACAAAGTGTGGTGTATCCGCATAGATGGGATTAGGTTCACCTTCACTAGCGAGAAGGGAGCCTTTGCATCGCAGGATGGACTTATGCAGAGGAGAGGGCCTCCAATCACACATCAGTTGGCTAGTCTCATCCTTGGAGCAGTTGATGTGCGGAGTCCGAGTTTTCATGTTGTGTTGGATCAGTATGCGGAAGTTTTTCCTGACGACGTTCTTGGACTACCTCCTCGCAGAGATGTAGACTTATACATTGACCTATACCCTAGGACAACACCTATATCTACTCCAGCATATCAGATGCCTCCCGTCGAGCTTCGTGAGCTATGGGTACAGCTGGAAGACTTGCAGAGAAAGGGATTCATCCAACCCAATGTTTCACCCTGGGATTCTCCGATTTTGTTCGCCAAGAAGGCAGATGAGAGCTTGCGACTGGGTGTCGACTACCGTCACCTGAATCAGGTGACCATGAAGAACAAGTACCCACTCTCAAGGATTGATGACCTCTTTGATCAGCTCAATGGAGCACGATGGTTCTCGAAGATAGACCTCGGGTCAGGCTATCACCAGCTCAGAGTTCGAGATGAGGATGTGCAGAAGACGGCCTTCAGGTGTCGGTATGGCCACTACGAGTTCTTGGTTATGCCCTTCGGCGTAACTAATGCTCCAGAAGTGTTCATGAGCCTCATGAATAGGATCTTTCAGCCTTACCTTGATCGATTTGTCGTAGTTTTCATCGACGACATATTGATTTACTCGACCACTGAGGAGAAGCATGCCTACCACTTTCGGGTTGTACTGGACACACTCCGAGACCACCAGCTTTATGGTAAGCTCTCGAAGTTACAGTTTTGGATTCAAGAGTTTCACTTTCTAGGACACGTCATCTCGGAGGTGGGAGATTCAGTGGACCTAGAAAAGATTGAGGTAGTGCTTGCTTGGGATCCACCCAGGAGCGTGATGGAGGTACGGAGTTTTTTAGCTCTGGCTGGTTACTATCAGAGATTTGTGCCAGACTTCTCCAGAGTTGCAGCACCACTTTTAGCATTGAGAAATAAGGGGAAACCCTTTGTGTGGTCAGATAGATGTTAGCAGAGCCTTCAGAAGCTGAGGCAGAGATTTACCAATGCTCCCATCTTGAGGCTACTGGTGGAGGGCGTAGGGTACGTAGTGTATTGCGACACATCAGGGACCGGACTCGGGTGTGTCCTAATGCAGTAGAGAGCAGTGATCGTGTATGTGTCATGGTAGTTTAGATAGCATGGTCATAACTACGATACCCATGACCTGAAGTTAGCAGTAGTGGTCTTTTCCTTGAAGATGTGGTGGCACTTACTGATGGGTGACCGCTTTACAGTCTATTATGACCACCAGAGTCTCAGGTATATCTTCTCGCAGAAGGAACTGAACCTGAGACAATGGTGATGGCTTGAGTTCCTACAGGACTATGACTTTGAGATAGTCTATACACCTAGGAAGGGGAACATTGTAGCTGATGCTCTCAGCAGGAGATCGGGCATTCAGCTACTAGGAGAGGCGACGAAGCAGCTAGCTGCATTGCAGATATCCTTTGTGGATAGAGATAGAGCAGCCTTTCTACAGTGACTCACAGTCACTCCTCCACTCTTTCAGCGAGTCATAGAGGCACATCGTGGGGATGTTGACTGTGAGACATGACGTGCTCAGATATCCACAGGGCAGGCGCCTGATGGATTTTCCGAAGTAGGAGAGCATGTCATCCTCTTCAGGGGGCATACTATGGTACCAGTTTCAATGTAGGAGGAAGTGATGAGGGAGTTTCACACTTCCCCTCTAGCGGTACATACAGGAGTGGAAAAGATTTACCAGGACCTCAGACGATAGCACTGGTGGCTGGGTATGAAGAAGGTTATAGTAGAGTTCGCTTCACGATGCCTCACTTGTCAGTAAGTGAAGGCAGAGCACCAGGTACCAGCGGGCTTGGTTCAACCCTTATAGGTCCCAGAGTGGAAGTGGGACGGGATATCCATGGATTTTGTGATGGGGCTTCCATGTAAATCCAGAGGGCATGACTCTATTTGGGTGATCGAAGACCGACTCACCATGTTGGCCCACTTCCTACTGATCAGAGAGAAGGGCTCGGTAGAGATCTTGGGATGCCTCTACATTCAGGAAATCGTACGGCTTCATGGTGTGCCATCGTCTATCATTTCCGATCGAGATGCTCAATTCCCTTCCCAGCTATGGAAGGGATTATAGGAGGCTTTTGGGACACAGCTACGTCTGAGCACCGCCTTCCATCCTCAGACGGACGGCCAGACTGAGAGGACCATTCAGACACTCGAGGACATGCTCCGTGCATGTGTCCTCGACTTTGGTCGCATTTGGGAGGATCATATACCCTTAGTGGAGTTTTCATACAACAACAGCTACCACTCCACCATTGGGATGGCACCTTACAAGGCACTGTATGCCGACCTTGAAGATCACCTCTATGTTGGACTGACCCAGGGGAGTTAGAACTTGTAGGACCAGAGATGGTTCAGGCTATGGCGGAGAAGGTGTAGATCATCCAAGAGTGGATGAAGACTGCACAAAGAAAACAGAAGTTTTATGCTGATAAAAGATGGAGACCACTGGAGTTTGAGGATGGCGACAATGTCTTCCTACGGGTCTCACCTTGATGGAGTCTACGGAGATTTGGCCGAGGTGGAAAGTTATGTCCTCGTTTCATCAGACCATTCCAGGTCCTCAGCAGAGTAGGCGAGGTGGCTTACTGCCTGGACCTTCCACCACAGTTGCACCGGGTGCACGACTTCTTCCACATATCTCAGCTGAGGAGATACGTGCACGACCCGTCCCACATCACTGGCCACGGGGAACTAGACATCGATGACAGGGAGACATTCTTCGGAGGTCCCGGTGGAGATCAAGGATCTACGGGAGCGGTTCCTATGTGGCTAGTCGATTCCTCTAGTGCGCATTTGTTGGCAGCATGAGAACCTCCATGAGAGCACTTGGGAGTGGGAGGCTCAAATGCGTGTATAGTACCCCTATTTTTTTTCCTAGTGTGTGTTGTAGCTTTATGGGGACGTAAATCCCAGAGGTGGGAGTAATGTAAAGGCCTGGAAATTTCAAGGAAATGTTTTTCCTAAATACTTTGGAATTTTACGAGTCTGCGGTTTCTAACGGCACTTGATTCTGAGGCCCGGTGTGCCCGGAATCAATTTTTTAAGTTTTGTTTGGGTACGTTCAGTAAATATACGTGTGGGTTTTTCTATCTTTTTAACTGGTGCTCGGAATAGAAATCTGAGGGCACCGATGAACTCACCGCGCCGATATTATTTTAAGGGGACATTTACCGTAGTTGTGTTTTATGCGGGTTGATAGTTAATTTTTGGGGATTTAGAATAAAGTAAATAAAATTTGTATTACACAATTTTATTTATGGATGGTGGTTATTTCCACCCAAGGGGAGTTAGAGGTGGGGCCAACACCCACATAACCTCCCATGAGAGGATATTTGTGAGGTGGGGCCCACACGATCCCTATCCTTTCATCTCCCCATAACTCCCCTCAACTCCCTTTAGCCCCCCCCCCCCCCCCTTGATTAATTTGACAACTCTCCCATTAATTATGTGATCTCTTCACCTCCCTCTCTTCCATTAATTTTTTCCAACACTTTTAATTAATGAATTGAATCCTCCATTAATTAATTAAATTGTTTGAATTTTAAAAATTCATGGGTGAATAAAATAATAGCCTTAGCTATTATTTTATTTTGGGCATTCGTTGTGTTGAGAGGATTTTGGGAGTGCTCTTGAGAATTAGAAGAAGGAGTTCCTCTCTTCAACGAAGAAGACCATCCTTCCAACGAAGAACCACCGAAGAATGACGATCATCTCCTTCGATCTTTGGCCAAGCCAAAGGAGAAGGAACCACCTGCAAGAAATGCCGACGACGTTCCATCCTCGGCTCCTTCTTTCCCGACGTCAATGAGTTGATGTCGTTCCCCTATGACGGCGTCTTCTGCGGCGACCGACTACCGCAAACCGTATTTTGAGGTAGGGGTTTGTACAATTTGAAGTGAATATTTTTTACCCCGTTCTTCATCGAGAATCATAGTTTGCCTTTGGCTTTTTGATATCGCTTAACGTGGAGGGCGCGGGCCGAACGAACATGGCCCGATGACCCTCTGATGTTTCCTGTTTTGGTTCGCGATAAATGTGTGTTGGAAGAGGCGGCGACGGGAGAAGGCGGCGGCCGCGTGCTGGCCGCGTGCGGAAGAACCGCGGCCTGCAACCACAGGCTGCTCGGCGGACAAACCGGCCGGCAGCCGGCCGGCCGGGCTGGGAAGACCCGCGGGGCCAGGAGGGCGCCGCGCTGGAGGAAACCGTGGCCCGCCCGTGCGGGCCGCTCACGCCAGGAAGACCAGTCGGCTTCGGCCGGCCGAACAGGAGGGCGGTGTCTCTTGGCGCCGCCGGTTCGGGAGACCCCCCCCCCCCCCCACCCCACAGCGCTCGGCTAGCCGGGCTGAGCCATGGCCATCCGGGTCAGCCCCACCGAACTCGGTCGGGCCGACCCTCCAACCCACCGGGCTTAACGGGTCCGGCCCGCTTCACTTTAACGTGAGTAAGTTAAACACCACAAGTCCGATAGACACGCCGTCTGCGGCATTGGGACCCTCGCGATGAAGCAATCCTTTTGGGATACTCTAAGTGAGTTTTGAACGACATTGGAAAATGGCCGGGTTTGGAACGAGAGTATTTCTAACCGGGCCCCTAGAACGGAAAAGCCAATATCTCTCAGACCGGGCATTCGATTGACGCACCGTCTGTCGTGTTTGGATCTGTTTGACGAGACGAAACTTCGGGATACATCCACTCTGGGCTTTGCGACAGTTGATGTATCGACCCCTTGGCTTGAGGAGCGGACCCTCACAGAATCGAGTGTGTTGTGTGCGGGAACCCTTAAGCTAGCTGCGACTGTGACGACTACCGTACTGGGATCCTCCGTGGGTTCGACGACGACGACTATCATACTGGGATCCTTTGTGGGTTTGACGGCGATGATTACTGTACTTGGATCCTCCGTGGGTTCGGCAATGAGGACTGCTGTACTTGAATCCTCTATGGGATTGGCAGTGATGACTACTGTACTTGGACCCTCCATGGGTTCGGCAGCAACGACTTCTGTACTAAGATACTATGTGGGTTCGGAAGAGGAGATGATTTAGAGTCTACATCTAATCATCTCCACCCCTATTCGTGAGTTGAATACTTGTGTGAGCTGAGTCTTGACTTTCAATCATTATCATCGATGTGATTGACTTCTTTCCTATGTGGAATGGGTTGTGCTTGGGCTTGAGAGTTAGAGTCATACTGGATTGAAGACTTAGGTATATATTTGGGAATATACCTAAGTAGGATTGGTTGATGCACCGTGTTTTGTATCTTACTTCTTGTTTATCCTTAGTGGATATTATGAGACCTTGCAGATCTCGGGGTCCCTACTGAGTATTGTTATACTCACCCGTGCATGGGCTATGCCCGCACTACGTTGTGTTGGTTGTAGATGACGAACAACACTGATCGTGGTTGAGGCTTGTAGAGCTCGATGGTACCCGGAGGTAGACCACTTGGTGAGACGTACACGGAGCAGACGGACGGACCCGAGGTGCTGAGAAGACTATCTGTACCCACCCTTCAGGTGGGATTCTCGGAGGACGACTCGGTGGTTTCTGCTTTACTTTACTGCTGTTATACTAAACTTTCAGTTGTACTGTACTTACTTTTGGGCTTGTATTTCAAGCCCGTTTTTTTTTTCAGCACTTACTTTTGTATACAGTTTTACTTTCTGCTTACTTCAGTTGCATACTATGTTGTGTTTGTTTACTTCTATAAAGGCAATTCCTTCCCTTTTAACGGGATTTATGCCTTTGGTGCTATTCTCCATCCCCTAGCCTATTGAAGGTGGGCTTGGGGTAGTCACGGCACGGGCCCTGAGGATGGGTCATGACATTCATCGCTTACAACATTTGTAAAAATTTGACGATTAATGAATCTCTGTCTTAAATGAACAAATAATTCACAAGGGAAACCATTGAATTGTGTTATTTTTTCCTTTCAAGATTCCTAAAAAATATTCCACATATAAATTAAAACATAATAATGATGTGAGACTTATTATATATCTGATTAATGAAAATAAATAGTACATCCCTTTATAAATATTAATATATTTGTATATAATAAGTATTAATATAATTGTAATACTTTATGAATATATTTGAGACTAACTGTTCTTATTTCATCCGATATTAATTTTATATTTCACATACCTAAATATTTAGTGTGGATATCAATATATTATTAATCAATTTTGAATCACAATTAATATTTCATGAAATAAATTAACACATTTTTTCAAGAGTTTTAAAATATTAATAAATTTTTTATAAAAAATGAAACATTATTAATATTCATACTAATTATACAAAAATGAAATGTGAAAAATTATGTAAAATAGAAAAAAATCTTATTTTTAGAACAACCATTACAATTTCAAAGAACCACATTGTTACAATTTACATAGTTGAATCATGTTGGTATTTCACATCAGAGTTTTACATAAAAAATAACATAAGGATTAAAAAAACAATAAAAAAACTCAAAAAATGTGTATTGGTTATATGAGTACAATGAAAGTTAAGTAAAAATGATTTTTCATAGTATCTAATGATGAATTTATCCTAGGGATGATTATAAATCCTATAGAATATTATATGACTAATTAAAAGTAAAATCAAAATCTATAGTTTGAAAATAAATATTTCTATATAATCATAGTTAACCACAATTTAATCAAATATAATATTACAAAATAACACATTAAAAGGAAATTAAAAAATAATTATCTATAATTATTAACACATGGATTGGTTAAAATATCTGCTAATAATTTTCCTCAGTTTTTTATAATTACAATATCAAGTATAATTTCAAAAATTCTCCCTCGTATTGAATTTATAAAAAAAATATAATTTTTTAATAGAGAAATAGACCACTATTGAAAATGATATTGTTTATTTATCATTTTATTTAACATATTATATTTCATAAGAATTACTAAAATCAATGTAAAATAATTTTCAAAACATGCAAATTTCAAGACACGTGTCAATGATCCACGTTATATTGTGAAATTGTTTAAAATATACTTGTGAATAATATTCAGAATCCATTCATAAAATGTAGTTTTATGCAATATAAACGTTTAAATAGAAAAGAGACATAAACTTCTATATATGATAAGACAAAAAATAATTATATAACAAAAAAATTAATTATAAATTTAAAATTCTAAAACAAGGGAACAGATTAAATATTCGATAGATTATATAAAAATGTGGATATTTAAGAATATAGACACATAAAATACACCTATATTAATAATTGATAAATGTAAATTTTAATCTCTATTATTCCAAGTTCAAATTTGATTTTCTAAAAATCATTAATTTCTAGGGGCATAGAAAACATAACAAAAAAATATTTTTTTCAAAAATAATTTCATATTTTTTGTATTCATTTTCAAGAATTATCTCTATGAAAATTACATTTACCATTAATATTCCATGTCATGGATATTTTTAAACTGATTTATACTTATTTAAATAGAAAATTATTTTCATAAAAATTTACAATATTATCAAAACCAAATCAAAAATTCTGGGAGTTTTTTATTAATCCATAAATATTGAGCACAACCTAATGCAACAACTAGATGAATTTATTCAGTGGTTGAAATTGAAATTGAATATTTTTTATTTTATTCCCAATAAACTAATGATTTTTCTATATAAATGAATCATAAATGAAGTTTTTTTAAGGCATATCTTCAATCCACCAAAATTAGAATCATAATATCTCATCAAATCATAATTTTTATTGAATAGTAAATTAATGAAAGAATTAATGATCTATTAACATATATAATAATAATATTAACATACCAAATGTTCCATTCTTTTTGGTCAAATTGATATATAGAACAAATGAAAACATATAATATAAAAACATGACTAGAATCATTTAAATATAATAAAAATCCAATCACGTCCCTATAGGTTTTAACATAAACAGATTTTATAAATTTATCTAAAATGAACCTGAATGTAGTACTCATGGAAGTATTTTAAATTTTAAAATATTCTAAATAAAACCTCTTGAAAATATCTTTTTTATACATTGATGGATTTATAAAAATACAATAATTACATTGAAATATTTTCAATCAAATGACAAAATTTGACTCCTCTATAAAATTCATATCAAATATAGAAGTCATAAAATCTAAAAAATTGTTAAAAATATTATCACATAAATATCCAAAAATGTTTTGACCTACACAAATTTTTACAATAAATATATCATTAAAACAATTCTTAATAACTAATTAATGATCATCCATTACCTTCTAAAAAATTTCACTCGAATATAATACTATTTAACCATTCATTCCAACCTTGATGAACTTATTTGAATCCATAAAAAATTTTAGATAATTTTAAATCATTGTTAGGATAATTTTAATTTGCAATACCGGGGGTCTTATACAATATAAATTTTCAGAAATAAAACAATTTTAAAAAGTGTTTTTAATATCAATTATAAATAATTTAATTCCATGATATGTTGCATATGATTTTAATATCCTAATTCCATTTAATCAATTAAACGAAGAGAAATATTCTATGAAAACAATCTTCTTTTTATGAGAATGTCATTATTAAAATAATATATCTTTATATTCATCTATATTTCTAGATTTATCAACTATTGTTTCAAAATATCAATATTGTAGCAATAATATGAGAATCGATTAATTTAATAACTAAATTCTAACCATTATTTATAGTAAAATAATTTAATTCATCAATAATAGATTAAATCGGGTTAGAATCAATCTAAATCTTCATAATAAATTTTAGGTAACCATTTATAATTAAAGTATGATAGACACAAATATTTATAACCGATTTTCTAGTCTGAAATTTGATTCAAAATTTCATATTAGATTATCAATAGGATGATCTATTTTGTTCAATGACCATTTTTCATGAAGAGGTTCAGTTTGAGAATAATTATTCTCCCCCTCAATATGTGAATCTTTTTATTAAGTTTCATCCTATTCAAAATTAATATATCTATATTCATCTTCATTTTGATCAATATAATCATCCCTTTTAGTAAAATATTTTACATCAATATTAAAATTAATTCATTTTTCAATAATTATTGTTCTTTTGATTTATTCTATTCATTAAATATTATTAATTTAATATACTAAGAAAATTATTTTATCATATTTTGAGTGAGTTTTATCTAAATCGTTCATTGTATTATGAATCAAAACATATCATCCTAAGACTCTATAATGTCCATTTTTTATTTTTTTTTCCATTCCAAATACAATATGTATTCATCCGGATAAATTTTCTTAAAATAATTATATTTTAGAACTAATAAGAATTAATCAAATATTCTTCACCAAAGTTATGAGTAAAATCAAACACATTATTTAGGTTCCAAGACATTTCTTGAAGTATTCTATATTTCCTTTCTACTGCTCAATTTTTATTGTCATATCATATGGGATTTTTTTTTAAATTCATATTTGTCACAAAACATGAAAAATAATATATTCAATAAATCAACTCCACAATAAAATCTAATTTTTTTCTTTAATTTTTATTTTTCATTTTCAACCAATTTATAAGTCTTCATAAATATAGATAATATTTAAAAATTAAATTTATAAAATTAATCTCGTGTGGCTGAATTAAAATCATCAGTAGTAAAAACAAATTCACTCAAAAAATAGGGTTTTATAAGACCAAATGATTATGATCAAGAGGCCTTACTTTTTTAACATCCAAAATTCATTTTTTTACATTCAATGAAATAAGAATAAGAAATGGTTTTTTTATTAATCATAGGTAATTAAAAAACTATTTGGATCTTATATGGCTTGTTTATTAACCTAAAATTAGAATTTCCTAACCTCATATGACTTGTGAAATTAGCAGATTGAATTGAATTCAATCGTTTGAGATTTTGATTAGTTATATATGAAAAATTAATTAATGAAATGTTGAATTTTATATTTATATAAAACAAAAAAGATTTATCCGTAAATATAATGAATTTAAAATGCTGAAGTTTTTTCAATAATTAAATAATCTCATATTTTTCAAATGAATTCTAAATTATCATCAAATAATTCAAAATATATTACTTTAAAAATAATAATATAATTGAAAAATACAACCTCACTTAAACCTAGTATATTCTCTTTAGATGGATCACCATAATTAAAATTACTTCATCAAATTGACTAAATGATATAATGTTTCATATTTCACCAATGACGTGTCCTGTGAAACCATGGTCGATGTTCCAAACAACCTTTTTAGTGCTCCCAATAAATAATTCATATCAAAACATATTAACAAATTTTTTATTACACATGAAAATTTTGGTATGATGGGATTACTAAATTAATTATTTTGAATGATCACCGATTTAAAAAACTTATTTTAAGGAAATTTAGAAGATAAAAACATAAAAAATAAATCCTTATTATGTTAAAATCATTGAAAAAATATAAATGAGAATTTGTTTTCATAATTACATTTTATATGAATTCTAAAAACTCTAGACATAGATACACTTCCATTAGTGCTCATAATAAAGAAATCCTTCTTCATTTTTGGTTAATTATTATTGTATCTAGGCACTATATGTTTTTTATTAAAACTCTCAATTTAATCAATGTATGTTTTACTGTGACAAAATAGATTGACTTGAATTCAAATGTTCAATTAATTTTTTCATAAAATCATTCTCCTTTAAAACAATATATAATTTCCTTACTTCAATTACATGACATATTTCCAGGTAATGAATTTCAAATATTAATTTTTTATCTTCAGTAAAAGTACTCATCATATTATCTTGGTCATTTTATAGATATGTATGAATATTTTTCATATTTATATATTCATATTTGTTTCCTTTATAGAAATATTTCTTCATCTCTTCATTCTATATAAGTACATCCTTTATTAGATTTTAGTATTATTATATAAACTATTTATCTTGTCAACATTATGATCATTTATTTCATCCAATTTAGGTAATAATTTTAATGTGGGTTCTTCAGATAATTATTCTAAATTGGATTAATAATTATAGTCACATACTTTGTTTGATGAAGCGGTTATGAAAAAATTTGCAACACCCTTTTCAGAAAGATATTTATCCAAAGTACCTGGATCGTTGACTCAAGGAAAACTAGATTCTATTTAGTCCTTATATTTATTTTATTCTAACCACTCTTTTTGGTCATTCATTAACATTGGGAGACTAGGTTTGATGTTCCTCCTTTTACACACATAACAAATTATATCAATGGAATCATTATAAATGAAATTACTTTTCTTCATCTCCATGTAACATTCTATATGATAGTCATTTTGGGATCTCCTATAGTATATATTCATTCATCCATATATACCTTTTGTGACATATGTTGTATCATTCTAGTCAATACTCTATATCAAGTATTCATTTGAGTGAATAGAATCATTTTATTTTTATACAATCCTCATTGAAGTATCTTCTAAAAAAATATTTTTAAGCTATAAAACATATTTTAAAAATGAACTAATGTTCTCATCGACCGTGTATTCCGTGATTTTAATACTTTCATCTATTTAAACCATTATATAATACTACTTGTAATGAATAACTCTTTGTACTCTTTCAAGAAGAAGAATATTTCCATGAGTCTCGAATAATGAACTCAATGACTTTCCAATAGTAGGATATATTTGAAGATATTGATTAAAAATGTCAATTCACCCATTTGAAATTCATGAAATTAAGCTCATAACATGCTCTATGTAGTTCTAATAAGTTTATCATAGTGAGGATGTGTATCTTACATTATTTCCAAGATTTCATATGTAGTATTAAATGATGAAACAAGAAAATAAATATTCATATTTTATGAATAACCTAAAATATTTTTCACCTTGAAATCTAGAACAAAAATTACCCCATCATTCTTGATAAATTATTCATTTTCTCCTTCTCGCTACCTGAATGATATTTTCATTATTTACCAATGATAAATGATGTGTTTGTTCAAGAATTATTTCATCAGATATTTCTAATAGAAATAATCATTTCCATAAAAATGAGATGATTTTTATGGTATCCATCATCTATAATAACTTTTCACTGACATGTTAAATAATATCAATTCTGTATAATTATTATATCTAGAAATGTTTATCCCATGAAATAAATAACTCTTTCTCTCATCCATTGATACAAATTATTTCTATATAGTTGTAATGGAATAATATACAAGAAGGTTCAATTGTCATTTATAAAATGAATTTTATATGTTTTTATGATTTTATTAGAGGTGTTCAATTAATACATAAGAAATAATGAGAAATTGGATTGTGTGAATTTTATAGTTGTTTGGATCTAAATTATCATAGTGTAATATTCATCCCTCTTAATAACTAGGAGTCAAGGAAACCATTATATCTAATATAAAAAAAATATTATAATAAAATTTTCCCACTTATAGTTATAACCATGTAGCAAATCCTTTTTTTATTATTAAACCCAAAATAATTCTTACATTTTCTACAAAGGGGAATGACCCGAACAATCTATCTTTTCCCCTTCTAGAGGCAAAACCCAATGCATGATTTTTTTGAGTTACATCAAAATATACTACCATTAAATTGTTATTATAACCCTCTATAATTATACACACATAAAAATAATTAGAGTATGAAAATACACATTACCATAATAATAAATAATTTTATGTTTATTGATGCATCCTAAAACCATCATGTAGTAAATGATCAATTTTCATTATTTTAGATAAAAGTCATAATTAATCTCAAAAAATGATGTACTTGTAATGTTTAATGTTTTTATCAACATTTCATATTTTTTTTAAATGGTTCATCCAGATATATTTAGATTATTATCATGAAAAAATAATTTAAAATTTTAATACCATTAAATCTCTCTTTTTCTCGAAGATATAGTATCACATGTGATACCAATAAACTGCATCAGTTTTTCCTCTATTGTTTCCCAAAAACAATATTACACAAAATATTTAAAATATAATAATTATATTATTTATCATTTATATTCTATAAAAAAGAAAAATAAATATTGGAACTCATTAGACTAATTAATTTAATAAAAAAATATAAGTATTAAAAGAAATTGAAAAATCCATGATAATAATCGAGATTGAAATTTTATATTTTGTCCAAATTTTTTTAATATTTCAAAAAAAAGTTCTAGTGTGAATATATGTACTTGTTTAATCCCATGTATATCATTTATTATACATCATTAAATAAAATAAATCATGATCACGTTAGATTTAACTAATTAATATATAATTTTAGAACAAATAAAACATTAAAAATATTCGTATTAAATTTTAACCGAATTGAAATGTTAATTATTACCTAAAATGGATAATATGGTTTAAAATTTCCAAACATATTTTGGATTATTTTATAAAAAATTAAAACTATAATATTTATGAAAAATAAGAATTTCCCATGGAATGAAATTGGTTTCATAATCTTGCCTCATATTATAATCAATCAAAATAACATGGAGGGGGATTTAACGAATGAACATAAGACTTATATTATCCCAAAATATTAAATTAGAATAAAATTTATATATATTTTATAGAAATATATATTTTATTTATATGCATGCCAAATAATTAATGATATATATGGATAGAAAGTTATTTAGAGAGAAAAAATTTGTAACCCTGGGAAAAATAGTGATTCATAAATATCTCCAACATAAAATATAAAATAATTTCTTATAGATTAAAGAAATAATTTTCTAACAATATAAACATGTAATATTTTAATGGAATATACAAAACATAAAGTTTTAATGATGGATGGAAACTCCATTTATATCATGCATGTAAAAAACATTACATCCTCACTTTATAGAAAATCCATGAAAATTCATCCTTATTCAGAAAATGACTTAAATATTCCTTTTAAAAATATTTTAAAAAATAATTCTTTTCAAAAAATATATTTAATAAAATATTTATGTATATTAATAATTAAATTTTAAAAGAATAAAGGGAAATATGGATATGTAAGAAAATTGAATTTTGATCGAGAATAAAATTAATTTTAGAATTTATTAGGAATAATTTATCATTAATTTTATATTAAAAAGAATATAAAATTGGAATACTACATGAAAATTTAATTATTAACAATAGAATACTAATATTAAATGGAATTATTATATAATTATCAATTTATTTTTAACCATGGAAATTCATGCGTAAAAATTGGGATTAAATGAGATTGAAGAATAACCCCTACTGATTTGGAATTGTTTGAATCATAACCCGTATGAATGATGAAACATAATTGGAAAATAAAATGACATTAATTATGAATTATTCTTGATATAATATATATTATGATATACACAATATAAATGTTATTAGGTGAATCGCATCAAAATATAAATCAATGAATGAAAATAGAGATGGAATCCCTTATGACATAAGGAATATCATAATAAAAACCCACATTAAATTGATTGTGTTTGGATTTTAAGATAAAATAAATTTAATAAGACTAATAAAATATATTGTATATTTAATTTCTAGTGTATATACCATTTAAAATAAATTATGTGCATAAAATAACATCCTCAATCCCAAACAAGTCATATATTTCATTTATCTCATAAAGAATAAATTTATAATAACTATTTTTTAAAATAAATTCTTTTATTATGAACAAAATATTATTTATAAACAATTAAGTTCATTAATTTTAATGAAATATTTAATTACATAATCATTTCTGTCTATGTCGGTTGTTTTGAGGAAGTTTAGTTCATAAATTTAAAATGGCATTAGTGTGTCAACCATTTTCCAATTTTGGTTTTTTCATCATCACTAGAATAATAATTACGTTATAACTAATATTTTTATACATAAAAAAAATTAAAACCAATCATGAAATATGGATATTAAATATAATATACATTACAATCGTGGTAATGATAGGTCCTATGTACACATGAATAATATTTCAATTTTTCAAATATCATGATGTAAAGATGGTAAATGTTTAAATATATTTATATAACTGCAATTATTTACTAAATTTTATATTAAAAATTTAGATACAGATACATATACCAAAGATATTATGTGTTAATAAAAAATGAATCAAAGCACTTTGTGAGGAGGTAGTATGTTTTATACATGAACTACATTATAATTTGTTAACAAATGGTAAGGTGAGAAATTATTTTTTATACTAAGTTTTAGAGTTCATTAATATATCATTCATATATTCTAAAAACATTAAATCTTTCATCATCAATTTCTATGAATGTAGATGATGGAAAACAAATTACATCAGTTCGTGAGGTGGTAGTTTGTTGTACACATGAAAGAGGGATTTGTTTCCCATTTGATGGATGAAGAGGTGTATACTGGCTTTTAAATTAAAATAATAACATAATACTACATGGTATCTTATTATTTTATTATACCATGATGTTTTAATATGATTTTAAGGATATGGATGAAGAAATAAAACAAAATCCCTCATTTCAGAATGATACCTCCTTTTTGGAAACCCTTATTAAGATTATATCTAAATACTACCTAGATTAGATTTCTGATAAAACTCACTCTAGGATATTGTAAGGGGGTATGAAAAGTATTTGGAACGTAATTTTTGTAACCACATTGATTTTTAATTTTGGAATGGAGAGGAGAGTATGTTCCATTTTAAAAGTGAACTATAGTGGAATTTCTTTAAATACTAAAATATATTCGGTTATAAAAATCACTATTAATCCAAGTACATCCAAAAATTAAAAAATAATAGATTTTAGTGGTTTCATGGTATATAAAAACCACCAAAAGAAAAAAAACCATTTTTAATCATTTTATTTGATTGACCTCTAACGTTACTCGCCTTTACAATTTTATTTTCTCGCCACACTAACTAGTTTTTAAAAAAAATTACTATTCTATATGTTTAAAAAGATTACATAAAATTAATTATGATGATTAAAAATATTTAATCCATTTTACCAAATTCATGTCACATTTTTGGAATAAATCTATTTAAAATTAAACCATTAACATGTGTTGAAAAATAGTTTTTCAAGAAATGTTCTTTTCAAGCAATAGATGATGTTATGTTAACTCTATGACTTTAAATTAACATTTTTACAAAATATTTTTATATTAATTTAAATATAAACTATGAATGTAATTTATTTCATTCCTTACTATGGGATATTTTAAATAATTCATATGGTATTCAGCTGAAAAAGTTCACAAAAACATTGTTTTTAAAAAAAAAATTAACTTATACAAAAATAGTGAAATTTTTGGTTAAAATAAAATTAATTAAATTAAATATCACTAAATTTTATTTATTTCAGTTGGATGTTAAATTCAAATACAAATATTAAATTTAAATTATATAATTTTTTTTAAATGAATGGAGTGTTTTATGAGAAACTGTATTTTTGACTATTCACTGAATAATCACACTTCTCATAAAATCCCAAAAATTCACCATAAGATAACTTTTATATGATTATTTTAAAAATGAATTCATTTTTATAAAATTATATTTCAATAAGTATGAGTTTTTACTAATAATCATCAATCATGATAATCAATAAAATACATTTTTGATGAAATTATATTATTGAATCATAAAATTATTTTTGTGGAATTGGAGTACTTTTTTTATGATGTAATCAATAAATTTATATTACATAAAACTATTATAGATATTATTTATTATAGGGTTATTTCTATTCATTCCTCTAGTTTTAAGGGGAAGGTTTTGAGATTAATTTATAAATAAGAATATATTAATCTTATATCATGGTTTCTTTAATCTCATTGTTAATTATTGAATATTCTACAGAACATAGAGCCATGTTAAAATATAGTGGTATTTCATTATACCCCCTAAAATAAATTTCTTCCTCACAATTTGAACAAGTGCTCCGTAATCAAGTGTTTAACATTTTAAAATTCAATAATGAAAACCCCACACTATATAAATGGTTAATAAAACATCCTATTATGAAGAGGGAGTGTTAAGTACAAAGACTATATGAAATAACACAATATAGGGTTCACACATAAGAATAAATGGCCCATTTGCCTTCTCAAAAAAAGAAAAACGTTAACCAAAAAACTTTATTTGGAGTGGAAGCACCCTAGATAGAAAATTAGTGACCATCCCCAAGTCTAACTGTTGCAAACCTCTAATAAATGATTGTATTGGTATTAAGAACCTTATACTTTTCAATGATGCTTTACAAGCTAGGCTTACTAGCAATCCTATTCATAATGAATCCATTCCTCTTAATTTATTTTAAAATAGGTTCCTTAACAAGCTAAAAAAAGGTAACATAAATTATTTGGACTCTTCTATCTGGCAATCTATCAAATACACTTTCTCCCACATCATGTATAATTCTAGATGGATGGGTAGTAGAGGCTCTTCTATAATGTTTTGAATAGATAAATGGATTGTCTCTCCTCTGATTTCTATGGTTGACACTAATCATTTACCTAATCTCATCAGTATATCTATCAAATACTTTATAAATTTCTACAGTCTTGATATTCCTTAGAGTGTTAACTATGTCATTAACAATTACCTATTTCTTAACTCTGATGATTTCTTAATTTTGGTGCCTACTAACAATGTCATGCTCGACTCTAAAACTTTTTACAATCATTATTTTAGAAACATGGGTAATGATTTTTCTAGGTTACAAATTTTGATATTCCTTGGATAAAACCTTCAAGATTCACTCTTGTTTAGAGAAATGTGCATAATTGAATCTCCACTAATACCTGTCCAAAATATTTTGTGGTTCAAAATAGCTCTACATTTAATCTATGAAAATAGTATAGAGAAGAAACTAACCATTTATTTCGTTCCTATACTACTACTAATACTCTTTGAAACTGTATTATTGATCTCTTTGACTAAAGATGGTTAATTTAGGAATCTATTAATGATCACATTTAGCATTTCACTCTTACAGTTTCATCTCCACAGATCAAGTAACTTTTTTTAGTGGTTGTTGAATAGATTCTTCATGTGGTATGGTATGATAGAAATTCTTATTTACATCATAATATCTCAATCAGTTTCCATGCAATTCGGGTGAGGATCTTTGCTACCATTCACGAAGCTGCATTGATCCAACAAGAAAATTGTAACCATTCAGTTTCTGACTTCAGCATCTTGAA
Source organism: Viscum album (assembly GCA_963277665.1). Taxonomy (NCBI): domain Eukaryota; kingdom Viridiplantae; phylum Streptophyta; class Magnoliopsida; order Santalales; family Viscaceae; genus Viscum; species Viscum album. The sequence goes on along the minus strand of OY728145.1, from coordinate 1,074,358,280 downwards.
GTACCTCGGTGTTGGAGGAATCTACCATCAACCTCAACGCACTTTAGAAGTTTTATGGAAATCTCCTCTCCTCGGTTGGATTAATTTCAATCTTGATGCTTCCTCTAAAGGTAACCCAAGACCCTTGGGATGCAGCGCTGTGTACAAGAACCACTTTGGAAAGATCCATGACAGCTTTTATGGAACATGTGGCAATGCCTCATATTTGGAGGTAGAAATATTGAGTTTTATCCATGATATTAGCTTTGCAAGGATGAAATACTGGAACAATATATGGATAGAAATTGACTCAACCACCATCATGAAAGCTCTCTGGAATGGTTTGGTTCATCTTTCTTGGCCTCTCACTACTCGATGGATAGACATCTCTCTTTCACTATTGGAGACCAACCACATTATTACACATACATTTAATGAGGCAAACATGGTTACTGATAGGTTTTCCAATATGGGATTAAACTGCGACATCACCTGATTGGATGACCTTCCTTTGGAATTGCATCCCCTTCATGAAAAAGATTGATAAAAAATCCCATATTTCAAACTTTAGTAACCCTTCATTTTTTCAATAAATGTGCCTTGGTTTTTGGCCAAGGTGACACCTATTTAAAAACATTAATAGTTAAAATTAATTATTTAAGAGATATGAGACCATTTATTTATCTTAAATGAATGAAACATATATTTCAAGAACAATTTCTGAAATTTAAGGGACACATATATCATCAAGAATAATAACAGAAGGAAAATACTTGTATAAAAGGAATTATTTCATGAATTAATTAATTTCAAATGAGTTTCAACCATTTCTGCAAATGATGTGTATTTAAGATTAATTTTTCACACATCAAGCACTAAAATTGACTTTTAATGGATCACGGGAACCTAAAAGGGATAAAACTATATTCTTCCAATCATTAAAAATTGACCAAAACCCATGTAATTAGAATAATGTAAGATAATTACCAAAAATAATAAACCATAATATATATCTCTAACACCAATATTCAACCAAAATCATTCAATAAATTGACAAACCTTCTTCCTAAATAATGTTAACATTAAAAAAATATAATTGGGTTTTCCAGTAAAATAATTTATGTTATGTTACTTGTTATATCTAATGGACCTAAGGAAATATTTCCCAAAAATATCAATAAACAATTAAAAATATAAAAAAATTAAATGAATTGATACTAAAATATGTTTGATAAAATAAATATAATATTTATCCATAAAGTTGATTAAGTAAAAACAATTCCATTGTATCATGTACATAAAAATTTCTAGTTTCACCCTTTTCTCCCTTCGATTGAGGGTACAATATCTATGACCTTTCCTGATGTAATGGGTTCTTATCCAGCTATGTGTTTTGTCCTTTTTCTAAATAAATGGATTTAAAAATTGAAAATAATATTAATATTCACCATGATCTTTTGTAAATATCATGAATATTATGAACATCTTAAAAAATAACACCAGTCATCAGATCACCTTTTTTTAACAAGTATGGATTTATATCTATCTCATAATTTTCAATAAAAATAATAATTTCAAGTGAAAATAATTCTCTCAATATTAAACACATCTCAAATATTATCTTTTCCATAATCATGTTTTTTGAAATAAAATTTTACCTTTCCATTAAATCAATATTACTAGCTGTTAGTACCATTCAACACATTCTCTCAAGTATATAATAAATAAACTATTGAACAATCCTTTAATGTTTCATGGTTCTTATAAGAAAAACACCCTTGAGGGAAAAAAATCAATAATGTGATTCTTGAGTTATACCACATATACAGATTGATCAATCATATTTAATTTTTTTATAACATAGTCCATTGATAATTAATCATTATATTAGGGAATCGACTCAGATAATGATAAAATTCCACACGTGTTTGAAATTGAACAATTAATGGTTCCTTATGTTGAAAATTATTTCCCTACATCTTATTAATAAGACTCCTTTTTTCAGAAGTTAGCTACATTGTTCCTTAATTTTTACTCATAAATCATAACCCAGTTCCTTTATGGAATTTATCATGTCTCCATCTACCATATTTTTAAAATTTTTTAAATTGGATCATATTTTTTATCATCATTAACCCTTAGTGTCCATTAACTTATCATCCTTCTATTATATGGTTTTAGATGTACAACTATATTCCAATGGTTATTCATAATTCAACATTGCTCATTTGTTATGAACATAGGGTTTCTAACATCCATTCTAATTAGGCTAGGAATCTCATTTGTGATATTATTTCATTTAACATCACATATGGTGTTCGATTGATATCTGTCACGACCCCCTCCCCACAAGGTGTACCCCTCATAGGCTAGAAATGTGAGAAATAAGACAGTGACCTCCAAGCCCCACCTCTAGTAGGCCCTTGGATGGCGACTAGCACCGAGGGTATAGTAAGCACACAAATGGGAGGCATTACCCTCTAAGAGAACACATGTGGAAGAGATAGATAAGAGAGAAACCAACCAAATCCAACTCATACTGTAATATAAAAGAAAACCCAAGTACACATATGTAATGTCTTGAAAAAACTACTAAAATTGAAATGGAAAACATTAAGTTCCAAAATAAAATAAAAACAATAGTGACCCTGAAGACCAAACAACTCCTGCAATCCCAAGCTAGTAGTAACTATCCTGATCTCGAACCTACTCCAAGTGACCAGAAAAATATTTTATATATTTTCATAGGGTGAGTATAATAGTTTACTCAGAATGATTTTCCCCAGTGCCTCTTGTGAAAATGTAAAAAAAACATTCTAAAGAATAGTGGACAACAAGTAAAACTAACTCATTAGCTAAACATGTTTACTAAGTTCTGAGCCTCACCATTAATACTCTCACAAAGTATAACATACATGATTATATAATATAATAAATAATATCAAGGGTACCCCGCTACCACTTCCCCACTGGTTTTTCGCTTTTCCCCAATGTCGCATATCCAAATATTCTCTCTCCAAAAAGGATTGCTTAAAGATAGTTGGGCGAAGAACCACAATATTCACCTCATACAACACAACCACTACGTCTATGTAACCAAAAGACTTGGTAGTTTATGGGATACACCACAGCTTGCATAACATGTATCATATGTTGGTCATTATACCACAAGCCATTATATCCCCCATTATTGCCCATACATCAAGTAAGGATCATCAATCCATCATAGCCTATACATGTTACACCTATAGTAGATCATAGGAAACTATATTCAGAATATATGTGTGTGAATAACCACAATCCATTACATCCCTATACACACATATATGAGGGAAAACTAACCATTGTGTCTACCAGCACAAGTAACTACCAAGAGAAGAAAGTGGGGCCAAAGGGGTAGCCAACCATCCATCCTCTCACTAGAATGTTGGGGAAAACACCCCCTAGGGCTCAGAATCCCCGAGGTGTTAGTTTCCCTAACTGATGGGGTGGAGTAGCGTATAGGAACACAAAAAGTACATAATAGACTATAGATCACAACCACACTATGAGAATAACCTAGTCTTAGACTCAAATGCAATTAACGTCTCTCAGACTCCTAACTGCCACTAATTAGACTAGGTATCTTCTAAGTACACAACCATTTAGAGAGCATTATATATTAGTTCATTCCCTTTTTATCAGTTTCATTTCATGTTAATTATTTCTATAAACATTAATTAATTGTTATCAATAACACATTATATTTAATGAGAATCACACCCCAAGTCTACTATTTATTTAAATTGAAACCTCAAAAGTGCTTCGCAGCATGATCCAACCCCATGTGTTAAAAACATTTATTTAATCATTTATTAACAGCATTATTACTTTCACATATTCCCAGGAATTCTCGAAAAATATTCTAAGCTACCAATAATAAGGGGGATCAACCTAGTGAGTAGATTAACTACCCATGAAGTCTTTTCCACCGATAGAAGGAGCGTAGATCCATCCTCCATCGAGAAGATAAACACAGAAAGAATGTGGCATACCCTACATGACTTCACCCCTTTTGGAAGGAGGGTAAATAATACCATATACCCTGAGTAATAGGAAAAATAAAGTAGATAAACAACCAAAAAAGATTCAGAAAACATCCAATCATTCATATCCATCTCGTTTCATCATCTCAGGTGTCCTCTCTAACACCCACATGTATAAATTGATGAATCTCACAACTCTTGGTGGCAACTAAAGCCACAAACACTAGGCATCTCTTTGCCCACACATCACAATATCCATCCAGTCTCACATCACATCACAAGTAGTAAGAGAAAAAAATGGAAACTAATCTCTTTCCCCTAAAAGAATCATTATTCTTTCACATGTAATGATCTCTCACATATCTAAGCATAAGGCTCTTTGGCCTTTACATGCAAGAGGGTTACTCAGTACCCTACCAGGAAATATCTTTTACCAAACAACTAGTTTTTTAATCCATCTTGAACTAACTGATTCATTATTTATAGGTTCCAACTATGGTAAACCTAAATATAAATCTATCATAGCTATCACAAATTAATTAAACATGATTATTGCATCAATTTAATTAACATAAAATTACAACAACAACAACAACTAGATTCATTTACTTGAATCTTTATTATTAGCCATTTAATTATCAATTAATTCCAACTTAACATTTTTGCCGATTTTATCAAGAACTACATGATAACAAGTGAAGCATAGATATCACACTATCTATCAAATCAAGATGTAAACTATTATAATAGTGCAAAGAAACAACATGAGATCAAACCAATTCCTTTAATCCAGTTCAAGTATTTAATTAGTTCAATTCCATTAATATACAAGGGGCTAAAACATGATAACTCTACAGTTTCTTGTAACGCCCCGACCCCAGAAGCCTGGAGCTAGTGAATTATTTTAATACATCGTCATGATTACAGGGAATCATGTCCTAAAGGACCGATCGGTTTAGCAGTCTTGGAAAATAGATTACATACATGAACATTACATTTCAAAATTCAAACATAAAACATAACATAAATAATTATTTGAGAACACCATTATTCCCCTAAATTAAACATATAATTCAATCATAATACACTTCTTGGAATCTTGGCAAAACAAAACATAAGAAAGGGGTGAGCTCAGATGCTCAGTAAGGGTAAATAATTTAGTGGAAGCTATAAACTTATATGTAATGATGTGTAATAAAAACAACAGCCTTTTAAACATAAACTTGAACATAATATGGAAAAAATAAATCAATCATTACTATATAAACATGCACATTAACATTTTACTAGTCGACTAATCACATTTAACAACTAATATCATAATGAGGGAACGCCTAATGTCAGACATCATATCCATATAGTCAAGGCCTCATGCCAAGACTACAGATAAATGTTTTTGTTAAGGCCTTGTTCTAAGACACTATTTTGTATCATGAGACCTACCGATGCATCGAGGGGATATAGTTGGCCCCACCCATCACTCACTAAGTCCACTACATTCCTCATATGAAAAAAAATTGAAACATAACATAAACATTCATACTAAAACTAGCATAAGAAATGCCAATACTTCAACCATAAACCATGAATGGTATAAAAATATCACATCTATAGTCAAAAATATCATAACTCATTCAATACAATATGGAATATTTTATTATAGTAAACTAACCTCAATCAATAATAATATCCAATAAAGGATATTGACATAGTTGAAAATAATTAATAAAACTCTTTGAGAGAAGTACCCCTTTTCATGAAATCATTTAAAAGTCGCACAATTTATAAAGGAAGACATTTAAAAGAAATTTCTGAATCAAAGTGTCCCATACCACATTGAAACTTTTTAAACAGATTAACACTTTAAAACAATAATTTCCACATAAATAAATCCTTAAAATCATTTTGAAAACATGGACATTAATTAAAAAGATTTAGAGAAATAAATCTTTAAAAACATTTAAAATGATGATCTACTTAAAGATTCACTTAAATAAAACCTTAAAAGATTTATTTTTAGAAAATTTTAATGAATCATGGACATAGATAATAAATAAGTCCTACAATATACTTACAAATATACAATCTTGGATAATAATGAAATTAAGAAAATAACCCTTACCTTGTATTTTCCTTTGGTTGAGGGTACGTTTAACCTCATGTATAATGACCATAGTATGTTATTAAATTATAACAGAACCATATTCATATTTATGATATCATACTTTATTATTTTATAACTTTATACTACCAATTTAATAATATTTTCCATGTTAAAGTAGCATTTCAGGTAAAAATTGCTTTCTTTATCGTACCTGTTTTATCTTGTTATTCTTGATCGTATCACTTAGATGGTGATTTAAATACTTCCAAAATATAAAACATGATTTATATATCATATATATTTATAATATAAATATGTATAATATATAGATATATGAAATGGAAAACACCGTTTAGGGAGACGGTAGGCCGTACGTACGCCTAAACGTTGTTTCCATTTTCATATCGTATTGAACCAAAGTAAGTGAATGAGATAAGTGTGTGTGTCTATATATATATATATATCCAGTAATATTATTACATCATATATTACATACTTTTTAATAATATTTATTTTTATAATCATCGTTGAATGGTTAACGTGGAAATGAATTTCATCACGTCGTGGAGACGGTAAGCCGTACGTACACACGAGCGATGATATAATTTCCTTACTGATTCAAAGGTGTAGAATTGGAGGGTATATTAATTATATATAAATATTAGAATTTTATTTTCATTATGTATATACATATTAATCATCTTTATATCGATCCAAATAATATATTGTTGAATAACAAATTACACCATGGCGTGAAGACGATAAGCCATACTTACGCACGCATGGTGACTTTATCATTCATAGGATGGATAGAATAATGAATATGGTTGTACCATATTTATAATAATATCTCATTATGTAGAAGGTACTGGAGTAATTATTTTGGTATGAAATCAATAAATAAAGAGGTAGTGTAAGAAGAAAAGAACTTTGAAAGAGGTGATGAAATAATTACCTCTTCTTCAGGTGTTTCCTTTATATTTGAACAAAATGGCTCCTTAGGTTGGATTTATTTTCAAGGTAAGGACTCTAGGTTGAATTGAGGGAAGTTGGGAGGATATTTGTATAGGGTTTGGTCAAGCGAAAAGGCATTGGAGGTGTGAATTTAAGATAATGGGAAGTATCCTTTTATAAGGGATGTGAGAGGCACTTTAGGAAATGCTTGAAGTATTATTTTATTATAAATTTATTTTTGGTTTCTAATAGCTCCAAATGAATTTATTTCAAGGATAAGGTGGGTATGGGTCTAAATCCTCTAAATAAATAGGTTTTAGACAAGTTTATGTCACCTTATTAACCTTATCATTTAGATTTAACACTTAGTTAAATAGTTTAGCTTTTACAATGTCTTCATGTATTTTTATATTACATGATTAATAAACATACTATAAAATGAAAAGAGAACCTAAAGTGGTTAATTAATGACATATTCATCATTATATAAATCCTTTGTCAAAACCTTAGATTTTTAGTAATATTATATCATTTAATAATATAGTATTTGTATTAAAAACTCTTTTATGTCAATTTTGACACTATTTGGTATTTTGTTTTTTTTTGAAAGTCATAACAATATGATTACTTCAAAAAAATCATTTAATCAACCCTAACATGTCATATTAATATTAAAAATAATTCTAATTCATTGAAATTATCAATTTACATTTACTTGGAAATTTATAATATCAATTATTTTAATCTTTCATTAATAAGGTAATTACTGCATCATCATTGTTTCATAAATAAATTTTATTATTTAATGTCTAAAAATTATAAATAAGATAACATCTATAGTAAATCGTATTATATTTCTAATTAATATTTATAGTCAAATTTATCTTATGTATAACCCTATATACAAAATATTTTAGTTATGAAAATTTGAATTTTACACTTTTAACTCTTCTTTAAATAAAATAATAATAAATGTACTAATTTAATAAATGTGGACCAAAAGGATCATATTTTATTCCTAAGGTTTATTTAGGTTGAATAATAATTATCCAATAGAGTTAGGACATGTTTTAGGATAATTATAATATCATTTTTACCTTTAATTACCCTATTTACTTTTAACCGTGGTAAAGAAGAGTCAAAAAATACTATTCACAAAATATTGTTTTAATCTTATTGAATCACATTTTACTTACTGATATCAACCGAGAGTCTCAGATTTTTGAAATTCAATTCACAAAAGTGGTAAAATTACATTTTATGCAAATTTTCAAATGTGCCTATAAGGTGGGTAAAAGATGGTTAAAAGTTAAATAAAGTATTATTAATCTAATTTTATTATAAAATGAATCCAATTAATTAAATTTAACTAATATATGTATTATGTATCTATTTTTACATGAGATAAATTTAAATAAAATAGATAATTATTTAAATAGAAAGTCGGTTTTAAACAATAACGCAGTGTTTTTCACTATTCATCAAAAATTGAAAGTTTTCAAAAAAATACCAAAAATTCACACTAAGATGATTTTGATATTCTGAATCCAAAAATTAATTCTATTTTACCAAATTTAAAACATATAAGTTGAATTTATTAATTTAAAATTAATTCTTGTTGTCAAAACCAAAAAACGGGTTTTTTAAAAAGTAAAAATCATCCAACGATGGACATGTGTTTATGTCCAATTTAAATGTGAAATTACTTATAATGACCCATATTATATTAAATGATAAAAATATAATCTAATTATACTTTAGAACCAGTCAAATGAATAAATTAACACTAAAAATTATTTCAATTAAAAAAGATGTTTTCAATTAAAATTTAGTATTTTTCATTATTCATCAAAATATTAAAGTTTTCAGAAAAATACCAAAAAATTATCCAAACTAATTTTTTATGTCTTGATTCTAATGAAGAAGTTCATTTTGTCAAATTGAATATATAAAAGTGTCAAATATTTAATTTAAAAAGTGTTCTCCATTAAAAGGTGGTAAAATTGCATTTTTTGAAAAATAATTCCTTTATATGAAAATTTGAATTTGTTATTATATTATGTATAAGAAACACATAATATGGATGTTAAAATTATATGGAGTATATAAAATTCAAAATGTAGTTAATACTATTCATAACTGCTTTTTGAATGGCTAGTTTGGTAAGTTGTGGTGCGTTTGAACTTGGTATTGCGTGTAGCGCAAACTATTGAATTACTCTAAAGAGATAACGTACTATGAAATCCTGGGGTGTTATATTCTCCCCTCCTTCAATAAATTGTGTCCTCGCAATTTGAAATTGTTCTTCAAAAATAAAAGGTTGAAAATAGAAAATACCTTTGTGGAAAACCCACATCGGAAATAGGGTTAATCAAATTTAGTCTTAATAAGAGGGAAAGGGAAATGAAAAAGTTGCCACCAAATTATGATCTTGATTAAGAGAACATTGGTTTAAATTAGAGACACATATTTGGAGGAAAATGTAAATATTTATAGGGAGTGATTGATGTCATCAATCACAAACAAGTGTAAAATTGAGGTCCTCAAAGCCATCAATCTATGATGATTTGACATATCATCAGTTCAACAAAACATAAGGTATTAGGATAACACATTTTTTCATTATAAGATCCCTTCCCTAAATTTTAATAATTAATTTAATTATAGAATAATAGGAAAAAAATATACTTAGACAACTACAGTTTCATCTTTCAACTAATTTCTACCACAAACTCATCTTTCACTCCAAATGATAATAGAATTCAAAAATATTATATTTATCCTAATCATATAGTGTTCCAAAAATAATTAATTGAAAATTCATTTGTCAGGATATTTTAAAAAACTATATTATACAAACCAGGACATCACGTAGGCCAGTGGTAGGTGATGCACCCTTGTTACCCTTTGGTTGTGGGTTCAAGTCTCGCGGCCTTTCTTGACGTGATGGGTTGTCTCCCGACCTCTGGGTTTTCCTTTTTATAAAAATCCAAAAATAATCTTATGAAATATTTTAACCTTATACAATAGTATCCAATGCCCAACTTAATCCATTCAAACCTTTAGACTTATCTAAAATACTTCAGTCCAAACTCACCATCAAAAATTTATATGGAAGGTCAACATAACATAATGAATATCTATTTTTTCATATAATAACATGTGAGTACCTTCATCATGTATTCTCTTAAAACATGGGAACACCCTGGATTACATTATAGATTATATTCATTCTTCCTTATTCATTATAGAATACTAGAAATATTCTTTATATCCAAAAATTTTGAATACTCCAACAATGATGGAATAAACAAACCATTAATCAGTTCCAAGTTAGTCAATAATATACAATATAATTTATCCAAATCAACCATCTCTTATTCCAAAATCACTACCTCGATATCAGAAGCATATTAAGGTTTATCTTTCCTTCAACCATAAATTTTCCAAAAAGTTTAACTTATTGTTGAGTCACTTTTCTTAGAACCATATAATCTCAAATCCTAAATGAAATAGTATTGTAGTACAATCCTTATTTATTTCCATAATTAATATAACAAGTACATCATTGATACAATACTCAAATGACATTATTATTTAATAACAACATGACAGCACTAGTCATTCATCTTCATCTACGGTAGTATCATAACTTGATTATTATCCAATAACATCATTTGGGGTATACTCTGATGATTTGGACTTTGATTCGCATAGTGTCCCAACTCCTTGCAGATGAAGAATTGTACATTTGAAACCTTTTTCATACCTTTGAAATCACGAAAGTGTTGTCCTTTTTCTCTACACTTATAACATACTCCCATTACCTTCAAGTATTTATCAAGGTGATTATTTCCACAGTTATCACATTTGGGATAATTCTTATTTCCCTTCTTCCCTTTATTCATCTTTCTCTGTATCATCCTTTTCTTATCTGGATTCTCTTCAAATCCATAGGACTCAGAGAATTATTTACTTATCTGACTAACACATTATATTATTTCCTCATATGATGAGAATACATGGGAGACTATTTCCCTTCTAAATGATGGCTTAAGATCATGAAAGATATTATTCTTCTTACTCTTTGGGACATGCGTATTTTTGGAGTTCTCATTCCTTCTATAGGTTTCTATTTCTAAATGACGACATACAATTAATTAGATCATATCATACTGTATAATCCAAAAACTAAAAAAATTCTCAACATTAATTGAATATTTTCACACATCAAGTCTCACAATCATAAAAATGGTTTCTTTATTGGAATATTTACTCGTAAATCCTTCATAATTGTTTGTAAAGAAAATCTGAATTATCCTAATCATATCCCTAAGGAGTGTTGTATCCAAGAGTGAAGCAAGGCTCGTTGTCGTGCACCAGTTCCCATTCGACTCTATCTCAAAGTAGTGTTTCCAGTTTTTACACCTAGGTACATCTATGTCAGAGCCACCTCTACATTTTTGTATCTACATGGGGATTTATTTCTTAGAAAGCACACATAATATACACATTACCAAAAAAATTTATTGTTCTTCTGTACTAATCCTCAATGTCTATCTTAGGGTAGTGTTCTATAATCAGATTTTTTCTAAATCTAGTTTCCAAGGTTTGTGATACCCACTGTAACACCCCGACCCCAGAAGCCCAAAGACAGAGTATTATTTTAATACATTTGCATGATTATAAGGAATAAAGTCCCGAAGGAACGATCGGTTAGTAGTCTTGGAAAATAGATTACATACATGAACATTACATTACAAATTAAAAGATAAAACACAACATAAATAATCCTTTGATAACACTATTATTACCCTATCTTAAACCTATAATTCAATTATAATACATTTCTTGGAATCCTGGGAAAACAAAACATAATAAAGGAGTGAGCTCAGATGCTCAGTAAGGGTAAATAATTTAGCGGAAGCTATAAACTCGTAAGGCATGATGTGAAATAAAAACAACAGCCTTTTAAACATAAAACTTAACTTAATATGGAAAAAATAAATCAAATATTTACCATATAAACATGTGCATAGATATTCTACTAGTTGAATAAGAACATGTAAAAACTAATTTCATAGCGAGGGAATACATAACACCGGACATCATAACCACATAGTCAAGGCCTTGTGCCAAGACTACAGATAAAAAAATTCAAGTCATTATACTAAGACACTAGTTTGTCTCATGAGCCCTACTGATGCATCGAGGGGCTATAGTGGGCCCCACCTATCACTCACTAAGTCCACTGCATTCCTCATATGAAAAAAATTGAAACATAATATAAACATTCATACTAAAACTAGCATACGAAATGTCAATACATTAACCATAAACCATGAATGGTATAAAAATATCACATCCATAGTCAAACATATCATAACTCATTCAATACAATATGGAAGATTGTATTATAGTAAACCAGCCTCAATCAATAATAATATCCAATAAAGGATGTTGACATAGTTGAAAATAATTAATAAAACTCTTTGAGAGAAATACCCCTTTTCAGGAAATCATTTAAAAGTCGCACAATTTATAAAGGAAGGCATTTAAAAGAGATTTTTAAATTAAAGTTTCCCTTACCACTTTGAAACATTTTAAATAAATTAACACTTTAAAACAATAATGTCCATGTAAATAAATCATTAATATTATTTTGAAAACATGGACATTAATTAAGAAGATTTAGAGAAATAAGTCTTTAAAAACATTTAAAATGAAGATATAGTTAAAGAGTCACTTACATAAAACCTTAAAATATTCATTTTTAAATCATTTTAATTAACCATGTACATAGATAATAAATATGTCCCAGTAGATATATAGATAAACATTCTTGGATAATAATGTGATTGAGGAAATAACCCTTACCTTGTACTTTCCATTGGTCGAGGGTACGTTTAACCTGCTGTATAATGACCATTGCATGTTATTAAATTATACCAGAACCATATTTATATTTATATTATCATACTTTATTCTTTTATGACTTTATAAAACCAATTTAATAATAATTTCCATGTTAAAGTAACATTTTGGGTAATAATCGCTTTCTTTATCGTACGTGTTTTATATTATTATTATTGATTGTATCACTTATATGATGATTTAAATACTTCCAGAATATAAATCATGATTTATATATCATATATATTTATAATATAAATATGTATAATAGATATATATATGAAATGTAAAACATCGTTTATGGAGACGGTAGGTCGTACGTACGGCTAAATGTTGTTTCCATTTTCATATCGTATTGAACCGAAGTAAGTGAATGAGATAAATGTAAATAAATAAATATATATATATATATATCGAGTAGAAATATTATTTCATATATTACATAATTATTAATAATATTTATTTTTATCATCATCATTGAATGGTGAACGTGGAAATGAATCTCATCGCATCATGGAGACGGTAAGTTGTGCGTACACACGAGTGATGATATAATTTCATTATTGATTCTAATTTGTGGAATTGGATGGTATATTAATTATAAAGAAATGTTATAATTTTATTTTCATTATTTATATACATATTACTCATCATTATATCCATTCAAATAATATAGTGTTGAATAACAAATTACACCATGGCGTGGAGACGGTAAGTCGTACGTACGCACACATGGTGACTTTATCATTCATAGGATGGATAGAATAATGAATATGGTTGTAACATATTTATAATAATATCTCAGTATGTAGAAGTTATTAGAGTTATTATTTTGGTATGAAATCAATAAAGAAAGAGGAAATGGAAGAAGAAAAGAACTTTGAAAGAGGTGATGAAATAATTATCTCTTCTTCAAGTGTTTCCTTTTGATTTGAACAAAATGCCTCCTTAGGTTGGTTTTCTGCTCAAGGTAAGACCTATAGGTTTAAGTGAGGGATGTTGGGAGGATATTTGTCCCGGGTTTGGCCGATCCAAAAGGCTTTGGAGGTGTGAATTTAAGAGAGGGGAAGTATTCTTTTATAAGGGAGGTGAGGGGAACTTTAGGAAATGCTTGAAATATTATTTTATTATAAATTAATTTTCCGTTTCTAATGGCTCCAAATAGATTTTTTTCAATTATAAGGTTGTTATGGGTCTAAATCCTCTCAACCAATAGGTTTTAGAAAAGATTAGGTCACCATATTATCCTTATCTTATAGATTTAACTCTTAGTTAAATAGTTTAACTTTTACAATGTCTCCTTGTATTTTTATATTACATTGTTAATAAACTTACTATAAAATGACAAGAGAACCCAAATTGGTTCATTAATGAAATATTTATCATTATATAAATCTTTTGGCTGAACCTTATATTTTTAGTATTATTGTATCATTTAATAATATAGTATTTGTTTTAAAAACTCTTTTATGTCAATTTTGACACTATTTGGTATTTTGTTTTTGTGAAAGTCAAAATAGCATGATTACATTGAAAAAAAATCATTTAATAAACCCTAACATGACATATTAATATATATAATTATTTTAATGCATTAAAATTATAAATTTATATTTATTTAGACATTTATAATATAAATTATTTTAATCTTTCATTAATAAAGTAATTACTTCATCATCATTGTGTCATAAATAAATTTAATTATTTACTGTTTAAAAATTATAAATAAAATAGTATTATATAGGAAGTCGTTTTAAATTTCTTATTAATATTTATAGTCGAATTTATCTTATATATAACTCTATATAAAAAATGTTTTAGTTATCACAATTTGAATTTAACACTTTTAACTCTTCATTAAATAAAATAATAATAAATGTCCTAATGTAATCCAAGTGGACCAAAAGGATTATATTTTATTCCTAAGGTTTATTTAGGTCTATCAACACTTATCCAATAGAATTAGGACATGTGTTAAGGTAATTATAATATCATTTTTACCTTTAATTACCCAATTTACTTTTAACCGTGGTAAATAAAAGTAAAAAGTTACTATTCAAAAAAATATTTTCATCATATTGAGCCACATTTTACTTAATTATATTAACGATTTCTCTCGGATTTTTTAAATTCAATTCATAGAAGTGGTAAAATTACATTTTATACAAATTTGCAAATGTGCCTCGAAGGTGGTTAAAGATGGTTAAAAGTTCAATAAAATTTTATTCTTGTAATTTTATTATAAAATGACTCCAATGAATTAAATTGAAATAATATAGGTATTATTTATCTATTTTGACTTAAAATAAATTTAAACAAAAAGTCAGTTTTAAACAATAACGTAGTGTTTTCACTATTCATCAAAAATTAAATGTTTTCAGAAAAATACCAAAAATTAACCCTAAGCAAATTTTGATATTATGAATCCAAAGATAAAGTCTATTTTACCAAATTAAAATCATATAAGTTTCATTAATTAATTTAAAATTAATTCTTGTTGTCAAAACCAAAAGGCAGGTTTTTTCAAAAGTAAAAACCATCAAAAGATTAACATGTGTTTATGTCCAATTTAAATGTGAAATTACTTATAATGACCTAAATTATATTAAATGATAAAAATATAATCTAATTATACTTAAAAACCACTCAAATGAATAATTTAACACTAAAAATTATTTCAATTAAAAAAGTTGTTTTCAATTAAAATTTAGTATTTTTCACTATTCATCAAAATATGAAAGTTATCAGAAAAATACAAAAAATTTATGCAAACTAAATTTTTATGTCTTGCTTCTAAAGAATAAGTATATTTTGTCAAATTTAATATATAAAGGTGTCAAATATTCAATTTAAAATGCATTCACCATTAAAATGCGGTAAAATTTCATTTTTTGAAAAATAATTCCTTTATCTGAAAAATTGAATTCGTTCTTATATTATGTCTAAGAAACACATAATATGGATGTTAAAAATATTTTAAGTATATAAAATTCAAAATGCAGTTAATACTATTCATAACCTCTTTTTTAACTGCTTGTTTGGTAAGTTTTGGTGTGTTCGAACTCGGTGTTGTGTGTAGCGCAAGCTATTGAATTAATTTAAAGAGATAATGTACTATGAAATCTTGGGGTGTTAAATGCATGTAAAATAATATATAAGCAAAGAATCTCTTACCTCAAAAGGTTAATGACGTTCTTATCTTGAGAATAGACCAAAGCAACTGATTATGATTGCCTTCCCAGCAACAATTGCATCCACCTGAGGATGTCGCAACACAATTCCATAAAAACAACCAAAAGAAACTCCCTTAGAACCATGGAGATAAAACAACATAGCATGGAAAATATAAACAGGAGAAAACGAATCAAAGAAAACCAATGAACGGAGGTAGATCATTCCTCATATTGAAGACAGATCAAGAAGGAAGAGGGGAACCGACCCAGGACAAATTAATCCCGAAACATTGAAGAGGGAGGCATCCGGGTCATCTGGGGTCAAGAGGGGGTGATCTCAGGTTGTAGGGTTTGAAAAACACAAGTGGATGGGTGTCTTTAAAACACCTAGTGGAAGTTTAGTGCATGACGTGTACCTCCACATCATGTCATGTTCCACATCAAGGTGACTTATGCCAAAAAAACACATATAATGTTGCTTTGTTTTATTTTTATGAAACCTAAATGGAACATGATGTTTCCCCCTGGTCAAGTCATGTATCCCTCATGTTTCCATCTTCTCATGATCAAACTCCTCTAGACTTACTCTGATACTTCTTTGAGCGCCTTGGTCTTCAAAGACATGTAATGGGTCGATCTATGTAGATCTAGGCCCTTACATCAGATACCTCTCAAATCATTCTTTTCCTCGATAATCCAAAACCAACCCAGAGAGGAAACAGAAAAGGGGTTGTCCAAACAACCACCCCATGAGAAACCACTCAAGGCTTTCTCCACTATAAGATCTCAACCACATCAAAATAAAAAAATGACACCCTGCGAGTACCACAACCATCTCTTAAATGTTCTCCCAAGGAAGATACCTCTCAAAGAGAGCAAGCCACAAAAAACAAAAAAAAAAGAAATACATCTCATAAACACAAAATGTCTACAACCACAAAGTTTTCTCTAATGAGGGAATGTCTCCAAAAATTCAGAGCGAACACCATGACATTCAACTCAAGATCATGGGTGGAATAGTCACCTTTATGGGGACGCAATGGCTGAGACACTTAAGAAACAAATGATCTCTGCTACATTAGAATGTTACCTAACCCTAGATGTGAAGCAACATAGAAAACATCAAATTGAACTCCCTCTACTGGAAGACAAAGAACTGGATCACTGAACAACTTCTCTTTAAGAAACTCAAGAGATGTCTGACACCGATCAATCCATACGAACGCCTGATCATTCCTAGTCAATGTTGTCAGAGGAGTTTCAACCCAAGAGAAATTGTCTATGAACCTCCTATAGTATCCTGTAAGACAAAGGAAATTTCACACCTCTCTCACTGTCTTGGGGGCTTCCCACAACACAACCACTTCTATATTCAATGGATCCACATATAATCCCTATTGTGATACAAGATTCCCCATGAAATGGACTTCGTGAGCCCAAAACTCACACTTCTACAACTTCTTAAACAACTGTTGTTGACAATTAACTCCAAAAACGGCCTGGAGATGCTCGATATGATCCTCTTCAGACTCAGAGTACCCAAGGATGTCATTGATGAAAACCACCATGAACTTATCTAGGAACTCATAGTACACGGTGTTCATCAATCCCATGAACACAACTAGATAATTTGTTACACTGGACGACATTACAAAAAACTCATAATGCCCATGATGAAAATGAAAAGTAATCTACAGGATATCCTCATCCTTCACATGAATCTGATGATATCCTGATTATAGGTCGATCTTTGATAAAAAAATTCACCTTTTAGTTGATCGAATAAATCATCAATCCATGGAATAGGATTTTGATTCTTCATTGTAACATTGTTTAAGTGATGATAATTGATTCCTAACTGAAAAATTCCATCATCCTTCTTCATAAAAAAACGGGTACGCCTCATGGTGACACACTAGTCCAAACAAAACCGCACTATAATAGACTATTGAGCTCTATATGAAGTTCCTATAACTCATAAGGGGACATACTATATGGATACATAGAGATCAGATATGCTCCCAACTATAGAACAGTCCCAAAATCGATCTCTCATTGAGGGGGTAATGCTAAAACCTCTTCTAGAAAGACATCAGGGTAATCCTCTACGACCCTGGGAAACGCCAACTACTGAACCTCTGAAGAACTCACCATCAGCTCAGCCATCAGGGATGACAAGGACAGAACACGCCTCTGAACCATCTGATGGTCTGACTCGCTAACAAACACCGTTGTATATCAATCAGGAATGAAGAACACCACCATCCTACTGAAGAAATCTATGAAATCCTTCACCTAATATAGCCAATCCATTCTGAGTATGACATCATATGCTTGTATAGGTAAACATACAAAATCTACCCAAGATTTTTGCTTCACCAATACTTGCTCATAGTCTCTACATACTTCAAACAAGTCTGCTCGACCTCCAACCGACATAGTCAACGCCAAGGGCACTAGAAACCTCTCAACCTCAAGTCCCAAATAATGGAAAAGTGAAGGTGATGTGAAGGGGAGCGTCAATCATAAATCAAACAAGGAATACACCCAAGTAGAAAACAAGAAAAGGGTACCTCAAATGACGTGAGGATTTCTTGGTGCTAGAAATGATAAAGCATGAAGCTGACCACGAAATGCTCCACATTCTCTCTGACCCAGGTGATGACCACCACCATGGTCGTGCCCTATTCTCTATGGATGATGAGCATCATGGGGATGTCCTCTTCCTGTCCCATCTTCTCTCTGCTGATCCAAATCTAGTACAACTTACTGTTGCTACCTTGGATACAACTACCTCAAATGAGGAAGATGGAGTGGAACACCTGGTGCACGATGACTGTTCTGAAATTTCAGGCACTCTCATTACTAATGACCTCAGAATCCACAAGAAGAACAAGCACATAATCCCTTGGTATATTCTTTAGAGCTTCTTCCCTTATAGAAATGAGATACTAAGGTCTAGGACCTACCCCCAAAAAAATGGAAACTCTTCTGCCCTAAAAATCAGAAACCCCATACAACAGCTCTACTTTGTGAATAATCCTAATGACTCCACTCTTGTGATGATCCAGTTCTTGCTAATTTTTTCTCAACAACCTATGCCCTCTCCATCACCTCAATATATGTCTTCTGCATAAATGCTTTGACCTGACACTAGATCTATGGATGAAAATCTTCCTTGAAATGTCTCTCCCTAGCCTCCTCATATTGCAATAAGTCTGAAGAAAATTGTAAAAGGTACCTGAAATGGATTCCAAACTCTCACACATTGGAGCTCCCCTATTGAAGGGTAAGTTGATCCTGGCCACTAGATGCCTTTGTTGTCGAAGAAAGAAACTTGGATCTAAAAATGTATAATAACTCCTCCCATAAGATCACCAACTACTCCCAATCCCAATGAAATAAGAACCACCACTTCCTCGCTGCCCCATGCATCATCATCACAACCAAAGACACCCAGTGCTCCTTTCGAGCACAGATAAAACTGAAGGATATCTCAACCTCCTCTATCCAATATTCTATGACTAAATATGAAATGGATACCTTGTACTTTTGCAGACTCTGGTTCTGAAATTCTTGGATTTTCCTCCTCCAAGTGTCGTCATCATCAACCTCTACCCTGCGGTGATCTGCTGGTGTAGCCTAATGAACATCTTCTGTGAAAACCTGATGAGGACATCGACCAGGAGCCATACCTATAAAATAAAAAACATTTAGAGCTCCTAAAACTGGAATATGGAAGACTCAACATTAATAAATGAATTATTTTCTTTTATTTATGTTAGGTTAACCTATCCCAAGGTCTACCTATTCAAACATAAGAGGTCTTAGGAGGGGCCCTAAAAGCCTATGTCTCAACCGGTCTCTAGTGTTTACATCACTTTCTAAACTTAACTAACATCATTTACCTACCAACCCATGAAACTTGACCTTTTCGTAACACCATACTTCATCCTATTCTCTAACCTGACCTCTAATACCACTTTTTCATGACCCCCTCCTTATAATGTGTACCACTCTTAGACTATAAATTTGAGAAATAAGATAGTGACCCCCAAGTCCCGCCTCTGGTAGGACCTGAGTTGGGGACTAGCACTGAGGGCATAGTAAACACACAAATGGGAGGCATCACCATCTATAAGAACACATGAGGAAGAGAGAGATAAGAAAGACACTAACCAACACCAACTGAGACTGCAATAAAAAATAAATACCAAGTACACATATTTAATGTCATGAAAAAGCTACTACAACTAAAATGGAAAACTGAAACATCCAAAAGAAAATAAAAATGGCAGTGACCACCAGGCCCAAATAGCTCCAGCAACCCCATGATAGTAGTAACCAGCCTGATCTTTAACCTTCTCCAAGTGACCTGAAAAATAGTTTATACATATGCATTGGGTGAGTATAACAGTACACTCATTAGGATATTTCCCTATGCCACTCATTCAAAAGTAATGAATGCATGATAAATCATAGTGAACTATAAATGAAATGAACACATTATCTAAATAGGTATACTAATATAAAAGCCTCAACATGGATAATATCACCAATTATCGCATACAAGATTATGTAATATAATAAGGAATATCCTTCATATCCCACTACCACTTCTCCACTAGTTTGATGCTTTTCAACAATGCCACGCATCAAATGAATCTCTCTCTAAAAAGGATTTCCTGAAAACACCTGGGCGAAGCACAAAAATATTCTACTCATGCAACAAAACCAATACATCAACATAACCAAAGAAACCAGGTTGTTTCTGGGAGCCACCACAGCTTTCATAATGTGTATCATATATCGGGCATTATACCACAATCCATTACATCCCATACACCGTGTAAGGAACCTCAATCCATCGCAGCCAATACATGTTACAGCTATAGTAGTCCATTATAAACTATATCCAGAATATATGTGTGTGATTAACCACAATCCATTAAATCCTTCTACACACATATGTAGTGAAAACTAACCATTATGCATACTATCATAAGTAACTACCAAGAGAAGAGAGTGTGGCCAGATGGGGTAGTCAGCCATCCATCCTCCCACCAGAATGTTTTGGGAAAACAACCCCCTAGGGCTCAGAATCCTTGGGGTGTCAGTTTCCCTAACTGACAGGGTGGAGTAACGTATAGAAACACAAAAAGTACAGAATATACTATAGCTCACATCCACACTATGGTCATAACCTATTTTTAGACTCATATGTAGCAAACTTCTCTCAAACTCCTGACTGCCACTATTAAGACTAAGTATCCTATAAGAACCAAACCATTTAAAGAGATTTATATATGAATTAATTCCCTTTTTATCAATGTCACTTTACATTATTTAATTCAATAAACTTTAAATTTAAACCTCAGTATTGCATGCCAATAAACTCCAACCTCGTGGGTTAACATCATTTGTTCTATCATTTATTAATTGAATTAGTACTTTCCTATAGTCCATGGAATTGTAGAAAAAAATTAAGCTACCAAGAACAAGGGAGATCAACCCAGTGAGTAGATGAACTACCTATTATGTCTTAGACACCTATAGTAGGAGCATAAATACATTATCTCTGAATAAGCCAAACAACGAAAGTATGTGGCATACCATGTGTGTCTTCTTCCCATTTGGAAGGAGGGTGGGAAAGACCATCTTCCTTGAGAAGTGGTGAAACTAAAGTATATAAACAACCAAAAATATTCATAAAATATCCAATCATTCATATCCATCCCTTTTTATCATCTTCGTTTTCCTCCCTGATACCCACATGCATAAAATGATGCATATCACCACTCTATACGTCAACTGCTGCCACACCCACTAGGAATCCCTTCCCTCACACATCACAATAGCCATCCATTCTCACATCACATAACAAGAAGTAGGAAAACAATAAGTAAACTAGGATCTTGGACCAAAACAAGGCATTCTTCCTTCATAAGCAATGAGCTCTCACAGCTCTAAACATAAGGCTCTTTGGCCATTACAAGAAAGACGGTAACCCAGAACCCTACCAAGAATTATCTTTTATCAAACAACCAGTTCTTTAATCTATCATGAATTAAAAAATTCATTATTTTTAGGTTCCAACTAAGGGAAACCAAAAGATCAAGCTATCATAGCTTCCAAAAATTAATTAAACATGCCTACTGTATCAATTTTATTAAAAAAAATTTAAACCAACAACAACTGAATTAAATTACATTCTTCTTTATCATTATCCATTTAATTATCAATTAATTACATCATTATGTTATATACCAATTTCATCAATAACAACATGCTAACAAGAGAAGCATATATATCACACTATCCAGAAAATCAAGAGGCAAACTGTTATCATGGTGCAAAACAACAACATTGAATCAAACCAATTCATTTAATCAAATTCAAGTATTTAATTAGGTCAATTCCATTGTGATAAAATGGGATAAAACATGATAAATCTAAAGTTTCATGTAAAATAATTTAGAATAAAAAAATCCCCTACCTCAAAAGGTTTCCAACATTCTTCGCTTGAGAATGGATCGAAGAAACGAATCATGATCTCCTTCCCTGAAACAACTGCATCTACCCAAGGATGTCATGGCACAACCATATCATCAAAAACCAAAAGAAACTCCCTTAGAACCATGGGGATAAAACGACATAGCATGGAAAAGATAAATGAGAGATAACTGATCGAAGAAATATAAAGAACGGAGGTAGATCTTACGTCGGATTGAAGACAGATCGAAGAAGGAAGCAGGGAAATGATCCACACCGATGGAATCCCTAAACATTGAGGAGGGAGTCGTCTGGGTCATCTAGGTTCAAGAGGGTGTTTTTTCATTCCATAGGGTTTAAAAACCCTAAGCAACTGGGTGTCTTTAAAACACCCAATGGTCTGGTAGTACATGACATGTACCTCTTTGTCACGTCGTGTACCGCCTCAAGGCAACTTACATTGAGAAATGCATCGCCTCAGTGATTTTTTTTTATTTTTCTGATACATGAACAAAACATGGTGTGTCCCCCTTGGTCACGTTTTGTGTCCCCCCTATTTCCAGCTTCCCATTACTAAACTCCTCTAAACTTCCTCTAAGAATTCTATGAGAACCTTTGACTTAGAAAAAAATCAAACGGTCGATCCACGTAGATTTGGTCCCTTAAAATTTCTCATATTTCCCCTCATTAACATAAAAAATAAAAGAAAAAACATGAAATTTTTTTTGAAACATATACATTTTTAAAGAGTAGTGTAAAAATTATTAGTATATCACAACATATGAGTCTCTTAGATTAAATATAGGTTACACTTTGTAATATTTCATACTATTTTTTTAACCTAGCAATTTTCTCATGTCATTTAAAATAGTTCACAAAGTGTTCGTAAATTTGAAAAACACATCCCCCAAGTGTGAGAAACTTGGTGTATAGTAAGCCTTATTTTCATGAACTAGGAAATGACTGAGTCAACTACAATGATACCTTTTGAGAGTTACTACCCCTAGGTATAACTATACAAAATAAAAATGCACTTTTTTTATCTAGGTAGGTATATAATTTCTTTAACCCCACTCGTTATATACTTCACAAAAATTCAATAATAATTTTATAAACAAAGTGTTGTCCTTACATTTGTCTATAGGGTCCTCACTAAATTATTCTACCCCTTATCCAAAAAAAATACAACACCATCCTATGATACTAATAATATTTAACCATGGTTTTAACAAATATTATTACTTGATTTCTAACATAAATAACACATTAAATAAAAACTAAGGATTAAAAGTAATTATTTATTTAGGAAACTAGGTACATAAAACAATAATAAGAACCTAAAATGAAGACATTTTAAAATTATCTATAATGATATCCTAGTTCCATTATATCTCATAAAAATTCATGGGATATCTTGGAGAATAGATAAACAAAATCGGTAATCTAAAACTCCCAGTAAATAAAGAACATGATAAAGAAACATAACATCTGAGTAAAAATAATAACATGATGTCTTAAATTAACTAGTTCATGATTAATTCACATGGGAGAATAAAAAAATGTAAATGGTATCTTATGATCATGTCATCATAAGAAGTTTTTATGAATTATTTAATAGAAAATAAACATTATTGGACACTAACTAGGTAGAATATATCAACTGGTGAATAATGTATTATAATTTTCTAGGTTTACTCTCAAATACATTATATAACATCTTAAGAGAAAAATTATTTTACCCACTATATTAGAGTGATATATTGGTGTACCCTTCATAAAATGTGCATGATTATGAGTTCCACAAAAATGAAAATAGTCATAGGGTATAAGAATATTAATTTCCCATGGAATAAAATGGGTTTCATAATCTTGCTTCATATCACATTTAATGGAAATTGAATATAGAATGTATTAGGAATATGAATATTATACATGTATTTTCTTTAAAAAAATAAAGGGATATTATGGTATGTATCTAGGTGAGAGACATATATATATATATATATATAATTTAGAGTCATCCCATATGATTTAAAAGAGTGGAATTATATTATAAGAGAGAATGGTTGTATCCTAAGGAAAATATTGATATAGAAATATCTATGATAGAAAATATAAAAAAATTAGAAATATTAAAGATTAAATTTTATTTTAAAATACATAAAGAAAAAATTTAAGGATGATTCAAATAATAGAGTGATATTTATGGAAACAAAATCAGGTTAAACTGTAATTTTTTTTTAAAATAATTTCATCCACACATTTAAAAATTTTAAAAACAGATCCTTCTTCCGAAAACAACAAAAATATTCATTTTAAAACTACATGTAAAAAAGTAATTAATGGTTCAAATGTATTTATTTAGTAATTTATGAAAATTTATAATTATATTTAGAAAATGTTATAATAAATATGAATATTAGATAAAAATCATATTCAACCATAAAGTGAAATAATGTTGGAATTTCTTTAAAAAATATTGTAAATAATTTAAATTACCAAACAATGTATAATGGTACTAGTATTTAAAAATTTAATGATTATAAATATTTGAATAAGAAAAAAGGGTTCATTATAAAATTATCAAATAATATCATTCGAAGGAAATTTAATCAGATATTAGCTCGATGAAAATGATATTGATGCATAAACCCCTATATCTTTGGATAATTTTTAATAGAAACCCCCTTGAATGATGTAAATGAATTGAATCATAAAATACCATGAATTATTCAAGTTAAATTATATAATATATAAATAATAATTATATACACCATATAAAATATAACACCCCAAACATTTTATGGTATGCTTCTCTTAAATACATTATATTTAGAGCCTATATTTCATAAAGCATTGTGTTTCTTTGAAACAACACTTGGTTATTTAAGAGATAGTCATTACCTACCCATTAAACACAAATTTTCTACTTCTAAATTTTAAATTACAAAAAACTGTAATCTATAGTTTTGACCAGTATGTTATTTGGAGTCTGATAGAACCAACGTGATTTTTGATGAATAGTAACATACCATTATGAATAGTAATATGAATAGTAATATGGCCCTTATGAGTATTAAATAATGATTTTTTTTATTTTTTTAAGGTAATAAGATAATAATATCTTAATTAATTTTTTAATGTGATATAAAACTAATTATACCATTAAATTTTTTATTTTTCTAATTAACTATGATTTTATTTAATATTTAAATTAACAATATATTGAAAGTTATTTTTGAATAATGGAGTTCATTGTTGAATTATACATGTCAAAAAATGGTTAGGATGAATTTTTGGGATTTTTGTGAAATTCTAGAATTTTCGATGAATAGTGAAATAAGATAAAATACCATATATTCAAATTATCAGTAAAATATACTATTTATGACATCATAAGTGATTTAATACCACTTGGTTCGAACTCAAATGAAATTATTACTATTGGGGGTCACATTAATTAAGATTATTCATAGTCCTAATCAAAAATATTATAATAATGATTAAAATAATGAAAAATTCCTTATCTCCTCTACTATAAATACCACCCTCATTCCCCTCTTCCCCACACACCTCTCAAGACTTGAGCCTTACCTATGTTCTACCCTATAATCCTCCCAATATTCAACCCCACTTTCTAGAGATTCTGGTCTCACCAAAAGGATAAAACCAAAGGCCTTAAGAAGGATCTCAAGGAGAAGAGATCAAGAGGTAAACATCCTCTTTAGTTTTCTTTCTTTTCTTTCATTTTTTTGTTATTTTTTTTAAATATAATTTGTCTTATGTTGGGATATGTCATTACATATACCCCTTACTACCCTTATTATCTAAGATTTATTATATACCCCTTTTCTCTCATTAAAATATTTTATGAAATTTTAAGTGACGCTGTTAGGTTGCTGAATTTTCATTAGAGATTTCTCAATTTTATTCTATTTTGAGTTCCAATATTTTATACTTCTTTACTCATCTCCCATCATCCAAATTATATGATAATTACATTACCTTACATGAATTTTAATTATATTATCCTAATGTAATATTTAATCATCATGTCTCTTTCCTCCTCCTCTTATACTAAAAATGAAAACACCGTATGAGATGTGTTAATTTGTCAAATGCAAGGACAAAGGGTTCTAAATTTTCATTACCATCTTCAATTATGGTCATGAAACCATTTTTATGGTTGAAAAAGATCATAATATATGTCTTTAATCTCATTAATATTCTATAATCCTTACACACTCATACTATAAAATAATAATACAAAACAAGTTCATTATAAACAAAATCTCCAAGCTATTCCAAATGTTTGTAATTAACTTTTAACTAATAAATCACCATCATGGTATATAACAAAAAATAATTATAAGATAATTTATATATCTGTAATTTCATTAATAAGATATATTAATAATTCTTGATTGTTAACCACATTTCAAATGAACATCCATTCATGAATACAAGTAAGGTGATCCTGAAAACTAAGGAAGAAAATGATTCCAAAACAATAAAATTGAACCTCTTAAACCAATAAAAGGGACATTAATGAACCTAATAAGGTTATACTTAATCAATTACATGTATATGAGGTTTTTTACTTATTAATTAATGAAGCTAAAACTTATTATTCATGTCATTAAAATAAACGAATAACACACTCGAGCATAAGGTAAGGGGTTTCTCATCTCACTTTCATTTCTATGAGATTTCCATTGTTCTCCACTTATTTCTTGTATGTGGTGTATGTGTACTGAAATTTTCCATATAATATAATTATTCTCTTTATATTCATGGTATTAAATTATTCATTTAATGGTTATTAAGTTTTGGTCATATGATTCAATTGATTAAAATATGGTAAGGGACTTTGTCTCAATTTCCATTTCATTGAGACCTTCTTGGTATTGTGCAATTAATCATTATAATTTGGTGTATCTACTGCCCATTCGATATCATTTTTCATTTTAAATTGTAAATATATTATATATCCATATTCTAGTTTCATGGATATGGGTATTTTCTTAATCTGTATTCCCTTTTACATGTAGTGTTTATTTGGAATGTTGTTTTGACTATGGCAATGTTGATGAATCAGTATCATCTACTCTATATAGATATTGAGAAGGAATATTGAACTTATTTTAAATATATGTATAAATAATTATTTGTAATTACAGTGGTAGGTGGGTCCCTCTATATCCCCTCGATGCATCGACGGGTCTCCTGAGACAAATCAGTTGGCAACAAACCCTTCGAGTTTGTTTCCAAAAATCAGACGGGTTTCTACCCAGAGACTTAAACTATTTTGATGGTATTTTGGTATCATGTTTCAAATACATGAGTTCCAATTAATAAGCATATCTATTTATTCATTTTTAGTTATTATAATCCATGATGTTTTCACTATGAGAAAATATATGGATACAGTTTCATACTCAGTTTGTTAAGGGCATGTGTTTTCCATTTATTCACCATTCCATATTGATTATGTCAAATTGTTTATGATTCACTTACTATTAATTCATGATTCTTCTATCTGTAACCCTTAATGATAATTTGAGCTCACCCCTTTCATTTGATTACCTTCAATAGGTTACTATGTAGAGACTATTTATTGAGTTCTCGTGGTTATAGTTTATTAGTTTTTATTTTGTATTGTATTTTGTTACCTTTTCCAATGTAATTTGAGTTACATATATGTATCTAGTTTCTTAAAGAATACTAAACAGATTGTTCCTTTAAGATTTATTTCCTTCTAAACATGCCCATGTAAAAATTAATTCACCAGCTCTGGTCTAGAGGGGTCGGGTTTTTAGAGTTGGTATCAGAGGAAGTTTAGTAGAAAACTTGGAAACTAGATTAGAATTTTTAGATTAGGGAACTAATCCTAATGTAGTATTTAAGGATAAACATACAAGATCATTCTTTTATTTTGGTAATGAATAGATTATGTGGATATTTTTATCAAATACATCCCTGTCTGGATACTAACAGGTAGAGGTGGCTCTACCACAGATGTACCTAGGAATGAAAATTCTGAGAAAGATTTTCAGGCTTGACCTAGGGTATCCTAGTATACAACAATAGACCTTGTTGCACTCTTGATATTTACACTCCTAGGTTATATGCTTAGGATAATTTAACATTTTTTATAATCCCTTATGAAGGATTTTAATGAAAATTTTTCCTCAGAGAAACCATGTTTATGTTATTATTTATGTATAGAATATCAATCTATGTTAAGTGATTTTTTATTTGAGATTCACAACCCAATATACTATATGAAATTATTTAGAAATGGAACCTAATGTAATAAGGGGAATCAATACTCGTGGGAAATTTAGGGATTTCCCCACTGAGCAAGTCAGCACTGTCAATTTTGGAGCAGATCAAATCATGACCATATTGGTACAACATACTCTGGTTGTAATGAAAAACTATTACACACCTATGCTAGACCATTTCATGTGGCAGAATCCCCCGTCTTTTAGTGGGACTACTAATCCAGTGGTTGTTGAGTATTGGATTGAGTCCCTTGAAAATATATTTATGGAATTAAGATGCAATGAAAATGGAAAGGTAGTATGGGCAGTATATTGTCTCGAGGGTGACACTGATCAATGGTGGTCCTTGATTCAGAATACTATGGATGAATAAGAAATAGAAGATATAGAATGGAGTAATTTAAGGTAATATTCTTTGAAAAATATTTCCCTCTTGAGAAAATAACCGAAATGAAAATGAAATTCCTTAGCTCAACGAAAAGGGAAGAAGATAGTGTTTGCAGAGTATGAGGATACATTCACAAGACTAGATAGGTATTCCATAGATTACGTATGAGACTCAGAATACAAGATTGATAATTTTTTAAGGTCTTAAGACAAGTTTTCTAAGGGCACTGGCTTCTCAAAAATTTTCATCATATTATTAAATTATATCAAGTTCAATCAAAACAAAGAAGTAATTTTCTAGAACAAGTTCATTCAAGGGAAACCAAGATAAGAATCGGAACTCTAATAACCAAGGAAAAGGTGAAGCATCAAATAAGAACAAGGGAATGAATAAATTCCAATTATGTGAGAACTGTGGAATGAAACATCTCGGGAAATGATTTAAAGGCATGGGAGTCTGCTATAAGTGTGGATAAAAGGGTCATCGATCAAACAAATGCACGGGGAAGAATAAAATTGATGATTTTCAATGCTACAATTGTAGAGAGATGGGACACTATGCAAATTATTGTCCAAATAACCAAGGAAACTTTCCTTAGAAAAGTCTACAAGAGAAAGGGAAAGCATATGTGATTACAACTGCAAAGGTTAAAGTTCCTAATGATGTGGTGGCTGGTACTTTAATTTTTTCCTCAAAATTATCCAACACTTTATTTGATTCTGGATCATCACATTCATTTATATCGTCCTAGTTTTCCATGAAAATTAGACATTTCCAATTTGATTTAATAAAGGAGTTGTCAGTCAAAACTCAATGTGGATCCATCATTGCAACAAAGGCATGTCGATTAGTCCCCCTCATGACACATAAACATGATTTAGTTGTTAACCTTATCATCATACCAAAGACTAACTTTGATAAAATTATCAGTATAAATTGGTTATAAGATTATGATGCCAATATTTATTGCAAGAAGAAGGAAGTTACAATCTTTTAAAATGGTTTAGAATCCCTAATTTTTAGAGCAGAAACCTGTAAAATAGATTTTTATCTAGATCCACCCATGGTAGCTCTATTGAATGCAATTCTTGGAGAGGAAGAGAACCTAATGTCTATGGGTGAGGAAAGAAATATTCAAATTGAAAATGTACATATAGAGTAAGAATACATTGACGTATTTCCAGAGGATTTACCTAGACATCCTCTATATTGGGAAGTTGAGTTCTCTATTGATTAAATTCCTGGTGAAAGACCTATATCAAAGACTGCATGTAGAATGGACACTGTGGAATTAGTGGAGCTAAAGAAACAACTATATGAATTGAGTGACAAAGGATTTTTTCAACCTAGTTTTTCTTCATGGGGAACCCTTGTCCCCTTTGTCAAGAAGAAATATTGATCCATGAGTCTATGCATTGATTACAGGGAAATAAATGTTATTACAATAAATAATAAGTATCATCTGTCACGAATTAATGAATTATTCGATCAAAATCATAGAGCACAATACTTTTCAAAGATCGACATTTGATCTGGATATCATCAGTTATGTGTTATGAAGGAAGATATTCTAAAGACAGTATTTCAAACCAGGTATGGGCATTACAAGTTTACAATGATGCCTTTTGGACTGACTAATGCACCATCTGTTTTCATGGATTTAATGAATAGAGTTTTCAAGGAATATATTGATAACATTGTTGTGGTATTTATCGATGATATCCTAGTATAATCCAAAATCTATGAATACCATGAGAATCACTTATAGGTTATTCTTAAAACTATTAGAGTAAATGAATTATATGTGAAGTTTAGAAAGTGAGAATTCTGGCTTCAATTGTTTTCTTTTTTAGGCCATATTGTCTCTAAGGATTGAATCCTAGTTGATCCTGCGAAGACAAAGGCAATCCAAGAATGTCCCAAGCCAACGAACATAACTGAGTTAAGGAGTTTTATTGGCTTAGTAGGTTACTATCAGCGTTTCGTTCAGAATTTTGCCTAACTGGCTAACCTGCCAACCAAGCTCACACGTTAAGGAGTTACATTTGTGTGGACGAAAGAATGTACATAATGCTTTGAATAATTGAAAAGAAGATTGGTTAATGCTTCAATTTTTACTCTTCCATCTAGAAGTGATGGATTTGTAATATATAGTGATGCATCAAATAATGGATTGTGTTTCGTCCTTATGAAAAATGATAAAGTTATTTCTTATGCATCAAGATAGTTAAAGACTCATGAGAAAAATTATCCAACTCATTATCTTGAGTTAGCATCCATAATATCTGCTATGAAAATTTGGAGACATTATCTTTATGGTGAAAAATGTGAGATATACACATATCACAAGATTTTGAAATACATTTTTACTCAAAAAGAACTAAACATGAGGAAAAGGATATGGATTGAGTTACTAAAATATTATTATTGTTCAATACACTACCACCCTAGAATGGAAAATAAGGTGGCAGATGATTTGAGTAGAAAAGACCATGAAATTCTGAACAAGATGGGAGTTGAAAGTGATTCTATGTTCATGTATCTAGTAAAGATAGATATGGTAATTATCTTGGAAGGTAACCAATCACTACTATTTTAAATGGTTTCCAACCCTTCTTTACTGGAAAGGATAAAAAGTTCTTAGATTGGTGATGACGAGTTTCAAAATAAAATTAAAGCTGTAAATAATGGGATGTTGATTGACTTCATATATAAAGGTGGCATTTTTAAATTTGGAAAGAGACATTGTGTTCCTATTATTACTGAGCTAAATAGGGGACTATTGGATGATTCTCATAGGTATAATTTCTCTATACACCCTGGTAACACAAATATGTATAAATATCTAAAGGAATAATTTTTGTAAGACAACATGAAGAGGGAGATTGTTGATTATGTGTCGAGATGTTTGGTTTTCCAACAAGTGAAGACTATAAGACAACATCCTGGAGGAGTCATGAAACCCCTTCCTATACCTATATGGAAATGGAATGATATTACAATGGACTTTTTCATGGGGCTACCAAAGACTCCAAGAAGGAATGTTGCAATATGGGTAATTATTGATCATCTCAAAAAATTAGCACATTTTCATGCTATAAGAGAGGATTTACCACTTGAGCGCCTAAAAAGAATTTATATTAATGAGTTTTAAGACTTCATGGCACACCTCTATCGATTTTGTCCAATTGAGATCCTCGATTTACATCAAAATTCAGAAAAATTATTAATAAGGCTTTGAATACTGAGCTTCATTTGAGTACTGCTTATCACCCACAAATCGACGGACAGTCTGAAAGGACTTTTCAAACACTGGAAGACATGTTGAGATCATTCTCTCTTGACATTCAAGGTATATGATATCAATACTTGCCTTTGGTTGAATTTCCATACAAAAATAGTTTACATTATAGTATTCAAATGGCTGCATATGAAGTAGTATATGGAAAGAGGTGTCAAACTCCAACTTATTGGGATGAAGTTGGTGAGAAGAAACTTATAACACTGAACTTATTGAAGAGACCACAAAAAA
This sequence comes from Viscum album, assembly GCA_963277665.1. NCBI lineage: Eukaryota > Viridiplantae > Streptophyta > Magnoliopsida > Santalales > Viscaceae > Viscum > Viscum album. The sequence goes on along the minus strand of OY728145.1, from coordinate 1,074,325,433 downwards.
GGTGAAGACAATCCACGTCGATATTAAAGCATCCCAAATTAGGTATAATAGTTATGCTAATAACCATAGAAAGGATTTGGAATTCCAAGTGTGATGTCATGTCTTTCTGAAAGTATCTACATGGAAGGGTGTCATTAGGTTCGGTAAGAGATGGAAACTGAGTCCCAGGTACATCAAACCATTTGAAATTTTAGAAAGAATTTGAGTTGTAGCTTACCATTTAGAAATGTATCCCAGTCTCTCCAAAGTGCATGATGTGTTTCATGTTTCCTTGTTGAAGAAATACAGGCCATACCCAATACATTTACTCCCCTATGAAGAAATAGAACTAGAACCTGATTTGTCATACTGTGAAGATCCAATCGGGATTATTGACACAAGGGATAAGGTATTCAAAAATCAGAAAACTCATCTAGTAAAGTTTCTTTGGATAAACCAGAATATAGAGGAAGACACATGGAAACCTGAGGATGTTGTGTAGAAGAACCACCCACATAATGCTTTAAATAATTGAAAAGAAGATTGGTTAATGCTTCAATTTTTACTCTTCCATCTAGAAGTGATGGATTTGTAATATATAGTGATGCATCAAATAATGGATTGTGTTTCATCCTTATGAAAAATGATAAAGTTATTTCTTATGCATCAATATAGTTAAAGACTCGTGAGAAAAATTATCCAACTCATTATCTTGAGTTAGCATCCATAATATCTGCTATGAAAATTTGGATACATTATCTTTACGGTGAAAAATGTGAGATATACACATATCACAAGATTTTGAAATACATTTTTACTCAAAAAGAACTAAACATGAGGAAAAGGATATGGATCGAGTTACTAAAATTTTATTATTGTTCAATACACTACCACCCTAGAATGGAAAATAAGGTGGCAGATGATTTGAGTAGAAAAGACCATGAAATTCTGAACAAGATGGGAGTTGAAAGTGATTCTATGTTCATGTATCTAGTAAAGATAGATATGGTAATTATCTTGGAAGGTAACCAATCACTACTATTTTAAATGGTTTCCAAACCTTCTTTACTGGAAAGGATAAAAAGTTCTTAGATTGGTGATGACGAGTTTCAAAAGAAAATTAAAGCTGTAAATAATGCATCCAATAATGGATTGTGTTTCGTCCTAATGAAAAATGATAAAGTTATTTCTTATGCATCAAGATAGTTAAATACTCATGAGAAAAATTATCCAACTCATTATCTTGAGTTAGCATCCATAATATCTGCTATGAAAATTTGGAGACATTATCTTTATGGTGAAAAATGTGAGATATACACATATCACAAGATTTTGAAATACATTTTTACTCAAAAAGAACTAAACATGAGGAAAAGGATATGGATCGAGTTACTAAAATATTATTATTGTTCAATACACTACCACCCTAGAATGGAAAATAAGGTGGCAGATGATTTGAGTAGAAAAGACCATGAAATTCTGAACAAGATGGGAGTTGAAAGTGATTCTATGTTCATGTATCTAGTAAAGATAGATATGGTAATTATCTTGGAAGGTAACCAATCACTACTATTTTAAATGGTTTCCAAAACTTCTTTACTGGAAAGGATAAAAAGTTCTTAGATTGGTGATGACGAGTTTCAAAAGAAAATTAAAGCTGTAAATAATGGGATGTTGATTGACTTCATATATAAAGGTGGCATTTTTAAATTTGGAAAGAGACATTGTGTTCCTATTATTACTGAGCTAAATAGGGGACTATTGGATGATTCTCATAGGTATAATTTCTCTATACACCCTGGTAACACAAATATGTATAAATATCTAAAGGAATAATTTTTGTAAGACAACATGAAGAGGGAGATTGTTGATTATGTGTCGAGATGTTTGGTTTTCCAACAAGTGAAGACTATAAGACAACATCCTGGATGAGTCATGAAACCCCTTCCTATACCTATATGGAAATGGAATGATATTACAATGGACTTTTTCATGGGGCTACCAAATACTCCAAGAAGGAATGTTACAATATGGGTAATTATTGATCATCTCACAAAATTAGCACATTTTCATGCTATAAGAGAGGATTTACCACTTGAGCGCCTAAAAAGAATTTATATTAATGAGTTTTAAGACTTCATGGCACACCTCTATCGATTTTTTCCAATTGAGATCCTCGATTTACATGAAAATTCAGAAAAATTATTAATAAGGCTTTGAATACTGAGCTTCATTTGAGTACTGCTTATCACCCACAAATCGACGGACAGTCTGAAAGGACTTTTCAAACACTGGAAGACATGTTGAGATCATTCTCTCTTGACATTCAAGGTATATGATATCAATACTTGCCTTTGGTTGAATTTCCATACAAAAATAGTTTACATTATAGTATTCAAATGGCTGCATATGAAGTAGTATATGGAAAGAGGTGTCAAACTCCAACTTGTTGGGATGAAGTTGGTGAGAATAAACTTATAACACTAAACTTATTGAAGAGACCACAAAAAAGGTGAAGACAATCCACGTCGATATTAAAGCATCCCAAATTAGGTATAATAGTTATGCTAATAACCATAGAAAGGATTTGGAATTCCAAGTGGGATGTCATGTCTTTCTGAAAGTATCTACATGGAAGGGTGTCATTAGGTTCGGTAAGAGATGGAAACTGAGTCCCAGGTACATCAAACCATTTGAAATTTTAGAAAGAATTTGAGCTGTAGCTTACCATTTAGAAATGTATCCCAGTCTCTCCAAAGTGTATGATGTGTTTCATGTTTCCTTGTTGAAGAAATACATGCCATACCTAATACATTTACTCCCCTATGAAGAAATAGAACTAAAACCTGATTTGTCATACTGTGAAGATCCAATCGGGATTATTGACATAAGGGATAAGGTATTCAAAAATCAGAAAACTCATCTAGTAAAGTTTCTTTGGATAAACCAGAATATAGAGGAAGACACATGGAAACCTGAGGATGTTGTGTAGAAGAACCACCCACATCTTTTTTGTGGGCTTTATATATAAAATTTCGAGGACTACATTTCTAAAAGAGGGAATAATATAACACCCCAAACATTTTATGGTATGATTCTCTTAAATACATTATATTCATAGTCTATATTTCAAAAATCATTGTGTTTCATTGAAATAACACTTGGTTATTTTGGGGATAGCCATAACATATCCATTAAACATAAATTTTCCACTTATATGTTTTGAATTTCGAAAAATGATCATCTAGTGTTGCGACCAGTAAGTCATTTGGAGTCTGAAAAACCCAACTTTATTTTTGATGAATAGTAACATACACGTATGAATAGTAATATGACCCTTATGAATATTAAATAATGATAATATTTTATTTTTTAAAGGTAATAAGATAATAAGATATTAATTAATTTTTCAATGTGATATAAAACAAATTATACCTTTAAAATTGTTATTTTTCTAATTAACTATGATTTTATTTAAAATTTAAATTAATAAAATTTAGAATTTTTTTTGGAAAATGGAGTTCATTATTTAATTCTACACATCGAAAAATGGTTAGGGTGAATTTTTGGGGTTTTTCTGAAATTCTAGAATTTTTTATGAATAGTGAAATACATTAAAATACTGTATATTCAAAATATCAGTAAAATACACTATATATGGCATCATAAGTCATGTAAAACCACTTGGTTTGAACATAAATGCCATTATTAATATTAAGAGTCAAATTAATTAATATTATTCATAGTCTTGAGCAAAAATATTATAATAATGATTAAAATAATGAAAAATACCTCCTCTCCTCCACTATAAATACCACCCTCATTCCCCTCTTCCTCCCACACCTCTCAAGCATTGTGACCTACCTATGTTCTACCCAATAATCCTCCCAAGACACTTCCTCACATCCTAGAGCTTCTGTTCTCACCAAAAGTCCAAAACCAAAGGCCTTAATATGGATCTAAATGAGAAGAGATCATGAGGTAAACATCCTCTTTAGTTTTCTTTCTTTTCCTTCATTTAATGTTATTATTTTTAAATTTAATTTGGATTATGTTGGGATATTTCATTCCATATCCCACTTAATTTTCATATTTTTTAAGATTTATGAGATACCCCCTTCTCTCATCAAACTATTTTATGAAATTTTAAGTGACACTGTTAGGCTGTCGAATTTTCGTGAGAGATTTCTCAATTTTCATCTATTTTGAGTTCCTTTATTTTATAATTATTTATTCATCTCTCCTCATTTAAATTCTATGATAATACCAGTAACTTACATGAACTTGAATTATATTATGAAAATGTAATATTTCATCATTATCCCTCTTTCCCCCTCCTCTTATACTAAAAATGAAAACACTGCCCGAGATGTGTTAATGTATCCCATTCAAGGACGACGAGTTCTAAATTTTTATTACCATCTTCAATTCTAGTCATGAAACCATTTTTATGGTTGAACTATATCATAATATATATATTTAATCTCATTAATTTTTTTAATCCTTACACACTCATAATATAAAATAATAATACAAAACAAGTTCATTATAAACAAAACTATCAAGCTAATCCAAACGTTTGTAATTAACTTTTAACTAATAAGTAACCATCATGGTATATAAAAAAATTACAAGATCGTTTATATATCTGTAATTTCATTAATAATATATATTAACAATTATGTATGTTTAACCACATTTCAAAAGAACTTCCATTCATGAATACAAGTAAGAAGATCATGAAGACCAAGGAAGAAAATGCTTCTAAAACAATAAATTGAACCACTTAAACCCATAAAAAGGGCCATTAATGAACCTAATAAGTTTATAATGAATCTATTACATGTATAGGAGGTTTTTTAATTATTAATTAATGAAGATAAATTTTATTATACATGTAACGCTCCGACCCCAGTTACCCAGAGTCGGTGCATTATTACATAACATTGGCATGATCACAAGAAAGATCAAGTCTCGAAAGACAGATTAGTATAGTAGCCTTGAAAACACTAGATACATTCATAAAGTTTTAAATTATATAAAAAAACATCTTCTCTTCATATCCCCTCATATTATCCCTGCAGTTCATTCATAAATTACTTCTTCATAATCCAGGGAAAAATAAAAAAAAATTGAAAGGGGTGAGCTCAGAAGCTCAGTAAGGATAACATTATAGCAGAATCTTTCATAGATAAGCATAAACACTTAAGGAAATTTATAAATAAAACAAAATCCTTTTAAACATGATCTTCAACATAAAATGGAAAAGATAAAATGAAATAATTCCATTTACTTATTCACATGGATATTCTACTAGTCGAATGATCACATGCAATATCAATAACCACTTTCATAATTATGGAATGCATAATGACAGACTATCATAACCACATAGTCAATGTCTCGTGCTAAGACTACAAATAAGATTTTTCCAAGGCCTTGTGCCAAGACACTAGTTTGTCTCATGAGACCTGCCGAATCACTGAGGAGCTATAGCGGGCTCCACCCGTCACTTATTAAGTCCAATGCATTCCTCATATGAATAGGTTTAAACATAACATAAACATTTGTATTAAAACTAGCATACGAAATGTAAATAATTTAAACACAAACCATGAATGGTATAAAAATAGCACATCCACAGTCAAACATAACTCATTCGATACAATATGGAAGATTTTATTGTATCACATTAACCTCAATCAAGAATAATGAAATAATCATCAAACTATTAAGAGAAATATCACTCTTTTCTTGAAATCATTTAAAAGTCACACGATTTACACAATTTGAACATCCTGATTCCAAATATGGAATCCATTTTTCCAAATTCAAAACACAGAAGTGGCAGAAATTAATTTAAAATTAATTCCCACTGTCAAAACAAAAAGCATGTTTTTAAGATATAATAACTATCAAAAGATTGATACTTGTTTATGTTCGGTTTAAAATTATGTCCAATGACCAACATTGTATTAAATGGTAAAAATATATTCTAAATATACTTTAAAACCACTCAAATCATAATTTATCAATATAAATTATTTCGATTAATAAAGTTATTTTTAATTAAAATTTAGTAATTTTCACTATTCATCAAAATATAAGTGTTATCCGAAAAGTTCCAAAACTTCAACCTAGGATAAATTCGATATTACGAATCCAAAAATGAACTCCACTTTGAGATATAGAATTTATAAAATTTCAAAAAGTAGGTATTAATATTCATAACGGCTAGTTTGATTGGTTGTGGTGTGTTAGAATCTCGAAGTTGTGTACAATGCACTCCATTGCATTATTCGAAGGGAAACATACCATGGAAGCTTGGGGTGTTACATTCTCTCATCCTTCAATAAATTGCATCCTCGCAATTTTTAAAATTGTGCATGGGAATATAATGGAAAGTCCCACATCGGAAAAAGAGTCAATAAAACTATCACTTTAAAAGAAAGAAAGAAAGAGAGGTATAAAGGTCAACCAAGATAACCCATACTCGGATTCCATGTAGAAAAACATGGATATGGATGATAAACTAAGTGTAATGTTCTGATGGAGAGGGATAGAAATCATGATCAGGAGAAAGTTAACAATAAGGAAACCACAAACTTGTGTTGGGACAAACGGCCATTAGTCTCCTAGTAGGAAAGTAAACGGACAACATTTTTTTGTTTTAAGTTACATTACATAAGGATGAGTAATTCATTTATGATATTGACTAAGAATATAAAGATATATACTTACATTTTATGTAGAGTTTCATTCTTTAATAAATTTCCACCACTAACTCATTTTTTTTAAACGATGAGTATTCAAGAAGACTTGGTCACACTGGAAGAGATAGAATAAACTTCTATAGAATCACATGATCCATGCAGGATAAACTATATATTTACATTGTCTTTAGAGATTAATCAAAACCAAAATGGTTAGTACAAGATCTAATGATTCCCCAAAAGGATATTCCTTGAGAGAAATAAACACTAATCTTAATTTCCAAAATTAAACCAACAATACCCCAAAGTTAAATAAATACCATTCAATAATCAATTGTCCTTAAAATACTTCAATATAATAAAAACTAATATTGAAAACCAAAACTTATTAAGAATGTAGTCTTCCACGTTAAATTGTATCTCCAAATGACATTAATTACTCTTAAAGTCACATACATAAAAGTAATTAACCTAATCATTTCCATAAATAACCCAAATCATTATAAATCCACAATAAAAACATAGATAAAAATCTACCATTACTCCTAAAATGAAATCCCATACTATTCTATTTTCCTTCGGCAAATAGTGTTCACACCAAAGCGGACAACTTCCAAAATTACATTTATCTCTTAATCACCAAATCATTTTTCTATACTAAGGATATTCATTTGATAAGACATAAGATCCCAAATCAAATTATTATTGATCAATAAAATCATTTAACTAAAAAAATAGTCACACTAACCAGGGACTTCACGTAGTTCAGTGGTAGGTGATAAATCCCAATCGCACTTTGGTTTTGGGTTCGATTCCCACAGCTTTGTCCGACGCGACGGGTTGTCACACGGTCTACATGTTGTCCTTTTTCAAAAACTATATTTTATAACATTACCAAAATGAGATAAATCCCTCAAAATAACCATAACATAATTTAACCACAAATTTTATCTCATACCTTGCATTTTCATCCCAAATTATAATAATTTGTAATTGCCTCAAACCCAATGACCATATAAAACCAAATGGTTATTTATAACTATATCCACAAGAGAAAAGATAATTCTTCCATAAATATCATTCTGACATGGAAAACGTTAGGGTTACAAATACAAGAGAAAATTATTCCAAAGTAAACCCTTCAACAAGGATCACTAATAATTTTTAAACATTTCTCCAACCATTTATTTCCACATAGCTTCTTCTCTGACCAAGAAAATATCCTATAGAATAGGACATTCACTCAGGTAATGGCCAGGTCCCCTACATTTACAGCAAATGACTGTAAATGTATTCTTGGGACCATTTTTATCTTCTTCCATAGTATTCTTCATTTTTCTTCGGCAATTCTTCACTTTATGTACTTCCTTCCCGCACGTAAATCATTTCTTTGTCCCATTGAGACACTTTCCTGGGTGTCTCCTTCCACATTTCCTGCATAATGGAAATTAAGGATTTCTTTCTCCATGGTCTCCACTACTGGAGCTCTTATCATTCATCACCTTTCTCTTCTTTGTTGAGTCCGGTAATTGGTTAATATATATATTGTTGATCATATTTTTGGAAAATTGATTTGGAATAAGGACGATATCATTTACACCTATCAACATTCCATTTTTTTGCTCATTGCCACCACCGTTCCCACCTTGTACATCATTCTCAAAGTCACTATGACTTCCTTGGAATCCAGCCATTGACTAAAACCAAGAAAGCATTGTGTGACTAATAGTAGTCATACAATCATTTAGATATTAACATGTCACCATATTCTCAATTTGAAACACATTAGGATTAACCAAGGTCATTTACTCTCATCTTATATATATAATACTTTAAATCGGTTTGTAAAGAAAATGTAAATTATCCAAAGCATATCCCCCAGGAGTGTCGTAACCAAGAGTGCAGAAAGGCCTATTGTCATGCACTAGTTCTCGTTTGGGTCTAGATCAAAGCGGTGTTTTCGGGTTTTACCCCTAGGTACATCTGTGCCAGAGCTGCCTCTACCTGCTCGTATCCAAACAGGGATGTATAGCTCGGAAAACTCACAAAATCTCTACAATACCAAAATTCTAGGAAGTTCTTCTATACTAATCCTCAAAGTTCATCTTAGGTCTACGTGCTCTAATCAGAATTTATCTAAATCTAGCTTCCAAGGTTTGTACTAAACTTTCTCTGATACCAACTGTAACGCCCCGACCCCAGTTACCTAGAGTCGGTGCATTATTACATAACATTGGCATGATCACAAGAAAGATCAAGTCTCAAAAGACCGATTATTTTAGTAGCCTTGGAAACACTAGATACATTCATAAAGTTTTACATTACATAAAAAAACATATTGTCTTTATATCCCCTCATACTATCCCTACAGGTCATTCATAAATTACTTCTTCATAATCCTGGGAAAAATAAAAGAAATTGAAAGGGGTGAGCTCAGATGCTCAATAAGGATAACATTATAGCAGAAGCTTTCATAGATAAGAATAAACACTTAAGGCAATTTATAACTAAAACAAAAGCCTTTTAAACTTGATCTTCAGCATAAAATGGCAAAGATAAAATTAAATAATGACATTTACTTATTCACATGGATATTATACTCGTCGAATGATCACATCCAATATCAATAACCACTTTCATAATGATGGAATGCATAATGCCAGACTACCATAACCACATAGCCAAGGCCTCATGCCAAGACTACAAATAAGATTTTGCCAAGGCCTTGTGCCAAGACACTAGTTTGTCTCATGAGACCTACCGATGCACTGAGGAGCTATATCGGGCTCCACCTGTCACTTATTAAGTCCAATGCATTCCTCATATGAATAGGTTTAAACATAACATAAACATTCGTATTAAAACTAGCATACGAAATGTCAATACTTTAACCACAAACCATGAATGGTATAAAAATATCACATCCACAGTCAAACATTACTCATTCAATACAATATGGAAGATTTTATTGTATCACATTAACCTCAATCAAGAATAATGAAATAATCATCAAACTATTAAGAGAGATATCCCTCTTTTCTTGAAAACATTTAAAAGTAACACTATTTTTCAAGAAGCCATTTAAAAATAGATTTTTGAATCAAAGTGTCCCATACCACCTTGAAACTTTTAAAAGGAGTTTTAATTTTAAAACTTTAATGTCCATATAAATAAATTCTTAAACCCATTTTTAAAACATGGACATTAATGAGCAAGATTTATATGAATAAGTCTTCAAAACACTTAAAAATGTATTTTAGTTAGAGTTTCTAACCAAAAGAGAGACACTTGACTACAAACAATTGAGGTAATCAAAACTTTATAATATCATGAGAATAAAGGGATTCATGATATACTATGTCAAAGTACATTATATACACCACATAAAAGTGATTTGGTGTATAACAACAAAGAAGTCTCAATGGAATTTAAGTTGAGATGAAATCTCTCATAAAGGCCGTATCCGTAGGTTAAGGATAAATCAACGACATAGTTATGTGTGAAAAATATAAATACACTAAATATGATTTGATATTCAGTGTAAAAAAATCAAGGTATATTCACACATAATCTTGTAAAAACAACACCAATGAATTGGATGTTTAACTCAACAAATGGAGAATGAGTTAAAATTACTCTTATCAAATTCATATCGATGACTTGAGAAATTATCAATGGAGTGATTATGTGTATCAAAAGTATATCCATAGAAAAGGGGAGTGTAAATTATGACATAAGCAAATGAATATTTATTCCACACATAATCTCGGAGTAAAATAATCAATGAAGTTTTCGTAAAGCCGAATAAATGGAAATTGAAATTTCGAATTCCCTTATCGATTAGGTAACATACGAAACATACAACCATGAAATAAGGATCATAAAATGATGATGTAAATACCCATAAATTAAATTATATTACACAATGAATACAATCATGGGAAGTACACATACACCACATGCAAAAATTAAGTGGTGAACAATGGAATTCTAACGAAATTAAGAGTGAGATAAGAAACCCCATACCTTGTACTTTTCCTTGGTTGGGGGTAGGTTAACCTCCTGTATAATGGTGAAATAATTGTTATTTAATTATACAAGAATCATATATATTAATATGATATCATATATTATCTTTTAACATTTCTTTGTTAATAATATCTTAGTATTATCGTCGTTTCGGGTGTTAACTTACTCGTTTTCTTTTATATGTTTTGTTACATAAGCCATGTTTGTCATGGATAGGTTGTATATTATTAATATAAATAATGATATCAAGTCCTTAAACATTATTTCTAAATCATAAAATGATAATTATACTTGAATGGATACAATGGAGAATGAATCTCATCGCGTTCGTGGAGACGGTAGTCCATACGTACGCACGAGCGACAATATCATTATTTTGATATTAAAATAATATATAATTGGATAGTATATCATATATAAAGAATAATTATCATGTTATATTTATTATTTACATGTGTTACACATCATTACTATACCCATCCAAATAATAATATATTGAATAACAATTACACCACGACGTGGAGACGGTAAGCCGTACGTACGCACGTATGGTGACATGTTATTCAAAGGATGGATAGAATACTGAATATGGTTGTACCATATTTATAATAGCATCACAGTATATATATGATACTGGATTTATTATCTTAAAATGGTGACAAAAAAGGAATAAGAAATTGAAGAAGAAAGGAACTTGGAAAAGGGTGGTGAAATCATTACCTCTTCTTCGGGTTCTTTCTTTTTATTTGATCAAAAGGGCTCTTAGTTTGTCTTTCTGACTAAAGGAAGGTCTCTAAGATGAATTGAGGTATGTTTAGAGAGTATTTGGTCAGAGGTTGGTCGAACCAAAAGTCTTTGAAGGTGTGAAAAAATGAGACGGATGAGTGCCCTTTTATAAGAGGGGTGAGGGCACCTTTGGAAAAGCTAAAAATATTAATTTATAATAAATTCATATTCGGTTTCTAATGGCTCCAAAGTTGATTATTCAAAGGTTAAGTTGGGTATAGGTCTAAAACAATTCAACCAAGAGAATTTAGACAGGTTTGGGTCACTATATTAACCTTATCGTTTAGTTTTAACTCTTAGTTAATTAGTTTGACATTTACCATGTCACTATGTATTTTTATATTATATAGTTAATAAACTTACTATATACTTCCAAGAGACCCCCAAGTGGTCCATTAATGATATACCTATCATGATATAAGTCTCTTGGCCGAACCTTAGATTTTTAGGAATTTAATATCAATTAATAATATAATATTTTCTTTAAAAACTCTTTTATGTCAATTTTGACACTATTAAATAGTTGATTTTTGTGAAACTCATAACAGAATTATTACATCGAAAGAAGTCAATTAAATCAATCCTAATATGTCATATTATCCTATGAAATTAGTTTAATTTATTAAAAGTCTCAAATTATGTTTATTTGGGTATTTATAATATCAATTATTTTAATTTTTCACTATTATGGTAATTACTGCATCATCATTGTGTCATAAATAAATTAAATTATTTAATGTCTAAAAATTATAAATAAAATATAATTATGTATGAAATCATTTTATCTTTCTAATGAATATTTATAGTCTAAAATCCAACATATATAAACTTATGTAAAAATTGTTTTTTTAAAAGATATATGCTTGTGTCATTTTTGTATTCATTTTAACTTAATTAAAATAAAGTGTCCCTATCACTTACAAGTGGCACCATGGGGTACCCAAATCGACCCAAAGATGTCTATGGTCGAACTTGTATCATAAAATAAGGTTAGGATACGTTTTAGGGTAATTTTTTATTATTATAATATTATTTTTTAACCCTTATTTACCGGATTTACCCTTTAACCATGGTAAATAAAATATTTACCAAAGTAATTATTCCAAAATTTCTAAAACTTAAAGTTACATATTTACACAATTTGAACATCCTGATTCCAAATATGGAATCCATTTTTCAAAATTCAAAACACAGAAGTGGCAGAAATTAATTTAAAATTAATTCCTGTTGTCAAAACAAAAAGCGTGTTTTTAAGATATAATAACTATCAAAAGATTGATACTTGTTTATGTTCGGTTTAATTGTAAAATTATGTCCAATGACCAAAATTGTATTAAATGGTAAAAATATATTCTAAATATACTTTAAAACCACTCAAATTCATAATTTATCAATAAAAATTATTTCGATTAAAAAAGTTGTTTTTAATTAAAATTTAGTAATTTTCACTATTCATCAAAATATAAGTGTTATCTGAAAAGTTCCAAAATTTCACCCTAGGATAAATTCGATATTCCGAATCCAAAAATGAAGTCCATTTTGAGAGATAGAATTTATAAAATTTCACAAAGTATGTATTACTATTCATAACCGCTAGTTTGATTGGTTGTGGTGTGTTAGAATCTCGAAGTTGCGTACAATGCGCGCCATTGCATTATTCGAAGGGAAACGTACCGTGGAAGCTTGGGGTGTTACATTCTCCCCTCCTTCAATAAATTGTGTCCTCGCAATTTTTAAAATTATGCTTGGGAATATAATGGAAAGTCCCACATCGGAAAAAGAGTCAATAAAACTATCACTTTAAAAGTAAGAAAGAGACGTATAAAGGTCAACCAAGATAACCCATACTCAGATTCCAAGTAGGGAAACATGGATATGGATGATAAACTAAGTGTCAAGTTCTGATGGAGAGGGATAGAAATCATGATCAGGAGAAAGTTAACAATAAGAAAACCACAAACTTTTGTTGGGACAAACGACCATTAGTCTCCAAGTAGGAAAGTAAACGGACAACATTTTTTTGTTTTAAGTTACATTACATAAGGATGAGGAATTCATTTATTATATTGACTAATAATATAATGATATATACTTACATTTTAAGTAGAGTTTCATTATTTAATAAATTTCCACCACTAACTTGTTTTTTTTTAAATAATGAGTATTCAAGAAGACTTGGTCACACTGGAAGAGCTAGAATAAACTTCTATAGAATCACATGATCCATACAGGATGAACTATATATTTACATTGTCTTTAGAGATTAACCAAATCCAAAATGGTTAGTAAAAGATCTAATGATCCCCCAAAAGGATATTCCTTGAGAGAAATAAACACTAATCTTAATTTCCAAAATTAAACCAACAATACACCAAAGTTAAATAAATACCATTCAATAATCAATTGTCCTTAAAATCCTTCAATATAATCAAAACTAATATTGAAAACCAAAACTTATTAAGAATGTAGTCTTCCATGTTAAATTGTATCTCCAAATGACATTAATTGCTCTTAAAGTCACATACTTAAAAGTAATTAACCTAATCATTTCCATAGATAACCCAAATCATTATAAATCCACAATAAAAACATAGATAAAAATCCACCATTACTCCTCAAATGAAATACCATACTATTCTATTTTCCTTGGGCATATAGTGTTCACACCAAAGCGAACAACTTCCAAAATAACATTTATCACTTAATCACCAAATCATTTTCCTATACTAAGGGTATTCATTTGATAATACATAAGATCCCTAATCAAATTATTATTGATCAATAAAATCATTTAACTAAAAATAATAGTCACACTAACTAGGGACTTCACGTAGTCCAGTGGTAGGCGATAAATCCCAATCTCAATTTGGTTGTGGGTTCGATTCCCACAGCTTTGTCCGATGCGACAGGTTGTCACACGGTCTACGTGTTGTCCTTTTTCAAAAACTATATTTTATAACATTTCCAAAATGAGATAAATCCCTCAAAATAACCATAACATAATTTATCCAAAAATGTTTTCTCATACCTTGCATTTTCATCCCAAATTATAATAATTTGTAATTGCCTCAAAACCAATGATCATATAAAACTAAATGGTTATTTATAACTATATCCACAAGAGAAAAGATAATTCTTCCATAAATATCATTCTCACATGGAAAACGCTAGGGTTACAAATACAAGAGAAAATTATGCCAAAGTAAACCCTTCAACAAGGATCACTAATAATTTTTAAACATTTATCCAACAATTTATTTCCACATAGCTTCTTCTCTGACCAAGAAAATATCCTATAGAATAGTACATTCACTCATGTAATGGACAGGTCCCCTACATTTATGGCAGATGACTGTAAATGGATTCTTGGGACCATTTTTATCTTCTTCCATAGTATTCTTCATTTTTCTTCGTCAATTCTTCACTTTATGTCCTTCCTTCCCACATATAAAGCATTTATTTGTCCCATTGAGACACTTTCCTCGGTGTCTCCTTCCACATTTCCTGCATAATGGAAATTGAGGATTTCTTTCTCCATGGTCTCCACTACTGGAGCTCTTATCATTCATCACCTTTCTCTTCTTTGTTGAGTCCGGTAATTGGTTAATATATATATTATTGATCATATTTTTGGAAATTTTATTTGGCATAAAGACGATATCATTTACACCTATCAACATTCTATTTTGTTGCTCATTGCCACCACTATTCCCACCTTGTACATCATTCTCAAAGTCACTATGACTTCCTTGGAATCCAGCCATTGACTAAAACCAGAAATAATTGTGTGAGTAATAGTAGTCATACAATCATTTAGAGATTAACATGTCACCATATTCTCAATTTGAAACACATTATGATTAACCAAGGTCATTTACTCTCATCTTATATATATAATACTTTAAGTCGTTTTGTAAAGAAAATGTAAATTATCCTAAGCATATACCCCAGGAGTGTCGTAACCAAAAGTGCAGCAAGGCCCATTGTCATGCACCAGTTCTCGTTCGATTCTAGCTCAAAGTAGTGTTTTCAGGTTTTACCCCTAGGTACATCTGTGCCAGAGCCACCTCTAGCTGCTCGTATCCAGACAGGGATGTATTGCTCGGAAAACTCACAAAATCTCTAAAATACCAAGATTCTAGGAAGTTCTTCTATACTAATCCTCAAAGTTCATCTTAGGTCTACGTTCTCTAATTAGATTTTATCTAAATCTAGCTTCCAAGGTTTGTACTAAACTTCCTCTGATACTAACTGTAATGTCCCGACCCCAGTTACCCTGAGTCGGTGCATTATTACATAACATTGGCATGATCACAAGAAAGATCAAGTCTCGAAAGGCCGATTAGTTTTAGTAGCCTTGGAAACACTAGATGCATTCATAAAGTTTTACATTACATCAAAAAAAACATCTTGTCTTCATATACCCTCATACTATCCCTGCAGGTCATTCATAAATTACTTCTTCATAATCCTAGGAAAAATAAAAAAAATGAAAGGGGTGAGCTCAGATGCTCAGTAAGGATAACATTACAGCAGAAGCTTTCATAGATAAGCATAAACACTTAAGGAAATTTATAACTAAAACAAAAGCCTTTTAAAATTGATCTTCACCATAAAATGGAAAAGATAAAATGAAATAGTTCCATTTACTTATTCACATGGATATTCTACTAGTCGAATGATCACATGTAATATCAATAACCACTTTCATAATGATGGAATGCATAATACCAGACTATCATAACCACATAGCCAAGGCCTCGTGCCAAGACTACAAATAAGATTTTGCCAAGGCCATGTGCCAAGGCACTAGTTTGTCTCATGAGACCTACCGATGCATCGAGGAGCTATAGAGGGCTCCACCCGTCACTTATTAAGTCCAATGCATTCCTCATATGAATAGGTTTAAACATAACATAAACATTCATATTAAAACTAGCATACGAAATGTCAATACTTTAACCACAAACCATGAATGGTATAAAAATAGCACATCCACAGTAAAACTTAACTCATTCAATACAATATGGAAGATTATATTGTATCACATTAACCTCAATCAAGAATAATGAAATAATCATCAAACTATTAAGAGAAATATCCCTCTTTTTGTGAAAACATTTAAAAGTCACACTATTTGTCAATAAGCCATTTAAAATAGATTTTTGAATCAAAGTGTCCCATACCACTTTGAAACTTTTAAAAGGAGTTTTAATTTTAAAACATTAATGTCCATATAAATAAATTCTTAAAACCATTTTTAAAACATGGACATTAATGCGCAAGATTTAGATGAATAAGTCTTCAAAACACTTAAAAATGTATTTTAGTTAGAGTTTCTAACCAAAAGAGAGACACTTGACTACAAATAATTGAGGTAATAAAAACATTATAATATCATGAGAATAAAGGGATTCATGATATACTATGTCAAAGTACATTATATACACCACAAAAAAGTTATTTGGTGTATAACAACAAAAAAGTCTCAATGGAATTTAAGTTGAGATGAAATCTCTCATAAAGGTCGTATCCTTAGGTTAAGGATAAATCAACGACATAGTTATGTGTGAAAAATATAAATACACTAAATATGATTGGATATTTAGTGTAAAACAATCAAAGGATATTCACACATAATCTTGTAAAAACAACACCAATGAATTAGATGTTTAACTCAACAAATAGAGAATGAATTAAAATTACTCTTATCAAATTCATATCGATGACTTGAGAAATTTTCAATGGAGTGATTATGTGTATCAAAAGTATATCCACAGAAAAGGGGAGTGGAAATTATGACATAAGCAAATGAATAGTTATTCCACACATAATCTCGGAGTAAAATAATCAATGAAGTTTGCGTAAAGCCGAATAAATGGAAATTGAAATTTTGAATTCCCTTATCGATTAGGTAACATACGAAACATACACCCATGAAAGAAGTATCATACAATGAGGATGTAAATACCCATAAATTAAATTATATTACATAATGAATACAATCATGGACAGTACACATACACCACATGCAATAATTAAGTGGTGAACAATAGAATTCTCACGAAATTAAGAGTGAGTTAAGAAACCCCTTACCTTGTACTTTTCCTTGTTTGGAGGTAGGTTAACCTCCTATATAATGGTGAAATAGTTGTTATTAAATTATACAAGAATAATATATATTAATATGATATCATATATGATCTTTTAACATTGCTTTGTTAATAATATCTTAGTATTATCGTCGTTTCGGGTGTTAACTTACTCGTTTTCTTTTATATGTTTTGTTACATAAGCCATGTTTGTCATGGATAGGTTGTAGCTTATTCATATCCATAATGATATCAAGTCCTTAAAAATTATTTTTAAATCATAAAATGATAATTATACTTGAATGGATACCATGGAGAATGAATCTCATCGCGTTCGTAGAGACGGTAGTCCGTACGTACGCACGAGCGACAATATCATTCTTTTGATATTAAAATAATATATAATTGGATGGTATATCATATATACAGAATCATTATCATGTTATATTTATTATTTACATGAGTTACACATCATTATTATACCCATCCAAATAAAAATATATTGAATAACAATTACACCACGACGTGGAGACGGTAAGCCGTACGTACGCACGTATAGTGACATGTTATTAAAAGGATGGATAGAATACTGAATATGGTTGTACCATATGTATAATAACATAACATTATATATATGATACTGGAGTTATTATTTTATAATGGTAACAACAAAGGAAGAAGAATTGGAAGAAGAAAGGAACTTGGAAAAGGGTGGTGAAATCATTACCTCTTCTTCGGTTTCTTCCTTTTGATTTGATCAAAAGGGCTCTTAGGTTGGCTTTATGACTAAAGAAAGGCCTCTAGGATAAATTTAGGGATGTTGAGAGAGTATTTGGGCATTGGTTGGCCGAACCAAAATGCTTTTAAGGTGTGAAGAAATGAGAAGGAGGAGTGCCCTTTTGTAAGAGGGGTGAGGGCACCTTTGGAAAATCTAAAAATATTAATTTATAATAAATTCATATTCAGTTTCTAATGGCTCCAAAGTTAATTATTAAATTTTTAAGGTGGGTATAGGTCTAAAACCATTCAACCAATAGAATTTAGATAGGTTTGGGTCACAATATTAACCTTATCTTTTAGTTTTAACTCTTAGTTAATTAGTTTGACATTTACCATGTCACTTTGTATTTTTATATTATATAGTTTATAAACTTACTATATATATCCAAGAGACCCCCAAGTGGTCCATTAATGATATACCTATCATGATATAAGTCTCTTGGCCGAACCTTAGATTTTAAGGAATTTAATATCAATTAATAATATAATATTTTCTTTAAAAACTCTTTTTTGTCAATTTTGACACTATTCAACAGTTGATTTTTGTGAAACTCATAACAGAATAATTACTTCAAAAAAAGTCAATTAAATCAATCCTAATATGTCATATTATCCTATAAAATTAGTTTAATTCATTAAAAGTCTCAAATTATGTTTATTTGGGTATTTATAATATCAATTATTTTAATTTTTCACTATTATGGTAATTGCTGCATCATCATTGTGTCATAAATATATTAAATTATTTAATGTCTAAAAATTATAAATAAATTATCATTATGTAGTAAATATTTTTATCTTTCTAATGAATATTTATATTCTAAAATCTAACATATATAACCCTATGTAAAAAATGTTTTGTTAAAAGATATATGCTTGGGTCATTTTTGTATTCATTTTAACTTAATTAAAATAAAGTGTCCCTATCACTTACAAGTGGCACCATGGGGTCCCAAAATCGACCCAAAGATGCCTATGGTCGAACTTGTATCAGAAAAGAAGGTTAGGGAACGTTTTAGGGTAATTTTTTATTATTATAATATTGTTTTTTAACCCTTATTTACCGGATTTACCATTTAACCATGGTAAATAAAATATTTACCGAAGTAATTATTCCAAAATGTCTAAAAATAAAAGTTACCTATTTACACAATTTGAACATCCTGATTCCAAATCTGGAATCCATTTTTTCAAATTCAAAACACAGAAGTGGCAGAAATTAATTTAAAATTAATTCCTGCTGTCAAAACAAAAAGCGTGTTTTTAAGATATAATAACTATCAAAAGATTGATACTTGTTTATATTCGGTTTAATTGTGAAATTCTGTCCAATGACCAACATTGTATTAAATGGTAAAAATATATTCTAAATATACTTTAAAACCACTCAAATTCATAATTTATCAATATAAATTATTTCGATTAAAAACGTTGTTTTTAATTAAAATTTAGTAATTTTCACTATTCATCAAAATATAAGTGTTATCTGAAAAGTTCCAAAATTTCACCCTAGGATAAATTCGATATTCTGAATCCAAAAATGAAGTCTATTTTGAGAGATAGAATTTATAAAATTTCAAAAAGTAGGTATTACTATTCATAATGGCTAGTTTGATTGGTTGTGGTGTGTTAGAATCTCGAAGTTGCGTACAATGCACGCCACTGCATTATTCGAAGGGAAACGTACCGTGGAAGCTTGGGGTGTTAAAATTCAGGTCATTATAATAAACAAAGAACACACTCAAGCATAAGGTAATGGGTTCTCATCTCACTTTCATTTCTGTGAGATTTCCATTATTCACCACTTATTTCTTGTATGTGGTGTATGTGTACATACATTTTTCATATAATATAATTATTTTATTTATATTTATGGTATTCAATGATTCATTTTATGGTTATTATGTTTTGGTCATATGATTCAATTGATTACTAAATGGTAAGGGAATTTGTCTCAATTTCAATTTCATTGAAAACTTATTAGTATTGTGCAACTAATATTCCTTATGTGGTGTATCTACTTCCCATTTGCTATCATTTTTCATTTTAAATTGTAAATATATTATATATCCATATTCTAGTTTCATGTATATGAGTATTTTCTTAAGTCGTATGCCCTTTTACATGCAGTGTTTATTTGGAATGTTGATTTAACTATGGAAATGTTGATGAATCTGTATCCTATACTCTATACAGATATTGAGAAGGAATATTGTACTTGTATTAAATCTATGTATAAATAACTATTTGGACTTATAGTGGTGGTTGGCTCCCGCTATATCCCCTTGATGCATCTACATGTCTTATGAGATAAATCAGTTGGCAACCCTTCAAGTTTGTTTCCAATAATCAGACAGGTTTCTACCCATAAACTTAAATCGTTTTGACGGTATTATGGTATCATGTGACCAATAAATGATGTAAAATTAATAATAATATATCTTTATTCATTTTAAGTTATTACTATCCATGAGGTGTTCACTATGACAAAATCTATGGATGCAGTTTCATACTCAATTTGTTAATGGAATGTGTTTTCCATTTATTCACCATACCATATTGATTATGTCAAATTGTTTATGATTCACTTACTATTGATTCATGATTATGATATCAGTAACCCTTACTGATCATTTGATCTCACCACTTTCATTTTTTTACCTTCAACGGTTTATGAAGAGGAGACTATTTATTGAGTTCCCGTGGTTGCAGTTTATTAGTTTTTTTGTATTGTATATTGATAACTTTTCCAATGTAATTTGAGTTATATCTATGTATATAGTTTCTTCAAGACTAATAAACTGATAATTCCTTAGGTATTCCATTCCTTCTAACCAAGATAATGTAACAAGTAATGCACCAGATCTGTTCTAGAGGGGTCGGGGTGTTACAGAAAATTGATTGGTACATAATATTAATATATTCCTTAATGAAGGTAAATTGATATGAAACTATTTAAGGTGTAAGAAATGTATCATCAAAAACCACGTGAAAGAGGGGCATCCTTAATGTAAAGTTCAAACTCCATGAATTTTATTAATAAATGATATTAAAAATTATATTAGTAGTGTATAAACCATTTAAATTAAACTATGTTCCAAAAATAACTTGTTCCGCAATGAAATATATTTTAAGAAAACACCATTATCATGAGTAAATACATTTCATTTATGTCCTTTATATGTTCAATAATAATCTTATATCTACCAATTATTTTTAAATTTTCATTTTCCAGGATTAATGTTATAAACATAAACCATATAAATTTTTTTATTTACGTTTTTAATTACGTAATCGATTATATCTACATCGGGTGTTTTAGGATGTTCGGTTCATTAGTTCAAAATGGCATTAGTGTATTGACTGTAAATAAATGGGTAGTTGTTCCATAATTAGTTTAATAAAAAAATTTAGATAATTATTAATTTTATTCATCAATAGTAATTTTAATAACAACGATAAAATATGGTTAAGACAATTTTCAATGGATAGTATGGTATGAAAGTGTAAGATTAAGACAATTCCTATATTTTTTATTATTTTATAAATATTTTCTAACAAAATTTAATGTATCAGAATTAATATCCATGATAGAGATGTTTGTAGAAAAAAATCATCAGTTTGTGCAGTGGTAGTTCACCACACAAACAAACGAAAGTTCCAATTCCCATCTAATAGAAGAGGAGATGGATATGGGTTATTACATTAACATAATAAATTTTAATTTTTAATAAAAAATTATTTTATCATATATTCATGTTTTAGTTGTAATTTAATCATATAGATGAAGAAGAAAAAACCCTCGGTTCAGAATGACTCTTCCTCTTCGGACCACCTTTTTAGGATTATAACTAAAGCATCAGTGAATACGATTTATGATTAAACAATGTCTTCAAAGATGTTATGATTGAATTATATAAGTGATTTGGGTAGCTATTTTATGAATCACATGTATTATTATGTGTGTAAAGGAGATTATAGGGTGTTACGTTTTATAATTGTGTGGGAGTGGCCTTTTTTGTAAATACACAAAAATATTCAATAATGGGAAGTCACTCAAAATCGTAGTACCAAAAACAATTGATATATAATAGAGTGTGTGGATGATATGGTCAACCCAAAAATCAATATTCAAAGATAATAATGTTTTACATAGGTAATTCTATTTATGTCTATGGTTACATAGGTTTACCATTTGAATTTTTCAGGAAGATAAATAGTTTTTTACTATTTTTATTATTCATTATGAACAAATATTATTGTGACCTTATCACATGACATCGATTATTATTATTCCAAATATGGAATAATTTGATTTTAAATTTATGTTAATTAAATATAGTAATTCATTTTAAAATTAAATGTGTAAAATCTATCTAAAATGGTTTTATAGAACTGAATTTTTCAAGAAATAGATGTTATAATATTAGATATGTGACTATAAATTATAATTATATGAATTTAAATTAATATAAATTTATTTATTTAATATGAATTAAATTTATGTCATTCAGAATCATGGTTTTTTTAATTATGTAAAATGGATAACATTATTCACTTAAAAATAGTCTGTGGAAAATTATTTTTATGCATAAAAATAAACTAATAAAGGAGTCATAAAAATTACTCTTTAAATAGAAATAAATTTTATTAAATATAACTAATGAATAAATTTTAAATTTAAAAATTATTTAAATATTAATGGTACATTTAAAATGTAACAACCCAAAATTCAAAAATAAGAACACTACGTTTGATAGCGTATTTGACATGCAACATAAAGCCTATAAGAAAATATAACATCACAAGATGTTATGATATATTTATTTTAAATAAATAAAATCACTTAAATATATTCAATTAAACATAATAATGATTTTATATTTCATTATAGAAAAAAATCTATTTAGCTTTCATTTCACGCAACACTATCTTTTTATTATGATACACGCAACACTAAGTTTAAATGAAATGTGAATTCTTTTTAAATTATTTTTATTTAATAAAATACATAGCCTATGGAATGGAATTTATTAATATTAATAACTATACTATGAAAATTATCATTATATATTTACTATAAATAAAATAATAATCAATTAAAAAAGAAATGTTTTCTAAAAAACTGTATTTTTCTAAAAGACGGTTCAATCATGATTTGTGAAAATAATTTAAAATTATTATATAGAACTTTACTAAAGAATTATTTGAAAATAATTAACTACATTTTTTATATCAGAATACCAAAATTTTCATATTTTATATTCTATGGATTTGTTGGAGAAGTTTCATTTTTTGGTGAGTAGTGGAAAATACTGAATTATACATCAAAACTGCCTTGTCTTTTATATTATTTATAATTATAAGTAATATTTTTTTATGTTATAAAGTACAATTACGTAAATGTTTTCTAATTGATCAGATATGTTTCATTGGAATCATTTTAATGTCGAAATTATATATAAAATCTTTGTAATCATTTGTTACAACTGGGTCCCTATGGCAGTACAAACACCCCGCCTTAACATTGGGTCCTAGCCTGCCAGGTAGCACCAGTTACCCTGAAAATACATGATCTCCACCCTGGGGCCCACCCACGTGCTCGAATGGGTCATATGACTAATGAATGTCCCCACAGGCTAACACATGCCCTTTCCAGTGTGTCTTGTCTGTAAGAACCCGGTTCTTCTTCTTGAGGTACGGGCTTCTTCTTTCCCTTTTTGCTTAAGTGGTTTTGAGAAAATAAGGAAAATGGGAAAAATCCCAAATTTTGGAGATACACGCTGTGTACTTTTCCACACACCTGGTACTTTGTCCGTGTGGGATAAGTACATAGGACGTGTAGCCTGTTGGCGATGAAAGGTGTAAAAACCAACTACCCGCCGTGTAGTGGGTATTTACACACCGTGTAGTCAGTTGGTAGGTGAATAGTAAAGGTAGTGGGAGTAGCCGCCAGCTGAGCGACAGTACACGTCATGTATTCAGAAATACACGTCGTGTACTCATGTCGACGGATGAATAGTTTGGCGGTGGAAAAAGTAGATGTCGGAGGAATAGTTAAATTAGAAAATTACATGTCGTGTACTTGAGATTACATGCTGTGTAGTTTTTTTTACTTAAAACGGGCAGTAGCCTCCTCATATGGTAGAGGAGGCTTTAGACGCATTTTGGATCTGAGAGAGAAGGCCTACCCTTCGAGGAGCTCCCGATCGCACACCGGGAATCCGTTTCCACTTCCGTCAATCATGTTGGGACCATACGGGTAAGATCTCCCTTCACCTAGCGTTGTTATTACCAATTCTTCCTCTAAGGGAAGTTATTTATGTTTCAATGTGTTGTTGTTTTTTCCAGATCTATGTCGTTCTTGGGCATTTATGGAAGTGTCATTCGCGTATACCGATTAGAGACGATCAAGGTAGGTGGTCTAGTGTTTATTTCCAACTGTTGTGGTGAATTTGTGTACCATTGTGATACGCGCCCATGAATGGGGTGTCGTATGGCTGAGGCCTTGCATAATTAAATACCTATAATTGCATAGGTAGTTTAATGAATATGTATAACTATTTTTTGGGATCACTACTTGGATCCAGGACCACCCCGGGGGTGCATTCCTCTGTTTAGTCGTTTGGACAGGATACCTGAGGGTATTCCATGATTATAATGTGTATTAAATTGCCTTGAGAGGAATTGTATATAAATTGCTTTTTTATGCTTTGGGCTCAGCCCGGTTACTTGCGCCTGAGGGAAATATTCATATTAGCCTAAGGGCATTGTTTGTTTAGCCTTATGGAAAGGTACCGTTTAGCCTGAGGGAAATGTTCTATTTCGCCTGAGGTCACACTTCTTATGCCTCAGGGTAGTGACTTCTGTGCCTGAGGACAATATCTCGTATGCTTGAGGGAAATATTCGATAGCCTGGGGGTGTGGTTTTATTATATTAGCCTAAGGTCAAGGTTCTGATTGGCCCGAGGGCTTGGTTCTGATGAGCACAGAATGTTATTAAATTTAATGGTTAAATGAATATTAAAATATCAATATGACTGGTAAAGTTAGTTACTTTTGAGTACTTCTTAGTTTATTCCATTTACTACTGCACATTGTTGTTGCACATTTTCACTAATAGTTGGGCATGGGCCTCTGGTGGGTGTCTACTGGGATTTATTTCTCACAACCTATTTGGGTCATGTCTTTGGCCCAAACAGATTATATTTCTGTAGGTGTGGATAAGGTAAAGGGTCCCTATACAGGTACATGATTTTAGAAGAGGAGTATGAGAGCATGGGACCGAGCTTTGGATTGCGATGTTGCAGTGTTATGTTTACTCTGCTTAGTTTTGTTTGGTTGTACTTTGTACTTTGAGTTGTATTTTATTGAACTTCAGTGTATCCTATTCTGGCTGTTTTCATAGAAATAGTGACATGCTGCATTTTTATATATATGACTACTGGTTCTCTTTTACTTCAGTTGTCCATTTCAGTTGAATATTGTTTACTGCTTCTGCTGTTGTATGTTTATATATATATTATTCTTCTGTGCTACAATTTGACAAATGAGGGTATAGTTTCCCCACTATCAGCCCTTGGCCCTCGCTATTAGTTGGCAGCCTCTAGAGTTTAGAGAAATGCGGTTGAGGTCACGTGACCAACCGGGTTTGGGGCACCCGTTGAGTGGCAACCGGATCCGGGATGTTACAAAGTGGTATCAGAGGGGTTCTTTTCTTTGGCTTACTATTTGGAGCCTTAGTTAAGGATAGGATGAAAATGGTATTTGGTAATAAGTTGTGTCCGGGATTAGCTAACCCGTGTACATGGAAAGGCTTGTCTACCTCAGTTATTGCAATTTTTCTGATTTTTCAATTTTACAGTTGATTTGATTTTCACCATTGGGTGATGCACTTGTGGTGTGCTATTTATATTTTTATACTGGGTTATATTTCATTGCAACCTGATGAGATGATGGTATGCCATCTCATGCATCATTAGGGCACATGCTATAAATTACATGTCATGCATTCTTCCATGCCATGTAGGTGCATTATAATTTTCATGTTGTTGTGATAGTTCTTATGCTAGAAAAGCATGTTGTTGTGATAGATGCTTTAATAAATACCTGCTATTTGATAGGGTATTTTTGTGTGAGGCTGATAAAATGAATGCCAAACTTTGGTTCTTGAGGAGTATGGGCCCTCAATGACCAGAATTTGGTGGATCATTAACGCGTTTATTTGTTATAACATGTATAAGATGCCAAGATTTGATTATTAGGGAGTATGGGCCCTCATGGATCAGAATTTGGCACTTAGGTGTTGGTTTCAGTGTTCTTATGGGATCCGGAGAAGTTTCTATGGCTTGCTATCCAGAAAAACCCAGAATACATGCCATGTAGTATTGACTACATGCCATGTATTCTTCTGTTCGGGAAGAAAAGAAAAAGGTTTTAGTACACTCCGTGTACCCTAATTACATGTCGTGTAGTAGCTAACTGTGTCATGAGGCCATGTGGGCAGAGACACGGGAGGGGGAAGTTCTAGAGGGAACACGCTGCGTAGTTATTTCACACGTCGTGTTGCGTGGACCTTGTGTCCGCCTGTGTAACTAACAACATGGACAGAGGAAATCCTTTCTTGTACACGTCATGTCAATGATGTACACACCATGTAGTTTAACCTGGGGACCTAGTCGTGTAGCGAAAAAACACGGGTTGGTGTTATCTCTTCTTGAACACGCCGTGTACCTGTGGGACACGTCGTGTATTCTTGACCGGGTTAGACCATGTGGACCTAGCCATATGGCTGGGAAGACGGAGTTGTGTACACGCCGTGTGTGTGTGTGTGTAACATGCCGTGTAGTATCAGCTGAGTGGCCAGTAGTGTAACTAAAAACACGTGCAGTTTGGAAATTAAGCCGTATACACCATGTCTATTTGGGATACGCTGTGTAGTTTTGTTTACAGGGGAGCCGTGTGGCTAAGCTGTGTGGAAGGACTCGGGCAGGGAAGGAGGATTCAAGTACACGCTGTGTGTGTGGACAACACGTCATTTGTTTGGGGTGTTACATGGCCAGTTTTAGATGGAGTACATGACCATGTGGATGGCTTGTGAGAACATGCAGTGTAGTATTTATACACGCCATGTAGTCAAGTTTTATAAATCTTGAATGTTTTCTTTCTCATGTTCCCTTATTGGTCTCCTAGTTTGCAGCCCTTGATAAATATTGATCTAAGGCATGTGTTTGACCTTATAGAGTCATGCGGCCGAGATGACCTCAAGTTGTTCTCCAGGAGAGCGGAAACGATTATACTCCAGAAATGGTAGGCCATGGGCTACCAATGGAACCTCCAGCAGAGCCAGATGCGACGCCAGCCGTTATACCGGACACGGGCACGGAGGCGCAGTTCTGTGAAGGCTTCATCCAGTTTATGCAGACCTTCCAGGGAGCACCGCAGGCCACCACATCTATGGCGGAGCAAACTCGTATCTTATAGCAGCAGCATCTGCCTACGTTTTCAGGGGATGGCGGAGCACAGGCTGCAGAGTCATGGCTGGATTCTGTGCAGACTATTTTCTAGCATCTTAAGATGCCTCCAGGGTGGAGGGTCAAGCTTGCGACTTATATGATGCGTTATTCCTCCAATAGGTGGTGGGATGTTAACACCTAGTCAGAGCATCACAGAGACATAGTGTGTGATGATTTTCAGGCAGTCTTCTACAACTTCTTTTTTCCTGAGATATTACAGGTAGATCGAGCTCAAGAGTTCATGAATCTGTAGCAGGGTGCTATGTCAGTGATGGACTATTCTTCCCACTTCACCGAGCT
Source organism: Viscum album (assembly GCA_963277665.1). NCBI lineage: Eukaryota > Viridiplantae > Streptophyta > Magnoliopsida > Santalales > Viscaceae > Viscum > Viscum album. The sequence continues at coordinate 1,074,297,239 of OY728145.1, read as the reverse complement.
TCAGTGTTTTTTACCTGTTCTGGTGGGAGATGAGACGCTGAGGGATCGACGCTTTGAGGATGGTCTTCGGTATGACATTCGAGTGCTGGTGAACGTTTTCAGGTTGCCTATGATACATGCTATTGTGAACCAGACACTGATTACTAAGAGGAACCTGCGGGAAGCTAGTGGTGCAGGCTAGGGCGGTTCAACATACGTTTTTGGTACTATTTCTACTGGGAAGAGGAAGAGACAGATGAGTTTCTCTCATAGTGGAAGTACTAGCCATGCGATTACTTCAGGTGGCCCGATCATATGCTACCAGTGTGGTAGAGAGGGGCACAAGAGACCTCAGTGTACCCGTGACCCTATGGAGTGTCGAGCTTGCAGCAAGATGGGTCATCTACAGTGCTTTTACAGGGCGTTTCCACCAGTGGCTAGTGAGAGGTGTTCTGTGCAGACTTCGTGTGTGGGAGCAGGACCAGCAGCTTCTTACCAGTCAGGGAATTGGGATACATCAGGATGCACAGGAAGAGGTGGTGGTCGTAGTCGTGGTATCCAGACACTAGGATCTCAGAGGCAGCAGGGCGAGACAACTCAGGGTAGCCAGGCTGTGTCGCAGGGCCATGGCACTGGGCAGGCATATGCAATGCAACAGACCCATTAGGAGCTGGATCCCGGAACTTCTACTATCATAGGTACTATTTTAGTAACTTCTGTTTTATCTTCAGTACTTTTCGATATGGGTGCTACACATAGCCTTATATTTGTGCCCGTTGTGGAGATCCTCGGGCTCTGTGTTTCTTCTTCTTCTTCTTCTGATTTTATGACTCTAGACACTCTGTTGGGAAATAGAATGGTTGGTGTGCATCAATGCAGGGAGTTCCCCCTAGAGGTTGGTGGGTGTCACTTTATTTGGGACCTCTATGTCTTAGAGATGACAAATTATGATGTCATTCTCAGGATGGACTGGTTGGTACCCTTTCGAGCCTTTGTATATTGCTATCATCGCAGGGTGAGTTTCACGTCACCAGAGGGCGGATAGTTTCTATAAAAAGGTGAATGGGATGTCCAGGCAAGACGATATGGACCTGAGCATCATGGGTGAGGTGGAGTGACAGCCCATATTGCGAGTTTATATCTGGATGACCAGGGTACTTTTCAAAAGGATTTCTCTCTAGTGGTTGATTGTTTCAGGGATGTCTTCCCAGACAACTTTTCATGTCTATCTCTAGAGTGAGAGGTGGATTTCTCTATTGATCTTGTGCCAGGAGCAGCACCGGTGTCCATTCCTCCTTATAAGATGGCTACACCAGAGTTGCAGGAGCTGAAGAGACAGTTATAGGAGTTACAGGAAAAGGGTTTCATCTGACCCAGTACTTCTCCTTGGAATTCTCTTGTCCTTTTTGCAAAGAAGGCGGACAGTACCCTCAGACTTTTTGTGGATTATCGGAAGCTAAACCAGTTGACGGTTAAGAACCGATATCCCTTGCTGAGGATTGATTATCTTTTTGATCGACTTCGAGGAGAACGGGTGTTCTCGAAGATTGACATGAGATCCGAATATCATCAGTTATGCGTTATACCATTGGATATACCGCTTATAGCTTTTCGGAGCAGATATGGTCTATACAAGTACTTGTTTATGCCATTCGGACTCATGAACATGCCAGCAGTTTTCATGGCTCTGATGAATCGTGTGTTCCACCCTTATCTGGACTCTTTTCTGGTAGTCTTCATGGATGAAATCTTGGTGTACTCTCATACTCAACATGGACATGCCACCCATCTTGATATCGTACTGAGTACACTGAGAGAGCATCAGCTATATGATAATCTCTCAAACTTCCACTTTTAGATGGACCAGATACACTTCCTAGGTCATATCCTTTCAGAGGAAGGAGTTGCAGTAGACCCAGAGAAGGTGAGAGCAGTAGTGTCCTGGGAGCAGCCTAAGAACTTGTTTGAGATATGGAGTTTCTTGGGGCTGGTTGGGTACTACAGGTGATTTATACAGGACTTTTCCCACTTAGAAGCGTCGTTTATGGGTTTGACTAAGAAGGGTGTGAAGTTTGTTTGGTTAGAAGCTTGTGAGATAGCCTTCCAAGAGCTAAAGGGAAGGTTGACATCAGCACCAGTCCTGATACTTTCAGAGAAAGGGAAGAGCTATACAATTTACTATGATGCATCAGGTATTGGGCTGGGAGCTATATTGATGCAGGGTTATCGAGTAGTTGTGTATGGGTCTTGGCAGTTGAGGCCACATGATATGAATTACCCGACGCATGATCTCGAGTTGGTTGTGATGTTCATGTGTTATATTGTTGGTGAAATTATTTCTTGAGAGAATGTTTTGTGGTTTTCACTGACCACAAAAGTCTCAAATATATCGTTACCCAGCGTGACTTGAACCTGAGACAGCGAAGGTGGGTCGAATACCTTCAATCCTATGACTTTGAGCTTACCTATACACCTGGTAAAAGTAATGCAGTAGCTAATGCACTGAGAAGGAAGACTCAGATACAGGTAGTCTAGGAGGCCAGTGGTGAGTGGAAGCTTATGGATTTTTTCTCTAAGATGCATTTGGATGTGCACGGTAGTCAGGGGAAGACCTATCTTTCTTCCTTAGCTGTGACTTCTATCCACCTGGATAGAGTGAGGATGAGACAGCTATCTGATTCAGAAGGCCTAGTTCTACGAGAGTCGGTGGCAAGCGAGAACCCTCCTCCTAGACGGACGATAGGAGATGATGATGTACAGTGTATCCATGGACGAGTGTGGGTTCCAGGGGACATACGTGAGGAGCTGATGCGGGAGTTTCATGCTTCATCATGGCCAGTGCATCCCGGAATTACCAAAATGTACCGTGACTTGAGATGTCAGTAATGGTGGCTGGGTATGAAGAGAGAGTTAGCTGTTTTTGTTACAAGATGTTCCACTTTTCAGCAGGTGATGTCATAGCATCAGAGGCTAGCTAGGTTGTTACCGCAGTTACCCATTCTGAAGTGGAAATGGGATGATGTCACGATGGACTTTGTGACTGGGTTGCCGAGGTCACCTCGAGGCAATGATTCCATCTGGGTTGTTGTGGACAGACTCACAATGGTAGCTCACTTTTTTCAGATCAAGGAGACCTTAGATGTTGATGAGATCGGGAAGTTTTATATCTGAGAGGTAGTGCGTCTTCATGGGGTCCCTTGTTCTATCGTTTCAGATAGGGACGCCCGATTTATGTCTCATTTCTGGTAGAGTTTTCATAGGGCACTGGGTACACAGGTGCTTCTGAGCACAGCTTACCAAACTCAGACTGATGGCTAGTCAGAGCGAATGATACAGGTGCTTGAGGACATGTTTTGTGCATGTGTCCTAGACTTTGGGGGATCTTGGGAGAAGCATATACCCCTGGTTGAGTTTGCCTATAATAATAGTTTTCAGGAAACTATTCAGATGGCACCTTACGAGGCTTTATATGGTAGGCCATGCCGATTATCCTTATGCTAGATGGAGGCAGGTGAGGCAGATTTACTGGGACCACGTCTCGTGCGGGAGACTTTTGAGTAGGTCCATTTTATTCAGAAACAAATGGATACTACACAGTCTCATCAGAAATCTTATGTTGATCACTGCATATGACCCTTGGAGTTCGTGGCCGAGGATGAGGTGTTTTTGCGTGTTTCACCGAGGTTGGTACAAAGATGGATCAGGAGACAGGGTAAGCTTTCACTGAGGTATGTGGGGCCATTTGAGATTCTGGAGATATTCGGGTTGGTTGCCTATCGGATGTAGTAACCACAGAGGTACCGGGCCATGCACGACATCTTCCATATATCTCAGTTGCCCCGTTATCATTTAGACCCATCTCACGTCTTTCATCCTGAGGAGTTTGAGCTTCAGATAGATGTGTCCTTTGAGGAGCATCTGATTCGTATCGTTGATAGGAGCACGAAAGTTCTCCAAGGTCAGTCAGTTCCTCTCGTACGGGTGATATGGAAACATGGCCGAGTACAGGATCAAACCTAGGAGCGGGAGACCGACGTATGTGCTCAGTGGCTAGAGTTGTTCTGAGCTTTATCTTCACCACCCTTTTAAGGGCAATTCGGGGACAAATTTCTTTAAGGGGGGAATTTTGTAAGAACCCGGTTCTTCTTCTTGAGGTACAGGTTTCTTCTTTCCCTTTTTGCTTAAGTGGTTTTGAGAAAATCAGGAAAATGTGGAAAATCCCAAATTTTGGAGGTACACGTCGTGTACTTTTCCACATGTCGTGTACTTTGGTCGTGTGGGATAAGTACACAGGACGTGTAGCCTTGTTGGCGATGAAAGGTATAAAAACCAACTACATGTCGTGTAGTGGGTATTTACACACCGTGTAGTCAGTCGGCAAGTGAATAGTAAAGGTAGTAGGAGTATCCGCCAGCTAAGCGACAATACACGTCGTGTATTCGGATATACACATTGTGTACTCATGTCAATGGATGAACATTTCGGTGGTGGAATAAGTAGCCGCCAGAGGAACAGATAAATGAGAAAATTACACATCTTGTACTTGAGAGTACATGCCGTGTAGTTTTTTTCGCTTAAAATGTGCAGTAGCCTCCTCATTTGGTAGAGGAGGATTTAGACGCTTTTTGGATCCGGGAGAGAAGGTCGACCCTTCGAGGAGCACCCGATTGCACGTCGGGAATCCGTTTCCACTTTCGTCGATCATGTTGGGACCGTATAGGTAAGCTCTCCCTTATCCTGGCGCTGTTCATACCAATTCTTCCTCTAATGGAAGTTATTTAGGTTTGAAAGTGTTATTTTTTTTCCAGATCTACGTCATTCTTGGGAATTTCTAGAATTGTCATTCACGTATACCGATTAGAGACGATCTAGGTAGGTGGTCTAGTGTTTATTTCCAACTGCTGTGGTGAATTTTTGTACCGTTGTGATACGCACCCATGAATGGGGGGTCGTATGGCTGAGTCCATGCATAATTAAATACCTATATTTGCATAGGTAGTTTAATGAACATCTATAACTGTTGTTTGGGATCACTGCTTGGATCCAGGACCACCCCGGGGGTGCGTTCCTCTGTTTAGCCGTTTAGCCAAAATACCCAAGGGTATTCCATGATTGTAATGTGTATTAAATTGCCTTGAGAGGAATTGTATATAAATTGCTTTTTTATGCTTTGGGTTCAGCCCGGTTGCTTGTGCCTGAGGGAAATATTCATATTAGCTTGAGGGCATTGTTTGTTTAGCCTGAGGGCATGGTACTGTTTAACCTGAGGGAAATGTTCTATTTCGCATGAAGGCACACTTCTTATGCCTGAGGGTAGTGACTTCTGTGCCTGAGGGAAATATCTCGTACGCCTGAGGGAAATATTTGATAGCCTGAGGGCATGGTTTTATTATATTGGCCTGAGGGAAAGGTTCTGATTGGCCTGAGGGATTGGTTCTGATGAGCACAGAATGTTATTAAATTGAATGGTTAAAAGAATATTAAAATGGAAATATGACCAGTAAAGTTTGTTACTTTTGAGTACTACTTAGTTTATTGAATTTACTAATGTACACTATTATTGCACATTTTCACTAACAGTTGGGCACAGGCCTTTGGTGGGTGCCTACTAGGATTTATTTCTCACATCCTATTTGGGTCATGTCTTCGGCCCAAATAGATTATATTTCTTCAGGTGTGGATAAGGGAAAGGGTCCCTATACAGGTACATGATTGTATTAGAGGAGTAAGAGATTATGGGACCGAGCTTTGGATTGTGATGCTGTAGTGTTATGTTTACTCTGCTTAGTTTTGTTTGGTTGTACTTTGTACTTTGAGTTGTATTGTATTGTACTGCAGTGTATCCTGTTCTGGCTGTTTTCATATAATTAGTGACATGCTGCATTTTTATATATATGACTATTGGTTCTCTTTTACTCCAGTTGTCCATTTCAGTTGAATATTGTTTACTTCTTCCGCTATTGTATGTTTATATATATATGATTTCGCTACGCTGCACTTTGATAAATGAGGGCATAGTTTCCCCACTATCAGTTTTTGGCCCTCACTGCTAGTCAGCAGCCTTTGGAATTTGGGGAAATACGCTTGAGGTCATGTGAACAACCAGGTTTGGGGAACCCGTTGAGTGGCAACCGGATCTGGGATGTTACATTGTCCTCACTCACACATGCTGTGGAAAAATTCCCCAAAGGTCATCCATCCTGATCACTAATCCAGGCCAAGCACGCTTAACTGTGAAGTTATAATCATATAGGCTTTTGAAAAGGAAGGTGCACCTTGTAACACCTCAGAATGATACACACACCCTGGGAAACTTCCCCGATGGTCACCCATCCAGATCACTACTTCAGGACACGCATGCTTAACTATAGAGTTCTAATCAGATAGGATCCTGAAAATGAAGGTTCACCTTGTTGACATGAGTCACGTCATTTAGCCATTTAACCCTTTTATCATTCTGGGGTGTTACAATCACCCCCCCCCCTTTAGAGCACAACATACTCATTGTAGGTCATACATCTCAACCCAAGCAGTGCGCTGCACTTAAGGTAGTGTACCACCTTTAATACCAAATTTAACAACTGGGTCCCTGTGATAGTACATACACCCCACCTTAACATGGTCGTCGGGTTGTAGCCATCCAGGAACCACCAGTTACACCATAGATACGTGGTCCCCACCCTGGGGCCCATCCACGGGCCCGAATGGGTCATATGACTAATGATTGTCCCCACAGGACAACACATGTCATTTCTAGTGTGCTTTGTCCTCACTCTCACACACCCTGGGAAACTTCCGAGAAGGTCACCCATCCTGATCACTACTCCAAACCAAGAACACTTAAATTTGGAGTTCTAATTAGATAGACTATTGAAAAGAAAGGTTCACCTTGTTGACATGAGTCATATCATTTAGCCATTTAACCCTTTATCATTCTGGGGTGTTACATCATTATAACATTATAACATTAGAACATGCTTGCTCATCACTTCTATCGGAGTACTTTTAATTTAAAATTTTCACATTATTTTATTTTAATTTTAAAAAATGGATTTCATATTTTGAATCAGAATAATTATTAAATTATTTTATGGAAAATTAATTTTTTGAACAAAATGAATCATGAATGATGTAAAAAATAATTATCATTATTAAGAAAAAATTGTTTTACCGGGGGTGAAACTAAACATATAATGGTTTAAATGACATGAAAACTTCGATAAATATTATTTTACATTCATATTTCTACCATAAATCCTCTATAGTTGGGTAATGTTCAATTTTTTTACCCATTTCAATGATGTAAAATGTGGCGGTACTCAATTTTTCTAAAACATACCATGTTTTTCCTCTCCCTCACTTATAAAATTCCACCACCCTCCTCTCTACATCAAACATTAACACATATTTTTTTTAGTTAATACCTACCAAAATCCCTTCTAAACACCACTCTAATCATCCTAGAAGCCATATTTTGGACATAAATCCAACCTTGTAATTAATTAGTGTAATCATAAGGATGATACCTAGAGAAGATTTAATTTTTTGAAGGAGCATCTTCATATTATTTGTTTATCCACCTCCATAAATTATAATTAAAAAATTAATATATAATAAAAATAGTAATTTATGTATAATTAGAAGTTATTATAGTATTTAAATTTCCTAAAACCATCTCTACATCCATCAAATATGTTATATAATCATCTTTTATGTGTATGAAAGACTACCGCCTCACGAACCGATGTGATTCCTTCTTCCATTACCATAATTCACGGTAGGGTATTATGAAGGATAAAAAATTATATATATTATATTTATGACATATTATTAAACTTTGGAATAATTATGTCATATATATATATATATTACCATCCATTTTTTAGTATATACTATAATGTCACTCATGGGTACGGTAGTCTGCTGCCTCGTGGAGTGATGTGATTTTTCCTTCACATATGCTTCACATGAAGGGGGATAAAGATAATATTAATGATTAAATGTGATATCTATGAAATAATTAAGATATTAATTATATATTTTCATTCTAGATATATAATATATATGATTGTTTTCTTACCTTTTCACCCCCTTAAATATGATAAAATCATTCATGTATGTGTGGTCGACCGCCTTCAGGTGGAGATATGATCCCTTTTCATAAACACACCCCAATGATAATATATAAAAATATATAGTATTTTATATATGATATTTTTAACATTACGGTAGGATTATATATTACATTCCTTTTTTCTTAATGATAATTGAAAAAAATAAATGTTACTCATGTGCACGCATGGCCTACCATCTCTAGGATCGTAACATACATCATTTTTCATCTCCATACTTTAGTAATTGTTTTAAAATTTTAAATAGTTTAAAAATATGATAAATATTTCATTATTATATATATGTATATGTTATATCTATATGATATTCCAAAAAACCTAATAATTCATGAGGAAAAACACGTGAGAAAACAACACTATCAATACCGGAAATAGTGAAAATAATGAAATATAATTAATGAATGGGTAATAAGATGTTATAAATGGATATGATATGATGTTATAATCCTTAATATGGTTCTATTATAGTATAATAAAAATTTTAAACCCAATATTCATGAGAATAGAGAGAGTTCAAATAATAATAAGCATTAGGTAAGGAATTTATAAACTAAATTTCTAATCATTTGATTAAACATCTACTTCATTTTATATGCCATTCTAAGATAATGTGGATAATTAAATTTAACTAAATTTTGTTTTATTTAAACATGTTTTATGTTGGCTTTCAATTGAAACACAAAATCAATTAATTAATTAATTATCACATCAATTTTTATTTCAGTATATCATTCTAATAGAGATCGTTTACTCTTTATTTCTAGTTAAAAAATAATACTGCCAAAATTACCTAATAAACCCAATTAATTTTCTTATAATTTGGTTATTCATGACATTTTCAAGTAATAATATCATATTTACACACTTTTTTTAATTTAATTAATCGATAAAATATTTAAATAAAACCACACTTCATATCTCTCTTCGTTCAGAAATTTGTTTTCATCTAAAACCATGTGTTCAACAAATTTTTTCAAAACATTAATTAATATTCACCAAAGGATATATACATGAAATCTTTTAGAAATTTCAATTTTTTACAAAAAAAATCAAATGAATCATTTTAAAAAAATCAAATTTGGGTTTTACTAAAAATGTGAAAAGAATCATTATTTTAACATGAAGAGTGACTAAGACTAAGTCTTCGATGGGTAGGCCATAGAATATTTATAGTCCCTAAATGAAAATAAATGTTTCATAAGACAAATAATTTGGGAAATAAGAGGAGTTTATTATAATATATATAAACAATATTGATGATATATCTAGTTAATAATTGTCATGAGGATAGATTTGTATTATGAGTATCCTCGAAATAGCTCTTGATATTTTTGACCTCATGCATTATGAGTTACATAAATGTGAATTAAATTACTTTTATTCCACTATATTATATTATTAGTTACAATATCCAAGGTTTTTTTTATGTTCATGTGATTATTTATATCGAATTACATACCCATCATTTCTTCCTGTCATATTATGCCCAAAATAATGACTTAATATCATGTGATTCTGTCACATACCCTGTCATATTGGTTATTATTATAGATTAATAATAGATTTCATTTTATATAACCCTTATTGATCACTTTACCTTATCCTTTTTTTCTTCTTTTCTCAGGGATCACATGAATTGTAATATGCTTAAAATGTAAGGATATTCTATAGGGAATAATGTTATTTTCAAATAAAATTATGTTTTAATTTTTTTTCAAATGAAAATGTGTTACATGTATGTATCTATTTTACCAAGGCTAATAAACCATTTTTTCATTTGGGATTTGATTCCTTGTATCTTATGATGCTGTAATAATAGAAGGCACCTGCTCTGAGCTACTGGGTTCTGTGTAGTTGTATTTGATATCAGAGAATGTTTATTAAAAACCAGGGAAAATATATTTATGAAAAACAAATATTTGAGATACTAACGATAAATTATAAGTTGAGGATATTTATATAAGAATATCTTATAGTATAGTAAATGTATATATTATGTGACTTTTCTTATAAATGTATTACTTTCTGTTTTCTAAAAATGGATGTTGTTCTAGCACAGATATTCCTAGGGGTAATAACTATAAAAAGTAGACATTGGGCTTGAACCGTTCATCACCTGATGAATAAAAACGAGTCTCACTATACACCTAGTTTTACACATCAAGAAGATATATTTAGTATAATTCACATTCTTCTTATAGACAATTAATATTGATTTTAATGTAATGGAATCCCCAATAAAAGAAGGGTTTATCATTCTGAGATTAATAATGCATAAATTTTCAATTTATGATAACTATTACACAGTATTCAGAATTATACTTTTTGATTTAAGATTAATTATTTTTTAAGATAATATATTAAATGATTATGTTTAGAAATGGAACCTTTATGGAAGAAGGGTATAAATACTCATTGTAAATTGCAGACATTTCCTTACTAGGGTAACTGTTAAATCTGGTATTGGAAATGAGAATGTTATGGTTATATTAGGGTATCTTAATCTGGTTATGAAAAATTACCCTGGATATATGGAGATAATTATTACAAAATGAGATTCTCCTATGTTGGATCACTTTATTTGATAATTTCCCCCAACATTTAATTCAACTATTGATCTAATGGCTGATGAGAAATGGATTTTTAATGTACATGTGATATTTATGGCATTGGGATTTGGTGAAAAGGGAATGGTTAATCTTTTAGAGTTTTATCTTAAAGGTGATGTTGATCATTGGTGTTCTTTTATCAAAAACACTAGGGAGTTAGAAGAAATATAACTCATAGAATGAAATGGTTTTAAGGATAAATTGTTTGATTAAAATTTCAATCACTATTAGAGAAATGAGACGATTATAATGTTACTTTTAATAATGAAAAATAATGGAAATTGTGTTGTGGTGTATAAATCTACATTTATTGGGTTAGATAAGTATGTTATAGATTATATACACAACATGGGTTATAATACAGTCAATTTATTTTAAGTACATAATCCATGTATCTAATTAGTGTTGGTATGTGAAACATATTTTTTTCTACAACCAAGACAATGAAATAATTATCCATGACATATGGTTTTAAATGGAATCATGTAAATAATATGATATAAGAGTAAAACTTTGATATAGGGAATAATGGAATGATGGATTTTACCACATGTGGTAACTGTGGAATAATCACCTTGGTAAATGGTTGATGGGATTGAGATTTTTTCATAAGTGTGTAAAAATGGTCACTAAGAAAATAATTTCAAAGGGATGATTGAAAACACTTATATTTATTGTCTCGGTTAAAGGTAAATTGGGAACTATACAAAAAATACCCCAAGGGTCAAAAAAAATAAATGTCATAATAAGCTATGTAGTCATGGTTAATCCTATTATATTGATACAATTGAATTAAAATGATTAATGTTCATCTGTATTTGGATCCAACAAAAAAATTTAAAGTAATTAATTTGTGATATTCCCATCATTAGTATTATGAAATATGTAAGTATTGTATTGCAGTATATTATAGTTAAGGATTTGGATTCATGTGTTGACTGGTACTAATAACCAAGAAAAAATGATTCCATAGCAAGTTGAGCTTCTAATTAATCACATATGTGTGAATATTAATATGTTATTTATGTTGAGATAATTGTGTTAGGATATAGAGAATATTGGTATATATGATGTAATTTATGTAGTTCTTATAATCATGGAACTGATTAATAATTTAATTAAAATTTAGTTATGTTATCACAAATAGAATTTACAGATTTTTGGGATTTAGGGAATATATCTAATAATCTCGGTTTTACATAAGGATTAATTAACAATGCATGTTTTCAATAATGTTTTATGGTAATTCAGATTATCACCATGTTTGAAGATAATACACGATGAATATATTCACATGTTTTATATGAGAAAATTAAGATATACTTCATCATGTTTGAGATATTAAAGATATTTTAAATTTTTAAATTTCGTGTTCTTATTTTTAATGTTTTGGATAATAATATTTAGAAAGGTTCATAAGGTTAAGCATTTATGAAATGTTTTATGTTGATATTTATATTAAATATTAGAAATTAACATGTTAATTCACCATATATAAATTTATAAATATTAGATATTTTGTGCTATCATTTTTCATAATAATTACTTGACATCAAATGAATGACTTATGAATTTTTAATGGATGAAATGATCTATTAAATATTTAATTTTAGTGCCTATATAAAAAAATTCACTTTCATGAATTCATTTTTTAAGGGATGAATTAGAAATAAATTGAACCATAATAAAAGTATGAAATTTTTTATTTGAAAGGGAATAATATAAAGTAAGTATATTTTTATATATTTATAGATAGTAAAATAATTACACAACATTAAACAATTGATATTGAAATAAAATTGGTATCCCAATAACATCATTTATATTTATATGATAGTCATTTAAATAATCACAGACTTATGGATTTTATTTCCTTGACATTTTATTGCTAATTAAATTTCTTATGATCAGTGTCCTCTATCAAAAATTATAAATATTTATTATTTTATCCCATGTATATATATTCATATTTATCCTACATAGAAATCTATTTATGGGTTATTCTATATAACCTTGGTATTTACCATTCTGTATTATTATGTTGAAATTTTATTAAGACATTTATGAAGGAGGTTATTCAGAAATAGTATTTCTAAATGAAAAAAACTTGATTACCAAGATCACATTTTATTTGTGAGGGAAAATTTTATTTACTATAAAAAAATGTAACACCCTAAAATTCTAAACTAAGAAAATTTTTGTCGATAGTGTATGTGGCATGGATCACAAATATTAGAATATAATATAGCACCAAGAGATATTATGATATATTTAATTTTAAATAAATTAAATTGATTTAATAGATTTCACCACAGAAAACACTAAGTTGAGATTTCATAACATGCAACAATATGTTTCGTTTTCATTACGTGCAACACAGATTTTATCTTGTGATAAACACAACACTTATTTTAAATGTAACATGAAATATTATTAAAATTTTATTAAATAATATAATAACCTAGAAATTTGTCTAGGGGAATTAATATTAATAAATAAAATTTGAAAATCATTTTATCCATTAATTATATAATAAAATAGAACTCATTTTAAATCAAAATATTTTTTTTAGACGAGTAGTTATATAAATGATGGTTCAATAACTCATTGAATAGGTCGGGATTGAGGCCTCTGAGCGGCGGCGGCATCTCCCCATTGCGCCGGCTAGGGTTTCCTTTAAAGTTCTCCTCCTACCCACCTCCCCTCCTCTAACTTTCTCATATGGCTCAACGCTGGTTGCCTCGTCCTCAGGTCAGCATTGGCTCGACAACGCCTGGATCGACTACGGTTGCCTCGTCCTCGTCTGCAACGGCTTCATTCGGGTGGCGTTGTCTGCTCTCGGCGCAGCTATGGTCGTATCGTCCTCGCTCGGTGGTAGATCTGATTGATCTCGAATCAGTTTTGGATCTGGCATTGACCTCAGCTTAGTGTAGGATTTGGTATCCAAGGTGTGCTTCCAGTTTCGGGACGGCCCGGTGACGGTTCTGGCACGGCTTCGGCTCCGGGATCTCAGGTCGTCGGCAGTGCGGCCCGCAGACAGCTTTGGTGTGTTTCTTCATCCCAGAGTGGCTCGGCGTTGGCTACATAGTGGATTGGAGGGGGGAAGATCTAGTTTTTTTTATTTCTACTTTGGTCTTTGTGTTTGTTTTTATGGCATTGATTTTGGAGGATTGGTTGATAGCTTAGCGGTGTTGACAGCAATGGTGGTAGTGTTTTTGATCTATGAAGGTCCCTTGGCAGGAATAATCAGTTTGTTCATTTTTTTTTTATTTGGTTGATGGCTTGTTCCCGACATCTACAAGGAAGCTTCAGACGAGGATTCAGAGCTGGATGATTTCTCCATGCAGGGCTATTTGGAATTGGAAGATTGAGAGGGTATGGCTCTGCCATCGGTACCAGGCCCATGTTTTTTTTTTCATGGGATAGTTTGCTGAGTAGCCGTGCAATGGGGAAGGATTTTCAAAATGATTTTGATGATGGGGAGGGGTTTCCCTTGTATTTTTGTTATGGGTTGATTGGTTTCTACGTCCGTGAAGTCATGTGTGGTTTCCCCCTTTACCCTTAAAAGGGGTTTATCCAAAAAAGAAATAAAAATTTAGGCCTTCGGGCCATTCAGTCAATAACTCATTGAATAAAAACGAAAAAAAAAATTTTTAGAACATTTATATGATTAATGTGAAATAATTAAAACTATATTTAAAATCATAAAAAAAACTATATTATGGTGAATTTTTCTTATTATTCTGAAAAGTTCCATTTTGGATGAATTGTAAAGAATACTAAATTTTAATAGAAAAAATCATTTTAATTTACATTATTTATAATTTATAATTATATTTATCACTTTTTTAAAGTTAAATTAGTTCATTTTTATATAAATTAATCCAATTCAATTCATTTTAATCATTTTTATATTGAATTTAGATTTAAAAACATTGTAATGGTTTGAACATTATCACTTTAAGAACTGGATTTTTCATCATGACAGTGTGGTTATTTATAAGATTAATTTTTCCAATTATTTGAATTGAAATTCGAAAATTTATTCCATATTTGGAACAGACTGAATTTATAATTCCTTATAAGAAAAACTTGATTTTTGATAAATATTTATAGTGAATGTAATAAAAAATAATTATCACATTTATCATAATAATGGGTTTAACATGGGGTTAAACTAAAAAATATGGTTAAAAAATTGTCTAAAAACATTTTTCTACACATATTTCAACAAATACTCCACTATGGTTTGAGAATGGTTTATTTTGGACCCTTGTGACATGAAAAATTTGGACGAACTAAATTATTCTTAAAAATAACATGTAATTTCCCTGACCTGTATGTCACTGAATGGTTCCCCAATCCCAGTTTTCCACATGTCCTCAAGAACATATCCCCAAAATCCAGAGGATATCTACTATTAGTGAGGGTGTAGGGTGTGTCATTGGGGTGATTATTCCCTCATTACCATAGTGCATCACACTGGATATAAAAAAATAGATAAGTAGACTACACAGTAAATTTATCATAAATTATATAACATAAATATATATATATTTATAGACAATACCAGAAATAATATCATATAAAATGATTTTCATGTCATGTGTTTATAAATCTTATAACATATTTATACATGGCATGTGTATAATACTTAAATAAATAGTACAAAAACTCCAAAAACCACTTTATACAAATAGTATCACAATCCTCAACACGATCCCATTCCCTCCTTCTATAAGGAAATCAAAAACCTGTAGAATGATTTTTCCCTTATACATACCTTCTGACTTATATTCTTCTCCAGTACCAAAGGTTTCCTGAGTAGTGTGTGATATAACAACTGAGTAGGCCACCACCAATATGTCATGTTCCATCGATTTAGTGATCAGATAATAATAAAAATGAAGAGGTAGTAATAGAATATGTAAAATAAGTTATGTATGTAAAAAATCCATATTGTTCGGGTTCCCATGGAAACCCATCCTCTAGTACCTGTGTCGAACTTATCCAAAATATCCCTAAATAAACATTCATTCATGTTTCAATTTATAACCATGTGTTATTAAATTATTCAATCTCATATATTAATGAATTCTTGGGACCTGGAATATAGGCCAGTGTCCCCCATCAATATTTGTGATCAGGGGATTCCTAATAATGAAATCAATAAGGTTTCACACTTTGACTGAATCTAATATTAGGCTTTGGCTTCGCTGATGTGTTGGATAAAACATTTAATTGGTAATTTAATTGAGAACTTAAGCCCATCCATGGAATTCCTTATTTGGAATACATGTATCACATCAATCATAACAAAAACAAAAAACCCTACAATCCACTCAAAGGAATTCCCCATTGGATTACTAGTATCGCTCTAGGTGTGGTGTAACATCACCACTTACTAAGTCCTTCCATAGTGGTCCATCAAGGTAGAACATGTGTCACCCGTGGCACATATAATCAACTACCCATAATTCTATCATTGTCCATCCATAATGAGTCCAAGTGACACATGGGAATTATGATAATTATCCCTCAATGTCCTTCCTTTTTATTTCATATGGTATCCATGTATCACTCAAGCGTATAATAGTTTTCCCCCCAAGAATCTGCACTTTGTAGTCCACTAGGGAGTCCGTGTTTCAGTCAGGCATGAGAAAGGAAGCAACTAGATGATTCTATACATTTTATTCTTATAATAACCCATATCTTTCCCACTAAAGAAAATAACATTTAATAAACATCATATATTTATATCAAGGGTCATCTCCATGATTTTTTCAATTACTCATCACTTTAAAAGGAGGTCTATGTGGTCAGTTAATCATATAAGTATTATCCTTTTAATTATCTCATGTTGTCATTTTTAATAAGTGCCAACACTTTCTTAAATAATAAAGTACTCAACCATAAACATGGTACATGATCTTCCATTCACTTAATTTATTCAATTCAAAATAAAATATACAATTTATCATTAAAAATCCCGTATAAAGGGCTAAACAAAACACCTCAAAGGTTATCCAATTCATATCCAATCGATTTAGGTCTAATTAATTTAACAACACTCCCATGGGGTGGTTCAATTTCAATGCTCACAACCTAACATCATTTATTAATAGGTATTGATAATTACACATGTCAAACACATACATTTTATTGAAATATTAAATTGAAGTTCCATGGAGTTTCACATTAAATTGAGCACACCACAGAACAAAGTATTTATAAACACCTTGTATTTAAGGTTAAAACACAATACAACCTATTTTAGGACCATGGAAGAGTGCTCATCTAGTATCAACTCCTAATTCAACATAAACTTTGTGAAAAACAATGAACCGAAAAAAATCAAGAATATTTGGAATATTTGATTCACACAAATAGCATAGCCTATATAAAATAAAAATGAAAAACAGATCAAGAGGATTTTCATATATACCAACTTGTATCCATGGAGAGAAAAAACTGTGGATTCTGATATTAGATGGAGATGACCTCCCAATTCAATTAATTAGATTCAAATGGGATATATAAAATTCCTATGATAGTCCAAATGAGGAAATGAGAAAACATTTTTAAAGATTGAAAATTAAAATGGTAAAAAAATTATTTTCCTAAAAAATAAGTGCTTAATAGTTTGGCCGCACAGTTGGATAAATAGTGTGCCAACTATAATCCATTTGCTGTAGGAAGGGGCACCTCGCATGGTTAGCACATAGATTTTGAATGACCATGTACAATCCATGTCTGAGACCACTGTAAAAAAATAGATAGGCAACCACATGGTTGTGAAGCTCCACTGCCACATTTTGAAAAATAATAAGTGCTCATCCATCCCATTATCCATCTGCATATAGTTTCATCAAAACATGCATATTGGGTTGCTCGGTTACAACTGATCGTATGACCTGGCTGTTTTTCTCAAAAGGTTGGGTCCATGATCTAAACATGCCTTGATCACCCCCAAAACCCCCCATAACCTCAAAGGGTATTTACATTAGGGTGTATCTATGAATTTAAACTTAAATTAAAATGATCCATTCTTTACATAAAAACCCAAGATCTTATAATCACCTCCCTTAAAGTAATTTGCCCCTGAATATCACTCTCAAGGAGGGTTAGGATACAACTGACAATATTTTCATCCATTGAGAACATACATCAGACTCATTCTCCAAAGTATTGCACTGTATACAGTCATTCTTCCATAGCAAACATACTATAGGAAATAAACTACTTGTAAAAACCATCTTTCTCCTATCAATGATACAAATCCAATTCTCCTTAAATGATGAATCTCTCTATAACTATACCTCATAGGGATGAAAAACACGAGATAGATTAGAATGATAATGAAACAATTGAGATAAATGGATGATGTCATGTATGGTTCAGTACCTCCAAGTTAACTGCAACTAATAGGAAACTAGCCAGACTCTCTCCGGAATCCTGAACGAACTGACATATCACAATAAAAGAATACCCTTTATCCTTAATCAGTTATGTCCTAGCCGTAATGAAACATGTAAAAAGATTCAATCTCATAAAAAAACTCTAGAGTTAATATATCTTCAATGGAATAATATATATATCGATTCTATAAATTATCCATCCATTTTTGAATCGAATGAATATGCTCTACATTTTCTTGTATTATGCATTTTTTAAGAAAAAATACCTCTCCTACCTCTAACCAGCTCAGGGGTGATCATAAAGGCCTACCATAAAAAACCTAAAAAAATTACATTTATATGCCCTCCTATTATCTATTATTGAAATATAAATCAAATATGGAAATATGAATCTCCTAATATTCCCTAAAATATTGGATGTATGCTCTCATCATTTCCTCAAGAACCTATGTCATATGATTTGATTGGCCATCAGTCTAAAGGTGATATGATGTGCTAAGAATCACCTATGTATCAAAATCTATTAGAGATACATTCTAGAAATGAAACATAATAAGTTATTCACTATTAGAAAATATATAACAAGGGATCCTGTGATGTTTTATCATATCATAGATATATGCCCCCCCTCCCAATCATCAACACTGAAGCTCTCCCAGATCGGTTGGAAATGTTCAACATCCATGATCCTATCCACCACAACCCAAACAACATAACTACCTTGAGGCGACCATGGTAAACCCGTCACGAAACCCATCATGATATCATCCCATTTCCACTTGATAATAGGTAACTATTTTATGACTCTATCTGACCACTGACACTCCACCTTCACATTATAACATGTGGAATATCTCATGAAAAAAACCAGCTACATCCCTCTTCATAACCAGACACTGGTATTAGAGAAGGAAACCCCAATAAATCATGGAAATTATAGGATCCACTGGACAAGATGAAGCATGATTGTCTCACATCAACTCCTCACATATATCCACTAGTATACATATGTGACCATGGATATGAATATTCTCATCCTCACCTTTAGTCCATCCAAGAGGTGTGACCTTACTTACTACACTCTATAATTGGATGGGGCCCTAAGAATCTGAGTGTCACCTCATTAACACTATATGCAGATGGGTAGAGGTCATTACTAAGGATGAATGATATGTATACCCATGACTATCCTAAACCTCCATGTGAATGTCAAATAAAAATACATAATCTCTCATTAGTCACTGACATACTGATCTTCTTATAGTTGATCTCGTCGGCTCATTGAATCAGCTACTATATTTTCTTTCCTAAAGTCTCGTAACATTTGATATTAAAAGACTATATGTATTCAATTTACATTCCATACCTAAAATTCATATCACACAATTTAAATATGTACTCAGGGATTTTTTTTGGTCTATGTACACAACATAATTCTCTCTATGTAATTAATGTCTCCAACAATGAAAATAATGAACAAATGCAGCTAAATCAAGATACCGCACAAGGTAATTCATTTCATGTGGCCTCAACAATCTAGACCCATATATGAGAACTCCATACCCCTAACTAAGAACATCTTCAATCCAAATACCAAATGAATCATAGTACACATTTTATATTTTTACAATATCTGGACGAATCGAGACTGAAATTGAAGTTAGTCTCCCTTTTATGTCATGAAAGTATGTGTCTTAGGTATATGACCATACAAAATTCACACCCTTCTTAGTCAATCTTGTCAATGATTCTGCTAAGAATGATAATTCCTTTATGAAATGTATGCAATATCCATTTATCCCCACAAAAACATATAAGTCAAAGATTTTTTGGGGCCGCCCCCAAAATATTATAGCTCTCACCCTCTCTAGGTCAACTAATACTATTTTATTTGAGATAATATGTAATAGGATGAGAATCTGATCCATCTAGAAGTGTAACTTTGTGAGCTTAGAATATAAATGATTCAATCATGGTGTATCCAATATGATCTCATGATGATCGGTAGGGTATTATCGATTATGAGAATACACCAAACTATCACCCATGAATACCACCCAAAATGAATCTCGATAAGGTTGGAAAACATGTTTCATAAGGGCCATGAAATCCTCTGGTTCGTTTTTGAGGCCAAACGGCATAACAAGATACTCATATTGACCATAAATTCTACTAAATTCTCTCTGATGTATGTGTGTAGGTAGAACATGCACCTGATGGTATTTGGATCTCAGAAAAAGCATCAAGAATTCCATAGATACTTAGATATAGTTGGAGAGATCATTAGTTTGAGGCATATTATTCTGGTTCTTAACCACCAATTTGATCATTTTTCAATAATCTACACATAGACGAAGGGTACCATCTAGATTTTTTCCAAAAGGAAAAAAGAAAACCCTGTGGAGAAGTACTAGGTTGAATAAATACCTTTCCCAATAAATCCCTTTGATACCTCTTGACCTCCTACTTATCAGTAGTATCCTTCCTGAATGAATGAATGGGTATCGATGCAACTTCTGGTATAATCTCATTAGTGATCTATAACACTTTCACTGGAGGTAGTCCTGAATCATCAACCTAGTGAACATTCCTGAAACGATCAACCATTGGAAGGAAATATTTTTGATCTATTCCTGGCCATCTAAATATAAACTCACAATCTATATTATCATCTCACCTTGACCACAATGATCATTTCTATCTCAACTCACCTAGACATCCCATTCACTATTATGAAAAAAGTATCCACCATATGGTGTTGTGAATGTCACCCCTTGGAGATTGAAATTAATGAAAAAAATCAAATAGAACCAACCTATCATCCATGAAATGATGTAAAAACCCATGATATCAAGGATAAAGAGTTCCCATATTAAGTGAAACCCACAAGTCTCATTGGGGATCTCCCTGCACTTTTGTACATCCTCAGTTTGAATCCCCAACAGAGTATCATGTTTCAAAATGCCATCAGAAAAATAAATGTTGATCTGAAGTCTCCCCACAATGGGAACATACATAAATCTATGAGAAGATCCTATATTGTAAAGAGAAGATTTTATAGTAGAGTTTACTAGAATATTACCTATCATAGTGTAATGTCTTAGACTCTTCTCCCCAGGTGTTGGTCTCACTACATATATCTTGCCTAATTTGTAACCCTGTGATACATCATGGATACTCTGATCATATCTTCTCTACCCTAAATGAAAATTAAAGGTTTGAATACCATATCCATAACCATCTCCCCACCCTGATTGGACATCGTTACTCCATCTCCTCACCCGATGAGAAGCTACTGATGCCGCTCCTCCACATATAGTCAATGCAGACCATCTCCAGCTATCATCAAAAAAATCTACAAAAGAAATCCATATGTAAATTCATTCCACAATATCAGAACTTGAAAGGGTCTCTCATACATTGAGGTCTTTTATGTCCTAGTCTACCGCATGGGTGGATCCTCACATAGATACCTAAGTGTGTTCTTGGTTAATTAATATCACCATGTTGAAACTCTAGGAAACTCATCCTACCACCGGTTGATGTATTGCCAGATATGGGTTCCTAAATTCCACATCTCTCGTCTATATCATCTATTAGTTTATGCTTTATGATAAGTAATTGATTCACTATTCAATAAATGGTTGTCAGTTTAAATTCATGCACTTATGCTATGATTTTATACTGGATACTGTCCTCGAATATCCTATAATTAGATTAAATTTAACCCATCAGAATAGGTGTGAAGTACCTGAGCTCTATAAAATGGGCCAAATAATTCATAACTAATAATTCACCCTTATCCAATTGCATGAACACTCGATCTCTATCAAACCTCAACATCTTGGGATATAAGTAATCATATAAGGTTGTATGTAAATACATCAAATCCATATATTAATGATGATATGGACGAGTAATGAAATCCAACAATCTCTTGGAAGAATTACAAAATATATAATTTTTTGTGATTTACCCTCTTCTTTTGAGGTGACTTGAGATTCTTGAAGATAGATAGAATGCCCTCCATCCAAAAATCTATAGCATGCAGTCTTCAGTCCCCCTAATACGTGGGCGGATGCTACTACTAGAACTCACATGTCAATTATTCCATAGTTAGGGAAGGTCACAATGATCCCTGGATGGCCAACATAAAATGTATAAAGCCTTCACGGAACTATGCCTTATAACCTATACCAAGTACAATCAGTAGTTCCACAGTTGGAACTACTGTAGAATCTACTGGTATCCCATATCCCACCACCTTCTAAGCATGGTTATCACCACCCTCCTAGCATGCGACTAGAGGATGTCACAGTTTCATATCTATTCAAATGCCAATCGTAAGCCTCAGGTCAAGATTCATCAACCACTAAAAGCATAAATTTTAAAATATGATAGGTACAATAATTCATATAAACTAATCACCCCCTCCTACTCTAATATTCGGTCCTGGGTAATGTACGGATCATACAAGATAATGAGATAATCGCAACAGAGCACTACTAATTTTGGTTCTAGGTCATGATCTCTACTATTAAAAAATCTATTTTACATTATATTTTCATATTCATTTAAATGTTTAATCCTAATGGTTCAAAAAATTATGATCCCTTATGTACCATACTCCAAACTAACCAAAATATATAGACCACTCAATTCATACCATAGCACATTCCAATCCATGTGATTCATGCTCCATGACTCAACATGCCACAATTTTCTTCCTAGGTTATGTGGACTAATTAGGATAAAAATTGTAAGATTCGTTGTTTGATTTTCTGATTTTGTGATATGTTCCATGATTGATATAACTTGTGTGTAATTTTCCTAAAATTATGCATGAGATAAAATAAAACATCACATTAGGTTGCAACACAATAGATCCCACAATCGTATCAACGATGTGATCACAATTCATGTGAATCACCCAACGATGGAATCAAATCAACTATAATAGTCAATATCTAGAAAAAAACAATTTCAATCATGGATATTTTCCTTTTTCCTGTAAATGGTTTATCTATTCCCAGGAACATCTCATTACCAAATTCCATTACCCTCAAATCCCTTTCTATTTTCGCAAAAAAAATAACAAGAAAAAGAAAATAAGCACTGAAACAACATTGTGACATCATAGATCTTGATTCCATTGAATGTTGTCCCAAGCCCGGTTGGCCACATATTGTCGATAACATCTCCTCAAACACTAGAGGTTTTCAACTATCAACAAGTGCCTATGGTGTTTCAGTGGGGATACTATGCCCTCATTACATGAGTTTAACACAACAGTTATAGAAAAACATATATGTAGTTGAAGTTGTAATTCAATCATACAATTGATAACATCTAAAGAAAGATATATAGACAATACTAGAAGGAATACCATATTCAAGGATAAACGTGTAATGTGTCTAAAATTCTGCCAAAACATTTATATATTCCATGAGTAATATATATATATATATATATATATCAAAATTATAAAAGGAAAATAACCACTATTTATGGATATCGCCACAAGCCTAAGCTAATTCATGTGACCCCCTTTTCCTAATAAAAAAAATAAGAACCTATAGAAGAGCACTTTCCCTTATCCATACCTTGAGTCATATAATCTTCTTAGGTACCAAAGGTGGCTCAAGTCGGGTGTGAGATAAAATCCCAGTAGACCACCAACAACATGTCTAGTAGAATCCAGTAAGTGAATATGTACTAATAATAGTGTGCAAGAAATAATAGAATAAATAAAATAAATGTTGAATGTAAACAACAGACAGGGTTCGGGTTCCCATTGACACTCGTCCTCTACTAATTACTTCGACCTTAGACAATATGTCTTTGAATAAATAGTGAGTCTATCAATTTAAAATCATGTTTCATTTAATTATTCAATCTCATTCAATAAATATGCTGCAATACCTATAACATATCCATGTGTCCCCCATGAATATATGTGATTATAAGACACATATTTAGGCCACCAAGAAGGAAAAATACTTTATCCAAATTTAAGCATTTTCTTTGCCTTGGTAGATGCATCATAAAAAAATTCATTAGTTATTAAATTAATAAATTGATCTATCCTTAGAATTGCCTATTTTAAATCTAGGTATTGGTTTAGGTATAAAATAAACCGAACACCCTACAGGATCATCCTTGGAATACCTCATTGGTTTCATAGTATTTCTCTAGGTGTTGTATAACATTACCTCTTACTAAGTCTTCCCTTAGTGGTCCACTAAGGGAGACCAAATTTCACCCATGGCACATATAATCAACTTCCCTGTGATTTCATCCTTGTAAATCCATAATAAGTACAAGTATTTTTCGGGAATAAGAAGAATTAAACCTTCAAGACCATCATTGGTCTTCCATAAGGATTCCAAGTATCACTCAGTCGTATAATAGTCATCCCCCCTAGGGCCATCCTTGGTAGTTGCTCAGGCATAAGCATGGAAAGAACCATATGATTCCTGATGTGACTTAGTTTTAACTCTCTTTGCCACATCGTTTTTATATTTTTTTATTGACTTTTTAATTTTAAAATGTTGTTTTTATTAAATAATTGATAATTGTTGTGCTTCTTTATTTTGCTGCGTAAAATAATCAATTATAGTGTAAAATCATGTGTTTTAGTGTTCATTATTTCCATTTTAAATAATTCGTAAAATTAAATTATTCTTGAGAATTTGACTTTTCTTTTCATTTTTTTATTTTTTACAATTTTTTTCATTCTTTTTTTTCATTCAATTTTTCATTTCTTTTAATTTTAAAAATAGTTAGTTTATCAATTCATTAATTTAAGTAATTTTTTATTTTTAATTGTATATAAATAAGTCACTTTAGTTTTTAGTCTTTAAATAATTAAATTAGTTTTAACAATTTAATTTTATTCAATTAATATTTTTAATTCTTTAATTTAAATAATTATATAATTAATTAATTTGTTAATTAATTCGTTAATTAATTGGTTAATTAATTAAAGCAAGTTACTATAAATATTTAAATTTGTTTTAAATTAATTTGTTTATAATTTTTATTCCAAATAAATTCTTTCCTTTGAATAATGGTTAATTAATTTTATTCATGTTTTTTAACTTTGTTTTTTTACTTTATTGGTTAATTTAATTTATTAATTTACTAATCTATTGTGTTTTAGTTTTATTAAATTATTGATTTCTTGAATTTAATTTATTGGTGTTTGTTTTGCAGGTGTTGCTGCATGCCACCATCCCTGTCACGTACGTAACCTATTTTAGGGTTATTTTAAATTTATTTTCCACTCATGATTTGTTTTGGTGGTTTCCAAAGGTTTTATTGAAAATAGGTGAGTTTTCATGAATTGGGCCAAACTGCGAGCCCAATTCCAGATTTAAAAATAAATTTTGTTTCATTTATAACTTTTTCAATTTTTAATATTTTTGACTCATTCCAACTCCTAATTGTTCTCCCCTGATATATTAACCCCAAATTTAAATTTGGGGCCTTTATAAATCCATAAGCATGGGGGATGTTTGTTTTTATTTGAGAATTGGGCCAACCCGAAGGCCCATTTTCCAGTTTTAAATTGTTTCATTAATTTATTAATATCTTATTCATTAAAATGGATTGTTCGGTGATTCCACCTCCCTATCGACCCTAAGAAGCCCAGGCGCGACCCCATGCCCTCCTCCCACAATTTGGAGCTCGATAGAGTCGCGAAAATAGTCGAAACATTCTGGATTTCAGAAATCGTCCAGATTTTGGAGAGGTAAATTGATCCTTTCATAACTCCTTCTATTTTTAATCTTTTCCCTCCATTACAATTCCTAAATGACCTAATAATTCTTGTGAGACCATCCCCTGAGTTTTGGCCGTTTTAAATTTCAGATACTAGTGTTTTGGGGAGATTCATTCTAGATTTCTCAAGTAAGTTTGTCCATTTCTTTTCCCCTTTCAAATTGATTAGGGGTTCATTATATTTTTTAGGGTTTCCTCCCTTTTTATTGAAGTGAACAATGACCAGTGGGTAGGGGTTCGAACCTAAGGTTTAACCTTGGGTTTTCTTGGTCCAATTTTCTATTTTTAGGTTTGATCTACCCTTCTTGAGGTGCGGCGGTGGTGCGTTTGTGTTTTCGCACAAAGGATTCAATGGTTTCATTTGATTTGGTAGGTGATTCCAATGTTGATGCAATCTTTGTGTATTAGCATGCTGTATTTATCATATTTTCAGATTTATATAATTTTATTATTGCTACAAAAATTGATTCTAATGATGTTTCCATTGCAATTGAATTTAAAATGCCAATTTGGTGTGAAATTGGGGGTTTTCCAAAGAAGTGTTTTGTTTGTTTATTTGGGGATGCCCTATAAATACTTAGTTGTTTTTATTGATATGTAATAAGGCATAAAATAATGTTTATAATGTTTATCCCCTTTGGTAATTGCTTCAAATAATGAGTTTTAATTGTGCTTGTAAAGAAAGTGAAGTTTTGGTTCCACTTTTGTGTGAAAATGAAGGTTTTACAAAGAGAACACTTCTTATTTAACATGAGGATTCCAAAAAATTGATTTGTTATTTTAATTGATATTTATTGGGCTGCCTTTACTGTTTTGGTAACTTACAATTGTGAACATCGTGTACAAGTGGGTTTCTTAAGGGGTTTTGTGTGCAAAACTACACGAGATTTTGTGAAATTGATTTATTCAAATTCAAAGAGTTTGTTGTGTGTTTTAAGTGGTATAAAATGAGATAGCTACTGTATTTGGTGTATGTGACCAGTAGTGGTGTTTTAAATGAAAATGGATGTGTGTTAAATCCTGAAATTGTTTGAGCATAAAGGGGGAAGCCCGAGTACCTAGGTGGGGCGGATTTGTACTAGTACGGCTAGTGGACCGGATGGGTTTTGTCCCTGTTTCACTTAGCATTTGGATAACGACAACTCTAACTAAACTATGTGGATGATGGTTGGGGACCACTAGGTTATGGGTATGTTCCCTACTAGTGGCTCGTGCACGAGAAAGGATTTTACTATGGTTACATTACACTGAGGTACGAGGTACATGGGGCCTGAGACTATCTAGTGCCTAGGGGTGTTCCCGGTTTTGTTGCTCAGTGGATTTGTGGTATTTGCCCTTGTTTTTGGGTGTATTTGGAATTATAATTCAGTATCTAATATTCCTATTTAAATGTGTTAACATTCTGAAAGTTTTATCTTGAAAAATGTTTTCAATTTAAAGTTTCATTTTGTGGAATTTTTCACCGCTTTTAATTGCATATTAAAACTGCTTGCTTTTTCACCTTGTATTGCATGCACCTTGGAATCATAGGGTGGTATCCTATTGGGCTTAGGCTCACACCCTACTTACACCCCTTGGGTGTAAGTAGACATTTTTTTTGACCCAGGTAAAGGAAAGGCTAAGGGTGATGGCGGTTCAGGGTGTTAGTCCTCATCCTTGGGGCGGAGTAGTGGAGACGACTTGGGGGTGATGACCCCTTGTCATGTGGAGTCCATGGGGCTATTTTGTTTCTGTTCCATTGTGTCTTTGGACCTTTTGTATTGACTCTAAACCTATGTATTCAGTTCTGGTTTTTTTTTAAACATCATTTGGTATAAATTTTCAGATTCAGTTTATTGATTGTTTTTAATGGTTTATGACTTCATATTCGGGTAAATCATTCCCAAACCTAAATAAATGATACCCGGGCACTTGTGCCAGCCCGTGGGGATAGGGAACGCCCTTCGGGTCATGTCACGGGCTGGGTTTGGTGCCAGTTTGGGCGGCGACCAGATTTGGTTCGTGACAAAATGGTATCAGAGGAGGTTCGCTCCATTTGAGTCATGTTATTTGGGAAATAGTCAACATAGTCTAGAGTTATGATTGTTGGGACATGGAATTCTGGTTATGTGTAGTGTGCTTGATCACCACACCTCATTTCAGGATTCAAGTCGCCAGGGGAAGTTGGGATTTGCCTATGTCTTTGGGTTTTCTTGGTTTGATGATGATTAGGGGAAATGAAAAGAGAGTTGGGTTAATGGTCTCAATGAGCTCGCAGGGTCTGGCAAGCCATGTGGAGCCGGGGATATTCCCTAGAACACTCTCTGTGACAGTGAAGTGATTGGAATATGGCCGCCAACCATATGTCCAAGTAACCCACTGAAACTAGTTTCCTCTTGCATTGTCTGGTGTTCTTTAGTTTTGAAATCTTGGCATTTTGGTTTTAAGGTGACTTGGTTTTAAGAAGCGTAAAGTTTTTATGAAATGATTTTCAAATAAAGAGGGAATGGTTGGGTTTATGAAATAGCAGAACTGAATTTTCAGAATTGTTTTGAAATATAAAATGGTGTGCTTACACCTCTTTGAAAGCGGGAACTATATTGAAGTTGGTTTTGAAAAGTGTTTCCAATAGAGTTTTCTAAAAAATCAGAGTGTGCTTTAATGGGATGAGATGTTTTGAAATTGATGTGAATATCTTGAAAGTGAGTTATTTTCTAAATGGTTGTGACTTTCTGAAATTTTTTTAAGATGTGAGTTTGGATTTTGATCTCGTGGTTAGCGGTTTTGAGGAAAAAGGATGTGTTGGTTGACCGTTTTGGTTTTGAAAAGTGGAACAAATTTTTGTTTTAACCTTTGGTATTTTCATGAGCAACCACATGCATGGGGTTATATGGGAAGATGGATGGTTGATGACATGAGTCGATGAGTGTCGAGATGGATATGAGGAGGGTGACCGGTGTGGCACTGAAACATGCATGTGTAAGGCCCATGGGGTACCATTGGTGGATGCGCTAACCGCTGAACCATTTGTTTTCAAAGAAATGTTTTTAAAGAGAAACATGAAGACTTGATGAATTGTTTGGAATGGTTTACATTATGTATTTTTGGAAAATGTTGATGTCGTGGGATGTTTTGAGTCCAAGAACCCCTCCTGTTTGAACTGTGTTTTGGGTTTGGGTTTGGTCAGTAAGTTGTGTTATAGGGACAGTTAGTGGTCTCTTTTGAAAAATGTTTTGGGACGCATTTATGATGGTTCCCTTCATGTGTTTAGATCTGGTTTGTGGTATATCTTGACTAATGGACCATCTTGGTTGGGTCATTGGGTTCAATCGTTGGATAAGGTACACCCCCATTAAAGGTTAGTGCACAACTGAAGTGCAACCCGGATTGTTTCGCCGTTTGAAGACCCTCCAGTTGATCAATATAAGGAATTTTTTTTTCTTGAGATTTCTAGATTGAGTCTACACCCATTTCTTTCTTTTATTTTTAGATCCTCTTGTAATGGGAGAGTGCTTGTGGATGGGTGAAAGAGACCATAGTTTCTTATGTTTCCTAATTCGTCGAAGGTGGATGTGGTCTAGGGTTGTTATTTTGGATGAGTGTCATGATGGTGTCTAAGAGGGCCTTTGGGGTTCTTCAAAGTTTCTTTGAAGCATGAGTTCATGTTAAACCACCAGTGTGAGAAATATGGTCACGATAGGATATTGTGGCCACTTTCTAGAATTGTGTGTTGTTTGGGGATGTTGTATAAGGTCCCTCTCCATGCATTGTTTATATCAGTCACAATGGCCATGTTCGGTGATGCCTTATGATGTCATGTGCTCGATTGACCATATAGGTGAAAGTCGTGAAATCCTCCGAGAGTCCCTATTGTGTTGGGTGAATGTCTCCCTTGGAAAAAACATCAAAATATTCCATTTTAGAGGAAGTTGAGTGTAGGTGTTCTTTACTTCTGTTGTTTCTCACCTGAAGAATCAAGGTGTGATGTGTGTGCATCTTCTTAGCCCTTGTTTCAGTGAAATATTGGGATAGGGTAAAGTGAGTATGGAATTTGTTATGTCTGGAAAACATATCTTGGGTTGTGGTGTAGTTGTTGGTGGCACCGAAAGAATAATTCTCATTTAGTGGGTTTCCGAAGACTAACTGCGAGGCCGAAGATGCTTCAATAATTTGAGCTCCAACCATAGGTCTCGGAGAGAAGCTGGCTCGTAGTCAGGGGAAATCACAGGGTCATTTAAACCATTGTAAAATTTCATATCCTTGGTGTGAAAGATAGGAAGTGTTTAAACCTATGGTGTCATCATATTCCCTCTGTTGTTCTCGTTCGGTGTAAATAGGTGGTGGGCCTTGTACCCATGTCATTGCCTAATGTCATTTCCTCCCCCTTTGGTTCCCATTGAGTCTTTGGAGAATGGTTGGAAATTTGGCTAGACATGCTGAGCACATGGTTCGTGAGCGATTAAGAGAGACTGTGTCCCTGGAAGCCATGCAGGAAGATTGATCAACACAGTTAGTTCACGGTTTCAAAAACTGTGCAGACTAACCGTGCGACCTTCCCAAATCTTGAAATTTTTGGGTCTTTCTGTGCCGACATGTGCTGGTCGATTAAGATGGTTGGTTCATATGGTGGGGAGAACCACTATGATTATCATGTATGTTCCTTAGGAAATTTCGAATGGAAGTCTACCCTTGGTACCAGGGAGTCCGTTCAGGCCTCCCCCAATTAGTGTCCTGATTCTGTCTCGAAAAAAATATTGGTTGTCTCTTATAGTGGGGAGCATATTAGTGTCCCCTCGTACCAGTAACATAGATTTATCTATGGTTTTGGCTTGGTGTAGATAGTCTCATTCGGAGATATCTAGCTACCAACATCTTCCTTGACTAAACGTTGGGACTAGAGAGTGCCCAATGGTTTAGTTAAAGTAAGGTAAGTGTAACCTTGTTCAAAGTTGTTGTTCGTTTGGGTGAATTGTTTGAGTCTTGTTCAGATAGTGTTTGAAGAGTTTTATTTTGGGATAAAGTATGAATGTTATTGATCCTTTCAGGAAAGTAGTGTAAGTTATGTTTGTGAGATTAATCCTTCCTTAATTGATCACTGGAGGTGTTTTGGCCTTTGGGGGTGAAACCTTGCAAGAGAGTACCTATTGGTTTCTCAGTTGGATTTGGTTGTTGCTTTGACCTTGCTGTGACTTTCCGGGGCGGAAAGTTTTCAAGGTGGAGAGAATTGTCACGTACGTAACCTATTTTAGGGTTATTTTAAATTTATTTTCCACTCATGATTTGTTTTGGTGGTTTCCAAAGGTTTTATTGAGAATAGGTGAGTTTTCATGAATTGGGCCAAACTGCGAGCCCAATTCCAGATTTAAAAATAAATTTTGTTTCATTTATAACTTTTTCAATTTTTAATATTTTTGACTCATTCCAACTCCTAATTGTTCTCCCCTGATATATTAACCCCAAATTTAAATTTGGGGCCTTTATAAATCCATAAGCATGGGGGATGTTTGTTTTTATTTGAGAATTGGGCCAACCCGAAGGCCCATTTTCCAGTTTTAAATTGTTTCATTAATTTATTAATATCTTATTCATTAAAATGGATTGTTCGGTGATTCCACCTCCCTATCGACCCTAAGAAGCCCAGGCGCGACCCCATGCCCTCCTCCCACAATTTGGAGCTCGATAGAGTCGCGAAAATAGTCGAAACATTCTGGATTTCAGAAATCGTCCAGATTTTGGAGAGGTAAATTGATCCTTTCATAACTCCTTCTATTCTTAATCTTTTCCCTCCATTCCAATTCCTAAATGACCTAATAATTCTTGTGAGACCATCCCCTGAGTTTTGGCCGTTTTAAATTTTAGATACTAGTGTTTTGGGGAGATTCATTCTAGATTTCTCAAGTAAGTTTGTCCATTTCTTTTCCCCTTTCAAATTGATTAGGGGTTCATTCTATTTTTTAGGGTTTCCTCCCTTTTTATTGAAGTGAACAATGACCAGTGGGTAGGGGTTCGAACCTAAGGTTTAACCTTGGGTTTTCTTGGTCCAATTTTCTATTTTTAGGTTTGATCTACCCTTCTTGAGGTGCGGCGGTGGTGCGTTTGTGTTTTCGCACAAAGGATTCAATGGTTTCATTTGATTTGGTAGGTGATTCCAATGTTGATGCAATCTTTGTGTATTAGCATGCTGTATTTATCATATTTTCAGATTTATATAATTTTATTATTGCTACAAAAATTGGTTCTAATGATGTTTCCATTGCAATTGAATTTAAAATGCCAATTTGGTGTGAAATTGGGGGTTTTCCAAAGAAGTGTTTTGTTTGTTTATTTGGGGATGCCCTATAAATACTTAGTTGTTTTTATTGATATGTAATAAGGCATAAAATAATGTTTATAATGTTTATCCCCTTTGGTAATTGCTTCAAATAATGAGTTTTAATTGTGCTTGTAAAGAAAGTGAAGTTTTGGTTCCACTTTTGTGTGAAAATGAAGGTTTTACAAAGAGAACACTTCTTGTTTAACATGAGGATTCCCAAAAATTGATTTGTTATTTTAATTGATATTTATTGGGCTGCCTTTACTGTTTTGGTAACTTACAATTGTGAACATCGTGTACAAGTGGGTTTCTTAAGGGGTTTTGTGTGCAAAACTACACGAGATTTTGTGAAATTGATTTATTCAAATTCAAAGAGTTTGTTGTGTGTTTTAAGTGGTATAAAATGAGATAGCTACTGTATTTGGTGTATGTGACCAGTAGTGGTGTTTTAAATTAAAATGGATGTGTGTTAAATCCTGAAATTGTTTGAGCACAAAGGGGGAAGCCCGGGTACCTAGGTGGGGCGGATTTGTACTAGTACGGCTAGTGGACCGGAAGGGTTTTGTCCCTGTTTCACTTAGCATTTGGATAACGACAACTCTAACTAAACTATGTGGATGATGGTTGGGGACCACTAGATATTGGGTATGTTCCTTACTAGTGGCTCGTGCACGAGAAAGGATTTTACTATGGTTACATTACACTGAGGTACGAGGTACATGGGGCCTGAGACTATCTAGTGCCTAGGGGTGTTCCCGGTTTTGTTGCTCAGTGGATTTATGGTATTTGCCCTTGTTTTTGGGTGTATTTGGAATTATAATTCAGTATCTAATATTCATATTTAAATGTGTTAACATTCTGAAAGTTTTATCTTGAAAATTGTTTTCAATTTAAAGTTTCATTTTGTGGAATTTTTCACCGCTTTTAATTGCATATTAAAACTGCTTGCTTTTTCACCTTGTATTGCATGCACCTTAGAATCATAGGGTGGTATCCTATTGGGCTTAGGCTCACACCCTACTTACACCCCTTGGGTGTAAGTAGACATTTTTTTTGACCCAGGTAAAGGAAAGGCTAAGGGTGATGGCGGTTCAGGGTGTTAGTCCTCATCCTTGGGGCGGAGTAGTGGAGACGACTTGGGGGTGATGACCCCTTGTCATGTGGAGTCCATGGAGCTATTTTGTTTCTGTTCCATTGTGTCTTTGGACCTTTTGTATTGACTCTAAACCTATGTATTCAGTTCTGGTTTTTGTTTAAACATCATTTGGTATAAATTTTCAGATTCAGTTTATTGATTGTTTTTAATGGTTTATGACTTCATATTCGGGTAAATCATTCCCAAACCTAAATAAATGATACCCGGGCACTTGTGCCAGCCCGTGGGGATAGGGAACGCCCTTCGGGTCATGTCACGGGCTGAGTTTGGTGCCAGTTTGGGCGGCGACCAGATTTGGTTCGTGACAATCCCCCCGAAGAGCTTCATTTTTATTGATTTTTGATAACCTCTTTTCAAAGGATGAGGGGAACCCTTACAAATCTTGTAGGCTCAAAGATGACATGGCCCGTAGACTTAGGAGATTACAGGACCCGAATATCTTAAGAAATTCAATCAGACTATCTACAAGGAACTACTCCTCCCCAGCATCTGCATCATGATAGTAGCTCTTCACATTCGCATGACCGTCTGACTAGGCTTCCCGTGCAAACACAGCCTGGTCCCGATGACATAGTCATACTCTCTCATTCTAACAATCCATTTGACTCTCTGGTGAGTGCACCTGCTCTGAATCCTCTTCTGGGGATGCTCCTTTTTTGTAGAATCTATCTGGAGCAACTGCATGTGGCCCGAAGACCTTGAGGTTGCCCGAAGGCATTAAAGGTGACACCATTTCCGCTCACACCCATTGTTCTTTCCCCTCCTGTTTTGGTGCCACTATTTCCTTCTGAAAAGGTGTCATTCCTTCGATGTCACTATGCCACCAAAACAGTGCTATCTCACCCTCTCATGGTGGCACCGTTTCATAAACGGTGCCACACTGGCTGTCTCACAGCCACAGTGAGTAGGACCAACGCTGCCACTACCTCATCACTTTACGGCGCCTCCATTTTCTTGCCTCCATCCACCCACCTGCGTCGCCCCACACACCAACATCACGATGAAAATCAAAAGCAGTAAATCAAACACAGAAAATCAAACGCCACAGCATGCATCAAAACCACCTGCGTACAATGAATTCGATAGTAGCAAACAAAAATCATAAACAGAATTGAAAAATCTACTCATCCACAAAAAATCTAATCAAAATCCCTAAACTCAAACAAATTATCAATTCAGGAAACCTAATCAAATATAAACCCCGGTCAGAAAATCGAAAACCACAATTGAAGAACATGTTCTTACTCTCCACGGACCCCTCTGGATCTGCTTCTCAACTGCCCTTCTGCACCGAGACCCATAGAGACCACCCTCTACTGAAACCCTCACTTCACGTCCCCGGTCCAGCCCCTCGGTTCGAACCACCAGTCCCCGCGAGCCGCACCTCCAGTCCCCTTCCACCTCGGCCAACCCCCATCCATGTCTCCCTCATCCTCCCAATTCTGCTAGATCTTCACCGCCACAAGCCTCCTAGACCGTCGGATGAACCCCGCACCGCCCTCTGGCACTGCGCCTCTGAAACCCTGGCCGGACCACCATTTCACATCTCCTCCCCTGCGTCGTCACGTCCACCGTCATGCCGCCTGCAGCCCACCTCTACCCACCATGGACAGAGCCGCCACCCTCTCTTCTCCCCCATGCCGAACAGACCCCCCCTCCCACTCTTCCTGTCTTCTTTGTTTTTTTATATTTAAAAAAATATATTATAAAATATATTATAATATAATAATAATATGTAATATCATATTTAATATAATTAATTTAATTATTATATGATATAATAATGGTAATCCATATGTAAATAATTATAAATATACTTTTATTTGCTTATAATTATTATGTATAATAATTACATTAATTGTTATATATGTTATTATATAACAAATATATCTATGTAATAATTATAACTATTATAAAATATAACCAATTAATAACACTTGTATATTTTATATTTAATTTAACACATTTTAATAGTTAATAATAACTTTTAGTTCTTTTCATTTATTTGAAGACAATTTTTTATTGAATAATTGTTTTACCCTTATAAATATTTAATTTATTATTTCATTTATTAAATTTATGTACTTGTTTTATGTAATAAATTTATTACTTACATTAATCATAATTTATTTAGTTATTTATTTTTTTTCTAATTATTTTTATATACTAATAACACATAGTTTTTATTTTCTTTTTCAGGAGGGGCTTGGTGGTGCACATTTTTTCAGTTATGGAGCAACTGCTCCAGTGATGGTTGGGGAGGGAGGAGCATGGTGAAAGTACTATGTGGAGGCTGAGGAAGACATCCACGAGATTCCAGATACTTCGATTCAGGGACTTGTAGTGATGAGCAGAGCAATGCAGGGGGGATCTATTCTCTATCACTCACTTCCGAGGATCGACAGAGACTCGGACACTGAGGAGCAGGAACAATTTGAATGGGAGGAGGGACAAGAATTAACACTTCCATCCATCATTCACTCTATCCTCGATGACTTCCATTGATCGAGATCACTTCGTCATCCATCAGACATCAATCGACTCGAGGCTTCACCACTTCCTGGGAGCATATTCCAAGCATCGAAGTAGAAGATCACCATTTCCATTCTAGATTCCCAGGGCGGGACATCCGACCACACCCATCAGAGCACCACATTTACCATCAAGCAACGGTTCAGAGATTTGGAGATAACTGAAGATCAAGTAGGGAGATAGATTTACTTCTTTTTTTCTGTTTTTCTGCACTTTTTTTTCACCATCTACTTCATTGGTTTTAATTATATTATTATATTGAATTCAACCATTATGTATGGATAATATCCTTCGGTAGGGATAAGCTGAGCTAGTTAGATCTACTTAGTCTGGCTTGTGCACTGCATTCTTTACTAGATAGTTTAGTCTCTCTCTCACTCCTTGCTGGATAGTTTTATTTTTCAGAACATCAAGATTAAGTGAAAACTGATATTTCTTGAATAATAAAGAAAGTTGTTTTCAATCTGAGGGTTTCGTTGACAAATGAATCATGCTCAAATGAGAGAGACATGCTGATCTCAACTGAAAATTTGATCCCAGTGACATATGACTTTTATCATTATGCGATGGAATGATTTTTACATTTGAAAGACTATAAGGATTATTCTATCACAAGCTGACCCGACGAAAAATCTAATTAGTTACTTTAAGTTTGATCCATGTATTTAAACATTAATGCACAAACAAGGGTAAGCAGTATTGAAACAGGCTAGTGGACTTCCCCCTCCTCATCTACTTGTTTGTTTTACCACAAGTCTGCCTGTTGTCTATTCTTCTTCCTAGCACTCACCCATTCACTTTCACTTCGTCACACACTTATTTTCACTCACTTCAATCCATCACCACCATCTACTGTTGTTGGTTTGTGTGTGTGTTTTTGTTTGTTTTGTTTTTAGTTGATCACTAAGCACAACATCAAACCTCCATGTGGTTCGACCATGTCTTGCCACTGTTCTAAGTACTAAGTAGGTTTTAAATTTTAATTTTCTCTCGTGCCAAACGATGCGCGAGCAGTCAATTCCATCCACGGAATTATTATAATAACCCATGTCTCATCCAAGTAATAGAATAACATTCCATAAAATTTATTTAATTATTTCAATTTTCATCACTTTGATCATTTCAATTATAACACAACACAAAAATTAGATAAAGGAATGAGCTAAGAATATAAGTATTATCCCATTAATTATCTCAAGTGTTCATTTCATTATAATATTTAACTCATGGTTAAACTAGAAAATACATGTCCATAACCTAGGGACATGGTATTCTGTTCCCATACATTAATCAATTCAAATTACAAATTACAATTTTTCAATTGACATCCCATGGAAAGAGGTAAATGGAACACCTTAAAGGTAATGATATTAAAATTCCACCAATGGTGGTCTAATAAATTAAACAACATAATTAATTGTTGGTTCCAATTAAATGTTCATAACCATTAATCATTTACTGATGGGTCTGGTTAATTACACATGTCACACCTCTCCATTTTGTTCAATGATTAAATTGAATTTGAAGGGTGTCACTTGGAAAATACGGCACATGGAAATAAGACATATATATAAATACCTTCAATTAATGGGAATGGAACTTGAAAACCCACCACAGGTCTGTTGAAGAGTGTCTTCCAGTATTAGATCATGATTCTACGTAGGTGAGGAGGAGAATGATGAATGGAAGAAAAACTGGAAAATAGGGCATATAAGATTGCAAATAAATAGATCAGCATAAGAAAATTTAAATGAGGAATGGATTAAGATTATTATATTATATACGGGATTAGATCCAAGGAGATGAACAGATATTGATTTCAAGATCATATGGCAAAGATCTCCAAATACATTGTTTTGGCTACAAAGTGGAGATATCAAATTCCCATGGCTATCCATGTGAGTAAATGATAAAATAGATTTAAATTTATATGATTAATTGTGGGAAAATATTCATTTTTCATAAAAAAAACCTGGGCTATATGGGTTGGTTTTATGGTTGGTCAAACTGTAGGCCAATCATGCTCCCTTTGTTGTAGAATGGGGAACCCTGCATGGTTAATGCACATTGTTTGACTAATCATTCCCAAATCGTGTCTTAGAACACTATAAAAAATGTAGATGTTACCAAATAATCATTCACCTCCATCCACATGGTTTGAAAAAATATTTTTGATTATCCATCCCACTATCTTGCACTGCACAGTCTCATCTAATTGTGCAACTTGGGGTGTATGGTTTCTACTAACCGTGCGACCAAGTTTTTTCTCTAATGATTGGGTTCTTGGCACCGTACAAGCCCTGCTCAACCATTACACAACACATAACCTTAAATGGTATTTACATAGGCCATACTGAACAAATCATACTGAAACATAAAAGATAAAAAACTCGTATAAAATCCCAGGATCATATAATGTGTGTCCTCTGCCCCAATTATAAATAGCCACCACCAATCCTCTATTATTCACACATTCAAACCTCATTAGTTCATCTATTCCATTAAAAATCACTAAAAAAAATACCTTCCCAAATCATAGAATCCTTAGTATTGGATGAAATTCATCCTAGGAAATCATTAGTGAAATCCTAAGAAGGATACCCAAAGAAAAGGTAATGTTATCCAACGAGCATCCTTGTTTTATTTAGTAATCCACCACCTTCGATTTTTATTAATCCATGCTGATATAATAAAATTAGTATCATGAAAATAATGGGTTATTAATATAATAATTTCATGTCCTAAAACCATATCTATATCCATAAAATGCATTATGAAATCATATTACATGTATACACTGGACTATCACATCGTGAACCAATTTCATTCTTTCTTCAATTACCACTATTCATGATATGTGTATGATAGTGGTTATAAAGAATATATATTATATTTATTGTCACAACCCATCCTCGGGGTCTGTGCCATGACTACCCCAAGCCCGCATTCCATAGGCCAGGGGCTGGCAACTTGCACCAAAGGTGTAAATCCCAAAAAAAGGGAAGGCATTGCCTTTATATAAGAAAACAAACACCACAGAGTACACAAGCCGAAGTAAATACTAAGTAAACTGAGTACAAAAGTAAGTGCTGGAAAGTAAATGGGCTAGAATACAAACCCAACCGAAATTAAAGTACAATTAAAAATTAAGTACATCACCAGAAAGTAAAACAGCAACTCCGAGTCGTCCTCCGAAAATCCCACCTGAAACGTGGGTACAGATAGTCTCCTCAGCTCCTCGGTCCGGCCGTCCGCTCCGTGTATGTCCCACCAAGTGGTCCACCTCTGGGTACCGTCCAGCGACACAAGCCTCCACCTCAATCAGTGTTGTCCGTTGTCTGCATCCAACACAACATAGTGCGGGCATATCCCGTGCAGGGGTGAGTATACGATACTCAGTAGGGACCCCGAGACCCCCGAAGGTCTCTCAGAATCCACGAAGGATAAACCAAAAAGGAAAGATTCAATCAAGAAGTATCAATAACAATACTTATTTATATGCCCATACATATACCTAAGTCATCAGTTACAGTTTGGCTCCAGCTCCCGAGCCCAAGCACAACCCAGTCCACAAAGGAAAGCACAACCCAATCCACACATGAAAAGCAAGTCAACCACATCAATGATAATGATTGAGAATCAAGACTCAGCTCACCCAGGTATACACTTTGTATGGCGATAGAGATGATCAGATGTAGAAACTGATTCATCTAATTTGTCGGACCCACATAGGATACAAGACCAGCTAAGCTGTCGGACCCACAAAGGATACAAGACCAGCTACTCTGCCGGACCCATATTGGATACAAGTACAGAGTCAAATACTGACGAACCCACATAGGATACAAGAATAATAGTCATCGCTGTCGAACCCACAGAGGATCCCAGTACGGTCGTCGTCGCTACCGAACCCACGGAGGATCCAAGTACAGTCGTCCTCACTGCCGAACCCACAGAGGATCCAAGTGTAGTCATCATCGTCGCAGTCGCAGCCACCTCTAGGGTTCCCACACACAGCATGCTTGATTCCGAGAGGGTCTGCTCCACGAGCCAAGGGGTCGATACATCAACTGTCACGAAGTCCAGAGTTGATGTATCACAAAGTTTCGTCTCGTCAATAGGAACTCAACGCGACAAACGAAGCGTCAATCGGACGCCTGGTCTGAGAGATATTGGTTTTTCCGTCCGAGGGGCCCAGTTGGTTTTTAAGTTAAAACCAACCCGACCATACTCTAGCTGCGTCCAAACTTTGATTGAAGTAAGACAAAAGAACCGTCTCATAAAGAGGACACCAGCAAAGTCGACGACACGTCAATCGGACGTCCGGAGCTCGAGTTATAAGCGTTTCCACTCCGAGGGCCCGATTGGTTTCGAGTTCGCACCAACCCGGTCATAACCAAGGTTCTCCAAAACTTTGAGTTTAATATACCAAAACGACCATCTCGATCCAAGGATCCCAACACAACTAACGGTGCATAAATTGGAGGTCTGTAGCCCAAGTTATGGGAAAAGACTAAAAACAGTCCGAAGTGGGGGGTCTGGGCCCGGCCCGGCCCGGCTGGGCGTGGCCCCGCCTGGTCCGTGCGACCCGCCCCGGCCCTGCCGAGGGGGCGCCCTGGCTCAGCCAGCGGGCCGAGCAGGGGGGGTAACGATCCCCCCCTCTTTTGTGCTCCACGGACACGGCAGGCGTCGCTTCCCCCTCCGAATCCCGCGCGGCCGTGGGATCCAACCGTCGCGCCGGCGTGGCGCGCTGGCAGCACCTTCCGCGGACCACCGGACATGCTCTGGTGGTCCGATTTGCCCGTTGTCTGCGCCTGCGGCTCTCCCGGGACCCGTTCTTCACTGCGACGGCTTCTACACGCTGATTGTTGTCCCGTTCCATTGTCTCCCATCAACACGCACACAAACAAACAAACTACGGAGGGTCGCCGGCCGTGTTTGTTCGGCCCGCGCCCTCCGCGTTAGTTGATAACAAAAAGGTTCGAACAACAATAATGTTCAATGACAAACGAGGCCCAAAAATTAGTAAGGATTTAATTTAATTCCCAACAATTTCCCCACAAAAAAAAAATTCCCCAACCCGCAAATAATAACATTCGTGGATCAACTTAATAATGAGTTGATCCACCTTCTTGTTTTAGAGGAAAACAAACATAGGAATATTAACATTCTCAAAATAAACCCCTACCTCTTAGTAGTTTTTTGTCGCGCATTAATCCTCAAGGGGGGTTAAGGCGTCGGCGTCGGCGTCGCTTTCCAGCTCCGATATTCGAAAGGCATCAAAGGAGAAGAGGTTTTGTCAGCACTCTTCATTCTTCGCTAGGGCGGAAGTCCGTCAGAGGCTTTCCAGAGAATCCTCCAATTTCTTTTCTCCCCATATTCTCAATGTGAAAAATATATAAAGGAGCACGTTGCAGCGTTGCCATAATGGTGTCATTAAAGCGTCGTTACGCTATGAGTTTAATGATCCATTAATGAGCCTCATTGATGTGCATCTTCACCGCCCTATCACCGCCCCGCCACCCAAAACGGGAGAAGGAAAAATAAAATAATTCATTTAAATTATTTTATTATTTTTCTCGAATGGTCCGGAAAATAACTTTTTTCTCTCGGCCCTTGCCAGCCGAAGTTAAGATTCGCCTAAGCGAATATCGATGCTGTGAATTCATCGGTGACCTCGGATTTTAATTCCAAGAACCGGTTCAAAATTTAGAAAAACACGCTCGTTCGTTCATTGAACGTACCCGAGCTAAACTTCAAAAATTGATTCCGGGCACACCGGGCCTCAGAATCAAGAGTCGTCAGAAACTGCGTACTCGTAAAATCCCAAATAATTAAAAAAAATCCTTGAAATTTACGGGTCTTTACATTACTCCCACCTCAGGGTTTTACGTCCCCATAAAGCTACATCATAAACTAGGGAAACAAATGAGGGTACTGAGCACACATCTGAGCCTCCCTCTCCCATGCGATCTCCTAGAGGTTCCTGTGCTGCCACCTGATGCACACTAGAAGAATCGACCATCCACATAGGACCCATTCTTGTCGATCCTCGATCTCCACTAGGACCTCCGCAAAAGTCTCCTCATCATCGATGTCCAGCTCCCCATGATCGATGATATGCGTCGGGTCATGCACGTATCTCCTTAGCTAAGATACATGGAAGACGTCGTGCACCCAGTGCAACTGAGGTGGTAGATCCAGGAGATAAGCCACCTCACCTATCCTGATGAGAACCTGAAATGGTCTGATGAAGCGCGGAGAAAACTTACCGCCCTAGCCATATCTCCGTAATCCACGTCGAGGTGAGACCCGTAAGAAAACGTGGTCGCCATCCTCGAACTCCAGTGGTCTCCGCCTCCTATCAGCATAGGACTTCTGTCTGCTCTGTGCAGTCCTCATCTACTCTTGAATGATCTGTACCTTCTCTATCATGGCCTGAACCATCTCTGGTCCTACAAGTGCTGACTCCCCAGGGTCTGTCCAGCACAGAGGTGATCTGCACGGTCGGCCGTACAAGTCCTCGTATGGTGCCATCCCGATGGTGGAGTGGTAGCTGTTGTTGTACGCAAACTTCACCAAGGGTAGGTGATCCTCCCAGCTGCGACCAAAGTCAAGGACACATGCATGGAGCATGTCCTCGAGTGTCTGAATGATCCTCTCTGTCTGGCCATCTGTCTGTGGGTGAAAGGCAGTGCTCAGGCGTAGCTACGTCCCAAAGGCCTCCTGCAACCCCTTCCAAAGCCAGGATGTAAAGCGAGCATCTCGATCGGAAACGATAGACGATGGAACACCATAAAGCCGTACGATCTCCTGAACGTAGAGGCGTCCCAAGCTCTCCACTAAGCCCTGCTCTCTGATAGGTA
Organism: Viscum album; assembly: GCA_963277665.1. Classification (NCBI taxonomy): domain Eukaryota; kingdom Viridiplantae; phylum Streptophyta; class Magnoliopsida; order Santalales; family Viscaceae; genus Viscum; species Viscum album. The sequence continues at coordinate 1,074,254,473 of OY728145.1, read as the reverse complement.
AGAGGTGGGACGAATGGGTGAGTCGGTCTACAATCACCCAAATGGAGTCGTGTCCTCTGGAAGTACATGGAAGCCCCATAATGAAATCCATGGATATCCCGTCCCACTTCCACTCCGGGACCTCTAAGGGATGTACCAAGCCTGAAAGTACCTTGTGCTCTGCCTTCACTTGCTGACAAGTGAGACATCGTGAAACGAATCCTGCCACAACCTTCTTTATACCCGGCCACCAGTACTGTCGTCTAAGGTCCTGACACATCTTCTCTAATCCAGGATGTATTGCTAGAGGGGAAGTGTGGAACTCTATCAGCACCTCCTACTATAGTGTAACTGGTACCATGGTACGTTCCCTGAAAAGGATGACGTGCTCTCCTCCTACAGAAAATCCATCAGGTGCCTGTCCTGAGGATATCTGTGCACGTCGCGTCTCACAGTCCACATCCCCACGCTGTTCCTCTCTGACCCACTGAAGTAGTGGAGGAGTGACTGTGAGGGACTGAAGATAGGCTGCCCCATCACTATCCATGAAGGATATCTGCAAAGCGGCTAACTGCTCCATTATCCCCCCAAGTAGCTGAATGCCCGATCTTCTACTGAGAGCATCAGCCACCACGTTCCCCTTCCCAGGAGTATAGACAATCTCAAAGTCATAATCCTGGAGGAACTTGAGCCATCACCACTGTCTCAGGTTCAGGTCCTTCAGCGAGAAGATGTACCTGAGAATCTGGTGGTCAGAGTAGACTGTAAAGCACTCGCCCATTAGATAGTGTCGCCACATCTTCAGGGCGAAGACCACTGCTGCTAACTCCAGGTCATGGGTGGCATAGTTCTGCTCGTGCGGCCTCAGCAACCGTGAAGCATGAGCGATCACTGCTCTCTCCTGCATCAGGACACACCTGAGTCCAGTCCCTAATGCATCACAGTAAACTACGTACCCTACGCCCTCCTCCGCCAGCCTCAAGATGGGCGCATTGGTCAATCTCCGCCTCAGCTCTTGGAAGCTCTGCTGACATCTGTCTGACCACACGAAGGGGTTACCCTTCTTCGTCAAAGATAAAAGCGGTGCTGCAACTCTGGAGAAGTCTGACCCAAATCTCCGATATTACCCAGCCAGACCTAGGAAACTTCGTACCTCCGTCACGCTCCTAGGTGTCTCCCAAGCAAGTACCACCTCGACCTTCACGGGATCCATTGCAACTCCCGCCTCAAAGATGACGTGCCCCAAGAATTGGACCACTCGAAGCCAGAACTGGCACTTTGAGAGCTTACCGTAAAGCTAGTGCTCTCGGAGTGTATGAAGTACAACCTTTAAGTGGTAGGCATGCTCCTCCTTAGTCGTCGAGTAAATCAGTATGTCGTCAATGAAGACTATGAGAAACCAATCGAGGTAGGGCTGGAAGATCCTGTTCATGATACTCATGAACACTGCTGGAGCATTGGTCACACCGAAGGGCATGACCAAGAACTCATAGTGGCCGTACCGACACATGAAGTCTATCTTCTGCACATCCTCGTCCCGAACTCGGAGCTAATGATAGCATGACCTGAGGTCTATGTTCGAGAACCAACGTGCTCCCTTGAGCTGATGAAAGAGGTCTTAAATCCTCATAAGCGGATACTTGTTCCTCACATTCACCTGGTTCAAGCGATGGTAATCGACACACAGTCGCAAGCCCCCATCTGCCTTCTTGGCTAAAAGGACCGGAGAAGCCTAGGGTGAAACACTTGGTCGGATGAAACCTTTCCCCTGTAAGTCCTCCAGCTGTACCCGCAGCTCACGAAGCTCGGCGGGATCCATCTGATACGCTGGGGTGGATATCAGTGATGTCCTGGGGTACAGGTCTATGTAGAAATCTACCTCCCTGCGAGGAGGTAGTCCTGGAACATCGTCAGGAAAAACATCCGCATACTGGTCCACCACTACAGGAAAACTCAGACTCCGCACGTCGACTGCTCCAAGGATGAGACTAGCCAACTGATGTGTGATCGGCTACCCTTTCCTCTGCATGAGTCCATTCTATGCTGCGAAGGTTCCCTTCTTTCCGGTGAAGGTGAACCTGGTCCCATCCGTGTGGACACACCGTACCTTGCGCCTAATACAGTCGATCTGGGCATGGACTGTAGATAACCAGTCCATACCCAAGATGACGTCGTAAGGCCTCGACGCTGCTACAAGAAGATCCCAGCCAAAGCTCTTTCCTCCTAGAGTAAGCTCACACTGCCGGAACCAGTGTGTAATCGTTGAGTCTTCTCCCGTAGGAGTCTCTAGATGCAAGGATCGAGTCAACGGCTCTGTCGGAATCTCCGAGCTCCAAAAAAGGGCAGCAGAAATAAAAGAATGACTTGCACATGTGTCTATAAGAACTTCAACAAGGGTGGAGTAGATATAGATAGTACCTCGAATCATCTCGGGTGTGCCATGGTCGTAAGCCTCTGCTACCTGGAGCTGAGCCTGCCTCTGCCAGCTAGCTCCCTGTGGTCAGGGTGGACCTCCTGGGGGTGGTGGTGGTAGAGCCTCGAAGCGTCGTCCACCACCCACTGCTCAGCCAGCTCCTCTGCCCCATCCACCTGCTCCCTGCAGACCGCCATGGTCAAACCTCAGCCTCTGCCTGGGAGGTCCCTCCACTATCTTCTGCTCGTCTACATGGCGGGTTGAGCTGTCACGAGCCATGTGACCCTGCCCACCGTATTCATAGCACTATCTGCTCCTCGGAAGGCTGGCTCTGCGCCGTGTTCCCCGCACAGCCGAACCTGTGTCCTGAGGTCACCCACCTGACGGCCTGGTCCGTTTGGACCCCTGCTACGGAAGACTCCGCTCTGTGCCGTCCTGCGGTGGGTCTCGCTGTTGATGGCTGCTCGGCGAGAAAGCTATCCACTAGTAGGGCTCGCTCTAGCACCCCCGCCTGAGTCGGGATGCTGAGTGGAATCGTCGAAGCTCTGATCTCATGCCTCAGCCCCTACTCAAAGGTCCAGACCCGGAAGAATGGGTCCCGTACCATGTCCGTGGAGTAGCGCGAGAGGTCGGTAAATCTCGCCGAGTACTGAGCTACTGACATGCTGCCCTGCTGCATCTGTAGTAACTTATGAATGCGCACCGCACGGAGGGGGGCCGGAACGAACTCCGAGCAGAAGAGGCTCTCGAAGTCCATCCAAAGAAGATATGCTTCATCGTGCACCTGGAGGATCAGGATCCACCATCTACCTACTGCTGCATGTAGGAGACTCGCGATAAGGATCACCATGAGGTCTGATGGCGTCCCTACCAACCTGAAGACTCTGAAGACAGCCTCCATCCAATCCTCGGTTGTCTGAGGATCCGTCTCTCAGCGGAAAATGGGTGGCCTCTGCCTCTGAAACTCATGCAACGCGCTCAGACGACGTGCACTCTCCACCGCCGGGGCGGGTAGAATCGGTGGCTCAGAGGGTAGAGGTACCGTAGGTGCCTCCGTGGCAATGGGGCCCTGCACCAAGGCCTCATCACTCGGTGGGTTGTCATCTTGCACAATGCTCAGAACCCTAGCTGGCTGCCATCGTGGGGCCATCCTGAAAAGAAACAAGTGTGCCACAGTTAATACAGTATACCTGATGAGCTGACACAAAGTAACCACAAAGAAAAATTTTGAAACACACATGCAATCAATGTTTTCATGCACTAAGTCAGAAATCAGAAGTCAGGGTCCTGGTGTATGGATACATTAGCCGCCGCACCAACACTAGACTCCCCGGACTGAAAACCACACTCAATACTCTTAACACTATTGCTCCACAGAGAAGGAAAATATCAGAGTCCTGAGTTCTACGGTAGAACCGACTCCTCTGATACCAATTTGTCACGACCCGTCCTCAGGGCCTGTGCCGTGACTACCCCAAGCCCGCCTTCCATAGGCCAGGGGCTGGTGAATAGCACTAAAGGCGTAAATCACAAAAAAAGGGAAGACATTGCTTTTATATAAGAAAACAAACACCACAGAGTACACAAACCAAAGTAAATACTAAGTAAACTAAGTAGAAAAGTAAGTGTTGGAAAGTAAATGGGCCAGAATACAAACCCAACCAAAAGTAAAGTACAACTGAAAAGTAAATACACCAGCAGAAAGTAAAATAGCAACTCCGAGTCATCCTCTAGAAATCCCACCTGAAGGGTGGGTATAGATAGTCTCCTCAGCTCCTCGGTCCGGCCGTCCGCTCCATGTACGTCCCGCCAATTGGTCCACTTCCGGGTACCGTCCAACGCCACAAGCCTACACCTCGATCAGTGTTGTCTGTCGTCTGCATCCAACACAACGTAGTGCGGGCATAGCCCGTGCAGGGGTGAGTATACGATACTCAGTAAGGACCCTGAGACCCCCGAAGGTCTCTCAGAATCCATGAAGGATAAACCAAAAAGGAAATATTCAATCATGATGTATCAATAACACTACTTAGGTATATGCCTATACATATACCTAAGTCATCAATTACAGTTTGAATCCATCTCTCGAGCCCATGCACAACCCAGTCCACATAGGAAAGCACAACCCAATCCACACAAAAAAAGCAATTCAACCACATCAATGATAATGATTGAGAATCAAGACTCAACTCACCCAGGTATACACTTCGTAAGGCGATAGAGATGATCAGATGTATCCACTGATTCATCTAAGATGTCGGACCCACATAGGATACAAGACCAGCTAAGCTGCCGGACCCACAAAGGATACAAGACCAGCTACTCTGCTGGACCCACATTGGATACAAGTAAAAAGTCAAATACTGTCGGACCCACATAGAATACAAGAACAGTAGTCATCGTCGTCGAACCCAAGAAGGGTCCCAGTACGGTCGTCGTTGCTACCGAACCCACGAAGGATCCAAGTACAGTCGTCCTCGCTGCCGAACCCACGGAGGATCCAAGTGCAGTCGTCATCGTTGCAGTCGCAACCAGCTCTAGGGTTCCCACAAACAACATGCTCAATTCCGGGAGGGTCCGCTCCATGATCCAAGGTCTTGATACATCAACTATCACGAAGTCTATAGTTGATGTATCACAAAGTTCTGTCACGTCAATAGGAGCTCAACGCGACAGACGGTGCGTCAATCGGACGCCCGGTCTGAGAGATATTGACTTTTTTTGTCCTAGGGGACCGGTTGGTTTTTAAGTTAAAACCAACCCGACCATACTATAGCTGCATCCAAACTTCGATAGGAGTAAGCCAAAAGAACCGTATCACAAATCGGAAACCAAAAAAGTCGACGACACGTCAATCGGACGTCTGGAGATCGAGTTATAAGCGTTTCCGCTCTGAGGGCCTGGTTGGTTTCGAGTTCGCACCAACCGGACCCTATACAAGGTTATCATAAACCTTAAGTGTAATATACCAAAACGACCGTCTCGATCCAAGGATCCCAACACAACTGACAGTGCGTCGATCGGAGGATTGTAGTCTATGTTATGGGAAAAGACTGAAAATAGTCCGAAGTGGGGGGTCTAGGCCCGGCCCGGCCCAACCCCCCCTGGGTCAACCCGACCCAGGTCCGGCCTCGCTGGGAGCGGCCCGACCCGGTTGAGGGGGCGTGCCGGCTCGGCCAGCGGGCTGATCAGGGGGGGGGGGATGCGGTCCCCCCCTCCTTTGCGCTCCACAGACGCGGCGGGCGCCGCGTCCTCCTCCTGATCCTGCGCGGCCGCGTGATCCAGCCACCTGCCACGGCGGATCCTGCCGGCGGCACGCCGGCATCACCTTCCGTGGACCACTGGACGCGCTCCGATGGTCCTATTTGCCCACCGTCTGCACCTGCGGCTCTCCCTAGACTCGTTCTTCACTACGACGACTTCCACATGCTGATTGCGGTTCTGTTCTATTGTTGCCCATCAACACGTGCACAGAAAAACAAACTGCGGAGGATCTCCTTCCGTGTTTGTTCGGCCCGTGCCCTCCATGTTAGTTGATAACAAAAAGGGTCGAACAACAATAATGTTCAACGACAAATGAGGCACAAAAATTAGTTAGGATTGAATTTAATTTCCAACAATTTCCCCACAAAAAAAAATTCCCCAACCCATGAATAATAACATTCGCGGATCAACTTAATAATGAGTTGATCCACATTATTGTTTTAGAGGAAAACGAACATGGGAATATTAACATTCTCAAAATAAAGCCCTAACTCTTAGTAGTTCTTTGTCGCGCGTTCGTCCTCAAGGGGGGTTAAGGCGTCGGCGTCGCTTTCCGGATCCGATATTCGAAAGGCGTCGGAGAAGAAGAGGTTTTGTCAGTGCTCTTCATTCTTCGCTGGGGCAGAAGTCCATCAGAGGTTCGCCAGAGAATCCTCCAATTTCTTTTCTCCACATATTCTTAATGTGCCCAATATATAAAGGAGCACATCGCATCATTGCTATAATGGTGTCATTAAAGCGTCGTTACGCTATGAGTTTAATGATCCATTAATGAGCCTCATTGATGTGCATCGTCACCACCCTGTCGTCTCCCCACCACCCAAAAAGGGAGAAGGAAAAATAAAATAATTAATTTAAATTATTATATTTTTTTTCTCAAAAGGTCCGGAAAATAACTTTTTTCTCTCGGCCCTTGCCGGCCGAAGTTAAGCTTCGCCTAAGCGAATCCCGATGCTGTGAATTCATCAGTGCCCTCAGATTTTAATTCCGAGAACTGGTTCAAAATTTAGAAAAACCCGCTCGTTCGTTAACTGAACCTACCCAAGCTAAACTTCTAAAATTGATTCCTGGCACACTGGGTCTCAGAATCAAGTTCCGTCAGAAACTGCGTTCTCGTAAAATCACAAAGAATTAAAAAACAATTTCCTTGAAATTTACGGGTCTTTACATTTATAAAATATTTATACCTCTGTATTCATTTCGTCATATATATATTTTCACCTTCCTTTCCTTAAGAGACATGGTAATGTCTCCCATGGGTATGGTAGACTACCGTCTCACGAAGTGTTGTGATTCATCATTCACTAATTATTGACATGGAAGGTAATAAAGAAAGTGTTTATGATTATATGTAATATAAATTAAATAATTATTATAATAATTAAATATATATAATCTTGGAATTATAGTATATATCATTTCATTTGTTACCTTTTCACTCACATAAAGATTATATCATTGTTTGTATATATATGGACTGACACCTTCACAAGGTGATGTAACTCTCTATTCATCACAACACCACATGGGTAATATATAGAAGTACATAATAAGGCATAAATGATATTATTATCATTATTTAATGATTAAATATTAACTAACATCCTTCCAAAATGATCATTCGAAATCGAAATGTCACTCAATTGTATGTACAACCTACTATCTCTAGGATCATATCATACTTCATTTTTCATAACAATAATTCATTATTTGTTTTTAAATTATAAATTAAATAAAATTATGATAATTTTGTAATTTCTATTATCCTATAGATGATATAACTATATAATATGTTCAATAATAGGATATTTCATGATGAAAACACATGAGAAAACCAGGAAATTGGAATGAAAAACAATGAAAATGATGGATGATTATTAATTAAAGGGTAATAATAAGTTATAAAGGGATGATATTCGATATTATAAATATTAATATGGTTCCGGTATAAGTTAATAATATGATTAAAATAACTGTATAATACTTTAATGGATGTTCAATAAAAATTGCGAGGTAATGGATTTTTTACTCAATTTATATTCGTTAGGTTAATCTTCTTATTCATTGATAATTTAATTCTTTGACTATTTGTATAAGAAATTTTTATTACCTTATGTTTTACTTCCATTATTTATATATATTTACAATTGAAACACATTATCAATTCAATTATTAATTCTCACTTCAACATTTATCTCATAGTGTCAATTTAATCAGGATTGATTACTCATGAATTCAGGTTAAGGGTAATTATTTTATCATTTCATAAAAAACAATATAGTTTTTTATCTTATGGTTATTCATGATGTTTTCATGTAATAGTACCATTTTCCATGTGTTATTATTCAAATAAATTATGGAATTTTTTTAATAATGTCAGGATACATTTCTCCCTTTAGTCAGAGATCAGTATTATTACAAAAACTATTTTAATAAAAATGTTTTCCAAAATATTTTTACCCTTTTAAAAATGAATTAACAATGGATATTTTTACCCATATTTTTTTAAAAAAAATATTTTTAAAGGAGTTTTTATGTCATTTTCAAGAAAAAACTTCTTTTGTATTTTAATAAAAATGGCAGTGGAATATTTGTTTTAACATGTATTTCATGTATGGAATTTTCCACCATAATCACCACAAAATGTTTTAAATCATCCTTTATAATTTTTCATGTTCATTTTCAAATAAAATAAAATTGATAATTTTTTATTTTTTAAAAAATAATTTTCAAAAAGAAAATTATATTTTACTAATGATTTTCTTAACGAACTTCTATGTTATTTCTCTTCATCAATGACAAAAACCCATTATTATTACTCTATTAGGTATATGTTATATTGATAACATTATCTATATTAATGGGGATGATAAATTTATATGTTTAATGATTGGGTAAAGTATTCCCATTTTGTATTTATGTTTATCAATACAAAGGTTTATGTTATTACTGATTCTCACCTTCACGTGAAGAGTGAAACAAACTTAATATGTGTTGGGTGGGGCACTAACTTTATATAGACCATCATTGAATAAATAGGTCTAATGAGACAAATTAGTTTCCCAAATAATACAGGATTTTAAACACATAGTTGAAATATATTAAGGATATATCTTGATAGTTCAATCATCCAGTAGTATGCATTCCAGGATTATAAAAATGGTTATTGTTATTCAATGTGGTTATTCTATTAATTAGAATATATAGGGATAATGTTTCATGAGCATATGATTATTTATAAACAATTACATACTCATCATTTTTTTCTTCAATATTAAGCTCAATTTATTGATTGAAAGGTATTTTTTCAGTTACATACCATGTCATATCGATCATGATTATGGATTATTGATAGATTATGATGTACCTAACCATTACAAAGAATAATATCTCAAAAATATTTTGTTTTCTTTCCCTAGGAACCCATTAACTGTAATATTTTTTATATGAAAAGATATACAAGATGGAATAATTTTATATCTAAAAAAATTATGTAGTCTCTTGTGTTTTCAAATATAAATGTGATTCAAATATATATCTAGTATACCAATACTACTAAACCATTCAACCCTTAAGGTTGATATTCCATGTATCTTATTGAAATTTAATTATGTAATGAATAGGATCCAAGATACTAGGGTTCAATTCATTCTATAAAATAATTATTTTATTACAAATAAATCATAGTTTTACAAAAAATGATATTTTTTTAATATTCACAAAACACATTATTTTATGAAATATTCCAAAAATTTCACTCTAATATAATTTTGACATGTTGGCTTAAAAAATGAAATCATTTTAATAAAATAACACTTCAAAATTTTTCATTAAATAGTTATAATATTATCTAAAAAAGAGTATACATTTTATAAAAAACATATTTTTTGATTCATAAAATGACTTTACTCAATTTTTTGTGCATTTTTATCATAGAATAATAAAAAAATTTTCATTATATAAAATAATTTTCGATAATTTATATAATATTTTCATTCGTATTTGTAAACACAATATTAAATGATATGTTTTAATGGTCATGTTTAAATAAAAAAACATAGTAGTATATCATGATTTGATTAATCTCAATGATGTTTGATGTATTTTCTATTGAACATAATGTTTTTTTAAAATCATTGGGTGACACATTATATCCTAGTAACTTAGTACCATATGTATAAAACATGTTATTATCAATTAAAAAATGAAATAAAAATATATTTTAAGCATCTAAATGTTATGATATAATCATTTTTTGTTGAATTTAATTAACAAATATTATAAATTATTATAATTTGTAAATAAATGAAATTAAATATATATTTATTAATTAAAAAATAGTTTTCACTAAGAGATCAATCAATAATAAACACATATAAAACCCCCAAAAAATAAGATTAGTAGGGAATCTTAGAATATGAACCTATATTATATGATTTAATATCCAGAACATATTGATTTTACATTGGTTTATATTTCATTTTACAATGATTTCTATCTCTCCTATTTATTATATTTTATATTGAACTTATTTCCTATTTGAACTAAAACCATTTTATAAAATACCTGGAACAAATATAATGCTATGATTTTATTAGTTAATAAATTTAATTTTCCTTTTTGATATTTTTTTTTTCATAAAATACACCATTATAAGAATCAAAACATTGTTCTAGATATGGGAAAAAAATCCTAGAATCAACAAAAAAAAAATTTAGAATGTGTACTGATTCCCAAAATAATTACACATTTCCAACAAATACATTTTTCTACATGAATTTTTTTCTCCATATATTCCTCGTAAAATAATCTTGAATAGTGAGGTCATTGATAAATTTTTTGTTGGGGAGGGGTTCATTCATAATCTTACATGCAAAAAAATTGTATTTTTTATTGGAATATCCCATCTTGGGTTTTTTACCAATATATTCATTATATCGGATTGGAATTTTTTTTAAAAAAAAGAAAATTGATGTAAGAGATATATGTGTTATTTTTTTAAAAAAAACTAGTTCTTTATTTAATCTTATGTAAAATCATATTATTATTTAATTTTTGAAATCAATAAATTTTTAAATTCCTAGAAACTAGTATTGTATGAAAAAATAATTATCATTTATTTACTTACTAATGTTCCACATTATGAATGTTTTCTCGAGTGGTATTATAATCCAATTTTTCATACTCATTCATATTCCCTCTACATTGAGAGAAATAAAAACATGCATCACCAGCATAATAACCTATTACTTCATAAAAAATAATGACTTTTTTAAATTAAATTTATATGATTGTGGAAACCCTTTTTTATACCACTACCATTATATCCACCTATAACATAACTATATATATTATACCCTTATGAACTATATTTTCTGTATTCAACATTATAAGACAATATTTCCTTCAAATCATTATTCTATTTGTTCAATTTTTTATTATACTATTTAGATTAATGAGGGAGATAAGCAATACATGAAACTTCCCTATGATAATATAATGCAGGGGAATGTATAAAAACCATTTGATGTTGGTAATAGAAATCATTGTTACTTTACACTATACATGAGATTTCTATAAATATAATATGTGAAATTAAATAAATTTCTTATGTAATAAACTGATTACAGTCTATCCTCACACAACCTATATCTTGTTAAACCATTTTTTTTAGTTTCCTATGTAGATAAAATGGGTATTAAGTTATGGTTGTGAGGTTTATCCTTGTAAATCCTCATTAGGGATAAAATAGAGGAAATGATGAAAAAAACAAAAATGTACAAAAAAATGAAACTATTGATTATATTAATTTTCATAAAGGCTATGAATAACAGAGAATGAAGAGAATAAATAGAGGATTGTGTACATTGATAAATGAGAGAATTTATTTTCCATCCAAACAATTTATAATTTAATTCAATATGTTTAAATGAATTGAACCACCCATTTCAACCATAAATTTATATGTTTACATCATTACTTACATGCCTTAAGATTGAGAATACATATATCATTAATTGAAAAATTATTAATATTTATATGGTTTTATTTCACTATTGTGGATTATTATGTGATGTGAAATCCTATAGAATGTGTGTATCCACTTGAGGTTAAGAATAAATCCAATTTCATAAATCATATATGATGAAGTGGGTAGTTTATTGATATATAAATCAAAATATTGATAAATATTTTTAGGGAATACATGATAAGTTATTATAAAAGGGAATAAGTTATAGTGTATTTGTTCAATGATATATAATCAATATATACTGAAGTTGAATTAGCTATGCTGCCAAATAATTTTCAATCAATACTTTAATCTATCAAATTTTATGGATGTTAATTTTCCCTTGATGATATTTTTATTCTTTAGAATTTGAATAGTGATATTTATTGTTCGAGGACATGACATTATTCATGTGTTAGAAAATTTATTACATTCAAATAAACCATATTTGATTAGAATCGTTCTATGTTTTTTTCTACATATTACTAAATAATATAATATCTTGAGTGATTTTTTGAATATTTATAAAAGGCGATTTTTGGATGATCTATTGAACTTTTTTGGGAAATTGAAGGTCTCATAAACTTCAAACTGTTTTTTTAATGTGTAGAAAATATTAGCATAGATTTTTTTATTATTTGATTAATTATAATTAAAATGAGTTTCTCATCATGAAGGATCATAATATTGAGGATAATAAATAGAGTCATAGGATAGATGATCTGTGACCCCTAATTGATCGCACAACCAAAGATATAGAGAAAAATTAATAGAATAAAATAATCTTATCTTCAGTCATCAACACCCGGGAAAGAAAACAAATGGATGTAGTTGAAGTGGGGAAATATGAAATTGTATAAGTAATACATGAGTAGGAATTACTATGTGGATGGATTGGGTGTATAATAATGTAATATAGATAGCTAGTGTGATTTGGCACATGTTGAGGGAATTTTATGGAGTGTAACAACAGTGGTGAAATATTTAATTATGTTGTATAATGTTTGATAAACAAGATCCTACATAGTGAATTTTTCAATGGGGGATATATACATTTTTAAACTAATGAAGTGAAAAAAATTACACTATGAAACATGTTTCACAGTGTAGAATTAAAATTTAGAAATCAACCATGTCCTTCAAACATCAGAAGTAAAATTCACACTACAACTCAAAATGAATATTCAAGACTATACAAATTTATAAATGTGTGTTTAATGATAATTACAAAACAATAATATTGTATAAGTTAATAAATTTAATTTTTTAGAATAATTAACAATATATAAACATTGGCCATACTTCCATGAAGGATAATCTATAAATATAACAATACAAACCACATGCACCATAATTTACTTTATCACACCACAACCATATGACAAATGAAATTTCGAGAAGTCATCTCCCATAGTGATCCCTTTTGTATGAAGTTCCCAAGGGGAATGAATGATTAATTGATGTATCTACATGGGTGAGTAATATTTTTTCCATAGTCACTATAAAATAAAATCATCATTAAAAGAGAACCACATATTTTTGTTTTAACAGATATTTAAGGAATATTAAGTGGAAGGAGCTATAGGTCGTCACACAATGGGAAATGAAACTACCATCAGATGATTCATGAGATTGATAAATAAATAAACTTTATTAATTCAGTATCATGAATAAGAATATTCATTCCATTTCATGTCTAGTTAATGATAGAAATAGTAAGGATCCTGTTGATTCACAAGGATCTCAAATAAATTTTTTAATGGTTTAGTATTATAATATGAATATATATGAGGTCATTACCATAGAGTTAATTATATATTATGGATTTTTTTATGGGTGAATTAATTAAATGTTGTTTTCCTGGTCGTACATTATTATATAATGACATTTTTTGATTAATGTTTTAATATAAATAGATATGTGTATTTATTTCCCTTCATGACATTTTGGTTCTTTTTTTATTACATTTATTTTTTTTTCTAAATTTCAAAATTATTTTAAGTATTCTTCATTCAATAATTATTTTACTTCATATGTAAGTAAATTATATTTTTTGTAACTAACATTAAAATATTAATATTCTATATATGATTGGGATGTCTCATGTCATATATGATTAATCACTTGATAGGTTGGGGATCAAGAGTAGAAGGATGGGTGCATTAATATCATAGTTCTAATATTAATTGAATTTAATTTTAAGTCGGAACCTATTTCTAATATAATTTTTTGTCATCCATTCTCTAAAATCTAATTAAAATGGGAATGTATAGAGGAAATCTAAATTAATTGGTTGAACTAGTCTATGAATAATAATTTTTATTTATAATATAGATAATCATCGAGCATTCTACTTTTATCTTTTTAGTATTTCCATTAAAAAATATTTTTCATTGCATAATATATTATCAAAATAATTTGCATTAAATATTGGTAATATAAGAATAACATTACCACATTGTATGTTTGTCAAATCAATGACTAAAAATGTATCAAATTAGATAATAAATCCAAAAACATTATTCTATATATTATGCCATAATAAATAATTTTCATTAAAATAATTTATTTTGTTAACTTCGCTTGACCCACACTAATAGTTTCTTGGGTTAAAAGATGAATCAAAAAACAGAAAAGCATCACAATTTATCATCTTTTTTAGGTGATTTGAGAATTCAGGTATCAATATTATTATTGTTTATAATATATCAATATAAATATATTTATATATTTATAATAATCAAAACATTTATTGGGAAGTAAACATACTTCCTGGAGGTTAATAAAATAGTATTAGAAAACCAACTATTTATCAACTATATCCTATCATTGATTAAAATTTCATTAATTTATTTTATCTTCCATGTCATTGGGAATATATAACAATACCCCACAACCAAAAACCATATCACTACATGAACATCCTAAAATAAAATTCTAACATGAACCATAACAGAAAGAAAACCACATCCCATCGACACCACCTCCAATGAAACCACAAACATAACTTCACAACAACACATCCATCATTAACAAAAAAACTCTATATATCCTCTAAACCAACCATAAAAATCCAGCACCAATCTTTGAATCTCTATGAGAGAAAAAAATTATAATTGAAAACAATTTCTATTAAATAGGAATTCATAAGGTAAAACTTCTATTATATAATTATTTCATATAAAATAACAAATATATAGATTAAACACATACACATTACATCTTAATTTCCATCAAATACATATTTTTATATCATTCAATGATAAACCCTTTGTGAGAGGTAATTCTAATATCTTAAGATCCATGAGAAATATCTTTCCAAATATAATTATTAAAACCATACAAAAACATAAACACCCACTGAATATATTTGAAATTTCCATGAATATTAAAAAACACATTTTAATAACCATATTAAAATCAAATTCCCTTAGTAAAATTCACTATAATTTTTATCTTAATAAAAAATTCTACCCACTGAAATAAATATCAAGATTAGATAACAATTTTCAGATAAATAATGAAACATAATTCATAAATCTCTAATCTCATATAATATTTCATCTACTATTTCCCATGTATACAGGGAAACTCCGAAATAACACCAAATAATAAATGTGGATCAACCAAATGTCCTAAACACAATAATTCTCTATTATGTATATCAATATCATAATATAATCCTCTAGAATATATTTTTACCCATAAAAAATGATATGTAAAGAATCAATAAAAAATAAGACTAATTAACCTTAATTACCCTAGATATTGATCTCTTTAATTTTTAAGAAACCCCATAAAATGGATAGAAAATAATCTACAAATACACTCATATGATTTCAATAGTTTAATGAATATATGGGGAAAAATAATTTCTATATTGGGTATGAAATAAAAAAATATAGAAAATTGTTGAGTTTGGAGATGACATGTTTAATAAAACTATATTAAATCTATGGTAAGAAAATAATTGTTTTTTATATCCAAAGAATGAAGAATAAAATATAATTAGAACTAATATATATAATAAATGGAATTAGTCTTATAAAAAATCATGTAACAATACTATAACTCTAGGGAATCATGAAAAAATCATTTTACTTTTACTAAAAACACTACAAACCTAAATCATTTCCTTGTAGGAATGAGTAGAAATATGGGAAAATAGATCTAAAAGAGTTGTTGGTTAGAAACTGAACGATGTGTCATTTTTTAAGTGGATGAATGGTTCTTTCTATAATCATTCTTTATGAAAAAGTAAATAAAATTCATGAGAGAAATAACCCTCAAAGAATCCATGATTTAACCAACTTAAGTATATAAAACTAATAATCCTAAATACCAACACAATGCAGCTAATGATACAACCGTATAACTAATCTTGTGTGGGATAAACTCAAAGAACTTATACCAGGTCAACCTATAAACACCCCTAAATTAGAATACTCTAATAATGTTTATTCTAAATCATTTACCCATTTACACCATATCTCATCATCCCCTAGGAAACAATTAAATATTTAATCCTCATATACCATACCCCATGACATAAATTAAATTAGTAATGTGATACCGAAGTGGTTGGTAGGGTGAATCTATTAACTCTTTTATATTTTATTAATTCATATGAAACATTCTAAACATCTTGTTAAGAAAGTTTAACTCTACTAAAAAATAGTTTAAGAATAACTAGATTGGTTATAAGAATTTACAAGGTCCACTACTCAAGAAGAGATTCAAGTCAATGGAATGTTATTGAATTAATCCAATACCACA
Source organism: Viscum album (assembly GCA_963277665.1). Classification (NCBI taxonomy): domain Eukaryota; kingdom Viridiplantae; phylum Streptophyta; class Magnoliopsida; order Santalales; family Viscaceae; genus Viscum; species Viscum album. The sequence continues at coordinate 1,074,238,031 of OY728145.1, read as the reverse complement.
CATTTCCCTAAAAGAAATAAATTTTGTGTGGTTAAAACAATAAATAAATATACAAACATTTGAAATTCACTAGAATAAAACAACAATTAATGATCATCATTAATTTTTTTGTAACATATGTTTTAAAAAAAAACATTTATAATCCTTCCTAAGAACAATCATAATTTTTTCAATGTCATGAATATAATTATTCACTTCTTTCACTTCTTACAATGCCTTCTTATTCACATTCTTAACTAGAATCTGGTAAGAAAATATTCTTGAAATCACTATAAAACCTTCATCTAATGGGTTTTCCATCATGTATATTTGGTCAATTCATCTATAAAACTCTATTTTCTTATTCTATATATACTAAACACTTGTAAATAACTAAGGAATTATACTCAAAAAAACATTCAGTATATCTATGATTCCATATGATATTATATGATTTTTGATTAATTTATGTTTTTTTCTCCTAGAAAAAATGTCTCTATTAAATACAATCAACTTATTATTAAACTAGAATATTACTTGGTTTAAAAGAACATACTCAAAATTCAACTTCCAAGTTTTTTTAATATTTTTTTTTCTGGTAGGTCAATCAGAAAATTCATTATGATACAATTTTTATAGAATCTCACCAGTTTTAACATTTTTAATGTTATATCATTATTATCATACTATACGAACTCCCATTAAATAGTATTTTTTGAGACAAAAAAGGTGGGAAATAAAATTTATTTTCACCCACAATAAATTTTGGAATTTAAAATTACATTCACAAAATAATTTCACTGAAAAATTCTCAAAATTTTGATATAAGCCACCATGATTAATGTAATCACCATTATACTCTTTCTTAATTGAACATTCATAACATTATTGTTTATTAACTACATCAAAATTCCTTCAGATCGCATGTATCTTAATCATCTGATGACATCTTTTGAATTTTAAATGATTGGCTAAACATTTTTAAAATTTTAACATTTCTGAATGCATCCTAAAAAATGTCTATTTACAACACATCATATGGAAAACATCCTTCAAGAATAAACCATATTATTTCTTCATCTGATGAGAGTCCTTCTAATCACATAATTAAACATATTAGGAACATTATGGAAATAATCTCCTAGATAGTTTCTGCATTAGATATATTATATCAGAAAATATTGAATGATGACTATATATATATGTTGGACTTTGTGTATTCAATGCTTCAAAAATACTCATTTGAACATCAAAAATATTCTTCTATCTTAAAAATATCATAATCATTCATCACAAAATTTCAAATTCCAAATCTTCCAAAATTTTTAAACATCAATTGTGTAATTATATATAATATAATAATTTACCTAATTTTCTTATGTATTATTCTCACCAAATCTATCATAGCTCAAAAAATTTATTCTCATCAAATCCACTATCAAATTTTGTTTTTAGTTAAGTCTCTTAGACCATTGTAAAATAAACTTTTACACATAAAAAATTAATTTCCTACCATATTAACAACAAGTCTGGATCATGAGATATTTCATAAATAATAATGTAATTATAATTAATCAAATAAAATCATCACTATATTTTGTTTTTCCAATCATTGTTTTTATATTGAAACATTATAAACATTTTGATGATATAATTGTAGCACCAAAATGTCGATCAATGGAAATTTTTATGAAAACATCATCCAGCTGATTTTGTTATGAAAAAAATATATTTATTCCTTTATTCAATATAATTTAAATTATTTAAAAATTATACATATTGATGTTAAAATTTTTAATACAGAAACAAAGAAAAATTTCTTGAAAACATTCTATTACATTAAAATATAGAAAAAACATATTCTTAAAAATATCTAATATCCTTGAATTCACATTTAGCCAACATGGTTCCATCAATTTCCACCATTTTTTTCTTTAAACCATGAATAGAAAAAACTTAAACATTGTACCCTATGACATGTACTGTTTATGAGAAATTCTAATCTGGCGTGAGTGAAATCAGTGCATCAAACAAGATTAATTGAATGGAAAACCAGTTTTTACCTAAGTTGTGACTTTATAGAATTCTTCTTATACAATTCCTTACACCTTGATACAAGAAAACATTTTCAATATTTCCTAAAAGAATTTTTTAAAATAAATACACCTCATAAAATATTTAAAATAGTTCACACATGATGGAATTACAACGTTCAACTTTTAATAATAACCCTTAAAAGCATTCCTTTGTTAAGAGTTTAATCTCATACCAATTGATTTATTCATTTTAAAATATTTTTTACTACCATGAAATCAATATACAAGGAAAATATTAGATATGGGTTATATTAATATACATTATCCTTGAAGATTTTTATGTTTTATTACCATGTTAATCCTGTGCTTATAAAATGATTCCTTTGGAAATGGTTTCATAAATATTTCAGAAACATACAACATTATAACAATATACTCCAAATTAAATCAGTTCTCCACATTATCTTAGGTGAAGTTATATATGATATAATAATTATTGGAATGAAAATGTTTTATTGTATTGTTAATGAGATATATTATACATTTATTATCATAACCCAAGATTTCTATAAACCCATCTTTTAATGAAAAAAATTTCAACTAAGTCTTCATCCACATATGATGTATTGTAGACTAAGTGGAACCCATATATTATGAATTTTATTTACTAACATTTAATGATTTTTTTCTTTCAATTACAACTCACACAACATTCTCCCAAATCAAAAAACTATACTAGATGATTATACTCTATAATTATCAATCTCTACCCATTCAATATACGTATAACAAAACAAATAAATATTTTTGGAGTTTTCAGGTTAAGATAAATACACTATTCCTTTGATATGTATGATAATTAATTTTACTACCATTATGTGATATAATTTTGGATTACTATGAAATATTTCACAAAAATTATCAATATGCCCAATATCTAGCTTCGGTGAATTCTTCTATTACACACTTTAAACAAACATCCTAAACACTTTCAAATAAACTTTCCAACTGTGTCCATCATTTGATAAAATGGTTCGCAAAAATATTAGTGTGGATACTAGATTTGAATCTTCCATTATAAACTTCTACAATTGTTCTGTATAATAAATAAATTCATATTGGAATTTATTTTTTAGATTTATACAATTTGAAAATATTTCATTTTAGCCAACATGGAAATTTAAAATAAATATTCAGCACTTTATAAAACATCCCTCTAGTTTATTTATCATTCCCACCAAAGAAAATATCATCCAAAAAAATAATCATAATAAGGGAAACCTCATTGTTTTAATTTATGTATATGTTACAATGTACTCTTACTTTATTAATTTTAATATTTAGAAGAATACATCCAATTTTTAACTCTATTCTCTCAAAGCATTCATCAAAATGAAAAAAAATTTATTTTACTTTCAAACATAACATTCATTATTCCCAATCATGATTCCACAACATAGTTCAATGTAAACATCTTTATCAAGATCTCTGTTGACAAAATATAACTTCAAATCCATCTAAAAACTTTTATATATTAATTATATAGTGATTCAAATAATAATTTTGTTATTTTCTAATCATGCCACTATAGAAAAAGTGGAATAATTATCAATGACTTAAATTATTGAATCACTATTGAAAATCATTCATGCCTTAATTCTTATAAATTCATAATATACATTTAACTTTTTTTAAAACCAACTTTTAAAAATATTATTATTATTATTATGTTATATTATATGTTAACATGTTTCATTCATATAAATTTTATCTTTATCTTCATTCATTTATCACTTATTGTGATTTGTACTTTCACCTTCATAATAATCCTAGGATTATAGATATAAATTACCTCATTTTTGATAGATTTTGTTTTTGTCAGAATCTTCAACTTGATCATCTTCAACATTGTCACAATCATTAAAAAAATTCACATTGATCAACAACAAAATCCTTACTATCCCTTTGTTCCAAAAATACATATGTGTATTAAAATATATTATTAGACTATTCTAGAAAATTTAAATCATTATAATCAACTATATTTTAATTTTCATTATTAATACATATGCATTATATACCATTTCTATCATAGATAATAAAATGATATCAATTACTCTGTCCTCAAAACCTCTTAGATTTCCAAATTAAACATATATATTGTAGGGAAATACAAAAAAAACTTATGTGTTTCAAACGTACAATGTGACGATAAATCTGGTAATAAGGGTTCATATCATAATTTTGTATATAGAAACATCAATTTTGAATATGAAAGAATTTTATGATAGTTGGACTCCATACATACTTAGAATTATCATGTTTGATCTATATTTTTTGCATTATTTCTACAAAAATTTTATTTTCTCTTCCAAAAATACAATTTCTTATGTGTTTATAGTGCACTAAACTCAGGAAATGTGCTCTTTTTCAAGAAAATTTCTAAAATCCAAATTTTTATATTTTAAATCATTATTTTTCATAATTTGGTCATGAAATATCCACATTATTCCTATTCACATAACTTTAAATTCATAATCATTTAGAGATATTATTATTTATGTTTTAAAATAATTATACTTATAATATGAGTAAGTACATCAATGGAAAAAATAAATTACTTGTGTCTGTATATTTATTATTTTCTCATCATCCAAAAATTATTAAAAGGTATCAGCTCTATGAGATGTATTTAATTAATCTCAAATTACTTATTTATTGATTTTTATCTATCCTTTATGAAAAATGGATAAACAGTAGTAAATTCTTCTTGTCATGTTTGGAATATCATGAATACATCATTTTTTTATTTTTCTCAAATTACGTTGAAAATCAAGCCACCTTCTTTTATTTCATAGAATATTTTCTTACATAACACTAAAGTGACATGATATTTCTACAATCCCAATTTGAAATAATATTCCCTTCATTCGTTGTCCTATTAGAATAACATTCTATTAATCAACTCTATTAAAAAACCATATTTTCTAAAAAAATAATTACCATAATAAAAATGTTGTGAAACATAATGATTTTTTTTCAAACCATAAATAATCATTTCTTTTTAGAATTAAACCTTTATTATGAAATGATAATAGATCCAACACCATTGATTTGGAGTGACTCATTATTTCTAAACATCACTTAATTATCCTTAAAATATTTCAAATTATTAAATATATTCCAAATAAACTTATAGATATATATAATACATTATACACAATCTGTGGTCATTATCCAATAGTAGAATTTATATAAGTTTCATAAAAATTTTCTTTCCCCCTGAATTTTTCATTCTTCACATCTAAACAATGAGGATTTTTATGAAAATTTTTTCAGGTCAAATTTATGACAATACATACTTTTGAAATATGTACAGACTGTTCCCATTCTTAAAAAATAATTTCTATAGAATAAAATCTACTTTCAATCATTACACCAACTATCTCTGGCTATATTCATTGAGTTGGCCAAATCCCTATCATACTCATATTCCAGTTTATCTTGGAATTATGATAATTTTGTTAGTTGAACAAATACATAATAATTATTTGAAAAAATGAACCCAATTACGAGTAGTAACCATAAAAGACTATTTTTTGTCTATAACATATATACCTCTAGTTTTGTAACCCTATTTTTGTTAAGATTCATATTCTTATCAATATAAAATTGTTTCTTAGAAAAAAAAATTAATCTTCTATGATTTACATCATTATCATAAAAAACTTCTATACCTAAATTGAATCACATATAGTATTCATTTTTTTAGAAATTTATTTTTTTAAACTTATAATTTCTTAATTTTTTTTTGTTTTAATGGGTAATTATTCTTAATGAATATGAAGATAATGAATACAAAAAAAAATTAAATAAGAAAATTTAAAAAGTATCTTTGAAAGAGATGCATCAACTCTTCAAGTAGTGTCCTGACATATATGATGTTCTCATTGATCAAACCTTTATTTTCAAGGAAACAAGAAAGACAATTTTCCTTGTAAAACACTTGAGTGGTGAAATAATTCATGCTCAAATGGTATTATGATCATTTCATTCAAAGGGTGGTAACCTAGAATTATCAATAAATGTTACCAAATCTGACTGCATTCACTATAGTAGAAGATTTTCCTTCGAACCATAATATATTCAATCATCAATGTTGTACCATCCCAATAACTTTGATTAGTCGAAGAATTTTTGCCTCAATAAAAGATTACTCTCCACATGGTCTATAATGGAATACCATAATTCCCCCATTATGTTCTCTGAATATTTTACCAAACCCTGAATGATTGGGATTACCTGTTGATGAACCATCAGTGTTGCATTTGATCCATCAAATAAAAGGTAATATCCATATGAAATCTTCTATTCCTTAATCATTGGAATGGATTATACTTAATTATCAATGGGTGGAACCAACCAAGCCAAGAGTTCTCGACATGTTTCCCATATAAATTTTTTTTGAATAACCATGTTCAAAATAATTAGAAAATTTATGAATTTTTTTTGGGTTTTACATTTAATAAAACATTCAATATCATTTTGGACTAAGTATTGATAGTTTGTAACTCCATTCTCAATGTCAGGAATGTTTTGTGAGAAAATATCAAATTCTTTGTCCTTTATTTTTATAAACACATCATGTTAAATATTTATATTCTTCTCTTTATGAATATATTTATTTATATTATCAACCAATTTCATTATATTGGAAATTTCATTAAGAAAAAATTATTGATTATTTGTTTTAGGGAGTTTGTAAATCAACATCTTGAACTTCCTTTCATGTTTTATTTTCTTTTGAAAAAATTCAATCATCTCTTTTTAAGAAAAAAATCCTTTAGAGTTTCTTCTTCTACATAACAGCCTAAGTCATTAGTAGGGAAAATTTCAGAATTCACATTTCTAATAAAATTATTAATATTTTCATCATAGATAATATATTACAACTTCTTCATCACTATTAACATCATAGTCAACATTATAAAAAAAGTTTCCCATTTTTTATTTTGATAATTTTCTATCTTTTCCCTTAAACTTGGATTTGAATTTTTTGGAATTTTACATAAAGTATCATCATGAATTTTTATTACCTCCATAATTTTTTTCATATTCCTTTCATCGAGGGTAATTTTATGAAAAATTTAAAATTTATCCACAACTATAGAATTTACATTGTTACATCCCTTTTTAAATTCTTATTCCAAGTTGTTAATTTCTAAAAGACAAGGACATAAATTCACCAAACTTGTTATTAGCCTCACAGTTTTTGTTAAAGTCGCAAACTTATTCATATTCGATAACATTGATATATTTTACTTTCTTGAATGATTTTAATAAAATTTCATGAATACGTTTTTTTTATAAAATTATCATTTCACTTTTTATACATGATAGAATTTGTATGTAAATCAACTTGAGATAGAGTTTCAGGATATCTTTCATCCAATGATGAAAACATTTCATCAAACATATAAGGAAGAATTTGTAAAATATTTTCAACAAGAATTTTTTCTTCTAATATTTTACCAGGATATCATATGGTGTATACAATATAATTCAACCTTGTGAATAATTCACCAAGTGATTTATAATCATCCATACTATAATTATTTTACTTCATGCTCCATATCTATGTCTGTATCATAAAAATCATATTTACTTTAGAGATTATCTTCATCTTTTACATAATAACATTAGTAATTCCTACTCCTAATACTATGAGAAGATAAGTTTCAAATAGTGAGGAATGATGAGTATTTATTGATCATTCATCATTCCATAGTTTCTAATTATCAAAAAATACTATTATAACTACCTCCACATATTGTGGGAATCCTTTCCTAAATACATCAAGAAAGTCATAACCAAGATGCATAATAAATATAAGCATTTTATCTTTCAAGATATAATTGTAATTTCTTTCAAAAATAAAAATCCAAATTATATTTAAAATTTCACGAAATCCTTATAATACTGTATTTTTCCAAATATTTCAAAGAGTCAATAGAGGTAAATTTACATATAAGACAAATTTAAAAGACAAATGTTATTATTAAGAGGTTGTGGGTTCAAATCTATTATATTTTTCTTTTTAAAATTTCCTATTTTTTATGAAAAAAACACCTCCTATTTGTTTCATTCAAATTATTTTAAAAGGAATATTTGTTTTCAAATAGTTTTACTAAATGACATAAGGAATGTTTTTTAATGTGCATGGTGACAATGACATTTCCACTATCATGAAATTTATTTTATATTAGGATTCCTCCACAAGTTGTAATGATTTTAAAAAAAAAATAGATATTCCTATTTTTGGTATGTAGGTATTGATAATGGATTTGATAATGGATTGGTAATATCAATATATATTGACATGATATCTTATGATTTCATTTTATAAATTTTATTTTACCTTTATTCATCATTTATTTGTGATGATTATGTTACGGTTCACATAAATTATTTATTTATGCATGTGGTTCTGTGATCAATTAATTTTGGGTGAGCCCATGATAGCTCTACAATGCAGTGGGTAATTAAAGACAGTTGAAAAATAAGGTTTCTATTATTATATTTAGGTAATATATTCTGATGGGAATTCAAACGTAACCATGAAGGTAACTCCATATATAGTTGTGAAAGTTAAAATGTAAGTATGATATGAATGCCACAAGTTACCATTATGATTTATAATTATGATGATGTTTCCAGGGTAATTATGATTTCATGGGATTATTAATATTCTTAGACTATCATTTTCATTCTTTTTTTTAATCCATAATGTTTTTTTGTGTATATACTAAGTTTTTAAATTGTTCTCAGATATTATAATGATGGGTAAGAAAAAGGAATAAGTCAAGAATATTTTTATCGAGAAAAAAATAAAGTTTACTTTTAAAATAATTATATTATGGATAAAATGGATAATGTTTCAGTGGTATCCACTTTATATAAATTTGAGTTATTATGTATTACCTATGTCCTAATTCTCTAAAACACTAAACCTAAAAAATATCCTTAATGTGTATTCTTGACTCAACTCAAGATTATGTAATGTATAATTCTATGTCCTTCTAAATATATAGAATAAAGTAGATATTATAGTATAGGAAACTAGAATAGTACCTCGTAAAATAGATGGTCTCACACTCTACGCCTCTGATATGTATTGTATTGTTCACAACTAGCTTGATATGTGGCCCTAGGATATCGGTGGACTACCCTAAGAAGGTCGGCATTGATGGAACTGATAATTAGAAGTCTCTATTCAATTGAAATGACCAACTTATTAGAATATTTAATTGGTAATACTCATACTTCCTACCAGAAGCAGATTTGTTGTTCCTTATCATAAAGATGGAGCTAGCATAACTTATCTTTCTCTAGAAATAACCAGGCTTTCCTAGAATTGTTTCATGGAGATTACCTATAAATCTAAAATCATGGAACCCTATTTGGTCCCTTTCTCACTATGTAATCACAATACCATATCATCCACACTAATGTAATGTGTCAAAACTATAAGTATGAATACTCTTGACACCACTACTCTAACTATAAACCCTAGGTATATTATTCATATTGCTACAAGATCAACATTCCTATCCCTAAACAAACCCACTATTCATTGTAAAATTTACTGAGGTCAATTTTTGGTCCATTATACAATATTGGTTTATGATTTCATGAAGGGAAGATAGTCAAAATAAATTACCATAGTGTTGATGGAATACCTAATCTCATCGTCGAATTTTCCTTCATGTGGTAGCTCATCACTGGAATGATTTTGAGATATGTGAAAAAAATAATTGAAAAACAATAAATAGTCCATGAAAAAAATTGCAGGTATCTTTATTTTAATGAAATCCTTATCTAAGTAAGCTCTTGGTATCTCAGGGGGAAAATAATCAAAGAAGGTTGTGTGAAAGTCCACCCAGACAATTCCCTAATGATACCATCCTTCATAATCATAACCCACTGGCACCTGGAATAATCAAGAAGTATTCTATTGGATATATTTTCCCTCATATTATGTGGAATCTCTAGATAATTTATGATAGCTAATATTGAATATCTTCACGAATCAACCACTTAAGGACATCCATCCACCAAAAAGATGTTGGGAAGTTGCTGCTAAATCTCATGCGCAATATCAGAAATCACTAGTGTAGGTTATGGGGAACACTTCATAAATAATGTTAAGAGTATAAAAAACTCTCTAAAAGTTAATAAGTGCTTATATTGAGAATTATAGGTTGTGTCATAGGTGGAACTACTAGAGGTAAAACTAGTGGCTCAAAGCCCACTAACTCTAGAGCATGGTAATTGTGATGATCCTAGAACATGATTAGAGGATGTCATCATATAATACATCTATATTTTAAATAAAAGTTATCAAGAACCAATTTTAAATAAAATTATAGGACCTATAATAGATCAAAAACAAAAGAAAAGTTATCAGTAACCAAAATAAAACCCAAACTATCTAGATAGAAGTTCATGGTATTGGTAAGTTGTAACGACCCAAACATTCATTAATGGAAATCTATCTTGATCTAATTTAATGTCATTTTTTGTAAAATGGTTATATAAAATTTCAACTTCTTTGGTTTTATGTTTTTTTTATTTTAAAATATTTTTAAGAATTGTGACTGTTGCTAATATAGTCTTTGAACAGTGATCACATGATTAGTATAAATATAGGGCTTTAACAAATCCAATTTACTACGACAAAGGAAGCGATAGCCACATCCAGTAGACGTGCCCTATACAAAGCCCATTTTTTAGAGCTTAGAAAGGAGGTTGCATCTTTGGGATTTTCTTTTGACCAAGCCCAATTTGAGATTGAATATGTAAAGTTCGACTAAGACAACCTACGAGAGAAGTGGAAGTTGATAGAGATTACCACCTGAGCAATATTATCCTATCCAACCCAAGAGTCTATCATCATCGCACACCTTAATCTTCATTATTATGTGGGTGTTATAAGTGGTTATGTAACAAGACCCTAGTATTATGGTTATGTACATTATTTTTGTATATAATAATTAATATACTTTCATGGTATTATTGTTACCTTGTAAATAGGTTTTAAAGCACATATAGTATTTTTAGTTAATGTTCAACTAAGAAATATATTTTGATGAATTAATGGATTTTTGAATTAAATAATTTTTTTAATAAAATATTATTATTATTATTAAATTTATTTTTAATAAATATAATTGATCATATAATTTTATGAATATAATTTTAATTTTTATTAAGGTTTGAAAGACATTTTTTTCAAAACCCATGAATTTTTGAAAAATGTCGGTTTTTATTTCAAAAGTGAAAATTAAAATATTTTTAAAATTATTTACATAAAATTAATATTATTTATGGAATCAGGATGTCAAAATTATCCAACGGTGAATTTTTCATAATTTTCTGACACAATCAAATTTTTGGGATATAATTAAATACCATTTAAATATATAAGGTGTTTTATGACATCATATCGACCAAATAGTGATGTAATGAAATAATATAAACATTATGTTCGGAAAATATATGTTTTACCAATAATATAACAGGAATTTGGGTTTTTTTGATTTATTTTACAAAGCTTTAGTGGACCCTTCATGACCTATTAAACATTTTCTAATTTTAAATTGGTTTTCTTGGGAGTATGACTCACCTTCACATAAGAAACCCCATTATTTTAAAAAGTTCGAACATTGGAATTAAAAAATATTTTTTTCCACATTCCTTTACTAAAAATAATTGGAAAAACCATAGGTTGGTGTGTGGATTGGATTCATTTAATGTGAGGTGTCCCAAACCTAAATAATAAAGATTTCCCTCACCTTTCCTATATAATCCCACCCAAGATCCCACTTCCTCCACACTCAAATCCTTTGGAGTTTGTCCATACTCTGCCCTCCTTTCTCTATAATCCTCCCAAGGTGCCCCATGCTCCCATGAATCCTCTCTCAAGCCTTTGGAATCACACTGCCAAGTAAGTGTATTTATTCCTTTCTCATTTTTGTCCAATATTCTTTAAATTGTTATGGAATTTTAATTTCAATTATAAATGGTGGGGTATGGTTTCAAAACTCCCCCATACTATGCTATTTATGTTTGAATGATTTGATACCCCATTATCTCTCAGTAAATGCCTCCCATGTACACCTGTTACTATTCCAAAATTCTGAAAAGAATTTCTCTCTCCTCATTTACATTCAAACAATTCTTTTGTATCATGAATCAAAATTCCATTACATTTGTTGGGACATGTTTCTATATGAAACCCTTACGGTCCATGTCATGTAAATATGAGGCGACACCCCTTTATCTCTCATCAACCATTTTTATGAGTTCTTATGTCACATCGTTATGCTGCCGAAATTGCACTGTGCTTTTCCAAGACAAAGTCGTTGTGTAGTAAATACTGGGTCCATTTCTCTATCAAGGGTATTCACCATTTATTCACATTTAATTATTGTTTAAATATTTTAATGTATGTATTCCACAATCATTTATCATGAAATAAAATAATTGTGTTGAATGATTCAATGTTTTATGATCTATGTGGCACACTTTTGTGTGAGATGGAATGTTTAAGAAGGGTGCGCCCTGATAGTGCTCCAATGCATTGGGTAAGTATAGTATAATGATACATCATGTGGAATTGGTGTTTACTCATGATAATTAAAGTACAATGAGTATTTACTCGTGCTTCATGTGTAATGAGGGTGTAGTCATGCTCCATGTGAAAAGAGCCTTGGCTCATGCTAATTCCATGTTAAGTGTTGTTGCCACATTTCCATATTATGATTATCATTCGTTATCATGACTTTATGTTTATGATTATCTATTGCTCTATTTATATTCATATTTTCTAACACGTATTGTATTACTCATGTTATTCCATTATTAATCCCTTACTAGGCTTTATATATCTCTCTTTTCTTATGCATGTCCTTAGGTTATCCCATGCAATACAAAGTACGAGGGATTGTAGTGGTCAGGTAAAGGAAGTTTTCAACAAAGATGTTGTATTTCATGTTTTTAAGTTGTTATGTAATGATCCTAAGCCCCAAAGACACTTGACCTATTGATCTTTTATGTTTTATCAAGTGAAGTTTATGTAATAAATTATGCTTAATTGTGTAATAAAAAGAAGGGTTCTTATAGAAGTGAGCATGTTTCTATTATAGTGGTTCTGGTATATGGGCTCGGTAATATTATTTTTAAAGAGGAAAACACACATTAAATTTCACTTAGCATTAACATTTAGTGGAATAAATTTCCTCTATATATTAATATTTATATTTTATATTCATAATTTGGTTTATACATAATATGAGGCTCAATTAATTGGATTAATAATCCCTATTTATAATTTTCCTTACTCTTTATAAATTTAAGCATACAATTATTTAATTACCACCCTCTCCAATTATATTAGTTTTCATAATGTGATTGGATTGATATGATGGCTCGATTAGATAAATTTTTAATTCTAATTTATATAGGCTCATACACTTTATAAATTTAAATTGTTAGTCTTGTAAACGCCACAAAATCCCTTCCAATGTTACTACGGTAACATAACTCACATCGGTAGAAATTTTAAATTTGTGATGATACCATAAATCTATACTAAAAATATTATTTAGGTTTGTACAATCATTTTAGACAACTAATTTAACTTCCCTGCTAAATAAATTAGTAAATCTAGGATATATCACAACGAAATCACACTCAACTGTAAAAGAAAACACATGAAATAAAAGAAATATAATTCATCTATATGACATGAAATGGTAACCTTAGTTCCAATAATGATTATTTTAGCATTTTCCTTGTCATGACATGAAAAGGATGAATCTCCATGAAGCATAAAAACCCATTATTCATGTGTATCAAATGACGGTGAAGGAATATCAACTATAAAATGAGGAAATATAACAAAAAAAAATTTCATACCCAGGAACCTTAGTTTCTACCTAGAATATAAGTTAGTTTTGTCCAAGAATGTCTTATAACCAATTTTCAACACATTCCTAATCTCTTTTCTATCATCCCTATATAAAAAAGAAATATAATAAACTCCTCTTATGCCACTTTGTTACATCCCAAACTCAGTTTACTAATGATAAACAAAATCTTTTTTGGCACATGAACTCATGCATGCGTCCCCATACACCAGAGGCTACTGACTATGGTTAAGGGGCTATGATGTCTCTATTGGGATACTATTACCTCTTGGAAGAGTGAATAACATTGGACATAAGGGTGGATAGTTAAATAATGGATGATTAAAAATAATAATAATCTAAGTAGTGGAATCAATAATAGGCATAAAGTAATGGATAATAATTAAAAGATGTAAATTATATCAAATACCAAAAACGATGTAATGTTTTTCCTATACAAAAAGGGAAAAAATATATACATTAAGTATTAATATGAAACAATAAATGATATAAAAACGATTAAAAATGGTTAATAAATGTCCAAGAGTCTTGACCGCCAACTGAGTATTTTGATACCAAGCTCCCATCCAAAAGTAATAAATCTAGTAACCAAATAAGGGCACTTCCCTTTATAAACACCTACAATTATTTCATCTTCTCACATACCAATGGTGTCCTAGATTGGGTGTGAGATAAATCTTAGTAGTATTCCACCGAAAGTGTGTATAAATATTCATTCTCGGAATAAAAACTATGGTAGTGTGAAACAGTATAAAAGTAAAGCAGTACCAATGTAAACAATCCATATATAATTTATCCACAGATAGAATTGTCTCTGAACATATGATCAATCAATTATTAATGATTTAATTTATAATAAATATATTATTTTTAAAATTAATCAATATTTATATATGTGAAAATATTAATAATCTAGGATCCAAGAACTATCCAAGGCATTCTTTACCACAGAGGTCAAGAAAACTAATAGTGGTAACTCTTTTGGTCTCACTATAAGTTGTCTGAATGTAGTCCAAGGGGTACACCAAAATAATTCCACAAAAAAATATTCTAAACATATCATCGGATATCATCCATTGTAATATAAGGTTAAGCATGACTAAGCCTATTGGGGTGAATCCATTGTGACTGTAGTCTGAAGACATCAAATTTAATCAAAAAATTGAATGCAAAGCATTTTAATATCAAGAAATGAGTTTGGTGAATCCTCAGTATAACACTATGGAATTAAAATAAAAACAGAATAACTACATTCCATGATTTTTATCCACCACTGCAATTAGCTCGATGAATCTAAATGGAATCCTCTTTGTGAGTAATTAATTCTCTTGGGAATCTTAGGCTTCTCTTGTCTGATCATTCATATAGATATGTAAACTACACAAATTTAGTACTAACCTTATACACGTTTCAATTATATTTTTATTTAATCAAAGTCCTTGTATTAATCAGACCAATTTCATTTCATTAGGTTAACTCAATTCACTTCAATAATAAAAGGCGAGGTGAATAAAGGACATTCATCCAATTATCAATTTTAATACCAATGTTAAGAGACATGTAATATCTATATAGATATACTTTTCGTTATAACAATTTGAAAATAATTTTTTAATATAATGCACTTAAATTATCAATGGTTAAGTATATAATACCTAAACAGTGTCCTAAATAATATATACATAAGTTACAAAGGCATAAATAATTAGAAAACCCTAATTGGGTGGTTTGTGTTGATGTCTCAACCTCCAATATTGTTAAATAGGTATCACTAGGTCCATGGATTGCAGTTTAGTTGATAGCGTTTATGGAAAATGTATTTATGTAAAATCTCTTGATGATGTAGCTTATGAAAAATGGAAACAATTTTTTAGATGAAAAGGATTTTATGGATAAGTCATAGGCCACAAAACTTATTCATGTAGTGTATGCATCATCTAGTATTAGTCCAAAGCTTTTCCTAGACCAGAAGAAAAAATATATGGACTCTATAAAAGTAGGACACTTCTCCTCACATTAAAATATTTTCATCAACAAGAATAAAATTAAATTAATGAGCTTATGTAGAATAGATATTATAACTAGAAATCCAACAAGAAAAATTGATCTTGATTTTGAGGCTAGAAGGAGAATTTATTAAATAACCTTGGTATATGAGGCTTCTAGATGCACCAATGAGGGAAAATAGAGGTTATTGTAATCTAGATGATGAAATATGAAAGATGAAGGTGATATATAAATTTCGTAAAGGGGAAAATATAATTTTACAACTCATTTAATGGCAACCCAGTGTTTCTTCTTGGTTGGATAAACCATGCACCAAACCTAAATGGTTTACTATATATGGAAGGGGATCACATGGGTCATTCACATTGTTTGAGAAATATTTACAAATCCATGCCATATGAATTTTTTAAATTATTTAGTTTTTTCACACGGTCATGTTTCCTAGTGTTCACGGTTAGGGGAAAATCATGTGACCCAAAAAAATTAGAAAAAAAAACCATTTTATGTGTTTATTGAATGAATATAATTTCTATAAACATGAAAAGAACTATAATAAAAAAACAACACATCTTATTCTTAGAACAAAATATGTAACCTATATTTTAATAACAATATTAATAAACCTTCACCAATAGGCTCATAGTGGTTTCTCTATGACTCTTGAAATTTTTAATTTTCAAGAATGTTAAAAAATATTATTCTTCATTGTCTTAATAGGAATCATAAATGAATTAATTCTTATACAATCGTATAAATAAATTTCCTCATATGTTTTTCAAAAAAGTATTTCTGATAGGATTATCTAGATAACTCCACATAGTTTTTCTATGTAGGATTAAAACTCTTGACCTAATAATTTCTTCTACCCACCAATTCATTAAATCTATTTCTGATTAAATATGATATACAAGTTTTTCTAATGAATTCTATTTTTTATACTAATCACAACATATCATTTTAATTAATTATTCTTTACATTCATCCATGTGATTCCTTGTTATGAAAAATTCCTACTCAAACCATTACATTCAGATGTTCATTTGAAAGGATCTTATGAAAAACTAGTGCAAAAAAACTTCTACAAACGTCATCTTTTTTTATAAAAGTGAAAAATACTTTGATTCTTTTCATACTTCATAATCTACCAACAAATAGTAGTGCTCAACATAGACCACTAGGTTACTATAAATTTTTTTAATTCAATAATATTGGAATTTAAAGTCATACACTATACACTATTTCACTTAATCCATCACAAAAGTTCTAAATTAATCTTAATGAATTGTGAAATCTCAATCATCCACATTCTTCTTTCAACATCCAAACAATTAGTGATAAGGGAAATTAGTAAAATTACTTCTTATCAAAACCATAACTAAATCCCATCATGAATTTTATGAATATTAAACGATTGGATCAATATCATCACTATTGTTATCTTCAAGAATCCATCATAAGGAACTCAACATCAAAACCCATCATCATGGAAATGTATATCTATTATAATCTATATAATTTCATAATCTACCGAGAGTTTGTTTAATGACCCAAAAAACATTATATGAAAATTTTATAAATCATATAACATAGAATTTCAGTGTCTAAGGCCTTCCGTAATAAATCCTTGACTGATGAATTTATTCAACTGATAGATCATTATACATATGATGCTTCAAAAAAACTCCTTCAAACGTCAATAAAATTATTATATCCAACATACAATGAAAACATTTATCAAAATCCACAAAACACCTCATAATCCAAACATATCAAACATTTAATGTAACCTTATGAGGAATAATGATATATAGATAAATACATTATGTAGTATTCTCATAAAAATATTCATAACTAAATAAAAAACAATAACTACTAAAAACTCTATCTTATTTTTCATTTCTAATTAATATCATATAACATCATTAAAAAAATTACATCTGAAAAA
This sequence comes from Viscum album, assembly GCA_963277665.1. Taxonomy (NCBI): domain Eukaryota; kingdom Viridiplantae; phylum Streptophyta; class Magnoliopsida; order Santalales; family Viscaceae; genus Viscum; species Viscum album. The sequence goes on along the minus strand of OY728145.1, from coordinate 1,074,220,074 downwards.
AATGAATTTACAACCCTTTCTAAAAATTAATTGGATAATTTTATCATTCAGATGTCATGATGTTGGAAACATTCAAGATAGAAATGAATCACCATAATTTTTTAACATAATAATTTTGTTTACTGAAATATTGTATCCTTTGTGAAGATATATATTCAACAAAAAACATCAACCAATGGTCTTGGTTATGAAAACATCATCCCACATGTTTATATATGAAAAATTCATTTAATATTTCTTTTGTCCATTTTATTTCATTTGATATATGTATTAATAATATTATGTTATTTTTTTTAAGATAAAAAAAGACATCCATTTCCAAAAAACCATCATTTTCATTAAAATCCCCAAAATACATCTTTATAACAACTTCCATGAACCTAAAAAAAACATTTATACAATTTTTATGAAAAATTGAGATAAATAATATGTCACACTAGAACTCTACATAGTGTAGTAAACCCGAATAATAAAAAATAGTCTAATCATGCCAACTCAAAATAGTAAAATTTATAGTTCAATTCAAAAATGTATCTACCTAGTTTACAGATCAAATCCAAATCCTTCGTCTTTTAAACATCCTTTACATTACTACCCCATCACCCAAAAAAACAAAATTTAAGGTTCCATAGTGGTCTAGGTTCTTAAATTATATACTCATCGAATTAATTGATCCTTAATAAATTAAATCAACCTAATGAGAAAATACTATATCTAAACTCTAAAATTATCCTCATGTAACTAAAATATTTTACTATGATAAACAATATCAATAAAATAATTATATAACAATATATCCAAAAATCATGGTAAAACAATGTTCTAAATGGATGTATAAACTAAATATATTTCTATTACTCAAATTCACAAAAAAACTCAACCATGATACCATGACTAAATAAAACATTAACCAATGAATTATGTAAATGAGAATGATTTACACTTATCTAACCTAAGTATCACTCTCACTCTATGAACACTGTGTCATACCCCACCCCCAATAAACACTAATTAGTGACATTAGATTCAGTGTAAATATATCGATGAATATATGAAATGTTGATGATGACACCAATATAATATAGGTGTGATGGTAGATTTAACTATTGTACTATATTACTAATACACCTAAACACCTAGAACAGTACAATAAATTGATGGGAATGCATATATCCTCAACAAGACCTCTATAACCCATGTCAATACCCATCATAATTCAGGCATTGTACCTGGTCTACTGATCCCATGGGTCTCCATTAATACTTTGATTGCCATCCATTCACACCACATGCTATTACACACCCGGGACACTTATTATACTAATGATATTCTCCAATGGTCAACACATGATCTTCCAGTGTGATCATTCATCAGTCAAACACACCATCAGAATCATACCATGATGTTATCCATCCCGGTCAATACTCTTGGGAGAGAACACTTTATCAAAGAGTTCTGATTAGGTAGGCTCTCAAAATTAATGATGCACCTTTTTGAAATTGGTTGTCACATTTATCCATATAAGTCTCACTTTTCTAGGGGTGTCACATTCTCCCCCACATTAAAGAAACATTCCTTAATTTTGGACCCCACAACTCAAAATTAGGCAGTCCTATGAACATTATGTTTTTTTATTTACTCAAATACCATTTTTGATGACTTTTCCTAGCTTGGGAGAACATCCTCAAAATATTAAGTTGGGTATTGGCTATGCTACCATTTATCATCACTTGGCCTCCTGGGGACATGAACCTAGTAACATGACCCTACAAATATCTTGTAATAACTTGGTTTCCTTTCGAGCACACTAGAGTATATTACCTTATAGGGTCACTTCTCTAACTAATGTTTGTCTCCACAATACAATGCGTGTTCCTGTGGTTTTTGTTTATTCTCTGTTACTCACACTATAGAAAATATCCTAATAGGCCACCCATCCTTCTCACTAATCTATGTCATTTGTGATTAACTATGGAATTATGATCAGTTATCCTCCTAAACTGAAATGTGCTATTTTTTTACATTAGTAGTGACAATTATCCTTTTAGTTATAACATTTATTATGGTGTCATAGACAATATCAAGTGTAAACTAATAAGATAATATGGTCATTGACCTAAAATATTAGAGGTCTAATCATTTTATCTATATATGACTTCTATAGATTATTAAATTACTTCATTCACTATAAAATCAATTTCATAGCCTAAATCATTATATATGAATCATCTGGTCTGACAACCATCTACTATCTTCAATTGATCAAACACTATATATTCCAATAATTCCACCCATAATTGTTTTTGAGAAAAATGATAATAATGGAACAATAGTAGATATTATTATAATAAAAGTCATAAAATGTTATGAGATTCATCCAGAACCCTATAAAACTTGGATCACATGTGTGAAGCATTTCCATTTAGTGTATGGATAGTATTATTGAGATGGATATCCTTATTGAGATGAAAAAAAATATTCTTGAATATATGAGTGACCAAATATAACTAAAATAATCCATAAATATATGAGGTAAAATGAGGATGATAATAAGATATGATATTCCTTGAAACCATGTGAAGTTTCACAATCTAATAAACATACAACCTCACCAAAACATCTAACACACTTGACTCCTTAATAACTATTAAATGAGAAAATTTCTTCCCCTGAAATATGAACACCCCATAAGAATCACATATTTCATTATCTCAATCCATAATAGTTATGTAAACCATCTAAAGTTCCTCTAACACCACATTAGGGAAATATAATGGAAAATGGAAATAAATGTGATTAAGATGTTATTTTATAATTAACTGGAATACCATGTCTGTTGAAATATACAGACACTGATGACTTCTTCCTTGTCCAATTGAGTGGTCCCTTCATGGAGCTTTATATTATAGATATACTTAGGATAAATCACCACGGAAAACTAAAAACTCATAAAAATTCCTATTCCATCACTGACTGGAAGGAAAATACCCCTAAAAATAACACTTGATATTCATCATCCTCAATCTTTCACTCAATAAAATCACCAGAAATAACACAATCATGAAAAATATCCACCCAATTATAATAAACCTAAAATACATAAACCTAATCAAAAAAGGATGAATGTATAATAATATGATGTAGGAAGCCTCTACAACAAGTCTCCAACTCAAAAAGATACATATTAATAATTTTTTCAGTCAAATGATTCATTCTAGTATACTATTTGAAATGAATATACCCATCTATTTTGTGTTTGTATTCTAATATTATAGTCTTAAATTCAGTGTTTTATAGAATTTTTTGTTCTTATAAACAACTATTTGAATATATATTTCCTTAAATAGATAGACATTTATGGGTTTATATTTATATAATTGAATGGTATTTTAATGTTTTAATTGTTTTCTTAACATACTTGATTAAAAATTAGTTTCACTCTGGTTGTGACTGCTAGAAGAAGAATTATAGAATTACTACACAAATTCATCGATAATAGGACATTGTTTGTATATAAATTAGATGCTGATACTATTTATATAAATATATCTCAAATTTAAAGTAATAATCATGTAATAAAAAAATTTCATTTAGTTATGGACTTTTCTTAAAAATAGAATTGAAGGCTCAATGTGAAAGAGTACACACATGATTAAAATATATCTGAATGTTTGCTAAATTTTTATTTATGTAATTTATTAATTAAATGAGTGGTTAGGTGTATAAAAGTTTTAGAGAGTTTTTTTATTAATATATTTATTTTTTGATGTTTTCCTACTCATTATATTATTATCATTTAGATTGAGTTTTTATGATCATTCAGATTGATAACTCTTGAGGTTAAAGGGACACAATTAATTCTTATGAAGTGATATTAAGAGATTATGGAAGGATTATAGAAGCATTTCAATCATTATGATTGGTGGATTCCTTGGGTATAAAATATATAACTTCTGATTTGTTTATAATTTGGGATACCTAATTTTAGTGATACGAACATACATTCCACATTTGTTTAAAGTGGTAAACTAAATCAGTTGAGGTGTTTAATGTTTTGTCATTTAGTTGTAGTTCACATTTTATTTTTTATATTCATTTTTAAAGTGTGAAAATGTTTTTAGTTATCTTTAATTTCACAGTTTTTACATTTTTATGAATTTCAGGAGATTGCCTTTTTGAATGCTCTCTCATTCCATTTATAATATGATTATAATTTTGAATATTTTTATGTTTTTCTTATGAATCCTTATATTTTCATTTTTATGAAAGTGAATTAATCAATAGATTCAAAATATATAATTCAAACCAATATTGTATTATTTCTTTCATACATACAATGAAAAAAAATTATCTCTGTCACTCTCCATTCCTCTAAATATTCCTGAGTACAATATCTTTATGATATTATACTCATCTCATCATTATTTAAAATCCAATTATGTAGGGTGTTAGGGATCTAAAATTTATATATCTACCCAATACACATCCACTAGAACTTAAATATATCCAATAACGTTTTTGGTGATATATATTATGATATTGTAATTTGTACAGAGCATTAATTCACCCATTGATGAGGTAATGTCACCAAGGATTCTGAGAAAAAACCATAACTACCATATCATAGTCATGTGTGGAATATTTACACTCATTATAATATTAATTTATAGTTTATTATATACAAAATTTCCAAATTTAGAAATGAATTTCAATGATAATTATATTTTAATGTAATCTAGGACACAAGCCGGAAATTAATTTTCTTTAATTTTAGTGACTCTAAAATTAATTTTAAAAATGTTTATAAAGATGGGTTTTAGTTATTAATTGTTTTTTGAATTTATTTTAATAATAAATACATTTATATAGTTCTATTTATATGTTATTTAATGCAATTTTATTATTTACCAGTTTATCGACTCATTTATTAATCAAATGTATAATTATAGATTTAACTTATGGTTTTTCTCTATGTTCATGTATGAGTCTACAAATGGAAATTTATGACCATAGTAGGTGTCAATATTTCCTAATTTAATTATTTTGGAGCCCCTCATTTGTTTTATTGGGTTCAAAATAAGTGTAATCTATATAGCATATGGTTAAATCCTATCTAAATATTCATATTTTCAAGGGTAAATGGAACATAATTAGTCTATGTAAAGCTATATTGTAGTTTCAAAGCAATATGTTATATTACTCCACATGAAATTTAATATTATCTATATTCATATCATTTTTTTATGTAACAGACTATGTCAAGGTGACTTATGAACCTCCATAAGAGTAAAACTATTAGTATTAATAACCAAAATTTTATGAATTTTGAAATGTTAGACCTAAAATAAAATTCATATTTATATTTATGTATGAATAAAGAATATAAATTATAATATCTATGAGAGAACTCATTTATAAGAGGAATATTAAAGTGATTTTTTGAAGAATGCAAAGGCATAATAAAAACTTAGTTGTCCTCAATTGAAGCAAACTGCTCCCTCATCCAGGACATATGGAATCCCTCAATGGAAAATGAATATCATGGGTCATGACATTGAAATATGATGAATATATCGAACCTATTTTGATGATAATAAATTTATTTGAAAATATATTTTCTAAGGTATTAGAAGTGTGAAGTATTTCCTCAGTTCGATGTAGTATAGTCATACTCTGTTTTACCTGAGTATTTTTTTGATTCTTCATTGTTAAACTAGGATGATATGATCTCCCCATTTTATTATGTTTCATCAACCCATTATATTTACCCATTTTCATCATATTCCATGTTTGTGGAGTGCTAACACATAGTCAATGGTTTAGGGAGAATGGAAGATGGTCTTCTAGAAATTAAATGTTTAAACTCTACTCTATATCCTCACTAATTATGTATGGATATGATTATAAGGAGTGAGATTATGATTGAAATCCCATTCCCCATCAACAATAATGTATTTTTCCACTAATGAACTTAAATAATGTTATATAATTATCTTATTGAGTTATTTATTTTAGAGTATTCATATCTTAGATAAGGAAACAATGAGACGTTATGTAGAGAAATGATACTCATTCTCCTCATTGAATTAAACGATTTAGTAAAAATATAAACAGTGATAAAAGCCACTAGAATTTACCCAATGTTATTATTTTACTTAATATTTATAACAACAAAACCACAAATTAATTTTTCATTCAGTGAATTACTTATCTCTTATCCTATATATACGACCCTAGTCAGCCACTATGGTGAATTCCAAGTTCATTAAAATTCTAGATGATGAGATCCCAATGATAGGTTATACATCATATAGGTGTAATTTCCATTGATCCAGTATATGATTGAACTATTTTTCACTTCAAAAAATATTTACAGGATTTCATCTATTTTCTTTATTTTCTTTTTTTCTCTTATACTTCTAATTTCATTTAATCTATCATTTTTTTATCTACTGGTTTGGAAAAACCATGTGAAACATCACATTATAATAAAACAACATTAATATTTCCAATTATAAATTCATATTGAACATATATTCATGGCCAAATAGTTAATGACTGATTTTAAAAACCATCAATTTTTCACACAAGTTTAGGAAGAAAACAAATTGAATACACAAAACTAGTATAAACTAATTAACCGACATAAAAAGTAACATCCATATTTTAAATTTTTGTGGAACATGAGGAATAAGGGAGGATTAAATGGAATTCCATCTATGTTATAAGGAATATGAACCAAATATTCATCCCCATATAATTACAATGGTGATAGAGGATTGATAAATTGATAAAGAGACCGAAAAAAAAATATTTTCCCTCAATGATATTATACAATAGGTCTGGAAATAGGATTAATAATTAAATATGGTATTGTATGGGGATCCATCATTGCTGATAATTCTTATAGATGAAATTTTAAAAATAAATTAAAATCATATTACCCTTATGATTATACCTATTATTTAGATCAATTATAGAGACCCAAGGATCTTAAATACAAAGTATAAAATGATCGATCAACATTAAAAACAACATGTATCTTTCCCTAGTTCCCTCATTAATAGTGGAAGTCCTTAAAGAGGAATTTCACCTAGATTATTTGGATCAAAATAATATAAAAATGGTATATACCACTAAAATCAACTCATCATTTGAATACAATAATCATTTTTTATTAAAATATAACCTCACTTTTTTGGTATATACATATCGCAGTCAATTGATTACCATATAGTATTTTCATGAAGAAGAACTTATAGACCCCACTATAAAAGTGAAAATTTTTCTTCAAATAAAAGAAAAACATCTCATTTTCAGGATGAATTTTCAGATAAAGATTTATTTTATAACCATTACAAACAAAATCTATATTTATTTAATGATAATGTTTCATATATGGGAATAAAATCTTGAATTAATCTAACGAATGAATATTTTGATGAAAAATGAATTCAATATGCCCTCACTATGAAGAAATGTACATCCATGGACATGATAATTTGGGAGAATATGTTAAAAAAATAACTTGCAGAGAATACTAATAAATACCCCTTGAGAAGACCAAGAATAAAAAATGGAGTGTGTATTAGTAGAGGGAGAACTCTTAGTAGATTATCATAAGGAATAAGAATAATAATATGCTCCTTATGAGGGGAGAACATAAATATGAACTTAAAATATTTTAAATAATATATGTTTTAATTATTCAATCAGTATCCCTTGACTAAATAAGGGGAAAACCTAATTGGTTATATAATATTAAGTGAAATACACAGTAGTTGGGCTTAAGGAGGACCCATTCATCAACTATCCACCCCTCTATTTATGGGTTACATAACACCAATGTGGGTGTGGACATGATGTTATCTAACTAAGGGGACCTCTAAATAGATGTAAAGATGAAAATTTATGGTATAAATGGGTTTTTGTGGTTTTAATCACATAATACACATTATCTGGAAGAATAGTGATTTAAATAGGACATTCCATCTATGGAGATCTTTAATAAATTCCATTTTAGGAGGGAAACACCATGTTCTTATTCCTCACTCTGATTTTGAATTTTAATTTGTTTACAATCAAATAAATTTTGTAATAACTGGATTTTTATTATTTTCTTTCATGTGGAAGACAACAAATAAAAATTATTTAAAATATTTTTACTAAGTAAGGGATGTTACTATAATGGCCTAAACCTCACCAATCTATTACCTTTCGACAATCTAGTCTTTGAGGTGTTCTCGGAGGTAACAGTGGCTAACTTCAGGAGATTTCCAAAAAAATAAAGCCTTTCTAATGGTAGACCTTCTGAGGGTAGTTCATCCACTGGTAGGTCCTAATGTTGAGTCATGTTGGTGAGTTGCATTAGTGACTCATGGTGGAAAATTTCTAATATTAGGTGGCATCGATCAATGGTGTTAGTAGGTGGCATTGGTAGGTGCTTTAAGTGAGTGGAAATAGCGAGTCATCAAGAAATGAATCATTGATCAGTGGATCATGTTGGTGACTCTCTTAATGGTGATTCATTTCCAACAGTTTTTCAAAATTCCAGTTTCCTCCAGTTTTTTTCCAAATTCACCCCTTTAATGTTTTATATGATGTAAAATGATTTTAAAACCATGTTTTTGGGTTTTTGAATCCATTTAAAAGGATATAAAATATATCTTTAATTTACTAATGCTTAGGAAGATTTATGTTAGTCAAAACACATAGTCAATATCCAATTTTAATGGAGAGTTCAAAACAGTTTCATATGCCTTGAGTCTTGAATATGGTCTTTCAATGTTAAATACATTTCCTTCATTTCTTCCTTCACTTTTCCCTTGGTTCCTAGGCATCCCATAACACTTATTCCATGAGTTATCGTGAATTTTTTGTGAATCCATTTGATAAAATATCCCTATATCATTCTCCTGCTGCTTTCACACCCCCTATAGTGGTACTATGAGGTGTTTCAGATCCTCTGTTCTTTCAAGCAGGGATCTATTTACCTCTATTAATTTTTGTATCATGTGGGGTGGGTGTATGAATGTAATATTATGAATATAGTATAATTATGAATAAATAAAGGTATTATAATCTTTATAATATTGATATATAGTTGATGGGGAAAAGTAACGTATGAATATGTTTTATTGGTTACTGATATTGTGAACTATATAAGCTATATTCCTATGAAAATCATGGATATTGGTGGTATTTTTTTGAAAACCTATGATGGATTCTAGATGTTATTTGTTGATCCTCTTTGAACGACTATATGAATATGAAATTGGTTACCCACGTATATTTGGATAACTAAATGGATGAATCCGGATCGAACGTTCTTTGTGATGACCCATGAATTATCAAAGTGGAATTAAAGAATGAGTGTTTTATAAATCATAATACACATTAATTTGTTCATCTGGCTATCATCTATGTGTGTCTCTGTTCTATATTGTGACTTGTGTGGTTTTGGGTTGTCAGGGTTGAGAGAATGGATTTTGCTGGGGTGGTACATGTAGTGAAATGCAATATCACGTTAATATATTGATAGATTTTGGAATGAATGGGTGGTGTTCGAGCAGTAGGGCTGCATGTTCAGGTTTTTCTATGTTTATGTTTCTTGGTGTTGTGTTATTATATAAAATGGTTTTCTAGATGGTTTTAATGAGGTGTGTTGCAGTCTTTGGCAATAATTTGGGGGTCTTCTTATTGAGAGGAAGGACATGGCAGAATGAATTTGATGGATGATAATGGCAGTGGTCAGTATGGGTGTGAAACAGATTGAAAATACAAAGTGAGTTGACTTACTGTGGTCCTTTTTAATTATCATGGTTTATGATGTGTGTCTTGTTGCATGAAATGTTTGGTAGTTTACCGAGTAGGGATGGAATGAATAAATGGTTCCTTAATAAATAATTATAATTGGTTAAATGATTTGACTAGGGGGTATATTTTACTTGTGGTTTGTTGTGGATGGATTTTTTAGCATTTGAAGTGACTATTGATGGTGTTAAATAATTAATTTAGAGGTAGCAACACAGTTTGAAGTATTATATGGATATTTTTTGTTTGATTGAGAACCCCTAGGTTGGGATTGAGTGATTGACAATATATATACATACCTATATTTTTCTTTTTTTATATATGCACCCCACCCAAGTTGAAAATTATTTGTTGAACACCCCCATTGTCATGGGGGAGGGTGTATTTTCCACACATCTGGGTTGGATAATGGATGGATAGCAACCTTCTCTTACCTGATCATTCTCCCAGACTATGATAGTGAAATATTCTTTGGGTAGGTAGTGGTTTTTGAGGATCGGGTGTATGCAGGTGAGTTATGTTTTCCTAGGTGTCTATGGGATGAGAAGAAATTTACTTTCCCAAGTATTTTCGGTATGTGTCATGGTGTGTGTCCCATGCGTGTGCAGGCATGACATGTTCACGAGGCCTAGGTGTATAAGGGAGAGATGTAATGTGATTCATTTTCCCTAGTTGCGAGACAAGCTGTGAGGCCCAGGTGTGTGTGGGAGGGTTGTGACGTGGTAATTTTAGAAGATGTGGGAGCGCCATGACATTTTCTATTAGGGTGTGAGAGAGTCCCATTATTGTTAAAGTGGTGTTGGGTACCCTATCATCAATGTGTTTGATATTACATTACTTTTCATGAGTTATTTAGTGAGAGTGCCTTTGGTGAGGTTGGGGTGGCTAGTATACCATGATAGGTGTCGTCAGATTATTCTATTTTCTCATAGGGGCATTAGAATTTGTCTCAACTTGTGCATGAGAGGCTTGGGTTTTTCTACTGAGTATACTCATATGTTCACCCTACATTATAAAACTACTTTTAGGTAACTAGGAGGACTACGTGGATTGTTATAAGCATTACTAGCTCAAACATGGGGAACACCACCATGTCACTACATAGCTTTGTTCTTTTGGTATTTACATATGATCTTTTCATTGTATTTGTATTTGTTTTATTTGAAAACATGCATGTTGTATGGAATTTAGTTTTCATTTATATAGTTCTTAGAGATCTTTTGAGATGGGCCATCTTATATCCTGATCTCATTTTTTTATAAAAATGTTCACGCCTCCCATTTCATGATATTCTATACCCTTGGTGTTGGTCGCCACCCCAAGGCATACAGGATGTGAGACTCGGGGGTCATTATCAATTTTTATCCATTTCCAGCTCAGGGGGGAATCATTAGAGGGAGGGGGCCATGATAGAATGGTATCAGAGTTTATCGTTGAGTGATAGGACAGAGTTTAGAGTTAGTCATAGTGAGGATTTCATGGGTTGGTAGTGAAAAAGTGTTAGGCAATCTTGGTACATGATATAGGTCAGGGAAGACCAGATAGAACATGGGATTTTATCCCCCCCCCCCCCCCCCCGTGATCTGATACAAGGACTTTATGCCTACTGAATGACCATGTAGGGCAACACCATTTTCCAGATAGAGACCCTTGAAAGGTATATGCATCATAATGACTTTTTTTATTGTTTGAATTGATTTTTTGGTTAAATTGGGAATGAATAATAATGAAATGAATCAAAATAAACATTAAATAAAATTTCATACTACTTGGGTATAGATATTCCTTGTTTACCTTTCAGCAATGGCACCTAGTTATCATCCAGATGTAGTAGAAGTAGTGGAGGCTCAACATGTCTAAATAGTTTACTAAAAGAGAATTGACCTAGTGGAGGAGGAAAACTAATGAAAGAAAACTTTTCGGCTTTCTAATGACAGACTGTTGGGAAGTAAAAGTGCATCTCCTCAAACATAGAGATATATATTTTCCTCAAGGATCTTATGATCTAATTTTTCTTGACCCGGGCTCTGACGAAGTACAAGGTTCCATTATCGGTGAGATAGATGCGGGGAGATTCTCATCAGTGGTGGACACATTACCTAGGGTTGGGAAGGAGGATGACATTATGTGGATCTATTTTGAGAAGTCATTTCGAGCATAATTCCTTTCTTCTTACATGAATACTGAGAAGAGGCAAGAGTTACTCTCCCTCTAGAAAGGGATTATGTCTGTACAAGAGATGGGGACTGAATTCAAGTATCTCTTTTGCTTTGATCTGGATCTCTTTCTGGATGAGGAGTTTCATGTGAGGCTCCTAGAGGAGGAACTTTATCCTTCTCTCAAGTATCTGGTTAATCCATTTACTTTTACAACATACATGGAGGTCAAGAAGAAAATGGATGTAGTTGAGAATATTCACTCTCAAGGAGATCTACAATGAGAGTTGGGTCAGCCTCGATCTTTGAAGGGAAAGGTTATCAATAGGTGGTACCAGGATCTAGGGACATCGAGGTTCTAACCTACAAAGAGGTGACCTCTGCAATTTATATTTCAATATTCTTCTCCTCGTGCATATCTTATGGGCCCGTGGACAGTGTTTTTTCTCTATGGATTCTATGGGCATCTTCAGAGATAGTTCTTGGTAGCCACATGAGTTATGTATGGTGGAGGTGGGTAAATTCAGTGCCTGCCTAAACAGCAGTTTCAGGCAGAGCAGTTCTAATAGTAGGGACAACAACCACACATTCAATTAGGGGAGATGAAGCATGTAGGGTTTGATCTTAGAAAATTTCTTTGGGACCTCAAAATGGTTTTGGTTGAGGAGATAGTCATCAGAACAGGTTTAGAGGAGTTGGGAATGATCAGTTTCATACCACAAAGGAAGTAGTTCCAGTAGGGTCAAAGATTGTTTGCGGTATGTTTAGTTTTTATAATACTATTTCTTTCACTTAGTTTGATTCAGGAGCTTTACACTCTTTTGTGACACTCAGTCTATCCCATGCTCTATTACTACATGTATAGAGGCTTCCTTTGTCCCTAGTGTTGAGCATTCCAGTCTGAACTTATAATATCTTGTCTGATGTATATTGGAGATGTAGACTAATGATGGGGCCACATTATTCTTGTGGGGATCATTTCCTCTTATAGATACATCTATATCATATCATACTTGGAATAAAATTGGTGTACTCTGTGCATGTGTTTATTACTACTTCCAAATTATATTCATGTTATCAGATGTGGATGGCTAGTATGTGGATTTCTTTGGAAAATAGTTTTTTCTAAAGGGTAGTTGGTGTATGGGTCCCCTTCTTTCCTTTTTGGTCAAGATATATATGGAATAGACAGATGCTAAGATGTGAGAGGTTCCCAGTGATATTGGGGAGTTCTTGGATGTCTTTCCTAAGGATGTTGTGACTATACCCCCTCAAGGTGATGTTAAATTCGGGATAAATTTGTAGTTGGGTACTTCACCAATTTTGATGGCTCCATATCAGATTGCACCTTCAGAGTTATGCAAGTTGAGGTTTTATATAGATGATATGATGAAGAATGGATTTATCTGGCCCAGTATGTCTCAATCGGGTGCTCAAGTATTTTTTTATGAAAAATGAGGATGGTGGTATGAGGATGTGCATAGACTACCAGAGATTGAATCAGGTAATGGTCAAGAACTATTACCCTCTCATGAGGATATACGATCTTCTCAACCATATTAGGGGAGAAACATTTGTTCTCTATGATAAATCTATGATCTAGTTATCACCAGATGATGGTGAAGGAAGATTATATCTTGAAGGTGTCTTTCAGGTGCAGGTATGGGAACTTTGAGTTTGTGGTTATGTAATTCAGTGTTACGAACACACCAGCCATGTTCTGGGGATCATGATATCTTCCTTTCATGAGTTCTTCTACTGATTCATCATCATATTCATTGATGATATCTTGATCTACTTGAAGTCACCGGGGGATAATTCTGAGAATTTTAGGACCTTCCTGTTAAATTTTCAATGCCACCAACTCTACAAAATTTTGTCCAAGTGTATTTTTTGGATGTTAGAGGTGAACATACTCGGACATTTTTTGTCACAGAATTGGTGTGGTAGTTGGACTATCAAAGTTTGAAGCAATTTTTTCTTGTGTGCCACCCAAAAATGTGGTAGAGTTCCACAATTATCTCAGTATGGTGGTCCATTACTATAGATTTTTACCTGACTTCTCTCAAGTTGTAGCTCCATTGACCGCTCTGACCAAAAAATACCAGGGTTTTGTGTGGTGTGAGTAGTGCTAGGCAGTGTTCGAAAATCTGAAGGGGATGTTGTTCAGTTCTTCGGTGCTCTAGTTTCCATAGGAAGGAGTGATGTTCAAGGTGTTTTGTGGTGTTTCTCATCTTGGTTTGGGATGTGTGGGGACACAACCAAGTGGAGTAATCTCTAATGGGTCTGGGAAGTTACATACCCACTAATTAAATAGTTCCACACATGATCTAGAGCTAGTGGCGGTCATGTTTGTGCTAAAGTTATGGTGACATTACCTCATTGGGGAGCACTTAGTGGTCTTTACATATCCCAAGATAATTAGGTTTATCTTTTCTCTATGAAATATGAACTTGCAAAAACAGAGGTGGATGGAGTTTCTCAAGGACTAAAACTTCAAAATATCTTACACTAGAAGAATTTTAAATTTCATGTATGATTATTTGAGAAGGAATTCACAAAGGTATTTAGTAAGAGAATTTACGTATGCTAGGAAGGTGATCGAGGAGTAAGAATTCTTGGACTTTGATGTAGGAATGGTTAGTGGAAGAGGCTGTCTGTTTTAGATGACATTACAGTCTTCTCTGATGCAGAAAGTGGATGCGTCTCAGTGGGGAGACTCATAGGAAAAGGTGATGTAAGATTGTATTGATTGTGGTGATTATCTAGAGGGTTGGCTAGAGGATGATCAAAATCAGATGTTGTTCAGTGGAAGGATGTATGTTCTATTGGTGATTCGCAAGGGAGTTCACAATGTTGTTCACATATCAACCTTAGTGATACCATCAGGAATTTCTAATATGTACCATGGCATGATATTATAGTTTTAGTGGCTTGGGATAAAATAGGTAGCAGCAGAGTCTGTGGAGATGTTCTTTTTGTGCAAACTGGTGAAGGTTGAACACTGTTTACCTGGTGGTTTGTTGTAGCCATTAGATGTCCCCGAGTGGAAGTGGGAATACATCTCGATGGATTTTTCATAGGATTACCTTGGGATTAGGTATTCTATGATAAAATCCAGGTAGTGATGGACCAAATGATTAAATCAATTCACTTCTTAGTGATCAAGGAGTTGGGAACAGTGGATGGATTGGAAAAGAGGTATGTGGAAGAGGTGGTGCGGCTTCATGGAGTTCTAAGATCCATCATCTCACATTAGGATAAAAATTTAAATCATGAGTCTGGGTTAAATTTCAACATACTTTTGGTACTTAGTAATGACTCAACACTACCTTCTACCCTTAAATAGATCGGAAGACAAAGTGGAATATCCAGACATTGGAGGATATGTTCTGAGCATGCGTATTGGACATTGGTGGATCTTGGGTGTGACAGTTGACCTTGGTAGAGTTTGATCACAATTATAACTATCACTCCTCTATTGGTATGACTCGGTTCAAAGATTTGTATGGAAGACCATGTCATTCACCCTGGTGGTGGACATAAGTTGGGGAAGAATCTGTTCTTGGTACGGATGTGGTGTAGAGTACGACTAAGAAGGTACATCTTGTACATGAGAGGATAAAGACAATACATGACTGGAAAATGTTATACACTGATCACAGGAGGAGTTCCTTGTAGTTCGAGGTTGGGGACCACATTTTGTTTAAGGTTTCCCCTTAATGTGGGTAGGGGAGGGTCGAAAAATGGATAAAGCTTTCTCCAAGGTTCATCAGACCATTCGAGGTGTTGGGGTGATTTGGAAAGGTGGAAAACTAGTTGGAAGCACCGCCACAGTTGGTTAAGGTCCCAGTCATCTTTTTTGTTTCTTACCTTCATCTGTATCTTTACAATAACTCTAATTTCATTAACTGGTGAGAGTTGGATGTCGAAGATGACCGACTTTTCTAGATTGTCCAGTAGAGATCCAAGATCATAGGGAGAGGGTTCTATGTGGGAAGAATGTTCCCTTGGTTCATTTGTTGTGGAGGCATGGTGGCCTTGAGGAAAGTACATTATTAAGGTATATGTAAATGTGTACCCACTACCCAAAGTTGTTTTGAGTTTTTCATTATTGTGTTTACCTTTGTAGTGTAATGCTTCAACCTTGTTTGTAATGAGATGAGTTGTTTACTAGTTCTACAATGTGGGATAAAATCATATGAAGAGGTGAGGAATTGATTCTCAATTGACACACATTAATGAGGATATAATTAATCCCATGCGGGTGAGTTAGTGCCGCTTAAAGAATATAATATCTTGACATAGAGGAAGGAATTCCCCGATTTATGTGTTTTGGATAGAATGGGTGTTGTGTTTGTGTGATGTGTCTTATGGTTAGTTGGGGTGATAGATGTCAGAGGTGGTGTTCTTGTATTTTGAGGTTTCACTACAAATTTCAAACAACCAAGTGTGGTTTATCATTGAACTTTGGTGTGCATAGATGGTAGTTGTGTTTTAAGTATAGTGATATCCTTAAGAGGTATGTCACGGGGTGGTTGTTCTAACCCCTTTTTCCATCTGGGTTGGTTATGGATTCTATTGGAAGATAATAGTATGATAGGTATCTACTGTTATTTCCCAGACCTCCATGGTCTATTACCTTGCTAAAATTTGGTGTTTGAGGTGTTCTGAAAGAAAATAGGGACTCATTTCAGGAGTTTTCCTTGAAATCTAGTATATTCACCAGCAGCTCATCTAACAGTGGGTTATCCACTTGTATGTCTCAATGGTGAGTTGCGTCGGTGAGCCACGTTGTTGACTCACGATGGTGAGTCCCTAATGGTGAGTCATGTCAGTGAGT
The DNA here is from genome assembly GCA_963277665.1 of Viscum album. Taxonomy (NCBI): domain Eukaryota; kingdom Viridiplantae; phylum Streptophyta; class Magnoliopsida; order Santalales; family Viscaceae; genus Viscum; species Viscum album. Next base: position 1,074,203,262 of record OY728145.1, on the reverse strand, counting down.
CACGTCGGTGACACATAACGGTGACTCCCTAATAGTAGGTGTCATCGATAGGTGGTGTGGGTAAGTGGCGTCGATAGGTTGCATTGGTAGGTGGCATCGGTAGGTGGTGTCAATAAGTGGTGTCAGTGAGTGGAAATGGCGAGTCACCCAATAGTGACTCACCCATTAGTGAACCACGTTGGTGACTCGCCAAATGCTGAGTCATTTCCAATAGTTTTTCAAAATTCCATCTTTCCCCAGTTTTTTTAGATTCTCCCCTTTAACATTTTATTTGATTTAAAATTATCATAAAACCATGTTTACGTATTTTTGAAGCTATTTCAAAGGATTTAAAATCTATATTTAATTTCCTAATGCTCGAGAGGCTTTAACTTGGTCCAAATTCCAAGTCAAGATCTACTTATAATAGGGAGTTCAAAATAGTTTCATATCCCTTGAGTCTCAGATCTGGTCCTTCAAATCCAAACACCATTCCATTATTCCTTCCTTCTCTTTTCCCTTTGTGCATGGTCATCCCAGAAACATTCTTCCCCCATGTGATTATGAGTTTGTGGTGATCCCCTTGAATCATGTCTCCTGATAGGTTCCCCTTGCTGCTTGCACACCCCCTATTTTGGCATTAGGAGGAGTTGTCAATCATTTGTTCCTTCGAGTAGGTATCAATTCTTCTCTTTTAATTTTTTTATCATGCAGGGTTGGTGTATGAATGTTCTCTTGTGAAGATAAAATAATTATGGAAAAATATATCTAATTGAATCTATTTAATATTGATATACATATGATGGGGAAAAGTGACACATGCTTAGGTTTTATTGGTCACTGATATTGTGTTTTGTATGGGCCATATTCCTATTAATATCATGGTTATTGGTGGTATTTGTTTGTGCACCTATGAAGACTTGTGGATGTTTATTTTTTATCAACTATAAATGGTCGTATGAATAATAAATTAGTTAACCATATATGTGTTTTTAAATAAATTGAAGCCTCACGATAGAAGTTGCTCTGTGATAACCGCAAAATTATTAAAGTGAAAATAAAGAATGAGTGGTAGATAAATCTGAATACACCTTGATTTGATGGTGGGGCTATATGATGTGTGTGGATTTGTTCTATATTGTTTCATGTGTGGTTGTGTGGTATTGGGGTTAAGATAACAGCTATTTCTGGGGTGGTATGGGCAGTGTAATGAAATCTCATGTTGAGATATTGAATGATTGTGGAATGGATGGGTAGTGTTTGAGTAGCAGAGCATCAAATTCATGTAGTAATATATTTATATTACTGGGTGTGGTGTTGTTATATAGAAGGGATGTCGCTTTGGTTTTAATGAGGTGTGTTGTAGGGTCTTGCTGTACATTGGGGGTTTTCTTATTTAGAGGAAGGACAAGGAGGAATAACATTGAAGAATGACGATGGTAGTGGTTGGTATGGGTGTTAAACAGAGTGTAAATACAAAGTGAGCTACCTTACTATGGTTATTTTTTTATATCATGGTTTATACTGTGTGTCTTATTTTAGATTGTGGTTGGTAGTTCCCCATATTGGGATGGAATGAATAAATGGTTCCTTAATGAAGAATGATAATTGGTTAAATGAGTTGACTGGGGGGTATGATTGAGCTCTGGTTTGTTTTTTATGAATTTCATTTATCAACTTTTTAAGTGACTATTGCTGGTGTTAAATAATGAATATAGAGGTAGAAGCAGAGTTGACAGTATCATATGGTGGTTGGTTGTTTGATTAAGAACACATAGGTTGGGCTTCAGTGTTTGATACTTTAAATAAATACCTTTATTTTCCTTGTGTTTTCTATATGCAACCAACCCTAATTGAACACTGTGTGTCCAAAACCCCCATTGTCATGGGGGAGGGTGTCTTTCCCAAACATCCCAGTGGGAGGATCATTGTCTTTCCACTAAATATTCCCTGCTCCATCTTCCAGGTAGTGATATCCCATGATTCTTTAGGCAGGTAGTGGGTTGTGGGGACCAACTTTGTGTGGGGGAGTTTCTTTACCCCTGGTGTATGTCGGATGAGATGTGTTTTTATTTCCTAGGTGTTTTCGGGATGCGACATGGTATGTGGCCCAGGTGCCTCTAGGAAGGATGTGTTCTTGAGGCCCAGGTATGTACAGGTGATATGTGATGAGCTTTATATTCTTAGGTTGTAGGAGTAGTTGTGTGACCCAGTTGTGTGGGAGCGGGTTTTGACATGGTAATTTTGGAAGAGGTGGGAGCTCTAGGATATTTGAAATTATGGTGTGAGAGTGGATAATAAGTGGGAATGTTGTGTGGGGTATCCTATCATTGATGTGATCTATATTACATACATGACATTCATTATTTGTGATTGTTCCTTTACTAAGGTTGGTGCAGCTAGTATATCTTTTTAGGTTCTGTTGGTTTCCGCTATTTTCTTATAATTCAATAGTTTTCTTCTCAACTTTTTCATGAGAGACTTGGGTTTTCCTACTGAGTATACTCACATTCTCATCCTATGTTATAAAAATGAATTTAGGCTTCTCGGAGGACTACATGGACAATGTTGGGTAATACTATATCATACTTAGGGACTATCCCCATGTAGTTTCTTAGCTTTTTTCCTTTTGGTATTTACATTGGTGATTTTTTATTTTATTTATAACATATTTATTTAAAAACATGCATGTCAGTTGGATTTTAGTTTTTTTATGTAGTTCTTGTAGTTGTTTTGAGATAGACCATCTTGTCCCGTAGTCTCGTTTTCTTCTAAAAGGGTGATTTCCTACCATTTTTTGATATTCTATACCATTATTTTTGGTCGCTACCTCAGGGCCTACTAGTTTCAGGACTCAGGGGGTCATTATCTACATTTCTCCATTTCTAGCTCAGGAGGGGATCTTTAGAGTGAGGGGGTCATGAAAGTTACTGGCTGAAATATGAAAAAAACATTATTTAGTATTTATTCCCTATGATAGTTTATCCCTTGTAAAATTTAAGGATATTTATGGGATACAAAATATATAGTTATGAAGACTTATGGTAAAATAATTCAATCAAATTTGGAAGTAGAGTAGGGTTTAATTATTTCTAGTAATTAAGAGTTATTAAATGAATTTATTGATGATTTTTTATCTATTTAATATCTTAGGATATTTTTTAAGCTATGAAAAATGAATTTCAATGACTTTATTCATTGTGTATGGATGCATCATAGTATAGATTATTTCATGAATTTTAGAATTGATGTATATTTCAAGACTTCAGGGGATTTACTTCCATTAATTTTATTGTAATTAAGTTTTTTTAACTATGAAAATGTGTATCATAGATATTATTTTTCTCTAATTGAAGTTATAACAAGAAGAAAAAAATATATTATACCATTAATAAAGGTAACTTGGAATTTCTTAAAATAAATATCTTAGGGAGAAATATAAAAAGATAGCCATATAAAACCATTAATACATTAGTAAATTTGTCATTTATTATCCCATAATAAAGATCATAGATGATTAGAAACTAGGAGTATGGGTAATAAATTCCATTCTAAATTAAAAAGATAATGAAAAATACATGGTATTAGAAATTTCAATAATATATCTAATTATAAAAATAGAATGGATTCATGTATTGGGAAGGATAATCATAATTAAAAATAGAAGAAATGACTTATAATAATATCATTTATTTTTTATTAATGATCTAAAAAATATATCATTTGACTATAGAGAAAAGGAGAAAGTGATATATTAAGGACCCACTCATTAATATCTTAATTTAACTTAATAAAAATTTTATTCACCCTTTTTACATAAAAGTTTACATGGATTTAAATTTTTAATGATATCAATTCACATTATAGGTAAGAAATTTTTAGTAATAGAGAAACATTGTCTTCAAATGTTTCAAGTGTATGTGTTTCAGGTAGGGTATGGAAATTATTTTCATTGAATAGAAATAGTTATACACTCTATGAGTACTATTATGTATGTGTGGGGGAGTTATGAGAGGAAAAACTTATTAACATTAATATAAAATTCATTGTTAACTAACCCATTTGTAATATATAACATAGGTAATTTATAAATTACAATGACTTTAGGGAACCATGAATGAATTTAAAAAACATTTTAAAAAATGGGTTTTAGTTTTATTTATTTATTGAATTTAATTAATGAGTACATATATTGATTAGGTTCATGATTATAATGTTCAAATTCTATTTTATTTCTATTTCATGTTATAGGATTATACTTTGAATCAAGTGGATAAGGGTATATCTACATTAATTTTCTTATGGATGTACATGTTTGTGCTAAAAAAATATAAAAGTTTGTTCATCATATGTGTCACTTTTTTCCCATATAAAGTGTTATAGAATCCTAGAATAATGTTAATGGGGATTAACAAATGATTCATATCTATGTCATATGTGTATCTTATATAACAATATTTATGATGCATAATGATAAAACCAGTATCCTTTTGATATGTAATTAAATCAATGGGTTTCAAATTAATGTGTGAAGGTACTACAAATTTTTTGTTAAGGTATCTATACTATCCTCACCTATTTCAAGGTAATGCTATAGTTTTTATTGATTAATACACCAATTTTTGGGTGCATACATGGTGATTAAAAATAACCACTTCCATAAATAGAAATACTATTTTCAAATAAAATTACAATTCTTTTTCTGTGAAAAATTAAGAAGAACGCTTTAAAGATTTATAGGAAAAAATCATCAAAATGAGGAATAAAAATTGATCATCTGATGAATTTTGGGCTATAATAATATTAGAGATTATCCTTATTGGTGATAATTCACCCTCGACTGTCAAATGTGGAACCTATCCAAGGAAGATGATGATCATGAACTATAAATACTAAAATTTTAGGAGGATTGAAAATTTTTTGTGACCTATATGAATATTTTTCTATCATAATTTTATAAGGTTTTAGAACCTTATAATTAAAAATTTTCTTGATGTATTATCTGTCTTCTAAAATCTCTATTAATTAATTTTAAAATTTTATGTTCTTTTTTCATTATTGTTATTCTAATGTCCCCAAATTATTCATTTTTCTTCATTGATTATGATTTACCCAATGAAACCATACACCATGTTTATAGTGAACTAACACATAATGGAAGGTAAATGGGGAACAACAGTTGTTCTTCTATTTAATAACTCATTATTTTAGAATAAATATTTTTTCTCTTTATTACATCTAAAGTGTTTGGTATATTTCATTATATGAAAAAATGAGCTTATATAAACCATGATATAATATTAAATGTGACAATTATAAAATTTTTTGTTGAATTTATGTGTATGAATAAGATTAACTACATTATAATTTTAATGAAAATAAATTTTTTATCTTCATTAAAATTTATTACATAAAAATTATGTATTAAAATTTAAATTATGTGAATGAAATAAGTTAGTACCCCAACATTAGTGGAATTGGTTTTAAAAAATTATATTCAAATGTAAATATCAATGAGAAAATATATTGATAATTTATATAAGAAAAAAATTAATTATTTTTAAATTCATTATTAATTTTTTATAAGTGATGTGAAAATAAATTGAAGGTAAAAAGATATTTTATTATGAAATATACCATAATTATGTGTATTTTACTCTTCAATAATAAACTAAATTAATAAATATTTATGAATGAATCAATTTAACGGTGAAAAAGAAATATTAAATTAATTATATTCACATAAAACTGATGGTTTTAACTATAAATGGGAGGAGAAAAAAATATTTTATATGCATAAGAATATATTTTTATAAAAAAAATTAAGCTTTTTCTATGAAGATATTAGTTTTAATCTCTAATGAAAATAGATTTTGAATTATGTAAAATGTATTAAATATTTATAAACATCATAATTGATATTAGGTAATACTTTCGGATTAATTTGTAATCATCTTGAATAAATACTAAGGTAATAATAATGTTACCAAGATAAGGGTTAAAAGTATTAAAAGAGAGGTTAACCTGGGAGATAAACACTTAATTATATCTCATTGGTATATTCTATTCTGAAAATATCATTTGTATCTTCAATGATTTTTGAATTATGATTGCAAATATCCAGACTAAGACATATATTATCTTATATTATTTAAGTAATTAATATATTTCTACACATATCATTTATAAAAGGGATCCTTTTTTACTCAATTATCCACTCTACATGAGCACTTTATCTTAATCGACCTCATCCAAAATATCATCCCAACTATCTGTCCAAGGAACTAAAGTTTTCTCTCTCTAAAATCCCATCTCAAGAAGTCTTAATGTTTAATCCCATCTCAAAAATTCATTGAAATATTCAATGACTATACATATCTGATAAATTGTTTATCATTAATTTTAAAAAAATTAATTTCTATTTTTTATGAATTTTCCTTCTCCTTTACATATAACAGAGAATTAAATGATCATTCATTTGTATACACAGACTACTCTATCCAAAAAGTGTTGTATTTTTTCCATCACCATCCATCCTAGATGGTTATATATGTTGATATAATTTATATGTAAGATTTAATTAATTTATTTATGATCAATAAGAAATAATTAATTATCTACATTCTTACCCCATCACCCATTGTAAAATGATAATGTTCATAGTGTGTACGTGTTGACTACAATAACAAAAAAGAAATTTCATTCATTATAAATTTCTAATTTACAAAGATAATCATAAGGATATAGTTATCAAATAAATATAAAATTTATCTCATTATTTTTATTTAACAATGTTTAAGTACTATTTAACTTCTTTTTATTTTAAAAATATTTTAATTGAATCATTACTAATGTGTGTGTGTGTACAAACATCTCCATGAAGTGTATATATAATATTTTTCATAACCACTTAATATTTTGGGCCAATTTTTTTATAATAGATAAATAGTATTTTCAATAAATAATTTAAATATTATAAAATAATTGTCCATAATCTATGTATATGGATCACAACCATAATACAAAAAACAAATCTTGGAAAAAATACTAGTATTTAACAAAATAATTATTTTAAAAATTAATTAAATTGATTGGGTAAAAATAAATAATAATAGATTGATATATGGTAAGATATTAATGAATATAATTATGAAAAAAATTTAAAATAAACTTAAATTTTTTAGACATGGTCTTACTAGCACATACTGTCAATGTATGCACATTAGGTAAGGGTTTATGATATAATTTAATTTTCTTTCATTTTCTGTGTTAACTATACAAAACAAAGAATTATATGATATTTATATTTTTAAATACATATATTTTATTATAATCTTGTTATTTATAGGGTTTTAGGATTTCCATACATTTTCCTCTCTTTGGTACATAATATAATCCATAAAAATGGTTACATTATTTATTATATTTATATCCATTATCATTCACCTCTATGTACATTTTCATAATAATTTTTAATTGAATAATTTATATACATATATAAATTATTCATAAATAATATTTTTGTAAATTTTTATTTCATTTAAATTTATTAATATGAATCTGTTTAAATTTTATGACTCAATTTCAACTATTTTGAAAATTGTGAATAGATTGTTCTATTCTAAGGTATACAGACCGAAGGTATATTACTACCATAATGTACTACTTTATCATGAATATTACATTATAATAATTTGTTTTATCTTTAAGAAATTATAAATTCCATTATTTTTGATATTTTTTTTATGTTACCAAAATAATAATATTTTTTTTATTTTGACTTTCAAATCATTTTAAAAATGATTTTATAAAAGTGATTTTTTATATGTATTAAATATCATTACAAATTTTTATAATTCAATGGTAATTTTATTTTATGATACCATTCACATTAATTTTCAGGAATTAATCTGATTATTATGTTTTCTGGATGATTCTATATAATTTGCTTCATTCACATGGGTTAATTATGTTTTGATGAGGAATTTATAAAACAAATGTCCTTTCCATGGGCGATGCTATAATGCATGTTTTTATAAATCATGTGTATCACTTTTTTGTAGTATTTATTATTTAATAGTTATGAAAAGAATTATATATCACCTAAATAGATTTTAAAAACCTCCATTTATTATTATATAACTATATTATTTTTATACGTGATTTTAGGGTCACACCATTATGTGAAGAAATTTTCAAATAATGGAATATTGACAATTTTATGTGTGTAACTAGCTTAATGAAAATAATTATATATGAAGACCTAAATTATTTTCTTATCACTACGATTGAACATTTCATTGTTTCAGGTATTGATAATTCATTAATACCATATATTTATATTTATCCACTCCCATATGTCACATGATCATGTTAGGATCCATGGATTTGGATTTTGTATTTGTGATTATGCACATGATTCGTGGTTAGCTAATACCCTTATTCTATGACACTTCAATTACAATCTTGGGTGAACAATTATTATTTTCAAAAGTTTTGTTATTTTTTTAATACACTCTATATTATTTTATTCTCAACAATTATCATTGAATGATAAAACCTATTTTTTCTCCACTAAGCCTTTGATCTCACAACATACTAGTTTTTTTATATCCCCACTTCATCCATTTTTTTTATGTGTAACATATATCGATGGACACTATATGTGAAGATTTTTGTCAGATATATCGATGATAATTGATTAAAATTATTATCTACGTATCTAGTCTCAAAATACACTAAACCATTATGGTCCTTTGGAATGTATTATTCCGAGTTTACTGAATTTTATTCTAATATTTTTTATTAATAAATTTTTGGACTTATATAGTTTATATCAGAGTAAGTATCACCTATGTTTGAAAATTAGTATTAGAAATTATTGGTGAAGATATAAGGGAAGATCCTTAAATATTATGGATTTATAGAAAGATGATATGTTTTAATTAACTAATGACTGATTTTATTATTATAGCACTAATTACTCTTATTATTAATGATCATACACTTATGTAATTTCTTTTTATTTTAATCAATGTATTTTACTATGAGGATGTCTATTACACATGAATGTGACATAAAATTAAATTACTTTACTCATGATAAACCAAATGGTATGGGATATAGAATGAAATACATTATTTATATTCATCATCATAATTATCATGTAATTAATAATGATCTGAATCATATTCAAATTTTGAATCCACTATGTCACATTCATTTTTTGTTTACTGATCAATTATTTTTTTACATATGGATCAATGTGATGAAAAATATAACATTCATACTATAATGCTCAGACCCTGAGAAAGTAGTTTTAGTTTGTAATCTCTTAGAAGGTGAAACTGATCAATGGATCACCCTTATGACAAAAAATATGAATGCGGATTAAATGAAATTCAAGTAATGTGAGGACATAATATGGTATTTCTAAAAAATTAAATTTACTCAGAATCTTTATACTATGTTATAGAGGGTATTTTTAATATTTAAGTAGATGGGTGATGAATTGAAATATAAATATAATGAAAACATTATAATAATTGATATTTAATATTATTGATTTATTATCAATATAGAATGAAATATTGATCACTTAATTGTTTCTTGAAACCAATCCTTTAAAATGAATTCTCCATTAGATAAATTGGATGTTAGTAAGAGAAAGTTTGATGTATACCCAAGATTAAAAAAAATTTGTAAACACTCATTCTAATATATATTGTTATGAAAAAGGATTATGGTGTTTCATTTGAACACTAATGGAATATGGAATGGAAGGAAAGATCATTCAGCCACCTATGAGCCAAAAATAATGGAAGAGTCAATCAGGTAATTTATTTAATGGATCAAGAATATTTATATTGATGGGGAGTCCTAAACTTTATGATTTTTAATGTTGAGAGGATAAGAATATTCCATGTAACAAATTGTTTATTAATAATAATAAATGTCATGAACCACCTATACATTAGTGATTCAGAATACTAAAAATTGGGGATTATTGCAATCAATTCCAAAATATATGCGATAATTAATATAGTCATCCTTATTAAAAACCATTTATAATGAAAAATTTGAAGGGTTATGAATTCAAAATTGATGAAGTGGGTCCTAATAAGAACGTGGGGGAATGTAACACATATCATCAACTAAAGAACTAGAAATTTCATATATGATTTTGTTTCTATCCATGATTTTATATCTGATGAATGTTATATTATTATCATATCACCACCTCAATGTATATATGTATATTTACTAGTGAAAAATCATAATAGTTAGATGATTTTATATTAGTTCCATACCCCCTCTCTGAAAGAAGGTTGTGAAAATGGTATTATTCTTAATATTGTTATACTTATAGAAACCCACACTTTTCATACATAAATATTACATATTATTAGTTAATTATTTAATACATATAAAAAATACACGTTCCAAGACCGTAATGGTTTGGATTCAATGGAGACTATATTCTAAATCTTTTTATTTCATGAATGATCTTCAACATTGCCCATACAGATATTACCACAAATTATTATTCATAGAAATACACTAGTTAATAATTTACGAATAACGTAAAAAAAGAAACATAATATGTAATTATCTCAGATGGTATGTAAGTGTAATCATGGTCTATATCAATATATGTTGATATGAATGAATAAGATAACAATAAGGGTATTTCATAAATAAAATAAGTTTCAATTTTATTCTAAATCTACCATTTAACGCAAAGAAAATTCATAACAAAAAAAATTATTATTTAAAAATATATAGAACATAATGGTGGTAGATCATAACAAATTAATCATGAACCACATGTTCAAATATTAGGAATAGAAAACATTTCACAAAAGTTTCACACCATCATTGGTGTATAAATAATTTCTTTTTTCATGTTCAAATACTGAGAAAGTCAAGTAATAGTGGATTAGTCATCAACACATGTATCCCATATCATTAGAGATGATGCATCACCACCTATTTTCTATAGAGGACTAAGCATATCTACATGTTTCCTATAGAGGATCGAGAAAATCAGATTATTTCCCATAATGGAACAAGTGTATAGAATATTATCACCTAAATATCTTATGATATTAATGCATTACCCAATTAATTATTGGAGTATATAATTCCAGTCCCACTGATAACATTTTTAAAACCATATATATGTCTTCCACATGATCCATAAAATTTATTGATATTTTCATATCATATCATATGGAAATGAAATTATTTTCATGAATATTTCATCATTTCTTGATATCAAAACCAATATAAAATAAACAAGATTCAAAAATTTCTCTTCATCATAATAATAAATAATCCATGATATAATTAATTACGGATAAATTGTATAATATTTTATAAAATTCTTATATAACATCAAATAATATCATATTAGAGGAAAACGTTTCATTAAAATATCTCTTGAACAATTCATGATGAAATTAACCTTTCCATAATAAAAACAATTTTTTTAAATTATAATTATTTTAAAATTATATAAATATAAAATTACTAAAATTAACAATGAAATGTTGTAATGGAATCTTCAAATCATTTATCGGTCATGATAACATAAAATTTAGTGCATTCCATGTATGTTAAAATGTATATTCCTTTTAAATATTCAGAAGAAAATAAAAAAATTCATTTGGTAAGCAATAAGAAGGATCATTTTAAATCATTTTTTAAATTTAATAATGTGTAAAATTTAAATGAAAATCATATGATATCCTTAATAAATTCATGAATATTTTTTAGAATCTAGGGGTGTGAAAACTATTGTCGACTGAAGAGAGAAGAAAATACTGATTTTCATTAAATACATTATTTTTTACACTTCAGTTCCTAATGAGAGGATAATTATGGAAAAAAATGTAATATCCCAAAATAACTAGATGATAAAAAAAATAATGAATTTCATGGGACTTACATAATAAAATTACTTCATAAAATTATACTTATAAACTATCCCATATAGAATAATGAGATTGTAGCAAAAATCCCTTTCCACATTGGAAATATCTAAATGAAAACATTTTGAAAGTGGCATCCATATATAAATTTGTAAACATCAATAATATTCAAGAAAAAATATCATAATATGCATTTATGGGTAGTATATACACCACAAAAATGAAATATTTTTCGAATATGGAATATGTATCCATGATATAAAAGTGAGATAAGAAATATCATACCTCGAGTTCTAAATTATTTGAATGCGGTATTTCCATATATATAATATATATAATTTTTTTATAAAGATATCTATGAGTAATTTAAATAGTTATAGTATTAAATATCAACCACTTATAACATTTCAACACCCATTTATTAGTGATTCCTTATTAAATTAATCATTTTTAGGTGTCAAATGATTCATTCTTCATGAGTATGTTTGACCTATATTTTCAGTCATGTTATTCTGATCATTGAGAAATCAAAAAAATATTTTTAATAATTATGTAAATATACTATATATTAATTATAAACATATTTATAGACATTAAAAATTATTGAGATCATAAATTTAATAATATTGTTCATTTTGATGGTAGGTCGACATATGCATGGACACTATTTTCTCCATTCAAAATATATAAATAATCAAAAATATATAGTAATTAGAGATTAAAAAATCCATATTATACCATATATTTCACAAATATTTATTAGTTCAATATTTATTAAAATACATGATAATATGAAATGAAAAACTAATCACATCACTTCCTGGAGGTGGTAGCCCACACGTATTCACAAGAGACAATATTATTTTCCAAAGAAAATTAATTTAGTAATGGAGAAATTATACTATAATTATAAAATATTAATTATATAGTAAATATAAAATGTATATATCCATTAAATTAATCATATTAATATTACTTTAATAATTGTGATGAAAAATGATTTTATTCACTACATGGATGTAGAAATCCATAGATACACATGAGAAATATTTCCACATTTAATTTGATAGAAAATTTCTTGGATAATAATAATAACATATAGTATATGAGGGATAATATAATTTATTGTTATCTGTGTAATACCATATATTTATAGGAGCCAGATGTTGAAATAAATCGAATGTGGTAGGGTTGGGAGACCACATCTTCTTCGGTAGGGCTCCTTTAGATCCCAAAGGACCATTGAAATAGAAATTAAAGAATATAATAACATCTATATTGTGTATAGGTAAGATAAAAATATAATTCTTTATGGATTGGTCAATTTGGATATCTCTATTAGGTGTAACAAAAATAGATAAGGGGTCCCCTTTTATAAGATATGTAAAGGAAAAATATGGAATTAGAAAAATGTTTAAAATAAAATTTATTCATTATCTATCAATTTTTATCCTAGTTAATAGAGACATGAATTAAATGGTTTTATGGGAGAAATTTCATCATATGATGAAAGTTAGATAGGTTTCTGTGTCATTTTAAAACTCCTTTATTATTAACTCATTTGTTAACTATTTTTAACCATAATCGCGGTAACAAGGTTTTATATCTTAATGGGTTAAAAATTTAATTATATGTTAACAATTAGCTTATAGATGGAAACATGTTTTAGTTGTCGACCATTCCTCAACCTAATTTTCCTATTTCACAATTATTAGGATTTTTTAACAATTTAATGAATTATTATTATCATAAAATACAATTAGTTTTGTTTTTATATAAATTAACATTTTTTTAGCGAAACCCAAAAATAGAAAAAGTAATTCAAATATAAAAAATTCAAACAAATATAATATTTTATAACAATATAAAAAATTATTGGAAGACAACTATTCACCCAAATATAATTACTTATACCCTTTCTGAAATTGTTTATTTTAATTTTATATTAATTAAATAAATATTGTATTGGTGTTGAAGAAATTCTTAATGTAATTATTGAATCACTAAAAAAAGTATTATTATTAAAAATTTATTTAATCATTAAAATGAACATTTATAACCAAACTTATCATTGTTATATATTTTTTTTAAAAATTAGATACAGCAAATGATGAGTGTGGTATTTTGTACATATTCACTTCATAAATTAACATAAATTTTATATTCAAAGAAAAATTGAACCAAGAGGAAACATATTTACTACTAGTATTGATATGACTAAAATAAAAAAATCCAATAAGGTAAATGAATGTGTTTGATAATTTTCAATCAATACCCCCACTTTTTAAGCATATATTACTTGATTTACACTCACTGAGGAGACATAAATTTATTATGGTTACTTTTTTATTAATAAAAAATAAAATAAACCTATTTACAAAATATAATCCTCTTTATTCAAAATAGAAAATACATTTTTTTATGATTAAATATGTACATGTTCTTAAAATTCATTTTAAATTATGTTCCCATAATACAATGGAATTTTTGTAGGAAAAAAAATTTTTAAACATAAAACATCATATATATTATTATATCATTCATAAAAAAGAAAAGTTATTTTAGCATTAATTTTTTTAATATATAATATTTAAATTTCATTTAAATAATTCACTAACAGTGATCAATTTATTTTTTTATGATAAAAATACATTGCATGAAAAAAAATTCATAAAACATCTCTATTACTGTAATATTTTTTTTTATTTTCATTTCAAATCAATTGAAAACAAAATTTATAAATATTTAAACCTTTATATTTTAATAATTTAGTTAGTCATATTCATGGTCTCCAATCAAATGTCTAGGCACTAATTTTAACCTTATATAATATAATATATCATGGTTTATTTATAATTAGTGTTGAGTGTAAATAAATATATAAAATAAATAATATTTATTTATTGATAAATATATCATAAAATATCAAGATGTACATTTTACCCCCCAAAAATTAATTTATCCTCAAAGATACATATGTATATTATATGTAATTGAAGATATCTTTATTTTACCTAATCCACGGGTTCAAAAGTATCATTGAATAATTAAATTTCTCTCGACTAAACATTTACCAGGGTAGTTCCATTGTAGCTTTTCACTTTCTCTCTATGATACATAACCTCCACTACTAGACCATCATAATTGAGATATTGTGCCAGTGGTATGACCACTTCATTTATTACATGTGAATGATTAGTTTTTTATTTCCTCGTGAGATATACATTGAACACATCGTCAACTTATGAGATTTTTATTGGATGTTCCAATACATAATATAACATCCAGATGAAATCATAAATCTACATAGGACCACTATATCTTGGGATCAAATTTTCCTTCTCTCCATATGTCTTAAACTTCTTCAAAAGAGATATTCAAATGAATACAAGTTCACCTACATTGTTCTCTAGATCTCACTGATGATTGTTAGTATAACCATTTTGTTTAAAATGTGATTCTCTTATATAGTGCTAAATTATTCTACCACTCTCTACCAATTACTCATATGACTCAGGTCCCAATAACATTCCTTCACCAAGTCCATCCCACAACATTATTGTTCTTCTTTTATGTCCATATAATGATTTATATTGATCTTTATTATCACTATAATGAAATATATTTTTGTATAGAAACTCTACTAGAGGAAGGTATTAGTCCCAACAACCTTTGAATTCTAGATAACAATATCTAAAAATATATCCTATTGTTTTTGAATTATAATCTAAAAAAACCACATTTTGAATGATGAGATGGTGTGATAAAACATAACTATGTATCTAGATCTTACTAAAAACATCTCCATAACATTGAGGAAAACATTAGATCATAGTGCGATAAAATAGAATGGGGAACTCTATGAAATTGAACCGATTCCTTAATGTTTAGCATGTAATTTTGATTGAGAGAACAATATTATCTGATGAAAATAATGTGTGATAACTTTGAATAGATATAGAATTCAACACAAAAGACATTATTACCTATAGGTGTTTTAGGTAGTCCAATAATGAAATACATGGTTTTTCCATTTCTATTATGGTATATGTAATGGTTATAATATATCCATTTACTTATATTATCCGGATTAAGTTTGCTGGAAGACTAGGAATCGAGACAAATACTCTAAAATATCCCCTTTCATATTGTCCCAACATAAATATTATTTTATATCTCAATATAAATTTTTACATATTGGATGTTTAGATAATTATGAAAAATTAATGTCATCCAAAAACACCTTCATCAAATCTTCTAATGATGGAAAAAATAATTGGTTCCAGAACCTTATGATTTCATCATAATAAAGGGTGAACTCATGATGATTCCATACTTTCTTCTACATCTCTACATCATTCCCCAGTTCCTATTTAATCCTCAAACACACACACACACAAATAGTTGAGAATTACTCAAGGAATTAAAGGATCGTTCCCATTTGGTTGAGATTTTAATTTTCATTTCCACTAAATCGAAAAGTATTTAATCTTTTTCTATTATAATAATGTAAAATATATCTTTGTCATTCTGACTCAAGGCACCATCCAAATTATCTACCGTCATATGGTGGTAATGTGATTATTTTTAATAGTCATTAATAAACTATATCCATATTATATATTATATATTGAACTATGTTAATTGGATTATGTTCATTAGACACCATTATTCAGTATATATGTCAAATTTCTCATAGTATATATATACATTTATATCTTCAATGAAAAAATTATCACTACTAGAACAAAATAATTATTCAGGTAAATATTCTCATGTATTTTCAGTTGTTGTAAGGTGTATGATATAACCATATCTATCGCGACCTATCCCCCAGTGCCCATGTTGTGACTACCCCAAGCCTGCCTTCCATAGGCCATGGGATGGTGACAAGCACTGAATAGGCATATCCCAAAATGGGAAGGCATTTTTCATTAAACTTGTACACATGCACAAATCTTAAACTGGGGAAAGAAAACATTAAGTAAACCACAAATGTCATTGATACAAATAAAAATATTAATGCACAAACTGAAAGTACAAAGGGGCCAGAATATAATCCCAAAA
Source organism: Viscum album (assembly GCA_963277665.1). Lineage (NCBI taxonomy): Eukaryota > Viridiplantae > Streptophyta > Magnoliopsida > Santalales > Viscaceae > Viscum > Viscum album. The sequence goes on along the minus strand of OY728145.1, from coordinate 1,074,186,283 downwards.
CCACAAAGGAAAGTATAACTCCCACGGTCTGTCTGCTCAAGACCCCACCTAAAGTGTAGGTCAAGGGAATATTCCTATGGCCATATAAGTACTCCCATCCATATCACTAATAACTACCTGGTCCCAGTCCATTATGGTCTCCGTCAAAGCATCCATCCGTCCTGTCTCACTGATCACCACCTGGTCCCGTACCACCAAGGTCTCTATCGAAGCATCAATCACCTTCATGGGATACAACACGGGTGGGAAAAGCCTGTGTAGGGGTGAGTAACACAATACTATGTAGGGAACCCAAACCACAAAGGGTAGTTAGGATCTGATCCACATAGGGACTCTAGACGATGATCCACACAGGGACACTAGAAGATGATCCATACAGGGTCTCTAGGAGATGATCCACAAAGGGTAGTTAGGATATGATCCACAAAGGGTTTTTATGAGCTAATCCAAAAATGGTTTCTAGGAGATGATCCACACATGGTCTCTAGGCGCTGATCCACAAAGGGTCTCTAGGACCTGATCCAAAAAGGGTCACTAGCCTTTGAGTCTCAGCTATCCATAGGATTCTCGCATGTAACACGCTTGATTCTAGAAGAATCTACTCCTCAATCCATCATTCACATCTCTACTACCAAAAAAACTCACTGAGAGTATTCCTAAAGGATAGTATCGCCCCAAGGGTCACAATGTCACTAACAGCACATCAATAAGACACCTGGTCTGAATGATATAGGAATTTTAGTAAATAGGGGTTGGTTGTGTCTGGGACCAGTATGACTCATTCAAACCAACCCAACCAACCCGGCCTGGGGGTCCCACATGACCCGACTATATTTTACCAACCTGAACCGACTTGGTTCAGGTTGGGCCTGGCCCGGTCCGACCTGGCCGGTGGCCCTAGACCATTGGGCCTTATTGGACCCGGCCTATTTCAGCCATGGGTCCAGCCTGAAGGGTCTCCCAGTGACCCAGATTTATCTGGTTCGGCCCGCAACAGGTGATTAGGTTTATTCCCACCCTGGTCTGGCCAGTGGCCTGGTTTTATCCGGCTAGCCAAAACCGTAATAGGAGCACGATTTACTCCAACTCGGGTTGCTCAGTGGCACAGTTCTAACTCCCTAGCCTATACCACACTTCAGGTCTGCATCCTCTATCCCGAACGGCAGGTGGGTGTCCGATTCAGCAACCCATGTCCCGACCTACAAGGCAGGCCAATCTTCTCCAACCCAAACTACCAATGGGCATCAGGTTTGGATGCACGCAACCGACAGAATCCACCTGCCTTCTCTGCCTGAATTAAACAATCATCCGCCAACCCCATGTTGTGTCCCAAATGGTGCAGGCCATTCCTTCCATGTGGCACCCGTATAGTGCCACCCCTTGCATTAGTTTGCTCACGTGGACCAGTTTCCCATACCTGGTATACAACTTTGGTATGGGTCCAGATCGCCGATGTGGAACACTTCCAGCTTGCCTCCTCCCTCCTATCATTGTGTCCGGGGTTCCTTAGCTGAGATCTGACACCATTTCTTGGTTCTACCACCATGGACGGGTGCCGCCACTGCGGCCTAGTGCGGTTGATCTCCATGGCCTCCTGCCGCTGATGCTGCCGTCCTTCTCCCTGAATCTTCATCACCCATTGTTCCATTGCAGTTTAGCCACGAAGAATAGGAAGGAGAGGGAGGGAGGGTGATAGAGAGAGATAGAGAGAAGGATAAATCACCAATAATGCCCAAATAAACAACCATCCCTTTTTCATGTTGGATCGAGATTGTTCATGTTAGCAGAAACACGCAACACAAATAATAATTACTATAATAAAATATTCCTTTTATCCTACATACATTAAACATACCATATGAATGTTAGAATTGTGGGTTAACTAGTGTGTCATTTAACCCACGTTCATCATCTAAAAATGAACAATGGGGAACGTAAAAATTTACTTAAAAAAATTAACCCCCTACCTAGAGAAGGTTTGTTGTTTGTGTCGATCTATTCAAATCCATTGGCATGCATTGATCTCAATTCCAGGATCCTTACCCCAAGGTTTCATTACCGCTTTCCGATCCATCGACATTCTTCATTGGAGAGAAAACCCTTCTCCGTCCACCTGAGAAATTACAAATCTGATTCTCCAACCTGTTATCTCATTAAAAGTGAAACGTGTCGCAAAATTTCTATTACACTGCATCATCGTGTCATTACATTTCAATTAATGAGTCATTACGATGCTCATTTAAGATCCCCATTATTGGGATTCACTTAATGTGACTCGTGGTTGCCTCGTCGCTACTGCAATACTGATGTGCCACCACTCAACGGTGGAGAGAAGAAAATAAAATATGTTTTTAAGTTATTTTATTTTTCTTCTGAAAAGTATAAAAACAAACTTTTTCCCTCAACCCACGCCAATCAAGGTTTGGTCTATTCATAGGTAATTTCATCATTTCATATGAAACTGTGCCCTTTCATTTTTAATCCAAGCACCCATTTATAAGTTTCCAAAACGGTGCATGTGAGCCATTTTAATTCCTTAAAAAAAGTTCAAAAATTTTTCTTTCACCCTCAACCTACGTCAGTCGAGGTTAAGCTCTGACTAAGGGAAACACATCCTCATGAGCTAAAAGGTACTCTCATATTTTCTATCTAAGAAACCATTTAGAAGTTATAAGGATTTGAACATAAAATAATTGTTACTTAATTATTTTATCTACAGGAAAAAACTAACATCCATCATTGGCCTGCACTGGACAATGTTAGGATATTCCTAAGGGAATCACACTCTCATGCGCTCAAAGGTGGTCTCAGTGTTTTAATCCAAGCCATCGTTCATCAGTTATAATCATTTGAAAAACAAAATAAAATAATTTAATTATTTTATTTATGGTTTTGACATTTTCAGGTTTTTCTCACTAGAGGTCAGCACTGACTAATCTTAAGTTTCACCTAGGGTAAACATGTTATCCTGAACACAATGGTTCCCTCATATTTCTAACCCATGCACCATATTAAGAGTTATTCCATGTTTTTAGGAAAAAATATCATGTGTGCTATTTAAAACTTAACATTTTTCGATGGATCATTTTGGGCACTCTGAACCTCATAATCATGTGTCGTCTTAGCATCTAGCCTGTAAATTATCCCATATAGTTTAAAAAAGTTACATTGAATTTCTGGGACATTACACTACCCCCACCATTAAGAAATCACATCCCTATAATCCAAAACATGGATAAATAAACAAATGGGGGTACTGAGCATGAATCTGAGCCTCCCACTCCTATGTGATCTTCTGGAGATTCTCGTGCTACAACTGAAAGCGCAACAGAGGAATTGACTATCAAAGAAGGACCTACTCCCATCGATCCTCTATCTCCATCGGCAACTCTGCAACTGTCACACCATCATCAATGTCCAGATCTCCCCAGTTGATGACGTGTGATGGATCATGCAGGTACCTCCTCAGTTGCCACACATGGAAAACATCATACACTGGGTGCATCTGTGGAGGGAGATCTAGGTGGTACATCACCTCTCCAACTCTTCTCAGAATCTGGAAAGTTCATATGAACCATGTAGATAACTGGCCGCACTGGCCAAATCTCTGAAATCCCCATTGGGGTGAGATTTGAAGGAGCACATGGTCTCCCTCCTTGAACTCCAAGGGCCTCTGTCTCCTATCAGAATATAATTTTGGCCTACTATGTGTAGTCCTCATCCACTTATAGATGATATGTACCTTCTCAGTGGTAGCCCGTACCAACTTTGGACCCATGAGTGCTGACTCACCTGGGTTTATCTAGAATAGAGTTGATTTTCAAGGTTATCCATACAAAGCCTCGAATGGCACCATACCAATGGTGGAGTGGTAGTTGTTGTTGTACGCAAACTATACCAGTGGTAGGTGGTGCTCTAAAATGTGACAAAATCTTGAACACAAGCATGAAGAATTTCCTCTAAGTTCTGTATGCTTTGCTCCATCTGACCATCCATCTATGGGTGAATGGCTGTGCTCAAGCGCAGATGATTACAAAATGCATCCATTAATCCCTTCCACAACCGGGATGTAAAGTATTGATCATGATCTGAGACTATTGTAAATTGGATTCCATGAAGATAGGCTATCTCATGCATGTAGAGGCATCCTAGTCACTCTAGTGAACCCTATTCTTGAATGGGTAGGAATTGGGCCACCTTGGTGAGTCGATTTATGATCACCCAGATGGTATTGTTCCCCAGGACGTACATTATAATACCATCATAAAGTCCATCAATATCCCATCCCAATTCTACTCCGACACCTCAAGGGGTTGTGTCAAACCTATTGGAACCCAGTGCTCTGCCTTCACTTGCTAAAAACTAAGGCATCTCCAGACAAACTATACCACTTCCTTTATCATCTATAGCCACCATTACTGACATCAGAGGTCCTGGTACATCTTCACCACAACTGGATGTACTACCAAAGAGGTTGTATAAAAATCCCTCAACACTTACTCCCATAACTCCACTAGTGAAATAGTGCGTCCTCTAAAAAGGTTGACATGATCACCCCCTTTCAAATATCTATTAGGGGAAAGACTTGTTGAAATCTAGGAACGTGTGGCCCAACAGATGGTATCTCTAAGTTGTTCCTCTATAAATCATTATAAGATTGGATGGGAAACTACCATCGACTAAAGATAAGTTCCCTTGTCTCTATCCATAATGGATATCTAAAGTGAGTCCAACTAATCAGAGGGATCATTCAGTAATTGTGAACTCGATCTCTTACTGAGAGCATCTTCCACCATGTTCCCCTTCCTTGGAGTATAGACTATCTCAAAGTCATAGTCCTGGAGAAACTCTAGCCAACACTATTGTCTCATTTTTGGCTCCTTCTGAGAAAATATATACTAGAGACTCTTGTGGTCATAGTAGATGATGAATCATTCTCCCATAAGGTAGTGTCACTACATCTTCAGTGAAAAGACTATAACTACAAACCCGAGTTCACGAGTCACATAGTTCTGTTCATGCGGTCTCAACTATCATGAGCCATAAGAAATCACTATTTTCCACTACAAAAATACACAACTAAACATAGTTTCTGATGTGTCATAGTACACCACGTATTCGGTGCCCTTCTATGGAAACCATATGATAAGATCACTCATCAAGCACTTCCTCAGCTACTGAAAGCTTTGCAGAATCCTTCTGTCTATACAAAGGGTTTTCTCTTCTATTTCAATGTTTTCAATGGGTGATGATAATTTTTATAAGTCAGGTGAAAACCACCGATAGTACCCAGCCAACCCATGCAAACTCTGCACCTCGGTAATTATCTTAGGTGTCTCCCAAGCATGCATCGCCCCAATCTGTGTTAAATCCAACACAACTCTAACCTCTGAGATAACATGTCCCCAGAAAATGGATATTTCGTATCAAGAACTTACACATAGAGAGATTTTCATAAAGCTGGTGCTCTTAGATTTTTTCCAAAACCATCCTCAGTTGTATAGTGTGATCCTCCTCAAAGGCTGAATACACTATGATTTCAACAATGATGACCACTACAAACTGGTCTAAGTACGGATAGAATATCCCTATTCATGATTCCCATGAACATTTCTAGGGCGTTCATCAAGCCAAAAAAAATCACAAAGTACACATAGTGGACATAGCAGAATCTGAAAGCTTTCTTCTAGATGTCCTCATCTTGCACTTGAGGTTGTTGATAGATCAATCTAAAATATATCTTTGAGAAACATCTAGCTCTCTTTAGCTGATAGAAGAGGTTATCAATCCTTGGTAGAGGATAATTGTTATTCCTAATCACCTGTTTTAGGTTCCATAAGTACACACATAAACTCATTCTTCTCTCTAACTACATGGAAAGAAACACTAGGGATGCATATGGTGACACACTAGGCCTTATGAACCCCTTTCTCTGTAAGTCCTCCAACTATACCTTCAGCTCCTGGATCTCTATATGAGTAATCCAATATTTTGGTGTAGATATTGGAGGCATCTTAGGGTACAGATCAATATAGAAGTCTACCTGTCTATGAGGAGGTAGTAATGGGACATCCTCTGGAAAGTCTTCCTCGTACTCATCTACCACTATAGGAAACTAAAAACTCAAAACATCTTCAGCTACGCGAGTATGGATGGATTTATGCAGCTACCCTCATCCCTTGTCCTTCAGCTCCCTGAGTCTGGTGTGGAACACATTGGGTTGGTGGTTTTAACTTGTTGAAAATTGAACCACCTCCTACTACTCTCATAGATCCTCTGCCATGTCTGCCACCCTGCAGAAGGCTCATGGCTAGAATCTCCATCTAGTCAAGTGGTATCCACACTAAGTGGAAGAATCATGTGACCACCTCTAGCCAATCCTCAATGACCTGAGGATATGACTCTCCCTTAAACCTGGGAGGAATCTATCTCTGGAACTCATGTATGTCACTGATCCTATGTGCATCCTCTACCAATAATGCTAGTAGTAATAGTTGACCAACGATTGGTAGTATCATTGGAACACCGCCCGAAGGTTCCATCTCAGCCAATGGTCCATGTACCGAACCCTCATCTCTATATGGACCATCCTCATGATCACAAATTGGAATACTAGCTGGCTATCTACGTGGAGGCATCTTGAAAGAGATAATGATGAACAATGATTAATTTATTATACCTGATGAGCTGAATCTGACTCAGAAATATCATGAGAAAACATTTGAAGACACATGAAATTAGTTTTTTTAATTACAAAGTCAGAATGGAAAATTCAGGGCCCTAGTGTATGGATATTTTGGTCTCTGCACTAACACTAGACTCCCGAGCCGGAATACCAAACTCGAAACACTTAACACTATTTCCCCATAAAAATTTAAAGACTCTTAGTTCTTATGCTAGAATCAACTACCTTTGATACCAATTTTCCAAAACCCGTTCTCTAGGGCCTGTGTCACGACTACCCCAAGATCTCCTTCCATAGGCAAGGGGTTGGAAACTTGCACCGAATAAGATAATCACCAAAAAGGAAGGAATTTGACTTTAAACCTGTACACACACACAAAGATCAGACTGTGGAAAGTAAACACCCAGTAAACCACAACTATCATTGAAAAAAATACACAAATTAAAGTAAAATATGAAAGTACAAATAAAAGATCAAAAGAAATTTTTTTTTACAAATTCTATGGTACGTCCGCTCCATACCCCACCTGAAGGGTAGGTGAAGGGTAGCTACATGTATCCATAGAAGTATTCTTATCTTTCCCATATCACTGAGCACTACCTGGTCCCAGACCACCAAGGTCTCCATCAAAGTGTTCATCCGTCCTATCTCACTGAGCTACACCTAGTCCCAAACCACCAAGGTCTCTGTCGAAGCGTCAATCACTTGCACGGGACACGACACGTGCGGGTGAAACCCATGCAGAGGCGAGTAACACAATACTAAGTAGGGACCCCAAACCACAAAGGAGAGACCAAAAGGAAATCCCCAAAGAAAACCAAGAAGAATGATAGATCACTTAAGTATAATCTAATGTATAGAAAGAAAGACTAGAATTTGTCACATTGAACACCTTGGACTATTGAGGTACTCATCCCAGATGAGTATTGTGGGTCTAGTAGGTCACATATAGCCACTTGTAGCTGATCCACATAGGGTCTCTTGGAACTGATCCATGAAGGGTCTCTATTAGCTGATCCACCCAGGGTTGCTAGGAGGTGATCCACAAATGGTCTCTTGGAGCTGATCCACATAGGGTCTCTAAGTGATGATCCACATAAGATCGCTACGAGATGATCATCACAGGGTTTCTAGGAGATTATCCACACACAGTAACTAGGATCTAATCCAAAAAGGGTCTCTAGGAGCTGATCCACATAGGTTTTTTAATAGTTGATCCACACAGGATCTCAAGGAAGTGATCCACACAGGGTCACTAGGAGCTGACCCAAACAGTGTCGGTATGATCTAATTCATAGAGGGTCACTAGGAGATGATCCACACAAGGTCTCTAAGACCTGATACACATAGGGTAGGTAGGAGATGATCCAAGCATGGTTACTAGATGTTGATCCACACATGGTTTCTAGTATTTAGGTCTCAACAAGTTGTACGATACCCGCACCTAACACACTTGATTCTGGGAGAATCTACTCCTCAAGCCAAAGGTCTTATCTTGACTACAACAAAAAATAACATAGAGTATGCCAAAATGACCATCTTTTAACAAGGGTCACAATTCCACAGATGGAGGGCTAATTAAACGCCTTGTCTGAAAGATATTAGCATTTTAGTAAACAGGGGAAAATTGTGTTTGAGCCCAATTAGACTTGGTTGGACCAACCTGACAAACCCGACCTGGGGGTCCTGCATAACCTAGCATGATTCGACCAACCTGACCTGACCTGGTTTGGGTCTGAGCCGGTCCGGTCTGACCTGGCCTGTGGGCCAGGTCTATTGGGCCTTGCAAGATCCAGCCCTATTCATCCGTGGGTCAATCCCACCATGTTTTTTAGTGATCGGATTTAAACAGATTGACTCGAAACTGATGTTCTAGTTCATTCTCAACTGGGCTGGCTAGTGGCTTGGTTTTATCCCACTGGCCCGACCCACAAAATCCCACTAGTTTACTCCATCACGGGCCGATCAGTGGCCCGGTTGGCGCAACCCAGCTCAGCCCGCACACCGAGATGACCCCATCCTTCCCGGATGCCATGAGGGCCTTCAGTTTGGCACCCCCTAGTGTGGCCCGCAAGGTGGGATGATATTATCAAGCCCGGACACCCGCTGGTTGTTCGGTTCTTCTGCATGCGGCCTGCAGAAGCCAAAACCCTCATCCAAACGCGGTCAAAGACCGCGTGCCATCCCTCTACCATGGCCCGATTAGTATGGGACACTCCATCAACAAGGTTCTAGAGTGGCACTTCCCTCCTGCACTAGTCCACTCACACAGACCATTTTCCCCTGCCTAGCCCACAAATTTTTCGTGGTTCCAGTTCGCTGACAAGACCCCAGACTACGTGTCACCTTTGACGTGGTCATGTGGCTGTTTCCAACTACTTCTAGCTACCAAACTCCGTTCTGGTGGTCCCATGCTCTCGCCGCGGTGTGCTGCCAGTGCGTCACTGCCCTCCTGTCACCGCGGCCAAGGTACCGTGACCTAGTACCATCACCGTGGCCTGGTGCCACGTCCTCCTACTACTGGTGCCACAGACCTCCTGGCCATAACCCTTCCACCTGGATCATCCTCAACCATCGTTCCACTGCTATTGCGCCACGAAGAATGATTAGTCGAAAGAGAGAGATGTGGTGATAAGGATAAATCACCAATAACGCCCAAATTATCAACCGATGTTTGTTCGTGTTGGACTGGGATTGTTCATGTTAGTGGAAACACACAACATAAACTATAATTACTAAGATAAAATATTCCCTTTATCCCGCATACATTAACCATCCCATACGATCATTTGAACTGCAGGTTAACTTGTTCATGTGTCAACCCGTGTTCATCGTCTAAAAAGAAAGAATGGGGAAAGTATGAATTTACATAAAAAATAAACCCACAACCTATAGAAGGTTCATCATTTGTGTCGATCCGTTCAAATCCATTGGCATTCGTCAATCTCTAGTCCCATATCCTTCCTCCAGGGAATCATCGTCACTTTTCGATCTGAAGAAATTCTTTGTTGGAGAGAATATCCTTCCCCATTCGTTAGACAAATTCCAACTCTGATTTTTCCAACCCATTATCCCATTAAAAGAGAAACTCATCACATAGTTTCTGTTACTATGCGTCATCTTGTTGTTACGATTCGATTAATTAGTCATTACGCTTCTCATTTAAGTTCGTCATTATTTGGATTCATTTAATGTGACTCATTATCTTCTTGTCGCTATAGCAGTGTTAATGTGCTAGCGCTCGACGGTGGAGAGAAACTAATAAAACAACTTTTCATTTATTTTATTTTTCTTCTTAAAATTATAAAATCTAACTTTTTTCCATGACCTGTACCAGTTAAGGTTAGGTCCATTTATAGGAAATTTTTCCATTCCGGATGCAACAATGCCCTTGTATTTTCAATCTGGCCCCCATTTAGATGATTCCAAAACAGCACATGTGCGCCATTTTAATTCACTTAAAAAAAGTTCCAAAAATTATCTTTCACTCTTGACCTATGTTGGTTGTGGTTAAGATCCGTCTAAGAGAAACATGTCCTCCTGATCTCAATAGTACTCTCTAATTTCCAATCTGAGATACTATTTAGGATTTATAAGGATTTTACAATTAAATAATAGTTACTTAATTATTTTATTTATGGCCAAAAACTGACTTCCACCATTGGCCCACGTCAGCCAACCTTAGGCTCTACCTATGGAAATAATACCCTCAGGAGCTCAAAAGTGGTCTCGGGTTTTCAATATGACCCACCATTTGTGAGTTATAAGAATTTGAAAAAAAAAATAATTTAATTTAATTATTTTATTTATGTTTATGCCATTTTTTGGTTTTTCTCACTAAAGGCCTACACCGACTAAACTTAAGTTGTGCCTAGGGTAAAACCTCAATCATGACCACAATGGTGCCCTTGGATTTCTGATCCGGGCACCTGTTTAAGATTTATTTCACTTTTTCAGAAAACCAATCACATGAGCTATTTAAAACATAACTTTTTTGACAGATTATTTCGAGCACTCTGGGCCTTGAAATTAGGTGTTGTCTGAGCGTCTGGCCTCAAAATAATCCCATATAATATAAAAAAATTATGTTGAAATTTTGGGACATTAAAATATCATTCTTCATGAGTATACATCCCAATATAATCTTGGACGAATCACTTTATATAACAACTCCTTCACCATTGAATGGTAGTGTGAGGATAAGTGTGGTTACAATCATTATATGTAGTTCATTGAAATTATCTTCACATTTATATTCTTATAAGAACATAGCCATATTCCAAATAATCATATTGATTTTATTAGATATTAATGGGAAATATTTCACTACGAATCAATTTTTTTCTAGAAAAAACAAGAAAAATTGGAATCTCTATAATAGATGTTTGTTTGGGGACATATCCCAATAACATCCATCATTGAAGGATCCACAAAAAAACCATTAAATGATATTATATGACCCAAAAAATAAAAAATTCTAATTAGAAAATTCCTATATTATTAATATTAAAATAAATCCACATTTCTCATGGTTTTTAGCTCATTTTCCAAATGATCTTCTTGTTCATCACTTCTCCTTAATTATACAATAATATCATCTATAAAGATAACCAAAAACTTTTCAATGCAATATCTAATTACTCTATTTATAAAATCAATGAATATAACAAGGGAATTAGTAAATTAAAATGGAATAACCATAAAATTTTAATAGTCATACCTCATATGTAATGTTTTATTTGGTATATCCCCATTATTATCTCCCAATTAGTTATATCCAAAATGAATTTAAATATTATAATAATATTGAGATCCCCATAATTTATCAAAAAAAATATTGATGCGAAGTAGAGAATACTTTTTCATGGGAGTGAAGTTTTTATGATACCAATAATCAATGAAAATACACATTGACCCATTATTATTGTAAATAAAAGATAACGCTCTCCCTCTTGTGACACACAAGGGTGTTTGAACCACATATAAAGATCCTATTTTAGGTTTTTCTTAAATTATTATAACAAAAATGGGGTCATTAACTATGTTTGTACAAAGTAAGTGTAACATCTATTATGAGATCTATTGAAAACTACAATTTTTGGATTAGAGGAAGACTATGAATCTCTATAGGAAATACAATAATAAAATCACATACAATAGGTTTATAATCAATGTTAAGTTCTTATTTCACCATATGAGATAAATAAATTTCATTGATAGGAATTAATTACCAAAATATTGAATTAATTTCAATTAGATGTTCATGTTCATCCACCCACCAATAATTCATAATATGTTCTTTCAAAATAGGAAATTTGAATTTCCATCCTCATTAATTGGATGAAAATTTCCTAGATAAACAAATATATTATGCTAAAGTAAGGTTTTAGGAAAGTTTGAAAGCCTTATCCTAATGATTGATCCCAATCTGCCCATTTTATACATACCAAGCTATTATAAATTCATCATGATTACTATACTTATTAAAAAAATATTAAAGGGTCATATTTACCACATTTTATCCAATTGATTCAAAAAATGGATTCCATTATTGAATATTCAAATCTAGAGGAAGTAATAATTATTTTTCTTATAATCTTGCAAAACACATTTTTATCCATTTTTGGGAAAATATATTTTTAAGCATAAAACTAGATACATATTCTTATCTCATACATAGTAATATTATCAGAGGAATTTTAATTTTTTAATATATAAAATATAGATTTAATTTAATCCATTCACAATCACTAATCAATTTAATTTATTATAATAAAAAATCAATGAATGAATAAAAATATATTTTCAGAAAATAATAACTTTTACAATGAAATGATTCTTTTCCATTCCCTATCAATTGATATAAAATGAATCCATTTTATAATCATACAGTAGATATAATGATAATAAATTTTATTTTCTTATTCATATATCCTAATTCAATGGCTATGTGACAATTATCACATTATATAATATGGAATATCAAGGATCAATTAATTTCGGTATTCAATGTAAAGAAAAAAATCATAGAAATGTAATAAATTTATAGATAACTATATCATAAAATATCAGGGTGTTACAATACACCATATAATTGAATTCTGGGAGATATTTGGAATTTATTGGAAATATTTATATAGATCCCATTATAATTCATAAGGAAGAGAAGCAAATTTTTTATATTACAAACCAAAATATGCCATATATAAGTGAACCAATGAACTAGAAATTAAAATTTAACATACTTAATTATTATAGTTGATAAAATATTATAATGTGCTGTATGTTTCTCAAATAGTCAGGGATAATATCATCATTGATGATATTTATATATCCCCAGCCTTAAAATTTACATAATATTGATTTAATTCAAGAATTCACATTGAGTATCTTTTTAGGTTTTGAGTTTTAGAGAATTATTCCACAACTATTACATAATAGACCCAGAAATTACAGGTGGATATTTACAATCAATATCCACTTTTTCCACCAAAGGAAACCCTTTAAATTAAACATGATTTATTTTTCTTGATAAAATTCTTCAGGACTACTTTCTTTATTTTAGACATCCTTATAACATGTGGAAAACATTTCAAAAACTAGTGATGAGCATAAAAAGATCTATAAGGAATATAAAATAACAAATAAAATCATTAGTCCATGATTATTTTAAACCCATTGAAACATTTTAAAAAAATTATACTTTTCACCCATAAAACATTAACTACATAGCTTACATCATGTAATCCTATGATTCCTACAAAGCTTCATAGAAATCATAAAACACAAAGGTAACTTGTGTCATCGATATCAAACTTACATTTTAGCTTTCATAGCTACATAGGGAGTAACCTTCATGGTTATGTTTGGAATACCCATCACTATATATTACCAAAATATCTTAAGAGAAGTGTTATAATTTACCTCTATCATGTTACCAAATTCATTGGAGAGCTATCACGAGCTCATGAACCCTTGGTTTATCATGTAACCACCCTTATTCACCATAAATTCCCATAAACCATAACATAATCATAACACATGAACAATCATAAAAGAAAAAATAAATAAAATTTCCACATTGAAATCATAAGACATTGTTTAAAGATATTGATATAATCAATCCATTATCAAATCAATTTTCATGAAAAAATACCTAAAAAGGAATATAGTATTTAATTTTTTTTAAAACATAATGGCTTGTAGAGGAATAGAAATACCAAATAATGGTCACTATGGCAGAAAAGGTCGTTATCGCTGCATACATTAAGAAAAAATTACTTTTTGTTGCTTTAGAAAATTCTTTGTAGAAAAAGATTTGTTTTTATAAAAATTGAATTAAATTAAATTAAAAAGGTTATAATTATACACCGTATAAAATAATGTGGTTTATATTATCAAAATATGCCTTAATGAAAGGATATTGAGACGAAGTTCCTTACAAAGATCATATCATTAGATTAAGGATAAATCAATGACACTATTATGTGTGAAAATAAAAATACACCATATATAAGTGGATATTTAGTGTAAAAAAATAATTGGAAATTCAAAAAAATTATTTGAAAAAAAAAAACAAATGACATGGATATTTAACTAGTTGAATAGATATTGAGTTATGATTTACCTTACCTTGAGTGTGACTCATAACATGCAGTCGTTATGTTCCTGAATAATAAAATTTGGTTAATTTCTACTTGAATAAAAACCTTTTTAAGTTTATTATTCCTTTTATATCACTTATTACACTTTTATAAAAATTATATAATTATTTAAGTTCAGATCGGTGGTTTTGTTGATATTCAGTAATTGAGTTAAAAATGAACTTGTCTTCATGTAAATTGTACATGTGGTCAAAATTACATCATCTCTAGAATATTATTCATGATTTAAATATCATATATATCCAGTATATATGTATTTATAATAGTGCATAATATTTTGAGATAAGAAATGAAATTAACAGTTTACGAAGATGGTAGGCCATACGTACGCATGAACGCTACTTTCATTTCCTTGTCATATTAAAGGAACGAAAGCTAAATGATACATAGGTATATTATATTTCTACTCTAATATATATGTTATTTATGTTACATAATTTCATTAACTCCATCCTTTATACGTTCCATTTATGGAATGAATGAGTCATATAACTATTAGAGGGAAGTAATCCATAGTTCCTCAAATAAAATTTTCATATTTACACATTATCGGACAATCAATATTTCATGAGGCAGTAGTTCACTGTACATAGAAATAGTATGTTATATATCCATTAAATGGTGGTTTGTGTAAGGGTTGGTCAAAACCATAGCATAAAACATCATATAATATTGATTATACTAGTGTTTTTATAAAATAATGGAATAAAGAGATGTTAGGGTATTGTACAAAGAAAATAAATGAAAGGATATTGAGAGAAGGTCTTACCTCTAAATAGGGTAACTCCTTTGGATTTTATCCAAAAGGTATTTTATTGAATTGTCTTATACACATAGTAAGGAGTATAGGATAAAGGTAGGGATTTTGGGTTCTTATTTTAGCATAATTTGGACAATCCATGGGGATTGAGAGGTGTGAGTAAGTGGGTAGAGGTGGTGGCCTTTTATAAGAGGGAGGAGGGGCACTTTAGGAAAGTCTTGAAAAATTATTTTATTATAATTTTTTTTTCGAATTATAATAGTTCCAAAGTAATCTATTTCATGGGTAAGATGATTATGGATCGTAATAATCTCATCTAATAGGTTTTATACAATTTTAGGTCACAAATGTAACATTATCTTTTGGATTTAACCCTTAGTTAAATAAATTAACTCTTACCATATCTTCTTGTATTTTTACACTATATGGTTAATATGGTTACTATCAAAATTCCAAGAGAACCTCTAGTGGATCATAAATGAAAATTTTAACATTATCTAAGTTATTTGGAAGAATATATGATCTTTATGACAATTATATCATTTAATAAAATAATATTTGTTCTAAAAACTCATTTATGTCAATTTTGATAGTATTTAGTAATTGCTATTTTCAATGTCATAACTGATTGATCCATTCAAAAAAACTACATCAGATCAATTATAACATGTCATAATCATCGAAAAAATTTGTGTATGTCATCAAAATGTAAAATTTACATTTATTTGAATTTTTATAATATCTTTAATTGAATATTTTGTTAATAAGATAATCGTTGCGTCATCATTGTGTCGTAAATAAATTTATTTATATAATAACTAAAAATTAAAAAAAAATACCATGATTTAGTAAATAGTTTTATCATTGTAATGAATATTTATAGTCAAAGATATCATTTATATTACCTAATATTAAAAATATTTTAGTAAAAGATACATGTTTATGTTATATTTCTCTTTACTTCAAATTAATTATTATAACATGTCATTATCGCATACAAGTGGATCCATGGGGTCCTAAAATCTACCCAAGTATTCTCCTAGTTAGAAATATATAATCCAATGGGATTAATACATGTTTTAGGATATTTTTATATTATTATAATATTATTTTTTACCGTTATTTACCATATTTACCCTTTAACACTGGTAAATAAAAATAATTACTGAAGTTACTTTTCATAATGAAAAAAAATAAAAGAGACTTATTTATTTAATTTGGACCATATGGTTACAAATATGGAATCAATTTTTACAAATTAAAAATAAATAATCTTCAATGATTAATTTAAAATTTTTTCCCATTGTTAAAAAAAAACGGGGTTTTTTAAAAAACTAAAACACATCAAAAGATTGACAAGTGGTTATATTAAATTTCATTGTGAGATTATATCCAATGACCATTATTGGATTAAATTATAAACAGAATCCAATTAAAATTTAAAAACAATTTAAATGATAAGATAAATACATAAATAAAATAAATGAAATAGTCATTTTGAATTAAAATGCTGTATTTTTCACTATTTATTAAAATATGATATTTATCATAAAAATACCAAAAATAAACCAATGTAAATTTTTATTTCCCACTTCTAAATAAAAAGTTGATTTTGTCAAATAGAACATATATAAGTGAAAAAAACTAGATTTAAAAAGGGTTTTCCTTCAAAAGGTATTAAAACTGTTTTTTAATACTTCTTTTATCCGAGAAAAATGGCTTTGTTCTTATATCATATCTAGAAAACATATAAGATGAATTTTAAAAATTACATTGAATATATAACATATATAAATAGATAAATATTGATATGATTTTATAAACATAATTATTTTCTTTTAAATATATTTACATTAAAACAAATCCTTTATATTTAAATGTTTTTTATTCTCATTTATAATAAATTTGGTAACCAATGAATAATTATTTAAACATGTGTAAACCATATTTTTATAATTCAGATAATACTATTCATTTCCACCATTCTAACATAAAGGTTACAATAGTAACATTTAAATAATAATATTTAGTATTTCATTTAAGCTCGATGTAGTGTATCATATACGCTATTGACCAAATTGTTTCTTTCTTAAAACTCAGGATGTTACATTCTCCCCCATTTAATAAACTGAATCATCAGAATTCGAATTTTGTGTTTGTAACAAGGGCTTGAATTTTCAAAATTATTGTAATTGAAAACCCACATTGGATAAATTCTTAATAAAACATCCACTTTAAAAGATAGAAAGTGAAGTAAAAAAGTCACTCTAGATA
This sequence comes from Viscum album, assembly GCA_963277665.1. NCBI lineage: Eukaryota > Viridiplantae > Streptophyta > Magnoliopsida > Santalales > Viscaceae > Viscum > Viscum album. The sequence goes on along the minus strand of OY728145.1, from coordinate 1,074,168,900 downwards.
ACAAATAATAGGGTTCCATATAAGAAAACATGGATATGGAAGAAAAAATAAGTTTCAATTTTTGATGGAGAGTGATAGAAAACATGATCATGAAAAAGTTAATAGCCAGAAAACCACAAACTTGCGGTGGGTAAAATAGTCATCGATTTTAAAGTTGGTAAAGTAAATAGAAAATTTTTTTGTTTTAAGATCATTTAAATAAAGTTAATGAATTATTTTACAAATTAGAATAAGAACATAAATAAAAATAATTATTTTAAAGGTAGATTATCATCCTTTAATAAATTTCAACCACACACTCATCTTTTCCTTTAAATGATTAGTATTCAAGATGAATTTTTTATCACAATTAAATAACTATAATCAACTTATAAAAAATCATATCATCCCTAAAATGGTTAACTATATATATTTCATAAAATTAAATATTAAACAATACCAAAATGATTCATTCGAGATTAGATAATCCACTAAATAGAATAATCCTTTATTAGGAGAAGTATTACTTTTAATCTCCAAAATTCAACAGTAATACCCATGTTTTACATAGACCATTCAAAAAATAAATATCCTTAAAATTTATCAAAATAATAAAAACTAAGATTGAAACTCAAAATTAAAATGGATTTTATCACATAGTCTTCGAAAATAAATCTTAACATTTATCTCGAAATAAAATTGACTACTCTTAATGTATGAAACTTAAAAGTAATTTACCTAATCACATATTCTCAATGATAGGTTAATCATTTCCAATAATAACCCAAATTTCGATATGTCCATAATAAAAATATAGATTCTTCAAAAATAAAATTCAACCATTACTCCTCAAATGAAATCCCATAATATTCTATTCTCCTTAGGCAGACAGTGTTCCCAAAATAGCAAACATCTAACACTATAACATTTGTCACTTAATCACCAAATAAATTTTCTATATTAAGGATATCTATTTTATAAGACATAAGTTCCCAAAATCAACTTATTCATAATCCATAAAACCATTTAACTAAATAAAATAAGTAATACTAATAAAGGACTTCATGTAGGCCTGTGGTAGGTGATGCGACCTTGTCTCCCTTCGACTGTTGGTTCGATTCTAAAATCCATGCCAGACGCGATGGGTTGTCACCCATACTTTGGGTTTTCATTTTTATAAATCTTTTTAATTATTATAACATTAGCAACATGAGATAAAATCATAATAATAACCATCACTTATTTTAATCTCAATTTTATCTCATGCCTTTCACTTTTTAGCACAAAATGTAATAACCCATAACTGCCTTGAATTCAAGGATCGAATAAACCCTAGAGATTCTTTATAACTATATCCATAAAAAAATATAATTCTTGCTCAATTAACATTTTTATATAAAAAACGTAAGGGTTACACATACTATAAGTCTTTTAAAGCAATCCATTCATTAATATATTTAAACATATCATCATCCATAGATCCAAGATAACTCTTCAATTCCTAAAATGTAGACATATTAATCACCGAAAATTCTTCATGATCCTTTATCTATGTTTTTACATATTATAATTTAAAAATTCATTACCACAAACACAATCATTCATAATGTCCTATGATTTAATGATGTCAAAACATGGGAAAATAAATAATCCATACCATTAAAAGGTCATTTTCAGTTTTCTCATATTCAATTGGAAAAGAATTTGGAATTGGTAAACATATATTTATACAATCTTGATTATACTATTCTCAAACCTTCTTCATAGGACATATATTTTTTAATGACCATGAACACCACATTTAACATATTCAATTGATCTATCAGAAAGTAATTCTTTCACTTTCCTCGAGTCAACTGAATACTTCCTTTTTACAAGGAAGGTTATTACTTTATGACCTCTATTACCAAATCTATAACATCTTCCAATCCATTTGAAACATTTTCCTTGGTGTTTATTTCTACATCCTTGACACAAAGTTTAGTTAATATGCTAAACTTTATTATTATTATATGAACATCTATAGGGATTTGTTTCTCACATATATGATTCCTAATAAAATATACAATATTCAAGTAGTCAATCCTGAATCTAGAGAGTTGGATTAGAATAACCAAAAGAGTTCTCATTGCGGCTCCCATTTCATTCGGTTTCTTATTCAAAAACCCAATATATTTTCCATCACATCCATTTTTAATTTGGTGCCTAATATATCCAACCATTTACTAAATTCAAAAAGGGCTAGTGTGAGTATATCAATTAAATCATCATATACTATCATATATAGAGGATAAAAACTAAGATATACGTATTCATGTTATCTCAACTCATTCAGTTTATCTAAAATATCTATGAATATTTCTAATATTCTAACTATTGTAGTCATATAAAACCTATCAATTATGCTTAAATAACACCCCTACCTCTAATGTTATCTAAACTGACCTCTGATACAAACTATAAATCCCGAAATTTAAACATTACATAATATTTAGATAAGTTTATAATTCACATTGAGGATCTTCTCAGGTTTAGAGTTTTAGAGAATTAGTTAATATCTATTACCTAATATACTTGGACATTACATGTGGATAGTTACACTAAATATCCACCTTTTACACCAAAGAAAACCCTGTAAGAAAAACATGATTTATTTTTATTGACAAAAAATATTCTTTACTTATTCATTTCTTTTAATCATCCTTATACCATGTAGAAAACTTTAAAAAAAATGGGATGTGCATAAAAAGCTTAGTAATAAATATAAAATAAGGAATAAAACTATTAGTCATTGAATATTTAAAGCCTATGAAATTATTTTCTAAAAATCATATTTTCCACACGTAAAACATAAATTACATAGATCACATCATGTAATCATGAGATTCCTATAGAACTTAATAGAAAAAATTAGACATAAAGGTAACTTGTGGCATCCATGTCAATATTACATCATAGCTTTCACAGCTACATTGGGAGTAACCTTTATTGTTACATTTGGAATACCCATCACACTATATTCCCTAAATCTCTTAGAATAAACCTTATCATTTACCTCTGTCAAGTTACCCAATTAATTGGAGAGCTATCATGGGCTTACGCACCCTTGGTTTATCTCCAAACTGCCCTTATACATAATCAATGCCCAATAACCATAACATAATCATAACATATGAACAACTATAAAGGAAAAAAATAACATTTTCCACATTGAAATCATAAGACATCATTAAAATATATTGATATTATCAATACATTATCAAAACCATTTTATAAAAGGAATATGGTATTTAATTTTTTTTTAAAAACATAATGGCTGGTAGAGGAATCCAAATACCAAATAATGGTCATGGTGGTGGAAAAGGGTGTTGTCACTGCGTACGATAAAAAAACATTACTTTATGTCATTTATTAAAAAAATTCATAGAAAAATATTCCTTTCAAAAACCAATAAATTAAATTTTAAAAAACAGGGAATAATTATAAACCATATAAAAGAACGATGTGTATATTATCAAAATATGCCTCAATTAAAGGAGATTGAGACGAAGTCCCTTACAAAGATTGTATCATAAGATTAAGGATAAATCAATGAAATTATTATGTGTGAATATAAAAATAATTCTGATATAAGTGGATATTTAGTGTTAAAAAATAATAGTACATTCACACATATTCTTTGAAAAATAAAACCAATGATAGAGATATTTAACTCAATGAAAGGATATTGAGTTATGATTTCCCTTACCTTGAGTGCGACTCATCACATACAATCGTTATGTTACAGAATAATAAAATTATGTTAATTTATAATTTATTGAGGTAATTTTAAAATTTCATTTTTCCTTTTATATCACTTATTACCATGTTATAAAAATTACATAATTATTTATGTTCATATCAGTTGTTTTGTCGATATTCGGTACTTGAGTCGAAAATGAACATGTTTTCATGTAAATAGTTCTTGAGGAAAAAATTCCATAAAATATTAGAATATTATTCATGATTTTAATATCATATATATACATTATATATGTATTTATAGTAGTCCATAAAATTTGGAGATAAGAAATGAAATGCACCCTTCATGAAGACAGAAGGTTAAACATTTTCACTAGCACTACTTTTATTTCTTTGTCATATTTAAGGGATAGAAAATAAATTATACATAGGTATATTATAATTAAATTATAATAAATATGTTATATATGTTACATAAGTTCATTAAATCCATCCTTTATATGGTCCATGTATAGAATGAATGAGAAATATCACTTTGAGGGGGTGGTAGTCCAAACTTCCTCAAATGAAATTATTGTATTTAGACATTATGGAAAAAATAAAAGTATGTTGTAAATATAAATTAAATAATAATAGATATAGTATAAATATAAATATATAATTTATAAATATAGTTCCATCATAATGGCCACCATGATAGGTGGTAGGAGATAATAGAACAATCGTCGTTTCGTGAGGTAGTAGTTCCTCATACATAGAAATAGTATGTTCTATATGCATTAGACGGAGGTGTGTGAGAATGTAGGTAAAAACATTAGCATAAAAATAACCTTTTATTATTAGGATAATTTGTTTTACAAAATAAAGGACTATATAGAGGTAAAGGTGTTGTAGAAAGAAAATATATGAAAGAAGCTTGAGAGAAGATGTTACCTCTAAATCGGGTAACTCCTTTTTACTTTAGCCAAAAGTATTTCTTGAATTGACTTATTCCCAAGGTAAGGCTCATAGGAGAAATGTGGTCATTTTGGGAGCTTATTTTATCAATATGTGGATGAGAAAAGGGGCCTGAGAGGTGTCAGTAAGTGGTTAGAGGTGGTGACCTTTTATAAGATGGAGGAGGGGCACTTTAGGAATGTCCTGAAATATTATTTTATTGTAAACTAGAATTTGAATTATAATTATTCCAATGTGATAAATTCCGAGGATATGATGAGTATGTTTAATAATACTCTCAACCAAAATTCTTTTGAAAATTTTACGGAACAAATTTAAGCTTATCTTTTGGATTTAACCTTTAGTTAAATAAATTAACTCTAACCATGTCTTCTTGTATTTTTATACTATATGGTTAATATGGTAACTATAAAATGCTAAAAGAACCTAAAGTGGATAATTAATGGAATTTTTAATATTATATATGTTAGTTGTATGATTATAATATTTTTATGACTATTATATCATTTAATAAAATAGTAATTGTTTTAAATACTCATTTATATCAATTTTGACACTATTTAGTAATTGATTTTTGATAAATTCATAAAAACAAGATTCATTAGAAAATACTACATTAAATAAAATATAAAATTTCATTTTCATCCATAAAATTCATTTATGGCATGAAAAGGTTCATATTACGTTTATGATAATATTTATCATATCATTTATTGAAATATTTCAATAATAAAATAATTGTTGCCTCATCATTGTGTCATGAATAAATTTTTATATTTAATGTATAAAAATTATAAATAAAATAAAATTATGTAGGAAATATTTTTCTTATTTATAATTTCTATTTATATCCAAATAGATCAATTAAATAACCATTGATTAAAATGGTGTTAGTAAAATATACATGTTTTTGTTATATTTCTTTTTACTTTAAATTAATTATTATAACATTTCATTATCACATCCTAGTGGCTCCATGGGGTCAAAAAATCAACCAAACGATGACCCTAGTCGTCCATATCTCATCCAACAGTATTAGGACATGTGTTAGGTTATTTTCATATTATAATAATATTGTTTTTACCCTTATTTATCTGATTTACACTTTAACCATGATAAATAAAAATAATTACTAAAGTTACTATTCATTATTTCCAAAAATAAAAGGAACCTATTTACATAATTTCGACCTAATGATTAAAAATATTGAATCCATTTTTACAAATTCAAAATATAGATGTTACAGTACTTAATTTATAATTAATTCTCATTATCAAAATGATAAAACAAGTTTTATAAAAAGTAAAAACCATCAACAAATGAACCTGTGTTTATATCAAATTTCAATGTGGAATTACTTCCAAGGAAAATAATTTTATTAAATTATAAAAACATAATCCAATTACACTTTAAAAACAATTAAAATGATAATATAAATATATAAATAAATCATTTGAAAATGAAATTTTGAATTAAAAGGCAGTATTTTTTACTATTCATTAAAATACCAAAAATTAAACCAAAGTAAATTTTTATGTACATATTCTAAAGAAGAAATTATTTTTTCAAAATATAACATATAAAAATGAAAAAAATAAATTTTAAAAGGTTTCACCATCAAAAAGCGGTAAAACTGTATTTTTTTTGAAAAATACTTATTTTATACAAAAAAAATGGTTTTGTTCTTTTATCATATAAAGAAAACCTAGTAGATTAATTTTAAACAATAAATTGAATATATAATATATAAAAATCCATAAATATTGATATATTTTTATAAACACAATTTTTCTATTATAAATTGGTTTTCATTAAAACACATCCTTTATATTCAATGGGTTTTTATTTCTATTTCTAATAAATTTTAACCAATGAATCATTGTTTAAACATGTGTAAACCATATATTTATAAATAAGTTGATAATATTAATTCATTCCATTCCAACAACTAGTTTATAACAGTAACATTTAAATAATAATATTTAGTTGTTCATTTAAGCCTGATGTAGCATATCATGTACGCTATTGAACACAATGACTCTTTCTTAAAACTCAAGATGTTACAATATTCTTATTTTTCTGGGAAAAAATAATTACATTCCTAAATTATTTTATAATATTCTCTTGAATTTTGAAGCTTTTTTCAATGGAACTGAAACTAAGAGATAAAACATTATCAATGAGTACCTATATAATGGACACAATTATGTTATATGAATTAAAGAACAAACACTGAGAGAATATAGAAAATAAATTTATACAATTTATTGTGTTGCCTTAGGTTTTTAATTTACATTTTTTAAAGAAAAAAATGGGTCAATGTATCTTTTCATTAATTATTAATAATGTAATAAGATCACTAAAAAGAAAAATTATTTTTTGGAATGTATTGTTGACTTGTTCAATCAATTGTGTTGTGTTCAATAGTTACCCATGACTAACCATCATTATAGATATTATAAATTGAGGGTTATGAAAAATTATGTACCCAACACATCCATACATATGTGTAATGGAAATAATGAAATTATAATATTTTAATTTTGAAATAACAATTTCCCTGGTATCTTTTTAGATATAATTAATATGGTTTTCATATATTACATTTTTCAATTTTTGGTAATCTTAAAAATGATATTATTATTTAAATATAAATTAAGGAGCTTTATAAATATCTTTTCATTATTTTTAAAAGATCTTCAATAAGTAAATATTGAATGAAAAAATTTAGAAAATATCGATTTTTCATCAGAATTTATTTTTATTTCTTTTTTGATCCTTTAAATGTGGAAGTTATCATTATGTGGACAAAATCCACCATAGTGTCTAAAATACATAATTTTCTAAGGTTGGTTCAACAGTAATGAATCATACTAAGATATATATCACTACTATCAAATCAAGTAAGAGATATTATGTGGTAGGGAGATAAGGTTCTTTGTATAGATGAATGTGGAGAAAAAATCATAGTGCTTAGAATAAGGTTGGTAAGTGAACCTATGCTCACACTACACTATAGTAGAAAGGGTTTTTTAAAAAATTTCATAAAAAATGCTCTATTTTCTCCTGGTGTGCTCTCTTGAGAACGCTTCTTCTCTATCTAGGTTTCCTTCCCCTGGATGTGGAGCGAGTTGTCTCTTCTATCTTGCATTTCTTTCATTCTTCTATCTGTTCCCATTTTAGGTCCTCTCTTCATTGATTACTTTTGTTTTTTGTCTCTTCCCCTCCTCGGGAATCGTGCTTCTCCTCTCTATTGTTGGCTCTCTCAGTGACCTTCGTTTTCTTTTGGAGTCTATTTCCACTGGTTCTATTTCAGTCGATTGTTGTTGTTTCCATTTCATGGCTATCTTTCACTCACCCTCTACTCTTATCATCTAAACATTCATGTTAAATAACGCCTGGTTTTTCATGAAGTCACTCAGGTGTTTTTGGATTGTGTTGGTGTAGGGTTAGGCGGCTTCCTCCTGGCCTTATTTTCCCTCCTCTTATATGGATACCCATCCCTTTATGATTTCCAACTTTTCAGTTCAGTATGAGGTTTTTTGTGGTGGTTTTGGGATGGTGTTGGTGGTTACAAATCGTTGGTGGGGGATCCTCTCGGCTGGTGATGTCTTCCGCTAGGGTTTACAGTGTTTTCAGATGTTCCTTGGTGTTTTTTTGGTTATTTTTCTCTATTTTAGATTTTTTCTTTGGTTATTTTTTTGGAAACTTCCTTCGGCGTTGAGTTTGATTTTTTAGTTATGCTGTTCCGATATTGACGTGTTATGTTGTATTAATGGTGCTAGCTTCATTGTGGCTCACTGTGGCGTTCCTATTTTCTCTCACACTGCTCTGGATTTTAGGTATATTTCTCCTTTTCAGGTCGGTTGGGTGAGATGGCTTCCAAATCGGTTTTGGGATGTATTTGTGCGAGTGGTAGGGGATTCTAGGAGGTGAGATGGGAGATTATCTTCCCTTTTATGGTTTTCTTGATGATGGTTCTCCGTGTGCTTTGCTTCTAAGGCATGGTGATCATGTTTCTTCTTAGGTGTCAATGAAAATGGTCCTATTTTTGGCCAGCTTTCGCACTGGTTCTGAACATGTTTCCGGTGGAAATAATGGTTTCTGGTGGATGTTTATCAACAATGAGCTTGTTTCAAGGAGGTTCAGTTTGTGTCCGTGTGTACATCATGAGGAGGTTGGGACAAGGTGGTCAGGATTTCTCTTTTTTAAAATTTGAATGTATATCAGTTTGTGGCATGGTGTTATGGATTTTTGGATATTTGGAAATTTTTAATCTGCTTTGTGTATTTGGTTTTTTGAAGATCTGTGTAACTTATGTAAGGTTTAAACTTTTTCTCAAAAAGTGGTTTTTCAATAATACAAAAGAAAATGGTTTGGTGTAGAAATGTTTTTTATCAATATTTATTCATAAAATAAGTTAATTGTATGATTCCTCATATTTAATGACATGGTGATATCTTATGCATCATGAAAATAATGTCTCATGGGAAAAAGTAAGGAGACCAAGATTTTGAGATATCAATGGAAATTTTTACAATTATTATGTAGAGCCATTATCAATATGGGAAATATGAGATAAATATATACCGATACATAAATATATATATATATATATTAGCATAGAAACTATTCAAATTTCATAAGATATAATGGTTAAATTTATTTTAATTTTTGATGGATCAATACATTTCCACATTTAGAAGGCATATAATGTGGATGACTCACTATGTTGGAATTACTATGATAGTTTTCCTATCATGAGGATTAGAAGAGATATAATAGATATGCATTTTTACAGGATGAAAATTTTAATATTGATGTAAGGGGAGAATTCCTATCTTAATCATAAAATATTTCAACCATATATCAATGAAATGATTAATGAAACCGAGAAGGGAGGAATAGAGCAACTAATAATGGAGAGAAATGGACATCAGTTTAATAATAATTTTGATGCAATGATAGGGTTCTGGAACTGAGTATGTCTACTTTGAATACCATATTTGATGTAGTTATTGCATTAATCTCATAGTTCATCCTTATATATTCATTATAGAGGTATGATTTTTTATATATCTCAATGATTAGTTACATCTAACTGAAATAATTATAATAGGATGTTATATCCATTACCCATACAAGAAAAGAAATGGGAAATCATCACAATGGATTTCATTATCAGACTTCCCAAAATAAGTAATACATCATCTTCATATAAAACCAACTGAATATGTTAATAACATTCCTTCATACTTAAAATGTCCTGGGATAACCTGGGGATATATATAAGGAAGGGGTGATCTATAAAGCCATGTAAGGGAATAACATGTCATAACATGAAGAAAGTAATACATATTAGTCAATATCCATATCAATGGGACACAAAAGGTGTGATAATAAAAAACATGAATAATGAGGCATGATATATCATGATAACATAATGAAAGCATAAGAAATGTTGAAACAACATAAAACACGACATTGTAAACAAATGTCTAGGATAATGGACAAGATATCTTGATTGGAAAATGTACCATAAAAGAATCAGGTTGACTCCATGTCCCAACATGATATCTCTTGAGAATAAATATTACCCAGTACATTGGATCACTATATAATTCTAGGTGCACCCATCACATTGATTTCAATCTTATGATGAAGTGTGCCCAGTTGATCATAAAACATGGAATCAATTTTCATCACAATTTATTCCATGATAATAGAGTGTAGAATATATACATGTAAGTAACTAATAAATAAGTATATGTGAATAAAGGTTAACAACCTTGATAGGAAATGAATACGGGTATTCACTATACATTTTTTTGGCACGAAAAATCACAGTGGAATTTCATCCGCATAATAGCATCGCATACAAATTAATAAAATGGATTAATGGGAGAGAAATAGGTCTCTAATAATTTGGGAAAAAATTGTAATGTAATTGGTACATGGAAAAATATATCCTAACAAAAGGAACTAGAAATAGAAGGCATAAGATAATAAAGAAACTCGAATAAATAGGAGAAGGAAAAGATCCAATACATTGTTTGCGGGACTTCAAAATCATGGGAGGAGCTTTTTGAGAGGTTAGAGGAACTTTGAGAGGACTTGTGTTATGGGAGGGAAGAGAATGTATGTTATACAAAGAGTTTTAGTGAAGGTAAATGGGATATTTGGTGGGTTTATTTAGGAAATGAGTGGGAAATTCATTATCATTACTCAAACATAGGTTTTGGACTCTATATATTAAAAAAACAAAACAAAAAACCTTTACAAGGTTTATTCCCATGTATTCTTCCAAATAGGATAGTTTTTAATTATTTTATTGTTCAAATGGAAAAACATGAAAAAATAATACTCTTTTTGAGGTGTAGGTGAGTCATACTCTAAAAGAAATGGTTTTAGAACCATTAAAAATATTATATGTTTGTGAGTATTCATAATGAATTTATAAAATCATAAAAATCAGTATAAAATATAATTCTTTTAAATGGAAAACATTGAATTTTTCATCGCTACCGATTATATTATTTATCACATCATTTTTTGGTCACTATGATGTCATAATACATATTGTATATTTATACCATATGTGATTTTTACCCAAAAATTTTAATCTCTTTGAAAATTAATAAAAAATCACTATTGGATAATTCTGAAATTATGATTTAAAAAATAATATTCATTTTTTCCAAATAATATTCCTTATCTCTGTATTTTCACTTATAAAATTAGAATTAACATTTATTGAGGAATGATTGGTATTTTTTAGAATATCAGTTTTCAAAACCTTATACAAAATATAATTGAATTCATAAAAATTATATGATCATTTAAATTTAATACATTTTAATAAATAAAATTAATTTATAAAAATATTATATATTTCAAAAATACATTAATTCATCAAAATGAACCTCATTATTGAAATTTAATAAAAATTATAAATATAATTTGTGCTTGACTGTACAAAAATCAATTAAATTTAATAAGTAATGATAAGAATAAAATATTAACATTATATTATTGAAAGAAATATATATATTTATATTGTTATGGTCTAGATAAATATTTCATTAATACAATAGAAAACTCCCTATGGGTATTGTGTGAGACAGTGAGACTTTCATTGGGTGGTTCAACATACATGGTTTGGGCCAGGATCAAGATGAGCACACACATATCCCATATGTAGTTTATCTTAGTATTACGTTTTGGGACTCAATATGGTATTGTTCAAGGGAAAAAATCTATGATTCATTCTCCCTTATAAGCTCTGATAAATGGGCTTTATAGGGTATGATCCGACTATTTGAGGCCATCACTTCCTTTGTCTATGTCAATTGGATTTGTTAGAAACCCATTATTTATACTAATCATATGTTTAATATTATATGGATATATTTTCAATTTTAATGATTCATAATGGTCTATTAAATCTGATAGTATATACTAAATCCAAATAAGTTCATGTTTTTATATATCCATAATATATAATAATACATTTGATTCAAATGTAATGGGAATTTTACTTATAAAATTCCCTGACGTTACAATAAATACCACTTCAAAAATTATTCCATTAGAATTTTAATTTCCCACACTAAAACAAATCAGGGTAATTCTATTTCATCACCACCTTTGGTTCTCATTTCACTTCTTCAAACTTGTGGTTTCTCCATAGTAATTTGACCAAATGGGTTGTCTTAGTTGTTATAACATTTCTTATATGATCTAGATCATCACTAACTACTCCTTATATGAGAGATAATTCCCCAAATGTACCACCTCTGGATTGGGTTAATGTGATGGTTCTGGTATGTACTTCCTTAGGACGAGTCTATATAATACATCATCTACCTGAGATAGGTTAGGTAGGAGTGCTCATCGATTGGCCCCCTCTCTAATATGATAAAGGATCTCAAAGGGCTTGATGTATCTTGGAATCATATTTCCCTTTCTTAAAAATCTTATCAATTTTATCCAAGGAGATATGTGTAGGAATACCATGATTCAAAAATAATACTCTAGGTCACATCGACAATTTTTAGTTTAGATATTTTGTCATCTATGAGCATTCTTGTTGGGTTACTGAATGGAATTAATATTTACCAATATTTCTTCTACTATTTCAGGACCTAGTAACTTTCATTCCGAAACATCATCCCATGATATAGATGTTCTACACATATTCCCATAAATTCCTTTGTAGGGATACAATTGGATGCTTGTGTGGAAGTTGTTATGGAATGATAACTCGACCATAAAAATGTTGATCACATCCTCCTTTGAAGTCAGTTGAACATGATAACAAAATTTTCTCAAGTCTCTTAATAGTCTGCTAATATTACCCATCATTTTGGGGGTGATAAGCGGTAATGATGTTTTACTGACTATCTAGAGTATTCTAATGAATTTTATATAATATGGTGGGTAAATCTTGGATATCAATTATATACAATTGATAGTGTTGTTCCATGCATCCACACCATTTTTCTAATGTATATCCTTGTATGTTTATTGAGTAAGAAATCATCTCAAATTGTAATTAAGTGTGAAGTCTTTTTAAGATGATCCACCATAACCTAAATATAATTATTTCCTATTGATGTCTCCATAAAACCAATAATAATAATATCTATGGTGAAATTTTTCCATTTTTAGGTAGGTATGGGTAATTGTTGTATCATTCCATTGGAGTTTTTCTATTTCTCCTTCACGTGATGACATAAAAGATATATTTATTTATTTTTCAAGATCTTATTATTTATATTGTCCCACTGATAGTTTCCTCAGATATATAGATACATCGTTTTGCATCCAAGATAGATTGATAAGGTAGAATTATGTATACCATAAAAAAAACTTTTTTAACTCAGGATTTGATGATACACAAATTCATGACCCAAATATTACAACTCATTCTTCCTTAAAAGTGATCTCTAAGTATTTATATTTCTTATAGTTTCAACTTTATTTTAAAATCCCACAACACCTCATTGAGGATCCTTTATCTTCCCCAAAAGGGATGGTTCTGCAATCATTTTTGAAATTATTGAGGATGTTCTTTACATTATGATTCCCATGCCAATCCTTTCAAAATATAAGATGATCAAATCCATCTCAATTGTAATAAATTATTTATTTTCGTTATCCTTTCTACTTATACTGTCTTTCACATTATGCACTTTCCTAGGATGATAGTGGATTGATCAGTCATAGTCCACGATTAACTCTAATTGTCTTCACTAGTTCATATTATACTCTTTCTTTGTGAATATATACTTGAGGATTTGGTGATCCATATATACTTCAGACTTTTCCCCAAAGTGATAATTCCACCATTTTTTAGAGACGAGATCACTATAATAAACTCTAGATCATGTACTGTGTAGTTATTCGGGAACCTCTAATTTCCTTGAATAATGTGCTATCACATTTTCATTTTTCATTAACACACAACCCAATACCATATTTAAAGAGTATATGAATACCATGAAAAGTTCTATAAATATGGGCAGTGTGAGTAAAAGTGCAGCGATAAGACTCCAATTCAAATACATGAAGCTCTCTTCACATTCATCATTCCAAGAAAACAGAACTCCCATCTGAGTTAGCATGTTTATAGGGTTTTAAAATAATATGAAATTTCTAACATATCGATGTTGGTACCTCGAAAATTCAAGGAAACTATGAATATATTTCACAGATGTTGGCCTTATCCGTCTTTCAAATTATTATATAATGTAAGGGTCCAAATATCTACCATTTCTTATAATAATATTCTACAATAATGAGAATTCCTTCAAACAAAACTCACATTTTCTTTACTTTCCATAATTTTTCTCCTTCTGTATGATCTACATCATAGTGCTCAGATTCTCCTAATAGCCCTTCTTTCTTTTAGAGTACATTTTAATATTATCATTAAATTTTACCAAAACGATTGTCAAGGTAAACTCTAAGGACTATATTCATCAATTCAAGGATGATTTTTGGAGCATTAGAGAGTTTGAATGGAATTACTATAAACTCATAGTTCCCATAACTTGTACAAAAAGAATTATTGGGGGGATATCCTACTTCACCCTAAATGGGTAATATCCCAATTTTATATCCACCATGTATAAGTATTTATCTCTACATATCTGATCAAACAAGTCATAAATCCATGGTATATAATACTACATCATTATCTTAACTTTGTAGAGCTTATGATAATTAATGAAAAGGTGCATTGACCCATCCTTCTTTATAATAGAGATTACTAGTGAACCCCATGGTGAATTAGCTGGGTGTCTGAACCCTTTATATTGATTATCCTACAGTTTCTTCATTAGCTCCTTAAGATCCAAAAAATCTAATACATGAAGATTCCTATATGATGGTAACGCCCTACGTATAAGATTTATTGAAAATTAAACCTCTAGGATAAGAGGAAAACCATGAAATTTATAAGGAAACACCCCATCATATTGTTTCAGAATGGCCATATCTTTATAGATTATATTTTCTATAGAATCAATCATTTGATGTAGATAATATTATGACGTTTATTTTTATTACAAAACATATTAAATCATTTTATAGAAAAACAACATAAAACCATTAATAACTAGAATCCAAAGGTTTAGTGACATGAAAAAATTAGGACGCAACATAACATTTAAAAATAAAACATAAACATTTAATTTTTTGTTCTATAGATTCTTATTTTCCCTCAAGTTATCATTCGTATAAATACTCACATGAGTATATACATTAAATAAAGGTGTGATAAAAAAACCCATTAAGAGGATAGATAAGAAAATGAAAAATTATAACATGGTGTGAGCATAATAATTATCATTATAACATATAAATATGATCATTATCATTAGAGGAGGCATTAGAAAATGGCTTGGAATGTACCAATGAATAAAAATGAATCATCGTGTCTTAGTGGTTAAACACTACACATAGTTGTTAAAAATGATAGCTTCATGTTCACACATATTTCACATTTCTTCTGGAGATACATCCCATTATCCAATTAATGGTAGAAAAATATAATTCCGAGCACACTCATCTCATAATATCATTCACATGTTCTATATAATTCGGGGAAAACCCATCACATCATAAAATTTTTCATTATCATACATTCCAGGTAGAACGTATATCAACCTTGGACATAAAAGAACACATTTAATGAAATGGGATTCATTTCATAATGAATACATCAATTAATAATATTTTGGGTTCCCAGAATAATGAGTTAATACAATAATTGTTATAATAATCAATAATTATTAGTGAATAATAAATAACCTCATGATAAGTAAAATATGTTTTTTTAGTAGGAAGATATATTTTGGAAATATCATTACATTTTTCATAAAACCATATTAGTAACAATTATATCACATAATAGATAAAATAATGATGAATAAATGATATATAAAGAACATGAATGGAATATCCATATTGACAATGGAGTGATAGGGGAAAACCCAAAGAAAGAGAGTTGGGTACGATAATTCCTTTTACCTTTTTTCTGAATTATTTCTTCACTTACATATTCTATATAATCACATCATATTAATTAATTAAAAAATATTGAACCTTTTATATGAAAATTTTATTCATTATGGATTTATGAGGATCATTTATTGGATTTTTGTTGAGTTATATAGTTTAATTTAATCATTCAGGAGTGACCATTTTCTTAGTTTTCGTGATCGGTTCACTTAAATACATGAATGGAAGTTTGTGTACAATATAGATAAATATATAGAATTTAATTTATATATTAATAATGATCTTACAGAAGTTTAGATGATTTTATAATAAATTTTATTATATGGAATGATGATGAATCATTGGATAAATTTAAATGATCGTTTTAGGTTAATTTTGGAGGTTTTTCGATCACAACAAACACGTTTTGTTTTATAATTTAGTATTAGGTATATATACTAGTTCTAGAATATAAATAATGTTGTTAAATAATTTCTACAATATGCTTCAACCATTATAATTTTTTTGTTAACATTTTGGAAGGTGTTAAAAGAAAATTAAAGTCCATCGCCCATGATGTTGGTAAATTGACACATCATTGGCGACGACTTCATTTTGATAATAAAAGGGATAAAAGGGGATTTTAAGGATGGATATTCCATTAACACAATAGAATTACATTATATGTATGTCACTAGAGTTATAATTCTACTTGTATGATGGGATTTGAGGATAGAAAAATAACTGAAAATAATATGGAAAGAAAACAAAATAAATGAAAATGGAATTTACCTCTTGAATTATTCCTCCTTGAGGACCTCTATAGGGAAATTATTTCGATCAATATATGAGACCAAGAGATCTTGGATGTGGTGGAGGAGCTGGGTATGATTATAGGCTATAATTTATAAAAGTCTCAAAGCTATAGAGGTGTGAGGAAAATAAGTTGTGAGGGGAGGTATTTTTAGTGGAGGAGAGGGGTGTTTTCTCATTATTATATTCATTAGTTTATTATTTTATCTTGAGACTATGAATAGTTTGAAAATTATCACTAAATATATTAAAATAATCAAGTATAGTACAATATTTTGGTCTTACATCAGCTACACATCATTTATTACTCCATAATTCACGTATTTAGCATTTATTTAAAAAATAATCGTATTTTACTATTCATAAAAAATCCTATATTTTAGAAAAATCTCAAAAGTTCACCCTAACCATTTTTCAATGTGTGTGATTAAAAAATGAACCTAATTTTATTAAAATAATATTCAAAATATGAGAAATTTAATTTTTAATTAAAATCATCATTTACATGGAAAATAAAAAATTTAAAATTATAACTGATTTTATAAAACTATGAAAATTTACTTAAGGTCTCAATAAAAATATCAATTTATTAATAAACATTATAAAAATTCATTTTCTTTTAAATTATTAAATTAATCATAAAATATTAATTATATATTTCATTCTTAAAAAATTCCAACACATAATTAATAATTTTTAAAACATTTATTTTAATAGACTATGATATAATTATACCATAATTTCATTTATAAGATACCTCAATTTTATTTATACTTTCACGGGTGACGTTAATATTCATTTGGATGGTTTACTATTCTTAAGGGTTATATTACTATTCCTAAGGTCATGTTACTATTTCATCGGTATTGGATACTTAATATCTAGAAATACTTACTATTTCATTAATTATTCATTTATATTGTTTTTATTATGGTATATATATTATTTTATTTGATTTAAACGACATGAAATTACTATAATAACATATAAATTCCATTTTAAAATGTTTTGGTTGTTACATTCATCTCCACTTTTGATATTTCACCCTTTTGTTTTACATAAACATGTGAGGGTACTTTTCCTTTATCTCCTCATCAGGTTCCCAAGTTGCATCTTCATACTTATAGCTCCTTGACAACACTTTCTCCTGGTGGGTTGTCTTGTTGTGTAGAACCTTATATCCCCTATCCAGAATCTTTAATGAATTCTCTTCATAAGAGTGATCACCTTCTAGCTGTACCCCCTCTGAGTTCAGTACATGTGAGGGATCTGATATTTAATTTATCAATAGCGATCCATGAAACACATCATGAACATGAGGCATATTTTGTGGAATTGAATGATGATAGGCCACGATTACTATGTGATCAACATCCACAATGGGGCCAATGTACCTTGGTCTTAACATCCATTTATTTCAAAACCTCATGACTCACTTCTATAGTGATATTCAAAGGAAGAAATTATCTCCAACATCAAACTCTATGTCCCTTCCACTGTTGTCATTCTAGATATTTTGCTGATTCTAAAAAGATTTGATATGTTTGGGGATGGATTAAAAATTCTCTATCAGCTGATGCATAAGATCAGGTCCATGTAGCTTTACATTTCAAACTCCATCCCAATAGGTTTGAGTTTTACATCGATTTCCATACAAAGATTCATATGCAGACATCTGAATACTCGAGTAGAAGCTATTATAGTATGATAACTCAACCAATCAGATATATTGATCCCATTCACCTTTGAATTATAATAAGTAGGATCTTATCATATCATTTATAATTTTAATTTTCCTTTCATATTGGCCATTAGTTTAGGGGTGATAGGTCATGTTGCAATTTAATTCAGTACTCAAAGAATGTTGAAGACTCCTCTTGAATTTAGATGGGAACCTTAGATCAAAATTTGAGACAATTGAGAGTGGAACCCCATGTAGTTTCACAAATTCCATCACATATATCATTGAATGTTTTTAATGTTTGAGATCATCATGAATAGTGATAAATTGGGTAGTTTTGGTGAGTCATTCCCCCAAAAACCCATATTGAATTATTTCTTTTGGATGTCTTTGGAAAACTAATAAAAAAGTCTATACTTAAATTCTCCCATTTCCATGTGGGTATATACAATGGCCGCATCATCCATTTGGACTTATTTCAATTTTATTTATCTTTATAACATATCAAGCACCTAGAGATATATGATGCAATCTCTTTCTTCATGTTATCTCACCATAAGTGTTCCTGATAATCATGGTATATCATGATACATCCATGATAGATAAATAATATTGAGCTATGTTCATCATCCAATAGTTCCTTATTTATACCACTTGATGATGGAACACAAAACCTCATTCCATACTAAATCAAACCATCATCATCCATATGTAACTCATGCATCTTCCTTTACATTAATATAATCACCTTTTTTTGTACCTCCAGATCATCCATTTGTCCATCATTTTTCTTCTCTTAGATAGATGATTGGGAAATAATTTAGGCAAGTTAGGATGTATTCCCTATCATTATGATATCAAAATCTATCCTTTTCATATCAAACATGATATAGGCTTTCTCAATCCACAAAACGGATAGAGTAGAGTGTTCTTTTTTTTTCCATGATCATTAGTTACCTTGTTGAACATACTAGGATAGAAGCGAATAGAGAAATTGTAGTCTTTAATTAGCTCTAACCATATCCTTTTACCCATGTTGAGATCCTATTCTGTGAATATATACTTTAATCCATTTAGATTTGTATATAAGTAAACATTTTAACCATAGAGGTAGTGCCGACATATTTTGAAGGCAATAATCATAACTATTATTTCCATATTATGTGTCGGGTAGTTATGCTCATGGATCATTGACGATCATGAATCTTAGGATATCACTTTATCATTTTTCCTGAGTAAAAAACCCAAGAATTTATTTGAAGATCACTGAATGTCACAAAACATTCTCCTGTTTTTGGTAATGTGAGTATAGGTGTACTGACCAGCCTCTTCATTAGCTCATTAAAGATTTCATCAGATTATTCCATCCATACATACATTACACATTTCCTTGTTAACATAGTTTTCAGGCTTGAAACTAATGAAAAGTTTTTCCCAAAATGTTTGTACTTCCCAACTAATCTGAGAAAACTATTAATTTATGTGGCTCTAAAGGGTCTGGGCCATTACCGAATTGCCTTTTCTTAAAGGGTAAATATAAATTCCATCACTTGTGATCACATGTCCCAAAAATGTGACTTGTTGCATCCATAAGTCAAACTTGTAGAACATGACATACAACTTCTCCTTACTTAATGTTTCCAACACAATCCTTAGATAATATTTATGTTACTCCTTTCTCATTGAGTAGATGATAATATCATTGATAAAAAATAACACAAATTTTGTGGTGAGATGTCTAAAGAATCTTTTCATAAAACCCATGAATATTTCAGGGGCATTAGTATATCAAAAGTGAATCAATAAAAATCATAACACCCATACCTTCTACATAGTCTTCTAAATGTTTTACTTATTAACTTTTAGCTGATGATATCCTAAACATAGATCCACCTTTGAGATAAAATGAGCTCCAAATAGATGACCGAACATGTCATCAATCATGGAAGAGAATACTTGTTCTTTATGGTGATCTTGTTGAGTTCCCTATAACCAATACTCAGATGAATTGGTTAATGCTTCTTCTTGATAAAGATCATTGGAACACCCCATGGTTATTCACTAGGGTGTATGAACACTTTGACCAAATTCTCTTACAACTACTTCTTTAACTCCTCTAATTCGATAGGATCCATCCTATAGGAACAATTTGAGATAGGAGTAGCTCCATGTATTATTTATATTGAAAAATCTTCCTCATGATATGGGGGAAGAATGGGAAACTATTCAGTAAATATAGCACACTATTCCCCCACAATAGAAATTTCCATTAGGTTGATACCTTCATTTGATTCAACCATTTGAGCTAGGTATGATTCATTATAGGGAATAAACATTCATAGATTGAATTATTTTCCAAAATATATTAATGATCTTCCATTAATCAATAGAGAAGCATGGGTTGGTTTGGAAGATGAAAAGACATTTCATTTTACTGACTATTTTTATGTTCAATATTTAATTATGTCCAACCCATTCCGATTATAAATTGTAATTTATCAAGGGAAATTATCACGGTTTTTTTAGGAAAAATCATCCCACCTCATTTAATAGGAGAAGATTCCCACACTTGGGTTGAAATGATTGGACCACTTGGTATTTTTACATATTTTTCTACATCAAGGCTTTAGATATTTGTTTCAATAGTTTTATAAAACATACAAGATATAAAGGAATGCATAAAACAGTAATCAAATAATACTTTTTTCCATTCATGAGTGAATTGGAAGTGTAACTTGCATGAAATTTTCTTCTTCATAAACATCAGAAGTAGATATGAAATAATCATTTCTTTGATCCTCTTGCATTAGTGGCTACTGATTCTGATTATCCTCAAGGAATTTAGGTTTAGTGCACTGACATGTATAGTTCCCTTAATCCCAATAGGTTTAGAATTGTCCCATGGGTGGTTATATCCTTTTCTACACCACATTGTAATGTTTCCTCATATCTTTTAGACATTTCAAATCTTGGTGACCCTATCACCAATAGTTGAAGAATTTCTGTATCCCTTTGAGGCAGTTCCCATGATGGTTCATCCCATATTTTTGACCTATTGGTGGTTGAGTTTTCTTACCAGCTTTCTCATTATATCATTTGGATTGAAACATCATCTTTCATTTCTTCTCACCATAGCCATGGGACCATTATCTAAACTCCATATAAATTTTCAAATCTCATAAAAAGTGTGTTTTAAAACAACTAATGAATCTATAAATTTTTCTATCATTATTGATAACAAAATCTGAAGTGTACCTTACAATCATTTTGAAATTTTCTTCATAGGATGTAACAGATACTCCTTACTTTTTCTTCAACTCTATGATTTATCTCTCCATGTTTGTATGAAGGTTTTTAGGAAAATAATTGTTAAGAAACATTGTCATAAACTCTTCTTGCTCATTCTCTTCAATTTCATCCATCATCTTGGTTTTCATAATCAATGCCCACCATTGGTCGGCCTCTCCATCAAGACGAGAAATGGAAGGACACACCTTCTCCATCTCAGAATAGTAAAGTATAGAAAAGATATTATCCATTTAGTTGAAACATTATTTTGAAAAAAGTTGATTAGAAGATACACTAATTTTTTGTCATATTTTATGCACAAAGGACTCAGTTTCTAGTTTCTCCCTCTTAGGTGATGGAACAAATTAAACGTTATTAAACTTATTGATCAAAAACTGAGACATATAGGTATGAATTGCCATGAAATTTTGAAATCCAACCCTAATGAATTTTGGATGTCATTCGGGAAATCCCTGCATTATTTTCCGCATGGGTAGTTAGCATGGTTTCTCATGGTTCCCTAAATTTTATGAAAGATAAAAGGTTAGAAGAAACATAAGTCAACGATTCATTCATAAATAATTTATTCCTTTATGAAATTGTGTCTAAAGGAATATGTTGTGGGATCCCTTTGTTTATAATTTCATAAAACCATCCTTCTTTGTTGAATATATTTACTTAGTCTCATACTATGGGTTTTAACTAAGGTTCTCTAATTCTAATTCCCAAATTAACTAAACTATTCTCTAATACCAACTATAGAGACCCTACTATTTCTTACATATCTTGTTATATAATTTTATATAAAAACAACATAAAATAAATTAAAAAACCAATTTCCAAAGGTTTAATTCCTTTGGAAAATGAGGAAAATACATAACATATAAAAAATAAAGTAGAAACATTTATTTAATTCCTTTATCTCTAACTTCTTATAGGTCCTCGTGTTCTACTATTTTAAATTAATCACATGAGGCTATAATTCAAAGAAAGGGGTGTGATAAATGCCTTGTAATAGGATAAATAAGAACATGAATCAATGTGAAAATGGGGTGATCATAATCATTATCATAATAAAATAATCATATGATCATAATCATGAGAGGAAGCATTATGAAAAGGATTGGAATTTGGAAATTCATAAGAATTAACTATCATGTCTTAGTGGTTAACCACCTCACATAGTTGAGAACAAATCTAGAATCATTCTCATGCATATATCAAATTTTCTTCTGAGTTACATAAAATTAACCAATGGATTGGAGCACTATATAATTACCAGAGAACCTGTAAAATCATATCATTCACATTCTCTATATAATTCCTTGTTCACCCATCACATAATAACATTTATATTATCATTCATGCTACATTGAAATTATATCAACCATGGACATAAAATAACCCATGAACAAAAATGGGTTTCATTGAATAAAGAATAAAACCATTAATAATCTTTGGGGTTCCAAAAAGAAAGATGGAATGACATACATGGAACCAGAATAATAAATATTGAGTGAAAAAGAAACAATCTCATGATAAGTAAAGGATTTGTTTTTAGAAAGTTGAGTTCTTTTGATAAAATCATTGAATTATTCATAAAACTAGATTAGTATAATTTATATCCCAAAATATATAGGATAATGAAGAATATATTATATATAAGGAACATTTTTTGAATATCCATATGGAAAATATTGTGAAAGTGAAAAAACCTAAAGAAAGAGAGTTGGGTTTGAGAATTCCCATTACATTATGTTTGAATTATTTATCCACATTAATATCTTATATAATATCATTATTTTAATTAATTACCAAATAAAGAAAAATTTATACATGAATTTGACTCATTAAGGTTTTATTAGGTTAATTGATGGGATTTTTGATGAGTTATATTGTTTAATTTCATCGTTGGGGAGTGTTCGTTTTCTTTGTTTTCATTATTAGTTCACTTGTATACATGAGTGGAAGTTCCTTTTAAAGTTTAGATAAATATGTAGAATTTTTATTATATGTTATATATGATATTACAACATTTTAAATGATCTTAAAAATATTTTTTTATATGGTATGGGGATGAATCATTGAATGAAATTAAATGATCATTTTTGGATTATTTTGGCGGTTTTTTGATCATAATAAACTCGTTTTGTTTTATCATTTAGTATTATATACAATTGATTATTCTATAACATAAAGAGAGATGTAAACTAAATTGTGAAATATGTTTCAACCATTATAATGGTCTTATTAACATCCATGTATGTGTTAAAGGAAAATGAAAGTGCATCTCCCATGATGTCGGTGAATTGACATGTTCTGGGAAATAATTTCATTTTTAGAATAAAAGAAAGAGGGGGAGGATTTTACAGATGGATCTTCCATTAATAAGATATAATTCTAGTATATAAATGTTACTTGAGTTATCATTCCATTTGGATATGGCGGTGAGGATATAATAAAAATAGAAAGGAATGTGAAAATAAATTAAAAGAAAAGATAGATAAATTTACCTCTGGAATTTCTCCTCCTTGAGAACATCCTTAGGGAATTGGTTTTGGTATTTTGATGAGTCTAAGAGATCTTAAATGTGGGGGAGGGGATAGTAAATATTATTGGTAAGAATATGGAGAAGGCTTAATGCTTTAGAGGTTTGATAAAACTTGGTGGTGAGTTGTGGTATTTATAGTGAAAGAGAGGGGTGTTTTCTCATTATTATATTCATTAGTTTATTATTTTCGCTCAATAATATGAATAATTTGACCATTTGTACTAAATATATTAAATTAATTAATGATAGTTCTTGATTTTGGGCTTACATAATCCCTACATCATCAATGACTCTATAAATCATGCATTTAGCTTTTATTATAAATTATTGTATTTTACTATTCATAAAAAAATCAATTATTTTAGAAAAATATAAAAAATTAATCCTAATCGTTTTTTGATGTGTGGAATTAAAAAAAGAACTCCATTTTATGAAAATAATTATCTAAATATGAATAAATTATGTTTTAAATAAAATCATCATTTACTTGGGAAATACTGATTAAAAATTATAACTAATTTTATAACACTTTGATAAATTACTTATGGTGACAATAAAAATATTAATTTATGAATAAATTTTATTAAAATAAATTTTATTTTAAATTATTAAATTAATCATAAAGTTTAAATTAATTTTTTTATGTACCAAATTCCAACACTTAATTAAAAATTCTTAAAAAATTATTTACTTAAATTATGATATAGTTACATCATAATTTCATTTATAAGATGCCTAATTTTTATTTAAACTTTCATGGGTGTGGTAACTATTCATTTGTCTGGATTACTAATCATAAGGGTGGTATTACTATTCCTATGTTCATGTTACTATTTCATTAGTATTTATTCCTTAACTTCTATAAATACTTATTATTTCATTAATTGTTTATTTATAATGTTTTTATTACAGTATATAAGTGATTTTATGTGATTTATATCATATGACATTACTATAAGAATATAGAAATTAAATTAATAAATGTTTGGGTAGTTACAAATATTCTTCCTCATATGGAATTAATATCCAATCTTGAGATGATGCTTATAAAGAATAATCATACTCCTCCATACACTTTCATTGAATAGGGGGTTGATTCACGATATGGATAATGATTTCATTTTTAGAGTAATTTATTATGGCTCTATATACATAAAGACAATACACACCAAAAATTGCATCAAAATCCACCAAATGGAATACAATAACTTTTTATGGGATGTTTTTCCCACAAATTATGATTGTGTATGAGTCATATACTTGCGGTGAAATAATTTCCTAATTTATAATTTTCACTAATAAATGCAATTACATGATTATTGGTGGTGTTTTAATAGTTATATTAAACATTTATGTTATTATGGAATGCATAGAACCATAATAAAAAGGCATGTTTTCTATTATTTCATGAATAACTTGTGTAACTATAATCATATCATTTTCAGGATCTATGCCTGTAGTTGTGATGGAAAAATATTACCCTTGAAATCTAGGAGGTTTATGGTTATTTATAAAAACCATTTTTATAGTTCATTGGTTTGAAAATTTCCCTAGTTCCTTGTAGATGAAGAAATGAATGATGCGCTGAGGGTTAATCGGAGCATTCCCTTCCTCCAACGCGTTATTCTATTTCTCCTACCAGTATTCACTAGACAAGTTTACTTCCTCCCAGCACATAAATATTTTCCTCATCCCCATTATGAAATTTTCAGGGTTCTAATTTTCACACTATTAATTGGTGAGATTTTGAAGTTTCTTTGCACAGTTATATTTCTCTATAGGAATTATATAATTTAACACCACTTTCAAGTTTATAACCCCATGATATTATTCTGATTCAAAGAAATCCATTTAGTATTTGGGTGCATATCAAACATTTCCTCATAGCTAAAAAATAATCAAATCCATAGGGATTTTCATAGACTAGGTTATAGCCCACCAAAGAAGTGTTCAAACATGAACTCAAGTATAATGAAAATTACAGATGTGTATAATGAAATTATTGTACGGTTTGCCTCATACATCTTGATATATTCATCTTCTATTTTCTTGATGGTAAGGAAACAACATTCCATTTAATTTTAGAGGGTTAATGGACAATATTTATCAAAAAACATTTTTTAGAATTGCTTACTCCATATAAAATTAATATCATCCTCAGGATTTGTATTCTTGAAAATTTTCCACCACTGATCAGATTCTCACTCTATATGATAGATAGGTAGTAGAATCATTTCTTTCGTAGACCATTTAATGAAGGAGAAGATAATATCAATAGAGTTGATGAATTATTTCATAATTATGGGATCAGATGACACATTGACACCCATAGTCCTTTTTCTCATAAATATCTCAATTACATCTTGTACTTTCTTAGTGGGATATTCTCACTCCTCTTGATATATGATTCTATATAGAACCTAAGTCAGTTGAGAGAGTATCATCACAAATTTCATGATACTCACACCCATCAGGTCAGGAATCTCTTTGGGTTAGTCATCACATTTCTCACCACATTGATTTTTTACCTGATTCCACTTATTTCTTAATAATGGCTATCATAAAATAAAAAACAATGATATTTATTTTTAAACTATTAAATGCATATAATGGAATCCAATGACACTAAATATATCCCTTAAAAAATACTTTTATTTAATTAACTTATAAAATTATAGGATTAAATTTATATTATCCATCATATATTTCTAAACATATATTCTTATAGGAATTTGTTTCCTCAATAATAGTCCATAATGAGTATATGAATTTACTATTGAATATCTTCTAAGAGTGTCAAACCAAGTGTCAAAAAAGACCCATTTTCATGCATCCATTTCTGGATGATTTTATCTCAATGTTTTGTTTTCGAGTTTTACCCCAATGTACGAATGTGATGGATCCACATCTGTTTTTAGTATCTAGGAAGGGATGTATTTTCTTGATAAAAGACTCACTCTATACTTACAAAATTTTTAATGTTTTATTATATTTATTCTTATCCCTAAGGATTTTTCTAGAATTTTCAAATCTTAATCCAAAACATGACTAAACATTTTATTTGATACTAAATTTAATTATTCTCTTTATTACACATTAATTCTTGAATTATTACAAAAAATACTCATAATAAAATCTGGATGATTGAAAATTCTATTGTATTTGGTAATTAGGTACATTACATCACAACATAAAAGAAGGAATAAATTATTTTTATTGAAAACTCATTAAAAAATCCATAATATTACTTCATAATTAAAACTGAAGGGGATAACCTGGGAATATACATAAGAAATGGGTGAGATATAAAGCCCAGTAAGGGAATTAATATGCCACAACATGCGGAAACTAATAGACTATAGACAACCTGAATATTAGTGAGACATTAAAGGGGTGATAATAATAAAAACGAACAATGAGGCATGATATATCATGATAACATAATGGAAATAATGGAAACATGGTAATAACTTAAAACATTTCATCTAATCATAGGTCAAGTATAACTGACAAGAAATCATGATTGATAGATTCCATTAAAATAATTATGATTAAAACATTTTAAAACATGATGTATCAAAATAATAAACATTTCCCAATGTATTGAAGCTCTATATAATTATGGGGTACCCTTCATATTCATTTGATTCCCATGCTTAAGTTTTCCTCATTGATCATATAACATGGAATCATTAATAATAAAATTTAATTCCACAATCAATGAGTGTAAAATAGATCCATTTATTTAACCAATAAATAAGTATAAGTGCATTAATATGAAAATCATTGATATTAAATGGGTACATGTATTCACTACACAATTTTTGGGCATGGAAAATCACAACGGATGTTCAGTAGCATAACGACATCACATAAAACTTCATAAAATTGGTTAATTAGATTAAAATAGGCATATCATAATTTTCAAAGAAAATAGAATGTAATAAGGACATGTAAAGACATATCCCAACAATATTAATTTGAAATAGAATTTAGGACATAATTAAGAAACTTAAATAATGAAGATAAGGAAATAATCCCTTACTAGGACTGTGTGATTTCAAATTCTTGGGAGGATCTTCATGAGATATTGGGGAATATTGGGAGGACTTTGAGATGTTATGGAAGAGTAAGGGTGTGTTCCAAGTATTTTAAGTGGATAATAATGGGATATTGGGTTGGTATATATTGGAATGAGTGGGTAATAATTTTTCATTTCTAAAACATAGGTTTTGGAAACTAAATAATAAAATATACAATAGTAAAAAACATCCCAAGTTTTTTTCTCATGAGTTTCTAACAAATGGAAGTGGTTTTAATAAATTTATAAGTAAATGTTCATAAAATAATATAATAATACTCTTGCTGATGTGGGTGTGATTTATACTCTTAATGAAATGATTTTAAAGCCTTAAAATATTATATAATTTTTTGAGGAATCATAAAGGATTTATTAAATTAATAAAATAAACAAAAAAATAAAATTATATTAAGGGTAAAATATATATTTAGTCATAGATACTGATTATTTTATTTATGAAACCATTTTTTTGGGTTATTATTATGTCATAGTACACAATTTATATTTATTCCATATTAAATATTTACCCGAGAATTTGATTATCTTAAAAAATTATGAAAAATTAACAATTGGATAATTTAGACATTATTATTCTCTAAATAATATTAATTTTATTTACATAATTTTCTATATATGTTTATTTTTATTTTTTAAATAACAACAGAACATTATTGAGATATAAAATATTTTTTTCGAAATTAATAGTTTTTGATCCCCTGTAAAAATTACATTTGACATAATAAAAATTATACCATCATATATATTTAATAAAAACTATTTAAAAATAATATTTACCTAAAATAATATTTATTTTAAAAATACTTTAATTCATCAAAATAAACTTCTTAAAAGAAATTGAAAACTAATTAAAAATATTTTTTTTGTTTTTTTGAATTGAAATTAAATATTATTTATTAAGTAATTATTAAAAGAGAATATGGAAATTATTATATTGAAAATACAATGCACATAGTCAAATAATTATGGTCATGATACATATCCATTTCAAACAACACCAATTTCCCTATGATTAAGGTGTGTGATACTGAGACTCTAATGGGGTGGTTCAGTGTACATGATTTGGGATGTGGTCTCAATGAGTTTGAAATTGTATCATAAATAAATTCACTCATGCTTATGTTTTGGGATATCCGATTGGGCTTGGTCAAGGGAAAATCCTAAATATGCTATCTACCTTGAAAGCTAAGATAAATGGGATTCATAGTGTATGATATTTCTAGTTTAGGACATCACATCATTTTTCTATAATAATTGGACATGATAAAACCACATATTTATATTACTCATATGATCAATGTTTATATTATCAACATTAAATATGGTTAACTACATTTTGAATCAAATAATATATAATAAAACTAAATAATATAATGTGATTTCTATATCCATAATATATTATAATACATTTCATTAAAAATAAAAGGTAATTTTATATATAAAATTTTGGGTCTTACAATCACCTTCCTCTTAATAATTCTTATAAAAACTAGCTTTAACTCAAGAATTTATGTGTATCCTTATGAATCCCATTAGGTAATGAAGTGAATAACTCAAACATGATGATATGTTGATAGAAAATGAAAGCAATTAGGATTATATATAGTTGAGAAAATGTAATATAATGTCATAGTTATTCAATATTACCTCAAGGCTACTCAGATTCAATTGAAAATATATGATAACAATCTACAGTGAGAGATAGAGTTTGAATTATGTGATATGTAATTCTTTGAAAATCACATTGGAAGAACATAATGATATTTTCAATGTTGTTCCAACTAATCCCAAGAAATATTGATCCCTTCTATATCATTGATCATATCATAAGGGTATATATCATTAGGTTATTCCACTAAATATCTCCATTGTTGAGAATGTGTTCCATGTAAATATTTTGAGGAAGTTTATATCGGATACTTCACATCTACAAGACATATTTTTCATATCACTAGGGAATTATTATTATTATTATTATTATGAATATATAGAGTATATTCATTTTCATAGATTGAATGTTAGGCGGAATATGAAAACTCACCACATTAAATATTTGTTGGAAAAAATTAAATTTACAAAGCTACATGGGAACCTTAGGATGTGATGAGAAAGAGGTATAAAATTTCATAATAGTATAATAATTTAATTTAATTCAAAAAATTATAATAATATGGTGGGATATAACACACTGATATTTTTTAATATATTTATATATATTAACAATGAATAAATTATTGTATATGATATCTTGTTTTAAACAAAACAACAAGAATTTGTGAACAGTGGTATATTATTAAAATGGAACAATATGACCTATCCAATAAATGTTTAGGTTTTAGATATAGAATCATCTTTAAAAATACTTGTATAAAAAAATTTCTTTAACTAAAAAATATTTACCAATGATGTATAATTATGTACTCAAATTTTAATGATATGAATATAATATTGTAATATATAATTATTAAGTAATTATATTTTTTAATAAAATAAATTCATCAATACTGTTCAATGAAAAAATATATTTACTATGTGTATAAATAATTTAAAAACACTTATCATTTTGTTATAAATTTCATTGAAATGAAAACAAAATAAGTTAAAGGAAAAAAGGCATTTGTTTCAAAAACTTCTTTTAGGGTTAATAATGTATTTTATCATAATAATTTCAATTAATCACTATTAATGAATGAATTCAATTAATGGTGCATATAATATATTTAATAAAATATTTTTACATTCATCAAACGATTTTCATTAGGAAATGTGTGATAATGAAATAATTTTTATGATTAGATATCTAATTTCTCTATAAATAGATTCTTGGTTTTTTTGTAGTTGGATATTTTACCTAATTTATAAAACATATTGAATTTGAATAAGGTCAAAAGGATTCAATATATGGAGTCAACATAAATAATATGAGGTAGTAATTGATACATAATTTTTCTTCCTTAAATAATAGTTACGAGGGTAAAAATCATGTTACCATAATAACATTTAAAACTGATAAATGGCCAGTTAAAATAAGATACAATGTTTAAGATAAAAACACATTTTAAATATAAATTATTAGTTTCATATGTTCTTACCCTTAATATATTTGTTTCTAACATATGTTCACTTTTCATGAGTAAGACATGTTTGGTATAATAACATTTCAACTATGGACATGATTTTCAACAACTTCATTTATGAAATGGACCCTCATCTTCTCACTTGTACAAATTATGTGATCCATTTATATTTAATTATCTCTACCCACATACACTCTCAACCAAAATACCCATTAGGTAAACCCAACTCGGGATATGGCACGTCAGGACATAGAGGCTTCTATGCCACACTATTGCCCCCTCATGGGCCGCGTAGGGATCCACTAATCCCCACTTCAACCTAAAACTATTTCAGGAGTCTCTCCCTGGAACTCTTTGATGACTCTATCCCTTACGCTAATGAGGTTTGGGAAGTTTGGGCGAGCTCGGTTATGAACCCATCCCGGGGGCCTCTAAGAAGGGATCCCACCAGGATAGGTAAGTACCACCATCTAGTCTCATAAGTTGTGGAGTATGTGAGTTACACACCAGCACCACCAGCCTAAATCTGGTAAACCCAACACCAACATTGGGTACAAGTTGAAGAAGATGCTCGCTAGGTGGGATCATCATTAATGGATAAGGTAGGCCATGACACCACTGACGCATACTATCAATGCCCCAATTATACTGAGTAGGGTAACTTATATGCCCGAGCATAATCAAAGGCCCAACTATCCCATGGGCAGGTTGGGATGACTATCTGGGTCGCCGAAATAGGTAGTACCAATCGCAGGCTGAACCGCGGTGATGACATCAAGCATGGGTTCCCCCCATGGTTCCATCAATGAGAGTGAATGCCCTCCCCTCTCCCAAGCTCTGCATGGATTCCCTCCCCATGCCACCATCACTCTGAGTGAATCCCCTCCTCACTGCACTGACATCCAACAGGGAGGTTTATTTTTCACCCATGATCCCATGTATGGAGTCATTCCTCTTGTCATAGGTCTCCAATGTGATGATCCTCCTCTCCTAGCCAACCATCAACATTTAGGTCTTCCCCATGTTTTTACCATAGTCGATGAAGGTCCTCCCAATACCGACAATCAAAAAAGTGGAGGTCTTCACCGCATCATTGGAATCCAACTCAGAGCTCTTCCCCGTGTTTAGTTTGACCAGAATGAAGGCCCCCCTCGTACCATCACTACCAAGGGAAACAAACATGGAACCACTACCCATGTAACCACTAGCTCTAGAAAAGGTCCTTCCCATTCTATCACATCCTGCGGAGGTCCCACTTGCACCAACTAGTGGACATAGAGGCCCTTCCCATGATCGATTTAACATTTTTCCGGGTGCTCCTCACACCTCGACTCTCCCATACAGAATTCCTCTCTGCCCTAGTACTAGTTCGGTTGACGGTCCTCTTCATGTTAAAATCGTAACCTATCCTAAAGAACCACCCCGGAGCTGGAGGGTGGGTTTCCACAAACAAATGAAGAATAATAGGAAGTTTCAAACCTTTTTGAAACCCATTAACTTTTCAGATTCTGAGGCGGAGTGCGATTCGCGGATGGAACCCTCACCCCGATCTTCTGTATTGGGGACCGGGGAAAGAACTAGGTGTATAAGCCTTATCCTTTTGGAAATACAGTTCCACCAAATTCCTATATCCCCCCAAAGATACACATATGAGGAGGATGATTTTTCCTCTTTCCAGGTCATGACTCTTAAATCCACTATATCGTCAATAGTATCATTCTCTACATCAACCAAAGATCAGGAAGAGTTGTTCTGGGGACCAATAGAGGATGAGTGACAGCATGACCCATAATCAGTTACTGCAACCCATGCGTAGGAATATGCGGTCATTAGTCCATCTTATAAAGTTATGGTGGCACAATCAGTTTATTCATCAGAAGACAACCTAAGATGTGGCAGCCTGTCAGTTTGTGCACCGTATTCTGCACCAACCAGTCCACTGTCACAATGTTCTGCTTCATTTCCATTACCGACACCTCAAACTCCCTTAGTAGATGAATGGTGAAACCAAGGGATGGATCCCGAGTCTGATCCATAGAGTTTGTGGGACATTATCACAGTCGACCATTTCCTAAAGATGTTCTAGCCAGTTGAAAGCACAATATTCAGTGCCCCGGAATCTCTCACCCTGTAGGAAGTCATGTTCTTCTTCCAAAATCACTAGGAAACACACTTTTTTCTCAATAATTGATGGGTGGCTTACCCCAGGAGCCAAGAACACTTTGAATACATTATCCAGCAATGATGCATGGTTGACTTTGCTGTGCTCCCCATGGCTCATTGCCCTGAGTCATCGAGTCACCATTGGACCCTCCAACAACGATGCGTTCAAAGCCTTACAATGATCCATAGAATTATTAAGGAGGGTTTTCCATGTGTCTAGATCTATGGTTGGGGCCAGAATGCTTCCCTTAATTTTAGACCTATCCAGCACCATCCCAACTTGCTAAGTGATTTCAAGGATATGCCTTCAGTTTCAGTTGTAGTGAACATGGATGACCCATCATAGGAGGAAACTAAGCTAGGAATAAATTAAGAGAACAAACCCATCGGGGTGGTTCCACACATATCAGATCATTTGGGTAGGGTTACTAGCCAACAAAGAAACTTATTAAGCCTTCCTGCACCTTCCAAGTCATTGTCCGTCATTCAGGACCCCAATATGGGTAAAGAGCATGCTTGGGCCATCAAAACCTCTGACCCATCTGGATCAATGCAAAAGATGAATGATGACCTAGAAAATTCCAAGTTGCATCAAAAAATTACAAAACATAAAAAGGTGGTTGATGAAATTCTCACCAAACATACAGCCGAACGATGACCAGGTTACTGTGATCCTCGATCGAGGTAGCAGGGGCAGGTACAGCCTCCCCCTGAGGAGTTTCCTACAGGTGACCTTGACCATATTCCCCATATAGACATGGTAGAGGATGGAATTTATGGAATGTGGTTGTGATATTAATCACGGAATCCACCTGATTTGAATGGTAACCCTTCTTAGGACCCAGTTCAGGTTCCCCCAACAGCTCCATAGGTTGTCCCTCTGGCGGCCCCAGAAGTCAACCCACCAGATGGTCTATGAGTCATTGGGACTAATTTTATTTTTGAAGAACCTACCAAAGCATTGGTGGTCAGATATCCTCATCAAGATAGAAATCCCCACCAAGATGATCCAATGGCCACTCACATTGCCCGCCTCAATTCCCTATAAACTCGACATGTGGAAATCCTGCTAGATGGAAAGTTGTATCCATCATGGGTGGATGATATGCCAGCACCCCCACATTTTGGAAATCCTACCTTCTCACCTTTTAATGGCACGTCTGACCCACTATATCATCTCTCACACTTTATTTCAAGGTGTGGACTCATGTTGGGAACTCCACCATAGTAGGAGCCACTAAGCTTTAGTGTTTCATGAAGAAACTAGAAATGCATGTGTTTATTTGGTACAACTAGTTACCCATCGTATCAATAGTCAGTTGTTGGGACCTTTGTAGGAAGTTTCTTTTCCAGTTTAGTTCCACCACTTGAAAGATGAGTATTTCTAACCTCTTCAAGTGAAAGCAGATGCCTGGTGAACGCATCATAGACTTTGTCACCTGGAGGAAGGGAATCACATATTACCTTGACATGCTGCTGACTTAGAAATAGCTAATAAGAATGTGTGTAGAGAATGTAAAGACTAAACTGGTCCCTTATCGCATCACTCAGAACTACACAGGGGGATTTCAAGATTTCTTTAACAAAGACCCATGTCTAGAGTAAGCCTTGCAGCAAGCCAAGATGGCCCCCCCATTGCCTCGTGTGGAGGACCAAAGAGGTGAATCTCACTAATCTCCTCAATTACTACCTCTATCACCAGATCTTTAGGCACACAATCAAGAAGTTCTATGTGTTTAAAGACCGGATCTAAGACCAGGTCAATAACAACATAGTCAGGTTGGGTCCAACCCTAAGAGAAGTGGAATATAACGACCCATACTTTACATACATTCTTATTACTTCAGAATTTAAGCACACTTATTACAAAATATAACAAAACCAAGAAAGGACTGTATAGGTATAGAGTCATTAGAAACTGGGAAACATAAACAACTGGTTCATAAAGCATCTACTTTGCCTCCCATTTATTTCATCATATCTAGAGTCCCTTTTGGCATATTCTACTTAATAACCTTCTTCCTGACCTAGGGAAATAAAACATACAAAAGGGTGAGCTCAAATGCTTAGTAAGGGTAAAAAAAGAAATATCAATCACATCATATACATAAGAACATAACTTTTGTAAATTTTAACCTGCAAAAGAGATCATAATATCATAACATGGGATAAATCATAGAAGTGAAATGTAATCCCAATAATCATAACTTAAAACATGAAACTTTGTGTCATACACACATAATCATAGAGAATCATTTCTTGTTAGTCAAGACTCATTTCCAAGACTATCTTAGTGGACAAAGTCCATTTCTGAACCGAGTTCACTCCTCGTTTCAGTCCTGTTTCACTGAACCGGTATAACCTACCATTCTAGCCATGTCTATCTCATGAGATATAAAATCTTTACCCAATGAATTGGAGGGAGATATAGGTCCCACCCATCTCATAATGATATCATTCTTATGTGTGCCACAAAATCAGAAAACCATACATCATAGCATAACCCATGTAATAAAAATGGGAATCTTAAACATCGTGACATCATAAAACAATTCATATAAGATAAAGGAATTCATAAAAATATAATTCCATCACAACATAATCAAATCAATGTAATAATAGGGATAAAAACAGAACCCTTTATTATCTTAGATGGAAAATAATTTTGATAAAACACTTGAACTCCATTCTTGAGGAAAATATCTTTTCTGCTTCAAAAACACTTTTCCTTTCTTAACATGTCGTACAATTCTAAACTAAAAGAATTTGATTAAAAATAAACTTGAAAGCTTGTAAATGAAGCTTCTTGGAAATAATGTTTTAAAAATCCATTCATTCCGTATAAGTTAAAAAAACATTCTTCGTACTTTTGTTGGAAAAGTCAAAAAGTACCTCGTACGAAAAATGACAAAAGATTCCTTTCATATCTTTTACTAAAAACTCACCGAAGGGTAAAATTGGATATAAAATATTGTATAAGGATATAAATATTACATATTGAGGAAACATGGATGTGGATGATAAAATACACCCCAGTAAATTTGAAAGTATAAACAATCTCGGATAAAAATGAGATTGTGATATTTTCCCTTACCTTAGGTCTGATATGCATCGTACGTGTCCGAACCTCCAGTATAATGATTTAAATAATGTTATTGACTTATTCCAGAATCATTCTTATTTTTATTAGATCATATATGGTCATATTCTTAGCTTCTTAGTAGTAATATTTCATTGCTACTTGTTATTCGGGTGTTTATAACTTTTTGTTCTTATGCGCGTTTTGTCGAATAAATTCTTATTCTTCTCTTTAGGTTATAGATACCTCATTTCTAGAATGGTATTAGTGTAATATATATCATATTCGTTCATTCAATTCATTTATATAATAATTATGAAATGAAGATCATGTATAACGAGTCGCATCACATCATGGAGACGGTATTCCGTACATACGCACGAGTGATGATATCGTTCCTATGATCTTGGAATTGTATTGGAGTGTATGTATACTATTTCAGAATCAATACCACTTTATAATAGTCATATATAGTCATTATCTGCACCATTATACCCATCCAAGTAAGGTGGTGGTGAAAAATAGATTACACCACGGCGTGGAGACGGTATTCCGTACGTACGCACGCACGGTGATTTCATTTTCCGTAGGATGGATAGATGGTTAAATAGAGTTGTTTCATACTTATAATAACATATAAGTATATGAGTGATACTGATGTTATTACTTCATAATGAAACAACTAAAGAAGAAGAAGTTTAAGAAGAAAGAAATTGGAAAGGATCGATAATGGATATTACCTCTTCTTTGAAGTGATTCTTTAAGACCTCCTTTTAGGGCACTAAAATTGGTATTTGAAGAATACCAGGACCTCTATGATGTCTCTAGGGAAGTGGAGAGGAGAAAATGGCAGGGTTTTTCCGGGCTTGAAGGCTCAAAGTAGTGTGAGGAAGAGGGGGAGGAGGTGCCCTTTTATAAGGGAGGAGAGGGGCACCTTTGGAATAACTAAAAATATTATTTTATTATAAAGTCAAGTTCGGTTTTAAATAGATCCAAATTGAGTTATTTCGAAGATAAGGTGGGGATGGGTCGAAATACTCTCATAAAATATAATTTAGACAGGTTTAGGTCATTATATTAACCTTATCTTTTAGTTTTAACTCTTAGTTAATTAGATTGACATTTACCATGTCACTTTGTATTTTTATATTATATAGTTAATAAACTTACCATATACATCCAAGCGACCCCCAAGTTGTGTTTTATTAATATATATAGCCTTATCTAAGTCATCTTCTGAACCTTAGATTTTTATGAATAAAATAACAATTAATAATATAATATTTGTTTTAAAAACTATTTTATGTCAATTTTGACACTATTTAATAGTTGATTTTTTTGAAACTCATAACAGAATTATTACTTCGACCAAAGTTAATTAAATCAATCCTAACATGTCATATTAACCTAGAAAATTAGTTTAATTCATAAAAAGTCTAAAATTATACTTATTTAGGTATTTATAATATCAATTATTCTAATTTTTCACTATTATGGTAATTACTGCATCATCATTGTGTCATAAATAAATTAAATTATTTAAAGTCTAAAAATTACAAATAAAATATCATTATGTAGGAAATCGTTTTAGATTTCTAATGAATATTTATAGTCTAATTTATCTTATGTATAACCTTATATTAAAAATGATTTAGTTATTGAACTTTGATTTTAACTATTTTAACCCTTCTTTAAATAAATTAATAATAAATGTCCTAATCTAATCCAAGTGGGCCTAAATGGTCATATTTTATTCATAAGGTTGCTTTTGGTCGAATTACACTTGTCCAATAGAATTAGGACATGTGTTAGGGAAATAATAATATCATTTTTACCCTTAATTACCTTATTTACTTTTAACCGTGGTAAAAAAAAGTAAAATGTTACTGTTCACCAAAAAATTATTTTCATCTCATTGAACCACATTTTACTTACTGACATCAACCGTGTCTTTCAGATTTTCGAATTTCACTCACAGAAGCGGTAAAATTATGTTTTATGAAAAATTCAGTTTTTTTAACGACCACTTAGTGGTTTCACTATTCATCAAAAATTGAAAGTTTTCAGAAAAATACCAAAATTTCACCCTAGGCTAATTTCGATATTCCGAAACAAAAAATGAAGTCCATTTTGAAAAATAAAATTTATAAAATTTCAAAAAGTGGTTATTACTATTCATAATGGCTAGTTTTAATAATATTTTAATAGCATATCATTGTTTAGTGAAACTCGGTATTGCGTACGACGCAAGCTATCGAGGAAGGTCGCGATTTCGTGTAAAGCAAGACAAGCAAGTGTTGTGTGTAGAAAAAGATTCCTTTGATGATTTATATAACATAAAAGTATCGGGTGTTACATTCTACCCCCCTTAAAATGAATTTCGCCCTCGAAATTCGTCACTTTGTAACAAATAGATGAGGATACCTATCCCTCATCATATCCTCAAGCTCCCATGTAGCTTCTTCTAATTGGTGGTTCCTCCATAAAACTTTCACCAATCGAGTGGTCTTGTTTCGTAGGACTTTTTCACTACGATCCAGAATCTCTATCGGTTGTTCTTCATAAGAAAGATCTTGCTCCAGCAGTACAAATTCTGAGCTGAGTACATGTGAAGGATCAGGTATGTACTTTCTCAAGAGAGATACATGGAACACATCGTGAACTTGAGAGAGATTCGGTGGAAGCGCCAATCGGTAAGCTACCTTCCCAACACGATCCAGTATTTCGAAAGGACCGATATATCTAGGGATCAATTTCCCCTTCTTTCCAAATCTCATAACCCTCTTCCAGGGAGATATTCGTAAGAACACTTTATCACCCACTTCAAACTCTAGGTCTTTTCTTCGGTTGTCGGCATAACTTTTCTGTCGACTCTGAGCTGCTCTTATGTGTTGTTGAATAGATCTGACCTTTTTTGCCATTTCATCAACGAGATCAGGTCCTAATAGCTTTCTTTCCCCAACTTCATCTTAGCAAGTTGGATTCCTGTATTTCTTTCCATAGAGAGCTTCATAATGAGCCATCTGAATACTGGAGTGAAAGATATTATTATAAGAAAATTCCACCAAAGGTAGGTGTTGATCCCAACCACCTTTGAAATCCATAGAGCAAGCTCTCAACATATCTTCTAGAGTTTGAATTGTTCTCTCAGACTGACCGTATGTCTGAGGATGATAAGCAGTGCTGAAACTCAACTCTGTATCCAGAGTATGCTGAAGACTTCTCCAGAACTTCGAGGTAAAACTCGGATCCTGATCAGATATAATAGAAAGTGGTACACCATGCAATATTACCACTTCCTTTACATATATCCTGGCAAGCTGATCCAGAGATAAATCCTCTCTAATAGCAATGAAGTGTGCAGACATTGTAAGACGATCAACTATGACCCAGATAGCATTATTGCCTTTGGGTGTTTTATGAAGTCCTGTGACAAAGTCCATAGTGATGTTTTCCCATTTCCATTCGGGTATGGGTAATGGTTGTAACATCCCCTTAGACTTCTGTCTCTCAGCTTTAACATGTTGACAAACTAAGCATCGAGAGACATATTCAGCAACATCTCTTTTCATGTCATCCCACCAGAAGTACTCTTTCAGGTCCCTATACATCTTCGTGCTTCTAGGATGAATAGAGAATGAAGAACTATGAGCCTCATCCAGCAGCTCCTTCTTTAATTCGGGGATGGGAGGAACACAAACCCGATTCCTGAACTTTATTATCCCATTACAATCAAGGTTGAATTCAGGAACATTTCTCACCTTCTTTTGTAACTCGACATCTTCATTCTGTGCCTCTTTAATCTTCACATGTATAGATGGTTGAACATTTATTTGAGAAAGATAAGATTTTTCCCCTTCCATTATAATTCCAAGATCCATTCATTGTAAATCCATAAATATTGGATCTTTTGTGATCCTCATTATGGATAAACTGACATGGTCTTGTCGACTTAATGCATCTGCCACCTTGTTTGCTTTCCCAGGGTGGTAATGGATTGAGTAGTCATAATCCATAATCAGCTCCAACCATCTTCTTTGGCACATATTCAGCTCCTTTTGTGTGAAAATATACTTTAAACTTTTATGATCAGTATAAATATCACACCTTTCACCATAAAGGCAATGCCTCCAAATATTTAATGCAAAGATTACCGCAACTAACTCCAAATCATGAGTTGGGTAATTTTGCTCATGTATTTTCAACTGTCGTGAGGCATAAGCTATCACCATATCATTTTGCATAAGAACACACCCCAATCCCTTCTTGGATGCATCACTGTAGATCACAAACCTTTCTCCACTACAAAGCAGTGTGAGCACATGTACACTGGATAACCTTCTTTTCAACTCCTTGAAATTCTCTTCACATTCCTCCGTCCAAACAAACTTAACTCCTTTCCGAGTCAACTTGGTGAGTGGATTAGATAATCGTGAAAAGCCTTTCATAAAACGTCGATAATATCTAGCCAAACCAAGAAAACTTCAGATCTCGGTTACTGTTGTTGGTCTCGACCATCTTTCGATAACCTCTGTTTTTGCTGGATCCACAGATATCCCCTCTTTTGAGATTATGTGACCCAAAAATGCAACTTTTTGAAGCCAAAATTCACACTTGGTAAATTGGGAATAAAGCTTATCCTTTCTTAGGGTCTTCAATAT
This sequence comes from Viscum album, assembly GCA_963277665.1. Classification (NCBI taxonomy): domain Eukaryota; kingdom Viridiplantae; phylum Streptophyta; class Magnoliopsida; order Santalales; family Viscaceae; genus Viscum; species Viscum album. The sequence continues at coordinate 1,074,127,306 of OY728145.1, read as the reverse complement.
AATTCTCAAGTGATCTTCATGTTCTTCCTTGATCTTTGAATATACAAGAATATCGTCTATAAAGACTTCCACAAACTGATCAAGATAGTCTCTAAAGAATCTATTCATTAGATCCATGAAGATAGCAGGGGCATTAGTAAGACCAAATGGCATCACTATAAATTCATAGTGTCCATACCTTGTACGGAAAGCCATATTGGGTATATCCTCCCTTTTGACCCTTAATTGATGATACCCTAAACGAAGATCAATCTTGGAAAAGTATTGAGCTCCGCGTAGTTGGTCAAATAGGTCATCAATGTGCAGGAGAGGATATTTGTTCTTGATAGTGATCTTGTTAAGTTCTTGATAATCAATGTAGAGTCTCATTGATCTATCTTTCTTCTTAACAAACAGAACAGGTGCTCCCCAAGGTGACGCACTAGGGTATATGAACCCCTTATCGAGATTCTCTTAGAGTTGCTTCTTCAATTCCTGCAACTCAATTGGGGCCATTCTATAAGGTGTCTTTGAAATAGGCAAAGCACCTGGTATGAGTTCTATTGAAAACTCAACATCACGATTCGGTGGAAGACCTGGTAATTCATCCGGAAATACATCATCAAACTCCCTTACAATGGGCATATTCTTAATTGTGAGTTTCTCACCAACCATTTGAGATAAATAACCTTCATTTAGTTGAATCAATACCCATAAAATGGAAGAAATTTCCACTGGAAGGTTATGTTCATCCTTGCATCGATAGACGATCATAGATTGATCTGGAATATGAAATGTGACTTCCCTTCTTTGGCAATTGATATGAGCTCCATGTAGAGAAAGCCAATCCATGCCAAGAATCACATCAAATTCCACTATAGGAAGGATCACAAGATTTGCAGGAAGCACTTTCCCACAAACTTCAATCGAAGAATAATTATAAACTTTTGATGCGACTGTTGTGCCATTAGGTGTTGTCACATCTAACTCAACATCTAATTGTTGAGGTAATACGGTGATACCCTTAGAAAATTCTTCAGAAATAAAGGAGTGGGTGGATCCAGAATCAAATAAAACATTTGATACTTTAGAGTGGATGGTAAGTTTACCTTTCACCACATCGTTATCGTACTCCACATTGCTGATAGAAATTTCATGTGACTTTCCTTTGTCTTTAGCCTTAAGAGTTTGTTGACGTCGACCATCATCATCAACCCTTGGATTTGGGCATTGATTGGCATAATGCCCCATCTCCTTGCACTTCAAACATTGAAGTGTAGTAGGTTCATTCTGTGCATCCCTTCCTTTGTTTGCATCGTTAGACATCTTCTTCCCATCATTACGGCATTCAAATTCCCGATGACCTTCCTTTCCACATTTGAAACATTTACTTGTCCCTTTAAGACAACTCCCTCCATGTTTCTTTCCACACTTTGAGCATAAGGGAAATCTCATCTTCTTTTCAGTGTGCTCTTTAGATTTTCCTTTGAATTCCATTTTCCTCTTTATCAAACCCATATGACTGATGGGTTACTCCAATCTCCATCTCAACTTTGAGAGCACATCGAACGATTTCCTCGTAGCTATTGAAGTCCCTTATGGCTAAGGCCCTTCAAAGACTTGGTTTTAAGCCACTAAAGAATCGATCGATCTTACTCTCAGGTTGGATAATAATACCAGAAGCGTACCTTGCAAGTCTTGTAAAATTTGCTTCATAAGTACCAACAGATTCATCATCCTTTTGCTTCAGTTCAAGAAACTCTTTCTCCATATTTGTTCGGAGAATACGAGGGAAGTACTTATTGAAAAATAAGTTCTTGAACTTGTCCCATTCCATGGACTCAATTTCATCCCTTTGCCTCGTATTATTAATAAGATTCCACCATTGATCAACATCACCCTCCAAACGATACACTTCTAAGATGACTTTATCATGTTCAGAACATTGAAGAACTGAAAATATCTTTTCAGTAGTACTAATCCATTGTTCAGCAACTAATGGATCAGTAGACCCGCTGAATGAAGGTGGACGCTGTCTCATGAAGGATTCAACATAATGTTGCTCCTTCCTTTGCTCGTTTGGAAGTCCTGCATGATTCATAGCTTGAGAAAGTTGTGTGAGCATGGATACAAGATTTTTCATTCCAGCTCCGATAACGTTTGGTTGTTCAGGGGGACAATCATTGCATTGCCCGTCACATTCCACATTAACACGGTTCCTTCGGGTTCCAGCCATTGAATAAAACCAAGAAGAATAGTGTGAGCAACACTAATTATAATAGGAAAACCACATAGTCAAGAATAAAATTTCACACTTAAGGTCTTATCCTAGGTTATTCATGGCCATTTCTAAAACACTAAGATTGTGTTCTATGCTTAGACTTATCTTTAGGGTTCTTACTAAGGCTTTCGCATCCTAGTTTCCAAAGGTTGACTATACCTTTCCTCTGATACCAACTATAATGGTCTGGAATTACTTCCAGTGGACTATAATTGATATCTATCAGGGCACTCCATGGGCGGCTACACCCCCTGGGCGGGACACACCACCATCCCCAGTGGCAACCATTTCCTCATGAAGCCCTTGGGCGGAGAGCCATGCTTCGTCCAACGATCACATGTGAGAGTTCCCAAGGATCGGATACATTCCTACCTCCTTTGCCTCTGATACCAACTATAATGACCCATACTTTACATACATTGTTTTTACTTCAGAATTAATGCACACTTATTACAACATATAACAAAACCAAGAAAGGACCGTATAGGTATAGAGTCTTTAGAAACTAGGAAACATAAACAACTGGTTCATAAAGCATCTACTTTGCCTCCCATTTATTTCATCATGTCTAGAGTCCCTTTTTGGAATATTCTACTTAATAACCTTCTTCCTGACCTGGGGAAATAAAACATACAAAAGGGTGAGCTCAAATACTCAGTAAGGGTAAACAAAAGAAATATCAATCACATCATATACATAAGAACATAACTTTTGGAAATCTTAACCTGCAAAAGAGATCATAATATCATAACAAGGGATAAATCATAGAAGTGAAATGTAATCCCAATAATCATAACTTAAAACATGAAACTTTGTGTCATACACACATAATCATAGAGAATCATTTCTTGTTAGTCAAGACTCATTGCCAAGACTATCTTAGTGGAAAAAGTCCATTTCTGAACCGAGTTCACTCCTCGTTTCAGTCCTGTTTCACTGAACCGGTATAACCTACCATTCCAGCCATGTCTATCTCATGAGATATAAAATCTTTACCCAATGCATTGGAGGGAGATATAGGTCCCGCCCATCTCATAATGATACCATTCTTATGTGTGCCACAAAATCAGAAAACCATACATCATAGCATAACCCATGTAATAAAAATGGGAATCTTAAATATCGTGACATTATAAAACAATTCATATAAGATAAAGGAATTCATAAAAATATAATTCCATCACAACATAATCAAATCAATGTAATAATAGGGATAAAAATATAACCCTATATTATCTTAGATGGAAAATAATTTTCATAAAACAGTTGAACTCCATTCTTGAGGAAAATATCCTTTCTGCTTCAAAAACACTTTTCCTTTATTAACATGTCGTACAATTCTAAACTAAAATAATTTGATTAAAAATAAACTTGAAAAATTGTAAAGTAAGCTTCTTGGAAATAATGTTTTAAAACTCCATTCATGCTGTATAAGTTAAGAAAAACATTCTTCGTACTTTTGTCGGAAAAGTCAAAAAGTACCTCGTATGAAAAACGATAAAAGATTCCTTTCATATCTTTTACTAAAAACTCACCGAATGGTAAAATTGGATATAAACTATTTTATATGGATATAAATATTACATATTGAGGAAACATGGATGTGGATGATAAAATACACCCTAGTAAATTTCAAAGTATAAACAATCTCGGATAAAAATGAGATTGTGATATTTTCCCTTACCTTAGGTCCGATATGCTTTGTATGTGTCTGAACCTCCTGTATAATGATTTAAATAAAGTTATTGACTTATTACAGAATCATACTTATTTTTATGATATCATATATGGTCATATTCTTAGCTTCTTAGTAGTAATATTTCATTGCTACTTGTTATTCGGGTGTTTATAACTTTTTGTTCTTATGCGTGTTTTGTTGAATAAATTCTTATTCTTCTCTTTAGGTTATAGATACCTCATTTCCAGAATGGTATTAGTGTAATATATATCATATTCATTCATTCAATTCATTTATATAATCATTATGAAATGAAGATCATGTAGAACGAGTCTCATCAAATCGTGGAGACGGTATTCTGTACGTACGCACGAGTGATGATATCGTTCCTATGATCTTGGAATTGTATTGGAGTGTATGTATACTATTTCAGAATCAATACCACTTTATAATAGTCATATATAGTCATTATCTACACCATTATACCCATCCAAGTAAGGTGGTGGTGAAAAATAGATTACAACACGGCGTGGAGATGGTATTCCGTACGTACGCACGCGCGGTGATTTCATTTTCCGTAGGATGGATAGATGGTTAAATAGAGTTGTTTCATACTTATAATAACATATCAGTATATCAGTGATACTGATGTTATTAATTCATAATTAAACAACTAAATAAGAAGAAGTTGAAGAAGAAAGAAATTGGAAAGGATCGGTAATGGATATTACCTCTTCTTTGAAGTGCTTCTTTGAGACCTCCTTTTAGAGCAATAAAATTTGTCTTTGAAGAAGACCAGGACCTCTAGGATGTCTCTAGGGAAGTGGAGAGGAGAAAATGTCCGGGGTTTTCCGAGCTTGAAGGCTCAATGTAGTGCGAGGAAGAGGGGGAGGAGGTGCCCTTTTATAAGGGAGGAGAGGGGCACCTTTGGAATAACTAAAAATATTATTTTATTATAAAGTCAAGTTCAGTTTTAAATAGCTCCAAATTGAGTTATTTCGAAGATAAGGTGGGGATGGGTATAAATACTCTCATCCAATATAATTTAGACAAGTTTAGGTCAATATATTAACCTTATCTTTTAGTTTTAACTCTTAGTTAATTAGATTGACATTTACCATGTCACTTTGTATTTTTATATTATATAGTTAATAAACTTACCATATACATACAAGAGACCCCCAAGTTGTGTTTTATTAATATATATAACTTTATCTAAGTCATTTGGCTAAACCTTAGATTTTTAGGAATAAAATAACAGTTAATAATATAATATTTGTTTTAAAAACTATTTTATGTCAATTTTGACACTATTCAATAGTTGATTTTTTTGAAACTCATAACAGAATGATTAATTCAACCAAAGTTAATTAAATCAATTATAACATGTCATATTAACCTAGAAAATTAGTTTAATTCATAAAAAGTCTCAAATTATACTTATTTAGGTATTTATAATATCAATTATTCTAATTTTTCACTATTATGGTAATTACTGCATCATCATTGTGTCATAAATAAATTAAATTATTTAAAGTCTAAAAATTACAAATAAATTATAATTATGTAGGAAATCTTTTTATCTTTATAATAAATATTTATAGTCTAATTTATCTTATGTATAACCTTATATAAAAAATTATTTAGTTATTAAATTTTGATTTTAACTATTTTAACCCTTCTTTAAATAAATTAATAATAAATGTCCTAATCTAATCCAAGTGGGCCTAAATGGTCATATTTTATTCCTAAGGTTGTTTTGGTCGAATTACACTTGTCCAATAGAATTAGGACATGTGTTAGGGTAATTATAATATCATTTTAACCCTTAATTACCCTATTTACTTTTAACCGTGGAAAAAAAAGTAAAATGTTACTATTCACCAAAAAATTATTTTCATCTCATTGAACCACATTTTACTTACTGACATCAACCGTGTCTCTCGGATTTTCGAAATTCCACTCACAGAAGTGGTAAAATTAAGTTTTATGAAAAATTCAGTTTTTTTAACGACCACTTAGTGGTTTCACTATTCATCAAAAATTGAAAGTTTTCAGAAAAATACCAAACTTTCACCCTAGGCTAATTTCGATATTCCGAAACCAAAAATGAATTCCATTTTGAAAAATAAAATTTATAAAATTTTAAAAAGTGGTTATTACTATTCATAACGGCTAGTTTTAATAATATTTTAATAGCATATCATTGTTTAGTGAAACTCGGTATTGCGTACGACGCAAGCTATCGAGGAAGGTCGAGATTTCGTGTAAAGCAAGCCAAGCAAGTGTTGTGTGTAGAAAAAGATTCCTTTGATGATTTATATGACATAAAAGTCTCGGGTGTTACATGGAAAGTGTGTTCATAAATCCTAACAATGACAATAACCGCGAAGGGGAATGGCAACAGGTTTCTAATCACGGGTCTCATAAAAATGATGACCAGATAGCTCGCGAGGTAGTTGCCTATGCTCATAGTCTTATCTGTGCACGTTTGAACCAACCTAAGCCTTCAAAATTCATTGCGTTACTTGCATCTGCTACTTTTGACTCAATATCTCAGTCTTCCTATTCCTAGTAGGACATGCATTAGTGACACAATGGAATGAAAATTCCCCCACCGATGTCTTTGCCACCCCGTAATCTTAGCGATTTCATGCTCCCAGAGATGGAGATTACCCCTAGAATCCCCCCAATTATGGAGGATTCTTCATGAAGTGATCAATGGTATGCTTTAGTTAACACCATGGTGATGGTAAACGCCTACATGGTTCCTAAAGATGAGGTGCACTGGACGGATCCTCCCAACATCCCCAACCGATTCCAATAACGATGGAGCTATGTTTTTGTGAGTTTCCAAAATGCATTAGTCAGTACTTCCTATAAAGATGTTCGTGCCACTGAGACCATATAGTAGGCCTAGTGTATATATTATCATGCATAGACTTCTTATTTCATTTCCACAGATCTGTATCCACCACTATTTTTTCTACATGATCTGGTAGAGACACCACCATCGTTCTATGATTAGAAACATTCCAATGTGGATAGACTTAAGTCATCTGGACCTTAGTCTGTAGTCCCTTTATGTGATTTGACTAGTGAGCAATGGGACATTCCCAGAACCTGCCAGAATCCTTTGGTTCAACTAGTATTCCTGTCACACCTCCTCTCATAAAGAGTCCTCCTATCAGTAAGAGTGTATGCCTGTAAAATAATTACTATGTTCTCAAGTATATTTCATGCATTTCTATGAAGCTCTCTATCCTCTAAGATCTTCTCCTATTAGAGGATATGTGTTAATTCCTTAATAAGGCTTTAAAAAACCTCTCTAGTTTGAGGCAGATGTATAAGATGTATAAGACTTCCATGCTAAGATGGTCAAGCACGCGGAATGTTAGGTTGTCATCTATTTATCTGGAGAATATGAAGGTTCACATATACAGGGGCGCATCTGACTTCTTTACATCATTGGAAATTTCAACATTGTGGATGTCTTCCACTGTCTTGTCAACACAGGATTTGGGATCATCCTTGTTCTGACCCGGACATTCCAAATGATGGGATTGTCTGAGGAATATTTGATTCCCTTTGACCTAAAAATTCAAGGTTATAACAGGACGGAGCAGGATACAGTTGGAAATTTTTTCCTGAAGACCTAGTTTGGTGGCCAAGTTTCTAGCACGGAGTTCATGGTTGTCACAAAAGACACCGCCTATAATGTGGTGATGGGTAGTCCATGGATCCACCTACATGTGGAAGTCTATTCCTCATACCACCAATGCCTTATGTACTCCCTTAATGGTTGAGTAGGTGTGATACAAGGTGGTATTTCCCCATTTCCTCTTGTGAATCTCACTACTTGGATACCAACTATTTCAAGAGAAAGTAAAAGAAGATTCAAGATAACAATGTTGAAAACACAATGACTATGACTAACCTGTGGACAGACCTCGATGATGCCTACATTTTCTCAATCCACCTATTGGAGGCCACGACCCTAGATTTGGCGCAATGTTTCATTGTCTTTAGAGTAAGGGGGAATCACACTCCAAAGTCTATGGACTACCAGATGATCACATAGTATTTCTATAAAAGTCATCCTTAGGTGATCCCAGATCCTCATACTCCCATAAGGTATCAGGATGTCCACCCCATGGAAATGGAAATACATCATACTTTATTGTTTTGCCGGGCTAGGATAAACTGACTCATGCCAACGTACCACAATTTCTTTGATATCATCAAACATTCCCCCTAGGTCAGAGGATAGAAGGGGTAGGGTCTATATCCTTTGTCTCCAAGATTTTAGCAGTGTAGAAGTCCCCGATGAGGTTTTCACTTTCACTTAGGCTAGAACTAGTGTCCCGTTAGGATCTATCAACCCATAGGAGTTTCCTACTGCTGATGATCCTCTCACCATAGATGAATAAGAGGATTTGAAGGATGGTCCTACCAAATTCTAAGAGGGTGTCTCCACCACGATCGATGAATTGGTACATGTAAGCTTCGATAACGAGACAGATCTGAAACCAACATTGATCAGCACCACTATGCCTATCGAAGAGAAACAATGATACATGGATTTCCTGAATTAGCATCATGATTTATTCACTTGGGGTTATGTTGATATTCCATGTCTAGATCCTCAAGTCACTGTCCACTATCTTGGTCTTCCATGAAATCATCATGGGTTCAAATAGCCTCTTAGAAAGATGCACTATTCTCACTGTGCCATGGTCGAGGCTGAGGTGGAAAATCTCTTCAAATCCAACATCATCAAGGAGGTATAATATCCTTGATGGATGGTTAACATTGTTCCAATCACGATAAAGAATAGATAAATCAGTGTCTACATTGTCTTCTGGGATCTCAACCATCACTATCAGAAGGATTATTTTCCCCTTCCAACGACAGAGCTATTGATTATTGCCATCATTGGATTCTAGGATCTCTCCTTCATGGATGGGCATTCTGAATATAATCAAATACAAATTACCCCCAATGAGGAAGATTCTACCACCTTTATGGAATCACATGGTACTTTCTACTACTGGGTAATGCCTTTCAGCCTAAAGAATAAAGGTGTCACCTATCATCATTCCATGAAATGCATATTCCAGATGATTCTTGGGACATTGGTGGAATTATATATGGACACTTGGTGGTCAAATATAGCTAGTGTTAAGCCCATATCGGAGATCTTGGAAAACTTTTCAGCTTCCTCTTTTCCCTCTATCTGAAGATGAACCCATTGAACTGTGCCTTTGGGGTCACCTCAGTAATGTTTCTTGACTTTGTTTTTTGACACAGAGGCATTGAGATCGTTTTGGAGAAGATCAAATCCATCGGTTAGATGTCCCCTACGAGAAATAGTCAAGAGCTCTGAGGATTTCAAGGAAACTTAAACTACATATGCCGGTTCATCAAAAATATGGCTGGAAAATGTAAGACCATTTCCCAGCTCATGAAGAAAGGTGCTGATTATCAGTGGGATGAGGAGTGTCAGACTACTTTTGAGGAAATAAAGTAATACCTACTAGGACGTACAGTTATGATCCCACTCATTCCCAGAAATCCATTAGTCCATATGTGACCTCTCTAGAATGATCTCTCAATGCCCTTCTCACCCAAAAGAACAATGAGGGAACAAATAAAAATTTATACTATCTCAGTCGCATGCCCTCAAGACGAAGACCAGATACTTCTCTGTCAAGAAGAGATGCCTCATGCTAGTATTCACAGTGAAATTTTTTTGACATTACTTAAAGCACCATGAGATACATCTAGTGTTCCGAGTAGATCTTATAAAGTACAGTATGAACTTCCCCATGTCGATATTCCATATAGCTCGATGGGTTGTCATCCTTTAACAATATTACAATAATATTGTTCCCCAGAATGATATCAAAGGATAGGCATTGGCATACTTTCTTTCTTCCCAACCATCTCCTGCAAATATGTCTTCGGATCTTGATTTTTTAGATGAGGAAATATTCTCAGTAGATCAAGTCATTCCATGTTGGAAAATGAACTTTTTTGGAACTTTCTAAAGCCCTACTGGAAAAAGACTCAATGAAGCCAAACTTAATAGACTGGGCCTCGATATCATTTCATCTTACCTACACAAGCTATTATACCCTATTTGTTCCTATTTTCAAAAGTCTGTACCAACAATGCGGCATAGTACTAGGCCCTCATCAGTGGTATTGAGCTGGCCCTCAAGATTGACATTCCTCACTTGCATGTAAAAGGGGAATCCAAACTAGTCATCAATAAGATCAATAGTGACTATGTAATTAAGAAGTCAGGTCTCATACCGCTGTTAGAGCGTACTCTCAAGATGAGGAAACATTTAACTTATTAGCCAGAATTTAGTCAGGTCCCTCGTTCGTAGAATGGTTGAGTCGACGCCTTTTCCAACCTTCCCGCATCTCTTATAGAACCTGGCCAAGATGACCTGATTATCCATGTGACAAGTTGAAGAGTCATTGCTGTCGTCACTCTGAACAATGATGATGGCTCATAGGTAAGCCACCTTATAGTAGATGACTCTACATCGTGACCTCCAGGTCCCCCTACTGTAGTGTTAAAAGGGACCCTTGACTAGAAGAATCTCTTGATAGATTATCTCTAGAATGGTAATTTCCTGACAGACCAAGTCAGATGTGAGAGGATCTGATGGCAGGTTGTGCAGTTCACCCTCTAAAGTGGTCCCATTCATGAGCAGGTCCTCTATAGATGCAGGTTTGATGGGATTATCCTCCATTGAATTTAGGGAGGTGAGATTTCTCAAGTCATGCAGGAAGTTCATACCGGTTCCTACGACACTCATTAAATAGGGTTGATACTCTCTCCTTAGATCCCTATATTGGGGTATTTTTTCCCACCATGATCTATGACTGTATCAAGTTTTTTAAGAGGTCAAATGCATGCCAAATCCATGATATTTTCATGCATCAGTTGCCAGAACCTCCCCACACTACCAAGTACTCTTGGCCCATTGCGGTCTGGGGACTCGATGTCGTGGGACCATATCCACTAGCAACAGCTCACCAGTGCAGGTTCATCATGACCGCTATGGATTTCTTTTCCAAGTGAGAAGAGGCAGATCCACTCAAGGAAGTCAGGTCCTATTCTTTCATTGAGATTGTAAGATCCAATATCATCTACTGATTTGGAGTCCCTCACACTATCCTCACTGATAACTGCACGAAATTCTGAGAAGTTGATCTGGAGAAGTTGTATATCAAGTACAACATTTGTTCTAATCATAACTCTCACTATCATGCACAAGAAAATGGAAAGATCAAGGCATTCAAAAAAACCCTCTCTAAAATTTTACAAAAGATGGTTTGTCAAAACAAGAAGTGTTGGCCAGAAAAACTCCACAACACTTTCTAGGATTATCGGACGAAAAATTGTAATTCCACTCTAGTGACCCCATATTCCCCTATGTATGGAATGTAGGTAGTCCTGCCCATCAAGAATCATTTACCCTCATTATGCACAACTGTCTATGATCTGCAGACACCAGACAAAGTAGCTGAAATTTGTCTGGATGAACTGGAAGTGCATGATGAGAATAGGCTTTGTTCCATGAAAAATCTAGAGAGGCATCAAAACTAGGCATCCAAGGATTTCAATAAGAAATTTTTCCTCTGGTCATTCTTACAATGGGACATGGTGTTGTCACTAAGAAATCCAATGACACCCGATAGGAAGCTGCCAAATATGGATCCCAAATGGGAGGGGCCTTATCTCATTCACAATGTTTACCCCAATGGTGCATAATCCAAAGTCACTACCAATGGTGAGAATATTATTCCTCTAACCGATGATAAATTTATCAAGTAGTATTTCGCATAATAGTCCCACATGATTTTAAACTGTCCCATCTTTACTACATTATGTTAAACTGCATGGTTTTTCCCGGCTAAAGGACGTAAAGATACCTAGAACTAGTCTCACATGACTTTAAACTATCCCATCTTTGCCATACGACATTAAAAATCATGGTACGTCCAAGATGAAAGAAATAAAGATACCTTGCACTAGTCCCACATGACTTTAAACTGTCCCGTCTTTTCCACATGACGTAATACTATGTGGTCCATCCAAAATGAAGGACGTAAAGCTACCCAGCACTAGTCCCACATGACTTTAAATTGTCCCGTCATTTCCACAAAATGTTAAACTGCATTGTAAGTTTAGGCTAAAGGACATAAAGCTACCCATCACTAGTCTTACATGGCTTTAAACTATCCCTTTTTTACCACATGATGTTAAACTGTGTGGTCTGTCCAAGATGATGGAAATTATTCTACCCAACACTCATTCCGCAAGATGTTAAAATTTATTACCATCCTTCAATATGTTAAACTACCTACACTCATCTTGGGGGATGTTAAACCACCACCCTCGTCCCGCATGACGACAAACTACAAAATGGTCCGAGCTCTAAAACTTTAAACTAAGATCTCATACGTACATTTCGTATGATTTTAAAGTACATGAAATTTTAAAACTATGTATGGATTGATTTACATCCTCATGGGATACGTATTAATTCCAAGACTTTTCATTTGTGGCTCAACCTCAGGTCCCTCATCCTTTCCGGCCTCCTGGACCAAGTTCTCACTTAGGTTTGTGTGGTGTGGTATAGACTCTATGTCCTCATTCACCTCGGTATATTTTTTCAATGTTGCACACATCCCCTTGATACACCCCTCATTAATCCATCATTGTTTCCACAAGACTTTAAACTACACAGGTTCCTCCATGCTTCAGACCTCTCATTATTTGGGTTTCCATTATCATTCACATCTAATGGGACCCCCTTTAATGACAAGGATTTACACCACCTTGGATCGTTTACCATTTTGGGATAATGTCCTAGAAGATCTAAAATTATAATTTGAAAAAAAGTATCTCCTTGTAAATATGGTTAGTGGTATATTTTCAATCATTTATACTATTCTAGTTCACACTACATGGATAATATGTTGTGATAATGGTTAGTAGTTATGATTAATTGTTATTTACATTCCATGGTCACCCAAATGATGGGCGTGGTGATTCACCTTTTCTCTCCTTATGTACCACGCACGAGACATTAAAATGGGCATCTACAGTCTGAGCTCTATGACCATAAACTAAGATTTACCACATCCTTTTTTCATGGTGTTAAAATGAATGTCATCTTGAGAACTACGTATGTCTTGATTCCCACCCTCATGGGATACGTAGTAACACCCAAATATTTTATTTTTTGGTCTATCACAGGTTCATCTATTCTTTCTCTTATCCACTCAGCCTGAGTTATCTCCTAGAAATATGAATGTTTTGGCATATCTAGGATTATTTCCTCATTCATTCTGGGTCATTTTCAATGCCATACACATTCCTCCTTGTGATGCCCCTACACCCCATCCTTGATGCATGACATTTAATTACACGAAATTTTCTAGAACTACTTGTGGCTTGATTTCCATCACTATGGGATACAAAAAAATTCATAGACATCTCATCTTTGGGTACAGACCCATTTCTTAGAAACCTTCTCTTCCATCGGGCCACTTGTTCTAAGCCCTCCGGGGGGGTATATGATGTGGTGCAGACTCCTTTTTCCCTCATTCATGTTGGGTTTGCAACAGACACACCACATACCTCCCTATTGAGATCTCCACATCCCCCTTTCCTCCACTAATCTTATCAGGTCGTCTGCTCTCAAATTTGGCCCCTTAACCCTCTGTGGCAATTCACCAACTTTCTTAGGTGTGCTGTGATTTGGTACCTAGAGTGTTGGTTTCTACATGAACATGTTTTCATCCATTTATGTGCTTCTTGTTTCCCTTTACTTGGGTTTTCATCATATTTCACATCCGAAAGGACACCAGAACAACATGGATTATAAGCCTTAGTGACCTCCTACCATTTTGCCCAACATCCCCAAGAATTTTGAATGACAATTTGACATAAGTCCCATGTTTTGAATATAGTCAGTGGTCAATACTCATTTTTTTGTTCCCATTTCAGGTCACACAATATGGATGTTGTCTTTTGAACATAGTCAATAGTTAACCTCCATAGTTACACCACCCCCATAAGCCTTAGATACTAGTTGCATGATTCACATCCCTTTCCACCCCATCATGTTCAAGTGGAATTTTAGCACTCTTGGTGGTATCCCCCAGTGTGTGTTTGTGCGTTAAGAGGATGAATCAACAGTGTGGTTTCATTCGAGTATCTATGACATTTTCACTTTATATGTATTCCATGTGTTGTGAAGATCTTATCCACCCTTGTTTCCCACGTCAAGTGTAGATCATGTGGTCTTAGGGACCTGGTCGAAGTTTACGCAAGATTGGAAGAATCTTACTTTTTCGGTTTGAGCTCTAAAACCATAAACTAAGACCCCCATCCTTGTCACATGACATTAAACAACACAGAATTTTCCATAACTAGGTGTGGCTTGATTCCTATACTTATGGGATACATAAGAACACTCACACATTTTTTCTTTAGGACCATCTCAATGTTCACTAATTATGTATTCTGTTTGTAATTTTGGCCCTGACTCTTATAAGATTGAATGGTATGGTGTATGTGGTGTTTTGTCCTTATTCACATTGAGTCTATAATATCTGCACCACATACCAACCTCCCCCTTAAGAGGTAGTCTCTCCTATCTCTGTCCTTGTCGTATGATGTTAAAATGTATGACATTTTCTAGAACTATGTGGGGCTTGATTACCCTCCACAAGGGATATGTAGGAAACACCAGATAGTTCATCTTCAAGACCATTTCTATATATCTCAAATCCTATCCTATTTTCGTCCCCCTTGGCCCAAACATTGTCGAAAGCATGAGGTGTGGTGAGGACCTCTTAGATCCCCACTGAGGTCAGGTTTATGATGGCCATTCCATGTAATTCCCTTCATGGATATTCCTTTCATTCTCCTATGTCCTTGTTGCACGATGATAAACTGCACAAATCCTTATAGAACTCTAAATGGATTGATTACCATCCTCATGGGATATGCAGGAACGCCCAGAAAACTCATCTCAGGCCCATCCCAAATTCCAACTTTAGTCCCCCAACCTTAGGTTTGCCCTGGGAGCACATGGTATATCATGGAATTATACTGTCCTTATTTATGTCAGGATTTTCAACAACCACACCATGTGTCTCCCTTTTCTGAGTTCTATGACCCTAAACTAAGATATTCCAATGAGAACTATGTATGGATTGATTCCAATCCTCATGGGATACATAGTAGCACCCATACGTTTAACCTTTGTGTCCGGCCCCATGTACTAAAAATCCTTTATTCATGCACTCACATTATGTTAAACTGCATACCCTAGTCCAAGCATCATTACTTTAAACTATGTGCAGGTTTTCATCAAGAATGTGTCATATTATAGAAGGACTCTTTGGTCCTCATCCATGTCAGGTTTTTCTACTTCACCACCCATCATAGATTCTATTAAACCAAGTCCCCTCTCAATGGTCCACTCTATGACCTTAAACTAGAAGTTTTCATCCCTAGTACCCTTATCTTTGGAATTGGATTTGACTCCCTCTATCTGACACGAATCATTGGAATAATCAAATGTGCTATGGAGTAGAGCCCAAAGTGTTGGATTCCACATAGAAATTCCCTCATTTCATGTCCACACTTCATAGTCCCTTTATTTGGATCTCCATCCTCTTCCATGTCTGAAGGGACTGCCTTTATAGCTTGGTCTCATTCTACATTGTCTCACCTACTGTCTTGAGCCAATGCCCTGGATGACCTCAGACAACATTTTACGACATGTCCCATGTTCCAATCATGGTCGGTGGTCGATCGTCATTTTTCTGTCCCCAATCATGGATGATGTTAAATGGATGAAATGTCTTGAACATGGTCAAAAATTATCCTCCATTTTCATGCTGACATTATTGAGATCCAGATCTCGAGTTCGATGATTCACATCATTCCACTTCCTTATGTTTAAGTTGAATTCCAACACACTCGGTTATACCCCTTTGCAAATCTATGTGCATTAAGTAGGAATGTTATTATTATTTATATCTTATTCACCTAAAGTTACATTTCCCCTAATGTGTGTATCCCTGTTCCAGGAAAATACCATCACTACTCCTTGTTTCAACCATGAGAATAACTCACGTGTGTTTAGTGGTTTTGGTAGGATGTGTCTGGGTGAATCCAAACCACAAATGCCTTTCATACAACATGATGTTGAACTGCACTCCCAGAAATACGTGTGGCATAATTCTAATCCTTATGGGATACGTAGGAATTAAAAATCATTTTTTCTCAGGCCCAGCCCAAAGCTCACTATCTTCAGTCTCTTGACCTAATATTTCCTTGGGTATTACATGGTGGGGTAGGATTTATTTGTTCCTCATTCACATTGGGTCTATAACACTCACACCACTTACTCGCCCCTTTTGGGATCTCCCCATTCACTCTACATCCTTCCATATGATGTTAAACTACCCAATTACTCCCTCAGGTCCTACCTAAGCTAGGACACATATGGTCTATGGTCTAAAGGATCCCATTGGGAACATGTGGTGTGGTGTGGACTCTTACGACCATCATTCACGTCGAGATATGTACTGAATATCACATTTCCTTTCTAGGTAACACTGTCCTCATCGTACGATGTTAAAATATGTGTCTATCATCCTCATTGGCATGATGTAAAACTATGGGCCACTCTAGGTTCTTGTTAGAGATTTCCTTTCAGGAAATGAGTATGACCCTTGATTAAACTGATGCTCTCACTTAATGTGTTTTCATCACAGTGGTGTAATTTGAAGAGTGTTGGACTCCATTCGAACAACCCATCACTCCACCCTGCACAATTTTCATACCCTTTATTTGGATCCTCATTCTCTTTCACCTGTAAAGGAATGCCCTAACAGTATGGATGCTCGGCCTATGGCTTGCCTACGATTCTGGGCCAACGTTCTGGAAGAATATGG
The DNA here is from genome assembly GCA_963277665.1 of Viscum album. Lineage (NCBI taxonomy): Eukaryota > Viridiplantae > Streptophyta > Magnoliopsida > Santalales > Viscaceae > Viscum > Viscum album. Next base: position 1,074,110,367 of record OY728145.1, on the reverse strand, counting down.
AGGACATTTAGAGTTAATCCATGTGTTACAAATATGGTCAATGATCAGTTCTCATTTATTGTCCCCATTTTAGGCTAACGCAATACAGATACTTTGTTTCAAACATGATCAACTGTTATGACTCATTGTCACACCATCCCTGCAGTGTTCCAAATTTCTAGTATCATAATTCACATTCATTATTCCCCTATTTTCAAATTTATTCCAATACTCCTAGAAATATCCCACTCATGCGATAGAGCATGTTAGTAGAGGGTGGTTTGGCGGTTTTGAGAGTCTCTTTATCTTACTATAACCCCCTTGTTCTTCTCGAAAACTCAGAGTGGTCATTCATACCATATATGACTAGAGATTTAGTGGGAACTATCATATTCAAAATGGAATAATGATGCAATAAACCCTTTTTTCTCAAATCGGGCATGATCCACACGAGCTAAGGGATTTTCCACCGGATATTTTAGGGATATGATGGAAATCCATTAAACAATGTAGATAATGAAACTCATGCACACACCCAACATAAACAAGAAAAGCATGAAAGTGCATTTATAATGTCACACAAATTACAACACCAAGGGATTGGCCCCTACAATGGAGGGATTGAAATCTTTAATAGAGCATCCCATCTCCACCACTCTCTGGATTGTAGCATCTAGGATTTGCTATCTCCTATTAGTCTCCCATTCCTCCTTAGTAGAAATAGGGTGTTGTTCATCGACATTAATCCGGGATTGATCCTTGTCCGCTCGGATAATAACCATCTTCTAGGAATCTCGCCTCATTTGTTCCTCGACCTCTTCTAGATGGGCCTTCAGCAGTGATATGAGCCCCGATTAGGCATCAAGGGAAGCATAAGGCTCATTCTCCTATTCTCTCATGAATTGGATCTCCTAATCAGCCTCCTAGAATCTCTTGATGTTGACATACTTCCCTTCCATCCCAAACCATGGACACAATCACGTTCCCTTATTTTATTTTCCATATAGTCTCGAATGATTATATCAGGACACTGGGCATCAAATTCTACAATGTATAGTTAGCGCAACTGGAAACAAAGCCTCACCATATGGTCTACCCATTTAGATTGTGGGGTCTCTCCAATGAAGTGCTTGATCATCTTCCATGACCGGAAGTAGACTGCCTTGTTGTCCTGGTCATCAGAAGGAGTCTCTTCTCAATCCTTTGGTTCAGATGGTTCATACTTTAGGAATACTGCTAGAAGCTCAGCAGTGGGGTCCCCCTCTGGTGTCATTTCAGGAGTGTCATGTTATGCATCAATAGGAGTAATAAGCTCCACATCATGGGAATTATCTTCATTGTCAGGCTCAACTTCAACAATCTCTGGTTTCACCCTACCAATGGCTCCACCTAGAGCCTTGGTCACTATTGTCTGGCCAGCCCAAACATCTGATTCCACTATAATTGGTACCCCACTAAAGAGTGGGGCCTCAGGACCCACATTCGTCCTCTCTATTATAACCCACACTATTTGAAGAACTGTTCAGAACATATATGAAAATGTCAGTGATTGGTTTAATAGATAACATCTAGGGACTCTAGGAGATAAAAGAATTTAGAAGGTCAAAGGAACGCTTCAGTTCTTGGTCCAACATCAATGGTATCCTAGGATCTTCCCCCCATATATAGTCGGGAACTATGAGGACTACAAAAGGGCCATCTTGGTTACCGCATCCATCGACTCCACAATCACCATCGACCCGGGTGCAGATCCTAAGACCGTATCCGTAGGCATGCGAGTGGGTATCTCATTCATAAGGCTCTCATACAGATAAAAAATGTCAGTTGAGAGGTAAGGGTGACACATATAAAATAATGGTGAAAAATAATGGTTAGGAGGTTACCTCGATAGCTCTAGAGAAATCTCCCAACTCTAAAGTCTTGACTTCTCCTTCTTCCAAAGGCCTTTCCGCATCACTCTAGTCTCCCTAGGAGCTATCTGAATCCTCAGGTAAAGGGAAGAACTCCATCAGCTCATTGAATGATTCTTGAGGTGGTATTTTCTAACCCATTAGTACTTCCACCCAGCTAGTCATTGGATGCGGAGCACCCTGAGAATGCACGTAGTCTTTCAGATCTGCGACATACCATTAACCTAATTCTTGGGACACTAGAATACTTGAGTCATCATGAATGATCTCTAAAAGAACCATTACATAATGGTTGATATGATACTAGATCTAGATCAGACTAGGTAATTTTCCATTGGACTCTCTATTATCCCAAGTCTTTGGAAGGATAACATATAGAGGCATGTATATGTGGCATAGCCACTTCCCGAGAGCTTGAGTGGGAATCTTATAAAACCCTATAGGGAACCTCCTCCCTTCCTGCTCATGTTCATATGGGACTACCGGTTCTACCAATGCTGGTTTCTCACAACTTATTGTAGGCTCTGACAGTTCGTGCCTCACCTATGATGTCATGCTTCCACCAGCACACGCTCCCATCATTCTCTTACATCAACATCTAGATTGAGGAGACACTCCGTCATTGACATGGACAATTTTCTACTTCAACATCTCCCATGGGTAGGCCGACTCCCTACTCTTGGATTATTCTTTCACCAGCCTGAATGCAACATCAAATGAAGGTATCTCATTTTTCTTAGTCCCTTCCTCCCAGGTGAACATGGTCCACATCTACCTCATTACGCAATGCTACTTCTCATGACGAACCCCTAGATAAACCTTTAGGGTCAGCCTCTACATGGACCTAAATTGCCTCACAAAACAGTGCGTGGTGTACAGATCTTTGATGGGCTTGTGGTCCACCCGTGCCACCAAAAATCCACCCCAGAAATCCAAATGGTATGAACTATTCTCTTTGTTATCTCAGCCATTGTTGGTGAAATCCCCCGTGGGTAGTGGAAATGGATGGGAGAAAACATCATCTGTGTTCCAGATGATGTTTAACATGCTATGCGTGCTCAGTATGTCCAAAATATTTCCACTACATTTAGGACAGAGGGACAGAAGTTTGACCATAGTGGAGGAATTGGGTTCAGGTACTCATAAAACCCCACATGTGCCCCACCCATATATACAAGAAATGGAATGGCCCACACACCCACAATGACTTCTTCCCCTCATGAATATTCTGCAACATCTTGTAAAGCTTTTCTAGTACTGGGATCCCATGGTTTACCTAATGACCAATATCTAGAATCGATACCATGATGAACGTACTTAGTAGGATGCCCATATTTGAATCTCTCCCTGGAAGCATCCAACGATAGATGACTTCCGAGATGAATGCAGCCAACTGAACAACCTATTGCTGCGCAGGGTTGATGCAACACCTCCATGTCTTCCACTGGATTTCCTCAAAGAGTCTCTATTATAAGTTCTCTTTGCAGTGTTGGGCCACCTCTAGGAAAGTGGGAGGCCTCACCGGGAACCTTCTATCCAACAGGCGATCCAGAAACTTCCTGAACCATAGCTTGAAATTCATTTCCCTTATTGATTGATTATCCTCACTCGGCACTAGGTCTATCATCACATTTTTCAGCCTAGGAATCTATTCCACGTCTCCCCACACATTCTCTGCTGGGAGTAATTCTTAATACATATCCCCTAAAATTGGAATCCTAGAGATCTTATGGATGTCCCAGTGGCTGATCCCGACTTCCCCATGATGAAGATGGAAGGTGTTGGTCTTAGGTGAAAACCTTCTCAACAACACTAGCATCACACTCTTTGCCTATAGGTTATGGAATTGAGAAGTCCATGCCACCTCATACTATCCCACTCACCTCATCTCTGCCACAAACTCATCACAGGTTGTGCATAACCAGTATCCCCAGGCCCAGTCATCTGTGATGTTTCTGCCATGGTGCAGGTCCCACTCATTGGTACATCCATTTGCCGAATTTTTCATAGCTGCCTATAGGAGAGTGTAATATTTCATAGGGGTCGCCTCAGCCTAAAGCTACATCCTATCAACATCATGGGTGTGGTTATATAGGATGGTGGTGATGATGTATGTACGATCAGGCCACATATGGCCATTAGTGGCCCTGAACCACTGATAATAGCACATTATGTTCCTAAAATAGTATGCCAGTTCATCCTTAATAGTTTATGGTAGAAATACATCTTCCCTCATAATGAAGCCATGCAATGGCAGTCTCTTTCACATGGGATGGTTCTTCTGGACCTTCATCATAAGTTCCCTCAGGGATTCAAGATCTGAGTGGATGCACTCGTATTAACCAATCCCCAATTTATCCACTATTTCCAACCTTTGGGTTGATTCTACAAGGACCACCAAGACAATATCCTGGTTATCCATTTCTTCTAATCAAGACTTGGAGATTTTTCCTTTGCTGATTCGTAATGCTCAATTGCAGAGTACATTTTCAGAGCCCTCTCGCATCGCACGGCTAGCAAAACATTTGGTTGCAGAGTCAAAGACCCAATTCATTATGCAATGTATCCTAGGATCATGGTGAAGTGGATCACTAGAAATAATTGCACAACACCAGTCCACAGAGTCTGGATTCACAAAGCAAGATCACAGTGTGCATGGATCTTCGTGAATCGAGAGAGAACGTACAAAATTTTTGAAGCAAATGAGGAAAAATTAGCGATTATCACCCTCTATTTATAGGTGATTACTATCAATATTTGCGGTACGTCACTCACTTTGTGGCATAGTCGAATAGTGCTCTGTGCCCCTAATTCACATTTTTTACTTTGCGATCTAATGTGATTTTGGTGAAGTATATTCAGAATCCAACCCTCATTTCTCCTCTGCTCCCATTCTGAGGGAGACATTTGTTGGTTTCTAAATATTTAAATTAGGAAAAAAAACCCCAAGAAAATTTCATGGAAGCATTCCTTGTACGGTTTTGTCATAGAGAATCCTTGATAAGCCTCTCCATCTATGCGATCAGTGAGAATCAATGAGAAAATCCTCCTCTATGGTCTCCATAGAACAGCTGATGGAACACTCCAAAATAATGATGCATTTGAGAGGGAGATATGCGACCACCACAAGGCAGCTGACATAGATCTCCATGACTACAGCATAATAGAGAGAGCCCTCTGCGAGCATTATGCAATGACTTATGGAGATCTCCATGAGTCTGAGGAAATTGATGGATCTTCCTCTTATTTCAATGTCCAATTCCTTCACGAACCAATGTTTGATCTTTAAACTTTCTCTTTCCTATAAAAATCGGGTTTCCCAAAAACACGAAGGACTGATACCATGAACTTTAGCTTTCTCATCTCTCAAATCGTGAACCACCCTCTTATCTGTGAAACATTGAGAAAATAAAATCTTCAAGGTATTTAAGCATTGTGAAATACCTTTACCTTTGCTTATATTCAACCCCTCTTTTAGCAGGGATGCCCTTCGTGAATCCCACATGCCACTGCAATGGAAGGAGATCCTTATGGGTACTCAGGTCTTCACAAATCACTCATTCTTTCCAAAGTATCTTCCATGCAAATGTGAACCCCATGCTAAGGCATGATCATTGTGCTTCATGATTTTCATCGCTTCCCAATGATGCACTTTTCAAGGCACCCATGCTCTGCAATGTCTTACTTCTCCAAACAATTAAACTTTACAAATCACTCTTTATATGCTTGTATACTCTATCCCTAGGGTAAACAACTCCACTTTATGAAGCATACCCCCTTCGCATAGTCTCTCCACTTTGTGGAGCATCCGAGGTTGATAAGGTCCCTTTTGGGAGTTAGATCTTAATAATAGGAAATGAGATCCTCCTTGCATAGAATTACACTAATCCATAAAGGAAATAAACCATCCTATTGTAAGCCCTTATCCTTTCTTACAGGAGGCAACACGCTTTCTCCACTTCTCTTCTTTTGTGCGCAAATACCAGAGGTGAGATGGACATAGGGGACTCTCGATACACCATCCCTCTCCCTTTGGGATTTATCTCAATGGGGATTCCATCCTAGATTAAGTCCTAATATCCTTCTCCTTGGGCTACCAACCATGCTTAAGCCCCGCTGTATTGCTCACAGATGCACCATTCATGACGTAATCATCGGGTTTTTGTTCTCTTATTTCTGACACTTAGCATGACTCACATGGTCTTAGAGTAAAAATCGACTGTGGAATTCTCTCTAGGACACCTTACTGTGTGCGCCTTATCCCTCACCACTGAACTATGAGGACATTGATCCTATACCCTTTCTGAGAAAGGTACAAAGGAAGCCTCCATGATGTTCAATCCCATCACCCACTAGTCCTGAGAATTCCAACGTCAGTTCACCCTCATCCCGTATGATGTTAAAATATATTCCCCTTTCATTATGAATGAATTAAATTGAACTCTTTCAAACTATACTGGTTTTGATCCTTGTGTCCTAGACAAAGTACGTAGGAAGATTCTCTAAGGTTCAACCCCAAAAACTGGTAAACTTTGGTTCCCCCTTTGCTAGGGCCTACATATTTGGTCCATCATTTGGTGACGTCAGACCAACTGTCAGGCCTCTAACCATGCATATTCCCCATCATGTCTTTGAGGTGTGATCTACTGTTCACATCCTAGTATGATGATTCCCTCCCTCAAACTACATGGGTTTTGTTCCCTATCCTCTATAGAGGGTACATACCAGGCCTCCTGGAGGTTCAATCCCAGCCAATGGTGAACCATGGTGTCCCCATTTATAGGGACCCAAGCTCCTTGGATCCATATTCATTGGACATTTTGATCCACCCAGCCAATCATGTAACATTTTAAGATTTAATAAAGAAACACCATGTTAAATAGCTTACATGGTACACTACATTGAACTTAAACAAAGAAAAAAAATATTATTATTTAAAATTTACCATTATAACCTATCCTTTGGAATGGAGGGAATGAATAATATCAAATTAATTATGAAAATATGATTTAAAAATTTTTAAATAATGAATTATTGGTTACCAAATTTATTATAAATGTAATTAAAAACAAATTGAATATAAAGGATGTGTTTTTATGAAAACCTAATTAAAAAAAGAATAATTGTGTTTATAAAATCATATTGCTCTCTATGGATTTTTATTTAATGAAAAATATATGTTATATATTAAATTTAATGTTTTAATTACATTTTATATGTTTCATATATATGATATAATAATAAATTCAATTTTTCGAATAAAATATGTAATTTAAAAAAAATGCAGTTTTACCACCTTTTAATGGTAAACCCTTTTTAAATTTAGTTTTGGACACATTTATATGTTCTACATTAAAAAATAAACATATTAACTATAATAGAGAAATACAAATTTACTTTGGATGAATTTTTGATATTTTTATGATAACTATTATGTTTTGATGAATAGTAAAAATACGTAAAATTTTAATAGAAAACAAATTTTTCCATCTGGATAATTTATATGGTTAAATTATATTATTTAATGGTTTTAAAGTATAAATTAAATATATTTTTATAATTTAATCAAATTTTGTTCGTTATAAGAAATTTTACATTGAAATTGGACATAAACACATGTCAATCTATTAGTATTTTTTACTTATTAAAAACACGCTTTTGGGTTTTGACAATAGTAATTAATATCAAATTAATTACTACAACTTCTGTGTTTTCAATTCGTAAAAATGGATTCCATATTTGTAATCATAAGGCCTAAATATTTTAAATAGGTAGATCCTATTTTTGGACATTATGAATAGTAACTTCAGTAATTATTATTTTTTACCATGGTTGAAGGGTAGATCTGGGGAATAATGGTAAAAAGAGAATATTTTAATATTATAAAACTACCCTAAAACGTATCCTAATCCTATTTTATGAGTTATGTACGACCATGAGAATCCATAGACCTAAAGTTTTTCATTTTGGAGCCACTCGGAAGTGATAATGACATGTTATAATAATTAATTTAAAGTAAAGAGAAAAATAGCATAAACATGTATCTTCTTACTAAAACTATTTTTATATGGTGTTATATAAGTGATATATTAGACTATAAATAGTAATTATAAAGCTAAAAATATTTTCTACATCATTATATTTTATTTATAATTTTTATACATTAAATAAATATTTATAATTATGACACCATGATGATGCAGTGGTTTCTTTATTAATAAAGGATTCATATAAATGATATTATAAATATTAATATTAATATTATTTGACATAATTAATGTCATAAAATAATTATGTAGGTGAATTTTAAATTTTAATATTCAATAAATTTTTTTGTTTTGAAGGAATCATGTTATTATGAATTTGTAAAAAAGTGATGTACGAATAGTCTCAAAAATTGATATAATTCATAACTTAAAATATGAAATAGTTCATTAAATGATATTAAATTCCTAAAACACTAATATTGTTCCATATGTTTAATATAAGTCCAAATATGTCATAAATTACTTATTTTTTGGTCTTTTGACATGATATGGTACATATATTAACCCACAATGTGTGAATAACGTGATATCACTATAAGATTACAAAGGCTAAAATAAGGGTTAAACAAAAAAGATAAGGATAAAAAAATATTCCAAAATTGTCTAAAAATTTTTGTATGATGGGTATTCTAAAAAAAATCATCCTAGATTATAATTAAATGTGTTGTGGATATTTTTTAATCAAAATTTAATTAATAATAAATTAATATTTCAAGACTTTTTTAAAGTGCCCCTCCTCCCTCTTATAAAATTTCAACACCTCTACCCACTTTCTCAAACCTCTAAAGCCCCTTGGATCTTCAAAATTATGCTCAAATAATCTCCCAACATACCTCCCTTATTCCTATAAGACTTAACGTGGGCATAAGGAAATTCAAGAAAGCCTTTTGGCTCAAATCTAAAAAAGTTACCCTATTTAGAGGTAACGTCTTCTCTCTAGTTCTTTTCTTTTATATTCCTTACACACTCACAATGATATTATTATTATATAATTACATAACAACAATGGTATCCTAAATATACTATTATTAGTTTATGAGAATGATTCTAAATACACTTACACACACCTCCATCAAATGGATACAAACATACTGTTTCTGTGTACGACGAACTACTACCTCACGAAACGATGGTTGTTCAATTTTCCTCTACCACCTCTCATGGTGGCCATTATGTTGGAACTTTATTTATGTAATATATATATATATATATTATATATTGTCTTTATTATTCTGTAATTTTTATTTACAACATACATTTATTCTTTCCAAAATGTGTAAATATGATAATTTCATTTGAGGAAGTTCGGACTACCGCCCCATCAAAGCGATATGCTCGTACATGACATACATGGAACATATATAGGATAGAATTAAAAAACATATGTAACATATATAAAATATATATTATAATGGAATTATAACATTCCTATGTATCATTTAGTTTTTATTCCTTTAATATGAAAAAGAAATGAAAGTAGCTTTCATGCGTACGTACAACCTATTATCTCCATGAAGGGTGCATTTCATTACTTATATCCGAATGTTATGGACTATTATAAATAAATATATACTAGATATATATGATATTTAAATCATTAATATAATTATGGATATGATGGAATTATGACTGTGTGGACAATTTTAATCAAACAAGTTCATTTTTTACTCAAGTACCAAACATCAACAAAACGTCTAATATGAACTCAAATAATTGCCTAATTTTTATAACATGGTAATAAGAGATATAAAATGAATAATAAAATTTAAAAAGGTTATGAATAAAGTATAAATTAACCCTATGTTAATTATTCAGGAACATGATGATTATACATGTTCAATCAGACTCAAGGTAAGGGAACTTCTTAACCTAATTTTCATTCTTTGGGTTAATATTCTACTTCTTGTTTATATCATGCTATGATTATGTGAGAAATAACTTTTGATATCCTATCTTCTATTAATAATTTTATTATGTGTATTTATAGTTAATACACATAATCGATCTATTTTATTAACAAAATGATCTTTGTACAAAAATTTCTAAACTCAATTTCAACTCATTGGGTTTTACGCATACTTCGTTGATTATATTATGCCAGGATTATGTGTGGAACCACTGTTTATTTATTTATGTATTAATTTAAACTTATTTTTTTGTGTATATACTGTTTCTAAACATAACCACCCCATTGATAAATTTTTACGTCATTGATACAAACCTTTTTAGAGAAATATTAACGCAATCTCATTTCATTTAGTTAGATATCCATGTCATTGTTTTTTTCATGAATATGTGTGAATGAAATATGATTGTTTTACACTAAATATAAAAATTTATTGGGTTTATTTATACTTGTCACACATAATTATTTCATTGATTTATCTTTAATCTAAGGATACGATCTTTGTAAGGGATTTCATCTCAATTTACATTCCATTGAGACTTATTTTTTGTTATGAAACAATTCACTTTTATATAGTGTATATATTGCCATTTGACATATTATATCATGAATTTCTTTATTCTCATGATATTATATTTTTTCTTAATGTTATTATTTAATTTTTTTATTCAATTATTTTCACTTTTGGTAAGGGACTTTATAACTAGAACATTTTTTAAAATGTTTTAAATATTATTCTTGTAAATCATTATCATTAATGTACATGTTTTCCAAATGTTTTTAAATTATTTATTTATATGGACATTAATATATTAAAATTTTAATTCATTTAAAATTTTTAAAGTTGTATGGGACACTATAATTCAAAAATGTTCTTTTTAAATTTTTTAAATGTGTTTTTTTAAATCGATTGATTATATCATTATCGTGGAATGATGTCTTATGATTGAAACGTGGAAATGTTATTTTTTACTTTATGATTGTTCATGTGTTATTATTATGTTATGGTTCATGGGAATTGATTATGTATATGGGCCGTTCTATGATAAACCGAGTGTGGGTGAGCATATGATAGATCTCTAATGCATTTTGTAACATGACAGAGGTAAATAACAAAGTTTCTCCTAAGATATTTAGGGAATATACTGTGATGGTTATTCCGAATTTAATCATGAAGGTTACTCCTTATGTATCTATGAAAGATATGATGTACGTATGTTATAGATTCCACATGTTACCATTATGATTTATTATTTCTATGAGTTAATCATAAATCTAAATATTTCATGAGGTATATTAAAGTGCTTATGTTTTATGAGTGAAAAGTACGATTTCTTGGTTTTGTATATATTAATGGACTAACAGTTTTATTCCATATTTTACATTCCTTACCAAGATTATTATGGTCATTCCAAGCTTTTGAAATTTTTTTCACAAGGTATATGGAAGGGTAAGGGAAACGAATAATTAAATAAGATTTTTATCTGGAATATAATTCCTATTTTATTTAAGGATATTTATTTTGTGGGAAAACTTAATAGTGAGTAGAATAGTCAACTATGTATATTTTTATTTGTTTTGTAATAGTTATGGAGTAATTCCATAAAACTATAAAACAAAATATATCCTCAATGTGAAATAAAGTAAATTATTGATCAAAACTCAAGATTATGTAAGTCTTAACACTGGGACCTTATAGTTAGTATTAGAGGAAAGGTTTAGACAAATTTAGGATTAGAAGTGTTGAATAAACACATGGTAAGTCTCTATTTCTATTCATTCAGTTAAATACTTGTTTTATAAATTTTTTCGTATCATATAATGCTTGTTACAAATATATAGAGGAGGATATCAAATAACATTCCTATTTGTTCATGACGACATGCTTACAATAATTATTGAAAAGTCATGTTCAGAAGATTTTGAAACATTTTCTAGCTTACAAATCACTTGCAAGAAGTTATTTGAGATATCAAACACCTTCACTATACCTAGATACCATTGTGGATCATGGGTTGTATTTAATCAAATCACATTTTCTTAATATTCAAATATTTTTAAGAAAGTTAAATATTATCAAGCAATTTTCAAATATTTTACCTAATCACAAGATTTTGAATCATATTATGATTTTGAAAAAGGTTTTGAAGATGGATACCCTTTTTAAACCTATTTATATTTTCTTTTAAAATATATTCATTCAACACATACTTATGGTATTTTAAATGAACCATTGATTGAATGTTTCTACTCAAAATAGGTTTGAATTTTTTATAAAAATCATGATTTATCATAAGCTTTGAATTTATATGTCTTACATGATTATCTTATGAAATTTTTTTTCTATGAAAACCCATATGACCCATGTTTTACAAGGTGTATTTAGATAATGTAAGAAAATGATTTTGAAGGATATTTAAATCATTTATGCAATGCATAGACCATCTATTTATGTAAAAAAGATGACAATGAATCTAAGTGGAAACCATGATCAAGGTACAATGTTCTTTATTTTGGAATAGTTTTATTTTATTATATGTATGTGAAATAAAAAATATCAATACATATATATGAATTCATGAATTAATATTTTGTGGTCATTATGAGTTGGGATGAAAATGATAGGTATGAGACAACCATTTATGTTAAAACATGTTAGGGTTATTTTTGAAATTTATAAAAGGGACAACCCAAAAGATAGGTGACAAACCATCGCGTCTAGCAAGGCTATGAGAATCGAAGTATGACTTATTTGTTAAATGAACTTATGGATCAATAATAAGTTTATTTTTAGAACTAATTCTTTTTCAAATGGATATACATAGTATAATAAAATTATTTGGTGATTAAGTGGTAAATGTTATTTTAAAAGACTCTCACTCATTTGGAAACACTATATTCCTAAAGAAAATTGAATACTATGGGTTCTTATTTGAGGAGTAATGGTTTAATTTTATTTTGTAAGAATCTATGTCTTTATTGTGGACATATAGTAATTTAGGATATTTATGGAAATGATTAACATATCCTAGAGAATATTCAATTAGGTTAATTACTTTTAAATATTAGACTCTAAGAGTAGTCGATGTTATTTGGAGATAAAAATTAAGATTTATCATTGAAGACTTTGTGATCAAGTCCTTATGAATTTTGGGTTTCTATTTTAGTTTGGCTTATTTTGAATAATTTAAAGGACAATTGTTTATTTAATGGTCTTTGTTGAACTATGGGTATTGTTTTGTTGGATTTTAAAGATTAGGAGTAGTATTTTTTTATAAACGATTATTATTTTTAGGGGATTATTTTATATTTTTATAATTATTTTGTTTTTTGGTTAATGTCTTAATATAGGGTAAATATATAGGTCATCTTTTGTGGATTATGAGGTTATCTAGATGTTGATTCTAGCACTTCAGGTGTGACCAAATCATCATGAATACACATTGTTTGGAGAAAATATACGTTTTGGTAGATATTTATTAAAAGATGAAACTCTAATCAACATGTAAGTATGTTTCTTTATGTTCTTATTCTGAGTAGTAAAATAATTATGAACTTTATGAAAATGATATTAAAAAAATATTTTCCAATTACTTTTCCTACTGGGAAATCAATGACCATTTAAACCATCACAACTTTGTAGTTTTATGTTGTTAACTTTCTCCTGATCACATGTTATATCTCTCTCCATGAGAACTTGACACTTAGTTTTCCTTCCATATCCATGTTTTTCAACATGGAACCCTAGTATGTGTTATCTTAGTAGACCTTTGTACTTCTCTTTCTTTATTTTAAAGTGGTAGTTTTATCCCCTTTTTATGATGGGTTTTTCAATGAAACTACCGAGACAAATTTTAAAATTGGAAGGATTCAATTTCTAAAATGATGAAATGATGTAACAACCCTATAATTAATAATGAAACACTATGTTCAATTGCATACATGATACGCTACATCGAGTTTAAACAAACAACTAAAAATTATTTTTTAAATTCTACCATTATAACCTAGCCTTTGGAATAGAGGGAATGAATAGTATCAATTAAATTATGAAAAATGGTTTACACATGATAAAATAATGATTCATTGGTTAACAAATTTATTACAAATGTACATAAATACCAATTGAATATATAAGACATGTTTTTAAGAAAATCTATTTAGAAAGAGAATAATTGTGTTTCTAAAATCATATTACCCTTTATGGATTTTTATTTAATGAAAAATATAAGTTATATATTCAATTTATTATTTCAAATTCATCTAATATGTTTTCTAGATATGATATAAGGACAAATTCAAATTTTTAGAAAAAAAAGTATTTTTCTAAAAATGAAGTTTTATTATATTTTGATAGGGAACCCTTATTAAATTTATTTTTTAACACCTTTATATGTTAAAAATTGAAAAAATAATCTTCTCATTTAGAATCATGAAATCAAAATTTAATTTGGAATAATTATTTATATTTTTACGATAACTATCTTGTTTTGATGAATAGGAGAGATATGCTAAATTTTAATTGTAAAAAACATTTTCCATTGAGATAATTTGTATGGTTAAACCATATTATTTAATGGTTTTAAAGTATAAATGAAATATATTTTTATCATTTAATCCAATATTGGTCATTATAAAAATTTTCACATTGAAATTGGAAATAAACACATGTTAATCTTTTGGTAGTTTATACTTCTTAAAAACATGCTTTCTAGTTTTGACAATGAGAATAACTTTTAAATTAATTACTACAATTTATATGTTTTAAATTTTTAAAAATTGATTGCATATTTGGAATAATAAGGTCCAAATTTTTAAAAAATGTACCTTTAATTTTTTTACATTATGAATAGTAACTTTAGTAATTATTTTTATTTACCATGGTTAAGGGGTAAATCTCGTCAATAAGGGTAAAAAATAATATTTTAATAATATAAAAGTAATCTAAAACGTGTTCTAATCCTATTGGATGTGTTATGTATGACCATTATCATCTTTAAGAATAACTTTTGGTATTTTGGAGCTACATGGGAGTGATAATGACATGTTATAATAATTAATTTAAATTAAAGGGAAAAATAACATAAACATGTATATTCTTACTAATTTTTTTTATATGTAGTTAAATAAGTGATATATTCGACTATAAATATTAATTAGAAATATAAAACTATTTTTTACATCATTTTATTTTATTTATTTATTTTAGACATTAAATAAATAAATTTAATTATGACACAATAATGATGTAGTGATTGCTTCATTAATAAAGGATTGAAATATATGATATTATAAATAATAAAGTAAATATATTCTAAATAATTAATTTCATAAAAAAATTCTTTAGGTTAATATGAAATTTTAGGATTGATTAAAAAAAATTCGAATAAATCAAGTTGTTATGAATTTTCAAAAAAGTGATGTATGAATAGTGTCCAAAATTGACATAATTCATAACTTAAAATATTTAAGAGTTAATTAAATGCTATTAAATTAATAAAAGAATATGAATATTCCAAATGCTTATGAAAAGTCCAAATATATCATAAATTACTTTTTTGTGGGATGTTTGATATGATAGGGTAATTACATTAACCCACGATGTGTAAATAACATGATATCACTATAGGATTAAAAAAAAGTAAAATAAGGGTTAAAGAAAAAAGATGTGGATAAAAATATTAAAAAACTATCTAAAAATTATTGTATTATGGTATTAAAGCCAAAATCATCTTATATTCGAATTAATTATGTTTTGGAACATTTTTAATCAAAATTTAAGTTTTAATAAATTAATATTTCAAGACTTTCTTAAAGTGCCCCTCCTCCCTCTTATAAAAGGCCACAATCTCTACCCACTTACTCACACCTCTCAAGCCCCATGGATCATACAAATTCAGTTCAAATAATATCCCAACATCCCTACCTTACTCCTAGAATCCTTAACATGTGTAGAATGCAATTCAAGAAATTATTTTGGCTCAAATCAAAAGAAGTTACTTGATTTAAAGGTAACATCTTCTCTCAAGATCATTTCTTTTATTTTCATTCCTCACTCCCTATGATATTAATATTATATGATTACATAAAAACCAATGTATCCTTATTATATACTAGGATGTTTTATGAGAAGGATTAGAACTATACTTACACACACCTCCATCTAATGGATTCGAACATACTATTTCTGTGTATGATGAACAACTACCTCACGAAACGATGATTTTTCAATATTCACCTACCACCACTAATGGTGGCAATTATGATGGAAATACATTTATATAATATATATATATATATATATTATATTTTATTCTATAATTTTTATTTACAACATACTTTTATGATTTCGATAATGTGTTAATACGATAATTTCATTTGAGGAAGTGCAGACTACCGCCCCTCAAAGTGATATGACTCGTTCATTCCATACATGAAATGTATAAAGGATATAATTAATTAACGTATTTAACATATATAAAATATTTTATGTTATGAAATTTTAACATACCTACGTATCATTTAGTTTCAATTTCATTAATATGGAAAAGAAATGAAAGTGGCGTTCATGCATATGTACGACCTACCGTCTCCATGAATAGAAAATTTATTTTCTTATATCTAAATGTTATGGAAAATTATAAATACATATATAATAGATATATATATATATATATATGATATTTAAATCATGAATAACATTTTGGATATGAAGTGCTTATTACCTCATGGACAATTTTAATAAAAACAATTTCACTTTTGACTCAAGTACCAAAAATTGACAAAATGTCTAATATGAACTAAAATAATTAACTAATTGTTATAACATGGTAATAAGTGATATAAAATGAATAATAAAATAAAAAAATGCTCTTAAAAATGTATAAATCAACATAATATTATAATTCCAGAACATAATGATTGTACGTGATGGGTCAGACTCAATGTAAGGGAACTTCTTAATTCAATTTCCATTCTTTGGGTTAATCTTATACGTCTTGATTATGTCATGATATGATTATGTGAGAAATAAAATTTGATATCCTATCTGGTAACAATAATTTATTTATTTTTATTTATATTTAATACATATAATTGATCCATTTATTTAACAAAATAATCTTTGTACGGGAATTTCTAAACTCAATTTCTACTAATTGGGTTTTACGCATACTTCGTTGATTATATTATGCCAATATTATGTGTGGAAGTGCTGTTTATTTATTTATGTTTTAATTTACACTTCCCTTTGTTTATATATATTGTTTCTACACATAATCACCCCATTGATAAATTCTTACGTTATTTATACGAACTTTGTAAGGTAAATTGTAACTCAATCTCATTTCATTGAGTTAAATATCCATGTCATTAGTTTTGTTTTTCCACGAATATGTTTGGATGACCTCTGATTGTTTTATAGTAAATCCAAACTTATATTTGGTGTATTTATACATTTCACAAATAATTATGTCATTTATTTATCATTAATCTAAGGATATGATCTTTTTAAGGGATTTAATCTCAATTTACATTCCATTGAGACTTATTTGTTGTTATACAAAAATTCACTTTTATATGATGTATTTATATCCCTTTGACATATTATATGATGAATATATTTATTCTCATGATATTTTACGTTTTTATTGTTTTTCTTTAATAATTTTTATTCATGTATTTTCTCATGTGGTAAATGACTCTTTAACTAAAACATTATTATAATTTTTTTTAAGATTATTATTCTAAATATTTCTCATTAATGTCCATGTTTTCAAAATGGTTTTAAGGATTTATTTATATGGACATTAATATTTTGAAATGTCAATTCCATTAAAAATTTCAAATTTGTATAGGACACTTTGATTCCAAAGTGTTCTTTTTAAATGTATTAAAGGAATGTCTTTATAAAATGGATTGATTATATCAATATATTGAAATGAAGTCTTATGGTTGCAATGTGGAAATTCTATTTTTTGTATGATTATTCATGTGTTATAATTATTTTAGGGTTATTGGGCATTGATTATTTATATGGGTGGTTTCATGATAAACTGAGGGTGGGTGAGCCCGTGATAGCTCTATAATGCATTGGATAACATGAAAAAGGTAAATGATACAGTTCCTCCTAAGATATTTAGGGAATATATTTTTATGGGTATTCTAAATGTAACCATGAAGCTTAATCCCTATGTAGCTGTGAAAGCTACAATGTATGTATGTTATGGATGCCCCAAGTCACCTTTATGATTTATGATTTCTATGAGTTATTCATACATCATATAATTTCATTTGGTATATTAAAGATCTTATGTTTTAGGAGTGAAAAAGTTGATTTCATTAATTTGTATGTATTGATGGACTAACAGTTTTATTACATATTTTATATTCCTTACTGAGTTATTTATGCTCATCCCACGTTTTTGAACGTTTGTCGAAGGGTATAATGAAGGGTAAGAGAAACTAAGAATTAAGGAAGTTTTTTATTAAGAAAATAATTATTGTTTTATTTGTGGGGATTTATTTTATGGAAAAACATTATTGTGAGTGGAATATTCAACTTTGTAAATTTTGAGTTGTTATGTAATAGTTATGGCCTAATTCTATAAAATGATAAACCTGCAAAGATAAATGATGTGAGAAAAAGTATATTCTTGATCGAAACTCAATATTATGTAAGGGTTAAGTCTAGTTCCTTATAGATCCACTCCCATCAGTCTTCCAATCAGTCTTATCCATCTCCGATAGACGTTAAACTGACCGCATAACCCATGTTAAACATGAGAAGTTGTGGAAAACCTTAGGGACTTGCCTATGGTATATTATTCCCCACACATGACGTGGGATGTCTTGGGATTCCTTACCCTTGAGAAGACCTATCATAGGGATAAAATATCCAAGCGTATCAGTGTTCCAGCGTCCATACATGCCAACGATGCCCAATGTGATTTATCTCCTGATGGAAGGTTGCTACCCTGACTAGACCCCTTGAAATGTTTGGAAAAAAGTAGTGTAATAAACCGACATCCAAAAATATGTGTCACCAATAATGAGATTCACAAACAATGACACAAATCTATGAGGGAGGGCTGGACTAGGTGATGAGTTCCGAGGAGTAATCCACAGAAGAAGGAACTGACATCCCATCATCTCATTTCGATGAAGAACCAAACATCTCTAAATATGTAATAGCTGCTCCCACCTTTGGAAAGTGGGAATGTAGGGAAACAATCATCGCGTCCTCAACTTACTATGTGCTCCATGGATAAAGTTTCGTAAATAGTGACATGTATGATATAATTATGAATATGAAGAGAAATAATATGATCCACATTTATTTCTTCTTATTCTTGGGAAATAAAAATGGTATACAATTATTGTGAAAAATACTATATCTACAAAGTAACATTTTTTTATTTTCATCTTTATTTATATTATTTATCTAAACCACATAAAATATGATTCAAAATAAAAAAATCCTAAATAGTAGTATCATATTTATCTTAATTTTTTTAATTTCTAAATAATTATTTTTTTAACCATAACTGAATGTTCCCATCACAAGTCATGAAAATGTAGTGTTCTCATATAATCCGACATAATAGGTAGCTAGTGGTAGTTGGGATCGATCCCATAAGGAAATTTGACAAGAAATAGTTGACCTGAGTCAGAGAGTCTATGTTTGTAATCCAGAATAAATAATGACTAGATTAGGATTAAAATGTGAAAAGGTTTCTGAAAATTCAATGAAACCAAATGAAGGGAAATAACATCATGGAAAATGACATGTTAAGGTTACAATTTAATTACAGTTAATGGAAAAATTTATTATATTGTATTAATGTTATTTATATTGATTTTTTACCATAATAAATCATTCAAAATATTGTTTTTTGGTCCCATAAAAATAAACTATGTATTAAAAAGGTTAACCCCTTAATATGGTGTTTAATTATGTTGAACACGTTTTATTTTCATTACACCTAAAATAGTGTCAATCGGAATGACCAATGGTCATGGGTTCCAGAATTTTAACTCCTTTAGTTTTTTTGATCTTTTTTATTTGGTCTGATATAAAACCAATTGTAAATATAACATTAATTCATTAATGAAATTACAAAATGAAGATCATAATAAAATAAACACACCAGAATTTCTATTATGACACACCAATAGTATCTATTGTTAACCAAACATTAAAGAATATGCATATTATGACCATGGTCACAATGTGTGAGTTGAGAAGAAACTCAAACCCTACCATGGATACAATAGGAGAGTGTGGAAAAGGGAGGAATTACACTAAAAAAATTTAAAAAATAGAATTATAAAATATGGATTAGGGAGAGAATGAATGTCATAATAGTGGAACCTCCCCATTGTATTTCAATCCTTTATTCGAATGCCGACCACTCTATTTATAGAAAAATATATCACATGGAATATAATAAAAATTACATTCTATATACATTATTCAACAGTCTAAATCCTTATTTTCTCTTTAGGTAAGTGTCCTACCATGTCTACCATTAAAATAGATGTGTCAGTGGTTAGTTCGTTGATGTACATAGCATGCAGAATCATTTTTTGTAACCAAATGATTTTGGAATGAAGCATATGGTAGCAGAATGAGGAGTACATAATGTTTTTGTCTTTCTTAGATACATGGGAATGTACTCAAGAAAGATGATTTGTTCATGGGAAAGGGTACACATCGTGTGTTTATAATGTACAAGCCATGTCAATGATGATTTTTTTAGAATCCCAAATTTTTTGCTTTGTTTGGATTCTATTGAATAATCACCACAAACCCTAAAATAAATTATTTGTTCTATAAAAAAATTTATAAGGTGGAAATTTTTTTTTTAAATATTTTTTTATAAAATGACATAAACTAATTTGGAACATAATATACCCCTACACATAGTCATTTTCACGAGCTTATGAAAAATCCAAATTTCCAATTAAAAATAATCCATAATCTAAAAAGAGAAACATTTGATTTATTATATTTATAGATTTTATCATCATAATAAGGGATTTTAAAATCAAAAACAAATTTTTATTTCAAAAATATTCTAATTATTCCTCATATATAATTTAATTAAATACTTTCTTCCACTTTTATTCTCATTTTCAACATTAAATAAATATATATTCCACAACATTATTTAGCATACTTGGAAAAGGAACAATCATCACTCAAGAACATTTAATAATATTTATTATGAATAATAGGCAATTGAACCCTATCCATATGAATGCATGTATTCCAATTCTCCACTAAGAAATCTAATCACAAAAACCTAAGGTTATTTAATAAGGTTCTGATGTTTCTAAGGCTGATATAATTTAGGTAATGATGTGAAAATAATATTAGAAGATTGAAAAAGGAACCTAGATTTTTATATAATAATGCATGATTTTCAATAATAAATCTAAAGGGGAATTGCAACCCATATCAGGATATCTCTTTGGTTACTATCATAAAGATATTTCCATTCAATCATAGGTTTGTAAATCATCAGTAAGTATAATAAAATAATCTGTCCCAATTTTGTGTATTAATTATTTTTTAAATGGGGGGATCTTATGAATTAATGGAATATTGGATTTATAACCCTTATCCCTAAATTAAAAAATAACTCTCCCACACACATAATTTCAATATATCTCACCAAACATTACCATCAATCACAAAACACCCCTTTAATGGTCAAATTAATCATCTTTCAATATCATAAATGATTTAAGGAATGAAATATGAAGTATATTTTAAAGTGGATTCCTATCAAAGATGTTCATGGTTATTATTGGGTTCATAGAGGTAAGATGTAAGTTGTGTATCAAGGTCAAAAGTAACTGAAAATCAATAAAATTCCTTAGATATTTTAAGGTTATTTGAAATTATCATGTTTATAATTGGAAAACAACATGTTCTAGTAGTCATGCATATCCTATGAAAATATCAAGAATTAGTGTTTAATAAAGAATATGAAAAAGGGAAC
The DNA here is from genome assembly GCA_963277665.1 of Viscum album. Taxonomy (NCBI): domain Eukaryota; kingdom Viridiplantae; phylum Streptophyta; class Magnoliopsida; order Santalales; family Viscaceae; genus Viscum; species Viscum album. The sequence goes on along the minus strand of OY728145.1, from coordinate 1,074,088,517 downwards.
AAAATGCCTATCTATAATGAGGATAATAATGGGCTAATCAGGTCATCAAATGAATATGAAGGATCATTCTTACAAACTTTAATGGAAAATAGTTTTAACCAAAACTAAAACTACATCATAAATCACTTTAAAATATGTCAAAATATAAAAAAATATTATATATTTGAAAATTGACATATATTTCAATATTATATATAATTAAAATGATTCAAAAAATTTCCACATTTTAATATATTTCATCTTCATAATGTTGCCTCATATATTAGTTGAAGGGAAAAGACCAGTGGAGTCAAGACACTATCCCCTAACCATAATATCAAACATTTTCCTCCAAATGGAAGAAAATGGAAGAGAAGAGGATGTGGATACACCCAAATGGGTCAGGTGGATTCCTATAAGTGGAAGAATTAATTTAAATAAAAATTAATGAAATTAAATGATAAAAAATACTCCCCTAATGAAGATATTAAAAATGATGAAATGAATGAAAAATAATATTCCCATGATGTTCTAGAGTACTTATGACTTTTGATGAAATTGAAAACGAATTCAACAGGAACACAAATTATCACATCGAAAGAATGAAAAATTTATATATAAATATAATGAAATAAAAATGTATAAAAATAGTTAGAGTGTATACTCAGAAGAAAGTATATATAAAAATGGGTTATCCTGCGTGGAAGGGGAAATATAAGGGGAATCCCTAGGTGTGAGTTCCTATCTCTTTTGTGTGATCCTGAACAGAAGATCCATGGATGCATCTACAAAAGTGGAGTATGATCAAGTAGTGTATAATAGAAAAACATATGTGGTGAGAGATTTAAACTGGTCTTTTGGTGAATAGGGCTATGTGTCTTATCCAGGATAACATATTGAGGATAACTGATGGGAAATGTTCTATGAAATGAGTACCAAAATACACTTCATTCGATGAGGATGTTGATCTATATTATCCTAGTGGCAGTGAATGAAAACGAGGAAGAGAAATTCCCAAAGAACATCCAACAATTTGGTAGGAGGTGGGTCTACATATGGTTCATTTGAAGATGAAAGGGTATAAGACAAGGAAATGGAGGATTATGTGAGGTGGGTAAGGAATAAATGTATGTTAGTAGAGTTTGTGGTATTGGATAAGTATCACCATCAAGGTCATGAGGTTCAGCTGTCACCATATTTTGTGCTATCAGATCCTACATGATCACATGTGTGTCCCCCAACCTCTCTACTATCCTCATGTGAATAGTAATGACATATTCTATCTGTTTGGGGAACTGAAGAAATCATGAGGTACAGAAATATCAAACATGCCTAGATGGTGAGACGACTTGGTGGCATATAACCCACTATTCAGGTTTCCCTGATATCCAATGAATATATAATTGAATAATGATTCAGTTATTAAATTGATATTGGGATAATAATGTTGGATGATATAGGTAAGGAGATCCATATTGCATCGAGGCATGACACCCATTTCAGTATATTAGGAGATAAGAATGTAATTAAATCAGTAGTGAATGATGCGAAGTGAATTTATAATGAATATGGTACTCTTTGGAGAGATAGGAGAGTACCAAAAAAGGTTCCACAAATATCCTACTATAAATAGACTAGGTCTGAGCAGTCAGGATGGACGAGGGAAACAATAGGGATGGGGTGGTTTATGCGCATAAAACCCATACCCTTGGAAAAAATATAATTTAGTGAGTGAATTTTTTCATTCACCTATCCTATATCTGATCATTGTCATCATTTCATGTGGCGTCTCTTGATATGTGGTCCTATCGAAGTTAAATGGGGAAGCAAACTCTAAAAAAAATATTTTAATGTGGGAGTACTAAAAAGGATAGTGTATATTTGGTGAGATTTATATATATATATAGTGTGTGTGTGTGTGTGTTTGTGTATGTGTGTCACCCGAGTAGGTCCTTAATCACCTCCCTGATTCCCAGCCTCTCTGGAACACTGATGTTGGAGGAAATGTGCACTCAATTTGAATGTTCTCCATGAAAAATATCACAGGCAATGTTCCATAGGATGAAACTCATCAATGATCATGTAGTATTGCAGCTATATTCAGTCCATTACATGCTCAGGAAATGGTGGTTTGGTAGCCGCAAATGTAGGAGACTCAAAAGTGGCGGTGACATACAGAGTCACATTAGCTACCATCATGAGAGGCTCTGAAGTAGTGATAAGATCTGTCAAACTGGATCATATGGATGGTTTGGGAGGTGTCATGGATTCACCCGATGGTGATGCGGTGTCTGCTAGGCCAAGGGAAGATGTTGATGATATCGTGGACTACTAAAGAGGAAGAAAAATTTCCAATGATGGTGTCTAGGTAATCAGTAAATCTATAAGGGCATGCCCTATTTTGTACTGATAAAGACACGTAGTAGTGTGGGTCACTCCTCATCAGTAATGGGCATGGGCTTCTTCCCACTGGCGATGTTTATATCTGCCATTATCTGAAAATAAAATAAGAGAAGAAAATAAGTGAAAATAAATGGAATAAGAAGAAATGGAAGTGATAATTAATAAAAGAAAAGTACCACACCTGTAGATCTATAGTGCATGGTGTGTAGAATTCATAGGTCTCCAACCTGTGTGTTGTGTATGCACACAAAAAGTGGGATTGGACCAAGACAAAGAAATGTACACAACATTTTGGAGTGGTACATGTCATATATGTGTACATGGGAACCTGGACTTGTCTATTCCCTTGAACTAATTATTCCAATGCTTAGAAAAATGAACCATACCCACATTTTACTGAACATACACTTTTTGTGTGGGAATGTATCATCCAGTCCATGTGGTTCTCCTGAAAACATTAAATCCTTATGGATGGTGTACATGAAATCTACCAAATACACTTGATGTGTGTCGTACATGGTTCATTTGGTCGTATATCAGTCATAAATAGTATCATTATATTATGGAAAAAATCATATGTAGCTAAATTAAGTTGAACACACACACTGTTTGTTTTTCAAATGTCAAAGAGCGAAAATGTGGTCATGAATGAGTTGTACCTAGACTATGTTCTTCATTTGTACCCATATACTTCAGGTTTCATATGAACACATCACCTGATATATAAAATTTCTATAACGCGTCAGGAAACATGAATCAATGGCTGAGAAACAACATACTTGGATTGTTTAATGAAATGAATGTGAAATTGTGGCATCAATCAACCTAAAATGGGGGGTTTTAGTTGGGGGAGGTTGATCTCTGTACATAGGAAGCCATAGGGGGTAGATGGTATGAGGTAACATGTTGAGGATGGGAGCGGTTCTTTAATTTAAATGTGTGACCACATAGAATAACTTTGGACATACTCACCATATATGGTTTTTAAATTATATATATATATATATATAATATATTTTTATCATTATAAATTGTTTATTTAATATTATACATAATTAAAATTAAATATATTCTAACACATGGAAATAACACAATACAGATAGTGTTGTAGAGAAAACTAAGTCATGTTTTGTAAAATTTGAAAAAAGAGAACTAAAACCTTCGCTATGGTGCTCAGGAAGGGATCTAAACTAGGGATATCGCTGTTTCAAGTGATTTTACCCAAAAATAAGAGCAATGTTTGATTTATGAATTTTTTAATCATTTAATATTCTTGGAATAGTTTTATAACTATATGATTAATGGAATAATGTACAACATATGCTTTTAATTATTTAATTATCAGGATTATGTTGGACGATTAACGGAGTTCGAACCTGGTTATTTTGAGACCTGTGTTACAACTCTTCCAATAAACCCACATAACTATCGGATGATTTCATATTTATCAAATCATTATAAATTAATTTTGAAATTAATATAAAAAACCTGAAACATATTGAAATACACAATGTTTGGTTATATTTTAGTGAATAATAGTGGGACTAAAAAATCTAGAAGGACTCTAACTTAGGTCATTCGAACCACAGACTACAACAGTGGTAGCCAATATAGCCGCACCATCTGCTTCCTTTTATTTTTATTTGGTTTATTTAGTTTTGAAAAAATCTCACAATTTATAAAAATAGTATTAAAAATAATGAATCTTGTACCAATTGATGCTGTATAGTTATTCAAAATAGCATCATCTCAGATACACTCTATCAACCTTGACATTGGAACATGTTTCATTATTATTTATTTACATATTCAAAATTTGTTTATTGTAAAAGTAATATTATATTATACACTACACATAGAATTAAAAATAGTGTATATTTATACACAAGGTGTGTAACCTCATTGTATTCACATTCATATAGTGGATGAAATAAAGGGTTATAAATGTTATGTTATTTAGGAGTACATGTCATGTAATTTTTGAAAACAAAAGAGAAATAGAGAGCATAATAAATTGTTTGTCTCCCAATAAGATTCTTTTCAAGTCTTTGTCTAAACATGAGTTAGGGTAGCAACCCATAATCGGATGGTAGATTTGGATTACATTGTTGTAACCACCGCAAACATCTAGTTCCCCTAGTAAATGTAGAGATAAGAATTCTTCCTTAGTTTGATCTTGAACTTCCTCCACCTCTTTGGGATCTTGCTTTGTAATTTTGGAAATAGGAAAATAGTCACATGAATCACCAAGAGTATGTACAAAATCAACATAGGTATGAGAGATAAGGATTTGACCAAATTAAGTATTAACATGATGTAATTACCCGACCCCTGTTACCTAGAGTCGATGCATTATTTTAATACACTAGCATGATTACAAGTAATCACGTCCCGAAAGACCGATCATTTTAGCAGTCTTGGAAAATAGATTACATACATGAACTTTACATTAAACATTAGAAAATAAAACACAACATAAATTATCCTTTTAGAACGCCATTAATCCACTAGCTTAACCCTGCTTATCAATCATAATACACTTCTTGGAATCCTGAGAAAATTAAAACATATAAAGGGGTGAGCTCAGATGCCTAGTAAGGATAACAATATAGCAGAAACATACATAAATAAGCATAAACATTTAAGGAAATTTATATGACTACAACAAAATCCTTTTAAACTTAAACATCACCATAATATTGAAATGATTCAATAAAATAATGCCATTTACTTATTTACGTGGATATTCTACTAGTCTAATAATCACCTGCAATATCAATAGCCACTTTCATAATGATGGAATGCATAATTCCAGACTTTCATAACCACATAGTCAAGGCCTTGTGCCAAGAATATAAATAAGATTTTTTCAAGGCCTTGTTCCAAGATAGTAGTTTGTCTCATGATACCTACCGATGCATAGAGGAGCTAGAGCGGGCTCCACCTGTCACTTACTAAGGCCAATGCATTCCTCATATGAAAAGGATTAAACATAACATAAACATTCATATTAAAACTCGCATAATAAATGTCAATAATTTACCCATAAACCATGAATTTTATGAAAATAACATATCCACAATCAAACATATCACAAAACCTTCAATACAATATGGAAGATTTGTATCATAATAAATCAACTTTAAACAAGTTTAAAATCCATTAAAGGATACTGACATAGATGAAAATGATTTGTAAAAATCTTTGGGAGAAATATACCTTTTTCATGAAAACATTTAAAAGTAACGAAATTTATAAAGGAAGACATTTAAGAACATTTTTGAATCAAAGTGTCACATAACACTTTGAAACTTTTGAAAGTAATTAACATTTTAGAACATTCATGTCCATTTAAATAAATCCTTAAAAACATTTTGAAGACATGGACATTAATGAGAATGGTTTAGAAGAATTAATCTTTAAAACAATTAAAATGATGTTTCAGTAAAAATTCCCTTAAAAAGAATACCTTTGAAAACTATTTTATAAAACATGGACATGGATAATAAATATGTCCCAGTATATACTTACATAAAAACAACCTCGGATAATAAAGAGATTGTGAAATTAACCCTTACAATGAAATTTCCTTTGGTCGAGGGTACATTTAACCTTATGTATAATGAACATAGTATGTTATTAAATTATACCATAACCATATTAATATTTATTATATCATACATGATTCATTTATGACTTTATACTACCCATTTAATAACGATTTCCATGTTAAATTAACATTTTGAGTAATAATTTCTTTCTTTATCGTATGTGTCTTAACATGTTATTCTTGATCATATCATTTAGATCATGATTTAAATGATTCCAGAATATAAAACTTGATTTATATATCATATATATTTAGAATATAAATATTTATAATAGATGTATATATGAAATGGAAGGCACTGTTTTTGGAGACGGTAGGCCGTACGTACGCATAAACATTGTTTCCGTTTTCATATCATATTGAATAGAAGTAAGTGAATAAGATATATGTAAGTACATACATATATATATATATATATATATATATATATCTACAGTATCATAATTATTTCATATATTAAATACTTATTAATAATATATATTTTTATAATCATCGTTGAATGGTGAACATGGAAATGAATCTCATCGCGTCATGGAGACAGTAATCCGTATGTACGCACGAGCGATAATATCATTATTTTGATTTAAAATCATATTTAATAGATGGTATATCATATATAAAGAATCATTAACATGTTCTATTTATTATTTACATCAATTATACATCATTATTATACCCATACAAATAATAATGTATTGAATAACAACAACACCACGAAGTGGAGACGACAAGTTGTATGTACGTACGTATGGTGACATATCATTAATAGGATGGATAAAATAATGAATATGGTTGTAACATATTTATAATAACATCACAGTATATATAAGATACTGGAGTTGTTATTTTATAATGGAACTACAATGAAAGAGGAAGTGGAAGAAGAAAATAACATGAAAGATGTGATGAAATATTTACCTCTTCTTTGGGTTATTTCTTTTGACTTGATCAAAAGGGCTCCATAGGATGCCTTTATGACCAATGGAATGCCTCTAAGATGAAGGGTGGATAGTTTAGAGGGTATTTGGGTAGGGGTTGGCTGAGCCAAAAGGCTTTGGAGGTGTTAAATTAAGAGAAGGGGAGCTTCCCTTTTATAAGAGAGGTGAGGGTCACTTTAGAAAAAGATTGAAATATTATTTTATAATAAAATACCTTTCAGTTTATAATGGCTAAAAAATGATTTATTTAGAGGATAAGGTGCGTATGGGCCACAAAACTCTCAACCAATAGGTTTTAGATAGGTTTAGGTCACCATATCAACCTTAACTTTTAGATTTAACTCTTAGTTAATTAGTTTGACATTTACCATGTCTCTTTGTATTTTTATATTATATGGTTAATAAACTTACTATAAAATTCCAATAAAACCCCAATTGGTTTATTAATTTCATATATATTATTATAAAAGTCTTTTGGCAGATCCTTAGATTTTTAAGCCCATTATATCAATTAAAAATATAATACTTGTTTTAAAAACTATTTTATGTCAATTTTGACACTATTTGGTATTTGTTTGTTGTTAAAATCATAAAAGCATGATTACTTCTAAAAAAATGGATTGAATGAACCCTAAAATGTCATATTATCCTATAAAATTAGTTTAATTCATCAGAAGTCTCAAATTACATTTATTTGGGTATTTATAATATCAGTTATTTTAATCTTTTATTAGTAAGGTAATTACTACATCATCATCGTGTTATAAATAAATTTAATTATTTAATGTGTAAAACTTATAAATAAAATACCATTATTTAGGAAATATTTTTTTCTTTATAATTAATATTTATATTCGAATTTATCTTATGTATAACCCTATATTAAAAATGTTATAGTTATTAAACTTTGATTTTAACTCTTTTAACTCTTCTTTAAATAAAATAATAAACCATGTCCTAATCAAAACCAAGTGGACCAAAGAGGTTCATATTTTATTCATAATGTTGTTTTGGGTCGAATTATACTTATCCAATAGAATTAGGACATGTTTTATGGTAAGAATAAAATCATTTTTACCCTTAATTACCCTATTTACTTTTAATCGTGGTAAATAAAAGTCAAAAGTTACTATTCACCAACAATTATTTTCATCTTATTGAACAAAATTTTACTTACTGATATCAACCGTGTCTCTTGGATTTTCAAAATTCAACTCACAGAAGCGGTAAAATTATATTTTATGTGAATTTGCAAATGCTCCTAGGAGGTGGGTAAAAGACGGTGAAAAGTTCAATAAAATTATATATATATATATATATATTATTATTATTAAAAATTGACTCCAATGAATTACATTGAACATATATAAGTATTATGTATCTATTTTGACATAAAATAAATTTAAATAAAAATTTGGTTTTAAACTATAACTCAGTGTTTTTCACTATTCATCAGAAACTGAATGTTTTCAGAAAAATACCAAAAATTCACCCTAAGATAATTTTGATATTATGAATTCAAAAATTAAGTCTATTTTACCAAATTCATAACATAGAATTTTAATTTATTACTTTAAAATTAAATCCCATTGTTAAAACCAAAAAGTATATTTTTTAAGAAATAATAACTAATAAAAGATTGATACTTGTTCATGTTCCATTTCGAAGTGAAATTATTTCCAATAAATAAAATTGGATTAAATGGTAAAAATATAATATATTTATACTTCCAACCCATTAAAATGTATAATTTAACAATTCAAATTATTTTGATTAAAAAAGTTGTTTTCAGTTAAAATATAGTATTTTTTAATATTCACCAAAATATGAAAGTTAACAGAAAAACCACAAAAATTTATTAAAACTAAATTCTTATGTAACGATTCTAAAGAAGAATTTTATTTTTTCAGATTGAATATATAAAAGTATCGAATATTGGATTTAAAAGGGGTTTTCCATTAAAAGGCGATAAAATTGCATTTTTTTTAAATTATATTTTTATCTGAAAAAAATGAATTTGTTTTTTCATTATTTATAAGAAACTAATAATATGGATTATAAAATTATAAGAATTATATAAACTATAAAATTTAGTTAAAGTTATTCATAACCTCTTTTGAACGGCTAGTTTGGAAAGTCATGGTGCGTTTGAACTCAGTGTTGCCTGTAGTGAAAGTTATTGAATTAATTTGAATAAATAACATACTATGAAATCTTGGTGTGTTACACATGATATGAAATGTTCCCAAATTAACTTTTTTTTTTAAATCATTTTAAAAATTTTAAATGCATTATATGTGAGGACCACATCATAACATTCTTTATAAGATGAAACAAAATTAGAACACTAGGCTTAATACTCCACTATACTATTCAAACTAGATATTATCTTAGAATGTTTATACACCATATTTAAATATTGTCAAAATATTTTGGGTTGGTCTTAAAAGAGTATGGTAAAGTCTTCGATAATTGATAATAATTTTATATAATTACCCAAAGATATTACAAGATGAAAACATGAAATGGGTGGGGTGAATAATATATAGGGGTATTCCTATTATGGATATGTATCATCCATATATGGATATTTATATTATGTATAAGATTAAAAAGCACTAGATCATATCAATAAAAATACCCTATAGATGAATTGTTCCATCCTCTATATGAATAAAAATTTAAAGGGATGTGGGGTCAAGGATACCACAAAAAAGAATCATGAAATTAAAAATATGATTTCTGGATAAATAAACCTTGACATATTCTCTCACTATTTTTTTGGTATTTCCTAGCAATGGGGCTAGAATTTAATTATGACCGCTACAATGTGCGACAAAATAGTTTTTTCCCTTATAATTTGACTAACTAGGAATAGAGTAGCGGTTGGTGTGGATCACAAAAGGAAATTATAGATGAAATTGTAGAATTTTGTCGATGAGTCTAAGAAGATAACCAAAATAATTAATTAATTGAAGAGGATGGAATATTTAAATTATTTTTGGAAATTCAGTGAAAAAATATGTGAAATAAATATAGGTGAATTAGTGTGGCAGGGTTGCAATTTAATTATGGTTTTTTAAAAAGTAAATTTTTAGTATCAAAATTATTAATGATACTTTTATTCAAATTGGATTCAATAAAATTTTTGTTTCCTTGTGTGATTATGATCATTTTTTTGTTGAAAGGATAACCCCTTGTCCTAGTGGTTAATTACATAAAACATGTTTTAAGTTTGTTTCCCCAAAAAGAGTAGAAAATGTGTCATCTAATGGTCATGTGTTTTCCAATTTTGACATCATTATGTTTTGATGATTGTCGTTTTTCTTGGTCCAATATGACACCGACAATAAATATGACATTAATTCATTAATGGAATTAAAAAACAATAAAAACTAAAAAAACACAATGTAATTTAAATTGCAACACACCCATAAGAATTATTAAATCCCCAAAACATGAGAATCAGTCTATTATGAAAATGGTCATAGTGTTCATACTGAGAAGAAACAAAACCCCAACAATGGACCCGATAGGAGATTGGGGAAAAAGAAAAAGTAAATGTAAAAAATAAATAAATGATAGGAGAAAAATAAAATATTTATTACATGGTAGATCCAATGGAAGAGAGAAAACACCTCCCCCTTGATTTCCCAACACTGAATTAGGGGGATTTCCTCTCTATTTATTGAAAAATAGATTACATGGTGAGTACTGAAAAGTACACACCATATATATGATTCAACCATCTAAATACCTATTTTCTCTACTGGTAGGTGGCCTACCATGCCACATTTTGAAATTAAAGTGTTAGTGGTTGTTTGGTGTAAGTACACGACATGTTTCACCTCCATACATGGAATATAGAATATATTTGTGCCACCAAGCACTTTTGGAATATTGGAAAAGGTGTGTGAATGAGGAGTACACAATGTGTTGGTCTTTCTCGACTACATTGGTGTGTACTCGAGTAGGTTGTGTTGGGTCTGAGAGAGGGTACATTGTGTGTGTCTATAATGTACGCATCGTGTATACGGAAATTTTTGTTCTATGAATCCTTGATTTATGACTTTGGTTAGAGTATCCTAAAAAATCACCACGAACACCAAAATTTAGAATTTGTTCCAAAAAATGGTTTTTCGGTGAAATCATGTTTTTATACTCAATAATATGAATATATTAGGAACATCAATACTTTCCTATAAAAATATGGTATATTCATGTTGGGATCTGTCTAACAACACACTTGACCAGTGCTATAAAATCAACCTCCAATTACACTAGGCAAGTGAATACTAATTTTAATATAATTTAATAAAAATTTAGTTTTTATATTTCATTAAAGATAATAATGTGTATTTATTTTATTATTAAAATATTATCATCGATCTATAAAATTAAATAAATTAGCTTACAATGATTCTCATTCTAGGAAACATAACTACAACACTAATGGAATGGGATGAGATATTTATAAACAACTATATGTTCACTATTTTAAAAGCATAAATTATATAGGCTTAATGACCATTATGAGATGGATAATTACCAACATCCCTATTATTAAACTACTTAAAACCGATCCAGATAACTCCAAACTAATATTGAGGATATATAATAAAGAATTAAAATAGATTCAGAGAATTATAATAAATGAAAATTATAAAAATTTATATGTATAAATATTTGTATGAAATAGGTTATCAAAATTGTTATCTTTATTAAATAGGATATTTATATTCTTTAATTAATATAATAAATAAAAGTAAGGGTTTCAGGTCTCAAATTTAACTTCATAATATATATTTCATATTATACACCATGTTTTCTTTAGAATGTTGTTTCTACTACCCATTTAATAATATATATCATGACATTCTCATTATTAAGTGTATTTTATGATTTATTCAATGTTATATATTTTAATGTTCACTCATTATATTTTACTCAAAAAACAATTAGGGTTTCATTGAATCAATTTTGATATATTTGTTTATAATCTATCTTGACTATTATTTTATAGTAAAAGTGTACTATCTCATTCCCCAATATTATTTTGATTTTTTTAATGTTAATTCTCAATAGTATTAACCCCATCATTAATTTATTTTTGAAATAAAATTAAAACATAGTTATGAATAACTGTCATTATAATAAATGAATCTCTTCTTACTTTCCCATATATTTCTTATTGTTAATATTTTCCTCTTTTTTGAAATTAAATATGGATTATTCCATGGATATCCTAAGGGCCTCATGTTTCCATAGGTAATAATTTAGGAATAATGGTCTTGAAATAGTATAGGAATAATTCATCAATCAATCACACAAGGGTTGAAAATGTAAAAGTGGATTATGATATTTCATCTTAGTAATATAATATTATTATCTTGGGGATAGAATAATTTCACTGGTCTCCTAAGGATATGAATAAACACTATTATAAATAACTGTTTCATAATATCATTTGGATTCTATCAGTTTAGTGGTAAACTATGGGAAAACCTATGAAGTGACTAATTTCCGTTATCAAAGGAATTAAATATTAAAGCGTAGTATAAGAATGTGTATAATTACATAGTCATGTATATTCTACATCATGGGAATATATGTTATAGAATTGCAATTTCAATGTTTTACCACATACCAGGGTAGAAAATAAGGGCATTCAAGAATATTAATTATTTCTATCTATGTGACAATGGTGATTTATGGGACATTATAGAGTCTATGATATCAATTATAGGGGTTCAATTTTGTATGGATAATCATAATTGAAATCAATAATTATGATAGACAATTAGAAAGAGGTCATGAAATATTTATGAATCAAGGATTTCAAAAAACACCAGGATTCATTATTAGTTTCAATAGTCCTCTAATGTTATTTTTATCTAGGAATGGGAACTATATATGTCTCACTTAGTGAGGAACCTTCAATACGGGAATCTGGAAGGGGTCCTTCGGAAAGGATTTTTTTGTGGGTGCCACCATGATAATTTTATTGGGAGAAGCATCACCACAACAATTCATTACTAGATACTTTACACATTCCCATGCTATCATTGAATATCTACATATTGGAATTCATTCAAACCATACAAAAATAAATCATCTCTATTGACAATAAATCTTTCAAACATTATATTGTTGAAGAATTATTTATCCATTGAATGCGTATAAAGGTTGAAATTTATATAAAAGTTAATTGAAACACACTCAAGATAGTTGTAACATCACTCACATAAGAACATTGATTCATTGGAGATTAACCTCATTACATAAAATGACATTTGGTTATAAACATTCCATGTTCTCGCAAAGAAAATATTTCATGAAACCAGACAAGAAAACACTAGTTTCCCATGTGCTCATAAGAGATATGTTATTTGATGAAATAAATTAAGAATATTTAAAAGATAAACCCATTATATACATTCACAAATGATCCTTAATTTGTTGATTAGGATATTCATACTCACAAAATCACATGGATTTGATGTTCTCAATCATGGATTTCTAGTGATTATCGTATATATCAGTTTTATTGATGATAAGGTATATCACAAATGTTTTATAATTATAATGACTTACGATAGGGCCAAAAAAAAATTTGAGACAATATTTCATAGGAAAAGGAAATTCACATACTCAATGAATTATATAAAATATTATTACATGATTAGTCATGAAATAATTATTTTGTCTTATACTAAGAGACTGAATGTTGTATTAATTTAAAATGAGTTTTATGTTAAACCTTTTTCATTGTATACAGATCATAGATTTTATTTTAATATAATATATCCGGTTAATATTTATCATTCCATACTTTAGCTACTATATTTTTGTAATGATCATTATAAATTCATTTTCCTTTCATATTTTCATAAATAGTATCTATGAGTTCAGAAATCATATTTTTTACTATAATATGATAGAGCATGATATCAAAAAATTATCATATGGTAAGAGAAATTATTGTTCAAATATTCACCCCAATATTTTTTCCAAAATCATTCATGGGTCTATCACATCATTCAATGTCATAAAAAATTAATGACATCAGGTATAGAGTGATAATTTTATACTGATCCAATAAGCCCTATAGTGTGTCTCTATAGATATATGAAATAGGTCTTTTATACGACCACACACTAGGATAATGTAGGTTTAACAACTGATCCAGTGAAATGTATATGGAGGTGGTGATATCATTACTAGACCAAAAAATTATACTTCATTCCTAAAATTTAATGGTAATTATATAGATCATTCAAAAAAAACTCAAGTCTAAGGCACATTAATATGAATTTAACATGTACTGGTAGTAGTAGATAATAATCATCATCAAGTCACATAAGGGAGGATGTTGGATCACTAACCTCCTTGTGATTTTTCAATATTTGAGGGAACAAATAATGGTTCAGAAAAATCTAGACATGTAATCCAAAAAAGGGTAGGATATATCTTATTATATGTGTGGGAACACTTTTTCTTAAGGAAGTGGGGGAAGAAGAACGTCTGACTGAACTACATCTTTCTATTAAAGACCTAAATAATCAATTCTATTGCATGAGGATTAAATTGAATAAGCATTGTAAAAGTATTCCAAATAATTTCATTACCATTATCATGATAAGTGAGAGACTCTAAATTCGGGATTACTCTTTCCATTTTACTTAAGGAATTATATATATATATATATATATATTAATTTATAATTTATTTATTCAGCTTATTCACATTGATTGTAGACACTTTAAAATCCATGATGAATCAGAAGAAGTAAAATCATAATAATTTAATTAATATATACATTTAATGAAGATAAATATGATAAATTGTTATAAATAACGCATGATACATGATATGAAAGATTAATCAATCAACAATATTATTAAAAATAGATCACACTTAAGTATTAGAATACATGAATTGAAATATATGTATTCCAAAATGTAAGATGAGGAGGGAATTTTATGCAGAATTTTGTAATGTTTAGTTTACTCATGAATCTGTAATCTGGGATGGATATTATAGGTCTATATTTAAGGCTTGTTTATAATCACTATAATCACTATTATATTTATTAGTACACGAGGGAGTGTATGGACTGATATGAATTAAATCATAAAAGGGTTTTAGAAGAATTAATCAATGAAAAATACGTCTCAAGTAACTTGAAATTTTATTTTCGTGAACATTATGAAAATAATTTGAACTAATAAACTATGAATAATAGATTTCCCAAAGGTTTTCCTTGATCCATAGACATGATTATCATGAAAAGAAATTTCCCATGGATAAATGGTTTCCCAGGAAATATTTTTATATATCCCCATTATCTCTAACATCTCCCTAACTAATTAGAAGGGATGAACCTTAATATTGGAACATTTCATTTTTATAGTTTTCTGTTCATTGATTATCTGGATTATAAATTTATTTCACACATTAATTTTAAATTCTAATTAGGTGTTCAAGGCTATCATATGTGCTATTATAGATAGTTAAAACCCAAAATATTTCCTTTAATGGTATTTTCTCTAGATAGTTCTATATATATTACCATTTATAGTTTATTGACCTTAAATATATATGAAAAAGGGTGAATATATCCCCTCATACATGTCTAACTAATATTTTATGGGGACTACCATCATACATCATTAATGAAATTTATTATGTTTTATGATCTAATAAATATTAAAATAATAAGAATTTTTATTACATTATTATAATAAAATTGAGATTGATCTAACAAGAATTAGTGTCCCTTATTCAATTAGAAGAACCATTAATAATTATATTCATCTAATTTAGTTTCATAATTCATTATACAATACATTGGTTATTCAATGTTTCATATCTATAACAAAAAATGTTTTTATATTCTATTCATGGTAAATGGATGTATAAAAAAAATCATAAAATTTTAAGGAGTTTCATTATTATAGAAACGTTTTGGGGAATCTAGAAAAAAATTATTTTCATACTGTTTTAACTAATGAATTATTGGAAATACTAAATTGGGGTGGGATTTCAAAAATTAAATGTGTTTCAACACCATTGAATTGGGGATGTAAATAATGTGAGTCATAAAATGAATAATTTTAATTAGGATATAATTATACAATTTTTTTAGGATGATATCTAAATCAATTCGAATGATGGGTTAAAAAAATACTATTAATGGTTCATGTGGTCAGTGAATATTCTCCAAAAGATGAATGTATTCATCTAGTTTTTTATATAGAGGTCATATATGTGATATATATATTTTTACCAAATAATGTATACCTTTTATCAGTTAGATGTACTCTATAAAAAAATAAAACTTTTTTGTGATACCAATATATTGGGAATAAATTATGTAATATGGTATAACATAATTTTTAATTTTATGAAAACACAATAGTCAAGAATCATCCACGTTTTGGATAACATGGTAAGTTTGAAGGTAATAAAAGCATATGATTATTTAGATCTAGGTCTAGGGTAGATAGAACTATGGTGTCTATGTTCCAATGTAAATAAATATAATAAAAACATTTAGCTTTCAATTGAAATAATACATTATATCATCCTATAGTCTAATATGATAAGTTCCCAATGTTAATGAATGAGTGAATGAACAAGAATAATTTATATTGAGACATTGGAATTTATTTCTAGGGACAATACATGTAATCTATATGTAAACATGTTTCATGAAACAAGTGATATAAATACATTAATATGTCTTGGGTAAGGATAAGGGAGTTATTATCCTAGTAGATTATAAATACAGACATACATGCTTTAAATTTGGAGGACCAAGAATTTGGATGGATGGGGGAAATATGAGTAAAGTTAAATTCATGCATGGTTCCATGATAGTTAACATAAAAATTATTATGTATGATGAAGAAATAGGAATCCAAAGACAAATAAATAATTTAAAATTTCAAAACAAATCTAGATATTGTTTGGGTAAAATGGTAGTGAGATGGATTGGTATCCTATTGAGAGGATGGTATAATCTGACAAGTAATATGTTCTATAAACCATTATTAATTGGAAATGTCCCATAGTAATGAATGTCCACTTGAAACCCCAATTCGATTCATATGGGGACCATACACTAGGCCTATGGTTGAATGTATTCCTATATAGTCTTCAAATATAAGGTCACACGTCATTATATATCATATGATAATAGTTTTTTATAAAAACATTAATCTATAATGGATTAGGGAATTTTACTTCTTTTTTGTATATTTGATAGGTAGAAAAAAAATTTCGAGTAACACCCATAGATTTTAGAATATTTTTCACTTAAGTAAATATTTTATTGATACCTTGTTTCCTAATAAACACTAAACAAAAATTATCAAAGAGAATCTAGATAATAAAATAATAATGATAATAAATATATATCATAATATGATTGTAATCAACTTTAAAAGCATATAAGATATGATAAATAATACATATAGTATTTAAATATGTTTTTTAAATAGATTTTACTTCTCTTTATAAATTTAATATTTAGTCAAATAAATAATATAATGATTATATAAGTTTATTTTAAAACATTTAATTACATTTTTCTATTTTTCGTTTCAATATTATCTTAGGGTTATGTTTGAATACTTTTCTTAAAAATAATTTATTTTTATGTGAATTAGTAAAATATATATATGAATGCACATTTTGTATATATGAATTTATAATGAAATAAAAATTAATAAATAGTTCCTAAAACATTATTTATATATATAAAAATTGATTAATAATAATTACTAGAAATTATACGATGAATTTTTAAAATCCATGATTATCATTTTGGAAACATTATAAATATATCACTCTAAATACTTTTTTGTTCAATTATATTTATAAATAATATTTTACACTTTTTGAAATTAAATCTAAATTTTTTCATATTTAAAAACAATTTTACTTTATTAGTTAAGAAATTAAATTCAATATGTATTCATAAAGGTGTGATTATTTTGACTTATGTTAATTAAAATTATAATGGTGAAATTCTTTTTTGAAATATTTTTTTATTTAGAATTGTGTACATTAAATCAAATAAATATGATTAATATATTTTTAATAATGAATCAAAATTTTCATTTAATAAAATATATATTTATAATAACCCAAATAAAACTTTTAATACATTTTAAATAAGAATAACAATAAATAATGGATGGAACATTCTTTTCAATGAAAAGTAGTTTTTCTATTTATAAAATGTATTAATTTATAAGATAATTTTCTATTATATATAAAATTACATTGATTCAATTGAGGTAAAATTTATTTTTATTGTAATCACGCATGGACAATGGGGCCATTTTATGTTGTCTGTAAAACAAAAGTTTCATTGATATAAACAAGTTACCCAGCCAAAAAATATGAATTTGAAATTATATGAGCAATTTACTTCCAAAATAATTATGTCATATTTTAAAATATATGGTTCATGTTTTATTGATAAAATAACAAAAAAACTCAATTATCATGAACTTTCTATTTCCCCCCTCATTAGTGCAATTATAGCTTATAATGGTAAATAGTATTAAAAAATGTGTCCTTTTATTCTCTTAGAAATGGATATCACATCCATATTTAGTAACGCAAAATTTTCCATGAAACCCAACCTAGTTATACATTAAAATATTCTCCATGTATGTCCTAAGTCCCCTAGTCATTATAATGTTCATGGTCTCGAAATATGTATTACAACCTCTCCACTTTTTATTTCTAATCATTATCTTACAAACATACCCTAAGTATAGTAATATAATTAATTAGGTATCCTATGTAAAATTATGTGTTATTATATTACTTGTAAATCAATATTTATTACTTCCCTTCATCATAGGAAAACCAATGAACGTCAATCATGAATTGTGTGGACTACAGTCTCCACAAAGCATCATGATCTATTTTTCACAATTGGCACTCTTACCTTTTTAAAGGGATATAAATAAACAATAAATGTGAAATATATAATATAATTATGAATATGAAGAGAAATAATTTGATCCACCTTCATATACTCTTATTTTTTGGGGGGGAATAAAACAATGATATTCATATGTTTGGGGACTACTACATCAACAAAGTAAGGGTTTTCTATTTTCATATAGATTTCTATTCATTATCTAAACCACATAAAATATGATTCAAAAAAATAAAAAATTATAAATAATATCATTATAATTATATTAAATTATATTATTTTAGAATAATCAATATTCTAACTATACTTGACCATTCAAATTGTGAGGCATGAAAAATTAATTTTGTTCCCATCTAATAAGACTAAGTACTTAGCTAGTGGAATTTAAGTTAAACCCCACATGGAAGTTTATATGAAATTGCATACGTGAGTTAGAAAATCTATGTCAGTAATATATGGCAAATAATAATGGTAATATGATGAAATATTTAAATGGTTTTAAAAAATGCAGTGAAAATAAATGAAGGGAATGAACTATAGTGAAAACAAGAAAGTCAGGGTTGAAATTTAATTAATTTTATTCCAAAATTTATTTTACAGTATTAAAATTATTTTTGATAATGTACTACCACGTGGATTGATTAAAATTATTTTTATTAGCCCGAAAATAATAAATTATATATTAAAAATATTCACCCCTTGGTTTTATGATTAATTACATAAAAACTTTTAGGTCCATTACACCTAGAATAGAAGAAATCGGCACAACCAATGGTTATTGGTTCAAAAAATTTAACCCATTTAGCTTTTACTGATGGTGTCATTCTTCATCTATTATGACACCAACAGTAAATATTACATTAATTGATTAAAGGAGTTATAAAATAAAGACCATAAAAAATAAACAGCCTGGAATTTTTTTTTATGACACACAAGTACTCTTTATTACTACCCTAACACTAGAGAATACACCTATTATGATAATGGCCACAATGTGTGGGTTCGAGAAGAAGCTCAATACCTATCATGGATACAATAGGAGAGTGGAGAAAATTGATTAATTACATTAAATCCTAAATAAAACAAAAGAGAAATATAAAATATGGATTTGTGGGAGAATAAATGGTATAATAGTGGCACCACCCCCTTGGATGTCCAACCCTTTATTTGAAGGCCAATAATAAAAAACTGTATTATAAGAAATTTAGTTAAAATTACACTCTATGTACATTATTTAAATATCCAAATCCATGTCTTATCCACCGGTAGGTGGCCCACTATGTCTACCATTGGAATTGATGTGTCAGTGGTAAGTTAGTTGAAGTAAATGTCATGTAGAATCACTTTTAATGAAAATCCACTTCTGGAAGGGTGTACATGGTAGCTGAATAACGATTACATGAAATTTTAGTCATTCTAGGATACATGTGTGTGTACCTAGGTTGGATGATCCATTCCTAGAAAAGGGTGCATGCCATGCGTTTATAAATCAAATGTCTTGTAGATGTCAATTTTTGTCATGTGCATCTCTGAGTTCAAAAAATGGTTTAATTATCCTGAATAATCACCAAGAACAAGAAAATAAAGTACTTGATCTATAATAAATGGGTATCCATTTAAAAAATGTTTTTATACTTAATAAAATGTTATAAATGGTAATAAAAAATTAAGAACATATAAATCCCCCACACATATTCATTTTCTTGACCTCAAGAAAAATCCCAACATTCAATTAAAATGAATCCATACTCTAAAAAGTGAAATATGCAATTATTTACTATTATAAATATTTTCAGCCTAGAATAGGCTTTTAAAATCATAAAACATATTTTTTTCAAATATATTCTAATCATGCCTTATATATAATTTAACTAAAGGCTATCATCCACTTTTTTTAAACATTTTTCAACATTAAATAAATATACATGATAGAAGATGATTTTCTATACAAGGAAAAAGTCACACGCATCACTCAAGTTCATTTAATCAAATTTATTCTCAATCTCAAGTATACGCACCCTATTCATAAGACTGTATGTATAACAATTAAACAATTATAAATCAAATACCAAAAATCATGAGGTCTTTCAATAAGGTTCATATTTTTTCTAGGCTAAAGGTAGGTGGGAAAAACTTTGAAAATAATCTAAGAGGATTGATAAAAGAGGACAAATTTTCAAATAATAAAATATGATTTTAAAAAATATAAATCCATGATAAATTCATCCCATTTCATGATCTCTCAAAGGTTACCATCACCATGATATTCTCATTCTATCATATTTTTTTAAACCATCAATATGTGCATTAAAAAAATTTGTCCTTTTTTTAATTCTTATTCATTTTTTTCAAAGGGAGAAACATAGGAATTAATGGAGTAGTGATTTTGGAACCTTTCTTCCTAAATGAAAAGAGGCACTCTCCCTCACAATTAATTTCATGGTCCCTCCCAATAATATATCACCAATCACCAAACACAATTTTTAATGAAAAAATTAATAATATTTCAATATAGTAAATGAACCGGGGATGTAAATATATACAGGATTGTAACGTGGATTCATATCATGGATTTTCATTATTACTTTGGTATTAATAGATGTAAGATGTAGGATGTGTCCCATGGTCAATAGGGGATTAAAATGAATCAAATTCCTCATTCATTTTAATTTGATTTATAAATATATTGTTTTAAATTGAAAAAATTGAATGTTCTAGTATTCATTCATATCATAGGGAAAACTATAGAATGATGCTATAAGAAATAATATGATAAAGGTATCAAAATAAAACTTAGGAATAATGATAATAATAGACCAATAATTTGAATGATGTCTCCTATATTAGTTTAAGGGAAAATATCAGTGGAGTGAAGACACTCTCCCCCACACATTATATCACTCATTGTCCTACAAATGCTATGCCATGGGATAGAAGAGGATTTTTATATACACAAATGGTTCTGGTTGATGTAGATTAGTGGGAAAATTAATTTAAAATAAAATTAATGAAAATAAATACAAAAATAATAATCCCCTCATTGAAATATTGAATATGATTGAATAAAATAGAATTTGGATTCCCATGATGTTCCATAGTACCTACGAATATGATTGAAATGAAAAAAATTCTATAGAAATAGACACCATCACATTGAATTAATAACAAAAAAACTGATAAGTATATAATGAAAGAAATATATATAAAAACAATCATTGTGATATGCCCATGAGAAGTACTTTATGAAACAGGGGGATCCTGCATATAAGGGGAAATGGGAGTGGAAGTTTTAAGTGTGTGTCCCTATATCTTCTGTGCATTATTGATTGGAAGTTTCCTGGATCCATCAGTATATGTATAATTTTGTCCATTAATAGATATGAACACAAAATATTTGGAAAGATATATAAAATGAACTTGTGGTGCATAGGGTTATGGTTCCTGTCTTGGAGAAGGTGATGGGGAGAACTGAAGGTCCAGGTTCTGTGGAATGATCCCCAACATACTCTCCACATGATCAAATTTATAATCTATAATATCCTTGTGTTGGTCAATGATGGTGAGGAATAGAGATATTGGGAGATCATCCAAAGTTTTAAGAGGAGGTGGGGTTTCTAATGGGTCAATGGAAGATGGAATGGAATAATATTAGGGAAGGTAGGATGAAGTGTTGAGGGTGGGGAGGGAATATATGCTGGTGGAGGTGGTGGAAATAGAGTAACAACATCGTCGAGGGAATGTGGGTCAGCTTCCACAATAGCTGGTTCCTATGGATCCTACGTAAGAAAAAATGTTTCCCCTACCTCTCAATCATCATCAAGTTAATATTCAAGCAAAATTCCATCCTTTAGAGGAAATACTATTTTATTTTGATGGAGTGAATGCTCAAACACACCCAGAGGGTGAGCCAACTAGGAGGTATAAAACCCAAACAATATAGGAATCACATATGACGAGTGAATATGGCATGGAAGTATGATATTGTGATGTATGGGAGATTAGGATAATCATGATAGGCCATGCATGAAAGGAGCTCCATATCATGTTCAAACACGAATCTGACTGCATCATAATGGGGGGAAAGAATGGAACTAATGAAGTAGTGAATGAAGCGAATGGTAGGGATAATGATGGAGGTTATCTTATATGAGGTTGGGGGGAATGAAACAAAGGTTCTTTTAAGTTCCCACAAAATAGAGACTAGGTTTGAGTGGTCAAGGTGGAAAAGGTCTGTAATATGGGGTGGGGTGGGTTGTCTAGAAGCGTATAAAACATTCACCCTCATAAAAATTCTATAATATTTATTAAATGGTGTCGCCCCCAAGATTAAATCCAATCACAGAAATCATTTTGCAGGGTTTATCTCGATATATGGGACGATCAAAAAAAAGTGGTAGAAAAATCAAAAAAAAATATTGGAATGTTAGAGTGCTAAAATAGAAAGTGTCTATTATGTGTGGTCATGCTTGAGGATCTTCAAAATCACATCCAAGATTCCCAGCATCTATAGAACACTCCTATCAACGAATCGACCACTCAACTAGATCATGCTTCATAAAAACTACCATATTCAATATACTATGGGATTGCACTTATCAAAGATCAGCTAGTGGTGTAGTTGTAGTTGGGACACTATAGGCACTAGCTATGGTGGTTTAGTAGCCACTGGTGTAGATGGCCCAGAATTAAGGGTGACTTGAGGAGGCACATCATTTTCCAATGATTATATCTCTATATTAGTGGTAGGATCATTGGCATCGGATCCTATGACAACTATGGGTGGTGTCATGGATGCACCTGTTGGTGTTATGGTGTCCGTAGGGCTGGGGTGAAGATGTCAAGGATGTCATGAACAATGTAAGTGGATAAAAAATTTCCATATATGGCACCTAGTGAGTCAGTAAATCTATCACAACATTCCCTTCTACAATCTGGATTCAAAATTGTTGTTGTGTGGGTAACTCCACATCAGTATTGGGCATGGGTTTCTTCCCACTAGCATGATCTCAGTCATCCATGATATAAGAAGTAAAAAAAATAAAAAAAATAAAAGGAATAATGAAGAAAAATAAGTTAGAATGCATAAAAGATAAGTACGATGCTTTTATATCTAGATTACATGACTTGTAGTATGCTCAGGTATCCAACCGGTGAGCCCTGGATACACACACCAAGATGGATGTGCTCTAGTCAAAACGTTTTTCAAAGCATGTAAGAGTAGTATATGTTGTTAATGTGTTAATGGGATCCTAGTTGTGTATGTGCCCTGGAACTTCCACTTACACGGTAGGGGAAAAATAAACTAAACACGGTGTGTACCAAACATACACACCATATATGGGAATATAGCATCAAGTCCATGTGGGTGTCCAGACACAGCTAAATCCTTAGCGATGATATATATAGATCATATATCAAATGCACATGATTTATGTTAGACATGTTTATTTTGGAAATATTATGGTAATAAAATAGTTTCATTATAATATGGGAAAAGTCATATGTTTATGAAGTTTTTCGAATGCACACACCATTTGTTTCTCAAATATCGAATAGGGAAAATGTTATCGTGATAGAGATATACCCCGAGTGTGTACTTCATTTGTACCCATGTGTTGTGGATTTTGGCATAACACATAACCTGATCAATAAATTGAAAATAACACATCTATAAACATGAGATAATGACGTGGAAACAAAATAAATAGATTGTTTGTACGAAAAAGAGATAAAATCGCAACCTAAATCAATCTAAAATGGTGGATTTCATCGAGGGAGTCAAAGAAACATACATAGGAAGTCACATGGTTAAATGGGGTGAGGGCATGAGTTGGGGTTGGGAAGGGTTCCCTGCTTTTATAGTGCGACTACACTGCATAATTTTGGATATACACACATTTTATGGGTTTTTCTAATAATATATATATTTATAAATTAATAATTAAAATATTGATATTACTATAAACTATTTATTTATTATTATAAATATTTAAAATGAAATATATATTTAAAAAAAATAAAACTATACATGTAATATTTCTAAGATATACATGTATTGTTTCTGAAAATTTGAATAAGAGAATTGTAACCTTCGATTTTGTCCTCAGGGCGGGATATGAATTGGCGATTAAGTTGTTTTGAGTGTGTTCCCACAAAAGCAGGAGAAAATCATGTATCACTACAAATTTCTTTATCATTTAATATTTTAGGCATACTTATAGAACTACACATTGAAAGGAATAATGAATAATATATGGTTTAAATTATTGAATGATTGAGAATATGTTAAATGATTAGACTTATTCAAACCCATGTATTTTGGAACTTAGGTTATGACTCTTCCAATCAACCCACATCACTATTGGGTGATGTATTATATTTGAAAATGTTTTAAATTATTATTGAGAATAATATAAAAAAATGATGTATATCAAAATATATTCCCTATGGTTTTATTTTAGTGAAAATGATGGATCTAAACCATCTAGAAGCACTCAAACCCATGTAATTTGAACAAAGGGCTAAGACCCTAATAGACCAATCATTCCCACTAGCAGATTTAATTTTTTAAATGTTTTTATTTTCTTTTTAATATTTATCAAACACCATTACAAAAATCAGATTACAAAAAATGAAACATGTACCAAAGGATGGTATGGGAATATTTGAACCGGTGACATCTCAGATACACTCCAGCGACCATTCCATCAGCACATGCTTCATTCATATTTATTTATATAATCAATAATTATTTATAAAAAAGGAAAATTAAATTCTATACTAAACAGAAAATTACATGCAGTGTAAATGTATACACATGGAATGTAACCTCATTGTATTAACATTAAAATAGTACAGAAAAGAAATTGTAGTAATCACCATGTGAAGCTGAAATACATGTAATGTAATCATTGAAAATATTGGAGAAATAGAGAGGAGTGTGATTGAATTTTCTCCCAATAAGATCCTTTTTTAGGTCTTTGGCTTTATCTGAGTTTGTTTCTTACCCATAATTTGATTTTGGATGTTGATTTCATTGTTCAAACCACCCCGTATATTTTATTCCCTCATATTTTAGTCAATTTTAATGATATTCAGGATCTGTGGGAATTATCTAGAAATATCATTGTTCTATGGTCATTAAATCTCGATGGTGTAATTCATCCCCAATATGTTCTTTTAAATCCCCCGCCTCCTTGGGTTTTTTCTTTGTAATTTGAAAATCATGAAGATAACCACATGAATCCTCTAGAGTATGTGTGAAATAAATTATGGATTAAGAGACAAATATTTGACCCAATTCAGTATTAACATGATATGATATGTTACCCTATTAAATTTTTCTGTTTTGAAAAACATTTTTGGAAATTTAAAATGGTTCATAAGTGGGGACCATATAATAAAATGATTCCTCAGTTGAAACAAAATTAGAACTCCAAGCCCTATACTAAACAATTTTACCCATACATGATATTATCTCAAAATGTTTCTCTACTATATTTCTATATCATCTAAAACTTTTGTTTTGGTTTAACAATCATGTGGTAAAGTATTCAGTAATTGATTATAATTTTTCAGTATTACCCATAGATGGTTCCAGATGAGAACAAGAAATCATTATTGTGAAGAATTTATATTGGTATTCCTTATATTGAAAATTATCATCTATGTATAGATAACACTCTTCTAGATAAGAGTACAACAATTCCACATCATATGTATAAAATTTCTCTCAATGTGAATTATATAAGACACCCGTTCAATAAAAATTCATAGGTATGTGGGGTCACGGATCCCAGGAAAAGAACCATGAAATGAAAATGGATAATTTTGGGTAAAGGAAGCTTGACATGGATTCTCACTAATGTTTTTCAGTTCCCTATCTATGATGCCAAAATTTTATTGTTCCCTTTCTGATGCATGGAAACTTAGTTTTTGACAATAATTATGACTAAAGAGGTATAGAGTTCTAGTCAGGTTAGATCCCATAAGGAAAATGGAGAACAAATTTTAGAAATCAGTCAATGAGTATATGTCAATAATATAGAAAAAATTATGAAGGTAAGAGGATAAAAATGTGAAATTATTTTTGAAATAACTGTAGATAAAATGAGTTTGGCGATGTTGAAATTTAATTATGGTTTATTGAAAAATTAATTTTTTAGTATAAAAAATATTTGATGACAATTTTTTTCCAAAAGAATTCAATTTAATTGTTGTTTCCTTATCCGACAAGAAGCAGTTATGTAGATAAATTTTTAACACCTTGGTCTAGTGATTAATTACATAAAACATGATTTAACATCATTTCCCCAAAAATAATATAAACCAGCTCACCCAAAGGTCAAAAGTTCACCAATTTTAAAATTATTAGGTTTTATGATGCTTTTTTTGTGGTTTTATATGACACCAAAAATAAATAGGAATTTAATTTATTAGCGTGATTTAAAAACAATAATCATAAATAATTAACACACCATGATTTCAATTACAACACACCAATAAAAACTATTATGAGCACACCACTTGAGAATCAACCTCTTATGACCATGGTCATAATGAGAGTGTTTAGAAGAAACTCAAGCCCTACTATGTAAATGATAGGCAAGTTGGGTAAAAGAAAAAATAATTTAAAATAAAAATAAAAAATTAGGGAAAATTAAAATTTGGATTTGGGGAAGATCAAACCGAAAAATGAAACTAAATCCTCTTGGATTTCCAACACTGAATATAGTGGTTTTCATCTCAATTTATAGGAAAATAGATTACATGGATTATAATAAAAACTAAACACTATGTATAATATTCCACCATTTAAAAGAGTGTTTTATCCACAGGTAGGTGGAATACTTTTCCACCTTTTTAAATTGAAGCGCCAGAGATTGGTTAGTGGAAGTATATGATTTGTTGTTCCACCACACATGGTGTGTAGAATCTCATTCATCCACCAACCACTTTTTGAATGGTGTCCAAGGCATGTGAATGAGTATTATGTAGCATGTTGGTCATTCTCGGCTATATGGGGGTGTACTCAAGTAGGATGAGTTGTTTATGGGAAAGGGTACATTGTGTGTTTTTATTATGTACACACTATGTATTTGATAATTTTTTCTAGGAATCCTTAATAGATGACTTTATCTAGAATCTCTTGAAAAATTACCAAGAACACCGAAATAAAGTATTTGATAAAAATATGTATTGGGTGAAATCTTATTTTTTACTCGATAATAATTATGAAAATGAAATCACACATTTGGAACATCAATACTCTCCCCTGAAAATATGGTTTATTCATGTTGGGATCATTCTAATCACCTACTTAACCAATGTTATAAAAATCTATCACATGTTAATCTGGGAAATTCAAGACTAGTATTATAATATTTTTTAAAAAAAATTATGGTTCTAGAAAGGTTGTTTTATGAATTTATTAAATTATTAAAATATTATATTGGATGTATAAAATTAATGAAATAGGCTGACACCGATTACCTTTTCATTCATCACAGCTACAACACTAATGTAATGGGTTGCCTAATTTATAAACAACTATAATTTATTCAGTGAATAACCATAAAATATATAGGATTTATTAACATTAAGAGATGGATGAAAAACAACATCCATG
Source organism: Viscum album (assembly GCA_963277665.1). Classification (NCBI taxonomy): domain Eukaryota; kingdom Viridiplantae; phylum Streptophyta; class Magnoliopsida; order Santalales; family Viscaceae; genus Viscum; species Viscum album. The sequence goes on along the minus strand of OY728145.1, from coordinate 1,074,059,997 downwards.
TTACAAAACTAGTTCAAAATGATCGAGATAACTCCAACCTAATATTGAGAATATAAAATAATAAAATAATATAAATTTAAAGAACAAATATAAATGAACATTATGAATATTTTTATATATAAATTTGTTTTTTGAAATAGGTGATTTGAATATATATTTTTATTATATTTTCTATTAAATTTCCATTGTGAATATAAGCAATAGAGTTAAGGGTTTAGGGTCTCAAATTAAATTTCATAAGATATGTTTCATAGTATACACCATGTTTTATTTGTAATGTTGTTTCTAATAACCCTTCAAAAATTTATATCATGATCCTCTCATTATTGAGGAAATTTTATGTCACATTTGATGTTATATCCATTAATGATCATTCGTTATATTATTTTCAAAATATTAATGGTTTTATTGACTATTTGTTTCAAATATTTTGTCATAATTTTTCTTTAATATAATTTTAAAACATTGTTTCCTTATACCATTCCCTTATATTATTTTAAATTTTTTTTATTTGGGAAAGTTATTTCTCAACATCATAAACCAATTCTGTATTAATTTTTTTAAAATAATATTAAAACATTAAAATGAATAAATCACACTCTAACCAACGAAGCTTTTCTTATATATCGATATATTACTATTTTCTATTGTTTTCCATATTTTTGGAACTCAAACTTGGATTGCTTCAAGAGATCCACTTACTTCTTATCAATAATTTTCCAGTGGAAATATTAATTCTATATTTATGATTTGGTTTTCCAATAAAGGTGCTTCATTATATTAAAAGTCATAAAATATCATGATTATAATCCTTATATTCCACTCCATGTTTTCTAGGTAAAATTATTATATCTTTTTCATTACTTTCTTTAAAGATATTACATAAATTGTTTTTCAATATAATGAAAAAGTATTATTGATATCATATTTTTGAATAAAAAATAAAATTAATCTACATACATGTACATTTGAAATTCATTCTAAAAATAATAAAAAAATATCTTAATGAAATTTATTCTGAATAATTAATTTACCATAATTTGAAAACCCCATTACAATGATTAATTATTTCAAAAACTGAAATACTTTTTCATTATTATATTAGTTTTTTTTTTAAAAAGTGTTTTCATGGAAAAACATACATTGTCATCATTGTTTTCAAAATAAAATTCTTTTATTATTAAAAAATTATTCTTTATATTTAGTTTATTCTATAAATATGTGTTTAAATATTAGAAATAAAAAATATCTATAAGATAAATGATCCATCACTGCCTTTTTCATTTCAAATTTTTATATGTGATTATAATTAAATTTACTTCCCATTATCATCCTCTCTGAATACCCTATTATATACTTATATGATTAATGTATGTTAACGTACATGTAATACATCAATGTAGTATCGAAAATACTGACATTAATACATTCAGATTAACATTTTAGTGTAAATACCATATGAATTATTATTTTTAATGATGGGTATTTACCAAAAAAGATTCTAGATATCATCAGATGCAAATTATTTTCTAGGGGTAGCTTTCCTTATTTTTTGAATTATAAATGATTTAAATAAGTGAATCTATTAGAAATGTATGTGAATAATATTATCCTCTAATGGGTTCTCTATAATATAATCAATGAGTCCTATTTTTCCTTATGAAATAATTATTATATAATTATTATTGATTTTATGCTTCATAGATATTTGTAATATCTTTCCATTTTCTCAAGTTTGTTCAACTTTTAGATTCACATAGAACCTATTTTGATTTGTTTCTATTTCTAATTTAATCCTTGGTAGTTTAAATTCTTTTGTTGATAGGGATAATTTTCTAGGGAAAATGATTTAATATTTAAGGATGTAATTTTTTTTTAATTAACAACATAAAGGAATAATCTTAAAAAGGGTTTATAAGGGTTCTCCATCAGTTTGGAAGGCATCAGATGTGGTTTGGGATATTCTATAGAAGACGATCTGACATCTATCAATTGGAATTTAACATGCCGTAAACATGTTACATGGTGTGTGAATGTTTCCATGCATACATCGTGAACTGGTTTAGGATTTCATGTGGTTACATGTTTTCTATAAGTTTCAGGATGAGAAATGTTCTCTCAGGGTTATTTTAACTGGAGGCAATATTTTTTCGAACATATATCATAAATTGACATTTGCTTTTAGTTAAATGGTTTTATGTTGTGAAATTCTCCTTTATAACTATATAATTCCACTTCAATAAATTTTATCATCCGTATGAAGATCCTATCTTACAGATCCATAGATGTTTCTGGGAAATTTTTGAGCCATTCCCTCTGGTTCGGACATCTAGATACAAAATATGATCCATGTGATTAGGTTATATTTCATGTTTCCCTCCTATCTATTTATTATATACTATCATATTTTAAACTTTTTAATGCTGATGAATTAGATATTGATGTGGGTTTTTATGATATAGGTTTCTTTTTGTGATCTTTTTCACCTCTGTTGATATTTGTGTTACTTTTTGGAAACATTTTTTTGTTCTCCAGATAGTTTTAGGCTGTTGATAAAAAATACCTATATTATATTTCGAATTTTTTAATTATGAAACTTATTATGTGATTTAATTAGCATAAACTGATCATTAATTAAAAGAATAATAGTTGTAATAATCATGTGTTTAGACTACTCCAGAGATCCACTTATATCCCATTGAGTTGTGACCTAGAATGCAGCTAGTTGTATGTTGATCCTATCCTGAATAATAAATAACATAATAATGTATTAATGTGTGTTTTATCATGACATCAAATAACATTTTATTTCAACTATTAGATTCAAATTGGAAAATAGTTTCCTTGGAAATTGAAATCACTTTTCAAAATATGATGTAAAACGGGTGTGAAGACTCACATGATAATGGATTAAGATTTAATTTAATAAATTTATGGGAAATTGAAATAAAAAATGTATATTGGATGAATTGACCATTGTGGATTTGGATATTTTATTTTTTATTATGATTATGTGACTTGTGTTGTGGTATTTGCTAAAATTATTTTATAATAGGATACCCCACTGATGCTAAAATGATTATGTAATGGGATATGCATATGTTTTTGGAATGATTATATAAAGGGATGTGTGGGGTTATATTGAAATTCATATATAAATGGATTATCTGAGTTTTATAAAATGATTCTATAAATTTGTTTGCCTAGTTATACTACAATGCATTTTGGGAATGACCTAGTTATGTGATTATTCTATGGTTTTTTCATTACTTTTGGCATGGTTATTCTATATTGTCATAGATATTATTGTAAAGTAGATTTATTTATGTATTCTATTTCTTTTTTAATTTATAAACCTATTTATCACTTTATAACATGTATTTTTATCAAATTGGTTTTTTAGACACGGTGGTGTCGACCTACTGAGTTTTACTCACACCCTTTTCACAACACCATTCTGTACATGAGAAAATTACATGTTTTTAGGTGTGTAAAATAGAAAATAACATTTTAGTCACTTGGTTTACTACTGGATGGGTTGGATATTAAAGTGGAACTGACAAGGGGTTTGAGAATGGGGTTATTCCATTTTATTTGTTCCAAAACTGTATTTAATATGTACTAAATTCATTCTGACATTTATATACAAAATATACTTAATGTAAATGGTTTATTATTTGATTATCTTTCTTTATCATTTATCATATATATGTATAATGTATTGTTTCTATTATTTATGTTAATATGTTATTTTATATTTCCATGGTATCATTAATTTTTTATTTTGAATAGTCTCCATACAAGATTCTCTACACCCAAACCACTAGTTGGAAGCCTATGTCATATCGAGATATGGAAAAGTGTCCAAATAACTATCCTTGTTCAATAATGTGATAATGTGTTTAATTTTGGTATGTTACGAGATGTATCTGAGGATTATGGTATTATTTGTTATTAATTTACTATTTAGGAATGTTAGAAAGGAGACTATGTTATATCAACACATTGTGAATGGTAATATCTAACTCTTATATGGTGGAAAACATGTGTTCCCAGGTATGGTTTTGTTGTTCATGATTCTCACTTGTTATGATTGATTTTATTTACCTCAAGCACATCACATGTTGTGTAATGTTGTTTTTTACATTCATACCCATGACCTGATATGGAACCAAATAAATACCCATGAATCATGATTGAAATATTAGTATATATCTTGAAATTCATTGTTCATGATAGGGATATAGTTATTTCATTTGGTTATTGTCATGTATGAACTGAAACATGAGATAGTTTCTATACTTGATAAAAAATAAAAGAACAATTATGTCTTGAAAAATCACTTGAAATCCCTTTTTAGAGTGACCATAAACTAGTGGTCCCTAATTTTTGTCACTAGTTTAGGATAACATTGTTGTTATCAAGTGTTTTATAGAGTATGTTTTTATTGTAGAGAAGATTAATCCTCCACATCATTGATTTGAATATTTTTAGAGTGTAAATCAGTATGGTCTTGATGTAGCAAAACCAGAGATTTCTATAGATCGTGAGAAAAAAATTCATGATCCGATTTCTGAGGATCATGTGATCCATGTAAAGGGAGACTGATCACATTATTATTTCAATGTCAAATATAATGAGAGAGTTTTAGCTACATCATTTTCCAACATTCACTAGGAAGGGAGGCCCCTAGGAAGAAAATATCTCGATTGAGTCAGTACAAATGATCTTCAAGAACATCAATACACAAATATATAATAGGGTGAATTTTTTTCATACATGATTCGAAGACCTACTAGGCATTCATTGGAAATTATATGGAAATATCCGAAGAGATAATAGATGTCCTAGAAAAATTCAAGGTGATGTTCATGATCTATAACTATCTTCAAACGCTAATAGATGATAAGGCCCGTGACATCAAGAATCTGACACTTGAGGGAATGTAATTGATAGAATACACTAAATGCATAAATTACTTATATAAACAAGAACTATATTTAGGTGATGATGATATCTATAGGGTGATGCATTTTTTGAATGATATTCCCTATGAGATTATATCATATGTGAATGTCTTCACTAGAGTATCTTTTTTTACATGATGAAATAGGATCTCATCATAGTGGGATATATGAGAGAGGTGCTGAGAATCGGCCAGTCTATTTCAGCAGGGAGAAATATGGGCTCATTTTCTGGTGGAAAGAAGCACCATTAATACATTTATCAGAATGAAAATAGTGGGAACATAATTCATGGAATTGGAAATCCATCAGATTGACATCTTATAATACAGTGCTATTAGTTTGGAATGATTGGCCCCAAGAGGCCTTAGTTTCTGGACCCTACTTTACAGTTTTATTCATGTCATAGTCCCTCCCCCTATATTGGTTTTGTAGGGGTATGCAACAGGAGAGCAGTGGAAGGGGATTAGGATAGGTACCATAGTCTGGGAAGGATGCAGCTACCCATCAAGATACTAATAGATAGATTCCCACTAGACATTCAGGTCAAGGACGAGAACATAGTACCCCCATTTAAAAAGAAATAATATCATGTTAATATAACAACATAATAGAGTAACAATAGAGACCATGGATGAGATGGAATTAAACTAAATGCTATGTAGTTTACCAAAATTATTTTGGATATAGGACCTTCTACAATATGATATACAATTCTTATATGGTCTACCTCATATTACATTTTTTATAAATGACTATTTAAATAATTTTTATATTCACTTTTTATGAATATTGTGGTCTCACTTTTGGGGATCTTGGATGGTGTCTTGACTATCGATACCGTATTGGGATTGCAGTTAGAGATTAGAAAACATTTCAAGGCATTTTCTCTATAAATTGGTGGTTACCATTTCTTTTAGGAATTGTTAGTGATAAATTTGATAGTTTTCAATTTTATTCTTGGTATGTATTTTTTTTAATTATATATTGGGCTCAAATTGACTATTGTATAAGGATGTTTTCCTTTCTAAATCCAGAAAAAGGTAGCTATTCTCATTAGGGTGGGTGGGATATGTGGGACGATCATGCATGAACAATTCATTATATATTATATCCTCTCATAACTTACATATTATATAATTTTCTAGTGGATAGAGAAATATAGCTAAATATATTTCCTCCTCTAGTAGATCATTTTTAGGATGTCTTTCTGAATTAGTTTTATGGGTTACCATGTGAGTGGGATATTGAGTTCAAGATAGAGTCAATGTCAGGATAACTTCCAGTTTCTATTCCATCAAACATGATGAAATCTAAAAAGGATTTATAGTTGAAATATTTGTTATAATATATTGAAGTTAAGAGTTTCATACGTCTAGATAAATCTACATGGGGTTCTCAAGTTCTTTTCTTCAATAAGGATAATGGGACTTTGAAATTATGTGTGGGCTATCAGAGACTAAACAAAATGATAGTCACAAACGGGTATCCCTTTCTATGCAACAATGATCTCTTCAATTGGATTAGTTATTCCAAAATTATATATTGGATGAGTGGAACCCAAATTTTCTATGTTTGATGTGATATCAAACAAACCTATTAAATCTATTAGGAGAAGATATAGCTTCTACGAGTTCTTACTAATGTCATTTGGTTTGAGGAATTCACTATCAGTATTCATGGTCTTGTGGTATTGGGTTTTCCATCCTCTTGATGATTAATTTGGGGTTCTTTTCTTAATGAAATAATATTTTACTCAAATTCTAAGAATCATCATGCACAAAATCATTACATCATCTTGAGTAAATTGAGATAGCCTCGAATCTACACCATGATAACTAAATGTAGTTTCTTGATAGATAATTTCGCTAATTGGGCCATGTCATCTAATAGGAAGAAGTTTCAGTGGTACCAAAGAATGTTTCAACCATATAATCATTGGAGTGTCCCCATAATTTCTTCATTATTCTTATATTTCTGGGGTTATTAAGAAATTATCATCATTTTATCGGGGACTTCTCCAATCTGATAGTATCAATGTCCTGGATAACCAAGAAAGGGGTGAAGGTTTTCCTATCAGATTATTCTGAGAGGGCATTTCAAGAGATGAGGAGTAAGAATTCATCCACCCCTACCCCCACTTTACCTATTCCAAGTAATGAATATACCATGTAATGTGACACAACAAGATTTTAACTTGAAGAAAACCTCATGCAAGATGATCGGGTTGCTGATTATATCTCTTGAAATTTGAGACCACTTGAAGAGAATTATCCCACTCATGATCTAGATTTAGTTATTTGTGTACATTTCATAAGATTATAGAAAAATTATTATTTGTTTGAGATGATTTTTATATACAGAGACCATAAGAAACTCAGGTATATCTTTTGTGAGTGTGAACAAAACCTTTAGGAGATGAGGTGCATCTTGTATATTTAGCGTTTCAAAATCGAGCTAGATTATACCCATAGAAAGGGAATGTTATTATCAATTCGTAGAGATGAAACATGTACAAAGAGGAAGTGCATGAGTCTTGTGATAGGTGGTGGAAAATGGAACTCTTATAATACATGCATATTTATGCTTAAGAATCCTTGGTATGAGTACCTCAAACATTAACATATGTTATACCCATACTTCTAGAGAAGATCAATTCTTAGAAGTTATCTAATATGGAATGATTTTCTATAAGAGATCATATATGTTGGGGATCCTCCATCAGGAAGGTCTCTTGGTATAATTGATGTTCCTCTTATCCAAGTATGAGTATGGTTTCATTCATGATTGTGAGAGGAGATGATGAAAGAGTTTTATTTTTATATATGGGTGGTACATCTTTGTCTATAAAATACATATCATAACATCTATAGGAATTAATGGTGTTAAGGAATAAAGAATTAGGTAGTGTCATTCATTGTAATATTTTTTACCCACAAATAGGTTAAAGATGAACATATGAGACCTACATGGATATTAGAGCCTCTACCCATTCTGGAATGGAAATTGAATGATGTCACTATGGATATAATGATAGGATTACCTAAGACACAATTAATGAATAATGTATAATGGGTCATCATATATCAACTAATGAAGTTATTTTATTTCACTCCAATCTGGGAGACCTTCATTGATGATGTTTTTGGTAGTCTCTATTTTTGGTTCATAATTAGTTTTCACGGTGTTCTGAGGAGTACCATTTCTGATAGAGGACCTCATTTCACATCTTGGTTCATCCAGGGTCATCAAAAGTCTCTAGGATTTTTTTTATTCTGAAAAAAGTATATCCATCACAGATTAGTGGCCAATTGGGAAGGACTATAAAGGTTGTGGAAGGTATTTTTGAAGACTATGTTTTGGATTTAAGTGGTTCATTGGTGACGTACATATCACTCATAGGGCATTCTAATAATTGTAGCATTCATGCCTCAATCCTGATGGCCTTGTTCTATGTTTTCTATGTAATTACATTCCTTTAAACTCATTATTGGTTTGATGTAGGTGATTTAGTTCTAGTTGTACATAGTATCATGGGTGAGACATCTGAGTAGGTTCTATTGATTAGGAGGAAATTGGTGGCCATGCTGAGAAGGTAGAAAACTTATATTGAATAGTGGAGATGACATCTAATAATTGAGGATGTAAATCACATTTTGTATCTTCTACCACGTAGGATTAGAAAATGTTGTATAATAAAACACAAAATGATATCACTCAAGTTTTGTGGTCCATTTGAGATACTGAAAAGGGCTCATCCTGTGGCATACCTAACGATCCTTATATAGAATTATAGTTTCATGCATGATCTGTTTAACATGTTGCAACATTGGAGATAACATAATGAACCTTCTCATGTAGTATAAGTTGATAACGTCATATTTGGTGTAAATTATTCCATTGATGATGATATGATATAGAAATTGGACTATAGTGAGAAGTATATTTGGGATACGACTATAAGTGTATTTCGAGTGTAGTGGACCTATATGAGTGGTCATGAGTAGACCTAGGAGAGGTAATCTAATATACGAGTATAGTGTCCAAACAACTATATAATACCCAATAGTGTATCTTTGAACCTCTTAAAGATGATATGATATTATGTGAGGATGTTTTAAGATTGCATCATTTTTAAAATATGCCTCACTTTGAGTTTTGCATTAACCCTCTTTTTTTGGGTATTATGTCTACTTTAAAACCTGGTAGTTGAGTTCCATTTGAAGATGGCAAGAATTTTCTCATGAATATTTCCTAATGTTTAGGGCAGTTTTTTTCAATTAATGGAGCCATGGTATAAATGTTTCAAGTGTTTACAATGTTTCTACATGAGTTTGGAAGGATTTTGAGGTGGTCCATGATCTTCCATAGATGTTGGACAAGGTGTTGTCAATCAAACATTGACATGATGTAAATATGTTACATGACATCTAAATTATTCACATAAGACATTGTATAATAATTCATGATGTGAATTTGTTAAACATTTTGAAAATATTTCATATTCTGAGTTATTGATTGGGGTTTAATTAATCGAAGGCAATGATTTTTCAGCCAATCCCATAAATCAAGAATTAAAAAATGTGAAAATATTTCACCTCATGACCTTACCATGAATAGAATTTGTAAATCTATTTAGGTGTATGATTTAGTTTCTAATCTTCATGTTTCTTCTCTCTCATTGGCCCTAGAAATACTCTATACAATTTTTGAGTGATTTCAACCCTTATGGATATATCGATCAAAAAGTTGATCCATATTTGGTTGGTTTACATTCATTTTCCCCAATTTTAAATTTATTCATTATTTTTAAGATCCAAAAATTTGACCACTAAAGATTCAGGTGTTCTATGCGTTTCTTATATATTTTTCTTTTTGTTATCTAATTCACCATAATTACGTTTAGTGTCACTAGTGGAAAGAATTGTCTTCATTTATAAAAAAAGGTAAGTGATCTAATATCAAACCCTATAGAATATTTATAATCATAAATGTGTGTATACTACAATGAGATTTTGTTGATATAATTTGTACCTTAATTAACGAAATTTTGGTAATGATAATCATATGTTTAGACTACTCAGTTGATACCATTTTATCTAAGAGTGTTGCGATCTATCTTGTTGTTTCCCATACGGTGAGCCTACTCATGAAATATATGGAACTGGATTTTGGCTTATTTACTTTTTAACATTATATGATATATCATTTGATTTCTTGTATTATATTCATGTTAGAAAATGGATTCCATGATTAATGATATTGTCTGTTATAATTTTATAGACCATAATTTTCCAAACTATAATTGAAATGGTATATGATATAGTTTTATAAATGGATGGTTAATTTAAAAACTAATTGTATTTGGATGGATTGAACATTGTATATTATGACATTATATTATGTTAATATCCTCATGTGATTGTGTCAAGACATCTGATAAAATTATTATATAATAGGACATACCTAGTGACAATAAAATTCTTATATATAGTGTCATTCTCAGGGATGCTCTAATTCTAATATAAAGCGCTATTTCATGTTATATTAAAGTTCATATATTATGTTATTTCTCCAATTATGCTGAAATTAATATATAATGGGTTTTTCATGGTTATTCTATAATTATTATTGTTCTAGACCAAATTATGTGATTATTCCATATTCTGAGGTATTGTTTTGAATGGTTATGTTATATGCTCAGAGAAATTCCAACATAGTTTCTAATAAGGTTGATGGATGCATTTTATTAATTTATTAATATATATATATCTACTTATCTATTTATTACATGACCATATTATCATATCAGTTTTCTTTATATATAGTGGTTTCGACCTATTCAATTTTACTCAAACACTATTTCAGTCTCCATTATGTACCTGAGAAGATTATATTGATCTATGTGTAGACAACATCAAAGGGCCTTTTGGTTTATTTTTCTTACTAAATGGTTTAGATATCAGTTATAATACCAACACAAGGTTTGTTTCCTACAACATTTTAATTTATTTTTGTCATCATATTCTTTCACCAATTCAAATTTTAGAGTAACATTTTGATACATTCTATCATGAAATTACTTGGTTTATTATTTCATTTATTGGGTTCATCGATTATCATCCAATTATATGATGTACTGTTTCTTATATTTCTATTACTCTGATACGTATTTATTTATACTGTATAGTAACTCTATTCCATAGTGAATATTCTATTCACTATATTCTCTACACTACATCTTCGATTGGTAGCCTATGTTGTATGGGTAGGTGCGCTTTTGGTCTAGTAACCCAATTGTTTTAGACACTTGAGAGCGTTTTTGATGAGGGTACATTACAATATGTATGTATGATGTGGGATGGGATCCTATCTAATAGTCCAATGCATCTGTTAAATATTTATACCTTATGAGATAATTATGTTTGGACAAATTTGGGTTTTTTCACAACTAATATGATTGACATGCTTGTATTTCTTCAAAAATTTAATTGTGTAATTACTTGGAATTCATCACAATGTGTGTATATTCCATTTAGTTCAATAGTTTTGTTCTTTTTCTTATGACTATGTTATGTTATCATTGTTCATGATTAATACCTCATGATTCCAACCATTATTTATTATTTTCATATATTATTACATGTCATATTAATTGACTCATATTTTATTATTTAGTATCTATTTGGTATTATTTCCTTACATACCTTAATTATACCAATATGATCATATTAACCTCACTTATGACCTTTTATATTTAACTGTTATGTTTACCATTATAAAGAATCTGAGCTAGAACCCATGTTATGTATCTACTTCCCCAAGTAACGAGGAAAAGAAATACTTTTTATGTGTTTAAATATTATATTCTATAATAAATTTATTATAGATATTGGAGACTTAATATGGATTTAGAGTATACTTATATAGTGAAAAAAAATTCCACATGTTGAAAAAGAACTTAATTTTTTCCTGTTGATTTCAACTAATTCTCTATATCCCAAATTAGAAATGGCCATGGGCATGTATTATAATGAAATATTTTTTATTTCATGTAATTGAGATGTTCACATATGTGGGTTTAAATAGTTTGTATCAAAGTAGGGTTTAGATAACATTCGATATTTGGATTTTACTTTCGGATATTTTAATGGGTATTAAGTTATAGTTGATCATACAATAAATTTTATAGATTATATAGTAAGTTAGTTGAGGTAATATTAAATATTTCTGGTATTGAGATAAGATATATTTGGTGAAAACAATTTGAATAAGCCTATAGTATTAGTGTAAGTAAAGTGTAAAATCCCATTGTTTTGGTAAACTATAGATTGCATGAATCTCCATAAAATGAAACACCTTTATATAATTTGAATGTGGATGTGGTTATAGTACAAATTAAACTAGTATAAATTTCCCCAAAAAGTATAGTTTAACTATGAAACAATGTTTTTTCATTTTCTGGATGACTCGGCCTCATATAAGACACCAGGTGAGACACTCTATAGGTATATGCTAAAGTAATTAATAATAAAAGTCTATAGAGTTGTGAAGGATTTATTTCCTTATTATGTTATGAGATTATATTTTGAAAAATGATATAATAAAATTAAAGTTATCCTAGGAAGAATATATATAGTTATTTGATTAACTAAGTATTAAATCACATCATCTATTGAAATAAATTTATTAATGGAGATGGTATCATAGGATTGTATTTTTATATTCATATAATTATCTTTTATAATTATATAGGATATTATATTAAAAAAATTGGTTTATAATTGTGTAAGAAATATGATCATGAATATGAAATGTATATCACTAAAAATCGTTAATACTTATTTATAGAGACATATTTTATATAATTTATCAATAGTCATAGTATATGAATATTTTTATGTAAAACATAATGTACCAAGTATTTTATAAGAAAGAATTTTTTTCATATTTTTATGAAATATATTTAATTGTGATTATCTATTGATAACCTCAATTATTGTTCGTAGAAATTCACAATTAAAGATGTATTGAAGAAATTATATAAAGGACATAGAGTGTAACACCTTGAGATTATTTATTATATATTTCTCTTAAAAAACATTATAACAAAAAAATAAATTTAAAATGATACATGAAATATTAGATACAAAAATTATAATAATTATAAATCATATTGTATATAAATTTTAAATGCATAAAAAATATAGTTAAGAACAATTAAATAATTAAATGGATTTTTTTGATAAAAGTAGTTTTTCTTAATATAAATTATTTTCATTTAAAATATAAATTTACATATTTTAAAATTTTAAATTCAAAAAATTAATATCAGTTTGGGGTTAAGCATGGAAATAATATCTTATGGGGAATTTTTATGATTTTCCCAAAATAAATTATTTTTTGTTGAATTGAGAAAGTATGATTTTTTCTTAAAAAACTAACTTCTATGAAATTATTTTATTACAAGAATTAATTTATAGTTCACAAAATCATATTTATAATATATATATATATATAATTTAAATTATTAAAAATACTAATTTGAATTCATAAAATCAAAGTTCAACATTTTTGGAATATTGAATTATATTTTACTCTAAAAACTATATTTGATTTTCTTATGTAGAAAACTAAAATTTCTCAGCCTTAGAAAATAAATCTAAAATTTTAAATTTTTTATTTAGTATCAAAATTAACATATTAATTTAATAGTTCAATTTATATTTATATCATTAAAATTTCATCACTAAGATAAATGATTATTTAAATTTGATCATTTCTATAAATTTTTTATTATCATTTAAGGAATTTTATCTTATAAATAAATATAATATTTTGAAAAATAATAAATATAATATGAGGTTAAAATAGATATTTATTTACATTAAAACACATATAACTAGTATGAAATTATAAATAATATTATAAACCCATAATTTTTTAAGCATAATTGTTTTTTTAACAAATATTACTCCAATATTTTTAAATTTTATAATTTGAAATTATTTCAACTATAAAAATACATTAATTTATATAAGTTATTTAAAATTTACTTTTCATCACACAAAAAATATTTAGGATGGGTTGATATATGTTTTCTTTAAAACCTATGTTATTTGTGTGAAAACCAATTACCCTTGTATAAACATTATTGTAAAACTAAAAATATGGTGATAAATAAATTCCAAAATGTCTAAAATATGGTTTAAAATTAAATTTTGAGAAATTATATTAAAATTTTAACTCAAAACGTTATTAAATTTGACTATTATGTCAATAACCTTGATTTCTGTAATGGTATCTTTTAATAGTAAAGGATACTCAAGAATGTGGTCTTTTCATCACATATAAAAGTGGTCACTTCCACACATTCTTTGATACACATTCCCTTAAATATTACATTGAATTATTTCTCAATTATCCTCCCTTATATTTACATTGAAGTCCTATAATCCATGGAAACTAACTTTTTTTCTAATACATTCAACATTAAATAGATCAGAAAGGAAAAGTTCAAGGTCTCGAAATAAATATTACATACCTCTTATATTTTTTTCATAATTATTCTCTTCCCACCATAACCAAAATATGTTACCATATTAAAATTAGTCTCACTGATATACAAACTATTTATTTTAATAATTTTAATCCACTTATTTCACCCTTCCTATTAAATTTTTAAAAATAATAGTAAAATCAATCATGCGTTATATGTACTATAAATCCACGAAGTTGCATCTTCTATTTTTCACCGTCACCACTCTTAAAAAGTTATGGTGACATAATTGATTGATAGTTGATACATATATAATATAATAATTAATATGAAGTGAAAAATTTAAATCCATTTTTTTCTCTATCATATTGAAATTAAAACATTTACCATGTGTTGTTCAGAGCACACCCTCCATGAAGTAATGTTTTTTATTTTTCATATTGATTTTGATTATTTATTAAAGCAACTTAAAATCAAATTGAAATACATAAAAATATAAATATCATCATTATTGATATTTTTTTGATTTTATGTCTAAATAAATTAACCATACTTACCTAATGAATTATGTTATGTATATGTTTGGGATAATCAAACCACCAACTTGAAATTTTTTTTAAAACACATTAATTGATGTATGTGGGAACCTAAATACATCTATTATTAAAATTTAATAATTAAAACAACATTTTTTATAATTATATAATTCGTATATAATGTATTTTACGTATTATTTAAATATCATCTCATGTAGCAAAAATCATTGAAATAAGCCGATAATGATTAAATTCTACCACATAATTACTAAAACAGTAATTGAATTAGATAATAGTTTTATAAAAAAACATAAATTATCTATTTTAGTAATTTAAATTATCAAATAATGGTGATAATTTGTATTATAATAATGAAAATATTACCTATTAATAAATTATTTTAAAATGATCAAGATAACTCACATATGATATTAAATATATTATAATTAATAACCTATATACATGTAGAGAATAATATTAAATAGTTTTTATAAATATTTATAGAAATTAATATAATTGATAAATAAGTGACTTGGATTGTTATTTTTTATATACAGGATATTAATGAACTTCAGTGACAATATGGAATTATGGTTTTTGTTTCTGGTCATAAATTGGATTTATAGTGATATATTAATTATTTTATATCATGTTTTCATTGGAATGGTGTATCCAATAACCCTTTTATATTTTCTATCATGATCACCTCATTATTAATGGTTTGTAGTTTTTCATTTGAAATCATGTACTTAAAATGGGTTTTAAATAAGATGTTTCTAATATCATAAGGATTTATTTGACTCGATTTATAGTACATTGCGACATGTTATTTCATACATTAATTTAACATTAATAAATTACAAGATTAAATAATTTTTTAAATTTTTATGAAATTTACACTTTTTATAGGGAAATTACTCTACATATTCAATAAAAACTTCTTCGATAAACTATTTTTGGAAATAAAAACAAGACAATTGTCAGAGTAACTCACATTATTAACAATTAATATTTCATTCTAGGTATATATTTTCTTTTATTAAAATGTTTATTTTATTTTATTAGTACTAAAATGTTCACTAATACATTTGATCAAATTACCAATCATACCCACTTTTAAAAGGAAATTTTAATCCCTTAAATATGATCCATGATTTCAAATAACTCATTGAATATTCATAAAACATTTTACTTATCATGAATATATTGCTTATATTATACTGCATGTTTTCTCTATAAAATCTATACTATTTTTTCATGATTATGTTTCTAAAGAATTCTTAGAAAATGAATTTGTATATTATTGAAAATTTTTATTTACACATTTTTTTTACAATGAAATTTCCGAAAACACAATACACTTTTCCACAAATGATATTCTATTAATATATTATTAAAAACATGTATTTAAAAAGTTTTCAAAAAAATGGATTTCCCATAATTAAAAATATATTAACCATGAATCATTGTTTCAGTAAATATATTAATTTTAATTATTTTATGAGTTTTACTTAATATATTATTATCATATAAAATGTGTTATATCAAACTCACCATTAAAATCAAAATTCTACTATTCTCGTAGACATATTCTTCATCTAACATTGATAATTTACATATTTTTTCAAAAAAGAGAAACATTTATTTTCTCTAAAATATATGGTCCATCAATTTCATTTTCATACATAATCATTTTCTGTCTATGAATATAATTTCTATAAAAAAATCTCTATCAACACCCTATTTATGATTCTTTAGATTGAAGGTTATTCTCTTGCATACCATAAATTTATTGATAGGGTAAATTATTGAATTAATCATGAACCATTTTTAAATATAGTGTAAATACCATATGACTTATTATAATGAATGATTGGTATTAACCTATATAGTTACAAAATAATTCATTAAAATCGTTTATATTTCATTGGATTATAAGGTTATTTTTAATTATTAAATTATAAATTAATTCCTTCGGTGAATCAAATTGAAAAATTATATGAAACACATTTCTTATATGGGTTCTCAATGGTGTGATTAAAGTAATCACTTCTCTTACAATGAGTTATTTGTGATATAATGATTATTGATTTTATGTGGTACATATATGCAAGGATAATGAAATATAGAACCTAAATTTCCCACAAATTACATTTTTTAAAATTTATATCTCATGAGATAATGAAGTGTGGATAATCAAGTATTGTTTCATAACTAAAATAGTGGACATACATGGATTTGTTCACAATCAATTACAATGATTGTTTTGTGATATATTTTCATTCCTATCTATGTTATTATGTCATACTCCCATTTTTAATGTTAAATGACTAATGATTCAACACTTTTATGAATCATTTCCCCATGTTATAAATTTTTTTAATATGTATGATATGTCTATAAGAGAGTTTTGTGTGGATAATATTTTATATATGTTGAAAACTTGTTATATATTAAGGAGTTACTATATTGTTCAAAAAAAATTTATTAGTTGAAAAAAACATTTGATTTGTAAGTTAATGATTTTTCTAATTAAAATAAATTTAGTATTAAAAGGACTTGGGAATGTAATGTACTTGAATATTAACTTTAATTAATTTAATTAACATTATCACAACAATTTTATATCATATATTGAATCTAATGTGGATCAAGACCTCATAAAAGGATGTTAGGTCATAAAAAATGGAAAACAATAAGATATCTAGAGATCATGTGGCCTCTAAAAATTGAATGAAGTTTAACAAAATTATACATGAACATTATAGAATTTATTTTAATATTATACTATGAGATTGATTGATAAAAGTCATTTATACATATCTGAAACATTTGTAAAAGTTAATAGGGAAATATTTATAAATTTCATCTAAATTATGTTCTGTTAGAAGAAAAAGAATTTGGAACTGATAAATTATATTATATTAGGATGAAAAATAAGATTAAAAGAAATTAAATATGGCATCTATTATGAGATTGGTGATATGGATTCTAGTATCCATCTATAACAAATATTAATCAAATCATACATATTACACAATAATGGATATATGTTATATATCTCCAACTGAATTCGTATTAATAGAGAGACCATAAAACAATAAATTTCACATTGATGATGATCTTGTGTAAGTAAGTATGTCATATGAATGGATCAAACAGTGTATTTTAACCATCCTATGGGTGGAATTTATTTAGAAATTTTAATTCCATTTGACAGATAGAAGGGTTACATATAGATTAGTGTCAAAAAATGGAAGAAATATAATGGATTATAGGGCCACAAAAATAGAAATTGAGGTACTAAACATTTTTATCATGTTGAACATCATAAATTTGAATAAGACAGCTATTTCTTCCATGTTGAGTTGAATGGATTTATCCCATTTTGGGAATAATTTTGGTATCATTAAAAATAAATGTACACTCCCCCACAAAGTGTTGAATGAATTAATCTTTGATATATATCCCATATACAGATAATTCATTTTAATACATGGAATTGTGTAATAATAATATGTGTTTATTGATGCAATTTTAGTGCATCATACATGAATGGGAAAACATCATGAATTCCATGATGTATTATATCATTGTAGGTAAGAATTAAATAAATTTATCTAATTTGGTAGAAGAACACGGTTCTAGATTATTATGGATAATAGTTTCTATTGTGGACTTATTTCATCATGGATAAGGTCTCACCACCTTTAAAAAACATGAGGAGAACCCCATGTAAACCTCATTCATAAAGAAATCTCTTGAAATTAAAACTATTGAATTGGATGATATATTTTCCCATGGATTTTTCCATACCTTAATGGTTCCACTATGTTTTAGAGTGTAGTTTTCATGGTACACCACTATAAGAGCCATCTATCAAACTATGGTGTCAATAAACAAGGGTGAGGGATTACATTTTTTTTAAGTGTAGTAAATTTCTTTGATTTATTACATATCATTGTTGGTTAATTTATATACAACCCATTGATTTTTTATATGAATGAGAATTACATATTTATACATCTCTCATAAGGAATTAGTTATATTGTTTAGTGGGTTAGATTAATAATCATAAAATGTTGAATGTATAACTGTGTATGCATATTATAAAATACCACCATAAGACTATATACATAATAATTAAAGGTTTTTAATTATTTACTCTACATGGAATGGTTTCCAATAATTTTATTCAATACAAGATCTGAATCGTCATTAATTTTTTGTGAGGATACTAATAATATTTTTGACCAATACTCATCCTATGAAGTTTTCAAAGTATTCTAACTTGTTATTGTGAAAAAATATTAATATTAATAAATATAATTTCATACCTATCATTATTGAGATATTAATATTATCTATTAACTATCAATATTCAGCTTCATTCTCCCATTCTACATCCTATTAAACTGCCTTATTATTCAAAAAACTAAGTATCTAATGCATAGGATGTTAAGGGTATGGACTAGAATTCTTCCACAAGAATTTCCATGTATAATGGTGACTCTTATATGATATGTTCTTCTATATGAAATTATATTGTTATTTTTTCCTTTCATTATCATTTAAAAATAATAATAAATACTAATTTATTCAATTATGGATACCAATTTTATTTGGGTTCCTAATTATCATATTTTAACTAATGCATTGTCTAAGTAGGTAGATGTGTGATACCAAGTAGGTAACATGATTATATATATAAATTCTAGACTTATAAACCCCCAAAATTAATCTAGGTATGTTATGATGGATATTGGAATATTGGGTCTCATTATGTAACATTTTCTTTCAAGTATTTCTATGTAAATACAAGAAGATAAAAACTCTATAGCTATATGTTTTTCAAACAAACCTTATTATTTTAATTAACATGACCATTTACATTTAGTTATTTGTATAACAAAAAATGCATTTCTTAACAAGATACATGTTTTTCCTACCAAACTAAAAATTTTACCATAATAAAAAATTCATTTAATTATTCATCTATACCATTTAGTGTTAAATAATCATAAATAAAACATTGAACTCATAATAATTGTAAAGCATCATAAATACTTGTAATAATCATTTGAAAAATTTGGATTAGAACTTAGATCATTGTAAATGGTATAAATGAATTTAATCACTGATATGACCATTGAAACACTTAAATCTCTTTAAATTGTTTGACATTTAAATAATGATAATAAGGTCCATAAAAAAACATACATTCACATATAGAAATAGATTAGTTTACTAAATAGTTCCAAAATAAAAACTCATGAGAGATCAAGAAGGAAGTAAAAAAGTGTAATGAATGTTTCATTAGAAAAATTAAATCATTTCAAAAAATTATAGAATTAATATAGAATAACATATAATTTTGATATAAATAATTAATATTAAATAAATCAATACCTCTTCATTACTCTTATAATTAACTACATATTTCATGAAATATAATTTTTTAAATTTAAGTCTAAAATGATGGAATATAATTAACAGGAATGAATCACTAGTCATCATATTCCTTATCATAATTTCAATGGAATAACATACCCTTCAATTTATAACATTATAATGGAATAACATACCAAAAAAGTTACAACATATTTATATAATAACAACGCTATTTATTTCACAACTGATTTCTATATAGAATATGTAACGTCTAGAGTTTATCTCCTTAAAAAAAATTATTTCTATATATTTCACAACACACAAAATAGAAATAAAATAAAAAAACATACTATCAATTTATACACATAGAATTGTTAATTATAGAGAATGGTAACATAATTACGATATATATGTATATATATTAAATAAAAAAACTTATACATAATTAAACATCAAACACTTTTTATATATTTTTAAAACAAGTAAATTATCTATTTATTCTTAAAAATAATTTTATAAAATGAATATTTTTCCCAAATTTATATAATGATAATGATGAATAATTTCAAATGAATAGATAAAGTACCTAAAAATGTTTCCCTATAAAAACCTTTTTAATAAATATCTTCTGATATTATTTTGAGGTTATTATTATCATTGATATGATGTAAATTTAAAAAAAATAACATGATTATTGGAATTATCACGGTCATATTGTCTTGAGATTAATTTTTTTGAATATTTCTATCATATTTGATTTTTATGTGAATAGAGTGAAAATACATGCATTTTTAAAATAGTGAATTTTATCAAATTATTATTATATGTGAAAGGTCTAAAATTTTTATAATGATTTTTAATTGATATAATATAAATTTTTATTTCAAAAATTATAAATATAAAATATCATTTTGATGTTTTAAATTTAATTTTATATATTTTTGGACTTATGAAGCATTTTCCTAGATTTTAAATTTTTTATAACTTCTTATAATTAAATATTTTCATTGTGAAATTATGTTTTCATTTTCATTTAAATCAACATACTAGTCAATTTTTATAATAATTTGATTAATATCTCAAAAATAATTAATAATTAACAATTTAACTTATAAATATTGTTAAACATTAAAAACATTATTTTATGCAAAAAAAATCTTTTCATGTTATGTTTGTTCAATAAAAATTCACATTGTCACATATTAATTTAACTATATTTGTCTTATTGAGCCCAAATTATAAATTATATCATTTTATATTTTTAGTAGGTGACTAATATTATTTTCAATAATAAAATAATTAACATCAGTAATATTTAAGTAAGTTAAATAAGGGTTTAAAAGATTATTTTAATATTGATAAATTTTTTTGATCTTAATATGATCATTATGCCCTCTATAAATATTTTTTAGGTATTAATTTCTTACTTAAATTTGTTACCATCCTTTTTTCTCTTAACAAAACTAACATTCATGCCATTCCATTATTACCCCCTTCTTAACATTATATTGAAAATAAATGTATGTATTCTTCACTTATGAATGGGTGATCATAGACACCATTTCAATAATCCACTATTATTCAGAAATTTTCAAAAAATATTAAAAATTTAATCTCAATGAAATAATTTTAGTTAATTATATACCATTGTAACAAATAATTATCCTATATACAACAAGTAGTATTCCATCATCAATAGAAAGATCATGGTCCCACCATAGGTGTCAAAAATTTCTTAATGATTCCTTGTAATTATTTCATTTCTAAAAGAACTATAAGCAGAGGATAATAAAAACCAAATCATCATTAAATTTTTTAATATGTAATTAAAATAATCGTACAACCCTTATTTATTACCTTCAATCTATAATAAAAGAAAGATACATCATTATTGTGTATACATGGATTACCACCTCTATAAAGAGACACATTGGATTTTACATCACCACCTCTAATGGATTGTATTAATGGTGGTATTTATGAATATATATTATTTATCAAATATATTTATTTATATTAAAGTATCACTTATTATCCACATTAATTCCTCTCATTCCCCGTGTAATGGAAACACTATTCATTCATTATTGGGATCACCGCCTCTATAAAGCATCATTTTTTTCCATTTTTCTTCATGTTATTGATTATATCTACAAAAATCTAAAAATATATTAAAATATAATAGAAATATAAAAAAATATCATTATTAATGAATTGGAATGATATTTTACTAAAAAGGCATTCTTTATGACCACACTCACCAATTGAGTTAATGTGTGTTCAAGATTGGTTTGGCTTCAACTACTACATTAATAATGTTGTGAAATAATATCATTTAGTATTATGAATCCTAATATAAATAATAATATGACATAAATTTGTAAATAATTCTTTTTTTTTTGTTTTTTAATGTATTAAAAAAATATTCAAATCTTTATTTCCTTCCACCCTTCCCCTATATTTCTCTTTTCCCTAAAGCTCCAGATTGATTCAATGGTTTCCCACAACATACACTCTCCACATCAAAGTTCAATGATGCCTCTTATATTCTTATCCTAACATTGATTTCTCATTTTTAGCAATTACACCAATCGTTGGAATCATTTTACATATTTTTCTTCAATGATGGGGTGACCAAGATCAAACAACTATTGGACTTATTGATACTTTACATTTTATGATTAATTTTAGTTCAAAAGAGGATATGGTTGTTTCTTGGTTTATTATGACCTGAATCTACAATGGATTTTGATTCTACTCATTCTGGTGGAATGATTATTTTTACATGAACCAATATTTATCCATTAAGATGATTTGGGTAAATTTTATCAAAATTCCACTTCTATTTCAAAATCCATCTATTATTCTAATGCTTCAAAATGCTATGGGTTGGTTTTTATGTGATGAAAAGAGAATTTTTGCAGTATGTTAGCCAATTTCTCAATGAGTTTGTGTGGAATTTTATGTTTCATTTTATCTAATGTATTATATGTAGATTTCAATTGGTGTAGAATTTAGTTACAATAAACCAGTTTGTTTTTAGTAGTTGGTCGATTATTACTCGTTGTGCATGAATCTTGGTCACCTACAAGAAGTGTGCAGGTATGAGAACTTGAACTATGTTTAGTCGATGATCAAGGAGGGGAATGGTTTTCATGCTAATTTCCAACAAAATCCTTCATCTTTCACCTCTAGGAAGGAAATTGTTCATAGGTTGTGGGTGAAGCAGAAAATGTGATTTCCACCCAAAAGGATGTTGGTCCAAGTGTGATTGATCCAAAAGTTTCATATGTGTTTAGTAGGTTGAAACAAGATCTGGATGGTTCAGGAATTTTGGAAACATTCATTTTAGTGGTGTTATAGGGATTTGATTTTTCTTCTCCTCTTACTTTGGACAAGGAAGATTCGTATGATGATGCCTTTAGGGATTGTAGTGGAAACGTCAAAAAGGAGGGCATGTAGGGGACTATGATAGTGTGTCCCATCTCCAACTCTATACATGATGTGGTTATGCAGTAAAGAAATGTAAATATTGATGAGGGTTATCAGATTCTGAGTATATATTTTAGAGGTGGTTCTGAATATGTTGATAAATGGTCAAGTGCAATGATGATTAGTCCATCGATTCAGCTAGAAAACTATATCGATTGTTTATAAATTGAAGGGTTGGACCAAGAATAACCAAATCTAATCAGGGATAAGTGTCCTTATGATCATTAATGAATCCTCATGATAGTTACTAGTGATGGGATCTCTAGAGGATTCTCAAATAATAGGTTCGAGGGTCACTATGGAAGAGGGATCCATAGTTTGAAGAGGTGGAAGGGGTGGAATGAAAATAAATATTAAGGCAGTTTTATTCCTCTAAAAAATAGGATCCTAAAGGAAAAAATGACTAAAATTACCTACCTAAACCAATAGAGATATGGTCTACTATGAAATCAATGCCTAAGGAGACTGACTCCAAGCCTCATGATAAGGAGAAGGATCTAAAGTTGTATGTGATGGTTCAATGTAAAACCCAATTGACTAACAATGTTTATTAAGAAGTCAGAAATGTGGTGGGAGATACATGTAATAATAAGGAATCCTCAGTGGTGGTGGTGGTTTGGAACCCCAATCACCAAGATAACCTCATTAAGGGTTCACCTACTGACCAACGATGGGAGCTATGCATGGAGGTTGCAAATAGAGTTATCCTTTGGTTGTGGATTGTCCACTCCGATGAATAAATTATAGTGGAATTAGTTATGATTAATTCCTCATAAGAGGATGCAGATAAGATTACTTGGAAACTAAAACTGGTGGATAATAATAATTAGAATATAGAGTTGATCAACAAGAACAACCTTATTATGATATGAGGTTTCAATGTAGGGAAATTAAAAATTTAGGATTACATTCGAACATGGGAAAATATAGATTATTGGGTTGAAGAACATATTAAGGATGACCCAGCTAGAGAGGTAAAAATTCATCACTAGATATTATTTAAGAATAATGTGTCAAATAAGATAAAATTATACATTAATGGGTCATTGATTTCACAACATGTTTTATGATTTGTATATTTTAATTTCTTGGCTTCTCAATTTTCCCTTAAAAGTATTTTCCAAATAAAAAAGCTAATTTTCAACCTGTCATGTTCATATTCAATTATATATTAATTGAAACAAATTAATATACTAATGGAATTAAATTCAAACATCATAAATTATTATAATTGTTCCATTATATTAATTTTAATTAACTTATTACAATATAATTTAAGAGAACAAATACTTACGCAACTTCTTTAAAATGACTACAAATAGTCAATACAAAATGATCCTGTGTGGGAAAATTGTCTTAAAGAGTATAATATAAATTTAAATAATTATAATAAATGGAATTTAAAAATGGTTTTATGTATGATTTTTTTGAAATTATTCATTAGTATATTTATGTTTTTTATAGATGATCATAGGGTATATCCAACTATATATAGAAACAATTTAAGGTTTTCCATCTTAATCTCATTTCACTGTGAAATGTTTTTTTATACAAAATTTTAATGTATTTATGGTTAAAATAATACCACCATTGTTCATCATTATCATATTATAATTCAATATATTTAAGTTTCAATTTCATTTTATTAATCTCATAGTGTTTTAGGTCAAATTCCCAAGATGTAATTGTTTTCACCTCAATTTCATTTCATTGAGACATGATTATGTTATACACCATGATTATGAATTAATGGTGTAGTTACTGCCGAATATTAATATTTATATCCTAATTAAATTATATTTTATGATATTCAATATTATATTTCATGTTATCATTCTTGTGGTGTTTTGGTTTATATGATTCAAATTTTTTAGGGGTTTTTAGTCTCATTACATATTTATTGAAACATGTTTTAATGTTTTCAAAAATTTATTATTTCAATGTTGTATATACTAAAAAATAATTAGTTTTCTCATAATAAATTATGTAATTCATAGTATTTACTAAACAATGTGAATTTCATGCTTCCAGTGACTTTTAATTCAAAATTTACTAAATTCAAATGGGGTTTATTGTCCAAAATTTTAGTAACTTCAAACATGTTTAACATCGAAAACATGTTTAACATGGACAACATGTTTCCATTTTGATGGTGTAAATGCCTCCATGTTTTCATTTTGTATAAGAATACTATTTTAATTCATGTTATTCAATTTTATATTTAAAAAATATTTATTAAATGGGGATTATTTTCAAAATTTATAATATCTATAAGAGGTTTTCATCCCTAAAAGGACTTCATTTGGTCATAATAAATTATTATTGAATATTGAATTTCACAATTAATATATTGTATTCAATCTTGATTCAAGGATTAATTATACCTTATTTTATAGGTAAATCATGTTTAACATCAATTAATTCTTCGTGTGTAACTTTAATTTATCATTAAAAAGAATTTTTGTTCAGAATACTTCCCATTAAATTTAAAATAATTTTATTCTATACCAATCTTATTAAATACCACCAATGTTCTCATTCACCTAGTTAAACCCCAAAATATTCTTTTTATAATTGATAATTTTATTCCCATTAAATCATTTTAATGTAATGGTCTCAATGTCTACTTTAATGATGTGGGTTTTATCATGGTTATTCCAAAATGTTCAAAATGTATTTTTCATCATCTAAAAATATACAGTTTATTTGCCACACTATTATTTATATAATTAATAATTCTGTATTATTAATGGTTTCGTTGATAAATATTTTTTACTAAATTAAATTATTTTAAATAATAATGACATCCATTTTTGAAAACATAATTTCAGTTTCAATTTTTATTTGTTAATGAATTTTTGACATGTAAATGTTCTAAAATGATATTCACTCCTCTTTTTGGATAAAAATTATTCATCTTGAAGGATTTTTTATTATGGACTTCTTTATGTTATGTTTTTCAAATGTGTTCTATTTCCCTTTACAAAATATTTTAGTTAATGTAATTTTAGAAACAATTTTTTAAATGGTATTATGAAAACTCATGTCTGGTCACAAATATTTACCCAATAAGGGTTAACATTCATGATGTGATATTTTGATCAACCTATATATATTTCATCATTATTAGGAAATTATTTTTTTAATTAATTAAATATACATTCACCAAATTTATCTTTGTTTTTATAATTTTTAGTTACATTAAAAAATGTATTAAAATCTTTTAGTGTGTTGTTAGCTAATTTCTTCGAATGAAACAACTGATACATCACAATACAAAAGATCATATAGCAAATGAGTCAGCATAACTATGGAATTTATGTGTATCAATTAGTTTTATTGTGTAATATGAGATGTTCATCACAGTTTATGTCTCCACTGTGTTGTTGATTGTTATGAATGGTAGTATAATAGAGAACATTATAGAGGGGTTTTCAAGAACACTACTATGTTGTGTCTTAGACCACACCATAAAATAATTTACACATCATCCATAAATTGTAGATTAGTCATTGTGGTCTTTGAGGGATCTAAATCTAAATGGGGTATCTTAATATTTAAATTTGGGAGTCTATTTTTTATTTTAAGGGGGTTTTAGAGTCTTTATGGTGGTTTCTAGTGTGAAAAACCCACTGAATATTCCCTAAAAATATAGTTCCCCCCTAAATTTTACATTTCTCTAGAGCTATTAAGGGCATTGTAAACACCTCAATTCCACCTTTCTCATCCTCACACTAAAACTTTTTTTCATTCAGAGTGGTTCTTTACCACATTCCACCTCCTTGTATTAGACATGCCAATATCCACCCAACCCCTACGCTATATCCATAACTCATGGTCATGGTAGAAAATTATAGTGGTCCCCTGTTCGGTGGTGTGTAACTATTCATTATGGTGGGATTCTTCTAGTACACCCCCACACTATACCAATTTTTCTTATACTATGGATCCTCCCAACATTCCAAGTACTTCGGTTTTATTGAAGATTTTCATTGAGTATGATTTAGATCTACCTCCCATTTACTTTTCCCTATTTTCCCTTACTCTAGAACTGGTGTCATATTGTATTGGAGATAGTTCTATGAATTAAGGTTATGGGAGGTTCTCATTTTTAATTAAATTGAGTATTCATATATGAAAAACCTAGAAAACAAAAACATCGATGTTGATACACTATTATTGGATGTTCCATGACATCATGTGAACTTATTTACACACTTTTCTATTAATGTTATTATTTTTGTTGTAAAAAAATAAGATGATTTATTTTGTCTCACATATAGTTGTGAATGTATCCCTTTCATCTTTTTTATAAATTCATACCACGAGTAATCTTTTAATATCTCATTTATATGTTTTATTATGATGACATGATTTTTTTCTAATTTATAATCTTGATGATATTATTTTATTTTATGAACCACCTTTTTTGTTTGTTACCACTCATGGAGGTATTTTTCTTGGTTCTCTAGATTGGGGAGACATTTTCAATTTTTTATCAATTAGAGGTGAAATGTGAATTACATGGGAGGATGATGATGAGGGACAAGAAAATAGGGTAGATGTATGAGGATGTCAATGTGATAGCATTGTTGATTCACTCGAGTTCTCCTGATATACTTATTTTTTCTATGCACTCATGGTATCCTAGTGGATAAATAGAAAATTCAATGTATCATGAAACACTTGATGACTATAAAGCATCGGGTTTCATCTAGTCATGATACCATGTTGTAGTCGAGATATTGGTACACTAGCCTCATGGAAAGTTGGGTTACTATTGACATCTCTCGTTATTCATCTAGAAGGGACCAAAAATGGTACGTCCAAGGGTTAGTAGCATGTTTTTAAATTTTATATGGAACCAAATTTTTTGTACTATTAGATGGGTGGGACTTATATCCATTTTCGATAGTTTTGGTTAATTTCTTATATACATGAGATATAAATTTATATTGAATTTTTTTATAGTATCAATGATCTAAATTGGTGAGAATTGTTGTGTTTATCCCTAATCACAATTTTACGAGTGAGTATGTTGGAGGGTAGCCATTTTCACAATGATAATAAATCTTATGGTTATTAATTATCCACAAACTCATTTTTTGTACCATTTTATCAATTTTTCTTTCAGTATTTTGATTTATCATTAATTTATCCCACACCTTTATGTCATGTTCACATGTTTGTAGTTATTGATATGTATTTTGAGGAAAGAGAAAAATATTTTCACCTCATTAATATTCTAGTTATGTAATTATGTTTCATTAAGACATTTCATGTTTAAAATATATGTCTTTGTGATTAATTACTAAATTATTTATCTCTTTACCATGAATTACATTAATCTTATAAACAAACACTTTTTAATATGTTTTCTTCTAACTTAGAATCTCATATCAACCCTTTATTCTTATTTTATCCCCCATGTGATGATAATTATTATATTTTGTTATATATTTTTGAAAGGGTCTAAAGGATAATTATTGCAGAGAAATTTTCACAAGTGTATTAAATTAAAATTTATATATAAAAAATATCTGATACACCAAACCATTCAATCATTGGGTTGTGCAATTAGATGTGAGATGTATTATTTAAATGCTGAGATTAATGTATTATTTATGTCATATTTATCATGGGTCGATTTTTCTTATTTAAGATAAGAGTTAATTTATTATTTTATAATAGATTATTATTTTGTTATATTATTTTGGTTATATTAATGATTATTTTAGATAATCTTAATGAAAAACCTAAAGATGAGATTATGTATAGGATGATATACTAAAATATTGGTAATGCCTTTAGTTGATGGTTTTCTAGAGAAGAACATACTTATCTTGTACTATATGTAGAATAAGGTTGTCACACATATATACATAGGGGTAATAACTCAAAAAACGGATTTTTGGGTATTAAATAAATCATCACCTTGTGCCTAAAAAAGTCACCTAATTGTGCAGCAGGTTTTAGAATCCTATTAGATATTATTTGGTGAGACATATGGTCTTTACAAACCACTATGACTGATTAATTTTTAATTCACATTACGGGACTTGGTTAAGAATTATAAAATAAAACAACATGGGAAAAACAAGGAATAACATAAAATTATATAG
The DNA here is from genome assembly GCA_963277665.1 of Viscum album. Classification (NCBI taxonomy): domain Eukaryota; kingdom Viridiplantae; phylum Streptophyta; class Magnoliopsida; order Santalales; family Viscaceae; genus Viscum; species Viscum album. Next base: position 1,074,029,993 of record OY728145.1, on the reverse strand, counting down.
GTTGACCCTAGTATTATATAAGGTGATTTTAGAATGATATTGATTAAAATCTAAATGATATTTGTTACATAACATGTGACGTAGATTAAATAAATGAAATTTAGTGTAACATGGTTGTAAAATAAAGTGATAAATAATCGTGTAAAATTTTCCTTATGTTTATAGGATACATCACATAAAATGATAATTGATCATAACTCTTGTTAACCACATTTTGGTTTTAGTGATGGACGGAACTAGTATGGATTGAGTTAACCATGATTGTGAATGAAAATGTGATGATTACCTCAACAATAAACCCATTTCAATCAAATATATGGGAAGAATGTTTCTAATGTTTCCAAACCAACTATCATGAAAAATGATTAAAAATGTAAATGTAGTAGAAATAATGAGTATTAAAGAAAATAAAACTATAGAGAGTCATAAATTTTCAAGGAATGAAAGTGATTAATGAAAGTATATTTAAATAAATATGTATAAAAATGTGAGAATAACCATTAATGGAATTGAAACAAGATAAGTGTAAGATTCTTTACCTATGTTAAAGTTTGTCATCAAGTGATAAGAGGTAGATAAAGAAATAAGGATACAATGATGGATGATAATGTTCTTCTTAAGGATCCAATAATCATTCAATGTTTTAGATGTCTTGAATACGGTAACTATGGAACTCAATGCACAAATAAAATGGTTATATAGGATGAATGAATCCATATACATCATATTTCAAGGGTGTAACAACACCAATTTTTTTTAAAATAATAATAATCATGATAATTTTCTCAGTAGGAAACACTGATCATTAAAAAATAGTGATATACTATGATAATATTTTTATAACATAGTCATTAAATTAGAGGGTATGAATATAAGTAAAGTTCATATAAAATAAAATTAATATATACTTACTCAATAAAAAATTTATTGATTAATTCATGAGAAATAAGGACATAAATATTAGTGTTGTAATTTTACGTATCAAAATGAATTTCTCATGAAAAATTAGTTTTATTTCATTTTCATCATCAAAACTGATATTATCTTATAAAATTTATAAATGTTATCTTATAAAATTATATTTATTTTAAAATCACCATATTAATGTTATCTTGTGGGGAAACATTGGGGATTTTTTGAAATTATTGATTTTTCGTAAATAGTAAAAAATATAGATATTTTAAATACACTTATTTATAATCAATAAATAAATTAATATAGATGATATATTCTATTTATAAAATGTTATTGAAGTTACATATGACCCATTTGAGTCATAATAGTCTATGTAGTTCCATTTTAATTTTATAAATTTATGTTTTTGATATAAGATAAACTATATGCTTAAAATCGCATTTTTAAACAAAATTACTTGTTTAATTTTAAAACATTATATTCAAATTGACTTATAAAAGATTTAGAGAATTTATCTTGAAAAATAAATACTCTTTTTTTAATCATGAGGTGAAAATCTAGTAAATATGGCACATTAATTTTTTTTACTATAAATAGTAACTTTGGTAAATATGTTTCACCTCAGTAATGATAAAATTAGTAAAGTATCACTAAAACCATGAGATGATGTTTCAAAATCAACCCATAATTTTTTTTATTCCCTATTATTAGTATAAATCTACCATATCCAATACATATTAAAATATGTTTCATTTTCATTTCATTTGACCTGATGAATTATATTTTAGTTATTTAATGTAAATAAAGTTCCAAATTAAATGTCTCTTGATTTTTTTTAATACTTTCTATTAGGTTAAGAACAATTTAATAAAAAATATAAAAGAATATTTTAAACATAAATAATATAGTTTTATTATTTAAATTCATCTACTAAATTTTTAATGATATAATAAATTTAAATGATTACACATCACCAACATAGTATTTAATCAATTTATTGATATATAAAAGTAATAATTTAAAAAATATTATTAGTAATATAATATTTAATGACTACTATGTTTCAAAAAATCTATAGATAAATATAAAATATTAGTTATAGGTTAAAGTACTATATAAAAATTCCATATTTTTGTCAGTTTATATATAGTCAAATTAAATGAATTGTGTCAAACTTGTCATGAAATATATTTTATATAAATTGTATTATATAACATTTTTTTTAAATAATAATAATATTGAAATTGGAAATGGTGGATATTTTTTTATATGAAATTTTATCACGTGACTGTTTGTGATCCAATATTAACCATATAAGTAAAATTATGTTCCTTTAGTATTGAATTTTTTCCCATAGTTCAGATTCAAATAGATTAATTCAAGGATTAAAGAAAAATATAAGGTTTAAAATTACACCATAACCTATCTAAATTTTATTTCTTGATGATATTTAGACCCTATTACCTTTTTATTCAATATCATCGCTATTTGGGAGCAATATACATGAAAAATACTTTAATTTTCTTTGAATCATTTTTTTCCTAGTATGTCATTTTCATCCTTTAAAAGGGACACAAATCATTTCACTTCACTGCACCTTTTGGATTCATCTAGATTGACTAGACCTTTCCCAATTATCATTTAAACTTATATATCCATGATATAGAAGTTCTTTCTTTCTTCAAATAAAATTCCACATGGTCCGTAAGTTGGGATCTGAATTAGGGATACCAATAAAGAAGTAATCATCATACCTAAAATAATTCAATTTATTTAATCATTTACCTCATCAAATTCATTGGAATTAAACATAAAATAATAACAACAGTATTGTAAATGTAAATAAATTTTATTATAATTATGAAACCACCATTATTCTACAACTTTCTCTGATGAACCAACCTGAATTCCCTCTCAAACTGGTACCTGACACAATATGTAACATACCATAAGGTTTCTATCAATCCATATGTCTTGACGGCTATCACCCAAGCATGAAACAAAAAACATAGGGAATGATTTATCCCAAACTAAAGTAATAACCTGACATGTATATATAATAGTGGAAATAGTGGAAAAGATAAATATTTTCCGTAACAGATCCCAAATAATGGAAAGGAATAACTCATGATTATAAAAATATATCTATGTAAATATCTAACCATATAAAACAACCGAAAGAGGAAAAAAATTCATGTGATAGTTTGTGAAAACTCCCACAATTTCACAAACAGCTACCCATCTCTACTGACAAAGAAACTTGTCTCTTTATAGAGACATATTTCCTTTCCCTACATCGAAAGACACAACTCGGTTTGTGCGCCACCAAATATTCTTACATAGTGTGATCAAACATCCTCTGTAGGGTCTCAACCCATTGTTCCATATCATATTTCTGTATAATAGTCAATGAATTCCCATATTTAATAAAAAAGGCATTATACCATTTTAATCATTCTCATATAAAAATCACAGAAAAACATTTTAGTTTCCCCTTTTCCCACATTTACAATAAAATACGGTAAATCAATTTCAATGAATATCAACATAACATAGAAGATATATCATGTCAGAACAAAAAATGAATGACTCATATCTCATATAAAATCCATGGCATTACAATCAAAATAGTACAAATTAAAATAGCCCAAATCTTTCAAGAAGCAGCATATGTTACATTATGCTAGGGATGACACTAGGTTTGGATATATAGGGCAGTCGTACCTAACATATACTATATTTTAGTCACACAAACCACTTTACATATTCATCAAGGATGGAGAGAAAACGAGAACCCCAACAAGTGAACCTCTAAACAGGTCTAACAAGTCCCAATAACAATATGCCTATAGAGTAGAAACAATACCAATGATAAAACCCCCTAACATTGGATGATACCTACTATTGTACCTTCCTCCTGAATGACCAAGGATTCCTATGTGATCCATTTTCCCAATCAATTAATCTTTCTATTTTAATAAAATCAATCTTTGAAACCCATTTCACAAATCATTTCACAATACCTTGATAATTGGTTTGTAGTTACCAAAAATTATAGAAATCCACCTTCTATAAACACCGATTTTCCACAGACACAATGAAAATTATTTATATCATGACATTTTGGTAAGTTAAAAAATTGATAAAAAATAGATCTATGTAGTTCACTGACACAAGAAACAGAAAAAACCACCTACCTCAAAACTCAAGGTCTCAGACATCCATAAAATAACCCACCATGATGTGATTGAAAAATTAAAAAATAGTCCCCATAAAAAATATGCACATCATATAATTTATTAAATTCACATAATTATTTTGAAGAGAATAGGAAATAAGTATGTATCTCATGAACACACACCAACTTCACCACAACCAATTATGGAATAACCCTCATTTTAGGATCATATAATAGATCTAGAAGAAAATAGGAAGAAACGTCACCATGGGTCAACAAATATGATAATGTAATGCAAGAGAGATACCATGACCAAAAAAATAAAAAGTAGAATAGAACACTAACTCATAGAGATGTAAACCATCTACATCAATGAAGATTCACTGAACTTTTCACTCCAGTTAGAATAGAGACTCCCAAAGCCACTGAAGAAGCCTTGTATGTGGAGAGTCAGGGGATTTGTAGGAGAATGGAATAGAATTTAAAATCGAGAGGCACTCTAAAAACCCTTCTCATGATAATGACATGTAGTGTAATCTACTTACACATCATGTAATCCATGGGGATTAGAAAAATAAAAAAAATTGTTTTGTTTAATTAAAAATAGATCTTTTAACATTACACAGTGTTCCGTCTATAGCTGACGTGTTTTAAACTCACGATGTGAACCAGATTCTTAGAATAAAACCTATAAAACAAACCCATTGTAAAATTCCATTACATGATGTTTATTTCTCTAATAGACTAGAGAAACTATAGATTATATCCTGAAAACACATCCCACCTCGGGTGTCTTTGTAACTTAGGGATAACCCCAAAAAATGTTTAACAAATTTATATCGACACACCATTAATTCATGAAAACATATATTCAATTTTTTTTTATTTTCCAATAAAAAATGTTTCCATCCATGGGAGTCTGATGATGCACCCAATTATAGAGTAAAACAATAAAATAGAAGTCAATTATATGATATTGGGTTACAAGATGTTATAAACTCACCACCATAATGCTTTCTTTACACAATAAGTCCTGTGGAAGAATGAAGTTTGACACAGTGGTGTGGCCATTGATCCATCAACAATGATTCACACATGAAAGGCTCCTGAGAACTTGATATGTTCCACCAAAACAATATGACTAATGAGACAGAATTCCCATGATATACTTTTACCTAAGACTCTGCAATATCAACTGGCTATCCCACACTATAAATTATGCTCTAACTCAATATCTTACCATCCCATAACATTAGTGGGATAAGGATAGTATTTTCTAAGCTGTGATATTTTGAAAAAGTAATGAATTCTGGTCAACTAAACCAAAAATAAAAAACAATAACCAACCTTCCAAAGATTATCATTGAATTTAAATGGTCAAGTATATCTCGGAGTCATATTTTCCTATATTCCAATCAAACAACAACCCAATTGAGTAGAAAATTTAAAGAAACATCAATCTCCTATGGAAAACTTTAATGGATGACAATTTTGATCTTCATAATATTTCTTCCCATTATTTTCTATACCTATTCACCATCATATATCATGAATCCTCACTAGTATCTCATAAACCAAAATTGGTCCCAATAAGAATCATTCACCACCTCTTCCAAACAATGAGGTGACCTTCATGGGAGACCAAATAAATAATAAAAATGATACATTCTAATTGATGATTGATTACTATTATTTTAAGAAAACTCAGCCAGTCTCAAATGGATATTTCTGGATCCCCCAAAATACATGACCCATGCATGATGCATGTCCTCCAATACTGGAATATCACACTATATCTGACCATCTATCTATTTATGAAAAGATATACTAAATATTACATGAATACCCATCACTTATTGGAAACTAATCTAAAATATAAACTCAAACCTATGATCCCTATATGAAACAATGTAATAAGGAACTCCATGCATCCACACTACTACTTATACATACATCTAACGCAAAACCTCAACTTTTTCAGTGTCTGTGATTGAAAAAAATTATCTAACATTGCCAACCTATTAATCACCACCAATATATAATTTCTCCCTTGGGGAGTATTTTGAAACCCAAAAACAATTCCACAGATACCTCATACCATTTCCAAATATACACTCAAACAGGCTAAATATAACTAGATGGTTTTATATGCTCTTCCTTGATCTATTGGAAATTGTAACTGATGGAAACATAATAATAAATTTCATACTTAGTACCTTGCAACCATAAAACATCATGTCAGGTCATAATACATCTTCATAGTTCCTAGAAGAATGTCCTAGATAAGTCTATCGTAGTAGAACAAAACTAATATACTCATAGATGTTGGGATGAAAATTTAATCCCCAAAATAGATAAAACCATCTAAAGAAAGAGACTAACCCAAATTGGTCTCCCTATCATATTAGGTTTCTTTATCTCCCATGAACCCATCCTCCTACTATTGAATCTTTAAAATAGTCTCAAAGAGATATGAAGATAAATGGACGCTATCCAAATCCATTCCTAAAATATCATAATATATTTATAGATGCAATTAAGAAAAATTTACAATAATGTTCCACTATTAGTTTGATTTCAAAATGGCATGTGATGTTACTTTCATGTTAATAGAGTCTGCAATGACATTCCCCTTCCTCAAGGTGTGGGGTATTCAATAGTCAAACATATTAAGGTCTTCCAACCATTTTATCTACCAAAGACTCTTGTAGTATTGAGGATATATATCGCTCAATCTCTTATGATCAGAAATATATGTGAACCATTCCATATAGTATAATGATTTAAAAACATATCAACATGTATAACTATAGAATTATCTAAATCGTAAGATGGGTAATTTTACAAATTTGGTTAATGATGATGATAACAGTAATACATGATATTATAATCCTTCACGATCAATGAAAAAAGACGAGTTCCAAAATAATCACAAAAAACAACATACCCCTTTCTATAATCAAGTTATATGGTAATAGGATATGATTTCAAAAGACATTTCAACTCCTCGAAATCATACCAACACTTTTGATCCCATGTGAGTTTCACTAGTGTCATAGTAAGAGAGGTCAAAGTTGATCCAACATTGAGAAATCCATAAAAACCCATCGATAGTATCCAGCAAGACCAAGGATGCTTTTATTCTCAAATAAATTATGTGCTTCTTACCAGGAAATAAAATCCTTCACCTTATTAGAATTAAATGATAAGCCACTTTCTAAAATCATATTACCTAAGAATTTCACTTCTTGAATCTAGATGATTCATTTTTACTTCTTTCTAAAAAAATGGTTACTCATCAGGATTTCCACAACCATACTATGATTGTCCTCATTCTTGTTCTCAAATCATGAATAAAACAAAATTTCATCTATGATCAATACAAAAATAGTTCTTATATACTAAATGAATATCCAATTCCTAAAAACTATAAAATATAATGGATGGTTAGTCAAACCAAACAATATCACTAGATATTTGGAATGGATATAACTACTCTTGAAAGTTGTAATTAGTATATCAAATTCTCAACATATTATCTAATGATAACCTGAACAAAGATAAATCATTGAAATCTACTTTACCCCCTTTTAGAAATTATAATAATCTTCAACACTAGGGAAATTATAATTGTTCCAAAATATTTCCTTATTCAACTTCTGATAGTCCACACACAGTCAGAGTGAACCATATGCCTTCCGAGAAAAGATAATTGGGCTTCCCTAGGTGAAAAACTGGAGAGAACAAAAAACCAATTTCACTAGTTTGTCCAACTAAACCATGTTCTCTTTTAGATATGATGGATATATACAATTAGATGGTATCAATATCATCTACATCCCTAACACTAGGTCGGTCAAAACAATCCACCTCCATTTTACAGAGGAAGAGAAGAAAAATATTTTATGAAAAATCAAGAAAAATATAAACAAAAGACATTATGATCAACATCAAATGGAATGATTGTAGGATCAACTATAATAGTAGTAAAAAACTCATCATCTCTTGGTTGGAAGCTCATAAACTCCATAACCTCGTATCCCACTCTCTATTAATCATCCATGAGCTCCCATCAGTCAAAAAAAGAGACTTGACACTAATTAAAATAAACCAAAACATGATGATTAAAAATCCAATCCATCCCAATGATTCAATAAAATAGATGAATATCGAGAAAAAAATCCCAACCCACCTTAGAATCATCTATTAATAGCACACAAGGACACTGAAACCCCTACTCTTTCAACTTCCCAAGAGGTGTTGCTAACTCCATCACAAAAGACTTGATCTCTATTTGAAGGTTATGCATATACAAAAAATGTACACATATAAATGAGTGGGTTTTTTTAGTTTAACATAAATCAATATATTTTGAGGATGAACAAAATAAATTACCTATAAATGTCTCATGACTTGCATATACCCATTTACTGTGTAGTGGTTCTTCACTTCTTAGGCTTGTGGTTGGAGATGTGTAATATTTGAAGTATATGACTACGCTGTAGTAGCCTATATATTCTATGAAGCCAAACCATATTTAAGAACATGCATATCCTAAAAACATTATATATATCCACAACATCCAAAACTTACACATAAGTTTTTATGATGGAAAATAATTTCGTGTGTGTCCATTATTTCCACACAAGTAGTAAATAAGAGAAGTACCCATAGTTTCAACTAGTGGTTACAATGAGTCCTACTATATGGAACCACCTCCAACACACTTGGGATGATACTTCAACATCAACTTTTCCTTAGATCACCAATGAAGCTACCCTTAGGTGGAAGATAAGGAGAAGAATATGTTACCATTCCTACCATATTAATGTAATCTATCATAGCCCTCTATATTATTTCTTCATGTGTTGAAATTATCAGAATAAATTACTACAATCTAATATCCCACCACACACCCTAAAGGTAATTCAAATATTTCCACTTCTAAATATTTACAATCTCTAGTTAATAATGAACTATCTCAGCAAACCGTTTGGTTTATGCTAACATCGAATTCTTTCACTATTTTAAAATGGGGAAGTGCAAATAAAGTTCCATCATTATTGATTCTATAATAAAATGTATAAATTATATAGTTTTAAAACCCTTCCATTCCAAGACAACGTGTCTACCTACCAATGCCATAGAATCCTACAAATGTTTCCTAGGACCCACTAGTCTAAAATATGTTCACTTCACTTTGATAGTCTCACATCTATAAAAGAAGTCAAATATATGATCAATCTTGTATTTCTAGTACTCTTCCTCCTAATTTTCATTAATAAATTTAAAGGATTCTGGTTTTTACTAATGAACTCTTGTTATCGATCTCATTATCTTATATCTCCAGGTTATAGCTCAAAAATAGTGTTCTAAACTTGTGGCACATTTTGCTCAACAACATAGACTGCCTTCATGATAGTCTCAACAAATTTTTAAAGCATCATATGATTAAATTGATAAGAATCAGCTACACACTCTTATGGAAATCATAGAACATGTCATAGAGTAATACTCTTTCACATCAAAATATAATAAACGATCATACAATAGAAAAATTCGAGCTCAAACCAAAAAACCCATAAGAAAAAACTGATATTAACATCATAACACAAAAAATGAGACACACATACCATCATCCCATGATATCATTAGTATCATTATGGTAATATCTATCCAAGGAATCATAGAAATATTCCACTAATGTCTTAAAAAAACTATCTCAATTCTACCAGAAGTTGCAAGACTAAGACTCTTTAGGGCATACCACCATAATTAAAAACTATGAAAAACTAACTTGAATACTCTCTCAAACTGATACCTGCCATAATATATCACATTCCCAAATGGAGTTCCCAATCCCCATGGGATAGATACTATAACCCAGGAAATCAAACAAAAACTAGAGGGAACCAACATGAAGAAACAAACTGGAATATATATGTAACAAAGAAAACTATTTAAAATATATATATTCCATAACTAAAATGAAATAGTGGAAAGAAACAACTCAAGAGTATAGAAAATATATGTGTTCAAGTAAAACTATGAAGGACTAAAAAAGGAAAAACTAAATGTGATATAATGGGAAAACTCCCACCATCTCACCACTAGATAATAATCTCATCTAACAAAAAACCTCATTTCCTCTTTGTGGAGCCTTGTGTTTCCCTACATCAAATGATATAACTCGATCTATGCACCACTAAAGAGGTATGAAGGGTATTAGATAAAAATATCATTATTTTATCATCATAGTGTTCCATATCATGTATCTAAAAAATAATCCATGGATTCTCATCTATAAATAAAAAATGGAATGATAAAAATTTAATAGTTTTTATATTAGAATCATGGAAAACGGCTTAGTTTCCACTTTATATAAATTTATAAATAATGAAAGTGAATAAATTTTAAATCATATCATATACATATATCCAAGTATATATATGATGTAAAAGAATCATGTATCATATCTCATATAAATTACATGGAGATACAATCAAAATAATACAAACCAGAGTAGCCCGAATTCATCTAAAACGCAACATTAGTAACATCATGCCAGGGATCAAAATATGTTATGATATCAAGGAAACTCATACCTAAAATATATAATTATGTACGGATCAATCCAATAGACATATGATTAATTTATAGATAGTATAGGGAACGCCCCAACAATTGATCCTCCCAAAAAATCTAACAAGTCCATAAAACGGAAGGCTTAGGGAGAAGAAGAAATCTACAAGAGCAAACCCCTCGATAATAAACAATACCTATTTAAATACCTTATACCTAGGTATAAAAGGATTCCCATATTCCCTATTTTAAAATTCAATTCATCAAGTTATTTCCATTAAATCATGCTTTAAAAATAATTTCTCTAATCATTTCACAATGCTTTGAAAACTTTTTTCCATTTACCAAATCCATGGGAAAAAGATCATTTATAAAAACCTATTTCCACACACACAAAAAATAATTAATATCACACTATATCCATTAGAAAATGAATATATCAAAAAAATAATAATGTATGTGACCAAAACATGCTAGATATGGTACCAGCTACCGCGAAACTCGATGTCACACATTCCCACAAAGAAACCCACCACGAAAGAATTTAACAACAACAGAGGCCCAAAAGCCAATCTACACATATTATAATTCATTTAATAACATAAAGGGTTGTAGGAGAAGATTAAATCAAAACTTAACTCAAGAAATCACACCATCCACACTATAAAAAATAATTGAGTGGAACACAAAATAAGATTGCCCAACAGATCTATAAGTGAAAACAAAGATTTATAACAACGGGTGAACGTATCTGATAAAGAAATTCAAGGATGATACAATGACCAAAGAAAATAAGGTGTAGAAATCCTATATCACTTGTAAAGAAACAATATTACAAAATAAATAATCAATAACCAATGGAATCCATCCAAATAGAATATATAATCCTAAAATCACTATATAGTCCTTCTAGGTCGAGAGCTAAAGAATCTACGTCTGAGTATAATAAAATTTAAACTGAGTAGTTCCCTAAAAATGCTAATCACAATATTTACATGTTTTGTAATCTTTTCACACATTATATAATCCATGGAGATCATATCTTCAAAAAACTCTTTATCTTTTTTATTAATAACTTATATTTTCACATTATACGGCATGAAATCTATACACAATATGTACTCAGCTCAGACTATGCATCAGACTCATGAAATCCAACTAGAATAACATTCACATCATGTAATCCTTTTACATGGATTTTATTTATCTTGTTGACTACATAAACTTCATACCCATACATAAAATCCTAACAAACCACGGGCTTCCTCTAAACTCAGGGAGAAGCTCTCAAAATAATTATTACATTTATTCTCATACTTTATCAACTTAAGAAAACATACATCCCCAAACATTAGTTCATTTTTATGAACAAATGATCTCCATACATGGGATTACTATGATGAAATAAATTAATGAGGGAAAAATAATTATTAGGGAATTACCTAAATGTGGGTAACATGATGTTACACATTCCCATAAAATGGGAATTGAAAGTAATGTGTGTGTGTGTGTGTACCTGTTGACCACTGCCATAATGTAGTGATACAATTCATTTTAACCTACCAAAATGAATGGATAGATATGATGATGGGTTTAAAGGTTATAGATTATATTTAAGATATAAAAATTATTCTGTAATTTAAATATAATATAAAATATTTTACCTTTTATTCATCCATAAAATATTACCCTTTCACATGCATACATGATGACTACCAACTCCACATAGGGATGTGTTTGGTTTTTAATTTATATATTACATGGATGGTAAAAAAGGAATGATTTAACAAAAAAATTATATATATATATATATTTATTTATTTATTTATAGTTTATTTATTATTTATCATTCTATTTTACCATCCATGAAAATGTTAAAATATCATTCATGGATATGTAAATACTACCGAATTCATGAACGGTGAATTTAATTTTTTCCATATCATCATTTTATGGATGAATTTTTCTATATAAATATTTATATAATGAATATATATTATATTTATATCTTGATTAACAAATTTTGGATGATAGGTCCTTGACCATTTTAAAAGGACCAAAATGATCGAATGAAAATTAAAATAAAAAACTAAATAGTTTATTATAGGAAATGAAAAATTTATTAAGGAAATATTTATAAATGGGTGATGAAATTACATAAGTGAATTATAACTTAAATTATATTTATATGAATGAGTTAATTATTTAATAATTGAAAATGTCCCGACCCATCCATCGGGGCCCGTGACGTGACTAACCCAAGCCCGCCTTCCATAGGTCGGGGGCTGGCGACTTGCACCAAATGGCATATTCCCTACACCAAGAAGGCATTGCCTTTATAACCTATAATCACACACAACCAAGCACACAAAAAGATACGAACACAAGTAAATTGTATAGAAAAAAGTCAGTACAGTAAGAAAAACGTGGCAAGTATACAAGCCCAACTGGAATGTACAAGAAACTGAAAGTACAAGTAAACTGATCAGCTCCTGTGAACACCCACCACTGATCCTACTTGAAGGGAAGGTACAACTCTCGAATGGCCATCTATGTGGTACAACACATCTAATGTCCACCTCTAAGCTACCTCTAGTCCTCGTACTCTCATCCTCAGTCAGCGATGACTGTCGTCTGCACCAAACACAATGAGGTGCGAGCATAGCCCATACTGGGATGAGTATAATGATACTCAGTAGGGACCCCGAGACCCTCAAGGTCTCACAAAATACACAAAGGATAAACCAAAAGCCTGAAATAAACTGAAATCCATACTTAGATATATGCCCATACATATACCTAAGTTACCAAGTATACCCATCTCAATCATGAGGAAACACAAGGCCCAACTCATTATCCCAAAGCTCAACTATTCCACAAAGGAAGGAATACCACGAAGGTATATACCACACAGGTATTCCACACTAAAGAATACCACCATGGTATTACCATGAGGGAAAGTACCACACAGGTACAGACTTAGCTCACACAAAATATAACTTAAGTATAGTAGTTGAAATGATTAGATGTCACTACTAAATCATCTTACACTATCAAGAGGTAGACCCACGAAGGATCATAAATCATCATCTGACCCTCATAGGATTGTAGTACATCGTCAGACCCATACAAGATCCTAGTACATCATTAGTATGTCTCCAGTACATCGTCAAACCCACAAAGGATCCTAGTACATTTTTGGTACATCGTCAGACCAACACAGGATCCTAGTACATGCTCTTGTAAATCGTTAGACCCACACAGGATCCTAGTACATGCTCTGATAAATTTTTAGGCCCACACAGGATCCTAATACATGCTCTGGTCTTGCACGTCTCTAGGAGGGTCTGCTCCTCAAGTCATTGGTCGATACTCCAACTACCACGAAGTCCCACAAAGAAGTATCCCAAAGGTATACCACGTCTAAGGGGGTCTTAACGCAACAAATGATGCATCAATCAGATGCACGATATTTAATTCATAGCCTTTTAGTCCCAAGGGCCCTGTTGGATTCATTATCGATCCAACATGAAAGTTGTGGAGGTTGTGCAGGGGCACACAGTTGATGCATGGTCTGAAGAAACCGTACGACCAACCCAAGAAACCGTGCACCATTGATAGTGGGTTCCACACAGGCGGCACACAGTTTGTCAGACTGTGCAAGCAAGCCGTGCGAAGTCCCTGAGTGGGACAGTGGCAACCGCACAGTTGGCGCATGTTTTTCCAAACCGTGCGGGGTAACCGTGCATCCACATAAAGTTTGGGTTTTTAAGTCCCAATCCACTCAGTATTTCCCATTTTCCCTCATTCTTCCTCCCACTCATAGCTCATGCGGGAGTTCCAGTTTTCAAAGGTTGGGGGATCTCCTTAGCTCATTTTGGAGGCAAATCGAATGGGTTTCATGGTGGATCAAAGGAATTTATCCTCAGGTAAGTCCCTCATTTGGCACGAGGGCCGCGGTGTGGAGAGGTGCCACCGTAGCTGGCCGGGTGGCCAGCCATCTCCTCTATATGGCGCGGTCACGCGCCGCACCTTCGCTGGTGGCCGACTCAGCCAACCGGCCTCCATTCGTCGCCGCAGAACAATCCGTAGCTCGTTGTTCACCAAGCGGCATGGACGCACGCCACCTCCCTCATCGTGCGGCCGACCTCCGATTGCCTTCTTCATCTATTGCAAATATTTCATAAAAAACACAAGGGTTTGTGGAGAGGTTGAGACATGTTTGTTTGTCCCACACCGTCTGATTTAGAGTGGTAGAAAGTGGTTCACAATTATTTCTTGAATCACGAAGAATTGTAAAAAATGGGTAAGGGGGAAATTCAAACAAAAATCCCTACCTTGAAGGTTTGTTGATGTTGGCATGAGAAAGAAGTTAAATATGTTGATGTTTGTTGCACCCACCACACGCCCTCGATACCTGCTTGTGCATCATCCTCTTTCTTGGCTTCGAAGAATGTTCTTTTATGAATATGGCATTCTTCATTTAGAGGAGAATTCCTTCATTGGAGAATAAGGGTACGTTCTTCTTTGGGAGAGTATGATCCTCCAAAATCCTCCCTTTCGCCAACAATTTCTCCCAACCAAAAACAAGTGAGGATCCAACCAGAATAAAATTATGTTTTCAAATTAAATTTTGGTTACCTTTAATTTGCATAATAAATTAAGGTGTGTGGCACAATTAATGTGGAGTATGTTCAAGAGACTTCTCCACATTAAAGAGGGGGTTTAAGGGTTTCTCCCATTATGAGGGTTCAGGTGGTCCCAACCTTCAGTTTTTAAATTTGGAGGTTTTAAGCTCGATGGTCCCCACCTCTATAACCTTCACATGGGAGGTTTCAACAAAAAAATAAAAATGCTAACATTTTTATTTTATTTCATTCTTTCACGAAAAACACAAAATCTAACTTTCACTCTCTACCCACTACGGTCGAGGTGAAGGTCTCCTTAAGCGAATATTGGTGCTACAAGTTCAACGGTGCCCTCATATTTCAATTCTGAGCACTGAATCAAAATTTAGAAAAACCCATTCACATGTTTTCTGAACTTACTCGAAAAAATGTTAAGAAATTCATTCCGGGCACTCCGGGCCTCAGAATAACATGCCGTCAATTTTTGCGCACTCATAAAATTCCCATTTAATTTAAAACAATTCATGGAAATTCTGGGTCTTTATATTGTCCCCACTTCAAGGATTTATGTCCCCATAAACCACAACTCAAAATTAGGAAAACAAGTGGGGGTACTGAGCACGAAACTGAGCCTCCCGCTCCCATGTGCTCTCCTGGAGGTTCCTGTACTGCCTGCGAACGTGCACCAGAGGTATCGACCGCCCACTAAGGACATGCTATTATTGATACTCAATCTCAAATGGAACCTCCGTAAAAGTCTACCCATCGTCGACGTCCATCTCTCTGTGGTCGATGATCTGAGAAGGGTCGTGCATGTATCTCCATAACTGGGATACGTGGAGGACGTCCTGCACCCGGTGCAATTGAGGTGGAAGAGCTAAGTACTTTGCCACCTCTCCAACTCAGATGAGGACCTAAAAGGGTCTGATTAACCTCAGAGATAACTTTCTGCCTTAGCTAAATCTCTGCAAACTTCGTCAAGGTGAGACCTGTAGAATGAAGTGGTCGCCATCCTCTAACTCAAGAGGTCTCCATCTCCTGTTGGTATAAGACTTCTGCCTACTCTATGCAGTATTCATCTACTCCTCGATGATTTTCACTTTCTTTGTGGTAGCCCATACCATCTCTGGTCTAACGAGAGCTGACTCCCCTGGGTCAGCCCAACACAAAGGTGATCTGTAAGGTCACCCATACAACACCTCAAAAGGTTCCATCCTAAAGGTGGAGTGATAACTATTGTTGTATGCAAACTCCACCAAAGGTAAGTGATCCTCCTAATTGTGCTCGAAGTCGAGGATGCAATCACATAGCATGTCCTCAAGGGTTTGTATGGTCCGCTCAATCTGGCCATCCATATGAGGATGGAATGTGGTGCTCAAAGAAGTTGTGTCCTGAAATCCCCCTACAACCCCTTCCATAGCCGGGAAGTAAACCATGTATCATGATCTGAGACAATCGTCGAGGGTACTCCATGTAACCGCACAATCTTCTGTACATAGAGGCATCTCAATATCTCCACTGAACCTTGCTCTTTGATCGGTAAGAAGTGGGCCGACTTTGTGAGTCGGTTGACGATCAATCAGATAGAGTAATGACCTTCATATGTACGTGGAAGTCCTATCATGAAGTCCATGGATATCCCATGCCACTTCTACTCTAGGACCTCTAAAACTTGAACCAAGCCTACTGGTACCTGATGCTCCACCTTCACTTGATGACAATTGAGGCACTAGGAGACAAACTCTGCTACAACTTTCTTCATTCCTGACCACAAGTGCTGTCGTCAGAGATCCTGGTACATCTTCCCCACACCTAGATGTACTGCTAGAGGGGATGTGTGGAACTCCCTCAACACTTCGTCCTGAAGTGACACTAGTACCATGGTACATCCTCTGAAGAGGATGACGTGCTCCCCACCTTCATAAAATCCATTAGGTGCCTGTCCTGTGGATATCTGAGCACGTCGAGCCTCACAGTCAGTATCCCCATGCGGAACCTCCATGACTCACTGAAGAAGTGGGTGAGTGACTATGAGAGACGGAAGAAAAGCTGCTCCATCTCGGTTCACCAAGGATATCTGAAAAGTGTCTAGTTGCTATGTCGCCTCACCTAGCAGCTGTATACCAGACCTCCTTCTTAGTGCATCTACTACAACGTTCCCCTTCCTAGGATTATAGACTATATCGAAGTAATAGTCCTGGAGGAACACAATCCAATGTCACTGTCTCAGGTTTAGGTCCTTCTGAGAGAAGATATACCTGAGACTCTTGTGATCTGAATTGACTGTAAAACGTTTTCCCATCAGATAGTGTCTCTACATCTTCAAGGATAAGACCACTGATGCTAACTCCAGGTCATGGGTAGTGTAGTTCTGCTTCTGTAGTCTCAACTTCCGAGAACCATATGCGATCACTACTTACTCTTACATCAGGACACATCTGAGCTTGGTCCCTAATGCGTCGCAGTAATCTACGTACCATACGCCCTCCTCCAGAAGCCTCAAGATGGGGGGCACAAGTTAGCCTCTTCCTCAGCTCCTGAAAACTCCACCGGCATCTCTCTGACCACACAAAGGGTTTCCCCTTCCTCGTCAATGCTTATAAAGGTGATGCTACTCTGTAGAAATCTGGAACAAATCTCCAGTAGTATCCAGCCAAACCCAGGAAACTTTGTACCTCCGTCACACTCCTAGGTAGATCCCAAGAAATTACCACCTCACTCTTAACTGGATCCACCGCAACTCCAGCCTCTAAGATGACGTGTCCTAGAAAGTGAACCTCTCAGATCTAGAATAGGCACTTTGAGAACTTACCATAAAGATGGTGCTCTCGGAGTGTGTATGAAACTAACTGCAAATGATATGCACGTTCCTCCTCAGAATTCGACTAGATCAGAATGTCATCGATGAAGACTACTACAAAGTGATAAAGGTATGGCTGACAGATCATTTTCATGAGTCCCATGAACACTGCAGGAGTGTTGGAAATGCCAAATGTCATAACCAAGAACTCGTAATTTCCATATCGACATCTAAAAGCCATCTTCTGCACATCTTCATCTCACACTCTAAGCTGGTGATAGCTTGATATGAGGTCTATCTTTGAGAACCACCGTGCTCCCTTCATCTGATCAAAGAGGTCAAAAATCCTCGGGAGTGGGTAATTGTTCTTCACAGTCACCAGGTTTAGGAGTCGATAGTCAACACAAAGCCTCAAGATACCATCCACCTTCTTGGAGAACAAAAATTGGGGCTTCCCAAGGAGACACACTGGGCCAAATGAATCCCTTCCCCTATAAGTCCTTTAGCTGTACCCGCAGCTTAGGAAGATCCACGAGAGCCATCTGATATGCTGGGATAGATATTGGTGTTGTCCCGGGGTACAAGTCAATATAAAAGTCCACCTCTCTGCGAGGAAGTAGACTCAGAAAATTTTCAAGGAAGACATCCGCGTACTGGTCCACCACTACAGGATAACTCGGACTCTCCACATCAACCTCTCCAAGGGTAAGGCTAACCAACTGATGAGTGATCAGCTACACTCTCCTACAGGTAAGTCCATCTTGTGCTGAAAAGGCTCTATTCTCACCGGTGAAGGTAAACCTGGTTCCATCCATACAGACACACCACACTTTGCACCAAATACAGTCAATCTGAGCATGGAATGTAGACAACCAGTCTATACCCAAGATGATGTTGTAAGGCCTCGACACTGCTACTAGGAGATCTCGGAATAATCTCTTGCCTCCTAGAGTAAGGTTGCACTGTCGGGACCAGTACATAATCATCGAATTCGCTCCCATAAGAGTCTCTAGCCCTAAGGATTGAGCCAACGGCTCCATCGGAATCCCTGAGCTTTGAACGAGGGCAGTGGAAATAAAATAATGTATGACACCTATGTTCATAAGTACTACAGCTAAGGTAGAATAGACATAGATCATACCTCGTATCATCTCCGGAGCGCCATGGTTGTAGGCCTCAGTTGCCTGAAGCTGAGCTCGCCCCTGTCCTCCTGCTCCCTATGGTCGGGGTGGACCACCTGGTGGTGGTGGCGGTAAAATATCAAATCGTATCCCACCACTGACTGCACGACCAACTCCTCTGCCACATACACCAGCTCCCTAGGGACCTCCTTGGTCGAACCTCAGTCTCAGCTTGGGCGGTCCTTTGACCGTCTGCTGATCATCTGTACGGCGGGTCAGACAGTCATGAGCCATGTGACCCTGCATGCCGCATGTGGAACACTGCCTGCCCCTCGCATGACTGGCTCTGTCTCTGGTACCCCGCACAACCGATCCTAAGTCATGCGGTCATCCACCTGTATGGATGGTCCTCTTGGACCTCTGTGACATATGTCTGCTACCAGCTACAGGAGACTCTGCTACGTGACGTCCGGTGGTGGGTCTCGTTGTAGGTGACTGCTCAGCAAGAAAAATATCCACTAAGAGGGATCGCTCAAACAACCCTCCAGCGTCGAGATGTTAAGAGAAATCATCGAAACCCTGATCTCCAGCCTGAGTCCCTCCTTGAAGGTATAGGCCCTGAAGAATGGGTCTCGCACCATATCTGTGGAGTAGAGTGAGAGGTCAGTGAATCTCGCTGATTACTGAGCTATAGTCCTGATGCCCTGTTGTAGACAAAGAATCTCATGTATGCGATCTTCACGGAGAGTTTCTAGGACAAACTCTGCCCAAAACAGGCTCTCAAAGTCTGCCTAGAGAAGTGTCACCTCGTCATGAACTTGGAGCATCAAGATCCACCATCTTCTTATTTCTACCTGTAGAAGGCTGGTAGCAAGGATCACCATGAGATCAGCTAGTGTCCCTACTAGTCGGAAGACTCTCACTACGGCCTTCAACCAATACTCAACTGCATGTGGGTCCATCTCACCCTTGAACCTGGGTGGCCTCTAGCAGTGGAACTCGTGCAATGTACTCAAGTGGAGTTCACTCTCTGCTTCTGGGTCTGGTGGTATCGGTGGCACAATGGGTAATGGTACCGTTGGTACCTCCACTGGTGCCTCTAATGGAAAAGGGACATGTACTGAGGCCTCGTTACTCGGTGGGCTATCAGTGCGTTCTACTCTCGGGACCATAGATGGCTGTCTGCATGGAGGAATCCTGAAAAAAAAACAGGTGATCCATGTTCAATAAGTTATACCTGGTGAGCTGACTCAAATAGATCATAAAGAAAACTCTTGAAAACACACATGCAGTCAGTGTTTTCGTGCACTGAGTCAAAAATCAGAAGTCAGTGTCCTAGTGTATCGATACATCGGCCGCCGCACAAACACTGGGTTCTCTAAACTGATAACCACACTCAATACACTTAACACTATTTCCGTTAAAAGGAAAGATTAGAGTCTTATGTTCTATGGTTGAACCGACTCCTCTGATACCAATTTGTCATGACCCGTCCCCCGGGGCCCGTGCATTGACTACCCCAAGCCTGACTTACATAGGCTAGGGCTGGAGACTAGAACTGAAAGGCGTATTCCCTAAACAGGGAAGGCATTGCCTTTATAACCTATATTCAATCACAACCAAGCACACAGAAAGATACAAACACAAGTAAACTATATATCAAAAGAGTGAGTACGGTAAGAAAAAAGGGACAGTATAAAATCCCAACTGGAAAGTATAAGAAACTGAAAGTCTAAGTAAATGGATCAGCTCCTGGGAACACCCGCCACAGATCCTACCTGAAGGGTAGGTACAGCTCTTAAACAGCCATCTCTGTAGTACACCTCATCTAATTTCCACCTCCGAGATACCTCCAGTCCTGGTACTCTTGTCCTTAGTTAGCGTTGTCCGTCATATGCACCAAACACAACAAGGTGCGAGCATAGCCCGTGCAGGGGTGAGTATAATGATACTCAGTAGGGACCCCGAGACCCTCAAGGTCTCACAAAATCCAAAAAGGATAAACCACAAAGCATGAAATAAAATTGCAACCCTAATTAGGTATATGAAAATACATATATCTAAGTTATCAAGTATACTCATCTCAATCAGGAGGAAACACAAGGCCCAACTCAATAGCCCAAAGCTCAACTATTCCACAAAGGAAGGAATACCACGAAGGTATGTACCACATAGGTACGCCACACTGAAGAATACCACCAAGGTATTACCATGTGGGAAATTACCACACATGTACAAACTCAGATCACACCAGGTATAACTTAAGTACAATAGTACAGATTATTAGATGTAACTACTGAATCATCTTACTCTATCAAGAGGCAGACCGAAGAAGGATCCTAAATCATCATTAGACCCTAATAGGATCGTAGTACATCGTCAGACCCACACAGGATCCTAGTACATCGTTAGTACGTCGTCAGTATGTCGTCAGACCCACACAGGATCCTAGTACATTGTTGTTACATCGTCAAACCCTCACATGATCCTAGTACATGCTCTGGTACATCGTCAGACCCACACAGGATCCTAGTGCATGTTATAGTATATTATCTAACCTACACAACATCCTAGTACATGCTCTGGTACATCGTCAGACCCACATAGGATCCTAATACATGCTTTGGTACATCGTCAGACCCACACAGGATCCTAGTACATGCTCTCGTACATCGTCAGACCCACACATGATCCTAGTACATGCTCTGGTACATCATCAGACCCATACACTATCCTAGTACATGCTCTTGTACATCGTCAAACCCACACAGTATCCTAGTACATGCTCTGGTACATCATCAGACCCACACAGTATCCTAGTACATGCTCTGGAACATCATCAGACCCACATAGGATCCTAGTACATGCTCTGGTACATTTTCAGACCCACACAGGATCCTAGTACATGCTCTGGGCGTGTACGTCTCCAGGAGGGTCTGCTCCTCAAGCCACTGGTCGATAATCCAACTGCCATGAATTCCCACGAAGAAGTATCCCAAAGGTATTCCACGTAAATGGGGGTCTTAACACAACAGATGGTGTGTCAATCAGACACCCAGTCTGTAAGTCATTATCCTTTTAGTCCCATGGCCCCTGTTGGATTCATGCTCGATCCAACCCGAAAGTTGTGGAAGTTATATAGGGGCGCACGGTTGGCACACGGTCTGAACAAACCGTTCGGCCAGCCTAGGAAATTATGCATCCATAATAGTGGGCTCTGCATGGGTGCCGCACAGTTTTTTAGACCGTGCGGGAAAGCCCTGTGAAGTCTCTAAGTGATACAGTAGCAACTGCATGGTTGGCGCACGGTTTTCCAAACTGTGCGGGGTAACTGTGTGGCCACTTAAAGTTGGGATTTTTAAGTGTCGGGCCACTCGGTATTTCCCATTTTACCCTCAGTTATCCTCCCACTCATGGATTGTAACACCCCAAGATTCCATGGTACGCTCCTCTTTGAATAATAGAGCAGCGTGTGTTGTACGCAACCTCGAGTTCTAACACACCGCGACCAATAAAAGTAGCGGTTATGAATAGTAATACCCACTTTTGGAAATTATATAAATTTTATATTTTAAAATGGACTTCATTTTTTGGATTCGTAATATCAAAATTAGCCTATGTTGAATTTTTGGTATTTTTCTGAGAACTTCCAATTTTTGATGAATAGTGAAAAAAAATTAAAAAAAACTTTTTTAATCAAAATAATTTATAGTGATAAATTATACAATTGAGTGGTTATAAAGTGTAATTAGAGTATATTTTTACCATTTTATCCAATGGTGTTCATTATAATTAATTTCACTTTGAAATTGGACATAAACAATTGTCAATCTTTTGATTGATATTCTTTCTTAAAAACACGCTATTTGTTGTGACAGCGGAAATTAATTATTAAATTAATTAATTCAAATTATATGTTTTTAATTTTGTAAAATACACATAATTTTTGAATTAGGAATATCAAATATATCTTAGGGTAAATTTTTGGTTTTGTTCTGAAAAACTTCGATTTTTGATGAATAGTGAAACAACTAAGTGGTAGTTAAAAAACCGATTTTCATTTAAATGAAATTTTACGACCTTAGTGATTTGAATTTACAAAATCTGACATAAATCATTTTCACTAAGAAGTAAAATGTGGATCAATGGGATTAAAATAATTTTTGGTGAATAGTAACTTTTAAGTTCTATTAATCGCGATTAAAGGTAATTAGTGAAATTTAAGGTAAAAATGATATTATAAAAATATGAAAATATCTTGACACTTGTCCTACCCTTATTTTATGTGTCATGGACGACCCAGATAATCCATGGGTCAACTTGGGGACCCCATGGAGCCACTTGGGTAAGAAAATGACATTAAAAACCTTTTATTTAAAGTAAAAATAAAATTATCACAAACATGTGTTGTTTTACTAAAACAATTATTACATGGGGTGATATAAGTTACCTTTTCGACTATAAATATTCGTTGGAAAGATAAAAATATTTCCTACATCATGATATTTTTTATATAATTTTTAGACGTTAAATAAATTAAAATATATATGACATCATGATGATACAGCGATTACCTCATTAATTAACGATTTAAATAAAATGAAAAGATAATGAAAAATATAAGACTTAAACTTGTAAAAAACCTATTGGATGGGTAGATTTAGAACCCTTATCACCTTATCCTCGAAATATATAATTTTGGGACCTTTGAAATCCGAAAATTACATCCTAATAATGTATCATTTCATTACTATTCAAGAGTGCCCCTCTTCTCCTCTTATAAAAGGCCCCCACCACTACCACCTTATTCACACCTTCAATCCATTTGGATCAGAAAAACTCTGCCCAAATACTCTCTCAAATTCCCTATATTACTCCTAGAAGCCTCACTTGGGGCATAATTTATCCCAATGAATCCTTTGGTTCAAATCAAAAAGAGTTACCCGATTTTAAGGTAATGTCTTCTCTTATGTTATTTTGTTTTATTTTGCTTCTCCAACCCCTTAACTCTTTTTATTCCATTATTTTGTAACAACACAAGTATCTTAAATATACTAGGATGTTGTTATGATAAGGATTTTATTTACACTTACACACACCTTCGTCTAATGGTTAAAGAACATACTGTTTCTGTGGTTGGTGAATTTCTGCCTCACGAAACGATGATTGTTCAATATTCTTTTAACACCTCTCATGGTGGCCATTAAGATGTCACTATATTTATATATTATATATATTATGTTTATGTTTTCATTATTCTTCTGTATTTCTCATTTACGGCATACCTTTATGATTTCCATTATGGGTAAATGCGATAATTTCATTTTAGGAAGTGCGGACTACCGCCCCCTCAAAGTGATTTGAATCATTAATGCCATATGTGGGATGTATAAAGGATGGAGTAAATGATACTATATATGATATTATACTAGAATTATATTATACCTTTATATCATTATGATTTCATTCCATTAAATACGAAATATAAATGAAAGTAGCATTCATGTGTACGCACGGCTTACCGTCTCCATGAACGGTGCATTTCATTTCTTACCTCTAAATGTTACGTAATATTATGAATGAATGTATATAATGGATATATATGATATATATGATATCTACATCATGAATATAATTCTGTAGATAATAGATATTCTACCACATAAACAACTTGTAATTATAAGAAGTTTATTTTTGACTCAAGTACCAAAGATCGACAAAACGACCGTTAGTAAATTAAATAATTACATCATGTTAATAACATGGTAAGAAGTGATATAAAAGGAATAATGAACTTGAAAAAGGTTCTTAATCAATTATAAATTAACTCTAGTTTATTATTCAGGTGGTTAAAGAACGATCGAGTCAAGTCGGACACGAGGTAAGGGAACTTCTTAACCCAATTTCTATTCTTTAGGTTAATCTCCTACATTAAAATTATGTCATGATATTATTATGTCCAATATTGTATTTTTACTTTCATTACGTGTAATTATAGTGAATACACATAATAGATCTAATTTATTTAAAAAATGATCTTTGTAAGGGACTTCGTCTCAATCTCCTTTCATTGAGGCATATTTGGTTTTATTCACAACTTTCTTTTATACGGTGTATAAACCCCTTTGAATTTTAATTTTATTCAAAAGGAATATTTTTTATACGAACCGTTTTACTAAACAACAAAAGGGAATGTTTTTTATAATACGTATGCGGCGACAACTACTTTTATGCCGCCGTGACCATTATTTGAGTTTCGGCTTCCTCTACAAGCCACAACTTTTTTTAAATGAAAAATGAATACAAAGTTTTAATCTTATTTTATTTTGGTATTGAAAATGGTTTTGATAATGTTTTATTATATCAATTTGTTTTATTAATATCTTGTGATTGAAATGTGGAAATGTTATTTTTCCTTTATGCATGTTTTATGTGATACAATTATGTTATGGTTTATGATATGTTTAAACCTGTTCATATGAGGAATGCATTGGACCAAATAAGTGATGGGTGGAGCCCGCTATAGATCCTTGATGCAGCAGTAGGTCTCGTGAGACAAACTAGTGTCTTGGCCCGAGGCCTTGAAAAAATCTTATTTGTAGTCTTGGCATGAGGCCTTGGCTACGTGGTTATGATAGTTTGGCATTATGCATTCCATCATTATGAAAGTGGTTATTGATATTGCATGTGATTATTCGAATAGTTAAATATACATGTGAATAAGTAAATGGAATTATTTCATTTTATTTTACCATATTATGCTGAAGTTCATGTTTAAAAGGATTTTTTAGTTATACATTGCCTTAAATGTTTATGTTTATTTATGAAAGCATCCGCTATATTGTTATCCATTCTGAGCATCTGAGCTCACCCCTTTCAATGTTTTAATTTTTCCAGGATGTGAATAAGTATTTTATGAATGACCTGGAGGGATAATATGAGGGGATATGAAGACAAGATGTTGTTGTAGTTTTTTATTACTTTATGATGTAATGTAAAACTTATGAATGTATCTAGTGTTTCAAGGCTACTAAAATAATCGGTCTTTAGAGACATGATCTTTGTGATCATGCCAATGTTACGTAATAATGCACTGACTCTGGGTAACTAGGGTTGGGGCGTTACAGTTGGTATCAGAGGCAGTTTGGTACTAACCTTGGAAGCTAGATTTAGATAAAATCTGATTAGGGCACATAGACCTAAGATAAAATTTGAGGATTAGTATAAAATAACTTCCTAGAATTTTGGTATTATAGATATTTTTTGAGTTTTCCGAGCAATACACCACTTTCTGGATACGAGAAAGTAGAGGTGGCTCTGGCATAGATGTACCTAGGGGTAAAACCCGAAAACACCGCTTTGAGCTAGACTCGAACGGGAACTGGTGCACGATAATGGGCCTTGTTGCACTCTTGGTTACGACACTCCTAGGGGATATGCTTAGGATAATTCACATTTTCATTAAAAACCACTATAAATGGTTATGAGTATATACTTCTTCAAAGAAAACATTTTTTTGATTATGTATTATATCCATAAATAGTTCAATTTATGTTGAGTGTTTTTCAAGTTTGTAATTATGTATTTTGATTCATAAACTAATCTAGTTTATTCCATTGTTTAGAAATGGCGCCTAGTGGGAGGAATGGAAACAGTATCAATGCACACACTCCATGTAGGGATTTCCCTCCTGCTCAAGATAATTATAGTGGAGTTGGAGATACAACTGGTGTTGATCAACTTATCACCATACTGGGACAACTCACTCAGGCTATGAATAGTAACCTTACTTGTATGGAACACCCTGATCCACAACGTGGAGGATCAATGTTAGACCGCTTCATGAGGCAACAACCTCCAATATTTAATGGGGGTACAAATCCATTAGTAGCTACGCAATGGATAAACTCCTTAGAGAAAATATTCCATGCCTTGGGGAGTAGCGAAAGGGAGAAGGTTGTCATGGCAGTTTACCACCTCACTGGAGATGCCGATCAATGGTGGTCGCTGATTCAAAACACAAAGGAAGATGAAGAAGTATCAAGTATGTAATGGAGGGCGTTTAAGGAAATTTTCTTAGAAAAATACTTTCCACATGACCATCGAGCAGATATAGAAAGACAATTTCGGAGTCTGAGGCAGAAGGAGGATGAGAATGTGGAAAAGTATGAGGCCAACTTTACAAGGTTAGCAAGACATGCTGCAGATTATATACGTAACCAAAGAAGTAATATTGATAATTTATTTGATGGGTTAAAACCATTTCTCCTTCGAGATTTAGTATCACAATCTTTCTCAACATATGAAGATATAGTCTCATGTGCTATCAAGACAGAAAAGGAATTCTCTAAGTCTTATGGCAACAAAGTAAACCAAGAATAGAAGAGAAAGGTGGAATAAGAGACAGATAAAGGGAAAAAGGGAAAGAAGGATTTTACATTATGCGATAATTGTGGGTAGAATCACCCCGGTACTTTCCTAAAAGGAATGGGAGTTTGTTATAAATGTGAATAAAAAGGTCACCAGGCTCATGATTGTAAGGGAAAGAAAGAGGCTATCAATGTTGAATGCTACAATTGTAGGGAAATGGGTCATTATGCAAATGAATGTCCTAAGCATCAGGGAAACTTACCTTAGAAAAGGAAAAGGGATGGAGGACAATCTTATGTTGTTACTACAGTTGAAGTGGAATAATTAATGTATTGGTGCTTTTGGACTCAAGGATTATATTCTGGTTATAAGAATAATGTGATATATATAAGGATTGTACTCCAGTACTTGTTGTTTTCATTAAGATTTTAATATGATGAAGTTAATCATATTTTTGTATGTGACAATAAGAGAAACTTTACTTTGTTTGAGGAATCTGATGATACAAATGATTTTGTAATTTAGAGACCTTTTAGAGAAAATCTGGACGGAGGTATTTTGGATAACTGTAAAGGTTGGAATGGATTAAGTTGAACTTTGGATAGTATTTTATAAGGTTAAAACATTTATGATGATTATTTTTGGAATATTTTAATACTATAGTTTTAGGAAAAGGATAACCAGCAGGTTGGGGGTTAACCCGTCGCGTCGGACAAAGTTGCAGGAATCGAACCCACAACCATAGTGCGACAGGCCTTTATTACCTACCACTAGCCTACAGGAAGTCCCTAGTTATTACAAAATAGTTTTCCTAATCTAAATGGTATGTGTTAATATTTGGAACCTTATACAATTATGATAAATAGAATATTTCGTGTTCTATTACCTTTTGGAGTGAATGATGGGTTTGTGGTAAAAATTTATTAAAGAATGAAAGTCTACATGACTTGTAAGTATATTTCCTTACGTTCTTAGTAAATATCCTAAATAAATTCCTCAACTTTATGAAAGGTAACTTAAAACAAAAATGTTGTCAGTTAACTTTTCCAACTGGGGATTCAATGATCGTTTAACCAATCAAAATCTTGTGATTTTCTTGTGGTTAACTTTCTCCTAATCCTGGTTTATACAACTCTCCATCAGACCTTGATGGTTTTTTTTCCTCCATATCGATATTTTCATTGAATCCTAGTATGGGCTATCTCGGGTGACCTTTGTACTTCTCTTTCTTTCTTTTAAAGTTATATTTTTATTAACCTTATTTCTGATGTGGGTTTTCCACAAAGGTATTTTCTATTTTCAACCTTTTAATTTCAAAGAAAAATTTTAAATTGTGAGGATGCAATTTATTGAAGGAGGGGAGAATTTAACACCCCAAGCTTCCATGGTACGCTCCTCTTTTAATAATAGAGCAGCGTGTGTTATACGCAACCTCGATTTCTAACACACCGCGACCAATAAAAGTAGTAGTTATGAATAGTAATACCCACTTTTTGAAATTATAAAAATTTTATATTTCAAAATGGACTTCATTTTTGGATTCGGAATATCGAAATTAGCCTATGTTGAATTTTTGGTATTTTTCTGAGAAATTCCAATTTTTGATGAATAGTGAAAAATACTTAAAAACAACTTTTTTAATCAAAATAATTTATAGTGATAAATTATAAAATTTAGTGGTTATAAAGTGTAATTAGACTATATTTTTACCATTTTATCCAATGGTGGTCATTAGAATAAATTTCACTTTGAAATTGGACATAAACAATTGTCAATCTTTTGATTGATATTCTTTCTTAAAAACACGCTATTTGTTGTGACAGCGAGAATTAATTATTAAATTAATTAATTCAAATTATATGTTTTGAATTTTGTAAACTAGACATCATTTTTGAATTAGTAATATCAAATATAGCTTAGGGTTAGTTTTTGGTGTTGTTCTGAAAAACTTCGATTTTTTGATGAATAGTGAAACCACTAAGTGGTAGTTAAAAAACTGATTTTCATTTAAATGAAATTTTACCACCTCTGTGATTTGAATTTCCAAAATCCGACATACATCATTTTCATTAGGAAGTAAAATGTGGATCAATGATATTAAAATAATTTTTGGTGAATAGTAACTTTTAAGTTCTAGTAATCGCGATTAAAGGTAATTAGTGAAATTTAAGGTAAAAATGATATTATAAAAATATGAAAATATCTTTAAACTTGTCCTACCCTTATTATATTATTCATGACTGACCAATAAAATCCATGGGTCAACTTGGGGACCCCATGGATCCACTTGGGTAAGAAAATGACATTTATAACATTTTATTTAAAGTAAAAATAAAATTGTCACAAACATGTGTTGTTTTACTAAAACAATTATTAAATGGGGTTATATAAGATACCTTTTCGACTATAAATATTCATTGGAAAGGTAAAATTATTTCCTACATCATGATATTTTTTATATAATTTTTAGACATTAAATAAATTAAAATTTTTATGACACCATGATGATACAGCGATTACCTAATTAATTAACGATTTAAATAAAATGAAAAGATAGTGTAAAATATAAGACTTACACTTTTCAAAAACCTATTGGATGGGTATATTTAGAACCCTTATCACCTTATACTCTAAATATATAATTTTTGAACCTTTGAAATCCGAAAAGTACTTCATAATAATGTAACATTTCATTACTTTCCAAGAGTGCCCCTCTTCTCCTCTTATAAAAGGCCCCCACCACTACCACCTTATTCACACCTTCAAGCCATTTTTCTCGGACAAAATCTGACCAAATACTCTCTAAACTTCCCTCTATTACTCCTAGAAGCCTCACTTTTGGCAGAATTCTTCCCAAGGAATCCTTTGGCTCAAATCAAAAAGAGTTACCCGATTTTAAGGTAATGTCTTCTCTTAAGTTATTTTGTTTTATTTTTCTTCTCCAACCCCTTAAACTCTTTTTATTAAATTATTTTGTAACAAAAAAAGTATCTTCAATATACTAGGATGTTGTTATGAGAAATATTTTATTTATACATACACAAACCTTCGTCTAATGGTTAAAGAACATACTGTTTCTGTGGTTAGCGAATTTCTGCCTCAAGAAACGATGATTGATCAATCTTCTTTTAACACCTCTCATGGTGGCCATTAAGATGTCACTATATTTATATATTATATATATTATGTTTATGTTTTCCTTAGGCTTCTTTATTTCTCATTTATGTCATACCTTTATGATTTCCATTATGGGTAAACGCAATAATTTCATTTTAGGAAGTGCGGACTACCGCCCCCTCAAAGTGATTTGAATCGTTAATGCCATATGTGGGATGTATAAAGGATGGAGTAAATGATATTATATATGTTATTATACTGGAATTATAATATACCTTAATATCATTATGATTTCATTCCATTAAATACGAAATACAAATGAAAGTAGCGTTCATGCGTACGTACGGCTTACCGTCTCCATGAACGGTGCATTTCATCTCTTACCTCTAAATGTTATGTAATATTATGAATGAATGTATATGCTAGATATATATGATATATATTATATCTACATCATGAATATAATTCTGGATATAATGGATATTCTACCACATAAACAACTTGTAATTATAAGAAGTTTATTTTTGACTCAAGTACCAAAGATCAACAAAACGACCGTTATTAACTTAAATAATTACATAATGTTCATAACATGGCAATAAGTGATATAAAATGAATAATAAACTTGAAAAATGTTCTTAATCAACTAGAAATTAACTCTAGTTTATTATTCAGGAGGTTAAAGAACGATCGAGTCAAGTCGGACATGAGGTAAGGGAACTTCTTAACCCAATTTCTATTCTTTGGGTTAATCTCCTATATTCAAATTATGTCATGATATTATTATGTCCAATCTTGTATTTTTACTTTCTTTATGTGTACTTATAGAGAATACACATAATAGATCTAATTTATTTAAAAAAATGATCTTTGTAAGGGACTTTGTCTCAATCTCCTTTCATTGAGGCATATTTGGTTTTATTCACAACTTTCTTTTATACGGTGTATAAACCCCTTTTACTTTTAATTTTATTCAAAAGGAATCTTTTTTATATGAAGCGTTTTACTAAATGACAAAAGGGACTGTTTTTTTTGTCGTACATATGTGGTGACAACTAATTCTCCACCGCTGTGACCATTATTTGAGTTTCTGCTTCCTCTACAAGCCACAACTTTTTTTAAATGAAAAATTAATACAATGTTTTAATCTTATATTATTTTGGTTTTAAAAATGGTTTTGATAATGTTTTATTATATAAATTTTTTGTATTGATATCTTGTGATTGAAATGTAGAAATGTTATGTTTCCTTTATGCATGTTTTATGTGATACAATTATGTTATGGTTTATGATATGTTTAAACTTGTTCATATGAGGAATGTATTTGACATAAAAAGTGACGGGTGGAGCCCGATATAGCTCCTCGATGCATCGGTAGGTCTCATGAGACAAACTAGTGTCTTGGAACGAGGCCTTAAAAAAATCTTATTTGTAGTCTTGGCATGAGGCCTTGGCTACATGGTTATGATAGTCTCACATTATGCATTCCATCATTATGAAAGTGGTTATTGATATTGCATGTAATTATTCGACTAGTAGAATATACATGTGAATAAGTAAATGGCATTATTTCATTTTATTTTTCCATATTATGTTGAAGTTATTGTTTAAAAGGATTTTGTTTAGTTATACATTGCCTTAAATGTTTATGTTTATTTATGAAAGCTTCTTCTATATTGTTATCCTTACTAAGCATCTGAGATCACCCCTTTCAATGTTTTAATTTTTCAGGATGTGAAGAAGTATTTTATGAATGACCTGAAGGGATAATATGAGGGGATATGAAGACAAGATGTTGTTGTAGTTTTGTATTACTTTATGATGTAATGTAAACCTTATGAATGTATCTAGTTTTTAAAGGCTACTAAACTAATCAGTATTTCGAGACTTGATCTTTGTGATCATGCCAATGTTACGTAATAATGCACCGACTCTAGGTAACTGAGGTCGGGGCGTTACATGGATCACATAGGAGTTCCGGTTTTCAGAGGTTGGGGGATATTCTTAGATCATTTTAGAGGCAAATCGAAGGGGTTTCTTGGTGGATCGAATGCAGTTCTCCTTGAGTAAGTCCCTCTTTTGGTGCAAGGTTCGCGGTACGGTGGGGTTCTTCCATGGCTGGCTGGAAGGCCAGCCGTCTTCTCCATGGGACGCGATCACACGTCGCGCCTTCACCGGTGGCCGACTCGGCCGACCATCCTCTATTCGTTGACGTGACACAAGTCACAGCTCCTTGTTCGCCGAGCAGTGCATACGCATGCCGCCGCCCCCATAATGAAGCCGACCTCTGGTTTCCATCTTCCTCAATTACAAAGATTTCATAAAAAAAACACAAGGGTTTGCAGAGAGGTCCATACATGTTTGTTTAGACCGCACCCTCCACATTATAGTGGTTTCAAGAAGTTCAAAATTGTTTCTAGAATCACGAAGAATTGCCAAACACGGGTAAGCAGAAATTCAAACAATAATCGCTACCTCGAAGTGTCGTTGATGTTGGTGTGAGAAGGAAGTTGAATATGTCGATGTTTGGTGCACCTGCCACATTCCCCTGATCCTAGCTTGTTCATCATCCTCTTTCTTGGCTCTGAAGAATGTTCTTTTATGATGATGGCGTTCTTCGTTTGGAGGAGAAGTCCTTCGTTGGAGAAGAAGGGTGCGTTCTTCGTTGGAAGAGTATGATCCTCCAAAATCTTCCTTTTCACCAATGATTTCTCCCAACCAAAAACAAGTGAGGAGACAACCCCAATTAAATTAAGTTTTCAAATTAAATTTTTATCTCATTTAATTTTCATAATTAATTAAGTGGTGTGGCACAATTAATGTGGAGCAAGTTCAAGAGACTTCTCCACATTAAAGAGGGAGTTTAAGCGTTTCTCCCATTATGAGGGTTCATGTGGTCCCCGCCTTCAATTTTTAAATTGGTAGGTTTTAAGATCGATGGTCCCCACCTCCATAACCTTCACATGGGAGATTTCAACAAAAAAATAAAAAAGTTAACATTTTTATTTCATTTCATTCTTTCACGAAAAACACAAAATCTAACTTTCAATCTCGACCCACTGTGGTAGAGGTGAAGGTCTCCTTAAGAGAACACCGGCGATTCGAGTTCAACAGTGCCCTCAGATTTCAATTCCGACCACAGGTTCAAATGTTACAAAAACCCTTTCGCACGTTTACTTAACGTACCCGAAAAAAGTTTAGAAATGCATTCTGGGCTCTCCGAGACTCGGAATCATGTGCCGTCAATTTTTGCGGACTCTTAAAATTCCCATTTAATTTTTTTTAAAAAAATTACATGGAAATTCTAAGTCTTTATAGAAAACTTTAATTTAATATAATGGTGTCTAGATTTCATTTAATGTATGTTGAAATTGAGGTAATGGTTTATTATCCCTTATTGTCTTCTTTGAGAAACATATTATTGTGGGAACTAATATTTTTTTAGAAGTATTTAGGATACCCCTGATATATTTAATATAATGTATCAATGTAGGATCAATAAAATTAAATTTTCATTGGCTATTATTCTTTCATGGGGTTTATGGTTGGAAAGTTACCAAATCCATATGGTATTTATGATTAAATAATTATAATCAGGATAATTTTTTCCTAAATTTCAATTGAGAAAATTACATGGGCCTTATAGGATAAATCCCAATAAATTTTATACTCCTATATTTATTTTTGGGAAATAAATTTTTTCCTTTCGTTTTCCTTAGG
This sequence comes from Viscum album, assembly GCA_963277665.1. Classification (NCBI taxonomy): domain Eukaryota; kingdom Viridiplantae; phylum Streptophyta; class Magnoliopsida; order Santalales; family Viscaceae; genus Viscum; species Viscum album. The sequence goes on along the minus strand of OY728145.1, from coordinate 1,073,995,562 downwards.
TAATGTACTCAAGAGAGAGAAATAAATATTTTCATGGAAAAATAATTGTTTTAAAATTCAGGTGGAAATCCTTTTCTTTCATATCCACATTCTCCAAACCCCATTCTAAAATTTTATAGATTATTACATAGTGATTTATAAAATTCATTTTTAATATGATTTCTAAATTATTAATAATTTGTTTAAATGGAATATTTTATTTATATTCAGAGTGAGGTACTTTAAACTTTTTACCAAAAATAGGAAAGGAATCACTGGTTCAATGTTATATAATGAAATAAATTTTATGTATTCAGGTAAACTCAATTATTTGAATATTCATTTATGTTATAACATGGGCCTTTTCGTATAATATAATTTCTATAACAGATTACATGTTTTTAGATATTAAATTATTATTTTTCAAAATTAAATGGAATTTTCTTTATAAAATACCCCAGATAAATGATTCCATGTATTATAACAACCTTGTATGTTAATTATTTATTTTGGAGAATAAAATTCAAAGGAACTATCATTAATGTTTAATAATATAGTGTATTATTATGATGAAAATATTTTTAGGATAAATATATTATTTTCCACCTATTCTATAATGATGAAATGTGAAATATTTTCATAATATTATGGAATATATATGAATGGGTTATGATTTTGTGACTAGTGTTTCTATGATAACCACTCCCCCAATGAATTGAAAAAATATATTCATAAATCCTATGGTAAATACTTTATACATGAAACTTATTTAACTTTTAGAATTTTATTCATAGACCTAGTTATCATTTATTTATGTTAATGTGTGGATCTTATTTTCATGTCCATATTTTTATTTTTTAACCAAGTTTCTTTGTCCCTGAGATAAAGTGTGTACTTGGTTTCATGTCCATAAGATTATGTGATGACTTTATTTCATGTCCTTAACTTAATGAGTTACCTTATTTCAATTTCTAAATGATCAAAATGTTATATATTAATGATTCTTCCTCAAACCTATGTTTATGTAATTATTTCAGGGATCATGTTCATTGAATCCATTATGATTAATGGCTTGTAAACTTCCAATAATTTTTCCATGATTAAGGGCTATGTTCTATGATATTTATTGTATGGTTTTCCAATGTTATTAAGATTTTCACATACAATTATTTTGATCATATGATTAAAAGATATTTATTATCTCAAAATTTTTACTCTTACTCAGAATCTAAGAACACCATTTTTTTTCTTATCCCCAGGCTGTGAATAAATTTTTTATTTAAAGTATGACTAAAAATATCACTATGTGTGTTGATATTATTATAGGTAGTAAATATATTTCATGAAATAAGAATACTGTGTATCTTCTCTCAAAATAAAGAAGTGTTTTTCTATACAAAAGCATGGATTTGTAAAATTTATTCTAGGATCATTGTTTATGATGAAATTTAAACATATGAAATGTATATGTCACTATAACATGTATTAGAGGATAGGTTTAGTCAATCATTTTACATTTGGATTAAAGAAACTTGTTGAAATCCATGGGGATATGTCTAATCATAAGATTGTATTTTAGTTTTTAAATAACAAAGATATTAAGGGATTTTCCTAGGAATGCATCATTGTCAAGATAATATAGGTGGATGTTGTACTGGACATATATGAATCAAATGATAAAAACCAAAAAATAATTAGTTGAGTATATATCAAGCACTATTTCGGTGGATGGTGACTATTACCTTACTTTTCACCAATTTCAAAATTCATGGGGGATATATTATTTGGTTAATACATATTTGATTTTTGATACTTTATGATGGAAATGAAGAGTTTATGGCCATGAATGACATTCATTTTATAATTTTGTGAATATATAGGGTGATTTTAATTAATATATGATTTTTCACACTAATATTTGTGACATTATTCGTTAACAATGATTTTTTTCAATGGATTGAACCTAAAGGAATCATGTGAACGACAAATAATACAAAAAATGAAATAAAATTCTTCGTTATAATTGAAATGTATAAAAAGGTGGGATGAAATATCTTATAACTATGGTAACTCAACTTTCTCAATCTATGTGTGGTAACATGGATTATGTTGAAATTTTGGATACACCAAGGAGGGAGAAACATTTTATTGAGTCATTTATGAAAGAAACTTTACCCTTCATATATAGTTCTTCATAGCCACTAATTATTTAGAAATTGATCATTGTGATAGAAAATATAATATTTTTTAATTGATGATCATACTATGATATTGTTACCATATTAGTTTATCAAATGGAAGGATAATCTGATTCATGATGGACTCTTAATAATTATATAATGAATGAAAAAGAAATATTCTCTATATAATTTAAAGGAGTTTGATATTGTATTTCTCAATCTGTAAATTCTATAGACTCCTAGAAATATAATGGAGAGGGAAATTCAAAAGTTTTAAAGTAAGGATGATGAATCCATTAATATATATGATGTAAATTTTACCTGATATACATATGACACATCTTGTTTTATCATGTACCTAGAACTAATTATTGATTGATTGTTAAGTGGTTTGAAGAAAAATTGTTTAAAGGAATTATTTATATTGTAATTTGGTAGCTATGGTGAAATAATTTTATGTGCTCTCAATGTGGAAATGTAAGATACAAACCTTCATGGTACTGGTAATATGAATATGAAGATGGAGTTTCATAGATGATTCAGTGTTTTTTCATGTAGATTGAAGAAACATCGGACATGATATAAATGTAGGAAGGATATCTCAAGTGAATTCCAGATTGGAATGATGATATGAATCAAATTATTGAATCATGGACATCACATTAAAAAAATATCGAACTGATTTAAGGAGGTTATTCAATTAAATGACTCAATAGAAAGATAAAAAAAATACATCTGTAACATCTTATTTCAATAGATGTTTAAAGTTTGATATTAATAATAATAAACTCCACAATATATTTTCTAATGGGGATAATATGTCCTCAAATATATGAATCGAAAGGTCAAAAGTAAATCTTATGCAATCCAAATAGTTGAATTAAATCAATACAATTAGGGAAAAAAACATAGTAGTCTAGTGATGGGTATTTCATCATGAAGTTTGTATGAATGATTCTAATGAAAATAATGTTCTTCATATTTAAGTTCAATTACTTGTGATTTCGAACATTTATTATCTCTATCTACTTATATTCTATATAAAGTTATGGAAAATTATAATCACATTTTATATTCTGAATCAACCTATGATCATCTATCAATGCAATGTTTAACCAAATTTTCCGACAAAAATATTTTTTGGGATTGATAGGAACATATTTATGTAAAGATTATTGAATTAAATTTTGGGAGGATATAAGAATTTATTTTGAACTTCTTATAGTATATACAGTTTCTAATGATTTTTTACGAATGATTTATAATTATTTCAAGAGGATTTTAAAGAATTATGTTAAATAAAATAATTCTAGTATTTGGGATTCAATTTGTTAGACATGTTCTGTAGGATCCTTAAGGATGCCTATTTATAGATTGGATTTGGTTGATTTTGGGAGTTTTTTTTATATTTATATATATTTGATAACATTCACTGAAATTTTTGGGTCTTCTAAATATTTGGATATTGAAGGAATTACATAGGGATGTTATGATTCAGTGAAATTTAACTATAGTGTGTCATGCGTAAAACATACATCTCAAATTTTCATTTCATGGAGAAAGATATGATATAGAAGTGTAATTGAACATATCATAATAATTGGAAGAAATTTATCAATTAAAATGGAATGAAATTTGGTAATTATATATTCATATGTAGTCAATATTGATAGTAAATGAAAGAAATAAAATTTGGAAAAAGGTTCATGAAAAAATAGTATCTTTATACCTTTATTTCTGATTCATCATTGTCCTTTTAACCCCTAAAAAACATTTTTTTTTGTCACTAATATTATAATTATAAGTTTTTATTTAAAAGGTTTCTAGTCTTATCTTAGTCTATTGGGCCCCATTCAAGTAGTGGATCCTAACTTAGGCTTTTTAGATGGACTTATGACTTTCACATGAAGTATGAATCACCAAACAAGGTGGTATGGGTTATATTTCCTTAAATCTCGATTCCATTCCATAACCCTTTGATTATTAGTATGTTAGGGAATTTAGTTAGGCGCTATCTCTATTTATATAATAATGTTAGATATACACATCATCTGATTGAACTGAGAATATGAGTTGAGGTGGATGTCTCAATGTCGCATGTTGAGTATTTTTGGATTTATGTAGATGATGAGTTATGCTATAAGAAATCAGTTAATTTCGAATCATGGACTAATTTCATCCCATTATGAAATAAATTGGGGAAAATTTTGGTTTTTATGGGTGTGGTATATTAAAGTATAAGGCTCCTAGTTTTGGTGAAAACTGGATGAATCAGATTCTAGGTGGGGTGTCTGTTGATAAATGAAGTTTTGTTGATGTGGATTGAAATGAACCACTTGGCGGTCGAGAGTTGACCAAATATGATTAGACTGATTGTCAGGATGATGTTACCATGATATTGTGTGAGAAATTCAAGGAGAATTAGAGACAAATGAAAATGTTTCATCTTGATCCAAAAAATCGATGATTTATTTGGAAGGATGGAGCAATATTTGGAGGGGTGTATTCTCCCTAAGAAGTGGTGAATTTGGTTCTTTTTTTGAAGATGAGTGATACAATGAAAGTTGTATAAAATCTCCATTAAATTTCTTTTCATACAGCCTACAATTACATTTTAGGGGAGTCTCTGGCTTGTGCTATGATAATGGGAGTGTCCCAAGATTACAATGTCAATATTGGAGAGGTGGAGGCCTATATGGATATTGTTTTTAGGCTTGCAGCAGGTTTATGTTAATCAATATAATAAAGATGATGTTAATGAGAAATCCTCTATTGATCAGACTGCTTATTAGGATAACCAATTCATGGTATTGATGGACACTAACAATCGTTATCAATTTATGGGGATAGGATATATACAGTTGTGCGATTCTGAGTTAGGTCAAGATCCAGAAGTTTCTAATTTCTACACTAGTAAAAAAATAATAGTTTTTTGGAGGAGATCCAGAAAACTGATAATTCTTTGAGATTCTGTGATAAATAAGAGAATGATGTTGATGATGAAAGGGTGGTGGAAAGTACTCCCCTTAAGAATTTGGGTCATGGGAAAGTATCATTCAATGATAATCTCGTGCATGTAATGAAAAATATTATTGATAGTGAGGGTTTCATATCTCCCCCCCCCCCACATCTTGGATAGAAGGATGAGGATGGATTACTCTAACATGCCAAATACCATGTCTACCAGATCCACCTCTATGGTTCCATAAAGGGTCAATGCTGATATCCCAAAGATCATCAATCAAGGTGATTCTCAATATTTTTTACTATTATCTTTAGTTTTTCTTCTACGGGATGAGGGTAGTTGTTTTCTTCATGTCTTCTTTCCTTCTAGAATTTTTTCCATCTATTTAATAAATTGTTAGAAGTCTTAGCTTTTGACCAGAATTTACTTGTATATTAGTGCGTATAAACATGAGTACAAACATTATGAAATATATGTATAATGCTCTTACTCAATAAAAAGTTATTGATTAATTCCTAGTAAATAACGACAAAATTTTTTGTGGGAATTCCTTTTATGCTTCTAAAATTCATTTTGTTAAAAAATGATTTTTGTTACATTTTGAGTTTATAAATTATAATCAATTTTTTTCACATTAATAAAATTTATTTTATGAAATAAATATAATTTTTTAATTTATAAAAAATAATTTTTCCTTATGGTTAAAATTTTGGATATTTTAGAAATGATTGATTTTTCAGTTAGTAGTGAAAATACAGATTGTTCGAATACTTTTATTCATTTTCATTAAATAATTAAAATTAAAAATTTCTATTTTATTTTATCTTTTTTATTAAATTTACATATGATCCATTTTATGTAGAATAATCAAATTAATTGGATTTTATTTGTTAATATACTTGATTTTGATATAAGATAATATTTATTCTTAAAAAACATATTTCTTCTAAAAAATTACTTTTTATTTTTTATATTAATATTAAAAATGATTTATTCCACATATATATTGAAATTGTAAAATTAAATACTATATTTGGAATTAGTAGATTCAATATTTCGAATTATTTATATTTTATTTTATGTTCGTTTTAATTATTAAGCATGGTAAATCTTTGTCACCTTTATAATGTTAAAATGGGTAAAACATCATTAAACCATGAGATAAAACCAAAAAATATAAATAAATTTCATTTATTTCATTAGATTGGATTAATCCAATAATAGACATAAAAATTAGAATATATTGAATCTTGGTACTATTATACCTTGGTAATGACATTTACACTTTTTTATATAAAGAAAATTCCAAAATGCTTATCTCATAGTTCTGTTTTCCTTTTTGTGTTTACAAAGGTATAATAATATTTCATGAATGAATATATATATTTTTTTTAAATGATTAATTAATTTTAAGGAGTGAAATTTATTTTAGATTTTTATTAATTGTTTAATTACATTACATTCTTATGAAACACAACACATAATATATTTAACCAAATGAAATATATGAAAAAATGAATTAAAAATTAGAAAATAAATAGAATTCAGATGGATTATTTTAATAAAATAATTTTTAAATATATAAAACATATTAACTATATGTAATAAGATTATATTTGAATTCCATATTTTTTTGATATCTGTAAAGACATATTAAACAAAAAATTTAAAAATGAAATCAATTATATTTTATAAAAATAATATTTTATTAGGTATATTAAATACAATAAAAATCAATATCTAGGATATGGTTGATAAGATATGGTCAAAAAATTAAAACTTGGAAATTTATTATCTTATTCTCACATTATATGTATAATTATAACTATTTAATATTGATAAAGTATTTAACAAAGTTAAGGTTAAAATCAATTAACGAAAGGATTAGAAAAAATTATAATGTTTTAAATGACACAAAAATATATTTATTTTTTAGGATAGTATTTATAAAACATATTTTTTTTATTTTAATTTATTTATTTTTTATGAATCTTACATAATAACTATAGTAATTATATTTAAATCTTTTTAGTAATTCAACATTAGCCATTTCCCTCCATTAAAAAATATCACACATGATTTCTCTTCATTACACCATGTGAAGCTTTATAGTTTAACTTACCCATGTATATTTATATTATAAGGTTTTTTATACATTATTTAATTAATGGTATTAAAAAATTATATTTAAATATTTCATGAAAGGGGATCTATATGTGGACTACCTAAGAAGAGGTAATCATCTTACCCTCCTCATTAAATTTATTTATGTTTTTTACTTCCTCTAATTCTATGTTATTTAACATTAGATGATAACTATTTTGTTCCCAATATATATAACTATGATAATTATTATGAAACCACCATTATTATTCCTCTTTTCCATCAATTGTAATGGGAATGTACCTCTTGTACATACATGTGAACAATCACCTCCATGCAAGGATATAATTAATTTTCCATAACCATATTTCTTGAATGGATATTAACATGTATCTAGGGTATATATATTTATAATTTATGATATATTTTTTTATTTTTCAACGTAAAATCATATCTAATATCTTACCTTCCAATCTATTGGAAAAAATATAATTTCAATCAAGTGTGTATGTAGACTCCTACTTCCACATAGAAATGTGTTCCATTTTTTATTTTCTCTTTACCTGGAAAGTAATAAGGAAATTATTAATGAATATATATTTTATATATTTTATTCTTTAAATTTGAATTTTTATTTTCCTCTTTTTTTCTCCATCTATAAAAAATTGACACTATCATTCATGTGTTTTTAGGGCCTACCATCTCCATAAATTGTGTGATTCATTTTCCAATATCTATCTTTCATGGAAGACAATAAATATATATATGATGGATATATATATATGATATTTCAAACGTTCTTAACATTATGGGGATGATGGAACCCTAATCAATGTATACAGACTAGAACCACCAAATCAAAATTCTCATGAAAAATAAAATACATAACTCTTGAAAATGATGACTTCAATAAAGATCTATTTAAAAATTTGTGTTAAAATGATATGTAGTGATCATATATGGTATTATATTTATTTAAATTATTTTTATATGGAGTTATAACAAATTAGGTTTATTATATTAGAGGTTACATCACATTAAAATCATGTGAAACATAAGGTAAGGGTTTATTATCTAAAATTATAATCATTGAGACATATATTATGTTATGAACTTATATAAATTTTGACTTATTTACACACCCCCTTTGAATTATTATATAATGAGCCACATTTTTATGATGAAAATTATTTATTCAACTGAATTTATTCATTCAAGGGATTCACAGTTCAAATGATACCAAAGAGATTAGTTATTTAATCTTCAATCCTGATTTAATCAGGATTCTTATATTTCGGAATTACAATGGTGGGAATAATATGATCCATATTTAATAAATCAGATTCATTTTTCATATCATCTGGTTATTTATGATAATTCAAGTTTAACATTTATTTTCCTATTATTATGTATTAAAGGGATAAGAATTTTAAAAAAATAAAACTGACTACGTGTAACTATACATTTGGAAATATTTTTATCTGATATCCATGTTTTCTAAAATGTTTTCATTTTATTAACTATTATCTACCTTTTATATGTTGTAATTTTTATCTATATTTAATTGTTTTACCAAATTTTTTGAAATGAATATTCATTTGGATTCCCAAACGATGCACATCGAACTTTTAACAAAAATGAAAAAGTTGTATTTATTTTAACATATAAGACATGAATTGAATTTTGAGTCATCATGACCACTCAATACATCTTAGCTTCCATTATATGTTTCCATGGATATATTAAAATAATTTTCATGATATTATTTTGGATTTTTTTTAATTTAACATTTTTTTTAAAATTGAAAAGTGTATTTTCCTCAAAAATTATTCCATATAAATTATTTATTTAGGAAAATATTTGTTATGATACTTCTAGTTTACTAGATATTTGATTAATAGATACCATATATATTTATTCCCTTGATGGTTAATAACTATGATGACAAGTTTTTTATGAGTAACATTTTTTACATGTTTTATATAATGATGAAATGGAAAATGGTTTCATGATCATATGGTCTACATATGAATGAATTATGATTTTGTGATGGTTGGGTTTGATAAAACCAACAACTGAATTGCGTAAATATTTATAACTAATGAGTTATATATGTTATAAATGAACCTAATCAAAAGTTTAGATTTTTTTGCATAGAAATAGTTTTCATATCTATGTGTTTATTCATGTACCAATTTTTCATTTCTATAATTTTATTTGTGGACCTACCCTTGTGGTTCATAAGTGTATGTATAGACCTTTTTTTATATCCATAATTTTAAGTTATAACCTGATTACTTATACATAACATAATTAATGAAACTATTGCTATTTATACATGATAAAAATATTATAATTGTAATATTTATCTACCCTCCCATGTATATGTCATGATCTCACAGTTCATTTTTTTATTCCATTATGATTTATATAATTTTAACTATGAACCTTTATTCTATGACCTAATCATATGATATATGAAAATACATGGTATGATTATCAATTTTTATTCTCATGTAATCATACCTTTGTGCTGTTATTGTTATTATATAATCATTGATGTATTATTTTTTTACCATTATAGAGAATCTGATGTCACACTTTATTGTATTTCATTTCCCCATCTTATGAACAATTTTATTATGTTATTTTTTTATGTATAGTACTATGTATGAATTTTGTTTTGGATTTTATGAGTATATTTCATCAAATTATAATATTGTGAATATAATCTCTAGAGACACAAAATATTTATGGTCTAAGACTATGTATTTGTAATATAAATTGCATAATCAGCTATTTAGTTTTAATATCTACGTACTAAACATATGGTTCACTATAATGAAAATAAGGAAAGTTCCATGTGATGACTTCACCCAAGGTAGATAATTATTTTTCACTTTATAATTTTTTATGTATTGATTTATGTAAGATTTAAACTGTTATTTTTTGAGCCTATAAAAAAATATTCTTGGTCGAATAACATTAATATCTCTTCTATATAAAACTTATTCAATTTTCAACTCTGTTATTACTTATAAGACTATCCCATCTTAAATTAAATTGATTATTTTTGGAGTATACTATTCCTTTTTCTAAAGGAACATTTAAAATTATCTATATCGAAATATCACATCGTATTGTAAATAAACCAATGATAAATAACCAGTGCATGGATAATTATTATCTCACTTTACAATTAGTTACATCAAATTAGTTTTAAAATTGAGAGGACTCAAATTACATAAGGGGGAGAATATGATGGGAAATGATTTTCTCCAAAAATAATAACTATGATCTATGTTTTTTGACACGCAACATAGAAAATTACACAAGTATAGAATTTTATAGGATATACATGGAATTAAATGATGTAAATAGTGGTAAATTTTGTTCAAAATATATAATTATATATAAAAGAAAAAAATAAAATAAAATTCATTTTAAACATAAATCACAATCATTACCGCTATGGAACTAATAAAATATCTAAATAATAAAATAATTTATGTTATAAAATGTATATTTTTTCATGTTAGATATATTTAATATTTGAGATCATTTTATATGAATTATTAATATCTGAAAAAATGATTCCTTATAAAATAAAAATTTTCATTATATTTTGTGATTTTATTTTAATGTTAAATTTATCATTTTAAGGTTGATAAGTTTTTAATAATTTAAAAATGTTTGTATTATCATGGTTATATTAACTTAAGATAAATCTTTTTAATTTTAATAAACTAATATATTTTTAGTTGAATACAGAAAAAAAATATTTGTTACATAACATTGACTTTTATCATAATATATGTATATGTTAAAGGCCCAAAAATTTATACAATCATTTTAGTTGTTATTATATATATTTTTATTGTATAATTATAAAAAATGAAATATTATTTTTTCCATAAAAAAATTATTTAATTTTTTTAGGACATTAGAGACATTTTATTTTATTTTAAATACTATTTTCATTTGTTTTATAATTAAATATGTTCATACTAAAAATATGTTTCTATATTCATTTGAAGCCACATGAAATTAATATGTTTTATAATAAATTAATTAATATTATAAAAATCTAAAAGAATAAAAAAAATTATAATATACTTAGGTTTAATGTTTTAAAACACTATAATATTTAAAAACAGTATATATATGTTATGTGTTTAATTTAAAAAAAATTATCATATTTATGAATTGTATGAGGTTAAATGGATCCAAAATCAAATCTAAATTTTTATATATGGTCATAATTTTCCATATATATTGTAATTATCTGCCTTTTAAAAGAATGTGCGGATTGTTATTTTTTCATTGTAAATTGTCCTTTAATTATGGTAAATTTATAATACAACCTAAGGAAGGTCTGAGGAGAATTAAAGGTTTGTTAGGAGCCTGGAGTTTTGAAAACGTGGGTTATAGGCTGGACTACATGGTAAGTGGAAACCCTGGGACACATGGAACACATCTTGTTTAAACGGTGTGGCTATAGTCAGGGGCACCCACAAGTCTGCATGGTTTTTCTGCAACCATGTGGGCCTAGGTTTATGGTCGTGCGGCTTACTATAGGTTGGGGACAGAGACTTGACAATCCATTTTTGAATGATTTTAAGGTGTTCTCTCAAACCATGCAATGTAGGATTTTGGGGGGAAATTACCATTTCCCCCCACTTAAATGTTAAACACGTATCTCTTTCGTCATTATTTCCAGTAGATGTGTATTGGGATTTCTTCTTCATTTAGCTCAAACCCTCCTCAAGCATCAATATCCGCTACCTCATCTATCTGTCATTCGATCATCAATCCAAGGGAACTGTAGAAATCATCAAGATAAGTATAACCTCACTTATACCTCTTTTCTCATCACATCTCTCCATACTTTGTGCAATATAGATGTAGGCTCATATGCCCTACTTTCAAGAAATTTTACTAAAACATAGATCTATTCCATCATAATTCTAATATGAGGTTGATACTAAGCATGTATTTGTCTACAAACCTAAGTTTGGTGGTCAAATAGTTTTCCATTTGAGTTTTGGTCATTTCGTATTAATTTCGTCATTCTATAAGCCATCCATGGATGAGATTCAATAGTGTGTTGGTTTCGTCATTTCTAAATTATCCTAGTGGATTGATACAGTTTAATTGGTTCTTATTTATTGGTTGAGACAACACACATAAACTATATGGACACCTATAGGTGTGCCACCTTGAAATTGGTCATTTTGGCCAAATGACTCAAAATGCTTGGAACCCAATCTAGCACACGTCTTGAATATTAAATGAATTGGCCTTTGAATCAGATGTAATTAATATATTCCAAGGAACCTAAAAGTTGTTTGGATATATTTGATCAAGAATTTACTTAAATGATTAATTAAGTTGTTGCATGACCTTACCCTAAACACTTTATCCTTATAATTTAACTTTCCACATTTTGGAAAATGTAATGGTTGGGTTTTTTTAAGATGGGAAGTATAATATGATTGTAAAATTATTAATGAATTGGTTATAAATTCAAAAAAAATCAAGGGATGGAATGGACATTACAGTGCTCATTTTCTTTTTATATATAATGGTATTGTTATTTAGAAATACATAATCGTACTGGGTAGTTGTTGATTAAGATACCATGAATTATTTGATCTCGTTGATATCATTCGAATGATCTATATAAATGTTTATGTGTGGGAGGTGTTTTACCCCATTCCAGTTATATATATAGTTGAATTGTGGTAAGGTCTTTAGTAGGGCATGGTGACCAAAGATCCCCTTACCTCAGATTGGGTTTACTTTCTCGTGAGTATAACACATTAGCTCATAGAATGGTGTTGGACACCAACACATTATGCCCCTATTCATATAAAGATATATATATATATACACATAGACATATATATATGTATATGGTGACATGGTATAACATAACAACTATAGGTTAAAGAAGGTAGACCTTCCATGAATACTTTATGAACCTAAGAGGGTGATTATTTATTTATTATTCATTACATTATTTGATGTTTATTACTACCCACTGTTTAGATAAGAGCACCTACTCAGATTTCACATATAAACTATTGGTGGTGGCCTACTGAGATTTATCTCACTCCCTACTCAGTCTTCCATTGGCACCTAAGAAGACTGTTTACCTGCATGTATGGATAGGGTAAAACATCATTCTTTAGCATGATGATCCTTATGGGTTAGATGGATCTTAAGAGCAGGGGATCAAGCATACACTTGTGATGCTAAGGAGTAGCTTTTGTATTTTGTTCCCTTTTTGTAGTTTTTATGGCATGACCATTGCATATTCTCATTTTTTACTTATTAAATTCCATTTCATGCATCGATATATGTGTTATAAACTTTATATGAGGATTTTGGTCATTATAGTCAGTTATCTATTTCCTCAAATACTTGGTTATTTAGTTGATTTTCATGATTTTTCTCTTTGTTGTATCTATCAAATATATTTGGTTTCCTCCACTAATTACTATTTGTTATATCCACTTTTCTACTCTAATATGGGAATATATTCTCCCTGATTTATTACCTTTTACACCCATGATTCTAGTTGGAAGCCCCTATAATATGGGGAGACATTCTAGGGTCATGTTTCCAACTAGATTCAGGGCACATGTTAAGTGCCATTCAGGTCTAGGATGTCACAATGTGGTATCAGAGGGGCTTCCTATCATGTTTTACTATTTTGAGACAATAGAATTGAGATAGGGAATTCTTGTGACTTAGTCATGATATATTCTTGGGGATCTCAAACCCATGTATGGCTTAGAGACCAGGTATACTTAATTATGATTGATATTGATTCTGCTATTTACTATTGATATGATTTCACTATTGGGATGTACACATGACATTTGATATTAATGATATTGAAGTCATTGAGATTCTAATTTATTAATTAATTCCTTATGAGATGGTGGATCTAAATTAGAATCATGCACCATTATAGGCATAGTACGACTAGGACATTCATCCTTGTCATGTCATGTTTGATTTTTAGCAAGAATTTATTATTTCAAATTCATTTTTCCATATCTTATATGTACAAATATGATAATACTTCTTGAATTATTTGTACTATACTATGGTGTGAGTTCAGTGGTTTGCACTCATGGATTCATAAGGTTTATGGATCCTTATGGATTAGAAATTTGAATTAATTCTAGGTCAACCATTAATGAAATGGTATGGTTATGTGAATACAAACAAATTAAATGAAAATTACATCTAAGTGAATGTCGTCTTTTTGTTCACAATGTGTATGGTACCTTACGAACAAGAAAATATCATATCATTGGAAGTATCTAATTTAAATGTTTTGAATGCTAATATAAGCACATTTTCAAGTGGGAAAATTATGTTTAAACTAAGAAAATCATCTTTCATATTACTTACCTAAAATATTGACCTGAAGCTAGCCATAATAGTGGGTAGTTTGTTTTTCATCATTCTTATGGACTGTTATGGTATGTTCCCTTATGTAGACCTGTCATTTGAATCATGTAGAGAGGCATATTCATTCATATGGGAAGGCTTCAACACCTTTACTAATTTAATGAATGAAATATTATAAATTTATTCAATTCATTCTGAGACGTTCATTTGGAATTTCATCATTTTTTCGCCATAACTTATTCAATTTGTAAGCTTTTAAGGTGATTACGGTCATGTTCATGAGATTTATAGCCATGATTTTCTAGTCATTACACATTTTGAGCCACATGTGGATCCTCTTCCTATAACTAATATGGGTGAAAAAACATAAATTAGAGAGGGTTTCATGCATATGTCTCATAAAATACAAGGTTGAGAGATACCTTTATCGAGTATTGTAGAGTTGACTCATGAGTTTTAGTAGAAGCATCCTCTTAATTTATTAGGGTATGGAAGACCACTTACAATAGTGTCTTCTATCAAGGTGATCCTTTATATATCTGAACATGTTGAGACTCCAATAGAAAGGATGGTCAATCTAGCCACTTACATGCTTCATGATTCGACCTTGAGTTGTTGGGATGTCATCACCAAGACAGTACAACATATGGACATGGTCTAGGATGACTTTTAGGAATTCTTATATGAATACTTCCTTCCATAGACTATGAGGGAATACATGGATAGAGAATTAAAGAATCTATAGTAGGGGAATATGTTACTTATGGAATACTCTACTAGTTTCAATAATATGTATTGTTTTTATACTTACTTATCCACTGATGATCTTATGATTGTTAGGAAATTTTAAGATGTGATGGGTTACTCCATTTGATCACAGGTCAACATCTTCTGGTTGAAAACCCTTTCTGAAATCATCAACCATAACCTAATTAAAAAATTAAATATGATAGATGAGGATGGTGTGAACCCTAAGAATTTGGCACCTAAGACTTATAGTGGATCTTCTTATTGGAGAAAGTGAGGCTCTGAAGAATATCACGATGGTAGTACTAGTGTGGCTCCTTTTGTGGGTAGTTCACTTATCATTCATCAATGTTGAGTTCCAGGAAATTTCATCAAGAAGTGTTCCCAGAATCCAGTTGAGTAAAGATGCTATGTAATGATAGATTATCTCAACCGTTTCTTTAGGAAATTCCCTCCAGTGCTTAGTGATAAGGGATATTCAAATAATACTTGGTCTTGAGTAGGTTAATTTCGATCATTATAGTCAGGAATATGGAATACCAACTATTGTTCGGGCTGATGAGGTGATCGAGGATGAAAAAACCGAAATATAATTCTTAGCGCTAGTAGAGAAGGCCTACTCAAGGTAGTCAGGTAATCACTCATGGTTGTGATACATTCTAGTTACATGCATTTCATCTTATACCACAGTATAACATCATTATACCTTCAATTAAACAATTTACCATACTAGACTTTTCCGCTTTAGTTTCTACTTTGTTTGATATATGAACATCTCACTCATTTATATATGAGAAAATCACATAGAGTAGAGGAATAGATATCGAGTACTATAATGGAATTATGATTCCAGATACACCTTTAGGTATCTGTTTATAGGACGTTCCCCATTGTCAGAATTGTCCCCATGAGGAAGATGATTACCTTTTTTGAATGAAACCTATACTTCCATGACATTAAAGGCTATGATGTAATCATTTTGATGGACTGGATAGTCCCATACAAAGACTATATCGACTGATATCATCTAAGAGGGACATTTATATCACCATAGGGTGTTACACATGTGAATAATAGAGAATAAGATATTAGTATAACATGAACAAGACCCAAGAAGAATTAATTGTGTAGTGTTACAACACAGGTTTCCAGTCATTATCTTTATGACAAGGGGTTACTACCCCGTATCATTTCTCCTGTGGTGGATCGATTCATAGATGTTTTTTCTAATGAATTATCTTCTCTACCTATAGTGATATAGGTAGAGTTCACCATCTTTCATGTTCTAGGAGCAGCACCTGTGAAAATTCCTCCTTATTGGATGGAATATATAGAGCATTTGGAGGTCAAGAAGCTATTGGAGTATCTCGAAAAAAAAGGCTTTATACAACCCAATTCATCTCTTTATGGTTTAATAGTTCTATTTTATAGGAAGTAAGAATGGAACTCTCAGGCTTTGTGTGGGTTACCTTCGATTGAATCAGTAGACAATTAAGAACTGATATCCACTTTATAGAATATAAGGACTCTTCGATTTGCTCCGAGGTGTGAAGGTGTTTTGAAAGATAGATCTGAGGTACGACTACAATCACATGCATTTTAAGACATTATAAATATCTATCATAGATTTAAGTAGATGTTGTGGTCTCTATGAGTACCTGGTTATTCCTTTCAGACTCACGAACATGCCTTCAGTCTTTATGGATTTTATGATTTGGTTCTTTCACACATAATTGGATTCATTTGTGAATACCTTTTTTGATAATATTTTAGTGTATTTATTCTACATAAATGACTATGAAAATCATCATGAGATCATTTTGAATATGTTGATATAGAATCATCTCTATGCTAAGATTAGTAAATTCCATTTCTCGATTGATATTGTCCACTTCATGGGTCATATCATATTGGAGGGAGGAGTTTCAGTTGACCTAGGGAAAGTGAGATATTTAGTTTCATGGGAGTATCCATATAAAGTATTTGATATCAAGATTTTCTTGTGGATTTTTGGATATTATAGTATCTTCATCAATGATTTCTCTCGACTTGTGGGGCGGATTATGCGCTCTAAATTGAATGATATGAAATTCAAATGGTCTGAATCATGTGAATAATCCTTCTAAGAGTTGATGGGAATACTGATTTCAGTGTTGATATTTATTATAATAGAGCTAGGTAGGATTTATATAGTCTACTATGATGCATCTGGTCTTGGGTATGAATATTTTCTGATTCATGATGACTGAGTTGTATTGTACGGTTCTCATTAGTTGAAGCATCACAAGAAAAATTTACTGGCACATGACCTCAAGCACACTAATGTTGTTCATTTCATACTCTATTGGAGAATCTATTTATTGGTAGATAATATTTTGGTATTCACATGCCAAAAAGCCTCATATACAACTTTACTTAGTGAGATCGGAATGTCAGGAAGCGTGGGTTGGTTGAGTACCTGAAATATTATGAATTTGAATTTTCATACACTCTATGAAAAGTGAATTTTTTAGCCGATGAACTCAGCCAAAAGAATCAGAATCATGTGGTTTAAGAATCAATTGTTGAATGGACTCTTATGGACTTATTATTTTATAATCACTTTGTGGATTAAGAGGACCATGGTCAGACTATTCTCTCATCCTTATAAGGGAAATATACTCTTCTATAATGTTTAAGGTTGAGATAGTTTTCTAATCCTAAAAGACTTTTCCTATTATAAAGCGCATCAAATGACAATACTAATTCTTGTTGGTAACTCAATAAGTATGATAGTCTATTGTTTTGTGTGTGTGTATGGGTCCCATAAAACATCAGAGAGATGTTAAAGCAGGATTTCCATTCCTCAACATAGGATATTCACCCTAGTTGTGCCAAAATGTATGGACATATAATACATTAATAGTGGTGTACTATAATGAAACATGAGATATCTAGTTTCATCACACGATGTTTCAATTATCTACTGGTGATATAGGATCATCAACATCTAGCATGGCTTCATCAGGTGTTTTCCATTGCTGAGTGGTAATGGGGGATTTTAATGGAATTTGTGACTAGTTTTCCCAAATCACCTTGTGGCGACGACGCAGTTTGTGATTTCATTGATCTTCTGATGAGGTTCTAAAACTTATAACCCATGGGAAAGACCCTCGTAGTATATGATTTAGTAAGGTTGTACATCAAGGATGTGGTACGTCTTCATGGATATAATTATTCTGTAATTTTTGAATGACATTCACATTTCATGTCATGGTTCAGGAAGGGTTTACAAAAGGCCTTGGGTTTTCTTCTATTTCTAAACATGGTCTATATCTTGTATATTTATGGATATAAGAAATGTACAATTCAGGTTCTAGAGGACATTCTCATTGCGTGAATTTTTTAATTTGTGCATTCCTGGGAGAAACACGTTACCCTAATTGAGTTTTCATATAACAACAGCTTTTAGGATACCATTGAGATTGCTCCCAATTAAGACTTTTATTATAGGTCTTCACTCTCACCACTATGCTGGCTAGAGGAAGGGGAGGCAGCTATACTCAGACCAACTCCCATGTAGGAGACATCAGAGCCTTTCTACATGATTTGAAAGTATATATTGGTTGCTCAATCTAGATAGATGTCTTATTTTAATAGATGTAGGAGACCTTTGGAATTCGGGTTATGAGATAAGGTTTTCATGGATGTATCCCCCAGGCAAGGACACATACATTTTTGGAATTAGTGTAAGTTATCCCCAAGATTCGTTAGATCCTTCGAGGTTGTCAAGAAGGTAATACAAGTGTCTTACCAGCTCACACATCCTCATAGATATTTTTCCATGCATTATGTGTTTCTGGTACCTCAAAATTGCTGATACTATCCAGGCCCAACTCACTTCATTCATCAAGATGACTTTGAATTAGATATAGATGCTTTTTTTGAGGAGTATCCAATGCAAATTTTTTATCGGATCTTGAAGATAATTTGAGTAAATTATGTTCCTCTTTTATGGGTGATATGGAAACACGGCCGATTATGTGATAAGATCTAAGAGAAGAAATATTATATAAGATCTCAACAGTAGGAAAATTTTCTAGAAATACCTGTTTACCCTTAGAAATCCATGTCAATGATGACTTGATTTTAGAAGGGGTGTTTGTAATGACCTGCCTTTTGAAAAATCTACTAATCAATATTATTTCATTTTTAATCCTTCCTTTCACCATGGTAAATGTATACTACGGCCTAGGGATGGTATAAGGATTGTTTGGGGAATGTTCAGAGCCCAAATTTTTGGAAATGTGGAAACATGATTGGCTTGATGGTTATTTGAATCCATGCATCTCAGACTACATGGTTTGTTTAAACCATTCACCTATATACATTGGAACCTCCAAGTCGGCGTGATTTTTCTGCAACCTTGTTGTCCTAGGAACACAACTGTGAAACCTACTATAGTTGGGGGATAGAGCCTTAAATCATGGTTATAACATAGATTGTAAGTCATTCACCTAAACAATGAGTTGTAGGATTTTGGGGAACAATTATAACATCCCCAAATTAAACATTAAACTAATATTTCCTTCCTCTTTGTTTCTAGTGGTTTTGTAGTGAGATGTATTCTTCTTTGAAGTAAAACCCTCCTCATGGTTCAATATCCCATATCTCCCCGTTCCGAAGTTTGATCTTAGATATAAAGGAAGCATTAGATTGAAACTCAAATATCTTCAACCGACTTCAAATATGAGGTCAATATCATGGGAGGAATTTTTTTATGGCCCTATGGTGGGGGTCACATACTTTTCCATTTGAGTATTGGCTATCTCTTATTTATTATATTGTTCCATAAGCTATCTAGTATGAATACTCAATATTATGTTGGTTCCTTCATGTATAAATTACCTTAGTTTCGTGGAATAAGTTAATTGGTTCTTATTTAGGGGGTTGGAAAACACACATATACATTATGGTCACTGATAGGTGTTCTACCTTGAAATTGGTCATTTTGGGAAAATGGATTAAAATGTTTGAAACGCAAACTAGCTTCCAGTTTCACTTTAAAATGAATTAGAATATGAATCGTGTGTAATTACTATATTCCAAGGTTAATCAAATGAGTTTGGCTACTTTCAATGTGGAATTTCTCAAATTTTTAATTGAGTTATTTCATGACCTTAACCTTAACATTTAATCCTTATAATTAAACTTGGAACATTTAGGAAAATGGAATGGGTTTTTTGTGTAATATGGATACAGTAATATGATTTCTACCTTATTAATGATATTTTTATAAATGGAATAAATATAAGTGACTCCATGGCCTATCCTTTACATACAATTCTTTTTATATAGAAAAGTAGATTTATTTATAACTTCATATTTGTAATTGGTAATTGTTGATTGAGATGCCTTGAATTATTTGAACATGTTGATATCATGTGAATGATCTATATAAATGGGTATGGGTGGGAGGTATTTTAACCCATTGTGTTTATATATATATAGTGGAATGATGGTAAAGGATTGAGAAGGGCCTCGCGACCCAAGCTCCCCTTATATTAGTTTGATCTTACAACCCAATGTGTAGAGCTTATTATCTCATAGACTAGTGTTGGATTACTACGTGTTATGTCCAGGTCTGACCGAACATTATATATAAATATTTACTTATACATAGTTACTTGATTTGACATTCCAGCTACATGTTATACAATTTAGACCTATTAGGTATCCTTTAGGGACCTGAGCGGGAGTTCATTTATTTATTCTTCACTTATTTGCTTCTTATTTAGTAGTAATCATATAATAGATATGAGCACCTACTCATATTAAACATAGAAACCATTGGTGGTGGCCTAGATTGGTTTATCTTACACCATATTGGGGACTCCATTAGTACCTAAGAAGTCCATTTTCTTCTAGGTATGGATACGGGATTGTACCCTTTTGTAGGATTCCAATCCATACTGCTTAGATATTAGTTAAGAGTAGGGTATCAGGCAAGAAATTTTTATACTATGGAGAAGCTTTAGTATTTTGTTCCATTTTTACACTTTTTTATGGAATTAAAGTTACATGTAACCTTGTTTTCATCTATAATAGCTGGTCATGCATCCATATACATATCTGACACCATCTATGAGTCTTTTTTTCATTATATTCGATTTCCTATTTATTTTGATGCATGGTTATTTAGATGATTGGTGTGCTTCTACTATTTACTGTTTTTGTCTATTGTATTACATTTTTTCAATTGTTTATTATTTTCTATATATTTTATTATACTCTGAAATGGGGTATAATCTCCCGGATGTACTACAATATACACCCCTACTGCTAGTTAGAACCCCTGGAATATGGGGAGACTCGGTAGTGGTCTTGTGGGCAACTGGGTTTGGGGCATGTCTTAAGTGTCATTTGGGTCTAGGGCGTCACATATATTTTTATTAATAAAATAATTAACTTTATTTATATTTATTTTGTAGTAATAAATATTTAAAAGTAAAATATAACATTGAAGTGGTTTCCTATAATTAACACAACCAATATACCTTTTTAAAATATTTAATAAATATTTAAATTCTTACCCATAATTATTAACATCCTTAATTCACCTAAGTCATCAATATTTCATTCTATTTCATTATTACCACATACATACAATCATTATCAATGTATAAATCCCTCTTCATTGCATATAAAAGGGGGATCACTTCCATAGTTTTAAAAATACTTTCCTATTTATAAATTGTAATGAAAACTTGAAAGCATTTACTGTATAATAATTCCATTACATGACATAGTTCCCCTTGAGTACAACCAATATTCTACATCCCTCAAATCTAAGGCCTTCATCTAGCAGATGTTCAAGGTCTCAGCATATATAGTATATCATTCATTATGATTCTTTCTTATTAATCACTTTCTAAATCAATAATTAATATAGTTTAATAAATACCTAATAAAAATTATTTTGTTGATATGTTATATGTAAATTTATAATTTTTACTTATTCTATTCCATCTATAATGAAAATAAATAATCTTTGTTAGGATCTTTGTTTAGAATTACACCTCCCACAATTAACGCTAACTATTTTTTATCAGCACGTCTCAAATATAGTTTTAATGATTTTATTGATGAAAAAATACGATATATATAATTTATTTATGGTTTTTAAATTATCACATACTATCAACCTTCACCCCTCTCTATTGTTTGATAATGTAAATCATAATCGTGCAATGTAAAGACTACCACCTCAAAAAAGGATAATTTTTTATTTTCCTCCAATTTTCAGATTCTTCAGCTAAAAATAATCCCACATAGATCATCCTAATATAATTATAAAAATAATGAAATTACCAACCTATTATAATGAAATTAATTCAAAATAAACACCTCCTAGACCAGAACATCCAATTGAGATAAATCGAGTTCAAGATTTGAGAGGTTAGACCATCTAATTGAATAATTCTATGAAATTATATCATGGGTGATTATGAAATATAAATTTATGGTTCAATATTATATTTATTTATAAATAATTATATTATTAATTCTTTAAAAATAGTTAAAATAATATTTGACTCATTTATAATGAAATCACCCTTCTTAGGTTTCAAATTACATAAAAATGTTCATTGTAGATTTCATTTTATGTGATAAAGATTAAAGAACTGTAAAAAAATCAGAAATCATTATAATAAATCAATTATATTAAATTTAATTACTATTTAATTATTAACATTTTAATGGGAATTAATATCGACATTTATCCTATGAAACAATAATAAACAATGAAAATAATAAACCCCATCTATGGGAATATAGGAAAAATATAAATAATATATATAGGTAATAATCTCATTGTAAATTATCAAAATTATTATGTTTGAGTATGGATATGATGTTATTAATTAGTCTATTTTTGATTTTAATATAAGATATTAGAGTCTATTTGACCAAGCATTGAAACAAGTTAAAAATTTCCGACTTAGTTTCCATTTATTGTTACAACTTTACATTATATAGTATTTTTATTTTTCCATGGTGTTCATACTAAACCATTTTAATTTTTATATCATGATACTCATATATTTCATGATATTAATTTTACAATTTTGTTTTATTATTATCATTGTACTTTATCTCCACTTTATCAAAAGTTGTAAGGGTTCCCTTCTTAATTTCCATTAGTATATGAATGTTTATTTTATACACCATGTTTTCTTTTATATAGTCTATATAACACATAATATTACATTCAATATAATTATTATCATATATTTGAATATATTCAATGTTTTACCTAATTTTATTATTATCATGTTGTTTTGGTTCAAATGCTTCCAATGATGTATGGGTTTTCCATCTCAATTCTTCTTCAATGATTCATGTTTAGATGTTCCTAGACAATATATTATTTCTATGATCTATTAAAACCTATGATGATATTTTAAAAAATTCATATATTATATATGAAAAAATAGGTTTCACATTAATGTATTAATTCATTATTATTTTAATGTTTCAATGAAATCATTTTTTGTGAAGAATAACCCCCATTGTAGTTGATGGATTTTTATTCCACATACATATATTTAATTCCCATCACTGATCAATATTCACTTGTGTAAAGAAAAAAAATTATCCAAAGTTATTATTTTTTTTCTTATTTCAATATAAATGAAATAATTAATTATCCTTTTTAACAATGATGGGTTTAAATGAGGCTGTTTTAAAATGGTAAAAATATATTTTCCAAATGTACAAAATATACGTTTTCTCACCCACTACACATTTTCTCTTGATGGATTTTATCTATTTTTCAAAAACCCCTTAATAAATATTATTTTTAAATATATATTCTTTCAATTTATTTTACCCCATCTTTTGGAAAACGTTATGTCTTTGAAAATCTATTTTACTAACTAATATTTTATAAGTAATTTTTTTAATATATGTTTCGCTTATAATTTTTTATATATTTTATATTCCTTGAAGTATGTTTTTCTGGAAACTCAATATATTATGGTTTTCATAATTATTATCATTCCATTTATAAATATCTATTTAATATAATTTAAAGTCAATTATTTGAAAAGGTTATTTGAAAACTCTTTTTTCATATCGATTTATCCTCAAAGATTACATTTCCAAATGTGATGTTTTGATCACCATATATATTTATATGATATTATGATGTAAATCTTGTTAAAAAAATAGATTTGATATATCTTATGATTTCTTACGTTCCTGGTATTTGGTTTTTTATCATGTTTAAGAATCCCAATGATTTTAGATTGGTTCTTTATAAGATAATGAATGTTTAATTTTAAACAAGAACATAAATGTATGGATTATAATATGATTATTCCATATATCTCAATCTAATTAATTTATTAATGTAATATATCTCATGATATGGAATTGTTATTTGAATGAATCAGAGAGGATCTAAGTTTACAAGGGTGGGTTTGATGACATTTAGCACTAATCATAATTTTATGAGCAAATGTGTTGGGGTGTAAAGAGGTTCACACTGATAAGAAATCAGATATTTATGATTCTGTACATTTTTATATTTTATTCAAAGTTATTCCATGTTTTCAGGATTATTCTATATTTTAATTAATTCTAATCTTGGATGTCATGTTTATAGGTTTCATTTAATGGTATGTAAGTTGGGGAAAGTCATAAATGTTTCACATACATAGCCAAATTTTTTTACATATACTAGTTTATAATATTTTAAAAATATAATATATGGTTTAATAATTTCTATGTATGATATTTATGTCTTTTTAATTTACCCCTTCATGTTTATTGTGAAATAATTTGTAAAAATTTTTCCCTTAATGAGTGTATGAGCTCACACCATTATTATGTTTTAATTATACAAGTTATAGAGATGATATAAAAAGTGAGATTTGATTGAAAGGGTACAGAGGATCATGATTATTGATAAATGATATAAATCATAGTAAATTAGTAACTATATATAGATAATCCCTAAGATACAAAAACTTTTTTTCTTTTGATTGTGAGAATGTTTTTTAGATGTATAATTTAAATAATGAGATTACTATATTATTTAATGCATGTTTAAAATGTTTCTATTTACAATAAATCATTACCTAATAAGTACCAAAGAGGGATGATCCCATAAATGGCTCTACAGTGCTAGGTTTTCCCTTGCCCCCTCCTTCCTCTACCCGGTCCCCGGTAGGCCTGTCTTCCCATTGGCCATCCTCTCAGCGCACTTGCAATGCGGTTTCTCCCAGTGGCGGTGTCACACGAACTCGTTTTCATCCTCGGTGTACAGCATCATCACTTGGCCTCTATCCCGCTCTAGCCTGAGGTTTCATTGAGGGTTTCTCAAGGCGGCGTGATGTGGACCAGGGTGCAGGTTTCAGATGCAGCGATTTGGGGGTGTTGTTGCTTTTCGCGATTTCTGAGAGTTCTTTTGGTAGATCTGGTCTTCAGGTTCGGTTCTGAAGGTGGCGGTGGGGCATGTTTCTTGACTCAAGAAGTTTTTTGATCATTGAGGTGGTGATTTTATTCAAGTTATTGGTTTTGATTTGGTGGTTTTGTGATGGACTAGGTCCTTCTTCGGGTGACATTGTTGTTTCCGATGATAAGCATTTTTAATAATTTGGTGTGTGGTGTTAAAGGCGATGATTTTATGGTTTCTGGTTCTGTTGGGTTGATTTCTTGGTGCTTCCGGAAAGGATGAAGGTGATTATTTTTGTGGATGGGTCTTTGAATCTATGTTGGTGACAACGAGGGTATTCTCGTCGGTGAATATCGACAAAGGCTTGAAGGTGAGGATGAAGGATTAAATGGTAGGTGCGTGACGTGAGGTAAGGGTTTCCTGTTGGTTGGTTTTTCAGACTATCTACTCCAGTGGGAATCTTGACGGATGGTTGCAAGGTTCGAGGTAGTGGTGCATCATGAGGTGCGTGGCGTACTGCGTATGTCAGAGATTTCGTATGATGATGCTTGTATTTGAATTTGAATTTGAAATTTGGATGTGTTTGAATTTGGGAACCAGTTACCCAAAAACCGGAAATTTGAAAATGGAAAAAAATGGTTTCCCCCCATTACCTAATAAATTGGAAGAATATATATTACCATCATATCATTATGTATAATTTCCAAGAACCAAACAATGTATAAAAGACATTGAATATTTAATTTAAAATATATATAAATATAAATTAAAAAAAATACCAATAAACTTATCATCAAAATAATTATCAGTTTAACCATAAAAATAAGAATAACTATTTTACATTTTTAATAATTCTTATTCTAGAGGAAATTACCTATAAAATTTGTGAATACAATTTCCATTGTAAATCCACAAAAACATTTATAGGAATAATTATAAAAAATCCAATGAATGGTGTAAAAAAATTAGATCATGTAAAATAAATTTAGAATGATATTCCCTATACAAATTTATAAATAATGTTAGTGTAAACATAAAATTTATTGAAGAAATAATATATGTATTGAGATACGAATATATAAAATAATATATATATATATAATATAAATATAAGAACATTGATAAGGTATCAAATATAAAAATGATTATTCATTCAAAAAATTATTTTTTGTAAAGAAAAAATAGATTTCAATTTGAGATTTAAAATGAAACCCATAGAGAGATCATAACTTATAAAGTATGAATCTATGAAAGGATATATTATGATAAATAAATGAAAATATACATAAATATTCGGAAGTATAATCTAAATAAATGAATAGTTATAATGGACATATTCATAGAATAACTTACTATATCCTGAAATGATATAACAGAATGCATGTAAAATGATTTATCAATCCCATTACATAAAAGGATTACATGCCTTGTATGCATTATATTATTATAAATATTGAAATTATAATATTTATTTAACTAATTATGAATAATGTTCATGTCTATTTCATTAATAGTACTCAATTTACCCACTTATTATCAGACATTATTAATTTTTTAAATTATTATTCCTTAAATCAGTCATTTCGATGTGGTATAGTTCTAAATCTATAAAATTTTTGTAAAATAATTTTAATGGTTTGAGGTAATTTCTAAATAGATCCATAATATATGGATGTGTCAATGTATTTGTTTTTTTCATTATAGAGGTATGTTTGTCCTATAGGTCCTAAAATAGTTACAATTCCATGAATCGTTCTTTATAATCCTATTTTTGATTGATGAAAGTGACTATGATTATTTTCATTATATATCATTATTATTATTGATAATTTTTCATTACATAATCATAATAATTAATTTACTATAATTTAATGTGATATTAAATCTTGAAATAAATATTTTTAGAATATCAATGAATGATGTGTGTTTATAAGAACGCTAATATTTTACCAGTTAATGTAAAACTACAATCATAAGCGATGTTTTTTGGAAGATTTTAAAAAAATGATAACCCAATAAATATTTTAATTTTATAATAATTTGTAATTATAATAGAATATCTATTTTCATTTAAATTTAATGAATTATAATTTAATTGAAATGGGCAAGAATAGTGTTTAAATTATAAAATGTTTTTATAAATTATATATTTTGATATCTAAAAAAATATAAAAATTAATTTAGTGGGAGGAAATGGGTAATATTAAATAATTTATTGATTGGAATACATCGAATACCATTGAAATGGAATAACTGAGAAAAATAATTGAATTATAAATAATATGTAAGAATAAAATAAAAAATAATGGATAAAGAGGATTAGAAATAGTTACCTTTATCATTGAATTTTTTCAATAATGAGTCTAAATCCATCCATGGAATGAATTTTATAAATGAAATAGCCATATGAATTTTAAAGCGATGTTTATAGATTTATTTTGATAAAATATAGAGAGAAAAATAAAAAATAATTATGCTTTAGAAATGAAGAAATGAGTCCCCTTTAAAATAAAATATATGATAGTGTTTTGGAAAAATATTCAATCACTAAAGGTCATGAATATAATTTAATAATTGAAATTTTTTCAATATATATAAAATAATTAATATTATATACCATTCACAATCAATACTTTAGAGAATATAATTTTATTTACATTTTATTATATTTATTATATTTTTTAACATTAAATATACATTAAATTAATTTTCATGATTATTTGATTACATTGAGATAGGACTATCTTTATAAACATGTAAATTGATATTATAATATTAAATACATTATAGACTATTATCCCACACACAAAACTATGATTGAATATTACTCGTCTTATCTTTATCAACTTTATAATTTACTAAAAACCTATATTTTTTATCTCTCTGGTGTGAAAAAGAACTCAATCAACACTGTTTATAGATTTTAGATAAAAAAAATTTACCAATAAGAATAATAGAACAAGCAATGTTAGCCCTAATTTTTTTTACACAAGTAAACAAATAATTGTATATTTATATGGGGATTTACAAAGTTATGATTATTTTACTAACCACATATCTTAATCAACTATAGGTATATAGTAATGAGGAGCTCTATACAACCACATGGGGATCATTTCCATTATTCCTCTCTTTGATAATGTGTCTTCCACTTTATTTACTTCTCTATATATATGTGAATCTATAAAGTGAATATGAATAAGATGTTTGGGAAAGTTGATTCATTGAGGAAGTAATCCCAAGGTATATTTTTGGATCTTGCCTCAAGGTAAATAAAACAAATTCTGATTATGAATCAATACATATTCGACACCATTTTTGTTGGATAGAATGTTTGATAGCACAAATCATGGACCAATGTTAGCAATCAAATGAAATTATAGATACAATATAATAGTGAAAAAAACATAGAAAAATCCACGGTCAGTGCAGAAAATAAATCTATAGCCCGAGTGACCTGGAATGCTTGATGTGACACCATCAACATTATCCATCGTCATTGAGGAGTTTTAAGGAATAAAGTGAATACATTTCATCACCAAAGGAATCCTGATAATTTATATAATATTAAGAGTTACATGAATATTAATATAAATGATGATATTTTTTATTTCACAAACCTGGACCCTAATTACTTCTTGTACGTCCAGGTACATGTCTATTATCCTAGTATTAATGGAGGGGGTATGCTATCAAAAACTAATTCATTTGTTGAATTCCAAATAGATATAAAAATAGTTGTATAAGTAGAAAGGGAAAAATTATGAATATCATCAGTATTCCATGGTTTACAAATGTGCATCATGATTTCATTTAGCTATCCACATATACCTATTTCAGGGTCAAACCTGCTGCTATAATATCTCCACAACTCCTTTGAAAAATCACATTCTATAAAGAGGTGCTAGGCAGAATATTCATCCCTTTGAAATAAGTCAAATCATGATAAATGTTTTTTGGAAAATCACTCATCATTTTATCATGAGTGGGAAATCTATTTTTATGGATCTTCTATAAAAAATGAATATTGATGGGAGGATGAATGGTACCTTAACGTTCAATAACCCTGGTGGTGATGAGTTGTATCCCTCACATTCTAGAAACTAGTATTCCTTAATAATAAAGTGGTTATTTCTGTAGGGCCTTAGAATCGGAGTATCAAAATCCCTAAGGGTGTCTGTTTTGATCATCAAGACAACAATACCTTCAAGGACTTTCTTATAAAATAGTTTAGTAATGGTCTTTTTATCCATATTTAAGGGTATAATCAATGTGTTGATGGGGCTATCCGACCAAGAGTTCATTAAGCTGTTGGAATATACCTATGTAATCTGAACCATTCATAATAATATTTATTCTCCATAATATCATTATAAAAATTTTATGAAATTAATTTTTACAATTCATACATTTTTGGGAGGTTGGTAAGAAGTTGAATAATTAAATTGTTTTATAATTATAATATAAATAATTACACACCAAAACAATTATTAGAAATAATAATATTCTTTATTTTAATAAAATACTAATGATTTTCTAAATATTACAACAATGGTCATATTTTTATTTTTCTAATTATTCACTTGCACCGCATCTATACAATTAATTTGATTCATAATAATCTTTAAATAAATATTAGTTTATATTAATTGAAAAATTATTCTATTAAATTTTTATTATACGATCATGTATGAGATGTTAAACATGATTCATAAATATATATGTCGTATTTATATCGTGATGATTCCATAATGGATTTTGAATTTGTAAAGACTATATTTCAAAACATTCTATAAGAAACACAACATGTTCTCAAAAATCAGAAAAAAATTATGATAATTTTAGAATAATTATACGAAAAAAATTAAATTCATCATATTCAAATTCTTAATTATATATATTTCACTAAAAAATTAAAAAAAATATTATGTATTAAAAAATATTATATTTTGAATAAAAACTATTTATTCCACAAACAATAAATCATATACTTTCTTTAGAGAATGACAATACTATTTAAAAATATATAAAAAAATCAATGTTATTAAAATTTCAATCCATCTATAAAATATCCAATATTAATATAAATCATTCCAAATATCATAAAACATAATATTTTTTATAAAAAATATTTAAACCTTAAATAAATCTTCATTTTTTTAAAAAGTAAACATAATATTTTTTATTCAATATTATGTATATACATTTTCATTAGAGTTTATTTTTTGAGATGTAAGAAATATATATTTTGTAAAATAAATATTTCTATATTAAATATAAATACATAATATTAATATTTTTTAAACATAGAACTAATATATTATTTAGAAATTACTAGGACTATAAACTCACCACCTTAATTGAATTTCATCCTAAATTTTATTTACTTCTTCAAAAAAAAAACGAATCAAATATTTTACTTCTTCACACTCATCAAACATATAACTGGTTAACCATTTATAAATTCTTTTGGGTTTTATTACACAATAATTATTTTCTATAATTTTGAATGTAATTACACAAATATGGATCTAATATTTTTATCAAATTAAAAAATATAATGTAATATTTATCAAAACAGTTCATATATTTACAATAATCCCTAATTTCAATTGTTTTATTAGCCCAGATGAAAAGGGGTTTATGAATTCATAAATAAATCATTACATTTTTAGAATATACTTAAATTAGTAATAGGGTACTTTTAAATAAATAACATGAAAACAGTCTCAATAATGTTGACATGAAAGGATATAAATATAAAAATAAAAAATATAGAGTAAAAGATATTAAATAAATATAGGAAATATGAAATATCATTTAGGCTCTTTATATGATTTTAAAAAAACCCATCTCAATAAAATAAATATAAAATTTCTTATTAATGGAGATAATTTAAAATTTGATTGGTTTTATCATCCGATATAAGTAAAAAACATATTTATTATAAATGAATAGATCCCATATGATAATAATAATCATCCAAGTGTTAGGGAATTGGACTTTAAATTTTTCACATTTATGTAACATAAAATTCATCAAAGAAGTAGAACATGACATTAAATTATTATTTACCCAGACAAAAAGTCAAAATAACATTTTAATTTTTTTTGGTAAATTATATCAATAAACTAATAATACTATAGAAACTAAAACATTATGAGTTATAGAAATTTTATTGAGAAAAAAACCCTACGTATTATTTGGTGGACGAAAAAATACCCAATAAAGATAAAACCGAAACAAAATTATAAATGGCAAGAATCATATATAAATTATGATACTATATTAAAATTTATTATTAATGAAACCATTTTTAATTGAATTGGTACATGATATGAAACAAGACATGAAAATATTAATAGAGAAAAATATATCATTACGAGCATTGTATGTTAAAATGTATGATTAATTTTAAAATGAAGTTAGGATTAAGAAATTTAAATCCCAATAAGAATATCTATAAATAAGTTATAATAAAATCACATGATCTAATAAGAAATTAATTTAAGAACATTTTAAATGAATAAATTATATGAAATTGTGAAAAAGGAATGAGTCAACAAAAAATTTATGAACAATGTATTATGTTAATTATAAATCCATGTGAGAGAAATAAAGGCCATTTATTTAACACAAATTTTTTTAAAAGAGTGACAAGTAATTTTAATACTACTTATTTAATATTTATGTCATAATAATTGTAGAACATTATATTTAATGAATGAATACATATAATGGAATCCCTATAACATAGATTAAGTTTATAACATGTTTTCATAATTTAATAAACATAACCATTTAACTTTAATACATCATAAAATAATAATTATAAAATATCTTTCTTACTAATTTTTTATCTAAAAATAATTTAATCATTTCTATAATTAAATTCAATAAGAATATTATAAAATCTTATGAAAAGTGATTCAATCAGTTTACTCAACTTGTAATCCCACATACTACAAAATAAATTTAATTATATAAATTATTCTTATAATGATTCAAAAAATATCCCAAACATCCTTCAAGATCAAATTGATCTTTTTGACATCAAAAAATTACTCAATTATAACAATAGATCTATAATACTCAACATATATTTCTTAAATAAATAATAATATTAATTACATCAATGTACAATCACATATTAACCAGAATGGTGTTTTATACATTTCAGATAATAACCCAAAAAATATAATAACAATATTCTGAAATAAATAGAACACTAAATCACATATCAAAACTAAGGATTATGTATACCTAAATCATATATATTTATAAGAATACCACAATATCCAAAACAAATACAATTTATTATCTTACAAAAATATCACAAATTACATTGTAAGGGATTATACACACTATAATTTATGGTCACCCATAAGTTCTACAACTCTTGATATTGCCCATAAATCGTTATTTATCCTCAAAGTATAAAATTTAACATATAAATTTCTCTACACCATGCTTTGATAAATAAAATTAAATAAATGAACATAATAAATTTATAATTATATAATTTATATCAAATATATCATTATATATATTCTCATGAAAACGTGGGTTTCCTTTTATAATTTGAAAAAATATTTCAATGAAAATAAAAATTTTCCAACAAAATTTAAATTTATTCAATTCATCCAAGATATTTAAAGGATAAACTAACTTTATTGATGGGAAAATGTCAAGAAAAAATTATTAAAAAATAGGACTTTATAATAACTCTTATGAACTTTAAAAATCATTAAAACATTGGATGTGGACATATTTCTATGTGAAGAATATTACTGAAATAGGATATCCATTAAGACATTAAATTATGGGAAAACCCTTAAATGATTATTATTGTTAAACAATTAACATTTTTCACAATTAAATATTATGATAAAACATAAGATAATATAATTTTATTAAATGTTAACTAAAATAGGTGTTTGAGGAGTTATAAATTCAATTTAATAATAATGAATCATTATTTAGAAAAAAAGAAAAATTATGAAATAAAAAATAATTAAAAGGAGTTATATTTACTTTAAATATAAATATTAACCACTGAGAATATCAAAAAATTCCATTTAATAATAAAATCAACAACGTATTCCATTAATCTTAGGGATATACAATTTAGACAAAAAAAGGAATATAAATTCCATGAGGGAATTTAAGAACATCATATTCATTATCATATAATCAATTGAATGGAATATTAATTGCTTCCAATATAATTATGGAATAACATACCTAGAAAATTCAAACATCTCTATATAAGAACATATCTAATTAATTCTAAATTTTTTATCAAGAGTATAAATAATTAAAAAATACATAATAATCTTTATATAACCGAGTAGACATTGTCCAATAAAAAAATAAAACATTTATAACATAAATTTTTAATCATAATCCCAAGAATTTTCTATTAACAAATGAAAATAAAAGTAAATTCCCTACAATGTTTTAATAACATTTATTCCAAGGAATTAATTTATAAAATAGTGACACATAAAATTTATATTCAAAAAGTGATATAGGTCAATTTAAAGAAAACCTAATTAGAAATAATAAAATTGTGATGAGACAACCATATCTAAAGATGTATATATTTTATAAAATTTTCATAATATTTAAATTTTATCTCTCAAATACTCACACAATATTGAGTATCGAAAAATTTAGGGGTTCACGATATAAGTTACAAGAACATATTCTTAAACATCAATGGTTAAAAATATCAAATAAAAAAACACTTCATGAAATTAATTTTTAAACATAATCGAACAAATAATATCTTAAGAATCAAGGAAACATAAAAAGGGGTGAGTTTAAATGCTCAATGTAATAAAATAAGCATGTGAAATAAGAGAGAAATATAGAATAATAAAAATCATAGGAAACGATACCATTTTGGAAAATGGTTTTCATCAATATTTCCATAAATAATGTTTAGAAAATGAAATTTTTTACACACAATATAACATTTTGTACATGGGTAACCACAAACAGGTCCATGCGTAAAAAAATAATTATCACATGAGATGTAATTCATTAAAAAATCTATTAACGGTTATAATGGAACGGACCATCAAATGATGATAAAAAATAATTATTTATTCTAATTGATGAAAAAAATACATTATACCATAAAAAATCATGATAATAAAATGGGTTTCATATAAATTAAAAATGGTATCACATTAAATACCATTAGGAGGTAGATCATTTGATATTTGAAAATAAATATCCAAAAATTTATTATACAAAAAAAACATATAGAATATTTAAATTGAAAATTCCCTATAATATGTAGGTATTATGGAGATGATAAGAAAATAAAATTAAATCCAAATTTCTTCTATAAACATATTTATCTTTTTAAAAATTAAGCAATGTTACAAGTATCATTCATAATTTTGTTTGTTGGAAGGTGAAACTAAAACATGTTTCTATACTACATTAAAATAATCCTTAATAATAAAAAATAAAATAAAAATATCTTTGAAAAATTTGCAGTGGGTGATAAAATGACTAGGAATGAAAAAAAAACATGTTTTCAGAATTTCAGTAGTTTTAAATAATAAGACACATTGTGGAATGAGTTGAAAAAATTCCATTTAAAAATAGAAAATGTGAATTATGAGGAATATATAAGATAATTAATATTTTAATTTCAATATAAGTAAAAACATTATTAATAAAAATGATCATGGACATTGAGTAATAAAGAGTCGTTAAAAGTTATTGGATTTATCCTTAAAAACAATATATATTTATAGGTAATGAAACCCATAAAAGAATATAATATTTTTATAAATGATTAATTCCCAGAGAGAGAAATAAAATGTACACTATAAAAATGAAAGTTATAAATGAAAGTTATAAGATCATAGTGATGTAACATATGCTATTTAACAATGAAAAATGAAGTTATTCTATGAAACTCTTACATTGGGTCACTAATTGGTTGGATGTTCTATAATATCCTATATAATAACAAAGGAATCTTAATTATATATTGAAAAAAAATTATCCATGTTTATAATAATTTAAATTAACCTTTAACATTTTCTTATTATGTGTTCGTTAGTTATTTTTATTTAATATTTATCATCAGTGCCATTTGAATAAATAATTCCTTATTTTTCCTCCAAAAATGATTTTTATCACCACAATTGGTTTACAATAATACCAAATCTATAATATTAATGGTAATACTATATAATTTTAATAATCAACTAAGAAGTTCTCGATTCATTACATTGGAATTTTTGGAAGTATTCTCTAAGAAGAAATCCAAAATGTTCTAGTTTTGGTTATTTTTAATAATAGAGTGATATATTATTTATGATTTAAATATAAATATTTGTGTTATAGAACAGAAAATATAAATTATACAATATAATATCAAATCTCACCAGTATTTAAGATAACATTTTCGATCGTGATATAAATTTATAACATCCGTGTTGTAGGTAATAAATAGACTCCAACAAGAGAATGCTATAATCAATGTATGATTATGATTATGAAGTAACATTATTGTAGTATTCTCATTATATAATAATAATTATATTATATATAGTTATCTAAATATTTAAAATAGAATGTATAATGGGTTTACAAATAATAGTTCTGCAAAAGAAATATTTCAAGTTATTATATATAATTAACGATTTTTACATACTCTTGGAAACTGTCTTGGTTATAGAGGAATTAGGAAAATAACATTAAAAAATATTCTCATGAACATATTATTGAGTTATCATTTAATAAAATATGGTATATTGTAAAGGGAGAATTTTTTTGGATCTTCTGTGAAGGTATTGCAAAGGGATCCTTTTATTGCATAGGGGTGTGACATTTTATTAATATTATTTTCAAAAAATATTATAGAAATTCATTATCAATGAAAGTGAATATAAGATTATTAGTAATTGAAATTGGATAAAGAGAGGAATATAATGGATATAAAAAACCATTTGATTATATTTTTAAGATATTTTATGACCTTATTCCATAATTACAACGTTTTCCAAACTAAACTTTCACATCAATGTATCCCAAATACCATGGTAAGTTATTTATATGAATAAAAATGAAATTGATATTATCATAAAATTATTATATTTTAATTCAAAATATGAAAAACTTTTTTAATGATTATATTAATATTGTTTGAAAAATTTAATTTTAACAAATTTAATCGTAACTAAATAAAAAAACTTTTTTAGAAGAATTCCATACTCAAGGATCAAAAATCATTTTACACTAAAATAAGGTAATGTACAGCCTCCCAATATATTTATTGGTTTATAAATTAAAATCAATAATTATTTGTAATTAAAATAAATACATAATAGAATTTACCATGGTGAATACCACATTACATGAATATGAAAAATAATTTTTACTTGAATTAAATATAAATTAGGTAAAACAATTATAGTTATAGGTTTATAAAATCCATGTATTTCTTTTATTTGTATTATTTATCTCTAAAAATATATTTTCATTGATTAAAAAGGATTGACTATTTTTTAATTCATCATTATATCTTATTGTTGACATAAAATTGTTGGTTCTTATTTGAAATAGAGTCTTAAAATTTTTACCCATATATAATATTTTTTAAAAAAATCACAAAAAATCATCCAAATAATATTATGACATAAAGAGTAAAAACATTAAGTACATGTCATAAAATTTATTTTATAAAATTTGTAAAATCGTATTTTATTTTTTAACACATATTTCAAAAAAAACTATTTTTTCATCATAAATTCATTTTTATCAATACTTGTTTATAAAAATGATTCATAATAATTTATTCTATAAAAATTTAAATTATTATATTATATATATTTATACATACACAACCCCATAATATCTCCTCATACTGCTTATGGCTATGATAAATGATTTTTTTGGTTGATGGTATTACTTCACCTAGCATTGAGCTCGTTATGATTTCCCCAATCTTGAACATCTACTGCAAACAATATTAATCAAGCCATCCTTGTTTAATTTTAGATAGTTATAATTGTAAGAACTACCCCAATGTCATTTCATCCATCTTAATCTCTAAAAACATTTTCATACAAAGAGACTTCAACACCACGATTCTATAAATACTCTTTTTTCAATCTTTTTTGTTTGGTTACTTCTATTTACACCCATTATATCAATGGATATGTTATAAATGTTATTTTATTGTTGGTGTTCCATGTGAAAGATTATAATTAAAATATATTTATGTAAATGAAAAATATATATTGTAATTTCATGGGGATATCATAATTTTGTTCTCTTAAAATATTATGATCTTTGAAATTATATTACATATAAGAAATTTTCTAGGGATTTCTCCTGTATCAATAAGTCATTAGGTTTCTATAGAGAATCATTAAACATATGATTTGGATATATCTTTTTACAAGTTTGGTGGCATTTTTCCACAATATTATTTTCTACACTATCCACGATCCCCAATAATTGTTCATTATATCGATTATCATATCATAGTGACTTAACATTTGTGTTCATTACATTTGATTAATATTGTATTGAAATCCTCAAAATTAATATATGGAACACATAGTTAACTTGATAGAGGTTCTGTTGAATCACCAATTAAAACGATATAGTCTCTACATGGTCAAGGTTCTTAAATAAAATGTAATATCTAGGTCAAAACATACATTTTTCCTGACCTAAAATCCCTCTAATGAGGAGTTATTTGAAGGAAAAAATTGCAAACCACAAAAAAATTAAATTTAATCTATGGTTATCAGTCAATATCTACTTTCATTATTAGGCTTGTTTTAAACATTTTTCAATACATTATTTATTCTTTATAAATTATAAGACACTATCAAGCCCTAATATCTTATATTCTCAAAACATATCCCATCATGGTAGAGTCATGAATCTATTCCTATATATAGCCACATATGCTTCCATTTTGATGATACAATTTAAATTTTTATTATAATAGAACTCTTCCTAAGGACATTTTTTATAACAATATCAATTTTAATCCATTACGAATGATCATTTCATGTCTTTAAATATCTATATTTTCATTATATATTTAAAATATGTTTGAGTTTGATAATTCTAGATAAGTCTCATCACTATATTCAATTATTATCTGAGACGTATCATGAATTTTAATAACATCATTTTATCTCGATAAAAAATAATTCAATGTGGTACTCTTTTCTAACTTACCACTTCATTTACATAGCATGAAATCCTATGGAATAAAAATTATTTGGTTCACCATTATATGTTAACTATCCTATACCATGATGGTATTGATTCCAATACATGTCTTAGGGATACCAATAAAATATTTTATGGTGATTTTTTCACATTTCTGAAATTTTATTGGTTTTTGAAGAATCATTCATTTTAATTATATCATTTTTACTTTACTTAATTGAAAAATAATTAGTGTGATGAATACTCTACAATACCACCCTACCTATTGTCCCTGTAAAACCATTACTTAATATCTTCATTCGTCATTATACTTCCTCAAGGAATAGTTAATCATTGTCATTATGCATCTTCACGAATATCCCTTTTCCATTTTAGTTTTGAGGGAATATATATTATTTTTTAATAATATATATCCATATGAATTAATGTTTAACTCAACTATATAACCCAAAATATTATTTATAACCATATCTTTAACATATATATATATATATTAGAATATATTTCTTTATAAATAAATTTTATTTCTTTTATTTCATAAAATACATGGAACATTATTCATAAAAGAATCATAAAATGTTATTATTTAAAGAATAACAATTTTAACATAGACATTTAATTGGAGGGATTGAATATGAATAAAATCATTACAGAATATATATATTAATATCATAATCAATAAATATTTTTTTATAAGTTATTATAATATAAAAACCTTATTAATTGTAATCTATTTTATTTCTAAAAAATATATATCTTTTTCAGAAATTGTTTTTATTACATTTTTTAAAAAAATAATATAAATACATTTCCACAATTATAGAAAATTGATTTAATAAAATGAATTTTATTTCTGAAATCCTCATATAAAAATTATTTTATGGTGATTTTTACTATTTTTCTAAAAGTGATTATTTATTAATGAATAGAGACGATACTGAATATTATCATAGACTGTATTTTTACTTTATTTTTTTAAAAATTCAAAATTATTTTAATATATTATAAAATTAAAAAAATTATTTTGATATTATAATTCATCAAATTTACTTCATTAGAATCAATTTTATATTAAATTTTTTAGTGAGAATTTTCCATACCTAAGATATATTTCTCTTTAGAAAACAACTATTTAATTAAAATTATGGGATTAATTTTAAGTAGAATATTTCCACTTATGTGAATTGAATTTTTTAAAATATATTCCTTATTTTTAATCATAATAATTAATATTATTTTATAATATCATATTAATATTTGGAAAAAATTATTATTAAAAGAAGTTAAAATTTATTACAATAGTAAGTGTAAATCAACTAATTAAGATAAAGAATAATAAAATAAGGACTAATCATTGAACTTAACAGTATACCATGTCTGATTAGATGAATGGATTTCATCCATCCCCATCCATGACTGGAATATATTTCTACATGGTAACATTTATCTTTGATTTTATCTCTTATAATTATTACGAAGAAGATTATGATAGAAAAAAAATAAACTTATAGTGTTTAATATCTAAATACTTTTTTGATAGGGATAAATACAACCTGTGTTTGGTTATAAATAATCATTTTTAGGATAAGTGATTTATTTAGGAATTTAATTTATTAAAATTTTTTGTGATGATACAATTAACATATGAGCCCAGGAAACATAGACATAGTTAATATTTAATTAATAGAAAAAATAAATTAATGTTATTTAAAGTTTAAAAAATAATAAATTAAATAAATTACTATTTTCAATGATATTTTTTGATAATTACAATATTTTATATTGTTTTTAATAGAATATATTAAAATAATATTGTTTTTATTAGGTTTTAATTGTTGAATTACTTGAATAATGTCAAACATGACATTAATAATATTTTATAATATATAATGTTTTCACAATGATTTAAAATTACTAAAAATAAAATCATATTCCAAGTTATTTTGATATGGTTTACAATGTAAACCATGATGAACATATAGACTTTTTTTCTTTTATATGAATTTTCTATGTGTGAGTTTGATGAAATTTAATACAATTATAATTGTATAAAAGGGTGATCGAGGGATAAAACAAACTGTTCATTGTGAAAACATCTTCCAAACTTCTCCAAAATTATTTGATGATATTATGTCATCACAAAAATATCTTTTCACATATTATGAAAAATATTTGGCCATTTTAATATTAAAAATAATATATATAGTTCAATACTTTTACAAATTCTAAAACTCCCAATATCCTCACTTATAAAAGGAGACATCCTCTCCTATTTCATTCATGATTAATTAACTCTATAGGTCATCAATTCAATTCTCAAGTACCTTCATAAAATCAATTTCATATTTGATTGTATTTTTATAAATTCATCCTAGGAATGATTTTTCTATAATTCCTATGAGGTTTTTGAAAACATATGAATCAATCGTAACTGGGTGTTTCTATAATACGTCATCTTATTAATCATTCCCATTTTATTAAAAATTATTATATTATTAAATAATCATATACTATATCCTAATATGTCATTATTTTTATAAAAATACTACATCCATCTCATCTTCCCCAAAATGAGAAATGAAATCTTCGATCATGTGTAGAGAGAACTATCGCCACACGAACCAATTTAATTCATATTCCATCACCTCATATCAGGAAATAATATAAGGATTCATTTAAATAATATATATATATATATATTTATTGTATTTATAAAATTATTATTCCTAAAAAAATATAATATAAAAATTACCTTACTACATTCGAATCCATTATAAAATGATAATGCTAGTTATTTGTATGTGTGGACTGCCACTTCCACAAAGTAATGATATTATTTTTAGTTTTTGTTCCTCATGGATGGTAATATGGATGATTTTTATCATTATATGTTTGTTATATTATATTATAATTATTCTATACTGGTGATTTACTGTTTAACATTCTTTCATTTAATCTATCAAAAAGTGACAATCACATTCATGTATATATACAACATTCCATCTATAGGAATGGTTAAAATAATTATTCTATATATAACATTTATTAATGACACTAAATATGTAAATAATGATAATATATTATATTTATATCATTTTAAAAATTATGGAACTGAAATTCTAAGTTCAATGTACATGTACCAATACTACCAAACCAAAACATACAGGAAAAAATATATTATCACCCCTATCAATGATTTAAAAATGAGATTTGAATATACAGAAGATAAAAGATTATAAGTATATCCTAAATTTTTTGATATTTGTTAGTATTATTTTGTTATAATATAATAAAAAATACATATTTGTTATACCTTAAGTTCTAACATGTATGAAGGGTGTCTTAGCTATGGTGACATATTTCATGTCTCACTTTTATTTTTAAGAGACAACTACCATATTCACCACTTGAATATTTTATGTGGGGTATATACTACCCCATTGAAATTTAAATCAGGAATCAGCTTATATTCCTAATATTTAGTGCTTTAATAATTTTTATTATTATGTTGGTATTATTATTAAATTTTACCATATTGTTAATTGATTTATTATACAATATCATTTCTTATTAGGATTATTTTTATTATGTTTTCAATGATGAAATTTTATGATAAAAAACTCCTAAATCTCATTATTTTTACTAAAATATGGGTTTTTATTGAAAAAACATGTTGTCTATTCATTTTACCCAGTTTAAAATGTAATGGGACCTGTAGAAGTTTTTATGAAAAACCAATATTATTTCTATATTAATTTGTAAAAACATTTTGTACATGTATATAATTTTCAAAAAAGTTTAATGGAATGTTTTTACTATCATTATATTATTATTTAGATTTATTTTTACCGAATTTTTTATTTTAAAAAAATTGTATAAGAATAAACTTATTTTTATTTTTTGAATTATAAACATTTGGTTGTTTTTAAAAATTTGGATATAATAATTATTTTAATGTACACTAGAGGAAATTAATTTCCCCCCATGATGGACACTCAAGGGATTTTATCTTCTAATATAATCTTATTTAGTCTTTTAAATGAATATTTTCTATAATATTTTGGTTATTTTTTAATTTTAAATATGTTATTCAAAAAACGAAAATGGTATTTTCCTCCTGAAATATTCATCTGACTCCTTTATACTAATTTTTACCTACGATAAAATATTTTGATGATAATTATTCTATAATGGAGACATTATCAAATTTCATGATCCCTATCATTTCCTAGAATATTTTATGATTGTGATTGCAGTATAGTTAATAAAGTAATTTATTTTCTATGTGATTTTTGATGATAAATATATGAAATTTTTATGACACATGATTTATTTACTTGGTTTATGATGTAATGATATGATGAATGATTGGTGATACTATGGAACACATATTTATTATTTTAATTATGTGAGTGATGGGCCCTGAATTATATATCTCTCTAATTGATTTGGAAATAATGGATATATTATGAGGTAAATATATATTGTGTAAAATGGATTTCATGTTAACAAATTTTTGGACTTTTTTTCATGTTAATAATATTATATGTGAACTTAGATTTCATTTCTATAAGTTTATCCATTGAATTTGATTTTATTTCCATTTGATTATTCATGGACCTAATATTCACATGAATATATTATTTTGAGAGTTTGATTTCATGTACTTAACTTTATGATTAAACCTGTTTATATTAATACAAATTTAAAATTTTATATGCATATGTTTTCCACATTCTTATTCCAAT
Source organism: Viscum album (assembly GCA_963277665.1). Lineage (NCBI taxonomy): Eukaryota > Viridiplantae > Streptophyta > Magnoliopsida > Santalales > Viscaceae > Viscum > Viscum album. The sequence continues at coordinate 1,073,951,747 of OY728145.1, read as the reverse complement.
ATTACTCTCTCATGGAACATGTTCCATGATCTCTTTATTACTCGTGTCTTATAAAATATAAATAATTGTTCCTTGATTCATAATTTTTATCTATGATGTGCATGTTATAGTTTTAAAAGGTTGACATCCTATTCTCATACTCATATGATCATGTTATGCTAATTTGATCATTGATATCACCCCGATTTACCCTGGCTAAGAAAATGATATCACCCTCTATTATGTTTCCATTCTATAATATATGAAGAATGGTTTCTATAGTGTATGTATAAGTATATTATGTTGTCAAAAGATATTTGTGAGATAAATATAATATCCTTTTAGGATTGAGAATAATGTTTTCCAATTTTCTAAAGAAACTACACCTTTAGCTTCCTCAGGTGTTCATTCGTATAGTGTACTAATATTCATCTATGAAGATAGAAAATTTATGCATGAAATTATTAGGTCACTATAGTTCATACCAAATAATTGGTTTAATCAATCAATGGATATTTTAATTATATATCATTAGTGAAAACCCACAATGGGTTTTCCTAAGTATAAGAAAACATCATAAATATTCATTAAGGAAATAAATATGTGTGTTCCTAGAGATACACCCACATTTTGATACTATATTTATGATTTGAATTATTCATAGATTCATCTATTGGTAATAAACCAAAAATATATGGTTGACTATATCCCATCTATCATTATAGTGTATGGTGAGTTCACCATTACTGCAGGCCTGGTTTAACAATCCTAAGGTATATTCTTTGGTGGATTAAAATTTTATTGATGAATCATCTGGAAGGATTTTAATCAATGATGACAATAATTTATCTATATTAATCTTATGTTTTCATAGATTGAAAAAGATTATATCATGATTTAAAGATACTTGAAATTATTTTTCAAGGTATTATATTATTATTATATTTTTTTATAAAATTTTTATTGGATTTATTTAAAGGATATAACCTGATGGAATCATGTGAGAAATGAATGTAATGTCCACTGAAATGACAATCCCAATAATAAATCAAATGGTTTTGAAGTTGTGATGAAATATCATGTGACTATTCTAATTTAACTCTCTCAAGTTATAAGTTGTAAAATATTTTATGATGAAAATATGATTTCCCCAAGGAGGTATAAACAATACATTGATTCTTTCATGTAAAATTTTTCATCATCCTTCTATGGGACTTCTGGTACACTGTATTTTGATTAATGTATCAATATGGTGGAAATAATATTTTTTATTTTTAGTGATCAGTCCATGAAAAACTAGTTCTAGTTTTTTATCATTTAGATTCAAAGGTATATCAATAGTTGAATATAATTATGAATATAAGGAAATTTGTTTAAATTGACTCCAAAGAATTGGATTAGTTTAAAATATATTTTTTAAAATTAGTAATCTCTTTATATACATTGTTAAAAAAATGGATACAGTAATCATTGATCTAAATTATAAGGATTAACAATTCAAGTGTACCTGTGTGGAAAATTTTACAATGATCCCATGGTATTCTTCAAATTTATTAATATTACCTTGAAAAAAATATCCATTCAATATTGTTTTGAATCAAGTACTTCAAATGGAATTATACATAACGTAATTTTGAAGCTATGAATAAGTCATTTTATGTGCACTGAATGTTAAAATGGAAGATGCAAACAATCATGGTTCTGGTTACAATAAAAAGAATGTGGTTTTTCATGGAAAATCTATTAGTCTATCACATTGAGGGATGTCATGAACATGATCTAGTCTCCATAAAAACCATATCCTAAACCAGTCCATGGAATTCCCTGAAGGGAATTCCTTGTCCACATGGGCTATCATGAGTTCCCTGGTATCATTAATAATGATTTGGGAATGGTTTAATCGAGTCTAGAAACCTTTAACAACCAAAAACAAAAAATAAACTGAATCTGAAATTCTTTTCCAAGAAAGCCATTTACAAAATTCAGAACTGAAATACATGGTTCCAGACATATCCCAAGAGGGGTAATACTCAAAGGTAAGATAAAAACAACTCATGAACCAGCACACTACAAGGGGACATCATCCCCATGCCTTCTCTATAACACCACACTAGAGATTGAAGCTATCAACACAAACCACCATATCCAAAAACATTTCTCTTACCTATGTCAAAAATAACCAAGTTTACTTACACACAATGGTGTAATTATGGTTTAATCATAATCCCAATAGGATACCACCCCAAATATTCCATGAGACAAACATTATAAGATAAAAATCTTGCCAGTTTTTAAAAACAAGAAACGGTGGCAACAATTTCTAAAGGGGTGATACTATTAATGGAAATATTTTTTCAATAGGCATCTTTAAAGAGTGAAAAAATTTAAATAAAACACGCATGATACTAAATTTTCTAGCCAAACACATGTCATTTAAATGGTAAGTACAAAATAGTCCATGAGAACTAGTCATAAGAACACCCCTAACCACTAGTTTGTTTTGGGCCCTAGGTACCTCATATGTAGGTTTAAAAGAAACCATAATACATAACATTCTTGTGCACAAGACACTAGGATGGGAGTCCCTAATAGACTAGTGGTCCCTAATATCATTAAATTTTTTTTCAATGTCATCATCATTAACTTGCTAAGTGAAATAAGGATTTTACTACTCTGGATCACTAGCATACTAGTCCTAGTCCACCCACCTAGATACCCAGGTTTCCCTCTCTATGATCAAAAAAGATCCACATGCTATTAAATACCCTTTACACATAAAAAAATTTTGTTCATACATACTCCAAATAGTAGATAAACATATTTTATACCCTTTTTGTAACATAATAAACCATTTGGAATTTTCATAAACCAATTTCAAGAAGTTTAAAAAATCATTTCACATTAAATCCATTTAAAACCCCACTTTTGAAGGGAAATTGACACCAATGACACCCCAAACCAGAATTTTCATCCCAAAAACCATTTAAAAAAACTATTCCATGAACCATACATGAACTCCAAATAATTCAACAAGGAGTGCACATTAAAAACACTCATTTTTACACAAAAATGATACTTTAAAATCAGCAGCATAATCAATTATAATGAAAATTGTTTTCAAACCAATCACAATGGAAGGGGAGCATTCTAAAAATGTAAATCAATAAAGGCTAACTCTTCCATGAATTCTTAATCATGGAATCACCTACCATATATGTCAAATTCATCAAATATTTGTGCGACACTTCAACCACACCACCGCCACACCACAAGGGAGTGAAAAAGAACCTAAATCCACAAGATTACACCAAAAACCTAAAATAAATCCCTAGGTATGAAACCCTAGTTGTCGAACATTTGGAACTTCAAGGATGAGGGAATAGACTCTAAGGAAATGGAATAAAAACAAAGTAGGGATCACATTAGAAATCGTGATGTTTCCCCACCAAAATCCCTTTCCAAAATGAGTTCCTGGTGAGGTTGAGCGAGCTTGGGATCCTTCCATGGATGAATGGGTAGGATGGGGGATTAAATGGGTGATATAATTGTAATCCCAGAAGATAAAAATTTTAATTAAAAAATATTTTTAATGAGTGGGACTCCTATGCACTATTTGGCTATATGGTTTGGTAAACCATGCGGCCAAATCATGCGGCATGTTTTGGACACTAAACAAATTTCCATTTTCCTCCAAATTCATGGGGTTAAAGGGTGATCCTATGGAGAAATGTTAATCTAAGAATAGTAGATGAAAAATTCCTTAATCTAATGACATGTATGTGATAATTATCCCCACCATGACAAAATTTCGACCCCAGAAAGTTAACATGAAGTATGATCGTAAAACAAGAATGGGTACACTTTCTCAACTCAGGAAATACACTCCCAAGTATCTTGAACATCAATTTCATGCTACCATAGGACCTAAACTAGTGGAATATACTTTCCACAAATCACCTTCTCTTTGTAATCCACTATTCACATAAGTCGGCCAAATAGTGATAAGTCAGGCTCTATCTCCAACTCTTTCCAATTCATCACATGATATGGATCCTTATTGCACTTAATCAACAGGGATACATGGAATAACTCAAGAATAGAGGTAAAATTAGAGGTTAAATTCAACCTATATGCCACCTTTCCAACGCGCTTGGTGATCTCAAAAGGTCTGACATACCTCGGTGTTATCTTTCACTGCTTTTCCAAATGATGGTGTCCTAGATGATGGGACACTTTCGAGATTACTGAATCACCCACATAAAAATCTAGATCTCAAATCCTATGATCAACATTGGATTTGTGGAGACTCTTAACTATCAATAACTACTGCTTGATCAACGTGACCTTCTCAGATATTTCTTTCACAAGGCTTGGACCCAACAGTTATGTCTCACCTACCTCAACGCAACAAAGGGGGGAATCATGGCCGTATATAGAGTACCTCAAAAGGGAACATTTGAATCATTGATTGATAAATTTCATTATAAGAAAACTCAACCAATCCCAAATGGTTATCCCACGAACCACCGAAGTCCAAGACACATGCATGATGCATGTCTTCTTGAATTTGATTTACCTGCTCTGTCTGAATATCCGTTTGTGGATGGTATGTCATGCTCATGTTACTCTGTGACCACAAATCCTTTTAAAGGCCTTAACAAAACCAAGAGGTGAAGTAGTGGTATCTATCTAAAACAACTATTGATGTCTCACCATGAAGCCTTACCACCTCCTAAATATATAATCAGCCCAACTCATCCACATTAGATATATCTCAAGTCATAATGAAGTGGGTTGATTTGGTCATATGATTAATCACTACCTAGATGAAATTCTTACCCTGAGGTGTACGACGTAAGCTGATGATGATGTCTATAGAGACCTCATACCTCTTCTAGTTAGTAATAGGAAACTATTGAAGTAAATAAGAGGGCCAATAATTCTCTGCATTCATCTGTTGACATGTATAGCATCTCGACATGAAATGAGCTATATTTAGCGTCATAGCTGGCCACCAGAACAACCAAAAAACATCATAGTACATTTTTGTAGATCCAAGATGAATGGAACACTAATATTGGTGGCTATCATGCATCAAAACCTTCATCAGAGACAGTGGTACCATTGGACAACCCTTGAAGCATAAGATTCCCTCAAGAGACAAAGGCCAATTAGAATATGTCTCCCAACCATAAGGAAACTGCATCAACCACTGACATAGATCATCAATGGGATTCTCCCGCTGAATAAACTCTAAATTAAAATTGGTCAATTGAACCCTTTCCAAGAACGCACCTCCACTTTTCCCCTTGGTCTCTGCGTGCATTTGAGAAAAGAGCCCCATTAGAGTCCACTCATCCCTAGATTACCTCAAAGTCTGCACTGGTACTTTTCTACTCAAGGAATCATCCAACAAATTATCCTTTACCTGGGTATAGATGATGTCAAAATCAAACCCCTAGAAGTACTCGATCCAATGACACTTCTATAGGTTAAGAACCGAATGTGAGAAAATGTAGTCTAGGATCTTATGATTAGAGTAAAAAATGGAATTCTCTCCAAATAGGTAGTTATGCCAAGTATTTCAAGCATGAATCACCATTGAAATATCCAAGTTGTGGGTTGGGTAATTCTTTTCAAGCAATCGGAGTTGGAAATTTCCATATTCCACCATGTGATCACCCTACATAATCACACACCGGAGACCCATAACTGAAGCATCACAATACACCACCTAGACTTATCCATTTTTATGAAATACCATTGTGGAGGGGGTACTAATACACCTCTTAATCTCCTTGAATTATTCCTTACATTATTGGCCCAATTCAAATATCACCCCTTTCTGGGTGAGCACAGTCATGGGAGAAGCAAGCTGAGAGAAATATCAAACCAACTGATTCTAGTAACCTACCATCCTAAGAAAACTCATATTCTCAAACACATTCCTCGGATACTCCCATTACATAACTTCATTGATATTCTTGGGTTCCACTAAAACCCATGCTCTATGAACTCATTCCCCATAAACTTAACATTCGTGATCCAAAAAGTGCACATGGACAACTATAGATAAATTCAATGGTTCTGTATACTTCCCAACATGATCCGCAAGTGATCTTCATGCACTTACTCATCTTTAGAGTATACTAGGATGTCGTCTAAGAAAAACACAATGAAAGATTCTAGATACTAGAGGAACACCCTATTCATTTTTTCTATAAAGACCATTGGAGCATTGGTCAACCCAAATGGCATCACTAAGTACTCAATGTGCCTGTACCTACTTCAGAAGGCTGTCTTTTGGATTTCTCCCTCTCTCAACCTGACTTGATGGTAACCAGAATTCATGTCTACCTTATAAAATTACCATTCCACTTTCAACTGATCAAACACATCATCTATCTGGGTCACATGATATTTTTTCTTGATGGTTACCTTATTCAGCTTTCGGTAACCAAAGTACAACTGTAGGGATCCATCGGCCTTCTTCACAAAAAGAATATGAGTGGCCCAAGAAAAGAATATCAGGTGAATGAATCCCTCAAATTCTAAATCCACTAGTTGTATCATTAATTCCATCAAGTCGATGGGGGCTATACGATATGAGGGTAGAGATGTTGGTTGTGTTCCCAATACCAAATCAATCATGAACTCCATGACCCACACTGGGGGAAAGCCTAAAAATTCATCTGGATATACCTTAGGGGTCCCATCAACTACATTAGGTAATCCAACCTCAAGAGCATGACTATCATCGTCTAGAATATGTGATGATAATTGAAAGATATGATTCCCCAACTCTGGGAGCGGAGGTCCCACATGATCAGACCAAGGATCAAATTCCCCAGAAAAAACCTAGGGACTCCCATCATGTTACATGAAACTCACCTACCTCATATAGCAATCGATGTTTTCTTGAATGTGAACTAATAAATCAATGAAAATGATTACATTGAAAAGCTTCATATAGAAGGCCAGGAGGTCCCACTGTATCTTAACCCATGACACCGTAAGGATACATGATGGGCACCCGAGACCTTGCTCCTTCTTATTACCCAATGGAATCACCAACTCCATATAAAAGGATAAAAAACGGTTGGAAAATTCAATAGGTTTGTAGTATGTGTGAAGAAAATATAAATAGAATAACTAGTATCAGAATGAATAACAACTATAGAAGATGCAATCAAAACAGTAACTCGAACTTTCGAAGTCCCTACATCCAACCCTACTGGTTCCTGACCCACCACATGAATATTCCTTGACTTTTCCTAATAATGACCACTCACCTAAAGATTTTCCATAAACCGAATCTACCTAGAAGATGATCTGAACCTACCACCACATCCACCAAATCAAGAACCCTTCATCCTTGACGACTCTGACTGAACTAGAACTCCCCTAGAATCCATAGATCCTAACCCACTCTAAAGTTGATGTACCACCTTCAAAAGTGCTTCAAGTGCCCCATAGATCCCATTAATAACAAGGCTTTAGAGAAGATATACATTAAGGTAGGTTGTGCCCTAGTCTCCCACACCGGTGGCACACAACAGACCGCTCATTAGAATCTATAGATGAGAACTTCCTTGGAGGATGTCCTGAACTACCACATCCCTTATTCCCCTTCTCCTATCACTTAATTTTCATATCAAATAAACTACCAATTACCATCACTAATACCACCCCAGAGAAACTATATATTCCCTTTCAATCAATCTCCACCATACAAGACTGATTAACCACCTCTAAATAGTTCATCAACTTGATAAGGAATACCGAAGTGTAGATCTCTAGCCGCAAACCCCTCTCAAACTTATGGTCCTTCATCTACTCATTGGATACCACTTCATGTGAATATCGGTCTAGCATGGTGAAGTGGTTGGCATACTCTATCACTAACTAATCCCTTTGGATGAGTTCCATAAACTCACAAGATCTGGCATAATCCAAAACTTCAGGATAGTATTGGTCATTGAATGTAACCTTGAAATCCTTCCTGCTCATCTGCTCATGCTTCCCGGCTTGAAGCACTGATTTACACAACCTAAGGTTGTGACCCTCTACTAGGAAAGAGGTACATTTCACCCTGACCTCCTCAGGTTTCTAACATAACTCGAACATTCACCCGATTTTCTCAATACATTCCTCTACTTTCTGGGGTTTTGTGCTACAATAGAAGGTAGGATGTTGTTCTTGAGAAACTATTGGGATTTTTCCTTTATATGACAAGACTTGTCTTCTCTAGATATAGAAGGACTGGGAGCAGGATTAGATCCCTATCTTAGAGATTGGACAGCCCTAACCATAGCTTCTACCAACCTCTGATCAAGCGGTGAGGGAGAACTCTCTCCAGCTTCCTCTCGTGGGTACATGGGGCTTTCCAGGGAGGCATGTTGCAATAAAAAACAACAATCTCAAGGTAAAAACATTAGTACAAAAGTTATGCAAATTTTTAGTAACAATATCAAATATAAATAAATCAAATTCATCACATCAATAAAATAAAAAACTACTTCACTCCAACCCAATGTACACGTGTATTCTGCAACCCGCACATCCCACATAGAAGAGATGTCAAACAAACATCCTGAAATCCCCTGGAAACTTCAAGTCTTTCACGAGAGGTGTTATCCAGGAACCCTACTTTCTTCCATAACTTCGAGCCCCAACATTCCAATATATTTTCTAACCAGACTCATCCCAAATAATAACATAACTGAAGGAGCTTAACCATTCTCTGGTACCATTTTTTCATGATCCCAACCTTGTGTCCATCAAAACCAATACCCGACCCAGTCCAGGACACATCCTTATGGGCATTCCCTATCCCCATGGTCTGGCACAAGTGCTCAGGTATCATGAATAATGGGTTGGGAATGATTTTATTATGTTTATAAACATTAAACAATCAATAAAAATAAAGAAACTCAATCTGAAATTTTATTCCAAACAAGCAATCTACAAAAATCAGAACTGAAATAAATGGTTTTAGACAAAGACCATGAGATACACAACTCAAAGGTTGCAGAAAAAAACTCAATAACTAGCACACAATAAGGGGTCATCATCCCCAAGCCTTCTCCACAACACCACACTAGAGATGGAAGCTAAAAACCTGAGCAGCCATCTTCAAAAATCATGCCATTACCTATGTCAAACATGAACAAGTATACTTACACACAAAGGTGTAAGTAGTTTTTTAGCCTAATCTCAATAGGATGCCACCCCAAAGATTCCATGTAACAATAATTATAAGATAAAAATATTGTATGTTTACATAAACAATAAATAGTAGAAACAATTTCTAAATGGGTGCAAATTTTAAATGAAACGGTTTTCAAGAGGCAACATTAAATAATGAACACTTTAAAATAAAACATGCATGCTACTTAATATTCCATCAAAACACACCAAATTTCAATGGTAAGTACAAAATAGTCCATGAGAACTAGTCATGGGAACACCCCTATCTACTAGCTAGTTGTGGGCCCTAGGTACCTTGTATACCATTTTAAAAGAAACCATAACCCATTATCTTATCATGCACAAGCCACTGGAAGGGGAAGAACCAATGGAAAAGTTATCCCCAACATCATTAAATCTTAGTTTGTGTTTTCATCATCAAATGTCTATGTGAAATAGGGATGATACCACTCCAGATCACTGGCATACTTGTCCTAGTCCACCCACCTAGATACATGGTTTCCCTCTTTGTGCTCAAACAATATCCACATGTTATCAAATACCATTTACACATAAAAACAACATTTATGATCATACACACTCCAAATAGTATCTAAACATGTTTTCACCCTTTGTGTAACTCAAAAAACCATTTAAATTTTTCAAAAAAAATCTAGAAGTTTAATAAATATTTGCACATAAAATCCATTTAAAGCCCCTTTTTGAAGACAAATTCACACCAATGTCACCCTAAACTAGAATTAGTAGCCCTAAAACCATTTAATAAAACTATTTCATGAACCGTAAAACAACACCAAATAATAAAACATGTAACTCACATGAGAAATGACCCCTAATTGAATCTCAACTAATCTGCACCTAAAGAAAATTGTGGATTTCCAAGTAATACAGATGGATCTCATGCCTCCTGATACACATCCCAATCGGCTAAGTCTGGACTTCAAGAAGTTCGACCTTTGCATGTGGAATATGTGAGGCCTCATGTGCAGCACGATGCAATCTATATCATCATAGACATGGATCCTCAACATCAGCAGCTACTAAAAGAGGTTCTTGAGTAGAAACCTCCACTCCCTGGGTAGGAACGTCATCTCTCTAGGGTGGATGATGAAAGATACTATTGTGAACCACCTGATAAGCTAGAATCACCCCTGAACTGTAGCATGGATCACTGCTAGGCTTAAAACCTCTTCCTCCTATGGATCATACATGCGGATAATCCATTGTAGTCGAGTATAATATAAAGATATTCAAAATGAATTAGAAAATAGTGTGATAAACAAACTAATAGAAATTTTTTGACTTAACAGATCCTGAATCCCTCTTCCATGTTGATTAAGATACATGGTATAGACTTTAGTCTATACCATGACTCATACTAAACCTTCTGTGATAAATAAAATAACATCATATGTACACCCTTGATATGAAGTGATTCTCATCTTCCCCAGAGGTCGATATACTCAACACGTTGTTAGTTACAGTCGACATCCAGCCTCCCCAGAAACATCACGGAATGAAGAGTTGGTGACTATCTTGAAGAAAATGGAATGTGCTTAACATAGCCAAACTGGTGCATGACTCTATCAGGCTAGTGACACTCAATAATATAAAAGTGAATGAGAGGAACTACAACGGTATCATAATGAAGTCTAGCAGTGCACTATGTAAGAAACTACTCATATAAAGAACTGTATGGAATAAATGTAATCTAAAATGATATGTCGGATTTGTCAAAAAAAATAATTACTAAAAACCAAAAATGATGATATTATGAAATATGTTTGTCATTGAAAGAGTGTATATACTTAAATTGGTGGGTGGTATACTATCCAATATGAGATAGTATACACACAAATGGTGTGTCTGAGTGCTGATGAAGTGTTGTTCCAGATTCCACCAATAAAATACAACATCAAAAGTGATCAAAAAATGTGAAATTGAATTCCACAATGTCATAGAAGCCATCATGATGTAGGTACGGTATAATGGTTGATAAAGGCAGAATGTGATGAAAATGGTGTTCTCGATGCACCCTAATCCATCGAACTTGACGCCCCTCTATCAGATCATGGGAAACATGCCTACATTTCTAAGTGGGTAGTGTATTATCATCCAACTATATGTAAACTAATTAAATAAGTCTTAAGTGTAAAATGTACATATAACATTATGGTCTGTAAAATGTTATGACCGCTAGAATATAAGACATGACATGTTTATTCCAATTATTTTATGACATTTATTACCAAAAGAAAGGGGTGTTTCTTCATGTTTCTCAAAAAATATTTCCAAACTGGTTTTAGATATGTTATTACCTAGGAAAGGGTGTTTTGTATAATATGGTTTTATAAATTTATATATATAAACATTTTGTCTTTGTTATCTAAAATTTTATTATAAAATATGGTGCATTGTAATTTATGTATGTTTTCTCACATGATGGTATGTTTCATGATTATTTTTTAACATGGTTTATTTATTGATTAAACATATATTGTTTGATTAAGCTTTTATTTCACCTCACATGTACTATTCATATTCCTTTTAATTTTAATATGAAAGACTTATTGTTATTTAATAGTAATGTATTCAATAATGTCAGAAAATTCTAAAAAATGATGGATCTTACATTAAAACCATATAATTAACAATATGAGAAGATCACATTGGAGACAATACATCATTGTGGCTGAGAGTGTGAAATATATCTAGTAATGATAGGGAATCATTACTAGTTATGACCTTCTTAATGATATATACTACATCTCAAACTTTTCCCTTATTCTTGAGGTTAGTCCATCTCATTTTGTATCCTTCCAAACTTTGGTCTCCCTCATTGATGCAACTTGTTGATGTCAGGTTTTAATATCAGCTGGTATTTGGGCAATGGTAAATATTAATCTCCTCAATAGGAATCCATGGTGTTGTATAATATTTAGGAGTGGTTTCCAGCTGGTACACTGGATCAACATATGCTTCCCCTAATATGTTCATAGAGGCACATGATGTGATGGTGTGTGCACATGGAACCCAAAATTCCTGAGAGTTTCCTCATTTAAAATTCCTTAATTATAGAAATACCATGATTTTCACCACTAATACTTATTATGGTGTTTATACACTCTTTAACATCAAATAGAGAGTCTTCTAGGTTGAAAATGCACAGTCAATAACCAAAATCTTCTTCAATGTTCATTTCAATATCTTGTTAAAGGTGTATTCCATACCTTAGCCCCTGTTTAATCCCATCTGAGGCTAGTTTTTTTCTATCAACTAAGTACTTCATAAGAGGATAAACTGTCTCCTGAACATGGGAAATTATAAGAAACTTGTAAATACCCATTAATACAACATTTATGCACCCCATAATTTTTTTGGTTATGTGTCCATACCTCTTCCCCCCTTTATAAGCTAATGTCTATTTTTCTTTTGGAATATGCATCATACAATCAAACACTCTTTGATTAGACATGTGTATTTCTTCAAAATTTTCTTCAAACCATCATTTATTCATTTCATATTTTCATAGAATTGATCAAATTTCACATAAATTAATTTTATCATTATGTTTAAATAGTAAAAAATAATAAAGGCATTGCATACCAAGCCTTTTGATTACCTTCTTCATAGGTTCATTATGGAATGTTTTTCATAAATTTATAAAAATGGTTCTGATAAAGTACTGATGATGTGAATTTAGAGATATCTATGTATTAAGATCTACATTGATTACCTCATTTATTTTCCATTGCTGATTGGATATCAAACTAACACCTTGAATGCGGGTGAAATGGTTGTTGATACATGCCAAAAATGTACTCCATGATTCATAGTTTTCCTTATCCACAATGGAAAATGAAAGTGGAATAGGTGGACACTTACTATCATGGGTTGTCACCATCAACATTACGCCCTTTTATTTTCCATATAGAAATGTTCCATCAATCCGTACAAACTATTTGCTAAAACGAAATATTGAAATACAGGGGCAGAATGCCTTAAAAAACCGATGAAATTGAACAAGAGATGGATCATGTTTGTTATCTTGAGACACATGTTCATTCATAAGAAGATGAAATACAACTTGGATTTTTTGTCTCATTATGACTATCAGTTGTGCCAACACCTGATACAAGTTATCCTAATCACTATAGAGATTCACAATTTCCTTCATTTTTTCCATCCATTCCTTACTATAGGAAATATTATAACCAAATATTTGTTGTATCCTCCCTCGAATAAGGGCTAAAGAAACATCTAGGCAAGTACTAAAATATCAACAACAATAGATGACACATATTTAGCATCAATGAAGCATGATCTTGTGTTCAGTTTCGATAAATGCAAGTATAAGCTTCCTCAATCTTCAAATTTATCCAACCTCCAAATAAAATATACGGAATCGTCCTCATGAAGAATCTATAATCATCCCCATATTTATCACACTATATGCAATATTTTTGACAGCTTTATCCCTAAACTAAATATCTATAGTGCCTCTCAATATAACATCATTTTAATATGTTTTTCAATGCATCTTTACTTTGAAAATCCTTTCTAACATATAATGTTTTGTCTGGCTCACTAAACCTATCCACTATAACTCTAGGAAAATCAGTTGTAGGTTTGAAAACATTACAGTATAATTCAGGAAAACATCTCATTACTTTTAACCAATATGCGAAGAGCAATGGATGATTTATTGTGGGCCGAGGCTACTGCACAACAAATAAATTTTATAATCGTCCTCCCAAATTTCTACTACATCTTTCTCATTAGCACCATTGTATCCATCTATTCCACCATTACAGAAATCCTAATAGGAAGTTGAATTTACATGTATATCTAGGATATCATCTAGGTTTTCCTCTTCTGTATCATAGGGAAGAGCATTAATTTCTTGGGAATAGACCTTATTCAACCACTCTTGTATGTTTATGTCTTCATACAAATAGACGTTGTTGTTTTATAGTATAAACCTCAATATATAACTACAACATGGAACTATATGACTGCTGGGGAAATAAATTTATTTCTTGGACCCATGGCTCATTAACATCCAATGGAAAATATAAATTCCATAGTGTAGCTGGGAATTGAAAATGTCAATAACTAAAAGAATTTATCTCTTTATCAGGCCCCATATTTAAGAAAAAACAAATTTTTTCTTGATGTTCACTTAGGGTTACACAATTAGATTTTAAAACCATTTTTGTTGGTTTTTTACTATAAGAAGCTATTTAGTCGGGGTGAGTAACCTCCATGTAGTAGTAGAAATAGGTAAACATTACTCTCTATGTGAAAAATGTTTTTTGATCAAGATTCTGATAGTGTAACTAATATTAACAATGAGTTTGGACCATATAATATTTATGATACAGAAATTTTTGAATTTTTTTATATATGAAAATATGATAATAATATTCTGTTATATAAAAGTTTATTATAAAATTTGCCTTCGAATGTCTTTGAAACTGTGGTAAAAAGAAATAAAAACATCAAATCAGTTTGTTTATCCATGATAAAATAACAATTATGATCATATAAAGTGAAATGGACAAGAACAAACCTATTAAATAACACACGAATGATTTAAAACACACAATAAATAACTTATCATTTTTCAACATAATAGTGTATGGATAATATGACTATGGAATCAGAAATGAAGTAAAATCCTGCTTATTTTCAAGTGGTTTCTTAATAACATCTTCCAAAGGTATGCACTTAAGTTTTTAATTTTCAAAAGATTTCAGCCTTCTAATGACAACATCACCATATGGGGAGGCCTTTCATTAGAAGGTCAACATATTTTAAAAATACAAAAGTTATGTACATCTATTTGGAATATTTTATTATGATACGACTTCAAAATAAGCTTGATTTTACTACACTTCAGAATCTAGACTTATCGTATCAAAACTCTATTCTATTGAAAAATGTCAAGTTGTTTCTTATCTACTATAAAGCATTAATGTGTTATTTAATGTATTTTTCCTTATCCATTTCCCATTATATGATCCTAATTGTTAATTTATCAATGATAAATAAATTTCTTTGATGTTTTTTCTTCTTTTTACTGTAGTTTCCAAAACATTATGTGAAAACTATTGACAATGAGGGCTGACCATATAATCTTTGAGATACTGAAATTTTATAAAATCTTTTTATATCCCAAAATATGATACTAATGTTTTGTAGTAAAATTTATAATCTTCCAAATGTCATTTTAGTAGTTTATAAAGAAAATATGAATAATCTAAATAATATCCCTCTAAGTGTGTAGAACTAGATGTGCAACAAGGCCCATTGTTGTTCACCAATTCTCGATTGAGTTGAGATCAATGTGGTGTTTTATATTTTTACCCCTAGGTACATAGATTCTAGAGCCTCATCCATTTGTAGTATTCAGTCAGGGATTTGATTTCTTAGATTACCACATAATCATTATTATACCAAAATTTTAGAATGTTTATTATATCCTAAAAGATGAAACTAATGTTTTTTATTAAAAATTTTTACTTTGCTAAAGGTATGTTTAATGGTTTATGAATAGAATTTGATTCTTCTAAAACATATCAATTGAATCTAACAAAATAGTCATGCAATAAGGGTTGAATAATATAAATCAGAGAAGTAACAAATCATGTGTGTAGTTAACCCGCTTTTTCATAAAGTTTTTCATCTTTAACCGTATGTTTATTATATGTTAATCAATAGTTAATCATTGGTTAATCATTATATAATCATTAGATAATCACTATTTAATCAATAGTTTATCATTTGTGGGCCATTGGTTAATCATTGGTTAGTCATTAGTTAATCAATCTTTAGTCATTACGTAATCATTAGTTAACCATTCTTTAATTAATACTTAATATTTACTAAATCAATATTTAATCATTAGTTAATAATTATTTAATAATTATTTATTCATTATTTAATCATTCCATAATCATTATTGAATCAAAATTTAATCATTCTTTAACAATTCCTTAATCATTCATTAATCCCTAGTTAATAATTCTTTAATCATTACTTAATTATTAGTTAATCATTATTTAACCATTCCTTAATCATTATTTATTCATTATTTAATCATTAATTAAAAATTATTTAATAATTACTCAATCATTAGTTAATCATTAGATAATAATTAGTTAATCATTACTTAATCAATAGTTAATCATGAATTAATCAATATTTTATCATTACTTAATCATTAGTTAAACATTAGTTGATCATTAGTTAATAATTACTAAATTTTTAGTTAATCATTAGTTAATAATTATATAATAAATAGTTAATAATTATTTAATCATTCTATATTCATTCATTAATCATTACCCACATGTTTAGAAATTAGGTGAAAACCAGTTCCTAAAAAATTTATTAGAAAATATTAAAAGTTACAAATAGATGCAAGGTAAAACAAAGGAACACCCTCATCCCAAGAAATAAGGCTACATGAAATAAGGATCATTTCTATAATCATTATCATATTCATCATCATCATCTTTAATTTCCCACTCTGAATGAGAGTTTCATTAAGTGAAGAGCATAGAGTATTTTTCTTTAATCATTTCTTGCTTCAGAGTGATCTTGGAAGAAGATCTGGTATCTATACATTGTCCATGCCCTCATGTTTCAGCCCAAACATCTCAGCCACTTCCTCGGCCATGAGCTTTTGGGTGCTGACCTCACCTCCATGATTTTTCATGATATTGAGTCCCTTCAAATTCTTCATTCACCGATTTAGTTTTTTTTTCTCCATGGATGTCTATTTATCATATATGTTGAAAATATCAATAGTTTTTTCACCGTCATCCTCATGATCAATATCAATAAGCATATCTTTTGGATTGAATTCCACATCAATTGGCCTTGAATCCTCAGATTCACTATCATTCTTACATGGATTAGTTGGGATACTTTCACCCCTGGAAACTCTATCTGGGAAATTATAGCCTACCCCTATTCTTAAGGAATTAGAATTGAAAATGGAATTTCCTTAGAATTTTTTTTCAAGACCAACTAGAGGCCTTCATCATCAAAAAACTTAGTTTTACACTGACATTTAACTGAAGCAAGTAAATCATTCCTCAAATCATGATCAACTTCTTGTTGAATGGAATCCCCAAGGGAAGACTATTCATCATCCTCTTCAGAATAAAGATCATCCCAATTAGAGCCCTATCGAGGAACCTTGTCACACACAATGCATGATTCTGATCCAACATTAAATCCCTTATTCACAATACCAGAAAAGTAAGTATCCCCTTTAGCATAGACATTGAGATCAACCCCGTTCTCCTTGTATACCGGCTTTCCAGGATCAGATATCCTAACTGGGTGCCCCGGATAGTCAGTGTCAGTGGTAGCCCTACTCTTGACCTTCGCAACATCCAAACCAGCAACATTCTACTTCTTATGAATCTTAAGGAATTTACACTCATCATTCCCTCTAGATTAGCAGAAGGAGTATACCATGAATTTTATATGGTGCACAAGATCATGACCAATGGATATGTAATTCACACAGAATTAAGGTATGTTCTCATATTCAATCCATAACTCATTATCATCATTATCTGCGGACAAAATAATTTTTTCAATCAGATTAGAGATCTTGTAAACCACAATTAGGAGACAAAAGTAGTTTCCAAACCAAAATAATTTTTTATCTCTTTCCAAAAAATTTAGGATGCCAATGTCCAGATCCATGTTTTGGAGAATATGTAGATACCATAGAATCTCTAGTTCAGGTCATGAACATTGATCCATGTTCAAAAAAATATTTACATACCTGCATAAGATTGATGTTATGATCCTAGTCATGAAGATAAAGATAACTCGGATTAAGAATTACTGGAACAAGGCCCAAAGATTGTATCTTTAGCTCACCAGAGGGGAAAATGATTTGGAATAATCCACATCCTAAACAGATGCAGTTCCAGTTTGAGAAACCCAAAGATCTTATAGTTGTGACACCAGATCACTAGTTCTCCAAGGTGAGGAACCTTTTTGAAGAATAATTTGACCCTCTATAAAAGCGCATAGGAGTTATATTTCACGTTGTAAACATTTCCCTTGTGCTGAATCCCTTCGACAGTAGAGTTCTTGAAGATAGAGACAAGATCCCAATCATGGAGGTGGTTCCCCATATCGCACAATATTACACTCCATGCATGCCATGGACTTGTGGCTATCAAAATTAAATTTACTAAGAATAATATCATCCATCTATTGCAAGAAATATGCATTCATCACAAGGAAACCCTGGTCTCTATTGGGCTCTTGAGAGAGAAACTCTCACTCGACTACCCGAAGCTTCACCATTCGTTAATAATTATTTATTCATTATATAATGAATAGTTAAACATTACATAATGCTTAATTAATTATTCCTTAATAATTAGTAATCATATGGTATTAATTAGTTAATTATTATTAGCTAATCATTATATGTAATCATTCTTTAATCCTAAGTTATTCATTAGCTAATCTATACATAATAATTTATAATAATAACTATTATTTACAAACTATATTTAACTAACTAAACTACTACCTAAATATTATATTTAGAAATAACTAAAATCAAATAAATCAAACAAACAAATATCTTTAAAATAAGTAAGCAAAAATAATTCTAAATGATGATTTGTAAACAAATCAGCACTTCTTTTAGGCCACCAGAACCACCACATGAAAAGGAAGATTATTTTAGAGAGAGAGAATGGGATTGGACTATATAGAGATAGAAGAATATTTAAGTTATGAGGAGGGTCCTTTTTATAGGAACTTAAGAAAATGGTGGCACCCCCTACTTTCTTTTTTTCTTTATGTTAGGTGAAAGGCAGCCACTCCCAAGACACCATACACTTTACTTCAGGAAAATGGTGGCCACCCACCACCCACCTTTTCTATTTCATCGATCCACATTGATGATAGGAATATGTGGAACACCCCTTCTTCCTTTTCAATAAATATGGTAGGTGGGAGGATCTATGCAGCCTTTCTGATATAGATTTCAAAAAACAATTTAACATAGTATAATTTTAAAAAATCAGAAAAATTTTGAGTTTTTTAGCAACTCCCAATACATGATAGTTAAAATATAAATATTTTTTTAAATATTTGTTTTTTTAAAAAGTATTTCTTTAAATGAGTCTAGGTTAGAAATATTTTGTAAAATGTTTCAGAAAGGAGGCTTCAGAAATACCGCCTTCAGCAAAAAAAGTATTTCAAAAATACATGTTTGTATATTTAAAATATACATGTTTGTATATTTAAAATATACATGTTTTTATATTTTCATATATATATATATATATTATTTTTTATTTTTTTAGAATTATGTCCACTAATATATTAAATATGAAATGTTATATTTGTAACAAATAAATTTTGTGACATATAAATTAGCTTTCACTTATTATATTTATTATTTTCTAAATTTTCAATTATGTTTTATATGTTGAGTCACTTTATAAAATATCATTTAGATTTTATTTATATTTTATAAGTTATATTCTTTCATAGTCTTCTATATGAAACATAATAATGTTTGAACTTGGTGGATTTGAAAGTCTAAAAATAATAAAGTATAAATATAATATAAATGTAATTTGTTTAATTTAAGGAATATATAAAAAATAATTCAAAATAAAAATCATTTTTCATCATACACCCTCTCATACAGTTAGAGTGATGGGTTGATGACCTTGTTTACTAGCAGAATTCATGGCAAGAACCACCACATTTTCATCATACACCCTCACATTGGGGATATCATACTCAACATTGAATATGGACCTGTCAGCAATTTATTTATTCAATGATTCCCCCCAACTTTGTTAGAGGGGTTAATAGGTGGGAGGTGTGAGGTTGGTGTCCATCTCTATCAAACACACCAGTGGAGGAAGAGAAGTAGAGGCTGTAAGAGGCCAGTAAAAGGAGGCTCTCCCCTCTCACAGATCATGTCATCCCAATCAGCTTCCTATCATTCCCTGTATGGTATTTTGTGAGATGATTTCTACATTATTCAAGAGATATATTATAAGGGTTTTCTCATTATAATAGTGAGGGAGTGTTTACCCACTTTTACCCATAGTGATCATTATATTTACCCATTGTTTTTACCCCTTTCATTTTGGGGGTTTTTCCATGTTACATATGATGTCCATTTATTTCCACATTTTTTCACTTTAATTTATCTCACTATTTTCACTACGACAGTGGTCCAATAATTTATGGTCCCCAAAAGTGTTATTATTGAATGGTTCTGGCCCACTACTATTCACTTTTTGGGATATTAATAATTCTCTTAAATTAGAGTATGCTCTGTGATTCTGACTTCAGTGGATCATTCACATCAGAAATTTTCTATTAAGACTACTAAATACACTATTTTGAAATATATGAGGCTTTGGAATGAAGGAGTTCCTAGATGGCGGCAAAATTCGAGATCGATAAATTCAACTAGAATAATTTTCCATTGTTAAAAATGAAGATGCAATAATTACTACAGATGGGTAATTTTCTAGTAGAAATTGGTGAAAATATAAAAAGTGTGACATAGGATAAATGGAATGAAATAGACACGGATTACATTTCCAACATTCATTTGGATTTGGTAGATAGGTTCCTATCTAGTACTATAAATAAAAAGATAGAGAACAAAATATAAGATATTGTGATGATTCTATATGAGGCCAAGTCATTGTACAACAAAATTTTCAGGAAATGAAAATTGTACACTCTTTAAATGGAGAATTCATCATCCTTAATCAACCACATCAAAATCCTCAAGACCCTATTCACTCATATCACAACGTTGGGATTAAAAATTGTGGATACTAAACATGCGGAGATTTTAATCCAATATTTTCCTAATTCATATGAAAAACTCATCATCAGCCTCACTAATAATATACTGAATGATATGATGATCTTAAATGATGAATCGTCCATAGTTCATGAAGAAGAATGTTAGTACAAGAACAAGGAGGAAAAATAAGAAACATTTCACGAAGAAGAGGCTCTGTCATTAGAGAGAGGAAGGATGATGGTGCATGGTTCTAATGGGGGAAAAATAATGGCATGTCCAAATCATGGATTAAGAAGAAGAATGTCACATGCTACAATTGTGGAAAGAAGGGGAACATCAATAAGGATTGTTGGAATATGAAGAATAGTGAAAAGAGATTTCATGGTAATGTTGATATTACTTATGGTATACTAGTTAGTGAAGCTGTGATAATTGCTTGAAGAAGGAAACATCTCAATGATGATTAGAAAATCGACTCAAGAGAAACATAACACATGACATATCGATATGAATGATTTGACCAGTATGAAACCATCCCAGAATGACTTGTGTACACGAGGCATGATCACACTTTGAAGATCATTGGAGTATGTACCATAAAATTGAAGATACAGGATGGTATTGTTTGAACTATCCTTGTAGTATGCCATGTAAAGGGTTTGAAGAAGAACATATTGTATTTGGGAATAAGTTATGACACTAGATGAATAACTCACACCAATAATGGAGTGATGAGAATTTTCAAGGGATAGCTTGTGGTAATGAAGGCAGATAAGATCTCGATGAACCTATATGTGCTTATGGTTGAAACATATAATGAGGTAGATATAGTTATTGTATCAACTAACTCAATAGAAGCCTTGGTGGTGTTATGGAATCAGAAGATTATCCTTATTTCAAAACGAGGACTGAAGATTCTTGCGGATCATAAGTTTCTTCCTGATCTTACAAATGAATCCCTATCATTTTTTGAGCAATGGGTTTTGAGAGAGGAACATAGGTTAATTTTCAGGACCTCAACAAAAAGAAGTCAGTAGATCATAAAGTTAATCTATTTTGATGTTTGAAAAGAAATAGTAATATCCTTGGGAGGAGAAAGTTTTTTTATCATTCATTGATGATTATTCCTAGAGATGTTGGGCATACCCAAGCAATAGGAAGTCATATTTTTTTGAAGTCTTCAAATATTTCAAAAAACTGATGAAAATTGATTCAGGAAACAATATCATGTATTTGAGTACTCAAAATGGTGGAGAATATACAGGCGAGGTGTTTGATACTTTTTTCAATGATAAGGAATCAAGAGATAGCTCATGGTGGTGTACACTCCTCGAAATAATGGAGTGGCAGAGTAGATGAATAGAACCCTATTGGATAGAATAAGGGAAATGTTGAAGATTGTTGGAATTGGAAAAAAAATTGGCTAAAAGCATTGAATACTACTAGTTATGTGATCAATTGATCTCCTTTAATGACAATTGATCTTGAAGACACAAATGGATATGTGGAAAAGTAAACCCACTAAAAATTCGTAGTTATATAATTTTTGAAGTACTTTATATAAAATGTTTAATGGCCAGAAAACATAGAAGTTGGATTTTAGATCCAAGATATATATCCTCTTGGGGTGTGTTTATGGTGTGAAGGGGTATCATTTGTGGGACCCCACTGCCTGTAAAATTATCATCAGCATCCTTGTCATTTTTTCATAAGACATGGTGTAAATGAAAATTGATAGATACATGGAAAATATAATAAATAAACTACAACAGTATAAGTAAATGAAAAAATCCAAGGAAGAATCGATTTCCTGTGAGGCATTAATAGATCATGATGACCAAGTACCGGTTGAGTCTGCATCATGAAAATCAACTCGGGAGAAAAGGGAACTAGTATGACACTAAGACAATGTGACTGAGAGCAATATTACGCACTTCTTATTGATCAAGGATAGAGATCCATATTCTTTTATGGAGGTAACCCAGATTCCAGATATATCCTCATGGATAGTGGCGATGCAGTAGGAACTTAAAACCCTACTCAGGAATATGACTTGGGATATTGTTCCATTACCTCATCGAAAGAAATCCATTGACAACAAATGGTTCTTTAACATCAAAAATTATGGAAAGGACTAGGTATAAAGATATTGTTCAAGGATGGTGGTAAAAGTATATACTCAGAAGGAAGGTATTGATTTGAATGAAATATTTTACTCTATTTTTAGATTAATGACTATTTGAATAGTGGTAGTGTTGTGTGCTACATATAGTTTACATATATAGAAACTGCATGTGAAGACTACTTCTATCCATGGTGATCTTGATTAATAGATCTATATGCTACAACTGAATGTATTTACAGAAGAAGGAAAAGAGAACTTGGATTATAGGTTGAACAAATATTTGTACGGTCCAAAGCTAGTGTTGAGGTGTTGGTATAAGATATTTGATTCCTATATCATGATCCTTGGATACAAAAGACTTCATTCACATCCTTGTACATATTTCAGGGGTTCATATGATAATGATTTCATCATTATTATGTAATATGTGGATGACATGTTGGTTCTAGGCCCCAAAAATGATCAAATCCAAGATACAAAGGCACATTTGGCGAGGAAGATTGATATGATGGACTAGAGACTAGAAAATAAGATTTTGGGGATATAGAATCACCGAGATAGAAATAATGATAATTTTTAGCTATCATAGAAGAATGACTTATGGAAAGTCTTGAATTGATTCAACATGTAAGACTGTAATCCAATATCTACCCCACTTCCTATTAATTTTATTTTATCCTATACAATGAGTCATAAAAATTAATCAGATAGGATTGAGATATCTTGAGGATCATATGCATGAAAATTATGAAATCCATTATTCTCTATGGGTTGTACTAGTACAGACATTGATCATGTAATGGGAGAAGTTAGTTGGTACACAGAAAATCCTGGAAAGGAGCATTGGAACATAGTGAAGAGAATCCTAAGACACATCAAAAAGATATTAGATGCTGCATTATGTTATGGAGGATCATATTTTAATATTAGAGGCCATGTTTATTCAGAGTTTACATGTGATTTTGATCGAATTAAATCCACTACTAGTTATGTTTTTATTATTGTAGGAGGGTTTGGGAGCTGGTTTTAGAAGATATGGTTAGTTTTGGCTTTATCCATGATGAAGGTAGAGAACATGGAAGCTACATAGGCCTATAAAGAGGTGATTTTGATGAAAACATTGATGGAGGATCTCAGGAAGAGACGGGAGCCTCTTCTATTGTTTTGTGGCAGTCAAAGTGACTTACACAATACAATGAATCCATAATTTCATTCCAAGACAAATAAAATTAGGGTAAAGTATCAATTTGTAAGAGATTTAATGGAGGAAGTAATTATAGATATGTAGAAAATTAATACTAAATAGAATCTGGAATATTTAGTGATGAAGTTAGTTGACTCTAATAAGTTCAGATGGTGCAGATCCTTAAGTATCCACGTCGAGACATGAGCAGCATGATTGGAAGATAGAAAATATGTGTGGATATGTGATGTGTTATCAATATAATATCCAAGTGGGAGATGTGTTGGTAGTTTATTCATTCAAATATGGTGTCTCCCCCCACTTTTTCAAAGGGGGAGGTGGTGGAAGGTGTGAGGTTTGTGGCTAGCTCCATCAAACCCACCAGCGGATGAAGAGAAGCAGAGGATGGAAGAGGCCTATAAACGAAGGATCTCTACTCTAGTAGATCATATAATCCCAATCAGTTTCCTATCATCCCTTCTGTGGTATTTTGTGAGGTTATTTCTCCATTATTCCATAGATATAGTATGAGGGGTTTCTCTTTGTAATAGTGAGGGAGTGTGAACCACCTTATAACAATAATGAGCCTTCTATTTTTCCATGGTTTTTTACCCCTCTCATTTTTGGATTTTTCCACATTACATCTAGTGTCCATTTATTTATTCATTTTTTCACTTTATTTTTACTCATGATTATCATTTCACCATTTTCGAAATAATTTATGGACCGAAAAACTCTTTTTCACAATGATCACTTCCATTACAAGTCATGCCTCCTTGGTAACAGGGGGCACAATTGTGTTGAGGCAACTCATATTTCCTTTGGTCCTGAGGATCTTACTAAAGTTGTAGTTGACCAAATTGAGAAGGATTATTGTTTTTATATCAAAAAAAAGGTTGAAATATAGTGTACCTGTTGCTGTTGTTGACATCATTAGAATCACCCCAGATCTAATTGGGGTGGTGCCTCTAGAATCTATCTGTCGAGATGAACATGATTGAGATGTTTCCATCATCTAATGTGAAAGTCTCATTTTTCCCCATTGATTCATCAATTTCATCCTTTTCAAACTAAAGGTATGGCTATCCTAAGATCCAAGGAAGACACATCTATCTATCATTTCCCCCTCTGAATGCCAAAAACCTAGGAGGGATGATCAATGAATCCTCTAACAAGAAAGTGAAAATGTCGAGTTTTTTATATGTGTTTTCTAAAATTAAAATTATTTAAATAAGTCTATGTATAAAATATTCTGAAAAATAATGCAGAAAGGCGGTATCAGCAATTTCTCTTTTTAGTAAAAAAAATATTTTAAATATACATGTTTTTATATTTAAAAATATATTTATTTTTATATTAAAAATCATATATGTTTGTACATTTTAAAATATATATTATGTTTATTTTTTTTATTTTAGAATTATGTCCATTAATATTTGAAACTGAAAATGGTATGTTTTTATGAAATAAATTATGTGACATGTAAATTATATTTTATTTTTTATATTTATTATTTTGTTTATTTTCAATAAAGTTCTATATCTTGATTCACTTTTGAAATATCATTTAGATTGTATTTATATTTTATACGTTACATGTTCTAAAAGTCTCCTACATGAAACATACCAATGTTTGAACTTATTGGATTTGAATGTCTATAAACAATAAAGTAGAAATACAATCTAAATTAAATTCGACACACTTACTGAACTTATAAAAAATAATTCAAAATAAGAAAAATTTCATAAATACAATTAATGAAAGGTAATTTTAATTGAAAAATATATTATTTTTATAAACCATTAAATATTTATTTATAATATTTTTTACATTCCTTTATTTTTAAATTATTTATTATATTTATGAAATTTTATTTAATTTCAACAAATTTTTTGATTTTTAGGCTATGTTTTTAGTTTTATTTAGATTGTTTTTATAGTTTATATTTTGTAAGCTTTTAAATATACCTACATGATTTTTAATAAGTTTTCGAATGTTTCAAGTAGTCAAATTTTAAAGCTTATAAAATATAAACTGTAACTAAAATATAAATTAAAATTAAAACAATTAAAAAAACTTAAAGATGTTTTATAATAAAAATAATTTCATCATTTTAATAGACAAATAATCATACAGAGAATAGAATACATTTTTATTTCTAATCCTTTTTGTCAATAACACACATAAATAAATGAGTACAATCACTATCTATGAAGAGGTCCCATCACACATGATAGTGTGAGAATGGTATTCTCATATTGAGATTATCGACTTTTGTGCTACGGTGGAGTATGATGACATGGATAGGGCTCTTCCTCAAGCATTGGAACCTCAACTGTCAGATTCTATGGATCTAACTCGTCATGAGGAGGTGTCAACTGGATGTCATCATGTGCACTTGATCCTTCTCCCACTACGTTAGTAGAATGACCTACAATCATCGCATGGGGAAACCAAAAAATCTATGAAGCCACAGATACGAATGGTGGAGGCATGGGAAATAACCCTAGATATAATCTTGTATAAGTTGTACACATTGAAAACTATGGATTTCCCAAAAACACGAATAGATCCCATACCTCCTGATGTGCTTCCCTAATCGGATGAGTCTGGACTGCTAGAGTGTCGACCTCTACCCGTGGAACTTGTTAGGTTTCATGTGAAGCATGACATGGTTAACACAATCATTTTCATCGATCCTCAACATCAACAGATGCTGGATGACGTTCTTATGTAGGAACCTCCACCCCATATGCCTGAACGTTATCTCCCTGGGATGGAAGATCAAAGATTCTAACATGAACCACATGGTAAGCTGGAATCATCCCCTACACTATAACATGGATCACTAGAAAGCTAGAAACTTCCTCCTCTTATGGATCAGATATGTGGATAATATATCATAGTCGAGTATGCTGTAAAGAAATTTAAAGTGATTTATAAAATTGTACAATAAAAAAACTAATGGAAATTTATTGAATACCATATCCCTAATCCCTCTTCTGTGCAGAGTAAGGTATAGTATAGACTTTAGTCCATACCATAGAACATAATATATCTACTCTAATAAAGGGAATCACAGTGTCCACATAACCTCGATATGAAATGATTCTCATCTTTCCTTGAGGTCAAGATACTTTTCATGTTTTCAGTGCCATTCGACATCCTGACTCACTGTCATCTTCATGGAATGAAGTTCTGGTAACTGTCTCATTGGAAATGTAATATTATAAACACATTCAAAATGATGCATGAATCTATCAGGCTGGTTCTACTAAATAATATGAAATGAATGAGAGACACAACAGTCATTGCCTCATGAATTCAAGTAGTGTAGTATATGGGAGCTGGTATAATAAATCCTAGTATGGCATCCATGTAATCTTAAATGACTTCCGATATTTTTCAAAAAAAAATTATTACTAAAAACAAAAAATAATGATATTAAAAAATTGGTAAGTCAATGAAATATTGTATATACTTACATCAGTGGGTAGTAGACTGTCTATTATGAGACGATATGCACCCAAACTGTGTCTCAAAGCCCTAATTAAGTGGTGTGTCTAACTCCACCATTAAAATAAAATGTTTAAAGTGATAAACAATTAGATATTAAATTCCAAAACTCCTAGTATCATCAGAAACCAATAGAGATGAGTGATCATACTATAAACCATGTGTATTATCACACAACACATCTATATGAATCTCCATACCAATAATAATAGGGGGAGGGGAGGGATGAACTCCCATTCCCACATCTAAATAAAGATGAAACATCCCCTAATATCAATGTAATATAAGTGGAATATCGCACAAAAGGCTTTGTATATGTATTCCAAGCATGAATATCCCCATATGTATCTCCTAGCCTGATAAAAATTCTTTAGTAGGCCTGGATACATCATGTGTACTTTCACACTAGAGTGATTAGTACACAATGTCCCTCAAATGATCCATAAGATATATATATGTATATATATATATGAGCATGATGCCTGACAGTCTCATCATCAGTGTCAGTGGGTAATTGTGAAAAATGCATCTTCATTCATCTCATGGATATGGTCCCTCCATCTATAGAATCCTCATCACCCAAAATTTTGAGGCCTATAAATCATTGTACAATATTAGACTAGTCTCAACGAGTGGGTCATATAACTACATCCCCATGGATAGGAAGACTAAGAAGGACTTACACATCCTTATGGGTTATGGTCAAGGTATTTATTGTATATTTTAAAGCATTCATGTGTTATTTAGTAGGGTTTATCTTGTCCATTTCAGTTTATATGATCATAATTATAATTTTATCATGGATAAATAAATTTATTTGATCTTGTATATTCATTTTACCTCACTTTACAAAACATTTTGTGACTTATTTTATAATAAACATTTATATAAGGAATGGAATATGTTTTTAATAACACAACACAACCTTAGTTTGACAATAAATAATACGTTAGATCTAAAATCACGATCTTTTTAATTTATGTATGATTTCTCACATGATGGTATCTTTCGTGATTTTTTTGTCACATGCTTGCTTTATGGTTTAGTCATGGATAGTTTGAATATGCTTTCATGTCACCTCACATGTACTTGTCATGTTCTTTATAAATTGAATATGAAAGGATTATTTTTTTAATAGTAAAAGTATTCATAAATGTCATAAAAGTATACAAAATGAAGGATATTATATTAAAACAATGTAATTAATAATTTAAAAATATCACATTTGAGATAATACATTACTATGGATGAGTGTGTAAACTAGATCCAATAATTTTAGGGAATCATTTCCTATTATGACCTTCTTGATGATATATGATTCATCTCAAAAATTTCCCTTTTCCTTGAGGCTAGTCCATATAATTCTTTATCTTGTTTGACTTTGGTCTCCCTTATTGATATAACCTATTGATTTAATGTATCAATATCATTTAGTCTTTAGGAATTGGGAAATATCAAAACTCTCCAATAGGTGTCTATAGTGGAAAATATGAGTCAACAATGGTTTCCAGCTGGTACACTGAATTAACATATTCTTCACATGATATTTTTAAAAAGTCACATTTTGTGATGGCGTGTGCGCATGGAAATCGTAATTCCTAGACGTTTCCACAATGAAATTTCCTTCCTTCTAGAAATACCACCATGACTCAATTGATATTATTTTTGACGGGGTTTCAACACTCTTGAACTTGAAATAGAGAGTCTTCTTTATTGAAAAGGTGCAATCGATAAATAGAATATTATTAAATGTTCTTTTCATTCTCTTATTGAAAGTGTCCTCTATACCTTATCCTCTACTGAATCCTATATAAGGCTTGTTTTTTCTATAAATGAAGTACTTCACACAATGATAAAATGTCTCATGAACTAGTCCAGTTAGAGGTAACATTTGATGCCCCTTGAAGACACCATTGATGCAATCTACAATGTTTGTGGTCATGGGTCCATTTTTATTACCCCATTCATATGATAATGACCATTTTCTATTAGAATCTGTATCATATAATCATAAACTCCTTGATTAAACTTGTAGATTTCATCAAAATGTTATTCAAAACACTATTGATCCTGTTAATATACTATATAGAAGTGATCATATTTAACAGAAATTAATTTATCATTATATTGATATAGTGAAAAATAATAAATACATTACATAAAAAGCCTCATAATTTTCTTCTTTATAGGTTCATTATGCAATGTTTTTCGCACGTTTTTAGCAATGTGTCTAATAAAGTACTCATGATGTGAATTTTTGGGTCTCCATGTATTATGATCAACATTTATTACCTTATTTATTTCCTAATGAAAATCATATATCAAACATAAACCCTGAATGTGGTTGAAATGGTGGTTGATACATGCCAAAAACAAACTCCATGATTCATAGTTTTCCTTATGAATAATAGAAAATGAATGTAGAATTGGTGAATGGTTTCTATCTTGGGTTGAAAAAATATAAAATAAACCATTTTATATTCTTTATAATAACATTCCATCAATCATTATGAACTATTTGTAGAAACAAAATGTGGAAATATAGGGGATTAATTCATAGAAAAACCAATGAAATTGAACATGAGATGGATCAAGTTAGTTATCTTGAGACATATGTTCGTTCACATCATGATGGAAGAAAACTTAGTCATTTTGTCTCAATATAGATAGATTTTATGGAAACACCTAATAAAAGTCATACCAATTGCTATAGACCTTCTTAATTTCCTTTTGTTTCGCCATCCATGCCTTATTATAGAAAATATTATTACCAAATGTTTGTTGTATCCTCTCTTTAATAATGGTTGTATGAAAATCTTGGTAGGTACTAATCATCTCGATGGTAAAAGAGGACACAATTTCATCATCTAATGATGTATGATCTTACTTGAGATGTGGATGAACGTAAGTGTGAGATGTCTCAATCTTCCAAATTCTACAACACACAAATGAAATGTCAAGAATCTCACTCAAGAGGAATCTAAAATCATCCTTATACTTATCACAATATATGATGTATTTTTTATGCCTTGATTCCTAAACTAAATATCTATAGTGCATCTCAATATGAAATATTTTTAATATGTTTTTGAATGCATCTTTACTTGTAAAATTTCTTCCAACATATAATTTTTTGTCCATCCCATTAAACATATCCTCTAATAATCCCATAAACTCAATTTTAGATGTGATAAAATTATAGTCAAATTTATGAAAACATGTCATTACATATGACCAAGATACAAAGAGTGGTGGATGATTTATTGTGGTTCAAGGTGACTGTTCAACTACTGCACTTCTAGAAACTCCCTACCTATATTTTGTAGCTTCCTCCTCACCAGCATTGTTGTCCCCATCTATTCCATCATTAGAAAATTCCTTATTAGAAGTTATATTTATATGTATATCTAGGAGATCAACAAGGTTGTACTCTTCCACAAAATTGGGACCAACCTTAATTTCTTAGGATATAAATTCTTCAACCACTCTTGTAAGTCCAAATCTTCATACAATTGTAAATTATTTTTATATAGTATAAACTTCGTCATATAAATCCATTAAGGAACTATCTGGACACTGGGAAAATAAATTTACCATTTGGACCCAGTGATCATCCACAACCAATGGACAAACTAAATTCCATAATGTGGTCGTTAATTTCAAATTTCTATAGCTAATAGACTTGATCTCATGACCATGTCCTAGATTTAAGAAATCATGAATTCTTTCTTGAAGTTCACTTAGGGTTAAAAAATCAGATTTCCTAACCATTGTTATTGGTTATGTACTATAATAATATCCTTGCTTGTTTTGAATAACCTCCTCGTTGTAGTGGAACCAAAAAACATTACTCTCTAAATAAAATTTTTTGTTGATCAAGATTCTGATAGTGTAAATACTATTGTCAATGACGGTTGACCATATAATCATTATGATTCTGAAATTTTAGAATGTCTTATTATATCCTAAAATATGACACTAATGCTTCATGGTAAAATTTTTAATCTACATAAAGGTAGTTTAGTAGTTTATAAAGAAAATATAAATCAACTAAAGCGTATCCCCCAAGAGGGTCAAGCCAGGTGTGAAATAAGACATGTTGTCATTCACTATTTCATAATCAAGTCTAACTCAATGCAGTGATTTTGGGTTTTATCTCTGGGTAAATCCATGCTAGTGCCACATCCAATTATAGTATCCAGACATGGATTTGATTTATTAGATAACAACAAAATCTTTATGATACCAAAATTTTAGAACTGGTACTTATATTCTATAATATGACACTAATAGTTTATAGTACAATTTTTAATTTTCCAAAAGGTTTGTTCAGTGGTTCATAAAGAGAATGTGACTCATCTAAAACATATCCACCGAGAGTTACAATCGAGACATGCAATAAGGTATGAATCATCTAAATCGCAAGAGTAAAAATCATGTATGTAGTTAAGCATCATTGTCATCCAGTTATCCATATGTCATACTATTCTAATTCTACATTAATATAAAATTAATTAATAGATGATCATTAATTAATTATTAGTCAATCATTATTTAATAATAAATTAATTATAATTTAATTATGTCATAATCATTATTTAATCATTACTTACTCAATAGTTAATCATTATTAAATAATTATTTACTCATTAGTTGAGAATTATTTAATCATTAGTTAATCATTAGTTAATCATAAGTTAATCATTAGTTAATCATTATTCACTCATTATTTTGTCATTAGTTTAGCATTAGTTAATTATTCTTAAATTATTATTTAATCATTCCTTATTCATTAGTTAATTATTCTATAATCATCAGTTAATCATTCTATAATCATTACTTAATCATTACTTAATCATTACTTAATCATTAGTAAATCAGTATTTCATGATTAGTTAATCTTTTGTTAATCATTAATTAATTATTAGTTAATTATTAGTTAAAATTAATTAATCATTGGTTAATAATTAGTTAATCATTAGTTAATATTTAGTTAATATTTAGTTAATCATTAGTTAATCATATATTAATATTTTTTAATCTTTTGTTAATAATTAGTTATTCTTTAGTTAATAATTCTATAATAATTTGTTAATCATTACCAAGTCATTAGTTAATCAATGTTTAATCATTATTTAATAAATCTTTAATCATTAGTCAATCATAATTTAATCATTCTTTAATCAATCCTTAATCATTAGTTAATCATTCTTTAGTCATTAGTTAATCAATTTTTCATAATTAGTTAATCATTCATTAATCAATAGTTGATCATTTCTTATTCATTATTTAATAATTCTTTAATCATTAATTATTCATTAGTTAATCTTTAGTTAATTTTTCTTTAATCATTAATTAATCTTTACTAAATCATTAATTAATCATTAGTTAATCATTCTTTAATCATTGGTTAATTATTACTTAATCACTAGTTAATCTTTAGTTATTCTTTAGTTAATACATATTTAATCATTAGATAATAAATATTTAATCATTATTTAATCATTATTTAATTATTCTTTAATAATTAGTTAATCATTCTTTAATCATTAGTTAATCATTAATTAATAAATCGTTAATATTTAGTTAATAATTATTTAATCATTAGTTCATCATTAGTTAATCAATAATTAATCATTAGTTAATGAATATTTAATCATTAGATAATCATTGGATAATCATTATTTAATTTATCATTAATCAATTATTAATCATTCATTAATCATTAGTTAATCAATCATTAATCCTTAGTTAATCATTCCTTAATCATTAGTTAATCAGTCTTTAATCATTAGTTAATCATTCATTCATCAATAGTTGATCATTTGTTAATCAATAGTTAATCATTCATTAATTATTATTTAATAATTATTTAATCATTAGTTAATCATTATTTATTCATTAAATAATCGTTAGTTAATCTTTATTTAATCATTATTTAATCATTAATTAATTATTATATAATCATTACTTAATCTTTCGTTAATCATTAGTTAATCATTATTTAATCATTAGTTAATCATTACTTAATCACTATTTAATATTTAGTAAATCTTTAGTTAATCAGTCCTTTATCATTAGATAATCAATCATTAATCATTAGTTAATCATTATTTAATCATTTGGTAATCATTCTTCAATCATTAGTTAATCATTACATAATGAATCGTTAATCTTTAGTTAGTCATTCTTTAATCATTAGTTAATCAATCCTTAATCATTAGTTAATCAATATTTAGACATTAATTAATCATTAGTTAATCAATCATTTACCATTAGTTAGTAATTTTTTAATCATTAGTTAATATATCATTAATCATTAGTTAATCATTGTTCAATCAGTTGTTAATAAATCTTTAATCATTAGTTTATTTTACTTTACTCATTAGTTAATTATTAAATAATCATTCATTAATCATTATTTATTAACTCTTTTACATTTATATAATCATTATTTAGTCATTACATAATCATTATTTATTCAATCATTAATAATTATTTAATCAATTTTTAATCATTCATTAATCAATCATTAATCATTATTTAATCATTAGTTAATTATTAGTTAATAAATCTTTGTTCATTAGTCAAAAAATCTTTAATCAATAGTTAATCAATCTGTAATCATTAGTTAATCAGTCTTTAATCATTAGTTAATTAGTCTTTAATCATTAGTTAATCATTCTTTAATCATTCTTTAATCCTTAGTTAATCATTATTTATTAATTAACTAATCATTAGTTATAAATTACTTGATACTTAATTAATTATAGCTTACTCATTAGTTAATCATTTGGTATTCATTGTTCAATCATATGGTATTCATTAGTTAATTATTATTATCTAATAATTATGTAATCATTATTTAATCCTAATTTATTTATTTTTTAATCTATACGTATCCATTGATATTGATAACTATTATTTCTAATTTATATCTAACTAACTGAACTACAAAATAAATTAATTATTTAGAACAAAATAAAAAACAATTAAATAACTAAATAACTTTAAAATAAATAATAAAAACACCTCTATGTGATGCTTCACAAAATTCATCACTCCTTTTAGGAAAACGAAACAACCACGTACATGGTAAGAACCACCAAGATTATTGTAAAGATAGATAGGGAGGGAAACTTAGAGGGAGTAGAGAAATTTGGAGTGAGGAGGGGGTGACCTTTTATTGGAACTTCAGTGGAAAGGCAGCATCACAAAAGTCATCATTCACTTTAAGTTAGGTGAAAGGCGCAATCTCCTAAGTTACCTTTTTCATGTCATTGATCCGTATCGTTGAGAGGAAAATTCAACATTGGATATGTAATATTTTAATTAATAGGAGGTGACAGAGCCTCTACCATATTTCTATTCGTAAAGACGGTAAAGAGAAGAATGCACAAACAACTGAAAAGTGAAGACACTTTATAAATGACATCTTTCCATCCAAATAAAAGTGGATGAGAAACGATCCAAAAGTAAATGTGAAGAATGTAAAAGTTAACACCAGAAATTTTAATGTGGAAATCCCAAAAAAAAATTCAAAACCATGTTACCTAATCCAGAAAGATAAATCCACTAAAATAAATAAGTACACAGTAGATACTAACCCAAAAAACTAGAAGGGTTCTCAAAAGTAATACTCTAAAATGAAAAGAAAAAATTATTGTCAATGAAAGATGATCAAAAAATTAGTGATACTCTTCATATTGGGGATGTCCTATAATATTCTTCTCATTTCATCCTTTTACAAAAAAATAATCTGCATGAAGATGTGTCTCCATGTAAAAGATACATCACTGTGTGAATTAATTCACATGGTCTTAACCCACATTAAGAAAACCACATTAATAGAGAAACAGTGTGGGAACCATTTTAAGAGGCACCAAACAAACTCCCCCTCCAACTCAAGTGGGGATCATTTCCAACCCTTTTGTACTTCTAAAAAAATAAGCTTCCTATACCAAAAAGAAATACAAAACCGAACTCAGACTGTCATCAACATTAGATCATGCCTCATGACTCATGCTTGTCAATCAGACTTTCGATACCCCAGAAACACTTATGGTACTGTCATTGTTATAAAAACCCCTATCTTTATTACACACATAAACATGATTTATTACATAAAAAACTTCACTTGATACAACATATAAGTTTGATAGGTCTAGTTTTTTTGGGTCTTAGGAACATTACATAACAACTAAGACATAAAACACAACATCTTTATTGAAAACTTCCTTTACATGACCACTACATTCCCTCATACATAGCATTGTATAGGACAACCAGGGGACATGTATAAGAAAAGGGTTAGATGAAAATTCTAGTAAGAGAGTAAACAAAGTATAACATGACAATTACATTACATGTTTTTCAATAGGCATATCAATGGAGGGTAATAGAAACGTAAACATAAAGGCATGATATAGCATGATTATCATAACATGAAAATGTGGCAATAACACTTAACATGATAGCATGAGCCTAGGACCATTGAACATGGATCATGAGTGAACCCCAATTACACTTTAATTAACATGTCTAAACCCTCAATACACTTTATGTATCAGGATACTAATCTTTACCCAATGCATTAGAGAGCTATCACGGAGCACCCTTCTTAAACATTTCATTTCATGCATAAATGTGCCATGTGGATCATATAACATGGAATCAATCAACATCAAAAGTAATTACATGATTAAGTAATGTGTAATAAATACATTAATGTACCATTCAATTTTTATATGATCATAAAGGTGAATACCCTTGATAGATACATGGGTATGGTATTCACTACACAATGATCTTGGCTTGGAAAAACACGGTGCAATTTCAGTAGCATAACAGCGTGACATAAGAATTCATAAAAATGGTTGATGAGAGAGAAATGTTTGTCTCATAATATGTACATGAAATCGATAGTAATTAGGTCATATAGATACATTTCCCAACAAATTTAATGGAATTTAGATACATAATACAAAAGAATTTCTTGGATGTAAATGAGGAGAGAGAAATCCCCAATGGAATTTTGGCATGGTAACAGGTGTATATGGAAGGCATTAATGAGGGGAAAAATGTCTACCATTAAAACAAAATAAATATGTCAGCATGGGGGAGGTGATAAATTATAACCCCACATTTTTAATTGAAAATAAAAGTCATAACAACTTAAATAAAATAGGAAAAAAATGAGAATGGAAGAAATCCCTTACTTGGAAGTGTGATCCTAAAGGCTTGGGAGAGGCTTCAGTGTGGATTCGTGGGAGCTTGTGGCACATTGGGAGGATTATGTAGAGAGTATGGAAGGGTTTGGAAGAACTCTGAAGGCTTTTAGTGAACAGGAAGTGGGATATTGGGTTTTTTTATATAGGAAAGGATAGGGAATTCTTTTTTATTTGGGATTTGGACCCTACATCTTAAACTAAACAAAAACACAATCCAGACCATGGTTTTGCCCATGGTTTTTTCCAAAGGGGAGTGGAAAACAATATTTTATAAGGCTAATGGACAAAATTCTTAAAATATTAGGCTTTCTTATGTAGAGGTGAGCCACTCTCTTAAGGAAATCAATTTAAAAAGCCAAAATGTTTTATAAGTCATGGAGGGTCCACTAAGGCATCATAAAATTAATCCAAAAAATATAAAATCACATTATTTTAAGGATAAAACATATATTGGCGGAACATATTACTTATAGTATTTTATTACACCACAATTACATCATTATGATGTCAAAAAACACATTATATATTTAAACGGTATTTAATGTTTTCACAAAAATTTGAATGTCTCAGAAAATTATGAAAAATTCATCATTAGATAATTTCAACATCATGATTCCAAAAATAATATTCATTTTACTAAAATAATTTTCTAAATTTTTGAATTTTTACTTTTAAAATAAAAATCAACATTTATAAAAAATTCCTGGGTTTTGACAAAAACTGCCTTCAACCCTTAATAAAAATTACAATTACATTCAAAAAATTATATGATAATTTATATTTAATAAAATTAATTCAATAATAATAATATTTTATTAAAATAATATTTAATTAAAAAATCCATTAATTCATCAAAATAGATTTCTTAGTTGAATACTAACTAAAAATTCCATTTGTCTTTAAAAACTATTCACAAAGTAACAATAAAAAAAATGAATAGTATAATCTTTATACAAAAATAATGTACATAATCATATTGTTAGGGTCTTATTACATAACCCCTTAAAACAACATCATAAGACCAAAGGGTAAGGTGTGTGATGGTTACAGACTCTTGGGGTGTCTTGGATAACATTGCTCAGGTGGTAATCTCTATTAACTTCCACTTCTCCCATAAGCGGTTCCGCTAAAGCTTAACATATTCAAGCTTGGCTTGGGATTGGTCAAGAGAAAAGCCCAAAGATGCCACCTCCTTTCCAAGCTTCAACAAATGGGCTTCATATGGGGAAAGTATACTGGATGTGTCCATCAATTCCTTTGTCTGAGTAAAATGGATTTGTTAAAGCCCTATATTTATACTAATCATGTGATCACTGTTCAACAGTGATATTAGCAACGGTCACAACTCTTAACGGTATTTTAAAATACAAAAACATAAAATCAAGTAAGTGCATATGTTTTACATAATCATTTTACATAATAATACATTTAAATACACATAGTGGAATTTTTATTAATGAATGTTTGGATCGTTACAATCTTCCCCCCTTAAGAAATTTCTCCCTCGAAATTTTCTTTTCCCACACAAAAACTGATGTGGGTAACTCCACTTTATCACTTCCTATGATTCCCATTCCGCTTCTTCAAACATGTGGTTTCTCCATAACACCTTGACGAGGGGAATTGTTTAATTTCATAGACCTTTTTCTCTGCGATCTAAGATATTCACTGGCTGCAACTTGTTAGAATGATCATCCTATAACTATAAAACCTCTGAAGAGAGTACATGTGAAGGGTCTGGTATATACTTCCTTAAGAGGGATACATGAAATACATCATCTACTTTGGCCATGGTAGGTGGAAGTTCTATTCGATAGGCCACAACCCTGACACGATCAAGAATCTCGAAGGGGCTGATGTAACTAGGACTTAACTTCCATTTCTTTATAAACCTCATGACCTTATTCCATGGAGATATGTGTATAAATACCATGTCTCCAATATTTAACCTAAGGTCTCATCGAAGGTTATCTTCATAACTCTTCTTTTGACTTTGGGTTCCCTTGATATGATGTTGAATAGTTTTCACCTTCTCCACCATTTCTTCGACCATTTCTAGTCCTAGCAGCTTATGCTTACCGACTTCATCCCAAAACGCCAGTTTTCTGAACCTTTTCCCATAAATGTCATCATATGGTTCCATACAGATGCTTGAGTGGAAACTGTTATTTTAGGAGAATTCAACTAGTCGATGATATTGGTCTCATACTCATTTGAAGTCCATAGCACATGATCTTAACATATACTATATTGTATGAAGAGTTTTCTCAGATTGATCATTAGTTTGAGGATGATTGGCCGTACTAAAGTTCAGTTCAGTGATTAGAGCATGTTGGTGACTTTTCCAAAACATCATGGTGAATCTCATATCATGGTAAGATACAATAGATAGTGGTACTCTATGCAGCCTTACCACTTCTGTGATGTAAATCTGTGCAAGTTGATCCAATGAGAATTTCTCTTGAATCATGATAAAGTGAGATGTCTTCATAAGACGATCCACAATGAACCATATAGTATTATTTCCTTTGCATGTCCTTTGAAGTCCAATGACAAAGTCTATGGTAATTTTTTCCCACTTCCAAGTTGCTATGGGTAGTGGTTTCATCATCCCCTAATACTTTTGCCCCTCAGCCTTCGCTTGCTAACATACCAGGCACATTGATGTATATTCAGCAATCTCCCTTTTCATATTGTCCCATAACAAGTTTTCTTGGAGATCCCGATACATCTTTATGCTCCCCGGGTGAATAAAGAAGGCTTAACTATGTGAGTCATTTAGAATGTCCTTCTATATCTCTGGATCGGATGGTACATATAATCATGACCCAAATCTCACAATTCCATCCATATCAACCATGAACTCTGAGGATTTCCCCTTTCTGATAGCTTCCACCCATTTCAAAATTTCCACATCATTTCTTTGAGCATCCTATATTTGTTCCTTGAGGGATGGTTGAGTAAAACATTGAGAAAGGATTGATTATGTTCCCTAATTTATGATTCCTATGTCCATCTTCATCAAATATAAGACTGTTGGATCCTTCTCAATTCTCATCAATTACAGAATCGTTGGATCCTTTCTACTTAGATCATATGCCACCTTGTTCGCTTTCCCAGGGTGGTAATGGATTGAGAAGTCATAATCCTTGATGTGTTCTATCTATATTCATTGGCACATATTAAGCTCTTTCTATGTGAATATATGCTTGAGGCTCTTGTGATCAGTATATATCTCACACTTCTCCCCATAGAGATAATGCTGACAGATTTTCAACTCAAAGATCACCGTAGCCAACTCTACATCATGTGCTGGATACTTTTTCTCATGAAATTTTAGTTGCCTTGAATCATAGGCAATGAATTTTTCATTTTGAATGAACACATAGCCCACACCCTTCTTTTAAGCATCGCTGAATACCACAAAAATTTCCCCACTTTTAGGTAAAGGGAGAACATGCGCAGTGATAAGACTCCTCTTCAACTCCTTGAAGCTTTCTTCTCATTCATAACTCCAAGAAAACTTTACTCCCTTCCAAGTTATCTTGGTAAGAGGGTTGGAAAATCATGATAAATATCTCAAAAATTGGTGATAATATCCAGCTAACCCCAACAAGCTACGGATATTTATTACCGATGTTGGCCTTGGACATCCCTCTATTGCAACTATCTTCGAGGGATCCACAGATATCCCATTGCTTGTGATGATATGCTCCAAGAATGAGACCTCCATCAACCAGGACTCACACATGCTATACTTTTCATAGATATTATCCTTTTTCAAGGTCTCTAGTACAATTCTTATATTCTTCTCATGATCCTCCTTGGTTTTGGAGTATATTAGAATATCATCTATAAAGACTTCCAAAAATTTGTCAATGTAATCTATAGAGATTCTATTCCTGAAGTTCATGAATATTGATGGAGTGTTAGTGAGTCTGAAAGGAATTACTATGAATTCATAGTACCCATAGCTTTTACAAAAGGTTGTCTTGGGGATATCCTCCTCTTTCACCCTTACTTGATAATATCCCGACCGAAAATTCACCTTCGAAAAGTATTGTTCTCCACGTAGCTGATCAAAAAATTCATCGATTCGGGGAAGGGGATACTTGTTATTTATCATGATTTTTTTGAGCTCACGATAATCAATGCAAAGGTGCGTTGACCCATCCTTCTTCTTGATGAAGAGTACTGGTGCACCCCATGGTGATGCACTTGGGCATATAAACCCTTTATCAAAATTCTCTTGTAGTTGTTTCTTCATCTCTTCAAGTTACACAACAACCATTATATATGGTGTCTTTGATATTTCCAATGCCACAGGTATAAGGTCAATTGATAATTCAACATCTCTTCTCAGAGGAAGACTAGGAAATTCCTCAAGAAACACTTCAGTGAATTCCCTCACAATATAAATGTCTTCAAGGATGGTTGCATCCTTAGACTCAAGCATCTAAGCTAGATACACATGCTCATAGGGTAGTAATATCCATGCTTGAGATGATGGATCTAAAGAAGATTCATCCTCTTCCCTTCACTTGTACAGAACCAGGGGTTGATTCTCCACATGGAGAGTGGTTTCCCTCTCATATAAATTTATGTTGGCTCTATATAAGGAATTCCAATCCATGCCGAGAATTGCATCAAATTCTACCATAGGGGGTATGAAGAGGTTTTTCGGGAAGTTCAATACAAAAATTATGATAAGGGAGGAGTTATATTCAGGGGATGTAATGATTGCCTCATTTTCTGTACTCACCAACGTCTTTACTTCCATGATTTGTGGTGGTGTTGGGATTGTTCTGCTAAATTTTTAGGATATAAAAGAATGTGTAGAACTATGTATGATAACCATACCTTTCACTTTTTGATTCTGGTTCTACTTTCTACAAAACAACTTAGGGAATAAAACTATTAAACAAAAAAGGGGAATCCAATGACAAAAAGGGATAACTTATAAATTACATTTATTCCTTAACTTATACATCTATAGGCTTCAATCTATGTTATCCATGATCTATTTTGTAACATATATTCTTAGGGTAATTTTTTTATTCCCTAAATAATGGTTCATACCAACATTATTAATTTACCAAAGCATATCCCCTGGGAGTGTTGTAACCAATAGTGCAGTAAGGCCCATTGTCGTGCACCAGGATACCTTGGGTCAAGTCCGAAACTCCTTGTTGGAGTCTTCACTCCTATGTACATCTGTGCGAGAGCCGCCTCTACATGATTTTATCCAGAGGTGTATATATTTTATTGATAAAACACTTACTAAATACTCACAAAAATTTAGGAATGTTTTTATTAAACTTAGTCTTATCACTAAGGCTTCACTAGGATTTTCTAATCCTAATTCCAAAAATAACTAAACCTATCATTTGATACCAACTATAAAAATCCTGATCTTTATTACACACATAAACATGATTTATTACATAAAAATATTCACCTAATACAACATAGAAGATTTATAGGTCTAGTTTCTTTGTGGCATAGGAAAATTACATAACAACTTAGACATAAAACACAACATCTTTATTGAAAATTTCCTTTACATGACCATTACATTCCCCTGTACTTAGCATTTCCTGGGATAACCTGAGGAAGTGCATAAGAAAAGGGTGAGATGAAAAGGACAAGAAGGGATTAGAAAAATAATAACATCAATATTACAATACATGTTTGTCAACGGGAATATTAATAGAGCACAAGAGTAACATAAACATAAAGGCATGATAAAGCATGATTATCATAACATGGAAATGTGGAAACAACACTTAAAATGATAGCATGAGCCATGGACCATTGCACATGGATCATGAATAAACCTTTATTGTAGTTGAATTAGCATGAGTAAACCCTCATTCCACTTGATTTATCATTATACTAATCTTTACCCAATGCATTAGAGTGCTATCAGGGCGCACCCTTCTTAAACATTACATTTCATGCATAAGTGTGCCACATGGATCATATAACATGGAATCAAGAAACATAATAATTTATTCCATGATTAAGGAATGTGGAATAAATACATTAATATACCATTAAATTTGTATATGTGAATCATGGTTAATACCCTTGATAGATACATGGGTATGGTATTCACTACACAATGATCTTGGCTTGAAAAAACATGGTGCAATTTTGGCAGCATAATAGGGTGACATAAGAATTCATAAAAATGGTTGATGAAAGAGAAATGGTGGTCTTATCATATGTACATGAAATGGAAAGTAAGGGGTCATATACATACATGTCCAAACAAATGTAATAGAATTTATATACATAATACAAACCAATTTCTTAGATGCAAATGAGGAGAGAGAAATCCCTCACTGAATTTTGGCATAGTAGCGGGTGTACATGGGAGGCATTAATGAGAGAGAAAAGGGTCTCCCATCATCCAAACAGAAATAGGGATGCAATGGGGAGGTGATAAATCATACCCAAACATTTTTAATTGAAAATGAAAGTCAAAATAACTTAAATAAAATATAAAAAAATGAGAAAGAAAGAAATCCCTTACTTGGAAGTGTGATCCTAATGGCTTGGGAGAGGCTTGAGAGTGGATTTGTGGGAGCTTGGGGAACCTTGGGAGGATTATATAAATAGTAGGGCAGAGGTTGGACTAACTCTAAAGGCTTCTAGTGAAGATGAAGTGGGATATTTGGTTGGTTTATATAGGAAAGGAGAGGTAATTCTTTTTTAATTGGGATTTGGACCCTACACCTTAAACTAAACAAAAACACAATCCAGACCATGGTTTTTTCCCATGTTTTTTTCTGAAGGGTAGTGGAAAACAATATTTTATATGTATAATGGCCTAAATTCTTAAAATATTAGGCTTTTTTATGTGGAGCAGAGCCACACTCTTAAGGAAATCAATTTAAAAATAAAAAATGTTTTATAAGTCATGGATGGTCCACTAAGGCATCATAAAATTAATCCAAAAAATATAAAATCA
Organism: Viscum album; assembly: GCA_963277665.1. Taxonomy (NCBI): domain Eukaryota; kingdom Viridiplantae; phylum Streptophyta; class Magnoliopsida; order Santalales; family Viscaceae; genus Viscum; species Viscum album. Next base: position 1,073,907,692 of record OY728145.1, on the reverse strand, counting down.
CATTATTTTAAGGATAAAACATATATTGTCCGAACATCTTACTTGTAGTATTTTATAACATCACTATTGGGTCTTTATGGTGTCATAAAGTAAATTATATATTTAAACGGTATTTAATTTTTACCCAAAAATTCGGCTCTCTCGGAAAATTATGAAAAATTCACCGTTGGATAATTTCAACATCCTGATTCCAAAAATAATATTAATTTTATCAAAAATAAATATCTATATATGATAATTTTTACTTTTAAAATACAAACTGACATTTATATGAAATTCATGTGTTTTGAAAAAAACAACTTTTAAACCTTAATAAAAATTACAATTGCATTCATAAAATTATACGATCATTTATATTTAATAAAAGTAATTTAATAATAATAATAATATTTTATTAAAATATTATTTAATTCAGAAATACATTAATTCATCAAACTATATTTCTTAGTTGAATACTAACTAAAAATGTCATTTGGCTTTAAAAACTATTAACAAAGTTACAATAATAAAATGAATCGTATAATATTTATACAAAAATAATGTACATAGTCATATTGTTAGGGTCCTGTTACATAACCCATTTAAACACCCACATAAGACCGAAGGGTAAGGTGTGAGATGGTGACAGACTCTTGTGGTGGCTCGGATAACATCGCTCATGTGGTAATCTCTATCAACTTCCACTTCTCCCGTAGGCAGTTCCACTCAAGCTTAACATATTCAAGATCAGCTTGGGCTTGGTCAAGATTGATGCCCAAAGACGCCACCTCCTTTATGAGCTCTGATAGATGGGCTTCATATGGGGTGAGTCTACGGGATGAGGCCATCACTTCCTTTGTTTGAGTAAATTGTATTTGTTAAAGCCCTATATTTATACTAATCATGCGATCAATGTTCAATGACTATATTAGCAACGGTCACAATTCTTAATGGTGTTTTAAAATCCAAAAACATAAAACCAAGGAAGTGCATATGTTTTAAATAACCATGTTACATAGTAAGACATTTAAAAAGACCAAGAATAATCTTCATTAATGAAAGTTTGGGTCATTACAGCTATCTTCCGATCACGTCCTTTGAGTCTCTAAAAAAACTACTCCCCCGGATGTCTGCCACATTGTTCTACAAATGAGGACATCAACTAATCCCTCTATTACCAGATGTTGGGAAGGATGTCAAAGCAACGAACATTCAAAAAAAAAGCGAATGCTCAACGAAAATAAAATCATTCCCTCCAAATAAATGATGATGCAAAGTGATCCAGAATTACATGGGAATAATGTAGAAGTTGACACCATATATTTTAACATGGAAACCAAAAAAAAGGAAAAAACAATGGGACCAACTCCAAAAAGAGGAATACACTAAAATTAATAAGTATACAGCAGATACTCCCCAAAAATGGAAGGGATCTCAAAAGTAATACTCTCCAATGAAAAGAAAAAATGATCATCGATGAAAGATGATCACCAAATTAGATCTGCTCTTGATATTATGGATGTCTAATAAAATCCTTGTAACTGCATCCTTTTATAGAAAAACAACTCGTATGATGATGTGTTGCCATGTCAAAAACGCATCTCTGTGTGAATTAATTCATGTGGTATTAAACCGTACTAAAAATACCTCATTAATAGAGAACCTGCGTGGGAACCATTTGAGGTGTAACACAACATGTTCTATATTATTTATCAAAATATTTCTAACCATGACTTATTTAAATATATTTTTTTTAAAAAATACTCATATAAAAAAATCTAAAATGTTACCGCCCTAGTGGTCATTAACATTGTAATTTTCCAGCACGGGTCGATTGAAAGGAGGATTATTCAGTCACCACAAGAATAATTAACAACACAATTATAGGTAGATGAACTAGACCATTTTTTCAGTAGCGTCGTCATGAGGGGCCTAAATAGCAAGCTTGAAACATTTTCTTGACGATTCTCAAACTTGGGGGTAGTTGTGGTGATCTAGTACCACTCCTTCATTCTTCTGGTGATGGAAAGATTGTTACTACGGATCTAGTATCTTTTGTTTGGATAACTCCTTATGTACACCATTCCATCTATGCCAGTTTTCTCCACATAGAAGTAAGATAATGGAATCATGGCCTGGGTTTGGGTGAATGTGAGGTACCCATTCTCCATCTGGATGGAGGCACCCTAGATGTATCCTATATAGTCTCCCTCTTTAGGGTACTTGAGTATGATGAACCTAGGAAATGTCATAGTGGGAATTCTCACCAACTTATGCATTCTCTTCAATATTGGTAACTGCCTACTAACTGTGAGTCTTAGTGATTACTAACAACCCGTCCACCAACAACAATTTATGGGCTTGATTTTTTATCATATTTGTGGTGACCTAAGGCACATTTGAAACTCATGTCATTATTTTATATTTTTTTATTGAGATGACTATTAGACCCATGGACAAACATATGATGCAATTATAGACTAATTTTCTCACTCTTCCAATTTGGGGTAAATGAATAAACAAAAAAAATTAGTTTTAAAAATATTAATTAATAATAATTAGACAATATAAAATGGTTTAAATAATTATTAGAATTTTAAAAATCGTTAGTAATTATAATTATATTGATTTATTTTAAAAATAAAAATTTTTTAAAAACCATTTCACTCTATCGTACCCACACTTGAAGTGTGTTTTTTATTAAAATGTAAATTTTAAATAAAAACACGCACTTTATATTATACCACCCACACCTTGTATCGGATTGATGTTTGGATGATTCCCATATGGCACAGAATATTTATGAAATTGTTCCCTGAAATATCAAGACAATCCAAGTGTGGTTTCTCTATTTTCAATAATTGACTCACGTTTTGAACTAAAATGTGATTTGTAAACTGAAAACTCCCACATTGAGTCATATCAAGAACAATTTGTGTTTGATGAATGATGAACTGATTGCCATGTGTCCCAAATTATTTATGGATAATTTCCCTAAAGTATTAAGATAATGCGAGTGTATTTTATTATTTTGGAGAATGTGACACATGTTTTGAAGTAAAATGTAAATTTTAAATCAAAACTCACACTTTCTATCATACTAGGAACAGTGTGTATTAGATTGAAATGTAATTTATTTTTACATATCAAAAATTACCTAAAGGTATTTTTACAAAATCATCAAGACATTCCATGTGTATTTTCTCAGTGTTTAGTGTATGACACACTTTTTGAACTAAAATATTACTTTTAATTTGAAATCATGCATGTTCAAACATACCAAACACTTAGTGTGTCAGGTTGATGTGAAGATAATTATTATACATCATAAAAGAATTATGGGTCATTTTCCTAAATTATCATGACAATACTGGTGAGTTTTCTTGGTTTTCAGTCAGTGACACACGTTTTGAACAAAAATGTGACTTTAAAAATAAAAATAAATACTTTAAGTAATACTAGACACATTGTGTGTTATATTAATGTGAGGTTGTTGAATAAATATCAAAAATGACTTATGGATCATTTTCTTATATTACCATGAAAATCCAAGTGTGTTTTTTTGGTTTTCAATGAGTGACACACATTTTGAACTACAATGTCACTTTTAAACTAAAAACTCGTACTTTGAGTCATACTGATCAAATCATGTGTTGGATTGACATTTGGTTAATTCTTACATGTCAAAAATGACATATGGATCATTTTCCTAAGCTATCAATACAAATTTATCACATTTCCTTGGTTTTGAGTATGTGATGTGTTTTTTGACCTAAAATGTCAATTTTCAATAAGAACATGCACTTTCAGTCATAATAATCACATTGTGTATCAAAATGAAGTGAGGTTAATTATTAAACATCCTAAAAGACTTATGAATCATTTTCCGAAAGTATCAAGACAATCTGAGCCTATTTTCTCTATTTCCAGTGAGTGATTTATGATTTTAAACTAAAATGACACTTTTAAACTGAAAAAATGAACTTTAAGTCATATCATTCACACCATATATCAAATTTATATGTGTTTAATTCTTACTCATCAAAAATGACTTAAGTGTCAAGAAATTATACTTTCATTTTTTTTGTTCTGAGTATATGATGTGTGTTTTGAACAAAAAATGCTGATTTTAAATAAAAACATGAACTTTGAGTCATACTAGGCACAAAATATATCAAATTGATGTGTCTACGATTCCTACACATCAGAAATGGCATGTAATTTTTTTAGAAACAATCATGATAACCCGAGTGGGTTTTCTCAACTTTCAATGAGTGGTTCATGTTTTGAACTAAAATGTCACTTTTCATCTGAAAACATGCACATTGAGTCATATCGTGCACATCGTTCATTTGATTGACGTGTGGTTGAATTTTACATCTCAAAAATGGATTATGGACCATTTTATTAAATTATAAAGTGAGTCCAATTAGGTTTTCTCTTTTTTGAGTGTGTGATTTTTTTTGAACTAAAATTTTGATTTTCAAGAAATATGTGCACTATGAGTCATATCAGGCACATCATGGGTCAAATTAACATTAAACTAATTCTTAGACATCACATATGACTTATGAATCATTTTTCTAAAGTTCTAAGACAATGAAATTTTTGTCTCATTTTTTAGTGAGTGATACATGCTTTGAACTAAAATGTAACTTTTAAACTGAAAACATGCATATTGACTCATACTGCACACATCATGTGTCATATTGATGTGTGGGTGATTTTAACTTGTTACAAATGACTTATGGATTGTTTTTCAAAATTATCCTAACAATTTGATAGTGTTTGATTGTATTTGAGTATGTGATGTGTTCCTTCTGTTGTAAAATTAGGTTCCCTAGATGCAACTTGAATTGTACTTTTTGATTACCATATCATGTATACAGCGAATTATGCATGGGGAATACTTACCATAATATTGACGACACTTCTATGCCTACTATTTATATGGTAAAATCCTTTGATTATTTTTCAAATCAAAAGGTTATAGACGTTCCCAACTTTAATGAGAAACTTTAGACATAATGACATTAATCTTAAACATATATCATATGGTCTAGACATATCTCACTGATTGGACATAGATGATACCTAACTATCAGGTTCTAGGGGATCATATGAATTGATACTATTTCTCATGTTGTTAACACTTAGTGATATAATTTAGAGGAGACCAAGTGGGATTACCCTCCAATAATAACACCACATGTTCTATATGTCATTAGTTATTCTTATCTATGATAATTAGTATTGATCTCTTGACTTGAGATCATTATCAATGTATACCATTTAACAGTGTACTATAAGATAAACACCATGACATTTATGTCATATTGATGTAGCTTGTGTTTGATGCTCCATTAGTTTTATGACATTAGTTGAATGGTCAAGATATAATTTATCGCTTCCGAAAGGAAGAGATATCACAAGCCTAGTTGATCAGGATGGTAATATCTTCGCTAAATCCATGTACATGGTAGAAGAAAGTATGTCTGTCCATTAGAGTCAATGAATAATTAAGTAAGAAAGGATGATGAAATGAAGTGTGCATCCCACTTTATGAGATATTTCTAGACAAAGAGATTATATGACATAGTGATGTTCGTACGAGGTTATTATTAATATGAAAAACCCTTATCTCCTTAGGGGACTTAATAGGTTTCCAGAATACCCTCTTGATCTATGAATAAAACTCACTATTATAAAGATAAGGGTCTAGATGGTCGCACAAAAACACTACCCCAGAATTGGCTTTATCATGTACTTCCCTTTATTAATTCTAAAAAAATGCTGATAAGGATGGTACTTTTTTCAATGCTTTTCTCAAGTCTGAAAAAAGTATGCCTTTTATCAGTGCTAAAACAATTGTTTTTAGAACATTAAAAGTTATATTTCATAAAAAAATTATTTAGAATTGTGAATAATATATTAATATATAAATATATTTTCATTTATATAAATATAATTTATTTTATAAAAAATGATTTATATAAGGCTAAATACTCATTTACACTTAACATATACAAAATTTAGAGAAATATTGATTATAAAATAATTTAAAATATAATATTATTAATAATTTCCTAATTATTATCTAGAAATTGTAATTTAATAACAATTTGAGGATAGAAAAAATCAAAATAATAATAATAAATGGTCTAAGATAAGTTGAAAACATGAATTGAACTTCAAACGACCATAATTTTTTATCTTGGTGGCCATTTGAGATTTACCACATATCAAAAAATATATTGCAAGATATTTACACCCTTGTGACCTGGGGAAGCCCTAAGTCACATTTTTAGGGAAATAAAAGTCCATATATCCTATAGAACTGAGTTTCTAGTTGGGGTATCCCAATTGTTTAACATTCAATGAAATTACAACCTCATTTAAGGGGGTCTTATTGCCTTTTTTGGTGGAGATTGAATTTATTCCTAGAGATTACATTCATATGAAAATTATGGTTTGGAAGTTTTATAATTTTACATATTGTACTATTATTTATAATCAAATATATAATAAAATATATAGTAATTTGTATATATTCACACATAAAAATTTAATTTTATAAAAAAATATGTAAACATATTTACATATAAAATATATTTATAAATATATAAACATTATCTAAATAAATAATAATATCAATTTTATTTAAAATAAAAATTTATGAATATTTATATATATATATATATACAATTAATTTTTTATATATACAAAAATATATTTGTGTGTGTGTTGAAAAACAGACACTAATATAGATCGTCCCTCTAATAATGCGCAAAAAGCGCATTAAAAGCACTAAAAAAGCCTAGTTGTGCTCAGTTCTATTAAAGTGGGGTCCCCTTTATCCGTGTTAAAAAGTACTAATAAAGGAACCTTTTATCAGTGCTAAAAAAGGGCTCATAAAAGGGGTTTTTTATCACGAAAAAAAAACACTGATAAAAGTCAATGAACTAATTTTTTAAAAAGTTTATTTTTCTACTCATAGTTCGCCCCCCTTTTCTGCGCTAGAAGCCCCCACTCTATAAATGCTATCACCCCTCTTATCAGCCCCCCCCCCCCCAATAATGATAGGTCCTCCCGCTTCACTTGCCCGCACATGTGCCCCTTCTGAGTTTCAAACATGAGACCTTCCCTTCATGGATCTGCACCTTTATAACTCATCTATATTGGCTTGTTCTATATTTTAGGATATATCTAATAATTTATATCTGATTAATTTGATTTTTTATCCATATATATATATATAATTATTTTTAAAAATATATATAAAATATTTTTGTGTGTGTGTTTATAAATATATACACACACATATATATATTTATATATATTTGTGTGTCTATAAATATAATTTTAAATATATATATATATATATTTACATATATTATATATTAATATTTATCTACATATATTATATTATAAAGAAACCATATATCATTTCATTAATACACACACACACACACACATATATATATATATACATTGTGTTGGTATATAAATATTCAAAAAATTATTTTAAATAAAATCAATATTATTATTTAAATATGTTTTTTTATATAAATAAAGATATTTTATATGTAAATATGTTTTCATATTTATTCATAAAATATTTTTTTGTGAATATATACAAATATGTATACATGTGTATATATTTAATTATAAATAAAATTGCATTTTTTAAAATGATAAAATTTCAAAACCATAATATTAATATGAATGTATACCCTATGAAAAGTTCATTCCCAACTGAAAACTGGCAAAAAATACCCCCTTAAACATGGATGAAATTCCATTGAATGTTAAAAAAATAAGATACACCGACTAAAAACTCAATTTTTTAGTCCTTTTGGGCCTTCTTTGACATCAGAAAAAGTGACTAAGGATAATCTAGTCACTAGTGTGTAGAGAGTGTCACAGGATTTGATTTGATATATCGTAGAACCCAAATGGACACCTGGATCAAAAGTTATGCCTGTTTAAAGTTCAATTTTCATTTTTAACTTATTTTAAATATTTTATTTATTTTTTGATTTTTTCTATCTTGAAATTATTATTAAATGACTATTACTCAATAATAATTAGAAAATTATTAATTAATATTATTATTGTTAATTATTTTATAATCCATTTTCACTAAATATCTCAAATATTAAATGTAAATACGTATTTAGACTTATATATATCATAATGAATAAAATAATATATATATATATATATATATATCAATAAGATTGAATTTTTATGTCAATATATTTATTATAATAATTTATAAAAATTTTATGAAATTTACCCTTTATATGTGCTAGTAAAACAGCCCTTATAAAGAACCCCTTTTATCAATGCTACTAAAAATGAACTGATAAATGTGGTACTTTTAGCAACGCTAAAAAATAAGATAAAGGGGTACCTTTATCAATGCTAAAAAAACACTGTTAAAGGGGTACCTTTAATGACACTTTTTAGCACTATTAAAATCACCTTTTATCAGCACTTTTTTGGCACCGATAAAGGTATCTTATTTATCAGTGCTTTTTTAGCATTGTTAATGGGAGATGATATGTAAAGTCAAATATGTTGTAGTGAGATATCTATTTATCTATATATTCTAAAATATGTATATAATTATTAATATAAAATATATGTAATTAAATATAAATATGTATATTTATATTTACAGATGCACATATATATATATATGTATATGTATTTATGATCGTATGTGTAAACACACACACACACAAAACATATTTTGATGGGTTTCGAACAGGAGACCCCCCTCTCATACGGCCACACCTTTTCCACTCCCCTATATTGTTTTGTTCTATATGTTATGATATATATATATATATATATATATGTGTATATATATATATATTATCAATGCTTTTCTAGCAGTAATAAAAGTGATTTCTAATGTAGTTAAAAGAGGGATTTGTGGCATTGAAAGTGTATTCAAATGTTTGACCAATTCTAATGAAACGGAGTTTAAGACTTGGTGGGCCCCATGGTGGGGAGCTAGATATGTCCAAGCTTGTTCAATCGCAATAAATAAATAAATTCAATATTATTAAATTTTCAAATTATATCTATTGAATTAATTTAATCAAGGTATTTTCAAGTGTTAAGTGAATACAAGAAAAATATATTTTGTGAACAAATAATAATTTATTCGAGGTTTGATTATATAAAAATGGGAGAAGCTAGTCGAGTTAATAGGTTGGATTTTATCACATTACATATTTTGTATATTGCAATAAAATTATAAAATATAAATGACATATATGACATGGTAATTATTTATTAATGTTATTTAGTTTTATTTAGGAGGTTAATTGCATGAGGGGGGGTAGGTGTAATTTCCAAGAGTTTTCCCTTATTATATATGGTTAGAGTATCTCACTATTTATAGGAATATTCATCCTTTGATTTTCAGATCTCCTCTAAAAGTTTATATAAAAAATTTAGAAAAAATAAAATGGTTTAAAATAATGATGATAATTTTAATAATTATTAATAAAAATAACTTTATTTATTTATTTTATAAGTAAAAATATTGTAAAACCATTACATTCCATCACACCCCTAACTTTCATGTGAGTAATATTATAAAAAATAGGGGTTCCAAATGAGCTGACAATGTTTTTTGGTTCATATTCATATGATGGTTGAAGAAGACTGACCATTTTTTTAGTAGAGTTTTCAAACTGTATGATGATTTCCCCATATGGTGTGCTATGTTTAATGCTTTTTTAATAAACTGAAACCAAGCCATATAACTCATGATAATATTTCTATTTCAAATGATAATGTTTAATTAGTTATTAATATAAATGTATGTAGAAAAATTAATAATAAATATAAAGTGTGAAATTTTAATTTCATTTTAAATATTTAATTAATTATAAATTAATTCACATATATGATATTAAAATAATGGTTTGAAAACAAATCCATAAATATATATATATTTTTAAAATAATAAAAATAGCAATTTAAATGTTTTTAAAAAATATCTTGAAAATGAAATTTATCTTATCTATACATTTACAAAATAAATGACTACCAAAGGTTTTCATGACAGTAAAAGGAATTATCTATCACATGTCACCATATGTTTCACCATAACTCATTTTCTCACTCACTTATTATTATTGAGTGGATCCTTTCCATTTTATCTATGCTATGATAATTAATTAACCCTATCAACTTATTTTATATGAACAAATTATTATTATTATTATTATATTAATTATTATTTTAGAATTATTATTCATTTATTATTAACCTTTTATGCTAAGAGATATTCTACATACATATTAGAGAAAAAACGTACATTTGATATTTAGAAGATCAATTTTAGAAAGTTCAAATTATTTTGTAAATTCAGAATTCTCATGCTTCATAGGGTATTACATTTTGGGTGTGCATTGGATTTCTATAAATCCAAAAAGATCTAAAATATTATGTATTTTGTAGTAGCTGGAAGAAATATATTACACATGGAGGAAATTTTTGGTATTTTTTATTTAAAATTTAAATATTTAGGAGAGAGAAAATTATTAATGGAGAGATTTATCTCAACATTAATGGAGGATTTTCTCCCAACATTATTGGAGAATTATTATCCATATTAATTGATGGAATAATGAATGTTGACCGCATTAATGGAGATGTGGACATGATGTCTATATAAGAGGATGCAATAACATGTTTTTGAATGCAGAGTCGGTAAGATGTAGTCGGTGCAAGAGAGAATCAAGAAGGGGATTCCATGTTTTATGTAACTGGTGTGAAAGGTGGGGTGGAAAATATATGTCCACCAAGAGTGAATGAGGAAGGGGGTGTCGCCATTACAGTTTCCCAAGTTCTGATGATGGTGGAAAATGAGATGATGAATATGATGATGTGCGACGATGGAGAGAGAATTGTTGATGGTGATGTGAAAAGAGATTCATGATAGTGTCATGTATCAAAAGCCCTCTTAGTTTCCAAGATCTAGTGGCGTTTCATGATTGTGATGATCAGTGGTACAAAAAAATGGTACTTTCATGGGTTTCGGTGTATCGAGAGAGAAATCCTTCGGGGGAGTTTTAAAAGGAATTTTTGTGATGTTAAAAATCATTCGAGTGATGTAAAATTACTCCAGGTGATGAAATTACTTTAGGTTATAAAAGGCCTTCAGGTGAATATTCTCTTTTGTGTTTTATGCAATGGCTTCTATTGTGGAATCGGGCTCCTCCCCAACACTAGTATTAAAGGGAGGTTAAAGTGTTCGATTGCAAAACATGGTGGAAATAATCTAATAGAGTAGTTTATCAAGAACTTGAATGATGTTACCAGAAGAAAACGATGGTTCTAGATGTTTTTATGAGATACCAAAAGTCTAATTGACCAGCTAGAGTCATGAGTCATGTTCTTCTATTAGTGATAGTTAGAGTTTGGTGGAAGACTGTTGAATTTCCTTGGGTTAGGTGGTCTACCAGGCGTCCAGAAGAATGTCATTAGAAAATGATGGTGGTATCAGTGGTGTTGCTGGAATATCAAAAGTATTCTTAGCTACATGTGTCATGAAGTGTGTTCTGTTCATTGGGTGACATTTGGATCTTGGTGGAGTCGATGATCAAACTGACCAGTATTTGAATTCAAAACCAAGGTGGTTATTTTTGGGATTTTTTATTTAACATTTAAATATTGACAAGAGAGAAAAGAATTAATGGAGAGATTTATCTCAAAATTAATGGAGGATTTTATCCCAATAGTAGTGGGGAAATATTCTATATATGAAGAAGGAGTATCATGTTTTTCAATGTAGAGTTGGTAATATTTATTCGGTGCAAGAGAGAATTGGGAAGGGGTTGTCATGTTTGCGGTAACTGGTGGTAAAGGTAGGGCGCCAAAGATGTAGCTGACAAGAGAGAATGATGAAGGGGGTGTCTCCATTGCATTTTCCCAAGTTCTAATTATGGTGTACAACTAGATGATGAAGATGTGTGATGATGGAGAGAGAATTGTCGACGATGGCGTGCAAAGAGATTCATGATGGTTACATGTATCGAAAGTCCTCTTGGTTGTAGAGATCAACCGGTGTGTCCCGATTGTGATGATCAATGGTACAAAAAATGGTATGTTCATGGGTTCCGATGTGTTGAGAGAGAAATCCTTTGGGTGAGTTGTAAAAATCCTTCGGGTGATGTTAAAAATCTTTCAGGTGATGTAAAATTCATTTAGGTGATAAAATTTCTTCGGGTGATAAAAGGCCTTTGGGTGAATCTTCTCTTGTGTGTTTTCTGCAATGGCTTCTACTGTGGCACTGGGCTACACCCCAATAGAAATTATATTATCTATCTACTATATTTGAATTTTCATGTCTAGAATATTACACATTCATGAATGAAACTGAAAATATATTGCACAATAGATATTTTGAAATGTATTGTATGTTACACATGGAATAACAATATATCGCTCCTCATTTATTTTCATCATAGGAGAATATATTAAATGATTGAATGAAAAATATGTTGGGGCCACTCCAAATTTTGGAGTGATTGGAGGATGGAGAAATCATTAGAGTTTTCTCAAGTTAGAAACTAACCCTACTGCAGATTCATCTTTGGTGCGTATTAGATTTCGTCGACTGAAGTAGCGGACCATGGATGAGAAGAAGGAGGCATGAGGTTTCTTCTAGGGTAGATGAACTACCCACCAACCCTTGGTTGTGCTAGATTTATTTTCCTCTTTAAAATGGGAATCAATCCCCTAATGTGTAATTGGTGCAATCATTGTCTGATCCTATGTTGAGTTGGATACAGAGAAGAGTGAAATTAAAGAGATGACACCCATTCTCTTATGGACGTAGGTCATCCGGCCGAACCACATTAATTTTTTATGTTTCTCTATTTTTCTTTTTTTTGTTTTTGTTGCCACACACCTCCACTGCGCTATACAAGAAGTATGAGAGGGATCCAAAGTGAGGGGTTCAAAATAATGAGGTGAAGATGAGTTTTCCAGTCACCAGAAAATTGATAGTGGTTGAATTTTTTTTGAGGCTAGATCCATGAAGAGGAAAATGAGACGACTCCAACGGTGCAAGCAGTGTTGCAACGTGCCCTGCATATCCAGTTAAACATCCGGTCAAACTATGGGTGAATAGTAACTGCATGAAAAGAATACGGTATTGTTCATACCACCAGCGAAATTCCCGGTGAGATTCTGGCGGCTACTCTAGCGTATCACGCCAACCCCAAGTCATCACCATGTAAGCAAGCGATCTAGACCGTTGAATTTGTATTGGCGATATATCGACCAATCGAACTTGGATTTCGACAATCCAGGAGTTGATTCCCACTATTTCAACCATTCCAGACGCATCCATATGTTTATTTTTTCATAATAATCACTTAATCCAGTTGTACCGAAGGGGTGTAACATTGACAGAGGTGATTGTTTTTTGTGACATCGACGATGGACGGTGGTTGAGAACTAGCAAAATTTGTGATCGAGAAGTTTGATGGTCAGAACAATTTCAGCTTGTGGGAAAGAATAGTGAAATATATTCTTGTGCATCAAGACATGATAAAACTGTTGATCAAAGAAAATCTCAAGACAACCAGTGATGATGATTGGGAAGAGCTCAAGATCTGGGTTGTCAGAACAATTTGACTTTGTCTCATGAATGACGTAAAATACTCAGTGTTGGATGAGACCTCATCGAATGGGATTTGGATGATGTTGGAATAATAGTATATGGTGAATTCTCGCACCAAAAAATTATTCCTGAAAAATAAATTGTATCAGTTGCAGATGGATGAGGGAATGAATTTGTTGGATCACACCGACAAATTCAAAAAGATCCCGACACAATTATTGGGGCTTTATGTGAAGGTTGGAGGTGAAAAACAACACACTTTTTCTTTTTTCATCTCTACCAAGTTCATTTGATGGAATTTGAATTCATGGCTTGTGGGGAAGGAAATAATAAAGTTCAACAAGGTGATGGAATCTCTTCAAGATTCGACGGCATTTTGAAGACCCATGATGCATACAGTAGAGAGAAAATCATGGTGATGCGATATGATCAACGTGGGAAGAGCCGATATTAGATATCAAGATGCAAATAATGGTGTCCAAAATTGAGGTGATGTGATGGTACCAAAATAATGTGTTTTGGTGTGATAAAAAGGTTCACTATAAAAGGAACTGCGGACAGTGCAAACGATACGTTGCTGGGGAAGAGAAAGTTGAAATAAGGTAGTGAACATCAAAGAATTATCAACAGATTATGAAGTCAGTGTGACAATGGGAAGCGATCACTTAGATGAGAGAGTTGAATGGGATAATTATAGTGTCTTTACTACAAAAGATATGGGCACATGAAGTGGGAATGTTGATATTTAAGAAGGAAGAAAGATGGGTTTTGGATTCGGGGAGCTTAGTGCACATATGTACGACCAAACATCTGTTTCATACCTTTCAGAAGGTGTGATATTTGGTGAGACTTGGTGATGGGTCAACATGCGATGTTTTAGGATTTGGGATTGTGAAATTGAAGAAACCTGATAGAGAAGTACAAAAATTGGGTGATGTGAAATTTGTTCTGAGGATAAGATGGAACTTGGTTTCTTTAAGTAGGCTCGATGAGAAAGGGTTCAAGATTTCCATAGCTAGTGGAGTGTTTAAGTCTCACATGGTGATGTAGTGATACTTACTGGGAAAGAGTCCTAATAGTTGTATCATTTGATGGGGGCCGCAGTCAGCTCAAGATTGATTGAAGATAGTGGAAGTGCCACAACATCTAGTTTGAATAAGTGTGTTTAATTTTCCAATAAAGTTTTCCAATGCCTGCAAGAAGACTGTAGGTCTGGTTTCTAGCCTATATTGGTCGTGAGGGGGAGATTTTTGGGGGCCACTCCAAATTTGGGAGTGATTGGATAATGGAAAAATCAGTGGAGGTGTCTGAATTTGGAAACCAACCCTAATATAGAGTCATATTTGGTGTTCAGCATCTTTCATGGACAGAAGAAGATGACCATAGACGAGAAGCAGGTGGCAGGAGGTTTCTTCAAGGGTAGATGAACTAGCCACCAACCCTTGACAGTGCTGGATTTATATTTCCTCTTTAAAATTGGAATCAATCCCAAGAAGTGTAATTGATGTAATCTTTGTGTGATCATCCATTGAGTTGGATATGAAGAAGAGTTAAATAAATGATATTCCCCCTTTCTCTCATGGGTGTAGGTCATCCAGTTGAACCACGTTAATTTTTTTTTCTCTATTTTCCCTTCTATTTTGTGTGTTTTTGTTTCCATTCACCTCTTCTGCGCCCTTACAAAATATTACGTATTAAAAAGACTAGAAGAAAACCTTACACAGAATGAAGATAATGCATGCCTTGAATGTTACAAACAAGATATCAGAGAGAGTATGTCACTTGATGTAGCCTGAAGACAATAGAATCTTGACCACGACATGTAAACTATATCATGTGGAAACATGACCAGAATTTGGAGTCCAACTCATGAATATATGTGTTGTGATATATGGAAGAAGGAGAAAACTCATGAAATGAAGAAAATGTTTTACAATTTTGAGAACGAATAATTTTGGAACACTGCATGCAATGTAAGATTTGAAGAGACCACATGAATATTAAGATTTAACTATATCATAATGTACAACTAAATGGAAACCAATTTTGTAACTATTTATCATGAAATACAACCACTTTAAATAACTTCTTTACTCTATTTCAACATAGTTTTGATATTTATATCTACTGCAACAGTATCTGGATTACTCATGAGTTTAATATTCATAGTTATAATCTAACAAAGTTATTGGATGTTTTTTAGAAGAATTTGATGTAGGATCAAATGAGTTGTTGGCTGGAAGTATCATTCACAATGTTATGATATTAGAATATTATTGTTTATGATATGAAGTACAATGAGACTAAATTGACACTAACACATATTCAGATTTAGCCAAAGCCATTCATTATCAACGCTACAAAAAAGTGCTGATAAACAGGTACTTTTAAAGGCATGAAAAAAATTGTTCATGAAAGAACCTTTTATCAAGTTTATAAAAACAATAGATAAAAGAAACCCTTTATCAGTGTTTTTTTAGCGTGGATAAAGGTACTCCTTTCTCATCGCTTTTCATAGAACTGATAAAAGTATGTCTGTTATCAATGCAAAAAACAACTGTTTTTTTCCATGATAAAATTTTAATTTCATAAAAAAATTTATATATCATTGAAAATAATATATTGATATATAAATACATTTATATTGGTAAAAATGCAATATATTTTTTAAAATATGATTTAGATAATGCTATGTACCCAT
This sequence comes from Viscum album, assembly GCA_963277665.1. NCBI lineage: Eukaryota > Viridiplantae > Streptophyta > Magnoliopsida > Santalales > Viscaceae > Viscum > Viscum album. Next base: position 1,073,891,355 of record OY728145.1, on the reverse strand, counting down.
TTACACATAATATATAATAAATTTGGTAAATTTGGTTTATAAAATAATTATAAAATAATATTAATTAATAATTTTCTAATTATTTTTATATATTAGTAATTTAATAACAATTGTATGATAGAAAAAATAAATGAATTAATTAATGGTCCAAGATAAGTTGAAAACATGTCTTGAACTTCACACATCAATAACTTTTGATCTGAGAGTCCGTTTGAGCTCTATCACATATCAAATCGAATCTTGTGAATATATCTACTATTTGGTTATAAATTGTAGTCCCCAATAATATTTCTAAATGGCCCAAAAGACCACCAAAATTGTTTTTTTATTCGCGGTATCCCAATTTTTTAACAATAGATGGAATTATAGTTTTTTTAAGGGGGGTTTATTGGATTTTTTCAATGGGGACTGAATTTTTTGTTAGGGATTACTTTCATATAGATATTATGATTTTAAAATTTTATCATTTTTCATAGTTTAGTTTTATTTATAATTAAATATATACACAAGTATACATATTTGAATATGTTCACACATAAAAATGTAATTTTATAAATAAATATGTAAACATATTTACATATAAGATATATTTTCATGTGTATAACCATATCTAAATATTAATGACAACCATTTTATTTAAAATAAAATTGTATGAATATTTATATACCTAGACAATATATAATATATATGTATATAAATATTTTGTGTGTGTATTAACAAATAGATATTTATTTTCAATATATTCTAATTTATTTATATAAATATTAATAAATAAGTGGGGGTTCCTAGAGCTGAAAAAATGGGGTCCTAGTACTATTAAAGTAGCCGAACAATGAAAAACAATTCTTTTTAAATTTTATTTTCTTTTATCCGGGATTTTTTTAACGCTGATAAAAGGGGTATTTATGAGTAACTTTTTAGCACTGATAAAAGGGACCCCATTTATGGGAACTTAGATTTACAATGTTTTTAGCATTTATAAAAGTGATTTAATGTGCTTTTAATAGATCTTTTTAAAGTAGTGTGGAAAATGAAGGGGAGTATGAAGATGTCTCTCACATATTGTTTCAATATTAATTTTTATATTTGAAGAAGGGTTCGATAATTCAATTAAGTGTGTGACTACTTTTGTGTATGAATTCATGTGAGGAAATATTAATCATTGATTAAAAATGACTTCTTACCACTGCCTATGATATATAGTTCAAGAAAGTAATTCAAATATTACGGTTTTAATTTGGAAGAATTAATGTATTAAAATTAAGTAGTTGATTTCAAAAGGAAATATAAAAATTATTTGAAATTATTGATTTATGGAAGATATTTTTGAATTTATATTACATTTTTTTCAAGTGTTTTGTTCACATTTTTTTCATGATTTATTTTTAAAGAGATGTTTGCAATAACTATGTTATATTCAAGGAGAGATTGAAGAAATGTTTTTTTAATAATCAAAGTAGAAGGAAGACTCAATGACTATCATTATTTTTGTAATATATTTATATATTTCTTTATAGGATGAAAACATAAACTGAAAAGAAGTAATGTGACAATACACACTGACATTACAGAATAATACATCATGAATAGAAGTAAAATTAATCGAGTTATTATATTTGTTTTATTATTCCCCTACTACTATTGTTACTCCAAATGAAAAAAGAAAATGAGAATTTTTAACCTATGGCTATGATGCGGCCGTAAGGGGCTCAACCTTGCTCGGTTCTCCCCGTATCACCATCTCTCATCCCATCTAGGGATGGCAGTGGCTCCTTCCTTCGCACCTCTGTGGGCTCATTCATGGAATACAGATCCCCATTTGTGGAGGCGCCTTATGGGATCGATCCTCTGCATTTCTCATTTCCAGCCAACTCCCTCGCCCTAACCGTCGATCTGGATAAGTTTTCTCTAGGCAGATATGCAGTTTCTAGTTCATGTCCCTTTATTATGCAGAAAGATGGGTGACGCTTTGTTTCAACGTCAACATTAGGTGCGGTGGGAGGTTTTTTGGGGCCTCTGTGCATGTACAGATCTGAAGGCGGGGATGGTATGGTGGTTTGCGGTGAGATCTACTTCAGGTTTGGTCCAGCGATAGTGATGTTGTATGGTTTTTTGTTTGATTTTGTTTTCTGAATCTGGATGTTTTGAGGCTTTTGTTGTCATCTCCTGGTGTCTGGAGAGATTCCGGCTTTAGTAATTAGGGTTTTGATTTTGGTGTTCGGTTGGTGCTGCTCTGATCGATGGAGGTGGCGTGCATTGTCATCTTGGATTTGGTTCTGATGACCAGTGATGGCTTCTTGGTGAATGAGATCTTTGTTCAGGGCGATGTGTAGTGAACTGTGATGGAGTTACGGTGGCAGACCAAGTTAATTGCAGTGAGGTTTTTACTGTGGAAGTTTTGCATCATGTTGGATGGTTTTGGGAAATCATTGAATGGTTTTCTATTGGTTGAATTTGTGAATCCGTGGAATGGTTGGTCTATTTTTTTTGTGGCACTTGAGTTCACGATCTATGGGTTAATGCATCTCGTTCTCCTTAAGGGACATCTCCAGAAGAGGTTTAGAGTAGGGAGCTTTCACAGATCATGACTATCTAGAATTGTATTATTGCGAGGGTATGACATTTTCCATCAGTACCGTGCCTGCGAATTCATGCACGGGATTGATATCCAATCAACGATGTGATGGTGGAATCTCATAGTAATGATTTTGGTTCTAGAGAGAGGACCTTCTTTGCATATTTGAATCGGATTGTTTTTTATCATGTGAAATTTGATTGGGGGTCTGGAATGTATTTTTATGTTGTTGAAGTCGTTTGGGTTCCCTCTTACCCCTTAAATGGGGGTTTATCTTAACAAAAAATTAATTTTCCGTTAGTTAAAAAGGAAATGAGAAACAATGAAACTTTTTGTACGTTGAAGAACATTTTCTTCTACTTAGGTGCTCATTGATGATCATTACAATGAAGTCTTCTTTAAAGCTTCACCCTAATGATTGTTTAAATCATTTGTGTAAGACTCATCTACTACTAGTTCCATAGGCATCAAGGATGTTGTTCTTAATTTTGATATCTCTTCAATTTCTACTAAGTGTCATCTTCTTTTACTCCAGTGTGAGTGAGTTCACTAATAAAGCAATTTGAAGGCCTAATGAAATCCTTTTACTAAGTTTCAATTACTTGTACATGGTTGTGAGTTCCTTAGGAAATCTATTTGAATAAAACGATCAAGAATACATTGGGTGTTGGTGGAGTGGACTGTAGGATGTTCTTGTAGCCCATAACCAATATATAAAAAGTAAAGTGTCTTACTCATTACTTTTTTTATTTATAAAAAATTAAATGACTAAAAGTGAAAGGTAATATTTAATCCAACTAAAAGAGGGATGTTTAAATTAGTGAAATTATTTATAGGATTCAATTCACCTCCTCTTGAGCTTTTATCAATTACTAATCTTGGACAATATTTGGTATCAGATCAGTTCAATTTTTTGGATTTTTTTATTGAATCACGCTCTTCAAATTATTGTAATTTTGACCATAAAAAACTTGAGAGAAAGATTCAACAAGAAAATAATGGTGGCAGATCCTAGAGAAGGTATGTTGATTATTAGAGCTTCATATTTATGGTTACTGGAAATCTAGAATGTTTATCAACATGAAGAACCATGGTTTCATTACTATAAATACGGGGATGTTCCCCTTGAAATGAAAAACCACCAAAGGTGGCCGCTATTAGTCACCAATAACGACCGCTAAAAAATACTTGCAATCGCCCCCATACCCCCCCCCCCCTTCGTGAGCCATGTAACGCCCCGACCCCAGTTACCCAGAGTTGGTGTATTATTACATTACATTGACATGATCATAAGAAAGATCAAATCTCGAAAGACCGATTGATTTAGTAGCCTTGGAAACACTAGATATATTCATAAAGTATTACATCATCAAGTGGAAAAAAACTACAACATAGTCTCCATATTCCACACTCATATCCCCACATACTATCCCTGCAGGTCATTCATAACTTACTTCTTCACATCCTGGGAAAAATAAAACATAGAAAAGGGGTGAGCTCAAATGCCCAGTAAGGATAACAATATAGCGGAAACTTTCAAAAATAAGCATAAACATTTAAGGCAATGTATAACTAAAACAAAAGCCTTTTAAACTCGAACTTCAACATAGTATGACAAAAGTAAAATGAAATAATGTCATTTACTTATTCACATGGATATTCTACTAATCGAATAATCACATGCAATATCAATAACCACTTTCATAATGATGGAATGCATAATGCCAGACTATCATAACCACATAGTCAAGGCCTCGTGCCAATACTACAAATAAGATTTTGCCAAGGCCTTGTGCCAAGACACTAATTTGTCTCATTAGACCTACCGATGCATCGAGGAGCTATAGCGGGCTCCACCCGTCACATATTAAGTCCAATGCATTCCCATATGAAAAGGTTTAAACATAACATAAACATTCGTATTAAAACTAGCATACGAAATGTAAATAATTCATCCATAAACCATGAATGGTATAAAAATAACACATCCACAGTCAAACATATCACAAAACCTTCAATACAATATAGAAGTTTTGTATCATAATAAATCAACTTCAAATAAGCGTAAAATCCATCAAAGGATGTTGACATAGATGAAATCAAAACTCTTTTTAGAGAAATATCTCTTTCTATTTTGAAATCATTTAAGAGTCTTATATTTATGAAATAAAACATTTTCTTTGAAAATATTCTTATAAGCTTGTAAGGGAAGCTTCGACGATTTTATAACAGCGGAAAATAACCGCACCCGCCGTATAAGTTAAAAAAACATTCTGACCTTAATTCTGTCGAAAAGGTTAAAAAGCACCTTGTTTGGAAAACGACGGAAAGATTCCTTTATAAACCTCTTATAAATAGTCAAACAAGGGTATAAATGACTTTAACCCATATTCTAGTAAATAGTAAAAATGTTTTGAAATTCATTTTTAAGAAACATGGATGTGGATGATAAAGAGATCCCAGTAGATTATTACGTATAAACAACCTCCGATAATGAAGAGATTGTGAAATAGCCCTTACCTTGTACTTGTCCTTGGTTGGGGTAGGTTAACCTCCTGTATAATGGTGAAATAATTGTTATTAAATTATACAAGAATCATATACATTAATATGATATCATATATGATCTTTTAACATTGATTTGTTAATAATATCTTAGTATTATCGTTGTTTCGGGTGTTAACTTACTCGTTTTCTTTTATATGTTTTGTTACGTAAGCCATGTTTGTAATGGATAAGTTGTATCTTAATCATATACAGAATAATATCAAGTCCTTAGATACTATTATTAATCATCAAATGAGAATTATACTTGAATGGATACGATGGAGAATGAATCTCATCGCGTTCGTGGAGACGGTAGTCCGTACGTACGCACGAACAACAATACCATTCTTTTGATATTAAAATAATATATAAATGGATGATATATCATATATAAAGAATCATTAACATGTTATATTTATTATTTAACGAGTTACACATCATTATTATACCCATCCAAATAATAATATATTGAATAACAATTACACCACGACGTGGAGACGGTAAGTCGTACGTACGCACGTATGGTGACATGTTATTCAAAGGGTGGATAGAATAATGAATATGGTTGTACCATATTTATAATAACATCACAGTATATATATGATACTGGAGTTATTATTTTAGAATGGTAACAACAAAGGAAGAAGAAGTGGAAGAAGAAAGGAAGTTGGAAAAGGGTGGTGAAATCATTACCTCTTCTTCGGGTTCTTCCTTTTGATTTGATCAAAAGGGCTCCTTAGGTTGGCTTTCTGATCAAACTAAGGCCTCTAGGTTGTAGTGAGGGAAGTTGAGAGAGTATATGGGCAGAGTTTGGTCGAACCAAAAGGCTTTGAAGGTGTGAAGAAATGAGAAGGAGGAGTGCCCTTTTATAAGAGGGGTGAGGGACACCTTTGGAAAAGCTAGAAATATTAGTTTATAATAAATTCATATTCGATTTATAATGGCTCCAAAATTGATTATTCAAAGGTTAAGGTGGGGATGGGTCTAAAAACACTCAACCAGTAGAATTTAGACAGGTTTGGGTACTTATATTAACCTTATCTTTAAGTATTAACTCTAAGTTAATTAGTTTCACTTTTACAATGTCTCTTTGTATTTTTATATTATATGGTTAATAAACTTACTATATACATCCAAGCGACCCACAAGTGGTCCATTAATGATACAACTATCATGATATAAGTCTCTTGACCGAACCTTAGATTTTTAGGAATTTAATATCAATTAATAATATAATATTTGTTTTAAAAACTCTTTTATGTCAATTTTGACACTATTCAATAGTTGATTTTTGTGAAACTCATAACAGAATGATTACTTTGAAAAAAGTTAATTAAATCAATCCTAACATGTCATATTAACCTAGAAAATTAGTTTAGTTCATAAAAAGTCACAAATTATATTTATTTGGGTATTTATAATATCAATTATTCTAATTTTTCATTAATTAGGTAATTACTGCATCATCATTGTGTCATATATAAATTAAATTATTTAATGTCTAAAAATTATAAATAAAATATCATTATGTAGGAAATATTTTTATCTTTCTAATGAATATTTATAGTCGAAAGTCCAACATATATAACCTTATATAAAAATTGTTTTGCTAAAACATATATGCTTGTGTCATTTTTGTATTCATTTTAACTTAATTAAAATAAAGTGTCCCTATCACCTACAAGTGGCTCCATGGGGTCCCAAAATCGACCCAAAGATGCCCATGGTCGGACATGTATCAACCAATAAGGTTAGGACACGTTTTAGGGTAATTTTGTATTATTATAATATTATTTTTAACCCTTATTTACCAGATTTACCTTTTAACCATGGTAAATAAAATATTTACCGCAGTAATTATTCAAAATGTCTAAAAATAAAAGTTACATATTCACACAATATGAACATCCTGATTCCAAATATGGAATCCATTTTTCCAAATTCAAAACACAGAAGTGCAGAAATTAATTTAAAATTAATTCCCGTTGTTAAAACAAAAAGCGTGTTTTTAAGAGATAATAACTATCAAAAGATTGACACCTGTTTATGTCCGATTTAATTGTAAAATTATGTCCAATGACCAAAATTATATTAAATGATAAAAATATATTCTAAATATACTTTAAAACCACTCAAATTCATAATTTATCACTATTAATTATTTTGATTAAAAAAGTTGTTTTTAATTAAAATTTAGTAATTTTCACTATTCATCAAAATATTAAAGTTATCCGAAAAGTACCAAAATTTCACCTTAGGCTAAATTTGATATTCTGAATCCAAAAATGAAGTCCATTTTGATATATACAATATATATAATTTCAAAAAGTAGGTATTACTATTCATAACAGCTAGTTTGATTGGTTGTGGTGTGTTAGAACTCGATGTTGCGTACAACACACGCTATCACATTATTCAAAGAGAAGCGTACCGTAGAAGCTTGGGGTGTTACATTCTCCCCTCCTTCAAATAATTTCATCCTTGAAATTTCTAGAATACTTATCACATGAAAAGACTCGGGTGGTTCTTCATCATAAGTTCCTTGGGTTCCTACGTTGCCTCTTCCATCTTATGGTTTGTCCACAAAACTTTTACCAGACGTGTCGTCCGGTTTCTCAGTACTTGTTCTCTCGTATCAAGAATCCTGATGGGCTCTTCGCAATAAGACAGATCAGGTTCCAGTTCTAATTCCTCATAGGTGAGTACATGCGTTGGATCAGGCATGTATTTCCTCAACAGAGATACGTGGAACACATCATGAACTTTGGAGAGACTTGGTGGCATTGCCAATCGGTAAGCTACAGCCCCAATTCCTTCTAGAATTTCGAAAGGTCCAATGTACCTGGGGCTCAATTTACATTTCTTACCAAAACGTATGACTCCCTTTCATGGAGATACCTTCAGGAAAACATGATCACCAACTTGAAATTCCAAATCCTTCCTTCGATTATCGGCATAGCTCTTCTGCCTACTTTGAGCTTCTTTGATGTGATTTTGGATTACCTTCACCTTTTCCATCATTTCCTCCACCAGTTCTGGGCCTACAAGTTTTCTTTCACCAAAATCATCCCAACAGGTTCGTGTACGACATCTCTTTCCGTATAATGCTTCATATGGTGCCATCTGAATACTCGAATAGAAGCTATTGTTATAGGAAAATTCTACCAGAGGTAAATATTGATCCCGCATACCCTGAAAGTCAAGTGAGCAAGATCTTAACATGTCTTCTAAGGTTTGAATAGTCCATTCTGATTGTCCGTCTGTCTGAGGGTGGTAAGCAGTGCTCAAATGAAGTTCAGTATCCAGGGATTTCTGAAGACTTTTCTAGAATTTTGAAGCAAAACGAGGATCACGATTAGAAACAATCGATAGGGGTACTCCATGAAGTCTCACAACTTCATTAATATATAGTCTTGCTAGACTTTCCAGGGGTAGATCTTCTCTTATAGCAAGAAAATGTGCTGACTTGGTAAGACGATCAACAATAACCCATATTGCATCGTTCCTTCTAGGAGTCTTTGGTAGCCCCATGACAAAGTCCATCGTAATATTGTCCCATTTCCACTCCAGTATGGGAAGAGGTTGCATGACTCCTCCAGGCTGTTGCCTTCCAGCTTTCACTTGTTGAAAAACCATACATCTTGACACAAAATCAGCAATCTCCCTCTTCATGTTGTCCCACCAAAAATGTTCCTTCAAATCACTATACATTTTGGTACTCCCAGGGTGTATAGAGAAATTGGAACTATGATCATCATCCATCAATTCCCTTTTTAGATCAGGTATATCGGGACCACAAAGTCTCTTCCCAAATTTCAAAATTCCATCTTCATACACAACGTCTCTCAGTCTCCCATCATTCACAGCTTTAATCTTCTTTTGGAATTCTTCATCATCGGTCTGAGAACTCTTAATCCTTTCTAGTAAAGATGGTTTGACAACCATTTGAAAAAGCATTGATGTTTCACCTTCCCTGGTTATTCCCATGTCCATCTTCACTAGATCCATGAAAATTGGATCCCTTTCAATTCTCATATTATTAAAAACTCCATGATCTTTTCTGCTCAAAGCATCTTCCACCTTGTTTGCCTTCCCCGGGTGGTAGTGTATCGTGCAATCATAACCCTTGAGTAATTCAAGCCACCTCCTTTGCCTCATGTTGAGTTCTTTTTGTGAGAAAATATACTTCAAACTCTTGTGATCAGTATAAATCTCACATTTTTGACCATAGAGGTAGTGCCTCCATATCTTCAAAGAAAATATCACAACTGCTAACTCGAGATCATGAGTAGGATAGTTTTGTTCATGAATTTTTAACTATCATGATGCATAGGCAATAACCTAATCATTCTGCATAAGGACACAACCAAGTCCTTTCTTCGATGCATCACTATAAATAATGAACCCATCATTCCCCGATGGTAGAGTTAATATAGGAGCATTGACTAATCTTCTCTTCAGTTCTTCGAAAAATTCTTCACACTCTTTTGTACAAACAAATTTAACCCCTTTACGTGTGAGTTTCGTTAATGGGTTAGCCAATCGGGAAAAATTCTGGATGAAACGTCGATAATAACCCGCTAAACCAATAAAACTACGTACCTCAGTTATACTCATAGGTGCTGGCCATTCTTGGATTGCCTTGGTCTTAGAAGGATCAACAGAGATTCCATCTTTAGAGAAAATATGGCCAAGGAAAGAAATCTCCTGAAGCCAGAATTCACACTTGCTAAACTTCCCATATAATTCATGTCTTCTCAGAGTCTTCAAGATAATGCGCAAGTGATTTTCATGAGCTTCATAGCTTTTGGAGTATACCAAGATATCATCAATAAATACCACCACAAATTCATCAAGATACTCCTTGAAAACTCTATTCATCAGATCCATGAATACAGAGGGTGTATTAGTCAATCCAAAAGGCATTACAGTAAACTCGTAATGCCCGTACCTAGTTCAAAATGCTGTCTTCGGAATGTCTTCCTTCTTCACACACAACTGATGGTATCCAGATCGAAGTTCAATCTTTGAAAAGTATTGAGCTCCATGCAGTTGGTCAAATAAATCATCAATGCATGGTAGTAGATACTTGTTCTTTATTGTTATAGCATTGATCTCCCTGTAGTCGATACATAACCTCATAGATCCATCTTTCTTTTTAACAAAAAGAATAGGGGATCCCCATGGAGAAACACTAGGGCGAATAAATCCTTTATTACTCAATTCCTCTAGTTGTTTCTTTAGTTTGACTAACTCTACAGTGGCCATTCTATAAGGGGTCTTCGATATAGGCCTTGATCCAGGAATTAAATCAATGGAAAACTCAACTTGTCGTTCTGGAGGATGTACAGGTAAATCTTCCAGAAATACATCTACAAATTCATTCACAACAGGTACATCCTCTATTTGAACATTACTTTCCTCACCCACAGTTATTTCATTATCTTCCTCCCCAATAATTGAATTTAGTTGAGCTACTGGGGGTGGATCTAGATAAGAATTAGGCGGTGACGATTCTGCTCTAAAGATAAGGTGTTCCTTATCATCATCATCAAGAATCATAACCTCTTTCTTCTTACAATAAATCATCGCATCATAGTCTGAAAGCCAGTCCATACCGAGGATTATATCAAACTCAATCATAGGTATGACGATGAGATCAGCAGATAAAGAACATTTATGTGCTCTAATGGGGACTGATTCACAAAACTTTGTTGCAATGATACTTCCCTTAGGAGTTTTAACTGACAACTCCCTTGTTAAATCAAATTGGAAATATCTAATTTTCTTCGCAAAATGGGATGATATGAAACAATGCGATGATCTAGAATCAAATAATGAATTTGCTAAACTTGAGGAAACCATTAAATTACCTGCCACCACGTCTTTCGGAGTTTCTACCTCAGCAGCAGTGATAGCATAAGCTTGGCCTTGATCCCTTGTCCTTTTCTGAGATAAGTTCTCCTGACGCTTTGGACATTAATTTGCATAATGCCCCATCTCCCTGCAATTGTAGCACTGAATGTTGGTGGCTTCCTTCTTCCCCTTGCAATCACGAGCTTGGTGGCCTTTTTCACCACACTTGTAACAGACTCCCATTCCCTTCAAGCAAGTACCAGGGTGTTTCTTCCCACATTTACCACAGGATAGATATTCAACCATTCCCTTCTTCCCCTTATTTACATTCCCAGATTGATCAACAGGTCACTTCTTCTCTTGCTTTGCTTTAAAGTCATAATACTTAGAGAATTCCTTTTCGGTCTTGATAGCACATGAGACAATGTCTTCGTACGACGAAAAGGATTGTGAGACTAATGCTCGACGGAGAAATGGTTTTAACCCATCAAAGAAACAATCAATCTTACTTCTTGGGTTACGTATATAATCTCCAGCATACCTTACTAACCTTGTAAAGTTAGCCTCATACTTTGCGACATTCTCATCCTCCTTTTGTCTCAGACTCAGAAATTTCCTTTCCATATCTGCTCGATGGTCGCGAGGAAAGTATTTTTCTAAAAACAGATCTTTGAACTCCCTCCATTCCATATTTGATACTTCATCATCTTCCTTCGTGTTTTGAATCAATGACCACCATTGATCAGTATCTCCAGTGAGGCGGTAAACAGCCATGATAACTTTTTCCCTTTCACTACTCCCCAAAGCCTGAAATATTTTCTCTAGGGAATTTATCCATTGCTCAGCTACTAAGGGATTTGTACTCCCATTGAACGTTGGTGGTTGTTGCCTCATGAATCGATCTAACATTGATCCTCCACGCTGCGGATCAGGGTGCCCCATACGGGTAAGGTTATTATTCATCACCTGAGTGAGTTGTCCCAGTATGGTGATTAGCTGATCGGCACCAGTTGCATCACTAGCTCCACTATAATTATCTTGAGCAGGAGGGCAATCCCTACATGGAGTGCGTGCATTGATACGGTTTCCATTTCTTCCACTAGGCGCCATTTCTAAACAATAGCATAAACTAGATCAGTTTATGAATCAAAATACATAATCTCATACTTATAAAACACTTAACATAAATTGAACTATTTATGGATATAATCCATATTCATAAAAATGTTTTCTTTGAGGAAGTATATACTCATAAACCCTTCATAATGATTTGTAAAGAAAATGAGAGTTATCCTAAGCATATCCCCTGGGAGTGTCGTAACCAAGAGTGCAGCAAGGCCCGTTGTCATGCACCAGTTCCCATTCGAGTCTAGCTCAAAGCGGTGTTTTCGGGTTTTACCCCTAGGTACATCTATGCCAGAGCCGCCTCTACCTGCTCGTATCCAGACAGGGATGTATTGCTCGGAAAAATCACAAAATCTCTACAATACCAAAATTCTAGGAAGTTCTTCTATACTAATCCTCAAAGTTCATCTTAGGTCTACGTGCTCTAATCAGAGTTTATCTAATTCTAGCTTCCAAGGTTTGTACTAAACTTCCTCTGATACCAAATGTAACGCCCTGACCCCAGTTACCCAGAGTCGGTGCATTATTACATTACATCGGCATGATCACAAGAAAGATCAAATCTCGAAAGACCGATTGTTTTAGTAGCCTTGGAAACACTAGATATATTCATAAAGTATTACATCATCAAGTGGAAAAATACTACAATAACATAGTCTCCATATTCTACACTCATATCCCCACATACTATCCCTGCATGTCATTCATAACTTACTTCTTCACATCCTGGGAAAAATAAAACATAGAAAAGGGGTGATCTCAAATGCCCAGTAAGGATAACAATATAGCGGAAATTTTCAAAAATAAGCATAAACATTTAAGGCAATGTATAACTAAAACAAAAGCCTTTTAAACTTGAACTTCAACATAGTATGGAAAAAGTAAAATGAAATAATGCCATTTACTTATTCACATGGATATTCTACTAATCGAATAATCACATGCAATATCAATAACCACTTTCATAATAATGGAATGCATAATGCCAGACTATCATAACCACATAGCCAAGGCCTCGTGCCAAGACTACAAATAAGATTTTGCCAAGGCCTTGTGCCAAGACACTAGTTTGTCTCATTAGACCTACCGATGCATCGAGGAGCTATAACGGGCTCCACCCATCACATATTAAGTCTAATGCATTCCCATATGAAAAGGTTTAAACATAACATAAACATTCGTATTAAAACTAGCATATGAAATTTAAATACTTCATCCATAAACCATGAATGGTATAAAAATAACACATCCACAGTCAAACATATCATAAAACCTTCAATACAATATAGAAGTTTTGTATCATAATAAATCAACTTCAAATAAGTGTAAAATCCATCAAAGGATGTTGACATAGATGAAATCAAAACTCCTTTTAGAGAAATATCTCTTTCTATTTTGAAATAATTTAAGAGTCTTATATTTATGAAATAAAACATTTTCTTTGAAAATATTTTTATAAGCTTGTAAGGGAATCTTCGACGATTTTATAACGGCGGAAAATAACCGCACCCGCCGTATAAGTTAAAAAAACATTCTTATCTTAATTCTGTCGAAAAGGTTAAAAAACACCTTGTTTGGGAAACGACGGAAATATTCCTTTATAAACCTCTTATAAAAATTCAAACAAGGGTATAAATGACTTTAACCCATATTCTAGTAAATAGTAAAAATGTTTTGAAATTCGTTTTTAAGAAACATGGATGTGGATGATAAAGAGATCCCAGTAGATTATTACGTATAAACAACCTCGGATAATGAAGAGATTGTGAAATAACCCTTACCTTGTACTTTTCCTTGGTTGGGGTAGGTTAACCTCCTGTATAATGGTGAAATAATTGTTATTAAATTATACAAGAATCATATACATTAATATGATATCATATATGATCTTTTAACATTGATTTGTTAATAATATCTTAGTAGTATCGTTGTTTCGGGTGTTAACTTACTCGTTTTCTTTTATATGTTTTGTTACGTAAGACATGTTTGTAATGGATAGATTGTATCTTAATCATATAAAGAATGATATCAAGTCCTTAGATACTATTATTAATCATCAAATGAGAATTATACTTGAATGGATACGATGGAGAATGAATCTTATCGCGTTCGTGGAGACGGTAGTCCGTACGTATGCACGAGCGACAATATCATTATTTTGATATTAAAATAATATATAAATGGATGGTATATCATATATACATAATCATTAACATGTTATATTTATTATTTACATGAGTTACACATCATTATTATACCCATCCAAATAATAATATATTAAATAACAATTACACCACGACGTGGAGACGGTAAGCCGTACGTACACACGTATGGTGACATGTTATTCAAAGGGTGGATAGAATACTGAATATGGTTGTACCATATTTATAATAACATCACAGTATATATATGATATTGGAGTTATTATTTTATAATGGTAACAACAAAGGAAGAAGAAGTGGAAGAAGAAAGGAACTTGGAAAAGGGTGGTGAAATCATTACCTCTTCTTCGGGTTCTTCCTTTTGATTTGATCAAAAGGGATCCTTAGGTTGGATTTCTGATCAAAATAAGGCCTCTAGGTTGTATTGAGGGAAGTTGGGAGAGTATTTTGGCAGAGTTTGGCTGAACCAAAAGGCTTTGAAGGTGTGAAGAAATGAGAAGGAGGAGTGCTCTTTTATAAGAGGGGTGAGGGGCACCTTTGGAAAAGCTAGAAATATTAGTTTATAATAAATTAATATTCGGTTTCTAATGGCTTAAAAATTGATTATTCAAAGGTTAAGGTGGGGATGGGTCGAAAACCACTCAACCAATAGAATTTAGACAGGTTTGGGTACTTATATTAACCTTATCTTTAAGTATTAACTCTAAGATAATTAGTTTCACTTTTACAATGTCTCTTTGTATTTTTATATTATATGGTTAATAAACTTACTATATACATACAAGTGACCCACAAGTGGTCCATTAATGATACAACTATCATGATATAAGTCTCTTGGATGAACCTTAGATTTTTAGGAATTTAATATCAATTAATAATATAATATTTGTTTTTAAAACTCTTTTATGTCAATTTTGACACTATTCAATAGTTGATTTTTGTGAAACTCATAACAGAATTATTACTTCAAACAAAGTTAATTAAATCAATCCTAACATATCATATTAACCTAGAAAATTAGTTTAGTTCATAAAAAGTCTCAAATTATATTTATTTGGGTATTTATAATATCAATTATTCTAATTTTTCATTAATTAGGTAATTACTGAATCATCATTGTGTCATATATAAATTAAATTATTTAATGTATAAAAATTATAAATAAAATATCATTATGTAGTAAATATTTTTAGCTTTCTAATGAATATTTATAGTTGAAAATCCAACATATATAACCCTATGTAAAAATTGTTTTTCTAAAAGATATATGCTTGTGTCATTTTTGTATTCATTTTAACTTAATTAAAATAAAGTGTCCCTATCACCTACAAGTGGCTCCATGGGGTCCCAAAATCGACCCAAAAATGCCCATGGTCGGAGATGTATCAACCAATAAGGTTAGGACACGTTTTAGGGTAATTTTGTATTATTATAATATTATTTTTAACCCTTATTTACCAGATTTACCCTTTAACTATGGTAAATAAAATATTTACCACAGTAATTATTCAAAATGTCTAAAAATAAAAGTTACCCATTCACACAATATGAACATCCTGATTCCAAATATGGAATCCTTTTTTCAAAATTCAAAACATAGAAGTGGCAGAACTTAATTTAAAATTAATTCCCGTTGTTAAAACAAAAAACATGTTTTTAAGAGATAATAACTATCAAAAGATTGACACCTGTTTATGTCCGGTTTAATTGTAAAATTATGTCCAATGACCAACATTATATTAAATGGTAAAAATATATTCTAAATATACTTTAAAACCACTCAAATTCATAATTTATCACTATTAATTATTCTGATTAAAAAAGTTGTTTGTAATTAAAATTTAGTAATTTTCACTATTCATCAAAATATTAAAGTTATCCGAAAAGTACCAAAATTTCACCTTAGGCAAAATTTGATATTCCGAATCCAAAAATGAAGTCCATTTTGAAATATAAAATATATATAATTTCAAAAAGTAGGTATTACTATTCATAACGGCTAGTTTGATTGGTTGTGGTGTGTTAGAACTCGATGTTTCGTACAACACACGCTATCGCATTATTCAAAGAGAAGCGTACCGTAGAAGCTTGGGGTGTTACAAGTCCGCCTAAGGAAACCCATCCATCGTGAACCATACATCCCCATCACAAAAAAGAGACTCTACCACCACACCTGTAGTTGTCAGCATCTGGCACAAACTAGATCCACTGGCACACCCATAGAGGCCGCCACCCATCACAAACCGGATCAGATGCCTTTCAAAAACAAGATCTGGCATGATACATGGAGCACCCATGGTCATGGACTCCCGTCTTCCAACATCACCACCCACTCATCTAAACCTCACTCCACTGCCTAATGGGCTACTACTATCCCCCATCTACCGTCCCACTCTTCTCCCCTAACTCTCACTAGACTCATGATGTTGCCCCTTCTCTGTCAATGCCCATGATCTAGGTGATGCTGCCCCATCTTCTCACCACCTCCCTAGATTCATCGCGCTATGTTAGGTAAACCCTGTGATTTTTGATTCGTTTAAAATTCCCTTTTTACGATTTTGATAATAACACATTGACCTGATGTATTGAATTGGCATTGAAAATAAATAAAAATGGGGAAATTGAAGTTCTCTTGTGGTTTATGTAAGGATTGTATTGTACTTTTTTTCCAATGTGGTTTATGGTATGGATTATCTTGCATCAGTATTTGATACATAATTTCCTAGTCATTATAAGGAATAGTACATGATCTTCCAGGAAACATCATCTATTTCTCCAAAAACTATGGCCTTGGAATCTCATCTGGCATCTAGCTTCTACATAGTGCTACCTCTTCTAGAACTATGTTTATCACAACTTCCGATAAGCCCATTGAATCTGCATCCAAAACTCACCTTATTCTCTAGTATATTAATTCAATCTTGCACAAGTGTAAAATCCCAAAACTGAATTCCCATACTGCTCAAACTAATATAATGTTCTGAAAGTCGTCAAATACACTCGCACAGATAGAATCTGAATTTTTAACGTTCTTCATCTGTTTCTTGAAAACTCATGATATCCTTTTATATCCTACATCCATGCTACAAAACTTCACTTTTTTCACTATGAAATATTTATACACACTCCTTATATATAAAAACAATCACAACAATCATTTGTTTTATTATGAAAACAGTACATAGAGACTTTCTTTCATGCATATCTACTTAGTAACCACTCACTTAGATTCAGGTAATCCTCAAGATGGAATAACAGTAGCACTGTGATATTTGATGTCCTAAAAAAACAGTGTCTATATCTCCATTTTGGCATATTCTGATGCTTCCAAATTTGTCACAATGGCCACTACCTCAGCAGACTGTGATTACTTTTGGTCACCTTTTACCAGATTAAATAATATTATCAAATATTCAATACTCATTCAATCAACATTATATTTCTCTTAAAAATATTTTTTATGCACACATATCTCATAGAAAACATCAATTTCCACTCCTTAGTAGAGTAAAACTCATTTTAATAATTTATATGGTTAAGGAAAGGTGGAAATATAATGGAAATACACACACCTACACCCATGGAAAGTCGAACCTATGACTTCCTAGATGCTCAGTCAATGATATAAACATATAATAATGATGATAATGATAATAATATTATTTATCAAAATAGATAATGGATATATTCAAAATCCATTTTCATTTTTATAACAATGATGAAAAAAATTAATATTTTTTTTGAAAATTTTGATGAATATTTTTAGGTCGTTTTAATTTTAATGATGATTATGATGACAATGATAAATATTATTATTTATCTTATATTAGGATGACTGATTAGTAACTAAAAGTGGCTAATATTAATTGTTAATATCTTTATATTCATTTTTCCGAAGTCCATAAACATTGTTTTTAGTGCATTACATAAATAGAACATCATTTCTCATCAAAAATGCAATTCATGTTTAAAATGAAAATTTGGGCCCAATCATTCATTTGTTTTTTGACAATATTATATTCATTTTCTGAATTTGAAATTTTGGGATATGATTGATCACTTTGTTTGAAACATTTTATCTTTTAGGTCCGCTGGATGAATCCCAAAGGATGATGAAGAATTTTGCGCCTGAAGGCAGAAACTTACTGGAAAAAGCATAATGGGCCTAAGGCCCATCAAACAAATGTGGGGCCCAGAAACCAAGCCCAATGAAGCTCAAATTTATATAGTAGAAATATAAAAATATTAGGATCATTTTATTCAACTGTGGCCGGAGCTAATTCTGATGTTTTCATGATGATAAAGGGATATGAAGTTGAGATTTAAATGGTGGACCTGACATTAATGCACAGAAATCCGTCCCACCATTTCGACCATAACTTCCAAACGGATGAGCCAAATTTCCTGAAATTTTTACAGATCATAGAGGACAAATCTGAGAAGATATTTGCCTTCTAAAACCACTACGGATTCGGCCTTATTCATTTTCTAATTCACACGTCAATATGGTGGACGAATCTGGACAGTTTTCCGGGTCAAATTCAAAACATCAATTTCATTTTGATTATTCACCCTCCATTTGACTCTATTAATTGTTGGGGGGTGAATTAATTATTTGGGGATGGACCTAAGGCTCCTAATATGCCTATATAAGGTTCTATTGGTGAAGGGAATGGGGGTGGATATTTTTTATATCATCTTTTGTTGCTTGTTTCATTGTAAGGTTATGCTTCCAAATTTCCATTGTAATGTTTTCCATTTCCATGTAAGTTTCTTTTTTGTATATTTATGTTCTTAATCAACTTCATTCACTTCTATATTTTCCATTTCTTTTATTAAAACTTTATTATCACAAAGCACAGTGATATCTCTGTGTTGTTGTGAATTAGTTCACACATAGGTGTGAATTTTATTCACACACACGGAGGAGTGCTCGTTATTTCCGCAGTTTTAATTTCTTCAATCCAATTCTTGTTAGCCATCTTCCGCCCACCATTGAGAGTATACCATCAATGGAGGGCTAAAACCTTAATGGGATGATCTTAGGAGGATGAAAAGGCTGGATTGAATGTTATTTTATGAACGAATTGTTGTTAATTGGATAATTAATTTAAGACATCCATTCTTCAATTATTTCTACTCTTCATCTTTACTGTGTTTGAGCAAACTAAATTAAATTACTAAATGACCATATACCTCGGAGAGATCATGAATTTGGTTCTCTAAGTGTATACGGGATTAGTAATTGTGTTTAGTAAGCACCAAACCAGAAAATGATGAATGTAATGTTATTTTTGAAGAATGGATTCATCAAAAATTAATAAAACCAAAATTGTCTAATGAAGTAAAATTCATTCAATCCACCCCGAGCATAATCCTAAGATCAACCCATTTCCATTTAATTGAATTCACTTAGGTTTATTAGTGTTCTTTAAAAACCATCCAAAATCAAACCCAAAGTCAGCTACTTCATAGCCCATCCTTCACACAATCATAGCGTCTCAAGGTTACTTCTTCGGTCCCTGTGGATTCGACCCCTACATGTACTACATTGATCGCTTTTACCAGTAGGGTAAATTTGGGCGCAACCAAATTTTGGCGCCGTTGCCAGGGACCCTAGTAAGTTTTCTTAGACACCCACCTTCTATTCTCACCTAACTTCTCTTTTCTCACCTCTATTTCTTTTTTCTTTTCCCCTTTCTGTTTTTCCAAAAAAAAAAAACAAATCCAAATCCAAATTTCATTAAACTCCAATGGAGTATCATCAACAATTTGCTTTCATAAAATCGGGCTGAAATCGAATAGAAAATCAACATTGGGAATCCCCTCACATAGGAAATTACTTTGATCAACCTTTAAATGAATACCCCACACCCGATAATATGAATGATCAATGGGATGCTGATTTTTTAAAGGATCAATTTACATACCTCTCAAGGATGATTGAAGAGATCAAACTTAATGATGATGATGATGTAAAAACAACGATCAATCCTAATTCCCAAAAAATTCTTGAACATTTGTGTGAAAAAATGGTTAAAATGAATTCAGAATTTTCATCACTGAGATTAGAAATACAAAACATTGAGACTTATGAAGAACCCATTCCCACTCAGGATTTCCTTTCCACATCACTTATAGAAGAATCTTGTTTTCCACATAACTCATGTGAATTTAGTAAAGAACCCACTTTAAAATCTTGGAATACAGAGTTGGATAATGAAGAGATTTGGTCAGGTAATGTTGAAATTCAAGATAAAGAACATGAAGGAATTGTTAATGAGTATTTAAATCAGGATGAAATTGATTTCATGAATCCACAAGAGGGAAATTATTCTTCAAGGATTGAATGTCTAGAATATTGCACCAAAAATGATTTTTTAGAATCACCAATCATTGAACCATTGGGAGAGTTAGCAAATATTGTGTCTATACCCACTCCCGACATTCAAAAGGAAATTTTTTGGGAGGAATCAAGATTTCAAAAGGAACCAATTATTTCTAAATTTCATGGAGAAGAAACTGTTTCTTGATTCCAATTTACATTCTTCTTTTGTAAATTTTTATCAACCTGAACTCAAAAATTTTCTCCTTTCTTCCCCACTCTTAAATGTGGATAACCAATACCATGAAATTTCAATTTATTATCCTCTTGAAACTAAAAAATTGGGAATGTTTATTGATGCCTTAGGCAATACTAGATATTCAATTCAATCAACCATTTCTGATATTACATGGATTTTACCACTCATTATAGAACAAAGGATTTCACATGAAACATATTTCAAACAAATAATCAATCTCAATCTTGTTGAAGTGGAGAAAGATGGGTTAATTAAAATTTTGAAAGTTGGAATTGGATAAGTTGGGGGGTTCAAGTCGAGTTAACGACGTTAAACAAAAGCACTGCATGGGAGGCAACCCATGGTCTTCATGTTTTCTAATCATTTTGAATCATTTTCTTTTTCATATAATAAATTACCATAGACTGTTGACCTGTTCTTCTTTTATGAGTAAGGATGGGTATGAAAGGGGAGCGCCATATTCATCCATGTCACATGGCGTGATCTCTGAGTAATACCTTACCCAGAAATCTAAAAAGAAGACAATGTATCATCTATTTATTTTGTTTTGTTTATTATTATGTTTTTATAGGTTAAAAAAAATAAAAGGACATGTTGTAAGTCATATGGAGAATCCATTCACCACCATCCAAGCCGCTGAGACTCAAATCCAGGAGTGAAGGGAGACTGTGGCACACACTATCATCATCAACCACCAGGTGACTTCATTCCATTATTATCATTTACTCTTTGAAATCCTCCACCCCTCTTCTAACTTTTCTTTTCTTTAAACACCGGGGACAATGTCATTCTAAGTTGGGGGGAGATAAAAAATGATTTTTTTTTATTTTGTGAATAAAAACATGCATGAAAAGAAAAATTCCATTAACCATAAACATGATAAACACACGTTGCAAACTCTAAAATTGGATATCAAATAAATTTTGCATGCCTTGATTCTGATTTTAATGCAAGTTTAAGTTCATGAGCATAGTTTTTGGAAAGTGCGGTTGTCCGATGTGATTTTTCAATGTTTACAATTTCATCCTCTAAATAAAAATGCCACAATGCACGTCTACTGGATCGTGGGTGTAAATTTGAGTTCTTGGGTCCCTTTCATTATAGCATAGGGTTCTAGGGTCACTTTTAGTTTAATTTGAGTATCCAAAAAAAACAAAAAAAAAAAAACAAAAAAAAAACAAAAAAAGGCCACATAGAGCAATGTTTTGTCCAAATGCGTGGCATCCGACACTTGGGGATCATGACTCCATAGTTGTCTTGCCCAGAGTTAGGATTTATATCTCTATTTTAGAGCATGAAATTGACAATATGTGTGGCGTCCGACACTTGGGGATCGTGACTCCATAGTTGTCTTACCCAGAGTTAGTCTTTTCATATCTATTGTGGTTAAAAAAAAGATACTCATCTTAAGTTTTAATGTGATTCTCACCTAGCGCTTCCATTTTTTCCCCTTGAACAATAAAATGGGCCCCATATCTTTTATGATGCACAACACTTTATCATGCTTAATTGGAATTGGATGAAATGTGGCGATGAATTTGAACAAAGGAATGGGCTTGGGCTTGGGATATGCTTATGGACCTAGCATGTTTTTAATGATTTTGATGGGTTTTCATAATTTTGTTTGGTATTAGATATTTGGGTGAGAAATGTGTATTAAAATGTTTTTGGAAAAGGGGATTTGAATTTCATATTTGTAATTTATTTTGCTCGGGACTAGAAAAACTCAAATTGGGGGGTGTGATTAGTAACTAAAAGTGGCTAATATTAATTTTTAATATCTTTATATTCATTTTTACAAAGTCCATAAACATTGTTTTTAGTGCATTACATAAATAGAACTTCATTTCTCATCAAAAATGCAATTCATGTTTAAAATGCAAATTTGGGCCCAATCATTAATTTGTTTGTTGACAATATTATATTCATTTTCTGAATTTGAAATTTTTGGATATGATTGATCACTTTTTTTGGAAAATTTTATCTTTTAGGTCCGCTGGATGAATCCCAAAGGAAGATGAATAATTTTGCCCCTAAAGGCAGAAACTTGCTGGAAAAAGAATAATGGGCCTAAGGCCCATCAAACAAATGTGCGGCCCAGAAACCAAGCCCAATGAAGCTCAAATTTATACAGTAGAAATATAAAAATATGAGGATCATTTTATTCAACTGTGGCCGGAGCTAATTCTGATGTTTTCATGATGATAAAGGGATATGAAGTTGAGATTTAAATGGTGGACTTGACATTAATGCACAGAAATCCGTCCCACCATTTCGACCATAACTTCCAAACAGATGAGCCAAATTTCCTGAAATTTTTACAGATCATAGAGGAAAAATCTGAGAAGATATTTCCCTTCTACAACCACTCCGGATTCGGCCTTATTCATTTTCTAATTCACACGTCAATATGGTGGACGAATCTGGACAGTTTTTCGGGTCAAATTCAAAACATCAATTTAATTTTAATTATTCACCCTCCATTTGACTCTATTAATTGTTGGGGGGTGAATTAATTACTGGGGGATGGACCTAAGGCTCCTAATATTCCTATATAAGGAGCTATTGGTGAAGGTAATGGGGGTGGATATTTTTTATATCATCTTTTGTTGCTTGTTTCATTGTAAGGTTATGCTTCCAAATTTCCTTTGTAATGTTTTCCATTTCCATGTAAGTTTCTTTTTTGTATCTTTATGTTCTTAATCAAATTAATTCACTTATATATTTTCCATTTCTTTTATTAAAACTTTATTATCACAAAGAACAGTGATATCTCTGTGTTGTTGTGAATTAGTTCACACATAGGTGTGAATTTCATTCACACACACGGAGGAGTGCTCGTTATTTCCACGGTTTTAATTTCTTCAATCCAATTCTTGTTAGCCATCTTCCACCCACCATTGAGAGTATACCATCAATGGAGGGCTAAAACCTTAATGGGATGATCTTAGGAGGATGCAAAGGCTGGATTGAATGTTATTTTATGAACGAATTGTTGTTAATTGGATAATTAATTTAAGACATCCATTCTTCAATTATTTCTACTCTTCATCTTTACTGTTTTTGAGAAAACTAAATTAAATTACTAAATGACCATATACCTCGGAGAGATCATTAATTTGGTTCTCTAAGTGTATACAGGATTAGTAATTGTGTTTAGTAAGCACCGAACCAAAAAATGATGAATGTAATGTTATTTTTGAAGAATGGATTCATCAAAAATTAATAAAACCAAAATTTTCTAATGAAGTAAAATTCATTCAATCCACCCCGAGCATAATCCTAAGATCAACCCATTTCTATTTAATTGAATTAACTTAGGTTTATTAGTGTTCTTTAAAAACCATCCAAAATCAAACCCAAAGTCGGCTACTTCATAGCCCATCCTTCACACAATCATATCGTCTCAAGGTTACTTCTTCGGTCCCTGTGGATTCGACCCCTACATGTACTACATCGATCGCTTTTAACAGTAGGGTAAATTTGGGCGCAACCAATGACTAAAATTAAAACCCATTTTAAAACTCATTTTAATTATAATGATAATTATGAAGATGATAAATATTATAATTTTTATATTTTCATTTTATATTTTCAATAAATTTATATTTATCATTATAATATTTTTTAAGATATGATTCATTGTCCTAATATTTATCACTATATTCTAATGTCAAAACTATAATTATATTGAAACATTTACCAATAATATACCTTTTTCAACATTCAAACATTTAAATAAATTAATTTTATACATGAACTAACTGAACAATTTTATTCTTCATTATTTGTGAAATTTAACCTTCCACATTTTCTATCATATACTTTATTATTTTTCCCCATAAAAAAGGGAATTCTATTGAACAACCTCAAGACATGTAATTTAAAATATAAAATGTGTATTAAAAAATATAATTTGTTATAAATCATAAATACCTAACTCATTATAAGAAATTTTATTTATTAATATAGTAACATATAAACTAATGTCGAAAAACATATTTTTATGTAATCTAGTATTTTGATAACTAAATTTATAAAATAATTATTCGTCATATATTAATATATATTTATGATTGTTCTTTTTCAATTTTTAAATTTTCTTGTCTTCCATTACTTTATAAGTGACTATATACAAAATATTTAGTCATGTACAAAAAAAGATATTAAAAAATAGTTGGTACAAATAATTAAATATAACATAAAATGTGTTGATTGTGTCGTTTGTGAATTGTTTTTCTATTTTGGATGAGTATGAATTGAAGTATACATGCAATTGATTTGTCTTTATTTTAAATATATTATGTGATATGATATTCTAAAATTTCTTTTAGTATAATGTCTTGTGTAAATGTTACTACTAATTATTCAGATATGAATATGGATAAGAGTTGTATAGATATTATAAATTGAATGTATGGAGAATATTTTGAGAGAATTATGATACTTATTGATTTTACTAGAGGATTCTAAAGTTATTATTAGTTTTATTCGTAGAAAATGTGCAAATAGATATCAATTCACATGAGATAACATGAGGGAGAACCTATTCTTGAATGAGATTCTAAAAAATTATAAGAGTTAGACTCATCAGGGGGAAGAATATATTCATTGTCATTATATAGAAATAGTTCAAATGTGTTGATTAAATAAGGTTTTCTTTATGAATTTTTCATTCCTTCATACTTGGGGGAGATTGTTAAGTCAAGGTATCCTTATGACTTTACCATTTCTTCTTGTTTTGAAAATCACAAACACCTTATCTTAAGGAAAATCTCATTTTACCCCTTGTTTTACATTCTTAAAGAAAATTTCCTTACCCAAGGAAATTTACCCTTACCTAGATTTCATTGTTCATATCATAAATTTTCTAAGTGTAAAACTGGGATTGAAACCAAAACCTTGGAATCCTATAATTACCTAGATATGAAGCATTCTGTTTTAGGATCTTAATTCTCAGAATTCTGGTTACGAACTCTTATGAGTTTGGAATCCGAATTCTGAATCAGAATTCTGGTTATGAAATCTTCTGAGTTCTGACTCCGAATTTTGAATTAGAATTCTAGTTATGAACTCTTCTGAGTTCTGACTCCGAATTTTGAACCAGAATTCTGGTTACGAACTTCTCTGAGTTTTGACTCTGTATTCTGAATACGAATTCTGGATAAGAACTCTTCAAAGTTATAACTCTGAATTCTGATTACGAATTCTGGATACGAAATTCTCTGAGTTCTGACTCTGAGTTATCTGAATTCAGACTATGAAATCCTATGAGTTCCGACTCTGAATTCTCATGAACTCCGACTCTGAACTTTTTAAGTTCTGTTTCCGGATTCTGGTGAATCCAGATTCTGAATTTCCTTGAAATTCAGACTCTGGAATTCTGTAGAATTCAGGTTCTGAATTCCTAGAAAAACGAATCCGAACATCTTTGTATTATAGACTCCAAATTCAATTTTTGGTTAGACTCTGAACTTTCATTTACTTACATTCCGAATATCATATTTTGGTTATGCTTACACTTGTTTAGTAATAAAATGATTTCGTGCTTTCAGTTACTCACTAACCGTTGTTTGGGTGACACGTATACAGGTCCCTCTGAAATTCAAGGAAGAATATGACTGTTGGAGGAGGGAGCCGAGCATTGGAGTTGTTCTTATAAATAGGATCTCATTTGAAAGAGTCCATAACACTTGACAACATCTTTGACAACTGTGATTACATGCTGTTGAAGTGATTTCTAGAGAGAGAGGCTCTTATAAACTCTCAAGCTTCAGGCAGAAAGTTTGAATGGATTGTTCAAACTTTTCCTTGTGCAGATTTGCTTCGTGCAACTTTGATTGTTGCTGTGTACAATCGAGGGCTTCCGGGGATAGGAAGATAGAGGTGCCGACTACCTAATAGTTGAGGGCTTGTAGGGATAACAATACAAACTCCGATCATCATATCGAGGGCTTACCCTGGTGTGGATAAGACAAACTTTCTTGAAAGTATAAATCAAGGGACCTTTATCTAAGGTTGTTAGATACCCTTCTCTTTGGCCTAAAAAATTTCTTACTTGTTACTTGTTATGTTTCAAGTTTTCCACTGCATTTTTATTGTTGAGGAAAGTATAAATTTCTTATACTTCCTTATACTTGTACTCTGATTCAGTTAGATTCTATATGCTTTAATGTAGAATCTTTGTTGTTGTAAACTTTTGTAAAGTTTCATTTCCGAAATCATTTTTCCGGAATCAAACAAGTTATTAGAACTTAGAGGTCTTGTGAATTATCTTGTTTAACCTTGTTAAACATAACCATCTTTAAAAGTTCCAAAGGAATTTTTAAAAGTAAAATTCACCCCCTCTTGTATTTTAGCATCACATGTTTACATATTTGATCCTATATTTTGTATTATAGAGTATATCATACTAACATACCATCTCATAATTGGTATCAGAGGGTTGGTTCAATCTAAATTATTCTCACGATTAGATTCAGAAGAGAATTCTCAGAATTGAACTTCCGGATTCATAATTTTATAGAATCTATTTTTTAGAATCACATAGTTCGGATTCATACTTGCTTAGAGATACAATATCTAGTTTCTTGCTTAGGATATTTTCTCTTGTTTACAGACTCATACTACGAATAAGTTTTTGTGCCAAAGATTATCTTAAGGATGGAAGGTTTAAATGTTGGTTCTATTGATAAACTAAATCCTACCAGACCTCCAGTTTTTGATGGAAATGATTATGAGTACAGGATAGATAGGATGAATAATTTTTTTATTAATACTAGAGTTGATAACTATCTAATTCTGAATAGAGATTATAAGATTCTGTATATGGAATTGAGAACCTTTACGAATCGGGAGAAATCAGAATAGCAAGCAAAATTCAGAGTCAGAAATACTTTGTTATGTTCCTTGACAAGAAACATCTATAGTCAAATATCATCATGTGAAGATGCAAACAATATCTGTAAAAAACTTGAAGTTACACATTTTGGTATATCTAACGTCATAGAGACAAGAAGAGCTATGTTGAGAGCTGAATACCATAGCTTTAATTTTCCTTATGGATAACCTATAAGCAAAGTACAATAAAGGTTTATGACTATCGTGAATAGATTACAATATATGGGAGAAAAAGGTTTGGATGATGAGTCTCTTGTAGACAAGATCATAGATATCATGCCAAATGAATGAGAGTCCAAGAGGATAGCTATTGATGAGAACAGAAAAGTCACTCAGATTTCCATAGATGAGTTGTTTGGAACTCTTCTTCAGCATGAAATCAGAATGAAGAAAGATGCTGAAAATATCAAGAATAAGAATGGTAATGGAGGAGTTTCTTTTACAACCACTTCTAAACATATGAAAGCCAAGTCCCCAGAAAGTGTAACTAGATCAAAGTCAAAGAAAGTCATTATTCAGTCAGAATCTAGTGACACAAAAAAGTATGAGAATGAATTAGCTAATCATGATCAGAGAATGAACAAGATTGTAGCTCAAAAGAACCATATGAATAAGTACAAGAAGAAAGACTATAGAGATAAGAAAGATGGAGAAGTTATGTGTTATGAATGTAAAATAGCAGGTCATATCAAACCTGATTGTCCTTTGTTGAAAAAGAAGGAAAATAAGGAAAGGAATTCCAAAAGGTACAAGAAGAAATTATATCGATAAAAGCACAAGAAAAAACTTAAAGCTAATGATACTTGGAGTAATAGATTTGGATATTCTTCAGAAAGTGAATCTTCTGAATATGATTCATCAGCAAAGAATAATATGGGATTCATTGCTACTACTTCTTTCCCCAATACATGTCTTATGGCCAAGGTATGCTCTGCCGAGGCTTTAACAAATTTATCTCTTGATAAGAATTACTATTCCAATAACAGTACTTCTAATGAAGATACTTCATCCTCAGAAAATGAAGAAATACCTTCATATGAAGAAGTTTCTAGATTTTTCAAGTTACTTGAAGAAGGAAATTGTAAAATTTCTAAGAAATTAGACAAGGAAAATACTAGGAATGAAATTCTAACAAAATATATTTCATATCTTTCTAGAGATCTTAGAGATAAAGAAGAGATTTTAGAAAAACTTTCTAAAAACCTTGAGAAAGCAAATTCTGTTAAAGAAGAACTTTCTAAAGATCTTAAGAATGCTATTTTAGAGATAATTTTTTTTGGGAAAAATCAATCTCTAAGGAAATGATTCCTAAGGATAAGAATTTATTGTAGAGACCCAAAACTTGATGTACATGGAAATTACATTACTTTTGCGGAATACTTAATACATAACAAAAACAAACACCAAAGGACCGTAATAGTTTAGTGTCTTTGGAAACTCGGAACGTAATCTTCTAATCATGGTGAAAGATCTTCAAAATCTCCCATAAAGATCTTCCCCTTTTTTTCTTACCTAAAACCTTTCTTTATATCCTGGGAAAAAGAAAACATATAAAGGGTGAGCTCAAATGCTCAGTAATGGTAAGCATGGAGAAATTAAAACAAACTATATACATTTGAACTTCAAAACACGAACATAAATTTTAAACATCAAAATATTGAGTTGTGAAATAAATCTTGGTAGTACGTAAGGCATATATCATAAAGGAACATCAATCATGATAAAATAACATGGGAATAAAACATGTAATTGTGGAAACCATTAATTACATGCTATGATTTCCATAGTATCCAAGGCATTGCTGCCAAGACCATCTTAGTGGACAAAGTCCCTTTCTGAATCGAGTTCACTCCTCGTTTTAGTCCTGTAACACTGAACCAGATTAACTTACCGTTCCAGCCATGTCTATCTCATGAGATATAAATCTTTACCCAATGCATTGGAGGGAGATATAGGTCCCACCAATCTCATAATGAAATCATTCTTACTTGTGCCACAACATAAACATAAATCATTCATCATAACCCAAAGAATAAAAATGGGTTTCATAAACATCATCCCATCATAACATAATCCATCTAAAACAAATGGATATCATTTCATCATAATAAAAATCAAACCATGTAAATAATAGAGACATTACACTTGAAACATGAACATATAGAATAATGTCATCTTAGATGGAAAATAGTTTTGATAAAACACTTGAAATGAATTCTTGAGGAAAATATCCTTTATTCTTCAAAATCATTTTCTTTTCAGAAAATGCCGTGAAATTTTAAAAGAAAATGGTTTTGTTGAAAATAATCATGCAATATTGTATAAGAAGCTTCATGAAAATGAGGCGTTATGAAACCGTAAAAATCCGTTCACACCATATAAGTTAAAAATAACATTCTCCTCGTCGGAAAAGTCAAAAAGTTCCTCGTATGGTAAAAAAAAGAAAGATTCCTTAAATACCATGTAGTAAAAGTCAAAAATGGTTAAAAATGACTTTAAACATACATGAATTTTTTTTAGAAAACATTGACATGGATGATAACAATAACCCCAGTAAATACTTACGAAAAAACAATCTTGGATAAAAATGAGATTTAAAAGGTTATCCCTTACCTTACGTCCGATATGCTACGTATGTATCCGAACCTCCCGTATAATGATTTAAATAATTCCATTGACTTATTACAGAATCATATTCATTGTTATGATATCATATATGGTTCACTTATGACTTTATATTACCCGTTATTTTGTAAATCCCATGTTAAAGCAATATTTTGGGTAAAATCGTTTCATTTATCGTATGTGTTTCAACTTGTTGTTCTTGATATTATTACTTATATACTGATTTACATAATTACAGAATGTAAAATATTATTTATATATAATATATATTCAGCATATACATATATATATTATAGATCCATAAATGGAATGAAATACACCGTTCATGGAGACGGTAGGCCGTATGTACGCATGAACACTGTTTTCGTTTCCTTATTGAATTGAATGTAATTATGTAGATGGCATACATATATATATACATAAATCCAGTATCATTATTAAGTCATATATTTAATTATTATTCATTATATATACTTTATAATCATTCATGAATGGTTAACATGGAGAATGAATCTCATCGCGTCGTGGAGACAGTACTCCTTACATACGCACGAGCGATGATATCATTCCCATGATCGTGGAATTGTATTGAAGTGTATGTATAATATTTCAGAATCAATATCAATTTACAATAATCATATATAGTTTTTTATTTACACCATTATACCCATCCAAGTAATGTGGTGGTCGAAAACAGATTACACCACGGCGTGGAGACGGTATTCCGTACGTACGCACGCGTGGTGATTTCGTTTTCCGTAGAATGGATAGAAGGTTAAATAAAGTTGTTTCATATTTATAATAAAATATTAGTATATAATTAACACTGATGTTATTACTTTATAATTAGATGACTAAATAAGAAGAAGTAGAAGAAGAAAGAAACATGAGAGAATCAGAAGAAGAGATTACCTCTTCTTCGACGCACCTCCTTTAAGCCTTCTCTTAAGGAAGTTGATTTGGTCTTTTGAGGAGACCGGAACCTCCAAAATGTTTCTAGGGAATTGTAGAAGAGAAATGGTCAGGGTTTGGCTGAGCTTCAAGGCTCAGAAGGGTGTGAAGAGAAGAGGGAAGGGGTGCCATTTTTATAAGGGAGGAGAGGGGCACCTTTGGAAAAACTTAAAATATTATTTTATAATAAAGTCATATTCGGTTTTTAATAGCTCTAAATTGATTTATTTCTAAGATAAGGTGGTTATGGGTCGAAATACTCTCAACCAATAGGTTTTAAACATGTTTAGGTTACTATTTTATCCTTATCATTTAGATTTAACTCTAAGTTAAATAATTTAACTTTTACCGTGTCTTTTTGTTTTCTTACACTATATGGTTGATAAACATACTATAACAACCCAAAATAACCCCAAGTGGTTAATTATTAATATATATATCCTTATCTAAATAATTTGTCTGAACCTTAGATTTTTAGGAATATAATAACAATTAATAATATAATATTTTTTTTAAAAACTATTTTATGTCAATTTTGACACTATTTGGTAATTGATTTTTGTGAAAATCATAACAGCATGATTAGTTAAGAAAAGGTAATTTAAATCAATAATAACATGTCATATTAACCTATAAAATTAGTGTAATTCATAAAAAGTCTCATATTACATTTATTTGGGTATTTATAATATCAATTATTTTAATATTTCATTTTTTAGGTAATTACTGCATCACCATTGTGTCATAAATAACATAAATTATTTAATATATAAAAATTATAAATAAAATACGATTAGGTAGGAAATAGTTTTATCTTTCTAATTAATATCTATAGTAGAATTTATCTTATGTATAACTCTATATTAAAAATGATTTAGTTATTAAATTTTGATTTTAACTATTTTAACCCTTCTTTAAATAAATTAATAATAAATGTCCTAATCTAATCCAAGTGGACCTAAATGGTCATAATTTATTCCTAAGGTTGTTTTTGGTCAAATTAAACATATCCAATAGAATTAGGACATGTGTTAGGGTAATAATAATATCATTTTTACCCTTAATTACCCTATTTACTTTTAACCGTGGTAAATAAAAGTAAAAAGTTACTATTCACCAAAAATTATTTTCACCTCATTGAACCACATTTTAGTCCTTGATATTAACCGCGTCTCTCAGATTTTTAAAATTCCACTCACAAAATCGGTAAAATTGAGTTTTACGTAAGTTTGCAAAAAGCTCCAAGGAGGTAGGTAAAAGATGGTGAAAAACTCAATAAAATTTTTTTATAGCAAAAATTATTATAAAATGACTCCAATGAATTAAATTGAACTTATATAGGTATTATGTATCAATTTTTACATAAAATAAATTTAAATAAAATAAATAATTATTTAAATAAAAATTCAGTTTTGAAATAGTAACCTCCTGTTTTCACTATTCATCAAAAATTGAAAGTTTTCAGAAAAATACCAAAAATTCACCCTAGGATAATTTCGATATTCTGAATCCAAAAATGAAGTCCATTTTGAAAGATAAAATTTATAAAATTTCAAAAAGTGGGTATTACTATTCATAACGGCTAATTTATATAACATATCGTTGTTTAGTGGTATTGTATACAACACACACTATCGTGGAAGGTCACGATTGCATGTAATGCAAGCAAATTTAGGGATGCGTGTAGTGCAATATCCTTTTGGTGTAACATACAACACAAGACATCAATGAAATTAAAAATAATATTTTTCATGAAATCTCAGGGTGTTACATTCTACCCCCCTTAAAATGAATTTCGCCCTCGAAATTCGTCGGGGTTATAAATGGTTTACTACTTGAAAGTTTATTTAATAGAAACCCACATCGTAAAAAGGAATACCAAAACTTGACTTTAAAAACTAAAGTATGAAATGTAACGGTTACCCAAATTAACTAATCACTGGGTTTTCACATAGTAGAACATAGGTGAAAATATGGATATGGAAGAGAAATATAACCATCAACTTCTGATGAAGAGTGGTAGAGGACATGACTATGAAAAAGCCAACAATCACAAATCCATAAATTTGTGATGATCTAAGGTACCATCCGATTCATCAGATATGAGAGCACTAGGACAACATTTTCTTGTTTTCAAGAATATTTCCCTAAAGTTGAAGAATTGTTGAATTAAAAGAAATACTTACTTGATTTTGGTACAATCTCACCGTTTCTCATGCCTCGAACAATTTCCACTTCATCTCTTAAATAAATGAAGTTGAATTTGTCTTCTGTGAAGTGTTAGAAGATTACGCGATAGAATGATTGGTCATTCCATCTATTTCTGTCGCAAAAAGTTTAGCACAATTTATTAAATATACAGAAGTCCATCTATGCTGAGATTAATCGTATATGGTTACTAAAATGGACTTATACTTCATCTATCATAGCGCTTAATAAAATAAAACTAGTTTCTACTAACCAGGGACTTCCTGTAGGCTAGTGGTAGGCGATAAAGGCCTGTCACACTTTGGTTGTGGGTTCGATTCCTGCATCCTTTTCCGACGCGATGGGTTGTCGCCCGTCCTGCAGGTTGTCATTTTTCTAAGACTACATTATTATAACATTCCATTAATAATATTGAAAAGGTTATAGCCTTAATCAATACTAACTTATGTCCAACATAATCCATTCCAATCTTTAGGCTTATCCAAAATACTTCTATCCAATCTTATAGTATAAAGAAAACGATTACTAGAAATGTCATCTACCGAGCATGTGAATACCATCATTTATCCCTCATATATCAGAAGATATATCTTGTTGATCGCATTCCAAACATGTGTATACCTTAATCTTGTATTCTCTTGAAAAATGAATACCCATTAAATCTTAGTGAAAACATGAATGCTGTCAAAAGTTAACTCTTTCCACATACCAAAATTCAAAAATTCTATATACTCAAACCATGATATAACGTTTTCCTTATATCAGTCATGAGCTCATGAATAATGTCAAACATTTCATTTTCTCTTTATCCCTTCATTATGCGCATATCATCTTCTTTCCAAAAATATCTCAATCACTTTCCATGGTTACTGGTAACATAAAATTATTGAAAATCACAATAGACCAATACATAAATATTCCAATATTCCACGATACTATATACAACATTATTTTGGAATCCTATTACATAATCACTTAATCATTCCACCACATCGTTGTCATATTCAAAATCGCCAATAGTGATCGCATGTGACTTCCCTTTGTCGTTTTCCTTAAGTGGTTGCTCATGTCGATCACCATTAACCCTTGGATTAGGGCATTGATTAGCATAATGCCCCATTTCATTGCACTTGAAGCATTGAAGTGTTGGTGGTGCGTTCTCTGCAGT
Organism: Viscum album; assembly: GCA_963277665.1. Taxonomy (NCBI): domain Eukaryota; kingdom Viridiplantae; phylum Streptophyta; class Magnoliopsida; order Santalales; family Viscaceae; genus Viscum; species Viscum album. The sequence continues at coordinate 1,073,856,654 of OY728145.1, read as the reverse complement.
CTTTTCTTTATTCACATCATTAGCAACCCTTTTTCCATTACTTTGACACTCAGTTGCTTGATGACCTTCTTTTCTACACTTAAAACATTTTCTAGTCCCTTTAAGACAATCTCCACTATTCTTCTTTCCACACTTTGATCATAAATAAACATTCATCTTCTTTTCACCATTGTTCTGAGATTTCTCCTTGAACATCATATTTCATTTCTTGTCCAAACCATGAGATGGATATGTAATAACAACTTCCATTTCTACCTTGATATCACAACACACAATTTCTTTGTAGCTACTGAAATCTCTTATAGCTAATGCCCTTCAAAGACTTGGTTTTAAACCACTGAATAATCGATCAACTTTACTTTCAGGTTGGATGATAATGCCTGATGCATACCTTGAAAGCCTTGTAAAATTTCTTTCGTATATACCAACAGATTCATCATCCTTTTTCTTAAGCTCAAGTAAATCCTTTTCCATCTTTGTTCAAAGAATATGAGGAAAGTACTTATTGAAAAATAAGTTCTTCAACTCATCCCATTCCATGGATTCAATTTCATCTCAGGGCCTCGTATTCTTAATTAGAGTCCACCATTGATCTGCTTCACCTTCTAAATGGTAAATAGCCAGAATGACTTTTTCATGTTCCGAATAGCGAAGTATGGAAAATATCTTTTCAATGGTACTAATCCATTGTTCAGCAACAAGTGGATCATAAGACTCACTAAAAGAAGGTGGACGTTGCCTCATGAAGGAATCAATAGAATATTGTTCCCTTATCTGCTCATTTAGAAGTCCAGAATGATTCATAGCTTGTGTAAGTATAGAAATACGATTTTCACTCCATCTCCCATAACAATGGTTTGTTCAGGAGGAAAATCATTGCATTGCCCATTACATTGATCAACACGGTTCCTTTGGGTTCTAGCCATCGTCTAAAACCCAAAAAAGAATAGCGTGAGAGAAAAAAATCATGCTACGGAAAACAACATAATAAAGGGGGAGTGCCTTCGATATCTAACATCTTAGGTTTAATTATAACATATTTTCCTTAATTCTAGGACTATAACCTATACGTATACTTAACCTTAGGAACATCCCTAGACATACCTTATAAATATCTCTAGGGATCTCACTAAAGTTTTCGCATCCTAGTTTCCAAAGGTTAGCTAAACCTTTCCTCTGATACCAACTGTAGAGACCCAAATCTTGACGTACATGGACATTACATTACTTTTGCGGAATACTTAATACATTAAAAAACAAACACCAAAGGACCGTAATAGTTTAGTGTATTTGGAAACTCAGAACGTAATCTTCTAATCGTGGTGAAAGATCTTCAAAATCTCCCATAAAGATCTTACCCCTTTTTTTCTCACCCAAAACCTTTCTTTATATCCTGGGAAAAAGAAAACATATAAAGGGTGAGCTCAAATGCTCAGTAAGGGTAAGCATGGAGAAATTAAAACAAACTATATACATTTGAACTTCAAAACATGAACATAAAGTTTAAACATCAAAATCCTGAGTTGTGAAATAAATCTTGGTAGTACGTAAGGAATAGATCATAAAGTAACATCAATCATGATAAAATAACATGGGAATAAAACTTGTAATTTTGGAAACCATTAATTACATGTTATGATTTCCAAAGTAGCCAAGGCATTATTGCCAAGACCATCTTAGTGGACAAAGTCCCTTTCTGAATCGAGTTCACTCCTCGTTGTAATCCTGTAACACTAAACCAGATTAACTTACCATTCCATCCATGTCTATCTCATGAGATATAAATCTTTACCCAATGCATTGTAGGAAGATATAGGTCCCAAAAATCTCATAATGAAATCATTCTTACTTGTGCCACAACGTAAACATAAATCATTCATCATAACCCAAAGAATAAAAATGGGTTTCATAAACATCATCCCATCATAACATAATCCATCTAAAAAAAATGGATATCATTTCATCATAATAAAAATCAAACCATGTAAATAATAGAGAAATTATACTTGAAATATGAACATACTGAATAATGTCATCTTAGATGGAAAATAGTTTTGATAAAACACTTGAAATTAATTCTTGAGGAAAATATCATTTATTCTTCAAAATCATTTTCCTTTCACAAAATGCCATGAAATTTTAAAAGAAAAGGGTTTTATTGAAAATAATCATGAAATATTGTATAAGAATATTCATGAAAATGAGGCTTTATGAAACCGTAAAAATCCGTTCATACCATATAAGTTAAAAATAACATTCTCCTCATACTTTTGTCGGAAAAGTCAAAAAGTACCTCATATGGTAGAAAAAGAAAGATTCCTTACATACCATGTAATAAAAGTAAAAAATGGTTAAAAATGTCTTTAAACATACATGAAGACAATTTTAGAAAACATTGAAATAGATGATAACAATAACCCCAGTAAATACTTATGAAAAAACAATCTTGGATAAAAACGAGATTTGAAAAGTTATCTCTTACCTTACGTCTGATATGCTACGTATGAATCCAAAACTCCTGTATAATGATTTAAATAATGCCATTGACTTATTACAGAATCATATTCATTGTTGTGATATCATATATGGTTCACTTATGAGTTTATATTACCCGTTATTTTGTAAATTCTATGTTAAAGCAATATTTTGGGTAAAATCGTTTCATTTATCGTATGTGTTTCAACTTGTTGTTCTTGATATTATTACTTATATACTGATTTACATAATTCCAGAATGTAAAACATTATTTATATATAATATATATTCAGCATATACATATATATATATATTATAGATCGATAAATGGAATGAAATACACCGTTCTTGGAGATGGTAGGCCGTACGTACGCATGAACACTGTTTTCGTTTCCTTATTGAATTGAATGGAATTAAGTAGATGACATAAATATATATATACATAAATCCAGTATAATTATTATGTCATATATTTCATTATTATTCATTATATATACTTTATAATCATTCATGAATGGTTAACATGGAGAATGAATCTCATCACGTCGTGGAGATGGTAGTCCGTACGTACGCACGAGCGATGATATCATTCCCATGATCATGGAATTGTATTGAAGTGTATGTATAATATTTCAGAATCAATATAACTTTACAATAATCATATATAGTTTTTTATTTACACCATTATACCCATACAAGTAAGGTGGTGGTCAAAAACAGATTACACGACGGCGTGGAAACGGTATTCCGTACGTACGCACGCGTGGTGATTTCATTTTCTATAGAATGAATAGAAGGTGAAATAAGGTTGTTTCATATTTATAATAACATATCAGTATATAATTAATACTTATGTTATTACTTTATAATGAGACAACTAAATAAGAAGAAGTAGAAGAAGAAAGAAACGTGAGAGAATCAGAAGAAGATATTACCTCTTCTTCAACGCACCTCCTTTAAGCCTTCTCTAAAGGAAGTAGAGGTGGTCTTTTGAGAAGACGAGAAACTTTAGAATTTTTCTAGTGAAGTGGAGAAGAGAAATGGTCTAGGGTTGGCTGAGATTCAAGGCTCCAAAGGGTGTGAAGAGAAGAGGGAAGGGGTGCCCTTTTTATAAGGGAGGAGAGGGGCACCTTTGAAAAAACTTAAAATATTATTTTATAATAAAGTCATACTCGGTTTTTAATAGCTCCAAATTGATTTATTTCGAAGATAAGGTGGGTATGGGGTGAAATACTCTCAAAAAATAGGTTTAGAAAAGTTTAGGTTACTATTTTATCCTTATCATTTAGATTTAACTCTAAGTTAAATAATTTAACTTTTAACGTGTCTTTTTGTTTTCTTACACTATATGGTTGATAAACTTACTATAACAAGACAAACAAACCCCAAGTGATTAATTATAAATATATATATCCTTATATAAATCATTTGGATGAACCTTAGATTTTTAGGAATATAATAACAATTAATAATATAATATTTGTTTTAAAAACTATTTTATGTCAATTTTGACACTATTTGGTAATTGATTTTTTGTGAAAATTATAACAGCATGATTAGTTCAAAAAAAGTAAATTAAATCAATACTAACATGTCATATTAAACTATAAAATTAGTATAATTCATAAAAAGTCTCAAATTACATTTATTTGGGTATTTATAATATCAATTATTTTAATATTTCATTTTTTAGGTAATTACTGCATTACCATTGTGTCATAAATAACTTAAATTATTTAATATCTATAAATTATAAATAAAATACCATTAGGTAGGAAATATATTGTTTCTTTCTAATGAATATTTATAGTCGAATTTATCTTATGTATAACCCTATATTAAAAATGATTTACTTATTAAACTTTGATTTTAACTATTTTAACCCTTCTTTAAATAAATTAATAATAAATGTCCTAATCTAATCCAAGTGGACCTAAATGGTCATATTTTATTCCTAAGGTTTTTTTGTCGAATTACACTATCCAATAGAATTAGGACATGTGTTAGGGTAATAATAATATCATTTTTACCCTTAATTACCCTATTTACTTTTAACCGTGATAAATAAAAGAAAAATGTTACTATTCACCAAAAATTATTTTCATCTCATTGAACCACATTTTATTACTTGATATTAACTGTGTCTCTTGGATTTTTGAAATTCTACTCACAGAAGCGGTAAAATTAAGTTTTACGTAAGTTTGCAAAAAGCTCCAAGGAGGTAGGTAAAAGACGGTGAAAAGTTCAATAAAATTTTTATATATCGAAAATTATTATAAAATGACTCCAATGAATTACATTGATCTTATATAGGTATTATGTATCAATTTTTACCAAAAATAAATTTAAATAAAATAAATAATTATTTAAATAAAAAGTTGGTTTTTAAATAGTAACCTAGTGTTTTCACTATTCATAAAAAATTGAAAGTTTTCAGAAAAATACCAAAAATTCACCCTAGGATAATTTCGATATTCTGAATCCAAAAAATGAAGTCCATTTTGAAAGATAAAATTTATAAAATTTCAAAAAGTGGGTATTACTATTCATAACGATTAGTTTATATAACATATCGTTGTTTAGTGAAACTCGGTATTGCATACAACACACACTATCGTGAAAGGTCATGATTATGTGTAATGCAAGACAAGTCAGAGATGCGTGTAGTGAAAGATCCTTTTGGTGTAGCGTACAACACAAGACATCAATGAAATTAAAAAGAATATTTTTCATAAAATCTCGGGGTGTTACATTTATTCATCAGACTGAAATCCGAAATATTTTCTCTTAAGAAGATTCTTGCAAACATTACCTCTGGGAAGGAAAATTTTGACAAGATGTACTCTCAAATTAAACCTCAAGGAAACACTATTAGAGTAGGTTATACTCACCAAAAACCGGTTTTCAAAAACAACTATTTTGTTCCTTCTAGAGCCCCTTTTTGCACTAAATGTAAAAGTGGTGGGCATTGGAAGAAACATTTCTCCTTGAATAAAGTTCAATATCTTGGGTTTGATACAGCTTATTTTTCTAAACCAATATGGATACCCAAAATTTTTTTGTCTAACAATTTCGGATCCAAGAAAGTTTGGATTCCAAAAGTCTAAATTTTTCTTATTTTCAAGAAAATAGGTAAAGTACCAACAACAATATGTGGTACATGGATAGTGGATGTTACCAGCATATGACTGGTAACAAAAAATATTTTGAAAAGATTATCAAAACGAAAGGTGGAAAAGTATGTTTTGGAGATAATGCTCAGGGAGAAATTATTGGTATAGGTAACATCGTTCTTCTTGAAAAAACTTTGATTTCAAATGTTTTATTTGTTAAGGGTCTTAAGCACAACCTTATTAGCATAGGCCAATTATGTGATGAAGGCTACCTTGTGAATTTTAGGAATGACAAGTGCTTAGTACACAATTCCAAGGAAGAGTTTATTCTTTTTTCTTATAGGCAAGAGAATGTTTACACACTAAACTTCGAAGACCTTAGGAGCCAAGACTTACCTTGCCTTAGTGCAATGGAATATCATTCTTGGTTATAACATAGAAGGTTAGGTCACTATAACCTTAGGAACTTATGAAAACTTTCTATGAAAAGGTTAGTTAAGGATCTACCAGAGCATAGATTTGATTCTTCAAAATTTTTTGATCCTTGTCAATATGGCAGGAAACATAAAACAAGTTTTAAATCAGTCAGTGAAGTCTCAACTATTGATGCATTACAGCTAGTGCATATGGATCTTTTTGGTCCAACACAAACTGGAAGCATTGGAGGCAAGTACTATGTATTTGTCTTGGTTGATGACTACACTAGATTTACGTGGGTATTTTTTTCTAGAAAAGAAATCTAAAGCATTCTCTTATTTCAAAAGTTTTATATCCCAAGTTAAAAATGAAAAAATCATTCCATTAAAATCTTTTCATAGTGATCATGGTGGAGAATTTAAAAATTCTAATTTTGAAACTTTTTGTAGTAGAAAAGGTATAACTCACAACTTCTCAGCACCTAGAACAACTCAACAGAATGGTGTTTTTAAAATAAGAAATAAAATTCTTCAAGAGATAACTAGAACCATGATGAGTGAGTATTCTTTAGCCCAACATTTTTGGGTTGAAGCTGTAAGTACTGCTTGTTATAGTATAAATCGTATTTTGATTAGACCTTTTCTTAATAAAACTCCATACGAGTTATAGAATGGTAGAAAATATAGACTTTCCTAATTTAAGGTTTTTTTGCAAGGTATTCATTCTGAATTCTAAAGACAATCTACATAAATTCGCACCAAAATTTGATATAGGAATTTTCTTAGGCTACTCCATAACTTCTAAGCCATATAGATTTTTCAATAAAAACACTTGTACTGTTGAAGAAACAGTACATGTCAAATTTTATGAAACTGGTCCTTTTGTTTTTAAACAACCCCAACCTACATCCTCGGATGTGTTTTCAAAAACTGATTATCAACCTTTGATAGAAAATCCTTCTGATAAGGAAAATTTTCAAGAAGATACTACTTAGACATTTACCTCAGAATATTTCCAACCATATATTGATGAATAGGTTTTACAAAACCCAAATCAGTCGTTTCTCAAGAATCATCCCAGTGATAGTATCATTAGTGATGTCAATCAACCAGTAAGGACTAGAAGGTCCTTAAGAAATGAAGTAGAACATCTAGCATTCCTTTACCAATTATAAAAAAAAATAACTGATGAAGCTTTAGCTGATGATGATTGGATTAAATCCATGAAATATGAACAAAATGAATTCGAAAGGAATAATGTCTGGACCTTGGATGAAAGACCTAAGGAATATTCTTTTATTGGAGTAAAATGGGTCTTTAGAAATAAGTGTGATGAAAATGGAATCATTGTTAGAAATAAAGATAGATTAATTAGTAAAGGCTATAATCAACAAGAAGGAATAGACTATGAATAAACCTATTCTCCAGTAGCTAGACTTGAATCTATTCATATTTACTTGCCTTTGCAGCATTCTTCAATTTCAATCTTTTTCAAATGGATGTTAAATGTTCTTTCATTAATGGTTATGTTCAAGAGGAAGTTTTTGTTGAACAACCTCCTAGCATTGAAGATAAAAAACATCCTGATCATGTTTTTAGAGTTACCAAAGCTTTTTATGGACTTAAAAAAGCCCCTCGAGCTTGGTATGATAGACTTACAGGATTTTTGCTTCAAAGAAACCATGTTAAGAGAAATTTAGATCCAACCCTTTTTATAAATAATGATAAGAAAAATGTATTTATTGTTCAAATTTATGTTGATGACATTATATTTGGTTCAAATCATCAATCTTTAACAGTTTCATTTGCGGATCTAATGAAATCTGAGTTTGAAATGAGTATGATGGGTGAGTTAACATTTTTCCTCGGTTTTCAAATATCTCAAAACCAGAAAGAATCTATATATCCCAACATAAGTATATTAAATATATTCTTAAAAAGTATGGATATGACATCACTAAAAGTATAAGTACTCCCATTGGTACCTCAAACACACTTGATCTTGATAAAGCTCAGAAACTAGTAGATCAAACATCTTTTAGAGGTATGATATGAAGTTTACTTTACATGACAGCTAGTCATCCAGACTTAATGTTTTCAGTATGCTTATGTGCAAGATATGAATCCAATCATAAGGAATCTCATTTAAAGGCAGTGAAGATATTTTTTCGCTACATAAAGGGAACCATAGATTTAGGACTATTTTACACTTCCAAAAATGATTTTGTTTTAATTTTTTTTCGGATGCTGACTTTGGTGGATGTGGAATGGATATTAAGAGTACATCTAGAACTTGTCATTTCTTAAGAGATTCATTAGTTTCATGGTCTTGAAAGAAGCAACACTTTGTTGCACTTTCCACTATTAAAGCTGAATATGCAGTAGCTGGAAGTTGTTGTGCTCAAGTGTTGTGGATGCAACACACACTCACAGACTATGGCTTGAGTTTTACTAAGACTCAAATTTTGTGTGATAATACAAGTGCCATTGCTCTTAGTAAAAACCCTACACATCACACTTGTGCAAAAAACATAGATATTAGGTATCACTTTCTTAGGGATCATACACAAAAAATAGATATCATTCTTCAATTTATCGTAACGCATGATCAAATTACTGATATTTTTACAAAATCTTTACTCTCCGGTAGATTTGAATACATTAAACAGAAGATAGGAATGATAACTGTAAGGTAATCTTCCTTGATTAACTTTCTGTTGAACCAGTCTCCTTATAGTAATAAGCTCCTTTTCCTAGGGGGAGTACATTTGTTTGTTTTTGTAATGAAAATTTTTGTAGTTGGATTTTCAAATTTTTCGTAATGAAATTTTCATGGTTGGTTTTTTAAATTTCTCATAATAAAAATTTTTCATAGTTGGTTTTTCAAATTTTTCGTAAACAAAATTTTTTGTAGTTGTCTTTTCAAATTTTTCGTAATGAAAATTTTCGTAGTTAGTTTTTCAAAATTTTCGTAATTAAAATTTTCATAGTTAGTTTACAAAATTTTCATAATGAAGATTTTCGTACCTGAATTTTTTGTAATGAAAATTTTTCGTACTCGAAATTTTTGTAATGAAAATTTTCGTAATGAAAATTTTTCAAACTCAAAATTTTCGTAGTGGAATTATGGTACTCAAATTTTTTTTAAAATATATTTTTTTGACCTTAGATTTTTTGTAATAAGTTTTTCGTAGTCAAATTTGTTTTAATCTAAAGCGATTCAAGAAGAATATCACCTATGATGAATAATCTTCCTAGCAATCTGAAAGGTATTATTTCCTTCTTAAAATTTTCATAGTCATTATTTCATTGCTGGTATTTGTTTTATCTTAAATTCTCGGATTCTAGTTTTTTCTCAAAAACCTCAAAAGATCATATCCTACTCAATTTTTCCTTGCAGCTATCATATCAACTGTTAGATCAGATCAGAAGGTTTCCCAACCATTATATTGGATTTGGAAGATGAAAGGTCACTTCCATCACCTATATAAAAGGTCCCCAAAGGGTTGTCCCACATCAGTTTTCAAGCTCTCACGTGCTGAAGTTCTGCCCCCCTTTCCAAAGGCCATTCTGATTCTCTCAGAGTTCCTCCAATCCGAATGTATGTAGAAGCCTCTTATCAAGATATGTCTACCATGAATCCAATCTCAAGTTGGAAAGTGTACAAGGAAAGGTTTATCCATCCTAACTTCTTCAAATATGATTCTATTATTTCTATGAATATCAAAATTAGTTTATGGGAGAGGGTGTGCATAGCAAAGCCAAGAAATAAAGACTTGGTTTATCCAGAATTGCTGATAGAATTTTATGAGTCAGTTTCTTTCTTTAAGGAAGATGGCAAGGAGAAAGTTTCCTTCAAGAGTTATGGAAAACATATAAACTCTCATACACCAATGCTGCTAGCTTGGTGGACTTATCATATGAAGGGGAAGCCAAAGTTTTCTCTCACAAACTACTAGAGGTTCAAGGAAGTTTTATTAAGGTGAAATCTTTGGAATGTCTTGGTCTATCAGATGTAAAGACCGCAAAGATTGCTCACTTATCTGTCTATAACCGGATTTTGTAGTTATGGGTTCAAGGATTATTCGTACCGAGAAAAGGTGATAAGGACACCTTAAAGAAGAGTGACATATATATTTTATATTTCTTGGTAAATCTAAAGAAAATCAATTTGATGAGGCACATTCTTATTATAATAGAGAATATCAAAAAATGGGAATTTGAGAGCTCAAATTATTATGTATCCTTCTTTACTTTCCAAGCTGATAGTTCGGTGTCTTGAATCATTCAATATCCTCTGCAGTTCCAAGACAAGGAATTGTAAATTTATTCTTATAAGTGATGACACTTTGAAAAGAATGAATATGGGATCTTCTAAGGAGTCAGGAGAATTTTGTGATTTTCTAATGGAAGAGACATAAGTCATTCCGAAAAATGTTGAAAAAGCTGAACCATCAAAGAAGGCCAAAAAGAAAAGAAAGTTGAAGGAAGTAGAAGTAGAAGACAAAACTCCTAACTCTAAGGAAGTCCAATCCGAACCTCCTAAACCAAAGAAGTATAAATCCTACCTAGATGAGGTTGTAGCAAAATGGAGGGAGGATAAGAAGAATAGAAAAACAGGGGAGCCATAGTTTAGTTTGGATCCTGCTGAGGCTAAGGCCTTGAAAGAATCAACTTCTAAAGAGCTTGAGAGGCAAGAAAAAGAGAAAAAGAAAAAGAAGAAGATGTCAGAGGCTGAAATCTATCAATACCTTCTGAGGGATACTGAAATTGAATTCGAGAATATTCTGGTGCCACAATCTTTCATGACAGAGCCCTTACCTGAGACTCTAGGGAAGAAACTCTTCACTCTATAAAAAGCTAAAGAAAAACTTATTGAAGTAGTGGAAGAAGTGGAAGAAGTGGAGGAGGTGCAAGAAGAAAAGGAATAAGAAGCAAGTGGTAAAACAAATGATCTTTTAAAGCAAGTCGAAGATTATCAAGACAAGGAAACCCCATCTGAATATTTTTCACTCTGGACTTCTCAAGACGGATCCTCTAGGATTGTCACTCCAGAAAGAGATGAAGAGAAGGATGAAGGAAAGGGTGAAGAGAAAGGTGAAGAAGAATTTGATAAAATTTATGAAGAAGGAAGTCTAAATCATGATTTCCTTTATCCTGAAGATGCTGAGGCCAGAAATTAGAAAGAAGAGGTAGATGAAGATTGAGTTGTGCATCTATCTGACAACGATAATGAATCCCCTGGTGAGGAAGATGTTCCGAAAGTTGATAAGTGTAAAAAAGTGTTGGTTGATACTCGTAGATAATCTGTAGTGAAGAAAAAGGAAGTTGGTGGAACTTCAAAATGGAAGCTTGTTGAGCTAGAAAAACAAGCATCACCAAGTAAAGTCTCGGATTCTGAATCAACTTTACTTGGTCATGATTTTGTGGAACAATACATAAAGAAGCTTCTTGCGACCATTCCAACTTTTTCAAGAATAGATTCTAGATGCCAGATGCTTCAACATTCTCTGAATCAGGAATCAGATTCGGTGTCCATGGTGATGGACAAGTGCTTCAAGATAGAATCAGATTTCAAAACTTTCCTCATAAGCTACGAAGCTCACAGAAAGTCATGTATGAAGATATCTAGCTAGTCAAAGAGGTCGATTCAAGAAATGAGTGACCTTGATCAGTTTGAAGAAGATTTCAAAGAATCTTTTGATACTGAAGATGTCAAAATCAATGATCTTACAAATAGATTTAAGGAAAAGCTAAGCCTAGAACAAAATACTCAGATTCAAGAGGTGAAAGACTTGAATGGGAAGTTGAGCTCTATAGCTCAAATCTGGAAGAGGGAAAGAGACCACTGGATTTAGTTTGAAGAGAAGCTTGTGAAGCAAGAGGAGTTGCTAAAGGCTCAAGCATAAGTTCTTAAGTCTCAGGAAGAGAGGATCAAAGCTCTAGAGAAGAAAGATTAGGAAGATCACAAAGAATTCAAAAAGTTGAAGACTATAGTCAAGAATATGATGCCCAAGGAAAAATAAGCAAAATAGACACAAATCTGATATTTTGTTGTATTTTTTTCCTTCTACTAATTCTTCCAATCATAATGAAATTATGGTTTCTTGTTTTGTTTGGATGCAAATACTAATATTTTAGATTCCATATTTTTTCCATTCCCTCAAACAATTTTTGAAAATCACAAAGGGGGAGAAGGAAAAATAATTCCGAAGGGAAGAAGGAAAAATATTTATAAGAATAAAAGAAATATTCCAATGTAAGAAATATCCCAAAGTAAGGGGGAGTTTATCTAAGGAGTAGTTTCTCATTATGAAGTTTTACTTTCCCAAGATAATGGAAATCCCATTCCAGAAATCTAGAATACGATCCTTAGAGTTCCAAAGACTAAGGGAGAGTTATTCGTATTCATCTTTTCCAATGTGAAAATGGAGATAAGTTTAATTTTCTAAATCAAGAAAAGTTTTTCTATGTCCTTATATTCTTTTTCATAAGGATGTTTGTGCTTTCCAAAAAGGGGGAGATTGTTGAGTCAATAAGGTTTTCCTTATGAATTTTCCATTCCTTTATACTTGGGGGAGATTGTTAAGTCAATAAGGTATCCTTTTGACTTTACCATTTCTTCTTGTTTTGAAAATCACAAACACCTTATCTTAAGGCAAATCTCATTTTACCCCTTGTTTTACTTCTTTAAGGAAAATTTCCTTACCCAAGGAAATTTACCCTTAACTAGATTTCATTGTTCATATCATAAATTTTCTAAGTGTAAAACTAAGATTGAAACCAAAACCTCGGAATCCTATAATTACCTAGATATGAGGCATTCTATTTTAGGATCCGAATTCTTAGAATTCTGGTTACGAACTCTTCTGAGTTTTGACTCCGAATTCTGAATCAGAATTCTGGTTATGAACTCTTTTGAGTTCTGAATTTGAATTCTGAATCAGAATTATGTTTATAAACTCTTCTAAGTTCTGACTTTGAATTCTGAATCAAAATCCTCATTACGAACTCTTTTGAGTTCTCACTCTGAATTATGAACCAAAATTCTGGTTACAAACTTCTCTGAGTTTTGACTCCAAATTCTGAATACAAATTCTGGATACAAACTCTTCAAAGTTCTAACTCCGAATTCTGATTAGGAATTCTGGATATGAACTTCTCTGAGTTCTGACTTTGAGTTCTCTGAATTCAGACTACGAACTCCTATGAGTTCTGACTCCGAATTCTCATGAACTTTGAATCCAAACATTGTAAGTTCTAGTTCTGAATTCTGGTGAATCTAGATTCTGAATTTCCTTGAAATTTAGACTCCGGAATTCTATAGAATTCAGGTTTCGAATCCATAGAACATATAATCCGAACATCATTGTATTATATACTCATAATTCAATTTTTGGTTAGACCTTGAACTTTCATTTACTTACATTCTGAATATCAGATTTTGGTTATGATTAAACTTATTTAGTAATAAAATGATGTCGTTCTTTCAGTTACTCTCTAAACGTTGTTTGAGTGACACGTGTACAGGTCCATCTGAAATTCAAGGAAGAATTTGGTCGTTAGAGGAGGGAGCTGACCGTTGGAGTTGTGCCTATAAATATGATCTCATTTGAAAGAGTTCAGAACACTTGACAACATCTTTGACAACTATGCTTACATGCTGTTGAAGTGATTTCTAGAGAGAGAGGCTCTTATAAACTCTCAAGATTCGTGCAGAAAGTTTGAACGACTTGTTCAAACTTTTCCTTGTGCAGATTTGCTTTATGTGACTCTGATTTTTGCTGTTTACAATCAAGGGCTTCTGGGGATAAGAAGACAGATGTGTCGACTACCTGATAGTTGAGGACTTGCAGGGATTGCAAGACAGACTCCAATCTTCGTATTAAGGGCTTACTCTGGTGTTGGTAAGACAAACTTTCTTGAAAGTATAAATCAAGGGACCTTTATCCAAGGTTGTTGGATACCCTTCTCTTTGGGTTAAAAGATTTTCTACTTGTTACTTGTTATGTTTCAAGTTTTCCACTGCATTTGTATTATTGAGGGAAGTATAACTTTCTTATACTTCTTTATACTTGTACTCCGATTCAGTAAGATTCTATACGCTTTAAGGTACAATCTTAGTTGTTGTAAACTTTGGTTAAGTTTCATTTTTAGAATCATTTTTCAGAAATCAAGAATGTTATTAGAACTTATAGGTCACGTGAATTATCTTGTTTAACCTTTTTAAACAAAACCATATTTAAAAGTTCCAAATGAATTTTTAAAACTAAAATTTACCCCCCCTCTTGTATTTGAGCATCTCATGTTTACATATTCGATCCAACATTTGGTATTATAGATTATATCATACTCACAAACCATCTCACAAAATGGAATTTGATGCGAGGTTGAATGACATTATGCATAGAATTCTTATAGAAATGGTATGTGGGTTGGATCCTGAAGGCATTGAAATCTGGAATTTTGAGTCGAGTGAGATCAATCTATTCTCTAGTGTAGATCATGATTCGTTGAGGTTTTATGAAATAATTGATGATGCAGAAAAAGAATTATATTTTAGTTGTACTGCTTATAGTAATATTCCATTTATCATATATTTTTTTAATTTGAATACTTTTAATTAATGTTATGATACATCATTCGACATGATGTTGTCGTTATTGATAAAAGTATATCATGTTGATGCTAAGATTATTGAGTTGTATTACCCTACTCGTAAGTTGACAGAGTACTTAGGTTTCACATATGAGACCATAGATGTATGTGAAAAAACTATATGCTATTTAGAAAGGAAAATTTACATTTGTAAAATTGTATAATCACTGAATCTTCTAGGTAGAAATATTACAAGTGAAACCAGAATCATCAAAGTCAGACTATGAAATAAGGGAAACCGACTGTCATTAAGAAAATGCATTATTTTCTACTGAAGGTGAGGTTGAAAAGGTTATTTTTTCATCTAAAGTTTATAAATTAATGGGATGAAATGAGGAATTAAATAATTAAATTGATATGGTAACCCGCCCATCAGACTCTCTTACATTGAAGGATTTTGATCAGAGAAACCCCAACTTTTATAAAGATATTTGTAATGATCGATTGGGGTTGACATCATCTTTCTTCAATTCATTCAGGTATTTGGTTGGTTTAACTCATATCACTGGGTTTGTGATGTTGGTTCTATATAATCTTCCTATGTGTATTTGTATGAAACAATAATTTATATAACTTTACAATCTTATTTATGGACTTAGAAGTCAAAGGGATAAGATTGATGTTTACCTTCAACCATCGATTCAAAAGTTGAATGAATTTTTAGGTGATGGTGTGATGGCCTATCACTGTGAAATGAATCAAATGTTCCAAATGAAGTATACTTTAGTGTGTATAATCAATGACTACCCATATTATGTAAATTTATCAAGTTGGAGTAAGAAAGGGGAATTTTCTTTCCCTTGTTGGAATAAAATTAAAAAATAAACATGGATTAAAAATTTCAAAAAAATGGAATACATGGGTCACAAATGTTTTCTCCCACCTCATCATAGTTTTATAAAGGATAGTGTGGCATTTGATGGTTATAGAGAATTAAACCTCACACTGAATATCATGAAAAGAGTAAGAATATTACCACAAATTGAAGAGAAAACATCTTCATGGTGTATGAATTTTAGGATTTTTTTGTCTCATCCATTACCTAATATTCCTGGTGCGAGTAGAAAGCACAATCAAAATTGGGGAAATAAAAGTATTATTATAATCTTCCTTATTGGAAAACAGACATGCCAATAAAAAATCTAGATGTATTTCACATTGAAAAAAATGTTTCGGATAATATATTATGGACCATTTTATGTGTCAATAGAAAATAAAAGGACCATGTTATTTCACAACATGATTTAAAAGAAATGGTTTTAAGGAAACAATTACATTTATAGCTGGGTGAGGGAAATAAGGAATATATGCCTACTAAATCGTATACAATGGATAAAAAAGGGAAAGAGATAATTCTTTCCATTTTTAAGATTCTCAATGTTCCTGATGGCCACTCTTATAAAATTTATAAGTGTGTGAATGTGACGAGCAGAACATTTTAAGGGTTGAAATGTCATAATAGTCACATACTACTTCAATAGTTGATTCCAATCATAATTCATGATTGTTTATCTCCCAGTTTTGTTCAACAATTGATTGATATGACTAATATTTTTAGAAAAACTTGTTTAAGAAATCAACGAATGAGTGATTTAAAATTTTTACCAAACATAATTATAATTATGATTTTTAACTTGAAGAAACTATTTCCACCCTCATTTTTCAATGTGATGGTTCAATTGAAAGTTCACCTAACCGATGAATTAATAGATGATGGTAAAATGTAATTTAGGTAGATGTATCCAATTGATCAGTATCTGAATACATTGAAATGTTTTGTACATAACAGAACTCATCCAGAGGCATCAATAACCAATGGTTATTCGATGTTTGAGGGTACTAATTTTTGTGTAGAATATCTTATGGACGTTGAAATAAAATTTAATAATCCATCTTAGATTCATGATGGTCCCATTAGATATGGAACTATATTTTATATGGAAAATATATAATGGGTACAAGTTCATTGATATATCTTATTCAATACTACATCAATAGCACCATTTACATAATAAGTTTCTTATCACTTTTATTATATAGCTTGTACATGTATTTTATAATATAAATACTCTATCATTTAAACATGGTGTTAACATTTATAGGAAACACATTAATGAGAAAAAGTAAAATATGTTTCATGTCAGTGATTTTCAAATTAAACAGTCTCATTATGCATCATTTTATGATTAGTTGTTGGATTTTTTATGTACAAATGGATTTTAATTATGATTGAAGTATAATACTAATTTATTTCTATATAATTTTTTATTGAATTATGTATAATATATAGGTCAACAACCTATGGGAGTTAGGTGACCTTACACTAACTGAAGAATTCGACAAACTAAGTGAGGGTTCATCTATAACAGATCATCGTTATAATGATTTAGATACTAATGGATTTCAATTTCATATTAAAAATGTTGATGAAAAAAGAGTAACACAGAACAATGTAATTGGTGGTTCTTCTATTGATTTTGGTTATTACTATGGTCAATTGATAGGCATCATTGAAGTGGTATACACACACAAGTTGAAATACATAATGTTAAATTATAATTGGGTGGATCCAGTTTGTGGTAGTAAATTCAACCAATGTCAGTTTACATTAGTGAAAATTAATAGTATTTTATATAGAAATGAATGAGTTATTTATAATCCTTTTATTTTGGAATCACAGGTAGAATAATTTTACTTCATTATCTTTCCATCTAATCTGAATTGGAAAGTTGTTGTGAAAATGTCAAGGTGAAGAGTGTTTAATTTAATTAGATGAACTCAAGACTATTGCCTTTATTGTCAAATAGTTTGAGCAATACAATATAGTTTAATGTGAAGAAGATATTCACTAGTTTAGAGATACCATTTAAAGAGAAATGGTCAATTTAAATGTTTAATGAAAGGTATGATTGTTTTCCAGCTATTTGGTTTAAGACCTTTTTATTATGAAATTTTTATGAACTATGTAACTATTGTTTGTGTATTTAGTGTCTATATATTTGATATATAGTATTTTTATGTTTAACTAATAATTATTTGTAATACTGAAGAAATTTCAAGGGAACAATCACTAGATCAACATTATTCTGTAGAGCCATCTGCTTCTACAGGTTCAGGTATGTATGTATTAAAATGTATTTTTATTTTTTTAATTAAACGATAAAAATATATGTGCACATCTATCAAATTACATAGGATTTTTTTAATAGGATCACACTTAGTTGCCTTTTCCTCTCATAATAGAGGATCTGGCCATGGTATTTCATCATGGAATTCCGACATAACCCTTGACGTATCATTTGACGAGACATACCACCCCTTAGGAGTGGGTGCTTCTACATTTATTCACCAATTGGGTCATATCATATGTGACCCACATAGATTTTCATTGACTAAATATGACTAGGCTTCATTCCCTCATGATACCCTAGATTAGATATGGAGGGAAGTTTAGGTAAGAGGATCATTTTAGTATTTTATCTATTTTGAGAAAATACTTACATATTAGATAATTGTTTTAAATAGAATAATATGAGAGTGTTACCCAATGAGTTTTGGCCAGTGTGTATGGACAAATTTAGGAAAATGTGGAAATATTATAAAGGTAGAGTCAAGAGGGAGCACTGGGCACCAAATGTGGGTTCCCAAACATCCTGGATAGAGTCCTGAGAGGCATTCTCCCATTTTAGTGGTGTCGATTAGTTTCATATTGGTACAATGAGTCCGTAATGGTGAACATTTATTTATTTTGTACATATCGATGATTTTGTAGCATTTTAAATGTTTGAAATTTTCATTAATTTAAGGTATGAGGTGGCATCATATCATTTTGAGAATCGTGTATTGTAGGGACCACCTCATAGGTTTGGGACTCATCATGTGTCCTAGATTTTACATGATTTATTTATCATTTAGTTTTTAAAATTTTTTATTTAATATTGTTTTGTATTCTATATTTATATCTTATTGCAATATAGTAATGAGAGTAAGGTGTACCCACAGATAGAATGTCAGTGTGGATGAAGACTCATGATTGAAATGATCCGGAGGTGCGACTCTTATATTAAGTTTTTTTACTAATTATAAATTCTTATATACATCTATATATACATATATATTTATATTTATATATTAAAAAGGATAAATTTGATGTTGAGTTAACACAATTTATAAAACACCAACAACAACTTTCCATGCATAAGGATGAAATATTTCATCGCATTATTGGTCATGATGGACATGGCTACAAATTGACATATGGTATGAGGATTCCTCATTTTTCAGTTTCATGGGTTGAGAATGTGTCTCCTATTATTATTGGGTGGAAATAGTATGTAACATATTTAGAGGCACAGATGCACGCTTCTAAGGAAGAAAATGCACATCTTTTAGCTGAGGTCAGAGCACTGTGGGTGTATATGCTATGTGGTGATGGTGTAGGGGATCATATGACACATTTTTATATTGAGTTTTTTATTTTTTATTTCATTAAATATTATTATCTTCATAATTTTTATTTTTTGTATGATCCTTCTGTACCATACATAGGTAGTACCAATGGTCTTGTATGGAACAAAAGATTCGGGAGGTATGTTTTGTTTTATCTTTCGAGTTTCTCATTAAAATTGAATGTCTCATTTTTTTATTAAATTATAAAATCATATTAAAATTTTCATTAAAAAAATATTTGATCATATAGGGATTTGAAACCAACTAAATTCGTTTATATTGATGATAAAACTTAAGAAACATATCATTATGATGGGTTTTATTTTTAAATTCTAACTGTGCGTCACATATGGAGCATCAAAAAAGTTAGCAGTTAGAGAACTTTATTTACATAGTGAAACTAGTTCCAAAATCAAGAGAATGGTCCTTCATTTCATGTAACCTACTTTCACCTGAAAACCCAGGTGTCTGGTTTCAGCAATATCCTCCCTGAGATGTGTCTTAGAAACTTTTAAGAACACTCCAAATCACTCAATAAATATTCTAAATATAAAAAATAGACATAGAAATTTTCTAGGTTATTTGTGACATATTTGTGAATATAACCCTAAACCAAGAGAATTTACTCATACTTCTTATTATTCCAAATAATTAAATCCCCAAGAATTGATACCACATGCCTTGCATGTATGAAAAATAAATATTTGGAGATCATTGAAGTTAATGAAGAACACCCATGATGCTTGAAAACATGGGATGAATCATTAATCATTAAAAAATGTTAGAAAAAATTATAAAAAGTGTTTCATCAATTCACCCCCACTCATTCTAAATGATACATCACCACATATCTTGGAACTTCATGAAGATTTTACTCTTGTATTTTTAAATTTTAATATACTTCATAGATTAACTTAAATAATCTTATATAATAATTTTAGTTCTTCATGTTCTCACAAAAATATTAATGGTGTGGAAATGTAATAATCAACCCAAAAAATCATTCCTCTAAGAACTAGGCTTACTTATTCTTCTCATTAAAATACTCATTTCCATCCATGATGATTTTTTTACCCCAACTCATCTCGTTCAGTTTTATAGTATTATTACTCATATTTTATTTTCCTATGCATACTGTTATCATTTTAATTAAATCTAGAACTTCTCTTACACTTATTCCTTTAATATAAATATTATTCACCATTTACCATTTTAAAAGTATCATTTTTAGATAATTATAGAAACACAACCAACATTCTCACACATCACACAAAAAAATCTCAAGAAATTAGTATTCTAAATTTAATGCTTATTAATATAAGTCTTCCACTAACCCAATCAGTCAATTTATAACTTCAAAATATTTGTTTCCATCTTCTCAATGTCTTTTTTCTCCAAATATTATTTATTCTTGTTAATATCTCAATATGTTTCTATCCCTTTAATAAAATTTAAATATCCTATATTTTTAATTTTATCCATATATATCTTTGTGGATTCATGTGACACAATATTCTCAGGTGTATCTAACTGATACATGTTCTGCAGTACCTATCTGATTTTAAACTCATCATCAAATTAAGTTTATTTTTCATTTTATATGATATTATGACTTCAATATTATGGTTTACTTTATTTTCAATCATATATATACAATAATCAACATCAAAAGTATTCTTATACAACATTGAATGACTCTCCCATGATTTATTACTTATTTATCTTACATAAAAAAAATAAATTTTGTTAGAAAAAGAATTCATTATAACTAAATAATAAATATCAACATTAGTAGCCATTAAAATATTATTTTCCCCCTTGAGATATATTTTTTATAGAATATATAGCTTACTATTTCAGAAAACTTAGGCCTCAATTTGAGCCTTAAATGTGGGGAAATGTTTTAGTCCACTGATATCTATAGTGAATCTTGAACATGTATTTCCATTAGTATAATATATTTAAATTTAAATATAGTCTTAAATTTTATTATTACTGTAATTTTCTCTTTATTAGTCCTAAAGGATTCTGAATAAAACTCTTAGTCTTTGTTAAACTCTTCTATAAACATCTAAAATATATTCCCATCATCATGTAACTTAGATTGAGTCTCTATTTGATCATTTACCTTAGTAGAAACCTCTACATCAAGGTCTAACTTATCAAATCTCGATTTGAACATGATGAGGGAGTCTAGGATAGATTTCATGACTAAAATGGATATATTATAAAAACTAAAGATGAGGAGACTAGTGAGTATAGCCAGAGACTCTACAATTAGGGAATATCTTTCCCCATAAAATACAAAAAATTCTAGTACCACTAAACCTTGATCATATCTAATGATCCCTCCTCCTCACATGCAACCATTAGTTATAGGAACCATCAGTTTTGTGTTTCAATATCATGACCTATTTCTTCCATGAAACCAAGTGACCATGAGATGTGTTAGTGGAACCTATCATGGGATAATATCACTGAATTGAAGGTTAAAATATGAATAAATTCCAATAATTTAAAGGCTTCATAACATTAATCAGGTGAATTATTTTGGAGTTAGGGGAACAATGCTAGAATAATTTCCTTTATTCCTAGAATTATTCCAATATTCCAATAAAACACATCACCCTATAGAAGAAAACACACTACATAGTTGACATTCTATGAAGGGAGATGTCAAAATTATAAAAAACAATGAGGAAATTTTTGATAGAATCATGAAACACCATGTTACCTAGGTAATTTCATATCATGTTCTACATGAAAAATGTGCAGTCCCCACTAATGAATGTGGTATTTAGGTTCATGGATGCAATGGAAGCATCAAGAACATATTTAATTTAGAGGTATTTCTTTCCAATGGATATATTTATCGGTAGGGAAAAAAATTGATAATACACACCAATAATCAAAACATGACAGCCAAACAATTTCATCACAGAACCTTAGTAAAAGGATCTAAACCCTGTTAAACAAAAATGATACGATGATATCCCATAGAGCTATAACTTTCCAACGAAAGAGTTAACACACATTATTATAGATCTTATGGAATCCTATAGAAAGGCTTTTCTCTACTCAATCAATATAATATTCAGTACCCTAGGATTAAAAATGGCTGTATAGAACTTTTTAGGTGTTCAAAGACATCCTTAAAAAAATAGAAAATTACAAGAGTAGTTTTCATCTAGAACAAGATATCCCCTTTACCAATAATCAATCATGTGTTCTAAATAAGAGTTAAAATAGGACCATGTAAGTTGTTACAGAGTAGAGTGGGTTTTTACCATCCATTACATAATTCCACTAAAATGTTTCCATATTTGGATTTCATAAACCTTGACCATAAATAATTCCCCTCCAAAGCATCACAGGCATGTTTGGCCAACATTAACAACATCTTTTCATCTATACATCCAAGAGTAATATCAACTTATTTTCAAGGTATCACAAATGGAAACCAAAATTCATAGTCACCGCATCCAATAGATGCTTGTATTGCTGGTTATTATAGAAAATGATGGAAAACATTTTCTAGTCTTTTTGAAATGACATATCTCTAATTGGGGGTCAAATAATGATAAAACAACGCCTAATTGACCTATAAATCTAGGAGAACATTCCTAGAATCATATGTGATATATTGAAATCAATGCCATGCCAATCTAATTCCAGAATTGATTAATACAACTAAAAAACTATTTTGATATTTATTATTATTTTTTTAATAATTGGAAAATCATGTGTGCATGGGTGAAAATCGACCAAAAGAGCTCTGATTAAAATGAAATATTATCAAAGTAATCTTTAAGACATTTAAAATCTATACAAATCATTAACACATGGATTGGATACCTTAATTTCTTGGTATAATAAAAATTGATTTTTTCCCTCAGATTTGGAGGTTAAGTGAAAAATCATGTAAAAGGGTCCAATACCAAGAAAAAGGTTTTATATCAACATGAAATCATGATATAATGATCATCATGTTGTTTTTAACTATAGGAATCAACGCTGAAACCATCAAATGCTTATTTCACCGGGTATGATGAAAAGTTATGGATAACATTGTCTAGTGTTATTAAAATTAAATATATCCGATCAGGGAGTCCAAAACAAGAAAATGACTTTTTATTGATGTAAAAAGTTTGGATAACATTCCTAAAATCATATGTGATCTATAAGAATAAAAAATGTGCCAATCCAATGCTCGGGTTTATTGGTGCAATTAAAATTTCATTTTCACATTTATTATATTTTTTGTAATAATGAAAAAATCAGGTGTGTAGGGGTTAAAATAAACCAAATGATCTCTGATTGACATAAAATACTCAAAAAATGAATGATAATTAATTTAAAATCAATACTAAGCATCAACACATTTATCAGATACCTGAATTTCTTGGAATGATTAAAAGTTATGTTTGTCCCTTATATTCGGAGTTATGTATAAAATAAAAAAAAGGAGTTAATACCAATCAAATGAACATGTATTGATATTAAACCATGTTAGAATGAGTGTCAGGATGTTTTTTATATATAAGATACAACACTTCATCCATCGAATGCTCGTGTCACCTGGTATGATGGAAAATAGTGTGTAATGTTGTCTAATGTTATTAAAATGGAATATTTTCCACCAGGGGTAAAAATTGAGCAAACAAATTTTAATTTACATAAAAATATATGTAAAAATTCCTTGAATCATATGTGATATATTGGAATAAATCTTGCGTCAATCCGATTACTAGGTTGATCAATACAATTAAAAGTCCATTTTCAAATTTGTTACCAATTTTGTAATAATGGGAAAATCATGTGTGTAGGGGTCAAAACAAACCGAACGAGCTCCGAAGGACATTAAATATTAGAAAAAAAAAATTTTCTTTTCATTTAAAATCTTTATTAAGAACCATCGATTGGATTGGATACCTGAATTTCTCTATATGATTAAAAGTGACATTTGTCCCAAAGATTTAGAGTTATGTGACAAGTCATGTAAAAGGTGTAAATGCCATTAAAACACACTTGTATTGACATGAAACCATGGGGAAAATAACATTGAGTCATTTTTGATTTTTAGGAATCAACACCACATCCATCAGATGCACATGTCTCTTAGTATTATGGAAACAAATAGGTAACATTGTCTAGTGTTATTAAAATAGAATATATGCTTTTAGGGGTTAAAAATTAGAAAACAACCTTTGATTGATGTGATAATCTTTGAAAACAACCCTCAAATTATATGTGATATATTGAAATCAATAGTGGGAAAATCTAATGCCCTAGTTTTTCAGTATAATTAAAATTCTATTTTCACATTTGTTCCATTTCTATAATAATGGGAAAATTGTGTGTGTAGGGGTCAAAACTGACTAAATGAGCTCAGATTAGCATGAAATATTAGGAAAATGATTTTGATGTAATTTAAAATATGTAGGAATCATTAAAATGTAGATCAGATACCGAAATTTATATTTATGATTAAAAATGGCGTTTGTCCCTAAAATTTGGTGTTAAGTGACAAATCATGTAAAATGGTTCAATACCAAGAAAACACACTTTTATTGACATAAAACCATGGGAGAATGAGAACCAAAATTTTTTTGATCTATAGTAATAAATTTCGCATCCATTAGATTTTTGTGCCACCAGATATGATGGAAAATGATGGGTAATGTTTTCTGGTATTATTAAAATGACATATCTTCCACTAGGGGGTCAAAAATATGAAAAAAGATCTAATTGACATGAAAATTGTAGGATAACATTCCTTTAATAATATGTGATCTATTATATTCAACTGTGGGTTAATCTGATGCCTGGGATGATTAGTACAATTAAATTCCATTTTCACATTTATTATTATTTTTAAATAATGGGAAAATCATGTGTGTAGGGGCTAAAACCAACCAAAAAATCTCCAATTGATATGAAGTCTTAGGAACACGTTTTTTATGTCATTTTAAATCTATAGGAAGCATAAACACGTTATCCAGATACCTAAATTGCCTGATATTATTAAAAGTGATGTTTGTCCATGAGATTTGGAGTTCAGTAACCAATCATGTAAAAGAGTTTAGTACTAATAAAACACACATGGATTGAAATGAAACATTGGGAGAATGATCATCAAGAAAATTTTTATCTAAAAGAATCAAAACTGCATCCATTGGATGCTCGTGTCTTCATGTATGAAGGAAAATAGTTGTTAACACTATCTATTGTTATAAAAATGACAAATCATCTATCATGGTGTAAAAATAAGAAAAATAATTCTAATTGATGTGAATTTTAGGAGAACATTTATCTAATAATATCTGATATATTGGATTCAACTATGATTCAATCTGATGCTTATGTTGATCAGTATATAGTATAATTTATTTTCAATATTTAATAGTCATTTCTTAATTGATAAAAACTATAAATAGATAATTTTGATTAGCTTTTCCTCATTTAGGTTTTTTATGATTCTTTTTATATGTAACATTATAAAATATTTTTATTATTCCATATATACATTAACTTAATAAATTTAATTAATTTTAATTATATTAATTATCATTATCTTTTTTTGATTGTTTTTTGTATCATATTTGCTGGTTGATTGAGATAGAATATTGGAAGGATCTATAGCTATTTGGAATGATGGTTTTATCCAGATAGTGGTTTTTTAATTTTCTATTTTTAGGATGGTTGTTTTTTATTCACCATTTGTAGGATGGTTATTTTTTTATTTGGTTTTCTATCAAAATGAAGATTTTTTTTAAAAAAAATTACCCATGTGAGGTGATCGCTAGTGCTTTCATTTTTTGGATCATTGTTAACCTCTTCTGGTCGTCACAAATCCTTTTATTGTTTTGAGCATCGAAAATCACATATAGTGGTAACTATTTCTTATATTTATTTTGGATCATTAGAGACTGCCTCAGGCAGTCACATATATTAATACATGGTTTCCTAGTTTGGCATTTACTACTTCATTTCCCATCAATCTCCATCATGGTCATCTATGGAGTCCCTATAGAAATAGACATTGGCACTCACTATTATCCTTTAGCGACGGGCCAACTTCGACCACAAAAAGAAGTCAGTTGGTGACCACTAATTGTAAATATTTTAGTAGCATTGGAGAATTTTTATTAAGTCTGTGAAACCCTAATATATTTTTATTGGTGAATGTAAATTTTGGAATAATACTCAAGAAGATGATTATGATTTAAATTCAAAGGATAAAAATGTTATCATTTTTTGATTATGACCAGATGAATTCAATAGAGTTTCTGAATGTATTATAACCTATGACATGTGGGAGAATATTTTTGTTTCTAATTATGTAACATAAAATGTAATATAATTAGGTTATAATACAATTAAACATAAATATTATACTTTCAGAATGTTTGATAAAGGAACCATTAGCCTGGACATTTCTAGGAATGTGTATACCAATGTTGGGGGGGGGGGGGGGTGAATCTGGGGTGATATTTTACAATTTCTGTTCTTCTAAAATTTACCACTAAAACATGTCAAAGTTTCGATCAACTCAACCTTATAACTCAACCTCACTCATATGAAAAATAAGTAAATAATTAAAGGCACACAATATTTTACAAGTTTAGTTCCAATGTTTTTACCTAGTCCTTACCATGTGGACTCCCATCGATCCAAATATATCTAATATATAATGGAAGTAAATAAAAATAATTGAAATCCTACCCACCTCCTTCTATATCCTTATATAAAATATTATTTTTCTCACTAGCTATAAAGTTTTCTTCTTATTCAGAACCAAAATAAAAAAGGAACTTTGAAAACTGGTCACTATGTACTCTATCCAAAATTTCACTTTCTAGTTACTCTTCCTCCAAAAATTTTCAATCTAGTTCTTCTTCATCTCATACCTCTATATTTGGGTCCTCTCCATCTAATCAACTTCATTTAGAACTCTCAAACTTCCTCTGAACCAATTTTTTTGGTTTTCTCAAACATGTTCCATGATACAGGCTCTCTCAAATGTTCAGAAATTTATTTATGAACAACAACTGAAAATAATCCAATGCCCCTTTATATACTCATACATCCTTTGAAAATTTATGAATAATCTTATGTTAAAAATTTGAATTTCCCAAATACCTCAAATTTTGTTTGACAACCTTTAAATCCTTTGAAAATCCGAATTCAACAATCTTTATAATAACTTACTCAAATACTTTTGTCAATGATATCTTCAAATCATCCTCAAAACTGATTTATATTTATGATTGTTGAAATTATATCTCATAATCATCATCATGTAAGACATTAAAAAGTTTCTCAAAGATACTAAAACCTATATCGAGTTCTTATTTGGAATAGATATTTCATACGATAATTCTCAGTCTGTTAGTTCATCGTAAAAACTCCTTTATCCTGTAAAGCTTCATTTATCGATTCATTGTTAGAATCTTCTCCATTAGATATTTTTTCATCCAGAACCATTCTATCTAAAAACATTTTCCTGATGGAATCATGTTTTTTTATTTTTTAATCTTCATATTTATCGGTCGGGTGATCATAACATTTCTCTTTTCGGTGATCTATATATGTTTCCTCTATTCAATTCTCATATATTCAATGGTATTGATAAATCTAATTTCATGGAAACAAAAATAATCACCCTGTTTAGTGAAATTATTTCCACATATCATCAAAATTTTCCATCTGGCAAGCTTCATATTTCCCTCTTCATATGACTACAAATTTATCATTTAATAACATGAACAATGTATAAACTTTCTATATCTAAAAACATCATGATAGAAATCAACATGAATCATGAGAACCTTTAGTAAACAAGATCTTAGGCACTTTGAAGTCCAGTAAACCATCATCTTACTTGTTGAGATAATTAATAAAAGCTTATTTTGATAATTAATAACTCATTTTATCCTAAAACAAAAAAACATTGACATAATTTTTTTGACAACAAATACAATAATTTTTCAAAATCAAACCAAAGGATCTTAAATATCTCCCTTTGGATTTTTGGAAACATTATCAATAACTCAAATAAAATTTTATCAAACCACAAACTTTCTCATAGAGATGTGTGCTGACACCACACTTCTAGACTAAGTAATGATTCTAAAGGAATTTCATCTGTTGGTGACAATCAATTTTGTGGAAATGATATTTATAAAATCCACCACAATCATCTCAACTTCTATAATTGTACCTTTTATACATTTTAGATCACATTTTTATAATAACATCATCTTCAAATTCACCAATGATAGAGTACAGAGTTTTATATATTTGTTCTTCATCTCCCCCTTTGACAACAAAATCCAATGTAACATGAGGGTAAACTTAACAACTTTCTTAAGTTATTGGAAGAGGACAAATATTTAGTTTCAGCTTCAATTCATAAAATATTTCCCTTGGAAATGATTTGGTGATAGCATTAGAAATTTCATATTTTTTTGAGGTATACTCAAGCATTTCATTCCAAATAGAAATCACCTACTTGATGAAATGATATTTAATATCAATGTGTCATGATATGGAGTGGTGAAATAAGTTTTTAGAGAGATAAATGGAACTATGATTATAATAAATAGTATTCAATAGATATTCAAAATTCACCCAAAAATCCTCTAATAGAACTTTCAATCACATCATTTTCAAACATGCCTGGGAAGAAAAAAGATATTCTGATTTGATTATAATCAAAGTAACAAAAATATTGTTTTATACTACACCATTTCATACAAATTTATCCCAAGATGAATGTTACTCAAGATTTTGATCCTTAATAGTGAATAAAGTTGTGCATATAATATAGAAAAATTCCTTTGGATTCATCCAAACCCCACTAGAATGATCTCCTTATCTGCCTCTCTAGAAACCTTCCTATGAATCAATCTCAACTAATCTGGAGATGGTGAGAAGATATATACAAGGTAATTGAGTGTGATCACAAATACATAATGGAACACATGGAATGAATCCATCCCTAATTGCCTGATAAAAATAGTGCATCATAAAAAAACTTACAAAAATGAGATTTAAAATGTTGTGTAAAGGTTCTATACTCACTATGTTAGGGTAAATTGACGATTTCATTCATGTAAATTGGTTGAACCCCGATTGTGTAAAGGTCAGTCAACCGTAATGTATGGTAACACACCCACTGCATAAAGGTAAACCATTCATAACATTGACTACATAATGTTCCTCAAAGACTTCATATAAGCGTATACAAAAGAATATAAGACAATTCTTTTAAATGGGGTTTTGATTTCTTTTTTTAAAATGGGATAGGGTTTGATGTATTTTTAAAAATGGGTCTAGAGATGTGTGAACCACTTTCATGAATATTTCCTCCACCAAAGAAGCATGAACGGGGTTCACACATCTTAGGAATGATGGAAGATGTGTGAACCCTGTTCACACAACCTTTGTAGAAGGGATGAAAGATGTGTGAAACTCGTTCATGCATCCTTCATGGACATGATGAAGTATGCCTGAATGGGGTTCACGCATCATACTAATAAAATCATTAAAAGGGAGACCCGCTTAAAATTCATTCTTCTCCTATGGATTTTTCTATGAAGCCCTACAAAATTTCTTTCTCAAAAAATACTTTCTACTTTTAAGAAGGTATAATTTCTATTGAAATTTTTATTTGTTTAATTGTGTTTGTTTATTTCATTTGTATGGTTTATTTATTTGATTTATGATATGTAGAAACTAGTGTTTATTTGTACAGTTTATTTATTTCATATATATTTATGCATGATGTGTAATTTAGTTTCTTTTTTATGATTTAATTTTTGAATGAGTGTATGTTGTATGAATTCATATTGAATGTTTAGGAAAATTAATTATGTTATGTATAAAATGTTGTAGGAATTCAAATTGAATGTTTATGAAAGTTAAATATGTTATAAAATATATTATTTTTAAAGTAATATTAATTTTAAATATAATACTTTTTACAGTAGTTATATAATTTATGAATAATATATTAGTTATATGTTTCATATTTTAATTTATTAAAAAATATATAAAAAATTCCTTTTGTTAATAGTTTTAAAAAAAGTTTTGTATAAATAATAATTTTAAATTATATTAAGTGTAAATAATTATTATTTTAAGTAATAAATTATAATATAATATTAATTTCAATTATAATATTTTATACTGTAGCTATATAATTTAGTTTTATTAAGTATCATATTTAAATTTATGAAAAAATATATAGAAAATTCTTTTTATCTATGGTATAAAAACAATTTTGTATAAATAATAATTTGAAATTATATTAATTCAGAATAATTATTAATTGAATTAATTAAGTATAAAATATAATTAATTAAATATTGGAAAGAAGAAAAATGGAAAAAAAATTATTTATATGTAATTTTATTAAATTGAAAATAAAACATAAGTTTATATTATTTAAGTAAATAGTTTTTATGTAATAATAAATTAGTTTACTCTTATATACTAATAATAATAAATTTAATCAATAAATTATAAAATATATTTAATTATATTATGAAAAGTAGTAGAATAACCAAAAAATATTATATATATATATATGCAATTTTATAAAATTGAAAATAACATAAGTGTTCATTATTGTAAATGGTTGTTATGTAAATGTAAATTATATTAGTTATAATTAAATTTATTAAATGTTATTAATAAATATATATATATTTCACCTAGTAATTGATAATGTTTTATAATATATGGAATATGATAAGTATACAAAAAAATATGGTAAGTTGTGTGATAACTGATCTTGAGATGACCAATCAATGCAAAAATGAAATTGCATGTCTTATTTTTGTGTGTGGTTATTTAATTTGTAATAATTGCATTTCTTTTTCTGCATTGATGACATGGGAGTCATCTCTTGTTAATTATGTAAGGACTTGCGTGTCTGCTTAAAAAATTTTATGTTTTTTCATACCCCTAGACCCCCTCACATGCATGTGAGTAAATTTTTAATTTGAAGGCAATCAGCAAGAGGCATCCCCAAAGAGGCATCCCTAAAGAGACATGTCCAAAGAGGAATCCCCAAATACATTTCACCAAAGAGGTGTTCGAGAATATGTGTTCTTCAGGAGGAGTTTTTATTTGAAAGGAGATTAGTAGTTGATAAAATATTTGATAATAGAGGCTCCAGGAGTCCACCCATAGGTCTTGGTTAGTTTATTAGATAATGATAAACTAATCGTAAGTCTCAAGATCAAGTCATGATTATTTATTCAAATATAATTAAAATTTATAATATTATATTAAATTTTATTTGGTAATAATATCACCATCACAATAACTCAAAAGTGATAAACCAATACATAAAAAAAGTCTCAAGATAAAGTCAATTATTCCAAACAAATTTAAATAATATAAAATTTTTATGTAGTATATTATATTTTATTAATTATTTTTTATAGGTAATCATGTCTATACAAATATATTACAATGGCAAGGTAATTTATACAGTGAAGGGTTTAATCTATAGTGTGCCACCTGTGAGAGTGGTAAATATTCATGGTTGTATGACATTGGATGCAGTTCGCAATAAAATTCACAGTCAATTAAAACTAAGGACCGATCAATCCATTGCTTCAATAACATATCGACATCTACAAAATCCTGAATTTTTATGGCACACTGAGTACCCTCTGAATGATGATTATGATTGGGTGGATTCATCTTCATTATTTATAAAGTAGTGTGCTAATGGTTTGATGGAGTTTTATGTGGTGAGTTTTAATATAGATGTGGTGCAACCGACTACTACATATCCATGTTTTTTGAGCTCTGTATAAGTCAGTCCTTCACATCAGTCTTTTTCATTGCATCCTTCTCATATGACTCATATAATAGAATAAAATTATGAAGAAGATGATCAAAATTTGGAAGGAAATGTAGATGCAATCCCTTTGTGTTCTGATATAGTGAATGGAAGTTTATCTAAGGAAGAAGAATATGGGGAGCTATCCGGAGATGATGTGGGTGAGGGTGATGTGGGGAATGAACCTTCTGAGGTTCCTTTGAGAGACAAACATCCACAAAATCCACCAGTTAGTGGTAATAATCCTTCAGTATTGAGTTCCTTAGTTGAAGGAAAGTATCATGAACAATATTTTGATGGTGATTTCATTACATCGGCTTCTATATTCCCTATATTTATAAGAAATAGGTCTTCATCGAATGATAAAATCATCTATATCGAGCTGGAGTTTGAAAGTAAATTGCCCCCAAAAAATGTGATAAAGAAATATCACATTGAGATACATTTCACATTTGAGGTTGATGAGTCAAATAAGACAAAATATGTCATTTGTTGTGAATAATATGGTCCATAATATAATTTTTTATTAAAGGAAATATTTCATAAATTATTTGAATTTTGGAAGATAACCAAATTAGAAGGCCCACACACTTTTGTGAATCTAGGATTGTTGCAAGACCACTCTTCCCTTAATTCAGAGATTATATCCACTATTATTTGTGAGATGATATAAACATGTCAGGATGTTTTAGTTTCCCTTGTTCAGAAAATAATTCAACAGCTTTATAAATATAAGATATCATACAAGAAATCTTCGAATGAAAAACAGAAGGAAATTATAAAAGTGTATGGTTATTGGGATGAATCTTATGTAATGTTGCCACAATATATGAAATTTGTGTCTCTCAACAATAAGATTGTTTATCATTTGGAAAATGTTGAGTATGTATCCCCCAATCACTGAGTTGATCGATCAAAGGTGAAGTTCAATAAAATTTCTTGGGCATTCAGGCCGTGCATCACTGCCTTTCCCTATTGTAAAAGATTTATTCAGGTCAATGGCACTTTCCTTTATGACTGGTATACAAGTGTTCTACTCATTTATTCCACATAGGATGTTAATCATTATCCTCTACCAATTTATTTTTCTATTGTTTAAAAGGATAATTTTGAATGTTGGAGTTGGTTTTTGGCATGTGTATGCACTCATTTCACAAAAAACTACAGAGTCTGTCTGATATCTGATCTCCATCAAGCAGTTATAGAGGTCCAGACTAGTGATATGGTTTTATGGATTGATCTGAATTATTATCATCATTATTACATTATACATATTGCAAGTAATGTGCATAAGAATTTCATATGTGAGGCCATAAAGAAGGAAATCCTCAAGTTGGGTATTTTTTTCAAAACATAATTTTTAAAAAAAAAATTAATATCCATTTTAATACATTATTCTCTTATTGTTTCAGTATATGAGCCTCAAAAAAAGATTTTATCGGCACCTTGATGATTTTTGAACTGCTAATGAAGATGTGTATGAATATATAATGGAAACGTTAAAGGGAAAATGTTCATTAACAAATGATGGTGGCGGAACATATGGCCATATGACCACTAATATAGTGGAGTGTATAAATGGGGTCCTTAAGGGTGTGTGAAAGATCTCAATCAGAAGTTTAGTTCTAGATAGTTTTTATAGATGTGTGCACTACTTTGTTGACCAATCCCAAAAATCCTATTAGAGGATGAAAACTGGTATGCATTTTACCCCACATTTCAAAAGTGATATTGATCAGATACTGAATGAGGCTTTGAGATGGAGTGTTGTAGTCATTTATTGGGAATATCGGAGCTTTTAGGTAAGGGAGTTCTTCAACTGGGCTACATGTAGTAGTGGTTGAGTGCATGTGGTGATGTTGGATAACAAGTATTGTGATTGCAGAAACATTCAGGCATTGAGATACCCATGTGCAAATGTTGCATCTTGTGCTTCGGTAAATATATAATGGGAGACATATTTTGACTTGGTGTATCACATGAGCACTTTGGTTAACTGTTATAGTGTATCATGGATTCCTGTTGGTGACTTTCATTCTATCTCATTTCGTACTGATCATCTGACCATCATCCCAAATATTTCTAGGTTTCATAAGTTGGTTTTGTTTTACAATTATGATTTTTTCAATGTTTGTCAATTTTTAAATTATCATCTTCATATGATGAGGTTGTGGCCCCGAGTAAGACCAAAGACAACTCAAATAAAAAATGAGATGGGTTAGACTCAGCAACGAGGATGGAGAATACAATGCATTATTGGTCACGCAGAAGGACATACTCGTAAGTGATGTCCCATAGTGGTAGGATAGAGCTCCACATCCCATCATCCTCGATAAAGTCTGTGTATTGTATCATGAATATGTATATTTTTTTGTATATGAACATTTCATTATTGAATCCTTTTATTTCTAACTTTCTCCATTTTTGACATGTTTCAATTTTGGTTTATCTCATTTTTGAATTCTATAATAAATAAATTTGTGATACTAAAACTATTAAAAAAATAAACATAGAAAGAAAATGAATAGATCATGCTTTCACATGCTCAAGGCAGATATTTCATCATTGTTACTTTATATTAAAAATATCGGATAAATTAAACTTCATCTATTAGTTATTTGAAAGAATCATAACATTACTATGTAAATTAAGAGATCTTATAGTCCTTGGGTTTGATTATAGGGGGTGGGGATAAAATACTATATCCAATATGAAATGCCTTTTTTATCACATATTATGTCAATATTACACATTTTCCTTACTAATCCAATCAATCCTCACTAACATGCTACAAACAACTATGGACACCAAGACACAAACAACCAACACCACAAATCCGCAATGTAACAAAGGAACTAATCCACACAAAAAAAATCAAGCATAAATCAAAAATATTAATACAATCAATGTTCATTTTCTTGTTGTAGATTTTTTTAAAAAAAGTTTAGTTTTTTTATTGAATTCACTATAAAAATAATAATGATAATATCATTTGTGTAGATGGCAGGTTTTCCATTGCTCACATACCATGTTACTCATGTATCACGACTGCTTTTAGAGGGAAATCTTATGCCTCTATTGAGTGTATGCAGATCTCACCATTTCCATCATACCGCACCACCTCCCACTATCATCCCTAGTTTTCATCATGCGAGATTCTATGGCGTAACGATGTGCGACTTCACCTTTCTCATTCATCAGCTCTTTGCAGAACATGTAGAAAGATAGATTCCAAAGTTATATACATTCCATTTTAGAGAGGGGAGATTACTAATACTCTATAGGATGTGGCCATATTGTTGGGCCTCCCCATCGACGGTGCGACTCTGAAAGGCTGAGTTAGAAGAGATTTATCTGATCTTGTTCATAGAATACTAGGAATAGAGGTCCATAGTGGTGGAAGGACCATCATCAGTGCTAGATTACACATGCCTTGGTTAGACCAGAACTTCACACATTTAGTAGAGGATACTGACGATATCACTAAGAGGTGATTTTCACATGCATGTATTTTAAGGATGATCAGTGGAATGCTTTTTTTTATCACTCCACTACTTTTTTACATCTGATGCATTTGCCTTTTTTGGAGGGTTTGGACAAGGCCGCCCGGTATAGCTGGGGGTTTGCTTGTCTAGCATATACCTACAGGGTGCTATGCAGCACATGTCACATCAATAAGATGCAGATCACATGATTTATGGTTCTTATACATATGTTGATATGGGAGCAAATCCCTCATTCAGATCCACATGCTCCAGTGCCATTGCCAGTTGATATTGTAGTAGAGGATCCTCTTGGACATTGGTATGTTATTACTTCATTATAATGTCTAACTTAATTGTATAAATTTATATTATGAAATGTAAATATAACAATATTATCTACATAAGGAGTTAGGAAAATCAACATTCATATTCCCCTAGACATGACTTCCATGACTATAGACTTATGTTTGATAGAATTTGACCACACGATGTAAGTGATTATTATTTATATTTGTTAAATATTTATTCTTTACTATATATCTATTAATTTATTAATTGATTATTCATTTTTTCTTTCAGATTACATGGATTCCATATACATATGATATCATCCAGAGTCTTACACCGTACTATACGATGATGCTTGCTACATACTCCTATAGGGTTCTATTGATTCATTTTCATATAGTCGAGTGGAATCAAACCGATAGATCTATGGGGAAGTTTGGATTCTTTCAACATGTTCCTGACCTGCCCAGCCAGTTAGATTTACTTAATTCCATGAAGATTTTTGGGAAGAGAGATTTTGATTAGGGGAGATACCATGCTAGATATATTGATTTATGGGACAGACGGCCGGAGTCCCTGTTTCGAGGGGCGGGGATAGTACATTTTCATTTGGTGGATCATATGGATTATGAATCTTGGTACTACAAGTCCCCATTCATATTTCTAACATGACACGGAAGGGGCTTTCATGAGTTGGTATACATTCTTCCTTCCATTTTTCATAATATTTTTTATTCATATTACTTATCAATGGAATTTATTTTCACAGGATGCTCATATCTGTCATCTACTTCACATGTCTGATCCAGTAGAGAGATCCATATTTTACCCATCATATTTTCATAGCCTTGTGACAAAGTTTCTTCCTTCAATGGATGAGATTTATCATGGAATTTTCTTTAATCCACCACTTGTTGAGGAGGCTGCGGAGCCTACTAAGCCTCGTATTGATGTACCAGGGGGTGACGACCTTGTTATGGATGTTGTTGTTACAAAGGAGGAGGGTGTTCAGCTTGATCAGTCATATGTTGTTGTTCCATAAGAGGAGGGTGTTCAGTATAATCTATCATATGCTCCTCCAGCTTCACAGGCACAACCACAAGTAGATACAAACGTTGACTGGATTGCACTGGATGCTTTATTACAGACATTTGCAGCACAACAACCATTATCTTCCCATGTTGGTGAGAGTTCCAGCCAGCATCCACTATCCTTAGATGCATGCCAGGGTATAGATGGTGAGATTTAAAATCCATATCCTATCACATGAAAAGATGTGGAGGTGGCTATTGATGATGATGCATAGTGTATGCCCAATCGAAGACATAGACAGACCTAGTGGGGACACATCCAGTTTACACCTGGCTGTGGGACAGAGGAGCATCCATGTGAGAGGTGTATATTTGGTTGATTTTTTATTTATGATACATTTTTTATGTGCCTTACTATTATCATTTATAAGTTATATTTATTTATTAATAAGTGTCTTATTGTTATCAAATTATTTACCAAAATCAATAATTTATATTTGTTATTAATATTATTTCTTTGCATTATTATCTATATATGTATAATAAATAATATTATTAAATTCATTAATAAATATTAATTATATTAATTATATTAATTATTTCAGATTCAAATAGACTCTGGATGAAAAGATCTGTGAACATCATGAAATCTTGAAAAATATTATTGATCTCAATGATTTGAAATTGAATGTAAAATCCTAGAAGATCATGGAACAAGAATATTTGTTTAAAAAAAATAAAATTTCACAAAGAATAGTTTGAATGAATAATGGATATTTGTGAAGAGTATATGATTATGATTGAAGATCAGAAAAACCAAAATATGATATATATGGAATTAGAAGTTCATTTGGCCAATTTTTATATGATATATATTCAGACTTTATAAATTGACAACGTTTCTACTGGTATGCAATCTTCACTAGAGGGTTTTACTATTAAAATACATCTATCATATGATAAATTTTTTTACATTATAAAAAATATTGCTTTGATATTCTTACAGAATAAGAAAAAAATCCTTAAGAGGGTTAAGATTGCACTATCCATGAAGGCTAATAAGTGAAAAAAATCACCACAAAAATCATAGTGTAATGTGAATAGATCCCTCATATACAATATAAATTAGAACATATGTTCAGATGTACAATCATGAATACTAGAGGAACTCGACCAACATAATTGAGAAAAAACTCAACCTTACTATTCACATTAAGATGTAAAGAAGATCCACCATATTTCCTTGATCAAGTACGGATGTGCTCAAAGGCTACTTATCCTTATTCGGGTAGTTGAATGTTTTCGATCTATTTGTTAAAGTGAGTGCATGAGTTTTAGGATGATTGTTCTAATAAAAGTTTCATATCTCATTTAATATCTTCATCCTAAAATAAAATTGGATCACCCTTGATGACAAGTGCATGAGTTCTCATTTCATGTGGTATCATGATCAGTTGGTAGAGGAGAACATTATTTCCCAAATAAAATCCTATTGTTTTCTAGATAGAGTATTACTCATGTAGACTTAGAGTGAAATAATTGATGACACATTCTTATGTATGAACTGATACTAGCAATCGAGCAGTGCACCAAGAATTAGACCAGTTGATCAAAATTACCATGAACACTATTACTAATATTTTTGACTATTTAATTAATATGTATTAATATTTATTTATATTTATAGATATTTTTTACATATTGATGTTTTTTTAATTAATATTTATTTATATTTAATTTGTATTTACCAATATTAATTATTTTTATTTTAATGAAAAATTATTTAGGAAGCTTGAATATTTATTAATAATTATTTAATGGATATCTATTATTAATGAATATTTAATAATAATAATTAACATTAATTAATATTTATTTAAAATTTATTAATAATTAATAAATATTTATTAACATTCATTAGTATTTTATTAATATATATATTTTTAATAAGAGGGTTTCACCCTCAATTTGTTAAAAAATTATTATAATTAATCAATTAGAATTTAATATTGACTATTTTAATTGATATTTATTAATATTTCTGAATATTTGTTAACTTTTACTTAAAGTTTAATATTTTCTAATTATTATTTATATATATAGAAAAATATTTTGTTCATATTTATAAATTTAGAAAAATATTTTGTAAATATTTATTAATATTTTATTTATATTATTGATTATTTAATTAATATTTATTAATATTTGTTGATATCTTCATGATTTGTTATTTAGTATTTATATATTTTTAATCAGTAATTGTAACACCCCAAGATTTCATATTATGTTATTTCTTCAAAGTAAATCAATAAATTGCACTACACGCAACACCGAGTTCAAGCGCACCACGACTTACCAAACTAGCCGTTCAAAACAGGTTATACATAGTATAAACTGAATTTTGAACTTTATGTAATAATTATAATTTTAGAATCCATATTATATGTTTCTTAGACATAATGTAAGAACAAATTCATTTTTTCAGATAAAATAAGTATTTTAAAAATAAAATGCACTTTTACCTCCTTTTAATGGTGAACCCTTTTTGAATCCAATATTTGAAAATTTTATATATTCAATTTGAAAAAATAATATTCTTCTTTAGAATCGGGACATAATAATTTAGTTTTAATAAATTTTTGGTGTTTTTCTGATAACTTTTATATTTGGGTGAATAGTGAAAAATACTATATTTTAACTGAAAAAAACTTTTTTAATCAAAATAATTTATAGTGTTAAATTTTACATTTTAATGGTTTAGATGTATAAATAGATTATATTTTTACCATTTAATCCAATGATGGTCATTGTAATTAATTTCACTTTAAAATTGGACATAAACAAGTTTCAATCTTTTGATAGTTATTATTTCTTAAAAATACGTCTTTTGGTTTTGACAACGGGATTTAATTTTAAATTAATAAATGAAACTTCTATGTTTTGAATTTGGTAAAATAGAATTAATTTTTGAGTTCTGAATATCAAAATTATCCTAGGGTGATTTTTTGGTATTTTTCTGAAAACTTTCAATTCTTGATGAATAGTGAAAACACTAAGTTATAGTTTAAAACCGAATTTTTATTTATTAATTGTTTATTTTATTTAAATTTATTTTAGGTCGAAATAGATACATAATACCCATATAATTTTAATGTAATTCATCAGAGTCATTTTACAATAAGTTTTGATATATAAAAATTTTATTGAACTTTTTACCGTCTTTTACCCATCTCCTAGAAGCATTTACAAATTTACATAAAAAATAATTTTACCGCTTCTATGAGTTTAATTTCAAAAATAAAATGGAAAAGGTTGATTCAGTAAGTAAAATGTGGTTTAATAAGATGAAAATAATTTTTGGTGAATAGTAACTTTTTACTTTTATTTACCACGGTTAAAAGTAAATAGGGTAATTTAGGGTAAAAATGATATTATTATTACCCTAACACATGTCCTAATTAAATTGGATAAATTTAATTCAACCAAAAACAACCTTAGGAATAAAATATTAACCTATTTGGTCCACTTGGATTAGATTTGGAAATTTATTATTAATTAATTCAAAGAAGTGTCAAAAGAGTTAAAATCAATGTTTAATAGCTAACACATTTTTAATATAGGGTTATACATAAGATAAATTCGACTATAAATATTCATTAGAAAGATAAAAATACTTCCTACATAATGGTATTTTATTTATAAATTTTAGACATTAAATAAGTAAATTTATTTATGACACAATGATGATGCAGTAATTATCGTATTAATGAAATATTAAAATAATTGACATTATAAATATCCAAATAAATATAATTTTAGACTTTTTTGAATTCCACTAATTTTATAGGTTAATATTTCATGTTAGTGTTGGTTAGATAAATTTTTTTCTAAGTAATAATGCTGTTTTGAATTTAAAAAAAGATACCAAATAATGTCAAAATTGACATAAAAGAGTTTTAAAAAAATATATTATATTATTAATTGATATTATGTTCCTAAAAATCTAAGGTTCTGCCAAAAGACTTATATAATGACAGTTGTTTCATTAATGAACCACTTGTGGTTCTATTGGAATTATATAGTAAGTTTATTAACCATATAATATAAAAATACAAAGAGACAAGGTAAATGTCAAAGTATTTAACTAAGAGTTAAATATAAAAAATAAAGTTAATATAGTGACCCAAACCTGTCTAAAACGTATTGGTTGAGTGGTTTTCAACCCATACCCACCTTATAATTTAAATAATCTATTTTGGAGCCACTATAAACCGAAAATAAGTTTATTATAAAATAATATTTCTAGCTTTTCCTAAGGTGCCCCTCACCCCTCTTATAAAAGGGAACTCCCCCTTCTCTCTAATTCACACCTTCCAAGCCATTTGGCTCGGAAAACCTCTACCAAAACACCCTATCAACAGTCCTCCCTTCATCTTAGAGGCCTTACTTTTGTCAGAAAGCCAACCTAAGGAGACCTTTTGATCAAATCAAAAGGAAGAACTGGAAGAAGAGGTAAATATTTCACCACCTCTTCCAAGTTCCTTTCTTCTTCTACTTCCTCTTTCTTTGTGGATTCAATTATAAAATAATAACTATAGTATCTTCTATATAATGTGATGTTATTATAAATATGGTATGACTATATTCATTATTCTATCCATCCTTTGAATGACATGTCACCATACGTGCGTACGTACGACTTACCATCTCCACGTCGTGGTGTAATTATTATTCAATACATTATTATTAGGATGGGTATAATAATGATGTGTAATTGATGTAAATAATAAATATAACATGATAATGATTCTTTATATATGATATATTATCCAATTACATACTATTTCTCCATCAATATAATGATATTGTAGTTCGTGCATGCGTACGGATTGCCGTCTCCACGACGTGATGAGATTCATTTTCACGTTCACCATTCAACAATGATAATAAAATATATATCATTAATAATTATGTAATATATGAAATAATAATGATACTGGATATATATATATATGTGTGTGTGTGTGTGTGTGTGTGTACTTACATATATCTTATTCACTTAGTTTCGTTCAATACGATATGAAATGGAAACAACATTTATGCATATGTATGGACTACCGTCTCCACAAACGGTGTTTTACATTTCATATATATATCTATTATACATATTTATATTTTAATATATATGATATATAAATCATGTTTTATATTCTAGAAATATATAAATTTTGATTTAAGTGATACAATCAGGAGTAACAAGTTAAAACACGTACGATAAAGAAAGTGATTATTACCCGAAATATTAATTTAACATGGAAATTATTATTAAATGGGTAGTATAAAGTCATAAATGAATAATGTATGATATAATAAATATTAATATTGTTCTGGAATAATTTAATAACATACTACGGTCTTAATACTGAAGGTTAAACATACCCTCGACTAAAGGAAAGTGCAACGTAAGGGTTAATTTCACAATCTCTTTATTATCTGAGGTTGTTTATACATAATTATCTACTGGGATCTCTTTATCATACACATCCATGTTTCTTAAAAATGTATTTAAAAACATTTTTACTATTTAATAGATAATGGGTTAAAGTCATTTATACCCTTGTTTGCCTTTTTATAAGATGATTATAAAGGAATATTTCCGTTGTTTTCCAAACAAGGTCCTTTTAACCTCTTCGACAAAATTAAGGTAAGAATGTCTTTTTTTAACTTATATAGTGGGTGTGGCTATTTTATGCCATTATAACATTGTTGAAGCTTTCCTTACAAGCTTATAGTAATATTTTCAAAATAAATGTTTTCTTTATAATTATGTGACTCTTAAATGATTTCAAAATAGAAAGAGTTATTTCTCTAAAAAAGGTTTTGATTTCACCTATGTCAACATACTTTGATGCATTTTAAGTTTATTTGAAGTTGATTTATTATGATACAAAACTTCCATATTGTATTGAAGGTTTTGTGATATGTTTGACTATGGATGTGCTATTTTTATACCATTCATGGTTTATGGTTAAAGTATTGACATTTGATATGCTAGTTTTAATACGAATGTTTATATTATATTTAAACCTTTTCATATGAGGAATGTATTTGACTTTGTAAGTGATGGGTGGAGCCCGCTATATCTCCTCGATGCATTGGTAGGTCTCATGATACAACTAGACATGGAATTAGATGAGGCCTTTCGCAATTTGATATATTGTTTTGGCC
Organism: Viscum album; assembly: GCA_963277665.1. Classification (NCBI taxonomy): domain Eukaryota; kingdom Viridiplantae; phylum Streptophyta; class Magnoliopsida; order Santalales; family Viscaceae; genus Viscum; species Viscum album. The sequence goes on along the minus strand of OY728145.1, from coordinate 1,073,813,649 downwards.
TAGTCCTTAATCATTTTTATACGTCTTGGCCGAGGCCTTGACAAAATGTTTTAGAATGTCTGGCATTATACATTACCTCATTATGAAAATAATATTTATGGTTCATGTGTTCATTCGACTAGTAGAATACCCATGATTATGTTTTATTATGGCATTATTTACTCTGCTCATATTCTTGCTATAAAATTATTCCTGTTTATTATTGGTAAAGGCATGTGGTTTCAATTATTCACCATGCTTAATATTTATGATGTCTTCTGCTGTATTTCTTACCCTTACAGAGCATTTCATCTCACCCCTTTCTTATGTTTCATCTTCCTAGGATATGAAGAAGTTAGTTATGAGTGACTTGCAGGCATAATCTAGGAGGCTTGTATGTTTCTAATGGAATAAATTCGTGTTGTATTTCTTTTCAAGTTGTAAAGTTGAATTTATGTATGAATCTTGTTTCCAATAATACTAAACTAATTGGTCTTTTTAGAAATGATTTCCTTGTGATCATGCTAATGTTATGTAATAATGCACCGACTCCGGGCTTATGGGGTCGAGATGTTATAGTTGGTATCAAAGGAAGTTTATTATAAACCTTGGAAACTAGATTTAGATAAAATATAATAAGAGAACATATCCCTAAGATAGACTTTGAGAATTAGTATAGAAGAACATTCTAGAATTTTGGTATTGTAGAGATTTTGTGAGTATTCTAAGCAATACATCTTTGCCTATATACGAGCAGGCAGAGGCGGATCTGGCACAGTTGTACCTAGGGGTAAAATCCAAAAACATCGCTTTGAGCTAGACTTGAATGGGAACTGGTGCATGACAACGGGCTTTACTGCACTCTTGGTTATGACACTCCCAGGGTATATGTTTAGGATAATTCTCATTTTCTTTAGAAAACATTATGAAGGGTTTATGAGTATATACTTTCTCAAAGAAAACATTTTTTATGATTATGGATTATATCCATAAACTTTTCAATTTATGTTTAGTGTTTTACATGTTTGGAATCATGTATTTCGATTCATAAACTAATCTAGTTTATTCAATTGTATAGAAATGGAACCCAGTAGATGGAATGTGAACTCCAACAATACATATGATACAAAGAGTAAGAAGGATCATATCTTTCACACTATTAAGCCAACATTTAGAAGGGAAATAGTCTCCCACGTATTCTCAACATATGAATAAATAGTATCATGTGTTAATAATATAAGTAAAGAATTCTCTGAATTATATGACTTTGAAGGGAAGCAAGAGAAGAAAAGTATAGAAGAGAGAAATATGGATAAAGGGAAGAGGGAAAAGAAGGATTTTCTCATATGTGATAATTGTAGAAAGAATCCCTTGGTAAATTCTTGAAGGGGATTAGAGTTTGTTATAAGTTTGGAGAAAAAGGACACCAAGTACGTGATTTCAGGGGTAAGAAAAAGGTTTCAAATGTAAAATGATTCATCTACAAGGCGTTGGGAAACTACTTGAATCAATGTCCTAATAATCAGAGTATACCGCAAATGATGCTATTGGATAATAATAATGTTATGATACTACCTCAAATGAAGAGGAATGACTAGTGTTCTTATGTTGTTAAAATAGAATTATTTCATTTGAGTGTGGTATCAAAAATATACAGGTTATATGAATTATGGAGATAAATAAGGATTGTACTATAGTACTATTTTATTGAGGATTTGAGATTATATGGTTCTAAGAAAAGTGAATTAATATTAAGCTACACTTTTTGGAAAATACATGGTTGAAGGAAAGGTAATACTTAATATGGTCCTGATAATGAGGTAGTGATTTTGGAATAAGAGATGGTTGATATGGATAAATTATATTGAATATTCTTGGATTCCATGAAACTTATTAATGATTTGTATATTCCATCATTGTTGGAGTTTACAACATTTTTGGATAGAAGGAGTGTATCTAGTATTATATAATGAATAAGGGAGCATGAATGTAATCAATAAGGATTTATGGTAATTTAGGATGTTGCAGTGTTTTAAAAGAATACATGATGAAGGTGTTCACATGTTATTACGTGGAAAAAAGGATCTTCATTGTGTTTAACTTCCTTATAAATTTTTGACTGTGAGTTTGGATAGAAGTATTTTGGATAAGTCTAAAGGTTGGAATGGATTAAGTTTGAAATTGGAAACTATTGTTAAGGTTATTTTTGGATTTTTATAAAAAGGACCACACACAGACCGTGTGACAACCCATCGCATCAGACAAAGCTGGGGGAATCAAACCCACAACCATAGTGTGATTGTGATTTATCGCCTACCACTAGACTAGGTGAAGTCCCTAGATTGTATAATGTGGTTTCTTTTTTAAAGGGTCTGATAGGTGAATTATAATTTCATTTTTTGGAACCCTATACGAATAAGATAAATAAAATATTTTTTAAGTTCTATTATCTTTTAGAGTGAAAGATGAGTTTGTGGTAGAAATTAGTTAAATGATGGAACTCTACTTGTCAAGTATATTTTTTTCTTCTCTTATTCTATGAAGAAATTAATTCCTGAATTTTAGGTAAGGGATCTTAAAAATAAAAATGTGTTATCCTAATACCTTATGTTTTTTTGAACAGATGATATTTTAAATCATCATAGATTGATGGCTTTGAGGACCTCAATTCTATACTTGTTTGTGACTGATGACCTCAATCACTCCCTATAAATATTTATGTTTTTCCTCCAATTATGTGTCTCTAATTGCCACCAATTTTCTCTTAATTGAGATCATAATTTGGTGGTGACATTTTCATTCCCCTTTTCCTATTATTAAGACTAAATTTTATTAACCCAATTTCTGATGTGTGTTTTTACACAAAGGTATTTTCTATTTTCAACCTTTTATTTTCAAAGAATAATTTCAAATTGAGAGGACACAATTTATTTAAGTAGGGAAGAATGTAACACCCCAAGATTTTATATTATGTTATTTCTTCAAAGTAATTCTATAAATTGCGCTACACACAACACCGAGTTCAAGCGCACCATGACTTACCAAACTAGCCGTTCAAAAGCAGTTATGAATAGTATTAACTGAATTTTGAACTTTATACAATCCTTATAATTTTAGAATCCATATTATGAGTTTCTTAGACATAATGTAAGAGAAAATTCATTTTTTTTCAAATAAAAGAAGTATTTTAAAAAAAATGCACTTTTACCGCCTTTTAATAGTGAACCCTTTTTAAATCCAATATTTGAGACTTTTATATATTAAATTTGAGAAAATAAACTTATTTTTTATAATCGGGACATTATAATTTAGTTTTAATAAATTTGTGGTGTTTTTCTGATAACTTTCTTATTTGGGTGAATATTGAAAAATACTATATTTTAACTGAAAAGAACTTTTTTAATCAAAATAATTTATAGTGTTAAATTATAAATTTTAATGGTTTTGAAGTATAAATAGATTATATTTTTACCATTTAATCCAATTCTGGTCATTGTAAGTAATTTCAATTTAAAATTGGACATAAACAAATGTCAATCTTTTGATAGTTATTATTTCTTAAAAATACGCCTTTTGGTTTTGACAACGGGAATTAATTTTAAATTAATAAATGCAACTTCTATGTTTTGAATTTTGTAAAATAGACTTCATTTTTTAATTCATAATATCAGAATTATCCTATGGTGAATTTTTGGTATTTTTCGAAAAACTTTCAATTCTTGATGAATAGTGAAAAACACTGAGTTGTAGTTTAAAACCAAATTTTTATTTAAATAATTATTTATTTTATTTAAATTTATTTTAGGTCAAAATAGATACATAATACCTATATAAGTTTAATTTAATTCATTGGAGTCATTTTATAATTAGTTTAGATATATAAAAATTTTATTGAACTTTTTACCGTCGTTTACCCACCTCCTAGAAGCATTTGCAAATTTACATAAAACATAATTTTATCGCTTCTGTGAGTTGACTTTCAAAAATCTGACATAAACAGTTGATATAATTAAGTAAAATTTGGATCAATAAGATTAAAATAATTTTTGGCGAGTCATAACTTTTTACTTTTATTTACCACGGTTAAAAGTAAATAGGGTAATTTAGGGTAAAAATAATATGATTATTACCCTAACACATGTCCTAATTCTATTTGATATGTGTAATTCGACCAAAAAAAACCTTAGGAATAAAATATGAACCTCTTCGGTCCACTTGGATTAGATTAGGACATTTATTATTATTTAACACAAAGAAGAGTTAAAAGAGTTAAAATCAATGTTTAATAACTAAAAAAATTTTAATATAGGGTTATAAATAATATAAATTCGACTATAAATATTCCTTAGAAAGATAAAACTATTTCATACATAATGATATTTTATTTATAATTTTTATACATTAAATAAGTAAATTTATTTATGACACAATGATGATGCGGTAATTACCGTATTAATGAAATATTAAAATAATTGACATTATAAATATTCAAATAAATATAATTTTATACTTTTATGAATTACACTAATTTTATAAGTTAATATTACATGTTAAGGTTGGTTATATGAGTTTTTTTCCAAAGTAATAATGCTGTTATGAATTTATAAAAAACAAAATACCAAATAGTGTCAAAATTGACATAAAAGGGTTTTTAAAACAAATATTATATTATTAATTGATATTTTGTTCCTAAAAATCTAAGGTTAATTAAAAAGACTTATATAATAATATATGTTTCATTAATGAACCTATTGGGTTCTCTTGGAAGTATATTGTAAGTTTAGAAACTATATAATATACAAATACAAAGAGACATGGTAAATGTCAAACTATTTAACTAAGAGTTAAATCTAAAAGATAAAGTTGATATAGTGACCTAATCCTGTCTAAAACTTATTGGTTGAGTGGTTTTAGACCCATAACCACATTATCATTTAAATAATCTATTTTGTATCCATTATAAACTGAAAATTATTTTATTATAAAATAATATTTCTAGATTTTCCTAAGGTTCCCCTCACCCCTCTTATAAAAGGGCACTCCCCCTTCTCTCTAATTCACAACTTAAAAGCCATTTGGCTCGGCCAAAATCTGCCCAAATACCCTATAAAATGTCCTCCCTTTTTTCTATAGGCATTACTTTAGTCATAAAGCCAACCTAATGATCCCTTTTGATCAAATCCAAAGGAAGAACCCGAAGAAGAGGTAAATATTTCACCACCTCTTTCAAGTTCCTTTCTTCTTCCACTTCCTATTTCTTTGTTGTTTCCATTATAAAATAAGAACTCCATAATATTATATATATTTTGATTTTATTATAAATATGGTACAACTATATTCATTATTCTATCCATACTTTGAATGGCATGTCACCATACATGCGTATGTACGGCTTACTGTCTCCACGTCGTGGTATAACTGTTATTCAATACATTATTATTTAGATGGGTATAATAATGATGTTTAATTGATGTAAATAATAAATATAACATGATAATTATTCTGTATATATGATATATCATCCAATTAGATATGATTTGTCCATCAATATAATGATATTGTCGCTCGTGCGCACGTACGGATTACCGTCTCCACGACGTGACGAGATTCATTTCCAGGTTCACCATTCAACAATGATTATAAAATATATATCATTAATAAGTATGTAATATATGACATAATAATGCTACTGGATATATATGTATATATATATATATATATGTGTGTGTGTGTGTGTGTGTGTGTACTTACATATATCTTATTCACTTAGTTCCGTTCAATACGATATGAAAACAGAAACAACGTTTATGCGTACGTACGGACTACCGTCTCCATAAACGGTGTTTTCCATTTCATATATATGTCTATTATACATATTTATATTCTAAATATATATTATATATAAATCATGTTTTATTTTCAGGAATTATTTAAATCTAGATCTAAGTGATACAATCAAGAGTAACAAGTTAAAACACGTACGATAAAGAAAGCGATTATTATCCGAAATGTTAATTTAACATGGAAATTTTTATTAAATGGGTAGTATAAAGTCATAAATGAATAATGTATGATATCATAAATATTAATATGGTTCTGTAATAATTTAATAACATACTACGGTCTTCATAAAGGAGGTTAAACATACCCTCGACTAAAGGAAAGTGCAAGGTAAGGGTTAATTTCAGAATCTCTTTATTATTCGAGGTTATTTATACTTAATTATTTACTAGGACCTCTTTATCATCCACATCCATGTTTCTTAAAAATGTATTTCAATTTTTATTTAATATTTAATATACAATGGGTTAAAGTCATTTATACCCTTGTTTGACTTTTTATAAGATGTTTATACAGGAATCTTTCCGTCGTTTTCCAAACAAGGTCCTTTTAACCTCTTCGACAAAATTAAGGTAAGAATGTCTTTTTTTAACTTATATGGTGTGTGAGGCTATTTTATGCCATTATAACATCTTCGAAGCTTTCGTTACAAGCCTATAGGAATATTTTAAAAATAAATGTTTTCTTTATAATTATGTGACTCCTAAATGATTTCAAAACAGAGATATTTCTCTAAAAAAGGTTTTGATTTCTTCTATGTCAACATCCTTTAATGCATTTTAATTTTATCTAAAGTTGATTTATTATGATACAAAACATCCATATTTTATTGAAGGTTTTGTGATATGTTTGATAGTGGATGTTCTATTTTTATACCATTCATGGTTTATGGTTAAAGTATTGACATTTCGTATGATAGTTTTAATATGAATGGTTATGTTATATTTCAACCTTTTCATATGAGGAATGTATTGGACTTAGGAAGTGACGGGTGGAGCCCTCTATAGCTCCTAGATGCATCGGTAGGTATCATGAGAAAACTAGACATGGAATTGGCGAGGCCTTTCCCAATTTGATATATGGTTTTGGCCAAGGCCTTAATCATTTTTAGACGTCTTGGCCGAGGCCTTGAAAAAATGTTTCAAAATGTCCAACATTATACATTCCCTCATTATGAAAATAATATTGATGGTTCATGTAGCCATTCGAATAGTAGAATACCCATGATTATTTTTTATTATGACATTATTTACTTATCTCATATTCCTTTAATAAAAGTATTCATGTTTATTATTGGTAAAGGCATGTGGCTTCAATTATTCACCATGCTTAATATTTATTTTATCTTCCACCGTATTGCTTACCCTTACTGAGTGTTTGAGCTTAACCCTTTCTTATGTATCATTTTCCTAGGATACGAAGTATTTAGTAATGAGTGACTTTCAGGCATAATCTAGGAGGCTTGGATGTTTCTATTGGAATAAATTCGTGTTGTATTTCTTTTCAAGTTGTAAAGTTAAACATATGTATGAATCTTGTTTCCAATAATACTAAACTGATCGGTCTTTTGAGACATGATTTCATTGTGATCTTAACAGTGTTATGTAATAATCCACCGACTCTGGGCTTCTGGGGTCAGGGTTTTACAGTAATGATAATTTTTTTTAATTAAACTTTATATAGGATGTGTGAACAGGGTTCACGTATCTTTCATCACATCTCTAAATGACACATGAATGGAGTTTAGGCATCTTTCACTGTGCCTATGATGCATGAACCTTGTTCTCAATTCTCTAGAATAGGAAAGATGTGTAAACAAGGTTCATGCATCTCTAGAACCATTTTTAAAAATACATCAAACCCTATCCCATTGTATAAAAAATCAAAACCCAATTTTAAAAAATTATTTAAAGAATATAAGGCACACATTAAGATAAACCAAAGCTTCATGTTAAGGTAAAACTAGCACCATGTAAGGTTAAAATAGAATGAACAAAATAAAATAAAAGTATGTAAAGAACTGGTATAGAATTATAATTAAGATATAAATATTCTAAACACAATATAAATACTAAAAATAAATTAGTTTTGTTTAGAAATAAATCATGTATACTAAAATAACACATAAATTATATTTTTTTAGTGATTCAAATCCCAATACATTCTATGTTAACACAACACATTCATTACAAAATAAATGGTCCCCTGAAGTAAATCACCATATATTTAATTTGGTTTGAACTAATAAAAATACAAAAACAAACACAATACTTGGTGCTAAAAAATCACAATAGATTTAATGGGAAGAATTATTGCAAGAACCATGCCATTTTCTTCATTGTCCCCAAGAATAGGGATATCATACCTGATATTTAATATTCTACTCATCAAAAAAGTCTATTCCATGGCAATCCATGGCTCCTTGGTAACCAAAGGGAGGATTGTGTTGAGGAAAGTCTTCTATCCTTCTTTCGTGAGGTTCTAACATAAGTTTTTATTTCCTAAGTTGATATAGTTTATTATTTTGCTATCAACTATTAATGTTTGAAACAATGTGTCCATTTTTCTACCATCAGTATCATTAGAATAATCCTAGATCAAGTTGGGGATGTGCCTACAAATCTGTCTATAAAGATGGAATTGATGAGGATGTTTCCATCATCCGCTGTGAAAATATCAGTCGTCACCCTCAAGTCACTGATATCTTCCATTTTAAACTGATGGTTCAGGTGTCCTTTAATCAAAAAAATAAACATATATCTATTGTTGTCCCCATTGAATTCCCCAAACTTGGGGAGGATGATGACAAGCTCCCAGTCCATGATAGTTAAAATTTCATCACCCTAGTGGTCATGAACTTTTTAATTTCCCAGCATGGGTTGATTGAAAGGGGCCTTATTTATCCACCACATGCATAATTAACAATCTCATTGGAGGTGGAAAACCAAACCATTTTTGTAGAAACATCAAATTTTAGGTGCTGGAAAAACATAGGTGACTCTTTAGTTCAGTCGTTCTCTGGATTGGGGGAAATCATGGTGATTGAGTACCTCTGCTTTGTGTTTTCGTTGATTGAAATATTGTTGGTACAACCCCAATATCTATTATTTTTATATTTCTTGATGTGAATCATGAGATTTGTGTTGGATGTCTCCACCTGAATCTTTTTGAATAAACTCATGACCTAGGTTTCGGTGAATATGAGGAACCCATTGGCCATCGGATGGGAGGCATCATGGATGTATCCTATATAGTTGCTGTGACCTAAAACGATTGTCCCATTGGTGCAGTGATAATCAAAAAATAAATTAAAGTGAAAAAATGAGGACATAAATGAAATGAGATGTAACATGGAAAACCCCCAAAAATGAATGTGGTAAATCCCATGGGAAAATAAAAAAAATTCACAGTAGAAAAAAGTGGGTACACACTCTCTCACTATTAAAAGTGTTAGACCTTCATAATATCTCTCTTGAATAATGGGGAAATAAACATCACAAATATTTCAATCATGCCCTACTAATCTCCTCTCTCATTGGGTGGTTGGTGATGCTGGCCACCAACCTCACACCAACCTCAACCCACCCCATTTGTGAAATTGGGAGGGGGATATGTGGATGGAACTTCTAAAACATCTCCTACTTGGATATTTGATTGAGAATCATTCACATCTCTACACATCCTTTCAATCTTCCAAACATGTTTCTCGCGTATCTGTGAGGTCGATCGAGGATCTACACCTTCTGAACTTATATGAGTCAATCTACTTTGTTAATAAATCTTTCAAATTTTCTTTAGTGTGAATTTTATTCATGTCCAAACTTCCTTCTTCTACCACATCTTGAAAAAAATGATACTATAACACAATGTGCTTCATCCTAGAATGAAAGGATTGATTCCGTGAAATATGCAAGGTGCTCTGACTGTTAGAAAACATTGTCATCTTCTCCTGTCTATGACTAAGCTCCTCCAAAAATCTTATCATACAAATCACCACTTTGTAAGCCTATGAAGCTTCCATGTACCCTGCCTCTATCATGGATAAATCCATAAATTACTATAACATTGAAATCAATCTCATAGATACTCTTGAAAGATTAAACACATAACCTATATTGGATTTCCTCTCGTCAGAATCACCTGAAAAATCAGAATAAATATAGCCTTTGATAGTAAAATATGATCCTCCATAACATAATTCATCATTTAAGGTCCCCATGATGTATCTCAAGATCTTATTCACTATACTCCAATGCTCTCATCCTGGATTCTCCATTTACGTCCTAACCACTCCCATTGTTTGTGAAATTTCTAGTCTATTAAAAAAAAGAGAACATCAGAATACCCACTACTAATGCATACGTTACTTGATAAATATCCATCCTCTCTACTTCACTCCTAGGAATCATCGTAGAGGATAACATGAAATTAATGGGAAGATGGGTTGAGATTGGATTATAGTCTTTCATGTTGAAGCATTTCAAGACTTTCCATAAGTAATTCTTCTATGATATATAAATATTCCCATTATTTCTATATCAGTAAATTATCATCCCAAGAATCATGTTTTCTAGTCCCCAGTCCATCATATCAAACTCTCTAGCCAACTATTCCTTCATCTCCTAGATCAGATATTTGTTGGGGCCTAAAACCAACATGCCATCCATATACATAAGAAGAATGATGAATTCATTACCATCCTGACCTTTGAAATATGAACAAGCATTTTAATGAAGTATTTTTTATCCATGGATCAAGATATAGGAATCAAATCTATTGTACCAACTCCTTAGAACCTTCTTGAAACCATACATAGATTTGTTCCACTTGAAAAACAATTTTTGTTTGCCTTATTCTATAAATCATTCTAGTTGGAGCATATATATCTCTTCATCAAGATTACCATAGAGAAAAGAAGTCTTCACATCCAGCTGCTCTAGATGTAAACTGTATATAGCACAAATCACCAGAACTATCTTAAGAGTCTTCAGTCTAACAACAGGAGAAAAAATTTCATTGAAATCAATACCTTCCTTTTGATCATATCCATTGACCAAAAGTATTGCATGATATCTTTCTACATATTCCTTTCTATCCTACTAGATCATAAAGACCCATTTGTTGTTGATATCCTTCCTTCTACGAGGTAATGGAACAAGATCCCAAGTCTTGTTCTTATGTAGGGATTCATGTTTATCCTCCATCACCGCTATCCATGAGGATACCTTTGGACATTTGGTCACCTACACAAAAAAATGTCTCTCCATCCTCTTTCAATAAGGAGTATGCAATATTTCTCTCAGTGACATAATTTGAGTTCCATACTGGTGATATTTTCTCCCATGTTGACCTTCATGATCTATAATCAACCGGTACTTGATTATCATACTATGGTAATGCCTTATAGGAAAATAATTCTTCCTTGGATTTGTTTTACACCTCAACTATTGTTGTTTCTGTATTCTCCTTCTCCATGTCTCCATCAATTTTCATTTTAAACTTGTATTATGAAAATATAAAATCTCAACTAGTGATAATTTTACGAGTAGTGGGGGCACACAAATGATACCCTTTCACACCATCAGCATACCCCAAGATGATACATTTCTTGGATCTTGATTTCAACTTCGATATTTCTATGTCATGCAATATTGTATATACTGAACTTCGAAAATTATGTAACCGAGAATAGTTAGCATTTTTACTAGTAAACATCTCCATTAGTGACTTCAGATGAATCACCATTGATGGATATTGGTTTGATCCCATAATTGGCAGTATTCACTGCTTCTGCCCAGAATGATTTTGAAATTCCAGAATTATTTAACATCACCCTTGTTCTATCAAATAGTGTTTTTCTCATCCAATCTGCCACTCCATTATTCTTAGGATTGTATGACACCATAACATTTTTCTTTATTCCTTCATGTTGAAAAAAATATCAGACTCCTTGCTTGTATATTCTCTACCATTATCAGTCCTCAAACACTTGATCTTCTTTCCATATTTATGTTTTTTCTGCACATTGAATGTTTTAAAGACTTCAAAAACATCCGATTTTCTCTTGATTGGGTACACCCAACATATCCTTAAAAATAATATTCAATTAATGATACAAAATACCTTTCTCCTTTCAGGGATCTAACTAATTCTTTCCAAACATCATAATGTATCAACTCTAAGATCTCATAACTTCATGTTGTTGACATCCCAAACTATAACATGTGTTTCTTGATCAAAATAAATGCTCACAAAATTGTATAGATACCATTTTAATCTCAGGAAGCAACTTCTGATCTACCTGAATCATTAGGCCTCATTCTGACATATGGCCAAGCTTCTGATTCCATAACATCTTCAACACTTCTATTGAGGTCGTTGATGTGACAACTATCTCTTCCTCTTTGAACGTTTCACTAATAAACACATACATGAACTTAGAGATCTTATCTTCCTTCATCACCACAAGACCCCCCTTTAAAATTCTCATCCCTCCATTCTTGGTGAGATTCTTTCTTCCGATTTCATCAAATTGTCCGAAATACCATATGTTATTCCTTAGGCCCTTGACTTGACGTACTCCTTAGATAGTTTGAACAATACCATCATACATCTTAAGTTTGATGGTATCAAATCCAATGATATTTGGGGTATTATCATTACCCATGTACATAAGACCTTTTGGGGTGATTTAATACTTCTCAAACCATTCCCGTCGATATTTCATGTGCCATGTTACTCTCTAGTCGATTATTCATGCGTTGTTGAGATGTTTCCTACTTCTAGAAGTCATTTCCACTTCTCTGACTAGTATATCTCCATTTCTAGAAGTACTCTCCATAGTTATATCAATTTCATGATTATGGATCCCACTAGAACCATGCTCCATCATCGCATCTATCAATCTATTTTCAATTTCCAGTCTACAATTATCCTTCTGCAACAATGCATGTATCTCCATTTTCCACAATGAAAAATTATTCCAGTTGAATTTCTCCATCATCAAATCTGGTAGTCTTCGATTTCATTTTAATGACTGGGTGTATTCTTCTTGTGCTTGAAATTTTGGTTTCTCACTTTTTTCTTTAAAAGTGTATGATAATAAAAAATTAAATTTTGAGTGAGTGATGTGAAAGATCAATCGAGGTTGCAATCATAGAGCATACTCAAACTGATAAAAATTATTAATTCCCAAAAAAAGGTAACAACATTGGGACAAAACCTTCCTTGGATACCAATTTTTTTCACTAGAAATGATTGGACCACTGGTGCTACAAGGCCCCAACCTTAAACATTACTTAATCTTGAGTTACTTCAAGAATACACATTGAGGATCTTTTCAGGTTTAGAGTTTTAGAGAATTAGATCATAAAACATGCATTATATTCCACATTTAAACAAAGTGGTTACATAAAAGATAGTAATCATTTTTACCATCAATGGAAACATATTTAAAATAAAACATGGATACCTTCTTGACACTTCACTGACACTATCATCTCATCATGTACCTTTCCCTTGACCTGTAAAAAACATTTCAAAAACTTGGGATGAGCATAAAAATCTCAGTAAGGGATATAAAAACATGGAAAGGAAACATGAGTACATGTACACATAAGAACCAATGAAATCATACTTTATTCATAAAACATAATCACTTAACATACCTCATCAAATCATGAATAAATCATAGAAATCATAAGACATAAAGGTAACTTGAGGCATTCATAACATTCTTAGGTAGGGAGTAACCCTCTTGGTTACGTTTGGAATACCCATCAAAGTATATTCCCTAAATCGATTCGGAGAAACCTCAAAGTTTAACCCCTTCGCGTGACCCAATGCATTGGAGAGCTATATCAGGCTCATCTGCCCTTAGTTTATCACGGAACCACCCATCTTCATAACAATTCCCAAGAACCATAACATAACCGTATCACATAAAACATGCATAAAGGAAGCATAACATTTCCACATTTCAATCACAAGATATCAATACAACACATTGATATAATAAAAACATTATGAAAACCATTTTCATTACCAAAATAAAAGAAAAGTATAACATGGTATTTATTTTTCATTCAAAAAAAGTTATGGCTTGTAGAGGAAGACGAAACTCAAATAATGGTCACGGCGGCAGAGAAGTCGTTGTCACCGCATATGTACGACAAAAAAACATTCCTTTTATCGTTTAGTAAAACGCTTCGTATAAAAAAAAGATTCCTTTTGAATAATCATAAAATTCAAAGGGGTTTATACACCGTATAAAATAAAGTTGTGTATAAAACAAAATATTCCTCAATGAATGGAGATTGAGACGAAGTCCATTACCTCGTATCCGACTTGACTTGATCGTTCTTTAATCTTCTGAATAATAAACTTGAGTTAATTTATACTTGCCTAAGAACATTTTTCAAGTTCATTATTCCTTTTATATCATTTATTACCATGTCATGAAAACTATGTTATTATTTAAGTTTATAACGGTCATTTTAATGATCATTGGTACTTGAGTCAAAAATGAACTTCTTATATTTACAAGTTGTTTGCATAGTCAAATATCCATTATCTAAAGAATGATATTCATAATGTAGATTCCATATATATCATATATATTCAGTATATACATGCATTTATAATATTACATAATCATTTAGAGGTAAGAAATTAAATGCACCGTTCATGGAGACGGTAAACCGTACGTACGCATGAACGCTACTTTCATTTCTATGTCATATTAATGGAATTAAAACCAAATGATAGATATGTATATTTTAATTCCAGAATTATATTAATCATTTAGATGTAACATAAATCATATATATCCATTATATGTATGTACTTATAATAGTACATTACATTTGGGTATAATAAATGAAATGCACCGTTCATGGAGACGGTAAGTCATACGTACGCATGAACGCTACATTCATTTCTATCTCATACTTTAATGGAATTAAAACATAATGATACATAATAGTATTATAATTACAGTATGGTATCATATATAATATCATTAAATATATCCTTTATACGTACCACATATGGTATTAACGAATCAAATCACTTTGAGGGGGCGGTAGTCCGCACTTCCTAAAATGAAGATATCGTGTTTACCCATAATGGAAACCATAAAGTTATGCCATAAATGAAAAATACAGAAGATTAAGTAAAACATAAACATATTATATATCATATATAAATATAGTGACATCTTAATGTCCACCTTTGAAGGTGTTTGAAGAATATTGAACAATCATCGTTTCGTGAAGAAGAAATTCACCATCCACGGAAACAGTATGTTCTTTAACCATTAGATGTAGGTGTGTGTAAGTGTAGCTAGAATATTTCTTATAAAAACATCCTAGTATATTGAAGATACTGGAGTTCTTACAAAATAAATGAATAAAAAGAGTTTAGGGGGTTGGAGAAGCAAAATAAAACATAAGAACACAAGAGAAGACACTACCTTTAAAACATGCAACTCTTTTTGATTTGAGCTCAAAGGCTTCCTTGGGAAGACTTTTGACCAAAGTGAGGCTTCTAGGAGTTAGATAGGGATGTGGAGAGAAACAATGGGCATGGTTTGGCCGAGCCAAAGGCTTTGGAAGTGTGGGTAAGGAGGTAGAGGTGGGGGCCTTTTATAAGAGGAGAGGAGGGGCACTCTTGGAAAGTTAAGAAAAGATACTTTGTTATAAAATGATTTTCCGATAAAAAAGGTCCCAAAATTATAAATTTTGAGGATAAGGTGATAAGGGTTCGAAATCCATCAATCCAATAGGTTTTTGACAAGTGTAGGTCTTATATTTTACATTATATTTTCATTTTATTTAAATCGTTAAATAATGAGGTAATCGCTGCATCATCATGGTGTCATAAATAATTTAATTTATTTAATTTCTAAAAATTATAAAAAAAATACAATGATGTAGGAAATCATTTTATATTTACAATGACTATTTATAGTCAAAATTATGACTTGTATAACCCCATGTAAAAATTGTTTTAGTAAAATAACTCATGTTTGTGACATTTTTACTTTAACATTAAATAAAAAGATATTAATGTAATTTTCCTACCAAAGTGGCTCCATGGGGTCCCCAAGTTGACCCATGGATTGTCTTGTTCGGCCATGACACATCCAATAAGGGTAGGACAAGTGTCTAGTTATTTTCATTTTATTATAATATCATATTTTCCTTAAATTTCACTAATTACCTTTAATCGCGATTAAAAAATTAAAAGTTACTATTCACCAAAAAATTATTTTAATCCCATTCAACCAAATTTTACTTCTTAATGAAAACCATGTTTGTCGGATTTTTGAAATTCAAAACACATAGGTGGTAAAATTTCATTTAAACGAAAAATCAGTTTTTTAAGTACCACTTAGTGGTTTCACTATTCATCAAAAATTGAAGTTTTTCAGAAAAATACCAAAACTTCACCCTAAGATATATTTGATATTCCGAATTCAAAAATGATGTATATTTTAAAAAACTCAAAACATATAAGTTACATTAATTAATTCCCGCTGTTAGAGCAAATAGTGTGTTTTTATGAAACAATAACTATCAAAAGATTGACATTAGTTTAAGTTCAATTTCAAAGTGAAATTAATTCCAATGACCACTATTGGATTAAATAGTAAAAATATATTCTAATTTAACTTTAAAACCAATTCAAAAGATAATCTAATGTTATAAATAAATTAGATTAAAAAGAGGTTTTGAATTAAAATACAACATTTTTCACTATTCATTAAAAAAATGAACTTTATCGGAAAAATACCAAAAATTTACCCAAAGTAAATTTGAATGTCCCAATCATAAAGAATAAGTTTATTTTGACAAATAGAGATTATAAAATTGTCAAAAGTTTGATTTTAAAAAAGGGTTTTCCATCAAAAGGCAGTAAAACAGTCTTTTAAAAATATTAGTGTATTCCATGCTTAAGATTGGATTTATTCTCATTTTAAGCCTCTAAAACACTATCTAATTCATTAATAGACATAGATAAAAATATCTATTATTCATTACTTACTTGGGATGTTACATCCTTCCCCCCTTTAGAAAATTGTGTCCCCGCAATTTATTTACTTATCGAATAAGTGGGGGTATTTATCCCTCATTGCATTTTCAGATTCCCATGTTGCCTCTTCAATCATGTGGTTTTTACACAAAACCTTTACCTGATGAATCAACTTATTTTGCAACACTTGCTCTCTTCGGTCAAGAATCTGGACTAGTTGTTCTTCATAAGAGAGATTCTCTTCCCACTGAACTACCTTTGGGCTCAAAACATGAGATGGATCTGTCATATACTTTCTCAACATCAAAACATGAAAAACATTGTGTACCTGAGATAAACTCGGAGGTATATCCACTCTGTAAGCAACTGATCCAACTCTCTCTAGAATTTCATATGGTCCAATGAACCTTGGACTCAGCTTTCCTTTCTTACCAAATCGCATCAGACTTTTCCATGGTGAGACTTTGAGAAAAACATGATCACCTACCTCAAAAGAGAGATCCTTCCTCTTGTTGTCCGCATAACTCTTCTGCCTGCTCTGAGCTGTTCTCATGTGTTTCTGTATCAGCTGAAATTTTTCTGCCAAATCTTCTACCAATTCTGGTCCCATCAGCTTCCTTTCACCCACTTCATCCCAGAAAGATGGAGTTCGACACCGCTTCCCATATAACGCCTCAAATGGTGCCATCTGTATACTGGAATGAAAATTGTTATTATATGAAAATTCAACCAAAGAAAGATGTTGGTCCCAACTTCCCTGATAATCCATCGAACAAGCACGTAGCATATCTTCCAAAGTCTGAATATTTCGTTCTGACTGCCCATCTGATTGAGGATGAAAAGCTGTACTAAAATTTAATTCAGTACCCAATGAATTCTGAAGGCCCTTCAAAAAGTTAGAAGTAAACCTGGGATCATGATCAGATACAATGGAGAGAGGAACTCCAAGTAACCTGACTATCTCTTTAAGATACAAACGGGAAAGTTGGTCTAGGGAAAAATTATCTCGTATAGTAAGGAAATGAGCAGATTTAGTCAAGCGATCAACAATAACCCAGATTGCATTATTACCTCGAGGTGTCTTCGACAATCCCACAATGAAGTCCATGGATATATTCTCCCATTTCCATTCTGGTAATGGTAAAGGCCGAAGCATCCCTTTCAGTAACTGCCGCTCTGCTTTAACCTGTTGACAAGTTAAACACTTCACAGTAAAATCAACAATATCTCTTTTCATTCCATCCCACCAATAACACTCCCACAGATCTTTGTACATCTTTGTACTTCTAGGATGAACTGAAAACGAAGAACTATGAGCTTCACATAATAACTCTCTCTTTAACTGTGAATCACAAGGCACACACAATCTCTTTCCAAATCTCAAAACAAAATCATTATCAATATTGAATTCAGGCAACTTACCCTTCTGAACCAGCTCTACCTTCTTCTGCAACTCACTGTCTTGCCTATGTGCTTGCTTGATTCTGTCTGATAGAGAAGATTTCACTGATACCTGAAACAAAACAGATGGACATCCTGCCCCAAAAACTTCTATGCCAAAGTTTATCAAATCCTTAACCAAAGGATCACGTTCCAAATGCAACATTGTCAATGAAGCATTACTTTTTCAACTCAAAGCATCATCCACTTTATTTGATTTTCCCGGATGGTAATGAATTGTACAATCATAATCCTTGATTAATTATAGCCATCTCCTTTGTCTCATGTTCAATTATTTCTGAGTGAATATATACTTTAAAATTTTGTGATCGGTATATATTTCACACTTTACTCCATAAAAATGATGCCTCCAAATTTTTAGAGCGAAAACTACAGCAGCTAATTCCAAATCATGTGTAGGGTAATTTAACTCATGAGTTTTCAACTGTCGTGAAGCATAAGCAATTACCTGATCATTCTGCATTAGGACACAACCAAGTCCTTTCAATGAAGCATCACTCTAGATAACAAACTCACCATTCCTAGAAGTTAGTGCCAAAACTGGAGCATTCACCAATCTTCTTTTCAATTCCTGAAAACAATCATCACATTATTTTGTCCAGATTAACTTAACACCCTTCCGAGTTAGCTTAGTCATTGGACTAGATAACCATGAAAAATTTCTAACAAACCTTCGGTAGTAACCTTCCAAACCAAGAAAACTACGGATCTCGGTTACATTTGTGGGTTTTGTCCATTCTTCAACAACCTTTGTTTTTGCAGGGTCAACAGTTATCCCATCTTTAGAAACAATGTGACCAAGGAAAGAAATTTGTTGCAACCAAAACTCACACTTGCTGAATTTTCCATACAGTTTCTTTTCTTCTAAGGTTTGCAAGATAACCCTTAAATGACTTTTATGATCCTCTTTACTTTTAGAAAACACCAAAATATCATCAATAAAAACAACCAACATTTTTCACCTGAGTCAACTGAGCCATCACTGCAATAAAATGCTTATTTCTGATTCTGACCATCTTAGGATACTGATTTGAAAGGTCAATTCCCTCTGTATGCCTTCCCAGAAAATCTGTTCTATATCCTCTATGAAAAACCATTCTTAACACAGAAATATCTTAGGAGAAGCAACATGGTAATCTTCAAATGCTATATCATTTCAATCATACCATAAATTAATTTATACTTTACCAATTTTCTAACTCCTAAAGTTGTCTAAATCGACCTTTGATACCAACTATAAGGCCCCGACCTTAAACATTACTTAATCTTGAGTTACTTCAAGAATACACGTTGAGTATCTTTTCAGGTTTAGAGTTTTAGATAATTAGATCATAAAACATGTATTACATTCCACATTTAAACAAAGTGATTACATAAAATATAGTAATCATTTTCCCATCAATGGAAACATATTTAAAATAAAACATGGATCCTTTATTGACACTTCACTAACACTATCATCTCATCATGTACCTTTCCCTTGACCTGTGAAAAATATTTCAAAAACATGGGATGAGCATAAAAAGTTCAGTAAGGGATATAAAAACATGGAAAGGAAACATGAGTACATGTACACATAAGAACCAATGAAATCATACTTTACTCATAAAACATAAGCACTTAACATACCTCATCAAATCATGAATAAATCATAGAAATCATAAGACATAAAGGTAACTTGAGGGATTCATAACATTCTTACGTAGGGAGTAACCCTCTTGGTTACGTTTGGAATACCCATCATAGTATATTCACTAAATCTCTTCGGAGAAACCTCAACGTTTAACCCCTTCACGTTACCCAATGCATTGAAGAGCTATATAGGGCTCACCCGCCCTTATTTTATCACGGAACCACCCGTCTTCATAACAATGCCCAAGAACAATAACATAATCATATCACATAAAACATGCACAAAGGAAACATAATATTTCCACATTTCAATCACAAGATATCAATAAAACACATTGATATAATAAAAAACATTACGAAAACCATTTTCAATACCAAAATTAAAGAAAAGTATAACATGGAATTTATTTTTCATTCAAAAAAAAGTTATGTCTTGTAGAGGAAGACTAAACTCAAATAATGGTCACGGTGGCGGAGAAGTCATTGTCTCTGCATACGTATGACAAAAAAACAAAAAAACATTCATTTTGTCTTTTAGTAAAACGCTTCGTATAAAAAAAATATTCCTTTTGAATAAGCATAAAATTCAAATGGGTTTATACACCGTATAAAAGAAAGTTGTGTATAAAACAAAATATGCCTCAATGAATGGAGATTGAGACGAAGTCCCTTACCTCGTATCTGATTTGACTTGATCGTTCTTTAATCTCCTGAATAATAAAATTCAGTTAATTTATACTTTCCTAAGAACCTTTTTCAAGTTCATTATTCCTTTTATATCATTTATTACCATGTCATTAACACTATGTTTTTATTTAAGTTTATAACGGTCGTTTTAACGATCATTGGTACTTGAGTCAAAAATGAACTTCTTATATTTACAAGTTGTACGCGTAGTCAAATATACATTATCTCAAGAATGATATTCATGATGTAGATGCCATATATATCATATATATCTAGTATATACATGAATTTATAATATTATATAATCATTTAGAGGTAAGAAATGAAATGCACCATTCATGGAGACGGTAAGTCGTGCGTACGCATGGATGCTACTTTCATTTCTATGTTATATTAATGGAATTAAAACCAAATGAGGGATATGTATATTTTAATTCCAGAATTATATTAATCATTTGGATGTAACATAAATCATATATATCCATTATATATATGTACTTATATTAGTACATTACATTTGGGGGTAAGAAATGAAATGCACCGTTCATGGAGACAGTAAGTCGTACGTACGCATGAACGCTACATTCATTTGTATATCATACTTTAATGGAATTAAAACATAATGATACATAATAGTATTATAATTCCAGTATGGTATCATATATAATATCATTAAATCTATCCTTTATACGTACCACATATGGTATTAACGAATCAAATCACTTTGAGGGGGCGGTAGTCCGCACTTCCTAAAATGAAGATATCGTGTTTACCCATAATGGAAACCATAAAGGTATGCCATAAATGAAAAATACAGAAGCTTAAGTAAAACATAAACATATTATATATCATATATAAATATAGTGACATCTTAATGGACACCTTTGAAGGTGTTTGAAGAATATTGAACAATCATCGTTTCGTGAAGCAGAAATTCTCCATCCACAGAAACAATATGTTATTTAACCATTAGATGTAGGTGTGTGTAACTGTATCTAGAATCCTTCTTATAAAAACATCCTTGTATATTTAATATACTTGATTTGTTACAAAATAAATTAATAAAAAGAGTTTAGGGGGTTGGAGAAGCAAAATAAAGCATAAGAACACAAGGGAAGACACTACCTTTAAAACGGGTAACTCTTTTTGATTTGAGCTCAAAGACTTCCTTGGGAAGACTTATTCCCAAAGTGAGGCTTCTAGGAGTTAGATAGAGATGTGGAGAGACAAAATGGGCAGGGGTTGGCCGATCCAAAGGCTTTGGAAGTCTGGGTGAGGAGGTAGAGGTGGGGGCCTTTTATAAGAGGAGAGGAGGGGAACTCTTGGAAAGTTAAGAAAATATACTTTGTTATAAAATGATTTTCGGATACAAAAGGTCCCAAAATTATAAATTTAGAGGATAAGGTGATAATGGTTCGAAATACACCCATCCAATAGGTTTTTGACAAGTTTAGGTCTTATATTTTTCATTATATTTTCATTTTATTTAAATCGTTAAATAATGAGGTAATCGCTGCATCATCATGGTGTCATGAATAATTTAATTTATATAATGACTAAAAATTATAAAAAAATACAATGATGTAGGAAATATTTTTGTCCTTCCAATGACTATTTATTTCCAAAATTATGACTTGTATAACCCCATGTAAAAATTGTTTTAGTAAAATAACTCATGTTTGTGACATTTTTACTTTAACATTAAATAAAAAGATATTAATGTCATTTTCCTACCAAAGTGGCTCCATGGGGTCCCCAAGTTGACCCATGGATTGTCTTGTTTGGCCATGACACATCCAATAATGGTAGGACATGTGTCTAGTTATTTTCATTATATTATAATATCATTTTTTCCTTAAATTGCACTAATTACCTCTAATCGCGATTAAAAACATAAAAGTTACTATTACCAAAAAATTATTTTAATCCCATTGAACCAAATTTTAATTCTTAATGACAACCATTTATGTCAGATTTTTGAAATTCAAAACATAGAGGTGGTAAAATTTCATTTAAACGAAAAATCAGTTTTTAAGTACCACTTAGTGGTTTCACTATTCATCAAAAATTGAAGTTTTTCAGAAAAATACCAAAACTTCACCCTAAGCTATATTTGATATTCTGAATTAAAAAATGATGTCTATTTTACAAAATTCAAAACATATAAGTTACATTAATTAATTTAATAATTAATTCCTGCTGTCAGAGCAAATAGCGTGTTTTTATGAAACAATAAGTATCAAAAGATTGACACTAGTTTAAGTCCAATTTCAAAGTGAAATTAATTCCAATGACCACTATTGGATTAAATAGTAAAAATATATTCTAATTTAACTTTAAAACCAATTCAAAATATAATCTAATCATATAAATAAATTTTATTAAAAAGCGGGTTTGAATTAAAATACAACATTTTTCACTATTCATTAAAAAAATGAACTTTATCAGAAAAATACCAAAAATTTACCGAAAGTAAATTTGAATATCCCAATAGTAAAGAATAAGTTTATTTTGACAAATAGAGCTTATAAAATTGTCAAAAGTTTGATTTTAAAAAATGGTTTGCCATCAAAAGGCAGTAAAACAATCTTTTATAAATATTAGTGTATTCCATGCTTAAGATTGGATTTATTATCATTTTAAGCCTCTAAAACACTATCTAATTCATTATTAAACATAGATAAAAGTATCTATTATTCATTACTTACTTGGGATGTTATAGGTGCAGTGATAATCAGGATATAAAATAAAGTGAAAAAAATGTGAAAATAAACGACACTAGATGTAACGTGGAAAAACCCCCATATTGAAACGAGTAAAAATCCATGGGAAAATAGAATTATATCGCTATGGGAAAAAGTGGTTACATATTCCCTCGCTATTATAAGTAGAAGGATTTTTTTATATCGCTCGTGAATAATGGAGAAATAAACGTCACAAATAATGTCCACCAAGGGAAGATGATGTTACTGATCGTCGGAGGTGATGAGATGCTGAAACCATTAGGGATAAGACCTTTTTATAGGCAATCCTCCCCTTCTTATCTCCACTCCCACTGGGTGGTTGGTGAGGCTGGACACCAACCTCACACTAACCATAACCCACCCCTTTAAAAAATGGGGGGGGGGTGGCACCATCTATGGAATAAATTTTCAACAATTTTCTTATTAATCATGTGACTTGACAGTATTAGAAATATGAGCCCCTTGAAATGGGATACCACCATTGGTGGTGGAAATTATTGAAAAAATATACTACCTATTCATACCTCTATGCAAAAACCTCACCCTCCCGACCACAGCCACCCTATGAAAACCATTTCCCTTCCCATGGAAGCCTTCTATCCATAAGCACATCCCTTCCCCTCATGCACACCCCTCCCCCTCCCAAACCAGAGCTATTGCCTTAGCCGTCTCCCTTACTCCCTCTAAACCCTCTCCGTCGAACCTGTTTCCACTATCGCTCATCATCCGTAACTACCCCCAGTCCCCTTACCCCACCAACACCCTTCCATTATGTCTCTACCACCCGTCCACCCTCCCCATCATACACCTACCCCTTACCGCACCCCTACTAGAGCTGCTACCATCCTGGTCATTACTGCTACCCACTATCTTCCACTTCCAGTGATCTTGCTATCATCCTAAATTCTTTATGCTATCTAAGGTAACCCAAAATTTTATTCTACATTATTCATTTCTAAAATGAATATTATATATGTCATTATAATTATATTGTGATGGTATTGAACCCTGTAAAGTTTTATGAAACCAATTTAAATACATGGGATGTTGACTTTAGAATTCAAAATTCATATTAAAAATATTTTTCAGCTTTTTTATTTCAAAATATGTTAATTATTCAAATTGAATATCATAATTGTGTTGTAATCCTTATCAAATCATTAAAAATATGTCACATATGAATTTCAATTTCTAAGACACATCCATGGAAGATATTTTTCATAGATGATTAACAAGGTTTCAATATAAGTTTTCTGATCATATATGTTTTGGTCTATGTATGTCAGGAACATTACACACCACAAAATTCTTCCATCCTGATATATTTTATGTTGCTAACATCATAATGTTTTCCTATTTAACTTTGTTTACTATTTAGAATTCTGGTTTTCTAATGTCCAGTTAACTTATTTTTTTCGATCTCTTATGTTTCACAATTACATGTACCATTTTTGTCAAATGTTTCCTTATCTACTATTCATCATCATATATATTATTTACCTAAGAAATTAATTAACTAATTTAGTGAAATGTATTCAAATGATTATGAACTATATAGTTTAGTTATAATAAGTTGTTTGTTTATTTCCATCCTCTCTCACATTTTTATCACTAATTTTTTTATTTTTAGAGAGATTTATCTCATGATTTTTATAAATAAATATTTTATGAAATAGACTTAGTCATAAGTTATTTCAATAATGTAACTTACACACCTAGAAATATTAAAAAAATATTTGACTAAATTGGTTTACTTTCTATATTGAATAAACCGAACTTCTATCAATTGATATGTTCCAATGTTTCCTTGAAATTTTAGGGATCACTATTTAAAAATCTAATAGTATTTCATTCAATTCCTTAAATATTATCTACTCTTATATTTCTATATCATCCTATATGGAATATCTCTATAGGTATTTTTAGTTAAATCTATGTTTTCATAGATTTAACTGCTATCTTGTCTCATGAAACTAAATGGGATAGAGTACTAGTTTATTAATATATTCTTATATTATAACTATAATTATGTTGAATATTTTACCAATCATATACTATTTTTATATTTAAAAATTTTAAATAAATTATTTTTTCACAAAAACTAACCCCCAAATTTTATTCTTCATTATTCGTGACATATAACCTTCCACATTCTCTATCATATACATCATTATCTTTTCTCAGAAAAGAGAATTCTATCAAACAAACTCTATAAAGAAAATTTAAAATATAATATATGCATTAAGAAATATAATTTATTAAAAATTCGAAATATATAACTAATTATAATAAATTTTGTTTATTGATACACTAACATATCAATGATAGTTGAATAACATTATTTTTTGTTATTTAGTGATTTTATAGATATATTTATTAAATTACAATTAACCATATATTAATATATTTTTCTGATTTTGTTTTCACTTTTAAAATTTTCTTGTCATCCATTTATTTATAATATCCTCTATACAAAATATTTATTCATGTACTAATGAATAATTTGAAAAAATCTATAAATAATTAAATATAACCTAAAATGTGATAATCGTGTCATTTTTGAATTGTTTTCTTATTTTGGATAAGTATGAATTGATGTCCACATGCAATTGGTTAATATTTATTTTAAATATGTACTGTGATATGAAATTCAAAAAATGTATGCAATATTAAGTCTTGTGTAAGTGTTACTGCTTGTTATATATATATATATATATATATATATGAATATAGAAAATATTTGATTTATCTTCCAAATAAAACGTCTAGAGAGCATTTTGAGAGCATTATGAAGTTTATTGGTTTCTCTAGAGTATTTCAACGTGACTATATAAGTTGTCCATTATAAAATTGTGTGTATAGATATTAATTCATATGAGACACTGAGAGGGGACACCTATTCTAGGTTGGGTTTCATAAAAATTATAAGAGTTGGACTCATTGTGGTGAAGAATATATTCATTGTCATAATATAGAAACAATTAAAATGGATGTTTATGTGAGTATGAATGATCTGATGCATGAAAATCATACTAAAAGGGTACATGGGTTGGATCCTAGAGGTATTAACATTTAGAATGTTGAGACTGGTGAGATCAATCTGCACTCTGATGTAGATCGTGATTCGTTGAGGTTTTATGAACTACCTGATGATGTATAAATATAAATATAGTCCAGGTATACTTCTTAAAGTAAATAGTCATTTATCATGGAGTTGTTTCACTTGAAAACTTTGAATCACTAGTCAGATACATCATTTGATATGCTATTGGTGTTATTTAAAAATTAACTTCATGTTGAATCTAGGTTTCTTGAGTTTCATTGCCATGCTCATCAGTTGAGAGAGAACAAAGGTTTCACATATGATACCAAAGATGAATATGTAAAAAACTATATATTGTTTAGAAAGGAAACTGTTCATTTGGATAATTGTGTGGTCTGTGACTCTTCCAGGTGAAAATATAATAGGGGAAACCAAACTCATCAATGTTAGACTGTGAAATAGAGGAAACTGATTAATGTAAAAAAAATCATTACATTTCACTAAATATGAAGTTGAAAATATTATTTATGTCATATAAAGTTTCAAAATTAATGAGATGGAATGTGGAAATAAATATGGAATGTTATATGTTAATCTATTCAGAATACTCTCTTGTATGGAAGGATTTCAATCAGAGACACCCTAACTTTTCCAAGGAAAGTTAAAATGTTCAATTGGGTTTGGTAGAAGATAATTTCAATCCATTTAGGTCTATGGTTGGTGAAAATCATAGCACATGTATTGTGGTGTTGGTTCCTTTTAATCTTCCTCTATGGATTTCTATGAAACAAAAATATCTATTACATTACACTCTTATTAAAGGACTTAGATGTCCCGAGGATAAGATTGATGTTTACCTTCAACCATTGATTGATGAGTTGAATAAATTCTTGGGATATGTTGTGACCAATTATGACTATTAAATGAATGAAATGTTCAAATTACAAACTATTTATTGTGGATAATCAATTATTTTTGGACTCATAAAAATTATTCTAGTTTGTGTGAGAAAGGGGAATTGTCTTGACCTTCATGAATTAAAATTAAAAATTATACATGGATTAAATATTTTAAACAATGGGCATACATGGGTCATATATGTTTTCTTCCACCTCAGCACAGGTTCAAAAAGGACATAGTGACATTTGATAGTTCTTGAGAATTCAACCTAATACCAAAGATCATGACTAGAGTTGAAATATTGTCATATATTGTGGAAGAAAACATCCACACAATATATGAATATTAGTATTTTTGGATCATCCATTACCTAATATCCATGGTGTGGGTAGATAGAACATTCAAAATTGTAAGAATAAAAGTATTTTTTTAATATCCCTTATTTGAAAACTAACAAAAGAAGGTATAATCTGGATATCATGAAAATTGGAAAAAAATATTTTTGATAACATATAGTGGACCATTTTTGGTGTTAGTGGGATATTAAAGTTCCATTTCATTGTACAACATGATTTAGAAAAAATGGATTTATGGAAATAATTTCATTTATAGTTGGGTGATGTACAAAAGGCATACTTTCCTGCTACACATTATATGATGAGTAAAAAATTGGAGGCATTTATTTCCATTTTCATGATTCTCAAGGTGCCTGATGGTTACTATTATAATATTTCCATGTTTGTGAATGTGATGATCATGACATTTGAAGGTTTGAAATTTCATGTCAATCACATACTAATTCAGTATTTGATTCCAATCACAATTCTAGATTTTTTATTACCCAATTTTTTTCAACGGTTTATTAAGATGAGTATTTTTTTATATATATTGGTTTAAGAATTAAATTAATGAGTTATTCAAAACCTTTATCGGACATAATTGTACTTACTCTATGTCATGTGGAGAAAAAATTTCCACCCACATTTTCAAATGTCATAGTTCACTTGATAGTGTACCGAACTGATGAATTAATGTTTGATAGTCCAGTTTAGTTCAAATGTATGTATCCAATTTAGAGATATTTGAATAAATTGAAATGATTTGTATATAATTGAGCTCTTCCACATGAACCAATAGACAATGGTTTTTGATGGATTAGTGGACTAATTTTTTTCAGAATATCTTATGGATGTTGAGACAAAATTAGGTAAACCCTATCAGATTCCAGATAGTCTAGTTGGAGAAGGAACTATATTTGATATAGACAACAACGAGTGGGTATAAGATCATTGATATATCTTGTTCAAAACTCCATCAGTTTCACCATGGATGCAATAAGTGTCTTATCACTTCTATTTTTTTTCTTTTACAAGCCTTACTTGCATATTTAAGTTGATCATTTAAACATGGCGTTATCATTTGAAAGAAGAACATTAATGAGATAAAATAAGAGATGTCTCATGAGAGTGATTATCAAATTCAATATCCCCATTATGCATCATTTCTTAATTGGTTCAAAGATTTTGTACATTTATATGGATTTTTATTATGATTGAAGTGAAGTAAAAAACATTATGCATAACTTTTTATTAAATTCTATGAAATATATAGGTCCATAACCTATAGGATTTTGGTAAACCTACACTAAATGAAGAATTTAACCAAATATATGAGAGTCCATCTTCAACGATTCATCATTAAAAATATTTAGATGATAATAAATTTTGGTTTCACATTAATTATTTTTATGAAAAATGAGAAACACAAAATAGTGTAATTGGTTATCCATCTATCGATTATGGTTATTACTATGGACAATTTAAATACAACATTGATGTTGTATACATTCACGGGTTGAAATACATATTGTTAAAGTGTAATTGTGTTGATACTATCTGTAGAAGTAATGTTGTTCAATATCAGTTTCCATTGGTGAACATTAATAATATGTTATATAGAGATGAGTGAGTTAGTAATGAACCTTTCACTTTAGCATCATAAGTAGAACACATTTTCTTTATTACCTTTCTATCTAATCAGAATTGGAATGTTTTTGTTAAAATGTAAAGGTGATGAGTGTTTTT
Organism: Viscum album; assembly: GCA_963277665.1. Lineage (NCBI taxonomy): Eukaryota > Viridiplantae > Streptophyta > Magnoliopsida > Santalales > Viscaceae > Viscum > Viscum album. The sequence continues at coordinate 1,073,784,244 of OY728145.1, read as the reverse complement.
AATTAAGTGAGATGAACCCAAGACTATTTCTTTTATTGCACAACAACTTCATCAACACATTGTAGTTCAATGTGAAGAAGATATTCATCAGGTTATAGATAACTTTGAAGAGGAAAAAATATATTATTATGTCTAATGAAAGGTATTATTGTTTTCCCAATATTTAGATTAAAACCTTTTTTTATTTTTTTTTCTTTTTATGAACTATTTGAATAATATTTTCGTGTATTTATTTTCTCTATATTTTATATATATAATCTTGAAAAATGACATGGATTAGAGTAAAATTAATAAAATATTTTCTTTCAGAAAAAATACAAAAACAATAATTCATTAATATTTATTCAATGAAATATAAGAAACTATAAAATATATGTAAACTATGGTAATAAAATAATGATGAAAATATGATAACTGTATCCCCCCACAATTGAGATGGTACTTCACTTCAGGTAATTTATTGCAATAAAAAGTTTCATTGATCATTCATTTAATAAATTGTATGAGGATTCAGTCCTAAAATATTAATTGGGAAGAATTATTTAAATCCTAATGTTAATATAATAGCACAGTTTCAATTTCTTCTCATTCAACATTCTCACCCTACTACCCAATTTCCCTTAATAAATGATTCATCAATACAAAAATAATTAGATAAATTCATTTTCCTATTAGACATGAGAGTGCAATACTACCCATCCTAAATATGTCCATTAATAATAAGGAGCACTTTAGACATTAATATAATAAATTTTATTAATCCATTTATTATATATGAAAATTATTCATATAAAGAGTATATTAAAATATAAAACTAAACCATTCCAAATAGAAAACATCACTTCAGGTTAATTGTGGTAACTAGGGAATAAAATCTATACATGACAACCAAATCTTAGATTAATCTTAACACTTATTCATGTATTTACTATTTCACACACACACACAGGCCCATGATTTCTCAATAAACATAATGTTGTGTTTAAAAATGATTCTTTCAATAAAATTAAAATGATTTTATAAAATTGGTTATTTTTAATGAATCATTAAAGTGATACTCATGAAAAAAACCCATGCATCACTTGGTTGAGTTTCTTAATCGAGTTCATCAAAGATAAATTTTTTTATTTAAATTATATTCAACTAAATTTAATCATCATGTGCTAAGAATATGGAATTCATTGATTTCCATGTGATATTGTCTCTTTGAGTTTAATAGAAAAGGTTCTCTAAAGTATTTTATTCATGCACAAAACATGCTACATGTACTCCCTCAACACTTATTTTTAATTATATATTCAATATCAACATTAATTATCATATTAATCCCTTAACTAATTCCCTCTCTTATGAATATAAACTAGTTTTAGATGTTTTTTCCTTTGATTCTATCCAAAAATTCTTGAATCTCTAAATAACATTAAACCTATTTATAGTGATTCTTATCTTGTAGAGTAGAATATAGTGGAATGAGTGACATATATATATGAACAACCCAAATTCTTCTAAATAGTATGAATATAGTTTCTCAATGTTTTTAAAGGTGAAAATCATTTATATATTATAATTCTCATTCACGATCTTTAGTAATTTTTACAATTTCACTTCCACCAATAAATGGTAAATGAAGTAGGATTATTTAGTTGAATAAAACATATATTTTATCTTTAAAATCAATTATTTTAGTTACACTTTCTTCAATTTTATATTCTGAGGGTGTTTCATATCTCACAACACTTTCATCATGCTTTATCATATGCCTCCATTTACATATTTTTCTCATGAATTTACTTTGTATTCATCATATTCATTATTCCCTAAATAAGAAGTCATGAATTATAATATTTTTTTTATTAGAGGATATATAATATTATAGATACCATGTCCCTTAAAATATAAAGGGTCTTATCGGCATGAATGTATAGACTATTATCAGGCCACTGATAACAATGATCATGTAAAGTTCGGGGATGCCCAACTAAGCATAATTATCTGTTAGGTCTAGAAAGACTAGGATAACAACCCAATTCGTTTTCAATTAATTTTTAGTTTGTTTTAGTTGATAAAAAACATTAACATAAATTTGAATTCCGCTAATGGTTAGGAGGTTGTGGGTACTTGTTCATTGTATTTTTTTTAACATATTAGCTTTTATCATGCATTAAGAAAAAGGGTCATGAACATAATCCATATATTTCTCATTCAAATATATTTTTATAAATTTTTTAATTTTCATGTTTCATTTATTTCATATCATTTTTTCCTTTCATAAGAAAAACATCAGATCAATTTTTCATGCCATATATACCTCTCAATTCCATTGGGATGAAAAGGCTAAAGTTTATAAATAAAATATAATTAAATGGGGATAGTGGGGATCTTTGGATTATATTTTGGGGGAGTATACAATGATTATGAAAAAATATATAATTTTTTTTATCATAAATAGTAAGTGTTATCAGAATTGTTAAATAAGTTTTGTTTATTATTGGTTGAAGAAACTATTGATGTCAATATATATATGTGTTTTGTATTATTATTGCTGGCTAGTTTCGAAATTTGATGCCTAAATCTAAAAGTATTGTTGGGATGTTCTCAAAAATGAATTTAATGGGGGGATTTTCATGTTGTGTAATCAATCATGTCATCTTTATAATTTTTTTTATGATAGATATAATTTGAAAAAAATTTCTTTATTTTTTTAATGTTGGGTAGTTTAGTGTTGTTGGATACTTAATGATTGCAAATTAAAACATATAAAAAGAAACATATTATAAAAATTTTCACCGTTAAATTATTATAGGGTTTTATGAATGGTGTTTCCTTTATGAAATACCATGAGTGGATACACCATAGTCTTAGCAACCATTTTTTATCATATCTAAAAATTTTAAATTTTGGTTTTCATTATTTTAACACATCCAGTTTTTCTCATTGGTATATATTTGATAAAACTTTAATTTCTTAGAATCAATATGGTGAAGATAGACACTTATTTTAGTTGATGTGAACACTAAAAGTGTGATGCATTGAATTATTAAAAAAGGAATAAATGTTTTAGGAAGGTGTGATTCAATGGGTGGGTAGAATACCCCAAATCATTTTTTGTCTTTCCATAAAATGTGTGTATTTCTTCCATGTTTACTTTGTTTTATTTTTTAGTGATATTCCTTTATAAAAAAGATAACACACTTAGTGGGATGAATGAACATTTTATTGGGAATAATAAATAATATAATAAAACAAAATTCAAATGATTGATTTTCCATCCATGGGTGCGTGTTTTAATTTTTTTAGCTTGAATTCTTAATTAATATGTTTATCCATTGTCCATATGTATTTGAAACATTATTAGTGGGAACCTAAGTGGCTCTTTAACAAATGATTTTCCTTATACTACCTTTATGTCAAAATCAATCAAATATTTTAAGATATTTTTTATTATAATCTTCCTTCAAGTATGTGTTATTTTTTAAATAGTAGTATATCTTATTTATAATTAATTAACTAATTTTTTAATTTTTTTGGACCTTATTCAATTTTATCAAAACTATTACATATAGTAATTTAAAAAAAACACTACATTGGATTAAATTTATAACTAATTATCATTCTTCTTTTATCCCTCACACTATTTTATCTAGCCATCTTCTCTTCTTGAATTTCAATGTCTTAGATACAAGCATGGATATTTTCATAAAATTATTCAATACATTTATAATTACAAGAAAATTTTCCTTCAGTAAACTAGATGTGGGATTGATTTGTTTTAATGGATACTCATATTCTCTCTTCATTCCATGACAATTTAGATTAACTTTTATGAAAAATGATCTAAAATCCTTCCAATTTTATTTCTTTTGTAGAGAAAATGGATGTTTGATTAACATGAATCCCATTTTATAATACAATTTGAAATAATTTTTATAATTTACCTTGAAATCACGCAATTATATCATGATTGAGGTTTCATTACAACCTGAAAGATGAGTCACGATGATCCCTCTAAACAAAATCATATACACTATAGAATGTAAAACTTCACTTTAGATGTTTTTCATACCTCCCATTTTAATTATTCTACTTTACGTAATAATATGAAGGTGATTCTAGAATCTCATGTTTTATGTAATCATTGAAACTATATCCTAAGATCTCATAGAAACAAAACCACTCTTTCTTCCCTTGTTTCATAAAAATCATGCTTTTCAAATTTTTTAACCCCTCATATCCCTATATATAGTGACACTTTTTCTTGATGTATTTATGTAACTGTAAAATAAAAAACTCTTATATGTGTATAATGTATTAGTATAAAAATAATTTGTCACTACCATACAATCTATATGAGGATATAATATTGATTATGTCATTGATTTACTTATGTACAAATAATGAAAACTAATAATAAATTGTGCTATATTTGGGAATCATGATAATAATGTAAATGTTTTGGTATTTTTTATTAATTGTTTAAGTGTGAAAATTAGTTAGAATAAGTGAAAAATTGAGTTTTGATTTCATAATAGATAAGTAGGGCAATCCTAGAGGTAGTTTACCTTATAATACATATAAAATAAATTTATAATAGATATTTTTTTGTCAACATCATGAATTTATTAAATTCCTATATTAGGATATGATAGAAATACCTGTATGGTCATGAGTATCTAAAATTTTTGACTATTACTTATGAGAAGTGGTTAATTCATTTTTTAGCATTATGTTCCCACTATATCCCATGAAATTCATTTCAAAAAATACATTAATCATAACTATTTTACATGATTTAGTATTACACACTCTCTCCATCATCCTACCCTTAAAATATATTAACATAAAATGATTCAATTATATTTTTAGGAATGATATCTTTAATCACATATTTTAATATTTAAATTTAGATAAAACAATGAGTTAAATAAATTCAATTTACCCACCACAAGAGTTCTTAGTCATGAATACTAAAAAAATGTATAAATATAGTGACAATTTGTCCTCTATCATGCGGCTCAACCCCTCCTTCTTCTAAAGTCTAAACATAATCCAAAAAATGGATGTATTTATGAAGTGTAATTAATGGATAGTTATTAATAATTAATGGGATGAATGATAAATGAATCATAATGGGTTTGATAGAATAAAACACCCTTTGATAAAATATGTGTGCAATAATTAAAAAGTACACTATCCCTTTGTAGTTAAAATTATATGGAACTATAATAAGAAGTGAATAACTTACAAAATAATTCATTATATGAATAAAAACATGTCAAAGGAACATGAACCATATCCACATCATTCGATAGATCCATCTGCGTCTACATGTCAAGGTATGTATGAATGTAAATGTGATTATTTTTTAATTAATGGTTAAACACACACACACATAGATATATATATATATATATATATATATATATATATGCACATATGTATAATTGAAAATTAAATTGTTTTGATAGGATCATACTAGACCGCTTCTTCTTATCATATGAGAGGCCCAAGACATGGTATTTCATCATGGTATTATGGCACGACCCTTGACGTATCATTTGATGAGACATATCATCCTATGGGATTGGGTGACCCTGAATTTATTTTCCAATTGGTTAATATAATATATGAAACACATATATTTTCATTTAATACATGGGATTGGGATTAATTATCCTATGATACATTAGATTTACTATAGAGTGATGTTCATGTAAAATGATCATTTTAGTTTCATAGATATTTTTTAAAAATAGTTATATTTTTGATAATTTTTTTCCTAAATAGAATAATCTGAGGGTGTTCCCCAATTAGTCTCAACCAATGTGTATGTTTAAATTTCATATATTTTTGAAAAATCATAAAGGAATAGTAAATAGAGAGCTTTAGGTACCAAATTTGGGTGCACTAAAAATTCTAAAAAGAGTCCCAAAAAGTGTTTTCCCATATTAGTGGAATGATTTAGTTGCATATTTGTCCACTGAGGTATCAATAATGAGTATATTTACATTGGTCCATATATTTTGAATAATTTTTATCGATTTACATGTTTTAAATTTGAATTAATTAAATTTATGAGGTGACAACCCATCATTCCATGAATTTCACGATGTAGGGAACACCTCATAGGATTAGTACTCATCACGTGTCCCAGATTCGACTTGATGTATTTATTATTTACATTTAAAATTTAATATTTAATATTGTTTTGTATTCAATATTTATATATTATGGGTATACAGTTTTGGGAGAAAAGTGCACTGACTGATAAAATATCTGTCAGGACGATAACATGTGATCGAAATAATATAGAGGTTGTAGATCATATTCTATGTTCTTGTACAAATCATCATTACTTACATAAATTTGTTTATACATGTATATTTTCATTTATATAATACATAGGATCAATTTGAGGTTGATTTATAAAATCTTCCAGAGGACCAATGAAAATTTTCCATGTGGAGGGATGGGATATTTCATCGCATTATTGGTCATGATGGACATGGCTACAACTTGACATATGGAACATGGATTTATTATTATATAGTTTCACATGCTAAGGCTGCAACTCCTATTAATGATCGGATAACCTAGAAAATTATATATTTGGATGCATGGGTGCATGCTTCTGAGGAGTTAAATTCACAATTATTAGATGAGGTTAGAGCGCTGTGGGAGTATATGTATTATGGTAATGGTACATGGGATCCTATGACATAGGTTAATACTGAATTTATTTATCTATTATATTAATTATTATTATATGCATTTTTTATGTGATGTAGGCTCCCATAGCATTAGATGTAGGTAGAAGACAAGGCCCCATATGATGCATCAAATTATAGAGGTATGTTTTGTTTTATATTTTGATTTTTCATTAAAATTGATAGCCTCATTTTTTCAGTAATGTCAATAATAACATTTATATTTTCATTAAAATAAAATTTGATCTAGTAGTGATTCAAAACCCACTAATTAAATTTATACGGATAATACAACTTGGAAAAATAATCCGCAAGTGGTTTTTTATCATTAAATTTCAACAATGTGTCACATGTGGAGCATCCAATAAGTTACCAGTTAGAGAAGTTCCATTACATAGTGAATAAAATCCCTAAAAAATAGAATATTTCTACTTTTAAAGGAACATATGTTCACTTAAGGACCCATGTGTCTAGTTTTGGTGCATTCCTCCAAGAGCACCAAACATCCCACTGTAACCGATTCACACTTACTCTGAACTACAATAGAATTATCATCACTACTTCATTTGAGGTTCTAATTCATGTATATAAGGAGACATAAATGGAAGATTTTGGCCATAATACTAGGATATTAGTGGAGTTTTTTATCAGTTCTACTATTATTGATATGTAAATACACTCCTCACATAATGACAAGATAAATTGTATAATTGAGTATGAGAAAGTACCTTTAGTATTTAGATATTATTTTGTTTTTTGGTAATTCAAAGAGTAAATATAATAGAATAATTATATTTGGGAATTGGGGTATTATAGGAAATCTTGAAAAGGAAAGTGGACAGAAGGGGAATAATTCTATGAATGTCTCTACTAAAGTCATTTTTGTGATTCCCAGTGAAGGTTTCAACCTAGGTATGAGTGGGAATAATTTTTTTATTTTATCTAATATAGGTATTCAAGAACATGTGTCATAGGTAGATAGGGATTTACATTTACATGACCAGTTATTGACTAGATTGAAGAGGAAAATAAAATTTTTGATGCATTTAAGTAAGGAATTGATGTTTCCTCTCCGAAAAAGGTCCAGGGTTTGAATTCATTTTGAAATCATCATATTCATGAAATTGTTATTGTTTTAGGGTTGGAACAATCTAGAATTGATACTAGTGAGGATGACACTGTTCATAAATAGAAGAAAATCTTGGTTTTGGGACTTATTGTGGTTATTCTATGGTGACAGATTGGAGGGTTTCTAGTTTCCATGTATAGAGTCATCATTGATGGACATAGTATACTATTCCTATATATTTTGGAAATAATCAATCATACTTTGGTATCTGACCTTAGTATGAGGTGCACTGCTATTTTGGAGTAGGTGACAAGTCAAGTGAATGATTTTGGGGCCTTTTATTATAATAAATCTACCCAAGGATTGTCATTTACCACCTGTGATACTATCAAGGAGTATAATGTTTAGAGAGGTAATAAAATCAAGGATGCTAAGAAGTCTATGACACCTAAATTTACTTAGGATGCGGCCCAACCATATATTCTTGGAAATATGGCGGTTAACCTTCAAGGACAAGCTATAGTTGAGCAGTATGATACTCTAAACATTCAATATTCTTTTGATGATGATAATGTTAATCCATATCCCATTATTCACTTGATACATAGACATTATCCAAGATAAATTCATTTAATAGGTTGTATCCTTATCATATAAGTGTTTGTGGTCAAACTTTTTTGCAATTTGAAGACGTAATTTGGATGAATCACTTTTTTCTATGAATTCTACTTTTTATTGGCGTGACTGATTGTGTATGTCTACATTTTTCTATTCTATTTATTATAGTTAGTTGAGTTTCTTTTGATGTGTTAGGGTTGGAATATACTTAACTACTATGAAACATGATGCTTCTCATAATGACAAGAAGCATGTGGCTATACACAATATTTTTAAGGGATATTCCATAGGTTTTAGGCTAGTTATGTATTCCCAAATGATGTTGACTATTGGATTAGTGCGAAATTATGTAATTTTTTGGATTGAGTGTTTCATCTGTCGGTTTTAACCTAGAAAGATGGTGTTGGTTTTTAATAGTGGTGTACAAGTCAAACCTGTTGGTGGCATAACTTAGAGATTTGATTTTTCCACTTCTGAGATTTTTTAGTTGAAAGGTCGTGTTTAATTCAATTAGATGGTATTGTATAATGGGATGTAATCTATTTTTCTACAGTTTTAATTTTTCCATGCGTTATAAATTCTAATAGGGAGGATCCTTTTTATTTTATATTAAAAAATTTTGTAAGAAATGTTTGGTCATTAAAATTTATTTTCAAAGTGTAAGCATATAAATATAATTAATTGGTTCCTATATATAACTATAATGTGTCAATGTGATTAAATATAACAATTCATCAAATAGTGGAATAAATAAACAAAATAATCAATATAAAAACATCTCCCAAAAGTCTATCATTGAACCTATTCCTTTTAACACAACATAAACATCCCACATTCTAACAACAAAAATTTTTCAATATTTATAATTTTATACATACCACTGTATAATAACACCATCCAACTTCATCTAAAAACTAAGAAATTGTCAACTATTAAGGAGACCACTATAATATCATTATATAGTTTTCCACACAAATATACTATATAAAATTTCACTACCTTTAAGAAGCTATACTTCTATAAATAATTCCTTGAATACAATTGCATTATCTAGTAGTTATTTATTAGTAGGTAAATTTATAAGTACATTTCCACAAACAAGTGGTTATCCTTCTAAAGGGATATCTATAAATAAATCTACTTGTATAACCACTACCCACCCTAAGAAACCACAAATATACAATCCCAGGGAATATAACAAAACAAAAAAATATATCATGCTTCTACCACAAAATTTAAATATTTAGATCCATTAGTGAAATTCATCATATAAAAAAGTTCCTCATTTAATAAGAATATAAATGTCACAACCTCAGCACACAACCAACACAACAAGAAATTACCCTTCTAAAAAAGACACATTATTCTCCTGGTATGACATAAAATAATGAGTAACATTGTCTAGTGATTAAAGATGGCATATATCCTTTAAAAGGGTAAGAAAATGAGAAAAAGACTTCTAATTGACATGAAAATATAGGAGAAAATTCCTCAAATAATATTTTATCTATTTGAATGAACCTCACTTCAATAGAATTCGTGGATTGGTTGGTACAATTGAAAGTAAATTTTAATATTTATTACCAATTTTTTAATAATGGGAAACTCATGTGTATAAGGGTCAAAACATACCAAATGAGAATTGATTAAAATGAAATATTTTTAAAAAGATACACAAGCCATTTTAAATTTATAGGAATCATTAAAATGTGGACCTAGTAACTTAATTTCTCGGTATGATTGAAAATATAATTCGTCCCTCTAGTTTGGAGTTACTTTTCATATCATGTAAAACATGTCAATATACCAAGAAAAACCACTTTGAATGGAAGGAAATTATGGGAGAAAAATCACCAAGCCATTTTTGATCAGTACGAATCAATATCACATCCATTGAATTCTTGTGTCGTCCGATATGATAAAAAATGATTGTGTAACATTGTCTGGTGTTATTAAAATGACATATCTCTAGTCAGAGGGTCAAAATGATAAAAATACTTATGATTGATGTGAGAATCTTAGTGAAAATTCCTTGAATAATATTGGATATATTAGAATCAACCATATGTCACTTTGATTCCTTGATTGGTTGGTATAATTAAAATTTCATTTTCATATTTATTATAATTTTTTTACAGTTGGAAAATATTTTGTGTGGGAGTGAAAATTAACCACAAAAGCTCTGATTAACATGAAACCTTAGGGAAATCATCATTATGTAATTTAAAATCTATAGGAATCATCAATGTATTAAAGAGATGCTTGAATTTGACGATATGATTGAAAATAGTGTTTTTTCCTCAGATTTTAATTGATGTGAAAAATAAAAAATAGGGGATGATACAAAAAAATGAACTTAGATTGACATGAAATCATTGTATAATGATCACTATTCCATTTTTTTTTTAAAAAATTAATTTCAAATCTATCAGATTCTCTTATTTCTAGGTATGATGGAAAAAGATGGGTAACATTGTCTAGTGTTATTAAAATGACATATCTTTCATTAGTGGGTCAAAATGAGAAAAAGAATTCTAATTGATGTGAAAAACTAGGAGAACATTTTTTTAATCACATTTTATCTATTGGAATCAACCACATGTCAAATCGATTCATAGATTGGTTGGTAGAAATAAAAGTTCATTTTCACATATATTAAGATTTATGTAATAATGATAAAATAATGTGAGTAGGGGCCAGAACTGACCAAACAAGTTCTAATTGACACAAAATCTTTGTAAAATGATATTTATATCATTTAAAATCCATAGGAATCATCGAATGATAGATAGAATACCTAAATTTTTCAATATGATCAAAAGTGATGTTTATCTCTCGGATTGGGAGTTAAGTGACAAACCACATAAAAGGGGTTAGTAATAAGAAGACACACTTTGATTAACATGAAATAATTGGAAAAATTCCACCAATATATTCTTGATCTATAAGAATCAATACCGCAGCCATCAGATACAAATGTTGCCTGGTATGATGGAAAATGATGGGTAAGATTATCTTGTGTTATTAAAATGACATATCTCAGGTCAGGGGTTCAAAAATAAGAAAAGGATTTTTTATTGATATTCAAAGTGAGAATAATATTCCTCGAATCATATATGATCTATTGGAATCAATCATACATCAAAATGATGCCCCAATTGATTAGTATGTGGTAAACTTGGATTTTAACTTTAATTAGCCATTACTTAACTGTTAAATAGTATAATATGATATTTTATATTAGATTTGCCTCATTATGGTATTTATGATTCTTTTTGTATCTAACAATTTACAAATGTTTTTGATTATATATATATATATATATTAATAGAATAATTTTTAAAAATGTTAAATATATTAATTTGTATTTAACTTTTTAATTGTTTTATATATATTATCACATAGGTTGATAAAGATTGAATATTTTAAGGATCTGTAACTATATGGATCACTTGTTTTTTATGGATACCTATTTTTTATTGGATATTTTCAGTTCATCGGTATTTTTTGGATTTTGGTATTTGGTGGTTATAAAAAATGTGAAATTTGAAAAAAAAACAAATTCTGCATGCTAGTGACCACCTATGGTGGTAGGTAATTCTGTTAATTTATGGAAGAATTAGTGACTTCCTATAGTGGTCTTTATATGGTTATCATTTTCAGCTGCTTATGGTGGTCAATAATTCTATTAGTTTCTAGTAGCTTTAGCGACTGCTATAACAGCCTCTAATACTGTTACCAAAAATCACCAACATGATAGTTGGGTGTAAACCTAGAGAAACCAAAAATGTTGGTTTCTATTTCTATTTACCAACAATTTAACTGTGATAGCCAAATACAATATATAAATACCTTTAGAGATCACTTTTTGTGGTCGTTAAAGGAGGAAGTTTTAGTTGTGAGTACAATAAACCCAGGCAATGTCGTGGTGGCCATTCACACCAACTGTCATGATCTCTTTTCCATTGGGAAATGACTACTGATTTTGAGTGATTACAAATAACCCCTGACCACTAATAATTTATAGACTTTATTTTTTGTTCCATTTTGTGATGACCTGAGGTTAAAGTAAACTCATTTATTTATTTTATATTTTTTATTCAGAAGATTATTAGACCCATTGAAATGTATTTGATGTCTTTGTTCAATAATTTAGAAAGGCAGCCTCATTGGTCCCATTGTTTTCAGAAAGTATCACCATGTTCATGGAACCTATTTTCTAATAAAAAAATACTTCCCACTTACTAATCAAGGAAAATGAGTGTAATTAATTCTATTTTTCTTTTCCATATTTGGTGTTTTTGAGAGTTTTAAAATGTATAGAATAGAATGATATGAAATTATATTATACTAGATGTTTTTTTGGGAGTTTTCATTTACCACATGAAAATTAATGGTCTCTTAGTAAATTTTTGACCATTTTATACTCTATTTTTCTCTCTCTTCCAATTAAGGGGCACACAATAAAAAACTAATTTTTTTAAAAAATTCATATGAAAAAATTAGATAAAATAAAATCCTTAAAAATAATGATGATAATTTTAAAAAAATATTAATAATGTTATTTATTTATTTTATAAATAAAAATATGGTAAAAACATATCATTCAACACTACCCCTCACCTGCATGTGGGTTCTATTTGAAAAAAATAGAGTATCCAAATGTGTTGACAATGTTTTTTTTGAAAAAAAACAAGGATATTTAATATGGATGTCCCAAGATCCGGATGTATAATAGAGTTCAACCATGAAAGAAACTCATATATCAAAACATGAGCCTCTCCGGAAAGACCACATGTCACTAGAAGAATGGATTTACCATTCCCATATATTTTAGTTAAGGAAAAGGAATATGATAAATAAGGGTTCAAGAGAGAACAAATATTCAAAATTATCACGCCGAATGATTGGAATCCTTTCTCCATTTCACGGATAACATTAACTATAGTGATATGGTTTGATTCAAGAAAAATGGATTTCCATTCTCTCAGAAGGGAAAAATTCATTCCATCAAATATATTATGAGCTTCATCCACTAGTGATTCCTAAAAAGAATGAATCAAATATTGGTATGTTGCAACAATACATATGAAGGAGTTGTAAACTAACCTGGTTAGGGGATGTATTTGGATCAGAGGATCAAGGAAAAAAGGAACTATAATGATGCTACATTCACTAACCTAGCTTGTCTAAGTGGACATCATTGAAGAGGTGCATGTCCTGAAACATCATTCCCCCACTCACCTTCAGGGTACAATGCATGTTCCTAGCCAACCAGTGAATTTTATTTCTTCAATTTTTATGTACCCACTAGAAATTGGGTATGTGGGAGTGAATAAGGTCCATAACCAAGCCCAAAATCTTGGAGAGGGCCATGTTTCAACTCAGAATCAATTGAGGCACTACCTTGATCAGTGTTTCCATCCCTACTTTTGAAATCATCTTGATTTTACAGCCCTGAATTTTTCTTTTTCCACTATGTTAATAATATTGTAAAATGTATCTTTGTTTAGGGTGACCAATGATCATGGGGAGACCCATATATTAATTGATATTTTCAACCACATAAATACCCAAGGCCTTATTGAGATCGCCCTTCCTACTTGATAGGACTCCTGAGAAAACGAAGATTCCAGGTTTAGCGAGGTTAACTGATTACCTAGATGCCGACTCATAACTACATAAGAGGTTAAAAATAGAACCTTGTTCTTCAAGGGTGGCCCTTGAAAAAAACGTAAATCATCTATTAATAAAAGATGATATATTGGTGTAATTCATCAGCACAACTTCTCCCTATGAATAAAACTATCCTTCTTTGCCATAGAAATCAAATTATAGAAGAAGTTAGTAAATAAATAAAGAGAATTGGGGAGAGGGGACCCCCTTGAGAAGTCCTGTATAAGGGGTTAATCTCTATGATATGCCACCATTAATTTTGATCTTGGAAGAAATAGCCAAGACACATTTCTTGGTGACCTCAATCTATTTTGACAATAACCCCATTTTTCCCATAACAAACCCATGGAAGGTTCATTTCTCTCTGTCATAGGCCTTTTTATAATATAGAGTTACCAAAGAATAATTCCTCTTTATGCAACTAAATGAGTTTTCATGTAATGGAATACTTCATGTTTTATCATGGAATTATCATTAATGAGCCTTTTAGGTATGATGACACTTTGAATTTCAATGCAAATTGAAGGTAACTAGGCATATAGTTGATTAACCAGAATGTTTGATAAAAATTTATAGATAAAATTTCATAAGATTATGGGACTCAAGTATAAAAAAATATGGGTTTTTTATCTTCTTAATAAGGGTGATAGTCATTTAATTAATACAACATAAAATTTTCCTTCCCCGACCAATGTTCTTTCATGAGGTTTCAAAATATTTTGTCTGACGATAGGCCAAAATATTTTAAAAAAGAGAGCATGAAACTCATTCATGCCTACCAATTTGGTATAATGAATTTGATTTAGAGACCATAAAATCACATTATAAGAGAAGTACTGGGTTTATTATTTTTTATTGTTTTTGTAACCACAACTTCAATACAAGATGAAATATCAGAGGAGATGAACAGTTCCCCTGTTGCTTACAACTTCTAGAAAAACATTATAGAAACATCTTGAATCCTTGATTTGCTGGTCACAATCCTTCCTTCAAAAATTATCATAGATCGAAATGGAATTCTTGAGATGACTCTCTGAATCCTTCTCGTGTAATTTAAAAATATTTTTGTATCTTTCCTTGATATGGGGTTCACAAGAACATAGAGTCATGTAACATTACATAATATGGTGTGGCATATCTTTTTCTACATCAAGGCCTTTGATATTAGAAAGAGTTAAATTTGATGCGGGGAAAGAATAAAGAATGTTCATCTTGCTTTTAATTCCATTTCAAATATTTATTCGGATGGTGAAATTTTAAATCACTCAATCTCTTTAACTTGAAGGATACTTAGTGGGTATTTCCTCTCATATTAGGATCTCCCATCTTCCATCTTGATCATACCACCTCCTCACATTCTATATCCCTATACTAAAAGATTTTTAATATGCAGAGTCTCTCATGTTTTGGTTTACTATATCCATGATAAATATTAATGAGGATGGGGAAATATTAATATGTGGTGGGAGCTAGGTGAATGCTTTGATGAATTTAAAGAGATTGGACCATTCAACTGACATATGGAATTTATTTAGATTTTCTATGATGTGTGTATTCTCAGTCATTCCTAAAAAAATGTAAAAGGATTGCCTCTATAGACTATTTCTGAAAGGTACACCATTTGAGACACATGATTGAACTCCATTATAAATTAGTAAGATCTATTCCCCCTGATTCTCATTTGGAATTACATTTTCATTAAATACTCACCAAGAATAAGGGGTCCAAGGAATCTCTCATGTGAATATTTAATAAATTATCATGACTCTTATTTATCACAATGGGAGTGAAAAAATTAGAAACTAATGAACATTTTTATAGGTGTGTCTAGCTATAGGATGGAGGTGGCAATATTATTTGACAATAAAATATTTACCCTGACACCCACCTCCTCCTTCCAGTGAAGGTTTGGACCACCCGAGTGGCCCTGGAGAGAGACCTGGAAGCGGCCATGGAACCCCATTTTTTTTCAATAACTTACATGTAGTTTATTTATTATATGGTTTCATATATGAAACCATATTAGGAAAAATTATAGCACAATGGTGTTGGAGAATTCGAACTGATCTTGGGTTTAGAAGCCCACGATAGTTCCATCTTAGTATTTTCATTAAGATATGTGGGGATGTCTCAATCTAGCCTCTGCACTAGAAATTTGTTTAAGGACTCATCCTCCACCACTTTCCATATTTTGACGTATCTTTTCTTTACCAATATATGCTCCATGAAACTCTTAAAGCTACATTTTTCTGTGTTGATCATATCAAATCCATTAACTCCTATCAATTTTCTCCACCAAATTCATAATTTCTTGGACCCAAATACTAATGGTACACTAGGGTCCACTCTTGATAATGAGGAGTGTGTGGGTTCATCAAAATAGGGAGCTTAGTCTGATATTTGAGGTTAGAATTGATGTGTTTTTGGTTGGGGTTTTTTATTGATATGAGATGATGCATGTCATTGATAGGGAAATACATATATCTCCCTAAGATGTTTTACCTAGATTTCATCAATATTCCCAATACCACTATTTCTTCTTCTGAGTGTTTGAAATTCCATTCCTTTCAAATGAGGGTAGATCGGTTGATCTGTGGGAAATACTAATGGACCCATCATGATTATTTTATTCTGTTCAGGATCAAATTTCACATTCAGATCCTTAGAGAGTCTATCTATATCATTTTGTTTTTTCCCTCTTGAGTAAAATTCATCCCCATATTTTTTTCACACATACAGGTCTTAAATTTCATGATCAAGATTCCATTTTTGTCTTCTATCTTCATAGTATAATCATTCTATGTGTTCCCAAGCCATCCATAGATGAAGTAGAAAACTAGAATGTTGTTATACTAAAAATAAATCCAAATTCTAGAATCCTATATGGGAAGAGACATACGTCTCATGAGGGGTTGAGTCACATCGATCAACACCCTAATCCACACCACCAGCCCCCAGGTGATAGGGTCTGAATGGTCTCATTCAGAAAAAATCTTATTTTCCCCTAATTTTATGCATAACACAATCCAATATTTCTCATAAGGGGATTCCAAAGAACAAAAATCCAAAAGGGGGGTTTTGGAAAAGATGATATTCTAGATATCCATTCCATCTCTTAGATACTCCATTAAGATGATATGGCAGTCACAGGACCACAAAATCCCACTAATAACCTTATATTTTTCTTTTTCATTAAGTAATTATTGAATCAAGAATTATACTCCAATTTCTCTTATGTTTACACCCTCAACAAGGTTCCATATATTTTCTAATAGTTTCTATATGGAGATCATATCAAAATGTCACTTGATAAAGCATTTTATAATAGTGAGAAGTGACATTCAATGCAATAAGAAGACTTCTTCAACTTTATTTTCTATAATTACTTCTTTCCCCTTGTTTATCAATGATATCTTCTACCATCAGTTAAAAATATCATACTCCATTTTACAACACCTCAAGCAGAACAATACATGCGAGTCATTGAAATATGGTTCATGATTGATAGCCATGAATAATATAACATTGTAAAAACACATCCAATCCTAAGAAACCTTAGGAGTCACCAAACATTAAAACACTAGGGACATGATATCAACCAATGCAGAGACATAGGATTACAATGTCTTTTAGTTCAAATTCACATGATGGTTGAACCTAAATTACTACATTTTTTTAATACAGTTTTTAAACTATATAAATATTTACCCCTTAGATGTGGTTTTTAATGTACCAAACCCATGTCAAAAACCTCATGACAAGATTATGATTTTTAATAATTAGGATTAATTAGTTGTTAATGTGATTGTATGTAGTAAATTTAATATTAATAATAAAGAGTGAAATTAAAATTTATTTTAAAATATTTAATCAATTATAAATTAATTCACATATATGATATTAAAATAACGTTTTAGTAAAAATTCATAAACATAGATATATATATATATTAAAATAATAAAAACTGTAACTCAAAGGTTTTTAAAAAATATTTTTAAAATTAAATTTATCTTATATATATATTTACAAAAATAAACTTCCAAAGTCTTTTGTGGCTATCAAAGGATTTCTCAAGAACTGATCACTATCATTCCCATCATCATTCATTTTAAGCCACTGTCTCATCACTTGATCATCATTTTTGAGTGGATCCTTTCCATTTTATCCATGTTTTAATAATTAATTCACCCTCTATTATTTTTTATATGAGAAAGTTACTATTATTATTATACTCATTGTTATTTTTGAATTATTATTTAGTGATTATACACTTTTTATGTTGTGAAATATTCTAATTAAAGATTATAGAAAAAATATTTAATATTTAGAAAAGAAGTTTTAGAATGTTCATATTTTTTTTGTAAAGTCAGGAATATTATGTATTAGAGGATATTTTGTTTTTTTGTGCATTATAATTCTAGAAATATGAAAAAATATGAAATATGAAATATTTTTAAGTATCTAGAAGAAATATATTACACACAGATAAAAATATATCATGCATCTTCAGTATTTTAATTTTCAAGTCCAGAATATTAGGCTTGCTTGGAAGAATCTGGCAATATATTTAGTATTGGATATTTTGAAAAGTATTATATGTTACACATGGAAGAAAAATTTATTACTCATTGTTGATTTTTATCAAAGAAAAAAATATTAGTTGAAAGATAGAAAAATATCATGCTTTACAAAGTCAGTAAGAAATCTTTAAATAAAATGCTCATAATGCACATCTCGCATGCTATAAAGTGGATATCAGAGAGAGTGTGCCGTATGATGCTGAATAAAGAGAATATAATCTTGGTTGAGACATGATACCTATATCATGTGGAAACTTGAATAGAATATATACTCTACCTCTTGTAGATGTTTTCTATGATATATAGAACTATGATCTTACTCATGACATGTAGAAAATGTCTTGAAATTTTGAAAAGGTAGAAGTTGGGAACACTGCACACAAAGTAGCTTGTGATGATACAACATGGATATTACAATTCAAGGATATCATAATATACAATTTAATGGATAACAGTATTATAATTATTTATTATTTATTATGACTACATTAAAAACCATAGATTTTATTTCTCTTTTTCATTGCAGTTTTAATATTTTCAAATGTTACAATGCTATTTGGATTATTCATGATGATTTATGAGTTTTACATTCATCTTTATATTCCAAAGAATATACTACATATGGGTGAGAATAATTTGTAAGAACTATAGTGATTTTGTTTAACAATGTTTTGTATTTTTTGACAACTAATATTTTATAAAATAATTTTTAGGTGAAAGTTGTTGAATGTTCAAACCCAAACACAAAGGGGGAGAAGAGTTTTGTTTTTGAGATTTTTTTTCCAGACACAAAGTATCGGACTGAGCAGAACTATATGAAAATTTTTTCATAAAGATAATGTGTTTGATCAGAAGTTCCATTGGTCTCAGGTCCATCGGCATGAGGATAAAAATAAATCAGACACAGTGTTTGTTAGTAATTTAGAATAATATGGGAAAGAAAGTCAAAATGTTGCTCAAGCCTAAGAATTATGTTTCAAGGATGTTAGGAGATAGAAATATCTTTACTTTAAAACCTAAAGTGAGATGATGTTTTACCAATCTTGAAGTTATCATAAATCATGAAATATTATAATGATAAAAGATTGTGAATAAATGAAGGAATCTTAAATATTGTATCAGTTCCATCAAAACACGATAATGTTTTCATTGAATCCAAAAGTACTAGAAATAAAAGTTTCAAGAATTTTGAATGACTTATATCTGGTGAGGATTTATGAATCTCAATGTTTCTCAATGGAGTCATTATCAGTTTCAAAACATCATAATGCATATTTCATTGTAATAAAGAATATGTCGTAATGAGAAGTCAATTATAATAATTATATGGAGAAATGTCAATCATAGTGATTCTTTTTAGTAAATTAAAATTGGGCTAACTCTGAGTAATTTCAAATAAAATGAGCCGAGGAAGAAATTCAATCAGGATGAGTTGAAAAAGTTTCATTAGAATGAGTTGAGGATTTTCCAACAGGCTAAGATGAGGAAGTTCCATCATACTTAGATGAAGAATTTCCATTAGACTAAGCTTTTTAAGTTTCATCGGACTAAGTTGAGGAAGTTCCATTAGCATAATTATAAGGTAAAAAAGAAAATCATAGTTAGAATATGAAATGTAATCAAACTCACCTAATCACACTGAATAAAATTTAGAAGTTTGAGAAGGATGATTTATGATAAGACTCAAGAATATTCAAGAAGGAACAATAATAGTTGAGAGTCATTTAAGTTTTTAAATATTAAGTTTAAATGTGATTGAATTTCAGAAGGTTTTGAATTTGAGCAGTCGGGAAAAGTTTTCAGTTTCCTACCTTTTCTTTTCTGGGATGCCTATAAATAGATGCAAATTATATTCATACTTTGTAAACATTTATAGTGTGTATAAAAAGTGGAGTGACACTGAGTTTCAGTCAAAGTTACTTTCTTGATATGGATCTCAAAAGAATATCGGACTACTGAAAGTTTTGTTTACTGAATTGAGAAGATTGGATAGAGGAAGATCGTACTGGGTAATTGAAAAGATTTTGAGAAGTATAGATTGATTAAGGGTTCAAAATAATAATTTCATTAGATTGATTTCAACAAACTGGGTAAAATTGGACCCATGTACATCATACTATGGTTTGAGATAGATTTATATTGTGGTAATTGTTTTTGATCATTTTCGTTTGTGTCTAACATTTTTTGCAACAATAAATTGAAAACTGATCATAGTCTGTATAATAATTCCAATCGAGATATATGAAATATATATTGGGAGTTGGAAAGATTTGTATTCACTTATTGATTATTATGAATTTATATAGACCCATGGGAATGGATATTTATAGGATGTGGGTACTCACACTAAGGCTGAACCTTGTAAATATCATGTGTTTTACTTTATGTCCTTCATATAAATGCATGGGTATTTATAAAATGATGATAAGGTAATGAAATTTAATAGGTTATAGGGTAATGTTTATAAAATTCATGAAACTTATAAAAAGTGAACAACAGATTCGACCCACTCTTCTTAGTTGTTATTAGATCCTTTGGTACTTTAATTGGTAAAAGATCCATGGTTACCTTGTTTAATACTTGTCATTGATAATATCAATTCTTTCAATAGTAGTGTAATTCATAAATTTGATGGATAAAATATTATTGATGAAAAAATAGGATGATTCCTTATATACTATCTCATGGACTGGATGTTATTGATGTTACTATAATTGGGTTTCAACCTATTGAGAAATATTCCATAAAGAATTTTTATGATAAGAGAAATATTTAAGTTGACGGAAAAACATGGAATGTTATTCTCATGTCTCGTTCATAAAATGTTTTTATGAAGGTGATGGGTAACAAAACATCATAGAGTATATGGTATCAGATACAAAGTATTTTCTAATGGAATATTAAAGTAAAGGAAGAAAATATAAAAATCTACCATTGTATGTTTGAGGATATTAGAATAAAATATAAAGAAAATATTGATGAATACTTCACCAGAGTAAATAATTTTTTTTTGCAACATCAGATAATTTGGAGAAGTTCTAGAAGACTCTATATTAATGAATAAACATATGAGAATCTTCTTGGACATGTTTGATTAAAAAATTTCCACTCTAAAAGATAAATATGATTTATCTCTTAATGAATTGCATAACATTATTATTTCTTATGAAATAAGAAAATATATAATGTTCAAAAAGAAGATGAAATATGAAATAGATTTTGATGCTATGATAACAATGAAAATTCAAGATGTTGAAGATACTGATCCTTTTGATTTTTAAGATAATGAGGATGATGAGTTAAATGAAAAAAATCATGTCTCTTATCTTTAGGAGCTATCATAGAGTAATAGGAATTTATGGAGGAAAAATTTATCTAAAATGAATCATGTGTGGTAAAATTGGACACTTTTATATGAATTTTCCTCAGAAGAAGTTTATATAATATCAAGATGATTCTAATGAATAAACTTGATGTAATAAGTGGAACAAATGTTCTAAAGAATAAAATTCATCCAACAAATATAAGAAGGTTACTGGTAACAAGAGAACAATTCCAAGTAAGAAATATAAAATATTCTAAAATAAAAAGAAAATCATTATAATATGAAATTTTAGAAATGGAATAAATTTAATTGAAATTTTTTAATAAATAGAGGTCTCCTAATATAGTGAAGAAGAATAATGAAATGTATATCATACAAGGTATCAGCTCAGAATAGAACCTAGTGCATGTCTTGAGAAAAATATATCTCTCTGTAAATAGATTATAATAATAAAGAAATATAGTGAAAATTTGGTGTAGATGAAATAGTTGTTGTGAAGAAAGAATAATAATATATCCTGGAGATCCTATGTTACAGACTTGGAATTGTTGAACATGGAAATGTGGTTGAAGATCATAGTAAGAAATAGATGGAAAGGAATAAGTATTTAACAAGTTTTGATAAAAAATTATTGAGTCTGAAAGTATGTTGATAAAGTTGAATGAAAACATCAAGAAATACTTGGAAGTAAAATTCGAGACATCTGATGTTGTTTAAAAATATAAAATCAAGAATTATATAAAATATTTACCCTCCAAAAATATTTTTTCATATGATCTTTCTAACATTTCAGGGGATAAGAAAAGTGGTGGGAATTTTTGGATTGATAAGGGATGTGAGAAACCAATCACATCTACAAAAGTTGATAACTCCCTCAATATGAAAGTTCATCCACACCCAGATTATTTTAATCCAACCAGAAGTCATCAAACTCAAAAACGTTTCTATAGGGAAAGATATTACTTAAATAGAAAATAAAGATTTGATACTTTATTATTGTGTTATTGAATCTATGGGAAGAGGGATTATAATTGTTTGTATAAATTTTCACTTCTTTGAAGAAGGTTTGAACAAAGTGAATGAAATGGTGGAAAAATAATGAGTTACCTTCAAAACCTATAAGAAGTTATAAAAGGAAAATCTCAAGATGTTAGAAACATTCCAAAAAATCAGTTTCAATGTCTGGAAGAAGTTTGTGGAAGATTTTATTATGCTATCCATCATGAAAAAATATGTATGAGACTCCTTTAGAAACATGTTTTTTATTGTATAAAAGAAAAGAAAACTAGAATAGATAAATTTGAGGGATGATCTTTTATTATTGAGAAATATTTGAAAACATATAAAATGAAAAAACCATGGAAACTTGATAATGGTTATTTTTCCCAAATGATAAGTGAAATAAACATCATGGAATATATTTAGAATCATGATGGGAGTGCGGTTAATTTTGGAAGTGACAGTTCCTTGAAAATTAGAGGAATAAGAACGACTAAGATAGAACCACAAAAACTAAAATATAAATAAGTTATATTTGTTGTTTGGATAAAACATAACTTTCTTAGTGTAAGTCAACCTTGTGATGATAGAAAAGTGGTTTTTTCAGAAATGGATCATGTATTATCAAAAGAATAAAATATGGAAAATTCATGACAAGAGGAGAAAGAACCAATAGAAATATTTTTTTGGCTAGAGAACTTAATAATTAATGTTATCTAAGTGTTAAAGATAAGAACAGGTTGTGGAATTGATGACTTGTACACCATGGGCAGAAAAGTATAAAAACTCTATAAAGTTAATGTTGAATGAAATTTTCTTGAATTGAAAATAAGGGAATAAGATGTTTTTGAAACCTTTAAGAAAGGAAAAAATGACTAATATAAGTCATATGAAGGTTGAGATTCAGTCTACCATATATCTAGAACTTATTCATTCCGATTTATGTTGGTTGGTGAGACATCAATATAAAAGGTGATTTTCACTTTATCAGAATCATTGATGAGTTTACTCGAATGACCATCATCATATTTATGAATCATATATTAGAGGCTATTAAAATTCTCGGATTCATCAGAAAATATGTTGACAAATAAATGACGGTTTACATAAAGAATTTGTTAATAGATAATGGTTTAAAATTCACATGTAATAGTTTTGAAACATATGTTATAAATAATGGAATAAAACATTAGTACAGTGATCTATATACCCCACAAAAAAATGGATTATTATAAAGGAATAATGGAAGATCGATGGAAATTCTAAGAATTATGTTAGAAGAATACAAACATTCAATGTTCTATTGGACAGAAGCTATTAATAAAACTATAAATGTATAGAACAGTTTTTTGTTGAGGTCAGAGTCCAACAAGACTTCTATTGAAATATGGTATAACATAAAACCTTCATTTAAGTACTTCAATGTTTATGAAAGTCTATGTTTTCTCAAAATAAAAAATCAAAATCATGGAAAGTTTGATGATAAAGATGAATAAGGAACTTTAATGGGTTATTCACCCAATAGAGAAAGTTAAAAATATTGGAACAAACATATAAAATAGTTAGTTGACTCATATAATGCAGAAGTTATTGAAAATACAAAGTCGTTAACAATTTTTTTAAAATTATCTGGAGAATAAATGGAAGGTTTCAAATGAAAGTGAGAATGATAAAAAATAGACTTATCAAAATTTAGAAATATCATGTAATGAGGAAATTTCTACTGGAATACAAACATTGAAATTTCTTACCTTACAGAAACATGTTGAGTTCTAAAATATTATTATAAATCATAAGGCTCCAGTTCAAAATAGAAAAAATTTGAGATTAAAAAATGAGACTTCTTATCTTAAAAGTCAAACTGGAACCAGTTTCATAACTTATTCAACAGAAAGAATGGGTTGATGTTATGAATTAAAATTTGGTTTAGATTAATAAAAACGAAACATGTTAAATTTTTTAATGGATAAAAATAAAAATGTTATCGAAACAAAGTGGGTTTATAGAAACAAATTAAATGAAACTAGAGAAGTTTTAAGATACAAATCAAGACTTGTTTGTAAATGATATTCATAGGTGGAAGGTGTGGATTTTGATGAAATGTTGTCCCTATATGCAATATTATAAACTCTTATAAATTTTCTATAAGTGGATTCAAATATAAATAACAAATTTTATCATATGGATGTAAATTCATCTTTCTTAAATTGAGAGATTAAGGAAGATGTTTAAATTTAACAACCCTATGTTTTTCTACATGATAATTAAGATAATATGGTTTGTATATTGAATAAAGATTTGTATGGGTTGAAATAATCCCTATATTCTGAGTATTTAAAACTTGATAGTTGTTTGAAAATACTGAATTTTTCTAAAGGAAGGTTTGGTAGTAATAAATATGTGAAATGAGATAACTCTAAAACAAAAATTCTTATTTTGTATCAGGATGAAATTGATATAAAGTTTCACACTATTAAAGAGAAAGTTTCTTCTTGAGTTGTTTTTCTAGAATATATCTCAATGAAGTATCAAATAGATTATACCTTCATCAAATCAATCCCAAAATAAAGGTTTGTTGTTTTGACGCTCCAACTTCATGTTTATCCTCCTCTAATGACTTCTTAAATATCATGAGGAGATCCCCCAAAATGATTTGGATTATGTTGAAAAAGGGGGATATAAATTAAAAACATTATACTATATAAGATGTTTTTACACATTTTTTTAATGAATATGAAGCTATGGTTATCATAAGGAGTGGTGGGGAGTGAGAGTGTAAAAGATAAAATTTATGGAGAGTTTATCATAACATAGATGTCAAATTTTATTATCATTTAGGGATAAAATTACTTTAATAACACTACTTTATCTAGTAGCATGATGTCAAGAAAATATCTTTTGATAAAGGATATGTTTTGATAAAATGTGAAAACCATGAGTTTTTAAAAAAAATTGAGTTGTGAAAAATTTCTGAGAGTTGAGAAAGTTGTTTAGGAGTGTTTTTGAGAAATCCAAAGGGGGATATTGAATATTTTTTTTGATTTTATATGAAAAATTATTTTTCATTTTTTGACAACTAATATTTTGTAAAAAAATGTTTTTATAGAATAGTTGAATGTTGTTGAATGTTAGAACCCAAACACAAAGGGGTTGAAATGCTTTGATTTTGAGAAGGTTGTTTTCTAGAAGTATATTATAGGACTAAGAAGCACCAAAAATATAAGTTTTCAGAAAGATAAAGTTGTTGATCAGACAAAAAATCCATCTTAGGCTCATCGACATGAAGTTAAAAATCTATCAGACATATTGTTTCTCAATAAGAAAAAAATAATATATGAAAGAAATTCGGAATGTTGCTGAAGCATGAGAAGTAGGTTTCAAGGAAGTAAAGAGATAGAATGTTCTTTATATTACATCAAAACATTATATGATGTTTTTATGATCCTAAAGTTCCCATCAATCATGAAACATTCTCATGATAAAATATTTTTAAGAAATGGAGGAATCGTAATGATTGTATCATTCCCAAAAAAACAAGAAAAGGTTTGCATCAGATCCAAAAGTATCGGTCCCAAATTTTTTTAGATGTCTTAATTATTTATAGATGAGGATGATTTAAGAATCTAATATTTTATAAGTGGAGTCACCATCAGTTTCAGAACATTTTAATGATTATTTCATTATATTTAGAAATACATCATATTGAAAAGCTAATCGGACTAAGTCTGAGGAGGAAAGTCAATTAGGCTAAATATGAAGAGGAAAGTCAAATTATAGAAACTACTACTGGAAAAATAACCTATACCAATGGCTTGGAACCATTGGTATAGGCCTCTAAACCGTTGGCATAGCCTATACCAACGGTTTGGGGAACCGTAGGCAAGTAAGCCGTTGAGATATGTCTATACCAACGGTTTTTAGAAAACCGTTGGTATAATTAATATGAAAATCTATACCAACGGTTCCTTAAAACCATTGGTATATGTATTTCCAAAAAAGACATCCACTAGGATTTAATCCCAGGACCTCCGGTTTATCCTTGAACGAACTAACCACTAACCTAACATGACTTTTGTGAACATAATTTCATAAATATATATATGTATTATCATAATTATTTAAAATTTTGATTTATAGAATGTTCTGGTTAATAGGATCCGATAAAAAATCAAAGGACCTATACCAATGGTTGTCAAAACCGTTGTTATAGACCTATCCCAACGGTTTTGAAAACTGTTGGTATAGGTCCCTAGAATCTAGGGATGGGTGTTGAAATATTGGGGACCTTTCCCAACAGTTTGGACAAACCGTTGGGAAAGGGTAGGCTTTCCCAATGGTTTAGAAAAACCATTGGGAAAAGTGGACACAAATTAGACCTTTCCCAACGGTTTTGGCCAAACCGTTGGGAAAGGGTAGGCTTTCCCAATGGTTTGGCCAAAACCGTTGGGAAAACTGGCCACAAATTGGACCTTTCCCAACAGTTTCTCCAAACCGTTGGGAAAGCCTACCCTTTCCCAACAGTTTTAGAAAATCATTGGGAAAAGTGGCCACAAAGTGGGATTTCCCAACGGTTTGGCCAAACCGTTGGGAAAGGGGGTATAGAAGTGTTGGGAAAAGTCACATTTACAGTAGTGTCTTAAGAAGTTCCAATAGATTGATATTAGAAAAAAATTAAATAAAACTAATCTAGGTATGTTCTATCAGAATGATATGACAAAGTTCCAATATAATAAGCTATGGAAGTTATATCAGACTGATCTAGGGATGATCCACTGGACTAAGCTGAGGAAGTTCTATCTAACTGAGCTGAGAAATATCCATTGTACTATTCAGGAGGAATAATGAAAAACCAGAGTCAAAAAATGAAATTTAATTAGAATCACCTAATGAAGTTGAAGAAAAGTTATTACGTTCATGAAGGATGGTTTTTTAAAATACTTAAGAAGATTCAAGAAGGTTATAGAATAATTTAGATTCATTGAAGTTGTCAAAGATGATGTTTAAATGGGAGTTAATTTAATATTGTGGTGAATTTAACTAAACAAGGAAGGTTTTTAGTTTCTCACCTTTTCTATTCTAGGGATTCTCTAAATATATGCATAGTACATTCATACTTTTCAACCTTTTCATGTGTGTGGAAAAAGTGGAGCACTATAGATATTGAGTTAGAGTTACTTTTCAGAAATATATTTCATAAGAATATTAGAATATTGAAAGTTTTGTGTACCAAAATGAGAAGATTAGATTGAGGAATATCAGACCAAGAAATTGAGATGTGTTTAAGAATTGATGATTTATAATTGTTTTATCATAATAATTTCATCAGACAGAGTTCAACAGACCGAGGAAAGATTGACCTAGGGACATCAAACAGAGGTTCCAAAAAGGGTTTTGTTTATAAAAATATTTTTTGATCACTTTCTTTTATGGATAATTTTTTTAATAGAACATTGTAAACTAAAAGGAGTTAGTATAATATTTTCTATTAGGAGATAGAAGGTTTCCAATGGGAGTTGAAAAAAGTTGTATTCACTTTTTTATTATAGTGAATTTATAAATAACCATTTAGAGTGGATATGGTAAGGATGTATGTTCTTAAACTGAGGTCAAACCTTAAGTTGGGACCAAGATGGCTGGAAGTTGTTTTTGAAAGCTGAAGAAGTTTTTTTGAATGTGTTATTTTTTATTTTGAATGAAGAAAAGAAATAAATTCACATTGTAAAATCTGAACATAATACTCACCATCATATTAAGAAAATCAGATTAAAATTTCTTAAGAAATTCCATCGTCTTAAGAATATGTTTTCGGGAAGGAAATTTTCATCTGACTCATCTTTGGTCCGGATTGGGGTTTTGATCGTAATGAGAAAACTGAATCGAAATATAATTGGATCTGATGTAAATATGAAGATGATATGAAAATATTTAACATTATCAAAATCATTTAGAATCCACAATAACAATCTAAATTTTTGTAGAAGAATTATGTTAATTAAGTAGAAGTTTTCTAATCTTAGTATATCGGTGTGATATTACTGGATGAAAATTTTCATGAAGGCTGGGATGTTTTGTTTGAAACGTGTGAAGACTAAGATGTTGCTTTTCATCCAGATTGCTAAGCCTCAATATCAAAATCTTTGATGAAGTAATTTGGGGAATTATGGAAATTTATGTGAATAGTAATCAAAATATTAAAGAAGATGTTGCTGACACCGGTTTATCGGATTTGGTGTGCCACTGATCATTAGAGTAATCATGACACCAATCATCAATTGTAGTGATGGTTTCAAAAAATTAATCAGAGGAAGAATTGTTTTTATTGGAAATTTTTGGGATTAATAAAAAGAAAAAAATGGTGGTTATTAAACTGATGCATGGAAGAAAGTCATAGACCGATCAACAATGTAGTCAACCATTTCCATCAAGATTACTTGTTGGTTGTTTTTAACTAGATCGAGATAACATAAAACTTTGATTTGTTTTCAATTGTGTCCAGTGTCATAAAAAAATATGTGAATCCAACAATAATATTGTAGATGACACTAATTCATCATATGAAGGTAGATACTAGTCCATTAGGTGAAGGCTGACACCGATAACTCCATCAGATGTAGGATCACTGGTATAAGGAAAAGAAGAAAATGCGATCATTTTAGGTCTTCCAAAGTTATATAAAGGAGAGTGTTTATGTTTGAAGAAATTAAAAAAGTTGTATCAAAGGTTTTATGTCTATCAATTAGCTTGGAGCATCAAAATGAGATTCTTGTTTTTAACTTAGTATGGAGAATCATATTCAGTAGAAAGTTCTGAACATCATAATGAGAATAAATATATTTCTTCATATATATAATTGGTATGGAGAGTCATAATTAAGAAATTATAATGGAAATCAGAATCATACTAAATAATTACTATAAATTTTGAAGCGGGATGAAGTCTTGAGAAGATTCGAGAAGGTTCAAGAAGATGCGAGAAGAGTTTTGAAGTGATGAAGAAGTCAAAGATGTATCTAGAATGTTAGGGAAATTCATGTTTTGGGAAATTTGGCTGAGTAAGAAATTTTTTCATAATCCCTCCAAAAACCATATTTGGTTCTCCTAAAAATAGTAGGAAGTGTATTGTACATTCTAATACCTGTAATATTCATGGGTGAAGAGAGAAGAATGTTAGAGTGTTGAATGTTTTTAGATAAAGAGAGTTTCTAAGAAGAGCATTTGATAAGGATGTTTTCTGGAAAGAAGAAGATAAAGGTGATCATATTCAGTTATTTAATCATACCATGAAATCATGCTGGGAATACTAGACTAAGGTAGAAGAAGTTATGAATTGTTTCAGTGGTATTCTTACTTTTATATTTCCATATAGAGAAATTAGACCAGGGAAATAGATTAGAAATCATAAAAAGTTCTATTACAATGTCCATGGAAGATCTTACCTACTCCTGGGTAATAAAGTGAAGATTTGTTTTGGAAATAATATATTTGTGAATGTTTATCAAGAATCACAGTAACATGTTTTTATGTATCTATTAAAAGTTTCTTAACTTTCTAAAAAGTTTTATTACATCATTTTGTACTACTTGATGTACAAGAACTATTATATTGAACATAGTGGTACAAAAGTGTAAGGCAATATCCTACTTTTTGTATCCATAGAAAATTATTTATTTCTTATGGATTGTGTGGTATTTAATTATTTCCAAACCATACCAACTATGTAGCTACATTTGTTGAGTAGAAAACCATGTCAATTATTATGTTCCTGTGAGTGTGTGATTGTTTTATTTTTAGCAAGGTGATAACTCCTTAACAAGAGGAAACGTTTGTTTCATAAATAAGGAAACATAAATGAAAAAATATAACCAACTCACCCCTCCCACTCTCAGTGATACTTATATCCTCTCTTGGAAGTCTGAAATGCTATCAGAGTGAATGTTCTATTCATTTATAATTTGTTGATATTTTTAAAGAGAATTTATGATGGATAATCTGAATTTTTTGAACATTAAGTAAATTTTAGTATTTCATAGTAAGAATTATCATATCTAGAAATATATAATGTTTCCTTATCTTATGTATCTTAGGTATGATGTTCTTGAAGCTGCAACAAATTTATTTCCTCATATTGATGATAAAATTCCTCTAACATATATTGATATAAAGAATATTAAGAATGAAGAGAGAGAAAATAGTTATTTACTCTCATTACTTTATGAAATTGAATTTATATTATTGAAGGGTGTTTCTACTTCTAAAGGTATCTAGGATAATATAAAGAATATTTTTTAAGGCAATACAAAAGTAAATAAGGAAATATTACAAATCTGGAGCCTGAAGTATGAAGACCACGGGATGGGTGAATACAAATTAGTTGGTGACTTCTTTATCAGGTTTAATGAAATTCTTATCATCAAACTATGTATTGGTGAAATGTTATAAGACTCAACAATTTTTGAAATTATCTTTAAAATTATTCATGAAATTTTTGAGGAAATATTTTACATGTTGGAAGATAGAGATCCAAAATAATTATCTCTGGATGACTTTTGTAGTACCCTAATTACTTATGAAATGATAAGGTTGAAAGTTATGAATGGGGACAAAGTTTGATAGAGAACTTTATTTCAAGTATTCCTATAAAAAAACTAATAAGATTTTTGAAGAAGAAGAAGTTGGAGATTCTGATTAAAAAAATGAGGTATGTAAAAATCTTGATGAATTTTTATCCTTGTTTTCTAAAACTATGGAAAGAGATACTAAGAAATATAAAGGAAAACATTCCTTGAAATGTTTTAAATATGGATCCATTGGTCACTTTTTCACTAATTGACCTCAAATAAAAAAATAATAGGACACTGCTGAAGAATAAATAAGGCCTTGAAGGTATTGGAAGAAATAGGGTGCTAAGGCTAAATCTTATTTCAAAGGCATGATAAAAAGTTCTTCAAATAAAAAAGAATAATCTTTTTGTCTAAATATGACAAAGAAGAAGATAGTAATTCCAAATCCAAAAAGTTTATTAAGAATGATGGTGAGAAAAAATTCACTTCAATATTTAACAATGAAGAATTCATAAGACGTAGTTCTGATGTATAAGAACCTTGTTTAGAATTTCATCTAAAAGAAGAATTGAATGAATGTCTGAGAAAGATTGGAAGGATCGAGAAATAAATCAAGAAGTTGAAAAATGAAAAATACTATTAAAAAAATGAATAGTTTTTTCTTGATAATAAATTCAAGCTGCTGGAAAAGATTGAAAACTTGAAGAAGTCTATTTTGAGAGAAAAGAATCGGAACGAGCATTTCGAAGTCAAGACGAAAGAAAAAAAAATAAGAGTTGGAACTTGTTAAAAAGAACTTTAAAAATCTGAACATAGGGTTAAAAGTTTCAAAAATTATATATATGATGTTAGTGAGGCTATAGGAAGGATAAAACTGAGAAGGATCAACAAAAGATACCTTCAATGGTTGAAAAGAAAGATGAATTTTTTTCAAAGGATAAGAAATCTAGGAAAGTTATGTATGTGTCCAAAACAAAAAAAATTGGAAAAGTTATATGTTTTTAAAATTTATGGGTCTGAAATTTTTTATATTATTTCTGGTTATGATAAGGATGAAATGAAAATTGATATGATGAAGAAAGTTCTGGGTTATAATATAAAATTTAGTGGTCAACAAAGTGCTGATAAGAAAGATAAGAAGGTTGTTTAGAAACATGCTCACAACACCAGACATTATGGAAGTCATAGAGGCAAATATTCATTATATGGTTACTACTGGTATTGTGTGGGATTCAAACATTTGGAAAATATTTATTGGTTTAATCAAAAAAATTACAACTATTTGATAAGTTTCAAAAGTCAATGTTTAAGGGAGAGTCAATCCTCTCAAAGGAAGAATTCTGAGAAGGATGTTTAGAAGAAACTTGAGAAGGTTGGTGTGAAATTTAAAAATAGATTCCATAATTTGTAAAATATTTGGGAAATATGTGAACAAACTACACATCTTACAAAAGGATTTATTTATTTTTTCTAACCATCGTATAAAAGTTTTGTTAACAATTCTATGAAGTTGTAGATGAAGAAAGATAAAGTGAATGAAAAATATCTTGTTATGAAAACCTCCCTCAAAGCTAATAAAGGAGTGAAACCTTGGATTATTGATAGTGGATATTATTCTCATGTTATAGAAGAATTAAAATTGTTGAATAATGTGGAATAATATAAATAGAAAATAGTGACATTTGGAAATGATGAATCACTCAGAATCAAATGTGTTAGATCAACCATCATTGGAAAAGAAAATATGAAATCCAAGAAAGAATTTTTTGTTGAAGGGATTATTCACATTCTGATAAATATTTCAAAACTATGTGATGAATACACAAAATTTATCTTTAGAAAATATGGTTTTGTTTTGTAAATAGGGGAATATGGAAAGATAGTTACAGGAGGACCACATATAAAAAGAAACTTGTTCCAAGTTGGCGATG
This sequence comes from Viscum album, assembly GCA_963277665.1. Taxonomy (NCBI): domain Eukaryota; kingdom Viridiplantae; phylum Streptophyta; class Magnoliopsida; order Santalales; family Viscaceae; genus Viscum; species Viscum album. The sequence goes on along the minus strand of OY728145.1, from coordinate 1,073,750,782 downwards.
TTCAAAAAATTTGTTACTTAGTCATTGTGGAAGATAATTAGCTATGTTGTAAAAGTTTGGGACACATGTTCCAAATAACTATGACCAAGTTATCAAATTGAGATAGCGTCGAAGCTATTATTGATATGTTAAGAAGAAGATATTTGTGTTTCATAGTTTTTTAGAAGAGAAATATTACAAACTCTGTGCATAAGAAAGCTAATTTTTTCAAAATGGCCCATAGAACTTATCCATTTTTATATGTATGGGACAATAAGAAAACAATAAACTAATGAAGATTAGTAATTCATTACTTTCATTGATGAATTTACTCACAGTAATTGGTGATGATTATGAAACATAAGTCATATGCTCTAAATATGATTAAAAGTTTCAGGAGGAAATATGAGAAGGAATATCAGTATTTATGGATGAAGTTGAGAATAGAAAATAGCTGGGAATAGAAAAATGAATAATTTTAAAATTATCTTGAGAAGCAAGGAATTTGGCATGATTTTAGTACACCATACACACCTAAAAATAATATTGTTGTTGGAAGGAAATATTGAAGTTTGGTGGAAATTGGGAGAATTATGTTATATAAACATGGTATATCTAATTACAATTAGAGGAAATCCCTGAGCATTGTGGTTTATATTCAAAATAGATGTTTCTATAGGGAAAGTTCATATTTGACTCAGTATGGAATGTTTTATAAAAAATCTCCATGTTCAAAACAATTAAAAGTTTTTATAAGTCCATGCATTATAAAGAATAGTTTTTGAAAACATAGAAAGTTTGTGAAGGGAGGTGAAGATGGAATTTTTCTTGGATATGATCTGAAAAAAAGAAGATATAGATGTTTCAATAAATAAATAGGAATGATAGTTGATTCTATTGATATGAATGTTATTGAAAATTCTAAACAATATGCTAATAAAATTCAAACTGCTAAGGAAGATGTGAAGAATTAAAGAATTTTTATTAATGATTCTGATATGGATACAAAAAATTGTAATCCTACTGAAGAATAAGAATCAGGATCATATGTTTCTAGTGATGAGAAATAAAATCTAAAATCTCATCCTAGGCTAAGAAAGAATGTATAATCTGAAAAAAATTATTGGTGATCGACATCAAAAGGTTCAAACAAGAAGAAAACTAAAAACTATTACATATACTTCCTTGTATTCAGAAGTGGAGACGAAAGATGTGAATGAAGCTTTTGAGCATCCAAAATGGGTTCTATATATGGATAAAGAGTTAGATCAGATATAAAAGAATGATACTTGAGAACTCATACCCAAGATAAATAATAAAAAATTTATTGGTATAAAGTGGGGTTTTTAGAAAAATATTAATAAATACTTTGAAGTTATAAGAATCAAAGAAATATTAGTATGAAAAGGTAACTCACAGATTGAAGGCATTGATTTTGAGGAGACTTTTGATCTGATGGAAAGGTTAGAAACAATCATAATGTTTCTAAATATTACTGCAGAACAAAGTTACAAAAAAATTTCGATGGATTCGAAATTAGCATTTTTGAATGGTGATCTTAATGAGAATGTTTATATTGAATACCCATGTGACATTAATGTTGGGAAGAATGAAAGCTACGTATGAGAATTGAATAAATACTTTTATTGGATAAAATAAGATCCAAGGGCATGGTATTCTAAATTGGATACCTACTAATGAAATATGAGTTTTAAGAAAGGGATATTTGATAGAAATTTGTACACCAATTAAAGATAGGATTTTCCCCCATTGTAATTGTGTACATTGATGACATTATCTTTTCTAGGAATGATGAAATAACTTTTGAAGGATTTCATGAAGAGATGAAATTGTTTTTTGAGATGTTCATGCTGGGTGAAATGAAATACTTTCTTGGGTTAAAAATCATACAAAAGAAGAAATACATATTTCTTTCTCAAGAAAATATGCCAAAGAGCTTTTTAATAATTTTATAATGGAAAATTTGAACCTGTTTCTACACCAAATTTAGTGGTAACCAGGTATTATAAATATAGATAAGGAAAGGAAGTTGAATCTAAAGATTTTTAGAATATAGTTAGATGTCTATTGTATTTGAGTGCCTCAAGACCATAAATTTTTAATGTTGTAACCTTATATGAAATATTTTAGAGTTATCCAGAATAATCACATCTATTTTATGGAAAAAGAATACTCAGATATGTCAAACACACATCAAATTTCAGAATCATGTATGAAATATCTGAAATTATTAACTTATTTTGGTATTCATATGTTGATTGGGTAGGAAATTTTGAGTATATAAGATCCAAATTTGGTGGAGTTTTCTTTCTAATAAAAAATTCTGTAATATTTCATACAAATAAAAAAATTAGATACTCTTAGAACGATTTAATATGAGTATGTTGCTTCCACTGAAGAATCTAGACCACTTATGTTGATAAAGAATTAGTTGGACGACTTAATTTTTGAAGTGAACTTACCCTTTCCATTGGATTGTGAAGATCAAAGTGTAATCAACCTTACAAAAAATATGGTAAAACATTATTATTCAAAACATATTGACAACAAGTACCACTTTATCAAAGATCATGTGGAGATTAATAAATTGAATCTAGAGAATGTTCCAACATCAGAACAAGTTGCCAAAATTTTCACAAAATATTTACCAAAGGAAACTTTTTATAAACTAAGGATGAACATGGTAATAAAACCTCTTTCTCATCAAGGTTGAGGTATGTGTTTTTGTACCCTATCTCATCTTTCCCTTGGATAGTAATTTCAAGGGAAGGTCTTGTTTCATAAATCTATCCATTGATATGTGATACACCTTTTAAGGAAACATGTATAATGGGGGAGTTGTGGGTAAAATGTGATGTCAACATGTATGTCTGTGAACTATTATATCTTTTTGTTAGAGTGGTTGTAAGAAATTTTTTACAAGAATGTTAAAGAAGTGAACACAGATATGAAGAAATAATGAAGATGTTTCTTTAGTCACTAATTTTGGACAACATGGGTTTTCTGTAAATGATTCATGTTTTATACAATGAGTTAGCTCACATAGGCTTCTAATTATTGATTTTTAATATATATATTGAAGTTATAAAGTTCTATGATTTATGAAACATGGTTTAACACAAAATAAAAAAGAGGAGATTGTTGTGACCAAGTTGGATGAATGTTTTCTTAGGAGTTGAAGAAGTTTATTTTGAGTGTGTTGTTTTTAGTTGTTCAAGAATAAAATAAATCTATTCACTTTGTACAATATGATCATTAGGCTCCCCACCATATTTAGTTAATTGGATTCAATTTTCTAAAGAAATTCCATCATCTTGAGAGGAATATTTTGGAAACAAATCTTCTGCAGACTCATCTTGGGTCTAGAATAGGGTTTTGATCGTAACGAGAAAAGTGAAATAGAATCCAATTTTCCCAAATGTAAATATAATAATATTATGATGATCACTAATGTTATCAAATTCACGAAGAATCCATGATTATAAGATTAATTTTTTAGAAAAAGGAAGTTTCTGAAGTTGAAGTTTTTTTTGTCTTAGTACATTGGTGTTAGATTACTAGATGCATATTTTCATGAAGGTTCAGAAGATTTTTTCGAAACCTTAGAAGAGGTATATGTTGGTTTTTAGTTAGATTGATAAGCTAAAAGTTACAAATTTTTGATGAAGGAAGTTTGTGAATGATGGATGTTTTTTTGAATCATAATCAGAAAAGGAAATAAGTTGTTGCTGATAATGTTTCATTGGACATGGTGCGCAACCAATCATCAGAGTACTCCTAACACTAATCATCAATTGCAGTGATGGTTGTAAAAAGGAATCATAGGAAAAATTATTTTTATTGTAAATTTTCAAGATCAATAAAAATATAAAACAGTGGAGGTTATCGAATCAATGCATGGAAGAATGTCCGAGACTTGTCAACAATATAGTCAACCATTTTTTTCAAGATGAATGGCTGGTTGTTTTTAGTTGGATCAAGAGAAAAGAAAACTATAATTTGTTTTCAATTGTATCAAGATTTAGTAGACAAAATGTGAAGTAGAACATCTTATTATAGATTGTATGGATTCATTAAATAAAGACAGAGACTGATCCATCAGGCACAGGATGACAACAATAATTCCATCAGATGCAAGATCATTGATCTAAGGAAAAAAAGAAAATTAGAATCATTTAAAGTGTTCCAAAGTATTTTTAAGGGAAGGGTTGATGTTTTAAGAAGTTACAAAAGTGGTATCAAAGTGTTTATGTTTATCAGTTAGTTCGGAGCATCAGAATGAGATTCTTGTTTTTCAATTAGTATGAGCCATCATATTGAGCAGCATGTTCGGAACATCATAATGCAAAGATATCTATTTCTTCATATATGTAATTGGTATAGAGAATTTTTATGAAGATACCATAATTGAAATTGGACTCATATTGAAGAATGAATATAAATTATGAAGCGCGTTAAAGTTGTGAGAATATTTGATAATGTTATTATAAGAAGTGATAAGAGTCTTTAACTGTTGAAGAAGTAAAATATGTATTCGAAATGATATTAAAATTCATGTTTTAGGAAATTTTGTTTAGTATGAAATGTTTTCATAATAATTATTAAACTATCTTTGGATTTCCAGTAAATAGTAATAAGTACATTGTATTTTTTGATACTTTTACTATTCATGGGTGAAGTGAGAAGAAGGTGAGATTGCTGAATGTTTTTAAGGAGAAGGAGTTTCATGGATGTGAATTTCCTGAGGATGTTCTTTGGATTGAAGAATAATAACAATAAGATCATATTTAGTTATCAGATTAGACCAATAAATTGGATTGGTAATTTTAGACTAAGGAAGAAGTAGTTTAGAATTGTGTATGTGGTATTCTAATAGTTATATTTATGTTCTCAACAATTGGAATGGAGAAACAGATTGGGAATTGAACTGAGTGCCATTAAAAAGTCTGGATAATTTTCTACCTACTTTTGGGTAAGAAAGTTATTTTTTTGAAGGATTATATTTTTGATAGTTGATCAAGAATCACAGTAACATGTTTTTAAGCATATGGTGAATGTTTCTTAAAGTGTTACAAAAAATTGTGTTACATCATTTTGTGATAGTTGAAGAACATGCACTGTTGTATTGAAAATAGTGCTACACAGTCATGTCATATTTGTTTTATCAATACAAGAGGATTATTTTCAAGTGGATTGGGTGGTATTGGATTGTTTTCAAATCATACAAAGGATGTAACAACTCTTTTTGAGTAGTGAACCATGTAAATTATTATGTTCTTGTGGATGTGTGATTGTTTTTTTCAGAAAGGGGATAAATATTTAATAAGAGGAAATGATTGTTTCATATGTAAGGAAACATAAAATAAGAAGATATCACTGATCCACCCCCCACTCAGTGATACTTAGATCCTAGATGAAAAATCTCACAGTGTAAATATCATGTGCTTTACTTGATTTCCCTTTTCTTCAATAATTATTATTTACTAAAAGATGATAATGTAATTAATTTCAATAGGTTGTAGGGGTTAAGTTAATAGAATTCTTGAAACTTAAAAAAAGTGAACAACTGATTCAACCCACCTTCTCAGTTGTCATTTGATCCTTTGGTACTTCAAATTTGATATGAGATCAAATGAGTTCTTGGATGGAAGTATCATTTGTAATGTTATGATATCCAAATATTTATTCTAATGATATATAGTACAATGATACTGGTGAAGTGGTAAAATAAGTGATATATAAATAAGACTCTTACATGTTGTTTCAATTTTACTTCTTATGTATGAAGAAGGGTTTGATAATACAGTTATGTGTTTGAATAATTTTATGTATGAAGTCATGTGAGGATATATCAACCATTTATTATAAATGATTTCATGCCACTTCCTATGTTAGATACTTAAAAAACGTAATTCAAATATTACAGGTATGATTTGGAAGATTTAAAGTGCTGAAATTAAAGACTTGATTTCAAAAAAGAAATGTTCAAATGATTTGAAGATGATGATTAATGAAATATATTTTTGAATTTATATTGAATTTATTTCAAGGGGTTTGACCATGTTAATTTCATGATTTATTCTTGAATAGTTTTTTTTTGCAAAGAATATTCTAAATTCAAGGAGAGATTAACGATTTTTTTTTGAATTATCAAAGAAGAAGGAAGACTAAATGAATAAATTTATTTTTAAATTATATATATATATATATATATATATTGGTTACATAATGAAAATATATGGTGAAAAGAAGAATTAAAGTGATAATACACATAGAAATTACAGAATAATTCAACACGAATAGAAGAAAAAATAATGGAGTTATTCTATTAATTTTATTATACCCTCAGTATCTTTGTTGCTCCAACTAAAAGAATAATGGGGAAAAAAGGAAATATTTTATATGTTGAAGATCATTTTATGACACTAATGTGATCATTGATGATCATTAAGGTGAAGTATCCTTCAATGTTTCATCTTAAATATTGTTTAAATCCTTAGTATTCCACTCATCTACTATCTTTTACAGAGGAAACTATGAACTAATATTTTTATTTGTCTCTAAATCTCTTATATTTCTACAAAGTTTCAATTACTTATACTTAGTTTTGAGTAAAGTTTCAATTACTTCTAATTAGTTTTGAGTCAACCAATTATGAAATTTAAATGCCTAATGAAAGCTTTGTATTAAGTGTCAATTTCTCGCAATAAGTTTCGAGATCCCTAAGATTTTTTTAAATCAAATCAGAAATATTATATTGGGTGCTGGTGGAGTGGACGAGAGGATATTCTTATAGACATAAACCACTATAAAAAAATTTTGTGTCTCGATATTCCTTTTTTTATTTCCATACCATTAATTAACTAAAAGAGAAAGAAAATATTTAATCTAACATAAATAGATATGTTAAATCATTGTAATTATTTAAGGGACTGAATTCACCACCACTTTATTATTTATCTATTACTAATCTAGTTAAATATTTAGTATTAGAGAAGTTATTTTTTTGAATATATTTTATTAAAGTAGTATCTTTAAAATATTATCATTCCATCCTTAACAGGCAAGATATATTGATTCAAAAAAATAATTATGGTTGATCCTTGTGAAGGTATGTTAATGATTAGAGATTATTATTCTAATGGTGAGATTTATGGTTTCTAGATATCTATAATAGTTGTATACTTGAATAATATTGGTTTGATAATTTATATGAAGGTAGTGAAGCCCTACAATTTTTTTGCTAAACCTAAATAGTTTTATACTACTGAATAAGTAGATTATGATTAAAATTAAAAGGCTATTAATGAAATAATTTGTGGATTATAAATAGATGAATTCAATAGAGTTTCTCAACATGTTATTGGATATTACATGTGGGAGAAAAGTTTTCCACATATAAAGCAATTGAAAATGTAATACATTTAGTGTATAACATTAAAAAACATAGATTTAATACTTTCAAGATGTTTGATGATGAAATAATTACTAAATATGTTTCTATAGATGTGTAGAACATTAGGGGGTTTGAATCCATGGAGATATTTTATAATTTTCTTTCTTATGAAATTAGCCTCTTCAACTTTTTAATGTTTTGATTCTTTAAAATTTTCAACTCAAACTCACTTGTATGAAAATATAAGTAAATAAATCAAGGAAAATATGTTTTTACAAGGTTCAGTCCTAATGTGGGTACCAAGTCTTTGACTTGTGGAGTCTGTTCAATTCATAGATATCAACCTTATAATGAACGTGACTAAAAATGAGTCATCTCCTATCAAACTCCTTTTGTCTCCCAGAAAGAAATATTATTGGTTCCATCCAGTTACAATGTTTTCTTCTTCTTTAGAGAAAAAATATGGACTTTAAAAATTTCTCACAATAAAATTATTACTGAATTTATCTGTATAGTGTCTCTTTATCTGGAAATCCTCAACTCGGTTCTTCTTCTTCTTCTGATACCTCTCTCTATGGGTCTTCTCTGTCTGATCCAATTTAATCAGAACACTCAAGTTTCCTCAAAACCTATTATTCTAGATGTCTTAAAATTCTTCATTGAAAAGTGATGTCTCAAATGATCTGAAATCTATTTTGGAATAGAAAAATATCACAATAATATTTCACCCATTTATATAATCAAATCTTAGATTCAATGACATCATCAAATATTTCTCCAAATATAACTATATTTTTTATCCTGGAAATTACATCTCAGAAACATCATTATGTATAAATTTATATAGTTTTTAAAATATCATCAAATATAAATATTATTCTTATTTATAATAAATATTTATTTTTGTTGTGCTCTATCCATTATTTCATCATAAAGCTCTTCCATCTGGTAAAGATTCATCTAGAGTTCATTTTTCTGACTCTTCTTCATCTAATACTTCTTCATTCAGATACATTATACCTTGAATCCCTTATCTGATGGACTTGAGATTTTCCATCTCTTAATATTAATATTTCTTAGTCGAATGATCATCAAATTTCTTTATCTTGTGCTCTTTATAGGTTTACATTATCTTATTATCGTCTATACGATGATCTTTTGAAATCACATTTTGTGGAATAAAAAATTTTCACTTGGTCTGGTGATAATCTATCCATTAATCATAATATTTCTATTTTTCGTAGGATTCATATTATCCTATTCAAAAATTTCTACTTCATTTTGTAAAAATTTTCAGGTTTCTCTATCTGATGGATCCACAATGGTTCTCTATCTGAAATACTAATGAAATCTTCTTCTACTAGAGTTAGAAAGTATCTACTAAATCATTCTCTATCTGATCATTACTATATAGTTAAAACTTCATACAACAATAAGTAAATAAATTTATAATCTTGATCATGGTATAATATATAACTTCATCATTTTATAAAATTATATTTTTAAAAACATTATCAATCTAGAAACTTCATGATTGAACCCAACTTGAACCATAAGAACATTTAGTTAATCATCATCTAACTTGGAAAGAGAAGTAACATACACATCTTTTGATAAGAAACAAGCCATTTTCTACTCAAACACAAAATCATTTACAGAAAAAATGTTTTTAACAAATAAAATATTATACAAATGAAAACCAAATTATCTTAAATATCATCCTTTAGATTTTTGGAATTATTATCAATAAATAATTTATCAAATTTTATTAAAATACAATATTTCTTGTAGATAAGTTTCTTGACACCACATTGAAGGATTAAGAAATGTTTTTAAGGTTTTTCTCCAACTTTATGGAATTACACATGCCATAATTTCAAATTATTTATCTAATGTAAAGGATATAATTTCTACTAGTATTAAAATTATTTTTTTATCTAAATATCGTATTGATTTCACTGCAAAATGCTAAAAAAATATTCATACCAAAAGGTAAACTTCTTTGATATTTTATGAGAAATTATCCACAAAAACAACTGTGTTAAATTATATATGGATGGTGGCTTCTCAAAATGAATACATGGAGAATTATTAAATTTTTATTCACTATAAATGTTCGATGAATTTCATGGTGATTATATTAAAATGAAGTTCATTATACATCTATTTTTTTCATTTTATGAAATATTACTTCCGTTTATATTTTAGTTATAATAACTAGTTGATATGCACTAACTACTTTATATATGGGAATTAGTTATTTTTATTTTATTCTTTTACTATTATATGTGTTTATAGAATTGATTGATTCATGTTCTATAATGACTACTTGTATTATTACTACCCGTTTTAGTTGGTATGAATACACTTTATCATTTTATTTAATAATATGTTGGAATAAACTGATTTTATAGTTGATATTTTTTATTAATAACATGTTTATAGTTTTATCATTAAATGTACCATTCTTTCTACTATATGAATCTTTTATTTCATGTGAAAAAATGATTGTTTGGGTTATTTTATTCTATTTTGGTCATGAAAAATGTTTTATTGTCTAATTTTAATACACATGTTAGGTTTCTAAAATGTTTACATTTCATTAATTAAATATATTTTATTATTTGGACATTATCAATATATTTATGCATAGTTGAAGGGAGAGTTATCTTGAATGTTTAGAAATTACTTAAATATTTAATTTTATTGATGTGGTTTGAGTCGTTGATTACTTCTTTAATTCATTTCTCATCCATTTATTATTCTTTGACTTTTTTTAACATATTTCATAGATCCTTGAAATTCATTGTTCTTTCTTTTAAAATGAAGACTACTTTAAGGGGAGTTTCTATTACTGCATTAGTGCTCCTTGTAATTTATATTTTTATTACATGTGTTAATATTTATAATAAATAGAGTAAACTAAACATAAATATCATTACCTAGTTATTTTTTGTAATGATATAAGTAGAGAAAACATAATGTATTTTTTCTTCATTGATAAACATAATGGAAGGTTATAATTAACCAACACAACCATCCATGCATTGTTAGTTCTATTTATAAACCAAAAGGAGTCATTATATCAATAGATAGTAGATGAAAAAGGCTTTTTAGCTCATTTTTAAATTTGCGATACTCATGATCAATTTTTTTTCATTAAGGAAAGTTTGTTCCATGATGAAATTTCCCATATAGAATTATTTTACTAGTGTTCCATGCTAACTGTCATGTACTCTCCTGACTTCCATAAATATATTATTAATTTTATATTAATTTTATAAATATTTTGATATTATAATAAATGTATTTACATTATATTAAATGTTTTTTAATAAATGTACCAATGGATTTATATTAAAATAAATATTTGAAATAAATTTATTAAAATTAAAATAAATTAAAAATTAAAAAATTAAAATAAATCAATTATAATAAAATAAATATATATTTAAAATGATTAAATATAATTGATTAATAATTACATTTAATTTTTTTAGTTATAACTAATAATATTATTATTATATAAGTGAATAAAATTTTTTTAATATATATCATTAATAAACATTGATGGTAGCTAGGGTTTTGAAGTTATGTAGATCGATATGGACTTTTTATTATCAAAATGATGTCATTGTTTCTCATTGAATGACTGATGATGATGTTTCTACTTTGGATAGGGTATTTTGTGAGCATTGCTTGAGAAATCATGTGACTCTGGATGTCCAAGCGAATCATAGTGTGACATTTTTAGGCACTCAAAGAATCATAGTGCATTGGGATCTTCTATGTTTAGTCCAAGATCGAGATTCATAATAATTTATATTAATGATGCCTCGATGTGTCATAATAAAGTTACAAGAAACAAATATCTCGCATTCACGGAGGAAAATCTTAAGATTAAAAAATCTATATTCAATGATTGACAACATTAAAACCCAGCTATATGGATGAATCCATTGAATGCTATAAATTTATAAGATCTTAAAGATTGACTCATTCAAATTTGGGGTTTTAGGGGATAGAAAATTAAAACCCCCCAAAAATTTAGAATACTATGCTCAATAGCTTGCTTAATATGAAACATCAATCTTTAAGAGAACCACAATATACTATTGAAATAGTATTATTTCCTATAATAGTTATAACCTAGCCATTAAATTAGAAACTATGAATAGGGATAACTAAATTATAAAAAATGTATGGTTTACACATGAATAAAATAAATTTATTAGTTCTCATGTTTTTTGAAATAAAAATTAAAACATTTGATAGTAAAAGAGTTGTTTTTCAAAAGAAATAGTTTTTTGAATGAAATTTGTTTTTATTTAAATATATTAAATTGATCACTATTATAAATAATTATAAAAAATTGTATATATTATATATTCATACAATTTTTTAACATTCATCTAATATTTTTTATAGGAAGGAGATAAGAATATATCAAGTTTTATGATTAAAAATGTATTTTCATAAAATAGGTTTTTTTTCGCGTTTTGCATGATTATTTTAAAATTAATTTTTTACACTTATAGAAATTTAATCTCGAAAAATGAATCTCATAATTGAAATCTAGATATTCAACTTTTTTCATTATGACTAAAAAAAGTAGGTAAATTTTTATCACCCCAGTAAGGGTAAAATTGGTAAAACTGGGTTGAAACCTTGGTTTATGACTTTAAAATTACTATAAAACTTTTTTTATCTCATTGGATGAGTTAATTTCAACCATTTTTCCAAGTATTGAAAATATCGCTACTTGGTTCCATTTTACATTGTTTATGACCGTTGTATTATTTTAAGAAAAGGATAAATAAAAAATATAACTCTCATGACTTTAAGAACTCGATATTTTTATTATAATAATAAAAAGAGGATAAGTTTAGTTCTAAATATTTATTTCAAAGAAAAATTACCTTTTATATCATGGTAATTTATTTTAAATTTTAATTGAATGAGTAATTAAATGAAATTCTTACACAATACCGACATAATATTTATTTATTTGATACAAAAATAAAATAATTGATTTTAAAAATATTAAAAGTAATATAATTTAAGTGAACTATTATGCTCCATGAATTTTTTAGATAAATAAAACATTTTAAGACTACATGAAATGTTTATATTCTCATTACTTTTTGTCCTATTGTCATTAAATAAAATAAATTTAATTGTGTAAAAAATGGAATTAATGATATTTTATATTAAATAATATTTAATTAAATCATTGAAAAATAATAAAAATATTGAAATTAGAAAAGTAGGATAATAAATGGTTGAAAATATCTTCTATTTGATATTTATCAGCTAATTTTTAACTTATAAGTAAAATTGGAAACCTTTAATATTAAAAAGTAATTGTCATGATGAAGAGTAAAATTGGTTAACTAGTGGGTTAAAACAGAAGATAATTATTATAATGACAAAAAAAATCAATCTAAATTCAACAGGATGATGGTATTTTGACCTTATTCTTATTTTCTTCGAATCTATTCCCATTTCATATAATTTTTCTTTAGAGTGACTTAATTTTGTTATAATATTTTTAGTAATTCAAAGTGTCTCCTTTCCCTCCCTTATAAAAGGACAGACATTATCTCTTTTCTTTACACCACTTTGAGTCATATATCTCAACCAAAAACAATCAAATTATTTTCTAAACATTCCTATCCACAAATTATTGGTTCTAGCATTCTTAAAACACCATTCGAAGGGTCCTTATGAATATATCTAAAGGTGGTATCTTGAAGAATATGTAATCATCTTACCCCATATATTTCAATTTAATTCTTCTTATACCTCTTTTAAATATATAGTATTCATCATAAAATAATAATTTATGTATCATGAATATATTTAAATGTTATTATTGTCATTAAACCACCATTATTCACCTTTTTCCTCATCAAATTGGGTGTGAATGTATCACTTGTGCATACGTGTGGACCACCACCTCCACGTAGTGATACGATTCATTTCGCATCACCAAATTTCATGGATAGATATTTTTTTGTTTAATGTTTATAAATTATATTAATTAAATTATTATTATTATGGAATTAGATTTTATATCTACATTCTTACCTTTCAATATAGTGGAAAATGATAATTTTTATCATGCGTACATGTGGATGGCCACCTCCGCAAAGCGATGTGAATCATTTTTCATTTCAATTTTACATGAATGGTAATAAGGAAAGATTAAATGAGTATAATATATATATATATATATCATATAATAATTATAGATATAGTTTAATTATTGTTTAACCTACTTTTGTTTAATCTATCAAAACGTGAAAGAAAATGTTCATTCATGCGTATATCCTAACATCTCTATGAAGGGGGTAATTAAATTTTCTGTCTCTACCTTTTATGGATGATATGTTATATCATTAAAATTTTTATATTCATGTTATTAAAATTTTCAATTGATGTTATTTATTTTATTAGGGTTATGATTTGAATGTTTCCAAAGCCATCAAAGTTTATTTCAAAATCTCAAAATTATCTGGGATTGTTTTTATCTACGTCTCCACTAGGGTAATTATTTGATATTCCTATCTTAAATGAAATTTGTTTTTGTCATCTATTTATTTTTAGAAATTAATGGTTTTTCTTTCATTTTCCACCCTTTAAATAGTTAATAGAACAAAAGAATATTTTTAATAAAAGACAACTTTATTTCTCTCTTTGGTCAAAAATCACTTTTCTTCCATATCTATGTTTTCTCAAATTATTTTCTGAGATATTTTTAATATCCTAATATGATTCTTTAAATTCATTTTTACCCTTTATTTAATTTTTGAATATGGTTTAAATGTAATATTATTTTCATTTTTTGAATGAGGAACATTTTAATTTTTATGGAAAATGTGAAAGGTGCCTTTATTTTAATGAATACGACTTGAACAAAGTTTCCTACCATCATTACCACTCAAAGATTTGAATATTAGCTTATAAGTTTTCATTTTTCTTTTAAAATAAAACATTTTTCATAATATTATGGAATTTTAAATATTTAAAAAGTGATTTTCAAAGTGCAAATGGTATTTTCCATAAGAATTAATTTAATGAACTTTTTATGGTATTTATATCAATAAAAAACAACAAACCATTATTATAAATATTCTCCACTGGGTATATGTTGTAATGAAAACATACTTTTATATTATCTATATAGTTTATTATTAGTTCCACTAGGTAAAGTATTCATATTTTGTATGCTAGTTCTTTGAATACTAAAAGTTTTTTATTATTAAGTTATGGCTGGGGTATAGAATTACATAGCCCTTGATACATTAGTATGTATTATGAAACAAAATAGGTTGGTTATTTGGATGAGGCATTACCCATTTATTTATGATGCCATGGAATGAGGGCTTGATGAAATGTATATAATATCTTGTGATGAGACCTCAAAGGTAAGTTTATGATGTCTGAAATTATTCATTTTTTAAAGAAGATTTTGGAATGAATTGGTTTCCCAATTCATGCCCCTGAAGGAATTTATTAAAAAAAGGGTAGCATTACAAACTCAAGGTTTAAATGTTTTACACCAGTAGGGAATAAAAGATACAACATATAAAGAAGTCAAGACAAACCAGTAGTAATATGCAGCAAGCCAAGATCAAATCTAGCCTTCGTCATCAACAATTCTGGAACTTAATGAGGATGGAGAGAAAATTTAGAGAGGTAGAAATGCATCTGGCCTCCTCACATGTCAGCAAGCTAGAAAAACAGAGAAAAAAACAAGATCTAAATTACACTCAAGCCATCAAAACAGTGAACAAAAACATAATCAACTCCATTTTAAAGAGAGCCCAAACTGTAAACCGAGAGTAGAAAAAATGTGTCAAGATGAGAAGTATATATCACAAAAGAATCTCCACTGAAATCTACAAACCCATTCTTCTAAACAGTCTCATAACTAGCATAAAAAACCATAACAGATGTAGCAAAATCCTCCAAAGCCATTAGGGCCTAGAAAATGAAAACAACTGCATCAATACACTCAATGACCTTCATCCATTGGTGGTAATAGCATTCCAAACAACTGGACATATTCTAGGAACCAAACCAGAGGCATAAAAAAACCATGTAAAAAAGTTCATAAGCTCCAAAGACACATTTTCAAATCCAGAATAAGAAAAGAGAAGGAGACAGAATATAAGGTCCAAGATTCTGAATGAGTGGTCCAAGAGTAATCAGGTTTCCAGAGAAGGATGTAAAACCAAATCCAGATGGCAGAAAATTTCTAATCGTCAGAAAAATGAAAATAAAAAACCCAAACTGAACAGAAAACTGAAAAAACTCCAAAGAACCTGTAGACTGAAGTCATTTCCAAGGTATGTCCTTAAAATCAAAATTTGGGTCTTTCTTAAATTCATCAGTCACTCTGATAAACATCCTTTTTCTAATATCCAGATAAGCATCTGTAGTCATTTCATCATTTTTATATTTTTTGAAGGTAGTTGTGTCATTTTCTACAATCCAGGAGTCAAGTTCTTTTGAGAAATCCAATTTCTCCTCATATTGATAGGCATCCCTAAATACAAGATCATTTTCCTCATCCTCACTTGAGGAAGATTCTGAGTCATAATAATCAGAGGATTGTGAGGATTCAGGTAAGGGTTCAATAGGGACAGGTTGTGGAGGGACCTCATTTTCAATAATCTTGGCAGATAATGATCTAATGATAATAGTCCTCTCACTATTGACATTTTCCCTATGTTTTTGAGTTTTCCTGGGATTCAGGGTGATGAAGCCATCATGGTCAAAAATAGTCTTTTTTTTCCTTTTCGATCTTTCAAATGAAAGTCTTCCTCCACTTGGGATATCTTATCAGCATCTTCTTGAAAAGACTCATTAGCTTCCAGTTAGGTAGACTCATTAGACTCATGAACCTCTTCCTTAGTCTCATGAACCTTAGGAATAGAGACCTCCATCATGGAATTATGAGGGATATCATTTTCATGGGGTTTGTATGATTGAGGGTTAAGATCATCCATGGGGATCAAGGTGCTACTACAATTCCTGGGATTTTCAATCTGATCAGCGGTCATCCCTATGGAGTAGTCTTTTCAACCCAAATTGGTTTGAAATGTGGCAGGGGACGAGGGGTAATCCAACATCCTTTTACAGTATGGATAATTCTAAAACATTTCTTACAAAAGTCTACGGTGTTCTCTAATATCACATCCTGTAAAAAACCATTCTCCCCATTCTGAATCCAAAATCTCGAAGGCATATCCTGAGAAATGTCAATTTCTATGAAAATCCTAGGAACTGAGTGGTGTGAAAGATTATGTGTAGCATTATCAATTTTGAGAGGCTGACTAAATATCCGCGCAACAGAGCTTAGGGAATTCTTCTTGAAGAGATGTAAAGGCAGACCTGGGAAGGCAAGCCAAATAGACGCAATAGGGGGTTCAACATTATAATCGAAATCTGGTGACCATTTGAATACTTTCATGATAGAGCCCCCAAAGGACCACGAACCATGGATCTAAAATCTATTTCAATCATTATCCAGTGTAAACAGAAAAATAACATGCAAAGAATTCAAGAGTCCAATATAAAAATTTGTAAATCCAATGGTTTCCATGGTTTTGCGAAGATAATCCAAAGAAGGCTGATGTTTTGTGAGTTTACAAACTAAAGAAAATTGGAGGTCTGCCAAGAGATTATTTACCTCTTCTAGTGTGAATGAGATTGCTCATAAACCTCAATGTCAGTATGCTTTTGGAGAGATGGATTCAGAGGTATTTGATTCTTTGGGTGGAGAAGGTCTGGCGACGACATCTGCAAAGGATCTGGCATCTTGGGTCCCCGCGCGAGAGCTAGGGTTTCGTCCAGGACCACTTGAAGGTGGAAGCTCCTTCTCTGGAATTATTCATTTCATCATTATGAATTCAATTATTTATTCCCATGTGATTATTTGAATAGTTTTTATTTCCATGGATTGTTTTAAGATCATGGGATTATTTATATTTCATTATTTTATCTTCACTTATTCCTACGATATTATTATTCAATATCAAGTATGTATTAAATGGAATTTATTTTCCAATATTTACCTTTACATACTGATTATTCACTATATATTTAGGATATATTCTGTTGTACATAACCCTTAATGGGAATTTAAAATCACACTTTTCTTAAGATTATTTTCCCCATGATGTTGGGAAGAAAACAATGATAGATATTCAAGGATACATGAGGGATAATAATTATGCTCTTAAATAAAATATTATGTAGTAATTTATGTTTTCAATTGTAACATGATATTCAAGTATGTATCTAGTTTTACAAGACTAAAAAATTATTTTTTCCTTTACGATGTGATCTTTTACAACATATGACATTGTAATAAATTAACCATCGACTATGGTCTACTAGACTCAGGGTATTTATAGGTGGTATCAGAATAAGTTTAGTATAAAACATTAAAAATAGATTCAACAAAAAATATATTATGGAATATAACCCTTTAAATAACATTGATAATAAGTCTAAGTATAAGATAACATCCAAAAGCTTTGGTACAGTAGAGATTGTGTGGTTTTCCAAGCAATATATCCCTTTATGGATACTGTACGTGGATTTGTTTTGGCATAGATGAATCAAGGGGTAATAAAATTGAAAAGATATGGTTGAGTATATATCAACCATTATTATAGTGCATGATGAGTATAACCTTACTACAAGCCAGGTTTGATACTCCTGAGTGATATTCCTGAGTTAATTCACATTTTATTTATGATCCATTATGATGAATGATAGAATATAACCTATGGAAACCAATGATATTACATAATGATATTGGGTAATCCTAATGTGTCTTGGGATTATAAGTTTATGGTTTATCATAAGTTTAAAGGAACATATAACCCTTTTTAGGTTTTATATGATGGGAGTTTAATATGATTAATGATATTTTTAGAGACATTTATTGAAATAAAGCCCTTTGTTTTAGTATATGTTTTATTGAAATAATTATTTTAGGAATAATGATTTTATATTTTATGGACATAATTTTAATTTTATTGATAACCTTTAGGTTTAATATGACAGTTTATGTTTAGGTGATTATTGTTGATTGGGAAAAATGAGTTAGTATATTTTGGAAATATATCATATAGATAACCATGAGATTTAAAAATAATTTTGTGACTAAGTGATTAATATTTAGTACACTATATTGGGATTATTATATGATTAAGGTAAACATAATTTGGGGAATGAATATTGAGTTAATTTTTGAAACCATGTATTATTTAAATCAAAATTTAGAGTGATTTATTATATATATAAAAATAATTATCATATTTTGGGGAGTATATGAATAATGCATATAAATTTTTTGTAAATGAAATTATGATAGATTGATATTATTTAGAGATAATAATTAGTTTGATCATAATATATATATATATATATATGATAAAATACTTCTGATTTTGGGGCTTTGAATTTGCAAAGGCATATTTAAGATGAGTCTTAAGGTTAAGTTGAACTTTAGGTGCTCTTGTTAAGGTTTTAGAGATTAATTCATTATTTCATAATATATAAAAAATTACATATTAGATAAATTCTTCTAATTATTTTCATTTTAGTAAATATATGGTTATAAGAGGAACAAATTTCATTTACTTTATGAATCTTATGATCTATTCAAAGTTAATTTTATTGTTTAAAGCATGAAAAATTAATCATGAATATCAATTTCTTGAAGTAACAGATGAAGTGGAAATTGATCAAAGCACAACCAAATTATAGAATATTGTTATGAAATAGAAATATGTAAAGTAAGTATATTTTATAGGGTTCTCTATCTAGATGGTAAAGGAGTTTATAAACTCTTGGAAAAGGATCTTGAAATAAAAATATTATACTTTTACCTTCATTTTCTATGAATCAATGGTCTATCACTCATCATAGATTAATGGATTTTTTACTGTTAACTTTTTCATGACCATGTTCTCTATCACTATCTATTATTCATTGGATGCCAAATTTTTCTTCCATGTCAAAAAATTAACTTCTAACCAATGTTCTCATTATATGGGAACCTGATTATGTGTTATTTTCGGAAATGTTTATGTTACACACTTCCACTTTTCAATGAATGTTTTATTATACCTATTCCTAATGTGGGTTTGCAACCATGGTATTTTCAAATATTGATCATTTGATGAATGAGACAAAATTACAAGGGTGCAATTTACTTAAGGGGTAGAATTTAACACCCAAAAAATTTATAATACCATGCTTGATATCTTTTTTAACATGCTACACCAAGTTTTAAGTGAACCACAATATAATATTAAAATATTATTATTTAATGTAGCATCTATAACCTAGCTGTTAAATTGGTGGCTATGAATTTGAAGATCTAAATTATAGAAATTTTATGGTTTAAAAATGTATAAAATAAGTCCATTGGAAACTAGTTATTTATGAATAAAAATAAAATCATATGAATGTAAAAGATATGTTTTTCCAAAGAAACTATTTTTATATGCACAATATGTTTTTAGCCAAATAAAATCTCTTGATTAGTATTTGTGATTAATTTTAATAAAATTTATATATTATATATTCAATATTTTTTTAACTTTAATCTAATAGTTTTTAATAATGTTATAAAAATTAATCATGTTTTATGATTAAAAATGTATTTTTCTAAAAAATGGGTTTTGTTGTGTTTTACACGCTTATTTTAAAAATAATTTCACCAATTATAGAAATTGAATCATGAAAAATAGTTACCATTTTTAGAATGTAGATTTTAAAATTTTGTAAATATGACTGTTTTACTTTTGTCCATTATGAATAACAACCTTGGTAAATTCGTGTCACCTTGGTAAGAGTAAAATAGGTAAAATAGGGTTAAGTAACTGGTTTAAGGCTTTAAATTTCCTATAAAATCTTCCTTTAACATATTGGATGATCAGATTTTGACCATTATAATGTCTCTAAAATTTGGAATGTTGGTGCCATTTTTTATTGATTATGACCATTATATTATTTTAACAAAAGGATAAATACAAAATATCACACTCCAGAATTTAATAACTCTAAGTTTTTATTATAAGGGTAAGAATATGATAAGTTTAGTTCTAAATATTTATTTTAAATATGAATTATTATTTTTATCATGGAAATTTATTTCTTATTTTTAGTGATTAAATAATTACCTTAAATGATTACACAACACCGACATAATATTTATTAAATTAAATAAATTATTGTAAAAATATTAAATGTAATAAAATTTTGTTCAACTGTTTTTCTCCATGAATTTTATTGATATGTCCAATATATTAGGAATTTTTTAAACCATTAGATTCAAATTACTTTTCCATCATGTTGTAATTAAATTAAAATTAAATGAATTATCTCAAAAATGACATTAATAACATTTTATGTTAAATAATATATTATTAAATTATTTAAAAATTATAATGTTGCATCCCTCCCTGGATGCCACTCAGTGGTGCCTCGAGATGGTTGGCCATAAGACCTCAAGCATGACTCCCCAAATACCAGATGCTACAAACTAGCAGTGAGGGCCTTAGATAAGTATGCGGGGATACTATTCCCTAATTGATCAGAGTAGAGTGCAATGGTAGGAATAATTGTGTTCAATATGAAACAAGAGAAAAATAAATGACCAGAAGACAACAGTGGAAACAGACTACATAATAATACAAGATAAAGAAATATATTGGGAGAGGAGAAATAATTAGAAGATACAATATGGTGATCCATTCATGGTAATGTATCTATACAAAAATGACAAAGTAGGGGAAAATGATTCAAGTATATACAACTTTTCATGACCCGTCCCTCGGGGCCCGTGCCGTGTTATACCCCAAGCCCACCTCTCAAAGGCCAAGGGTTGGCGACTAGTGCCGAAGGAGTCAACGTAAAAGTGGGATGCATTATCCTGAGTACCTATATGCACACACACACACAACCACATCCCAAAGCTAGAAAAGTAAACAAGCATGCCACTAAACAACCACGAAGTACAATTACAACTAAAAGTCAAATGGTCCCGAATTCAAACCCAACAAAATACTAACTGGAAAAATAGTAAAGTAGAAATGAAAATCTGGAATCCATCCACTAGAAACACCACATGATGGATAACTATAGATTTGCTACTAGAAGCCATAGAAGTACATCATGTCTGCCTAGTCTCACTAGGAACCATTGGGTCATGGGACACCAAGTCCTTTGTCAAGGAAGCGATCATCTGCACCAGACACAACACATGCATGTGAAGCCCGTGTAGGGATGAGTGAAAAAATACTTAGTAGGGACCCCAAAACAACATATTAAAGACCAAAAATCAAACCACAATGAAACCATAAATCCTGATCACCAAGCATGATCATGAAGCAAGACATCTCACACCAGGAATATTCTAGAGTAGGATAGTAGTACCATTAGTCACAACGTCAAACACCTTGGTCTTATGGATAACTCCTCCTCAATCAGTACAGTGGTCCTGTTGGGTCATACAGATTCCCCTTCCCACTAACCTTAGGATTGTTGTGTGACTCATCTGTGATGATTATCGTGGGTATAATGGGTCACCCGGAAGTCGCTCCCCACTGTGGGCATGTCGGGTCACACAAAATCCACTTCCCACCTATGTCCTACTGAGGTACTCCTCCTATTGAGTATCATGGGTCTTCCAGGTCACACATAATATGATCCCCACCATGGGCCTGCCGGGTCACACAGAAGCTAATTCCCAATATTCCATAGTATCTGATCCACACATAGTCACTCGTCAGTAGTCTTTAGGTCTTAGCCAGCCACATGGTTTGCTCACATAGCACACTTGATCTTGGGAGAACCTCTCCCCACAAAATTCATTGAATTTAAACATCCATTAAATCATCCATAGATTATTCCAAAAGATCTACCTCATCTTGAGGGTTCTAATGCAGCTAACGGCTCATAAGATATCGGCATTTTTTCAAAAAGGGGTTAGTTGGGTCTGGGTCTGGTCAGACCAACCCAACCAAGGTCCACTAGAGGCAAACAGGTTTGGTCTGGAAGGGATGTGTTTGGAACCTGTATCCCACTCTCGACTAACCCCGCAGTCGATGAAGGGCCATTCCCTCCGCCACAGTCAAGTGACTACGACCCCTTACGACGCATCCATCTGATCCGACTGGCTAGACTCCCACACATTGTTGGGAGACTGCGTGCCTCTGAATAATGTGACCCACAGTTGCACGCCTCTACACCGACATGGCTACCTAGCCACGTCTTATTTCATTGGCTGATGGTATAGTCAGTGGTCCTCTTTCTGCACCGTGTCTCGGGCTGACAGCGGTGCTCCTCTTGGTGCACCATCGTGGTGCTCTAGTAGAATACTCCGCAGATCATCGTGTCTGCTTCGGTGGTCTATTCTTCGCCCTGACTCCTCTTATGGCCTCCATGGGGCATCACCTTCCTTTCGAGGGCCTTGAACTTTCCTTTCCACCATTTCAAAAAATTCATCCACCAAGAATGCACAAGGCTAAGGGGGTCAGTCCTTTTTCAGGTCAGCCCACACCCTCCACATTAGAAGTTTAAAATAGGGGAGGTTTGGGAATGATGTTCCATCAACAATAATTTAATCCTCAAAATAAAACCCAAGAAACATCACACTCCCACGAGAATGGATAATCCACAGATCAACCTGTTTGTGGGTTGATATGCATTAGTTGTTTAAAATGAATAATATGGACAACATAAAACAAATAAACCCCTAACTCAAAGCAGTTCAATGTTGAAGCCATCCGCTCGAAAAGGTTTATGAAATCAAAGGTGTTTGTTGCTTCTCATCTCTATTCATCGTAGAGAAACAATGTTGTGAGCGATCCACTGGAATTTGTCGTCAGTTGTAGGGGAGGGACTTTTCCATAGGTTTACTAGATAATTTCCACAGTTTAATTACTAACTCTCCAATGTGTTAGACTATTAAAAGAAAACATTTTGTAGGGTTTTTATTATGCTGTGGCGACACATCGTTAAACTGTTTCATTTGTGAAATAGTGCTGTGGTTATGATTGCACAAAAAAGTGCCCTTAAGGGTTTCATTTAATGCAACTCGTCATCACCTCGTCACCATACCATAGTGCTGCTATCCATTAGTCAACAGTGCAAAATAAAATAAAATAACTTTTCAATGTTATTTTATCATTTTCCAAAAAGTCCAAAAATTAACTTTTCCATGAGACCTTTTCTGGTCGAAGTTATGTCATTTCAATGTGAATCCAGGTGTTCCGAGTTCAACAGTGCCCACATATTTTTTATCCAAGCACTATTTTAAATGTTATAAAAACAAACTCACATGTTTACTAAAATGAACTAAAAAAAGTTCATAATTTCGTTACGGAATCACCGGGCCTCAGAATCACGTGCTGTCAAAGCATGTGGTCTCGAAATAATTCCATATAATTTAAAAATATTACATGGATATTATGGGACATTAAATTCTCCCCACCTTAATGATTTACATTCTCGAAATCCAAAACAAGGTCTAATCAAACAAATGGGGGTACTGAGCATGAATCTGAGTCTCCTGCTCCCATGTTCTCTCCTAGTGATTCTCGGGCTGCCACCAAAAATGCAAAAGAAGAATTGACTGTCCATGAAGTACCTTCTCTTGTTGGTCCTATATATCCACCTAGAACTCCACAAATAGTGTCGCATTGTCAATGTAAAACTCTCCCCTGTTGATGATGTGCAATGGATCATGAACATACCTCCTTTGTTGTGACACATGAAAAGAATCATGCACATAGTGCATCTGTGGGGGAAGATCTAGGCAGTACACCACCTCACAAACTATGTTGGGGATCTATAAAGGTCCAATGATCCTTAGAGATAACTTTCCACCCTAGCCAAATCATTGTAATCCTCATCAAGGTGAGACCCGAAAGAACATGTGGTATCCCTCCTCGAACTCTAAGGGTCCATGTATCCTGTTCGCATACAATTTCTACCTTATCTGTGCAATCCTCATCCACTCCTGGATGATCTACACCTTCTCAGTGGTATCCCATACCAACTCTGGACCCATGAGTGCTGACTCCCTTGGGTCTGTCCATCGTAGATGTGATATGCATGGTTACCCGTACAAGGCCTCAAAAGATTCCATGCCCATGTTGGAGTGATAGTTGTTATTTTATAAAAACTCCACCAGTGGTAGTTGATTCTCCCAATTGTGACCAAAATCAAGGACACAAGCACAAATCATGTCCTCCAAAGTTTGTATGGTCCGCTCTATCTTACCATATGTTAAAGGGTGAAAAGTCATGCGAAAGTGCAGTTGAGTCTCAAATGACTCCTGAAAACCCTTCCACAACCGGGATGTAAAGAGTGTATCATAGTTTGAGAAGGTCATCGAAGGAACCTTTTGAAGATGAATTATCCCCTTGACATAGATTCATCCCAATCCCTCTACCAATCCCTTCTCCCAGATGGGTAAGAAGTGAGATGAATTGGTTAGTCAGTCAACGATTACCCAGATAGCATTGTGGCCCCTAGACGTGTGTGGTAACCCTGTCACGAAGTCAATAGAGATACCATCCCACTTCCATTAAGGTACCTCAAGTAGCTGTTCGAAGTCTTCTGGGACCTGATGCTTGGCCTTCAAATTCTGACAAGTGATGTATGGATAAACAAACTCTACAACCACTTTCTTTATACCAGGCCATCGGTACTGATGTCGAAGGTCCTATTACATCTTTGCCACACCAGGATGTACCACCGAAAGGGATTTATGTAACTCCATTAAAACCTCCTCCCCCAACATCAACGGTACAACAGTGTGTCCTCTGAAAAAGATGGTGTGCTCCCCACTTATTGAAAATCCATCAAGAGCCCTACCTGAGGATAACTGAGCATGTTGGGCCTCATAGTGAACATACACAAGTTGTGCCTCCCTAAATCATTGTAATAGTGGGGGAGTGACTGGAATTTACTGAAGGTAATCTGCTCCATCACTATCCATGAAGGATATCTACATCGCAGCTAGCTTATCTATCACCTTAATCAATAGTTGTAAACCAAACCTTCTACTAAGTGCGTCTGACACCACATTCCCCTTCCTAGGAGTATAGACTATCTCAAATTCATTGTCCTGGAGGAACTATATCCATCACTGATGTCTCAAGTTTTGGTCCTTCTGTGAAAAGATATACCTGAGACTCTTTTGGTTGGAGTATCTAGTAAACCATTCACCCATCAAGTAGTGCTACCACATCTTCAAGGTAAAGACCACTGCTGTTCACACTAGTTCATGGGTCGTGTAGTTATTCTCAGGATTCCTCAACTACCATGAGCTATAGGTGATAACCACTAACTCATGAATCAGGAAACAACCTTCTCTAGTCCCTGATGCATCATAGAAGACTATATACCCAATGACCTCTTATGATAGTCTCAAGATGGTGGTGCTTGTCAGTCTCTACCTCAGCTCCTGGAAAATCTTCCGGCACTTCTTCATCCACATGATGGGTTTTCTCTTATGTTTCAATGATTATTAAGGTGCTTCTACTATGGAAAAGTTGTCCCCAAACCTCTAGTGGTATCCTGTCAACCTCATGAAACTCCACACCTTAATCACACTCCTGGGTGGATCCAAAGAAAGAATTGCCTCTGTCATCGCTGAATCCACTAAAAATATAGCATCTGAGATGACGTGTCCCAAAAATTGGACGTCCTGAATCTATAACTAGAACATTGAGATCTTACCATAAAGTTGGTTCTCTCAGAGTGTATCCGGGACTACTTGCAGGTGTGTAGCATGTTCCTCCTCTGACGTCGAGTACACCAAGATGCCATCAATGAAGACTTCCTAGAAACGACCGAGGTTAGGATGGAAGATCCTTTTCATGAATCCCATGAACACTAATAGGGAATTGGTTATACTGATGGGAATCACCAAGAACTCATAGTGTCTATACCAACATTTGAAGGTTGTCATTGGTAAGTCTTCATCTCGTACTTGAAGCCAATGATAGTCTGATCGGAGGTCAATCTTTGAGAACAACCTCACTCCCTTCAGTTGTTCAAATAGGTCATCAATCATTGGTAGAGGATACATGTTCATCACTCTTACATGTTTCAAGTTCTAGAATACCATGCATAGCATTAAGCTATTGTATGCCTTCTGGGAAAACAATATTGGGGATGCCCACGGTGAATCCCTAGGCCTTATGAACCCCTTCTCATGTAAGTCCTCCAACTGTACCCTCAATTCATGAAGCTCTGCAGGATCCATATTCTATTCTAGTGTGGATATTCGTGACATCCTCAGTTACAGATAGATGCATAAGTCTAACTTGCTGTGAAGTGGTAGTCTTGGAAATACCTCAGGAAAGACATCCTCATACTCTTCCACCACTACAGTAAATCTTGGACTCCTGTCATCCACTGCACTGAGGGTGAGGATATCCAACAAGTAAGTGATTGTCAGAACCCTCCTCCAAGATTTTCCATCCTATGTTGAAAAATTTACCTTCTTTACAGTGAAGGAGAACCTGGTCCCATCTTCATAGACACACCGCACGTTTGTGCCTAAAATAGTCGATCTAAGCATGGAATGTTGATAACCAGTCCATACCCAAGATGACATTGTAAGGCCTCAATACTACTACTAGAATATCCTAGATGAGGATCTATCCTACTAGTGTAAGAACACATTACCATCACCAGTGGGTAATTGTCAAATTCTCTCTCGTACGAGTCTCTAATTATAAGGATCGAGCCAACAGCTCCACCGAAATCTCTAATCCTCGAACGAGGTCTGTGGAAAAGAAAGAGTGACTAGAACCTGTATCTATAAGAACTATTTCTAAGGTAGAGAAGACACATATCATACCTTTAATCATTTATGGATTGTTGTGGTCATAGGACTCCTTCACCTGAATTTGGCTTCAACTATATCTGTCAGCTCCCTGAGCCCATGGTGGACCACCTAGGGGTGGTGGTGGTAACACCTAGAACTATCATCCATCGCTTTATACTTGATATCATCCCCTTACATGTATTCCACCTTTCTTACCTCTTCGATCTAACCTCTTCCTCTGCCTTGGAGGTCCCTTGACCCTATGCTGATCATTTGTGCGGCGGTTCTGGATGTCACGAGACATGTGTCCCTACCCACCACATGTGATGCAAATCCTAGTTCCCTACTAACTCGCTCTACTTTGGGAGCCCCTCACTTACGACCATGAGGACTCATGTTGTCCCATTAAATACCTAGTCCGCTTGGGCACCCATTTCTGCTATCTACTACTCACTACTAAAGACTCTTCCACCTAAGGTCTATTTGTGGCTCCGGCTATTGGTGTCTGCTCTTCTAGGAATCTATCCACAAGAATGGAATGATTAAACACTCCAGCCTAAGTGGGGATGCTGAGAGACACCATAGATTCCATGATATCCCATATGAATCCCTGAACAAAGGTCTGGGCCCTTAATAAAGGGTCTCGCACCATGTCCATGGAGTAGTAAGAGAGGTCTTTAAACCTCGCAGAGTACTCATACACTAACATGCTGCCCTGCAGCAATTTAAGAAGATATTTTATGCACATAGAGTGAAAGGTCGCGGGAAAAAATCCTCCCGAAAAATCCTCATAAAGTCTTCCCAGGTGAGCATTGCCTCATCATGAGTCTGAATAATTAGAATCCACCATATCCCTATCAATACTTGAAGAAGGATCATAGCTAAGATCTCCATCTGTTCAAGTAGTGTCCTCACTAAGAATAATATTTGCATCACTTCCTCCAACCAGTCCTCAGCGACCTGAGGATCTGTCTCCCCCCTCAACCTGGGAGGTCTCGGTCTCAAGAACTCATGCAAGGGATTGAGCGTTCATGTGTACTCTACCAGTACCTCCGGTAGTAACTTCTCATCAATGGGTGGTGGAAACACTAGTTCACTACCCAGTGGGGCCATCTCTCACACTTGTCACTGAACTGATGCCTCATTGCTAGGTGGGATGTACAGACGGTTATGTATCAGATGCCTAGCTAGTTGTCTATGTGGAGGAATCCTGAAATAGATCAAGATTTACAAAAATCAGAATATTATACCTGGTGAGCTGACTCTTATTCCAGAAAATTATACGTAGACACTTATGGAACTGGTATTTTAATGTATAGAGACGAAAAGATGTATTCAAGGTCCTAGTGTATGGATACGTCAGTCTCTACACCGACACTAGACTCCCCAAATCTAAATGTCAAACTCAAAACATTTAAAACTATTTCCCCCAGACAAAACAAAAGACTCTCAGTCTTTGAGGTAGAACTGACCAACTTTGATACAAATTTTTCACAACCCTTCCCTTGGGGACCATGCAATAACATACCCCAGGTCTGCCTCCCAAAGGCCCGGGGTTGGTGAGTAGAACCAAAGGCGTCAACATGTGAGTGAGAGGAATTTTCCTGAGTACCTATAAACAAGCACACACAACCATATCCCAAATCTGAAAAAGTAAACAAGCATTCCACTAAACAACCACTGAGTAAAAGTACAACTGAAATACAAATGGTCCAGAATACAAAACCAACAAAAGAAAAACTGGAAAAATAGGAAAGTAAAAAAGGAAACTCTAGAATCCATCCACTAGAAACACCACATGATGGGTAAGTACAAAGTAGCTGCTGGAAGCTGTAGAAGTATGTCCCGTATACCTAGTATCACTGGGCAACACCATGTCCTAGGCCAGCAAGTCCTCTATCAAGGTGGCGGTCATCTGCACTAGATACAACACGTGAGGGTGAATCCCGTGTAGGGTTGAGTAAGAAAATACTCAGTAGGGACCCCAAAACAAAAAAAAGAAAGACCAAAAAGAAATCCACAACCAAACCAAAAATAATGATCACCAATCATGGTCATGAAGAATGAAATCTCACACCAGGATTATTCTAGAGTCGGATAGTAGAACCATTAGTCACAACTTCGAACACCTTAGGCTACCAGGTAACTCCTCCTAAATGAGTATAATGGGCCTCCTACATCACACATAAGCCGCTTCCCACTAAACATAGTACTGTCATGGTAATCATCCCTAATTAGTAGCATGGGTATATTGGGACACACAAAAGCCACTCCACACCATGGTCATGTAGGGTCACACAGAAGACGCTTCCCACCTATGGCCTACAGAGTTACTCATGTGGAGTACTATGGGTTTGTCAGTCCACACAGAGGATGCTCCCCAACGTGGGCCTACCGGGTCACATATAATTTTCTTACCATTGGTACATAGTATCAGATCCACATAGGGTTTCTCATCATCAATCCTTAGGTTTCATCCAGCCATAGGGTTTCTGCATGTAGTATTCTTGATCTTGGGAGATCCACTCCCCAAGACATTCATCGAATTTCAACTTACATTAAATAATCCAGAGAGTATTCTAATATATCCGGATCATCACAAGGGTTTCAATGCCACAAACAGCCTGTCAACCAGACGTCTGGTTTGAAAGATATTGGTGTCTTTCCAAAAAGGGTCCGGTTGGGTCCAGGTTCAGTCGGACCGACCCGAGCCGGTCTGGGGTACACCGACCCAACCCGGTTCCACCGACCCAACATGGACCTAGCCCATCCTAGGTCTGTTTTGTTGGGATGTAGGTCCGTCTGAGCTCTACGGGGTTGGTTCGGTTCCCGCTCACCCCGCAGTTGACATGGGGTCATTCCCTCCACCGTAGTCAAGCAACCGCAGCCCCTTGCGACGCGGTCGGCCTATCTGGCTGGCCGGAATCCCACAAATAGTTGGAAGACTATGTGACTTCAAGGAATTCAGCTCAAAGTTGTAGGCCGCTCCATCGTCACGACCTCCTAACCTAATCCTCCTCCATCAGCCGCCATCTCCACTGGCGGTCATGTTGCTCCACCGCGGCCTGATCCGGCCATAGTGCTCCTTATGGCATGCCGTCATGGATTTCTTTCTCCCGATCTTGTCTGTCATCGGTGATGGAATGTCGAAAGAATACTCCACGGACCACCGTGTCTACTTCGGTGGTCCGTTATTCGCAATGATTGCGCCTACATTCTCCGAGGGGCGTTGTCTTCCCTAAGAAGGCCTCAAACATGCCTTGTCTCCATTTTGAAAAAATTCTCCACCATAAACACACAAGGAGGAGGGGGTTGTGCCTTTTTTGGTTCGGCATGTGCCCTCTACGTTAGAAGTTTAAAATAGGGTAGGTTTGGGAATGATGTTCTATCAACAATAATTCAATATCAAAAAGAAAACCCAAGAAACATCACCCTCCAAAAAGAACGGATGATTCTGGAATCAACCTATTTGTTGGTTGATCCGCATTCATTGTTTAAAATGAATAATAGGGAAAATTTAAAAAATTAAACCCCTACCTTGTAGAAGTTCGATGTTGTAGCAGTCCGCTCACAAAGGTTCATGAAGTCTAACGTGTTCATTGCTTCCCGGATCTAATCATCCTAGAATGCCAACATTATGACCAATCCGTCATCATTTTTCATTCATCAATGGGTATAAACTTCACCTTAGATTAATCAAATAATTTATATGGTTTAATTACCAACTCTCTACCCCGTTATCTTATTAAAAGAAAACATGTCACATCATTTCTGTACGCTACGACGTCGCGTCATTACGCTTGCACAAAAATGAGCCACTAAGGGTTTCCTTTAATGTGCCTCGTCATCACCGCACCATAGTGCCGCCATCCTCCACTCAATAATAAGAAAGAAAATAAAATAACTTTTTCATGTTATTTAATTATTTTTTGGAAACTCCAAAAATTAACTTTTCCTTTCAACCCTTACTGGTCGAAGTTAGTTCCTTTATAGGAAAATACCAACATTCTTAGTTCAATAGTGCCATCATATTTGTGATCCAATAATCGGTATAAAAGTTTGAAAAATCCACTCGCAAGTTTACTTAAATGAACTACCAAAAGTTCAAAATTCTATTTCGAGATCACTAGCACCCGAAATCACCTACCGTCAAAGTGTGTGGTCTCGAAATACCTCTATGTAATTTTAAAAAAATACATGGAAATTCTAGGGCATTACACATCATGCTAAAAAAGTTCACAGAAATAGAAAAACTTTCTATGACTAGAATCTTGATTATAGGCTCGATCCACTACTCCCAAATCCATCCTAGTAATGTAAATCAAGATTTTAAAGTTGTATTCTTCCCCTTTTCAATAACTACAACTATAAATTCTACTTGGGTACCAATGGTGCCTTAGTAGGGTGTGAGATATAATCTTAGTAGGTCGGCACCCATAGTTTCTAGGAAAATATATTTTATACAATATAAAATAAACAATTTGATATAGTAAATAGATGCAATATTGAAATATATAAATAAAAAAATGCATTGGTCTGAGTTCCATATGGACACCCATCCAATCTACCTACTTTAGCCTAATCTGATGAGTCTGAACCATGAGATCCTGTAATGGTAAAGTGAGAGGTATAATATGTTGGAGGGTGGACTATCCAACAACTTGTGATTATGCTTGGAAGACATTTCCCTACATTTACCAAAACCAAAAGAACTATTTATCATTTTGAAATCATTCATTATTTTTTAATTCAATTTGATATCCACTTTATAAATATAGAGATACACCCTAATCCCATCCATGATAGTACAAAGAGGCTTCACAAGTATCACTCAAGGGGATCAGTTCATGACAAATTCAACAGCGTCCATCCATGGTGACCCAAGGATGATGTCCGATATGTTATTCCATGTATGGTGTGAAAAATTATTGTACTACCCTCCATGTCTATACCTAGAATCACACATAGGGGCCTTAGTCTCTATCAAGTCAAGGTTCAACCAATCATGCCTTCAGAAACATCCAAGGGGTCTTCCCTAGGGATCCGGCATCACACATATCAATGTAGAAATATAAAACACTCATTGATCCTATCTCAAGCATAGCTAATGTCTCCCCTAGTGTGTTTACTAACCATTAACATTTCTAACCGAAAGGAACGAGAGTCTATCTAAGGGATTCTAAATCAAAACCCCTTGTATCACCCTCGGTAGTAAGGTGAAGTAATCAAACAATAAATGTATTAATAATAAATTATTTAGGAGTTCCTAGTTAATTTTAGTTCAAAAATTTATGAAAAATAAGGCATGATGATTAACAAATAACCATTGGGAAATCTGATTATGTTATAAGGTAAAAGGAATAAGAACTTTTCCAAATCATTAATCTCTGCCAATAATTGTGGTATGGTGTGATAGGGCATGTCACCTAGTTCATCACCTTAAGAAATTAAATTAAAAAAATCAAGGAATTGATTACATGAAAACACACCACAGGGGGTGTTAAATCATTTTAGAATAATCTAAAATAAAGGACTCTATAGTATAGCTCACCCAAAGGGGTGGAACAAGCCAAGGTGATCCACCTTCGAGGTGATTAACCATCAGTTATGATCATAATATACATAAAAAACATCTCGGAATAATTTAAGTAACCTTTTGGAGGCATCACTAGAATAGGACAAAGAGAGGCAGAATAAAATAATTAATATAACCCAACAAAATGAGGGGAAAGAATATAGACCACCTAACTTATTCTCATAGATCTTCCCTCCCCAGCATTATCCTTTGATTCAATCTTGGTTGGAAAAAATCGACAAAACCATCAAATTCCTTGAAAATAGGGGAAATGGTCTTATACTGATATAGCACAACATATGGGAAGAGAAACTTGAAATATATTATAGAGGATTCAAGAGATTACCCCTAGCTTCTCATAGGATCCAATGGGGAACAAATCAGAGATTGTATGGAGGAGTTTTCTCAAATCCTAGGAGGAGAGGAGAAGTTAGCTTCATGCGAGGGAGGAAGAGGAGATCACTTGAGAAAAAAAGGCATAAATAAAGAAAGACTGAAAACCATTAAAAGAGAAATTTTTTTAATTTCACCTATAAAAAAGGTGCACACAGTTTGGCCGCACGGTTTTCCAAACCATGGACCAACTGTGTGCCATTATCTACTGCTATGGGGCACATCACATGGTTAGGATCCTAGTTTATCTAACCATTCTCAAAATGTTAAAAATAACACTACACCAAACCTATAAAACCTTGAAAATCCATGCGCATATGGTCATTCAGTTTTAGAAAAACCATGTGGACCATGTTACTGTGTGGTTTTCAACCACACAGTTAAGGGAAAACATGCAGGTTGGGCGATGCAATTTTCACTAACTGTGCGATCTAGTATTTTCTTCATATTTTAGGGCTCTGAGATTTGAATGATCCTCCGAAACACTCGAGAACTCTTCAGGTGTATTTGGTATCATAAATATGGCAGTTTAAAGGAATTAGAATAAAAAATTATTTGTTTGTACCTTTGAAAAAATCAAGTACCTTACAACCTCCTTTATTTGATACAACTCATCCCTGAGTTTCCTTTCCAAGGGTAGTAGAACATCATCTGAAAAGAGTTCCAGCCATTAAACATGTAATTCATCCTCCCACTCCCATGTCTTTTCCTATACGTGTCTATCTTTCCATAACACCATGATCAAAGGAACTAACCTTCCTCAGGGAGCCTTCGTGCTATGATCAATGATACATATTAGATCCTTTTCAAAGGACACATCACCTTCAATCTCAGTATCCTTAGGGTCAAATTAATGATATGGGGTTAGAGTTATATTTTCAAAGTAGAGATACATGGGAGACATCGTGCATGGCATGGTACCTCTAAGGTAACTACAACCGATAGGTTATTGGCCCAACTCTTTCCACTATCTCTAAAGGCCTGGCATAATGACATTATAACATAACCTATCTTTGAATTCATTTGTGACCCCATATAGGTGATACATGTATAAAGAATTGATGTCCCACATCAAACTCCAGTGGTCTAAAATGATGATCACTATAAGAATTATACCTAGAATGAGTTGTCACCATACGCTTCTGAATCAGTTGAACTTACTCTGAAGTCTCTTGAATGAGATGATGAACCAGTAGATTTGCCTCACCTACCTCAAGTTATTATAGTGGTGAAAAAATAGTATACCATAAAGGGCATCATATGGAACCATCTGAATCATTTCTTGAAAGTTATTGTAGGAAAACTCAACTGGAGAAATACACTTTTCCTGAGAACCTACAAAATCAAGGATACAATAATGTAGCATTTCCTATAACACCCAAATCGTCTGCTTGGACTGCTCATCGGTCAGAGGGTGATATTCCATACTCAACAACACTTGTGAACCCAGTGCCTTTGCAACCCTTTCTAGAGCTCAGAAGTTAAATGAGAATCTCAATCCCACATGATAGAACAAATAACACCAAAAAGTCATACTACCTCTTGGATGTACACTTTTCCAAACCTGATACATAGAAGGTCTCCCGAATGGGTAGGAGGTGTGTGACTTTGGTAAAACTATCGACTATAACCCATACAACATCACTTCCTTAAGGTGACATCAGAAAACCTATGAAAAAATTCATGGTGATGTTTTTCCATTTATACTAAGAAATGGAGAGATTATGTAAATTTTCTTCAGGCTTCTAGATCTCTCCCTTCATCTTTTGATAGGTCGAGCACTGAGTGATAAAGCCTATTATCAACCACTCCATACCTAGCCACCAATATTAACAATTCATATCTCAGTACATCTTTGTAATACTAGGATGAACTGCCCATACAATGTCATGTGATTCCCACATCAGTTATTTCGTTACATCTGTAGGCACCCATACATGACCATAAAAGATTAGAGTTTCAATGCCATCTACAGCCCAACCAGGAGACAAGTTCTCACCTATTACACTCTCCCTAAAAATTATGCCCTCATAATCTAATAATTTTCACATCTATAACTACTATATATGAGTGTATTTCACTAATAAATCTTCTAATATTGGCATCACATGTTGTTCTTGAACCTCAAGATGTAATTCATAAAACAACTCCATCATATTCTACTCACTATTGGCTGCCTGGATGGCTTATGTCTGATTTTTTCAGATCAAGGCATCTACAATGACATTTCCCAATCTGGGTGTGTAATCAAGATCAAAATTGAACAATTGTAGGTATTCCACCCACCTTCTCTACCTCGGATTAAATTATCACTATGTGGATATTTATTTAAGACTTTTATAGTTCATATAAAAAAACAACCAATCACCCAATAAATAGTTCCTCTAACAATGTAGAGCATGAACTATGGATTCTATCTCGAGGTCATGTATAGGATAGTTACACTCATGAGGTCTCAACAAGAGAGAACCATATGTTACAACCTAATCTCCTTTCATTAAAACTGCACCCAGTATGATTCCTAAAGCATCATAGTAAACAATATAGCTTCTTCCCATCTAAGGAAGAATCAGGGTTAGAGATGAAGTGATTTATCCCTTTAACTCTTGAAAATTTGTCACACAAGATATATTTCAATCAAATATCACACCCATCTTGTTCATGACCGTATGCAATGCTTCTAGGTGTGATAATTATTATATGAATCACTTTTAATAGCTAGCTAGTCCTAAGAAGCTATATATATCAAATAAGTTCTTGGGATTCTCTTTGGAAACCACAACACTCAACTTATCTGGGTCAAATGATATGATTTCCTTATATATGATATTACCAAAAAAGTTAACCTTTCTAATTCAAAAGTGTCATTTGTTGAACATTTCATATAGCTAGTTCTCCCTTAGGGTATTCATCATAATATGAAGTTTATTGGCATGATCGTGTCTGGTGCGAGAATACACTAAGTTGTCGTCAGTGAAGACAATCACAATGGAATAAAGAAATAGGTGGAAAACTACATTCATTAGATCCATGAATACTACTATCAGTTTGGTCAGATTGAAAGACATAATGATATACTCATACAAGTCATACATTCTCTAGAATACTGTGTGCGGTATTTCTAATGGCCTCACACAAACCTGATGGTAGCCCATCCTCAAATAAATCATATAGAAAGTAGTTTCTACTTTGATCTCAATAAAGAGGTAATCTATAAAAGTTAGTGGATATTGGTTCTTTACCATAAATGGGCTCAATCAACATTAGTCCATTAACAATCTAACGGTACCATCCACCTTCTTAGGGAAAAGGATGGGTGAACCCCATGGTAATCTGCTGGGTTAGATGGAACCCTTAGACTCTAAGTCTTCTAGTTTCTTCTTGAGTTCCTACAACTCTGTAGGTGCCATCCTATATGGAGTATTGAACACTGGTGCCACCATTGTAACAAACTCAATGGTGAACTCAATCTATCTCTCCCTCATAAGAGGTATGATGGAGAAATCATTAGGGAAAACATCCCTAAAATGATCCATCAGTGGGGGAAATTCCCCTGGCTTCATCCCCTGATCACTCATAAAGAGACTATTAATTCGGGTTGTCATCCCACCTAGCCCAGCACACTTGAGTCCTAGTATACTGTCCTAGAGATACCATTCTCCCTTATCTATATACATGATTCCCTCAGGTGGTGTGAAAGATACCTGATGAAGATAAAAATCCACCTAGGAATGATAAAGAACAAGGAAATCCATTCCAAGAATGATGTCGAATCTGGTCATCTTGAGGATGATAAAACACTATAAATAATGATACCCACCAATTTTAAGGGGGGACTCCTCACACTGGCATGTACCCTATTCTCTAACTCTTAATGATGTGTCAAGGGTCATAACACTACTTGATTACTCTATCATTAATATCATACTTCCCAAAGTTAGAGTAGATAGAAAAGAGTGGGGATCACCTATATCAAATAAATAATATACTAAAGTGGAGGCCACTAGAATAGTATCTCTAATTATAGATAGAATTGGAATCTTCTCTCCTAGTGTAGGATACACAACATAGATATGTCCTGACCATAGCCCTGCGATTATGCCTGAGTATCTTGAGAAATTCTATTATACTCAAACTAGAAATCTAAACCTGACTTCCTTGGCCACGACCACCTGCTCAACCTGAATAGCCTATAGAAGACAAGCTTTATACTAAACAAGGTTTCATTAAAACTGCACCTAAATTCAGTGCTGGAACATAACCCTGGTCACTAGGAAACAATGGAATAGAATGGAAGAAACCCTGGAGGTGACCCATCCTTCCATAATACTGACACTCAATAAGGTTCCTCATACACTATAGATTTATCTGGCATGGCCTGCCACACTGGTGAAACACTATGAATATTTCTATGCATGCCACCTGGATGGTACTTCCCCCAAACATACCATTGAAGTGTTGCTTCTTTACATTGGTTAAACCAATCCTCTACCAGAATGTTGAACTACCCTTATTCAAGTTGCATGATTTTCTTATGTTCCCCTCAGTGATGAAGGCCTGCTTTACTATCTTTGAGACGGTGGTTAGCAAGGATACATTTACCTGTGAGCGGATGGCATAACTAAGCCAATCCTGAAATCACCTCATAGTAGTAAACTCATCACCAGTAATGGTCGGTCAAAAAATGATGTTATTCATTGAAGTGGGTGGAGTATTCCATCACCAACATATCACCTTTCATAGGGTGCATGAATTCCCAAATGTGATCTGTTACCATGGTAGGAGAAAAAAAGGAGTCAAATAAAGTTATATAAAAGTCTACCCATACCATACCCTGATTTCTACCAACCTGTATCAAGGAATCCCACAATATCTTGATGGAGTCACACAACATATAGGTTGCTAGCATGACAATCATCTCTAAAGGAGTTTAAATATTCATGAATATTAAATCTATAACCTCTAGAAAGGATTCAATAGCGTGAGGTACTCCATCCCCCAAGATGCTGGGAGGATTCTGCTACAAGAACTCATGGGATAGATCTGCAATATAAGGGGAAGGTTGAGGAGAACCTTTTAAATATTTCATAAAGCGAAAGAAACTTTTCCAAAATTGGTCATCGACACCTAGTGGAAGATCTACAGAAGGTTTCTTAGGTGGAACTATCGGATGAATCTTGGGTGTCTCAGGTCCTTCCACATCATAAGTATGCTCATTTACACATTCCAGATGTAAAACACGCGTACCTCACTATGGAATGGATCTAAAAATTCAAATTTCTTGCATTAAACAGGATTTATAATAGATAGAAAAGGCAGTAAAGATAGTACATGTACAAGGATATCCTTTTGAAGAAGCACACACCCCTATACCTTCTCCTAAAGTCATTCTGGGTGATAATAATGAGTCATAGAAGTATCCTAGAAGGCATATACTATATCCCACTACTATGTTCGGGTTAGGATAAGGTCTCGTGTTTCTCATATAAGAGGTAACCATTTTATTTTTAATTCATTTTAATTCATTGAGATTTATTCGTATTTAATTGGTTATTTGAATAATTATCCAATTAATTACATCACCAATTTCAAATTCATAAGGTCTTACAAACCATATAAATTGTAATTTGAACCTCAAATAACTATATCCTGACCCTTACACTAGAAAGCAGGTGTAAGAGGCCATGGTTGTGGTTTGATCAGATGAGTTGTTGTTCGAACTCACTAACCAAACAAAGCAATGTGGAATAATTGGTCATTTGAATAAATTGTGACATCATATAAAATAAAGTCACACTTCAAGCATAGCTATCAAGGTATATAAAGGCATAACAAACAAGGAAAAAGAATCAATAAAATGAAAAAAAAGAAATTCTCATAGAAAAGTAGATATGGAGTGGTAGGATGCATGTCATTCTAATCCTAAGGTTCCTAGTATGATGAATAATTATAATATTCCCTCATCACTTCAGGCCATGGATAAAAAAAATTTAAATAAAATAAATATAAATAATATTTCAAAGCAAGTGAGTCACCCAATGGAGAAATTCATGAAATTGTAACAACACAATAAAAAACAACATTTACCCATCATAGGAAATTTGGGTTTACTCTGTACATGGGGTAGCTACACCCATGCATAGGAATGTTACCAAATACCATTATCCTACTCTATTTTCTAAACCCAAATAGTAATAAAAAAAGTAATAAAGGCTCTAATACCACTTTGTAGCACCCCTCCTCAGATGCCACTCATCAAGGCCCTGATACGGTAAGCCACAAGACCTCAAGCATGCCTCCTCGAATGCTAGAAGCTTCTAACCCACAGAGAGGGACTTGGGTATGTTTTTGGGGAGAATATTCCCTCATTGATCAGAGTATAGAAAAATAGTCAGTATAAATTGGTACAATATAAAATATTAAAAATAGAAATCACCAGAAGACAATGAATGAAACAAACTACATAATCATACAAGACAAATAAATAAACTGGTGGAAGTTATCTAATCAAAAGATATAATATGATAATAATTTTAGGGTAATGTATCTATAAACAAGTGACTAAGAAGGGGTAGGGGATAAAATAATATACAACATGCTGACAGAATACTAAAAAAATGGACAAAAACTGTTATGACTAGCATCTTGAACATAGGCTTAGTCCTATGCTCCCAACTCCATCCTAGTAATCTAAATCGAGAATTGGAAGCATATTACTTACCTTTTGTCAATACCTACCACCATAAAGTCTAACCAAGTACCATAGGTTCTTAAGAATGGTTTGAGATATGATCTCAGTAGACTGGCACCCATAGTTTCTAGGCTCATCCATTTCATGCAATATAAAATAAATAGTTTTCTATAATAAATAGATTAAATAAATAAATGAATAAATAAAAATTCTCTAGTCTCAGTTCCACTTGGACACCCATCCAATTTACCTGCTTTAACCAAAATTGGTGAGTCTAATTCTGTAGATACAACAAGGATAAAGTGAGAGGTATAAAATGAAGGAGGTTGGACCGTACCCAAGATTATGATTGGGTTTGTAGGAAACATCCTTATATTTTCAAAAATGAAAGAACCATTTATAATTTCACAATCATTAATATTCCTTCTCTATAATTCAATTTGAAATCTAATTTATAAATACAGTGAATCACCCTGAACCCATCCATGAAAATTTGAAGAGACTTCCCAAGTATCAGTCGAGGGGATCAATTCATGACCAATTCCAAGAAGTCTGTTCATGGTGACCCAAGCATGAAGTCCCATGTGTCAATCCATGCATGGTGTGAAAAAGTCATGTACTAAACTCCAAGTCCATACCTGGTATCACATGTAGGGTTCGAAGTCTCTCTCGGGGCATGGTTCAAAAAATTATGCCTTCTATCCCATCCAAGGGGTCTCCCATAGGTAACCAACATCACTCATCTGGAGGTAAAATAGATAACTCTAGGCCAGCCCATATATGGAATAGTTGAAGTCACCCTGGGAATGTTTACTAACCATTAATAATTCTAATAGAAAGGAAAAATAGTTTGTCCAATGGGCCTTTAAATTGGAACCCCTTTTATCACCCTTGACACTATTGTGAAGCAATCAAACAATAAATTCATTTATAATAAATCATGAAGGAGGTCCCATTTCATTTTGGTTCATGAATTTATGTCAAATAAGGAATGATGGTTAAGGCATAACCATTGGTCATTCTAATTAGGTCATAAACCACAAGGCATAAGAACTTGGACAAGTCATTTAGCTATACCATTCACTATGACATGGTGTGCAAGGGTCATTCACTAGGTTCATCATCCTAAGCGATTCAATTAAGAACTCAAGGAATTTGTTATATGACAAGACTCCACAAGTAGGTTTTAAATCATTTTAGAACAAGGATAAATAAGGGCCTCTATGGTATACCTCACCCAAATGGGTGACACAAGCCAAGGTGATCCACCTCAGTGGAGATTCACCATAAGTTTGAAACATAACACATGTGAAACAACTAGGAATAATTTAATTAACATTTTGGAGGCATCACCAGAATGGTCTGGCGAGAAGTACAATGATACAATTTATATAATGCAATTAAATGAGGGGAAATGTAGTATTCCACCTACCTTATCCTTGTATAGCTTCCCTCATCCATCATCAGCCTTTGATTTGAGCTAGGTTGGAAGAAATAAATGAAACCATAAAAGTCCCTTAAAATGGTGAAAATGATATTTCACTGAGATATCATAATAGATTGTATGAGGAACTTTAAATAGTTTGGAGAATATTGAAATGATTTCATCTAGCTTCCTTTAGGATCAAATAGAAAATGAATCAGAGATCGTAAGGAGGAGTTGCCTCAGAACCTAGGAGGAGAGGAGAAATTGGCTTCAGGCATGGGAGGACGAGAAGATCACTGGAGAAAACAGGGGAGAAAGAAATAAATACATAAAATCATTAAAGGAGGGAAAATTTTTAATTTCACCCACAAAGGGGTTCATGGTTTGGCCACACGGTTGGCCAAAACATGCATCATTATCTTCTAATAAGGGGAACATCACAGATTTAGGAACACGTCTTATCTAACCATGTGAACACCATGAAAAAATTCATTGTCCCAAACCTCTGATACCTCACACAACTGTGCACCTGGGGTGTCACGTTTGGAGACAAACTATGCGGCCCCTACTGCTCCATTATCTACAACCTCATGGTTTAGGGAAACCATGCTTGCTAGGCTTCATGGTTTTAACTAAGCTTTTGTCCCAATCCATTCTTCCCATTTTGGGGCTACAGGATCTGAAGGAGCCCTAGAAGAACCCAACAACTCCTCAAGTCAATTATGAATAATTAATCGAGTAGTTTAAAGGAATTAGAACCCAAAATTAATCATCCGTACCTTTGTGAAAAGTCGGAACATTACACATAAAAATCATAAAATATGAAAATTAGGATAAAAATGGTCTAATATTTCATACCTTTTCCATTTATAATGTAATGGTTACCTTGTAAGTAATATTGAACCCGTTAATATTAAAAATTCATTATCATGATTAATAATATATCTGGTAACCAAGTGGTTAAGAAAATAAGAATTAAAATGACACAAAAACCAATCCAAATTTCATTAATTGATAATATTTAGACCTTATCACCATCTAAATTGAATCTATATCCATTTTAAATCATTCGGATTGATAATGAATTAATTTTATTTTAATTTTTTTTCAAATTCCATGTTTATCCTTTCCCACCCTTATAAAATGACACCACTTTTCTCTTTTTATCTACACCACTCCATGCCATATAACTCAACCAAAACCTATCTAATTATCTTCTCAAATTCTCTATCAAAAAATTAGTTGTTCTAGTCCTCTTAAAATAATATTTAATGGGTCATCAATAAAGGATCTAAAAGGGGACTTCTAAAGAAGAGGTAATAATCTTACCCGACCTCTTTCACATTATTTCTTTTCTACCTCTTATAAATCAGTGGTATTCATAATGAAATAAAAAATTAAGTATGAAAAATATAATAAAATATTATCATGATCATGGAACCACCATTATCCACCCTCTTCTCCATCAAATGGGAATTGAAAATATCGCTCGTGAGTATGTTTGGACTATCACCACCATATAGTGATACAATTCATTTTTCATCACCATATTTGATGGATTTTTTAATTTTTATACTATATAATCACGAAATTATTATTATTTTAGAATTATAATATCACATCTACCTTCTTACCTTCCAATCATCTAGAAAATGATAACATTGATTATATGTATGTGTGGATTACCACCTCCACGAAGCGATGTGATTCATCTTTCATTTCTATTTTACCTGAATGGTAATAAGGATAGATTAAATGAATATATATGATATATATATTACTTATAATAATTATTCTAGAAAGGCAAATTATTATTTTCCTTTCGTTTTTTCCATCTATTGAAAAGTAAAAACAACGTCCACCCATAGGTATAACTTACCATCTCCATAAATAGTGTAATTCATTTTTTATCTCATCTTTTCAGGGGTGATTCAATATATGTATTGAATATATATGATATTTATATCATTATATCATTATATATATTATGTAATAATGATCATTGTAAAATTTCCAAAACCATCAAACCGAAACAAAGATGAAA
Source organism: Viscum album (assembly GCA_963277665.1). Taxonomy (NCBI): domain Eukaryota; kingdom Viridiplantae; phylum Streptophyta; class Magnoliopsida; order Santalales; family Viscaceae; genus Viscum; species Viscum album. The sequence continues at coordinate 1,073,707,381 of OY728145.1, read as the reverse complement.
ATCAAGTTGTTATCTCCAAGAACAATGATTTTAATAAATAATTATTTAATAAACTATGGATTAAAGGTTATAAGTAAATCATACATGGTTTTATATATATAATATTTTTCTAGAATATATTTATAATAAATATATATTTATTATAAATGAGTTTTGAACCCATACCAAGGAATTCAGACCTGAGGTAAGGGTTCTTCATCTCAAATTGTCTTAATTAGTACATATGATATAATGTAAAACAATCTACTTTTATGAGTTTTATATGATACCCCATTTGATATGTTATTTCATGAATCTCGTTATATTCATGTAATTTAATGGTTAATTTTATATTATTTCTTTCATGGGGTTTATGATTTGAAAGTTTCCAAAATGTCAAGGGTTTATTTCATAATATCATCATTATTCAGGATTGTTGATGTCTATGTTTCCACTAGGGGAATTATTTATTCTATCTATATTAAAATAAATATATTTTATTCTCCTATTTTTATTTTATGAAATTACAATATTTCATTTTTATTTTACACTATTTAAATACTGAAGATATAGGAAGAGTATTTTCAATAGAAACTGACTTTATTTCACTCTATTGTCAAACATCCATTTTCTTATGTATCCATTATTTCTAAAAATATTTTGAATAATGTTTTTAATATTAACCTAATATTTTTAAATTCATTTTTACCCATTATTTAATTTTTTAAAAATGGTTTAAAAGTAATCTTATTTTCTTTTTACCAATGAGATACTTCAGAATTTTACTAAAAATGTGAAAAAATAATATTTTAACATATAGGACATTAATGAAATTTCCCACTATCATTAAGTCTAAATAATTTTAAGCCTCCATAAAATGTTTTCATTTTTATTTTCGATGAAAATATTTTTCCTAATATTTTAGAATTTTTTATTCTTCAAAATATATTTTAAAAGTGAAAGGGGAATTTCCACAAGAATATTTTTAATGATATTTCAACGGAATGTCTATTAATCAATAAAAACAACCCTTTATTATAATTATTCTCCACTATGGATATGTTGTAATGATACAATAATTATTCTATATATTTATGGTTTATGATCAATTTCACTTGGAAAAGTATTAACATTCTATTTCATAGTTATTTATATATGGAATATTTTTTATTATCAAGACGTGTTTATTAATTTTTAATAATTATTTGTATGATCAATGCATTGGAATTATTAAGTGATGGGTGAGTCATATAATTTTATAACCCTGATGTATTGATAGGTATTATGAAACAAAACATGATGGGTATTTGGCTGAGGCCATACGCATATATTTATAATATATTGGCACAAGGCCTTGACCATATGTTTATGATGACTAGGAATGATGAATCGATGGTATGTTTTTTATATATGAAATTATTATTTCCATCAATATGAAATCATTTATTAATGTTAATGCGATTATTTTAAAAGTAATGAGAAGAAAATATAAGTTTCAAGATCGTGTGATTATTTATATGGAATTGTCATGAGGGAATTCAAAAGGCCGGTGTTAGAAAAATGAAGTGGTTATCTCTTATTATATCAAAACCTAGAATTAATGTTGACAACAGAAACATGAGGCATTGGGTGACCCGAACTCATTGACGGAAGGCTGTGTAGAGCCTAATACATACCCAATATTGATTGGAAATAAATTCATGCTTATAGAGCCTCCAGATCATACCTCATTGGAATTGGATAAGCACACATCAAAGAAGGATACACCTAGTCAATAGGCCTCAATTGGGGATGATGCAACAAAATAAGAGGAATATATATTCGTAGAAAATTAGAATCAAGAGTCTTTGAATTATTTAAGGTTTCCTCATACTTGGAGGAGTGTTCAATAACCGACATGATGGGGGTCTCTCTCGAGGTAGCGAAAATTGACAAAAAAATGATAAATGTAGTCTTGAAACATATGGCTTGTGGTTTACATTGTCTTGCTGATGATTTTAGGTCTATTGTTTCCTGGTGGAATTTTTTATGTCTCTCTTTTGATCTTGCAACCCTATGTACCTCATGTGGTTATTGGTATTTTTTAATAAAAATCTCTGGGACAATGAGGTTGGGGCTACCAAATCCATGGATCATGCCATATTTGATTAAAAATATAAAAATAGTAATATTATGTATATATATTTTTCAAAAAATAATATTAATTATAAAATAAAAAATTAAAAGTATGAATTATAATATTTATTTTTATAAATATTTATAATTGCTAATATATAGATATGCTACTATTAAAATCTAATTATATAGATGTATATATTGTATTGGTTACATATAAAAAATATATTTAATTAGTAACTTTATTTAATATAACTAATTATAATTAAATTTAATTTAATTTATATAAATGTATAAATATTTTTATGTGTGTAATATATTGTAGAACCAACACATACTTGTGTGCATCTCACTATAAACATACCCATACACATACATGCACACACACAGACATACATGCACATACACACTCACACAAACACACACACACACAGACACTCACATATGTGCGCACACACACAGGAAAATACATATACACATAAATTTATAAACACATACATACATATACAATACACACATGCATACACATGCATATGCATACATAAACATACACATGCATGAACGTACATACATGCATACGAATATATACAACCACATACACATAGATGCACATACACATAAACATTCACATACATACCCATACACATACATATATACAGACATATAGATACACATAGACATATTCTAACATACATGCACATACATTCACATGCGCACACATACACATATGTACAATACATACATATAAAAAACATATATACATTGATATCTATATGTGCACATATAGATTCAAGCATAAACACATGCACATACATGCACATGCACATACATATCCATATGTACACATACATACACATATGTACACATATATACATATACACAAACATATATACATATATATCTATATGTACACATATAGATTCAAAAATAAACACCCAAAAACACATACAAGTATACAAACATACACATACACATACATATATATGCACACACATCAACATACATATATACAGATACACATAAATATACATAAACATACATGTAAACATGTTGTTTCCGACTCTTTTTTCGTGGCACGTGCATCCATCTATTTGAGGACGAGGACACGCTAATTGTGGTCCCGCATCCCTGCTTTCCAAAGGTGGGTGGCATCCGTTGCTTATTCAAGGATGTTTTCACCTTGATCGAAACGGGATGATGGGATGTTAGTTTCTACTTCCGTGGATTCCTCCTGAGAACTCATCGCCTAGTCCGAGTCTCCATTATAGATTGATATGTTGTTCGTGAAACTCTTCCTGGTGCCATTTTGTCATGGATTCCGGTTAATTACATTGCTTATGTCAGGACATTCCAAGGGGTCCAGGCAGGGTAGCAACCTTCGGTTAGGGGATTAGTCACATCGGAAAACACCAGCATGTCTGGATGTTGGAACACTAGCGCGTTTGGGTTTATTCCACTTGTGATAGGTCTTTTTGAGGGAATAGAAGCCCGAGACATCACACATTGAGTGCATGGAATTATATGCCATTGTCATGTCTCTAAGGTTTTCCTCAGCTTCCCATATTTAACACAGGGTATATCGCGGGTTTAACATCTAGCGGAGATGGATCGCACTGATCGGAACACTGGTGGGAGTGGATTATATGGGTGTAACCCCTAGAGGGAACACTGATACTAGGGACAACACATGGTTAGTTACCTGGGTGCTGCTAGGAGCAGTGAGGAAATGAGATGACATGATCCCACCAGGATGTGGCGGCCCAGGTAATAATCAGGATAGACGATGGAGAGTTGAATGAATGAAGAATGAGATGAACCTGACATGATCATGACTGTGATGTTGGGCTTTATCCTTGAAGAGACTTCCTACGTATCCCCGTGGAAGGGAATCAAAGTCCACGTATTTCGGTGGAGCGATGGGACACCTAAGGAGGTGACTCGTATGGATAGGACCCAGAGGAAGTGGATCCTTTAGGTTGGGCCATGGAATCAGGGTGTGCATGGAGGGAAATGACATGACGACGTGATGGGTGTTATACATGATTACCATCCCGGGGTGGTCTGACGCTCGAGGGGAGGACCAGAGATGTGGGTCCCATAGGGGGACGCCAATGTTTACCAGTGTTTTGGGTTGGACCCTAGTTAGGCTTCCTACATACCTTACCTTGGAAATGATCAAACCTACATAGTTCACCTAACGATGGATTTCCATCGATTGAGGACTTAAATAGATTACCATTGATTAGGGGCACAACGGCTTATCGCTGGATGGGGTTACAACGGCTTATCGCTGGATGGGGGTTACAGTTTAGTGTCATGTGGGAAAAAAGGGGTGTACAGTTTAACGTCATGTAGGACTAAGGTGAACCGACATGAAGGGGGCCGGTTCAACCGGGTGTTGGGCTTGAACCTCAGGGAGGCTTCCTACGTACCATGCCTTGGAAAAGATCAAAGTCTGCATAGTTAGGGATTGTGGTGAACTGACGTGAAGGGGGTCAGAACCAATGGTGGTTGGGCTCGAACCTTAGGGAGGCTTCCAACATACCTTTCCTTAGAAAATATCAAAGTCTGAGTAGTTCGGGATGTTGGTGAACTGATACGAAGGAAGTAAGAACCAATGGTGGTTGGGCGTGAACCTCAGAGAGGCTTCCTACGTACCATGCCTTGGAAAAGATCAAAGTCCGCGTAGTTTGGGATGTTGGTAAACCGAATTGAAGGGTGTTAGAACCAATGGTGCTTAGGCTTGAACCTCAGAGAGGCTTCCTATATACCTTGACTTAGCAAAGATCAAAGTCTGCGTAGTTCAAGATGTTGGTGAACTGACATAAAGGGGGTCAAAACCAATGGTGGTTGGGAATGAACCTCATGGAGGCTTCCTACATACCGTGTCTTGGAAAATATCAAAGTCTACGTCGTTTGGAATTGTGTGAGGCTTACAGTCTAGGTTGTCCAGGTAGAATTCCATGATCAATGCTTACTCCAGGACCACATGAGTCGTGATCGGTGTGGGAAACAAGAGGCAACAAAGACATGACGATCACGTCTCAAAAGGTGTGTCTGTGGGAAGTGGAATGAGGATTACACATGGTTAGCAGCCCGAAGAGGAAATAGGAGCTTATGTGTGGTTATCAGCCTAGGGAGATGGAGACATGGATATACTCCAGGATGGAGGCCTGAGTGGAGAAAAATCCTAGAGGGAGAGGGACATGATAATGAAGGTCTCTATGTCCCTCTCACCTCTTAGTCTTTGGAAAAGAGGAAAATAGGAGGAGCAGCGATGCTACCTCCCGCAAGAAAGTCTAGAGGCTTACACCAAGATGGTTTCCCTTTCCCCGCGGACACATGCCACTCCAACAAAGAGGATCTCATTCCATGTGAGGAGGATTTCACTCCCATGGAGACCAGTGGTCATAGAGAATGTCCAAGATAGGTCACCCCATGTGTGATACACGAGGAAAGGCTATAGTTTAACGTCAAGTGCGGAGGATGATAGTGCTTGGATATTTAATGTCCTGAAGATTGGATGAGGTAAGTTCACCCGCCCCCCCCTAGTACTTACATAACTTATACCCACCCACCCTTGGGTAAAGGAAGAAATCAGCAATGCCATAGTGAATGGGTGTTATGGAGTGATCCATTGAGGGGTCCATATTAGCCTGTCTATAGGAAGAAGCAATAGTTGTTTGCGTGCCAATTAGAAGAAGCATGAGGAGAAGCAATGCAATGTAAAGAACCACCCAAGGGACTTTGAAATCACTTTGTGCAAACCTGGAGGGTCTCACGGGAAAATGAGTTGAAGGGAAAAGGGATACATAGGAAGAGGCCTTTTGAAGCTCTGGCGCTCCATGTATTGGAGGAGCTTTGCAAAGGGGTGTGCTTTGCGATGTGTAGTGTCCTAGCCTAGGCATAGGGAATTGGTGCATATTAATGGTGCTTCACGAAGTGGAAAAGATTTCTCGGAGCAGTTCTTCATGAAGAAAGGGTGCCCTGCGAAGCATAACACTGCAAGGCATAGTGACCTTGCCTCGGTATGTGGGTCATATGTGCATGGAGGGTATTTCGCAAAGAATAAGTTCTACATGAAGACTTGAGTCCCATTGGGGATCCACTTCCTTTGCGGAGGCACATGGGATCCACAAAGGTAATCCCTCTTTGAATAGGGGTTACATTCACACTAAGGGAAAGGCACTTCACGATGCTAAAGTACCTTGAAGAACTCATGGTTCATAGAGAAAAATTTGCTTCGTGATTTGAGATCTAAGAAGGATAAAGGTCGGTAGATCTGTCTATTGGGATCGAGGGGAGCCTGGTATTTATAGGCAAGAGGCACCACAAAGTAAGGCTCTCTTGGCATGATGACCCATGGAATTTTGCTGCAACTATTGAGCCTATGGCCTCCTTGATCTGTGGTGGCTTCTCAAACATCAATCTGGTTCTTGGAGAGTCCCACCTCCTTGCTCCATGGAAGCTTCAAAAAAATCAATCTAGCTCGCCGATCCTCCCTCCCCCTTACTCAGTGGCTGTTTCGCAAAATTTAATCCAGTTCGCAGAGCCTCCCGCCTCCTTGCTCCGTGGTGGATTCACAGAGGGGGAGTTTTGCGCCGGCCACAGTGTTGCGGGGATCTGTGGGCAAGCTTCGCAAGGCCTCCCTAAGGGCCTCGCATTTGTTCTTTTTCTTCCCACATTTTGGAACAAACAATCCCCCCCCTCTGAGTTGGAGCCAAGGAGAAAACTAGGGTCGAAGTCTATGGTTCAATCTCCAAAATTTCTCAGTCAATCGTGAATAAGACTCACGAAGGAGGCTCACAAAGTGAAGAGGCCATGGGCGGGCTGAGCGCGCTGCGAAGCTCACCGCAGTTAGACGTGTCGTGAAGAACTAGGGTTCCTCACCTATAAATAGGGGAGGCTGACCTCTCTTTATCCCTTTATCATCTCCCCATTTTGGCATTCAACACTCTCGATTCATGAATCTCCACATACTCCGTGATTTCTCTCCATGAATCGGGCCTTCTACTTTGTGGCGCACAACAATTCTTTGACTTCGCAACGATGCGCTCTGTGGCTTGTGTCTAAAGGTCAGTGCAGGGATCTGCAATTTCGTCACTGGGATCGAGCTCTGTGAAAGGGCTTAACAGAAAAGCTCTGCGAAAGGGCTTCATGAACCAAAACTAAAAACATCCAAGTCTCAAAAACTGAATGGCTCACCAAGAGGCTTCTAGGGGGTCCTTGAGGATGTTTCTCGGAGGGAGGAGATGGTGGATATATTAGGTATAGGGGAGTTTATATAAGGATATTCTGACCATAATTATTTGGTGGAACTTCTTTCATAGATCCAAAAGAACTATCAGTTGTGAAACAAGCTACATCTGTATGTATTTGGACTGAGGGATAATGTCTTCATCCCTGAAGTGAGTAGGGACGAGGCAACTTAATGGTTCAGGAGCAGGTCGTTTTAGCACCAGTGGTTCAAGGAAACTAATGGTCATGCCCAGGAGGACTTCACACCTGTCAACGTGTATTGTTTGTACAATCATTTGGAAAATTCTGACGAGAAGGAACTGCAGCCAGAGACATCTCCCCCATTGTAGCATACTATCTTGAAGGTATCCCTGAGGAACCCGGAAAAGGGGTGGTCTGACGAGTGGAATCTACACCAGGGAGGAAACTTCATAGATGATTGATATTGGACCTACTGGGTAGGTGCCTCGTGTGAGGAATTCAAGGCAGAGCTTAGAAGTGTTGGCCTGTATGAGGCGGCCCGAGCCTCTCAATTCCATATCTATTAGCCGAAGCAACTGATGCCGGAGCTATTGAGCATATGGTCATCAAGGACCAATACCTTCCATTTGAACCATGGAGAGGTCTACATTAGTTTATGGGACATGCATCAGATCTCGGGGGTCACAATACTGGGGGCGATGTATGATGAGTTCCTCCCTATTATGGGTGTGTGGGAGGATCTAGAGTAGATTCCACTACTGGTGATGGCATTGATGAACCTAGTACAGAGAGAGGATAATTAGTCGGTGAGAGATTCCCACTTCAAATAGTGGTTCAATTAGTTCTTGAACTTCCTGGAAAATAGGATGTTCCCCATGAGGCCTCAAACTTGCCCGAAGGGGGCTCAATGAGGCAAGGAACACTCGTACTGGTTGCTTTTGGAGGATAGCTAATGGAAAACCTGGGGATTCAGCGTCAGCATCGAGAAGTAACCAGTAGTCAGGTTGGCTACATCCATTACGGTGCTCATCTGCGGTTGGATCCTGCCGGTGAAAGACAGGAACATGGGTGTATGACCAAACATGTTTATCATGGTGTCCATGCTGGAAGAAGGAGGGTGGGTCAACCTTGGTATCCCGATGCTTTCCAAATAGTACAAGATGTTGTGGCATATCAGTGAGGGGGATAAGCTACAGGGAATATGTGGGCCATTCCACCTCTTGTATTGGTGGATAGTGGCACACGTCAGGGGGATCTATGAATATCTGAACCCCATCTCCCCTTCAGGATCAAACTTCTGCCTGTCCATTCTGAATGTCATAGGGAGCTTTCCGGCCATGCTAACCATGCAGGTGGTACTGAACAGGGTCTGGAAGGTATAGGATTTCAATTTTCACCTGTTCTCATTGCCAATGGGTGTATTCACTGATGAAGGCCAGGGAATAGAAGAGCATCGGTCCTACCTCATGGCCTTTCGAGGTGGAGTCCTGGGGGCATGGGTGGACAGTGAGTCCCTCTGTGAGCCATACACCCCAAACTGATTTGCAAGTCAATTTCAGTGTATGTAGTGGTTGACCCCGCGGGTCTACTTGGGGCTGTGCCACGAGGATCACCCATGTGTAATGAGGTAGATGTGTCTCATAATCACACGGGAGTATGGGAATATGCATAACGATCTACCTCTACCCATGGTCATCTTTGGACTGGTGAAGATGTATGCCCAGAGCTGGGAGGCGACCTACCTGAGAGAGATCCCGAAGCAGCCAACTGTGCGGGCTAGCGATGGGGTGCCTCCCCAACATCAGGTTCGGGGCTGGAAGGCGGTGAGGAAATATCAAAGAGGCAGAGATGTAGTGGCGGCGAGGCACACACTGGTTGAAGGGGAGGTGGTAGTGGATCTAGCAGTGGCAGCGGACCAGGAGGTCCCAGAGGAGAAAAGCCATCTGGAGGGGAGGCCACCAAGGTGATTCCACAGGATATCCACCCAGGCTTCAGGGAAGTGGTTGCGCCACATAGAAATGCTGGAGAACGTTGTCTTCTCAGAGGCTTGGGATATCTGGGATGTCAATCAGAAATCTCTCAGCCCGTCTGAGATGTGGAAACATCTGAACAACCTCGGAATGGATTTTCTAGGGATATGACTTTGTGAACTCTCGTGGCGCCCCATGTCCATTGAAAGACCAGGTGAATGTATTGTTGGATTGAACGACCCCTCCATAGTTTTCAGCTACATAATTGAGGGAGCGCTTCCCTTTGTTAGAGGAATCAGACGAATACTCTTGGAGTGAGGAAGCCGGTAGAGGGAGCCCTTTGGAGGACAGTGAAGCTGGTGATTCGGACGTAGATCATGAGGAGTTTGCAGAGGATCTTGAGGTAAAAGCCGAAGTCTCTTCCATGGGATCTACTTCCATGTTACTTTAAACCCCTCACTAATATATGAACTGTGCAGGAGGGCCTCATATGTAGAAATTGTTCTCGCCACTCAGTAGATGCATATGTGTGGCCTTCAGAATCTACTCCCGCGATTATGGTGATTTTCGCATCCAGTAGGTCCGGGACTCCCAAGGTGGTTTATCTAGAGTTTTTAGACTTCCCAACAATATACGAAGGGCCACGCCTTGGGGTCATGATGGCAAAAACCAATGAGAGAGACCAAAAATTTGATCTATATAAGTCTCCTTTACAGAATTCATGTCTGATACTCATCGATCAGGTTAACTGACATTCATGAACTTCTTGGTATGCATAGTTATTCAAATGGCTTGGGATGCCTTAGCAAGGATGGTTGGTACTCCTGGTGGCACCTTTCCTTGGGGAATATTGATGGTTGTGGAAGCGGATGCCCAAACTCGCCAAGCTGCGGTGCTCCCAATCACTGGTGGGACCGTTAGCAGGGTAGAGACTGAGATTATTAAGGTGGTATCTGACAATAAAGATCGATCAGACAACACAAGTCCTGCCATACCTAATCAGACACTAGATGCAGACCCTACTGATGATTCCTTGGGGGCGTTCCTCCCCCCATATGATCCTTCCAACCCTACAGACTGGGACGAGACAACCTCCAATTAAGAATATAGAAAAATAGTTTGTCACTGGTCATGGAAGCTGATCAAGTGCTTCATCGATGACACCCCTCAATCACAATGGATAGACCAGATGGAGAGACTTCATTTACGACTGCGCGAATTGTGCACTGGGGGAGTGGATGCCCAATATCTCTACATGCTCGTCCGAGATCTCATGGTAGAGAAGATTCGAGAGTATTACTATGGCCTTGGTGTGGGTTAGCAACGAAGAAAAGTGGTGAACATCAAGAGTATCCCAGAGGCTAAAAATGAGATTCAACAGTTGCACATCCAGGCATATGAGCATTCTTCTTTCCTCACCGTGCAATCAGAGATTATATCACAGCTGAAGGCCTAGCTGGAATAGGCCGAAGAGAAGATGAAGCAAGCCTCCATGAATATGGATATCATCCGGAGCAACAAGGAGTGTGCCTAGATGGTGGCTGATGAACTGGGCCCCATTGCTGTAGAGGAGGAGCAGGAACTGAACAGGTGATAGTAGATCCTAGACGCCACGAGCCATAGGGTGGAAGAGCTTCAACACTCTTTTGAAAAAGTCAATCCATCCATGGGAGGGGTCGATCCTCAGGTACTGTGATGCATGTAATTTTTTAACACACTTTCATGATTTGATTATTTATTCTAGATGAATGCATGAGTTCTGTTATTCATTTTTTGGTCTATTGCATTTCTGTTACATTCATGGAACATCCAATGATCAGTCCCTAAGCTCACATGGGTCGGGCCCGATGTAAGAAACATGGGATGAACTACCTTGTTATTCCATATGAATATAAGAGTGAAAGAAAAGCTTCAGGCATCCAGGGTTTGAACAACCAATCTGGATTTTTGGGAATAAAGGGAGAGGCCTAACTGGAGAACGAAGATCTCAGAACAATCGACGTGCGATCTTCCCAATGTGTTCTAGTCCATAAGTGGGGTAAAGCAAGGGGAGTCTTGAATTAATTCAAATATAGTGGAGTGGAAAGTGGGAATCAGGATACCCAATATTCAAAACACTATGGGTGTGGCATGCAATGAAGGGTAACCATTGACCAAATTAGAAACACATTATCCTTATTGCATTAGCCTAAAATGGAGATAACAAACGAGGGCCAACCTTTAACATGTTCAAAACATAGGTCCTAAATCAAAATACTACCCATTAGTCTTCCAAAATATTGGCATAGGATAGTAGGCAAGCCATAGGCTGAGCATTCGTACTGTTATGGGGTTCTTTTAGACATGAAAGAGGATGAGGGTCCGAATAAAGGGCAAAAAAAGTGTGGAGTGTAAGTGATGGGTTGTTCGAATGGAGTCCAACACTCTTGAAATTATGCCACTGTGGTGAAGACACATTAGGTGAACGCATCAATATGATCAGAGATCACACCTTCTTCTGAACATGACCTCCTTGGTGAGAGATCAACTGCATCCCATGACTAGCATGGGGCATCCTGAACTTGTTCAGGGTAGAACCACAGTTTAATTTCATGGGTTTAGAACACATGGACTCGCGTAGTTTAAAAATAATTCTATAAGATGAGGATTGAAAGGGAAGATCCCATGAAGGGAGCATGTGATGCAACAACCATAAACCCGATGTGAATGAGGACATAAGAAGTTTGCACTAGACCACACATCCTAGGAGGAGTTTCTTTAGGTCAAGGGACCAAATGTGAAAGTTAGGATGGGCCTGAGGCAAAGTGCCCAACCATTCCTACATACCCCATGAGAATGGGTATCATGCCATACATAGTTCTTAGAGCACAGTTTGACGTCCCGTGGGACGATGAAAAGCATGTGTGGCATGTCTGCACTAGTACATGTCCTACCAGAACTACTAAGCCCACATGATTCATGCTCAATGTGGGAAACAAGGAGTAGAGATGGGACTTTCTTATTACAATGAGGCACACATTATGGGTAGTGAGAAACTAGGTGAATGACATCCCCATAATGCTAAATCGTCTACTTGATGCACCTAGATGGGTGAAGGGGTAAAGTTGAGTATGTTGGAATTCCACTTAGACACGAGGAAGTGGAAAAATGTGAATCATGATGCTCGAGATCTAGACCACAATTACGGTGGCGTGACTATAGGGTAGAACTATTGACTGTGCTTGAAACACATCATCCACATCGTGTTATCCTAGAATGGGGATAGACAAATGAAGGTCGATCGATGACTGTGTTCGAAACATGGGACATGCCACAAATGTTGTTCGAGGTCCTTAGGGATGTCATCCCAAGACGGTAGGTAAGCCAATGTGATTGAGAATTGGCCGTAAAGGGAGTGACCTTCAGATGTGGAAGAGGATGAGGATCCAAATAATGGTCTCATGCAGATTGGACATGGAGTGAGGGAATGTTCCTGTGAAAATTCCACACTTCGGGCTCTTTGTCACAATGCATATAAGTATGACAATAAGATGTATTAGATAGAGGGAGTCGAGTCCCTTTTCAAGGGAAAAAATCATGGGGTTGTGCAGGGTGGAGAAGTAGCCAAACCTAATTCATAGTTCCCATATGGAGATCTTAGTTTAGGGTCATAGAACTAAAACTAGATTGGTAAAAAGAACGGGAGGCACATGGTGTGGTTATTGAAAAATCTGATGTGAACGAGAACCCAAGAGGTACCCGTCACATCACATGTTCCCAAAAGAGTTCAGACCAAGGGTATAAACAGGGGGTAGGATTTTAGATTCCTGGGGATGGACCCGAATACATGGTGCCTAGGCATTTCTACATATCCCTTGAGGATGGGAATCAATCCATATTTAGTTCTGGAAGATGTTGGGTAGTTTAATGTCTTGCAGAAATGATGTAGAGTGGTCTTAGTTTATGGTCATAGAGATCGGACCATAGATGGAATTGAATGAGGTAGACACGTGGTTAAGTAATTAATAAACCCAATGTGAATGAGGATAGTAGGAGTCCGTATCACCACAATATACTCCTTGGTAAAAATCTAGATCAGGGGACCAAAGGTGAAAGTTAGGTTAGGCCTGAGGTAAAGTGCCCAAGAGTTCCTATGTACCCTATAGGGATTGGAATCAATCCATATGTAGTTCTAATTGTTTCATGGTAAGGGACCGGTTCCATGGATAATATGGTCATGCAGGTCTATCCCTTGCATCAAAAGAAGTGGCATTTGATAGATCTTTGTTGTCTTTTAGGATAAACGTGTGTGTTTTTTTTGAAGTGATGGACCTAGGATGGAGAGTCCAAGAATCACTACAAGAATAAAGTTGTATACAGGTGTTGAAAAATGGTATGGTGGTTGACCGATACCAAACATGATGTCCCCTTGTGTTAGGACACCATGATGCAGCGCCGTGTTTCGCCATGAAGCCAAGATGATAATGTCACAGTTTAAGGACGTGTGGTAGGACCAACCATGCGTTTTTTCATCATGAAGTACATACACAACAGTTTAAAGTCATGTGTGACTAATATAAGCATAGTTTAAAGTCATATGGCTTAGAAATAGGAGATATGGGGTTTAAGAGGAGATGTGAACAACATGATAAAGAATACCTGATATGAATTTGGACGAGGTCCACATCACACCACGCACGATTCTAGGAAAGAAACCTCAGGACGAGTGGCCAGAAAAGGTTAGGGAAAATGGGGCAGGAGAGACTAGATCTCAAAAGAGAAGTATGTGGTGCTGTTCTTGAAAACATAACATAAATGATGGCATAAGTCTACACACACCACACCAAGAAATCTTATATGTGTCAGGGCCTAAAAGGATGAATAGAAGTGATAATTCATAAAATTTGAGTTGGGCCCAAAGAAAAAATGTCTGGGAATTCCTTCGTATCACACAAGGATGGGAATCAAGTTAGGTGTAGTTATAGAAGATGATGTGTAAGGAGATCATAGTTTAAGGTCTTAGAGCTCAGACCATGAAGAAGTGACACTTCAGACCATGAAGAAGCGATGCTATTCCAAGTGAGCACATACCTCGATCCGGTCCCTAAGCTCACTTGAGTCAAAATCGGTGTGGGAAACAAGGTTTGAAGAGGTCATTGCAACACATAGGATACATGTAAAGTGCAAAGACCCTAATGACGCATTACCACGTATTTTTCCTCCTAACGTGCAAATGCACACTAAGGGATAGTACCAGGAGTATCGAAATTCCAGCTAGACATGATGGGGTGAAAAATGATGTGAATCATGTAACCGATATTTAAGGCTTGATGGGGTTTGTGTGATGATGAAGGATAACTATTTATTGTGTTCGAAACACAGAATCCATATCGCGTGACCTTAAATGGGAACAACAAATGAGCGTCAACCACTGACCATATTCACAACATGGGACTTGTATCAATTTGTTGTTCGAAACCCTCAGTGAAGTTTTCCCATAATGGCAGGAGAGCCCTTGGGGTGAGAATCCTTACCATTCGGGGGTCCCTTCAAATGTGAAAGATAATAGAAGCCCAAATTAAGGGGAACACGAAGCCTGAAAAATGGGTGAAAGCATGTCCAGGTAGAATCTGACACTGCAGACTCTGAACTAGAGTACTCCTAATCACATTGGTGAATCACTGAAGATGAGTGTAGGTAAAGTTAACAATTGGTGCTTAAGAGATAGAGGTATGTGGTGTGGTTGTTGCAAACCCGAAGTGAATAAGGACGTGAGTCCATACCACACCACGTACCCCTCTGCTGGAAGGACTCAAGCCATGGGGCCAGGATGATAAGGGGATTCCTGAGATATGGGGATAGACCCAAAGAATAGATGTTTGGGTGGTCCTACGTATCCCATGTATATGGGAATCAATCCATGCATAGTTATAGAAGATAAAACGTTGTGCAGTTTATTTTCATGTAGCAAGGAAGGCGGTGCTCTTAGTTTAAGGTCATAGGGCTTGGACCAGATATGCCTAATTGGATAGCTGAGTAAAGAGAGTGAATCATTGTTCCTGTGGAAAACCACAAAGTGGAAATGATGATAGAGGATAACTATTGACCATGTTCACAACATAGTATTCATACTTGTGTGACCAGGATTTGGGGGCAAACAATTGAGCCTCGATCGTTGACCATATTCGCAACCCGGGACTTGTATCAATTTGTTATTCGAAACCCTCAAGGATGTCGGAACTTAATGGTACGAGATCCCTTGGGCCAAGCACCCATTCCATTCAGGGGTCCTTTTTGATATATAAGATATGGAAACCCAAATCATTGGGCTCACAAAGCATGGTGGGGCCTGCACTCGTTGAAAGGATGATAAATGAAGGGGGATGTCTCAAGGGGATATATGTGGCATGGTAAGATAACCTGACGCGAATGAGGATGTGAGTCCATACCACACCACACAATCCTAAATGAGAACTTGGGTCAGGGGGCTGAAAGGGTCGAGGGACCTCAGGTTGGGCATCTTGACCAACTGTAGCCATATGGCCTCTCATGAGGGCATTTCCTTATCATAGTTCCTAAGCCCATGTGAGCAATGATCGGTGTGAGAAACAAGGAGTAGGACTTGTCTATCCCCATCACAAGAGGTTCCAACAGCTAGAATCGCGCTCCTTCCAGAGGTATACTGAAGCTTGAAGAGATAGCATGGCAGAATGAACCACTACACTCATTGTTTGGGACATATGGGGGTGGTGATAATGAAAAAGGATAGTTATTGACCATATTTGAAACACAGCATCCACATCATGTGACCTGAAATGAGAACAAAAAATGAGCATCAACCACTGACCATGTTCACATTATGGGACTCGTATCACTCCATTGTTTGAAACCCTCAAGGATGTTGGCCTGTAATGGTAGGAGAGACCTTGGGCTGAGGATCCATGCCATTCGGGGGTCCTTTTGGATGTAGAAGAGTGATGGATTCCCAAAATGGAAGGGATGAGTAGAGCATGGATATCTCTATATGGGACAAGACTCAAGGGGAGACCTTGGAGTTTGGGGATGGGCCTATGGAAAAAATGTCCAGGCGGTCCTACATATCCCATGTGGATGGGAATCAAGCTATACGTAGTTCTGAAAGGGCCATGCAGTTTAATGTCAAGCGGCAAGAACGTGGGAGGATTAGAAGAACGAGGAGGGGAAAATGGCATGAACTTTGTAATCTTTCTGAGAGTGGGTCCAAAGAAGCTTAGGCTGAATCACATGAGATCCTCTAAGGTAACTACACCAAGGAGGGTTAGTCAAATGAAAAGAGTGTGGGGGCTGGACTCAGGATGAGGTGTCCAAGCGTTTTTACGTATCCCATGTGGATGGGAATCAAGCTATACGTAGTTCTTAAGATGAAGTTTAAAGTCTTGTAGGATGAAATATAGTTTAATGTCAAGTGGGAAAATATACATTTTAATGTCATGCGGGACAATATACAGTTTAATGTCATGCAGGATGACATACAGTTTAATGTCATGCAAGACCGCATATAGATTAATGTCATGCGGGACGACATACAGTTTATTGTCATGTGGGACCGGACAGTTTAAGGTCATGTAGGACCGGATAGTTTAAGGTCATGTAGGACCCGGAAACAGAGGCAAATTATTTCTTTAGAAAATGGCATTGGTGGGAGGAATTATATGCTCGTCATCTATGGTAACCAGGGAGTATGCACCATTGGATTAAACCTTGTGAATGAGGTAAGGTACATCCCATTTGGGCTCCAACTTGGGTGGTTTCTTACCAAGTATCATTGGTGTTATTAGGTACAACACAGTGTCACATTGTAATAAAGAGTGGAGGATAACTTTCTTGTTAAAAGCTCTAGCTATCTTGTTATGATGCCTTTTCAGATTTTGCATAGCACGAAGCCTGTTCTCGCCGAGCGCTTCCAACTCAGCCAGACAGATTTCAGCTACTTTATCTAGCATTTTATAATATTAGACAGTTGTGCACAAGGAGGTAAATTAAATCTCTATGGGCAGGAAATCCTTTGTTCCATACACCAAGGAGTATGGGGTTACTTGTGTGGAATTACGAGTCATTTTCCGATAAGCCCAGAGGGCCTTAGGGAGCTTGTCTGGCCAACTCTCCTTGTTCTGAACAACCATTTCTTGTAAAATTTTATAGAGGGTTTTGTTGAATGCCTCAATCATCCCATTTTCTTATGCGTAATAGCAGGTGGTATGGTTAGAATGGATGTTGTACTTAGCATACAATTTCTTCAACTTAGCTACCCTAAATTTGGTGCTGTTATCATTGAGGATGGTGTGAGGGACTCCAAATCAGTTGATGATGTTGGAGATCAAAAAGTTAATGATAGAATGGTCTTTGAGTTCCTTGAGCGGGACTACCTCTTCCCATTTTGAGAAGGAATCCGTAGCGGTCAGGATGAACTTGCACTGGAGAGCTGTTGCTGGTGGATATGGTCCCACGACATCGAGTCCCCAAATTGAAAAGGTCCAAGAATACTTGGTAGTGTGAAGAGGCTCTGGTGGTCGATGCATAATGTTAGTATGAATTTGGCACACGTGGAATCTTTTCAAAAACTCCATACATTCATGGATCATGGAGGGCCAAAAATGCCCCAGCCTCCAGATCTGGTGATATAGTTTCAACCTGGTCTGATGATCCCCACAGGAACCGGCATGAACCTCCTTCATAACTTGACAAATATCAACTCCTTGAATGAAATGGAGGAGAACCCCATCAAAACCACTCTTTTAGAAGACATTCTCAAGACTAGGACCGCTCTAGAGGGTAAACTACAGCGTATGACATCAGATTCTCTTGCAATTGATCCTATCCACTGGAATATTACCATTTCGGAGATACTTGACAAAGGAGGTTCTCCATTAGGGAGTCACTGAGATCACTGCATTTGGGGGACCTAGAAATCCTGACGCAATGTCGCTGGTGGTAAGGTGGCTCACCTACGGGATATCATAGTCATCTGGAGTTACAAGAGCGATGAATCTCCAGTGTGCCACGTGGATTATCAAATCGTCCTAGTTGGTCTCTACAAATGACGCAACTAGGATTTCCAAGGCATCATCTCAACCATTCTAGGATTGAGGGACATGAGGGACTTCTGGCCGAGATGGGAACTGGGACATTAGCTGAAGAGTGTGTTCCAACAATGGTATGAGCTCTGGATTTCTAATGACATAGTCACTATTGATCTGTTTTATGACTAGTTCAAAGTCCACTTTCACATAAAAGTGGGGAAAATCAATCTCAAGGGCCATCTCGAGGCCAGTAATGAGAGCTTGATACTCTGCCTCATTGTTGGTGAAGCCTTATGACAACATGAATGAATAAGAAAAAATGGCTTGTACTGGGGTAATGAAGACAATACTCATGCCTAATCTGTTGAGCTTGGGGTAATCAAGAATTCTACCAGTGGGGCTCCAAGAAGCACCATCAAAGTGAATTTTCTTTCATGGAATGGATTGGTCTACCGAGAGAATTGCCTCATCAGGAAAATCAAGGTCTAGAGAATGGTCTGCGAGAGCTGGATGGGAAGCAAGGAAATATTCCAATGCTTTCCCCTTAATAGATTTTTGTGGGAAAAACCTAATGTCGAACTAGTAGAGGATCACTGCCCACCAATCCAGAAGACCTATCAACAGGGGGCTGTTCAGGATGTACTTCATCGGATCTACTTGGGATACCAACTATACCTCATGGTGCTGCAAGTAATGTCACAATTTCTAGATTGATAATACCATCTCAAGGTAGATTTTCTCGATAGAGGAGTATCTAGTCTTCGTATTAAGGATAATATGACTAAGATAGTAGATACTATTCTCTGTCCCCTCGTCGTTCTTCTAGGCGAGAAGTCTTTCGTGAGATCGTTCTAGGGCGGTCACGTAGTGAACTAACGGCTTTCCGAAAAACGGTGGCATCAGGAACAGAGGCTGTAAAAGGTTCTTCTTGATCACTTAAAATGAAGTATAAAACTCCTCATCCTAGTCATAGATGGTTACTTTCTTCATGAGCCACGAAAAGGGCTTACACTTGTCGGAAAGATTCGTGATGAATCGGCGTATGTAGGTTAAGTGGCCCTGGAAGCCTCAGAGCTCCTGAATGTTATTCTGAGGAGAAATCTGACTGAAGGCCTTACTATTCTCTAGGTCAATACCAATACCTCTATATCTGACAAAGAAACTGAGGAACTTCCCAGAAGTGACCCTGAAGGCGCACTTAAATGGGTTTATCTTCAGATGGTGAGAACGAAGGAAGCCAAAAAATTTCTCAAGGTATTTGAGATGGTCCTGGTGCTGGAGAGATTTGAAAACAACATCATCCACATAGAATTCCACCAACGTCCCAAGGATTGGCTTAAATATGAGATGCATGGCATGTTGGTAAGTGGATCTTGCATTCTTTAGACCAAAGGGGATGACCCGGTAGAAAAAGGTACCTTGTGGCGCCCTGAAGGTTGTAGACTCTTCATCATCGGGGACCATTAGAATCTAATTATACCTATAATATCAATCAATGAAGAAGAGAGCATGGAACCCAGTGGTGGCATCAATTAGCAGCTCCGTCATAGGAAGGGGAAAATCATCCTTCGGACAATGACGGTTGATATCTCATATATTAATGCAGACTCAGATATTTCTGTTCTTTTTCTTAATGGGAACGATGTTGGCCAACCATCTAGGGTACCGAACCCCCTTGAAGAAATGGAATCTAATGAGGTTATCCACTTCGGCCTCGACCATGGCACCATGAGAATGGTTCATTTCTCTGGGGGGGGGATGTTTGAACCTGTGATGATTTATTGGAAGTTTGAGGTGGTGAATGGTGACCTGGGGGTCTAGTCCTAGTATCTCGTTATAACTCTAGGAAAATAAATCACAGTGATTCTTCAAGAAGTCCACGTACTTCTGTTTCTCTTTAGTGGGCATAAAATAACTGATCAATGTGGGTTTTGGATCCGTCTTGCTATCGAGGTTCACTTGTACCAGTTCATCGATCATGGCTGAGACACCTTCCTCAAAAGAGGGAGGTGCGTCTTCCAAATATACTTGTTCACTTATAGAGGAGGGGTCTTTGGAAGGAGGAGATTATTCAAAATCAACAGATCTTGATGGGCCACTGGTGCCGGCCTAAGCGGCAATGGATACTACATCAGAGGACTCTGATGCTGCCGAAACCATAGTGATGAAAGCTGTTGATCTGATCCCATCTGGCCTTTGGCCCAAGGGGCCATGCTTGATGATTTCAAAGTAATAGTGGCACGTCAGCTTGAGCCGATATATCCCAACATGGAGGAATAGGCAAGTATGACGTATTTCCATTTCCATGGGGCGGACATACTGATACCTCATTGGAGTTGGGGATTCTAGGATCACTCGGGCCTGATCCGTATAGGAATACCAGAAGATATTACGGCATATATTAGACTTAGTAATGTTCTTCCCTCTTATTCTAGAAACAAAAAATCATTACCCCATATCCGAAGTTGTAGCCTCAAATTGGTGAATCGGGAAAATGTAAGTGTCATCTAGGTTTATCCACGGGTTGGTTGTAGCCGTAGCGTGCTCAACTTCGTTAGCCTGAATATGCTTATCCTGACTCTTGTAATAGTTAGCGTCCAGATAGCAGGATTAATAGGTGTCAAAGGGAGATGCGTCACCTTGGAGCATGCCCACTTGAACATTAAGGTAGTACTTGAGGAACTGATGATATGATGAAGGGATCGTCGCATGCAGGTGAAGCCTTGGCCTTCAAATAAATGCATTGTAGGCAGTATCCTACAAGAAAATCATGAACTCGGTGCTGGTTACCGGACCACCAAATTGGGTCTTCAGGCAGATCTTTCTAACCAGAGTGTATTTCATCCTTTCATAACCTTGAATTATTAGGTCAGAGGGAACCAGATCAACCTCAGACAACCCCAGTTTTCACAATGTACGGGTTGGGATTAGGTTGATCCCAAAACCTGTATCGACATTGGAGTGCCGAACTTCCATGCCATTGAAGATTCTAGTGATGTAATGTGGCCGGATGTGCCCCTATATGGGAGAGTCTTCATCTTCTCCAAAGAAATAAATAATGGCCTAACATTCAATATGCTTGGCCGCCTTAGTATGGAAAGCTTCTATAGCCGCTACCTCTATCTCAAACTGGAGGGGGATTCTTAAAGCCACGGTGAGGGATTCATGCATATCCGGCAACAGGAGAAGGTCCTCAGGGATAGAGAGCCTTGTATAAATGTGGTCTAGATGCTTAAAGACATCATATTTTTGTGCCAAGCATGAACTTATGCTTATAGGGGTCACTCTATGGCAGGAAGTATGGTGTGCCCTACCAGCTGGACTAGAAGCTGACTAGTGCTGGGAATGACCCGCTGCTTGTTAGTCAAAGCTCATGGAGTGAGTACTAGATGTGATCCAGAAGTATGAGGCTGATCCATAACAGAGTGTGTTTGATCATCGCATAGTCGGGGCAGCTCTGCTTGATCAAGTAGCACAAATGGAGGCTTTGGTGATATTAATGACACCGGATGAAGAGGTTACGCGTGCTGAGCTCTACATTGGGCCTGCTGTATAGTTTTGGTGGCATGCACAACTTGGTTGTAGGAATTGATTGAGGCATTCTAATGACCTTCATAACCATGGCTTTGTCAACACTGGCGATGGCTGGGGACATTGGGAGGATCTGCTTGGTGCTCCTCCACGTCAGGAATCATGTAGGGGTTTAACATTTCCACGATATTAACCAAAGCGTACCCTTTATTGTCACTTGAATTATCCTTCATTACTGGTTGGATTATGGGGGAGAACACCATTTCTGTGGCATTAAGTCTCCATGAATAAGGGATACAGACGACAACGGAGGGGGGATTTGTTTTCCCTTACACTGTCGGTGTTTGATCTTCTCAGAATAGGAAAGCTGAGACGCCAATGCAGAAGTATTGGTTGTAGCTGATATAGTAGACTCTAAGGGCTCAGGTTGATTCATACATTACTATAAAATTCCATGGGAATGGATGTATATTATTTTAGCCATCCATTCATCATACTTTTGTGACCCATGGTTAGAAACCTGATGCCACTCACCCTCACTATCACTGTCGCTGTCTGGATTTATGGAAATGCACGCTACCTAGGCTGAGGAAGGGCCTAACCTAACTATGATGTTGTCGACCTGGTCTTGAATACAGTCTTTAAAAACATAGCACTATTTGAAGGTTTTCCCCACAATCTGGTGATATGGGTAGTAGTTGGGTCGATCAGTGAGATCTTCCTCCTCAGGCCTCCTGCACTCGAGCAGCCGTTGGAGTCCCTACTCTGAGGAGCTTTAGAAATAACTAGGGACCTAGGCCTCGTTAAATGAGTAGGTCCAGTTTCTCCAATATAGAAAGGGGTCCCTGGGGGCATGGCCCTGACATTAGGTTGGAGGAGCCTAATGAGGATGTGGAACCTGGTTATCTTTCCTAGGTGGTGGCGGCATGTTTCACGGGGGCGCCTGCCGAATCAGAGGTGGAAGTTGTTGGGATGAAGGCTACAGCTACAGTGGTGGGCCTCTGCGAGGCTATGGGGGTGGCTCCACTGGTAATAATTCCAGTTGTTTGGGGGCCTCTATTTGTGCCACCATGGCGTGCTTGGCCCTGATAGCCCTTTTCGCGGGAATTGCATGAGGCAACGGGCATGCCTGGTTGGCCTATTTCAAGAATTTTTCTGGGAACTGGGCCTTATCGGAAGAGTCTCAAAACCCCCCTGGGGTAATTATGGGGGGTCAAATAGTGTAACAGTTCTATCATGACATTTTCTACACACATCGTCAGTAGTTTCTCCTAAGTTAGTGGCATATCAAGGGAATATGTGAGCCATTTCCATAGGGCGACAAAGTCTGTGACACGCTCATCTGGCCTCTTCTTGCACTTGAAAAGGTCTGCAATACTTGTCTTCTGAGTGGTGGAATTGAATTGGTAAAGGAACTATCTTTGCAGATCATCCCATCTGGTGACTGACCCAATGGATAGTTGGTTGTACCAGATGAACCCGGTCCCTTCCAATGTTTGTACGAAACATCAGAGTTTGGTAGCTTCTTGCTGTGTTGGAGTCCCCAACATGGGTCCACACCTTGATATAAAGTGGAACAGATGCTGTAGTGGATCTCTTGCCATGTTAAAGGGGGAAAAGGTGGGGTTTCTGAAACCTGGGGGTGCTGGCATGTCATCCACCCACGCTAGATATGACTTTCCATCAGGCGAGATTGCCACCTGTCGGATTTCCAACGCCTCAAGGTGATAAATTAGTGCCGCCATTAGGTCATCTAGGTGGGGTTTCCTACCTTGATGGGTATCCATGACCACCAGTGCGTTGGTAGGTTCCTCGACATGATAAGTAGGCCTCACAACTCATGGAGCGGCTGACCGGACGACCTGTGAAGAGGCTGGGGGAACCTGAGCTGGGTCTTGAGGATTATAACGCCGCTCAGGTGGGTTTTTCGAGACATATTGTGCTATCTTTCCATAATATCCAGGTTATATCCTGTCTATAGGGTCAGGATGATCAAGGTCACCTAGAGGTAAGTCACTGGGGGGAAGTTCTGTCTGCCCCGGCTGCCCCGATCGAGGATCACCATAGTTCAGTCGTAGCTACACTGCACGTTCGGCTCAGAGGTTGTCGACCCTCTTCTTGTGCTTTTCAAGATATTGGAACAACATGAATTTCTCAGGATCTTCTCCTACCTTCTGAACTAACCCAGACGGGTCGGAGGGTTTGGCAGCTCCAAGGTGATCTTTTCCCTTATTTTCATTTCGGCCGAGGGTTAATGACTTGGTAGGTACAGGAAGACCCAATAAATTCATTTTCTAGAGAGTGATCCTCCCCAACAGATCCAATAGGTGTGAGACCCCCTCGTGGGGTAGATCCTCTATAAGAAGCTCTATCTCATTCTCATCCCCTGGTAGATCGACCATGTTGACTGTGACCCTACCTGGAGGCATATCTTCTATGTCTCTGGGTAGATTGGGCTAGCACCAAATATAACTTAAATGGAGGGATACATAGTATCCCCCACCACAAATATTCATGTGGGGAGACGTCTCCTTGATTTTCCTATGGAGAACATTAAATCTCTAAGAACATCATTTTAAGTGGGTTCTATGGAGGCCTGGTGACTCTGGGCACTGGGCCACGGGAAGTGCGGCCAGATCAACCAAATGACATTGTTGACCAATGTCTTCAAAGTGTGCCTGACTCTTTAGGTAGACCACTCTTTGATGTCGAAGATTAATATGGGTCACCCATAGGTTTTTACGAAAGCATACAACCTCCTCCTGGGTGAGTGATTCCGGTGCACTGAAATTCGGTGCTGCAACCAGCCAGAACATCTCTCAGAAATGGTCTGCTGCAAGAGTGTCTTACATGCTCCTTGGTCCAGAATTGGGGTCATGGACTTCATTTCCCCACTCGTCAACTAGAGGAGGCTGGGGAACCGGTAGGGGTACCAAAACAAGCCATTGAGATGGTAGGCTGGATGGGGTAGAATACAGTGAGTGGGCTGACAAGCCACCGCATCTCGGGCTATCCTCTAAAGAGTGTAGTGACTTAGCCACCAAATCGTGGTAAGATGGGTTAACGACCACTGTTTTTCAGTGGAGGGACTAAAGATACTATTGATGGAACATGCTGCTGCTCGTCCACCATTGGTCCCCAGAATAGCCCTCTATGATCTCTGGTCGAGGTAGAGAGTGCTTCTAGTGATGAAGACGACGATTTCACGACCGGACCCTTGGGAGATGCCAAATCCTCCTCCTCCTAGATGTACCTGCGAAAGGAGTTAGTAATATGATGAACCTCACATTCTGGAAGGATGAGGCTGATATGCCTCATTCTTGTCTCGACCCTTGACATGTATGATCGAGGTGATAGTTCCATTACTGAGTTGCATTCCACCTCAAGATCTGAGAAGCAGACTTGTTTAATATTGGTCTGAATATTCCCAACAATATTCTTATGGTGGAGATGACCAACCATACTACCCCCGGGATGGATCTATGGGATAGGGTAGATTTTTGGCGTGAGGAGGTCCTTTGGCCGAACTAGTGCTGGGATGGAGAGGTTATCCGACTGAGTGCATTGAGGTGTGAGGAGAACCTGGATAGATATCAAAGGGAAAACGAGGAGGGCTTCTGTGTCCACTGACTAATGTGTAGAGGGAATCTCCTTTGGAAACTCTACAGTGGGTAGGACGTTCTCCAGAGCTGGTAGAAGCATGGGTAGGGCCTCCATGCTTGTTTCCCTAGGAAGAACTGGTATGAGGAGGGTCCTCGCCCTATCAAGCAGAACACGGGAGGGACCTCCGTGCTGAGTATTTGTGAAGTGGGGTAGACCTCCACTTCTCTGGTGGTTGGGATGAGGAGGAAAGTTTTCGGCAGTTGTAAGGAAGTGGGAAAGACCCCCACACTGAAGGTTGACCTGAGGTATGACATATTCGTACCGACGACCTGTGATAGGAGGAATGACTCCATACCCGATGTCGTGAGTGCTGAAGAGGATTTCATACTTAGTGTCCCTGCCCCGGGCAGGGTCCTCACTCGGATTGAAGGTGGCATGGGTCGGACCTCCATGCTGGGCTTGGGAGCGGTGAGGACCTGCATTCTCAATTATGGTGGTACGAGGAGGACCTCTATACTGAGTGTCATTACCTCGGGTCAGCCCGAGGTGGGCACTACCTGCACCGACATCCAGGAGAGTCGACCCAGCCTATCCGTGGGGCAGTTGGGGCCTCAACTCGGGCCTGGTGGATAAGTACCCCTGCTCGGTGTGAGCAGGGGGTTGATATTATTCATCGGCGGTGGCACGAGCCATAATAGTCATTGATGATGATGACCCTCGGTGGGCATCCTCCTCAACCTGCGCCTGATGCTGGATTCGGGTTAACTGGACTGGGGCTTGTGGTGTGGGTACATAACTTACCCATTCTTCAGCCCATGGGGATGCATGGTGGCGTTGACATGGCCTAGTGGGGGCCCTCCTTGGGAGCTCCTGGAATAAGATCTCGGTCAGGCTATCCCAGACATCCCCCACCTCATCGACATGGGGGAGGTATTCATCGAAGGGTCCTGAGAAGAGGATCCCAAAACGATTGTGGATTGGAGTGGGGAGCAGCGGATCACTGCACGACCCTTGGGGGAGGTGGTAGTGATGAGTCCTAGATGCCTCTAATTCCTGGAGGGCCATATCTCGAGTTAGAATAATCCTTGACTCCTCGTATCGGCAGATGAGGTCATTTATCACCCTTCTTTGAATGATTTAGGAAGGGGAGATGAGGCATGGGTGCCCAACAGATGTGGACGTGGAAGCGGTTTTAGAAGCGATGAAGCCACACGAGATTTTTGCATTGGTGTTGCTCCTAACCCTTCCTTGATGGGTGGGTGGTGATGGATCTCTTGTTATGGTAGCTTGGGTCTTGATAGGCAGGGATATTAAACCATTTTTTCTAAAACAAGGAAATCGACATCCAGTTCCCCAGTGTCATTCCATCTTCCATGGCTAGTAAGAAGGATCCACGCTGACAACATTGCAGACCGAGATGTCCAACGTTCTACTGCCCCAACTTCTGGTGAGTTTAATGCCAACCCCACTATTTTCATAGTGGGACCTGGCATTGTATAACTGAATCCGATGATACACTAGTCCACTGATGCCTCTAATGCTACTAATCTATATATTGAAGAGAATAACTTCATGCCGGGTTCACCATTTTTTGTTTCTGATGCTTTTGTTGGGGCATGTACATACGTCTGTTTGAGGATGAGGATGTCCTGATTGTGGCCCCACATTCCCACTTTCCAAAGGCAAGCATCATCCTTCGCTTATTAAGGGATGTTTTCTCCTTGATCAAAACAGGATGATGGGATGATGGTTTCTCCTTCCATGGATTCCTCCTCAGAACTCATTGCCTAGTTCGGGTATCCCTTATAGAATAAGATGTTGTTCGTGAAACACTTCCCCGTGCCATGTCTTCATGGACACTGGTTAATTACACTGCTTCTGTTAGGAAATTCCAAGGGTTTCGGTCATGACTGTAACCTTCATTTAGGGGAGTAGTCACTTTGGACATCACTGGCATGTCTGGACGCCAGAACATTAGTGCATCTGGGTTTCTTTCCCTTTTGATAGGGCTTCTCGAGGGCATGGAATCCCGAGGCATCCCACGTCGAGTGTGGGGAATTATATGCCATAAGCATGTCTCTGAGGTTTTTCTCAGATTTACATTTTTAAGATAGGATATGTCGTGGGTTTAATATCTAGCGGAGACAGATTAGACTGATCATAACACTGGCAGGAGTAGATAAGAAGTGTGTAACCCTTGTAGGGAACACTGATACTGGGGACAATTCATGGTTAGTTACCCAGGTGCTGCTAGGAGCAGTGAGTAAATGAGATTACATGATGCCATTGGGATGTGCTGTCCTACGTAAGAATTAGGATGGATGATGGAGAGATGAATGAATGAAGAATGAGACGAAACTGAAGTGAGGAAGATGGTGATGTTGGGATTGAGCCTTGAAGAGATATCTTATGTATCCCTATGGTAGGGAATCAAAGTCCACGTAGTTTGGAAGAGCAATGGGACACCTGTGGAGGTGACCCATATGTATGGGACTCAGAGGAAGTGGAACCTCTAGGTTGGGGCATGGAATCAGGGCATCCACGGAGGGAAATGACCTGAAGACATGTTGGGGGTTACGCGTGATTAGCAATCTGGGGTGGTCTGACGCTCGAGGGGCAGTGGGTCCCAATAGGGTGGGCACCAATGTTTACCAATATTTGGGGTTGGACCTCAGGGAGGCTTCTTATGTACCTTGTCTTGGAAAGGATCAAACCTATGTAGTTCATCTGACGACGTCCTACCGTCAATTGAGAACTTCAGCAAATTACCATTGATTGGGGGTGAAACGGCTTACCATTGTATGGGGTTACAATGACTTACCACTGGATGGGGGTTACAATTTAGTGTCATATGGGACAAAAGGGGCGTACAGTTTAACGTCATGTAGGACAAAGGTGAACTAACGTGATGGGGGTCAGTTCAACTGGGTGTTGGGCTTAAACCTCAGGGAGGCTTCCTACGTACCCTGCCTTAGCAAAGATCAATGTATGCGTAGTTCGGGATTATGGTGAACCGATGTGAAGGGGGTTGAAACCAATGGTGTTTGGGCTTGAACCTCTGGGAGGATTCCTACGTACGTTGCCTTAGCAAAGATCAATGTCCACGTAGTTTGGGATGTTGGTGATCCGACGTGAAGGAGGTAGGAACCAATGGTGGTTGGGATTGAACCTCAGCGAGGATTCCTTCATACCCTGCCTTGGAAAATATCAAAGTCTACATAGTTCGGGATGTTGGTGAACTGACGTGAAGGGGGTCAGAACCAATGGTGATTGGGCGTGAACCTCAGTGAGGCTTCCTACATACCTTTCCTTAGCAAAGATCAAATTCCACGTATAGTTCAGGATGTTAGTGAACCGACGTGAAGGGGGTCAGAACCAATGGTGGTTCGGATTGAACCTCAGAGAGGCTTCCTACGTACCTTGCCTTGGAGAAGATCAAAGTCCTCATAGTTCAAGATTGTGTGGGGTTTACACTCTAGGTTTCCCAATGTGAATGGCATGATCAATGATTACTCTAAGCCCACGTGAGTCATGCTTGGTGTGGGAAATAAGAGGCAGCAAATACCTGGAGATCACATCATGATAGGTGCATCTGTGGGAAGTGGAATGGGGCTTACACATGGCTAGCGGCCCGAAGAGGACACAAGGGCTTATGTGTGGTTAGTAGCCCAGGGATATGGAGACTAGGACTTACTCGTGGATGGAGACCCGAGTGGTGACTAAGACTAGAGGGAGAGGGATGGGATAACGAAGGTCTATGTGCCCCTCTCACATTTTATCCTTTAACAAGAAAGAAGATAAGAGGAGCAGGGATGCTACCTATTGCAAGAAAGTCTAGGGGATTACACCAAGATGGTTTCCCTTTCCCCGCAGACAGATGCTAGTCCAACAAAGAGGATCAAGTTCCATGTGAGGAAGATTTCACTCCCGTGGAGACCAGTGGGCATAGATAATGTCTGAGATGGGGCACCCCACGTGTGATGCACAGGGCTAGGCTATATTTGAACATCATGTGTTGAGGAAAATGGTGCTTGGCAGTTTAATTTCTTGCAGTTCAAATGAGGAGAGTTCACTTAGCACCCCCTAGGACTTACATAACTGATACACGCTCACCCTTGTGTGAGGGAAGGCCTTAGCAATTCCATGGTGAATGGGTGTCATGGAGTGATCCATTGAGAGGTCCATGTTAGCGTATCTATGAAAAGAAGCAATAGTCGTTAGTGTGCCTATGAGAAGGTGCATGAGGAGAAGCAACACAATGTAAAGCACCACCCAAGGGACTTTGAAATCACTTCGTGCAAACCTGGAGGTTTGCACAGGAAAAGGAGTTGCATGGAAAAGAGATTCACGGGAAGAGGCCTTGTGAAGCTCTGGTGCTCCATGTAGTGGAGGAGCTTTGAAAAGGGGTTTCCTTCTCGAAATGGAGAGGCCTAGACTATGTATAGGACATTGGTTCATATCGAAGGTGCTTCGCGAAGTGGAAAGGCTTTTGCAGAGTAGTGCTTCGTGAAGCAAGGGTGCCCTGTGAAGCATAGCATTGCGAAGAAATGTGCTTCACAAAACATAGGGACCCTAAATTGTCATGTGGTCCACATGTGCATGGAGGGTATTTCATGAAGCATAAGTGCTCTGTGAAGACTTGAGTCACCTTGGGGGTCCCCTTCCTTCACGGAGGCCTGTGGCCTCCGTGAAGGGAATCCCTCTTTGAAGAGGGGTTGAATTCGAGCAACGAGAAAGGAACTTCGCAATGCTAAAGTACCTTTATGAGCTCATGGTTCACAGAGAAAATTTTTGCTTCGCGATTTGAGAGCTAAGAAGGCGAAAGGTTGAGAGATACATCTGTTAGGATCGAGGGGAGCCTGGTATTTATAGGCAAGAGGCGCCGCGAAGCAGAGCTTGCTCGATGCAAAGACATGTGGCATTTTTTTGTAACTCTGGAGCCTCCCACCTCCTTGCTCCGTGGAGGTTTTCCAAAATTCAATCCGGTTCGTGGAGCTTCCCGCCTCCTTGATCCATCGTGGCTTCGCAAATGTCAATCTATTTAGAGGAGCCTCCCGCCTCCTTGCTCCGTGGTGGCTTTACAGAGGGGGAGTTTCACGCCGACCTTGGTGCTATGGGGCTCCGCAAAAAAGCATTATGAGGCCGCCCCAAGGGTCTCGAATTTGTTCTTGTTCTTCCCAAATTTTGGCGCCAACACATGTACATGTATAAACATACATACACATATATTCACATATAGACACATATATACATTTACCCATGCATGCATAAATTTATGTGTATAAACCCATATACATACATACAAACACATATGCATACATAAATTTAGATAATAATACATATACACATACACACATGCTTACAAACATATATATGAATGTATACATTCATACATATGTTTACATACCTACACATTCATATTTAATATACGTACACAGACTAACCGCCCATTTTTTCATTGTTTTTTTTCATTTTACATTCCATGAGTTTTTAAAGTCTTACAAAACTCACATCACCTTGTAATCCTTCACATGACCAGGGTTAAAACCCTAGAATCCCCCTTGGGAGGATTTCAAGTCCATTTATGGCCTATGATATAGGAAATGACATGGGTGATTACACATGTAGGTGTGTAGACCAAGTACCCACTAGCACAATGTAGGATGTATGTAGGGGGCCTTTAGGAAAGAACATTGGGGCCTTCAAGCATTAAAATTTGTAATTAGCTAGATATATAGTGGTTCAACCCTTAGAGAGTGGTGTGATCTGTCCTTGTTATCCTGTGTGCATCTATGTTGTTTCGTTTCTTGAAACATCCCTACCTTAATAATAAATATAATATATTTTGAGATAAAAATTTAATATATTTCTATACATTATTAAATATTTTTAATAATTAATATAATGATTTTTATTACATAAATTAAGAAAATATAATTGATAATAAATTTCTACTTAATGAAATATATTTTAAAATATACATTTATATGAAAAAAATATTTTGTTATATTTATTATTTATCTATACACTTTATATTATATAAATATATGTACACTCACACAGACATATAATTATAAATGTATACATATAGCACAAATATATTAGAATATTATAAATTTTATAATATAAATATAAATAAAAAAACTTATATTAGAACTATATTTAATATATTTACATATTTATTTATATAGTTCATATCACTGTATTTTATAATATATGTGTGTGTGTAATTATAGTTTTTTATATAATAAATTAGTATAAATTATATAAATAATGTATATATGATCACACACACACACACAAACATACATACATACATATATATACATATATATATATATATATATATATAAAGGCCATAGAAAGACCCTTTTTATTGAATGATGGAAACACTTCTTTTTTCTTTTTGGGTAGAGGGGAAATCGTTACATAGATTTTATGTCTAGGGTTTGAGATCTCATTACATGGCCTTTGGCCACTGACCCGTATGTCCATGGCTGACCTAAAAGAATAGTGTGCATGAGACGCAATTATATGGCTTGTAGGCCCTAACCCGTAGGTCCTTCGGCTGCCCCACAGTGTGTTTGCCCATCTTGCACTCACCTTTTCCCATTCCACTAGAGGCTACTGCCACCTGTATCGCCCTAAATATTGTCCCCATGCACCACTGCTAATATATACGACAACCCCATTGTTGTCTCTATGCGCCCTCACCACCGGAGGTCGCCACTTGTATCCCTCATCATCTCATGTCCACCTGCACCCCCAGAAGCCCATTATCCCTATGAGCCCACACCACCAGAGGTCATCGTATGCTTCGCCTTCACCGACATCCCCGTGCCCTCGCGTCAGCATAACTTCAACCCTCTCACATTTACTCATAGGCAGAGAAGAGAAATCTCACCCCCACCCCAAATAAATGTGGGGATCTATAGGCAGTGGCTGGGAATCAACCCCCAATATCAAGGTTGAACTTGGAGAATATATATATATATATATATACATGAAAGGTAACCATTATATGTGTTCGTGTGTATTTTAATATATATATGTGATATGAAAAATGTATATATATATATATTTAATTATAATTATATATGTATATTATAAATTTTATAATAGGAAACTAAATATATATATTTAAATATGAAAATTAATTAATTAATTTATTTATATATATATATATATATATATAGTTCATATTACTGTGTTTTATAATATGTGTGTGTAATTATAATTATATATATAATTATAATTATGTATAAATTAATACATATATAAATATATATTGTATTTATATAAATATATATAATTATAGTAATACAAATAATATTTAAAAATACATAAATATGTATATATAAATTATACTATTCAGAGTACCATTTATCAGTGATAAAAAGCGTTGATATAAGTAGTCATTCATTAGCTCTAAATAAAATGCTCATAAAGGGTGGTCTTTATCAATTATAATAAAGTGGTGATAAAGGGAGATCTTTTCTAATTAATTTTTTATTAAGGATATAGGTTTCGTTTATCATCACTCTTTGGTAGCACTAAAAAACTTATTTCCATTTATCATCAATTTTTAGTGCTCATAGAGGGTAGCATTGAATTACATGCAATATGTAGTAGTTCAGTCCTTGATGTTGAAATATCAATACATATTTACCTTCTTTGTGTATTGATCTTATCTTAGGTGGTTTAAAAGGTGTTTTTTTAGTTGTTGGATCCTGTGTAAGTTCCACTTTGGACCTCTATAGTGACAGTGGTGCTAGTATAGAGTATCCCTTTTCATGAATGTACCTTTCATTAATATTATATTTTCCATCACCTTTGTCATGGAGTGGATATGTACCATTTGTATTTTCAATCGACATTAAATTGAATCCCCCAAAACATATCACAAATAACTTTTGTATTGTTTCTTCCCAGCATTATTTCGAATGGCTCTCACACACACACAAATACATGAACACTTATAAATCATAATCGCATATCCATATTTTACAAAATCACATAAAGACACTGTTCAGGGGAACCCCCATGGGTATTCTGTTATTTAATTTCCAGTATGACACAATGATCACAAAATACTAGTTAATAAAGAGTTGAGAAATAGATAAAGGTCAAGCGATGAAAATCAGACAACCAAGTTAAGTGAAGAAAGAATGTAAGGAAAAAGAACACTGTGTTTTAATATGGTTCAGATCACTTTAGTACTACTCTATGATAGGGAAAAAAATACATTCCTACCATTTATTAAATCTCCAAAACAAAAAAAAAATAATTAAAAGTGAGATAACATACAAAAAATCTTGCAATATGAACAAAACTTCAATAAGGGAAATCACAAAAAAAGTAAGATGAGGCTCTTATGAACAAATATATTTACTCACTGACCAACACATATCAGATTATTTGGGATGTAATAATGGAATAAAAAATATGAAATCAGGATCTTGAAAATTAAGTGAAAAAAATCTATAACAAAACATTGTGCCACTAAGAGCTCCAATATTTCAATTGTGAGGGTAGTGGTATATCTGGCTGGTAACAACGCCTCTTCCTCTAGTCGAACTCCTCTGTAAAATCTCTCTCATCTCTCCCTCTCCCACTTTAGGATAGAATCATCCACCTCAATATAAACCATCTCAAAAAATAAATCACTCCCAATCATATTGATTATGAGTTGGTACATCCAAGGGAATTGATAGAGGTCGCAACGACTCAACATAATTTTTGGAGCAAATTGAGCCCTAAAAAACCTATAAAACTAGTGAAATATAAAAAAAATCCAAATAAAGGTGTCTTAAAATGGTGTGTAAAGGTTCTCAACTAGCTATATAAAGGTAACTCGATCTCTTCATCCAGGTAAATTGACTAAACCCTCACTATGTAAAGGTCAAACTACTGCTACATAAAGGTAGCACGCTGACTGTGTAAAGGTAACCCATTCTATATACAAGCTATAAAAAGGTACTCATGGACTTCAAGTAAGGGTAAATCATATAATATAAGGCACACATAAGGGTAATCAATGGACCCACATAAATTTAAAAATTAAACCTCATAAGGGCAAAGAAGAATGATAAAAATTAAATAAAGGTATGGAAAACACAAGTAGAGAATTATAATAGAGATATAAACAAGATATACTCTAAAATAAAACTAAAAAGATATTATTTCCATTTTGAAATCAATGAAACATTTGAAATCAGATAAAATCAACCATTTATAAAAGAAAACTAAATAAAAGGTGGATGATTTTATTTCACCTAAATGTAATTCAAGTGAAACCAATTTCATAATTTCTAAACAATTCCAGAACATAGAAAAATCAACAACTATAGTCAAACTATCATTTGATTATTCATTGGTGTGTATCTTATTGACACAAAATATTATACTTTTAGTAAATTATTTAATAAAATGAAACCAAATATCTATATCTTTCAACCAACCATGGAATACTAGATTCTTAGAGAGATAAAGGGTTGTTTGTGAATCATTGTGAATAATAATAAAAGAATTACATAAATTGAGTTCATAAATAAAACCCTTAATCCAAAGAGATTCATTGATAGCCTCTGTGAATAATATGTAATCAACCTCAATAGTTGAGAGTTCCATCGTTGATTTGATATTTTATTTCCATGATATAGATCTTCCACATGCGGTAAAAAAATCCAGTATGTGATTTATTTATATTAACATCTCTATCATAATCAGAATAAAAAAAAACTCGTCACTATGTGTAGATAATTAAAATAAATTCCATAATAAATTGAAAGGAATGAAGTAAAAGAGATGTACCTCAACAACCACTTAAGCACATTCCAATGTGTCTTACCATAATTTTTAGTGAACCTTCTCAAATTGAACACATAAAAGGGTTCATTAAACCAAATTAAAATCATATCATATAAAATTATACCAACAACATTAACATATGGGTTTCTACTAATCAATTTAATATCAGTAGTAGTGGTAGGTATCAAAACCCTACTCTCTATTACACATTAAATAACGATTTATTACATAATATTATACATAATACAAATCGATAGACCGATAAGTCGAGTGTATTTTTAAATTATGTATATTACATAACAAATTAAAATAGGGAATATGTCATATTTACTGAAAACATCCTTAACATGATCTTATTATTCCTTTGTACTTAACATTACATGGGATAACCTAGGGTCATACATAAGAAAGAGTTGAGATACAATGACCAGTAAGGGAATAAACATGGAATAACATGGAAAAAGTAATACATGTTAGACCGTATAAATATCAATGGGTAATAAAAAGAGTTATAATCATAAACATGAACAATGAGGTATGTTATAACATGATAACCCTAAATACAACATGGGAAATGTGACATCAACTTAAAACACTATATCATAAACATATGTCAATAAAAATTGATAAGGAATCATGATGGAAAAAGTCCCATGATGGATTATGTTCAATCCCAAATCCCTTGCATGATGTCTCATGAGATTAAGACATTACCCAATTCATTGGAGAACTATATAGTTCTGGGTGCACCCGTTACTTTCATTTCATTATCATTCTTAAATGTTCCAAATAGAATATAAAAAATGGATTCATTCCTAATCATATTTAATTCCAAAATAAAGTAGTATCAAATAAATACATGTAAGTACCAAATAAATAAGTATAAGTGTATAAATGTGAATACCCTTTATAGAAAATGGATACGAGTATTAACTACACATTTGTTTGGGATGGAAAATCGCTGTAATATTTCGGGGGCATAATGGAGGCGTATGGATGTTCATGGGAGGGATTGATGAGAGTGAAATGGGTATATTATCATTTAGTAATAAAATGGTCTATAATGGGGATATGTAATAACATATCCCCACATTTTAAATTAAGATAAAAGACATAATATAAAGAAAATACTTGAATGAAGAAGAGAAGCAGTGGATCCCTTACCTTGAGATTGTGATTCCAAATGCTTTGGAAGAGATTCTTGAGAGCTTGGGGGAACCTTGAGAGGACTCTATAGAGGGTATGGATAATTGAGGACATTATAAAATGTTTTTTAGTGAATATAAATGAGATCATGGCTAGGATTATATAGGAAATGAGTGGGAAATTCAATATCATTTCTCAAACATAGGTTTTGGACTATATATAATGAAATAACCAAAACTAAAAACGTTCCCATTGTTTTTGCACATTTTATTCTAAAAAATAGGTTTCGTTTTAATTATTTTGTTTTTCCAAGGGACGAAATTATTCAAATATTACCCGTGGTGATGTGGAGTTGAGTCATAGTTTTAAGAAATGATTTTAGAACCTTAAAATATATTGTAGGTTTTGTAGGATTCATATTGTCTTTATAAAATTAATAAAATAAACATAAAATCAAATTATTTTAAATGGAAAACATATATTTTTTCATGGATAAACTTTATTTTATTCACTACATCACTTTTGGGTCATTATTATGTCATAATACACTGTATATTTATACGGGATTTATTTTTTACCCGAAAAGTTGAATGTATCAAAAAATTATGAGAAATTCATTGTTAGATAATTATGAAATTATGATTCCAAAAAAATATTCATTTTATCAAAATAATTTTATAAATATGTGTATTTTTACTTTTAAAATAAGAATCAACATTTATTGAGAAATGCTGGGTTATTTTTGATAAAAACAGTTTTCAAACACTTATAAAAATTACATTTTACTTCATAAAAATTATATGATAATTTATATTTAATAAAAATTATTTAATAAAATTATTTTATTAATGTTATATTTATTTATAAAATGCATTAATTCGTCAAAATAAGTGCCTTAATTGAAATTGAATACTAATTAAAAATTTAATTTGTGTTTCATTGTATAAAAATAAAAATGGATTATAATGTAATGATATGAAGTAAATATAAGAATTATTATATTGAAAATATAATATACAAATTCTTATTATTACGGTCCTCATACATATCCCTTTAATACACCAGAAAACTACCAAAGTGTAAGGTTTATGATGATGATATTTTCCTAGGGTGGTTCGATGTACATGGCTTGGGTTATGATCTCATTGAGATTCAAACTTTCCCATAAACGATTTAGATCATGATTAAGTTATTGGATCTAAGCTTGGGCTTGGTTAAGGTAAAATCATAGTGATTCTATCTTCTATGAAATATTTGATAAATGTGCTTCATAGGGTATGATCCTACTTATTGAGGTCATCAGTTCCTTTGTCTATGTCAATTGGATTTGTTAAAACCTAATATTTATACTAATCATAAGGTCAATGTTCAATGGATTTATTATCAATGGTAATGATTCTTAATGGTATTTTAAATATGATAGGACATAATGAAACCAAATAAGTGAACACATTTTCTATAACCATATTACATAATTTGAAATTTAATTAAAAAACTAGGGGAATTTTATTTATAATAGTTTGGGTCATTAAAGTAGTAGAGTGAGACAATGATACAATGAAATGTTGATAAAATGGAATACAAATTTGTTTTAAAACATAAAAAAGTATCCATTAAGGACTTTGAGCACATAGGCATGTTGGGATAGATAAATTAGATATTTCTTTCTATACCAAATGATTTATATACATATGATCCGCTTCTCACAATCCAAATAATTCATAAGATGAATTCAATTGAATTTTTACATTAGTAAATAATTTCACATTACGATATATTAGAACCATGTAATCAAAATAATATAGCATGTAAAGAATGATTTTTGACCAAATTTAATATTAACACATGAAAAACAATATGTATCATTAAAACCATTACACAACATGAAAGAATCAAACCTTTTTATACCATTTTATGTAGCATTTTTTAATCCATAAAGTTATTTATTATGTAAACATACTTAATTAGTTTTAAATTCTTGTTCAAAACTTGTAGGAGGATTTATGTATAATTTTTCATCTAAATCACCATAAAGAAAGAAATTTTTATATTAAATTTTTCAATATGTAGATATAAAAAATAAATAAACATTTTAATAGGATAATGATTAACCACATAAGAAAATATATTAGAATAGTCAATTATCTCCCTTTGAAGGAAACCTTTAGACACTAGTCTGGCCTTATATTTGATTTTATTCCCAATAGTGTAATTTTATTTTTTCTTACATATTGATTTATTTCCAATTCCCTTGGATGTAGGTGGCTTATTGAATATAAACCAATTATGGTTATTTCTATGCAATTCTTTATCATTATTATTAGAATAAATCTAGTGAATCAAGTTCTTTTGCTTGGTATCCTTTTTATAGATTTTGGAATCCTCATTATCAAGATCATGGGAAATATGTTGTGGAAAAGAAACCATATTTGTGTGGTTGTACTTAGAAGGAGTTATAATAACCATCCTCTTCATATCCCTAGTGAGATAAAAATCCATCTGTTCACTTGGAGCTTCATCATCTAAAGCATCATCATATTCAACTCAAGAATCTAAATCAAGAATTTGGAAAGGTGGAGAAGTCTCAACATGAGACTCAATATCACTGGAAGGGTCAAACCCAAGATCCCTCTTTTGAGAAGGATCAACATTTCCATCATTTGGAGGATAAAATATAGAATAAATTTAATCTTGAAACATTACATACTAATTAATAATACAATTATAAATACTAGGTTTATATACCCCTAGATTATAC
This sequence comes from Viscum album, assembly GCA_963277665.1. Lineage (NCBI taxonomy): Eukaryota > Viridiplantae > Streptophyta > Magnoliopsida > Santalales > Viscaceae > Viscum > Viscum album. The sequence goes on along the minus strand of OY728145.1, from coordinate 1,073,668,211 downwards.
CATTTCACCCCTCATAATAACATAAGAAAATAAATCTAACAACCCTAGTCTTAATATTTTTAGAATTGGAATGAGTATAAGAAGTGTATCCAAACACTCTATGATGTAAACATAAAATTGGATAGCTAATCCAAATTACATTGGAGTTGTAAACCCATTTTAAGATAAGAGACAATTGTTAATCAAGTAAATTATCATAGTGGAAGCCTCATCCCAAAAGGACTTGGTAAATCTTAAGCATGCAAGCATGCTAATCACTCACTTATGAATAGTAAAGTTCATGCATTCAACTAAACATTTTTTAGGAGTATAGATCAATTTTTAGTGTCTCAAAATTTCATAATCCTCATGGAATTTAGAAACATCTATATACATTTATTCAAGGTTTTCATCAGTTCTCATTACTTTCAATTTCTTCTAAGATTGATTTTCTATAGATGAATTAAATGTTTTAAAAACCTTATAAGACTCATATATATTTTACCTATATGTGAATCAAAACTATTATTGAAAATAATCTACAAAAGTTTAATAAAAATAAGTGTCTCCACCATGGTAGATAATATTATAAGGTCCCCACAAATCAAAGTGCACATACTCAAGTGGTGACTTGATTTTATGCTAGATTTTTGAAAACTGACTCTTTTAGACTTAGGACACTATCCTCAAAAAAGAGAATGTTAATTGCTGTAACATTAGGTAAACAACCCTTTCTTACTCAATTAACATAAACCTTTATCACATATATTCCCTAGCAATCTATTTTATAGAATAAGGCTTTCACTTTTTTTTGCATATGTTTTTCCCAACTGCTTAGTGAAATTCAGTAAATTTAAGACATAAAACCGATTAACTAAATATCCCATAATAATATTATGATAACCCTTTGATATTTTGAGTAAACCACTCTCAAATAAAAAGGTAAATACATTTTGATCCGTGAAACATAATGAAATAAGATTCATAGAGAGATGCAGAACCCATATCCTAATAAATAATGTGAAAAAGTGTGGTCTGAGAGTTCTATCATAGATAAACATCACCCATGAAACAACTTCTCTTTTCATTGGGTAAAATGACCTCTCTTATAGATTCGTCGGAAAAATCAGAAAATGAAATGTTATTTGGGAACTTATATAAAGAACACCCTTAGTCTAAAACCCACCCATCATGCAATGTATCTTGGGAAACTATCAACACTTCAACACTCAAAAATACATGTAATGAAAATATATAATGATCACCATATTATTTAAAAGGCTCACAAGACTTAAAATTAGTAAATTTGGGCCTAACATGACTATTTTTCCTATAATGATAGTAGGAAACCCCTCTCAATTTAGATTTGAACGATGTATCCCTAGAGGGGATTTGGTAATTTACACCCATTTTATAATTAGCTTTTCCCCAAAAAACTCATAATTACCTATAACACTAAAACCCTTGGATTTGGATTAAACCTTATCCTTTCCACACAACTAATGATAAATAAATATAGATATGAATTCCTCTACGGTCAATGAGCCTCTTCTATTTAAGAAAATTAAAATAATAATGCCTTGGTAATTTTACTCAAAATTAACACTAATATTGTATATTTCTAGTAAAATTTTATTATACTCATCATAATAGTCTTGGATGAGAGTTCAAAGATGGATCTTAAAGGTGTACCATTTATGTTTCTTATTTATATGACCTACTAATGAAGTTTTAATATAAAATTTATTAAACATATAGAAAATTATAGCTATGAATGTTTCATAAGTAACCTCCTATATAACTTTATCATCCAATAATAATGTCAAATAGCTATGAAAATTCATTAAAATTTGAGGAAGGAAATCAGAGTAGGTGGCCAGAGTTTATCAATTAGCAGACTGGCTTATATGAGGTTTCTTGGGACCATAAAGCACATATTGCACCCATTGTTTAACTAGCATTTATATAATATTATTTTTAAATAGATTATACCCTTTCAACCCCTTAGGATATCCTATGAAATGAATCTAACAACCCTGTTCTCAAGATTTCCAAACTTGGCATGAGCATTAGAAGTGAATACAAATTCTTTAAGATGTCATAGGATAGAGAAAAGATACTCCAAAGTTTATTTGGAGTATTAAAACCATTTAAAGGTGATGGAAACATGTTTTTGAATTAAAATGTCCTTATGGGAGACTCATATGAAAATATATTGGTATAACCTAGGCATACAAACATGTTATGAACCTGTTCAAGAATAGCATGGTTCTTTTTTTCAACTAAACCATTTTTTAAGAGTATAAATTAACGTTCAACATCAAAAAATTTACCCATACTATCAAAATTTAGTAAACATAGTAGACATGTATTCATGGTATTCATCAATCTTCAAGGATTTAAATTTCATATAATATTACTTTTCCATAGAGGATTTCCATGTTTTAAACACCTAAAAGACATAAGATTTATTTCTCAATATGTAAATAAATAATTTTCATGAAACAAAATCTATAAAAGTGAAAAAATAGGAGCCTTTTACATGAGATTTAATCCTACAGGGTCCCCAAAAATTAAAGTCTAGATAATTCAATGGTTGACAGGATTTGAAGCTATATTTGTAAAAACTGACTCTTTTAGACTTACTTAGGACACAACCCTCACAAAAGGGAAAGTTAATTGGTGTAACTTTGTGTAAAAACACATGTCTCATTCAATTATTGTAAAAATTTGACAATAACATTACCCATCCTTATACTCTAAGGAATACTACTATCAATATTAGTGGCATAAGAATTTCTCATCTTCTTAGTGTATGAATTTTCATTCAATATATACCACCAATTAAATAAGGATACCATATGAACCGTATAATAATCCTATGTGATATTTAGGTAACCAATATAAAATTTAATGGTAAATAGCCTATAATATAATAACCTTAATAAAATAATATTAATATATAGATCTAAAACCCATCTCACATTCAGTAAGGTGGAAACAGAGTGGTCTAAGAGTTCTATCATAACATAAACCCTACCCAGGAAATGATACCTCTTATTATTGCTTAAAATAACATCTCCTTTTTCCTCCATAGAAATATTAGAAAAATAAATCCTTTTTGTACATAAATGGGATAAACACACAATGTCTAAAACCCACCCAACATACTGTGTATCATTGGATACTATCATTACTTCATCACTCTCATATCTTTTCTCTGAAAGGAGAAAATGATCACAAAATTATTTAAAAGGATTATAAGATTTAAAATTATAGAATTTAGTTCTAAAATGCCTATTTTTTGCATAATGATTAATATTAACCCCTATTAGTATGAATTTTTACCATGTATCCCTAGACCAACATTGTTTCATTCCACCCTTCTTATTCTTACCACTATTTTTCCTACAAAACACAGAATGTCCTCTAACACTGAAACCCTTGGATCAAGATTTAACATTATCCTTTCTATAAAACTCATGATAGTTACATGATGCATATTTAAGGTGTATATTTTATTATAATTATATATATAACCTACTAATTATGTTTTAATATTCATTTTTTCTAACATAGACCAAATGATGTCTATAGAGGTTTCATAAGCAACTTTATACAAAAATTTATCAGCAAAGGATAATGTAAAAGATCTATGATCTTTCTTGAAATATTAGAGAGTCCATCTAAGTATTTTTTTCATGGTTTATCCATTATAATAATGGATTATATAAGGTTTCTTAGGACAATGAATCCCATATTGCATCCCTTGTTTGATAACCAAGTATATCATCTTCGGTCCCTATAGATTAAGGTAACTGTTACTATTGAATTTATCAGTATCATACTTATTGGAATCCATTAACACATATGTGAATCTATGATAACAACAATTTAAGGGAACCTAAAGGGGTATTCCCTTATTTAATTCCCAAGATAAAGCAATGATGCCAAATTTCGGTTCATAAAGAGTTGAGAAATAAATAATGAAAAATAAATGGAAATCGAGTAAACAATAAAAGGGAAGAAAACAAAGGAATAGGAGAACACCCAAATTTAAAATTGTTTAAAATATTTTGTTCATACTCTATCATAATAACACCCCATATTTCTACCTTTTATTAAATATAAAAAAAACATACATGAAGATTGAGAGAATATAAAAATGAGACAACAATAAGAATAAAACCACAATAATTGAAATTCCCAAATAATTGTAAGAAGAAAGTTTTATGAAGATTAATATTTACTCACCAACATACATACAATAGATTATCTAGGGTAATCTAGTAGTTTGGATAACAAACCATCAATATCTTCATAATTAACAGAAACACATCTCCACCAGATCACAACATCAAGAAGGGCATCGATCGTCAATGATGAGGGATGTGGGGCATCTGACATGGAAAAACGCCTTTGGATTTGGTCAAAATCCACTAGCATGATCTCCCTCTTTCCCTCTCTCAAATAATGTCAATCACCTTTCTAGAATCATTCACAAGAATCAATCTCTCCCAATCTAGATGTGGTGAGAAGATATATCCAAGGGAATTTTGGGTAGTCACAACGACTCAATGGAACACATGGAATGAGTAATTCCCTAAAATACAGATAAAAACAATATAATAGAAAAAGAAAACCTTACATAAACATGACTTATTTTTTTTTAAAGTTTCTCTACCCTCTATGTCAGGGATTTTTAACCACTACGTCTTAGTAAATAGGATGAACCCCCTTTGTGTAAAGGTCATTTGAATACTATATAAAGGTAAAATTCTTGATGCATAAAGGTAAACCATTTAGAACATGGATTACATAGAGTTCATCATGGAATTTACATTAAGGTAAACTTAAGAATATAAGGCACATATAAAGGGAACCCAATGCCTCATGTTAAGGTAAGATTATCACCATGTAATGGTAAAACAGAATGATCAAAATAAAATAAAGTCATGGAAAGCACATATAAAGAATTATAAATAGGATATAAATATGATAATCTCAATAAAAAAATAAAAAATAGTTTCATTTTGAAACCAATCAATAATACTAAATTAATACATACAATATATTTATTTAGTGATTAAAATTATAATACATTGTGTGTTAATAAGATGTATTCAATACAACATTAATGGTCCCAGGAAGGAAGACACCAAAGATTTAATTTCATTAGCTAAAATAAAAATAAAATACACACACAATAATTAGTGTTTCTAGATCACACCTCATTAAACTTGTTCATAGAGGGAGATTCTCCTCACTGGTTTCAAAGCTGGTGTTATAGTAGTGGGAAATGGTGTTAGTGACACCTTGCACTTTAGTAGTGAAAGTGGTTCCAATATATAGAGTATTCCATTAGCATGAATGTAAATGGAATGTCAAAAAAACTTTTTTTGGAACTATATTCGTCATCACCTAAGTCATTTTGGGGAAAAAAATTGTGAATTAGTTACAGGACAATATTTTTCAATTTGGCCTCTCCACACTCCACCCCCAATTGAACTTCACCAAACACCTCCATGTTTCATTAAAAAAGAGTGGTAAGATAAAATTCATCGTGGATTTGAGTTTCAAAAATATTAATTTTTTTGTTAAAGTAAAAAATCTTATGTATTAGAGGATATTATGTTTTGGGCATGCATTGGAATTATGGAAATCTAAAAAATCTAAAATATTATGTATTATTTGATAGTTGGAAGAAATATATTACACATGGATGAAATTATATTACGTATCTTCAGTATTTTAATTTTCACATCCATAATATTAAGCATTCTTGGAAGAATATGGAAATATATTAAACATTGGTTATTTTGAAAAGTCTTATATGTTACTCATTGATAAAAAATATATTACACATTGTTGATTTTTATCATAGGAGAATATGTTACATGATAGATAGAAAAATATTATTCATAAAGAAGATCGGAATAAAAACTTATACATAATGTAGATAATGTACACCTCACATTTATTAATGTATAGATCAAAGAGAGTGTGTCACATGATGTAGGATAAATAAAATAGTATATTGGATGAGACATGCAACCCACATCCAATGGAAAAATAAATAGAACATGTCTCCAACACTAGTAGATGTGTGTAATGATATATGGAAGTTGTATCCAAATCATGAAATGTAGATTTTTTTATGATTTTGAGAATCCATAAATTTGGAACACTTCATGAAAAAAATATATCAAGATCCCACACAAATATTATGATTCAAGGATATAATAACATATAACTAAATGGAAACTAGTATTGAAATTATTTATCACGAATTTTGACAGCTTCAAATAGCTTACAATTTGTTACTCTATTTCAATATTGTTAGGATATTTCTATCTTCTACAATACTACCTGGATTATTCATGATGATTTGTTAGTTTGGTATTCACCATTCTATTCTAAAAAAGATACTGGAAGTGGTTGTGAAGAAGTTTATGTAGGATCAAATGAGTTCTTGGATGGATGTATATTTCATAATGTTATGATATGAGAATATTATTTCTTATGATATGAAGTATAATAGAGCTGGTGAATTGGAAAAGGAAGTGAGATGCAAAATATTCTCTTTTGTATCATTTCAATATTACTTTTTATGTATAGTGAATGGTTTAAGAATTTTGTTAAGTGTGTGAACAATTTTATGTATGAAGTCATGTGAGGAAACATCATTCAATTATTAAAAAGGATTTCCTTCCACCACCTATTATATTTTTTTCCTGAAATAACTTCAAATATTATGGTTATGATTTGGAATTTTTAAAGTGCGGGAATTATGGAGTTGATTTCAAAAGGAAATATTCATATGATTTGAAGATGCTGATTATGGAGGATATTCTTTAATTTTTATTAAATTTGATTCAAGTGTATTGACCATGTAAATTTAATAATCTATTTCTGAATTAATGTTTGAAAGAGATATTCTATATTCAAGGGGAGATTGATGGTGTATTTTTTTTTGATTTTTTGATGAAGGAAAACTCAATGAATATCTATAATTTCTTATTATATATATATATATTATATACACGATGAAAATATTTGGTTAAAAGAATAATTAATGTGATAATACCCATAAAATTTACATAATAATATATCATGAATCTAAGAAAAAAGAATAAAGTTATTCTATTCATTTTATTATTCACTTACTAACATTGTTGCTCCAACTGAAAAAATAAATGTGTAAGAAGGAAAGTTATTATATATTGAAGAACATTTTTTGATACCAATGTGCTCATTAAATATCTTTAAAGTGAGGTTTTATTTAGAGATTCACCTTGAATATTGTTTAAATTTATAGCATAAGACTCATCTACATCCATTTTTAGAGGAAAATACATGTTGAAGTTGTTCTTTGTTTCAATATCTCTTCTACTTCTACTAAGTGGCAGCTACATGTACTCAGTTGTTGGTGAAGCTTCAATTTGTGAGGTCACCAATAAAGAAATTATAAGGCCTAGTGAAATACTTTTATTAATTGTAGATTTTTTTTGATTAGTTGTGATATCCTTAGGAAGAGAATTTGAATAAAATCAAAAAGACAACATTTGGTCTTGGTGGAGTGGACTAGAGTATTTTCCTATATCCCAAAACCACTATAAAAATATTATGTGTCTTGTTGTTTGCCTTTATTATTTCCAAAATATTACTTTACTGAAACACAAAGGTCATTTCTAATCTAACTTAAATAATTATGTTTAAATCAATGAATTTATTTAAAGGACTCAATTATCCGCATATTTATTCATTTTATATTATTAATCTAGGAAAATATTTGGTATTAGATTTGTTCAATGTTTTGGATATTATTTCTTTAAGAATGATCCTAAAGTATTATCATTTTAGCCTTACCAATCTAGAGAAAAAGATTCAAAAAAAATATTGATGGATAATCCTGGAGGCGGTATGTCAATGATTAGAGATTCTTATTTTAATAATGAGAATTATGGTTGTTGGAAATAAAAAATAGTAATCTACTTAAATAATCATAGTGTGATAATTTATATAAAGGTAGACAAACCCTATAATTTTTGCGGTGAACCTAAATTTTGGAATACTTCTCAAGAAGTTGATTATTATTTAAATTCAATGGTTTTAAATTATATCAATTGTGGATTATGATTAGAAGAATTAAACAGAGTTCCTCAATCTGTTACTAGCTATGACATGTGGGAGACTACTGTTGTTTCCTATACAGGAACTGAAAATGTAAGGCAATTATGGTATAACTTTTTAAAATATAAATTTGATACTTTCGGGATGTTTGATGAAGAAATAATTACTCGTGATATTTTTAAGAATGTATAAACCATTGGGTATTGAATTAGTATTGAAATTTTATATTTTTCATTTATTTGAAATTAACCTTTGAAACTTTTTAAAGTTTCAATCTTTTTAATTTTAAAACTCAACCTCACTCATATGGAAATATAAGTAAATAATATAAGGCACAAAATTCTTTTCAATGTTCGATCCCAATATGGAAACATAGTCCTTTCTATGTGGAATATGATCAGTCCATAAATACCCCCATATAATGTATGTGAATAAAAATGATTAAACTCTTGTCATAAACCTTATGTCTCCTAAAAATAAATTTTATTGGTTCCCATTAGTTACATATTTTAATCTTCTCTAGATCCAAAAAAATATAAAGTTTTAAAATTCATCACTATAAACATTGTCACAAATTTCTCTAGTTTCACTCTATCAACAAATCCTCCATCTAATTCTTCTTCATCTGATTCATCTTGATATGGGTCTTCTCTATCTGATCCTCTTTATTTTGAACTCTCAAACATACCCAGAAACTATTTTTCTAGTTTCATAAACCTTATTCCTTTAAACATGCTCTCTAAAATGATATGAAACCTCATTGTGAAAAACATCAACTTAAAATAAACATTCACTGATATATATACTCATACTACATATTAATATTAAAGAATAATCTTTGGATCTAAATTTTAATTTCCCCCTCAACTCAAATTTCACTTGACCACCTTCAAAGCCTTTGATAATACAATGTAAAAAATATTCATTAGAAACTCCTCAAATCTCACTATTAGTGACCACTTCAAATATTTCTCAAAACTCAAATATATTTATAATTATTTGAAGTAAAACTCATCATCATCATGATGTATTTCTTTACAAAGTATTGAAAATATTCCTATATATCTATCCACTTATTCTATGTAATAACTATTTCTTCCAATAATTCTCTATCCAATTGTTCATCATAAGAACTTCTATATCTAGTAAATCTTTATGAGGTGTAACTTTTTCTAAATCTTATTCATCTTATACTTCTTAATTTAGATATATCCTATTTGAAAACCTATGTCTGATGGACTCAAGATTTTCCATCTTGTAATATTCATATTTATCTATCCAGTGATAATTTCTTTCCTCTAGTTGGTTCTCAGTATAGGTTACCTTTATATGGTTGTCTTATTTATGATGATCTGGTGATATCCCATTCAGTTGACTAACAAATATTCACTCTGTCCAATTAAAATATATCCACTAATCATAATCTTTCTCCATCTAATAGGATTCATATTTTCAACTACATACTTTGAAACTTCAAAGGGTGAGATTTTTCAAGTTTCTCCATCTCATGGATTCACAAAGGTTCTCCATATAGTAGAATGATGGAATTTTATTCTAATAGAGTTATAAAGTATTTTCCCAATCATTCTATTTCTAATCATAAATTTATATATTAAACGTCATACAACCATAATTCAATGCCTGTAAAAGTTTGAGCAATCTATAATCTACAACTTCATCATTTTATAACTTTTACTTTGTATAAACATTATCTATCAAGAAGTATCTTGAATGAACTTATCTAGAACCATGGGAAATTTTAGTAAAGCACCATCTAACTTGGTAATGGAAGTAACACAAACTTATTTTGATATGAAGAAACTCATTTTATCTGGAAACAAAAAAAATTGAAGAGAAAATGTTGACAACAAATACAATAGTTCAACAAAATAAAAATAAAGGATCTTAAATATCATTTTTATTTTTGGAAACAATATAAATAAATCATCACTAAAATTTCATTAAACCACAATATTTCTCAAAGATAAGTGTGCTTACACCACACTGTCAGATTATAAAATGTTTTGAAGGAATTTCATCCCTCAAGGACATGCAATCTTGTGGATATGTAATTGATAAACTCCCTCTAAATTATAATAATTTTCAAAATTATAACATTTATAACTTTTACACGCCATTTATACGATAACATTAGATATATATTCAACAATGATAGAGTAAATATTTTTACCTATTTTTACCTCTTCTCCCCCTTTCATAAAAGAATCCAATGTAACATGGGTGTGAAATCAAGAAAATTATATAGTTAGGGGTGGAGGTTGAACATGTATTTTCAGTCTCTATTGCTAAAATAATTCCCTTATCATAGATTTGGTGAAAATATTAACAATTTCAACTTTGGTTGAAATATAATCAGTAATTTACTCCCCACTAGATACCTTATCATTAATAAAATGATATGTAATATCATTTTGTTTATATCTAAAGTGTTGCATAGGATTTTCTGAGAGATCAATGGAACATTGATTATCACAATTAATCTTTAATGGCTATTCAAAATTCACCCTTAAATATCCCAACTGAAATTTAATCCACATCATTTTTGTAGATTCTTGGGTAGAATCAACATATTCTCCTTCCTCTATATTCAAAGTAAGATAAAAGTGTTTCTAACTATACTTGCTCACACAAATTTATACCAAGAATAAATTTTATCCTAATGTTTATTTTACAATCATTATAATCTCCATACAAATCAGAATCAATGAAACAAAGAAAATTATACTCATAACTCCATCTATACATCATGAAATAATTCATTATTCATTTAATATATAATAGGATTATTTTGTTACTTCAAACATGTGTGATTACATCAGATAACTCCGGTGTCTTACACACAAATTTATAACATATTAAATTTTTAGTCTTGAAGTAGTAAGATAGAGTAAACGATTGATAAAATTCTAAAAGTCCTTTTGATTTAAATTTTTTTGAGCTTCATATTTACTCATCTTCATACAAATATACTTGGGTGTATAAACTTCCCAAGAATTATCCTTTCCAAAATTTTGTAATAACTCATTGGAAAAACTTTCTTCTGAGATGTAGATGTATCCTCCTTTATATTGAACTTAAAATCTCATAAAAAATCAACTCTCCAAGAATTAATATCTCAATGTTCATTTTTTTTCTTTTAGTAAATTATTCATGAGATTTTTCCTTGTCACTAGATTAAATTAAACTATCAATGTAAAAAATTAATATATGGGTATTAGTACTAAAGTATTTCAAATACATTTTTCTATTAAAGTTTTCTTTATAAAAGTTCATTTGCATCAAAAAATGTTCATGTTTTGAAAACTAGTAACAATGGTAATGTTTTAATATATGAAAGTATTTCTTTAGTTTCCACACCATGGTTATACCATTACCAAGGTATGACCACAATTAGATTTCTAAACATATATTTATTATTCAATTTTTATATTCAAGAATTATGACTTAACATCCATATGAGAGACATTGTAATTTTGATTACCAGTAGCAGTGAAAAACATTCTGATAACTCAAGTCCCACAATAGGAGAAAATGGTTATTCTAAATCAACATAATTTACTTGAGAATATCCATTATAAACTATTCATTTTTTATTCAATAAAATTTCTCCCTATTCATTGAGCTTATTTATGAACACCTATTTTGTTTCTGAATCATTATTTCTTTTTGGTAATCAACCACTTCTAAAATACATTTTTGTTCTAACTATCAGATAAGTGATATCTGATTCTCAATGAAAAATTTTCATCTATTCAAAACTAGATATTATTAATTTCTAATGATATTATTAGATTCTAATTGATTTTTTAATTTCCAAAATTTTGTTGTTTTTCTACTGATTTTACATTCATAATCAATTGACTAATCATGATCAATATATACAATATTACGATCATTGTCAGCTTTCTTATCATTAAATTATCTGGAGGTCATCATTCTATATTTCATTACACCATCCTCATCATTTTCAACAACTATTATTAAGGTGGAATAGTTTTCATGACTTTTACATCAAAGTAATTAGACAAAATATGTAGTCATTTATTTTTTAACATTTAACCTTTTCTTTTGGATGAATATCCCATGAAAACACCTTATTCCACTTCTTCATTAACCTTCCCTAAATCTAGAATTTTTATCTTTATTATGAAAGGAATACCAAAATATAAGAAGTATTTAACTGTAGGTTTTTTCTTATACCACATCTCAAAGGGAGTCATTTTTTATTTTGGTCGAAGAAAGAATCAATTTTGAATATGTGAAACTATATTTATAAATTCACTCTAGAATAATTTTGAATGTTTTTATTAAATGATCATGCTTCTTCCCATATCCACAGGACCTTAATTTATTTATTTGTTATAATCTTTTTTAATGAATGTAGGGTGTAATATATTGATGTTTAATACAATGTTTCCATAGGTAATACTTTAAATAGTTACTTGTGTACTTAATTCCATTGTTTGTTCTCATCTTTAATATATAAACAATCATCTCCTTATCAAATTCCATTTTGAAACTTATGAACAACTCTATAGCCTCTGATTTATGTTTTATGAACATTATGATGGTCATCCATGTGAAATCATAAATTAATGTAATAAATTAAAAATCACCCTTCACTGATTTAGGAATAATAATCCCACATAGATCAGAATGTATGAGCTCAAGAGGTCTGGTGGACTGTCTTTCAACTTTATTTTTACTTTCACTCACCATACATCCTTTATAAAAAGTTGTGAAAATGAAATCATCTATCCTAATAAATTTTGGATAATATTTTATGATATATTATATTGATATTTTCATCATTATTTTATATACATTATAGAAAAAATTCATTTTCATGACTTTTCTTCATCATTAGTATTCAAATAGAATGAATTATTAGGATCTTCAATATGGAACAAATCAACACTGATTCTTTCTTCCTTAGTAACAAAATATCTATCTTTCAAATATATAATGATAGAGGAATAGTTATAAATATAAATTTATTTATATCGACATAAATTTGGATAACACTCAGTAAATGGTGTTTAAGTCCATAAAAAAACATCCTTTGATTTTAACTTCAGGACTTCAAATTATATCAAACCAATTCCCCTTATTTATAAAGAAATATAATTTCCATAAGTGACTAGTCCTCCCTCATGTTATTTAATTTTTTTAAATATTTATTCATCACCTTTAATATGTGAGGAAAAATCTCTATCAATAATACATGGTTTATCCCTTTTCTAGATATTATTGAAATATCAATTACAATAGATTTGTCTTAAATATTTCTTTTGAAAACATCCATTTATTTTTTGATACAAGTAAATTTACCTAGAAATGTTGTAAATAAATCTTCAGCAAAGTGAACTGGATGGTCACACCTTAAAAAAATTTATTTCAAGAAATAAAATTTATTTTTCCTTGATGAGTTTTCTACTTATGATGCATTTTCTATTATATCTCTCTTTAAGTTCTAAAAGTTTCTTCATGTTGTCCCATTGCTGTTCCTATCATGACTCGCCTTCACCAAAAGGAGGGAAGGGACAGCAGATTGCCAGACCCTTCCTTCTTTAAGTAGAAGAAGAGATAATGACCCCCAAGACCTACCTTTAATAGGTCTCAGAGTGGCGACTAGCACCAAGGGTATAAAATATCACGAAAAAATGGATGGCATTACCCTTTTTATTTTTATAGGATCAAGAGATAAGTTAGCAACCCCAACAATACCAAAGATGAAAGTAAAGGCAAAGCCAAAAGTAACCCATTCCCATATACATGTTCAATAGTAAATAATACAAGCCTAAAAAACTCCAAAGGTAAAGTACCAAGAAAAGGAAAACAACAAAAGGAACTACCCCGAGGTCTGAGCTAGTATGGTCCCGCATGATCCCTGAAGTCCTCCTGGAAACCTGAAAGAAGTTTTATATACGTAGGGTGAGCATACAAGCACACTCAGTAGGGAAAACCAAAGACTCTCATGCACAAGTGGAGAGGCATTCTAATGCCCTGTGAGAAAAAAAAACCAAAGCACCTAGCAAGGAAAACTATCCACCCGAGTCTCGCCAAGGCACACTCCCCAAATAATGCATGGAAAGTAAATTATAGTAATAGCACATTGATATTTGGGTACCCCACACCACTTTACCACTAGTTATTGAAGAAATCTGATGCATCGAACCAATCCCTCCATTCTCACTACAGTCCCACTGCCAAACCCAACCCGCACACACCTAGGTCATAGCCTCACCGCAGTCCCACTGCCAAACCCCTCCCGCACACACCTGGGCCAAAACCTCACCACATTCCCACTTCCAAACCCCACCCGTACACACCAGGGCCAGAACAACTATTGCCACGCCTGAAGACACCTGGGCCAGAACAACTAATTTCATGCCCGAAGATAGCAGAGCCTCATCCTGAAGACACTTGTGAAATAACCTGCCTGCAGACACCTAGGCCAACCACCACAACTACCCCACCCGATGATTCTTGGGCTAATAATGGACCTCAGGCCCTCACAGCCTGCCTGAAGATTCTTGGGATATTCGGGAAAGGGAGCAGAAAAGGAGCTAATAACCAGCAACTCATAAGAGTGTTGGGAAAAACACCCTCCCCATTAAATGGGGTGTTCAGCACTAAGTGATCAACTTGGGTGGGTAGAGAATAAGAAACATAAGAAATACAGTATATGTATAGGTAACAGGCACTCATCCCAACCTTGGGCCTCCAAAACCTAAGCACAAACACCCTTGTTACTATTCATTCACAAAAGAAGCCCCAGCACTCACGGCCAAGTCACAACTCATTCCCAAACTAATTACGCATTCAAACCATTCTTGTTTCTTGTTCAAGTTATCCCATTAGGGTGAATTCTGCACTGCCAGGCAACTAACAGGCATAACCACAAGCCAAAAAAAATAAACAACCAAACAAAAATTTAAGCATTCACAACCGGTTATCTTGTAAAGTTGCATCAACAAAAGGGATTAGTGAGATCCCTCAAAGTACTGGAACCAAAGAAAACCTAAAAAAAGGGATAAGTGAGATCCCTCAAAGTACTGGAACAAAGAAAACCCTGAGACACAGCCCCACGTCCCCAAAACTAGGAACCCACCAATTCTCAATGACAGAGGATTACACCCCAATTCGTGATATAAGCCGAGAAACCACAACTCTAGATTCACAACTAGAAACCGCGCCACATTAGAGGATCCCATCCTCACCCACATCGCCCCATAGGAAGACAAACAGAACAATTCCCCTACAACCAAAACAGATTAGAGAAACTTCCAGGTTCAAGAACATCATTCACTAGGTTCTTCTTTCTATTTGTTAACCGGGGTGGTCACACAGGGATTCTTGTTTTACTGAAAATCTATTTAAACCAACTGGGTTTACATGATTAACCAATTTCCAGGTTAAGTCATTTAATCATCATAGAAAAAAAAGATTCATTAGTTCACAAGGAAAGACCACCAAAGACCATGATTTTCAGTGAGCATAGGCCCGCACAATTCACAA
Source organism: Viscum album (assembly GCA_963277665.1). Lineage (NCBI taxonomy): Eukaryota > Viridiplantae > Streptophyta > Magnoliopsida > Santalales > Viscaceae > Viscum > Viscum album. The sequence continues at coordinate 1,073,652,557 of OY728145.1, read as the reverse complement.
CACATACAACATAAAAATAATACAATAAAAACATCGATCACACCCCCCCTTCATTCTTTAAAATCCTGTTCATTATCTTCATTAAGTTTGGTTTCATCAATTCCCATATAGGCAAAAGCGTACCCACCCCACATGATACACAGAAAGGAGAGGAGAATGAAAACCCTACCTGATTGATCAAGGATCAAATTTCTTCTCCACTTGCCAAGAATCATGGAAAAGTGCGACTCGCAATGGAGGGACGTCGGGAACTCCAAACAAAAAGCCAGCCAAGAGGAAGAAGAAGGAAGAATAAATTCCCAGGCAATATATAGATAAGATCCTATTGTTACAGGATATGGGGATTTGAACGTCTTTAAATTCAGATCGTGGTTCTCCACGTGGTTGGGTGGTTACACACGACGAAATTAATTGTTTCTTAGTTCTCCATTGGGGAGGTCCCTCAGTATTTATTGGGTGTTAATTATGGGATTTTAAATGGATTTTAACCACTTGAAAAAAAGTTGAAAATCCCAAAGAGGCGTTATGGGAAGAACTGTAGAAGAGAAACTGACAAGACTGGGTGACACCGATTGGTTTCGACGATCGGTCGCCCCAATCTGTCACGCCAATCTGTTGCCCCGATCGGTCGCGCTGATGGGTCGCGTCGATCAGTCGCACCGATCAGTCGCACCAATCGGTCAGGCCGATCGGTTGCGCCAATCAGTCACCCCGATCGGTTGTGCCGATCGGTCGTGTCGATCAGTCGCCCCGATCAGTCGCACGCCGAAATGACGTCCTACCACCGAGACGTCACCCCTAGGATCCGGAATTTGGAAAAGGGATGGACCGCGAGGGCTGGGTCCCACATCAGATACCTCTCAAAGCATTCTCGCCATCAAGAATTTAAAACCAGACCTGAAGAAAGGAGGGGGGTTTGAACAACCACCCAAGAAGATACCTCTCAAGAGTGAACCCGAACAATTAAAATCACCATAAAACAATGTACTAAATTGTTTGGTCATGTGGTGAGGGGTTTCCATTCCTCCATGTTAAGATATTATCCTCTTTGGGTGGCTCTGACTCGCATGCACGGGTTTAGGTGCAACCATTCTAATGCGTATTAACTATGGATTAGGTCCTCCCCTCCCACATCTCAAGATACTTCACACAAATCCATAGAAAAGAAAAACCACACATTCCAGAGCTAACAAGGGAAAGTGTTCCGTCACAACAAGTACAAAATAGAACAACGAAAAACTCAAAAAAACTCTGGGTACTGGGCACACATATATGCTTCTCATTCCCAGGTACTTTCCTCAAGACCACCATGCCCCCAAAATACACAAACCAAAGGAATGGTTTATCCATGAAGCACCTTCCCCTCACAATCCTCGATCATCACTGGTCGCTCCACAAACATTGCATTGTCTTCGATATCTAGCTCTCCCCAGTCAAGGACATGTGAATCATAATGTAGATACCGATGAAGCTGGGACACATGGAAGACGTCATGTATCCTCAGTAGCGGCGGTGGTAACTCTAGCTAATAAGCCACTTCTCCGACCCACCACAACACTTCGAAGGGTCCGATGAATCGGGGAGAGAGTTTTCTCCCCCTACCAAACCTCTATTTTCCATGACAAGGGAAGACCTTTAAGAACACGTGGTCCCTGACCCCAAACTCCAAGGGTCTCCTCCTATTATTGGAATATGACTTCTATCAGTCCTGTGCCACCTTCATCCTTTCCCGCATAAGCTGCAACTTCTCTATCGTGCCCTGCACTTCTTCCGGGCCAAGAGCACTCATTTCCCCAACCTCAGTCCAGCACACGGGTGAGAGTCATGGCCACCCGTACAAGGCTTAGAACAGAGTCATGCCAATGGTAGAGTGATAGCTATTATTGTAGGAAAACTATACCAGAGGCAAGTGTCGCACCCACAATCCCCCAAAATATAGAATACATGCCTGTAGCATGTCCTCCAACATCTGGATGGTGTGTTATGTCTGTCCATCTGTCTGGGGATATAAAGCTATGCTAAGACAAGCTGGGTGCCAAAAGCATGCTGTAATCCCCTCTATAATTGTGAGGTAAACCACACATCCCTATCCGAGACTATGGATCTCGGAACTCCATGCAACCGCACCACCTCATCTATGTAACTTTGTCCTAAAGCATCCACTGCGTCCGACTCCTTGATCTCCAGAGAGTGGGCCGATTTCGTCAACCGATCCACCACTACCTAGATAGCTTCACAGCCTCCTCAAACCTTGGGTAGCCCCATTACGAAATCCATCAAGTTGTCCACCCACTTCTACTCGGGGACATATAAAGGTTGCAACAAGCCGCCTGGGACACGGTGTTCAGCCTTCAACTGCTGACACACTAGGCACTTTGCTACGAACTCTGCTACTGCCCGTTTCACCCCAGGCCACCAAACCTATCTCCTCAAGCCTTGGTACATCTTGGAATCTCCTGGGTTCACTGCTAGGGGTGAGTTGTGGAACTCAATAAGAACTTTTCCATGAATTGCCTCTAGAACAAACAACTTTCCTTGTAAAAGCATCTGGTTCTAACCATCCTCCATCCACCCTTTCAGAGCATTGACTTGGTCAACTCGATCACACATCACTTCGCTTTCTGAGTCTCCCCATTGGGAATCCTCTACCTACCACAACAGAGAATATTGCACAGTCATCTGATACATGCAACCTCTACCACCTTCCATCCTAGCATCCAGGTGCAGGGCATCCAAATCCTCCATCACCTTCCAAGTATCTACCGACTCTCAGACTGCATCCTTAAGCAAATTACTACTAAAAGAATCAGCCACCACAATCCCCTTTCCCAAGGTGTAGGAAATCTTGAAGTTGTAGTCTTGAAGGAATTCCATCCACCTTCGCTGCCGTATGTTCAGGTCCCGCTGGGTGAAGATGTACTTCAAGCTTTTGTAATCCGTGAAGACCATGAAGCGCTCCCCAACGAGGTAGTGTCGCCACAAATTTAGTGCGAACCTGACCATAGAGAGCTCTAGGTCATGGGTGGCATAGTTACGCTCATGGGGACGTAACTGCCAAGACCCATAGGTGATCACCCCTTGATGCTGCATCAACACACATCCAAGGACTTGCCTTGAAGCATCACAAAACACCTCATATACTACCCCTTCTTCTAGAAACCTTATCACTGGGGCACTAACCAACTTCTCCTTCAGATAGCTGAAGGCTGCCTCGCACTTCTCATCCCATACAAAAGCCTGGTCCTTCTTGGTCAAGGTTGTCAAGGGTGCCGCAACTCGGGAGAAGTTGGGCACAAACCTCTGGTAGTAACCTGCCAGCCCGAGGAAACTATGAACCTCCTCCACATTCTTGGGTACTGCCCAAGAAACAACCGCCTCGAACTTCGATTGGTCCACTGCAATCCCCTGGTCAGACACCACGTTCTCAAGTAAATGCACTTCTCACATCCAGAACTTGCACTTGGAAAACTTCCCATAGAGCTGGTGCTGTCGTAGGACCTCCAAAACCGCTCTCAATTGCTCCGCGTGATCCTCCTCTGATCTTGAGTAGATCAAGATGTCGTCAATAAACACGACTATGAACCGGTCCAGATATTCCCAGAAGATGGACTTCATGAGCCCCATGAACACGGCTGGAGTGTTTGTAATGCCGAACGACATGACCACGAACTCAAAGTGGCCATATCTGCACCTGAAGGCCGTTTTTGAGATGTTTACCTCTTTCAACCTCACTTGGTGATATCCAAACCACAGATTGATCTTCAAGAACCAAACTGCTCCCCTCAGCCAGTCAAAGAGATGATCTATCCTTGGGAGAGGGTAGCAATTCTTGACCGTCACCTGATTCAACCTCTTGTAGTCTATGCACAGCCTTAGACCACCATCTGCCTTTTTAGAAAACAAAACAGGAGCACCCCACGGTGACACACTTGGCCGAACAAAACCCTTCTTCATCAGATTGTCAATCTGGATCCCCAACTCCCGCAACTCAGAAGGTGTCATCCCATATGGAGACATCGAAATCAGACGGGCACCAGGTTGCAAGTCTATCCTGAACTCAACATCATGTCGAGGGGGCAGAGTTTCCACCTCTTCAGGGAAGACATCCATAAACTCACTGATGATCCCTGGGACTTATACCATTTCTGCATCCACCGACTCTACTGACAGCTCATCCCATAAGGAGAGGAGGGGTTCCCCTCGCTTGCTTCTTCCCTAGAAACTTTGATCACTGATGAAAGTCACCCATCATCCGCCCATGTCTGAAAACGAAACCTTTCCTTGGAATCAGTCAATGACGACACATATAGAGAACAACCATTCAATTCCTCAGATGACATCGTATGGCTGTATCTGCAATAGTAGAAGATCCCATACTGACTGATGTGGCCCTAACATCAATCTACACCCTCAAAAAACATACAACAAGTCGGTTTGTCCTCCAACTCGTGTGCTCAGCACCAGGGGATCTGGAAGTCTTTTAGCATCTAAACCTAGAGCATGGGAAATGCTGGGTGTAACAAATGAGTGCGAAGCTCCTGTATCGAACACGACATATGAAAGTGTACTAAACAAGCTGATCGTACCTCAAACGACCTCTGGACCTGCTGGAACTACTACCTTCGCGGCGTACAACTGCCCACGCCCAGCTCCTCTGCCTCTTGGTTGTCAGCCACCTCCCTGACCATGCCCGGGTCGAGGTCCCTGATGAGCTCCTTAAGGGCATCCTCCTCCTACGACCTCTTCCCTCGGAAGGGCGGGAGCTTGCTGCCCCCACTGCTGCAGCTGAAAGGGCCTAGACGGGAACTGCTATTGCTGAGGTGGGTGCTGGACCTACCCACCTCCACCGTACTGCACTCTGTCTAGGCACTGGTTCCGAAGGTGCCCATAGCTGCCACAGATGAAGCACCTCAGTCTCGGGCCCGAAGGGAAAGGGCGAGGACCAGGAGATCGGAACTGGAACTGCTACGGCCTGATCCCTGCTGATCAGAACCTATGGGGCCCTGATGCTAGAGGCCTACTGCTGACGGCCTTCCCCTTTGAAGAGCCCAAATAGATCCCCACTCGTGACACACCTCCCAGTGTGTTCATCCTCTCCACCACTTCAGCCTTCTTCTGCACCTCTAAGTATGTTGGAAGGGTGAAGGGAGTAACAACATAATGAAGAGAAGGTCAGAGTGCATCCTCTAAACGTCTCGCCCGAGACTCCACATACGGAAAAAGGTCCGGAGCAAAGAAAAGGATATCCTTGAACTTGATCTTCAACTCTCTCACTGATATACTCCCCTGCTAGAGGGAGAGTAGCTCTTGCCTCTTCTCGGCCTTCATTGTGGAAGAGAGGAATTTCGCCCGAAACTCCTTTTCGAAGTCAGCCCACCCAACCCCAGTCTCCCTATTCTCTCCAAGATAAAGCGTCCACCACTGATGCGCTGCTCCCCGCATCTGGATGACGGCCAGAAAAACCAAGTACTCTGTCGGAGCCCGAATCATGCCGAAAGTGATCACTAGTTCCTCGATCCATCTCTCTATCTCTATATCTGAGGTGCTGCCCTCGTAATTCCCGAGGGTTTGTCGCTGAAAGGCTCGAAGCGTCTTCTGCCACTAATCATCCTCCTCCTCTCGGTCGGTCCTCTGCCGATCAGCCAACTCAACCTCCTGGGACTCGATTGCCCGCACTACTCATGGTCGCCTCCCAGGTGCCATAGCTGCAAGGTAAACAAGGAATGTCTATGCCCTAGTAGTGTAGAATATTGTTCTTAAATTTTATTATACTTATTTATTTATTTTGAATCCCCAAGACATCCATGAAACACAAGAACACAAGTCATTATGATGCATGTACCTTTCCTAGGGTCTCTACCCTACAATTAGTGTAGCCTCACACAGTCGTTCGGTTGGTCCAAAGTCCTTGCATCAGATCACGAGGGGCCCTAAAATCCCGTGTCCTAGCCTGTCTTCCCTGGCCTAATTCACGCACCAAGGTCACCCAACACTGTTTCCCTACCACTCCATACAATCCTCACTGTGCCTAGCTCCAAAATCCATCCAACCTCTCAACCTCTCCACTGATACCATTCTATCATGACCCGCCTTCACCAAAAGGGGGGAAGGGACAACAGATTTCCAAACCCTTCCTTCTTTAAGTTGAAGGAGAGATAATGACCCCTGAGACCCACCTTCAATAGGTCCCGGAGTGGCAACTAGCACCAAGGGTATACAATCTCATAAAAAAAAGGAAGGAATTACCCTTTTTATTTTTATAGGATCGAGAGATAAGTTAGAAACCCCAACAATATCAAAGATGAAAGTAAAGGCAAAGCCAAAAGTAACCAATTCCCATATGCATGGTCAATAGTAAATAATACAAGCTTAAAAAACCCCAAAGTTAAGGTACCAAGAAAAGGAAAATGACAACAGCAACTGCCCCAAGGTCCGAGCTAGTATGGTCCCACATGATCCCTGAAGTCCTCCTGAAAACCTGAAAGTAGTTTTATATATGTAGGGTGAGCATACAAGTATACTCAGTAGGGAAATCCAACGACTCTCAGGCATAAGTGGAGAGGCATTCTAATGCCCTGTGAGAAAAAAAACAAAAGTACCTAGCAAGGAAGACTATCCACCCAATTCTCACCAAGGCACACTCCCCAAATAACACAAGGCAAGTAAAGTATAGTAATATCACATTGATATTTGGGTTCCTCATGCCACTTTCCCACTAGTTATTGAAGACATCATACGCATCGAACCAATTCTGCCATTCTCACCACAGTCCCACTGCCAAACCCCGCCCGCACACACCTGGGCCAGAGCCTCACCACAGTCCCACTGCCAACCCCCCCCCCCCCCCCCCCCGCACACACCTGGGTCACAACCTAACCGTAGTCCCACTGCCAAACCCCACCCGCACACACCTGGGCCAGAACAACTACTGCCACGCCCGAAGACTCCTAGGCCCGAACAACTAATACCACGCCCGAAGACACCTGAGCCTCATCCCAAAGACACTTGGGAAACAAATTTCCCATAGACCCCTGGGCCAACCACCACAACTACCCCGCCCAAAGATTCATGGGATAATAATAGACCTCAGTCCATCACAGCCTGCCCAAAGATCCTTGGGCTATTCGGGAAAGGGATCAGAAAAGGAGCTAATAACCAGCCACTCATAGGAGTGTTGGAAAAAACACCCTCCCCATGAAATGGGATGTTCGGAACTAATTTCTCAACTTGGGTGGGGCGTGAATAAGAAACATAAGAAATACAGTATATGTATAGGTAACAGGCACTCATCCAAACCTAGGGGCTCCAAAACCTAAGAACAAATGCCCTTGTTACTATTCCTTCACAAAAGAAGTCACGTCACTCACGGACAAGTCACAAATCATTCCCAAACTAATTCCCCATTCAAACCATTCTTGTTTCATTTTCAAGTGATCCCATTAGGATGAATTTTGCACTACCGAGCAACTAATAGGAATAACCACAAGCCAAAAAAAATAAACAGCAAACAACAATTTAAGCATTCACACCCAGTTCTCTTGTAAAGTTGCATCAACAAAAGGGATTAGTGAGATCCCTCAATGTACTGAAACCAAATAAAACCTCACAAAAGGGATAAGTGAGATCCCTCGAAGTAATGGAACAAAGAAAACCCCGAGACACAACCCCACATCCCCAAGACCAGGAACCCACCAATTCTCAACAATAGAGGATTCCACCCCAATTTGTCATATAACAGAGCAACCACAACCCCAGATTCACAACCAGCAACCACACCACATCAGAGGTTCCCATCCTCACCCACATCACCCCATAGGAAGACAAACATAATAATTCCTCTACTACAAAACCAGAGTAGAGAAACTTCCAGGTTCAAGCACATCATTCACTAGGTTCTTCTTTCTGTTTGTTAATCGGGGTTGTCACATAGGGATTCTTGTTTTACTGAACATCCATTTAAACCAGCTGGGTTTACGCAATTAAAAAATTTCCAGGATAAGTCATTTAATCATCATAGAAGACAAAGGTTCATTAGTGCGCAAGGAAATACCACCAATGACAATGATTTTCAGTAAGCATAGGCCTACACAATTCACAACACATACAATATAAAAGTAGTACAACAGAAACATCTATCACACCCACCCCCCTTCATTCTTTAAAAGTCCGTTCATCATCTTCATTAAGTTTGGTTTCATCAATTCCCATAGAGGAAAAAGCGTACTCACCCCGCATGATACACAGAAAGGAGAGGTGAAGGAAAACCCTACCTGATTGATCATGGATCGAAGTTGTTCTCCACACGCCAAGAATCTGGGAAAAGTGCGACTCATAGGGGACGGATGTCGGGAACTCCAAACATACTAAGAATTAAGGAAGACAGCCAAGAGGAAGAAGAAGGAAGAAGAAATTCCCATGAAATATATAGATAAGATCCCGTTGTTATGGGATATGGATATTTGAATGGCTTTAAATTCAGATCATGGTTCCCCACGCGGTTAGGTGGTTACACACGATGGAATTAATTATTATTTAGTTCTCCATTGGGGAGGTCCCTTGAGATTTATTGGGTATTAATTATGGGATTTTAAATGGCTTTGAGCCACTTGAAAAAAAGTTGAAAATCCCAAAGAGGCATTACGGGAAGAACTGTAGAAGAGAAGCAGACACGGCTGGGTGATACCATTTGGTTTTACCGATCGGTCGCGCTGATCAGTCGCCTTGATCGGTCACGCCGATCGGTCACGCCCATCATTCGCCCCGATCGGTCACCCCGATCGGTCGCACTGATCGGTCTTGCCGATCAGTCGCACGCCGAAATGACATCCTACCACCGAGACGTCACCCCTAGGATCTGGAATTTGGAAAATGGATAGACTGTGAGGGTCCAGGTCATCACAGTTCTCATACAGTTATTTCATACTATGAGTGAGAGACATGTTGTGCCAAATATTATGTGATTTATTTACGACTTTAATTTTTTTTCATAATATCCACTAAACCCTGATCTTCTATATAAGTATGGTTTCCCCTAGGATAAGTTTTTTTATTCAACATATGTCAGATTTTCTAGTTTCCCTTAGTGTGTTGAATAATTATTCCAGAATTTATTTTTTCATTTCTATTGATGTGTGGTATTTCTAACATCCTCTCTCAACCTAAGATCTCTAATTTTTTATTCTTAATCCTTCATGGTTATTATAATCAGATGAACTTATAAGTTTGGTGGATGTAGATTTCACCTGATTTTTTAGAAAAGTTTCTCCAATAGCTTGAGATGTTTTATCCTTTACCTTTGAAGCTTTGTTGAAATTCACAATAATTTTTCTCAAGTAATTTTCAACCATGATACATCTTGAGTGTAAAATACATAGATATTATTCTTTAGGATTAATATTTTCATCAAGATCATTTATCATTTTCACCTGTTTCCCAACTTTCAACATGTATTTTTAAATTTCTTCAATGTAAGAATATTTCTTTTTGAGGAATTATTATTTTTCTTTATTATTGTTTTCACTTTTGTTCATCAAAACTCTATCTTGATTTTTGAGTATTTTGTTTTTCTTAGGATGTGCCTCAAGTTTTGATCTCATCAAATGTTACATATCAGGGTCTTCACCTTATTCCTCTTTACTATTTGAAGTGTCTTCCTTTTTTTCAATGTGATCCAAGATGGTTTTGAAATTATCTGAAACTTTATCTTCCAATTAATAGTATTTAGTGGATTCATACTCTTCCATTTTACTCAACAAACTACTTTTGTTCATTCTAGTGATCATTTTCTTACTTCGAGTGGATTTATTAACATCCTTTTATGTTTTACCCCACTTATTTCACTAAATATTTTATTAAAAATCATCATTATCATATTATTCATATTTATTGTTTTAATACTTTATTTCAAAATGATTGACTCCCCCATTCTCAAAAAATTTAAGTGTGATTTTTCCTTTTTACTTAACTATGTTTTCTTATAAATTCCTAGAGACAAGATACATAATACTCTAAATATATTCATAATATTTTTTCTTATCTTATGATACATTGTAACTAATTTCCTAATGTTCTGATTCTTGTATTTTTTTCTACCTCATAGATTAAAAATCTATACACTCTTTAATATTATTTTTGAATTTGGGATATTTCTTCATTTAATACACAACAAGAATGTTATTTAATTCCTCAAGGGATAAATTATCTATATCATATAATGCTGAGACCTTAGGACCAAACATGTCTGGAAAGTTACTAATCAATTTTTTGACTATTTTTGAATGTTTACAAGCTTTTTTGAATCCTATGATGTTGCTAAAAATTTCGTTTACTCGAGTAAATTAATCATCACTAGTTTATCCTTCTTCCATCCTGATATCTTCAAATTTTCTTCTCTAGATTTGATGCTTTTATTTATTTACTCTTACATTTTAATCAAACATTATTTCAAGTTTATCCCATGTTTCCTTTAATATTTTTAAATTGATAAAATTAGTATAAATATTTTTAAACAAGGACATAAGATTAAAATTTTGTGATTTTACATCATCCTTGAGATTTATTTTGTTTAGTAATTGAAATAGTAGAATATTTATACATGGGTAGAAACTATACTATGGCTACAGAAATCACCTTTAGGGAATGTTATGAAAGATAGGGTATCATTATGTTTGTCCACCAATGAATCATTTTGACATCGAATGAATAATACCTCTATTATAGACTGTGTTGAGATTATTCATGGTAAATAATATATGTATCTTACAGAGGAAAACTATTTATATAATTCCAATGTAAGTACCTAGGAATGTGTATACTCGTGATAAAACTCATAATTTCACATATATTTTTAGGTAATACAATGATTTAGTGCAAAAAATGTCACATTTCAACGGTAATTATTGCAATTTTAGGTTTTATTAATATTTTGAGTTTAATTATAGAAATTACCTAATTTTGGAATTTAAATATTTTTATATTATCTTAGTATTTAATCCATAAATTCTTATAAAATTATTGAAATAGTGAAATTATTTTTTCTTAGGATTCAATACAAGTTTTGTTTGAATTTGGACCCAAATCTCAATCCAACATTTTGAGTCCCAAATCAAACTCACATGTCGAGCCTTGGAATATGTTCCCAAATATAGATAAAATTTGAATATAGGTTCGTATAACACACATATAAATCCTAAATTCCATGAATATATATGTATATAGAGAAAATACTTGGGTGATACTCAATAAACCTTGTTTACATTAAAATGTTTCTCCATAAAGGTCATAAATTCATGTGAATTCAACACCTGTAAATACGAATAGTCTGTCTGTATAGGATTTTTTTATTAATTATTTAGTTATATCTCATTAATTTGGAGTCCAATGGAGATAATTTTATTTGGTGCAGATATAAAACTTTTAGAAACAACGTCAATGAAGGAAAAACTTCAAGATTTAGACAGTAAGTTGGTCTAAATGAAAAAATCTTTCAGATGATAGAAATAGAGGTGAATTTTCTACTCCCCTCCCAATAAAAATGTGTCTCCCTATCAATTTTATGGTTTTTGGAAACATATATTGGAAATTTTCTATATAATAGTAGATTTTATACTTCAATAATTGGGTTTTAAATGTTCAATACATTTTCATTTTCTTCTTCTTGTCTCTTTTATTTTCAATTCTATTTCCCCCCACATATATCTTGTTAATTTCCATGAAAATGAAAAACTAACCATCATTTCAGTTTAAGGGGGGAGTGTTGGTTCTTGATTTTGTTTTTCTTAAATGATTTTTAATTATTATTTTTTTGATAATTTTATTAGTGCTTAAATTGATTTATGTGTAGACTTTAAACCACTTTCACTACTATTGAGTTCTTCTTCCCTTTAATTTTATATTCCTCAACTTCAACTTCATAATGCTACTTTGGGGTGGAGTAACATTATGGTTTTGATTCAAGGGATAATTATACCACATTGGGAGGGTCACTGTTGGATAATAAAAATTCAATGGTATGGTATTGATTGACATGGTTGATCTCAATACTGAGTAGAATTTTGGTAACTTATATCTTAAAGAACAATGATAGAATCGTCGTGATCTCATGAGAACAATAATACTTCTCCACTAACTTATTTGTGCCATCTCTTCTTCTTTGTGTTTGGTTTTCATATTTTTAAATTTTATACATTTCAAACTCCCTCCCTTATTTATATTAGAATTTTTCTTTTATATTATATTATTTATTCTATAAATAGCAAAAATAGAAAATTTTTGTATGTCAGTGGATTCCATAGGTGATCTATCTTAAGTTTTCCACTATATTTCATGTTTAGGTAAATTAGAAATTACTGGTGAGAGATTCCTAAAAAATCTATATGATGAATTTGGTGCCATTTCTGGGAAGTTCAATATCTCATGCACAATATTTTTCATAAAAACTCTAAAAACATAAAATTTCTAAACTAAAAAAGGTATACGTTGATGACAAACCATCCACTTCTTTGAGTGAAGAAACATAAATTTTATCAAGGAAAGTTCAAGGGATTTTTATGTATAATAGGGAATTATTCAAGGATATCATATATGAACTGAAGGAAGACCTTGAGAAATAAATTTTAGAATCCTTGTCCATGGATGTCAAACAATTCTCACACTACCTTTTTTAGTTGTATCAAGAGGATTAAAAGGAACATAAAGAGATTATCTTTCCAAATTTTTAAGAGGACATCATTGAGCAAAAAATTAAACTACATAACCATTATTTACTATAATATTCTATAATCCTCCTAGAGGCTTAACAGGAAGATCCAACACTTGAAGTTGATAAGTTGAATGGAGTGGACTTAACACTAGATACTGTAATTTTTTTTATTTTACACTATTATAAAAGACAATTATCTACCCAAATTCTTCATTCATAGAATCAGGTCATATTTTTTTCCATAGACAATGAAGATTATATGTATAAAGTTTCCACCACTGAGGAGAATATAGTTTTGTAATTTGATTAAGTTTAAGAATAAAAACTCAAGGATAATGTTGTAATGTGACTACCTCCTCTACATTAAATTTCATATCACATGGAAGAGGACATAATGATAGATGAAAATGAGAACCCATGCATTCTTTTCCCTCCAATTTTAAACCTTAAATTATCTCTTTACTATGTTCATGGGTTTGGGAAATTTTATCATTTTCTATGGGGTTCCCACTCTTGGAATTCACTTATGGATGTTGGGAGAAATACCATATTTATGTTTTTAAGTAAGAAACCCCATTCACCATCTTTTTCTGGATAATGTGATAAAACTATATGATTAGGGGAATTTAAAACGTATCACCCACTTATGTGGTCAAACCATATTATGTCATCTTTTACTTTTCAAATTTATTTTTATTATTTTTTCTTATGTTTTCTAATTGTATTCTGTATAGTTAAAAGTGGTAGAAACTGAGATCTTAACTCATTAAATCCACTAAAAGATAAACTCATGTTTAATATTTCTTTCTCTTTTCTTTTTATACCCTTATCGGTTTTTATTGAGCCTAAATAAAGGGTAGTGAAATTGAAGTGTGGTGGAGTGTCAACATTCTTAGGAGTATTTGTTTATTTTTTGTTTTTCCTTATTTTTATTTTTCCTTATTTTTATTAAGAGCTTTTTCATTTAATGAATATATATTTTTATATTTCAAAATTTAATTGATTTTGAGTGTGTTTTTTATTTTAGATAAAATGTATTTTAAATGATTCTTAATGTGGAAATTTTTTTCTTGGATTTTGATTTTTTATCATTTTTATGAGTTTTTAAAAAAACTAATATCCATGACCATAAAACACTAAATCAAATAATTATTTCCTATAATATGTTGTATTTTTAACTATTTAAACATATTATTCATACTAGTCACACTAGTCACACTTTCTTAAGAGAATGTTTTATTTATTTTTTGAAAAACATAACTTGTGATTATTCTCTTACAAAGCTATAGATTTCATAAGAATGTTTTTTTTATTGAGGAATTATTTTTGGAAATAAATATTTTAAAATTGAGATACACCTTTACATCTAACCTTGTTTAACCATTAAAATTAATGAATTTCCTTATAGGTTTAACCCACATTATATGATTATTTTTCTTTACCTACCTCCACTATTAATATTTTTCATGAATATTTCATGTTTGACTGTGGGGATAGGATTTTTGAATGTGTTCATTGGGATGAAACTAATTTCAAGATAGTGTGAGGTGTGTGTCAACATCATGGGTATTTGAATAATGGGAATGAGTCACTTTCATTAATTGTGTTTCACTTATATCATATAATTTTCCCAAAAGATAAAGAAAATATATTTGGAAAAATAAAAAATAGAAAATGAAAAATTGACATGAGATTGAATTTTTAATTATGATTGAATTTATTGATAAATTGCCTATAAAAAATAAGGTCATGATTTTCATTTATTTATTGAATTTTATTTTCATCTCATCCTCTATGATTTTTTTTGAAAAAAAACATGTGATAAAAAGAAATAAAAGAAAATGACAGAATTGTGATGAAATCATTCATTTTATTCACATTTGGACTGGTGGAAAATGTCACAAAACGGTTAGGTGTTTTTTATATTTATAAGGGTAAATGAGAGAGTAATTTCTTGTTTTTCACTTTAATATTCATGCATTTACATTTAAGACTTTAATCTCCCCTTTTCAGCCGTAAATTTTAAAAGTTTTACCCACTAAATCATATCAAAATAATTCACCTAGAAAACGTTCTCATCATTGAGAATATTTTTATGTCTGATGGTGTGAAGATATAATAATTTTTACAAGCCTATGATGAAACATGCACTTTCCAAGTAAGATTATAACTCCATATTAAATTTATATTGAGTGGAGAGCGACATGAACTTCAATGAGAGGTAGGTGTGATTGGGGAATGGATTGATTTTGAGGTTGAATGAATTTAAATGTGATTTTATAGTGAAAATTAATTATTTTTTATATACTATACATGATGAAATTTCATTTTGGAAAAGATTTTGGTAATTTTCTAACATTTTATTTTTTGTGTGGTACTTGATTCAAATATTTGATGATTTCCCAGGAGTGAAAAGTTTAAGTGTGGGAGATTTATGAAACTCATAATTTCCCATATATTATTATTTAATTTAATGTTTTAATCCCAAAAATTTAAAATTTTATTTATTGTTTTCAAAAATATAAGATTTATTAATATTTTTAGATTAATTACAAAAATGGACAAATTTTGGTGTTTAAATATTTTAATATCATATTGGTATTTCCACTATAACTTCTTCTATACTAATTAAAAATTTGAAATTAAATTTTTAGGATTTCATAATTATTAGGAATCATTTAATTCAGATATACACAAATATCAATCCAACATTTGAAGACCCAAATCAAGATCACAAGTCAGAATATAGAATCTATTCCCAGATATAGAGAAATTTGAAGATGAGGCCATACCTCATTCATTTACATAACAAATTATCAATTATTATACATGGAGATATCTAACATAATTGGGGGAAAAATTCATTAACTATGTTCACATAAAAATCTTAATCTGCCAAGGTCACCAATGCAGGGGAAGTCGACAAAAGGAAATATGAACAGTCTTCCAGACCAGGAAATTTAATATTAATTATTCAGTAATAACCCATTCATTCTTGGAAAATGAATCTAATGTTTTTTGTTTATAGAGATTAATCATTTAATAAACAAATAAATTAATAAAAAATTATGTGATTTTGAAATTAATTTTTCCCAAATGATGAAAAATCTAGGAGGACATAATTGGATTTAAATTATCCACTCATATCCCTATAAAAATGTGTCCCATCTCTATTTTAATGTTTTTGGAAACATTAGTTATAGATTTTCTATATAATATTATATTTTATGATTATTTAACTATGTTTTAAATTTTCAACATATTTTATTTATCTTCTTATAATCTCTTTTATTTTTAATTTTTTTCCCCTACCATGAACATTCTATTTCCATGAAAATAGAGAACTAACCCATTTTTTTATTTGACGAGGGAGTGGTAGTTGTTGAATTTGTTATTAAGAAATTATTTTTCATTATTCTATTATGATAAATTTAGTTTTGGTGACACTAGTTTTTTTTGTAGTTTCTACCCCTATTTCACTACTATTGAGTTATTCTTCCCATTTATTTTTTCCCACTCCATCATCTTAGTGATAAATACGAGGTGGAGTAGCATTGTGGTGATGATGCTTGGGAGTATTATACAAGATGTGTAGGGTCAGTGTGGGATAATAAAATTTTTTTGGGAGGGTTCTGGATGAGATTTATGATCTCATTATTGAGTAGAATATTGAGAATTAATATTTTAAATAAAAATGATTGCATCACCCTAATCTTGTAAGAACAACAATTATTTTTTACTAACTTCTTAGGGTCATCTATTATTTGTTGTGTTTCATTTAAATATTTATATATTTTATAAATTTCAAACCCCACCACCCTTCACTATAATAATATTTATATTTAGTATTATATTAGTTAGATTGTAAATAGTGGTAAAAAATCATTGTGTGAAGAATCCTCATTGAGATATCATCCCTAGGGTGTTCAATATATTTCACGCATAGGTAAATAAGAAATTATTAGTTAGGTATTCATGAAACATTCCTATCATCAACCACTAAGAGTGTGGGGAGGGGTGTGAATCAGTGCTAACCTTTTACAATTAAATTTATCTTAAAATTAACCTCTCTAACTTGTTAAATTGTTTTATCCTATTAATATTTTAACACAACCTCACTCATATGAATAGATAAAAAATGATGAAAATCCAAAAAATTTTAACAATGTTTATTCCCAATGTGTATACCTATTCCCTAATGTTTCCACTATCATAAATCAACATATCTCCAAAATATAATGAAATAGAATATAAATTATCTAACTCTGGTCAAGATCCTTCAGTCTCTTGATTAGAAATACTACTTGTTCCCACTAGTTATAATGGTTTTTTATTCCTCAGAGCCATAAAATAGGTCATTTTTTAAATAGTCACTGTGAACTTTATCTATAATATCTTTTTCTAGTTCCACTCCATCTGTAAATCTATTTCATGATTATTATTCCTCAAATAACTCCATATCTAGGTATTATCCGTCTAATCCATTTCATTTGGAACACTCAAAATTCCTTGAAACATATTTTTTCAGTCTTATAAGACTTATTCCTCGAATTGATCTCTCTCAAATGATCTCAAATATTATTATGAAATGTAGTAACTCACGGTAAACATTCACTGCTTTATATATTCATAGCTCCTCCAAAAATTAAGTATTTAGTGTGAGATCCATGTTTTAATTTCCCAATCAACTAAATTTTTTTTTGATCACCTTCAATGACTCTAAAAATATAGAGTCAATAATATTCATATGAAAATCCTCAAATATCATCATCAATGATCTCTTAAAATATTTCTCAATAATCAAATAGATTTATGACCATTGAAAGTGCATCTTAGTATCTTCACAATGTATTAATTTACAAAGTTTTATGAAGATATTAGAATATCCATATATTTATTATATATAACAAGTCTTTTGTCTAGTAATTATCCATCTGGAATTTCATAAAAAAACTACTTCATCCATTAAAGCTTCATTTTGAGCTACATTGTCTGAATCTTCTTTATCAGATAATTATTCATCCAGATCTATTTTAATAAGAATCCTATTTTAGTTAGAATCAATATTTTTTTGGTAATAATCATATTTCTTAGTTTGGTGATCATTAAATTTCTCTATCATTTGATCTACATATATTTTCACCATCCAGTTCTCATTTGTCTAATGATATTGTGAAAGTATATCTAGTGGAATCATTAATTTTCACTATGTCTTGTGAAACTCTGTCCGGTGATCATTAGATTTATCAAGATGTTAGAATTCATATATTCCTATCAATCAATTATATATTCATCTGGTGACCTTTTTTAGGTTTCTCTATCTGTTGGGTTCATGAAGGTTCTCCATCCAATGGACTGATGAACTCTTGATCCACAAAATTAATAAAGTCTTTGTCTGATAATTTTGTTTCTAATAATAACATCATAAATAAAACTTCATAAAACCAAAAATTCATGAAATCAAAACATAAAATTTAATATATTTTTAAACTTCATCAAATTATAATTTTTCCACTATAAAATCATTCTCTATCCATAAAATTTAAGAATTTACATAGCTTGAACCATGAAAAATTTTAGTAATCTTGATGTTGTGAACATTGAAATCTAGAAAAGTATAATATGACTTGGTGAGAAAAGTAAACCTAACATATTCTGACAATAATTAAATCATTTTATATAAAAAAAAAACTATCACAAAAAAATGATGATAATAAATAAAATAATTCAATAAAATAAAACCAAAGTATATTCAACTTGAATGAATGAAAATCGCACTAATATATTGATCGATGTTTCTAAATTTCAAACTAATGTAGTATATCCTACTTAATATATAAATGTTTTTATATTTTTAATTTATAAAAGGATTTTAATCCCTACTATTATTAGACAGTCCAGACCTATTCAATATCTAAAAAAAGAATAACTTTATTCGAGCACTCAAGATGTATGAAGTTGAGATGAAAGTAGAATATGATTATCACAATATTAATAAGAAAGAGCATTATAATCGAAATATATTTACATATAAGGATAAATTTTTTTATTTTTATGATTAATGTTCTATTAGTTAAGAATCCAATGACTAACATATACAAATTTCTAAAATATTTAATAATATTTACAACAGGAGAAAATAAAAATTAATAAAGGAAGAAGGAAATACTAAAGATTTCAGATGTTATGAAAGAAAAAAAGAGGACATTTAAAACATTAATTCCATTGACTTAAATATGAAAATAATTTTCCATGAAAGTAATATTACAAAAGGAAAGGGAAGAAATAGATAAAATCTACTTTGAGTGATTTTGAGGATAGTGAAGAGTCTCACTCTAAATAAAATGCTAAGTATTCAAGGGTAAATCTTGTCTTATGAATTATATTAAAGATTTATATTCATTATGAAATTATACATCTAAATATAAAACATATTATTTTGTAATAATAATTATTATTGTTTCATTCTTAAAGAAAAATATCATTTGTTAATGAAAGAACATAAAAATATCAAGAAATCTTGTGATTTTGTTCTTTTTTAAAAAGCTATTTTGTTTAAATGGATTTTAGAATTAACATCTAAAAAGTATATAATTTTGTCTTCTAGTGATTTCGGTGATATTAAAATGCCTGATTTAATATATGATGTTTATTCATTGAAATTGGATGGTAGTTTCCTTACTAAAATAGGGTATCATCTTAACAAAATACTTGGCATTGTCAAAGGAAATAAAAGTGGACATATAATTGGAATCAATTATAAAAATCCTTACCTTTATAAGAATTATTTTGTGTGTGGATCAAATTGAAAAAACATATATACTTTTTTTTGTTGTGGTGTTTCTAGACATTTTTTAATGTTTTTTTTAAATTTCCACAATTTCATTATATTAAATATGCGTACATTTTCTTAATATTTATCTAAAGTAAAGGTTGTAATTTCTACTAGAAGAAAACATATTTGGTTATATAAATGTTTTATTTATAATACTATTGGACCCAAAAGCACATGGGTACCAAAAGGCATACTTATTTGATAGTTTATAGGAAATGATACATAGAAATAAAAATGATAAATAATATATGGATGGTGTTTAACCAAAATAATTACATAGAGACATATTAAATTTTTATTCACTATAAAATTTTGAAGAAATCCATAGAGATTATATTAAATGGAAGTTCATTAAACATGGGATCAGATATTTTCCTGATATATTACCTTTATTTCTTTTTAAGATATAATAACTACTTGATATGAACTAACTAATTTTTATAGGGGTAAGTTTTCATTTTTATTTTTTATTTTACTTTTAAATTTGTGTATCAGATTTATTGATTCATGCACAATAATGATAACTTGTATAATTCCTTCTTATTTTATCCATCATGCATATTTATTATTGTTTTTTTACAAAACTTTAATAATTATATGATTGAATAGTTGATATTTTTTTAGTTTTCAAGTGTTTAGGGTTTTATCATTTAATTTTCAGTTTTTTATATAAAAATTTATTATTTCATGCAATAAAATGATTTTTTAAGTTATTCTATTCTATTTTATTCATTAACTATGTGTTATTGTCTACTTTTAATATACATGGAATTTTTCTAAACTATTTATGTTTAATTACTTAAATATCATTTATTCTATGAATTTCATTAATATTTTTATTTTTAGTTTATTAGAGAGATATATTGAATGTTTAACATGTACTTAAATATTTAATTTTACTGGGATGAGTTGAACCACTTGTTACTTGTTTAATTCATTACAGATCCTTTTATTATTCTATTATTTTTTTAACATATTTCAAAGATCCTTGAAATTAATTTTTCAATATTTTTAGAGTAATAATATTTTAATGGGAGTTTATATTATTGAATTAGTGCTCCTTGAAATTTATATTTTTATTACATGTATTTATATTTTTGATCAATAGAGGAAAATAAAAATAAATATCACAACTCAATTTTTTTTGCCCTGATATAAGAAGATAAAACATAATATATTTTTCTTCATGCATAACCACAATGTCATGTTATAATTTACCAATACAACCTTACATGTACTATGTTAGAAATTTTTTAAACCAAAATGATTCACTATATCTATAGATAATACAACATAAAGGTATTTCATATCATTTTTAAATTTCGGTTACTCATGATCAATTCTCTTCCATTGAGGAGGGTATGCTGGGAGATGGAATTTACCATTTTGAATTATTTTATCTATTTTCCATGAAACAATCCTTACAATATCCTCACTTATATTAATGTATTGTTAATATTATAATAAATATATTGATATTAATTTTTGAAAATGTAGGGAAAACACCCCTTTATTAAATGGAATAAAAAAATAGAAAGAACGATATGTGGTCAGAAAAGAAAATACTACCACCATCAAGAAAAAATTCAAAGGCCTACATTTTCACTAATCTTAGCTCCAATCATATGCTCCTCATCATGAATTTAATTCCAATTAGTGCTTCTACGCCCATGACCTTGGCCTCTAGGATGATAAACTCTTCTCCATTTCCTTACCAGTTATAAGAGTCCTTCAATTTCACTACCTCATAAGTATTTTATCTTATCATATTATTGATCCTCCACCATCGTATAAGGTTCATTGAACAAGGTGCCTTTATTTTTAGGGATCTTAACCACAATTTTTTGAACTCCTCCTTTTGAAACATTTTTAAAAGAATCATCCACATCAACTGTGATGTGAGCAGACACCTTCACTTTGACTAATATTTCCTATGTTTCATGTACATTAGATTCCAAGGCCTCATCCATTAGAGAAGAGAAACTAACAAATGAATCAAAGGTGGATACTTTTGTAGGAAATATAAATACCTCCTCATTCCTCCATAGTGAGGAGACTGCATGGGCCTTTTCATCCTGATTACCTTCATGGAGTAGATCAAGCAATCCAAAGAGGTTGTAAGTATATACTTTTACTTTACCTCACCTTCCCTTTACCTGCACATTTTCATAGTTTATTTCAAGATCAACTCATGCTTCATATAGGAAAGAAAAAACCTGCCTACAAGTGGGAGAACTTGAAGGAGGCTCTATCAGAAGAGGAAACACTAAGGGAGCCAGAGCCATACCACATCAATTTCGAGTAGATAATGTTGTCAAGGCTTAGAATAAATGGGTTTGGACCTCTAAAATAGAACCAATTGGAAGCACTCGTCATATAATAACTTGGATGAATACACTTTGCTACCTTTAGGAGTATAAAAGGTATACACGGTTAAAGAAGAGGGATGCATAGAAATGCTGAAAAAACAAGTATTACCTATATAAGCCTTCTCGTATAAAAGGGAGGATATCACCACCAGTTTGGATTTAACCATCCTTTTAATATAGTATTAATATTCTTCCTATAACAGATCCGTGTCCACTTTTTTTTGAATTGAAATTTCTAAATCATAATGTTCATTATCATTAATAATAGGAGCAATGTCATCATGTAAAGGGGACCCTTTTTCCTAATCCTGTGTTTCAATTTCATCCCATTTTCTCTTTATCTAAGTCAAGGAGAATACATGAAAATTCTAGTCACCCATATCCTACAAAAAATTATATCAATGAATGGTTGTGTCCAAAGAAAATGAATTTCTGATGTTATCAGAAAGGATCTACTTTGATAACACCCCTGACGAGTGAGGCAAGACCTTGTTAGCAGCACCACCTCTGTCATCCTTAAAACCAACAAGAGTTGGGGCAACCCACTACACCACATCCCCTTACTAAAAAATCATTTGAGAAGAGTTAATTTACTCCTTTCCGATCACCATATTCCAAGAGTTCCTAGACTACATCAAAATGATTTCATGTTATCCTTTGACCTTATGCCTCATCACAGAAATAGTAGGATGACTTCCAGGGGACCAGAATCAACTGAAACGTACATCTTAAATTTATAGGTCTCCAAGTGGTGGTCAATTCTATTAAAATTATCATAGTACATATTTCAATGAACTTATTTCAGTTGGTTCCCAAGATTTTTAAATTTAGTGAAAAAATATTAAATTTCTCAAAGAAAATTTTAATCTCAATTCTAAACTCATCATCAATTAAAATAACATTTTCAGTAATGGTAGAAAAATATCTAACTCAACTGAAACTCTGGTGAAATGATCAAATATTGATTTATCTGTTTTCATATAAAATTTAATAGGCACCCCCAGTACTGAAGAAATACCAAAAAGGATATGGGGGTGGTAAAACCTATTTGAGAACATAGATATGAATGTATGATTGGGTAATATAATTATGAACCTTCTCAAGGTTGAGGAGGGGGTGCCTACCTTGGATTTGAAGGGAGCTCAACTTCAAGGAGACTGACCACAAGACCAATCCTTAGACTTCATATCATACAAATGGAAAAAGTGGTAAATCCTTTATCTATGGATTCAAAAATACAACAACCTAATCCCCAGAATTGGATGATACACATCTACAAACCATTAAAACCCTAAGGTTTTCTACAATTTTGGATTAGGTGGCCAATAATAAAGTGTTCATAGTCCTTTATATGAGCCTCCATAATCGAATTGTTCACCTCCACCAGTGTAAATGAGCCTTTTTTGGTGATCTTATGATATGTAAACACATAATCACCCTTGATAGCATTAAAGAGTCTTTTTTTGACATAATTACTATATAAGACATTAGGTATCCTTATGACCTTTGAATCACATACAAGAGGCGATTTAATTGAAAAATACATTAACAGATCCATAGTAATCTTCAAGGTACTAGATACATCTAAATTTCTAACTCGATGAGATGCAATCATAATATTTCCAACAATTATGGTTGTAGAAGAAACGATACTTAGAACAATCCTTGCTCGCATCACATCAGTATCCTTCAAAATATCTACCTGATTTGTAGGATCTAACAAAAAGAGACTGAGGATTCCTTTGCTGAAGCCCAATATACATCTGAGGGGGGTAGATGAACATATCCTAGGCTTAAAATTCATTAAAATTCATCAAGGGACCAAGAAACACAACCTCTGTGCTGAAATTCTCATCTTCAATTTCCATCACCATAAGAAGGGAACCCTAATTTCCATGTTCGAAGGCAGGGAGATCCCTAACCCCACACCACCACACCACCACACCCTTTCATCCAATTATAATTGATATATATATATATATATTAATATTATGATATTATAATAAAAATAAAAATATTTTATT
This sequence comes from Viscum album, assembly GCA_963277665.1. Lineage (NCBI taxonomy): Eukaryota > Viridiplantae > Streptophyta > Magnoliopsida > Santalales > Viscaceae > Viscum > Viscum album. The sequence continues at coordinate 1,073,628,629 of OY728145.1, read as the reverse complement.
AAATATTTTATTAATAAATGAATTTATATTATTACTAATATTAAAAATAAATGTATTAATATTATAATGAATTGAAAATTAAAAAATTCTACTATAATAAAATAAATAAATAAAATTAATTATTAATTAAAATTAAAATTATTAATTATAACTAAAAATATTATTATTTTTATAAATTAATAATTTTTTAAAAAAATATATCATTAACATTCATCGATGTTTGTTAGGGTTTTGAAGTTATGGTGATTGATATGGATTGTTTATTTATCCAAATGATGTATTTGTTTCTTATACAAAGAACACTAATGATTATCCTACTTTTGATAAGATATTTCACAAGAATATATCAAAAAATCACGTGTTTGTGGATATCTAAGAAAATCATGATGTGAATTTTTTAGGAGACTCGAAGAATCATAGTGCGTTGTGATCATTAGAGTTTAGTACCACAACCAAATTATTCTTTATTTTTATTAATGATTCCTAAATGTATTTTAATATATTTATAATAGATAGATCTCTTGAATTCATATAGGTGAATTTTGATATTATAGAAGCTCGAATTAAGGATTGAAAGAATTCAATCCTAGCTTGATTAAAGACTATATTGATGGATAGGAAGCTGTAATATCCTTAATATCAACTAATTTATATTTTTTGTTTTACTGTCTAGAAAATTTAACACACCTAAAATTCATAATAATATGCTCTTTAGATTTCTTAACACCCAACACCGATCTTCATGAAAACCACTATAAACTGTTAAAATATTATTATTTACTATAACAGTTATAACCTATCCATAAAATTGGTAGGTATGAATAAGAATAACTAAATTATGAAAAATTTATGGTTTTCACATATATAAAGTAAATTCATTGGCTATAAATTGTTTATAACTAACAATTAAATCCTTTTATATTAAAAGAGATGTTTTTCTAAAGAAACTATTTTTATGTGAGCATTGTGATCATATCTTAATAAATTAAATTGATAAGTATTGGTGAATGATTTTATTAAAATTTATATATTATAAATTTAATAAAATGTTTTAACATTCATCTACTATTTTTTTTAGGCGTTGGATAAGAATAAATCATGTTTTATGATAAAAAATGTATTTTTCCAGAAAACAGTTTTCATCGCATTTTGTGTACTTAATTTTAAAATTAATTTCATCAACTTATATAAAGGTAATCATGAAAAATGGATCTCATATTTTTAATAAGAATATTAAAATTTGGCAAATATTCACCTTTTAATTTTGGTCATTATAAATAGTAACCAAGGAAAATATTTATCACCATAGTAAGGGTAAAACGAGTAAAATTCGGTTAAAAATTACGGTTAAGTCTTTAAAATTTCTATAAAACATGAAATTAACTCATTTTATATCCTACATTAAACCATGACCCTATATGTATTTTAAATATGGCCACTTGGTGGAATGTTTCATTGATTATGACCCTTATATTATTTAAGAAAAATGATAAATGCAAAATGTCACTCACTTGACTTTAACAACTCTAAATTATTATTATTAGGATAAATAAATGGTATTTTGTTGTTATAATTTTTTATTTTGAATAATAATTAATTGGTCCTATCTTGGGTATTTATTTATGAATTTTAGTGATGGAATAATTACCTTAAATGCTTAAACAACACCAACATAATATATATTCATTTAATATACAATTAAATAAATAATTTTAAAAATAATAATTTTATATAATATGGTTGAACTATTGTGATCCACTACTTTTTTGATAAATAAAAATTATTAGGAATATTTTAAATTCTTAGATTATAATTCAAATGATATCTTGTTTTATTTTAATCAAAATAAATGAATAGTGTTAAAAATGATATTAATGATATTTATTGATAAATAATATAAATGAATTTATTTAAAATCATAAAATATTAAAAAAGTACAAGTAGGAATATAAATTCTTTAAAATACCATTCATTGTTCATTTATGAGCTAATTTTTAACTTATAAGTGAAGTTAAAAACATTTAACATCAAAGATTCATTATAGTGGTTAAGATTAAAATTAGTTAACCAAGGGGTCAACCCAAAAGATAGTGTTTAAAATTACTTCCAAAATGTATCTAAATTTAATTGTACGATGAAAATTTTACCTTATCCCATTTTTACTCAAATATATTTTCATTGGGAATAATTTTTCTTGATAATGAAATAGTTATATTTTAATAATTTTAGTAATTACTAGTCTCTCATTTTCATACCTTATAAAAGAAAACTCATTTTATCTTTTCATGAAAATTCATTGAGCCATATATATTTTTCAAAAACTATCAAATTATTTTATAAGATTTCCTATACACAATTTAAAGGTGATGGTATTCTTAAAAGACTATTACAAGTGTCCTTAAAAAAGGATCTGAAGGAGGTATCTGAAAGAAGAGGTAATCATCTTACCCCACTTATTTCAATTTATTTCTTCTAACACATCCTATAAATATGTTTTATTCACCATAAAATAATAACTTTCATATCTTTAATGTACTTTAATTTAATTATGATTATGTAACTAATGTTATCCTCCCTCTTTTTTATAAAATGATAAGTGAATGTATCGCTCGTGTGTACGTGTGGACTAGCATTTCCATGCAACGTTACAATTCAATTTTGATCACCATATATCATGGATAGGTATTATTTTGGGTTTTATGTTTGTACATGATATTCATGAAATTATTATGATTATGGAATCATAATGCCTTATCTGCCTTGTTACCTCCCAATACATTGGAAAATGATAACGTCGCTCGTGTGTACGTGTGGACTACCTCCTCCGCAAAGCAATGTACTTTTTTTCATTTATATTTTACATGAATGGTAATATGAATAGATTAAATGAATATATATGATATATAATATATAAAAATGATTTTTTAAATTTTAATTATTATTTACCTTTCATTTTTTCCACTTTTTGAAAAATGAAAATAACATTCATGCATAGATGCACATACCATCTTCAGCAAAATTGTAATTCATTTTTATTTATCTAATTTTAATGAATGATTATAAATAAATATATATTAATATACTTAATGAATTTATATGATATTAATATCATGATTAACATTTTAGAAATTATGGAACCATGATCAAAGTACAAGGACCAAAGCTACCAACCCAAAACATACCTGAAAAATAATTCAATTATCTCTCAAAACATGGATTTTAATAAAGAATTTTTAATAAATAGTTGATAAAGGTCATAATTAAATAATATATTATTTGATATATATGATTTTAGTTTTGTAATATATGTATAATAACTATATATTTATTATACATGATCTTTGAATATATTTGAAGGAACTTAGACATGAGGTAAGGGTTCTTCGTCTCAAATTGTCTTCTTCAGAACATAAGTTGTACACCTATATACCTTTATGAAGTATATATAATACCCCATTTTCAAATATTATATGATTAATGTAAAAATAATTTTATTAATTAATATTGAGTTAATTTATGGAATCATATATGATTTTATTCCATCTTTAGAGTGATTTAGGATATTTATGGAAAATATTATCATATTTTGGAGAGTATATGATTAGATTATATATATTTTTCATAAGACCTTATCGGAAATTTATATTATTCATATAAAATAATTATATTAATCTTAATATATATATATAATCAAATCATTCTATTTTTGGGATTTGAATATTTTTGGACATATTTTCAAGGAGCCTTAAGGATTAGTTGATCTTTGGGTGTTTTTGTTAAGGTTTTGGAGATTAATATATTATTACAGCATATAAAGATTTATCCATATTGGATAAAATCCACTGATTAGTTTAGATTTGGTAAATATATGGAGATAATAGGAATGGATTTCTTTATTTTATTGATATAATGATTCGATAAAAAATATTTTAGTGTTTCAATCATGAAAAATTAATCTTTAATATTCATTTTATGGAGTAAGAGATGAAGTGGAAATTGATCAAAGCACAAGAAAAGGATAAAATTGTTATTATGAAGTGGAAATACATTAATTAATTATATTTTATCATGTTATATATCAATATGATAGAGGAGTTCCTAAACTCTAGGAAATGGATCTTGAAATAAATAATTTATACTTTTACCTTCATTTACTATGAATGAATGGTCTTCTCACTAATAATATATTTAAGGCTTTGTGGTTTTTAACATTATTATGTACATGTTCCATATCACTCCCCATTACTCCTTGGATTCTAGTTTCTCCTCGATTTCTACATGTTAACTTCTCACATATGTTCTATTTATCTTGGAACCCGATTATGTGTTTTTTCAGGAAATTTTATTGTTTTAAACTTCTAATTTTCAAATGAATTTTTATTATCCCTATGTAGGATGTGGTTTTGAAAAAAAGTAATTTTTAAATATTAAACATTTTATGAATGAGATAAAATTATAAGGACACAATTTATTTATTGGTGGTAGAATGTAACACCCTGTAAATTTATAATATTATGCTTGATAACATTCTTAACATTAAACATCAAGCTTTATGTGAACTGAAATATACTATTAAAATATTATTATTTAATGTTAAAACTACAACTTAGTTATTAAATTGATGGGTATTAATAAAAAATACAGAAATTATGAAAAATATGGGGTTTAAATATGTATAAAATAAATTCATTGGAAATAAATTATTTAAAAATAAAAATAAAATCCTATGAATGTGGAGATATTTTTTCCTAAAGAAACTATTTTTACGTGTACAATGTTTTTTTGTCCTAATAAATTAAATTGATCACTATTTTTGAATGATTTTAAATAGGTTTATATATTTTATATTAAATCCAACTTTTTAACATTCATCTAAATTTTTTTCCATGGGATATGACTAAATTATATTTTATGATTAAAAATGTATTTTTTTTCTAATAACTATTTTCATCATATTTTGTTTGCTTATTTAAAAAATATTCTAGCACTTAAATAAATTGAATCATGAAAAATGGATCGCATATTTTGAATTTGGATATTTAAATTTTATAAATATGTATCTTTTATTTTTGATCATTACGAATAGTTACAATGATAAATTTGTGTCATCTCAGAAAGGTTAAAATATAGATAAAACATTGGGTTAATACTTTAAATTTACTTTAAAAAATTCCTTTATCCTATTGGATGATTATATTTCAACCATTCTAATTTCTCAATAATATGGACACTTGATTCCAATTTTCTTTGATTACTACCCTTATATTATTTTATGAAAATAAAAAATAAAAAATTTTAGTGTCTTGAATTTAATAAATATAAATTTTTATTATAAGTATAAAAATAGGTTAATTTTGGTTCAAGATATTTATTTGAAATATGAATTGAATTTTTTAATGATGGTATTATATATATAAGTTTTAGTGATTTAGTAATTTCCTTAAATTATTACATAACATTGATATAGTATTTATTCAATTAATACAAAAATAAAATAAATGGTTTTAAAAATTATAAAAGTAATAAATATTTGGTGAGCTGTTGTTCTCCATGAATTTTATTAATAAATAAAACATTTTATGAATGTTTTGAAGGTTAAATTCATATTTTTTTGATGTCATTTTTTCTAGAAATTATAATCAAATTAATAGTGTCAAAAATTAAATTAATGATATTTTATGTTAAATAATATTTTATAGAATTATTTAAATATAAAAATAATATTTAAAGATTATAATTCAGATAATAAATGGTTTAAAATTTATTCACTTTTACGTGATAACTAAAATTGAACCCTTTAATACTAAAAAGGCATTACCATAGTTAAGAATAAAATTAGTTAACTATGGGGTAAACCAAGTAATTAAGGTTAAAAATGAAAAAAAACCAGTATAAATTTCCTTGTATGATGATATTTCAACCTTATCCCATTTTACACTGAATATTTGGCCACTGGAAATCAATTTCCTTGAAAATTAATTAATTATATTTTAATCATTTTTATAATTTCAAATGTATCCTTTCCCTCCCTTATAATGGGACACCCATTATCTCTTTTATTTACACAACTATGATCCATTTAGATTAACAAAAACCTATCTAATTATCTTTTATAATTACCTCTCCAACAATTAGTGGTGTTTTTATTATTAAAATAACATTTCAAGTGTCCTTAATAAATGATCTAAATGAGGTCTCTAGAAGAAGAGGTAATCCTCTTACCTGAACTCTTTCAATTTAATTCTTTTCTACCTCCAAAAAATCTATGGTATTCATCATAAAATAATTTTTTTTGTATGATTAATATATTAATATTTTATTATCATCATGAAACCACCATTATCTACCCTCTCCTCCATTAAATGGGGAGTGAATGCATCACTCGATTGTAAGTATACCTCCATGTAGCGATATTATTCATTTTTCATCACCATATTTCATGAATTTTTTTAATGTTTATACATGATATTAATAAAATTATTATTATTTTTTAATTATAATATTATATTTACCTTCTTACCTTCCAATCTGTTTTAAAATGATAATGTCGCTTGTGCATCTGTATGGACTACCACCTCTACAAAGCAATGTGATTCTCTTTTCATTTCTGTTTTACATAAATGTTTATAAGGATATATAGAATGAATAAATGTTATATATATTATATAATAATGATTTTATAAAGGTGAATTATTGTTTACATTTCTTTATTTCGATCTATTGAATAGTGATAACAACGTTCAGGTGTATGTACGACATACCATCTCCGTGAACGATGTAATTCATTTTTACATCAAAACATTTCATGGATGATTCTATATATATCCATATTGAATATATATTATATTTATATCATTATTAAAATTCTGAATATTTTGTAACCAAAATCAATGTAAAATTACCGAAACTACCAAACCGAAATATAGATGAAAAACAAATCAATTTTCACCGGGAATAGTTATTTTAATAAGGAATTGTTAATAAACAGGTGATAAAATATTATAAGTAAATAATATATGTATATATATATATGATTTTTTATATAATATATTTATAATAAATACAAATTTATTATATAGGAGGATGGAACAGATACGAAGGAAGTCAAACCTGAGGTAAGGGTTCTTCACCTCAAATTGTCTTCTTTGAGACATATGTTATATTTTACACCTATATAATTTTTTGAAGTTTATATAATGAAAAATTGGATATTTTATATCATTAATATATTTATATTCATGGTATTTAATGTTTCCTTTTATGTTATTTCTTTCATGGGGGTGAGGAACTGAATACTGCCAAAATGTTAATGGTATGTTTCACAATCTCACGATTATTTAGGATTGTTTATGTCTTTGTATTTAGTTGGGAAATTATTTTATATTTCTATGTTAAAAAAGATATTTTCTTTTCCTTATGTTTTTTATATAAATTATATTTTGTCCTTTCATATTTAACTCTTTCAATAATCAAGATACTGAATGGATATTTTTAATAGAAACCAATTATTTTTATCTCTTCAATCAAAAATACATCTTCTTCTTGTATCCATGTTTTTAGAAAAATTTTATAAGAATGTTTTTAATATTATCATCTGATTTTTTAAATTACTTTTTACCCGTGATTTTGTTTTAAAAAAATGGTTTAAAATGAATCTTTTTTTTGAACGATATACTTTTGAATTTTTACTAAAAATATGAAAATATATCTGTTTTAATGTATAAAAAAATAATGGAATTTTTCACTGCCATTACCACTAAATTATATGAATATTCCTTAAAATTTTACCATTTTTCTTTTCCAAGAAAATGTTTTTTATAATTTTCGGGAAATTTTCAGTATTCAAAAGTGATTTTTAATGTTAAAAGGGAATTTTCTTCAAGATTTTGTTTAATGACATATTTATGGTATTTATATTCATGAATGTAAAAAATACTTTATTATACATATTCTCTACTAGGGATATGTTGTAATGATACCATCCTTATTCTTTGAATGGATGTTTTATGTTCAGTTTGATTGGGGAAAGTATTGAAATTATGTATTCTAGTTATTCCTATATAGAAATTTTCTATTATAGAGACATGTTGATTACTTTTCATTAATTATTCAAATAATGAATGGATTAGAATTATTATTTGATTGGTGTGGCTTGTAATTATATATCCCTTGGTGCATTGACAAGTCTTATGAGACAAAACTGGTTGGGTATTTGGCTGAGGACTTATCAATTTTAGAATAATGTCTTGGCATAATGTCTTGATGGTATGTTTATGATGTCTTGGAACAAGGCCATGACAATAAGTTGTTTATGTTCGACATTATGCATCCCATTAATATGAAATTATTTATTGATGTCCAATTCATTATTTAAATATTTATGATATCCAAGGATAATTTTCAAATATTTTTATTTTGATATTGATGTTCCTTATTTACTATTGAAATATTCTATTTTACATAACCCTTATTAAGAATTTGAGATCACCTCTTTCTTATGTTTCCTTCCCCCAAAAAATTCAGGAAGTGTTCTATGACTGGTATGCAAGGATATGATCTAAAGTATAATTTCATTCACAAAGAAGAATATCAATTTCAATTTTACTATTTTAAAATTTAATGAGAGATTCAAGTATGTATCTATTTTACCAAGACTAATAAACTATTCAGTCTTTTGGGGCTTGAACACTTATATATTAAGAAATTATAATAAAGTAACCATCGACTCTAGGTTACTGGAGTTAGAGTATTTAAAAAAATAACCTCACTAGGTATGATATTTTATCATATTTTGTTTCCATATAATGTTATTAAATAGAAGGATTTGGGACTTGGTTTTGTCTCCCTTAAGACTAGAATTATTTTAATACATTACTAGGATCATTTGTTGATACGAATTCCCAAAAAAAAAAAAAACTATCATCATATTCTGTATTAAAATAAGGGGATTTAATTGGTTCTTTTAAAACATATAAATCCTCTAGTATATTTCCTCTATAATGGTTTTACCTATAAAATTTTATAATGAAACTGGGGTCTCTAGATACTAGATGTTTTTTAGATTTTGGATGAGTTTTACCTTAAGGATTTTATTATTAATACTATGTTCTTTGTTTAAAAAGAAATTAGGCCATATATTTCCATTTATTATGAAAAGTTTCTCAAACTTTGTGATAAATGAAACTGCATTGGAAACTCTTTCGAAATGTGTTGAGGAAACCTGAGATGCTTCAACTATAAAATGTTTTGGCACATGATTAAACACTAAAAGTTCAATATGACTCTAAAAACTCATTTTTATAAATATATGAAGGCCTAAAAATATGAATATGAATATGATATAGTCATTTAATGGAAATTAGTTTCTTTGGATGATAGAGTCGCTATTTGGAATTCACAACTAGTGGAGGCTACTAAGAGACAAACATGGTTGACCTCATATTAAGGAGGGATGTTTTTTTCAAGGAATATTCAATGGATTTTTTTTAATACATAAAGTAATATAGATTCCACAAATATTTTGGGGTGTGTATCTGGCATTAATAATTCACAAAGAAACAATGTTTTTAGTGGAAAATGATATTGTTATGAAATAAAATACCTCATGGTTAGACGTAATTGATTCTGCTAAAAACTATTCCATGGATGGTGAGTCTCAAATTCATGGAACTAATTAGGTTCATGTTCCTCACATATTTTAACCTTATTTAGTGGTATATTACTAACCAACTCTAAAAGTTTTGTAGGTGAATCTCAAATGTCACTTGTTGAGAGAATCTCTTTAACTACTAACACTGAATTTCATTTTGGTATTGGGAATATAGGAATCATGGAGGTGGTTGGAGGAAATACAAATTACAATTCATTTATTACTATGATATAAATTCAAGTTCAATTAATAGTGAAATTGAAAATGACCATGATGACTTACAGAAAGAACTACATACAGCTTCAATGTCCTAAAAGGGGAAAGGGTCAATTTTTTGGGCTCTTCCAAAATATAGGTAAATATGGCCTCACCTACGAAGGAACATGGATCGACTCTTAAGTAATCTATCAATACTGGAATGGAGGCCTCTCCAACTTCACTTAGTGGTAGTAACATGACTGATGTATCTATAAATGATCAGGGTACCCTTATGTCACCGAATACTGTTGAGATTAAAGAAAAGGTTTTTGGGGTCTTAGAAAAGGGTGTTAATCTCGGACGCTCGAATGTGATAGTGTATAACTATAGAGATGCATTGAACCTTTATTGTGATAGAACACAATCATAATATGGGAGTTAGGAAGACCACATAGAGCCTCTTCTATGCAATGATAAGCCAACTGGTTAGGTTTGGGATATTTAAATAGGTTGGAATATGATTGCACATATCAAAGAATCCTTTAAATAAAGGTCTTATTGTTGTGAAGAAGGCTCACCTCACTCAAAAAATCACACACTAAAGTAGAGGTATGAAAATAAAAATTGGGACACAGACAATTTTACATCGTTCGGTCGGGGTGACCTATATCCATGGTAAAGAAACATAAACTTTCTCATTATAAAACATTAATACACATATTAAAATTTTACACATATTTTCCCACATTGGGGAACCCAAATAAATAGTAGTAGCGGATATAGAATTATAAAAGGCCACTATATGTTTTATTCAAGAGGAACAAAATCTATATAATGATTCTTATTCAGTAGATGGTCATCCCTAGAAGTGACCCCCCATCCACTACAAATTAGTGGATAGAGATATTTTAGTGTCTATATTAAAAAATATCCACCTTTACAAAAAATATGATCATGTTTCTACTTGAAAAAATATTCTTGCAACTATTGTGTTCCCAATTCCCAGAGGTATATCAGGTATGAGAGATATTGAAGTCTCAAATGTTTTAGAACATTATCCATGAATCAACATTCATCATCATGACAACAGGGTTTTCCGATGTTATGATCTTCTAGAGTAAGGTACATTTCTCATTGATAATATCACAGATGAAATGTAACCAAACATCAATATGTTTTGTTCTACTATGATGGACCTAATTATTTAAAAGAAAAATATGAATATATGTATCAAAAAATATAGTGATGTTCTCCTAGATGAATCCTAAGTCTTTGATCAGCCCATGTAACCATATAGATTCTTTGAAATCTTTTTTCACAACCATATACTCCCTCTCTATAGTAGACAAGGATATTATTGATTATAGAGAAGATCACCAAGTTTTTGGTCCTGTTTCCACATTGAAAACATATCCAGTTGTAGATCAGATCCCTTATATAATCCTAATCAACATATCTAATAGTAAAATTTTGTTATTTTTATCTCTTATAAACTTTAAAACAACATCTATAGTACCTTTTTTATAGCATAGAATCCATATTAATTCTTTATAATGACCTTTACTAGGGTCATTCATATATTTACTTACCACACTAAATGATTGGGAAATATCAGGTCTTGTACACATTATCAAATTCATCAAAGTTCTAGAATCAGTTGCATATAGAACATGATCCATATGATTCCTCTATTAATCAGTCTTCATAGACAATGCTTCATTAAGTTTGAAATTTGGAGCAAATGGGGTGTTGACTAGTTTGTCTTTATCAACAATATCAATCTTCTAAAGTAATTTCTTAAAATATTCTGGTTGGATGAGGTTATCTGCACCCATATCTCTGTATCATATGATCTCCATCCAAATAATTTTCATGGCATCTCCAGGATCATTCTTATCAAACTCTAGGGTGGGCTGAGCTTTCAACCTATCATCTCCACCTTGATTTTATAAGAAATTAATATATCATCAACATATAAAATTAGGTAGATAAATATACCATCATGAAGTTTACTGAATTAAACACTATGATCAAAATGAGTTCTAATATATTTGTGATTCAGAATAAAAGTGTCAAACCATTTGTACCACTTTCTTATTGAATGATTCGGGATATACAATGATTTTTCAAATCTATAAACTAAATTATCTCATCCTTCTACATGAAACCCATCGGTTTGTGTCATATATATATATATATATTCATCTAGTCATCCATGAAGAAATAACGTATTGACTTCAAGTTGAGCTAATGGCAGATTTAAATGAGAAACCAAATCTATTTTTTTAGAGAGATTCATTCTTAAAAATAAGAGAAAATACATCATTGTAATTTATACATTTCTTCTATACATATCCATTTGAAATGACTCAAAATTGTACCTGATATAATTCTTTCCATTGTCATATTCCATCTTCAAAAACACCCATATTCACCCTACTTCATTATTTTTCATTTAGATTAGGAACATGATCCAATGTGTGATTCTAATGCAGCAAATTCATTTCTTCTTCCATAGAAGACTTCCAATGGTTCATTTCTTTGCTATCCATAACATCTTGATAGATTTCCAGAACATCAAATTCTATTAAATAAAGATAATATATAACTATGTCATCAAACCTATAAGGTATCCATATGGTCCTGTGTGTTCTAACTGTGGTGATACAATCATGATACTAAGTAACCTGTGTAGTAGAATGTCTACCTCAGTCAGAATATCTATATTCTCACTAAACTCTTTCTTATGTGGCTCTTGATTAGTCGATGGTGGACTTTTCTGCACTTTTATTAAAACTTAGTCATCTCTCTCTTTTCCATAATCATTTTACATCACCATTACAGACTCTTTAAAGATGATTCTACAAATCCAAATGATCTTCTTTTATTAAAGATCCCATAGTAGTAATGCCTTCACATGGTCACTGAAGAAGAAAAAATACATATTTCTTCACTCTTGGATTCAACTTTGAGTCTATAACATGAAAATAGGTAGTAAAACCAAATATATGATGTGTATTATAATCAAAAATATTCTCACCAGACCAAAACACTATTGGAACTATACGTTTAATCTAAGACGTAGGTAATTGGTTCCTGATGTGTGGTGCATATATCAATGCTTCTGCACAAAATGATTTGTTCAAAATAGACTGAGATAACATGAAATGAACCCTTTAGATGATCATATGGTTCATCCAATCTACTATTACATTCATATATACTATTTCAGGAAATGTAATGTTTCTCACAATACCTTCATTCTGAAAAACATTCTTGAATGGATTTGATCTGTATTCTCCACTATTATCTATTCATATTCACATTATTTTACTTCCCTTATAATTTTCAATCACATTTTCCCACTTAATAAATACAATAAACACATAATCCTTATTATTCATTTCATAATATAAAACATATCATGGCTGATCATCAATAAATGTAACAAAATAATGGTTAACTCCTAATGAATAGTTATAGATGGTCCCCAAACATCAGTATGGATGTAGTGAAGTGTTCCCTTTATACGATGGGTTATAGTGGTGAAACCAACTCTAGTCTTATTAACCATTATAGATTTACTGAAAAACTCTAATTTTATCACATTTTCACCTTTAAAACTCCTTTCTTTACTAAACATTGCAAGAAATTTTCTATGGGTTATAGTGGTGAAACCAACTCTAGTCTTAGAATGGGTGGTTATTTTCCATAATCACCACACCGTTATCTGACTGCTTGAGGCTTGAAAACCAGTATAATTTCTTGCACATATGGAATAAACAACCCAAATCAAGAATCCAACCTAAAAATTGGTTAGTATTCAAGAAAATGATTAAATTAGAATCTAAAAAATCCTCATTTTTTGGTATAAATGTCAATTTCAGTTTTCCAATTCTGGGATAAACCATCTTCTAGTGCGCCTTTTTATGATAGTTGGTACAATAATATAATAATCATATATGGTAGGTGGAAATACTACTCAATTTTGATCCTCTTTTGAGACTTAAGAAGCGGGTTCATGTAGCAGTGATGATAGAAGGAGTTACAGACAAAAATAGATTTGTAAGAGTGTGAATAAAGGGATCATTGGGGGGATTGGATAGAAACCTCCTAGGGGTTTAAGAGACATGTATTATAGACAAAGAGGATTTGGAGGTGTAGAAATCCGTACTGAGGAGATGATCCTGGTTTGTAGACACCAGCTTCGACCTGGAAGCATGGATAGAAGTGGGTGGTGATTTTCATAGGGAACATTGGGTGTGGATCTTTCCTCTGTAATCTAACTCTTCAATGATACCATTTTATTTTGAAAAATCACACACCTCACTTAAAAATCATACACTCAAGGAGATTAATAAAAATAATGACACACATGATTTAATGTGGTTCGGTCGGGGTGACCTTCATCTATAGGAAGGAAGAAGAAATTTTCAGATTATCATATGGGAATAAACATATTAAAAATTCCCAAATATTTTACCACATAAGGGAAATTGAAAAAATAACAAGGGAGGAGAAGGGATTTGAAAAGGCTAATACAAGTCTTCTAATACTAATACCAATCCTCTGTAGTGATTCTTTTTTGGTGACTAGTCCTCCCTAACAGTCACCCACCATCCACTAAAAATTAGTGGATGACGATATTTTTACTTCAACATTCAACACTTATATGAACAATATTACCCAGAATGGTGATGATGTGAAGATGGTGGGTGTTTCTTCCCCCAATATTTTTTCTATATATGAATCCATTTACAATCCAATGTTTGATGGAGTTTATCTATAGGGTCTTAAAAATGTTGGTGTCAAAATTTGGGTTGGGTTATCTCTTATTTTATTAGAATCTAGAAATTATGTTAACAACACAACACATGAGGCATTGGGTGACCCCAACATACCGAAGGAAGGCTATGTAGATCCTAATAAATCCCCTATCATAGATGACCATTAAGTTGTTCCCATAAACCCTCAAGTTCTTACCTCATTTTCATTTTATGGGAAGACACAAAAGTAAGATACACCTAGTCAACATGCCTCAATTGGGGATGATCCAACAAAATAAGAAGATTTTATAGTGGGCACATATCTAAAGGAATAGTATTTGGATTATTTAATGAAACCTCATATTTGGAGGATAGGTTGACACCCAGAAAGGAGTGGTGGATCTTGGGGTAGGGGAAATTGACTCAAAAAGTGATGAATGTAATCATACAAAATTATTCCATGTGGCTAAATTTGTTCTGTTGATGCCTTTATACCTGTTTTTTCTTGGTGAAATATTTTATGGTATACCTTTGATCTTTCAAATCCATGTATCTCATGTGGTTTTGGGTATTTTTTTAATAAAATTCCCTAGGACCATGAGTTGGTGGCTACCAATTCAATGGTTAGTTCCATCATTGATTAATAAGTCTATATAGAGTAATATTATACACATATTTTTTTACAATATAATGTTATTTCTAAAACTATAAAATTAAAAGTAAGAATTTTAATATTTATATCATTATGGATTTAAAATTGCTAATACGAAGAAAAATTATTATTAAAAACTAATTATATAGATATACATATTGTATTGGTTGCATCTACAAAATATAATTATTTATTAACTACATTTAAAATTCTTAATTATAATTTAAAATAATTATATTTATATAAATGTATAAGTATTTTTTTATGTTTATGTGTGATATATAGTAGGTCCAACACATACCTGTGTGTATTTGGCTATACACATACATGCACACACATAGACCTACATGCACATACACATGTACACACACAGACACACACACACACACAGATGAATAAATATACACATACATGCATATAGACATATACACATACACATACACACATGAAAACACATACACACATGAATACACATACACATACATAAACAGACACATGCATGCAGGTACACACACACACACACACACATATATATACACATATATACACACACACATACAGAAACATACATAGAAACATACATATACATACACATACACATCCATTTTAACACCCATACAAATACACATAAACATACTCATACATATATACACATACATGCACAAACATGCACATGCATTCACATGTTCATAAAAACACATATATACACATACACACATATATATACATACAAATGTACATATAAATATTTATATACACATATACATACGAAGATAAACATATACGTACATACATACACACAAAAACACACATACATACATGTATACATACATACACATATACATACATACATACATGGAAGTCCCCATTCCTATGTAGACATACAAATACATATGCATACATGTACATGTATACATGTACCTATATAAACATACATACACACATACACACATACACATAAAAAATAAATGTATGTCTATAAACACATATACATACATACATACATACACATACATTCATTCATACATACACATACATGAATGCATACATACATACACATACACATATATACATATATGCATACATAAATTCACATATAAATACATATAAATATAAAAACATGAATACATACATATATATGCATGAATACATTCATATATATATATATACATAAAAACACATTCATATTTTATATACGTACAAATACCGACCCCCACATTTTTTCACTACTTTTCTCTTTTTCCATACCACAATCCTTTCAAGTCCTCCCAAATTTTCATCACCCCATAATCATAGATATGAACTACCTTAAAACACTAGAAGCCTCCCTTGGGATATTTATAGACCATTTTTTGTTGATGATAAAGGAAATTATGATTGTGATGACACATGCAGGGGTGCAGATCCAAGTACACGAGGGAAAAATGCAGGATGTAGGTAGGGGGAATTTAGGCTAAGACATTGGGTACATTGGGATTTAAAAATATTAATTATTTGGATATGTAGTGGTTCAACCCATATAGATGGGTATGATATTTCCTTATTATCCTAGAGGAGTGTGTGTTGTTTCATTTCTTGTAACCTTTGAGGCCTTAAATATCAATATATTATATATAAATATATATATTTTGTGTATTTAAATGTATTATTAAATAATTATTTGATTAATAACGTAAATTTATTATATGAATTATTAAAATTTAATTGATGATAAATTTATACTTTTATATGAATTATATTTTTAAATATACATTTTATATGAAAAAACTATTTTAATATATTCATATATTTATTTATATATTTTATAATATATAAATACATGTACACACACAAATAATTATCAATGTATATGTGTAGTGTAAATATATTAGCATGCTAATAATTTATAATAAGAATACAAATATATAAAATTTTATATGAACTATATTTGATATATTTAAACATTTATTTATAAAGTTCATGTCACTATATTTTTAAATATGTGTGCATAATTACAATTATGTATATAAAAAATAAAAATAAAAAACAAACAAAGTATAGATTAATATATATATATATATATGTATGTTTTAAATCAGGCTTAAGAAAGGCCCCATCTTTTATTGAACCAAGGAAGCACCTCTTTTTTGTTGCTGGTTAGAGGGGAACTCATTACATGGCATGTAATCCTAGGGAATGAGATCCAATTACATGGACCATAGGTACTAAACTATAGGTCCATGGATGGAATGAAAGAACAGTGGTCAGTAGATCCAATTATAGTGGCTCGTAGGTCCTAGCCTGTAGGTCCTTTTCTTGGACAACACTACATTTCCATGTCCTATGATCGCCAGCGCCAACGCCACATGAGGCTGCCACCACCTACATCACCCCGAATATCATCCCTATGCATTTCTTCATGCTTCTCTGGCATCGCCACTATTATCCTTTTTGCATGTACCAATAGAGGCCTCAAATTGTGCTCGTAACCATCACCCATGTGAATACACCCTCGGAGGCCCATCACCCCACCATCGTCCATGTGTGCCCGCACCACCATAGATCACCTCCTGCTTCCCCATAGCTGATGTTCCCATGTGTTGGAGTCATGATGATGTCATCCCTCCTGCGTGTGCGTGTACGTTCAGAATAAAAATCTTACCCCCCAAATAAATGGGGGGAGCTTGGAGCATCTACAGGGAATTGAACACTAATCTTAAGGATGCACTTAGAGGATATATAAATATGTATATATAAAATATATATTCAAGGTAACCTATATGTGTGTGTGGGTTTTTACATATATATGTGATAGAAAAAATGTATATAGATAAATATAAGAAAAGGCCTGTCCATTAGAAAATATATATAATTATAAATTATTATAAAAATATTTTTATATTATAAATTACATAATAACAAAGTAAATATATACATTTAAATATGAACTTTATTTAATTAAATAATTTTTATTATATAGCTCATGTAACTATGCTTTATAATATATGTGTATAATTATAATTATGTATATAATTTAAAATGTGAATATATATATATGGTATTTTTATAAATATATTTAATTATTTTTGTATAAATCATGTTTCCAAATATATAAATATTTACATATTAAATATATCATTCTTAATACCATTTATCAGTTCCAAAAAATCACGGATATAAGCTTTATTTTATTAGCAATTAATAAATGCTGATAAATGGTGACCTTTATCAATACTAAAAAAATAGATGATAAAGGGTGTTCTATTATCATTACTTTTTTTAGTAGTGATAACGATTTCCTTTATTATTACTCTTAGGTAGCGCTGAAAAATGTTTTCCCTTTATCAAATTTTTTTAGCACTAATAGAGGGTAGTATTTAATAACACACAAAATGTAGTAGTGTCCTCATCGGAGTAGAAAAATCAACACATTTTTAACTTCATCATTCATTGATATTCTATTATGTGGTTTCAAATGTGTTGGTGTAGTAGTTGGAGCCTATGTAAGTTCAAACTCGGACCTCAATAATGACGGTGGTTATAGTATAGTGAGTATCCCTCAGCATGAATGTACCTTTCATTGAAATTGTATTCACCATCACCTTATTCATGAAAGGGACATGTGCCATTTATTTTTTCATTCTAAATTAAATTGAATCTCCCAAAAACATATAAGAAACATCTTTTGTTAAGTTTCTTCTCCCCAATAATTTAACTACCACACACACACAAATTTATAAATCATAACCCCATATCAAAATTTTCCAAAAACACATAAACAAACTATTGAGGGGAATACCTATGGATATACCCTTATTCAATTCCTAGGACCACACTATAAAAAAACATTTCTAGTTCATAAAGAGTTGATAAATGAATAAAGAAAAATATATGAAAATAGGAATACCAAGTTAAGAAACGAAACAGATCATGGAAAAAGAATATAGAGATTTAATGTTTTTTAGACGACTTTGGTCCTACTCCATGATAAGAAAAAAACCCTATTATAACCATTTATTAAATCTCAAAAAACAAAACATACATGAAAAGTGAGATAACATAAAAAATCCAGAAAGAAGAATAAAACTCCAACAATGGAAACCCCAAAAATAGTAAGAAGAGGCTCTTATTAACAGCCATACTTGCTCAATGTATTACACACACTAGATTCACTAGGATAATCCAAATTTGTCCACAATAGGCAATAAAAATCACAGTAATTAATTGAAAAACTTCTCCACTAGAAAATAATGCCCAAGATAAATCTGATCTTTCCATGGTGAGGGTAGCGATGGGTCTAACAGGGAACAACACCACTATCTCTAGCCAAACTCAATTAGAAAATTCTCTTAAGACTCTTTCCCAATCCCTTTTGGAATAGTAGAAATATCCTCTTTATAGACCATCACAAAAATCAATATCTCTCAATCTAGATGTTGGGACTATATATATCCATGCAAATTGAGAGTGGTTACAAAAGCTCAACATAATGCATGGAGTGAAATGATTCTTAAAAACCCTATTAAACTATTGTAATAGAAATAAAGAATCTCTACTTAATGGTGTCCTAAAATATTGTGTAAAGGTTTCTAACCTTCTACATCATGGTAAACCAACTTCTACATCTTGGTAAATTGGATATACCTACACTATATAAAGGTCGGTCGACCGCTATATAAATGTAGCACACTTGTTGTGTAAATGTAAACCATTTGGCACAAAAGCTATATAATGGTCCTCATTGACTTCATATAAGGTTAAAAAATAGAATATAAGGTACACATAAGGGAAATAAAAGGCCTCTAATAAATGTAAACCCATCATCACATAAGGTTAAACCACAATGATGAAAATTAAATAAAGGCGTGAAAACACAAGTAGAGAATTATAATGAAGATACAACCAAGCTATACTTAAATACTAACATGAAATTTTTACATTTTTTAATTAAAAATACTTGATAAATAATATAATATAAACTATTTATTATAGAATCTAGAAAATGTAGATGATGTTCTTTCACTTAAATGATATTCAGGTGGAACCAATTTCAGAATATATAAAAAATACTTGAACTTATAAAAATATACAACCTTATTCAAACTATAAGATGAGTTTTCATTGGTATGTATATTATTGACACACAATATTCTACATTTAGTAACCTCTATAATAAAATAAAACATAATATCTTTATTCCTTTTTATACCATGTAGTATCTGGTTTTTATACATATGTTCGGCAGTTTCTGAAACATAATGACTAAGAATAGAATAATTACACAAATTGTGTCCATCAATAAAACCCTTAATACAAATATATTCTTTGATGGAATATTTTAATGAAATTTTCTCAACCATAATGGTTGTCAGGGTCACCTATGATTTTATATTTCATTTTAAAGTGATAGATCCTCTATATAGAGTAAAAAAACAGTCTTTGATTTTATCATATTAACATTTCTAGCATTATTATAATAAATATAAATAGTCACTAAGTTTCAATAATTAACATTTTGACCATAATAAATTGAAAGATATTAAGTATAAGATATTTACCTCAACAACCACTTAAGTGGATGCAAATGTGTCTTGCACATATTTCCAATGAACCTACTCAAATTGAACTCATAGAATATTCCATTCGACCTAATGGAAATCATATTATTTATAATGATACCCACAAAATATGCATATGGGATTATAATCATGTATTTAATATCATTAGTAGTGTAAGGAGAGTAAAACACTGATACTTTGAAATGCTGATAAAAGGAAACAATAACATGTTTATAAATTTCAAAAAATTATCTCTTAAGAACTGTAAGCAAAAAAATAATGTTTAAATAGATAAATAAACCATTTAATTTTATACCAAATGATTTATATACCTAAGATAAAATTTTCACAATCCAAATATTTCATAACATGAATTCAATTTAATTTTTACCTTTGTGATTAATTTCATATTACTACATATGAGAACAATATAATTAATGTAAGGCAACTTGTAAAGAATGATATTATTAATAAATTTGAGATTAAAAAAATAAAAAAAACTAAGGTGCTTCAGGTGATTTTGGATCCCTTCCGTCCATTCTATATATCTTTATTATGCATCCTATCCTTGGTTAGTTGATTTTATTTAGTTTTCCCCTCTCTAACATTGTTCTCTATCATTGTGGTTTAAATATATTGACCATAGTTTTTTTGGGGATAGCTACTCCAAATATCCTTTGAATTATTAAACCAATTGGATGATTAGGGAAACCTATTTATCAAATAAATTTTCACAGTGGTAGCCTCATCCAAAAAGGAATTGGGAGAACCAGAGCATGAAAACATTGTAAACACCCACTTTAGAATATTGTAATTTATGCATTCAACTAAACATTTTTTTGGATTATGAATCGACATTATATTTTAAAAAATTCTTTAATCCTCAAGGAATTTATTAAAATCAGTAAAAATTTATTCAAGGATGTTATTAGTTTTCAAGGCTTGAAATTTCAACTAAGACTGATTTTCCATATATGATTTCCAATTTTTAAACACCTCAGATGAATCAGATGTATTTATCAACATGTAAATTGGAACTTTTCTTAAAAAATTATCCATAAAAGTGAAAAAATAAGATCCTTCCCCATGAGATAAATTCTTAGTATGTCCCTACAAATCAGAGTGTACATACTCAATTGGTGACAGTCTATTAAGATAGATTTTTAAAAATTGACTCTTTTAGACTTACCTAGGACACAATACTTACAAAAGGGAAATTTTATTGGTGTAGTATAGTGTAAAAAACCCTTTTGTACACAATTCATATAATACTTTAACATTCACATTCCATATAGTTATTTTCCAAATAATTATGTTGTCACTATTGGTGTCATAAGTGTTTCCATTAAATACATACAAACCCATTAACTACAGACCCATTAAAGATCATACAAGAATCCTTTGATATTTTGAGGCAGCTAATCTGGAATTTAATGTTAAATCCCTTTTGATCTGATACACCTAATGAAATAATGTTCCTATAGAGATCTGGAACCCATCTCAAATATAATAAGGTGAAAAAGAGCGGTCTGTGAGTTCTATCATAACTAATCCTCACCCATGAAATGAAATATATTGTTATTAATTAAAATAACTTCCCCTTTAACATACTCAGTCAAAAAAATCATAGTTGGGAACATATTGACAAAACAACCTAATCTTAAAACTCACTCAACATAAAATATATTGTAAGACACTATCAACACTTAAACACTCTCATGGCCTTGGTCTGAAAATATAAAATTTCACCAAATTTTTTAAAAGGCTCACTAGACTTCAAAATAGGTAATTTGGGCCTAGCATGAATCATTTTAATGCAATAATAGTAGGTAACATATCTTATTTTAAATTTGGACCAAGTCTCCCTAGACCAAATTCATTTTTTGTCACCATTTATATACTTACCCTTATTTTCCCCAAAAAATCTAGAATAAGCTCTAACATTATATAAGATCCTATCTTTTACCAAGTACATCCCTCTTTGAGTTTTTTATTAAAGCTCTTTTTTTGGGTTTTCCTTCTCTTTAAACCTTTTTGGTTGAGTCTCATACAGAGATGAAGATGCTTTTCTAAATTAGTGTTGTCTAGTTATAAACATTTTAAATGGTATTAAAATAGTTTTTTATAAGATTTAGAAGATTCATAGGTTGTTTGGTAAATTTTTAAGAATCTGGGATGAAACATGTCTATAGGGAATTTACACTCCATGTAACTAGGTTGCACGACATGTAATTGCTGTAAGGATGGTGTTATGAAAAGACTACATTCCATGAATATGTTCATGTAGTGATCTGGTTACATGCCATGAATCTACATTACACAATGTGTAATGTTTGGGTAGATTTAAAATCAAATGAGGAATTTTAATTTTTTTGTGTAATGATTAAATATGAAATACACGCTAATAAAGACGGTTACACACCATGTATTTCACATCTCTAGTGGTTTTAATAGGGTAGTGTGTAGATTTTCATTTTCCATTCGGTTAATCCATATCCTCTCTTGACTCCTAAGGTGTTCCAAGAGATTTTTCATCCCTTTTCTACATTCTCTACATCACGATTACATATCCTATCCTTGGTTAGTATATTTTATTAAGATTTCCCCTCTCTTACATTGTTCTCTATCATTATGGTGTAAATCTATAGGTCGCAGCTGTTTTGGGTTTTATCTCACTGTTGTGTGATCTAGGTTCCTTATTGTGATCTTCCTCACATCCATTCTAGTTGGTGATTCTAGTTGTAAGAAGTGATTAATCACCAAATAACAATAGGTGGTCTAAAACCTAACCCTATAGTATCATTAATTTTAATTTATACACAATATTGTAATTACGCCGATGTAATGTTCACTCCAATTAATCGATTGATGAATGATGGTAAATCATGAATTGGATTATTGGTTGGGTCTCTTTGAATTATATTGATATTGAGACCTAGCTTGTCGCTACTCATTGGGTGAGAGAACCATAGATAAGTAATGAATTGGCTAATGGTTTAAAGTGTGTTTAGCTATACATGAGATTGCATGTTATTTCTTGATATAGAATCACATGGGTAACATCTTATGGGATATAGTTATGACTATTGATAATTAGATATATAAATGAATGTTTAATTGAATCAAGAATGGTATTTTTCATAATTAACCATTGAGTATTATGATGATATTGTAATATCCTTGATGTTATGCCTTGTTGAGTTTGATGATGAAATTTTTATATACATGGCCATGCCTTGTGATGATGAAATTCTCATATAGAGTTCTTGTCCTATTTTGATGATGAAATTTTTATATATAGCTTTATTTCTAGTGACACTGAAATTAGTATATAGTAGTCTTGGCCCAATGATACATGATGAAATTCTTATATTTAATGATTGGACCAATTTATGCTGAAATGCTTATGTAAAGGGTTTTTTTAGAGGCTAGAATGATTATACATAGGGTTTTCCTAGGTTTTTATTATAAAATAGTTTATGTTTATGGTTGGAATGGTTGTGCTATATGATCAGAGATATTCTGGAATGGTTCTAAGAAGGTTGATTGATGTATTTTTTTAATTGATTAATTATTACAACTTTTTATCTCTATATTGAAAGAACTTATTATCGGAATGATTTTTTTTAGACATGGAGGTTTTAACCTACTGAGTTTTACTCACACCCTATTCGAGTCACCATTTGGTAATCGAGAAGATTACATGGATTTAGGTTTGGACATTGGAAAGGGACCTTTTTTCCAATTTGTTGCTTTGTTGGATGTACAAGAGTTTGGAGATGGGACCAACATGGGGTTCGGGATCGGGGTCTTTTGAGATTTTTTAGGTTAGTAGATTCTTTTATTTATATCGTTTTTAGTTTGACACTTAGATACATCTCAAATTTTCATTACATGATTCATCATTATTGGTTTATTTGATTCTCCTTTACTTTTTAGTTGTATTTTATATTGTTTTAGATGTTATTTTTTAATCTAATATTTATTTTTATTGTTTATTTACACTATGTTGTAACTATTTACCATGGGTTATAATATCCCCAATATACTTATCATAGCCCCATTACAAATCAAAATTTTCTAGAGTATGGGGAAAAGTGCTTGATGTCCCATAACCAACTTGATTAGGTCACACGAGAGGTTGTCGAATCGGGGGATGTTACACAATCAAACCATTAGATTCAGATTAAACTTTATCCTTTCCAAAAAAATAATGTGAAATCAAGACAAATATGACTGTATAGATGGTCAATGATTCATTTCTATAAATCATAAAATCTATATGATGTTTATATGAAATATATACGGAAATTAAAATAACAATGGCTTGGTCCTCTTGTTCAACATTACCATTTATATTGGATATGTCTAGAAATATTTTATTAAAGTCCCCTAGATGGTCCTGGATGAGAGTCCAAGGATGTGTCTTGAAGTTGTATCATTTATATTTCTTATATATATAACCTACTCATGATGTTCTCAAGTATAAATTTTCTAACTTATACCTAATTAATGCTATGGTGGTTTCATAAGAGACCTCTTCTAGACCTTTATCCTCCAAGGATAATGATAAAGATCTACGATCATTCATTAGAATGTTTTTTGGGACATCTGAGTAGGTGGTCACGATCTATCCATTAGCGTACTGACCTATAATGGGTTTGTTGGGACCTTGTGGTGCATCTAGAACCCCTTGTTGGATTAGCAATGCTCTGATCATAAGTTTCCATATATTATATCCTTTCAACCCCTTATGATAGCATATAAAAATGCATCTTACAACCCAATGCTTAATATTTATAGGATTGGTCTGAGCTTAAGAAGTGTAACCAAATACTATATGATTCCCATAGGATGGGGAAAATATACTCCAATGTTCCTTTGGATTACTAAGACTATTGGAAGATGAGGGACACTTGTTTATCAATTAAATAGATGTAGTGGAAACCTCATATTAAAAGGACATAGGAAAATTTATCCTGAAAGCATGCTATGAACCTACTTAAGAATAGTGTGGTTTATGCTTTCAACTAAACCATTTTTTAGAAGTATGACTCAATATTCAGTGTCTCAAAACTATATGATCCTCACCGAATTTGGTAACCTCAGTATATAGGTATTCAAGGCTGTTATCATCCCTCAAGGATTTCAATTTCTTCTATGATTAAATTTCCACATTGGATTTTCTTGTTTTAAACTCTTCAAAGATATACAATTTATTTCTCAATATTAAAATGAAATAATTTCTTGAAAATAAATATATAAAAGTGAAAAAATGGAGCCTCTACCCTAGGATATAATCCTAGAAGGTCCTCCCATGTTAGAGTGCACATAATCAAGTGGGTGACTGGATTTGAAGATGTATTTTGAAAACTAACTCTTTTAGACATACATTGGATATTGCACTAACAAAATTGAGTTTTAATTGGTGTAACTTGGGTTAAAAACCATTTCTCACTCAGTTCCTCTAAAGTTTTAACACTCAGATATCCCATCCTTATATGTTAGACCGTACTATTATCACAGTTGATGACATTAGTATTTCCCAACATCTTTGTGCAATTCATTCCATTCAACACATACAACCCATTAAATAAGGTTCCATTAAGAACTATATGGTAAAATTTTGAGATTTTGATGTAACCACTCTCCAATTTTAAGGTAAATACCTTCAAATCAAAGAAACCTGCAGAAATAATATTCTTATATATATCTGAAACCCATATCACTTCTGATAAGGTGAAAAGAGAGTGGTATGAGAGTTCTTTCATTACTAAAACTCTACCCATGAAATGATATCTCTAATTAGAGGATAAAATCATCTCTCATTTAGGTTCCTAAACTATCTCAAAAAAAGTTCTCCTATTTGGGTATAAATAAAAAGAACACCCATAGTCTAAAATCCACTTAGAATTAAATATATCTTGGTACAACATGAATACTTTACCACTCTCATATAATTGATATGAAATTAGAGAATGATCACTAGATTATTTAAAAGTCTCATAAAAAATTAAGTTAGGGCATTTGGGTCTAACATTACTAGGATTTCTACAATGATAGATGGTAACCTATCTTGGTTTGGATTTGGACCAAGTCTCCCTAGACCGGATTCAGTTCTTTCTACCCTTTTTATTATTATATTTATTATTCTTATGAAAATCACAATGACCTCTAACACTCAAACCATTGTCATTATATTTAACATTATTCGTTCCACACAACTCGTGAGAAAGAAATATAGATTTAAATTCCTCTAAGGTCAATGAGTCTCTACCATACATCATAGTATCCATAATTTATTCATATGAACTATCAATGGAAACTAAAAGAATGATGTCTTGGTACACATCTACAACATTAACATCGATATTGGATAATTCTAACCTGATTTTGTTAAACACATTAAGATTGTCATGAATGAGAGTTACATGAAGCATCATAAAGGTGTATAGTTTATATTTCTTATATACACAATGTACCAATGATGCTTTCATTTACAGTTTTCTAACTTAGACCAAATTAAAGCTACAGAGGTTCCTAAAGAAAACTAATATTTAAACTTTTCACCTAATAATAATGTAAAATATTTATGGCCTTTCATTGAAATATAATCATGATCATCTCAGTAGGTGGTAATCGTCTTTCCATCACTGTACAGACTCATATGAGGTTTATTGAGACCATGCAGCCCATATGGCAGCCCTTGTTGGATAAACAATACACTCATCTTATGTCTATATCAATCAAAGTAATTTCTACAATTGAATTTATTAATATAATACTTATTTGAATCCATTATCATATGTGTAAATCTATAATACCAATTTTTGAGGTGAACTAGTAGGGGTATTCCCTCATTCAAATCCCAAAATCTCGCAATGATGAACATGTCATCCGTTGAACTGATGGTGTATGTATCCTTTGATCCAAATATGAAACATATATCTTTTTATTTTACCGTATGGATGACAAAAAATTGTGGAGAATGATCATTGACTCCCAGTTTTGGGTCGGATGCAGATCGACTACATAATAATAACTCAGTTGTGACAAAATAATTATGAGAATCCTCAATGTAAATGAAGTGAAAAACCAAAGAGAAGAAAATAAATAGGGAAAAAAATTTAACATATAAAAAACATAAAATGAAGAGGATTAAAAAACCATGGGTAAACATTGAGAAAACAACTAATAATAATAGAGAGAAAATAAATCCAAGTATAGAATAAAACTTGAATGCTAGATATAGAATAGGAATCCAATGTGAAAATCCACACCCTAATACACCTCTATCGCCTCTCTAAAATTAATTGGTGAAAATACATCACCCCTCATAGATCAAAACCGCACACATAGTGTCATTGCATCGCCTCAAATAATATATCGTCCAAACCATGCTTCTAACTACTTACTTCGTCCCACTGCATGTTGTGACACCTTTTTCACACAACTTGATTTTCTCTCTCAGCATCACCACTTCATTCCTTGGAACTCATTAAAGGATCACTGCACTCCCCTCTATAAAGGCCCTTATAAACTTTTTAAAATTATATATATAATATCTCAATCCAAAATGGAAATCACAAGATTTTAGGATAATAGTTTTAAAAAAATTCAAACTCACTATTACCCTATTATATCCTTAAAATTTGGGAACAATACCATCCTCAAGTTCATGATAGTGAAAATTTAATCACCTTCATGGTCACAATATTTTTAATTTTATATAATGGTTCAATTGAAAAGAGGCTTATTCCTCTGAAAAATTCTTAAGTAATAACCCGATTATAGGTGGATGAACTAAGAGATTTTTACAGAGGCCTTAACTTGAAGGGGCCTGAATAGATTGCATGAATCATTGGTTTAGTCATATCTAGATTAGGGTAACTCACAATGATCCATTAATTCTCCTTTTTGATTTTGGTGATGGAAATATTGTTATCATGGACCCAATATCTATTGTTTTTATAGCACTTGATGTTTACCATGCCATCTGTACTGACCATATCCTCTCAGAACATTGTGAGTGGACTCATGGCCTGAGTTTTGATGATGGTGAGGTACCCATTATCTATCTAGTTGGAGGCATCGTTGATACTTCCCATATAATCTCCTCATCATGGTACTTGAGTATAATGAATATTGGAAATGTCGTCATGGCCATTCTCACCAACTTCCATGCTCTCTTCGCTATTGGAGACTAACTACTAACTATGGTTCATTACTCACAAACCCTCCACAACCTACAATTTATTGTCTATCAATCCATGTTTGGACATTTTATACTCTTTTTTTCTCACTCTTCCAATTATGGTTCACTCAATAAAAAAATTATATATATATATATATATATATATATATATAACAAAAATTAGAGTAAAATGGTTAAATATAAGGATGATAATTTAAAAATTGTTAATAAAAATAATTTTATTTATTCATTTTATGAATAAAATACGTTAAAACCATTTCATTGAAATCTATCCATCAATTTTATGTGGTTGCTATTATAAAAAAACTAGAGGACCCAAATGACTTGAAAATATTTTTTCAGAAAAAAAAGGATATTTAATTACATAATCCAGGATCAGGAATTACAATTAAGTGTAACCATGAAATAAACTCATCCATCCCAACATGAACCTCTTCAGAATGACCATGGGTCACAATCAGATGGTATTCCCCATTCCCCTCTCTTTTATTAAAGAATAAGAAACATGCCGAAAAGAGATGAAGCAAGGAATGAATCTTCAAAATTAGTATGAGGAATGATTAGAATCCCCTATTCATTACATGGATAACATTAAAAATGATGAGATAAACTAATTCAATGAAATGGGATTTTCATCCTCTCATAAGGGAAAACTTCATTCCAACATATATAACATGAGCTTCCACCACCCTCGGTTCCCAAATAGCATGAAGTGACTCTTGGCTTGCTGCAACAATACATTCAAACTATTCATGAACTAAAAAACCAATATTGATCAATACTATCTTAAATATTAATGTGCCAAAATTAATCATTAAAAAAATTATCAGTGGGAGGGTTCTAAGTTCTTATGCTTTTTCAAATGATGATATTATCATGATAAATTCCATGGCTTTTCCATGTGTCCAACCATGTAGTAGCCTGCTCGACCAAGAATGAAGGTATTCTTGGTATCTAGTTAAAGATTTGGTTATTTAATTTAACCCAAATAAACAAATCCATGGCGATTCAACAATATCCATGAAATAGGAGGATGACCACAACATAAATTGCACTATCAGTCCAGACTCCTTATCCATGAGGTGATATGCATTTAAATCCCATTATTTCCACATAAAAATGGATCTATAGAAATGTATAATAGCATTTATAGGAGTCTACTATGCCTCCAAATAGAATTGGAACATAGGGTTTTCAGTTTTGTGGTGGTACAAGAGGAATTCCTTAGACTATCGGATAATGAAACAGATATTCCACCAGAGAAACCAAACTTTTTGTGGGACTTCTAAACACTAAATGATTTTCCATGGCACATCACACTCCAAAGTTTGTATGTATGGTTTCTTCCAGTATCCCAACTTCACAAATTAAAAAACAGGGTCATATTTACTCTATAAAAAACCTATCTGGTCCTATATCCATCAAACAAGGAATTCCCCTAATAATATTTCTATATATTTCATTGAACCAAGAGTCATGATTTTTGATACCCCAACCAATACATATATCATAGAAAAGAGTGAAAACCATAATATCTTCGAATCTAGGAATTACCAAAGTATATTCCATCAACCCTATTTCATACACAAGCTAAGGTCCCTTACAAATTTTAACTGAGGGGACATCACAAATCCTCCAACTAACCCCTTTGAAAATAAAGAATCATTACCCCCGTAAGCTTTTCCATAAGAAACTGGGGTAGGATCCAAATATAGATCCTTAGAAAACTAAGTGGTGGAGTATTTTGATAGGAAGATATAAGAGAAAATGGATCTAGGATGATGTTATAGTCACCAACCTTGATTTTACAAGAGGGTGTCATTGAAGTGGCATAAGTCCCAAAATCCCATTCCCCTACTCACCTAAGAGGTATATAGATTATTCCAATCTAACTAATAAATTTATATTTATTCCATTATTATGTCTCGTCTAGTAATTGGAAATACATAATTGAATAAGGTCCACCACTAACCCCAAAAATCATTAAGAGGGACAAGAGGTAGCTGAAGATCTATTGAGCCACTTACTTGTTCAGTATTTCCCTCCATACTATTAAAATACTCTTAATTTTCTAGCCCATAATTTTTTTCCACACTACAATGAATATTAGAAAATTCCTCTTATTTATAGTGACCAATGGTCTTGGGGATCCCTATATATTTATTATTCTTTTCAACCACTATAATTCCTGAGGAATAATTGAGGTTGTGCTTCCTTATTGACGGGACTTATGAGCTAAAGGAGATTTCAGGTTTATCAAGGTTAACTGATTTCCCATATTTAGACTCATAACTATGGATGAAGTTAAAAATAGAATCACATACTTCAATGATAGAACATAAAAGAAAAATTTTATCATCTTCAATGAAATTATGAGAGATGGTTTGACTTCATCGACACACCTTCACCCTATGAATAAAATTATCCTTCATTTCAACTGAAATCATATTATTGAAAATGTTAGAAATGAAAATAAAAAGGAAAGGGGAGAGAGGATCTCCCTGGTGAAGGCCTATAGAAGGGGTGAAGCTCTGTGATAGGACACCATTAATTTTAATCCAGAAATAAATAGTTGAGATGCACTAAATGAATATCTCAATCCATTTAGAGAAGAAACCCATTTTTTTCCAAAACGAATTAAAACAATGTTCATTCCAATCTTTCATAGGGAATTTTCATATCGAGTTTCCAATCCATAATTCATCTTTTCACATATAAATTAATTTTCATAGAATGTATTACTTTATGTATGATCATGATATTCATTAATGAGAATTTTAGGTATGAAGGCACTTTGGATTTCAGAGACAATGGAAGGAAACCATGCATGCAGGTCATTTACTAGAATCTTTGAAAAAAATTTGTAGATTACATTGCACAATATTATGGTCCTAAATTCTAAAACAAATATGGTGTTTTTTATATTTGGAGTAAGGGTGATAATCATTTCATTAACAGGACATAAAATTTCCTTCCACAACCAAAGGTCTTTCATGTGGTTGTAAATAACTGGTTCGATGATATGTAAAAATCATTTAAAATAGAGAGAATGAAACCCATCCAACACTACTGATTTGTTATAATGAAATTGATTTAGACCCCTTAAAATCTCATAAACTGAGAAGTATTAGGATATATGATTGATCATTAGTCTTATAACCATGGGTTCAATAAAAGATTCAATATTAGAGGAGATGAATGGTTCCCCTTCGGCATACAACTTTTGGAAAAAATCTATGATAATATCAAAAATACCCAATTTTTTGTGGTGACAGGAATAAATTCATAATTATAAAGACTCAAAATGGAGTTCTTGTGACACCTCTATGAAGCCTTCTGGTGGAAGTAGAAGTTATTGATATTGAATTCCTTGAATTGAGTTTAAAAACAACATAAAGACCTATAAACTTCTTTCATCTGGAGTGATGTGTCTAGTTCCTCATCAAGGATATTGATATTAGAAAGAGTGCAATCCGAAGGGAAAGAGAATAAAAAATGTTCTTATTAATTCAAATATAATTGAAAAGATTATTAGGCTGGTGAAATTAAAAATTACTCTTCCTTTTCAACTTGGAGGCCACTTGATGTATATTTCCTCTCATATTAGAATCTTATATCTTCCAACTTCAGCATACCACCTCCTCACATTCACCATCCTTATCCCATAATATTTTAAATTTAAGATCCTTATATGTTGTGGTTTGTTATATCCAATGAAATATCAATGATGATAGGGAAATAGTCTGATGTGGTTGGAGCCAAGTTATAGACTTGTGAGAAATTAAAGTGGGTGGTCCATTCAACTAACTTAAGAAATCTATATAGGAATTCTACAATGAGTGTATTACCATTACATACATGAAACTATGTAAAAAGGATTGCTTGTGTTTCCTAGTATAGGAAGTTCAAATGTCTGAGGGACATGATGTAACTCCATAGTAGTGGAGTAAAATTTTCTTTTGCCTTCATTTCTCATTTCAAAAAATAATTTCACTAAAATACTAATAGAGAAGGAGGGTTATAAGGAATATATTGTTTAAATATTTAATCAACGTCCGTGAATTCCATTTATCCCTATGTGAGGTCTATCTGAAGACACAAATGAATTCCCATGTTAGGGTGTCCTGCTGCAGGATGGAGGTAGTAATGTGATTAGATGAGAAAGAAGCAACCATGTCACCCTCTTTCTCCCTCTAAATAAGGCATAGAACACCTGAGTGAACCAATCTAGATGTTATGAAGCACCCACAAACCCCATATTTTTAAGAATACCATTCATGTACTTGATTTCTAAAATGGGTTTGGATAGAAAACCCATTTTAGGGATACTTCGAGCACATTGGTACTGAATCATCCGAACTGATAGTGAGTTTCCAATCCCAGGATAGTTCAAGATTATTATTTTCATTAGGATAAGTGGTGTTGGTTTGATGAAACTTATACATCTAAAAATTCATGAAAGGACCCATCCTATGACACTTTCCATCTTTTGGAGTATCTTTTCATTAACTAATAGACCCTATATGCATCTACTATAGCCACATTTTCCAATGTCGATCATATTGGATCCATTAACACCTCCCACTTTTCTCCTCTACATTCCTAATTTCATGGAACTATATTCTATAGATACTTGGGGGTCCCTACTTGATAATGAGGGTAGGGCAAGTTCATCATGGATAGAGAGACCTGTATGATATGGGGGTCAAAAAATATGTGTTCTTTGTGTGTGTGTGGGGGGGGGGGGGCGGTCAGTATTGACCTCAGATAAGGCATGTGGTTGATAGGGTAAACAAACTATCTCCCCATGAGATTTTTCCAAGATTTCATCAATATTCCCATTAGCATTGTTACCCATTCTTGGTGCATGAAATTATGTGCCTTCCAAATAAGGGTAGATTTGTTACTCTTTGGGAAATAAAAGGAAACCCCACATGATTATTTTATTATGGTTAGGGTCATATTGTGAATTTAGGGCCTTATAGTGTCTATTTACATCCTTATATTTTTATACTTCTAGAATAAAAGACATCCCTATATTTTTTATGCAGATCTATAACCCATACCGCATGATAAAGTTTCAATCTCCATCTATTATCTTTATAAAATATTATTTCTTCGTATGCCCAAGACATCCATAGAATAAGTAAGAAAATAAGGAGTTTCACATACTCAAAATAAATACATATGTAATAGTCCTCCATGGATAGAAACATACCACTCATGAGTGGCTAAGTTACACCGATCAACAACCTAATCCGCATTTTTGACCCTCAGTGGATACAGTTTGAAAGGTCTTGTTCTAAAAATTTCCAAATTTGGCCCCCAATTTCATGCATAATATGATCCAATCTAAAATAGAAGGGTATTATAATCAACCAAATAAAAATGGGGTTTTTAAGATGATATTTTGGATATCCATTCCATCAATGACATCCTTTATCAAGATGATATGGTTTTCAACGTACCATGAACTCACAATGAGAGAATTTTTTTCCATTTCATTAAAGAATTAAAATATCAACCGACCCACTCTAATTTATATTATGGACACACCCTCATAAAGGAACTATATATTTTTCAACATGTTCTTTAGGGTGATCTGATTAAAATGCCTCTTGATGATGAATATTCTGATGGTGAGAATAAACAAGAAATATGGTAGGAATGTGTCTTCATCATTCTTTTCCACAATTTATTCTTTCTCATTTTTTATAAACAATTGATTATTCAATCACTTAAAAAGATTTGAATCCATTTCAAAACATCTAAAGAAGAACAATGAACGAGCATCATGGAAATAAGGGTTGCAATTTATAGCCAAGAATGAGAGAACATTGGTAAAAAATATTTGATCCAAAGAACCCCTGGGAGTTTCTAAACCCTAGATCACAAAGGACATGATCTAAGCTTTCATAGAGATATGAGTTGACAATGTTCATTAGTGAATATGCACATGGTGGTTTAATTACAATGAATACATTTTTAATAGAGTTTTTCAAACTATATGAATATTTACCCCTATGATGTGGTTTTTTAACGTTTTTAACAAACCAAACCCATTCCATACACCTCATGACCATCTTATTATTTTTAATAATAAATTTTAATTAGTTTTCAATGTTAGTGTTAATATTAAATTTAATTTAAAATATAGAGTGAAATTAAAATTTATTTCAAAATATTTAATAAATTCTAAATTAATTCACATATAAGATTTAAAATAAATATTTTAAAAAGATTAATAAATTTATATATATTTTAAAAATAATTAATAGAGTTATTTAATTTTCTTAAATTTGTTTTTTGAAAATGGTATTTATCTTATATGTACATTTGCAAAGATATTATTTCTCATTTCAATTGAAACTATAAAAGAATTTATATAGACACAATTACCATCATTTGCACCATCATTCATTTGACATTACTCTCCAATTTCTCACTCATTATTATTGAGTAGCTCCTTTCAATTTTATCTATGTTATGATAATTACTTCACCCTATAATCTTATTTTATATGAATAAATTACTATTATTATTTTATTAATTATAAATTTTTATTTATTAATCGATTTTTCTATAAATTTTATGTCATGAAATTTTCTAATTATAGATGATAGAAAAATTGTATGATTCATATTTAGAAATTCTGTTTTAAAAAGTAAATATTTTTTGGTAAAGATAGAAATCCTATGTATTGGTTGATATTATATATTGGGTGTTCATTAGAATTCTAGAAATATGGAAAAAATATGGAATATTGTGTATTTTTTAAGAAATGGAAGAAATATATTACACATTTATGAAATTATATTACATATCTTCAATATTTTAATTCTCAAGTTCTTAATATTATGCATGTTGGGAATAATCAATAAATATATCAAGCATTATATATTTTGAAAAGTATTATATGTTATGCATGGAAGAAAAATATATTACCCATTGTTTATTTTTATCATTGCAGAATATATTCCATGATATATAGAAAAATATTACCAATTACAGAGAGAGGAAGAAAAACATACATAGAATTTAGATAATTCTACATCTCATTTTATAAACTAGAGATTATAGAGGATGTGTCACATAATATAGCATGAATACAATAGAATATTTTCCATGACATGAAACCAATATTGTGTTGAAAAATTAGTAGAAGTAAGCCTCCAAATATTGTATATGTGTATTGTGATATATAGAAGTAAGTGATAACTCATGAATTGTAAAAAAAATTATAATTTTTAGAAGGTATAATTTTAGAACACTGCATATAGAGAATCATGTGAAGATGCCACATGAATATTTTTATTCAGTGGTATCATAACATGTAATTGAATGAAACTAGTATTTCAATTATTTATCTTAAATTATGAATATTTATAACAGCTTGCATTTTGTTACTCTATTTCATCACTTTTTTGATATATTCATCTGCATTAAGGCTATATAGAATATTGATGATGACTTATGAGTTCAATATTCATAATTATATTCTAAAAAATATACTAGAAGTGGTTGTATATAATTTAATGTATGATTAAATGATTTCCTGGCTATAAGTATCATCTTTAATGGTATGATATCAAATTTTTTGTTTCTTATGAAATATAGTACAATGTGATTAGTGAATTGGAAGAGGAAGTGATATGTGACAAAGAACCTTGTGTATTTTTTTCAATATTAATTTTTAAGTATGAAGAAGGGTTGGATAATTCTGTAAATTGGGTGAATACTTTTATATATGATGCCGTGTGAGGAAATATCAACCATTGATTACAAATGATTTACTGCCACTGCCTACGATAGATAGTTCAAAAAATTTATTCAAATATTATGTTTATGATTTGGAAGATTTAAAGTGTTGAAATTATGGAGTTGATTTCAAAAGGAAATATTCAAATTAATTGAAGTTGCAGATTTATAAAAGATATTTTTAAATTAATATTGAATTTGTTTCAATAGTTTTGACCAATTTTATTTCACGGTTTGTTTTTTGAATGATTGTTTTTAATTGATATTATATATTTAATGAGATATTTAAGGAATATTTTTTGAATTATTGATCGAGAAGGATGACTCAAAAAATATCATTATTTATTTAATATATATAATATTTTTTATAGGAGGAAGTGAGGAATTACAGTGATAATACACATAGTCATTATCTAATACTACTTCATAGATTGAAGAAAAATGAATATATTTTTTAATTAATTTTATTATTCACTCATGAACTTTGTTTCCAAAACTATAAAGGGAAAGGTGAAAGAGGGAAACTAGTTGTACGTTGATTAAAATTTGATGCTTAGGATGTTTTAGTTAAAGATCCTTAAAGTGAATTATTATTTAGAGATACACATTGAATATTAATTAATTATATAGTATAAGAATAATTCATTCTCATTTTCAGAGGAAAGAGTGCAATGAAGTGGTTCTTTATTTCTATATATCATATTAATCTTCTTGTACTCAGTTGTGGGTGAAGTTTCAATTACTTATACATAGTCGTGAGGTCACCAATAAATCAATCTGAAGTCCTGATGAAAGCCTTGTACAATGTTTCAATTTCATGAAATTATTTGTAAGATCCCTAGTATTTTTTTTAATAAAATAATTAAGCCTCTATTTGGTGTTGGTGGAGTGGACTAGAGAATGTACTTATAACGCTAAACCACTATAAATAAATTACGTGTCTTTGCCTTTTTTTCTTCCACAACATTACTTGACTAAAATAGGAAAGAAATATTTCATCCAAATTAAAGAGATATGTTTAAATTTCTGAAATTATTAAATGGAAGAAATTAACCACCTCTTGAGTCTTCTTATATTAATAATATAGGTTAATATTTGGTATCAGGGCGATTCACGTTCTTAGAAATATTTTTACAGCACTACATTCAAATTGTTGTCTTTTATATTTAATAATAGAGAGAAAAATATTAAACAAACAATGACTGATGGATGATCATATTGAAGTTATTTCAATGATTGGAGCTTCTTATTTTAATATTGAGAATTATGGTTTATAGAAATATATAATAGTTATTTACTTTAATAATATTGGTTTAATAATTTATATGAAGGTAGAAAAACCCAATAAGATATTTTTTTGTGAAACTATATTGTGGAATAATACTCAATTTGTCGATTATGATTTATTTCAAAGGCTATAAATGAAATCATTTGTGGAAAATGACAAAATAATTCAACAGAATTTATCAATGAGTTATTGGCTATGAAATATGGGAGAGTAATTTTGTTACCTATAAATAAAATTAAATTGTAATCTAATTAGGGTATAACACAACAAAACATAATACTTTAAGAATGTTTGATGAATAAATCATTACTCATGATGTTTCTAGGAATGTGTATACACTTGGGGTGTTGAATCTGTGGTGATATTTTATAATTTAATTCTCTTAAAATTAACCTCTACAAATTATTAATGTTTTTTTCTTGTCAACTTTATAAATCAACCACACTCATATGAAAAGATAAGTAAATAATCTAAGGAACACATGTTTTTACAGGGTTTGTTCTCGATGTGGGATCCTATTCCTTACTATGTGGACTCTAGTGAATCCAAATATATCCACTATATAATGTAAGTAAGTACAAATAAGTCAACTCTTATGAAGCTACTTGTGTCTCTGGATAAGAAATATCACTGGTTCCCACCAGTTAAAAAGTTTTCTTATTCTTCAGAGCCAATAAATAGTAACTTTGAAAACTACTCACCATAAACACTATCATGAATTTGTATTTATATTTCATTTTGTTGGCATTATTCTTCATCTGATACCTCTCTATATGGGTTTTATTTATGCAATCCACTTCATTATAAACTCTACAAAATTCTCAAAACATAATGATAAAGTGTTCTCAAACATATTCCTTAAAACATGCTCTCTCAAATGATTTAAAATATATTTGTGAATAGTAGATACTCAAAATAATCCTTCACCCATTTATATACTCATATCTCAGAATCCATGACATCTTAAAATATTTCTGAAAACATATCTAGATTTGTTATTGCTGAAAGTTCATCTCAAAATATTCATGTTTTATGACTTTAAAAAGTTTTGAAAAGATCCTTAAATCTATACCTTGTTCTTCTTTATAAGAATTATTTATTTTTGTAAATCTCTTACTGGTAGTTCATCATAAGAACTCCTCTATCTATTGAAGACTAATTCAGATCAAAATTTTCTTACTCTTCTTTATACATTTCTTGTTAATTCAGATCCATTATATCTAGAAACCATTGTCTGATTGACTCATGATTTTCCGTATAGTAATCTTCTTATTTCTAGATATGGTGATCATCACATTTCTCAATCTAGTTCTCTACATAGGTTTCCCCTTTATTTTTCTCATCTTTCATATGAACTTGTGAAATCCAATTTTACAAACTCATAAATATTCGCTATATAATATAAAAAAATTCCAATAATCTAAATATTTCTCTATATCGTAGGGTTTATATTTTCATATTCATATATTTCAACTTCATATAGTGAAAATGTTCAGGTTTCTTCATATGATAGATTCAAAAAGGTACTCTATTTGTTTGACTAATGCACTCTTCTTATACTAGAGTTACAAAATATCGTCATGATAATTTTATGTCTGATCATAAATTTATATATCTAATTTTATATAGCCACAATTAAATAACTTTATAAATTTGAACATTTTATAATCTGAAACATCAGAATTTTATAACATGAACTTCTTATAAACATTATCAATCTGAAAACTTCACGAATGAACTCATATTCAACCATTAAAATTTTTAGTAAATAATCATATGACTTGGTAAGAGAGGTAAAAAAACTTTCATTAAGAAGAAATAACTCATTTTCTCCCGACACACAAAAACATTTATAGTAAAATATTGATAGAAAATAAAAAATTCTTCAAAATCAAACCAAAGGATTTTAAATTCCCACATTTTTATTTTTGAAAACATTATTAATAAATCCTTCACTAAATTTTATCAAACCACAATATTTATTATAGGTAAGTATCCTAACACCACACTGATGAATTAAGAAATGTTTTTAACGAATTTTCTCAATTTTTGCTGTTAAACATGCCAAAATATATAAATATTTATCTAAAGTGAAGTTTATAATTTCTACTAGAATTAAAAAAATTGGGTTATCTAAATATATTATGACTAACACTGTTGGTCCCAAAATCATATGGGTATCAAAATATATACTTCTTTAATATTTTATAGGAAATGACCCATAAAACAACAATGTTAGATAATATATGGTTGGTTTCTCCCCAAAATGAATACATGGGGACTTATCAAATATTTATTCAATATCAATGTTTGATGAAAGTCATGGAGATTATGTTAGAGGTAAGTTCATTGTACATATGATTTTATATTTTTAAGAAATACTACATTCATTTCTATTTTAGTTACAATTATTACTTGATATTCACTAAAAATTTTATATAGGTGGAATCAGTCATATTTTTTTTATTCTTTTAATTTTATATGTGTTTATATAATTGATTGATTAAAGCTCTAGAATGATAAATTGTATTATTCATTCCCCTCTTGACAACATACATATTCTTTATCATTTCAGTTAATTATTTGTTTGAATGAACTGATTTTATAGTTGATATTTTGTTATGAATAATGTGTTTATAGTTTTATCATATAATTTTTTATTTTCTATTTTATATGTATTTATTAGTTTATGCTCTAAATAGATTGTTTAAGTTATTCTATTCTATTTTGTTCATGTATCGTATGATATTGTCTCCTTTTAATATACATTTCATGTGTCTAAAATATTTATGTTTAATTATTTAAATGTATTTTACTTGTTTAATATCATTAAAATATTTATTTTTAGTTTAAGGGAGAATTGTCTTTAATATTTATCATGTACTCTACAATTTCATTTTACTAACATGAGTTGAACCGTTGATTACTTTTTAATTCATTATTGATCCTTTTATTATTATTGGGTTGTTTTTATCATATTTCATAGATCTTTGAAATTTGTTCTTCTATATTTTTATTATAATATTATTTTAAGGTGATATTATATTATTAAATTATACCCCCTTGTAATTTTTATTTTCATTACATGTTTTAATATTTTTTATCAACATAGGAAAAAGAACGTAAATATCTTTACCTTATTTTTTCCCTAATATAAGAAAAGACAACATAATGTATTTTTTCTTCATCAATAAAAATAGTTTCAGGTTATAATTTACCAACATAACCAACCATGTACTGTGAGTAAAATTTTGTACACTAAAATGATTCATTCTATCTGTAAATTTCATAGTATATAGGCTTCTCGTATCATTTTTAAATTCGGGATACTCATGACCAATTTTCTTACA
Source organism: Viscum album (assembly GCA_963277665.1). Lineage (NCBI taxonomy): Eukaryota > Viridiplantae > Streptophyta > Magnoliopsida > Santalales > Viscaceae > Viscum > Viscum album. The sequence continues at coordinate 1,073,587,216 of OY728145.1, read as the reverse complement.
TCAAGGAGAGTCTATTGGGTGGTGAAATTTCCCATCTATATTTTTTACATGTCTTCCACAACAATTTTAATATAGTCTCCTCACTTCTATAAATGTATTATTAATATTTTAATTAATGTATTAATATTATGATATATTAATAAATGTATTAATGTTATATCTACTATTTTATTTATAAATGTATCAATAAATGTATTGATATGATAATAATTATTAAGAATAATTGGACTAATATTATAATATATTAAAAATTAAAAAATATAATTATAATAAAATAAATAAATAATCAAAATTTAAAAAATATTTATTAATTAGATTTAAATTTTATAGATACAACTGAAAATATTATTATTTATAAAAATAAATATATATATTTTTAAAAATATACCATTATTAAACATTGATGGAGGTGAGGGTTTGGAAGTTATGAAGATAGATATGGATTTATTTTTTTATCAAAATGATGTATTTTTTCTCATCCAAATACCATTAATGATGCTTATTATTTTTATAGGGTGTTTCGTTAGCATTTCTTGAAAAATCATGTGTCTTTGGATTTCTTAAGGAATCTTGATGCCATGTTTTCTGGTGACTGAAAGAATAATTTTGCATTTAGATCATCTGAGTCTGATCTGGGGGCCAAATTATTTTATGTTTTTATTGAGTATTCCTATTTTTTCATAATTGAATTACAAGAAATAGATCAATATCATTCATGGAGGTGATTGTTGAGATTTTATAAGCTGGAATCATGGACTGACAAAATTCAATCCAAGCAAGATTGACGACTCTGCAGAAGGATATAAAGCTGGAAGATCTTCACAATCAGCTCATTCAGAATTGGGGTTTCAATGGATTGAAAATTTTAACACCCTAGAAATGTAAAATACTATTCTCAATATCTTTCTTAAAACACAACACAGATATTTATGTGAACTATGATATACTATTAAAATATTATCATTTACTGTAACAATTATCTCCTATCTATTAAATTTAAAGGTATAAATATGAAGAACTAAATTATAAAAAATTTATTGTTTAAATGCGTATAATATAAATTCATTAGATATCAAATTTTTATAAATAAAAATAAATCATTTGATAGTAAAAGACTTGTTTTTATAAAGAAACTAATTTTTTTCACACAATTTTTTATCTTAATAAATTAAATTTGTCACTAATGTGAATGATTTTAATGAAATTTATATAATATATATTCAAAATTTTTTTTTATATTTATCTAATATGTTTTTAGGAATGGGATTCAAATATATCCAATTTTGTGATTAAAATAGAATTTTTCCAAAAAATAGTCTTCATCACGTATTTCATGCTTATTTTTAAATTAATTTCTTACACTTATATAAACATAATCTTGGAAATGGTTATCATATTTGGAATATGTGAATTCATATTTTTTTCATCATGAATAGTAACTTTGGAAAAATTTTATAACCTCAGTAAGGATAAACTGGGTAAAACTGGGTTAATACATTGGGTTAAAACTTAAAAATTTGTATAAAACTTGTTCTTATCTCATTGGATGAGTGGATTTAGACCATTCTCATCAATTTCATGAAAATATGGCCACTTTGTGCCATTTTTCTTTCATTATTACCCATATATTATTTTAAGAAAAGGATAAATATAAAATTTCACTCTCTTGACTTTAATAACTTTAAATTTTTAATATAAGTATAAAAAGAGGATAATATTACTTATTAATAATTATTTTAAATTAGAATAATATTTTTATAATGGAATATTATTTATAATTTTTAGTGATTGAATTATTATCTTGAATACTTACGCAACACCGACATAATATTTATTCATTTAATAGAAAAATAAAATAAATGATTTTAAAAATATTAATTGTAATAAACTATGGGTGAACTATTATTATAAAAAAATTATAGATAAATAAAACATATTAGGAATATGTGAAAGGTTTAGATTATAATTCCTTTTTTCATGCTTTCTTTAAATAAAATAAAATAAATAGTGTCAAAATTGACAATAATGATATTTTATGTTAAATACTAATTAATTTAATTATTTAAAAATAATAAAAATATTGAAAGAGGAAAATAAGGGTAATAAATTATTTAAAAGATAATCAATTAGAAATTTATGATATAATTGTTAACATATAAGAAAAATTAGAACCCTTTAATATTAAAAAGTCATTATCGTGGTTAAGATTAAAATTTGCTATCCAAGGGTTTAAAGAAAAATATAAGTTATAAAATGACACAAAAATATATGAAAATTTCATTAGATGATGATATTTTTACATTATACCTATTTTAAGTGAGTAGAGTTCCATTTTCAATCAATTTTATTTTGAATGACTTAATTATATTTTAATCATTTTAGTGATTCCAAGTGTCTCATTTCCCTCCCTTATAAAGGGATATCCATTTTATCTCTTCCTGACACTACTTTGATCCATATAGCTTGACCAATTGAAATAAAATTAAATTAAATAATTCCATGTCCATAATATAAGGTTCATTTTCTTCTTAAAATACAATTACAAGGGTACTTAATAAAGGATTTAAACGAGGTATCATGAAGAAGAGGTAATCATCTTACCCTGTCTCTTTAAATTTATTTCTTCTTATACCTCCTCAAAATCTATGCTATTCATAATAATATAAATATTCAGTATCCTAATTATAAAAAAATGTAATTATGATCATTAAAACACTATTATCCACCTTTTTCCCATCAAATGGAAAGTGAAAGTATCTCACATGCATACGTATAGAAGACCACCTCCATATAGTGATACAATTAATTTTTCATCACCATTATTCTTGGATATGTATTATGTTGGGTTTAATTTTTATATATGATAATCATGAAATTATTTTTATTATGGAATTATAATATCATATCCACCTTCTTACCTTCCAATATATTGTAAAATGATAACATCGCTCATGCATATGTGTGGACTGCCACCTCCACAAAGTGATGTGATATGTTTCTCATTTCCATTTTAAATAAATGGTAATAAGGATATATTAAATAAATATATGATATATATGTTATAAAAATGATTTTAGAAAGGTTATTTATTATTAAACATTATTATTTCCATCCATAGAAATGTGAAAACAACATTCATGCATACATATAAGTTATATCATTAATATAATTATATTCATGGTATTAAAGTTTCATTTGAAGTTATTTTATTCATGAGGGTTATGATTTTAATTTTACAAAAGTAGTAAGGGTTTATTTCAAAATCTTGTCATTATTTAGGATTTCCTATGACTAAGTCTCCAATGGGGGAATTATTTGATATTTCAATCTTAAAACCAATATATTTTTTCTCCACTAATGATATATAGAAATTAATTTTTTTCCTTTCATTTCCCTCTCTTGAAATAATCAAGAGTCCAAAATAATATATTTAATAAAAGCCCAATTTATTTCTCTCTTGTTTCAAAAATTATTTTTCTTCCATATTTTTGTTTTTAAAAAAGGTTTTCAAAAAAAGGTTTTCAAAAAAAGGTTTTATATATTCTCATCAAATTATTTTATTTTATTTTTACACATGATTTAATTTTAAAAAAATAGGGTAAAAGGAACATTTGTGTCCATTTCTAAGTTAAGTACTTCTAAATTTTTGTTAAAAATGTGAATTAAGTTTTTATTATAATGTATATTACATGAACATAATTTTAAATCATTATTATCACTTAATTATTTGAGGATAACTCGAAAATTTCTCATTTTTCTCTTCAAAGAAAATATTTTTCCTAATATTTTGAAAATTTTTCATTTTAAAAAGTTATTTTCAAGCTGAAAAGGATATTTTACTCAATAATATTTATATTTATCTTTTTATGGTATTTATGTTGATTGAAAAAAATTCATTATTATAGATATACTCTAATATTGATATATTTTAGCAATACCATCATTATTATTTCTCTGGATTATTTATGATTAGTTTGAACATTGAAAGTATTCACATTTTCTATGATAGTTCTTTATATATGAAATGTTTTAATTATTAAGATATATTAATTAATTTGTACTACATAATAATATGATGAATTCATTAGACTTATTAAATAACATCTGGGGTCCATAATTATATATCTCTTGATGTATTAGTGAGTATTATGAGACAAAATATGATGGGTATTTTGTTGAGACCTTAAAATTTTATGTATGATTTCATGGCATGAATACATGATGGTATGTTTATGATGTCTTTGAATGAGTCCTAGGTGGTATATTTATGATGTCCAACATTATGAATTCCAAAATGATGAAATTATTTATTGATGTCTATATGATTATTTTAATATTTTTGATACCCATGGATAAGTATTATGCTCATATGATTATTTATATGGAATTATTTGATGATACATTATTCTTTCCATAATCATCTTCATGATCATGTTATTGGTTAAATGGAATTCATTTTTAGATAATGGACCTTACATATTTACTTTTTCTTATTTACTCATGATAGTTTTCATTTTACATAACCCTTACTTATCAATTTAACTAATATCTTTCTTAAGTTTCTTTTCCACATGAAGCTGGGAGGTGTAATATGATTGATAATAAATGATATGTGAGGGAGAATAATTGTGTTCTTAAATAAAATAATATATAATATTTAATGTTTTGAATTATAATGTGACATTAAAGTATGTATCTAGTTTACTAAGACTACTAAACTGTTTATTTCTTTGGGATGTGATCACTTAAAACATATGAAATTGTAATAAATTAACCATTGGATCTGGGATACTAGAGTTACGTTCAATATAGTTGGTATCAGAAGATGTTTAGTAGAAAACTTTGGAACTAGATTTTATAAAACAAAGAGTAGGGAACATAAACCTATGATTAAATTTTAGGATACATCTAGGTATAAGATAACACCATCATTTTTTAGTAAAGTAGATATTGTGTGGTTTTTCTAACAATATAGCCCTTTATGGATTCTAAAATTAGACATGGTTTCGGCATATATGTGTCTAGTGGTAATAGCCCTAAAAATATTTGGTTGTGTATATCTCAACCATAATTTTTGTCCATGGTAATTATACCCTTACTGTGTAGCTAGTTTGATGATCCTAGAGGATATGCTTTGGTTAATTCAATATTTTTTATGAACAGTAATGATGAATGAAAGAACAGAACCTATGGAAACCTATCATATTATATATTGATATGCAACAAACCTAATGTGTCTTGGGTTGATAACTCTAAGCTTGATCATATATTTAAAGGCATAAATAACCCTTTAATTGTTTTATATGGTGGGAGTTTGACTTGATTAAATATATTTTGAGTTACATTTATGGAAATATAACCCTTAATTTAGAATATTTTCATAGTGAATAGATTATTTCAAGAATACTTCTATTATATTTTATGGAAATAAGTTTAAATTTATTGATAAAATTTGGGGTTAATATTATCATTTATTCTGAATTAATCATGGTTGATTGGGATAAAATATTTATTATATTTTGGGAATACACCATATAGATAACCATGATATTCAAAAGTGATTTAGTGACTAAGAGATCCATGTTAAGTATTCTATATTGAGAACATTAGTTTATTAAGGTAAAAATAATTTGAGGAATGAAGATTGAGTTAATTTATAGAATCATATATGATTTTAATCTATATTTAGAGCGATTTAGTATATTTATAAAAAAGGATTATAATATTTTGTAGAGTATATGATTAGCATATATACATTTTTTTTGTAAATGACCTTATGAGAAATTGATATTATTCAGGGATAATAATTAGTTTTGTCATTATATATATATATATATATATGATCAAATATTTCTTTTTTTTTATATTTGAATTTTTCAAGAATATATTAGAGGATTCTTAAGGTTATGTTGAAATTTGGGTGTTATTTTAATGGTTTTAGAGATTAATGTATTATTTCATCATATAAGTATTTATCCATATTGGATAACATATTCTATTAATTTTGGTTTTAGTAAATATATAGAGACAATAGGAATTAATTGTATATATTTTATATATATTATGATATGTTAAATGTTAATTTTACGGATTTCAGTATGAAAAATTCATCTTGAATTTTCATTTTTTGGGTAAGAGATGACGTGGAAATGGATCAAAGTATAACCAAAGGATAAAATATTTATTATGAAATGGAAGGATATTATGTAAGTATATTTTATCATGTTATTATTATATATGGTAAAGTAGTTACTAAACTCTAGTAAAAGGATGTTGAAATTAAAATGTTATAATTTTACCTTCATTTCTGATGAATGAAATTTCATTTCACCCATCATAGATTAATGTCTTTGTGGTCAAAAACATTATCATTCTCTTGTTTTATATCACTCTCTATTAGTCCTTAGATTATAGTTTTCTCCTCTATGTGTAAATTTTAACATTTTACCTATTTTCTCTTTATCTAGTAACCAGATTATGTTATATTTCAAGTAATTTTTATGTTCCCCACTTCCCCTTTTCAAAGGGATTTATATTATCCTTATGTACGATGTAGGTTTGAAATAATAGAATTTTCAAAAATAAAACCTTTGGTTATCTATATAAAATAACTAGTGTGTAATTTAAATAAGGGGTTAGAATATAACATCATAAAAATCTAGTATACTATGCTTATTAACATTCTTAACATGCAACACCGAGCTTTCAAAGAAAGGCGATATACTATTAAAATATTATCATTTAATGTATAAATTATAACCCATTCATTAAATTGTAAAGTTTGAATAGAAATAACTAATTTATGGAAAATTTATGGTTTACACATTTATTAAATAAATCCATTGGATATAAATTATTTAGATAAAAATAATAATTATTTGAAAGTAAAAGAGTTGTTTTATCTAAAGAAACTGTTTTTACGTGCACACTTTGTTTTTATCCTAAAAATTAAACTAATCACTATTGGTGAATGATTTTAAATAAATTTTTATATATTATATATTCAATAATATTTTTACATTTCTCTATTATTTTCTTGGTCATAGGATATGAATAAATTCAGTTTTATGATTAAAAATTCATTTCTCTAAAAAATTATTTTCATCACATTTTGTGCACTTATTTTAAAAATAACTTCATCCACTTATAGTAATTGAATAAGGAAAAATAGATAAAATGTTTATAATATGTATATTAAAATTTGGTAAATAGGTCCCTCTTATTTTTTTCATTTTGAATATTAACCTTGGTAAATTTGTGTAATGTTAGTAAGGGTCAAACAAATAAAATAGGATTAAAAAATTGGTTTAAGGAATTAAAGTTCCTATAAAACATTAATTTATCCTATTTGATGATATTATTTTGACCATTATAGTGTTCTAAACATATAGCTACATGGTTCCATTTTTATTTGATTATGTCCTTTTTCTAGAGGTTCATGGTTTCAGCACGGTTAGTAGAAACCATGAAACACCTCTAAAAAACCATGTAATGGAAAATAGTGGTCAATGGGAAGGATCATAGTCGGTGCATGGTTTGGAAAAAATATTCGGGTTCTCTAGGGAAACCATGTGAGCCTAATGTAATTTGGGATAGTGGGAAACACATAGTTGGTGCATGTTTATTATAACCATGTGAGCCATCCATGCAAGGTATTGCTTGAGATAGTAGCATGTGCACAGTTAGCGCACAATGTGACTAACCATGCACCATGTAGTTTCAGATTAAAAAATTGTGGATATAACTATGATTAAGTTTTAGGACCCCTTTTAATTGGATAATCTTTCTCAATCCAAAATTTCTTTTCCTCCCAAGGCTTGAGATGGTATTTCCTTTGATTCGAGAGTACGTTTTAGACATTTCAAAGCCGTTGGATATTCAGATTCATTGTTAATTGATTGTTCTTTGCTATTTTTCTTATATCTCTTCTCCTTATATTTCCTAAAACCATAGATCTAGTCTACTGTGGATATATTCGTGTTCTTTAATGTGAATTATGATTTTTTCAAGTTGGATCTAGGAAAAGAAAGTTGGTTCATGATTAGTTCTAGTGAATCGTTGTGTCATTCATCATTTTGTATAATGTTTCTGAGGTAGGCTTTTTCTATCTCAACTCTACATGATTAGAACTTGAAGGATTAGTTTGAAATAATGTTCTTCTTTAAATTATTATTAAATTCTTGTGTAATTCTCATTGTAAACCTATTTAGTGATTTTACTGGGAAATTTTGGAAATTGGATGGTTTTGTAGAAAATGTTCTTGATTGATAATTTTAAAATGATGATTTCAAAAATATGGATTTATGTTTATTAATTTCAAGAAGTTTTTTAAAATGTTTAAAAAAATGATAGGATTATGTGAATCATCTTGGCAGTTATTTTTTGAATACATGGATGGTGTGAGTACATGATTTAGTTTACTTGACCCTAAATAAGGGGCATATACAATTAGGGTACAATGATATGAAACTGTTGAAGGGGTGTGTACCATTAGGGAACCTGGACATTGGTTACCTTTTTATGACTTTTCAGATTTAAATGAGACTGCTTATGAGTATGGAACTATCACTTGGGAATGCATGTGTGGACGTGTGGGTATGTGTGGAATCATGTAATGGTTATGACAAATTGAATGAGAAAATTTTTAAAGGCTTATTTTATTTATTTTCATAGAAAACTATTTTGTTTTGGAAAACTATTTGGGATTTGATATAAACTATTTTAATTTGTTTTAAAAAGTTTTATATAAATTTTCTAACAATTTTTCTCTCAATATAGTGAGTTTTGAAGTCATTGGAAAAGTCATACTAAGTTTTGACTCACCCCCTTCTTGGGAACAGTTGTGTGTTTATAGATGTTATCTATCAAGACACAGTTAAAGTAAAAGTATCTCAATTATTTAGTAATGGTTCTTGATACCATGTTCATGGATTTTATTGTTGGACAATGGAGATGTTAAGAATTTGTTGGTTTGATATATTTGGTGTCTTTATGTTATGTTGTCACTTGGTTTCCACTTGTACTAGGATATGGTTTTGTTTTTATTATGTTGAGTTTTACTTTGTACTCAAGCATCATATAAGGGTTTTTTTGGTAATTATATAATGGATTGGATGTTTTTATTTGAAATGGAAATTTTCCCCCAATTTTTTTTGTTCCCCTTACAATTTATTTCAACCCTTTGGTGTCTTGGGTATGTCACATATTTAGAATTTCTAGAATAACAGATTTCTTTAGTTTGAAGCTAGAGAATATCTAGGTAATAGAGTATGCAGAAAAATTTATGAATTTAGTTTTGTTTTCACCATAAGTTAATGAAAGTGAATCCTTGAAGGTATGAATTTTTGACTTGATGTTGAAATCATAAATTCGATCAAATATTTTGTGCTTGTTATAATGGCTTATACAGATATGGTCAATAGAGAGACTGTGGAAGAAATGGATATATCTGGAAGTACGGTTGTGGGATTCATGTTTATTACAATGGGAACATGTGGGAACCCCAATGATATGAATAAGTGGAATAGGGAAACCAACTTCTATATTGGTGAGACACCTTGAAATCAGGCTATGGGGCCAGAATATCTTCCTCCTCAACCAAAAAGTAAGTCAGGATGTTTTCATTGTGGTTCTTTAGACTATATGAAGTGGTATTTTATGGAACCACATAGAGAATGTCACAAATGCAACAAGATGTTACATTTTTAGTTTAATTGTTTCAGTTATCCAAGGTTTGGTATTATGGACAAATCACATTTTCTTAGATGTCATATGCTTTGATGCGATGAGTGCAGCTGAATAGCTCCCATTAGAAGAACAAAGCAAGCCATGGTGATTATAGAAACATCATGACTACTCAACCTATAAAATCTCAAAATGGTAACAAATATAAAAATGCATTGAGTATGAAATGATAAAGATCTGATAAAGTGATCATAGACGATCAATCGAGACCTTTGATTAGTAGAAGTACGATTCTTTTTAATTATAAAATTATGCAAACTTTTTTAGATACATGTGCATACCATTAGTTTTTTATTTATCATAACATTGATTTTATAGTTTCACATAAGGTGATAATTACTTCTATTTTGAAACTCTAAACACATTTGGTTCAATGAAAGAGTCAAGACATGAAAAGTGACGTGTGTTCAATAAAAACTGATGAGACTGAGTTGGTATTGGATTTATCTTTGATAGGGATGGATGTCTATGAATTGATTCTGGGAAAGGATTGGCTGATGAACTCTGAGGCCCATATCAATTTTTATTCATTGAAGGTTATTTTTATATATTATGAATATTTTATACATCTCTTTAAATGATATTGTAAAATGGATGAATCAGTTATTTCAATGGTTTCTGGATTCCATTATGGTGGTGTTTTTGGATGATATACCAGGTATTCTAAGACAATGGTTTATTAATAGAATCACTTTATTATAGAATTGGGTATCTTGCTGGAGCATTGTCTATATTTAATGTTATCAAAGTGTGATTTATTAATATAAGAGGTACCTTTTATTTTCCATTTCATTTATAAAAATGGATTTTTTAGGCCCTAAAAATATAGAAGTTATTATCTCTTGAAAACCACTGAAAAATATCTCCAAGATAAGTATTTTCTTTTTCTTAGTGGGTTATTATAGACATTTTATATGACATTTCATGTTTATAGCATGGATGATATATTTGATAAGGAAATGAATTCTTTTCCAATGGAATATTGAATGTCATAAATACTTTCATGATGTCAAGGTTAGACTTATGTTGATGCCCATTGTCATGTATACAAAGTTTGGATCAGGCTATTTAGTCTATTTTAGTGCATTAGGATCTTGGTTGAGATGTGTTCTCATATAGGAAGATAATTTTGTTTTCTGAATTTTGTTGATCAAGTTTGAAAGTCTTAGAAATTTGATTCCAAATGTGTTTCTATGTGGTCAAAACTAAATGGTGGGGAGACCATTGAGGTTTGGAAGATGGATGGGAGTTCAGTTTTGAGGTCTAGAGATCGGATCATGAAAGCTTGATTTTTTGAGGAACAATTATTAATGCTTACAACCATTTGAAATGGACTATTCATCTAGGCATTCAAAATATGTATAGAGAGATGAAAGTATACTTTTGATGGTAACTTCAATAGAGTAACAAAGAAACTAACTCCCAATCATCTTAAGAGTGTGATCCTGATTATTCAATAAATATTTTTTTGGGTGTGTCTTGGGGAATTGGAAGCATACCAATTTTATTTATAGAAATTTTACTATCTACCAAAAGAAAGAATATAGTCAATGAAAATAATACTCCAATATTACAAAGCCCATGGTCACCATATTAGGTGGAAAAAATAATGAAATCTGAGGCTAAAACAAGACCGGACAAAACAATGGTTCATGAATGTAGACTTACTGGGATTCCATATACTCATCCCTATGATGAGGTTTAAGTACATTGCGATAAGTCCAAGGAAACTAATTTCGGAAGGTTAGAATACCCAAATCAGTTGCAAAAAACCAAATCATTTGAGGGTGTATAGAGGTAAACAAGGATGTTTTATTCTTACATGAAACTTCTCCTATATTATAAGGAAGTGATATTCGATAATGTTTTTTATATAAATGTTTGAAAATTAGATGTTGATAGAATGTATGAGAGGTCAACTCATGTTGATCTTAATTATAAGAAAAATGACTCGATCCACAAACACGATCTTATATTGGCTTGTGGAATCAAAGGTTGAAAAATAAGTATGGTAGAATATATTCATACCTAGAAAAGGTTGGTCTACAACTTTTAGGATATCATCAAAGAATATGAAGGCATGAAGGTAACCTCTATAACATGGATCTTATATAAGGTGAATAATTTAAAATTTTTAAATATTTTCATGAATGGATTTATAAATACCTGTGCAGTTTTCAATTAAGTGTTTTATGTAATCATTTTGTCTTCTAACTTTCCCTAAAATGTGGTTTCAGAAATAAAAAATTTAAATTGTTGGGTCAAGTCATATGCCTCACCAGTTTTTTGGTCAAGGAAGAACACCAAAACCAAACTAAAATGTTGTATTCTTTACTAATTCGCATGTGGAAATATGAGAATATATCAATGGATTTTGTGATATGTTTTGCAATAACAGTTAGAAAACATGATTCTATATGGGCAATTGTTGATAAACTCATGAATCTGGCTCAATTTATCCATATTTATAAACCCTATATGGTGAAGGACTTTTTAAAAAAACTATATCTAAGATTTTTTAAAGAGGAATATCATTGTAGTCTTGGTTTTATGAAAAAAACACTATGTTTGCATCTCTTTTTTTAATCCTTATAGAAATCCCTTTGGATTCAGTTGACTACAATTATGATGTATCATCCTCAAACTAATGAAAATTTTGAAAGGAAAATCTAATTATATGAATAAATTCTTAGGGATTGTGTAATATATTTTGGGGTCTCATGGGGGTATCACATACTTCTATAGTATTTATCATAAAAAAAATAGTTATCATGAATTGATACATATGGATCGTCTTGAATCATTGTACTGGAATCCTTATCGTTCTCAACTTTTTTGGGTGGAATCATATGATAATTTATTGGTTGGACAAAGCCAAGTGATAGAGATAATTGATATGATCTAGTTGATCAGAATGAGAATTTAGATGGAACGTAGTGGTTAGAAATCATATAAAGATCATAATTGATGACCATTTTTATTTGAGGTGAGTGATCACATGTTCAAGAGAATCTCTACAAGAATTGGGCATCATCTTTTTTGTAAACATGGAAAGTTATCTCCTCAATACATATGAATTTTTGATATACATGAATGATATGGTGTGGTGTCAGATTAGTTGGATTTTCTTCCAATGTATAATTCAGTGGACAATGTATTTCATGTATATCAGTTGAAGAACTATCAACATAATCATGACCATGTGATTTTATGAGATCACATTGACCTTGATCTGGATGATACATTGGTTAATGTGATAGTATAAATTTTGGATAGGAAAGTTAAATTATTGAGTGGAAAAATAATTGGTCTAGTGTGGGTTTTATGTAAACATGGACCGATTCTAGAAGAAACATGGTAGCGCGAGAAGGAAATGGTGGAGTAAAGGAACAAACTCTTTCAGGCCACTTGGGGTTTTCTATCATTCAGAGATTTAAAGGCCAATGTTGGGGAGAATTGTACACCTATAGTTTATGGTACATGAATCTTTAATCATGTACCTTAGGGCTATATAATGATTGGGTTAATTTCTAGGAGTTTATAACGGGTTTTGACACTTTTTGAAGGCTTTTAAGAGGGTGCATATATTGAGAGTGGTTATTAGAAAATTTGAAACACCTTCAAAAAACTATAAAAGGGACAATAATGGGATATGGGTAGGTGTAATGTTGGTTTATGGGTTGGCCAAACTATGTGGGTGATCAGAAGAAACCCTGCAACATTTAATTCATTTAGGATATTGGGAAACACATAGTTACCACATAGTTTATCAAACCATGTAAGCTAACTAAGAGTGGGATTTCTTGAGATAGTATATCATGCATGGATAACACACATTTTGACTTACTATGTTCCAGAACCATGTACAATGAATTTTCTAATTCGAAAATTGTGGATCTAACTCGAATTATGCCCCAAGACCCCATTTCATTTCACAATCGTTCATATTCCCAAACCTTTTCCTCCTACGGATTGAGAGGCAATTTCCTTCGATTTGGTAGAAAATTTTAGGCATTTTAATGATACTAGAGATCTATATTCATTTGTAAGAGATCATTAATTTCAATTTTTATTAGATCCCTCCTCCTATTTCTTGGAAACTTAGATCTAATTATATATGGATATATCCATGTTCCTTGACGGTAATTGTGATGTTTTTTCATAAGATATAGGGAAGTAAAGGTGGTTCATGGTAGGATCTAGAGACTCATTATGTCATTATTTGTTTTCTCCAATGTTTGTAATGCAGGTAGCTTATCTCTTAAATACGCATTATTAGTAATTTAAGGCTTAGCTTGAAATATATTTTTTTCATAAAATGATTTTGAAATTCTTGTATGATTCTCATTGGAAACCTCTCTAGTGGTGGTTTTTTGGAAATTATGGAAATTTTATTTTTTTCTTGAAAATGTTTTTGAGTGATTATTTTAAAATTATGGATTTTGGTTGATTCATGTAAATAGAATTTAAATTTATTAAAGAATGAAAATTTTATATGAATTGTATTAGAAATGATTTTTTGCATACATGGTTAGTGTGTTTACATTATATTATTGACATGACCCTGAATAAGGGGCTTGTACCATGGGGGTACAATGACTTGTCTATGTAGAGGGGGAATGTTCCATTGGGGAATATGGAAATTCATCAACTTGTGAAGGATTGGTAGATCGATAATAGATTTCTCATTAGTATGTAATTGTCACATGGGAAAGAAAATGTGTATGTGTGGGTGTGTGTGGAATCATGGAATGGATATTCAAAATGCAATGAGAAATTATTTAATGTTTTTTTACTTTCGTTGGAAAATTTCTTTTCCTTGGAAAACTATTTTTTTTTGATATAAACTATTTAAAGTTTTTTTAAACTATATTATATAAATTTTATAACAAGTATTGTCCAAGTGGAAAGAGTTGGGAAGTCATTGGGAAATATTACTGAGTATTGACTCACCCACTTCTTGGGAACTATTGTGCATTTGAAGGCATCATCTATTAAGAAACAATTAAAGTCAAGGTATATCTATTATTTATAGATTATTATTGATACCATGGTCTTGGGGTTTCATGTTAGAGCGTAGAATAGGTCAATAGTTTCTAGTTCAATGTATTTGTTGCCTTTGGGTTTTGTTGTCACTAGGTTTCCACTAATAAACTGATATGGTTATTGTTTTGGTTATGTTGGGATTTATTTTCAAATCATGCATTATATAGAGGTTTTTTAGTTATTTTATTGTGTTTTTTATCATTCAATGGTAAAATCGCCCCCAAATATTTTTGAGGCCCTTGGCATTTATTTTCAGCCTTTTGTGTATTGGGAATGTCACCTAACGCAAGTAACACCCACCACCTCTTCCCAAGAAAATGGGTTAGGGGAGGTATTTTACAATGGTATAAAAAAATAATAATAAAATTAGTATGATAAATATACTAAAATTTTGTTATGATCATGAAACAACCATTATCTACCCTCTTCTCTATCAAATGGTAAGTGAAAGTATCACTCATGTGTAAGTGTGGAATACCACCTCTATGTACTGAAACAATTAAATTATCATCAACATATTTAATGGATTTTTTTAATTTTTATACATAATATTAATGAAAATATTTTGATTTTTGAATTATATTAACATATCTACTTTCTTACCTTCCAATCTGTAGGAAAACATTAACGTCACTCGTGCGTATGTGTGGACTACCACCTCCACAAAGAGATTTGTTTTTTTTTTCATTTATACTTAACACGAATAGTAATAAAGATATATTCAATGAATATATAAAATATATGTGATATAATTAAGATTATGGAAAGGTAAACTATTATTTACCATTATTGGGTTCCATCTTTCAAAAAGTGAAAACAATGTTTTTGTGTACGTGTGGCCTATCGTCTCCATGAACGATGAAAGTCATTTTTCTGTCCCTAATTTTCATAGAATATTGAATATATATATAATGAATATATAATATATTTATATAATTATTAAAATATCTTGATATTATGGAACTGTGATCAATATAAAGTTATAGAAACTATTGAACCAAAACATAGATGAAAATGAACCAATTATAACTCGAAATAATTATTTTAATAATGAATGGTTAATAAAATGGAGACAAAAGGTTATAAGTAAAGAATATGTGTTATGATTTTTATGATTTACGTAAATAATATATTTATAATAAATATATATTTATAATACATGATTTTTAAACACATATTAAGGAAGTTAGCCCTGAGGTAAGGGTTCTTCATCTCAAATTGTCTTCCTTGGGACATATGTTTTATTATACACCTATCTACTTTTATGATGTGTATCAAATGCCCCATTTGAAGTTTTATATCATGAATATATTTATATTATTGGTATTTAATGTTTTATTTGAAATTATTACTTTCATGGGGGTAATGATTTTAAAGTTACCAAACTTACAAGGCTATATTTCACAATCTTATCATTAATCAATATTGTTTATGTCTATGTATCCACTGGGAGAATTATTTGATATTTCTCTATTAAAGTCAATATATTTCATACCAATACTTTTATTACTTGATTTTATATGTTTTCATATCATTTTACTCAATTTAAATACTCAAGGTATAGAAATAATATTTTTAATAATAACCGATATTATTTCCCTCTTTGGTCGAAAATACCTTTTATTTTGTATCCAGGTTTTGCAAAAATGTTTTCAAGAATGTTTAAAATATTATACTATGACTCTTTAAATTCATTTTAACCCATGATTTAATTTTTAAAATATTGTTTAAAAGGAATCTTCTTTCCATTTTTTTAATGAGATACTTTTTAATTTTTATAACAAATGTGAAAAGAATATTTTTAAAATATATGGAATGAATAGAATTTCCCATTTTCATTACCAATCAATGATTTGAGGCATCCTTAAAAAAATTTCATTGTTTTTTAAAAGAAAATATTTTTCCTATTATTCTGGAATTTTTTGGTTTTTATAAGTGATTTTCAAAGTGAAAAGGTAATTTTACTCAATAATGTTTGTCATGATATTTTTATGATATTTATATTCATTAACGACAACACCCCTTTATTATACCTATACTAAATTTGGGATATTTTTGTTATGATACAATCCTAATTCTTTATTTGTCAAGCATATATTTAGTTTGGCCTAGGAATTTACTAACATTATATTTTTTGGTTCTTACTATATAGACTCCTTTTGAATATTAAGACATGTTCAATAATTTTTATTACTTATTCGTATGTTGAATTATTTTTAATTATTAAGTGACAGGTGGGCCTAGAATTATATAGATTGAGATACATCGATTGGTCTCATGATATAAAATAGGTGGGGTATTTGGCCGAGGCCTTAACCATTTATGTATGATGCCGCGACATGAGGTCGTGATAGTATATTTATGATATCTTGGTATGAGGACTTGAAACTAAATTTATGATGTCTAACACTATTCATTCCATCAATATGAAATAATTTATTGATGTCAATGTGATTATTTCAAAAGTTATCTCATCCATGGAAGATTTTCATACTCATGTGATTATTTAAATGGAATTATCTTGAGGTCCTTCAGAAGGCTGGTGATTGAAACAAGAAGGTTCTATCTACTATTATATCAAAATATAGAATTTATATGGATAAAAAACACTTGAGGAATTGGGTGACCCCAACTCACTAACAAAGGCTGTGTAGAGCCTAATAAATCCCCTATATAGGATAACAATAATGTTGTGCCAATATAGCCTTTATATCTTACTACATGTGCATTGGATAGGAACACATCAAAGCAATATAAACCTAGTTAGAATGCCTCAATTAGGGATGATACAACAATATAAAAGTAATATATAGTGGCCACAAAGCCAATAGAACATACATTGGATGAGTCGTGGTAGCCTCCCACAAGGAGGAGAGGTCAACACCTGACAAGCTAGGGTGGCTCTCGTAGTATGGTAAATTAATACAAAAAATGATGATTGTATTCTGGCAATGTCTAGCTTATGGGTAACCTTATCCTGTTGAAACATTTATGTATCTTGCTTCCTGGTGGTATTTTTTAAGCCACACTTTTGATCTTGTAACTATATATACCTCATGTTCTTGTTGGTATTTTTTTAATATGCTTTTCTTAGACCATGAATTTCGGGCTACCAAATCCATGGTTCGAACCATCTCGGATTAATAAACCTATAAATTGTAATATTATGTATAAATATCCTTCACAATATAATAATAATTATAAAACAATAAAATTTAAAGAATGAAATTTAGTATTTATATTTATATGGATTTACAACTTCTAATATATAGATATATTATTATTAAAAACTAATTATATAAATATTGATATTGTATTGATTTGATATTACAAATATAATTAATTATTAGATATATTTAAAATTCTTAATTATAATTAAAAATATTTTTATTTATATAAATGTGTAAATAATTTTTTATCTATGTGTGTGTGATATAGTAGAACCACCACATACCTATGTGTATCCAACTATACACATACGCATACACATACATGCACACACACACACACACACACATACACAGACACATGTACACCCACACACGTACGTACCTGCTCACACATACACAGAAGAATACATATACACATACATGCATATACACATATATACATTTACACATACACACATGCATACACAAAAACACACATACACATTCATACACATATATAAACATACACATGAATGCATGTGTGTACATCCATACACATACACATACACATACACATACACATACACATACACATACATGCTCATACACATACTTACACATACACATACATACACACACACACACACACATATAGATACACATACACATACTCATATATATTCACATACATTCACATACAAGAACATTCACATACATACACAAATATAAACTTACATACATATATACATACATATATGAATACATATAACATAGATATATGTATATACACATATAAATACATACATAAACATGTACACACACACAAACATGTATACATAGATAATGATATACAAACATACATACATACACATCCATGTACATATATACACATACACATACATATGCATACATGTACATTTATCCATGTACGTGTATAAACATACATACACAGACATACACATATAAACACACATATAAATATACAAATTCATATATAAATGTATGTTTATAAACACATATACAAACATACATACGCATACATACACATATACATACATAAATACACATATGCATACAAAAATTCACATATACATATACACATACACACATGTATACATACATACATACATACATACATACATACATATATATATATATATGAATGTATACATTCATACATATATATCCATACATACACATTCATATTTGATATACCTGCATATACTAACCCCTCGTTTTCACTATTTTTTAATTTTTCGTACTATGATATTTTCAAGTCATACCAATCATATGTCACCCTGTAATCCTGCATATGATCAGGGTCCAAAACCTAGACGTATTTCAAGACTATTTATAGTTGATGTCACAAGCAGTGATGTGGGTGATGACACATGCACGAGAGTAGACCCAAGTACACACTCACACAACATAAGACATTGACAGGTGGATTTTAGGCTAGGGTATTGGACCCTTTAGGCCTTACAATTTATAATTAACTAGATATGTTTTGGGTCAACCCGAAGAGAGGGGTGTGATCTATCCTTATTGTTGTAGAGGGGTTTGTGTTGTTTCGTTTCTTGAAACCACCATGGACATTAATAACAATTTATTATATTTATATTTAAAATTTTAATGTATTTAAATATAATATTAAATAGTTTTATTGATTAATATAATAATTTTATTATATAAATTTTTAAAAATAATTGATAATAAATTATTACTATAATAATAATTATATTTTTAAATACACATTGTATATGAAAAATTATTTTAATATTATTTTAATATTTTTTATATACTTTATAATATAAAAATATATGTAAACTCACACACATTTAATTATCAATGAATATGTATTGCGTAAATATATTTTCATGTTATAATTTTTATAAAATGAATACAATTTTATAAATTTACATATGAACTATATTTAATGTATTTATATATTTATTTATAAATTTAATATCAATATATTTTATAATATGTGTGTCTGTAATTATAATTTTACATATAACAAATTAGTATAAAATAAATAAATAGATTATAGATGACTATATATATATATATATTAAAAGGATAGGGAAAGGCCCCTTTTTTAATGAACGATGGAAACACCTCTTTTTCTTGTTGGCTAGAACATAACTCATTAGATGGATTATAGGCACAGGGCATGAGATCTCGATACATGGCACATATTCTCTAACCCATAGGTCAATGGATGGCCTGAAAACACACTGGTTATGATATCCAATTACAGTGGCTCGTAGACCTTGGCCCGTAGGTCCTTTGGTTGGACCACACTATGTTTTTTCATCTTACGCTCGCTTGTTCCCACACCACCGAAGGCTTCATCCACCTAAATCTCCCCCACTATTATCCACAAGCACTACTGCTAGCATTTGCGACATCCCCTCTTTCAACCCTATATGTCTGCACTATCAAAGGCCACCACTTTTGACCCATCACTGTCACCCTAGCGCCTACACCCCCTGAGGCCAGTCACATCCCACCATTGTCCTCATTTGATCAGACCCTCAGATGTATCATCATTATTCAACTTCTCCAACTACCTCATGCACTAGTGTCATGATAACGCTAGGCCTCTCACATGTGCTTGCATGTGGGGAAGAGAAATCTCACCCCCCTAATAAATGGGGGAGCTATGGGTAGCACATGGGAATTAAACCCCAATCGCAAGGATTCATTTAGATAATATATATATATATATATATATATATATATATATATATATATATATATATATATAAGGTTTCCTTTATATGTGTGTGTGTTTGTTTTAACATATATATGCATTGTGAAAAGTGTATATATAAAATATATATAATTATAAATATATATGTAGCACCCGGATATTTTAAAAGAATAAAATTATATTCAATAGAGTAAAGAGTACACAACACTCAGTTTATATTATGATATATACAATAATTAGTTTCTTCAACACCTAACGTCACATGCAAGACCTAGTTTTACCGAAAACAATATACTATTAATATTATTTTTTAACATGATAGTTCTCACCAAGCTATTGCAAAAATGTTTATCGAAAAAATTAACTGAATTATTAAAATATGTTTCGTACATGTACATATATTGATAAATTTAGTGACTAATTAATTATATGTAAAACCCTTTTGAAAAGAAAAAGAAACCTTATTATGAAATATTATTTAAATGAATACAAGTGTGTTTTATACCCATAAAATAAAAAAAATCACACGTATAGGGTCATATTAATGAAAATTATATTTAATATATTCAATATAAATTTTAACATTCATCCTAATTATTTTAATATAATAAGTAAAAATTAATCTATGTTTATTCTTAAAAACGTTTTTTTAAATAGTTTTGTTACATTTTTATCATGCACATATTTTAAAACTAATTTCTAAATAATTTATAATTTTTATTTGAAAAAATGAAACTTATTTTTGAAATAGTAACAAAAAATATATATTAGGGTGAATTTGTTTCTAAAAAGTTTCATTTTTTAATGAATTGTGAAAAATGTTGAATTTTAATTGAAAACTGTCTTTTTACCTAAATTATTTACAAATATATATTATATATTGAATTATATTTAAATTTACATGAGTTCAATTTTATATCCATTAATCAAATTTATTTAATTATATCCTTTTTAATATTAAATATATATATATATAAACATGGTTAGCATTTAAATATTTTCAATTTAAAAACCTACTTTATTATCCAATCTATGGGATTAATTTTAAATTAAATTCTTTCAATTCTATAAGCTGAATTTTGAAAACTTAATTCTATATTTGGAATCATCATGATTTATTTTATCGAATGAGTTCAATATCATTTTTTATCATAATTATTAGTCAAAATTATTAAAATTAATTACAATGATTACGGTAAAAATGATTTTACTTATTGGTTAAACATAGAATATAAGGTGTACAAATTACCCAACACTTTTACAAAACCCATTAGATTGACTTATTTAGATTATTATAATTATTTTCTTAGTCTCTAAATTTTTGAGTTTTTTGGCCAATTTTTCATGAAAGTGGTGTATATAATAATTTAAATAAAGAAAAAGAATGAAATTACCTTGGTTCCTTTAAAATTTTAAAAATATTTGGGAAAAGGAAAAAAATAAATTGGTTCTATTATACATATTATTTTTAAATATAAATTAATTTTTTTATCATAATCATTTATCTTTAATTTTTAGATATGATCTAATCATATTGAATGATTATGAAATGCCAACACATGGATTATTTAGTTATTAATTAAATAAAATAAATGATACTTAAAACATTAATAGTGAGGTAAATCTAATGAATTAGTAATTACAATTATTTTTTAGATAAATATATCTTGATAAGAAATTTTAAACTTAATATATTTGAATTATGATATTGTATTGATATTTTTAATTTCAAATTAAATGAATTATTTCAAAATTGATATTAATGTTATTTTATAATAAATTATATTTTATTAATTGATTTATATTTAATAAATGTCCTATATTTTTTAAGTGATTTGTAAATATTAATAAATACCATATATTGTCCTTTAACGGACCAATTAATCTTTTATAACAAATATATTGACCCCTAAATAGTAAAAACACTATTAATTCATTTAAGGTTAACACATTTTTTGCACGTTACATGTGCTTGTGTTAAAATTAATTTTCAACACACATTGTATTTTTATTTATAAATTTTGATATAATATTTAAAATTAGTGGGTATAATTTTTATAATAATACTCACTTAAATTTATTCTTAAATGATAAATTACCAAGTTTAGAAAACTAGTTACCATGGAAAAACAAAAATGGTAAAATTGAGTAAACATAAAGACTAAGAAAAAAAATGATAAAAATAATTTTATTTTTGTTTTGTGTATGTTTTTATCTAGCATAAATTTCCTCTAATATGTTTTTTTTAAATTTTTGAAGCACATCAGGTATGTAAGACCACTTAAGAGTGAATATGTTTGATTATTTACTTGAATTCCATGCCTTCTCAACTATAAAAGGACACTCACTCTCCACACTTCTCCACACATATCAAGCCATTTGCATTATCCAAAATCTAACCAAATAACTTTAAAACATCCCTTATATAATCCTAGAATCCTTAATTTAAGAATAAGGTAAACCTTTAATGGTATTAGTGAAAACATAAGGTGGAAACCCAAAGTATTGATAATGTTTTTCTAAAAGCATTTTTATTTTATTTATTCTCAATATCATTGAATTACACTTTTATCATGATTAAATAATAACATTTGTACCATCCATATATGGATATTTTTTATGTCATGACCTAAAACCCTGCACACATCCATCAAATGGGTTATGAAATCATCATTCGCGTGTACGACGAACTACCACCTTATAAACCGATGTCGATCATTTTTCCATTACCACCTTTCAACATTGGGAATAATAATAGACCTAATATATATATATATGATATTTATGATGTTATTATGATTCTCCAATTTTATCTAACTCATACCTTTAATCTTTCCATTTTTTTGGAATACAATAACATTATCCATGTGTATAGTGGACAAATGCCTCGTGAAACAATGTGATTCGTTAACGCTTTACATAGAATGAATTAAGGATGGATTTAATAATACTATGTGTTAAAAACGACATTAAAATTATAATGTAATTATAGAATACAGACAGACACACACAGATATATATATATATATATCAGTTATTATCATTTTTTAATATAATAAAGAAAATGGAAACAATGTTCATCCGTATGAACGACCTACCATCTCCAGGAAAAATGTATTTCATTTTCTATCAGAAAATTATATGGATTAATATAGAAATATATATGAGAAAATTTATGATATTTATATCATGGTTTAAATTCTAAAGGTCATGAAACAAATATTTATGTAAGCATACTAGAAATATCAAGTCAAAAACATATATGGAAAAAATGGTTATTACCTGAAACATAACTTTATCATGGAAATGTTAATAAATGGGTAATAAAAGGTCATAATAAAATCATATATCATATAAAAAATATTAATATGATTATTTAATAATTTAATAACATGTTTTTAACCACTATACATGAGGTTAAATAATGTTCGACCAAAATGAAGCGTGAGGTAAGGGTATTTTTCTCATCACACTTTTATTTCAATGAGATACATGTCATATTCGCCACTTATTTTTGTTGTGTAGTGTATATACTACACATTAATGTATTTTATGATTATAATAGGTGAAATTTGGGGGTTTTATATATCAATATTATGAAATCTCTTTCATGAGTTTATATTTTCAAAGTTACCAAACAGTAAGAGATTATTTCCATAATTTTTCTTCTTTGAGATGTTTATTAAGTTATACACGTATCTGCATTTATAAGGTGAAAATACTAATAATTTTACCTGTTATATAATGAATCTAATTATTCATCATGATATTATAAGATTTATTTAATTTTATTCCATTATTTGTATTATGATTCAATGTTATGAAAGTGGTAAAATTATTTTGTTACAATCACATCATTTATCGAGATTGTGTATGATAAAACCTCTATTATGGGAATATTATAATTATCATGACTTATATTTTTCTATTTTTATTCATTATATTTTAATTTAATAGTACAATTTTCCCACTCTTTGTTACTTATAATTACTAAAAAATATTATGAAAATCTGACATTGTTTCTATCTTTTGTTGGAAATCTATGTTCATTCAAAACATTGTTTTCTAAATTTTATATCAAAATGTTTTTAAATGGTATTTTAACCCCATTGTCAAGGGAAAGGATTTTAAAAAAAATTATGTTTTGATTTTTTTTAAATGTTTTCGAATTATTCCTTTATAAGTTTTCAACATTATTTTCAAATAAAAATGTTTTAAAAATGTTTTACATTTTAAAATGTGAATTTCAAAATTAAAAGGGTATTTTCCTAAAAATGTATATAATTATATTTTTATGGTATTTCCATTCATCAAATTATTAAACCCTCATTGTTACCTATGATCAAAAGAGGATATTTTTTAGGGATTCCAACCTCATTATTTCTCTGGATGGATTAATATTTTTTTAAATAGATTGTTTTGAAAACCATTTATTTTCCATATAAAAATTATGTTTAAAAGAGATTTATATGAAACCAATTTGTTTTCCATGATTTTAACACGTTTTTAGAGGTTTATGATGAAATTTTTTTATTCATGATAAGGTACTTGAGTATTATATGCAATGGGCGAGCTTGAAAAATCTTATACAAAGGGTTGATCCCCATTATAGCACACGAGTGAGCCTGATACATTCTATATGAAGGATTTATCCAAATTAAAGCTCACTAAAAATTTCTGAGATTGATATAGCTTATATGAATGGTTGAGACCCATTATATATCATGGGTGATCCCAATATATCTTATATGAATAGAGATCCCCATTATATATCTCCAATTATTTTGGAAACGATTATATTGTTTGTCAGCCGTATGGTTTTTCAAATTAAAAGGGTTTTGAAACAGTTTTATGAAAATGATGCTCCTCATTACCAAAAAGGGATTTAATTTCTTATTATGGGTTTTTAATGTTTCTCATGATCATGTTTGATATCACATGGTACATGATTACTAATTCTGATAACTCTTTCCTTTTTTATGTTTTCATATTTTATTATCTAAGTATTGAGGGTTATGAGTTATTTAATTCTTTAATAATTCATTTTGATTATGTCGGCATACCCTTATGCACTCCTTATTCTCATTGATAATTTTAAATTTTCAATTATTATGTTTAAAGTTAATGATCATTTGAGAACACCCTTATTATGTTTCCTTTCTCGTAGATTATACATAATGAGTTTTAAGAAATTATATTAAGTTATTTAATATGGAATACGATGATGAATTTGTGTGAAATAAGAAAATATGGGTTAAATAAGATAAATGTTCATTTCACAACTTTGTTATGGTTTATCTAGGATATTTCCAAATTCTATAAAACTAGAAACCTAAAAAGTTATATTGTTTATAATTAATCAAATTATTCCTTTTGATGTTGTATGGTTTGGGTGAAAAAATTTGTTTCCCTTATCGATATCAAATCTGGAAATGTAATGTTTAAAATTTTATCACTGAACCCCTGACTTTGTGTCATGGGTTTTTATAGTTTGTTTCAGAGGGTAGTTTATATAACATTAGAGACTACGATGTTTTCATTTGAGGATATATTAATAGTTATGGATACCGTCATAGGTCTATAAGATTAAGGATGATCATAAGTCCAATGTCTTTGACACCTCATTTAAGGGTTTTATGCAGTAAAAATGTTGTTGTTAATGATGTTTTTGGATAATTTTTTTTAGGTTGTGGCATTTTAACCCCTAGGATAAATATGAGGTGATATTTAGGGAGGAATTATTTTTCCTATTTGAAGAAATGAAATGAAAACCCAAAGGTCAGTGACAACCCTTCGTATTCGGCAAGGTCATAGGGCATAAACCCATAATCGAAGGAAGAAAAGCATGTAATTCCTACCAATAGCCAATTTTATGTGCTGGTTAATATGATTTTTTTACAGGTAAATAATTTTTTATATTTAAGAATACTATGGGTTTTTATTCAAGGAATAAAGGTCAGATTATCTTGAGAGAATATATGATCAAATCCTTCTAATCCTTGGGTTTCAAACTTAGTCCGGAAATGTTTGATGAATTTTAAGGATAATTATATATGGTATGATTTGGATTGAATATTGGGTAATACTATTTAATATTTAATATTAATGTATCATATGAAGGTATATTCATTTTTAGGGATTTATATTACCATGTGATAACCATTCTAGTTTTGGTTATCTCTAAAGATATGAGGAATAGGTGGTTATCCCTTTTATGGTTATGTAGTCTTTATAATTTTATGTTTGTGCTTTAGGAATGAAAATTTTATCTTGAATAATTATCGTTTGGATCTAAATAAGATATTATCAAGGAAATCTGTTAAAAGTTGAAATTATACTCATCAAGTATGTCTATTTCCATATTCTCCTAGTCTAGATGGAAAGAGAGTTACATATATATAGGAAAATGATATTGAAAAAAATTTCCTAGTACCTTAATTTATAATAAACCAATGGTATTTTTGATCATCACATGTTTATGGTTTTTATGAACTTAACTTTCCATTTTCTATTCATTGGCATTTGAACAATGACATTAATCACACTCTATAATTATTTAAAAATTTCCTTCATTCCCACCTACGTTCTCTTATTTGGGAACCCAGTTATGTGTTATTAA
Source organism: Viscum album (assembly GCA_963277665.1). Taxonomy (NCBI): domain Eukaryota; kingdom Viridiplantae; phylum Streptophyta; class Magnoliopsida; order Santalales; family Viscaceae; genus Viscum; species Viscum album. The sequence goes on along the minus strand of OY728145.1, from coordinate 1,073,559,942 downwards.
GTATCAAATTTTTTACTTCAATTTATCTATTATTAAGAGGATTTTTTATTAACCCTCTTTATTATTTGGGTTTACAATGAAAGTATTTTCAAATGTCCAAACATTGATTACTGAGATAATGTTCAAATGGTGAGGATGAAATTAATTAAGGGGGGGAAGCAACACACATAGATTTTAAGAGAATAAAATTATATTTAATATAATAAATGGTATTAAATTTTGATTTTATCTTATGATACAAGAAACATTGAGTTTCTTTAATAGCTTGTGTTACACACAAGACCGAATTTTACCGAACAACAATATATTATTCATATTATTATTTTACACGATAGTTATCACCTAGAATTTGGAATAGTGAGTAAGGAAAGGATTAAATTAATGTTAAAAATATATTTCACACATTTATATATAATTATTTCTTTGGAAACTAATTAATTATAATTAACCCCCTTTTGAAAATAAAATTAAATCTCTTTCTGAAAAACTAATTAAATTTTCACAAGTGTGTTTTATAACAATAAAATAAAAAAATAACTTTTTTGTGTTATATTAATGAAATTTATATTTAATATATTAAATATAATTTTTAAAAACCACCCTTTGCATTTTAAATTTGATAAATATATATAAATCCAACATTATACTTAAAAACCGTATTTTTTCTAAAAAGTAGTTTTCTCGCCTTTTAATGGTGCAGTTATTTTAAAACTAATTTATGAAAATATTATGCTTTTTAAAAATAATTTTAATTTTTTAAATAGGAACACAGAAAATATCTTAAGGTGAATTTTTAGTATTTTTTTAAAAAGTTTCAATTTTTAATGAATAGTAAAAAATGATGAATATTAATTGAAAACTATTTTTTCACCTAAATTTTTTACAAAGATAAATTATATTTTGAATTGATTTTAAAGAGAAATTAGTTTAATTATATATAAATTTATAAAATTTATTTCATTGGAGCCTATTTGATATTAAATCTAGATATAAAAACATAGAAAACTTTTGAACATTTGCACTTTGAAAACCAACTTTCTCATCTCGTTTAGGGGATTAGTTTAAAATTAAATTCTATATATTATATGAGTATAATTTTTAATTCTTTTTCCATATTTGGAATAATCATGATTTATATTTTATAATAATTTCCACTTAATTTTTTACGATAATTATTAGTGAATAAAGTTAAAATTATTTACAATGATAAAGATAAAAATGAGTTTACATTGTGGTTAAACTTAGAGTATTAGGTGTAAAAATGACCCAAAACATGTCCAGAACCAATTGTATGTACATATTATGACCATTATAATCTTATTATATTAATTAATAAGTATTTTGGACACTTTTCCAATAATGTGTCCCATATAATAAATTAAATAAAGAAAAAGAAAAAATGTTCCCTTCTTCCATTAAATTTATATAATTCTTTGGGGATAGGAAACAACTACAATGGTTTAGATACAAATATTATTTTTTTACTATAAATAATTTTTTTATGAAAATAATTTATCTTTATTTTTTAGAGATGATTTAATTACATTAAATTCTTAAGAAACGCTAACGCATGGATTATTTATTTATTAATTAAATAAAAAAAATGATACTAAAAACATTAAAACTGTGGTAAATAGAATTAATTATTGAGTTGAATTGTTTTTATAGATAAATATATAGTGATAAAATTCATTTATCTTAATATATTATATTTACAATATTTTCTTGATATTTTTGAATTCAAATTAAATGAATAATGTAAAAATTGACATTAATGCTATTTTCTAATAAATTGTATTTTATTAGTTGATTTAAAATTAATAAAATTTAAATATTAGGAAAAGTTTTTTTGAAATAACAATAAATATTAAATATGTACCATTAAAGGACCAAATATTATTTTATAATGAATATATTGACTCCTAAGTAGTAAAACCTCTATTAGCACATATAAAGTTAAAGTGTTTTTTGTGCATTATATGTGATTGTGTTAAAATTAATTTTAAACACACATATGATTTTTATTTTATAAATTCGGGATAATATGTAGAGTAAGTAAGGGTAAATTTTATTACATTATACCTTAAAGTTTTTATTAAATTAAAAAATACCTAGGTTAGAAAACTTGTTAATGTGGAAAAAATGAAAAGGTTAAAATTGATTAAACATAAAGACTACAGAAAAAATGATAAAAGTACTTTTATTTTTTATGGTGTAATTTTTTCTCATCCAAAATTTCCCTCCAATCCATTATTTGTCAATTTTAATGCATATTAGGTAAGGGATACCTCCCAATAGTGAATACTTTTGAGTATTTACAAGAATGCCACTACTCCTAAACTATAAAAGGGGCCTCACTCTCCCCAATTATCCAGACCTATCAGGACATTTTTCTCTTCCAAAATCTGACCAAATAACTTCCAAAAATCCCTAATATCATTATATAAGGTTAAATTATGGTTGAAATCAAGCCTTTTAAGGTTTTAGTGCAAACCTAAGGAGGACACCCAGAGAAGAGGTAATGTTCTTCTAAAAGTGTTTTATTTTTTTTCTTTATCCATATCCATACAATCATTTTATTTCATGATTATATAATTAACTATGTATATTATATATACATAGTTTTTTATGTCTATTTTACAACTTAAAAACATAGAAACTTCCATAAAATGGGTTAAAAAATCATCATTTGTGTATACAGAAAACTACTGCCTCGTGAACTTATGTTATTTATTTTTCCATTACCACCTTTTGAGGTTGGTCAAAATGATATAAATACTATATATATTTGATATTTATGATATTTATTATGTTATTATTATTATGGAATTATTATATAACACATAACATTATGATTTCAATTTTTTTGGGAATACGATAAAGTCGTCCGTGTGTATGGTGAACAACCGCCTCCCAAAGCAATATGATTCCCTCATGCATTACATGGAATGTATTAAGGATGGATATAATAACACTATATGCTAAATATGAAATAATAATTATAATTTAATTATAATATATATATATATATATATATCAAAAAAGTTTATTTTATTCAATATGACAATTAAAATGGAAACAACGTTCATGCATACAATTGGCATGTCGTCTCTATAAATAGTGTACTTCATTTTATATCACTAAATTATATAGACTACTATAAACAAATATATACTGAATATATATGAAATTTATATAATTTTTTAAATTCTTGCAATTATGAAACAATTATTGAAATAATTTGACCAAAAATATAAAGTCAAAACATATTATAAAAACAAAGCAATTATTACCCAAAACACATCTTTTACATGGAATTGTTTATAAAAAAGTTATAAATGGTTATAATAAAGTCATATATGATATTAAAATTCTTAATATGGTTTTTTAATATGTTTATAAAATATTTAGAACCACTATATAGTAGGTTAATTCATGTTTTACCAAAACGAAGCATGAGGTAAGTGTTTCCCTCTCATGCCACTTTTGTTTCTATGAGATTCATGTCATATTCACTACTTATTTGTGATGTGTAGTGTATATAATGAAAATAAATTTATTTTATTATTATAATATTATAATTTATGGGTATTTACTTATAAATTTGGTTATCTCTCTTTCTTTCATTTTACAGTTTCAAAGTTACTAAGTGGTAAGGGATTTTTGTAACAATTTTACTTCTTTGAGGCCTTTGTAATGTTATACACATATCTTATTTTAAAAGGTGTATATAATCCCCCTTTTGAATTTAATATCATGAATCTGCTTGTTTTTCAAGATATTATAAGATTCATTTAATTTTATTCCTTTATGGGGATTATGATTCAAAGCTATAAAAGTGGTAAGATTCATTTGTTACAATCTCATTTTTATCATGATTGTGTATGATTAAGTCTCCATTAATGGAATATTATAATTTTAATTAATTTTATTCTCCTATAGATATTAATTATATTATAATTCAATAGAACTATTTTTATACTCTTTGTTACTTATAATAATTGATAATTTTGTTAATAAAATCTATCTTTTTTTATCTCTTCAGTCAGAAAGTTATGTTCTATCAAAACAATGTTTTATAAATTTTTTTAAATCGTATTTTAAACTAATTATGAAGGGAAATTAATTTTAAAATCTTCTATGTTTCAAAAAGTGTTTTAAATGAATTTCAAAATCATCATTTACATGTTTTCTAGGTTATTTTAAAATAAAAAGGTCATCAAAATGTTTTATGTTTTAAAAGGTGATTTTCAAAATGAAAAGGGTATTTTTCTAAAAAGATATTTATTGATAATTTAATGGTGTTTAAATTCATAAGCATTAAAAACACTCATTGTTAACTATTCTCAAATATGGATATTTTGTTGTCGTACAATCCTCCCTATTTCTTTGGATGAATTAAGATTGTCTCAATGATTTTTTATGAAACTCATTTATTTTCCATGGTTCAATTTTGTTTAAAAGATATTGATATAAAACCCATTTAATTTTCATGGTTTTATCATGTTTTTATGAGTTTTATAATGAATGTGATTTATTCATGATTATTTAATTGAGCATTATATGAAATGGGTGCACCTGATATGTCTTATATGAAGTGTTGAGACCTATTATAGCTCACAAGTGTTCCTAATACAACTTATATAAAGGGTTCTTCCCCATTATTGTTTATAAAAATATTTGATCATGATATAGCTTATTTAAAGGTTTGATCCCCATTATATCTCACGAGTGATCCGGATATAGCTTATATGAATGGTGATCCCCATTATAGATCTCTAATTAATTGGGTAATTATTACATTAGAAGTTATCTGTATTGTTTTTCAAATTAAAAGGGTTTTGAAAGGGTTTTATGAAAATGATAATCCAAGTTACCAAAAAGGATCTTAATTGCATGTTATGGGTTTATAATGATTCTTATGATTGAGATAGACATGAAATGGCTCATGATTTTTGATTCTGCTAACTCTTTCCTTTTCCATGTTTTTATATTTTATAATCCCTGTATTGATGGGTATAAGTTCTTTTATTACTCACTCATGCACTCTGATTATGTCGTGATACCCTAATGTACTTATCTTTCTCATTGATGATATCAAATTGTTAATGATTATTTTTACACTTACATAGGTTTGAGCTCACCCTTATTATGTTTAATTTTCCCCCATGTTATAAATAATGAAATTAAACAAATTATGTCAATAATTGATTTCATATGGGGGCGATGAAGACTTAATGTGAAATAAGAAATGATCATTTTAAAGGGATAAATGATCATTTTATGACTACAGTATTATTTATGTAGGTGTTTTTTCTAATTATCTAAAGCTCTAAACGTAAAAGGACCTCAAGGATATATTTTATCCAATTATTCCTTTTTATGTTGTAAGGTTTGGATAAAAATAAATCGGCCACACTTATCAGCATTAAACCTAGAAATGTAATGTTTGTGATTTTAGCACCGGATCTGAGAGTTCAGGTCCTGGGATGTTATAATATATCTATATTATAAATTATATAATAGTAAAATAAATTTATCAATTTAAATATGAACTTTAAATATTTTATTTTGTTTTTATTTATATATATCATATTATTGTGTTCCAAAATATTTATGTTTGTTTGTAATAATAATTATGCATCTAAAATTAAATATGTATGAATTAATACATGTACCTATATATTGTATTTATATAGATATATATACACAATTTTCTATAAATCATATTTAAAAATATATAAATATGTATAAATAAGTTATATTAATCACGGTGCAGTTTATTAGTGCTAAAAAATTATTGATACAAGACATTATTTATTAGTGATAAATAAAATGCTAATAAAGTTTGACCTTTATCAATACTAATAAATGTGATGATAAAGTTTACTGTATATTAATTATTATTTTTTAGTGTGGAATTTTTTTCCATTATCATTACTCTTAGGTAGCACTGAAAACTGTTTCCCCTTTATCAATATTTTTTTGTGTGCTGATATAGTGTAGCATTGAATAATGTGAAAACTGTAGTAGTGCAATCCTAGGAGTTGAAAGATCAAAATATTTTATCCTTCTTTGGGCATTGATCTTATTCTAGTTTGTTTAAAGGGTGTTTTTATGTAGTTATATCCTGTGTATGTTCCACCTTGGACCTCAAAAGTGACAATGGTTCTAGTATAGAGATTACCCTTCCACTTGAATTTACCTTTCATTACAATAATGTTCACTATCACCTTTTTCATTGAAGGGAAATTTAAAATTGATTTTTTTTGTTAAATTGAATCTACCTAAAATAAATTAAAAAAATATATTTAATTTTTCTTCTCCCCATTACATCGACTGCCATATGCACAAACATATTTCTAAATCATAATCAGAAATACATGTTTTTTCAAAATCACATAAAATAGTATTAACGGGAAACCTGTGGTTATTATCCTATTCAATTGTTAGTTTCATATAAGTATAAAAAAATTCTAGTTGATAATTATTTGGGAAATGAAGTAAGAAAAAATGGGGAAAATTAGAAAACCAAGTTATGCAAAGAAAGAAAACAATGAAAAAGAACAATATGATTTGATGTGGTTGAGACCACTTTAGTCCTACTCCATGAAAATAAAAAAAAACCTTCTTCCCAACATTTATTAAATATAAAAAGTAAAATATACATGACAATGAAGATTTCATACAAAAAAATCTAAAAAGAAGAATAAAAATTCACTAATGGTAATCCAAAAAATATTAAAATGTGGATCTTATGAATAGCCAGATTTACTCACTGACATCCACAAACTGGATTCTATGGGATGCTCTAATGAAATAAAAAAGGGAAAGAAATATCATTTAAATTAACCAAAAAATGTATCCACTGGAAAATAGTACCTAGGAGAGCTCTGATCCTTCAATAGAGAGGGAAGTAGTGTGTCTGGAAGGGAACATCTCCACTGGATCTTGTTGATATATTCTAGAAAAATTTACCCTCTCTCTCTATCTCCCTATTTTTAATATAAGAAATCACCACTCTAGAAACCTATATCGTAATAAATCTATACAAATTTAGAGATGATGAGTATATATATCCAATGGAATCAAGAGTGGTTGTAATGGCTGAATGGAATTCACAGAGTGATATGAGCCCTAAAAACCCTATAAAAATAATGCATTAGACAATAAAAAACCCTATATGAAGGTCTCTTAATTTTTTTTGTAATGGTTATATACCTGCTACATGAAGGTAACTCAACCATTGCATCTAGATAATTTTTCTAAACCCTCACTACATAAAGGTCATTCAACCTCTATATAAAGGTATCATGCATGGCGTGTAAAGGTAAACCATTCTGTACACAATCCATATAAAGGTACTCATGCACTACAAGTAAGGGTAAACCATGGAATATAAGGCACACGTAAGGGTAAATAAGGGCATAACATTAAGGTAAAACTAGCACCATATAAGGGTAAATGAGAGTGAGAAAAAATAAATAGGGTCATGTAGAACACATGCAGAGATTTATAAAGAATATATAAACAAGCTATACTAAAAACAAATAATAAATTAGTTTTTTTAATCAATCACACTTTCTAAATAAAATAATATTCACACATTATATAATAAAAAAAAATATGGATATGTTATTTCACCTAAATGTTATTCATGTGGAACCACTTTCAGAATATATAAACAATTATTGAACTAAAAAAAATTCACAACCTTAGTCAAACTATCAACTAAGTTTTCATTGATGTGTATATTTTTGACACATAATATTCTAATTTCAATAAACTATCTAATAAAATGAAACCTAATATCTATATTCTTGGAACAACCATGTAATACAAGGTTTATCGAGAGATGAACATAATTTTTTGGATTAAAATGAATTGTAATAATAGAATTACATAAATTGAGTTCAATAATCAAACCCTTCAGACAAATGGATTCATCGATTGCCTCTTTCAATGAAATGTACTCATTCTAAATGACTGAGTGTTCCAATACTAGTTTTATATTAAATTTCCATGAGATAGATCCTCCACATTTAGTACAAAAATACAATATATTATTGCATTATGTTAACATTTCTATCATAATTATAATTAATTAAACAAGCCACTAAGTGTCCAGAATTAACATTAATGAAATAGTAAATTGAAATAAATGAAGTAAATAAGTCATAACTCAACAACCTCTTAAGAGAATTCCAATTTTTCATACCCATAAATACAATGATCCTGCTCAATGTGAACACATAGAAGGATATATTCAAACAAATACTAATAATAGAATATATAATTCTAAAAAAACATTAGAATAATGGATTATACTTTTGTATTTAATATAAATAGTAGTGGTAGGATATTGAGACAATTATACTTAGAAATGTTGAAAAAATGAAACAATAAATGGTCTTAAAATGTCAAAAACACCATCTCTTATGTACTTTAATCACATTAGAACATTGATATAGAAAATGTAACCATTGATTTCTATCCCAAATTTTATATATACCTATTATATGATTCAAAAAATCTAAATATTTCATAAGTTGAGTTCAATTTAATTTTTAAAATGATGACTAATTTTATATTAATATATATGAGAACCATGTTATCAATATAAAGAAGCTTGTAAAGCATGATTTTGTTAAAAAAATAAAAACAAACACATAAAAAACTAACTTCTATTAAAAAAATTATAAAACAACAATGAATATAACTTTTTATAACATTTTCTATTTTCTTATTTTAATAATTTTCTTGTTTTAATCTATAAAGTGATTTATTATGTAATGAGACTTGGTTTGTTAATAATTCATGTTCAAAACCTGTAGCAGTATTTATGTATAATTTTTCATCTAAATTGCCATGAAAGAAAGAAATGATGATATGAAGTTTTTCAACATGAAGATCTAAACAAGAAAAAAAGAAATAAATATTCTAATAGAAGAATTTTTAACAACAACAAAAAATATTTCAGAATAGTCAATTGTATATCATTGAAGGAAACCTTTAGTCACCAATCTGGCGTTATGTTTGATTTTATTCCCTATAGTTTTATTTTCATTTCTGTTATATATCAATTTATTTCCAATCACTTATGAATTAGGTGGTCTATTGACTTTATACTATGTATGGTTCTTTTTAAGGGATTCCTTCTCATATTTCATGGTTTAAATCCAGTGCATCTTGTTGTTTTCATTGGTATGATTTTTATATCTTAGATGTCCCTCACAATGAAGATCATGGGAAATATATAGAGAAAAGGAAACCATATAAATATTTTGGTACCTATAAGGAGGTCTAATAACTCTCTCCTCCATATCCCTAGTGAGATAATAATCTATAAGGTCACTAAGAGATTTTTCATCTGAAGAATCATTATATTCGAATCCATAATCTAAATCTAGTAGATATACAAGTGGATAAGTACCAACAAGGGACTCACCATTAGTGGAATGGTCATACTCAATATCCATATTCTGATAAGGATTAACATTTCCATCAGTTGGAGGATAGACTCTTGGAGGAATAGACTCTTGAAACATCATATCCAGACTTGCAATACACTTTTGAAAAATATGTTTATCTATAAATAAATTACACAATTTCTCCCATCAGGAGATCCTAAGAAAATATATCTAACCACCCTAGGCTCAAGATTTTCATAATTGACATGAGTATAACATGTTTATCCAAATACTCTAATATCTCAATAAGATAGTGGCTAGTGACTCCAAGTCATATTTAGAGTCTTAAACCCATTTTAAGAATATGAAAACCTATTTATCAATAAAATATCATATTAGTAGCCTCATCCCATGAGTACATGGTAAAATCAAAGCATTCAAGCATGATAAACACTCACTTAAGAATAGATCAATTAATGAATTAAACTAAAATATTTTTTAGAGTATGACTCGATGTTTGGTGTCTCAAAATTCCCCCATCCTTAATGAATTTAGAAAACTCAATAATAATTTATTCAAGGTTTTCATCAATCTTTAGGGATTTTAATTTCTTCTAACATTGATTTTCAATATATGATTTCAATTTTTTAAACACATCAATGGCAAGAAAATTATTTCTAAATTTTAAAATCAAAACTATTCTTGAAAAATAATTTATAAAAGTGACAAAATAAGAGAGTCAACTATGGGAGATAATCTTCGAAAGTCCCCAAAAATTAGAGTGGACATACTCAACTAGTAAAGAGATCTGAAATAGGATTTTTGAAAAATGATTCTTTTAGACTAACCTAGGATAAAATCCTCAAAAAATGGAATGATACTTGGTGTTATATTGTTTAAAAACCCCTTTCTTAATCAATTCCTATAAACAATTAACACTCACATGACCCATCCTTAAATTCTAAAGCATACTACTATCTCTATGAGTGAAATAAGTGTTTCCTAGATACTTAGGGAAGGTCATTCTATTAATTACATAAAAACTATTAATTAAGGATCCCCTAAGAATCGTATGAGAACCCTTTTAGAATAAGATGCAACCACTCTCTAATTTAAAGTTAAATCCATTCAAATCCAAGACACTTAATGAAATAAGATTCCTAAAGAGATATATAACCCATATTGAATCTAATAAGTTGAATAATAGTGGTTTGGGAGTTCTATAATAACTAAAACTCACTCATAAAACAAAATATCTTATTGTTGGCTGAAATCTACTCTCTTTTAGTATACCCAATCTACTCAGAAAAAGAATTCAAGTTTGGGAACATATAGAAAAAACACCCTTAATATAAAACCCACTGAAAATGAAATGTATTTTGGTAAACTATTAATAATTCAACATTCTCAATGACGTTTTAGGAAAAAATATAATGATCACCAGATTCATTAAAAGGCTCACTAGACTACATCTTAGGGCATTTGAGCCTATGATTCCTTGTTTTTGTTAAATGATAGTAGTTATCCTCTAATATTTCTTATTTGGACTAATTATCCCTAGATTGTATTTAGTTATTTTCACCCATCTTATTCATACAGTTATTTTCCAAAAAATAATCATAGAATGACCTTTAACACTCAACCCCATGGATTTTGATTAAAACTTAGCATTTCTATGAAACTCATGATAAAGAAAGACAAATATGACTTCTTCTATGTTCAAAGAGTATATAGCATACATCATAGAATATATAAGATGTTCTTATGAGCTATATAATTAAATTAAAAGAATAATGGTTTGGTCATATAAATCAACATGAACCTTGATATTGTCTAAGTCTAATATGATTCAATTAAACTCGTGATGATAGTCCTTGATGAGAGTTCCAAGACTCGTCTTAAAGGTTTATCATTTATGTTTATTATAAATATAACCTACTAATGAAGTTTTCATATAATTGTTTTTTGACATTAGGCTGAATTATAGCTTTGGAGGTTTCATATATAACCTTTTGAAGAACTATATCATCTAGGTATAATGTTAAAGTACTATGGTATTTTATTAGAATTTCAGGTGGGACATCAAATACCTGAATATGTTTTTCACAATGTTATAATCTCCACCCTTAAGAAGTAATATATAGTTTCCTATAAACAATAGATCATAATCTTACCATTTTAAATCATATGATTTTGGTAAAAACCCATAGAATGAATAAATAAATCATGTAGATAACTTAAGAAATAATTTTCAATATCACTCATACAAATGGAATGACAAATAGAGTCGGTGGTCAGAGTCTTTACATTAGAGGACTAATTTATATAAGGTTTCTTGGGACCATGAAGTGAATCTTTTACCCCTTGTTATACTAAAAGTTCCATCATCTTATGTTTCCATATATTATACACTTTCAACCCATTAGGATAACCTATGAAAATGCATCTAACAACCCTAGAATCAAACTTTGTATATTTGGTATGAACATAATAAGTGCATCCCAGTAAATTAATATGTCTATAAGATGAGGAAAAGCTACTCCAATGTTCCATTGGAGACTTAAAACAATTGGAATATGAGGTAAACATGTTTATCAAGTAAACTTTCATAGTGTAAGCCTCATCTTAGATGGACTTGGGAGAACCTAAGCATGAAATCATGCTACAAACCTGCTCAAGCATTGTGTGGTTCATGATTTCAACTAAACCATTTTGTAGGAGTATATTTCAATGTTCAGTGTCTCAAAAATACTTAATCCTCACAAAAATTAGTAAACACAGTAGAGGGGTTTTCAAGGCCATTGTCAGTCCTTAAGGCCTTCAATTTCATTTAAGATTGATTTTCCACATAGGATGTTCATGTTTTAAACACCTCAATGGAATAAGATTTATTTCTCAATATGTAAATCAAAACTTTTATTAAAAAACATTATTAAAAGTGAATAAATAAGATCCTATACCATGGGAGATAATATTATAAGGTCCCCACAAATTGGAGTTCACATGCTCAAGTGGGTGACTATATTAGAAGTTGAATTTTTGAAAACTAACTCTTTTAGACTTACATAGGACACATTCATCACAAAATGGAAAGTTAAATGGGGTAAATTTTGGTAAAAATGTATTTATCACTATATTAATATATACATTTGTCACTCACATGCCTCATACTTCTTTTCTAAAGCATACTATTTTCACAGTTGGTGACATAAATGCTTCCCATCTACTTAGTGTATGACTTTCTATTCAATACATACCACACATTAACTAAGAATCCCTTAGAAATCATATAAGAACACTTTGATATTTTTAATTAACCACACTCTAAATTAAATTTAGATACATTATAATACAAGAATCATAATGAAATAAGATTCCAATATAGATCTATAACCCATCTCACATTGAATTAGGTGAAAATATAGTGGTTTGAGAGCACTATCATAACTAAGACTGTACCTATGAAATGAAATCTCTTATTATTAGTTGAAATAACATCTCCATTAGCTCCTTCATATAACGTAGAAAAAGAACAACTCTTTGGGGATTATTGAAAAAAATAACCTGTTGTATAAAACCTACTCAGCATGAAGCGTATCTTGAGACACTATCAAAACTTCAACACTCTCATAGCATTGGTTTGAAAATAGAGAATGATCACCAAATTCGTTAAAAGGATCTCTAAAATTTAACTTAGGGAATTTGTGCCTAACATTCCTAGGTTTCTATTAATGATGTATGGTAACCAATCTTGGTTTGGATTTAGACTAGGTCTCCCTAGAATGGATTCAGTTCTTTCCACCATTCTTATTCTTACCTTTATTCTTCTGTAAAAATCAGAAATATCTCTAAGGCACAAACCCATGGCATCATATTTAATCTTAGCCTTTCCATGAAACTCATGAGAATGAAAGAAATTTTTGACTCTTTATAAGGTCATGGAGTCTCTACCCTAAACCATATAATCAATAATATATTTATAATAAATATCTAAGGAAATTTAAAAAATAACGACTTGGTCTTTACATATAACATTAACATTGATATTGGCTAATTCTAACAATATTTTATTAAACTCATATATATAGTCTCGAATAAGTGTTCCATGAAATATATTAAATGTGTATAGTTTATGTTTATTATATATTCAACCTACTAATGATGTTTTAATTTACAATTTTTCTAACTTAGACTAAATGATAACTATAGTGGTTTCATAAAAAATATCCTATAGAACTCTTTTAGCCGTGGATAATTTCAATGATCATTGATCATTCATTGAAATATTAGAAGGTACATATGACTATGTTTTAATGGTTTAAAAAATAGTATAATGACTTATTTGAGGTTAATTGGGACCATGCATCCCATATTTCATCCCTTGTTGGACAAGAAATTCTCTCATCTTAAGTCTCTATTGATTAAAGTTGTTGCTACTATTGAATTTATCAATATCATAATTATTGGAATCTATTATCATATGTGTGAATCTCTAATACAAAATTTTTAGGGGAACCTATAGGAGTATTTCATTATTCAATTCCTATTATCACACAGTGATGGAAAAATTCTAGTTTCTAAAGAGTGGATACACTAAGGAAGAACAAGCAATGGAAATCGAGTAACCAAGACAACTGAAGAAAGAAAATACAAAACGAAAAACACATGGACATAACATGGTTTAGACTATTTTGGTCCTACTAAATGACAAGAACACCCCAATTATTACCTTTTATTAAATCTAAAAAACAAAATCTGCATGACAAACTATAGAAAATATAAAAAATTTAGCAATAAGAATAAAAACACAATAACGTAAATCCCAAAGAATAGTAAGAAGAACCTCTTATAAAGAGTGATATTTACTCAACAACTTATAGACACTATATTTTTTTAGTATCCTACCTAAGTATCAATAAAATTCATGAAAGATCCTAATAATTAACAATAACACATATCCACTAGAACATAGCATCAGGGAGGGCTCTGATCATCAATTGAGAGGGAAGTGGTGTGTTTGAAATGGAAAAATGCCTATGGCTATTGTCAAATTCCTCTAACATAGTCTCCCTCTCTCCCTCTTTGAAATATAAGTAATGACCTCTCTATAATCCTTAATATGAATCAATCTCTCACAATATATATATGCTGAGAAGATATATCCAAGGGATTCTAGGGTGCTCACAAAATCTCAATGTAATGCATGGAATGAATCGATACCTTAAAGCCTGATAAAACTAGCACAACAAAGAAAACCCCCACAAACATGACAAAAAAGTTTTATAAAGGATCTCTACCTATTATGTCTGGGAAACCAGACCATTGCATCTATGTAAATTGGTTAAACTCTCAGTTCCTGAAGTCCAGTCAATCGCTACGTAAAGGTAAAATGCCCACTACTTAAAGGTAAGCAATTCTGAACATTGACTACATAAAGTTCCTCAAGGACTTCACATGAGGGAAAATAAAAGAATATAAGGAACAAACAAGGGTAAACCAAGGCCTGGTGTTACGGTAAAATAATAACCTTGTAATAGTAAAACAATATAAAAATAAAATAAATTCATGGAAAGAAAAAATGGAGAATTATAATGAAGATATAAATATTATAAACACAAGAAATGAACTAATAATAAATTTATTCCATTTTAAAATGAATCATGAATATTAAATTAAAACACTCAATATATTTATTTAGTGATTTAAAATCAAAATTAATTTATTTTAACAAAACATAATAATTACAACATTAATGATCCCTTGAAGTAAACCACTATAGATTTTATTTGGTTGGAACATAGAAACATAAAAATCATACACAATCCTCAGTTCCACTAGATCACATATTAGTAACTTGTTCTTTCATAACAATTATCCTCATTGGTTTCAATGCTTGTGTTATAGTAGTTTTAGTTGGTGTAAGTATTTCTTTTCACCTTAGTGGTGATTGTGGTGACAATATATACTGTATCCCTCTACATGAATGTAAAAGTATCATTACACATACCTTTGGTTATAATTAGTTCACTGTTACCTTATTCATTGTGGGGACAACAAATTTGTGAATAAATTTCAAAATGGAAGTCTCTGTTTTCATCTCTCTACACTCCATCCTCAACTGAACATCACCTAACACCTCAATATTCCCCTTCATGATGAGTTGGAGGCTGAAATTCATGGTGTCCTATATTTATAGAAAGTTTATATTTTTTTGTTGAAATTAGAAATATTATGTATTAGAGGATATTATTTATTGGGTGTTCATTGGAATTCTAGAAATATGAAAAAATATGAAATATTATGTATGTTTTAGTAGCTGGAATAAATAAATTACACAAAGATAAAATTATATTATGTATCTTCAGTATTTTAATTTCCAGGTATAGAAAACTAGTCATGCTTGGAAGAATCTGGGAATATATTATGAATTGGATATTTAGAAATTTATTATATGTTAGACATGCATGAAAAATATTTTATACATTTTTAGTTACTATCATAGGAGAATATATCACATGATAGACAGAAAAATATTACATATTACAAATATAGAAATAAAACTTTATTCATAAAGTAGATAATGCAAACCTCACATGTTATAAACTAGAGATTGGAGAGTGTGTGTCAAATTATGTAGCGTGAATACAATGTAAGCTTAGTTGTGACATGGAACCTACATCTTATAGAAACATGAATAGAAGATTACCTCCTACTTGTATAGATGGGTGTTTTGATATATGGACGTTGGTGTTAACTCATAACATGTAGAAAATATTTAACATTTTTGAGATAGAAATTTTTTGGAACACAGTATATAGATAAATATGAAAAAATGACACATGAATATTATGATTAAAGTATATCATAAGATACAACTAAATGTAAACCACTATTTTAATTATTTATTGTGAGTGAATAATTCTTTAAAACACTAATAGTTTGTTACTCTATTTCAATACAATTTTGATATTTCCATCTTCTAAAATTATATCTTCATTATTCATGATTATTTATGAGTTTTATATTCACCACTATATTCTAATAAAGCTACTAAAAGTGGTTGAGAATAATTTGATGTCTAATCAAATTAATTCTTGGATGGAAGTATCATTTTTAATGTTAGGATATTAGAATATTTTTTCTTATAATATGAAGTATAATGAGACTGGTGAATTGGAAAATTATGTGAGATTTAAACAATACTCTTCTGTATTGTTTCTATATTACTTTTTATATATGAATAAGGGTTCTATAATTCTATTATGTTTTTGAATACTTTTATGTATGATGTCATGTGAGGAAATATCAATCATTGATTACGAATGATTTCATTCCACAATATAGGACATATTTTTTAGGAATGAAATTCAAATATTATGGTTATGATTTATAAGATTTAATGTGTTGAAATTATGGATTTGTTTTCAAAAGGAAACATTCAGATGTTTTGAAGATAATTATTTATGGATGATATTTTTGAATTTATTTTTATTTTGTTTCAAGTATACAGACAATGTTAATTTCCTGATTTATTCTGGAATTAATTTTTCAAAAACAATTCATTATTCAGTGAGAGATTGAAAGATTTTTTTTAATTATTAGATAAGAAGTAAGACTAAGTGAATATATTTATTATTTATATTATATATATATATATTTCTATACCGAAAGAGAATATACCTTGAAAGAAATAATTAAAGTGATAACATATATAGAAATATATAAATACTACATCATGAATAGATGAAAAAAGAATTGAATTATTCTATTAATTTTATTATTGACTTACTAATATTGTTGCTCCAACAGAAAAAAAGGAGGAAGAAGGAAACTTGATTTATGTTTAAGAAAATTCTCTTCCCCTAGAGTTACCATTAAAGATCATTAAAGTTATTTAGTGACTCAGGTGTTGTTTTATATGACTTTGGAATATTTCTGGGTACACTTTTGAAGTTAGGCAATAAGACAGTGTGGGATTTTAGGGCCATGAGAGCCTCGGTGTTATGATATTAAAAACATTAAATATATTATATCACATGTGTGCAATTTCTATGTAAATTTGTAATAACTCTTGAATAGGTTATAGGATTGGAAATTTGAGACCACGGTTCAGTTCAGAATATGAGTTTTACCCTTAGAATGACATAAAATTTTCCAGATTTAGGTGTGCAGTTGAGGGAGTTTTGGAGGGAGATTTGAAGATATTAGTTTATTAAAAATAATCTAATATACTCCCCCACCTGACTTATCTTGTGTAACAAAGTGATATGAGGATCTCCCCCCTTGATAAACACATGACCTAAGGCTGAACTGAAATGAGGAGGTGTGGATGATCCTTGTTTTTTTACTCTGATCATCATCAAATTGAACTTTAGTAGCTCTCGAGTATCAATTTGAACCCAAATATTTGGTGATTCTCCATGAGGTAGGTGGAATTCAGTTTTAATTCTCAATCTTCTTTTTGATGCATTTTTTATGGTTTCAGATTCCTATTGCAACTACTAGAGATCCCCAGGGGGTCGATCTGTTGGTTTTAGTGGAAACATGTGTTTTCAGTCATCTTGTGGGGAATTACCATTTGAAATTACTGATCACATGGCGTTCATCATAGGATCCCACATCATGTGTTCTTCCAGTTTGGTGATGATTAAATTTATGGAATACACACCATGTACTGTGGGTACATGCCATGTAGTAACCCTAGGTTGTTTGGCCAAGAGACATGGGAAGAGATTCAAAGTCACTGTACATGGTCATGTGAACATATATAAACAAAGACACATACATGAGGTGAGATGAATAGCAATTGGCTAAGGAATTTTTAAAAAGACCAGTTATCTGGTACATTTTATGTGCAAGGGGTAAACACTATGTGGAATACACGACTGGAGAAGCCATGTGGGGAAGGACATAGCTAGGGGCCTAGGTGAGGTGAGACATGAAGTGTACACCATGTACACACCATGTATGCTAACATGGCTAGATAATCCAAGAATTATAGTACAAACCTAGATTTTTTGGTTGGGTCGCATTATCGGTGGACCCCAGTACACTCCATTTATAGTTTTTTTTAATCTTTCCCCTTTTAAATATTTTTCTTCATGGCTCATATTTTGGTCTACAATTTTCCTATCCTGAGCAATTTCCCACATAGAAAATGATTGTATCCCTCTTAGAGGATTCAGACATATGAAGTGGTGTGATTCAAGAATGATGTTTCATATTAGGAGCTTTATCATGGGTAGTGATTAGAGTGGACCACTAGAGAGATGTCGGGGTTGGTACCCTTCCCTGTTATCTTATGATGTGATCCCTACAAGACTCTTTAGGCTACTAGAGTTGTGATCCCCTTCAATTAGTGTGTGGGTACCCTATCCAAGGCCACAATGTGATGTGAGGAATGACCAAAGTTACATTCCATCAAGTGATGTGTCACTGATCCTGGGGGTCAGTTTGGTTTATTAGAGTGACGTAGGGACTAGTACTCCCCTGATAGACTTGGGTGGAGGTTTCCCTTACATATTTGATTGGTAGAGATAGAACTCCCCCAAAAATAGGCACGCTCATATATCCACAGATTAGTTCTCATGAGGCCAGTACTCCCTAGTTGGACCATGGTGTGGGTGCCCTAAAATGTTTGTATAGATAGAGATGAGGCTCCATTTTCATATCAGGGTACATGCCCATTATGATTCCTACTCAGATAGATTTAGTACTCCTCTGAGTTTCCAGGGTGTAGGTACTCTATCCATGGATTCATTACTCCCCTGTCACACCAGGGTGTAGGTCCTCCACCTGAGATGTTTATATAGAGTCAAAACATCACTTTGTTACCAGTGTACAGGTCCTCTATTCTAGGTTGTGGAATACCCTATCATTTCAGGGTGTGGTTCCACTATTATGATCACATAGTTACAGTTAGAACTCCTCTATATTTAGGGTGGAGGTCCTCTATCTATGGAGTGGTACTCTCCCATATTTGAGTAACAGTGGTGAGTGTGTCAATCACTAGAGTTAGAGCTCCCTCGGTTGTGGAGAATAGTCTTGAGGAGTGGGATCCTCCACTATTTATGCATGAAAAGCTGTTAGGAGATAGTGCTCCATTGACTCAGTGAGATGAAGGCCTCTCTCTATGAGTACATCAGAGGTTTAAGAGGTTAAATAGAAGTTATTAGTCCCTCAATTGTGGATGAATGGGAAGGTGTAGGTTAATATTTACTCTCTTTCTCTATCTATCTAGAGATGATGTACGTGGTGAATAGGCCAGAGTAGTGATCCCTCATTTTTGTGCAGTAGATAAGGGTGGTCCTCCTAGCTTGGGTTCTTAGGAGTTTGCATCAGGCACTAGAAAATGGTGAGAGGAGATCTGATTCTAGACAATATAGTTGGCCTTATATTTGTTCCTAATGGATAGTGTTCTATCAGAAATGTACTTCTTGGATGGCATGTCTCTTATAATGTGTTCACCTTAACTATTGTCTCCATTGATCCTCAAGTAGAATCATGTGGATGGATATGAGGTTGGTACCTCATGAGACATAGTGTATGATATGATTATATCTATATAGTACTAGGATTACTTATGTTGTTCTCACATATCTTGGTTTAAATAACCTGTACAATGAGGTGACCAGTCATGTATTGTCGAGGAGTGGTCGAGATAGAGTTTCTCTCACATTTTTCTTCCTCCCCTAGATGGGTCTAGAGGATTTTCTCCTTTCAGTTACTCCCTTTTTGGTTTTGGGTTTTTAGGGGAACCTACTAGGTATTGTTTTACTCACCACAACACGGGTTCCACTTTCATATGTCATGTCTTGTATATACGACCAACCTTTAGACAGAGTCCCATGAGAGCTTGGAGAAGGACGAGTTTAGAGAGCTTGACAAACCAAGGTGTGTTCTGGTGGTTTTATATGATAATGTTCCCCACTATTTGAGATGGTTGGATTCTTGTAATGTGTTCATAGGCTTGTATTTGACCCTTTTTTGTATTTTAAATACTAATGTTATTCTCTATTTGGGGGATAGATGTGTGAATTCATTTTTTATTCCTCTTTAATGTTGTTAAACTATTTCACAGATAGAATTATGGGTTTTCTCATACAGTTACCATATGGTAAGGCCTCTCATATTTTTGATATGACAACATGGTACTGGAGTCTAGCCCCTGGGGTATTGGAGGTGGGATTGAGGAGTCACGGATCAATCCCTAGTGGGTTAGGTCATGATAGAGTTGTATCAATGGGGGTTTCCACTTAGGGATTGTAGTGTAGTAGTTGTCTAGCAAGGATATTGTTTGAAGATTTATGGTGACAATGTTAAAGTGTTTTGAGTTTGGGCTTTTGGATTGGGACTTAAATGTTGGTGCAGCGACTGACGTATCCATTCACATGGGCTCTGATAACCTTCTTGTCGACTTAATAAATTAGGGCAATAGTCTAAGGGAAATGTTTTACATGCATCATATAGGATTGAGTTGCGGGTTCTATGTCCTTCTTGAGTGATATCCTTAGATATACTCCTTGACCGTGGTGCATCTTGATTCTATTTCAAGATTCCAATATGATGATAGAAAGATAGGTTTCGACTGAATTATTGTGATGGCAATCCACCAAGTTATACAATTTCAGTGTAGGGTACTAGTCCTAAGGTAGTTCCTCTGAGTGGTCTACTAGTTGATGCACAACCCATTGAACAAAAGGTTGTGACTATAGTTCAAGATGAGGATGCGTATAGGATGAGTGCTCTACATGAGTTCCAGATGTCGAGACCTCTTAGGTATTAGGGTGACCTAGACCCCCAAGAATATGATGACTAACATGAGAAAGTTACGCATGTTTTGTACATTTTGAAAACATCTCCTAATAAGATGATGGGTTTGGAAGTGAGTCTACTATAAGGATCATCTAGGATATGGTGGTGTCTGATGATGCAGACCCACGATGAGGTGACACTAACCTAGAGAAAATTTGAGTGGCACTTTAGAGAAGTTTTATATCCATCCATATTGAAATTGGTTCTTATCTAGAAGCTTATACTTCTTCGGAAGGGTATCATGTCCATGTAATAGTTTTCAGTAATTTTCAAGAAGATTTCATGATACTCCATGGATATGGTTCAAGATATATTATTTAGAGCACAAACCTTTAAGTTGGGCCTTTATAGATAAATTCATGCAGGTTTTTACTCCTTTCTATTTCCCTTTTAAGTGGGGATGCAAGAGTGATCTCTAGTGATAGAGTGCCTCCTAATGGAGGTTCGGGTCGATGGATCCGATAGTGGAGATCATGGGGATGAGTATTTTGTAGTGTCTAGATGAATACATTAGATATGATCGTGGTGTAGGAGGCATACCCATGCCTATAATCAAATGAATGGGTCCATAGTATATTATTTTCATTGGGGATCTGGTCAGCCACATGATAGGCGATGTTATGCTTTCAGTAGAAATGGACATATTTCTTGAGATTGTCTACCCATCGTGCTATTGAGAGAGAGACAATCAATAAATTTCCCTAGAAGAGGAAACATCTAGAGCATGGATGTAAGATATCAAACTTCATGGATGTGTTTTCTCATTTCAATTCTAGTTTAAATGACTTAAAGTTGGTTAATAAAATGTTTAACGAGTGTATAAAGAGGTTTTTGGGTGTTTTGTGGTTTAAAACATGAAATAAAGGGAAATCAGTCCATCGTATGCATGTTTCAGGGTTGTCTCATGATTTTTGTTACCCTGGAGCCAAAAATGTTGTAGTCAATAAGATGGGTGCACAATTATATAAACTATACAACATAGGAGTCAAAACCGTGAGGATATGGACAGTGGAATTCCACATGGTTGGCACACAATTTTTCAAACTATGCGAGCTCCCTAGTTAGCTGTATGATTTTGACCCCATCTTGGATATATGTAGACACATGATTCACACACAGTTTTAAAAATTATGCATCCAAACCCTATGCCCCATTAAAATTACTATTTTACCCATTTTGTATTTCTTGATTTTATGAACCCTCACACAATTTTCTTCTTCATTCTTCCTCCTACCTCGCTAGTGATGAAAAAAACTCTACAAAGCTTTCCAATGATCAATCGCCTATGATTCTGTCTATTGGGAGCACCATTGGTTGCAAATCAAATCTCTGGGTAAGTTGAGCACTCTTCTTGCTTATCTTTTTTGGATTAGGTCTTGTCGTTTAGTTCTTTTTATAATGAAGCCCTAAAACCCTCTTTTCTTGTGGAAATTTGGTTTTCAATTTAAAGGGTTCTTTAATCTAGATATAAGGTTGTGGTTAAGAGAACGTTCATCTATGCATTAAAGGTAGGTGGCCTATATGTTATATCACATAGTCATGAAGTTTATTTGTGCATGTGTGGTTGTGTTTTGGGTTCTCTCTTTTTATGAATTTGATTCCTTTGAGAAGAATTGAAAAAATGGTAGTCCAAATGATGCATTAAGCCCCTCATGAATTCCATGGGATGTGTTGAGTTTGATTAGACCAATCTTAGGGCCACCCATGGGGTGCGCCGTCATCCCAAACATGGATAATTGTGATGTCAACATGGAATTGTTATGATAAAGTTGATCTCATGGTATATCTGTTGATAAGTTTTTTTAAATTATGAAGGGAACTAAGGGTGGTTGTGCCTAGTCCTTGATAATTGTATAAGGGATTGATAGGAACATTTTTAATCGATTAAATGAATTAAAGTGATTGTGATAGATGGATCATGGTTTGAAATGAGAATATGTTAATAAGATAAGGTATAAAGATGAATTGAGATGATGATTATGTAGTGAATTTTTAATGTTATGTTAAATGATTGTGTATGTTTTGGTAATGGTAAATGTGGCTAATGGTTAATGGAAGAATGTTCACATGGCTTGGTAGTTTTGGGTACGGACTGATTCTCTACTCCCATGGGTCAGGTTGGACTGAGACTCTAAACCCCACCACAAGAATGCACAGGTTAGGGACCTGAACTGATGCTCTATACCCTTAATGGATGCATTGGTTGATTACCTGGACCTGGGATCCAAGGTAAATGTGATGAAATTAGTCAAGATTACCTAGACTGATGCTCAAGGGTATGTGTAATGAGGTTTATTATGTGATTTTTTTCCCTAGTGAGATAGGGTACATGATTTATTACCTTATGCATAGTGATTTACAATGTTAGGCCATGGTGGAATTGATGTAAATTTCTAACCCATGAAACATGTGATGAAAATGGAACAAATGGTCATGGATATTAAGTAACTAAAATGGTTAAAGTGGATATTGTTAACTAATGAAACAAAAGTTTTATTTTTCTTACCTTGTAATTTATTTAGTAACTATATGAACTATTTTTCTAGACATAATATTTATTAGACACAGTTGGTGGTGGCTTACTAAGTTTAACTCACACCCTGATTAGGCCGTTGTTGGTTACCCGAGAAGATTTCATGGTTGTAGATCATGAAAATGGAAAGGGTCCTCTACTTGGGAGTCTAGTTTGGCTTTAGATGTGCCTGGATGAGGATCCAGACTTGGAGTAAGGACCCATTTTTAGGATTAGGTTATTTTTCTTTATTTTGGGATTCTTTCACCATTGGCACTCTTATCATGACATAGAATATTTGTTGTTTCAGTTTGGTTTAAACCCTATTTCAGAAATGATAAGCAATACATGTTTCTGGTTTATTCTTTATCATTTTCTTGATTCTGTTTGTTATATAATGTGTCTTACTCTGGTAAATAGGTTATAGTCTCTCTATGTGATCCATTAGAGACTCACTGCTAGCCAGAATCCTCTAGTATATGGGGAGGCATGCTTGAGGTCATGTGGGGACCCGGATTTGGGCACCGGTTTAGTGGGATTTAGGTTAGGGATGTTACAAAGTGTTATTATAGTTTTTCAAATCTATGAATTACAATTTGGGAATGGTTAACAAGATATTATAAGGTTTCCATCCTTGGAAATGATCTCATTTATCGGATTACTTAACCAATGTATGAGGGAAAACCCAAGTACCCAGGGAGGCAATTGGTGTCCTTGATGTGTGTTATTACAGTTGAATTATATTTCACCACTGGATGATACAATTTTTATGTGTTGTGATTATTTTATGATATTATTATACTTTCTATAATGGAACGAAGTCAAACATTCATGCATAAGTTTTTGGTACCTAGGGATGTATGTGTCATGAATCATGTTAGGCACACACGAGGTGGGAGTGTGTGACATTAAGGATAGAATGAATTTTTATTTCATGAAAAATTTGTATAAAATGGTGTTTAATAAAAATGATTTAAATGGTTAAATAAAAAGAATGTGAAAGAACATTTAAGAATGGTTCTTAATGAAGGGTTGTAAATGAGTTAATTTTATTTGTAACAAGTTGTGAGATGTGAAATGTGACTAAAGGGAAAGGTATAAGTTTTGAATGTGGAAATGGTTTAAAAGGGTGTATAATTAAATACTCATGACTATATATGTTGGTTTTGACCATGATGACCATAACCCATAGTAGGGATGGTCAAGGGTAGTGTTCTAGATGTGACGATGTCTTTTGTGATATTTTATGAGAAATGGGTTATTTATGGCTAGTGGAGAGCTTTCATTTTAATATACTATAGATTTTTTATGTTATATGTTTTGAGATGTGTGTTTATCATTGTAGAGAAATGCCACCGCAATGACATTTTCTAGTTGGGTGATAAGAGAACATCACCGAGAATGTTATTTTACAGGTGGAGTAAGAGGTTTTGGTGGTTTAGGGTGATAGAGGAGACGAGAAGTTCTGTGAGAAATTTACTTGTTTTATACAAATGATGGAATAGAAACCAGTGAGGGTTGTGTCAAGAATTATTGAGCTACCTATAGAGTTTTAGCTTCCACAACCACTAACCTTTACTAGAGAGGGTGGTCCAGAGGTAGGTGATTTTTGGATAAAGTACATCTAGACAATTCTTGATCACTTAGAGATTCCTCCCGATAAAGAGTCAATCTAGCAACATACATATTTTGAGGTCAGGAAAAGCGTCGGTGGGACAACATGGTCCATAATAAGAAGGTATAGGGTATTTTGTGGAATAGTTTCCACAAAAGTTTTTTGGAACATTACTATTTGGAACCCTTGAGGTAGGACAAGGCTACATAGTTTATGAGGTTGACCCAGGGGACTATGTTAGTGATGGATTAGGCAAGCCGTTTCTCCAATCTTCATCATTTTGTCCAAATTCGGTAGGGTATGAGTCATCTATAGATATATGTTTCAAGTATGGACATTGAAATGAAATAAATCCCGTGTACATATCTTCTTCATAAAGTGGTTTGCAAAGGTTATGGATCAAGCCCTTATCTCATAAGGAAATCTCAAGGAGGATTATGAGGGTGGACATGTTATTTTTGTTCTGAGATCTAGTTTTGACACTTGTAATGGTAAATAGTTCCATTTTTAGAGTCTCTATAAGGGAAGCGAGGGCCAAAGTAGTTAGAACATGAATCATTTTCCAAGAGCAGTGACCAAGTCTTCTGTTATTAGTGTGGTAGGAAGGGACACATATGGGATCAACGTCACCAACCACCAGTTGAGTGATGTGCATGCACTTGGAAGGGTAATGTGTACAGGTTTTGTAGTAATCCTTGATAGTTGGTAAATTATGGGGGGGCTAAGGCTAGTACATAGTGAAGGCAGGGGGTCGATTACCCCATATCTAGAAAGAAATTTGAGATCTATCGGCCTTACTGGTTGGGGTAGTGGATGTGGTGCTCTAGGACATGGGTGTCCTTATCTATAGGGAATTAAAACACTAGGATCTCATACCAGATCCCAGGTTAATGGTACAGGTTAGCCTTACATAGTTCATTCTACCTTTATAGGTGGTGAGACCAACCCATTGATGCTTTGAGGTACTATTTTTGTAGCTTATACTATCTCTGGAGCTTTATTTTATATTGTTGCATCACATTATTTTATTTATTCCCAGATTTTGATTATGTTGGGTCTATTGGTCGAACATATATTTTGATTTATGTTTATTGATACACCATTAGGGGTGCGAGATGAAAATATCTGGCAGTGTAACTAGTGTTCTCTTGAAATTGGTGGGTACCATTTCCTATGGTACTTGTTTCTTCTTGAGATGTGAGGTTTGATCTGATTTTGGTCATGGATTGGAAGGTGAAGTAAAAGGGCCACATTGATTGTTATCAACATAGAGTAACACTCATGTCCCTGGAAGGGGATAATTATGTCCATCATGGAGAATGACATATTTGAGCAAGACGTGAATGATTGATTTGTCAGTAGTTGGGTGAACTCATAGCACAAGTGGCTTGTATTATGCTTGATGATAGCAAAGTAGAGTAGGTTGTATTTACTACTATGGTGGAATAGTTTCAAGTTGTGTTTCTTGATGACTTCTTAGGGATTCCACTGTAGAGAGATGTGGAGTGTATGATAGAGCTGTTGTTGGGAGTTGAACCAGTTTCTATTCCACCATATAGAATGGAATATCCAGAACACCAAGAACATAATGATCTGTTTGAGGAATTGGAGAAAAAAGTTTTTGTTAATATATGTACATCCCCTTGGGAATCTCTAGTGTTGTTCACTAATAAGGTAGATGGATCGTTGAAGTTATATGTCAATTATCATAAGATGAATCATATGTATGTTAAGAATAAATACCCTCTTCCAAACATAAATGATATTTTTGACTAATTGAAGGGGGATTCTATGTTTTATAAGATTTATTTGAGATTGGGGTATCATCCTGTGAGGGTGAGACCTTCTGATATATAGTGGAATGACTTTAGGAGAACATATTTTTTATGAGTTTGTTCTGATGCCGTTTGGGTTTACCAATGCACCAACAATGTTTACGGACCAAACGAACTGAATCTTTCACCCATACATGGATCATTTTGTAGTTTTCTTTGTTGATGAAATATTGGTTTACACTAAGTCTCATGAAGATCATTAAAAACATATTGAAATCATCCGGAGTACACTGAGAGAGTATAGGCTATACACCAAGCTATCTAAGTGTCGTCACTAGATTGACAATGTAAATTTCTAGGGTCAAAACATCTCAAAGGAAGGTGTGTTAGTGGATATAAAGAAAGTGAAAGTTTGTGTTTCTTGGGATCATCCCAAGAATGTGTTTGATGTTCGTAGTTTTCTAGGTTTTGTTGGCTATTACCAATAGTTAATCAAATTCTTTTCCCTTTTGGTAGCACCACTTTCGGGTTTGACCAAGAAGGGTGTCAAGCTTGAATGATCTAGGGAATGTGATAATTTCTTCCAAGAGTTAAATAAGAGGTTGACTACCACACTAATTCTGATCTTACCCAGTATAGGTAAGGAGTATACCTTGTTTCTTATGTATCTATTGATTTTATTTGGGTAATGTTGATGTATAATGATTAAGTGGTTGTGTATGGTTCACTATAAATGATAACACATGAGATAAATTACCCTACGCATGATCTTGAACGAGCAATAGTGGTTTATACCTTTAAGTGATAGTGGGACTAATTTTTGGGATAATGGTTTTTTTATACCGATCATAAAATCCTTAAGTATATATTCTCCCTATGTGATCTGAATATTCAGTAGTGAAGATGGGTTGAGTACATGTTGAACTTTGATTTTCAGTTGTTATATACACTGGGAATGTGGAACAATGTCATGAATACATTGAGTTGGAAGACTCAAAATAAAGTAGTTCATGAATCTAGTTTTGAGTGGAAAATTGTGGTGTTATTTTCTGACATGCATCTAGAGGTGTAAGATGGGCATGAGCTAATGACCCTTTCATACTTTGTAGTTGAGTCCAACCAACTAGGTTGAATCAAGGATAGGTAGTATGAAGATATGTAGTGATTGGCTCTAAAGAAAAGTCTTGAAGGTGGGGACCCACCATCTAGTTGGATTGTTGGTTATGATTAGATAGTTTATGTTCATAGTCTTATAGTTTTTCCAAATTATACAAGAAGAGTTGATGTGTGAGTTTCACGCATTGAATTGGGTAGTGAATCCTATTTTAACCAAAATTTATTGTGATCTTTGTAGGCAGTATTTATGGCTAGCAATGAATAAAGAGGATGTAGGTTTCATGGCATGATGCCTTAACATTCAATAGGTGATGGCCAAGTTTTAGTGACCTGGTTGTTTGTTATAGCTATTTCATAATCCCTAATTGAAATTGGATGATGTGACAATGAATTTTTTGTTGGGTCTTCTGAGGATTCCGAAGAAGAATGATGTGATTTTCAGAGTAGAGTATCAGTTGACCATGATGGAACATTTCTTGTTGATTCAAGAGATGTTCAACATTGATTAGTTTTTTGATGTGTATTTTTATGAGATAATGCAGTTACACAAGGTGTTATAGACTATATCTTTAGATCATGATCTGCATTTTACATCATGATTTCTAATGATATTAACAGACTCAATTTCTATTTTGTAAATTCTCAAATTTTAGTGTATTTCCCTTAATAATACTTTCTGCATCACTGGACTAATTGGGATCAACATGTACATGATTAGGCTCACAGTCATATTTCTTCTCATTATCTTTTTTGGTAGTCATCATTCTATCTTTTATTACACCATACCCATCATTTTTCGATTTTTTTTATGGTGTGATAGTTTTAAATTACTTTTAAATCAAAGGAATCATCCAACTTATACAATCATTTATTCTTGAACTTGTAACTTTTTCTTTAGGATGAACATCCCGTGAAAACACATTCTTCTAGTTTTTTTATCAAACATCCATAAATTTATAATGTTTATATTCATTGATCATTCTTCTTAATATATCAACTAGATTAATCCTTTCCATTTATTCTAATCTATCTTATAAGGAGTGTAGTGATTACTATATTGTTATTTAATTTCATGTTCAATGTGGCAGGACTTGAAAGAGTGACTTGTGTAATTCATTACACTTTATGTTCTCAGATTAAATATATAAACACTAATATCCATCTCAAGTTCCCTTATGAAACTTATGAAAGACTATGTAGCCTCTAATTTATGTTTTATAACCATTACACTTTTCATCCCAGTAAAATTATGTAACAGCCCGAGATTTTATGAAAAATATTCTTTTTAATTTCATTAATGTCTTGTGTTGTACGCTACACCAAAAGAAGCATGCACAACACGCATCCTTGACTTGCCTTGCATTACACGCAATCGCGACCTTCCTCGATAGCGTGTGTAGTACGCAATAACAAGTCTCACTAAACAACAATATGCTGTTAAAATATTATTAAAACTAGCCGTTATGAATAGTAATAAACACTTTTTGAAATTTTGTAATTTTTTTTTTCAAAATGGAATTCATTTTTGGATTTATAATATCGAAATTAGCTTAGGGTGAAATTTTGGTACTTTTCGGATAACTTTCATTTTCTGATGAATAATGAAAATTACTAAATTTTAATTAAAAACAACCTTTTTAATCGAAATAATTAATAGTGATAAATTATTAATTTGAGTGGTTTTAAAGTATATTTAGAATATATTTTTACAATTTAATACAATTTTTTTCATTGGATGTAATTTCACATTTAAACCAGACATAAACAAGTGTCAATCTTTTGATAATTATTATCTCTTGAGAACACGCTATTTGTTTTGACGACGGGAATTAATTTTTAAATTAATTAATGAAACTGATATGTTTTGAATTTGGTAAAATATACATCATTTTTGAGTTCATAATATCAAATATAGCTTAGGCCTAATTTTTGGTATTTTTCTGGAGACTTTCATTTTTTGATGAATAGTGAAACTTCTAAGTGGTAGTTAAGAAAAATGAATTTTTCATAAAACTTAATTTTACCGCTTTTGTGAGTGGAATTTCAAAAATCCGAGAGACACGGTTGATGTCAGTAAGTAAAATGTGGTTCAATGAGATGAAAATAATTTTTGGTGAATAGAAACTTTTTACTTTTTTTTACCACGGTTAAAAGTAAATAGGGTAATTAAGGGTAAAAATGATATTATTATTACCCTAACACATGTCCTAATTCTATTGGATAAGTGTAATTCGACCAAAAACAACCTTAGGAATAAAATATGACCATTTAGGCCCACTTGGATTAGATTAGGACATTTATTATTAATTTATTTAAAGAAGGGTTAAAATAGTTAAAATCAAAGTTTAATAAGTAAATCATTTTTAATATAGGGTTATACATAAGATAAATTAGACTATAAAAAGTAATTAAAAATCTAAAATGATATCCTACATAATGGTATTTTATTTGTAATTTTTATACATTAAATAATTTAATTTATTTATGACACAAAGATGATGTAGTAATTATCTT
Organism: Viscum album; assembly: GCA_963277665.1. Classification (NCBI taxonomy): domain Eukaryota; kingdom Viridiplantae; phylum Streptophyta; class Magnoliopsida; order Santalales; family Viscaceae; genus Viscum; species Viscum album. The sequence continues at coordinate 1,073,529,186 of OY728145.1, read as the reverse complement.
ATTAATGAAATATTGACATAATTGATGTTATAAATACCCAAATAAATGTAATTTCAGACTTTTTATGAAATCAACTAATTTTCTAGGTTAATATGACATGTTATTATTGATTTAATTAACTTTTTTTGAACTAATCATTCTGTTATGATTTTCACAAAAATCAATTACAAAATAGTGTCAAAATTGACATAAAATAGTTTGTAAAACAAATATTATATTATTAATTGTTATTTTATTCCTAAAAATATAAGGTTCAGCAAAATTAATTAGATAAGGTTATATATATTAATAATAAACAACTTGGGGTTCTTTTGGCTTCTTATAGTAAGTTTATTTACCTTCTAGTATAAGAACACAAGAAGACACGGTAAAAGTAAAATTATTTTACTTAATGTTAAATCTAAATGATAAGGTTAAAATAGGAACCTAAAATTGTCTAAATTATATTGGATAAGAGGATTTCGACCCATACCCACCTTATCTTCGAAATGAATCAGTTTGGAGCTATTTAAAACCGAATTTGACTTTATAATAAAATAATAGTTTTAGTTATTCCAAAGGTGCCCCTCTCCTCCCTTATAAAAGGGCACCTCCTCCCTCTCTTCCTCACACCACTTTGAGCCTTCACGCTCGGCCAAACCCTGCCAAATTCCCTTCTCCACTTCCCTAGAAACTTCCTAGAGGTTCTGGTCTTCCTCAAAGATCAATTTTAGTTCCCTAAAAGGAGATCTCAAAGAGGCGCTTCAAAGAAGAGGTAATGTCCGTTACCGATTCTTTCATCTTTATTTCTTCTTCCACTTATTCTTCTTAGGTTGTTTCATTATGAAGTAACAACATCAGTATCACTTATATACTGATATGTTATTATAATTATGAAACTACATTATTTCACTATCTATCCATCCTACGGAAAACGAAATTACCGCACGTGTGTACATACGAAATATCGTCTCCACGCCGTGGTGCAATCTATTTTCCACCACCACCTTACTTGGATGGGTATAATGGTGTACATAATAACTATATATGATTATTTTAAAGTGATATTGATTCTGAAATAGTATACATACACTCCAATACAATTCCATGATCATGAGAACGATATCATCGCTCGTGCGTACGTACGGACTACCGTCTCCACGACGCGATGAGATCCATTCTCCATGTTAACCATTCATGAATGATTATAAAGTATATATAATAATTAATATGAAATATATGACATAATAATGATTCTGGATTTATTTGTATATATATGTATCTCATCTACTTAATTACATTCAACTCAATAAGGAAAAGAAAGCAGCATTCATGCGTACGTACGGTCTACCGTCTCCATGAACGGTGTATTTCTTTCCATTTACTGATCTATTATATTCTGAATATATATTATATATAAATCATGTTTTATATTTTGGAATTTAGTAATCATGATCTAAATAATCATATGAATAATTACAAATCAAAACACGGACGACAAATGAAACGATTTTACCCAAAACGCTCTTTAACATGGAATTTACAAAAGAACGGGTAATACAAAGCCATAAGTGAACCATATATGATATCATAACAATGAGTATGATTCTCGAATAAGTCAATGACATTATTTAAATCATTATACAGGAGGTTCGGACACATACGAAGCAAATCAGACCTAAGGTAAGGGAAAATATCACAATCTCGTTTTTATCCGAGATTGTTTATGCTTTGGTATTTACTGGGGTGTATTTTTTATCCACATCCATGTTTCCTCAATATGTAATATTTATATCCTTCTACAATAGTTTATATCCAATTTTACCCTTCGGTGAGTTTTTAGTAAAAGATATGAAAGGAATCTTTTGTCATTTTTCGTATGAGGTACTTTTTGACTTTTCCGACAAAAGTACGAGAAAAATGTTTTTTTAACTTATACGGCATGAATGGATTTTCAAAAAATTATTTCCAAGAAGCTTACTTTAAAAGTTTTCAAGTTTATTTTTAATCAACTTCTTTTATTTTATAATTGTACGACATGTTAAGAAAGGAAAAGTGTTTTTGAAGTAGAAAGGATATTTTCCTCAAGAATGAAGTTCAAGTGTTTTATCAAAATTATTTTCCATCTAAGATAATAAAGGGTTAGGTTTTTATCCCTATTATTACATTGATTGTATTATGTTGTGATGGAATTATATTTTTATGAATTCCTTTAACTTATATGAATTGTTTTATGATGTCACGATGTTTAAGATTCTCATTTTTATTACATGGGTTATGCTATGATGTATGGTGTTCTGATTTTGTGGCACACATAAGAATGGTATCATTATGAGATGGGTTGGACCTATATCTCCCTCCAATGCATTGGGTAAAGATTTTATATCTCATGAGATAGACATGGATGGAACGGTAGGTTATACTGGTTCAGTGAAACAGGACTGAAACGAGGAGTGAACTCGGTTCAGAAAGTGACTTTGTCCACTAAGATAGTCTTGGCAATGAGTCTTGACTAACAAGAAATGATTCTCTATGATTATGTGTGTATGCCACAAAGTTTAATGTTTTAAGTTATGATTATTGGGATTACAATTCACTACTATGATTTATCCCATGTTATGAAATTATGATCTCTTTTGCAGGTTAAGATTTCCAAAAGATATGTTCTTATGAATATGACGTGATTGATATTTCTTTTGTTTACCCTTAATGAGCATTTGAGATCACCCTTTTATGTTTTCTTTTCCCCAGTACATAAAGAAAGGATTTAGGTTTAAAGAGAAGAAGATCTTTATGGGAGATGTTGAAGATCTTTCACCACGATTAGAAGATTATATTCTGAGTTTCCAAAGACACTAAACTATTACGGTCCTTGTGTGTATGTTTTTGTTATGTACTAAGTATTCCGCAAAAGTAATGTAATGTCCATGTACATCAGGCTTCCGGTCTCTATAGTTGGTATCAGAGGAAAGGTTTAGTCAACCTTTGGAAACTAGGATGCAAAAACATTAGTGAGACCCCTAGAGATATTTCTAAGGTATGTCTAGGGATGTCCCTAAGGATAACTATACGTATAGGATACAGTCCTAGAACTACGGTAACGATCATAGAATTTAACCTAAGATGTTACATATTGAGGATACTCCCCCTTTATTATGTTGTTTTCCCTAGCATGATTTTTGCCTCTCACACTATTCTTTTTGGGTTTTAGACGATGGCGGGAACCCGAAAGAACTGTGTTGATCAATGCAATGGACAATGCAATGATTGTCCTCCTGAACAGACAAATGTTATGGGAGATGGAGTGAAAAATCTTATTTCTATACTTACACAAGCTATGAATCATTCTGGACTTCCAAATGAGCAGATAAGGGAACAATATTCTATTGAGTCCTTCCTGAGGAAACGTCCACCTTCTTTCAGTGGGTCTTCTGATCCACTTGTTGCTGAACAATGGATCAGTACTACTGAAAAGATATTTTCAGTTCTTCAATGTTCTGAACATGATAAATTCATCTTAGCAGTATATCGTTTGGAAGGTGAAGCTGATCAATGGTGTAATCTTATCAAGAATACGAGGCAAAGAGATGAAATTGAGTCCATGGAATAGGACGAGTTCAATAACTTATTTTTCAATAAGTAATTACCACGTATTCTTTGAACAAATATGGAGAAGGAGTTTCTTGAAATAATGCAAAAGGATGATGAATCTGTTGGTATATACGAAGCGAATTTTACAAGGTTTGCAAGGTATGCATCTAGATTTATCATCCAACCTGAATGTAAAGTTGATCGATTCTTCAGTGGCTTAAAACCAAATCTTCGAAGGGAATTAGCTATAAGAGACTTCAGTAGCTATGAAGAAATTGTGCGTTGTGCTATCAAGGTAGAAATGGAAGTTGGTGTTACTTATCCATCTCATAGTTTTGACAAGAAACGAAAGATGGAGTTCAAGTAGAAATCTCAGAATAACGGTGAAAAGAAGATGAATGTGTCCTTATGCTCAAAGTGTGGAAAGAAGCATGGTGGAGATTGTCTTAAAGGGATTAGAAAATGTTTTAAGTGTGGAAAAGAAGGTCATCGAGCATCTGAGAGTCGAAGTAATGGAAAAAGGGTTTCTAATGATGTGAATAAAGAAAAGACTGTAGAGAATGCACCAACAACACTTCAATGCTTCAAGTGCAAGGAAATGGGGCATTATGACAATAAATGCCCTAATCCAAGGGTTAGTGATGATCGACGTGAGCAACAACTTAAGGCAAATGAGAAAGGGAAGTCACATGCGATCACCATTGGCGATGTTGAATATGACAACGATGTGGTGGAATGATTAAGTGTTTATGTAATGGGATTCCAGAATAATGTTGTATATAGTATCGTGAAATATTGGAATATTTATGTTTTGGTCTATTGTGGTTTTCAATAATTTTATGGCATCGGTAACCATGAAAATTGATTGAAATATTTTTGGAAATCAGATGATATTTACATAATGAAGGGATAAAGAGAATCTAATATGTTTGATAGTATTCATGAAATCATGATTGATATAAGGACTAAGTGATATCTTGGTTTGAGGATATATAATTTTGAGGATTTTGGTATGTGGAAAGTGTTAACTTTTAACTGCATTCATGTTTTCACTAAGGTTCAATGGATATTCATTCTTCAAGAGAATACATGATTAAGGTATTCACATATTTTTAATTTGACCAAAAAGATATATCTTATGATATATGGGGGATAAATGATGGCATTCACGTGATCATTTTCTTTATACTATGATCTTGGACCGAAGTATTTTAGATAAGCCTAAAGATTGGAATGGATTATGTTGGACATAAGTTTGTATTGTTTAAGGATAAAACTTTTTTGATATTGTTGATGGGATGTTATAGTAATATAGCTTTAGAAAAAGGACAACCTGCAGGATGGGCGACAACCCATCTCGTCGGACAAGGCTTTGGGAATCGAACCCACAACCGAAGTGCGACTGACCTTTATCGCCTACCACTGGCCTACATGAAGTCCCTGTTTAGTAGAAACTAGTTTTATTAGGTAGTTTCATTATGAAGTAATAACATCAGTATCAATTATATACTGATATGTTATTATAATTATGAAACAACCTTATTTCACCATCTATCCATCCTACGGAAAACGAAATCACCGCGCGTGCGTACGTACGGAATACCGTCTCCACGCCGTAGTGTAATCTATTTTCCAACACCACCTTACTTGGATGGGTATAATGGTGTACATAATAACTATATATGATTATTTTAAAGTGATATTGATTCTGAAATAGTATACATACACTCCAATACAATTCCACGATCATGAGAATGATATCATCGCTCGTGCGTACGTACGGACTACCGTCTCCACGACGCGATGAGATTCATTCTCCATGTTAACCATTCATGAATGATTATAAAGTATATATAATAATTAATAATGAAATATATGACATAATAATGATTTTGGATTTATTTTTATATATATGTATTTCATCTACTTAATTTCATTCAACTCAATAAGGAAAAGAAAACAGCGTTCATGCGTACGTACGGTCTACCGTCTCCATGAACGGTGTATTTCTTTCCATTTACTGATCTATTATATTCTGAATATATATTATATATAAATCATGTGTTATATTCTGGAATTAAGTAATCATGATATAAGTAATCATATGAATAATTACAAGTCAAAACATGGATGACAAATGAAACGATTTTACCCAAAACGCTCTTTAACATGGAATTTACAAAATAACGGGTAATATGAAGCCATAAGTGAACCATATATGATATCATAACAATGAGTATGATTCTGGAATAAGTAAATTACATTATTTAAATCATTATATAGGAGGTTCGGACACATACGAAGCAAATCGGACCTAAGGTAAGGGAAAATATCACAATCTCGTTTTTATCCAAGATTGTTTATGATTTTGTATTTACTGGGGTGTATTTTATCATCCACATCCATGTTTCCTCAATATGTAATATTTATATCCTTCTACAATAGTTTATATCCAAGTTTACCCTTCGGTGAGTTTTTAGTAAAAGATATGAAAGGAATCTTTTGTCATTTTTCATACGAGGTACTTTTTGAATTTTTCGACAAAAGTACGAGAAGAATGTTTTTTTAACTTATACGGCATGAATGGATTTTTAAAACATTATTTCCAAGAAGCTTCCTTTACAAGTTTTCAAGTTTATTTTTAATCAACTTCTTTTAGTTTATAATTTTACAACATTTTAAGAAAGGAAAAGTGTTTTTGAAGCAGAATGGATATTTTCCTCAAGAATGGAGTTCAAGTGTTTTATCAAAATTATTTTCCATCTAAGATAATAAAGTGTTCTGTTTTTATCCCTATTATTACATTGATTGGATTATGTTGTGATGGAATTATATTTTTATTAATTCCTTTATCTTATATGAATTGTTTTATGATGTCACGATGTTTAAGATTCCCATTTTTATTACATGGGTTATGCTATGATGTATGGTTTTCTGATTTTGTGGAACACATAAGAATGGTATCATTATGAGATGGGTGGGACCGATATCTCCCTCCAATGCATTGGGTAAAGATTTTATATATCATGAGATAGACATGGCTAGAACGGTAGGTTATACCGGTTCAGTGAAATAGGACTGAAACGAGGAGTGAACTCGGTTCAGAAAGGGACTTTGTCCATTAAGATACTCTTCGCAATGAGTCTTGACTAATAAGAAATGGTTCTCTATGATTATTTGTGTATGCCACAAAGATTCATGTTTTAATTTATGATTATTGGGATTACAATTCACTACTATGATTTATCCCATGTTTTGAAATTATGATCTCTTTTGCAGGTTAAGATTTTCAAAAGATATGTTCTTATGAATATGACGTGATTGATATTTATTTTGTTTAACCCTACTGAGCATTTGAGCTCACCCTTTTATGTTTTCTTTTCCCTAGGACATAAAGAAAGGATTTAGGTTTAGAAAAATAAGATCTTTATAGGAGATGTTGAAGATCTTTCACCACGATTAGAAGATTATATTCCGAGTTTCCAAAGACACTAAACTATTACGGTCCTTGTGTGTGTGTTTTTGTTATGTACTAAGTATTCTGCAAAAGTAATGTAATGTCCATGTACGTCAGGCTTCGGGTCTCTACAAATTATCAGTGGCAGTAATAAATTACAAATCACCCTTCATTGATTGATGTCTCATCAGCCCACATATATTAGAATATACAAGTTAAAAAGGTTTGTTGGACTTTATTTCAACTTTCATATGACTTCCTCTAACCATCCTTCCTTTCTAGAAAGTTGTCAAAACAAAATCATTATTACTCTTTAATTTTGGAAAATTTATTAAGACATATTCTATTAATATTATTCCCATAATTTTCTAGAAAATATGCATAAGTATTTAGTGTCATGAGTTATTTTCATCCTCAGTACTTAAATAGAAATTATTATTATAATCTCTAACCTTGAAAATATTACTCCAGATTATTTCTTCCTTAATAACAAATTTTCTATCTTGAAACAAAGAATGATGCATGAATCTTTTCTGAATATAAATTTCTTCCCACTAGCATGGAATTGGATAACAGTCAGTAATTTGTGTTTAAGTCTAGGAATAAATAAAACTTCTTTAGATTATAACTTCAAGGATTTAATTTTTATCATACTAATTTATCTTATTTCTAATGAAATATCATTTCAAAAGTAACTACACCTCCCTTGTATTATTCATTTTTTTAAGATTTTTACATCACCTATCATATGTGAGGATTATTCCTTTGTCTAGGTTTTATATAAATCTCATTAATAATTATTTTTCTTCAATTTTCATTTTCCTTGTTTCCTCTTTTTTCAATACAAGTAAATTTCCCGAGAAATGTTATTTTGAAATCTTAAGCATGGTGACCTTTGGTGGTTACATGTACCAAAAATTTATTTAAATAAATCAAATAATTTTTTTATTGGAATTTTTTACTTATAATTCTTTTGATATTTTATCTTTCTTTAACTTCAAAAATAATCTTGATGTTCTTCCATAATTTTCCCCACATAGTTCTTTACTACTCTAAGTGAGGGACTTATTATTCCAAAACATAAATGATTTATCATTCTCAATATCCCAAAACCCCAATTATATACATTAAACCCCAATATTATATTGAAGTATGTTTTTTACCAATGATAAGTTTGTTGAGATTCATTATATGTCATAGTATTTTATTTCCATTTTATAGGGAATACTCTTATAGAAGTTATTTTTAACTTTTATTAATGATATTTATTTGTCACATCTTTTATCAATCAAAGATATCTCATTTTTTATTATTAAACATACATGGTTAGTATAATCTGATTATCATTGAAGATTGATGGATATAAATCCCACCTTATTGTTTAGATGAGTTATTCAATAGTTTTATATGTTTCATCCCTTACCTTTGAATCTTTTTTGAAACTTATATTCATTTTAATCAAGGATTTTTTTATCCTTGATACATACTGAGTGTTTCTTACATAGATTATAATCTTTATATATTATTTTTTTCATCAAGATATTTCACCATTTTCCATTTTTCAACAACTTTTAGCTTGAGGTTTTAAATTTCTTCTATGAAAACATCTTCCTTTTTGAAAAATTCTACTTTTCCTTCATTCTTATTTTCACTTTCCTTCATCAAAACTCTATCTTCATTTTTTAGTATTTTGGTTTTCTGAAGACATTACTCATTTTTTAATCTCATAAAATGTTCCATATATGTTATTTCACCTTATTTATATTCATTTTTTGATATATTATCCCTTATTTCAACTTGATCCATGAAGGTTCTGAACATCTCCAAAAATTCATCTTCCAATGAAAAAATTTCAGTAGAGTCAAACACTTCCCTTTTACTAAACACACTTTTTTTAATTCCAATGAATTAATACTTATGATGGATTTCTAAACATCCTTGGAATTTTTAACCCACTTCTTTCACTGAGTATTTTATTCAAAATCATCATTTTCGTATTCTTCATATAATTCTTTATCTATTTTATTGAAAAAAATTCTTATTCCCCCACACTAAACACATTTTAGTGATATCTTTCATTTTAACATTCATCTAAAATTTTATAAATTCCTAGTGATAAGAGAGATAATCATATTTCTATCTTTATTATATTCTTACTTATCTTCTAGTTCATTATTACTAATTAACTCATGTTATGATTCTTTTATTTTTTCCCTCACAAATTCAAAATCCATCTACTCTTTGATCTTATTTTTAAATGTTGGTGCTTTCCTTATTTAATATGAAAAAATAATTTTATATAATTCCCCATGGGATAAATTATCTCAATCTTATAATGAGGAGACATTAGGATCAAACCAATATGGAATGTTCCGCATCAATTTTTTAACAATAGTTCAGTGTTCCAAGATATCTCTGAATCCTCCGATGTTACTGAAAATTTCATTTACTAAGGTGAATTAATCTGTAACGACTGAAACATTCATTAATCAAAATTCCTCTTAGTCTTTTTAAATGTCATATTATGAAAAATGGTTATGAAAAATGTATGAAATTCCATGGTTTTAATATTTTTGGAAACCATTAGGAATTGCGACCATTGCTAATATAGTCGTTGAACAGTGATCACATGATTAGTATAAATATTGGGATTTAACAATCCAATTTACTTATAAAAAGAAAGTGATGGCCTCATCCAGTAGACATTCCCCATACGAAGCCCATTTTTCAGAGCTTGGAAATGAGGTGGCATCATTGGGATTCACTCTTGAACAAGCCCAAGCTGATCTTGAACATGTTAAGCTTGAGTGTAACCGACTACGGAGAAGTGGAAGTTAATAGGGATTACCACATGAGAAATGTTATCCAAGGCACCCCAAGAGTCTTTCACCATCGCACACCTTACCCTTCGGTCATATGCAGGTGTTTTAAGGGGTTATATAACCATACCCAAGCACTATGTACATTTACATTATTTTTTTATAAATAACATGTATTCATTTTATTATTGTTACTTTGTAAATAGTTTTTAAAGCGCAAACAATATTTTTAGTCAATATTCAATAAATAAATCTATTTTTATGAATCAAAGGATTTTTTAATTAAATAATATTTTAACAAAATATTATTATTATTATTATTAAACTAATTTTTATTAAATATAAATGATCATATAATTTTATGAATGCAATTGTAATCTATATTATGTTTTGAAAGCTATTTTTGTCAAAACCGATGAATTTTTTATAAATGATTGTTTTTATTTTAAAAGTAAAAATTCACATATTTATAAAATTATTTAGATAAAATGAATATTATATTTGGAATAAGGACATTGAAATTATACAATAGTGAAATTTTCATAATTTTCTAAGATAGTGGAATTTTTGGGTAAAAATTAAATACTGTTTAAATATATAATTTGTTTTGTGACATTATAATGACCCTATAATGATGTAATAAAATACTATAAACATTATTTTCGGCCAATATATGTTTTACAATTATAATAATGTTATTTTTTATTTGTTTGATTTATTTTCCAAAGCTTTAGTGGACCCTCCAAAACTTATAATACATTTTGTCTTTTTAAATTGTTTTCCTTGATAGTGTGACTGACCTCCACATAAGCAACCCTACTATTTTAAGAACTTCTGAAATTGTCCTTATAAAACATTGTTTTACGCTCCACTTTGGAAAATACCATGGGTTATTTTGTGGTTTTATTTAGTTTAATGTGAAGTTTCCCAAACCTAAATACTATATAATTCTCTCTCCTTTCCTATATAAACCCACCCAATATCCCACTTCATCTTCACTCAAAGTAATTGGTGTTAGTCCAACCTATTCCCTACTATATCTATAATCCTCAAAAGACTCCCCAAGCTCCCATGAACGCTCTATCAAGCCTCTCCCAAGCCTTTGGTGTCATACTTCCAAGTAAGGGATTCCTTCCTTCCTCATTTTATCCAAGTTTCTTAATATTTTTATGCTTTTTTAATTTCAATTATATATGTTGGGGAATGATTTATTACCCCCATACTACCCTATTTATGTTTTAATTATGATATATCACTTTCTCTGTCATTTAATGCCTCCCATTACACCCGTTACAATGTCGAAATTCTGTAAGGAATTTCTCTCTCCTCATTTACATTCAAGCAATTCCTTTGTATTATTAATCTAAATTCCATTAATTATGTTGGGAAATGTTTCAATAGTACCCTAATTACTGTACAATTCACATAAATATGAAGATACACCCATTTCTATCTCATCAAAAGTTTTTACAATTTCTTATGTCATGTCGTTATGCTGCAGAAATTGCACTGCGATTTTCCAAGCCAAAATCATTGTGTAGTGAATACCATACCCATGTCTCTATCAAGGGTATTCACCTTTATAAAAATATACATGTTGAATTTTACTTTAATTTATTTATTAAAAATTCCTTAATCATTTAATAACATATGATTTTAATGATTCCTTGTTATATGATCCATGTGACACACTTATGCATGAAATGAAATGTTTAGGAATGGTGAACCCTGATAGTGCTCCAATGCATTTGGTAAAGTATAGTATCATGATACATCATGTCCAATGAGTGTTGACTTGTGATAATTCATGTGAAATGAGGGTTTACTTGTGCTTCATGTGCAATGAGGGTTTACTCATGCTCCATGTGCAATGAGCCTTGGTTTATTCTAATTTTATGTTAAGTGTTGTTGCCACATTTCCATGTTATGATAATCATGCTATATCATGCCTTTATGTTTATGTTTCTCTTATGATAAATTTATTTACCTATTTCCTAATATGTATTTTAATCTTCATGTTATTATTTTCTTAGTCCCTCACTGGGATTTACAACTCACCCTTTTCCTATGCATGTCGTCAGGTTATCCCATGCAATGCTAAGTACGAGAGAATGTAGTGGTCATGAAAAGAAAGTTTTCAATAAATATGTTGTTTTTTATGTCTAGGTTGTTATGTAATGTTACTAATCCCCAAATACACTAGACCTCTATATCTTCTATGTTGTATCAAGTTAACGTTTTTATGTAATAAATCATGTTTAAGTGTGTAATAAAGAGCATGGTTTTCATAGTTTGTATCAGAGGATAGGTTTAGTTATTTTTTGGGACAAGGATTAGAAAACCCTAGTGGAAGCCTTAGGGATATGAATAAGTATAATAAAAACATACCTAAAACTTTTTTGAGTATTGAGTAAGTTGATTATCAAGCAAATACATCCCTTTCTGGATACGAGCAGGTAGAGGCGGCTCTGACATAGATGTTTCCTATGGGGTAAAACCCGAAAAGAGTGCTTTGAGCTAGACTCGAATGGGAACTAGTGCACGAAAATGGGCCTTGTTACACTCTTTGTTATGAAACTCCCAAGGGATATACTTTGGTAAATTTAAAAGCTTACTATGAACCATTATTAAGGGACTTAAAAAAATTCCCTAAGAATATATATTAGAAATTTAATCAAGGATAACATAGACTGAAGCCAATAGATTCACAAGTTAAGGAAATAAAAGTTATTTATTAGTCATCCATTTATTGTCTTTGGATTAACCTTTATGTCTTACCCCTAACATTCCTTTTATTCCATCCAATGGCCAATAATATGAGGAATCGGGATAACAACCGATGTGAAGATCAATGAAATGATTGTTCTAATGAGATCCCCAATCTAATGGGAGTGGGAATTGCAAACTCTATAATGATACTCTCTCAGTTAACCCAATATTTGAATAGAAACATGGGTCAAGGGGAAATTTCAACCCCCCCATGAAAGAAAAATTTTCTATCAAGAACTACATGAGGCAAAGGCCTCCTACTTTTAATGGATCATCTGATCCCTCAATAGCTGAACAATGGATCAACTCCATTGAAAAGATATTCTTTATCCTTCAATGTTCTGAAGAAGAGAAGGTTCTCTTGGATTCTTATCATATGGAGGGTGAAGCTTATCAATGGTGTAAATTGATAAAAAAATATGAATCCTGAGGAGGAGATCGAGGCTTTAAAATGGAAGGATTTCTAGATGATGTTTTTCGATAAATATTTTCCTCACACCCTTCGACTTAAGATGGAAAGGGACTTCCTTTCCCTCAAGAAAAAAAAGACAACAAATCCATCTAACCATACAAGGTAAAATTTAAAAGGCTTGCATGATATGCCTTCATCTTTGTCGTTGCCTCCAAATGCAATGTTGGTTGCTTATTTGGTGGGCTGAAACCTAGCCTACAAAAAGCCCTAGCGATCCGTGACTTCGACAGCTATGAGTAATTTGTTCGATGTACCCTCAAGGTCAAAATGGAGATTGGGGAATCTCATGGGTATCATGGGGATAATAAGAGTATGATGGAATTCAATTTTTGGGGTCTGATAGATAAATCCAATGGTGCTAAGAAGATCCATCACCCCACTTTCCAAAGGTGTGGAAAGAATCGCCCTTGAAATTTCCAGAAGGGGACAAGGAAATGGTTTAGATGTGGAAGAGAAGGGAACCTAGCTGTTAACTACTGACAAGAAAAACCCCCGGCTACGATATAGGAGAGGAACACAACATTAAAATCTCAATGCATTGTTCATTACTTCAACTACAAATAACCAGGTCATATTGTAAATTTGTTCCCTAAGCCAAGGGTTTTCGTAAGTAAACAACAAACTCCAAGGCAGCAAGGGAGATATTTGTCCATCCCTACCGCCAAAGTGAACCCCGAAAATGGAGTGGTGAAAGTTAAACTAGTTATTCATTCAAAAATAGTGAATGTAACTTTAAATTCTAGTTCTAAGTATTCTTTTATATCCCACTCTCTATGTGGATAATCGACCCTCGATTTTGTACAAGTACAAGGAGGAGGATGAATCTACTTTATCTCCATCATCTCAAGTGTGGATATTACTGCCCTATGAGCACATGTATATGGTATATATGATTGAGTCCAAGGAAGAAACCATCCTTTAAGACATGACTATTGTGAGGGAATTTGCTGAAGTGTTTCCTAAGGAATTGCCTCGTCTTCCTCCTAGAAGAGATGTTTAATTCTCTATTAACCTTATACCTGGGGCATTGCCAATATCCAAGACTCCATATATAATGGATGTTGTGGAGCTTGAGGAGATGAAGAAATAACTATAGGAGAATCTGGATAAAGGGTTTATATTACCAGGTGCTTCACCATGGGGTGAACCAGTCCTCTTTGTCAAGAAGAAGGATGGGGAAATTCCCCTTTTCATCGATTATCAATAGCTTAAAAATCACGATAAAGAACAAGTATCCTCTAAAAAAGTGATGACTTGTTCAATCAACTACGTGGAGCACAATACTTCTCCATGGTGGATTTGTGGTCAAGATATTATCAAGTAAGGGTGATGAAGGAAGATATCCCTAAGACTGCTTTTCTTATAGGATGCAGGCATTATAAATTTATATTAATGCCTTTTGGACTCACTAATTCTCCAACAATATTCATTGACTTGATGAATAGAGTCTTTAGAGATTACCTAGACAAAGTTTTTGTAATATTTATAGAAGATATTCTAATATACTCCAAAACCAAGGAGGATCATGAGGAGCATCTAAGAACTATACTAGAGACCTTGCAAACAGAGAAGATATAAGAAAAGTATAGCAAGCATGAGTTCTGGTTTAAGGAGGTCTCATTCATGGGCCATATCATCACAAGAAATGGGATATATGGTGATCCCTCCAAGATAGCTACAATAGAGGGATGGTCAAATAAAACATCGATAATAGATATATGTAGCTTCCTAGGGTTATCTGGATATTATTGATTATTTGTGAGAAATTTATCACAATTGTCCAACCCTCTTACTAAGTGAACTCTGAAGGGAGTAAAGTCTTCTTGGAGTGATGAATGTGAAGAAAGCTTCAAGGAGTTGAAATGGAGGCTTATCACTACGCTCGTACTCACACTACCCGCAAGTGGATAATTTTTTTGGTGTTTAGTGATTATTTAAAAAAGGTATTGGGATGTGTGTTGATGAAAAATGACAAAGTCGTTGACTTTGATTCAAGGAAATTGAAAGCTCATGAGAAGAACTATCCAACATGTGACCTCGAGTTGGCTGTAGTGATCTTCACTTTGAAAATTTGGCATCATTTTCTATTTTGGGAGAAGTGTGAAATATATACAGACCACAAAAGCCTCAAGTATATATTCAAATAGAAATAGTTAAATATGCACCAATGAAGATGGATAGATCTGATCAAAGACTATGACTGCTCAATCCATTACCACCCTATGAAAGCGAACAAGGTGGAAGATGCTCTAAGTAGAAAGGATCCAGCAATTCAATCATTAATGAAAATTGAAAAGGATCCAATCTTATTGGATTTGATGAATATGTACATGGGAATCATATATAAGTGATCATAATAAATCCTTTCACAAATGATTTCTCAACTATATCTTTTGAAAAGGTTAAAGGATGATCAAATAAAGGATGTGGAAATTTTGAAAATGGGGGAAGCTGTCAGAAATGGTAAATCGTCAGAGTTTGTTGTTGAAAAGGATAAGATTGTGAGATTTGGGTTATGATTATGTACACCATCCAATCCACAGATAAAAAAGGAGATTCTGAATGACGCACAAAGCTCAACATTCTCTATTCACCTGGGGAGTGCAAAAATGTATCTAGATCTCTGAGAAAACTTTTTGTGGGAAAATATGAAATGGGATTTTCCGAAATATACATCAAAGTGCCTAGTATGTCAACAAGTGAAGGTGGAGAGTAAAATTATAAGGGGATGATGAAACCACTACCCATACCAACATGGAAGTGGGAAAACATTAACATATAATTTTTCACTAGACTTCTAAGGACATCCAGAAAAAACAATGGTATATGGGTCGTTGTGGATCATCTTACGAAGACAACTCACTTTATCTCGATTTGAGAGAACTTCTCATTGGATCAAATTGCACAGATTTACATCAGAGAAGTGGTATAGATGCATGGAGTAACACTATCTATTGTATCCAATTGTGATCCTAGATTTACCTTAATGTTCTGGAAAAGTCCCCAACATTCTCTAAGAACTGAACTAAAATTAATTACAACCTATCATCCTCAAACTGATATAAAATCTGAGAAAACTATTCAGAAATTGAAAGATATGTTAATATCATGTTCTATGGACTTCAAAGGAGGATGGTACCAACATGTTCTACAGGTTGAATTCTCCAACAATAAAAGTTTCCACTCGATCATCTGAATGGAACCATATGAAGCCCTTTATGGAAAAAGATGCATAATGCCAGTATGTTGGGATGAAGTTAGTGATCATAAGCTACTAGGACTTGAAATGGTTGATGAAATGGTAGAGAACGTGAAAACCATTCAGCATTATATCAAGGCAGCCCAAAGTCAACAGAGGAGTTATGCAGAAAATAGTTGATGAGACCTTGACGTAAAAGTTAGAGACATGGTATTTCTACACATATCTCCATGGAAGAAGTTCACAAGGTTTGTAATGAAAGGGAATTTAAGTCCTAGGTACATCAGCCCTATCAAGATTCTGGATTGTGCTGGGGCTCTGGTCTATCAACTAGAACTTCCACCTACCATGGCCAAAGTACATGATGTCTTTCATGTTTCCCTCTTAAGTAAGTACAGGCCAGACCCTTCACATGTACTCTCTTTAGATGTAGTACAGTTATAGGATGATCTTTCTTATGAGGATCAACTAGTGAAGATCTTAGAACGTAGAGAAAAAGTTCTACGAAAAAAGACAGTGCCCCTCGTCAAGGTGTTTGGTGAAACCATAAGTTGGAAGAAGAAACGTGGGAATCGGAGGAAGTGATGAAGCTGAGTTACCCACATATATTTTAATGTGGGAAAAAGAAAATTTGAGGGTGAAATTTCTTAAGGGGGGAAGATTGTAATGACCCAAACATTCATTAATGAAAATTCCTCTTGGTCTTTTAAAATTTTATACTGTGTAAAATGGTTATGTAAAACATATTCACTTCCTTGGTTTTAGGTTTTTGGATACCATTAGAAATATTGACCATTTATAATATAGCCATTGAACATTAATCAGATGATTAGTATAAATATAGGGCTTTAACAATCCAATTTAATTAGACAAAGGAAGAGATAGCCTCAACCAGTAGACTTGCACCATACGAAGCCCATTTGTCAGATCTCAAAAAGGATGTGGAATCATTGGGATTTTCTCTTGACCAATACCAAGCTGAGATTGAACATGTTATGCTTGAGTAGAACTTACTATAGGAGAAGTGGAAGTCAGTAAAGATTACCACACGAGCAATGTTATCTAAGCCACCCCAAGAGTCTGTCACCATCACACACCTTACCATTTGGTCATATGCAGGTGTTTTAAGGGGTTATGTAACAATACCCTAGCACTATGACAATTTACATTATTTTTTTATAAAGAATATATATTCATTTTTTTATTATTACTTTGTAAATAGTTTTTAAAGGCAAATAGTATTTTTTTTGTTAATACTCAACTAAGAAATCTATTTTTGTGAATTAATGGATTTTTGAAATAAATAATATTTTAATAAATTATTATTATTATTAAACTAATTTCAATTAAATTTAAATGATCATATAATTTTATGAATGCAATTGTAATTTTTTTAGGGTTTGAAAGCTATATTTGTCAAAACCCATGAATTTTCGATAAATGTCAGTTTTTATTTTAAAAGTGAAAATTTAAATATTTAGAAAATAATTTAGATAAAATGAATATTATTTTTGGAATCAGGTGATCAAAATTATTCAATTGTGAAATTTCATAATTTTCTTAGATAGTCGAATTTTTGGGTAGAAAGTAAATACCGTTTAAATATATAATGTGTTTTATGACATTATAATGACCTAATAGTGATTTAATAAAATACTATAAACTTTATCTTCGGATAATACATGTATTAACGTTATAATAATGTTATTTTTTATTTCTTTGATTTATTTTACAAATCCTTAGTGGACCCTGCAAGGCTTATAAAATATTTTTTCTTTTTAAATTGTTTTCCATGAGAGTGTGACCCACCTCCACATAAGAAACCCTATTATTTTTAGAAGTTCGGCCATTTTCCATATAAAATATTTTTTTTCCACTCCCCATTATAAAAAACAGTAGGCAAAACCCATGGGATGGTTTTTGGTTTTGATTTGATTAATGTGAGGTGTCCCAAACATAAATAATAAATAATTCCATCTCCTTTCCTATATAAACCCACCCAAGATCCAACTTCCTCTTCACTAAAATCCTTTTAAGTTTAACCAACCTCTTCCATAATCTCTCTATAACCCTCCCAAGGAACCCCAACCTCCCAATAATCCTCTCTCAAGCCTCTCCCAAGCCTTTGGGATCACACTTCCAAGTAAGGGATTCCTTCCTTCCTCATTTTCTCCACGTTTTTTAATGTTGTTATGCCTTTTTAATTTAAATTATAAATGTTGGGGTATTATTTAATACCTCCCCCATACTACACTATTTATGTTTGAATTATTATATACCACTTTATTTCTCATTTAATGCCTCTCATTACACCTCTTACCATGCATAAATTCAGGTGAGAATTTCTCTCTCCTCATTTACATTCAGGCAATTCCTTTGTATTATGAATCTAAATTCTATTAATTTTGTTGGAACATGTTTCTATATTAACCCCTTACTATCAATTTCCTATAAATATAATGATACACCCCTTTATCTCTCGTCATCTATTTTTAGGAATTCTTATGTCACACCGTCATGCAACAGAAAATGCACCGTGATTTTCCAAGCCAAAATCATTTTGTAGTGAATACCATACCCATGTATCTATCAAGGTTATTCCCCTTTATGCACATATACATATTGAATTGTAATTTCATATATGTATTCCAAATTCTTTAATCGTGTAAAAACTTGTGATGTTTAAATATTCAATGTTATATGATCCATGTGGCACACTTATGCATGAAATGAAATGTTTAAGAAGGGTGCGCCTGTATAGCGCTCCCATGCATTGGGTAAAGTATAGTATTATGGTACGTCATGTGCAACGAGTGCTGACACATGATAATTCAAGTTCAACTAGGGTTTAAGAATGATTCAGGTGCAATGAGGGTTTACTCATGCTCCATGTGCAATGTGCCTTGGCTCATGCTAATTCCTTGTTAAGTGTTGTTTCCACATTTCCATGTTATGATAATCATTCTATATCATGAATTTGTGTTAATGTTTCTCTTGCACTCCATTTATATTCCTATTTCCTAACATGTATTTTAATCACCATTTTATTCCTTTTTACTCCCTTACTGTGCTTTACAGCTCACCCTTTTCTTATTCATGTCATCAGATTATCCCATGCAATGCTAAGTACAAGGGAACATAGTGGTCATGTAAAGGAAGTTTTCAATAATGATATTGTGCTTTATGTATAAGATGTTATGTAATGTTCCTAAGACCCAAAGACACTAGATCTCTAAATCTTCTATATTGTATCAAGTGAAGGTTTTATGTAATAAATCATGTTTATTTGTGTAATAAAGAGAAGGGTTGTCTTATAATCACCGATATTTTCTTCTTCTTCCAACATGATATCTTTGAATTTTACTCTCAAGATTTAAGGATTTTATTCCTTTAATATTATATTTCCATAAAAGTTTCTTTCATGGTTTTTCCATGTTTCCTTCAGTATTTTGAGACTAATCACCTTTATATAATAAATTTATACAAGGGAAAAAGGATTAAATTTTTTGATTTTCCATCGACCTAGAGAATCATTTCATCAACAAATGAAATAGGAGCCTCTTTGTATAGGGGAGAAAACCCAACTATAACTGCATAAATCTCCATCACGATAAGAGAAAAAGGAAAGGTTATCATTATGGTTATCAATAAATGATAATTTTTGGCATCAAAGTAATGAATACCTAGGTTTTAAATGTGTTGAGATTATTTATGATAAATAATATGTGTATCTTACATAAGGATATTATTTCTCTGATACCAAATTAAGTAACTAGAAATGTATAGAACATAGATGAAACTCATAATTTCACATATATAATTATGTAATACAATTTTTTAATCCAAAAAATTATTATTTTAAGTTTAATTTCTACAATTTTAGGTTTTATTAATATTTTTAGTTTAATTATGAAAATGAAATAATTTTTGAATTTAGATATATTTATATCGGATTGGTATTTCATCCATAACTTATAATAAAATAATTACAATTTTGAAATTCCATTTTTTTAGTCTTAAATAAATGTTTTTATTTATTTCATTCTATTAGACTCAAAGTTCAATCCAATATTTTGTGGCCCAAATAAAACGCACAAGTCATTCCTTGGAATCTATTCCCAGATGTAAATAAATTTTAAGATGGTCCCATATATCACACATGGAAATCCAAAATAAGCAATAATTCTATAGGGATATATATAATATCGTGGGGATAAAAATAATTAACTATGTTTACCCTAAGTTTCTCCTCCATCAAGACTATAAATTCCTTGGAATTTGAAACATGGTAATATGAACAGTCTATTTGGAAAAAATTGTTTTATTAATAAACAATTCATAACTGATTCATTATGTGGACAATGGAGATGAAAGTTTTTTCTTGTGAAGATAGTACACATATCTAAATAAATTTAATGAATACATAATTGAGATATTATATCATTAATAGGGCCTTAATGAAAAAATATTTCAGAAGACATAACTGGAGGAATGTTTTCCACTCCAATCCTGATAAAATTGTGTCTCCTCCTCCATTTTTGGGTTTTTGGAAACATAGGTTGGCCCTTTTAGGTATAATAGAATATCTTATCTTACTATAATTTTGATTTAAATGTTAAAAATATTTTATTTTTCATCTTCTCATATCTTTTGATTTAACTTTACTTTTCCACCAGTATTCTCTTTCTAGTCTCCCTGAAAATGGAGACCTAAACATCATTGTTTTTTGAGGGGGGGGGGGAGTGGCGGTTCTTGAATTTTTTGTGATTAAATAATTTTAAATTATTATATACTGATAACTTAAGTATTGGTGAAACTATATTTTTATGGTTCTCCCCACTTTCACTATTATTGAGTTCTTCTTCATGTTCATTTTTTATGCCTCTCCTTCACCATCATAATTCTACATACTAGGTGTAGTATCATTGTGGTGATGATGTGACGAAGTATTATCCCACATGAAGAGGGTAGCTGGGGGATAATAACTATTTAATGGTGCAGTTGTTTATTGATAAGGTTTATCTTAACATTGAGTAGAATGTTGATAATTTATATTTTAATGAACAATAAAAACATCACCATGATCGATTAAGATCAACACCGCTTCTTCCCTAACTTATTTGTGTTATCTCTTATTCTTTTATTTTTTACATATTTTTATATTTTGTCAATTTCAAACCCCCTCCCTTCTATATATTAATATTTATCTTTATTATTATATTATTTATTTGATAAATAGTGAAAATATAAATTCTGGGTGTGTGAGAGGCCTCCTCAAGAGATCAATCCTAGCGTGTGAACTATATAGCATGCTTAGGTAAATAATAAATTATTGGTGAGTGATTCATGAAACATTTCTCTCATAAATTTTGTTCTATTTCTGTGAAGGAAAAAAAATTCCCCACAATTTGTTTCATAAAAAATCCAAAAAATCATAAAAAAATTAAAAAAATTAAAAAATAGGATTCGTTGATGATGAAAACTTTTCCTCATTGAGTAAAAAAATAGAAATTTTAAAAATAAAAGTGAAAGGATTTTTTTATAACATAGAGGTATTCTAGGATATCACGTAGGACCTAAAGGAAGACTAATAAATCTATTTAAGAATCATTTACCATGGATCTCAAATTATTCTCACACTATATTTCAGAGTTCCATCAAGAGGAGGTTGAGGCACAAAAAGTGATTATATTTACAAATTTTGAAGAGGACAACATGACGCATGAAATTAAAATGAATAACCCTCCATTAGAAAAAGAGTATGTAATACTCCTATAAGAATTGTAAGAATATCCAACACGTGAAGATGATTGGTTGATGTGATTGGACATAACATCAGATTCTATTATTTTTTATTTTAAATTTCTATCAAATATAATCCTCTACCCTCATTTTTTTTCATAGAATCTGCTCATATTCTTTATCTATACAATAATGATGATGATTATTAATTTTCCGCCACTGAGGAGAATAGAGAGTTGTATTTTAATGAATATGAAGAAAAACTACTCAAGGAGAAAGTGGTGATTTAATTTCCTCCTCTCCATCAACTTTCATATCACTAGGAGGAGGAAATTTCTATAGATGACATGGATCACCTGTACATTATTTACCCTCTCATTAAAGACCTTAAATTATATCTTTATTATCTTATTGGGGTTGGGAAATATTTTTCTTTTATATGCGTGTTTCCACACATGTAATCTAATTATATATTTTGGGAGAAATAAAATATGGTGGTTTCTAAGAAAGAAACCTCGTACATCTTTGGATTAGGGATAAAGTTCTAGAACAACATGACTAATGGAAGTAAAAACATAACACCCACTTGGAGGTTCAAACCATGTTCTACCAACCTTTTCCTTTATATTTATTTTTTATTAGTTTTTCTTATGTTTTATTTGTGCTTTATTTCTATGTTAAAGGTGTAACATCTCAGAACATAAATCATTATTTCAACTGAAAAATAAATTCATGTTTTATCCTTCATTCTCATTGGTTTTTCTACCCTTAACATTTTTTGTTGAGATTAAAGGAAGGTTATAGATATTTAAGTGTGTGGAAGTGTAATATTAATTAAGAGAATTTGTGTATTTTTATTTTTATTTTTTATTTTTAAGAACATTGAGCTTTAATTAATTTATATTTTCAATTTTGACACTTTAATTGATTTTGAGTGGGTTTTATGGATTTTGG
Source organism: Viscum album (assembly GCA_963277665.1). NCBI lineage: Eukaryota > Viridiplantae > Streptophyta > Magnoliopsida > Santalales > Viscaceae > Viscum > Viscum album. Next base: position 1,073,506,204 of record OY728145.1, on the reverse strand, counting down.
ATAAAATGGATTTTAAATTATTGTGGATGTGGAAAACTTTTATTAGATTTTGACTTTAATGAATTTTTATGCATTTATCCATTTTTTAAAATCCATTTCCATGAATCATTGAATCAAATTATTATTTATATTCATGTATGGTATTCTACACCATTTTTTCATACACTCCCAAATAACCTCACTTTCTTAAGTTAAACATGGCTTTTTGTGGGTAAACCAAAACATATGTTTATTTTCTTTTAAATACATGGATTTCATTAAATGTTTTTGTTGTGATTGAGGAATTTTTTTGGAAATCTATATTTTAAATTGAGATCCACCTTTAAATATATCATTTTTTTTCATTAGAAGCAATGAATTTTGGTATAGGTTTAAGCCACATTATGAGACGATTTTTCCTTACCATCCCTCGCTCTTAATATTTTTTCATCAATATTTCATGTTTGAGTTTGGGGGAAGGAATTTTAATTTTTTTTTTGGAGTGAAACTCTTTATAGGGTGGTGTAATGTGTGTTTCAACATCATGGGAATTTGAATAGTGGGAATGAGTCACTTTCATTAATTTTGCATCATTTATATCATCTCATTCTCCGAAAAAATAATTATAAAAAATTTAATAAAATGAATGAAATAGAGGTAATGTTGAATTATTCATTATCATTTATTTTATAACTCTTGTACCTCTCCAAAATAAATGGTATTTTTGTCATTAATTCATTTTTTTTATTTTTATCTCATCTTATATGAAAAAAATAAAAACAATGTGACATTAAAGGGGAAAAAGGAAATTGGATCATTATGAAAAAATCATTCAATTTTTTCCCTTTTTAATCATGGATCCTATCATTAAAATGGGGTTTTATTTTTTTAATTTATAATGGTAACTGAGTGAAGAACTTTCTGGTTTTCACTTGAATACTCATGCATTGGCATTTAAGTGTTCAACCTCATATTTCCAGCCTTATATTTCTAGTTTTTTTCTACAAACCCATAACCATAGATTTGACCTTTAAAAACACATAATTATGGAGAATATAATCATGTCTCAATGTTTGGAGATATAATAATTATAAAAATCCTATGTTGAAACATGAACTTTCCTTGTATTAGAAGAATCCATATTTAATTTCTCTCGAGTGGAGAGAGACATGAATTTCAATGAGAGGTAGGTGTGATTAGGCCATGGATGGATTTTTTAGGTTGAATTAATTTAAATTTGAGTGATGAAAATGAAATGGAATTTTTTTTTATAGATTAGACCTCATGAGATTTCATTTTAGAAAAGTCCTTGGGAATTTTTACACTTTTGATTTTGGTGTGGATTTTGATTCACATATTATATGATTTCCAATGAGTGAAAGGCTTATGTTTGGGGGTTAATCAAACTCATAATTAATATATATTTTCTCACAATTAATGTTTTATTCCCAAAATTTTCATATTTTATTGGTAATTGTCAGAATTTTATATTTTATTAATATTTGGAACTTAATTGTGAAAATAATTTTGTTTTGGAATTTAAATATTTTTATATAATATTGGTATTTCATTCATACCTTCTTCTACACTAATTTAAATTATAAAATTTGTTTTTTAGGATTACATAATTTTTTGGATTTATTTGCTTCAATTAGACCCAACCCTCAATCTAATATTTTGGTTCCCAAATCAAGCTCACAAGTCGGACCTCAGAATTTATTCTTTGATGTTGAGAAATTTGAAGATGCGCCCATATCTCACACATTTACTACCTAAATGAGATGAAATTATACATGGAGATAGGAATAATATATGGTGTATGAATTCATTAAATTTTTACACATGAAATTTATAGTACATTAATGTCATAAATGCTTCGGAAGTCAGTACCTGGGAATATGAGCTGACTTACAGGGCAAAAAAAGTTTCTATTAATGATTATGTAATAACTCATTCATTACATTGCTAATGGAGCTCACATTTTTTTTGATATGGTAAAAATATATTAACAACTTCAATAAATACACAATTTTGATATTAAGGCATTAAGTGAGCCTAAATGAAGAAGAATATTGGAGGGAAGAATTAGTGCCAAAATTTCCACTCCTACCATATAAAAATGTGTCCCCTCTCCATTTCAATGTTGTTGGAAACATGGTCTAGTAATTTAATATATAATATGAGATTTTATGATTTTGTAATTGTGTTTTAATCTTTCTAGGTATTTTAGTTGTCTTTTTTCTCATCTCTTTTTTATTAAATTTTGTTTTCCCCAACCATGCTGATTCTAATTTCTATGAAAATAGAAAACTAACCATTGTTTTTAAGCGGTGAGTAGTGGTTCTTGATTTTTTTTCTTAGGTGATTTTTCATTATTTTATTATTTGAATTTCAATAGTGGTTAAACATGTTTTGGTTTAGGGTTCACACCACTTTCACTACTATTGGGTTCATCTTCCCATTTATTTTTTATTCATCTCCTTAATTATCATAATGCTGCATACGGGGTGGAGTAGAATTATGGTGATGATGTGAGGGTGTATTATCCCACATTCACAGGGTTAGTATGGAATAATAAAAATTCATTTGGAAGGTTTTGAGTAAGAGGTTTGTTCTCAATACTGAGTATAATATTGATAATTAATATTTTAATGAACAATGATAGAATCACCATGATTTATTAATTAAAACAATACTACTTTAAAAATATCTTTGTGTCATATCTTATTCTCTTTATTTAGTTTTTCATAATTACATATTTTATGAATTTAAATACCTACCTCCTTTAACTATATTATTATTTATATTTATAATTATATTAGTTTTTTTATAAATATTGAAAATAAAAAACCAATTTGTGTGACATTTCACCTCGAGATATCGACCCAAGGGTGTGCACCATATTGCATGATTAAATAAATATTAAATTATTTTTGAGGAATTCTTGAAACAATTCCTTTCATTAATCAATTATAGGGGTTCAATTAGTTTTGATGTTTTACAATTTCATTTATCCTAAAATTAAACTTTATAACTTGTGAATTTTTTGATCCTCTCAAAATTATAAATCAACGTTTCTTGTATGAAAAGACATTAAATAAAAAAATCACACATTTTTTTACATTGTTTAATCCCAATGTGAGTACCTTGTCCTTATTGTGTCATATTTCATAAATCCACATATATCTATATAAAATATAATGCTAGTAAATATAAATGATCCAACTCCCGTCATGGCCCTTCTATCTCCTGATAGTAAATATTACTGGTTCTTACGAGCTAAAAAGTTACCTTATTCTTGAAAGAAAAAATGGATATTTGAAAACATCTCACTATGAAATATTTCTATAATTTTTATCTCTCATGCCACACCATTTAGAAATCTTTCATCTAGTTTTTCTTTATCCTATACCTCTCTGTCCATGTCTTATCCATCCAATGAAATTCCATTGAAACTCTCATACATCCTTGAAACATATTTTTCTAGTCTTATCAAACTTATTCCTTCAAATGGGCTCTCTTAAATGATATCAAATATCTTTTTTAATAGAAGAAATTAACAATAAACTTACACCACTTTATATATTCATACTACCTACAATAATTAAGTAAGTATCACATGAATCAAATTTGAATTTCCAACTCAACTAAATTTTTTTGACCACATTCAATTCCTCTGCAAATATGGATTAAAAAACGATTTATAATAACTTACTCAAATCATAGTATCAATGATCACATCAAATATTCCTCAGAACATGAATAGATTTACTATCAATGATATTAGAGCTTGAAATCATCCCAATGTATTACTTTGTAGTTTTTTGAAAAGATACTAAAATCTACATATAGTTGTTATTTATAAAAAACTATTTCATATTGTAATACCGCATTCAATAGTTCATCATAAGAACTCCTCTATCTAGTAAGGCTTCATCTAGAGATGTGTTTTCAGACTTTTCTTCATCTGGTACTTCTTCATCCATATCTATTCTGTTCAAAAACCTATTTCATATGGACTTAATATTTTTTCAGAAATAATATTAGTCTCAGTCTAGTGATCATCACATTTATTTATATTATTCTTTACAAAAGTTTATTCCATTGATATCCCATCTTTATGGTGATCTTGTCAAAGTCTATCTGGTAGACTCACAAATATTTACTCTATTTAGTATAAATCTATTTGGAAATCATTATATTAATCCATCTAGTGGGGTTCATATTTTTATATCCATCCATTATAAATTCATTTGTTGGACTTCTATATGTTTCTATAGATAATGGATTCCAAAAGGTTCTCCATCTGACAGACTCATAAAATCTTCTTTCAAAAGAGTTGTAAAGTCTATTTCTGATCATTTTGTGTCAAATCAAAACATCATAGATCAAACATTGTACAAACACAACTCCATGACTTCATAAATTAAAACTTTTTTTAGTCTTTAACATCATAATTTTATAGCATGAATATTTCAAACATTTTCTATATCAATAAACTTCATGAATGTACTCAACTTGAACAATGATAACTTCTAGCAATCATGATGTTATAAACTTTTACGATCATCAATGAATCATCTGACTCAGTGAGAGAAGTGACACGAAAATATTTTGATAAAAAGAAACTCATTTTCTCACAAAACACAACAAAAATACTAAATAAAAGGATGAAAAAAATTAAATAATTATATAAAATAAAACCAAAGGATCTCCGACACAAATGAATGAAATTCTCACGAAGATAGTGATAGATGATGTAGCTTTAGAGACTATTTTAAAAAATCGTAGTTAATATTTAAATTTTTATTTTATTTTTTCCTTATAAAAGGTGTGTAATCCATACTACTATTAGAAAATCTATGCCTATTTAAAATATAAAAAATAGGAACATTATTAGAACACTCAAGACTTATAAAGATGATATAAAATTATAAGATAATTATCACAATATTTTAGAGAAATAAAATGATTGTAATAAGGTTTCTACATCTGAATAGAAATATTTTTATTTTTAGGATAAATATTCTAGTATTTGAGAATCTAATGATGAACTTATAGAAACTTCCATAAGATTATACTATGTTTAACAGAATGAAAATAAACATTAAATAATGAAAATTAAAATACTAAAGAGGTCAGATGCTATGAATATAAAAAAGGGGATATGTCAAACCTGGCTTCCTTAAACTCAAATATAGAAATATGTTTCAAATAAAATAATATGAAAAAAATAAAGGTAAGAAATCTTTATAAGATACATTGAGTGAATCTAAGTATAGGGTTGAATCTCATTATAAATTTAAATCTAATAATTCAAATGTAAATCTATGTCTTATAACTTAGATTGAAGACGTATAAAAACTATTCACTTCTACATCTAAATCTAAAACTTATTATTTTGGAGAACAAATGAGTATTGTTTCATTATTGAATACAAATATCATGCATCAAATAAAGAACATAAAGTCTCAAAAAGTAATATGATTTTTTCTTTTTGAAAAATATTCTTTGTCTAAACATCCATTATAATTCATGTCTTGAAAGGAAAAAAACAGTGTCTTCTTTTATTTTTTATGATTGTAAAATTAATGATTTATTAGATGAAGTATATTATTTAAAATGGGATTCTAATATTTTTACTAAAATAGGGTATTATCATAACAAAATCTTTGAAAATTTCAAAGGAAATAAAGGTGAATATAGAATTGGAATCAAATTTGAAAATCCAAAGATTTATAGAAATTATTGTTTTTTGGTTTAAATTGGAAAATCATGCCTACTATTATTGGTTCTCATTGTGTTATTTCTATAAATTATGTCAATGATTATTGTTTAAAATTTCATTAATTTCATGGTATTAAAGATGAATACATTTTTAAATATTTATCTAAGGTAAAGCCTAGAATTTCTACAAGAGTTAAAATTCGGTTATCTAAATCTTTAACTTCTAACACTATTAGACCCAAATCATATGATTAGTGAAATACATATTTCATTTAATTTTATTGGAAATGATTAATAAAAACCAAAATGTTAAATAATGTATGTATGGGTGATTTTTAAAGTGAATACCCAGAGACTTATTAAATTTTTATTCACTATCAAATTTTTGATGAAAGTCATGGAGATTATGTTAAAGGGAATTTCATTATAGATGTTATTTTATCTTTTCTTAATATATTACTTTAATTTATGTTCTGGATAAAATAACTACTTGATATGTTGTAATTATTTTTTATAGGTGTGAAGCTTTTAAATTTATTTTTTTCTTATAATTTTATAAATGTTTATCAGATTGATTGATTCATGAAGTATAATTATAACTTGTATTATTCTTTCCCCTTTTAGCTAAAATTAATACACTATATAATTTTATTTACTAATATATTGGAATAAGCTGATTTAGTAGTTTATATTTTCTTCTTAAGAATTTATTTATTGTTTTATCATTTAAGTTACAATTTCTTTCTATAAAAATATACTATTTCACGTGCTAAAATGATTTTTATGTAATTATATTATATATTAGTCATGTATATTGTTATATTGTCAAATGTTAACATTCATGTCATGTATCCAAACATTTTATATTCAATTATTTAAATATCATTAATTCCTTGAATATCATTAATATATTTATGCTTAGTTTATGGGTGAGTTCTCTTTAATGTTTACCATGTACTTAACTATTTAATTTTATGAATCTCAATTGAACCACTTATTGATTTTTTAATTAATTATAGATCCTTTTATTAATATTTGATTATTGTTAACATATTTCATAGATCATTGAAACTCACTGTTCTATCCTTTTAAAGGAAGATTATTTTTAGGGGAGTTTATATTATTTCATTAGTGCTCCTTGGAATTTCATTTTTTATTACATGTGTTCATATTTTTTTTCAATAGAGTAAAATAGACATAAATATAATTACCTAGTTTTTTTGGTCCTAATATAAGTATAGATAACATAATATATATGTGATAAATTCATGTAACACCCCAAGATTCCACGATTTTCTTCCCTTTGAATAATACAGTAGCTTGTGTTGTACACAACTTTGAGTTCTAACACACACCACAACCTATCAAAATAGCCGTTATGAATAGTAATACCCACTTTTTGAAATTTTATAAATTTTATCTTTCAAAATGGACATCATTTTTGGATTCGAAATATCTAAATTATACTAGGGTTATTTTTTTGTATTTTTTAGAAAACATTCAAATTTTGATGAATAGTGAAAAATACTAAACATTAATTAAAAACAAATTTTTTAATCCAAATAATTTATAGTGATAAATTTTAATATTGAGAGGTTTTAAAGTATAATTTAAATATATTTTTACCATTTAATCCAATATTGGTGATTGGATGTAATTCCACATTTTAACTAGACATAAACAAGTGTCAATCTTTTGATAGTTATTATTTCATAAAAACACGCTCTTTGTTTTGACAATGGAAATTAATTTTAAATTAATTTCTGCCACTTCTATGTTTTGAATTTAGATAAATGGATTACATATTTATAATAATAAGGTTCAAATTGTGTAAATAGGTAACTTTTATTTTTAGAAATTTTGAATAATTACTTCGGTAAATATTTTTATTTACTATGGTTAAAGGGTAAATCCGGTAAATAAGGGTTAAAAAATAATATTATGATAATATTAAATTACCCTAAAATTTGTCCTAACCCTATTGGGTGATACATGTACGACCATTGGCATATTTGGGATGATTTTGGGACCCCATGGTGGCACTTGTAAGTGATAATGACACTTTATATTAATTAAGTTAAAGTAAATACAAAAATGACATAAGAATATATCTTTTAGAAAAACAATTTTTACATAGGGTTATATATGATATATTTTCAACTATAAATATTAATTATAAATATAACATGGTTTCCTACATAATGGTATTTAATTTATAATTTTTAGACATTAAATAATTGAATTTATTTATGTCACAATAATGCTGCAATATTTTCCTTATTAATGATAGAATCAAATAATTGGTATTATAAATGTTCAAATAAATATAATTTGAAATTTTTTATGACATCCACGAACGTTTTTGGTTAATATGACATGTTATAATTGCTTAAATGGATTTTTATTGAATTAATAATGTTTCTATGACTTTAACAAAAATCAATTATTAAATTATGTCAAAATTGACATAAATGTGTTTTTAAAACAACAATTATATTATTAATTGATATTATTTTCCTAAAAATATAAGGTTCATCCAAAGGTCTTATATAATTATAGGTTTATCATTAATGGACCACTTGGGCATCTTTTGGAAGTATATATTATGTTTATTAACTATATAATATAAAAATACAAAGGGACATGGTAAATGTCAAACAATTTAACTAAGAGTTAAATAAAAAAGATAAAGTTAATATAGGGACCCAAACCTGTATAAAACCTATTGGTTGAGTGTTTTGCAACCTATCCCCACCTTAACCTTTAAATAATCCACTTTGGATCCATTATAAACTGAATATGAATTTATTATAAAATAATATTTCTAAATTTTCTTAATGTACCCCTCACCCCTCTTATAAAAGGGCACTTCCCCTACTCACTAATTCCCACCTTAAAATCCTTTTGGCTCGGCCGAAACCTGCCAAAATGTCCTCTAAACTTCCCTAAATTGATCATAGAGGCCCTCCTTTGGTCAGAAAGACAACGTAAGGATCCCTTTGGATCAAATCAAAAGGAAGAACCCGCAGAAGAGGTAATAATTTCACCACCCTATTTCAAGTTCTTTTCTTCTTCCACTTATTATTTTTGTTATTTCATTTCTAAAATAATAACTAAAGTATCATATATATACTGTGAAGTTATTATAAATATGGTACCGCCATCTTCATTATTCTATCCATCCTTTGAATGGCATGTCATCATACGTGTGTACATACGGATTACCATCTCCACGTCATGGTGTAATTGTTATTGAATACTTTATTATTTGGATGGGTGTAATAATGATGTGTAATTCATGTAAATAATAAATATAACATGATAATGATTCTGTATATATGATATACCATCCAATTATATATTATTTTAATATCAAAAGAGTGTTATTGTCGCTTGTGCGTACGTACGGATTACCGTCTCCACGAACGCGATGAGATTCATTCCCCATCGTATCCATTCAAGAATAAATATCATTTTATTCTTAAAAATAATGTTTAGAGACATGATATAATTCGGTATATGAATAAGATACATCCCATACATAACAAATATGGCTCACATAACAAATAATATAAACGAAAATGAATCTGTTAACACCCAAAACAACGATAATACTAAGATATTATTAACAAATCAATGTAAAAAGATCATATATGATATCATATTAATGTATAGAATTATTGTATAATTCAATAACAATTATTTTACCATTATACATAAGGTTAACCTACCTTCGACCAAGGAAAAATTACAAAGTATGGGGTTTCTTATCTCACTTTTTATTCCGTGAGATTTCCATTGTTCACCACTTATTTATTGCATGTGGTGTCTGTACTGCCCATAATTGTTTTCATTATGTAATATAATTTAATTTATGGATATATACATCATCATTATATGATCCTTCTTTCATGGGTGTATGTTTCGTAAGTTACCAAATCGATAAGGGAATTTTAAATTTCAATTTCCACTCATCCGGCTTTACACAAACTTCATTGATTATTTTACTCTAAGATTAAGTGGGGAATCACTATTTATTTGCTTATGTCATAATTTAAACTCCCCTTTCTATGGATATACTTTTGACACACATAATAACTCCATTTATATATTCTCAAGTCATCGATATGAACTTGATACGAGTAATTTTAACTCAATCTCCATTTATTGAGTTAAACATCTAATTCATTGGTGTTGTTTTTACAAGAATATGTTTGAATGTCCTTTGATTGATTTACACTGAATATCTAATCCTATTGAGTGTATTTATATTTTTCACACAAAATTATGTCATTTATTCATCCTTAACCTAAGGATACAGTCTTTATAAGAGATTTCATCTCAATTTACTTTCTATTGAGACTTCTTTGTTGTCATACCCAAAATCACATTTATATGGTGTATATAATATACTTTGACATAGTATATCATGAATCCCTTTATTCTCATGATATTAATATTTTTTTATTACCTCAATTATTTGTATTCAAGTTTCTCTCTTTTGGTTAGAAACTCTAACTAAAATATCATTTTTAAATGTTTTAAAGGTTTATTCTTCTAAATATTTCTCATTTATGTCCATTTTTAAAAAATGGTTTTAAGGATTTATTTTTATGGACATTAATGTTTTAAAATTAAAATTCCTTTTAAAAGTTTCAAAGTGTTATTGGAGACTTTGATTCCAAAATCTATTTTAAAATGGCTTCTTGACAAGTAGTGTGACTTTTAAATTTTTTCAAGAAAAAGGAGGATATTCCTCTCAAATAGTTTTGGTGATTATTTTCATCTATGTCAATATCCTTAATTATTCTCGATTGAGGTTAATATGTTACAATACAATCTTCCATATTGTATTGAATGAGTTATGTTTGACTATGGATGTTCTATTTTTGTACCATTCATGGTTTGTGGATAAAGTATTGACATTTCATATGCTAGTTTTAATAAAAATGTTTGTGTTATGTTTCAAACTTTTCATATGAGGAATGAATTGGACTTAGTAAGTGACAGGTGGAGCCTGTTATAGCTCCTCAATGCATCAGTAGGTATAATGAGACAAACTAGTGTCTTGGCACAAGGCCTTGACAAAATGTTATTTGTAGTCTTGGCACAAGGCCTTGACTATGTGGTTATGATAGTCTGGCATTATGCATTCCATCATTATGAAAGTAGTTATTGATATTTCATGTGATCATTCGACTAATAGAATATCCATGTGAATAATTAAATGGAATTATTTGATTTTATCTTTTCCATATTATAATGAAGTTCAAGTTTAAAAGGATTTTGTTCAAGTCTTATACCCTGCCTTAAATATTTATGTTTATTTATGAAAATTTCCTCTATATCATTATCCTTACTGAGCATCTGAGCTCACCCCTTTCTTTGTTTTATTTTCCCAGGATGCAAAGAAGTATATTATGAATGACCTCCAGGGATAGCCTATAGGATCTTAGTGTTTTCTATGGAGACAATGTTGTTGTAGTTTTCCATTTTATGATGTAATGTAAACCTTATGAATGTACCTAGTACTTCCAAGGATACTAAACTAATCGGTCTTTAGAGACATGAACTTTTATGATCATGCCAATGATACGTAATAATGCGCCAATTCTGGGATTCTAGGGTCGGGGCGTTACAGTTGGTATCAGAGGAAGTTTAGTACAAACCTTAGAAGCTAGATTTAGATAAACTTTTATTAATGCACATAAACCTAAGATGGACTTTGAGGATTAGTATATAAGAACTTCCTAGAATTTTGGTATTGTAGAGATTTTGTGAGTTTTCCGAGCAATACATCCCTGTCTAGATACAAGCAGGTAGTGGCGGCTCTAGCACAGATGTACCTAAGGGTAAAACCCAAAAACACCGCTTTGAGGAAGACTCGAACATGAACTGGTGCACGACAACGGGCCTTGCTGTACTCTTGGTTACAACACTCTCGGGGGATATGAGTAGGATAATTTACAATTTATTTACAAAATGATTTGAAGTATATTAATATAAGATGAAAATAAATAATCTTGGTTAATCCTAAGGTGTTTCAAATTGAGAATATGGTGTCATGATATTCTCTAAATGATTTTTTGACTATTGTTACTCACACAATGCTTTCTGGTTTTAGTCAATGGCTGGATTCCAAGGAATTCATAGTAACATTGGGAATGATGTACAAGGTGGGAACAGTGGTGGAAATTAGCAACAAAATGGAATGTTGATAGGCGTAAAAGATATCGTGTTCATGCCAAATCAGTTTTCCAAAAATATGATCAATAAAATATATATTAACTAACTCCCGGACTCAACAAAGAAGAGAAAGGTGATGAATGATAAGAGCTCCAGCAGTGGAGACCATGTAGAAAAGAATCCTAAATTTCCATCATTCAAGAAATGTGGAAGGAGACACCCAGGAAAGTGGCTCAATGGAACCATGAGATGCTTTACGTTTGTGAAATAAGATAATAAAGTGAAGAATTGCCGAAGAAAAAAGAAGAGTACTATGGAAGGAAATAAAAATGATCCCAAGAATCTATTTACAGTAATTTACTGTAAATGTAGGGGACCTGGCCATTACCCGAGTGAATTCCCTCTTCTATTGGATATTTTATTGGTCAAAGAAGAAGCTATGTGGAAATAAATGGTTTGAGAAATTTTTAAATGTACTAGTACTCCTTGTTGATGGGATTACTTTGGAATAATTTTCTCTTGTATTTGTAACCATGAACTTTGTCATTTGAAAATGATATTTGAGGAAGACTTATCTTTTCTCTTGTGGATATAATTATAAATAACAATTTGGTTTTATATGATCATTGGGTTTGAGGAAATTAAAAGTTATTATATTTTGGGATGGAAATGCAAGGTATGAGATAACATTTGTAGTTAAATTATGTTATGGTTATTTTGAGGAATTTATCTCATTTTGTTAATGTTATAAAATATAGTTTTTGAAAAAGGATAACACGCAGACCGTGTGACAACCCGTCATGTCAGACAAAGCAATGGGAATCGAACCCACAACCAAAGTGAGATTGGGATTTATTGCCTACCACTAGACTACGTGAAGTCCCTGGTTAGTGTGACTAATTATTTTTAGTTAAATGATTTTATTGATCAATAATAATTTGATTTTTGATCTTATGTCTTATCAAATGAATACCCTTAGTATAGGAAAATGATTCGGTGATTAAGTGATAAATGTTATTTTGGAAGATGTTCTCTTTGTTGGGAACACTATATGCCCAAGGAAAATAGAATACTATGGGATTTCATTTGAGGAGTAATGGTGGATTTTTATCTATGTTTTTATTGTGGATTTCTAGTGATTTGGGTTATTTATGGAAATGATTAACCAATAATAGAGAATATGTGATTAGGTTAATTAATTTTAAGTATGTGACTTTAAGATTAGTTGATGTCATTTGGAGATACAATTTAACTTGGAAGACTACATAACCAAATTCTTCTATGTTTTGGGTTTAAATATTAGTTTGGATTATATTAAAGGATTTTAAGGACAATTTTTTATTGAATGGTATTTATTTATCTTTGGGGTATTGTTGGTTTAGTTTTAGAAATTAAGATTAGTGTTTCTTTCACTAATAGAGTATTCTTTTAGGGGATTATCATATCTTATACTAACCATTTTGGTTTTGATTAATCTCTAAAGACAAGGTAAATATATAGTTTATCCTTTTTGGATCATGTGATTCTATAGAAGTTTATTCTAGCTCTTCCAGTGTGACAATGTCTTCTGGAATACTCAACGTTTAAAAAAATGAGTTAGTGGTTGAAATTTATTAAATAATGAAACAATACTTAAAAAGTAAGTATATCTCTTTATGTTCTTAGATGATCTCATAAATGAATTAATCATCTTTATGTAATGTAACTTAAAAAAAATGTTGTCAGTTTACTTTTCCTACTGGGAGACTAATGAACATTTGTCCCATCAAAAGTTTGTGGTTTTCTTATTGTTAACTTTCTCTTGATCATGTTTTATATCCCTCTCCATCAGAACTTGACACTTATTTTATCATCCATATCCATATTTTCCTACATGGAATCCTAGTGTGGGTTATCTTGGGTGACCTTTGTACTTCTCTTTCTTTATTTTAAGGTGATAGTTTTATTGACTCTTTTTCCGATATGGGACCTTCCATTATATTCCCAAGCCCATTTTCAAAAAAAAATCATGTATTAAATTATTTGAAGGTGAGGATAATGTAACACCCCAAGATTCCACGGTATGCTTCCCTTTGAATAAAATAGTATCGTGTGTTGTACGCAACTTCGAGTTCTAACACACACCACAACCAATAAAACTAGCCATTATGAATAGTAATAACCACTTTTTAAAACTTTATAAATTTTATCTTTCAAAATGGACCTCATTTTTGGATTCGGAATATAGAAATTAGCCTCAGGTGAATTTTTTGTAATTTTAGAAAACATGCAAATTTTGATGAATAGTGTAAAATACTAATCATTAATTAAAAACAACTTTTTTAATCCAAACAATTTATTGTGATAAATTATTATATTGAGAGGTTTTAAAGTATAATTAGAATATATTTTTACCATTTAATCCAATATTGGTGATTGGATGTAATTTTACATTTAAACTAGACATAAACACGTGGTAATCTTTTGATAGTTATTATTTCTTAAAAAACGCGCTCTTTGTTTTGACAACAGGAAAACATTTTAAATTAAGTTATGCCACTTTTGTGTTCTGAATTTAGAAAAATGGATTCCATATTTATGATCAGGAGGTTCAAATTTGGTAAATAGGTAACTTTTATTTTTAGACATTTTGAATAATTACTTCAATAAATATTTTATTTACCATGGTTAAAGGGTAAATCTGGTAAATAAGGGTAAAACAAATAATATTATAATAATAATAAATTACCCTAAAATGTGTCCTAACCCTATTGGTTGATACATTTCCGACCATGGGCATATTTGGATCAATTTTGGGACCCCATGGAGCCACTTGTAAGGGACAATGACACTTTATATTAATTACGTTAATGTAAATACAAAAATGACATAAGCATATATTTATATAGCAAAACAATTTTTACATAGGGTTATATATTTTATATTTTCGACTATAAATATTTATTATAAAGATAAATCAATTTAATACATAATTGTATTTTATTTATAATTTTTAGACATTGAAAATTTAAATTTATTTATGACACCATAATGATGCAATATTTTTTATTAATGAAAGAATCAAATAATTGGTATTATAAATGTTAAAATAAATATAATTTGACTGTTTTGATGACATAAAAGAATTTTATTGGTTAATATTACAACTTATAATTGTTTAAATGAATTTTTGTTCGAATTAATAAAGTTTTTATGACTTTAAGAAAAATCAATTTTTAAATACTGTCAAAATTGACATAAATGAGTTTCTAAAACAAATATTATACTATTAATTGATATTCTATTCCTAAAAATCTAAGGTTCGGCCAAATGATTTATATAATGTTAGGTGTATCATTAATGGACAATTTTAGGATATTTTAGTGGTTTATAGTAAGTTTATTAAATATATAATATAAAAATACAAAGAGACATGGTAAATGTCTAACTATTTAACTAAGAGTTAAATCAAAAATATAAAGTTAATATAGTGACCCAAACCTGTCTAGAACCTATTGGTTGAGTGTTTTGCGACCTATAATTACCTTAACATTTAAATAATATACTTTTGAGCCATTATAAACTAAATATTAATTTAATATAAAATAATATTTCTAGCTTTTCCTAATGTGCCCCTCACCCCTCTTATAAAAGGGCACTTCCCTACTCACTAATTAACACATTCAAAGCCTTTTGGCTCTGCCAAAACCTTCTCAAATATCATATAAAATTCCCTAAATTCATCCTAGAGGCCCTCATTTGGTCATAAAGCCATCTTAAAGAGCCCTTTTCATCAAATCATAAGAAATAACCCGAAGAAGAGGTAATAATTTCACCACCCTCATTCAAGTTCTTTTCTTTTTCCACTTCTTATTTTTGTTATTTCCATTATAAAATAATAACTCTAGTATCATATATATACTGTGAAGTTATTATAAATATGTTACAACCATCTTTATTACTCTATCCATCCTTTGAATGACATGTCACCATACGTGCGTACATACAGATTACCGTCTCCACATCATGGTGTAATTGTTATTCAATACTTTATTATTTGGATGGGTATAATAATGATGTATAATTCATTTAAATAATAAATATAACATGATAATTATTATTTATATATGATATACCGTCCAATTTTATATTATTTTAATATCAAAAGAGTGATATTGTCGCTCGTGCGTACGTACGGATTACCGTCTCCACGAACGCAGTGAGATTCATTCCCCATCGTATCCTTTCAAGACTGAATTTCATTGGATGATTAAAAATAATGTTTAAAGACATGATATAATTTTGGAAATGAATTTGATACATCCCATCAATAAAAAATATGGCTAACATAACAAAGAATATAAAGTAAAATGAATCTGTTAACACCTGAAACGACGATAAGACTAAGATATTATTAAAAAATCAATGTTTAAATTTCATATATGATATCATATTAATGTATATAATTCCTGTATAATTCAATAACAATTATTTAACCATTATACATGAGTTTAACCTACCTTAGACCAAGGAAAAAGTACCAATTAAGGGGTTTCTTATCTCACTTTTAATTCCGTGAGATTTCCGTTGTTCACCACTTATTTATTTCATGTGGTGTGTGTACTGCCCATGATTGTTTTCATTGTGTTATATACTTAAATTTTGGTATATCTAAATCATCATTGTATTATCCTTCTTTCATGGGTGTATTTTTCGTAAGTTACTAAATCGATAAGGAAATTTGAAATTTCAATTTCCACTTATTCGGCTTTACGCATACTTCATTGATTATTTTACTCCAAGATTAAGTGTGGAATAATTATTTGTTTGCTTATGTCATAATTTCCACTCCCCTTTCTGTGTATATACTTTTGACACACATAATCACTCCATTGATAAATTCTCAGGTCATCGATATGAACATTATAAGAGTAATATTAACTCAATCTCCATTTATTGAGTTAAACATCTAATTCATTGGTGTTGTTTTTACAAGAATATGTTTGAATTCCCATTGATTGTTTTACACTGAATATCCAATCATATTGAGTGTATTTATATTTTTCACACATAATTATTTCATTGATTTATCCTTAACCTAAGTATATGGTCTTTATAATAGATTTCCTCTCAATTTATATTCCATTGATACTTCTTTTTTGTTATACATTACATCACTTTTATATGGTGTATATAATTTACTTTGACATAGTATATCATGAATCCCTTTATTCTCATGATATTAAAATGTTTTGATTACCTCAATTATTTGTATTCAATTGCCTCTCTTTTGGTTAGAAACAATAACTAAAATATCATTTTTAAATGTTTTAAAGATTTATTCTTCTAAATCTTTCTCATTAATGTCCATGTTTTAAAAATGGTTTTAAGGATTTATTTATATGGTCATTAATGTTTTAAAATTAAAATTCCTTTTAAAAGTTTCAAAGTGGCATGGGACACTTTGATTAAAAAATCTATTTTAAAAAGGATTCTTGACAAGTAGTGTGACTTTTAAATGGTTTCAAGAAAAAGGGGGATATTCCTCTCAAATAGTTTTGATGATTATTTTCATCTATGTCAACATCCTTCATTATTCACAGTTGAGGTTAATATGTTACAATACAATCTTCCATATTGTATTTAATGAGTTATGTTTGATTGTGGATGTGCTATTTTTATACCATTCATGGTTTTTGGATAAATTATTGACATTTCTTATGCTTTTTTTAATATGAATGTTTATTTTATATTTCAAAGTTTTCATATGAGGAATACATTGGACTTAGTATGTGACAGGTGGAGCCCGCTATAGCTCCTCGATGCATCGGTAGGTCTAATGAGACAAACTAGTGTCTTGGCACAAGGCCTTGACAAAATATTATTTGTATTCTTGGCACAAGGCCTTGACAAAATCTTATTTGTAGTCTTGGAACAAGGCCTTAACTATGTGGTTGTGATAGTCTGGAATTATCCATTCCATCATTATGAAAGTGGTTATTGATATTGCTTGTGATTATTCAACTAGTATAATATCCATATGAATAAGTAAATGGAATTATTTGATTTTATCTTTTCCATGTTATAACGAAGTTCATGTTTAAAAGGATTTTGTTCTAGTCTTATACACTGCCTTAAATGTTTATGCTTATTTATAAAAATTTCCGCTATAATGTTATCCTTACTGAGCATCTGAGCTAACCCGTTTCTATGTTTTATTTTCCCAGGATGCAAAGAAGTATATTATGACTGACCTCCGGGGATAGTCTATGGGATCTCATTGTTGTCTATGGAGACAATGTTGTTGTAGTTTTTTATTTTATGATGTAATGTAAACCTTATTAATGTATCTAGTACTTCCAAGGCTACTAAACTAATCGGTCTTTCGAGACTTTATCTTTTATGATCATGCTAATGATACGTAATAATGTACCGACTCTGGGCTTCTGGGGACAGGGCGTTACAGTGCATAACAATAGAAGTAGGTTATAATTTACCAACATAACCATCAATGTACTGTGACTTCTATTTTTTACACCAAAAGGATTCATTCAATTTGTAGATTTCACAAGATAGATGTTTCTTGGATCATTTGTAAATTCTGGATACTAATAATCAATTTTCTTCAATTGAGTAGAGTCTTCTATGTTAGAAAAATTCCAATAAAGATTTATTTTATCTGTGTGCTAAGATAATTTCCTTGTAGTAGCCTCGGTTCTATAAATATATTATTAATATTATAATAAATTTGTGAATGTTATGATATCACAACAAATGAAGTAATAGTATTTTAACTTTTTTATTAATAGATGTATCAATAAATTTATTTTTATTATATTAAATATTATTAACAAATGTACTAATTTTATATCAAATTAAATAAATTAAAAATTCAATTATAATAAAATTAATAATATATTCATAATGACTTAATATAATAAATTATTAATTATAATTACAAGTTTAAATTGTAACTAAAAATAATATAATTAATATAATTCAATAATTGTTTTTTCTAAAATATATCATTAATAAACAATGATGGTGATTAAGGTTTTGAAGTTATAGAGATCAACATGGATTTTTTAATACAAAGGATCTCTTTGTTTCTTATCCAAAGACCATTGATGATTGCCCTACTTCATCTAGGGTGTTTTATGAGAATCACTTGAAAACTCATGTGTATGTGGATGCCATAAGGAAATGTGATGTGACGTTTTTGAGCTTACTCAAAGAATCATAGTGCATTATGATCATTTGAGTTCAATACAAGGGAGAGATTCTTCTCTATTTTTATTGATGATTTCTCAATTTTTCATAATACAATTATAATAAATTGAACTCTCGTATTCAATGTGGAAAATTTTGAGATTATAGAAGCTCGAATCATTGATTGAAATAATTCAATCCTATCTAGATTGATGACTCTGATGAATGCTGTGAAGATTGAAGTAATTTCGGATCGAATAATTTAGATTTGGGGTTTCAGTGGATAGAAAATTTTATCACCCCAAAAATTCAGAATGCGTTGCTCGATATATTTATTGACATGAAACATCAAGCTTTAAGCGAACCTCAATATAGTATTAAATTATTATTATTTAATGTAACAGTTATGACCAAGCTATTAAATTTGAAGGTATGAATAGAAATAATTTTTTTTTTAAATTTATGATTTAAACATTTATAAAATAAATTAATTTGTTAATAATTATTTAAGAGTAAAAATTAAATCATTTGATTGTAAAAAAGATGTTTTTCTAAAGAATATTTTTTAATGCGCGTAATGTGTTTATATAATATTAAATAAAATTGATCACTATTGGTGAATGATTTTAATAAAATTTATATATTATATATTCAATAAAATTTTATAATAATAAATTAATAATTTTTGTAGGCATGGGATATGAATAAATCCAGTTTTATTATTAAAAATGTATTTTTCTAAAAAATGGTCTTCATCGCATTTTTCATATTTTTTTTAAAATTAATTTATTCCACGTATAAAACTTTATTCTTGAAGAATGGATCCCATATTTGGAATCAGTATATTTGAATTTGGTAAATAATTCCCATTTATTTTTGTTCATTATGGATAGTAATCTTGGAAATTTTTTATCACCTCAACAAGGGTAGAACAGGTAAAACTATGATAATCATTGGGTTATGAAATTAAAATTCCTATAAAACATACCTTTAACCTATGTTTTATTTTATTTAAACCATTTTCAACCATGTATTAAAATTATGACTACCAAGTTCCATTTTTTTATTATGACCCTTATATTATTTTAAAAAATGGATAAATAGAAAATGTCAATCTCTCAACTTTAATAACACAAAATTTTTATAATAAGGATAAAAGATGATAATTTTAGATATAAATTTTTATATTAAATATTAATGACTTGGTTTTACCATGGTAGTTTATTTATAATTTTTACAGATTGAAAAATTACCTTAAATACTTAAGAAACACTGATATAGTATGTATTCATTTGATAGAAAAATAAATTAAATGATTTTGAAAATATTAAAATTAATATAAATTGGGTAAAATATTATGATCCACAATTTTTTCATATAAATAAAAAAATATTATCAATATGTTAATGGTTTATATTATAATTCCTTTGATTTCATGTTGTCATTAAATAAAATTATATGAATAGTGTCAAAATGACATTAATGATATTTTATGTTCAATTAAATTTAATTAAATTTTTTAAAAATCATAAAAATATTGAAAGTGTAAAAGTAAGAATATAATTGGTTGAAAATAACATCCATTGGCTATTTATGAGCTCATTTTTACTTCTAATTTTTTTAACCCTTTGATATTAAAAAGTCATTATTGTGGTGAAGATTACAATTGGTTAACCAAGTGGTTAAAACAAAATAGAAGAATCAAAATGACACCATATTATATCTAAACATCAATTTATGATGATATTTGGACCTTATTCTATTTTAATTTGAATCTATGTCCATTTGGAAGAATTTTTATTGAGAATTGCCTAATTATATTTTAATCTTTTTAGTAATTCCAATTGTATAATTTTTATTCCTTGTAAAAGGAAACCCCTTCTCTTTTTCATTACACAAAATTGAGCCGTATATCTTGAAAAAAAACTATCCAATTATAATATAAAATTCCCTAAAAAATCTAAATGTGATTTTGTTCTTAAAACACCATTCCAATTGTCAATGTTAATGGATCTAAATTAGGTGTCTTAAAAAAGATGTAGTCTTCTTACATATACTCTTTCAATTTATTTCTTCTTCTACCATCTATAAATATGTAGTATCCATAATAAAATAATGAATTCAGTATCATGGATGTAATAATATTTTTTATGGCTATGAAAACACTATTATCCTCACTCTTTTCAATCAAATGGAATGTGAAAGTATCGCTTTTTTGTAAGTGCAGACTACCACCTCCACGTTGTTATACAATTAATTTTTCATCACCATATTTCATGACTAGGTATTATGTTGTGTTTAATGTTCATACATTATATTCATCAAATTATTATTATTATTGAATTATAATATCATATCTACCTTATTACCTTCCAATACATTGGAAAATGATAATGTCGTTCATGTGTATGTATGGACTACCACCTCTGCAAAGTGATGTGATTAATTTGTCATTTATTTTATCTAAATTATAATAAGGATATATTAAAGGAATATATATGATATATATGATATAATAATTATTATTTATTTTTTAATTATTATTTACCTTTATTTTTCCCAATTTTTGAAAATTTAAGATAGGGTCCATGCATACGTACAACATACTGTCTCCACAAATGGTGTAATTCATTTGTTTACCACTTATTTTCATGGATTATTATATATATAATGATTATATATTATATTTATATCATTATTAACATTTATTAGATGATGTTACCATGGTAAAAGTGCAAGGAACCAGACTACCGAATAAAAGCATACATGAAAAATGAAGCCATTATCTCCTGGAACAACGATTTTAATAAAGAATTATAAATAAATGAGTGATAAATTACATATTTAAATAATATATGGTGTGATATATATGATTTCAGGTCTAAAAGTTTTTTATAATAAATCTATATTTATTAGACAGGATGTTCAGATACATATGAAGGAAGTTAGACCTAATGTATGGGTTCTTTGTCTCAAATTATCTTCTTTGGGACATAAGTTATGTTGTACACCTATTTAGTTTTATGAGGTACATATAATTAAAAATTTGGGAAAATTATATTCTCATGGTAAACATAATTTTTTTAATGTTGATTGAGTTAATTTTGGAAAGCATATATGATTTTATTATAGCTTTAATGTGATTTATGATATTTATTGAAATGATTATCATATTTGGGGGAGTATATGATTAGCGTATATACATTTTTTTATATGACCTTATGAGAAATTAATATTATTTAGATATAATAATAAGTTTTATATTAATATATTTATATATATATGATTAAATCTTTCTAATCTTTGGGAGTTGAAATTGGTTAAACATATTTTAGAGGAGTCAAAATGTTATATTGATCTTTTGGTGTTGTTGTTAAGGTTTTATAGACAAATGTATTATTTCATTATATAAATATTTATCCATATTGAATAATCTCGACCCATCATTTAGGTTTTCATAAATATTTGGAGATAAGAAGAATTAATTTTCACTATTTTATAGATTTTTTATCTTTTTAAGGATGATTTTAGTGTTTCAAGAATGAAAAATTAACCTTGAATATTCATTTTTTGGAGTAAGAGATGATGTTTAAATTGAACAAAGAAAAAAAAAGGATGAAATTGTGACTATTAAATAAAAGATAAAAAGTAACTATATTTTATAGTGTTCTCTCTCTAGATGGTAAAGAAGTTCCCAAACTCTAGGAAAAAGATCATGAAAAAACTATACCTTTTCTATCATTTCCTATGAATTGATGGTCTTTTTCAGTCGTCATATATTTATGGATTTTTTGTCGTTAACTTTCTCATGACCATGTTCTCTATCACTATATATCAGTCCTTGGATGAACTATTTATCCTCAATGTCTGAATTTTAACTTCTATAAAATTTTCTATTTAACTAGGAACCTAATTATTTGTTATTTCTAGAAATTTTTATGTTTCCTATTTTCCCTTTTTGAAGGAATTTTTATTGTCCCAATGTATGATGTGGGTTTTCAAAAAAGGTATTTTTAAATATTGAACCTGTGATGTCAGAGATAAAATTAAAAGGGATAAATTTATTTAAGGGGGTAAAATATAACACCTTGAAAATTTAGAACACTATTCTTGATAACATTATTAACATAAAACACTAAGATTTAAGAAAACCACAATATACTATTCAAATATTTTTATTTAAAACTGAAATTATAAACTAGTATTGAAATTGTAGGGTATGAATAAGACTAACTAAATTATGAAAAATTTATGGTTTATGAAAGTATATAAAAAATTCATTGGCTATAAAATATTTAGAAATAAAAATAAAATAATTTGAAAGTAAAAGAGATTCTTTTCTAAATAAACAGTTTCTATACACGCAATGTGTTTTTATCCAAAAAAATTAAATTGATCAGTATTGGTGAATGGTTTTAAATAAATTTATAAATTATATATCCAATAAAAAATTAACATTTATCTAATATTTTTTTGTCCATGGGATAAGAATAAATTCGGTTTTATGACTAAAAATGATTTTTTTTCTATAAAATAGGTCTCATCACATTTTGTGCACTTATTTTAAAACTTATTTCTTCCATTTAAAGAAATTGGATCTTTAATAATATATGCCATATTAAAAATTTGGATATTTAAATTTGGTAAATATTACTTTTTTATTTTTTGTCATTATTAATAGTAACCTTGGTAGATTTGTGTCATCCAGGTAAGGGAACAACGGTTCAAAAAGGGTTAAAACTGTATGTTAAGGCTTTAAAATTCCTATAAAACATACCTTTATCCAATTGTAATATTATATATCTACCATTGTAATTTCTCAGTAATATGGAAACTTTGTTCCATTTTTCTTTGATTACGACCATTATATTACTTTATGAAAAGGATAAATACAAAAAGTCACTGCCTTTATTTTAATAACTCTAAATATTTGTTATAAGTATATAAATAGGATATGTTTGGTTTTATATATTTATTTTAAATAAGAAAATATTTTTTAAATCATGGTTTTTTATTTCTAATTTTCTAGTGATTGAATAATTACCTTAAATGCAAACATAATGCCGACAAAGTGTTCATTCAATTAATAGAAGACCAAAATAAATGATTTTAAAAATATTGAAATAAATAAAATTTTAGTGAACTATTACTATGCATGAATTTTATATATAAATAAAACATACTATTAATTTTTTTAAGGTTTATATTAAAATTAATTATCTATCATGTTGTCTATAATGTCAAATTTAATTAATAGTGTCAAAAATGAAATTGATGATATTTTCTATTAAAAAATATTTTTTAAAAAATATTTAAAAATAATAAAAAACATGAAAGAGAAAAATTAGGATAATAGATGGACTAAAAGTTCAACACTTTTCCATTTATGATGCATTTTTTAACTTATAAGTAAAATTATACCCTTTAATATTAAAAAGTCATTACCATGATTAAGAATAAAATCAGTAAACCAAGGGGATAAACCAAATAATATGGTATAAAATGACACCAAATCCTATCTAAATTTACTTAGATTATGATACTTCTACCATATAACTATTTACATCAAATCTTTAGCAATTTTAAAGTATTTTTCTTGAGAATGACATAATTATATTTTAATTATTTTAGTAATTCAAGGTTTATCCTTTCCCCCTTATAAAGGAGCCACTTATCTATTTTGTTTACACCAAACTAAGACATATTTCTAAAAAAAACATTTATAATTATATTTTGGAATTTATTATCCACAAATTAGTTTTTTTGGTCTTCTTAAAATAATATTTCAAGGCTCCTTAATAATGGATGTAAGGCAGTTCTTCTGAAAAGTGGTAATCATCATACCCTCCATTATTAAATTTATTTATTTTCTAACTTCTATAAATATAGGGTATCTATAATAAAAAAATAAAATCCAATATTATAAATATACTTAGGTGTTATTATGGTCATGAAACCACCATTATCAACCATGTTCTCTATTAAATGGTAAGTGAAGGTATTGCTTGTGTGTAGGTGTAGACTACCACCTTCACATAGGGATATAGTTCATTTTTCATCACCATATTTCATGTATGGTGTTATTTTTTATAAATTAGTATGATCTTGTAATTATAATATTATATATACCTATTTACCATCTAATCTATTGGAAAATGATAACTTCGGTCGTGTGTTTTTGTGGACTAAAACCTCCACGAAGTGATGTGATTTGTTTTTCATTTTAATTTTACATGGATTGAAATAAAGATAAATTAAATGATTATATATTATATATATTATAAAATAATTATTTTTAAAGGTAAATTATTATTTACCTTTCTCTCATTCCATTTTTTGAAAGGTGAAAACATCGTTCATTCATACGTACGCTTACCGTCTCCATGGAAGGTTTAATTCATTTTTATATCTCTAATTTTAATAGATTATTATATATATAATTAAAATATATTATATTTATATCATTATTAACATTATGGATAAGTGAAATTAACAAATCTACCAAAATAAAACATTAACAAAAAAGGAAGCAATTATCAAGCGAAATAGTGATTTTAATAATGAATTGTTAATAAATGAGTGATAAAAGTTTATAAGTAAATAATATATGGTTTTATGTATATTAGGTCTGAACACATATGAAGGAAGTTGGAATAGAGGTAAGGGTTTGTCATATCAAATTGTCTTCCTCGGGATATATGTTATGTTGTACACCTATCTACTTTTATAAGGCATATATAATGCCAAATATGATCCATTATATCATTAATATCTTTATATTCAAGGTATTTAATGTTTCCTTTTAATTTATTTCTATAATTAGGGTTATGGTCGGAATGTTTCCAAAATGTTAAGGGTTTATTTCACAATCTCATCATTATTCGAGATTGTTTGTGTATGAGTCTAAATTTGTTGAATTATTTTATATTTATATCTTAAACTATACATATTTTCTTATCCTATTGTTATTTTATAAATTAAAAAAAATTCATTTTACACTCTTTCAATACTCAAGATATAGAAATAATATTTTTAATAAAAATTGACATTATTTGTCTCTTCGGTCAAAATTAATTTTATTTTTTATCCATGATTTCTAAAAATGTTTTTAATAATGTTTTTAAACTTATGATATAATTTTTTAAATTCATCTTTACCCATTATTTAATTTTTAAAAAATGGTTCTAATGGAATATTATTTTCATTTTCCAAACAATACACTTTTGAATTTTTACCGAAAGTGTGAAAAGAATATCAATTTTAAAATAAAAAATTTAAAAAGAATATACTTCTATAATAACCTATCAATGATTTGAAAAATCATTTACAGGTTTTCTTTTTTATTTTCAATAAAAATATATTTTTAACTATTCTTGAAATTTTTAGTTTTCAAATGATTTTTTCAAAGTGAAAAGGGTATTTTGCTAAAGAATATTTTTAATGATCTCTTTTTGGTATTTCTATTCATCATCAAAAAAATACCATTATTATACATTTTCTTCACAAAATATATATTTCAATGATACCATACTTATTCATTATTTGGATGGTTTATCATCATTTTGATTGGGGTAAGTATTGAAATTCCGTATTCTTGATATTCTAATACTGAATTTTTTTTATTATTAAGACATTTTGATGAATTTTTATTACTTATTTGTTTGATGTTTGAATTGTAATTATTCTCTAATTTGTGGGGTATAGATTTATATATCCCTCGATTAATTAATAGGTATAATGAGATAAAACATTTTTAGTATTTGGTTGAGGTCTTACCCATTTATTTATGATGTCTTAGCATTAGTACTTGATGGTATGTTTATGATGTCTTAGAATGAGGCTTAAAAAGTAATTTTACTATGTCCAAGATTATTCATTCCATAAATATGAAATTATGTATTGATTTCCATATGATTATTTTAATATTTATGATATCCAGGGATAAGATTCAAATTCATGTGATTATTTATATGGGGTTATTTGATCATCACTTTTCTATTATTATAGTTCTTCAAGATCAAATTATTGATTAAATGGAAAGTGTTTTCATATATTTACATTTAAATATTGACGATGTATTATTTATTATTGACATATTCCATTGTAAGTAACGCTTATTAAGAATTTGAGCTCACCAATTTCTTATTTTTATTTTCCATAGGATGACAGGAAGTGTAATATTATTAATATGTAAGGATATACATAAGAAAATAAATTTCTTCACAAAGAAAATACTATGTTGTATTTTAGTTTATTCAAATGTAATGTGAGATTCAATTATTTTTCTAGTTTACCAACACTACTAAATTATTTTTTCCATTAGAGAAGATCACTTATATGTTATGCCATTATGATAAAGTAAGCATTGGATATGGGTTACTGGAGTCGGGGTCTTAACAGAAATAACCTCACTAGGTAATGGATTTTAACATATTCAATTTCCCTTGAATTCTATTAAATTGAATTATTTTGGACTTGGTCTTGTCTCCGTCAAGCCTGTAATTTTTTTAATACAAAAATTGTTTAATTTTTATTTTAATTCCACAAAAAAGTCTATCATCCAAGTATTGTTTTGAATAAGGTAATTGATCTGGTTATTCTAGAACCTACAAATCACATATAATATTTTTTATGTAGTAATATTACCTATAAATTTTGATAAATAAACTGAGGTTTCTAGATATAGTAATTTTTCTAAATTTTTTGATGAGGTTGACCTTTATGATATACTCATTGAGACTATGTTCCCTATTTCCAAAGAATTTGGGATAGAGAAATCCATTGATTATACAAAGTTTATTGAACTTTGTGATAAGTGAAATTACATTGTGATCTCCTCTAAAAAGTGATGAAGAAACTTAAGATGCCCCAAATAAAAAAAATTTGTCACATGATTGAACACTTAATGTTTAAGATTCCTTTAAAAATTCTTATTTGGAAATATATAAATATATCCAAATCATGAAATTATTGAGCTATAATCATTTACGAGAATTTAGTTGTTGTGGTAGATAGAGTCACTGTTGGGAATTCCCAACTAGTAGAGGCAACAAAGAGTCAATGTAGGGATGAATACCATGTTAAAAATGGATGGTTTTCTTTTAAGGATAGTTCAAAAGATTAATTACTCATTTAAAAATAGAGTAAGAGGGGTTTCCCTTATATGTTAGGGTGGGTATTTGAAATTAATAAATCATGATTAAAAAAAGGTTTTGGTGGAAAATGAAAATATTATGAAATATATTACCTCATAGTTGGAGGTAACTGATTCGACCAATAACTTATCCATGGATAGTGAGTCCCAAATTCATGGAACTAATTATATTCATTTGACTCACATAGTTGAACATACTCTATTGGTACCTATAGTTATGGATTTTTCATTCTTTTTCGTCTCATCCCTAATGTCATATTTTTAGGGACTCTCTTTAGAATCTGACACATATTTCCATTTTTGTACCGTGGAGCAAGGAATCATATAGATGGTTGGTGGAAATACTAATGATGATTCACTAAGAAATGACTCTGTTACAAATTCCTTTTCAATTATTATTGAAATTGAAACTGACCATCCTAACTTGTAAAACGGCCTCCATAGGACTTCAAAGTCCAAAATGGGAAAGATCCCATTTTTTGCGCTCTTTCCAAATTTAGGGAAAGAAGACCTTGCCTAAGAATCAACAGGGATCAACTCCTAAGGAAAATATCACAATTGGGATAGAGGTCTCTCAAACATCACTGAATGGAACTAATAGTATTGATCTATCTATGAAAACTCAGGGTACCTTTATTTCACTTACAACTGCTGATATTGGAGAAAGGGTTGTTGAGGTCTCAGAAAAGGGTGCAAATCCAGGAAGACTAGATGTGCTAGTTTATTACCAGGTAGATGCATTAAACCTAGCTTTTGTCAGTACACAGTCATAATATGGGAGTGTGGAAGACCACTCATAACCTGTTGGATTTAGTGATAAGCATACTAACAAGGTTAGGGATATTGAGATAGATTGGAATTTGATTAAACATATTAGATATTCCTTTAATGTAAGGTATTATAATAGTAATATGACCCAAAAAGGTAATGATGTAAAGTTAGTTGATTCAACCCCTAAATTTTATCCATAATTTCATACATTTATAATCCAAAGTTTGGTTGTGTTTATCTTCAGGGCATTGAGAATGATGCTATCAGAAATAAGAAGTGGTTATCTTCAATTATATCAAAATCTAGAAATGATGTTGACCACACAACACTTGAGTAATTGGGTGACCCCAACTTACCTAAATAAGGCTGCGTGGATCCTAATAAATCCCCTACACATGATGAAAATAAAGTTGTTCCTATAATGCCTCTAGATTCTACCTCCTAGTAATTGGATGGTCATACATCAAAGAAGGCTACACCTAGTCAGAAGGACTCAATTAGGGATGTTCAAACCAAATAAGAGTATTCTATAGTAGCCACAAATCTGAAGGAAGAGTCATTGGATGAGTTAAGGAAGACTTATACTTGGAGGAGAGGTTGGCGCCTAAAAATTTGGGGGGGGGGGATCTTGTGGTATGTAAAATTGACTCAGAAAATGATGAATGTACTCTTACAATTTCTAGCCTATGGATTAGTTTTTCCTATTGATTCTTTTATGTCTCTTGTTTCTTGGTGGAATTTTTTATGCCACACCTTTGATATTGAAACTCAAATTACCTCATGTGGTTTTAGGTATTGTTTAATAAACATATATCAGACCAGGAGTTTGGGTCTACCAAATTCATGGTATGACCCATCTTTGAATAATAAATCTACAAATAATAATATTATGTATAGATTCTTTTCAAAATATAATATTATCTATAAATATATAAAATAAAAAGTAACAATCTTAATATTTATATTCATATAGATTTATAATTGATAATATATGGATATATTGTTTTTGAAAACAAATTATATAGATGTATATATTGTATTGAATGCATATAAATAATATAATTAATTATTAACTACATTTAAAATTCTTAATTATAATAAAAATATTATTTATATAAATGTATAAATATATTTTTATGTGTGTGTATGATATATTGTAGGACCAACACATACCCGTGTGTATCTGTCTATGCACATACACATACCAATAAATTTACACACATATACTTATATGCACATACATATGTACATGCGCGCACTTGCACAAAGATGAATATTTATACACATACACACATGAATACACATATGTAAACATACACATGAATGCATGTACATACGTACACACACAAACATACATACAGATACATATGCATGCACAAACACATAAACATACACATATATACACATACATGTACTTATATACACACATACAAATACACATAAAGATACTAATACATATATACACATACATGCACATACATACACATGAATATATATACACATATATATACATACATACATATACACATACATATATACATAGATATATGTATATACACATAAAAAAAATACAGAAACATATTCATACATAAATATATACATAAAAACACACACACATACACATATACATACATACATACATACATACATGAACATCTGTATATTTATATAAACATACACATAAATATGAATACACGTATATTTAAACATGTATGTGTATAAACATACATACACATACATACACATATACACACATATATACATCTACACATGAAAAAATAAATATATGTGTATAAATACATATACGTACATATATACACATACATACTTTCATGTACATATATATACATACATACACATATACATTTATAAATTCACAGACACACACACACACACACAAACACACACACACACACACACACATATATATATATATGCATTTATACATTTATAAATACACATTCATATATTATATACATACATATACTAACCCCCCCCCCATTTTTCCACTATTTTTTTCTTTTGGTGTACCGTGAGCTTTTCAAGTCCTACCAAACTCAAATCAATCTGTAATCCTACATATGACCAGGGTTCAAAACATGTAAGCCTCCCTTGGGAGTATTTACAAACCATTTATGACCTATGACATAGGGAGTGATGATGGTGATGACACATGCAGGGGTGTAGACCTAAGTACAGGATATCACATTACAGTATGTACATAGGGGGCCTTTAGGGCATGACATTGGGGCCTTTAAGCATTAAAAATTGTAATTAACTAGCTATGTAGTGGTTCAAACAATAGAGAGGAGTGTGATCTGTCCTTGTTATCCTAGAGGTGTGTGTTGTTTCATTTCTTATAACCTCTAAGACCTTAAATATTAATGTGTTGTATTTAAATATACATTTTTATGTATTTAAATACATTATTAAATATTTTTATTGATTAGTATAATAATTTATATTATATAAATTATGAAAATATAATTGATAATGTATTTATACTTTAATAGGAATTATATTTTAAATATAAATTATATATGAGAAAATATTTTAATTTCGTTACATATTTATTTTTATACTTTATAATATATAATTATATGTATTCTCACAGACACATATAATTATAAATGTATATGTAAAGTGTAAATATATTTTCTTATTATAAAATTTATAATATAAATATAAATTTATAAATTTATATATGAAATAAATTTATTTAATCAATATATTATATTTATATAGTTCATATCACTATATTTTATAATATATATGATTCTGTTTGTAATTATAATTTTATATATAATAAATAAGTATAAAATAAATAAACATTGTATAGATGATTATATATATAAAAATATTTATATGTTTTAGAATATACTAGGAAAATTCCGCTTTTTTATAGAAATAAGTAAACCCCACTTTATTCATGTTGGGTATAGGGGAACTCATTACATTTCATGTAAACTAAGGAATAAAATCCCATTACATGGATTGTAAGCTATGGATCGTAGGTCAATGGATGTTCTGAAAGCACTATGGGAACAAGATTCAGTTACAGTAGCCCATAATCCATGACTAGTAGGTCCTTTGGTCAACCCGCACTGCGTCCGCATATCTTACGCTCGCATGTGCCTGCTCAATCAGAGGCCCCCACCACCTATATCCCCTCCACTATCATCCTTGTCAACCACTACCAGCATCTGTGGCACCTCCGCTATCATCCCTATGTTCCCTCACAACTAAATGCCACCACATATGGCCCTCTTAATCGCCTGTGCGCTATAACCCATGATATCTGTTGCCTACCACCATCATCCTTGTGCACCTGCACCACCGGTGGTCACTGGATTTTTTGACTTTTTCGACGTCCTTATGCGTAGGTTTCATGATGGTTACATCCCTCCTGCATGCGCTCACACACAGAGAAGAGAAATTTCACCCCCACACACCCAATTGAATGGGGGGAGATGCGAGCAACGGCTGGGAATCAAACTACTATTTTTAATATGTACTTAGAGAATATATAAATATGTGTATATATATATAATATTTGAAAGCTAACCATTATATGTGTATGTGTGTATGTATTTTAATGTATATACGTGACGTGAAAAATGTATATATATAAATATATATTATTATAAAAATATATGTATATTATAAATTATATTATGAGAAAGTAAATATATAAATTTAAATATGAAATTTATTTATTTATTTATTTATTTATTTTTATACTTCAGATTACAATGTTTTATAATATGTGTGTTTGTAATTATAAATATTTTATATAATTATATATATATATATTAATATATATATATTGTATTTATAAAAATATTTATAATTATTATTATAAAAATAATATTTAAAAATATAAAAATATATATAATATATTATTCTCAGGGATATTTATCTGTGATAAAAAAAGAATTGATACATGGCATCATTTATTAACACTAAATAAAAAACAGATAAAGGATTAAATTTATCCATACTACAAAATTAGATGATAAAGGTTCCATATTTATCAATAATTTTATTAGTAGTGATAGTGGTTTCCATTTTCAGTGCTTTTAGGTTGCACTAAAAAATTTTTTCCCTTCATCAAAAGTATTTACCACTAATAGAGGGTAGTGTTGAATAAAATCCAAACTATAGTAGTACAATGCTCGCAGTTTAAAGATAAATAATTTTTTACATTATTAATTTATTTATCTTCTCAAAGGTGGTTTCAAAGCTATTGTTGTTGTAGTTAGGGAATGTGTAAGTTCCACCTTAGAACTTAGTAGTCATAGTGGTGATAATATAGATATTATCCCTCTGTATGAATGTACCCTTCAATGAAATTATACTCTCCATCACCTTCTTCATGTAAGGGACAAGTATCATTGATTTTTTCATTCTACATTGAATTGAATCTCCCCAAAACTTATTCAAAATAACTTATTTAATGTTTACTCTTCAAATTACTTCGACTGCCACACACACACACACACATTTATAAATCATAATCACATATACATATTTCCCAGAAACACATAAACAAACTATTTAGGGGAACACCCATGGGTGTTCCCTTATTCAGTTCATAGGATCACACAACTATGGAAAAATTATAGTTCATAAAGAGTTAAGAAATGAAGAAAGAATAAGCGATGAAAATAGGACAACCAAGTTTAGAAAAGAATGAAATTTAGGGAAAACAACACTAGGATTTAACGTGGTTCGAACCACTTTGGTCCTACTCCATGATAAGAAAAACACCTTATTCAACCCATTTATTAAATAAAAAAAAACAAAACATACATGAAAAGTGATATAACATAAAAAATCAAATAACAAGAATAAAAATGAAATAATAGAAATCCCAAAAATAGAAAGACAAGGCTCTTACAAACATGTAGATTTACTCACTGGATTCCAGACACCAAATTCTCTAGGATGCTTCATCAGTGTAAAAAAAGAAAGAAATATCTTAAAAATTAACAAAAAAATGTATCCATAATAACAAAGTTCCCATAAGATCTTAGATCTTTCCGTGGCGAGTGCAATAGTGTGTCTGGTAGGTAACAACGACTCTTTATTTAGTTAAACTCCTCTAAAAAATTCTATCTCCACGATCTCCCTCTACTAAATTGGAATAACACCTATAACCTCTATATAAAACATTACTTTAATCAATATATCCCAATATGGAGATAATGAGTATATATATCCAATTGAATTGATAGTGGTTGCAATGTCTCAACGAAATGCATGGAGTGAATTGAGCCTAAAAACACCTTTAAAAATAGTGCAATAGAAATAAAAAATCATGCATAAAGGCACATTAAAATGTTGTGTAAAGGTTATTTACCTAATACATAAATATAATTTTAATTTTTCATCTAGGTAAATTAGATAAACCCTCACTGAGTAAATGGAAGTTGTCCACTACATAAAGGAATCATGCTTGTTGTTTAAAGGAAAACCATTCAATACACAAGATATATAATGTTCCTTATAGACTTAATGTAAGGGTAAAGCATATAATATTTGGAAACATGTATGTTCAAACCAAGGTCTCACATAAAGGTAAAACCATCACAAAATAATGGTGAATAAGTATGTCAAAAATTAAATAAAGGCATGAAAAACACATGTAGAGAATTATAATGAAGATATAAACAATCTATACACCAAAAAACAATCTAACAAGAAATTAGTTTCATTTTGAATTAAATCACACATTATAAATCAAATAATATCTATGATTTATAAAAGAAGAAAAAATAAGGGTGATATTCTTGTACCTAAATGTTATTAAAGTGCAACCAATTTCAGAATTTCTAAACAATACTTAAACTTATAAAAATGCTCAATCTTAGTCAAACTATCATTTGAGTTTTCATTGGTGTGTATCTTTTTGAATCTCAATATTATACATTCAATAACCAATATTATAAAATGAAACCTAATATATATAAATATATATATATAATTGGACCCAAAATGGAATACTAGGTTCTTAGGGAGATGTAGGATAGTTTGTGAATCACAATTAACAGTATTAATAGAATTACACAAATTGAGTTCATCAATAAAAACATTAAGACAAATAGATTCATTTATGTCCTATTTTAATGAAATTTACATAGAATCAATGTTTAAGAGGGATACAGATGACTATATATTTCATTTCTAGGAGATAGATCCTCCATATGTAGTAATAAATATCCAGTCTGGTATTTCATCATATTAACAATTCAAGAACGATCTAAATCAACAATATCATCCACTATGTCTCTAGGATTAAAATCCATACCATAATAGATTTAAAGGAATCATGTTGAAGATATGTACTTATCAACCACTTATGCACATGAAAATTTGTATTACATTTATTTCCAATGAAGCTTCTCAAAGTGCACACATACATGGAACCATTCAACCTAATAAAAATCATATCATATATAATGATTCCCATAAAATTATAATACAAGATAATACTCATGTATTTAATATAATAAGTACTGGTAGGATATTGAGATAATTATTCTTTGAAATATTTGGTAAAGGGAACAATAACAGGTTTTAAAATATAAACCAATTATCTTTTAAAGTTCTTAGAAACATTGAGATAGATAAATTAACCCTTTATTTCTATCCTAAATGGTTTATATACATAATTTCCACTTCGTGAAATCCAAATATTTAAAAATATGTAATTAATTTCATTTTGACATCAGTGATTAATCATATATTACTACATGTGAGAACCATGTCATCAACATAAAAGTAGCAGTTAAAGAATGAATTTGTTAACAAATTTAAAATAAACAAAAGAAGAAAACTATCTCCTATTAAAACCATTATACAACATATGTATACCAAGAAAAAATATCATTTTTTATAGGCTTGTTTTAATCCATAAATTGATTTATTAAGTAAACAAACATGGTTTGTTTTAAATTCATGTTTTATACCTACATGAGGCTCTGTGTATAATTTTTAATATAAATCACCTCAAATGAAATCATTTTTGATATCATGTTTCTAAACATGCAGATCTAAGTAAGAAAAAAATAAAGAAATGTTCTAATAGAAGAATTATTAACTACATAAGTAAATATTTTAGAATAGTCAATTACCTCACTTTGAAGGAAACCTTTAAAAACCAATATGGACTTATATTTGATTTTATTCCCAATTGTGTAATTTTCTTTTTTATTATAGATCCATTTATTTTTAATCAACTTGGAAGTTTGTAGTTTATTTACTATAGGCCATGTATGGTTCTTTATAAGGGATTATTTCTCAACTTTCATGGAATAAATATAGCGTATAAATTTTTTTTCATTGGAATCCTTCTTGTAGATTTTTGGGGTCCTCACAATCAGGATCGTGGGAAACATTTTGAGAAAAGGAAACCATATCAGTATGGTTATACCTAGAAGTATGTATAATTACTCTCATCTCTATATCCCTAGTGAGATGGTAATATCTACGATCAATAAGAGATTTATTATCTAAAGAATAATCATATTTGAATCCAGAATCAAAATCAACCAGTGGGATAGGTGAAAAAACCTCAACATGAGACTTTCCATTAGTATAAGGGTTAATCTAAAGATCCATCTTCTAACAAGAATATACACTACCATAAGTGGGAGGTTGGACTCTATGAGGGAGAGACTCTTGAAACATCACATCCTAAAAAACAATAGACTTTTGAAAACTAGTTTTATCTACCCATATATTATACCTTTTCAATCCCTTAGGATAACCTATGAAAACATATCTAAAAACAATAGACTCAAGCTTGTCAGAATTGACATGAGTATAAGAAGTGTACCCAAATACTTTATGATGTCAATATGATAGTTTCTAACCACTCTAATGATTTTTTGAAGCCATAATCATATTGTAATACTTGGGAAACCTATTTATCAAGTAAAGTTTCATAGTGGAAGATTCATCCTAGAGGGAATTGGCAAAACCTGAGCATTCAAGCATGCTAAAAACCCACTTGAAAAAATTACATTTCATGAATTCAATTAAAAAAAATAGGATTATGACTCGACATTCAGTGTATCAAAATTCCCTTATCCTCATTGAATTTATGAAACTAAGTATACATGTATTCAAGTTTTTCCATCAAGGATTTCCATTTATTCTAATATTAATTTTCCACTGATGATTTCCTTGTTTTAAACACCTTAAAAGAATCAGATTTATTTTTCAGTATATAGATTGAAATTTTTATTGAAAATTCATCTATAAATGTGAAAAAAATAAGAGCCTCCACCATGGGAGATAGTCTTAGATTTTTCCCAGAAATCAAAGTGAACATTCTCAAGTGGTGACTGACTTTGAATATGGATTTATGAAAACTGGATCTTTTTTACTTACATAGGACATTGTACTCACAAAATGGATTGTTTTTATGTGTACCATTGGGTAAAACCACTTTATTCATCAATTGATATAAACCTTTACCAATAATATTGTAACATCCCAGGTAAATAAAGAATAAATAATTTTCATATTTATTAATATTTACGAATTAAATATTAATTTTAATTAAAAGGGGTTTCTACGTTCGATAGCGTACCCGATACGCAACGATGAGTTTCTTTGAAACTTACGTAGCACACTAGTAATAAAATAATATTATTTTAAATGTTAGTTAACAAGTAGCCATTGTACTGGCGGGAATGGATAGAAATAACTAAAATATGATTAGATATGTTTTTAAATGTTTATACATTTACCCAATAAAAGATAAAAGCTTAAAATACGGAAAGAGTTCAATTTTACGGGTATATATACTCTAATTTTCACTAAAGGTTCACTTATCACCTTTTAATGGTGAACCGTCATTAAATATAGTTTTGATCACTCTTATACTTTATTTTGGACCAAATATAACTCTTCTTTAGAATCGGGACATCAAAATTTACTTTGTGTAAATTTTTGGTACCTTTCTGATAAAGTTCATTTTTTTTATGAATAGTGTAAAATGTTGTATTTTAATTCAAAACCTCTTTTTAATCTAATTTATTTATATGATTATATTATTATTTTAATTGGTTTTAAAGTGAAATTAGAAAATATTTTTACCAGTTAATCCAATGGTGGTCATTGGAATCAATTTCACTTTGAAATTGGACTTAAACTGGTGTCAATCTTTTGATACTTATTGTTTCGCAAAAACATGCTATTTGTCATGACAGCAAGAATTAATTATTAAATTAATTAATTTGACTTATATGTTTTGAATTTTGTAAAATGGACTTCATTTTTGAATTCGGAATATCAAATATAGCTTAGGGTTAATTTTTGGTAATTTTCTGAAAAACTTCAATTTT
Source organism: Viscum album (assembly GCA_963277665.1). Classification (NCBI taxonomy): domain Eukaryota; kingdom Viridiplantae; phylum Streptophyta; class Magnoliopsida; order Santalales; family Viscaceae; genus Viscum; species Viscum album. Next base: position 1,073,467,843 of record OY728145.1, on the reverse strand, counting down.
TGATGAATAGTGAAACCACTAAGTGGTAATGAAGCAAACTGATTTTTCAGTTAAATGAAAGTTTACCACTAATGTGTATTGAATTTTGAAAATCCGACATACATGGTTGTCATTAAGAAGTAAAATGTGGTTCAATGAGATTAAAATAATTTTTTGGTGAATAGTAATGTTTTTTCATTAATCGCGATTATAGGCAATTAGTGTAGTTTAAGGTAAAAATTGTATTATAAGAATGTGAAAACACCATGAAACTTGTCCTACACCTATTGGGTGAGTCATGGCCGACCAAAACAAGCCATGGGCCAACTTGGGGACCCCATGGAGCCACTTTAGTTGGAAAATGACATTAATATATTTTTATTTAATGTTAAAGTGAAAATGACACTAACATAAATTGTTTTACTAAAATAATTTTTAAGTAGGGTTACACAAGTCCACATTTTTATTATAAATAGTCATTGGAAAGCTAAAAAGATTTCCTACATCATAGTATTTTTTTGTAATTTTTAGACATTAAATATATTAAATTATTTATGACATAATAATGATGCAGCGATGACATCATTATTTGACGATTTAAATAAAATGGAAAGATAATGTAAAATCTATGAACTACACATGTACAAAACCAATTGGATGAGTTGATTTCGAACCCTTATCACCTTATCCTCGAATTATATCAATTTGGGACCTTTTAAAACCGAAACACATTTTCAAATAAAGTAATATTTCTTTACTTTCCAAAAGTGTCCCTCCTCTCCTCTTATAAAAGGCCCCCACCTCTACCTCATTTCACACACTTCTCAAGCCTTTGGCTCGGCCAACCCCTGCCCAATTACTCTCTCCACATCCCTCTCCTCATCCTATAGGATTCCCTTTGTGCAGAATCCTTTCAAAGGAAGCCTTTATCCTCAAATCAAAAGGGAGTTACACTTTTAAAGGTAATTCATTCTCTCTTGTTCATTTGTTTTATTTTGCTTCTCCAACCCTCTAAACTCTTTTTATTTACTTCTTTTGTAACAACACCAGTATCTTCAATATACTAGGATGTTGTTATAATATTTAATTGAGCTACACTCTCACACAAATACATCAAATGGTTAAAGAACATACGGTTTCCGTGGATGGCGAAATTCTGCCTCCCGAAACGATGATTGTTCAATACTCATTTAACACCTTCAAGGGTGGCCATTATGATGTCACTATTTTTATATATGATATATAATATGTTTATTTTTTCTTTAAGCTTCTGTATTTTTTATTTTTTTTGCATACCTTTATGGTTTCCATTATGGGTAAACACGATATCTTCATTTAAGGAAGTGCGGACTACCGCCCCCTAAAAGTGATGTGATTCGTTAATACCATATGTGGGACGTGTAAAGGATGGATTTAAAGTTATTATATATTATGTTATACTGGAATTATAATATACCTCTATATCATTATTATTTCTTTCCATTAAAGTATGAGATAGAAATGAAAGTAGCGTTCATGCGTACGTACGGCTTACCGTCTCCATGAACGGTGCATTTCATTTCTTATCCCCAAATGTAATGTACTATTAAAAGTACATGTATATAATGGATATATATAATTAATGATATATCTAAATGATGAATATAATTCTGGAATTAAAATATACATACCTCTCATTTAGTTTTAATTCCATTAATACGACAAAGAAATGAAAGTAGCGTTCATGCGTACGTACGGCTTACCGTCTCCATGAACGGTGCATTTCATTTCTTACCTCTAAATGATTATGTAATATTATAAATACATGTATATTATGGATATATATTATATATATGATATCCAAATCAGGAATTTCATTCTAGATATAAAGAACTTTTGACCACACGAACAACATGTAATTGTAAGAAGTCCACTTTCGACTTAAGAACCAAATATTGACAAAACAAACATTATTAACTTAAATGGTTACATAATGTTTATAACATGGAAATAAGTGATATAAAAGGAATAATGAACATTAAAAAGGTTCTTAAACAAGTATAAATTAACTCAAGTTTATTATTCAGGACGTTAAAGAACGATCGAGTCAAGTCGGACCCGGGGTAAGGGACTTCGTCTCAATCTCCTTTCATTGAGGCATATTTCGTTTTATACACAACTTTCTTTTATACGGTGTATAAACTCCTTTGACTTTTACTTTTATACAAAAGGAATCTTTTTCTACGAAGCGTTTTACTAAACGACAAAAAGGAATGTTTTTTTAACGTACGAGGTGACAACGACCTTTTTCCGCCGCCGCGAGTATTATTTGATCTTTGGCTTTCTCAACAAGCCGTAATGTTTTTAGAATAAAATAAATAACATATACTCTTTTATGTATTTTGGTATTGAAAATGGTTTTGAAAAAGGATTCTATTATGTCAATATATTTATGATATATTGTGATTGAAATGTGGAAATGTTATCATTCCTTTATATTGGTTTTATGTTTTATGATTTTATATTGGTACTTGGACATTTTAACGGGTGGTTACGTTATAAACCATATGACGGGTGGTGCCGTGAATACCAGGACGGGTGGTTACGTTATAACCTCCAATGCATTGGGTATGGAAGTCGGCCGTATGGCTATTCCATTAAGTATGTATGGAAATTGGCCGTATGGCTATTCCATTAAGTGATATGTGTGGAAGTAAACCGTATGTTTATTCCACTTAAGTATGTTTATGTCCCAAGTAACCTTTTTATATTCTATGTGTTCTTTATATGGGTTTTATGGTAATCCTTTGGTTACAAAAAGGTAAGTAATGATACTTTATTCAGTGAAGAGTTTTTATTACTTCATAAAGGTGAAAAGTATTACTTTGATAAAGTATACATGGTTTACTTGTTGTTTTGATAAACTAACAATTTTCATTCTTTGTGTATCCCTTACTGAGCTTTTTGTGCTCACCCGAAGTTTTTTTGAAATGTTTTTCACAGGACATAATGTGGAATAGGGTCAAGGATGGGATCAAGGGAAAGTCATGCTTTATAAAACATGGAATTAGACATGTTTCTTTTTAAGAGTTTTTTTTATTTATTATATGGAAACTTGGTAGAAGTGTCTACTTTGTAATATTTTGAGATGTAATAGTTATGTTCTAATTCTCTAAAACTGTAAACCTGAAAAGATCCTCAACGTGAATTATTCATTTAATTCAATATTAAGTAAGGTTTAAGGCTGGGGCCTTATAGTTGGTATCAGAGGTCGGTTTAGACAACTTTAGGAGTTAGAAAAGTGTTAAATTATAATATGATTGAAATGATATAGCATTTACGGATTACCATGTTGCTTCGCCTAAGGTATATCTGTGTTCAGAATGGTTTTCCACAGAGGAAACAAAGCAGCTATGTTGGGACGACATCAGGAGGAAGATAACCTTCCAAATCAGCAACCTGAGATGGTCGGAATCGGAACTGAACAGTTTGTTGCAGTGATGGCACAGTTGACTCAGGCTATAAATGGTGGTGGTATCCATGCACGAGATCAGCCAGATCAACCGCAGAGGAACATGTCAGTGGTGGAACATTTCATGAGGCAACATCTCCCATCATTCAGAGGATCATCTGACCCTGTGCAAGCTGAAGGGTGGATTAAAGCACTGGAGAAGATTTTTGATGTCATGGGGGTGTTCAGAACATCAAAAGGTTAGTCTTGTTGTTTACCGTTTTGAAGGTGAAGCTGATCAATGGTGGTTGATGGTGAAAAATATAAGGGATAGTGATGAGATTGAGGATCTTCACTGGGACGAATTCAAAGGTATGTTTCTTGAGAAATATTTTCCTAAGGTGGTTCGTCTTAGGATGGAAAAGCAGTTCCTAGAATTGAGGCAGGAGGATGATTCAGTGGCTGCTTATGAAGAAAAGTTCACTCGATTGGCAAGGTATGCTCCAAACTTCATACGAGATCTTGATAGTAAAATAAACCATTTTTACTCAGGGTTAAAGCCAAAGTATCGAAGGGCTTTAGCTTCCCGTGAGTTCAAAAGTTATGAAAAACTTGTTCAATGTGCGGAGAAGGTGGAAATGGAGTTTGCCGATGATCAGGTGTTCTATGACAAACAACAGAATAAGAGATCTAGTTGGCAGGAAAAGGGGAAGAATTCATCAAAGAAGCAAGCAGGTAAGAAAACCAAATATCCATCCTTTGAGAAGTGTGGTAAAATGCATCCTGGATAATGTTTATCCAAGTCTGGTAAGTGCTTTCGGTGTGGTAAGTCTGGTCATATTGCTTGTAACTGTAAGGAAGATGATCAAGCAGGAAATGAAAAGCCAACGGTAAGATGTTTTAAGTGTAATGAAATGGGTCATTATGCAAACGAGTGTCCAACGAAGAACTCAACTGGGGGAATGCAGCCAGACTAAAAGCAGAAAGGGGTGGTGAAATCCTTTGCAACAACTTTAGCAGATATTGGGCCATCGAATGAAGTGGTATCAGCTCCAGGGAGCTCAGTTTTTTTCGAATATTGACTTGAGGTCGGGGTACCATCAGTTGAAAGTAAAAGAAGCAGACGTTCTGAAGACTGTGTTCCGTACTAGATATGGCCATTGTGAATTTGTAGTTATGCCTTTTGGGTTAACCAATGCACCTGCTGTATTCATGGACCTTATGAATAAAATTTTCCATGAGTTCTTGGAAAAGTTTGTGTTTGTGTTTTGAGGTTTGGGAAGTGGTAATGTGTGCCTTGTGATTCACAGTTGAAGAATGAGTTGTTATGTGAGGCTCATAGTTCCCCGTTTTCAGTTCATCCTTGCAGTACTAAGAAGTACAGAGATCTGCAGGAGTATTACTGGTGGGATGGAATGAAAAGAGACATTGCTGATTTTACTGTGAAGTGTTTGACATGTCAACAGGTTAAAGCAGAGCAGCAGTTACCGAAAGGGATGCTTCAGCCTTTACCAGTGCCAGAGTGGAAATGGGAGAATATATCCATGGACTTTGTTGTGGGATTACCGAGGACATCTCAAGGTAATAATGCAATCTGGGTTATTGTTGATCGTTTGACCAAATCTGCTCATTTCCTTTCTATACGAGATACTTTCTCTCTAGATCAACTTTCCCATCTGTATCTTAAAGAGATAGTCAGGTTACATGGAGTTCCCCTCTCCATTTTATCTGATCGTGATCCCAGGTTCACTTCTAACTTTTGGAAAGGCCTTCAGAAGTCGTTGGGTACTGAATTAAATTTTAGTACAGCTTTTCATCCTCAATCAGATGGACAGTCAGAACGAACAATTCAGACATTGGAGGATATGCTACGAGCTTGTTCTATGGATTATCAGGGAAGTTGGGACCAACATCTTTCTTTGGTTGAGTTTTCTTATAATAACAGTTTTCATTCCAGTATACAGATGGCACCATTTGAGGCATTATATGGGAAGCGGTGTCGAACTCCAGCTTTTTGGGATGAAGTGGGTGAAAGGAAGTTGATGGGACCAGAATTGGTAGAAGAGATGACAGAAAAAGTTCAGCTGATTCAGAAACACATGAGAATAGCTCAGAGCAGGTAGAAGAGTTATGTGGATAACCGGAGGAAGGATCTATCTTTCAAGGTAGGTGATCATGTTTTTCTCAAGATTTCTCAATGGAAATGTGTGATGAGATTTGGTAAGAAAGGAAAGCTGAGTCCAAGGTTTATTGGACCATATGAATTCTGGAGAAAGTTGGATCAGTTGCATACCGGGTGGCTTTACCTCCGAGTTTATCTCAGGTACACAATGTTTTTCATGTTTCAATGTTGAGAAAGTATATGCCAGATCCATCTCATGTTTTGAGTCCAGAGGTAGTTCAGCTGGAAGAGAACCTATCTTATGAGGAACAACCGGTCCAGATTCTTGACCACAGGGAGCAAGTGTTACGGAATAAGGTGATTCACTAGGTAAAGGTTTTTTGGAAAAACCATGTGATTGAAGAGGCAACGTGGGAATCTGAAAATGCTATGAGGGATAAATACCCCCACTTATTTTGATAAGTGAATAAAATTGCGAGGACGCAATTCCCAAAAGGGGGGAAGGATGTAACATCCCAGGTAAATAAAGAATAAAGAATTTTTATATTTATTAATATTTACGAATTAAATATTAATTTTAATTAAAAGGGGTTTCTACGTTCGATAGCGTACCCGATACGCAACGATGAGTTTCTTTGAAACTTACGTAGCACACTAGTAATAAAATAATATTATTTTAAATGTTAGTTAACAAGTAGCCGTTGTACTGGTGGGAATGGATAGAAATAACTAAAATATGATTAGATATGTTTTTAAATGTTTATACATTTACCCAATAAAAGATAAAATCTTAAAATACGGAAAGAGTTCAATTTTACGGGTATATATACTCTAATTTTCACTAAAGGTTCACTTATCACCTTTTAATGGTGAACCGTCATTAAATATAGTTTTGATCACTCTTATACTTTATTTTGGACCAAATATAACTCTTCTTTAGAATCGGGACATCAAAATTTACTTTGTGTAAATTTTTGGTACCTTTCTGATAATGTTCATTTTTTTATGAACAGTGTAAAATGTTGTATTTTAATTCAAAACCTTTTTTTAATCTAATTTATTTATATGATTAGATTATTATTTTAATTGGTTTTAAAGTGAAATTAGAAAATATTTTTACCAGTTAATCCAATGATGGTCATTGGAATCAATTTCACTTTGAAATTGGACTTAAACTGGTGTCAATCTTTTGATACTTATTGTTTCGCAAAAACACGCTATTTGTCATGACAGCGGGAATTAATTATTAAATTAATTAATTTGACTTATATGTTTTGAATTTTGTAAAATGGACTTTATTTTTGAATTCAGAATATCAAATATAGCTTAGGGTGAATTTTTGGTAATTTTCTGAAAAACTTCAATTTTTGATGAATAGTGAAACCACTAAGTGGTAATCAAGCAAACTGATTTTTCAGTTAAATGAAATTTTACCACTAATGTGTATTGAATTTTGAAAATCCGACAAACATGGTTGTCATTAAGAAGTAAAATGTGGTTCAATGAGATTAAAATAATTTTTTGGTGAATAGTAATTTTTTTCATTAATCGCGATTATAGGTAATTAGTGTAGTTTAAGGTAAAAATGGTATTATAAGAATGTGAAAACACCATGACACTTGTCCTACACCTATTGGGTGAGTCATGGCCGACCAAGACAAGCCATGGGCCAACTTGGGGACCCCATGGAGCCACTTTAGTTGGAAAATGACATTAATATATTTTTATTTAATGTTAAAGTGAAAATGACACAAACATAAATTGTTTTACTAAAATAATTTTTAAGTAGGGTTACACAAGTCCAAATTTTGATTATAAATAGTCATTGGAAATCTAAAAAGATTTCCTACATCATAGTAGTTTTTTTATAATTTTTAGACATTAAATAAATTAAATTATTTATGACATAATAATGATGCAGCGATGACATCATTATTTGACGATTTAAATAAAATGGAAAGATAATGTAAAATCTATGAACTACACATGTCCAAAACCAATTGGATGAGTTGATTTCGAACCCTTATCACCTTATCCACGAATTATATCAATGTGGGACCTTTTAAAACCGAAACACATTTTCAAATAAAGTAATATTTCTTTACTTTCCAAAAGTGCCCCTCCTCTCCTCTTATAAAAGGCCCCCACCTCTACCTCATTTCACACACTTCTCAAGCCTTTGGCTCAGCCAACCCCTGCCCAATTACTCTCTCCACATCCCTCTCCTCATCCTAGAGGATTCCCTTTGGGCATAATCCTTTCAAAGGAAGCCTTTAGGCTCAAATCAAAAGGGAGTTACACTTTTAAAGGTAATTCATTCTCTCTTGTTCATTTGTTTTATTTTGCTTCTCCAACCCTCTAAACTCTTTTTATTTACTTCTTTTGTAACAAAACCAGTATCTTCAATATACTAGGATGTTGTTATAATATTTATTTGAGCTACACTCTCACACAACTACATCAAATGGTTAAAGAACATACGGTTTCCGTGGATGGCGAAATTCTGCCTCCCGAAACGATGATTGTTCAATACTCATTTAACACCTTCAAGGGTGGCCATTATGATGTCACTATTTTTATATATGATATATAATATGTTTATGTTTTCTTTAAGCTTCTGTATTTTTCATTTTTTTTCATACCTTTATGGTTTCCATTATGGGTAAACACGATATCTTCATTTAAGGAAGTGCGGACTACCGCCCCCTAAAAGTGATGTGATTCGTTAATACCATATGTGGGACGTGTAAAGGATGGATTTAAAGTTATTATATATGATGTTATACTGGAATTATAATATACCTCTATATCATTATTATTTCTTTCCATTAAAGTATGAGATAGAAATGAAAGTAGCGTTCATGCGTACGTACGGCTTACCGTCTCCATGAACGGTGCATTTCATTTCTTATCCCCAAATGTAATGTACTATTAAAAGTACATGTATATAATGGATATATATAATTAATGATATATCTAAATGATGAATATAATTCTGGAATTAAAATATACATACCTCTCATTTAGTTTTAATTCCATTAATATGACAAAGAAATGAAAGTAGCGTTCATGTGTACGTACGGCTTACCGTCTCCATGAACGGTGCATTTCATTTCTTACCTCTAAATGATTATGTAATATTATAAATACATGTATATTCTGGATATATATTATATATATGATATCCAAATCAGGAATTTCATTTTAGATATAAAGAACTTTTGACCACACGAACAACATGTAATTGTAAGAAGTCCACTTTCGACTTAAGAACCAAATATTGACAAAACAAACATTATTAACTTAAATGGTTACATAATGTTTATAACATGGAAATAAGTGATATAAAATGAATAATGAACATTAAAAAGGTTCTTAAACAAGTATAAATTAACTCAAGTTTATTATTCAGGACGTTAAAGAACGATCGAGTCAAGTCGGACCCGAGGTAAGGGACTTCGTCTCAATCTCCTTTCATTGAGGCATATTTCGTTTTATACACAACTTTCTTTTATACGGTGTATAAACTCCTTTGACTTTTACTTTTATACAAAAGGAATCTTTTTCTACGAAGCGTTTTACTAAACGACAAAAAGGAATGTTTTTTTAACGTACGCGGTGACAACGACCTTTTTCCGCCGCCGCGAGTATTATTTGATCTTTGGCTTTCTCAACAAGCCGTAATGTTTTTAGAATAAAATAAATACCATATACTCTTTTATGTATTTTGGTATTGAAAATGGTTTTGAAAAAGGATTCTATTATGTCAATATATTTATGATATATTGTGATTGAAATGTTGAAATGTTATCCTTCCTTTATATTGGTTTTATGTTTTATGATTTTATATTGGTACTTGGACATTTTAACGGGTGGTTACGTTATAAACCATATGACGGGTGGTGCCGTGAATACCAGGACGGGTGGTTACGTTATAACCTCCAATGCATTGGGTATGGAAGTCGGCCGTATGGCTATTCCATTAAGTATGTATGGAAATTGGCCGTATGGATATTCCATTAAGTGATATGTGTGGAAGTCAACCGTATGGTTATTCCACTTAAGTATGTTTATGTCCCAAGTTACCTTTATATATTCTATGTGTTATTTATATGGGTTTTATGGTAATCCTTTGGTTACAAAAAGGTAAGTAATGATACTTTATTCAGTGAAGAGTTTTTATTACTTCATAAAGGTGAAAATTATTACTTTGATCAAGTATACATGGTTTACTTGTTGTTTTGATAAACTAACAATTTTCATTCTTTGTGTATCCCTTACTGAGCTTTTTGTGCTCACCCCAAGTTTTTTTGAAATGTTTTTCACAGGACTTAATGTGGAATAGGGTCAAGGATGGGATCAAGGGAAAGTCATGCTTTATAAAACATGGAATTAGACATGTTTCTTTTTAAGAGTTTTTTTTATTTATTCTATGGAAACATGGTAGAAGTGTCTACTTTGTAATCTTTTGAGATGTAATAGTTATGTTCTAATTCTCTAAAACTCTAAACCTGAAAAGATCCTCAACGTGAATTATTCATTTAATTCAATATTAAGTAAGGTTTAAGGCTGGGGCCTTATAAATATATCTCATCCTTATATGATCAAGAATACCATTTTCACTTTTGGTGACATAAGTGTTTCCCAACTTCTTAGTGAATTTCATTCCATTCATAACATACAATAAATTAACTAAGGATCCCTTAATAACTATACAATCACCCCTTGATATTATGAGGCCACCACTAGCAAATTTAAAGGAGAATACCTTTTAATCCAAGAAACCTAATGAAATAAGATTTCTATAGGGATCCATATAACATATAATAAGGTAAAAGGAGTGTTATAAGAGTTCTATTACAACTAAACATCACCCATGAAATGAAATCGCTTTTTATTGGCTAAAATAATCTCTCCTTTAGCTTCTTATATCAAATCAAAAGAAGAAATCATATTTTGGAACATATGGAAAGAAAATATTGATTCTAAAACACACTCATAATTCAACATATAATGGGAAACAATCATCACTTCAATAATCTCATGGACTTTCTCTAAAACTAAATAATTATAATCAGGTTCATTAAAAGTCTCACCAGACTTCAACATAGTGCATTTTAGCCTATCGTGCCTATTTTCCCCATAATTATATTAGGTAAACACTATCAGTTCGTATTTGGACTAAGTATCCCTAGAATGGTTTTGTATATTTTAAACCTTCTAATACTTTCCTTAATTTTCACCAAATAACTCAAAATTACCTCTAACACTCAAACCCTAGGATTTAGATTAAACCTTATCCTTTCCACACAACTCAAGAGAAATAAAGACAGATATTACTTCCTTAATAGTCAAGGATCCTCTTCCATACATCATAAAATCTATAAGATTTTAATATGAATGATCTAAGGAAATTAAAATAATAATGTTTTGGTCATCTTATTCACCATTAACAATGATATTAGATAATTCTAACAATATTTTATTAAACTCATCTAGATGTTCATGGAAGAGAGTTCTAAGATGAATCTTGAAGTCGTATCATTTATGTTTCTCCTATGTATTACCTGCTAATTAATTTTTCATATATAATTTTTCTATCTTAGCCAAAATTACAACTACTGAGGTTTCATAAGCAACCACCAACAGAATGTTTTTATCCATGTATAATGTTAAAGAGCTTTGAGCTTTCATTAAAATATCTAGTTGATCAACTAATTAGTTGTTCATAGTTTATCCATTAGCAAATTGAATTATAGGAGGTTGTTGGGACCATACAACACGTATTTTACACCTTCGTAGAATATAAGTTCATTCTTCTTATGTTTCCCAATATTATAAAATTTCAACCCCATCAGATAGCCTATTAAAATGCATCTAAAAACCTTAGGCTCAATCTTTACAGAATTCACATGAGCATAATATGTTCAGAAAAATACTCTAAGATGTCCATGGGATGGGGAAATGCTACTTCAAAGATCATTTGGAGTATTAAAACCATTGGAATGTGAGGGAAACCTGTTTATCATGTATACTGTCATAGTGGAAACCCCATATCAAAAAGTACTTGGGAAAAACTGATCATGCAAGTATGCTAAGAACTGCACAAGAATTGTATGTTTCATTCTTTCAACTGAACCAATTTTTAGGAGTATGAATTAATATTTAGTGTCTCAAAATTCATTCATTCTCATAGAATATAGTAAACTCGGTAGAAAGGTAATCAAGGTCGTTATCAGTCCTTAAGTCTAAGATTGATTTTTTATATTGGGTTTCCATGTTCTAAACACCTAAATATAATAAGATTTATTTATCAATATGTAAATAGAAATATTTATTGAAAACAAAATCTATAGAAGTGAAAAAATTGGAGTCTCTACCATTGGATATGATCTTAATAGGTCTCAACCAATAATAATGCACATAGTAAAGTGGTTGACTGGAATTGATGATAGATATTTGAAAACTAACTCTTTTAGACATACTTTGGGCATAAACCTCACAAAATGGAAGGTTACTTAGTGTAACATTGGTTAAAAAACCATTTCTCACTCAGTTACACTAAACCTTCAACACTCACATGCCTCTTTCTTCTATAATAAAGAAAAATACTATCATTGTTGGTGACATAAGTGTTTCCTAGCTTCTTAGTGTATGTCTTTCCATTCAAGTCAAACAACCCATTAATTAAGGATCCCTTAAGAACCATATAATTACCCTTTGATATTTTGAGGTAACATGTATCAAATTTATAAGTAAATCCATTCTAATCCAATACACCAAATTAATTAATATTTCTATGTATATATGGAACCCAACTCACATCGAATAAGGTGAAAAGAGAGTGGTCTGAGAGTTCTATCATAATTAAAAATCTACCCATTAAATGATATATCTTATTATTATAAAAAATTACCTCTTCTTTATATTCTTCAACCAACTCTAATAAAGGACTCCTATTTGGGTGCAAATATAAAGAACACCCAGTGTATCTTGGGACACTATAAATACTTCATCACTCTCATAGAATTGGTCTAATAAGAGAGAATGATCACTATATTATTTAAACATCTTATCAGACTTCAATTTAGAGAATTTAGGCCTAACATGCCTAGGTTTCCAGCTATGATATATAGTCACCTCTATCGGTTTGGATTTTGACTAGTCTCCCTTGACTGGATTCAATTATTTCTTCCCTTATTATTATTAAATATCTTCTTCTAGTGAAACTCAGAATTTCCTCTTTCACTCAAACCCTTGGCATTAGATTAAACATTATCCTTTCCATGCAACTCATAATAAATTAAGATAGATTCGATGTCCTCTAATGTAACATGACCACTGTATAATGGTAAACCATTTAGAACATGGACTACATAATGTTCCCCAAGGACTTCATGTAAGGGTAAATGAAAAAATATAAGGCATGCATAAGGGTAATCCATGTCTTTATGTTAAGGTACAACTAGAACCATATAAGAGTGAAATAGAGTGAGAAACATAAAATAAAGGCATTTAAAGATCAATTAGAGAATTATAATGAATATATAAATATGCTTAAATCAAGAAACAAAGGAACAATAAATTAGTTTTATTTAGAAATCAATCAAGCATTATAAATTAACAAAAACAATATATTTATTTAGTTATTCAATGGCAAATGCATTGTTTGTTTACATAACGCAGTCACTAAAAAAATTAAATATACCCTAAGGGAAACCCTCATTGATTTTATTTGGTTCTAACATAGAAACATATAAAATCACACAATCCTCAGTACTTCATGATCACACCTCAGTAAACTTATTCATTCCCAAAAATTCTCCTCTGGGGATTCAATGTTGGTGTTGTAGTATTTGGAGCTACTGTAAGTGTGGTCTTGAACCTCATTAGTGATGGTGGTTTCGATATATAGAGTATCCAACTTCATGAACATAAAAGGAATATCATACATACCATTGTTTGTAATTGGATTCAATTTCACCTTATTTATTGTGGGTACAACAACTTATTGAATGACTTCCAGAATAACAGTATCTATTCTGGCCTCTCCCCACTCCACCCCAGATTGAACTTCACCTAACACCTCGATCTTTACCTAAAATATGAGGAGGCTGAAATCCATGGTGGACTTATTTCCCAACTTTAGTGGAAGAATATTCATCCTATCGGGAGTTGGTCATTTGATAGAAGACACTAACCCCATTTATTTTTCAAAGGGAGGTAAGGTAGTGGATTTTTTTTTTGAAAACAAAACCACACCAACCGTTGAGAATATATTGAGAGGGGCTGGGAAGGGCTGGAAGCGGCTAATAAAAGTCAAGATCCTCCTCTCATTTTAGCATCTAATCATCAATCTACAATCATATTTCTATCAATTTTTGTTGTATTTTTTTGGTGTATTCCCCACATATCTAATAGATTGATTTATATGGGTTTTATTCTTATAATTGTGAGGGATTTTATTCCCACATTTACCCATATTTATCATTCTATTTTCCCGTGGTTTTTTACCCCTTTCATTTTTGGTTGTTTCCCCACGTTACATCTCATGTTATTTATTTCTATATATTTTCACTTTATTTTATCTCATAATTACAATTTCACAAGTGGGAAAATAATTTTCAATCCCAACAAGGTGTATCAAAGGGAAGTTCTCTCTTAGTTCTATTTAGTTTTTTGGATATTAATAATTATCATTAATTTGAGTATACCATATAATTGTGACTCTATTTGATCATTTACATTAGAAAAAATTTTCTGATATTATTAAATACACTATTTTGAAATAGAAGAGGTTATATACTATTGTTCTGTCTCGATGTTGGGGAAATTTGAGATAAAAAAATTCAATGGGATTAATTTTCTACTAAGGAAAATTATGTTGATGGAAGGGATGAAAAGGGATAATTGCCTACTAGAGATTATCTAAAGACCGATAGGTGTGATGAAGGAGAAATGGAATGACATGTATGGGAATTCTATTTCCAACACCCATTTGGATTTGGTAGACAAGGTCCTATCATGAATTGCATATAAAAATATGTTATAGGAATTATGGGATACACTAATAAATCTATAAAAGGTCATGTCATTGTGCAATAAAAATTTTCTATCAAGAAAATTGTGAACTCCTAGAATAGTTGATTTTTCATTAGTGACCAACCACATCAACACCCCCAATAACTTTTTCACTAAAATCATGATGTTATTATATAAAATTATTGATACCAAATGTGCAAGGATTCTTGTCCATATATTTCAATATTTTTATGACAAAATAATCATCAACCTCAGAAACAATATCCTGATGGATATTCTTCTCTTAAATTATTTGTTTCCATGATTAAGGAAGAATAAATTTAGTACAAGAAAAAGATGGATTTATAGGAAAATTAATAGCAAGAAGAGGATGATGGATCATGGTTCCAATGAGAACCAAAACCACAGATGGTCCAACCCATGGAGTATGAAGAAGAATGTCAGATGTTACAATTTTGGTTTAAGGGACACGTCAAGAAGGATTTTTTAAATAAGAAGGGTATTGAAAATATCTCTCAATGAAATGTGATGAGTACTTCTATGAATAGTGATATACTAGTCATTAATGTGGTGATTTCTATTATAAGAGGTAAGAATCTCAATTATGCATGGATAATCGACTGAAATGCAACATGGAACATGAAGTATCAATGGGAATGGGTTGATAAATATGAAACTATACCAAAAAGAGTTTTTCTCCTGGGTAATGATCACGTATTGAAGATCAATGGGATCAATATCATTAAACTGAAGATGAATGATTTCATGATATAAACTATCCAAAGATTATAGGATGTGAAGGGCTTAAAAAATAACACATTTTTTGGGATAATTTTAGGGTATTGGATGAAAAACTCACAACGAGAATGGGGTGATGAGAATTTTGAATGGTGTGCTTGTGGTGATAAAGGAATATGATATATTAATGAAACTATACATGATTATGGGTAATACATACAAGGAGGAAGAAATGGTTGTCTTATCAAATACCTATACAAAATCAGTGATGATGTTGTGGAATCAAAATCTTGGCCACTTTTCAGAATGATTCTTGGATATTCTTGTAGATCAAGAGTTGTTTCATAGGCTTAAAAATGTATCCTTGGCATTTTTTGATCATTGTGTTTTTTTAATAAACATAGGTTTAAATTATTGATGTCAATAATAGAATGTAAAGAGATCTTACTGTGGATTCATTCTGACATTTTTCAAGCACTGGTTGTATCCCTAGGAGGAGTAAGGTACATTGTATCCTTTATTTCTGATTATTCAAGGGGATTTTGGGTATACCCAATTAATAGTAAATAGGATGTTTTAGAAGTCCTCAAAAAAATAAAAGCATGGAAGGAGCTTGAATATATAAATAAGATCAATTGTTTGAGGACTAAAAATGGTGGAGAATATATAAATGAGGGGTTTCATACTTTTTTCAATAGGAAGAAATTAAGAGACAACTCATAGTGGTGTAAACTCCACAGTAGAATATAGTGGTATAGTGGATGAATATAACCCTATTAGATAAAATAAGGGTGATGTTGAAAACTGTATGAATTTCCAAAAACATTATGGGATGAAGCATTGAATGCCACCTTTTATGTGATCAACAAATCTCCATCAATGGTGATTGTTTTGAAGACACTAATTTAGACGTGGACTAGTGAATTCACTAAAAATTATATGTTTCATACTTTTTAAATTTTTGTATATGTTATGTTTAATGACTAGGAAAGATCAAAGTTGGATTTGAGATCTAGTAAATGTAACTTCTTGGGGTGCGCTGATGGTGTGAAAGAGTATCATTTGAAGGACCTTGCCACCTAAAAACATATCATTACAAGTGATGTCATTTTTGTATAATAGAAGGATCAAATTATAATTAATGGATACATGGAGAAAAAGAATGTATAAACTAAAATAGTCATAGTAGATGAATAATCCAAGGAAGAACCAGTTACCTCTGAGGCATTACTAGAGCATAATGATCAAGTACCGATTGAGTATGAATCACAGTGGTCAACTTATATGAAAAGGAACCAATATGAGACCCAAACTATTTGATTGAGATTAATATTGCATTACTACTTATTAATGGAGGATGGAGATCTATCTTCTTTGGTTAAGGTGACCTAGAGTCCATATGTATCTACATAGATGGCGATGATGCCAGAGGAACATGGAGCCATGTACAAGAACAATACTTGGGATCCTATTCCATTACCTCATGGAAGGAAGTCTTTTAGTAACAAACATGTCTTTAAGATCAAGTGGGTTAGAAAGGCCTGGGTGTAAATATATCATGCAATACTAGTAGTCAAAAGATATTCCTAGAAGAAAGGAATTTTTTTTAATAAATTATTTTCTCCTATTGTTAGAATGATGACTTTTTAGATAGTTCTAGTGATGTGTGATTTATACAATTTAAATATTCATCATATATATGTGGAGACTATTTTTTCCATGGTGATCTTGATGAACAAATCTATATTTTCCAACTAAAAGTATTTATGGAATATAGAAAACAGAAGTTGTTCTATAGGATGAAGAAATCTCCATATAGTTTCAAGAATATGCCAAGGTGTTGTAACAAGATATTTGATTCTCATATCTTAATACTTGGATAAAATAGACTTCATTCATATATTCTTTCATATTTTCAGGGTTCATATGTTAATGATTTCATATTCTTCTATTTCTTATGGATGAAATGCTAATTATAAGCCCCAAAAATGATCAGATCCATGAGATGAAAGAATAGTTGTATAGGGAGATTGATATGAAGGATATGGGACCAAAAAAATGATTATTGGGATGCATATTTTATGAGAAATAAATAATTTGAATATTGGGATATAATAGAATAATTACATAGAGAAATTCATGAAATGCTCAACATGAAATAATATAGGATAATATCCTCTCTACTTCTTGATAATTTCAGTTATATTATATGATGAATCCTTACAGTGAAGATCAGAGGATGAATATATCTCAAGTACAATATGAATCAATAATGAGAATTCTGATGTCTGTTATGGTTTGTGCTAGACTGTATATTGCACATGTAGTGGGAGCAGTTAGTCAGTACATGGAGACTCTCATATGGGAGCATTGAATCATAGTGAAGAGGATCCTAGGATACATCAAGGAGAAAATATATGTTGCTTTATGTTATGAAGGAATGTATTTCACTATCAGAGGATATTTTCATTCTAATTTTACAGGTGATTCCTTCAAGAGGAAATACACTAATGGTTATGTTTTTACTCTTACATGAGGATTTGTGAGCTGGATTTCATTGTTATAGTCAGTTGTGGATTTATCCATGATGGATACAAATTGCATGGTAGCTACATAGGCTTAAAAAGAGGTGATTTGGATGATAAGGTTGTTGTAGGAACTTGTACAATGATAAGATGATGTTGTATTTTTTTTGTGACAACCAGAGAACCATTCACATTGCAAGTAACCAATCATTTCAATCGAGAGTGAAGGACATTGAGGTATAGTATCACTTTGTTCAAGATATGGTGTAGAAAGGATGTGTCGACATGGAAAAAAATTCACACTAAATAAAATATGATAGATTTACTAATTATGTTTTTTAAATTTTATAATATTAGGTGGTGTAGATCCTAGAGTGGCCTTATAGAGACATGAGGAGCCTATTTGGTAGATATAAAGTATGTGTGGAGATGTAATTGGATCACAATCAAAATTCCAAGTGGGTGATATGTTGGTAGTTGTTCATTTTATGGATAGAATCACCCCCATGATTTTTCAAAGGGAGGAAAGGTGGTGGCATGTTTCATGGGTGGTCGACACCACTAACCATTGAATGTAAACAGAGGGATTGGGTAGGGCTTGATGTAGCCTATAAATGGAAATATTATCCACTCATTTCAGCATCTCATCAGCACTCAACAATCAGATTCCAATACATTTGTGTGGTATTTTGGAGGAGGATTCCACACATATTCAAGAGAATGGTTTATAAGGGTTTTATCCTTGTAATTTTGAGGTAGTACGTAACCAATTTTACCCATAGTGATATTCATGTTTTCCCATGGTTTTCTACCCCATTCATTTTGGGGGTCTTCCCACGTTACATCTGGTGTAATTTATTTCTTCATTTGTAATCATTATTTTATCTATAAATTATCATTACACCAGTGGTCTAATCAATTTAATTTCCAACACTACTAGGTATTCATCTTGGTTTTGGTATATGAAAGCTTTATATCTCATGATTGATGACCAAGGTTATTGGTAGAATTCCTGTAAAGAACAATGATATTTTAATCATAGATTCCCACATTATGGATATCATACCTCACATTGAATATGATCCTCATTAAAATAGGATCTTCTAGGGAAAGTTGTGACTCCTTGGTATTAGAGGCAACAACCCTGTTAAGGAAATTAAACCATTCCTTCGGTCGTGTGTCACTCACAGAAGTTTCAGTTACCCAAGTTTAGAAGGATTTTTATTTTTTTGTCAACTATGAAATGTTGAAGCAGGGTGTAATTTTTTATATTGATGGCATTATTAGAAATAGCCTAGATCCAATTGGGGATACAACTATAGAATCTGTCTATAGATATGGACTTGATGTGAATGTTTCCATCATCCACTGTGAAAATCTCTGTTGTCACCATCGAGTCACTGATGTCATACCTATTGGGAATAAAAATAATCACCGCTCTATAAACAATCAAAAAATAAATATCTCCCAATTTGGAGATGATGAGTTGATATATCAAAGGGAATTGAAAGTGGTTTCAATGGATCAATGATATACATGGAGTTCATCAATCCCTAATAACCCAATAAAACTAGAGCATTGGAAAATCAAAAAACCTATATAAAGGTGTCATATAATGTATTGTAAAGGTTCTCTACATTCTATTTCAAAGTAAATAGACTTATGCATCCAGGTAAATTATCTAAAACCTCACTGTTTAATGGTTAGTTGACTGCAACCTAAAGGGTGCACACTTTCTACATAAAGGTAAACTATTCTGTACACATTCTATATAAATTTCCTCATGGACTTCATGTAGGTGTAAACCATATAATATTAGTCACACGTAATGGTAAACCAAGTCTCGTGTAAAGGTAAAACCAAAACCACATAAGGTTAAAGAATAAGGAAATAAAATTAAATAAAGTCTTGGAAAAAACAAGCAGGGAATTATAATGAAAATATAAACAATATATAATCAGAAAACAAATTGACAAGAAATTATTTACATTTGGAAATAAATCAAACATTCTAAATAAAATAATATTCACAATTTAGAAAATAAAATATAAAATGGATGATGTCTTTGAACTTAAATGATCTTTAATTGTAACCAATTTCATAATTTCTATAAAATTCTTGAACATATAAAAATATAAAACCTCAGTCAAACTATAAACTAAGTTTCCATTGGCATGTATCTCATTGACAAGAAATATTCCACTTTCATTAAACTCTAAAATAAAATGAAACCCTATATATATATTCTTAGAAATAAAATTGAATACTAGGTTCTTAGAGAGATATAGTATTGTTTTTGAATCATAATGAATAGTAATAATAGAATTACACCAATTGAGTTCATCAGCCAAACCCTTAATCCAAAATTGATTCATCGATGGACCCTACCAATGAAATGTACTAAGACTCAATGGTTGAGAGGTCCAATAATGAATTTTTATTTCATTTCCAAGAGATAGGTCATCCACATGTATTAAAATTATATAGTTTGTGATTTACTCATGTTAACATTTCGAGCATATTCAGAATCAACTTAACCGGTCACTAAGCCTCCAGAATTAACATTCATACCATAATAAATATAAAATAATGAATTGAAATATATGTGTCTCAACAACCATGTAATTGAATTCCAATGTGGATTACCTATATTTCTAACAAACCTCACTACCATAGATTTGTCTTTACCAACCACTACTCTTTATCACTGCTTAAAAACTACTGATAAAGGGGGTATATTTATCAATGTTAAAAAAATTTATTATAAATGATACTTATATCACTCTTCAAAAAGAATTGATAAAAGTACCCCTTTATCCATGCTTTTTCAGCATTGATAAAAGTACCCCTTTATTAGTACTTTTTTAAAGCTAATATAAGTACCCTATTTATCCGCACTTTTTCAACATTGATAAAGCATACTTTTATTAGCACTTTTCTTAGCGCTAATAAAATTATGCCTTTTATTCGAGCTAGAATGAATGTTTTTAGGGATAATAAAATCTATATTTCATTAAAATGATTTTATATCATTAAAAATCATATACTAATATATAAATAAATAAATATTCATATAAATATATAATATTTTATAAAATGTGATTTATATAATACATTATATGTAATCACACTTAATTTATTAGATATTTTGTGGAAAATAATTATAAAATAATTTAAAAATAATACTAATAAAAAATTTGATAATAATTTTTTATTAATAGTCATTTAATAAATATTTTAAGATATAAAAAACCCTCAAATTAATAAATAATATAAAATAAGTTGAAAACAACATTCGAACTTCAAAAGGTTATAACTTTTGATATGGGTGTCTATTTGATCTCTACTTATTATCAAATCTAATCTTGAGAAAATTTATTTACTGTGTAGATTGGGTAAAACCTTGGCCATCATTTTTTTGTTGTAAAAAGGCTCGGAAGGCCTCCAAAAACTGAGTTTTTGGTCAGGGTACCCCCATTTTCTAGCATTTGATGAAATTTCATCCTCATTTAAGGGAGTTTTCGTATCGTTTTTTGTAGGAGACTCAATTTATTCTTAAGAATTACCCATATATGGATATTTTTTCATTCAAATGTTATTATTTTTTATATATTACTATTATTTATAATTAAAAATATAAACATATACGCATGTTAGTATATATTCACACAGAAAAATTTAATTTGATACATAAATATGTAAACATATTTACATATGAAATTTCATTATATATATAAAACATATCTAAATAAAAATAACATACATTTTTTTAAAATAAAAATGTATGAATATTTATATACCTATAAAATTAATGTATATATAATGAATATATATATATATATATATATATATTTGTGTGTGTGTATTGACAGAAAAATATATATATATAAATATTAATATATAATATATGAAATAAATATAAATATGTATAATTATATTTTTAGAAATACGCATATATATAAATATATATAAGTATGTCATGAAATATATATATAAATGTAACAAAATGTAATTATATAAATATATATATAACTATATAGATAAACAATGTAACAATATATATATATATATGTCATAAAGTATAGAAAAAACAATATAGAGGAGTGGTAAAGGTGTAGATTCATGAGGGGGGCTTAGGATCGAAGCCTAGTGATAGAATGGGTGTCGGGGAGCATGAAGAGGGTGGCCTAGCACTGTTAAAGGGGGTTCTTTGAGTGTTGATAAAGGGGTGGAGATTGAAAAATGCTATTATAAGGTGGGGAGGGGGATTCGAGCACGGATAAAATGGGGTTGTCTCCAACCTCGAATTTTTAATTACTATAAAAATGTTTTTTAAAAAAATTAATTTTTTGACTTTTATCAACACATTTTTTAGCACTAATAAAAGGGTTAAATTATCATCCCTAAAAAAACTGATAAAAGTCCCATTTTATTAGAAATTTTTTAGCATTTTTAAATGAGTCCTTTATCATCACTTTTTTAGCATTGATAAAAGGGACCCTCTTTTAACGATGCTTAGATTATCATAGATTTTCTAGCAATGATAAAATCAATTTCTAGCACTAATAAAAGTTGTATTTATGGAAGTTCCTAATCAATTGGTATACATTGAAGGCTACATTCGACCTAATACAAATCATAGAATTTCTAATGCTGCTCAAAGTATAGGATATGGTATTTTACTCATGTATTTAATATAAGTACTCATTATAGGAGAGTGATACAATGATACTTTGTAATGTTGTGAAAATAGAACAATAACAGGATTTAAAACATCAAACAAGTATCTCATAAGAACATTAACCACATAAGAATGTCGAGATAGATAAATCAACCCCTTATTTCTATCCCAAATCATGTCTATACCTAAGATATACTCCACAAAATCAAAGTATTTAATAAGGTGAATTCAATAGAAATTTTACATTGGTGATTAATTTCATATTACTATATATGATAACCAAAAAATCAATATAAATTTCAAGGTAAATAAGGATTTTGTAAAAAAATTTAAAATAAAAACATTAAACAAACTAACTTTTATTAAAACCATTATACAACATGAATGAATCAAACTCTGTATACCATTTTATATAGTCTTTTTTAATCCATAATGATACTTTTTATGTAAAAAACTTAGTTTTAAATTTATGTTAAAATCCTATAGGATGATTTATTGGTAATGTTTCATCTAAATCACCACGAAAGATAGTAGTTTTGATATCATGTTTTTCATCATGAAGATATAAATAAGGTAAAACAAAAGAAATATTATAATTGAATATGGTTTAACTAAAAAGGAAAATATTTCTGAATAGTGAATTACCTCTCTTTGAAAGAAACCTTTAGAGACTAATCTGGCCATATATTTGATTTTATTCCCTAGAGTCATGTTTTCCCTTTAGTTATATATCCATTTATTTCCAATAAACTTAGATGTATGTGGTTTTTAACTACAGACCAAGTATGGTTTTTTCTAAGGGATTTATTATCATCTTTCAGGGTACAAAATCAGTGCATCATGTTGTTTTCATTGATATCCTTCTTGAAGATTTGGGGATCCACACCATCAAAATCATGGGAAATATATATATATATATAATAAAACCATATCAGTATTGTTGTACCTATAAATATTTCTAATAAATAAACTCTCTATAACACTAGGGAGAGAATAATATCTATGGTCAATATGAGCTTCAACATTTGAAGAATCATTAGATTAGAATAAATAATCCTAATCCCACTACCAAACTAGTAGAGATTCCACAATAAGAGACTCACCATAAATGAAAGGGTTAACCTTAAGATCCATCTTTTGAGAAGCATCAACACTGCCATCATTGGGAGGATAGACTCTAGGAGGGAAATAATTTTGAGACATCACATCCCAACTAAAAATATAAGTATGAAAAATAGATTTATCTACCCATAAATTATACCCTTTCACCTACATATGATAGCCTATAAAAATATATCTTATAACTCTAGGCTAAAGATTTTCAGAATTGACATGAGTATAAGAAGTGTAGACAAATACTCTAAGATAAACATAGAATGGGGGCTAGCTAATAAAAATATATTAGGATTATTAAACCCATTGGAAGATAAGGGACACATCTTTATCATGTTAATTGGAATAGTAGAAGCCTAATCCCCAAAGTAATTTGGAAAACCCAAGCATTCAAGCATGATACACACCCTCTAAAGAATAGTTAAATTCATGAATTCAAATAAACCATTTTTTAGGATGATGAATCCACATCTAGTGTCTCAAAATTCCATCATCCTTATGAAATATAGAAAACTTAGTAGACATGTATTCAAGGTTGTCATCAGTCTTAAAGGCTTTTAATTTCTTTTATGATTGGTTTTCTATAGTTTATTTCCAAGTTTTAAACACCTAAAAAGAATCATATTTATTTCTTAATATGTAAATAGAAACTTTGCTGGAAAATTAATATATAAAAGTGAAATAATAAGATCCTTCACCATGGGAGATAATCTTATAATGTCTCCACAAATTAGAGTTCACATACTCAAGTGGTGACTGGCTTTGAAGCTAGATTTCTGAAAACAAACTCTTTTAGAATTAGCTAGGACATAGTCCTCATAAAAGGAAAAATTCATTGGAGTAACATATTGTAAACAATTGTTTATTACTAAGTTACTCTAAATCATTAACAATAAAATACCATATCTTTCTATTAAAAATCATACTACTTTCATTATTAGTGACATAATTATTTCCCAACTATATAGTGAAAATATTTCTATTCAATACATACAACCCATTAACTAAGTATCAAGTAATAATCACATAACAACCCGATAATATTTTGAGGGGGAACACTCAAATTTAATGGTAAATCCCTTATAATATAAGAAACCTGATGAAAAACGATTCCTATAGATATATGGAACCCATATCATGTCAAATAAGGTGAAAAATAGTGTTTTGAGAGTTCTATCACAACTAATCCTCACCCATGAAATGACATATCTTGTTATTGGATAAAATAACACCTCATTTAGCTTCCTCATTCAAATCAAAAAAATAACTCATATTTGGGAACGTATGGAAATAATACCCCTATCTTAAAACCCATTCAATGTGAAATGTATCTTGGAAAACTATCAACACTTCCACAATCTCATGGCCTTGGTATAAAATAGGGAACAACCACCAGATTCAACAAAATTCTCTCCATACCTCAACTTAGGTCATTTGGTCCTAAAATGACTCATTTTCCCATAATGAGACTAGGTAACCTCTATGAGTTTGGATTTGGACCAAGTCTCCTTAGACTGAATTCGTCTCTTGTCACCCTACTTATACATACCTTTATTTTCCCTAAAAACTCAAAATGTCATCTAACACTCAAACTGTTGGCTTGGGATTAAAACTTTGCCTTTCCATGAAACTCATTAGAAAGAAAGATATATTTTAATTCCTCTATGTTTAAGGAGTCTTTTCAATACATCATGAAATCTATAAGATGTTCATATAAAATATCTAAGTAAATTAAAAAGAATAATGGTTGTGTACTCTTATTAAACATTAATATTAATATTGGATATATCTAATAAGATTTCATTAAACTCATCAAGATGGTCATGGATTATAGTTCTCGGAAGAATCTTGATGGTGTATCATATATGTTTCTTATATATCTGACATACTAATTAAGTTTTCATATATAATTTTTCTAACTTAGATTAAATTATAGCTACAAATATTTCATAAAAAACCACCTACAGAACATTATTAACCAAGTTAATGTTAAAGAACTATGATACTCCATTAAAATTTAAGGTAGGGAATCTATGTATGTAGTCACAATCTTTCCATTAGTGGATTGATTTATATGATGTTTCTTGGAAACATTTAGTGCATCTTGAACCCCTTTTTGGACTAATAGTGTTCTAGTCTTATGCCTCTATAGATTATACCCTTTTAAACCCTGAGGATAGCCTATGAAAATACATCTAAAAACCTTAGGATCAATATTTTTAGACTTGAAATAAGCATAATAAGTGCCTCCAAATATTCTAATATATTCATAGGATGTAAAAAAGAAACTAAAAAGTTTATTTGGAGTCCAACAACCATTGGAATATTAGGGACACATGTTTATCAAATAAACTGTCATGATGGAATCATTATCTCAATAGGGATTGGGAAAACCTAAGCATGCAAGAATTCTATGAATATGCTCATGAATAGTATTTTTCATTCTTTCAACTGAACCATTTCTTTAGGAGTATGATTCAATATTCAGTGTCTCAAAATACCCTCATCCTCATATAATTTAGTAAACTAAGTAGATAGGTATTCAAGGTTGTTATCAGTCCCCAAGGCTTTCAATTTTTTCTAAGATTGATTTTCCATAGCATATTTCCATGTTTTAAACACCTAAAATACATAATATTTATTTCTCAATATGTAAATCAAAACATTTCATGAAAAAAATCTATAAAGGTGAATAAATTGGAGCCTCTATCATAAGAGATAATCCTTGAAAGTCCCCATAAATAAGTGTTCACATACTCAATTAGATTACTATATTTGTATCAAGATATGTGAAAACTAACTCTTTTATACTTACTTAGGACACAATCCTCATAAAAGAGAAAGTTACTAAGTGTAAATTTTGGAAAAAAACCCCTTTCTCACTCAATTACTCTAATCCTTTAACACTCACATTCCTCATCCTTATATGCCAAAGAATAATAATATCATTGTTGGTGACATAAGTTTCATCCAAATACTTAGTGTAAGTCTTTCCACTCATGACATACAACCCATAAACTTAGGATCCCTTAATATAAATATGAGAAACCCTTTAGATTTTTAGGTAAACACTCTCAAATTTATAGTAAAATCCCTCATAATATAAGACACCTAATGACATACGATTCATATGTAGATATGAAACCCATATAACATCAAATATGGTGAAAATAGAGTTATCTAGAAGTTATATCATAACGAAAACTCTACCCATGAAATGATATCTCTTATTAATTATAAAATAACCTCTCATTTAGATTCCTCTATTAAATCAGAAAAATACATCCAATTTTGGATCAAATGGAATGAACACCAAGTGTCTAAAATCCACTCAATAAGTAGTATTTCTTGTTACACTATCAATACTTCATCACTCTCATAGTATTGGTTTGAAAAGAGATAATGATCAGTAACTTCATTAAAATGATCTCCAGAATATTACTTAAGGAATTTGTGGCTAACATTCCTAGTTTTCTTGAAATTTAGGTTAGTAAACTACCTCAGTTTGGATTTGGACCATGTCTCCCTAGACCAGCTTAGTTTAATTCCACCCTTCTTATTCTTACCTTTCTTCTTCCTTTGAAACTCAGAATGACATATAACACTCAATCCCTTCAGATTTAACCTTATCCTTGCCACACAACTCATGAGAACTCAAGACATATTTGACTTCCTCTAAGATCAAAGAGTCTCTTCCATACATCATAACATCCATAATATGTTCATATGAACTATGTAAGGAAATTAAAATAATAATTTATTGGTCCTCATCTAAAACATTAATAATGATATTGGCTAATTATAACTACTTTATATTAGAATCATCAATATGGTCTTGAATTAAAATTTAATGTTGCATCTTGAAGGTGTATTGATTATGTTTCTTATATAGAAGTACTACAAATGATGTTTTCATATACATTTTTTCTAAATTATTAAAAATTATATCTATGGAGTTATTAAAATAAACCTCTTGTAGAACTATATTTACCAAGGATAATGTAAAAATCTATAATAATTCATTGAAATATAAAGATGAATATCAAAGTAGGTGTTCTTGGTATGTACATCATCATATTAACTTATATGAGGTTTCTTTGGACCATGTTTCCCATCTGGTAACCCTTGTTAGACATAAATCTCTCTCATATTATGTATTCATAGATTAAAGTCACTTATAAAATTGAATTTATCAATATTGTACTTATTAGATGTCATTATCATATGTGTGAAGCTCTAGTATCAATGATTGAGGGGAACCTGCATGGGTATTCCCTCATTAAACACCGAAGATCATGCAAGGATGATAATTTTAGTCATTCCAAACTGAATTTACAAGTAACCATCAATTAAATGAAAAATAAATCGGGCTTTGTCCCCTTTCAATTCCACAACCCTGAGGAGGATGATCAGTGAATCCCAGTCCATGAAAGTGAAAATTTCATCACCCTGGTGGACATGAACCTTATAATTTTCCAGTATGGATGAACTAAAAGGTAGATTATTTAGTTGCCACATGAATATGTAATAACCCGATTAGAGGTGGAAGAACCATACCACTGTTGTGGTAGAGTCAACTTGGAGGGGCCAAAACAGTGTGAACGACTCCTTGGTTCAGTCGTTCTCTAACTTGGGGTTGTCATTGTGATTCAATAAAATGCATTTGTGTTTTTTTGGTTGGAAATTTTGTTGGTGTTTATCCAATATTAGTTGTTCTGATATCTTCTGATGTGATCCATGCCATATGTTTTGGACATCTCCACTTGTAACTTTGTGAATGGACTCACATCCTAAGTTTTGGTGATGTTGAGGTATCCATTTTACTACTAGTCAGAGACACCATAGATGTATCCCATATAGTCTCTCTCATCATGGGACATGATTATGATGTGCCTAGGAAATTCCATGGTGTCCATTCTCACTCATTAACATCATCTCCTTAATTTTGGTAACTAACTATTGATTGTGAGTGAGAACTCACAACCCCTCCACCACCAACAATTTGTGGGCTTGATTTATTGTTCATGTTCGTGGACACTAGAGGTGCATGTAAAAATATTTTCACTAATTTACATTTTTTTATTCAGATACTAATTGACTAATTGACAAAAATTTGATGCCTTTCATCAAAAATTGGGCACAGTAGCTCCATTGGTCCCATGATTTGTATAAAGTATCACCATATTCATGAAACCTAATTTATAATTAAAAAATAATTTTCACTGATTAATCATGGAAAACAAGTGTAGTTCATTGTATTTTTCTTTTCTATATTTGGTGTGTTTGATATTTTTAAATTACATGGAATGGAATGATATGGAATTACATTGTACTAGATGATTATTTGAATTATTATTTAGTTATTGTGAAGGTGGATTTAGTAGTGGCTATCATAATAGTGGAATCATTTGAAAATCACTAGAGGTGATCACAAGAACAAAAATGGAAGCAGTAAGAAAGTAAACTTGTTTTATTCATTCCCTCATATGATCTTACAATGCACAAAACATGCATATATTACTATCAATACAATAACACAACAAAATAAATGTTAAAATCATAGAGAAAAAATGTCTCTATATTTGTTGCGGTAGGTGCTTCCAAAGCATCTGAAGCCACACACGTCAAGCATACTTTATTTGAAAATTTCAATTATTTATTTATGTAGTAGAAGGTTTGCACTACCCATGGAAATAAAATTTTATTATCCAAAATCCCGCCTTGAACATGTATTCTCTATGATCCATGAATCTTTATCATATCAGGGTGGCTGACCAATGGGTTTAATGACTTCACCACAGTCAATGACTACCTTTTAGTGTATCATTCAGTGGAATAAAAGGAATGGATTTTCTTATCTATCACTTTCTTACACATATCATTGTTTTTAGCTTCCTTAAGTCTAATTGGATGAGAAGTCTCAAAGATTCAGTAAATATTTACATAATCATCCATTGGATTCGTTTATTCATATATATGTACAAGGATTCAAACATTTTGAGGTCACATATGAGAAATTTCTTATTTTATGTCTTCAGATTTTGGAGTAAGTGGTGACAACATCAATAGTCCTTCAATTCTTCATTCCTCCAAAGGTAATTATTTCATTATTTATTCATAATCTAGAGTGAGTGGTACCACATTTGAATCATCATTTTGATACCATTTATATACCTCCTTTTCATCAAATATAACATCTATTATGAATATAATTTTTTGGTTATTTGATTCTAAAAGTGATGTCCCATTTCTTGATCTTCATATCCCATAAGGACACACATCACTCTGTTATCCTCAAGGTTTATTCATCTTTACTCTAGGATCCTAACATAGGAAATGGAACTAAAGCTCTAATATTGATTATACTTCACTTATGAGTACTCCAGGATTAAATAAGCATCATTGATTGAATATTTTTGGTTGGGAATCTATTAATTAGATACAATTCACACAAAATTTCTTTGACCTAAAAACTAATGGAAACTCTTTTTTCATTCAACATGATTCTCTCCATGTTGATAATAGTTCTATTTTACCATCTGGATACTTGATTGAATTGGGGTGTGTATGTCATAAATAGATGGTTTTTAATTCCATTCTTATTAAGGTACTCTTGAAAAACATCATAGGTGTACTCCCCACCTTTATCATATCGCAATGTTTTTGTGTGATTCTTGCTTTTATTTTTGACCAGCACCTTGAATTACATGAATACTCCAAACACTTATAAAATAATCTTGAGAAAATATATCCATTTATTTCTTCTATAATCATTAATAAATTTCACAATATACCTTTGTTGTCTATTTTATTTTGGATTCAATAGACCACAAATGTAAGTGTGAACTAGCTCAAGTAGTGTAGTAGCTTTCTAGTTTCCCTTTGTTACAAAGTAGTTTCTATGTTGTTTTCTTAGAATATAGCTTTCACATATTGGATTCGGGTGTCGAATGATAGGAATACCATTCACCATCTTCTTGATTCATAATAATCTTAAACTTTTAAGGTTTAAATTATTGAACTTGAGATTCCAAATCTAGTTTTTATCAACACATATCATTATCAAACACCATGGTATGTTGGGTTGGATCAAAATAGAAAACATGTGATTCTTTACCATTGGTACATTTTTTATCAGAATTACTTTTTCATCACTAATAATGATTGGTTTATTTTTTATTATTACATGAAATCATTTTCCACCAACTTCGCAACACTCAAGATGTTTGTATTCATGTTGGGTACATAGTATATTTCATAGATGAAATCACTATTTTAATAATTTTTCTTGATAAAAATATCAAATATTGTATAGAAAAATATTATTTAGAGATCATCAAATTAAATCTATCCTTGAACACTCTCATCTAAGTTTGTAAACATGTTTTTGTTCCCTGTCATGTGGTTGTTATATCTAGAGTCAAGACAACACATAACTTGGTTTTGTTTTTATGATTATGATATCAACACATGAGACTCACCATAATTGTATCCTAATTCTATGATATGTGCCTCCTTAGTGTCATTATCCATGGGTTTCTTAATCCGACATCCATTTCTATAATGTCCATATTTTTTAAAATTATTACAATGAAAATTTATTTTGTTTAGTTTGTGAATATTTAATCCTACTATTATTTCTTATCCTCATTCTCATGGTGTATAGTTTTGAAATTCACGGCCTCCTCAATTTGGGATTCTTCCACCTCATCATCCACTTCTTGAATCAAATTCTTGTCCACAGAATCTTCTCCATCAGTTTCTTCAAGATATCCCCCCTTTCTCATTTTAATAGTTGTGGAGAAACAACTTGTATTTAAGGTCATGCTATACACCATTTTCATCACTCTGATGATTCACATTTAGTTCGTGGATGTATAGAGATCCCATGGGTTCTTCGATATAGATAATCTATAGGTCATTAGTTTCATCCATGGAAATAAAAATTTAATTAAATTTTGGATCAAGGGATCATAAAATTTCCTCACATACCCACATGTTAATAATATTTTCACCATTAATTCATATTTGGTTCACCTCAACCATTACATAAGCATGATACATGGTAACCATTTTAAAATATTTCATAAACAAGTATTCAAACTCACCTCATAGATATCCACTCCACTTTGTTAGTTCAACTGAATTATTTTCAAATGTTTTACCAAATATAATTTGATTATTTTGATGAAGTGAATATTTCAAAAGTTTCTTCATAAATGACTTTATAAATGAAGTATTTTTCCTAGAAATCCCATTTTCATTCCACCTGAATAGCTTCCCTTTGATCAATCAGCAGATCTCCCTCTACTTCTTTGGATTTCTTCTCTGTGTATCCATCCTCCACGATGTCCATGACATATTGGGTTCCAAAGGGAAATTGAATTTGGATGCACCAATTGTTTTAATTGTTATTTATTATCTCTAGGACCACAGATTATGAAATTTTATTTTCAATGGAGAAATATTGTTTTTTTATTATAAAATAATAAATAAATATATCTGGAAGTGTGGTCCATTTTATTTTGAGTTACAGAACTTTTTTTGAATTAAAAACTGTGAATATTCTTTCCCATATAGTTTTACTTGGATGGATTCAAAATGAATTGAAAATTAATTTTTAGAATAAAAATTAATGGGGGATTTTTTTGTGTCGGAATAAAATAGGGGGCATGAAAGGATTATGGTTGGATTTTTTTGTTCAATAGTGGAGGGATTTTTTTGTCAAGGGTGGTGTTGAGGAAAAAAGTCAAGGTGGTGTGGAGGAAATAAAGGAAATGGATAATTTTTTTGGACTATCTGATAAAGGAGTTAGGGAGATAATGGGGAAAACATTGGAAAATTTAAACCCTATTTACTATCAAATTGTAAAGGAAATGAAATGTGAGAAATTAAAAATGATGGAAATGGAAGAACATAACTGTTCATCATATTCTTTATCAGCTGTTGTCGATGAATGGTATCAGATCTAATGGAACATTCACAAAATTATTTGATACACCTTCAAAACCTATGATACCAATAATGGTGTATTTATAAGTAGCTAACAAAATAGTGAAAGAAAGTGTAGATCACTGAAGGTGATCACCTGAAGAAAAATGAAAGTAGTAAGAAAACACAGTGGTTTTATTTCATGCCTCAGAGGAAATTACATTGAAAAATATATATCTATTTATATAAATAAAATCACACACTAAAACAAATGGTGAAGTATAGATAAATAAATGTCTACAGATTGGGTGCAGTAGGTGTCTCCCAAGCCTTCAAATCCACACATGTTATGAAACCTTCTTTTGAAAATTTCTTGTCTCGACCACTGTAGAAGAAGGTTAGTGTCTTCCATGGAAATAAAATTTTATTATTCAAAATATTGTAAAATTTCGATGTTGATAATTATTCTAAGTAAATATGAGATAAAAACTTATGTTTTATATTTATAAATTTAGTTTTCAAAAGATCACATTTTTTGGTAAAGTCAGAAATCTTACGTGTGATTGGATATTATGTATTTTTTGTTTATTGGAATTCTCAAAATATAAAAATATATAAGAAATATTAAATATTTTTTAGTAGCTAGAAGTAATATATTACACATGGATGGAATTATATTTCCTATCTTTAGTATTTGAATTTTCATGTCCAGAATATTAGTCATGCTTGGAAGAATCTATAAATATATTAAGAATTGGATATGTTGTAAAGTCTTATATGTTATCCATGGATGAAAAATATATTAAATATTGTTGATTTTTATCATTGGATAATATATAACATGATAGAAATTAAAATATAACACAATACAAAGATATTAAGAAAACATTACATAGAATATATATAATGTAGGCCTCACATTTTATAAACTAGAGATCAGAGAGAGTTTTACTTGATGTAACATGAAGACAATAGATGCTTGATTGTGACATGAAATCTACATCATGTGGAAACACAAATAGAAGCAGGAATCTAACTCATTCAGATCTATTTTGTGATATATGAATGTATAAAATAACTTGTGACATGTAGATAATTTATTATGATTTGTAGAAGGAAGAAGCTTGGAATACTTCATGAATAGAAATATGTGAATGTGTTTCATGAATATTACAATTCAAGGATTTGATAACATAAAACTAAATAGAAACTAGTATTTCAATAATTTATCATGAATTATTTCATCTTTAAATAGATTGTAGTTTTTTACTCTATTTCAACACAATTCAGATATTTCCATCAGCTAAAATTAAATGTAGATTATTAATGATGATTAATGAGTTTTACATTCATCATTATATTCTAAAGAGTCTATTGGAATTGGTTACGAAGAATTAGATATAGGATCAAATGAGTTATTGTCTATAAGTATCATTCATAACGTTATGATTTCATAATATTGTTTCTTA
Organism: Viscum album; assembly: GCA_963277665.1. Taxonomy (NCBI): domain Eukaryota; kingdom Viridiplantae; phylum Streptophyta; class Magnoliopsida; order Santalales; family Viscaceae; genus Viscum; species Viscum album. Next base: position 1,073,433,813 of record OY728145.1, on the reverse strand, counting down.
TGATATGATGAACAATGAAACTAGTGAATTAGAAAAGGAAGTAACGATGTAAAGAAGACTCATAAGTATTGTTTCAATATTAATTTTTTATATATAAAAAAGGGTTGAATAATTCAATTAAGTGTGTGAATACTTTTATGTATGAAGGTATGTGAGTAAATGTCAACCATTGATTGTGTTTGATTTCCTTCAACCCCATATTATAGATAGTTCAAGAAATTTATTCTAATATTACGGTAATGATTTGGATGATTTAATGTGTTGAAATTATGGAGTTGATTTCAAAATTAAATGTTCAAATTATTTGAGGATTCTGATTTATGGAATGTATTTTTGAATATATATTGCATTTATTTCAAGATTTTTGAACATGCTAACTTCCTGATTTATTTTTTTATGAATGATTGAAACAACAATTTTTTATTCAAGGAGATATTTAAGGATGGTTTTTTTGAATTATCAATGAATAAGGAAGAGTCAATGAATCTCTTTATTTTTGTATTATATATATATATATATTTTTTGTATAGGTTGAAAAAAATAATTGAAAATAATAAGTAAAGTGATAATAAATAAAGACATTATAGAATATTTCACCACAATTTGAAGAAAAAAGGATCGATTTATTCTATTAATTTTATTATTCACTTTCACATGTTGTTGCTCTATCTAAAAAGAGAAAGGACAAAGAATGAGAATTGTTGTATATAAAAGCACATTCTCTTACCCTGATTTTTCTCATTTAAGATAATTAAATTGAAGTCTTATTTAGAGCCACATAGTGAATATTGATTAAATCTCTAGCAGAAGACCCATATAATATCTTTTATAGAGGCATATGTGCATTGAATTTATTATTCATTTCTATATCAATTCTATTTATACCCAATTTTAGATTCTTGTATTCAATGGATGAAGTGTAAATCACCTGTACGTAGTTGTGAGTTCACTAATAAAGTAATATGAAAACTTAGTGAATTCCTTGTACTAAATTTCAATATCTTGAACATAGTTGTGATATCCCTATAAGAAAATTTTAACAAAATCAGCAATCCTATATTATGTGTTAGTGGAGTGGACTAGTGTATTTTCTTGTATCCTAAAACCAAAATAAAAAATTATGTGTCTCGATATTTTTTTTATTTAATCCCACACAAATACATGACTAAAGGAGAAAGGAAATATTTAATCCAATATAAAGAGTTTTGTTAAAAGTGGTGAAATTAATTAAAGGACTTAATTCTCCTCCTCTTGGGTCATTATTATTACTAATCTAGGATAATATTTGGCATCAAAGTATTTCACATTTTTGGATATTTTTTATTAAAGCACGATCTTATAAGTATTATCATTTTATCTTTAACATACTAGAGAGAAAGATTAAACAAATAATGACTCATGGATGAAATTAGATAAGGTAAATGAAGGATTAAATATTCTAATTTTCATAATGGGAATTATGGTTTTTTGAAATCTAGAATAGTTATGTACTTGATGAATCATGTTTTGATAATTTATATGAAGGTGTTGAAACTTGATAAGATTTTTTCTAGTGAACCTAAATTGTTGAATAAAAATCAATAAGAATATTATAATTGAAATTCAAAGCCTTTAAATGCTATCACTTTTGGATTATGACTCGATGAATTCAACAAATTTTCTCATTGTGTTATAGGCTATGGAATGTGGGAGACTATTCTTATTATCTTTGAAGGAAGAAGAAATATAATACAATTGGGGTAAAACATTTCAAAATTTAAATTTGATACTTCCAAGATGTTTGATGAATAAATCATTACTCCTGACATTTATAAGAATGTGTATACTACAGAGGGGGGGGGGTTAAATCAGTGGTTATCTTTTATAATTTCCATTATTCTGAAATTAACTAATATAACTTGTTAGAGTTTTGATCCTTTAAAATGTATTAATGAACCTCACATGTATGAAAATTTATTTAATTATATAAAGGCACATAGGATTTTATAAGGATCGATCCAAATGTGAATAATTTTTCCTTTCCATGTAGACTTTGATCGATCAACATATATCCACCATATAATGCAACAGAATAAAAATGATTCAAATCATGTCAAGATCTATCTATCTCTGAAAAAATAAACATTATTGGTTCCCACTAATTACAAAGTTGTATTCTTATTTAGAGGAAAAATATAATAACTTTTAAAACATCTCATTATAAACTCTATCTCAAATTTCTCTACATAGTGCCTCTCTATGTGTAAATCCTCCATTCATTTTCTCTTCATCTGATTCTGATTTATATGTGTCTTCTCTATCCAATCCACTTCATTCAGAACTTGCAAACTTCATCGGAACCTATTATTTTAATTTTATCAAACATCTTCCTTCAAATGGGCTCTCTCAAATAATTTGAGATCTATTTGTGAATAGAAAAAAGTCAAAATTATCTTTCATCGATTTATATACTCATACTTAATTTTAAAAATAAAGAATAAGCATGGGGTTCAAATTTTATCCCCCCCCCCGAACTAAAATTTCAATTTACCAGCTTCAAAAACATAGAATGTCTAGATTCAACAATCTTTCTAATAACTTCTTCAAAACTTGGTGTCAATGAAATCTTCAAATATTTTTCAAAACTAAGATAGATTTTTTGATCATTAAAAGTAAGGAACGTCATTTTCACGATGTCTGAATTTATCATGTTTTTAAAAGATCATAAAATTTACATCTTGTTCTTCTTCGCAAGAACTCTTTCTTCCAGTAATGCTCTATCTAATAGTTCATCGTAAGAAATCATTGATCCAGCAGTGCTTCATATGGATCTTATTTTTTGGAATCTTCTTAATTCATTACTTCATTATTATGATCAATTCTATCTTAAAACCCCTATCAAATGGGCTCAATATTTTCCATATGGTAATCTTTATATTTCTCAATATGGTGATTGTTACATTTCTCTATCTGGTACCCTGCATATGTTTCCTCAATTTAGTTATCATCTGTATGGTGATCTTTTTGTACAACAAAAATATCTATTAACAACACTATAAATGGCCTTTATTAGCGCTAGAAAAGCATTGAGTACATGAGTCATATTAAAATCCATGGTTTATTATCAATTCTGAAAAAGAACTTGTAAAAGGGTCCTTTATGGGTGCTAAAAATCACTGATAAATGGGAAATTTATCATCATTTTTAAAAGCACTGCTAATGTAATCATTTATCAGTGCTTTAATTTAGTGCCACAAAAGGAACAATTTATAATCACTTTAAAAGCACTGATAAATGTGTTCTTTATCTAGGATTTTAAAAGCATTGATAAAGGGTCATACTGCAGTGTGCTATAATAGCACACCGCAACACCAAAAACCCACCAAATATCAACAAAAACAAGTCCTAATATATATTTTAAATTAAACTAAATTTATAACACAAACACAAGAAAAAACACTATATTATAGACATTTCAAACATTGGATCATATAATTACATAAAGACAAATTATTACATACATTCAAAAACATTAATGTTCCATTATCTTTTAATCCTAACTCAACTCATGCTATTACCGAACGAACCACCCCTAATTGAGAAAAACAACACACCTTTATATGAAAACAATTCTTATGTTAGTAATAACATAATGAATTAAATTAACAGAAAGTGTTAATTTTACTAAAATTGATATCTATTTTAAATATAAAGACACACAGGGAGTCATACCAGTCAAACAATGCATCAGATTGAGGTGTGGCTAATTCCAACACATCTCAAATAACATGAGGATATTTTTCCTAACGTATGAACACAATATGATTTTTTTTTCTAGGTTTTGAGTAAGTTAGTTTTCTTTTTTACTAAAATTTCATGTTAAACTGGAAATACACACTTTTCACTCATAATGATCACATCTTGTATTGGTTTCATGAGAAATAGATTCCTACACATCACAAATGAATTATGAATCATTGTACTAAATTGTCCAGAATATATGAGTGCATTTGATCGGTTTTCATTGAGTGAAGCTTTTTTAACTCAAATTTTGATTTTAAACTGACAACAGACACTTTGAGTAATACCTGTCACATCATGTACCAGATTGAGATACTTCTAATTTCTAAACTTCACAAATGAATTATGAATAATTTTCCAAAAGTATGAAAACAATGTGAATGTGTTTGCTCAGTTTGAAGTATGTCACTTGTCTTTTTTACAAAAATTCCATTTTAAAATCGAAACATTCACTTTGAGTCATACCGATCACATTGTGTATCAGATGGAGGTACAACTAATTCATACACATCACAAATGACTTATGGAAAATTTTCATATAGTATTTAAATTGTTTTAAAATGATTTCTCAGTTTTGAGTAGTTATTTTATCCATTTTACTAAAATTGATATCGATTTGAAATAAAACATTCACTAGAAGTCATATTGGTCACATCGTGCGTCAAATTGAGGTGCAGCTAATTCATGAACCACTCAAATCACTTATGGATTGTTTTCATAAAGTATCAAACCAATATAAATGTGTTTTCTCAATTTTAAGTATGTCACTTTTCATTTTTACTGAAATGTCATTTTAAAAAAGAAACATGAACTTTGACTCATAACGATCACATTATGTATTGGATTGTGGTTCTGCTGATTTCTACACATCACAAATGACTTATGGATCATTATCCTAAAGTATTTAAAAAAATTCAATGAGTTTTATTAGTTTTGAGTAGGTCAGTTAACCTTTATACAAAAATTGATGTCAATTTTAAATAAAAATATGCACTTGATGTCATATCAGTCACACTATGCATCAGATTTTGGTGAAACTAATTCATGATAATCAAAAATCACTTATAAATCATTTTCCTAAAGCATCAAAACAATCTGAATGTGTTAGTTCAGTTTTGATTAAGTCATATTGTTTTTATTAAAAGATTTAAATTTAAAATAAAGATGCAGGTAGAGTCATATCGGTCACACCGTGAATTAGATTAAGGTGAGGATAATTCTTACACGTTTCAAATCACATATGGATTTTTTTCTTAAAGTATCAAAACAATATGATTTTGTTTTCTTAGTTTTGATTACATCACTTTTCTTTTTTTATTAAAATGTAATTTTAAACATGGAACACACACTTTGACTCATATGAATCACATCGTGTATCGGTTTGACATGTGACTGATTCATATATGTCACAAATGATTAATGAATCCATCCCTAAATAATCAAGAGAATACAAGAGAGTTTTCTTAGTTTTCAAGGAGTTAAACTTTTTAAAGGAAAATGTTGATTTTAAACTGATAACAGGCACTTTAATTAAATTTTATTTTTTACTAAAATTAATGTTGATTTAAAATATAAAGAAATACTTGGTGTCATATAGGTAACATCATGTGTTAGATTAAGGTTCGGCTGATTCTTACATATCCCAAAGTCTCAAAACAATCCTAACTGTCAACGTTACCACGATTCCATTGACTTTATTGGTTGAACAGCCCACACAGCATGAGCTTCTTAAAACAAACCACATAAACTCGAAAAAAATAACATAATTTTATAAGAAAAGAATTAGTATGTGAGTAATACTAAATGCAAATAAATTAGACATAAATATGAAATAATGAATTAATTATATGGAAAATTATTTTACCGTGAAAAAAATAAGTATTAGCTCTCTAATTTAGCAAATGTATGATTATTTCTATTCCTACAAAGGTAGTGGAGATAACTTGGAAAAAATTGATAAATACAACACTATAAGGGTGAAAAGGTTTTGAGGGAGAAGAGCATGAAAGTTGGATAGATCACCCCAACATGAACAAAAGAATCCACCTGTATAAGAAAAAAATTATTATGTGAGTAATACTAAGAAGAAATAAATTAAACATAATTATGAAATAATATATTAATTTTATGGAAAATTATTGTACTATGAAAACATCAACATTACCTCTATGATGATGAAGAGACAGTTTCATTGCTCATCCTATAAAGGAATTGGTGATAACTTGAAAGAAAGTGATGAATTCACCAATGTAGGGTTGAAATGGTTTTAAGGGAGAAGAATCATGAATGTTGGAAAAATCACCCCAAATCAAACAAAATAATCCACCTATATAAGAAAATAATTATTATGTGATTATTACTAAAAAGAAATAAATTAAACATAAATATGAAATAATAAATTAATTCTATGGACAATAATTTTACTAGGAAAACATATATATTACCTCTATGATTGAGCAGAGGCAGTTTCGTTGCTCTTCTTGAAAAGGTAGTATAGGTATCTTGAAAGAAAGTGATAAATGAAATCCTATAGAGGTGAAAATATTTTAAGGGAGATGAAGCATGAAAGTTGGAAAGAGCACCGCAAATGGAATAATATAATCCACCTATATAAGAAAATAATTATTATTTGAGTAATACTAAAAATCAATAAATTAATCATAGATATGAAACAATACATTAAATCTATGGAAAATAATTTTACTATGAAAATATCTATATTACCTTAGTGATTGAGCAGAGATATCATTTTTTCTCTTCCTGCAAAGTCATGAAACATGGATAGAAATATTCTAAAATAAATGAACTCTATAAGGAATAATGAAATTAAATCAAAATTGCATTAAATAATTTCTTAGTATAAAATAGAGAAAGTATATTGTAACATTACCTTTAGATCTTTCCAAATGGGTTCTTTCATTATAGTTTGTTCTTCCATTATGTGTAGAAGACAATTTCTATATGAGTAATGAAACATTTAATTTATATTATGTTAATTCTATAGAGAACATATAATATTATGAGTAAGAACATAATATATTAAAAAAACCCTTTTACCTTCTCATTGAACTCTCTTTATTTTTTAAAGGTTTCATGGATATGGTTCCTTTATTGAGAATACAAATCCCCTCTAACATACAATAAATTGTAAACATTGGGACTGGAATGAACTGATTGTGATACCCCAATGGAAGGGTCATCCTTGATTTAATTTTCATCTGTCTCAACATTTGTTTTAGTTTCCAGCAGGACAATTGACCAATTCTTGTTTTTTTGGGTCAAAGACATACAATACTTTCACTTATTCTGATTACATTACGAACGAATTATCTTTTCCCCTTCCACACTAAAATTTACTTTCACAAATCCCATTTCATCGACTTTCACTCCATTGATATTGTCAACCCATTTTCAATGGAAAAACGACACTTTAAATGTTGTATAATCCAACTCATGTATCTTCTTGATAATGCCAAAATATAACATATTTGCATGAATTGAATTTATATCCTTGGAACCAGATATGTGCATCACTTCAACCACAAGCATAAAACCACTTTTTTCATCATAATAAAGTCATTGTGTTCTCTGTATAGAATGTATAACCATTGATTACAAAACCAATGTAAGATATAACACTTTCATTCAGTCATCTCACTATCCATTAAAGTAGTTTGGAAATTGAATACATATTTTTAGATAATTCCTTATAAATTTGATCTCTGAACCATCCTATAAATTGTTGATTATGTGTATTTGATATCCATCTTTTGGCCCTTGATGGATTCAAATCTCTTAGAATTTATTTTGGGGCTTTAATGTATGGATAAAAATCTTCACTTTTATGTAATATGTAATTATGTTCTTGATACCACTCTGTCAAGATAATTGAAACAACATATCTTCTAGAAATCCCTTCACCCGTAAGGTATTCGATGTGATTAGACTTTGAAAGACCAATGATTTCAACATATTATATACAATTGGTATATAATTCAATATATTCTTCCATAATATATCATTCTACAATACAACCTTCTATCCGACTTCAATTCTTGACATACCCTTTCAAAGTCTTTATATACCGATCAATGGTATACATACATATATAATGGAAAGAACCACATAGTTAATCCTATTTGACCATCTAAACCATCATGTGGACTATTATATCAAATAATGATTATGGGAATAAAATCTATAATTCACATAATATGATTTTAATTTCCTTATTCATGATGGGAGACTTCATCGGGTCTACAACTTTGCTTCATATAAATTTGAAAAAGAAGTAGAGTTTGGTTAACTGGGGTGACCCCGTTAAATCTGCATTATAAGAAAACTGAGGAATATAGTGAATTCAAAGAAGAAAATGATTTAATGATACATATAAAAAATATAGGAAAATGTATCTCTCTACTAACTTGGTTCGTAAAAATAGAATCTGAGGCTGCATGTCCATTGAGGTGTCTATGAAAGGTGTCAGTGTATATATAATCATTAGAGAACCACCAATGTGCCTCAAATCAATATTCAATAAACAAGAATATTCATGAAATTTTAAAAACATTTATATACAAATATGAAAAAATTATTTATTAAGAATATATAAAACATAGTAGTAAAAAAATAATGAATAAAGTGTCAGAAATAAATAAATGTGCATAAATCGATAGTCAATACAAAAAGGAGACCACTAATCGTTCCCTAAATAATGGATCACTAAAAAATCATAAACAACTAATCACAAACAACATATCATAAACAAATTTAAGAAGAAGAAATAAAAAAAGAAACAAAAAATACAAAAAGAAAATCGGAAGGCCTACCTCACTAGGTTAAATAAAATATGAGAACCTCTTTAGAAACCATAACTATAATAGAACACCGGACATTGGTTTAGATGTTCTAGCAACTAGGGGCAGTAGAGTGGTGTGATTTGACCTTTGATTAACTGAGAATGAGCAATGCTAGTAGGTGGATTCTATAGAATTCTTCTAATATCACGATGGGTTCACAAATAGTTAGGGTTTTCTAATTAGATTACGACACTTTTATCAGTGCTTACAAATAAGTGCTGATAAAAGGACCATTTTTCAACACTGATAAAGGTATGCATTTATCAGTACTAGAAAAGAACAGATTAAATCAATATTTATCAGTGCTAAATGAGTAGAGATAATAAATGTTAATTTTATCTAAAGGTTTTTTAGTGCTAATAAATCCTCGTCTTTATCAGTGAAAATAAAGCACTGATAATGATTCTTTTATGAGCGCTTATTACTTAATGCCTAATAAATAATTTATAATTATAATTATAAATAAAAAAATTGTAAATATTTATATATACTTAATAAATAAATATAAATATAAATAGAGTAAATATATTTCTTTTTAAATATATTTATTGTAGTTTTTTAATTATTTATATATAATTAGAGAAATATTTTTTTAAAAAAATATTTATGTCATTATATATATTTATATAATAACACATATATATATTTAATAAATATATATAAATATAAATATAGTAAATATATTCATTATTTAAGTTAGTTTATTATAAACTTAATAAATATTTAAAGATATATAAATATTTTTTTATAATTATATAAATACTTTTTTAAAAAAATATTTATTTATTTATAATTATAAACATATAATTGTATAAATATAGTAAATGTAAATTAATAAATATTTTTATCTATAAATATTTTTTTAATAAATATATTTTTAACATTATTAATGAATATCAAATTTTAGGTGCTTCTATATATGTTAAAAAAGGAGTGAAATTGAATAAATTAAGAATAAGTACACTTTAACCATATTAAAAAATGTATAAGTTTTATGTTTGTTCATTGTATATAAAAATGCATTAATTATGTACATGTAAAATCAATATAACACAAATTTCATCTAAGTTAAATTGAAAAATCATTTGATATTCAATTATATATTGAGTACCATGTAATTAGTAAATATTTTTTATTCATATTATTTTTAATTATACACCATTATTAAATAAATATATGACTACTTAATGTAAAGCACATAAATATTTTGTAATATATAAATCATGTTTATATACATTAATAAATATATATTTATTTAATATATACCATTAAATAATATTAATTATCATAATTATCTAATTAATAAAATTTTTAATATTCAATAATGTATAATCTAATTATTCATTCATATCAATAATAATTTAATTAATAAAAATTTAAATTTTTTTAAAAAATAATTTTTATTTTTAATTAATTTAATTATTTCATTTTATTTATTCAAAACTTTCATCAGTGCTAAAGAAGCACTGATGAAATAAATATATATCAGTTCTAAAAATAAAGTGCTGATAAAAGCTACTCTTTATCAGCACTAAATATAAAGTGTTGATAAATGATACCCTTCATCAGTTCTAAAATTAAAGTATTGATAAAGGTTCACTTTATCAGTGCTAAAAAAATCACTGATAAATTAATAAATTTAATAACACTTTCCTTAGCACTGATAAAGATTCCATTTATTATCATTTTTATACCATCGATAAATACCAACATTGTTAAATGTGGGTTTTGTAGTAGTGTTGTGAAATCACATTCATTGGAATCACAAATATTCAATATGTCTAGTGAAAATAAGCCAACTAATCATCATGTTTCTCCAACCAATAGGCTTAATACTTTCATATTTATACATTGGAACTTCATCTGGTAAAATTTTATAGGTTTCTTCATCTGTTGGATTCACAAAGGTTCTCCATCTGGAGGACTGATGGACTCTTCTTCTGCTAGAGCTACAAAGTCACTTCCTGGTCATTTTATGTCTAATCAGAGCATTAGAGCTAAAACTTCATAAAACCACAAATCAATGCCTTTATAACTTTGAACATTGTATAATCTGAAACATTAACATTTTATAACTAGAACTTTTTACTAGAATTATCTATCTATAAACATCATGAATGGAATCAACTTGAACTGTGAGGTATATTTGTAAAGAATCATCTGACTTGGTAAGAGAATTAACACAATTTTTTTTCATAAAGTGTAGTTAATTTTCTACATATGCACAATATGATTGATAGAAAAAGTGTTGACAAAAGATAAATAAATAAATAAATAATAAAATAAAATCAAAGTAACTTCAATCTCCTCGTTTGTATTTTTTGAAACATTATCAATAAATATTTTCTCAAATTTTCTCAAACATCAATATTTCTCATATATAAGTTTCCTAACACTACAATTCCGGATTAAGAAATGTTTTTGAAGGAATTTCATCCCTCAAGGGAAAGAAATCTTGTGTCAATGATATTGATAAAATCCTCCTCAATCATTTAACATATGGAATTGTATGTTCCAAACCTTTTACTCCCCCTTTATATGATAACATTTCCTTCAAATTATGAAATAATAGAGTACAGAGTTGTCCCTCTTTGTACTTCTTCTCCCCATTTGATGAAATAATTAAAAGGGGAATAGGGGTAAACTCGAGAACTTTCAAATTTTTGGGGTAGAGGATGAACATTCATTTTCGATCTGATTTCCTAAAATATTTCCCTTAGGATTAATTTGGTGAAAACATTAAAAACGTCATCTTATTTTCAAATATACTCACGAATTTATTCCATACTATAATCCTTATACTGTATGTGTCACGACTCGTCCTCAGGGCCCGTGCCATGACTACCCCAAGCCCGCCATCCATAGGCCAGGGGCTGGCGACTAGCACTAAAGGCGTAAATCCTGATAACTGGGAAGGCATTGCCTTTATAAAAGTAAACAAAACACCACAGAGTACAAGCGGAAGTAAAACACTAAGTACAAAAGAATGTGCTGAAAGGTAAATGGGCCAGAATACAAACACAACTGAAAGTACAACTACAACTGAACAAAGTACAAAAGAAAAAGACAATAGCTGGAAGAACGGAAGCGGATCCTGGGTCGTCCTCCTCGGATCTTTCTTGGAGGGTAGGTACAGATGGCGCATCTCCTGGATCATCCACCATGGGTCCTAACTGAAGGGTAGGTACAGATAGCCTCCACAATTCTCTTGCCCATCAACCTCCTCCGAGTTTCGTCTCACCGTGAAGTCCACCTCCGGATATTGACTCATCGTGTAGTCCACCTCCGGGTACTGACTCGTCGTGTAGTCCACCTCCGGGTACTGACTCGTCGTGTAGTCCACCTCCGGGTATCATTCAGTCCTTGAACACTCGGCCTCCGTCAGCATTGCCCGTCGTCTGCAACCAACACAACGAGGTGCGGGCATAGCCCGTGCAGGGGTGAGTATAACGATACTCAGTAGGGACCCCGAGACCCTCAAGGTCTCACTAAAACCAACAAGGATAACCACAAAGAAGATCTCAACAGATAACCTCTACTTAGGTATATGCCCATACATATACCTAAGTTATCAAGTAACACATCTCAGTCATGAGGAAACACAAGGATTATGAAATCAACGGATAACCACTACCCAGGTATATGCCCATACATATACCTAAGTTATCAAGTAACCTATCTCAATCATGAGGAAACACAAGGATTATAGACTCAGCTCAAACCAGGATTTTTATTATCGAAACCGTAACAGCTGAAGAGCCCCGTCTCTGGAGTGTACAGTGGTCCTGTCATGACTCCGAGGTACTGCTCACTAACCTAAGACTGTTGATGTACTTCTCCTGTCGAGTACCACGGGCCAGCCACCCAAACACAGTAGTGCTTCCCGTCGGGGTATGCCACCCAAACAAAGTAGTGCACACCCCCTAGTAGCCTGAAGAGGTACTCTCCGGACGAGTACCGCGGGTCTGGACTGTCACACAGGTAGTGCTCCGTCCTCCATGGGTCTGCACCTCACAAAGTAGTGCTCCGTCCACTGGGCTAGTTGACTCACTTCAAGTCGAGTCGGTCAAGCAGTCGTCAGGTCTCAGTCGGCTACACGGTCTCCATACTCTGCACTCTCATCTCTGGGAGGGTTCGCTCCACGGGCTACATGTCTATACTCCAAGTATCACAAGTTCCACGAAGAATTATCTCAAAGGACCACCTCGTCATAGGGGTCTCAACGCAACAAACAGCGCATCAATCGGATGCCCGGTCTATGAGTTATTAGCCTTTTCGTCCCAGGGGCCCGGTTGGTTTCGTGAGCGAACCAACCCAGCCGTATCTCAACTTTACCCCGAACCCTCATAAGGAAAACTCAAAGGGACCGTTTCTCAACGTTATCACCAACGCCGCTGACGGTTCGTTAAACGGACGTCTGGTCTGAAAGATATCGGCTTTTCCGTTCTAGGGGCCCGGTTGGATTTCGGGTACAATCCAAACCGGCCACTATCCAACAGCAACCAAAACTCAGACGAAGTATGCCAAAAGTTCCTTCTCATCAAGAGGAAATCAGTGAGATAGACGGCGCGTCAATCGGACACCCGGTCTGTGAGTTATTGGCGTTTTCGTTTCAGAGGCCCGGTTGGTTTCGTGAGCGAACCAACTCGACCGCACTCCAACGGCATCCAAACTTCGAGCGGAGTAAGAAAAAATATCCGTCTCACTTAGAGGAATCCATCAAAGTCGACGGCACGTCAATCGGATGTCTGGAGCTCAAGATATAAGTGTTTCCGCTCCGAGGGCCTGGTTGGTTTCGTATCCGAACCAACCCGCCGAACCCAAAGTTCACCGAAACCTTGAGTATAATATACCGAAACTACCATCTCGGTCAAAGGGTCGCATCGCCGCATACGGTGCGTCGATCGTAGGTCTACAGCTCAAGATATGGGCGAAAAACCAAAAAAGGTCCGAAAGCGAGGGGTCTGGGCCCGGACCGACCCGGCCCAACCCCCCCGGGGTCGACCCGACCCGGGTCCGGGTCCGACCCGGCTCGGCTCTGGCCGAGCAGTCCGGCTCGGCGAGGGCCGAGTGGCCATGCAAAAAGGGGGGCGCTTCCCCCTTGGATGAAACTGCCCCCCCCCCTCCCCGCGCGGGGGCCGCTCCCTGCCAACGGACACGGCGTGATGCCGCGTCTTGTTGGTCCCGCGCGGCCGCGGGACCAGCCACCCTCCGCCGCAACTTCAGCCACAGCGGCCCCTTCCCAGAGATGCGCCGGCACCGCCGCCTCATGGCGGTCGGCCGGTGCCAGCCGCCGGCGGAGTCTTCCGCGGACCACCAGAGTTGCCCCCGTGGTCCGATTTCAATTCCGTCTGCACCGGTGGTCCTCCCGGGAGCCAAAGATCATTGCAAAGGATTCAAAACGCCATTGTTGCCTGCCTCATCTTCGACCATCGATCCGAACTTCAACAAAAAATAGAGGGGTCTTCAAATCGCCTCCTCGGCCTCGACTCCGCCCGCGGTTTCGTTCGGCCCCAATTGCGCGGCGCGACGACGCCACGAATCTTCACCGCGTTATTTCTTCTCATTTCTGTGCGGTGCAACGGCACTGCACTGCCTTTCACGTGCTGCGACAAACTCAAACAAACAAGGGGGGAAGAGGGTCAGCCGTGTTCGTACGGTCCAACCTCCTCCCATTATTATGATAACAGGCGGCCCAATTGAAACCAAGAAAGGCGACAGATGAGATCACGATCAACAATAAAATAAGCCCCCACAACTTCCTGCAACAAATTATTCCCAACCCGCAAGGAAAACATTCTCGGATCAACTAGATAATAATTTGATCTGTGTTCTTTGTTTTTCGTTAGAATAAAAGAAACTAGGGAATAAAATCATTCTCAAAATTAATTCCCTACCTCAAGCATTGTCGTCAAACGCGAGTTCGTCGCGGAATTAACCATCGCGGAAGAAGAGGATCGTCGCGGAAGAGAAGTATCGTTGCGGAAGAAACGTTGCGGAAGGAGTGTCGCGGAAGAAGCGCCATTGATGTCGCGGTATACAGCGTCACGTTGTCGATCTACGAGGGTTTGGCATTCTTCGTCGGAGGTCGGAGCATTCTTCGCGTTCTTCGTCGATGAAGAACGCTTTCCTCCAAATCCTCTCCATTCCACAAGTTCCAATAGAAATAAAATAAGAGTTATCTTATTTTATTAACACACATGACACGTTTGAAATTCAAAATAAATGAAACGAACAATTAATTCAATGAATTAATTGTAACGATTTAACTGCCCAATTAATGAGGCGTTTCTTAACCAGAAAAATGCACGGTTGACTTTCATTAAAGAGGGTGGTTGCTGGTGCGTTACTTAGAGGAAAAGAAACGGTGGGGCTCGTGTGGGCCCCACCTCACAAATATCCTACCAAGAGGGTAGGATATTTTGGATTGCACCCAATTCACTTCAACTCAGGTTAAGTAGCTTTTAAGTGGCTTTAAGTGAAATAAAATAAAGTTGTCGCACCACTTTATTTTATTTCTTAACTTAACCCCAAAAATTAAAAACCAAACCTGAGAAAACTCAACACCGGAAAAGGCATTTCTAAGCAAATACAGGCGCTGTGATTTCATCGGTGCCCTCAGATTTCAATTCCGAGCATCGGTTTAAAAGTTTTAAAAACCCGCTCATTCGTTCACTGAACGTACCTGAGCTAAACTTCGGAAAATGATTCCGAGGACACCGGGCCTCGGAATCAGGCGCCGTCAGAAACTGAGTTCTTGTAAAATCCAAAAGAAAATTAGAAAAAAAAATTCCTTGAAATTTCTGGGTCTTAACATTACTCCCACCTCAGGGCTTTACGTCCCCGTAAAGGTTCAACACAAACTAGGGTCACAAAAGCTATACAGAGCACGCATCTGAGCCTTCTGCTCCCATGTGCTCACATGGAGGTTCCCGTACTTCCAAAGAAAGTGCACCCGAGGAATCGATCGTCCTCATAGGATCCGCTCCTGTCAATCCTCGATCCCCACTGGAACCTCCGTGAAAGACACCCCATCGCCATCGTCCAGTTCCCCATGGTCGATGATATGTGAAGGGTCGAGCACGTATCCCCTTAGTTGAGATACGTGGAAGTCATCGTGCACCTGGTGCAACTGAGGTGGATGGGTCAAGCGGTAAACCACCCCGCCTACCCAGCTGAGGACCTAAGATGGTACGTTGAACCTCCGAGATAACTTTTCGCCTTGGCCACATCTCCGTAAACCTCGTCGAGGTGAGAATCGTATAAGGACGTGATCGTCATCCTCGAACTCCAGAGGTCTCCAATTCATATTTAGAACTGGAACTCAAAATGGCTGCTGCCACGAGGGTAAGTTTGACCGACTCAAGAGTGATCGGTCGCACCCTCCTATGCATGAGTTACCTTGTGCTGCCTGGGGTTTCCTTTTTCGCCATCCAAAGAAAACCCATTCCGACGTCGTAGTTAAACCACAACCTTTTTGCCTAATACCGTCAATTTGTGTATGAACTGTGTTTGCCCAGTCCATACTCAAACCAACATCATAAGGCCTTGACGCTGCCACCAAGAGATTCCAACCGAAACTCTCACCTCGAGGGTCTGATCACACTATCGGCGTAAGTGTGATTATCGATTCTTCTCCCAAGGTATCTCCAGACGTGATGGTCAAGTCCACGGTTTACCGGAAACTCTAGGTCTGGAACAAGATTTGTGAAAGCAAGGAACGATTCATATCAACGTCTGTTACTACAGAAGCTAGTAGTGGACACAGACTATCCCTCGAATCATTCTTAGAGCCATCGGGTCACACTACCTGACCTAACGCAGCTACCCTCTTCCCCTGCCCCTAGCTACCTGAGCCTGGCGGGGAAAAGTAAGGCGGGTGGTTGTAGCATGTTAAGATGTACACCACCTCATGATGCTCTCCTAGCTTTGCCTCCGTGTCTGCTGCTTCACAGACTCATCTCTCCTTTAATCTTTCTCTTATGGAAACATTTAACACGCCCGAGTCTCCAAGACTTGTGCCAGTTTCCTGTTTCTTACTGCATTGTGCAGTCTTCATCCGCTCCTGGATGATCTCCACCTTCTTTGCCTACAATCTGAAAGAGCTGCTAAAATTTCTCCTTTGCTGAAAAGAGAAACTTGGTCTCATCCCCTAGATGAACCATGCCCATTGCCTAATACAGTCAATCCTGACATGAATGACGCACTCATGTCATGGATGACGTCGTAAGGCCTCGATGTAACTACCAAGAGATCCAACTGTCACTCTCGCCTCCAAGGGTCGAGTCACACCATCGGCATCAGTGTAAGGTCCCTGGGTCTCCTCCAGTAGAAATCTCAAAAGTGAGGGTCAAGTCAACAGTTTTGACCAGGACCACTCAGTATCAACCAAACAAAAAGGAAAGGAAAGTAAAGATCACAAAGATAAGTGTCTTTTTATTATTGCAGCTCATAGTAAAAAGACACTAATTCAACAGTAACATGGAACTAGAAGTACAAGGGACATATACACTAGTTCCTCTCCTGTCCACCTGCTCCCGGAGCTCTACTGCCTTGTCCACTGCTCGGCTGTTGCTCAAGCACCCGCCACTGCTTCTGCCTCGGTGGCTCCTCCAAAGCCTACAGATCAACTGTACGAGGAGTCGGACAGTCACGTGCCAAGTGACCCTTTCCACCACATTCATAACACTTCCTGCTCCTCGTACGACTGGATCTGGCCCTCTTGGACCTCTACATCATCTGTCTACTACCCACAGATGACTCAACTACTGATCTAAAAACACGCGGCAAAGGCATCAACTCCTGAACACACTCAGGGTGTAGAGCTACTGGCACAAACTCCACCCTGAAGAAGGTCTCGAAGTCTTCACATGTGAAGGTCATCCCATCGCAAAACTGGAACAAGTGGATCCACCACCTGCCTACGGCTGCCTAAAAAAGGCTAGCAGCAATGATCACCATGAAGTCTACAGGCGTCCCCACTTGCCTGAAGACTCTCACCACTGCCCCCAGCTAATCCTCAGCCGCCTTCGGGTCCGTCTCTCCCCGGAACATGGGTGGACTCTGGCGCTGGAACTCGTGCAGTGCGCTCAAGTGGCGTGCATCGCCTACTGCTGGGGCTAGTGGCATCGGTGGCCCAACTTATGGTAGTACCGCTGGTGCCTCCGCTGGTGCCTCAATTGCAAGAGGGCCCTGTACCGAATCTTTGTCGCTCAACAGGCTGTCAGTATGCACATCCCTCTGGGCTCTAGCTGGTCGTCCGTGAAAAGGCATCCTGAAATAAACAACGTGAAACGGTAAAATGATTATACCTGGTGAGCTGACCTGGTTTGAGATGACATTTAAAAACTTCTGGAAACACAAATGCAGTCAGTGTTTTTGTGCACAAAGTCGAAAATCAGTTGTCAGGGTCCTGGTGTATGGATACGTCGGCCGACCGCACCAACACTGGACTCCCTGAACTAAAAACCACACTCGGTACTCTTAACACTATTTCTTCACAGAAAGAAAATATCAGTGTTATAAGTTATGCGGTAGAACCGACTCCTCTGATACAAATTTGTCACGACCCGTCCTCGGGGCCCGTGCCGTGACTACCCCAAGCCCGCCTTCCATAGTCCAGAGGCTGGCGACTAGCACCAAAGGCGTAAATCCCGATAATTGGGAAGGCATTCCCTTTATAAAAGTAAACAAAACACCACAGAGTACAAGTGGAAGTAAAACACTAAGTACAAAAGAAAGTGTTGAAAGGTAAATGGGCCAGAATACAAACCCAACTGAAAGTACAACTACAACTGAAAAAAGTAAAACAGAAAAAGACAACAGCTAGAAGAACGGAAGTGGCTCCTAGGTCGTCCTCCTCGAATCCTTCCGGAAGGGTAGGTACAGATGGCGCAACTCCTATATCATCCACTACGGGTCCTACCTGAAGGGTAGGTACAGATAGCCTCCACAATGCTCTCGCCTGTCAACCTCCTCCGAGTGTCGTCTCATCGTGAAGTCCACCTCCGGATACTGACTCATCATATAGTCCACCTCCGAGTACTGACTCGTCATGTAGTCTACCTCTGGGTACCGTCTAGTCCTCGAACACTCGGCCTCTGTCAGCACTGCCCATCGTCTGCAACCAACACAACGAGGTTCGGGCATAGCCCGTGCAGGGGTGAGTATAATGATACTCAGTAGGGACCCCGAGACCCTCAAGGTCTCACTAAAACCAACAAGGATAACCACAAAGAAGATCTCAATAGATAACCTCTACTTAGGTATATGCCCATACATATACCTAAGTTATCAAGTAACCCATCTCAATCAAGAGGAAACACAAGGATTATGAAATCAATAGATAACCACTACCCAGGTATATGCCCATACATATACCTAAGTTATCAAGTAACCCATCTCAATCATGAGGAAACACAAGGATTATAATCTCAGCTCAAACCAAGATTTTTATTATTGAAACTGTAACTGCTGAAGAGCCCCGTCTCTAGAGTGTACAGTGGTCCTATCATGAATCTGAGGTACTGCTCACTAACCTAAGACTACTGATGTACTCCTCCTGTAGAGTACCGCGGGCCAGCCACCCAAACACAATAGTGCTTCCCGCCGGGGTATGCCACCCAAACAAAGTAGTGCACACCCCCTAGTAGCCTGCAGAGGTACTCTCCGGATGAGTACCTTAGGTCTGGACTGTCACATAGGTAGTGCTCCGTCCACCATGGGTTTGAACCTCACAAAGTAGTGCTCCGTCCACTGGGCTAGTCGACTCACTCCAAGTCGAGTCGCTCAAGCAGTCGTCAGGTCTTAGTCAGCTACACAGTCTCCGTACTCCGCACGCTCGTCTCTGGGAGGGTCCGCTCCACGAGCTATAGGTTGATACTCCAAGTATCACAAGTTACACTAAGAAGTATCTCAAAGGAACGCCTCGTCATAGGGGTCTCAACGCAATAGATGGCGCGTCAATCGGACTCCCGGTCTGTGAGTTATTAGCCTTTTTGTCCTAGGGGCCCGGTTGGTTTCGTGAGCGAACCAACCCAGCCGTATCTCATCTGTACCCCGAACTCTCATAAGGTAAACTCAAAGGGACCGTTTCTCAACGTGATCACCAACGCCGCTGATGGTTCGTCAAACGGACGTCTGGTCTGAAAGATATCAGCTTTTCCGTTCGAGGGGCCCGGTTGGATTTCGGGTACAATCCAACCCGGCCACTATCCAACAGCAACCAAAACTCGGGCGAAGTATGCCAAAAGTTCTGTCTCATCAAGTGGAATCAACGAGACAGACGACGCGTCAATCGGACGCCCGGTCTGTGAGTTATTGGCTTTTTTGTTCCAGAGGCTGGTTGGTTTTGTGAGAGAACCAACCCGACCACACTCCGACGGCATCCAAACCTCGAGCGGAGTAAGCCAAAAGATCTGTCTCACTTAGAGGAATCCATCAAAGTCGACGGCACGTCAATCGGACGTCCAGAGCTCAAGATATAAGTGTTTCCGCTCCGAGGGCCCGGTTGGTTTCGTATCCGAACCAACCCGGCCGAACCCGAAGTTATCCAAAACCTTGAATATAATATACCAAAACGACCGTCTCGATCCAAGGGTCACATCGCCGCTAACGGTGCATCGATCAGAAGTCTACATTTCACGATATGGGCGAAAAACCAAAAAAAGGTCCGAAAGTGGGGGGTCTGGGCCCGGACCGACCCGGCCCAACCCCTTGGGTCGGCCCGAACCGGGTCGACCCGACCCAGGTCAGGGTCCGACCCGGCCCGGGGCGGCTCAGCTTTGGCCGAGCTGTCCGGCTCGGCGTGGGCTGAGCGGCCGCGCAAAAAGGGGGGCGCTGCCCCCTTGGACAAAACTGCCCCCCCCCCCCCACCGCGCGGGGGCCGCTCTCTGCCAATGGACGCGGCGTGATGCCGCATCTTGCTAGTCCCGCGTGGCTGCAGGATTAGCCACCCGCCGCCTCCAGGTGGTCGGCCGGTGCCGGCGTGACGCGCCGACTAAGTCTTTTGTGGACCATCGGAGTTGCTCCGGTGGTCCGATTTCAATTCCATCTGCGCCAGTGGTCCTCCCGAGAGCCGAAGATCACGGCAAAGGATTCAAAATGCCATTGTTGCCCGCCTCATCATCGACCGTCGATCCGCACTTCGACAACAAACAGTGGGGTCTTCAAATCGCCTCATCGGCCCCGACTCCGCCCGCGGTTTCATTCGGCCCCAACTACGCGGCGTGATGGCACCGCGCTTCTTCACCGCGTTCTTTCTTCTCGTTTCCGCGCGGTGTAACAGCACCGCACTGCCTTTCACGTGCTTCAAAAAACTCAAACAAACAAAGGGGGAGGAGGGTCGGTTGTGTTCGTGCGGTCCTACCTCCTCCCATTATTACAATAACAGGCGGCCAAATTGAAACCAAGAAATGCGACAGATGAGATCACGGTCAACAATAAAATAAGCCCCCACAACTTCCCGCAACAAATTATTCCCAACCTGCAAAGAAAACATTCGCGGATCAACTAGATAATAAGTTGATCCGTGTTCATTGTTTTTCCTTAGAATAAACGAAACGAGGGAATAAAATCATTCCCAAAATTAATTCCCTGTCACGACCCGTCCTCGGGGCCCGTTCCGTGACTACCCCAAGCCCGCCTTCCATAGGCCAGGGGCTGGCGACTAGCACCAAAGGCGTAAAATCCCGATAACTGGGAAGGCATTGCCTTTATAAAAGAAAACAAGCACCACAGAGTACAAGCGGAAGAAGTAAACACTAAGTAAAAACTGAGTACAACAGTAAGTGCGGAAAGTAAAAAGTTGCCGGAAATACAAGCCCAACTGTAAAGTACAACTCGAAAGGGAAAACAGCAACTGAAAAGTAAAGCTGTTATGCCGAGCTGTCCACTAGAAATCCCACCTGAAGGGTGGGTACAGATAGCTCCTCTGCTCCTCAGGTCCCACCGTCCGCTCCGAGTATGTCTCGCCCAGTGGTCCACCTCCGGGTACCGCCTCGTCCTCACGTCCACCTCTGGGTACCGCCTCGTCGTGAGGTCCTCCTCCGGGTACCATCTCTTCGTATAGTCCACCTCCAGGTACTGCCCAGTCCTCGAACACTTGGCTTCTGTCAGCACTGCCCGTCGTCTGCAACCAACACAACGAGGTGCGGGCATAGCCCGTGCAGGGGTGAGTATAACGATACTCAGTAGGGACCCCGAGACCCTCAAGGTCTCACTAAACCAACAAGGATAACCACAAAGAAGATCTCAACAGATAACCTCTACTTAGATATATGCCCATACATATTCCTAAGTTATCAAGTAACCCATCTCAATCATGAGGAAACACAAGGATTGTGAAATCAATGGATAACCACTACCCGGGTATATGCCCATACATATACCTAAGTTAGCAAGTGACCCATCTCAATAGTGAGGTAAACAAAAGGTCAAAAGTTTCAGCTCAAACCAGGATTTTCATTATCGAAACCGTAACTGCTGAAGAGCTCCGTCTCTGGAGTGTACAGTGGTCCTGTCACGACTCCAAGGTACTGCTCACTAACCTAAGACTGCTGAAGAACTCCACCCATCGAGTACTGCGGGCCAGCTGCTACAACCAAGCGCTCCCATGTGACGCTACAACCAAGCGCACCTCTGTCGTGGGTCTGCCGCTACAACCAAGCGCTCCCATGTGCTGCTACAACCAAGCGCACCTCTATCGTGGGTATGCCGCTACAACCAAGCGCTCCCATGTGCCGCTACAACCAAGCGCAACTCTGTCGTGGGTCTGCCGCTACAACCAATCGCTCCCATGTGCCGCTACAACCAAGCGCACCTCTGTCGTGGGTATGCCGCTACAACCAAGCACTCCCATGTGCCGCTACAACCAAGCGCAACTCTGTCGTGGGTCTGCCGCTACAACCAAGCGCTCCCATGTGCCGCTACAACCAAGCGCACCTCTGTAACACTTCGAGTCGTTCGATCAGCAGTCGTCGGGTCTCAGCCAGCTACACGGTCTCCGTACTCCGCACGCTCGTCACTGGGAGGGTCCGCTCCACGAGCTACAGGTCGATATTCCAAGTATCTCAAAGTCCCATGAAGAAGTATCTCAAAGGACCGCCATGTCATAGGGGTCTCAAAGCAACAGACGGCGCGTCAATCGGACGCCCGGTCTGTGAGTTATTAGCCTTTTCGTCCCAGGGGCCCGGTTGGTTTCGTGAGCAAACCAAACCCGGCCGTATCTCAAATGTACCCCGAACACTCATAGGGTAAACTCATAGGGACCGTTTCTCAACGCGATCACCAACGCCGCTGACAGTTCGTCAAACGGACGTTCTGTCAGAAAGATATCAGCTTTTCCATTCCAGGGGCCCGGTTGGATTTCAGTACGATCCAACCCGGCCACTATCAATCTGCATCCAAAACTCGGGCGGAGGATGCCAAAAGTTCCGTATCGTCAACAGGAACTCAACGCAACAGACGGCG
The DNA here is from genome assembly GCA_963277665.1 of Viscum album. Lineage (NCBI taxonomy): Eukaryota > Viridiplantae > Streptophyta > Magnoliopsida > Santalales > Viscaceae > Viscum > Viscum album. The sequence continues at coordinate 1,073,410,705 of OY728145.1, read as the reverse complement.
CGTCAATCGGACGCCCGGTCTGAGAGTTATTGGCTTTTTCGTCTCACACTCACCTTGGGAAACTTCCTAGGAGGTCACCCATCCTGATCACTACTCTAGGCCAAGCACGCTTAACTACGGAGTTTTAACCACGTAGGCTCCCGAAAAAAAAGGTGCACCTTGAGTATAGTATACCGAAACGACCATCTCGATCCAAGGATCGCGTTGCCACTAACAACGAGTCGTTTGGAAGCTCGTAGCCCAAGATACGGGCATTTGACCAAACCGCTCGGTAACGGGGGTTTCGGGTCCGGGCCGTCCCGGCCCGAGACCCACCGGATGGCCCGAACCGGGTCGACCCACCCAAGACGGGGTCGACCCGGCCCGGCACAGCCCGACCCGGCCGGGCGCGGCCCGGCCCGGCGAACCGGCCAGGCACGCAGGGCGCGCTGCCCGCTCGGCTGAAGGCCGAGCTTGCTGGAAATGGGGGGCCGCCTGCCCCCCCCCCCCCCCTTTGTGAAACCGGCCCCCCTCATAATGGGGGGCCAAATAACTGCCCGGGGAAATTAAATTCCCCCGGTTTCCACCAACCCGGCCGGCCCGACCTGGCCGGTCGGCTTCTTGTCAACAGGACCGGCAAGGGCCGGTCCTCTTCCGTCTTCCGGCACCGGCAGCCCGGTTGGCCGCCGGTCATCACGATCCGCCGCGGACCGAAACCGGCTGCGGCCTTCGTCATCCGGCGCGGTGCGAAGGCACCGCGCCCCTCCGCCGCGGCCCCGCTCCGGCCGCGGCGTCTTCGGTTTCCTTCGACGCGGCGCGACGACGTCGCGTTCATGATAATTCTTTCCCCGGTGCGGCGCGACGGCGCCCTGCAATAATTTCCGTGTGATTCCCGCGTGGTGCGACGGCACCACGCTATCTCGTTTCATCCGCAAGAAACATTCAAGATCAAAGGAGGGGGGTTCGGCCGTGTTTGTGCGTTCCGGTCCCCCTCTCGTTAGACGATAACACTTAATCGTTCATCCTCAAGTTTGTCATGCTAGAACCAAGAACGGAAAATAATTAAATAAAGTAACAACAAACCCCTACATCGCTTTTCGTTATGTGTTGACGAAGTCGCGGAAAGGCGGCGGCGATTCGTCGACATCGGAAAAGAGAAGCCGTTGACGACATCGGTGTTCTTCGTGAAAGGCGCTCCCTTCTTTATTCCGGAAGGAGTGGGAAGGAGGCATCCAAGAAGGGATCGACGTTGGAAACTTCACGTTCTTCTTTGGAAAAGGCATTCTTCGTCGAGAAGACGTTGTTCCATGTTTGGAGATGTCCTTCGTGTTCTTCGTCGAGGGTGGAATTCTCTTCAATCCTTCTATGACTCTATCACAAAGATTTAGCCAACCCCAAACAATAAAACAACACACCTTATTATAGTGTTAGCTTAATGAATTCAAAATAATTCAAATTCATTAAGTTACATCCTTCATTAATGGGTGGAGAGACTCCAAAATTAATGAAGGTGGAAGTGAAGAGTCACAATTAATTGGGGGGGGGGGGTTCAAGGGAGTTAAGGAGTTTAAGGAGTTAGGAAATTGAGGGGTTTTGGCACATTAAGTGCAAGGGAGTTTAAGGGGGGTAGAAGAGAGTTAAGGGGAAGGTGAAGGGTTGGGGCTCGTGTGGGCCCCACCTCACCTTAATCCTCACTTGGTTAGTTAGGAACTTGTGATTCCACCCCAACCTCCACACTTAGGATATAACCACTTAAGAAGATAAATAAAATTTGTAACACAAATTTTATTTTTCTTTACACTTAAACCACAACCTTATTAAACAACTACTCCCAAGCAAACGCAACTCCAGGAAAGGCATTCCTAAGCAAAAACCGGCGCTACGGTTCCATCGGTGCCCTCAGAATTTGATTCCGGGCACCGGTTCAAAAGTTAGAAATTCCCGCTCGTTCGTTCACTGAACGTACCTGAGACAAACTTCAGAAATTGATTCTGGGCACACCGGGCCACAGAATCAGGCGCCGTCAGAAACTGCGTTCTTGTAAAATTCCAAAAAAAATTAAGAAAAAAATTTCCTTGAAATTTCCGGGTCTTTACATTACTCCCACCTCAGGGCTTTACGTCCCCATAAAGCTTCATCACAAACTAGGGTCACAAAAGCGGTACAGAGCACGCATCTGAGCCTTCCGATCCCATGTGCTCACCTGGAGGTTCTCGTACTGTCAAAGGAAATGCACCCAAGGAATCGATCATCCTCGTAGGATCTGCTCCTGTCTATCCTTGATCCCCACTGGAACCTCCGTGCATGTCGCTCTATCATCGACGTCCAACTCCCTGAGGTCGATGATGTTTGAAGGATCAAGCACGTATCTCCTCAATTGAGTTACGTGAAAGTCATCGTGCACCTGGTGCAACTGAGGTGGATGGGTCAAGCGATAAACCACCTCGCCTACCCTGCTGGGGACCTAGAAAGGTCTATTGAACCTCGGAGATCTCTTGCCGCCTCGGCTACATCTCCATAAACCTCGTCGAGGTGAGACCTGTATAAGAACGTGGTCGCCATCCTCAAACTCTAAAGGTCTCCCTTTTTAGGTTAGAACTGAAACTCAAAACTCCTGCTGCCACGAGGGTAAGGTTGGCCGACCCAAGAATGATCGGCTACACCCTCCCTTGCACGATTTTATCTTGTGCTGCCCAGGGTTTCCTTTTCGCCGACCAAGGAAAACCCATCCCAACGTTTGCCTAATACCGTCAATTTGAGTATGAACAGTGATTGCCAAATACATACTCAAACTAACGTCGTAAGGCCTCGACGCTGCCACCAAGAGGTCCTAACCGAGACTCTCGCCTCAAGGGTCAGATCACACTATCGGCATAAGTGTGACTATTGAGTCTCCTCCCAAAGGTATCTCCAGACGTGAGGGTCAAGTCAACGGCTTAACCGGAATCTCTAGGTCTGGGACTAGATTCATGGAAGGAAGGGATGATTCGTTTCGATGCCTGTGGCTACGGCAACTAGTAGAAGATAAATTCCGCACTTCGAATCATCCTTAGAGCCCCTTTTTGGTCGCACTCCATGACCACAAGCAGCTACCCTCTTTCCCTGCTCTCCAACTCCCTGAGTCTAGCGGGGACTACAAAGGCGGGTGATGGTAACATGTTGAAATGTACACCACCACGAGCTGCTCTCCAAGCTCTGCCTCCATGTCTGCTGCTCTGCAGATTCATCTGTCCTTAACATTTCCTCTTCTTGAAACATTTTACATGCCCAAGTCTCCGAGACTGGTGTCAGTTTCCTGCTTTCCAAACTTCTAACATTCTCTGGCTGTATTCGATCGGCAAAGAATTCTCAACCACAAAGGTTCCTTCTAGCACTCTATCCTAAGTAGAAATGCATAGAGAAAAGGTGCTGGCTCGGAAGCCCTTAAACATACCATGCTCAGAGGTCCGACCTCTATTGCACTGATCGAAACGCTTCCATCGAGTACCTGATATGTTCGGTACGCCTCGATGAATTCTCAGCTATCAACACGTCGTCCCGCCGAAACTGTAAAAGTTCTAGAAAATTCTCGGCCACCTCTTCAAGCCATTCCTCAGCCGCCTATGAGTCAGGTTCACCTCGGAACATGAGGGTATCTGAAGTTAGAACACATGTAAGGCAGTAAACTTACATGTGTCACCTACCGGTACCGCCGGTTGTAACTGCTGACCAACAGGTAGTGATGTATAGCTGACACACTACCCAAAGGCACTATCTCAGGCATCGGTTTACGTACCGAAGCCTCATCACTATGCGGACCATCCTCATGGTCATTAACTGGAAAACACTAGTGGCCAAGTCCACCATCCACTCTACTGATGTCTCAGCTAGGCGGAAAACTCTAGCAATCGCCTCCAGCCACTGCTCTGCTGTCTGGAAATCTGCCTCGCCTCTTAACTTCTGAGGCCTCTACTGTTGGAACTCGTGCAATGTGCTCCGCCAGCGTGCACAGTTTGCTAGTATAGCCGTTGGAATCTGCTGCCCAACAGGTGGTGATGTACTGGTACACCACCCGAGGGTGTCAACATAGTAAAAAGGGCCCTGCACCAGAGCCTCGTCGCTCGGTGAGCCGTCATCGAGTACTCTCTCGGAACTCCAACTAACTGTCTGCGTGGAGACATCCTGAACAGATGTGACACGGTCAACGTATTATACCTGGTGAGCTGACCTGGTTTGAGCTGAGTTTAAAACTTTGGAAACACACACGCAATCAGTGTTTTTGTGTACAAAGTCGGAAATCAGTAGTCAGGGTCCTGGTGTATGGATACGTCGGCCGCCGCACCAACACTGGACTCCCTGAACTGAAAACCACACTCGGTACCCTTAACACTATTGCTTCACAGAAAGAAACATCAGAGTTATAAGTTCTGCGGTAGAACCGAACTCCTCTGATACCAATTTGTCACGACCCGTCCTCGGGGCCCGTTCCGTGACTACCCCAGGCCCGCCTTCCATAGGCCAGGGGCTAGCGACTAGCACCAAAGGCGTAAAATCCCGATAACTGGGAAGGCATTGCCTTTATAAAAGAAAACAAGCACCACAGAGTACAAGCGGAAGAAGTAAACACTAAGTAAAAACTGAGTACAACAGTAAGTGCGGAAAGTAAAAAGGGGCCGGAAATACAAGCCCAACTGTAAAGTACAACTCGAAAGGGAAAACAACAACTGAAAAGTAAAGCTGCTACGCCGAGCTATCCACTGGAAATCCCACCTGAAGGGTGGGTACAGATAGCTCCTCTGCTCCTCAGGTCCCACCGTCCGCTCCGAGTATGTCTCGCCCAGTGGTCCACCTCCGGGTACCGCCTCGTCGTCACGTCCACCTCTGGGTACCGTCTTGTCGTGAGGTCCTCCTCCGGGTACCATCTCTTCGTATAGTCCACCTCCAGGTACTGCCCAGTCCTCGAACACTCGGCTTCTGTCAGCACTGCCCGTCGTCTGCAACCAACACAACGAGGTGCGGGCATAGCCCGTGCAGGGGTGAGTATAACGATACTCAGTAGGGACCCCGAGACCCTCAAGGTCTCACTAAACCAACAAGGATAACCACAAAGAAGATCTCAACAGATAACCTCTACTTAGATATATGCCCATACATATACCTAAGTTATCAAGTAACCCATCTCAATCATGAGGAAACACAAGGATTGTGAAATCAACGGATAACCACTACCCGGGTATATGCCCATACATATACCTAAGTTAGCACGTGACCCATCTCAATAATGAGGTAAACACAAGGTCAAAAGTTTCAGCTCAAACCAGGATTTTCATTATCGAAACCGTAACTGCTGAAGAGCTCCGTCTCTGGAGTGTACAGTGGTCCTGTCACGACTCCGAGGTACTGCTCACTAACCTAAGACTGCTGAAGAACTCCACCCATCAAGTACTGCGGGCCAGCTGCTACAACCAAGCGCTCCCATGTGACGCTACAACCAAGCACACCTCTGTCGTGGGTCTGCCGCTACAACCAAGCGCTCCCATGTGCCGCTACAACCAAGCGCACCTCTGTCGTGGGTATGCTGCTACAACCAAGCCCTCCCATGTGCCGCTACAACCAAGCGCAACTCTGTCGTGGGTCTGCCGCTACAACCAAGCGCTCCCATGTGCCGCTACAACCAAGCGCACCTCTGTCGTGGGTATGCCGCTACAACCAAGCGCTCCCATGTGCCGCTATAACCAAGCGCAACTCTGTCGTGGGTCTGCCGCTACAACCAAGCGCTCCCATGTGCCGCTACAACCAAGCGCACCTCTGTAACACTCCGAGTCGTTCGATCAGCAGTCGTCGGGTCTCAGCCAGCTACACGGTCTCCGTACTCCGCACGCTCTTCACTGGGAGGGTCCGCTCCACGAGCTACAGGTCGATACTCCAAGTATCTCAAAGTCCCATGAAGAAGTATCTCAAAGGACCGCCATGTCATAGGGGTCTCAAAGCAATAGACGGCGCGTCAATCGGACGCCCGGTCTGTGAGTTATTAGCCTTTTCGTCCCAGGGGCCTGGTTGGTTTCGTGAGCAAACCAAACCCGGCTGTATCTCAAATGTACCCCGAACTCTCATAGGGTAAACTCATAGGGACCGTTTCTCAACGCGATCACCAACGCCGCTGACAGTTCGTCAAACGGACGTTCTGTCAGAAAGATATCAGCTTTTCCGTTTCAGGGGCCCGGTTGGATTTCAGTGCGATCCAACCTGGCCACTATCCATCTGCATCCAAAACTCGGGCGGAGGATGCCAAAAGTTCCGTATCGTCAACAGGAACTCAACGCAACAGACGGCGCATCAATCGGACGCCCGGTCTGAGAGTTATTGGCTTTTTCGTCTCACACTCACCTTGGGAAACTTCCCAGGAGGTCACCCATCCTGATCACTACTCTAGGCCAAGCACGCTTAACTACGGAGTTTTAACCACGTAGGCTCCCGAAAAAGAAGGTGCACCTTGAGTATAGTATACCGAAACGACCGTCTCGATCCAAGGATCGCGTTGCCACTAACGACGAGTCGTTCGGAAGCCCGTAGCCCAAGATACGGGCATTTGACCAAACCGCTCGGTAACGGGGGTTTCGGGTCCGGGCCGTCCCGGCCCGAGACCCCCCGGATGGCCCGAACCGGTTCGACCCACCCCAGACGGGGTCGACCCGGCCCGGCACAGCCCGACCCGGCCGGGCGCGGCCCGACGAACCGGCCGGGCGCGCAGGGCGCGCTTCCCGCTCGGCTGAAGGCCGAGCTTGCTGGAAATGGGGGGCCACCTGCCCCCCCCCCCCCCCCTTTGTGAAACCGGCCCCCCTCATAATGGGGGGCCAAATAACTGCCCAGGGGAATTAAATTCCCCCAGTTTCCACCAACCCGGCCGGCCCGACCTGGCCGGTCGGCTTCTTGTCAACAGGACCGGCAAGGGCCGGTCCTCTTCCGTCTTCCAGCACCGGCAGCCCGGCTGGCCGCCGGTCATCACGATCCGCCGCGGCCCAAAACCGGCTGCGGCCTTCGTCATCCGGCGCGGTGCGACGGCACCGCGCCCCTCCGCTGCGGCCCCGCTCCGGCCGCGGCGTCTTCGGTTTCCTTCGACGCAGCGCGACGACGTCGCGTTCATGATAATTCTTTCCCCGGCGCGGCGCGACGGCGCCACGCAATAATTTCCGTGTGATTCCCGCGTGGTGCAACGGCACCACGCTATCTCGTTTCATCCGCAAGAAACATTCAAGAACAAAGGAGGGGGGTTCGGCCGTGTTTGTGTGGTCTGGTCCCCCTCTCGTTAGACGATAACACTTAATCGTTCATCCTCAAGTTTGTCATGCTAGAACCAAGAACGGAAAATAATTAAATGAAGTAACAACAAACCCCTACATCGCTTTTCGTTATGTGTTGACGAAGTCGCGGAAAGGCGGCGGCGATTCGTCGACATCGGAAAAGAGAAGCCGTTGACGACGTCGGTGTTCTTCGTGAAAGGCGCTCCCTTCTTTATTCCAGAAGGAGTGGGAAGGAGGCATCCAAGAAGGGATCGACGTTGGAAACTTCACGTTCTTCTTTGGAAAATGCATTCTTCGTCGAGAAGACGTTGTTCCATGTTTGGAGATGTCCTTCGTGTTCTTCGTCGAGGGTGGAATTCTCTTCAATCCTTCCATGACTCTATCACAAAGATTTAGCCAACCCCAAACAATAAAACAACACACCTTATTATAGTGTTAGCTTAATGAATTCAAAATAATTCAAATTCATTAAGTTACATCCTTCATTAATGGGTGGAGAGACTCCAAAATTAATGAAGGTGGAAGTGAAGAGTCACAATTAATTGGGGGGGGGGGGTTCAAGGGAGTTAAGGAGTTTAAGGAGTTAGGAAATTGAGGGGTTTTGGCACATTAAGTGCAAGGGAGTTTAAGGGGGGTAGAAGAGAGTTAAGGAGAAGGTGAAGGGTTGGGGCTCATGTGGGCCCCACCTCACCTTAATCCTCACTTGGTTAGTTAGGAACTTGTGATTCCACCCCAACCTCCACACTTAGGATATAACCACTTAAGAAGATAAATAAAATTTGTAACACAAATTTTATTTTTCTTTACACTTAAACCACAACCTTATTAAACAACTGCTCCCAAGAAAACGCAACTCCAGGAAAGGCATTCCTAAGAAAAAACCGGCGCTACGGTTCCATCGGTGCCCTCGGAATTTGATTCCGGACACCGGTTCAAAAGTTAGAAATTCCCGCTCGTTCGTTCACTGAACGTACCCGAGCCAAACTTCGGAAATTGATTCTGGGCACACCGGACCTCGGAATCAGGCGCCGTCAGAAACTGCGTTCTTGTAAAATTCCAAAGAAAATTAAGAAAAAAACTTCCTTGAAATTTCAGGGTTTTACATTCCCTACCTCAAGCGTTGTTGTCGAACGCATGTTCATCGCGGAATTAACCGTCGTGGAAGAAGAGAATTGTCGTGGAAGAGAACGATCGTCAAGGATGAAACATCGCGGAAGTAGCGTCGCGAAAGAAGCGTCGTTGACATCGCGGTACATGGCGTCGCATCGTCGATCTCTGAGGGTTTGGCGTTCTTTGTCGGAGGTCGGAGCTTTCTTCGCATTCTTCGCATTCTTCGTCGATGAAGAACGCTTTCCTCCAAATCCTCTCCATGCCACAAGTTCCAACAGAAATAAAATAAGAGTTATCTTATTTTATTAACGCACATGACACGTTTGAAATTCAAAAGAAAAGAAACGAACAATTAATTCAATTAATTAATTGTAACAATTTAACTTCCCAATTAATGAGGCGTTTCTTAACCAGAAAAACACACATTTGACTTTCATTAAAGAGGTGGGTTGCGGGTGCTTTACTTAGAGGAAAAGAAACGGTGGGGCTTGTGCAGGCCCCACCTCAAAAATATCCTACCAAGAGGGTAGGATATTTTGGATTGCACCCTATCCGCTTCAACTCAGCATAAGCAGCTTTTATGTGGCTTTAAGTGAAATAAAATAAAGTTGTCGCACCACTTTATTTTATTTCTTAACTTAACCCCAAAAATTAAAAACCACACCCGAGAAAACGCAACTACGGAAAAGGCATTTATAAGCAAATATCGATGTTGTGATTTCATCGGTGCCCTCAGTTTTCAATTCCGAGCACCAGTTTAAAAGTTATAAAAACCCGCTCGTTCGTTCACTGAACGTACCCGAGCTAAACTTTGGAAAATGATTCTGGGCACACCGGGCCTCGGAATCAGGCGCTTTCAGAAACTGTGTTCTTGTAAAATTCCAAAGAAAATTAGAAAAAACAATTTCCTTGAAATTTATGGGTCTTAACAGTAGGAATTGATATTTAATATCAATCTATTTAGATATGAAGTGTTCCATTGATTTTCTAGAGACATCATTGGAACATTGATTATAAAAAATAAACATCAATGGATTTTCAAAATTCACAATCAAGTATTTAATCTAAAATTTCATCCACATCATTTATCTACATGATTGGGAGGTAGGAAAAAAATTATTTCACTACACTAAAAGTCACATAACATTATTTATTACTATTCTAGCTCACACAACATTCTCCCAGAAATAAAGGTCCAACTGATGTTGATTTTTGATCATTGTAATCTACAGCCCAATCAGTATCAATGAAACCATGAATGTTCAACTAATTATTTCATCCATACATCATAAATAACTTATTATTCCTTCAAAATAACTCTGAAATATTTTTTACTTTGAGAATGTGTTATTCTGTCAGATCACTCTAATATCTTGAACAAAAATTTACAACATATTAAAATTTTGGAATTAATGTATAATGATAGAGTAAAATTCTAATAAACTTCCAAAATTCATTCAAATTTACATTTTCACCATCTTCATCTTTACACATCTTCATACCAATAGAAATCGGTATAGAAACATCCCTTGAATCATCCATTCCAAAATTTTCTAACAACTCTTAGAAATACTTTTTGTCTAAGACAGTGATATGTCATAATTTTTATTGAACTTGAAATCCCAAAAAGAAATTCAACTCTGTGAGGATTGAAATCTCAATGTTTATTTTAATTTTTTAGTAAATTATTTATAATAATTATTCCTATCACAATAAAAAAAATTTATCATCAATGTAAAAAATGACTATCATGGTACATATACTCAATTATTTCACATAAAATTTTCAATAAAATTTATCTTTATAAATGTTCAACTTATTTAGTAAACATTTTCATTTTATATACTGGGTACAAGGGGCCTATTTTAATCCATAAATGGATTTATTAATTTTACACACCATGGTTCCATCATTATCAATGTATGAACCCATTGGATTTCTCAATATAAACTTATTATTCAATTTATTTATTCAATAATTCTAACTTAACATACATATGAGTGAATTTGTGATTTATATGAGTAGTAGTAACCCAAAACATTCTTATTTTATCATACCCTACAATAGGGGAAAATGGTTATTCGAAATCAACACATTCTACTTTAAAATATCCATTGTAAACCTGTCATTATTAATTTCATTAAATTTCTCCCTGTTCATTGAGATTATTTCTAAACAGTCATTTTTTCCTATAACAATATTTTATTTCAATAATCAACCACATATAAAATGGATTTTGGTTCTACATGTGAGATAAGTTATCACTAATTATCAATCTTCAATTTCCATATAAGGCCCCAACCTTAAACCTTACTTAATCTTGAGTTATTACAAGATTACACATTGAGGATCTTTTCAGGTTTAGAGTTTTAGAGAATTAGATCATAAAACTTTCATTACATTCCACATTTAAACAAAGTGGATACATAAAGATAGTATTCATTTTTTCCCATCAATGGAACATATTTAAAATAAAACATGGATTCTTTCGTGACACTTCCTTGACACTATCATCATATCATGTACCTTTCCCTTGACCTGTGAAAAACATTTCAAAAAAGGACTTGGGATGAGCATAAAAAGCTCAGTATGGGTTATATAAAAAAAATATGGAAAGGAAACATGAGTTCGTATATACATAAGAATGAAATCATACTTTACCCATAAAACATACCTCATCAAATCATGAATAAATCATAGAAATCATAAGACATAAAGGTAACTTGAGGCTTTCATAACATTCTTATGTAGGGAGTAACCCTCTTGGTTACGTTTGGAATAACCATCACAGTATATTCCCTAAATCTCTTTGTAGAAACCTTAACATTTCACTCCTTCGCGTTACCCAATGCATTGGAGAGCTATATCGGGCTCACCCGCCCTTAGTTTATCATGGAACCACCCGTCTTCATAATAATGCCCAAGAACCATAACATAATCGTATCACATAAAACATGCATAAAGGAAACATAACATTTCCACATTTCAATTACAAGATATAAATACAACACATTGATAAAATAAAAAACATTATGAAAACCATTTTCAATTCCAAAATAAAAGAAAATTAAAACATGGTATTTATTTTTCTTTTAAAAATAAGGTATGGCTTGTAGAGGAAGCCGAAACTCAAATAATGGTGACGGCGGCGGAGAAGTTATTGTCGCCGCATACGTATGACAAAAACATTCCCTTTTTTCGTTTAGTAAATGCTTCATATAAAAAAGATTCCTTTTGAATAAACTTAAAAGTCAAAGGGGTTTATACACCATATAAAAGACGGTTGTGTATAAAACAAAATATGCCTCAATGAAAGGAGATTGAGACGAAGTCCCATACCTCGGGCCCTACTTGACTCGATCGTTCTTTAATGTCCTGAATAATAAACTTGAGTTAATTTCTACTTGTTTAAGAACCTTTTTTAAGTTCATTATTCCTTTTATATCACTTATTTCCATGTCATGAACACTATGTAATTATTTAAGTTAATAACGGTCATTTTAACGATCATTGGTACTTGAGTAAAAAATAAACCCTTTATAATTACAAGTTGTTCATGTATACATTATATCCAGAATTATAATCATGATGTATATATCATATATATCCAGTATATACATGCATTTATAATATTACATAATCATTTAGAGGTAAGAAATGAAATGCACCGTTCATGGAGACGGTAAGCCATACGTACTCATGAACGCTACTTTCATTTCTATTTCGTATTTTATAGAATGGAATCATAATGATATAAAGGTATATTATAATTCCAGTGTAATATCATATATAATATCATAAATCCATCCTTTATACGTCCCACATATGGTTTTTAACGAATCAAATCACTTTGAGGGGGCGGTAGTCCGCACTTCCTTAAATGAAGATATCGCGTTTACCCATAATGGGAACCATAAAGGTATGCCCAAAATGAAAAAGACAGAATCTTAAGGAAAACATAAACATATTATATATCATATATAAATATAGTGTCATATTAATGACCATCTTTGAAGGTGTTAAAAGAATGTTGAACAATCATCGTTTCGGGAGGCATAAATTCACCATCCACGGAAACAGTATGTTCTTTAACCATTAGATATAGGTGTGTGTAAGTGTAGCTCGAATCCTTATTATAAAAAAATCCTAGTATATTTAATATACTGTATTTTTTACAAATGAAATGAATAAAAAGAGTTTAGGGGGGTGGAGAAGCAAAATAAAACAAAAGGACTCAAGTGAATACATTACCTTAAAATTGGGTAACTCCCTTTGGTTTGAGCTCAAAGGCTTCCTTGGGAACCCTTCTGCCCAAAGTGAGGCTTCAAGGAGTAAGAGAGGGAAGTGGAGAGACAAAATGGGAAGGGGTTGTCCGAGCCAAATGCTTTGGGAGTGTGGGTAAGGAGGTAGAGTTGGGGGCCTTTTATAAGAGGAGAGGAGGGGCACTCTTGGAAAGTAAAGAAATGTTACTTTATTTGAAAATGGTTTTCGGATTCAAAAGGTCCCACATTGATATAATTCTAGGATAAGGTGATAAGGGTTCGAAATATACCCACCCAATAGGTTTTGGACATGTGTAGGTCTTAGATTTTACATTATCTTTCCATTTTATTTAAATCATCAAATAATGAGGTCATCGGTGCATCATTATGATGTCACAAATAATTTAATTTATTTAATGTCTAAAAATTATAAAAAAAATACTATGATGTAGAAAATAGTTTTATATTTCCAATGACTATTTATAGTCCAAAATATCATTTAGGTAGACAAAATTAAAAATATTTTACTTAGGTGATACATTCTTTGTTACATTTAACATTCTTTAAAAAATAAAAAGATAAAAAGTCACTTTCTCACAAACGTGATTTCATGGGGCCCCCAGGTTTGGCACAAGGCATCCCATGGTCGACCATGAGACAACCAGTAGCCTTAGGACACATTTTGGTGTCATTTTCTAATATTATGATATTATTTTATTATCCTTAACTACCCGATTACTCATTAATCAAGATAATTAAAGATAATTACCTTCGTTACTATTCATAACCTCTAAAAACAAAAGAGTCTTGATTACATAATTTAGACCTTCTAATTCCAAATATGTAATCCATTTTACCAAATTCCAAACACAGAAATTGCAATAATTTATTTAAAAATAATTCCCGTTGTCAAAACAAATAGCGGGTTTTTTTGAAACAATATCTATGAAATGTTTGGCATTAGTTTATGACCAATTTCAAAGTGAAATTAATCCTAATGACCACAATTGGATTAAATGGTAAAAATATATTCAGATTAAACTTTAATACCAATTAAAAATATAATCTAACCATATAATTATATTAAATGAAAAAGTAGTTTTGATGTAAAATGCAGTATTTTTCACTATTCATTAAAAAATGATCATTGTCAGAAAAATACCAACAATTTATACAATGTAAATTTCAATGTCCCAATCATAATTAATATGTTTATTTTGACAAATATAGATTATGAAATTGTCAAAAGTTTGATTTAAAAAGGGTTTTCCATCAAAAGGCAGTAAAACAATCTTTTAAGAATACTAGTGTATTCCATGCTCAAGATTGGATTTATTTTCATTTTAAGACTCTAAAACACTATCTAATTCATTAATAGACATAGATAAAAATATCTATTATTCATTACTTACTTGGGATGTTACATCCTTCCCCCTTTAGAAAATTGCGTCCCCGCAATTTATTTACTTATCGAATAAATGGGGGTACTTATCCCTCATTGCATTTTCAGATTCCCATGTTGCCTCTTCCATCATGTTGTTTTTCCACAAAACCTTTACCCGATTAATCACCTTATTTCATAACACTTTCTCCCTGTGGTCAATAATCTGGACCGGTTGTTACTCATAAGATAGGTTCTCTTCCAGCTGAACTACCTCTGGACTCAAAACATGAGATGGATCTGGCATGTACTTTCTCAGCATCGAAACATGAAAAACATTGTGTACCTGAGATAAAATCGGAGGTAAAGCCACTCGGTATGCAACTGATCCAACTCTCTCCAAAATTTCATATGGTCCAATGAACCTTGGACTCATCTTTCCTTTCTTACCAAATCGCATCACACATTTCCATGGTGATACTTTGAGAAAAACATGATCACCAACCTCAAAAGAGAGATCCTTCCTCCTGTTGTCCGCATAACTCTTCTGCCTACTCTAAGCTGTTTTCATGTGTTTTTGTATGAGCTGAACTTTTTCTGCCATCTCTTCTACCAATTCTGGTCCCATCAGCTTCCTTTCACCCACTTCATCCAAAAAAGCTCGAGTTCGACACTGCTTCCCATATAACGCCTCAAATGGTGCCATCTGTATACTAGAATGAAAACTGTTATTATATGAAAATTCAACCAAATAAAGATGTTGGTCCCAACTTCCCTGATAATCCATTGAACAAGCTCGTAGCATATCCTCCAAGGTCTGAATTGTTCGTTCCGACTGCCCATCTGATTGAGGATGAAATGTTGTACTAAAATTTAATTCAGTACCCACCGACTTCTGAAGGCCTTTCCAAAAGTTAGAAGTGAACCTGGGATCACGATCAGATACAATGGAGAGAGGAACTCCATGTAACCTGACTGTCTCTTTAAGGTACAATCGTGAAAGTTGATCTAGGAAAAAAGTGTCTCGTATGGCAAGGAAATGAGCCGATTTAGTCAAGCGATCAACAATAACCCATATTGCATTATTACCTCGAGGGGTCTTCGGCAATCCCACAACGAAGTCCATGGATATATTCTCCCATTTTCACTCTGGCACTGGTAAAGGCTGAAGCATCCCTTTCGGTAACTACCGCTCTGCTTTAACCTGCTGACAAGTCAAACACTTCATAGTAAAATCAGCAATATCTCTTTTCATTCCATCCCACCAGTAATACTCCCGAAGATCTCTATACATCTTAGTACTGCCTGGATGAACTGAAAACAGAGAACTATGATCTTCACATAACAACTCTCTCTTCAACTGTGAATCACAAGGCACACACAATCTCTTCCCAAATCTCAAAACGCAATCATTATCAATGTTGAATTCAGACAACTTACCTTTATAAACCAGCTCTACCTTTTTCTGCAACTCACTGTCTTGCTTCTGTGCTTGCTTGATTCTGTCTGATAGAGATGATCTCACTGATACCTAAAACACAACAGAAGAACTTCTTGCACCAAAAACTTCTATGCCAAAGTTCATCAAATCCTTAACCAAAGGATCATGTTCAAAATGCAACATTGCTAATGAAGCATTAATTTTTCGACTCAAAGCATCAACCACTTTATTTGCTTTTCTCGGATGGTAATGAATTGTACAATCATAATCCTTGATTAATTCTAGCCATCTCCTTTGTCTCATGTTCAGTTCTTTCTGAGTGAATAAATACTTTAAACTTTTGTGATCGGTATATATTTCACACTTTACTCCATACAAATGATGCCTCCAAATTTTTAAAGCAAAAACAACAATAGCTAATTCCAAATCATGTGTAGGGTAATTTACCTCATGAGTTTTCAACTAACGTGAAGCAAAAGAAATTACCTGATCATTCTACATTAGGACACAACCAAGTCCATTCAATGAAGCATCACTGTATATAACAAACTCACCATTCCTGGAAGGTAGTGCCAAAACTGGAGCATTCACCAATCTTCTTTTCAATTCCTGAAAACAATCATCACATTCTTTTTTCCAGATAAACTTAACACCCTTCCAAGTTAGCTTAGTCATTGGACTAGATAACCGTGAAAAGTTTCTAACAAACCTTTGGTAATAGCTTTCCAAACCAAGGAAACTACGAATCTATGTTACATTTGTGGGTCTTGGCCATTCTTCAACAACCTTTGTTTTTGAAAGATCAAAAGTTATCCCATCGTTTGAAACAATGTGACCAAGGAAATAAATTTGTTACAACCAAAACTCACACTTTCTGAATTTTCCATACAATTTCTTTTCTTTCAAGGTTTTCAAAATGACCCTTAAATGTCTTTCATGCTCCTATTTACTTTTAGAAATCACCAAAATATCATCAATGAAAACCACCACAAACTTATCCAAGAACTCATGGAAAATTCTATTCATTATGTCCATGAATACAGCAGGTGCATTGGTTAGCCAAAAAGGAATTACTACAAATTCATAATGGCCATATCTTGTACGGAACGCGGTCTTCGGAACATCTGCTTCCTTTACCTTCAGCTGATGGTACCCCGATCTCAGGTCAATCTTTGAAAAATACTAAGCTCCCTGGAGCTGATCAAGAAAATCATCAATATGAGGCACAGGATATTTGTGCTTAACAGTGATGTTATTCAAGGCTCTATAATCAATGCAAAGTCTCATTGAACCATCTTTCTTTTTAACAAATAAAACAGGAGCACCCCATGGTGATGTTCTAGGTTGAATGAAACCTTTATCTAATAACTCCTGCAATTGTTTCTTTAACTCTAAAAGTTCAACTTGAGCCATTCGATAAGGGGTTTTTGAAATTGGCTTAGCATCAGGAACTAAGTCAACAGTAAACTCAACTTCCCGATCTGGTATTATTCCAGGAAACTCGTCAGGAAAAACATCAGGATACTCATTTACCACTGGAACATCATTAATCTGAACAGTTCCTTTATTTTCAACGATGTGTGCAAGGTAACATTCATTTCCATCTTTTACAAGTTTCTCAGCCTCTTGATAAGTTATCAACAGTAAGGGTTCATTCTTGTACACAAACTAAAAGTCTTTCTGAAAAGAAACTTCTTTAGCTCTACAGTCAATCTTAGCATGGTAAATAGAGAGCCAATCCATACCCAGGATAACATCAAACTCTACTAGAGGTAGAACAATAAGGTTTGCAAGTAGGTTCTTTCCACAGATAAGGATTGGAAGATTCTTATAAATTCTTTTTGCCTCAACATTTCTCCCAGGTGTTTTTACCATAAGTTCAGGAGTCATTTCTTAAGATGGTATTCCCATTTTACTAGAAAAGGTTTCAGAAATGAAAGAATGTGTAGACCCTGAATCAAAAAACACACTAGAATAATCTGAAAAAACAAACAAAGTACCTGATACAACTTCATTTGATGGACCGACATCTGCTGAAGTAGTTGCAAAGGATTTGACCACCCCTTTCTGCTTGTAGTCTAACTCCTTCCCATCACTCAAGCTCTCTATCGGACACTCGTTTGCATAATGACCCATCTTATTGCACTTAAAACATTTCACTAACTATAAATCAAATTTTGTCTTACCTTCACCTTGATCTTTTTCAGTGCAATCACGAGCCTTATGTCCTATCTTACCACATCGGTAGCACTTTCCAGAATTCAGAAGACATTCCCCAGCATGCCTTTTGCCACATTTATCACAAACTGGAAACTTAGTTTTCTTACCATCAGACTTTTTTGAAGAATTCTTTCCTTTCTCATGCCACCTCGGTCTCTTCTTCTTCTGGTTGTTATAGAACACTTGATCATCGGCAAACTCTATTTCCACCTTCTCAGCACATCGAACAAGATTTTCATAACTTTTAAACTCACGAGAAGCTAATGTCATTCAATATTTTGGCTTTAATCCTGAGTAAAAACGATTTATTTTACTATCAAGGTCTTGGATAAAATTTGGAGCATACCTTGCCAATCGAGTGAACCTTTCTTCATAGGCAGCCACTGAGTCTTCCTCTTGCCTCAATTCCAAGAATTGATTTTCCATCCTAAGTCGAACAGCCTTAGAAAAATACTTCTCAAGACACATACCGTTGAATTCATCCCAGTCAAGAGCATAAATCTCATCGGCGTCCCTGATATTTTTAACCATAGACCACCACTGATCTACCTCACCCTCCAAACGGTAAAAAACACGACTAACCTTTTGATTGTCTGAACACCCCATGACATCGAAAATCTTCTCCAGTGCTTTAATCCACCCTTCAGATAACACAGGGTCAGATGATCCTCTGAATGATGGGGGATGTTGCCTCATGAAATGTTCCACCACTGACATGTTCCTCTGTGGTTGATTTGGCTGATCTCATGCATGGATACCACCACCATTTATTGCTTGAGTCAACTGCACCATTACTGCAACAAACTATTCAGTTCCAATTTCGACCATCTTAGGATGCTAATTCGGAAGGTTATTTCCTTCTTCATGCCTTCCTAGCACTGCTTCCCGGTTTCCTCTGCGGAAAACCATTCTGAACAAACATGTCTTAGATGAAGCAACATGGTAATCTCCAAATACTATATGACTTCAATTTCACCATTAAAAAAATATTTTTGGACAATCATTTAATAGAATTCTAACTCCTAAAGTTATCTAAACCGACCTCTGATACCAACTATAAGGCCCCGGCCTTAAAACTTACTTAATCTTGAGTTATTACAAGATTAAACATTGAGGATCTTTTCAGGTTTAGAGTTTTAGAGAATTAGATCATAAAACATACATTACATTCCACATTTAAACAAAGTGGTTACATAAAGATAGTATTCATTTTTTTCCCATCAATGGAACATATTTAAAATAAAACATGGATTCTTTCTTGAAACTTACTTGACACTATCATCATATCATGTACCTTTCCCTTGACCTATGAAAAACATTTCAAAAAAAGACTTGGGATGAGCATAAAAATCTCAGTATGGGTTATATAAAAAAAATATGGAAAGGAAACATGAGTTCATATATACATAAGAATGAAATAATAATTTACCCATAAACCATACCTCATCAAATCATGAATAAATCATAGAAATCATAAGACATAAAGGTAACTTGAGGAATTCATAACATTCTTACGTAGGGAGTAACCCTCTTGGTTACGTTTGGAATACCCATCACAGTATATTCCCTAAATCTCTTTGGAGAAACCTTAACGTTTCACTCCTTTGCGTTACCGAATGCATTGGAGAGCTATATCGGGCTCACCCGCCCTTAGTTTATCACAGAACCACCCGTCTTCATAATAATGCCCAAGAACCATAACATAATCGTATCACATAAAACATGCATAAAGGAAACATAACATTTCCACATTTCAATCACAAGATATCAATACAACACATTGATATAATAAAAAACATTATGAAAACCATTTTCAATACCAAAATAAAATAAAAGTAAAACATGGTATTTATTTTTCTTTTAAAAATAAGGTATGGATTGTAGAGGAATCTGAAACTCAAATAATGGTCACGGCGGCGGAGAAGTCGTTGTCGCCGCATACGTACAACAAAAACATTCCTTTTTGTCGTTTAGTAAATTCTTCGTATAAAAAATATTCCTTTTGAATAAACATAAAAGTCAAAGGGGTTTATAAACCATATAAAATAAGGTTGTGTATAAAACAAAATATGCCTCAATTAAAGGAGATTGAGACGAAGTCCCATACCTCGGGTCCGACTTGACTTGATCGTTATTTAATGTCCTGAATAATAAACATGAGTTAATTTATACTTTCTTAAGAACATTTTTTTAAGTTCATTATTCCTTTTATATCACTTATTTCCATGCCATGAACACTATGTAATTATTTAAGTTAATAACGGTCGTTTTAACGATCATTGGTACTTGAGTAAAAAATAAACCCTTTATAATTACAAGTTGTTCATGTATCCATTATATCCAGAATTATAACCATGTTGTATATATCATATATATACAGTATATAAATGCATTTATAATATTACATAATCATTTAGATGTAAGAAATGAAATTCACAGTTCATGGAGACGGTAAGCCGTACGTACGCATGAACGCTACTTTCATTTCTATTTCATATTTTATAGAATGGAATCATAATGATATAAAGGTATATTATAATTCCAGTTTAATATCATATATAATATCATAACTCAATCCTTTATACGTCCCATATATGGTATTTAACGAATCAAATCACTTTGAGGGGGCGGTAGTCCGCACTTAATTAAATGAAGATATCACGTTTACCAATAATTGGAACCATAAAGGTATGCCCAAAATGAAAAATACATAAGATTAAGTAGAACATAAACATATTATATATCATATATAAATATAGTGTCATCTTAATGGCCACCTTTGAAGGTGTTAAAAGAATGTTGAACAATCATCATTTCGGGAGGCATAAATTCACCATCCACAGAAACAGTATGTTCTTTAACCATTAGATGTAGGTGTGTGTAATTGTAGCTCGAATCCTTTTTATAACAACATCCTAGTATAATTAAGATACTGTATTTGTTACAAAAGAAATGAATAAAAAGAGTTTAGGGGGTTGGATAAGAAAAAAAAAACAAAAGGACTCAAGTGTATACATTACCTTAAAATCGGGTAACTCCCTTTGGTTTGAGCTCAAAGGCTTCCTTGGGAAGACTTCTGCCCAAAGTGAGGCTTCAAGGAGTAAGAGAGGGAAGTGGAGAGACACAATGGGCAGGGTTTGGCCGAGCCAAAGGCTTTGGGAGTGTGGGTAAGGAGGTAGAGGTGGGGGCCTTTTATAAGAGGAGAGGAGGGGCACTCTTGGAAAGTAAAGAAATGTTACTTTATTTGAAAATGATTTTCGGATTAAAAAGGTCCCACATTAATATAATTCTAGGAAAAGGTGATAAGGGTTCGAAATATACCCACCCAATAGGTTTTGGACATGTGTAGGTCTTAGATTTTACATTATCTTTCCATTTTATTTAAATCGTCAAATAATGAGGTCATCGCTGCATCATTATGTTGTCATAAATATTTTAATTTATTTAATTTATAAAAATTACAAAAAAATACTATGATGTATAAAATATTTTTAGGTTTCCAATTACAATTTATATTCCAAAAGATCATTTATTTAGACAAAATTAAAAATATTTTACTTAGGTGATACATTCTTTGTTACATTTAACATTCTTTAAAAAAAAATAAAAAGATAAAAAGTCACTTTCTCACAAAAGTGATTTCATGGGGCCCCCACGTTTGGCACAAGGCATCCCATGGTCCGCCATGAGACAACAAGTAGCCTTTGGACACATTTTGGTGTCATTTTCTATTATTATGATATTATTTTATTATCTTTAACTACCGGATTACTCATTAATCAAGATAATTAAAGATAATTACCGTCGTTACTATTCATAATGTCCAAAAACAAAAGAGTCTTGATTACATAATTTGGACTTTCTGATTCCAAATATGTAATCCATTTTACAAAATTCCAAACACAGAAATTGCAATAATTGATTTAAAAATAATTCCCGTTGTCAAAACAAGTAGTGAGTTTTTTGGAAACAATATCTATGAAAATTTTGGCATTAGTTTATGAACAATTTCAAAGTGAAATTAATCCTAATGAACACCATTGGATTAAATGGTAAAAATATATTCTTATTACACTTTAATACCAATTAAAAATATAATCTATCCATATAATTAAATTAAATGAAAAAGCAGTTTTGATGTAAAATGCAGTATTTTTCACTATTCATTAAAAAATGAACATTGTCAGAAAAATAACAAAAATTTATCCAATGTAAATTTCAATGTCCCAATAATAATGAATATGTTTATTGTGACAAATATAGATTATAAAATTGTCAAAAGTTTGATTTAAAAAGGGTTTTCCATCAAAAGGCAGTAAAACAATCTTTTAAGAATATTAGTGTATTCCATGCTCAAGATTGGATTTATTTTCATTTTAAGCCTCTAAAACACTATCTAATTCATTAATAGACATAGATAAAAATATCTATTATTCATTACTTACTTGGGATGTTCCATTCTATCTCGTCTAAACTAGAGTTTTTTATGATATTATTGATTTGAATTTTATTTTGTAAAGTATACATCTTTTGTGGTTTTCATTTGATCTTACTTTCCTTATCACTGGACTAATTAAGATAATCATGTACAAGAATAGGATAAAAGTATTCTTTATTCTCATTAACTTCTCTAAAATTCATCATTCTATATTTCGTCACACTATCCTCAGCATTTTCAATAACTTTTATTAGGATGGACTAGTTTTTATTGGATTTTACATCAGATGAATCATCCAAATTATACAATCATTTACTCTTTCACTTTTGAAATTTTCTAATGGATTAATATCCCATGAAAGCCCTTTCTTCCTATTTTTCACCAAACATCCCTAAATCCATGTATTTTTATCGTTATTAAGAAAGGGATCCCAAAAACATTGAAGTGTTTCACTATAGATTTTTCATATTCTACATATCATAAGGCATCATTTTTTATTTTGGTCAAAGAAAACATCTATTTTTAACATATACAACTATACTTATAAATTCTCTTTAGAAGAATTTTGAATGGTTATACTCATCAAGAAAGTATTTTCCCATATCAAATATATGTTTTTCCCATCTCAATGACTCTGTTTTTTAAGGAGTGTAGGGAGTACTATATTGATATTTAATTATATGTTTCTTTAGATATGGATTAAAAGAGTTAATGGTGTACTTATTTCCATTTTTTTGAACTTCAATATATAAACACTCATCTCTTTCTCGACTTCCATTCTGAAAATTCTAAACAAATATACATCCTCTGATTTATTTTTTTATGTACATTACCCTTGTAATCCTAGTCAAATAATAAATGAATTTAATAATATAAAAATCACCCTCCATTGATTGATGTATCATCTTCCCACAAATATCATAATGAAAAAATCTCAATAGGTCTGGTGGACTATATTTCAACTTCATTATTAGTTCTACTAACTATCCTTTTGTTCTAGATATTCATGAAAATGATATCATCTTTCATCAATAATTTTGGTAAATATATTATGACATATTCCTTTAAAATTGTTCTCATGTTTTTCTATCCAAGATTAGAAAGTCTTCTGTGGAATGACTTATTTTCATCCACAGTACTCAAATAGATAAAATTATTAGGATCTCCAATAAGGAATAGGTTATTACTTATTCTTTCTTCCTTGGTAACAACTTTTATATCTTTTAATTTTAGATTTATATATTAATCTTTTTTGAAGATATGATTCTTTACATCACTATATATTTGGATAACACAAAGTAAGTAGTATTTAATTCCTTCAAAAAAATAAAACTTCAATTGATTTTTACTTATGGACATCAAATTATGTCATATTAATCACTCTTATTTCTAAGGAAATATCATTTTCAAAAGTGACTAATACTCCTTCATGTTATTCAATTTTTTCAGTATTTTCAAATCACCTTTTTTATGTGAGGAAAAAATTCAGTCAAGAATCCATGGTTTCTTCCATTTTGTATCTTTTATAGAAAACTCAATAATAAAATATTTTGCTTAAATATTTATTTAACCAACTTCATTTTCTTTTCTTGTACATGTAACTTTCCCTAGAAGTATTGTTATGAAATATTAAACATAGTGACTTGCTTGGTCACACCTTCCAAAAATTTATCTTAGTAAATCAAATCAATTCTTCCTTGAAAAGTTTTGTACTTATTATACCTTTTATCTTATATCTTTCTTTAACTTAAAAACTTTTCTTCATGTTCTTCCATTGTTGTTCCCCCAATGTACTTTCCTATTTTCAATTAGAGAAATTTTTTGAAAATAATTATATTATTTGGTTATCAATATCCCACAATACCAATAATATTAATTAAACACTGATCTTTATTAGAAGTATGGTTTCCCCCTAGGATATATATGTTGAGATTTAGCATACAGCACATAATCTAATTTTCATTAGTATAGGGAATCATTCTTCTCGAATTTTTTTTAATTTTGTTGAGGCTATGCATTTTTTACATCCTTTAAAAATCAAAGATCTCTCATTGCTGATTCTAAAACCTTCATGGTTAGTATAACCTGATGAACTTTTATGTTTAGTGTTTGTAGATTTCACCTTATTATTTGGAGAGAGGTATTTTTAGCAGTTTGAGATGTTTTAGACAATACCTCTAAAGAATTTTGAACTTATCATTCATTTTAATCAAGGAATTTAAACCTTGAGACATATTGATTGTGTCATATATATCTCTTCTTCTTTAGAAGTAAGTGTTTTTTCAATATCTTTCCCCATTTTCTCTTGTTCCTCAACTTTAGTAATGAGGTTTTAAATTTTTTCTACTTATGCATCTTCTTTTTGGAGAAATTATTATTTAATTTCATTCTAATTTTCAATTTCCTTTTTCAAAAAACTATCTTCTTTTTTGAGTCTTATGTTTTTATCAAGACATGCCATAAGTTATGATCTCATCAAATGTTCTATATAAGTTTCTTCACCTTATTCTTCTTCTTCACTATTTGAAGTATCTTTCTTTATTTCAACTTGATACATGAAGGCTATGAACTTATCTAAAACTTAATCCTCTAATGAACTATTTCCATTGTAGTCACACTCTTCCCTTTTACACAATTCACTTATTTTTCTATTTCCATTGAAATTTTTCTTACTTTAGTTAGATTACTTAACCTCCTTAGATGTTTTCCCCACTTCTTTCACTGATAATTTTTACCAAAATAATAATTATCATATTCAATATTTTTTATAGATTATTTTAAAACATCTGATTCTTGTACACTCTAAAATTTAATTGTGAGTATTCATTATACCTACCTATAACTTTTCCAAAAAACCTAGATATAAGAGATATAATCCTATTAGTCCCTTCATCCTTTTCTTCCTTATCTTCATATTCACTATGACTAGTTACCTCATGTTCTTATTCTTATATTTTCAATTTCCTTATGAAGTCAAAATCCATCACCTCCTTAATATTCATTTTTCGTGTGGGAGCTTTCCTCTTTTCATACACAACAAGCATGTTATGTAATTCATCAGGGGTTAAATTATATCAAACTTATAATGAATAAAATTCTGGATAAAACCTTTATGGAAAGTTAGTCATCAATTTTTTACAATATTTTAATGTACCAATACATCTCTAAATCCTATGACATTTTAAAATTTTCATTTTCTCAGGTGAAGTAATCATCAATAATTTGTTCTTCTTCCCTCCTGCAATATTCAAACTTTCTTCTCTAGGTTTTATAATTTTCATTATTTACTCTTACATTTCTCACAATGATTATTTCATGTTTTCCCTAATTTCCTTCAATCTTTTGAGTTTCATCACCTTAATGTAATAATTTATAGAAAAGGACTTAAGAATAACATTTTGTGGTTTTCCATCATCCTCAAGATTCATTTTGATTCTAAATGACATTGGATAATCTTTATACATTTTTTTAATACTATTATATATTATTTAATAACCTTTAAGAAAAGAGATATAAAAAAGGGTGTCACTATGTATGTTCATCTATGATAATTTTCTACACTGAAAGAAAAAAATAACTCTAATATTGAATGTGTTGAGATTATTCATGATAAATAATATATGTATATTACAGAGGGAGACCAATGTATATACCTAGGAATGTGTATAAAATAGATGAAACTCATAATTTCACTCATATTATTTTGTAATTGAAAATTTTAGTCCCACAAATTTCATATTTTAAGGGTAATTGTCACAATTTTAGGTTTCTTAATATTTTTAGATTAATAGTGAAAAAGGACTAATTTTGGAATTTAAATATTTTTATATCAAATTGGTATTTTAGATAAAAATTATTTTAAAATAATTTAAAATTTATAATTACTTTTTTAAGGCTTCCATACATGTTGGCCTTAATTTTCTTCAACAATACCCAAAGCTCAATCGATCATTTTGAGGCCTAAATCAAAATCACAAATAAAGAGTTAAAATATGTGGTAAGATATGGATAAATTTGAATATGGGATCATATATCGCATATGGTCATACCAAATGAGTTGTAATTCTACACGAGATAGAGAACATCTAGGGTATACACTTCATTAACTTTGTTCACTATAATTGTTTACTCAATGAAGGTCCTAAATGCCTAGGAAATCGATGCATGGGAATATGAACATTCTATCTGGTCAAAAATGTTTTTATAAATTATGTTATCATATATAATTCATTATGTGGCCAATGAAGCTCGTATTTTGTGGGTATAGAGTGAAAAAAATATTTGAACAAATTCAATGAATACACAAATGTGAGATTTATGCATTAAGTGGGACTAAATAATGAAATTTTTGGTAGGACAGAATTGAAGGAAAATTTCACAATCCCATGCGTATCTAAATGTGTCTCCATATCCATTTCAAAGTTGTTGGAAACCTATATTAGCCATTTTATATAGAATAAGAGATTTTATACTACCATAATTGTTTTGTAAATGTTCAATAGATTTTAGTTTTCTTCATCCAATATCTTTCTTTTTCACTTTTTCCCTCACCATGCTCTTTCTAATATTCATAAAAATACAGAAGTAACCACCATTTTTGTTTGAGGTGGGAGTAGAGGTTCTTGATTTTTTTATGATTAAATTATTTTTAATTATTCTATTTTGAGAATTTTAGTTGTGGTGAAATTATTTTTGGTGTAGGTTTCACCCCACTTTAACTAATATTGAGTTATTATTCATGGCTATTTTTTATTCAACTCTCTCATTATAATAATGTTACATATCATGTGGTGTAACATTGTGGTGATGATGTGAGGGAGTATTATACAACATGTGTTAGGTCAGTGTGGTATAATAAAAATTTACTGGGAAGTTGTTAAGTGACATATTTGATCTCACCATTGAGTAAAATATTGATAATTTATATTTTAAAGAAAAATAATAGCATCTCTAATATCTCCTAAGAACAAAATTGCCTCTTCACTAACTTATTTGTGTCATCTCTTCTTCTTTTTATTTTGTTTTAAATTTTATAAATTTTATGCAATTCAAACCCCCTACCTTCTCTATATTAATATTTATCTTCAGTATTATATTATATAGTTAATAAATAATGATAATAGAATATCCGTGCATATGGGAAGCCTCCTCTAGAGATCAATACTAGGGTGTGCACTTTCCTACATGCTGAGGTAAATAATAAATTATTGGTTAGGGATTCTTGAAAAATATCTATCATCAATTTGGATCCATTTTAGGGGAGGCAATGATCTTGTTCACACTATGTTTAATAAAAAATAAAAAAAAATCATAAAAATTTAAAAATGAAACAAATATTGGATTCATTAATGATAAAACCTACATTTATTTTACTAAAACAACTAAAATTTTATCAGGACAAGTGAAAGGGGTTTTTATTTTCATTAGAAAAGTATTTAATTAGCTCATGTAAAACCTAAAGTAAGACTTTGAGAAATCAAATTTAGAAACCTAGTCCATGGAGCTCAATGAATTCTCACACTAATTTTTCAGACTCAATAAAGAGAATGATAAGGTAAAAAATAGATTCTTTCTCCATCATTTTAAGAGGACATCATGGAGAATGAAATTAAAAATCAAAATTTTTCTTTACCTCATTATTATAAAATCCTCCTAGTGGCCTTGCAAGAAGATACAATACTAGAAGATGATTAGTTGAAGAGAGTGAACTTAACACTAGATTCATTTATTTCTCATTTGTCAATATTATCAAAGCCAAAGCACTAGCATAATTTTAATTTTATAGAATCAAATAATATTCATTTCAAAGATAGTGATGATGATGAGGATGAAGTGGCCACTAATAAGGATAATCGGGTGTTTCATGTTGATGAAAATGAAGAATAAAACCTAGAAGAGAAAGTGTTGATGGGACTAAATCCTCTAGATCAACCTTATTATCACATAGAGGAGGAAATCATGATAGATGATAAGGATCACACATACATTATTTTCCATCCGATTCTTCACCCCAAATTATCTGTTTATTATCTTCTTAAGGTTTGGAAATTTTTCCTCTCTATAGGGGTTCCTACCCTTTTCATATACTTATGGATGTTCATAGAAATAACTTTTGGTGGTTTCTAGGGAAGAAACCCTTCACACCTTCAAATTGGGGATAAGGCACTACAACTACCTAACTAGGAGAAATAAAAACCCATCACCCACTTGGGTGGTCAAACCATGTTCTATCATCTTTTCCCTTTCTATTTATTTTTAATCATTTTTATTATATTTTTTTTCTTTCTTTCTAGGTCAATGTGGTAGCATCATGGAACTTAACTCATTTATTCCACCAAAAAATAAATTAATGTGGTCCCTTTCCTTATATTACGTTTTTCTAACCTTATAATTTTTTGTGCCTAAATAAAGTGTAGTGAAATTTATATTTGGGAGAGTGTCAATAGTCTTAAGAGTTTCTGTCTTTTTATTTTTCTTTTTTAGTTTCTTAGAGAATTAATGAATATTTATTTTTATTTTTCCCAATTGAATTTATATCTACTATTTTTCTTTATTTTGGATAAAAAATATTTTAAATGATTGTTGATATGGAATCTTTTTCTCATATTTTTATTTTCGATCATTTTTTTTGATTTTTCATATTTCTGAAATCCATACCCATGAAATACTAACTATAATTATTATTTCATATCCCATGAGTTATTTGAAACCATTTTGAAATATTCTTCTTAGTAACCACACTTAATATAAATATGGATTTTTGTTGACAAACTATAACTTGTGATTATTCTATTTCAAATGTCTGGATTTCATAAAAAAGTTGATGTGATTGAGTAATTGTTTTTAAAAGAAATATTTTAAGTTGATTTCCACCTTTACATATATCCTTATTTATCCCTTATAATCCCAAAATTTTATTATAGTCTTCAGACACATTACAAGATTTTTTCCCTTACCTACCTCTACTCTTAATATTTTTGTATGAATGCTTCATGTTTAAGTGTGGGGGAAGGGATTTTTGTGTGTGTTATTTTGGATAAAACTCATTGTATAGTGGTCTGAGGTGTGTTTCAACATATTGGGAATTTTAATAATGTGAATTAATTACTTTCACTCATTTTTATTCACTTTTATCATCTAGTTATCCATAAAAATAAATAATGTTTTTAAAAAATAAAAAATAGAATAGGAAAAAATGGTGATGGGATTTAATTATTCATTACTTGAATTTATGAATCATATACCCATAAAAAATAATGTTAATTATTATCATTATTTCAT
Source organism: Viscum album (assembly GCA_963277665.1). Lineage (NCBI taxonomy): Eukaryota > Viridiplantae > Streptophyta > Magnoliopsida > Santalales > Viscaceae > Viscum > Viscum album. The sequence goes on along the minus strand of OY728145.1, from coordinate 1,073,381,313 downwards.
TTTATTTTATTTTCATCTTATCATCCAAGGAAAAAAATGAAAAAAAATGATAAAAATATAACAAATGTGGGAATAATGATGAAATTATTCTTTGTATTCACTTTTTGACTCATGGATCATGTCAAAAAAATGGGTTTGTGTTGTATTTAATATATATAAGGCGAATTTAGTCATAAATTTTATAGTTTTAACTTTAATATTCATGCATTTTTATTTAAGAGTTAACATCCACTTTCTGATAATAAATTTATAAAAGTTTTACCCAACAAACCATAGCCACAGAATTCACATTCTAAAAGTCCTAACGACTGAAAATATTTTTATCTCTCATTGTGTGGAGATTTGATAATTTTCACAAGACTAGGTGAAAAAATCACTTTCCAAGTATGATCATAACTCCATATTTAATTTCTCTTGAGTGGATAGTGACATGAATTTCAATGCGAGGTAGGTGTGATTGGTCCATTGATGGATTTTTGAATTTGAATGAATTTAAATGTGAGATGTGGAAATGAATGTGAGTTTTTTTATATATGAGACATGATGAAAATTAATTTTGTAAAATAAATTGGAAATTTTCAATCTTTTAATTTTGGTTCAGATTTTTTATTCAGACATTTGATGACTTCCCAAGAGTGTAATGTTTACGTGTGGCGGATTGATAAAACTCATAATTTCACAAAATATTTTATTTAATTAAAATATTTATACCCCAAAATTTCACATATTAAGGTTAATTGTCACAATTTTAGGTTCTATTAATATTTTCAACTTAATTGTGAAAATGGAATAATTTAGGAATTTAAAAATATTTATATTAGATTGTTATTTTGGCCAAAAAATATTCTACACTAATTTAAACTGTGAAATTTCATTTTTAGGGTTCCATAAATGTTGAGATTTATTTCATTCAACTTTATCCAAATAATAATCAAACATTTTGAGTCCCATGTCAAGCCCATAATTCGGACCATGGAATATATGCCCAAATATGGAGAAATTTGAAGATGGAGCCTTATCTCACACATTTCAAGACCAAATAAGATATAATTTTATATATAGATAGAGAACGTCATAGGGGAAAAACTTCATTAACTTTGGTCATGTGAACATTTTCGACCATTAAGGTCATAAATTCATGGGATGTCAGCACATGGGAACATGAACTGTCTTCCAGACCAGAAAAGTTTTTATTAATGATGTTTTAATAAATCATTCATTAAATGTAAAATAGAGTAAAATATTTGTGTTTGGAGATGGTACATATAGAATAAAAACATCCTAGAAGACACGAGAATGATAATCACCCATTAAGTAAGTTTAAATCAAGAAAAATCTCAGAAGATAGAATCAGATCTGAATTTAACACAATCCCCCCTAATATGTTTCCCCATATCCATTTGAATGTTGTTGGAAATTTAGGTTGGTCATTTTCTATAAAATAATAGATGTTATGATGTTTTAATTGTGTTTAAAATGGTCAATAAATTTTAGTTTTCTTATTCTCATATTTTTTTAACTTATGGTTTCCCCCCACCATGATCATTCTAATCACCCTGAAAATAGAGAACTAACTGTTGTTATTGTTTGGTGGGGAGTGGTGGTTTTGAGTTTTTTGTAGTTAAATTATTTATTAAAATTATATTTTAAGAATTTTAGTATTGAGGAAAATAATTTTTTTTAGGTTTTACCCTTCTTTGACTACTATTGAGTTATTCTTCCCATTCGTTTTTTATTTCTCTCCTTTATTACCATAATGTTGCAGACGTGGTGGAGAAGCATTGCAGTGATGATTGGAGGGAGTATTATCCTGTATGAAGAGCATTTTTGTGGGATAATAACAATTCAATGGGAAGGTGTTGAGTGATAGGGTTGATCTCATGATTGAGTATAATATTGAGAATAATTATTTTAAAGAACAATGATAGGATCACCATGGTCTCCTAAGAACAAAAATGCTTATTTACTGACATATTTGTATCACATCGTCATATTTGTGTTTAGTTTTCGTATTAATATATTGTATAAATTTCAAACCTCACCTCCCTTAACTATATTTGTATTTATATTTATTACTATATTTGTTAGTTTATAAATAGTGATAATAAAATATCTATGTCTATGAGAAGCATCCTCAAGAGATTGACCCTACGTAATGTACTATATTTCAAACTTAGGAAAATAAGAAATTATTGGCGAGGGACTCATGAAAAATTACTGTCATAATCCCCTGAGAGGAGGGTGGTTGAATTAGTGCGGATGTTTTAAAATTTCATTTCACCTGAAATTAACCTCTATAATATCTTAATGTTTTGATCCTCTCAACATTATAACTCAACATCACTCATATGAAAAGAAAAATTAATAAATAAAAACAATTTATTACAATGTTCAATCCAAATTTGGTAACATAGCCTTATTGTGTTGACTCACATTGATCCACATTTATACACTATATAGTGAATGTGAATACCAATGGTCCAACTACTATAATGATCCTTCTATCTTCTGATTGAAAATATTTATGGTTCCCACATGGTACAAAGTTTTTTTATTCTTCATATCTAAAAGAAATAGTAAATTTAAAAACAGATCACTATGAACTCTTTCCATAATTTCTCTGTCTAGTGCCACTCCATTCATAATTCCTTCCTCTAATTCCTTATCAACCAATTCCTCTATGTCTGAGTCTTATCTATCCAATCCACATCATTTGAAACTCTCAAACTTCCTCAGAACCAATTGTTGTTATCATCTTAAACTTATTCTTTCAATTGTACTCTCTCAAATAATATGAAATATCTTTGTGAAAAACAATAACTAACAATAATCTTCCAACACATTATATACTCATACTTCCTCCAAAAATAATGTAACAAGTGTAGGATCAAAATTTTATTTTACGAGTAAAACCAAATTCCACAAGAAAACCTACAATTTCACCTAATATATGGAGTCAAAATTATTCATAATAAAATCCTAAAATCTAGATGTTAATGATCTCTTCAAATATTCTTCAAAACTCAAATATATTTACAATTTCTAAAAGTAAAACTTGTAATAATCACAATTTATTACTTTATAATGTTTTGTAAAGATCCTAAAATCTCCATGTAGTTCTTCTTTTTAAGAATTCTTTCATCTCGTAATGATCTATCTAGTCATTCATCGTAAAAAATCTTTCATCTGGTAAAACTTAATCCAGAGCTTCATTAACAGAATCTTCTTCATTCGGTACTTCTTCATCTAGGTCTATTCAATCCATGAAACCTCTTCTTAATGGAATAAATATTTTACAATTTTTAATAATCATATTTCTCAGTCTAGTGATCATCACATTTATCTATCTTATTCTCTTCATAGTTTTCCTATGTCTAGTTCCCATATTTCTGATGAACATATAAAATTTCATCTCATGGACTCATAAATATTCACTTAATATAGTTAAAATCTATCTAGTGATTATTACATTTATCCATTTGGTATACATCATATTTTCCTCTCCATAAATTATAAATTCATACGATGCAATTTTTAAGGTTTCTTTATTTGATGGATTCACAAAGGTTACCCATCTGGTGGACTGATGACCGCTTATTATGAAAGAGTTACAAAGTCTGTGTATGATAATTTTGTGTCTGATCAGAACTTATGATATCAAACATCATAAACCCACAACTCCATATCTTCATAAATTTGTACTTTTTATTGTCTGTGACTTTATCATTTTATAATGTAAACATTGTGAAAACATTTTCTATCTATAAACTTCGTGAATGTAATCATCTTGAACAATGATAACTTTTAGTAATCATGATGTTAAAACTTTCAAGAGCAGTAAAGTATCATCTGACTTGGTGAGAGAATTAACACAAACTTCTTTTGATAAAAAACAACTCATTTTCTCTTAAAAACATTCAGAGACACAGTGTGGAAAAAAATAAAACAATTCTATAAAATCTAACAAAAATATTGGTAACTCAAATGAATGAATTAATCATTAAGATAGTGATTGATTTTTCTAATCATAGAACTATTATAGTTGATATTAGTTAATATTTAAAAGATTTTAGAGTTTTACCTTCAAAATTAGGGCAATATATACTACTATTAGACAATATACTCATTTTCAAGAGCTAAAAAAGAATAACACGATTGTAAAAATCAAAATCTATGAATCTGTGATGAAATTAGATGCATATTATCATAATATTTTCATGACAGAAAATGATTCCCTTAAGGGTTTTACTTAAAAATAAGAATATTTTGATTTTTATGATGAAGATTCTAGTAATAAAAAATCACGTTATGAACTTACATAAATTTATATAATATTCAAAAATATTTAAGAAAGGAGAAAAGAAAAATTTACGAAGGGAGATAGAAATACTAAAGTGGTCAGATGCTGTGAATGATAGAAAATAGGACATGTCATACCTAACTTCCCCCAACTCAAATCTAAAAAAAAGTTTCCAAGAAAATAATATTATGATAGTAAATTTAAGAATTCTAAAAAAAGATACTTTGAGTGTTTCTAAAGATAGTTATGAATCTCATTCAAAATATAAATCTAAGAATTTAAACATAAATCTATGTCTTATGACAAATATTTAAGATGTATAATCATTATTCACTTCTACATCTAAATCTAAAAACATTTCATTTGATGAGATTAATGAGTATCATTTAATTCTTAATGGTAAATACCATACATTAAGGAAATAATGGGAAAATATCAAAAAAATATTATTATTTTGATCTTTTTGAAAAAGATAATTTTTCTAAACATATTTTATAATTAATGTCTAAACAGGATAAATTTGGGTCTTCTAGTGATATTTATAATAGTAAAATTAATGATTTCATAAATGAAGTTGATTATGTGAAATTGGATTCTAGTATATTTAATAAAATATGTTATTATCTTGTCAAAATCCTTTTAAATTTCAAAAGAAATAAAGGCAAACATAGAATATGAATAAATTTTTAAAATTTTAAGATTTATAGGAAATATTTTGTGTCTAGTTCAAATTGAAAAATCATGCCTACTTTTATTTTTTCATTGTTGTATTTCTATAAGTTAAATTAATGATTATTGTTTTAAATTTTCTTAATTAAATGTTATTTAACATTAATAAAATGTTAAATATTTATCTAGGGTAAAGGATAGAGATTCTACAAGAAGTAAAGAAATTTAGTTATCTAAATCTCTTGTTTCTAACACAGTCAGACCAAAAAGAATATGGGTGAAAAAAGACATACATATTTGATATTTTGTAGGAAATGATGCACAGAAACAAAATTATTAAATAATATATGGATGGTAGCTTCACAAAATTAATACATAAAGACTTATTAAATTTTTAGTCACTATAAATATTTTATTAATATCATAGAGATTATGTAAAATGGATGTTTATTAGGCACGCGATTATATGTTTTTTGAAAATTTAATTTATTTCTATTTTATTTATAATAACTACATGATATGAACTAACTATTTTTATAGGGTTGAAGTTTTCGTATTTTTTTTACTTTTATATGCGTTTATCTGATTGATTGATCCATTCTTCAGAATGATAACATGTATTATTCTTTCCCCTTTTATCCAGCATGCATAATTTTTATCATTTTATTTATAAATATGTTTTAATGAGATAATTGGATAGTTTATATTTTGTTAGTAAGCATGTTTTTATGATTTTATAATTTAATTTAATATTTTTGTGATATATTAATTTATTATTTAATATTCTAAAATGAATCTTTAAGTTATTCTATTCTATTTTGGTCATGTACCATGTGCTAATAACTACTTTTATTATACATGTCATTTTTTCATATTGTCTATGTGTAATTATTTAAATATATTATATTCCTTGAATGTCATTAATATATTTATGCTTAGTTTAAGGGAGATTTTTCTTGAATTTTTGGCATGTACTTAACTATTTCATTTTTCTTACATGTGTTGAACCATTGATTACATCTTTTATTCATTACAAATCCATTTATTATGCTTTAGTTGTTAACATATTTCATAGATCCTTGAGATTCATTGTTATATTTTTTAAATGAAGATTATTTTAAGGGGATTTTGTATTATTGATTTATTTATCTTTATAATTATTATTTTTATTACATGTGTTCATATTTTCGATCAACAGAGGAAAATAAAAAAAATATCATTATTCGGTTTTTGTTGTCCTGATATAACTAGATATAACATGATGTATTTGTGATTCATGCACAAGAATGCTATTTCTCAGATCATTTTTAAATTTGAGATACTCATTATCAATTTTCCTCCATAGAGGTGAGTCTACTAGGTGAAAATTTTCCCATCTAGAATTATTTAAAATGCGTACCATGATAATTTCCTTATAGACTCTTCACGTATATAAATGTATTATTAATATTATAATAAATGTATTAATATTATGATATTATAAAAAATTTATTAATATTATATTTAATGTTTTATTAATAATTTTATCACTAACATTTTTGATATTATCATAAATGGTATGAAAAAACTGTACTAATGTTATAATAAATAAAAAATTTCTAAATTCAGTTATAATAAAATAGAAAAATATTAAAAATAAATAAATACTATTAATTATTAATTACAATTAAAAAATTTATTTATAACTAAAAAATTATTATATATATATAAACGAATAAATATTTTATAAAATATATCATTAATAAACATTGGTGGAGGCTAGGGTTTTGAAGTTATGGTGATCAATATGGATTTTTTATCCAAAGTTTGTCTTTGTTTTCCATTCAAAGACCATTGATGATGCTCCTACTTCAGCTTTGTCATTTCATGAGATTCGCTAAAAAAATATCAAGTCTCTAGATGTCCTATAGAATCGTGATGTGATGTATTTGGAAAATCCAAAGAATTTGGGTGCATTGTGATCTTCTGAGTTTCATGTGAGAATTAGATTCATATATAATTGTATTTATGATTCCTCATTGTGTCATACTATAATTATAAGAAAAAGATATTTGGAATTATTAGAGGGAAATTTTGAGATTATAGAAACTGAAATCTAAGATTGAAAGCATTCAATACTAGCTACATTGAAGACATTGTTGAAGGCTATAATTCTTGAAGATATTCAGGGTTGATAAATTATTATTTGGGGTTTTAGTGGCTGTAAAATTCTAACACACTGCAAATTTAGAATACTATGCTCAATGGCTTTCTTAACATGAAACACCGAGATTTCAGAGAGCTGTGAAAAACTATTAAAATATTATTATTTACATTAATATATATTACTTAACAATTAAATTGAATGTTATAAATAGGATTAACTAAATTATTAAAAATTTATGGTTTACACATGTATAATATAAATTCATTGTCTATCAATTGTTTAGAATGTAAATTAATTCCTTTTATATTAAAAGAGATGTTTTCCAAAAGAAACTATTTTTTCACTCATTTTAATTTTATCTTAATGAATTCAATAAATCATGATTGGTGAATTATTTTAAAAAAATTCATATATTATATATTCAACCAAATTTTTTAACATTCATTAAATATTTTTTCTAGTCATGGCATACAAATAAATCTAGTTTTATAATGAAAAATATATTTTCCTAAAAAGATGTTTTCTTCCCATTTTTCATGCTTATTTTAAAATTAATTTCTACCACATATAGAAATTTAATCTTGAAAAACGTACCTCATATTTGGAATCATGATATTTAAATAATTTAAAAAGGTCCCTTTTTATTTTTTGTTATTATGAATAGTAACCTATGTAAATTTTTATCACCTCGGTAAGGGAAAAACAAGAAAACCTATGTTTGTACTTTGGGTTAAGAATTCAAAATTCCAATAAAACATTCCTTTATTCCATTATATTAGTGTATTTATAATATTATCAACCAATTCTTGAAAATATTTCCACTTGGATCAATTTTTCTTCCATATAACCCTTATATTATTTTAAGAAAATGATAAATACAAAATTTCACTCTCTTGACTATAAAAAGTCTGGTTTTTTTATTATAGGGATAAATGGAGGATAATTTTCGCTAAAAATATTTATTTTAATTATGAATTAATTGGTTCTATAATGTAAATTTATCTATAACTTTTAGTGATTATATAATTACCTTAAATTCTTACGTAATGCCGAAAAAAATAATTTTTCCTTTACTAGAAAAATAAAATTAATGATTTTAAAATCATGAAATGTAATATAATTTGGTTGAACTGTTGCACTCTGAGAATTATATAGATAAATAATACATATTAGAAATTTTTAAAATGTTTATATTCTACTTCTGTTGTTGTCATGTTGTCTTAAAAATAAATTAAATGAATATTATCAAAAATGTTGTTAAGGATATTTTATGTTAAATAATATACAATTAAATTATTTAAAAATCTTTAAAATAATGAAATAGGAAATTTTGGATAATAAATGGTTGAAAATATCATCCATTACCTATTTATGTGATAATTGTTAATTTTTAAGTAAAATTAGAAAAATTTTATATTAAAAAGTCTTTGTCTTAGTTAAGTTTAAAATTGTTTAACAAAGGGGTTAGACCAAAAGATATGTTTTAAAATTACAAAAAAAGCTATCTAAATTTCAGTGGATGATGATATTTTTTCCTTATACAAATTTTATTCAAATATATGCCCATTTGGAATCATTTTTCTTGACACCATTTTGAGAAATATATATCAATTAAAATATATAAAATTATATTATAAACATTATTATCTATATATTATAAGTTCAATTCTTCTTAAAATACTATTCAAATTTTCCTTAATAATGGATCTAAAGGAGGTAACCTGAAGAATAGGTGATCATCTTACCACGCCTATTTCAATTTATTTCTTCTTCAACCTTCTATAAATAAGTTATATTCATCATAAAATGATAACTTAAGTATCTAAAACATACTGAAATGTTATTATGATCATGAAATAAGCATTATTCAACCTCTTTTCCATCATATGGGAAGTGAAAGTATTTCTCATGCGTACGTGTGGAGTACCTCCTCCGCATATAGATATATTTCATTTCCCATCACCATATTTGATGGATATATATTATTTTTATTTTAATGTTTATTCAATATATTCATGAAATTATTATGGTTATGGAATTATAAAATCATATCTACCTCCTTACCTTCCGATACATTTTCAAATGATAATTTTGCTCATTCGTACGTGTGGACTACCACTTCCGCAAAATAATGCCCTTCGTTTTTCATTTACATTTTACATGAATTCTAATAAAGATAGATTAAATGAATATATATGATATATATAATATTATTATGATACTTTAAATCTGAATTATTTTTTACCTTTCTTTTTTTCCATCTTTTAAAAAGTGAAAACATCAATCATGCATATGTATGGCATATCATCTCTAAGAACAATACAATTCATTTTTATATCTATACCTTTTATGGATGATTAAATATATGTATATATATAATGAATATAAATTAAATTTATATAATGATTAAAACTCTGCAGATGATGGAACCATAATCAAACTAAAAGGGCCAAAACTATCAAACAAAAACATACTTGAAATATGATACAATTATAATTGAAATAGTTATCATAATAAAGAATTGTTAATAAATGGGTAAAAAGGGTCATAATTAAAACACATATGGTTTTATATAAATTATTTTTGTTATGTAATATATTACAATAAATATATATTTATTATATAGGATTTTAGAATACATACAAAGGATGTCTCACCCGAGGTAAAGGTTCTTCATCTCAAATTGGCTTCTTTTGGGAATATGTTCTGTTGTAAACCAATATAATTTTATAATGTGTATCTAATTACCCTTTAATATGTTATATCATCAATATCAATATATTAATGGTATTTAAATTTCTATTTGATTTTATTTTGTTCAGGAAGGTTATGATTTGAATGTCACCAAAGTGGTAAGGTTTTATTTCACAATGTCATCATTATTCATGATTGTTTATGTCTAAGTCTCCATTTGAGAAATTGTTTAATATTTATATATTAAATCCAATTTATTTTATTCACCTCAGGATAAATCTATAAATTATAAATTTTCATTTCATTTTACTCTCTCTAAATAGTAATGACACCAAAAAAATATTTTTAATAAAACCCAACTTCATCTCTTTATTTGATTGGAAATAATTTTTATTCCATATAGATGTTTTCTAAAATTGGTTTCAAGAGTGTTATTAATAGTATAAAATTATTGAATAGTTTTTTTTACCCATGATTACATGTTTTTAAAAAAATAAAATGAATCTTCTTGTCATTTTTTGAATGACGTTCCTTTTTACTTTTTATAGAAAATATAAAAGGATTATTTGGTTTAATTTATAAAACATGAAACCAATCAATGAATTGAATATTCCTTTTCAATATTCCATTTTTTCAAATAAAATATTTTTTATAATATTATGGAAATTTTAAATTTTCAAAAGTAATTTTCAAAGTGAAAGGGGAATTTTCTTCAAGAATGGTTTTAATTATATTTTTATGGTATTTTTATTTATCATAATAAAAAATATTTTTTATATATATGATTTATAGGGGATATTTTTTAATGATCCTACCCTTATTATTTCTCTTGATGGTCTATGATGAGTTCGAATATGAAAAATATTAACATTCGGTATACTAGTTCTTCTTATATGGAAAGTTTTTTATTATTAAGGCATATTTATTAAGTTATATTACTTATTCATTTGATGAATTTAGTGGACATGTTATGCGATGGTTGCAGTGTAAAATTATATAGCCTTGGATGTTTTGGTATATATCATGACACAAAACTAGTTTGGTAATTGATCAAGGCCTTACCCAATTATGTATGATGTCATGTAAAAAAACATTTATGGTGTGTTTATGATGTCTTAGAACATGGCCTCGATGATAACTTTATGATGTTTTCATTACACATTCCATTATTTTGAAATTAGTTATTTATTTTCATGTGATTATTTGAATATTTATGAGATCCATGGAAAATTATTAATCTCATGTGATTATTTATATAGAATTATTTGATCATCACTTATTACTACCATATTTTTCTTCTTCCTTAAGTTATTGATTAAATTAAATGTGTTTTAGATATATACCTCTCCATATTTATTTTCCCTTATTTACTCATGATGGATTATATTGTATGTTACTCTTAGTAAGAATTTTAACTCACCCATTTCTTTTTTTATTTTATTAGTGATGTTAGGAAGTGAACTATGATTCATATGTAAGTATATTATAGAGAAAATAATGATGTTAACAAATAAAATAACATGTTGTAGATATTATTTTGTTTTCCTTGTAATACATACCTTTATGGATACTAAAGGTGGATGTGGTTTTTGTATAGATGTAACTATGGGTAATAACCTACAAAATTAGTGGTTATGCATATCTCAGCCATACACATTGTGCATTGTTAGTATGCCCTTAATGATCACCTTGTTTGACACTTCTGGGGTATTTTCTTGGGTTAATTCACATTTTATTTATGAACCATTATGATGAATGAGAAAATATTACCAATGAAAACCTATGATATCCCATTGTGATATGGGATAAACCTAAGGTGTCTTGGGTAGATAATTATACATTTGATCATAAGTTTAAAATCATAGATACCCCTTTTGAGGTTTTATGTGGTGGGATTTTAACATGATTAAGGATATTTTGGGAGACATTTATGGATATAAAACCCTTTGGTTTAGTAAATGTTTTAGTGAAAATTTTACTTGAGGAGTAATGATTTTATATTTTATGGACTGAATTTTAATGTTTTTGAAAACCTTTATGGTTAATATAATCATTGATGTTGTGATAATTATGTTTGATTGGGATAAAATATTTAGTACATTTTGGGAATATATTATATAGATAACCATGAGTTCAAAAGTTATTTGGTGACTAAGTGATTAATTTTTAGTACACTATATTGAGAATATTTTATGATTATGGTAAACAGAATTTAAGGAATGATTATTGAGTTAATATATATAAGCTTATTTGATTTTATTCTACATTTAGAGTGATTTAGGATTTTTATAGAAAGTACTATCATATTTTTGGGAGTATATGATTAGTGTATATACTTTTTTTATATCACCTTATGAGATATTGATATTATTTAGGGATAATAATTAGATTTCTATTAATAATTATATATTTGAATGATAAAATATTTTTATTTTGGGGCTTTGAATTTTGTTATACATATTTTGGAGTAGTCTTACGGTTAAGATGAACATTTGGTGTTGTTGTTAAGGTTTTATATATTATTGTATTACTTCATCATATAACGATTTATCCATATTGGATAACTTGTGATAATAATTTTGGTGTTGGTAAATATATCGAGACAAGAGGAATATATTTTCATTATTAAATGGATCTTATGACATGTTAAAAGTTAATCTCAGTGTTTCGAGCATGAAAAAAATATCTTGAATATTCATTTCTTAGTGTAAGAGATGAAGTGGAAATTGATCCAAGAACAACAAAATGATGAAATTGTTCTTATAAAATATTAAGATATAAAGTTAGTATATTTTATTTTTTTCTCTGTCTGGATGGTAATGGAGTTCTTAAACTCTAGAAAAATGATCCTAAAATAGAAATTTTAAACTTTTACTTTTATTTCCTATGAATATATGGTCTTTTTACTCATCAAAGATTTATGATTTTGTGGTCGTTAACATTTTGATGAACATTTTCTATATAAATATCTATTAGACCTTGGATTTTACGTTTCACTGCCATGTCTAAATTTTAACTTCTCACCAATGTTCTATTTATCTTGGAACCCAATTATAGTTTATTTTAGGAAATTTTTTGTTTCCAACTTCCCCTTTTAAAAGGATGTTTTATTATCCTAATGTATGATGTGGGTTTTCAAAAAAGGTATTTTAAAATATTGAACCATTTATGAATAAGATAAAATTACAAAGGATAAATTTATTTAATGGGGGTATAATATAACATCCTGAAATTTTATAATACTAATCATTATATCTTTCTTAGCGTGCAACACCAAGATTTCAGAGAACCCTGATATATAACTTAAATAATATTATTTAATGAAACAATGATAACCTATAAGTTAAATTAGAGGGTATGAACATGACTAACTACATTATTAAAAATGTATGGTTTAAAAATGTCTAAAATAAATTTAATGGCTATCAATTATTTAGAAGTAAAAAAATCATTTGAATGTAAAATAGATTTTTTTATAAAGAAATTGTTTCATGAGAACAATGTGTTTTCATCCTAATAAATTAAATAGATCACTATTTACGAATGATTTAAATAAAACTTTTATATTATAAATTCAAAAAAATTAACATTCATGTAAAATCCCAAGTAACTAATGAATAATATATTTTCTTATCTATTAATATTTATGAATTATATAGTCTTTTAAGAGGTTTAAAATGAGAATAAATCCAATCTTAATCATAGAATTCTCTAATTTTTTTAAAAGATTGTTTTACCCCCTTTTGATAGAGAAACATTTTTAAATATATCTTTTGACAATTTTATAAGATATATTTGTCAAAAGAAACTTATTCTTTCTGATTGGGACATTTAAATTTACGTTGGATTAATTTTTGGTATTTTTCTGACAATGTTCATTTTTTAATGAATAGTGAAAAATACTGCATTTTATATCAAAACTGTTTTTTCATCTAATTTAATTATATGGTTAGATTATATTTTTAATTGGTTTTAAAGTGTAATTAGAATATATTGTTACCATTTAATACAATGGTGGTCATTAGAATTAATTTCACTTTGAAATTGGTCATAAACAAGTGCCAAACTTTTCATAGATATTGTTTCAAAAAAACCCGCAATTTGTTTTGACAACATGAATTATTTTTAAATTAATTATTGAAATTTCTATGTTTGTAATTTGGTAAAATGGATTCCATATTTGGAATCAAAAGTTCCAAATTATGCAATTACGACTATTTTGTTTTTTGACATTATGAATAGTAACGACGGTAATTATCTTTTATTATCTTGATTAATTAGTAATCGGGTAGTTAAGGATAATAAAATAATATCATAATAATATAAAATGACCCCAAAATGTGTCTTAATGCAACTTGTTGTGTCAAGGCCGACCATGGGATGCCTTGTACTAAACTTAGGGACCCCATTGAATCACTTTTGGGTGAAAGTGACACATTATCATTTTATTTTTAAAGAAAGGAGAATATCACTAAAGAATGTATCACCCGAGTAAAACATTTTTAGTTTTATGTGTGTAAATTATCACTTAGACTATAAATATTCATTGGAAATATAAGAATATTTCCTACGTTATAGTAGTTTTTTTTATAATTTTTAGACATTAAATAAATTAATTTATTTATGACATCATGATGATGTAGTGATTATCTCAATAATGAACGATTTAAATAAAATGAAAATATAATGTAAAATCTAAGAATTAAACATTCCAAACACCTATTGGATGAGAATATTTAGAACCCTTATCACCTTATACTAGAAATATATCAATGTGGGGCATTTTAAATCTGAAACTCATTTTAAAATAAAGTAACCTTTCTTGACTTTCCAAGAGTGCCCCTTCTCCCTCTTATAAAAGGCCCCCACCTCTACCTCCTTACCCACACTTCTCAAGCCATTATCTCGGCCAAAATATACTCATGTCATCACTCCACATCCATCTCTTCATTCTATAATCCTTACATTAGGTAGAAATCTCTTCAAGAAACCCTTTTGGTTCAAACCAAGAGGAGTTACTCGATTTAAAGGTAAAGTCTTCTCTAATGTTCTTTTGTTTTATTTTGCTTCTCTAACCTCCTAAAATCTTTTTATTCCATTATTTTGTAACAAATCCAGTATCTTAAATATACTAGAATGTTTTTATAATAATTATTTGAGCTACACTTACACACACCAACATCTAGTGGTTAAAGAGCATACTGTTTCCGTGGATGGCGAATTTCTCCCTCATGAAACGATGATTGTTCAATATTCTTCAAACACCTTCAAAGGTGGCCATTAAGATGTCACTATATTTATATATGATATATAATATTTTT
The DNA here is from genome assembly GCA_963277665.1 of Viscum album. NCBI lineage: Eukaryota > Viridiplantae > Streptophyta > Magnoliopsida > Santalales > Viscaceae > Viscum > Viscum album. Next base: position 1,073,366,183 of record OY728145.1, on the reverse strand, counting down.
ATGTTTTCCTTAAGCTTCTGTATTTTTCATTTATGGAATACCTTTATGGTTTCTATTATTGGTAAACGCGATATCTTCATTTTAGGAAGTGCGGACTACCACCCCCTCAAAGTGATTTGATTCGTTAATGCCATATGTGGGACGTATGAAGGATGGAGTTAATGATATTATATATGATATTATACTGGAATTATAATATACCTTTATATCATTATTATTCCATTCCATAAAATACAAAAGAGAAATGAAAGTAGCGTTCATGCGTACGTACGGCTTACCGTCTCCATGAACGGTGCATTTCATTTCTTACCTCTAAATGTTATATAATATTATAAATGCATGTATATACTGGATATATATGACATATATGGTATCTAAATAATGAATATAATTCTGGATATAATGGATATTTTACCACATTAACAACTTGTAATTATAAAGAGTTTATTTTTGACTCAAGTACCAATGATCGACAAAACAGCCATTATTAAATTAAATGATTACATAGTGTTCATAACATGGTAATAAGTGATAAAAAAGGAATAATGAACTAGAAAAAGGTTCTTAAGAAATTATATATTAACTCAAGATTATTATTCAGGAGGTTAAAGAATGATCGAGTCAAGTCGGACCCGAGGTAAGGGACTTCATCTCAATCTCCTTTCATTGAGGCATATTTTGTTTTATACACAACTTTCTTTTATACGGTGTATAAACCCCCTTGACTTTTACATCTATTCAAAAGGAATATTTTTTATATGAATCATTTTACTAAACGACAAAAGGAATGTTTTTTTGTTATACGTATGCGGCGACAATGACTTCTCCTCCGCCGTGACCATTATTTGAGTTTCGGCTTCCTCTACAAGCCATAACATTTTTAAAATGAAAAAAATAAGTACCATGTCTTAATTTTCTTTTATTTTGGTATTGGAAATGGTTTTCATAATGTTTTTATTATATCAATGTGTTGTATTGATATCTTGTGATTGAAATGTGGAAATGTTATGTTTCCTTTATGCATGTTTTATGTGATACGATTATGGTTCTTGGGCATTGTTATGATGATAGGTGGTTCCGTGATAAACTAATAGCAGGTGAGCCAGATATAGCTCTCCAATTCATTGGGTAACGTGAAGGGGTTAAACATTAAGGTTTATCCTAAGAGATTAAGGGAATATACTGTGATGGGTATTCCAAACGTAACCATGAGGGTTACTCCCTATGTAAGAATGTTATGAATGCCTCAAGTTACCTTTATGTCTTATGATTTCTTTGATTTATTCATGATTTGATGAGGTATGTTAAAATGATTATGTTTTATGAGTAAATTATGATTTCATACATGGATTAATGTTTTCATTTCGTACTTTTATATCCCTTACTAAGCTTTTTATGCTCATCCCAAGTTTTTGAAATGTTTTCACAGGTCAATGGAATGGTACATGATGTGATGATAGTGTTAAGGAAGTGTCAAGAAAGAATACATGGTTTGTTTTAAATATGTTTCCTTTGATGGGAAAAGTGAATATTTTTTTTAATGTAACCACCTTGTTTAAATGTGGAATGAAATTCATGATTTATGATCTAATTATCTAAAAATCTAAACCTGAAAAGATCCTCAATTTGTAATCTTGTAATAACTCGAGATTAAGTAATGTTTAAGGCTGGGACCATGTAGTTGGTATCAAAGGTCGGTTTAGATAACTTTAGGAGTTATAATTATATTAAATTATTATCCAAAAATATTTTTTTATGGTCAAATTGAAATGATATAGCATTTTAAGATTACCATGTTGCTTCATCTAAGACATGTTTGTTCAGAATGGTTTTCCACAGAGGAAACAGGGAAGCAGTGCTAGGAAGGCATACAGAAGGAAATGACCTTCCGAATCAGCATCCTGAGATGGTCGGAATTGGAACTGAACAGTTTGTTGCAGTAATGGCACAGTTGACTCAAGCGATAAATGGCGGTGGTATCCATGCACAAGATCAGCTAGATCAACCATAGAGGAACATGTCAATGGTGGAAAATTTCATGAGGCAACATCCCCCAGCATTAAGAGGATCATCTGACCCTATGAAAACTAAAGGGTGGATTAAAGCACTTGAGAAGATTTTCGATGTCATGGGGTGTTCAGACAATCAAAATGTTAGTCTTGCTATTTACCGTTTGGAGGGTGAAGCAGATCAGTGGTGGTCAATGGTTAAAAATATCAGGGATGCTGATGAGATTGATGCTCTCGACTGCGATGAATTCAAAGGTATGTTTCTTAAGAAATATTTTTCTAAGTTCGTTCGACTTAGGATGGAAAAACAATTCTTGGAATTGAGGCAAGAGGACGACTTAGTGGCTGCTTATGAAGAAAGGTTCACTCGATTGGCAAGGTATGCTCCAAATTTTATCTCAGACCTTGATAGTAAAATCAATCATTTTTACTCAGGATTAAAGCCAAAATATTGAATGGAATTAGCTTCTCGTGAGTTCAAAATTTATGAAAAGCTTGTTCGATGTGCTGAGAAGGTGGAAATGGAGCTTTTAGATTATCAAGTGTTCAATAACAACCAACAGAAGAAGAGACCGAGGTGGCAGGAGAAAGGGAAGAATTCTTCAAAAAGGTCTGATGGTAAGAAAACTAAGTTTCCAGTTTGTGATAAATGTGGTAAAAGGCATAATGGGGAATATCTTCTGAATTCTGGAAAGTGCTACCGATGTGGTAAGATGGGACATAAGGCTCGTGATTATACTGGAAAATATCAAGGTGATGGTAATACCATATTTTATTTAGAGTTAGTGAAATGTTTTAAGTGTAATGAGATGGGTCACTATGCAAATGAGTTTTTGAAAAATAGCTCAAATGATGGGAAGCAGCCAGACTACAAGAAAAAAGGAGTGGTTAAATATTTTTCAACTACTTCAACTGATGTTGGGCCATCAAATGAAGTGGTATCAGGTACTTTTTTTGTTTTTTCAGATTATGCCAGTGTGTTTTTTGATTTGGGGTCTACACATTCCTTCATCTCTGAAAACGATTCTAGTAAAATGGGAATACCATATCAAGAAATGACTCCTGAACTTGTGGTATAAACAACTGGGGGAAATTTTGAGGCAAAAAGAATTTATATGAATCTTTTTATCCTTATCTGTGGAAATAACCTACTTGAAAACCTTATTGTTTTACCTCTAATAGAGTTTTATGTTATCCTGGGTATGGATTGGCTTTCTGTTTACCGTGCTAAGATTGATTGTAGAGCTAAAAAAGTTTCTTTTCAGAAATAATTTCAGTTTGTTTACAAGAATGAACCCTTAATATTGATAACATATCAAGAGGCTGAGAAACTTGTAAAATATGGAAATGAATGTTACATTGCACATATTGTTGAAAAAAAAGGAACTGTTCAGATTAATGATGTTCCAGTGGTAAATGAGTATCCTGATGTTTTTCCAAATGAGTTTCCTGGAATAATACCAGATTGGGAAGTTGAATTTATTGTTGAATTAGTTCCTGATGTTAAGTGAATTTCAAAACCCCCTTAACGAATGGCTCAAATTGAACTTTTAGAGTTGAATGATCAATTGCAAGATTTATTAGAGAAAGGTTTCATTCGACCTAGCATATCACTATGGGGTGCTCTTGTTTTATTTGTTAAAAATAAAGAGGGTTAAATGAGACATTACATTGATTATAGAGTATTGAATAACATCATTGTTAAGAACAAATATCCTTTGCCTCATATCGATGATTTGTTTGATCAACTCCAGGGAGCTCAGTATTTTTCAAAGATTGTCCTGAGTTCGGGGTACCATCAGTTGAAGGTAAAGGAAGAAGATATTCTGAAGACCGCATTTCGTACAAGTTATGGCCATTATGAATTTGTAGTTATGCCTTTTGGGTTAACCAATGCACCTGCTGTATTCATGGACCTTATGAATAAAATTTTCCATGAGTTCTTGGATAAGTTTGTGGTTGTTTTCATTGATGATATTTTGGTGTTTTATAAAAGTAAAGAGGAGCATGAAAGACATTTAAGGGTTATTTTTCAAACCTTAAAAGAAAAGAAATTGTATGGGAAATTTAGCAAGTGTGATTTTTGTTTGCAAAAAATTTCTTTCCTTAGTCACATTGTTTCTAAAGATGGGATAAATGTTGATCCTGCAAAAACAAAGGTTGTTGAAGAATGACCAAGACCCACAAATGTAACTGAGATTCGTAGTTTTCTTGGTTTGGTAGGCTATTACTGAAGGTTTGTTAGAAATTTTTCCTGGTTATCTAGTCCAATGACTAAGCTAACTTGGAAGGATGATAAGTTTATCTGGACAAAATAATGTGATGATTGTTTTCATGAATTGAAAAGAAGATTGGTGAATGCTCCAGTTTTGGCACTACCTTCCAGGAATGGGGAGTTTGTTATCTACAGTGATGCTTCATTGAAAGGACTTGGTTGCGTCCTAATGTATAATGATCAGGTAATTGCTTATCCTTCACGTCAGTTGAAAATTCATGAGGTAAATTACCCTACACATGATTTGGAATTAGCTGCTGTTGTTTTCGCTTAAAAAATTTGGAGGCATCATTTGTATGGAGTAAAGTGTGAAATATATACTGATCACAAAAGTTTATATTATATATTCACTCAGAAATAATTGAACATTAGATAGAGGAGATGTCCAGAATTAATCAAGGATTATGATTGTACAATTCATTACCATACGAAAAAACAAAATAAAGTGGCTGATGCTTTGAGTCGAAAAAGTAATGCTTCATTAATAATGTTGCATTTGGAACGTGATCATTTGGTTAAGGATTTGATGAAATTTGGCATAGAAGTTGTTGTTGCAGGTTGTCCTTCTGTTTTGTTTTAGGTATCAGTAAAATCTTTTCTATCAGATAGAATTAATCAATCCCAAAAGCAAGACAGTGAGTTGCAGAAAAGGGTAGAGCTGGTTCAGAAAGGCATGTTTCCTAAATTCAACATTGATAATGATTGTGTTTTGGGATTTGGGAAGAGATTGTGTGTGCATTGTGATTCATAGTTGAAGAGATAGGTGTTATGTGAATCTCATAGTTCTCTGTTTTCAGTTCATCTAGGCAGTACTAAGATGTATAGAGATCTTTGGGATTATTACTGGTAGAACGGAATGAAAAGAGATATTTCTGATTTTACTGTGAATTGTTTGACTTGTCAATAGGTTAAAGCAGAGCGGAAGTTACCGAAAGGGATACTTCAGCCTTTTCCAGTGCGAGAGTGGAAATGGGAGAATATATCCATGGACTTCGTTGTGGTATTGCCAAAGACACCTCAAGGTAATAATGCAATATGGGTTATTGTTTATCGCTTGACTAAATCTACTCATTTCCATGCTATACGAGATAATTTTTCCCTAGATCAACTTTCTCGTTTGTATCTTAAAAAGATAGTCAGGTTACATGGAGTTCCCCTCTCCATTGTATCTGACCGTGATCCTAGTTTACTTCTAACTTTTGGAAAGGCCTTCAGAAGTCATTGGGTACTGAACTAAATTTTATTACAGCTTTTCATCCTCAATCAGATGAGAATTCAGAACGAACAATTCATACTTTGGAGGATATGCTACGTGCTTGTTCGATGGATTATCAGGGAATTTGGGACCAACATCTTTCTTTGGTTTAGTTTTTTATAATAATAGTTTTCATCCCAGTATACAGATGACACCATTTGAGGCATTATATGGGAATCGGTGTCGAACACCAGCTTTCTGGGATGAAGTAGGTGAAAGGAATTTGATGGGATCAGTATTGGTAGAAGAGTTGTCAGAAAAAGTTCAGCGGATACAGAGGAACATGAGAACAACTCAAAGCAGGAAGAAGAGTTATGCGGACAACAGGAGGAAGGATCTCCCTTTTGAGGTAGGTGATCATGTTTTTCTCAAAGTATCTCTATGGAAAAGTGTGATGCAATTTGGTAAGAAAGGAAAGTTGAGTCCAAGATTCATTGCACCATATGAAATTCTGGACTGATTTGGATCAGTTACATACCGAGTAGCTTTACCTCCGAGTTTATCTCAGGTACACAATGTTTTTCATGTTTCAATTTAAAGGAATTACATGCCAGATCCATCTCATGTTTTGAGTCCAGAGGTAGTTCAGTTGGAAGAGAATCTATCATATGAGGAACAGCCGATCCATATTCTTGATCACACAGAGCAAGTGTTGTGGAATAAGGTGATTCATCAAGTAAAGGATTTGTGGAAAAACCACATGAGTGAAGAGGCAACATGGGAATCTGAAATTGCAATGATGGATACCCCCACTTATTCGATAAGTAAATAAATTGTATGGACACAATTTTCAAAAGGGGGGAAGGATGTAATATCCCACGTAAGTATAGAATAATATATTTTCTTATCTATGTATAATTTTGAATTATATAGTGTTTTAAGAGGTTTAGAATAATAATAAATCCAATCTTAAGCATAGAATTCTTTAATATTTTTAAAAGATTGTTTTAGAACCTTTTGATGGAGAAACATTTTTAAATCTATCATTTGACAATTTTATAATATCTATTTGTCAAAATAAACATATTATTTATTATTGGGACATTAAAATTGACTTTGGATTATTTTATGGTATTTTTCTGTCAATTTTCTTTTTTTAATGAATAGTGAAATATACTGCATTTTACATCAAAACTATTTTTCTCATCTAATTTAATTATATGGTTAGATTATCTTTTTAATTGGTTTTAAAGTTTAATTAGAATATATTTTTTCCATTTAATCCAATGGTGGTAATTATAATTAATTTCACTTTGAAATTGGGCATAATCAAGTGCCAAACTTTTCATAGATATTGTTTCAAAAAACCCCGCTATTTGTTTTGACAACAGGAATTATTTTTAAATTAATTATTACAATTTCTATGATTGGAATTTGGTAAAATGGATTCCATATTTTGAATCCGAAAGTCCAAATTATGTAATTAAGACTCTTGTTTTTGGACATTATGAATAGTAACGACGGTAATTATCTTTAATTATCTTGATTAATTAGTAATCGAGTAGTTAAGGATAATAAAATAATATCATAATAATAGAAAATGACCCCAAAATGTGTCCTAATGATACTTTTTGTGTCATGGCCGACTATGGTATGCCTTGTGATAAAATTAGGGACCCCATGGAATCACGTTTGCATGAAAGTGACACTTTATCATTTTATTTTTACAGAAATGAGAATATCACTAAAGAATGTATCACCAGAGTAAAACATTTTTAGTTTTGTCTGTGTAAATGATCTCTTAGACTATAAATATTCATTGGAAATCTAAGAATATTTCATACATCATAGTATTTGTTTTATAATTTTTATACATTAAATAAATTAATTTATTTATGACATAATGATGATGTAGCGATTATCTCATTAATGAACGATTTAAATAAAATGAAAAGATAATATAAAATCTAAGACTTACACTTGTCAAAAACCTATTGGATGAGTATATTTAGAACCCTTATTACCTTATCCTAGAAATATATCAATGTGGGACCTTTTAAATCCGAAACTCATTTTAAAATAAAGTAACATTTCTTGACTTTCCAAGAGTGCCCCTCCTCCCTCTTATAAAAGGCCCCCACCTCTACCTCCTTACCCACACTTCTCAGGCCATTGGCTCGGCCAAAATCTGCTTATTTTATCTCTCCACATCCATATCTTCATCCTAGAAGCCTTACCTTATGTAGAAAGATCTTCAAGAAACCCTTTTGGTTCAAACCAAGAGGAGTTACCTGATTTAAAGGTAAAGTCTTCTCTAATGTTCTTTTGTTTTATTTTGCTTCCCCAACCCCCTAAACAATTTTTTCCATTCTTTTGTAACAACTCAAGTATCTTAAATATAATAGGATGTTTTTATAATAAGAATAAAAGATACAATTACACATACCAACATCTAATGGTTAAAGAGCATACTGTTTCCATGGATGGCGAATTTCTGCCTCACGAAACGATGATTGTTCAATATTATTCTAACACCTTCAAAGGTGACCATTAAGATGTCACTATATTTATATATGATATATAATATGTTTATGTTTTCCTTAATCTTATTTATTTTTCATTTACAGCATACCTTTATGGTTTCCATTATTGGTAAACATGATATCTTCATTTTAGGAAGTACGGGCTACCGCCCCCTCAAAGTGATTTGATTTGTTAAATACATATGTGGGACGTATAAAGGATGGAGTTAATGATATTATATATGATATTATAATGGAATTATAATATACCTTTATATCATTATGATTCCATTCCATAAAATACGAAAAAGAAAATGAAAGTAGCGTCCATGCATACGTACGACTTACAGTCTCTATGAACGGTGCATTTCATTTCTTACCTCTAAATGTTATGTAATATTATAAATACATGTATATACTGGATATATATGATATATAATATATAAATCATGAATATAATTCTGGATATAATGGATATTTTACCACATTAACAACTTGTAATTATAAAAAAAAATTATTTTTGACTCAAGTACCAATGATCAACAAAACGGCCATTATTAACTTAAATAATTACATAGTGTTCATAACATGGTAATAAGTGATAAAAAAGGAATAATGAACTTGAAAAAGGTTCTTAAGTAAGTAGAAATTAACTCAAGTTTATTATTCAGTATTTTAAAGAACGATCGAGTCAAGTCGGACCCGAGGTAAGGGTTTCATCTCAATCTCCTTTCATTGAGGCATATTTTGTTTTATACACAACTTTCTTTTATATGGTGTATAAACCCCCTTGAAATTTAAGTATATTCAAAAGGAATCTTTTTATACAAATAATTTTACTAAATGACAAAAGGAATGTTTTTTTGTCGGACATATGCGGCGACAATGACTTCTCCACCGCCGTGACCATTATTTGAGTTTCGACTTCCTCTACAAGACATAACTTTTTTAAAATGAAAAAAATAAATACCATGTTCTACTTTTATTTTATTTGGGTACTGGAAATGGTTTTCATAATGTTTTTATTATATCAATGTTTTCTATTGATATCTTGTGAATGAAATGTGGAAATGTTATGTTTCCTTTATGCATGTTTTATGTGATACGATTATGGTTCTTGGTCATTGTTATGAAGATGGGTGGTTCCAAGATAAACTAAGGGTGGGTGAGCCTGATATAGCTCTCCAATGCATTGGGTAACGTGAAAGGGTTAAACTTTATGGTTTCTCCAAAGAGATTTAGGGAATATACTGTGATGGGTATTCAAAACGTAACCATGAGGGTTACTCCCTACATAAGAATGTTATGAATGCCTCAAGTTACCTTTATGTCTTATGATTTATATTATTTATTCATGATTTGATGAGGTATGTTAAAATGCTTATGATTTATGAGTAAATTATGATTTCATACATGAAATAATGTTCTCATTTTGTACTTTTATATCCCTTATTGAGCTTTTTATGCTCATCCCAAGTTTTTGAAATGTCTTCAAAGGTCAAGGGAAAGGTACATGATGTGATGATAGTTTCAAGTAAGTGTCAAGAAAGAATTCATGTTTTGTTTTAAATATGTTTCCTTTGATGGGAAAAGTGAATATTTTTTTTAATATAACCACTTTGTTTAAATGTGGAATGCAATGCATGATTTATGATCTAATTCTCTAAAACCCTAAACCTGAAAAGATCCTCAATGTGCAATCTTGTAATAACTCAAGATTATGTAATGTTTAAGGCTGGGGACTTATAATTATTCTATTATTATTTTATTCATGGGATATGAATAGATCTTTTTTTACGATTAAAAATGTATTTTTCTAAAAAATAGTTTTTGTTGTGTTTTTCGTGCTTATTTTAAAAATAATTTCTTCCAATTATAGAAATTGAATATTTAAAAATGTATCTAAATTTTAAATATGGATATTGAAATTTTGTAAATATGACCTTTTATTTATTTTCATTGTGAATAGTAACCGTGGTAAATTTGTGTCACCTCGGTAAGGGTAAAACAGGTAAAGCAGGCTTAAAAAAATTTGTTAAGGATTTAAACGTCCTATAAAACTTGATGTTTTCCTATTGGAAGATTTTATTTTAAACATTATAATGTATAAAAATGTGGCCACTTGGAGGAATTTTTCTTTTATTGTGACCCGTAAATTATTTGAAGAAAAGAATAAATATAAAATGCCACTCTCTAGAATTTAATAACACTAAATGTTTATTATAAAGATAGAAATTGGTTAAGTTCAATTATAAATATTTATTTGAAATATGAATTAATTTTTTTATCATGGTAATTTAATTTTAATATTTAGTAATTGAATAATTACATTAAATTTTTATACAACACAAACACTGTATTGATTAAATTGAATTAAAAAAATAAAATAAATGATATTAAAAATATTAAAATTAATAAACTTTGGGTGAACTATTATGATCCATTAATTTTATATATAAATAAAACATATTATTATTGTTTTAAACGTTTCGATTCAAATTCATTTTCTATGTTGTTGTCTTTAACGTCAAATTAAATAAATTGTGTCAAAAAAGACATTAAGGATATTTTGTGTTAAATAATATTTTATTAAATTATTTTAAAATTATAAAAATTATAAAATAGGACTCATAGGATAATAATTGGTCAAAATATTTATCCCATTGACATTTATGATGTGATTTTTATCTTTTATGTAAAATTAAACCCTTTAATATTAAAAAGTCATTAGTGCAGTTAAGAATAAAATCAGTAATCTAAGGGGTTAAACAAAAATATAAGGTCTAAAATGAAAAAAAACCCTCTTTAAATTTCATTAGATGATGAAATTTAGACCTTATCCTCCTTTCATCAAATCTGTCGCCATTTTTAAGAATTTTTATTGATAATGAATTAATTATATTTTAGTCTTTTTTAGAAATTCCAAGTATATCATTCCCCTCCCTTATAAATGGACACCCCTTATCTCTTTTATTTACACTACTATGAGCCATAATTCATGAAAAAAATCTACATAATTATGTTCTAAACTTCCCTATCCACCAATTATTGGTTGTTTTCTTCGTAAAATACCATTTCAAGGGTCCTTAATAAAGGATCTAACTGAGGTCTCTCAAAGAAGAGGTAATCATCTTACCTAGCCTTTTCCAATTTATTTCTTTTCATCCTCTAAAAAATATATGGTATTCATCATAAAATAAAAAATTAATTTTCAAATATATATAAAAAGGTTATTATAATTCATGAAACCACCATTTTACACCTTCTTATTCATCAAATAGGGTGTGAATGTATAGCTCGTGTGTAAGTGTGGACTACCACTTCCACGTAGCGATACAATTAATTTTTCATAACCAAATTTCATTAATGGTTTTAATATTTATACATTATATTAAAGAAATTATTTGGATTTTTTATTTATAATATCATATCTTCATTCTTACCATCCATTCCATTGGGAAATGATAATTTCGCTCGTGTGTATGTGTGGATTGCCACCTCTACGAAGTGATGTGGTTAATTTTTTATTTTTGTTTTACATAAATGGTAGTAAGGATATATTTAATGAATATATATGATATATATATATGATATAATGATTCTATAAGGGTGAATTATTATTTATCTTTATTTCATTCCATTTGTTGAAAAGTGAAAACAGCGTTTATACGTACGTACGGCCTACCATCTCCATGAACAGTGTAGTTCATTTTTGTATCTATACTTTTCATGGATATATATATATATATATAATATTTATATCATTATTAGAATTTGGGAGATGATGGACCCATGATCAAAGTAAAATGTTCAAAACTACCGAACCAAAACATAGATGAAAAATGAAGCAGCTATCACATGGAATATTGATTTTAATAATGAATTGTCAATAAACAGTTGTAAAATGTTATAATTAATTCATAATCTATTTTATATGCATGAGTGTGTTTCTATAATATATTTATTACCAATATTTAATTATTTTTTAGGATTGTTTCAATCATACAAAGGAATTCAAACCTGAGCTAAGGGTTCTTCGTCTCAAATTGTCTTCTTTAGGACAAATGTTATTTTGTACAACTATATAATTTAATGAATTGTATCTAATGAGCCATTTTAAAATTTCTATCATTAATCCCTTTATGTTTATGTTTTTTAGTTTTTCATTTAATTTCATTTCTTTCACAGGGGTTATCATTTTAATGTTACCAAAATGCTAAGGGTTCATTTCACAATGTCAAAATTATTTGGGATTGTTTACGTATAAGTATCCACTTGGGGAATTATTTGATCTTTATATATTAAACCTAAAATATTTTATTCTCATATAGTCATTTCTATAAATTATAAGTTTTCTATTCATTTTCCTCTCTTTAAATACACAAGATACCAAAAATAATGTTTTTAATAAAAACTGAATTTATTTCTATCTTCAGTCGAAAATCCTTTTTATTCTCTATCCATGTTTTTTAAAAATTATTTCTTGAATTTTTTTAATATTCTCATATAATTTTCTAATTTCATTTTTACCCATTATTTATTTTTAAAATATTTGTTTTAATGGAATCTTCTTTTCATTTTCCAAATGAGATGCTTTTGAATTTTTAAGGAAAATGTGAAAGGAATCTATGTTTTAACATGTACCACATGAACCCAACTTCCCACCATCTTTACTGCTCAAGGATTTAAAGATTACATTATAATTTTTCATTTTTTATTTTAAATAAAATATTTTTCATAAAATTATGAAAAACTATACTTCTATAAAGCGATTTTCAAAGTGAAAAAATAATTTTCCTTAAGAATGTTTTAATGATATTGTTATTATATTTTTATTCACCAATAACAAAATCCCTTTATTATACTTTTGATCAACTGGGGATATGTTTTAATGGTGTCATCCTTATTATTTTTGGGATTTTTTATCCTCATTTTGACTGGGGAAACTGTTAAAATTATGTAATCTAGTTTAACATATTTGTAAAGTTTTTTATTATTAAATCATGTTGATTAATTTGACTGGGGAAACTGTTAAAAATTTAAGGAACATGATTGAACACTGCAAGTTCAAGATGCCTCTGAATAGTAATATTTGGAAATATATTAAGGCCTCAAAATCTAGGGATGGAAGATAATTATTTATTTAATGGAATTAAATTAATGTGGCTGATAAATCCACTATTGGGAATTCACTAAAATTGGATGCTACTAAGAGACAAAGTATGGATGACTCTCATATTAAGATGGGAAGGGCATCTTTTAAGGAAAATTCTCAAGATTCTTTTCCTGTTGAGATGCAGAGTAAGATGAATTCCCCCTTCATATTGGGGGACGTATCTAGCATTAATAAATTAGGATACAACAAAGGTTTTGGTGTAAAATGATATTATTATGAAATTGATCACCTAACGATTGGAGGAAATTATTTCTGCCAACAACATGGCCATGGATAGTGAGTCTCAGATGCACAGAACAAATTATGTTCACGTGACTCACAATGTTGAACCTCCTCCAGTGGAACCTAAACTTAAATACTCCAAAGGACTTCTTGGTTCATACCAAATTTTACTTGTTGAGGGAATCTTTTCAGCTACTGGCATAGGCTCACATTCTAGAAAGGGGAAGCTTTGAATCATGGAGGTGGTTCGAGGCAGTACTAATAATGATGATTTTTGAAATGAACCTGATACCGAGGCATGTTCAATTTATAATGAAATTGAAACAGACCATGATGATTTGTATAAATACCTTTATATGAGTTCAATGTCCCAAAAGGGAAAAGGGTCCATTTCTATGGGCTCTTCCAAATATTTGGAATAAAAACCTCACCTAAGAAGAAAGAAGGGATAAACTCCAAAGGCATCTCCCACTATTGGGTTGGAGGCCTCTCCAACTACCCTTTTTGGAAGTAATAGGACTGATGTCTCTATTAATGCTCAGGGTATTTTTATGTAACCTACTACTAGTGAGATTAGAGAAAAGGTTGTTGGGGTCCCAAAAATGGGTTTTAGGATTGGGAGCTTTGATGTGCTGGTATATGGTAAGTTAGATGCTTGGAACCTATCTTTCTGTATCATAAAATCATAAGATATGAGTGGGGAAGAGAACTCAAAACCAATTAGATGCAGTGATATGCCTACCAATCAGGTTAGTGAAATTGAGATAGGTTGGAATCTATTTCCATAGATCTAAGATGCCTTTAAATAAAGGGATTATAGTAATAATATAACCCATAAATTTAATGATATTAAGATGGTGGGTTTTTCATCCCCAAACATTTTCTCCATACATGAATACATTAATAATATAGAGTGTTTGGAGTTTTTCTTTAGGTCCTTGAGAAGGATGGTGTCAAAAACGTGAAGGGGAAATATTCTATTATATTAGAATCTTGAATTGATGTTGACAACACGACACTAGAGGCATTGGGGGACCCCAAATCACCGAAGGAAGGCTATGTGGAACCTAAAAATGCACTACACATGATGGCAACAATGTTGTGCCTATGCAGCATCTTGATCTTACCTCCTTGGAATTGGATGGGAAGACATCAAAGAAGGATACGTCTAGTTCGCAGGGCTCAATTGGGGACGATGCAACAAAATAAGAGGAACCTATATCAGCAATATATCCAAAGGAAGAATCATTGAATGAGTCAAGGTAGCCGCCTAGTTGGATGAGAGGTTGACACCTAGAGATCTAGGGTGGATCTTAAGTAAGGTGAAATTGACCCAAAAATGATGAATATTGTCTTGAAACATCTTGATTGTGGCTCACTTTGTCATGTGGATTCTTTTATGCCTATTATTTCTTAGGGGAATTTTTTTATGCCACACTAATGATATTGCAACTCCTTGTACCTCATGTGGTTGTGGGTAGATTTTTTTAATAAACTTCTCTCGGACCATGACTTTGGGGCTACCAAATCCATGGTCTGAGCTATCTTTGATTAATAATTCTATAAATTGTAATATTTTATATAAATTTTTTCACAATATAATATTAATTATAAACTAAAAAATTAAAAGTAATAATTTTAATATTTATATTTATATAGATTTACAATTGATAATATATAGATATATTATTATTAAAAACTAATTGTATATATGCGTATATTGTATTGATTGCACATGAAAATGTATAATTAATTATTCACTGCGTTTGAAATTATTAATTATAATTAAAAATATTTTTATATAAAGAAATGTAAAAATGGTTTTTTATGTGTGTGTGTGATATATAGTAGAACCAACATATACTTGTGTGTATCCAACAATACAGGTACACATACACATACATGCACACACATAGACATACGTGGACATACACATGTACACACACACATGCACACACATACGCGCACACAAACGAATATATATACACATACATACATATATACATACACACATGTATACACGTACATACTCATACGTAAACATACACATGAATTCATATACATACATACATACATCTACATATATACACATACGCATACATGTACATACACATAAGCATACACATAGATATGTATACACATACATCTATACACACATATAGATACACATACACATGCTCATACATATATACACATAAATACACATATATACACATACATATATAGCTAGATATATGTATATACACATATAAATACATATATAAACAAATACATTCACACAGACACACATATACAAAAATATAGATATACATACATACATACATGCACATCCACATACATATATACACATACACATACATGTTCACACACTTACGTGTATACCTATATGTGTATAAACATACATACACATATACACACATATATACAAATACACATGCATACATAAATGTATATGTATAAACAGATATACATACATATATACATGTACATACATGCATACATACACACACATATACATACATACATACATACACATATGCATACAAAAATTCACATATACATACATATATAAATACACACATGCACACACACAGACACACACACACACATATATATATATATATGCATGTATACATTCATAAATATATATACATACACACACATTCCTATTTTATATACATACATATACTGACCCCCCCCCCCATTTTCACTATTTATTTATTTTGTCATACCACATGCTTTTTAAGTCATACCAAACTCACATCACCCTGCAATCCTGCATATGACCAGGGTTCAAACCTTATAAGCCCCCTTTTGGAGGATTTATAGATCATTTATGGCCAATGACATAAAGAGTGATGTAGGTGATGATACTTTCACAAGTTCAAACCCTAGTACATGCTGGCTATGATAGGATGTAGGCAGAGGGCCTTTAGAGCATGACATTGGGGCCTTCAAGATTTAAAAATCGTAATTATCAAGCTATGTAGTGGATCAAGCCTTAAAGAGGGGTGTCATTTGTCCTTGTTATCTCATAGTTGTGTGTGTTGTTTTGTTTCTTTTAACCTCCAAGGCAATAAATGTCAATATATATTATATAAATATATATACTTAATGTGTTTAAATACATTATTAAATATTTTTAATGATTAATTTAATAATTTTTATTTTATAAATTATGAAAATATAATTAATAATAAATTTATTCTTTAAGATAAATTTTATTTTAAATATACATTTTATATGACAAAATATTTTAGTATATTTATATATTTATTTATATTTCTTATAATATATAGATATATGTACACTCACACGCACATATATTTATCAATTTATATGTATAGAACATATATATTTTCATATTATATAATATTAACATTAATATATGAATTTTTATATGAACTATATTTAATGTCTTTTTATATTTATTTATATACTTTATATCACTATATTTTATATTGTGTGTGTGTGTGTGATTATAATTTATATATAATAAATAAGTATAGGAGAAATAAAAAAATTATAGATGATTATATATATATAAACATGATGGGGAAAGGCCTATTTTTTATGGAATGAAAGAAACACCTCTTTCTTCTTACTCAGTAGAGGGGAACTCATTACAAGGATTGTAGGACATGGGCATTAGATCTCACTACTTTCCGTGTAGACTCTGACCTATACGTCCATGGCTAGATTAAAATACCACTGGGCCCAATATCCAATTATAGTGGCCCGTAGGCCCTGGCGTATATGTCATTTGGATAGCCCGCACCACGTTTTCCCATCCTGTGCTCACCTACGCCCATGCTATCAAATGCCGCTTACACCTGTATCACTCCCTCTATCACCCTTGTGTGCCACTACCAGAATCTGCAACACCTCTGCTTTCATCCATATGCACCCACACTACCGAAGGGTGCCAATTGCGGCCCTTTCCGTCACCCATTCTCCTACACCCCTAGAGGCATATTGCCTTCCACCGTCATCCTTGTACACAGACACCAACGAAGATCATCGCCTCCATTGCCTTTGCTAACATCCCCATGCATCAGAATCATGATGACAATATCCCTCAAGCATGCTCTCACATGCAGGGAAGATAAATCTCATCACCCCCCCCCCCCCCCAAATAAATGGGGGCAGCTACGAGCCGTGACAATGAATCAAACCCCAATTTCAAGAATACACTTTGAGAATATATTAATATGTATATATACAATATATATGTATGGTAACATTTAAATGTCTGTGTTTATGTGTGTGTGTATATTTTAACATATATATGTGTTGTGAAAAATGTAAATATACAAATATATATTATTATAAATATATATGTATATTATAAATTATATAATAAGAAAATAAATATATAACCTTAAATATGAACTTTATTTATTTATTTATTCATTTGTATAGTTCATATTACTATGTTTTATAATATGTGTGTGCATGATTATAATTATGTAGGAAATTATAAATTTGTATAAATTAGTATATATACATACATATTGTATTTATATAAATATAAATATAATTATTTTGAAATAAATCATATTTAAAAATATATAAATATTTATATATAAATTATATTATTCACGGTACAATTTTTCAATTCTGAAAAATCACAAATACATGTTCTCATTTATTTGCGCTAAATAAAACATTGATAAAGGATAAACATTATCATTACTAAAAAAGAGATGATAAAGGGTGCTCTTTGATCATTAATTTTTTTTATAGTGATAATGGTGTCCTTTCTCAAAACTCTTATGTAGTGCTGAAAAAGGTTTTCCTTTTATCAACATTTTTTAGTGTTGAAAGAGGATATCACTGGAAAACACACAAACTGTAGTAGTTCAATCCATGGATATGAAAGATCAATACATTTTTACCTTCTCCATGAATTGAAATTTTATTATGTGGTTTCAAATGTTTTGTTTTAAAAGTTGGATATTGTGTAAGTTCCACCATTGGACCTTAGTAGTGATGGCGGTGCTAGTATAGAGAGTATCCCTCTATATAAAAGTACCTTTCATTGTAATTATATTCACCACCACCTTTTTCATGGAAGGAATGTGTACCATTTAATTTTTTGTCCAAAATTAAATTTAATATCAACAAAAAAAATGCAAGGAAAATTATATAATGTTTCTTCTTTCCATTACTTCAACTGCCACACACACACACACATTTCTAAACCATAATCACATATCCATATTTTCCAAAATCACATAAATACAATATTGGGGGGAACCCCCATGGGTATTCCCTTATTCAATTATAAAGATCATACAACAATTAAAAAATTCTTGTTCATACAGATTTGATAAATGAGGAATGAACATGCAATGAAAAATAGAGAACCAAGTTAAGTGAAGAAAGAATAGAGGCAAACATAACACTATGATTTAATGTTGTTCAAACCACTTATATCCTACTACGTGATAATAAAAACACCATATTCCTTCCATTTATTAAAATTTAGAAAAAAAACATACATTAAAAGAGATATAATATAAAAAAAGATAGTAATAAAAATAAAATTGAAATAATGGAAATCAAAAAAATAGTAAGAAGAGTATCTTAAGAACAACCAGATTTACTCACTAACCTCCACAAAATGGATTCTATAGGATGCACCAATGGTTTCAATAAATGGAAATAAATATAATCAAAGTTAACCAAAAAAACATATCCACTGAAACACAATGCTTGAGAGAGATCTGATCATTCAATATCGATGGTAGTGATTCATCTGGTAGGGGACATCACCAATGGCTCTAGTAAAAATCCTTTGGAATAATCTCTCCCCTATCTCCCTCTATCTCTTTAGAATATCACCAATCACCTCCCTACAAATTTTCACACAAATCAATCTCTCCCAATCTGGAGATGGTGATTAGATATATCCAATGGAATATAGAGTGGTTAAAAGGGATCAAAGAAAGACATGAAGTAAATTGATCCCTAACAACTCTACAAAACAAGTGCAATAGAAAAACAAAGAACCTACATAAATGTGTATAAAAATGTTTTGTAAAGGTGCTCTAAATACTACATCAAGGTTACTAAGCCACTTAATTCATGTAAATTGGATAAACCCTCCCTGTGTAAAGGTTAGTCGACATCTATAAAAGGTAGCATGCTTGATGCGTAAAGGATAACCACTTAATACAACAGTTATATAAAGGTCTTCATGGACTTAATATAAGGTTAAACCATAGAATATAAGGCACACAAAAGGGTGAACCAATTCCTTAAATAAAGGTAATACCATCACCACAAAAGTGTAAGTATAAAGAGAAAAAATAAATAATGGAATAGAAAATATATACCACGAATTATAATGAAGATATAAACATTATACAATCAAAAATAAACAAACAAGAAATTAGTTTTATTTGTAAATCAATAAATCTTCCTAAATAAAATAATATCCACCATTTATAAAAGAAACTAAAACAATATGGATTTTGTTCCTTCACCTAAATTTTATTCTAGTGGATCTAATTTCATAATGTATAAAGAATGCTTGAACATAGAAAAATCCACAACATTAGTCTAACTATCAGCATATTTTTCATTGTGTTTATCTTATTGACACAAAATATTCTAATTTAAAAAATTATATAATAAAATGAAACCTAATATCTATATGCTTGGACCTACGATGGCATATTCAATTCATAGAGATATGTTGGGTAGTTTGTGAATCACAATGAATAGTAATAATAGAATTACAAAATATTTTGTTGAAAAATCAAAACCTCAAGCCAAATGGATTCATAGATGGACTCTTTTTATGTAAAATAATCAACTTCAATAGTTGAGAGGGTAACTGCTGATTGTATATTTCATTTCGAAGAGATAGATACTCCACATAGAGTAAAAAAATCAAGTATGTGATTTCCCCAAATTAACATTTCTAGTATAATCAGAATCAACAGAACTAGTCACTAATTATTTAGAATTAACATTCCTACCATAATATATTAAATGAAATATATTAGAATAGATGTACCTCAACAACCACTTAATTTAATCTTTATGTGGTTTACCTAGATTTCCAGTGAACCTTCTTAATGTGCACAAAGAGAAGGCTATATTCAACCTAATACAAATCACAACATATATAATTTGTAACACCCCAAGCCTCCACGATGCATTTCCTTATGAATAATACAATAGCTTACAATATACGCAACGCCGAGTTCTAGCACACCACAACAAATCAAACTAGCTGTTTTAAAAGAAGTTATGAATAGTAATACCCAATTTTATAAATTTTATTTTTCAAAATTGACTTCATTTTTGGATTCGGAATATCAAAATTAGCTTAGGGTTAAGTTTTGGTTTTTTTTGAAAACTTTCAATTTTTGATGAATATTGAAAAACACTACGTTATTGTTTAAAACTGACTTTTATTTTAATAATTATTTATTTTATTTAAATTTATTCTAGTTCAAAATAGATACCTAAAACCTAGAAAATCTTATTGTAATTCATCAGAGTCATTTTAAAATAAGATCAGATGTAAAAAATTTTATTGAACATTTTAACGTCTTTTACCCACCTACTAGGCACATTTGCAAATTTGCATAAAACATAATTTTACCTCTTTTGTGAATTTAATTTAAAAAATCCAAGAGAAATGGTTGATATCATTAAGTAAAATGTGGTAAAATAATTAGAAAATAATTTTTGGTGAATAGTAAATTTTGACTTTTATTTACCCGGTTAAAAGTAAATAGGGTAATTGAAGGTAAAAATGATATTATTATTTTCCTAAAACATATAATAATTCTATTTGATAAGTGTATTTTGAAAAAACATCAACCTTAGGAATAAAATCTGATACTTTTGGTCCACTTGGATTAGATTAGGACATTTATTATTATTTTATTTAAAGAAGAGTTAAAAGTGTTAAAATCAAATTTTCATAACTAAAACATTTTTAATATAGAGTTATAGATAAGATAAATTAAACTATAAATATTAATTATTAATATAAATAAATTTCCTACATAATGGTATTTTATTTATAATTTTTAGACATTAAATAATTAAAATTATTTATGAGACAATGATGATGCAGTAATTACCTTATTAACGAAATATTAAAATAATTGATAGTATACATATCAAAATAAATCTAAATTATAATTTTGATGCATTCCATGAATTTTCTAGATTAATATGACATGTCAGGGTTGATTCAATTAATTGTTTTCGAAGTTATCATGTTTTTATGATTTTCACAAAAACCAAATACTAAATAGTCTAAAAATTGACATAAATGAGTTTTAAAACAAATATTATATTATTAAATGATATAATAAGTCTAAGGGTAGGACAAATGACTTTTATAATAATATATCTATCATTATTAACCACTGGAGGTTTTCTTGGAATTTTATACTATGTTTATTAACCATTTATTATAATAATACAAGAAGACATGGTAGAAGTTAAACTATTTAACTAAGAGTTAAAACTAAAAGATAAGGTTAATATCGTGTCCTAAACCTATCTAAAACCTTTTGGTTGAAATTTTTTCAAACCATAACCACCTTATAATCTAAATATATCCTTTTGGATCCATTATAAACCAAAAATGATTTTATTATAAAATAATATTTCAAACTTTTCCTAAAGTGACCCCCACCTCTCTTATAAAAGGGTTCTTAACCTTCTCTTAAATTCACACCTCCAATGCCATTTGGCTTGGCTGAAACCTACTCAAATATCCTCCCCACTTCCCCTAATTAAACCTAGAGGCCTTAATTTGATAAAAAAGACAACCTAAGAAGCCCTTTTGATCAAATCAGAAGGAATCACCCGAAGAAGAGGTAATAATTTCCTCACCTCTTTCAAAATTGTTTTCTTCTTCCACTTCCTATTTCTTAGTTGTTTCCATAACAAAATAATAAATACCTTACCTTTTATATAATATGATATTATTATAAATATGTTACAACCATATTCATTATTCCATCCATCCTATGAATGACAAATTCACCATACATGTGTACGTACAGCTTACCGTCTCCACGTCGTGGTGTAGTTTGTTAATCAACACTTTAATATTTGGATTGGTATAATGATGTGTATAATTGATGTAAATAATAAATATAACATGTTTTTTATTCTTTATATATGATATAACAACCAATTATATACGGTTTCACCATCAAAAGAATGATATTGTTTCTTGTGCGTACGTACGGCTTACCGTCTCCACGAGGCGATGAGATGTCATTCCCCATTGTAACCATTGAAAAATAATTTTCATTTTATGATTAAAAATAATTTTTAAATACTTAATATCATTATGGATATGAATAATATACATCCTATCCATAAAAAAACATTACTTACATAACAAAACATATAGAGGAAAATGAATCAGTTAACACCCAAAATGATGATACTATTGAAATATTATTGACAAATAAATATTAGAAGATCATATATGATATCATATTTATTTATGTAGTTCATTTATAATTTAAAAACAAATATTTTACAATTATAAAGGAGGTTATCCTACCCTCGACTAAGGAAAATTACAATGTAAGATTCTAATTTCACAATCTCTTTATTATCTGAGGTGGTATATACTTGAGTATCTACTGGGACCCCTTTATCATCCACATCCCTGTTTCTTAAAATGCATTTCAAAACATTTTTACTATTAACTAGACTATGGGTTAAATTCATTTTTACCCTTGGCTGAATTTTTAATAAATGTTTTGAAAGTAATATTTGCATCGTTTTCTAAATAAGTTACTTTATGACCTTTTCGACAAATTAAGGTAAGAATGTTTTTTTAAACTTATACGGTGGGTGCGGCTATTTCCCATTGTTATAAAACCTTCGAAGATTCCCTTGTAAGCATATAAGAATATTTTCAAAATAAATGTTTTCTTTTATAATTATTTGACTTCTAAATGATTTCAAAATAGAAAGAGATATTTCTCTCAAATAGATTTGATTTAATCTATGTCAATATCCTTTGACGGATTTTACAATTGTTTGAAGTTGATTTATTATGATACAATCTTCCATATTGTATTGAAGGTTTGTGATATGTTTGACTATGGATGTGTTATTTCTATACCATTCCAGGTTTATGGGTAAAGTATTAACATTTTGTATTTTAGTTTTAATATGAATGCTTATGTTATGTTTCAACCTTTTCATATGAGGAATGCATTGGACTTAGTATTTGATGGGTGGAGCCCGCTATAGCTCCTCGATGCATCGGTAGGTCTCATGAGACAAACTAGTGTCTTGGCATAAGGCCTTGACAAAATCTTATTTTTAGTCTTTCCACGAGGCCTTGACTATGGGGTCTTGATGTCCAATATTATGCATTCCATCATTATGAAATTGGATATTGATATTACATGTGATTATTCGACTAGTAGAATATCTATTTGAATAAGTAAATGGAATTATTTTGATTTATATTTTTCATACTATGCTAAAGATTAAGATTAAAAAGTCTTTTGTTTTAGTCGTATATATTTCCTTAAATGTTTTTTATTATTTATGAATGTTTCCACTATATTGTTATCCTTAATGAGCATCTGATCTCACCCCTTTGTTTTATTTTTCCAAGGATGTGAAGAAGAATTTTATGGTTGACCTACATGGATAGGCTAAGAGATATAAGTGTGTTAAAAGGGGAAAATGTTGTTGTTGTTTTTATTTAATGATGTAATGTTAAACTTATGTACATATATATTACTTCCAAGGCTACTAAACTGATTGGTCTTATAAGATTTTATCCCTTGTGATCATGCCAATGTTATGTTATAATGCACTGACTCTAGGTAACTACGGTTGGGGCGTTACAGTTGGTATCAGAGAAGTTTATTACAAACCTTGGAACCTAGACTTTGAAAAACTCTTATTAGAGAACATTACCCTAAGACAGACTTTGAGTAGTAGTATAGAATAACTTCCTAGAATTTTGGTGATTTAGATATTTTGTGTATTTTACAAGAAAGCACATCCCTGTATGGATACGATCAGGTAGAGGCGGCTCAAGAACAGATGTACCTAGGGGTATAACTTGAAAACACCGATTCGATCTAGACTCGAACAAGAACTGGTGCACGATAATGGGACTTGCTGCACTCTGGGTTATGACACTCCCAGTGGATATGCTAGGATAATTCACATTTTCTTTACAAACCATTATCAAGGATTTATGATTATATGCTTCGTTAAAGAAAACACTTTTAGGATTATATATTATATCTATAAACTGTTCAATTTATGTTAAGTGTTTTACAAGTTTTGAATTATGTATTGCAATTCATAAACTAATCTAGTGTATGAAATCGTTTGGAAATGACACCTAGTGGAAGGAATGGAAACTGCATCACTGCACGTAATCCATATAGGGATTTCCATCCTACTCTAGATAATTATATTGTAGTTGGTGATGAAACTGGTGATGATCATCTTATCACCATACTAGGACAACTCACTCAGGTTATGAATAATAACCTTACCCGTATAGAGCACCTTGATCCACAACACAGAGGATGAATGTTATACCACTTCAAGAGGAAATAACCACCAACATTCAATCTGAATAAAAATCTATTTGTAGCTGAAAAATTGATAAATTCCTTAGAGAATATATTTTATGCTTTGGGATGTACTGAAAGGGAAAAAGTTTTCATGGTAGTTTATCACCTTATGGGAGATGCAGATCAATGGTGGTCATTAATTAAAAACACAAAGGAGGATGAAGAAGTATTAAATATGTAATGGAGGGAGTTTAAAGATCTTTTCATAGAAAAATAATTTCCCCATGACCATCAAGTAGATACAGAAAGAAAATTTTTGAGTCTGAGGAAGAAGTAGGATGAGAAGGTCGCAAAGTATGAGGCTAACTTTACAAGGTTAGAAATGCATGCTGAAAATTATATACATAATCCAAGGAGTAAGATTGATCAACTCATTGATGGGTAAAAAAAAATTCTCCATCGACCATTAGTCTTACAATCCTTCTCATCGTACGAAGATATTGTCTCATGTGCTATAAAGACAGAAAAGAAATTCTATAAGTCTTACAACATTAAAAAAAAGCAAGAGAAGAAGAGATCTACAAAACACTCTGTAAATGGAAATAAGGGGAAGAAGAGAATAGTTGAATTTACATCATGTAGTAAATGTTGGAAGAAACACCCTGGTACTTTCCTGAAGTGGATGAAAGTTTGATACAAGTGTGGTGAAAAGGGCCACCAAGGTCGTGATTGCAAGGGAAATAAAGAGTCTATCAATGTTGATTGCTATAATTGAAGAGAAATGGGAAATTATGAAAATGAATGTCCAAAACGTTAGGGAAACTTACCTAAGAAAAGGCCAAGGGAGCAAGGAAAAGATTATGCAATCACTATTGCTGAGGTTGAAGCATCGAATGATGTGGTGGCAGGTAATTTAATGGTTTCCTCAAATTTAACTAATGCTTTATTTGATTCTGGATCATCGTATTGTTTCATATATTCCCTAATTTTCTAATAAAATTATATGTTTCCAATTTGATTTAACAAGGTATTTGTTAGTAAAAACTCCTAAGGGAAGTATCATTGCAACAAAGTTTTTTGAATCAGTTCCCATTAGGGCATATAAATGTTATTTATCTGCTGATCTCATCATCGTAACTGTGATTGAATTTGATATAATCCTTAGTATGGATTGGATTTCAGACCATGATGAGAAAATTTTTTGTATAAAGAAGGAGGTTAAAATTTTCAATGATGATAAGGAGTACCTTATCTTTAGAGAGGAAACATCACCATCTGATTCTTATCTAGATCCACCCCTAGTAGCTCTACAAAATTCAATTATTGGGGAGGAAGAGAGTAAAATAACTATGGGATGAGGAAAGGGATGTTCAAATAGAGGACATACCTATTATGAAAAAAATATGTTTATGTGTTTCCATATGATTTACCTGGACATCCTCGAGATTGACAAATTTAGTTTTCCATTGATTTAATTCCTGGTTTAAGGCCCATATTGGAGACCCCTATAGAATGACCACTATGGAATTAGTGGAACTGAATAAAAAAATAGAGTAATTGAGTAATAAGAGATTTATTCTCCCTAGTGTTTCTCCATGGGGAGACCCTATTCTTTTTTATAAGAAGAAAGATAGATCTATGAGGTTGTGCGTTGACTATAGGGAGATCAATGATATAATAATAAAGAACAAGTATCCCTTACCTCACATTGATGATTTATTTGATCAACTTCATGGAGCTCAATATTTTTCAAAGATTGACCTTCGATTTGGATATCATCGGTTATGTGTGTAGAAGTAAGACATTCCAAAAACAGCATTTTAAACTAGGTAAGGGCATTACGAGTTTACAGTAATTCCTTTTGGACTGACTAATGTACCCTATGTTTTCATGGATCTAATGAACAGAGTTTTCAAGGAATATCTTGATGACTTTGTAGTGGTATTTATTTATGATATCTTGGTATACTCCAAAATCTACAAAGATCATGAAAATCACTTGCACATTATTCTAAAGGCTCTTCGAAGAAATGAATTATATTGGAATTTTAGCAAGTGTGAATCCCGGATTTAGGAGATTTATTTTCTTGGCCATATTGTCTCTAAGGATGGAATATTTTTTGATCCTTAAAAGAAAAAAGAAATAAAAGAATGGCCAGAACCGGTGAGTATAACTGAGGTAGATAGTTTTATTGGTTTAGCAGGTAATTATCATAATTTTGTCCAGAATTTTTCTCTATTGGATAACCCATTAACCAAGATCACGTGTAAAGGGGATAAATTTGTTTAGATAAAAGAGTGTGGATAATGTTTTGAATAATTGAAGAAAATATTAGTCAATGCTTCTATCTTGACTCTACCATAGGGTAATGGTGGGTTTGTTATTTATAGTGATGTTTCGAAGAAAGGACTTGGTTGTTTACTTATGTTGAATGATAGAGTTATTTCTTAGGCATCATGACATCTAAAAATTCATGAAAAACTATCATACTCATGATGTTGAGTTAGAAGCTGTAATATTTTCTCTAAAGATATCGACACACTATCTATATGGTGAAAAATGTGAGATATATACTGATCACAAAAATTTGAAGTATATTTTCTCACAGAAAGAACTCAACATGAGGAAAAGGTGATGGCTTGAACTACTGAAAGATTTTTATTTCACTATACACTACCATTCGGGGAAGGCAAATAAGGTGGTAGATGCTTTGAGTAGAAATGGTCATGGAATTATAAACAAGATAAGAGTGTAAAGGGATCCTATGTTCATATATCTAGTGAAGATGGATTTGGGAATAACCATGGAAGGTGAAACATCAAAAAAATTTCAAATGGTTTCCAAACAATCTTTACTATAAAGGATAAAAAGTTCTCAGACAGATGATAAGGAGTTTCAAAAGAAAATTAAAGATGTGAATGATGGGAGATTGATTGAATTTGTATATAAAGATGGAATTTTGAAATTTGGGAAGAGACTTTGTGTTCCTGACATACCCAATCAAAAAAAGGGAATTGTTGTATGATGCTCATAGCTCCAATTTCTCTATACACCCTGGTACAACTAAGATGTATAGAGATTTGAAAGAACATTTTTGGTGGGACAACATGAAGAGAGAGATTACTGATTATGTGTCAAGATGTATGATTTGTAAACAGGTGAAGGCTGGAAGACAACATCATATAGGAGTCATGCAACCACTTCCCATACCTTAGTAGAAATGGGATGATACTACAATGGGATTTATCGTGGGGATACCAAAGTCTCCTAGAAGGAATTATGCAATATGTCTCATTGTTGATCGTCTTACCAAGTCATCACATTTTCTGGCTATAAGAGATGATTAACCACTTGAACATTTAGCAAGACTATATATTAATGAAGTTGTAAGACTTCATGGAGTACCCCTATTGATTGTTTCTGATCATGATCCCCATTTTACATCAATATTCTAGAAAAGTCTTCAGAATTACCTAGATACTGAACTTCATTTGAACACTACCTACCACTCTCAAACTGATGGACAATTAGAATGGACTATTCAAACCTTAGAAGACATGTTTTGATCTTTCTCAATTGAATTTTAAGGTATATGGGAAAAATATTTACCTTTGTAAGAATCTTCCTATAACAATAGCTTTCATTCTAGTATTAATATGGAACCATATGAAGCGTCATATAGAAAGGGATGTCGTACACCAAGTTTTTGGGATGATGTTGGTGAAATAAAATGCATAGGCCTAGAACTCATTGAAGAAATAATTGAAAAGGTGAGGATTATACAAACCCACATCAAAGCAGCTCAAAGTAGGCAAAAGAGTTATGCTAATAACAGAAGGAAGGGTTTAAAATTTCAAGCAGGTGATCATGTTTTCTTGAAATTATCTCCATGGAAGGGTGTTATACGATTCGGTAAGAAGGGTAAATTATGTCATTGGTACATAAGACCTTTGAAATTCTAGAACGAATTGGAGTTGTAGCTTACCGTTTGGCAATGCCTCCAAGTCTCTACAAAGTTCATGATGTGTTCCATGTATCACTGTTGAGAAAATACATTCCAAACCAAACGTAGGTAATAACCTATGAAGAAAAAGAACTCGAACCCAACCTATCTTATTATGAAGAGCCTATCATAATTCTTTATACCAGATATCAAGTGTTGAGAAATAGGATGACTCGACTGGTGAAAGTTCTATGGAGAAACCATAAGATAGAAGATGCAATGTGGGAACCCGAGGAACTTATGATAAAGAACCACCTGAATATTTTTATGCATTAATATTCTAGAAATTTCTAGGATGAAAATATTAAAAGGAGGAAAAAATGTAACACCCCAAGCCTCCACGGTACGTTTCCCTTTGAATAATACAGTATCTTGCGCTATCCGCAACTTCAAGTTCAAGGACACAACAAAAAATCAAAATAGCCTTTTTAAAAGCAGTTATGAATATTATTACCCACTTTTTAAAATTGTATAAATTTTATTTTTCAAAATGGAATTCATTTTTGGATTCATAAAATCAAAATTAGCTTACTGTAAATTTTTTGTATTTTTCTGAAAACATTTAATTTTTAAGGAATAGTGAAAAACATTGTGTTATTGTTTAAAATACAATTTTTATTTAAAAAAATATTTATTTATTTAAATTTATTTTAGGTCAAAATATATAAATAATACTTATATTAGTTCAATGTAATTCATTGGAGTCATTTTAAAATAAGATTAGATGTATAGAATTTTATTGAACTTTTTAACGTCTTTTACCCACCTACTAGGCACATTTGCACATTTGCACATTTGCATAGAAAGTAATTTTACAACTTCTGTGAATTGAATTTAAAAAATTTGAGAAATCTGGTTGATATAAGTAAGTAAAATGCGGGTCAAAAAGATGAAAATATTTTTTTGTGAATAGTAACTTTTGACTTTTTTTCCACGGTTAAAAGTATATAGGGTAATTAAAGGTAAAAATGATATTATTATTACCCTAACACATGTCCTAATTCTATTGGATAAGTTTATTTATACCAAAATCAACCTTAGGAATAAAATATGGTCCTTTTGGTCCACTTTTATTACATTAGGACATTTATTATGATTTTATTTAATGAAGAGTTAAAAGTGTTCAATTTGAATTTTCATAACTAAAACATTTTTAATATGGGGTTATACATAAGATAAATTCAACTATAAATATTAATTATAAATATTAAAATATTTCATACATAATTATATTTTATTTATAATTTTTAGACATTAAATAATTAAAATTATTTATGACACAATGACGATGTAGTAATTAACTTATTAACGAAAGATTAA
This sequence comes from Viscum album, assembly GCA_963277665.1. NCBI lineage: Eukaryota > Viridiplantae > Streptophyta > Magnoliopsida > Santalales > Viscaceae > Viscum > Viscum album. The sequence goes on along the minus strand of OY728145.1, from coordinate 1,073,335,909 downwards.
AATAATTGATATTATAAATATCAAAATAAATTTAAATTGATAATTTTGATAAATTACACGAATTTTATAGATTAATATGTAATTTTAGGGTTGATTCAATTAGTTTTTTTAGAAGTAATCAGGTTGTTATGACTTTTACAAAAACCAAATACTAAATAGTGTCAAAATTGGCATAAATGAGTTTTTAAAACAAATATTATATTTTTAAATGATATAATATACATAAAAATATATCGACTGGAAAAAGGACTTTTATAAAGATATATATTATTAATGAACCACTTGAGGTTCTCTTGGAATTTTATAGTAAGTTTATTAACCATTTATTATAATTATACAAGAAAACATGGTAAAAGTTAAACCACTTAACTAAGAGTTAAATCTAAAAGATAAGGTCAATATGGTAACATAAACCTATATAAAACCTATTTGTTGTGAGGTTTTAAACCCAAAATAATCTTATCCTCTAAATAAATCCTTTTGGATCCATTGGAAACAAAAATGATTTTATTATAAAATAATATTTGAAGCTTTTCCTAAAGTGTCCCTCACATATCTTATAAAAAGGATACTTCCTCTTCTATTAAATTCACACCTCCAAAGCAATTTTTCTCTACCAACCCTGGCTCAAATATCCTTCCAAATTCTCTCACTTAAACCTAGAGTCCTTAATTTTGTTATAAAGCCAACCTAAGGATCCCTTTTGATCAAATCAAAAGGAAGCACCCGAAGAAGAGGCAATAATTTCTTCACCTCTTTCAAAGTTCTTTTCTTCTTCCCCTTCCAATTTATTTGTTGTTTCCATAACAAAATAATAACTCCAGTACCTTCTATATACTTTGATTTTATTATAAATATTTTACAACCATATTCATTATTTCATCCATCCTATGAAGGACAAAGTCACCATACGTGCATACATACGACATACTGTCTCCACGTCGTGGTGTAGTTTGTTACTCAACACTTCAATATTTATATGGGTATAATAATGAGTATAATTGATGTGAATAATAAATATTACATGTTAATTATTATTTATATATGATATACCATCAAATTATATACTATTTCACCATCAAAAGAATGATATTGTCGCTCGTGCGTACGTACGGCTTACCGTCTCCACGACGGGATGAGATGTCATTCTCTACCATAACCATTCAAGAGTAATATTAATTTTATGATTAAAAATAATGTTTAGAGACTTAATATAATTCTAGATATGAATAATATACATCCTATCCATAACGAACATGACTTACGTAACAACACATATAAAGGAAAACGAATCAGTTAACACCTGAAATGATGATACTACTGAAATATTATTAAAAAAGAAATATTAGATGATCATATATGATATCATATTTATGTATTTAGTTCTCATATAATTTAATAACAATGATTTCATCATTATATAGTAGGTTAAACTACCCTCAACTATTGAAAATTACAAAGTAAGGGTTAAATTTCATAGTCTCTTTATTATCCGAGGCTGTTTATACGTGAGTATCTACTAGGACTTCTTTATCATCCACATATGTGTGTCTTAAAAATGTATTACAAAACATTTTTACTATTTACTAGACTATGGGTTAAATTCATTTATACCCTTCGCTGATTTTTTATAAATTTTTTTGAAAGGAATCTTTCCGTCATTTTCCAAATAAGGTACTTTAGGACCTTTTCGACAAATTATGGTAAGGATGTTTTTTTAACTTATACGGTGGGTGCGGAAATTATCCACCATTATAACACCTTTAAAGCTTCCCTTACAAGAATATAATAATATTTTAAAAATAAATGTTTTATTTTATAATTATGTGAATTTAAAATGATTTCAAAATTGAAAGAGATATTTCTCTCAAATAGTTCTGATTTCATCTATGTCAACATTCTTTGAAATATTTTACACTTGTTTGAAGTTGATTTATTATGATACAATCTTCTATATTATATTAAGGGTTTCTGATATCTTAGAATATGGATGTGTTATTTCTATACCATTCATGGTTTATGGGTAATGTATTAACATTTTTTATGCTAGTTTTAATACAAATGTTTATGTTATGTTTCAACCTTTTCACATGAGGAAGGAATTGGACTTAGTAAGTGACGGGTGGAGCCCACTATAGCTCCTCGATGAATCGGTAGATATCATGAGAATAACTAGTATCTTGGCATATGTCCTTGAAAAAATCTTATTTTTAGTCTTGGCATGAGGCATTGACTATATAGTTATGATGTCCGACATTATGCATTCCATCATTATAAAAATGGATATTGATAATGCATGTGATTATTAGACTAGTAGAATATCCATGTGAATAAGTAAATGGAATTATTTTGATTTATATTTTCTATATTATTCTAAATATTAACTTTAAAAAGGCTTTTATTTTAGTCTGATACATTTCATTAAATGTTAATGCATATTTATGAAAGTTTTACCTATATTGTAATCCTTACTAAGCATCTAATCTCACCACTTTCAATGTTTTATATTTACTAGGATGTGAAGAACTATTTTATGGTTGACCAACAGAGATAGGACAAGGGATATAAGTGTGTTGAAGGGGGACAAAAATTTTTGTGGTTTTTATTCCATGATGTAATATAAAACTTATGTATGTATTTAGTACTTTCAATGCTACTAAACTGATTGGTCTTTCGATATTGGATCCCTTGTGATCATTCCAATGTTATGTAATAATGCACTGACTCTGGGTAACTAGGGTTAGGGTATTATGTAATTCTACACACAACATTATCATATGGGATTCTACTCATAAATTTAATAGAATTAGTTGTGGTATGAGTGTGAAACAATGATACCTTGAAATGTTGAGAAAAGGTAACAATAATAGGTTTTAAAATGACAAACAAGTATCTCTTAAGCACTTTAAGCACATAGGAACATTTATATAGATAAATTAACCCTTGATTTTATCCCATATTATTTCTATAAAGAAGACCTTATTCACACAATCCGAATATTTCATAATCTAAATTCAATTGAATTTTGAAATTGGTTATTAATTTCACATTACTAGAAATAAGAAACACGTCATCAACAAAAATCAGTAGGTAAAGAATGAATTTTTAAAAAATCATAACTAACACATTCAGTAATCTAAATCCTATTAAAATCAATATAAAATGTGTTGGTCGGAGTGGATACTCAAGAGGGGGTGAATTGAGTTCCAATTACAAATTTCTGTTTAAAATATTTGTATTAAAATCCCCCAAATCATAAAAACAAGATAAACTGTAGTGAATTTATAAAGATTGTAAATGTTCAATTAGTTTCTCAAAGATTCATTATTTCCCAGTTAACTTAATCTGAATATTAAGTTAGCTTTTGAAACTAACTTATTGGTTCAAAATAATTACAAACACTTGCTAGTTAAACTATCAAAGTTACTTTAAAACATATTTGAGTTTCAAAGTAAATAGTAGTGGCATATATAAAAATAGTTTAAAATAAAATAAGATGCACAGTAGTGTTAACCAAGAGGTTCAGTCTCAAGATGAGAATTAATCCTCTCAAACAGTACATATAAAACTTTCATCCACACCATGGATCTGGGTTACAATAGTACTCAGACTGTCCAGGTCCTCAGACCTCTACCACAGTTCTACATGGGAAAGCAGCAACAACAGTACACAGGCTGTCCAGGTCCCCAGACCTCTACCACAGTTCTACATGGGATACCCATAGGTATAAAAATGATGGCGTGAGGATTTCAGTATCCTCTAGTTCATCTTAGGAGCATGTGTGCGTTAAAATAGATAGAAGCACACACTGCTCGTAATGTAAAGAAAATGATCACAGTAGAGCAATAACATGGAGATAGGTTTAGAATGATCTTGTGTGATGTAAATGCAGATCTGAATGCATCTTGATTTAAGAAGATGGAGCTTTGATTCCTTCTTTGGTAGTTGTGTTAAAAACATAGTGTCGTGGTTCAACTTGTGTTCTTCGTGAGGTTCAATTGAGCGAAGATGTTTCATAAGCTTAAAATATGCATCGTATGTTCAGAAGCATCAAGTTGCATGCAGTGTGCCTTTATTTTGAGACTTCCTCCAAGTATCTTATTCGTTATGGTGATCGCAGCCCTTGATTTTTGTTTGTGTATCACACACACTTTTATTCTTGGACACACATCACTTTTAACTTTGAATGCACGTGTTGGAGCTGACATGTTTCATGTGTTCTGCACCTCATACCTCGTACTATCCGATGATATGCCTACAATGAAACATTAATTATTTCCATGCATTAAACTCATCCAATATGACCATTAGAAATTAAATTGAAAGATGAAAGAATATTTTAAGAAATGGTGTCACAGTAAGTCATGGAAACAGTGTCTCCTTCACATGGTGTCTAGGTTGATCACGGTGTCTGAGTGTCACAATGTCTCATGGTCACAGTGTCTGCTTCACGGTGTCTTGTTTCACAATGTCTGCTTCATGGTGTCTGCTTCAAGGTGTCCTGTTCACAGTGTCTGCTTCACGATGTCGGCTTCATGGTGTCTTGTTCACGGTGTCTTCTTCGCGGTGTCTTGTTCACAGTGTCTGCCTCCACGGTGCCAGAAATACATAGCCAGTGTCAGACTCATGGTGTCTTAGACTTTCCAAAGTAACTATGTTCATACATAAATAAATATGATAATAGAAAGGATTATACTTAAGCATTTGTTAAAGAAGGAATTTGGAGAGTAGATAAATGATAGTATAAAGTAGGTAAATTGAAAATAGAGAAATTAAGATCTTTCAAGGCTCTTCTTAAAGAATAATAAAACTTCAAACATAAATATACATGATTGGATATAATTTATAAAAGTTAACTATGTTGAATAAGATTTGGAATCATTTACACATGATTAAATAAGATTTGTGATCATTAAAACATGATTAATACATGAAGAGTCCTACAATATCCCCCTTTTTGATGATCACAAATCATATAAAGTTAAAGTGTACATTGGATTCAACTATAAAGATAAATTGCTAACATAGTATATATAAACTTCTCCCCCTTTTGGGAGTATCAAAAAGATGAAATAAGAGTGGTCAAAAGGGTTCACAGTCCATTAATAGAAAATTATTGACAGTACAACAAAAATTAATACAAAAACAATATCATCCCTATAAAAAAGAGTAATCAATGTTATTCTTCAAGGGTTGGCCTTATGTTTGCCTTTTGAAGTAGTAGAAGAGGAATCCATAGGGGCAGAGTCCGAGGTAGAAGAAGGCAGAGTTGTGGTTGATAAAGAGGGTAAGAGAAGGCCTTCAAAGATTGAGGGAGCCAAGGTAGGATCAGTAGAAGATATAGGTAGTTGCTGATCAAGAATCATAGGCCGGATCTGACTAAGTGCTTGGCCAACAGACATGGTGGTTGAGGCTAGAGCAGAGGTGAAGGTAGGAAGCCCAGGTCTGAGAGGTGCAGTCACTGGAGAAACAATGGATATACTCTGGACATGAAGATAGGGTCTTGGGAGTTTGATGAATTTTGTAATAATCTCTCTACCATACTGCATGACTTTCTCAAAATCTTCCTTGTTCTCCATAAACTTGTCCAACAATCTAGTAAACTCTATCAGCTTCTGGACTTGGTTCTTAAAATCTTGAGTTACAGGATGAATTCACAGATTTTCTACAAGGTACTTGAAAAGGTTTGTCATATTGGTCTTGGAGAAGATTCTGTTGAAGTAGAAATCCACGTTATTGGCAATCTCTTGCTGAGCATCATTAGTAATTTTGGAGTGGATTTATACTAATTCAATAACTCTATCACTGTTTTTGACTAATTCAGATAAGGAATCCATATTGAAGCCACTGAGTACATTCTGAAGTTCTTCTTTGACTATAGTTCTAAGAAGTTCACTCTCCAAGGAGGTTTTAGAGGACTTACCAGATGCTTTGACATCTATGGTCAGAGATTTTAGTAGATTCAACACCTTTTGAAGACATCATGTGTACTCATTAGTGAGTTTATTGAGGTTGGAAACATACTCTTTCATTTCCTTCAAAATTTTCCTTTTCCTTTCATCAATTGTATCATCTATGGATGGTAGATAAGGTTGAATCTGAGACACACTAACTTGAGGTATTTGAGAAGAAACATGTTTAGATCTCAAATGTAGCTCTCTCTGCATGTCTTCAACCATACTTCTCAGGGTATTTACTTTATTAGTGAGAATCTTATTTTCAACTCTTACTTCTTTAATCTCATGGAGCATCTTAGGTTGTGTTTTCCAAATAATTTTCTCCAATAAAAGAGAGGCATATTTCTCACTTAAACTTATCACAAGATGAGGTTGGGTATGCATGAGTTTCTCAAATCCAGATAAAAGAGTGGCACCAAATTCCTTCAGATCATCCTTACTCACAAAGGATGGTTGTACAAACAAGGTTTTTGGAGTAGGTATAGGTACAGGCTCAGGTACCTTCTTAGGGGAAAAACTGGAGACTGATTTCAACTGAAATAGGGAGGAAATATCATGTCTAGTTGCTTTAACATGCTGATAATCATTCACATCATAAAAACTATGAAACTTGTACTGAGTTTCTATAGGACTTGACTCATTTAGATTTGAGTCTTAAATAGGCTCAAAATTTGGAGTTTTCTCCTCCTCAACAGGTGCCTCCTTCTTAGGACTGAGAGGCTTAAGATCTTGGTCTAATTCCACAGACTCAGCTCTAAGTTCCTTACTCATTTCCTATCTAGACAGTTGAAAAGCTAGCTTCATCAATTCTTCAGCAGAAGTTATGATTTTAGGAATAGAGTGTTCCATAGTGATTTACTCAAAATTGACCTTTTACAGAATTGGTAGCTCTTACACTATAGGCTCTTCTACTATAGGCGCTTCCATGGAATGATTTTTAGACTCTTTGGAAACTGATTATTTTATAACTTTGGGTGTAATTTCCAAATTAGTATCTTCTTTAGGAGTAGGTGCTTCTTATTCAAGAACTACATGAGGAACAATATTCTTTTCTTTCCCAACAATAACAGCTTCCCTAGGTGGTACTTCAGCCTCTTCTTCAACTTCTTCAGGATACTCAGTAATCTTATCTAGTTCCAAACCAGGATCAGAAATGTCTTTCGGCATTGAGGGATAATCCACATGATTGAATTTCTCATAAACTCTATCATTGTCTTCCAATAATTCCCTTTTTCAAGGATTCTGGTTTATCTTCATTCTTTTGATAATGACTTTTGAGATAAATTACTCGTAGTCTGTAATCACTACCTCATTGGGTCCAACCACACCTTTTGCAAGAAGCATGGCTGATATTAGCCGAGAGTAAAACTGAGAAGTTGACTTGGTTGTGACTTTGATTAACTCACACATGTGATGTATGATATACTTTCACAGGTTGATATTATGCCCATTTTTTATGAGGTGAATCAAAAAAACATCTTGATATTTTAATATAGAAAAATCACATTTTCTTGGACTTACCAAATTATACACAAACATAAACAAAATCCTTGTTTCTACATCTGATTCAGTAGCAATGGATCTACTCTAGGTGCCATTTCCAGTTAAGGTTTTCAAAGAATATTATAGATCAAAGAAATCAGTTGAAGGTGGAGGTCCTCTCTGATAATCCTCACATATGCCTCAATGAGGTATCCTAAGGCATGTAGCCCATAACCTCGAAGAGAAAGAGAATATTTGGCCATTGACCCAACTCCTCACAACATAACTCTCACCGAAATCAAATGAGAACTGTATGTATTGGTAAAATGGAGCCACTAACCTAGGATAGATTGGTCCATCCTCCTTTGAGAAGCATTCTAACCGGCCTTGTTGTTCTAATACTTTCAATTCCAGCAACTTACTATACAGAAGCCACATGGGGAAAATCTCTTTCTCAGGTACAACAATCCAGTTTACCAGATTCGGATTTAAAGGTCCTTCGAGTGGTAGCTTAGGTGAAATCTTCTTCTTCTTTGAGTTGTGCTTCTCGGGTGTCGATAATGACAAACGTTTTATTCTTGGAATTCACTGAAAGTTAGAGTGAGAGAAGGGTTGTAGGAATGAAGAAGGGTTTTAAAAGAGTAGGTAGAAGAAACCTTGAGTGAAGAATTAAGTGATACTTGCTTTGATTTATCATTTATGAATACCAAAAGTCACTAAAATAAAAATACGGGAAACATAAAAGAGGTGAAATAATAATTACTATGATACGGGTTTAATAAAAAACATAAAGAATTTTTACGGTGAGACCGTGAGTGGTCATTACGGTGAGACAATAAACAAGATTTTCAGCATGTGTTATGGTGAGATAGTAATCGTCAGATCGTAATTACAAAATGCTAACAGTAAGACTGTAATCAAGAATCTTTATGGTGAGACAGTAAACATTAGAGAAAGTAACTGAGATCCCGTAATTATGAAACTGTAAAGTATCACAGAGTAAGATATCAAATAGTAAGACCTTAAATAGTAACAAGTAAGGTATCTATTTGAGATTTATCATGCCTAGTTCATGTATGATGTAGTCCATTCTCTCAGAATTTAATGGTTTAGTGAATATGTCAGAAAGTTGATATTCAGTACCAATGAATTCCAAAGTGATATCACCTTTTTGATAATGATCTCCCAAAAAGTGATGTCTTACATCAATATTCATTGTCCTAGAATGTGAAACAGGATTCTTTGAGATATTAATAGCACTTGTGTTGTCACAATTTATAGCTACATGTCTTAATTGATATCCATAATCAAGTAATGTGTGTTTCATCCACAAAATTTGTGTACAAAAACTACCAGCAGCTATGTATTCAGCTTCTGTAGTAGATAATGCATTAGAATTTTGTTTCTTACTACACCATGATAATAGTGACTTGACCAAAAGGTGACATGTTCCAGAGGTTCTTTTTCTATCTAACTTATAGCCACAAAATTCAGCATCAGAATAACTAAATAATTCAAATGATTGTCCTTTAGGATAAAACAGACCTAGATTGGGTGTCTGCTTGAGGTATTTGAAAATTCTATTTACATCATTTAAATGAGATTCCTTAGGGTTTTCGTAAAAATGAGAACAAATATGCACACTAAAAATAATGTTAGGACAACTAGAAGTTAAGTAAATAAAACTTCCAATCATTCCTCTATAAGTGGTTTGATCAACAGATTTTCCATATTCATCATGATCCAACTTAGAAGTGGCACTCATGGGAGTGTCACTACTTTTAGTGTTATCCAATACAAAATTATTTAGAATATCCTTTGTATATTTACTTTGAATTAAAATAATACCATTTTCATTTTGAAAAACTTGAAATCCAAGAAAATATTGGAGTTCTCCCATTAAACTCATTTCAAATTCGTTTTGCATCATTTTAGAAAAAATCAACACAAAAATAATTCATCGAAGATCCAAAAATAATGCCATCTACATAAATTTTAACAACTAAAAAATCATTAGAACTTTGTTTTATAAAAAGAGTAGGATCATCTATTCCTTTTGTAAATCCTTTGGAAATAAGAAAAGTACTCAATCTGTCATACCAAGCTCATGGAGTTTGCTTCAAACCATATAAGGATTTTGATAGTTTAAAAATGTGATTTTGAAAATGAGGGTTTGTAAATCCATGGGGTTGATAAAAAACATCCTTAGCTATATACCCATTTAATAATTCACTCTTGACATCCATTTGATATAGTTTGAAATTCAAATGTGTAGCATAGGAAAGAATGATTCTGATGGATTCAATTTTAGCTATTGGTGCAGAGGTCTCCTCATATTCAATTACTTCTTCTTGACTATAGCCTTGTGTAACTAGTCTATCCTTTTTTCTAACTATGTTACTAGATTCATCATCTTTATTCCTAAAACCCCATTTAGTGCATATGGTCAAAGTGTCCTTAGGTCCATCTACTAATTCCCAGACTTTATTTCTTTCAAGTTTATTAAATTCTTCTTACATATCCATCACCCAAAATTCATCATTGATTGCATCATTGATATTTTTAGGTTCATGTTTTGAAAGAAAAGAGTGATGTTCGTCCTGGTTTCTCAGAGAAGCTCTAGTTTGTGTCCCTATATCTAAATATCATAATACAGCATCTAAAGGATTGTTTTTAAGGGTCCTAGTTGGTATAGAGAAGGTAGGGATATAAATTTCAGTTTCATTTACAGGTTTGGGTTCTACAGAAACTGGTTCTGGAAAATTTCCAGAACAGGTTGTCTTAACACCAGGTTCACTGTTCTTATCATTATGGTTTATAATGGACATATCTTCTTCAAGATTTTCAAGATGAGTCTTAGGTTTGTGTGGATCAGTTTCATCAAATTTAATGTGTACGGATTCTTCAACAAATTTGGTTCTCTTATTGAATACTCTATAGTCTTTACTTGATATTGAGTATCCTAGGAAAATTCCTTCATCACTTTTGGAAGCAATTTTTTCAAGATTATCTTTAGTGTTTAGAATAAAGTCTTTTCAAACAAAAACTCTAAAGTAATTAACTTTAGGATTCCTATTGTTCCAATGCTCATAAGGGGTTTTTTTAAGAATCAGTCTAATCAAGACTCTATTGATATTGTAACAAGCTCTATTAATATCTTCATCCCAAAAGTAAGTAGGTAAATCATATTCATTGAGCATTGTCCTAGAAATCTATTGAAGAGTCCTATTTCTTCTTTCTACTACACCATTATATTTAGGTATTCTAGGAGTAGATAAGTTGTGACTATAGCCATTATGTGAGCAATAAGATTCAAACTCTTGATTTTCAAACTCACGGCCATAATCACTTCTCAAGGTCCTGATCCTATGTTCACAAAGGTTTTCTATAGACTTGGAATATTTGATAAAATAATAACTAGCTTCACTTTTGTGAGCAAAAAGTATACCCAAGTGTACCTAGAAAAATCATCTACAAGAACATAAAAAAAGTGATTCCCATTTTTACTTGAAACTCTTGATGGTCCAAACAAATCCATGTTAACCAACTCGAGAGGTTGAGAATTAGAAACTTCTTTCTTTGATTTGAAAGAAACTTTGTGTTGTCTTCCCTTTTGACAAGAATTACACACTTTTTAGAGTGGGAATTCCAGTTTAGGTAAGTCTCTAACTAAACCTTTCCTAGTCAGTTTTCTAAGTGAGTGTACATTGCAGTGTCCTATCCTTCTATGCCATAACCAAGATTCTTTATAAAAATCATTTAAACAAGTAATATTTTGTTAAGCTAAATAACTCAAATCTACAACATAAACACTTTAATTTCTTAATGAAGTAAATACCAAAACATTTTTATAATTAAAAACATTACAGGAATCATTTTAAAATTTAACATTAAATCCATCATCACACAACTGAGAAATATTTAGCAGGTTGTATTTTAATCCATCAAAAAATAGTACTTTAAAAATTAAAACAGAATCAGTGTGACCAATCTGGCCTAAGCCGATGATTTTTCCTTTTGAGTTATCCCCAAAGGTGACATGTCCTCCATCAACTTTGATTAAGCTTTTAAAGCATGAGTAGTCTCATGTCATATTCCTTGAACATCCACTATCCAAGTACTATATCTTCCTACAAGAACTTTTCAGGGAAGTTTCCTACAAAACAGATTTAGACAGAAGATAGTTTTGGTACCCAGATTTGTTTTGTTCTAGAAAGGTTAGCAAGTAAAACTTTAGGCACCCATATTTGTTTATTGGGTTTCCTATAATTAATAGATTCAAATGAAGTTGATAATTAAACTATGTTTGGTCTATAAAAATTTGAATATCTAGATAAAGCAAAAGAGTTTACATAAATTGAACTAGCAGCATACTATCCGGATTTTGGAATAAATTTATTCATAATAATCTGTCTCTATCCAGGTTGGTATCCTAAACCAGTAGTATACCTTGGTGCAACTTGTTTTCAAAGCATTTGAGTTAGAGTATTCTTTCCATTAGTAAAATTTTCTAAATCTTTCCTGAGTTTCTCATTAGACAATTTCATTTCAGTATTCTCTTTGATTAGTTGAGCATTCTTTTCCTTTTCCACTTCTAGTGTAGATTTGATAGTGCTAGTTAAAGCATGCTGTTTCTTTAAGGATTTATCCTTATCTTTCATCTCATTGTAGGTATCCTCTAGAATGATACAGTATTCAAATAATTCTTCACTAGACATGTATTTATAATCTTAATCATAAACATCTCTAGAATAATAAGAGTTTAAAGCAGGAGTATCCAATGTTACCTCATATGTGTTTGTCATGAAACACATATTGGATTTTTTAGATTTTTCATCCTGAGTGGAATCAGAATCACTTGTACTATCTTATGAAGCACTCCAGGTGGCTTTCATAGATTTCTTATATTTTTTGTCCTTGTACTCATATTTCTTATTGTACTTTAACTTTGGAAAGCCAGCTTTCACATGTCCTTTCCTTTTACATTCATAACAGACTATCTCATAATTTTTATCTGCTTTCTTCCAATCTATCTTCCAATTACTTTGTTGGTCATACTTACCCTTATAATTTGATTTTCTGAAAAATTTCTTCTTTCTATAGAATTTCTTGAATCTCTTGGATATATGAGCTATCTCTTCATCACTGTCTGTGTCAGAATTCACACTAGTTGATATTACATTAGTTATGTGAACTTTCTCATTGTCCTTGGTCTTTGAGGTAGTAGACTTAATTGCCACTGAATTATTCTTAGGTTCATTATCTTCCTCTTTGTTTACCTTCAGTTCTTCTTCATACATCATCAACTTACCTATCAACTCATTGAATGGTAGCTTTCCAATGTCACATTATTCTCGTATAGAGATAGAGGTTCCTCTCCACTTGTCTGGTATGCATCTTAGTATCCTCATGATTTTCTCATTTGCTAGAACAGATTTCCTAGTGAGCTAATTGTATTGACTATCTCATTAAACATAATATACATATCAGAAATAGATTAATCAGATTTCATTTTAAAATTATCATACTTAATATTGTATGTATTTACTCTCATTTATTTAACATTGGTTGTTCCCTCATGGTAAATAGCCAGAGTATCCCATATTTCATAAGCAGTCTTACAGGCAGATATTTGATTAAATTATTCATCTCCTAAAGCACAATGCAGAGAATTCATTTCTTTACAATTATTATTGTAAGAAGCTTTAATAGGTTCATCCCAAATAGTTCTAACAGTTTCTAGAACCTTATACTGAGTCTCTATAGTAGTCCAAATGTCAAATCTTATAGTTTTTAAATGAATTTTAATTTTAATTTTCCATTGGGCATAATTAACACCATTAAAGAAGGGTAGCCTATTGATAGCTATACCTTCTAATCTATTATCCATAATAACTAAGTTTTAAAACGATATATAAAGATAAAAAAATTTAGAATTAACAGAAATTTTGAGATCTTTAAGATACAACTAAAATCACAGTTGAAAACCTTTCACAAAAAGAGAGTCTTGAAAAACTTTTATCGAACCTTTGATACCAAATGTTGGTCGGAGTGGATACTCAAGAGGGGGGTTAATTGAGTTCCAATTAAAAATTTTTATTTAAAAGCTTTGTATTAAAATCCCCCAAATCATAAAACAAGTTAAACTCTAATTAATTTTTAAAGATTTTAAATGATCAATTAGTTTCTCAAAGATTGATTATTTCTCAGTTAACATAATCTAAAGATTAAGTTCGCTTTTGAAACTAAATTAATGGTTCACAATAATTACAAACACTGGCTAGTTCAACTATCAAAGTTACTTTAAAATAGATTTGATTTTCAAATTAAATAGCAGCGGAATATAGAAAAATAGTTTAAATAAAATATGATGCACAGTAGTGTTAACCAAGAGGTTCAGTCTCAAGATGAGGCTTAGTCCTCTCAAACAGTTTATATAAAACTTTGATCCACACCCTAGATCAGGGTTACAATAGTACTCAGATTGTCCAGGTCCTCAGACCTCTACCACAGTTCTATGTGGGAAAGTAACAACAACAGAACACAGGCTATCTAGGTCCTCAGACCTCTACCACAGCTCTACGTGGGATACATAGGTATAAAAATGATGGTGTGAGGATTTCAGTATCTTCTAGTGTAGCTTAGTAGATAGTGTGTGTTAAAATAGATAGAAGCACACACTGCTCATAATGTAAAGAAAATGATCACAGCAGAGCAATAATATGAAGATAGGTTTAGATTGATCTTGTGTGATGTCAATGAAGCTCTGACCACCTTTGTATTTATGCAGATGGAGCTTTGAGTCCTTTTTTAATTTTTGTGAAAAAGAGAGTGTCGCGGTTCAGCTTGTGTTCTTTGTGAGGTTCAATCGAGCGAAGATGTTCCTTGAGCATCAAATATGCTTCGTATGTTCAGCTGCATCAAGTTTCATATAGTGTGCCTTTATTTCGAGACTTCCTCCAATTATCTTCTTCATTATGGTGTTCGCAGCCCTTGATTTTCATTTTTGTATCATGCAAACTTTTATTCTTGGACACACTTCACTTTTAACTTTGAATGCATATGTTGGAGCCGAAAGGTTGCATGTGTTATGTACCTCGTAACTCGTAATGTCCGATGATTTGTCTAAAATGAAATATTAATTATTTCTATGCATTAAATTCATCAAATATGACCATTAGAAATTAAATTGAAATACATCAGAATAGTTTAAGAAACGGTGTCACAGTAAGTCATTAAAATAGTGTCTCCTTCACACGGTGTCTAGGTTGATCATGGTGTTTGAGTGTCACGGTGTCTCATGGTCACTGTGTCTACTTCACGGGGTCTGCTTCACATTGTCCTGTTTCACGGTTTCTACTTCACGTTGTCTGCTTCACAGTGTCTTGTTCACGGTATCTGCTTCACGGTGTCTACTTCATGGTGTCTTGTTCACGGTGTCTGCTTCACGTTGTCTTGTTCACGGTGTCTGCCTTCATGGTACCAGAAATACATAGCCAGTGAAAGACTCACGGTGTTTTAGACTTTCCAAAGTAACTATGTGCAGACTTAAATAAATATGATAATAGAAGGTATTAGACTTAAGCATTTGTTAACAAAGGTATTTTGAGAGTAGATAAATTATAGTATAAATTAGATAAATTGAAAATAGATCAATTAAGATATTTCATGGAAATTCATAAAGCATGAGAAAACTTTAAACATAAATAGACATGATTGGATATAATTTTTAAAAGTTAACTAGGTTGAATAAGATTTGGAATCATTAACACATGATTAAATAAGATTTGTGATCATTATAACATGATTAATACATGAGGAGTCCAGCAAAACGTGAATGAATAAATAAAATTATATTGTATCCTATAGGATTTTTTAATCCATAAAGTGATTTATATTTTAAACAGGCTTGGCTAGTTTTATGTTCTTATTAAAAAACCAATAGGATTATTTATTTATAATTTTTCATCTAAATACCCATGCAAGAAATAAATTTTGATATCAAGTTGTTAAAAATACATATCTAAATAATCAAAAAAGAATGAAATATTCTAATACAATAAAGTATTACTAAAGAAGAAAATATTTCAAAATAGTGAATTCCCTCTCTTTGAAGAAACCCTTTTGACACCAATGTGGCCTTATATTTGATATTATTACCTATAATTTTTTTCTTTTCTATTACAAAAATATTTATTTACAATCACCATGGAAGTAGGTGGTTTATTAACAATAGAAAAAGTATAGTTCTTTATATGGGATTCCGTCACATATTTAATGGAAGAAATTTGGTGCATTGAGTTTTTTTATTGGTATCCTTCTTGTAGATTGGTGGATCCAAACCATCAAGATCATGGGTAACATGTAGAGAAAACAAAACCATATCAATATGGTTACACCTATAATAGGTCTAATAGCTCTCCAATCCATATCAAAAGTAAGATGATAATCTCAAATATTACTTGGAGATTCAGTATCTGAAACATCATTAGATTTGAATCTAGAATGTGAATCAAGAAAAGGGACAGGTGGAGAAGTCAAAATAGAAGACTCAGCATCTGTGGAAGGGTCAACCTCAATATCCCTCTTATGATAAAGATCAACTCAACCATCAGTGGGAGGCTGAACTATAGGAGGAAGATACTCATAAAATATAACATCCCAGCAAACAACACACTTCTAGAAACTAGGTTTAACTACCCATATATTATATAATTTCACCCCTTAGGATAGACTATGAAAATATATCTAACAACCCCTGGCTCAAGATTGTCATAATTAACATGAGTATAAAAAGTGTAACCAAATACTCTAACATGTCTATAGGATGGGGCTTTCTACTCCAAAGCTCCTTTGGAGTCTTAAACCCATTGGAATATTATGGAAACCTATTTATCAAGTAAAATTTTAAAGTGATAGCCTCATTAAAACAAGGAATTGGGAAAACATAATTGTACATGCCAGCTACACACTCGCTTAAGAATAATTCAGTTCATGTATTCAACTTAACCATTTTTAGGAGTATTACTCGATGTTCAGTGTTGAAAAATTACCTCATCATCATATAATTTATCCAATTCTATAGACCTGTATTCAAGGTTGTCATCTGTCCTCAAGGCTTTCTATTTCTTCTAAGATTGATTTTCCACAGATGATTTCCATGTTTTAAACACCTCAAAGGTACCAGTATTATTACTTAATGTGTAAATCGAATATTCAATTGGAAAATCATCAATAAAAGTAAAACAATAATTTCCTACTATATGGTAGATAATCTAGTAAGTCCCAAAAAATTAGAGTGCACATACCCAAGTGGTGACTAGCTTCGAAGTTGGATTTCTGAAAACTGTATATTTTAGACTTACCTAGGACATAGTATTAACAAAATGGAATGTTTCTTGGTGTAACATTGTTTAATAAACCCTTTCTTACTAAATTCCTCTAAACCTTTAATAGTCACATTCCTTGATCTTCTATTCTAAATCATACTACTTTCACTGTTGGTGACATAAGTGTTTCCCAACTGCTTGGTGAAAGTCTTTCTATTCAAGACATACAACCCATTAACTATGGACCCCTTAAGAATCGTACAAGAACCATTTGATATTTGGAGGCAACCACTTAAAATTTTAAAGATAAATCTCTTATTATACATGATTCTTAATGAAATGATATTCTTATAGATATTTAGAACTCATCTCACATATAATAAGGTGAAAAAGAGTGGTCTGAGATTTCTATATTAACTAAACCTCACCCATAAAATGAAATATATTTTTATTGGATAAAATATACTATCCATTAGCTTCCTCAGTTAACTCATAAAAATAACTTATATTTGGGAACATATGGAGAGAACAACATAATTATAAAACCCACTCATCATTCAACATATCTTGGGAAACTATCAACACTTCAACACTGTCATGGAATTGGTTTGAAAATAGAGACCAATCACTAAATTCTTCAAAAGGATAACCAAAATTCAACTTAAGGAATTGGGGAATAACATGCCTATTTTTTCACCTATGATAATAGGTATGCTCTCTCTGTTTGGATTTGGACCATGTCTTTTTAGGACACATTCTGAAGGTGTATTGTTTTTTTCTTATATATTTAACCTAATAATGAAGTTTTCATATAAAATTTTTCTAACTTATAATGAATTACATCTATAGAGGTGTCATAAGAGACATCCCTTGGAACTCTATAATCCAGTAATATTGTTAAAGTGTTATTATCTTTCAATAAAATGTCAGGTAGGACATTTTATTAGGTAGTCATGGTCTATCCATTATAATACTAACTTATATGAGGTTCCTTGGGACCATTTAGCACATCTTGAACCACTTGTTGGACTAGAAATTCTCTCAAATTAAGTTTCCATAGATTATATGCTTTCAATCCATTAGTATAGCCTATGAAAATTCATATAACAACCCTAGGCTCAAAATTTTAAAACATGGCTTGAGCATAATAAGTGCATATAACTACTATAATAAGTCCATAGGCTGGGGAAAATATACTCCAAAGATTATTTTGAGTCATAAAACCATTGGAAGATGAGGGACATCTATTTATCAAGTGAACTATCATAGTGAAATCCTCATCTCAAATGGACTTGGGAAAACCTAATCACATAAGCATGCCACAAACCTGCATATGAATAGTCTTGTTGATACTTTCAACTGGACCATTTTTTAAGATTATGACTCAGTGTTAAACATCTCAAAATTCCCTAATCATTATAGAATTTAGAAAACTCAGTAGATGTTTATTGAAGACCGTTATCAGTCCTCAAGGCTATCAATTTCATCTAAGATTGATTTTCTGTCTAGTATTTTTCAAGTTTTAAATACCTCAAATAAGTAATATTTTTTCATGATATGTAAATCGGAACATTTCTTGAAAAAGAATCGTTAAAAGTTAGAAAAATAGAAGCCTATACCATGGGATATAATCATAGTAGTTCAGTAAAAATTAGAGTGTCCATACTCAAGTGGGTCACTTGATTTAAAGATGGCTTTGTGAAAACTATCCTCTTTAGACTTACTAAGGATACAACCCTCACAAAAGGGAAATTTACTTTGTGTAAAATTGGGTAAAAACCCTTTCTCACTCTGTTACTCTAAACCATTGACACTCACATGCCTTATCCTTCTATTACAAAGCATACTACTATTACTGTTGGTGATATAAGTTTTTTCCCAACTTTTTAGTGTAAGACTTTCCATTCAAGACATATAATCGATTAACTAAGGATCCCTTATGAAATATATGAGAACCCATTGAGATTTTAAGGTTACCACTCTCAACGTTATAAGTAAATCCCTTATAATACATTACACCTAATGAAATAATATTCTTATGTAGATCTAGATCCCATCTCAAAATAAATAAGGTGAAAAGGGAGTGGTTTGAGAGTTCTTTCATAACTAAAACTCTACCCATGAAATGACATCTCTTATTATTGTCTAAAATACACATCTTTTACATTTATTGACCAACTCAAAAAATAACAACTATTTGGGAATAATGAAAAAGAACACTCAGAGTCTAAAACCCACTCAGTATTCAATGTATCTTAGGACACTCTCTACACTTCATCACTCTCATAACTTTGGTCTTAAAATAGATAATGAGAACGAGATTATTTTAAAAGGATCACCAAGATTCCATATAGGAAATTTGGGCCTAACATGCCTAGGTTTCCATCAATAATAGCTAGTAACCTCTCTTGGTTTTTATTTAGACCAATTCTCCATAGATTGGATTCAGTTATTTACACCCTTCTTATTATGACATTCTTCTTCCTATGAAACATGAAATGTCCTCTGACACTAAAACCCTTGGCTTCAGATTTAACCTTATCCTTTCCATGCAACTCATGAGTAAGAAAGATAGATTTTAATTTCTTTATGTTTAAGGATTATCTTCTATAAATCATAGAATTCATAATATGTTCATATGAAAAATATAATAAAATTAAAAGAATTAGGGATTGGTCCTCATATGGAACACTAACATAGATATTTTCTATGTCTAAAAATATTTTATTAAACTTATCATGATTGGATTAGATGAGAGTTCGAGGATGAATCATGAAGTTCAATAGTTTATGTATCTTATATAGATGACCTACCAATGAAGTTTTCATGTACAATTTTTCTAACTTAAACCAAATTCTAGTTATCGATGTATCATAAGAAACAACCTTCCGAACTTTATCAACCAAAGAAAATGTCAAAGAGAAATGAGTTTTCATTAAAATTTCCAGAGGGACATCTAAGTAGGATTTAATGGTCTTTCCATTATAGGACTGACTTATATATGGTTTCTTGTGACCATGTAGCCTGTCTTGTAGCATTTGTTGGGAAAGTAATGATCTAATCATAAGTATCCATAGATTAAATTAATTATAAATGTGTGAATCTATGATACCAACTATTGAAGGGATCTTTCAGGGGTATTTCCTTATTCAATTCCTAGGATCATGCAATAATGAAAAAATTTCAATTCATAAAGA
This sequence comes from Viscum album, assembly GCA_963277665.1. Lineage (NCBI taxonomy): Eukaryota > Viridiplantae > Streptophyta > Magnoliopsida > Santalales > Viscaceae > Viscum > Viscum album. Next base: position 1,073,315,944 of record OY728145.1, on the reverse strand, counting down.
GTTGATAAATAATGGAATAACATGAAATGGAAATAGATCAATAAAGATAAGTGAAGGAAGAAAATATGAAGAAAAGAACATGGGGATTTGACATGGTTTTAGACCATTTTGGTCCCACTCCCCAATAAGAAAACCCAATATTCCTAACCTTTATTAAATCTCAAATAAATATACATGAAAACAAGAGAATATACAAACAATCCAACAATAATAATAAAACTGCAATAATGGAAATCATAGAGAACTGTAAGAATAACCTCTTATGAAGAATCTGATTTACTCACCGAATTCCACACAAAGGATTCTATGGGATTCTCTAGTGGCGTCAATAATAGACAACCATAATCCCTAGTATTAATAGTAACTCATATCCACCAGAACACAACATCAAGGAGGGGTTTGATCTTCAATGGTGATGTAAGTGACACCTCTGACAAGAAATAGTGCCTCTAGATTTGGTCATTCTCATCTTGCATGATATCCTTATCTCCCTCTTTAGAAAATAAGCTATTACCTTTATTTAAACCTTCACATTAATCAATATCACCTAATATGGAGATAGTGATAAAATATTACCAAGGGAATCAAGAGTGGTCAAAATGACTCAGTAGAACGCATGGAATAAATCGAGCCCAAACATCCTGATAAAAAATGTTCAACATAAAAAACCCATACAAAAATGTTACTTAAAATTTTGTGTAATGGTTCTCTGCACACTATTTTTGGGTAACATGACCAAAACAACTAGGTAAATTGGTTTAAACCCCATTGTGTAAAGGTCATTCAACCACTATACAAAGGTAACATGCCCGCAACATAAAGGTAAACCATTTAGAAAATGGACTACATAAACTTCCCCAAAGACTTCATGTATGGGTAAACCCAAGAATATAAGAGACACATAATGGTAATCCATGGCTTCACGTTAAGTTAAAACTAGCACCATATAGGGGTAAAATAGAATTATAAAAATAAAATAAAAGACACCCCTTGCCTCTCATATTCAAACTTCCAAAACTATTTTGTTCAGCCAATATCTTCTCAAATATTTCAATTCCTAAACCATTGAAACATATTTATTAGGAATTATCCCTTTAATGTCAAAAGTAAATAGGAATAATTTTATTTCCCATAACCCAACCACAACATTCTTTCCCGTGTTTTCTTAATATAATGTAGGCCACATCAATCCAAGAGTGCCTAAAATGATGAATGTATATATTAACCTCATTCTATACCGTCTCATGAGTAAAATATCAGATTTGAATAAGATCACACAACAAGGAATCACCTAATGGTGAGATAACATCCAACTATTATAGGTGAATATAAATAACCATAATCCCACCCCAGGGAACTCAATATTCCACCAGAAATGGTTTATTTACTCTCATGCACATGCTCATTTCCAAGGCCCAACACATCCTTGTATCATGTCTAACTTTCCCAAATAGTAATGCAATTGAAAGAAAACACCTCTAATACACATTTTTAATGTCCCGAACCTGGTGCACTAAATGGGTGCCCTATGCCTATGTATCATTAACCCTAAGCATGCCTCCCTATATTCCATAGGCTTCTAACTAGCAGCGAGGGTCTAACAAGTCTCATGGGGAGACTATACCCTCATTACCATTTTTAGCACAATAATAGACATAAAAATAAAGAATAACTAAAAATGTAATAATCAATAACCATGAATCATGTAATCAATTCCCAAAACTGGGTAAATTCCCATAACAAAAATACAATTTACTTGTCATGTCATAGTGTTGTCCAATGTCATGAAAACCCCAAATACTGATACACTGAGAAATTCCTAAAATAGGTCACAACACCAATCGGGTTCCCTCATCCATGCTTCATCGCAACCTCCCAACATAGACATCTATCATAGAGCCTTTACTTGTATCCTGACTTGTATCAATGAGGTCTGCTCGGGTACCAACTGTGGCCCAGGAAGTGTGTGGAGACAACTCAGTAGGCCACTAAAAATGGAATCTAAAGCAATACACACTATAATAATAGCTTATACAGAATTATAATAAATAATAAAAAAGTTTATAAATGTTAACATGTTTCTACAATTTATCAGTTGTCAATTAACCACCTTGGCCCTCGGGTTCCCAATAACACCTAATCAAATCAAAACAATTTCATCCCATGCATGTCAATGAATCAATATATCACATGGTTCACATATGCAACATATAAATAAATCCAACTAAGGATGCAGAACGCTATGACTGAAAATCCCAAACTATGATGTGGAATGTCATGACCAACATCATTACTGTGGCGTGCAACACTATGACCAACACCCATTAACTGATGTGGAACACCCTGACCAACATCAATAATACAGTGTGGAATGCCATGACCAGCAGCCCTGACTCGATATGGGATTCCATGACCAACACTCCTAACCATTCCATGAACACAAAATTTTAAGATTCAACATTACTTAACCTCTCTAGTGTTTTCAACAATAACGGTAGACCTTTACAATTATGAACATCTTCATAGTTCATTGCATTAAACACACTTCATTCAATTTTCATAAGTAGCTCGCCTTACCATTTTTTCATAACTACAAAAAGTAGATATTCTATTAAACCATTTAACAACACAAGTATACCTATTTATCTATTTAACTCCATTACCCCTTAATCATCTCACATCCCATTACATATTCCAATTTAAGACAAACAATCTCATTATATCATACAAACATGCCAAAAACAATTACAGTTGGTTTAATTTCAAAAAACCTCTCATTCGCCTATAAACAACCCACTTTACCATTCCATGATAGTAACACCCCTTGGGTAACCCTAGGTTTGGATGTGTAATCATCAATGAACCTGAAGGGGTCTGTGAAGGGTCTCATACATGAATTTTCGGATCAATTTACTTATCTTATCCAAAGACACAAGTGGGATATAAGTAAGCACGTTGGCACAACAACATATACAAGAATAAATCCAAGAATATGGGAGAATGTTTTTAGACCACCTACCTCAAGTTTGTAGACACACACCTTCCAACCTCAATCATTGATTCGAGCAAGAATGACTACAAATTCCAAAACTAAGAACTCGCTAGAAAAAGGGTTTATAATATTTTAAAGAAGATAAAACAACCAACCGTGGTTCTTCCTAAGAATAAAAGAAAATGGACTCTTAGACTTACCTGGAGATTCGATTCACACTAAATGACACTTCAAATGCCTAAGAATCAAATGATATTGATCGTTGGAAGAGGGAAGTGCTTTTTGTTCACAACCCTTGCTGCTGAAGAAGAAATGGGGAGAAAATTTGGGTGAAAACGTTAAAAGGTTAGGAAGGAAAAAAGGGAATTTTCCCAATTTTGAGAGGCACACAGTTTGAATAATATTTATTAATATTCAATAATATTCATTATTAATTATTATTATATAATTAATAGTTAAAGAATATTTATAAATACCTAATAAATATTTATTAATACCTAATAAATATTTATTAATATTTATTTTTATTCATGAATATTGATGAATATTTATGAATATTAATTAATATTTATTTAATTTTTATAAAGATTTATTAATAATTTTCCATATTTATAAATATTTAATTTAGATTTATTGATATTTTATTAATAAATATTATTTTTAATTATTATTTATTGATATTCATATATAATTATTAATATGTAATTATATTTAGTAATATTTATAAATAAAAAAATCTAGAAGGAAATGTGAATATCATTAAATCTTAAAGAAATCCAACATGGGATTCATGAACCTCGTGCACTCAAGACTAATTTTTATGAATATTTTAAACTCTTTCACTATGTCTAAAATATTTTTAAAAAAACCTATTAAAAAATATTGTTGAAAATCATACATGGTTCTATTGCCTCTATATTATAAAAATAAAACAAAATAATTTGGGTATGGAATTTAAGAATATGAAAAACATGGTTTGAAAAGGCACACAACACAAAAAAAATTATTTAGTGTGTGATTTATAAATCATAATCACATATTCATAATTTCAAAATTCACATAGACAAACAATTTATTAATTTGGTGCTGAAAATCCCACAACATTAAATTCTACCTAGTAGTATAGTGTAGCCATTAGCCAACATATAACAATACAGAAATCAGACATACAATGGCACCATGAAGTAAACCATCGTATATTTTATTTCATTGACACAAAAAATACCCAAAAGACACAATCTGCGTACGCCTCACTAAACTTGTTCAGGAATGAGGTTCTCCTCGGTGGTTTCAAAGCTGGTGTTGTGGTATTTGGTGTCAGTGTAAGTGTCTCCTCACACCTCAAAAGTGAGGTGGTGCCAGTATAGAGAGTATCCCTCTACATGAACATAAATGGAACATCAATATCTATTGTTTTGACAGCTCCTGATGCGCACTGTTCCATCTATGTAGGTCGTCTCCACTTGGAACTTTTCAAATGGACTCACGGCCTGGATTTGGGTGAAGGTGAGGTACCCATTGTCCTTGTCCTCGGAGGCATCATATATGTATCCCATGTAGTCATCCTCATCGTTGGACATGAGTATGATGAACCATGGAAATGTTGTAGTGGCCATTCTCACCGACTCCCACGCTCTCTTCACAATTGGGAACTAAGTACTATCAGCAGTTTTTTTCTAGATGGCACCCCCCTTGATTTTTCAAAGGGGGCCGGCGGGGTAGATGGTGGGTGGCTAACCCCACCCAATCCATTTAGTAGGAGAAGGAAACGGGAAGGGGTGATGAGGCCTATAAAAGGAGGATATCCCCTCTTCCAATGATCATCTCATCACAATATCATCACATTCACGAGTTCTCTAGTTATTTATGGTGTTTAGTGGGGTGGTTTCCCTATTTATTCAAGAGATATTTTTCAAGAGTTTTCTCTTTGTAATATTGAGGGAGTGTGTACCCACTTTTCCTCATTAGTGATCCTTCTATTTGCCTATGGTTTTTTACCCCTTCCATTTGGGGGTTTTTCTACGTTACATCTATTGTCTATTTATTTTATACATTTTACACATAATTTTATCTCATTATTATCACTGTACCATTGGGAAAATCATTTACAGTCCCAACAAGTGGTTTCAAAGTGAAGGTTCTGGCTTGGTGATGTTCAGATTTTCAGGTATTAATAATTATCATAAATTTTAGTATGCTCTACGATTGCAACTCTGATTAATCTTTCACATCAAAAATAGTTTATTGAGATTATTAAATACACCATTTTGAAATGGAGGATGTTCTATACTGGTAGAATTTCCAAATGGTGGCGATATTCGAAATCAAAAAATTCAAAAGGAATAATTTTTCATTGTGGAAAATGAAGATGCATGCAGTGCTGTGGAATGAAAATTGTCGACTAAAAATTGATGAAGGATCGGAAGATGTGATGATGTAGTGTGGTTATAGTGGGAGCCAAAATCATGACATGGATAGAAATGTGGTGAGTACTTATGGAGATATACTAGTCAGTGAAGTGGCGACGACTGCTGGAAGTAGACAACATCTCGACGATGCATGGATTATCGACTCAGAAGCAACATGGCACATGATGTCTCGACAGGATTGGTTTGACCAATATGAAACCATCCCGGAAGGACTTGTGTACATGGTTAATGATCACACTCTGTATATTGTTGGAGTTGGAACCATCAAACGGAAGATGGAAGATGGCATAATACAAACCATCCAAGGAGTACTTCATGTGAAGGGCCTGAAGAATAACATATTATCTTTGGGACAATTTGATGACATTGGATGAAAGACTCACACTGATAATGGTGTGTTGAGAATTGTGAAGGGCATGCTTTTGTTAATGAAGGCAGAGAAGATCTCAATGAACCTGTATGGGCATATGGGTGAAACGTGCTAGGAGGTAGAGATAGTTGCTGCATCAACTACCTCGACAGAAGCATTGATGAAGTTGTGGTATCAAAAGATTGGACATATGTCCGAAAGAGACCTGAATATTATTTCAGATCTTAAGTTTCTACCTGGGCTGACAAAGGTATCCTTACCATTTTGTGAGCATTGTTTTTTGAGCAAGAAACAGATATTAAAGTTTGGGACGTCAACACCGAGAAGTAAAGAGATCTTGGAGTTGGACCATTTTGATGTTTGGAAAGAACCAATTATATCCATAGGAGGAGCAAGGTGCTTTGTATCATTCATTGATGATTATTCTAGGTGATGTTAGGTTTAACCAATCAATAGGAAGGCATATGTTGTTGAAGTCTTCGAAACATTCAAAGCGCAGAAGGATCTTAACTCTGGAAAGAAGATCGAGTGTCCAAGGACTGACAATGGTAAAGAATATACAAGTGAAGAATTTGATACTTTTTATCAATAGGAAGGAATAAAGAGATAGTTAACAGTGGCATACAATCCTTATTAGAATAGAGTGGTAGAACGAATGAATATTACCCTATAGGATAAAACAAGGGTGATGTTGAAGACTGTAGGTATTGCCAAAAAAATATGGGCAAAAGCTATGAATACCACATGTTATGTGATCAACAGATCTCTTTCAATGCCTATTGATCTGAAGACACTAATAGGGATATGGACTGGTAAACCCACTAACTATTCTCAGTTACATATATTTGGAAGTCCTTTATATGCAGTGTTTAATGACCTGGAAAGATCAAAGTTGGATTCGACATCCATGAAATGTATCTTCTTGGGGTATGCTGATGGTGTGAAAGGGTATCATTTGCGGGACACCACTGCCCACAAATTTATCATTAGCAGAGGTGTCATTTTTGCAGAAGACAAGGTGAAAATGAAAACTAATTAAGACATAGAAAAGGGGAATAAAAAACTTACAACAATCGAAGTAGAGGGAAAATCCAAGGAAGAATCAGTGTCCTATAAATCATTACCAAAGCACGATGATCACGTACCAGTTGAGTCTCAACCACGATGATCAACTCGGGAGAAAAGAGCATTATTATGGAACTCAACCTATGTCACTGAGATCAATATTGTTTACTTCTTATTGAAGGAGGATGGAAATCCATATTATTTTGTAGAGGCAACCATGAGTCCAGATGTATCCACATGGATGATGGGGATGCAAGAGGAACTTGATGCCCTACACAAGAAAAAGACATGGGATCTTGTTCTATTACCTCATGGAGGGAAGGCTACTAGAAACAAATGGTTCTTTAAGATCAACTGTGATGGAAAGGACCAGGTGGAAAGATATCGTGCAGGATTGGTGGTCAAAGGATTTTCTCAGGAAGGTATTTATTTCAATGAAATATTTTCTCCTATTGTTAGACAGATGACTATTTGGTTATTTCTGGCGATGTGTGCTACATATAGCTTAAATTTATAGAAGATATAATTGAATATTGTGTTTCTCCATAGTGATCTTGATGAATATATCTATATTCCCCAACCGGACGGTTTTGCAGAAGAAAGCAAAGAAAACTTGGTTTGTAGGTTGAAAAAATCTTTGTACAGTCTCAAACAAGAGTCGAGGTGTTGGTATAAGAGATTTTATTCCAATATCAAGAGCCTGGTATATGATAGACTTCATTCATGTTGGGACCACTTTGTGTATAAAGATTGTATTTGTTATAAAAAATTGTCAATACTCATCAAAATGAAGGAGATGAAGAAGGACTAAAACGATAGTAGAGATTTGGTGAAGTAATGTTTCCTGGAGAATTATTATGGAATCATAGCATTGGATGTCATACTTGAGAAATTCTCTAAGAAAATTAATTCAAAACATTGTTGAACGGATACTAAGTTCAAAGAACTTGGGTCAAAGGTGACACATTTTTTACAACAATGAAGAATGGTGAAGTATCATCCATCTAAGGATGATTGAAGAAGAATGAAGATTTTACAACAATGATGAACGGTGAAGTATCATCCATCTAAGGATGATTGAAGAAGAATGGGGATTTAAAGAAGACCATGAAATGCTTCATAACTGCATGTGAACCATGAAAGAGTTTACTTGAATAAAATAATCATATGATTTGAATGAAGTAGATAATGATGGCTGAAGAAGAAGAGAGAGTGTGGAAGGGCTTGGCATTATAAGAAGGTAATGAATTACACATTGCCTTGAAATCAGATTATTGTTGCACTATTCTTAAAGTTCCAAATATATGTATCAAAGGTGATACGCTGTCTGCAACATTGAAGGTATTTGAAGAAGCTTCAAGCCACCAATTTTGGATGAAGAGAGATGATTGTAGTTCTTTGGAATTAACACTCCAAAAGGAATTGAGGATTTGAATTAAGGATGAAGAAGTGCTTTGGAATTCATTTTCCAAAAAGAATAGACAAAACCAGATGGTGCTTTTCTGATTTGTATTTCAAAAATATCATAAGTTAGGAGAACTTGTTATGCAATCCTTATAAAGGAAAGGAGGAAAATGATGATGCCAGTCATATACAGTTTTGATTGGAAGGAATGATGTTGCTGGAAGATAAGGAAGTTTTAGTACATCCCATTGCAACTCTGACTATGATAATACTGATCTATCAAAGGATATATATCAAGATAGCATAGTTCGTGATGAAAGTTGAATAATGGTTATGGGAAGTAGTGAAGAGAGAAATATGAAAAAGAAAATAAAGTGGCGCGCACGTTAGAAAGTGTATCACAAGTCAAGAGTGTCACGCAAGTATTGTCGCACAAGTATAAGTGGCGCAAAAGTCATATTTCAGGATCATCACATAAAAATTTGACAAAGGAAATAAAATGGCTCGCAAGTTAACGAATGGCGCGCAAGTCAAAAGTAGCACGCAAGTATAAGTGGCATGTAAGTATATGAGGCGCGCAAGTATAAGTGTATTTCAAGTGAATGTTTTGTCCAAGTCATATTCCAAAATAATCATATCAAAGTATGACAAAGGAAAGAAAGGGCACCCAAGTGATGGAGTCCCGCGCAAGTGATGGAGCGACGCGCAAGTGATGGAGCAGCGCGCAAGTGATGGAGCGGCACACAAGTCACCAAAATGACTATAAATAGATGACTAGCCTCCTCATTTTGTAATGCTCAACACTTAAGTGAATAATTTGAGCTTTGATCTCACATGTGTAGAAATTGGCGTGAAAACTGAAGTGGCGTTCAAGCTGTGAGTTATTCGTAAGGTGCTAAATTTTTGGCATGCAGGTTTTGGCGCGCAGGTTTTGGCGCGCTTGTTTTGGCGCACAAGTTCTTCTGCAAAAGTTTTGGCATTCAAGTTTTGATGGGAAATTTGTGGCATACATGTAGGTGTAATGAAATATGAGTGGTGTGCAAGCAGGTCGTGCGCTAGCAAGGAGACGCGCAAGATGGAGGCGTTCAAGTAAGGATTGGCGCACAAGCTAAAAAAGAAGAAGAAAAATAGCTAGGTGAATATGTTTTTACACTAAAAGAGAACATGTGAAGAAGAGTAGGTTTCAGTTCATTTGGTTTTTCATTGAAGAAGCAGAAGAAGAAGAAGAAGAAGAGTGTGCAACTTACAGGTTTGTTGCATAGAAAGAAGAGAAGAAGAAGAAGAAGAACAAAGTAATCCAAATTGAAGCCTACAATTATTTAGGGAAGTTTAATTCAGATGATTCTATGTGAGATGATCCACAGTTTCTGAATAATCACATTGTTATATGTCATTCTGGCCAAGAAGAGAGAAGAATATTTAGTGCAGTTGGTTATTGCACTAAGAAGAAGAGAGAAGAAGACTAGTGCAGTTGTTGTTGCACTAGAGAAGAAGAGAAAGAATGAATGAATATATTCTTGCCTACTTTTTTGAAAGTAAACAAGTGTAGAGCATTAAAGAAGACCAATAGTAGAACCTACCTTATCAAGAAGGAAGAATACTGTCTCTATAGGCAGTATAAATAACCATCTTGAGGCTGCAAGTTGGACTAGACTAGCACAAGTCCAAGAAAGAGGATTGTTTCCCAACCCCCTCCAACGTGTAGGGACTTACACTGGCTAGAGGATTCTTTTCCTAGCCACTCCATTGTAACATCATATTACATTATAGTAGAGAATCTGTGCACTAGTCAATACCATGCATTGAAAGGATGTGACTACTCTTATTGAGTGGTGAACCTTGTAAAAATATCATGTACATATTTTTACATCTTTCTATTATTACATGTGATAGGGAAAATAGAATAAGAGAATCAAGATCCTAAGCGGTCAATAGGTATAGGGATAAAAGTTGGAATTGGTTTAAAACGTCCCTAACACTGATTCACCCCCCTTTTAGTGTTAGGTATATCCCAAACTGGTCCTCTCCATTGGTATCATAGGGTACGTTCACCTTTGTTGGATTCTCTATATTGAAACTATTCCCTTTTGAAGATTTGAGTTCCTTTCCTGAGTCAACAATGAAGAGAAGTGTTAGTGAAGAATCAGTTACCTTTGATCAGAAGTCAATATCTACCAAGACCGTGATGAATAGAAAAATGATAGAGAAGAGAAAGTTGAAGAAGAATTCCCTCTTATCTAAAGAAGAGGAAGCATCTGGTTCTCCATATCTAGATGACATTGAAGAAACACCCAACTTGGAAAGTTATGAAAAGGTGGCTAATGTACCCACTAAGAAGATGGATAACCTTCTTACCTCAAATGATAAGGAGGAATGTGTTAGTACATTTGGAAATTATTCCCATGATGAAAACGTTTGCACAAGTGGTGATGATCAATCTACAACATCTCAAGAAATATCAGTTGACAAATTAAGAATGATTCTTCATGGTATTTCTGAAGAGAGTGCATCTCTTGTTTGTGGAGTATTTCAATTCATGCAGGAAAATATCACTCAACTGGAAGAAGAAACTAATTCTTTGGAGAAAGGCTTACAAGAAAAAATAGTAGAATGTTTAAAGCTCTCCAGACAGGTTGGAGCCTTTGAAGCAACAAAGTGGAGATTTGAAGTAAGTTTTTCAAAGTGGTTTAAAGATGTTGAAGAAAAGGAGGGAGTCAACAAGAATCTGGAAGAGAAGATCCATAAACTTGAAGATGATCTAAAAAGTGGCAAGGAATTCAAAAAGTTATATTTGGAAGATAACTCCAAGAAGATCAATGAACTTGACTCTTTGTTACAAGAAAAAGTAAAGATGCACGAAGATGAAGTTGAAAGATTGAAGAAGTCTTGTGAAGATAAGTTGACTATGATTGAAGACCAAAAGTTCATTCTCAATATGAGATGTCTAGAGTTGGAAGATCAGTTGACCAATCTTGAAAAGACACATATTGAGTCTTCACAAAAGAAGAAAAGAGTTGCTGCTAGTACCCAATGTTCACTGGAGGATTCTACTATCAAAAGACCTAAAAAATGAAATAAGAAGATCGTGAATTCACTCATTAATCCATCAGAAGCAGCTGAGAAAGTAAAGGTATCATCCATACCAACTTTTATTAATTTTTCTAAAATTCCTTCTACAAACAGTGCAGGTTGGAAGAAAAATTCTAAACAAGTTTTGATGAAGAAAAGTGAGATGAAACCTATCACCATGGATAGGGTGGTTATAGGAAAGAGTGTGGAAGATAGATCCCCATAGAAAGCACAACATACCAAGAAGAAGACTCAACAACCTTATCATGAATATGACAAGAAGTCAAGGTTTGTTGGTCAATGATGGTGCTGCAATAGGGTTTGGGAATTGTGCACTGGATTGTCAGTACAATCCCTTAAATGTAAAAGCCTAGAGAAAGCTCATCTCAAGAGGGAGAAATCCATAGAAGAAGAAGAAACATCCACAGATCCAGAAACATCTGTATACTTCAAACAGATTTAGAATGTTAGATAACATCTGTGATGTATGCAATAGGAGTGGTCATATGAAATGTGCATGTTCATATAAGAAAAGAAGACCACAGAAGCTTGAAAAGAATGAAGAAGCATCCTTGGGAAGAAATCAGACGAACAATGTGAAAACAAATTCTCCCAAGAAGATTTCAAGAAGGAAATATGAGAAGTACTTGGATTCTAAATCCAAAAAGGTGAAGGGTGGTGAATCCAAAAGAAATACTTAGATAGAAGACACTTAGAAGAATCCATGTAGAAGATCCAATCTTAATGCCTCAATCCCTAATGATATATTGGTGGTTTGGCCAGAAGATTTGGACAGAATGAGGAAAAGGGAAGATGTACAAGCTAAGGATAGTGCTAAATTCAAAAAAAAGATTCTATGTGAAGAAAATTAAGTTCTGTGTGTGAGGTATAACAAGGCTGGTCATACTGTGAGAAAGATCTTTAAATTTATTCCAGCACAACAAGAATTCATGAAGAGGATGAAAGTTGTACCGAGAGATTCTAGTGCTTGGAAATCTCTTGAATAAAGGAGATTCACACACAAATAGATGGAAGAAGTATTTAGATCCACACAACCACATTCAAAATTAAATATCAAATGTAAAAGTGTGAGGAGTGGAGAAAATGGAGCATCTTGGTTGAGAAAATCATCTCAGCCATCCTGCTCACATTGAAGAAGCATGGAGGATCCGCCTTATTCCCTTAAATCATTGTGTATTGTATTTGTTCTTTAAATACAGGTAATTTAAGGTGATTCAAGATCTCAGGGGGAGAACCTGAGATTCAGTGATGACAAGTGTTCTCTTTAAAGGGAGACACATGAAGAAGCTTCCAGAGTCATTATCTCAATAAGTATCAACTTCAGTTGGTACTAAATTCAGCAACTCTGAAGATTGTCTGAGGACTATGTCATTGGAAGAGGTATTTCATTTCTTAATCTCTCATCCCAGATTATTCAGAATAGAGATATTTTTTACAAATGGGGAGAAACTAAGTCAATCAGTGACATAAGAAGAATGAAAGTTCCCCACGGCCACTTATCCTTCTAATTTCACTTGAATGTTTTTTATCCTTTTGTAGAAGTGAGTGAAGGAATTTTAGGATTGATTATTTCTTATTACATTCAATATATTTTTCCTGGAATGAAAGTGGAAAACCCTTGAAGACAAGTGTAGGAGATCTCATCTCATGAAGTATCATGATCAGTGGATAAGGGACTGCTTTGTTGTCTAAATCAAATACTTTTTTTTCTACATAGAGATTTTCTCAAGTATACTTAGAGTGAAATGATTGATGGCACACTACTTAGGTAAGGACTGATACCCTCTCTACCATGACCTTTGTATTTCTTTTCAATAAGGGGAGAGAAAGTGAAATGAAAGTTTTAAATGAAAGGGGAGAGAGAAGATTCTTATTTTGACATTGACACATTCATTTCAGGAGACTTTGTGGTATTGAAAACAAAATACAAAGGGAAAGATTGTTGGGACCACTTTGTGTATGAAGATTTTATTTGTTGTCAACAATTGTCAATACTCATCAAAATGAAGAAGGAGATGAAGAAGGACTAAAACATTAATAGAGATTGGGCAAAGTGGGGTTTCTTGGATAATTGTTATGGAATCATAGCATTGGGTGTCATACTTGAGCAATTATATAAGAAGATTAATTCAGACGATTGTGGAACGGCTACTAAGTTCAAAGAACTTTTGTGAAAGGCAACACATTGTTTACAACAATGAAGAATGGTGAAGTATCATCCATATAAGGATGGTTAAAGAAGAATGATGATTTTGCAACAATGAAGAATGGTGAAGTATCATCCATATAAAGATGATTGAAGAAGAATTAGGATTTAAAGAAGACCATGAAATGCTTCACAATTGCATGAGAACCATGCAAGAGCTTACTTGAAGAAAATAATCATATTATTTGAGTGAAGTAGAGAATGATGGCTGAAGAAGAAGTGAGAGTGTGGAAGGGCTTGACATTCTAAGAAGGTCATGAATTACTCATTTCCTTGAAATCAGATGATTGTTGCACTATTCTTAAGGTTCTAAATACATGTATCAAAGGTGATACATTGTCTGAAACACTGAAGGTATTTGAAGAAGCTTCAGGACACCACTTTTGGATGAAGAGAGATGATTGGAGTTCTTTGGAATTAACACTCCAAAAGGAATTGAGGATTTGAAGTGAGGATGAAGAACTTCTTTGGAATTCATATTCCAAAAAGAATAGACAAAACCAGACGATGCTTTGCAGATTTTTATTTCAAAAATATCATAAGTTAGGAGAACTTGTGATGCAATCCTTATCAAGGAAAATGGGAGAAATGATTATGCCAGTCGTATATAGTTTTGATTGGAAGGAATGATGTTTCTAGAAGATAAGGAAGTTTTAGTACTTCTCAATGTAACTCTGACGATGCTAATGTTGATCTATCAAAGGATATATATCACGATAGCATTGTTTGTGATGAAAGCTGAAGAATGGTTATGGGAAGTAGTGAAGAGAGAAATATGAAAAAGGAAATAAAGTGGCACTCAAGTTAGAAAGTGTCACGAAAGTCCAGATTGTCGCGAAAGTATTGGCGCTCAAGTGTAAGTAGCGCACAAGTCATATTTCGGGATCATCACATAAAAATTTGAGAAAGGAAATAAAATGGCGTGCAAGTTATAGATTGGCGTGCAAGTCAAAAGTGGCACACAAGTATAAGTGGAGTGAAAGTATAAGTGGTGTGCTAGTATAAGTGGCGCGCAAGTGAATGTTGCGTGCATGTCACATTCCAACATCATCATATCAATATATGACAAAGGAAAGAAAGGGCGCCCAAGTGATGGAGCATCACGCAAGTGATGGAGCGGAGCTCAATTATTGGCTGCAAGTGTATACGGCGCGCAAGTCACAAAAATGCTTATAAATAGACGACTAGCCTCCTCATTTTTTAATGATCAACACTTACGAGAATAATTTGATCTCTGATCGCGCAAGTGTAGAAATTGGCACGAAAAATTGAGTGGCGTGCAAGCTGAGAGTTATTCATAAGGCGCGCAAGTTTTGGAACCCAAGTTTTGGCCTGCAAGTTTTGGCGAGCATGTTTTGGTGTGAAAATTTTGGCGCGTAGGTTTTGACGATAAAGTTTTGACATGAAAGTTGTGGCATGCAAGTAGGTGGCACACAAGCTGAGTGGCGCGCAGGCAGGTGGCGTGCAATCATGGAGACGTGCAAGCTGGAGGCACACAAGTAAGGATTGGCACGAAAGCTAAAGAAGAAGAATAAGAAGAGCTCGGTGTAGATGGTTTGGCACTGAAAGAGAACATGCGAAGAATAGTAGATTTTAGTGCAGCTGGTTTTGAATTGAAGAAGCAGAAGAAGAAGAAGAAGAAGAAGAAGAAGAAGAAGAAGTGTGTGTAGCTTACAGGTTTTTTTCATAGAAAGAAGATAATATGAAGAAGATGAAGAACAGTGTAAGACCAATTGAAGCCTACAATTATTTAGGGTAGTCTAATTAAGATGATGCTATGTGAGCTGATCCTTAGTTTCTGAATAATCATATTGTTATATCTGATTCTAGCCAAGAAGAGAGAAGAAGACTTAGTGCAGTTGGTTATTTCACTAAGAAGAAGAGAGAAGAAGACGAGTGCAGTTGGTGTTGCACTAGAGAAGAAGAGAAAGAAAGAATGAAGAAATTCTTGCCTACTTCTTTGCAAGTAATCAAGTGAAGAGCACTAAAGAAGACCAAGAGCATAACCTACCTTATCAAGAATGAAGAAGACTATCTCTATAGGTAGTATAAAGAACAATCTTGAGGCATCAAGTTGGACTAGACAGTCACCAGTCCAGGGAAGAGGATTTTTTCCCACCCCCCTCCAAAGTGTAGGGACATACACTGGCTAGAGGATTGTTTTCGTAGCCACTCCATTGTAACAGCATATTACATTATAGTGGAGAATTCATGCACTAGTCATTACAATGCATGGAAATGACGTAGCTACTCTTATTGAGTGGTGAACCTTGTAAAAATATCGTGTGCATATTTTTACTTCTTTCTATTATTACATGATATGGGGAAAATAGAATAAGAGAATCAAGATCCTAACAGGTCAAGAGGTATGGGGATAAAAGTTTTAATTGGTTTAAAAAGTCCCCAACACTGATTTAACCCCCCTCTCAGTGTTAGGTATATCCCAAACTGGTCCTCTCAAAAAAAATACTCGTGCATATTTCAATGGTTCGGATGGTAATGATTTCGTCATTCTTCTGTTGTATGTGGATGACGTGTTAGTTGCAGGCCCCAACAATGTTTAGATCCATGAGATGAAGGAACATTTGGCTAGGGAGTATGATATGAAGGAATTGGGACTAGAAAACAAGATTTTTGGGATGCTTATTTATCGAGACAGAAATAATGGGATTATTGAGATATCATAGAAGAGTTACTTATAGTGAGTCTTGAAATGCTTCAACATGCAAGACTGTAAGCCAATATCTTCCCCTCTTCCAGTTAATTTCAAGTTATCCTCAAAGATGAGTCCTGGCAGTGAAGCAGAAAGGATGGAAATGTCTCAAGTACCATGTGAATCAGCAGTGGGTAATCTAATGTTTTCTATGGTTTTCACTAGACCATACATTGCACATGTAGTGGGAGAAGTTATTCGGTACATGGAAAATACGAGATGGGAGCATTGGATCATAGTGAAGAGGATCCTAAGATCCATTAAGGAGACCTCAAATGCTATATTGTGTTATAGAGGATTAGATTTTACTATTAGAGGCTATATTGATTCCGATTTTGTAGGAGATTCTGACCAGATGAAATCCACTACTGGTTATGTGTTTACTCTTGCAGGAGGAGCTGTGAGCTGGATTTCGAAGTTACAGTCAGTTGTGTCTTTATCCATGATGGAGTCAGAGTACATGGCATCTACATAGGATTGAAGAGAGGAAATTTGGGTGAGAAGGTTCTTGGAGGATCTCGTGTATAGACAAGAGTAGATTGCATTGTTTTGTGACAGTCCGAGTACCTTGCATATTACAAGGAATCCATCTTTTCATTCTAGGATGAAGCACATTGGGGTATAGTATCAATTTTTCCAAGATGTGGTGGAGGAAGGAAGTGTGGATATGAATAAAATTCATACTAAATAAAATCTGGAAGATTTCCTGACGAAGGCAATTAACTCTGACAAGTTTAGATGGTGTAGATCATCGAGCGGTCTCATAGAGACGTGAGTAGCATGTTTGGTAGATATAAAGGATGTGTGGATATGTGATTAGTTCTCAATCAAATATCTAAGTGGGAGATGTGTCAGTAGTTTTTTTTCTGGATGGCACTGCCCCCCCTCCTTGATATTTTAAAGGGGGCAAGCAGGATAGATGGTGGGTGGCCAACCCCACCCAATCCATTCAGTGGGAGAAGGCAGTGGGAAGCGTTGAGGAGGCCTATAAAAGGATTCTCTCCCCTCTTCCAAAGATCATCCCATCACTATCTCATCACATTCATGGGTTCTCCAGCTTTTTTGGTGTTTAGTGAGGAAGTTTCCCCATTTATTCCAGAGATATTTTATGAGGTTTTTCTCCTAGTAATAGTGATTGTGTGTGTATCCACTTTTACCCATTAGTGATCCTTCTATTTTCCCGTAGTCTTTTACCCCTTACATTTGGGGGGTTTTCCATGTCACATCTAGTGTCTATTTATATTTTCGCATTTTTCACTTTATCTTATCTCATGAATATCACTGCACCAGTCAGCCAATCATTTACAATCCCAACAATGTTTTAGTTCCTGTTTGTGGAGACATGACATGAAAGTGAAACTCATGTCAAACTATTATATTTTTTTAGATAGGTGAGAAAATATTTGACACCTTTAGGAAATAATTAGGGCGTTCTAGCTGCATTCATTCAATAGTTTTTAGGAAGTATCACCATTTGAGGTAATTTATTTACCATGTGACAATAATCTCTCAATCGATGTTTGGCCATTTTAGACTCTACTTTTCCCAACCATCCAATTATGGGTCACTCAATAAAAAATATATGTTTTAAAAAATTATTTAACAAAAATTAAAGAAAACTAAATGGTTAAAAATAATGATGATACTTTTAAAAATTGTTCATAAAAATAATGATGTTTCTTTGTACCAATGTAACCATGTTTTTCATTGCATTTCTTTGTAAAACTATTAACACAACATATATTCTTATCCAAAAATAAACCCTCTAATCTTCTGATTTCCAACATTGAGAAATGTTTTCCGGCTAAGAATATCGACTTAATATGCAGTGTTGATAGCTTAACAAAGAAATCCAATGAAAACCATGGTAACATTGGAAGAAAGGAACATGATATGTCTTTTGTGGCTTGTTGATGAAAGTTGATACAAAAATATAACTTCCCAAAATATTTGTAAGAAAAAGTAAATAAGTACTAGATAAAAATGATGAGAAATGTAACATACAAATATTAGATAAAATGATGACCAAATTAATTAAATTAGTAGTAGGAATTCACCTTCTTATGATGGTTGTATACATTCTTAAACCCATTTCCTTGTCTTTATTAATTCAGTTTCACTCTTTAAGTCCAATCTCACACGAGGTCACTTCTTCATGATCTCTATGAAAATAAACAGAATACATATCAGATAAAATACTAAGGGAATTAATGAAAAAAGTAGATAAAATTATTATAAAATAAGCTAAATAAGAAGTAGGAAGTCACATCTTCATGATATATCTGTACATTCTTCCATTAGGTATACTGCTCATTCGTTTTTTTAAAAATCTATATCATATTTTGAATGAAAGGATTTATTATAGTCATAGTAGTACTGGAAAAATATAAAAATAGAAATGATTAATAAATATTTTAAATGAAATAGTAATTATCTTCGAAAATACCTCTTCAGGGATTCAAGTTTGTTGATGAAATATGATCTATATATTAAATTTACAAACAAAATAACCACAATCTTTTCCATTTGTTTATTTCACACACTGAAAAAACATTTAGAAATATAACTAATTTTTTTTATGTGTGTTTGGATAGTGAAATCTTATTATATATACCCTGATACTTGACCACTTGTAGAACTTCTCAGGGACCTTGTTTACATAGACTGTATTCATGCCATGATTTTCAGGATATTTAGACACCTCCCTATCATAAAAGAATCCTCATTAAAACATAATTAAAAATATATAACATGATGTATATTTCTAAACCATTGGATTTAGTGTATTGAAAATTTACAACCGTCATCAATTGTGGTCGGTTTGTTGAGTATCCATGTGGTGAATCCAGGAAGTAAATATTCAGATTTTCCAAATTGACCGCAATGAGTATCCAATTTTGCCTAAAAACAAAAAAAGGAATAAGAAATGACAAAACTAAAAATATAATTGATATTAATAAATTTTAGAGTTTTACCCCTTCATCGTTAGTATTAAGTTGTCTATCATCAGTAGGTTTTCTTTCAAACAATTTGGCTAGTTTGGTCGCTATTTCATCTATTTTTTACTCCATATCTTTTTGGTTTGTAGTAGTGACGATAGGACTAATGAGTCCAAATTTATATTCATGGGGTAATCCCTTCAATCAGTATTTATATATACACCTATAAAAAATATAAAATTTATTTAGTCATAATTAACAGTGTATATCAGCTATTCAAAAACAAATCATTAAAAAACACCTCATGTATACATTTACAACTAAGAATACAATATATTCATACTTGAGTATTTCATTTACATTTTCATGTGAAATGTATTCTATAAAGCACTCTCCATACATTTTTTCTTCTAAATCAACTATGTGATTACTACCATTTTGTAACTTTGTATCTGCATGAACCTTTAATGTTAGTAAATACAGATATTGAACGGGCAAGGTAAAGGTGATTTCTGAAGATCTTTTTGATTGGTTTCTTGATCTATATATTATTCTGATTCAAACATTCATTTCAATCCCTTCCCTTTAGCTGTTTTTAATTACATTCATCGGTTCAGACATTTTTTCATTAATTGTTACAGGTTTAGCATGGAACATAAATTTGAAATGAATACCTCCTTATTGACATTTTTTTATAAGATATGAAGAAAATTATTTAAATGTTACAATATATTTGTCAAGAATATGAATATATTTTTCATAAATGGGAATAGGTAGCTCGACACTCAGTTTATGAGCTATGCTAATGACCACTCTCACATGACCTATTGGAAGTTGTATGTTGTGTATAGTGTATTCTTGGTAATTGAACATGTTACCCATTTCTATAAGGTGATGGTTGGGTGCTGATAGATATAGATCATAGTAATTTTCACCCTGTATAATATTAGTATAGGAAAGGTTTCAATTTCATCTGGGTTCACATTTCATAGAAACAATTATGTGAATATTGATTACCTCATATAATAAATCCCTTTGAGCAGAATGGTTCACATCAAAGCTGGTGGGGGTGGGGGTGGATTTTCACGCAATGGTTGTTCTTGAGTTGTTTATTCTCTTTGCTTCCCCCATAAAATTTTCTAGCCACGTAGACTGGCAATGAAATTTTTTTTTCTAGGGTAGGTAATCTATCTTTCATATCTTCTATTTCATTATCTTTATCCTCCCATTGTTTCCTTTTTCTCAAAATATGTTCAGGGTGTCACCCCAAAATCTGCAACTTTGACCAGACCATACTATTCTAGCTTCTTCAAGGCTATTGATAGTAGGTGTTCATCTGGTATAGGTGTTAATGATTCCTATGTCTCATTCGAATAGAAAATATAGTAAAATAAGAAATCGTTGTTATGTAATATAAATTTAAAGAAAAACAAATTTTTATTGTTTCATTATTACACATGATTCCCACAATTTTTGTGTGTTTTAATCTATTGGTATCTCATCTTTATTTACACATGCCTCCTTCCAAGCACATGACGTGGGATAGAAGTGGATTTAGAGTTGGATTCACCAATATGTATATAAACATAGGAACATAATTATGTTTCTGTTTCATGTCATATAAAAGTATTACTATAGATTTAAAATATGTACCAATTTTTTTCTAGTGAAGCGCACCCCATCCTTGCTTTATGATAGGGTTATGTTGGTTTTGATGACTGTTCCTTATTTTCAACACTCAATCACTATTTCATAAAAAATCATTTCTCAATCAAAGTGATGGTCACGCATATTGTCAAACAATATATTTATAGCCACAATGTACCTAAAAACATGTCTCCCCACAATGGCCAATAAACGCATCCCACACTACATGGATTATCAATCATGCAAAAAAAAGTAGTGGGTGTGAGGTTATTTTCCATTCAACATAATTAAGATGAAATCTCATTTAAATTATGTGAAAACCTCTATGAATCCTTCCAGTGATCATTATTATAAATTTATTGTGCGGTCATCTACTATAAATGCACTCTGCAATGAATGATGAAGAGTAAGTCAATGTATTATTAATTTATGTTTTAGTAAAATAATGAAATCATATCATAATGTTACCGTAATATTTTAAAAAATCAGTGTATTAAGTATGAGAACAATATGGCTCCATGAATCTACATCAATTTGCATGCGCTGCCAAGTGATAACCCTAATGTAACTACTAAACATGGCCTTGTTGGGGTTAACATACTGGCCCCACACATTCCAACCATCTTCGAATTTGATGTCTATGATATTCACCTTAATACTTTTTGCTAACACCTTCACACTATAGAGATCCTTTTTTTGCAACATCAGTTATTCATCGTCTACGATTTCCATGTATTTAACATCATCAATATGTTTTTCCTCTAGATTTGTAGCATCATCATGTGCAGAAGGTTTTTGTTCCTCTGCACTGGGAGCATGAGTAGGTTGAAAACCCCATTGTTCCTCAGGATTGAGATCATTAACACCTGTAAAAGTCATTATCTACAAAATTGTTTTATAATTTAATTTAGATTTCTTAAATTAATCATCTACTAGATAAAAAACATGAGTTAATTCAATTTTTATTAAAAAAAATATAACCATAATATAGAACTCAATCTTTAAAATGGTTGAAGAGATATGGACCCTCTATCAAGTATCCAAATCCCTTCGCCATGGTCTCCTATGACATACAAAACCACATTTTTTTGGGAGCATTGTGAAATGATTATGATGTACTAATGAAAGGGTCATCCCCAATTGAATTTTCATTTGACCATTTAGTGGTTTTTTCCAATAATAGAACAATTGGCCACTTTAAAATTGTGGGATCTGAAACAAAAAATACTTATACTTCCTATAATTCCATTTTAATTGGTTTGTCTTTTTAACCTTGTTTATGGAAATCCACTTTCTTAAATCCTAATTCATCTATTTTAATATCACTCATGTTATCAACCCACTTGCATTCAAAAATCGGCACATAGAATGTTGTATAATCCAACTCCCATATTTTTTTGATGATGAAAAAGTATAACATATTCTCATAAATTGGATTTCTTTCTGTAATACTAGAATCATGCATCACTTTATCCATAAGTGTAACTCCATTATTTTCAATCATACTGCCTTCATTATGTTAATTTGTATTGAATGTATGACCATTAATTATATAACCATTGTAATATAATACAAACACACTTGGTCCTATGGCTATCCATCAAAGATGTTAAGAAATTGAAACCAGATTTTCATCTAACTCCTTGAAAATATGGTCTTAAAACCATCCTATAAACTATTGATTATGTGTATTTGATATCTGGCTTTCATCCCTTGATGGATTAAAATTCCTAATACATTTTTTGTGGGTTTCAACATATGGGGAAACATCTAAACTGTTATGAAAAATGTAAAGGTTGGCTTGATTGTGATCTGTAATGATATTTTTTTAATTATTATTTATTTATATTTATTTATAATTATTAATATTTAATTATATTTAGTAATATTTATAAATAAAAAAATCAGGAAGAGTGTACACTTTTTTGTGTTCTTTAAAGAAATCCAACATAGGATTCATGATCCTCATTCACTCAGGACCCATTTTTTAAAATATTTTTAACTCTTTCACATTGTCAGATATTATTAAAAAAACTTAATAAAAAGTATCATTGAAAACCATTCTTTTTCTATTTCCTCTGTGTTACAAAAATAAAACAACAAAATATGGGAATGGAAGTGAAGCATTTGAAAAACACGGTTTGAAAAAGCACACAATCACACAAAATATTTATTTAGTGTGTGATTTATAAATCATAATCACGTATTTATAATTTCTAAATTCACATAAACCCAAAATATATTAATTTAGTGCTACAAATCCCACTACATGAAATGATACTCGGTAGTATAGTGTAGCCATTAGTCAGCATATAACAATACAAAAATCAGATATAAAATGTCCCCATGATCTAAACCATCACAGATTTTATTTCGTTGGCACACAAAAATACCCAAAATACACAATATGCATACGCCTCTCTAAACGTTTTTAGGTAGGAGGTTCTCCTTGGTGGTTTCAAAGCTATTGTTCTGGTAGTCGGTGTCGGTGTAAGTGTCGCCTTGCACCTTGGAAGTGATGGCGGTGCTAGTATATAGAGTACCCCTCTGCATGGACGTAAAATTATTGTCACATGTACCTTTGGTTGCAATTAGGTTCATTGTCACCATAGTCATTGCTGGGAAAACTACTTTGTGAACCACTACCATAATGTCAGTCGTCGTTATGGTCTCTCCCCACTCAAGTCCTGATGAAACTTCACCCCATAGCTCAACCTTCCCCTCATACATGGGTGGGATGTATAAATCCATGGTGGCCTTCGTGACCAACTTCAGTGACATCATCATCTTCCAGGTACTGGTTAGGGTGTTGGTATAGGAAAGATTCATGTCCTAAGAGTTGGGTTGATGACCAAGGTTAATGGCATAATTCTTGGCAAGAACCACCACATATTCTTCATACACACTCGCATTAGGGACATCACACATGAAATCGAATATGATCCTCATTAAAACAGGCTCTTCAATGACAAGCTCCTCCCCCTCAGTCACATTGTAGATGAATGCATTGAGGAATTTCATCTTTCCTTCCATCAATATGGGAATATATATTTTGAGGTTTACCATGTTGAGAAGGATGATTTTTTTTGTTAACAAATAAAGTTTGAAACAGGGTTTCCTTGTTGCTGTTATCAACATCATTAAAATCAGCCAAGATCTAGTCGGTGCTTCCCCTCCTCCAGAATACGTCCATAGAGATAGACTTGATGTGGATGTTTCCATCGTCCACCGTGAAAGGCCCAGTTTTCGCCGTCGAGTCACTGATGTCATTAGCTGCAAACTGAAGATACGAGTGGCCATCGATACAACGAACACACAAATATTTGTCACTATCTCCTTTTAATGGAGTTTGTTTTAATATGTTTTCGGATTTTTTTTATAAATTGTAGGTTATTTTAAAAAAAATGTTTCTTAAAGGCGGCATCGGTGATGCCTCATTTGAATTAAAAAATTAATTTTTTTCTATTTTAATTATTATTTTTTATATATTTAAAATTTTAATGTTTTTATGTTTATATATATATAAACAAAATGTTTCTGCATAATTTATCCCTTATTCAAGTACGTGACTTTTCTAGATAATAAAATATAAATTAAAAGACAAATATATATAAAAATTAAAATGTGGATTAAAAATATAATAATTAGTCGAAAATAAAAAATAATTTCTTAAAAAATGTTGATGAAAAATAATTTATAAGCTTTATAATACACCAACATGAAACATAAAAATGTTTCAAATACATGACTTTGGTAGCCTATAAAATATAAATTATAAGACCAATATAAATAAAAAGTTAAAAATTTATTAAACATATAATAAGTAGTCGAAAATAAAAATATTTTCTAAAAAAATGATGATGAAAAATAATTTATATGCTTTCTAATCCACCCATATGAAACATAAAAATGTTTCAAGTATGTGACTTTTCTAGCAATTAAAATATAACCTATAAGACAAATATAAATGAAAATTTAAACATTGATTAAACATATAAGAAGTAGTCAAAAATAAAAATAACTTCTTAAAAATGTTGATGAGACATAATTTATAAGCTTTCTAATCCATCTACATAAAACATAAAAATGTTTCAAGTACGTGACTTCACTACCCTATAAAATATAAATGATAAGACCAATATTAATAAATATTTAAACACTGATCAAACATATAAAAAGTAGATTAAGTTTTAATTTTTATTTATATGGGTCTTATAGTTTAGATTTTATAGGCTATCAAAGTCAAGTAGGTGGCTTTGGATCCTCCTCAACATTCCTTCATTTCACTCTAACTTATGAGTAACTTTTCCTACATTAATTTCATTTTCATTTATTTATTTTATTTATGAGACTCTTTATTTCCAATAACATTTTTAGATTTTTATCCAATCTTTTAAATTTTATTTAAATTGTTTTTATACTATATATTTTATAATCTTTTAAAGTTATATTCTTAAAATTTAATAGTTATTCCTATGTTTCAAGTAGTCGAGTTTGCATGTTGTCAAATATAAACTAGGCCTAAAATATTAATGAAAAATAAAACACTAGATAAACATATAAGAAGGGATGATAGTAATAATAGTATCTTCATTTCAATAGACAAAAACATATAAAAGAACATGTACAATCAATGCCTATGTCTATTGGTGAGGAGATTCCATCCCACATGGTGGTCTGCGAATAAGACTTCCACGTTGAGTTCGTTGTGGAGTCTGATGACTTGGAAAAGTCTAATCCTCAACCACTATAATGTTGATTGTCACATCCTCCACCTATTTTTCAGTGGGAGGATCTATCAACGCCATCTCATACATCCCTCCTAATACTTCTTCCACTAGGGTGGTAGAAGGACCTATCATCATTAGAGTGGGGAAACAAGCCTATGATGGAGCTATATCGCAAGGCTTTCATGGATGCAGACCCTAAGGCTACGATAGATCAAGACCTCAAGGCTATGATGGATTTAGACCCCAAGATTGCGATGGATCTAGACCCCAAGATAGAGAGAACTGCAGATATCCTATCAAGAAAGACAGATCCCATGCCGCGTGAGGCACATCATGAATCAGCTGAGGCTGGGATACTTGAGGTCCAACCTCTGCATGTGGAACATGTGAGGCCTCATGTGTAGCATGATGTTGTCTACGTCATCATGGATCCTCAGCACTAGCAGCTTCTGTAGGATGTTCCTATGGGGAAGGACCCTCCTCTCTCTGGTCTAGATGCTCGAAGATGCTCTCGGAAAGTGCACGTTAAGATGACCTTAGCTCTAGTGCTTCAAAATGTATGGATCCTTTATCATTTTTTATAACCTCCCTGAAGTATTACACAGGTAAAACCTGGACCTATACATCAAAAATGTTTTCTAATCATGATTCTGATAGTGTATATTGAAAAATATGGTTGATCATATAATATTTATTATACATAAATTTTAAAACATCTTCTTGTACAGTAATATATGATATAATTATTTCATTATATAAAAGTTTATTAGAATATCAGTTATATAATGTATTGAAAATAGAGGTAAAGGGAAGATATTTTGGGGTTTACGGTTCATCTTTTAGGTTTTAGAATTTAGAGATTAGGGTTTCAAATATTAAGTTTTGGGTTTTGGATTTTGGATTTTTTGTAATGTTTTAGGGTTTAGGTTTATGATTTTAGGGTTAGGGTTTAGGTTTTAAGGTTTAGGGTTTAAAATTTTGAGATTATGGTACAGGGAAGATGTTTTTGGGTTTACTGTTCAGATTTTGGGTTTCAGGGCATAGAAAACCGAGGTAAAAAAAGATATAACAACATATAATTTACAATATAAGAATCTCACAATGGATACAATACATCATTGTGGCTGAGAGTATGATCTCAACCTAGCAATATTAGGGAATTATTTCTGGTAATGACCTACTTTGTGACATATGGTGCATTTCAAACTATGCTCTTGTTCTTGAGGTTATTCCATATCATTCATCATCCTATTGGCCTTCAGTCTCCTAGGGGGATGTAACCAATTGACGTCAGGTATCACTTTCGACTGTCCTTCGAGCATTGGGAAATAACGAAACTCCCCAATAGGAACCCATGGTGCAGCATAACAGTTAGCAGTGGTATCCATCTGGTACACTGGATCAACATATTCTTCCCATGATATATTCATAGAGGCATATGTTGCGATGGTGTGTGTGCATGGAAACCATAAGACTTAAAAGTTTCCACATTGACATTGCCTTATTTCTAGTAATACCACCATTTTTTCAACGATGTTATTTGTGAATGGGTCTAAACACTCTTCAACTTCAAATCGAGAGTCCTCTCATGGAAAAGGGTAGATATGATAACCAAATTCTTCTTCAATATTCTTTTGAATCTCTATTTGAAAGTGTTTTCCGTACCTTAGCCCCTACTGTATTCTGTCTGCTTTTAGTTTTTGTTTATCAAAAAAGTATTTTACGCAATGATATAATGTCTCCTGAACTGGGGAAGTTATATGTAACTTGAGAAGACCTTTGAATAAACCATTTATGAACTCTACAATGTTTTTTGTCATGTGTATGTACCTCTTCTCCCCTTCATATGCTAATGACCATTTTTCTTTTGGAATCTGCATCATATAATCAAAAACTTGTTGATTATCCTGGTAGATTTTTTCGAAATGTTCATCAACCCACCGCTGATTTGACTCATATTCTACACAAAATAGATGATATTTCACATAAATGGATTTAATATTTATGTTTAAATAGTAAAAAATAACAAAGACAATGCGTACCAAGCTTTGTGATTTCCTTTTTCATCGATTCGTTGTGGAATTTTTTTATGCATGTTGCTAGCTATGTGTCTAATGCAGAACTGATGATGTGAATTTGGGTATCTCCATGTATCAGGATCCGCATTGATTTCCTCATTGATTTCTTAATGATGATCAAATATCAAACAAATACCCCAAATGTTGGGGAAATGGTTGTCGATAAATTCCCAAAACTAACTCCATGATTCATAGTTTTCTTTCTCTACAATCACAAAGGAAAGCGGAAGAGGAAAACATTTTCCATCATGGGAATCCACAATCAACAATACATCCTTGTATCTTCCATATAGAAACATTTCATCAATATGAATGAATTGTTTGCCGAATCAAAATGCATAGATATAGGGGAGTAATGCCCAGAACAATCGATGAAATTTAACACGAGATGGTTCAAGTTGGTTATCATGAGTCACATGTTCATTTGTATCAAGATGTAATACAACATGGTTATGATGCCTCAGTATGGCTAGAAATTTCGAAAACACCTAATATGATTCATCCCAATCACCATAGACCTTCACAATTTCCTTTTTTCACCATCCATGCCTTATTATAGGAAATATTATAACCGAATGTTTGTTATATCCTTTCTTTCTCAAGGGATATCATAACATCTTGGCATGTTCTAATTATCTCAACAACAACGGATGATGCAAAGTCTGCATAAATGAGGTATGATCTTGTGTTAGGCTTTGTTGAACACAAGTATGAGATACCTGAATCCTCGAGATTCTCCAGCCCCCAAATGCAATGTCTGGAATCACTCTCAAGAGAAATATACAATCATCCCAATACTTCTCACACTGTATGAGATATTTACTATGTCCTGATTCTTGAACTATATATCTGCAGTGCCTCTTAATGTGAAATATTTTTAGCCTGATTTTTAATGCATATTTAATTGGAAAATTCTTTCCAACATATAAGCTTTTGTCCACCTCACTAAACCTATCTGGTACAACTTTAGGAAACTCAGTTGCCGGTGTGAGACCATTATTGTCAAATTCAGGCATACGTGTCATTGCTTCTAACCAAGATGATAAGAGTGGTGGATGATTTATTGTAGGTCGAGGCTACTGTACAACTAATGTGTTTCTTGAAACCTCCTCCTTAACTTCTACTAGTCCCTCCTCATCAACAATGTTGTCAAAATCTATTCATCCATTACGAAACTCCACATCGGAAGTCAGATTGACATGTATATCTGGGAGATCATCTAGGTTTTCCTCTTCTAAATCATTTGTAATGGGCTAAATTTCATGGGGCAGACTGACTTCAACCACTCTTGTAAGTCTATGTCTTCATACAACTAGGATTTATTGTTGTACAGTAGAAACTTCAACATATAACTCCATTATAGTACCACCTGACCATTGAGAATATAAATTTATTTCTTAGACCCACTGCGCATCAGCAACCAGTGGAAAAGCTAGATGCCACAGTGTTTACAAGAATTACAAATGTCTGTAGCTCATAGACTTGATCTCTTGATCGAGTCCCAGATTTAAGGAACCAAGAATTCTATCTTGAAGGTCACTTAAAGTTACATAATTAGTTGTAAACATAGGAAAAGATGACTCTTTATGTCCAAAATGTTTCTTTAATATAAGTATGATATTGTATCAAATATTAACAATGAGGGTTGACCATATAATATTTATTAGTATGTAATTATAGGAAGACTTTTTATACCCTAAAATATGCTAGTAATGTTTCATTATATGAATGTTTATTAGAATATCAGTCACTGAATGTTTTGGAAACCAAGGTAAAAAGAACAAGAAACATCAAATTAGTTTATTTATCATTGATAAAATGATAGTTCTGATCATATAAAGTGAAATGAAGAAGAAAAAAAATAAAATAACACATGAATGCTTTAAAACATACAGTATATTAGATGGCATTTTTCAATAAAATGTCGTTTAGATGATATGAGTCTCACTTCAGATTTGAGGAAATATCCA
Source organism: Viscum album (assembly GCA_963277665.1). NCBI lineage: Eukaryota > Viridiplantae > Streptophyta > Magnoliopsida > Santalales > Viscaceae > Viscum > Viscum album. Next base: position 1,073,286,311 of record OY728145.1, on the reverse strand, counting down.
GGTTATTTTTAATTGTAATCTTAATAATATCATCAAATGATATGTACTTAACTTTTTAACTTTCAAAAGATTTCGACCCTCTAATGACATATCTTAGATGTCATTAGAAGGAAAAAACTTTTGAAAGTTCAAAACTGAAGTACATATCCTTTGAAGATTCCATTAATATTCCAATTAAAAATAAGCTATATTTTACCTCATGTACAAAGTGAGACTCATCTCATCCAAACTGCATTCTATTGAAAAATGTCAACGAATTTATTGTATGTTATAAAGTATTCATGAGTTTTTTAATGTGTGTGTTATTCTTCATTTGACTTTATATGATCATAAGTATTGTTAGCTAATCATTATATGGATTCATTTTTTAGTCCCATGTTATTCATTAATTAATCTATAATTAATCATTTCTAAAAATAACTATTATTTCTAAACTATATAATCAATATGATACTAAAATTTTAAAACATTTTTTTATATCCTAAACTATGATACTAATTTTTCTTAGTACTATTTTTAATAAGTTAATCATTATTTAATCACTAGCTAATCATTACTAAGATAATCATTAGTTAATTGTTCTTTGATCACTTTATAATAGAGAATAACACACACATAAAATAACACATGAATGTTTTACAACATACAAGAAATACCAACATTTTTCAACAAAACATGGCTTGGATGATATGAGCCTAACATCAGAAGTGATGTAAAACCCAACTGATTTTTATTTGATAGCCTGGTAACATCTTATACAAGTATGTACTTAAGTTATTAAGTACATATATTTAGATTATGTCATTAAGCTACCAAATAAAAATAAACTGGATTTTACCTCACTTCTAAAGTCACGCTCATCTCATCCAAACCATGTTTAATTGAAAAATTTCAGGGTATTTCTTTTCTGTTGTAAAATATTAATGTGTAATTTATTGTGTTTACTATTCTCCATTTCATTTTATATAATCATAATAGTAATTATATCAAAGATAAGTATTATTATCTAATCATTACATGTATTCATCTTTTAATCCGATGTTATTCAGTAATTAATCTATAATTAATCATTACCAATAAAAACTATAAATTCTAAACTATATAATATTTAGGATACTAAAATTTTAGAACATATTATTATAACTGAAAAAATAATATTAATATTTATTAGTACATTTTTTAACTAATCAATCATTCTTTCATCACTAGTTAATCATTATTAAGTTAATCTTTAATTATTTATTCTTTAATCATTAATCATCTGATATTCATTAATTAATTATAATTGACTAATCATATGTATTCATTTTTATTCCTAAGTTATCATTAATTCATATATAATTAATCATTACAAATAATAAGTATTATTTCTAAACTATATATAACTAATTAAACTACTTAAAAAATAACATATTTAAAACTGACTAAAAATAATTCAATTACAAATAATAACTTTCATTCTTTAATGCCTTTTTCCTTGTATATTCCATTCTATATCATCATAATTATCATTTTTTCATTGATAAATATTCCGACTTGATTTTTCATTTCATAGGTATTTTAGTAGTTTATAAAGAAAATATAAATCCTCTTAATAATATCACTTGGGAGTGTCAAACTAGGAGTGCAGCAAGGCCCATTGTTGTGCATCAATTTCTGTTCGAGCCTAGCTCAAAGTAGTGTTTTCAGGTTTTACCCATAGGTACATATGTGCCAGAGCCACATCTACTTTTTTGTATCCAGATATGGATATGATTTCTTAGATAACCCCATAATCTTTATGCTACAAAAATTTCACAATACTTAATCCTAAGTTATTCTATACTTAATTTATAGTTAATCGTAACTAATAATTATTATTATTCCAAACTATATGTAACTAATTAAATAAACTAATAAACAAAATATTTAGAACTAACTAAACTACTTAATAAATGAAATATTTAGAATAAAAAATAATTCAATTAAATAAATACCTAACATTAAATTAAATAAAATAATACCACTAAATGTTGCGTTGCAAAAAAACTACTTTCTTTTGGACCACCGACTCCACCACATGGAATTTTTTTTTTGAGAGAGAAGTAGTGGATTTAGGAGAGATGGGGAAAAATTAATGTGAGGAGAGATGGAGGAAAATTGAAGTGGTCTATAAGATAACGCATTTTCACAAAAACATACACTAGAATAAAGTCAAGACTATGGGAGAAAGTTTATTGACCACCTACCTCAAGTTTTTAGACACACACTCTCCCAACCTCAACCCTTGGTTCAAGCTAGAGTGACCTTAAAGGAAAAAACAAAGAAATCCCTTGAAAAAGGGTTTATAAGATTTGAAAAAAGATAAAACAATCAACCACAGTTCATCCATAAAATAGAAGAAGAGGACTCATAGACTTACCTGGAGCTTTAATTCACACAAAATGACACTCCAAACACATAAGAATCGAATGATATTGATCCTTGGAAGAGCGTATAGCTTTTGGTCCACAACCCTTTCTGCTGAAGAATAAATGAGGAGAAATATCCAATGAAAATGTTAAAAGTTCAAGAGGGAAGAACGTGAATTTTCCCTACTTTTGAGAGGTACACTGTTTGAATAATATTTATTATTATTTATTAATATATATTAATATTCATTGATATATATATATTAATAATTAATTAATACTTATTAATAATTAATTAATATTTATTAATACTTAATACATATTTATTAATATTTATTTGTATTTTTGAATATTGATGAATATTGATGAATATTTGTTTATATTCCTTAATATAAATTTAAATTTTATTAATAGTTATTAATATTTATAAACTTTTAATTTGGATTTATAGAGATTTTATTAATAATGAAGTTTTTTAATTATTATTTATGGATATTTATTTATAATTATTAATATATAATCATATTTAGTAATATTTATAAATAAAAAAATTTGTAGGAAAAGTGAATGTCGCTCAATCTTCAAAAAAATCCAACATAGGATTCATAAACCTCATGTACTCAGGATGCATTTTTAAAAGTATTTTTTACTCCTTCACGCAATCTAAAATATTTATAAAAACATTTTTAAAAAATATCCTTGAGAATCATACTTGGTTCTATTGCCTCTGTATTATAAAAAAAGAATTTGGGTATGGAATTGAAGCATATAAAAACATGGTTTACAAAGCACATAAAAACACAAAATATTTATTTAGTGTGTGATTTATAAATCATAATCACATATTCATAATTTTTAAATTAACATAAACATAAATTTTCCTCATGTAGAGATAATTTAGAAACAAATTCCCTAAATAGGGTAATTAGGAAACTATTTCCCAATGTACCACATTTTGCTTATGCTTGGGGAAACGATTTCCCAAAATTAGGTTTTTTTTCTTCCTCTCATAGAAAGATTGGGTTCCTTTGGGAAATAGTTTATCATGTTCCATATTTAAGGAATATATTTTTTCCATTCCACTTATATGAGGAAAATTTCCTCACATAAACACTCAATTTATTAATTTAGTGCCAAAAATCCCACTACATGAAATGCTACCCAACAACATAGTGCAACCATTATCCAACATATAACAATATTAAAATCATCCATATAATGGCCTCATGACGTAAACCATCATATATTTTATTTTTTTGATACAAAAAAATACCCAAAAGAAACAATCCTCACACGCCTCACTAAACTTGTTTAGGTAAGAAGGTCTCCTCTATGGTTACAAAGTTGGTGTTGTAGTTGTTGGTGCCGGTGTAAGTGTCTCCTTGCACCTCGGTAGAGATGGTGGTTCCAGTATAGATAGTATCCCTCTGCATGAACATAAAAGTACCATCAATATCTATTGTTTTGACAGATCCTAATGTGCACTGTTCCATTTTTTCAGGTCGTCTCTACTTGGAACATTTCAAAAGGACTCACAGCCTAGGTTTGGGTGAAGGTGAGTTACCCATTTTCCTTGTCATCAGAGGCATCATGGATGTATCCCATATAGTATCCCTCATCATTGGACTTGAATATAATGAACCTGGGCAATGTCGTGGTGGACATTCTCATCGACTCTTGTGCTCTCTTCACAATTGGCAACTAAGTACTGACAGTGAGTGGTTACTAACAACCCCTCCACCACAAAAAATTTATCCACTAGTTTTTTAGTTCCTCTTTCTAGGGACGTGATGTGCAAGTGAAACTCATGTCAAAATTTTATATTTTTTAGATAGGTGGACAAAAATTTGATGCCATTAGTCAATAATTAGGGCACACCAGCTACATCCATCCATTTCTTTGTATGAAGTATCACCACTTGAGTGTTTCTTTAACACTTGACAATGATCCCTCAATCGATTTTGGCCATTTTAGACTCTACTTTTCCCAACATTCCAATTATGGGTCACTCAATAAACATAAATAGATAAATTTTTTAAAAAATTCTTTAACAAAAATTATAGAAAATTAAATGGTTAAAAATAATGATGATACTTTTAAAAAAATTCATAAAAATAACGATGTTTCTTTATGCCAATATAACCATGTTTTTCATTTCATTTCTTTGTCGAACTATCAATATAGAATATTGAGTCGATGTTCTTATCTGAAAAAATTCCCTCTACTCTTCTAGTTCTCAACAATGAGAAAAGTTTTTCCACTAGAAACATTGACTCAATATACAATATCGATAGTTTGAAAATGAAAGACAATAAAAACATGTTAACATAACAGAAATGAACATGTTATCTCTTTTGTGGCTTGTTGCAGATACTTGAAAGAAAAATATGACTTCCCAAATATTTTGAGAGAAAAACTATATAAGTATTAGAGAAAAGTTATAAGGAAATTAACATATAAATAATAGATAAAATTATATAAAAATTAATGAAATTAGAAGTAGGAATTCATCTTTTTATAAGGGTTGTATATATTCTACGCTTATTTCATTGTTTTCATTATTTCAGTTTCAATCACAAAGTCCAATATCGTAAGAGGCAATTTATTTATAATCTCTATGAAAATTATCAGAATAAGTATCAGATAGAAATACTAAGGGAATTAGTAAAAAATAAGATAAAATGATGAGAAAATCAACTAAATAAGAAGTAGGAAGTCACGTCTTTATGATATATATGTACATTCTTCCATCAGGTATACTTCCAATTCATTTTTAAACAAATCTATATCATCTTGTAAAGAGGGAACTGTCAACCGTCACAGTATTACTAGAATAATATAAATACATAAATTATTAATAAATATTTTAAATTAAATAACAATTATCTTTAAAAATATCTCTTCAGCGATTCATGTTTTTTGATGGAATATGTTATCTCTCATAAATTTAAAAACAAAATAACCACAATATTTTCTATTTGTTTGTTTTAGACACTGTATAAACATTAAGAAAAATATGTCATTTTTTGTATGTGTTTGGATAGTGAAATCTTATTATATATACCCTGATACTTGTCCACTTGTAAAACTTTTCAAGGTCCTTGTTTACATAGACTGTCTTCATTCCATTATTTTCATGATATTTAGACACCGACCTATCATAACAGAATCATCATTAAAACATAATATAAAATTTATAACATGATGTTTGGTTCTAAACCATTGGATGTAGTGTATTAAAAATTTAAACCCATTATCATTTGTGGTCAGTTTATTTAGTATACATGCGGTGAATCCAGGAAATAAATATTTATAGTATCAAAATTGACCACAATGAGTATCCAATGTTGAATAAAAACACAAAAATAAATAAGTGATGAAAGAAATGAAAATATATTTGATATTATTAAATTATAGAGTTTTACCCATGTATCATTTGTATTAAGAAGTTTATATCATCTGTATGTTTTCTTTCAAAACAATTTGGTCAGTTTTCCACTATTTCATCAATTTTTTAAATATATTTCTTTTTTAGTCTGTACAAGTGATGTAAGAACTAATGAGTCCAAATTTATGTTCATGGGGTAATCCCTTCAATCAGTACGTATATATACAATTATTAAAATTATGAAATATATTTAGTCATAATTAACATAGTATATCAGCTATTAGAAAAAAAAATCCTTAAAAAACACCTCATGTATACATTTACAACTAAGAATCCTAGATATTCATACTTGAGGATTTCATTTAAATTCTTAAGATCAATGTAGTCTGTAAATAACTCTCCAGAATTTTGTTATTCAAAATCAACTATGTGATTACTACCACTTTGTAACTTTATTTCTGCATGAACCTTCAATGTTAATAAATGCAGATATTGAATGGGTTGGTGAAGGGTATTTTTGTAGATATTTTCGATTGGTTGGTTGATCTCATAAATTATCTTGATTTTAACTTTCATTTCAAGACACTCCTGTTTTCCGTCTATAATAACATTCATAGGATCATACATTTTTTCATTAATTGTAAAAGGTTTAGCATCAAAAATAAATTTGAAATGAATACCTCCTTATAGACATGTTTTTTACAAGATATTATGGGTATGGTACCAATGTTCCACTAGTTTGATCGAACATATGAATAAATATTCTATAAAGTGGAATAGGTAGCTCGATGCTCAATTAATGAGCTACGATAATCACCACTCTCACATGACCTGTTAAAACTTGTATGTTGTGTACAGTGTATTCTTGGATATTAAACATGGTAGCCCTTTATACAAGGTGATGGTTGGGTGTTGATAGATATAGATCATATTAATTTTCACCCTGTATAATATTAGTATAGTAAATTTTTCAATGTCTACCTAGTTCACATTTCACAGAAATAATTATAAAATTTTTATTACCTCATCTAATAGATCCTTTTGACGAGAATGTCTCCCATAAAAGATGGTGGGGGTGGGGGTGGATCATCATGAAATGGTTGTTCTTGAGTTTTTTATTCTATTTGATTCCCCCATAACATTTTTACCCACTCATACTGCCAATGAAATTTTTCTTTAAGGGAAGCTAATCTTTTTTTCATATCTTTCATTTCATTATTTTTATCCTCTCGTTGTTTCTTTTTCTCAAAATATGTTTGGGGTGTCACCCAAAAACTTAAACCTCTTACATGGACATAATATTTTTGGCCACTTCAAGGCCATTGATAGTAGGTGTTCATCTAGTACAGGTGTTGATGATTCCTATGTCTAACTCAGATAGAAAATATAGGAAAATATGTAATCACTGTTATGTAAAAGTGATTTAAAGTGAAAAAAAATTATTGTGTCATACGTATACATATTTCCCACAATTTTATTGTGTTTTAATCTATTAGTATCTCATCTTTATTTACACATTCCTCCATCCAAGTACATGATGTGGGATGGAAGTGGATCTAGATTTGGATTCACCAATCAACATATGAACATAGGAACATAATTATGTTGTTGTTTTATGTCACATAAAAGTATTACGATAAATTTAAAATATGTACCAATTTTTTATAGTGAAGTGTACCTCATCCTTACTTTATGATAGGGGAATGTTGGTTTTTTTTATTGTTCCTTATTTTAAGCACTCAGTTACTGTTTCATAAATAAAAAATTCTCAATCCAAGTTATGGTCACACATATTTTCAAGCAATGCATTTAAAACCATAATGTACCAAAAAATATGTCTCCCCATGATGGCCAGAAAATGCATCCCACACTACATGGGATATCAGGTGTTCATACATAATCGGTGGGTGTGAGTTTATTTTTTTTCAACATAATTAAGATTAAATCTCATTTTAATTTTGATAAATCCTCATTGAATCCTTTCAGTACTCATTAATAAAAATTTCTTGTGGGTATGTTGGTTTTGGTGATTGTTCCTTGTTTTCATCACTTAGTTACTATTTCATAAATATAAAATTCTCAATCAAAGTGATGGTCACACATATTGTCAAACAATGTATTTACAACTACAATTTACCTGAAAATATGTCTCCCCATGATGGCCAGTAAACGCACCCCACACTTACTTGGGTTATCAGGTGTTTATACATAATCGGTGCTGTGTGATTTTATTTTCCTTTCAGCACCATTAAGATGAAATCTATTTTTAATTGTGCAAAAACCACTATGAATCCTTCCAGTAATCAGTAATACAAATTTTTGGTGGGGTCATCTATTATAAATTCACTCTGCAATGGATGATGAATAGTGTGTCAATGTTTCATTTTTTTTATTTTTTAGTAAAATAATGAAATCATATCATAATTTTACCATAATATTTTCCAAAATCTGTGTGTTAATTATGGGAACAACATAGTTCCATGAATCTACATGAATTGGCACATGTTGCTGGGTGATAAGCCTAATGTAACTACTAAACATAGCCTTATTGGAGTTAATAGTCTGGCCCCAAAAATTCCAAAAAACATCGAATTTGCTTCCTCTACTTTTCACCATAATAATTTTTTCTAACCCCATCACACTATAGAGCTCCTATGTTTTCAGCAGCATCATTTCTTCGTCGTCTACCATTTCCTTAGATTCAACATCATCAATATGTTATTCCTAGGTATTGGTAGCATTAGTATGTGAAGAAGGTTTTTGTTCCTTTGCACTAGGAGCATGATTAGGTTGAAACCCCCATTGTTCCTTAGGATAAAGAGCATCAGCATGTGTAAAAGTCATTACCTAAAGAATTGGTTTAGTATTTAATTTAGATTACATGAATGAATTATCGAACAAATAATAACATGATGTAGTGAAAAGTATATTAAAAAATATATAACCAGATTAGAGAACTCTCTTTTTTTAATGGTTCAAGAGATGTGACCCCTTTATCGATTATCTAAATCCCTTCTTTGTGGTATCATCTGACATCCAAAACCACTTTTTTTTTTGGACCGCTATGAAATGATTATGACATCCCAATGAAAGGTTAATCCTTAGTTGAATTTTCATCTAACCGTTTAGTGGTATTGGTCGATAAAAAAAACGAACACTTTCAAATTTTGGGATCTGATAAATAAAATACTTATACTTCCAATGATGACATTTTAATTGGGTTGTCTTTTTAACCTTCCTTATTGAAATCCACATTCATGAATCCTAATTCAACTATTTTAACAACACTTTTGTTATCAACCCACTTGAATTGAAAAATTGGCACATTGAATGTTGTATAATACAAATCACATATTTTATTGATGAATCCAAAGTATGACATATTCCCATAAATTGGATTTCTTTCCTTAATACTAGAAACATGCATCAGTTCAGCCGTTAGTGTATCTCAATTATTTTTCATGGTACTGCCTTATTCATGTTCATTTGCATAGAACATATAACCATTAATTATATAACCATTTTAAGATAATTGATACACACTTGGTCCTATGACTATCCATTAAAGTTGTTCTAAAATTGAAACCAAATTTTCTTCTAACTCATTAATGTTATGGTCTCAAAACCATCCTATAAACTATTGATTATGTGTATTTTATATCCCTATTTTAGTCCTTGATTGATTAAAATACCTTAGAATTTCATCATGAGTTTTAACATGTGGGGAACCCTTTAAACAGTTAAGAAAAATGTAATGTTTATCCTGATCCTAATCTGTAATATTGATTGTGACAACATATCTTCCAAAAATTCCTTCACTCACAAGCCACCAAGTGTGATGAAATTTTAGTAGACCAATTCTTTTCACCCCTATAAGGTAGTCGATAAAGAATTCAATAGCTTTCTCTACAATATATTAATCTTCAATACAACAATTTGGTTGAATTTGATTTTTGACATACCGTTTCAAAATATTCATATACCATTCAATGGGGTACATCTATATATAACGTATATGACCATATAGTCAAATATATTTCACCAAGTGAACCATGAAGGGAACCATTATATCAAATAATGATGTCTAGAAGAACATTTCCAATTAACAAAATATGATGGAAATTTCTTTTTCCATAGTTGTAAATATATCCGGGTCTATAACTTTGTTGCATATAGCTTTGAAAAAAAACCAAGCATTGCTAATGTATGACAGAAATTATTGGGAAAAATGAAATGTAAAGCTACTGGAATTAGATCATGCATAATAACCTAAAAGTAATTTGATTTTAGACCCTTTAACTTTAAATCAGTCATTGACATGATATTCTCGATATTCAATGAATACCCCTATGGAAGCTTACAACATTCAAGAAGTTTCAAAACTGATATCTCTCCTTCCAAGAAAAGTGTAAGTAGATGGGGGGATAAAAGTTCATTTTTTACCCTTTATTGGTGTCAAATCCTCTTGTATTTCCATGTCAATCATGTCTAACCTAGCCTCAATTCCACATTTTTTGGGGCGTGATTTAGTAACATGTCAATGACACTATCACATACATTTTTTTCAACATGCATAACTTCATAAATTTTTTTGATGTATAGAAAATTATAGCATGTTAATTTAAAAAAACTAAACTCTTTTTCCAACTGGTTTTTGTAAGTTTTTTCAAAAAAACCCTTTACCATAAGCAGTGTACACATATTTTACTTTCTCAAATAGTTGATCGCATGTTATTGGATATGGTGTTGTAGGTTCTTCTTAACTTCAATCAGATGATGTCTTCCAAGATTGGTACTTATGTCATCGGGGTAAAGATATGTGATTTCCAATAAACATATTCTTCGATGAATGTTTCAACCTAATTGTTTGTGTACCATGTTCATAAATGGAACACCCTTGAGTTCCTTTAATTTTATATTTAGAAAAATTTCTGTAATCAAGAAAGTTATTTATCATCTCATACAACATGGCTCTCAAAGTGAATCTTTATTTCTGTAAGCATCATAGAATGTAACACTTCAATCCCAAAATTATTTAAAATCATAGATCAATAGATCCAAATAAACATCAAATTCATTACCTAGTTTTTTTGGTCCAAGAATAAGCACCATAACATAATGAATTTTTGTTTCATGCATAACCATAGTGGAAATTTATAATTTGCCAACATAACTAGCCATGTAAAAAGAGTGATACTTTGAAAACCAAAAGGATTTACTCTATCTGTAGATAATGAAGGAAGAAGTATTCTGGGATCATTTCCAAATTTAGAATACTCATTATAAATTCTTTTCCACTAAGCAGAGTTTTCTGGGTGATGAAGTTTCTCATCTTTATTTGTTGTATCTGTGTGCCACGTTAATTTCCTTATAGTCTCCAAACTTCCATATAGGGTCCTAAGCCTTCTAATGATTGGAAATTACCATAAAAATTTTGTAGGACCCAACTCATCTTTCTTGTATTGAGAAGAACCACACTTTGGTAATTCTTTAAGTGATATGGGGTCCTTGAAAACCAGTATACAGTCATTTCAAAATTCACGTATAATTTTGGAGATCATACCCATAGAATGTAGTATTCCACTATTGGAAACATACCATATACCCACAGTTTAGAACCATAGGTATATACCCTAATACCAAGGGTATGGCCAATACCCATGATTTTTTCAACTGTGTATGATGGAGCCATCAATATATATCTATACTCATAGTTTCATTAGAAATTATGGCTATAGCCTAGGAGATTTTATCATATGAATGGTTTTGGTAAAACCATGGGTATATATTTATATCCACCATTTGGAGATCCATGGGTATAACTTTTCCCAGTGGAAAACATATACCCACAGTTTTCATCGCATTTTACATGCTTATTTTAAAATTAATTTCTACCACATATAAAAATTTAATATTGAAAAATAGATCTCATATTTGGAATTGAGATACTAATTTTTTTAAAAAAATTGTTCCTTTTATTTTTGGTCATTATTAATTGCAACCTTGGTAAATTTTTATCACCTTGATAAGGGTAAAATAGGTAAAACTAGGTTAAAACTTTGAGTTAAGACTTTAAAAATCCTATAAAAAATTCCTTGATCCCATTAGATTAGTGTATTTAGAGCATTATCATCCAAGTATTGAAAATATAACCACTTGGTGCCATTTTTATTTCATTATGACCTTATATTATTTTAGAAAATGATAAAAACAAAATGAAACCCTCTTTACTTTAATAACTCTAAATTTCTATTATAATGAGAAAATAATGATAATTTTAGTTATAAATATTCATTTTAAAGTTGTATTAAATTTTTATATCATGTTAATTTATTTATAATTTTTAGTGATCGAATAATTACCTAAATTGTTTACGCAATACCGATATAATATTTATTCATTTAATAGAAAAATAAAATAAATGATTTCAAAAATATTAAATGTAATATAATTTTAGTGAAATATTACGCTCAAATAATTTTATAGATTAATACTACATAATATATATATTTTAATGGTTTAGATTCTAATTATTTTACTATCATTATTTATTTAAATTAAATTAAATATAAATTGTGAAAAATGAAAAAAAAAATTATATTTTATGTTAAATATTATTTAATTAAATTATTTAAAAATCATAATAACAATGAAAGAGGAAAATATGATATAAATGGTTAAAAATATCATATATTACACATTTATGAGTTAATTTTTAACTTCTATGTGAAATTAGATCCCTTTAATATTAAAATTTCATTATTGTGGTTAAGATTAAAATTGGTTAACCAGAGGGGTTAAACCCAAAGATAATGTTTAAAATGACACGAAAATATCTATAAATTTCATTAGATGATTATATTTTGACCTTACCCCCCTTTTATTCGAATATATTTACATTTTGAAACATTTGGATTGACAATTAATTAATTATATTTCAATCATTTTAATAATTCCAAATGTCTCCTTTCCATCACTTATAAAAGGACACCCCTTCTCTCTTTTATTTACACCACTTAAAGCCAAATAACTCTACCAGAAACTATCCAATTATGTTATAAACTTTCTTATACACAATGCAGAGGATCCAAAATTGTTAAAATATCATTCCAAGGGTCCTTAATAATCACTACTATAGATACGGATTTTAACAGCACACCAAATGGCCTTTAACTATGCTAAAAAAGTGGTGTTAATCGCATAAATAATTAGGGTCCCATTTATTGGCATTAAAACCCCCTGATAAAGGAATTACTTTATCTGTGTTAAAGAATAACTGATAAAGGATCCCCTTTATCAATTCTATTTTTTTTGCTCTGATAAAGGTCTACCAGCCTACATTGTCCGACTTATATAATAGCACACCCATGAAAATGAAAACCTTCAATTTAAACACAATACACCCAAACATAATTTAATTCAAACAGCACACCAAAATCAAACATGCTATATAAATTTAATTTAGATCATGAATACAAATCTATACACTTATGTTATATACAAAAATAAACACTCTTATTTAAATTTCAAATAAAATTTTTCATATAGTTACATCTACAATTGTCCAAAAAACATTCTAAAACATTAATATGTCCTCTTTTGACACCTTTGATCCCCTATAAAAAATGTCCACCAATAGTATCAGTTGTAGAAAAAGTCATCTTAACCCTCGAAATTCCACCTATATAAGAAAACATATATTATATTAGTAATACTATAAAGAAATAAACAAAACATTAATATGAATGGACGCATTAATAAAATGTCAATATTTAATAAAAATGATATATTTGGATTTATACTGGTCATACCATGAATCTTATTGATGTGGGGTTGATTTCTACATGTTACAAATGAGTTATGGATCATTTTCATATAATATCAAAACAATTCGAATATGTTTTCCCGGTTTTGAGTATGTCACTTTTTCTTTTACTAAAATTAATGTCAATTTCAAATAATTAAAAATTTGAAGTTATACCAGCCACACCATGGGTTATATTAAGGTGTGGATGATTCTTAAACATCAAAAATGACTTATAGATTGTTTTCCATGTTTATCAAATCAATCAAAATATGTTTTATCGGTTTTCTGTATGCCAGTTGTGTTTTTTTATTAAAATGTCATTTCAAAAAAGAAACAAGCATTCTGAGTCATACCGGGCACACCATTAATCGTATTGATGTACGACTGATCCCTACACATCACAAATCACTAATATATCATTATCCTAAAATATAAAAATAATCTCAATGTGTTTTCTCAATTTTGAGTCTGTCACTTATTGTTTTTACTTAAATTAATGACATTTTTAAATAAAAAGAGAGACTTGTAGTCATATTGGACACACCATGCATTGTATTGAGTTGTGGATAACTCATGCACATATAAAAATGACTCATGGATTATTTTCCTAAAGTATAAAAATATGAATGCATTTTTTTGGTTTTTACTATGTCACTTTTTTTACTTACGTTCATATTAATTTTAAATAAAAAGAGAAACTTTGAGTTATACTAGCCACATCGTGCATCATATATAGGTGTGTATGAGTCTTATATGTCACAAATAACTCATGTATTTTTATCATAAAGTATCAAAACAATCTGATTGTGTTTTCATGGTTTTGAGTATGCCACTTGTTCTTTTACTAAAATTAATATTGATTTTCAATAATGACACATTTGGAGTTATATTGGACACACCATGCATCTTATTAAGGTGTGGTTGATTCTTACATGTCACAAATTACATATAGATTATATTCCTAGAGTATCAAAACAATATGAATATATTTTCTTGGTTTTTAGTATGTTAGTTTTCTGTTTTTACTAAAATGTAATTTCAAACTAGAAACATGGATTATGAGACATACTAGTCACACCATGCATCATATTGATATGTATCTAATCAATACACATCAAAAATCACTAATAGATTATTGTCCTAAAATATGAAAATAATATGAATGTGTTTTCTTGGTTTTTAGTATGACACTTATTTTTACTTAAATTAATGTAATTTTTAAATAAAAAGAAAAACTTTTAGTCATACCGGTCACACCATGTGTCGGATTGAGGTGAGATTAACTCCTACACATCATAAATGAATCATAGATCATTTTCCTAAAGTATCAAAACAATTTGAATTCATTTTCTCCGTTTTCAACCCGTCACTTGTTTTTACTTAAATTCGTGTTAATTTAAAATAAAAAGAGACTCTTTGAGTTATGCCGGCCACACAGCATGTCATATTGAGATGTGGTTGATTCATACACATCCAAAATGACTCATGGATCATTATACTAAAGTATCAAAATAATCTGCATGTGCTTTCTCAATTTTCAGTATGTCACTTGTTCTTTTTGATCAATTTAATGTCAATTTAATATAAAAATACGCACTAAAAGTCATTACGGCTACACTATGAATCAGATTTAGGTGCAGTTGATTATTTACATGTAACAAATGACTCATGGATAATTTTCCTAAAATATCAAAACAATCTGAATGATTTTTCTCAATTTTGAGTTTTTCACTTATTCTTTTTACTAAAAGTAACTTCAATTTTAAATAAAAGGACACTTTGAGTGATATCGATCACTTGTTATTTTTGCTCAATTTTTCATAGTCCAATTGCTATGATACCAACTATATTGACCTGGACATTTCATACACAGATACCGCCTCTTTGTAGATTAATATTCCTTACATAACATAATGATCCATGCCAGAACAGTTTAGGTCTAGTGCTTTTGAAGACATGAAACATAAATAAACAGTTTTTAAGAGTATCTCATTAAGTTATTATTTACTAGAAAATTACTTAGAAATATCATTTATAAACCCATTTATAACAAACCAAGGATAAGAAACATAAAAACGGGTGATCAACGAGGCTCAATAAGTGTAAACAAGGGAGATATCAAGGATCATAAAAGGATAATGTGATCATAAAGATATAAGAAGGTGATATTGACATTATAAATTCACACTCTACATATCATATATTATAATCATGAGTCATTGATCAAAGAATGGGAGTTCAAAAGACATTAATATTAAAGGATCAGAAAATATTATAAACTAAAAACATAAACTTTGAGTCATATCGAGCACACTGTGTATCAGAATGATATGTGACTGATTAATACATTGGTCAAGAAAATATTCATGAAAAATATTTTGGGAAGTCATAATTTTAATTCAACTACTGAGAATTCATACTTTTTGGTCAACATGTTCTCTCTATTCAGGCTTGTAACTGATAGTTGAAAGGAAAATATCACTTCCCAAAGGATCAATAAAAAAATAAGTATTAAAAAATAATAGATTAAATGAGGAAAAAATTAATTAATTAATAAAGTATTAGGAAATCACCTTTCTAAATTCTTGACCCAACAGAAATAGATGAATCCACCTGTATAAGAAAATAATTCTTAGTATACTAAAAAAAATCAATTAAACATAAATATGAAAAAATGAATTAATTTTGTGGACATAGATTTTACTGTGAAAACAACATGATTACCTCTGTGATGGAGTAGAGATAGCGTCATTGATCTTCCTTCAAAAGCATGACACATGGACAAAAATATTCTAAAATAAATAAACTCTACAAGAAATAATGAAAATAAAATCAACATTTCATTATATAAATTTTCAATATAAAAGATAAATTATATCATAAAATTACCTTTACATCTTTCCAAAGTGTTTATTTGGTCTTTATATAAGATAATAAAAAAACTAAGGATTATATGTGCACTTCACTACTATTGGTTACATACCGGTTAGCATAACATCTGACATGAACTTCCTACCCAACGTCACTGTGATGCTCTCATATCACACACACTCTTTACCATCTATATCATATCATCATTAAACATTCACTTTTCCATATCTTCTTATAGCCATTTACTACTTTTAAAGATGAATGATGCATGCAACTGCATGCATATAGTAAATGGGTGTAGAAAGAGAAGGAAAAGTTAATGCTAAATGGTGATATGATAGGGATGGTGGAGAGCGTGTGTGGGGTGAGAGCATCATGGGGACGCTAGGCAGGAATTTTAGGTCAGATTCTATGTTAAGCGGTAGTTAACCAACAATAGTGAAGTGCACATAGAATCCTTAGATTTATTATTAAATTTGTGAGTGATTCAAAACCAATACATGTTTTTGATTCAATGATCAATGGACCCAAATAGACATCAATATTTTTTCATGATACTATATTAGTAGAAACAACAATAGAAAAGACCAAAATAAAGAATATAAATGAACTCACACACAAGTTACAAAGAGTGATTTCCAAAAAATAGACATCTCTAAAAAATGATAGAAAGAGGGGAACTAATTCATGAAAGGATAACCATTTAAAGGTTCACATTAAAAAAATCCATTTGAACTAAAAAAGGATAATTTCATCATACATTTATAGTGAAAGATGAACTTACAATATCACAAAACAAAATAGGATGAAACTCCAAAAACCTTCACCCCAACACGGGAAACAACAACTGAGCCCATGTGTTTATGATTCTCTCACAACAGCTCATCCAAAAATGCTTCCTCCACCAAAATCTCAAAATGGAGATCCTTGGAGATAAGGACTCTATCCTTTATCTCTGGATGAAGACCCCCAATTAAAAGAGAATCATCCATCATATCTTGTAACACCACCTCTTGACAAAAGGAAACCAGCTCTCTGAAGTGTTAAATATAATCCTTCACCACCCGCTGACCTTGTTGGACACTCATGAGCTCTTCCCTTTTATTCTTCTCCACCACCCCATGTATAAACCAAAGGAAAAAGGGGGACATAACATCTTCCCATATTATCCCATTTTTCATCGTTGGTGGTAAAAAAAAACTTCCATTCTTCTAAAGATGGACCCTCAAGAAGACCTAGAAAAACACATACTCTAACACCTTTGGGAGTTCAAACACTCTAAAGACATTCTAAACTTTTTCAATCCACTTTAGTGCCTCTAACGAACCTCAATTTCCATGAAATATGGGAATCAATTGAGGAGATCTAGAAAGAGGGCGAGACCCACTAGAAAAGTCATGGACCTTTCTGTGAGGCATATTCTGAATAACACAAAATCATAAAATAAGGTTCATTATCAATCTGAAACACAATCTAAAGGAAAATATCGGGCCAAAAAAACTATATTACAAGCCAAATTTTATTACAAAACAAGAATTCTCTCTTTGAAAAATGCCATTTCATTTTCAATTTCAAACCAACTTCTTCTAAGTCCACTTTTGACAACATAAAAACCCACATTTTGAAACAAAATCCAATTCCAAAAATCATTTTCACCTTCAAAAAAACCATTTTAGAAAACCAAAACAAGAATTTGATTTCAAATTCCCACCCAAGGCAGTCAAATGATCATAAGGAATATCGAGGGTCACACTTATGACATTATCACCAAACCTAATAATTTACCAAATTTTCAATCCAAAACATTTTCCTTTAAACCCCATTTTTTTCCAACTTAAAACCATTTCAAAGAAATCATTTTAATTTTCAAAATCAATTTCATTTTAAAATCTTACTGACATCAACCAATACCAAAACAATACATAATTCACGCTAAACTATCAGAATGAAAAAATATAGTCATATTTAACCTGACGACCTGGTATTTTGCCATATTTTACTTAGTATACAAGTTTAATATAATTAAAAAGATCAATAACACCCAACACTAATCAAATATAAAAATTTCCACCATATAGATAATACTAGGAAACCAAGTTCACAGAATTTAGTTGATTCTTCTTATGTTTTCTCAAAATGACCTTCAGATATCGAGCATGTTCCTCCCTCAATTAGGAATACATGCTGATATAATTCAAAATATGGATAAAAAATTTTCTAAATAAGTATGGAAATAATATGAGATCACAAGGTGTTGATATCTTGATGATGGGATGCAAAACAAACCAAAGGATGTCCAAAGATCTCAAAATATACACCACTAGTTACCTAGGAGCAGTCGATAGTGGCAATGATAGATGATAAGGAGGAAGAGGAATTGGCGATAGCGACAGAGGAGGATGAGGTAGGGGTGGCAGTGGTGGGGGAGGAGGAGGAGGTGGTGGTGGTGGAGGCAATGGTAGAGGAGGAGGAGAAGGTCACATTGGCAGTTAAGGAGGAGGAAGAGTTGGCAGAAGCAATAGAGGAGGAGGAGGATGCTAGAGTGGAGGAGGTAGAGGTAGGGTTCCACTTCCGCGAAGGCTTGAGGTGTGTGAGAGGAGGAGAAGAGTGTTAGGGTTTACTTATAAAAGCAAAAAAAATCTTTTACCAGTGCCAGCTAAAAAAACTGATAAAAGTATGTGTTATCAGTGCTAAAATAACTAGCACTGATAAACATTCCATTTATCAGTGTGAAAAGTTTAGCGCTGATAAATATGCTTTTTATCAGCGCTTATTTAGCACTAATAAATGCATATCCTTTTCAGTGCTAAAAAAGAGCTGATATAACTATAATGATAATAAATTAATTATATCTTTATATATTTATAATGTTGTATTTATAATAAATTCATATTTATTTATAATTATAAATTTTTAATAAATATATTTATTATATTTATAATCTACATAATTAATATCTTTATTAAAATTTTATAATTATTTAAATATATCTATATTAATTTATAATTATAATGACAAATATTTATATATATGTATTATAATTTTATAATTATTTAATAACTATGAATTTATATATATTTATTTATAGTTATAATAAATATATATTTAAATATATATATTTATTTAGACTTATAACAGTAAATATATATTTATTACATACATATATATATAATTATAGTCATAAATATAAATAAATTTATATATATATTTAAATAGTAATGAAATTAAAATAAATATATCAATTATATATAGTCATATATATATATATATATTTAAATACTGATGAAATAAAAATAAATATTTTAATTATATATATTATTTATAATTTCAAATATATATTTATTATTTAAATATATTTATCATGATTTTAAGTATTTATGAGAACATAATAGATTAATGGGAATATGAATGAATATACATCGAGTAAAGTATAGATCACAAACGAGTCATCATTTATATGGACAACATAAATAGTAATGAGGGTATAATGTATAAATGAACCTTTATGATGAATAGATAACATATGAAGTTTAATTATATAAACTCATGAACAAATTTTTTGAAAAAATATATTTATTTATATAAATATATATATATATATATAAATGTATAAATGTATCAATATATAAATATATAAATATATAAACATGTAAATATATAAATATATAAATATATAAATATATAAATATATAAATATATACATATATAAATATATAAATATATACATATATAAATATATACATATATAAATATATAAATATATAAATATAATAAATATAATAAATATATTTATTATTTATTGAAATTTATTATATATTTATTGGAATTATTAAAAAATATTAATTATAAACATGAAATTTTAGTTAATGTATACAAATAAACATTATTTTTTAATATAAATATAATTTATATAAATTGTTAATATTTTTCCTTAAAAACTATTATATGTGCTAAAAATAGCACTGATAAATCTTCCCTTCATCTACGCTAAAGAAAGTGTTGATAAAGTGTACACATTTAACAAAACATTTTTTAGCGTTGATAAATGGTATATTTTTTCGGTATTTTTAGCTAGCACTGATAAATGCCCCCCTTTTATCAGTGCTTCCTACTTAGCATTGATAATACTTGGCGCATCCCTTTCCTAGATCTATGGTAGTGAAAGGATATAAAGGAGGTAATTTGAAGAAGAGGCAATCATCTTACCCAACCTCTTTAAATTTATTTCTTCTTCTACCTCCTCTAAATATATGGTATTCAACATAAAATAACAAATTTATTATCTTGAATATACTGAAATTTTATTATGATCATGAAACCACCATTATTCACCCTCTTTTCCATCAAATGGGATATGAAAGTACCACTAGTGCATATGTGTGGACTACCATCTCTACTTAGTGATACAATTCATTTTTCATCACCATATTTCATGGATGGGTATTATGTTGGGTTTAATGTTTATAAATTATAATAATGGAATTATTATTGTTATGGACTTATAATATAATATCTAACTTCTTATCTTCTAATACATTATAGAATGATAACATCGCTCGTGTGTAGGTGTGGACTGCCACCTCCGCGAAGTGATATGCTTCTCTTTCATTTAATTTTTACATAAATGGTAATAAGGATATAATAAACGAATATGTATCATATATATGATATAATAATAATTAATTAAATTTTAATTATTATTTACCATTATTTTTTATATCTTTCGAAAATTAAAGACAACATTCATGCATATGCACAGCCTACCGTCTCTATGAAAGGTGTAATTCATTTTTATATCTATACCTTTCATTGATGATTATAAATAAATAAATATATATATATATAATAAATATATTTGATTTATTTCATGATTAAAATTTTGGAGATGATGAAACCATGGTCAAAATATAAGTACAAAAACTACCAAACCAAAACATATATGAAAAATGAAACAGTCATCTTTAGGAATAATGATTTTAATAAAGAATTGTTAATAAATTGGGGATAAAGGTAATAAGTAAACCATATATGGTTTGATATATATTATTTTGGTTCGGCAATAGATTTATAATAAATATATATTTATTATAAATGAAGTTTTAATACATTTGAAGGAAGTCAGGCTTGATGTAAGGGTTCTTCGTCTCAAATTGTCTCCTTTGGGACATATGTTATGTTGTACTCATATCTACATTTATAAGTAGTATCAAATTCCCCCTTTGATATTTTATATCATGAATCTATTTATATTCATGGTATTTAAAGTTTCATCTGATATTATTTCTTTTATGAGTGTTATGATTTGAATGTTACTAAAGTGGTAAGAGTTTATTTCAAAATCTCATCATTATTTGGGATTGTTTATGTCTAAGTCTCATTTGGGGAAATTAGTTGATATTTTATATTAAAACATATATATTTTATTCTAATTTGGTTATTTTTATAAATTTCAATTTTTCTTTTCATTTTTCTCTGTTTAAATAGTCTAGAGACCAAAAGAATATTTTTAATAATGTTGTCTTAATCTCTCTCTTCGGTCGAAAATCCTTTTTCTTCTGTATCCATGTTCTCAAAATGTGTTTTCAAAAATGTTTTTAATATTAAACAATTACTATTTAGATTAATTTTTACCCACGATTGAATTTTTTTAAAAAAAATTTCAAAAGGAATTCTCTTGTAGTCTTCTGAATGAGGTACTTTTGAATTTTTATTGAAAATATGACAGGAGTATTTGTTTTAATGTATATGGGATAAACGAAATTTCCTACTCTAATTACTACTCAATGCATTCAATATTACTCTACATGTTTCCATTTTTCTTTTCAAACCAAATAGTTTTTTTAATATTCTAGAAATTTTTTATCATAAATTGATTTTCAAAGTGAAAATGGTATTTTAATCAAGAATGTTTTTAATGATATTTTTATAGTATGTATATTCATAAAAATATTATTATAATTATGATCCACTAGGGACACATTTTAATGATTCAATCCATTATTTTTTCTCTGGATAGTTTTGATCAGTTTGATTGGGGAAAGTATTAAAATTTCATATGTCAATTCATCATATATGGAATGTTTTTTATTATTAAGGAATACTGGTTAAGTTGGATTACTTATTCGTATAATTAATGCATTATAAATTTTAAGTGATGGATGGGGTTAAGAATTATATAGCCCTGATATTTTGGCATCTCATGAGAAAAATAGGTTAGTTAATTAGTTGAGGTCTTACCCATTTATGTATTATGTCATGCCATAAATCCTTGACAGTATGTTTATGATTTCTGGGAACAAGGCCTATATGGTATGTTTATTATGTAATGTATTATTCATTCCATAATTATGAAATCATTTATTGATTTCCATGTAATTATTTGAATATTTATGATATTCGTGGAAAATTTTCAATCTCAAGACTTTATTTATATTGATTTATTTTATCATCACATATTCCTTCCATATTTTTTTTCATGATCATGTTATTAATTAAAAAGAATGTTTTTTCCAATATTTACCTTTACATATTAAAATTCCTTTTTTACTCATGATATCGTACACTAAACGTAACCCTTACTAACCATTTTAACTGACCCCTTTCTTATGTTTCTTTTCCCAGTGATATGGGGAATTGTGTTATGATCGATATGAAAAGATATGCTAGAGAGAGTAATAATGTTCTTAAAGAAAATTATATTCTTTATTTAATGTTTTCATATGTAATATTAAATTCAAGCATATATCTATTTTAGAAAGACTACTAAACTATTTTTTCCTTTGGGATGTGATTGATAGCAACTTATGTCAATGTAATAAAGTTACCATCGGCTTTGGGCTACTAGATTCATGGTCTTTATAGTTGGTATTAGTGAAAGTTAATAGAAAAAATAGAAGTAGATTCTGTAAAACATATATTGGGGAAAATAACCCTATGAATAACTTTGTGGATAAGTCTAAGTATAAGATAACATCCTAAATTTTTGGTAAAGTAGATATTGCGTGGTTTTCCTACCAATACATCCCTTTATGGATACTACAAGTTTATGTGGTTTTAGAATAGATTAACTTATGTGTAATAACCCAAAAAATATTTAGTTGAATATATATCAGCTGTCATTCTAGTTTATGGTGAGTATGCCCTTACTAGACACCTATTTTGACACTCATGGGTGATTTTCTTCTGTTAATTCACATTTTATCGATGAACCATGATGATGAAAGGTAGAATAAAACCTATGGAAACCTGTGATATTCTATAGAGATATGGGATAAACCTGAAGTGTCTTGGTTGATAAGTTTAAGGTTGATCATAAATTTTAATGCAAAAATACCCCCTTTTAGGTTTTATGTGGTGGGAGTTTAACATGATTAGGGATATTTCGGGAGATATTTATAGATATACAATGCTTTTGTTTAGTATATGTTTTAGTGAAAATGTTATTTTAGGAATAATGATTTTATATTTTTGGGAAGTAAGTTAAAATAATCGATAAACATTAGGTTTAACACGATCATTAAGGATGAGGTAATTATGGTTGATTAGGATAAAAGATTTAGTATATTTTCAGAATATATCATTTAGATAACCATGTGTTTCAAAAGTGATTTGGTGACTAAGTGATTAATCTTAAGTACACGTTATTGGGAATATTATATTCTTAAGGTAAACATAAATTAAGGAATTAATATTTAGTTAATTTATAGAAGCATATATGATTTTATTTTAGGTTTAGAGTGATTTAGAATATTTATGGAAATAACTATCATCTTTTTGGAAGTATATGATTAGCATATATACTTTGTTTCTATATCACCTTATGAGTGATTGATATTATTTAGTAGTAATAATTATTTTCATCTTTATATATATATATATGATCAAATATTTCTAATTTTTGGGCTTCGAATGTAGTCAGACATATTTTGGGGGAGTCTTAAGGTTAAATTGAACTTTGGGTGTTGTTGTTAATGTTTTATAGATTATTTTATTATTTCATCATATAAATATTTATTCACATTGGATAACCTATTCTAATAATTTTGGTTTTGGAAAATATATGGAGATAAGAGTAATGACATTTCTTTGTTTTTTGGATCTTATGATATGTTAAAAGTTAATATTAGAGTTTCAAGAATGAAAAATTCATCTTGAATATTCATTTCATAGATTAAGTGATGATGTAGAAATTGATCAAAGCACAACCAAAGGATGAAATTGTGATTATGAAATGGGAAGATATAATGTCAGTATATTTTATATATTTCTCTATATATATGGAAATGAAGTATCTAAATGTTATAAAATGGTCTTGAAATAGAAATTTTATACTTTTATCTTAATTTCCATTGAATCGATGGTATTTTCACTCATCCTAGATCTATGGTATTGTAGTCATTTTTTATTCTGGAAATGGGGATGACCTTGTTTGTTTAAGGTTCAAACATTCCAATCAGTTTCTAACGGATTTATTTGTAGAACCGGAAACATCCAATGATTCTATATCCATTTGGACCTACTTTCAAAAGGTAATTGCTCATTAGTTATGGACCGATGAGGCATAATAATTTGCTTTGGTCGAGGGGATGGGAGGTCGGACTCATCACACCTTTTTCGGGGGAATTATTTTCTACTTTAGGACTCTCTTATAGATTTGAGTTATGTTCCTGAATCCTTATTAATTTACCAAGTATGAAAATGAGCTTTCCTTTAGATCTGAAAATCAATGATTGATATGTATGAGATTTATATAATCTTGTATATGTGTTTGAGGTTCTTCATCAATAGAGAATCATTCGTATTTATTAGAGATTCTTAGTCAATGGTATCCTTCAACACATTATATAGAAATCTCATGGTCATTTATGATAACCATACTAGTTTTAAAGCCACTCAGTGGGGAACTTGAAGTTTATTATAGTTTATAAGGACATGGATTATTTTAGAGTTGGGATCGTACCCGCAGATGGGCTACCTACCTATCCTTTTTTAGAAAAGGATTCAGAACCCACATAGTTTGATAGGAAGGATATAGTTTAACGTCATATGGGATGGAAAATAATTAATTAAAGATTGGCTTAAACCTTATAAAGGCTTCATATGTACTCTACTTTTAAAGAAGATATCAAAGTCTACATATTTTGGGTCAAGGAATATAGAGTTTATGCATGATTGATGGTCCAAAGAAAGATTTCATAATTACTTTTACTCTCTAAGCTCACGTGAGTCATGGTCGGTGTGAGAAACAAGAGGTATCAGTAAAACCTGACGATTGTTCCACAAAAGATTCAACCATAAGAAATGATGTGGGGCTTATGTATGTAAGACTGCCCAAGATAGATGAGGATTGGGATTTACTTCCAGGAAGAAACCTGGGAATAAGGTCCATAAAGGTATATGTGCTTTATGGAGATTTGGATATTTAACTTAGGGCTTACTCCTGAGAAGGATGCCCAAATTAGAGGGGACATATGATTGGGTTTTATTCATGAATATGAATCCAAATCAAAAGTAATTAAGACTGGGGATTATTCCTAAAAAGAGTCTCGGGTTAAGAGAAATTATGATCGGGGCTTACTCCAAAGGAGGATGTCCAGATTTGGGAACTTGGGGATTACTCCTAAGGAGGATGCCCAGATTTGGGAACTTGGGGCTTACTCCTAAGGAGGATGGCCAGATTAAAGATATTCTCATCTTAAAGGATGAGGTTTAATGGAGGAAATATCTAACCTTAGTGACATAAAGATATGTAAATGACTAGGTTTTGAGAGATGTTCCCCCGAATTCCTTTCAAATAAAGAATACAACAAAGGAACCATTCCAAAAATGTATTTGAAGAGGGTTTTGAAGGATAAATCTTGAAGAGGAGAGGTGAATTTAAAGAAAAGAGTTGAATTGGCATGAGGGTCACCCAAAAAGAGGCAGGCGCGCAAGTCCTGTTTGGGCGCGCAAGTCCTGGTCGTGCAAGTATACGTGCGTGACACGGGTGTAATTGGGAGACAGTTAACCCATAAGGTAATACTTGGGAGAGACTTGGCTCAAGCCCTTATTAATATCCCTAGAGGCTTCCAAAAGTGTGGCGCGCAAGTTTTGTTGAAGGGATCGGGAGGCGTGCAGGTGTGGTCATTTCCCTTAAGGGCTGGACATTTAGGCGTTCAAGTGTTGATGAATTCCAACAATTAGGCCTTTTTCCTTCTCTTTAGATCTTCCATTCAAGGTAAGAAATTACCTTATAAGTGTTTGGAATACTTCAAGAAGATACTAGGGCGTTGAGAGCTTAAATCTAACTTTTGGATTTTTCGTCCTCGAAATGGGGGGCCCACAAGGTGTATTTATAGGCCATTTAGGACCTTGGGAGAAAAATGAATAGGGCGCGTAAGTCACTTGCATGACCCACATGTGGCACGCAAGTACACTTGTGCGACCATAGTGAAGCTTGCACGACCCATGATTAAAGAATTCCATGTTCATGCCTTTGTCAGTCTTGGATTTTCTTCAAAGGATGAATCTATTTGTGCTTAACGTATTACCCTTTTTAATTAATTAGACTCTATGATGGAAAGGAGCATCAACAAAAGTCCCCCCTCAGAGTTGGATCTGAAAAAGGAAAGAGGATTTGACACTGAGTAAAATGAGAAACAAGGTACTGCGGCGCGCAAGTATCAGGCACGCAGGTATGCTTCTGGCGCGTAGGTTCCTACATGCAGGGGTATGGACTAGCCTATAAATATGTGTCACCACTTCATGAAAATCACCCAGCTTCGAATGATTCTGACCTCTCGGCACGCAAGTAGCTCTCGTTGTGTAGGTGTCTTGATTTTCCGCTCGTTTGCGCTTCTGTTCGTGTCACGCTTCTACAGAGGTATTTGGACTTGCGCGGTGATACATGTGCACCCATACATGCACGACCGACTTGGACTTGCGCGCCAACATGGGACTTGCAAACCTTAATGCCATATCCATTTTTTCTAATTTCTTCATAAATTTTATGAAAAATCAACTTACTTAAGAGTTAATTATTCGACCTTTGTGCAGATTCAATGGCTCCCAGAAGAATTGGAACGACTAATGAGCTGGCTAGCAAGTGGATTGATGACATGATAAACGTCATTGGCCATGATTACTATAATATCTATGATAGCACTCTCCCAGATTTGGCCACGTACTTGAAGAAGTATCATCTTAATTTCCCATGTGGGCATCTACCTGCCTCTGTATGGCCATGGTCATCTGCAAGGAGTCAACATTCCAGATATAAAGAACTATCTCCCGCATTCTTGGTTTCAAACTTACAAAAAAATTTCTTCATCAAATGTCTCAGTTGGAGGATCATTTTTGAATTTTGTAATAGTGGAGAAGGTCTACATAATGCATCATAGCCCTTGTGACCCAGATCTAAAACCTCACAAGCCTGAACTGCAGCCGCATTGTTATCCCTCAATCTTCCGAAACTCTCAGATGGATCAATCCAAAGGCTGGAAGAAGAGTTGGGACTTCCGTCCTGGAGGAGGTGTGAAGCCAACTTGAGTGTGGGAATATTGGGTGTGACAAACCTGTGCAGAGTTTGTTGATGATCTGAAGGGAGCTACAATATATGAAGTCATCTGGGCTTGGCAGACATATGTCTACAAGAATGATGACTTTGTGATGATGCTAATTAGCCTCCAGATCTCAGAAACTAATTCATTCCATCTGACTCATTAATAATTAGGAATCCATTTGTGGGATGTCTACAATATCTTAGGGGCTCTAATTTTAGGCAATATGTATGATGAATTCATCCCTCCCAAGGCGACTTGGAATGATTTAGAGAAGACTCCGGCTTTGGCTCGAGAATTATTGAAAATTTTCTACATGCTCAAAAACTCAATGACCTCCAAAACTCATTCTCGAAAGGATATTTATCCAGAGGAGTGGATGGATATGTTTCTTACCAAGAAGAAGGATAAGGGGACCACCTGTACTCGTCCTACTACCTGCCCCAGAACAGAGAAGAGGGGCACTTTTGGCACATTCTGGCCAACCCTGGAAGCAGAAGAATTTTAAAAGTGGGGATACGAAGTGGATCAAAGAATCCTATAAAAGACCCATCTGGTAGGCTTCTTAGCCTTGTGGCCCAATGTTTATCTTCTGCTAGTTAGGGATTCGAAGGGAGGCATCAGGCTGAGGACCTTCGTTTTTGCAACCAAGTTGGCTGAGAGGAAAATGATTGGGTTGTCCACCCCCATTTTGGCGAAGATTCACAAGAGCTTACTCCATGTATTTATGGGTAAATATCCTTTGAGATTAGTGGGACCATTACAAGTTTTGTGGGGATGGATTTCCACTCATTTCAGGACTTATGTTGTACAGAGCGGAGTACAGGTTCCTGGGAGTTCTTTCAGGCCATCAGTGCAGGCAATTTCTGGAATTTTTCCGTTATCCCTCAACTCTTATGATATGAAGTTGAGGATAAGCATGTTCAAGGAATTCTATTTCTTTCAGTATGAAAACCTGCCAACCGGTCGGTTGTTGATTATGGAACAACCGACCTTGAATTGAGGTCATACATGCTGGATTGCAGAGATGGTGTATTGGCCACCAGGATTGACGAAGATATTATATGTGAGGCCTATGATCTATATAGATTTGTATGCCAATTCAAGTTTCTGCAGTAGATTGTTGTATACCCTCCTGTGAATGTCAGGTCAGAGCAGCATCCGATGGTTGCCCGACAACCATGGTTGCTGACATCTATGGATAAGACAGGGGAAGTGTTTGATCTACCAGTTGTTGGAGCGGTGATTAACTTTACTACATGGTATGCTGAGAACTGGGTAGAATCCTACCATGAAGGGGTACTCAATCATCTGATTCCTAGAGTGGGGAAAAATAAGAGAACTGTAGAGAAAGAAACCCTTCATCTGGAAGGTGACTCTTCCACACCTAGAGCTGATTCACCAGGTTCCTCACCCAGTGCTGACTCGCTAGATTCTCAGGATGGGGATGATGAGGCACGACATGCGTCAAAACGGCCTCGTGCCATATATAATCCTCTTGTCAGAATCAAGAGACCCACTCTATCGACTCTTGGTGAGTTACTTCATTGAGGCAATTTAATCGCCATTATTTTATAGAGAAAAAGGTTTTATTTTCTTATCCTTTATCTGTGATTGCATGAGCTGGGAAGAAGATGAAGTCCAAGATTGTAGGAACCTCCTCAAAGCCTTCTGGTACACTTGCTGGATATCTACGACCATAGGCTGTTCAGACATGGTGGAGTTGATATTGCGATGCCGAAACCGCCTGGCTGGACCTATGAAAAGGGTTACACATCCCTGGAATAGGGAATCTTCAGGCCTATACTGATATCCATTTCGAGGATAAACCTTATGAAGTGCGGGCTTACATCAGAGAGCTGGAGATGCTCATATATGCCCATGATGATTCCATTCCTATCACCAAGCGGGTGAAGGAAATGATGGATCATGGCACCACTGAGGGGACTCGTGCTTCCGGAGATGAGGAGTGGCACGATTACGTGGCTCATGAAGATGTAAGTCTCTTTCCTTATTTTCTTTGAAACTTGATTTTAGTTAAAGCTTTGTTACTCAAGAAAATTACTTTCTTCATTCTGTAGCTTGTAAAGAAAGGAACTACTGAGATTCGTTCACCACAGTATAGCCCTGGTGGCACCGCTATTGGAGCTACTGAATCTCCTTGCGAGCTGGGTGAGGTATCTCTATGCCGGAAAGACATGGAAGAGGAGTTAAATATGGATTTTCATTCTCCAATTCCTGTATTTGGAGATGATGATGTCAACACTCCCAAAAAGCCAAATAAGAAAAGGCATCGAAGGAAGTAGTCTAGAGTTAAATGCTTCATCAGTAGTGGTTAGTCCTTCAGATAGTCATGAATCTTAACTCATGAAAAGATTTCTCATACTTCTTGGGATTGCAGGGGCTTCTTAAATTTCCCCTTTGAGGGAGAGGACTGACCCTCCTATGAGGACGATGGAGGGTGCTGGTGAACAGTTGCAAATTCATGCTGACTTGGCTGCTACTGAAGAAGAGCCAGTGTCTATTCCCAGTATTTCTCCTACTGCTGCTACAAGGAGAGAAGATCCAGCCACAGATAATATAACAATACTTCATAGAATGTTAAATCAAAAAATTAACTGACTTTCATTCTGTGATACTATAAGTTTCAACACCTGCACCAGAACATTTGGTGGCCACTGAAACTGATTCCATAATTTTCTCTGAAGAAACTGTTCGGGATCAGAGGCCACGGGATGAGGGTCGCCAAGAAGACACATCGAATGCTCCCACTGGTGAGACTAACCAGGAATCTTAGATATCACTGGATGAAATGAATAAACTAGGCACATCTTTTGAATACTTTTTAGATCATGTTAAATTACCATGTAATTTAGAAAATTTTAGACGTGACTCCTTCGTCCTATTAAAAAATTTATTATTACATCTCTGACCATGATTGGTTGAAATGTGATGTTCCATCTAACCAAGCTGTAGAACTGCCAATGCCTGAAGGGGGTATAGACAACCCTACTATTGTAGATACACTATATCAAGTAGAGCTTAACCTAGTAGAGCTTCCTAAAACTCATCCTGAAAATCCTGTTGAAGCTAGGAAAGACGGGGAGGATCCTTCTCATGTTGTTGATCTACTGTTGGGTAAGAGATAATAATATTTGTGGCTGCACTTAATTTCCAAGATACCTTAATCAAATTTTGATATCCTTTGAAACTAACCAAAACTATTAATTGACTATGCATGGCCGTCAATTTCAATGGCTAGATCTGGAGGTGAATCCTTTGCCTCCACTCCAATGAGAATATAAAGTGAAGTAACAAGGGTCAGGGGGGAAGAAGCAGAACCAGGCACTTCTCTAAGTGCATTAATCCTAGACTATATTCCCCCCTGTGATAGTGATGTTGAATCAGACCCGGAGGTAAAAAAGGAGCTCCAATTTTCATGTTGCAAGGCATGGAAGAACATATGTAGGATCATATCTGAAGTGCCTCTTGAAGAGATATCTTCGAAGATCCTGCAAATGTCATCCCTATCCGTCATGTTGGGACTTGGCAATTTTGGATATCAAGAGATCCATACTGCGGTGAAACAATTCATTTTAAGGAGGGAGCCAGAGTAGAGGTATCGTCAAGACCTGACCAGAGTGAGGCTATTGACCAATATTAGCGAATTTGAGGCTGTGGTGTCCTGAGCTGAGGATGATCATGCAGCAAAATTGAAGGAGTTGAAACATAAGATCAAGGAGAAAGTTGTCCAGTAGATGCACCTTCAGCAACAATTAGATGCTGTTACTGGGGAACTTGACAAACATAACAATTCACTGGAAGGAGTTAAAACAAATGGTATGAAAGCTATTACAGATGCCAAGAAATCACTCCATCAAGCTGAAAAGGGTGAAGCTGGTTGAGTGCATGAACGTCAGGTGGCTGCTGATGAATCTCATGATGCCGTAAATCAAATGAAGAGTTATGATGAAATCCTCTTGTAATTCCTGAAAAGGAGAAGAGACTCCAGTCTGTGGAAGTCCTTCTAACTCTTGCGCATAAATGAAAAACACTTTCCTATTCAATCATTTGTGCCTGCATTTTCTTTTGCTACATGCTTTAAATAATTGTACCTAATCCAATGTGCCTAGTAAGAATAGTTTGATTTTTCCTAGGATTATAAAAATAACCCTACAAAATTTGAATCTTTTTATTACTCAATATTACCTAAATCGTAAAAAATTTATGTTTAGTGAGATGGGACTTGACTTTTGTTCAGATTTCCCCTATCTTTTATGGGCAGTTAAAAGTCATGCACATCAGACATAAAAAGGCTAATTTTTAAGGTTGAATAGATTTGACCAAATGGATTAAAATAGACTCAATTTATTGATAATTTATCTAAAAACATATAACCATATTAAAATATGGGGGAAAACATGTAAACTATGACTTAAGAAATTTTATATCTAAGGAATGATATGAAAAAGGGCTAAAAGTCATTAGAGGAAGTATTTCCTAAGAGTGAAGTTACAACTATTTAACAAACCCATTAGGTGGTTGAATTATGCAGCGCCACTTAAGGTAATTGGCTGTATAGTCAAATAATAGAATCTTTTGGCTGAAAGGTCCGTTATGTAGACTACTTATGCAAGGCTTCCTAAGGGAACGCGATGCATAGTCAGGAAAAAGAAATCTTAGAAATTTTACTTTTCTATTGCTAAAAAGCCAGTGAATGTTTATGGAGATTCAAATTTTCCAAAGCATAGAGTATTCTGTATGGAGAAAGGTACTTGAATATGGAGAGGATATTTCCAATCAATATTGTTAAAGAATTGTATGAATGTCACTCCTGCGACGGTCTGACCCAAACATAGGTAAGGGAAATATAAACCATAGACTTAAATACTTTTAGATCATGAAAAGGAGTATGATAAAAATATGTTAAGGATGGTTATTTTTGCGGATCCCTGTATATTGTCATTAAGACAAATAAGGACAAAAGAGGTTTTCCTCCCAAGAATGAAGTTACCACTATTTGACAAACCTGTTAGGGGGTTGAATTATGCAGGGCCACTTAAGGGCATTAGCTGTATAGTCAAATAATAGTATCTTTTGGCTGACAGGTCCGTTATGTAGACTACTTATGCAAGGACGCCTAAGGGTACGTGTTGCATAGTCAGGAAAAAGAACTCTCAGAAATTTTACTTTTCTATTGCTAAAAATACAATGTAACTTTATGGAGATTCAAATTTTCCAAAGCATAGAGTCTGCTGTATGGAGAAAGGTACATGAATATGGAGAGGATATTTCCAATCAAGATTGTCAAAGAATTGGATGAATGTCACTCATGTGAAGGTCTGACCCAAACATATGGAAAGGAAATATAAACCATAGACTTAAATACTTTTAGATCATGAAAAAGAGTATGGGACAAATATGTTAAGGATGGCTATTTTTACGGATCCCTACAAATTGTCGTTAAGACAAATAAAGACAAAAGAGGTTTTCTTCCCAAGAATGAAGTTACCACTATTTGACAAACCCGTTAGGGGGTTGAATTATGCAGGGCCACTTAAGGGCATTGGGTGGATAGTCAAATAATAGTATCTTTTGGCTGACAGGTCCGTTATGTATACTACTTATGCAAGGCCGCCTAAGGGAACGTGCTGCATAGTCAGGAAAAAGAACTCTTGGGTATCATACATTTTGAGACCAGATGAAATGAAATGGGTTATAGAGATCTATAAGTATTTAAGGTTAGGATTATCACACATAAAAATGGGTATTGTCCAATGTATGAAAGAGATACATAGACCAATACTGACCATAATCATGTTTTGGTTGGGTCCTTAATTGAGGTGCTGGAATTCACTACATATCCCATAAGGATGGGAATCAAGCTATACGTAGTTCTTGAAATACAGTTTAACGTCAAGTGGGACGAGAGTGTATGAGATCTTAGTTTTGGTTCATAGAGCTCGGACCATGATAAGGAATACACAGTGTGTCTTTTATAAAACTGGTGTGAATGAAGACCAGGGTTTTCATACCACATTCATGTTTTCACAGGGGGACTTTTCAGCCAAGGGACTGAAAGTGGAATTTGGGGTTAGGACCAAAGACATGGGGCTGGATTCGAGGGATGCTCGAACATTCCTATGTATCCCATAAGGATGGAAATCAAGCCATACATAGTTCTTGAAATACCCTCTGTACAGATTTGGTTCGTACAAGTGAAGGGTGAAAGGGGACTTTAGTGCAATGATGGTTTGACCCAAGATTAAAGGTTCGGGCCTTTCCATGTATGCACGTAGTCTTTGGAATATAACATGATTGGAGATAAATTTCAATAATTATTCCCTCTCAGGTGAGGGTGTCAAAGAATGTTGAAGTTTATTGTCATACGGGACAAAAGTGAGAATAGTTTAACATCATATAGAAAGGACGATGGTGAACCAATGTAAAAAATATTGGTTCTAGGGTTGGCTTCAAGAATCAACATCATATGATATGGAGGTGAACCAATGTGAAGATGTTGGTTTTGGGCTTGAACCTCAGGTGGTTTCCTACGTACCTAACCTAGAAGGCAAGGATCAAAGTCCGCATAGTTTCGATTGAAGAATGAATTGGTGATCAAGTTGTTCTTGAGGAAAACGACCAAAAAAATGGTGTTGGGACTTTTGCATGGTTAGCGGCCCATAGAGGGTGTTATGGTAGAAGTTTACTCTAAGATCATGTGAGTCAAACTCGGTGTGAGAAACAAGAGGTAGCAACAACCCTAACGATGCATAGTTTAATGTCATGTAGGACATATAAGGTACATGACACAGTTTAACGTCATTTTGGAAGAAAGAGGTACTGTTCAGTTTAAAGTCTTGCAGTAAGGACTTTGGGGACTACGCAGTTTAAAGTCATGATGTAAGGACAATGGGGGATTATGCAGTTTAATGTCATGCGGTAAGGACAAAAGAGGGGCTGTATAGTTTAATGTCATATATCAAGGAAGAAAATAGTTTAAGGTCATATGCATGGACCAGTGTTGCACAGTTTAGCGTCATGTAGCTAGGACAACACAGTTTAACGTCATGTTTGACGAAAGAGGGACAATACAGTTTAACATCATGTCGGACGAAAGGGTATTTTTGTTACACAAAATACTTCTTCAAGAATCTTGCATTGGTTGAAGTCATGATGAGTTCTCCATCCATTGAGATTAAAGAATAAGCTTCATTGGAGTAGACCTTATGTATTGAGTAAGGTCCCTCCCACTTTGTCTAAGCTTGGGAGGTTTCTTTCTTGGTATCATTGGAGTTTTGAGAACCAATACCAATTCTCCTTGAATGAATGAACGAAGATGAACTTTTTTGTTGAAAGCCCGTGCTATTCGATTCTAATATACTTTCAAGTGGTGCAGGGTTCACAATCGTTTGTCATCTAATCATTCCAATTCATCCAATCGCTTTTGAGATTGTTCATCTATAGATGACTGATCACAAATGGCTACTCTGAGTAAAGGTAATTAAACTTCAATGGGCAAGACTGCTTCTGTTCCCTATACCAATGAATATGGAGTTGACCATGTAGCAGTGTGGGTGGTGGTCTGATAAGTCCATAAAGCATGAAAAAGTTTATCAGGCCATTATTTCTTATCTTTATCAACCATCTTTTGTAGTATATTTGAAAGAGTCTTATTTAAGGCTTCTATTTGGCCATTGGCCGCTGTATCGTACCGAGATGAATGGTTGGATTTGATGTTGTATTCTTGATACAACTTCCTTACCTCGGATGAACAGAAGTTGGTGCCATTTTCCATCAATATGGTATGAGGGACACCAAATTTGGTAATGATGTTAGACTTGATGAAGCTAACAATTCTTTTAGAACTAACTTCTTTGAGAGGTATTGCCTTTTCCCATTAGGAAAAGAAGTCAGTAGCAGTAAGAATATACTTAAACTACTTGGATGTAGCTGAAGGGTAAAGTCCTACTACATCCATTCCCCATATAGCAATAAGAATATACTCTTGTAGAGAATTTTTTCTAGGTGATCTGGGCTATTATAAAGAGTAAATTTGACCACATGTTTCCAGACTTATTCTTTCTCAGCTCTATTAGGTGGGAGTGTTTATAGCATCCCGCCTTTTTATAACATAAACTTTCATTACATTACACAAAACTGAGGATCTTTAAGGTCTAGTGTCTTGGAAACCAGGAACATAATACATGAAAACAACATAAAACATTCTTCTTAAACACTTGAAAGGCGTCTCCTTAAGTCCATTCTAGGTTCATTACTGCATCTCATAACCTGGGGACATACATCAAAAGAAAGGGTGAGCAGAAGGCCCAGTAAGGGAAACAAGAGGAACATTTTACATGTAAACTTGATATACTTCAATAAGGACATGAAAAGAACTTTAAGGCATGAGAAAGAAATCATGAGGCATTTCATAATAAAAAAACATTTTTCATAACTTGAAGATGTGGCTACATCATTTAACATAGACAATCATGAACATATCACCAAGGTCCATCCCCAAGGTGTCATTTGAAAATTACCAAGGTTACTCACCAAGGTATCGTTAAAATTGTAATCTCTAGTGGTTACATCATTACCCAATGCATTGGAGCGCTATCAGGGCGCACCCTTAAATTTGCCTTTATTATCATGTGAGCCACATATATCATCATCAAAAATTTCATAAATAACCCACATAGCATAAAATAAATGGGTTTCATTTCATAATCATAATGTTTTAAAAACTGCTTTAAAGACATGATCTTTACGTCACTTTAAACCCACGGAAAGGGAAAGCGGGTCTCATGTATGTAAATCCCAGAATTTAAAATGGAACATTTTGATATATATGTGAATACCCTTGTAGAAATAAGAGCTTTGAGTATTCACTTTATAACATAAAATAATTTTGAGAAAAGAGGGAGAGGCATTTTGAGACGAAAATTCTGCAGCATAACGGCTATGTTTTGGGGTTTTAGAAAACATTGAAAAGAGAGGGGACATGGGTCACCCACTCATAAATGATCCATAAAATAGTAGGGGACAGAATAAGAAGGATATATGGACATGGTAATGAAATTTGAAGGACATACCATTTGAAATGAAAAACATGGAAGGAAGACAAAAATTAGATTTTTCTTATGAAAATTCGGCAGCCTAACGGCGTCACTTAAACTTCAATAAAAAAGAATTGGCAAGATCAAATAGGGTCCCTCATCATATGATCATAAGAGATCAGTATGATAGATATAGAGATCATACCCCAACATAATAAAAATGAACTTGAAAGACTTGATATGAAAATCGAACTTGAAAAATGAGAAGGGTGAAAGAATCCCTTAAAAATTCGGCAGCCTAACGGCGTCACTTAAACTTTCATAAAATGAAATGATGAGAGTAAGAGGGGATCTCTCATCATATAAACATGAAAGGGCAGTAAGAGGAATATAAAAGAACATCCTCTCACATAAAAACATGGAGCATAAAAGGAATGACATAAAAGAGATTACATGAAAAGAAAGAGAGGGGTCGGATCCCTTACCTTAAAACGTGACTCTTGAAACTCAAAGGATTGGACCTTGAGGGCTTGGGGGCACCTTGGGAGGACTCTTTAGGACGTAAGAAGACCAGAACTTCGTTGGGGAAGAGTTGGGAGTGAAAACTAAAGGAGGAAAGGGTGGGTATTTATAGGGAAAGTGAGGGGACAAAGCATTAATGGCCAAGGGACACCTCACATGTGCTTTTCTCAAACCCATGTGCTCTCCCTTGGCATTTATCATGGAGTTAGGCCACATGGGGCCCCCAAAACAATAATTCATCACCCTTGTCCGGCCAAACCTCAAAAGATCTCATGACATCATCATGACACCGTTATGATGTCATTAAACATACTGAAACCCTAAAACTGTATTTTTACTATTCACTGAAAATTCAACTTTCTCAGAAAAATCCCAAAATTTCACATTAACCAAATATCAATGCTCTGATTTCAAAAATGAAATCCATTTTATAAAAATAATTTTCTAAATATTTTTAATTTAATTTTTAAATAAAAACACTATTCATCGAAAATTCATTTTTTTCAGAAAAATCCCCAAAAATTACCTTAACATAATATCGATGCTCTGAGTTCAAAAATAAAGTCATTTTTATAAAAATAATTTTCTAATTATTTTTAATTAAATTTTTAATTAAAAAACACTATTCATCCGAAAAAACTAATACTTGAATAATAATTGATGAAACCGTTATTTAACCATTTTATTGAATCACATTACTTAATCAAGGTGCCTAGATTATTTTAAAACTTTCTTTAAGTGAGATTACTAATCCATTTGGTCACCTTACTAATCCTAAGCGTAAAATCACTATTCATAATTTACTATTCATAAAAAATTAAGTTGATCTTATTAGACTCTAAATTTTTTACTGAACATAATTGTAGAAGACTATTTTTTGAAAATCATTACGCATTTTTAATTATTTAAGGTTTACATAAACATTTTTAAAATATCCTTTTTCTAAAATTCATAAAAAATATGCATACTATATTTATCCGGTCATTTTAAAATTCATAAACTTCATCATAAGAAGAAATCACAATTTTTATTTAAAACAAGGATTACACAAGGTAGTTACGGTCTCGTTACATAGCCCCTTATAATACCAGCATAGGACCTAAGAGTAAGGTGTGCTAGGGTGATAGAAGCTTGGGGCGGCTCAGTCAACATTGTCCGAGTAGTAATTTCTATCAGTTTGAACTTCTCACAAAGGCGATTCCGTTCCGGCTTCACATGATGAAGTTCGGCTTGGATTTGATCCAGAGCAAAGCCCAATGGTGCTACCTCCTTCCCAAGCTCTATTAGATGAGCTTCGATCGGTCCAAGACTACTAGGTGAGGCCATCAAATCTTCTTTCTATAATAGTTAACCAAGATTACTTATATTTGGAGACAATAATCAAAACATTTTGTTCACAGTGGTCATATTGACCGATGGTCATATAACAGTCAAAACCCACTGGTCTCATTTTAATTATAATCATGTTTATCAAATAAAAAAATTTTGTTGAGTATAAAAATAAAATAAAATAACACATGAAATTAGGGAACAAGATTTATTCAAAATTTCGGGCCGTTACAATCTTCCCCCCTTAAGAAATTGCGTCCTCGCAATTTTTAAAATTGGGGTTTGAAATTTCATTTAAAGTCCCACATCGGAAAAAGAGTCAGTAACACCATTACTTTAAAAGAAAGAAAAGGAAGTACAAAGGCCACCCGAGTTTACTCATACTAGGATTCCATGTAGGAAATATGGACATGGAGGAGAAAACAAAGGGTAACGTTCTTAAAGGAGAGTGATAGAAAACATGATTAGGAGGAAGTTAACCACCAGAAAATCCCAAAATTATGATGTGTGCAAGCGGTCTTTGATTACCTAGTAGGAAACGTAAACCAACAACTTTTTTGTTTTACGTTCCTTTTCATAACTTTGAGGAATTCATTTACAACATAGAACAAAAACATAAGGAAATATATCTACCTTCATGTAGAGTTTCATCCTTTAATAAGTTTCTACTCAAAACTAATCTTTTCTCTAAACTATGAGCATTCAAAACTACTTGGTCTCATCAAAACACAAGAATCATCTTCTAGAGAATCACATAATCCCCAAAAGATCAACTATCTATTTCTTCTATCTTTAAACATTATCCCAAAAACAGAAAGAGTAAGGTAAAAAAAACTCTTCAAAAAGAAATAATCCCATAGGAATGGAAACTACTTTTAAATCTTCAAGTTCCATGGTACTACCCAAAGTTCATCATAGTCCATTCCGTAAATAATGGTCCTTAAGATTCCTCAAAATAAACCAAACTAAGATTGAAACCCAAATACAAGAAAGATTTGATAACATAGTCTTCCAAAATAAACTTCATTGTTCATCTCCAAACAACATCAACCACTCCTAACATCTTATAACAAAAGTAGCTAACCTAAACATATTTTATCCAAGATAGGTTAATCATTCCCATAAGTAACCTAAATTACTATAAGTCCACCTTAAATTCATCGATTCTTCAAAATATAAGTCAACCTTACTCCTCAATGAAAATACCGTTGTAATCTATTTACCTCGATCATATAGGGTCCCCAAAATAGTGAACGTCTTCCAAAATAAAAATCATATTTTAATCCCCTAATCATCTCTGTCATCTTAATACGGCAATCATAGCATTTCCTATCACATTGGTTGTTGAGACATGTTCTTCCATTTCCCGCCATTAACTAAGAAAAGAAACTATAATTAGGGGCTTAAATACTTAGCCAATAATCAAGAAAAGAAACTTAAAGCATATAAGGATAACTTGTAGTTGAAAAGTATACCCTAACTTGTGATCCCCTAGGTTCCCATCTAGGTTATCCATGATCATATATTCTTATGTGAACCTTTATTTTATTTTATCTTTGATCCTTTAACAATGGTTCATACTAAGCTTATGAATTTACCAAATCATATCCCCCGGGAGTGTCGTAACCAAGAGTGCAGCAAGGCCCGTTGTCGTGTACCAGTTCCCATTCGAGTCTAGCTCAAAGCGGTGTTTTCGGGTTTTACCCCTATGTACATCTGTGCCAGAGCCACCTCTACCTGCTCGTATCCAGACAGGGATGTATTTGCTTGGAAACCCCTTACTCAATACTCACCAAAATACCAGGAAGATTTCCTATATTTAAACTTTTCTATAGGGTTCTTCCTAAAGTTTTTATATCCTAATTTCCACAAATAACTAAACCATCCTTTGATACCAACTATAGCATCCCGCCTTTTTATAACATAAACTTTCATTACATTACACAAAACTGAGGATCTTTAAGGTCTAGTGTCTTGGAAACCAGGAACATAATACATGAAAACAACATAAAACATTCTTCTTAAACACTTGAAAGGCGTCTCCTTAAGTTCATTCTAGGTTCATTACTGCATCTCATAACCTGGGGACATACATCAAAAGAAAGGGTGAGCAGAAGGCCCAGTAAGGGAAACAAGAGGAACATTTTACATGTAAACTTGATATACTTCAATAAGGACATGAAAAGAACTTTAAGGCATGAGAAAGAAATCATGAGGCATTTCATAATAAAAACAACATTTTTCATAACTTGAAGATGTGGCTACATCATTTAACATAGACAATCATGAACATATCACCAAGGTCCATCCCCAAGGTGTCATTTGAAAATTACCAAGGTTACTCACCAAGGTGTCGTGAAAATTGTAATCTCTAGTGGTTACATCATTACCCAATGCATTGGAGCGCTATCAGGGCGCACCCTTAAATTTGCCTTTATTATCATGT
The DNA here is from genome assembly GCA_963277665.1 of Viscum album. Taxonomy (NCBI): domain Eukaryota; kingdom Viridiplantae; phylum Streptophyta; class Magnoliopsida; order Santalales; family Viscaceae; genus Viscum; species Viscum album. The sequence goes on along the minus strand of OY728145.1, from coordinate 1,073,244,962 downwards.
GAGCCACATATATCATCATCAAACATTTCATAAATAACCCACATAGCATAAAATAAATGGGTTTCATTTCATAATCATAACGTTTTAAAAACTGCTTTAAAGACATGATCTTTACGTCACTTTAAACCCACGGAAAGGGAAAGCGGGTCTCATGTATGTAAATCCCAGAATTTAAAATGGAACATTTTGATATATATATGTGAATACCCTTGTAGAAATAAGAGCTTTGAGTATTCACTTTATAACATAAAATAATTTTGAGAAAAGAGGGAGAGGCATTTTGAGACGAAAATTCTGCAGCATAACGGCTATGTTTTGGGGTTTTAGAAAACATTGAAAAGAGAGGGGACATGGGTCACCCACTCATAAATGATCCATAAAACAGTAGGGGACAGAATAAGAAGGATATATGGACATGGTAATGAAATTTTAAGGACATACCATTTGAAATGAAAAACATGGAAGGAAGACAAAAATTAGATTTCTCTTATGAAAATTCGGCAGCCTAACTACGTCACTTAAACTTCAATAAAAAAGAATTGGCAAGATCAAATAGGGTCCCTCATCATATGATCATAATAGATCAGTATGATAGATATATAGATCATACCCCAACATAATAAAAAAGGAACTTGAAAGACTTGATATGAAAATCGAACTTGAAAAATGAGAAGGGTGAAAGAATCCCTTAAAAATTCGGCAACCTAACGGCGTCACTTAAACTTTCATAAAATGAAATGATGAGAGTAAGAGGGGATCTCTCATCATATAAACATGAAAGAGTAGTAAGAGGAATATAAAAGAACATCCTCTCACATAAAAACATGGAGCATAAAAGGAATGACATAAAAGAGATTACATGAAAAGAAAGAGAGGGGTCGGATCCCTTACCTTAAAACGTGACTCTTGAAACTCAAAGGATTGGACCTTGAGGGCTTGGGGGCACCTTGGGAGGACTCTTTAGGAGGTAAGAAGACCAGAACTTCATTGGGGAAGAGTTGGGAGTGAAAACTAAAGGAGGAAAGGGTGGGTATTTATAGGGAAAGTGAGGGGACAAAGCATTAATGGCCAAGGGACACCTCACATGTGCTTTTCTCAAACCCATGTGCTCTCCCTTGGCATTTATCATGGAGTTAGGCCACATGGGGCCCCCAAAATAATAATTCATCACCCTTGGCCGGCCAACCCACAAAAGATCTCATGACATCATCATGACACCGTTATGATGTCATTAAACATACTGAAACCCTAAAACTGTATTTTTACTATTCACTGAAAATTCAATTTTCTCAGAAAAATCCCAAAATTTCACATTAACCAAATATCAATGCTCTGATTTCAAAAATGAAATCCATTTTATAAAAATAGTTTTCTAAATATTTTTAATTTAATTTTTAAATAAAAACACTATTCATCGAAAATTCATTTTTTTCAGAAAAATCCCCAAAAATTACCTTAACATAATATCGATGCTCTGAGTTCAAAAATAAAGTCATTTTTATAAAAATAATTTTCTAATTATTTTTAATTAAATTTTTAATTAAAAAACACTATTCATCCGAAAAAACTAATACTTGAATAATAATTTATGAAACTGTTATTTAACCATTTTATTGAATCACATTACTTAATCAAGGTGCCTAGATTATTTTAAAACTTTCTTTAAGTGAGATTACTAATCCATTTGGTCACCTTACTACTCCTAAGCGTAAAATCACTATTCATAATTTACTATTCATAAAAAATTAAGTTGATCTTATTAGACTCCAAATTTTGTACTGAACATAATTGTAGAAGACCATTTTTTAAAATCATTACGCATTTTTAATTATTTAAGGTTTACATAAACATTTTTAAAATATCCTTTTTCTAAAATTCATAAAAAATATGCATACTATATTTATCCGGTCATTTCAAAATTCATAAACATCATCATAAGAAGAAATCCCAATTTTTATTTAAAACAAGGATTACACAAGGTAGTTACGGTCTCGTTACATAGCCCCTTATAATAACAGCATAGGACCTAAGAGTAAGGTGTGCTAGGGTGATAGAAGCTTGGGGCGGCTCAGTCAACATTGCCCGAGTAGTAATTTCTATCAGTTTGAACTTCTCACGAAGGCGATTCCGTTCCAGCTTCACATGATGAAGTTCGGCTTGGATTTGATCCAGAGCAAAGCCCAATGGTGCTACCTCCTTCCCAAGCTCTGTTAGATGGGCTTCGATCGGTCCAAGACTACTAGGTGAGGCCATCAAATCTTCTTTCTATAATAGTTAACCAAGATTACTTATATTTGGAGACAATAATCAAAACATTTTGTTCACAGTGGTCATATTGACCGATGGTCATATAACAGTCAAAACCCACTGGTCTCATTTTAATTATAATCATGTTTATCAAATAAATTTTTTTTGTTGAGTATAAAAATAACATAAAATAACACATGAAATTAGGGAACAAGATTTATTCAAAATTTCGGGCCGTTACAGTGTTCCATTTTGAAGGTATTCCCTGATAGGTGTCATCCATCCTGTAGTATGACCATATGGTTCAGAAATGGGACTAATTTCATTGATTACCTCTATTCTGATTTGAACATAAGGAGAAAATATACGACGGTGGGAAATATTGATGATTGTCTCTTCACGATTTGGATCTTCTAGAGCTGTGGCTACATTATCCAATGCATCAGATTGAGCATTTTGTGATTGCGGGACATAAGAAAATGTCGTTTTTGAAGGAAATTATTCCATTAAATCTTTGACGTAATCATACAAAGGGATTAACTCTTATTTTATAATAGCATAATCCCCACTGACTTGTTTGATTACCAGGTCTGAATCAACTTTAACCTTTAAGTGATTCACCTGTGCCTGAAGCGCCAACTCCAATCCTGCGATGAGAGATTGATATTCTGCTTCATTGCTTGTACTGCCTTCCCATAATAAGAAGGAATATGGTAGCACTGCCTTTTCTAGGGAAATAAGTAAAATTCCTAACCTAACTTTGTTGAATTGAGTATCTTCCATTTTCTTTCCTGTTGGACTTCTAGAAGCGCCATCAAAATACATTCCCCATGTTTGAATATTATCTTGAATAGATAAGACTACCTCGTCATCAAGTTAAATATATAAAGATGTATCTTCTACTAAAGGATGTTCAGTAAGGAAATCAGCCAGATCCTGACCCTTTATTGCCTTTTAAGACACATACTAGATATCAAATTGCTGCAAAACAACTGCCCACCTTTCCAGACATCCTGTAAGCATTGGACGACTAAGGATGAATTTGAGCGGGTTATTGAGAGATACCAATTGGACCTCATGATGTTGCAGGTAGTGTCTCAATTTCTAAACTGCAAATATTAATGCTAGGAATCACATTTCAATACTTGAATTTCGGGTTTCTGCTTCAAGCATAGTCTGACAGAGATAGTAAAGGATGTTTTCATTCCCAGCATCATTCTTCTGGGCAAGTAAGGCACCCAATGATCTATCTAAAGCTGTCACATAAATAATAAGTGCTCTTCCTTCAGCAGGTGGCATTAATATCGGTGTACTCAAGAGATATTTCTTGAGAATATTGAATGCTTTTTGACATTCTTCATTCCACTAGTAAGTGACTCCCTTCTTCATCAATTTGGTGAAGGGTAAACATTTTCCTACCAAATTGGCGATGAAACTCCAAATATAGGCCAAGTGTCCTTGAAGTCTTCTCCATTCATTCAAATTTCGAGCTGGTGACATACCAAGGATTGACTTTTTCTTCTCAGTATCAACTTCGATACCACGATGGCGTACAAAAAATCCGAGAAATTTTCCTGAGTTTACCCCAAAAGCACATTTCAAGGGGTTAATCTTCAAATTGTGTCATCGAAGTTTGTGGAATTTGATTTCCAAATCAGCCAAGGGATTAGAAAGTTGTCTGGATTTAACCACCAAATCATCCACATAACATTCAACAAACTTCCCTAAAAAGGGTTTTAAGATACGGTGCATGGCACGTTGATATGTTGCGCCTGCATTTTTCAGTCCAAAGGGAATTACCTAATAGAAAAACACACCCTGAGGGGCTCTAAAGGCTCTATATTATTTATCTTCTGAAGCCATTCAGATTTGATTATACCCCAAATATCCATACATGAAGGAAAGTGGTTCATATCAAACTTTTGCATCAATTAAGAGTTTTGTGATCGGAACTGGAAAATCATCCTTGGGACAATGCCAATTAAGATCTCTGAAATCAATGCAAACTCTAATTTGTACATTCTTATTTTTCATAGGGACAATATTTTCCAGCCATTTGGGATATTGAAATTCTCTGACAAAGTTAGCCTTGATAAGATTATCCACCTCAGCGTCAATTTTGGAAGCATAAGTTGGGCATGTTCTTCTTGTGGCTTGCATGAATCCTCAATGTTCTTCTGGTAAACCCAAACGATGAGTAGCAACATCAGGATCAAGCCCTGAAATTTCTGTATAATTCCAAGCAAATATATCTCGATTTTTATTTAAAAATGAAATATAAATTTCTTTCTCTTCAAGATTCATGGCCAGACTAATTAAAGTGGGGCGTGGATCTTCTTTTGTACCCATATTTATTTCTCTGAGCTCATCCACAGTGGTAGAGATACCCTCTTCAAATACTGGAGGACCATCTCTGAGATCTTCCTCTTCTTCTTCAACATGTGTTATTTCTTCTATTTCTACTTGCATAGTAGATGATGAAGCAGAATTTACATGATCAAGAGAGATGTTAAAATTTGAACATCTTGAAGAAGAGGCTTCCATTTCTGACCCTATTGCTGATGAAGGGTCTTCCTTGGGTAATAAAGAGGAGATGATGGATTGAGAATCGACATCATCGTTCATCTCTGACATTTATATAACTTCTTCTGGCCTGGTTGATGAAGTATATAATTTCTGGATTTCAGTGGATGAAATGAAGACATCTCTATTTGAGATTTCACCATTGTTTGATGAATCACCAATTTCTCCCATGTTATCTACCTTGATTTCCATAATTGACATTATGGATGTTTCCATAAGAGTATTTGGATTTGGGTCTATCCTGTCAATTTGACTGATAGGTAACACATAATCTCTACTCACATGTATGAATAGGTTTACTAGAATCTTTTCCAAACCATATGGAGCCTTAATTTTGGTAACCTTCTTTTTTCATAGATACCTCCTTTCCCTCCATGCGATAGAATTTTGCCTCAATGTACTGAGATTCACATTTTTTGAATGGGGCTTTATCACCATATAATGTCCCAATTTGACCATTGAAAAAATATTTGAGACATTGATGGTATGATAAAGGGATAGCCGCATGTTGATGTATCCAAGGTCTTCCAACCAAAAGGTTGAAAGCTGTGTCATGAATAACAACCATAAAACTTGAATTGGATACAAGATCCCCAACTGAGTTCTGAGTGTAATCTCACCCAAAGGTTCTCGTTCATTTTTATCATATCCTTACAACATCAAAGTAGAAGGAGATAAATCAAATTTTTTGAGGCCCAATCGACGAAGTGTACGAATGGGGATGAGGTTGAATCCCGAACCATTATCAATGAAAGCTCGTCAGATGTCTACATCATTGGCCTTGACAGATAAATACAAAGGTCTAATATTTCCATGCACAACATCATCTTCATCTTCATCTGTAAATGATATCACTGTATGGCATTCTGCAGGATCATTCTCTACATGGTAGACTTTAGCCACAACAATTTCAGTTGCGAATTCTTGAGGACTTGACAAAGCCTCAATGAGTGCCTCCTGAAGATCCTTTAATAGATTTAAGGCATCCATAATTGATAAATTGGTCATTACTTTGGCCAAATGTTTCAAGACATCATACTTTTGGTCCAAAGGTCTACATTTTTCAATAAGAACATGTGGTTTCGCAGGTTCCTTAGAAGATGATTCTTTGGAAGTAGATTCTTCTTGTATCGGGGTAGGAGTTTGAAATACTCCTGGATTTGGAAGATTAGACTGACTAGGTCTATTTATTTGCTGATAGAAAGAAGGTGTAACCTCTAACCGATCCTCCAGAATATTTGTTCCAGGACTGAATATTCCATGCATGGAAGAACATTCTTGTTCTTGTTGAGCCCATTGAAGGGCTCTGCCACAAGTTTCTGCTGCATATACAGTTCTAACAGGGGTAGGATAGAAATAGTGGCTTCTGGGATATCCACATATTCCTCTGTATCCTAGGCCTTTGTAACACACTCTAGTTTCTCTGTATGATACAGGGAATTCAGGCTCATCAAGATTGAAATAGTGACTGACATAAGGATCTGTTAAGTGAATCATGTTAACAGAACCAAAGATAAACTCTTCCTCTGATGAAAACTCTGCCTGATTAGCCTGTTTAGGCTGTGCCGTTTGGTGGGATGGTGCCCGTGGCTTTGAAGTACATGGAATACAATCTACCAAAGTCAAAGACAACATGGGATTTGACACGATCTCATATTCTTCTCACTTCTCTTCTTTGAATTATGCCGCTTCTTTGAGGATTTTCCTTCTGATGAAGGGAGTTTTGTTGTGGCATTCAAAGAAGAAGACACAATTGGTTTCTTTAACTGCGTTCGTAAAATGGCATGAGTTCAATTTATTGTTTTCCTGGCCATCCAATAATCATATTTATGCGCATTTATGTTTTTGACTTCATGCCACTCTACTTCTTCCTCTGGATCTATAGCAGTAACACATGATATTTGGGATGAATAACCTTTCAGTTTGACTTGTCCTGAGTCCACCATCTTTTGCAGTAGGTCTCTGAAGAAAAACAACACCTAAATGGGATGCCCCAACATCTGATGAAATGGGAAATAATTGGGAATGCCTTCACCTCCTTCCTTATTCGGCCTTTTAGGCCTTGGCAGCTGAACCAAATTATTTTCTAGATCCGAAATGAAGTAACCAGGAACTTGTTCATTTCGGAAAGAATAAACTTTGTTCTTAAACTCCTAAAATTGTTTTCATCTTTGATATCTTTGATCATCTTGATGAAATGGCCTCTCTTGTTGATTCTCAAGAGGTGGATCCCTTCGGTAATATGAATTTTTTGAAGTAGAAGTAGGTACAGGTGCTCGTTTATGTGTAACGGTAGTTTTCTCTGCTCTACCCATTCTCTTTCCTTGAACTGATGGAATTACACGATTTTTATCCTTAGTCATTTTAAGAGTGTCTTAAATCTGTTGAGTGATTGAAGTAAGGTCTCGAAACCCTCCTTTGTATTTCACAAGGATCAATGATGTGCATAATTCATCACATAAAGTTTCCACATAGATTGGCAAGAACTCTTCTTGAGGGAGTGCTAAGCTTAAAGAATATGTTAATACCTTATAGCGAGCAATGCAATCTGAAAATATTTCATTCTCCCTTTGCTTAAAATTTCTAAGATCAAAAACTTTTGTCTTTGGCAACATTTAGCTGAATTGAAGAAGCAATCGTTGGCGGAGATCTTCCCACCCAGTAATTGACGGAGATTGCAAGCTTGTATACCAGACAAAAGAAGGCCCCTGTATTGACTGTACAAAACACCTGAGCTTAACTTCTTATTTTTTTTGAGGAGTTACCATCATAGGATCACAACAAGAAACAAAATGTGTTAAGTGTTGTTTTGGGTCTCCCGAACCATTAATAATTTGGAATGTGGTACTTGAAAATTTTGATGGGGGAGGAATTGCATCCACCCATTCAGGTTAATCTCCCTTTTCTAGTTGAATTTGTGCACTTTTTCCTTCCCTATCTTCCAACCTAGCTATTAATAACTCAATGCTAGTCATTAACTTTTGAGAAACATCTGGTTGAGCTTGGACCTGAGCATGTGCAATAACTGGAGTTTAAACAGATGTGGTGACTGGTACTGCTACTGATGGTAGCATTATCGGTTGTTGTTGTGCATGACCCATAGGATTTGACCTATAAGGGTGTACTGGTAAAGGAGGATATTCTTGATCCATATCTATAGCCGCAACAAATTCCCTTAACTGATTTACACCAGCACGCTTAGGAGGAAGACTACCTTGAAGTAGTTCTGCATTCAACCTCCTTAATTCCTCCATTTATTCCTCTTGTTATGCGAACCTTTGCTCCAGTGAGAGTGGTTGGCCTTCTCCATAGGAAGGGTGGAATGTAACCTGATTCTTTCCTTTCCCCTTTTTGGACGCCTGTCAGATAGGGGGAAGTTGGTTATTTGAAGGAATACCAAGATTCCGGGTAAGCCTTTGATTTCGTGTATGCACACCTTCATTATTTGCCTTTGTGTGCTCATCCTCTTGAGCAGGAACTTCCTCGTCTAATTCCTTTGAGTGAACTTCATGTTTTGGGGGATCAGTGACAACGGTATTGATGACATTTATTGACGCATAACGCATTGCATCCCTTCTATCGGAATTTCTGCGATACTGTATTCTTCCATGTCCTTGATGAGACATTGCCTTTTGTTGAGTTGATCCTTCAAGAACTTCATGATGAGCCATAATTTGGTGGGAATCTCCAAATAATTTGGCTCTGCATTCCTCTTGTGGCTTCTTCCCTAATTGAGAGAAGACTGACTTTCACTAAGGAAGATATTGAGGATTTGAAAAGGTCCCCAGTCTGGTGGACTGGGGCTGTTCCTGCTTTCCCTACTCAACTCCTCGAATCTTATTTTTTGATTCTGAGGGTTGGGTTAAAAGAGTCCCTAGTCTGGCAAGATGAGGTGGTTCTTGAGCTGCTACATCTGAGACTTTCTTAAAAGATCTCTGGATTTTGTGGACTTTAGTCTGGAAATTGGCTGGATGCATCAACCTACATCCACTCAAATCACCTGGTTCAAATGACCGTTGGATGATTTCTGACACTTCTATCACCTAATAATGTGCCCACTCTAAACAAGAAGCTTGTTCGATTTTCTAATTTTCCTGATGAAAGAGTAATTCAACAACTTTTTCTTTATATGCCTGACTTTGGGAAGAACTAGTTGAGTCATGTTCCTGAGAAAGCCTTTGATTACAACCAAAACCAATTGGTTGTGGCCGTCCATGGGCAATAACATTGCATGAGACCATTTTGGGTGGGCTTTGTTGACTGTAGAGTACAGTGAAATGCAGTTCTCCATGAACACCCCATCCCCTGATATGAATACTAGATGGAGAATTGGCAATTAACTGACACAACCTTTTTAGTGTGACAAGGCATGAATGCTGAAGGGCTCTCTACTACTTTTTAACCTTCGAATATCGAGAAACTGAGAGATATGCCAAGTCAATTTGGAATTGTAACCCTTATATTATCTTGACATGATTTTCATATTCATCATAAGATAATATTTTATTTTTCAAGTGATAAAGAGTTTTCCACATGTTGAGATGAATATCATGAATACAATCTTCCTTCATCATCTATGGAATATCATACTAAGAGTCAGCCAAAGGCCAAAACATGACTAGTACTTCACCTTTCGCCAGTTGTTTTCTCATATTCAACATTTCCTCCTATCATTCGATGAAGATTCTTCAACCTGATTAGACCAAAGATGGTGCTTATTTGTTGCTTTATCAGATTCAACAAGATTGGTAGAGAATTCATTTATCAAACTAGATGATGAATGAACTAGGGGTGGTTTGGAGAACGACCTACACCCCGGGCTATTTTCTGATTGAGAAAGTATTTCACCTGCTAGCGGTAAAGCACCAGATATGACTGGCTTCACATTTGTAAGTGCCTCAAGATAAGATGGATTTCTCGTTACTGCATTTTCCTTTGAAGAATTTTCTAGGCAATGTGAATTACTATTGCGGATAGGACTTTCGTAGCTAAATTCATCAACATGGGGAGGACCACCATGGTGGGTTACAAAAAAAGATGAAACCTTTTGCTTCTTGATCTTCTAGCCACGCAGAGGGTTCTTGGGGCTCTCATCTGAAGATGATACTTTGAGATCGACCGATCTACCATGAAGTAAGCCTTCATGAGGATGTGTCTGATGAAGACCATCGGAATTATAGTTCCCACTATTGGGAAATGATAGATTAGAATCATGAGTTGCAACAGATAATTGTTTGAGGGCTTCAAGAACTCAAGCATTGAGCAAGGCCTTATTATAGATTGTCTCTTGATTTATTGACTGTGCTGGATGGGCCTTTTTCTTATATGCCTTCTTAATCTCTTTATGAACCAATTGCTGAAAAAAGTGGTTATTATGGGCAGGTGTATGTTCTTGCTCAGGAGAAATAGTCAGGTTAGGCTGATTATCTCCATTCAAATCGGGTGTATGTGCCTGACTTTATTTTCCATATGACATGGGAGAGTATTAACCACAACCCTCCTAGACTAGAACAGAGGTGTGTATATGTTCCGGAGTGATATGTTGATGTGTCACTCCACTGGTAGGGACAAATTTGTATTTCGTTCCCTGTGATGATGCTGAAGCTGTTATAATATTATGACTGGCATCCAGAATATGGGCATGGATTTGCTTCTGCTCTTTCACCATTGTCAGAATGTGCGTGGTGACTTCATCTGTCAGAATGGGAATATAAATCCATTATTTGCTTGGATTAGGTGTGTATTGCTGCTACTGTCCTCCTTTTCCTGTCAGTGAATACTGACAGTACTCATGTGTGGGGGCAAAGAGTTGAGTCTTCTCCAAATTTGTCGTCGTCGGAGCTTTCTGACTGACTTCTCCGGGTACTACAAAACGAGACTGTTGGCAGGCTTGATGAATATTGGTAGGTGTATGTGCTTGTTGTGTATTCTTCTTCAAGTATAGTTGACGAATTTCCTTCAATACTGGCATATGAGACTGCTGACAGAATTTTTGATTGTAAACAGGTGTATTTCTCTGCTTATCATTTGCCACCATATTATATTGGTGAGATTCTTTGGTTGTAGTCAGATGAGCCTACTGACTATCTGATGAGTTATAAATAAGTGTATATGCCTGCTTATAATACTTCTCCAAAACTGCCTGGTGGAATTGGTGCATTACTGCCAGACGAGTCTGTTGGGTAGTAACATCAGGACTGACGGGTGTATATGCCCGCTTGTTGTTTTCCATCAAGTTAGATTGATGGACTTCTCCGGAGGGGGAAGAAGTAAGAACCTGCTCCCTATTGATCAGATTTCGCCTCTGGCGGTTCTTCTTGTGTGCTCGAGTCTGAGGAACCTGAGCTGAACCCCTAAAGGTGGTACCCTCATCATGTTAAGGGCGCATTGTCGCACGAGTCTAGCGGTGATGTTGATGGGAGCCCTCAGGAAGAACTTCTGTCTCCTTGAATTAAGGCCTTGAGTGACCTTCTCATTCACCTCCCCATAATATGGGATGGACTAGTGATTACATTCCGGGGATAACAACCCGAGACGGTTGGATACGGTGGTTAGCACCACCTGCTTCTTAATCACTAGTCATCATTGTCCGGACAACCAGGGTGAATTATTGACCTGGAAGGCTTGTCGAGCGGCCCCTAGAGTCGGAATTGTACCGTGCTGATGGTATTACTTAACCAGTGCATTTGAGACCCATTGTTGAAGATTCTGAGTAGGTGATGTCATCCTTAGAGCGGACAAGGATCCAGCAAGAGTAGCGGAAGATGCATTTACATGTGTGCACTTTAGAGAAGCTATTTCTGTAACGCAGAGAGATCTTGGAAACGAGTTCCTATTTGATATAACAGACATAATCAAGAAAATTTCAGGCACTACCTCTTTTGGATGAGAACATATGTTATTGATTGCTTTGTTGGCCCTCACATTGTGTTAAATATGTGCCTAACAAATACGTAAAACATCATTTAACTTGGTTAAGAATTCACGTCGGGTTCACCATTTTTATTTCTTCTAGAAATGGGGATGACCTTGTTTGTTTAAGGTTCAAACATTCCAATAGGTTTCTAACTGGTTTATTTATAGTATAAGAAACATCCAATGATTCTATATCAATTTGGACCAACTTTCCAAAGGTAGTTTCTCATTAGTTGTGGACCGATGAGGCTTAATAATTTTCATTGGTTGAGAGGATGGGAGGTCGGACTCATCACACCTTTTGGGGGGAATTATTGTCTACTCCGGGACTCTCTTATAGATTTGAGTTATGTTCATGAATCCTTATTAATTTACCAAGTATGAAAATGAGCTTTCCTTTTGATCTAACAATCAATGATTTATATGTATGGGATTTAGAAAATATTTTATATGTGTTTGAGGTTCTTCATCGATAGAGAATTATCTGTATTTATTAGAGATTCTTAGTCAATGGTATCTTTCAACACATTATATAGAAATCTCTTGGTCATTTATGATAACCATACTAGTTTTAAAGCCACTCAGTGGGGCACTTGAAGTTTATTTTCGTTCAGAAGGACATGGATTATTTTAGAGTTGGGATTGTACTCGCAGATGGGCTACCTATGAATCCTTGTTTAGAAAAGGAATCAGAACCCCCGTAGTTCGATAGGAATGATATATTTTAACATCATATGGTATGGAAAATAATTAATGAAATATGGGCTTTAACCTTATAAAGGATTCCTACGTACTCTACTTTTAAAGTAGAGATCAAAGTCCACATAGTTCGGGTCAAAGAATATGGAGTTTATTCGTGATTGATGGTCCAAAGAAAGATTTCATAATTAATTTTACTCTCTAAGCTCACATGAGTCATGCTTAGTGTGAGAAACAAGAGGTATCAGTAAAACCTGACGATTGTTCCACGAAAGATGAAATCATAAGAAATGATGTGGGGATTATGTATGTATGACTACCCAAGATAGATGAGGATTTGGATTTACTTCAGGGAAGAAAACTGGGAACAAGGTCCATAAAGTTATATGTGCTTTATGGAGATTTTTATACTTAACTTAGGTCTTACTCCTGAGAATGATGCCCAAATTAAAGGGGACTTATGATTGGGTTTTATTCCTGAAAAGGAAGCCCAAATAAAAAGTAATTAAGACTGGAGATTATTTCTGAAAAGGAGGCCCAGGTTAAGAGAAATTATGACAGGGGCTTACTCCTAAAGAGGATGTCCAGATTTGGGAACTTGGGGCTTACTCCTAAAGAGGATGCCCATATTTGAGAACTTGGGGCTTACTTCTAAAGAGGATTCCTAGATTAAAGATCTTCTCATCTTAAAGGATGAGGTTGAATGGAGGAAATCTCTAACCTTAGTGACATAAAGATATGTAAATCACTAGGTTTTGAGAGATGTTCCAACTAATTTCTTTCACATAAGGAATCCAACAAAGGAAACATGCCAAAAATGGATTTGAAGAGGGTTTTGGAGGCTAAATCTTGAAGAGGAGAAGTGAATTTGAAGAAAAGAGTTGAATAGGCAGGAGGGGCACCCAAAAAGAGGCAGGCGCGCAAGTCCTATTTGTGAACGCAAGTCCTGGTCGCGCAAGTATACTTGTGCGACATAGGTGTACTTGGGAGATGGTTAAGCCATAAGGTAATACTTGTGCGAGACTTGGCTCAAGCCCTTAGTATTATCCCTAGAGGCTTCCAAAAGGGTGGTGCCCAAGTTTTGTTGAAGGGATCAGGCGGCGCGCAAGTGTGGCCATTTCCCTTAAGGGATGGACATTTAGGTGCGCAAGTGTTTATGAATTCCAACACTGAGGCCTTATTCCTTCTCTTTAGATCTTCCATTCAAGGTAAGAAATTACTATAGAAGTGTTCGAAAGACTTCATGTAGAGACTAGGGCGTCGAGAGCTTAAATCTGACTTTTGGAATTTTTGTCCTCAAAATGGGGGGCCCACAAGGGGTATTTATAGGCCATTGAGGAACTTCGGTGAAAAAATAATAGGGCGCGCAGGTCACTTTCACGACCCATATGTGGTGCGCAAGTATACTTGCGTGACCATAGTGAAACTTGGGTGGCCCATGCTTAAAGAATTCCTTGTTCATGACTTTTTCAATTTTTGATGTTCTTAAAAGGATGAATCTCTTTGTTCTTAAGGTATTCCCCTTTTACATTCATTAGACTCTATGATGGAAAGGATCATCAACAGTCGTTTACTTTACCATGACCATGTTCTCTATCACTCTCTATTAGTACATGGAATCTGGTTTTCTCCTCCTTGTCTAAATATTAATTCCTCGCCAATGTTCTCTTTATCTTAGAACCTGATTATGTTTTATTTCAAGAAATTTTTATGTTTCCCACTTCCACTTTTTAAAGGAAGTTTTATTATCCATCTATACGATTTGGGTTTCCAAAAAGGAATTTTTTAATATATAACCTTTGATGATCAATGTAAAATTATAAGGGAAATTTTTATTTAAGGGGGTTATAATAAAACACTCTAAAAATTTAGAATATTATGCTTCATAAAATTCTTAAAATGTAACAACAAGCACTAAGAAAACCATGATATACTATTAAAATATTGTTATTTAATGTAATAATGATAACCTAGCCATTAAATTTGTGGGTATAAATAGGACTAACTAAATTATGACAATTTTATGGTTTAAAAATTTATAGAATAAATTCATTGGCAATAAATTATTTAGAAGTAAAAAACCCATTTGAAAGTAATAGAGATGTTTTTATAAAGAAAATATTTTTATGCAGGTAATGTGTTTTATACTAATAAATTTAACTGATCACTATTGATGAATGATTTCAATGAAATTTATATATTTTATATTCAATATTTACTTTAAACAATAATCTAATTTTCATGTTAGTCATGGGATATGAATAAATCCAGTTTTATGATTAAAGATGTATATTTCAAAAAAAATGGATTTTTCCCATTTTGCGTGGTTATTTTATAAATAGTTTCTTCCACTTATAGATATTGAATCTTGAAAAATTGATCTCATATTTGGAATATGGATATTAAAATTTGGTAAATATTTCCCTTTTTTTTCAATGTAAATAATAACCATAGTAAATTTGTGTGACTTAGGCAAGGGTAAAATGGGTAAAACATGATTAAAACATTGGGAAAAGGCTTTAAAATTGCTATAAAACCAAACTTTATCCTATTGTATAATTTTATTCTGTATATTTTAATGGCTAAAAAATATAGCCACTTGGGGGAATGTTTATATGCATACAACCCGTATATTATTTTAAAAAAAGGATAAATACAAATTGTCACTCTCTTGAATTCAATAACTCTAAATTTTTATTATAAGGAGATAAATACGATATTTTTGGTTCTAAATATTTATTTTTAATGTGAAATAATTATTTTTATCATGGTAAATTATTTCAAATTTTTAGGGGATTAATAATTAACTTAAATGCTTACACAACACCGACAAAGTATTTATTCAATTAATTAGAAGAATAAAATTAATGATTTTAGAAATATTAAAAGGCAAAAAATGTTTGGGGAACTATTGTGATCCATTAATTTAATAGATAAATATAACATATTAAAAAAATTGATGGTTCATATTGAAATTACTTACCTGTCATGTTGTCTTTAAAGTCAAATTAAATAAAAAGTGTCAAAAAATGACATTAATGATATTTTATGTTAAATAATATTTCATTTAATTATTTTAAATATTTAAATAGGATAATTAGGATAATAAATTGTCTAAAATTTCATCTATTTTCCATTTATCATGTAATCTCCACTTTATATGAAAAATTAAACCCCTTAATATTAAAAAGTCATTACAACGGTTAATAATAAAATTGGTTAACCAAGGGGTTAAACCAAATGATAAGGTCTAAAATGACACCAAAACCAATCTAAATTTCATTGGATGATGATATATTAACCGTATAACCTTTTTATCAAATAACATTACATTTGGATGCACTTTTCATGAGAATTAAATAATTATATTCTAATATTTTTAGTAATACTAGGTGTATCCTTTCCATCCCTTATAAATGGACACCCCTTCTCTCTTTTATTTAAACCAAACTAATCCATATATCTTGAAAAAAACATTCTAATTATCTTATAAACTTCCCTATCCACAAATTAGTGGTTCTACTATTCTTAAAATACCATTTAAAAGGTCCTTGATAAATGATCTAAAGGAGGTCCCCAAATAA
Source organism: Viscum album (assembly GCA_963277665.1). NCBI lineage: Eukaryota > Viridiplantae > Streptophyta > Magnoliopsida > Santalales > Viscaceae > Viscum > Viscum album. The sequence continues at coordinate 1,073,228,934 of OY728145.1, read as the reverse complement.
GAGGTAGTCATCTTACCTGACCTCTTTCAATTTATTTCTTTTCTACTTCCGATAAATCTATAGTATTCATAATAAAATAATATATTCAGTTTTATAAATATAAAAAATGTCATTATGATCATGAAACCACCATTATCCACCCTCTTATTAATCAAGTGGAAGTGAAAGTATCACTCATGTGTAGGTGTTGACTACAACCTCCACATAGAGATACAATTAATTTTTCATAGCCATATTTAATAGATTTTTTTAATGTTTACACATCATACTCATAAAATTATTATTATTTTAGAATTATAATATCATATCTACCTTCTAACCTTAAAATCCATTGGAAAACAATAACGTCGCGTGTGCTTATATTTGGACTACCACCTCCACAAAGAAATGTGATTCGTTTTTCATTTATATTTTACATGAATCCATAAAAATAAATATTCTAAAGCATCCCTCATTTTAGTTAGATATATATATTTCATTTCAGAATACACATTTAACAAATCATAATATATTTTGGGTTTATTGTCTTGGAAATTAGGAACATATTACATGAAAACTTAAAACATTCTTTCAATCCACTTAAAAGGCTTCTTCATTGAGGATGGTTCTAGGCTTAGTGGAAGAATGCATATGTTAGAAATATATTTAAATTTATTTTAATAATAATTGACTAAAACCAAGAGTGAGGATATTTCACTTTTTATTTATAATTAATTTATTTAATATTTGAAGAAATAAATACCTAGGCTTAGGACTTTCTTTGTTGGTGATTGTTGATCATCTGAAAGGACCCTTTCAGATTACCTTCATTCATGTGGGTGCACTATTAAGTGGTGGGGATTGTAACTTTCCATGAATATCCCATTTGTCACTCAATGAAAAAACTTTTCCTATTTCTTTTTTTGAGGATTGACGAATCAAATGATATTTCTGTTCCAATTTTTGTCTCTTCTTTTCTCTCTGAATCAAACTTTTCCTTGACATAATGGTTTTATTCCTATTTGTAGTATCAATGAAGTCAGATCCTAGCAATAGCATGATGAACTAAAAAGTCTCCAGGACCTATTGTTAAGAATAGTGAATTAATATTTTCTTCATTAATAGCATTTAACCAGCTGGGCAACCATATGTTTCGACCCGCATTAAATGTCGGGCCATCTGTTGAAGATAAAAGTACATAAAACCCATATAAAGTTTTACCATGAGCAGATTGTATCCATTGGGAAAACCTTTTTTGTAGCAGAAGTATTTACTGGTTCCCCAGGAAAATATGTTGGTTTAACAGAAACAATTAGAGGGTTTCAAATGATCCTTTCCGAAAAGTTTGGGTAGAGATGGATCTAAGTGTTGGCTAGGGAAGTGCCTTGTAGTAAGAGGGGTCGTTATGAACCCTGTAGACCATCCCCATGGGGGTGGTGAAGGAAAGGCCCCCGTATGGATTACCGCTTTTTTCATTCTTCAAGTTATCCATCGCAACCCATACCGCTGTTGTTAAACAGTGGAAAGATATACGCCGGGGGGCCCAGGGGGGAACACCCAGAATAGATACCTTGGGGAGAATCCCCCTAGGGGGATCATAGGGGGGGGGGAAATGAAAAAATCCATAGCAGATGCCCAGACTGAAACAATTACAAAAATCATTAACAGTTTGGGCACCACAAATGACCAATTATTCCAAAGACCCCTAATGAACACACTCTTGTTCTCCAATGATATCTGATAAACATCACTCGATCTCTGGGTACTAGCACGATGATTTGAATGTATTACATTGTTCATTATTGATCGATCGTTATTCGGTCGTGAAGAAATATCTCTTACACTTCTCGTTCTTGAGAAAGAGAGTGAAGGAGGAGTTGAGAAATAATTAATTATACGAAACAATTCTATATTCTCAATTTTTGGATTCTCTACACAATAGACATAGTTTTCTATTTATAGAGTTTGGATTTCAGTTAAAAATTATTTAATTTCATACTGGCCATTAAATAAAATTTATTACCTTTAATAAACCCCATTCCACATAATAATAATTGTATTATTATTATTTTGGGGCATGCCACAACTTTCATAACAAAAAATATTGTGTAATGGTCTTGTTATTTATCACCACACTTGTTCTTGGTCCATTCAAACTCTTCTAGCATTTATTGAACAATCGAATAAATATTTTATTCATTAATAAATATTTTATTTATAATCTAGAGAATAAATACTTATTAAAATATTCAATAAATAAAATAAATATTTTTATTCACAAGTTGGTGAATAAATATTTATTTAATTTATGATATCAATATAATTTGAATAAAATTATTCCCCATACTTAAGAATATTATTTATTCCATTAATTAAACTAAAATAGAATTCTATTGAGATCAAGAGAAAAACATAGTGTGTGTCCCTCTAGGATTATTCCTCATTGGAAGTAGGAGAGAATGCATAAAGTCGAAGATTACAATATAGAAACAGGTCAAGGGACCCAAGAGAAGTAACATAATGTGACAATGTCGACAACCACATACGAACACTCACTGTGTAATATAATCTATTTGTCATAATATCTCATCAAGAAGGTTGCACATCCATTTCACCAACCTATATGCCCGATATGTATTTCATTGACTATCTTAAATAAACACATCATTACACCATGAACATGGAATATAATACGATGGTTATATTCCAATCAAAGGGATGAGATATCAACTTCCATAAAGATGGAATGGAAAAATCCTTCCTCGACTTATTTATTAATGACATGTCACTCATGAAGCACCCAATGTATCCATCTTCACCATGAACTATTACCATATTGGTTTATGAAATACATCTAAGTACGTGAGTTATAACATGCATAAATAATAATCTTAAAGTATACAGGTCATCACACACACTCGTAGATAGGAATATTCCATGACACCAAAACATGCGTAATTTCTACTAGTGAGTCTCTTCTCATAATCTCCCGACTTAGAGATTACTAAGTGTAAACTTCATGAGAAGAAAAATCATTTTCTTATGAGTACTCACACCTAAAAGACTATATACTATGTCTCCCATTATAGTACGTTATCTAATCATAGAACGTTGTTTGATAATATCATCATAGCACTTCAAGGTTCTCATCAAAGTGGGGAACTGCTAACCTTATCAATGTGATGTATACTCTAGGAAATTATTACATTAAAGTCATGCATAACAAAAAAAATGTAACAATATGTTTTATTAATATTTAATACCTCGAATATACATGTAATCAAAGTAAAAATAGTTTGACCTAGGACACTAACTCCAACAAACTCCCACTTGGACTAGAGATAACTTCTAATGACCTTTAGTCTGATAGAACTCACATGATAGTCATGAATATGCTAAGTCAGAGATTTATTCAAGGGTTCCATCACGTTGTATTCCATGGAAATACTACTCATTTAGAATTCAACTCTTCATGAAAAATCCTTCAAGATATGATACTTCCAAATAATGTGATTCATCTGCGGATGTGACCTTGGAACTTTTTTAAGAGCCATCGTTGAATTATTATCTCAATACTATGTGATAGTATATTTACATATAGACACCACATTAGAATATTGGATGAAGTTTCACATCCATATAGCTTCTTTAGCTTCCATAAAATCCACAATATACTCAGAATCTACTATAGAATCTTCAACCATAGCTTCCTTTGAGCCCTTTCATCTCAAATCACCTCCATTCAAAATGAAAATGTATAACGTTTGTGACTTCATGTCATCTTGATCAGTTTGAAAACTAGCATCTGCAAATCCTCTGATGACTAGTTTCAAATCTCCTCTTTAAAATAGGAATATATCCTTAGTGTGCCTCAGATACTTAAGTATAGTCTTTAATTCCATCCAATGGAGGTTACCTAGATTATCTTGATATATTCCTACCACCCAAAATGTGTAGGATACATCTAGCCGAGTACATAGAATAATATACATGACTGACAAAATCCCTGATCCATATGGAATCCTTCTCCTTTTGTTTATTTCCTCAAGTGTCTGAGGACACATTTTCATGGAAAGATGAATGCCTTGTGATGATGGAAACAATCCCATCCTGGATTGTTCCATACTGAATATCTTTTGTTTGTTCTCAATGTATTTACATTGACATGGTCATAGAGACCTCTTGGATCTATCATGATGGATCTTGATCCCAAGAATATATGCTTCCTCTCCCAATTCCTTCATAGAGAATCATTTATTCAACCACTCTTTAATAGTCTATAAGAATGTTATTTCATTTCCAATGAGTAACATGTCATCCACATATACTATTAAGAAAATTCATGAACTCACACTAAACCGTTTATAGAAACACATATGGAATCTGTTCTTTATGAAACCAAATTTCATTATGGCATCATCAAAATAAATGTTCCATGATCTGGATGATTGGTTTAATCCATAAAGGAATCATCACAACTTTTATAGATTGTTGGCATCATTTGGAGTCACAAACCATTTATGCTATGTCATATAGACATCTTCTTAATTGTTCCAATTAAGGAAGGATATTTCAATATCCATTTTTCAAATCTCATAGTAATGTAAATCCATAATGGCATGTATAATTCTGATGGATTTCAGTATTGCAACTAGTGAAAATGTGTCATCATAGTCAATGTATTGATGTTGTTTAAACCCTTTTTAACCAGTCACACCATATAGGTATTTAATTATACTTCAATGTATGGATTCTTCTTGAATACCCATTTTCAACTAATTATCCTAACATCTACCGATGGGTCAACCAAAATCCGGATTTGGTTTTGGTGCATGGAATCCATTTAAGAATTTATGGCTTCTTTCCACTTGTGAACATACCTACCACTTATAGATTCCTTTTAGATTAGATGATCATTATTATCCATTAATAATGAGTCACCATACTCGGTGAATATAAAACTATGCCATTCTAGTTCTCTAACCTCTCTAGTACTCCTAAACAGTAATTATTTATCTGAAAAAATTACATCTTCCATGAGACATTGTGGAATTTTTTTTGTAAAAAATCGTGTGTATCTTGAGCCTAGACATCAGGGAATCCTATCTCTCTCTCACTATATATTTTAGAGATATTATCGTCCTCACAAAATGTGGGATTTATATCAACCAAAACCTTTTTTCTAAAGTATTTTATAAGTAGTATCTCTTTGTTTCTTTGGGATATCCTATAAAGATACACTTTGTGCCTTGGGTGTATGCTTGTTACCTAAAGAGGCCTTAATAAATTCTTTATAACCCCAAACATGAAAGTAAGGCAACAAAGGTTTCTATCCATTCAATAATTGTTATGGTATACAGTCTGTTACATTAGTTGGCACTCATTTTAGTATGTATACTGCAATTTATAACTCATACCCCCAAAAGGATAATAGAAGACTCGCATGACTCATAATTGATCTCACCATGTCCAACAAGGTGTGGTTCCTCCTTTCTCTTTCACCATTCCACTGAGGCGTATAAAGAGGAATGATTAAAGATAATATCCAAAACTCCCATAGATATTTAGTGAAGTTTTGATTAAGATATTCTCCACCATTGTTATAGAGATGTTTCTTAATATTCATTCCAATATAGTTATCAACTTTATTCCTGTATTCCTTGAATTTTTTAAAAGAATATTACATATACCTCAGTAAGTAGACATATCCATATCTACTAAAATCATTAGTAAAATTTATGAAGTATGGCTACCCACCCCTTTCTTCAATAGGAAATGATCCACACACATAGGTATGAACAAATTCAAGAATATCTTTATCCCTTTCAACTTTCCCACTAAATGTGGATTTGGTTATTTTTCTTTGTAAACATGTGTGACAAACACCAAGTGGTTTTAGTTTAAAATAATTTAATTATACATCTTGTTGTAATTTAGTCAATTACTTTTCATTTACATGACCTAACCAATAATTCAAAAGTTGGTTGTGGTATGAGTCATGTGAAGCAACTTCATTTTTGATTTCCATTATTTGGTTTATGTAATCAAATACATAAATACCACTATTTAAATGTTCCAAAACATAAAAAATCTATCTTTATTAAAGATGCATAATTTATTACTAAATTTGAAATTAAATCCATCCGTATGAAGCATGGATATTGAAATAATTTTATTGGTAAATGAAGTCACATAATAAAAACCCTTTAAAACCAAGATCATTCTGGTCAGCAATGTGAGGTGGTAGTCCCCGATATCTACAACAAAAAGTTTATCTTCGTTTGCTGCTCAAATATATACCTCTCATCGGTCAATATTTTTTAATCTACTAGGTTCCTATATTTGAATACATATGTGAGAACCACACACTATATCTAATACCAAATTTGTAGAAAGAGATAATTTTCACTCGATAACAAAAACACCTTAATCTTCCCCTTGATTCTTTTTTTGGTGATTTGTTTCTTCCAATGTCCATTATTACAACATGCGAAACAAACAACATCATGTTCTCTTTCATGACACATGATCTTCCTCTTCTTAGAAGGGAGTGAAGAATATTTGGTCTTAAATATCTTAACATTCACTTTTTGTTTGTTCACTATTAGGACTGAAGGTTTTCAATGCTTTGTATAATTATATTCTTGGTGAATAAGAGTAATAAGATCTACCAAATACTTCTCAATGTTTTTCATATTAAAATTCACAAAGGTCGAGATATGCTTTAAGGGAGTGATTCCAAAATGAGTTTGGTAGCCAATTCTTCATGGATTTTGAACCCTAGAAACATGTAGTGCTTAATGTAGCCAATGATCTTTACTACATGAGGCCCAACTGGGGAACCCACTCCATGTTTTCTCAGAAATAACACTAACAAAATATCAAACTATACTTTTCTAGATCTCTCCAGGTAAATACCACAGAGGTATTTAATCATGTGGTACACATCCATGTCTTTGTGAGACTTCATTAGTTAACTAGACATTGATTAAATCATCAAACATTGAATGTTGGCCGCATTGATATAATGTTGTTCATAGACAAGGAACTCTTCGTCACTTTCCTCTTTAGAATGTGGATCGGGCATTGAGGATTCTATCACGTATAATTTTTTTTCGTGGAATAGCACAACCTAAAGGCGTTTAAACCACTCTAAGAAGTTACTACTAATTAAGAGGTCATATTTATCCAATATTAATCATAGGTATAGTGTGTATGATAAACTTTTAATTTTATTTTAAAATTAAAAAAAGAATATTATTAGTACTTTTCATGATTAAAAAATAAGTGAGATATAATAAATTAAATGTTTTATTTTTTTATTTAATTAAATCTCCCACTATTTTATCAAGTCTCAATACCCCTAACCATTGAACTCTGAATGTCTATTTGCTTCAACATTCTAGTGGCAAGGATCCCCCTTAATTTTCATAATGATCTAGAATTTGTCCATGAAAACCATAATAAAGTAATCAGGTATGTGGTCTTGCCAACTATGAACTTGAATCTACTTGATCCCTTTAGTAGATTCCCCTATCCTGAAATCCTAACATGGATTTCCTCAACACTTGCCTCCAAAGTTTTATTGATCATACTTTTTCCATTAAACTCACTGAAATTTTGGTTATGTAAACCAATAACTCTAATCAGAAATCCCCGATAAAAGTAATTTTCCATACTTTGGAAATGTACTACACTTAGTTCTATGGATTCATTCCAAATCAAGTAATAGAAGGTTTATCCAAACTTAATATTTAATTGAGATATTCTAATTTATTATTCATAAATTTTATCTTTTCCACATTTTGTTAATATTAATTGAATGATACTTAATTAATTAACCATTCTAGATAAAACATTTACATATAATTCATTTATTTAATTTTCATATGTTCACATTAATTTATTTATTTATGTGATCATGGTCTTGAATCCATAAAATAAATAATTTCATAGATATGAATAAATAAATTAATTAATTAACTGTTCATGAGATTTATCTGAAAGTTGATTTAATGAGTGGACATTAAATCAACCTTTGACCAAGGGGAAGTTACTACTATTTCAGGTCTTAGAATGAGTTACAAAATTACACCTATCCATATGTGTATCAACTGGGTTGGAATCATTATGGTTCTATCTTAACCGCCTCCACATGCCTTGGGATGTTCCATTAATTATAAATAATTATTACTCACATGTAAGTGAGGGAAACCAAAGGGTTGGTTAAAGGGGTTCATATAAACATCCTTGGAGATGTAGGTCCTATATAATAATGGAGGGAGGGATGAATCAAAGAACATCATTTAATTTAATATTAAATAATTTAAAACTTTTGAAATAAATTAAATTAAAACATCCAACACATACACAGGTCTTGGTCAAGCTCATGAATAGTCATTAATACAAGAAATGAATATGAAAAGCTAATTGGCTATCATTCATTTAATTATTCATTCGTTTATTATTTAAGATAAAATTGCTTGAATTAATTAATTAATTAATCAATTCCCTTTAATATTAATTATACAATATTATTTTGAGATACCCATCATTAGTAGCATTCATGAAAAATAAATGGGAGAACCAATAATGAAATATTAATTGTAATAAATCAATTGATCTTTTAAAATTCTTTAAAACCAATATTAAAATTTCAAACACACAATGATGTTACAATAAATAAAATAAGGTATTAATGCTACAATTTTAAAATTTAATGTAATTTTAATTTTATCCATTAATGGGAGACTAAACGGCGTGTACATGTAGTTACAAGACATGTACCTTGGTTTTTGTATATCTAAGTCACATGCATGGAGATTTAGTGTGTTAACTCGACCAAAATAAACTCTGTGTACAAGAAATATAGAGGCCCTATACCCACTTGTCATGTGCTAGGTTGGCCTAGTCAACACGTGGGTTTCAATAAAAGAACCGCATGTAATTAATTGCTTGACACAGCTAGAAAACATGTGTCTGGGTAGACGACATGTGCTCCGGCCGCACATCGTGTAACCCAGTTTTAGCAGCCAATGATTTCCAAATTCCCAATAGCATTTCTAGTCATTGTTCATTTGTTTATAATCAATTATGAAAATGAAACACTGAAAAAACATGTTTAATTTTTCTGTAACATGTTAATTCAAATAAGATTAATGAACTAATAACATGAAATAAAAATTTAACCACAATTTCTCATAGATTAGTAATCAAATAAATAATTACAATTTAAATTTGACAACTCTAATACATCATGATAGTTATAGGAATAGTGGAATAATTCATAGGTAAGAGATATATTAAAATTTATATGAATAATCATTGACCAAAACCAAGATAAATAATATTGCACATCAAATTTAAAATTAATTTATTTAATATTTAAAGAAATAAATATATGGGCTTAGGAACTTTATTCATTGGTGAATGATGATCTTACTAAATGAACCATTAGGATTACCTTCATTTCTTTATTAGGATCCAAACAAATAATCCCTATAGCGATGATCCACACGTTCTCCTATGATCTTTAAGCAACACCACTCGATATATGGGTGCTAGCATGACATGTTGAATGTCTTGTGTTGTTCGTTCTTGATCGATCGTTATTCAATCATGAATAAATAACTCTTTCACTTCTTTTTCTTGAGAAGTATATAGAAGGAGGAGCTGGGAGATAATTGTTTGTGTAAAACAACTCTCTATTTTGATTTTTTGGATAATCTACATAATAGACATAGCAGTCTATTTATAGAGTTAGGATTTAAGTTAAAATATTATCTAATTTCATACCAACCACTAAATAAAATTTATTACCATTAATAAACCCCATTCCACATAATAATAATTATATTAATATTATTTTTTTAATGCGCGTGAATTTGTACAATAACAGATGTTATGGAATTGTCGTGTTAATTAATATTTGTCACCCGACTTGGTCTTGGTTTATTCAAACTTCTCAATAATTTATTGAAAAATTGAATAAATATTTAATTCATAGATAAATATTTTATTCAAAATATAGGAAATAAATATTTATTAAAGTATTCAATAAATAAAATAAATATTTTTATTCACAAGACAATGAATAAATATTTATTTAATTTTTGAGATAAATATAACTTGAATAGAATTATTCCTTAGAAATGAGAATAACATTGAATCCATTAATTAAAATAAAATATAGTTTAATCGAGATAAATAGAAACACTTACTGTGTGACCCTCTAGGATTCTTTCTCATTGGAATTAGGCGAGATTTCTTAAAATCTAAGATTACTATCTAGAAACATGTCAAGGCACCCAAAATAAATAACTTAATCTCACAATGTCGAAAACCACATAAGAATTCTCACTATTTAATATAATCCCTTTGTCACAATATCTCATCAATAATGTTTAACATCCATGTCACTAACCTATATTCTGGATATGCCTTTCTTTGGCTATTTGAAATAATCACATCATTAACCCATGGATATGGAATTTAATGTGATTGTTCTACTCCAATCAAAGGGGAGAGATATCAACTTCCATAAATCTGGAAGGGACAATTACTTCATAGAATTATTCATTAATGAAATTTCACTTATGATGCACCCAACGTATCCAACTTCTCCACAAACTATTATCTTCATGGATTATTAAATACATCTAAGTAAGTGAGTTATAAAATGCATTAATAATAATCTTAAAGTATAAGGATTGTCACACACACTCATAGATAGGAATATCTGATGACACCAAAACATGAAGAATTATTAATAGAGGGTATTTTCTCATAATATCCCAACTTAGAGATTACCAAGTTCAAACTTTAGGAGAAAAATCCCCGTCTTCTTACGAGTACCCGCACTTGAATGTTTATGTACATTGTGTCCCATCATAGTATGTTATCTAACCATAAGAAATAATTTGAGAATATATTTATAGTATATCAGGGTTATCATCATATTGGGGAACTTATATGTCCTTATTGATGAGACATATACTCTGGGACATAATTATATTATATCCATGTAGAACAAAAAATAATATGTAAAAATATGTTTTATTAATATTCAATGCATCGAATATTCATGTAATAAAAGTAAAATTAGTTTTTCCTAGGACACTAACTAAAAAAATTTGTTAAGACTAAGTACATTTAAAACATATCATAACCTGGGGACATACATCAATGTAAATGGGTGAGCATAAGGCCCATTAAGGGAATACAAAAAAAGAAACAATTAGCATATGAGCAAGAGACATATAATCAGGCACGATCATATAAATATGAGGCATATCATAAAATACATAATGTGTATCATAACATGTAAATGTGGATAAAAAATAAAAATAGGAAATTCATAATAATACCACTAAGGTTTATCCCTAAGGTTTCATAAATCATAATTACTGAGGTTATTCACTAAGGCATCATAAAACATGTTATCTCAATAAGTTAAATTATTTTACCAATGAATTGGAGCACTATAAAGTCACACCCTTAATATGTATTAATTTAATATAATCTATGTACATCATAATCAATAATTTCATTAATAACCTGTGTAGAATAAAGAAATAATTTCTTAACAAAATCATGGCTTAATAAACTTCATAAAAACATGATCATTACAACATTTCAATCCCATGAAAGGGGAAATTGGATTTATTATGTATAAATACACAAATAAAATAAATCACTTCAAAATATAGATGAATACCTAGGAAAAATAAAAATTTTTGGGTATCCACACAATGAAAATAAAATACAATTCTTTAGGAGAAGAGGGAAATTTTGAGATGTAATTTAGACAACATAATAAGTATAAGACGTGGTTTTTGAAAAAGGTAAAATGGGAGGGTAAAAGAGTATCCCATTGATAAAACACAATTTATAAGTAAGGTTATAATCAATATCAGTAGTAAAATGGATTATTCATAACAATTATAATATATACACAAAAGAAGTTCTTGAATTGAATAGAAAAGAAGGATAATTCCCTTAATTGAAGAGTTACTCCTAAATCGTGAGGATTGGGACCTTGGGTGATTGAGGGAACCTTGGGGAACTACTTGGGAGGAAATAACACCACCAATTTAGGGAGGATGAATTGGTAGTGAATGTAAGTGGATAAATGGGGGATATTTATAGTAAAACTGAAGGAATTGTTTAATAATTTCCAAATATAGACCATGGAAAATGAGTTTATGAAAAAAGAAAAACTATTTGATTAACCATGGTTCTTCATATGGTTTTGGGAATTTGGGAAACAATTTATGTTATTTTAACCCATAATAAACGAGCATCATTTTTTATTACTAATATTGGCATGGAAAATTAATGTTTCCACCAAATAATATTTTTAATGTCAAATTTTCTAGCCTAGACATTGGAAAGTAACATATAGGTTTGGAAATTCATTAAAATCTATTAAAATACTTAATATTAACAAAATATCATATTTTAGGTTGTGTATTGTGCTTAATTTATTGGTACATCATTATAAAATAATTATGAAGTTAGGAAATATATAAGAAACCCTAAACTGTATTTTAACTATTCATAGAAAAATAAATTATTTTAAAAAATTCCCATAAATTTACCCTAAACTATTTTAGACTTGATTATTTCAAAAATGATGTCTATTTTATCATAATATTCTCTAATTATGATAATTTTAAATGTAAAAATATTTATTTATTAAAAAATAGTGGGTTGATAATACATAGTCAAATTTATGACACTTAAAAAAATTCTTGGACATAATAGATTTATTTTATCATTTATATTTAAATAAGAGTGTTTTTAACATACTATTTCATTAAAATAAATATTTTTCATATAGCCTTAGTTTAGTATAAAAATTATATCTTTATGAAAAGTACAATTTGTGTCTAAGAAATCAAATTATCAAGTTTGATCTCAATTAAACAACTATTTTATTAAAAATATATTATTAAAATAGAATTTATGGAATAAAAATTTAATTTAATACATCCTTATAAAAAATTATTTTAATATAATATGTTTTATAGTCTTTTAAAATAATACGTTTTTTATATCATTAAATAATCTTAACAATAATTAGATTGTATCTACGTAATGAATAAAAGTAATGACCAACTTATTCATTGATTAAGATCATAACATTGATCAAATATATTAGTTGAAAAATATAAATTCTGATGATCATATTTCCCTATAAACTTCCAATCATACCCACATCATTACTCACTAATTCTCTTACAATGGTTCTTACACATCATTTCCTAATGTCTATTTTTCTCCTAACGCTTCTTTCCCATTCTATGATCTTTATGGAAGGGGTGAACTTGTTAGGGGAATTTCAGGCTTATAGAGGTAGTTGAAGTGAATTTACTATTCATTAATTTGTGTATATTGTTGTTGTTCATAGTTGTACCAGTTTAAATTTATGCATGATGCCTGATGTTCTTGTAAAATAAAAAATTTTCTATGTTTTTTTATTGTAAACATTAATAAATCGTTATTGGGATGAAAGATATCCATTGATAAAATTAGTACATTTATTAGGTTGTTACATTCTTCCCCAATTAAAGAAATTACATTCTTACAATTTTCTCTTATTGATCGATACCATTAATTCTAAATATCAGGGTATTCCTCAAGATTATTGATATTTTATTCATCCTTCACCAAGTATTCCACGACTACAATAAAGAAATTCTCAAGCACATGGTGGTTCTTCATTTCTAGAAAGAGATGTTATAATTGATCCTTTGAAATAATTCCCCAAAAATTAAATTATAGAATAATAGAAAAGGTTTCATGTAGATCAAATTATTGTTTTTAGGTGAGTTGAATATTTGAAAAACTTAAGAAACCAATCAAACTAGACTTTCCAATAATATTGATGATTAAATATTTTGGAAGGGTTAAAACTTTTTTACATAATTTCTTTAATTCCATATAATATGTTTCCTATTGAAAATAAAAAGTTAAAATAGAAATTAATTATTTTTAACATGTAAAATAACAAATATTTCTATCTATTGACTAAAAAGAAAAACTTAAATATCATGAAGGTTACTTTCAATATATATATATATATAATTCCACTAAAGGAGGTATAATATTTATAAATTATATTCCATAAAACTTTAACATGTGATACAAGAATCATAAATGGTTTCCCTTAAATAAGTCAATTCATTTTAGGTTATGACTTGAAATTTTTTAAAAACATCCCACATAAACTATAATTTTGACAAGATAAATAAAATTCTGGTGTAGTAGATCATAATCATCATAGTGTAGTCCCAATGTAGTTCCCTTTGTTTGGAGATTACAAGTTATCATCCATATTATCCATTTGAATAGGGAATTGAATTAGATAATTACCATGTTCCCCGCATCTATGACATAGAATAGTTAATAGGGCCTTAGGCTAAACCTTTTTCCCATTTATTATCTTCATATTTGGACAATGATCAAAAAAGTGAACAATAATTCCACACCTAAAGCATTGAACATCATGATGGGTCTACAACATCTTCACTTTGTCATTAGTATTTAGAATTTTATACTTTTCCTTAATATGAAAATTCTGAGCTATGTTTATATTTCTTCCACACATATAGCACTTTTCACCTCGAAGAAAGCAGTTCCCCGAATGATTCATCCCATATTTGTTGCACATGGGGATATGTACTTTCTTCTTTTTCGGATTCTTCCCAAATTTTTTTACAATAATCACTTATTTTTTATGTTTTGAAATTCATCTATATTCTAGTTTACAATTGTAATACATGATAATTGGTTTGGCATATAGAGTGAAACATTTGTCCCTAAAACATTGTTTCACAAAACTTTGTTACAATATTCTATTATTTGTCTATCTTAGCTGTGTTTGTGAAAAATGGTATCAAATATTTCCTTTTTATTTGGTGTGATAGGTTGATTAGAGATTAAGACATTCAGGACTCAAGAGGTTGGTATGAGAAGAATGTTATGAACCATTTCTCGTTCAGATCCTTAAGTTACTAACGGTAGTATGAGATTTGAGTCTTTGTCTCTATTTTGGATGTGTGGATAAGAATGACAATGTATGTTATTACGTTTCATGTTTATATATCACATGGATTAGTGACCCATGTGGAATTCATGTACATGGTTCAAGGTCCTCTTAATTATTGATTCTTACTTGGGGCATGGACCACTAACCATGTTGCTGAGTTATGAATGGACACGAGTTCCTCATATTAGGATTTTGTGTGAGTTATGATTTGGTTTGTTTTTTTCTAGTGTGTTACAAATTTTAAGGGGGTTAATTTTTTTTGGAAGAAGGGTCTTTCAAAAGGAAAATGGTTTTGGAAAAAGTAGTTTTTGAAAGGAAAATTTATTTTTGGTATGATTTTTTTGAACGGTGGGATTTAATGTTTAGGTTGGATTAAAAAATGGGGTTTCGTATTTGGAAAGTGGCCTTGGAAGAAGGTAGTTTTGGAATTGGTACAAAAATGGGGTTTTTGAAAAGATAATTTTTGTTTTATTTGTCATGTTTGGATTGTGAGCCTCTTTATTTGGCATGAGATGTTCTTTTTGGTTAAGTTTTGGGTTGATGTTAATTCTGGTTTAATGCTACTAGTATTGTTCATAAAATGATGCCTTGTAGGGTCCCAAAAGTTTTTAGAGATTTTTTCCCAGTTGTTGGAGTTTTCCAAGATCCTAGTAGAGTGTAGGAGTCAATCCCTTCCATGTTGTTACCTATTTTCCATGGAGGTCAAGTTCTGTTAGAGGTAGCTATTGACGCTCCATTCATCACAGAATCTAAAGATCGGAAAAGGGGAATATCTGAGCTCAAAGTGATTCAACCTTTGAAGAAAACATCAAAAGAATCAACAAAGGGATGAACAAGGAGAACTTTGCCCATAGGCCGCGCAAGTTTCCTCATAGTCATGCAAGTCCACTTGCGCGACGCACCGTGGCGTGCAAGTGACTTGCGCGACCTAAGTGATAACCATCCGGTAACCGCCCGGGGTCTTCTCCTGCCTATACATAGACCATGTGGGCTCCCCATTCGGGAGGATCTTTTTTCAGAAACTCGGATTGAAGCTCCCGACGCCGAAGTCTCTTCTCAAAGCTTCCGGAACTCTTTTAAGGTAATTTCTTACCTAGAACGGAAGATCTAAAGAGAGGAAGGAAAGCCTAAGTGTTGAAACTCATCAACACTTGCGCGCCTGAGTGGCTAGCCCTAAAGGGAAGTGGCCACACTTGCGCGCCGCCTTACTCCTTCGATAGAACTTGCACGTCCCTTTTCTGGAAGAACCTCAAGAGGATTCTAAAGGCTTTAATAAAGAGTCGCTCAAGTATTTCAATGCTGGTTGACCATCGCACAAGTACACCATGTGTCGCGCAGGTATACCTGCGCGACCAATACTTGCGCGCCCCCGTAGTACCTGCGCGCCTTACAAGACTTGCGTGCCCCTTCCTTTTTGGGTGCCTTTCTTGCCCATTTCACCCCTCTTAAGCCATTACACCTTTCCTTTTCAAGATTCAGTCTTCAAGACACTCTTCAAATCCATTTATGGCATGATTTCTTGATTTGACTTCCTTATCTGAAAGGAATTCTATGGAATATCTCTCAAAACCTAGTGATTTAAATATCATTATGTCACTAAATATGGAGAGTTCATTCATTCAACCTCATCCTTTAAGATGAGAGAATCCTTAACCTGGGTGTCCTTTTCATGAATAATCCCCAGTCATAAGTCCTCTAATTTGGGAATCCTTCTTAGGAGTAATCCCCAGATCCCCTAATTTGGGCTTCCTTTTCAGGAGTAAGCCCCAATCTCAAATATGGGCATCTTCCTCAGGAGTAAGCCCCAATTCTTAATGTTCCCAAATCTGGGCATCCTCTTAGGAATAAGCCCCAGTCCCCTAATTTGGGAATCCTCCTCAGGAGTAATCCCCAAACCTTAATCCTTAACCTGGGACTCCTTTTTACGAATAAGTCCTAGTCATAATCCCTAACCTGGGCCTCCTTTTCAGGAGTAAGCCCCAGTCATAATTTTGGGCTTCCTTTTTAGGAGTAAGCCCCAAGTCCCTTAAATTATCTTTAACCAGTCCTAATTTACGTTTGATTTGGGATTCCTTCTCAGGAGTAAAACCCAATTATCAATCTTTTCCTAATTTGGGTTTCCTTTTCAGGAATAATTCCCAAGTTAGAGTATTCAAATCTCCATGAAATACATATACCTTTTGTGGACCCTGTTCTCGGATTTTCTCCTTAAAGTAAATCCTAAACTTCATTTATCTGGGCAGTCATACATACATAAAGCCCCAAACCATTTCTTATGATTACATCTTTCATGGCCCAATTGTCTATTTTATTACCAATACCTCTTGTTTCTCACACCGAGCATGACTCACGTGAGCTTAGAGGGTAAAAGTAATTATAACATCCTGCTTTGAGCCATCAATCATAAACATCATACTCCCTTACTCGAAATACGTGGGTTCTGATTCCTTTTCCAAAACAAAGGATACGTAGGTAGCCCATCTACAGGTTCGATCCCAACTCTGAAATAATTCATGTCTTTATGAATGACAATAAACTTCAAGTGCCCCACTAAGTGGCTTTAAAACTAGCATGGTCATCATAATTACCAAGAGACTTTTATATAAATTTTTTGAAGGATACCATTGACCAAGTATCTCTAAATAGATATATATGATTCTTTATTGATGAAGAACCTCGAATACATATAAAAGATTCTCTAAATTTCTTACATATTTAATCATTGATTGTCAAAACTGAAGGAAAGCTCATTTTATACTTGGTAATGTAATAAGGATTCACGAACATAACTTAAATCTATAAAGAGAGTCCCAGAATAGACAATAATTCCCCTCAAAAAGGTGTGATGAGTCCGACCTCCCATCCTCTCGAACAATGAAAATTCCTAAGCCTCATCAGTTCACAAACTAATGAAGCTCCTACCTTTGGAAAGTAGGTCCAAATGGATGTGGAATCATTGGATGTTTCCAGTTCTACGAACAAACCCGTTAGAAACCGATCGGAACGTTTGAATCTCCTATCCAGGAGGTCATCCCCAAATTCCCAGGGAAACAAAAAATGGTGAACCCGACGTGAATCCTTAACCAAAGTTAAAATGATGTTTTACCTATTTATTAAGACCCTATTTAAAACTCAATAAGAGGGCTAACAAAAATAATCATTAAAATGTGTGCTCATCCAAAGGATGAAGTAGCTGAATTTATCTTGATTACATCTGTTATATCAAACAGCCACTCTTTTTCAAGATCTTCTGTATTTCCATAATGGCTACTCTCAAATTCACACCTGTGAATATTGCTGCTGCAAATACCACTGCTGCTATTCCTACTGGATCGTCATCCGCTCTGAGAATGACATCACCTACTCAGCGTCTTCAACGCTGGGTATCAAATGCGCTGGTTAAGGAGTACCATCAACACGGTACGATCCCAAATCTGGAGGCTGCCCGATAGGCCCTCCAAGTGAACAACTCACACAAGTCGTCTGGACAACGACGACCAGTGATCAAGAGGCAGGCGGTGCTAACTACCGTCTCCAACCATTTCAGGTCGTTATCCACAGAATGCAATTTCCATTCGCTCCCTTACTCTGAGGAAGTAAATGAGCAGGTCCCTCAGGGCCTTAATTCAAAAAGACAGGAGTCCTTCCCGAGGGCTCCCATCAAAAATCACTGCCAGACTCGTGCGGCAGTGCGCCCTCAACATGATGAGGGTACCGACTCCAAGCATTCGGCTCAGGTTCCTCAAACCCAAGCAGGCAAGACGAACCGCCAGAGACGGAATCTGGTTAACAATGGGCAGGTTTTCATCCCTGCCATCTCCGGAGAAGTCCACCAACCTAACTTGGTGGCGAACAACGAGCAGGAACACACACCTGTCCGTTTTAATTCTGTTGTCCAGCAGACTCGTCTGGCAGCATCAAGCCAATCCCGCTAGGCAATTCCGGCGGAGTACTATAGGCAGGAACATACACCTGCTTATACATCATCAGTTTGTCAGCAGGCTCGCCTGACTACATATGATGGATCTCTTCAACCGCATTTGGTGAAGTGTAATCAGTAGGCACATACACCTTCTAGTACTAATCTTGCCTACCAACAGTCTCGCTTGGTAGCGCACGGATAAGTCAGTCGGAAAGCTCCGACGACAAAAAAGAGGCAAACTCAACTCTCTGCCTCCACACTTGAGTACTGTCAGGATTCACTGACAGGAAAAGGAGGACAGGAGCAGGCACATACACCTACTCCAAGCCCGGAATGGACGTATATCCCTGTTCCGGAAGCTGAAGTCACCAACCATATTTTTTCAATGGTGAAAGAGCAGAAGCAAATTCCTGCTCATATTCTAGATGCTTGCCATGATATCATAACAACTTTAGCATCATCTCAGAGAAAGACACATAAATCTTTCCCTAGCAGTGGAGTGACACATCAACGATTCACTCCGGAACAGACACATACATCTATTCCAGTCCAAGAGGGTTATGGGGCATACTCCCCCATATCATACGGACAACCAAGTCAGGCACATACACCTGATTTGAGTGGAGATCGTCAGCCTAACCTGAACATCTTTCTTGATCAGGCACATACACCTGCTCAGAGCAACCACTTTCGTCAACAAGTGGTTTCCAAAGTGAGTAAGAAGGCATCTAAGAAAACGATCCACCCAGCACAGTCAGGAGATAAAAGGCCAATCTGTAACAAGGCCTTGCTCGATGCTGGAGTTCTTGAAGCCCTCAGACATTTATCTGTTGGAATTCATGATTCTACTCCCTCAGTTCCCAATAACAGGAACATTAATTCTGAAGGTCTTCAACAGACACTTTCTTATGAAGTCTTGCTTCATGAAAATTCGGTCAATCTTGAAGTTTTGTCTTCAGATGAGAGCCACAAGAACCCTCTTTGTGGTCAGAAGACCAAGGAGCAAGAGATCTCATCTTTTTCTGTAACCCATTATGGTGGTCCTCCCCATAATGATGAATTTCGCTACTAAAGTCCTCTCTGCAGTAGTGATTCACATTGCCTGGAAAATACTCCAGTGGACAATGTAGTGCCGAGAAAGCCCTCTTATCTTGAGGCACTTGCAAATGCGAAACCAGTCATGTCTGATGCTTTATCACTAGCAAGTGAAATACTTTCTCAATCAGAAGATAGCCTAGGGTGTAGGTCATTCTCCGAACCAACCCTAAGTCATGCATCTTCTAGTTTGATCAATGATCTCTCTACCAATCTTGTTGAATACGATGAAGCAACAAGGAAACACCAACTTTGGTCAAAATAGGTAGAAGAATCTTCATTTAATGATGAAGAGGAAATGTTGAACATGAGGAAAAAACTGGCGAAAAGTGAGGTACCAGTAATGTTTTGGCCTTTGGCTGACTCCCAGTATGACGTTCCAAAGATGTTGATGGAAGATGGAATCCATGGTATTCGTCTCAACATATGGAAAACTCTTTATCAATTGAAGAAGAAGGTGTTATCTTATGATGAATATGAAAATCATCTTAAAATAATAGAAGGGCTACAACATCATATTGATTTGGCATCTCTATCAGTCTCTCGGTATATGAAGGCTGAAAAGCAACAGAGAACCCTTCAACGTTCATGCCTTGGCGCCCTAGGAAAATTGCGTCAGTTAATTTCCAATGCTCCATCTGGTGTTCATATCAGAGGATGGGGTGTTCACGGAGCACTACATTTCACAGTGCTTTCCAGTCAGCAAAGCCCGCCGAAAATGGTCTCATGCAATGTTATTGCCCATGGCTGGCCACAGTCAATGGGCTTTGTTCGTAATCAAAAGCTTGCTCAAGAACAGGCTTCAACTAGTTCCTCTCAAAATAAAGCATATGGAGAACAAGTTGTTAAATTGCTCAGGCAAGAATATTGCACAAGCCTCTCGTATGGAGCAAACACATCATCAAATGATAGAAGTTTCGGAAATCATCCAACGGTCTGTTAAACCAGGTGATAAAAGTGGATACAAGTTAATGCATCCAGCTAATTTCCGAACTAAGATTCACAAGATCAAGAGAGATTTTAAGAAAGTCTCAGACATATCACGTCAAGAGCCACCCCAGCTTGTCAGACTGGGGACTCCTTTAACTCAACCCTCAGAGTCAACAAATGGGATTCGAGGAGTTGAGCGGAAGCAGCAGGAACATCCCCAGTTCACGAGACTGGGGACTCTTTCAAATCATCAATCCCCTTCTCAGAGAATATCGGTATTTTCTTGATTGGGGAAGAAGCCCCAAGAGGAACGAAGAGACAAATTATCAAGAGATTCCCTCCAAATTATAGCTCGTCAAGAAGTTCCTAAAAGATTAAATCAACAAAAGTAAATGTCTCATCAAAGACATGAAAGAAGAAAATATCACAGAAATGTTGATCGAAGGGATGTGATGAATTATACATCAATCAATGTCATCAATGCCGTTGTTGCTAATCCACCAGGGGAGACTCACTCAGGGGACACAGGTGAAGAGCATCCTACTCAAGAAAATGTACGTGCCGATAAAAATGAAGAAGGTGTGCGTACACGAATTCAAAGGATTACTCCGAACCTAGGTAATCCACTTCCTTCTCTCCAAAAAGTATCCAACAAAGGGAGGGGAAAGAATCAGGTCACATATCCTTCGTCTGGAGAAGGTCAATCGCTCTCATTAGAGCAAAGGTTTGCACAACAGGAGGAAGAAATGAAAGAATTAAGAAGGTTGAATGCAGAATTACTTCAGAGTAGTCTTCTTCTTAAGAATGCTAAAGTCCGATAGCCGAAGGAATTTGTTGCAGCTACTGAGATGGATCAGGAATATCCTCTTTTATCAGTACACCCTCAGAGGTCTAATCCTATAGGTCAAACGCAACAATGGTTGGTAGTGCTACCATCAGTTGCAGCACCAATCACCACATCTGTCCAAGCTCCATTCATTGCACCTACCCAAGACCAAATTCAACCTGATGTTTCTCAAAAGCTAATAACTACTATTGAGTCATTAATAGCTCGGTTAGAAACTATGGAAGGGAAACGGGCACAAGTTCAACCAGAAAAAAAATTTTACCCTGAATGGGTAGATTCAATTTCTCCTCCATCCAGTTTTGGAAACCCTTTTTTCCCTACTTTCAATGGATCAGGCGACCCTGAACAACATTTGACGCATTACGTGTCTTGTTGTGATCCTATGATGGGAACTCCAGAGCAGCAAGAAGCAATGAAACTCAGATGCTTCGTGTGAACCTTGTATGGACCAGCTTTTGTCTGGTATACAAGCTTGCAATCCCAGTCAATCATCGGATGGGAGGATCTTCGCCAAAAATTCCTTCTTCAGTTTAGCTCAACTTTGCCAAAAACGATAGTTTTCGATCTTAAAAACTGCAAGCAAATGGAGAATGAAAGAGTCTCTGATTTCATTGCTCGCTGGAAGGGATTAACATATTCATTGAGTTTAGCACTCCCTTAGGAAGAGCTATTGCCAATCTGTGTGTCAAATTTGTGTGACGAATTACGTACGCCATTGATCCCTGTGAAATACACAGGAGGGTTTCGAGACCTTACTTCAATCGCTCAGCAGATTGAAGATTCCCTTATATAGGCTAAGGATAAATCTCATGTAATTCCATCAGCTCTAGGAAGGAGAATGGGTAATGCAGAAACTACTATAGTTATGCTTAAACAAGTTTCTATACCTATTTCTACTTCAAAACCTTCATCTTCTCAAAGGGATCTGCCTCCTGAATGCCAAAAATAAAGGCCGTTTCATCCAATTAATCAAAGAGATCAATGACGAAAACAATTTGAGGATTTGAGGATTAAAACATACTCTTTCCAAAATGAGCAAGTTCCTGGTTACTTCATTTCAACTCTGGAAAATAATTTGGTTCAATTACCAGTGCCCAAGAGGACAAACAAGGAAGGAGATGAAGACTGTCCCAATTATTGTCCCTTTCATCAAATTTTGGGGCATCCCATCCAGGAGTGTTTTGTCTTCAAAGACCTCCTTCAAAAGATGGTCGACTTGGGACAAGTCAAGTTGAAAGGTTCTTCAACTCAGGTAGCATGTGTTACTGCTACAGTTCCAAAGGAGGAAGGTGAATGGCAAGAAGTCAAAAGAAGAAATGCATAGAATTATGATGATTGGATGGTCAGAAAGACAATCAATCGGACTCATGCCATTTTTCAAACACATTTAAAGAAACCAATTGTGTCTTCTTCCATGAATATTGCGGTAAAACCCTCTTCGTCAGTGGTAAAGTCCTCAAATAAAAGGTTTGATTCAAAGAAGGAAAAAGAATCAGAAGAAGATGAGTATGTGTCAAAGCCTAAATTGTATTTGACTCAAGCAGACTTTATGCCATCTACTTCAAAGCCACAGGCACTGCCCCATCAAACGGCACAGCCTAAACAGGCTAGTCAGGCAGAGTCTTTATTAGACGAAGAGTCAATCTTCGGTTCTGTTAATATGATTCAATTAACAGATCTGTATTCCAGTCGTAATTTCAATTTTGATGAACCTGAATTCCCTGTATCAAATAAGGGAATCCGAGCAAGTTCCCAAGGTTCAGGATACAGGGTAAGAAGTGGATCTTTCCGAAGCCACTACTCCAATTCTACCCCTGCTAGCACTGTGTATGCAGCAGAAACTCGTGGTAGAGCCCTTTAGCTAGCTCAAAAAGAACAAGAAGGTTCTTCTGCTAATAGCCAACTTAGTCTTGGCATAGTTATTTTAGAAGACCGATTGAAGGTTCCATCTTCTTTATCTCAGCAAGTAAATGGATCAAATCGGTTTAATCTTCCAAAACCGAAGATGTTGCCAACTTCTATCCCAATACAAGATGCATTAGCTTCCAAAGAATCTGCTTCCAAAGTACCTGCTAAACCGCATATTCCTATTGGGAAACACAGACCTCTTGATCAAAAGTATGATATATTGAAACACTTGGCCCAAGTACCAGCCAAGTTATCAATTTTGGATGCTTTGAATCTTTCAAAAGATCTTCGAGAAGCACTCATCGAAGCTTTGTCAATTCCTTAGGAATTTGAAGCTGAAATTGCTGCAGCTGAAGTCTGTCACATAGAGAATAATCCTGCAGAATGTCATGCAGTGATATCTTTTACTGATAAAGATGAAGATGATGTTGTGCATGGGAACATAAAACCTCTGTACTTATCTGGAAAAATTAATGGTGTAGATATCCGAAGAGTTTTCATTGACAATGGTTCAGGAGTCAACCTCATGCCCATTCGTACACTTCGTCGATTGGGCCTCACGGAATTTGATTTATCTCCTTCTACCATGATGTTACAAGGATATGATAAAAATGAACAAGAATCACTGGGTGAAGTTACACTCAGAACTCAGTTTGGAGATCTTATATCCAATTCGGATTTCATGATTGTTGATCAAGACTCAGCTTTCAACGTCTTTCTTGGAAGACCCTGGCTACATCAGCATGCGGCTATCCCTTCATCATACCATCAATGTCTCAAATATTGTTTCAATGGTGATAAGGCCACGTTCAAGACATGTGAGTCTCAATACATTGAGGCAGGATTTTATCACATGAAGGGAAGAGAGAAATCTACAATAAAGGAAATTACCAAATTTAATGCTCCATATGGTTTGGAGTAGATTCCAATAAATCCATTTACACATGTGAGTACAGATTATGTGTTACCTATCAGTAAAATTGACAAAATAGGACCAAATCAAAATACTCTTATGGAAAGATCCATAATGTCAATTACGACAATCGAGCCAGACAACATGGGAGAAATTGGTAACCTACCAAACAGTGATGAAAACACAAGTAGTGACATTTTCATTTCATCTGCTGAAATCCAACAGGTCTATACTTCTCCAATCAGGCCAGAAGAAGTTATAGAAACATCGGAGGTGAATAATGATGTCAATTCTCATTCCATCATCTCCTCTTTATTTCCCAAAGAAGGCCCTTTATCATCAATAGGGTCGTAAATGGAAGCTTCTTCTTCAAAATGTGAAAATTTTGACATCTCTTCTGATCATGAAAATTTCGTTTTGTCATCTACTATGCAAGTAGAAACGGAAGAAATAGCACATGATGAAGGGGAAGAGGAAGATCTTAGAGATGTTGCTCCAGCATTTGAAGAGGGTATCTCTACCACTGTGGATGAACTCAGAGAAATAAATTTGGGTACAGAGAAAGATCCACGCCCCACTTTAATTAGTGCGGCCATGACCCTTGAAGACTAAGAGATGTATATTTCTTTTCTAACGCAAAATAAAGATATTTTTTCTCGGAACTATATAGAAATTCCTGGCCTTGATCCTGATGTTGCTACTCATCAGTTGGGTTTACCAAAAGAACATCGAGGATTTAAGCAAGCCGCGAGAAGAACACACCCAACTTATGCTTCCAAAATTGAAGTTGAAGTGGATAAGCTGATCAAAGCTAACTTCTTCAGAGAAGTTCAGTATCCCAAGTGGTTGGCTAATATTGTCCCTGTAAAGAAGAAGAACGGACAAATTAGGGTTTTCATCGATTTCAGAGATCTTAATCGGTATTGTCCTAAAGATGATTTCCCAGTTCCGATTATAGAACTCTTAATTGATGCGACGGCTGGTTATGAAGTACTTTCCTTCATGGATGGATATTCCAGATATAATTAAATCTAAATGGCCCCAGAAGATGAGGAATCTACAGCCTTTAGAGCCCCTCAAGGTGTGTTTTGTTACCGGGTGATGCCCTTTGGTTTAAAGAATGCAGGTGCAACATATCAATGCGCCATGCATCATATCTTCAAACCTTTCTTAGGGGAGTTTGTTGAATGCTATATAGACGATTTGGTGGTTAAATACAAACAACGTTCTAATCACTTGGCTGATTTGGAAGTCATATTCCACAAGCTTCGACAACATAATTTGAAGATGAACCCTTTAAAATGTGCTTTTGGGGTAACCTCAGGAAAATTCATCAGCTTTGTTATATGCCATCATGGTATTGAAGTCGATCTTGAGAAGACCAAGTCAATCCTTGGTATGCAACCTCCTCAGAATTTGAAATATTTAAGAGGACTTCAAGGACACTTAGCCTATATTCGGTGTTTCATCGCCAATTTGGCAGGTAAAAGTTTACCCTTTACCAAATTATTGAAAAAAGGAGTCACTTACTAGTGGACTGAAGAATGTCAAGAAGCATTTGATGTTCTCAAGAAATACCTCTTGAGTCCACCAGTACTCATGCCACCTGTTGAAGGAAGACCACTTATCCTCTATGTGATAGCTCTAGAGCAATCATTGGGTGCCTTTCTTGCTCAAAATAATGATGCTGGGAATGAAAATAGCCTCTACTATCTTAGTAGAACTATGCTTGAAGCAGAAACCCGATATTCAAGTATTGAGAAGTGCTGCCTAGCATTAATCTTTGTAGTTCAGAAACTAAGACACTACCTGCAACATCACGAGGTCCAATTGGTATCTCGCAATAATCTTCTCAAATTCATCCTTAGTCGTCCAATGCTTACAGGACATCTAGAAAGGTGGGTAGTTATTTTGCAGCAGTTTGAAATTTAGTATGTATCTCAAAAGGCAATAAAGGGCCAAGCTCTGGCTGATTTCCTAGCTGAACATCCTTCAGTGGAAGACACGTCTTCAGATATTGAACTCCCTGATGAGGAAGTTTTCTCTATTCAAGAGAGTCCTCAAACATGGGAAATGTATTTTGATGGTGCTTTCAGAAGTCCAACAGGGATGAAAATGGAAAATCCTAAATTCAACAAAGTTGGTTTAGGAATTGTACTCATTTCTCCAGATAAGGCATTATTACCTTATTTCTTTTTATTGTGGGAAGGTGGTACCAATAATGAAGCCGAATACCAAGCTCTTATCACAGGCTTGAAGTTAGCGCTTCAAGCACAAGTGAATCACTTAAAGGTGAAAGGTGATTTAGACCTGGTAATCAAACAAGTTAATGGGGATTATGCCATCAGAAAAAAGAATTAATCCCTTTGTATGATTACGTCAAAGAGTTAATGGCGGAATTCCCTTCAGAACCGACATTTTCTTATGTCCCAAGATCACAAAATGCTCAAGCTGATGTGCTGGCTAATATAGCCACAGCTCTAGCAGATCCAAATCGGGATGAGACAACCATCAGTATTGCCCACCGTCATGAAATTTCACCTTATGTTCAAGCAAGAACAGAGGAAATTAATGAAATTAGTCCCATTCCTGAACCGTATGGTCATAATACAGGATGGATGTCACCTATCAGGGAATACCTTCAAAATGGAACACTTCCACCTGATAGAGCCGAGAAAGAACAAATCTGGCGACGTGTGGTCAATTTTACTCTTTATGATAGCCCAAACCACCTAGAGAAAATTCTCTACAAACGTGGTTTTGATGGAGTTCTCTTCAGACGCATTGATGGTGAAGAGACAATGGCTGTCATGAAAGAAGTGCATGCAGGAGTCTGTGGTGCCCACCAGTTTGGACATAGATTGTCTGATCAAATTCGAAGGCTTGGATACTTTTGGCTTTCAATGATACAAGATTGTGTTAATTTCACAAAGAAGTTTCATTCATTCCAAGTACATGCCAACTTCATTCATCAACCTCTAGATTTGCTTCATACAGCTAAATATTCGTGGCCATTTGCCACATGGGGAATGGATGTGGTGGGACCTTACCCTTCAGCTACGGCCAAGCAGTTTAAGTACATTCTTACTGCTACTGATTTCTTTTCCAAATGGGAAGAGGTAGTACCTCTCAAAGAAGTTAGTTCTAAATGCATTGTTAGCTTCATCAAGTCTAACATCATTACTAGATTTGGCATCCCTCATACCATATTGATGGACAACGGCACCAACTTCTGTTCTTCTGAGGTGAAGAAATTTTATCAAGAATACAACATTAAATCCAACCATTCATCTCGGTATCATGCGACAGCCAATGGCCAAATTGAAGCCTTTAACAAGACTCTTTCAAATATATTGCAAAAGATGGTGGAAAAATATAAGAGTTCATGGCCTGATAAACTCTTTCATGCTTTATGGGCTTATCGGACTACCACCCGCAATGCAACGCGGTCAACTCCATATTCGTTGGTATATGGAACAGAAGCAGTCTTGCCAATTGAAGTTCAATTGCCCTCACTCAGAGTAACCATTTTTGATCAGTTATCTACAGATGAGAAATCCCAAAAGCAATTGAATGAATTGGAATGGTTAGATGATAAAAGATTGTGCACTTTGCACCACTTGGAAATCTATTAGAATCGAATAGCACGAGCTTTTAACAAAAAAGTTCATCTGCATTCATTCATTCAGGGAGAATTGGTATTAGTTCTCAGAACTCCAATGATACCAGGAAAGAAACCTCCCAAGCTTCAGCCAAAATGGGAAGGACCTTATTCAATACATAGGGTCTACTATAATGGAGATTATTCATTAATCTCGATGGATGGAGAACTCATTACTACTCCAACTAATGCCAGATTTTTGAAGAAGTTTTTTATATAAACTACAAAGTATTCACGTAATGTCCACGCAACATGACACTAAACTGTGCAGCACTAGTTTTTCCTTGCTATATAATGTTAAACTATATAGCAACGGTCCATGAATAAGACCCAAAACTATTTGAAAGTCCCTTACGTTCGGAAAGACGTTGAACTACATAATCATCAAAGGTCCTGTAAGACCTTAAACTGTACTTATGTCCAGCATTACATTAAACTGCACCATCCACGGTCCATGTATATGACCTTAAACTATTCTCTCTTTTGTCCAACATGACACTAAACTGTAGAAAAAAATCCCCAATGCGTCCAACATGACGTAAATGGTGTGTTATTTTGTCCTTACTGCATGACATTAAACTGCACAGTCCCCCTTTTTTCTGTCCAACATGACGTTAAAATGTATTGTCCCCACCATCCTAACTACATGACCCTAAACTGTACAAAAAGTCCTTGATATGTCCTACATGACATTAAACTGTATTTTGTCCCTGCTACATGACACTAAACTGTGCAGCACCAATAGTCCTAACTGCAAGACTTTAAACTGCATAGTCCCTTTATATGTCCTACATGACATTAAACTATGCATCGTTAAGGTTGTTGTTACCTCTTGTTTCTCACACCAAGTATGACTCACGTGAGCTTAGAGAAAACCTCAACCGTAACACTCTCTTTGGGCCACTAACCATGTATAAGTCCCAACAACATTTTTTTAGGTCGTTGTCCCCAAGAACAACTTGATCATTATTTCATTCTTTAATTAGACTACACGGACTTTGATCTTTGCCTTCCAGGCTGGGTACATAGGCAACCTCCCAAGGTTCAAGCCCAAAAACAATCTCTTCACTTCGGTTCACCTTCATCTCATACGATGTTGATTTGTGAAACCACCCTTAGAATAAATATCTTTACATTTGATTCACTTTCGTCCTTGTTATATGACATTAAACTATACAACCCTTTTGTCCGGTATGACAATAAACTACAATACTTATTGATTTCCTCATTTGAGAGGGAACCATTATTTACATTGATTTTTCAATCATGTTTCATTTCAAAAGACTACGTGCAAACATGGTAATGCCTAAACTTTTTATCTCGGGTTAAACCATCATTGCACTAAAGTCCCCTTTCACCCTTCACATGTATGAACCAAATTTGTACAAAGGGTAGTTCTAGAACTACGTGGGCTTGATTCCCATCCTTATGGGATACGTAGGAACATTCGAGTGTCCCTCCAATCCAGTCCCAAGTCTTTTGGGCCTAACCCCAAATTTCACTTTCAATCCCTTGGCTGAAAAATCCTCAAGAAAACACACGTTGTGTGTTAATTATTATGGTCAGAACTCTATGACCCTAAACTAAGATCTCTCATACTTTCGTCCTGCACGACGTTAAACTGCATTTCAAGAACTACGTATGGCTTGATTCTCATTCTTATGAGATACGTAGTGAAGTCCAAATTTTCAATTCAGGACCCAGCCACAACATGATTATGGTTATCATTGACCTATGTATCTCTATATACATTGGACAATACCCATATTTATGTGTTATAATCCTAACCTTAAATATTTCCAGATCTTCATAACCCTTTTCGTGACTTTTAGTAACAAAAATGTCAAACTTCTGAGAATTCTTTTGCCTGACTATGCAGTACGTGCCCATAGGTGGCCTTGCATAAACAGTCCATATAATAGACTTGTCAGCCGAAGGATACTATTTATTTGACTATGCATCCAATGACCTTAGGTGGCCCTACATAATTCAACCCCCTAACGGGTTTGTTAAATGATGGTAACTTCATTCTTGGGAAGAATGCCTCTTTTGTCTTTATTTGTCTTAAATGACAGTATGTAGGGATCCACAAAAATAGTCATCCTTAACATACTTGTCCCATATTTTTTTTTCAAGATCTGAAAGTATTCAAGTCTATGGCTTATATTCTCCTTCCCTACGTTTGGGTCAGACCTTCGTAGGAGTAATATTCATCCAGTTCTTCGATAATCTTGTTTGGAAATATCTTTTCTATATTCAAGTACCTCTTTCCATACAGCAAACTCTATACTTTGGAAGATTTGAATCTCCATAAACTTTCACTGGCTTTTAGCACTAGGAAAGTAAATTTCTGAGAGTTCTTTTTGCCTGACTATGCAGCACGTGCCCATAGGTGGCCTTGCATAAACATTCTACATAACAGACTTGTTAGCCAAAAGATGCTATTTTATTTAACTATGCAGCCAATGCCCTTAGGTGGCCCTGCATAATTCAACCCCCTAACGGGTTTGTTAAATAATGGTAACTTCATTCTTGGAAACTACTTCTTCTGATGCCTTTTAGCTCTGTTTTTTTCATATCATTCCTCAGATTCAAATATTCTTAAGCCATAGTTTACATATTTTCTCTCATGATTGAGTATGGTAATATGTTTTCAGATAAATTGTCAAGGAATTGAATCAATTTTAATCCATTTTAGTCAAAGCTATTTCGACCTTAAACATTAGCCCCTTTATGTCCGGCATGCATGACTTTAAACTGCCCACAAAAGACAAAGGAACTCTCAATAAAAGTCAAGTTCCAGCTCACTAAATATACATTTTTGTATAATTTAGGTAATATTGAGAAATTAAATGGTTCAAAGTTTGTAGGGTTATTTATAATAATCCTAGTAAAAATCAAACTACGCTTACTAGGCCTATTGGTTTAAGTAATTTGAAGCAGGTAGTGAAAGAATTCAGGTACAAATGATTGAAGATGAAAGTTTTTTTCATTGATACACAAGAGATAGAAGGACATCCACAGACTGGAGTTTCTTCTCTTTTTCAAGAATTACAAAAGACTGTCAACATAAGTCTTCATTTGATGTATAACATCCTGAGATTTATCAGCAGTTACATGAAGCTCGTGGACTTGACCAGCTTCACTCTTTTTAGCTTGATGAAGTGCCTTCTTAGCATCTGTGATGGATTTCATGCCATTCATATGAGTTTTATCCAATGATTTATTAAGCTGATCAAGTTCCTCAAAAACAACATCTAACTGTTGCTAGAGTTGCACCTGCTGGACGAATTTTTCTTTGATTTTATGCTTCCGCTCCTTCATCTTGGTAGCATAATCATCTTCAGCTTGGGATACCGCAGTCTCAAATTCGCCTATATTGACTGACAGTTTCACTCTGATCAAATCTTCGCGACTTTTTTGCGCCTGCTCCCTCCTGAAAATGATCTGTTTCACCGTGGCATGGATCTTTTCATATTCAAAACCACCAAGTCCTAGTATAACAAATTGGGATGACAATCAAGGAATTTTCGATGGTATCTATTCTAAAGGCACCCCAGATATGATGTTCTATATGTTGTCCCATGCCTTACGTCATGAAAAGCTGAACGCTTTAAGTATCTCTGGATCTGATTCAACATCATCGTCGGAGGGGGGCATGTAATCTGGAATTAACGCACTTAATGAAGTGCCTTGTCCTGCTCTTTCCCCCCTGATTTGTGCTTCTTCACTTTCAATTCCCGTTGGGGCAGAGGCCGAGGCCTCACCTCCGGATCTAGTCATTATAGTTGATGGCCCTGCATGATTAATTGAAAGATTTAGTTAGCTTCAAAGGATAACAAAAGAATAGATTGTCTTACGAATAAAGTACAATCACAAATATTGTTATCCCTTACCCAAGGATGGTTCAGCAACATGAGAAGACTTCTCCCCATCTTTCCCAGTCTCAACAGGATTTTCAAGATGGGTCTCAGGAGGGTTTATTGGGTTTAGCTCTACTTGAGCTAATGTTTCTGCAATGGTAGGGTTGACATCAATGTACACACCCTCTTCAGGCATTGGCAGTTCAGCAGCTTCTACGGATGAAACTGCATATTATTTTCAGTCATGGTTAGAAGTGTAAATTTAAAAAAAAATGGGCGAAGGGTAGCACTCACGCCCAAGGTCTTCTAAATCACATGACAACTTAGCATGGTCATAAAATTCTTCGAAATTCATTCCTTGATTCATCATTTCATCCAATGATATTTCAGAATCCTAGTTAGTCTCACTAGTGGGAGAATTTGCTACATATTCTTGCTGACTTATGTCCTGCAACCCCTGACCCTGGACAGCATATTCAGCAGCAGGAGGGATACTGGGAATGGATGCTAGCTCTTCTCCAGGAACAGCCAAGTCAGTTTGGGTCTGTGATTGTTCTACAGCACCCTCCACAGCCTTTGAAGGAGGATCAGTCCCTTCCCTCAAGGGGGAAATTGAAGAAGCCCCTGTAATCCTCAGAAATATGAATAACCATGTGATTATGGCTATAAACTCGTGATTGTTCGAAGGACTTACCGCTGCTAATGAAGCGTTTAGCTGTGGATTTCCTCCTTCATTGCCTTTGCTTATTTTGTTTTTTTGGAGTATCAGTAGTCTCCCTTATTGGTACTTGGATTGGCGAATGGAAGGCTATGTCCAGCGTCTCATTCATGGCCTGCTGGCCTAGAGATATCTCACCTGGTTCACGAGGATAATCAGCAGCAGCTCCGATAGCAGTACCACGAGGGCTATACTGTGGCGAAGGAACCCCAGTTCCTTTTTTTGCAAGCTGAGAGATGACGAAAATAACTTCCTTAAGTAACAAAGCTTCAACCGAAATCAAGTTGAAAAGAAAATAAGGAAGAAAAACTTACATCTTCAGGAGCCACGTACTCTTGCCATTCCTCATCTCCAGAACCACCAGCCCCCTCAGTGGCGCCACGATCAATCATTTCCTTCACCCGCCTGGTGATAGGAACAGAGTCATCAGTGGTATATATGAGCATTTTCAACTCTCTTATGTAATCTCGCACTTCATTGGGGTTATCTTCATATTGAAGATTTTTAGAAGCCATAAGATTTCCTATTCCAGGAAGTTTTAGGCCCTCACACAAATCCAGCCAGGCGGTCTCAGTACCACAGTATAAGCCCTTCCATAGCTGAAGAGCCTCTGGTCTTAGATATGAAGGCTGTGAGGAAGGTCCTACAATTCTTGACTTTAATTTCTTCCCAGCTCCTGCAGCTACAGATAGAGAATAAGAAAGTAAGACTTATTTCTTTATGAAGTAGCAGTGATTAAAATTACTACAATGAAACAACTCACCAGGAGTTAATGGAGTGGGTCTTTTAATTCTGGCCGGAGGATTATATCGGGCACGAAACCGCTTTGCTGCCGGTTGTGCCTCATCATCCCCATCATGATAATCCGGTGAATCAGTTCTAGAAGAGGAGTCTGTTGAACCAATTTCAGGTGAGGAAGAATCACCTTCATGAGTAAGGGTTTCTTTCTCTACAATCCTCTTCCTATTTCCCACTTGATATACTGGGTGATTCAATATCCCTTTGGGGTATGATGCTATCCAGTGTTCGGCATAATATGTAGTCAAATTATGTACCGCTTTTTCAACTGGTAGATCAAATACTGCCCCAGTCTTCTCTCTTGATGTCAACAGCCATAGTTGTCGAGCAACCATCAGATGTTGCTCTAACCTGACATGTACTGGAGGGGATACAACAATCTGTTTCATACATTTGAATTGGCGTGCAAATCTATATGGATCATAGGCCTCACATATGATCTCTCCATCAATCCTG
This sequence comes from Viscum album, assembly GCA_963277665.1. Taxonomy (NCBI): domain Eukaryota; kingdom Viridiplantae; phylum Streptophyta; class Magnoliopsida; order Santalales; family Viscaceae; genus Viscum; species Viscum album. Next base: position 1,073,194,792 of record OY728145.1, on the reverse strand, counting down.
GCTACTAACACACCATCCCTGCAAGCTAGCATGTATGCCCTCAAATCCAAATGGGTTATCCCATCATCAACAAACCCGCCCGGATGGCGGACTTCCATAGGGAAAGAAGTTGAATTCCTTAAACATGCTCAGCCTCACTTTCATTTCATAACCATTAACATCTAATAGAGCAATTCCAGAGAATGCTTGTACTGACGGTCTGAAGGAGCTTCCAGGAATTTGTAATCCATTCTGTACATTGTAAGTCCTCAAGTGAGTGGTGATCCATCCCCACAAAACTTGGAATGGTCCCACTATTCTTAAAGGAGATTTACCCATAAAGACATGAAGTAAACTCCTGTGAATCTTTGCTAAAATGGGGGTAGCTAACCCAACCATTTTTCCCTCAGCCAACTTTTCTGCAATGATGAAGGTCCCTGGCCTAACACCTCCCTTCGAATCCCTGACTGGAAAGAGATAAACACTGAGACACATTGCCAAGAAACCCGCCAGACGAGTCTTCTTTGGAATTCTTTGATTCACTTCATATCCCCACTTTTCAAACTCTCCTGCTTCTAGAGTTGGCCAGAATGTGCCAGGAGCTCCTCTCTTCTCGGGTTTTGGACAGGTGGTAGGACGTTTGGGCCTGGTATCCTTGGATTTCTTTTTCTTGGATCCTTTTTCTTGGATCCTTTTTCTTTTATCTCCATCTCTTTCTTCTCAATGAGAAATACATTCATCCATTCTTCCGGATGAATATCTTTTATAAAATGAGTTAATGAGGTCTCTGAACTCTTAAGCCTGTGGAAGATCTTAAATAATTCTCGAGCTAACGCAGGAGTCTTCTCTGAATCATTCCAAGTCACCTTGGGAGGAATGAATTCATCATACATATCGCCCAAAATTGGAGCCCCTGAGATTTTGTGGACATACCATAAACTGATACCTACTTCTCCATGAGTCAGATGGAAAGAATTAGTTGCTGGGCTCCAGTGGCTGAGTATCTCTGGCACGAAGTTATCATGTCTGTAAACATATGTTTTCCCAACCTAGACAGCCTCGTATATTGCATCTCTCTTCAGATCATCGATAAACTCTGTGCAGGTCTGTCGCACCCAGTATGCCCACATCCAAGTTGGCTTCACACCTCTCCCTGGACGGAAGTCCCAACTTTTCTTCCAGCCTTTGGATTGATCTATCTGAGCATTTTGGAAGATCGAAGGATGACAATGTGTTTGAAGCTCAGGTGTATGTTTTTTCAGATCTGGTGTGCAAGGGCTATGATGCATCATATAAGACTTCTCCACTGCTCCAGCATTTATGAATACTCCTCCACCTGAGATATTTGCTGAAGAAAAGTTGGTATAATTCTGAAACCACGAAAATGGAAGATAATTCTTTACTTCTAGAATAGTGACTTCTTGTAGATGACCATAGCCATACAAAGGTAGATAAGTTCTTTGAGGAAAGTTGAGATGATATTTCTTCAGATACTTAGCCAAATTCGGAAGTGTGCTATCTTTGACAGTATAATAATCATGGCCAATGATGTTCATCATGTCATCTATCCGCTTGCTAGCAAGTTCATCAATTAATCCGGGTCTAAGAGCCATTAATTCTGCATAAGATTTGAATAAATTAATTCATAAATGAATTGATTTTCCACAAACTTTGCGAAAGAAATCAAAAAAATGGATATGGCATTAAGGCGCGCAAGTATGGAGATGTCGCGCAAGTGTTACATGTGTCGCTCAAATTTTTGTCACGCATGTATCACCGCGTAAGTCCTATTACCTTGAGAGTAGTGCGGCAGTGAGGAAACAGTGGAAAGAAGAGACTTGTGCGGTGAAGATGGCTTTCGCGGCGAGAGGTTGAGAAATTCAGGATCAGATGCTATACACGGCCAAAAGCTGTGTATTTATAGGCCAGGAAGCCTATCTGTGCGCCGTACCTAGTGTGCTTAAGGCCTGCGTGGTGAGAACTTGCGCGCCGCACTCTGCGCCATCAAGACTTGCGCGCCACCTTTCCTTTGGATGTCTTCGATTTCCTCAGAGTCAAATCCTCATTTCTTTCAGATCCAACTCTGAGGGGGGACTTTTGTTGACGCTCCTTTCATCACATAATCTAAAGATCGGAAAAGGGGAATATCTGAGCTCAAAGTGATTCAACCTTTGAAGAAAACATCAAAAGAATCGACAAAGGGATGAACAAGGAGAACTTTTCCCATAGGCCACGCAAGTTTCCTCATAGTCGCGCAAGTCCACTTGCGCGATGCACCGTGGCGCACAAGTGACTTGCGTGACCTAAGTGATAACCGCCCAGTAACCACCCAGGGTCTTCTCCTGCCTATAAATAGACCCCGTGGGCCCCCCATTTGGGAGGATCTTTTTCCAGAAACTCGAATTGAAGCTCTCGATGCCCAAGTCTCTTCTCAAAGCTTCAGGAACGCATTTAAGGTAATTTCTTACCTAGAACGGAAGATCTAAAGAGAGGAAGGAATGCCTAAGTGTTGAAACTCATCAACACTCGCGCACCTGAGTGGATAGCCCTTAAGGGAAGTGGCCACACTTTCGCGCCACCTTACTCCTTCGATAGAACTTGCACGTCCCTTTTCTGGAATAACCTCAAGAGGATTCTAAAGGATTTAATAAAGAGTCTCTCAAGTATTTCAATGCTGGTTGACCGTCGCGCAAGTACACCATGTGTCGCGTAGGTATACCTGCGCGACCAATACTTGCGTGCCCCCGCAGTACCTACGCGCCTTACAAGACTTGCGCGCCCCTTCCTTTTTGGGTGCCTTTCTTGCCCATTTCACCCCTCTTAATCCATTACACCTTTCCTTTTCAAGATTCAGTCTTCAAGACAATCTTCAAATCCATTTATGGCATGATTTCTTGATTTGACTTCCTTATTTGAAAGGAATTCTGTGGAATATCTCTCAAAACCTAGTGATTTAAATATCTTTATGTCACTAAATATAGAGAGTTCATTCATTAAACCTCATCCTTTAAGATAATAGAATCCTTAACCTGGGTCTCCTTTTCAGGAATAATCCCCAGTCATAAGTCCTCTAATTTGGGCATCCTTCTTAGGAGTAAGCCCCAGATCCCCTAATTTGGGCTTCCTTTTTAGGAGTAAGCCCCAGTCTCAAATATGGACATCTTCCTCAGGAGTAAGCCCCAATTCTTAATGTTCCCAAATCTAGGAATCCTCTTAGGAATAAGCCCCAGTCCCCTAATTTGGGCATCCTCCTCAGGAGTAAGACCCAAACCTTAATCATTAACCTGGGCCTCCTTTTCAAGAATAGGTCCTAGTTATAATCCCTAACCTGGGCATCCTTTTCAGGAGTAAGCCCCAATCATAATTTTGGGCTTCCTTTTCAGGAGTAAGCCCCAAGTCCCTTAAATTCTCTTTAACCAGTCCTAATTTACGTTTGATTTGGGATTCCTTCTCAGAAGTAAAACCCAATTATCAATCTTTTCCTAATTTGGGCTTCCTTTTCAGGAATAATTCCCAAGTTAGAGTATTCAAATCTCTATGAAATACATATACCTTTTGTGGACCATGTTTCCGGATTTTCTCCTTAAAGTATATCCTAACCTTCATTTATCTGGGTAGTCATACATACATAAATCCCCAAACCATTTCTTATGATTACATATTTCATGGCCCAATTGTCTATTTTATTACCAATACCTCTTGTTTCTCACACCGAGCATGACTCACATGAGCTTAGAGGGAAAAAGTAATTATGACATCCTACTTTGAGCCATCAATCATAAACATCATACTCCCTTACTTGAACTATGTGGGTTCTGATTCATTTTCCAAAATAAAGGATACGTAGGTACCCCATCTACGGGTTCGATCCCAACTCTGAAAAAATTCATGTCCTTCTGAATGACAATAAACTTCAAGTGCCCCACTGAGTGGCTTTAAAACCAGTCCGGTCATCATAATGACCAAGAGACTTTTATATAAATGTTTTGAAGGATACCATTGACAAAGAATCTCTAAATAGATATAGATGATTCTCTATTGATGAAGAACCTAGAATACATATAAAAGATTCTCTAAATTTCTTACATATTTAATCATTGATTGTCAAAACTGAAGGAAAGCTCATTTTATACTTGGTAATGTAATAAGGATTCACGAACATAACTTAAATCTATAAATATAGTCCCGAAATAGACAATAATTCTGCTCAAAAAGGTGTGATGAGTTCGACCTCCCATCCTCTCGACCAATGCAAATTCCTAAGCCTCATCAGTTCACAAACTAATGAAGCACCTACCTTTGAAAAGTATGTCCAAATGGATGTGGAATCATTGGATGTTTCCGGTTCTATGAACAAACCCGTTAGAAACTGATCGGAATGTTTGAATCTCCCATCCAGGAGGTCATCCCCGAATTCCAAGGGAAATAGTAGCATAATGAATTTAGGAAGTTGAGAGTGTCTTCATATAGTTGGGAACTCCTGAATATGTGAGGTTGCATGATATTTTTGGTTTGTTTGAAGGCCTGAGTTTGGATTAGTGGAAGGTGATTGTTCCATCATCACTACATGATGGGATAACAAGGGAGTTATTTAATACCACTTTCATCTGATGTTTTGTTCCTAAGGATGTGAAGATGAGTAATGTGGTATATCTCTTGAGTGTTCAGTAATTTCAATGAATAGGGAATTTGTTATGTTGACCACTTGAAAGAGTTGGTTTCTTTCTCTCAAAAGATAGAATCAGAGGATCAGCTAGAGGATTTTATCTTCATTTGGGGTCTTTATCCAGATATTAGGGAGAAATTCTTCTCATGCAATGAATTTTATATTGATAAGATGGTTGATGAGTCGTTCTCAGCTGAGTTGGTTAAAAAGGTACAGTTGGTGGCGGTTGATGAACTAGTTATTCTCGGCGACTATGAAGGTTCCTCATCTAGTGATAAGTGTGTTCCATAGGAACCTATTTATAGGAATCCTCTTTTTTTGGTTTTGTCTCCTCACTCGTCATATCATTTTATTGTGTGATTTTAGTGAGGTCGGTATGGTCATTCAAAATCATCTTGTCACAATCCTCTAAAGATGTGTTGTCTTAACGGCCATTTGGGTCATTTGGAGAAGTTTTTTGAGAAGCATTTCCCGAGGAAGAAGTCTTGATCAGAGGGTGTCTGATCCTAACTATGGGGAAACAAATTCTTTAAGACATCAGGGATCCATCCATAGGCCCTGGAGTGAGTATTATCACGTTGTCATGAATTTTTTGTGGAGTGGAAATCCTTGTCCTAGATTTTGTCTCTAGTGTTAGAGTAGAGACGATTGATGTTTCTCTATTGTAGTTATTTCTACCATTGTAAGTTCCTTGTTATTTTATAAATCATAGAGGTTTCGTTATTTTGAAATTTTAGTGTTTGAGTATCATTATGGAAATCCTGTAAGGTTATACTTTTTTGAATCAGTATTCACTCTTCATTGTGTTTGTTTTGGATATTTTTATCCATGAGAAATGATGAATTGTAGTTTTTTCGCTATTTGGTTTGGATATCTTCTGTGAGTTCCTCTTAGTGTGGGAGTTTTTTGGTCCAGGTTGGCTGTCTTTAGTTCTAGTGGTGGTGTTGTTCAACTTTTGTGGATAGTTTTGGGTTAGTTCATGTTGGTATTTCCCACATTGTTCAACCTGGGGTGGTGTTGTTGTTGGGAGTCTTAATGTTGGTCATGCAAGTTGAATTGTTGCGATGGGAAGAACCCTCATATTTTACATGATTCTTTTCATTGTGGTTTCTCTTAGAGTTGATTGGGTGTAACATGTGGAGTTAAAGGACACCTCGATATTCAAAGTTCTATTCAGTGTTGTTCATGTTTTGGATTGAGATTTGTTTTTCATGTGGCTAGGTGACTTTATGGGGGTAGAAAGTGTTCGTGGTGGGGAGAATTTTCACACACCGATATTATAATCTCCATTGATTTAATATTTTTCTTTTATTTTTTGGATATTTTTTTGATGATTGGGTTCAATTTCTGGTTTTTTTGTGTTTTGGAGGCTTCATGTGAGTTTTGGGTCTGTGAGTGGTATTTTTGCATGGTTTGGGTGCTAATCGAGTGGCCTATTAAAGAAGAGGGTGTTTTTAGATCATTTTTCTATTACATTATTTGACTTTCACTGTTTGAGCATGGATTGGGATAAACCATAAGGGGCTAATGGAAAAATGTACAGCTTGAGGGTTGGTGTTTGGGGCATGGCGCCCAACTTGTGCATGGTTAGAGGAAACCGTGGGTCATGTGTGTTAGGTGTTCTATAGTTTTAACAGCCACATTTTTCAATATTGGTTCATGGTTTGGGAAACTATTCATCTAGACCATGTGGGGTTCCCTGCTATCAAATAGAGTGCACACATCTAGCACACAGTTTGTCAAAACATGTCGCCAAATCTTATGTGTATACCATTTCATTAAACTTTGGAAATTACTATTTTCCCCTCCACTATTTTAACCCTATTTTAGTATTATCCTCCCTTTCTTAACTTAGGTGTACTAGGGGCTCTAGAAAACCTTCATCCCTTTCTCCCCTTCCCCTAATGAAGCTCCTTGAAGGTTTCTAGGTAAGTTTCTTTGATATTTTAATTGATTTACTATTATACTCTTCCTTCTCCTTTGGTTATTTGGTTTTTCATTGGTGGGGTTTCATATTGGTTGTACCCTAAGGATTAGGTTTTATGTTTAGTTTGATTTATTTGATGTTAGGGTGTGAGTATTGTATCTTGTGGTGTATTCTTCCTTCTCCCAAAGTTTCATCACATTCTCGCATTGTTAAGGTATGAATTTCCATCCATTTCTATTCTGGAACATTCTGTTGATACTTTAGGTTTCCTTTAATGATTTAAAAATGTTTTAATATTTCTTTTGGTGTGTTGGTATAAATTGATTTGGTGTTTTCATGATGGAAAATGAGTGTGAAATTGTTTCCAAAGGGTTTCTTTAATTATTCATATATTTAATTTTCTACTAGGTGTTTGACAAAATTTAAATTGATATTTTAATATGAAATTTAGTGATTTGGGTGGTTTTTTCAATTTTTTATGTTTCAGTATTGTGTTTAGGATTTGAATTGGGTGTTTTATATAGGAATTGGTGACTTTTATGGTATAACGCTTATGTGTGGTTTGTTGTTTTTGGTGGTAAATAAATTGGTGTTTCATAAAAATATTTTTTGGTGCTTTCATGGATACTTTAAGAGTTTAATTGGATGTTGATTCATCAATATGTGCATGGGGTACACATAGAGATTGTAAAGAAAAAGATAATTTCACTTGAAAATGATGTTTCTGTGAACTGTGGTTTTTCAGAGGCTTGTTTCCCATTTTTCTCTTCTCTTTCCCTCTTCCTCATCTCAAATGGTTTCCATCAAGATACATTCATTTTCAAAATAGTTACTTTACTTATAAATGATGACTTGGTGATTTAATTGAATTTAAATATGGTTTCTAAATGGTGTTCCTAAATTATATCAAATAAGGTTTTCAGATGTATTTCTGAAATCTTGGACCGTTTTGAATTTTTAGATATGATTTTGTGAATAATTATTATAAAGTATCTTTTAGAGTTTTGTGACATGGATTGGTAATGAAATGGTTAAAAGTCATGTTTGTAATTTTTTGTGTTGTTTCATGTTTCCACTTCATTTAGGAAATGGTTTTGGATTTGAAATGTCGAAGGCTTGGTTGGTACTTTTTGTTTCCTTGGAAAAATTGGTTCGATGTGACATGATGAGAAGGACCAGTTAGTATTTTGTAATGGTTCGGAAATTGGTTTTGAAAGATCCTATGATGTAAATGCCCATTTGGACCTTTTCAAGTTTCTGGTGTGATTTATCTTAGTTTTGGGCAATGGTTTGGAAATGGTTTTGTATGTGGATGGGGATTTGAAATTTTAAAAGCATGGCTCACCCTTTGTGAAGACTTTGAATAGTCAGTTTTGAAGTGACGCGATGTGAAGGCATGATTGGCACTTATTAATGGAATTTTGTGAGACAGGGACCTATATAGTGGATCCCCCAAGGAGAGGGACATCACAAAGGTGGTGTTAGTGATTGGGCTAGACAAGGATGATGATAGTGGGTTTTAGTAGAACCACATGTGTGAGGAACTTCCCATTCACTGAGTACTGTTATCATGGGATTAATGGGCACTATCTATAGGGTTGAGTGATGGTTTATTGTTTACCCTGATTACACATGTTGAACCCATGGGTTTGCTGAGAGGCTATGTGGGCCACACCACCAGATTGGCTAGTTTAGAGCGTCTAGTTGGTTGTCAACTATGGAGATTCACCATACACCAACAGGTGAGAACAAACTGAGTACACCCAGGGATTTGTTCTAGATATGTCTAGGAAATTCCCAGAATAACTATTCGTATGTCCTGTTTTACTTTTTGCAACATTTTTGTTATTATACCTAAGAGTTTATTCCTTATTATTTTGTTTCCTTTACTTTCAGCATAGTTTTCTTTGGGTGACCTGGAATGGATTTGTAACTGGGATATTTATTTTGAACTGGTTTTTAGAAAGTGAAACTATTTTTGAAAAGTAAATTTGCATGTGTTATTTTAAAAAAGGGAACTTGGGGAATGTTGTGTTTGGTTGATTATGATGATTAAAATCCTGTTTTCTAGATATATTTCAAACTACTGTTGGTGGAATTTTTTGGGAAAGGAAATTCATGGACTATATGGTGATTTCTTACTGATCTGTTATATTCTCACACCCTACTTCTTCCATTAACCATTGGTAGACCTTAGTTTTTTGAGGTTTGGGTTTCTGGTTTGGTTGTGCATTTAGAGAAGGTTGGTATTATGGTTGGTGGTGACCAAGAGGTCATGTGGAGATCATGTTAACATGGTTCAGTCTTATTTTAGTATTCAGTTTCTACTTTATTCTTCAACTGTTGTATCTGGATTGCTTTTTATATTTTTGGATGTTCAGTTCTTGGCTTTTGCTGGATGTTCAATTTCTGGTTTTTTGATCATGGTGGTTTATTAGGATAAATCGTTACCATTAGATTATTTTGATGCATGGAACTAGTTTTCATCCCATGGGGATAGGGAATGCCCTTCAGGGCTAGTCTAGGACCGGGTTGGGTGTTGGGTTGGAAGGTATCCTTGGTCTAGTTCGTGACACAAACATTGGCATAAGTGCACATACACATGTACACACACATTCACGCATATGCGCGCACACATGCGAATACATATACACATACACACATGAATATGAATATATACACATACACATACATACACATACATAAACATATATAACCATACACATGAATGCATGTACCAACACACATACACATACAGACATGCACATACGCATAAACACACACATACACACTCATACACATATATATATACACACATATAAATACACGTACACATGATCATACATATATACACAAACATGTGCATGCACATACATACACATATATACACATAAATATATATCAAGATATATGTACATACACATATACATAAATATATAAACATATACACACACACACACACACACATACATGTATTCATACATACACATATAAATACATACATACATAAATGCTTATCCACATATGTATATACACATACACATACATATGCATACACGTATAATTATACATTTATGTGTATAAACACATATACATACGTATATACACATACAAATATGCAAGCATACATGCATATACATATACAAACATACATACACATATGCATACATAAATTCACATATGCATACATATGCACATAAACACAAGCATACATACATACATATATATATGCAAGTAAACATTCATACATATATATACACATCTACACATCCATATTTTATATACATAAATATACTAACCCCCCATTTTCACTATTTTTTTCTTTGGTCACACCACTTTCTTTTCCAGTTATACCAAACACACATCACCCTATAAGCCTACATATATCTAGGGTTCAAACCTGAGATGTATCCCTTGGGAGGATTTATAGACCATTTATTCTCAATGACACAAAGAGTGATGAGGTTGATGGCACATTCAGTGGTGCTGACCCAAGTACACACTGAAACAATATATGATGTAGGCAGGGGCTATTAGGACAGGATATTACGGCCTTCATTGTTCAAAAATTATAATTATCTATCTATGCAGTGGTTTAACCCTTATATAGTGGTGTGAAAGTTTTTTATTATCCTAGAGGTGTGCGTTTTGTTTTGCTTCTTGTAACGTCCATGACCTTAAATATCAATATACTATATTTAAATCTGAATTTTTAGTATTTTTAAATACATTATTAAATATTTTTATTGATTAATAAAATATTTTTTATTTATAAATTATGAAAATATAATTGATAATAAATTTCTTCTTTAATATGAATTTTATTTTTAAATATACAATTATATGAGAAAATATTTAAATATTTTAAAATATTTTTTTAAATACTTTATAATATATTGATATATGTACACTCACACACACATATAATTATCAATTTATATGTATATATTAAATATATTTTCATATTATAAATTTTATAATATTAATATATATATATATATAAAAATTTATATATGGACTATATTTAATGTAGTTGTATATTTATTTATATAGTTCATATCACTATATTTTATAATATGGGTGTGTCTGTAACTATAATTATATATATAATAAATAGGTATAAGTGAAATTAATTAAGTATATATGAATATATATATATATATTAAAATGGACTACGGAAAGGCTCCTTTTTATTGAATGAAAGAAACACCTCTTTTTCCTTGCTAGGTAAAGGGGAACTCATTACATGGCTTGTAGGTATAAGGAATGGTATACCATTACATGGACCATAGGCTCTAGACCATAAGTCCATGGCTAGCCTAAAATCACAATGGGATTGAGATCCAATTATAGTGTCTCGTATGTCCTTTGGCTTGCATGCACTGTGTTCGTCCTCCATGTGCTAGGATACACCCATGCCACCAGATGTCGCTGCCACTGACATCACCCCGACCATCTTCCTTGTGCGCCGCTGCCCACATCTGTGACACATATTCTATCTTACCTATGTGCTTACACCACTAAATTCCATTTATTACATTCACTGTCACCTGTATTCTTACACCACTAAAAGCCTACCCCCCCCCCCCCGCACCATTATCCCCATGTGACTGCACCATTGGAGATCGCTGCTTTATTTTCCTTCCCTGACATCCATAATAACTGTTTTCATAATGACACCATCCCTCCTGTGGGTGGTCGTACACAGGGAAGAGAAATATCACCCCCACTCAAAATAATAAATGGGGGGAGATATGAGCATCAATAAATAGTTGAACCCCAATCACAAGGATACACTTGAAGAATATATAAATGTATATATATATATAATATATATGAAAGGTGTCCTTTATATGCATGTTTGCGTGTTTATATATATATTTTAACATATATAAGTGGTGGGAAATATATATATATATATATATATATATATATATATATATAATTAAAAATATATTTATATTATAAATTATATAATAAAAAATTAATTATAATAATTTAAATATGAACTTTATTTAATTAATTGATTAATTTATTTATATAGTTCATATTACCTTTTTTATAAAATGTGTGTGTGTAATTATAATTACCTATATAATTATAAATATGTATAAATTAATATATATATATATATATATTGTATTTATATAAATATATATAATTTTTGTTTGATAAATCATATTTAAAAATATATAAATATGTATAAATAAATTATATTATTCACTGAACCATTTATCAATGCTACAAAAGAACTGATACATGTTGTCATTTATTAGTGCTAAAGAAAATGTTGATAAAGGGTGAACTTTATAAATACTAAAAAACCTATTAAAAAGTGTTCTATTTTATCATTAATTTTTTAAATAGTGATAATGGAATCCTTTATCAGCACTCTTAGGTGGTGTTGAAAAGTGCTTCCCTTTATCGGCGTTTTTTAGAACTAAAAGAGGGTAGCGTTGAATAATGCACAAACTGTAGTCGTGAAATATTTGTAGATGAAAGATCAATAAATTCTTACCTTCTTCATGATTTGATATTCTCTTATGTGGTTTCAAATGTGTTTTTTAGTAGTTGGAGCCTATGTAAGTTCGACCTAGGACCTTAATAGTGATGGTGGTTCTTGTATAGATAGTATCCCTTTGCATGAGTATACCTTTCATTAAAATTACACTCATCATAACCATTGTCATATAAGGGAAATGTACTATTTATTTTTTGTTATATATTAAATTAAATCTCCCAAATGCATATGCATTAAAAATTATGTAATTTTATTCTCCCCATTACTTTGACTTCCACACAAACACATTTCTAAATCATAATCACATATCCATATTTTCAAAAATGAAGTAAATAAAATGTTGAGGGGAACCCCCATGGGTATTTCCTTATTAAATTCCTAGGATCATACAACAATGAAAAAATTCTAGTTCATAAAGAGTTTATAAATGAAGAAAGAAAAACTGATAAAAAATGGACAACCAAGTTAAGCAAAGAAACAAGGGAAAAGGACACCGAAATTTAATATTGTTCGAACAACTTTGGTCCTACTAATTGATAATAAAAGCACCCGATTCATAACACATATTAAATATTAAAAATAATATACTTGAAAAGATAGATAACATGCAAAAAATATAGTAAGAAGAATAAAATTACTACAATTTAAATCCAAATAATAGTAATAATAGGTTTATATGAACCGCTGGATTTACTCACTAACTTCCACACACTGGATTCTCTGGGATGTTCTATCAGAATAAAAACTAGAAATAAATATCCTCATAGTTTACCCAAAAATGTATCCACCAAAACACTATACCCAAGAGAGATCCAATCATTCAATGGAGAGTGCAACGGTGCATCTAGTAAGTAACATCACCTCTAGATCTATAAAAATTCTCTAGAAAATATCTCTCCCCCTCTCCCTCTCCCACTTTGTAATATAATAAATAACCTCTCTATAATCCTTCACACAAATAAATCTCTCCCAATGTGAAGAAGATGAGTAGATATATCCAAGGGAATCAGGAGTGGTTGCAATGGCTCAATAGAATGAACAGAGTGAATTGAGCACTAAAAACCCTATAAAACTTGAGAAATAGAAAAAAATCCTATATAAAGGTGACCTAAAATGTTGTGTAAATATTCTTTACCTACTAGATCAAGGTAAATTTTCTATAGTGTCTATGTAAATTTGATAAACCCTCACTATGTAAAGTTCATTCAATGGCTACATAAAGGTAGAATACTTATTTTGTAATGTTAAACCATTCAGTACAAAATCTATATAAATATCCTCATGGAATTCATGTAATGTTAAACCATAGAATATAAGACACGTGTAAGGGTAAAGTAAGGCCTCACATAAAGTTAAACCAGCAACTTATAAGTGTAAATCAGAATGAGAAAAATTAAATGAAACCATGGAAAACACAGACATATAACTATAATGAAGATATAAATAAGATACACTCAAAAAAACTAACAACAAATTAGTTTAGTTTTGAAATTAATCAAAATTTCTAAATAAAATAATTTCCATCATTTATAAATGAAACTGAAATAAATGTGGATGATGTTCTTTCACCTAAATGTTATTCAAGTGAAACTAATTTTAAAATATCTAAAAAATGGTTGATCTTAGAAAATTCCAAAACCTTGGTCAAACTATCGGATGAGTTTTCATTGGTGTGTATATTATTGACACACAATATTCTAATTTCAATAATATTTCTAATAAAATACAACCAAATATCTATAATCTTTGACCTACCATGGCATAATTAGTTATTAAAGCAATGTAGTGATGTTTTTGAATCATAATAAATTGTAATAATAGAATTAAAACAAATTGAGATCAGCCATCAAACCCTTAAGCAAAATGGATTCATTGATAGCCTATGTTAATGAAATGTAATTATCCTCAATAGTTAAGAGGGCCACCATTAATTGTATATTTCATTTCCAATAGATAGATCATCCACATGTAGTAAAAAAATCTAGACTTTGATTACCTAATATTAACATTTCTAGCGTAATTGGAATCAATAAAACTAGTCACTAAGTCTCTAGAATTTAAATTCCTTCTATAATAAATTGAAATGAATGGAGTATAATAGATGTACATCCACAACCAATTAAGGGAATTCCGATGTGGCTTACCCATATTTACAATGAACCTGCTCAAAGTGTACACATAAAAGGCTACATTCAACCTAATACAAATCATAACATATATAATTCAACCACAAAATTATCATATAGGATTCTACTCATGTATTTAATATCAGTAGTATTTCTAGGAGAGTGAGATAATGATACTTCCAAATGTTGATCAAAGGGAAGAATAAGAGGTCTTAAAATTTAAAACTAGTATCTCATAATTACTTTAAGAATATAGGAACATTGAGATAGATAATGTAACCCATGATTTATATCCCAAATTATTTATATACCTATGATATATATGACACAATCTATATATTTCATAAGTTGAATTCAATTTCATTTTTACAATGGTTAGTAATTTAATATTACTACATATAAGAACCACGTCATCAATATAAAGCAGTTTTTAAAGAATGAATTTTTTAACAAATTTAAAATAAACGCATGAAAAAAACTTACTCAAATTGAAACCATTACACAACATGAATTAATAAAACATTTTATACCATTTTATATAGGATTGTTTTAATGAATAAATTTATTTATTAAGTAAATAGACTTGGTTAGTTTTAAATTCATGCTCCAAACCTAATAGAGGTTTTATGTATAATTGTTCATCTAAATCACCATGTAAGAAAGAAATTTTGATATTTAGTTTTCATCATTCATATGTAAATAATAATAAAAGAATAAAACATTATAATAGAATAATTTTTAACTAAAAAAATAAAATATTATAGAATAGTCAATTCCCTCTCTTTAAAGGAACCCTTTAGACTATAATCTAGCCTTATATTTGATTTTATTCCCTATAATGATATTTTTTTTCTATTAAAGATCCATTTATTTCCAAGAAGCTTTGATGAATGCGGTTTATTGACTATAGACCAAGTATGGTTATTTATAAGTGATTCATTCTCATCATTCATGGTATAAATCATGTTCATCAAGTTATTTTCATTGGTAACCTTCTTTTATCTTTAGAGATCCTAACCATCAAGATCATAGGAAACATGTATAGAAAATGAAACGATATCAGAATGGTTATACCTAAAAGGAGGTCTAATAACTCTCCTATCCATATCCCTATTGAGTTGATAATCTCTAAGGTCACTAGGAGCTTCATCATATAAAGAATAATAATATTCAAATCAAGAATCTAAATCATGCAGAGGGATAGGTGGAGAAGTTGCAAAAGGAGGCTCAACATTGGTGGAAGGTTCATCCTCAAGATCCATCTTCTAAGAAAGATCAACACTACGATCAGTGGGAGGATAGAATATATGTGGAAGATAATCTTGAATTATCAAATTCAAACTAACAATACACTTATGAAAATTAGGTTTTTCTACCCATTGATTATCATTACCCACCCCCTCAGTATAGCCAACGAAAACATATCTAACAACCCTAGGCTCAAGCTTCCCATATTTGGTATGAGTATAAGAAGTGTATACAAATACTCTATGATATTCATTGGGTGGGGGTAGATACTCTAAAGACACTTTGGAGTCTTAAACCTATTTAACTCTGTGGGACACTGATTTATCAGGTAAACTTTAATAGTGGGAGCATCATCCCAACCAGACTTAGGAAATCCCGAGCATGCAAGCATGATATACACCTGCTTAAGAATAGTGCAGTTCATGAATTCAATTAAACCCTTTTTTCAAAGTATGACTCGATGTTCAGTGTCTCAAAATTCCTTCATCAACATAGAATTTAGCAAATTCTATAGGCATGTATTCAAGGTAGTCATAAGTCCTAAAGGATTCCAATTTATTATAATATTTATTTTTCACATATGATTTCCAAGTTTTAAACACCTAAAATGAACATAATTTATTTCTAAATTGGAAAATAAAATTATTTATTGAAATACAACTACTAAAAGTGAAAAAATAAGATCTTCTACCATGGGAGATAATATTATAAAGTACATAAAAATAAGAGTTCACATACTCAAGTGGTGAATTTATTCGAAGATGGATATTTGAAAACTAACTCTTTTAGACTAAACTAGGACATAATCCTTAGAAAAGGGGTAGTAACTTTGTGTGACAATAGGTAAATGACCCTTTCTTACTCAATTACTATAAAACTTTAACACTAACATTCCCCATCTTTCTATGAAAAAATATACTACTTTCACTTTTGGTGACATAAGTTTTTCCAAACTTATTAGTGAAAGTCTCCCCATTCAATACATACAACCCATTAACTCAAGATACCTTAAGAACCATACAATCAACCTTTGATATTTTGAGGCAACTATTCTCAATTTTAACGTTAAATCCCTTCTGATCTAAGACACTTATTGAAATAGGATTCCTATATAAATATATTATTCATCTCACATCTAATAAGGTGATGTGGTATGATAGTTATATCATAACTAAAACTCACCCATGAATTGAAATATCTTTTTATTGTCTAAAATAACCTATCCTTTAGATTCCTTGGTTAACTAAAAAAGGAACTCATATTTGGTAACATATGGAAAGAAAACCATGAGTCTAAAATCTACTCAACATTCAACGTATCTTGGGAAACTATCAATACTCTCAAGGCCTTCGTTTTAAAAAAGTGAATGATCACTAAATTCATTAAAATCATCACCAGAATTCAACTTAGGGCATCTAGTCCAGACATGCCTTATTTTCCCCCAATGATAATAGGTAAGCTCTCTCTGTTTGGATTTTTACCACGTCTCTCTATAATTACTTCAGTTCTTTTCACCATTCAAATAAATACATTTATTTTCCCCAAAGAACATATATTGGCATATAACACTCAATACCATGGCTTCAGATTAAACCATAGCCTTTCCATACAACTCGTGAGAAATAAAGATAAATTTGACTTCCTCTATGGTTACAGAGTCTCTACCATACATAATCAAACCTATAAGATAATAATATGAACTTTCTAAGTAAATTAAAATAATAATGGCTTGACCGTCTTATTCAACATTAATTTTGATATTTTTTAAGTCTAACAATATTTTTTAACTCATTAATTTTCCCCTGGATGATAGTTCCATGGCACATATTAAAGGTGTATCATTTTTGTTTCTTATATGTATGACCTACTAATGAATTTTTCATATAAATGTTTTCAAAATTAGTATCAATTACATCTATAGAGATTTCGTAGGCAACTACCTATAGATATTTATCATTCAAGTACAATGTTAAAGATCTTTGAGATTTTAATAAAATGTCAGGTGGGACATTTGAGTAGGTGGTCATAGTATATTCATTAGCGAATAGACTTATATGAGGTTCCTAGGGACCATTTCACACATATTTTAAAAAAATTTAGGATAAAAAATTTGCTAATCTTAATTTTCTATATATTATACCCTTTTAATACCTTAGGATATCCTATGAAAATTCATATAACAACACTAGGTGTAATCATTACAAACATGGAATTAGCATAAGAAGTGAAGACAAATACTCAAATATGTCCACATAATGGTGAAATTCTACTCCAAAGTTCCTTAAGAGTATTAAAAATATTGGAAGATGAGGGACACTTATTTATAATGTAAGTTGTCATTGTGAAAGCCTCATCTCAAAAGGATTTGGGAAAACTTGATCACACATGCAAGATATGATCCTTCTTAAGAATAGTGTGGTTCGTGCTTTCAACTGAACCATTTTTTTTGGAGTATGAATTAATGTACAGTGTCTCAAAATTACCTCATACTAATATACTTTATAAACCTCATTAGATAGGTATTCAAGGTTTTTTTCAGTCCACAAGCCTATCAATTTATTCTAATTTGGATTTCCACATAGGATTTGCAAGTTTTCATAACCCCAAAGACAAGCCTTATTTCTCAATATGTAAATCAAAAAGTTTCTTGAAATATATATATATATATATAAGTGAATATATAGGAGCCTCTTACATATGAGATAATCTTAGAAGGTACCCACAAAGCAGAGTGCAAATAGTCAAGTGGGTTAATGGATTTGAAGCTATATTTGTGAAAACTAACTCTTTTAGACTTACTTAGGACAGATTCCTCACAAAAGGGAAAATTAATTGGTGTAGAATTGGGTAAAAACCCATTTATCACTCAATTCCCCTAAACATTTAACACCCACATGCCACATCATTATATTCTAAAACATACTACTTTCACCGTTGGTGATATAAGTGTATCCCAAATTCTTATTGTATGTATTTTAATTCAAGGCATAAAACCCATTAGATAAGGATCCATTAGTAACTATATGACAAGCCTTTGATATTTTGATGCAACCACTCTATAATTTAAATGAAAATCCCTTATAATCCAATACACCTAATGAAATAAGAATCCTATGTAGATCTGAAACCCATATCACATCTAATAAGGTGGAAAGAGGGTGGTTTAAGAGTTTTATCATAACTAAAACTCTACCCATGAAATGATGTATCTTATTATTGGATTAAATAACCTCTCTTTTAGCTTCCTCAACCAACTCATAAAAATAAATCCTATTTGGGAACAAATAGAGAGGACGCACAGAGTCTAAAAGCCACTCAACATGAAATTTATCTTGGGACACTATCAAAACTTCAACAATATCCTAACTTTAGTCTAAAAATAGATATTGATATCCAGATTCTTTAAAAGGCTCATTATACTTCAACGTTGGGTATTTGGGCCTAACATTCCTATTTTCCCATAAAAGATAGCGGGTAATATCTCTGATATTGGATTTGGATCATGTCTCTAGAGATCATATTTAGTTATTTACACCCTTCTTATTATTATCATTATTCATCCTGAAAAACTCAGAATGAACTCT
Source organism: Viscum album (assembly GCA_963277665.1). Taxonomy (NCBI): domain Eukaryota; kingdom Viridiplantae; phylum Streptophyta; class Magnoliopsida; order Santalales; family Viscaceae; genus Viscum; species Viscum album. Next base: position 1,073,175,741 of record OY728145.1, on the reverse strand, counting down.
AACACTCAAACACTTGGAATTAGATGTAACCACAACCTATCCAAGAAACTCACTAGAAATAAAGGAATATTTAACTTCCTCAATGGTCAAGGATTATCTTCCATACAACATAAAATCTATAATATGTTCATATGAACTATATAAGGAGATTAAATAAATAATGGTTTGGTCGTTATATGTAATATTAACATCAATATTGGCTATTTTTAATATGATTTTATCAAACTCATCAAGATGGTCTTGGATGAGAGTCCCAGTATGCATCATGAAGTTTTATAGTTTATATTTCTTATATAGAATGCCTACCTAATAAGTTTTCATTAAATGGTTTTTCTAACTTAGACCAAATTCTAGATATTAATGTATCACAAGCAACCTCATGCAGAACATTTTCATCCAAGTATAATGTAAAATAGCTATAATCATTCATCTAAATGTCAAGAGGTACATCTAAGTAGGTTTTTATGGTATTTACATCTATAGAATGACTTATTTGATGTTTCTTGGGACAATACAACCCATATTGTAACCCTTGTGGGTCAAGAAATTCCCTTGTCTTAAGTCTCCAGTTATTAAATTCATTTTTACCATTGAATTTATCAATCCCATACTTACTAGAAACCACTATTGTATATGTGAAGCTATAATACTACCTGTTGAGGGGAACCTATAGGGGTATGCACATATTCAATTCCTGGGATCCTGTAATAATGAAAAAATTCTAGTTTCTAATGAGTTGAGATATAAAGGAAGAACAATCAAAAGAAATTGAGCGACCAAGACCATCAAAGAAATTAAAAATGAAAATAAAAATACAAGGACTTAACATAGTTTTGATTATTTTGGTCCCACTCCATGATAAGAACACTCGATAATACTACCTTTTATTAATCATAAAAATCAAAATAGACATGAAAAATGAGATAACATACAAACAAGCCAGTAAGAACTAAAACTAGAACAATTGAAATCCAAAAAAATAGTAAGATTAACCTCTTAGAAAGAGTCGTATTTAATCATCAAATTTGACACATTGGATTCTATAGTATGATTAAGTGGTGTCAGTAAAAGATAATAAATATCCTCATAATTAATAGTAACATATCTCCACTATAACACAACATTTGAGAAGGATTCAAGTTTTAGTGGTGACGGTTGCGACATGTCTGACAAGTAACAACACCTATGGATTTATTCAAACTCATATAGCATGATCCACCTCTCTCCATATCTTGAATAGAATAAATTTTATCATCAGAAACATTCAATTGAATTAATCTCTCCCAATCTAAATATGGTGAGAAGATATATCCAATGGAATTAATAGTGGTCGCAATGACTCAATGGAACACATGGAATAAATCAATCCATAATATCCTGATAAAACAAGTGAAAAATAAAAACAAACCTAACAAAATTGTGACTTAAAATGGGGTGTAAAGGTTATATACCTACTATGCCAGGGTAACTTGACCGCTATTTTTGGGTAAATTGGCCGAACCCCAATTTCGTAAAGGTCAGTCAATTGATAGGTAAAGGTAACATGCCTACTGCATCAAGGTAAACCATTCAGAAAACGGACAACATAATGTTTCCCAAGGACTTCATGTAACAGTAAACTAATGAATATAAGGCACACATAATGCTAAAACAAGGCCTCCTATTATGGTAAAACTAGAACCGTGTTAGTGGAAAATAGAATGGGAAAAATAAAATAAAGGCCACCCCCTATCCTCTTCTATTCACACTTAAGAAACCATTTGGTTTATCCATTCCCTACCTAAATATTCCAATTCTTAAATAGTTACAACCAATTTATTAGGGAATATCCAATTAAAGTCACAACAAAATATAAATAATTTTATTTCTCATAACCTATCAGTGACATGCTTTCTCATGTTTGCCTAATATGATGCATGACACATGAATCCATGAGTTCCTAAAATGATGAATGTATATAAAAACCTCATTCCATACCATCCCATCTGTAAAATATTGAAAATCAATATCATCACACACAAAATTCATCAACTAATGGTGAGATAATATTCAACCATAATAAGAAAAAATAAATAACAACAATACCACTCCAAGTAACTTGGTTTTCCTTCCATAAATGGGTTAGCTACTATCACGAATGAGACCATTTTCAAGGACCAACACATTATAGTCTCATGTCTACCTTTACCAAGTCTTAATACATTGAAAAGAAAACTCCAATGATGCAAATTTGTAATTTCTCAGCATGGGTACACTAAATCGAAGCCCTTAGTCGGTGTTCCGCATGACCTGTAGTGAAACTCTCCATATACCAGAGGTTGCTAACTAGGATTGATGGTCTACCAAGGAATGTTGGGAGACTATACCATCTTTACCAGAGTATAAAATTATTAGAAGTAAAAATAAAAAACTAATTCATATAGTAATAATAAATATCCATGTATCATGTAATTAATTCAAAAAAATTGGTAAATTCCAACAAAAATTAACAATAATCGTGTCAAAGAATAATATTCTCCAATATCATGAAAATCCCAAATATACACATTCTATGAAATCCCCATAACAGGTCAAAACATCATTTTGGATCCCTCATCCATGCTCCATAACAACCCCCCAACATATCCATCTGTCATATGGAATTTTCCCTTATCATGACTTGTATCAATGAAGACTACTCAAGTACCAAAAATAGCCAGACCAAGGTATGGGGATACCTTAGTAGGCCACCACCAATGGTGTATAAAGCAATATCTAGTTTAATAACAGTTTAAGCTGAAGTACAATAAATAATAAACAAGGTAGTAAATGAAAATAAGTTTTTACAATTTATCAGTTGTCAATTAACCACTTTGTCCCTAGGGTTCCAAATAAAACCCAATCTAATCAAATCTACTTTGATCCATGCTGGTCATTAGGATAATATATCACAAGGTACACATATGAAACAAATAAATAATTCCTACTGGGGATGTGGAAAACCATGATCGAAAATCCAAAAATACTATGTGGAATGTCTTGAAAAACATCATTACTATGGTGTGTAACACCATGTCCAACACCAATTACCCGATGTGGAATGCCAGGACAAAAATCATTACCAGGGTGTGGAATTCCATGACCATCACCCCTCACTCAATATGGTATGCCATTCCAAACACTCCTAACCATTCAATCAACACAACTTTTCAAGATTCAACATTACTTATCCTCTGTAGCTTTTTCAACAACAAGGGTATTCCTTTTTAATTATCAACATCATCATGCTTCATTACATTAAACATCCTTCGTTCAATTTCAATAACTATCCTTCATTACCATTTATTCATAACCACAACTAGTAGATATTCCATTAAACCATTTACAACACAATTATACCCCTTTAACAATTTATTACCCTTACCCTTAATGGTCTCATAGCCTATTACATATTCTATGGTAAGACAAATAATCTCAATATATAATGCCAACATGCCAAATATAATTAATGTGGGTTTCATTTTAAAAACCCTCCCATTAATCCTTAAACGATGTATTTTACCATTTCCATAAGAGTAACACACCCCATGGGTAACCCAAGGTCTGGTAACATAATCATCAATGAAATCAAAGGGGCTTGTGAAGGGCCTCACACATCAATTTTGTGCTCAATTTACTTTTCCTAGTCAAAGACACAAGTGTTTTATAAGGGAGCCAGTTGGTACAATCTCATACAGAGAAATAATGTGAAGTATATGGGAGAAAGTTTATAGACCACCTACATCATATTTTTATACACACGCTCACCCAACCTCATCCCTTGATTCGAGCTAGAATGACAGAAAATACCAAAATAAAGAACTCCTTGGAAAAAAATGGTTTATAAGCTTTGAAAGAAGAGAAAACAATCAACCATGGTTCTTCTATAAAATAACAGAAATTAGACTCCTAGACTTACCTAGAGCTTCAATTCTCACTAAACGACACTCCAGATGCCTATGAAATGAGAGATATTGGTTATTGGAAGAGGGGATAGATTTTGGTTCATAACCCTTGCTGCTAGAGAAGAAATTGGGAGAAAATAGGGAGAAAACATTAAAAGGCCCAAAGGGAAAACATGAATTTTCCCTTCTTTTGAGAGACACACAGTTTGGCTACACAATTGGCCAAACTATGCACCAAATATATGGTACCCTCAGTCCAAGATGGGTCTAGGATACATTGTTCATCAAGGCCACCCACACGGTTTGGAAAACAATGCGGATTTCGTGTTCTCACCTATGTCTAAGGGGCTCGACCCGCATGGTATCCTGGGCCATGGAACACTGTTTTCACTAACCATTCCCCAACCGTGCGCCATGCAATGGATGACCACCTTTCCCCTTTTTCATTTCTCAAACCCCCAGAACACTTCTGGGAATTTCCTTACTCTCAGGAAACATTCATTAATTTTTTTAAAAGGCATTTAAAGAAAATTAAAATGAAATGTACCTCATCTAAAAGTTAGGATCTTACACTTCGTTCAAATTATATATCAATATTAATTTGATATTAATTTTATATTTGTTAATATGTTTTAGTATTTATGAATATTTATTAATATTTTATTAATATGTATGAATATTTAATTACTATTTAATTACTATTTATTAATATATTTATTTAGATTGATTTATATTTATTAATATTTATTAATATTTATTAATATTTTAATTAATATTTTGGAATATTTATATAATATTTATTAGTATTTTTTTGGTATTTATGAATATGTAGTTAATATTTATGATTATTTAATTAATATTTAATTTCTATTTAATTACTAATTAATTATATATATTAATATTTATTTATATTGACTAATATTTAATTAATATTTTTGAAAATTAATTAATATTTAATAAATGTTTATTAATATTTATTTTTATTTATGAATATTTATGAATATTAAATTATATCTTTTTAGCTTTTATTAATATTAATTATTATTATAAATAATTATAAGTATTTATAAATAATTAATTATTATTTATTGACATTTTCTTAATATTGATGAATTTTTAGTTAATATTTATTAATATTTACTGATATTTATTGATATTTATTAATATTTAATAATATTTATTAATCTATTATTATATTTAGTAATATTTATAAATAAAATAATCTACTATGAAGATTGAACATTGTTCAATCTTTTTAAGATATCCAACATAGGATTCGTAAACCTTGTTCACTCTAGACCCATTTTAAAAAATATTTATAACTTTATTAGGTTGTATAAATTTTTTTTATAAAACCTATTAAAAAATTATCCTTAAAATCCATACATGGTTCTATTGTATTGTTTCATCATATAACAATTTATCCACATTTGATAACCTATGTTAATCATTTTGTTTGTGATAAATATATAGAGATAAGAGTAATCAATTGTCTTTATTTTATGGATCTTATGATCTCTTAAAAGATGATTTTATTGTTTCAAGTATAAAAAAAATCATCTTGAATATTCATTACTAGGAGCAAGAGATGATGTGGAAATTGATCAAAACACAACCAAATGATGAAATTGTTCTTATAAAATGGAAAGATATAAAGTAAGTATATTATATCATGTTCTCTATCTATATGGTAACAGAGTTCCCAAAATCTAGAAAAAGTATATTAAAATAGAAATTTTATACTTTTACCTTAATTTATTATGAATTTATTGTCTTTCCACTCATTATAGATTTATGGTTTTGTGGTCATTCACTTTATCATGACCATGTTCTCTATCACTCTATTAGTCCTTGGATGTTGATTTTCGTCACCATGTCCAAATTTTAACGTTCCACCAATGTTCTATTTATTGGGGAACATGATTATATGTTATTTTAGGGAATTTTTTTGCTTCACACTTCCTCTTTTCAGAGGAAGTTTTATTATCCCTATATACGTTTTTGATTTATAAAAATTGTATTTTCAAATATTGTATCTTTAATGATCATGATAAAATTACAAGGGTTAAATCTATTTAAGGGGGGTATAATGCAACACCCTAAAAATGTAGAATATTTTTCTTGATAACTTTTTTAATGTAGAACACTGATTTTTAAGTGAACTATGATATACTATTAAAATATTATTATTTAATTTAACAATGATAACCTAGTCGTTAAATTGATGGGTATCGATAGGATTAACTAACTTATAAAAAAATTATATTTTAAACATTAATAAAATAAATTCATTGGCTATCAATTAGTTAGAAGTAAAAATAAAATCATTTGAAAGTAAAAGGGGTGTTTTTATAAAGAAACTGTTTTAGGTGCGCAATGTGTCTTTATTATAATAAATTAAATTAGTCACAATTCTTGAATTATTTTATTGAAATTTATATATTATATATTCAATAAATTTTATTAACATTCATCAAATATTTTTTTATTCATGGGATATGAATAAATCCAGTTTTAGGATTAAAAATGTATTATTTTAATAATAAGTTTTCGTCATGTTTTTCTTTCTTATTTTAAAAATAATTTCTATCACTTATAGAAATTGAATCTTGAAAAGTGGATCTTATTTTTATAATATAAATATTCAAATTTGGTAAATATTTCACTTTTATGTTTTTATTGTGAATAGTAACCATGGTAAATTTGAGTCAACTCGGTAAGAGAAAAACTAGTAAAACATGGTTAAATATTTTTGTTAAGGCATTAAAATTATTATAAAACTACCCTTTATCCTAATGGATGATTTTTTTCACCATTGTAATGTCTAAAAAATATTTCCACTTGGTGGAATTTTTCTTCGATTATTACCATTATATTAATTTAAGGAATCAATAAATACCAAATGTCACTCTCATGAATTTAATAACTTTAATTTTTTATTTTAATTATAAAATTAGGATAAGCTTGATTATAAATATTTATTATAAATATTAATTAATATTTTTTATCATGGTGATTTATTTATAATTTTTTTCGAATGAATAATTACTATAAACTCTTATACAATGCTGACAGAGTATTTATTTAATAAATAGAAAAATAAAATAAATGATTTTAACAATATAAGAAATAACTATTTGGTGAATAATTGTGATCCATGAATTTTAGAAATGAATATAACATATTAGGAATGTTTAAAGGTTTAAATTCAAATTCCTTTGTTATCAAGCTGTCTTCAAAGTCAAATTAAATAAATTATGTCAAAACAAACATTAATGATATTTTCTTCTAAATAATATTTTATTATATTATTTTAAAAATATAAAAATAATGGAATAAGAAAATTAGGGAAATAAATGGTCTAAAATTTCATCTCTTTTCCATTTATGGTGTAATTTTTATCTTATAAGTAAAATTTAACCCTTTAATATTAAAACGTCATTACTGCGGTTCAGAATAAAATTGGTCAACCAAGGGGTTAAACCCAAAGATAAGGTTTAAAATGAAAATAAAACCCATATAAATTTTATTATATAATGTTCTTTTGATCTTATTCCATTTTCCATTAAATCTATGTCCATTTAGAATCATTGTTTTATAATTAATTAATTATATTATAACCTTTTTAGTAATTTTGAGTGTATCCATTTCCTCCCTTAAAAAAGGACACCCCTTATATATTTTATTTAAACCACTATAATCCATCTAGATCAAACTAAACCTATCAATTTATCTTATAAAATTACCTATCAAAAATATGTTGCTATGGTCTTATTAAAATTCTATTTCAAGGGTCCTTAATAATGGATCTAAAGGAGGACTCCCAAAGAAGAAGTAATCATCTCACTTGGCCTCTTTCAATTTATATTTTTTCTAAATCCTCTAAATATATTATATTCATCATAAAAATTATAAACCGTGTTTGATAAATATAAAAAAATATTTTTATGATCCCGAAACCACCGTTATCCACCCTCTTATTCATCAAATGGTAAGTGAAAGTATCGCTCGTGTGTAAGTGTGGACTACCGCCTCCACGTAGAAATACAATTAATTTTTCATCACCATATTTGATGGATGGTTTTAATTTTTATACATGATATTAAGGAAATTATTATTATTTTGTAATTATAATATAATTTCTTCCTTCTTACCTTTCAATCTATTGTAAAATGATAATGTCGCGTTTGCGTATGTGTGGACTACCACCTCCAGGAAGTAATGTAGTCCATTTTTTATTCTGGTTTGACATGAATGATAATCAGGATATATTAAATGAATATATATGATATATATGATATATTAATTATTCTATAAAGATTAATTATTATTTATATTTCATTCATTTAGTCTGTTGAAAATTGAAAACATCATTCATGAGTACGTACGACCTACCATCTCAACGGATGGTGTAATTCATTTTTATATCTCTACTTTTCATGGATTATTCTATATATATGATGAATATATATGATATTAATATAATTATTAAAAATGTTTATATGATGGAACCTTGTTCAAAGTAAAATGATCAAAACTATCAAACCAAAACATAGATGAAAAACAAAGTAGTTATCACCCAGAACAGTGATTTTAATAATGAATTGCTAATAAACAGGTGTTAAAAGGTTATAAGTAAATAATAAATGGTTACATAAATATATATATATATATATATTATTTTTTCCTCTATAATATATTTATAATAAATTCATTTTTATTATATAGGATTTTTTAACACCTAATAAGGAAGTCATACCTGAGGTATGGGGCACTTCATCTTAAATTATCTTCTTTGGAGTATATTTCAAGTTGTACAACTATCTAATTTAATGGGGTGTCTCTAATGACCCAAATGATATTTTATATCATTAATATAATTATATTCATGGTATTTAATTATTCATTTGAATTTATTTATTTCATGGGGGTTATGATATTAAATTTACCAAAATGTTAAGGGTTTATTTCACAATATCATCATTATTCAGGATTTTTTATGTCTAACTATCCACTAGGGGAATTACTTGATCCTTGTATATATAAATATATTACTATACTCTATTTTTTTAGAAATTTTAATTTTTCCCATCCATTTTCCTCTCTTTATGTACTCAAGAGATCAAAAGAATATTTTTAATTAAAGATGACTTTATGTCTCTCTTTGGTCAAAAACCATTTTTCTTGTGTATCCATGTTTTATAAAACAATTTAAAGAATTTTTTTAATATTCTAGTAATATTTTTTAAATTCATTTTTAAACATGATTTAATTTTAAGAAAATTGTTTAACATGAATATTCTTGTCATTTTCTGAATGAGATACTTCTGACTTTTTGCCGAAAATGTGAAAAGAATTTATGTTTTAACACATACATCATGAACAGAATTTCCCTCTATCATTACCACTTAATTATTTGAATCTTCTTTTAAAAATATTCATTTTTATTTTCAAAGAAGATATTTTTCCTAAAAAGTGATTTTCCAAGTGAAACTGGAATTTTTCTCAAGAATGTTTTTAATGATATTTTATGGAATTTATATTCATAAAAAACAAAAACCATTTATTATACATATGCTAAACCAGGGTTATGTTGTAATGATACCATCATTATTATTTAACTGTATGGTTTATAATCATTTTGAATAAGGAAACTCTTGAAATTCTGTATTCTTGTTCTTTTTATATGGAATGTTTTGTATTATTAAGACATGCTAATTAATTGGTATTACATATTCATATGATGAATGAATTTTAATTATTTTGTGATTTCTAGGACCAAGAATTATATATCTCTTGATTCATTGATATATATTATGAGAAAAAATTGCTTGGGTATTTGGAGGATGTATTTCCCATTTATGTAAAATGTCTTGGGACAAGGCCTTTATGGTTTGTTTATGATGTCCCAACATGAGGCCTCGATGGAATGTTTATGATATTAAAAATTATACATTACATCAATAGGAAATAATTTATTGATGTTCATGTGATTATTTGAATAGTTATGATATCCGTGGTTAACTTTCAAGATCATATGATTATTTATATGACATTATCTAGTCATCACTTATTCCTTCCATATTATTTTTCATGCTTATGTTTTTGATTATATAGAATGAGTTTTTAGATATTTATATTTTCATATTTATTGTTCATTATTTACTGTTGATAGCATCCATTGTATACAGCCCTTTTTGATAATTTGAGATCAGCTATTTCTTATGTTTCTTTTCCCTAAGATGCTAAGATGTGTACTTTGACTGATATGCAAATATTTCCTCAAGATAATAATTATATATCTAAAGAAAAAACTATGTTGTATTTTTATATTTTAAAATTTAATGTTATATTAAAGCATGTTTGTAGTTTAGTTATACTAATAAACTATTTGGTCCCTTGGGGTGTGGTCAATTTTATATTATGCCTGTGTAACAAAGTAACCATCGACTATGGGTTACTAGAATTGAGGTATTTTAAATAATAACATCATTAGGTAAGGGATTATTTCATAATGTGTTTCTCACAAATGAACTTAAATTAAAGGATGTGGGACTTGGTTTTTTCTCCCTAAAGACTATAGTTTTGTGAATACAAGACTGGGATCCTTTGTTTGATCTAAATTCATCAAAAAAACTCTATCATCCATGTCTAGATTCAAATAAGAGGGTTGAATTGGTTTTTATATAACCTTAAAATCCTTTGGGATATTGCATCTATAGTGGTTTTACCAATAAAATTTGATAAGAAAGTTTATGTTTCTAAATAAGGTAATTTTTCTAGAATTTTGGATGAGGTTGACTTTAAGGATAACCTCAGTGAGGCTATGTTCCTTGTTTTCAAAGTATTTATGCTATAGATTTCCATTGATTAAAAAAATTTGATTGAACTCTGTGATAAATGAAATTTCATTGGGAACTCCTCTGAAATGTTATGAAGAAACCATAGATGTTCCAATTGTAAAAAGTTTGGCATGTGATTGAACCCTACAAGTACAAAATACCTCTAAACACTTCTGTTTAGAAATCTATAAAGGCCTCTAAATAAGAAGATGATAGAGCTATAGTCATTGAAGGGAATTCATTTTTTTGTAGATGATAGAGTCACTGTTGGTAATTCACAACTAGTAGAGTCTATTAAGAGACCAAGCATGGATGACTCTCATGTAATGTAGGGATGAGATTATTTAAAGAAAAATTCAAAATATTTTTTTCCTATTGAGATGAAGAGTAAGAGGGATTCCCCCTATATGTTGGGTGATTTATCTGGAATTAATAAATTAGGATGCAACAAAGGTTATGGGAGAAAATGATACTATTATGAAATAGATTAACTCACAGTTAGAGGAAGATAATGCTTACAACAACTTGGATATGGATGGAAATTATGAGAAGCATAGAACTAATTATGTTCATCTGACTCACATAGTTGAACTTTCTCCAGTGGTACCTATACTTAAAGACTCTGCATTCCTTATAGGTGCATCCCAAATGTCACTTGTTAATGAAATCACTTTAGATTCTATAACAAGATCTCATTTTGGAAATGGTGTGCTAGGAATCATGGAGGTGGTTGGAGTCAGTTCTAATGATGATTCTTATGGAAACGAACCTGATATAGAGGCATGTTCAGTTAATAGTAAAATAGAAACTGACCATACTGATTTTCAAAAATACCTTCATACTACATCAATGTCCCAAAAGGGGATAGGGTCCATTTTTATATGATCTTCCAAAATGTATGGAATAAAGGCACGCTTAGGAATAACTATGGGTCAACTCATAAGGAACCTCTCAATGCTAGGCTAAAGGTCTCTCCAACCACATTTAGTGGTAGTAATAGGTCTAACGTCTCTATGAATTCTTAGGGTACCCGTATGTCACCTATTACTGCTGAGATTAGAGAAAGGGTTGTTGGAGTCTCAAAAAAGGGTAATAAGACAGGAATCATAGATGTGCTAGTGTATTATATGTTAGATTCTTTGAACCTGAATTATGGTAGGACATAGTCATAATATAGAAGTGGGGAGTACCACTCAAAACCCATTGTATGTAGTGATATTCTTACTAATCGGGTTATGTATGTTGATATATGTTATAATCTGATTGCACAGATCTGAGATGCCTTTAAATAAAGGGCTTATAATAATAATATGACCCATAAAGGTAATGATGTAAATTTGGTGGGTGTTACCTCCCCCAAAACATTTTCCATAATTGAATACATTATTAAAATAGAGTTTTATAGAGTTTATCTTGAGGTCCTTGAAAATGATTGTGTTAGAAATATGAAGGGGATATCTTTTATTATATTAGAATCTAAAATTGATATTGAGAACTTGTAACAACCCAAACTATTATTAATAAAATTTCCCTTGTGATTTAATTAATTGTATAATTATGTAATATGGTTATAGAAAACACATGATCTAGTTTGGTTTGATTATATTATATCATATTTAAAAGACCATTTAGCATCATTACCATTGATAATATAATTTCTAAACATTTATCACATGATTTGTATAAATATAGGGTTCTAACAAATCCAATTGGAATAGACAAAGGACGTGATGGCCTCAACTAGTAAGATTGTACCCTATGAATCCTAGTTATTAGAGCTTCCAAGGGAGATAGAATCTCTAGGATTTTTCCTTGACCAATACCAAGCTAATAACTAACAGCTTTAGAATGAGAAGAACCATTTATGGGAGAATTTAAATCTCATTGAGATCATGGACCAAACCATGTTCGCTGAACCACCCCATGAAAATTTCATTATCGCTCACCTTACTCTTAGGGTGTTTGCAGGTGTATTAAAGTGATACGTATATAGACCCTAGAAATATGAGTATGTAAATTGTTTTTATGTAATAACTAATATATTTTCATTCTATTATTTTTACTTTATGAATGACTTTATTTTGATATAATAAAACACCAATATTATTTTTGGGTAATATTCAAATTCAATTAGAGAGTTTATTTTGATGAATTCATAGATTTTTTAAATAAATAATATTTTATTAAAATATTTATATTTAATAATTTTTATTAAATATAAATTATCAAATAATTTTTTTCAATTCAAATATAATTTTTATAAGGGTTCAAAAATTATTAATTTCAAAAAAATTAGCATTTCTCCGTAAACGTTGATTATTTTTTAAAAAAAATAAATTAATTCACATATTTATAAAATTACATAGATAACATTTTCATTATTTTTGGAATCATATGGTCTAAATTAACTAGCATTTAATTTTTCATTATTTCTTAAGACAGTCAATTTTTTTGGTAAAAATTAAATATCGTATAAATATACCATGTATTATGAAATAATAATGACCCAAAAGTGATGTAGTAAATACTATAATGGTTATAAAAGACTGAATATATGTTTTAACATTAAAATAATGTGATGTTAAATCTATTTGATTGATTTTTTAAAGCCTTTATGAATCCTCCAAACCCAATAATATAATTTATGGTTTTAAAATCATTTCTTTAGAAGTACGACTCACCTCCACATAAGAAAGAGAATTATTTTATTAATTTAGAACCTTGTACTTATAAAATAATTTAAAACACTCCCATTTTTTAAAAACCATGGTTAAAAACTATGGGAAGGTTTTGGGTTTTGAATATTTTATTATATCAAGTCCAATACCTAAGCTTGATAAATTTTAAAGAATTCCCCTCTCTTTTTCTATATAAACCCACCTAAGACCTCATTTTTTCACTAAAATTCCTTGTATGATTTCCTTAGTCTTCCCTAACCTCTCTAGAGTCCTCTCAAGATGCACCCAAGCTCTCAAGAAGCTCCTCCCAAGCATTTGGACTGACACACTCAAGTAAGGGATCTTTTCCTTTTCCCTCTTTAATTCAAGTAACTTCTTTACCTTATGTATTTAATCATCATTTATTTATGATGGGATATGTTATTACATATCCCCCTTACTATAGAATTTATTTAGAAATGCTAAGATACCCTTTAACTCTATTCAACACATTTCATGAATTTTTAAGTGACGTCGTTATGATATCAAAATTTCACCGTGATTTTCCTTGCCAAAACAATTGCGTAGTGAATACCGTACTCATTTACAGTCAAGGGAATTCACGATTATACAAATATAACTCTTTGAAATGGTACATATATTTATGTATTCCACACTCACTGATCATGGAATGATCATACCTGAATCCATATTGTATGATCAATGTGGCACGCTTAAGCAAGAGAATGAAATGAAAGTTATGGGTACGCCCAGAATTATATAATGCTTCAATGATTTGGGTAATGTTTAGTCTCATGAGAAATCATTTTAGGATAGGGAGTGAACCTAATTCCTTTATGATACTTATTACATCATGATTTCTTGGTATTTATCCGTGACCTATGTTTTTTATGCAGTGTTTTATGTTTTTTCTACATTTCCCCTGTTATGATTATCATGATATATCATTCATTATTATTCATGTCCCATTTAATCCACATTGATATACCTATTGTATAACATGTTTTAATGTATACCATACTTATTCTCTTACTGGTCTTTATATCTCACCCCTTTATCATGTATGTCCCCAAGTTATCCCATGTTGTTTTAAGTGCGAGCATGTTAAGGAAGTTTTTTATAAAGATGATGTTTTTACTATTTTAAATTATAATGTAATTTACCTAATTCCCAAATACAATAGAATTATTTATCTTATGGGTTGTATTAAGTGTAATATTATGTAATATAACATGTATTGATGTGAAATAAAGATTAGGGTGGCTATAAAACATGCCACTAGATGCATTGGGTGACCCCAACTCACCGAAGAAAGGTTATGTGGAGCCTAATAAATCCACTACATTGGTTGACAATAAAGTTTTTCCTATACAGCCTCTAGATATTATCTCATTAGAAATGGATGGGAATAAATAATGTATCCTACACCTAGTTAGAAGGCCAAAATTAGGGATTATGGAAAAAAATAAGAGGAATTTATACTGGAAGAAAATCGAAGAGTCATTGGATGAGTCAAGGTAGAATCATACTTGGAAGAGAGGTCAACACCTGAAAGAAGAGATGGTTCTCAAGGTAGGGGAAATTGACACAAAAAATAGTGAATGTAGTCTTTAAATGTCTTTCTTGTGGATGAATTAGTAATGTTGATTCTTTTATTTCTTTCATTTCTTGGTGTCATTTTTTATGCCGCACTTTTGATCCTGCAGCTCCATGTACTTCATCTAGTTGTGGGTATTTTTTTAATAAAAATCTCTAGGACCATGAATTTGGTGCTTCCAAATCCATAGTTCAAGACATCATTGATTAATAAATCTATAAATAGTAATATTAGGTATAAATGTGTTCATAATATATTTTTAATTATAAAACATTAATATTAATAGTAATAATTTTAATATTTAGATTTATATCGATTGAAAATTTATAATATATAGATATATTATTATTAAAAACTAATTATATAGATTTATATATTATATTAATTTCATATAAAAATATAATTAATTATTAAATAAATTTAAAATTTTTAATTATAATTAAAAATATTTTTATTTATATAAATATGTAAATATTTTTTATGTGCATCTGTGATATATAGTAGAACAAACACACACCTGTGTGTACATGGATATAAACATACACATACACATATATGCACACACACACATGCTCACATGTGCATGCACACAAATGAATACATATACACATACCTATATATACACATACATACATATGCACATACACACATGTATACACATACATGCACATACACATACAAACACATGTATAAACATACACATACATGCACCTATACATAAACATAGACATACATACACATACATGTACATATATAAACACATACAGATACACATAAACATGCTCATACATATATAGACAAACATGTACATAAATGCACATGCCCAGAAATACACATATATACACATACATTCATATACACATACATATATACATACATACATATGTGTGTGTGTGTGTGTGTGTCTACACATATATATACATACATAAACACACACACACACACACATATATATATATACATACATACATACATGCACATCCACATACGTATATACACATACACATACACATACATATGTTTACACATACATGTATTCATGTATGTGTATAATCATACATACACATACATACACATGTACAAACATATATAAATATACAAATGCATACATAATTATATGTGTATAAATGTATATACATACATATATACACGTACATACATGAATACATAAATATAGACATACATACATACATACACATATGCATACATAAATTCACATATTCATACATATAAAAATACACACATGAATACATTAAGATATATGGATGTATACATTCATACACATATATACATACATACACATTTATATTTTATATACATACAAATACTGACAAAAAAAATTCACTATTTTTTTTCTTTTGTCGTATTACATGCTTTTTATGTCATATCAAACTCACATGACCCCGTAATCATGTATATGACCAGGGTTAAAACCCTGGAAGCCTCTCTTGGGATGATTTCTAGACCATTTATGGTCGATGGCACTGGGAGTGATGCGGGTGGTGACACATTCATGGGTGCATACCCATGCACACGTTAGCATAACACAAGATGTAGGAATATGCCTTTAAGGAAATACATTGGGGCCTTTAGGGTTTAAACATTATAATTAGCTAACTATGTAGTCATTCAACCATTAGAGAGGGGTTTTATCTTTACCTATTATCCCAGATGTGTGTGTGTTATTTCGTTTCTTGTACCCTCTAAGACCTTAAATATAAATATATTGTATTTAAATATATATATTTAATGTTTTTAAATATATTATTAAATATTTTTATTAATTAATATAATAATTCATTATTTTATAAATTATGAAAATATTATTGATAATAAATTTATACTTTAATATGAATTATATTTTTAAATATACATTTTTATGACAAAATATTTTAATATACTTATATATTTATTTATATAATTCGTAATACATGGATATATGTACACTCAAACACACATATTATTATCAATGTATATATATATTGCATAAATATATTTTCATATTGTGAATTTGATAATATAAATATATATATAAATTTATAAATGAACTATATTTAATCTATTTAAATAGTTATTTTTATAGTTCATATTGATATATTTTATAATATGTGTGTGTAATTATAATTTTATAAATAATAAATAAGTATAATATAAATAAACAAAGTATATATGAATATATATATATATATATATATCAAAATAGGATGGGGATATGCCCCTTTTTTTATTTAATGATGGAGACACCTCTTTTTTCTTACTGGGTAGAGGGGAACTCATTAAATGGATTGTAGTCCCATGGCATGAGATCACATTACATGGCATGTAGGCTCTAGCCCATTGGTCCATGGCTGGCTTAAAAGTACAATGGGCACAATATCCAATTATAGTGGCATGTGGTACCTAACCTGTAGGTCATTTGGTTAGTGTGCATTGCATCCTCCAGTCATGTGCTCACCTTTGCCCATGCCACTAGACATCGCTGCCAACTGCATCACCCTTGCTATCATCCTCATGTGCCACTGCCAGCATCTATGAAAAATTCTCCATCATACCTATGTGCCTGCATCACTAAATCCCTCTACATGTAGCACTCGCCATCACCCATTCCCCTACACCCCCAAAGGCCCATCACCCCCCCATGATTGCCCCCGTGCACCTGCACCATCATAGATCACTTCCTGCATTGCATTCACTTACATACCCATTCACTAGCATCATGATGACACTATCCCTCCCACGTGGACTCGCATACAGGGAAGAGAAATCTCTACCCCATATAAATGGTGGGGAGCTATGAGCATCGACAAAGAATTGAACCCCAATAACAAGGATGCACATGGAGAATATATATATATATATATATATATATATAATATGTTCAAGGTAACCTTTATACGTGTGTGTGTGTCTATAAATATATATAGCAACATATATATGTGACGTGAAAATTGTATATGTATAAATTTATATAATTATAAATATATATGTATAGTATAAATTATATAATAGGAAAATAAATATATAAATTTAGATATGAACTTTATTTATATATTTATTTATATATTTCATAAGACTTTGTTTTATAAAATTTGTGATTGTGTAATTATAATTATTTATATAATTATTAATATGTATAAATTAATATATATACATATATATTGTATTTATATAAATATATATATTTATTTTTATACAAATATTCTTTAAAATTATGTAAATGTTTATATAAAATTATATTATTCATAGTACCATTTATGAGTGATAAAAAAGAACTGATACATGTTATCATATATTTGTGCTAAATAAAACATTGATAAATTGTGGCCCTTATCAATACTAAAAAATTATGATAAAGGGGGCTCTTTTATCATTAATTTTTTTAGTATTGATAACATTTTCCTTTATCAGCACTCTTAGGTAGCACTAAAAAATGTTATACTTTTGTCAACATTTTTTAGGGATGAAAGAGGGTCGTGTTGAATAACGTGCAAACTATAGTAGTGTAATCCTCATAGTTGAAAGATTAATACATTTTTACCTTATTCATGAATTTATCTTCTCTTAGTTCATTTCAAAGGTGTTGTTTTAGTAGTTGGAATCTGTGTAAGGTACACCTTGGACCTTAGTAGTGACGGTGGTGCCAATATAGAGAGTATCCCTCTATATGAATGAACCTTTCATTAAAATTATATTCACCATCACCTTTTTCATGGAAAGGACATGTACCATTGAATTGTTCATTCTAAATGAAATTGAATATCCCCAAAACATATGAAAAAAAAATTATGCAATGTTACTATGCCCATTACATCAACTACCACACACACACACACACATTTACAAATCATAATCACATATCTATATTTTTCAAAATCACATAAACGCGCAATTCAGGGGAACCCCTATGGGTATTCCCTTATTCAATTCCTAAAATAATGAAAAAATGAAAAAATTACATAAATATTTGATTAATTAATAAAAACAAGTTATGAAAAATAGACAACCAATTTAAGTGAAGAAATAATGTAGGGAAAAAGAACATTGCGATTTAATGTTACCACTACGGTCCTACTCCATGATAAAGAAACACCCAATTCATAATTAATGTCTAAAATCTAAACAAAAATGAAAATAAATATATTGTAACAAAATACAATAAGAATAATAAAACTATAATAATGGAAATCCAAAAAATAGTAAGAGGCTCCTATGAATAGCTGGATTTACTCACTCACTCACACACACAATATTCTATGGGATTCTCAAATGGTGTCAACAACTATCAAGAAAGATCTTATCTTTAAACCAAGAAAATTCTCCACCAGAACATAGTGTCCGAGAGAGATATGATCTTTCAATGGTGAGGGTAGTGATATCTTTGGAAAGGAACATCGCCTCTTTCTCTAGTAACAATCTTCTAAAAAATTTATCCCTCCCCCTCTCTCCCTCTCCCTCTTTTGAATAGTATCAATTACCTCTCGATAAACCATCACACAAATCAATCTCACCCAATCTGGAGAAGATGAGTAGATATATCCAAGGGAATCGAGAGTGGTTGCAATGGCTCATTTGAAATCATGGAATGAATTGATCCCTTATAACCCTATAAAACTACTGCAATATAAAAACAAAAACACTGAACAAAAGGTGTATTAAAATTTTGTGTAAAGGCTCTCTGACTGCTGCATAAAGGTAACTCGACCATGACATCTAGGTAAATTGGATAAACCCTCACTGCATAAAGGTCATCTAATCACTACATAAAGGTATCACACTTGATGCATAATGGTAAACCATTCAATACACGAGATATATAAATTTCCTTATGGAATTCATGTGAGGGTAAACCAGAGAATATAAACCACACATAAGGGTAAAAAAGGGCTCACATAAAGGTAAACCAGCACTAGATAATGGAAAATAAGAATGGAAAAAATAAAGTAAAGGCATGGGAAACACAAATATATAATTATAATAAAGATATAAACAATATACACTCAAAATAACTAAAATGAAATTAGTTTCATTTGGAAATAAATCAAACTTGATAAATCAAATAATATCCACAATTTATAAAAGAAACTCAAAAATTGATAATTTAATTTAATGTAAATTTTATTCATGTGGAACTCATTTCAGAATATATCAATAGTTCTTAACCTTAGAAAATTATACAACCTTAGTCAAACTATCAATTGAGTTTTCATTGGTGTGTATATTATTGACACACAATATTCTACTTTCAATAAACTCTCTAATAAAATGAAACCTAATATCTATTTTCTTGTACCTACCATGGAATACTAGGTTCTTAGATATATGTAGGGAAGTTTGTAAATAACAATGAATAGTAATAATAGAATTACACAAATTGATTTCAGTAATCAAACCCTTAATCCAAATGGATTCATTGAAATCCTATTTCAATGTAATGTACTCATCCTCAATAGTTAAGAGGGACACATCTAATTTTATATTTCATTTCCAAGGGATAGATCTTACACACAATGTAAAAAACCAGTCTATGATTTACTCATATTAACATTTCTAGAATAATCATAATCAACATAAACAGTCACTATGTCTCCAAAATTAACATTCCTGTCATAATAAATAAAAAGGAATGAAGTAGAAGATATGTACCTCAACAACCAATTAAGAGCATGCCAATGTTTATTATCGAGATTTCCAATGAACATGCTCAAAGTTCACACATAGAATGATAGATTCAACCTAATAAAAATCATAACATATATAATTTTACCCACAACATTAGAATTTGGGATTCTACTCAAGTATTTAATATTTGTAGTAGTGGTAGGAGGGTGAGATAATGATGCATTTAAATTTTGAGACATGGGAACAATAATAGTTTTTAAAATGTAAAAAAAGTATCTCTTAAACACTTCAAGCTCATAGGAACATTGAGATATATAAATTAACCCTTTATTTGTATCCCATATGAATTCTATACCTAAATTCTGCTTCACATAGTCCAAACATTTCATAAATTTAATTTAATTGCATTTTCAAATTGGTGATTAATTTCATATTACTACATATGAAAACCATTTAATCAGTATAAAGTATCATGTAAAGAATGAATTATTTAACATATTTAAAATTAACACATGAAAAAATTAACTCTTATTGAAACCATTATATAAAATTAATGAATCATTCTTTTTATACCATTTTCTATAGGATATTTTTAATCCAAAAAGTTATTTTTTATGTAAATGGACTAGGATGGTTTTAAATTCATGTTCAAAATATAGAGGATGAAATATGTATAAATTTTCATCAAAATCACCATCTAGGATGAAATTATGATATCAAGTTGTTAAACATACATATCTAAATAAGAAAATAAATAAATAATTATTCTAATAGAATAATATTTAACTACAGAATATTATATTTCAAAATAGTCAATTCCCTATATTTTAAAAAACCCTTTAGACACCAATCCAGCCTTATATTTTATTTTATTGAATAAAATTTTATTTTTTCTATTAAAGATCCATTTATTTCCATCACCTTAGAAGTAAGTGGTTTATGGACTATATAGAAATTATGGTTCTTTCTAAGGGATTCCTTCTCATATTTCATAGAAAAATTCTCTTGAATCATGATTTTTTCATTGGTATCCTTCTTTTAGCTTTTGTAATCCTAACCATAAATATCATCTACAACATGTAGAGAAGAGTAAACTATATAAGTATGGTTATACCAAGGAAGAGTTCTAATAAATCTCCTCTACATATCCCTAGTGTGATGATAATATCTAATTTCACTTGGAGCTTCAGCATATAAAGCATCATAAGATTGAAATAAAGAATCTAAATCAAGAATAGGGATAGGTGGGGAAGTCACAACAGGATAATCTCCATCAGTGGAAGGGTCATCCTAAAGATCCCTTTTCTGAGAACGATCAACACTACCATTAGTGGGAGGATATACTCTCATAGGAATAGAATATTCAAATATCACATCCCAACTAACAAAACACTTCTAAAAACTAGGTTTATCTACCCATAGATTTTACCCTTTCACCCCCTTGGTATAGACTATGAAAATATATCTAATTTTCCTAGACTCAAGGTTTTCATAGTTGACATGAGTTTAAGAAGTGTATCCAAATAATATAATATGTCATTAGATGGGGCCAACTAATCCAAAGATCATTTGGTGTCTTAAACCCATAATAAGATGAGGGACACTTATTTATCTAGTAAATTTTCATAGTGAAAACCTCATCTCAATTGAACATTAGTAGAACATGAGCATGCAAGCATGCTACACACCCACTTAAGAAAAGTTCAGTTCATGTGTCTGACTAAACCATTTTTTAGGAGTATGTCTCAATGTTAAGTGTCTCAAAAATCCCTCATCGTCATATATTTTAAAAAATTATATAGACATGTATTCAAGGTTTTCATCGGTCCTCAAGGAGTTCAATTTATTCAAATATTGATTTTCTGTTAATTATTTCCAAGTTCTAAACAACTGAAAGGAACCAAATTTATTTCTCAATATTTAAATATAATATTTTCATGAAAAAACATCTGTAAAATTGAAAAAAAAATAAGTTCCTCTTCCATGGGAGTTAATCATAGCAGGTCCCTAAAAATCAGAGTGCACATACTCAAGTGGTGACTCGATTTGAAGCTAGGTTTCTAAAAACTGACTATTTTAGACTTACCTAGGACATAGTCCTCAGGAAAGGGAAGGTTACTAGTTGTAAAATTGGGTAAAACCCCTTTCTTACTCAATTCCTCTAAACCTTTAACACTCACAATCTACAACCTTCTATTCCAAAGCATACTACTTTAACTATTAGTGAAATAAGTGCTCCCCAAAAACTTATTGAAAGTATTTCTATTCAATAAATAAAACATATTAACTAAGGTTCCCTTAAGAACCGTACAAGAACCCTTTGAGATTTGGAGGAAACCACATAAAAATTTGAAGTTAAATCCCTTATTATACAATACACTTAATGAAATAATATACCTATAGATACTTAGAAACCATCTCACATCTAATAAAGTGAAAACTGGTTTTATAAGAGTTCCATAAAAAGTAACCCTCACCCATGAAATGAAATATCTTTTTATTAGCTAAAATGCACTCTAATTTATCTTCCTCACTCAACTTAGAAAATGAAATAATATTTTTCTACATATAGAAAGAAAACTCTAAGTCTAAAACCCACTGATCATTCAACAAGTCTTGGGAAACAATCAATACTTAAACACTCTCATGGACTTCGTTTGAAAATAGAGAATGATCAAAAAATTCTTTAAAAGTTTCACCAGAATTAAACATATGGAATTCAAGACTAACATGCCCAATTTTCTCCCAATGATAATATGTAACCTCTCTAAGTTTGGATTTGGACTATGTATCCCTAGACCAACATTAGTTATTATCAACATTCTTATATTTACCTTTATTTTACAAAAAAACTCAGATTGTCCTATAATAATAAAACCCATGGAATCAAATTAAACATTATCTAATACACACAACTCGTGAGAATGAAAGACAGAAATGACTTCCCCTATGGTCATGTTGTATCTTCCATACATCATAGAATCTATAAGATGTTCATATGAACTATATAAGGAAATTAAAATAAAAATGGTTTGGTCCGATTATTCAACATTAACATTGATATTGGATAATACTAACATGATTTTTTTAAAATCATCAAGATAGTCCAGGATGAGAGTTCTAGGTTTCATCTTGATGGTAAAGGATGAAAAACTGCGAGAGTCTCTCTCAGTGAATTAGGGTTCCCCTACTAATTTTCTTCTCCCTTCCTCTTCCATTGTGGTACCAGGGTCTCCCCCACTGCCACCACTCCTTACATCCCTATTTAATTGCTCAAAATTCACATGTAATCCCTCCCCGATTCAGTATCGATTCAGTGTCCTCTAGTAAAAAGGATTGTCTCCTAGTGTTCATGGGTTGTCACAGTGTAGGATGCTCATAAGGCACATACACGATCGATGACTTTTGACATGAGACCAGTTCATGGCGCCAACCAATATTGATGGTTTTGGTGGGATTTGGTGGTAAGTGATGATTTGTTGTGAGTGATGAATCATCTCATTAATTTATTGATGGCTTTCAATTTTTGAGGACTACGGTGCTCTTTACATTATGGTTATTTGGTTTCATCAGAACATGGTAGGATCACCATCTTCATTTTCTAAGGATAGTACGTAGATGCATATGAAAGATTCATGAATTCATGGTTCCAATGATGTCCACTCTTCAATAGTTCTCTGCTCGATTTCCCACTTGTTTTCTTTGCATTCTTCTCAAGGGTTTCTTTGCTTCTGGGTTTTTATGATTACATTGTTTTTTTTCTTGTTTGGTGTCTTGTTTTTTAGTTCCCACTAAACCATAAAGTTATTTTTGTGTATTTTCTCCATTTTTCCTCAAAATGGATTGACTGTGACTAAAATGGTGGACCCCCTTCGACAAGATTCATCATCTTTTGTCTTGTTTGGTGTGTTGTTGGGCATTTCTCACTTGACCATAAAGTGTTTTTGGGTTAGTTTCTCCATTTTCTCTCAAAATGGACTGCGTGTTCCTATAATGGTGGATCCCCTTGGGTAGGATGCAACATATTTTGTTCTATGTAGTATAGTTCTCACTTAACTATAAAGTTATTTTATTTTTAAAATATAAAAAAATGTTTGTTAGGACACATCTTGAAGGTTTATAATTTTTCTTTCTTATATATATATCCTACTAATGAAGTTGTCACATATAACTTTTCTAACTTAGACTAAATTACAGCTAAATAGGTTTCATAAGAAACCCGTTGCAGAACTTTTTCATCCAAGGATAATGTTAAATATCTATGATATTTTATTAAAATGTTAGGTGGGACATTTGAGTAGGTGTCCATGGTCAATCCATTAGCAGACTGAATTAAATGTGGTTCCTTGGGACCATACAACATATCTTGCACCCCTTATTAGACTAGAAGTTCCCTCATCTTATATTCCAATAGATTATACCTTTTCAACCCCTCAGGATATCCTATTGAAATTCATATAACAATCCTAGGCTCAAGATTTTTAGACTTTTCATTAGTATAATATGTGTATGCAGATGCTCTAATATGTCCATATGATGGGGAAATGCTACCCCAAAGTTACTTTGGAGTCTTAAAACCATTGGAAGATGAAGGAAAACTATTTATCATGTAAGATTTTTTAATGGAAGCCTTATCTCAAAAGTACATGGTAAAAATAGAGCTTTCAGGCATGCTATGAACCTACATAAGAATATTATGGTTCATCTTTTCAACACAACCATTTTTTAGGAGTATGACTCAGTGTTTAGTGTCTCAAAATTCTCTTATCCTTATAGAATTTAGTAATCAAAGTAGATAGGTATTCAAGGCCATTATTTGTCCACAATAATTCCATTTTGTTCTACGATTGATTTTCCACATAGGATTTCCATGTTTTAAACACCTCAAAGACATAATATTTATTTATCGACATGTAAATAAAAAGTTTTCTTAAAAACCATATATAAAAGTGAAAAAAATAGGATCTTATACCATATGATATAATTCTAGTAGGTTTCAAATAATCAGTGTGCCCATACTCAAGTGGGGTGACTATATTTGAAGATGGATTTGTGATAACTACATTTTTTAGAATTACTTAGGACACATTCCTAGAAAAATGAAATGTTAATTGGTGTAAATTTTGGTAAAAACCCTTTATAACTAAATTCCTCTAAATATTTAACACTCACATGCCTAATAATTCTATGAAAAAGCATACTACTATCATTTTTCGTGAAATAAGGTTTTCCAACTTTTTAGTGAATGTCTTTCTTTTCAAGACATACAACCCATTAACAAAGGGTCCCTTAAGAACCGTATGAGGACCCTTTTAGATTTTGAAGTAACCACTCTCATATTTAATGGTAAATCCATTATAATATAATACACCTAATAAAACAAGTTTCTAATGAAGAATTGGAACCCATCTCACATCCAATAAGGTAAAAATAGAGTGGTTTGAGAGTTTTATCATAAATAAAACTCTACCCACGAGAATATATCTCTTATTTTTTGGTAAAATAATCTATCATTTAGATTCTTTGACCAATTAATAAAAATTAACACTTATTTGTGAATAAAGGGAATGAATACCCATAATCTAAAACCCAGTCATCATGAAACCTATATTAGGACATTATCAACACTTTAACACTCTCATAAATTTGGTCTAAAAAGAGATAATGATCACTAGATTATTTAAAAGGCTCATCAAACATAAATTTAGGGAATTTGTATAACGACCCATACTTTACATACATTGTCATTACTTCAGAATTTAAGCACACTTATTACAACATATACCAAAACCAGGAAAGGACCGTATAGGTATAGAGTCTTTAGAAACTGGGAAACATAAACAATTGGTTCATAAAGCATCTACTTTGCCTCCCATTTATTTCATTATATCTAGAGTCCCTTTTTGGAATATCCTACTTAATAACCTTCTTACTGAACTGGGGAAATAAAACATACAAAAGGGTGAGCTCAAATGCTCAGTAAGGGTAAACAAAAGAAATATCAATCACATCATATACATAAGAACATAACTTTTGGAAATCTTAACCTGCAAAAGAAATCATAATTTCATAACATGGGATAAATCATAGTAGTGAAATGTAATCCCAATAATCATAACTTAAAACATGAAACTTTGTGGAATACACACATAATCATAGAGAATCATTTCTTGTTAGTCAAGACTCATTTCACCGACTATCTTAGTGGACAAAGTCTATTTCTGAACTGAGTTCACTCCTCGTTTTAGTCCTGTTTCACTAAACCGGTTTAACCTGCCATTCTAGCCATGTATATATCATGAGATATAAAATCTTTACCCAATGTATTGGAGGGAGATATAGGTCCCACCCATCTCATAATGATACCGTTCTTACGTGTGCCACAAAATCAAAAACCATACATCATAGCATAACCCATGTAATAAAAATGGGAATCTTAAACATCGTGACATCATAAAAGAATTCATATAAGATAAAGGAATTCATAAAAATAAAATTCCATCAAAACATAATAAAATAAATTTAATAATAGGGATAGAAACAGAACCCTTTATTATCTTATATGGAAAAAAAATTGATAAAACAATTGAACTCCATTCTTGAGGAAAATATCCTTTCTGCTTCAAAAACAATTTTCCTTTCGTAACATGTCGTACAATTATAAACTAAAAGAAGTTGATTAAAAATAAACTTGAAAACTTGTAAAGTAAGCTTCTTGGAAATAATGTTTTAAAAATCCATTCATTCCATATAAGATAAAAAAACATTCTTCATACTTTTGTCGGAAAAGTCAAAAAGTACCTCATACGAAAAACGACAAAAGATTCCTTTCATATCCTTTACTGAAAACTCACCGAAGGGTAAAATTGGATTTAAACAATTGTAGGTGGATGGAAATAATATTACATATTGAGGAAACATGTATGTGGATGATAAAATACAACCTAGTAAATACTAAAGTATAAACAATCTCGGATAAAAATGAGATTGTGATATTTCCCTTACCTTAGGTCCGATTTGCCTCGTAAGTGTCTGAACCTACTGTATAATGATTTTAATAATGTTATTGACTTATTACAGAATCATAATTATTGTTATTATATCATATATAGTCATATTCTTAGCTTCTTATTAGTAATATTTCATTGCTACTTGTTATTCGGGTGTTTATAACTTTTTGTTCTTATGCGTGTTTTGTCGAATAAATTATTATTCTCCACTTTAGGTTATAGATACATCATTTCCAGAATGGTATTAATGTACTATATATCATATTTATTCATTCAATTCATTTATATAATCATTATGCAATGAAGATCATGTAGAACGAATCGCATCACATCGTGGAGACGGTATTCCGTATGTACGCACGAGCGATGATATCGTTCCCATGATCGTGGAATTGTATTGGAGGGTATGTATACTATTTAAGAATCAATATCACTTTAAAATAATAATATATAGTAATTATTTACATCATTATACCCATCCAAGTAAGGTGGTGGGGGAAAATAGATTACACCACGGCGTGGAGACGGTGTTCCGTACGTACGCACGCGCGGTGATTTCGTTTTCCATAGGATGGATAGACGTTGAAATAGGGTTTTGTCATACTTATAATAACATATCAGTATATGAGTGATACGGATGTTATTACTTCATAATGAAACAACTAAAGAAGAAGATGTTGAAGAAGAAATAATTTGGAAAGGATCGGTAATGGATATTACCTCTTTTTGACGCGCCTCTTCTTAACCTCCTCTTAGGGCACTAGGGTTGATCTTTGAAGAAGACCAGAACCTCTAAGATGACTCTAGGAAAGTGGGGATGTAAAATGGGCATGGTTTGGCCGAGATTTAAGGCTCAAATTGGTGTGATGAGGAGAGGGAGGAGGTGCCCTTTAATAAGGGAGGAGAGGGGTACCTTTGGAAATATAAAACATATTAGTTTATATTAAATCCCAACCCCACATAAAAACTTCCAAAATGACTCATATCCAAATATTAGATGATATAGGGTTGTAATATCATCAACCAATAAAATTTATACATGTTAGGAATTTATTTTAAACATTACCAACTTGATTTATCCTTATTTGTCAATTTAATTTTATTTGTGGTAATAATATTCTAAATTTTAAATTATTATTAATAATTACATATGTGTTGTGAATTTTCCATAATTTGACACTTTATGACATTTTCGACAATATAAATTTTAATTTATAATTTTTAAATATTTTTGTGATTTTTAAAAAATTTTATAATATGTTATTGTTATAAAATAACAATAGTGTCAATTTTGACACTATTCATTTATTTGAATTTAAATAAACTATATACAGAGGATATGTTCGAAATAAAAGCATTAATAGATTAATAAAATGTCATATGTATCTAGAAAATTAGTGGAGCACATTAAATAGTGCATATAATAATTATGTTAATATTTTAAAACCATTTATTTGATATTTTAATTAATAAAATAATCTCAACATCACTATTGTGTCATTTTTAATGATAATTATTTAATTCCTAAAAATTCTAAATAAATTCCTATGATGTAGATAATTTTATTAGCTTTCTGGAGACTATTCATGTTCGAAGTTTCATTATGTTTATCCACAAATTCAAATTATTATACTTATAAGATTTAAGAAAGTGACATGTTGTCACATTCTTTGGTTTTAATAATAATTATATTATTTTCATGGAACAAATTCTATTAAATGTATCTAATCCGACCCTTAGGTGATATGGGTCAAATTTTAGTCATCCAATAGGATTTTCTCAGGTGTTAGGATAATTTTATAATCTTATATTTACCCTTAATTACCCGATTTACCTTCAACTATGGTAAATAAAATTTACCGTAGTTACTATTCATAATGCCCAAAAATAAAAAGTAGCCTATTAACATAATTTGGACCCACTGATTCTTAATATGGAATCCATTTTTCAAAATTCAAAATATATAAGTTGCTGTAATTAATTTAAAATAAATCCCGTTGTTAAGAAAACTGGTTTTAGAAGTTAAAACATTGCCAAAGATTGAAATGTTTTTACCTATGAATTCAATGTGAAATTAATGCTAATGACATACATTATATTAAATGGTAAAAATATATTATATATATACTTTAAAACCATTCAATATTATAATTTAACCATATAAATTATCTCAATGAAAAAAGTTGTTTTTAATTAAAAATTAGCGTATTTTTACTATTCATCAAAATATGAAAGTTATCAGAAAAATATCAAAAATTTATCCAAAGTAAATTTTTATATACTAATTCAAAATAAGAATTTTATTTTTTCAAATTGAACTTATAAATGTGTCAAAAACTAGATTTAATGTGGGTGCGCCATCAAAAGGCGGCAAACAGCATTTTTTGATAAATACTTATTTTACCCAAAAAAATTATTTTGTTCTCTTACCATGTTCTAGAAAATGTGTAAGATGAATAATAATGTTATAAAATTTAAAATTCAGTTAATACTATTCATAAAGGATAGTTTATAATATTATAATAATATATCGTTGTTTAGTGGAACTCGGTATTGCGTACTACACACGCTATCGAGGAAGGTCGTGATTGCGTGCAGCGAAAGATTCCTTTGATGATTTATATAACATAAAAACAAAATATTTCTCATAAAAGTCTCGGGTGTTACATTCTACCCCCCTTAAAATGAATTTTGCCCTCGAAATTCGTCACTTTGTAACAAATAGATGAGGATACCTCTCCCTCATCATATCCTCAAGCTCCCATGTAGCTTCTTCTAATTGGTGGTTCCTCCATAAAACTTTCACCAAGTGAGTGGTCTTGTTTCGTAGGAATTTTTCACTACGATCCAGAATATCTATCGGTTGTTCTTCATATGAAAGATCTTTCTCCAGCGGTACAACTTCTGAGCTGAGTACATGTGAAGGATCAGGTATGTACTTTCTCAGGAGAGATACATGGAACAAATCGTGAACTTGAGAGAGATTCGGTGGAAGTGCCAATAGGTAAGCTACCTTCCCAACACGATCCAGTATTTCGAAAGGACCAATATATCTAGGTCTCAACTTCCCCTTCTTTCCAAATCTCATGACCCTCTTCCAGGGAGATATTCGTAAGAACACTTTATCACCCACTTCAAACTCTAGGTCTTTTCTTCGGTTGTCGGAATAACTTTTCTATCAACTCTGAGCTGCTCTTATGTGTTGTTGAATAGATCGGACCTTTTCTACCATCTCTTCAACAATATTAGGTCATAATAGCTTTCTTTCCCCAACTTCATCCCAGCAAGTTGGAGTCCTTCATTTCATCCCATAGAGAGCTTCATAAGGAGCCATCTGAATACTTGAGTGAAAGCTATTATTATAAGAAAATTCCACCAAAGGTAGGTGTTGATCCCAACCACATTTGAAATCCATAGAGAAAGCTCTCAATATATCTTATAGAGTTTGAATTGTACTCTCAGATTGACCATCTGTCTGAGGATGATAAGCAGTGATGAAACTCAACTCTGTATCCAGAGTATGCTGAAGACTTTGCCAAAACGTTGAGGTAAACCTCGGATCCCGATCAGATATAATAGAAAGTGGTACTCCATGCAATCTTACCACTTCCTTCACATATATCCGGGCAACCTGATCTAGAGATAAATCCTCTCTAATAGTGATGAAGTGTGCAGACTTTGTAAGATGATCAACTATGACCCATATAGCATTATTGCCTTTGGATGTTTTAGGTAGTCCTGTGACAAAGTCCATAGTGATGTTTTCCCATTTCCATTCGGGTATGGGTAATGGTTGTAACATCCCCTTAGACTTCTGTCTCTCATCTTTAACTTACTGACAATACAAGCATCGAGGGACATATTAATCAACATCTCTTTTCATGTCATCCCACCAGAAGTACTCTTTCAGGCCCCTATACATCTTCGTGCTTCTAGGATGAATAGAGAATGAAGAACTATGAACCTCATCCAGCAGCTCCTTCTTTAATTCGGGAATGGGAGGAACACAAACCCGATTCCTGAACTTTTTTATCCCATCACAATCAAGGTTGAATTCAGGAACATTTCTCACCTTCTTTTGTAACTCAAAATCTTCTTTCTGTGCCTCTTTAATCTTCACATGTATAGATGGTTGAACATTCATTTGAGAAAGATACGATTTTCCCCTTTCATTATAATTCCAAGATCTATCCTTTTTAAATCCATAAATATTTGATCTTTTGTGATCCTCATCATGGATAAATTGGCATGGTCTTGTCAACTTAATGCATCTGCCACCTTGTTTTCTTTCCCAGGGTGGTAATGAATTGAGCAGTCGTAATCCTTAATCAGCTCCAACCATCTTCTTTGTCGCATATTCAGCTCCTTTTGTGTGAAAATATACTTTAAACATTTATGATCAGTATAAATATCACACCTTTCACCATAAAGGTAATTCCTATAAATATTTAATGCAAAGATTACCGCAGCTAACTCGAAATCATGAGTTGGGAAATTTTTCTCATGTATTTTCAACTTTCGTGAGGCATAAGCTATCACCATATCATTTTGCATAAGAACACACCCCAAACCCTTCTTGGATGCATCACTGTAGATCACAAACCTTTCTCCACTATAAGGAAGTGTGAGCACAAGTGCACTGGATATCCTTCTTTTCAACTCCTTGAAATTCTCTTCACATTCCTCCGTCCAAACAAACTTAACTCCTTTCCGAGTCAACTTGGTGAGCGGATTAGATAATCGTGAAAAATCTTTCACAAAATGTCAAAAATATCCAGTAAAACCAAGAAAACTTCGGATCTCAGTCACTGTTGTTGGTCTCGACCATCATTCAATAACCTCTGTTTTTACTGGATCCACAGATATCCCCTCTTTTGAGATTATGTGACCCAAAAATGAAACTCTTTGAAGCCAAAATTCACACTTGGTAAATTTGGCATAAAGCTTCTCCTTTCTCAGGGTCTTCAATATAATTCTCAAGTGATCTTCATGTTCTTCCTTGCTCTTTGAATATACAAGAATATCATCTATAAAGACTACCACAAACTGATCAAGATAGTCTCTAAAGACTCTATTCATCAGATCCATGAAGATAACAGGGGCATTAGTAAGACCAAATGGCATCACAATAAATTCATAGTGCCCATACCTTGTACAGAAAGCTATATTTGGTATATCCTCCCTTTTGACCCTTAATTGGTGATAACCTGAACGAAGATCAATCTTGGAAAAGTATTGAGCTCCTCGTAGTTGGTCAAATAAGTCATCAATGTGTGGGAGAGGATATTTGTTCTTGATAGTGATCTTGTTAAGTTCTCGATAATTAATGCAGAGTCTCATTGATCCATCTTTCTTCTTAACAAACAGAATAGGTGCTCCCCAAGGTGACGCACTAGGGCGTATGAACCCCTTATCAAGATTCTCTTGGAGTTTCTTCTTCAATTCCAACAACTCAATTGGGGCCATTCTATAAGGTGTCTTTGAAATAGGCAAAGCACCTGGTTCAAATTCTATTGAAAACTCAACTACACAATTTGGTGGGAGACCCGGTAATTCCTCCTGAAAGACATCATCAAACTCCCGTACAATGGGAATATTCTTAATTGTGAGTTTCTCACTAAACATTTGAGATAAATAACCTTCATTTAGTGGAATCAATACCCATAAAATGGAAGATATTTCCATTGGAAGGTTATGTTCATCCTTGCATCGATAGACAATCATAGATTGATCTGGAATATGAAATGTGACTTCCCTTCTTTGGAAGTTGATATGAGATCCATGTAGAGAAAGCCAATCCATGCCAAGAATCACATCAAATTCCACTATAGGAAGGATCAAAAGATTTTCAGGAATCACTTTGCCACAAACTTCAATCGGAGAAGAATTATAAACTTTTGATGTGACTGTTGTGCCATTAGGGGTTGTCACAGCTAACTCAACATCTAACTGTTGAGATAATATAGTGATATCCTTAGAAAATTCTTCATAAATAAAGGATTGGGTGGATCCAGAATCAAATAAAACATTTTCTACATTAGAGTGGATGGTAAGTGTACCTTTCACCACATCTTTATCGTACTCCACATCGCTGATAGAAATTGCATGTGACTTTCCTTTGTCTTTAGCCTTAAGAGTTTGTTGACGTCGACCATCATCATCAACCCTTGGATTTGGGCATTGATTGGCATAATGCCCCATCTCCTTGCACTTGTAACATTGAAGTGTAGTAGGTTCATTCTGTGTGTCCCTTCCTTTGTTTGCATCATTAGACATCTTCTTCCCATCATTGCGGCATTCAAATGCCCGATGACCTTCCTTTCCACATTTGAAACATTTACTTGTCCCTTAAAGACAAATCCCCCCATGTTTCTTTCCACACTTTGAGCATAAGGGAAAGCTCATCTTCCTTTCAGTGTGCTCTTTAGATTTTCCTTTGAATTCCATTTTCCTCTTCTTATCAAACCCATATGACTGATGGGTTACTCCAATCTCCATCTCAACTTTGAGAGCACATCGAACGATTTCCTCGTAGCTATTGAAGTCCCTTATGGATAACTCCCTTCGAAGACTTGGTTTTAAGCCACTAAAGAATCGATCGATCTTACTCTCAAGTTGGATAATAATACCAGAAGTGTACCTTGCAAGTCTTGTAAAATTTTCTTCATAAGTACCAACAGATTCATCATCCTTTTTCTTCAGTTCAAGAAACTCTTTCTCCATCTTTGTTTGGAGAATACGAGGGAAGTACTTATTGAAAAATAAGTTCTTGAACTCGTCCCATTCCATGGACTCAATTTCATCCCTTTTCCTTGTATTCTTAATAATATTCCACCATTGATCAACATCTCCTTCAAAATGATACACTGCTAGGATGACTTTATCATGTTCAGAACATTGAAGAACTGAAAATATCTTTTCAGTAGTACTAATCCATTGTTCAGCAACTAATGGATCAGTAGACCTACTGAAAGACGGTGGACACTGCCTCATGAAGGATTCAACAGAATTTTGCTCCTTCCTTTGCTCGTTTGGAAGTCCTGCATGATTCATAGCTTGAGAAATTTGTGTGAGCATGGCTACAAGATTTTTCATTCCAGCTCCCATAACATTTGGTTGCTCATGGGGACAATCATTGCATTGCCCGTCGCATTCCGCATTAACACGGTTCCTTCGGGTTCCAGCCATTGACTAAAACCAAGAAGAATAGAGTGAGAAACACTAATTATAATAGGAAAACCACATAATCAAGAATAAAATTTCACACTTAAGGTCTTATCATCTGTTGTACATGTCCATTTCTAAAACACTAATATAGTGTTCTATGCTTAGACTTATCCTTAGGATTCTTACTAAGGCTTTCACATCCTAGTTTCCAAAGGTTGACTATACCTTTCCTATGATACCAACTATAACGACCCATACATTACATACATTGTCATTACTTCAGAATTTCAGCACACTTATTAGAACATATAACAAAACCAGGAAAGGACCGTATAGGTATAGAGTCTTTAGAAACTGGGAAACATAAACAACTGGTTCACAAAGCATCTACTTTGCCTCCCATTTATTTCATCATATATAGAGTCCCTTTTTGGCATATCCTACTTAATAACATTCTTCCTGACCTGGGGAAATAAAACATACAAAAGGGTGAGCTCAAATGCTCAGTAAGGGTAAATAAAAGAAATATCAATCACATCATATACATAAGAACATAACTTTTGGAAATCTTAACCTGCAAAAGAAATCATAATTTCATAACATGGGATAAATCATAGTAGTGAAATGTAATACCAATAATCATAACTTAAAACATGAAAATTTGTGGCATACACACATAATCATAGAGAATAATTTCTTGTTAGTCAAGACTCATTGCCAAGACTATCTTAGTGGACAAAGTCCATTTCTGAACCGAGTTCACTCCTCGTTTCAGTCCTGTTTCACTAAACCGGTTTAACCTGCCGTTCCAGCCATGTATATCTCATGAGATATAAAATCTTTACCCAATGCATTGGAGGGAGTTATAGGTCCCACCCATCTCATAATTATACCATTCTTATGTGTGCCACAAAATCAGAAACCATACATCATAGCATAACCCATGTAATAAAAATGAGAATCTTAAACATCATGACATCATAAAACAATTCATATAAGATAAAGGAATTCATAAAAATATAAATCCATCACAACATAATCAAATCAATGTAATAATAGTGATATAAAAATAACCCTTTATTATCTTAGATGGAAAATAATTTTGATAAAACACTTGAACTCCATTCTTGAGGAAAATATCCTTTCTGCTTCAAAAACACTTTTCCTTTCTTAACATGTCGTACAATTCTAAAATAAAATATGTTGATTAAAAATAAACTTGAAAACTTGTAAAGGAAGCTTCTTGGAAATAATGTTTTAAAAATCCATTCATGCCGTATAAGTTAAAAAAAACATTCTTCGTACTTTTGTCGGAAAAGTCAAAAAGTACCTCGTATGAAAAACGACAAAAGATTCCTTTCATATCCTTTACTAAAAACTCACTGAAGGGTAACATTGGATTTAAACAATTGTAGGTGGATGGAAATAATATTACATATTGAGGAAACATGGATGTGGATGATAAAATACACCCCATTAAATACTAAAGTATAAACAATCTCGGATAAAAATGAGATTGTGATATTTCCCTTACCTTAGGTCTGATTTCCCTCGTAAGTGTCTGAACCTCCTGTATAATGATTTAAATAATGTTATTGACTTATTCCAGAATCATAATTACTGTTATTATATCATATATGGTCATATTATTAGCTTCTTAGTAGTAATATTTCATTGCTACTTGTAATTCGGGTGTTTATAACTTTTTGTTCTTATGCATGTTTTGTTAAATAAATTCTTATTATTCTCTTTAGGTTATAGATACATCATTTCCAGAATGTTATTAATGTACTATATATCATATTTATTAATTAAATTCATTTATATAATCATTATGCAATGAAGATCATGTAGAATGAATCGCATCACATCGTGGAGACGGTATTTCGTACATACGCACGAGCGATGATATCGTTCCCATGATCGTGGAATTGTATTGGTGTGTATGTATACTATTTAATAATGAATATCACTTTACAATAATCATATATAGTAATTATTTACATCATTATACCCATCCAATTAAGGTGGTGGGGGAAAATAGATTACACCACGGCGTAGAGACGGTATTCCGTACGTACGCACGCGCGATGATTTCGTTTTCCATAGGATGGATAGATGTTGAAATAGGGTTGTTTCATAATTATAATAACATATAAGTATACGAGTGATACTAATGTTATTACTTCATAATGAAACAACTGAAGAAGAATATGTTGAATAATAAAGAATTTGGAAAGGATCGGTAATGAATATTACCTCTTTTTGACGCGCCTCTTCTTAACCTCCCCTTAGGGCACTAGGGTTGGTCTTTGAAGAAGACCAGAACCTCTAGGATGATTATAGGGAAGTGGGGAAGTAAAATGGGTAGGTTTTGGCTGAGCTTGAAGGCTCAAATTAGTGTGAGGAGGAGAGGGAGGAGGTGCCCTTTTATAAGGGAGGAGAGGGGCACCTTTGGAAATATAAAAAATATTAGTTTATATTAAATCCCAACCCCACTTAAAAACTTCCAAAATGACTCATATCTGAAGCTTAGATGAGATAGGGTTGTAATCTCATCAACAAAGGAAATTTATACATGTTAGGAATTTATTTTAAACATTACCAACTTGATTTATCCTTATTTATCAATTTAATTTTATTTGTGGTAATAATATTCTAAATTTTAAATTATTATTAATAATTACATATGTGTTGTGAATTTTCCATAATTTGAAACTTTAAGACATTTTCGACCATATAAATTTTAATTTATAATTTTTAAATATTTTTGTGATTTTTAAACAATTTTATAATATGTTATTTTTATAAAATAACATTAGTATCAATTTTGACACTATTCATTTATTTAAATTTAAATAAAATATATACAGAGGATATTTTCGAAATAAAAGCTTTAATAGATTAATAAAATGTCATATGTATCTATAAAATTAGTGGAGAACATTAAATAGTGCATATTATAATTATTTTAATATTTTAATACCATTTATTTGATATTTTAATTAATAAACTAATTTCAACATCACTATTGTGTAATATTTAATGATAATTATTTAATCCCTAAAAATTCTAAATAAATTCCTATGATGTATAAAATTGTATTATCTTTCTGGAGACTATTCATGTTTGAAGTTGTATTAAGTTAATCACCAAATTAAAATTATTATACTTATAAGATTTAAGAAAGTGACATGTTGTCACATTCTTTGGTTTTAATAATAATTAAATTATTTTCATGGAAAAAAGTCTATTAAATGAATCTAATTCGACCCTTAGGTGATATGGGTCGACCTTTAGTCATTCGATAGGATTTTCGTAGGTTTTAGGGTAATTTTATAATCTTATATTTACCCTTAATTACCAGATTTACCTTCAACTATGGTAAATAAAATTTACCGTAGTTACTATTCATAATGCCCAAAAATAAAAAGTAGCCTACTAACATAATTTGAAACCACTGATTCTGAATATGGAATCTATTTTTCAAATTCAAAACATATAAGTTGCAGTAATTAATTTAAAATAAATCCCGTTGTTAAGAAAATGGGTTTTAGAAGTTAAAACATTTCCAAAGATTGAAATGTTTTTACCTATGAATTCAATTTGAAATTAATGCTAATGACATACATTATATTAAATGGTAAAAATATATTCTATCTATACTTTAAAACAATTAAATATTATAATTTAACCATATATATTATCTCAATGAAAAAAGTTGTTTTTAATTAAAAATTAGCGTATTTTTACTATTCATCAAAATATGAAAGTTATCAGAAAAATATCAAAAATTTATCCAAAGTAAATTTTTATATCCTGATTCAAAGGAAGAATTTTATTTTGTCAAATTGAACTTATAAATGTGTCAAAAACTAGATTTAATGTGGGTGCTCCATCTAAAGGCGACAAACTGCATTTTTTGATAAATACTTATTTTACCCAAAAAAATTATTTTGTTCTCTTACCATGTTCTAGAAAATGTGTAAGATGAATAATAATGTTGTAAAATTTAAAATTCAGTTAATACTATTCATAACAGCTAGTTTATAATATTATAATAATATATCGTTGTTTAGTGGAACTCGGTATTGCGTACTACACACGCTATCGAGGAAGGTCGTGATTGCGTGCAGCGAAAGATTCCTTTGATGATTTATATAACATAAAAACAAAATATTTCTCATAAAAGTCTCAGGTGTTACAATTTGGGCCTAACATGCCTATGTATCGATAAATGATAGCTTGTAACCTCTCTTGGTCTGGATTTGGACTAGTTCTCTATAGACAAGTTTGGATTCTTTCCACCCGCCTTATTATTACCTTTCTTTTTTACTTTAAATATCAAAATGATCTCTAACACTCAAACCCCTGGCTTCAGATTTAACCTTAAAATTTCTATGAAACTCTTGATAAATAAAGACATATTGGGCTTCCCCTAAGTTCAAGGTGAATCATTCATACATTATAGAATCTATAAATTTTTTTATATTAACTATCTAAGGAAATTAAAAGAATAATGTCTTGGTACTCATCTTCAAAACTAACATCGATATTGGATAATTCCAACAATATTTTATTAAAATTATCAACATGGTCTTGAATGAGAGTTTTAGGATGCATCGTGAAGGTTTATAGCTTATGTTTGTTGTATAGATGACCTACTAATGATGTTTTCATTTAAAGGTTTTCTTACTTAGACCAAATGAAAGCTATGTAGGTTTTATAAGAAACCTCATACAAAAATTTATCATTAAAGGATAATGTCAAAGAGCTATGAGTTTTTAATAAAATGTTAAGAGGGACATCTGAGTAGTTGTTCATCATCTGTCCATCAACATAATGATTTATATTAGGTTTCATGGGACCATGATGCCCATCTTACAACCCTTATTGG
Source organism: Viscum album (assembly GCA_963277665.1). Classification (NCBI taxonomy): domain Eukaryota; kingdom Viridiplantae; phylum Streptophyta; class Magnoliopsida; order Santalales; family Viscaceae; genus Viscum; species Viscum album. The sequence continues at coordinate 1,073,136,008 of OY728145.1, read as the reverse complement.
GAAAGAAATGATATTATCCTAATTCTCTATTAATTAAAGTCTTTTTTAACATTTAATTTATCAATATCATACTTACTGGAATCCATGATTGTATATATAAATATCTGATACAAATTATTGAGGGAATTGTTAGGTGTATTCCCTTATTCAATTCCAATTATCATTTCATAATGAAAAAAATTCTAGTTCGTAAAAAGTTTAGAAATGAAGGAAGAATAGGCTATGAAAATTGAGAAACCAAGACAATCGAAGAAAGAAAACATGAAAAGAAGAACATGAGGATCTAACATGGTTTGGAATATTTTGGTCCCACTCCATGATAAGAACATCCCATATTCCTACTTTTTATTAAATATCAAAAACATGACATACCTAAAAATGAATGAGCTTACAAACAATCCAGTAATAAGATAAAATTGAAAAAATGGAAATCCAGAAGAACAGTTATAAGAACCTCTTATAAAGATTCGGATGTACTAAATGACTTCCACAAACCAGATTCTATGGGATGATCCAGTGGTGAACATAATAGAAAACCATGATCCCCATAATTTATAGTAATACGTCTCCACCATAAAATAACATTGGGGAGGTATTTTATCTTCAATGGTGATGGAAGTGGTGTGTCTCTCGAGGAATAGAGCCTCTTGATTTGGCTGAACTTCTCTAGCATGATCTCCCTCTCTCCCTCTTTATAATATAAGTTGTCACCTCTCTAGAAACCATCACATTAATCAATATCTTCCAATAAGGTGATGGGGAGCAGATGTATATAAGGGAATCAAGAGTGGTCACAATGACTCAATGGAACACATAGAAGGAATCGAGCCCTAACATCCCAATAAAACCTACACAATAGAAAAAAACCTACACAAAAGTTACAAAATTTTTTTTGTACAGTGTCTCTACTTTCTATGCCAAGGTAACTTGTCTGCTATGACCAGATAAATTAGTTGAAACCCATGTTTCATAAAGGTCATCCAACCTCTATGTAAAGGTAACACACTAATTCTGTAAAGGTAAACCATTTAGAAAATAGAATATATAAAGTTCCCCAAGGACTTCATGTAAGCGTAAACCAAATAATATAATACACACATAAGGGTAACCCAAGGCCTCATGTTCAGGTAAAACTAGCACAATGGAAGGGAAAAATAAGATGGGAAAAATAAAATAATGGTCACCCCCTCACCTCTCCTCTTCACACTTCCAAAACCATTTTTTTAGCCACTCTCTACCCAAATATTTCAATTCCAAAATAGATGAAACATATTTATTAGGAAATACCCATTTAAATTCACAATGAAATAGAAAGAATTGTATTTCTCATAGCCCAAGAACATAATGATTTCCCATGTGTGCCTAATATGATGTAGTTCTCATGAATCCATGAGTACCTAAAATGATGCATGTATATACAAACCTCATGCAATATTGTTCCATGAGTAAAATCTCATAATAAAATAGCATCACACAACAAGTCATCACCTAACAGTAAGATAACATCCAATTATAAAAGGAAAATATAAATAACAAAAATCCCACCCCAGGGAACATGGTTTTACCCCATAAATGGGTTAGCTACTCTCATGCACGATCTTAGTACTAAGGACCAACACATCTTAGTCCACTATCTACCTTGAAAATTAATAATATTATTAAAAGAAACTCTTCTGATGAAACTTTGTAATGTACCGACCCGATTTCATTAATTTGGAACCATGATCCAGTGCACCATGTGACCTCAAGCATGCTTCCCCATACACTAGTGGCTACCAACTAGTAGTGAGGGTCTCAAAATGAAAGTGTAGAGACTATACCCTCTTTACCAAAGTATCACAACATCAAAAGTTAAAATAAACAATATCTAAAATAGTAATAATAAATAACCATACATCATCTAATAAATTCACAAAATTAGGTAAATTACCACAACCAAAATACAATAAACTTTTCATGACATACTATTTTCGAATACAAAGAAAGCTCCAAATAAATACATGTTATGAAATCCCGAAAATTGGTTACAAAATCATTTAGGTTCCCTCATTCGTGATCCATTCCAACCACCCAACATAGCCACCTATCATAGGACATTTTCCCTTGTCCTGAATTGTATCACCGAAGTCTAATCGGGTACCAACAGTGGCACGAGCAGGATGTGGAGACAACTCTGTAGGCCATCACCAATGGGGTCTAAATCAATATTCAGTCTAATAACATCTTATACATAAGTATGATAATGAATAAACAAGGAAGTAAATGTGAACAGGTTTTTAAAATTTATCAGTTATTAATTAACCACCATAGCCCTCGGGTTCCAAATGACACCTAAGAAAATCAAAATCATTTCATCCCATGTTGGTCATTGGAACAATATATTAAAAGGGTCACATATACAACAGATAAATAAATCTTTCTAGGGATGTGGAACACCATGACAGAGAATCCTAAACTATGATGTTGAATTCCATGACCAACATCATTTCTGTGGTGTGGAACCCCATGACCAATATTATTACCAGGTTGTTGAATTCCATGACTATCACCCATTAGTTGTTATGGGATTCCATACACAATACTACAAACCATTCCATCAAAACAATTTTTCAAGATTCAATATCAATTAACATCTATATCATTTTCAACAACAAGGGTACACCTTTTCAATTATCAATATCTTCATTGTTCATTACATTAAACACCCTTTGTTCGATTTCCATAAATATCCCACGTTACCATTTATTAATAACCACAACTAATAGATATTCCTTTAAACCATTTTCTAACACAAGTATACCCCTTTAACCATTTATCACCATTACCATTAATCAATTCATAGACCATTATATCTTCCATATTAAGACAAACAATCTCATTATATCATGACAACATACCAAACACAATTATAGTTATAAGGACCTGACCTTAAATATTACATAATCTTGAATTATGTCAAGAATTCACATTGAGGATATTTTCAGGATTAGAGTTTTAGAGAATTAGGCCATAACTACTACATAACAACTTGAATATTACATGTAGACACTACTACCCACTATCCATTTTTCATAAATAAAAACTCTTAAAAAAAGCGACATGTCTAGTTTAATGTTTTAGACAGCATCACTTTTCCTTGATCTCATCCTTGACCCTATTCATCTTTATGTCCTGTGAAAAACATTTCAAAACATGGGTTGAGAATAAAAATCTTAGTAAGGGTTATAAAATAATGGAAATAAACATTAACCCATCAATAAATAGAAATCAACAAAACCATACTTTTTAATCATAACATACCTCATGTAATCATAAGATTTATGAATAACATACAGAAATCATAAATCATAAAGGTAACTTATGGAATTCATAAAAAAATTACATTGTAGCTATGATAGCTACATAAGGAGACACATTTATAATACCCATCATAGTATATTATCTAAATCTCTTAGGAGAAACATTAGCGTTAACCTCTGCCACGTTACCCAATGCATTAGAGAGCTATCTCGGGCTCACCCACCCTAGGTTTATCACGGAACCACCCGTATATGTAAACAATTCCCAATAACTATAACATAATCATAACACATAACACAAGTATAAAGGAAGGATAACATTTCCACATTCCAATATATCAAATCAAGATATTGAAATAAACAATTCTCTATCAAATCATTTTCAACACCATTTAAAAAGAGATTTTTGAATCAAAGTGTCCCATACCACTTTGAAGCTTTTAAATAAATTATCATTTGAAAACATTAATATCCATATAAATAAATCCTTAAAAGCATTTTGAAGACATGGACATTAATGATAATTATTTACAAGAATAAATATGTAAAACAATTAAAACTATATTTTTGTTAAAGAGTTTTTAACAAAATGAGAGACTCTTGAATAATTTTTTTTTTTGGAATAACATTGAATCATAACTTTATAATATCATGATAATAAACGGATTCATGATATAATATTCCAAAGGATAGTATATACACTGTATAAAAGTGAATTGGTTCATAACGACAATGAAGTCTCAATGGAATGTAAATTGAGACGAAATCCCACATAAAAACTATATCCTTATATCAAGGATAAATAAATTACATAATAATGTGTGAAAAATATAAATACAGTCCATATGATTGTAAATTAATCATAGTAAATTCACACATATTCTTTTTAAGACAAAAATAATTACTTGGATGTTTAACTCAATGAATGGAAATTGAGTTAAAATTACTCTTAGTGAATTCATATCGATGACTCGAGAATTTATAAATGGAGTGATTATGTGTATCAAAAGTATATACACACAAAGGGGAGTGGAAATTACAACATAAATAAATAAATAGTGATTCCACACATAATCATAGCATGAAATAATTAATAATTACAATATTATCCCAAGGAATGGAAATTTGGTTAAAAGGTTCCCTTACCGATTTGGTAACTTACGAAACATACAACCCATGGAAGAGGATTCATTCAATGAATATGTAAATACCCATAAATGAATTTATATTACGGAAATAGTAAAAATTATGGGTAGTACATACACCATAGAAAAGAAATAGTGTTGATATAGCATGACTCTCACGGGAATAAAAAAAAGTGAGATGAAAACCCCTTACCACGTTGTAATCAATCGAGTCATAGGATCAAAAGTTAATAACCACAAAATGATTCAAAGAATAACATGAATACAAATATAATCATTATTACATATACCAAATGTCAGTACAAAATACAACACATGCAATAAATTTGTGGAGAACAATGGAAATGTCACGGAATTAAATGTGAGATAAGAAATCCCTTACCTCGTGTCCGACTTGATTCGTTTGTTCCTTGTTCTTCTAGAATAATAAACTAAAGTTAATTTCTACTTGAATAAGAACCTTTTTCAAGTTTACTATTCCTTTAATATCACTTATTACCATGTTATAAACATTATGTAATCATTTAATTTAATAACGCTCGTTTTGTCGATATTTAGTACTTGAGTCAAAAATGGACTTCTTATAATTACAAGTTGTTCACATAGTCAGAATTTCATTATATCCAGAATGATATTCATGATTTATATATCATATATATAATATATATCCAGTATATAAATTTATTTATAATAGTAAATAACATTAGGAGGTAAGAAATGAAATGCACTGTTCATGGAGACGGTAAGTTGTACGTACGTATGAACGCTACTTTCATTTCTATTTAAAATTTTATTTGAATAAAAACTTAATGATACTTAGTTATATTATAACTCCAGTATAATATCATATATAATTTCAATAAATCCATCCTCTATATGTCCCACATATGGTATGAATGAGTCATATCACTTTGAGGGGAAGGTAGTCCGCACTTCCTCAAATGAAATTATCGCGTTTACCCATTATGGAAACCATAAAGGTAGGCTATAAATGTAAAATACAGAATCATAAATAAAATACAAACATAATATATATCATATATAAAAACATTTTCATCTTAATGGACACCATGAGAGGCGGTAGGAGATAATCAAACAGTCATCGTTTCATGAGGCATTAGTTTCCCATCCACATAAACAGTATCTTCTTCACCAATTAGATGAAGGTGTGTGTAAGTGTAGTTAAAATAATTCTCATAAAAAAAATCCAAGTATATTGAGGATACTAGTGTTGTTATAAAATAATGGAATAAAAAGAGTTTAGGGGTTGGAGAAGTAAAATAAAAGAAAAGAAGTTAAGAGCAATTGTTACCTTTAATTTGGGTAACTTCCTTTGGTTTGAACCAAAAAGGACTTCTTGAAGTGTCTTCTGCCTAAGGTAAGGATTATAAGAGGAGAAAAGGGATATATGGAGCTTAATTGGGCAGAGGTTGGATGAGACAAAAGGCTTGAGAGGTTTGAGGAATTGGTTAGAAGTGGTGTCCTTTTATAAGGGGGAGGAGGGGCGCTTTAGGAAAGTGTGAAAATATTATTTTATTATATAATGATATTCAGTTTCTAAAGGTCCAAAACTAATTAAAGTACAATATAAGATGACTCATGGTCTAAATAAAATCATCCAATATGAATTGGACAGGTTTTGGATGTTATTTTAATATTTATAATCTTATTTATTTAAATCATTTATTAATGAGATATATACTGCATCATTATTGTGTCATACCTAATTTAATTTATTTGTTGTCTAAAATTATAAAAAAAATACCCTGATGTAGGAATTATTTTTATATTTCCAATGAATATTTATAGTAGAAAATATAAATTATATAACCCCATGTAAAAATTAATTTACCAAAAGATATTTGTTTATATCGTTTTTTCCTTTACATTAAATTCATTAATCTAAAGTGGAATTATCTCTCTTAAGTGGCACCATGGGGTCCCAAAATCGACCCCAAGATGCCCATGGTCGTACATGACTCATCCAATTAGGTTAAGACAAGTGTTAAGGTAATTTTGGATTATTATAATATTATTTTTACCTTAAATTACCCTATTTACCTTTAACCGCGGTAAAAAAGTAAAAAGATAATGTTCATCAAAATTATTTTTCATCTTATTGAACCAAATTTTACTTATTAATAACAACCATGTATGTCATATTTTTGAAATTCAATTCACAGAAGCAGTAAAATTTCATTTAAATGAAAAAGTCAATTTTTTAACTACTACTAAGTGGTTTCACTATTCATCAAAAAATTGAAGTTTTTCAGAAAAATACCAAAAAATCAGCCGAAGATATATTTGGTATTCCAAATTCAATAATTCTGTCTATTATACCAAATTAAAAACATATAAATCACATTAATTAATTTAAATCTAAGTCCTGTTGTCAAAACAAAGAGCGTGGTTTTTAGAAACAATAACTATCAAAAGATTGATACTTGTTTATGTCCAATTTCAAAGTGAAATTAATTAAAATGACCAAAATTGGATTAAATTGTAAAAATATATTCTAATTAAACTTTAAAACCAAATAAAAAGATAATATAATCATATAAATAATTTAGATTAAAAGGCACTTTTGAATTAAAATACAGTATTTTTCACTATTCATAAAAAAATGAACTTTATTAGAAAAATACCAAGAATCTACCCAAAGAAAATTTTGATGCCCCCATTCTAAAGAAGGATTTTATTTCGTCAAATATAATGTATTAAATTGACCAAAACTATATTCAAATATGGTTCTCCATTAAAAGGCGGTAAGTCTACCTTTTAATATAAATTATGCTTAAAATTAGATTCATTCACATTTTAAGCCTCTAACTTTTTTTAGATAAATGTAAATACATTTAAAAAACATGTATAATAATATTATAGTTATTTTTTTTCATTCCCACCAATACAATGTCTAGGAGTTAACTACTATTTAAAATAATAATATTAAATTATTAGTGTGCAATGTAAGATTTCAAAGAAACTCGTTGTTGTGTATCGGGTACGCCATCGAACATATCATCCCCTTTAATGTAAAATTAATATTTTATTCACAAGTATTAATAAATATGTGTATTATTCCTTATTTATCTGGGATGTTACAATAGTTGGTTTAATTTAATAAGCCCACTCATTCGTCATTAAACAACCCATTTTACCATTTCCATGAGAGTAACACACCCCATGCGTAAGCCTATGTCTGATCACATAATCATCAATAAACCTCACGTGGTCTGTGAAGGGTCTCACACATCAATTTTGGGCTCAATTTACTTGTCCTATCCAAAGATGTAGGTGCATTATAAGGTAGCGTATTGGCACAACAACATACACAAGAATGAAGGCAATACTATGGGAGAATGTTTGCAGACTGCATGAATCATGTTTGTAGACACACACACTCACCCACCCATAACCCTTTATTCAATCTAGAATGGCCAAAAATTATAAAACTAAGAAGTCCCTAGAAAAAAGGTTTATAAGATTTGGGAGAAGAGAAAACAACCAACCATGGTTCTTCCAAAAAAAATAGAAGAAAGAGGACTCATAGACATTCCTAGATCTTAAATTCACAGTAAATGGAACTCCAAACTCCTAGTAATAAAAGTATATTGATCATTGGAAGAGGAGAGATTTTTGGTTCACAACCCTTGCCGTTGAGGAAAAAATGGGGAGAAAAATCTGGTGAAAACGTTAAAAGGTCGGGAGGGAAAAGAGGGAATTTCCCCCACTTTTGAGAGGCACATGGTTGGAATAATATTTATTAATATTTATCAATTTTCATTAATATTTATAAATATTTAATTAATATTGATGAATATTGATGAATATTTAATGAATATATATTAATATTTAATAAATATTTATTAACATTTATTTGTATTTATGAATTTTGATGAATATTGATGAATATTTGTTAATATTTATTAATAATTATTTAATGTTTTTCACACACATAAGTAATAAGATGATTATAGGTGGAAGAATCAGACCATATTTATGATATTTTAAACTTAGAGGGACCTGAACAATGTATGAATTATCCTCACATCAATCTGACACATTATTTGACTAGTATAATTCCATGTGTGTCTATTTATTTAAAATTAAAAGTAATTTAAGTAAAAAAGAGAACTGACATACTGAAAACTTAGCAAAAACATTTATATTTTTTTCATAATTTAGGTAAAGATCCATAAGTCATTTGTGATGTGTAATAATCAACCACGCCTCAATCCAATGCTCGGTGTGAACGATATGAATCAAAGTTTGTCTTGTTATTTAAATTTAACAATAATTTTAGTAAATTGAAAAATTGACATGATGAAAACCAATAAAATACATTCATATTGTTTTGATACTTTAAGAAAATGATCCATGAGTCATTTTCTGATGTTTATGAATCAACCCCACCTCAATATGATGCACAACGTGACCAATATGACCCAAATTCTATCTTTTTTTTAAAAAAATATAAATTAATTTTAGTAAAAAAATATGTGACATATAGAAAACCAAAAAAACACAATTTTATTATTTTAATAGTTTATTAACATTATCCATGAGTCATTTATGATGTGTAGGAATCAACTGCACGTCAATTTTTTAAAGACCCGGAATTTACAAGGAAATTTTTTTCTTAATTCTTTGGAATTTTACGAGTCTGTGGATTCTGACGGCACTTGATTCCGAGGCCCGATGTGCCCGGAATCAATTTCCGATGTTTTTTCAGGTGCGTTTAGTGAACGTACATGCGGGTTTTTCTATCTCTTGAACCAGTGCTCGGAATTGAAATCCGAGGACACCGATGAACTCGCAGCGCCAGTAATTTCTTAAGGGATCCTTTACCGCAGTTGCATTTTATGCGAGTTGAGAGTTAAAAATTGGGGTTTAATTAAAAAGATAAATAAAATGGTTTAGAACAATTTTATATATCTATGGAAGTTATTTTCCTTCCATGGGAAGTTATTGGCGGGGCCCACACCCACATAACTTCCCATGTGTGGATATTTGAGTGGTGGGGCCCACACGAGCCCCAACCTTCCATCTCCCATAACTCTCTTCAAACCCCCAAATTAACTCCTCTTTCTTTATTATGAAAACCCCCCCGCCCATTAATTATGGGAACTCTTCCTCTCCCTCTCTCCCACCTTAATGTTTGCCAACGCATGTTAATCAATGAATTCTAACTCTTCACTTAACTAATTAATATGATTGAATTTTGAATAACTTGTGTGAATAAAATAATAGCTTGGGGGGTTATTTTATGTGGGGGGGGCTTTTGTTGTGTTGGAATTTTTGTGGGAACTCTGGAGAAATAGAGAAGGGTGTTCTTATCTCGAGAAGGAACACCACCCTCTTCAATGAAGAATGTCAATTCCACGAATAATGATGATTCACCCTCTTTATTTTTCTCCGCGACAAGAGAGGAGACTCCACTTCTTCTTCGGGTGCACTCCGACGATGACGGAATCGACACCGTCATCCACGATGCACGGCTACCGCGAATCTTTTCCAAGGTAGTGTGGATTGCTTCAATTTTATTTAAATAAAATTGTTCTTAGATCTTCATAAAAACTTGTTTAGTTTTGGCCGATTTTTACCATCTAATGCGGAGGGCACGTGCCGAAAGAACACGGCCCGAAGACCCTTTGTTGGACCTTATTTTTTTGTATGCAATGGAAGCGGCAACGGGAGGCGGGTGGCGATGAATGGAAGCGGTGGTCGTGCGCTGGCTGCGTGCGGAGGAACCGCGGGCCGCAACCACGGGCCGCTCGACTGAGGAAGAATCGGCCATCCATAGTCGGCCGGGTCGAAGGGAGGAACCGCAACACACCATGATGTTGTGCTGCGAAAGACTGCGGCCCGCGTTCCACGGGCCGCTTTGGCGGAAGAACCGGCCGGGTGGAGGAGAGCCGCGATGCCATGAGGGTGCCACACCGAATGAACCGCCACCTGCCGAGTTGGCCGCTTGCGCCGAGAAGGCTGGTCGGCTTCAGCCGACTAGTTAGGGATGGCGGCGCCGCTTGGCGCCACCGGTTTGGGCCACCGGGGGGCTGCACCCCCCGCCTCGGACCGCTTGGCCGGCAGGCCGAGCCGCGCCCCTCAGGTCTAGCCGCGCCCCTCGGGCCGGTCCATGCCCCTCGGGCTGGACCAAGCCCCTTGGGACGGGATTCACATTTCATCAGGATGGTCCGACACCCCTGTCAGGTCGGACCCGCCAAAACTAGGTTAACCTGACCCGTCGGCCCACTGGGCTTAACGGGTCGGGCCCTTTTTCACTTAAGGGTGAATATCTTGAAGACCGTGTGTCCGATCGACGCGCTATCTGTGGCACTGGGACTCTCATGATTTGGAGGTCCTTTTGCGATACTCTATGTGAGTTTTGTATAATGTTGGAAAATGGCCGAGTTTGGAATGAGTGTATTTCCATCCGAGACCCCTGAGCAAAAATGCTAATAACTCTCAGATCGGACGTCCGATTGACGCACTGTCTGTCGCGTTGGGTTTTTTTTTATGAGATGGAACTTAGGTATAAATAAAATCTGCACTTTGTTACAGTTGATGTATCGAACCCCATGGCTCGAGGAGCGAACCCTCCCTGAATCGAGCGTGTTGTGTGCATGAACCCTAGAACTGGCTGCGACTGTAACGACAACCGTACTAGAATCCTCCGTGGGTTCGGCGATGACGACTACCATACTGGAAATACTCCGTGGGTTTAATGAAGATGACTGATGTTCTTGTATCCTACATGGGTCTGACAGTCTCACTTATGTTCTAGTATCCTATGTGGGTCCGATGGAGTGGCTGGTCTTGTATCCTACGTGGGTCTGTCAGCTTAGCTGGACTAGTATCCTACGTGATTCTGCCAGCTTAGAAGAATCAGTGACTACATCTGATCATCTTTATCACTTTACAACAGATGTATACCTGTGTGAGATGAGTCTTGAATTTCAATCATTACCATTGGTGTGATTGACTTCTTTCTTGTGTGGACCGGGTTGTGCTTGGGCTCAGGAGTTGGAGCCGAACTGAGATTGATGACTTAGGTATATGTATGGGAATATACCTAAGTAGAGATGGTTGATACTTCGTGATTGTATATTTTCTTTTGTGGTTCATCCTTTGTGGATTCTGGGAGACCTTCAGGGGTCTCGGGGTCCCTACTGAGTATCGTTATACTCACCCCTACACAGGCAATTCTCATACTATGTTGTGTTTGTTACAGACGATGGACATCACTGATCGTGGATGAGACTTGTGGAGCTGGACGGTACCCAGATGTGGACCACTTGGCGGGACGTACACGGAGTGGACGTACGGACCCGAGGTACTGAGGAGACTATTTGTACCCACCCTTCAGGTGGGATACCCGGAGGATGACTCGATGATTGCTACTTTACTTTACTGTTGTCGTACTAAACTCTCAGTTGTACTGTACTTTTTAGTTGTGTTTGTATTCTGGCTCATTCACCTTTCATCACTTACTTTGTGTTCAATATTACTTTTTTCTTGCTTCATCTTGTGTACTCTTTTGTGTTTGTTTACTATCATAAAGGCAATTCCTTCCCTTTTTATCAGTATTTACGCCTTTGGTGCTTGTTTCTAGCCTCTGGCCTATGGAAGGCGGGCTTGGGGTAGTCACGGCATGGGCCCTGAGGACGGGTCATGACAAATTGGTATCAGAGGAGTTGGTTCTACTGCAGAACTCAGGACTCTGGTCTTTCTTCTCTGTGAAGAAATAGTGTTAAGAGTATTGAGTGTGGTTATCAGTCCAGGGAGTCCAGTGTTGGTGCGACGGCTGACGTATCCATACACTAGGACCCTGACCCCTGATTTCCGACTCAGTGCACTAAAACACTAATTGCATATATGTTTCAAAAGTTCTCTTTGTGATTACTTTGTGTCAGCTCACCAAGTATACTGTTTTTTACCGTGGCACACCTGTTTCTTTTAAGGATGGCCCCACAAAGGTAGCCATATAGAGTTCCGAGTCGCGTACGAGATGGTAGACCACCGAGCAATGAGGCCTCATGCAAGGCCCCATCACAGCAGAGGCACCAGCGGTACCACTACCTGCCCCAGTAGAAGAGGGTGCACGCCGACTGAGTGTGTTGCATGAGTTTCAGCAACAGAGGCCGTTGAGGTTCCACTGAGAGACAGAGCCTCAGGCAGCCAAGAATTGGCTGGAGGTTATCGTCAGAGTCTTCAGATTGGTAGGGACACCAGCTGACCTTATGGTGATCCTTGTCACGATTCTACCGCACACAACAGCAGGTAGATGGTGGAGCTTGATGCTCTAGGTGCACGACGAGGCATCTCTACTTTGGACAGACTTCGAGAGTCTCTTACGCTCAAAGTTTGTTCCAGCCACCCTTCGTGCGGTGCGAATCCAGGAGCTACTTCATCTGCGGCAGGGCAGCATGACAGTAGCCTAGTACTCAGCGAGGTTTACCGACCTTTCACGTTACTCCACATACATGGTACGAGACCCATTATTCGGGGCTAAAACCTTTGAGTGGGGTCTGAGGCACGAGATCAGGGCTTCGATGATCTCCCTCAGCATCCCGAATCAGGCAGGTGTACTGGAGAGAGCCCTTCTTGTAGAGAGCTTCCTCGCTGAGCAGACACCAGCAGCGAGACCTGCCATCGGGCGACCCGTAGCAGAGTCTTCTGCAGCAGGCAGTAGACAGATATCACAGAGGTCCAAGCGGATCAGGCCATCAGGAGAGCGACCTTAGGATTCATGTTATGTTGTGCAGGACACACGAAACAAAGCCAGCTGTACGAGGAGCAGGAAGTGCTATGCATGTGGTGGACATGGTCACATGTCTCGAGACTTCTCGACCCACCATACAGATAAGTAGCAGACAGTGTAGGGACCTCCCAGGAAGAGGAAGAGGTTAGACTGTGGCAGTCCATAGGGAGGAGGCAGATGAGGCATAGGAGATGGCCGAGCAGCAGGTGGTGGACAACGCTTTGAGGCTCTACCACCACCACCACCAAGAGGTCCACTCCGACCAAAAAAAGCTGGCGGATAGAGGCAGGATCAGCTCCAGGCAGTGGAGGCATTCGACCACGGCACACCTGAGATGATTAGAGGTACTATTTGTGTCTATTCCACCCTTACTGCAGTACTGATAGACACAAGAGTGAGTCATTCTTTTATTCTCGATACCCTTGTTTAGATCTCGGAGATTCTGACGGAGCCGTTGGCTCGATCCTTATGGCTAGAGACTCCTACGGGAGCAGACTCGATGATTACACACTGGTTCCGGCAGTGTGAGCTTACTCTAGGATGCGAGAGCTTCAGCTAAGATCTTCTTGTAGTGGTGTCGAGGCCTTACGACGTTATCTTGGGTATGAACTGGTTGTCTACAGTCCATGCTTAGATTGACTGTATTAGGCACAAGGTGCGGTGTATCTGCACAGATGAGAGTAGGTTCACCTTCACCAACAAGAAGGGAGCCTTTGTAGCATAGGATGGACTTTCGTAGGTGATAGGGCAGCCAATCACACATCAGTTGGCTAGTCTCATCCTTGGAGCAATTGATGTGCGGGGTCCAAGTTTTCCTGTTGTGGTGGATCAGTATGCGGACATTTTTCTGGACAACGTACCAGGCCTACCTCATCGCAGAGAGGTTGACATCTACATAGACCTGTATCCCGGGACATCACTGATATCTACTCCAGCATAATAGATGGCTCCCGCTGAGTTTCGTGATCTGTGGGTATAGTTGAAGAACTTACAGGGAAAGGGATTCATTTGACCCAGTTTTTCACAATGGGCTTCTCCGATTCTGTTCACCAAGAAGGTGGATGGGAGTTTACGACTGTGTGTCAACTATCGTCGCCTAAATTAGGTGACCGTGAAGAACAAGTATCCAATCCCGAGTATTGATGACCTCTTTGATCAGCTCAAGGGAGCAAGATGGTTCTCGAAGATAGACCTCAGGTCTGGATATCACCAGCTCAGAGTTCAAGATGAGGATGTGTAGAAGATAGCCTTCATATGTCGATACGGCCACTACGAGTTCTTAGTTATGCCCTTCGGCATAACCAACACTCCAGCAGTGTTCATGAGTCTCATGAACAGGATCTTACAGCCTTACCTTGATCGTTTTGTCATAGTCTTCATCGATGACATACTGATATACTCGACTACTGAGGAGGAGCATGCCTACCACTTGCGGGTTGTACTGGATACATTCTGAGAGCACCAGATTTATGGTAACCTCTCGAAGTGCCAGTTTTGGATACGAGAGGTACACTTCTTGGGACATGTCATCTCGGAGGTGGGAGTTGCATTGGATCCTATAAAGATCGAGGCGGTGCTTGCTTGGGAGCCACTCAGGAGCTGAAGGAGGTGCGGAGTTTCTTGGGTCTGGCTGGATACTATTGGAGATTTCTTCCAGAATTCTCCAGAGTTGCAGCACCACTTTAAACCTTGAAGAAGAAGGGGAAACCCTTCGTGTGTTCAGATAGTTGTCAGCAGAGCTTTCAGGAGTTGAGGATGAGGTTAACCAGTGCGCCCATCTTGAGGTTGCCGGAGGAGGGCGTGGGGTATGTAGTTTACTGCAATGCATCAGGGACCAGACTCGGGTGTGTCCTGATGCAGGAGAGAGCATCGATCGCATATGGTTCATGGCAGTTTAGATAGTACGAGCAGAACTATGCTACCCATGACCTGGAGTTAGTAGTAGTGGTCTTCGCCTTGAGGATGTGGCGACACTACCTGATGGCTGAGCGCTTTACAGTCTATTCTGACCACTGGAGTCTCAGGTAAATCTTCTTGCAGAAGGACCTGAACCAGAGACAGCGGTGATGGCTCGAGTTCTTCCAGGACTATGACTTTGAGATAGTCTATACTCTTGGGAAGGGGAACGTTGTGGCTGATGCTCTCAGTAAGAGATCGGGCAGTCAGCTACTAGGAGAGGTGACAGAGCAGCTAGTCGCGTTGCATCTATCCTTTTTGGATAGAGATGGAGAAGCCTTTCTACAATCTCTCACAGTAACTCCTCCAATCCTTCAGCGAGTCAGAGAGGAACAACGTGGGGATGCTGACTATGAGACACGATGTGATTAGATATCCTCAGGGAAGGCGGCTGATGGATTTTATATAGGAGGGGAATACGTCATCCTATTTAGGGGATGTAATATGGTACTAGTTGCACTGCATGAGGAGGTGCTGAGGGAGTTCCACACATCCCCTCTAGCGGTAAATCCGGGAGTGGCGAAGATGTATCAAGACCTCAGACGACAGCACTGGTGGTTAGGTATGAAAAAGGCTGTAGCAGTGTTCGTTTCATGATCTCACTTGTCAGCAATTGAAGGTGGAGCACCAGGTACCAGAAGGCTTGGTACAGCCCTTAGAGGTCCCAGAGTGGAAGTGGGACGGGATATCCAGGGATTTCGTGATGGTGATTCCACGTACATCTAGAGGACACGACTCTATCTGGGTGATCATAGACCGACTCACCAAGTCGGCCCACTTCTTACCAATTAGAGAGAAGGGCTCAGTAGAGAGCTTGGGACACCTCTACGTTTATAAGATCGTATGGCTTCATGGTGTGCCATCGACTATTGTATCTGATCAAGATGCTCGTTTCACTTCTCGACTTTGTAAGGGGTTAAAGGAGGCCTTTGGGAAACATATTTGCTTGAGCACTGCCTTCCAACCTCAGACGGATGGTCAGACTGAGAGGACTATGCAAAAACTCGAGGACATGCTCCATGCATGTGTCCTTGACTTTGGTCGCAGCTGGGAGGATCACCTACCCCTGGTGGATTTTTCATACAAAAATAGTAACCACTCCACTATCGGGATGGCACCATATGAGGCACTGTACGGCCGACCTTGCTGATCACCTCTGTCCTGGACATACTGTAACACCCCAGGTAAATAAAGAGTATGACATTTTCACATTTATCCATATTTTTGAATAAAATATAAATATGACTTTAAAAGGGGACATTATGCTCGATGGCGTACCCAACACGCAACAACGAGTTTCTTGGGAATCTTACGTTGCACTCTAATAATAAAATAATATTATTTTAAATAGTAGTTAATGCCTAGCCGTTGTAATGGCGGGAATGAACAGAACTAACTACAAAATTATTATATATGTTTTTCAAATATTTTTACTTTTTACAATAAATGTTAGGGGATTAAAAATGCGAATGAATCCAATTTTAAGCGTAAACATTCTAATATTCTTTAAAAGGTCGATTAACCGTCTTTTGATGGCGAACCTCTTTTAAATCCACTTTTTGACAATTTTATGTGTTATATTTCACAAAATAAAATTCTTCTTTAGAATCGGGACATCAAAATTTACTTTGTGTAAATTTTTGGTATTTTTCCGAAAAAGTTCAATTTTTAATGAATAGTGAAAAATGTTGTATTTTTATTAAAAACCTCTTTCAATCTAATTTATTTATATGATTATATTATATTTTGAATTGGTTTTAAAGTTAAATTAGAATATATTTTTACCATTTAATCCAATAGTGGTCATTGAAATTAATTTCACTTTGAAATCGGACTTAAACTAGTGTCAATCTTTTGATACATTTTGTTTCATAAAAACACGCTATTTGTTTTGACAGCGGGAATTAATTATTAAATTAATTAATGCAATTTATATGTTTTGAATTTTGTAAAATAGACATCATTTTTGAATTCGTAATATCAAAAATAGCTTAGGGTGAACTTTTGGTAATTTTCTGAAAAACTTCAATTTTTGATGAATAGTGAAACCACTAAGTGGTACTTATAAAAACTGATTTTCTCTTTAAATGAAATTTTTCCATATTTGTGTTTTTAATTTCAAAAATATTACATACATGGTTGTCATTAAGAAGTAAAATTTGGTTCAACGGGATTAAAATAATTTTTTGGTGAATAGTAACTTATTAAGTTTTTAATCGCGATTAGAGGTAATTAGTGTAGTTTAAGGTAAGAATAATGTTTTAATAAAATTAAATGACTTAGACACATGTCATACCCTCATTGGATGTGTCATGGCCGACCAAGAAAATCCATGGGTCAACTTGGGGACCCCATGGAGCCACTTTGGTTGGAAAATGACATAAATATCTTTTTATTTAATGTTAAAGTAAAAAATGACACAAACATGAGATGTTTTACTAAAACAATTTTTACATGGGGTTATACAAATCATATTTTTGACTATAAATAATAATTGGAAATCTAAAACGATTTCCTACATCATAGTATTTTTTTTATAATTTTTAGACATTAAATAAATTAAATTATTTATGACATCATGATGATGCAGCGATGACCTCATTATTTAACGATTTAAATAAAATGGAATGATAATGTAATATCTAAGACCTACACATGTCCTAAACCTATTGGATGGGTGGATTTCGAACCCTTATCACATTACCCTCAAAAAACATCAATGTGGGACCATTAAAATCCGAAACTCATTCTAAAATAAAGTAACATTTCTTTAATTTCCAAGAGTGCCCCTCCTCTCCTCTTATAAAAGGGCCCCACCTCTACCTCCTTACCCACAAGTCCAAAGCCTTTGGCTCGGCCAAAACCTGCCCATTTTGTCTCTCCACGTCCCTCTATAACTCCTTGAATCCTCAATTTGGGCAGAAGTCTTCCCAAGGAAGCCTTTGAGCTCAAACCAAAGGGAGTTACCCGATTTTAAAGTAATGTCTTCACTTGTGTCCTTTTGTTTTATTTTGCTTCTCCAACCCCATAAACTCTTTTTATTAATTTCTTTTGTAACAACTATAGTATCTTAAATATACTAGGATGTTTTTATAAGAAGGATTTGAGATACACTTACACACACATTCGTCTAATGGTTAAAGAACATACTGTTTCTGTGGTTAGCGATTTTCTACCTCACGAAACGATGATTGTTCAATATTCTTTTAACACCTTTAAAGGTGGCCATTATGATGTCACTGTATTTTATATATGATATATATGGTATTTATGTTTACTATATGCTTCTGTATTTTATATTTAAACCATACCTTTATTCTTTTCATGTTGTGTAAATACGATAATTTCATATGAGGACGTGTGGACTACCGCCCCCTCAAGTGATGTGACTCATACATGCAATACATGGAACGTATAAAGAATGAAATTAATGATCATATGTGACCTATATAACATATATATTATACTGGAATTATAATATATATATATATATCATTTATTTTTAATTCCGTTAATATGAAAAAGAAAAAATGAAAGTAGCGTTCATGCGTACGTACGACCTACCGTCTCCATGAACGGTGCTTTTCATTTTTATCTACAAATGATATGGAATAGTATAAAATGAATATTTACTGGATATATATGATATTTTAATCCTTAATAATATTCTGGAAATTATTTACTTATAACTGCAAGGAAAATCATTTTTCAAACAAATACATTTTTGACTCATGTACCAAACATCGGCAAAAACGTCTGATATGAACTAACATTATTAAACAATTATTATAACATTATAATATGTGATATGGACTGAATAATAATCTTTAAAGTAGGTCCTTAGGCAATTATAAATTGACCAAAGTTTATTATTCAGGAATATAAAGAAACGAATAAGACAAGTTGGACTTGAGGTAAGGGATCCTACTCCTCTCTTTCTTTTTAAGTACACTCTTTTATGTCATTCCTTTTAAAGCTCATATTTCTTGTTATTGGGATGTTATTTTATATTAATATTACTGTAATTTTTATTTTCATATGATGAGAGACCCTATTATCTCTCATCAATCCATTTTGGAAGTTTTGAGTGGCGCCGTTAGGCTGCCGAATTTTCGTAAGAGATCTAACCTCTCTCTTTCTTTTTAAGTATTCTCCTTTATGTCACTTCTTTTAAGCTCTTCTTTGTTATGTTGGGGGATGTTCTTTTATATTCCTCTTTCTATAAAATTTATTTTAATATGATGAGAAACCCTATTTGATCTCATCAATCCATTTTTGTGGCGTTGTTAGGCTGTCGAGTTTTCGTAATGGATTTTTCATCTCACTTTTATTCCCGTGAGATTTATGCTACATTTGCCACAATGTCCTTTGAGTGGTGTATGTACTAAACATTATTTTACTCATTGTGTAATATAATTTCATTTATGAGTATTTACATCAATGTTTTACTGTCCTTCTTTCACGAGGTGTATGTTTCGAAAGATACCCATGTCGGTAAGGGAACCTTTCACCCACCTCTTTTTAAAAGACTTCTTTTGTTATGTATTTTATTTCACATGCTATTATGTTGGGATATGTTATTATATATCCTTATTTAAGTAAATTTTATGTCCAAGTGATGAGATACCATTTTCTCTCACATCAACTCATTTTCTGAATTTTGAAGTGTCGTCGTTAGGCTGTCGAATTTCTACGAGGGAACTTCTTAACCCAATTTTGATTCACTGGGATAAACTTGGACTCCTTGAATGTGTCGTTCTACGAATATGTGTGAATAACCTCTGATTGTTTTACACTTAATATCCACTTATATTTGGGGTATTCATTTGTCACACATAATTACGTAATTGATTTATCCTTAATCCAAGGATACCATCTTTGCATGGGACTTCGTCTCAATCTCCTTTCATTGAGGCATATTTTGTTTTATACACAACATTATTTTATATGGTGTATAAACCCCTTTGACTTTTATGTTTATTCAAAATGAATCTTTTTTCTATGAATCGTTTTACTAAATGACAGAAAAGAAAGTTTCTTTTAATGTACGCGGTGACAACGACCTTTTCCGCCGCCGCAAGTATTATTTGATCTTTGGCTTCCTCAACAAGCCATAATATTTTTAAAATAAAATAAATACATTATACTCTTTTATGTATTATGGTATTGAAAATGGTTTTGATAAATGATTCTATTATGTTAATATATTTAAATGATATATTGTGATTGAAATGTGGAAATGTTATCATTCCTTTATGTTGGTTTTATGTGTTATAATTTTATAATGATACTTGGACATTTTACGGGTGGTTATGTGATAAACCATATGACGGGTGGTGCCGTGAATATCAGGATGGGTGGTTACGTTATAACCTCCAATGCATTGGGTATGGAAGTCGGCCGTATGGATATTCCATTAAGTATGTACGGAATTTGGCCGAATGGCTATTCCATTAAGTGATATGTGTGGAATTCGACCTTATGGTTATTCCACTTAAGTATGTTTATGTCCCAAGTTACTTTTATATGTTATGTGATCTTTATATGGGTTTTATGGTAATATTTTGGTTACAAAAGGGTAAGTAATGATCTTTTATTCATTGAAGTGTTTTTTTACTACTTTGAAAAGGTGAAAGGTATTACTTTGATAAATTATACATGGTTTACTTGTTGTTTTGAAAAACTAACTATTTTCATTCTTTGTGTATCCCTTACAGAGCATTTTATGCTCATCCCAAGTTTTGGAAATGTTTTTCACAGGAATTAACGCATAATAGGGTCAAGGATGGGATCAAGGGAAAGTCATGCTACCTAAAACATGGAACAAGACTTGTTTCTTTTTAAGAGTTTTTATTTTATGGAAACTTAGTAGAAGTTTCTACTTTGTAATCTTTTGAGATGTAATAGTCATGTCCTAATTCTCTAAAACTCTAAACCTGAAAAGATCCTTAATGTGAATTATTAATTTATTTCAATATTAAGTAAGGTTTAAGGTCGGGGCCTTATAGTTGGTATCAAAGGTCGGTTTAGATAACTTTAGAGGTTAGGGTATCCTCTAAGCATAAGTGACATTAACATAATGGTTAGGATTTCAGAAAGAGTCCTAGTTTTAGATAAAGTGAATGAGTAAGTATATATTAGTGTTTATCTTCCTCATTAGTACGTGATGGTTTTGTTGATATACTCACACTGACATTTCTGTTTTTAGTGAATGGATGGATCTAACAGGCACTAAAGAGACAACAGGTTTGAAGCAAACTTTGGTGGTTCTCTGATTAGGATACTAGATAAAATGGGGGATTCAATGAGGAAACTCGTGGTTTTTCTAAACCAACTATCAAGGAGTCATGATCAACCACTTGAACCTTGGTATGATCTATAATGCATCATGTACAAGATGACCAATCGATGTGGAAGTTCAGGTAAAAATTATAAAGGTAACAATTAGAGTTTATATGATCCTTACTTTTGAGGTAATTATGGGTTATTATATGTTATGCTGGAAAATGAAAGGCATGAGATAAACTTGAGGTTAAAATATGTTATGATCATTTTTGAAGATTTTATCTCGTTTTGGGGAATGTTTTAAAATTATATAGTTTTGGAAAAAGGACAACACGCAGACCGTGTGACAACCCGTCGCGTCAGACAATGCTGTGGGAATCGAACCCACAACCAAAGTGCGACTGGTATTTATCACCTACCACTGGACTACGTGAAGTCCCTGTTAGTTTGACTAATCCTTTTTAGTTAGATGATTTTAGGAATCAAGAGCAAGTTTATTTTTGGTATATAGTTTTCTTTTGTGGATTAGGTGATTCTCTAGAAGTCGATTATAGTACTCTTAATGTGAATATGTCTTCCTAAATACTCATCTCTTGGGGAAAGTATGAGTTTGTGTAAGAAATCTAGTAAAAGTTGAAAGTCAACATGACAAGTAAGTATGTTTCTTTAAGATCAAAAATAAATTCCTCAATGAAGAGTAACTTAAAACAAAAGTGTTGTCTGTTAACTTTTCCTACTGGGGAATCGAATACCGTTTAACCCATCACAAGTTTGTGATTCTCTTATGGTTAACTTTCTCCTAGACATGTTTACTATCACTCTCCATCAGAACATGACCCTTTGTTTTTTTCCTCCATGTCCATATTTTCATACTTGGAATCCTAGTATGGGTTAACTCGGGTAACCTTTGTACTTATCTTTCTTTATTTTAAAGTGATTGTTTTACTGACTCTTTTTCTGATGTGGGATTTTCAATGAAGTTTCCAAGCCCAATTTTAAAATTGTGAGGATGCAATTCCCAAAAGGGGGGAAGGATGTAACACCCCAGGTAAATAAAGAGTATGACATTGTCACATTTATCCATATTTGTGAATAAAATATTAATATGACTTTAAAATGGGACGCTATGCTCGATGGCGTACCCAACACGCAACAACGAGTTTCTTGGGAATCTTACGTTGCACTCTAATAATAAAATAATATTATTTTAAATAGTATTTAATGCCTAGCCATTGTAATGGCGGGAATGAATAGAACTAACTAAAAAATGATTATATATGTTTGTCAAATATTTTTAATTTTTACAATAAATGTTAGAGGATTAAAAATGTGAATGAATCCAATTTTAAGCGTAAACATTCTAATATTCTTTAAAAGGTCGATTAATCGCCTTTTGATGGCGAACCTCTTTTAAATCCACTTTTTGACAAGTTTATGTGTTATATTTGACAAAATAAAATTCTTCTTTAGAATCGGGACATCAAAATTTACTTTGTGTAAATTTTTGGTATTTTTTTGAAAAAGTTCAATTTTTAAGGAATAGTGAAAATGTTGTATTTTAATTCAAAACCTCTTTTAATCTAATTTATTTATATGATTATATTATCTTTTGAATTGGTTTTAAAGTTAAATTAGAATATATTTTTACCATTTAATCCAATAGTGGTCATTGGAATTAATTTCACTTTGAAATCGGACTTAAACTAGTGTCAATCTTTTGATACATTTTGTTTCATAAAAACACGCTATTTGTTTTGATAGCGGGAATTAATTATTAAATTAATTAATGCAATTTATATGTTTTGAATTTTTTAAAATAGAAATCATATTTGAATTCGGAATATCAAATACAGCTTAGGGTGAAGTTTTGGTAATTTTCTGAAAAACTTCAATTTTTGATGAATAGTGAAACCACTAAGTGGTACTTATAAAAACTGATTTTCCGTTTAAATGAAAATTTTGTCATCTTTGTGTATTGAATTTCAAAAATCCGACATACATGGTTTTCATTAAGAAGTAAAATGTGGTTCAATGGGATTAAAATAATTTTTTGGTGAATAGTAACTTATTAAGTTTTTAATCGCAATTAGAGGTAATTAGTGTAGTTTAAGGTAAGAATAATGTTTTAATAAAATGAAATGACCTATAAACATGTCCTACCCTCATTGGATGTGTCATGGCCGACCAAGACAATCCATGGGTCAACATGGGGACCCCATGGAGCCACTTTGGTTGGAAAATGACATAAATATCTTTTTATTTAATGTTAATGTAAAAATGACACAAACATGAGATGTTTTACTAAAACAATTTTTACATGGGGTTATAAAAATAATATTTTTGACTATAAATAATCATTGGTAATATAAAAAGATTTCCTACATTATAATATTTTTTTATAATTTTTAGATATTAAATAAATTAAATTATTTATGACATCATGATGATCCAGCGATGACCTCATTATTTAACGATTTAAATTAAATAGAAAGATAATGTAATATCTAAGACCTACAAATGTCCAAAACCTATTGCATGGGTGGATTTAGAACCCTTATCACCTTACCCTTGAAACACATTAATTTGGGACCATTAAAATACAAAACTCATTCTAAAATAAAGTGACATTTCTTTAATTTCCAAGAGTGCCCCTCCTCTCCTCTTATAAAAGGCCCCCACCTCTACCTCCTTACCCACACTTCCAAAGCCTTTGGCTTGGCCAAACCATGCCCATTTTGTCTCTCCACATCCCTCTCTAACTCCTTGAAGCCTCACTTTGGGCAGAAGTCTTCCCAAGGAAGCCTTTGAGCTCAAACCAAAGGGAGTTACCCGATTTTAAGGTAATGTCTTCACTTGTGTCCTTTTGCTTTATTTTTCTTCTCCAACCCCCTAAACTCTTTTTATTCATTTCTTTTGTAACAAATCCAGTATCTTAAATATACTAGTATGTTGTTATAAGAAGGATTTGATATACACTTACACACACCTTCGTCTAATGGTTAAAAAACATATTGTTTCTGTGGTTGGCGATTTTCTGCCTCACAAAACGATGATTGTTCAATATTCTTTTAACACCTTTAAAGGTGGCCATTATGATGTCACTGTATTTTATATATGATATATATGGTATTTATGTTTACTATATTCTTCTGTATTTTATATTTAAACCATACCTTTATTCTTTTCATGTTGTGTAAATGCGATAATTTCATATGAGGAAGTGTGGACTACCGCCCCCTCAAGTGATGTGACTCGTACATGCAATACATGGAACGTATAAAGAATGAAATTAATGATCATATGTGACCTATATAACATATATTTTATTCTGGAATTATAATATATATATATATATCATTTATTTTTAATTCCGTTAATATGACAAAGAAAAAATGAAAGTACCGTTCATGAGTACGTACGGCCTACCGTCTCCATGAACGGTGCTTTTCGTTTTTATCTCCAAATGATATGGAATAGTATAAAATGAATATGTACTGGATATATATGATATTTTAATCTTTAATACTATTCTGGAAATTATTTACTTATAACTACATGGACAATCATTTTTCAAACAAGTTCATTTTTGACTCATGTACCAAACATCGGCAAAAACGTCTGATATGAACTAACATTATTAAAAAATTATTATAACATTATAATATGTGATATGAACTGAATAATAATATTTAAAGGAGTTCCTTAGGAAATTATAGATTGACCAAATTATATTATTCAGGAATATAAAGAAATGACCAAGACAAGTTGGACTTGAGGGAAGGGATCCTGCTCCTCTCTTTCTTTTTAAGTACACTCTTTTATGTAATTCCTTTTAAAGCTCATATTTCTTGTTATTGGGATGTTATTTTATATTACTATTACTGTAATTTTTATTTTCATATGATGAGAGACCATATTCTCTCTCATCAATCCATTTTGGAAGTTTTGAGTGGCGTCGTTAGGCTGCCGAATTTTCGTAAGAGATCTAACCTCTCTCTTTCTTTTTTAGTACTCTCCATTATGTCAATTCTTTTAAGCTCCTCTTTGTTATGTTGGGGGGTGTTCTTTTATATTCCTATTTCTGTAAACTTTATTTTAATATGATGAGAGACCCTATTTGATCTCATCAATCCATTTTTGTGGCGCTGTTAGGCTGCCGAGTTTTCGTTAGGGATTTTTCATCTCACTTTTATTCCCGTGAGATTTATGCTACATTTTCCACAATGTCCTTTGAGTGGTGTATCTACTACCCATTATTTTACTCATTGTGTAATATACTTTCATTTATGAGTATTTACATCAATGTTGTATTGTCCTTCTTTCACGGGGTGTATGTTTCGAAAGATACCCATGTCGGTAAGGGAACCTTTCACCCTCCTCTTTTTAAAAGACTTCTTTTGTTATGTCTTTTATTTCACATTCTATTATGTTGGGATATGTTATTATATATCCTTATTTAATTAAATTTTATGTCCAAGTGATGAGATACCATTTTCTCTCTCATCAACTCGTTTTCTCAATTTTGAAGTCACGTCGTTAGGATGTCGAATTTCTGTGAGGGAACTTTTTAACCCAATTTTGATTCACTGGGATAAAATTGCACTCCTTGAATGTGTAGTTCTATGAATATGTGTTAATAAACTCTGATTGTTTTACACTTAATATCCACTTATATTTGGGGTATTCATTTGTCACACATAAGTACATAATTGATTTATCCTTAATCCAAGGATACCGTCTTTGTATGGGACTTCGTCTCAATCTCCTTTCATTGAGGCATATTTTGATTTGTACACAACTTTCTTTTATATGGTGTATAAACCCCTTTGACTTTTACATTTATTCAAAAGGAATCTTTTTTCTATGAAGCGTTTTACTAAACGATATAAAGGAATGATTCTTTTAACGTACGCGGTGACAACGACCTTTTCCGCCGCCGCGAGTATTATTTGATCTTTGGCTTCCTCAACAAGCCGCAATGTTTTTAAAATAAAATAAATACCATATACTCTTTTATGTATTTTGGTATTGAAAATGGTTTTGATAAAGGATTCTATTATGTCAATATATTTAAATGATATATTGTGATTGAAATGTGGAAATGTTATCATTCCTTTATGTTGGTTTTATGTGTTATAATTTTATAATGGTACTTGGAAATTTTACGGGTGGTTACGTGATAAACCATATGATGGGTGGTGCCGTGAATACCAGGATGGGTGGTTACGTTATAACCTCCAATGCATTGGGTATGGAAGTCGGCCGTATGGCTATTCCATTAAGTATGTATGGAAGTTGGACGAATGGCTATTCCATTAAGTGATATGTGTGGAAGTCAACCTTATGGTTATTCCACATAAGTATGTTTATGTCCCAAGTTACATTTATATGTTATGTGATCTTTATATGGGTTTTATGGTAATATTTTGGTTACAAAAGGGTAAGTAATTATCTTTTATTCATTGAAGAGTTTTTTTACTACATTGAAAAGGTGAAAGGTATTACTTTGTTAAAGTATACATGGTTTACTTGTTGTTTTGAAAAACTAACAGTTTTCATTCTTTGTGTATCCCTTACTGAGCATTTTATGCTCATCCCAAGTTTTTTAAATGTTTTTCACAAGACTTAACGCATAATAGGGTCAAGGATGGGATCAAGGGAAAGTCATGCTACCTAAAACATGGAACAAGACATGTTTCTTTTTAAGGGTTTTTATTTTATGGAAACTTAGTAGATATTTCTACTTTGTAATCTTTTGAGATGTAATAGTCATGTCCTATTTCTCTAAAACTCTAAACCTAAAAATATCCTCAATGTAAAATATTAATTTATTTCAATATTAAGTAAGGTTTAAGGCTGGGGATTTATACATACCCTGGGGAGTCAGCACTTGTAGGACCATAGATGGTTCAGGCTACGACGGAGAAGGTGCAGATCATCTAGGAGTGGATGAAGACTGCACAGAACAGATAGAAGTCCTATGCTGATAGCAGACGGAGACTACTGGAGTTCAAGGATGATGACTATGTTTTCTTACTGGTCTCACCTCGATGAGGTCTGCGGAGATTTGGCTGGGGCGACAAATTATCTCCGCGTTTCATCAGACCATTCCAGGTTCTCAACAGAGTAGGGGAGGTGGCTTACCACCTGGCCCTTCGACGTCAGTTGCACCGGGTGGAAGACGTCTTCCACGTATCTCAGATGAGGAGATACGTGCATGACCCGATGCACATCATCGATCCCAGGGAGCTGGAAATCGATGACGGGGCAACGTTTGCGGAGGTCCCAGTGGAGATTGAGGATCGACATGAGCGGGTCCTACGTGGATGGTCGATTCCTCTGGTGTGCATTCGCTGGCAACACGGGAACCTCCAGGAGAACCTAACTTCATATATGTGGAAATTAGAGAGGTGGGTCCCACATGAGCCCCAACCTTCCATCTCCCATAACTCTCTTCAAACCCCCAAATTAACTCCTCTTTCTTTATTGTGACACCCCCCATTAATTATGGGAACTCTTCCTCTCCCTCCCTCCCACCTTAATGTTTGCCAACACATGTTAATAAATGAATTCTAACTATTCAATTAATTAATTAAGATGTTTTAATTTTGAATAACTTGTGTGAATAAAATAAAAGCTTGGCGGATTATTATATTTTTGGGGGCTTTTGTTGTGTTGGAATTTTTGTGGGAACTCTGGAGAAATAGAGAAAGGTTTTCTTCTCTCAAGAAAGAACACCACCCTCTTCGATTATGAAAGTCAATTCCACGAAGAATGATGATGCGCCCACTTTTCTTTTCTTCGCGACAAGAGAGGAGACACCAATTCTTCTTTGGGTGCACTCTGAAAATGACGGAATCGACACCATCATCCACAACGCACGGCTACCACAAATATTTTCCAAGGTAGGGTGGATTGCTTCAATTTTATTTGAATAAAATTGTTCTTCAATCTTCATGAAACCTTGGTTAGTTTTGGCCGATTGTTACCGCCTAATGCGGAGGGTGCGGGCCGAACGAACACCACCCGAGGACCCTCCGTTGGACCATATTTTTTTTAACGTAATGGAAGCGGCAACGAGAGGCGGTGGCAATGAACGGAAGAGGAGTCCGTGCGCCAGCCTCGTGCGGAGGAACCGCGGGCCGCTTGACCATGGAAGAACTGACCGGCCATAGCCGGCCAGGCTGAAGGAAGGAATCGCGGCGACCCACAACGCCGCACTGCGGAAGACCGTGGCCCGCGTTCCGTGGGCCGCTTCGGTGGCAAAACCGGCTGGCCCGTCATCCGGCTGGGTAGAGGAGAGCCATGACACCAGGATAGCGCCATGCCGGATGAACCGCGGCCCGCCGAGCGGGCGACATGCACCGAGAAGGCCGGGCGGCGCCGCTTGGAACCGTCGGTTTGGGCAGCCGGTGGGCCGCGCCCCCCGCCTCAGACCGCTCGCCCAGCAGGCCGAGTCGTGGCAGGGACGGGCCATGCCCCTTGTGTCGGGTCGCGCCCCTTGGGTCGGGCCGCGCGTTTTATCAGGATGGTCTGACACCCCTGCCGAGTTGGACCAGCCAAAACTGGGTTAACCCGACCTGTCGGCTCCCTGGGCTTAACGGGTCGGGACGTTTTCACTTAAGGGTGAATATCTTGAAGATCGAGCGTCCGATCGACGCGTCGTTTGTGGCATTGGGAATCTCATGACATGGAGGTCCTTTTGTGATACTCTATGTGAGTTTTGGATAACTTTGGAAAATGGACGGGTTTGGAACGAGTGTATTTCCAACCGAGCCCCCAGAACAAAAATGCTAATAACTCTCAGACCGGGCGTCCGATTGACGTGTTGTCTGTCATGTTGGGTTCCTTTTGACGAGACGGAAATTTGGGATACATAAACTTTGTACTTTGTGACAGTTCATGTATCGACCCCCATGGATCGAGGAGCGGACCCTCTCGGAATCGAGTGTGTTGTGTGCGGGAACACTAGAGCTGGTTGCGACTGCAACGACTACCATACTGGAATCCTCCGTGGGTTCGACGACGCTGACTACCGTACTGTAAATCCTTCATGGGTTCGACAACGATGACTACTGTTCATATATCCTACATGGGTCCGACAGTTTGACTTCTGTTCTAGTATCCTACATGGGTCCGACAGAGTGGCTGATCTAGTATTCTACGTGGGTCTGACAGCTTAGCTGGACTGGTATCCTATGTGGGTCCACTAGCTTAGATGAATCACTGACTTCATCTGATCATCTTTATCACTTTACGAAAGATGTATACTTGTGTGAGTTGAGTCTTGACTTTCAATCATTACCATCGGTGTGATTGAATTCTTTCCTGTGTGGACTGGGTTGTGTTTGGGCTTGGTATTTGGAGCCGAACTGAGATTGATGACTTAGGTATATGTATGGGCATATACCTAAGTAGATATGGTTTACACTTCGTGATTGTATCTTTCCTTTGTGGTTTATCCTTTGTGGATTCTGGGAGACCTTTAGGGGTCTTGGGTCCCTATTGAGTATCATTATACTCACCCCTGCACGGGCAATGTCGTCACTACGTTGTGTTGGTTGCAAACAACGGACACCACTGATCGTGGATGAGGCTTGTGGAGGTGGATGGTACCCGGAGGTGGACCACCTAGCGGGACGTACATGGAGCAGATGGACGGACCCGAGGTACTGAGGAGACTATCTGTACCCACCCTTCAGGTGGGATACCCGGAAGATGACTCGGTGGTTGCTGCTTTACTTTACTGCTGTTGTACTAGACTTTCAGTTGTATTGTACTTTTCAGTGGGGTTTGTATTCTGGACCATTTACCTTTCTGCACATACTTTGTGTTCAATATTACTTTGTGCTTACTTCAGCTTGCGTACTCTGTTGTGTTTGTTTACTATCATAAAGGCAATGCCTTCCCTTTTTATCGAGATTTACGCCTTTGGTGCTAGCCACCAGCCCCTGGCCTATGAAAGACGGGCTTGGGGTAGTCACGGCACGGGCCCCGAGGACGGGTCATGACAAATTTTATCCACAATGTGTCTGGTATGGCTCAAAGTGTCTCTTATCAGTTGAAAATTGACATTTTCATTCGAAACATGTGTCACCCACTAAAAATAAAGAAAACATGCTTTGATTGTCTTGATAATTTTTCAAATTGATTCATAAGTCATGTGTTACATTTAGGAAGTAGTCTCACATCAAACCAACACATGATGTGATTGGTATGAATCAAAGTGTGTGTTTCCAGTCTAAATTTACATTTTAGTAAAAAACACAAGTGACATATTGAAAACTAAGAAAATTCATTTGGATTGTTTAGATAATTTATAAAAACAATCCATAAGTAATTTGTGACGAGTAGAAATTAGTCGTACATCAATCTGCTACACGGTGTGACCAGTAAAACTCCAAGTGCGTCATTTTTTAAAATTGAAATTAACTTTAGTAAAAATAAAAAGTGTCATACTTTAAACCAAAAAAATGCATTAATATTTTTTGATATTTTAGGATAATGATCTATAACACATTTGTGACGTGTAGAAATCAACTACACCTCAATACGATGAACGTTGGGAATGGTATAACTCCAAGTGTGTCATTTTATTTAAAATTTACATTTTATTATTATATTGTTTCATATTAATTTTTAATTAATTTCTTTATAGTATTACTAACATAAGATTTTATTTTTTATATAGGTGGATTCTTATTCTCAGGTTGAGTTTACTTTTTTTGGAAACTAATACCATGGGAGTACTTTTTCGAGAGGGGATCATGGGTGCCAAATATTGTGAAACATTTTTGAAATTTTTAGAGATAGTGATAGTAAATGTAATCATAAAAACATTGTTTGAAATGAATACTATATTTTTTTTGTATTCTTGATGTAAAATTTATTTCAATTAAATTATATATTTTTATACAGGTTACAGGCTATTGAAGTGTGTTGTTATACAAACAACACACTACAATATGTTGGGAATTAATAATATAAATTAGTTAATTTTTAATATTTAGTTGTAAAAATTAATAGTTAAAAATTATTTATTAGTAATTAATATTTATTATTAATTTATTAAAAATGATTAATAATAATATTTTATTAATTCTATGTAGGAAAGGGGGAACATGAATCCCATATCAGAAATCCAGAATGATTTTCAGGGCAAACCCTCTTATAAAAGGGGTCCCTAGGTGATGGTTTATATCAGAATTATAGACTG
Organism: Viscum album; assembly: GCA_963277665.1. Taxonomy (NCBI): domain Eukaryota; kingdom Viridiplantae; phylum Streptophyta; class Magnoliopsida; order Santalales; family Viscaceae; genus Viscum; species Viscum album. Next base: position 1,073,104,346 of record OY728145.1, on the reverse strand, counting down.
ATTTAATGGAAGTAATGCAAGATAATATAGAAGATAAATTCTAATAAAGGATTCTATTATATATATAATAAAATAAAAATAAAAATAAACATTTTAAATATACAAAAATGTATATTTGAAAAACATTATTTTAATTTAGGAAAAAGAGAAAATTTCATTTCCGCCTTTGGCCTGAGAAAGAAACCCACAGTGGTAGGGCCCCTTCCGCCTTTTCTCCCCAGATTTCAAAAACTTTATATCGTAGACACATTTATAAAATCAAAAAACATTAAAAAACTCATTGTGGTTCACATGGAGCCATCTAGGGCCCACCCCATCATAGAGGGGAATCGTGTTTCACATTGAGATGCACAGATGGTCATATCCAAACAAAAAGGTGGGTATATATTTTTCTGGCAAGGGGGGAGGAACCTAGGTGTTGAACCAGTGAGGATGGGATCAGGGGATTGAAATCCTATTTTGGTTCTGCCTAGGCTTGTATCATTCATCGGTAAAAACAAAAGATATATGGTTCACCTTTAGATCCCACATTACCCATATCTTCAGTTTGCGTCAGATGAAATTGGTGAATTGACGAGGATATATGAGATTTTCCCCCTTTTTGATGGAAACATCCACATCAAGGCCCTCTCTAATGGAAAATTCTTGAGGTATAGCCCCAACTGGATTTGGGTAGATAGTTATGATGATGATAGCAGCAACAAGGACATCATGTTTTATCCTTTCAAGGTGGAAATCACATCAATCACCCTTCACAACAAGGGAAACTGTTATTTTTGCAAGTGTCTCATGATAGAGGGAAAGACAATATGTCTTAACACATCCGACCTATCAATTACAATATTTTCATGGCTGGGTGACATGTACTATAACCAATCTATGGAATTTTAATTTTCCTCTATTTTTGATGGTTTATTTTAATGTGAACTTGTATCCATGAGTTGATGAGATAAATATTAATACAAAATCAAGGTATTTAGTATCTTAAGTCTAGATCTAGAAATCACATGACAGGTCACAAGAACTTTTTTATGAACCTATATGATAGGGTTCTAGGAGATATTTCATTTGTTGATCTATTAATAATATTTTTTCAAAAGGATATATTCTGATCAAGCAAAAATATGACCATTATACGTTAATCCATAATATCTACTATGCACTCGACATGAAGGCCAACATCTTGAGTATCAGGAACTTGGTGGAAAAAAGATTTCATATAAGTCTACAAAATAAAAAATGATGATTATCGATGAAAAAGGAATATTGTTCACAAAAGTACTGATGGAGAAGAACTACATGATTCTTCTTATGATCCAACCCGATGTACCACGATGTTTGACAATGATACATGATGATAAAGACTAGCTATAGAATCTTAGGTTCAGGAATTTTAACATTTAATGTTTAAGATTATTAGGAAGCGAGGAGATAGTTAATGTAATTCCTATCATTAGACACCCAAATCAAATAGGTGAAAGTTGTATTATAAGAAAACAACATAAAACACCATTTCAACATAGGCCAAATGGAAAGCTATTGTGCCACTGGAGTTTGTACACAATTACATGTGAGGTACACTTAATCCAAAATCAATTAGAAAAAGGAGGTAAATTATAAAATTTATAGATGATTGTAGCTTGAAAAAATGGATACACTTTCTCAAGATGAATTCGGAAGTGTTTTACATATTCAAAGAATTCAAGGAATTGTTGGAAAATCAAAACGACCATCACATACTATATCTTTGATCTGGTCAAGGTGGGGAGTAAACTTCTAAAATTTTTCAAGAGTACATTAAGAAATATGAAATTTAGTAACAAATGATGTTGACTTACACACATCAACTCATTGGAATATCGAAAAGGTAAAATCACATCATTCTCATTATGGTAAGAAGTTTGTTGAAAGATAAAAGAGTACCTATGAAACTACTTGAAATATGACCTATATCCATGGATATATGGCTATGGTTTAATAGATTGGTGGCTATAGGGTGAGATATATCCATGGTTTTTTAAAACAGTGGCTTTAGTATTCATGTAACCATGGAAAAAGGCTACTAGTGGAAACAACATATGAAATTTTTTATACCCCATTTTGATTTTATACTCCCACCCGAAAAACCTTATCTATATGAAATGAATCCCTCACGATTCCTCCATCTTCTTACCTGGTTCTCTTTTTATCTCATTATTCCTCCTATGCTTACACCCTTCCAACCAATTCAACCATTTCACAATTCATGATGATTCACGGTGACTTTCCAATGTCGATTCCTATTGAGATCTCTAGAAAACTCAATAGGGGATTTTCCTACTCGGTTTCCTCCCAATAATAGGCTACCATGTAAAATGTTTTGGCCATACCACTGATTTTAATACTCATCCCCTTCATCACAATTCCTTATTTCCTCCATCCCCTTCGTCAGGCATGGGTTCTCCATTCAGGGCATTTGAAAAACCCTATTCTTTATATGAGTGGAATGCAGACCAATGCAGCTACTGAGTTCTCCTCTATACGATGTGTTGAAAGATCCCTTTTTTACTCTGTGAGTAGACCACACACAAGGTACAGTTGATACCATCCATGTGTAGGACTTGCATAGGCCAATTCCTACCTTTACTGTGAACAAGATGCCTCCTGATCCTCATGGTGAGTCTTCTTCATTCATCCATTATATTGTGTTGTATTATCCTCATTAATTGAGTTCATAGTGTTATTCAATAGAGGGTTACTACAAATATGGAAAACTATGGTCCTCAAGTGAATGGTAGATCCCCTCTCTCAAGATCTAAAATTGAATCATATGATTTCTTTTATCAAGTAATTAAATTCTATGGAGGTATTTTTCATGATTATTAGGGTTCATTCATCATTTCATTCTCTTGTTTCAATGGATAAGGAAACTCACTTACTGTAAAAGTCAAGTATTTTTTATATGTTTTAACAATTTGAAATATGAAAAATATTTACCCTTCATTATATAAAATTTGATTCATATTTAGTTGGGAGATTCTTAAAGGGATCCCCATCCATTCACTAGATAATCTCTTACATCAACAGGGCTTATAGAAGCACAATTCACCAAGGAGTAATGATCTTACAAACATGGAACATGGGTAACTATGTTCTAGATTTCCTAGCTTCTAGAGGAAATTAAGTGGAGGATCTAATTTCTTACACAATTTTAGGTTCTTAACCTTCATAATCGAAGGATTTTATTTGATTCACTTGATCTTCACCATATAATACCTCCCAAAGGATTTTTTTATGTGTTTTTATAATAAAATATTCATGTTTTTAGTCTATTATTTATAATCATATTTTCTTAAATATTTTTCACAAATCTAAATATACTAATTAGTTTTATAGTATCATTTATTTTTTATCAGATTCATGACATTATTGGAACATCATGTTACAATAGTGGAGTTTTAGAATTCATGAGATCAGTTATCTAGACTTGATGGAACCCCAGTGGTATGCACTTGGGTTTATAGTTCATTTTTTACTTCAAAAACTGTTCATAACATATTTACATAAATATATGCAATGCATTTCAATAATCTTACCTCTTTTGTATAGCTTCGTTTATGGTAGAACTATAAATTCTCATATATTTTGATTCTTTCTATTTAACTTATTCTACATTCACATACATGAATATAAATTTTACCAGACTTCACTAACATTCATGAATAAAAAATGGTAAGAACAATTAACACATTAGGTTTATATAAAACATAACAAATAAGATGATAATGGTAATATAAAAAGCCCTCAATACATAAACATTTTAAAATTCTGAAATATGGAAGGATTGTAATACATAATTAATAGATATGTATCCTTATACATATGATTCTATTTATTCAAATACAAATTTTTATACCAACACAAATACTTCCATATAGACATTTTTTCATTCTTAAATTTTTTTTCTTATTATCAAACTTATTCTTACAAAAATTATAAAATATGCACATTAAAAAACTATAATATATAAATCTAAACTGATATTAAAAGACACACATAATTATAGTTCTTATGATTCTACTTCATTTGTAATATAAAAACATTATAATACTATAATATATATTTCCAAGAAATCACTTTTTCACCTGCTAATGCTCATGATTATAAGAATATTTAATACATACATACATATGGTTATTAATATGCCTATTCTCATGATAATCCTCATAAAATTACTGAAATAACCACATTTGAAGTTGATAGTGAATATTTTTATACTTATTATTACACATTTACAGAAATACAATAACATAAAATAAATAACAGTGCAATTTCCTATGATTATGTTTATATCCATGCTTATACAAATACTATAATACATACAAAATTTCAAATAGTATAATATAAAAGTATTGTAAAAAATACAATAATATATAAAGCATAAGAAATGCATTTTCTTTGGATTATTCTTATACAAAAATATTATTATTTACATACATATTCTTATGTTTATGGTCATTATTAATCTAATCCATATTTCGAAACTTAAATAATAAACATTTTCATGTTTTCATTAATTAAATTTTTTCTCGTTTATTTTCATTCAGTTTTTGAGGATTATTATTATCCTACCACTAATTTAGGTGCATATTCCAATGTAGATGTTGATGATGTGTGTGTGGTATGAGGGGAGGTGATAATGATGTTGGTGTTTCTCAAGGAGATGATGAGGTATGTGATTTCTCTAGTGATACTAACATTTAGGTACATTTGTATGTAAATTTCATTACTGTTTTATACATTTAATTTTATTACATAACGTTTTTAGTGTTTATTAGATGTTGTGATGTATACTGTTTTAGGGTTTTGTGGAGTTAGGTGTTCATTTTAATGGAAGCTATATGTGGTTTTAATTACGTTTTGAAAATGTGATAGTCTTGTTGGGTTTTATATGACCTACAAGAAAATTTAACCCACGTCTTGAGGAATAATAACTTCTCTTTTAACAACAAAAAAGAACAACAGAGTTTCGTAAATTGGAACCCATAGTAGTGCATCAATCACCAATGAATCCTAGATGATAAAAATAGAGGAAAGACCAAACCCAACACCCTCACTCTTTGAATTCATGCATGTGTTCTAACATTTATTTCATGGAAAACTCCTCATTTTTGTTTCATGCAAAGAAAACCTCTAGTACAATCGCTCGATCAAACCCTATGGCTTCTAACCGTTCATTGGCTTTGCGCTCCTCAAGACAAGATGGTCTCTCATTTCTCAACATAAGTAATTGCAATACCTTGAATTTTACGCACCATGTAAATAAAAAGTTAAGATGCTCATTTTCTACACACCTATTCTTCAATATATCTATGATCATATCTTTTTGGAGAATTAATCCTTGTAAATTATTCTATTAAAACCAAATTAGAGAATCCAATTTTTCTAAGGACTATACTTTGTATTCCACAGGTATTAGTAGAAAGGTTTCTTCAAGATTATGTTAAACCCAAAACTAGAATTGCCTTTTTTCTATATCTCTTCACTAACCAAATAATTCAATGTAATTACTCTCATTGATTGGAACATTAAACTATAACTCCCATATCTATTGTGATTCTATATTTTTTTTCTATTTCATCTTTTTTCAGATAAAAAAATATCTACACAAACTATCTGACATTGTATCCCCACTAAACTTAACACATATTTTGAAAATAATATCTCATCCAAGATAATGAACATTTTTCTCACCAATGTACTAAACACGTCTTAGTTGAGTGACATGTGATGTACTAATCTACTTATATTAATGATAAGCGTGTTATTTATTCAAATTGGTTAGTCTATTTTGGAGAATTTAGAAAATATGAGATTTTATATAATACATTAACATTTTCTATATCTATTTTCTACTTAATTACTTAAAAAATATATTATAAAAAATTCAAATGATGTATATAGATATATCCTATGGTGGATATTTTCATTTGAAGATATGAGTTTGTTTGATTGTGATCACTATAAAACTATTTATAGCTTGAGTAGAATTGATTTTTTTCTATTGGATACCCTTTTTATACAAGTATTGATTGGGGAATTATAAAAATTTTAAATTCTACAAAGTCATGTTGTGTTATACAGCATGGAATAAAATTAGTATAAATTATGGTACAATGTTTTCTCTCCAATGTTGGGGGGTATTTATAAGAAAATCATATCCCAAAGAGTTGGAATCAATCCACAATGATTTTTAATGATTTTAATGAAACCTATGACGTATAGGTTAAATTTGTAGATTATTGTATATATGCACCAATGTAAATGTCATGATGTAGTAAAAGCCATCATGTTTTGTTTTGTGTTATCTGGTGATTCATGATACCATTATGTGGTGTATGTATTGAATGAAATTGGACTTCATTTGAATAAAAAACCTTTATTAATGGTCATGTTATTTAGTATTGAGATGTATATATCAATCTAAATATTCTTTTTTTATTTTTGGTTATGGAGTCATGTATCATTTATCGAGTAAAGTTGATACATTGATCACATATATATAAGAATTTATTACATCTCACTTCTTTTCCCATTATTTATTTACAGGTGGTTTCTTATGATTAAGTTGGTTCTATATGCCTCCATTGAAGGTAGTGAGTTCAAAATCATATTTAGGTAAGTTTTCTTTTTTTTATTCTATGGCCAAATTTAAATGAATGATTTTGTGATTTTTGGGTTCCCTATATATTTTTTAGTGCGTTTTGGATCTCGTTGAGGTGGATCTGAGCTGCCTTTGTCAGAGGTGACTTGAATATGTATGAAAATGTAGGAATATACATATATATGTTCCCCCTTAATATATATTCACTCATGGTAGTATGAATATATATATTGTGGCTCGGTTTTATTGTATATAGATAAGAGAAATGCATATGTGTGTAAGTGTAAAGGGGTATATCCAAGTATAAACATATATATAAGGACCCCCTTGTAAAAAATTTTCCATTAGAATATATACATAAGGTCTAGTTTTCCTTATTTATATGTGAAGTTTCATATGTGTACAAGAGAAAAAAAAGGATTATTTGAGTTTCCATCATCAAAAGAGGCATTCCTTGAGGTGGAGGTTAGTCACATATGTCTAAACCTTTAATTTGAATTCCATAATTTCTTGAATGTTTTAAAAACTTGTTCCCATAATTGATTTATTTTTTTATAAAACTTTTTTCTACTAACCACTATCATTGTCAAGGGAGAATTTAAGAATAATACAAAGAATATAAGTTTATCAGCTAATAAAATGAAACTATGATGACATTTTATTAGATGATTTCAATCTACATATACCTTGTTAAGTAGATGGATTATAACTTGACTATAAAGATAAAAATTGATTTTTACTAATCAATGTGAGAAATTAATGATGTATCTCAACATATATTTTTTCAGGTTTACCTTACACTATTTTATTATAAAATAAATAAAATACATGTATTGTAAAAATAATTTTTCAAATTCTCTTGCTCTTTGAGAAATCTCGGAAACAATTAACATAAAAAGGACCTTATATTCTAGTTCTAGGTCATTTACAAGAATCCTCATGGTTTTATGAGATTAAAATACATTTAATATATCATCATCTAGAATAAAATATCCATCAATATCTATCTTAGAGATTAACATAAATCTCTCTTTCCATGTTTAGTAGAAAATTTCATCCAACCCAATAGTAGAAAATGAAATTTTCTTCACCTTATAAATGAAAACATCCTCATTTTGAGAAAACATGAACTGATCATTCTCATAAAAATAAAAAACATAAAGAAAATATTTATTTTCATTTCATCAAACACAAACAACTATCCTTTAAAATATAAAACATTCTTCGGTAACATATCTATGGAATTTAACTAGATAAAATCGACTATATTACCTAGAATAAATCACTGCTTATTTTATAAGTAATTAGTTTTTTTTGAACTTCATGAATCACCTTCATCAGTTCTCTATGATTTCCATATTCTCACTTGAAGCTTTGATGTTTAAGTGGTTGAGTAATATGGTTCAATAATTTTATAATTCAGTAATAAATATAATGAATTATGGTGTTTAAAAACCATCTATGGAATTACTTGATTATTCCATTAAACATCACATGGATTCATTATCATCAATGCATTGGATAAGATCCTCTAATATTCAGAAAATAACTATATTATCAAATGCCACTGATTTATTTTGTAGATTATTTAATTGGTAACATGATGAAATACATGACATAAGATCCATGTATTTATCCTGGTTATATTGTGTGGAATGCCTCAGGCATAAGATAGGGATACCCACTAAGCTATGCTTTTCAATTTCCTGGGTGATTCCTTGATTTCAAAAAATTATTTAATATCAGTTGAATGATAATGGTATCTTATCCCTAATATTTTTCATGGGTTATTATGAGAGATAATTCCCAATTGTTTCATTTGGTGTAGAGTCCCATGTTTTTGGACTGAATGAAATTATAAGGGAATATAAATCTTGGATTTTACTAGATGGGCTGATTTGTAAACTGGGCTTTGGAACATAATTCTGAGAGTTGGAACACATAAATGTGTTGTTTTTTGACTTGGGTAAAGGCTCGAAGAGTCCCTCAGGTGTCACATTGAGTTTCTGGATCATTGGGCTCCATAATAAAATGTTTCTAGGGTTTGCACAGGGTGCACAATTTCTCTAAAACCATACATCCCCCAAAGGAAAGTGTGCAGCTATAGAGGGGGGAGAAAATGTTACTAGCCCGGTAAATGCCCAATTTTTCCAAACCATGCACCTAACCCTCACGGTTAGTGCCACTTCAGCAGTTCCCTCACACTATACATTGCACAGTGGGCACAAAGTTAGGGTAACATGGAATATTAAACCATGTGAGGTGGATTCTTAGGGAATGGGAGGTGTAAGGTTCATGCATGGTTCAGCCAAACCCTACGACCAAACCTTGCAACCCAAATATTTTGGGTAAAAAGACCGTTTTTACCATAAATATAATTTAAACATAATTATATTTTCACTCTCCATCATGCACAACACCCTCCTTGAGAGCTCTCCTTTGGGTTACTATTCTACGAATCAAGATATCATCTCCATCCGAACTCTGATTCAAGTGCTACTCATCTCGTTGGATCTGTATCAGTGAGTTATCAATTCATTTTTATCCCTTATTCTTTTTATAGATATCTGTTATACTATTTAGGTGCAAGCTAATATTCCAAATTATTAGATTCTTTGTCCTTTCTTTGATTTTCTCCTGATCTCAGTCAAATAAGGAGATAATACTTGATGAGCTATCAGCTATGAACCTAAGGTATGTGGTATCATGCCTTCTGGTATAAGTTGAGCTATTTTTATATGACGTTGTGTTGTACACCCAATTTTTGGGCATCACCTTGAAATGAAATTAAATCCTAGAATTTCTAGGAATGACATATGTAATTAAAGAGGATTATTAATGTTTTTTATAGGTTGAATACCTTAGAAATTGAACCACGCCTTTGGGTGTGTTTACATATTGAATTAGACCACCATGGGTGGTTTGGCCTTGGACACACTCAGGTGTGCCTTTTCCCCTTTATCATTGGATTTTTCAACTAAATTGATGATTTGGTTTGTGAATTTAATTCTATATCAATTTTTAATGACATATATAAATGATCAATGGAAGGGATGGGTGTCCTTGGGACTTGAATACCATGAGGTGTGCCTATTTCCATTTCCATGGGTTTTTAATTGAACAATAGAAATGTAAATAGAATTGAAATATGAGTTATAAATTTTGATTAATTTGAATTAATTAATTGGAAAGGGATGAGTGAACATGGCCCCTATACCATGTTATGACATGGCTTGATTAAGAATGAATTTCTCTTTTTATTTATTTTCCTTTTTGAGTTAATTGAATTTTATTCCATGTAATATATTGTTAATCTTGAGATGATTAATATAATGAATTTCCCATGTGAGTAAAATAGAGGCAAGACTTATAATCTTGTCTATTTGTCTTGATTCATATTTTTAGAAGTTATTTAATTAAGAATTGAATTTTCAATTGATTAATTGAAATGTGAAATGATATGTGAATTGAAATTTTAATTGAATTGTGACTGAATTGATTAGGAGAGGGAATGACATGGTGATGTCCCTTGGATCCTGTTATACAATTGCTTGTTTGAGACATTAATCTTATTTTTTAATTCCCATGTGAGTTAAATATAGAATTTCCAGGTTTTGGTAGTTTAAGCATGTGAATCTTGTTATATTGAAATGACCATGTGAGTAAATTGGGTACTAAGCATTCTAAGCTTAGCCATGAATTTTTCCACCTTCTAAGGTGAGGTTTGTATTGATATATTCTTGGTTAGGACCTTGAAATGTTTAAATGGATTTGATTAAATGACATTAAAATGATTAAATGGGCATATGTTGAGTGGTACATGGATTCATTTGAGATTTTTATGGAAAAATTCAATGGTAGTTTAACATATATGCCATGGGTGATACTTGGACTCCCTAGAAGACTACCATGGATAGACCCCGAGGCTAGAATATTATATATCGAGTGATGCATGGATTCATATGAGAATTACATGGATGGACTCAAAGGTAATTTGATCATATTGATACGGGTGACACTTCAGATCCCTTAGTGGACAACCAAGGATGGACTCGGTAGTAGTGATGTTATTCCACACCTAGAGCGATGCATGGGTTTATAAGAGGTTCTCCATAGATGTTCTTGTAAGGTGTTGGTTTATATTTTCCCTGGAGTGATACATGAATTATAACTTAGGAGTGTCAAGGATGGGCTTAGGTTCTAAGTTGAATAATTAGTGGAATGAATTATATAAAGCATCTTCCAAGACAAATCACAATCTTCGATACGGTCATGTTATGATTAATCTACGACCTATTTAGGCATCCTTTGATCTTGTTATCATGGGGGAAATTGGGTGTTATTTCAATTACCAAGACATATAAAGAAAATAATATTGAATATTAAATGAACTGTTTGGTTAATTGAACATGTTATAAATGAAAAATTCTTGATTATTAATTCAAATAATTTATTCTTAAATGGAATTGATTAATTGAATTTATTTATAAATGGTAACCTATATTTATAAGAGGTTTACTTTTAAGTACTTCCATTCCTTATTTCATTTCTTCTTATACATTATTTCTATATATATTCACAGACTGATTGGAACCTGACCTTGGGTTGTTTCCTACTTGGATTATATCTCCCACCCTGTTTCAGCTGCCTTTGGGTACACAAATATACTATATGATTGTAGGTATAAAAAAAGAAAACATCCTACTATTGGTTCTTAATGATTTCATAGCATATGGGGATAATGGTATTGATTTGTGGTGTATAATGCTAGCTAGGAAATTTTGTTCATTTTTGTGTTTTTGTTTCCATGTATTATATATTTCCCCTATATACATACTTTAGACCATTTATTAGAGACATATGAAATTTATTATAACAATCTATGTATCCAAGTTTCCTTTTTATATTTTTATTTTTTCTTGTTGTCTATCTATTTTTTGTATGATTTTCTGCTTCTTCCATTTGAAAGCTATTACTATTCCACTTTGTTACACTCTAGTCAGAGGGAATAATCACCCCAAAAACTCACCCTAGTACCTCACTGTTAGTCGATGGAATTTATAGTTTTGTGATATGTTTCACAAGTCACGTGGACCACCTAGATTAGGGAACCTTTAGTGGAATCTGTGTCTGGGATGTTGCACGTGGATTCTATTAACTTTATGAAATCATTGTTTTCTAGGTATCCTACCCTGTAACCCATTGAAAAATGATGTGTATTGTGATCAGAAGAATTGTGGAGTCATGAATATTCGATGAAGGGATGATGAAATCAATGGGAGGAGGATATTACCACATACTCTTTCCATATGATGATCACAAAATGAGGGCATGTAGCATCCATCCTATCAGGCTGAAACATAGTTTTCTCAGTATTCTATATTGGGAAAAGAAATTTGATCCTACTAATATCATAAACTCATTTTATAAGGTATGTATCCACATATATAAGATTAATTGACTCTAAAATAATTTATGATTACTCTGGAATATTTATTCTGTGGTGGCTACCCAATTGGGAAGGTTTGGAAGAATGAAAACCCAAAATTTGGGCCTTTCGCAAGGGTTTTTGTGGAAGTCGACATGGATGGAATCTTAGTAGAGGAGGCTATTCTCATAAAAAGGGATAAAAGTATAAATATTTCAATCTAGTATGAGAGAAACCCCATGTTTTATTGGAACTATAACTTCTTTGGGCATCTTTCTTCCAATTTTAATAGGCACATGTTTTGTAATTTCTGAAAGGTGAAGGGGGTGAAGAATCCTTATGTAGAAGAACAAAAAGTAATTTTAAGGTCTTAAGATCCTATCCTCTTATTATGGAGCCTTAATAACCTATGTATATGATACTTTATATGTGGATAACCCCAAGAGAAACTCACTATATGGTGAACCTAAATTACAATCAAATTTTCCCCATCACCTAAAATTGAGGAGGTGAGCCTTAACACCAGAATATTAGTAATGACTGGAATTTTTTAAGTGGAAGAATCTACTAATGTCTTCAATCAAAAAAATAGATATTTATCCTCCCAAAGAGTTCTTTTTGGAATGAAACATGTAGTGAGGGATTCTCTAAATAATACAATTCCATTTACTGTAGATCAATCCAGGGCCATCAGGGACATTTCCCTTGATGACAGTCCTACTGATATTATTGGCCCAAAAGTCATTGAAGTTATTCCTAATATTTATGTGGTATCTAGGTATGAGAGAATACTAGTGATGGAAGACCATGGATTACCCAATTCAGATATAATTTCTAAGGTCAATATTCTGGGATATGAGTTACAAATCACCAATCTACTAAGCATGTAAACCCTCTAGATAGTCTTTGAACACTTGATGCCAAGACATAGTATGACAACCCAAATAAAATTGTCCCCTCTAATACCCTGTCAAAGGTGGAAGTGGTGGAGCCTTTTTTCCAGGTAACTTTATCAAAGGATTCAATATGAAGGTCTATATATGAAAAGCCCTATAAGGTGTAGTCTTATAATCAGTTCACACCCTTGAATATATAGTTTTGGGATGGTGAAATTAAAATAATATAGTTTTTTGAGGATAAATTTGATGATATTGGTACCCCTAGAAATGGGGTATGTCTAATGGAGAGAATAAGGAATAAAAGGTAATGCATTGAAAAAGAATAGAATGGTCATGGGGATATGGAAATGTAATGAGGGCCTAACATAAGAGGAATGGATCCAATGTAATTAAGATTATATACTAGAATTGTCAACGGTTGGGGAACTCCCCCACAGTCACATCCCTTAAATATTTTTGATGACCCGTAGACCCCTTTTAATTGGTCTAGAAGAACCACAAAAGTTGTTTGTAAACTGAAATGGTTTTATCTATTCCTTTATTTGGTACTCTTTTGTCTCACATAATCTTCATGATATTTTTATGGATAACCTATGAATTTTAAATCATGATAGTTTGAAACTTCTCATATGTTTCAAGAGTCCCCGAAGCATGTCAATATCCATCCCATTTAATATTTCCATCCTTTTCATTTCCTATTAATATGATTACACAATATATACAAGAATAAGGGAGCTATAAAGGGATTAGGAAACCGTATCTGACAGCATGACTCACAAATGGATCGTTTAAAGCGTTTTCAATTATATTTTTAGGCCTAATGAAAAAAATAGAATTTATTCCTATGAATCTTCCAATTGTATCGATTATTTTCATCTCACTAATGTTTTGATAGATAAATACTCATTTACATAGATTAGATACACAGGAAATTGAAGTCTCAAATAAAAATTGGATAGATTTTTTATAAAAATGGATTATTGAGGTTCTTCCATTAGAATCCCTGGATTCAACCTCCCAAAAACCCATTTTGATCACAATCCAATCATTTTAGGGATCACTTCACATATATCTAGGTTAGTTACTCTACCTTTTAAATTCAACAGTGGATGGATTATCATTCCTAGATCATGGGAAGTAATCATGGAATATTGGAATTTTTTTCTCTTACCATTACCTTCTATGGAGTGGCTGAAAAACTCAAGAAACCCAAAATATTTCTAAGGGAGTGGAGAAAAAATCATTTTATACCAATGAATCATATATAAATTCGGTTGAAGAAAACCTTTCCTACTATAAAAATTTCAATTGGTGTTATAATTTCATTTTAATTGAATAAATCCAACCATCTATTATACTGGATGACCTCTTGAAAGTGAATGAAACGTTTTAAAGAAATAACCTCAATGCCAAATAGTTTGAAGATGGTGATATAAACTCCAAATATTTTTACTAATGACACAAATTGAAAAGGTTTGGGAGATGATATAATGCACATAGAACCAAGGGATATATTATTACTTATCAAATTTATATATCTAGTTCTATGTTATATTATATCAAGTTATATATTTTGATGATGGAGTATTGTAGGGGTGCAGTGGTGGTAAAATACAGGGTGTTTTTTTATTGAAAATGGAGGATTTAACAATAGTTTAGAACCATTCCAGCAGACCTACTTCCATATTTATAAACTGTGGCCATAGGACTTTCCCTATAGGCATTCCATTTTGATCCATGACCAATAAAACCATGTCTATTACCTATATCCACATTTTTAGCATCTATGGGCATAGTTATAAATAGTGTCTATAGGTATGTTTTCTATTAGTATGACTTTCTAGAATGAATCAGATTTTGTGTGGTGTATCTTTTCAATATATTCCCAAAAAATAATTATGAAAATTTGTCCCACAAAGCATGTAGTACACATAAACGAAGTTTAAGTCATCTTATAGTTTTTGGTTCTATTTCTTATGTCAATATCCTGGATGAATAACGAACTAATATCAAGGAAAAAAGAAGTGAAGTGTATCCTTATGGGATAGAGAGAACAAGAAATGGGATGTCTCTTGTAAAAACCCATCACCAAGAATAATATATTTAGTAGAGATGTTATATTTTATGAAAATTTTACATGGAAATAAAATCAATATGATGATTCAAAAAGGTGAAACACACTTTAGAAGATTAAGTTCATTAAATTAATAACTCTTATAGATATGTTGTTTCCATCGAAAACAATGAGGATGATGATGGTTTTTCACTGATTTTTTAGAAGAATTAAAGACTAACGGAGGAACACTGAATTTAATAACTAAGGATGCATTCATAACATACTTCTACATTTGAGGACATCAAATGATAATTTTATCATATATGTCCACAAAACATTTGAAGCCTTGCTGATATATATGAGAGAACAAAACCAATGGAGATGTCTGAAATTTTTTATTTTCTCTTGGTGAATTCTAATATATTTTTCTTTGAGGATGATAAATATTATGAAATATGGAGGAAATTTATTTACAAGGGAATTTTTTTCACCAAAGACACCAAAGGATATAAGAAAAAGGAAGGCATTGGCTATGGTGAATTCTTTTCACCCATTGATCAACCACCAATATATGCTAATTATATAAAATAAATTAAAATTAAAGGGGGTGATGAATAATAAAATTTTATTATCTTAGACAACACCAACCTTCATTATTGCGATGGATAATGGAAAACATCAAAGATCACTGCTAGATGTGTTTGGCTTGGAAGGCTTGGACAGAATCTATTGCAACCAATCTTTGGAATTTTATTTTTACAATGTTTTTTCATGTTTTTTGGGTCTGTTATTACACCCATATAAATAGGGTGTGGTGTGTAAATTGTAAGATCATTCCAAGTTGAAGACAAAAAACTAGTCCATTTCCACTGCAATTATATTGATATCATCTCTAGTTATCTGTGTCTTTATTTTTCTAGAAAAATCCACCTTCTAGCATTTGTTCTTGCAAAACCCCTTCCGAAAAATTTTCCTTTCACATAATGAAATTTCACATTCCCATGATGCTGGAAAATCATCTTCCTTCCCCAATTCCCCTTCAATCGATGATGATTTCCATTCTTAAATTTCCCCCATTCCTTGTTTCCATTTATTCCAAATCGAAATCCTATATTCCACTAATATTTTTGTTGGATCCCATGAACCACCTAATTATAAGTTATCACCATAACATTAAAATTGGAAACAAGAAAAAGAAAAAAACAAATTATAACTAATCCTTATACATGTAAAACAATTTAGAAAATAAACCACACCTAGGTCACTGCAACACAATGAAGACAAAAAATCTAGAAAACCACTTCCAAAGGGACACAAAAGGAAAAAAGGAAAAGAAGAACACAATTTTACAATGTTCAAACTTGGACATATTCCATAGTTAGAAGATTACAAGTGTTATAGTTTATGGCTTAGAACCAATTTGAATACTATATTTTTAATGAATATATTCCCAAATGATGAGTTTTCTTCTAAGTAACATTAGTGTGATCATTTCATCAAAGTATATATCTCATAAAAAGTTTATAGTGGTTCCCCCACTATAATTTAATCATTGAAATGTGATGGAAATATATTATTAACTCCATGTATTATGGTCCAGATGACATCAATCTTCTGATATACAAATGAAGTTTTGTAGTTAAGTTTTGTAGGATCATATGACATTGAGACATATTCTCATGAATTTTACACTTGGTAATCTCCAAAAATAGAGGTTATGAGATCTGACCCACCAATAAGAATTATACATCTTATATGTTTCATTAGATATGTAGTGACTTTGAATTTTTTTCAAATGAGACAAATCATGATTTGGAGCTTTGGATTCATAGGACCTCCCTATAGATAAAATGGTAAATTTACCTCTGCAATAAAAACTCAAAAAAATACTCTAATTGTTTTTTTGATTCTAGGGTGTGGTTTTTACACTCTAGGATGAGTTTCAATAGAATTGTGAACATGGAGAAGAGGTGAAAATAATATGTTCTAAATAATATATTATTCCTACTATGTGTATGCATAAATGGGATTTAATTCTTATTTATCCTTAATGGATCATCAAATAGTGAAACGAACATCATGCTTGTGTCCAAAATCTATTATTTACTTTAGGAGAGGTGTAAATTTTATTCATATTAGGTCATAGAATTTAGGCTATCGTGAGTGACATAAATTAATTGATTTACTTTAATTAATTTATTAATAATGGTTGAAATTCCCTAGGGGTCTATGTATAAAAAACTTGTTATGTTTCCTATATAGTGTTAACTATTAGATGTTTTCATATAACCAAGATAGAGGTACATTAGAGAGACTAGCTTTTTAGGTTGAAATAACCTTAGATCAATGGGAATTAGAATTTTTTCAAATGATAGTGAATGAGACCTTGTATTTGAAAACATATTGAAACATTGACCATTGTACTCTGATGTAGGGATTTTTAGTTTTTCATTGCTCCATTATCTGAAAATTTTATGTATGAATATAATATTAAAGACTTTTATCCTTCATGTATTTTCATGTGGTGGCTTATTTAATCACTCTTATCAAATCCCATTATTGCTGTTTAATATCAGTTCTTGATTTCCCTAAATTAAATTATATGGATTTTTATTTAAACTATAACTTTTAAATCTGTGTTGTTTGATTTTTTTGGTGAATCAGTGTTAACCAAGGTCTGAATTATCCTTTAATATTCTTCTATCTTTTATATATACCCTATATCTATCCATACTAACGATACTCCATTCTTCTTATCTCTCTTCCTCTCACTTGTAAATGAAGGGCTCTAAGCCTTAGTCAAGATCAGAGGGAGATTGGGGGTGATGACCTAGTCTAGAAACAACGAGAGAGCGGGATGATATAGCGACAAAAACACAAGGGATAGGTAGTACGATCAGATATAATGAAAGGGGGTGTGGTGAATGACCTATTAATGTAGAGGAATCATTTTTATGAGGAGTTAGCAACCTCAGTGCATGGTGGTGGATGACCACATCATGAGTTAGCAGCCCTGGTGAGTAGGACCATGGTGACAATCACGACACTGTTTAGTTGAAGTAGTGGGTGGTTGAAATGCTAGAGACCACATCCATATGATCCCTTGGTATTTAATGGAACCCTTATTTCCACATGTTAGGAGAGGGATAAGATGGAGGACAAGGTCCAACACATGGACCCCATACCCTTGAGTTCTATGTGACATGTTTTTCACAACTCTCTCAGTAGATATCTATTTTAGACAAATAAATAGACAATCAAAAGAATTTTCATCATATATTAAAATTTTGAATTATGTTTAGCTGTACAAGTTCATTTGATAGGTGAGATATGTGTATTTTTAATTTGTCTTTGTAAAACTGATGATCAAGTTTAGGATTGACAATCAAAAATTTATAGGGGTCACGCATTTACACCTCATATTATATTAATCATTCATTAAGGTATGGGTCCATTGTATAGCTAATAGAGTTAGTATATCTATATTATCTACGATATGCTACCAGAGTATGCATTTACCATTTTGGGTGTTACATTAGGCATGGGTCATAAACTGGGGTCGGTTATACCCTTGATAGATACATTTTCCTCAACATGGATTGAGTTCAACCACCGCATCTATTTCTAACCTAACATGGGTTTTTGAAAATCCCAGGTAGTTATGGTAGTAAGTGTTAGATCTCCCCATATTGATATCTATCCATTGTCATGAATATTTTCTCTATGGGTCACTAGAATGATGATGTGATATTCATGAACATTAAGTGTACTTCTTCCTTGAATATTGCACATAATTTAGAACTATGAGCTGATTCCCATCGATTCATTATAATGCTAGTTATATTATAGAATTCCATTCTTGATGGTGATAATGAGAACTGGATTGGGGACTTTATTTGTGGTTTTTCAAAGAGGACGTCATTTCTTTTTTGTGGTCTCTATGTGGTATCCCAATTTTCTCACTCCTTATTACTGTTTGGCTCTAATGATAAGGTGTTCTTCCATATCATTGGATTATAGTTGTTTTTGTCTAGATGGTTTCTATCCTTCGAATTGTGGTTCCAAAGGAGGGATTGGAGGTTATGAAACAGGATTTTAAATGGTATTGTATGTCCTTGTTTCAGGTGCGTGTACTGGTTTAGGAAAGAGTCTATAGTGTTTCACACATGACACTGAAGGTAGTTCCAGTTTTTATGAGCAATGGTTTGTTGAGAGATTTGATGAATGTTGAGATCTAGTGTGGTGATGAGGTTTGTATCAACAATGGTATGTGATGTTTTTATTAGGGTAAAATTAATTTAATGATGATAGAGGCTATGTGACAATGACTATGGAGAATATATAATGATGAATCTTAAAGGGGTCTTTTATTATGATGTTTTTTAGTGGGTTTCTCCAATCATTATTGACGGTTCATCCAGTGGGTCGTGGTATCTGTGATAAGGGTGCCTGGGTGTGCTGATTCCATTGAATGGACTTGGATGCCTTGCTCATTGTCATTGTCTTCCATCTTTCCTCACAACTTTTTTTTTTCTTTTTATAATTTTTTATTATGAATTCAATATACATTTATTTTTACCTATATTTGGATTTGATTTGGATGAGTGGTATGTAAGGTTACCACCTAACCTTACAGTTGAATATAAAAAAAAATGAGTAATGGATTGAGAGGATATATAGAAGAAAGAGTAGGAAACGCAGATAATTTAGAGCTTGTGATTCCTTTGATACCCATCATTTTTCTTTGAGACACAATGTGCCATTGGGTTGTTGAGTTTAGACTTTGTGGGTTCTTTTTAGAATTCCAATAATCCCTTGAAGTTCATGAGATGTATACTTTCATGGTCTAAAGATATGATGATCAGGTCCTCCCTTTATTTCTGATAATTCTAGTTGAAGAGAATTTATAGATTATCATGTTGTATTCCTCCTAATTATTCTCACACATATCACAAGTTTTGAATGGACTTGTTGCTTTTGTCATTTTGGGTTTTGGGGAAACATACATGGTATGATTATACTCACTGAAACACTAGATTTGTACCCATGTGTGTTGTGTTTGTGTAGATGAGGCATAAGTTCACAGATGGTCTTGGTTGATGGGGAGTCGTGTTTCTTGTTTGGATTTGATTCCAGGTTAAACATGATAGATATTGGTGGCGTTGAGGGTGGTGGTGACAATTGTGGATGGAGATCGGTCCAGGAGTATATAAAATGAGAAGGATATTTCACATGTCTTTTATCCATTGAATTTAGAATCTATTTTGATGTATGGTTCATTTTTATTTCCATTTCTGGTGTTTTATTTATACCTGATGTCACATGCATGTGTTGTGTACAATTTAGTTGATTATATATGTACTTCCTACCGTTGTTTCTATTTATTTTTTATACAATGGATATATGTATCTTTCATAGGTTAATACAACCTAATGCCTCTTATATAATGATATATTTCTACTTGATGTTAGTCCCTAGCCCCTGGTATATTGGTGGTGGGAATGGGGTGAAACTCTCGGCTTACCGCTAGCCCAAGCATGGCCCAGGGGGTCGGGTCATGTTAGGATATTACTATCTACAAACATGTGTATTTTTCATTATACTTCAGATTATTTTTAATGTATATCAGGAATCATGTACTTTAATGTATTTAAAAAAATGGTGATGATATATGATCATATAGAGGTAGGATATATTGTGTGTTTCATAAGTGATATGATATTAATTCAATAATTGAATAATTATTTATTCCTTCCATGTTAATTAAGATGATATCTTTTTCCCTTTGATTGACATGGAATAGTTTGATTAAATCCATGGCTATGATAGATCATACACAGGTTCATTTTAGGGAGTTAATGAAAGATAAATCAAGCATATAAGTCAATGAAACAATGTATTCCACCTACTCAATGAGATATCGACATAAAGCGATTATATTATACAGTAATCATTTGAATGTGGTTATTGTCATTATAAAATTAAATTCTTTCTCTATGGGTACCTTGAAATATTTCTAAATTGTAATCATGGAATTTAGGGAAGCCTTCTTAATGCGAGTAATAAAGAGGCATAAAAGATCACTAGCTAAGTGTATCCAAAATCTCTTTTAAAATATTTTTTAACATAATATTAGGAATAAATATAATTCTCAGCATGTTGAATAATAATTATCTTTGTTAAGTTGATAAAATAAAATCAATCACCATTTATTTGAGTTTAAAATATATATGAGTCATATATTAAATAAATAAAATTTAAAATCTAATAAATAGATAATATTTATTTATCTCTTATCTATTATTCCAAAAGTAATAAATAGTTATTTATTTGTTAAATATTTATTTATTTCATTACATGAATGTTAAATAATAATTTATTTTTAAGTTTAGTGAATACAATATTTATCTATTTATTGAATTAATAATGTAAAGATATTTTTA
This sequence comes from Viscum album, assembly GCA_963277665.1. Taxonomy (NCBI): domain Eukaryota; kingdom Viridiplantae; phylum Streptophyta; class Magnoliopsida; order Santalales; family Viscaceae; genus Viscum; species Viscum album. The sequence goes on along the minus strand of OY728145.1, from coordinate 1,073,082,877 downwards.
TAATTTAATAAATATTTATTATTCATGGTTTAATAAATGTTGGAGAGGATTGATGAGTTAAGTTAAGTGCTCGATGGAAATGAAATATTTTATTTAATATCATTTAAAAAATATTAAATCTTTTCATTGAGAAACTACATTTTAATGTACATGAGTTAGTGTCAAGAGTGTGAAGTCTTTTTTTGAGCCATTTTAAAGTACCAAATAGAGTTATTTTGACATTAGCTCACTATTGGGGTCTAGGAATCAGAAACCACAACTAGAAAATGACCATATACCCATGTTTTTGGAAAAACTGTGGGTATAGGTAACCCCTATATCCACAGGGAGAAAATATTTTATGGGATGAACCTATACCCATGGTTCTAAAAAAACCATGGGTATAAGGATACATATACGCACAGTTTTTGGACAACCATGGGTATAGGTTTCTCATGGCGATCCTATACCCACGGTTCTCCCAAAACCATGGGTATAAGTGCCCTAATACCCATAGTTTTGATACAATCATGGGTATAGGTTTTTCGGGGGGGGCATTTTGGGAAGAACCTATACCCATGGTTCAAAAAAACATGGGGTATAGGTCACCCATATACCGACAGTTTCTATAAACTGTGTAAATAAATAGGGTGGGAAAAATATTGTGGAAAACCTATACCCATGATTTTGTAAAACTATGGGTATATTTTGGCCCATTTTTATTTGATAATAATAGTAATGATAATAATAAATTAATTAATATAAATTACCTTTTATACATATTGATATTTTTATATATTTCTGTATATAAGAATATAAAACATGTTTTGGGATAGTGGTAAATTCGTTCGTCTGTAGGTGGAGGGTGTAGGATTCAAATCCCAATGGATATTTTTTTAATAAGGACCTATACCCATGGTTTGAACAAACCTTGGGTATAGACCTATACACATAGTTTGGTCAAACTGTGGGTATCGATGTTTCTATTGAAGTTTCATATCCCAACAGTTTAAGAACCTGGGGTATAGGTGTCTATACCCACAGTTTGGTAAAACCATTGGTATAGGTCTATACCAAATGATTAACTCCATATTGTTCATAGAACCGTGGGTATAGCCTATAACCATGGTTATTTAGGCTTTACCCACAATTTTAAACCATGGTCTAGGTACAAATTCTCGTAGTGAACAGAATTCTCTAATGTCTAGAAGGTTAATCAGTCAATGTTATCATTGATGGGCATGTGCCTGGTTAATGGTCCAGATAGATGGAAAGTATAAGATATTGGTGAAAGGGTTACATGGATAATTCACTAGGTTCATTAGTCATGTGACATATGTAATAAGAGATTGAAAATAACCAGGTTTTAATGGTGGGTTTTCTATGAAACTCAGATGGCGGTGTAACTAGTTGACCCAACAATACTGTCTATATGAAATTTGGATAACTTGTACTAAAACACCATGAGTTTTAGGATAAAGTTTTTACTGTAAGTGGGTTATCTAGACCCAAATTGTGTATGTACATTGATTACTATTTCATGTATATAGTTTCATATATACATTTTTTCATCTTATCATAATTTTGTTTATACTTCTACGTCTAATATATTTATGGTAATATCCTTAGATTACTTGTTATATCAAAAGGTTATAGTAGTTCCTAAGAAATAATGATAACCTAGAAATATTATAACATTAATCTTAAATTTTTTTCATATGTTCTAGATACATCATACTAATTGGACATAGTTGATGTCTGACTAACGTGTGCTCGGCGCTCATAATCATTAAGACTTATTCTCATGAATTTCATACTTGGTGATCTCTAGTAGGTGATATCTTGGGTACTGACCCACCAATAGTAACACCACATGTTTCAAGTTTCATTGGTTGTTCCTATCTCAGAACATGTGTATTGGTCTCTTGACTTCATATGATTATCAATGTATTATATTTGATCATATACTTTGATTCCAGAAAAAAAACCATGACAATGGATTCATGGTGAGGTAGCTTGTGTTGGGTGCATCATTGGTGGTATGACATTGGTTGAATGATCAAGATAGAATTTGTCAATTCCAAGTTGAGGAAGTAATATCTCGGGCTTATTTGACCCAGTTGGTAGTACCTTCATTAAATCCATGGTCATGGTAGTCAAAGGTAAATTTGTCCAGTTAGATCAAAAAATAATAAATAATAGAAAGGATTATGACACAAGTGTGCATAATTCTTCATGAGATATCATCTGATAAAGAGATTGTATTACACAGTATGTGCTCGTACGATGGTTTTCATTGATATGATAATTTCATGTCTCTTTAGGGGCTTTGATGGGTCTTTAGACTCTTATCTTTTTCTGTGAATATTATTCACTCCTATTTAGATAAGGGCCTAGAGGGTCAGACACAATAGAACATTCAATATTCTTTCCTATTCTGGTGAATAGGTATACAGGACAAGGTGGTCCCCACAACAGGGTCTTAGAGTTTTCCAATAATTATTGATCACCAACAAATAAATAAATTTATTATTATTCATGTGTAGAATAATTGGGTTGAATTTATTTTTTAAAAGTATTTTCCATTGTTTAAGTAAATACATGGAATAATATTATATGAATGAATATTTATTTAATAATAATGGTTTGTTTAATATTAGTAAGAACTATATGTATAGTTAATGACTTGAGTTTTATAATATAATATATTTAATATATATTACAAGTATGTGATAAAATGTAAATAATATATATAACTCATTTAGTTCTTCATAATTAATTAATTAATTATTATTTAGTGGATGTTAAATATACGGGAGATGGGGAACTCAAACAGTGTATTTTAGGCATCCACTATATAAGCATATGATGAGCACATTTTTGTGTGAATTTCGTTACAATAGATTGAGAGCTCCTCTCCCCCTTGTATCCTAGAGAGAGAGAATAGTTATCCAAGTGAGTGATCTAAGAATGCCTTCATGGATCAAATGCATGAGATCGAGGTGATCACTCTGATGTTAAATGAATCATCAAATCTCTACACTAGCACTCCTAATTCGATCAATGATGTACATAAAAATTCATGAAGTGTGGGCGGATGATCTAAAGGGGTTTCAATTTGAATCATCCATGCAATGGTTGTCGATGACAAGCTATAGTATAATGTTCATTGAATCAAATGAAGTGACCATTTTTTTATTTGAAATATTCACGCATTATCCTTTAACCTCTATCGGGGCTCAGATCATCGGATATGAAAAAGTTATGTCGCCCCTATTATGAAAATTTTAAAACCCCTAGCCTACCAGCTTTTTCTGCACACCTGAGTTTGATCAATTAGTATCAAAGGTATCATTTGAATTTTTTAATCCAAAGAAAAAATAATTTCCACTAAATTAATCAGAGGGATTTAAATTGGTCCCAACAAAATAGGCCATGTGTCAATTCGATTAAATATGGACATGTAATGGTCATCCAAAATTATTAGTTTGGATAAAAAATGTGGTTTTTGCAGTTTAAAATTTGTATAGAAATATAAATGAATATATTTTCAAGTTTTAATTTCTGGAAAATCTTGTTCTCATAAGGTTTAGATGAGAACAATTTTTCCAGTAATAGTTTTGAATATTTTCTATGGGATATTTATCACTAAAAATATGATTACACATTTTATAAACCATATCTTATGGGTTTTTGAAAACAAATTGGGGGGATTGGCTATCTATGGGACTAAAAGAAAATTAGGTATCACAATTTTTCAAAAAAAAACAATTTGTGGCTTTTTAATAAAGAATAGAAGATGGTTCTCGATGAAACATCCAGGGGTTGCTAAATTTCTTCATCGGCCACCCCATCCTTTCCTAAGGGCCTCATTCTAATTAAATCTACCAACTAGATCCCCATTGATACCTCACATTTAGACCACAAGTACACCACCCCTACCAGGATTAATCTCCCTCGGATGAGTCGATTCCCTCGATCGCCGAACGGCCGAGCCTAAGTTTCCATGTGCCACCACTGTCGACTGGTGCAGTGCCGCACCGATGCCTAGTCAGTCGCCTCCCTCAATCAGTGATGGACACCAACTGAGGTTGTTGTCTTCATACTGTCCTTAAATTGACAACATCCACCAACTATATCTACCATTATCAGGAGCTGACACCATCCACCCATGTCTGAGTTAGCTCGACTATCTATTGAGAACTGACAACCGACCAACCATTATTGTCACTTGACCAGGCCACCACCAACTATGCTACACTATCCCGACCACAATGCTACCATCCCGCCTCATTTCAGCTTCTGTACACAACCTCAACCAAGATCCCTACATGAGGTAACCTCTTCTCCTCCCGATACTTTACTATTTACACAAGAGGCCCCTTGGACTAACTCTGCACATTCTGGTCGCAACAATTCAAACTCTCATGGTTGACACAACACTCGGATTATATCAAAACAGGTCCGAACTGACCCAAAACAGACACTAATGCACATATTGCCTTTAATAACATGAATATCAGCTTATAACAATGCTAAATAATCACTGTTAATCACAACGATGATAATGGGAGGGGTCCCCTTTATTAGCACTAAAAAGGTGCTGATAAAGGGGATCCTTTATCCATACTAAAAAATCGATGATAAAATACCCCCTTTATGAGTGCTACTTTAGCACAAATAAAGGTGGCCATTTATCAGCAATATTTTTAGCACTGATAAAGGCCTAGCCACCTGTAATGTGTTGTTAATATAACAGCACACCCAGAATCAAGAAAACATGTGATTTCAAATTCTATATAAAACCTATAATATCAAACAATGGTATAATTTCAAACAATGCTACATAAATTTAATTGACATGATGAATAGAAAAATTTCCACCAATGGTATATAAAAACACACTCTTATTTACATTTCAAACAAAATTTTGTATATAATTACATTTAAAATTATCCAACAAACATTCTAAAACATTAATATTTCATATGTTGACGTCTTTGGTTCCCTCTCAAAAATTTCCACCCATGGTATCAGTTTTTGAACAAAGCATCTCAACCAATGAAAAGGATTTTTCCTGTATAACAAAAAAAATATTATATTAGTAATACTATAAAGAAAAAAATTAAACATTAATATGAAATAATACATAAATAAAATGTCAATATTTTATAAAAATGACTCATTTGGAGTTATACCACTCACACCGTGCATCCTATTGAGGTGGGGTCTATTTCAACACATCAAAAAATGAGTAACGTTTCATTTTTCAAAAATATCACAACAATTTGAATGTGTTTTGTCAGTTTTGAGTATGTCAATTGTTCTTTTACTGAAATTACTGTCAATTTTAAATAATGACACATTTGGAGTTATGCATATATCACGGTGCATCGGATAGAAGTGAAGTTATTCTTACCTATCACAAATTTATGATGGATTGTTGTCTTAAAGTATCAAAACAATATGAATATATTTTCACAGTTTTCAGTATGGTAGTTGTGTTTTTTTAATAAAATTTCATTTCCAACTGGAAACACACATTACGAGTCAAACCAGTCACATCGTGCATCAGTTTTATGTGAGACTTATTTATACACATCACAAATGACTTATGAATCTTTTTACTAAATTATAAAGATAATCATAGTGTGTTTTCTTTTTTTTCAATAAGTGGAATGTTTTGAACTAAAATGTCAATTTTAAACTAATAACAGACACTTTTAGTCATACTGATCACAACGTGCCTCGGATTGAGGTGAGGTTAACTCCTACATGTCACAAATGACTCATGGATCATTTTCCAAATGTATCAAAACAATAAAAATTCTTTTGCTTAGTTTTTAATATGTCACTTGTTTTTTTACTTATATTAATGTTAATTTTAAATAAAAAGAGACACTTTGAGTTATTTCAGCCACACCATGCATCGTATTTAGGTGATGTTGATTCCTCCACATAGAAAATTATTAATAGATCATTTTCCTAAAATATCAAGACAATATGAGTGTGTTTTCTCAGTTTTTGGTATATCACTTGTTGTTTTTAATTAAATTAATGTCAATTTGAAATGAAAAGAGACACTTTGATTTATATTGGCCACACCATTCATCGTATGGATGTATGTATAATTCATAGAAATAAAAATGGCTAATATATTATTTCCCTAAAGTATCAAAACAATTTGAATGTGTTTGTTTGGTTTTCAGAATATCACTTTATGTTTTTACATAAATGAATGTCAAATTTAAATAAAAAGATACACATTGAGTTATACCAGCCACACCATGCATCTTATTGAGTTTATATTGATTCCTAAAAATCAAAAATTATTAATATATAATTTTCTTAAAATATGAAAACAATCCAAATACATTTTCATGGTTTTCAGTATGCCAGGTGTGTTTTTTACTAAAATGTCATTTCAAACTAGAAACATGCATTTTGAGTAATACCAGTCACATCATAAATCATATTGATATGAATTTGACTAATACAAGTCACAAATGAGTTATGGATCATTTTACTAAAATATCAAAACAATATGAATGTGTTTGCTTGGTTTTGAGTATGTCGCTTACTCTTTTACTAAAATTAATGTCAATTTTAAATAATTACACATTTGGAGTTATACTGGAAACATTGTGAATAATATTGAGGTAAAAATGATTCCTAACTATTAAAAATTACTAATGTATCATTTTACTAGAGTATCAAAAAAATCCAAAAATGTTTGATCGATTTTCAGTATGCTAGTTGTGTTTTTTTACTAAAATGTCATTTTAAACTAAGAACACACATTTTGAGTCATACCGGTCATATAGTGCATCAGTTTGATGTGAAATATCATTATACACATTAGAAATGACTTATTAATCACTTTAATAAATTATAAAGATAATCATAGCATGTTTTATAGGTCTTTAGTGAGTGATATGTTTTGAACTAAAATGTAAATTTTTAACTGATAACGGAAAATTTTAGTAATATCGGTCACAAAATGCATTGGATTGAGGTATGGTTGATTACTACAGGTCAAAAATGACTCATTTATAATTTTCCTATATTATATATATAATCTGAAAGTGTTTTCTCAGTTTTCAGTATATTACTTGTTGCTTTTACTTAAATTAATGTGAATTTTAAATAAAAAGAGGCACTTTGAGTGATACCAGCTACATTGTGCATCATATTTTGTTGTGGATTATTCTTACACATCAAAAATTATATATATATATCATTTTTCGAAAATGTAAAAACAATCTGAATCTGTTTTCTTGGTTTTCAGTATGTCATTTGTTTTTTTACTGAAATTGAAGTTAATTTTAAATAAAAAGAGACGCTTTGAGTTATACCGACCATATAATGTGTTTTATTGAGAGGTAGATAATTAATACACCAAAATATGACAAATATATAATTTTAATAAAAATAAATACTATCCAAATATGTTTTCTCAATTTTTATTATGTCAATTGTGTTGTTTTACTAAAATGTCATTTCAAATTGGAAACATGCATTATGAGTCATACCAGTCACATCATGTGTCATTTTAACATGAGACTACTTCATACACATCCAAAATCACATATTAATTGATGTCGTAAATTTTCAAGATAATCCGAGTTTGATATCTTGGTTTTCAATGAGTGACACATTTTGAACTAAAATGTCAATTTTAAACTGTAATGGACACTTCTAGTCATACCAGTCACACCATGCATCGGATTGAGATGAGTTTGATACTATCACTTCAAAAATGAATTATGGATTATTGTACTAAAGTATCAAAACAATAAAAATTAATTTTCTCAATTTTCGGTAGGTCACTTATTCTTTTTAATAAAATTAATGTCAATATTAAATAAAAATAGACACTTTGAGTGATACCAGCCAGTTATTCTTTTTGCTTGGTTTTGAGTAGGTCAGTTGCTCAGATACCAACTGTATTGACCCAGGCATTTCATATGTAGATATCACATATTGGAATATTAATATTCCCTATATAACAAAATGATCCATGCTAGAATAGTTTCATTCTAGTGCTTTTGGAAATATGGAAACATAAAGAACTAGTTTATAAGAGTCTCTCATTAAGTTATTCTTTACTAGAATCCTTCTTTGACATAACATTTATAAAACCATTTTTAATAACCTGAGGATATGAAATATAATAAAGAGTGATCATAGATGCTAAATAAGTGTAAATATGGTAGATATTAATGATCATATAAGGAAATTAACGTACAAATAGTAAATAAAATGATGTAAAAATTAATTAATTACATAAAAAGACGCACTTAGACTCATACCAGCCACATCACGTGTTACCATGATTTTCATTTGTTTCCTTTTTCAAAATGGAAACACTAAATTGCTGACATTTATTACATTCTTTCAAGTTCCCTCCACTTCCTCTGAAGGAAAGTGATAAATTCTAACAATACAGGGGTGATAAGGTTTTGAGGAAGAGTAAGTCTATGTAATATATTGATTGTATGAGTTGTAAAACATTTAATTTAGTTAAAAAATAGATAATATTATGAGGAAAAACATAGTATATTAAGAAACTTTACCTTCTCATTGAATTCTGAGTTGCATCCTCGAAGTCCAATCTCTCACGATCATGATCAGTTTCGAACAAAATGCCCCAACTCGAACAAAGGAATCCAAATGTATAAGAGAAAAATTATTATGTGAGTAATACTAAAAATAAGGATAATAAAAATAAATATGAATAAATCTTCTACTTCTATAGAAGTCACAACTTCGTGCTATTTCTGTGCATTCTTCCATAAGGTATGCTGCCCATTCATTTATGATCACATCTATATCATCTTGTGAATATGAGTCTTTTCAGCAGTAAAAGTAGTACTAGAAAATATAAATACACAAAGGATTAATAAATATTGTGAATGAAAAGGTAATTATCTTCAAAAATACCACTTTAGGGATGCTATTTTGTTCATAGAATATGACCTCTCTCATAAATTTACCAATATAATAACCAAAATCTTTTCCATTGGTTTGTTTCACATACTGCAGAAACATTGAGGAAAATAAGTAATTCTTTTTATATGTGATTTGATAGTGAAATATTATTATATATACCATGATACTTGTATAGTCATAGTACTTTTCTTCTTTCTCATCATTTTCTCTTGGCATCATTCCATGTTTTTCACGATAATGATGCACCACCATATCACAATAGAATCCACATTAAAAGATAATATAAATTATATATATTGATGTTTAGTTGTAAAAAATTTGATGTAGTGTATTAAAAATTGATAAATTCCATCATGTGTGGATATTTTTTCGATATCCATGCATTTAATCTAGGAAATAAATATTTGGAGTATCCAAATTTACAAGAATGTACCTACAATGTTTTCTAAAAACACAAAAAATTAATAAGTAATTAAATAAATGGAAATATATTTTATATGATTAAATTATATAGTTTTACCCATACACCATTGGTATTAAATAGTTTATGTCATCTAAATTTTTTCTTTCAAATGATTTTATCAGATCTTTCACTATATCAACCATTTTTTGGTGTCTATTCTCATTTGTTCTATAGAGGAGATGTGAGGACTAACGAGTCCAAATTTTCCTCCAAATGAAAAATCCTATCAATTATTTTTCTTATATATGCCTAAAAAATATGAAATATATTTAGTCATAATTAACATAGTATATCAGCTTGTGGAAAATCAAATCATGAAAACATACCTCATGTATACATTTACAAATGAGTTGTCTAGCCAATCATAGTCAAGGATTTTACTCACACTCTCAACACAAATGAATTTTTGGTATTTCTCTCTATACATATTGTCTTTAAAATCAATTATGTGATTACCACCATTTTTTAACATTGTATCCACATAAATGCAGATATAGAATGGGTGGGGTAATGGTGAATACGATAGATATTTTCAATCGGTTGGTTGATCCTTTAGATTTTTTTGAGATGATATTTCATTTCATCTCTCTCCCTTTGTCCTTCTGTAATAACATTAATCAGTTCAGTACTTTTTCATTAATTTTTAAAGGTTTATCATGAAAAGTAAATTAGAAATGAATACCTCCTTGTTGACATATTTTTTTAAAAGATGTTACAACCATACAATGAATGTTCTAATAGATTTTTAGATCGTATGAATATCTTCCTCATAAAATCGAACATGTAGATCTATGATCGGATCATGGGATACTATAATCGACACTCTCATATGACCTGTTGGAAGTGTTCTACTGTGTAGCATTTTGTTTGGAAGATTGAACATTATAACACTCACTACAAGGCGATGGGTGGGTGTTTCTAGATATAAATCACAATTATTATCACCCTATATAATATCAGTATAGTAAACTTATCAATGTATATCTGATCCACATTTCACAGAAAAATTTATTAAAACATTGATTACCTCGGCTAAGACATCTCTTTGAGGAGAATGGCTAGCCTCATTGCTGGTGTGGGTGGGGTGGGATCTCTACATGGTTATTGTTCTTTAGTTTCTTATTCTCTTTTCCTCCCCCCATTAAAGTTTCCATAATCTCTCTCTATCATTTCAATTATTCTTCAATGTTTGATCTTCATTATTTTATCTTCCACCTCTTATTTTCTCCTAAAATATATATGGGGTGTCACCCCAAAACCCACACCTCTAACACAGCAATACTGTTCTGGCCACTTCAAGGCCATTGATAGTATGTGTTCAACTGGTATAGGTGTTATTGATTCCTTTGACTATGTTGGATATAAAATATAGAAAAATTAGTGATCATTTTTATGTAAAAGTAATTTAATGAAAAAAGTTTATTATATAATACTTACACATGTTTCCCACAATTATTGTGTGATTTCATCTATTTGTAACCTGTATTTATGTACACGTGCCTTCTTCCATAGAATATGGTGTGGGATAGAAGTTGATTTTTATTTGTAGTCATAAATCTTAATATAAAAATAGGAACATCATTATGGTGTTGCTTCATGTCAAATAAAAGTATTACGATAGATTTAAAATACGTACCAATTTTTTTTCAAGTAAAGTGTACCCCATCCTTTCTTTACATTATGGGTATGTTGGTTTTACTACACATTCTTTATTTCCAGCACTCATTTGATGTTTTAAAAATAAATTTTTTTTAATAAATGTGATGAATACACATATCATCAAACAACATATTACTAGCTATAATGTACCTAAAAAGACACATCTTCAAAATGACTATTAAATGCATCCCATGATTCTTAGGTTATCAGGTGTGCATAGATAAGAAGTGGGTGTGGGTTTATTTTCCCTTCACCATATTTTAGATGATATCTTGATAGAATTGGTAAAAATTCTCTATGAATCCTTCCAAAAAGCATTAATATATATTTCTTTTTGGATTCATCTACTATAAATGCACTCTGCAATAGATGATGAAGAGTAAGTCTAGGTTTCATTATTTTATTTTTTTTATTAAAATAATGAAATGATATCATAATTTTATGGTAATATCTTCCCACATCAGTGTCTTAAGACCAGACAAAACCTTGTGCCATGAATCTACCTCAATCAAAATGTATTACTGAGTGATGATTCCAATATAACTGCTGAACGTGGCATTATTGGGGTTAACATTTTGGCCCCCATGCATTCCATCCAACCACATATTTTATGCCTTTGTCTTTCTCCTTGATGATTTTTTCTAACACTATAAAACTAAGACACTTCTATTTTTGCATCATTGGTCCTTTGTCACCTACCACTCCCCCTGAAATCAGCATCATCAATATGTTCCAATGGATAGGTAGCCTCGTCTTGTGCACATGGTCATTATACCTCTTCACTGGGAGCATCATCAGGTTGAGAAACTTGTCATTCCTCATAAACGGGAGAACAATCATGTGCAGAAGGTCATTCTCTCCACTACGAGCAGTAGTTGGTTGAGAGACCTATTGTTCCTCAGGATTGAGAGAACCAGCATGTGTGGAAGTCATTTTCTATATAAGTGGTTTAAATTTTAATTTATTGTACATAAATGTAGTAGAAAATGTATAATAACATGGGGTAACATGATGTATATTAAAAAAAATTAACCTGGTTATTGAACTGTCTTTTTCCTTTTTAAAAGATAAATGGATTTTACTCATCTATCAATGATCCAAATCCCTTCATTGTGGTATCCTTTTACAAAACAAATATCTACATTGGGACTACTAAAAAATGATTTTGACATCCCAATGAAAGGGTTATCCTCAGTTTAATTTTCATCTAACCCTTCAGTGGTTTTGGTCAATAATATAAAAATTGAACACTTTTGGTTTGTGGGATCTGGAACATAAAATATTTGTACTTCATGTGATACCATTATAAATGGTACGTATTTGTACCCTTCCATACTAAAATCAACTTTCATGAATACTAATTCATTTATTTTTACATCAATTTTGTTATAAATCCACTTTAATTGAAAAATAATCACTTATAATGTTGTATAATCCAACTCCCATATTTTTTTATGATGCCAAAGTATGACATATTCTCATAAATTGGATTTATTTACTTAGTACCAGAAACATGCATCACTTCAGCCACGGGTATAACTCCACTATTTTTCATGGTTCTATATTCATCATTCTAATTTATATAAAAATTATAACCATTAATTAAAAATCCATTGTAAGATAATAAACATACACTTGGTCTTCCAGCTATCCATCAAAGTCATTCTAAAATTGAATCTGAATTTTCATCTGAATCCTCCAAAATATGGCCCCAAAACATTCTTATAAACTATTGATTATGTGTATTTGATATCCATATTTAATCCCATCATGGATTCAAATTCCTAGGAATTTATTTTTGGGTTTCAACATATGGGGAAACCTCCAAACTATTATAAAAACATAAAGGTGGGCATAATCCCAATCAGTAATACTGATTGTGACAACAACTCTTCCAGAACATCCTTTACCCTCAAGCCACCCAATGTGACGATATTTTGGTAAACCAATGATTTCCACACTTGATAAGTATTTGTTACAGAATACAATGACTTCCTCAACAATATATCACTCTACAATATAACCCTTTGGCCAACTTCCAATTTTGATATACCCTTTCAAAATATTCATATACCATTCAATGGGGTACATCCATCTATAGTGTACAATATCACATGTTTTGAATCTCTATTACTAATTGAACCATCAAACAAACCATCATATCAAAGAATGTTTGCACGAAGAACATTTCCAATTCACATAATATGATGGAAATTTCTCTTTCCATAGTTAGTAATTTCACTGGGTCTATAACTTTTATACGTATCGCTTTGAATAAGAAATAGATCTTGGTTAATGTATGATGGAAATTCTTGGGAAAATTTGAACATAAATCTATATGTAGTAGATCTTGTATCAAAACATGGCAGTCATGTGATTTTAGACCCTTTAACTTTAAATAATTCATTGACATGGTTTTCTTGATATTCGATGAATACCCCTCTAAAACCATTACATCATTAAATAAGATGAAAACCTAATATCTCTCCTACCTAGGAAGTGTCTAAGTAACTGGAGGAAGAAAAGTTCATTTTTCACCCTTAACTGGTGTCAACTCTTCTTGTATTCCCATGCCAACCATGTCTAACCTAGACCTAATTCCATCCTTTGTTTTTTCAGGTGAATTTAACAACATACCAATAAAACTATCACATACATTTTTTTCAACAAGCATAACATCAAGAAAAATTCTGACTTATAGAAAATTCTAGTGTGGCAATTGAAAAAACGGATCTGTTTTCCCAACTGGTTTTCATAAGGCTTTTTGAAAATGGATTACCAAAAGAAGAGTCCACATATTTTATTTTCTCAAATAGTTTATCACCTGTTAGTGGAGATTGTTCTATATGTTTTTCTAATCTTCCATCGAATGATGTCGTCCAAGATCGGTACATATGTAATTGGGGTTGAAATCTGTGATATACTAGAAACATAGTTTTCAATGAATGTTTCAACCTAATTTACTGTGAACCTTGTTTGCAGATGGGACACCCTTGAGTTCCTTTAATTATATATCCTAGAAAATTTCCATAAATAGGGAATTCATTTATCATCCTATACAACATGGTTCAAAACATGAAATCTTCATTTATGTAACCATCATACAACATAACAACTGAATCCCATAATAATTTCAAATCATCAATCAATGGATCCAAATAAACATCAATATCATTACATGGTTGTTTTGGTACTGATATAATCATAGATAAAAAGATTTATCTTAATTTAATGCATATCCATAGTAGCAAGTTATTATTTACCAACATAATCATCCATGCAATGTTAGTGCTTCATTGAAAACCAAAAGGATTCACTCCGTTTGTAGATAATGAAAGTAAAAGGTTTCTCGTCTTATTCCCAAATTTAGTATACTCATCATTAATTCTCTTTATTTGAAGAGAGTCTATTAGGCAACATAGTTTCTCATCTTTAATTCTTGTTTTTGTGTGCCACATCAATTGACCTACAGTCTCCTCACTTATATATAGGTGCCAAAACCTTGGAATGATTGGAAAGTACCATACAACTTTCATATGACATGATTAATTTTTCTTGTATGAAGAAGCACCACACTTTCGGCATTCCATAAGTGATTTATGGTCCTTGAGAAATAGTATACAGTCATTCAGGTAGACATGTATTCTTTTAGAGATCATACCCATCAAGCGTAGCATTTGTTTTACGTCTTATGTTTGAATCGATAGCTAATTTTATTTAGGGAGTCGTGATTCAAGAGAGAAAGTAATTCCATAAAACGGGCATCACTCCATCTATTTTCTTCTTTCAGATTATATAGATTTAATATTGATAACAATACTATATATTTAGTGTAACCACCAAACAATGGAATCTTTGCACAACTCTCTAACTTCTCAAAAAAATTTGGTCAATCACCAAGTTCATCTTCCACTGTCCTTTTCGTTTCCTCAATAAAATATTCAGCATCATTCACATCTGTAATGAAACCCTTGATACAATATTCTTTATTGTCCACACTTGTACAAATATCAGATTATCCATAAAATGAATTGATATCCCAGCCACTAGCTATATTCTATTTTTTTCAATTTTGATTCCATCATTTATAACTTCGATCTATTCCATGATGTATCAAGTTTTATTTCAACTCCTATGGACTAATTTTTCTTGAATAACAACGGTGTAAACATTGAAAAAGGATTTGATAAGGTTCATATGCATTATATTTTGCAAACATGATGAACTATTTCAATCCATATTCATACTTGTTTTTCAGATGATTGGAATCCATCCATTATTTATTCATATCCATCCTATTTTATTTGATAATATTAATATTGAACAATCTAAATAAATGAAACATTGATATAAAAATTAACCAAGGATAAATAAAGTAATATACTTTAAGTATCCTTAAATATTTATCTCCAATATCCACTTTCGAGAACCAAGGTCCTTCATTTGGGATCTTCTAGATAAATCAATCTTCATCTCTTAAAGCCTTTACTTCATTGGTCCAACTAATGGAAATTCAACCATATAAATAAGTAAAATGACAAAAACCACCATCACAATACACCTTCATAGAGTAGTAATTATTTACATTACACTGCATGAATATTAACTCTACCATGATAGCATTGAAATTATAGTTACACTATCTTGGTGCCTACTTAAGCCCAAAAACCTCCATTTGATACTGGAACCAAACCTTCTATTCCATTTACCATGAAACCTTCCAGTTGTTCTATGTAGATCTCTTCCTCTGAATCCCCATGAAGATATATAATCATGAAATCCATTTGTTCTAGAAATAAAACTTTAATGGAAACCATGCCAAGAACCATATAAATTATTATATACTTTATAGTATGAGAGAAATTCTAAAGAAAATCTAATCCTTCTAATTATTTAAATACATTTACCCATGCCATGATTTTATTTTTGATCTAATTTTATTCCCTATATAATGTAATAATTTTCTTAATTTTATTAAAATATAAACTTAAAATATTATGGAAGAACTACATTTCAGATGTCCTTCAAAAACTATTTATAAAATCACAATTTAAATCCCATTAAAAAACCAACCATTTACACAAATATCTCTTTAAAATAACACACTATTTTAAAAATAAACCAATCAATTCAAAACACTCTATCACAAAGCCCCAATTCCTTTTTTTAAGAATTCAATGCGACTTCATGACCCAAAAATCTTAATCATTTAAAATGAGATACAATCCTCTATATTTTAATTTTTTTCATTTTAAACTTCACACGCCCCTTGTTAAAATGAAACCAGCATTAAATACACTTTCAAAACATTCACATCTCTTTATGAAAGCTAATCGGGTGAGTTGACTAACACATGGCTTTCAACCTAAGTCTATGCTAAGTGTTTAAATCATCTAAAAGATATTTAAAAAAAAAGGTATGTTGAACACATACAATTTTGTAAGAAACATTTGAAAATAGTTGAATCATTTTAAAAGAGTTGGTTAATCATTTTTACAAAGACATAAATCCTAATATAGGAACTTTACAAAGGATACATGAATAAAAAATAACCAACATTTTATAAAATATAAAGCTATAAAAGAGTTATCATGTATCCCATGAATAAATTGTATTAATCCTATATTTTACTCTCATAGTAAAATTGGGTAGTGAATAAGTGATAGATAAAGACATAAGTTTCACTTGGCCATGATACTTTTGAATATAAAGTCACGTCTATTCAATGTGGGAAACCATCTTATACTTGATGCCTGAATCATGTACTACCTATGCTTGATCCTTACAGTATGGTACATTAGAAAAAATGATCCCCGTCTTGAGGGTATACATTTGGTTGAATCTAAAGGACTATAGGTACTCAAACCTTCTCTACTATCAATGGTTCATTTCACTTTGTGATTACATATATTTCAGAGACATTTTTAGTGTATTCCAAAAATATCTCACCCTAAAGATAATAACAATAAAACCTCATGGAAAGCACCACTATTTCCAAATCTGGGAAATGATTTGGGAAGTTTATCTTATGTTCCCTTAACTATTTGGACTCATACGCAACCACATGACCATCATGGACTAGAACTGTTCAAATCCCTACTCCAAATACATCATAATATAAGCCACACTCATTACCCATCTCATTTATGGTTAAGATTGGAATTTTCATGAATCTACCATTAATATCTAGGAAGGATATCTCATGGAAATATAATCAAAGGAACCATACCACATTTATGGTTAAGGCATTCTAAGCACTTTAAATCAAGAACAATCTCAGTTGACCCACTGGTAATAACTAGAAATTCCGAAACATATTTGGATCTCAAAAACATTCTTTAGTCTCTCTAAATAAACTATAACATCTAACTTCTCAGGTTCTAAAAATATTATATCCACTAATATCATTTTCCCCATGAAGTGTATAGTATCAATCCAAAATATACACATTGAGATCATGTAATATAGGTGATGATCCATTTGTTTTCTCAAAATGATCTCCAGATATCGAGAATGTTCCTCCCAAGATCTTAGAGAACACTTTAGAACCTCTATGTTTATTAAATAGTCCATCAATAATTATATGTGGATATTAGTTCATTTTTATCACTTATCAAAACCTCTAATAGTCCACACATACTCTCAATGATCTATTTGAATTTGTATGGAAAAAACTAAGGCACCCCAATGGGACAAAATCATTCATATGAACCCCTTCACCTAGAAGTCGTTCAATTGATCCTTCTTCTGTCGTAGCTCAACATGATCCATCTTATATGGTGGAGTATATATGTGCTTCACACCTGGTAATAAAAAAATCATAAACTCAACCTATCCCTTGGGTGATAATATAGAGAAGTCCTTGAGAAAAAAATCTAGGAACTTTTCAATGATAGTAGGACATACTATCTAATGTTTCTCTATTTCATAAAAAATTACTCTAGAAGAATGGGATATGATTCTACCCAACTACATTAATATATGTCTTACATAACTAGTTTTCATATATAACTCTCTAATATAGACATAGTCATCACCCTCGAAAAATATAATTCCACCCATCGATGAAAAAAATCCATATAGTAGATAAATCACTACATGGGGGGTTTTAATTGTAGTCACAAACTAGACCCATAGTTTTTATGTCACTGGAACCTTCCCTTTCCACTTTTGTGTCTATATTAAGTCAGAATTAATGATTTTAAAGATAAAACTGTCAAATATTTGTGAGACCATCTACACATCCATTTTTTATATATGTGAAATTTTCATCTCCCTATTCTATTTATCTACCACTTTCAATTAAATTATACATGCCTAGAGGTGGGTGAAGATTGTTTGGATCACCTCAAATGCAGTACAATCCTCATCCTCAATAGTCTGAGTCTATATGATCATTATCCTCTCCTAGTACTTCTATAATAAATCACAATAGTTTGGTGGATTCATCCATTAATGTTTTACTGAAATGAACCTTATGTAGTACTATCCAATTCATTGAGATATGGGGTTTTAGGATTTTATTTTATCTTCCACAATAAATTGTCCTGGTATGTATTGAATTTGCCTAAAAATATTATTTATCCTCGGAAAAACCCTTGATTGAAGACCCCTAGAATGGAATTACTTGAACTATTTTCATTCATTTTCAATTTCTATCCACTTGGGAATTAGTAAAGATAATCCTCATTGTTAGCATGATTAGAATATGCCATTATGTAATTAAGAAAAGATTACTTGAATGGTCAAAAAAATTATCTAAAAATCCTTTACCTCAATGGGTTGGGTATGTTTATCTCTATAACATATCAACCAGGGTCAACCCATAAATGTAACTCGAATAGAGTAACTAAAAGTCTTGAAGCATTCTTCTGATCTCTATGGGTTGGAGACAAGCACTAGGGTTTCATACAAAGAGACCTAGAAATGATTTCACCTTCAATAGACATGTGATATGATAAGAACAATCACAGTATCACATCAAATATTCACAATACATCACATATTAAAATAACCAAGCCATAAAGGTAACATCCAAAAACTAGATAAAAATGTCTAAATAACAAATTAAAAGACTATGAACATGGATCTAGAAGCATGGAAATTATAAGAATTAAAAGACTCACGGTGGTATGACCATATGAACTAGGTTCATTGCAAAGGTGGGTACTCAAAGGAGAAGGGAATCGTAACAAGGGTGGGTACGTGGAGGTGGTGGGTTCACAAAAAAGGAAGGGTTTGGGGAGGAGGTGGGGTTCGGTGCATGGTGAAGGTGAGGTTCACATAAGATGGGGTTCGGCAGTGGCAGTAATGTTCATGGTAAAAAAGGGCTTCCCACGGTTTCAGAGGGTTTTGCGGTGGTAGGGGTGATGTTCATGGTAGCGGAGGGCTTCACGCAGTGGCAGAGTAGGGCTTCACGGTAGTGGAGGATGGATTCATGGCAGCAGAGTAGGAGGAGCAATCAGTGGAATAAGAGGAGAAGGAGGCAGCAGCGGAGGAGGAGGGGGAGTCAATGACAAGGCAAGGCTTCTGTGATAGCTTGAGGCATGCGAGGGAAGGAGGGGACTATTGGGGTTCATTTATAAAGTCGGGGTAATCATTTAACTGCGCTAGCTAAAAAGAGCTGATAAAGATATGTTTTATCATCACTAAAATAGAATGCGTTGATAAAACATTTCTTTATCAGCGCTTTTTAGATAAAACTATAATGATAATAATTTATTTATATTTTTATATATATTTATAAAATTATATGTAAGATAAATATATATTTATTTATATTTATATATATAATAAATATATATTTATTTATAATTACAAATGTATAATAATTATATTTATTATATTTATAAATAAATATAATTAATATCATTATTATTATTTTACAATTATTTTTATATATCTACATTTTTTTTGAATTATAATGATAAATATTTTTATATATTTATTATAATTTTATAATTATTTAATAACTATAAATATATATATATATATATACAGTTATAATAAATATATATCTATTTATAGTTATATTTATATATATATATATATATATATATATCAATAGTTATAAAATTATAAAAAATATATTTATTACATTTATAATTTTATAAAATATATAATTAATATATTTATTATAATTTAATAATTATTTAAATATATATATGTATTAATCAGAATTATAATTATAAATATTTTTATTTATTTATAAATATTTTTATATATTTAGAAATATATTTATATAATTATATATATTTATTTAATTAATACATTTATAATTATTTTATAATTATTTAAATATATATATATATATACATATTTAAATTATTAAGAAATACTTATGACATATATATATATATATTACATATATAGTTTAATTATAGTCATAAATATAAATAAATTTATATATATATATATATTTAAATACTTATGAAATTAAAATTAATATATTAATTACATATATATTTCTTATAATTTCGTAATTATGTAAATAAATATTTATTTATATTTTAGAATAATGAAATTATAATAAATATATTTATATATTTATAATTATAATTGTAAATAAATATTTATTTATTTTTATTCATAAATATAATTAAATAAATATATATATTTAAATTATTTTGAAAGTAAAATAAATATATTAATTATATATATTTTTTATAATTTTTAATTATTTAAATAAATAAAAATATTTATATTTAAATAATTATAAAATTATATATAGATTTATAATTATTTAAATATAAATATTTATTTATTCAAATAACTATGAAATTATAAAAATATATATATAATTATTATATTTATTTTAGTTTCATAAGTATTTAAATATATATATATATATGACTATAAATATATATATATTTATTATTATGTTTTTATTTTAAAAAAAGATTGAGGCTCGGAGGCCTCTTTATTGAAAAACAAAAGTACAAGAGGAGGAAAATGCACTAAACATAGATGCACAGATAAATGACGAGAAAGATTAGATGACTTTAGATCTAGTACTCATACCTTGATGCACAACATGACCTCCTCAACCACGAGGGTGTATTCCTCTTTTCCAGGTTCTGACATGCTTCCACGACCCACCTCCATCATCTAAGACCTCATCCTCACTGTTCTACATTTGTATTTTAACTGCATACCCACAAACATTTCTTATTGTTTCCTTTTCACTGCCTCTAGAGGCAAGTAGGTCATTAGTGTTTTTTGTGATAACATTTGAGATAGACTTGACACGAGTAGTGTTAATAGAAGGAGAACTAGAGTTCTTTGCTTTTCCTACAATATCAACCAGAGGTGTTTAAGAATTTGCAGAATTAGGATACCTAGTTTTGGATGCTTCTAATACCTTTTCAAGACATTGTATTCCATGAATTGATTTAATTCCATCAGTCCATGTATCCCCAATATCACCATCCCGATTAGTTGTAGCATTGCATATTGCAGGATCCCCAACCCAAAGTCTAGCAAGATCAGCAACCGATTAGTGATGTGTCTGTCCTAGAAAAGGTGTCATTCTAGGAATGTTTTGCAGTTCCTAACTTAGTCCTTGAGACCTATTAACATTTATATTTCCACTTTCAACATTTGTAGACATATTAAGAGCAGAAAACCCTTTTGGAAGTGCATTCATTGAGGTGGAAGCTTCCATTTTTTATTTGCATTTTCTATTTTTAAAGGTAATCATATTTTCATCTTGCCATAGACTGAAGTCCACCTCATTTTGAATTGAGGTTTCTTTCTCATCATGACTGCTATTAGGGTCCACGTCAGCATTTTCATCAATTAGTCCTTTGTATAGTGCTTCTTTTAAGGAGACCACTACAATAGATTGGGGTGAGCTATGATATGTGTAAAGATTCAAATTAGGTATGATTTCCCTTAGGTCAGAGTGGATCCATTGAGTTTAAATGGAACACCCATTATTAATGCTCAAGACTATTAGTGTAATTTATTTACTTTATTAATTGTTTATCATTTTATGCATTTTCATGTTTCTGAGAACACATAAAAAATAAAAAGATAAATTGTATAAAGACATGATGAATGTATTCTATTAAATGCATGTTCGATTCTGAGTGTGACAACATAGTATAAGCATATTTAATTGAAAAATATTACATTCATCAGAAATATTAAAAAATCCTCAATGAAATGTTAAGTCGCAATACGACTTCCATCAATTAAATTTGAACGAAAATAGGTATATGTGGTTCTTTTCATCCAATGTTGAGGGTGACTCCTACTATAATAGAGTTATTATGAGGGTTATGGGTTGAATTAACTGAATTTAGAAGCAATTATGTAACCAAATATAGATTATTTCAAATTCATAGGCAAGCATTGAGTAAATTATGATTATATTTTTGAAAGTTGTGACTTCACTCAACAAATCAAGGATCCACGGGTTAATTTGGTCAGCCAATCAAACGCTTACCCGAAAATCTATGAGTGGTGGAATAACCAAATATTATATACCATGAGGAGAGGTATCAAGGATCCTTCCCACTGGAAACTAAATCGATAGATTATTTTAATACTAGTAGTGACGGATTCTAGAGTTTGATAAAACATAGGGAGACATCTAATGATTTAATTAATAAATAAAAATATCTAATAGGCAACGAAGAATAATGCACTAAATCCTAATGTTTTTTAATGTATTAAAATTTATATCACCATAACCATTAGTACATTGTCACTATAATCCATACTAGATAATGAAAATATCATGACCGACCATAACATCCAGGAGTTGTATAGGTGCTTGCACATAGTATTATGCTAAGAAAAGAACCATTATGTGATGGAGTCCTAAAAACTACTGATCCCCCTCAATGATCAATCAATTTGGATAAATATAAATATAAAATGAGTGTATATGATTCGCTAGACATACAATGCATCATTTTTTCATCTATGTCTAGTCAATTGTAGAAAATGCATAGAGATAAATATTCCTATAAGATTCTGACTCATCTCCAATAGTTATAGTAGGAGAAAGTAAGGAAAGAAATGTATGAGAAATCTAGAGTACTATATAGATGAAGGTTAGTAGAAGGGAACCAAAAAAACCCCTCATATACTCAATATGATTGGGTACATTGAGAGTCTTGAAGCCCTTGGGTTTATAATGAACCAAGAACTAGAAACTGATCTCATTCTTTCCTCCTTACCACCAAGATTCTTGACTTTTATTGTTCATTATAATATGAATAACATGAAAAAGTCTCTCCCATGCCTTTTGGATTTAGTATTACAAGCTAATAAGGATATAAATAATACCAATTCTTCAATCCTTATGGTGAAAAATAGGAGTAAGGGTAAGGTTACGACATCTAAGGCTAAGTCCAAGTTGAAGACACCTAAGTACCATCCTTCCAAAAAGGAAAATATATAGAGAGAGTAATGTAATGAGGAGTATATCAACTTTTCATTTGGAAATAAAGTCCACTTAAAGAAGAATTATATATTTGGTAAGAAGAAACAAGGTGATTCTTCTACTTCAGGTATTTTTTCCATTGAATGCAATACATCTTCATCTACAAGTTGGGTATTGGATACAATGTGTGGCTCATATATTTGTATTCAAATGAAAGAACCAATTAGATTCATGAAGATTAAAAAATGATAGTTGGTTCTCCAAGATACAAATAGTGTGACTATAGAATCCTTAATAGTGGGAGATTATTATCTGAAATTCCCTAGTGGTTTAGTTATTGTATCAAATAATTTTTATTGTATTCCTTCAATTACTAGAAACATAATCTAATTGTCAAATTTGGATACTCTATGATTTTATTTCAATTTGGGAAATAAATTTTGTCCCTTTTATAATGATAAGATATGTTATGGTATATAACTTCTTAAGAATGGGTTATATGTACTAGAACTCAAAATTCTATAATGTAAATTAACAATAAAACCAGTGAGCATGACTCATACAACACTCGCCTATAAAACATTAGGTTCGGTCATGTAAATGAGAAGTGTTTATAGAAATTACATCAAGTAGGGTATTTAGACTTGGCTAAGTTAACACCATTAAATGTATTTCATTCTTGTTTACAAGGGTAAATGACCAAAATCCCATTCTATGGAAAAGGATAAAGAGCCACAAAAGTATTCTAATTAATTCACACTTATGTATGTATAATGTTTCTAGTAGAATCAAGGGGTAGGTTTTTCATACATAATTAATATTATAGATGACTATAGTTGGTGTTGATATATCAAATTAATGTGGTATTTTTTAGATTCCTTTCTGATGATTATGGAGTATCATCATGAAATATAAAACTATATTGGTAAAAAGATTAAGGAACTTCACTTAGATCGGGGCATAGAGTATCTTAACCAAACATTAATTGATTAAATAATTTATTGTGTGATAGTATCCCAACTCACTCCTCCTTATACAACATAGTTGAATGGATTTAGTGAAAGGAGAAATCGGACCATTCTAGACATGGTTAGATCAATAATGATTCAAACATCACTTTCATTATCCTTTTGGGAAACTCCTTTCAAGAATGAGAATATACTCTTAATAGAGTACCAAATAAAGAAATATATGAGATTCCATAAGAGTTGTGGTGTAGAAACAAATCGAATCTATCCCACTTACATTTATGGGGATGCAAGGATTTTTCAAAGACTATACCTAGTGGAAAATTGGAATCCCAAAGCATTGGGTGCATATTTATAGGTTATCATAAAGAAACAAATGGATATTACCTATATAACCCATAAGATAGAAATGTGATCATGGTAAGACAAGCCAAATTTCTAAAAAGGGAACATATTTCCAATGGAAATAGTGGGATAAATATTAACCTTTTTGAATTTAATATTTTATATGTATAAGAGTCAGTACATAAACAATTTATACAAGAGACAGTGGGATATGAAGATGTTCCTAAGAAACTAGCACACCAAATGTCAATTCGAGATGTTAGAGAACCAGAGCATTGTGATTTTATTTTCACTAATTCAGGTGACACATTACTCCTTGTGAATGATGAACCTATAACCTACAAGTAAGTAGTATATGGATATGATGATGTTAAATAGAAAGAAGTTATGAATTCTGGGATGGGGTCCACGTATCAAAATCAAGTTCTAATTTTGCTAGACCCACTAACTGATGTAAAATTCATTGGTTGAAAATTGGAATTCAATAAAAAACTGGAAATGGATGGTAAAGTCAATTATTTTGTGTTGGTATTGGTTGGGAAGGGTTTTAGGAAACATGAAGGCATAGAGTATGATGAATCTTTATCACTGGTAGTGATACATAGATCTACCATAATATTACTTGAAATGACAACCTTCTAAGATTATGAAATTTGGAAAATGGATATCAAAACTTCTTTTACAAATGGTAAGTTGGTTGGATACATCTATAAGACTCAACCTAAAGGTTTTATTAAGTCAAATAATTCCACCAAAGAGTGAAAGATGTAGAGATGCATTTATGGGTTGAAGCAGGCATCATGATCATCGAATGTTCATTTTGATAAGGCCATAAGAGAATTTATTTTTTTCAAAATAGAAACTGATCCCTATCTCTATAATATGGTAAATAGGAGTGAAATAATTTTCTAAGTATTATATATTGATGAAATAATAATAGTGGGAAATGAAGTTAAAGTCTTATAGTTAGTTAATACTTTTTCAAATGAGTCCTTCTCCATAAAATACTTAGGCAAATAAGCCTACATTATAATTATCAAGATCCACTATGATAAATATCTAAGGATTATTGGACTAAGTCAAAGTACATATATTGACAAGGTACTTAAAAGGTATATCATGGAATAATAGAAGAGGGGATTGTTTCATATATCACAAGGTATTAATCTCTCCAAGAGAATGTGTCCACAAACACATGAGGTGATTTAAAGAGTGAGAAGAATCCCTTATTCATCGGTAGTGGGATATATCATGTATTACATGATATGTATTCGGTTTTTTGTTTCCTTTGCAATAAGCATGGTTGGATGATATCAATCCAATCCAGGAGTGATGCATTGGAAATCTTTAAAACTATTCTGAAGTAATTGTGGCATAAAAATGATATGTTCCTGATGTATGGAGGATAAGAGGAACTAGTAGTGGGAGGAAAAGTTGATGCTAGTTTCTAAATAGACCAGGATGATATGAAATCACAGTTAGACTATGTATTTTACCAGAATTGTGATGTAGTGAGTTGGATAACCTCAAAAAAACTCATTATCACTATCTCTATAGAAAACTCAGAGTATATTGTGACTTCTGAGGAAACTAAGGAGGAACTCTGGAGACATATATTTATCTAAGATGTTGGTGTTTCTCCTAGTAGTATAGAACCTATTCTAGTTTTTTATGATAATACTATAGTAGTGACACTTACCAAGGAGCCCAGGTCACACTAGAGGACAAATAATATACTCCCTAAGTTTTATCTCATAAGAGATTTTTCTTAGAGAGGTGAAGTAATAGTTACCAGAGTAGCCATAGTGGATAACATGGAAGACCCCATGATTAAATCCATATCTCAATAGAAGCATGATTTTTATGTGACAATTAGTGGTTTGAAACTTGTTATAACTTGGATCTAGTGAAATTTTGAGTCTAGTAAGTGGGTTCCCCAAACCCAACTTGTTTATGTACTTTGATTACTATTACATGTATACATTTTGATCTATACATGTGTTTATCTTATCAGAATAGTGTCAATATGTCTGCATCCTCTATATTTATGATAATTTCCTTAGATTAAGTGTCATATTAGAAGGTTATAGTAATTTAAAAGCTATAATGAGATCCTAAATATACTATCAAAGTAATCTTATATTTATGTCCTATAGTCTAGATACATCATAATGACTATACACAGTTGATGTCTAACTATCAGGTGCTTGAGGATCTTAAGCATTAAGACTTCTTCTCATGAAGTTTACACTAAGTAATCGCTAGTAGGTGAGATCATGATGACATACCTTTCAATTGGAACACCACATGTTGTATTTTTCATTGGTTGTTCATATCTAAAAACATGTGTATTGGTCCTCTGACTTGAGATCATTATCAATTTTTACCATTTCAACACATATTTCGATTAAAAAAACATGATAATGATGTATTGTAAATGTAAATTGTGTTGGGTGTGTCATTGGTGGTAGGGCATTATTTTAGTGATCAAGATAGAACTATTCACCTCCGAGTTGAGGAAGTAATATCTCAACCCCAGTTGACCAGGATGTTAGTACCTTTATTAAATCAATGGTCATGGTAGTCAAAGGTAAATCTATCTAGTCAGATCAACAAATAATGAAGAAAGGAATGAAGGATGACATAAGGGAGTATCCGGATTTATGATATATCATATGAAAAAAAAAATATTATATTACACAATATGTGCTTGTAGGATGGTTGTCATTGAAATGACTATTCTTTTGAACTATAGGTGATTTGATGCATCATTAGAATCTTATCTTAGTCTTTGAATAATATTTAATGTGATTGGGATAAGGGGCTAGAGGGTCACACACAATAGTGGACTCAAGATTCTTCCTTATTCAATTGAATGGGTATATAAGACATGGTGGGACCCACCAAGGGGTCTGAGAGTTGTCCATGCATTATCGATTACCGAACAAAAAACAAATTCATTATTATTCAAGTGTACAATAATTGTTTTGAATTTATTTATTAAAATTATTTACAAGTGTTTAAGTAAATACATTGAGTAACATTATATAAATGAACATTTTTTTTATATTCTAGGTTCATTTAATATTAGTGGGAATTATTAGTCTAGTTAATGAATTGAGTTTTTTAAATTAATATATTTAATATATAATACAAGTATGTGATAAAATATAAATAATATTTTTGGAATAGTTAGTTCATCATAATTATTTATTTATTACTTATTTAGTAAATGATAAATATATGGGGGTCAAGGAACCCTAACTTGTTATTTTAGACATCCACTGTATAAGATGAGGAGGAGATCATTTTTGTGTGTGGTTCATTCCAATGGATTGAGGGATCCTTTCTTCTCCTGCATCATTAATAGAGAATGGCTCTATCTATGATAGTTATCCAAGAACACCTTCATGGATCAAAGGCATGAGATCGAGGTGATCGTTGTGTCGTAGAAGAAATCCTCAAAACTCCTCCCTAGCATTAGAAATTTATCAAACAACATATAAATAGATTCTTGAAGAATTTGTGGGTGATCTAGAGGGTCTCAAATTCAGATCATTCATGAAATGATTTACAGTGATGAGGTGCAATCAACCACATGTTGAATCAAATGAGGTAATGGTTTACATAATTTTTGCTTTGAAATATTTAATTTATATCCACGAAAATCTACTAAGGCTAAGATCTCTACATATGACAATGTTACATTGCTAATATAATGAGAATTTTAAAATTGAGGACTCATCAGCTTCCATTGTGAACCCCGATTCCTTCATTTTAATTCCTTAACTATATGATTATCATTCATAATCAAGTTTTTTGTTTCTTTTGAAATAATTTAACTTTAGTAAAAAATAAGTCATACAATATATGGATCAAACTAATAGCACATCATTCATTAATAATGGTGCATTATAATAAAATTTCATGAAACTAAGAATTTCATAACATGGATGATTACATCCCTTAATATTGCATAAATTAAAATGATATAATAAATATAAAAGAATAATATCTCATTACTAGGAAATCCTATGGATTATATTCACCCTTGAGAGTCACAGTAAGTAGAACTAAAACTACAATGAAAAAAATACATAATGAAAGGAGAATCATATTGTACAATACAAAGACTAAAACTTTGGGAATGAGAAATGTTATTTTTGAAGTTAGAATGGGTTTAATTTCTAGGATTTAATGGGGATAATATATCCATTATATAGTAGTTAAAAAGGGTATATATCCATTAACTACAATATAGTAAATATCTTACCAATTCAGAAATTACTGATATATAGTTGATATATATAAATCTATGTAGATATCAAATATATATATATATATATATATTAAAGATAATTTACTGAAAATAAAATAAATTATTTTTAATAGAATTAAATGATAATATTTCATTTTCAAATATACCTTTTATTTTAATGAATTTTTTTATAAAATATTTATTTTATTAAACTTATTAATTTTAAATAATGATTTCAATAAAATTTAATCATAAAATTCAATATATGATTAGTAAAATAAATTAATAACATCTATGATATAATTAAGTAACTTTAAGGAATACAAATCTAATTATACATGAAAAACCAAATATGTTTAATTTAA
The DNA here is from genome assembly GCA_963277665.1 of Viscum album. Classification (NCBI taxonomy): domain Eukaryota; kingdom Viridiplantae; phylum Streptophyta; class Magnoliopsida; order Santalales; family Viscaceae; genus Viscum; species Viscum album. Next base: position 1,073,053,494 of record OY728145.1, on the reverse strand, counting down.
AAACATTGTTTTTATTATATAAATTTAAAGTTAAAATTTATTATAGTTTAATTATTGAATTTAATTAAATGTGATTTTTATTAATATAAAAAATGAATAATCATTAAATAATTGACTACAAATTTTTTATAAATAAATATAAAACTATTTAATTTTAAAATATATATATATATTTGAAAGGATTCTTTTTAAAGTGTTCTGTATTTTAATCTTAAATTAAATTGATCATGTTGAAGGATTATTAAAATAAATTAATTCAATATAAAAACAAGTATATAGACACTCATTTCATTGGTTATTGATATAAAAAATTAATAACTCTTTATGTTTAAAAAATCATTTTACTATAAAACAATTTTGTCATTATATTTTATATTTTTATATTAAATATTAAATTTATAAATTTTAGAATTTCAATTTTGAAAAATGAACAAAATTTTTGGATTCAGCATGTAAATAATAACTTAGGGTGGAATTTATAAATTTTTCTCAAAATGATTATTTTTTTGGTTAGTAAAAAATATAGTTTTTACAAATACAGTATATTTTTTAACATCATCTTGATATAAAGATAAAATGAAAATATATGAAAAAAATTTCTCAAAGAATGAATTTAAGGATAAAAATTAATTTTTTTCAAATAATTTCATAAATTTAGAAACCTATGCTTGACTTTTTTAGAAATTAAATTATATTTAATTCTAATAAAAAAGAATGTTTTTGCCATTTTTCCTTTAATTAAGTATTCATAGGAATCCATTTGGTTTTGTCTTTGTTTGAAAATAATATAAATCTTATCTTATTATTAAAAAACCAATATATTATATAAGAATTAAAATTATACATAATTATGGATTAAATTTATTTCTATTATTAAAACTATATTTTTCTAAAACTATTTTATCAATTCAATATTTATTATTTTAGAATTAATTTGTTTGACATATAATAATAAAATATAATGAAATGGTTTTTAAATTTAAAATTAGTATTTTAAAATTATTTAATAACTTCAATTCTATTTTTAGACATAAAAATAAATTACCAATGTTAACATATATTCACCACAATAAATTATAAATAAGGTAAATGTGTTAAATAAAGCGGTAAAAGACCTAATATATCATAAAAACATCTTAAAATGAGTGGATGGATTATTTTCCAATCTACCACATACCTTATTTCCATTTTTTCTCAAATTTGGTTCCATTTTCTGTGAGAATTATTTTCTTTTTTATATTAAGTATCAAATATTTACCAAAATTCTACTCCTCTATCTTATAAAAGGAGATGCATATAGACCTTCAAATCCATACCATAAATTCAAATGAATCTCAATGAAATACCATATTTCATTCCTTAATATTATTATCCTATATTGGTATTCCTTTGTTCCATAGATACTTCTCAAATTACTTCAAAACAAATAAGACTTCCAAAATGAGACAAGATATATTCTTTGTAAGTAATGGTTTCTTATCCTTCATTTTAATTTATATTATTCTTATATAAATTCTAAATTCTAATTTATCACATTAATAAAATATTAATAATATTATATACTCCGATAATGATGATATTATGAAAAAATTACTTCATAAGTATACTCATCCATTTACAATAGTGCATTCTTGTTTGAGTTTGTTTTACTACCTACATAAACGATTCTATAAATTTCGATCATCGATGACTATGAAAACATAATTACAAGAAATATATGAAATTCATAAGTAAATATTTTTGTGTTCCATAATAAAAATATTAATATTTAACTCATCATTAATATACCACCTTATATTCGTTAAAATTTAACGAAGCTAGCATGTTTTGGATTTCATCATAGACAACCATACCTAAAATTAACAGAGAATGACATCATAAATAATTATAGAACCATTAATCCAATATCTTTAATATTCTATGGACCAGGGACTCATCATAATGGAGTGTTGATGTAAGCTGTTATACCAAAATAGACAAAGAATGATTAAAACTAATAGCAAGAAAGATCAATAATAACTAAAATAATTAATAATTATGTAATAAATGGATATAAAAAAATATTGTAAAATATAATAAATTAATTAAGTTTTTTAAATATATGGTTAATTATTCTATGACTATCAAATAAGTTGTTAGATCCTGTCTCAACAAGCAGGAATCCAAGTTAAGGGTTTTGTCAACTCAATTTATTTTTAATCGGGTCATAAACTATACTCTTTGACTAAGATCTTAGAATTCTCTTTCATTCTACCATATCTCCGTTTTATATGAATGTTATCTATATGTCTAGGGAAATAATATTTTTACATCAAAATATTCCCCTTTTATGGATCACATTTTCCATAAAAACTTTACATTGTAATGAATAATCTATATCCATTATAATGGCTCTTTCCCTTCCATATCCATATTTCTTCTATGGTTTTGAGAATGTTTTTCACTATTCTTTAATGGTTTATTATGTTTATTTTATTACAATCTCAAAATGGCATTACAAACTTTTAAAAATTAATCTTTTTAATTTTTCCCACACATGTAATATTTGATTTTCATTAAAAAAATATGAAATGAATCTTCTTTTTAAATTTTTTTCACATGATCTCATTTTCCCTATTGTATGTTCATTATTCTTTATCAATCTTAATTTCCAATATTTAATGTTTTCTAAAATATATTTCAATTCTAATTATTTTTTGAATTTTTTATTTCAAAAATAATTTCAATTGATTTAGATGAATAAATAATTATTTTTCATTCCATTTATATTTTTGTCATCCACTCCAAATTTCCAATCATTAAATTAATTTATTCTCATGGTTTAAATATTTGGAACTCTTTTGAAATTATGGTTCTCAATATTCTTTTTTCACTAACTTGAAATAGAATCTTGATGTAATTTATAAGTTGTTTTTTGCAATGACCGAACCCACAAGGGCCCACCTGACCGAGGGAAAGCTGAGTAGTCAGAACCCCAAGCCCACCTCCAATAGGCCAGGGGTTAGAGAAAAGAGCATAAATGCAATAATATAAAGTGGTATTCTTTTCCTAGTGTACCTATACACACACACCCAACTATATCCATGAAACATTACAGAGAAACAATAAAAAGATATTAATTCTAGAGTAAAACATGCATGTAATAACATCTGCAGAGTACATCATAGTATGATTGGATAAAACAAACATTTAAAGGGTAAATATTCATGCCCAACCAGAAATGAAGTCCAATCCTAGAAACAATTAGAATAAAAAAATTTGATAGGGCCCATCTCATGAACTCAAATACTGATAACTATCCACGACCTATGCACCCAAGTATCACAACACTCTGCAATTGTCATTTCCAAATTGTCTGTCATCTACAAAAGGCATGACACATACTGAAAAAATACCATGCATGGGTGAGTATAATCATACCCATTAAGATGCCATGAAAACCAAAAAGGGAGAAATAGAATGATACGATAAAATTAAAATCAACCCATAATAAGATGGAATCCAAACCCAGTTGATATATATAAATGTTATCAAAAGAAACACATAAAAGTGAGAAATGGGATCTACATCTCCACATCCTAGCCCAGGTCAATGAATCTTCCTATACCTCTAAAGGAATATCAATAATTCCGATAATCTTGAATGTCTATCTGAGAAATATACATTGGGTAACTTCACCTATCTACTGCTCCATAGCTAGAGGGGGCACGATCTTCATTATAGGACCTACACCTTAGTATGATAAGGGGTAACACTCAGCCGAGATAGGACCCACACCCAATAACTATAAGAGGATTCCACTCAGTATATAGAGGACTCACACCCTATAAAACTATATGGATCCCACTCAGTAGATAGAGTACCCTCACCCTTGAATAATAGTGGATGTCACTCAGTATATGGATAGAGAACATGTACCCTAGTACATCAGGGAGATTCTACTCAAAGCATGAAGGAAGGATGACCTCACATGATAAGGGGTCTCCACTAATTAGGGTAGAGGACCCACACCCTAGTTTCATAGGGTAGTCCCACTCAACCAGTGCAATGAGTATGGGGGACCCACACCCTAGTGAGACTGGGGGATTTCCAACCCTGATCCCTCTCTAATGATCCTGCTCGATCATTTTTATCGGTCCATCATTGCCTAAAAAATTTTAACACTCTCAAAACATGATGATGTATCTCGAATGCCACGATGAATACAACCATCACATTCTTCATGGAGAAATTCTTAGGATATAATAATTATAAGACAAATCAAAGTCTAAATAAAGTAGATATGAAAGGTGGGGATATAAGATAAACGTTCACTGCATGTACCAGGGGTCACACGATGTGTGACATCACCTAGACTCATGGGAATTTCCTCACTATCACACTGTATGGATGGCCATATATCACTATATGCTGCATAAGGGTACAACACAATTGGGAAAAAATCCCTCAAAGTAACATTGGTACATTTTTAGGTTGATTTTTTTTGTTGAAAAAGTGGGTTTCCCAGGTATGTTGTGGAACTATAGAGAGAGTTTTGGCATGGTATATTAACAAGATCCAAGATAAAGTAATGGATTTCCTGTAAATGGTATAGAAAATTGTGTACATAAGGTGATTCCATTTCCCAGTGTTTTCCAAATGTTTGGGGTTTAAAAATTGGAATTTGTCTAAGAATCATGAAAAGTGTATTTTCTTGAAGGGATTATTAAAATATAGGAAATGAATGAGTTTCATGAAGATGGGCTTTGTGAAGGGTGTTTTGAGAAGGATTAAAGAATGTTGATGGTGTTCTACATGATAGTGATGAGAATCACGATGGGCGAAGGTGAGGAGCATCGTGAGTGGAGCATCATGGCGATGTGAAGGTTTTTTTCAGAAGCACCACAATTACAAAAGACAATGAAAATAGAAAATTTCCATGGAGTTTCACAAAAAAGGGAGAATCATGGAAGAAAAGAGGGACCATCACGAAATGGTGATGATGTGACCAGAAGGTTCTGGAATCCCTGGAAATACCTATAAATATGCCTCTACCCCTTCATAAAAGTAGAGAGACTTAATGAATATTTTAAGGAACCAGATTCGTGAAGGTGGTTCGTGAAGGTGATATATGAAAAAGTTCTTGAAGGCTATAAGCCAAATGAATTTTCTTAGCATCATGAATGGACACGAATTCACTAAGGATAAGTCAAATTTTTAAAATAAAGGATCTTCACAAAGGCTAGTTGAGCTTCATGAAAGAGGTGAGCTTTATAATGGCAGTATGTTCTTAATGAAAGAGGATCTTCATGAAGGCAGTGAGAATCAAAAAACTAATTTAAAGGGGTCTAGTGAACTATGGTAAATTGGTATTCATCAGTTAGATGAAAGTGGGACTTAAATAGAGAATCTAACTATAGTTTACGATGTGTTCATTCATGAAAATTAAGGGTCGTACAAGTACATAAACTATGAGTGAATCCCTTTCAAGTGTAGTGAGAAAAGGGAGAGTAATACGGTGATCCTATCCACTGACAGTGATCTAGAGAAAGAGACATAGGGAGTGACACGTGAGCTAACCCTAAACCTAGTAAAGGTAGTGATCCTAGGTATAGATGAGATCTATCTCAAACCATCATTATTGGCAGTGAGCCTTAGTGAATTTGGTATAATTGGAACATCACCATTGTATGCTCCTTGGATGTAGCCTAATGAGTGTGAACCAAGTAAAAACCAATGTGTCCTTATGCTTGTTTTTCTTCATTACATTAAAAGAATATTCATCAGATAAAGAAAGAAATAATAATATTATCATTAACACTTACGTTCAAACAATGTGACCCTTATAATAAAGTGGTCATGATCTAGTGGGGTGGAAGAATTTAGAAAATAATATCCATACCCAGATTAACACCCCTCGTATGGTATTTAGGCCCCTTTTGGACCTAACATACATGGTGTGTCTTATCCACCCAATTCTTGCCCATGTGATCCTAATTAGGCACATGTACTTTAGGTTTTTCCTGTGTACCTAGTCATGCCCGGGTTCAAGGCCATCTATACGTACCCTTGGGGATGATCGTGTACCCATGGAGTACATAAGGTGTACTCCTGTATGAGGTCTCAAGTGTGTATAGTTATCACATGGCATGACTTCCCATGGAGGGTCACATGAAATTTCTACTCAACCACATTGCATGTGATCTGTAACTCATCTTAAAACCCTGGCACCTCAACAATATGGACTACACAGTGTGTGTTTGTCAGACTATACACCATGTAGTTGGGATTTCCATAAAAATTTCAATTCTTCATGAAGATACTAGATCTGTAGAGACCCAAATCTTGACTTACGTGGAAATTACATTACTTTAATACATAACAAAAAAACCAACACACAAGGACCGTAATAGTTTAGGGTATTTGGAAACTCGGAACATAATCTTCTCATCATGGTGAAAGATCTCCAACATCTCCCATAAAGATCTTCCCCTTTTGTTTTCTTACCTAAAACCTTTATTTATATCCTGGGGAAAAGAAAACATATAAAGGGTGAGTTCAAATTCTTAGTAAGGGTAAGTATGGAGAAAATAAAATAGACCATATACATTTGACCTTAAAAACATGAACATAATATTTAAACATCAAAATATTGAGCAATGACATAAAACATGGAAGTACGTAAAGAATAGATTATAATGGAACATCAATCGTGATAAAATAGCATGGTAATAAAACATGTAATTGTGGAAAACCATTAAGCACATGATATGATTTCCATAGTAGCCAAGGCATTACTGCCAAGACCATCTTAGTGGATAAAGTCCCTTTCTGAATCGAGTTCACTCCCCGTTCCAGTCCTGTATCACTGAACCGGATTAACTTACCATTCCAGCCATGTCTATCTCATGAGATATAAATCTTTACCCAATGCATTGGAGGGAGATATTTGTCCCACCCATCTCATAATGAAATCATTCTTACGTGTGCCACAGCATAAACATAAATCATTCATCATAACCCAAAGAATAAAATGGGTTTTATAAACATCATCCCATCATAACATAATCCATATAAAACAAATGGATATATTTTCATCATAAGAAAAATTAAACCATTTAAATCGTAGAGACATTATACTTGAAACATACACATAAGAAATAATGTCATCTTAGATGGAAAATGGTTTTGATAAAACACTTGAAATGAATTCTTGAGAAAAATATCCTATCTTTTTCAAAATCATTTTCTTTTCACAAACTGCCATGCAATTTTAAAAGAAAATGGTTTTATTGAGAATATTCCTGAAATCTTGTAGATTAATCTTCATGAAAATAAGGCGTTATGAAACAGTAAAAATCCATTCATTCCGTATAATTTAAAAAAAACATTCTCCTCGTACTTTTGTCGAAAAAGTCAAAATGTTCCTGGTATGGTAAACAAAAGAAATATTCCTTCCATAACATGTGGTAAAAGTCAAAAATTGGTAAAAAGGACTTTAAACATTCATGAAACCATTTTTAGAAAACAGATACATGGATGATAAATATAACCCAAGTAAATACTTACGAATAAACAATCTCAGATAAAAACGAGATTGGAAATGTTATCCCTTACCTTAGGTCTGATATGCTTCGTACGTATCTGGACCTCTTGTATAATGATTTAAATAATTTAATTTACTTATTTAAGAATCATATTTATTGTTATTATATCATATATGGTTCACTTATAGCTTTATATTACCTGTTCTTTTGTAAATTCCATGTTACAGTAGCGTTTTGGGTAAAATCGTTTTATTTATCGTACGTGTTTGGACTTGTTTTTCTTGATATTATTATTAATTATATCATGATTTACTTACTTCAAGAATGTAAAACATGGTTTATATATCATATATATTCAGTATATATATATATAATAGATAGATGAACGAAATGAAATACACCGTTCGTGGAGACGGTAGGTCGTACGTACACATGAACGCTGTTTTCCTTTCCTAATTGACTTGAATGGAAGTAAGTATATGACATATATATATATACATATATAAATTAGCTTCATTATGTCATATATTTCATTATTATTCATTATATATACTTTATAATCATTCTCTAATGGTTAACATGGATAATGAATCTCATCACGTCGTGGAGACGGTAATCTGTACGTACGCACGAGCGATGATATCCTTCCCATAATAATTGAATGGAATTGGATTGGATGATATAATATATCATAATCAGTATGATTTTATAATAACTATATATATTTATTCTTTACAACATTATACCAATCCAAGTAAGGTGGTGGTTGAAAAACAGATTTCACCACGGCGTGGAGACGGTATTCTGTACGTACGCACGCACGGTGATTTCATTTTCCATAGGATGGATAGAAGGTGAAATGGGGTTGTTTCAAATTTATAATAACATATCAGTATATTATTGATAATTATGTTATTAATTTATAAAGAAACAACTAAAGAAGAAGAAGTTGAAGAAGAAAGAAACTTGAAAGAATCGGTAGAATAGATTACCTCTTCTTCGACGCACGTCTTTTAAAGTTCCTCTTAATACACTAGAGTTGGTATTTTGAGGAGACCATAACCTCTATAATGTTTCTAGGGAAGTTTATAAGGTAACTGGGCAGGGGTTGGCTTAGATTTAAAGCTCAAAATTGTGTAAATAGAAGAGGGATGAGGTTCCCTTTTATAAGGGAGGAGAGGGGCACCTTAAGAAAAAACATGAAATATTATTTTATAATAAAGTCATATACGGTTTATAATAGCTAAGAATTGATTTATTTAAAATATAAAGTGGGGATGGGTCGAAATCCTATCAACCAATAGGTTTTAGACAAGTTTAGGTTTCTATTTTATCCTTACCATTTAGATTTAACTCTAAGTTAAATAATTTAACTTTTACCGTGTCTTCTTGTTTTCTTACACTATATGGTTAATAAACATAATATAACAATACAAACGAACCCCAAGTGGTTAATTATTAATATATATAACCTTATCTAAGTAATTTGGACTAACCTTAGATTTTTAGGAATAAAATAATAATTAATAATATAATATTTGTTTTAAAATCTATTTTATATCAATTTTGACACTATTTGGTAATTGATTTTTGTGAAAATCATAACAGCATTATTAGTTCGAGAAAAGTTAATTAAATCAATACTAACATGTCATAGTTACCTATAAAATTAATGTAATTCATAAAAAGTCTCAAATTACATTTATTTGGATATTTATAATATCAATTATGTTAATATTTCATTAATTAGGTAATTATTTCATCATCAATGTGTCATAAATAAATTACATTATATAATCTCTAAAAATTATAAATAAAATACCATTATGTATAAAAGCTTTTTATCTTTCTAATTAATATTTATAGTCGAATTTATCTTATGTATAACCCTATATTAAAAATGTTTTAGTTATTAAACTTTTATTTTAACTCTTTTAACTCTTCTTTAAATAAAATAATAATAAATGTCTTAATCTAATCCAAGTGGACCTAAATGGTCATATTTTATTCATAAGGTTGTTTTTTTTTCGAATTAAACTTATCCAATAGAATTAGAAATTTTTTTATGGTGATAATAATATCATTTTTACCCTTAATTACCCTATTTACTTTTAACTGTGGTAAATAAAAGTAAAAAGTTACTATTCATCAAAAATTATTTTTATCTTATTGAACCACATTTTACTCCTTGATATTAACCGTGTCTCTTGGATTTTCTAAATTCAACTCACAGAATTGGTAAAATTAAGTTTTATGTAAAATTGCAAATGCTCCTAGGAGGTGGGTAAAGACGGTGAAAAGTCCAGTAAAATTTTTATATATCTAAAATTATTATAAAATGACTCTAATGAATTACATTGAAATTATATAAGTATGATGTATCTATTTTGACCTAAAATAAATTTAAATAAAATAAATGATTTTTTAAATAAAAATTTGGTTTTAACCAATAACTCAGTGTTTTCACTAGTCATCAAAAATTGAAAGTTTTCAGAAAAATACCAAAATTTCACCCAAGGCTAATTTGGATATTACAAATCCAAAAATGAAGTCCATTTTGAAAGATAAAATTTATAAAATTTCAAAAAGTGGGTATTATAATTCATAATGGCTAGTTTATATAATATTTTATTAACATATCATTGTTTAGTGAAACTTGGTATTGCGTACAACACACGCTATCGTGGAAGGACGCGATTGCGTGTAAAGAAAACCAACTCAGGGTTGCGTTTAGTGAAAGATTCCTTTGTTATTGTGTATAATAGAATCCATCCATATTTCATTTATACATTGAATATATATATATATACACTCAATGTTGCGTATAATAACTTATATCAAACGAACTTGAAATTTTGTGTAACATGATCCAAGAATAGTGTTGTGTATACTGCAAGATAATACGGTGTTGAGTATAGTGAAAGATAATCTTGGTGTATCATACAAAACAAGACATCAAATAAATTAAAAAGAATACTTCTCATAAATTCTTGGGGTGTTACATTCTACCCCCCTTAAAATGAATTTCACCCTCGAAATTCGTCGGGGTTATAAATGGTTTACTACTTGAAAGTTTATTTAATAGAAACCCACATCATAAAAATGAATACCAAAACATAACTTTGAAAACTAAAATATGAAACGTAATGGTTACCCAAATTAACTAATCACTGGGTTTCCACATATGATAACATAGGTGAAAATATGGATATGGAAGAGAAATCTAACCATCAAGTTTTGATGGAGAGTGGTAGAGAACATGGCTGTGAAAAATCCAATCAATCACAAAGCCATAAATTTGTGATGATCTAATGTACCATATGATTCATCAGATATAAGATCACTTAAACAACATTTTTGGTTTTCAATATCCTTTACCTAAAGTTGAAAATTTTGAATTAGAATAAATACTTACTTGATTTTGGTACAATCTCACAATTGTTTGTGCCTTAAACAATTTCCACTTCATCTCTTAAGAAATGAAGTTGAATTTGTCTTCCGTGAAGTGTTAACAGATCATGCGATAGAATGATGGGTCATTCCATCTATCTCAAACAAAAGGTTAGAAAAAGTTATCAAATATACATAAGTCCTTCTATGGTGAGGTTAATCGTATATGATTCCAAAAAAGAACTTATACTTCATCTATCATACCGCTTAATAAAATAAAACTAGTTTCTACTAAACAGAGACTTCCTGTAGGCCAGTGGTAGGAGATAAAGGCTTGTCTCACTTCGGTTGTGGGTTCGATTCCCACATCCTTGTTTGACATGACGGGTTGTCTCCCATCCTGCAGGTTGTCCCTTTTTCTAAAACTACATTATTATAACATTCCAAAAATAATATCAAAATGTTTTATCCTTAAACAATACTAACTTATGTTCGGCATAATCCATTCCAATCTTTATGCTTATCCAAAATACTTCTGTCCAATCTCATAGTAAAAAGAAAATAATTACTAGAAAGGTCATATTACAAGCATGTGAATACCATCATTTATCCCCCATATATCATACGATATATCTTGTTGGTCACATTCCAAACATATGAATACCTTAATCATGTATTCTCTTGAAAAATTAATACCCATTGAACCTTAGTGAAAACATGAATTCTATCAAAAGTTAACTCTTTCCACCTACCAAAATCCCAAAATTTCTATATACTCAAACCATGATATCACTTTGTCCTTATATCAGTCATGAGATCATGAATACTATAAAAAAATTAATTTTCTCCTTATCCCTTCATTGTGTGCATGTCATCTACTTTCCAAAAAAATTTCAATCACTTTTCATGGTTACCAGTACCATAAAATTACTGAAAACCACAATAGACTAATACAAAAATATTCCAATATACCATAAAAGTACCTCAACAACATTATTCTTGAATACCAATACATAAACACTTCAATCCATCCTCTTCAATTGTTTTCATGGAGTAAGTCCTCCCTTGATTTATAATTATCCTCTTAGGTCAGGGCATTGATTTGGGTAATTCCCATGTTCTCCACAAATAAGACATTGAACTCTATAACAGTCTGTCACTCTATGACCCTTTTCTCCACATAGATAACATCTTCCCCTCCATTTGAGGTATTCCTCAAGGTTCTTCTTCCCTTTTTCTTGATACATTGAAAGCTTCATCTTCCTTCCTCTATGTTCCTCTTCATGAGAACATGTATAAAAGTTCATCTTCCTCTTATTTGATAAATTAGGAAAACCACCAAAGTTCACCTTGTTAATCATATATTGTGATGACTAATTTGGCATAATCACAATATCTTTCTCTCTACGCATTACATGATTTTGTTGATCACAGTCAGCAATTTGTCCATCAGAATCAACATTAACTGAATTCCTTCTCTTTTCCTCCATTGACTAAAACCAGAAACCATAGTGTAAGAAACACTTAAAATAATGTGGAACCACATAATCATTAAAAGTCACTTATAGTATGTCTAACTTATCACACATTCTTTAATCCATGATACCTTAGGTTCACCCTAGGTTATTCATGATCGTCAACATAACTCTAGGACTGTAACCTATAGTTATACTAAACCTTAGGGACATCCCTAGACATACCTTAGAAATATCTCTAGAGATCTCACTAAAGTTTTCGCATCCTAGTTTCCAAAGGTTAACTAAAACTTTCCTATGATACAAACTGTAGAGACCCAAAGCTTGACATACATGGACATTACATTACTTTTGCGAAATACTTAATACATAACAAAAAAACAAACACACAAGGACTGTAATAGTTTAGTGTCTTTGTAAACTCAGAACATAATCCTCTAATCATGATTAAAGATCTTCAACATCTCCCATAAAGATCTTCCCCTTTTGTTTTCTTACCTAAAACCTTTCTTTATATCTTGGGAAAAAGAAAACATATAAAGGGTGAGCTCAAATGCTCAGTAAGGGTAAGTATGGAGAAAATAAAACAAACCATATACATTTGAACTTAAAAACATGAACATAATATTTAAACATCAAAATCTTGACCAATGACATAAAACATGGTAGTACGTAAGGAATAGATTGTAATGGAACATCAATCATGAAAAAATAGACTGGTAATAAAACATGTAATTGTGGAAAACCATTAATCACATGATATTATTTCCATAGTATCCAAGACATTACTTCCAAGACCATATTAGTGGACAAAGTCCCTTTCTGAATCGAGTTCACTCCTCGTTCTAGTCCTATATCACTGAACTGGATTAACTTACCATTCCAGGTATGTATATCTCATGAGATATAAATCTTTACCCAATTAATTTGAAGGATATATAGGTCCCACCCATCTCATAATGAAATCATTCTTATGTGTGCAACAACATAAACATAAATCATTCATCATATCCCAAAGAATAAAATGGGTTTCATAAACATCATCCCATCATAACATAATACATATAAAACAAATGGATATCATTTCATCATAAGAAAAATGAAACCATGTAAATCATATAGACATTAAACTTGAAATATACACATATGAAATAATTTCATCTTATATGGCAAATGGTTTTGATAAAACACTTGAAATGAATTCTTGAGGAAAATATCCTTTCTTTTTCAAAATCATTTTCTTTTCACAAAATTCCATGAAAATGTAAAAGAAAATGATTTTGTTGAAAATACTCATGAAATCTTGTAGAGTAATCTTCATGAAAATAAGGTGTTATGAGACCGTAAAAATCCATTAATGTCGTATAAGTTAAAAAAAACATTCTCCTCGTACTTTTTTCGGAAAAGTAAAAAGGTTCCTTGTATGGTAAACAAAAGAAATATTCCTTCCATAACATGTGTTAAAAGTCAAGAATGGGTAAAAATAACTTTAAACATTCATGATACCATTTTTAGAAAAAAGTGACATGGATGATTAATATAACCCTAGTAAATACTTACGAATAAACAATCTCGGATAAAAATGAGATTAGAAAAGTTATCCCTTACCTTAGGTCTCATATGCTTTGTACATATCCTAATTTCCTGTATAATGATTCAAATAATGTCATTTACTTATTACAGAATCATATTTATTGTTATTATACCATATATGGTTCACTTATGACTTTATATTACCCGTTCTTTTGTAAATTCCATGTTAAAGCAGCGTTTTGGGTAAACTCGTTTTATTTATCTTACGTGTTTAGACTTGTTGTTCTTAATATTATTATTACTTATATCATGATTTACTTACTTCCAGAATGTAAATATTGGTTTATATATCATATATATTCAGTATATATATATATAATAGATAGATGAATGAAATGAAATACACCGTTCATGGAGACGGTAGGCCGTACGTACGCATGAACGTTGTTTTCCTTTCCTAATTGACTTGAATGGAAGTAAGTAGATGACATATATATATATATACATAAATACAGTATCTTAATTATGTAATATATTTAATTATTATTCATTATATATACTTTATAATTATTCTCGAATGGTTAACATAGAGAATGAATCTTATCGCGTCGTGGAGATGGTAATCCGTACGTATGCACGAGCGATGATATCATTCCCATAATAATTGAATGGAATTGGAGTGGATGATATAATATATCAGAATCAGTATTATGTTATAATAACCATATATATTTATTCTTTACACCATTATACTCATCCAATTAAGGTGGTGGTGTAAAAACAGATTTCACCACGTCGTGGAGACAATATTCCATACGTACGCACGCGTGGTGATTTCATTTTCCGTAGGATGGATATAAGGTGAAATGGGTTTGTTTAAAATTTATAATAACATATCAGTATATTATTAATACTGATGTTATTACTTTATAATTAAAAAACTAAAGAAGAAGAAGTTGAAGAAGAAAGAAACTTGAAAGAATCGGTAGAAGAGATTACCTCTTCTTCGACGCACCTCTTTTAAGCTTCCTCTTAAGGCACTAGAGTTGGTCTTTTGTGGAGACCAGAACCTCTATAATGTTTCTAGGAATTTTGATAAGGGAAATGGTCAGGGTTTGGCTGAGCATGAAAGTTAAAAATTGTGTAAATAGAAGACGGAGGAGGTGCCCTTTTATAAGGGAGGAGAGGGGCACCTTAGAAAAAACTTACAATATTATTTTATAATAAAGTAATATTTGGTTTATAATAGCTCAAAATTGATTTATTTAGAAGCTAAAGTGCATATGGGTCTAAATCATTTCAACCAATAGGTTTTATACAAGTTTAGATTACTATTTTATCCTTATCATTTAGATTTAACTCTAAGTTAAAAAATTTAACTTTTACCATGTCTTCTTGTTTTCTTACACTATATGGTTAATAAACCTACTATAACAAGACAAACGAACCCCAAGTGATTAATTATTAATATATATAACCTTATATAAGTCATTTGTTCGAACCTTGGATTTTTAGGAACCAAATAACAATTAATAATATAATATTTGTTTTTAAAATAAATTTTATGTCAATTTTGACACTATTTGGTAATTGATTTTTGTGAAAATCATAACAGCATGATTAGTTCAAAAAAAGTTAATTAAATCAATATTAACATGTCTTTTTAACTTATAAAATTATTTTAATTCATAAAAAGTCTCAAATTACATTTATTTGGTTATTTATAATATCCATTATGTTATTATTTCATTAATAAGGTAATTACTGCATCATCAATGTGTCATAAATAAATTAAATTATATAATGTCTAAAAATTATAAATAAAATACCATTATGTGGGAAATATTTTTATATTTCTAATTAATATTTATAGTTGAATTTATCTTATGTATTACCCTATATTAAAAATGTTTTAGTTATTAAACTTTGATTTTAACTCTTTTAACTCTTCTTTAAATAAAATAATAATAAATGTCTTAATCTACTACAAGTGGACATAAATGGTCATATTTTATTCATAAGGTTGTTTTTGGTGGAATTAAACTTATCCAATAGAATTATTACATGTTTTAGGGTGATAATAATATCATTTTTACCCTTAATTACCGTATTTACTTTTAACCGTGGTAAATAAAAGTAAAAAGTTACTATTCACTAAAAATTATTTTTATCTTATTGAACCACATTTTACTCCTTGATATTAACCATGTCTCTCGGATTTTCGAAATTCAACTCACAGAAGCGGTAGAATTAAGTTTTATGTACAATTGCAAATGCTCCTAGGATGTGGGTAAAAGATGGTGAAAAGTTCAATAAAATTTTTATATATCTAAAATTATTATAAAATGAATCCAACAAATTAAATTGAAATTATATAAGTATGTTGTATCTATTTTGACCTAAAATAAATTTAAATAAAATAAATGATTTTTTAAATAAAAATTTGGTTTTAACCAATAACTCAGTGTTTTCACTATTCATCAAAAATTGAAAGTTTTCAGAAAAATACCAAAATTTTACCCTAGGATAATTTCGATATTCTGAATCCAAAAATGAAGTCCATTTTGAAAGATAGAATTTATAAAATTTCAAAAAGTGGGTATTACTATTCATAACGGCTATTTTATATAATATTTTAATAACATATCGTTGTTTAGTGAAACTCGGTATTGGGGACAACACACGCTATTGTGGAAGGTCGCAATTACGTGTAAAGAAAGCCAAGTCAAGGTTGTGTGTAAGGCAAGATTCATTTGTTTTTGTGCATTACAGAATCCATCCATATTTCATTTATACATTGAATATATATATATATATATATATATATATATATACACTCAATGTTGCATAGAATAACCTCTATCAAACAAACTTGAAATTTTGTGTAACATGATCCAATAATAGTGTTGCGTATACTGCAATCTAATGCGGTGTTGCATATAGTGCAAGATAATCTTGGTATAGCATACAAAACAATACATCAAATAAATTAAAAAGAATACTTCTCATAAAATCTCGGGGTGTTACAAGATCATCCTTTACCACCATGAAATTGACCTTTTGACCACTCGAAATGAATGGCGGTCCTCTATGGTTGTCAATTCCTAGCCTTTAGTTGCTAAAAATCAGAATCCAATCAGCCGTTGATGAGGTGATGCATGTATCATGTGCCTCACTTTTCTATTGCCACTATAGAACGTAGATATAAAAAGTTCCACCAAAATATCATCCCAATACATCTTTAATTATTTATCTCATTCATTATTTGCACAAACACCCTGAATCTGGAGGTTAGATCACACTTGAACTCTCCCTATAAATGTTGAACCGTGACCTCGTGGGATGATAATGAAGAACATGAATAATAGTAGGGTGAAATGGAAAAGAAAAAAATGAAACATGCATTTTCTATGCCTTCTAGGACAACGATCACATAAATGTGGGGATATCAAGTTCAAAAACCTCATAAATAGATCAATAATGCAATAAGGTAGTAGGGATCATGTGAATGATCAAATAAATCACCTAAGAAGAAGTAGATAATTAATCAATGATCAATATTTTAATAAAAATGGATAAATACACAATTTACAATCCCTACTATGCTTTAGGATTGATTGTTGGTGAAGATTGTGTTCACCAATGATGAGGATGATCTACTGAATTTTCTCCCTCTCGATACACCTCGAACTAATCACCCATTGTCATTAGATTTTATCCACCAATGAAGAATAGTGGTTTTCTCTTGTCAAATATCCCAAGGATATACAACTAACCCTGGTAAATTTAAATAGAAGCAATCATATATGGGATTTTAGGTTGAGGGGATTTAAAATAGAATAAAATAATTTCACTTATTTATTTTAATTAAATGCACCATTGACGACTGCCTCAACTAGACATCTGGCACCGACCAACCATAGGTCGTTTCTAAGGTAAACCCCATGTTTCTAAATCAACTATGGTCTCAGATTTCCTATCTGAGGTCCCAATCAATTATTAAACTAGAATAACTGAAATGATGCACACATGTGCATTGAAATATATTAATATTTTAAATATATTAATCCAAGGGTCCTGATACACCCAAACACCACACCGACTCTGAGGATAAATCTTGATATATGTATAGAAATACTCAAATGAATAGATCTATAAAACTTGATTCACTACATTCTCCCATCTTTGAAGGTTTTTATTTTCAAAAAATCATAATCTAAATAAAAAGGTGGGGGTATTGAGTCTTTATCTTACTCTCATGCCCCCATGAGCTCTCCTTCACACTTTTTTGATACCAAACCACTCTAACCAAAGAAATGGTCCATCCATGCAAGATTTCCTCCTACCAATACATGATCTCCATTGGGTAATATGTGAAGGTGGATCCATCCTTGATATATATCTCTCCCCAATCAATAATGTGCATAGTATCATGCATATATCTCCTCAGACATAACACATGGAAGATTTCATGCAACTGATCCAACTATAGGGGAAGGTCTAGGTGGTAAAAACCTCACCAAACCTCTGTAGGATCTCAAATAACTCAATGAACCTCAGAGACATATTTCCTCCCAAGCCAAACCTATACAATCCTCTTAGTGGGTAGAATATTAGTAATAAATGTCCTCCCTACTCAAACTAAAAGGGCCAATGATGTTGATCTACATAATATTCCTATCTTCTCTGGGAAGTCATCATATGATCTTGTATCACCTGAACATTTTTTATCATCACTTTCACAATCGATGGACCAACAAGATAAGTCCTTCCAATATCATTCTAAGACAATGGTGACCTGTATGGTCTTCTTTATAGTTCCTCAAATGGTTCCATGTTGGTCGTATTATGATACTTGTTATTATAAGAAAAATATACCCATGTAAAGTGATCCTCCCACCTTAGTTCAAAGTCTATAATGCAAGATATCATCATATCCTCCAATACCTGGATAGTTTACTCGGTCTTCCCTTCAATATAGAGATGAAAATAAGTACTTATATGAAACATAGTCCCAAATTCTTCCTATAGGCCTCTCCACAACCACAACGTGAACTACACATCACAGTTCGAGACAATCATTGGGGGTACCCATGAAACCGGATGATATCCTACACATACAACTGCCCTAGACTCTCCAAATAACTCTACCCCCTAATGGAAATGAATTATAATGACTTGGATATTTTTTCAACAATCACATAGATATCATCATGGACTCTCTATATATTTGTAATCCTCATCACAAAGTTCATGGATTTTCCATCCCATTTCCACTATGGGATCTCAACAGTATGTGTTAAACCAACTAGAACCTAGTCCTCAGCCTTTACATGTAGACATGTGAGACATCGAGAGAAGAACTCATTGAAAGTCCACTTCATTATATCTAACCAAAACTGACACTTAAGGTCTTTGTACATCACTTTTACTCTGGGATATACAACCAAAGGGGGATTGTGAAACTCCCTCATCACATCATCTCATAATGTGACCAAAATCATCATCTATCCCTGGAAAAGGATTACATAATCCCCTCTTTTGTAAAATCCATCTGGTGAATCTTATAAGGATATATGGTCATGGATAACCTCAAAATCTAGGTCTCCAAATAGATCCCCCCACACTTGATGATGAAGTGGGGGAGTCACCTCCATCGATTGAAGAAAAACTGCACTCCTATCCTCCACCAGGGATGTCTATAATGAAGTCGACTACTCAAACTCCTCCTCCACCAAGCAAGAATGGGAATTCCTGCTAAGGGTATCTACCACCACATCAAACTTCCTAAGAGTATAGAATATCTCAAAGTTATAGTCTTATAGGAACACCAACCAATGCCTCTGTCTCATGTCAAGATCTCTCTGAATGAATTTATACCTATAACTATTATGGTCTGAGTATAAAATAAAGTTTCATCCCAAAAAATTGTGCCCCTTCTTATTTATAGTGAAGAATACCACAACCAACTATAGTATTTGAGTAGCATATTTTTTATGGGGTCTTAATTGCCTCCACCCATATGTGATCACTACTTACCTCTACATCAAAATTCACCTGAACCAAACTCTTGAGGAATCACAAAACACTATGTAATCTATGCCCTCCTTCTATAGTCATAATCATCCTCAACTACCCTATGGCTCCTTAACACTACTTGGTTTAGATAAACAGCTTCTCTTTTCATTTCAGGGTGTTCAAAGTATCTAATATATTGGAAATTCATACAGAAACCTCATATAGTACCTTTCCATGATAAGGAATCTCTACACATCTGTTACACTATTAGGTGGATTCCAAGTAAGCATTGTATCATTATTCACTGTGTCCCTAGCTAAACCATTATCATAAATGACATCCCAAAAAGGTAAACCTTACATTTCCAAAAAATACACTTAGAGATCTTACCATAATTCTATTTCTTTTGAAGTAAGTCTAAGGCCATCATCAAATGTTCTTCATTCTACTACTCCTACACAGTGTAAATTAGTATGTCAGAAATGATGAAAACAAAAAATATGGTCCATGTATGGATGGAAGATATAGTTTATCAAATCATAAAAAATTTTAGGGAATTCATCACACTGAAGAGCATCATGAGGAACTAATGGTGTTCTTATATACATCAAAATCCCATCTTTGTAATATCATCCTTGTAAACCCTCAACTAGTACTATCCGGACCAGAGATTGATCTTTGAGAATCAACTCATGACTTGAAACTAATTAAAGAGGTTTTCAATCCTTATAAAGGGGTATTTATTCTTTATATTCACCTGGTATAGACAACCATAATCAATAGAAATTCTCAAGATCTCGTCCTCCTTTCTCATGAATAACACTAGAGATGACCTGGGGGCATATTGGGTGTGATGAAACCCATCTCTAGAAGCTCCTCCAACAACACCCTTCACTAATATAGCTCGATAGGGTACATATGATATATTACATAATATATTGGTGTGGCACCATGTTGTAAGTCAACATATATGTCCATTTACCACCTTGAAGGTAATCCAAAAACATCCATGGGGAAGATGTCCATATAATCCCCCACTACTAAAGGAATCTAGATGTCGGAATAACCTTCTACGCCAAGGGAAAAACTTGGTAACTGATGGGTGATGGGCTGATAATCCTGCTTCTAAGTCACACTAGCTCAACCATTATATGCCTCTTGCCCATAAATAATAATCTCGTCTCATCAGTTTAAAGGAATCTAACCCACATGCGATGAAATTTAATTTAGGCTCAAACCATGGACAACCATTATGTACCCAAGATGATTTCATAAGGTTTCATCATCATGGCCAGTAGGTCCCATGAAAAACTCTATCCAATAATTGTTAGATTACACTACCAGTATATAAGAAATATCGAAGAGTCACACCTAGTCATGACCTCTAGAAAAAGTTTTTGGGATAATGTCTCAATGGGGAGACATATATCTTAAACAAGGTTTAAGGAGATAAAGGAATAAATCACACCCATTTATATAAATACTGGAGGAGTAGAATAAAAAATAGTGTACCTTATATCATATCATGTGTAGCCTAGTCATATCCCTCCATATCTTATAGCTACATACGTCCCTAACCATCATCTCGTTGAGCCTAACATGGGCCGACTCGTGATGGTGGAGGAAGTATATCATAACACTGACTTCCACCAGAAGCTCATCCTCCGAGATCCCCACCTAATCCACTTGAAGTATCACCTCTCTAAGGGACTCCTTGGACATGCCTAGGAGAACCCTAGTTGTGGAATTGCCTTTTCCAGGGTAGTTCATCTACTTCTTTCCTACCCTCCTCGGTATGTCGTGTCTAGAAATCACATGATATATGACCTTTCCAATCACATTCATAACATCTACCTCTCCAGGTTGACTAAAACCTTTTTATAAAACATGTTAAATATTTCTATTTGACTATGTCCAGCCATGTGATGGTATCTTACATCAAGAACCTACTGACTTGTTTCTTTAAGATGGTACAAAACACTTAGCCCCATGACACCCACTGCTAGCTCCCGAAGAGTAGTTTCCCTATGATAAGAAAATATCCATCCCTAGTTAGCACTCTAGAACTATATCATTGGTTGGAATGTATATAGGAACCACACTAATATGAATGTCTCTACAGATACCCTGCAAAAAGTTCTCCATCCATAAATAACCATCCCGCACTATGTTTAGGTAGTATCGCATAATGTTGGTGATCCTCATATCATACTCAGCTACCATCATAATACCATGTTATAGTTGAAGAGGCTCCTAGATCCAAACTGAGTTTAAGAATGAAGGTTAATACTTCTCACAAAAAATATACTATAAGTTATACCATGTGTGTGTCATATCATAATGATTCTACATGAATAGACTCCACCAGTTCCCTGCTACTCTATGAAAAATACTAGTGACTAACACAATCATTTGATAAGTCAGGGTATGAATGAACCTGAAAGATTGTATCACTAACACAATCCAATCCTTTGTTTACAAGGGATCTAGCTCACCATAGAACCTCAGTGGTCTTTGATGTTAGAATTCACAAAAAACACTAACACTACATGCATCATCATATTTCTCTATTGGTACTCTCTTCTACTCGAAGGGTAGGGGTGTTTCTCCCTATCCACATAGAGGAAAGACATACAGGGATGGCCTCTAAACTAAGGTCCCCCCACTCATTAGATCATCACCACGGTCCGGAATTGGTAACCAAGTTGGATTCCTTCATAAAGGCATCCTAAAAGTGATCAATAGGTACCATGGTAAGATGGGAACACACACACACACACACACATATATATATATATGGGGAGCAGAATCAAGAAGAAAAACCAAAGGACTCAATCTGATGTGATGCATGCACCGATTTTCCATTAAACCAATATCTTAGTGTGTTGAGTCGAAAAGAATGTATTCATAGTCCTGTTGGATGGATAGGTTGGTCACCACACCAAAACTAGCCTCCCTGGCCTGAAATCTACACTCAATACACTCTGACACTATTGAACTAAGTTCCCAACCAATCCTTATCATGTGTCTAACTACAACACTATACTAAGGAGGACCTCCCTTTAATGCCACTCTATAATGATCCAATCCACCAGGGCCTACCAAACTGGTGGAAGGACTATCCTTCACAACACTAAGCCCACCTCAAATAGGCTAAGGTCTACTAACAAGATCTAAGAAGACATAATATAAAATATGATTCCTTTTCCTAGTGTACCTGTACACATGCACCCAACAGTCACCATGAAATTTTGAAAATTAATAATAAAATATAGGATCATTTAGAGTAAACGATGAATGTAAGAACCTCTAGGAAATAAATTAGAGTATGAAAAAATAAAACAAAATTGTAAAGGGTAAAAACACATTCCCAACCAGAAACGAAGTCCCAACACAACAACGACTAGAATAGAAAAAGCTGAGGGAGCACAACTCTAGATATCCAATACAGACCACTATACATGGCCTATAATAATGATTATAACTATTCTCCACCCATTTCATTACAAAACTTCCCATCATCTTCATAATACATGACACATGTTGGAAAAGACCATGCATGGGTGAGTATAAACTTACCAAACATGATGCCCTGAAAACAAAAAATGGAGCAATATAAATATACAATAGAAGATAGCTTAACCCATAACAAGAGGGAAAAAAACCATGTGTGTGTGTGTGTGCGTGCTCAAAATAAACCTAGATGAGAGAGAAATGGGATCTCCTTCTACACAGCTCCTCCCAAGGATGAGTCTACCTACGACTCCAATGGTCCTTCCCTGATGCCCAACATCACACATGTCTATTTCAGAAATATATATGGAGGATCCACACATCGATACCTCTCCACATCCTGAGGGGCGCAATATATAATATAGTAAACATGCCTTATAATGATAAGGGGGCCCACTCAATAGATATAGGACTTGAACCCAAAAAATATATGGTGATGACACTTAATTAATAGAGGACTTGTGCCCTAGAACCATACGGGGATACCACTCAGTAGATAGAGGCCCCATACCCAAGAATGATAGGGGGCCCCACTCACAAGATGGATAGTGTACCCACACCATAGAATGTTATGGGGTGCTACTCAAAGCATGGAGGATCCATGCCCTGACATGATAGGGGGTTTCACTCTGTAATGTAGAGGACACACGAACTAGTTCCATATAGGGGTTCCACTCAACTAGTGCTAGGATTATGGGGGGATCGTACTCGAGTGTTATAAGGGGGTTGAATACCCCGCCCTCTCTCTAATAATATTTCCTTATCATTGTTAATGCTCCAGTGTCTCTTAAATAAGCTTCATTATCTCAACACCACATGACATATATTGAAAGAAACTATGAATGATACCATCATGTTATACATTAATAACTTCTCAAGATAGGATACTCGCAAGCCAAAATCAGAGTCTAGAAAAAAAGATATATAAGGTGGAAATACAAGTGAAAATTACATGGTGTTTACAATGGTCACGTAGTGTGTGACCTCGCCTAGCCTCCTAGATTATTCCTCACCATCACACGGCTTGACTGGACCTATAGAACTACACGATGTGTAAGGGTAATACATGGTGTGTCTCAACCACCTAAGCCCTACCGTGTAATCCTAGACATGAATGAGTACTTTGGGATATGTCTGTGTACCCTAAGGTGTTCTTATGTACTTTTAGAGTACATAATGTTTCCTCTCGCATGGGGTCCTAGTTATGTGAAGATGGAACATGGCCTGGCTGTCCGGGTAGGGTCATATGGGTTGTGAACCCTTCCATACGGCATGTGATCCTTACCTCAGATCAAAACCCTATCTCCAAAGATAGGGGGACTACACAACATTTATTAATTAGACTATTGACCATGTGGTCGAGTTTTCTAAAAAAAATCTAGTTCTTCATTCAGATCACAGGTCCTCCTTCACCATTGAAAATCCAATATTTAATCGCCTGAAATTGGTGGGGGTCATCGCCTACCATCGATTCCTAACCTCAAGTGGTCATAAATCAAAATCAGATAAAATTTCAATTAATCACTACAATTCCTGTAAGACTACCATTATTTTTACCACAATATATCCTAAATCGATGAATAATTACCCGAAAATAATCCTCATCCATATTAAAATCAGTATTTATATCATTTTTCACACAACCTCTATGAATCTGGGGGTTTTATCATGCTAAAAACTACCCCAAAAATATCGAACCATGACCCCCTCGGTCTAAGATAAAGAACATGAAAAAATATGGGTATAAATGCACAAGAAATAAGTGAACCTACATTAGCCAATAGTTCGTTTCCCATGATCATATAAATGAGGTGATAGCAAGTGAAACAAGGGAACAAATGGATCAATAAAACAATAAGGCATCATGACTCATATGAAGTGTTAAATAAATCACATAACAAGAAGTATTAATTATTTAATGATCAGTATTTTAATGAAAATGGTGAAATCAAAAATTTGTGATAGCTAACTCAATTTAGGAGTGACCGTTGGTGATTAGTGAATTCACAAGTTATGAGGATGATCTTTTGCATTTTCTAACTCTCGATCCACCTTAATCAGATCACCTGTCATCCTACGATGCAATATGCCAATGAAAAATGGTGGTTTCCTCCTTTTAAATATACCGGGGTTATGTGGATAACCCTGGATAATTGTTGTAGTAGCAATTATAAAGATGGTTTTAGGTTGTTGGAATTTAAAATAAAATAATTAGATTTATTTATTTATTTTTATTAAATGCATCTCCAATGACTTCCTCACCTGGATGTCCTACACCGAAAAACCTTAGGTTGTCCCTAGGGTAAACCCAATGTTCCAAAATCAATAGTTCTCTCTGATTTACCATATGAGGTCCTGAGAAATGGGAGAAATAGATGCACTAAAATGATGTGCACACACGTATTAAAATATATTAATATTTTTAATATCTTAATTTCAGGGTCCCAACACACTCAAACACCATGCTGACTCCGAGGGTAAATCCTGACATATTTATAGAAATATTCAAAGAGCTAAATCTATAAAACAAACTTTTTTACAATTTTTATAACTATGTTTCAAAAGTTTTATGAAAACTCATTTTGGGTTTTCTTCTATTTTCCTCACTATTTACAAAAGTTCTATCTCTTATAGTGAAATTATCATGATCATACATTAAGATCTCCTATGATATATTTCATTTAGGATATCTAATTTTTTTATTTCATGATCTATTCTGGATTTAATTTTATGTGATACCATTTCAACCCCATTTCTATTCCCTGAGTTTTCTATGATATGATGATTGATTGATTTTATATGACACACATATGTATTGTATATCATTATATGATGTATGGGTCTAATATATCCTTCCAACAGATTGGTTAAATATTTGTATCTCATGAGATAATTATGTTTTTATATAGTCATTATTGTTATGTTCAAAATTTGATGCATGGGAATTGTTGTTATGTTCACAACATAATTCATTGACATTATTGTCATGTTCCCAACATCATTCATAAACTTGGTTATAATTATCATTGTACACAATGTTATGGTTTTCTATTATTATCTACATGCCACACTATTATGCCACATTTCTATGTTATGTCATATTCCTACATTATTCTCCCTGGATCATGATTAATGTGTCATGTTTCTTCTCCCTTACTCCATGGTATATGTTTCATTTTATCATGCCTTATGGATACTTCTTATTATTCAAATCTCATTTAATCAAATACTAATATCTTATTCATGTTTTCTTACATGCTTATGATTTAACACTTATATACCCCTTTGATAAGTTTTTCCCTTACTGAAAATTTGATCTCACCCCTAATTTTTTTCCAATTTCCCATGGAAATATATATTGGATTGTGTGTAGAAAGAATTATTTTATAGACATGTTTTTGGTAGATACTGAATAAATAATTTCAAATATGATGTTTATTTATCCTATATACAAAAGATAAACCATTTTGTTTTTCTATTGTGATATTATGTGTGAGATATAATGTTTATGTTATGGAAATGATGTAAAATATATACATGTTTAGTATGGGTCGTCTTAGTTTGTATCATATTAGTATTTATTTATTTTTTGAGGCAAGGATATGAGGTATCGGAAAAATCAACATAAAAAAATATAGGTTTAACTGAAAGTATCAAGGTTTTCATAAAGTAAGTAATCATGAGGTTGAATTTTCATATGGTTATTTGCACTCATTTTCTTGAGATATTATTGTTTATTACTGATGTTAACCTCTATAGATTTTAGTAAATGGATGGAACCAGGAGGAACAGAGTTAAAAATGGGGTCAATGGAAAATTCTATGACTATTCTAATGAACAACTAAACATGATGGTATTTAATGTAACAAATATTTTAATAATTCCCACCCAACTATCTGGAGTGATGATTGAAAAAATTAACCTTTTTGAACACCCAAACACATAAAATAAGAGAAAAATGTATTTTTAAGGATGTTATGATGATACAGATCATGGTTGAAATAATATTCAATTTCCTATATTAAAAAAATCTAGGAATAATGACCCTACAAATTTTTTGAAAGGAAAAAAGGAAAAAAAACTTAACTGTGGAAAGGTTATCCATCGAGAGAATGAACATCGTAGTAATATGAAGAGTGAAACTAATGAAATGGATGAAAATATTGCTTATCATAATGCACCACCAACACTTCAATTATTAAAATACAAGTAGTTTAGGAATTATATAAATTATTTCCCTAACTAAAGGGCTAATAAGGACAATAGACATCAAAAACCAAGTAATCTAAGGTATAAAATGAAGGAATATGAAATCACCAATAATTAAGTGGTTCTTGAAAACAAAGTGGTGTAAGGTACACTTATCACTCACTCAAGAAATTAAAGTGTTTAATTTGATTCGGATTCTACCAAGTCCCTCATATCATGAAGTTTTCTAAGTTCATAAAATCATTACCACAAATGTTAGATTTTGAATTATCAGTGGAAAATCGTAGTTGTATGATGATTTTATCCAATATATTTAAATCCCCTCTCATATAAGTATGTTAGAATGTGATTCATGGGAATTTTATTATTCATACTTTAAAAAAATTAATGTGTTTTAGGAATAAGTTGGACTTATCCATAGAGAACCAATTTTAATTATGGGATATGGAATCCATATTTTATATCTTGAATAAACCCATAATCACATATCAATAGAAGGCTGACTATGAATTCACTATGATAATTACTTCCATTATATGGATCTTAATACCCAAGCATTATTTTTTATCTCAAATGTTTTGGTATATACTCAAATGAGTGAAAATATGAGTTCCTAAGTCTTACGTAAGACAATGATCTTAATATGTCATTAGAAACTATTTCTTGAGTCATGTATATCATCATAATTATGTTTTTCTTTTCATTTTAATGAATTAATGTTAAGAGGAAAACAAGTCCTACAAGATATGAATCAAAAAAATAACACTTTATTCATTTATAATTGTATATTTTGACATAAATATATTGAGATAAAAATTATATACCATGTATGACTACAACACATAAAAGTGTACAAATTAAAAGGGTATAATAAATATTGAATAATAACATTTTAGAAACTAGGAATTTCCTAAGATCTCTTTACCATTGGGAATAAAAATTAGTATAACTAAACATATAATAGAAAAAACACCAAGAAAAATAGAAGTAATATTTTAAAATCCTAAATTAAAACTATGAGAATGTTTCATGACCTACCCCCACTGGTACCCCTACTAGGATGGTAGTGAAGGCGAATAGTGATCCCCCCAAATCTCACATCTGATAAATCATGGGTTGGAGACTAGCACTTAGGGTGGAGTACACATAAATGAGAGGCACTACCCTAAAAAATACTTTAAATAAAAGAAACATCCACTAATATACTCCATCATATAACTATATAGTACAAATACATAATCATAATACATGACATGAAATATAATTACAAAAGAAAATATGAAAATAAAATAATGAACCAATCCTGTTGTAGTGACCATGTACTCCATCAGCTCAAGAAAAGCCTCGTGGATTGTATAGTCAACTTGATCACCCACTCACCTAATAACCTAAAATAGTTCATATGAATATAGGGGTGAGAATTCAAGTACTCCAAATAGGATCCTTCTTAAAACCTCTCATGAAAATGTGGAAGAAGTATACTAAATACCCATTGAATAAAAAATGAAACCAAATTGACATCTAATTATATATACTATGCTTTTATCCACACCAAGGCTCGATCACCAAGAATATCATAAAATATATTAACACCATTTTAAAATCACAAATAAATATAAGGTTACCCCACTACCATATTCCCACTGAACCAGTCACCCTAAACCCTAATGTCTCACATCCAAGGTTTCCCATATCCTCATATGTCATCCTCTAATATGGGTTAGGCCTCGACCTTACCTAGACTATTCCTTCAAATTGTTAAAAAATAACATCATCATCAGATCATAAATCTATGTCATCCTCACATCAATCACCCTATGCAGCTCATCGCATCCACGTCATCATCATACCATGTAACCAGGAAATAAGTCCAAAAGACAACATGTACTGCGTACCTAGAACTAAACCTCAAACCATTAAATCTCATGCATTAGTAATCCTATAATAACAATATCTATTATATACAAAATATAACTATATGTTATAACCTCAATCCAACAAGAATCACATATAAAAGTATAGTTTACCTAAGAGCCATCATATCCCTTATGAGCGCATAACCTATAATAGTAATCCCCCAAAGCCTATGTATGTCTATATATATAGTCTCCTTAGAGGATAGTGTGGTGTAGGGGGAATTTTCAGACATCTATTCCCTCAGAAACCAAGATATTGAGAACCACCCAAAACCTAATTCAAATATGGGCATCGACCGCTCCAACTAAATCTTGTAATAGAGAGAAATAAATATCAAAACATAATGATATAAATATCAAACAAAAAACTACAGGAGAATATGTACCTTGGACTAGAGATGTAACTATTTCCCCATATGACATCCCAACTATTATATGTAGAGCTAAACTACTAAAGCAAAAAAGTTCACAATCATTGAAGGTTACCCATATAATTCATTAAGCAATTTAACAATTAAAATTTATTTTATAAACCCTTTATAAATTATTTTTAAATTATTTCATAGTCATCCAAAAATAAAGAGATTTATATTCATTATAATTTCAATTATAGATTTCATTTAGATGACCTCAAGCACTTACAAGCCATCTCATCATTTCTATTTAACTTATAATTTAATTATCAACACCCCTTCCAATGGGATCAACCATAATTCAATCACTAATTCATATCCTGGATATTTTATGACCCAACCCAAACAATCTTAAGGGGAGACATATATAGAGGAATCATTTAACCGCATCAAGTTGAAATAAACATAAAGATAAGAATAAATTCAAACAAACAAATGATCATTCACAACTATCAACCTGAAGAATCAACCCCAACATCCTTCTTCTCACCTAAAAGTCAGTAGGAAAGACCTGCTCTCAATGTATAACATCAATCACAGTGTCATCCCCAACACAAAAATCACCTACACAACCTAAGAAATCCATCCCTTACTTCTCCAAATAAATAAACGATACAAAGTTCCTCCTCCAACTCTAGAATACTTCTATACCCACCCTTGACACCTCCAAGGCATAAGAAATAACAATGGGAAGGTTTTTAGAACATCATTCCCTTACATCAGATGCCTCTCAAATGATTCTATCCCTCATGAAGTAAAACAAAACCTAGGAAAGAAATAAGAGGGAAAACATAAAAACCCATATGTTTAGGTACCTATCAAATTGGTATCTCACTATAACAAAGAAAAACTATCAATTACAATGGAAACATAAAACCTCAATAATATCATACATGAACATGGATCATACATATCATCAAAAAATTAATAAAAAAACAACATGAGATAATGGGTGCACATTTAAGTCTCATATTCCTAAGTATATCCTTCTAAATCATTGTGCTTGCAAAGTAAATGAACCAATGGGATAACACACATGCATAACAACTTATCCTAATGGTATTGAATCTAAAAAGTTCAATCCTCAAAGGTCACATCATCTCTAAAATATGAATCACACTACTGAATCACATGGTAATTATCATGGGGAAATCACTAAGTATTTAATACATAGAAAACATCATGAATCCATCTCTTCTGTAGGGTTTGCTCTTACTGATATGTAGCAACACTCGCATTCTTTAACACCTCAAATGGCCCGAAAAGTAAGGTTAAATTTTACTCCCAATATTAAACATTCATTTATCATGATGAGGGGATACCATCAAGAATACATTATTCCCAAAATTAAACTTTAGAGGCCTCCTCCTATGAAATGTGTAGAAATGTTTTTGATCATGTGCAATCTTCATCCACCCACTAATAATCTAGACCTTTTCTATCATATTAATAACCAATTATATTCTATCGATTTTTGAATCTATAACCACAATAAAACATAATAGATATAAGATAGGTGGCTATATAATGCTTCAAATAAGTCCATATCAATGGTGGAGTGATAAATATTATTAAAATAATACCCAACAAATGATGGATGTTTCACCTAGGAGACTCCAAAATCATGAACACATTCATGAAACATGTCATAAAATTTCTGGATTTTCTGATCCATCTGACCATATGAAAAGTAGTGATAAGACACAACTAAAATCTGAAATCATGTTGGATACCTCTTCTCAACTGGGAAGTAAAATAGAGATCATGATCAGATATTATCATATTTTTAATATTATGGAACCTCACAAACTCTTCCAAATGTTGCCTCACTAAAACCATAATTGAGATCAACTCTTAGATCTCCAAAAATTTGTATGAACTTGTTAAGTAATCCATAACCACCCAAATAGAATTATATCAACCCAGTGTTAAAGATAAACCAATGATAAAGTCTATCGATATATCCCCCCACTTCCAATGGGGAATATCGAGTGACTGAAGCAACAAACTAGGACATAATGCTCAGACTTCACATTCTGGCGAACTAGACACTGAGATGTGAACTCTTAAATTTAATTCATTATCTGAGGACACCAAAACAAGCACCTGAATGCATGATACATATTTTACACACCATTATATACCAATAAATGTGAAAAATGGAACTCTTAGGGAACCAACTCATGCATCACTGAAGGTAAAAAGGAGCATCCCTTGATATCACACCCAATTTTGATAATCCTTAGACCATTCTTCAAATCCATCACTGTACACAACTCGATCTTTCCAAACACCCCCCCCCCTAGAATATTCCATTTCGGAATCCTCCACTTATAACACAAAATATTTCTATACAATCATATGGAGTAGATATAATCTACCATTAACTTCTCCCATATCTAGGATCATCATGGAGAACTCCACCATCAATCTCTTTTATTCACAAAAATCACTAACAATATTACCTCACAACTTCTTTCTCAGTGCATCAACCACAATATTCTTTTCCCCTATGTATAGGGAATATTGAAATTATGATCCTATAATAATTACATCCAATATCACTATCAAAATGGTAAGTCGTGTTGGGATAAGATATACCTCAAGAACTTTTTATTTTTATAGACTATAAATCATTCACCAATGAAGTAATTCTACCATAACATCAAATAAATAAGTATAAAATAATTTTAAATATCATGGTTGTTATAGTTGAACTCACATGGCCATAAATTTTAATACCCATAAGAGATAATATCTCTCTACAAAATCAGTGTACCACCCAACCCAAGGAATGGAGCATCATAATAAACCTCAAACTAAACTTCATCCCCAAGAAAATAGAGAATATGAGCACTAAAAACTCCTCCTTCATATACTAAAAAGTATCTTGACACTAGTCATTTCATACAAAAACATTATCATTCTTGATCAAGGTTGTTAGAGGATTTCTGATCTAATAATGGTTGAGCATGAATCTCTTGAAATATCATGTATGACCATGTAAATTCTACACCTATGAAACATTATTTTGAGTGGCCTAATAAAAAACTACCTTAATCTTTGAGGGATCCACAAACACTCCCCACTAGTATACAACATGTCCTAAGAAATGGAATTCATGATACCAAAACATATACTCCAAAAAATTACCAAATGGATAATGATGTTGAAGAATCACCAAGATAGATCACATATATTCTACATTCTTCTCATTAGATAAAAAATTCACTAAAATTGCATCTATTAATAACAAGTAAAATGTAAAAACCTGATATGGATGCCACAAATGGTTCCCAAATTAGGTGGGTCACAAGGAATCAAGATCACCTCCATGAATTCTAGAGGCTCCCAAATATAATAAAGGGCCTAGGGTGTTTATATGGGGATAATATTCCCTTGTGTTTGAGTGCATCATAGTAGTAGTAGTCTTACTAGTCAATAGAGAAATCATCTAATCAACTAGATAGAAGATAAACATCCAAGATTGAAATATATAAACTATTCGAAAAGTAATATCTATTCAAAATGTCATGTCATTTCATGTAAATGAAAATTTGGAAAATAGGTATATAATTATCAAGTACAACACATTAATAAAAAATTCAATAGAGAAACAATAACTATCTCTAGATAGCAACACGAGCCTATCTCGTTCATGTTATCCCCTTCTTTTAAGTGGAAAGAAAATCAAGCGTCGTACAATGGGTGAAAGTGAAGATCCCTACCTATATCCATATAGTATGTTTGGGTACCCAATGACAACCTGAATAGACAATATGGGTGTAGGTGGGTATTGGGGAAAGCGTCCATTATACAATGCTTAATTTTTTTCTGCTTAGGATGAGGGGAGGATATGAATGAGATAATATCGTGATGCTATCTAGAAATAGTTATTTTTTTATTGTTTACTTTTAATTCATGTATTATACTAGATTCTTGTATACCCATTTTTCATTTTTATAGATACACAACATGACACATCATTTTTTATATGAGATTACTTTGGTCATTGTTTATATATTCCATCCTTGGATGTTTATCATTTGCCTAGTTGATTTACTTCTTTCACTATTGAATTATATGTTTACTACCACTATGATACACTCTAACATGAGGGAATAGTCTCCCCATGGAAAAAACCTAGGTCCTCGCTTCTAGTTGAAATCCTCTAGAATTTTGGGAGGTTTTTTTGAGGCCATTTGACCCACCAACTCGACGCACCATTTAGTGGCATCTAGGTTAGGATAATACAAATTACTATAAGAGATTTTACTTTTATAAATATATTATTTTTAGATAATAAACAATATAATAGGAAGGAATTTGGGTTTGGTAATTAGATTTTTCTAGGAGTATCTAAACCATATACAGGGAAAATCCAAATTTCCTATAATGAAACATATTTTTCTATATTTTAGACTATTAATTTTGATTTGATTACACCATTTGGGTATGTACTCAAATTGTGATATTATTATTGATATGATTAAGGATATATTTTACTATATCCTAATTATATGACGGTATTAATATCATGCATCATTTTATGAACATTTTAGGATTCGCATTCCATGCATTATGCCATTCCATATAGGATACATTTCAGGACTTCAGGAAATTTTTATATGTGTCTTGTGTGATATACATACAATTTGATAAATGATTTGTGTAGGAAATTGGAAAACACATGTAGTAATTAGAGTGCCAACCATAACCTAAATAGTGTCTTACTACTTAGGCTACAACATACACCCTAAGAAACCAATTACGGAATGTTGGTTCATGTACTACTCATCGCATCAACTAGAACGTGTTATGGATTGGATTAACTGGATTCAATATTTTGGTTTATAATATGTATGGTACCTTATTTATTAGAAGTGGTGACCCATTTGGATCAACCATTTAATTCGAATGGTAAATTAATATTAATTTAAAATAAAAATTGAATTGTGGAAACAAAAAACATGACCTTGACCCGGGTTTAGATTGGGTAGTAGGCAATGTATCTGGGGGTTTTTTTGATTTTGTATCTTTACCCTGTCCTAGATTTAGGAGTTAGAAGAGGGGTGTTCCTTTTTTATTATAATTTGTCAACTTGTCCTATGATTTTAAACTATGACCTTGATGTTATCAATCTTTTCATAGGCATGTGCTAGTCACTATAGAGATATGTCACCGCGAAGACCTACAATCGTTCACAAGGACAGTGGTGATAACAATGATGAAGAGGTGGTTGTCTATGAGCTACCAATAGATCCTACTATAGTTCGAGCTGAGAAACCAATTGTAGTTCTAGATATAGGTGTTGAAGCACATTTCTGTGAGAGTTTTATGTGCTTTATTTATACTTTTCATATAGTACCGTATCATACCTCATATGTGGAAGAGTGGATGTGTGCTTCTCAATAGCAGCATCCTCCCATGTTTTGGGTGAATGGAGGTCTACAAGATTTTGAGTTGTGTATTGAGTCAAAAAAATAGCATTTGGAGACACCTTATAAGAGGAGAGTTAAGCTCAAAATGTGTATGATTTAGGGAGAAGGAAAGAATTTGTGGGACATTTTGAACCAGAAAGATAAGCTATGAGATTTTCTTTGGGGTGATTTCCAAATCAGGTTCTAGGAATACTTTTTTTTAAAGCCATGAGATCTGAAAGGGATAGTGAGTTTATGTATCTAGAGTAGGATGAGATTTCTTTTATTGATTATTCAATACAGTTTACAAATCTCCAATGTTTTTCTCCATTTTATCTTCTTGATGAGGCATCAAGGGAGATAATATTTGAGGAAGGTCTTGGTAATTCCATTCGATCATAGGTGAATGTGTCTTAGTTGATGAATTATTTAAAAATAGTGAAGCATTAACAGATTTTAGAGCAGAACCTGATGGAATATGTTGGTGCAGAGTAGATAAGTATAGTGTCTTAACCCAGTGGTTCAGCTTCCGGTGGAAGTAAGTGACATATGGAGGTTTCTCGGAGGGGAGTACTAGCCAAGTTGTTCATGTTGGTAGCTCTATTTTCTATCATTAGTGTGGATTATGGGTAAATATAAGGAATATTTTTTTATCAAGACCCAGTCTTGCATCGATATTATTATGGGATGGGCTACATATAAAAATTTTATAGGTCCTTCCTTCTAGAAGTCAATGTGTGGGGATTAACCCTAACTCAAGGTCCATTAGTGGGATTCACAAATCCACATTAGGATGGGAGTTGGAGAAGTGAGGCTTGTTCAGGCTGAGGTAGTGGTCATACTCGTGGCATATAAGAACCAGTTATACCTAGAAAACAGCATGGGCCTACTCTAGTTATTTAGTTTGTTTAATAGGGTCATGGTACAAGCTCTATATATTGTATATAGCATAAACATCAGGATAAAAACATTGGTCCATCTATGGTGAGAGGTATGATCTTAGTAGCCTCTATTTTAGTATCTTCTCTCTTTGATAAAGGTGCATCTCATAGTTTCATATCTATACATATTGTAGAGATACTAAGCTCATTTTTAGTTTTTAATGGTTCTATAACATTGGATACTCTGTTGGGGATAATAATGAAAGGTATACACCAGTTCAGGGAGTGTCCCCTTGAGATTGGTGAGTGTCACTTTGTATGGGATATTTTTTTCATTAATATGATAGGGTTTGACATCATACTCATGATGTATTATCTATTTTCTTATCAATCCCATGTTTATTGTCATCACCTAAGGGTAACCTTCACATCACCAGAGGGGGGGGTTTATTCACAATGGTGAATTGGATTTCTAGGATAGGTGAGCTGGACCATAGCATCATGGTGTGGGTGGAATGATAGCCCAGATTTCTAGTTTATATCTAGACGATCAGGGATAATATCAGGATGATTTCAATCCATTGGTTGATCATTCCATGGATATTATCCTAGAAAAAAATTCAAACTTAACTTCTTATATAGAGGTGGAGTTCCCTATTAATCTATATCTAGGAGAAACATTAGTATTAATTCCTCCTTACGGGATGAGTAATATGGATTTGTAGGATCCCAAGAGGCAGTTATAGGAACACCGTTATGGATGTGAAAATATGTAAACACATAAAATTGTTACCTTTATCTTTAAAGTTTGTTTGATAATATGAAATAAAACATTTTTACATGAAAAACATACACCTTTTTTGTCAAAGAAAAACATTAAAACCCATATCAAGAAATTAAAATCCCTTCTTGGTAACTTAGAGAATAATATTCATAAACCATTTTAAAATTCTGTTATAAGTAAGCAGATCCTAGTTAAATCCATAGTATAAACCATTTGTTATCTCCCTCCTTCTTTCCAGTTAAGATAGGAAACATTAACCAATGCATTGGAGTGTTATCTAGGTGTGCCCATAATTTAATTTATAACTAGCTCACCCGACGCTATTTGGGCCACCACCTCAAATAATCTATAATGGGATCACCTAACACTCTCTGGGCCACCCCATTGTATAAGATATAATTTTCTCAACCAACGCTATCCAGGTCTCCCAATAATATAATTCTCAAGTACCATTATATGAATAAAACATTTTTATGCTTTCACTTTTGACAAACTAATTTAAACTCATAAACAAATCACTTTCGGATATCAAAATACCCTTTTTTAAACACATTCTCTATTCTAATATTATTTTTTTTTAAAAATAGTTCCAATACAAAAATTCCTAAAAATAAAAGAGTGTTTTTCATTTAAGTAAACATGTATTCTTGAAAAGGAATATAGAAACGAAGTAATAGTCACATGGGCAAGAAAAGTCATTGTCATTGTTCTGTTTAAAACATGTAAAAATATTCTATTTGACAAATTTTGAACTAAAGTAATAAAAGACATAAAATGAACTCTATAAATATTTTATGACCATATGAAATCATTTCAAATGTCATTTTAAAAACATAGACGTGGAATAAAATAGAGTTTTATGTAAATCTGTAAATGAGGGTCTTTTTCAAAGAAAAGTCTATATCACTTGGTAAACACTTGAATCTTAAACCCCATTAAATAATGGAGTTAAAAAACAAAATTAAATACAATTAAAGTAGAAAACTTTTTTATATATAATATTAAATTTTATGCATATACACCTTATAAAATATTAATGGGCATAACATCTAGAATTTCCTCAATTAAAGGAAATTGAGATGAAGTCCCTTACCTTGAGTCTGAATTTTCATGTGTGCATTTATATTCCTGAATAATTAACTTATGTTAATTATTTAATTAAATTAGAAAATTTTTATATTTTATTATTAATTTTTTTTCATTTACTAAAAAGGTATATACAATTACTTAATCAATTAATTTTAGGTTGGATGTTTCAACCATATTCCTCTTATTTGTCAAAAAATGACTTTGGTAGGTCAGCTATGGTCAAAGAGGTCATTATTTAAATATATCTAGAATAATAATCATCAAATTATTATAATATTTATAGATCAATTATAATTTTTAAAACCAATCATGGAATATGGTTATGAAAAATGAACTAACATTGTGATCATAGAGATGGTATGCCAAACGTATGCATGAGTAATGTTTCATGTTTTCAATTACAGTTATGGAAAAAAGATAAGAAATATTTTATCTTTAAATAAGAATATGTTTTATAAATACTATATTATTTAATTATTTATACTTATATATATCATTATTTTGATGTGGTGATGAAAAAAATTAGTTCTCGAGGTGGTTGTAGTCCACATGTCCACAAATAACATTGTGAATTTTTTATTGAATGAAAAGGTAAGAAATAAAATGTTACATTATACTTAAATAACTATAAATATGTTATTAATATGATAATATGTCATTTATATCACATATATTCATTATAATTACCCCTATTAACATCCATGTAGTGTGTTAGTTAAAACAAATTGCATCGCTTCGCAAGGCGGTTGTCTGTCCTACAAAGGAATGACGTTATCGTATCCCATACATATTGGAATATGAAAAAGGTATATAAGATATAATTACTCAAAAGGAATAATTATGTTATAAATATTTTATATAAACTTTATATCCATTATCATACCCATCCATGAGAGGTGGTAATGGAAAGAAGACTGACATTGTTTTGTGAGGCGGTAGTCCTCCATACACATGAAAGATGATTTTGTAACCCATATGATGGAAGTTTGTGAGGGTTTAGGTAATAATATTATCATAAAATTCTCATTATATTTAAAATACTTAGTTTATTATAGCATAATTTTTTAATAATAATTTAATGGGTGGGGAAGCAAATAAAACAAAATATGCTCATTGATGAACGTTACCTCTTTTTCGGGTTTCTCCTCTTGGTTTTAACTCGAATACTTAGATGGTTAGATTTATTAAAATTTGAGGCTAATATAAGGATAGTATGTAAGTTTATATGTTATTTGAGAAGTCATTTTATTAACCAATTGGTTTTTTAATGTGTAAAGAGTGGAGAAGAGGTGGTGGCCTTTTATAAGTGAGGTGAGTGGCACACTTGTATTTTTTTCAAAGAGTGGATTCCACCCACATTGATTTCATTTAAACAGGCCTCAATAATGCAAAACACATGATACTATAAAGTATAATTTGTAAATATGTCCATAAAATGTTTTTTGGAAATGTTTCTAGGTCTTTTGGCCCATTAAGTAAAAATTTTAACCACTAAGTAAACTCGTTTTACCTTAATCGCTCAAATTAATTTTAATTGATTTCACTAATATTTTTGTTAAAAAAGAGTTAACCATAATAGACTTTATAAAATATTTTTATTCCTAATTTTAAATCCATATTTACAAATTTAATTCACATAAGTGAAATTTTTTCATTTAATATTAATTTCACAGACTCAGCAAGATAACAAGTTTTTTTGAAGAATATTGTTTTAGAAAAAGCTAATTCTATATCAACTACATGACTAATAATAATAAACACATGAAAATAAATTAATATTTAATGATATATAATCAATAAATTCTATTTAAAACATTCTAAATTGGGGATTTTTTTATTAATTTAAAAGAAGAGACAATATGCATTTTCAAACAGTTTTTAAAAAAACCCATCTTTAAACAAAAAAAACTTATCTTAAAAACTAATATAAAGTTGATTTAAAAGAAATTATGTGGTGTAAATAATTAATAGGTTACTTTAAAAAATATTCAAATAATATTTATACTTTTTAATTACTTAATTTAATCAAAATAAATGACTTTTTACAATAAATAATCATTATTCACTATAAATAATTATTTTCTAAAAAATACAAATATTTCACCCAAAAGTAAATTTTTATATGATGATTTCATAAATTATATTAATTTTATCAAATTAAAATTATAAAATTCATAAATTTATCTTTAAAAAAACCTTAAGGAAAGTGTTTAGTTAAACTATTTCCTTTTTTTTAAAAAAAATTACTTAATATTTTTATAAGGGATATAATTATCTAATTCATATTAATAAATATTAAAATGATTTATTCTATAATTAACTAGGTCATTGCATCCCTATAACCTTTTATAAATTTCATCTTCATAATTTTATTCAATTACGAAACAAGTGGGGATATCTTTCCCTCATATGATTTTTATATTCTCATGTTTCCTCTTCAACGATGTTGTTTTTTCATAAAACCATAACTTAGTGCATCACCATATTTCACAACACTTTCTCCCTATACTTAAGAATCTAAACTAGGAATTACTTGTATGAAATATTCTTTTCCAACTAAACTAATTTAGTGCTCAAATCATGAGATGAATCTAAAACATATTTCCTTAACATGGAAACATGAAATTCATTTTGTACCTCAGATAAAATCAATGTCATAACCACTAGGTAGGAAATTGATCAAACTTTATATATGATTTCATATGGTCTAATGAACTCTAGAATTAGATTCCCTATTTTACTAATATGTAGAACACTTTTCTATGGATAAACTTTAAGAAAGAAATGATCACCTACTTCAAATGAATGATATTTCCAACGATTATCTACATACTTTTTCTACCTACTTTGAGCTTTCCTCAAGCATCACTGAATCA
Source organism: Viscum album (assembly GCA_963277665.1). Lineage (NCBI taxonomy): Eukaryota > Viridiplantae > Streptophyta > Magnoliopsida > Santalales > Viscaceae > Viscum > Viscum album. Next base: position 1,073,012,451 of record OY728145.1, on the reverse strand, counting down.
ACTACACCTTCTCAGCCACTTCCTCTACCAACTTGGGTCCCATAAACTTCCTTTATCCTACTTTATTCAAAAAATATGGTGTATAATGTTACATCCCATATACTTCCTCAAGTGATTCCATCTTTATACTAGAATGAAAACTATAATGATAAGAAAAATCAAATAAAAATAAGTTTATCTCAACTTCCTGGGTAATACATTGAACAAGAATAAAGGATATCTTCCATTTTCTAAATCATATGATCATATTGTCCATCAGATCAAGGATGAAATGTTGTTATAAAATTTAATTCAGTATGTAATGACTTCTGAAGTCCTTTCTGATAATTGGAGGTGAACATGGGATCACAGTATGATACAATGGAGAGAGGCACTCCATGTAACCTGACTATCTCCTTTAGATATAGTCATGAAAGATTATATAAAGTAATTATATCTCTAATGGGAATTAGATGTTCATATTTATTTAGTTGATTGAAAATAACCCAAATCACATTATTACCGCATGATGTCTATAGAAATACCACCATTAATTCCATGGATATATTTTCTCATTTCCACTCTAGCACCAGAAAAGGCTAAAGAATACCCTTTTCTAACTGTCATTCTTCTTTAACCTACTGACAAGTAAAACACTTTAAGGTAAATTAAGAAATATCTTTATTCATTCCATCCTACCAGTAATAATCCTGAAGGTCTTTGTACATCTTACTGTTTCCCATATGAATAAAAAATGGATAATTATGTGCTTCAATCAACAACTATTTACTCAACTAGGAATCACAAGGCACCCATGATCTTTTTCCAAAATATAAAACACCTTCTTCATCAATATTAAAAATAAGAAACTTACCCTTATTAATGGATTCTACCTTTTCCTATAAATATTTATCCTCCTTTAGAGCTATATTATTTATTTCTAAAAAAGAAGATTGAACTGAAACCTGAAACAAAATAGAACATGTCTCTAAATCTAAAAATTCTAGGCCAAAATTCATAAAATCTTTAATCAAAGGGTCACATTACAACTGTAACATGGTAAATTTAGAATTACTATTACAACTCAAAGAATCAGTCACTTTGTTGTATATTCTAGGATGATAATGAATCATGCGCTCATAATGCATGATTACTTCCATCCATCTTCTCTCTCTCAAGATAAATTCTTTCTAAGTGAATATGTACTTCAATATTTTGTGATTAGTATATATTTCACACTTTACTCTATAAAAATGATTCTACCAAAATTTTAAAGTAATAAAACAATAGTAGCTAATTCTAAATAATGTGTAGTGTAATTTAACTCATGTGGTTTCAACTGACATAAATAATATGTAATTACCTGGTCATTATACATTAGGACATAACCAAGTCCATTTAATGAAGTAACATTGTAGATAAAAAATTCACTATTTCTGTAAGGTAGGGCCAAAATTGAATCATTCACTAATCTACTTTATAGTTCCTCAAAAAAATCATCACATTATTTTTTCTAGAAGAATTTAACTCCTTTTTTTAGTAACTTAGTAAGTGGGATATAAAATGAGCAAGTTTTTCAAAAAATCATCGATAGCAACCTGATAATCCAATAAAACTATGAGTCTATATGATATTTGTGGGTCGTAAAATTTTTCAAAAACTTTTATTTTAGTAGGGTTAACTGTTATTCCATCTTTAAAAATAATGTGTCCAAGGAAAGAAGTTTATTTCAAACAAGATTAACACTTGCTAAATTTCACATAAAGTTTCTTGTATTTTGTGGTTTTCAAAACAACCCTTAGGTTCCCTTCATTTTCCTCTGGATTTTTTTTAATATAAAAATTTTCATCAATAAACACAACCACAAACTTGTCCAAGAACTCCTGAAAAATTATTTTAATAATGTCCATAAATACATAAGGTTCATTAGATAACCAAAATGGAATAACTAAAAACACATAGTTTACATATCTAGTCAAAAATTAATTCTTTAGAATGTTTTATTTCTTCACATTCAACTGGTTGTACCCAAACCTCAGGTCCACCTTGAAAAAATAATGAGCTCCCAAAATTTGAACAAACAAATCATCAATGTGAGGAAAAGAATACTTTTTTCTTAACAATGATGTTATTAAATGATCAATAATCAATGAAAAGTATCATTGAAGCATATTTATTTTTAATAAAAAATGGGAGCACCCCATGGAGGACTTCTAGGCCATATGAAACATTTAACTAATAACTAATGAAATTTAATTTTAAATTTGAAAAGTTCCACTTGATCCATTTGATAAGGGGGTTTAGAAATAGGATTAGCATCTAGTACTAAGTCAATAGTAAACTCAACCTCTTGATGAGGAATAACACCAAGAAAATCATCCATAAAAACATATATGCATTCATTTACTTCTGGTATGTCACTAATTTGAATATTTTATTTATTATCGAAAATATGAGATAGGTAACTTTCACTATCATATCTATTCAATTTTGCAGCTTCTTGGTAAGTTATCAAAGTCATGAAATCATTGAATAAAACATTATTAGAAATATAATCACTATTACCATTAAAAATTGAAATTCAATCCATTCCATGAATGATTTGAAACTCTACTATCATCAGTTTGACTATATTTTCATGAATGTCCATCCCACTGATAAAAATAGGAATATTCTAATAAATATTGGTTTCTTTAATACTTACACATGGAGTTTTCATCAAAATATATATATTATATTCATTAGGTAATAATTCTATTTTACATTAAAATTTATTAGAAATGAAAAAATGTGAGGATCCAGAGTCAAACAAGGTATTAGCATGATTTGAATACACAAGTAACATACATGTCACAACTTTATTTTATTTCCCAACATCAACTATAATAGTGGAAAATGACTTTTCTACACCTTTCTATTTCCAATCATGATGATATTCATCCTATAAAACTAACTTGGGACATGCATTTGCATAATGACCCAACTCATTGCAACTAAAACACCTCACCATTGGATGGGTATCAGTTACCCCATTATTTAATTCTTTAAGATTCTTTTCCATGCATTTGCGGCCTATATAGACAAAATTACCTCATGAGTAACACTTCCCAAATCCCATCAAGAATTCCTTGAAATGTCATTTTACACACTTGGAACATTTTAAGGGATTACCTTTATAATTATTAGCTATTTGTTTCTCTACTTCCTACTACCTTGACCCTTTCTTACTGTTTCTATCTCAAGGAACACACATATCGGCAAACTCCATCTCAACATTCCCCACACAAAGATCGAATTTTTCAAAATTTTAAATTATTTTGTAGCAAATTCTATTAATAAACATGGTTTGAAACATGAATAAAATCTATTATTTTTACTATCAGTGTCCCAAATAAAATACAGAACATACAAGGCCAATCTCGTGATGTTTTCTTCATATAAATGTATAGAACATTCACCATTTTTCCTCAATTCCTAGAATTTGTTTTCTATCTATATTCTAACAACCTAGGAAAATATATATAATGGAAAATATCCTTGAATGTTTCCCATTCCATGGAGTAAAGATCATATTTCTCTCTAGTATTATTAACCAAAGACCACCATCGATCATCTTCACCTTAAAAATGATAAATGTAAAGAGATGCCTTTTGACATTCTAAACATCCCATGACTTCAAATATCTTTTCCGGATCATTGATCCATCTCTCAGCTACCACTAGGTTAGATCATCCAATGAATGATGGGGGATTCTACCTCATCAAATTCTATACAAAATACATGTTTCTTCATGGTATATCGTTTTCTTATCTACCATAGATACCACCACCATTTATACCTTGTTTCAACCAAGTAATTACTACAACAAAATGTTTTTTATGATTCTAACCATCTTGGGATTCTAATTAGGAAGGATATTCTTCTCTTAGTTATTTTTTACTGTAGATTCCATATTTCCTCTATGAATTTTTTTTCTGAAAAATATTTTAGTTGAATCAAAATGGTAATCTTTAAATTCTATATAATTTTAAATTAACCATGAGGTAAAATCATTCAAGGTAAAGTTATTAACATTATCCTAACCTCCAAATTTGGCTAAATATTTCATTTGATAAAAACTATAAGGCCCCAGCCTTAAAAATGAATCTATCTAGAATTTTATTTAAGAATTTACTTTCTTTCACTTTGAGGATCTTTTCAGGTTTAGAATTTTAGATAATTTTATCATAAATCATACATTACAAAACCATATAATAAAAAGTGAAAACTTCTGTTTAGTATCAATTCTTTATATAATATAACACTTTATAATTAAATATGATCGATTTTTATGGAAAATATTCATGACATTAAAATTGAAATATTCCTTTCCCTTACCCATCCTTATAATCTATGAAATACATTTAAAAACATGGGAAGAGCACAAGAAGCTAAGTAAGGGATACATAAAGAAGGAAAACTATTAGACATGTGAAAACATGTAAACTCATATACAATTTTACTTTATCCTCAAATTTCATTGAGCATATGAAATAAAAAAATTTAATGTGAAACAAAAACAACTTTTTTCTTAAAAAAAATCAATAAAACTCATAATAACCAATTAAAAACCCTTCTCAGTAACTTAGAGCATAAAATTCATAAAACATTTGAAACCCGTATCAGAAGTAATTGGATCCTAGTTAAATCCCTATATAAACCATTTGGTAACTATATCCTTATTTATTATTAATAAAAGAAACATTAACCAATGCATTATAATAATATCTGGGCACACTCATCATTTAAGCTATAATAGGCTCACCTGGTGCAGTTTGGTCCACCCCGTCATATAAGCTGTAATGGGATCACCTGACACTATCTGGGATGCCCATCATATAAGCTGTAACAGGATCACCTGATGCAATATGAACCACGACATCATATAATTATCAAGTACCACAACATTTATAAAACATTTTTATGCTTTCACTTTTGAAAAAAATCATCTAAACTCATAAAAAAATTTCTTTTGGATAACAAAATACCCTTTTCTTTTAAAAAACCACTTTCAATACCAAGATAAATTTTTTCCTTTGAAAAAAACATTTTAAATAAAAAAATAACTAAAATATAAAATATTTCATTTCATTTAATAAAACATTTATGCCTGTAAATGAAGATAGAAATGAGATAACAGTCACAAAAGTAAAAAAAATCATTATCATCGTTGCATTTAAAACACGTAAAAAGATAACTTTTGAAACCTTTGAAGTAAAGTAAAAGACACATAAAATAAAATTTTTAAATATTTTATGACCATTTTAAAACATTTAAAATATCATTTCTAAAACATGGAAATGGAATACAAAGATAGTTTCAAGGAAATGTTTAAAAGATTATTTTTTTTTTCAAAGAAAAGTCCCTTATCAATTGGTAAACACTTGAATCATAAACCCCATTAAATAATGACATTAAACAAATCATTAAATATCATGATAGTAGATGGATTATTGAAATATAATATAAAAGGGTATGTATGTACATATTATAAAATATTAAAGGTGCATAACATCAATAATTTCCTTAATGAAAGGTAATTGAGACGAAGTCCCTTACCTTGAGTCGAGTTTGTCACATGTGTTTTTATATTCCTGAATAATAAAATTATGTTAATTATTTTATTGATTCATACTGTTTCTCAAGTTTATTATTATTTTATTTCTATAATTAAAAATTTATAAACAATTACTTAATCAATTATGTTTAGGTTGGATGTTTTGACCATATTCAGATTATGTGTCAAAAACAACTTTGGTAGGTCAACTATGGTCATAGAGGTCATTATTTAAACATCCCCAAAACAATTATCATGAAATATTTAACATATTTATAGATCAATTATAAATTTTAAAACCAATCATTAATTATGGTTATGAAAATTGAAATAACATTACAATCATGGAGATGGTAGGTCATACATATGCAATAGTAACATTTCTGTTTTTGAATCACTATTATTGAAAGATGTTAAGTAGAATTTTATATTTAATTAATTATAATTATATCATAAATACAATATTATTTAATCATATATACTTAAAAATATCATTCTTGTAATGCCCTCACTCTAGATTCCCATATATGATGCATTATTTTAATACATCGGCATGATTATAAGGAATCAAATCCCGAAGGACCGATCATTTTAGTAGTCTTCGAAAATATATTACATAGATGAACTTTACATTAAAATTTATAATATAAAATAAAACATATATAATACTTTGATAATTCCATTATTCCTCTAGCTTTACCCTACATATTAATCATAAAACACTTCATAGCATCCTGAGAAAATAAAACATAAGAAAGGGGTGATCTCAGATACTCAGTAAGGATAAACAATATAGTAGAAGCTATCATAAATAAGTATAAGAATTCAAGTAAAGGTATGAAAATAAAAAACAATCCTTTTAAAACATTATGTATAACATAATATGTAAAGAATAAATCAAATAATTCCACTTAAATATTCACGTGGATATTCTATTGGTCAAATAATCACATGTAAAATCAATAACTAATCTCATAATGAGGAAATGTATAATGATAGACGTAATAACACTATCATAAAGGCCTTGTTCCAAGACAATTACCACATTTTCAAGGACTTGGGCCAAGACACTAGTTTTTCTCATGAGACCCACCTATGCATCGAGGAGATATATCAGGCCCCACTCATAACTTACTAATTCCAATGCATTCCTCACATGAAAAGGGACAAACATAACATAAACATTCATATTAAAACTAAAATACAAACTATTAATACTTTAACCATAAACCATGAATGGTACTAAAATAGCATACCCACAGTAAATAAATATTAAAACCTTAAATATAATATGGGATATTGTATCATAATAAGTCAACCTCAATTAATCATAAAATCCATCAATGGATATTGACATAGATGAAAGTAATCTAATAAAATCCATAAAACTTCTTGAGAAAAATATCCCTTTTTTACCTTAAATCAATTAAGATTTGTACAATTATAAAATGAAACATTTATTTTGAAAATAACCTTGTAATATTGTAAATGAAGCTTCAAAATTTTAAGGCATTATAATGGTGGAATATATCCACTCGCACCGTAAAAGATAAAAAGAACATTCTTTCCCTAATTTGTTGAAAAGGTCATATAGTACCTTGTTTGGAAAATGACCAAAATATTCATTTCAAAATGATTTATAAAAATTAAAACATGGGTAAAAATGAAATTAAACAATAGTCTAGGAATATTAATATTATTTCAAGTACATTTATAATAAATATGGATGTTGATGATAAAGATGTCCCAGTAGATACTTACGTATAAAAAACCTAAGACAATAATGATATTTGGAAATTATCCCACACATAAAAACTTTAACATATTCCTTTTTTAAAAAAATTTAATGAACTTAAAAATAGACATAAGTTTTTCTTTATAATCCTTTTATATCCATCTAATTAGTTTTGTAAAATAATATCAATAATATTGAAATGGAGAATGGATTAATTTTTTAAACATTCAAAGTGTCTCATACCACTTTGAACATTTAAATAATAAACCCAATATCCTAAAATGAATATATAAATACCATGAATATAAATTTATTCATTATATCTAGTAAAATAGGGGCAGTAAATACACCACACACAAAAAATAAGTGGTGAGCATGGCTTATATCTCACGAGAATTAAAAGTGAGACGGAATTCCCTTACCTTAGGTCCGATACTCTACATACATGTCTGAAACACCTTTATAATTGTTTTAAACATATTATTAACATCTAGATTAATAATATTAATATTTATTATATCTTATATGATTCATTTATAACTTTATATTACCCATTTATTAATAATTTCTATGCTAAAGCAACATTTCAGGTAATAATCACAGTCTTTATCGTGCGTGTTTTGACTTATTATTCTTGATCATATTACTTAGATATTGATTTAATTTCTCTGATAATGTGTAACATGATTTGAATATCATATATATTATGTATATAAATATTTATAATAGGTAGATAAATGAAATGTAAAACACCGTTCATGGAGACAGTAGGCCATACGTACGCAAGAACGTTGTTTCTGTTTTCTTATCATATTGATTGGAAGTAAGTGAATTTCATATATGTAAATATATATATATATTATCAGTAGAATTATTACTTCATATATTTCATAATTATTATTAATATATATTTTTGTAATAATTTTTTAAAGGTGAACGTGGAAGATGAGTCTCATCGTGTCATAGAGATGATAAGTCGTACATACGCACGACCGATAGTATCATTTCATTAATAGTTAAATGGTTTGTAATTGGATGGAATATGAATTTTACAAAAACAATATCATGTTATATTTATTATTTAAATCCTTTATATTAATTGTTATACCCAAAAAAATAATGTGTATATGAAAAACAGTTTGCACCACAGCGTGGAGTTGGTAATCTGTACGTACGCACGCATGGTGATATTGTTTTTTGTAGGATGGGTAAAAGGAGGAATATGGTTGTAACATAATTGTAATAACATATCATCATGTATAAGGTACATTATTTAATATTTTATCATAGAAAAAACAGATAATGGGGAAGTAGTAGAAGAAACTAACTTTGAAAGAGGTGATAAAACAATTACCTTCTTTCGGGTGTCTCCTTTTGATTTTCCCAAAAGAACTCATTAGGATGGATTTATTCCCAAAGTGAAGAATCTAGGATGATTTGAGGGATTTTGGGAGAGGAAATGGGAAGGGTTTGGCTTAGCTAAAAGTCTTTGGAGTTGTGAATTAAAGAGAAGGAGAATTTCCCTTTTATAAGAGATGTGGGGGCACTTTAGGAAAATCTTGAAATAATAATATATTATAAAATTATTTTCGGTTTATAATGGCTCCAAATTAAATTATTTCTAGGATAATTTGATTATGGGTATAAATCATCTCAACCAATAGGTTTATAAATGTTTAGGTCATAAAATTAACCTTATCTTTTAGATTTAACCCCTTGTTAAATAGTTTAACTCTTACGAGGACTTCTTCTTTTTTTACAATATATGGTTAGTATAGTTACTATAAATTGACAAGAGAACCTAAATTGGATAGTTAATGAAATTTTTAACACTATTAAAATTATTTGGAATACCTTTATAGTTTTATGACTTTTATATCATTTAATATAATTGTATTTATTTTAGACTCTCATTTATGTCACTTTTGACAATATTTAATACTTGATTTTTTTAAAGTCATAATAACTTGATTCATTAAAACAATTTATTAAATCAATCCTAAGATGTTATATTCATCCATAAAATTAATTTATAGCATCAAATATTTCAAATAATAATTATTTTAATATTTATAATATCATTTATTTGATTCACTTATTAACAACTCTATTATTGCATCAATATTGTGTCATAATTAAATTTAATTATTTTATTCCTAAAAATTAGAAATAAATAACCATGATGTAAGAAATATTTTAAGATTTCTATTGACTATTTATAGACTAAGATATCACATATATAACCCCTTATTAAAAAATTTTAGTAATAAGAGTCATGTTAATGATATTTTTACCTTTACGTAAAATTAAATGTTATAAATGTCTTAATCTCACCCAAGTGTCTTCCAAAGGATAAAATTTCTACTCAAGGATTTTATTCATTGGAAACGACTCATATGATAAGGTTAGGACAAGTGTTAGGGTAATTCTATATTATTATAATTTTATTTTTATCTTTAATTACCCTATTTACCTTTAACCTTGATAAACAAAATTCAAAAGTTACTATTCACCAAAAATTATTTTGATCTTATTAGAACAAATGTTTTACCTTGATTACAACCATGTATGTTGGATTTTGGAAAGTCAATTCACTGAGGTGGTAAAATTACGTTTAATACTAATATGAAAATGTGGCTAGAAGGCGGGTAAAAAGATGTGAAAAATGTTTAATGAATTTTTATATCTAATTATATTATAAAAAATGATTCCAATGACCTATATTGGGTTAATATATGTATTATTTATCTTTTCTGACTTTAAAACCAATTTAAATTAAAAAAAAATTAAATGAAAAATTTAGTTTTGAAACTATAATGTAGTGTTTTTCACTATTCATCAAAAAATGAATGTTTTTAGAAAAATATTAAAAATTAACCCTAAGCTAATTGTAATGTTCCAAATTAAAAAATGAAGACTATTTTGAAAAATAAAAATTTATAAATTTCATAATGTGGTAATTACTATACATAACTACTTTTTAAACGGTCGGTTTGATAGGTCATGGTGCGCTCGAACTCGGTGTTGCGTGTAGCGCAAGATATTGAATTATTTAAAAAGAAGCATACCCTAGAAGCTTGGTATGTTACATTATCCCCTCCTTTAATAAATTTTGTCCTCATAATGTAAACTTGGAATAAAAACTATGATTTGGCCTTTCCAAAATATCTTTACTGAAATTTCACTTTATAAAATATATTATTGAGACCTCTATTTTAAAATAAAGAAAGGGAAGTATGAAGGACACTAAATATAACACATACTAGGTGTAACATCCCGAGTCTGGAGCCCCTCCACTGGTGCCCCATATCCGGTTTTCCACATGACCTCAAGCACGTTTCCCCGAATGCCAGAGGCTGCCGACTAGCAGCGAGGGCCTTGGTGAGTCGGTGGGAAACTATGCCCTCATTCGGTAAGGTATACAAGGTAAGAAAACAACAATAAACAGCGGAAGCAGTAAACAACATGCATAACAACAGAAACCAAACAGCAGAAGCAATGTAGATATATAACTATGATGAAAATGATGCAGCAGGTACAAGTATCTAAGGAAAACAGAAAACACAACAATGTGCTGAAATACAACTGAAACCAAGTGCAAAAGAAAACAAATTAAGCTCCTCAGCATCGCGAGCCACGACTCGGTCCCATGCTCCCCAGTTCCCGGTGCAATCAAGATCCTGAAGTAGAAGGGCGCTTGCCCTTGTCTATACCTGCAGCAACATAGTCTGCTGGGCCCAAAAGCATATCCCAAATAGGGTGTGAGATACAATCCCAGTAGGAAATCACCCAATGATTTGTGCCTAACAGTCAATAAATACATGGCAGTAACAAAACAAGAAGCAGTAAACAGAAAATCACAAGCAGCTACAATCCACAGTTCTAACAAGTAAAGCACACAAGTAAGCAGTCGGCAATAAGAAGAAAATAGGTAACCCTCTGGGTAGATCTCACAGTCTAACCCCTATGGTTTAACCTCTGAGTACTAGCAACCCTCTAGGAGGCACACACAGTCTCACCCCACTGGTTCAGCTACGTAATTAAGCAGACTCTCTAGGGAAGCACTCACCGTCAATTCCCCCTATAGTCTCGTATCGTGCTAAAGGCTCTCTGGGGAAGCACTCAACGTCAATTACCCCTGTGGCCCGTGTCGTGGATCCACAGACTCCCTATTGAAGCACTCAATGTCAATTCCCCTTGTGGTCTTGCATCATAATTAAAAGACACTCTGGAGAAGCCCTTCCATCAATTCTCCCTTTGGTTTACTACTCTAGGTTCTCAGAGTCCTGAGTATAACTAAACATGCTCAGTGTGTGTATATTGTCCATGTAAACCTCAAGAACTACTTGGCTATCAACTAAGGCTCAACATCAATAATAAAACAATAGTTCCACTATCCTACAATTAGGCATGGCAACTGGAAAACGCCAAACAGGCAGAACAAGCATAGCAAGGAAATCTGAGCACAAAAAAATTACTCTAATCACAAGCAATAACCTCTACTAAATCAATCAAGAAAAGCAAGAAAGTAACAGGGGCAAAACATGAAACACGCAATACCCCATTCAATGGTATTAGTGGAAATTTCACATAATATTGATCAACTTTCTATAGAAAGTCACATACCACCTACCTCGATCCTAAGAGATCGATATACATGAACCACGATGACAGATTCCCCTTGTAACAACATAGATCTAAGAAAATGCACAAAACGCTCAACCTACGATAACTTGGAAACCAGGAGGAATCAAGAAACAAGGCAAAAGCAGAAGGAATAACTCACCACTGTGATTCCAACGCAATTGACCGTGATCGAATTGGAGAACGGGTGGCGAGGCGGGAGCTCGTCGAAGATCCGGCCATACGGTCGCTCTTGGACGGACGAAAACTGAAGAAGAAGATGTATTTGGTGGACAGGCACGACCCTGGTCCATTTAATGAAAAAATACTACATAGCATGTACTTCCTGAGTACACGGCGTGTACTTCGATTTTTCATTACTCCAAAAAAACTGGCCTCCACCTCAGCCTTACACACCGTGTGTGTGGCCCGGCATGGCCAGCACACAGCTTCAAGCCGGGGAAGAGTACACGGTGTGTACTCGGAAATTACATGGCGTGTACTTCTAAAATTTCCAGAAAAATTTATTTTCCTTAAAAACTCCAGAAAAAGGGAAAACATACCTAAACGAAGATCCAGGTTCTTACAAACTTCCCCCTTAAATAAATTCATCCTCGGATTTCCCTAACGAGGTGGAGAAGAAGAATCCCTGAACAGCTCCAGCCACTGCGATCGTACATCGGCCTCCCTCTCCCAGGTCTCATCTTGTACTCGCCTGTGCTGCCATAGCACTCGTACCAGAGGAATAGACCATCTGCGGAGAACCTTCGTACTGCGATCGACAATCCGGATAGCATGCTCCTCGAACGATGCATCTGCTTCAAGCTCGACTTCCTCAGGCTGAAAAACGTGAGATGGGTCTGAAAAGTAACGTCGGAGCTAAGAGACGTGGAAGACGTAATGCATGGCCCGATACCTCTGAGGTATCTCCAACTGATAGGCGACCAGCCCCACTCTCTTCAAGACCTTAAACGGCCCGACGTACTGCGGTGAAAGCTTACCCTGTCTCCGAATCCTTTTGTGTCCCAACCTCGGTGCGACACGTAGGAAAACCTGATCACCTACCTCGAACTCAAGAGGTCGTCTCCGCTGATCATCATAAGACTTCTGTCGAGACTGCGTAGTAGCCATCCTCTTCCGAATTAGCTTTATCTTCTCTGAATTCTCCTGAACAAGACGAGGTCCCAGCAAAGCTTTCTCTCCTGCCTCCAGCCAGCATAAGGGTGATCGGCATGGCCTACCATACAATGCCCTATATAGAGCCATCTGAATGGTTTCCTAGAATCTTTTGTTGAATGAGAACTCCACCAGAGGAATATGCTTCTCCAAAGAACTGCCAAAGTCAAGGATGCAAGCCTGGAGCATATCCTCAAGCACCTGGATCGTGCGCTCGGACTGGACATCAGTCCGGGGATGGTATGCTGTAATCAAAAGTACATGTGTACCCAAGGCCTTCTGAAGTCCCTGCCAGAACCAAGAGGTAAAGCGTGCATCTCTGTCTGAAACAATAGAGCGTGGAAATCCATGCAGACGAACGATATCTCTGATGTAAAGTCGTCCCAGATCATCGACACTGAAGGTCTCCTTGATCGGTAAGAAGTGGGAAACCTTCGTAAGCCTGTCGATGACAACCCAAACAGCATCGTTTCCTTGAGGCGATCTCGGAAACCCAGTCATGAAGTCCATCGCAACATCATTCCACTTCCACTGAGGAATGGGTAACTGCTGTAAGAGCCATGCTGGTCGCTGATGCTCTGCTTTCACCTGCTGACAAGTAGAACATCTCATGACAAAACCAGCAACATCCTTCTTCATACCTGGCCACCAGTACTGGTGATGAAGATCCTGATACATCTTGGTGATGCCAGGATGAACTGCCCAAACAGAGGAATGGAAATCCTGCATCAGCTCCTCGCGTATGTCTTCTGGAACCCATACGCGTTCTTGGAAACGCAAGATCTCATCCTCGCCCACTATCCATCTTGGAAGAGGGTCCTCTCCTGACACATTCTTCCGTAGGACTAAGCCTTCCGAGTCTGATAGCTGCCTCATCCGTACCTGATCAAGTAGCATGGAGGTAACAGCTACGGAAGATAGAAAAGTCAGTCCTCGTATGTCGTGCACCTCTAGATGCATCTCAAAAAACAAAGCCATCAGGTGCCACTCACTGCTGGCCTCATGAACCGCCTGAATCTGAGTTCTCCTGCTCAACTCATCTGCAATGGCGTTGCCCTTTCCCGACGTATAGGCAAGCTCTAAGTCAAAAGACTGTAGATACTCAACCCACCTGCACTGCCTCAGATTCAGATCACGCTGAGTGAAGATATACTTGAGACTCTTGTAGTCAGTGAAGACCACAAAGTGCTCTCCCAGAAGATAGTGTCTCCAACAGCGCAAGGCATGAACAACAACTGCCAAATCCAGATCGTGCGTAGGGTAGTTCTTCTCATGTGGCCTCAACTGCCGAGACCCATACACAACAACTCCATCTCCCTGCATAAGAACAGCTCCTAGCCTGACACCTGAAGCATCACAGTAAATAGTGTAGCTCTTGCCTGGCTCTGGCAAGACTAGTATCGGTGCTGACGTCAAACTCCCTTTCAGCTCTTGAAAGGATGACTCACAAGAATCTGACCACAAGAATTTCTCCCCCTTCTTGGTCAGACCTGTCAAAGGTGCCGCTAGATGTGAAAAGTCCCGAATGAAGCACATGTAGTATCCAGCCAGCCCTAGGAAGCTTTGTACCTCAAAAACGTTCTTCGGATGCTCCCAGGAAACTACAAATCTCACTTTCTCTGCGTCCACAGATACTTTTGCCTCTGAGATGACGTGACCTAAGAAGTGAATCTGATCTATCCAGAAATGGCACTTAGAGAGTTTAGCATAAATCTGATGCTCTCTCAGTGTACTCAGAACGATCTCAATATAGGTGTCATGGTCGTGTCGAGTGTGAGATTACACCACGATATCGTCCACAAAGACCACGAAGAAGGAGTCCAAAAACGGATGGAACACTCGGTTAATCAGTGCCATGAAAACTGTAGGTGCATTCGTGAGACCGAACGGCATGACGGTATACTCGTATAGACCATACCTATTCCTGAAGGCTGTCAGAGGTATATCTGATGGTCTAACGTGCAACTGATGGTAACTGGACCTCAAGTTGATCTTCGAGAACACCCAGGCTCCTCGAAGCTGATCAAAAAATTCATCGATCCTCGGTAAAGGATATTCGTTCTTGACCGTCAACTGGTTTAGCTTCCGATAATCTACGCAAAGCCGAAGGGTACCATCTGCCTTCTTCCCAAACAGAAAAGAAGAACCCCAAATAGAAGTACTAGGTCAGATGAAACCCTTAGCTTGTAGCTCCTCCAACTGCTTATTTAGCTCCTGAAACTCAGGTGTGGCCCTCTTATAGGGAGGGATGGACACTGGTTCCACTCCTGGAATGAGCTCAATAGAAAATTATACCTCACGTTCTGGAGGTAAACCTGAAAAGTCATCTGGAAAGACATCCCTGAAGCGATCCACCACTAGAGGAAAGTCAAACTGTGGAGTCCCCGGATCATCTAGGTAAAGACTGGCAATATGGGTTGTCACCCCTCCTATCCCAAGATGCTCGAGTCCCACCCGACTCACCCGAACGCCCTATTCGTCTCTATGAAGGAAAGATTCACCCTCTCGTGAAATGAAACTGACTCTATGGCGATAACAGTCAACGACTTCCTGGAAGGGAATCAACCGGTCCATTTCGAGAATGACATCATAGCCTATCATCTCTAGGACATAGAGATCCCATAAGAAGTGATACCCTACAACCTCGAGAGGGAACTCTCTACACTAGCGTACACTAGATGTCCTTGCTCCCAAAGGTGTGTCTAGTGTCAATGAGTCGGCATAAGAAAAGATGCAGAGTCCAAGGCTCTCCACAATGGAAATATAGATAAAACTATGTGTAGAACCATTATCGAAAAGGGATGAAGATAAAACTGAGGCTATAAAAATCGTACCTCGAACAGTAGAAGGGTCGGGATCCTGATCATGATAAGTCTACTCCACGGTGAAAGACTGGCCTACACTGTGGCCCTACACCCCTGACTGACCACTCTAAGTGGAACCTCCCTGCTGGTGCTGAGGAACTGGTGGCTGACCGCCACGGCCTCAACCTCTACCTTAGCCCGAACGGCCGGAAGAACTTTAGTTCCCGGACTGGTGAGAGACTGGTGGGGCTGCTCCTAAACAAGGAGTCATGGAAGAACCCCGGTCACCTGCTACTGGTGAGAAAACCTGGAAGAAACGCTGAAGGTGACCCATCTTGCCGCAAGATCGGCACTCCACGGGGTCCCTCTGGCACTGCGGCCTCGTGTGCCCTAACCGGCCACACTGGTAGCATGTCACCTGGTTGCCTGAAGATGTGTCTCGCTTCCTCGAATCACCGCGCATAGGCTCCCTATGACGCTTCTTGCTGGAAGCTGAAGGAAAGCTAGATCTGGAAGCAGAACCACCCTGACTTGCAGCTCCAGAGTCTCTCAGATTGTGCTCCACAATCAGTGCCTGGTTGACAATGTAAGTAATGGAAGTCAGCTGGAAGATGTTCACCTGCGAGCGAATCTTCTGTCTGAGTCCATCCTCAAACTTCCTCACCAAGAACACCCCAATCCCATCCCGAAGGGGTGTAAAAAGCTGCAGCTCAATGAAATGAGAGGAATACTCCATGACAGATAGAGTACCCTGCTCTAAGATCATGAACTCCTGGGCTCGATCGTCCCTCAGGGTCTCTGGGTAGAAGTAGTCGTAGAACACGCACTGGAACTCCTCCCAAGTCATAGCCTGATGCTGACCCGCCTATGAGATCATGTCCCACCACCTCTTGGCGGAGTCTAGAAGCTTGTAGGTGGAGATTTTGACCCACATCTATAGAGCCATCTCCAGATACTCGAGTATATTCAGCATGGATTCCAACCATGACTCTACAGCATGAGGTCCTCCCTCCCCCGAGAATGTGGGAGGATGCTGTTGCTGAAAGGTCTACGTTAAGTCTGCCATAGACAAGGCAGGAGGCGGTGCTCCTTGGAAGGCATGCATCATCCTCATGAAACCTTCCCTGAACTGCGCATCAGCGCCCGCGACTGGTACAACAACTGGTGCCAAGGCTGGCTCGGATGGGGGATCGACAGGAAGTCCCTGATCAGCCCTGTCTGGCGTCTGATCACTGCCTGACGACAGACGTATGACATGAGGACGTCTCAGAGGCATTGCTCTAAAATATCAAAAGCACACCTTAGATCAGGAAAACAAGGACAGAGAACACAAGAGTACAAAATGGGAACAGGCGAAGAAAAACACACAAGATTGTAAAACACGACTACACGGTGTGTATAAAATTATACGGCGTGTCTTCCTAAACCAATGACATGGGCGTGTAATCTCACCCTACAAGTCGTGTACACTTCAAACTACACAATGTGTGGACCCCCCACACACGGCGTGTACTTTAAAACTATTCCCCTGCCCGAGTTCCCTTACACGGCTAACCCACATGGTCCGACTCAACCCGAGACTACACGGCGTGTTCAAAACAAACATGGCGTGCAATAGACAAGGCTTTGGTGGTCCGTGTTGTTAAGCACACGACCGTCTACACGGCTGAACCATACACTGCGTGCTCTGAACAAACACGGCATGTATAGGAGAAGGTGACATCGTCCCGTGTTTTTCGTGACACGGTCAGGTATCTGGGCAAGACTACATGGCGTGTTCTGAACAAACACAGCGTGCGGAAAAGATGGTCATGCCGGCCGGTGTTGTTCGTGACACGGCCGGGTACCTGGATAGAACTACATGGCGTGTTCCCTACGGACAAGGTGTGTTCTACCCGAGCTTCCTCGGCCCGTGTTGTTAGTGACATGGCCGGGTATAGGGCTCCGAACTCACACGGCGTGTACCAATGGTACACGGCGTGTTCTCGAAGTTACTCCCATGACACCGTGTTCTACTCACACAGTCAGTGAAACGACCTGAAAACTACACGGTGTGTATCTAAAAATTACACGCCGTGTATTCTGGGTTTTTCTGGGCAGTAGCTCAAAAACTGCGCAGAATTCCAGAAACACTAAAAACAAGGGAAAAGATGTCAAATTCCGATCTGTGACGGCCCATAACACCTCAAGAACCAAAATTTGGCGTTCAATTTAAGCAAGTAACAAAACAATAGTTTTCTAACATAACAGAAGAGAATCTATCAAGCATCTATCACAACAGCAAGCATAATCTACACAGAGCCAATCACAACAGCGTGCAATCGCTAATGCACCCTAGATGACATGGCAAGAATGCATGACATGTGATTTCTACAAGTGCCTATATGATGCATGAGATGGCATACCCTCATCTCATCAGGTTGCGACAGAAATAGAACCAAAATATTAAAACAATAACCGCACAAGTCATGTGAATCACTCTAGGTGAAATCAGATCAACTATAAAATCTCAAAACCATAAAACTGCAATTAATGAGGTATTATATTTTTTCCCTGTACACGAGTAAGCTACTCCTAAGCACAGCTTAATTCCAAGTACCGAATCTGTCTTATCCCTAGCTAAGGACTCCAAATAGTAAAGCAAGAGAAAAGAACTCCTCTGATACCACTTTGTAACGTCCCGAGTCCGGAGCCCCTCCACTGGTGCCCCGTACCTGGTTCGCCACATGACCTCAAGTGCGTTTCCCTGAATGCCAGAGGCTGCCGACTAGCAGCGAGGGCCTTGGTGAGTCAGTGGGGAAACTATTCCCTCATTCGGTAAGGTATAAAAGGTAAGAAAACAACAATAAATAGTGGAAGCAGTAAACAACATGCATAAAAACAGAAACCAAACAGCGGGAGCAATGTAGATATATAACTAATATGAAAATGATGCAGCAGGTACAAGTATCTAAGGAAAATAGCAAACACAACAACGTGCTGAAATACAACTGAAACCAAGTGCAAAAGAAAAAAAAGTAATCTCCTCAGCATCACAAGCCACAGCTCAGTCCCATGCTCCCCAACTCCGAGTGCAATCAAGATCCTGAAGTAGAAGGGTGCTTGCCCTTGTCTATACCTGCAGCAACATAGTCTTCTTGAGCCCAAAAGCATGGCCCAAACAGGGTTTGTGATACAATCCCAGTAGGAAATCACCCAAATATTTTTGCCTAACAGTCAATGAATACATGGCAGTAACAAAACAAGAAGCAGTAAAGAGAAAAGTACAAGCAGCTACAATCCACAGTTCTAACAAGTAAAGCACACAAGTAAGTAGTCAGCAACAAGAAGAAAATAGGTAACCCTCTGGGTAGCTCTCACAGTCTAACCCCTATGGTTTATCCTCTGAGTACTAGCAACCCTCTGGGAGGCACACACAGTCTCACCTCTCTGGTTCATCTACGTAATTAAGCAGACTCTCTGGGGAAGCACTCACCGTCAATTCCCCCTATAGTCTCGTATCGTGCTAAAGGCTCTCTGGGGAAGCACTCAACGTCAATTCCCCCCGTGGCCCACATTGTGGATCTACAGACTCTCTGGGGAAGAACTCAATGTCAATTCCCCTTGTGGTCTCGCATCATAATTAAAAGACACTCTAGAGAAGCCCTTCCGTCAATTCTACCTTTGGTCTACTACTCTAGGTTCTCACAGTCCTGAGTATAATTAAACATGTTTATCACATGTATATTGTCCAAGTAAACCTCAAGAACTACTTGGCTATCAACTAAGACTCAACAGTAATAATAAAACAATAGTTCCACTATCCTACAACTAGGCGTGGTAACTGGAAAACACCAAACATGCAGAACAAGCATAGCAAGGCAATATGAGCACAAACAAATTACTCTAATCACAAGCAATAACCTCTACTAAATCAATTAAGCAAAGCAGGCAAGTTACAAGGGAAAAATAGGAAACACGAAATACCCCGTTCAAGGGTATTGGTGGAAATTGCACATAATATTCATCAACTTTCTACAGAAAGGCACAAACCACCTACCTCAATCCTAGGAGATCGATATACATGAACCACGACGACAGATTCCCCTTGGAACGATGTAGATCTGAGAAAACACACAAAACGCTCAACCTATGATAACTTGGAAACCAGGAGGAATCAAGAAACAAGGCTAAAGCAGAAGGAATAACTCACCGCTATGATTCCAACGCAATTGACCCTGCTCGAATCAGAGAACAGACGGCGAGGTGGGATCTCATCGAAGATTCGGCCGTACGGTCACTCTTGGACGGATGAAAACTGAAGAAGAAGACGTATTTGGGGGTTAGGCGTGACCCCGGTCTGTTTAATGAAAAAAAAGTACACGGCGTGTACTTCTGGAGTACACAACGTGTACTTCAATTTTTCCATACTCTGAAAAAACCGGCCTCCACCTCAGCCTTACACACCGTGTGTGTGGCCCAACATGGCCAGCACACAGCTTCGAGCTGGGGAAGAGTTCACGGCGTGTACTCAGAAAGTACACGGCGTGTACTTCTAAAATTTCCAGAAAAATTAATTTTCCTTAAAAACTCCAGAAAAAGGGAAAACATACCTGAACGAAGATCTAGGTTCTTACACTAGGGTTCCATGTAGGAAAATGAGGAAATGAAAGAAAATGTACCCATAAAGTTCTGATGGATAGTGATAGAGAACATGATTTATAAAAAAAATTAACAACCACAAAGCTATAAATCTGTGATGATCCAAGGGAAAATTTGATTCATCGTGAAATAAGGTACTAAGAATACAATTTTTGGTTTTAAGATCATTTCCCTAGAGTTTAAGAATTTATTTACTTCATAGAATAAGAAAAAAAGTAAGCATACTTACTTATCAAGTAGAGTTTCCTTCTTTAATCACTTTCCCCCAAAAAATCTTATTTTTCTCCAATCGATGAGTATTCAAGATGAATTTTTTATTCTTGAAGCAATAGATTCAACATTTATAGAATCACATAATCCAAAAAATATTAACTTTGTAATTTTACTATCCTTAGTCATTAACCAAGACCAAAATGTTAGTACAACATAAGATAATTCCCTGAAAAGAATAATCCTTTATAAGAAGAAAGACTAATTTTAACCCCCCAAAATTAAACAGTAATACCCAATGTTCAATATAGACCATTCAATAAATAAATATCCTTAAAATTTCTCAAAATAATCCAAAATAATATTTAAACCCAAATTTCAGATCGATTTGATCACATATTCTTCTAGGATATATTTTATCATTTATGTCTAAATAACACAAATCACTCTTAATTTTTCATACCAAAATGTAATTAACCTAATCACATATTTTCAAAAATAGGTTAATCATTTCCATAAATAACCCAAAACAACACAAGTCCACAATAAAATAATATATTATTCCAAAATAATATTCAACCATTACTCCTCATATATAATCTCATAGTAATTGTAATCATATAAAGTTAAAAAAATTATAAACATCTTCAAAAACAACATTTATCTCTTAATTAACAAATAATTTTAAAATTCCAAGGATATCCATTTCATAAAACATAAGTACCCATAATAAACTTACTATTATTCCATCAAACCTTTTAACTAAAAAGAAAAATTTGTACTAACTAGGGACTTCACATAGGAAAGCGGTAGGCACTGCACTCTTGTCGCCATTCGGTTGAGGGTTCAAGACCCATAGCCTTTTTAGATGTGATGGGTCTGTCACCCTTCTTATGGGTTATCCTTTTTCTAAAACTATATAATTCCTATAGCATTCCCAAAATGAGATAAAATGAACATAACATATTTTAATCTCAAATTTTATCTCATTCCTTTCATTTTTCATCCCAAAATTTAATATCCCATAATTACCTCAGAATCAAGGATCATATAAACGATAAAGGTTATTTATTCCTTTATAATTATTGCTACATAAGAAATTATAATTCTTCCTCGAATAACATTTTTATATAACAAACTTCTTGTTTACACCTACAAAAAAGTCTTCCAAAGTAATCTCATCATCAAAAGGAGCTTTAATACTTTTAAACATTTTATCATCCATTTATTTCCACATTGATTCTTCCTTGTTCTAGAGGTTATCCTATAGAATGGTTCATAGAATCATGTAATGCCCAGACCCCCTACATTTAAGGAAAATGACTGTAAATAGATTCTTAGGATCATTTTTATTTTCTTCCATAGTAATCTTCATTTTTCATTGGTAATTATTTTCTTTATATCATTTTTTCCCAAACATAAATTATTACTTTGTCCCTTTGAGACACTTTCTTGGGTGTATCCTTCCACATGTCTTTCATGATGGAAATTGAGCATTCTTTTCTCCATGGTCTCCACTATTGGAGCTCTTAGCATGCTCCACCCTTCTTTGTTGAGTTCGGGAGTTGGTTAATGTATATGTTGTTGATCATATTTTTGGAAACAAGTTTCAGCCTAAACATGATATCTTTTACTCCTATCAACATTGCATTTGGTTTCTTATTTACACCACCTTTTCCACCTTTTCCTTCATGTTCAATGTTAATATGAATTCTTTGTAATCCATTAATTGACTAAAACCCAAAGCCATCATGTGAATAAAAATAATCGTAAAATCATTTGATGAATATAGTGAAACCTTATTTTCAATATAAAACACCTTAGTTTTAACCAATATTATTTATTCTAATATTATATTATAATCCTTGAAACCGGTTTGTAAAAAAATGGAAATTATCCTAAGTATATCCATCAGGAGTGTCAAATCAAGTGCACAGTATGGCCCATTGTTGTGTACCAGGTTACCCCAAGTCAAGATCGGAACACCTTGTTAGAGTTTTTACCCCTAGGTACATATATTCTAGAACCACATTTACTTGTAGTATCTATACAGGGATGTATTTGACAAAAATACCAACATAATCTCAACATTACCCAAAATTTTAGATTGTTCCTCTATAATTATACTCAATGTTTTTCTTAGGGTAATGTTCCCTAATCAAGTTATTATTCTAAATATAGTTTTTAAGGTTTATATTAAACATCCTTTGATACCAACTGCAACACCCTGACCCTAGATTCTCGGATCTGGTGCATTATTTTAATACATCGGCATGATTATAAGGAATAAAATCCTAAAGGACTAATCAGTTTCGCAGTCTAGGAAAATAGATTACATACATGAAATTTACATTATAATTTCTAAAATAAAGTACAACATGGAGAATCCTTTTATAATTCCATTATTACCCTAGCTTAAACCTTCATATTAATCATAAAACACTTCTCGGCATTTGGATAAAACAAAACATAAGAAAGGGGTGATCTCAGATGCTCAGTAAGGATAAAAAATATAGCGTAAGCTATCATAAATAAGCATAAACATGAAATGGAATGTATGAAACTAAAACACAGGCCTTTTAAAACATTATCTTTAGCATAATATAGAAAAAATAAATCAAACAATTCCATTTATACATTCACATGGATATTATACTAGTCTAATAATCACATATAAAATCAATAACTAATCTCATAATGAGGAAATGAATAATGTCTCACATCATAACCCTATCGTCAAATCCTCATGCCAAGACCATTACCACACTATCAAGGCCTTGTAACAAGAAACTAGTTTGTCTCACGAGACCTACCGATGCATCAAGGGTCTATATAAGGCCCCACCCATCACTTACTAATTCCAATTCATTCCTCATATGAAAAGGGTGAAACATAACACAAACATTTTTATTAAGACTAGCATATGAATTGTTAATACTTTAACCATAAACCATGAATGGTATAAAAATAGCACATTTATAGTCCAAATATAACAAAACATTCAATAAAATATGGTAGATTGTATCAAAATAAATCAACCTCAATTAAGCATAAAATCCAACAAAGATGTTGACATAGATTAAAGTAATCAAATAAAATCCTTAAAACTCTTTGAGAAAATATCCCATTTTTACATTAAATCATTTAAGAGTCGTGCAATTATGAAATAAAACATAGCTTTTGAAAATAACCTTGTAATATTGTAAGGTATGCATTAAAATGTTAATGTGTCATAATGGAAGAATATAGCCCCTCACATGGTATAATTTAAAAAAATATTCTTTCCTTAATTTGTTGAAAAGCTCATATGGTACCTCATTTGGAAAATGACAGAAGGATTCCTTTCAAAATGTTTTATAAAAAGTAAAAAATTGTTATAAATGACTTTTAACAATAGTCTAGAAATTGTGATATTATTTTTAAATACATTTATAAGAAACATGGATTTGGATGATAAAGATGTCCTAGTAAATACTTACGTATAAACAACTTCAGATAATAATTACATTTCAAAATCATCCCTCACATGAAACATTTAAAATATTCTTTTTTGAAAACATTTTAATGAGATTAAAAATAGACATAAAATTTCCTTTATAATCTTTTTATATCCATATAATTATTTATGTAAAATAATATCAAGAATATTGAAATGGAGAAGGGATTAATTCTTTAAACATTCAAAGCATCCCATACCCCAATGAACATTTAAAAAATAAACCCAATATCTTCAAATGAATCTATAAATATCATGAGAATAAATTTATTCATGATATCGAATAAAATAAGGGCATTATATACACCATACACAAGAAATAAGTGGTTAACATGGCTTATATCTCACATAAATTAAATGTTTGAAAAAATTCCCTTACCTTAGGTATGATATTCTCTTTACATGCTCTAAAATCCTATATAATGGTTTTAAACATATTATTAACTTCTACCATAATCATAATAATATTGATGATATCATATATGATTAATTTGTAACATTATATTTCCTGTTTATTAATAACTTCTAAGTTAAAGAAATATTTTGGGTAATAATCTCTTTCTTTATCGTATGTGTTTTGACTTGTTATTCTTAATAATATTACTTAGATCATGATTTACTTACTTCTATACTACATAAAATAAATTATATATCATATATACTCTGTATATAAATATATATAGTAGATAGATAAATGAAATTAAACACACCATTCATGGAGATGATAGGTCGTATGTACGCATGAACATTGTTTCTGTTTTCTTATCATATTGAATGGAAGTAAGTGAATGACATATATGTACACACACAAAAACACACACACATATATATTATCCTAGTAGAATTATTATTTCATATGTTTCATACTTATTAATAATATATATTTTTATAATCATTATGGGATTTTGAACGTGGAAGATGAATCTCATGATGTTGTGGAGATGATAAGTCGTACTTACGCATGAGCTATGATATCATTTACTTAATAGTTAAATGTTATGGAATTGGATGGAATATGATTTTTATTGAAACAATATAGTTTTAATATTATTATTTAGATCCTTTATATTCATCATTTTACCCATATAAATAAATTGTATATGTAAAACATTTTACAGCACAATGTGAATATGGTAAGTCGTACGTACACACGCATAGTGCTATTGTTTTTTTTGTAGGATGGGTAAAAGGAGGAATATAGATGTACCATAATTATAATAATATCTCATAATTTATAAGTTACTAGATTTATTATTCTATTATGGAAACAAAAAATAAATAGAAAGTAGAAGAATCAAAGAACTCTGAAAGAGGTGATAAAACAATTACTTATTTTCAGGTGTCTCCTTTTAATTTTCACAAAAGGACTCCTTAGGATGGATTTCGGACAAAATTGTAGCATCTAGGATGATTTTAGGGATGTTGGGAGAGGAAATTTGTAGGTTTTTCCCTAGCCAAGGTGATTTGGAGGTGTTAATTAAAGAGAAGTAGAAGTTCCCTTTCCTAAGAGAGGTGAGGGACACTTTAGGAAAATCATGAAATATTAATTTATTATAAAATGATTTTCAGTTTCTAATGGATCCAAATTAATTTATTCTGGGTTAATATGAAGATTGGTATAAATCCTCTCAACCAATAGTTTTTAGAAATTTTTACGTAATAAAATTAAACTTATCTTTTATATTTAACCCCTAGTTAAATAGTTTAACTCTTACCATGACTTCTTGTATTTCTACACCACATGGTTAGTATAGTTACCATAAAATTCTATGAGAGCCTAAATATGATAATTAATGACATTTTTAGAACTATTAAAATTAATTGGTAGAACATTATATTTTTAAGACTTTTATATCATTTAAAAAATAATATTTATTTTCAAATCTAATTTATGTCAATTTTGTCACTATTTAATACTTGATTTTTTGTTAAAGTCATAAATACTTGATTCCTTGAAAAGAATATTAACTCAATAATAACATGTTATTTTCATACATAATATTAGTGGAAGGCATAAAATATTTCAAATAATATTTATTCTAATTTTTATAATATCATTTATTTGATTCATTTATTAATAACTCTATTATTGCGTCAACATTATGTCATAATTAAATTTAATTAT
This sequence comes from Viscum album, assembly GCA_963277665.1. Lineage (NCBI taxonomy): Eukaryota > Viridiplantae > Streptophyta > Magnoliopsida > Santalales > Viscaceae > Viscum > Viscum album. The sequence continues at coordinate 1,072,986,066 of OY728145.1, read as the reverse complement.
TTAATTCCTAAAAATTAAAAAACAAATAACCATGAGTTAGGAAATATTTTTACATTATTAATTACCATTTATATTCTAATATATCACTTATATAACCCCATATTACAATTTTTTTTAGTAATAAGAGTCTTGTTAATGATATTTTTACCATTACTTAAAATTAAAAGTTATAAATGTCATAATCACACCCAAGTTGCTTCCAAAAGACACATTTTTACCCAAGGATTGTTTTGGTCATCCATGACTCATAAAATAAGGTTAGGACAAGTTTTATGGTAATTTTATATTATTATAATATTATTTTTACCTTTAGTTACCCTATTTACCTTTAACCATGGTAAACAAAATTCAAAATCTACTATTCACTAAAAATTTATTTTGATCATATTAGATCATGTTTTTCACCCTGATTACAACTATGTAACTCAGATTTTCAAAATTCAATTCACTGAATCAGTAAAATTATTTTTATTACTAATCTTCAAATGTGGTTATAAGGCGAGTAAAATGACGTGAAAAATGTTCAATGAATTTTAATATATAACTATATTATAAAACAAATTATTCCAATGACCTAAATTGGGTTAATATATGTATTATTTATTTCTTTGACTTTAAAACCAATTTAAATTAAAATAATTTTTTAAATGAAAAGGTAGGTTTTTAAACAATAATGCTGTGTTTTTCACTATTCATCAAAAATTTAATATTTTCTGAAAAATACAAAAAATTCCCCCTAAGATAATTCCAATGTTAAAAATTCAAAAATGAAACCAATTTTGAAAAATAAAAATTTATAAATTTCATAATGTGGTTATTAATATTCATAACCACTTTTTAAACGGTTAGTTTGATATGTCGTTGTACGCTCAAGCTGTGTGTTGTGTGTAGCCAAGCTATTGAATTATTTAAAAAGAAGTGTACCATGGATACTTGGGGTGTTACAATTCATGTGATGTGTAGGTGAAAAAATAATCACATCGCTTCGAGGAGGCGGTAATCCACACTTCTATGAACGACGTTATCACTTTTCCTAGTGAGTGAAAAGGCAAGAAATAAAATGTTATATTATGATTCCATAATGAAAAATATGTAATTAATATCATAATATTAAATTTAAATCATATATATTCACCCTTATTTCCTTCCAGGTAATGCGTTAGTGAAAACGAATCATATCACATCATGAGGCGATAGTCCATCGTACACACAAAAGATGTTATCATACCCCTTATGTATTTGAATATAAAAATTGTATATATTGTATAATTATTATAGAGGAATAATTATGTTATAAAAATCATATATAAACTTTAGATCAATCATAATTCCCAACCTTTATAGGTGTTAATGGAAAAATGATTGACATAGTTTCGCGAGGCGTAGTCTGTCATCCACACAAAAGATGATTTTGGGACCCAATTGATGGAAGTGTGTGTGGATGTAGGTCTTATCCTTGTCATAAAAAAATATTAGTATATGTAATATAAATATTATATTATATAAGAATGGTATAATAATAATTTATGGGGTGGGTAAATAAATAAAAAAAATTCGTTGATTAAGGGTAACTCTTCTTCGGGTATCTAGTTTTGGTTTTCACCAAAATCCTTACTTGGTTGAATTTATTCCCAAACTAAATATTATGTGAATATAGGAGGTCATTTTATAATTTATTTGGGTATTTCTTGTCTGAACCAATTGTCTCTAAAGGTTTGAAGAGAGGATCAAAGGCGGTGGCATTTTATAAGTGAGGTGAGTGACACACTTATAATTTTTTAAAAGATTGAATTCCAACCATGTTTTTTCATTTCTCCAAGCCCCAATAATACACTAAATTTTTTCCTATAAGGTATAATGACTAAATATGTCTATAAAATGGTTTTGGGATATGTTTATAGGTAATTTTACCCCTTGATTTTAATGTTTAACCACTAAGTAAACTTGTTTTTACCTTAATTGTTGTAATTAATTTTAATTATTTTCTCTAATATTTTTAATAAAAAAAGTTTAAATTATTTGAAATTATATATTATTTTTATTACCAATATGTAATATATATTTTCAAATTCAATTCACAAAATTTCTTAAATTTAATTTAATATTAATCTCACAGACTCTATGAGACATTGAGTTTTTTAGTAGAGTATTTTTTTGAAAAGATGATTCTATACTAACACAATGACTAGTAATATATAATAAAAAACTAAATTAATATTTAATTATATATAATATATAAATTCAATTTAAAAAATTCCTTGTTGGGGATAATTTTAATTAATTTCAAAGGAGAAACATTATGCATTTTAAAACAATTTTTAGAAAAACTTGTCTTTAAACCCAAAAACAAACTTTTATTAAATACCAATATAAAGTTGATTAAAAAGAAATTAAGTGTAATAACTAAAATTATGTTACTTGAAAACCTATTACAAACATATTGAGACTATTAAATTACCTACTTTATTATTAATTAATGATTTTATATAAAAATCAGTATTTTTAACTTTTCACTAAAAAAACAATATTTTCCAGAAGATCCCAAAATTACGCCCAAAGTAAGTTATGATATTATGATTTAAAAAATAATATTAATTTTATCAAATTTAAATTCTAAAATTAAAAATTTAATCTTTTAAATAAAACCTTAAGATAATAGTTTAGTTAAACCATTTATTTTTCTATTTAAAAAATTACTTAATTTTTTTATAACATATATTACTTTCTAATTCATTTTTTTTATCAGTTTGTGGTACAAGGAACACTTTATTAATGAAAAAAACACACCAAGTTAGTGAGAATGGGGTCAGATAAGACACAAAAATTCTAAATTCATTTATAGAATTTCAAAAGACATAAGGTGAAAAATCAAAGATCATAGTCCCACGGATTATATTCCTCGTGTTCATTATACCAATAAAAAATCATCTCCCAAGGAACTAAATAAATTAGCAAGCATAATTTTTCATTATCTAATGGAATTTGATCTAGTTATCAAGGTAGGCTTAAGATTAGAATAATCTTTCCTTGGTTTGGACGTTATAGAATCTGTTGAAAATCCATCAGCATCCTGTATCATACCTTTAGCAACAACATCCCTATAATATACCTTATGAGAAGAATACTAGTATCCCATTTCTTCTCACCTACCCTCAATTTTATTTATTCTCTATTTCATGTTGATATCCTTCTGATGGTAAGAACCCACATGTAATGCATCACTGATATCCATTTCAACAGGTTGGATGTTACTAAGTTGATCATGGTCTCTAAGTAGACCCAGTCCATATTGGACTTGATAAGCAAGAGATAAGGCCTTATTTTTCATTGGAATAGTACCCTCACTAACATTTCCCTCATGATGCAAATTAGACCTTCTATAGCTTCCATCCTATGTAGGGATTCTAGACTCACAATGAAATTGTACATCCTTTGGTAGATTAACAGAGGGGATATGTTAACCTAAAACCATTTGTTGTTCAACTTGCACATCACCAACATCATTTGAGTCCTGGAGATTACCTACTGGAGCACTACTAGATTTTCAACAGTGTAGGGAACCAGTCCCACTGGGTTCTAAACAATCCACCTTGTTATCAACCTCTAAACTGATATTTTTATGGTTTGAAGGACATTAAGAACTAGAAGTGAAATTAGAGGAACATACTTTCCCCATCAAAGGCCATTCACCCTTATGCCTAGATACAAGCTCTTTTCAAGGATGAATAAACCCCAACACATTTTCAAAATCTTTATTAGAGTAAATATTTTATTTTTAAGGAAAAATGTTTGATCCTATAGCATGCCCCTACATCCCTGTATTTTCAACAAATAGAAATGTAGTCTTCAGTATCTTTTTCTATAATCTCTTATAAATACCCTTAGAATTTTCCTTCAGAGAACAGTGTGAAGAAACAGAATTTCAACATCAATCATATTTAACATGACCAATTACTTGAAAAGTCAAGTAGAAATCCGGGAGTCTGTCATAGATTATATTAAGACATATATCATCATCAACAGTGGAGAGAACAACCTTCTTGATCAAAATAAAACTAAGATCAAATTCAATGAGTAATATATATTAATTCCAAGATCTAGATGATTCAGTATCCCTATACATCTTAATCAGAATACCTCCAGCTGAAGTAATGCTAAAAATAATTATAGGATTCCAAATAATGAAACTACAACCCAAGATCTTGATTTAGACCTTGACCTAATTTTTATTGAAAGAAAGAGGGTTAAATATAACATCCCATTATTGAAAATAGATCATACCGAGTTTAAATGTGATGGATCTAAATCCCCATGATAACCATTTTAAATTTCAAAACATGAAAATAATATTAAAGAAACAACATCCTAGTAGGATACACCTCTAATTTGTGAATCCCCAAAAATCAGTGAGGCGCTGAACCATTTCATCTGGTTACCAAGAATTTCCATCTATCGATAGAACAAATATTGCGATGATTTAAATCCAACAAGGTTTCAATTAGTCCCAAATGGAATATTAGTTTTCAATAAAAGGGAAGTATCACCTTTCCATAAAATTATTTGGAGAGATAAATCTGTAATTGAAAAAAATGACATCGATCAACATCAACCGTAATCCTCTAATGATACGACGAATCATCCTTGGTAGTAGGTGCAGTAGTTTTATTCTTACTCAAGGTGGAGAGAAATCCATCTGCCATGATCTAAGTACCATGATCCTTATGAAAATCCATGCACAAACCCTAGATTGAGCATGAATTACCATAACACCTTTTCTCGAGACCCCCCATTCTCTCCAACTCCCTCAATAGCCTAATTCATATTAACAAATATACAAATGATTTATTTTATTATTATCAGGTTTGATACAATTAGTGATTCAAAATGGAATTACCATGAACTCATAGTGTGTGTACCTTGTAAAATAAGTAGTCTTGGGGATATCCTCCTTCTCCACCATTACTTGATAATATACTAACTATAGATCGACCTTGGAGAAATTCTAAGCTCCACATAGCTAGCTGAACATGACATCCATCCATGGAAGTGGGTAATTGTTCTTTCTCATGAATTTTTTTAGCTAATTATAATCAATTCATATGCATATTGGCCCATCCTATTTATTGATTAAAAGGGTTGGTTCTCCCCAATGTGCATATGAACCCTTTATCTAGATTCTCTGGTAGTTTCTTCTTTAGCTCTTAAAGTTCAATAGTTTATATTATATATATAGACTTGGATATTATAAAATCCCATGGTATAAGTCCAATCAAGAACACAACCTCTCAGTTGAGAGTAAGGCCGGATTTTTTTTATAAGAACACATGAATATATTCCCTCATAATGGGCATGTCATCAAGGATGATAATTTCCTTAGTCTTAATCGTTTGAGATAAATAATATTTCTTATTAGTATATAATATAATTTCTTGATATGATGATTTAAAAGTATATTCATCACCCTTCAGGCACTTCTAAAGATTCTACAGAATAATTACTTCACTCGGAAATATATTTTGGATCTATACATGGAAATTTAATCTATACACGGAATATCATAGAATTTTTCTAAAGGAAGTATTACAGGGTTCATTGGGAAGTTTAACTTGAAAATATTAATAGGGTAAAGTTATATACTTGGGATGAAATAATTTCCTAATTCTCCATTTTCATAGATAGCTCCACTTCCATGTTTTTAGGTGGTCTATGGACAGTTCTACTAAACTTGTGTGATATGAAAGTATGCATAGAAACATAGTCACATAGAACATTTGATGTTCGCGAATAGACTATAATCCCACCTTTCACAATTTGATTCTAGTTTCTAATCATTTAATTCATCCAAAATAGAATTAGGGACAAGAATTTTCAAACTATTAAGCTTATAAAAGGGAAACTATAAACATTGAATGGATAAATCATAAATAACATACATTCTTTAACCTTTGAATTTATAGGTTTCAATATATGTTATCCATGGTATATTTACAGACAAAAAATTATATGTTGGTTTGTGTTCCCGTATTTATTATTCATAAGAAGATTGTAAATTTACTAATTCATATCCCTTAGAAGTTTTAAACCAAGTGTGCATCCATGTCACTTTTTCATGTAGCAATTGATGACCAATTTAATACCCAATGCATCATTTTATTACCCCTACGCACAATTGTAGAAGTGGAACATCCACATATAGTATCCAGATAGATATTTTGTTTCTCCAAATTACTTAATCCATACATTTATAAAATTTAGGGATGTTTTCCTATGCTTAGTTTTATCTTTACGACTTTCACTAGTGTTTTATGATCCTAATACACAAAAAAACTAGAATTAATTTTGATAAAAAAACTATGGAAACCCATATCTTTTACAAACCTTAACTCGTGATTTATTACATATAGATACACATAATAAAATCTTAAAGTATCGATAGGACTATTACCTTTGCGTAATTAGATATATACCAAAATAACATAACTCATGGATACAATGACATCATTTAAAACTCCTTAACATGCTTTTAAAATTCTACCACCCTTCTAAAACTACACTTGATAACCTTAGGACGTACATAAGAAAGATTTTTTCAAGAAGTATAACAAAGAGAATAATCAAAGCATAATATGTGAAAGTATTACATGTGAGTCAAGAGGTATACCAAGGATATATAAAAATTTTGAGACTCAAAAACCAGAACATAACAGTTTGATATAATATGAGAACATCAAGGCAACATTGTAATGTGGAAACATCATAAAACCATACATCATAAGATTAAGTCACAAATAAATGTAGATAAATAATAAAATAGTTTTCTTAGGATAACATCTCATGCACCATACATGTTTTCTCGTGAGATAAAACATTACCCAATGCATTAGAGTTCTATATAATTCTATTTCCACCAGTCACATTCATATCAGGTACTTTCATTTTATGTGCCAAATAGATTATACAACATAAGAAAATTTTTTGTCACTTTTAATCCCATGACTAATTAGTGTGGGTAATATACATATAATTCCCTAATAATATAAGCGTAGATGAATACCCTTGGGTGGAAGTGGGTATGGTTACTCAAAATACAAAAGTTTGGCATTGAAAATCTCGAGATAATTTTGACAGCATTACAAGTGTACATAATGGTTTTCAGAATGGTTTTATGAGAGTGAAAAGTGGTATATCATTACATTGGAATCATAATTACAATAAAGTTGTGTGTAAAAACACATTACAATATAAACAATTAGAAATCGAAAGGATTTATACAAAGAGAGAAATTGAATAAAAAGGGAATACGAGAGAATATCTTACTCTGAGAGGGTGCTTCTAAAATCTTAGGGGAGCCACTTAATAGATTGGTAACACATTGGGAGGGACTTATAGAGGGATAGGTAGAGTAAATGTATGCTCAATGGATTTTTAATGAAGAGGAGTGTGAGGTTGGATGGGTCTTTATAGCAAAAGATAGGGGAATTCTTTATTGATTTCTAAACTTAGGTTTTGGACTTTATATAACGAAATAATCATAACAAAACTTCTCATGATTTTCCCTGTAGTTTATACCAAAGAAGAGTGGTTTTAAATATTTTATAACTCCTAGAACTGAAAATATTAAAATAAAACTAGGAGTGAAATGTAAGTGAGTCATATTTATAAAGAATTGATTTTAAAACCATAAAATATAATATAGGTTGTATGGGATTCATTAATAGATTATAAAATTATTAAAATAACTTTAAAAAACAAATTATTCTAAATTAAAAACAAAATTTTGGTCTTGGATACTCTTTAAAGTGTTTATTACATCAGTTTTAATCTACTATGATGTCATTTTATAGACAGTATATTTTTATCGAATTTAATTTTTAACCAAAAAATTGATCATATTAGAATATTATGAGAAATCCACTATTGGGAAATTTTGAAGTGATAATTTCAAAAATAATATTTATCTTGTCAAAATAATTCTCTAAATATGATAATTTCCTCCTTTAAATAAAAATCCTCATTTATTGAAAAATCTCGGTTTTTTCGATAATAACAATTTTCGGACCCTTATAAAAATTACGTTGGACTAGATTAAAATATATTATCATTTATATTTAAATAAATTTTATTTAATAAGAATATTTCATATAAATATCAACTATTTATAAATTATTGAATTTAACAAAAACTGTGTTTTAATTAAAGCCATACATTTTCCAAAAAAATACAATTTTGGTTTCTATATATCAGAATCTAATTTTCAAAAACTCATATATAATTGTATATATAAAATAATAATGAAAAGGGATAAATATAATCATTATTTTACAAAAAAATAGACTATAAAAATTCAAACTAATATGGTCAAGATACATCACCTCTTATTACACTACCAAAGATCCAGGCAAGGGATGCACCATATTTCGTCATCAATAAACAGAAAGTACTGATAAGAGGGCGTATTTATCAGCACTAGCTAAAAGTGCTAATAAATCTAACATTTATCAACACTAAAAAGAGTGTTGATAAAGGTGTACCCTTTATCGACACTGTTTTTAGTACTTATAAAGGATATATTTATGAGTGTTATTATTAAAGCTAATAAAAAAATTTAAATAGAAATAATTTTAATTTATATTAAATTTTTATATTTATATTCAAAAATAATGTTTATTTGTATACATTAAATAAAAAACACATGTTTATAAATAATATTTAATTTTTAATAATTCAAATATATATATAATGTTTTAAAAAAGTATTTCTAAGATTATAATTTAATAAATATATATTTAAGTAATTATAAAATTATAATATATTTCACTAAATAATAAATATATTTATTATATTTATAATTATATATAAATACATTTTAGGTATATATATATAATTATAATTATAAATAAATAAAATATATGTTTCTAATGAATTTGGTTGATAAATATATTGATGTGTGAGTACAATTGATGTGAATATATGTTATGTATTAATCATTAATGTTCATTTATATATATTAGGTTCTTGGGGGTATAATTACAATTAAACACACACACCTCCCACACTAATCGAAAAGGCATGCAACAAACCCCCTCGATGGGATATCCCACCCATCAAACCTTATTTATTCAATACATGGTCCATAGCCTGAGTGGGAATAAATCCAATTACATGCCTTATAGGCCTAGTGGGCATGGAATTCTATTACATGGCCCATAGGCCCATAATTTTGACCCAAAGGCCCATCACTGAATAGTGCTACTATAGTACTCACTGCAATGTTGTCGCCACTACAGTGTCCACCACCACTATAGTGCCACTGTTGCTAGAGTTTCGGCGCTGCTATAGTGTTTCTGCAATGCTACTACAGTACTACTTCATTTAAACATTACACCCTTCTTATTATTCATGTTGTCCATATGTGACGACTCTTTTTATTATCTATACTTTACTAGGTATATGATTCATTCATGTTATACCCATTAATCTATTATGTTCTCAAAAATACTTATAAAATTACAATAAATATATTTAAATAGTAAATATATTTATCATATTTATAATTATAAAATTTTAATTATATAGAAATTATTTTTGAATATATTTACTTGTAATTATAATTATAACTGTATATATATTTAAATAATTATAAAATTACAATAAATACATCTATTATAAATTTTATCAATATATATATATTTATATTTATATTTATATTTATTTATAGTTATAATTATAAATAAATATATATATATCTAAATTATTATAAAATTATAATAAATATATTTACCCAGGAAGGTCTAGGAGTCAGGCGAACCTACTCCTACCAAATTTATTGAAAAATAAAGGGCGAACATGAAAGTGAAAAGACAGGGTCAAACAAAGGAAAACCCCTCATCCAAAAAAGAAAAACTACAAACCATATCCATCTCCATAATCCCAAGTGTCATCAGTTGATTCCCATTCTAACTATGAATTCTTATGATTGAAAAGAACAGAGTACTTTTTAATGAGTTTAACCTTCTCTGGAGTGAGATTTTAGGACCTGGTAGACCAGCCACACCCATCTCCACCACACCCTCACCCACAAATTATTGGATGGAACCCTCGCTTCCATGTCTTTTGTTTTCAAGCCCCATTTTTTTCCTTCGTAAGTGGTTTCCCCAAATGAGGGGAATCCCCATGTGAAACATCCTTCGTAACAGGGGAGACAGTTGTCTCCATCTTGCACTTGCCTTTACTAGAAAAGGAATGGTTCAACCTGAATTCTTCATCCACTTCATTCTGCACATCTCGTTCAAAATAATATTGACCAAAGATAGCATTATCATGCACTGGCTTATCAATAAGCATTGGTCTAGTTTTGGATCCAATAAGAACATCCTTGAAGGAAACACCACCTTCAATGCCTTGACTGCACTCGTCCCTTTTTTCATTAGTAACCGGAGATCCTATATTCATTCCTAAAGGAGATGTATCATTTTTTTGATCTGACACATGTTTATCATTCCCCTTCAAGACAACATCTATCTTTTCTCCCCTCTCAGCAACTTTGTGGTTATTCACAACATCTTTTTTCAAAAATTTATTACAAGAAGGTCAAGAAATATCTACACGTTTGATTTGGATATTTCGATCATTCCTATAATTGGATACATAATTCCCAAAAACCTTACATAAATTATAGAAATATGGTATGAGTTCATATACAACTGAACATCAATTTTATCACTATTTTCCACCAAAGTGGCAGAATCAGACAAACGATTAAGCATGTCAACATCCACAAGGACTCTAGAAAAGTACCCAAATTTTCATCCAACAGTGTTCTCATCTATCTTAATGGGTGCACCAATATAGGAGACAATATCATTAAGAATTTGGGGATGCCAAAGCACCCACATGAGACAATAAATCCTAGTCCAGATCTATGCGGTTGTATGTTATTGTGCGTGCAGATTGAAACTCAAACCTAGATAGAAACACAAAGGATCCCTAGATTAAGCATATAAAAACCGGAACTCCAAACATAATCTCTATCATCCACATTAGTGAATATTAAGTGAAATACCCTCTTCTAATAGGAACAATCCACCACCATGAGATTCCCCAAATCTGAGTAAGATGAGATTTAACCTCCTCAGTATTCCATGGTTTATAACCCTTACCAAGAATCAGGCATCCAATAAAAGAAAATTTACACGCATCTAACCTATCTTTAAGTGAATGAGGATTTAAAATGACTATGAAGTTCCCATTTTAGATCAGGAAATATGAGATACCACACCTGCTTGAGAACCTTCATCAACTTGGAAATTCGTCTGCAAAAGGGCCTCAACAAAAGAACAACCCTTGCACATGAGTTTTTAAATAGGACGCATAGGATCCAGGAAATCTGAGAATGTACCCTTCCACATCACACTGTATGGGGACTCAGGCCCTCTCGATCTCACCAGAAAACCCGAATCCCCATCAGCAATCCCACCAGAAGTTACCAGAAAACTCATCACGCCGATAGATGGGGGAAAATTGGGACCTCACAATCTTTTAGGAAGACCCACAGTCACATCACGCCATGTCGGAAGAATATCCAGTAACTACTCGGGCCCTCTCGATCTCCCAGAAGATCATGCAGCCGCATCAAGCCATGTTGCGCCAGTAGAAGGAAACACAGGCCCACCCGAAATCATAGTTAAGCTCGTGACTGCGTCAACCCTTGCCGTGCCGGTAGGAACCGAATTTTGTCCTCTTCATCTCTCCTGTAAGAATCCACTCACTGCTACATGATCACCAATGATGGCCTACAAAACCCTTGCACCATCATGAGGTGCTTCGCTATGCTCCTTCCCATCCATCTAATAAATATATTTATTATACTTATAAAATTATAAATATATATAATAAAATAAATATATTTATAAATATATACAAATATTTATAAATAAATACAAATTCTTATAATTGTAATTATAAATAAATATAGATATTTTTAAATAATTATAAAATTAAAATAAATATATTAATTATATATATTTATATACAAAAAAGTATAAATAAATACAAATAGATATAATTATAATTCTAAATAAATATAGATATTTTTAAATAATTATAAAACTATAATAATTATATTAATTACATATATTTATAATATTATAAACATATTTTTTATAATTTTATAATTATTTAATTATATATATACATATATATAATTATAAATATAAATAAATATATATATTTTTTATAATTTTTAATTAAAAATAATTATATATTTATTTATAGTTATAATTATAAATAAATATTTATTTATTTTCAAAAAATATATTTATAAAAAAATATATTTATTATTATTATATAATGTTATATATAATTAAACAAATATATATGTAAATATATACAAATATTGATAAATAAGTAAAATATATATAATAATAATTATAAATAAATACATATATATTTAAATAACTATAAAATTATAAATATAATAAATATATTTGATATATTTTTATAATTATTTAAATATATATATAGTTATAATTTTAAATAAATATATATATGCATTTAAATAGTTATAAAATTAGAATAAATATATTTATTAAATTTATAATGTTATAAATATATATAATTAATATATTTCTAGAATTATCAATATAATAAGTTTTTTTCATATAATTATATAATTATTTATAAATAATTAGAAAATTATAAGAAATATACATATTATATTTATAATCTTATAAATATATATAGTAAATATATTAATTATATATATTTATAAGATTATAGATATAATAAATATATTTATTATAATTTTATAATTATTTAAATGAAAATATAAATTTATTTATAATTATAACTATAAATAATTATATTTATTTATTTATTTAAATAAATATAAAATTATAACATATATATTTATTATATTTATAATTTTATTAATATATATAATTAATATATTTATTATAATTATATAATTATTTAAATATATCTGCATTTATTTATATTTATAATTATAATTAAATTTGTATATATTTATCATATAAATAATTTTATAAATATATATAATAATAATAATAAATTATTAACATTATATCCTTATCGACCTTTTTTTCCCATTGAAAAATGCCTATCTTTATCAGCATTAAAAAAGTGTTGATAAAGGTATGTTTTATCAGTTCTTTCTATTTTTGCATTGATAAAACCTACCTTTATCATCGTTTTTTAACTAGCACTGATAAATGATTCCCCTAGTTTTATAAATGAACACTAACAGTCACCTTTTTCTCTCGAACGCCTTGAGCTCATGCGGAAGCTGACCCCTCCTCGTCTCCGACCTCGCCTCTGTTGTTGTCAACCCATCCTCTTCTGCTGACCCCTCTTCCACCACCATGAATCCTTACTAAGCCACCGTGAACCCATCATCTATCACGTACCCACCATTTGTCATGAACCATCATCTGTCGTGAACCCACCTTCACCATGAACCCACCTCTGACGTGCATCGAACCCTACCTCTTGTCGCAAACCCCTACTCTACCGTGAAACATCCTCCGCCTTGAACCCTCTTCCACTGCGAACCCCTTCGTAGCTTCTGATGTTGTTGCCACCACGTACGCTGACTTTTTCACCACCAGAGTGGTATACCATTTTTTCACATTATTATGAATTCCTAATATATAGATATATTTATGCTTGGTTATGGTCTGTTAATCCCCATTGTTTCTGCTAATGATGTTTATGTGTATCTTTAGGATGGATTTTCATGATGTGATTCATGTTGTGCATATGGGTTACGGAACTTTCTAAGATAAATTAGTGTGGTGGAAAGGATGTGTTTTTTATGTTAGCCTTTGGGAATTTTTATTGGAAGAGACGTCCTTTGGTGATTTCATGAGGAATCACATTCCAGATAGTGGTAAGTCATTGGAAATTTCTATTCCAGTTGAGATTATACAATGTAAATTTTTCCTAGTTATATGTAATACCTACATGGTGGGAGGGTCCTTGATGAGATCTGGTTTGAGTGATTCAATTGATGAGATGTGTGACCATTCACCCACCACTAGTAGGTCCCCCATTGCAGGTATTTTACATATCCCATTATCCCCTAAGGTGTTGTCTCATGATATATATCATATTTTATTCCATTAAATATTTATTGGAATCTATTTTGTTGGTGACTTGGATGGATATGCATTGATGTATTGGTCACCTTGTGATTAAGTGTTGATATTGAAAAGTATTGTTCAATATATTTAGTCACATTCTTTATGAATACATTTGGTTTTTTTTTTAATTATATTTTACATTGTTCCTTTATTACCTTTGTGTTGGGTGTGTTAAAGGCTTTAATTGATAGTGAAATGTTATTTTTAAAGTGACGGCCTTTATTAAAAATTTCTTTGAAAAGTTTTAAAACATGTGTGGGTTTGTTTTCAAAATGATTATGTTTCAAAGATATATGAATGGATTTTGAATTGTTATTGTTTTCGTGAAAATATATTTATACAATGTTTTATAAAAGTGGTTCTTTAAGAAAGTGAATGTTTTAATTTTTTCTCAATTCTATATCATATAAATGAAATGAAAGCTAATTTTTTTATATTATTTCCAAACTATCAGTTCTTCTTTCATTTATAAAAGGAATGAATTGAACTCGTGGTGGTATCCTACTTGCCTTTGGCTCACACACAATATAGTCACATTGGTTGGTATGTAGTCTTCATGTATTATGCATGTTTCATCTATTCTCAACCTTAGGGTTTGATTCAGTTCCATTTTCATTTGGAAGTAGATAGTTCGTGTGATTATGGTTGTGTCTCGAGTGTCACATGGAGATGTATGTTGGTCCTTCAGTCTTAGGGAACCATTTGGCTCATGTTATGTTTCAAACTCTTCCGACTCTTTATATTTTTTAGTTTATTACTTGGGGTTTTTTAATGTTATATTAAATGGTCATTTATTGAAAATTACTTTGTTGGAATTTAATATATATTTTTATCTTTTTTATATTCTATTTTTGGATGTTTATGATTGAGTTCATTAGGGAGAATTCATCCCCAATGGTCATCCATGTCACCCTTGATTCTTATCATCATCATGATAGGATCAATAATGTTTGGGTAAGTCAAGTGTATTTTATATTTTTTTTATGATTCAACATAGGCTAACTATTGGACTCATTGTACTGTGAGTAAAAAATGAAGGAATAATTGAATCTTCTCTATGATTTTTATACATTGTAGTTATTATAATTGGAACCATGAAAGAGGGATCTATAAAACAATTTTATTTATCATCTAAAGAAGAAAGTGGGTGATAGTTATAGTGCAAGGTGTCTCTAGTTGTAAATGTATTTCAATAATTAGAAGTATTATATTTCAGTTAGATTTTTTCTCCTGTTGTAAAGCATATAATAATTCAGATGGTTATTAGTATGGTTTCCATTGAAGGATTACTTCTAGAACAAATGGATGTCATTATTATATTTATTTATGGAGAATAATATTTATTTCATTAATTAAATTCAAATAGAATTTAACTGAGACCATCAAAAACACATAGTGTGTTACCCTCTAGGATTCTTTCTCGTTGGCATTAGGCGGGCTTTCCTAAAGTCCAAGAGTACTGTCGAACAATGGGTCAAGTCACCCAAGAGAAAGAATGCAAAGTTTCAACAATGACATCCACATATGAACACTCACTATGTAATATAATTCATTTGTCGCAATATCTCATCAAGAATATTTCATGATTGTGTCATCAACTTTTATGCTTGATATGTCATTCTTTGACTACCTAAAATAAACTCGTCATTGCACCATTTCCATAGAATTTTGTGTGACAGTTCTATTTCAATCAAAGGTCGGAGATATCAACTTCCATGAATGGAAGGGACAAATCCTTCCTCGACATATCCATTAATAACATGTCACTCATGATGCACCCAACGTACCTTACTTCCCGCCAACTGTCTGCATGATGATTTTCGTCAGTAAATCAAAGTGCATTAGTTGCGACATGTATTAATGATAATCGTAATGTCTAAGGATCATTACACATGCTCATAGATAGAAATATCCAATGGAACCAAAACATGAAGAATTCCTACTAGCGGGTCAGTTCTCATAATCTTTTATCTTGGAGATTACCAAGTGAGAACTTCATGAGATGAAGTCTCACATGCTTACAAGTACTCACTCTTGACGGTCTACATGCTATGTGTCCCATCATAGCATTTAATCCAACCGCAAAACTATATTTAAGAATATTGTTATAGCATTTTAAGGTTCTCATCATAGCGGGGAACTACCATGACCTTATCAATGTAACAAATACTCTAGGACATTATTACATCATAGTCATGTAGAAAAATGAACAATATGTAATAATACATTAAAAATCCATGTAATAAAATTAAAACCAGTTGGTTCTAGGACACCAACTCTTACAAACTCCCACTTAGACTAGAGCCAACTTCCTATGACTTTCAGTCCGATAGACCTCACATGATGATCATGTTTCTGCTGAGTCAAGGCTTTAGTCAATGGGTACACCACGTTGTCTTCCATGGAAATAATACTCACTAAAACTTAACCTTTTTGAGAAAAAACCCTCAAGAGATGATACTTCCAAATTATGTGCTTTTTCTGCTGATGTGACCTTGTCTCTTTTGTGAGATCCACCACTTCAGTATTATCACAGTATAGTGTGATGGTAACTTTACTGCTAGGTATCACATCTAGCTCCTGGATGAAGTTTCGTATACAAACTGCATCTTTAGCTATCTCAGAAGCTATGATATACTCAGACTCTTCTGTATAATCTACAACCACACTTTTCTTTGATCTCCTCTAGCTCACTTCACCTCCATTAAATTTAAATATGTATCTCGTTTGTGACTTCATGTCATCTTGATTAGTCTATAAACTAGAATCTGCATATCCTCTGAGACTAGTTTTTCACCACCTCCATAAACCAGGAACATATCCTTAGTACACCTCATATACTTTAGGATAGTCTTGACTGCTATCCAATGACGGTCACCTGGGTCAGCTTGATATCTTCCTGCCACACTCAATATGTAGGTGACATCTATCGTAATACATAGTATGGCATACATGACTGGCCCAATCGCTGATGTTTATAGAGTCCTTGCCATTATCTTTCTTTCCTCATGTGTCTGAGGACACATTTTCATGGAAAGATGAATACCATGTGACGCTAGCAAAAATCCCCTCTTGGATTACTCCATACTGAATCTCTTCATAATCTTATCAATCTATGTACTTTGACTTAGTCCCAACAATCTCTTGGATCTATCACGATGGATCTTGATCCCAAGAGTATATGCTTATTTTCCCAAGTATTTCATGGAGAAGCATTGATTCAACCATGCCTTAATAGACTATATGACTGGTATCTCGTTTCCAATAAGTAATATGTCATCAATATATACAATTAGGAAAATGAATATACACCCACTAAACTATTTGTAGACACAAGGCTCACATTCATTTTTAATAAAACCAAATTCTTTTATGGCTTCATAAAAACGGATTTTCCATGATCAGGATGCTTTCTTTAATCCATTAATGGATTTCTACAACTTGTATACCTTATTGGCATCCTTTGGACTCACAAACCCTTTAGGTTGTGTCATGTAGACATCTTCCTGAAGGTTACCATTAAGTAATGCTTTTTTGAAATCCATTTTCCAAATCTCATAGTCATGGTAATCCACAATAGTAATTATAATTCTGATGGATTTCAGCATTTCAACTTGTGAGAAGGTTTCATCATAGCCAATTTCTTTGACACTGTTTAAAACCTTTTATAACCAGTCGTGTCTTATAGGTACAAACTTTTCCTTCCATGTCCAGTTTCTTCTTGAATACACATTTGTAACCAATAGGATTTATATCAACTAGAGGATCTACCAAAATCCAAACTTGGTTTTGGTAAATGGAATCCATTTCAGAATTCATAGCTTCTTACCACTTGGCAACGTCTGTGCCACTTACTGATTCCTTGTAGGTTAGAGGATCATTATTATCAACTAATAACGAGTCACCATCCTCGGTAACTAGAATATTGTATCATTCCGGTTCTCTAACCTCTCTTGTACTCCTACGCAGTACTTGTGTCTCTGGAACAGATTCTTATTCCACGGGGCTTTGTGGAATCTATTCCTGTACCAACTCTTGTGTACCTTGATCTTCGACTTCATTGAAGTCTATCTTACTCCGACTATCTATTTTTGAAATGTGCTCCCTATCAAGGAATATGTCAGGTCTTTCCACTATAACTTTTTTTCTAAGGGGTTGTATTGGTAATATCCCCTTGTTTCCTTGGGGTATCCTATAAAGGTACACTTTGTGCCTCGGGGCGCGAGTTTGTTACCTGAAGAGGCCTTAACAAATACTTCACTACCCCACATATTTAAATTCGATAACATGTCTTTTGTTCCACTCTATAACTCGTATGGAATACCATTTATCAATTTAGTTAGTACTTGGTTTAGTATGTGTGCCGCTATTTGTAAAGCATATCCCCAAAAGGATAATGGAAGACTCACATGACTCATCATTGATCTCACTATGTATAACATGGTGTGGTTCCTCCTTTCGCTCACACCATTCCACTGGGGCGTGTTTGGAGGAGTGAGCTAGGATAGGGTTCCAAACTCTCGTAAGTAATCAATGAATTATTGATTAAGATATTCTCCACCTCAGTCTGAGAGGATTTTCTTAATCTTCTTATCAAGAAGGTTCTCAATGTAATTCTTGTATTATTTGAACTTATCAAAAGAATCCGACTTATACCACATTAAGTAGATATATCCATATCTACTAAAATCATCAGTAAAAGTTATGAAGTATGAGTACCCTCCCCTTGCTTCAATTGGAAATGGACCACACACATCGGTATGAAATAATTCAAGAAGTTCTTTAGCCCTTTAATATTTCCCACTAAATGGGGATTTGGTCATATTTCCTTGTAAACATGAATGACATACGCCAAGTGGATTAAGTTCAAAAGAATCTAAATATCCATATTGATGTAACTTTGTCATCCGTTTCTCGTTTACATGACCTAGCTGGTGATGCCAAAGCTGGGTGTGGTATGAGCCATGTGAAGTATCTTTGTTATTGATTGCCATTACTTGGTTTGTGTAATAAAACACATAAAGTCTGTTATATAAATGTGTCCTACGATAAAAAATGCTATCTTTGTAAAAGAAGCAACATTAATTTCCAATATTGAAAAAAAATCCATTTGTTTCTAATTTGGATACATAAATAATGTTTTTAGTTACATAAGGCACATAATAACAACCCTTTAACACCAAGATCATCCCAGTTGGCATTGTGAGGTGGTATTCCCCGACAGCTACAACAGCAAGTCTGACTCTATTGGCTACTCTTAGATCTACCTCCCCTCGATCAATCTTCTTTAATCTACTTGGTTCCTATATTTGGATACATATGTGAGATCCACAGGATGTATCTAATACCCAATTTGTAGAAACAGATAGATTTCATTTGGTAACAAACACACCTGAAGCTTCCCCTTGCTTCTTAGGTTGAGTACAGTTCTTCTTTCAGCGGCCTTTCTTGCCACATGTAAAACAAACAGCCTCATTTTCCCTTCCCTTCCCTTTGATCTTCCTTTTCTTGGAAGGCTGTGAAGAATCTTTGGGATTAAATCTCTTCACCTTCCCTTTCCTATTATTCACCATAAGGACATAAGGCTTTTCACACTTTATATCTTTGTCCACTTGGTGAGTGAGGATAATAAGATCAGATAGAGACTTCTCAATGTTGTTCATATTTAAATTGACAACAAAGTTAGGGAAGCTTTGATGAGGTGATGTGAGAATGAGATTAGTGCCTAGTTATTTGGGGAGTTTAAACCCTAGAACATCCAAGAACTCAATGTATCCAATGAACTTGACTACATGAGGCCCAGCTGGGGAACCTTCTCCAATATTACTCTAAAAGAGTGCCTTAGAGATCTCAAACCTTTCCTGTCTTTTTCGCTCTTTGTAAAGACCATGGAGGTGCTCGATCATTCTATAAGAATCCATGTTTTCATGAGAATTCATGAGCTCACTAGAAATTGGTGATATCATAAAACATTGAACGTCGACTGTGTCATTTATATGTTTCTCATAGATCAGGAAATCCACATCACTAGCCTCCTTGGAAGGCAAATCAGGTAATGTTGACTCCAGCACATAAGACTTTCTTTCATGGTGTAGGATAACCTGAATGCGTCTAAACCATTCCTGGAAGTTACTGCTGGTGAGGATGTTGTCTTTATCCAGAATTGATCGTAGGGATAGTGTGGTTGACGAGTTTGTCATTTTTATTCTACAATTAAAAGAGTAGGTCATTAGTACTTTCTTGATTAAATATTATTAAGTCTCCAACTATTTTATCATGTCCCAATGGCCCTCACCATTGAACTCAGAATGTCCAGTTTCCATGACATTCTAGTTTCAAGAATCCATATTTGTAGAGACCCGTATCTTGACATACATGGACATTACATTACATTTGAGGAATACTTAGTACATAACAAAAACACACACACAAGGATCGTAATAGTTTAGTGTCTTTGGAAACTCGGAATAAAATCTTCTAATCGTGGTGAAAGATCTTCAACATCTCCCATAAAGATCTTCCTTTTTTTTACCTAAAACCTTTCTTTATATCCTGGGGAAAAGAAAACATAAAAGGGTGAGCTCAAATGCTCAGTAAGGGTAAACAAAAGAAATATAAAGAACATAACTTTTGGAAATCTTAACCTGCAAAAGAGATCATAATTTCATAACCTGGGATAACTCATGGCAGTGAAATGTATTCACAATAATCATAACATAAAACATTAAACTTTGTGGCATACACACATAATCATAGAGAATCATTTCTTGTTAGTCAAGACTCATTGCCAAGACTATCTTAGTGGACAAAGTCCCTTTCTGAATCGAGTAACCCTCGTTTCAGTCCTGTTTCACTGAACCGGTATAACCTACCATTTCAGCCATGTCTATCTCATGAGATATAAAATCTTTACCCAATGCATTGGAGGGAGATATAGGTCCCACCCATCTTATAATGAATCCTTTCTTATGTGTGCCACATAAATCATAAATCATACATCATCGCATAACACATGTAATAAAAATGGGATTCTTGAAACATCATGACATCATAAAACAAATCATATAAGGTAAATGACTTCATAAAAATAATTCACTTACAACATAATCAAATCAATGTAATAATAGGGATAAAAACATAACCCTTTATTATCTTAGATGGAAAATAATTTTGATAAAACACTTGAACTCCATTCTTGAGGAAAATATCCTTTCTTCTTCAAAAACATTTTTCCTTTCATAACATGTCATACGACTTTAAAATAAAAGAAGTTGATTAAAAATAAACTTGAAAACTTGTAAAGGAAGCTTCTTGGAAATAATGTTTTAAAAATCCATTCATTCCGTATAAGTTAAAAAAACATACTTCGTACTTTTGTCGGAAAAGTCAAAAAGTACCTCGTACGAAAAACGACAAAAGATTCCTTTCATATCTTTTACTAAAAACTCACCGAAGGGTAATATTGGATATAAACAATTGTATAAGGATGGAAATAATATTTCATATTGAGGGAACATGGATGTGGATGATAAAATACACCCCAATAATTACCAAAGTAAAAACAATCTCGGATAAAAGTGAGATTGTGATATTTCCCTTACCTTAGGTCCGATTTGCTTCGTAAGTGTCCGAACCTCCTGTATAATGATTTAAATAATTTCATTTACTTATTACAGAATCATATTCATTGTTATGATATCATATATGGTTCACTTATGACTTTATTTTACCCGTTCTTTTGTAAATTCCATGTTAAAGAGCGTTTTGGGTAAAATCGTTTCATTTATCGTAGGTGTTTTGACTTGTTGTTCTTGACATTATTATTACTTATATCATGATTTACTTACTTACAGAATATAAAATATGATTTATATATCATATATATTCAGTATATATATATATATAATAGATAGATAAATGGAAAAACACCGTTCATGGAGACGGTAGTCTGTACGTACGCATGAACGCTGTTTTTCTTTCCTTATTGTCTTGAATGGAAGTAAGTAGATGACATACATATATATATATACATAAATCCAGTATCATTATTATGTCATATATTTCATATATACTTTATAATCATTCATGAATGGTTAATCATTAAGAATGAATCTCATCGCTTTGTGGAGACGGTAGTCCGTACGTACGCACGAGCGATGATATCGTTCCCATGGTCGTGGAATTGTGTTGAAGTGTATGTATACTATTTCAGTATCAATATTACTTTATAATAATCATAAATAGTTACTCATTACACCATTATACCCATCCTTGTAAGGTGGTGGTGGAAAATAGATTACACCACGACGTGGAGACGGTATTCCGTACGTACGCACGCGCGGTGATTTCCTTTTTCCGTAGGATGGATAGAAGGTTAATTAGAGTTGTTTCATATTTATAATAACATATCAGTATATAAGAAATACTGATGTTATTACTTTATCATGAAACAACTAAAGAAGAAGAAGTTGAAGAAGAAAGAAATTGAAAAAGATCGGTAATGGATATTACCTCTTTTTGACGCGCCTTTTCTTAACCTCCACTTAAAGAACTAAGGATGGTCTTTGAAGAAGACCAGAACCTCTAGAATGATACTAGGGAAGTGGAGAAGAGATTTTGGTAGGGGTTGGCCGATCTTGAAGGCTCAAAGTTGTGTGAGGAAGAGAGGGAGGAGGTGCCCTTTTATAAGGGAGGAGAGGGGCACCTTTGGAATTCTTAAAAATATTAATTTATAATAAATCTAACCCCACCTAAAAACCTCCAAAAATGACTCATATTCGAATATTAGATAAGATAAGGTTGTAATATCATCAACCAATAGAATTTAGACATGTTAGGAATTTATTTTAAACATTATCAACATGATTTATCCTTATTTAATCAATTTAATTTTATTTGTGGTAATAACATTCTAATTTTTAAATTATAACAAATAATTACTTATTTGTTGTGAATTGTCCATAATTGGATTCTTAATAACATTTTAGATCATATAAATTTAATTTTATAATTTTGAAATATTTTGTGATTTTTAATCAATTTTATAATATTTTTGTTTTATAAAATAACAATAGTGTCAATTTTGACACTATTCATTTATTTGAATTTAAATAAAATAAATACAGAAGATATGTTCGAACTAAAAGTTTTAATAGATTCATAAAATGTCATATGTATCTTAAAAATTATTGGAGCACATTAAATAGTTCATATAATATTTATTTTATTATTTTTGAAACCATTTATTTGGTTTATCTCTTAATAAAATAAATACTACAAAATTTTTGTATAATTATTTAATATACTTATTTGTTGCATAAAAATTAAAAATAAAATCCTATGATGAAAATAAATCTATTACCTTTCACAATAATACTTTTACTCGAATTTATCATCTTAAAATCACAATATTTAAATTGTTATATTTATTAAATTATGAAGGTGACAACTTTGGCATCATTTAAAATAAAATAATATAAGTGTCATAATCGCTTTTATAAGGCTCAAAATGGTCCAATATTCGACCATTGGATGCTTATGGTTTACATTTACATGGACAATAAGTTTTGGTTAGGTATTTGTGCATTTCATGGTCACTATTAGTTTAATAAAAACAATATTCTTGATTTTTCACTAGATAAACAATTTCTGCATCACTATTGTGTCATAATTAATGATAATTATTTAATCCCAAAAAATTCTAAATAAATTCTCATGATGTAGATAATTTTGTTAGCTTTCTGGAGACTATTCATGTTCGAAATTTTATGATGTTGATCACTAATTTAAAATTATTATACTTATAAGATTTAAGAGAGTGACATGTTGTCACTTTCTTTGGTTTTAATAATAATTAAATTATTTTCAAGGTCAAAAGTCCATAAAATGAATCTAATCCGACCCTTAGTTAATATGGGTTTACTTTTAGCCATCAAATAGAATTTTGGCATGTGTTAGGGTAATTTTATAATATTATATTTACCCTTAATTACCCGATTTATCTTTAACTATGGTAAATAAAATTTACCGTAGTTACTATTCATAATTCCCAAAAATAAAAAGTAGTCTATTAGCATAATTTGGACCCACTGATTCCAAATATGGAATCCATTTTTTAAAATTCAATACACAGAAGTTGCAGAAATTAAATTAAAATTAATCCCGTTGTCGAATAAAAACGGGTTTTTGTTTAAAACATTACAAAAGATTGAATTGATTTAACCTACGAATTCAAGGTAAAATCAATGCTAATGGCATACATTATATTAAATGGTAAAAATATATTCTATTTATACTTTAAAACCATTCAATATTATAATTTAACCACATAAGATATTATGATGAAAAAAATTGTTATTAATTAAAATATAGCGTGTTTTTACTATTCATTAAAATGTGAAAGTTACCAGAATAATATGAAAAATTTATCCAAAGTAAATTTTTATTTCTTGATTCCAAAGAAGAATTTTATTTTGTCAAATTGAACTTATAAACATGTCAAAAACCAGATTTAAAGTGGGTGCGCCATCAAAAGGCGGCAAAACTGCATTTTTTGAAAAATACTTATTTTACCCGAAAAATTTATTTTGTTCTTATACCATGTTCTAGAAATGTGTAAGATGAATAATAATGTTATAAAATTCAAAATTTAGTTAATACTATTTATAACGGCTAGTTCATGACAATATTATAATAATATAATATTGTTTATTAAAACCCGGTATTGCGTACAACACACGCTATCGAGGAAGGTCGTGATTGCGTGTAATGCAAGCCAAGTCAGGGTTGCGTGTTGTGAAAGAATCCTTCGTTGTTTCGTATAACAGAATCCAACCATAATTCATTTATACATTTAATATATATATATATATACTCAATGTTGCGTAGAATAACTATTATCAAAATTGTGTGTAACACGGTCCAAGAATAGGGTTGCGTATACTGCAAGCTAATACGGTGTTGCGTATAGCGCAAGGTAATATTGGTGTAGAATACAACATAAGACATTAATGAAATTAAAATAATATTTTTCATAAAATCTCGGGGTGTTACATTCTACCCCCCTTAAAATGAATTTCGCCCTCAAAATTCGTCGGGGTTATAAATGGTTTACTATTTGAAAGTTTCTTTGATAAAAACCCACATCGTAAAAAGGAATACCAAAACTTATCTTTAAAAACAAAATTATGAAACGTAACGGTTACCCAAATAAACTAATCACTGGGTTTCCACATAGGTGAAAATATGGATATGGAAGAGAAATCTAACCATCATGTTCTGATGGAGAGTGGTAGAGGACATGGCTATGGAAAAGCCAGTAATCACAAATCCATAGATTTGTGATGATATAAGGTACAATCCGATTCATCAGGTATAAGATCACTAGGAAAACATTTTTGGTTTTCAAGATCATTTCCCTAAAGTTGAAATTTTGAATTAGAATAAATACTTACTTCATTTTGGTACAATCTCACTGTTGTTCGTGCCTTGAACAATTTCCACTTCATCTCTTAAATAAATGAAGTTAAATTTGTTATTCACGAAGTGTTAGCAGATCATGTGATAGAATGACGGGTCATTCCATCTGTCTCAAACAAAAGGTTAGCAAAAATTATATACATAAGTCGATCTATAGTGAGATTAATCATATATGGTTCCTAAAATAGACTTATACTTCATATATCATACTGCTTAATATAATAAAACTAGTTTCCACTAAACAGGGACTTCTTGTAGGCCAGTGGTAGGCGATAAAGGCCAGTCGCACTTCGGTTGTGGGTTCGATTCCTACAGCCTTGTCCGACGCGATGGGCTGTCGCCCGTCCTGCAGGTTGTCCTTTTTCTAAAACTATATTACCATAACATCCCATCAATAATATCGAAAAAACTTCTATCCTTAAACAATACTAACTTATGTCCAACATAATCCATTCCAATCTTTAGGCTTATCCATAATACTGCAGTCCACTCTCATAACATAGTGAAAACGATTACCAGAGATTTAACACCATCGTCGATCCCCATATATCATAAGATATGTTTTGTTGGTCACATTCCAAACATTCAAAGTCCTTAATCATGTATTCTCTTGAATACCTTAGTGAAAATATGAATGTAGTTAAAACATAACACCTTCCATATACCAAAATCCTCAAAATTCTATATACTCAAACCATGATATCACTTAGTCCTTATATCAATCATGAGCTCATGAATACTGTCAAACATTTCATTTCCTCCTTATCCCTTCATTATGTGCATAACATCTACTTTCCAAAAATATTGTTATCATTCATCACATACTTTCAAAACTTAAGGAAAGACAACAATGTAACAATCCTTAGATGTCTCTTTATCCCATAGTACCATGAGATTATTTATACAACATTACACTTGATAAACATGTAATCATTCCACTACATTCTTAAACCATTGACCGAGCTTCAACAATTCTTTCATCTCACATATCATTTGTAGTCTCTTCATCATCATCCACATAAATACTTCCCATACGACCATACTAATTATCTTCATGAGACTTTCCCTTAGGGCATTGGTTTGCATAATGCCCATACATTCCACATTTAAAACATTTAACCATTGTTGATGTCGTAGCAATACCATTATCCTCATCCCTGGTGTTAATTGAACCTTTTCCTTTGCACTTACTGGCTTTGTGTCCTTCTTTTCCACACCCAAAGCATCTTCCAGTTCTTTTGAAACATTCTCCTTGATGCCTCTTCCCACATGATTTACATAGGGGAAATTGAACTTTCTTTCCTCTATGATCATCATGAAACTCCATCTTTCTCTTATTAGCCGAGTCAGGAAACTTACCAAATTTTACTTTATTGATCATATTATGAGATTGCTGATTCGGCATAATGATGATGTTTGGAATTCCAAATCCCATTTCATTTGGTTTCTCATGAAGAATATCATTCCATTGTCCATCATATCCTCCATTATCGTGAATCACCTTGTTTCCAGCCATTTTCTAAAACCCAAAAAGAATAGTGTGAGAGGCAAAAATCATAATAAAGGGGGATTAACTCAAATATCTAACATCTTAGGTTAAATTATAAGATCATTACCGTAGTACTAGGACTATATCCTATATGTATACCTATCCTTAGGGACATCCCTAGACATACCTTTGAAATATCTCTAGGGATCTCACTAACGTTTTCGCGTCCTAGTTTCCAAAGGGTGACTAAACCTTTCCTCTGATACCAACTGTAGAGACCCGTATCTTGATGTACATGGACATTACATTACATTTGAGGAATACTTAGTACATAACAAAAACGCACACACAAGGATCGTAATAGTTTAGTGTCTTTGGAAACTCGGAATAAAATCTTCTAATCGTGGTGAAAGATCTTCAACATCTCCCATAAAGATCTTACTTTTTTTTACCTAAAACCTTTCTTTATATCCTGGGGAAAAGAAAACATAAAAGGGTGAGCTCAAATGCTCAGTAAGGGTAAACAAAAGAAATATAAAGAACATAACTTTTGGAAATCTTAACCTGCAAAAGAGATCATAATTTCATAACCTGGGATAACTCATGGCAGTGAAATGTATTCACAATAATCATAACTTAAAACATTAAACTTTGTGGAATACACACATAATCATAGAGAATCATTTCTTGTTATTCAAGACTCATTGCCAAGACTATCTTAGTGGACAAAGTCCCTTTCTGAATCGAGTAACCCTCGTTTCAGTCCTGTTTCACTGAACCGGTATAACCTACCATTTCAGCCATGTCTATCTCATGAGATATAAAATCTTTACCCAATGCATTGGAGGGAGATATAGGTCCCACCCATCTTATAATGAATCCTTTCTTATGTGTTCCACATAAATCATAAATCATACATCATCGCATAATACATGTAATAAAAATGGGATTCTTGAAACATCATGACATCATAAAACAAATCATATAAGGTAAATGACTTCATAAAAATAATTCACTTACAACATAATCAAATAAATGTAATAATAGGGATAAAAACATAACCCTTTATTATCTTAGATGGAAAATAATTTTGATAAAACACTTGAACTCCATTCTTGAGGAAAATATCCTTTCTTCTTCAAAAACATTTTTCCTTTCATAACATGTCATACGACTTTAAAATAAAAGAAGTTGATTAAAAATAAACTTGAAAACTTGTAAAGGAAGATTCTTGTAAATAATGTTTTAAAAATCCATTCATTCCGTATAAGTTAAAAAAAACATACTTCGTACTTTTGTCGAAAAAGTCAAAAAGTACCTCGTACGAAAAACGACAAAAGATTCCTTTCATATCTTTTACTAAAAACTCACCAAAGGGTAAAATTGGATATAAACAATTGTATAAGGATGGAAATAATATTTCATATTGAGGGAACATGGATGTGGATGATAAAATACACCCCAGTAATTATCAAATTAAAAACAATCTCGGATAAAAGTGAGATTGTGATATTTCCCTTACCTTAGGTCCGATTTGCTTCGTAAGTGTCTGAACCTCCTGTATAATGATTTAAATAATGTCATTTACTTATTACAGAATCATATTCATTGTTATGATATCATATATGGTTCACTTATGACTTTATTTTACCCGTTCTTTTGTAAATTCCATGTTAAAGAGCGTTTTGGGTAAAATCGTTTCATTTATCGTAGGTGTTTTGACTTGTTGTTCTTGACATTATTATTACTTATATCATGATTTACTTACTTCCAGAATATAAAATATGATTTATATATCATATATATTCAGTATATATATATATAATAGATAGATAAATGGAAAAACACCGTTCATGGAGACGGTAGTCCGTACGTACGCATGAACGCTGTTTTTCTTTCCTTATTGTCTTGAATGGAAGTAAGTAGATGACATACATATATATATATATACATAAATCCAGTATCATTATTATGTCATATATTTCATATATACTTTATAATCATTCATGAATGGTTAATCATTAAGAATGAATCTCATCGCGTTGTGGAGACGGTAGTCCGTACGTACGCACGAGCGATGATATCGTTCCCATGGTCGTGGAATTGTGTTGAAGTGTATGTATACTATTTCAGTATCAATATTACTTTATAATAATCATAAATAGTTACTCATTACACCATTATACCCATCCTTGTAAGGTGGTGGTGGAAAATAGATTACACCACGACGTGGAGACGGTATTCCGTACGTACGCACGCGCGGTGATTTCCTTTTTCCGTAGGATGGATAGAAGGTTAATTAGAGTTGTTTCATATTTATAATAACATATCAGTATATAAGAAATACTGATGTTATTACTTTATCATGACACAACTAAAGAAGAAGAAGTTGAAGAAGAAAGAAATTGAAAAAGATCGGTAATGGATATTACCTCTTTTTGACGCGCCTTTTCTTAACCTCCACTTAAAGAACTAAGGATGGTCTTTGAAGAAGACCAGAACCTCTAGAATGATACTAGGGAAGTGGAGAAAAGATTTTGGCAGGGGTTGGCCGAGCTTGAAGGCTCAAAGTTGTGTGAGGAAGAGAGGGAGGAGGTGCCCTTTTATAAGGGAGGAGAGGGGCACCTTTGGAATTCTTAAAAATATTAATTTATAATAAATATAACCCCACCTAAAAACCTCCAAAAATGACTCATATTCAAATATTAGATAAGATAAGGTTTTAATATCATCAACCAATAGAATTTAGACATGTTAGGAATTTATTTTAAACATTATAAACTTGATTTATCCTTATTTAATCAATTTAATTTTATTTGTGGTAATAACATTCTAATTTTTAAATTATAACAAATAATTACTTATTTGTTGTGAATTGTCCATAATTGGATTCTTAATAACATTTTAGATCATATAAATTTAATTTTATAATTTTGAAATATTTTGTGATTTTTAATCAATTTTATAATATTTTGTTTTTATAAAATAACAATAGTGTCAATTTTGACACTATTCATTTATTTGAATTTAAATAAAATAAATACAGAAGATATGTTCGAACTAAAAGTTTTAATAGATTCATAAAATGTCATATGTATCTTAAAAATTATTGGACCACATTAAATAGTTCATATAATATTTATTTTATTATTTTTGAAACCATTTATTTGGTTTATCTCTTAATAAAATAAATACTACAAAATTTTTGTATAATTATTTAATATACTTATTTGTTGCATAAAAATTAAAAATAAAATCCTATAATGAAAATAAATCTATTACCTTTCACAATAATACTTTTACTCGAATTTATCATCTTAAAATCACAATATTTAAATTGTTATATTTATTAAATTATGAAGGTGACAACTTTGGCATCATTTAAAATAAAATAATATAAGTGTCATAATCGCTTTTATAAGGCTCAAAATGGTCCAATATTCGAACATTGTATGCTTATGGTTTACATTTACATGGCCAATAAGTTTGGGTTAGGTATTTGTGCATTTCATGGTCACTATTAGTTTAATAAAAACAATATTCTTGATTTTTCACTAGATAAACAATTTCTGCATCACTATTGTGTCATAATTAATGATAAATATTTAATCCCAAAAAATTCTAAATAAATTCTCATGATGTAGATAATTTTGTTAGCTTTCTGGAGACTATTCATGTTCGAAATTTTATGATGTTTATCACTAATTTAAAATTATTATACTTATAAGATTTAAGAGAGTGACATGTTGTCACTTTCTTTGGTTTTAATAATAATTAAATTATTTTCATGGTCAAAAGTCCATAAAATGAATCTAATCCGACCCTTAGTTAATATGGGTTTACTTTTAGCCATCAAATAGAATTTTGGCATGTGTTAGGGTAATTTTATAATATTATATTTACCCTTAATTACCCGATTTATCTTTAACTATGGTAAATAAAATTTACCGTAGTTACTATTCATAATTCCCAAAAATAAAAAGTAGTCTATTAGAATAATTTGGACCCACTGATTCCAAATATGGAATCCATTTTTTAAAATTCAATACACAGAAGTTGCAGAAATTAAATTAAAATTAATCACGTTGTCGAATAAAAACGGGTTTTTGTTTAAAACATTGCAAAAGATTGAATTGATTTAACCTACGAATTCAAGGTAAAATCAATGCTAATGACATACATTATATTAAATGGTAAAAATATATTCTATTTATACTTTAAAACCATTCAATATTATAATTTAACCACATAAGATATTATGATGAAAAAAGTTGTTTTTAATTAAAATATAGCGTGTTTTTACTATTCATTAAAATGTGAAAGTTACCAGAATAATATGAAAAATTTATCCAAAGTAAATTTTTATTTCTTGATTCCAAAGAAGAATTTTATTTTGTCAAATTGAACTTATAAACATGTCAAAAACCAGATTTAAAGTGGGTGCGCCATCAAAAGGCGGCAAAACTGCATTTTTTGAAAAATACTTATTTTACCCGAAAAATTTATTTTGTTCTTATACCATGTTCTAGAAATGTGTAAGATGAATAATAATGTTATAAAATTCAAATTTTAGTTAATACTATTCATAACGGCTAGTTCATGACAATATTATAATAATATAACATTGTTTATTAAAACCCGGTATTGCGTACAACACACGCTATCGAGGAAGGTCGTGATTGCGTGTAATGCAAGCCAAGTCAGGGTTGCGTGTTGTGAAAGAATCTTTCGTTGTTTCGTATAACATAATCCAACCATAATTCATTTATACATTTAATATATATATATATATATATATATTCTCAATGTTTCTTAGAATAACTATTATCAAAATTGTGTGTAACACGGTCCAAGAATAGGGTTGCGTATACTGCAAGCTAATACGGTGTTGCGTATTGCGCAAGGTAATATTGGTGTAGAATACAACATAAGACATTAATGAAATTAAAATAATATTTTTCATAAAATCTCGGGGTGTTACAATATTCCCCTTTTTATAACCCCAAAAAGGGTTGGTCAAGCTATTTAGTAGGTATTTAGGTAGGCAGGTCTTTGCCAACTGCGGGCTTGGAGTTCCTTGATCTGTTGAGTGGACTCACCAATCCTAAAACCATGACTTTGGATTTCCTCAACTCTTTCCTCCAATATTACACCAAGTTTAGTAAGGGATACTCCTCTTGATTTAATATGGTTAAGTCAACCCGAAACCTTTCATAAGGGCTTCCTATATAAAAGTAAGTTTCCCAACAAGGGTTGGTCAAACACATAGTTTTATTGAGTTTTTCCCTTAATCAAGTTACAGAAGGCTTGGTCTGACTTAATATTTTATTTGAGATATTTTTATCTCTTATGCATGAATTTGTTTTTATCACATGCCTATTAATATTAAGTGTAACTTACTTAAGTCATTAACCATGTCTTGATAATATTTACGCATAAGCCTGGTATATTTTAGTTCCATCTTTCATGTTTTGTTTAATTCATTAATTATGTGATAGTTAAAACACATCCATAATGATAAACCATGAAAATAACATAAATAAAATAAAGTAAATGGCATGATCACGATCTTTTATATTGGTTAGTTTATCTAGAGGTTGATAAAATAACCTTGTCCTAGGGGAGAAACACCTTGATCCTTTTGGGTTCGTTTTTACAGCTTCCACCTATCCACCTCTGTATCTCCTGGGATTGGTTTTGTCTTGGATACAACTTGAACCTCCTCCACTATCTTGGGAGTTCCATCCATTAAATATTCGCTTTTTTAACTCATATGTAGATGAGGGGTAAAATGGGGGTTTTACATAAAAGAAACCTTGGGCACGCATGCCCTACATATTAATGAGGAGAAGGCTCGCAGGCCAACAAATTTAATTTAAATTAATAAATTTATAGTAATCATCCACATAAAAAAGGTCTTGGTCTAGCTCATGATAATCCATACATGCAATGATATTTACACATAAAAAAAACTAGCATTCAATTCTTTAATCGTTCTTGTTTAAGATAAATCACTCTTGAATCAATTAATTATCAACTTTA
Source organism: Viscum album (assembly GCA_963277665.1). Classification (NCBI taxonomy): domain Eukaryota; kingdom Viridiplantae; phylum Streptophyta; class Magnoliopsida; order Santalales; family Viscaceae; genus Viscum; species Viscum album. The sequence goes on along the minus strand of OY728145.1, from coordinate 1,072,952,898 downwards.
ATTAATCAATCCTTTTATCATAAATCCTTTTCTGAATTTCTTTAAGATTCTAATCCATCATAATTTTAAATAAATTCATTTAAATTATCTTAGTACATAACTTGTACTTTGGAAGCAACCCGGTGAAGTCCTGTTCATAACTACCTAATGAGTAGAAATAAACATTACGCAGATTGTTAAATTAAACACATATATATATAACACCTGTCACGTGTTGTGCCTCAGATTTACACCTGAACTATGGTACATGTCTCAAGGGTTTGTATAATAAAATAATAAACTTTAATAAATCTACATAATTTGGATGAGTACACGGTATGTAGTTCCGACTATATGGCGTTTACTTTTGTTCACCGTCCATCCGAAGTACATGCCCGGGGACATGGCGTATAGACGTACTTCAGAAATTTTCGGAGTACACATCATGTTCAATGGGACACACGCCGTGTAGTATCCGCATTAAACAGTTTTCGACTGGTCCAGCTATGTACAGGGTACACGGTCCAACCTAGCCCAAAGGGACTACACGCCATGTTTAGTTGACCACACAGCGTGTAATCCAAAAACCGTGTGCCACCTGTTCTTGGTCAACACACTGTGTCATTTATGACTTAGGTAGGATCCATTTACACAGCCTGATTTGGTGGACCAGTCCAATGCATTGATCCTAGACTACATGGAGTGTACTTCTGAATACATGTCGTGTATTCTGGTGTTGTACGGCTCAGAACGTTTGGCACCTCTAGATGAGATCCTATATTTTCTTTTAATCAAAATTAAAAGAAACTTTTTTTTGTAAGGTGAACGAGAAATGGAAGAGGAGGAATAGATTTCGAGATTTAGATTTATAGAATGATTAACTTTAATTGAAACAACTAAATTATTAAATGCGTAAGTCATCAATGAAATATTTAAATAATTATAAACTATGATGTAACCACTCCAATACCACTTGAAGGTTCCAGGCGTAGTGGAAGCGTGGTTGGGATGGGACCCAACGTTGATTTTTACCATGATAAATGATTTTTTCGGGATCAATACGATGATGAACTCTAGTCTCCATGGAATATAATCAAAGATTTAGATAAAGAAGAAAGAGGCCCAAAACCTTTAGATAGGATCTCTCACATCATTTTTATAATTAATTTAATTAATTTCATAAAGAAAAATAATACCTAGATCTTTGGTATTTATCATCGTTAATGATGTTGATCATTCGGAATGACCCTTCCAGATTGTCTTGTTGCGCTTGTAAGGATCTAAACTATAATCCATCTAGTGGTGATCCACACGTGTTTTGATGGACTCCAATTGACATTGTTCGTTCTCCGAGTGCTAGCGCGGCGAAGCGAGTGTCTTGTGTTGGTCATTCTTGATTGCTTGTTCTTTGGTCTTGAAGAACGTCTCTCGTTCTTGAGAGGGGAAAGAAGAAGATTCGAGAGAGAAATTGTTTGGATCAACAAATCTCTATTCACCAGGCATGTGGTGTGGTGTGTGGCACAATAGGGGTACTTGACTATGAATATACATGGAATTTTAGTTACAATATTTAATTGCATAGAAACAATTAAATACATTCATGAACTTAGAGAAAACCCATGCATTTAATAATAATATTGCGTCATTATTTATGGTGTGCCAACTTGTGCAAAATGGAATAAATAAAATTCAACATCACAAAATAATAGCATCGTTATTTTAATTTGTGACAATTAGTTAAATAATTATTTACCATCTTGAAAATAATTATTTTACTACTAGACCGACCATGGTCCGCTCAAACTCCACATCCATTTATTGAAAACCCAAATAAATAAATAAATAATTTATTCTCTTAAATAAATATTTTATTTACAAACTAGTAAAAAAATATTTATTAAATGTTCAATAAAATAAATAAATATATTTAATTTAATTTATGTGATCATTTTAACTTGAATAAAATTATTCCACAGTCTTAAGAATAATATTTATTTCATTAATTAAATTCAAATAGAATTTAACTGAGACCCCCCAAAAACACTTAGTGTGTGACCCTCTATGATTCTTTCTCGTTGGCATTAGGCAGGCTTGCCTAAAGTCCAAGAGTATTGTCTAGAAATGAGTCAAGGCACCCAAGAGAAAGAACATAAAGTCACAATAATGACATCCATATATGAACTCTCACTGTGTAATATAATCCCTTTGTCGCAATATCTCATCAAAGAGGTTTCATGATTGTCCCATCAACTTTTATGCTTGATATGTCATTCTTTGACTACCTGAAATAAACTCGTCGTTACACCATGGCCATGGAATTTCGTGCGATGGTTCTATTTAAATCAAAGGGCCGAGATATCAACTTCCATAAATGGAAGGGAAAAATCCTTCCTCGACTTATCCATTAATAACATGTCACTCATGATGCACCCAATGTACCCTACTTCCCGAAAACTGTCTGCATGATGATTATTGTCAGTAAATAAAAGTGTGCGAGTCATGACACATATTAATGATAATATTAAAGTCTAAGGATCATTACATACACTCGTATATAGAAATATATGATGACACCAAAACATGCGGAATTTCTACTAGTGGGTATGTTCTCATAATCTCCTATATTGGTAATTACCAAGTGAGAACTTCATGAGAGGAAGTCTGATCTGCTTACGAGTACTCGCACCTGACAGTCTTGATGCTATGTGTCCCATCATAGCATGTCATCCAACCGCAGAACTATATTTAATAATATTTTTATAGAATTACAAGGTTCTCATCATAGCGGGGAACTGACATGACCTTATCAATGTAACAAATACTCTAGAACATTATTACATCATAGCCATGCAGAATAATGAACAATATGTAATTATACATTAAATATCCATGTAATCAAAGTAAAACCAGTTGCTTCTAGGACACCAAATCTTACATGTAATACCTGCATGGTGGGAGGGTCCTTGATGAGATAAGGTTTGAGTGATTAAATTGATGAGATGTGTGACCATTCACCCACCAGTAGTAGGTCCCCCATTGCATGCATTTTACATATCCCATCAGTCCCTAAGGTGTTGTCTCATGATATATATCATATTTTTTACATTAAATATTTATTTGAATCTATGTTGTTTGTGACTTGGATTGATATACATTGATTTATTGATCATCTTGTGATTCAGTGTTGATATTTAAAATTATTGTTCAATCTATTTAGTCACATTATTTATGAATGCATTTGGTTTTTTTTAATTATACTTTACCTTGTTCCTTTATTACCTTTGTGTTGGGTGTGTTAAATGCTTTAATGGATAGTGGAATGTTGTTTTCAAAGTTTTGTCCTTTATTAAAAATATCTTTGAAAAGTTTTAAATCATGTGTGGGTTTTTTTAAATGATTATGTTTCAAAGATATATGAATGGAATTTGAATTGTTATTGTTTCCGTGAAAATATTTTTATACAATGTTTTATAAAAGTTGTTCTTTGAGAAAGTGAATGTTTAAAATTTTTCTCATTTCTATATCATATAAATGAAATGAAAACTGATTTTCTTATATTATTTCCAAACTATTAGTTCTTCTTTCATTTATAAAAGGAATGAATTGGACTCATAGTGGTATCCTACTTGCCTATGGATCACACACTATATAGTCACATTGGTTGGTATGTAGTCTTCAGGAATTATGAACGTTCCATCTATTCTCAACATTAGGGTTTGATTTGGTACCATTTTCATTTGGAAGTAGATAGTTCGTGTGATTATGGTTGTGTCTCGAGTGTCACATGGAGATGTCAGTTGGTCCTTCAATTTTAGGGAACCATTTGGCTCATGTTATGTTTCAAACTCTTCAGACTCTTGATATTTTTTTAGTATATTGTTTGGGGTTTTGTAATGTTATATTAAATGGTCATTTATTTAAAATCACTTTGTTGGAATTTAATATTTTTTTATCTTTTTTATATTCTATTTTTGGATTTTTATGATTGAGTTAATTAGGGATAATTCATCCCCAATGGTCATACATGTCACCCGTGATTCTAATCGTCATCATGATAGGATCAAGAATGTTTGGTCAAGTTAGGTGTATTTTTTATATTTTTATGATTCAACATGGGCTGACTACTGGCATCATTGTAGTGTGAGTACAAAATGAAGGAATAATTGAATTTGCTCTATGATTTTTATACATTGTAGATAATATAATTGGAACCATGAAAGAGGGATCTATAAAAAATTAGATTTATCATCTAAAGAAGAAAGTGGGTGATAGGAAATAGTGCAAGGTGTATCTATTTGTAAATGTATTTCAATAATTAGAATTATTGTATTTCATTTAGATTTTTTCTCCTGTTATAAAGCATATAATAATTCAGATGGTTGTCAGCTTGGTTTCTATTGAAGGATTACTTCTAGAACAAATGGATGTCATGATTATATTTCTTTATGGAGATTCAAAGGAAGAGATATACATATATCAACTAGAAGGTTTCATGCTAAATGGAATAGAAGGTATGGTTCCAGTCTCAAATGAAGTTTTGTGGGCTTAAGTAGGCACCAAGGCAGTGTAACTGGAATTTCTATGATTTCATGGTATAATTAATGTTTATACAGTGTAATGTAAATAATTTCTACTATATGAAGGTGTATTATGGCAAGAGTTTTTTCATTTTACATATTTATGTGGATGAATTTCTCTTAGTTGGACCAATTAAGAGAAGGTGGAAGAGCTAAAGATTGATTTATCTAGAATATCCCAAATGAAGGACCTTGGTTCTGGAAATTGGATACTGGGGATAAGTTTTGAAAGGGACATAAAGTATATAACTTTTTTTATCCTGGGTTAATTTTTATATCAAAGTATTGTGTATTTATTTTTCTAAATATTAATATTACAAAATCAAATATGATGGAGATGAATAAAGAATGTATGGATGCCAATCGTCTGACAAAAGAGTATAAAAATGGAGTGAAAGAGTTCATCAAGTTTGAAAAAGATCATGCTTATAACCCTTCTCAAATCCTCTATTCATGTTTACACTGTCTTCATTTAGGAAACATTAGTCTATAGGAGTAGGAAGAACACTTGATCTATCACAGAATAGATAAAAGTTATAATTGTTGGAATAAACATGGGGAAAAGGTGAATGTAACTAGTGGGTGGGATAGCACCACATTCTATGGATCATATGATATGATTTAAAGCATGGAAAATGAAGAAGAATGTATCAAGGATGTGATTATAGATGTGAATGATGATGAAAATCATATTGAGGAAATGACAAGGACACTTGAAGATGGACTTAGTGATTACCCAAAATTGTTTAAGAAGTTAAAGAGTTGATCAAAGATGCCATTGTATGCTGGTTGCACTAATTATACTGTATTTCCAGTTGTATTGAAGCAATATAATTTGAAAGAAGGAAATGGATGGAGTGACACCAGTTTTATGAAACTACTTGTTCTCTTGGATGACATGATCCTAGATGATAATTATCTCTTAATGCGAACATATGATTCCAAAAGAATTCTACTCTCGATGTGTATGATCTTTGAAATAATACACCCCTATCTGAATGATTTTATACTATTTTTCAAGGACCAAAAATCACTTACAAAATTCCCGAAGTGTAGTTCTTCCCGATACAAGAATGATGAATCAGGTCCTACAAATATTGTATGGTACATTCCAATCATTACAAGGTTTAGATTCCTATATATAATTAAGGAGAATTTCAGACAATTAACATGGCATGAAAATAAAAGAATTAAAGATGGTAAAATATTTTTCCTAGTAGACTCTCCTCATTAGTAGAGAATTGATCACAAGTATCTTGAATTTGGAAATGAGCTGAGAAACCTTTGTCGTGTATTATATACAGATTGATTGAATCCTTTTTGTTTTCAAATTATCACTCATAGTATAATGCCATTTATGTTGGTAAATTATAACTTTTCACCGTGGTTATGCATGGAATGAAAATACATCATTTTATTTATACTTATATTAGGATCAAAACAACCGGTTAATGATGTTGATGTTTATTTGGCTCCATTGATTGAGGATTTGAAATTATTGTGGGATTCAGGTGTTACGTTGTATGATTCTTATAGAAATAAAGATTTCACATTGAAATCCATGTTGTATGAGATGATAAATGACTTCCCATCTTATGGAAATTTATCAAGATATAGAATTAAAGGAACTCAAGGGTGTCCCATTTGTGAACAAGGTACACAGTCAATTAGGTTGATCCATTCATTGAAAATCGTATTTCTAGGACATCGTAGATTTCCACCATGATGACATAAGTACCGATATTGGATGATATAATCCGATGGATGTTCAGAAGAATGTACATCATTGTCTCCACTAACAGATGACCAAATTTTTGTGAAAGTAAAAGATGTGGACACTGTTTTGGAAAACCATTTTCAAAAAACCTTACAAAAACTAGTTGAAAAAAAATTAGTTTTTTTTAATTATCATACCAGAATTATCTGTACATCATGAATTTTCTTGTTTTTATGCATGTTTAAAAGAATGTATATGATAGTGTCATTGACACATTTCTAAATGAACTCAGAAAAAAAAAGGATAGAATTAAGGCTAGGTTGGACATGGTTCACATGGGAATACGAGAAGAGTTGGTGCTAGTGAACTGCGAAAAATTAAATTTTCTTCCCCCAACTGCTTACACCCTTTCCAGGAAGGAAAGATATGAAATTTTCAACTTCTTGAATGAAATAAATGTGTTTGAGGGGTATTCATCGAATATCAAGAACATATTATAAATGACCGATTTAATGTTAAAGGGTTTGAAATCACATGACTGCCAAGTTTTGATGCAAGATATAATGCATATAGATTTACATTGAAGTTTTTACATGAATTTCTATCATACATTAATCAAAATTTGTTTATTATTCAAAGCTATATGTAGAAAAGTTATAGACCCGACAAAATTTCCCACTATGGAAAGAGAAATTGTTGTCTCACTATGTGAATTGGAAATGTTTTTTTTCACCAACATTCTATGATATGATGGTTCATTTGATGGTTCACTTGATGAAGGATATTAGACTATGTGGTCTTATACACTATAGATGGATGTACTCCATTGAACTATATATGAATATTTTGGAAGGGTATGTCAAAAATAAAATTCGGCCAGAGAGTTTTATTCTGGAGTGATATATAATTGAGGAAGTTGTTGAATTCTGAACCGAATACCTGTCTAGTGTAGAAAATATTCGCGTACGAAAATATATTCACATTGGGAGGCTTGCGGGTGAAGGAATTTTTAGAAGATATGTTGTCAAAATCAATATTATAGATCAGGAATAGACCAACCTTTATGTTTTACATAAATGTTTGGAGGTTGCTCCATATGTTGAAACCTGCAAAGAAATTCATAGGCATTTGAATCCATCAACGGAAGAAATATGGATATCAAATACACATAATCAACAGTTTATAGGATTTTTTTGGGATCATATTTTTAAGTAGTCAGATGAAAATCAGGATTTAATTTTAGAACAACATTGATGGTTATCCGGAAGACCAAGTGCGTATGTATTATCTTACAATGGTTATGTAATTAGTGGTTATATCTTCTATAAAATTGAGCATGATGAAGAAAGTTTCGTGCAAAATAGTGGAGTTACACTTTTGGGTGAAGTGATTATGTTTCTGTTACTACAGAATGAAATCCAATTTACAACAATATGTCATACTTTTACATCATCAAAAAAATATAGGAGTTGTATTATACAACATTACAAGTGACAATTTTTCAATGCAAGTGGATTGATAATAGGAGTGATGTCAAAATAGATGAATTGAGATTCATGAAAATTCATATCAGTAAGGAAGGGTAAAAAGATGAACCGGTTATGATGATATCACAGGAAGTACAATTATTTTATTTTCCATATCCTACAAACCAAAAGTGGTGAATTGTTCTATTATTGACCAAAACCACTAAAGGGTTAGATGAAAATTCAAATGAGGATGACCCTATCATTGGGATGTCACAATCATTTCATAGTGGTCCCAATTTATGTGATGTTTTTTATGTCATAGGATACCATAATGAAGGGATTTGGATAATCGATAAAGGGGTCAAATCCCTTCATCCTTTAAAAAAGAAGTAAAGAGTTCAATAATCATGTTATATTTTTTTTATAATATACATTGTGTTACCTCATGTTATTATCTATTCGTTGTTGTATTTATGTAATATAAATTAAATGTTAAACCACATATATAGATAATGTATTTGTTATGTGCTGGTGCTCCCAATCCCAAGTCACAATAGATCTTTCAACCTGTTGTTGCAAGGTGTTTATTTTTATTTAAAATTGACATTATTTTTAGTAAAAAGAACAAGTGACATATTTAAAATCAATCAAACACATTCTGATTACTTTTATATTTTAAGAAAATTACCCATGAGTTATTTTTGGCATGTAGGAATCAATTTCACCTCAATCTTATGTATGGTGTGGCCGATATGACTTTAAGTGTGTATTTTTATATTAAATTGACATTAAATTTAGCAAAAAGAAGAAGTGACATACTGAAAACTGGGCAAACACATTTGGATTGTTTTGATACTTTACAAAAATGATCCACGAGTCATTTTTTATGTGTAGGAATTATCCACACCTTAATCTGATGCACGGTGTTTCTGGTATGACTAAAAGTGTCTGTTATCAGTTTAAAATTGACATTTTAGTTCAAAACATGTCACTCATTGAAAACTAATAAAGCATGATATGAGTATCTTGATAATTTATGATAGTGATTTATAAGTCATTTGTGACATGTATGATGCAGTCTCATGTTAAACCGTTGCACGATGTGACTGGTATGACTCATAATGCATGTTTTCAGTTTGAAATGACATTTTAGTAAAAAACACATATGGCATACTAAAAACTGAGTAAACACATTTGGATTATTTTTATATTTTAAGAAATGATCAATGAGTCATTTGTGACATTTAGTAATCAGTCACACCTCAATACAAGATACATTGTGACTGATATCACTCAAAGAGTGTGTTTTTATTTAAAATTGACATTTCTTTTCGTAAAAAGAATGAGTGACATACTGAAAACCGAGAAAATAAATTCATATTGTTTTTATATTTCTAGATAATGATCCATGAGTCATTTATAACATGTAGGAATCAATCATATCTCAATCTGATTCATAGTGTGGCTGATATGACTTTAAGTGTGTATTTTTTACATTAAATTAACATTAAATTTAACAAAAAGAACAAGTGACATATTGAAAACCGAGAAAACACATTTTGATTAATTTGATACTTTAGAAAAATGATACATGAGTCATTTGTGACATATTGGAATCAATCGCACCTCAATCCGACACACTATATGACTGGTATGACTAAAAGTGGCCGTTATCAGTTTAAAATTAACATTTTAGTTCAAAACGTTCCAGTCACTGAAAACAAAGAAAATTTCCCTCAATTGTATTGATAATTTAAGATAGTAAATTCATAAGTCATTTGTGACATGTATAAATAAGTCCCACATCCAACTGATGCACGATGTGACTGGAATGACTCATAATGCATGTTTCCAGTTTCAATTGACATTTTAGTACCAAAAACATAACTTAAATACTAAAAACCAAGAAAACACATTTGGATTGTTTTGATACTTTATAACAATGATCTATAAGTAATTTGTGACATGTAGAAATCATCTGCAGCTCAATACAATGCACGGTGTGGCCAGTATAACTCAAAGTGTGTCTTTTCATTTAAAATTGACAATAATTTAAGTAAATAAAAACAAGTGACATACTAAAAACTGAGAAAACATATTCAGATTATTTTTGATATTTTAGTAAAATGATTCATGAGTCATTTGTGACGTATAGGAGTCAACCGCACCATAGTATGTTGCACGGTGTGATCGGTATAACTCGAAATGTATCTTATTTATTAAATATTTGACATTTAATTAATGTATTCTTTCATATTAATGTTTTATTTATTTATTTTTAGTATTACTAACATAATATTAGTTTTCTTAAATAGGCAGAATCTTTTGCTCGGGTTATGATGATTTTTTTGGAAACTAATACCATGAGAGGACATATTTGAGAGGGGATCAAGGATGTCCAAAGATAAAATATTAATGTTTTGAAATGTTTGTTCGATAATTGTAAACATATTTATATAAAACATCATTTGAAATGCAAATAGAAGTGTTTTTTATATACCATGGGTGGAAATTTTTATATTCATGATGTCAATTAATTGTATATACCATTATTTGAAATTACATGTTGTATATAGAATAGTTTGAAATTACAGGTATTTATTGGGTGTGTTGTTATATTAGCAGCACATTGTAGTTGGTTAGGCCTTTATCAGTGCTAAAAATGTTGATAAAGAGGTTTTTTTATCAACGCATCTTTTAGCATGGAAGAAATCCCCAATTTATGAGTGTTTTTTGTGATAAAGGGGACCCCTTTATTATCACTACGATTAATAATGATTTTTTAGACCATGACAATATATAAATCCAGTTAATAATTCATCTAAATTAAATAAGACCAATGGGCTCGTCCATGGTGTTCCAAGTCGGAACCCAAGTATTACCCTAGAAATGTTTTACTAAATGGTTCTGAATCATAATCTACCCTTACCGTTTAATAGTATATTTAATTATTTTTTTCTATTTCTCTTTTAGGGAATAAACCAACCTAATATAAATAAAACAAGGCCATTTCATTTATAAGGGGTAATTAATGCATAATTGAGAAGGAAAAAGGACCAATGGACATGGACTCTCCATTTCCCCTTTGATTTCCTTTAATTTATATTTCATCCAATTTATTTTCGCATCCTAGTCACAAGGGGAAAAGAACACACCTTAGGGCACTGTGTTCCAGCCTTTCAAGGCGGACAACACAACAATTTACCTTCGCAACGTGGAAAATGGTAATTTCTACAAGTGCCTCATGACCGAGGGAAAGATGAGTTGTCTCAACACAGCTGACCTATCGATTACCATATTTTCATGGCTGATTGTGGAAGAGCCATCCAACACTTTAAACATGGGTATTTCCTTTACGAATACCTAGAGCAGTATTTGGTATACCATTGTTTCACTAAAGTTTTCCATGAAGTCCAACGTGAGTGTTCAGATCCCGTGCATTGTCTCGAGAAGTTATTGGTTGTCCGATGATCTTGAGTCGATCGTGGGGTGGGGAGAGACTGAGACCAAGGCTACCATAGTTAATATTGTTTATAAAGGGTTTTTTTATTAGGTTTCTAATTTTTTTTCACAAACCGGATAGAATTCCAGGTATTATTAAAAAGGGTGCCAAGTTGGGTGAACCATGTTCATGCATCTCTCCTCACCCGGATGCGTGAACGAGGTTCACACATCTTGTACGAATTTTATGAAGGAAGCGTGAACCCTGTTCACGCTTCCTTTAAATTTATTAACTAAAAAAATGTGACAACCGGGCCCCAGTGACAGCACAGCCACCCCGCCTTAACATGGCCGTCGGGTCCTGGCCTACCAGGTACCACCAAGTTGCCCCCGCAGACATGTGGGGCCCACCCCAGGGTCCACCCACATGCCTGAACGGGTCATCTGACTAATGACAGTCCCCACAGGCCAACACATGTCCTTTCCAGTGTGTTTTGTCCTCACTCACACACATCCTGGGAAACTTCCCAGAAGGTCACCCATCCTGATCACTACTCCAGGCCAAGCACGCTTAACTGTGGAGTTCTAATCAGACAGGCTCCCGAAAAGGAAGGTGCACCTTGTTGACATGAGTCATATCATTTAGTCATTTAACCCTTTATCATTTGGGGATGTTACATTCACCCCCCCTTTAGAGCACAACGCCCTCGTTGTGGGCCCTATATCTCAACCCAGGCAGTGCACCGAGCACTTAAGGCTGGGTTCCTCCTCTGATACCAAATGTGACAACCGGGCCCCAGTGACAGCACAGCCACCCCGCCTTAACATGGCCGTCGGGTCCTGGCCTACCAGGTACCACCAAGTTGCCCCCGCAGACATGTGGGGCCCACCCCAGGGTCCACCCACATGCCTGAACGGGTCATCTGACTAATGACAGTCCCCACAGGCCAACACATGTCCTTTCCAGTGTGTTTTGTCCTCACTCACACACATCCTGGGAAACTTCCCAGAAGGTCACCCATCCTGATCACTACTCCAGGCCAAGCACGCTTAACTGTGGAGTTCTAATCAGACAGGCTCCCGAAAAGGAAGGTGCACCTTGTTGACATGAGTCATATCATTTAGTCATTTAACCCTTTATCATTTGGGGATGTTACAAAAAATCATTAATAATTATAAGTAATAAATAAATAAAAATACATATTTATTAAAAAATCATCAATATGTATATAATATCAATAAATATAAATGCACAATAATTAAAAATCATCAATATTTATAAGATATCAATAAATATAAATTAATAATAATACTTATTAATTAAATATTCAAAAATTTAATTGTAATTATCATGATAGAAGGGATCTCTTTACATTACATTCTGATTTTTGGGGAGAATTTTTCCGCTTATTAAACTTCATGGATGATGGTAGATAGAAGGCTGGAAGGGTGAGGGAACCAGAGAGGGGAGAGGATGGATGGAAAGAATTCGAATACCCTATATTCGGATCGTTTGGAGGAGAGGAAGTCATGGTAAACCTCCAGGAGTGTTGGAAGAGGTAGCACAATGACACGGTTAGTGATTGTTTTTTCTTCCTCTTTTTTGATTCAATCTTGTTTAAGTGATAAATATATAGATAAAATCCCATTCTTGACCGGACTGCTAATCATTAACTCATATGTTTTATGCAATTTAATTTTTTTATCTACTTGCAATTATAACTCGATAAAACATGTTTTATTTCAATTATTTGATAGGATCTATTACTTGACGAATGATATATTTTTTATACCTTATTCTATGAGTTTTTTTTCAGCGAAACATAACATATATGACTATATGTTTTTATTACAAACAGTCAGGAAAGGGGAACTACAAAGCTATAAATAAACATGTTCACACACAAATATGTTTATAGAAATATAAAATATTAATATATGTGCAGTTTGTACTTTATTAAACATATGTTTATATATGTATTTATGTAGACAAAAAAAATTAATGTTTAGTAAACATATGCTATAGATATTAATAGAATATATTTAAGTAATGTTAACACTATATATATATATAACATCGTTGTTAACATAATATGTTCAATGACTCCACTGTTTTCCAAGGGTGGTGACAAACTCCCCAACCTTCCATAATTTTATCACCTATTAGTGGTTTTTGAACCTTAAAATCTTCCACTTAAGATTGTAAACCAGTAGAAACTGTGTTCTTTTATAAAGTCTGAATATGTCTCTTCTCAAAATTTTCCAAATGAACTAGTTTCATAAATCTCATATTGAGGTTTTTTTAATCCTCAATCGTAATCACCTACTCTTCACATATATCCATTATCCATTCATTTTATTCTTCATGAAAAAGTTTTTGTTAACAAAGATTCATGTTCCATGATCTTCTATGATTTTACATTCAATTTCAAATCATAGAGATCAATAATATTTTTCAACATTTTTAATGAAGTTTATGTATCTTTTCATTGAGAGTCTATGAATTCAAAATATGTAATATAATTAATATTTATTAATTAATTTAAGAATATTATTTATTATACATATATAGATAATAATACTAAGTATTATTAAGAAAATCAAAAGCAAAATTATTTATTTTGGTAAATAATATGATAATAGTAATGCACTTATTAAAAAATGAACAAAAATCAATAAACCAGAACAGTAAGGCACATACAACATGTATCATAAATGTAATATCAACCTAATCTACGCATGTGGCATGGATGATCCTATGTCACACAGTCAGGTGTATACTGGATGCATCCACGACGTGTATGTCTATGTCTCCGCTCTCGTATACGCTTCCCCTATATATCATCAGTAGCAGCCACCTCCAAATCCTCATGTGTGACAGGCGGTGGATGTACAGTCTTAACATCTCTACCATGTCCTACCTCTAAGGATAGTGGATGATTGCTAGAACTCTCACCAATATGTGAAGAAGATGGATAATGTGTTGTAGATGTCTGCATAGTAGGGTGTAATAAAAGCATCTAACTCAACCCAGTCAAAGTCTATATCTACCTCTGGATGTGACTGAGAGGCTGGAGGAGCATCTAACCAGTCATAATGAACACCCTCCTCCTATGAAACAACAACATCTTTCTGATCATGATGAACTCCCTCCTCCCATGGAGCAGCATCATCCATAACAGGGTCGTCAACCCTGGTACATCTATATGAGGCACAACAAGCTCCACAGCCTTATCATCGTGTGGTGGATCAAAGAAAATTCCATGATAAATAGCGTTCATCGAAGGAAGAATATTTTCCAAAGCACTGTAAAAATACTCCTGGTCAAATGTACCTCTCTCTACTAGATCAGACATGTGAAGCAGATAACTGATACGAGTATCCTACAAAAACAAATTTTGATGTTAACTAATGTTAATAAAAAATCTGTTGAACAGTGGAAGGAATAATGTATACCAACTCATGAAAGCCTCGTCTGTGTCGTGTTAGTAATCTGATTGGGATCCTACAATACTAGGATGCATAATCTGAATGATCTCAAAAATGAAAACATATTTTCCTCGCCCCTCATAACCAGAACTCCTATCATCTATTCCATAGATCAATATATGTGGCATGTTTTCTCCTCAAATCAAAGTCCCTATTCCCTGACATCTTCAAGGAATGCAGTGAAGCTAACTGACTGGGTGGGTCAGGAATAGGTTGAATGAATCTAAACTGCATCATTACTCTATCTGTATGATGTCACTTGACTATATGAAAATGAATCAATGTAACCACGTAGGAGCTAGTAGAAAGCATCTCCGTACAATATCAGGGAAGACTCTAGATGATATCATTTGTATATGGAATCCATGTAATATGAAATAATAATTTAATAAACACTTAATAAAAAAAGGCATGTATAGTGAATAATAAATATTTAACAATATAAATAATATTTACTTATATCATCTAGTCGAAGGCTGTCCAATATAAGTCTTTAGGTGTGTACGTCGTGTCTGGAAGAATTTGAATGTCGATGTGCCTGACTCCACCTATAGATAACATTATTATAGTTACATTTCATAATAAAAATATATACAACTAAGTTAGACATTAGAAGGAATGAATAACATACCATTATCTATGCGGAGCCTCTGATACAATATCTGCAGGCAATGGCACATGGGCATGTGGAGATAAATGAGGGATGTGCTCCCATACCCACATCTGAAGAAGAACAACACATCATATGATTTTCATCTTATTGATGAGACATGCACTACATAGTGCCCTGTATGTATATGCTAGACAAGAATCCTCCAATTTATATCAACCTGCCTGGTCCAAATCCTCCAGAAAAGGAAAAGACATCATATGTACAAAAGTACAGTGATCAACAAAAAGTGTTCCACCGATCAATATCAAAATATATTCACGTGCAAATCGCAGCACAGTGATCTCATCCGAATCCTCTGATAGATGTTTGAAGTGATGGTCTAACCGGGTCATGCATAATCTACCACTGACGACAGACCCACCATCATCATGAATCTATATGCCCAGTAATCTATGAAAAACCTAGAACCAATATTCTCCAACTCGGCCAATCATAGATGCATCGTCGATGGGGAGGCCCAATATAATGGACACATCTTGCAGTATATAGTCATCTCCCCCTCTCTAAAATAGAGTGTATGTGACTCTAACCTCCATCTCTCTACAAGAGAAACAATGAGCTAATGATCGTCAAAGGTGATGTCGCACATCGCAACATCGTATAATCCAATGCGATGAATATGGGGGATGATAGAGGGAGGTGGTGCGGCCTGATGGAAATAATGATATCTATGTACACTCAGAGGAGGAACAATACATCCCTATAAAACCATCTATGATACATGAGTAGCCTTGGAAGTGAGAAATGGAAAATCTTCCATCTGCACAAATGATATCATTGTTACTTTTTTAATAGTGAATTCAATAAAAATTGTATACTTTTATTAAAAAATCAATAATAAGAAAAATAAAGTACATAATATATGTGGGCGGTGTTGTTGGTTTAGGTTATTAATTTCCTATTTTATTGGTCTCTAATGAATTTTAATTTATTCTAATATTTTTTATATAACATAATAGTGATGAAAACCCCACTTTGAACACGTGGAAGCATGATATATTCATTTTCGTTGTATGTTTATTTTTTTAAAAGTTATAGTATGAAAAAACTCTTTATGATAGAATCTAGATATGAGGAAAACCAAAATTGAAACATGTATGAAATGGAATAAGTCATAAATAAAATGATTCATTACTTAAATGTCCACATACAAAACAAAATATAAACATTCATGATAAAATACACAGACTCGATCATTGATGATGGGATGTGGAGATCTGTCTTGCCACTTGGGGACATCCCTTACAAGTATGTCTTGCTGCTTGAAAAATACTATAGCATGGTCCCCCACCTCATTGTTGAGGCCAATCCATATTATTTATGATTCAAGTTGAATTTGGTCTTCCTCGGGGCCGTAACCTAGTAGTATGAAGCCGAAAATTTGAAAACAAAAAAATTGAAAAAAAAACATATAATGTTAGGGAATTTAGAGGTCGGTGTAATGATGTCCCAATCAAACTATTGTTCACACAACATTACTTCCACCAAGGAACTCAATACTAAAGGATGAGTACCATTAACTGATGGATGTTTCGGATTCCAGTCTCTCATAGGAACCTCTGAAGGATCATTCCCCACATCCCCTATTGTGGATGCTTATTTATCATAGAAACCTCTGAAGGTTCATACCCTAAATCACCCTCACCCACATCATCTCCTGAAGCCTTAGCAAATACGTCATCCTTAGATAAACTTTCATTCACTATATCAGTTGTACACAAAGAGATGTCCCCTATATTTCCTTCCAAATTCTGATCATCTTCTTCCTAATTTGGTTCTATCATAGGATTCATATGAGAAGTAGGAAATGAATAAGACTGTTATGAAGGACCGACATCTACAGATCTCACAAAACATGGTTATGTAGTAGTCGGTTTCACCACATCTATATCATAAATCACCACATACAATTCCACCAAACCCTTAGCACACTATTTCCTGAATAAGACATATGTATCCATCCAATCCTCATCATTGACCAGAGTATACTCGGTATTCCAGAAACATTCAGGATATTGCAGATATAGATATGTTATTTTAGTAATGGATTGACCAGCCTTCAGTTTTAATTAACTATGAATCTTATTTCAAACATCATCCAATGTCATACTACCATGAAGATTTTCCACTCTTGCAGGTGGAAAACTATAGCTAAAACTCTTCAAAGTTTAAATTGCCTCACCATTTTAATAAATTTGTACATTCATGGTTATGTAGAAAAAAATAATTAATAAAATATTATATACTATATAGAAATTTTAAATTACTTGAATTGGTTATGATTGAATAATTGACTTCATCTTGAGACTTTTTCTATGTATTAGTTTATCATTATTAAGGTATAGTTATGTTGATATTATTACCGAATCAAATTTAATATGATGTTAAATATTTTTATACCACTTATCAAATGTTTTATAAATTTTAATTACTTATGAATAAATAACCATGACTTGATATTGAGACTTACTATTGATTAGTTTATCATTATCTAATAAACTATCCAAAACCTGTGGGTGGAATCCTAGTGTCTCTATTATCAAATATTTTAGCAACCACTAGTCTCCTTTCAAATATCAATGCCTCTTACCGAACATCTATTAGGGGATGCCTCTTTGGGGAAGCCTCTTAAGAGCTTCCTTTTGTCAATTTCCTTTTATTTACAAATTTACTCACATGCATGTGGGGGGTCTAGGGGTATGAAATATGTAACTTTTTTTAAGCAGACATGTAGGTCCTTAGAAACTTAGTGAAAGATGACTCACAGGTCATCAATGCAGAAATGAAAATAAAATTATTACAACTTATATAAACACATACACAAAAAAGACATGAAATTTCCATTATGCATTATTCGGTCACCTCAATATCAGTCATCACACAATATATATTAAATATATACACCTTTTTTCCAAAATTTTAACTTCTAAATTTGTATATATGTATATATATATATATATTTATTTAATAATAAAATTAAATAAATTTAATTAAAAAATATAATTTACACTTAAATAAAAACCATTACAATACCGAACACAAATATTATTTTCAATT
The DNA here is from genome assembly GCA_963277665.1 of Viscum album. Classification (NCBI taxonomy): domain Eukaryota; kingdom Viridiplantae; phylum Streptophyta; class Magnoliopsida; order Santalales; family Viscaceae; genus Viscum; species Viscum album. The sequence continues at coordinate 1,072,934,496 of OY728145.1, read as the reverse complement.
TTATAAAATTAAATATATATATATATTGTTTTTTCACTATACTACATTCAAATATATAAGAAAATATATTCCCTAATTTATTACTTGAAATAATAATTATTCATACTAAATATAATTTCAATTTATTGATTAAAATTTTTATTAATAGTAAATAAAAGTAATATAACTTATGCATACATAAAAACCCATTAAAATAATTGTAATCACCTAAATTTCCTTGGTCCATTCCTTTGTGAAAAATACAGTGCTTGTGGTGTTATTAGGGGTCGTTGTGGTTTGTTTTGGGAGTTTTCCAAAAATTTAGTTTCACCAAAATAGTGGAACTGTAAGGGTAGCACCGTGATGGTGGAACCATAAAGGTGGCGCCGTAATGTTGGAACCATGATGGTGTCACACTGAAACGGTGTCTCACCCTTTCCCAAATATCCAGTTTCCTGAGTTTTTCCAGTTTCACCCCTCTTACATTTTATTTAAGGTAAACTGAGTTTAAAGAATTTTTTGGTCATTTATTAAGGTGTTTAAAAGGATATTATGTATATCTTTAATATCCTAACGTTCTTGAGACTTTGAAATATTCAAATAGCGTGATCCTAACCATGATCCCACATTAATGACTTTTGAAACTGTTCTTCCTTTAATATAGGATCTAACTCTTCAAAGTTGGGATATACCCTTCCCAATGTGTTTTCTGTTGCCTCTTGGTGTGGCTAAAGCCTTCCTCTCTAGACGAGTCATGATCCTATGCTAGAGACTCATCCTGGTCAGTTTTCTTAGAGTTTCCTGCTACTCGTGTGATCCCCTATTTTGGCGCAAAGAGGAGTTTTGGTCACATGTTGTTTCAGGTAGGGATTCTTCTGCCTCTCTTTATTTGTGTATCATGCAGGGTGGGTTTAGTAATGGTTCTCTGTGAGAACCTATAATCTAAATTTATAAAAGATAATGAGAAGTAATAAATGGGGGACGAGGGATATGTTGAAGCTATGTTATTTGTTTTAAATGTTATAATTGAGGATGTGACCTATCGTAGTTGTATGCCTTTTAAAAATCATGGTCATTGGTGGCATTTTCTTTCGCACTAGTAATGTTATATTTTTTTGTGATTCGTTGTTAAATGGTTGTAACATGAAATATGTTTAATCCTGAATATCTAGTTAAATAAATAGATTTCCTAAGATCAAACTTGTTCTATGATCACACCAGTTGTGTAAAGTGGAATTAAAGAACCCCTTTTGATAAAGCTAAATATTCTTGGATTAATGGTGTGGTTGTGTTCTATGTTTGGTTGGGTTTTGTACTTCATGGGGGTTGTGTGAAGTTATTCTCGGTAACCTTGTCACGGGTATGGGGTTGGACATAGGGGTTGGTCCTCTGAATTGGGAAGAGTATGTTTGAGCATTAGGGATGATATTTGGTGGTGTTTTGTTGTGGGCTTTGTGTATGGGGTGTTACAGGGGGTGTGAGATAATTTTAGGTTGAGGTACTAATTGATTATGGAATGGATGGACTTATTATGCAGTGGGACTTCATCTGGGAAATGTTTAGGTAGTGGGGCTGTATGGTTGGGTTGTGTCATGACTGTATGTTTATGGGTGTGCTTGGTGTGGTGTTTTTGTGCATCGGGTATGCTGATTCTAGTTTTTAGTGGATGATTGATCAGGATAACTTTGAAGAATGATAGGTGACAGTGGTTTAACGGGTGTCTAGGGAAAAGGGGGTTTGTAGTGGGACTATTGGTTGGTTATTCTCAATTTGTTTATGAATGGGTGTTAAAATGGATTTCCTTACCTTGGTCCCTACTTCCTTGTTTTTTTTCAATGTTTAGTGGCCTTTAGCCTTCTGAAAATGGTTTTAGATGTTGTTCTTGTTAGTTTTCTGGGTAGTGCTGGAATAAATTAAAGTGAATCCCTTAATTAACAAATGGGAAGTGGTTAAATGAAATGGGGTTAGTCTTGTGTTTTATTGTGGCTATTTTTGTGGTCGTGAATATAGGGGTAGCATAAAATGTGGTTCTGTGTGGGAAGGTTGTTTGTTTAAAACCCATAGGATGGTCTGAGTTTTTTCTTGCCTATATGTATAAATTACATTTCCTTCTGATTTCTATACACACCCTACCCTTGTTGAGCACCATGTGTCAAACACCCCCATTTCATGGGAGAGGGTGTCTTTCCCAACATCCTGGAGGGAGGATGGATGGATGGTTACTGACTTTCTTCCTCGCACCCTCTTTTGGGTTCATACAGCTCGAGCGTATCTGGGAAGGCTGTAATGGATTGATGTCTACCCTAGTCTATGATCCTTCAGACATGTTTTTGTAGTGGATGAGGGACCTAGTTGTTTGTGGGATAGGATTGTTTCTCTAATTGTCTTCAGGATGAGGCCCAGGTGTCTTCAGGCGAGAGGCTTGGTTATTGTGGAATAGGTGTCTACGGGTGGGATGAGTGGTGTGGTTGTGGCCTAGGTGTCTATGGTGGGAATTGTGTGTGGCTTGATGCCTAGGTGTGTGCATGCAGGTGGTGGCAGTTGGAATGTATTTCGTAAGAGTGGTAGCATCAAGAAATTATCCATTAAAAATGAGATTCTAACTGGTAGTAAAGTGGTGCAGGGTACCCAAATGTCGATGTGCTTATACTGCTACATTACATGACTTGCATTATTTGGTGAGTGTGCCTTGGTGAGGCCGGAATGGTTAGTACTCTTTGGTAGGTGCTTTGAGTTTTTACTATTCTCTCACAGGAGTATTAGTATGTTCCCCCATTAATGCATGAGTATCTTTAGTTTTCCTACTATGTATACTTTTATACTCACCCAATGGTTGTAAAACTATTTTTAGGTTTTCAGGAGGACTTTGATGACCGTGCTGGACTTTACTAGCTCGTTCATCCAGATAAATGCTCGGTTGCTGCTTAGTCTCCTCCTTTTGGTACATTCATTGGTTCTTTGGTTGTACTTTATCTTATTTTATGTTTAAATCATGCATGGGTTGGATTTTGGTTTCCTTTATATAAATGTATGGTGATGTTTTGGGATTTTTATTGTCTTATATCCTAATCTTTTTTTATTAAAAGGCTAATTCCTTCCATTTTTTGTGAGATTATATACCCTTGGTTCTAGCCACCACTTTGGGGCCTATGAAGGTGGGACTCAGGGGTCGTTATCTCTCCTTCATCATGAAGAAGGAAGGGTGTGGAACTTTTTTGTCCCTTCCCTCATCTTGAGGAAGGCGGGTCATGACAGAATGGTATCAAAGGCTGATGGTTGAGGGATAGGATGGAGTTCATAGTAAGGCATAGTGTGGATTGTATGGGATGATATGGAAAAAGTGTTAGGAAATATTGATGCGTGAAATAGGTTAGGGAATACTGGCTAGGACACGGGATTTTATGGACCCCCCGTTATCAGATGCAAGGACTCTAGACCTAATGAAAAAACAAGTGAGGCTACACTGATTGTAGGGTAGAGACCCTAGGAAATGTTCATGCATCATAATGACTTGAGTTATTGTGTGTATTGGGAATTTGGGGAATTTAATTGAAATAAAGAGTCAAAGTAAATCTTAAAATAAAATTTCATACTACCTAGGATTAGGAGTTCCGTGTTTGACCTTTTCAATAATGGCACCCGGACGTTACCCGCATGTGGTACGAGCAGTTGAGGCCTCGAAAGCTGACTTTGTTGATCAGTGGAGGGCCGATCAAGAAGAGGAAGATGACTTGTGGAAAAATACCCTTCATTATTTCCAGCGGAAGACCATGGGGAAGTATGAAAGTAGCATTTTAGACTTAGAGACAGAGGTCTAGCTTGAGGAGCTGAAAACCTCTACCTTGATCTCTACTCTGAGGAAGCAGACTGATGTCTTGTGGGATGACTTTAAGAGGGAGTTTTGGGTAGAGTTTAATTCCTTGATGATGAAGACTGAGAAGAGGTAGGTAATTATCTCCCTCTAGAAGGGGATTATTTCAGTGAGGGAACTAGGGGTCAAGCTCAAGGATCTCCTATGCTTCGCTCCGGATCTCTTTCTGAATGATGTGTCGTGGGTGAGTTTCTTAGAGGAAGCACTCTGACCTTCTCTTCAATATACCATCACTCCCTTTACCCTACCAACATAATTAGATGTTCAGAATAATTCCTAAGTGTTGGAGAGGATACACTCACAGGTATTTCTACTATGAGAGGGGATCCAACCGATTTCATCGAAGGTGAAGGAAGTTGGAAGAAGGTCTCCGACATCAGGGCCTTCTAGGTTTTGGCCAGTGGGGATTAGGCCTTAGCTATTCTAGTTTTAATCTCCTGGTCCTATCCCTTTCCCCATAGGCCCTGGATGAGGTGCTTTGCATGTGGATTCAGTGGACATCTTCGGAACTAGTTCCCATTTCAAGCTCAATAGGGTGGGGTTGGGCAGGTTTAGTGCCCGCCTCAGCAGCAACAGTTGCCTATCAAACCATTCCAACAGTAGGGGCAGTGGCCTCCCGCTCCACTGAGGGTAGACGGTGTTGGAAGAGGCCAACCAAAGGGTGATTCTCAAGGACCTCGACCAGGGCATGGTCAGGGAGGCGGCCGACACTAGAGGGGTAGATGTTCTGGGTGTGGGCAGTTGCACGCCACCGAGGCAGCAGTTCCAGTGGGGCTAGGGGTTATTTTAGGTACGATCAGTTTATTTAGTACTCTTGTGTGTGAATTGTTTGATTTAAGAGCTTCTCACTCCTTTGATACACCCATTTTACCCCATTCCTTGGGACTATATGTGGAGAGTCTTTTTGTGACCCTAGTGTTGAGCACACCAGTTGGAGGGTAGACTAGTCAGTTTGATGTTTTCTAAGGATGTAGACTAATTTTGGGGATACATCATTCTAGCTGGGATCTTCTTCTACAATAGATGCATCCATACGATGTCATCCATGGTATCTATTGGTTTTTCTCTATGCATGTCATTATCGACTTCTTTTGGAGGAGAGTCGTGTTTCTTTTATATGGATATCAAGTGTGTAGCTTTTTTTGGCGAGCGTAGTTGTCAGGTGGGTAGCCGCCGTGTGGAGCCTCTTCCTTCTGTGTTAGCCAAGCTTCCAGAGGGGTCAATGGGTGCTGAGATGGTGGAGGTTCTGGGACTTGTTGGGGGAGTTCCTGGATGTTTTCCTGAATTTGTTGTGACTCTACCCCCTCGACGTGATGTTGAGTTTGGAATAGACTTACAACCTGATTCCCATTCGATTTATATGGCTCCCTATCAGACGATACCTTCTGAGTTGTGGGATTTATGTATTCTGGTTGATGACCTAATGAAAAAGGTTTTTATCTAGCCGAGTGTGTAATGGTGGGGTGCTCCACTCTTGTTCACAAAGAAGGCAGACGGTGGACTGAGGCTGTGCGTAGAATACCGGAGACTGAATTAGGTAACAGTCAAAAACCATTACCCCCTTCTAAGGATATACGATCTTTTCGACCTGTTGAGGGGATCATGTGGGTTCTCCAATATTGATTTGTAGTCTGGATATCACCAGTTGATGGAAAACGAAGATGACATCTCGAAGACTCCTTTCAGGTGTAGGTATGAGAACTTCAAGTTTGCGGTCATGCCCTTCAGTGTTACGAATGGACCAGCTGTGTTCATGGGGATCATGAACCCTATCTTTCATAAGTTCTTAGACCAGTTCATCATCGTGTTCATCGACAATATTCTAATTTACTCAAAGTCAGAGGAGGAGCACGTTGGGCACCTCAGGATAGTCTTGGAGGTACTCCGGCACCACCATCTCTATGGTAAGTTGTCTAAGTGCATGTTCTGGATGCCAGAGGTGAACTTCCTTGGATATGTGGTGTCCCAGCAAGGGATATAAGTGGATCCATCAAAGTTTGAGGTGTTTGTTTCTTGGGTAGTACCCAAGAACGTGGTAGAGGTTCGTAGCTTCTTGGGTCTAGTGGGATATTACTGGAGGTTCGTATCAAACTTCTCTCGAGTTTAGACTATGTTGATAGCTATGACCAGAAAAGACTAGGAATTTATGTGGAGTAAGCAGTGTCAAGCAGCTTTCATCTACCTGAAGGGGAAACTAGTCAGTGCTCCAGTGCTTAGGTGGCCAGAGGACGGGGCAACGTTTGAGGTGTTCTGTGACGCTTCATGTCTAGGATTGGGATGTGTGTTGATGCAATAGTAGGGAGTGATTGCTTATGGATCTAAATAGTTATGTCCATATGAATGTAACTATTCCACCCATGATCTGGAGCTTACTGTGGTCATTTTCATGCTGAAGTTGTGGCGACATTACCTGATCGGGGAGCACTTTGTGGTCTTCACATATCACAAGAGATTGAGGTATATCTTTTCCCAGCGAGACCTAAACTAGTGACAGTGAAGGTGGAAGGAGTTTCTCCAGGACTACGACATTGAGATCTATGGCATCCTACCTTTTTAATTACATAACTTTTCATTACATTTTAAAAGCATGGGGTCTTTAAAGTCTAGTGTCTAGGAAATCAGTAACATAAAATCTGAAAACTTTAAAAAAATATTCTAATACACTTTTAATGATTCATCATAGGTCATTCATAAGTAAAATTATTGTATCTCATAACCTGGAGACATACATCAAAGGAAATGGTGAGAGGAAGGCCCAATAAAGGTAAACAGGGGTAATAGTTTACTTGTGATATCAATAAGAGTTTGATGATTTACATAAATACATGAGTAATGGAAAAATATGCATATCATAATACAAAGAACTTGAACCATAACATTAATATGTGGCTAAATAATTTATTTTATACATTCAAGAACATATCACCAAGGACCATCCCCAAGGTGTCATAAAAATTACAATGGTTATTCACCAAGGTATCATAAAACTTGTCATCTCCAGAGATTAAATTTTTTACCCAATGCATCAGAGCGTTATTAAGGAACACCCTTAATATGTATTTATTTTAATGTGATCCACATATATCTTAATCAAAAATTTAATAAATAACCCATATAGAATAAAAGAAATGGGTTCTGTTTCAAAATCATGACGTTTTAGAAGTTCTTAAAAAACATGATCGTTATGTCATTTATAACCCAAGAAAAAGGAATGAGGGTTCCTTGTATATCAATTCCAGAATCAAATATATAATTTTTATGTATTTATTAATACCCCTAGAAGCCAAATAGTTTTTATTATTCATATAAATAAAATAATATAATTTCGTGAGAAAAAGATAGAGATTTTGAGACGAAATTTCTGAAGCATAACAGCTATATAACATGGCTTTAGAAAACATTAAAAATATAGAAGAAAAAGATCACCCTATCATAAATAACTCATAATATTGTATAGGGACATATTAAAATAGAAATAAGATCATGTTATGGATATTTTAATGACATTCCACATGAAAAGGAAACTTCAAAGAAAAGAGAAGATGTGATTTCTTTTACGAAAATTCAGCAGTCTAACGACGTCGCTTAAAATTCAGAAAAACATTTGATGAGAGAAGAAATGGAATCTCATCATTTGGAAATGAAATGGAAAATAATAAGGATATAGTATGGCATACCCCCATTTAATTAAATGGAAACTAGAAGACATAATATAAAGGAAGTCATGACTAATAGAGGAGAGTGAAAAGTTCCCTTACCTTGAAGAGTAAGTTCAAAAACTCGATGGTTAGGAACTTATGGGGCTTGATAGAATCTTTAGAGGACTAATTGGGATGTAAGAATACCATAGCTTCATTGAGGATGAATTTGGAATGAAATGAACGAAGTAATAGGTTGGTATTTATAGTAAAAGTAAAGAAATATTTTATTAATTTCCAAGGGACACCTCATCATTGGTATTTGAAAAAATCATGGGCTTTCCCATGGTATTTGCCAATGGTATTGGCCAATTGGGACACTAATAATATATATTACTATTCAAAAGTAGACCAGAATTATTACATCATGATTACATTAGTAATGATGTCATTAAACACACCGAAACATAAAACTATATTTTTACTATTCACTGAAAATTCAACTATTTCATAAAAATCCCAAAAAATGACCCTAACCATTTTTTGACATGTAGAATCCAAAAGTGAACTCCATTTTATAAAAAATAATTTCATTTTAAATTAAATTAAATAAATAAAATACTAAAACTTGACTAATAATTCCTAAAACATATATTTACTTATACTATGATATAATCATATCACATTACCACTTAAGATGACTAAAACATATTTATACCTCCTTAGGTGATGTTACTATGAAATTGGTAAAAGTTTCATTCATAAGGGTAAAATTACTATTCCAATGGGAAAAGTTACTATTCACCAAAAAAATTAATTTGATCATTTTGAACCACATTTTTCACCCGGATTACAACCATGTATGTCCGATTTTCAAAAATCATTTCACAGAAAAAGTAATTTAATAATAAAATGTTTTTATACTATTCTTCAAAAAAACACTATTCAAAAAACACTATATTCAAAAAACACTATTCATCAAATTTAAACTTCTTATAAAATTTCTAAAAAATCATCCTATGTTAATTTTGACATTTGAAATTCAAAAATGATGTTTATTTTACCATAATAATTATCTATGTATGAGAAATCTTTGAAAAGTACAATTTTTACTTCTAAAATCAATTTATCAAAAAAATTAATTAAACATATAATTTATTAAGAAAATCTATTTCAAAAATAGGAATGATTAAATAACATTTTTATTTATACCAAGGGATTGTGAAAAGTATCTAAGGCCGCATTACATATCCCCTTATAACACCTGCATAGGACCTAAGAGTAAGGTGTGTAATGGTGATAGAATCTTGGGGTAGCTCGGACAACATTGCCTGAGTGGTAAATTCTATCAGCATGAACTTCTCCCTTAAGTGATTTCATTTAAGCTTAACATGTTGGAGTTTGTCTTGGGCTTTGTCTAGAGCAAAGCCCAGTGATGATATCTCCTTTCCAAGCTCTGGCAGATGGGCTTCGTACGACCCAAGTCTACTAGATTAGGCCATTGAATATTCTTTCTATATTATTTAACCATGATCACTTGTATTAATAAACAATAATCATAATGTTAAGAGTATAGTTTCCAATGGTCATATTGACCAACGGTCATATAACAGTCGAAACCCAACAATCTCATTTTAATTATACTCACTTCATTAATTAAAGGATATAGTTTTGTAGAGTATAAAATAACATAACACACAAAATTAGAAAACAAATATTATTCAAAAGTTCAGGTCATTATATTCTTCCCTCCTTAAGAAATTTTATCCCTGAAATTTTAACGTGTACCCTCTGAAGAGAAAAGGTGGGGGTACTTCTACCTCATAGACTCCTCTGGTTCCCACGTGGCTTATTCACATTTGTGGTTCCTCCACAACACCATAACAAGATGGGTAGTCTTATTGCCTAGAACCTTGTCCCTATGATCCAATATGTCCACCGACTGCTCCTCATAAGAGAGGTCATGTTTCAGTTGTACCACCTCTATATTTAGTACATGTTAAGGGTCAAGTATGTACTTCCTCAATAGGGATACATGGAAGACATCATGAACATATTCTAGATTTGGAGGAAGTGAAAGATGATAGGCCACTGCTCCTACACAATTAAGGATTTCATAGGGATCGATATACCTAGGGCTGAGCTTCCCTTTCTTCCCAAACCTCATGACTCTCTTCCAAGGTGAAATTCGAAGAAAGACTTTGTCACCAACATCAAACTCCAAGTCCCTTTAATGGTTTTCTACATAGCTCTTTTTCCGACTCTGAGAAAACTTAATGTGTATCTTGATGGCATGGACCTTTTCTATCATCTCTTGCACAAGATTAGGACCAAAAAGCTTTCTCTCGCAAGATTCATCCCAACAAGTAAGAGTACTACATCACTTACCATATATCACTTCATAGGGTTCCATTTTAATGCTCGAGTGGAAGCTGTTGTTGTAAGATAACTCAACTAATGGAAGATGTTGATCACATCCACCATTAAATTACATTGAGTGTGTTCTCAACTTGTCCTCATGTGTTTCAATAGTCCTTTCAGATTGGCAATCAGTTTGGGGGTGATATTCTATAATTAAATTCAATTTGGGGCTTAGAGCATGTTGAAGACTTCTCCAAAATTTTTATGTGAACCTTGGATCATGATCAGAGACAGTAGAAAGTGAAACTCCATGTAGCCTTACAACTTCCTTCACGTAAATCCAAGAAAGTTGATCAAGATAGAAATCTTCCCTAATAGAGATAAAATGGGAAGTCTTGGTGAGATGGTCCACAATAACCCATATTGCATCATTTCCCTTGGAAGTTATCAGGAGACCCGTGACAAAGTCCATTGTGATATTGTCCCACTTCCATGCTAGTATGGGTAGTGGTTACAATACCCCTTTATAAAGTTGTTTCTCTACCTTAACTTGCTGACATTCTAGGTACCTTGAAGTGTATTCAGAAATGTACCTTTTTATATGATCCCACAAAAAATGATCATGAAGGTCTTTATAAATTTTTTTACTCCCAAGATGTATAAAGAATGTTGAGCTATGAGCTTCACCCATCAGCTCCTTCTTTATTTCTAGAATAAATGGAACACATATTCTTGTGTGAAATTTATGTGTACCTTCTTGATCAATATTGAACTAAAAAACTTCACATCCATTACAGCCTAAAACTTCTTCTATAACAAAGGATATTCTTTCCAATCTTTCTTGATCTTTTATAGTAATGAATGTTGAGAAATAATTTAGGTAAGGGTTTATGATTTCCCTTCCCTTATAATTCCAATGTCTAGCTTTACTATGTCGTTGATCAAAGGATCTCTTTGAATCCTCATCATGGACATAACAACTGTGTCTTTCCTGCTTAATGCATTAGCAAATTTGTTTGCTCTTCTGGGATGATAATGAATTGAACAATCGTAGTCTTTAAGAAGTTCCAACCATCTCCTTTGTCTCATGTTAAATTCCTTTTGTGTGAAAATATACTTCAAACTTTGATGGTCTATGTACATATCACATTTCTCCCCATAAATATAGTGCTTCCATGTCTTTATAGAAAAAACATCTGTAGCCATCTCCAAATCATGCATATGATAGTTCTACTCATGAGTCTTCAATAGTCGAGATTCGTAAGAAATGACCAATTAATTTTTAATGAGGACGCACCCAATCCCTTTCAGAGATGAATCGGAAAAAATAACTAATCCTTCTCCACTTGAGGGTAGATTTTTCATGGCTGTAGTTACCAATCTCTTCTTCAACTCTTGGAAAGTTTCCTCATACTCCTTTTTCGAGATGACCTTGAACCCTTTTCGAGTTAACTTGGTTAATGGATTAGAAAGTCATGAAATGTTTTTCACAAACCTCTTATAATATCCTGCTAATCTAAGGAAACTATGAATCTTAGTTATTATTGTAGGATGAGGCCACTCCTCTACAGCGTTTGTCTTTGTAGGATCAATTGTTATTCCTTCATATGTTACAATGTTCCCCAAGAAAGAAACTTGTTATAACCAAAATTCACATTTTATGAACTTTAAAAAAAGCCTCTCCTTCCGTAGAGTATGAAAAATAACCCATAGATGATCCCCATGCTTCCCATAACTTTTGTAATATATCTGAATATCATCAATAAAAACTACCACAAAGTCATCAAGGTAGCCCTTAAAGACTCTATTCATCAAATCCATAAAATTAGCAGGTGCATTAGTCAGTCCGAAGGGAATAACAACAAACTCATAATGCCCATATCTTGATCATAAGGTAGTTTTTGGAATATCTTCTTTCTTAAACCTCAACTGATGATAACCAGATCAAAGATCAATATTATAGAAAAATTTATCCCCACAAAGTTGGTCAAATAAGTCATCAATTCTTGGAAGAGGGTATTTTTTCTTCATTGTGATCTCGTTCAGTTCTCTATAATCAATGCATAGCCATATTGAAACATCCTTCATCTTCACAAAGAGAAACGGTTCTCCCTAAGGAGACACACTCGGTCAAATAAACCCATTCTCCAAAAGATCTTGAAGTTGATTCTTTAATTCCTCCATATCCACATTTTACATCCTATATGGGTTCTTTGATATTGGATGAGATCTAGGTATGAGTTCAATTGAGAACTCTACCTCTCTTTCTAGGGGAGGTCCAGGTAACTCCTCATGAAATACATCAATGTATTCTGGTATGATGGGACATTTTCTATCCTTAAACTCTCATTTCCTTCTTCTTATTCATCTATCATCTCTATAAAGAAGGATATAGGAGGTTATTCTAGACAAAGATCAGGTTGAGATATCTCTCCTTGGAAAATAATTGTAGGTTTCCCATTCAAGACTACTGAGATTTCCTTGCTTCTTCATTTGATCATAGAATTATACTTTGAGAGCCAGTCCATCCCTAGTATAATGTCAAATTACATCATGCGAATGACTACTAGATTTGTGATAAGATTATTCTCACTAATGTAAATAATAGAGTTTCTAAACACTAACGATTCTTGGATAATCCCACAAGGAGTCTTGACTGATAACTCTATTTTTAACAATTCAGGGGCTGATTCTAAATTCTTTAAAAACATGGAGAAAATAAAGGAATGTGTAGAACTAGAATCAAAAAAAATTACTTGCTAGCTTTGAGAGAAAAACAAGAGTACCTTCCACCATATCATTTAGAGCTTCAACATCAACTATCATGATATCAAAATCATGGCCTTAATCCCTTGGCCTTTGTTCAGGTTGATGGTGATTCCCCTCTATTGCCCTCATATTTGGACAGTGACTGGGAAAGTGACCAAGTTTTCCACACTTATATCATTGGAAATCAGGTAGGTCCTCCACCATCTTCCCTTTGTCGTTAGTGTTTGGGAGTTGAGGTTTCACCTCACTAAGACAATTCCTTGAAATGTGGCCATCTCTTCCACACTAATAGCACTTCCTGCTCTCGAGCAAGTAGTTCCCCAAATGCTTCTTCCCACATTTATTATAGTTGGGACGTTGCACTTTATTGCATCCTCTTCCCTAAACAAATTTCCTCCCTAAGCTGAGATATATTGATCTCTTCTTGTCATTGGATTTATGAGACCGCTACATCTCACTAAACTCTAGTATGACTTTAATTGAACTCTGTACAATCTCCACATAGCTATCATAGTCTTAGTTAGCTAGATTCTTCTGTAGATGAGGTCTTAGTACACCAAAGAATCTATCAAACTTCCCTTTTGGATCCATGGAAAATCTAGAGGTGTAACATGAAAGCCTTTTGAAGTTCATCTCATATCTTCCCACAGATTAATTCTCATTCTTCTTTAGCTCAAGAAACTCTTTCTCCAATTTTTTCTCACAGAATGAGGGAAATATTTATAGAAGAGTACCCCTATGAAGTCTTCCCACTTCATAGCTTCAACCTCCGCTCTTGGACTCATGTTTTTAGTAAGCTCACACCACTGATTAGATTCACCCTATAAGTGGTAAATAGCCAGGGTGACCTTCTCTTGTTCCAAACAGCAGAGCACAGAAAAGATCTTATTGATATAGTTGATCCACCGTTCAGTAATCAATGGGTCGATAGATCCACTAAAAATTGGTGGTCATTGACACATAAAGGACTCAACGGAATGTTTTTCCCTTCGCAATAAAATCGATCTCTCATCTTGATTCAAGTTATTTCACATAACTTGAGTCTATTGGTTCATCGTTCTCATGAAAGTTTTCATTCTAGCTTCCATAGGAGGGCCGTCAACACATGGTCCATTTGTGGTCACCATTTGCACGATTCCTCTTATTCCCCACCATTTTCTAAAATAATAAAAGCATAGTTAGAATATTATTTCATTTCTGAATATTTAAACTATAAATTATATTTATTTCTTAAAATTTTATGTGTGAACAATTACATTTCTCTATAAATCTTTCATAATAATTCATAAAAAGCTTATGACTAACCAAACATATCCCTCAGGAGTATCAAACCAAAAGTGCAGTAAGGCCCTTTATCTTGTACCAGGATACCTTAGGTCTGACCCAAATCTCCTTGTTAGAATATTCACCTATAGATACATTTTTTCCAAATCCACATCCACTTGTTCGTATCCAGACAAGGATTTATTTGTTAGGAAACCACTTACTTAATATTTCACCAAAATACAATTAATTTTTCCTATATTTAAACTTTTATATAGGGTTATTCATAAATTTTTTATAGCCTAATTTTCACAAATAACAAAAATATCATTTGATACCAACTATGGTATCCTGCCTTTTTAATTACATAGCTTTTCATTGCATTTTACAAGCAGGGGATCTTTAAATTCTAGTGTCTTCGAAATCAGGAACATAAATCATGAAAAATTAAAAAATTATTATAATCCAATGATAATGCTTCATCATAGGTTCATCCTAAGTAAAATTACTGAATCTCATAACCTAGAGACATACATAAAATTAAAGGGTGAGCAGAAGGCCCAGTAAGGTTAAACAAGGGTAACAGTATAATTGTGATATCAATAACAAGTTGATGATTTACATAAATACATGAGCAATGTTAAAAAAGACATATCATAAAGAAATAAAATCAATAATAAATTGAATATGTGGCTAAAAAATTTATTTTATACATTCATGAACATATAACCAAGGACCATCCCCAATGTGTCATAAAAATTACCAAGGTTATTCACCAAGGTATCGTAAAACTTTTCATCTCTAGAAATTAAATTATCTGCCCAATGCATTGGAGCGATATCAGGTTTCACCCTTAATATGTATTTATTTTCATGTGATCCACATATATCATAATCAAACATTTCATAAATAACCCATAGAGAATAAATGAAATGGGTTTCATTTCAAAATCGTGACGTTTTAGAAGTTCTTAAAAAGCATGATCATTATGTCATTTATAACCTAATAAAAAGGAATGAGGGATTCATGTATGTCAATTACAGAATCAAATATATCATTTTTATGTATTTATTAATACCTCTAGAAACTAAATAGGTCTGGGTATTCACATAAATAAAATAAGAAAATTTCTTGAGAAAAAGAGAGATAAATTTTGAGATGAAATTTCTGCAGCATAATGGATATATAACATGGTTTTAGAAAACATTAAAAAGAGAGGGGACAAGGGTAAACCACTCATAAATAACTCATAATGAAGTATAGGTACATATTAAAATAGAAATAAGATCATGGTATGGATATTTTAATTACATAACACATGAAAAAAAAACTTGAAAGAAAAGAGAAGATGTGATTTCTTTTACGAAAATTCAACAGCCTAATGACGTCGCTTAAAATTTAGAAAAGAATTTGATGAGAGAGGAAAGGGTATATCATCATTTGGAAATAAAGTGGACAGTAATAAGGATATATAAGAACATAAACCTACATAATAAAATGGAAACTTGAAGATATAACATAAAGGAAGTCATGACTAATAGAGGAGGGTGATAAGTTCCCTTTCCTTGAAGAGTAACTTCAAAAAATCAAAGGTTAGGAACTTTTGGGGCTTAAGGTAACCTTGGGATGACTCCTTGGGAGGTAAAAAGACTATAGATTTATTGAGGAGTAATTTTTAATGAAATTAATTTAGGAATGAGTTGGTATTTATATAAAAATTAAGGGAATATTTTATTAATTTCTAAGGGACACTTCATCAGTGTTATTTGCAAAACCCTGGGATTTCCCATGGTATTGGCCACTTGGGACACCTCAGAACATATATTAATATTCACAGGTCGACTAGAATTATTGCATCATAATTACATCATTAATGATTTCATTAAACACACCAAAACTCAAAAGTGTATTTTTAATATTCACTGAAAATTTAATTGTTTCGGAAAAATCCCAAAAAATCACCCTAACCATTTTTCGATGTGTAGAATCCAAAAGTGAACTCCATTTTATAAAAATTAATTTAATTTTAAATAAATTAAATAAATAAAATACTAATACTTGACTAATAATTTCTAAAACATTTATTTACTTATACTGTTATATAATTATATAACATTACCACTTAAGATGACTAAAACGTATTTATACCTCCTTAGGTGATGTTACTATGCCAATGGTAAAATTACCCTTCATAATGGTAAAATTAATATTCCAAAGGGTAAAGTTAATTTTCACCCAAAAATTATTTTGATCTTATTGAATCACATTTTTCACCCTGACTACAACCATGTATGTCTGATTTTCGAAAATCATTTCACAAAAAATTTATTTAATATTAAAAAGTTTTTATACTATTCATCAAAAAACACTATTCATCAAATACGATTCCGCAAAAAACACTATTCATAAAACAATATTCATCAAATTGAAACTTCTTAAAAAAATTCTAAAAATTTAGCCTAGGTTAATTTTGACATTTGAAATTCAAAAATGATGTTTATTTTACCATAATATTTCTCTTTGTATAAGAAATATTTGAAAAGTAAAATTTTTACTTCTAAAATCAATTTATAAAATTTGTCTTAATTAAACATATACTTTATTAATAAAAACTATTCCAAAAATAGGAATGATGAAATAACAATCTTATTTATATCAAGGGATTATAAAAAGTATCTAAGGCCTCGTTACATAGCCCCTTATAACACCTGCACAGGACCTAAGAGTAAGGTGTGGAATGGTGATAGTATCTTGGGGCAGCTTCGACAACATTTCCTGAGTAGTGATTTCTATCAGCTTGAACTTACCCCTTAAGTGATTCTGGTCAAGTTAAATGTGTTGGAGTTTGGCTTGGTCTTGGTCCAGCGCAAAGACCAGTGATGCTATCTCCTTCCCATGCTCTGACAGATGGGCTTCATACAGCCCGAGTCTACTGGATGAGGTCATCAACTCTTCTTTTCTGTATTAATTAACCATGATCACTTGTATTTATAAATAATAATCATAATGTTAAGAGTATAGTTTCCAACATTCATATTGAACAACGGTTATATAACAGTCAAAACCCAACGGTATCATGTTAATTATACTCACTTCATTAATTAAAGGACATAGTTTTGTTGAGTATAAAATAACACAACACACAAAATTATAAAACAAATATTATTCAAAAGTTCGGGTCATTACAAGATTCCTTACACCTTTGGAAAGTGGAACATGGTGGTCGATGCATTAAACATGAAGTCACAGAAGGAGGTAGTTTGGGAATCCACAAATGTTTGGAAGGCAATGAAGGATTTGGACGCTTTGCATCTCAATGTGAGAGTGGATGGAGGAAGAGGCTGTCTGTTTTAGATTTCATTGATGTCTTCCTTGGTGTAGCAGGTGGAGGATTCTCAGTGGGGAGACTCATAGACTAAAGTAATGTGTGATAGTTTTTTCCAGGGTGATACTCTGGAGGGATGGTTGGAGGATAGTCAGAATCAGATTTTGTTCAATGGGAAGTTGTTTGTCCCAGTGACAATGCACAAGGGAGTTCTTTGTGACTTCCATATCTCACCCCTATAGGTGCATCCATGAATTTCTAAAATGTACTGAGGCCTGAGGAACAATTTTCGTGGCCCGGGGTGAAGCGGGCAGTGGCAGAGTTTATGTTATGGTGCCAAGTGTGTCAGCCAGTGAAGGTTGAGCACCATGTTCCCGGTGGTCTGTTTAATCTCTTAGATGTTTCTGAGTGAAAGTGGTGTGACATATATATGGATTTTATAACAGGATTACCCAGGACTTAGGGAGGATACGATGCTCTTTGTGTAGTGGTGGATCGATTGATGAAATCAGCTCAGTTCTTAGTGATCAAGGAGTCGAGCGTTGTGGATGCCTTAACACAGAGGTATGTGGATGAGGTATTATAGCTGTATGGAGTTCCAAGATCCATTTTCTCAGACCTGGATACACATTTTGCATTGCAATTCTAGAGATGATTACAACATGTCTTTGGTGCTCAGTTACGCCTCAGCACTCCTTTCCACCCTCAGATGGATGGACAGACAGAGAGGACCATTCAGACATTGGAGGACATGTTATGGTCACGTGTTCTAGAATTTAGTGGGTCTTGGGTGAAACATTTGACCTTGGTATAGTTTTCATACAATAATAGTTATCAATATTTCATTCATATGGATCTGTTCAAAGCTCTATATGGGAGGCCATGTCATTCACCCTTATGCTGGGCAGAAGTTGGGGAGGCAACTATTCTTGGTTTAGATGTAGTGTAGAGTACGATAGAGAAGGTTCATCTTGTACATGATAGGATGAAGGCAGCATAGGACCGACAGAAGTCGTATATTGATCTTATGATGATTCCATTTGAGTTCTAGGTTGGGGACAATGTATTCTTGAAGGTTTCCCCTTGACATGGGAAGTGGAGGTTTGGTAGAGGGAATAAGATTTTTTCTAGTTTCATCAAACCTTTAGAAGTGTCCGGATGAGTTGGAGAGGTGGAATATTAGTTGGAGTTACCACTGTGGTTTGAAAGTATCCATGATGTCTTCCATGTGTCTCATCTCTGTTGGTATCTACACAATGAATCCCACTTCATTGAATGGGGAGAGTTGGATATCGAGGATGACACAACATTCATGGAGTGACCAGTAAGAATTGAGGATCGTGAGGAGAATTTGCTTCATAGAAGAACCATTCCTTTGGTTCATGTGTTATGAAGGCATGGTGACCTCGAGGAGAGTACTTGGGAGTGGGAGGCATAGATTTGGGCATAGTACCTAGAGCTGCTCTAATTTTTTCTTTTGTGTTTTTCTTTTTTCTTTATTTATGATGTAATGTTGGACCTTGTTTTCTATGAGATGATTGGTTTCTTGGTTCTCTGTGTGTGTGTGTGTGAAAATTCCTGACTATGGGGAGGGGAGGACCTAATCCGTAATCAAGATTCATTAATATGAATGCAATTGAACTCGTGCAGGCGAGTCAGTTCCACCCAAAGCAGATAGTATCTTGACATGGAGTAAGGGATTTACTAATCCATATGTCTGGGAAGTGGGGCCTTAGTGTTTGTATAGTTTTTCAGGATATATATGTTAAGGAGGTGTTCTTGGATGTTGAGTTTTTCTATCTAGTTTTTAGAGAACACAAGGTGGTTTTTCCCTAAGAGATATCTTATAGGGTGATTGTCCAGACCCCTAATTTTCTAAGTTTGGTTTTAAATTCTTGGGGATGAAAATAGTTTGATAGGTATCTAATGTAATGACCCAAATTTCCTTAGGACATTCCTTTGTGAAAAATCTAGTGATTGTGGTGTTCTTGGGGGTCACAGTGGTTTGTTTCTGGAGTTTTCTAGAAATCCAGTTTCACCAAACAGTTTCATTAAAATGGTGGAACCATAATGGTGGCACCGAAATAGTGGCACTGTAATGGTGGCACCAAAATGGTGGCACTAAAATGGTGGCAATATAATGGTGGCACTAAAACGGTGGCACTGTGACTATGGAACATTGAAACGGTGGCACTGTGACGATGGCACACCGAAACGGTGTCTCACCCTTTTCCCAATTTCAAGTTTCCTTAGTTTTTCCTGTTTCACCCCTCTTATGTTTTATTTGATATAAACCGAGTTTAAAGCCTTGTTTGGGAATTGTTAATGGAATTTAAAAGGATATTAATTATATCTTTAATATCCTAACACTCCTGAGACTTTGAAATATTAAAACTTCATGATCTTGAGCACGATACATCCTTAGTGACTTTTGAAACCGTTCTTCCATTAATATAGGATTTGGCTCTTCAAAGTTGGGATCTTCTCTTTCCAGTGTGTTTTCTATTCCCTCTTGGTGCACCTATATCCTTCCTCTCTAGAAGAGTCATGAGCATGTGGTAGAGCCCCCTCCTTCTTATTTTTATTTGAGTTTCATGTTCCTCATTTGATCCCCTATTTTGGCACAAAGAGGAGTTTTGGTTTCCTGTTCTTTTAAGTAGGGATTCTTCTACCTCCCTTTATTTCTTTATCATGCAGGGTGGGTGCAGTAATGTTTCTTTGTGAGAATAGATGAATCCAAATTTAACAAAGATAATGATAAGTAATAAATGGGGGACATGGTAGATGTTGATGCTATGTTGTTTGTTTTAATTTTTATCTTTGAGGATGTGACCTATTATGGCTATATGCCTTCTGAAAATCATGGCCATTGCTGGTCTTTGATTTCACATCGATAATGTTCTATTTCTGTTGAGATGCATTGTTAAATTAATGTAACCTGAAATCTGTTTAATCATGAATACTTGGTTAAATAAATGGATTCCCAATGATCAACCCTATTCTATGATCACCCCGGTTACTTAAAGTGGAATTAAAGAACCCCTCTTGATAAATCTGAATATGGTTGGCTTAATGTTGTGGTTGTGTGCTCTATTTGTTTGGGTTTTGTACTTATTGGGGGTTTTTTGAAGTTGAAGTTAGTAACCTTGTTACGGGTATGGGGGTCGACAGAGGGGTTGGTCCTGTGAATGGGGAAAGTATGCTTGAGAAGCGGGGTTTATGTTTGGTGGTATTTTGCTTCGGCCTTTGTGTACGGGGTGGTACAAGGGGTGTGGTAGAATATTAGGTTGAGAGACTGATTGATTGTAGAATGGGAGGACTTGTTACGCAGTGGGACTGCATATGGGAAATGTTTGGGTAGTGGGGCTATAGGTTTGGGTTGTGTAATGAATTCATGTTTATGGGTGTGCTCAGTGTGGTGTTGTTGTGTATCAGGGTTTTCGATACTAGTTGTGAGAGGATGATTTAGTGGGATAACTTAAAAGAATAACAGTTAGTAGTAGTTGAAGGGGTGTCTGGGAAAAAGGGGTTGTGTAGTGGGACTGCAAGTTGGCTGTTCTCTGTTGTTTTTATGAATGGGTGTCAAAATGGATTTCCTTACCTTGGTCCCTACTTCCTATTATTCCTTGGTAGTGTTTAGTGACCTTTAGCATTCTGAAAATGGTTTCATATGTTATTCTTGTTAGTTTCATGGGTAGTGGTAGAATAAATTAAATTTAACCCCTTAATTAATTAATGGGAAGTGGTTAAATTAAAGGCGATTAGGCTTGTGTTTTATTATGGTTGTTTGTGTGGTTGTGCATATAGGGGTAGTAGAAAATGTGGCTATGTGCGGTCTGGTGGTTTGTTTGAAACTCGTAGGATGGGTTGAGTGTTTGATTACATATATTTATAAATTTTAGTTCCTTGTGATTTCTATACACACCTCACCCTTGTTGATCACCGTGTGTTGAATACCCCCATTTCATGGGGGAGGGTTTCTTTCCTAACATCCGAGTGGGAGGACGAATGGCTAGTTATTGACTTTTTTCCTTGCACCCTCTTCCAGGTTCTTACCACTCAATCATATCTGGGGTAAGCTATAATGGCTTCAGGTCTACCCTAGTCCACGATCTTTCGGACATGTTTTTTTTGTGGATGAGGGGCCCAGGTGTTTGCGGGCCATGATTTTTTTTCAGGTGTCTTCAGGATGACGCCCATGTGTCTTCAGGAAAGATGATTGGTTATTGTGGCCCAGGTGTCTACGGGCGGGATATGTGGTCTGGTTATGGCCCAGGTGTCTACGGGAGGGAATTGTGTGTGGTTTGAGTCTCAAGTGTGTGTGGGAAGGTTTTGACAGTGGGAATTCATTTTGTAAGAGTGGTTGTGTCAAGACATTAGCTGTTAGGAATGAGAAGATAACTGGTGGTAAAGTGGTGTGGGGTTCCCAAATGTCGATGTGCTTATACTACAACTTTACTTGACTTTCATTATTTAGTGATTGTTCCTTGATGAGGTTGGGATAGTTAGTACTCCTTGGTAGGTTCTTTTAGGTTCTACTATTCTCTCACAGTGTCATTAGTATGTTCCCCCACTTGTGCACTGGTAGCTTTAGTTTTCTTACTGGGTATACTTGTATACTCACCCTACGTTTGTAAAACTATTTTCAGGTTTCCAGGAGGACTTCAAGGATGGTGATGGACTTTACTAGCTCAAGTGTCAGGATAGTTGTTGGCATGCTTCTTATTCTCTTTCTTTTATTACTTTCTTTGGTTATTTGGTTGCACTTTGTCATAGTTTACATATAAATCATGCATGGGTTGGATTTTTGTATCCTTTATATAAATGTATGGTGTTGTTTTATAATTTTTAGCTTCTTATATTCCAATCATTTTTTCATTAAAAAGGGTAATGCCTTCCATTTTTTGTGAGATTTTATACCCTTGGTTCTATTTTCCACTCCAGGGCCTATGAAGGCAGGACTCGGAGGTCATCATCTCTCCTTCATCATGAAGAAGGAAGGGCATTGCACTTTGTTTCCCCTTCCCTCGTCATGAGGAAGGAGGGTTGTGACAATAAGATAAACTTATGTAATTTTCAATTTAATAAAATTACATATATATAATTTTTTCATTTTTCAATTTTACAATATTTAATTAATTATATTTCATAATTTATTATTTAAAATAATAATTATTTACACTTACTATATTTAAAAATTATTATTTATATAAAACTACTTTTTATACCATTAAAAAAATTATTTTCTATATATTTTTTAAAAATTTCAAATATGGAACTTAATATAACTAATATATTTTTAATAAATTATATAACTAGTGTATAGAATATTATAATTTAAATTAATATTACTTTAAAATCTACATATTATATATATATATATATATAAAAAATTATGTTAAAAATTACATTTAAATTAAAAATAAATACATTTTTAAAAACAATTTTATTTCCCGAAATATAAATTAAATTTTACACATTCTGTATTTAAATTTACTAAACATTCAATATGAATTCGTAAAACAAACCATAACACATTCAAAAATTAAATCATAAAAAAGAAAGTAATTTACACATTCATGCATGTATCAATACATATTAAATAAATAAATTATACACACACACAAACACTAATTTCTACATGTCACACATTAAATAAATAAACCATACAAATAAAATAATTAAATACAATTAAATAATTCAATTTTTCAATAGAAATTTTACCTTCTTAAAAGAAGTAGATATTTTTTGAGAAAAAAATATGTAGGGATTTGCAACAAATTCTAGAAGAGAATAAGGAGATTTGAGGGGGGATCTTTTTATAAAAACTCACTTGGGAGATGTGTAAACCCCAATCATACATCCTTTATCCACTTTTTGAAGGATGTATGAATGGGGTTTACGCATCTTTCGTTGCGCCTAAGCTGTGGGAATTGGGTTTATGGATTTTTTGGCGAAAGAGGGAGATGCGTGAGCCTGGTTCACGCATCTCGGGTCCCATTTTTAAAAATATTGGGGACCCTATCCCATTAAAAAAACAAAAACCCATTAAAAATATCATTTAAAATTTATTGTGCCTTCTATGACTGTAGTGATGGTGAATTTGAATGCGACCAATAATTTCACTGGTTGCGTATGTGCCTGGCCTACAATCCATGCAACTAAATAAACATATTTAACCCTCTTTTGAAAAGATATTGCTCTTTTCTTTAGCTAAACATATGGGTATAAATGAAATGATCATTTCACTTTTATGTGAAAACATATGTAGTAAAATTTTGATGCAATTTTAATTGAAGGGTCATTGTTTTTTTATTTTTATCTCTCTTTCTACCACTGGTTCAGTCAAAGACAGAAGGTAAATCTACCAATGGAATGAAGTGTTCCATGTAATCAAATTTGAATCTCAACAGATCAGAAATGGAGAAATGGGGGACATTTACAAGAAGTTGAGGTAGAGGATTCCAAGGATAGGAATATTATCCAAGAAGAGGGGGACATGGGGAAATAATCCCAAATCATGGAGGTTGTGAATATCAAAACTATATTCTACGAGAATGGGGATGATGAAGAAGGGGAGGATTCAACAATATCCAACTGGAAAACAAAAATATTCAATTCTATAATTTTAAAATAATAGACAGTATAACAATGAATGTTGGAGCAAGAAACCCATGGGGAATTACACCCAGGTGACACATATCATCGAAGGTGATATTTTTGGAAAGTGTCATGTGTTGATGAGATAAACATTAAAAAAATCAATGTATGTGGTATTTTAACTCTAGATCTAGCAATAACTTGACATGTCACAAGAACTTGTTTATGAACCTAGATGAGAGGGTTCGAGGAGAGATTTAATTTGGTGATCTCTCAATAATATTTGTCTAATTGGATATATTCTGATCAAGTAAAAGGTGAAAATCATACATTCATCTTTGGCGTCTATTATGTACCTAACATGAAGACCAACATCTTGAGTCTTAGGAAATTGGTGGAAAAATGATTTCATATAAATCTATAAAATAAAAAAATAGTGACTGTCGATGACAAAGGGAGACTGGTCACAAAAGTACTTGTGGAAAAGAACCACATGTTTCTTTCTTATGATTCCACTCGACGTACCATGATGTTTGGCGATGATACATGATGAAAAGGACTAGTTATGACATCTCAAGTCCGAGCATTTAAAATTTTAAAGTTTAATATTATTAGGAAGTAAGACGATAGTGAATTGACTTCCTATCATTAGAAACCCGAATCAAATAGGTTAATGTTGTGTTATAAGAAAACAATATAGAAACAACTTTACAACGAAGGCCAACAGGAAATTTTTTGAGCCACTAGAGTTAGTCCAAAATGACGTGTGAGCTCCATTGAATCCAAAATCACATAGAAAAATGAGGTACATTCTAACATTTATTGATTATTATTATAGTAAAACATGGATATAATTTCTCAAGATGAATTCGGAATTGTTCTGTGTCTTCATAGAAATCAAGGAACTAGTGGAAAATCAAAAAAACCCACCTCACACAATCGTTGTGATCTGATCAAGGTGGGGTGTACACCTCTGCTGTTTTTCAAGATTACCTCAAGAAAATTCTAACTTACACACCTCAGATTAAGGGAATAGCTTAAAAAATAAATCAAAAAAATTCCCAACATGACAAGAAGTATGTTGAAATAAAAATAAGTACCCATGAATTTCTGGGCTGAAGAGGCTTTGTGTGTAGTGTATTACTCAATATATTCCCAACCAAAAATCATAAAGTTATAAGTGCCCAATCAGGATGATTTTATCACTTAGTGGGAGAGGGGTGAATCAATGATACACATTTTTTATGTTTCTTTTTCATTGAAACTGCCTTCACCTACTATTATAGATTTCAATTCCCTACTGAAAACAAATCCAACACACAACCACATGAACATCGAGATTTTAAAGGTTCACTATTAAATACAAATAACAATGTTCTTGGTATGGTTTGTAAATTATCCAATAACATACAATCAACTAGAAATTAATCCTTGGATTACAATAAGTAGGTTATACTATTTCCCTCCTATAGAACTTTGAAATCAATCCACTAGCATGTGTGCACCCTATTAGAACAAATAGGGAAAAACAACATTTGTGTAAAAATGCTTGTTACCTATACTTCTTTTCAATTCAACAAATTTAATCAATTGAAATACAATTCTTAAATTCCTTGTCTAGAATAAAGGTAATAACTTCCTGGAATTTGTTAAGTAAAACTCAGTCTGATTTCCCAAGGTATGGTTTTCCCAGTCTAATTCCTCCGAGTCTGATTCTTAATGATACAATTCTTACAGTACAATTTTAGATATAATACCATAGTAATGAATTGACACCACTTCAATCCCTAAGTACGAACACCCAGTACGATTATTCCTCAATCCAAGAAACCTGATATGAAAATCCAGAATATGATTAATCTAAACCAATATGATGATAATCTGAATACACTTAACAAGATGAATACAATGATTCATAGAGTATGATAAATTCTAAGTATGATGATCAATCGAATACAACATTTCAATATTGTCTCTTCTCCTATGTCTTCTTTCTATCGGAATTTATTCAACAAGAATCAAAATGAACAAATATATCTCTTACTAAAAACTCATAGCATCTCTATCCACTACGGTGAACAATACTTCATCATCAGAAAAGTACAATGTACTTTTTTCCTTTTATAGGTGACCCTCGAGATCTTTGGCAAGAATCCCAAAATTATTTCCCGCTCATAGAAATTCACCCAAATTTTGATTTCCCCTAAAATCTAGGGATGCATTTTGACTTCATAACTCTTGTCGAAGCTTCTTGATTCTTATTCAAACATATTCTTCTTCTTTGTCCCTTCATTTGAATCACCAAACTGATATCAATTTTACAGTCTCATTTCAATTGCAGAAACCTATTTTATTAAAAACAATGATCTATACCATTTGAATACATGAACGAGGAAAATATAAATACTCTTTTTAATTTAATCTCCCCCTCGACAACACATTAAATATAATCCTTCATCTCTTCTCTTAAATCAATTCTCACAATTTCACCTTTTCTCTTGACCAACTTGAAAATACACATCATTCCTATATGACGGATCTTGACCCAATTTAAAAACAATCACCTTCAAAAATAAGTCAGAGTTAATATTTCCCTTCCTTTAGAAACCACCTTTATTTACAACTAATCCCAAGTATGATTGTCTAGAATACCATCTTTTCTGAATATGATTGGTCTGGGAACGATCATTTCTAGATACGATCATTCCGTTGTTGATCATCCTAGATACTATCATTCTGGGTATGGAATGTTTTTAAATCTTCTGATGGAAATCAAATTCTATGGTAAATCGGAACCATTTCTTCAATTTGAACCACCTCTTCAATCAGAACCAACTTTTCAATTGGCGCTATATTTCAATTAGCACCAAATTTTCAATCGGCTTCACATTTTCTTCACATCCACCCATATTTAATTATTTTGAAAACAATCGGTACCATCTCTTTCTAACTTTCTTCTAACAAGCTTACATCACAATTTCTCAATTAAACGTATGATTTATATAAAAAATTTTAGCAAAGCATCATCATAGTCTATTTATCATAGTCATAGTAACTCAGATTTTTCACCAAAACAACTGTATCTCTTGCAATGGCTCCAATATGATGTTGATGACCATTTACTTCCAGCAAGATGAATTCACTTTCATACCAGAACCTAGTCGAGTTAGATCAAAAAAATTTATTCTAAATCAATTCTTCCCATTATGATTGACTTTTATAGTGAGTTTTATTCTTTTGAATACATGGGTCCAATTATTTTTAAATCAAATCCAAATTGATGTGATTTCCTTTTTATTCAAAAAAAAACTTCTTGACAATAAAAGATAACAGTCCCCTTTATCGTAAACATAGTCTTAAAAATATCCCCCTTTTTATTTTGTTGTCAAACAATTTTCATAAATCACTGAACATTATATCCTCAATCAATTAATTACTTGTTAACAACTATAAGCCTACACGAACTAACTCATTATAGGAAACAAGAATTATTAACAATAAATCCATGTTATCCAAAAGAAGTGATTATGAAAACATCTCCAACTTACTTCCTAAAATATTCTTTCTCATCTCTTAGACTCATATCTTCATCTTTCCTAGAAAACTATTCATTTTTTACAATCACTCCAAAAAATAGTTAGAATAGTTTTTACACCACAACAATGCTGAATTCATAGCTTACCTGCAACTCTCTCTTTTATGCAATAGATTTATGAAACAATAAAATCATTCCCATTGACAATAAAATTAAAATGTAAGATGAGAGAGGGGAAAAAAACATACCTAAACCTTGAATAGAATGAGTTTGGATGCCCATGTTCAACCTCAATCTAGAAAATGATTCCTTCGGAAAAGGTTTTATGAAAATGTCAACCACTTGTTCTGATGTTGGATCGTACTCCCACTTAAATTCATTCTTCTCTATAGGCTCTTTGATGAAATGATATTTTATATTAATATGTTTCAAATGATAATGTTGAACTGGATTATTAGTAATATTGATTTTGTTTTGATTATCACAACCCAAATTCAAGGGTAACTTCACTTCAACAAATAGATATTCTAATTGAGTTTCCATCCACAAGAGTTGAGTAGCGGCTTGAGTGAAAGTAAAATAATTAGATTCATAAATACTAATAGTTACTAAATTCTATTTCTTATAATGAAAACCAACATAATTATATCCCATAAATAATAGTCCACTAGATGTAGATCTTCTATCATCAACATCTCCTTCCCAATATGCATATAAATACCCAAAGAAATCAATACAATCTGAGTTGTAATAACTAATCTCTAATTCAATTGTGCCTTTAATGTATCTGAGAATTCTATTTCCAATAGTAATATGTGTTTCTTTTGGAGCACTATGAAATCTTGCACATAAGGTAACTACATAAACAATGTTGTGTCTTGAGGCAGTCAAATACAATAGTCTTCCAATCACCTTCAAATACTCTTTCTGATCAACTTCTTTTCCTTCTCCATCTTTACTCAGCTTTGTTCCCACTAAAATTGGTGTGGAAATAGGTTTGGTGTTTTCCCTACCAAACCTATTTAGAAGTTCTTTAGCATGCTTTTCTTGGAAGAGAAAAATATATTCATTATTTTTTAATATTTTTAACCCAAGAAAGTATTTCATTTCCCCCAACATGGAAATTTCAAATACCTTCTTCATTTCATCAGTAAATATTTCACAATTTTTATCATCATTCTCAAAAAATATAATGTCATCAACATAAATAATTACAATGAGGGAATACTACTGAATTTCTCTGATATAAATATTTCTATCCACTCTTCCTTTCTTGAAATTCATTTTCCTTAAACAATTATCCAACTTGGAATACACTAACCTCAGAGCTTATTTTAGCCCATACAAGGATTTCTTCAATCTAAACACATTAAGTTCATCATTTTCAACAAAAAAATCCACAAGGTTGTTCAATATAACCCTCCTCTTCAGGATTACCATTTATGAATGCAGATTTAACATCCATTTGAAAGATCTTATATCCTCGTCGTGCAAAAATTGAGAGAAGGATTCTAATTGTTTCAAATATCGGCACTGGATAAAAGGTTTCATCAAAATCAATTCCTTCAATCTATGAGTACCATTTTCATACAAATCTTGATTTTTTTTCTTATAACTTCTCCTTCTCCATTCATCTTGTTCCAGAAAACCTATTTTGTGCCAATAATATTTTTTCAGTCTTGGGTATGAGTTCCCATGTATTCTTCTTTTCAATCTGATCCAACTCTTCATTCAGGGCTTGAACCCATTTTGGATTCTCAAAAGATTCGTTCACATCATTCGGTTCATATTTTGAATACAGAGAGGTATGTGTAATAGAATTTGTAGTTCTTCTAGTTTTAACCTTTTGATGTTGATCAAAAATTATATTTTGAGCATCTACTTGATTCCTTATCTTGGGATTAGAGTTATGAGTTTCTTCCTTATCACTTGAAATAGTTGAGTCTGTTTCTTCATCTTAAGTGGGAATACAATTTTTTATATCCTTATTAGAAGTGTTATCTTCAACTTTCTCAACTTCCATATATGCCTGAGCATGTTTTTCTCCCTCTTCCTTTTAAATTACTTTCATATAAATGGAATCAACAATTTTTTTTGTTTCTTTGTAGAAGAATATTTATCCTCTTCCTTCCAGATCATATCCAATAAAGATTTTATATTCACCTTTCTTCTCAAACTTTCTATAGTTTCCACGTTTATTCTTTATATGGCATGGACTCCTAAAAAACCTCAAGTGTTTCAAACTTGGAGTTTTTTCATTAAAAAATCATATGAATTCATACCTGATTGAGGCATGTAGAAACAACAGTTCTAAATATAAATAGAACTGCTCATGGCTTGCCTCTAAAAGTAATGAGAAAGGCCATTTTCAAGTAGCATGATTCTTCCCATTTCAACTAAGATTCTATTATTTCTTTCAAAAATCACATTTTATTGGGGAGTGTATGGGGAACTATACTCATTCTAAATTCCATGCTTCTTAAGATATTCTATAAACTCTTAACTTCTATACTCACCACCATTATCTATTCGCAGCTTCTTCATAGAATACACACAATCCTTTTCTTCTTTTCTTCTGAAACTTTTAAGAATTTTCAAAGCATCTGATTTATGTTTCATATACATGACATAAGTAATTAAAGTAAAATAATCATTTAAATTAATGAAGTACTTATCTCCACTTATTCACTATTTTCTCATTGGTCCACATATATCAGAATGTATCATCTCTAGGGGTTGTTTTGAATAAATTTCAGTTTTCTTGTTCACAACATTTGCAATATTTTCTTTCTAGTAGATAGTGTGACACCAATATATTCTTCTTGGAAAATTAATAATGTCACAAACACTGTCTATTTTAGATAACTTTCACATGTTTCTATGAAACATGTGTCACCAACTTTTATTCCACAATTCATTCTCTTCCACCATACTCATGTAACATGAGTTTTGTATTTCAAAAATATGAATCAAATTCCCTTTTGTATGTTGGCCTCTTTTAACAATCTTTCCATATTATTCACTTTTCACAATAAACCCATATTTCCTAAAGATAACATTTTTACCCTCATCACACAATTTTGAAACACGTAGAAAATATTGTTTCATCCCATCTACATACAATGTTTTCGTGGATTCCATCTTTTATTTTCTAATGAAAATTGATCTAACACCTTTCATTTTTAGGGATTCGTCATTGCCAAATTTCATCGTGCCTTCTTTAAACTCTTTTAAAATATTCAACAGCTTCAAGTATCTTATCATATGGCAATAACACCCACTATCATGTATCCAAGGCCGTTCTCCTTTTGATGCTTTCAATGCATTTTCAGCGAAAAGATCTTTCTCTCATTTCTTCTCATTCTTCACTTCTAGAATGTGAGAATTGTTAAGAATATTCTATTGTATTGGTAACAAAACAAGACATCCTTTTGCAAGATTTACTGGTTTTTCGCATATTTTAAAAATAGTTTCCAGTGGTTGGAACCTATTTTGAATCTTCATTCCACATTTTTTAGACTTCTTCATAGCCACTTTCTCAGCCTTCTTTCTCTAGGGTGATTGAATCCCCCTCAATATTATCTTTTCATAACATGTGGAATAATTGTAATGTTTTTTTGAACAAACACCTATTCTCTATATTTCTGAATCCACCACAATACCAATAGTGGCCATAAAATGAGTAATTGCCTCTGAAACATCTATGCTGGATAGAATTATGAATATGTTTTTCACCCACCATTTTTCATTTTCAATCGTATTCTTCTTCTTCCTTTCATCCATAATATAATTAGAATTATTTGAAACTTTTCAGTATCTAGATAATACTTTTTTGAACTCAAGATGTTTTATAACTTCTGAATTCATAAATTTGGCTACATACAAAACTTTCCCATAAATGTTCTTTTTTGAAAAAATTCCATTATTATCCTCACCCTTTGAAGGTAACTTTTATTGAACCTTGTCAGCTTTCTCATTACAATAACATTCACCAACTTTAGTGATATATTTTTTGAAACTTTTTCTTTTATCTTCATCTTTAGAAACTTTCAGTTGGACAAGTTCTAACTCTACGTTTTTTCTTTGAGCTTCACCTCCAGATGCTCATTAGTTTTCTTTTCTTCTTCCAGATACTTCTTCAAATCATCAATATCTTTTTTCATCTTTTAATTCTTATCAAAAAAAACATTCTTGATTTCTCATTGAAGAATATTCATCTTTGAACCTTTTATTTTCTTTTAAAGCCTTCTGATCTTTCTCAAAAGTTCTTCCAACTCTTCTTTCAAATGAAACTCAAGTAGAGTTTCTTATTCTTGATAACTAATGCTACAGAATTCTTCATCATTAACTATTGTAAAAAATGTATTCTCAGTACCATAATCAACTTATTTTTTTGATTCAAAATCATTGTCTTATTCTTCATCATATTTAGATAAGATACTTCTTCTTTTTATTTGAAGAATTTATTTTCTTTCCCTATGGAATACAATTTTCCTTTATCACCCTATTTCTTCCATGATCTTCTTGGATTTATATATTCTTTATCACTATCTTCATCTTTATTTATTCAAGGATAGTTTACAGTAAAGTGACCAAATCTTCCACATTCAAAACATTTCAAGAGAAGTTTCCCTTTCTATTTACCTATACCTATTTTCACATTTTTAGAAAACAAGGATAAAATATTATTTTTATTTTTACATACCTCATTTTCATTATAAATCCTTATACCAGCACTTCTAGATTCAACACAAAAACATTTTGTGTATTTTTTTTATAAAGGATAACATAAAAATACAAAGTACATTATAAAATCGATGACCTTTTCTAGTCTAGGTTTTAGAGATTTAGACAACAACTTACATAAATTGAATCAGAGTTTAGACAAATAATAACTAATTGGATTAATTTGAATTAGAACCTTGACCATCCTTTGAATTTATATGGATTGCTATGAAAAAACATTTTCAAAACATGGGATGAGCACAAAAGTCATAGTAAGGTATATAAAGAAAGAAACTGTTAGTCAAGTGATAACATAAAAACCACTAAAACACATTTCATAAAAACTCATTATCATGCATATAAACATATTTTAGTTGCATTGGGAAATATTTACCATATCACACTTACAGTCACCCTTACACATGGAATAACCATTCGGTCAACTTCTATCTTTGGAGTCCCCAATGCATTAGAGAGCTATAATAGGGATCACCAGTCATATATTAAGATATAATCGGCTCAACTCAAAATAACTATGCCTAAGGAACATATCATGAATAAAACACTTGATATGTAATTTAAAGCCTTGAGCAAAACACATTAATGTTTTTGAAATTCCCTTTTTTTCATAAAACAAATCTATTTTAAAATATTAAAACTGACCACATAATTATGAAATCACATTGATAAAAAAAATAAAAAAAATAAACATTTAATGGAATAATCATAGTATTTAAGCATCATAAAATCAGTAGAAAACGCTCATGCCATTTAAAAAACAATCTTTTTAAATTTCATAAAAGAGTTTTTTAAAAGGGTTTGAAAAGTAAAATATCTTACAAATATATTATAATTAGAGTAAGAATTAATATAATTGAATGAATATGTGTATACCCTATGAATATAAATAATAAAACATAATATATAAAAAATTCATCACACAAATAATCTTAATACAACATAATGGAAGAAGTATAAGGTTAACCCAAAGAATGAAAATTGGGTTAAGAATTCCCTTACCTCGAGTTCGTCTTACTTAAAACACATTTAAACCTCCTGTAATATGGTTAAATAGTGTTATTAAGACTTTAAAGAAGTATAATAATATTTTTAACACCTTAAATGATCATTTTATGACATCATTACACCCAATTATTAATAATGTTTTGTTATTTACATTGTTTTGGGTGTGTTATTTACATGGTTTCCATGGTCAGTACCTAATGGATTTTCTTGTCAAATGGAAGAGAAACTCCATAAGTGTAATTAAATTAAATTTATATGTTTTTAGAATATTAAATGATACCATAAATCATATTTTTGTCATTTATGAAGATGAATCATTAAATAAAAAATTAATGACATTCATTTAGATCATTTTTGGAGGTTCCTCGATAATCACAAACTAGTTTCATTATATAATTTAACATTATAAATATATGTCAATTAAAAAACTTGAATATGTTATATAATACACATTAAAAACTATTTCAACCATTGAAATGATTTTATAACTATTTTTTAGTAATTAAAAGAAATTGAATAGACCACATCCACGATGTTGGT
This sequence comes from Viscum album, assembly GCA_963277665.1. Lineage (NCBI taxonomy): Eukaryota > Viridiplantae > Streptophyta > Magnoliopsida > Santalales > Viscaceae > Viscum > Viscum album. The sequence continues at coordinate 1,072,900,864 of OY728145.1, read as the reverse complement.
AAATAGACACATCACAGAGGATGTTTTTATTTTTAGAATAAGAGGAAGATTTCAAGAAGTATGATGATGAATATTTACATAAACCTAATCAAAATACATAATATATAAGTTACTAGATAATTCATTCCTCTTGGATAATGGTAGATTAAGAGAGTATAAGAAAAGAAAAAGAAATGAAATGAAAATAAAAGGAAATGAAAGAGGATTTTTACCTCTTGATCACTTCTCCTGGAGATCCTCCTTAAGGCCTTTACTTTTGGCATTTTGGTGAGACCAATAGTGCCCGGAAATGGGGAAGATCCTTGAAAATATGATTGGTCAGAATATATACAATTACCAAAGCTTGAGAGGTTTGAGAGGAAGAGTGGGTTGAGGGTGGTATTTATAGTGGAGGAGAGGAGGGGTTTTCCATTATTTTAATCATTAGTTTAATATTTTTGCTCAAGACTATGAATATTATTGATTCTTGTGACTAATAACAGTAATGAGAGCAGGTGAGTTTGAACAAAGGGTTCTTACATTATTCATGATGCTAGGAATAGTGTATTTAACATAAAATGTATACATACGGTAAATTACTGTATTTTACTATTAATAAAAAATTCAAGTATTTCCGAAAAATACTAAAAATTAACCTTTATCATTTTTCAACATGTAGAATTTAAAAATGGACTCCATTTTATCAAAATAATTATCTAAATATGAGAAATTTAATTTTTAAATAAAATCACAATTTATTCAAAAAATGACAATTTTAAAACTAGAACTAATTTTATAACACCTTGAAAAATTAATCAAGGTCTAATAAAATTATCATATAATCATAAAAAAATAAAACAATAATTTATGATTAAATTTTATGAAAAAAAATTTTCATTTTAATTATTAAATTAATCAAAAAAAATTAATTAAATATTTATGACTTTCAAAAAAATTTCCACTCTTATACTATGATCATATTGTCACTTGTAAGATGCCTATATTTTATATATACATTCATGGGTGAGGTTACTTTTTATTTTTCTGATTTACTATTCATAAGGTTATTCTACTATTCACAATGGTATGTTACTATTCACTAAAAATTAAGTTGGTCCTATCATACTCCAAATCACTTACTGATCGCAACCGTGTATGTCAGTTTTTTAAAATTCAAAACACAGAATGGTGAAAATATGTTTAATATGTAAACTATAAAGGTCACATAATATTTAGTAGTTAATTTAATCATATAGAGTTTCATTTTAAAAAAAATCTCAGGATGTTACATTCTCCCCCCTTGAATGAATTTTTCCCTTTAAATTCATTCATTGTACTTATAATTCCAAATTTTAATATTGAGAATTAAGAAAAAAATTCTTATGTGTAATTAATTAACTAGAAGTTCAAAAGTAAATTCTGTCACTAATAATTTTTTAAAAAAACTAAAATGTCCAATCTTTAGAGTTGTCTAGACTATTCCTCTAATACCAACTGTAAAGCCCTGAACCTTCATTTCTAGATTTAGTAATAAAACATGTTGTTTATTTTTTTATTAATGATAACATAAAAATACACAATCCATTATAAAATTTAGGATCTTTTCTGGTCTATGTTATATAGAATTTGACAAAAACTTACATATATTGAATCAGAGTTTACAAAATTAATAAGTAATTGGATTCATCCTCATTAGCGCCTTAACTATCCTTTGAACTTGTATGGAGTCATGTGAAAAACATTTAAAAAACTTTGGATGAGCACAAAAATCCCAGTAAGGGATATAAATAAAGAAATAATTAGTCAAGTGATAACATAAAACCCACTAAAATATATTTCATAAAAACTCATTAGAAAGCATAAAAACATCATGTATTTTCCTTGTGACATATTTACCATATAACTCTTACAATAACCCTTACACATGGAATAACCATTCGGTCAACTTCCATCTCTGGAGTAACCAATGCATTGGAGAGCTATAATGGGGCTCACCCATCATATCTTCATCTATAATGGGATAAACCCAACATAACTATTCCTAAGGAACATATCATGAATAACACACTTGATAATTCATTTAAACCCTTTTTCAAAACACATTAAATTTTTCGAAATTCCCTTTTTCTGTAAAATAAATCACTTTTAAAATTTAAAAACCATACACATAATAATAAAATAAATTTCATCACAAATAACTATGAAAACATATATTGGAATCATCATAGTATTTAAGCATCAAGAAATCCGTAGAAACCTCTCATTCCATTTAAAAAAACAATCATTTGAAATTTCATAAAAGTGGCTTTTAAAAGGATTTTAAAAGGAAAATATCTTACAAATATAATATAATTAGGGTGATAATTAATAGAATGAAATTAATATGTGTATACACTATGAATATACATAATAAAATATAATATAAAAAAATCATCACACAAATAATCTTAATTTCACATAATGGATGAAGTAGAAGGTTAACCCAAAGAGTAGAAATTGGGTTAAGAATTCTCTTACATCAAGTTCATCTTAATTCAAACATGATTAAACCTACCGTATAATGGTTTAAAGAGTTTTATTAAAACTTTAAAGAAGTATAATCCTTTTTATAACACCTTAAATGATCATTTTATAACATCATTCCACCCATTTATTAATAATGTTTTGTTATTAACATTGTTTCGGGTGTGTTCCTTACATGGTTTCCAAGGTCAGTTCCTATTGGATTTTCTTGTTGAATGGAAGAGAAAATACATAGGTGGAATTAAATGATATTGATATGTTTCAATAATATTAAATTATACCATAAATCATCTTTTTACCATTTATGATGATGAATCATTAGATAACACATTGATGATATTCGTTTAGGTCATTTTTGGCGGTTCCTCGATAATTACAAACTAGTTTTGTTATAAAATTTAACATTAGGAATATATGTCAATTACATAACTTTAAAGAGGTTATATCATACACATTAAAATATTTTTCAACCATTGAAATGGTTTTATAACCAGTTTTGAAGGAAGTATAGGAAATTGAATACACCTCATCCACGATGTCGGTAAATGGACACATCACGGACGATGTTTTTTATTTTTAGAATAAGAGGAAGAGGAGAAGAAGTATGATGATGAATTTTTTTCATAAACCAAATAAAAATATAGTATATATAAGTTACTATATCTTTCATGCCTCTTGGATAAGGTTTAGTGAAGAGAGTATAAGAAAATAAAAATAAATGAAATGAAAATAAAAGAAAATGAAAGAGGATTTTTACCTCTTGATCTCTTGTCCTTGAGTTCCTCCTTAAGGAATTTGGTTTTGGCCTTTTGGTGAGACCAGATAGTCTTAGATGTGGGGAAGGGACTTAGTAAGATTATTGGGTATAATATAGACAATGATCAAAGCTTGAGAGGTTTGAGAGGAAGATGGGGTTGAGGGTTGTATTTAAAGTGGAGGAGAGGAGCGGTTTTTCATTATTTTAATCATTAGTTTAATATTTTTGCTCTAGATTATGAATAGGATTGATTATTGTGACTAAAAAAAGTAAATATAGTATATTATATTGAACCAAGGGTGCTTACATCAGCCATGATTCTAGGAATAGAGTATTTATCATATAATGTATATATATGGTAAATTATCGTATTTTTCTATTAATAAAAAATTCAAATATTTCATAAAAATAACAAAATTTCACCCTAACCATTTTTTTTATGTGTATAATTCAAAAATGAACTCCATTTTATCAAAATAATTTTCTAAATATGAGAAATTTAATTTTTAAATAAAATCATAATATATTCAAAAATTAACAATTTTAAAACTATAACTGATTTTATAACACCTTGAAAAATTAATCAAGGTATAATAAAATTAAATTATAATCATAAAAAAATAAAAAAATAATTTATTATAAAATTTTATGAAAATAAATTTTCATTTTAATTATTAAATTAATTATAAAATTGTAATTAAATATCTATGACTGATAAAAAATATTAACATGTATACTATGATCATATTATCACTTATAAGATACCAAGATTTTATTTATACATTCATGGGTGAGGTTACTATTAATTTGGGTAATTTACAATTTATAAGGGTATGTTACTATTCACATGGTTATATGACTATTCATAAGGGTATGTTACTATTCACCTAAAATTAAGTTGGTCCAATCAGACTCCAAATAACTTACTGATCACAACTGTGTATCTCTATTTTCTAATATTCAAAACACAGAAGTGGAAAAATTATATTTAAGGGGTAAACTATAAAGGTCACATAGTATTTAGTAATTCATATAAGCACATAGTGTTTCATTTAAGAAAAACTATGGATGTCACATTCAGAGCCAGAATCACCATCTTCTTATTTAATAAGAATCTTTTTTGATTTTTCTTTCTTATCATCCTTGAATGACATTTCTCTATCAAATTTTTTTTTCTCTTCATATATTTCTCTCTTATAATTTCATAAGTAATAAGAGTGCTATGAAAATAATCAAGAGATATGATTCCAGATCTCTGTATTCGAATGAAGAAACATTTTCATCAAATTTGTCAGGTAATATTTTTAAGATATTTTCATCTACAGTATAATCATACAACTTTTCACTAAGATATCTGATAGTACTCACTATGCCATTCACCCAGGAAAAGAAGCCCCCAACAGATTTATGCTCACCCATATTCAACTCATCATATTTCAATCTCCAAGTTTGTAGTTTTTCCTTCTTCACTTTTGTCTTGCCTTTGTATACGTTTTTCAATTTATCCCATATACCTTTGGTTATGGAAACTCCTTTTACTCTTAAGAATTCACTTTCAAAATGTGATGACAATATATAATTGTTTTCCCTTTCATTATTCTCAAGATGCTTCTTATTAACAATTGTAAGTGGAGCTTTATCATTAATGGGAAGAAACCCAACTGTTGAAACTTCAAGAACCTCATAATCTATAGACATAAGATATGAAAACATTATATATTTCTACATTTGATAATTACTTACATCAAAGACCAGAATACCATTACTGTTCACACAATTCAAATTTTCCATTAGAAAAGAATAGAAAAGGGAACCTTCGACTTTGATTCCACTTATAAGTGCCCAGTCATGATGATTGTATCAATGAGAGGGGGAGGGGGTGAATCAGTGATACTATTTTTCTTTTATGTTTCTTTTTTATTGAAACAACCTTCACCTCCTGTTAGAGATTTTAATTACCTCCCGAAAACAAATCCAAAACACATCCATAGGAACACATATATTTACAATGTTCACTATTCAATAATAATATATACATCCTTAGTATGGTTTGGAAATGATCCAATACCATAAAATCCACTAGAAATCAATCCTTGTATTTAAAAGAGTAAGATATATCCGTTCACTTTTGTAGCACTTTGAAATCAATCCACAAGTGTGTGTACACCCTCTTATCACAAATAATAAAAATATTTATGTAAAAATGCATGTTACCTATGCTTATTTTCAAATCATCAAATGTATTCAATTAGAATACAATTATTCAATTCCTTACCAAGAAGAAAGGTAATAACCTCATAGACTTTATTAAGTAAAACTCTGTCTAATTTCCCTGGGTATGGTTTTCCCAGTATAATTCCTCTGAGTTTGATTCTCAATGATAAAATTCTTATATTCATATTTTAGATATAATATAATAGTAATGAATAAAAACCACTTCAATACCAATATACGATAACACCTTGTATGATTCTTCCTCAGTCTTAGAATCCCGATATGGAAATCCAGAAGATAATTAATCTAGCCTAATACGATGATCAGCCGAATACAATTGACAACCCAAATATGATGATCTGCATAGTATGATAAATTATAAGTATAATCATCAATCAAATACAAAGTTTCAATCTTATCTCTTTTCCTATGTCTTCTTTTTGTCAAACTTTCTTCAACACAGATCAAAATGAACTGATATTTCTTTTACTAAAAACTTGAAGCTTTTCTCTCCACTATGGTGAAAAGTACTTCATCATGAGAAAATTACAATGTACTTTCTTCCTTTTAGAGGTGACCCTTGAGACCTTTAATAGGAATCCAAAAATTCTTTCCTGCTCACACAAATTCAACCAAATTTTAATTTCCCCAGAAATCTCGGGATGCATTTTGATTTCATCAACTCTTCTCGAAGTTTCTCTATTCTTCTTCAAACATCATCTTCTTCTTCAGACCTTCATTTGAATCACTAGACCAATTTTAATTTCTGAGACTAATTTCAATATTGAATCCAATTTTCTTCATAACAATGCTTTGTACCATTTGAATACATGAATAAATAAAATCAAAATACTCTTTGAAATTTAATCTCTCCATCGACAACATTTTCATCATACTCTTTCATCTCTGCTCTTAAATCAATTCTCACAACTTCACCTTTTCTCTTGACCCACTTGAAAATACACAACATTCTTATATGATGTCTCTTAACCCAATTGAAAAATAAGAACCTTTCTAAATAAATTAGAGTTCTTCTTTCCCTTCTTTAATCAATTTCCTTTCTTTCCTACTTATCTCGAGTTTGATTGTCTAGAATACCATCTTTTCGGAATACGATTGGCTGGGGTATGATCATTTCAAGATACGATCATTCTGATGTCGGTCATCCTAGATACTATCATTCTGAGTATGGAAAGATTTTATATATTCTGATGGAAATCAAAAGCTATAGTAAATTGACACCACCTCTTCAATCCACACCACCTATTCAATTAGAATCACCTTTTCAATTGGCACCACCTTTTCAATTTGCATTAAATTTTTAATCGGCACCACATTTTCTTCACTTCCACCTAGATCCGATTATTTTGAAAACAATCGGTCCCATATCATTCTACCTTTCTTCCAACAAGCTTGCATCATAATTTCACAATTCAACTTATGATTTATATGAAATAAAAATAACCAAAGCATCATCACAATCAATTTATCATAGTCATAGTGACTCTTAATTTTCACCAAGTCAACTGCATCTCATGCATCAGCTCCAATATGATGATGATGACCATTTACTTCCAGAAAGATGAATTCACTTTCATACTAGACCCTAGTCAAGTTAGATCAAAAGCATTTCTCGTAAAAGAAATTCTTCCCATTATGATGGAATTTTATAGTGAGTCTGATTCTTTGGAATATATGTGTCCTATTATTTTTCAATCAAATGCAAAGTGATGTGATTTTTTTTATTTAAAAAACACTTCTCGACAAAAAAATAAAACATTCCCCTTAATCATAAACTTAGTCCTAAAAATATCCCATTTGTATTATGTTTTCAACCAAGTTTTATAAATCACTAAACATTGTGTCCTCAAGAAATGGATTACTTGTTAACAATTCTAATCCTACATGAGCTAACTCATTATAGGAAATAAGAATTGTTAACAAAAAATCCATGATATCCAAAAGAAGTGATTATGAAAATATCTCCAACATACTTCCTCAACTCTTCTTTATCATATATTCAACTCATCTCTTCAACTTTCCTGGGAAACCATTCATTTCCTACAATCACTCCAAAAAATAGTTATAATAGTTTTTACACCACAACAATTCTGAATTCATAGCTTACCCATAACTCTCTCTTTTACGCAATAGATTTATGAAACAATAAAATTATCCCCCTTGATAATACAATCCAAAGGTAAGATGAGAGAGGGGAAAAAACACATACCTCGACCTTGAAGAGAAAGAGGTTGGATTCCCATGTTCAACCTCAATCTAGAAAGTGATTCTTATAGAAAAGGTTTTATGAAAATTCCAACCACTTGTTATGATATTGGAACGTACTCTAACTTCAATTCATTCTTCTCCACATGTTCTTTGATGAAATGATATTTGATATTAATATGTTTCGAATGATAATGTTGAACTGGATTCCTGGTGAGATTGATTGTGTTTTGATTATCGCAACCCAAATGCAAGGGTAACTTCACTTCAATAAGTAGATCTTCTAATTGAGTTTTCATCCACAAGATTTGAGTAGCGGCTTGAGTGGAAGTAACATACTCAGTTTCATACATACTAATAGTTAATGAATTTTATTTCATATAATGCCAACTAACAAAATTATTTCCCATAAAGAATACTCCACCAAATGTGGATCTTATATCATTAAAATTTCTAGGCCAATCTGTATCTGAATACCCAAAAAAATAAATACAATCTGAGTTTCAATACATGATCCTGAATTCATTTGTGCCTTTGATATATCTGAGAATTCCTTTTCCAATGGTAATATGTTATTCTTATGGAGCACTATTAAATCTTTCACATAAGTTAACAATATAAACAATGTCGTGTATTGAGGTAGTCAAATACAATTGGATTTAAATCATCTTCCAATAAAATTTCTGATAAACTTTTTATCCATCTCCATCATTACTCATCTTTGTTCCCACTAAAATTGGTGTGGAAACAGGTTTTGAGTTTTACCTGCCGAACCTATTTATAAGTTCTTTAGCATACTTTTCTTAGGAGATAAAAATATATTCTTTATTTTGTAATATTTTTAACCCAAGAAAGTATTTCATTTCCCCCAGCCTTGAAATTTAAAATACCTTCTTCATTTCATCAGCAAATCATTCACAACTTCTTTCATCATTCCCAAAAAAGATAATATCATCAATATAAACAATTACTATGAGGGAATAATATTGAATTTCTCTGATATAAATATTACTATCAATTCTTCCTTTCTTGAAAGTCATTTTCCTTAAACAAGTATCCAACTTGTAATACCATGACCTTAGAGCTTATTTTAGCCCATAAAAGGATTTTGTCAATCTATACACATAGCTTTCATCCTTTCCAACAACAAATCCACAAGGTTGTTCAATATAAACCTCCTCTTCAAGATCACCATTTAGGAATGCAAATTTAACATATATTTAAAATATATTGTAACCTCATTGTGAAAAAATTGAGAGGAAGATTCTAATTATTTCCAATATGGACACTGGGGAAAAGGTTTCATCAAAATCAATTCCTTTAATCAGTGAGTAAACTTTGCATACCAATATTACTTTGTTTCTTATAACTTCTCCCTGTTCATTCATCTGTTCCAGAAAACCCATTTTGTGCCAATTATATTTTTGTTTTTAGGATTGGGTATGAGTTCCCATGTATCATTCATTTCAATCTAATCCAATTCTTCGTGAATGACTTTAGCACATTTTGGACGCTCAAAATCTTCTTTCACATCATTCAGTTCCACATTTTAATACAGAGAGGTATGTGTAATATCATTTTCATTTATTCTATTTGTAAACATTTGATGTTGATCACTAATTATATTTTGAGCATCCACTTGCTTCCTCGGCTTGGGATTAGAGTTTCTAGTGCCTTCCTCATCACTTGAAATAGCCGAGTCTATTTATTCATCTTGAGTGGGAATACAGTTGTCTATATCCTTATTAAAAGTGTTATCTTTAACTTTATCAACTTCATTATCTTCCTGAGAATGTTTGTATTCCTCTTCCTTTTCAATTACTTTCACATCAACAAAATAAACAATTATTTTTGTTTCTTTATAGAATAATTTTTATCCTCTTCCATCCTAATCATAGCCAAGAAAGATTCCACCTTCACCTTTCTACTCAAACATTATATAGTTTCCACCTTTCTTATTTTTAATTCATGGACTCCTGAAAACCCTCAAGTGTTGCAAACTTGGAGTTTTTCCATAAAAAAATTCATATAGAGTCATACCTGATTGAAGACTATAGAAAACAGGTTCTGAAAATAAATAGTTGTGCTCATGTATTGCCTCTAAAAGTAATGAGAAAGGTCATGTTAAAGTAACATGGTTCTTCCCATTTCAAATAAACATCTATTCTTTCTTTCAGCAACCCCATTATATTGGGGAGTGTATGGGGAACTATACTCATGATAAATTACATGATTCTCAAGATAGTCTACAAACTCTTCACTTCTATACTCACCACTATTATCTGTTCTCAACTTCATCATAGAATACTCACAATCATTTTTTTCTTTTCTTCTGAATCATTTAAATATTTTCTAAACATCTAATTCATGTTTCGTATAAATGACACAAGTAATGAAAGTAAAATAATCAATTAAATCAATGAATTACTTATCTCAATTTATTGATTGTTTTCTCATTGGTGCACATATATTAGAATGTATCATGTCTAGGGGTTTTTTTGAATAAATTTCAACTTTCTTGTGCACAAAATTTGTAATCTTTTATTTCTAGTAGATAGTAAAACCCCAATATATTCTTCCTATAAAATTAGTAATGTCTCAAATAGTATCTCTTTTAGATAACATTCTCATGTTTCTTTGACACATGTGTCACCACCTTTTATGCAATAATTCATTCTCTTCCACCATACTCATGTAACATGAGTTTTGTATTTCACCGATCTGAATCAAATTCACTTTTGTACATTAGCCTCTTATAACAATATTTCCATCTTATTCACTTTTAAGAAAAAAAACCCATATTTACTAAATATAACATTGTTACACTCATCACACAATTGTGAAACACTCTGAAAATAGTGTTTCAACCCATCAACATACAATGTTTTCTTAGACTTCGTCTTTTCCTTTCCAATGATAGCTGATCCAACTCCTTTAATTTTCAAGGGTTTGTCATTTCCAAATGTCACTATGCCTTCCTTAAAATCTTTTACATTATTCAATAGCTTCAAGTATCATGTAATATGATAATAACACTGACTATCATGTATCCAAGTCAATTCTTCTTTTGAGGATTTCAATGTAGTTTCAACAAAAAGATCTTTTTCTCATTTATTTTCTTTCTTAACTTCTATTATGTGAGAATCTACTATATCTACTAATCCTGGGTGTATCCTTGCTTATGTTTTACCTCCTTAATACACCACGTCACTGAAATCCCGTTTCCAATTACTATTACACCTTCCACTATCCACTCACACCCATGCATTTCCACTACATTTTCGTCTCTGACATATGCATGACCCCAACCCACCTTTGCAATTAGGGTTCACGCTGCTCTCCTCGACTCCCCTCTCCCGATCCCCTCCATGACTCCCCTCTCCTTCTCCCCTGTATGAATATCCTCTCCATTCGCGCCTCCACCTCTATGTGCTCCACCTTAAGCTCCTCTGTCTTCGGATCCTCTGATCCACCCAGGTTTCCCGCATAAAACCACATGTTATACCTCCGATTGATACGCCTCCACCTCCGAAACCTCTACATCTGGCTACTCCACCTGCTCGGCCTCCACCTTCTCCACCTATACTACATCTAGAGCCTCTGGCTCCTCTCATTATATAGCAGCGACCATGACTTAGATTGGATCTTATTATTCTTCATGATGCTACTATTGTCATCAACTAAGGGCTCTCTGAAAATCTTGGGTGTCGACGTCCCTCAATCGAAAGGTGAGGATCTCTGCATTAGCTAACAACTCGACTAGGTAACCTGTTTCTCGGATCCCTCTACCTGCTAAACTCCCCTCAACATTTTCATCAGATTTCATCTTATTTGATGGTTTCAGTTTAGATATCATCATAAAAACTCAGGTTTTATCACTTCTTTATTTATACTTTTTTTAAAATTGAATCCATGGAGAGATATATCCCGGATGTTGATTTAGGTTTGTCTCTATCTCGAAAAACTTCACATATCTACATGTATCAGTTTGTATTTTTCATTTACAACTTTGTTCTGCTAACATTTTGTGTGAGGATTGTTATATTGAAATGTTAAACCAAACAAAACCAATTAATTTAATCAAGTTCTTCAAAATGATGCTTATTATCTCCAAAATGATCAATTCCATACTACTACAGTAGTTGTTAGTCATTTTAATAGGTTCTATTGGGGTATGTTTTCATGTTTCAGTTAATTTTTCCTCCTTGATATCATGATACGTTTCCAATTCTGGATTTTATGATACAACCAACCTTTTTTGCTTCATAGAAGGGAAGAAAAAATTATTAGCTGTTTCTATGGAGAAAGGAATTATGTTGCAGGAGTAAAGTCTGAAGGTGTACCAAAACTACTACCATAGTGGATTAATGAAGTTAGGTGTCATTGGGGAGGGGAAGTTTATTATTTTTTGATTGATTCAATTTAATGTACCATCCAGTTTCCCTTTGCATTATAAAAGGTAATATTTTACATGGTATTTCACTACAAAAAATTCATCACTTCTGAATATGTGTTGGTCATTTAACAAACTTTTCTATATTATTATTAGCTTATCTACATATTTTCAGTATACCTGCATAGATAATTATTTGAAAACCTGCGGTTTTACCTACTCTCATCCAGTATTCACCCAACAACAAGAACACCCTCCCTATGTATTTTATTTTCCACACAAAATCTATATTCCTTGTAAAGTTAATGATTGTTGTCTTGGATATGTATTCACTAAATATGGGTTGCTAGTTAATGAAAAGGTTATTTATGGGTAAAAAACGAGCCACTCACGAGGGGTTGGCTTCGTAACAATGTTGAGCATGGAAGAAATAAATAATGAATTTTTTGATCTTCATAACTAGGTGTTATGATTGTCCATTTTTTAATTTCTGGTTGCATTGAGAACACTTTGCAAGGCTCTATTTGGTGTGATATTTTTATAATTGGAATTTTTGTGCAAGATTTAGGTGGTAAGACTATAAGAGTTAGCATTTAATAGGAGTGTCCAGGGCATGGTACCATCTTTTGACAACAATGCTTAACCAGTTTGACCCTTTTTAAATCTCCCATGGTAAGTATAGGAAATAATCATTACACCATTGATGGAATGTCACATATGTTATGTTGTATTTTTCTGATGAACAAGGAACATGTTCAACCTGTTGATGAATATGGGTAGTGAGACGAATTATGTTTCCCATATTTTGTATAAATTTACTCTCTTCAACTATTTTTTCATTTTTTAAATTTATCTGTCATTTAGAGTCGTACATGAAATGGTTTAATATCCTGGTCATAAACCTTTATCTCAGTTCCCCCTATTTTCACATTGCTCTTTTGATACATGAGAATCTATAAAAAAATAGAACAAAGTGATAGGAGGCTCATACTGTCAATTTTTTTTACTTTATAAAGGGTTCAAAAAGGTAAAAAGATAGGAAGATGGCCCCACAGTGATATTATTGAATTGTTAGTGGTGATTTCAAATTGATTGAGTTATATCCTGCTCTTTATAAATAAAGATAAATGTTTGTATTCGTTTTTGTATTGAATATCATCACTTCTAAGTCCCAAACTAGGAAAAAATATGTGCATTCCAAATCGATGTATTTTTATCATACATCATAATTTAAATATATTTTCCATTTCCTGGTTAATTATTCTTTTTGTTTATATATTTGAAGATAAGGCAAGCCTTTATTGCAGAGAAAATCAATGAAGTGATTTATGTTGATTTCAATGCCAAAAAAGTTGTCTTTTATAGTTTGAGAAATAATCCTAAAGTCAAGTATAATAGGAAGTGCTTCGCCTACAAGGTACATGATATATTTCACTCTACTAGCAAGGGTAATGCCAAAAATGTCTAAACAATTATTTTTATTTATTATAGTCAAAGAACTATCTGGAGGATAAAGAAAAATTACTCCATTTAATTTAGAAATTTCCAGAAGGCACTGTTGTAATTGATCTCAAGGATGCATACCCAACTGTGATGGAGGATTTGTAGGTTTTTGTATTCCTATCATCTGTTGGTTTTATCATTTTCTAAATCATTTTTAACTTATTTTTTAGTGATGAACTAATCTGCTTTTTCTTTTGATTTTTAAACCATTTGAAGAATGTAAAACAAATTATGAATCATTTACTTATTTTATTAGTTCGAGGAAAGTGATTCCTGTATTAATTTTACATTTGGTTTCTATATTTATGCTTTACCTTTCTTAATCATTTTTTATAAAATTCATTTAAAATGATTGGTTCTTATATTTATGTTTTACCTTTCTTAAGCATTGTTTATAAAATTCAAATAAAAGGCCCTGGAGGGGTCAGGATGTTTATTAGCTTTGAATTTTTATTTAGACAACTCTTACAATGTATGGTTTTCAAAACATTTCTTATTTTAGAAAAATAAATTAATAAAATGTTAGTAAGGTTTATTTGGAATGTATATGAAGATTAGAGGTGGAAATTCTGGTTTATGGGTTGTGTTTTTATCAACTTGACTATCTTGTGATTTTATTTAAGATCATAACCTGATCCATTTAAATAAATGGTTTGACCTGATCCAACTCAATAGCCTAACAAAATCTAATTATAATGTCTATATTTACTAAAGTTGGCATTTTCCAACTGACATGTCTCATTAGCATGTTTCCAATAGATAGAACAGTTTATTTTGACCATCATAGGAATGAATTTGATTTATTTGAATCATTCTATTTCATTTTACAAAATAACAGAATCCAAAATTTTGTAAAATTTGTTTTACTGTTGTGTTATAGGAACATGAAAGCTCTGGATGTTTAGGAGTCAACAACAACACCAACAGACGATTTGTTACAACAAGTACAACTTTTTCTTTCTCTTGAGTATTAAGATTTATATCTTCATTGTCTTATATTTTCATTACAACATTGGAGTATACATTACTAACATTTTCAAGTTTCATTTACATTATCTGTATCATTACAAAAAACTTCATTTCTTATTCTCGATTTAAATTGGTAAACATCATATTCCTGCTAGCTATTGTGTGTGTTCCTTGAGCTAATAACCACTGTTTTTTACAACTATTTCAATATTTTGAAGCTGTTGTGTAGTGTTTATCTCATGAATTTTTTTGTTGTTTCAGATTATTATCAACTGTTGAAATTCAGTCTTTCTTCTATCCAGGTAACCAATGGATCACTTTTGGGATTGGCATAAAATAGGTGAAAAAATTTTCATAAGTTCTTCCTGTTATGGGTATATTGATGTAAAATGTATCTATAACCATTATCCCATCAAATTCAAGAAAACCAAAATGATTGGACCTTTTAATTTGTTTTCCTTTGATGATGATTACAATTCCTTATAATTAGATTCCATTTTCTAAGAGCAGATTGACTAAACCAACTAGATTCATTATAGCATTCAACCATAGATCTCCACACCAGCCTCCACAGTCCCAACCACATGAGAGTTGGATAAGTTCAGGAATCGTCTCTCTATCTCAATTGTTCTATTTTAGTTCATATAAAAACTTTTATATTATCTTAGATAAAAATCTAATCAGGTAATTATTCAACGTCATTCTACTTTATGTATTTCGATATGAATTACAAGATTAAATTGATTTGACTATCTGAATTCCAGACCAATGAAACAAAATATATCAGAATTTTAAAATATTTTTCAACTTTCAGAGTAACATCTAACACATCTCTTTTAATTTTTTTATTTAGGTTCAACAAGATTCAATTTTTTTACTACTATATACAACAGAAATCGCATCCACCCATACTAACTACTACAGGGATCCCCAACACTATCAACCCAACATCCAAAATGTGGGATTCAATACAGAAATGAATCAAACAACTACTATCACCCTTTTTCTTACAAGGACATGCAGTCTCTTACTAAGCGGGATATAGATGACAGTGTCTCTCTTAAGAACACAACAAAAAACTACTAAAAGCATATTCTATTTGAGAAAACCACAACCTTATTTTCTGAAATAAATCCTTTTTTGTACACATTTAGTTATGTTAACTTTCTTCCAAACTATCTCTTTTCTGGATTGGTTGTACAATTATTTCCTAATTTCTCATACATAGTGTTTTAAAATATTTCTTATTCATAATTTTATCCATATTTCATATGAAAAACTGTACCTAAAACAACCATATTTCACACAAATCTCATTCAAAGATTTGACCTTTTATGGGTTTCTCTCATATGATTTTATGTTTGTTCTCTTGTAGTACACTGATCAGGATCTGGCCCAATCACAATGATCTACACATATGGCATACCAAAAATATCATGTAAAACAGCCATATTTTAATAAAATCTCAATCAAAGATTCAAAATATTTGGATTTTCTCCCAGGCTTATTTCTCTTTATACGCAAATAGGCCTCTTAGGGGAATATTTTCTAAACACATTGTTTTTCATAGATGGTATATGTAACGCCCCGACCCCAGCTACCCAGAGTCGGTGCATTACTTCGTAACATTGGCATGATCATAAAAGATCAAGTCTCGAAAGACCGATTAGTTTAGTAGCCTTGGAAACACTATATACATTCATAAATGTTACATTACATCATAAAGTGAAAAACTAATAACAAAGTCTTCATAGTCCACACTCATATCCTCTTCTGACTATCCCTGCAGGTCATTCATAAAATACTTCTTCACATCCTGGAAAATATTAAAACATTGAAAGGGGTGAGCTCAGATGCTCAGTAAGGATAAAAATATTGCGGAAGCTTTCATAAATAAAAACTAACAATTAAGGCAATGTATAACTAAACAAAAGCCTTATTAAACTTGAACTTCAGCATAATATGGCAAACGTAAAATCAAATAATGCCACTTACTTACTCACATGGATATTCTACTAGACGAATAATCACATGAAATATCAATAACCACTTTCATAATGATGGAATGCATAATGCCAGACATTCTGAAACATTTTGTCAAGGCCTCGGCCAAGACGTCTAAAATGATTAAGGCCTCGGCCAAAATCACAAATCAAATGGGGAAAGGGCCTCGGCCAATTCCACGTCTAGTTGTCTCATGAGACCTACCGATGCATCGAGGAGCTATAGCGGGCTCCACCCGTCACTTATTAAGTCCAATGCATTCCTCATATGAATAGGTTTAAACATATCATAAACCATAACATAATCGTATCACATAAAACATGCATAAAGGAAACATAACATTTCCACATTTCAATCACAAGATATCAATACAACACATTGATATAATAAAAACGCTTTCAAAACCATTTTCAATACCAAAATAAAAGAAAGTTAAAACTTTGTATTTATTTTTCATTAAAAAAAATGATGGCTTGTAGAGGAAGCCGAAACTCAAATAATGGTCACGGCGGCGCAAAAGTTGTTGTCGCCGCATAAGTACGGAAAGAAAAACATTCCCTTTTTGTCGTTTAGTAAAACGCTTCGTATAAAAAAGATTCCTTTTGAATAAATGTAAAAGTCAAAGGGGTTTATACACCGTATAAAAGAAAGTTGTGTATAAAACCAAATATGCCTCAATGAAAGGAGATTGAGACGAAGTCCTTAAAAAGATCATTTTTAAAATAAAATAGATCTATTATGTGTATTCACTATAGGTACACATAAAGAATACAAAATAAGAAATAATAATATCATGACATAATTTGAAAGTAGGAGATTAACCCAAATAATGGAAGTTGGGTTAAGAAATTCTCTTACCTCGTGTCCGACTTGACTCAACCGTTCTTTAACCTCCTCAAAATCGGGTAACACTTTTTGATTTGAGCCAAAGGCTTCCTTGGGAAGAGTTCTGCCCAAAGTGAGGCTTCTAGGAGTAAGAGGGGGAAGTTGGGAGAGTATTTGGGTAGAGGTTGGCCGAACCAAATGGCTTGAAAGTGTGAATGAGGTGGTAGAGGTGGGGGCCTTTTATAAGAGGAGAGGAGGGGCTCTTTTGGAAAGATTGAAATGTTACATTATTATACAATGCTTTTCAGATTCTAAAGGTCCCACACTTATATAATTCGTGGCTAAGGTGATAAGGGTTATAAATCTACCCATCCAATAGTCTTTGGACAAGTGTAAGCCTTGGATTTTACATTATCTTTTCATTTTATTAAAATCGTTAAATAATGAGGTCATCGCTCCATCATAATGATGTCATAAATAATTTAATTTATTTAATGTCTAAAAATTATAAAAAAAAATTCTATGATGTAGGAAATCTTTTTAGCTTTCTAATGAATATTTATAGTCAAAATTTGGACTTGTGTAACCCCACTTAAAAACTGTTTTAGTAGAACAACTCATGTTTATGTCAATTTAATTTTAACATTAAATAAATATATATTAATGTCATTTTCCAACCAAAGTGGCTCCATGGGGTCCCCAAGTTGACCCATGGGTTTTCTTGGTCGGCCATGACTCATCCAATATAAGTAGGACAAGTTTCAAGCTCATCTCATATTATTAAAACATTATTTTTACCTTAAACTACACTAATTACCTCTAATCGCGATTAAGAACTTAAAAGTTACTATTCACCAAAAAATTAATTTAATCTCATTGAACCACATTTTACTTCTTAATGACAACCATGTATGTCGGATTTTTGAAAATCAAATCACAGAAGTGGTAATATTTCATTTAAACGAAAAATCAGTTATTTAACTACCACTTAGTGGTTTCACTATTCATCAAAAATTGAAGTTTTTCAGAATAATGCCAAAATTTCACCATAAGCTATAATTGATATTCCAAATTCAAAAATGATGTATATTTTACAAAATTCCATACATATAAGTTGCATTAATTAATTTTATAATTAATTCCCGCTGTCACAACAATAGCGTGTTTTTAAGAAACAATTTATATCAAAAGATTGGCAATTGTTTATGTCCAATTTCAATGTTAAATTAATTTTAATGACCACCATTGGATAAAATGGTAAAAATATATTCTAATTATACTTTAAAACCACTAAATAGTATAATTTATCACTATAAATTATTTTTATTAAAAAAGTTGTTTCTAAGTAATTTTCACTATTCATAAAAAATTAGAAGTTCTCAGAAAAATACCAAAAATTCAACATAGGCTAATTTCGATATTCCGAATCCAAAAATGAAGTCCATTTTGAAATATAAAATTTCTATAATTTTAAAAAGTGGTTATTATTATTCATAACGGCTACTTTGATTAGTCGCGGTGTTTTAGAACTCGAAGTTGCGTACAATGCAAGCTATTGCATTATTGAATGAGAAGCGTATCATGGAAGCTCGGGGTGTTACAGTATAGTACATAATTCACCTAAAACAACCATACTTAACATAAATATTTTTCATATTTGTGACCTAATGCCTTTTTTTATGCATCTAGGAGGGCTCCATATTACACTCAAAACAATGAGAAGAGATGGAAGGAAAGAAGAGCAGATATGGTGGCTCAATCAGCTAGGAGGTCCTCATACCCCACTCAAAATAGGGAGAAGGCATGGAAGGATAATCAGAGCAGAAGTGGTGGAACTATTCCTTCTAGACCATAATCAGAGCATCCTTGTTGTTCGAAATATTTTTAGATGAATGGGAATTGATGCCCCTAGATTCATCAAATTTTTATGTAATATTATATCTTATAATCTTCATCCTCATCAAACAATGGAAAAATTATCATTTTCCATGATCAGTAGTGACCTCATGTTGCTGCATTTTCCTTTTTAAACTATTGTGGATTGAGTTGGGGTAGGGGATCACTGTGTGGGGAGGAATTTAATGATAGTTCATGTAGGGTTTTTTGAGTTATAGAATTTTCTATATCTATTTCTCCTTGAATGAGAATGAACATTGTATCTTTGATTAAGAGAGTTCCTTTAAATATTCAATATTATTGCATGGTTTCTTTCATGCATTCAATGTGACAGGGTTTAATATAACTAGATTTTGGTGATATACACAACATCATAGAATAGAGAAGTGTATGGGGGTTTATTTATTAGTGGATCATTTTCTTTTCTTTTAGTTATTAGTTTCATTTAACACTTGTTATACATGTTTTTGAAAATAGGATCACGTACTATGTGAAACTTTTTAATATAACCAGTGGATTATTTTTTAGATCATTGGAATATGTATTTTATGAATCCTTTTTTCATGTAATTTAATGGTGCCTATTTTATCTACTCACATTACATTTTTATTCACAAATTCTTAGTTATTAAAAAATATTCAATATTTATTTTGTTAGTAAATTTTACAAATATCATTCTATTATTAAATAAAAACCATTAATTCAATATGTCGTGCATACGCATGGGTGATTACTAGTTGTTAATAATATTCCGTTGTGATAGTAACAAAACAAGACATAATTTTTCAATATATACATGTTTTTCACATATTTCAAAAAAAGTTTCCAATGGCTGGAACCTATTTTCAATCTTCATTCCACTCTTTTCATACTTCTTCACATTAACTTTCTCAGCCTTCTTTCTTTGGTTCGATTGACTCCCCCTCAGTCTTTACCTTTCATAACCTATTGAAAAATTATAATGTTGTTGGTTGAAAAAACACCTATTTTCCATATGTCAAAATCCACCACAATAACAACAATATCCATAAAATGAGTATTTTCCTATGAAATCTCTATTCTGGACAGAATTATAAATACATTTTTCACCCACCATTTTTTTATTTTCAATTGGATTCTTCTTCTTCTTCTTAGCTATAATAGAATCAGAAGTATTTGAAATATTTCTAGATCCGGATAAAACTTTTTTAGACTTAGGATGTTTTATAACTTCAGAATTCATAACATTGGCCACATACAAAACTTTCCAAGCATTATTCTTTTCAGAAACAATTCTATTCTTCTTCTAACTCTTTGAAGGTAAATTGTATTGAACCTTATCAGGTTTCTCATTATAAGAACATTCACCAACTTCAGTGATAGATTTTTTGAAACATGTTCTTTTCTCTTCATCATTAGAAAGTTTTAGATGGACAAGTTCTTACTCTTCTTATTTTTCTTTCAACTTCATCTCCAGATGCTCATTATGATTCTTTTCTTCATCCATAGACTTCTTCAAATCATCAATATCTTTTTCCATCTATTATTTCTCATCAACAAAACATTCTTGATTTCTCATTGAAGAACATTCATCTTCCAACTTTTTTTTCAACCCTTATGATATTTCTCAGAAATTCTTTCAACTACTCTTTCAAATTAATCTCAAGTTGAGTTTCTTCTTATTGAGAACTAATGCTTCCAAATTATTCATCATTCACTGTTGTAATAAATGTATTCTCAATAACATAACCAAATAATTTTTCAGAATCAGAATTATTGTATTCTTCTTCTTCATATTTAGATAAGAAACTTATTCTTTTGGATTTGAAGAATTTATTTTATCTACCAATGAAAAAAAATCCTTTATCACCCTATTCCATTCATGATCTTCTTGGATTTTTTTATTATTCATCAAAATCTTCTTATTTCTTTCTTCAAGGATAGTTTATTACAAATTGAACAACTCTTACAAATTTGAAACATTTCAAGGGAATTTTTCCTTTGTATTTCCATGTACCTATTTTCACATTTTTATAAAACAAGGATAAAATATTATTTTTATTTTTACATACCTCATTTTCATTTTAAATCCTTGTACCAACACTTATGGATTCAGTACTAAAACATGTTGTGTATTTGTTTATTAAGGATAACATAAAAATACACAGTACATTATACAATTGATTACCTCTTATGGTCTAGGTTATAGAGAATTAGAAAAAAAAACTTACATACATTGAATCTGAGTTTACAAAAATAAAATCTAATTGGATTCATCAACATTAGCGGATTAACTATCCTTTAAACTTCTAAGGATTCTTATGAAAAAACATTTTCAAAACTTGGGATGAGCACAAAAAATCTCATTAAGGGATATAAAGAAATAAATCTCTACTCAAGTGATAACATAAAAACCACTAAAACCCATTTCATAAAAACTCATTATCATGCATAAAAAATCATGTAGTTTCCTCAGGACATATTTACCATATCACACTTACAGTCACCCTTACAAATGGAATAACTATTTGGTCAACTTCTGTCTTCGGAGTACCCAATGAATTAGAGATCTATAATGGGTCCACCTGGCATAGGTTAAGATATAATGGGCTCAACCCCACATAACTATTCCCAAGTAAAATATCATGAATAAAAAACATGACAATTATTTTAAACCCTTGAGCAAAACACATTCAAGTTTTCCAAATTACCTTTTTTCGTAAAAAAAATTGATTTTAAAATATACAAATTGTGCACATAATAATGAAATCACATTCATAAAAAAATAACTAAGATAAAATTTCATGGAATAATCATAGTATTGAAGCATCATGAAATTATTAGAAACTGCTCATGTCATTTTAAAAAAACAATCTTTTGAAATTTCATAAAAGAGGATTTTAAAAGGGTTTTAAAATAAAAGTATATTACAAATATAGTATAATTAGAGTGATAATTAATACAATGGAATTAATATCTATATACACTCTGAATATACATTATATAGCACAATATAAGAAAAAAATCATCACACAAAAAATATTAAAACCACATAATGGAAAAAGTAAAAGGTTAACCCAAAGAATGCAAATTGGGTTCAGAATTCCCTTACATTGAGTTTGTCTTACTTAAAATGTGTTTAAGCCTCCATTATAATGGTTAAAAGAGTGTTAAGAATACTTTTCATAAGTATAATAATATTTATAACACCTTAAATGATAATTTTATAACATCATTCCAACCATTTATTAATAATGTTTTGTTATTTATTTTGTTTCGAGTGTGTTCTTTACATGGTTTCCATGATCAGTTCCTAGTGGATTTTGTTTTCGATTGGAAGAGATACTCTAGAAGTGGAATTAAATGATATTTATATGTTTCCATAATATTAAATGATACCATAAATAATCTTGTTATCATTTATGATGATGAATCAGTAGATAAAACATTAATGACATTCGTTTATATCATTTTTTATGGTTCCTCAATAATCACGAACTAGTTTCGTTATATAATTTAACATTAGGCATATATGTCAATTCCATAACATGAAAGAGGTTATATGATACACATAAAATAATTTTCAACCACTGAAATGGTTTTATAAATTGTTTTTAAGGAAGTAAAAGAAATTTAATACACCTCATCCACGATGTCTGTAAATAGACACATCAAGGATGGTATTTTTATTTTTAGAATAAGTGGAAGCGTTGAAGAAGTATGATGATGATTTTTTCCATAAACCTGATAAAAATACAAAATATATAAGTTATTGGAGATTTCATGCCTCTTCTATAATGGGAGGTGAAGAAAGTATAAGTATATAAAAATAAATGAAATGAAAATAAAGAAAATGAAAGAGGTTTTTTACCCCTTGATCTCTTCTCCTTGAGATCCTCCTTAAGGCCTTTTCTTTTGGCCTTTTGGTGAGACCAGTAGGTCCTGGACGTGGGAAAGAGCCTTGGGAAGATGATTGGGTAGAATATAGACAATGATTAAAGCTTGATAGGTTTGAGAGGAAGAGGGGGTTGAGGGTGGTATTTATAGTAGAGGAGAGGAGGGGTTTTCCATTATTTTAATCATTAGTTTAATATTTTTTCTCAAGATTATGAATAGTATTGATTATTGAGACTAAAAAAAGTAAATAGATCATGTGAGTTTTAACCAATGGTTATTACATCATCCATGATTCTAGTAATAGTGTATTTAATATATAATGTATACATACGATAAATTATTGTATTTTACTATTAATAAAAAATTCATGTATTTCAGAAAAATACTAAAAATTCATCCTAACCATTTTTCAATATGTATAATTCAAAAATGAACTCTATTTTTTCAAAATAATTTTCTAAATATGAGAAATATAATTTTTAAATAAAATAATAATTTATTCAAAAAATAATAATTTTAAAACTATAACTGATTTTATAACACCTTGAAAAATTAATCAAGGTCTAAAAAAATTATCTTATAATCATAAAAAAATAATTTATGATTACATTTTATAAAAAAAAGTTTTCATTTTAACTATTAAATTTATCCTAATATTGTAATTAAATATTTATGACTCGTGAAAAAATTCTAACACTTATACTATGACCACGTTGTCACTTATAAGATGCTTGTATTTTATTCATACCTTCATGGGTGAGGTTAATATTCATTTTTCTAATTTACTATTCATAACTATATGCTATTATTCACAAGGGTGTGTTACTATTCATAAGGGTATGTTACTATTCACTAATAATTTTGTTGGTCCTATCAGACTCTAAATAACTTACTGATCACAATCGTGTATGTCTGTTTTTTAAAATTCAAAACTCAGAAGTGACAAAATTATGTTTAATGGGTAAACTATAAAGGTCACATAGTATTTATTATTTCATTTAAGCATATAGTATTTCATTTAAAAAAATCTTAGGATGTTACATTCTCCCCCTCCCCCTTAAATGAATTGTGCCCACGAAATTCGTTGATTGTACTTATAACTCTAAATTTTATTATTGAGAATGAAGAAAAACTACTTTCTTATGTTTAATTAATTAATTAGCAGTTCAAAAGTAAATTCAATCACTAATAATTTTTTTTAAAAATACTAAAATGTTGAATCTTTAGAGTTTTGTAGACCATTCCGCTGATACCAAATGTAGATCCATGAACCTGCACTACTTGATTCAAAACTAAAACATGTTGTGTATTTTTTATCAAGGATAACATAAAAATACACAATACATTATACAATCAATGATATTTTGTAGTCTAGGTTCTGGAGAATTAAAAAATCGATCATTTGCATTAGTGCCTCAAATGTCCTTTGAACTTCTATGGATTCTTGTGAGAAACATTTTCAAAACATGGGATGAGAAAAAAAAGGTCAGTAAGGGATATAAAGAAAAAGAAATTTAGTCAAATAATAACATAAAAATCACTAAAATCCATTTCATAAAAACTCCTTATCGTGCATAGAAACATCATGTAGTTTCATTGTGACATATTTAATATATCACTCTTACAATAACCTTTAAACATGGAATAACCATTTGGTTAACATTTATATTCAGAGTACCCAATGCATTGCAGAGCTATAATGGGGCTCACCCATCGTATCTTCAACTATAATGGACTCAACCCAACATAACTATCCCAAGGAACATATCATGAATAACACACTTGATAATTCATTTAAACCCCTGAGCAAAACACATTCAATCTTTCTAAATTCACTTTCTTTATAAAAACAAATCACTTTTAAATTATAAAAACCATGCACATAAAAATAAAATCGCATTAATCAAAAATAACAATGAAAACATATAGTGGAATCATCATAGTATTGAAGCATCAATAAATTAGTATAAACTGCTCATGACATTTAAAAAATCATTTGAAATTTTATAAATGAGGCTTTTAAAAGTATTTTAAAAAGAAAATCTCGTAAAAATATAATATTATTAGAGTTGTAATTAATATAATGGAATTAATATGTGTATAAACTATGAATATACATAATACATCACAATATAAACAAAAATTCATTTCATAAATAATCTTAATTCCACATAATGGTAAAAGTAGAAGGTTAACCTAAAGAATAGAAATTGGGTTAAGAATTCACTTACCTCAAGTTCATCTTACATGAAACATGTTAAACCATACATTATATTGGTTAAAAGAGTATTATTATTACTTTATAGAAGTAGAATAATTTTTATAACACCTTAAATGATCATTTTATATCATCATTCCATACATTTATTAATAATGTTTTGTTATTTACATTGTTTCAGGTGTATTCTTTACATGGTTTCCATGGTCAGTTCCTAATGGATTTTCTTGTCGAATGGAAGAGAAACTACAGAAGTGGAATTAAATGATATTGATATGTTTACATAATATTAAATGATACCATAAATCATATTTTTATCATTTATGATGATGGATCATTATATAAAACATTAATGACATTCATTAAGATCATTTTTGGAGGTTCCTCGATAATCGTGGACTAGTTTTGTTATATAATTTGACATCAAGAATATATTTAAATTACATAACATGAAATATTTTATATCATACACATTAAAAAAATCAACCATTTAAATAGTTTTATAACCTGTTTTGAATGAAGTAAAAGAAATTGAATACACCTCATCCATGATGTCAGTAAATGGACACATCATAGACTGTGTTTTTTATTTTTAGAATAAGAAGAAGAGGATAAGAAGTATGATGATTAATTTTTACATAAACCAAATATAAATCCATAATATATAAGTTACTGGAGCTTTCATGCCTCTTAGATAAGGGTTAGTGGAGAGATTATAAGAAAAGAAAAAGAAATGAAATGAAAATGAAAGAAAATGAAAGAGGATTTTTACCTCTCGATCTCTTCTCCTTGAGGTCCTCCTTAAGGCATTTGGTTTTGGCCTTTTAGTGAGACCAGTAGTTCTTGGACGTGGGGAAGATCCTTGGGAAGATGATTGGGTAGAATATAGACAATTATCAAATCTTGAGAGGTTTTAGAGGAAGATAGGGTTAAGGGTTGTATTTACAATGGAGAAGAGGAGGGGTTTTGCATTATTTTAATAATCAGTTTAATATTTTTGCTCGATATTTTTAATATTATTGATTCTTGTTACTAAAAACTATAAAGAGAGAATGTGAGTTCAAACCAAGGGTGCTTACATCATCCATGATTCCATAAATAGTTTATTTAACAAATAATGTATACAAATAGTAAATTACCATATTTTACTATTAATAAAAAATTCAAGTATTTCAGAAAAATAACAAAAATTAACCCGAACAATTTTTATATGTTTAGAATTCAAAAATGAACTCCATTTTATCAAAATAATTTTCTAAATATGAGAAATATAATTTTTATTTAAAATCATAATTTATTGAAAAATTAACAATTTTAAAAATATAACTGATTTTATAACACCTTGAAAATTTAATCAAGGTCTAATAAAATTATCTTATAATAATAAAAAAATAAAACAATAATTTATGATTACATTTTATGAAAATAAATTTTCATTTTAATTATTAAATTAATCATAAAATTGTAATTGAATATTTCTGACTTACAAAAAAATATCAACACTTATACTATGATTATATTGTCATTTATAAGATGCCTAGATTTTATTTATACATTCATGGGTGAGGTTGCTTTTCATTTTGACAATTTACTATTCATAAGGGTATGTTACTATTTACAAGGGTATGTGACTATTCATAAGGGTATGTTATTATTCACGAAAAATTAAGTTGGTCCTATCAGACTCCAAATAACTTACTGATCACAACCATGTATCTCTATTTTTTGAAATTCAAAACACAGAAGCATAAAAATTATGTTTAACTGGTAAACTATAGATGTCACATAGTATTTAGTAGTTCATTTAAGCACATATTTATTCCTTTTAAAAAAATATTAGGATGTTACATTCAGAGTCAGAATCACCATCTTTTTATTCAATAAGAATCTTCTTTAAATTTTAATTCTTTTCAGCCTTAAATGACATTTCTCCATCAATTTTTTTTTCTCTTCATAAACTTTTCTCTTCTTATTTCATAAGTAATAAGAGTGCTATAAAAATCATCAAGAGATAATGATTTAAGATATATTCCTTCTAATGAAGAAACTTTTGCATCGAATTTTTCAGGTAGGGTTCTCAAGATCTTTTCAACAGCAGTAGAATCATCCAACTTTTTACTAAGACATCTAATAGTAATCATTATGCCATTCACCCTGGTAAAGAAGTCCCCAACAGATTCATGCTCAGCCATCTTAAAATCATCATATTTTAATCTCCAGATTTGTATATTTTCCTTCTTTACTTTTTTCTTTCCTTCGTATATGTTTTTCAATTTATCCCATATAACTTTTGATATGGAAACTCCTTTTACTCTTAAGAATTCACTTTTAAAAAGTCATGACAATATAGCATTATTTTCCCTTCCATCATTCTCATTATTCTCTTTATCAAAAATTTTAAGTGGAGCTTTATCATCGATGGGAAGAAACCCAACCATTGCAACTTCAAGAACCGCATAACTTATAAACATAATATATGGAAACATTCTATCTTTCTAGATATGATAATTCTTTTCATAAAAGACTAGAATGCCTTTATTATTCACACAATCCAAATTCTCCGTCAATAAATAATATCAAAGGGAACCTTCGGCTTTGATACCACTTATAAGTGCCCAGGCGGGATGATTTTATCACTAAGAGGGGGAGGGTGTGAATCAGTGATACACTTTATTTTATGTTTATTTTTTATTGAAACAACCTTCACCTCCAATTAGAGATTTTAATTTCCTTCAAAAAACAAATCCAATACACATCCATAGGAAGATTGATGTTTACAATGTTCACTATTCAATAAGAATAGCTACAACCTTGGCATGGTTTGGAAATGATCCAATACCATAAAATCTACTAAAATTAAATCCTTGGATTACAATGAGTAGGATATACCCTTTTACTTGCATAGCACTTTTAAATCAATCTACAAGTGCTTGTTCAACCTCTTAGAATAAATAGGGAAAAAATATTTGTGTAAAAATTCATGTTAACTGTGCTTCTTTTCAATTTAACAAATGTATTCAATTGACATACAATTGTTCAATTACTTACCCCATAAGAATGGTAAGAAATTCCTAAAATTTGTTAATTAAAACTTAGTCTGATTTCCTTAGGTATGATTTTCCCAGTCTAATTCCTCCGAGTCTGATTCTCACTAATACAATTCTTCCAATCTAATTTTCAATAGAATACAATAGAAATTAATTGTAACCACTTCAATCACTGAGTATGATAAAACCTAGTACGATTCTTCCCTAGTCTGAGAAACCTAATACGAAAATCCCAAATCCAATTAATCTAGCCCGATATGATGATCAACCAAATACACTTGACAAGATGAATAGGATGATCCACTGAGTATGATAAATTCTGAGTATGATGGTTAGTAGAATAAAATGTTTCAATCTTGTCTCTTATCATATGTCTCCTTCCCATCGAAACTTCTTCAACACAGATCAAAACCTAACCTTATTTCCAAAATTCTTTCCTGCTCACACAAATTCACCAAAATTTAAATTTATCTAGAAATCTTGGGAAGCATTTTGACTTTGTTAACTCTTATCAAATCTTCTAGATTCTTATTCAAACTTCATTTTCTTCATCAGACCATCATTTGAATAACCATAATGATTTCAATTTATAATTTCAATTATCAAGTATGATTTCAATTATCGAGTCTGATTTCAATTTTTGAATCTGATTTTCATCAAAACAATACTTTGCACCATTTGAATACATGAACAATGAAAATCAAAATACTCTTTGAAATTAAATCTCCCCCTCGACAACACATTCTGCAAACTCCTTAATCTCTTCTCTTATATCAATTCTCACAATTTCACCTTTTATCTTGACCCACTTGAAAATAAACATCATTCTTATATAATGGATCTTGACCAAATTGAAAAACAATCACCTTTAAAAATAATTCAAAGTCTATATTTCCCTTCCTTCAACAACCAAATTTCTTTACAACTCAACCCGAGTACGATTTCCCAAAATAATATCTCTTCTGAATATGATTGGCATGGGTACGATCATTTCTGGATACGATCATTCTAATGTTGATCATCCTATATACTATCATTCTGGGTATGAAATTTTTTTATTTCTTCTGATGGAAATCATATTCTATAGTAAATCAGAACCACATATTCAATTGGTACCACCTTTTCAATCGGTACCACTTTTTTCTCACTTCCACCCAAATCTGATTATTTTAAAAACAATAGGTACCATCTATTTCTACCTTTCTTTCAACAAGCTTGTGTCACATGCCCTCAATTAAACTTATGGTTTATATGAAATAAAAAATGACAAAGAATCATTACAATCAATTTATCGTAGTCATAGTGACTTTAATATTTCACCAAAACTACTACATCTACCACATCAACTCCGGTGTGATGTTAATGACCATTTACTTCCAGAAAGATGAATTCACTTTCATACCAAACCCTGGTCGAGTCCAATAAAAATCATTTCTTCCAAACAACTTTTTTCCATTACGATGGATGTTTATAGTGAGTCTGATTCTTTGAAATATATGGGTCTAGTTATTTTGGAATCAAATACAAAGTGATGTGATTTCCTTTTCTTCAAAAAAACTTCTTGACAAAAGAATACAACATTCAACTTCATCATCAGCTTATTCCTAATAGAAGAAAATACATCACATAACCATGTATTTCTCATAAATAAAGTGTAAGGAATATTATAGTTTTTGGTTCCATTGCTTATACCAGGATCCTAGAGGAAAGACAAACAAAGCTTGAGGAAAAAGGAGTGAAGTGTGTCCTTATGGGATAAAGAGATTAAACAATGGGATATTGCTTGTATAACCCCATCACCAAGATGATTATATTCAAAATAGATGTTATCTTTGAAAAAAAGAAGACAAGAAAATGGAATCCAGATGATGATTTGAGAAAGGTGAAACTGACTTGAGAAGATGAAGTTTCTTCAATTAAGAACTCTTATAGAGATGTTTCTACCATTAACAAGAATAACAATAGTGAAGGTTTTTTCACTGATTCTTAAGAAGAATTCAAGACCAATAGTGGAATGAGGAATTGAAGAACCAATTACAGCTTCATAACATACTCCTACATTTGAAGACATTAAATGATAGCATTATCATATATATCCCCAAAACGTTCGAATCCTTGCATATATATACAAGATAATATAACCAAAAGAGGGGTATCAAAATTTGTATTATCTCTTGGTGAATTCCGATCTAGTTTTCTCCAAGGAAGCTAAATCTGATGATATATTTAGGAATGTTATAGACAAGAAAATTCATTCAATCAACGCTGCCAAAGGATATAAGAAAAAGGAAGGCATTAGCTATGGTGAGGTATTTTTCACCCACTGAACATCCCCTAAGATATACTAATGCTATACAAGGAATACAAGTTCATTGGGGGTTGTTGAATAATAATCTTTTATTATCTTAGACATCACAAAACTTCACTATTGTTATGGTGGTTGGACAACTTCCAAGATCACTGCTAGACGTGTTTGGCGTTGAAGGCTTGGAAGGAACCTAATGCAACCAATCTATTGACTTTTATTTTTCCTATGTTTTGATTGTTTTTATGTGTTATTACACCCCTATAAATATGGTGTGGTGTGTACATTTTAATATCATTACAATTTGAAGACATAAAAATAATATATTTCTGATGGAATTATATTACTATCATCTCTAGTGATCTGCGTCTCTATTTTCCCTGCAAAATCCACCTTAAGGCATCCATGATTTCATAATGAACCCCTACCCAAAAATTTTCCTTTCACAGAATACAATTTCACCTTCCCACGATGCTCAAAATGTCCTTTCCTACCCCAATTCCCCTTCATTCGATGATTATTCCCTTCCTTAAATTTCCCCCATTCTATGTTTCCCCTTAGACCAACATGAAAACTAGTATTCCTATAATATTTTTGTTAGCTCCCATGAACCAAAGGATTAGAAGTTATCACCCAAAACATAAAATGTTGAGACAATAAATAGAAAAACCAAATTGGAACGAATCTACATACATGTACAAGAATATAGAAAATAAACCACACTGAGGTCAACACAAATAAATGCACACAAAAAATACAGAAACGAAATTCCAAAGGCACACAAATAGAAAAAATGAAAAGAAGAACACAATTTTACATGGTTCCAACTTGGTCATATTCCACGGGTAGAACATTGTAAGTGTTAGAGTTGGTTCCATAAAAACAATTTGAATACTATATTTTTAATAAATATATTACCATATGATGAGTGTTCTTCTATGTAGCATTAGAGTGATAATTTCATCAAAGTATTTATCTCATCAAAAGGTTATATCAGTCACCCATTATAATGTAAACTTTAAAATTATTTTACAATATATTATTAACTTCATGTTTTATACTCTAGATGAAATCTATCTGATGAGACACATATGATGTTCGTAATTTATGTTTTTTGGGACCATATGACATTGAGACTTCTTCTCATGAATTTCGCACTTGGTAATATCCAAAAAGAGAGGTTAAGATATATGAACCACCAATAATAATTCTACATCTTATATTTGTTATTAGATATGTACTGAATTCAAAATTTTCCAGATGAGACTTAGCTTGATTTGGAGTTTTGGAGTCCTAGGACCTCTCTTGAGAAAAATCGTAAATTTACCTCTATAGAAAACCTTGAAAAAATACTCTAATGGTTTTGTTGATTCTAGGGTGTGGTTTTTATGATCAGAGTTGAGTTATGGAATTATGAACATAGAGAAGACCTGAAAATAATATATTTGAAATGTTATATTTTTTCTACTATGTGTATGTGTAAATATTATTTACTGCTTATTTATCCTTAATGGTTTATCAAATAGGGAAATAAACATCAAGATTTTTTCCAAAATCTAGATTTACCTTAGGATAGGTGTAAATTTTATTCACATTGGGTCATTGAGTTTAGGCTATCATGAGTGACAGGAATTAATTGATTTAATTTAATTCATTAATTATTAATGGTTGGAAATATCTAGGGATCTATTTATGTTTCCTCTCTAGGGTTATTCATTAGAAGTTTTGATAAACCCTGGATAGAGGGATGTTAGATAGACTGGTTTTTTAGGTGTAAACTACATCAGATCGATGGAAAAGACCAGTCTCTCCAATGATAGTGAATGATACAATAGATTTGACAACATATTGAAGCATCAACCATTAAACACTAATGTAGGGATTTTTAGTTTTACATTACTCCATTGTTTGAGAATTTTATGTATGAATATAATCTTGAAGACTTTTGGACATTGTGTAAGGGTTGGTGTCCTGAGAACCAACTGTTTTTTACTTTTATTACATGAATGTTCACTTATTATATATTGTTCATTGTTCTGCATGACTATAATATAATAATGTGATGGAATATTTTTTGCATTGACAAGGTCATGGCAGATCCCCGCTATGATGAGAACCTTGAAATGATATAACAATATTCTTAAATAAAGTTTTATGGTTGGATGACATACTATTATAGGACACATAGTATACGGACCGTCATGTGTGAGTACTCATAAGAAGACGAGACTCTCTCTCATGGAGTTCGCACTTGGTAATCTCCAAGATGGGAGATTATGAGAACAGACCCGCCAGTAGCAAATCCACATGTCTTGGTGTCATCGGACATTGCTATCTACGAGTGTGTGTAATGGTCCTTAGACTGGAAGATTATCATTAACTCATGTCATGAATCGCGCACTTAGATTTACTGACGAAAACCGTCACGCAGACAGTTGGCGGGAAGTAGGGTACGTTGGGTGCGTCACGAGTGACATGTTGTTAATGGATAAGTCGATGAAGGATTTGTCACTTCCATTTATGGAAGTTGATATCTCGGCCCTTTGATTGAAATAGAATTGCCGCATTAAATTCCATGGCCATGGTGTGAACGACTAGTTTATTTCAGGTAGTCAAAGAACGACGGATCAAGCATATAGTTTTATGACACTTCCATGAAACCTGCTCAATGAGATATCGAGACAAAGGGATTAAATTATACAGTAAGCATTCGTATGTGGTGATACATCAATGCGGCATCAACTTTTTTCTATTGGGTGGCTTGACCCGTTGCTAGACAGTAATCTTGGACTTTAGGCAAGCCCGCCTAATGCCAACGAGAAAGATGCCTAGAGGGTCACACACTAAGTGTATTCAAGTATCTCAAGTAGAATAAATATTATTCTTGTACGTGGTTTAATAATTATTCAAGGAAGCCTAAATTGTTTTAATGTTGGAGGAAGAATAAAAAAACAAGTACACGTCGTGTATCAATAATTACATGTTGTGTAGTTTTATTTTGAAAACAAGTACACGCTGTGTATTATTAAATGTACACGCCGTGTAGTTTTCAATGAAAAACAAGTACACGCCGTGTATTTATTAATACACACCGTGTAGTTTTTCCAGTTGGGATTTTGAGGATATAATATTTTTTTAAATGATATTTATTATAATCAACGTGGGCACATGTCAAGGAATTAATTATTCGACATGGGGGATTTAAATAAGAGTCAATGAAATAAATAAAACGCGTAATGTGTTTATTTATTGTCATAACTCTACAACCTCAAACCTAATTATAAATATCCTCACAACCCCAACTCTTTTCCTACCCCATGTGAGACACTACAATTCTGGAGAATTCTTTCAAGGCCAAAAGAACCTCTTCCTCCAAGAACGCTCTCAAGACCGAGAGAGATCCTCTTCCATCGGATCAAGATGATCTAAGGCGGACAACGCAAGCAAAGGCTTCTCCACGCAAGCACCCAGAGAATCCTTTGGGGCTGTCCAGATATACGAGGTACACGTGTGGATCCCCGCTAGAGGAAGTCTACACTTGGCTTATACGACGCAACGACGGATCACATCGACAACGTGATCAAGAACATCAATGTAGAAAGAACACCCAAAAGGTATTTCTTTATAATTAATTAAATTAATTATAATAAACCTGTAACGATACTTTTTGTGGTTCCGGGACAAACCTTCTTCTTTGTCTTTTTCTGTGATTTGATCCATGGAGACTGGCGTTTATCGTCGTATTGATCCCGGATTGGTCATTGCTAATGACAAAAAGCCAAGTGGGCACATCCACCCACGTGCTTCCGCTGTGCTTGGAACCTTAAAATGGTATCAAACGGAGGTTACAATGTTGATTATAGTTATTTAATTTTCATTGTTAATTTACGCGTTTATATTTGATTCAATTCGAAATAAATCATTCTATAAATATGAATAAACAAGATCTATTCTTCCTCCTTCATTTCTCGATTCATATCACAGAAACGGCCTTTTAATTTTAATTTTTATTAAAATAAAAACGAGGAACTCATCCAGAGGATCCGCTCTTTCTGACTATACAACACGGGATTACACGGCGTGTAATTAAAATTACACGTCGTGTACTTAGGTTCAACGAACCGGCATTGGCCCTCCAAACCACACTGTGTGAATTGAATATGCCTAAGTATTAATCATGTTTTGTTGACCAGAATTGAACGACTTGTGGAAACCAGAATACACGGCGTGTATGTTAGAGCAACATGCCGTGTAGTCCGTTTCGGCCCAGGTGAAACCGTGTACAAGGATAAGCCGCGTACTGCATACACGGGATCGCCAGGTTGGTTACCGCATAATAAGTAAGTACACGCCATATATGATTTATCTACACACCGTGTACTCCAAAATTTCCAAAGTAAAGAAAAAACACCAAAGCCCCCGATGTGTACTTTGGATAAAGGGTGAAAATAAATACACGCCGTGTAATTATAAACTACATGTCGTGTACTTTATAGAAATGGAATTTCACCAGGTTTCCTCCAATGTACAAAGACCTGTACAAGGAATATGGATGAGAAGAATCTCAAGTAAATTCAGAAAGGAATTTAAGATAATTAATTAATTAATTATAAGATCATAATTAATTAAATTCAAGCACGACTTATCTTAAATGAAATAACAGTTAAAAGAATTTGAATTCTAAATATGCATAAATGTCGTTGCATGCTATGGATGATCATGAGCTAGACCAAAGACTCTTTGTATGTGTATGGTTTCATTTAAATTTATTTAATTTAAATTTTTTGGCCTGTGAGCCTTCTTCCAATAAAATGTAGGGCCTACGTGCCCATGGTTTCTTTAATGTAAACCCATGTAATGGAGGATCTCCCAAGCCAGAGGAGACGGTTCAAATCCCGAAGCTGAGGCGAAACCAACACAAGAAGATACAAAGGTGGACAGGTGGGAGCTGCAAAACATGAACCATCAGGTTCAAGGTGTTTTCCCTAGGTCAGGGTTAGCTTATCAAAACTGCTAGATAAGCTAACCAAATTGAAGCTCCTGATCATGACATCTTATTTTATTTCTGTCTGATTGCATGATTTATTTATTATGTATGTGTTTTCACAATCACATAATTAATAAAATGAACAAGCATGCAAAGATGGAATAAAATAAAAACCAGACTATGCGTAAACATTATTAGAACATGGTTAATCACTTAAGCAATCATCACTTAATATTAACAAGCATGTGATAATGTGAAAAAACTACGCATAAAGGACTAAAATCCCTCAATAACATATTAAGTCAGACCAATCCTTCTGTTACCTGATTAAGGGCAAGACTCAATAAAACTATGTGTTTGACCAACCCTTGTTGGGACACTTACTTTTATAAAGGAAGACCTTATGAAAGGTTTCGGGTTTACTTAACCATATTACATCAAGAGAAGTATCCCTTGCTAGACTTGCTATAATATTGGAGGCAAGAGTTGAGGAAATCCAAGTCAGGATTTTGGGATTGGGGAGTCCACTCAACAAATCAAGGAACTATAAGCTCACAGTTGGCAAAGACCTACCTACCTAAATACCTTCAAATAGCTTGACCAACCCTTGTTGGGGTTATGCGAAGGGGAATATGGATCCTTTCCACTAGAATGTCAAAGAAACTGGACATTCCGAGTTCAATGGTGAGGGAAATTGGGAATTGATAAAATAGTGGGATAATTAATTCATTCATTCATTATTTATCATAAATTGTAATCAAGAAAGTAATAATAAATCTGCTCTTTTAAATTGTAGAATCAAGATGCCAAACTCATCAACCACATTTTCTATGTGATCAATACTGGATAAATACAATATCATCACCGGTAGTAACTTTCAAAAATGGTTTAGGCACCTTCGGGTTATCCTACACCATGAATGAAAGTTTTACGTGTTGGAGTCCTCACTTCCTGATTCTCCTGCCCCAAGGGCGAGTGATGAAGATTTCCTGGTCTATGATCAACATTTGAATTATGCTCTCGACGTTCAATGTTTGATGCTATCATCGATGTCTAGTGAGCTCATGAAGTCTCGTGAAGACATGGATGCCTATAGCATGCTCGAGCACCTCTGTGCTCTATACCAGGAGAGAGTAAGATAGGAAAGGTTTGAGATCTCTAAGACTCTATTTCAGAGCAAGCTTGGAGAGGGTTCCCCAGCCGGGCCTCATGTAGTCAAGATCATTGGCTACATTGAGCACTTGGAGGTTCTAGGGTTTAAAATCCCCGAAGAACTGGGTAACGATCTCATTCTTGCATCACTCCCCTAGAGCTTCTCAAACATTGTTGTTAATTTCAACATGAACAACATTGGGAAGTCTCTATCTGATCTTCTTATCCTTATTCACCAAGTGGACAATGACATGAAGCGTGAAAATCCTTCTGTCCTTATGGTGAATAAAAGGAAAGGGAAGGCGAAGAGATTTAAGCCCAAAGCTTCTTCAAGGCCTTCCAAGAAAAGAAAGATCAAAGGGGAGGCAAAGGAACAGGATGTTGTTTGTTTTGCATGTGGCAAGAAGGGCCACTGGAAGAAAAACTGCACCCAGCCAAGGAAGCAAGGGGAAGATTCAGGTGTGTTTGTTATCGAATGCAATCTATCTGTTTCTACTAATTGGGTATTAGATACTGCTTGTGGTGCTCACATCTGTATCCAAATACAGGAACCAAGTATATTCAAAACGATTGATCGAGGTGAGGTGGATCTATGAGCAGCCAATGGAGCTAGACTCGTTATTGTAGCTGTCGGAGACTACCACCTCACATTGCCTACTGAGATGGTCTTGGTTTTGAAAGGTTGTTATTATGTGCCTTCTGTTACTAAAAACATTATTTCAGTATTCAGATTAGATACTGATGGATTCATATTCAAGTTAAATGAATGTTGATACTTCTATAAATATAGCATTTTTTTGGTAGGGCACATTTATATAATGGCCTTTATGTGTTAGACTACACAAACCAAGTAATGGAAATCGATAACAAAGTTAATTCACATGACTCATACCACACCCAACTTTGGCATCACTGGCTAGGTCATGTCAATGAGAAACGTTTGACAAAATTACATCAAGATGGGTATTTAGATTCTTTCGAACTAAAACCACTTGGTGTATGTCATGTGTGTCTACAAGGCAAAATGACCAAAGCCCCATTTAGTTGGAAAGGTGAAAGAGCTAAAGAGCTTATAGAATTAGTTCACACAGATGTGTGTGGACCATTTCCAGTTGAAGCAAGGGGTGGGTTCTCGTACTTCATAACTTTTACTGATGATTTTAGTAGATATGGATATATCTAATTAATGAGGTATAAGTCAGATTCTTTTGATCGGTTACAAGAATGAAGTTGAGAACCAGCTTGGTAAGAAGATTAAGAAACTCCACTAAGGCAGAGGAGGAGAATATCTTAATCAGGACTTCATTGATTTCTTACGGGAGTTTGGGATTCTATCTCAAATCACTTCTCCTTACACGCCACAATGGAATGGTGTAAGCGAAAGGTGGAACCACAACCTGTTGGACATGGTGAGATCAATGATGAGTCATGTGAGTCTTCCATTATCCTTTTGGGGATATGAATTACAAACAGAAGCACACATACTAAACCAAGTACCAACTAAATTGATAAATGGTATTCCATATGAGTTATGGAGTGGACACAAAGCCATGTTATCGAATTTACATGTGTGGGGTATCGAAGCATTTGTTAAGGCCTCTTCAGGTAACAAACTTGCACCCCGAGGCACAAAGTGTATCTTTATAGGATATCCCAAGGAAAAAAGGGGATATTACCTATACAACCCCTCAGCAAGACACACCATATTCCTTGAGAGGGAGAACATCTCCAAAAGATATAGTGGGAGAGAGATAGACTTCGATGAAGTCAAGGCTCAAGATACACATGAGTTGGTACAAGAACAGATTCCACAAAGCCTCGTGGAAGAACAATCTGTTCCAGATAGACAAGAACTGCGTAGGAGCACGAGAGAGGTGAGAGAACCAGAACGATATGGTTTTCTTGTCACCGAGTATGGTGACTCATTATTGGTTGATAATGATGATCCTCTTACCTACAAAGAAGCAGTTGAAGGCACAGATGTTGCCAAGTGGCAAGAAGCCATGAATTTTGAAATGGATTCCATGTACCAAAACCAAGTCTGGATTTTGGTAGATCCTCCAGTTGATGTAAAGCCTATTGGTAATAAATGGGTATTCAAGAAGAAACTTGACATGGAGGGGAAAGTCAGCACCTACAAGGCACGACTGGTTGCAAAAGGTTTTAGACAGCATCAAGGAATTGACTATGATGAAACCTTTTCACCGATTGCGATGATGAAATCCATCAGAATCCTATTGGTCATTTCTGCTTACCATGAATTTGAAATTTGGCAAATGGATGTCAAAATATCTTTCCTTAACGAGAACCTCCAGGAAGATGTCTACATGACACAACCTGAAGGGTTTGTGACTCCAAATGATGCCAACAAGGTATTCAAGTTGCAAAAATCCATTTATGGATTAAAGCAAGCATCAAGATCATGGAACATTCGTTTTGATGAAGCTGTAATGGAATTTGCCTTTGTTAAGAATGAATGTGATCCTTGTGTCTAAAAGAGGTTTAGTGGGAGTGCATTCATTTTCCTAATAGTATATGTTGATGACATATTACTAATTGGAAATGAAGTACCTATCTTATAGTCAGTTAAGGAATGGTTGCATAATTTCTTCTCCATGAAATACTTGGGCGAGGCAGCATATATTCTTGGGATCAAGATCCATCGTGATAGATCCAAGAGAATATTGGGCATGAGTCAAAGTGCATACATTGACAAGATACTGAAGAGATTCAATATGGAACAATCCAAGAGGGGATTGTTGCCAGTGTCACATGGCATTCATCTTTCCAAGAAAATGTGTCATCAGACACATGAGGAATGAAATATAATGGTAAGGATCCCTTACGCATCTGCGATTGGGTCAGTCATGCATGATATGCTATGTACGAGGCTAGATGTCGCTTACGCATTAAGTGCAGTAGGCAGATATCAAGCTGATCCAGGAGACTACCATTGGATGGCAGTCAAGAATATCTTTAAGTATCTGAGGTGTACTAAGGATATGTTCCTGGTTTATGGAGGAGATGAGGAACTAGTCATCAGAGGACATGTAGATGCTAGTTTCCAGACGGATCAAGATGACATGAAGTCACAGACTGGATACATCTTTAGTTTAAATGGAGGTGCAGTGAGCTGGAAGAGCTCAAAGCAAATTGTGGTGGCAGATTCTACAGCGGAGTCTGAGTATATCACAGCTTTTGAGGCAGCTAAAGAAGCAGTATGGATGTGAAGCTTCTTCCAAGAGCTGGATGTAGTACCGAGCAGTAAAGATCCTATCACACTCTATTATGATAATACTGCAGTGGTGGCACTTTCTAAAGATCCAAGGTCACATCAACGGACAAAACACATACTTCGGAAGTATCATCTCTTGAGGGATTTTTCTCAGAGAGGTGAAGTTGCAGTGAGCAGTATTTCCATGGAAGACAACGTGGCGGACCCCTTCACTAAAGCCTTGACTCAGCAGAAACATGATCATCATGTGAGGTCTAGCAGACTAAAAGTTGTAGATTGTAGGCTCATTTCTAAGTGGGAGTTTGTAAGGGTTGGTGTCCTGAGAACCAACTGTTTTGTACTTTGATTACATGAATGGTCACTTATTATATATTGTTCATTGTTCTTCATGACTATAATATAATAATGTCCTGGAATATTTGTTGCATTGATAAGGTCATGGTAGATCCCTGCTATGATGAGAACCTTGAAATGATAAAACAATATTCTTAAATAAAGTTCTACAGTTGGATGACATACTATGATAGGACACATAGTATACATACCGTCATGTGAGAGTACTCGTAAGAAGACAAGACTCTCTCTCATGGAGTTCGCACTTGGTAATCTCCAAGATGGGAGATTATGAGAACAGACCCGCTAGTATAAAATACGCATGTCTTGGTGTCATCAGACATTGATATCTACGAGCATGTGTAATGGTCCTTAGACTGGAAGATTATCATTAACTCATGTCATGACTCGCGCACTTAGATTTACTAACGAAAACCATCATGCAGACAGTTGGCGGGAAGTAGGGTACATTGGGTGCGTCACGAGTGACATGTTGTTAATGGATAAGTCGAGGAAGGATTTGTCACTTCCATTTATGGAAGTTGATATCTCGGCCCTTTGATTGAAATAGAACTGTCGCATTAAATTCCATGTCCATGGTGTGATTGACGAGTTTATTTTAGGTAGTCAAAGAACGACGGATCAAGCATATAGGTTTATGACACTACCATGAAACCTGCTTGATGAGATATCGAGACAAAGGGATTAAATTACACATTAAGCGTTCGTATGTGGTGATACATCAATGCAGCATCAACTTTTTTCTCTTGGGTGCCTTGACCCGTTTCTAGACAGTAATCTTGGACTTTAGGAAAGCCCGCCTAATGCCAACGAAAAAGAGGCCTAGAGGGTCACACACTAAGTGTATTCAAGTATCTCAAGTAGAATAAATATTATTTTCGTACGTGGTTTAATAATTAATCAAGGAAGCCTAAATTGTTTTAATGTTGGAGGAAGAATAAAAATAAAACAAGTACACACCACGTATCAATAATTACATGCCATGTAGTTTTATTTTGAAAACAAGTACACGCTGTGTATTATTAAATGTACACGCCGTGTAGTTTTCAATGAAAAACAAGTACACACCGTGTATTTATTAATACACGCCATGTAGTTTTTCTAGTCGGGATTTTGAGGATATAATATTGTTTTAAATGATATTTATTATAATCAGTGTGGGAGCATGTCAGGGAATTAATTATTCAACATGGGGGTTTTAAATAAGAGTCAATGAAATAAATAAAATGTGTAATGTGTTTATTTATTGTCATAACTCTACAACCTAAAACCTGATTATAAATATCCTCACAACCGCAACTCTTTTCTTACCCCGTGTGAGACACAACAATTCTGGAGAATTCTTTCAAAGACGAAAGAACCTCTTCCTCCAAAAACGCTCTCAAGACCGAGAGAGATCCTCTTCCATCGGATCAAGACAATATAAGGCGGACAACGCAAGCAAAGGCTTCTCCACGCTAGCACCCAGAGAATCCTTTGGCGACGTCCAGAGATATGAGGTACATGTGTGGATCACCGCTAGAGGGAATCTACACTTGGCTTCTGTGACTCAACGACGGATCACATCGACAATGTGATCAAGAACATCAACAAAGAAAGAACACCCAAAAGGTATTTCTTTATAATTAATTAAATTAATTATAATCAACCTGTAACGATCCTTGTTTGAGGTTCTGGGACAAACCTTCTTCTTTGTCTTTTTCTGTGATTCAATCTGTGGAGACTGGCATTTATCGTCGTATTGATCCCGGATTGATCATTGCTAATGACAAAAAGCCAAGTGGTCACCTCCACCCATGCGCTTCTGCTGCGCCCGAAACCTTCACATTGTGTTTTTTCACATGGTGTTTTATTTAATTTCTCTTCAAAAACCCCATTATTGTTTTTGAATAATAGTTCCTAAATTCCATAAATCAAATTTAATGGATGTTAATTTAATATCTAACATTTATATCTATGTTTTTTTGGTTTTGGTGGGGAATCAGTGTTGACTGAGGTCCGAATTATCCTCTTATATACATATATCTTTTCTCTATCCCCCCACCTCTCTCCTTACTCACGATACTCTAGTTTTTATGTTCTTTCTAAAAAAATACAGATAGGTCAATTTTGTTTTTGAAAAATGTATCGAAAAGGAGGTAGGGGCCCCACCGCCTTCTCAATTTATTGAAAGGAGGAACACCCCTTCCCTCCTTTTCCTGTCATCAACCCGGATCGGTGACATGGAAAAGGAGGGTGGGGGTGGCTTCCTTTCACCTAAAATAAAGCGAAAGGTAGTTGGGGGTACCGCATTTCACTTGACATAAATTCAAAAGGAGGAACCCCTACCGTATTTCCCTTAAGTCCCTATAAATGGGCACCCCTACTCCTCACTTCAAAATTCCTTCCTATATCAAAATTCAACACCCTCTCTCTCTCTCTCTAAAATAATCCTTCTTTGTGCATGGTGTTTTCAGTGGCCTAAAAGAAGTGTTGATTTTTTATAAAGATTCATTTAGAGGTATTTTTTGTTATTTAATTTAAATTTATTTATTTAATTAATTGATTAGTTTTTAGTTAGTTCTAAATACACTATTTATTTAGTATTTTAGTT
The DNA here is from genome assembly GCA_963277665.1 of Viscum album. NCBI lineage: Eukaryota > Viridiplantae > Streptophyta > Magnoliopsida > Santalales > Viscaceae > Viscum > Viscum album. The sequence goes on along the minus strand of OY728145.1, from coordinate 1,072,857,808 downwards.
AGTTATATAAAGTTTATAAATAATAGTTATTATTAGTAATGATTAAGTATATATTTACTAATGAATAACATCGGATTAAAGACTGATTACATATAATGATTAAATAATAATAATTAACTAATGAATATCATATGATTAAATAATTATTAAGGCATAATTAATTATGGATTAATTAATGTTTAGAAAATTGTTAGCTAATGAATAAATAATGATTAATGAATTATTAACTAAGGATTAAGAAGTGATTATAGAATTTTTAAATAACGATTAACTAGTGATTTAGTAATGACTAACTACTGATTAAGTAATCAATAAATTATGAATAAATTATGATTAACTAAATATTAACTAATGATTGAAAAATGACTAACTAATGATTAAATAATTATTAAAGATTGATTAACTAGCGATTAATTGAGATTAAAGAATGATTAAGGAATGATTAAATAATTATGAAGGAATATTTAAAGAATGATTTAAGAATGATTAAGTAAAGATTAAGTAATGATTAATTAATGATTAAATAATAATTAAGGAATGACTAACGAATGATTAAAGAATTATTAAAGAATGATTAACTAATGATTAAGAAATAATTAACTAATGATTAACTGATGATTAATTAATGAATAACTAATGATTAAATAATGATTAATTAATGATTAACTAATGATTAAGTAGTGATTAAAGAATAATTAAGGAATGATAAATGAATGATTAAATAAGGATTAACTAATGATTAATTAATGATTAAGGAATGATTAAAGAATGATTAAATAAGGACTAAGTAATGATTAAAGAATTAATAAGTAATGATTTAAGAATGATTAATTAATGATTAAATAATGACTAAAGAATTATTATGTAATTCCCTGACCCCAAAAGCCCAGAGTCAGTGAATTATTTTAATACATTGGCATGATTACAAGGAATCAAGTCCTGAAAGACTGATCAGTTTACCTGTCTTGGAAAATAGATTACATACAAGAACTTCACATTACAATTTCAAACATAAAATATAGCATATATAGTTCATTGAGAACATCATTATTCACCTAGTTTAAACCCGCATATAAATCATAATACACTTCTTAGAATATTGAAAAAATAAAACATAAGAAAGGGGTGAGCTCAGATACTCAGTAAGGGTAAATAATTTAGCGGAAGCTATAAACTTTTAAGGCAAGATGTATAATAAAAACAACAGCCTTTTAAACATAAAACATTAACATAATATGTTTGAAATAAGTCAAACATTACCATATAAACATTCACATGGACGTTCTACTAGTCGAATAATCACATGTAATAACTAATTCCATAATGAGGGAATATATAATTTTGAACATCATAACTACATAGTCAAGGCCTCATGCCAAGACTACAAATAAACATTTTGTAAAGGCCTTGTTACAAGACACTAATTTGTCACATGAGACATACCGATGCATTGAGGGGCTATAGTAGGCCCCACCCATCACATACTTAGTCCAATGCATTCCTCATATGAAAAGGGTGAAACATAATATAAACATTCGTATTAAAACCGGCATACGAAATCTTAATACTTTAACCATAAACCATGAATGGTATAAAAATAGCACATCCACATTCAAATATGTCATAACTCATTAAATACAATATAAAGATTTTATAATAATAAATCAACCTCAATCGATAATAATATCTAATAAATGATGTTGACATATTTGAAATTAATCAGTAATAATCTTTGAGGGAAATATCCATTTTTCATGAAATCATTTAAAAGTCACACAATTTATAATGGAAGTCATTTAAAAAATATTTTTGAATCAATGTATCTCATAACACTTTGAGACTTTTTAATTTAATTAACATTTTAAAACAATCATGTCCATATGAATAAATCCATAAAATCATTTTGAAAACATGGACATTAATTAAATAGATTTTGAAAATTAAATCTTTAAATAATTTAAAATGATGATTTAGTTAAATATTCCCTTCTATAAAACCTTAAAAGATACCTTTTGAAAAAAATTATGATACGTGTACATGGATGATAAATATTTCTCAATATATACTTACACATAAACAATCTCAGATAATAATGAGATTGAGGAATTAACCTTTACCTTGTACTTTTGTTTAGTCAAGTGTACGCTTAACCTCCTATATAATGACCATAGTATGTTATTAAATTATAACATAACCATATTAATATTTATTATATCATATATGATTCATTTAGAACTTTATACTACCCATTTAATAAAAATTTCCATGTTAAATTAAAATTTCGGGTAATAATTGCTTTTTTTATCGTACGTGTTTTAACTTGTAATTATTGATCGTATCACTTAGATCATGATTTAAATACTTCCATAATATAAAAAATTATTTATATATTATATATATTTATAATATAAATATGTATAATAGATAGATATATGAAATGGAAAACACCATTTATGGAGACGGTAGGTCATACATACGCATAAACATTGTTTCCGTTTTCATATCGTATTGAACGGAAGTAAGTGAATGAGATATATGTATGTTTATGTGTGTGTGTATATATATTTAAATTATAATTATTATTTCATATATTACATACTTATTAATAATATATATTATCATAATCATCGTTGAAAGGTTAACGTGGAAATGAATCTCATCGCGTCATGGAGACGGTAAGTCGTACGTATGCACGAGCGATGATATCATTCTATTGATGGTGAAATAGTATGTAATTGGATGATATATTATATATAAATAATCATTAAAATGTTATATTTATTATTTACATCAATTATACTCATTATTATACCCATCCAAATAATAAAGTATTGAATAACAAACTACACCATGACGTGGAGATGGTAAGCTGTACGTACGCACATATGGTGACTTTGTAATTAATATGATGGATATAATAATGAATATGGTTGTACCATATTTATAATAACATATCAGTATGTATAAGGTACTAGATTTATTATTTTGGTATGGAAACAACAAAGTAAGAGGAAGTGGAAGAAGAAAATAACTTTGAAAGAGGTGATGAAATAATTACCTCTTCTTCAGGTTCTTCCTTTTGATTTGAACAAAATGGATACTTATATTGGATTTATTATCAAATTAAGGAATCTAGATTGAATTTAAAGTAGTTGGGAGGATATTTTATGAGGTTTTGGCTGATCCAAATGGCTTTGGAGGTGTGAATTTAAGAGAAAGGGAAGTACCCTTTTATAAGAGAGGTGAGGGGCACTTTAGGAAAAGCTTGAAATATTAATTTATTATAAAATCATTTTCAGTTTCTAATACCTATAAATGAATTTATTTCTAGGATAAGATGGTAATGGGTCGAAATTATCTAAACCAATATGTTTTAGACAAGTTTAGGTCACCATATTAACTTTATCTTTTAAATTTAACTCTTAGTTAAATAGTTTAACTTTTACCATGTATTCTTGTATTATTATGTTACATGGTTAATATAGTTACTATAAAAGGCCAAGAGAACATCAAGTGGTCAATTAATAACATATATAACATTATATAATTCCTTTTTCCGAATCTTAGATTATTAGGAATATTATATCATTTGATAATATAGTATTTGTTTTAAAAACTCATTTATGTCAATTTTAACACTATTTAGTATTTTGTTTTTTTGAAAGTTATAACAACTTGATTATTCGAAAAAATATATTGAATCAACCCTAACATTTCATATTAACGTATAAAATTCATGGATGGAATAAAAAGTTTCAATTTACATTTATTTTAATATTTATAACATCAATTATTTTAATCTTTCATTAAAAAGGTAATTACTCCATTATCATTATGTCATAAATAAATTTAATTATTTAATGTATAAATTTTTTTTAATAAAATACCATGATGTAGTAAATATCTTTAAATTTCTAATGAATATTTATTTTTGTATTTATATTATGCGTAACTCTATATTAAAAATAGATAAGTTATTAAACTTTGAATTTAACACTTTTAATTTTCTTTAAATAATATATAATAAATGTCCTAATCTAACCCAAATGGATCAAAAGGATCTTATTCTTTTCCTAAGGTTGATATTGGTAAAAATACACTTATCTAGTATAATTAGGAGATGTGTTGGGGTAATTGTAAAATTATTTTTACCTTTAATTACCATATTTACTTTTAATTGTGGTAAATAAAATTTAAAAGTTACTATTCACAAAAAATTATTTTCATCCTATTGAACCACATTTTACTTACTGATGTCAATTGTGTCACTCGTATTTTTTAAATTCAATTCAAAGAAGTTCTAAAATTACGTTGTATTCAAATTAGCAAATGTTCCTAGAAGGTGGGTAAAAGTGCTTAGAGGGTGGGTAAAAAGGTGTTAAAAAAGTTCAATGAATTTTTATTTCTAATTCTATTATAAAATTACTCAAATGAATTACATTGAACTAATATATGTATTATTTATCTATTTTTACTTTAATATAAATTTTAATGAAAAATAATTATTTAAATGAAAAGTCGGTTTTTATGTACTATGTAGTATTTTCACTATCATCAAAAATTGAATGTTTTCAGAAGAATACCAAAAATTCACACTAAGCTAATTTTAATATTCTGAATTCAAAAATAAATTCTATTTTACCAAATTAAATTTTTAATAGTGTCTAAAATTAATTTTATTATTGTTCACAAAAGGACATAAAAATTAGTTCTATTAAAAAAATAGATTTTCTAAATATATAAATATTTTAACGAAACTTATATATTTCATTATAAATATATTTTGTTTATGTGAAAACATTATAAATAGAATTTAAAATTTACATGTTACTATTCATATTACAATATTTAATTGATAAATAAATATATGGTTTAAATAATTATAATACTAATGTGTTGTTTTGCAGAAACTCAATCTTGTGTATAACACAAGACAAGTCAGTGTTGCATGCAATATAAGCTATTAAATTACATTAAAGAGATAACTTACTATGAAATCATAGGGTGTTACATTCTCCCATCCTTCAATAAATTGTGTCCTCACAATTTGAAATTTTTCTTTGAAAATAAAATGTTGAAAATAGAAAATACCTTTTGTGGAAAACACACATCGAAAATAGGGTTAATAAAAATTAATCTTAATAAGAGGGAAAGGGAAATGAAAAAGTGACCACCAAATTAGGATTTTGACTATAATAACATTGGTGGAAATTAGAGACACATAATTGGGGGAAGACATAAATATTCATAGGGAGTGATTGAGGTCATCAATCACAAACAAGTGAACTATAAATGTAAAATTGAGGGCCTCAAAGCCATCAATCTATAATGATTTAAAGTATCATTGGTTCAACAAAACAAAAGGTATTAGGATAACACGGTTTTTTAGATACTTTTTTCTGAAGAGGAGGGATTAATTTACTATCATGATAAGAACTCAAGAAAACATACTTGATTTCATTACATTTCATAGTCATAATCTCGTAATTTGGTTGTGATTTGATCTATTTTGACTTCACCCCTTAAACTAGGAAATGAATGTTCAAAAATGTGATTTTTTTACACCTAAAGCTCATTTGATAAATCATAAAGTCTACAATTATTACCTTAATTATCTAAATATTTATTGAAAATAAAAAGGTTAGGTCAAAGTATCCAACAAATCATACTTTAACCTCATACAAAAAAATCAATTGTTCAACTTACTCAATTAAAACCTTTAGAATTATCTAAAATACTTGTGTCCAAACTCACAATCCAAAAATTTATAAGGAAGTTCAACATAACATAATTAAGATCAACATGTGAATACATTTATCATGTATTTATTTAAAACATGGTAATAAAATTAATTCCCATAAAACCTTATTTGAATATGCATGTACTTTTTTATTCCTTCAGTAAAACACAGAATACTGGATATACTCATTAAATCCATAAATGTTGTAAACTCAAAAAATGATGGAATATACAAATCATTAATCAGTTTCAAGGTCGTCAAGAATATCCAATATAATTTATCCAAATCAATCATATCTTATTCCAAAATCACTACCTCGGTATCAAAACTGCATTAAGGTTTATCTTTACTTCAACCATGTATTTTCTAAAATGCTTAACTTTTTATTGAGTAAATTTTCTTAGAACCATATAATCTCAAATCCTCAATGAAATAGTATTGTAGTACAATCCTTATTTATTTCCATAATTCATATAACTAATACATCGTTGATACAACACTCAAATGACATAATTATTTAATAACAACATAAGAACACTAGTCATTCCTCTTCCTCTACGGTAGTATCATAACTTGATTATTATCTAATAGCATCATTTGGGTCATACTCTGATGATTTGGAAATTGATTCGCGTAGTGTTCCAACTCCTTGCAGACGAAGCACTGTACATTCAAAACTTTTTCTTACCCTTGAAATCACAAATGGGGTATCCTTTTTCTCCACGCTTATAACATACTCTCATTCCCTTCAAGCATTTACCAAGGTGATTATTTCCATAGATATCACATCTGGGAAAATTTTTATTTCCCTCCTTCCCTTTATCCATATCTTTTTTTCTATCCTCTTCTTTTCTTGCTCCCCTTAAAACCCATAGGGCTCATATAATTCTTTACGAATCTTATTAACACATGATATTATTTATTTATATGATTTGGATACGTGGGACACTATTTCCCTTATAAATTTTGTCTTAGGACCATGAAAGATATGATCCTTCTTACTCTTTAGATCATGTGTATTACTGGAGTTTTCATTCCATCTACTGGGAACCATTTTTAAATGATGACATACACTAGGTTAGATCATATCATAATGTATAATCCAAAAACTATAAAAATTATCAGCATTAATTGAATATTTACACACATCTAGTCTTGTAATCATAACATTGGTTTCTTTTCCAACATATTTACTTATAAATCATTCATAATGGTTTGTAAAGAAAATGTGAATTATCTTAAGAATATATCCCAGGAGTGTCAAACTAGGTGCACAGTAAGGCCTATCGTCATATACCAGGATACCCCAGGTTAAGCCCAAAACTCCTTGTCGGAGTTTTCACTCCTAGGTATATCTGTTCCAGAACCACGTCCACTTGTAGTATCCAGAGAGGGATGTATTTCATGGAATACCCGCATAATATCTACATTACCAATTTTTTTGGATGTTCGTCTATACTAATCCTCAAATTTTATCACAGGGTAATGTTTCCTAATCAAAGTTTAACTAAATCTATTTCCAAGGTTGTTTCTAAACTTTCTATGATACCAACTATAACGCCATGACCCCAGAAGCCCAGAGTCAGTGAATTATTTTAATACATTGGCATGATTACAAGTAATCAAGTCCAGAAGGAAAAATCATTTTAGCAGTCTTGGAAAATAGATTACATACAAGAACTTCACATTACAATTTCAAACATAAAATACAGCATAGATAGTTCTTTGATAATGAAATTATTACCCAAGCTTAAATATTCAAATAAATCATAATGCACTTCTTGGCATCCTAGTAAAATAAAACATAAGAAAGGGGTAAGATCAGATGATTAGTAAGGGTAAATAATTCACTGGAAGCTATAAACTTTTATGGAAAGATGTATAATAAAAACAGTTGCCTTTTTAAACATAAAACTTGAACATAATATTCTATAAATAAGTCAAACATAACCACATAAACATGCACATGTATATTCTATTACTTTAATAATCAGATGTAATAACTAATTTCATAACGAGGGAATGCATAATGTCGGACATCATAACCACATAGTCAAGGCCTCGTTCCAAGACTACAAATAACAATTTTTTCAAGGCCTTATACCAATACACTAATTTGTCTCATGAGAACTAATGATGCATTGAGGGGCTATAGCAGGCTCCACTCATCATTTACTAATTCCAATTCATTCCTCATATGAAAAGGGTGAAACATAACATAAACATTCGTATTAAAACTAGCATATGAAATCTTAATACTTTAACAATAAACTATGAATGGTATAAAAATAGAACATTCATAGTGAAACGTGTCATAACTCATTCAATAAAATGTAGAAGATTGTATTATAATAAATCAACCTCAATCAAGAATAATATCCAATAAATTATGTTGACCTATTTGAAATTAATCAGTAAAAATCTTTGAGAGAAATATCCACTTTTATGAAATCATTTAAAAGTTACAAAATTTATAAAGGAAGTCATTTAAAAGAGATTTTTGAATCAAAGTTTCTCATACCACTTTGATACTTTTTAATGGAATTAAAATTTTAAAACAATTATGTCTATATGAATAAATCCTTAAAATCATTTTGAAAACATAGGCACTAATTAAATATATTTAGAAAAATAAATCTTTAAATATTTTAAAATGATGATATAGTTAAAGATTCCCTTCTATAAAACCTTGAAAGATTCATTTTTAAAAAAATTAAGATACTTGAACATGGATGATAAATCTGTCCCAGTATATACTTACACATAAATAATCTCAAATAATAATTAGATTGAGGAATTAACCCTTACCTTTTACTTTACTTTAGTCGACGGTATGTTTAACCTCCTATATAATGACCATAATATGTTATTAAATTATAAAAGAACCATATTAATATTTATTATATCTTATATGATTCATTTATGACTTTATACTACCCATTTAATAATAATTTCCATGTTAATGTAACATTTCAGGTAATAATCGCTTTCTTTATCGTACGTGTTTTAACTTGTAATTCTTGATCGTATCACTTAGATCATGATTTAAATACATCAAGAATATAAAAAATTATTTATATATCATATATATTTATAATATAAATATTTATAATAGATAGATATATGAAGTGGAAAACACAGTTTATGGAGACGGTAGGTCGTACGTACGCATAAACGATGTTTCTGTTTTCATATCGTATTGAACCGAAGTAAGTGAATGAGATATATGTAAATACACATACACACACACAGATATATATATATACATATATATATATATATATTTCCAGTATCATTATTATTTCATATATTAAATACTTATTAATAATATATATTTTTATAATCATCGTCAAATAGTGAACGTGGAAATGAATCTCATCACGTCGTGGAGAGGGTAAGTCGTACGTATGCATGAGCAATGATGTAATTATTTTGATGGTGAAATCATATGTAATTGGATGATATATTATATATAGAGAATAATTAAAAGTTTATATTTATTATTTACATCAATTATACTCATCCAAATAATGAACTGTTGAATAACAAACTACACCACGATGTGGAGACGATAATCCATACATACGCATGTATGGTAACATTGTCATTAATAGGATGGATAGAATAATGAATATGGTTGTAATATATTTATAATAATATCTCATTGTGTAAATTTTATTGGAGTTATTATTTATTATGGAAACAACAAATAAAGGGGAAGTAGAAGAAGAAAAGAACTTTGAAAGAGGTGATGAAATGATTACCTCTTCTTCGGGTTCTTCCTTTTGATTTGAACAAAAGGGATCCTTAGGCTGGATTTCTAATCAAATTAAGTCCTCTAGGTTGAATTTTTGGTAGTTTTGAGCAGATTTTAGTAGGGGTTGTCCGAGAAAAATGGCTTTGGAGGTGTGAATTTAAGAGAAGGGAAGTACCCTTTTATAAGAGAGGGGAGGGGCACTTTAGGAAAAGCTTGAAATATTAATTTATTATAAAATAATTTTCTATTTAAAATACCTATAAATGGGTTTACTTCTAGGATAAGGTGGATATGGGTCAAAACCCTTTCAACGAATAGGTTTTAGAAAATTTTAGGTCACTATATAAACCTTATCTTTTAGATTTAACTCTTAGTTAAATAGTTTAAATTTTACCATGTCTTCTTGTATTTTTAAATTACATGTTTAATATAGTTACTATAAAATTCCAATAGAACCTCAAGTGGTTAATTAATGAAATATCAAACATTATATAAGTTATTTGGCCGAATCTTATAATTTTAGAAATATTATATAATTTAATAATATAGTATTTGTTTTAAAAACACATTTATGTCAATTTAAACACTATTTAGTATTTGGTTTTTGTGAAAGTCATAACAACTTGATTACTTCAAAAAATACATTGAACCAACCCTAACATGTCATATTCACCTAAAAAATTGTTTATGGCATCAAAAGATTTAATTTACATTTATTTTAATATTTATAACATTAATTATTTTAATCTTTCATTAATAAGGTAATTACTGCTTTATCATTGTGTCATAAATAAATTTATTTATTTAATGCCTAAAAATTATAAATAAAATACCATGATTTATGAAATATTCTTATATTTCCAATTAATATTTTTAGTCGAATTTATATTATGTGTAACCCTATATTAAAAATGGTTTAGTTATTAAACTTTGAATTAAACACTTTTAACTTTTCTTTAAATAAAATATAATAAATGTTCTAATCTAACCCAAATGGATCAAAAGGATCTTATTTTTGTATAATAAGGTTGATTTTGGTCGAAATAAACTTATCCAATATAATTAGGACATGTTTAAGATTAATTTTAATATTATTTTAACCTGTAATTACCTTATTTACTTTTAAGCGTGGTAAATAAAATATAAAAGTTACTATTCACCAAAAATTATTTTCATCCTATTAAACCAGATTTTACTTACTGATGTCAACTGTGTCTCTTATATTTTTGAAATTCAATTCATAGAAGTGGTAAAATTACATTTTATGCAAATTTGCAAATGTGCCTAGAAGGTGGGTAAATGTGCCTAGAAGGTATGTAAAAAGATGTTAAAAAGGTTCAATGAATTTTTATATCTAATTCTATTATAAAATGACTCAAATGACCTAAATTTGACAAATATATGTATTATTTGTCTATTTTTACTTTAATATGAATTTTAATTAAAAATAATTATTTAAATGAAAAAGTCGGTTTTTATGTACTATGCAGTATTTTTCACTATTCATCAAAAATTGAATGTTTTTCTAAAAAATACCAAAAATTCACCCTAATCTTATTTTGATATTACAAATTCAAAAATGAAGTCTCTTTTACGAAATTCAATTTTTATGAGTTTCTAAAATTAATTTTATTATTGTTCACAAAAGGACATAAAAAGTAGTTCTTTTAAGAAAATATCTTTTCTAAATATATAAATATTTTAACAAAACTTATACATTTCATTATAAATATATTTTATTTATGTGAAAATTATTATAAATAAAATTTTAAATTTATATGTTACTATTCATATTGAAATATTTAATTGATAAATAAATATATCGTTTAAATAATTATAATGCAAATGTGTTGTTTCACAGAAACTCAATCTTGCGTATAACACAAGATAAGTCGATGTTGTGAGTAATATAAATATTAAATTACATTAAAGAGATAACATACTATGGAATCTTGGGGTTTTACATATTAACTAATGATTAACTAATGATTAACTAATTATTGACTAATTATTAACTAATGAATATGTAATGATTAAAGAATGATTAAGGAATGATTAATGAAAGAATAAAGAATGATTAAGGAATGATGAAGGAATGATTAAATAATAATTAATTAATGATTAAGTAATGATTAAGGAATTATTAAAGAGTTATTAACGAATGATTATCTAATGATATTAAAGAATGATTAACCAATGATTAACGAATTCTTAACCAATGATTAAACAATGATTAAACAATGATTAACCAATGATTAACTAATGATTAACCAACAATTAATTTTAGATTAACATAGAATAAACATAGGTTAAAAAATGAAAAACTATATGACAAAGAGTCTTAAATGCACTCGTGATTTTTTACTCCCATGATTTAGATGATTCATCCCTTATTTCATGCATGTTTTATTAATGTTGATGGATATATTTTAGATGAATCGCATTCTCTTTATAAACCATTGAAAAAACCTTTAGGAATGTTAAAAATTACACTACAAAACATTAGTGTCGTCTTTTAGGATATAATAAAATGTTCTAAAATCTTGGTAGCATAAATACTACATTGTTATCTAAGCAATCAAATACTTTTCTGGATACTACAAGTGGATGTGGCTCTATCAAAGATGCACCTATGGTTAAAACCCTAAAACAAAATATTGATTTAGACTTGATCGGGAACTGGTGCATGATAACAGGCCTTGCTACACACCTAGTTTTACACTCCTATGGGATATTCTTTAGATGACACATATTTTCTTCATAAACTACTTAAATATATTTAGGAAGATTAAAAATTGTACTTTGAAACATTAGCATCATATTTTATAATATAATAAGATGTCCTAAAATTTTAGTATCGTAAAGATAATATTTTCACCCCTCATTATCAATAGTATTCACATAATTTTTTTTAAATAAGGTAAAAAAGAATAGAAAACATCAAATTAGTTTATTTATCTATGATAAAATGACAATTATGATCATATAAAGTGAAATGGACAAGAAAAAACCCATTAAATAACACATGAATGCTTTAAAACAAACAATAAATACCAAGATATTTTTCAATAGAACATAGTTTGGATGATATGAGTGTGACATCGAATGTGAAGTAAAATCTAACTTATTTTCAAGTAGTATCTTAATAACATATTCCAAAGAGATGTACATAACTTTTAAATTCTCAAAAGCATTCGGCCATCTAATGAAATGCATCCCTATACAAAAATGATTTCATTAGAAGTCCAAAAGACTTTGAAAATTCAAAAGTTAAGTTATCCCTTTAGAAGATGTTATTAAGCTACCACATGAAAATAATATAGATTTTATTTCACTTCTGAAGTAAGGATCATATCATCCAAACTCTGTTCTGTTTAAAAATTACAAGGTATTTCATGACCGTTGTAAAGAATTTATGTGTTATTTAATGTGTTTGTTATTGTCCATTTCACTATATATGATCATAATTTTCTTTCTATCATAGATAAATAAATTGATTTTATGTTTTCTCTCCTTTTTACCTTAGTTTCCAAAACATTCTTTAAATTATTTTCTAATAAAATTTTATATAACTAAACATTAGTATCATATTTTAGGATATAATAAGAAGTTATAAAATTTTAGTATCATAAATATTATATGGTCAACTCTCAATGTAAATATTATTTACACTATCATAATCTTGATTAAATAACATTTTTATGTAGAGAGTCATTTTTTTCAGTGTCTACTACTATGGGAAGGTTATTCAAACTAAGAAAATAGATTCTTATATCACACAACCAACAATAATGGTTAGTATATCAGATTGTATAACCATAAGTGAAATTCAAGACAAAATTCATGGTTGCTTAAATCTAAGACCTGATTAAGATATCAAGTCTATTAGCTATAGGAATTTTCAATTCCAAGGTACACTATAGAGTCTAGCTTGTCCATTGGTTTCTGATGAGTAGTGGGTCTAAGAAATAAATTCATTTTCCCAGTGGTCAAATGGTTCCATGATGGAGTTACATGTTGAGGTTTCTATAATAAAACAACAACATCCAATTTTATAAATATGCAGAATTACAAGAGTGGTTGAAGATGGTCCACCCAAAAAATTAAGGCTCCTCCCTATAATGTGGAAGAGGACAATATAGATGACATTGCAGATATACATGTAAATATGATATCCGATGAGGATTTTTTTAATGATGCATTATATAGATACAACAGTGATGATGAGGAGGGATCAATAGAAGTTAGGGAGGAATTTTCTAGAAATTCAATAGTTGTACATCATCCTCGACCCAAAATAAATCATCCGCCACTATTCACATCTTGGTCATAAGTAATGGCACATTTGACTGAATTCAACTACAATATTCTCACAACTAAAACTAAGTTTCCTATAGTGGTAGTGGATAGATTTAGTGAGATAGAAATAACATTATATATTAGAAGGTATTTTTCACGTAAACATGCATTGAACAACATACTAAAAGGATTTAACAATGAGAGGCATTGTAGAAATTTATTTCAAGAATCAATTAGTAAAAAATACATCATGTGGTGTGACAATTAAGGGTATGATTGTATATTCTTCTTAAGGTATATTCTAGATATTTCATTTGGAGGTTGGTGAATTTTAAATATTAAGGTAGCTCCCACTTGCATTCATAAAAGCCTGACACAAGATCATACCTCATTGACTTCTGAATTTATGTCATCTATTGCCATCAAGGTGATGAGACCTTCCATGATGTTCCTATATCCCTTGTGAATGGGAGGATACAACAATCTTTTGGTTATAAGATTTCTTATAATAAGGCATAGATGGTGAAACAAAAGGAAATTGTGATGGTCTATGGTGACTGGGATGACTCGTATTGGGTGTTTCTGCAATTTCTATCCATAATGAGATATAAGGACCATGTTGTCATCCATTTTCATATGAATGAACATATGTCTCAAGATAACCAACTAGATCCATATTGTGTTCAATTTCATCAGTTGTTCTGGGCATTCCTCCTCTATATTTCTACATTTTTCTTTAGAAATCAGTTCATACAAATTGATGGAACATTTCTAAACAAAAAATACAGGGTCATATTGTTGATTACAACAACCAAAGATGGAAACCAATCACCTCTTCTACTTTAATTTTCCATTGTAGAGAAGGAAAAATATGAATCATGGAGTTGGTTTTTAGAATTTATCGGCAACCATTTCACCTAAATTCGGGGTGTATTTTTTATATCTTATTGGTATCAGGAAATCAATTTGGATCCTGATACATAGAGACCTCCCAAATTCACATCATCAATACTGCATCAAAAAAAATTCTTGAAAGGTGCAAAAAATAGTCCTAATGAACCTATGAAGAAAGAAATCATGAGGCATGTTATGAAATGTATTTATTATTTTTTACTATTTCAACGTAAATGTAAAATTAATTTATGTGAAATATGATCACTTCTATGTAGCATATGAGTTGGACCAACGAAGGTTTGAAAAACATTTTGAACAAATCCACAAGGTTAATCAAGACCTGTATGATTATATGATGAAGATTCCAAAAGAAAAATGGGCATTGGTATATGATGGGGGGAAAGGTATGGAAACATGACCACAAACATTGTTGAGTTCATCAATGGTGTATTCAAGGGGCTTCACAAGTTACCTATAATTTCCCTAGTTCAAGAGACATTTTATCATTGTGTGAAGTACTTCATTAACAGAAAAATACTAGTCTCAGACAGGACTCAATAGGGTATGTGGTATGGAAGAAACTTCCAATCATAGATTGAAAATATCATTGAAGAAGCTTCTAGTTATTGAGTGTGCCTTTTCTTCTTAGAACATTCTCGATTTGCAGTCAAAGAGTTTTCAAAAACCATCACAAGTAGCAGTGGTGAAAATTGGCAGTATTACTTGAAGTGAGGCAATGTCAAGTTGGAATCTTACAGGAATTACAGTTTCCAAGTGCACAATCCATCGAAGTATGTGCCTCTATAAACATATCATGGGAAGCATATGTTGATCTAGTGCACCTGTTAGACACCATTGCTAACTATTAAGCTACACTAGGGATGCCTATTGGGGAGTTTTGATATTTCCCAATGCTTGAAGACTAGCTAATATTGATACCTGACATCAACAGGTTGAGTTAATGAGGGAGACCTAAGTCCAGCAGGATGTGGAATGGGATGGACTGGCCTCAACAACAAGGGAAAAGTTTGATATGCAACATATGTCATCAAGAAGGTCATAACCTGAAACGATTCCCTAACATTGCAAGATTGAGTTCATAGTCTTAGCCACAATGATATATTGTCATCAGATCGGGCTTGTGCTTTGTCACAGGACACTTGATTTCCATACAGTCTTGCAACGGTGGAGAGCCTTATCATGTTTTTAATGCTGGGGAGAGGCAGACCCAAGGTGTCAGTCTAAGTTTTATTTTCTTGATCTTTGAGTTGTGTTTGTTTTATTTCCTTGAAGTCTGTTCGGGTTTCCCCCCCTTCTTCCATTAAAAGGGGGTTTATCATATAATAAAAAATATTTGGCCTACGGGCCATTGGAGGAGCACTCCATCATCATCACATGCTGCCTCCACCTACCATTATACCATTCCTACACCATGATGAATTCTACAACATTATAGTATCCAATCTCACATTAATTGATCATCACATTCTTGCTGCCCTCCTTGAGAGATAGAGAAAAGGGACACGAACATTCCACCTACCCAAGAGAGAGATGGATATCACACTTGAGGATGTGGCAGTCCTACTTGGTCTTCCTGTCCAGGGTGATGCAGTTATTCGACCCACCTGTGCAGTCTAGCCAGAGCTTGTAGAAATATTGTTAGGAATTGACATTCTATCTGATGATGTTGCTAATATGGTGGGTCGATGTCTATGTGGTGGATGGATATGCACTTTTAACATTTACCCGATGACGCTGATGAGAATACTATCATACGTCATTCCCATGCCTATATCTTATAGATCATTAAAGGGACAGTGTGCATTGATATCTGAAGTATGAATGTGCACATGATGTATATGGGGCTAATGGATAATTTTTATCAGGTTGGGACATACATCTGGGGATCTACATTTTTAACTTACACTTATAGAGCATTATTCACAACATGACTCTCAGACCGCATAGATCTCATGGGATGTGTTGTCATTCTTTATATGTTTGAATGGGAGCGCATCCCTCCTCTCTCCCCTAGTTTTGCTGGTTTTGGAGCTACCTATAGATGTGCTACGTGATGCTCCACATGGATTATAGTATGATCACTCATCTCTATTGGATTCTGATGCTAGTGGGATTTATTGAATTTAATTTATTATTATTTTTCACTTTTGATGTTTCATTTTATAGGTGGAGTCGGGCACACCACTTTATTAGTGCTCCAAAACTCTATTTAGGTGTATACCATCTCATTATGCATAGTTTCCTACCTTATTAAGTAAGTATATACAATTGTTAATTGACCCAGAAATTTTATAATATCATCATTTATTTTTTTAAGAAAATTTTATTTTTGTTAAATATCACATATAATTTAAGATTTCATAGATGTTATACTGAGCTTTATTGGACCAGTTTCCTATATATTGAACTACTAGACTTCCTGATTCTATGGTTATAGTGCCTCTCATTCACTTTCATATTATTAAGTGGAATCATCCTGATAGTGTCATGCACCTGTTTGGCTATGTTCAACACATTCAATCTCCACTGAGACAGTTATAGGAACTTCATTTTGTGAAGCTGATTAGGAGGCAAGATGTTGATTGATGCCTATGATATCCCAAGTATCTTGACCTCTAGGTTAGACAACCATCACATCATATCAAGGGTGTACGTACAATGCGATTCCATCTTTCATAGAAGGTCATGTATGAGCCATGGTATAGATTGAAGTCTATATTGTATCTTACTCGACATGATAGTGGGATTTAGGATATGGTAAGTCAATAAATTTCCACTATTTTTTATTGAACTATTTTCCATTACATTTTGAATCACTTTAGAGCATACTCGACTATAGTAGCTTATCCTCATGTCTGCTCCAAAGGAGGAGGAGGTTTCTATCCTTAAATTGATCCATGTTGTAGCGCAGGGGGAATGATAGTATCTTTAATTATGCACCCCAAGGAGATGATGTTCCTTCCTAGGGAGTGGATGTTCCTACTCAGAAACCTCTTCCAGTAACTTCTTATGATGAGGATCCACGACAATGATGACATTTCCCACGTCGTTCCACATGTGAGGCCTCACCTGTTCCATAGGCAGAGGTTGACCCTCTAGTAGTCCAGCCTTAGATGATTACAAATGTGCATAAGGTGGCATGATATCCATCTATATTAGAGGAATATCGATATTTTTCTCTAGTTGAAGATTATCCGAGCTTCTATCAGGGTTAATTTCACATGCCTCCAGCTTTCATGTCAGATCATTCATAGCTTGTATGGTTCCCCTATGAGATGATGGAAGGTCCTTCTACTCACCTAGTGAGAGAAGGGTTGAGAGAATAGTATAACATCTGGTTGACCCCTCCTCCCACTGATACACAATAATAGCATCTAAAAGTTGAGGTTCCAGCAACCTAGGATCATCCCTCTCGAGGTCATCATATTCCACCCCAGTGCAGAGGTCAATGATCTCGATACGAGTGTCCCATTCTCACACCACCATATGGAATAAAAACTCACCATAGATAGTGACTATACTCATTCATGTTTATGTTTTCTTTATAATAAAATGACTAAATCTGTTTTACTATCAACAATTTTTACATGTTTATACAATTTTTAAATTTTCATTTATAATTTGGTTACAGTTTATATTTTATAAGATTTTAAAGACGGCTACGTGAAACATAGGAAAACATCATAAATTTTGAGTAGGAAAATTTAAAATCTTATAAAATATAAACTATAAAAACTTTCTAAATAAATATTAAAACATAACCTATGCATCTAGAAAGTTGTTAAAAATAAAAAAAATCATTAATATAATAAATAATTAAAAATGAAAGTAATGTAAAAAAGATTATAAATACAATTGTAATGGTTTAAAACAACAATATATTGTGCTACTAAAATTACTTTTCATTAATTATTTTTAATAAATTATTGTTATTTTGAATTATTTTTAATATTTTTAGTAAGTGTTCTAAATATCATTTAGATTTTATTTTTATTTTATAAGTTATTGAATTTTAAATCCAACAACTTCAAACATTATTATGTTTCATGTATTTGACTGCAAAAGAATATAACATAGAAATTATAATTAAAATCTAAGGGATATTTGAAAAAATTACTCAACATATAAAACATAATTTAAAATAAACAAAATCATAAATATAATAAGTAAAAACTAATTTACATGCCATTAAATTTATTGATTAAAAACATAACATTTTTACTTTCAAATATTAATGGAATAATTTTAAAAAAAAATAAAATAAAAACAATATATATATATATATATATATACAAACATATATATTTTTAAATATACAAACATGTATATTTAAAATAAATATTTCTATTTTTGCAGAAAGGCGGTAGAGGCTCTGCCGCTTTTCCAAAACTTTTTTCAATTTTTTTGACATAGAAATATTTAATTTTTTTCAAAACAAGAAGAAGAAAATCCACGATACTCCTATATCTTTGTCTCCCTCCATATCACCTAGAAAAAAAGGGCTCTTAGCCATAGGCATGGTCGGAGGTAGTTTGGGGTAACCTGGTGTGATAATAATGAGGGAGTGAGATGATTTAGTGACAACAACATAAGGGAGGGATGGTATGATGGGATATTATGAGAGAGGATGTGATACAAGGACTATATATGGGGAAGAATCATGGTGATGAGAATGTGGTGATCTCAATGCCTGGTGGTGGCCAACCGCATCAAGATTTAGTATCCCAGGTGAGTAGGAATGCAGTGACAGTCGCTATATTGTGGAGTTGAAGTAGTGGGTGGGGGAAACCCTAAATCCCCCAACCATTTGATCCCAAGGTATTCAATGACACCCTTCTTGACACGTGGAAGGTGAGGGATGATATAGGAGACAACGTCCAACACACACACCCCCTATCCTTGCATTCCATGTGACATTTTTTTCACAACTCTGCCACCAAATATCAATTTAGACAAATAAATAGCTGACCCTAAGTAATTTATGCACAGATTAAAGTAGTGAATTATGTTTATCTATCCAATTTCATTTGATAGGTGTGATATGTGGATTTTTAATTTATCTTTACACTACTACAAATATGGCATTTAACAACGCTACAAAATTTGCATTAACAGCGCCAAAAAAATTATTTTTATTCGAGGTGAAGATAAAGGGGGGTCCCTTTTATCAGCACTCAGAAAAGCGCTGATAAAAGATGGAAAAAAATTAAAAAAAAATAAAAAATAATATATAATGTGGGAAGAGCTTTTAACAGCGCTTGACCCCCCCCCATCAGCACTAGTCAGACCCCCTACCACTTCTGGCTCGCTATCCTTGCTCGTGCATTGCCCAACATGCCCACGTGCACCTCATTGCTTCCACCTGAACTTGAACTCGCGACCTCCCACCTTGCGGGCCCACACCTTTACCACTAAGCCATTTCATTTTTTTTCTATATTTAATGATATATCTATATATATATATAGTTATATGTATTCATATTTTAATATAGATTCATTTTAATATAAATATATTTAGTTATATTAATACATATATATTTATTCATTTATTAATATATATATATATATATATTCGTATATTAATATATATTTATATATATATAGTTATATTTATTCGTATATTAACATAGATTCATATTAATATAAATAAATTTAGTTATATTAAAAAAATATATTTATTCATATATTTGTATATAAATATTTTTAGTTATAATTTTTTATCCGTATATTTATTTGTATATTAATATATATTTATAATAATAGTTTTAAATACATTTATAAAATATGTTTTTTAGATGTGTTTATAAATAAATAAATAAATACATGCATACATATATACAACACAAACACACACATAGAGACACACACAAAGACACACACACACACACACATATATATATATATACGAATAAATACATATATATATATATGTATTTGAAAAGCCATAGAATGTTAAAATGACCATAACTTCTAATACAGAAGTCTGTTTCAACTCCAAAACTAGTTAAATAGAAGAAAATAAATAAATATTTGATATGATATGCGGTACAGGTCTAGTGGACATCTATATCAGAAGTTATACATGTTTTAATGTTAAAAAATCAGGGTATCCCGACTAAAAACTCAGTTTTGGAGGCCTTCTGGGCCTTTTTGGTCCTCGAAAAATGTAACGAAAGGTTTCCTTTGGTCACTAGTGCATAGAGATCGTCGCAGTCTTCGATTTAATATGTTGTAGAGCTCAAACGGACACCCATATCAAAATTTATGGTTGTTTTAAGTTTGAGTTACATTTTCAACTTATTTTAGAACTTTTATTCATTTTTTTGATTTTTTGTGTCTTCAGATTGTTATTAAATGATTATTAATCGATTAGAATTAGAAAATTTTTAATTAATAATATTTTTTAAAATATTTTAAAGCCATTTTCACTAAATTTATTATATATTAAATGTAATAGTCTATTTATACTTATCTAAAACATATTTTAAAAATATATATTATATTTATATCAATATAAATATAATTATATAACAATAAATTATTTTTCATGATTTTTATTAAATATAAATTTTATCAGCACTATGAAAAAGTGCTGATAAATCCCCCCTTTATCATCGCTACTAAAAAAATCGCTGATAAAGGGGTCCCCTTTAACAGCGCTAAAAAACGCTGATAAAGCCCCCCTATCAGCACTTTTTTTTAGGTCTGATAAAAGTGGAGAACTTCCCTTGACCATTTTTGTAGTAGTGTTATAAAATGTATGATATAGTTCATGCATTAAAATCAAAGTTTTATAGGGTTTAGACATTTCCCCCTCATTTTATATTTGTCATTCATCGAGGTTTGGGTCCCTCGTATCTTTAATATAGTTATTTTATCTATATTATTTATGGAGTGCTATAAAAATATGCATTTTGATTGTTGTGTGTTACTCGAGGCATGGGTCATCAACTGGGGTCAGTTATCCCCTCAACAGATATGTTTTCCTCAATATGGCATGAGGTCAACCACCACATCTATTTGTAATGTAACGTGGATTTTTTCAAAACTCAGGTGGTTATGGTAGTAATCATTTTCTCTCCCTAGATTGAAATCCATCCATGGTTAGGTGGAGTTTTTCTATGGGTCACTAGAATGATGATGTGATATTGGTGAACATTAAGTGTACTTCTTCCTCAAATGAAGTACATAATTTTGTATTAGGAGTTGATTTACTTAGATTAATTCTAGTTGTGGTTCTATTCTAGCGTTTCCTACTTGATGGAGACTATGACAACGGGCTTTTGGAATTTCTTAGGGTATTTTCAAAGAAAATGTCATTTATTTGTTGGGGTATCTATGTGGTATCCCCATTTTCTCACTCTATATTGGTGTTTGGATCCAACGATAAGGTGTTCTTCCCTATCATTAGATTATAGATGTATTTTTCCCAAATGGTTTCTATCCCCCAGATTGTAGTTTGAAAGTAGGTATTGGAGGTCATGTCATATGATTTTAAATGGTATTTTCTATCCTTGTTTCAAGTGTGCGTACTAGTTTAGGAAAGTGTCTATAGTGTTTCACATATGACACTGAAGGTAGTTTCATTTTTCATGATCGATGGTTTGTTGAGGAATTTGAGGAATGGTGAGATATAATGTGGTACTATGGTTTGTCTCGAAGTTGGTCAGTGATGTTTTTTTGGGGATATTGTGAATTAAATGATGGTGGAGTCTATGTAACAATGTCAATAGAGAAGGGATTATGAATAAGTTTAAAGTGTTCTTTTATAGTGATGCTTTTTAGTGGTTTTGTCTAATCATTATTGATGGTTATTTTAGTGGGTCATGGTATCTATGATGAGGGTGCATGGGTGACTGATTCCAGTGAAGGGACTTGTTTTCCTTTCTCATGACCATTGTCTTCCAGCATTCCTCACCACTTTTTTTTCAATTTTGAATTTTGAATTTAGGATACACAGTTTTTTTTCCTTGTATTTGGCTTTGATTTGGATCCGTGGTATGTGAGGTTACCACCTAACCATAAAGTGGATTATAAAAAAATTTAGAGTAATGGATTTAGAGGCTATATATAATAAAGGGTAGGCAACACATATAATTTGGATCTTATTATTCCTTAGGAACCTGTCACATGCCTTTGAGGCATGATGTACCACTAGGTTGTTAAATTCAGACTATGTGGGTTATTTTCAGTATTCCAAGCATCCCTTTTTGCTCATGAGATATAGAAATTCATGGTTTAGAGTTATGATGATTGGGTCCTCCTAGTGTTTCTAATAATTGTAGTTGAAGATAATTTATAGATTATCTGAAGTTCCCAGTCAGGATCCAAGTATCACTGAGAGGGGGAGGGGGTGAATCAGTGATATCTTTTTCTTTTTAAGTTTCCCCTTTTTGAAACAACCTTCGCCTCCTGTTAAATAGTTTCTTCCCTGATGAACACACACAACCACAGGAACACAAGATTTACAAGGTCCACTACTCAATAAGAGTAGCTACGTCCTTGGAATGGTAAGGAAACAATCCAGTACCACACAATCCACTAGAAAAAAATCCTTTGATATGGAATACAATGAGTAGGATATACCCTTACACTTGTGTAGCACTTTGAAAACAATCCAATAGTGTGTGTGCTCCCTCTTAGCACAAGTAGGGTAATGTAATGATTCTGTTCTTCTTAATGAACTTTCACAAATCAAATCTTTCAAAACAATTCTTCACTTTCCTACCCAAAAGCTGGTAAGAACCTCCTGGTGCAGAATGTTTGTGCACCACTCCCTACTTGCATGCCTCCCTGCTTGCACGCCACCTGCTTGTGCGCCTCCCTGCTTGCGTGCCTCCCTTCTTGCACACCTATGGAAACTTCACAGCAAAACTTGCGCGGCAAAACTTGTGCGTAAAAACTTGCGCGGAAAAACTTGCACGGAAAAACTTGTGCACCTGATCAATAACCCTCAGCTTGCGGGCCACTTCAGCTTGCACACCGCCCTCTACTACTTGCACGATCAGGGTTATAATTTTATCTTAACTACTGAGCTCTTGAAAAATGAGGATTCTAGTCGTCTATTTATAGGCATTTTTTTACTTGCGCGCCATATACACTTGCATTTTGTTCCTACTTGTGCGCCACTTCATCACTTGCGCGCCACTCCATCACTTGCGTGCCCTTCCATCACTAGCATGAAACTTTCTTTCCTTTGTCATATTTTGATATGATGATGTTGGAATATGACTTGCGCACAACATACACTTTCACGCCACTTATACTTGCACGCCACACTTGCTTGCCACTTAGACTTGCACGCCACACTTACGTGGCAATATTTAACTTGCACGCCATTTTATTTCCTTTGTCAAATTTTGATGTGATGATCTTGAAATATGACTTGCGCACCACTTACACTTTCTGCCAATACTTGCGCGCCAATACTTGCGTACCACTCATGACTTTTGCGCCACTTTCTTTCCTTTGTCAAAATCACTTCTTTACTCTCTCTACTCTTCAGGTTTGCATCACAAGTTCTCCAAACTTATGATATTTGTGAAATAAAAATCAGCAAAGCATTGTTATAGTTTCTGGTCCTTTTACAAAGTGAATTGATTTATCTTCTTTGACAAAAAAATACAACACTCTGCAAAGGCTAACTCTTCAAACTTCCTTCTCCATCCAACTTAGTCCCAAAAATCTCCCCCTTTAGATTTTTTTGTCAACCAAGATTCATAAATCACTCAACTTTGTAACCTTATGCAATGGATTACTTATCAACAATTCTAAGCCTATGTGAGCTAACTCATTGTAGGAAACAAGAATTATTGATAGCCAAAACCATGTTGTCCAAAGGTAGTGACTATGAAATCTCATGATCATATCTCCTCAGACTTCTTCAGAACATCATTCAGAATAGCTTTCAAGCTTGTACTTCAGCATTCTTCACTTCTTCAACATTCCTGGAATACAAAAAAAATGTTTCCTACAACCACTCCAACAAACAGTTAGAATAGTTCACACACATACATGCTGGATTCACATCTTACCCACAACTCCCCCTTTGTGCATGCATCTATAAGGATAGATTTATGAAACAATTCTCCCCCTTGACAACAATATCCAAAGGAAAGATGAGAGTGGGGACAGAAACATGTACCTTAACCTTAATGAGAATGAGGTTGGACACCCATGTTCAACCTCAATTTTGCAAATGGTTCTTTCAGTAACAGTTTTGTGAATATATCAACAACTTGTTCAGATGTAGAAACATACTCCAGCCTCAATTCATTCTTCTCCACCTACTCTTTGATGAAGTGGTACTTTTTATAAATTTGTTTTGAATGAGAATGTTGTCCTGGATTTCTTGTAAGATTGATTGCACTATGATTATCACAACCCAAGAGCAATGGTAGTTTTACTTCAAAAAGTAGATCTTCCAGCTGAGTCTTCATCCACAATAGTTTAGTTGTAGCTTGAGTAGCAGCAACAACTCAGCTTCATCTATGCTAAGATTTACTGAATTCTGTTTCTTGGTAAGCCAACTAACACAACTTTTCCCAAGAAAGAGAACTCCACCAGATGTGGATCTTCGATCATCAACATTTCTTGCCCAATCAGCATCAAAATACCCAAATAGATCAATATTTTCTGAGCCATCATACCTGATTCCAAAATTTTTTGTGCCTTTTATATATCTGAGAATTATTTTTCCAACAATCAAATTTGATTCTTTAGGAGAAATCTTAAATCTTTCACATAAAGTGACAACATAGACAATGTCGGGTCTTGAGGCAGTCAGATACAACAGACTTCCAATCAGCTTCTGAAACTCTTTCTGATCAACTTTCTTGCCTTCTCCATCTTTAGACCACTTGGTTCCCACTGAAATTGGTGTGGAAACTGGTTTCAAATTTTCCATGCCAAACTTCTTCAGAAGTTCCCTAACATACTTTTCTTGGGATAGAAAAATGTGATTATTCTTGTGTGAAATTTGTAGCCCATGAAAGTACTTCATTTCTCCCAGCATGGAAATCTCAAATAACTTCTTCATCTCCTCAGAAAATTTTTCACATGATCTTTCATCATTTCCAGAAAATATAATATCATCAACATAAACAATAATGATCAGTGAAAACTCTTGACATTCCTTGATGTAGAGATTGTTGTCAACTCTCCCTTTCTTAAAGTTTATCTTCTTTAAGAAAGTATCTAATTTAGAATACCATGCTCTCAGAGACTGTTTTGGCCCATACAAATCCTTCTTCAACCTGCACACATAACTATCATCCTTTCTTTTCCAATGATGTTCGATCCAACACCTTTGATCCTTAGATATTCATGATTTCCAAATGTCACTATTCTTTCTTTGAAGTCTTTCACATTCTTCAGCAACTTTAAGTCTCCTGTCATATGAGAAGAACACCCACTATCAAGAATCCATGGACGTTCTCCTTTTGTAGCTTTCAAAGCAGTTTCGACAATAAGAGATTTTTGTTCTTCCTTTTCCTTCACTTTCTGTTGTGCTTCCTCCAATTTCCTAGTCAGGTCAATGTGTTATGGCCAGACAAACATGAACTCTTTCTTTTCAAACTTATCAGACCTTTCCCTTTTATATTTTAAAAACTTTGGCTTTTGATAATTATTAATAATATTTTGTTTTTCTGGTAACACACTAAGGCAACCCTTGGCAAGATGTCCAGGTCGATCACATCTTTCACAAATAGTTTCTAGTGGTTGGAAACTATTCTCAACTTTCACACCAGTCTTCTCAGATATCTTCTGAAATTTATTTGGAGACTTTCTATTTTGAAATGGTTGACTCCCCCTCAATCCTTGTATTTCAAAACTTGTGGAATAGTTGTAATGTTGTTGGTTGAACCAACAAATATTTTCCATGTGTCCAAATCTACCACAATACCAGCAGTAACCATAGAAAGATTATTTGCCTCTGAAACTTCTATACTGACCAGATTTGTGAACAAACTTCTCAACAACCATCTTAATAGAACTATGTTAACCATCAACCTTCATGTTTTTATTTGTAACTCCCTTTCTCAGTTCAAATTTAACACCACTAGAAGTATTAGAAGTCTTTCTTGACTCGTGATTTTTATGCACTTCTAATTTTTCATCATTGCTGACTTTGACCACATACCTGGTCTTTCCATCCTTGTTCTTGTCAGAATCAGTTCAGTATTTCATTTCAACATTTGAAGGTAAATTTTGTGACTCCTTGTTTGGTTCATTCTTACTAGAACATTCACCAACTTCTGAGATATAATTTTTTAAACTGATATTCATTTCTTTATATTTATAAAGTTTCTATTGGACAAGTTCCAACTCTTCTTCTTTTTCATTCTACTTTACTTCAAGATGATCATTGTGATTCTTGAAATTCTCAAGATAATTTTTCAGATCATCAATCTTATTTTTAATTTTTATTTTCTCATCAGTAAAACCTTCTTTATTGTTTAATATGGAATTTTCATTTATCATCTTGTTGTTTTCCTTCTCAAGACTTCTGATCTTCCTCAAGCATTCTTTCAATTCTTCTTTCAGATGATATTCAAGTTGAGTTTCTTATTCTTCTAAATTGTTTCTCTCATACTCTTCATTATTCACAACTGTAATAAAGGTATTCTCTCTATCTTTCTCAGCAAATTATTTCTCAGATTCAGCTTCTCTATCCTCTTCTTCTTCATCTTTAGATAAAAATCTTCTTCATTTTGATTTGAATAACTTTTTATCCTTACCCTTTGAAAAATATTTTTCTTTTCCAATTTGAATCATTAATGACCTTCTTGGCCTTCTTTCATCATAATCATTGTCTTCTTTATTCTTTTTAGGACAATTAGCCGCAAAGTGACCAACCGCTCCACACTCAAAACATTTCAAGGGAAGTTTCCCCTTGTATTTCCATGTGCCTCTTTTCACATTTTTAGAAAACAAGGATAAAATTTCATCAAAATTTTTGTATACCTCATCTTTAGAATCAGATTCACCAGCATCATCTTCAATAAGGGTCTTCTTTGACTTCTCTCGCTTTGTATCCTTGAATGACATTTCACTATCAGATTTTGTTTTTCTCTTCATAGTCTTCTCCCTTCTCATTTCATAAGTAATGAGAGTGCAATGCAAATCATCAAGAGATAATGTTTCAGGGTCCCTGTCTTCTAATGAAGACACTTTAGCATCAAACTTGTCGGGAAAAATTCTCAAGATCTTTTTGACAACCATAGAATCCTCCAACATTTCACTAAGACATCTGATTGTACTGACAATGTCATTAATCCTGGTAAAGAAGTCCCCAACAGATTCAGATTCTCCCATTTTCAAGTCTCCATACTTCAACCTCTATATTTGTAGTTTTGACTTCTTCACTTTTCTATTTCCTTCATAGATATTCTTCAACTTATCCAAGATGCTTTTAGCTGTAGAAACACCTTTCACTCTTAAAAATTCACTATCAGAAAGAGATGATGGTAACACATTTTTAGCTCTTCCATCATTATCAAGGTTCTTCTTATCGACAGAAGTAAGAGGAACCTTGTCATCAATAGAAGGAAATCCATCCATTTTTGTTTGAAGAACTTCATATCCAAGAGGCTATATAAGGAATCATTCTGTCCTTCTATATGTGATAGTTCTTTCCATCAAAAATCGAAATCCCCTTACTGTTCACGCAATTTAGATTCTCCATCACAAATTCTCTTCAACAACTTCAGTAAAGAATAAATGAAGGGAACATGTCCCTCTGATACCAATTGAAGTTCTTAGTCAGGATCCAAGTATCACAGAGAGGGGGAGCGGGTGAATCAGTTATATATTTTTCTTTTTAAGTTTCCACTTTTTGAAACAAACTTTGCCTCCTGTTAAAGAGTTATTTCCCTGCTCAACACACACAACCACAGGAACACAAGATTTACAAGTTTCACTACTCAACAAGAGTAGCTACGTCCTTGGTATGGTACGGAAACAATCCAGTACCACACAATCCACTAGAAAACAATCCTTTCATGTAGAATACAACGAGTAAGATATACCCTTACACTCGTGTAGCACTTTGAAAACAATCCAATAGTGTATGTGATCCCTCTTAGAACAAATAGGGTAATGTAATGATTCTTTGCTTCTTAATGAAATTTCACAAATCAAATCTTTCAAAACAATTCTTCACTTTCCTACCTAGAAGCTAGTAAGAACCTCCAGGTGCAGACAGCTTGCGCACTACTCCATACTTGCGTGTCACTTACTTGCGCGCCACCTGCTTGCGCGCCTCCCAGCTTGCACACCTCTGGAAACTTCGCAACAAAACTTGAACGGAAAAACTTTCATGAAAAAACTTGCATGGAAAAACATGCACACCTGATCAATAACCCTCAGCTTGCGTGCCACTTCAGCTTGCACGCTTCCCTCTACTACTTGCGCGATTAGAGCTCGAATTTTCTCTTAAGTGTTGAGCACTTGAAAAATTAGGAGGATAGTCATCTATTTATAGGAATTTTGGTGAATTGTGCACCACATACACTTGTGCACCATTCCTACTTGCGCGCGGCTTCATCACTTCCGCGCCACTCCATCACTTGCGCATCCTTCCATCACTAGCGTGACACTTTCTTTCCTTTGTCAAATTTTGATATGATGTCGTTGGAATATGAATTGTGCGCAACATACACATACGCGCCACTTATACTTGTGTGCCACAATTTCGTGTCACTTATACTTGCGCGCCACACTTGCGCGACAATCTTTAACTTGTGCGCCATTTTATTTCCTTTGTCAAATTTTGGTGTGATGATCTTGAAATATGACTTGCGCTCCACTTACACTTGTGTTTCAATACTTGCACGCCAATATTTGTGCGCCACTCATGACTTACGCGCCACTTTATTTCCTTTTCCAAAATCACTTCTTTACTCTCTCTACTCTTCATAAGGCTTGCATCACAAGTTCTCCAAACATATGATATTTGTGAAATACAAATCAGCAAAGCATCATCATAGTTTCTGGTCCTTTTACAAAGTGAATTGGTATATCTTCTTTGAAAAAAAAAAACAACACTCTGCAAAGGCTAAGTCTTCAAACTTCCTTATCCATCCAACATGGTCCCAACATTATATTTTTGTCTTTCCTCTTGATTATTCTCACACATATTAGAGGTTTTGAACTGATTTGATTGTTTTTTTATTTAGGGTTATGGTAAATCATAATTTGCATGTTAATAATCACTCCAACACTGGCTCTGTACCCATATGTGTTGTGTTTGTGAAGATGATTCATTGGTTTAGAGATGGTCTTGGTTGATTGGGAGTCAGTGTTTCTTGTTTTGAGTTAATGCCTGGTGACACGTGATGGATATTGGTGGCCTTAAGTGTAACGCCCCAAGAATTTAAAATATTTTTCTTTTTTAAATAAATTTAATATATTCTATATCTTTTAATTCACATAACACTGGGTTATCTTGTGTTACACGCAAGAGTTCCCTTCTTCGATAGCTTCCGTTATACGCAAGATCAAGTTTTACTGAATAAAAAAATATTATTAAAATATTATTATTTAATAAAATAAAATATAAAATAGCTATTAAAGTAGTGGTTATGAATAGTATTAACTAAAAATTATAAGAGTATATCATTTATAAAAGTATAATATGAATTCATCAATTTCCAATAAATTAAAACCAAAAATATAAAACAATTAAAGGAAATATTTTTATTTTATGCTCCAAAGATGTTTTGTCTTGATAAATTAAATTAATTACAATTTTCAAATGATATTTATGAAATATATATTTTATATATTCAATAAAATATTTTTTATATTCATCCAATAGATTTTATGGTCCTAAAATAATAACAAACCCAATTTTATGCATAAAAACCTATATTTTTCAAAAAAGATATTATTTCTGCCTGATGAAGAACCTTTTTTAAATATAATTTTTGAAACTTCTATATATTTTATTTGAAAAAATAAACTTATTCTTTAAAATAGGAGTATCAAAATTTACTTTGGTGAAATAATAGGTATTTTTATGATAAGATTCAAGTTTTGATGAATAGTGACAAATACTAAATTGTAATTGAAAAAACCTTTTTTCATAAAAATAATTTATAGTGTTTAATTATATTACTAAATGGTATTAAATTTTTACTAGGTTATTTTTTATCATTTAATCCAATATAGTTCATTGACATGAATTTTACATTTAATTTAGATATAAAAACATTTCAATCTTTTATCTGTTTAAATTTTAATAAATTGTTTTCTCACCCCATTAATAAGATTAATTTTTAATTAATTACTTCAAGTTACGTGATTTGAATTTTGAAAAATGGATTCCATATTTTAAATCAGTGGGTCCAAATTATGTAAATAAGATTCTTTTATTTTTCGGCATTATGAATAGTAACTTCAGTAATTTTTTTATTAACACAGTAAAAGATAAATCGATTAATTAAGTGAAAAAAATAATACTAAAAATATTAGAAAATTAGCCTAAAACATGTCCTAATTAAATTATATGAGTGGGTTTTGACCAAAATCATCCTTTAGCTGATATTATAACCCATTTTAAGCCACTTGTGTGAGAAAATGACATTTATTATATTTTATTTAAATAAGAGTTAAAGATGTCATACTCATATTTTAATAACTATACTATTTTAATATAGAGTTATATAGAAGATAAAATGAGCTATAAATATTCATTTGAAATTTAAAATATTTTTATTTATCAGGGTGTTTTATTTTGAATTTTTAGGTAATAAATACTCACCTTAAAGTCTTATACAATACTGATACAGTGCTTGTACACGCAGAAGAAAAATAAATAAAATGAATTTAGTTAAAATTATAAGAACTATTAAATGACCCAAAAACATGGATAAATCTTTTTTTGTTTATATCTTAGACATGGTTTTCTAATTGTTGAATTAATAAGCATTTTGAGCCACATGGTTATGAATAAGACTCTTATAATAGTTTATTTAAAAGGAAGTCATGTTGTTCACATTATAGGTTTTTAATTAATATACTATTTTAATATATGGTTTTCAAGAATTTGTTTTTCAAAAATTGATAATAATTTCAAGTATAATAAATTTATATTTTTTATTGAAATTTATTTATAATTTTTAGGGAAAAAATAATTACCCTAATGGCTTTAACAATGATGATGCAGTAATTATTTAATTAATGAATAAATCAAATTAATGATATTAAAAATATTAAAATAAATATAATTTGAGTTAATTAATGTATCCAATGAATTTTATAAATTAACTTGACTCCATAAGAATATAATAAAATATTTTTTTACACTAACTTGTTATCATGATATTTTAAAAAATCCAAAAAATGAATAGTGTCAAAATTGACACAATTGATATTTTATCAAAATATTGATTTAATGTTGGTCGGAGTGGACACTCAAGAGGGGGGGTGAATTGAGTTCCAATAAAAATTTCTGTTAAAAATATTTATCTTAAAACCCCCCAATTTAAAAACAAAGTTAAACTGTAGTGAATTTATACAGAGTGTAACTGTTCAATCAGTTTCTCAAAGATTGATTAGGTCTCAGTTAACTTAATCTGAAGATTAAATTTACTTTTGAAACTAACTTATTGGTGTACAATAAGTATAAACACTTGATAGTTTAACTATCAAAGTAGATTTAAAATAGTTTTGTATTTCAAAGTAATAGCGGTGGAATATGAAATATATATATAGCATACTTTAAGACTTAAACTAAAAAGCACAACAGAGGTAACCAAGAGGTTCAGTCTCAAGCCGAGACTTAGTCCGCTCAACAATTTATATAAATTGATCCACACCCAGGATCGGGGTTAACAATAATGCAATACTTTTTAGGTCCAAAGACCTATACCACAGTTCTACGTGGGAAAAGAAACAACAGCTCATAGCTGTACAGGTCTTACTCGACCTCTACCACTATCCACAGTGGGAAACAAGAGAGTTATGGAGTTTGAGTGAGGATTTATGAATCCTCCAATTTCACTCAGGAGATAGTGTGTGTGTAAAATAAACAGGGTACACACACTACTAGAAATGTAAATGAAAGAATCACTAAAGTAAGTAAGAATGAGTTTAGAAGAGCTTTAGTGATTGGCAGTGCATCTCTGGACTCGTTTGATTGGTCAGAAAAGCTTATGAGTCCTTCTCTGGTTTCTATCTGAAAAATAGAGTGTCGTTTTCTTCTTGTTCCAGGTTCAGCTTTTCAGCCTGAGTGCATGAAGTGTTTGTTGTAGTTCTTCATTCAAGATGTAGCTTTATGTTTTCCTCTAACAAAGAATTGATTCGTGTATGTTTAGAGTTCTTAGAGTATGGATGTAGCCTTGAGTGAATGCTCCACGTTTGAATGCTTGTTGGGCCTCTTTCTTTTTCACCTTCATGTGCCTTCTTAGTTCCTTGGTTCTCTCTATTTCATTCCATCGACACACACACCTTCAGCTAGGTATTTATCTTCCCTTTTATAGATTTTAGCTCCGGCAAAAAGGAATAATTACTTTTTGCATGGGTAGTAGGTACGGTTCCCTGATACGGAAACAGAATTCATTAAATAACATTAACTACATTAAAACCATCAAATGTAACTGTTATCTTAATAAATAAGTAGTATTGAGAGTATAGAGTTTGACTGGTTGGTCAATCATTAGTATCCCTTTTGTACGGTGGAATTTGTGTGGCAGCGATCTTACATCGGTAGCTCTTTTGAACTTGTATCGGTAGCTCTATATATCGGTGACTTCATTCTATTGGTAGCTCTTATTATTGGTATCTCTTAATCCATCGATATCTCTTTTGTTATCAGTAACTCGATGTATCAGTGACTTCGTACTTGTATCGGTAGACTGTGTCAATCACTTCATATCAGTCACCACAAAGTATCAGTAGACTGGTCAGTAGATCGTATCAGTAGATCTGAGTGTTCTCTATCGGTAGACTGAATCTATTGGTAGACTTGATCTATGATAACAAGTGGACTTATGCATATCGGTAGCTCGGCGCATATCGGTAATCTGCTTATCAGTGATCTTAGCTTATCGGTGACTCTGTCTATCGGTAGACTAAGTCTATCGGTAGACTAAGTACCGGTAGCTCTATATCAGTAGCTATACATAGACCAGTGACTTAATACTTGTCTGTTTTATGAAAAACATATCTGAATGGGTTAGAAGTACTTTAGAACTTATATAAACATAGATAAACATTGATTAACATATTTTAAGGATTATTTTAATATTATTATCATCTTGATAACAGAATATCATATATTGAGAGAATTAGAATATAGATAAACATTAATTAGGGTTATCAAAGTATATGAAAACATAATTGGGATTATCAAAATAGGTGAGGTCAACAATCTCCCCCTTTTTGATAATCACAACTTATGATATTATAGTTTTAAAATAGTGAGAAATTGTATGAGAGGATATATCATTAAATGCAATTATCTCAGAGAAAACAGTATGTGATAGAACATAATTTATCAGAGGTAGAATTAAATGTGATAGTAAATTCAATGATATCAGAGGTTAATTTTAGTGGAATCAGAGAACTAAATGAAATGATATCAAAGGGGAAAAGCATAATAGCTCTTCCTTAGAGAAAATTTATCCCCCTTTGATACTTTCTCCCCATTATTTATTCTACCTTTAATACTTAGAGAATATTTCTCCGCCTTTGTAGAATAGAATATTGGTAAAATATTTCTCCCACTTTTTGATAATCAAAAAGTGGGAAATAGTAAGGAAAAATAGGAATAAAATGAGAAATAACCTGAAAGACACTTGCATTAAATGTAGGAAAACAAAATACAAGGAATTCCTATCAAACATATAGCCATTTGTTCAATTCGCATTCCTAATGTGAGGTTTTCCCTTTGGATCAGTAGAGGATTCAGGAGAAGTGGATTCAGGTGAAGGCTTAGGAACACCAGAGATGATCAAAGGAGGCTGAGCCATAGAAACCGTGCCTAGCCTGTACTGAGGAGTTCTTTGAGTGATCATAGGTGTGAGGCTTAGAATTGCTTGAGAAGGAGTCATGTGAACAGAAGAAGTAGTAGAGCCAGAGGCAGGTAAGTCTGGATGTACAATCACTGGCCTAGCATCAACATGCAGGAAAGGTAGCAACAGATTTCTGAAATCCATAATTATTCCTCCTCTCTCCATAGCAAATATGAATCCATCCTTGTTCTCCATGAATTTTTCCAACGTGAGAGTCAATTATCTTAGATTTCTAACTTGTTCTCTAAAGGATTGATTTACAGGAGGCAGCTTCATATTCTCTATCAGAAGCCTGAAGTGGTTGGTCATTTGGTTCTTCGTGTAAATATTTTGGAAATAGGAGTCCACTTTTTCTTTCACATCTTTCTGAGAGGCAGAAGCTTCTCTCATAAAGTCTTGGACTATATTCATTATTTCTCTATCTAAATCTCTAGTATATTGCACAACTTTTCTCAGATCAGATGAGTCCACAGAACCACTAGTTGAAACTGAACCAAGCTCCTCCTTCATCACATCTCGAATCTGTTCCAAATCTTCTGAGGGTCTGGAAGCAACAGAACCAACAGAGAAAGATACGGTTTCCTTGAATTTTTTGGTCAACCCACTGATAAGATTTTGAACTTGGGAATCTTGGGTTTTAACATGATCTTTCATGGAGGTTTTAAAACCTTTGAACACTGAAACCATCTGCCTTAACACACTCTTGACATAGGCTAAGTCCTTGTCAGCTTGGGATTTCGAACTCATGTAAGAGTCCAAAGAGAAAACCGATTTCTTTAGAGCTTCAAGATCTGCTTCCAGTCTAGATACTTGAGTTTGTAAATATTTTACTTCTTCCACTATTTCTTCCATAACGTTTGACAAATTACAACAGAGAGAGAGTTCAAAATATCTTTCCAACATACGCATCTCTTTAGAAAGATAGTGCTTCATCTCAGCAACTGAGGCACTAAAAGATTATTTCAGCTCATCCTTTAAGGATTCCAGATCATCCCTAGTGATCATATCAGCAGGTGAAACTACACCGGGTACTCTTTCAGATGCTAAACTGACCACTGAGTTAGTTATAATCGATTGAATTGAAGATACCAGAGAAACTTCCATCTTATTTAACTCTTCCACAAAACTGTCCTTAAGCTTTTTCTTCAAAGTATCCAGGCTATGCATTCTGACCACATCTTCAGGTAGCAACTCAGTCTCAACATCATAAATAATCTTTGGTCTATTTAAAGATGCCTCATTCTCAGAATCAGGATAGTCTAAACCACAGAATACAAAACCTGGGTCTTTTGCCCAGTCCTCAATATCAACAGCTATTGTAACACTTCCAAACTTGGTTTGATTCTCCCCCTCAATGGGTGAATCCTCAATTATAACAACAGCATTCTTAGCAGGTCTTCCTTTCTCAGGAGAATCTTCTACTATCAATTATTTCTCTGCAACAGATGGAGGGTCCTCTGGATTAGGTACAACTTCTTCGATTTCTCCTTCCACATTCTTAATAGGCACTACTGAGCTTCCAATTAATGGACCTGGGCTTAAACAAATAGAATCAGATGCTTCAGATACATTCTCTCTTTCTTCTTCATGCTCAGGGGCTGGCTAGTCTTCCTTATCTGCAGGTGTCTCTTCTTCTATTGAGGATTCATTTTCTGAAGATACAATTTCTGCAGTATGACCTAGAGGTAAGTTCGGATCCCTTCCATCATCCATAGAATTTTCTTCTTCTTCATTCTCATCACTGTAATTAGGTTCTTCTTCATCAGGTCCTAGACGTGGATCCCTCACATCCTTAGGTCTTGAAGGATGATCCACAAGATTAAATTTATCATAGACCTTTTGGTCATCGTTAACCCATTCTCCTATCCATGGGTTCCAATTAATCTTCATGTATTTGCAAACTATAGATGTAATACAAAAATTATTCCTTACCACCACTGTCTCATCTTAAGACTCAGCTACCCCTTTTACTTTGATCATCACAGAGATCAACTTAGCAAAGAATATGGAAATATTTTTTTATTTCGTCCTTGTCATGTCTTCTATTTGAAACATCACCAATCTGCACAGATTCACTTTCATACAATGTCTCAGAAGATGTAGGAGATAGATATCCTGATATCTCAAATTCTCAAAGTCTACTATCCTCGGTATCAAGACATGCTGAACAAATTTGAACAGCAATCTGTTCTCTCCATCCATTTCTGCAGCTACAACTTGTCTTTGATTTCTATCACCAGTAAGCTCTTCCAAGCAGTC
This sequence comes from Viscum album, assembly GCA_963277665.1. Taxonomy (NCBI): domain Eukaryota; kingdom Viridiplantae; phylum Streptophyta; class Magnoliopsida; order Santalales; family Viscaceae; genus Viscum; species Viscum album. The sequence goes on along the minus strand of OY728145.1, from coordinate 1,072,820,820 downwards.
TCATAATTGAAAATATCACTTGTAGGTGGCATAGCTTTCGAGACAAATCCAGATACACCTTCATGTGGAACCTTCGAGCATTCATCCCATTCAACAGATGAGAAAGATATCTCCTTTCTATTTACATAAGAAGTCACTCGGTTCTCATTTTCAGATTTCTCAAAGCTTATAAAATCATAAAATTGCTTCACAAGATTCGGATAGTAGGGGCCATTGTTGTTAGAAAAATAGTCTACCCATTTTTTATCTTCAAGCACTTCGAGAACTAATGATTTTCTAGGCAGTAGCCATTCCATGTAGAGATCCTTTTCAATCACAATAACTCTATTCTACAGATGAGGATTCACTGGTCGCCTACCCAACCTAGTTTTTCCAACACTACCACTTGCTTCTAGCTCATACTTCTGCTTCTTTTCCTTAGGCTCATCAGCAATATCTCTAACAGAAGGGAGTTTGGTTTTTTCCCTCACTGGTTTGAGGGATTTAGGGTTCTCGAAGGATTCGGGATCTAAGGTTTGAGGGCAAAGGGTTTGAGACTCAGTGGATTGATAAGTAGCTAGGACTTTGTTTTTATCATTTAGGAATCATAAAATAAATAAATGAAATGAAAAAAGTAAAAAATGATTCAGATTCTGGAGGCAGAAAGAAGTTTAAAACAGCGCACTCATTGGTAGGGTTTATCGGTGAGAATTTATATCAGTGAGGATTTATCGGTGAGGATTTATTGGTGATTTAGCTACCGATCAAGGTTAATCATTCCCAACTCATGCCTAATGTAAATTAACCTATCTGAACTCAAAGGTTTGGTGAAAATGTCAGCTAACTGATGTTCAGTACCTATAAACTCAAGAATAATATCACCCTTTTGGTAATGATCTCTCAAGAAATGGTTTCTTACATCAATGTGTTTGGTCCTAGAGTGAGATACAGGGTTCTTCGAGATGTTAATTTCACTAGTGTTATCACAGTTGATTGAAACATGCTTAAAGTCATATCCATAGTCCAAAAGAGTGTGTTTCATCCACAGAATTTGTGTACAGCAACTACCAGCAGCTATGTACTCTGCTTCGGTGGTGGACAAAGCTACAGAATTCTGTTTTTTTACTACTCCAAGATACTAAGGATCTTCCAAATAAATGACATGTTCCAGATGTTCTTTTTCTATCCAACTTACAACCAGTAAAGTCAGCATCTGAATAACTCATTAACCCAAAGGATTGTCCTTTTGGGTAAAACAAAGCTAAGTTTACAGTGTGTTTAAGATACTTAAAAAAAATTTAACAATAAGAAAATGAGATTCTTTTGGATTAGGTTGAAATCTTTCACACATACAAACACTAAACATAATATCTGGTCGAATATCAGTAAGGTAAAGTAAGCTTCCAATCATACCTCTGTAATTGGATTGATCCACTGGTTTCCCAGTTTCATCTGCATCCAATTTACAAACAGTACTCATGGGAGTATCACTTTCCTTAATACTATCCAAACCAAAACATTTTAAAAGATCCTTTGTATATTTATTTTGATTCAAAATAATACCATTTTCATTTTGAAAAACTTGAAATCCAGGAAAATATTTAAGTTCTCCCATTAAACTCATTTCAAATTCATTTTGCAAACTTTTTGAAAAATTAGTACATAAGGAGTGTTTATAAGATCTAAAAATAATATCATCAACATAGATTTGAACTATTAAAACATCTTTAGAAATTATTTTAATAAAAAGAGTTGGATCAGAAATCCCTTTAGTAAAACATTTGGAAATAAGAAAATTACTAAGTCTATCATATCAAGCTCTTGGAGATTGTTTTAAGCCATATAAATCTTTAGAAAGTTTATAAACTTGATTTGTAAAATGATTATTAGTAAATCCAGGTGGTTTTTCAACAAAAACATCTTCAATTATAAACCCATTTAGAAAAACACTTTTGACATCCATTTGATATAACTTGAAATTCAGATAGGCAGCATAGGCAAGTAAGATCCTAATGGCTTCTAATATGGCTACAGGTGAAAAGGTTTCCTCATATTATATACCTTACTCTTGACTATTTCCTTGTGCAACTATTCTAGCTTTGTTTCTAACAATGTTTCCTGAATCATCAACCTTGTTTCTAAAAACCCATTTAGTGCCTATTGTTAAAGTGTCCTTGGGTCTGTCAACTAATTCCCAGACTTTGTTTCTTTCAAATTGATTTAACTCATATTGCATAGCCATTACCCAAAATTCATCATTGATATAATCATTGAGATTTTTAGGTTCTATCTATGAAAGAAAAGCTTGATGTTCAACCTGGTTTCTTAGAGAAGCTCTAGTCTGTGTCCCTCTATCAAGATTACCAACGAAAGCATCCAAAGGATGATTCCTTAGAATTCTAGTTGATCTAGTAAAGGTAGGACTAGAAATTTCAGGTTCATCTATAAGTTCGGGTTCAATATAAGTAGATTCTGGAATATGTCCAGAACTGGATGTTTTATAGTAGGTTCTTTAGTTTTATCATTAAGGTCCAGAACAGTCAAATCTTCTTCAAGATTTTCAAGAGAGGTTTTAGGCTCATGTGGATCAGTTTCATCAAACTTGATGTGAACGGATTCTTCCACGCATTTGGTTCTTTTATTAAAGACTCTATAGGCTTTGCTATTTAAAGAATAACCAATAAAAATTCCTTCATCACTTTTAGAATCAAACTTGTCCAGATTATCCTTTTTATTGAGAATGAAAACTTTATAGCCAAAGACTCTAAAGTAACTAACATTAGTTTTTATTTTATTCTATAGTTCATATGGGGTCTTTTTGAGAACAGGTCTAATTAAGACTCTATTAATAATATAACAAGCGGTATTCACAGCTTCATCCCAAAAATAAATTGGCAGATCATACTCATTAAGCATGGTTCTTGCAATTTCTTGAAGGGTTCTATTTCTTCTTTCTACTACACCATTCTGCTGAGGTGTCCTAGGATCAGAAAATTTATGACTATAGCCATTGTGTGAGCAATAAGATTCAAACTCATGATTTTCAAACTCACGGCCATGATCAATTCTCAGGGTTTTAATCTTAAGTCCACTAAGTTTTTCTACAGACTTGGAGTATTTAACAAAGTATGAACAAGCTTCACTTTTGTGAGCTAAGAAGTATACCCAAGTATATCTAGAAAAGTCTTCTACTATGACATAAACATAGTGCTTCCCATTTAAACTAGAAACTATAGAAGGTACAAACAAATCCATGTGAACCAAATAAATAGGTTGAGAAGTTGAAACTTATTTCTTTGATTTAAAAGAAACTTTATGTTGCTTTCCCTTTTGATAGGGATTACAAACTTTGTCATTTGGGAATTCAAGTTCAGGTAGGTATCTAACCAAGTTCTTCCTAGTCAATTTTCTAAGTGAGTGGATGTTGCAGTGTCCTAATCTTCTATGCCAAAGCTAAGACTCTTTATGAAAATCATTTAAACAAGTAACATTTTTCTAAGCTAAAGAATTCAGATCCACAGCATAAACATTTTCATTTCTTAAGACAGAAAATACTAAAACATTTTTAGTGTTAAAAACATTGGAAGAATCATTTTCAAATTTCACATTAAAGCCATCATCACATAATTGAGAAATACATAACAGATTGTATTTAATTCCATCAACAAATAAAACTTTAGAAATTAAAACTGAATCAGTGTTACCAATCTGGCCTAGGCCGATGATTTTTCCTTTAGAATTATCACCAAAGGTGACATGGCCTCCATCAACATTTATTATGATTTTGAAGAATGAATAATCTCCAGACGTGTGCCTTGAACATCCACTGTCCAAGTACCACACCTTTTTGTAAGAACTCTTCAAGCAGGTCTCCTACATAACAGATTTAGATAGAAAATAATTTTGGTACCCAGATCTTCTTGGGTCTAGAAAGGTTAGCAATCAGAGCTGTAGGTACCCATATTTGTCTTATGGATCTCATATAATTTACAGAATCAATATATTTTTAAAGATAAACTTTATTTGATATATAACCATATGAATAACTAGTTGAAGCATATGAATTTCTAGAACTGGAATAAGCATAAGTATGTCCAGACTTAGGAATAAATCGAGTTTTAGTGAACTGTCTCTGTCCAGGTTGGTATCCCAAACTAGTAGTGTATTTAAGTGAAACTTTTTTATCTAAAATTTGAGTAAGTGTATCTTTGCCCTTTGTGAATTTTTCTAAGTCCTTTCTAAGTTGCTCATTAGACATTTTTAGTTCAGTATTTTCTTTTAACAGTTGAGCATTATTCTCTTTTTCTATATCAACGGCAGATTTAACATTAGCAGTAAGAGCATGTTGTTTCTTTAGTGACTTATATTTGTCCTTTAGTTCATTACATGTTTCTTCCATCATATTACAATATTCAAACAGTTTAGCCTTAGAAATATTTTCATCATTATCTGAATCACTATTATTTTCAGAATAATAATCATTTAGAACAGGGGAAACAGGTAACTTGGATGTATTGGTCATGAAGCACATATTGGCATGATTATTTTTAGAATCGGAAACTTCAGATTCACTTGTGTTGTCCTCTAAAGAACTCCGAGTAGCTTTCATAGATTTCTTGTACTTCTTGTCCTTATAATCATATTTCTTTTTGAATTTTAATTTTGGACAGTCAGCCTTGATGTGTCCTTTCCTTTGGCATTCATATCAGACTATATCATCCTCCTTGTCAGGCTTTTTCCAATCATTTTTCCAATGTCCCTTGTTTCCATACTTTCCATTTTAGTTTGATTTTCTAAAGAATTTCTTCTTCCTATAAAACTTCTTAAATCTCTTGGCTATTTGAGCCATCTCAGCATCACTGTCTGAATCTGAATCTTCACTGGTTGAACTTTCAGTTTGTATTTGCATTTTCTCCTTGTCTTTGCTCTTAGAAGCAGTAGACTTGAAAGCCACGTATTTTCTTTTGGATTCATCATCTTCCTCCTTATTTACCTTGAGTTCTTACTCATACATCATTAGTTTACCAATAAGCTCTTTAACAGGCAGAGCTCCAATGTCACATGATTCTCTTATTGAAACAGAAATTCCCCTCCATCGATCTGGCAGACATCTCAAGATTCTCATGATTTGTTCCTTTGCTGGAACAGCCTTTCCAAGTGAACTCATTATATTGACTATCTAATTAAACCTGAGATACATATCAGAAATAGGTTCATCAGCTTTCATTTTAAAATTATCATATTTAATAGTATATGTATTTAATCTCATTTCTTTAACATTGGTTGTTCCTTCATGAGAAACACCTAAAGTATCCCATATTTCATAATCATTTTTACAAGCAGAAATTATGTTAAATTCCTCATCTCCTAAAGCACAGTACAAGGCATTCATAGATTTACAATTATTATTGTAAGTTTTCTTAGTAGCTTCATCCCATGTAGTTATAATAGTTTCTGGAATATTATATTCAGTTTCTATAGCAGTCCAGATATCAAATCCCATACTTTCTAAATGAATTTTCATTTTAAGCTTCCACTGGGTATAGTTTGTACCATTAAAGAAAGGTGGTCGGTTGGTAGCATCACCCTCTAGTCTATTGTCCATAACTAGATTTTAGAAAATGAATTTAAAGAGATAAAATTTATAACTAACAGAAATTTAAGATCTTTAATGATGCAACTAAAATCACAGTTGAAAAATAGAATGTTTTGAAAATTTGTATTAATAAAAATAACCTCTGATACCAAATGTTGGTTGGAGTGGAAACTCAAGAGGGGGGTGAATTGAGTTCCAATAAAAATTTCTGTTAAAAATATTTCTCTTAAAAACCCCCAATTTAAAAACAAAGTTAAACTATAGTGAATTTATACAGAGTGTAACTATTCAATCAGTTTCTCAAAGATTGATTAGGTCTCAGTTAACTTAATCTGAAGATTAAATTTACTTTTGAAACTAACTTACTGGATTAAAATAATTATAAACACTTGATAATTTAACTATCAAAATATATTTAAAATAGTTTTGTATTTCAAAGTAATAGCAGTGGAATATGAAATATATATATAGTATACTTTAAGACTTAAACTAAAAAGCACAGAAGAGGTAACCAAGAGGTTCAGTCTCAATCCGAGACTTAGTCCTCTCAACAATTTATATAAATTGATCCACACCCTGGATCGGGGTTAACAACAGTGCAATATTGTCCAGGTCCAAAGACCTCTACCACAATTATACATGGGAAAATAAACAACAGCTCACAGCTGTCCAGGTCTTACTCGACCTCTACCACTATCTATAGTGGGAAACAAGAGAGTTATGGAGTTTGAGTGAGGATTTATGAATCTTCTAGTTTCGCTTAGGAGACAGTGTGTGTGTAAAATAAACAGGGTACACACTCTGCTTGAAATGTAAATGAAAGAATCACTAAAGTAAGTGAGAATGATTGTAGAGGAGCTTTAGTGATTGGCAGTGCAGCTCTGGACTCGTTTGATTGGTCAGAAAAGCTTCTGAGTCCTTCTCTGGTTTCTGTCTGAAAAACAGAGTGTCGTTTTCTTCCTATTCCAGGTTCATCTTGTCAGCCTGAGTGCATGAAGTGTTTGTTGTAGTTCTTCACTCATGATGCTGCTTTGTGTTTTCCTCTAACAAAGAATTTCTTCGTGTATGTTAAGAGTTCTTGGAGTATGGATGTAGCCTTGCGTGAATGCTCCATGTTTGAATGCTTGTTGGGCCTCTTTCTTTTTGACCTTCATGTGCCTTCTCAGTTCCTTGGTCCTCTCTGTTTCATTCCATAGACACACACACCTTCATCTAGGTCTTTATATTCCCTTTTATATCTTTCATCTCCAACAAAAAGGAATGATTACTTTTTTCATGGGTACTAGGTATGGTTCCCTGACATGGAAACAGAATTCATTAAATAACATTAACTGCATTAAAACCATCAAATGTAATTGTTTGCTTAAAAAATTAGTATTGAGAGTATAGAGTTTGACTGGTTGGTCAATCATTAGTAGCTCTTTTGTACGGTGGACTTTGTGTATCAGCGATCATCCATCAGTAGCTCTTTTGAACTTGTATCGGTAGCTCTATATATTGGTGACTTCATTCTATCGGTAGCTCTTGTTATCGGTAGCTCTTAATCCATCAGTAGCTCTTTTGCTATCGGTATCTCGATGTATTGGTGACTCTGTACTTGTATCGGTAGACTGTGTCAGTCGCTTCATATCAGTCACCACTGTGTATTAGTAGACCAGTCGGTAGCTCGTATCGATAGCTCTGAGTGTTCTCTATCAGTAGATTGAATCTATCGGTAGACTTGCTCTATGCTTACCGGTGGACTTATGCATATCGGTATCTTGGTGCATATCGGTAATCTGCTTATTGGTGATCTTAGCTTATCGGTGACTCTGTCTATCAGTAGACTAAGTCTATTGGTAGACTAAGTACCGGTATCTCTATATCAGTTGTTATACACAGACCAGTGACTTAATACTTGTTTGTTTTATGAAAAACATATCTGAATGGGTTAGACGTACTTTAAAACTTATATAAACATAGATAAACATTGATTAACATATTTTAAGGATTATTTTAATATTATTATCATCTTGATAATAGAATATCATATATTGATAGAATTAGAATATAGATAAACATTAATTGGGATTATAAAAGTATATAAAAGCATAATTGGGATTATCAAAACAGGTGAGGTCAACAATTAAATTATTTAAAAATCATAATTTCTTTTAAAAATAAAAAATAATTATAATATAGTATAAAATTTTCTAAATTTTTCATTTATGGTCTAACTGAAATCAAATAAGTAAAATTTACACTCTTTTAATATTAAAACATCTATTACCTTAGTTAAAATTAAAATCAGTCAATTAAGGGTAAATTAAAATGATAAGGTTTAAATTGATACAAAACCCTATCTAAAATCTATCGATTGATGATATTAAAACCTTATATCATATCATATTTGAATATATTACATTTTAGTGTTATTTGTAATGAAATTTAATTTATTATAAATTAATATTTTTGAAAGTGTCCCCACCTCAATTATAAAATGGAACCTCCTCCATAATTTATTAACTTTGAATTGAGACTTAAATCTCATCCATACCCTACCACATTTACCTTATAAAAATTCCCAGACATATTCTAGAGGTGTTGGTTTTATCAAAAGACCAACTCTAGTATCCCTAAGAGAAGATCAAGAAGGAGCTCTCCAAAGAAGAGGTAATCTCCTTTATCAACTCTCTCAAGATCATTTCTTCTTCTACTTTATATTACTACGTTTTTTCCATTCTAAAGTATTAAATATAGTATCATATATATTATGAGATGTTATTATGAATATGGGACAAACATATTCCACCTTTTATCTATCCTATGAAAAATTAAATCATCGCATTTGCACGCATGTATGACCTGCCGTCTCCACAACACAATGATATTTATTTTCCATGTTAACCATTATTGAATTACTATAAAAATGTATATAATGAGTAAATATAATATCTATGAACTTAATATCATTATGGATATGAAATAAATATATCCTATTGATTCTCACTCAAATTTACCCAAGAGAATAAGGTAAGACGGTCCTTTTAGTTTAGCTTGGGTTGTCGAATCCTCAGAGACCTAAGAAGTAACCTATAGACATGTACATTATATGGACATTTTTTGGCTATGAAGTGGCCAAATTGGGTTTATTTAGATGGGTTTAAAGGAACTATAAGAGAATTAAGTGAATTCAATTTAAAAGAATGAGTTGATCCTAGGTTATCGCTCGGGGTGGATTAGATGTATTTCCTTTTTAATGATTTCAATTTCTTATATTTGAGATGGGTTCATTTAAGGAGATAAAACAACATCATCACTTACTGGTTTAATTCCTACACCCTTTAATACTAATCACCTATACACTTGAAGGATCAAATTTTTGAGCACTTCAAGGTAAAGGTTCGTATTAGCACATGAAGTGTGTGACCTTAAATTCAACAAGGACGATGGAGTTTAAAAATCATCAAATAAAAATATCAATTAAAGAAGTGATTATACATTAATGAGGTGATAAATAACATCCAATATATCCCCTTTCTACTCCTTTGGATCAAACCATAAGTGGGTTAGCCCTCCATTGATCTCATCGTTTCAATAGAAGCGGAAAGTAGACTCATGAGGGAGGAAATGGAGAAGTAAAGAAAACAACAAAAATAAAATGATCACTCCACCGTTGTGTGAATAATTTCACAAGGTTTGGTGTGAATAAATTCACACCTTGATCCAATGGTATAAAATTTATATTAATAGCATCATAATAAGAGTAGAAGAAGAACTTTTATTAAGAAACTAAAGTGAATTGAACAACTTACATTTGAAAGACAAATTTGAGACAACAAAATTGTAGCATAACATTACAATTGAACCAAGCACCCAATATTCTAAACTTCTCTACCAAAACTGCCTTAAATAGGTATTTGGGAAGCCTTGGGTCGATCCTCCAACAGTACAAAGCATCCAACTTGATTATGGTATGCCTAGAGTGGTGGAAAGCTTGTGGAACTTAGACTTTTCCACATTTGACCCGAGGTGGCAGCCAGCTTTCATCCACCGAACAGATGTGCTTGGAAGACCTTCTATATTTCCGAATCAGAGTGGTCCATAGAAGAAGGAAATTGATATCTTGATGTCTTATAGCCTCCTAAAAAAGTTGGGCCCATTTGGAGTTGTGGATTCTGAGATATGATAATATTAGTTGGATATTTTTTTGGGCCGTAGAATCTGGACCAGAATTTTATCTCTAACTTGGTCCGCCTAAATGACCACCATGGAGGCCGAATTAGAATTGTCTCCTGAAGAGTGATTTGTTCCTATACATGTCTTATATCATAAAAAGAAATTTGGGATTCATTTGGCCTGTATTTGTGGCCCCAAATTCGAATCCGTGGGCTGGTCTTCAATCTGACTTCTCCAGAATTGGTTCCTTTCATCACAAAATATCCCAATCTTCTTCCATGAATTCTCCATTGATCCCTAAATGAAACATGTTCATATTAAAGTGTAGATCAATTTCCCAAAATATCAAATTGAAAAATGGATAATTATATTCCTTAAAATCATATGAATCATTGGGTACGTTAAATGATGTTCAAAAATGTACCACATAATAGTGCATTTTAAGAAGTAATTACAATCATAATGTGAAATGATGTTCAAAGTGTAAAATGCACTAAAATGGTGTTTATGACTAATAAAAAACATGAATATTATATAAATTAACAATTAATATTAGCCTCATTTAGTGGCTAATCACCTATTAATAATAAATTGGACTTACATGTATAGAAAAATGAAGTAGTTAGCACCCGAAACATGTGTAATAATAAAATATTATTAATAAACTGGTGATAAGATAATATAAGAGGATCATATATGATATAATAAGTATGAATATGGTTTTTGTATAAATTAATAACATGATTTAAACTATTATTTATGAGGTTAAGGAACATCCAACTAAAGTAAAGTATAAGGTAAAGGTTAATTTCACAATCTCATTTTTATTTAGGATTGTTTATATGTAAGTATCTACTGGGGTCTAGGTGTTACAATTGGTATCAGATCTAGATCAAGAATAAACCTTGTAAAATATATTTAGAAAACATATATTATGGAACTTAACCATAATATAGACTTTAATGATAAGAATATAAGAATATCCTAGAATTTTGGTGAGGTTGAGATTACATGGGTCTTCCTAGCAATATATCTATGTCAGGATACTAAAAGTAGATGTGGTTCTACCACAGATGTACCCAGGGGTAATAAATCTGACAATGTGCATCAGGCCTTACTCGATGCAACCTGTTACATGACAACAGGCCATACTGTGCACCAAGTTTGACCCTCCCAAGGGATATGCTTAGGATAATTCTAATTTTCTTTAGAAACCATTACCAAGGATAAAAGTAGATATGTCCCCAAAGAAACCATGATTATGATTATAATATTATATATGCATAAATTTTGAAATTTATGTTAAGTGTTACTAATTTAAAATTATTTATTATGATTCATATCCTAATATACTATATGCCATTGTTTAGAAATGACACATAGTGGAAGGAATGGAAATTGTATCAACGCATGTAATCCATGTAGGGATTTTCATAGTATGCAAGATAATGATGTTGGAGCTAGAGATGGAACTCATTCTGAAAAACTTATAACCATACTAGGATAACTGAATCAGGTTACGATCAATAATCTTACCCGTATAAAGAATCCTAATCCACAATGTGGATAAATAATGTTTGACTGATTCTTGAGACAACCACCTCCAACATTCAATGGGACTACAAATCCATTTATAGCTGAACAATGGATAAGTTCTTTAGTTAAGATATTTCTTTCATTGGGAAGTAATTAAAGGGAGAAATTTGTCATGGAATTTTATCACCTTTATGGAAATGCGGATCAATGGTGGTCATTGATCCAAAACACTAAATAGGATGAGGAAATAGAAAACATGGAATGGAAGTATTTTAAGGAGATTTTCTTAGAAAAATATTTTCCTTGTGAACAATGAGTGAATATGGAGAGGCCATTTATGAATCTGAGGAAAAAGGAGGATGATAATGTTTCTAAGTATTAATCCATCTATATAATAATCGAAAGACATGTCACGGACTATATACATAACCCAAGGAGTAAGATTCATCCTTTCTTTGATGGGTTGAATGTAGTCCTCTGAAAGGCTTAGGTCTCCCAAACATTCTCACCCTATGAAGATATAATAGCATGTGATATCAAGACAAATAAATAATTCTCTAATTCTTATTAATTTAAGGAAAACAAATATAAGAAGAGAATAATGGAGTAAGAGAGAGAAAAAAGGGGAAAAGGTAATGAAGGATTTTCCCACATGTTATAATTCTAGAAAGAAACACCCTAATACTTTCCTGAAGGGAATGAGATTTTGTTATAGATATGGAGAAAAATTCCACCAAGATAATGATTTTAAGGGAAAAAAATAAAATTCCAATGTGAAATGTTTCCACAATAAGGATATTGGTCACTACACAAATGAACGACCAAACATCAGTGGAATATACATTAGAAGAATTCAAGAGATCAAGGAAATCTTATGTTATTGATAAAACAGAAGAGGAATGATTAATGAACTTATATTTGGGTTCAATAATTATGTTATTTTATTATTTTATCAATCATGTACTAGTTATAATAATTTTGGAATATATAAGGATTGTATTATAGTACTATTTCATTAAGGATTTGAGATTTTATGTTGAATGGTAATAAGAAAAGTTACTCAGTATCAAGTTAAACTTATTGGAAAACATATGGTTGAGGGAAATATAACCCTTAAAATGTTTCTAATACTAAGATAATGATTTTGAAATAAATAGACGATTGATTTTGATAAAGTAAATTGGATAGTAGTGACTACCTTGGAACTGATATATGGTTTTTTGAAAAAGTAGTTTATGCCATTATTGGTGGAGTTTACAACATTTTTGTATTTAAGGAGTATATCCAATAATATAGGTTATATTTAAGAAATAAGGAAGAATGCATGTTTTTAATAAAGTTTTATTATAATAAATATTATTAAGAGAATACATAATGAAGGTATTCACATTTTTTGGGATGTGACAAATAAGAGCTGCTTCATGTCATGGAAAGAATAATGATAAGTTCATTTTGTAAAATTTAACCTTTTATGAAATGGATTAAGTTGATATTTGGAAAACAAATTAGAGGTAAATGAATTACTTCACCCTATGATGCAACTTGTGTTAATAAATGAGGTAGAAATAGTACAAGGAACGGCTAAAGGATAATATTGTGTTTATAGAAACGTATCAAGTAATTATATTTTCATACATTCTTATAGAGTGAATGAATTCCTCAACTCTAGGAAAAGGATCTAAACAAAAAAATGTTGATTTTTTTGAACTGATGGTATTTTAAATCGTCATATATTTTTGGCTTTGAGCCCCTCATTTTTTCATTGAACATTAACTTGTTTGCGACTGATGAACTCAATCACTCCCTATATATATTTATGTTTTTCCTCAATGTATGTATTTATACTTGCCACTAATGTTCTCCTATTAGAAAGCCAAATTTATTGGTGGCTTTTAAATTTCCCTTTACTAATTATTAAGAATATATGTTATTAACCCTATTTATGATGCGGGTTCTTCAATAATAGTATTTTCAAATATCAAACTCTGGATAACTAAGATCAAGTTTAAATTGTGAGGATGTAATTTAATTAAGGTGGGGATAATGTAACACCCCAAGAAATTATAATATTTTTATTTTTTAAAATAAAATTAATATAATCTATATATTTTAATACATGCATCTCTAAGTTATTTTGTGTTACACGCAAGAGATACCTTCTTCGATAGCTTGGGTCGTTTGCAAGATCAAGTTTTACCGAATAACAAAATATTATTAAAATATTATTATTAAATATAATAAAATATAACCTAGCCATTAAATTAATGGTTATGAATAGTATTAACTAACTTCTAAAAATACAATATTAATTCATTTGTTACCAATAAATTAGAAACGAAAATATAAACCAATTAAAGGAAATATTTGTATTTTATACTCCCAAAGACGTTTTTCCTTAATAAATTTAATTAATTACAATTAGTAAATGATATTAGTGAAACATATATTTTATATATTCAATAAAAGAGTTTTTATATTCATCCAATAGATTTTAAAGGCTTAAAATAATAGCAAACCCAATTTTACGAATAAAAACCTATATTTTTTTAAAAATAGTTTTATCTCCTTTTAATAGAGAACCTATTTTAGATCCAATTTTTGATACTTTAATATATTTTATTTATAAAAATAAAATTATTCTTTTAATTTGGATTATCAACATTTACTTTGGTGGAATTTTTGGTATTTTTCTAATAATTTTCATGTTTTGATGAATAGTAAAAAATACTAAATTTTAATTAAAAGTGTCATTTTTCATCAAAATAATTTATAGTGTTGAATTATATTATTAAATAGTTTTAAATTATATCTAGATCATTTTTTATCATTTAATTCAATATAGGTCATTGGCATCAATTTTACATTTAATTTAGATATAAAAACATTTGACTCTTTTGCATGTTTAAATTTTAATAACCCATTTTCTCACCCCGTCAACGGGATTAATTTTTAATTAATTACTACAACTTCTATAACTTTAATTTTAAAAAATGGATTCCATATTTTTAATAAGTTGGTCAAAATTATGTAAATAACTTTATTTTATTTTTGGGCATTATGAATAGAAACTTTAGCAATTTTTTTATTAACATGGTAAATAGTAAATCGGGTAATTAATGGTAAAAATAGTATTATAAATATTAGACAGTTACCCTAAAAATTGTCCTAATTTCATTGGATGAGTGGTTTTAAACCAAAATCATCCTTGATCTGAGATTATAACCCCTTTTAACCCACTTGTGTGAGAAAATGACATTTATTATATTTTATTTAAAGAATAGTTAAAGATGGAATACTCATATTTTAATAACTATACCTTTTTTAATATAGAGTTGCACAAAAGATAAATTTAACTATAAATATTAATTTGAATTATAAATTTTTTTTCTTTATCAGGTTATTTTATTTTCAATTTTTAGGAAATAAATAACTACCTTAATGGATTATACAATGTTGATGTAGTGCTTATGCAAGGAGAAGAAAAATAAATAAAATGATTTTAATTAAAATTATAAGAACTATTAAATAACCCAAAAACATGGATAAACCTTTTTTTATATATCCTGGGCATGTTTTTTCAAATGATGGATTAAGGACCATTTGGAGCCACATAGATATTAATAAGACCCATATAAGATTTCATGTAAAATGAAGTCAAGATGTTCACACTATAGGTTTTCAATTAATAAACTATTTTAATATATGGTTTTCTAGAAGTTTTTCACCAAAAATAAATATTAATTTTAAAAATAATAAATTTATATTCTTCATGGAAATTTATTTATAATTTATAGGGAAAAAATAATTACCTTAATGGATTTAACAATGATGATGCAGTAATTATTTAATTAATTAGTAAATCAAATTAATAAGATTAAATATATTAAATAAATATCATTTGAGTTAATAAATTTAACCAAAAAATTATATATATGACTTTGAACCCTTAGAAATATAAAAAAATTATTCTAAGTTAACTTGTTATCATTATATTTTTAATAATACAATAATTGAATATTGTCAAAATTAACACTATTGATCTTTTATCAAAATAATGTTTTATTAAATTATTTAAAAATCCAAATACATTTTTAGAAAATACCAAAAAAAAATTGTAATATTGTCTGAAAGGTTCTAAATTATTCATTTATGGTATAATTGACATCATATAAGTAAAATTTACACTCTTTTTATATTGAACCATTCGTTACCTTAGGTAAAATTATCACTATTAGAAATAGGGCATATACCAATGGTTTGGCCAAAATTGTTGTTATAGCTTACTAATTAGGACCTATACCAATGGTTTTGGCCAAAAGAATTTGTATAAGTCACTTATATGGACCTATACCTACGGTTTGGCCAAAACTGTTGGTATAGGTCACTAATTTGGAGTTATACCAATGGTTTGGAAAAAACCATTGTTATAGCTAAAAAATCAAAGAACATATACCAACGGTTCTCAAAACCATTGGTATAGGTCTATACAAATAGTTTTGAGAACCGTTGGTATAGGTACACATATTTTTTATGGAATCTTTTGTCAAATAACATTAAATTAATCAAATGTTAAAATAATTGTGAATACATATATATATTTATGAAATTATGTTCACAAAAGTCATTTTAGGTTAGTGGTTAGGGCGTTGGATTATAAACGGGAGGTGCTGAGATCAAAACCAAGCCGGTTTTTTTTGAATTACCTATACTAATGGTTTTCTGAAACTGTTGGTATAGGTTTTTCATATGACCAATACCAACAGTTTTCCCAAAATCATTAGTATAGACCTATCCCAATGCCAAACCAACCAACGGTCCTCCAAACCGTGGTATAGGGTATTTTTCTATTAGTGTAAAATCAGTTAACTAAGTGTTAGTTAAAATCATAAGGTTTAAATCGATACCAAAACATGTCTAGAATATATGTTTTGATGATATTACAAAATTATCTAATCTCATCTTCAAATATATGACATTTTGGTAGTATTTGGAATGAAATTGAATTTATTATAAATTAATATTTTTGGAAATTGTAAAAGTACCCCTACCTCAATTATAAAAGAGAACCTCCTCCCTCACTTATTCACATTAAATTGAGCCTTTAATCTCAGAAATACCCTACCCATTTACCTTCTAAAAATCTTTAGACACATTCTAGAGGTGCTGGTTTTCTCAAAAGACCAACTCTAGTGTCCCTAGGAGAATATCTAGAGGGAGCTCGTCGAATAAGAGGTAATATCCTTTACCGACTCTCTCAAGATCATTTCTTCTTCTAATTCATATTCCTATGTTGTTTCCTTATAAATTAATAACTTCGGTATCATCTATATGGTGATATATTATTATGAATATGGGACAACAATATTCCACCTTTTATCCATCCTATGAAAAATGAAATCACCAAGTGTGTGTATGTACCGCCTACCGTCTCCACGCCATGGGGAAATATTTTTTTCATCACTACTTTGTTTGGATTGGTATAATTTGGTTATAATGGATATAAATAAAAAAATATCACATGATATTGATTCTGTATAATTAATATACCATCTAATCCCTTACCCTTTCACCATTAAGGTAATGATATTGTCACATGTATGTACATACAACCTACCATCTCCACGATGTTATTAGACTCATTTTACATGATAACTATTCGATAATGATTAAAAAGATGTATATAATGAGTAAATATAATATCTATGAACTTAATATCAGTCTGTATATATACGAAATATATCCCATGTATAAGAAATAGGACTTACATGTATAGAAAAATGAAGCATTTAACACACAAAACCCGAGTAATAACAAAATATTTCAAACAATCAGGTAATAAGATAATATAAGAGGATCATATATGATATCATAAGCATGGATAAGGTTATGGTATAAATTAATAAAATGTTTTAAACTATTATACATGAGGTTATAGAATATCCAACTAAATAAAATTAATAGGTAAGGGTTAATTTCAAAATCTAATTCTTATTCTTAATTGTTTATATGTAAGTATCTACTGGGGTTGGGGTGTTACATTGAGGGTGGTGGTGAAAATTGAGGATGGAGATTAGGAAAGAAGTACATACAATGTTAAGGATCTTTCATGTGTCATGTATCCATTGGATTTAGAATCCATTCATACGTCTGATTCCTTTGTATTTCCATTTGTAGTGTTTTATTTATACCTGATGGTGCATGCATGAATTATGTACAATTCAATTGATTATATATGTACTTCCTACCGATGTTTCTATTTAATTTTTATATATTGGATATATGTCTCTATTATAGGTTAATATAAGATAGGGCCGCTTATATTGTGATATATTCCTACTCGATGTTAATCACCAGGCCCTGGTTTATTGGTGTTAGGATTGGGGAGAAACTATCGGCTTATCGCTAGCCCAAGCGCGGCCTAGGGGTGTTGGGTTATGTTAAGATATTACTATCTATGAACGTGTGTATTATTAATTAGACTTGAGATTTTTTTAAGGTATATCATGAATCATGTACATTGATGTATTTACAAAAATGGTGATGATATATGCTCATAGAGAGGTAGGATACATTGTGTGTGTCATAAGTGATATGATATTAATTTAATAATTGAAGAAGGATTTATTCCTTCCAAGTTAATTAAGATTATATATTTTTCCTTTTGATTGACATGGAATAATTTGATTAAATCTATGGCCATGATAGATCCTCTAAAAGTTCATTTTAGGGAGTCAATGAAAGATAAATCAAGAATATAGGCCAATTACACAAAGGCTACAACCTGCTCAATGAGATATCGAGATAAAATGATTATATTATACATTAAGAATTCATATGTAGTTATTTTCATTATAATATCAAATTCTTTCTCTATGGGTGTCTTGGAATATTCCTAGAATCCAGTCATAGACTTTAGGAAAGCTTGCTTAATGTCAGGGTGAAAGAGGCATAGAAGATAACCCACTAAGTGTATCTAAAATCTCAGTTAAAATCTTATTTAATTTAATATTAGGAATAAATATAATTCTCATTATGTGGAATAATAATTATCCTGTTTATGTTGATCACATAAAATCAATCACCAGTTACTTTAGTTTATCATATATGCGAGTTGATTATTAAATAAATAACATTTAAAAGCTAACAAATATATAATATTTATTTATTTCTTATTTATTATTCAAAATGTAATAAATAATTATTTATTTATTAAATAAACACTTAGTTAGTTACATGAATGTTAAAATAATAATTTATTCATAATTTTCTTGAATACAATATTTATTTATTAATTGAATGAATAATATAAAAATATTTATTTAATTTAATAAATATTTTCTATTCAAGGTTTAATAAATTTCGGAGAGGATTAACAAGTTAAGTTAAGTGATCGATGGAAATAGAATATTTTATTTAATACCATTTCAAAAATATAAATTAGTTTTTTTATGAAATGTCATTTAAATATACATGAGTTAGTGTCAGGAGTGTGAAGTCTGTTTATGAGCCATGTTAAACTACCAGATAGAGTGAATTGGACATTAGATCAGTTTTGGGGTCAAGGAAGTAGAAATAGAATAATGTAATGGAAGGATGGTTAATCAATCAATTTTATTATTTGATAGGAATTTACACTAGTAAATAGTCTAGATAGATTCCATGTAGAATTTATAGGTGCAAGGGTAACTTGGATCATTCACTAGCTTCACCATTCAAGTGCCATATGTGATAAGAGATTGACATTCACTAGGTTTTAATGGTGGATTGTCTATGAAACATAGATGGTGGTGCAACTATTTGGCCCAAAAATAATTTATATAAGAGAACTTGTACAGAAGCACCCCAGGTTTTAGGATAAATTTTTTGTTGTAAGTGGGTTCCCTAGACCGAACATGTGTATGTACATTGATTACCATTACATGTATACATATTGATATATACTTGTGTTTATGTTATCAGAATAGTGTTGATAATTCTATGTCGGAAATTTCCTTAGATTATGTGTCATATCAAAAGGTTATAGTAGTTCCTAGGATATAATGATAACCTAGAGATACTATTACAGTAATCTTAAAGTTATGTCATATGGTCTAGATACATCATACTGACTGGACATAGTTGATGTCCGACTATCAGGTTCTTGGTGCTCATAATCATTGAGACTTGTTCTCATAAAGTTCACACTTTGTGATCTCTAAATGGTGAGATCTTGATGAAAGGCCCACCAATAGGAACACCACATGTTTTAAGTGTCGTTCATTATTCCTATCTACGAGCATGTGTTTTGGTCTCCTGAATTATGATAATTATCAATGCATTCCATTAATTTTAACACAAACTTTGATTCACAAAAAAAACATTACAATGGAATCATAGTGAGGTATCTTGTGTTGGGTGCATCATTAGTGGTAAGAAATTGGTTAAATGATCAAGATAGAATTTATCACATCCAAGTTGAGGAAGTAATATTTTATGCCTAGTTGACCCAGATGGTAGTACCTTCATTAAATCCATGGTCATGATAGTCGAAGGTAACTGTTTCCAGTTAGATCAACAAATAAGAAATCATGGAAAGGATTCTGACACAAGTGCGCATCCTTAATTATGAGATATCATATGACAAAGAGATTGTATTATATAGTATGTGTTCGTAGGATGGTTTTCATTGATATGACTATTCCTTGTCTCTTTTGGGGCATTGATGGGTCTCTAGACTCCTCTCTTGGCATGTGAATATTATTCACTCATATTTAGAAAAGGTCCTAGAGGTTCAGACATAATAAAGCCTTCAAGATTCTTCCCTATTCTGATGAATAGGTATATAGAACATGTTGGGCTCCAACACAGGGTCCGAGAGTTTTCCAATAATTATTGATCACCAAAAAATTAATAAATTAAATATTTTTAGAGTATAGAATAATTTGGTTGAATTTATTTATTAAAAGTATTTACAGTTGTTTAAGTAAATACATGGAATAGTATTATATGAATGAAGACTATTTTAATGTTCAATGTTCATTTAATATTAGAAGGAATTATGAGTTGAGTTAATTACTTGAGTTTTATCATGTAATATATTTAATATATATTACATGTAAATGATAAAATATAAATAATATTTATGACACATTTAGTTATTCATATTTATTTATTTATTTCTTATCTAGCGGATGTTAAATATATGACCCTAACTAGGTATTTCAGACATCCACAATATAAGAATATGATGAGCTCATTTCTATGTGTAGTTCATTTAAATGGATTGAGATCTCCCCTATCCCCCCTGTATCCTAGAGAGATAAAGTCTTCATCTAAGCGAGTGATCCAAGAATGCCTTCAAAGATCAAAGGCATGACATCGAGGTGATCATCCCAACGTCAAAGGAATCTTCAAAGATCTGTGCTATCACTCAAAATTCTGTTGGGAAAAAAATACCTCAATATATCATTGAAGCATCTTTGAAGTGATTGTGTTTATTGACAAAGAGGACTTCCATGTTGTGTTTGTTCACAAAGTAGACCATGATGTCTAATTTGTTGAAAAATGGGGTTTACATGGTTATTTTTCGGGTTCAATATATGTTATTTGCTATCCATGTTTGACAAGAAGAACCTCGACAAAGGAATAGACGATCTGGAGGCGGTACAAAAAGAGAAAATACAAGGTGGCGTTATTTTCCAGTGTTTGCCAAATTTTTGGGCCTAAAAATTGGAAAATGGTGAGATGTATTTTTAGAAAAAGAAGGTGCATGAAAAATTAGAGTGGTGCACAAAAAAAAAGTGGTGCGCAAAATATTAGCGTGGTGTGCGGAAAATAAAGTGGTGCGCGAAATATTAGCGTGGTGCGTGAAATAGAGGATTGAAGTTTTTCGCGTGAGAGGTGTTTCGAGATCTGAAGCTCAAAAATTGGAAAATACATGAGGTGCGTAAAAAATTGGAGCATTATGCGTAATATGGTGTTGCTCGGAAGATGGGTTTTTCATGCTCGAAGAGAATTACGCACCAAGGGGGTTTTTTTGCACAAGGGTCGTTTTTGCCTATAAATATGAAGTGACCCCCCTCATTTGAAGAAGCTCAAGACATAGAGAGTATCCAAGCTCTGGCGTGCGAAATTTGAGTACGCAAAGGAGTTGCTCATAAACAACAGGTTTGCGTGAAAAAAGAGTGTTGGTGCGTAAAGAAACGGTTGCGCGTAAAAGATGGTAGTAGCGTGTAAAAGCAGTATTTGCGTGTAAAGAAAAGGCCGCGCGTAAAAGAAACAGTTGCACGTAAAAGAAGTTAGTTGCGCATAAAAGAGGTGTTGCGTGAAAAGTGGATTTCACACAAAATTTGGAAATTGCGTGCAAGGCCCAGTGAAGGTTGCGCATAAAAAATTGGGTTGCCCAATACACCCGGTGTAAAGAGAGATTCATCAACAAGTGAAAGTTAGACATCAGCAGAGCATCTATCAACACTTAAAAATGTAGATTTCATTAGTGATAATGAAGAGTCCTACATGTCTATAAATTGTGAGTGGAGCTTCTGAAGAAGCATTGAGCACACTTCAGTTGAGAGAGCAGTGAACTTTCATATTGTGATTGGTTGTAAACCAAAAGGGACAGTGAGTCCACTTTGAACATTGTAAACAGCACTGCACTTTTAGGGGCTTTGGTACATCGGCACATCGTCGGTGTATGATCCTTGGACATATCCCAGAGAGGGTGAACCAAGTAAAAATTGATGTGTTCTGTGCATGATTTAATTTCTGTTTATGCTTTGCTATAGGGAAAAGAGAGAAGGGAGTTTTTCTTAACAGTGAAACAAGATCAAAAGGGGAAGTTGTTTTAATCTGACATACCCTGATTCACCCCCCCCCTCCTCAAGGTGTCTTACTTAGTGGGTCTAAAAAATTCAATGAATGGTGTACAAGTGAATTCTTGAAGCATGTGTGGATGATTTAGAGGGGATTGACTTTGAATAATTCATGAAACGATTTTCAGAGATGATCTGTAGTTGAATGCACGTCGAATCAAACAAGGTAACCATTTATTAAATTTTATGCTTTGAAATATTCATGCAAGATCCTCGAAACTCTACCAGGGTTTGGATCACCAAAGATGATGATGTTACGTCGCTCCAGTTATGAAAATTTTAAAATCCTTGACCTAGCAGCTTCCGATGCACACCACAATTCTGTCAATTGGTATCAGAAGATTTGTGTGAATTTTCTTATTGAAAGAAAAATTAACTTCCTCTAAATTAATTGGATGGATTTCAATTAGTACCAATAGAAAAAACCATGTGTCAATCCGATTCCATATGGCCAAGTAATGGTCATACAAAATTATTGGTTTGGATAAAAAAAATGTGGTTGTTGCAGTTTAAAAATTGAAGAATAGTATAAATGTATGTCTTTTCAAGTTTTAGTTTTTGGTAAATCTAGTTATGATTGTGTTTTTATCGGATCAATTTTTTCTGGTCACCATTTTGAATATTTCCCATGGAATATTTGTCAATAAAAAAATTATAAAACCTATTATAACGCTTATCTTATAGGCTTTTGAAAAAAAATGTGGGTTGTTGGATGTCTATAGGATACAAGAAAATTAGGTAGCCCCATTTTTCAAAAAACAAACTTTGAGGCTTTTTAATAAAAAAAATAGTAGATGGTTCTCGAGGAAGAATCCAGGGGTAGCCACTGTTCTTCACCGGCCACCTCATCCCTTCCTGAGAGCCTCCTTCTCATTAGATCCACAGATCAACTCCCCATCGACACCTCACCTTTAGACCCCGCATATGCCACCCCATCCAGGTAGCTTCTCCCTCGAATGAGTCGCTTCCCCCGACCGTTGATCGACCGAGCATGAGTCTCCAAGTGCCACCGCAGTTGAGTGGTGCAGTGCCGCACCGGTGCCCAACTAAGGTTGTCATTATCAAGATATCATGTGACCAAGTGTTTCCACCTCCCAATACTGCCATCGTCTAGAGCCTATGTCTTCCATCATTGTTGCTTGACCAGGCCACCACCTTCCGTTACTCCATATCCAGACCCCATAACCACCTTCCGGCTCATTCCAACTGTTATTCATCACATCGTCCAAGATAACCATGTGAGGTAACCTCTTCTCCTCCTCACTATACAGCACTATTTCCAGTAGAGTCCCCTCAAACCAACCGTACACGTGCTGGTCGCAGCCATGAAACTCTCATGGATGATCCAGCACCTGGATTAGATCCAAACAGGTCTCAACTGACAAGAAACAGATCAAAATAGGTCTTCCCAACTGGACACCACCCTGCATAGGGTCTGCCCGACCTACGAAGTCCCAAGGCAGGTTTTGACCTACCCAGAATGTGTCTGCATGGGTCCATCCCAACCTGCAATGGGCCTATCCATGGGTTTTGGGGCCCAAGATAATTTTAATTCAACTCAAAATTAATTTAATAATTAAATTAAAATAAATTTATTTATTAATTTAATTTTTGGAATAAAAAATTAAGTTAACTTCTAGAGAGAACAAAATAAATTATTTGAATTGTATAATTCATTTAATTTTTTTTTTAACAAACTTCAACTTTAAATTTATTGAATTTAATATTATCGCACATTTAATTTTAATACATAATGGTCTTGAGAAATTGAAAAAATCTATATATGTTTTAATTTATGTAAATATTTATTGCAATTGCATGTGATGTTTGTAATAAGTAGTTAATTTAAAGACGGTTTGAGCATCGTTTTTTTCGTTCAATACGTATAAGGGCCCAAGTGTCCAATTTATCTGTAAGCATTTTTTTCTTTCCTAGAACCCCTCACCTATGTGCGAGTATATTTGTATATTTGAAAATGGTGTTGTAAGGCATGAACACTTCAAAAAAAGTTACCTTTACCAACAGAAAATTAACGACAGATAATATATTTGAGGGTAAAAATGATTAATTCCAACAGATATTAAATTTGGTTGATATTAACTATAGGTACCAACAATTATTTTTACCGACTGATATATCTGTTTATATTAGTATTTAAATACCAATAAATCTTTTACTAACATTTAAATCTGTTGTCTTATCATAATAACACCAACAATTGATTTACCAATAAATGAATCTGTTGTTATTAGTTATTGTTTCCAACAAATCTTTTACCATTAAAAAATCATTAACCAATAAATTGTTCAATAATATCAAATATTTTGCAAAAAATGGCTATATATATATATATATATTACCCATTACAAGAATATCATTTTGATAACAAAAACATATAATTATTTAAAATATCCATAATTTCATAATATTTATTGGTAATAAATATATATTGATACATACATACATAATCCTTATACAATATAAATTTTTATATAAATTAATAACTTTATTCATTATATATATATATATAAATAAAAAGAAAAATATTCCAAAAACCTAATAGGCCCGAGATCACCCCGCCCCCCCCCCCCCCGCCACTGTCGTTCCCCACGACCTCCCACCCCCAACCCTACCTCCCTGTTCCCCACTGGCGTTCCCTACGGCCGGTGTTCCCCATGGCTGGCGTTCCCCGCGGCCGGAATTCCTCACAGATCTCCTTACAGGAACCCCTCCCCCTGCCACTGTCATTCCACATGACCTCCCTCCCCCAACCCAACCTCTCTGTTCCCCGCGGTCGGCGTTCCCCGTGGCCGGTGCCCCTCACGAATCTCCTCGAAGGAACCCCTTCACTGTTCCCGTCCAGCATTCATAGGATACCCAATACCCCCATGGCAACATCAGTTTTTCATCAGTTCTCTCTCGCATCTCACTTCTCTACTTAGGTTCCCCAATCACCCTCCAGTAGCATTTGCAGTATCTGGTTTAATTTTGGTTCTTTATAAATTTATATCGCGTTCATGTTAGGAATATATTCTATATTGATCTTGTATTTTCCATCCTTCCTTGTTATTTTTCTCATTTTGGTACTATGTGCTGAGAATTGTTGCTTAGGTTTATTAATTTTGATGCTTCGATTTTGCATAGATGCATTTTAGGTGTTCACTATATTGCCTCAGGCAAATTAATCATCATTTTTTTTTTCAATTCCCAGTCCTTGTCATGGATTCATTTTACTCACGATCACTGGTTTCTAGATGTTCGGTTATGTGCTACCCATCAGTTCGACCTCTTTCGTTGGATAGTGTATTTCAACAAAGATCGAGATTTTAAGCATTCGACAGGGTGGATTCACATAACAAGTTTTCCACAGCCCTTTCAGAATCTAGCTATCCTCAAAGATGGAGGATTCTGGCAGCATATTATTTAAGAGAAGATGGCCAATTTCTTTTCATTTTGTGGTCGCCAAGGTCAATGGACCTCCAGCTGCCAGCATTGCATGAGGCATGGACAGGTTGACACAGGGGTTCCTCCATCTCCCATCCCTTATCCCCCTTGAAGAGATTTTTCTACTTCTAATCACTCTCTTAGTGGTTTCCTTGTAGCTGTTGATCGCCTTCTGGAGATCTCTCTGCATTCCCTCATAGGGCCTCACAGGATATGCTCCCACTTGAGGGCCGTCCCCTCCCCCTATGTTTATGCTTCCCCGTTTTTTTCACCAGGACTCCATGGATTGCAAAAGAAAATCCCCTATAGTGGTTGAGGATAAACTTATCATGGATTGTGCATAGCCAATGTTTTCTTCTCTAGAAAACATTATTCACGACTAAGCATCCAAGGATAGAAATGGAACTATAAGGCCTATGAATTTTGTTTCCTCCTGTTCTTTGGATAAAAAAGTTAGGAGCTCCTAGGATTCCAACTTCTCTTTGTGCAACCTCAAGCTGGTGGAGTGGGACTGGTTGGGTAGTGATCTCTCTCTTTGGTGGCCACTATTTCACCATCATAGGGCATAAAATGAGGGATACACTAGGGAACACCCTGGAAACCTCACCCCTTGTAGACATAGCTAAAGAAGAAAGGGAGGCTGTGGTATTTGACCCACCTTGGTATCAATCATAGCTTCTCTATCAATCAAAAATTGGATAATTTGTATGTTTGGACTCACCCCATGAAATGATCCAAAGCTTTTCCACATGAAGTGTCACCCTCCCTTGGTGCATTAGATGCATCTTTCTGACCTCTACCGCTGGTATTGTTCCCTGAACGTACTGCCTCATCATATGATGTAGTCATGAGAGACTTTAGCCCTCCATCATCAACTGTTAGTTAATCCAATGTAGGGTTATTACCACTATCGGATTCTGCCTCCCCTATATGAGGAGCCCCCAAATGTGTTATGAGGATCCAAACCACCAACTACAAACAATTCCTCATCATTCACATGCTCTGAATGAGCTCACAATAAAGACATGGGAACACACAGATCCTCTCTCAAGAGACTGAAAATGTCTACCACCATTTTATAACCCTCCCATGTCCTACACTGCACTCCCTTTGCATAATTTAGGTTCTTAGATCACCCAATTGTATATTTTCAGAAGAACCGTCATCAACAATAGACCTTTATCTCTTTCCACTACCTCCTATGTACAAGCCATGTGTTCAATTCTTCATTAATTGAACACATGGCCTGTAAAGGTATGTACATCATGGTATATTACTTGTGACACATGGATTTTCACTAAGACATGGCCTGTATAAAACTATACAACATGAGCTGTCATAGGATCCTTACAGGCAAGTACATCATTTAACATTACTCATGACCATGTGTCTGATTCTATACAGGCCATGTGTTCAAGTACTCATGGATTGAATACATGGCCTGTACAATTCTATACAATTCTAAACATATTCCTTTACATCATGTACTATACATGCTGTGTGTTAAATCCCAATCTATAATTCTACTCTCACCCAAGTTCCATAGTACTCATCTTCCAATTTTACTTGAATTGATTTACTCACAAGTAATATACCTTGATTTCAATTCATTGAACATATTTCTTGATGATGAATTCAATCCAAATATCTTTTATTTTAGTCTTTCATAGATATTTCCATCTTGGGATAAAAACCAAGTTTCTACAATGGTGATGGGGACCTATCTATATTTTTCTCTTGAGTATGCATGGGCTGGGTGGTTGCCTACTAAGTAAGATGGTACATATTTGGTTTAATTTTCATGGAGATAATTGCTAGAAGGAAGGTTATTGATACTGTTAATCCCATTGACTAGAAGAATTTGATATAATGGGTACTTTATACAATTTATTATTTCAAACCTAATGCCAAGTCCACATTTTTTATAAATTAAAGGCTAACTTTGAATGTTTATTTCCCTATTTTTCAGGTAATACCTTTTTTGAAAGACACAATAAAATCCACCTCCACATTATTCAAAAGTAAAGTATCCAACGAATGGTCTCTACCAAGCTCTCACAGTTACAATATGTGTCTCCATGAGGAAGCCACAACTCTAACCTTACTACTATGGTATACTTGGATCTGTATGATAACTCAGTTAGTGACATTGAATTCTAGTTATTTGGGGGTATGTCGATTTCTTCTAGTTTCTTTTAGTGTTTTCTCCTTAGGGATTCTTCCCAATCATTTCGGATCGACCCTTGACTGGATTTGATCTCCCCCTCTTTTTGGATTTCGGGTATGTCGATTTATGGTTCATTACTATATGATTCTTATGGTGTATTTAGAGTCCAAAAGAAATCAAATTTTAATATTAGATAAGAAAGAGAACATTCTAGATTGACTTCTCTGGTCCCTCAAATGGGAGGAGATATTGATGATATCGATGGACTTGATCCCCGAGATGACTATTCCAGCTAGTTATCAAAGCTGAAGTCGACATTGCTGAACTATAGCAATCCTTCTTCTGGACGTAGTTATTATACTGATAGGAATGAAGATCTTTCCGAAGAAACATCTCCATACAATAGTAGCAGGAACCATCAGATGCGGCCCAAATATGTCACCTAGGAGACGAGATCCGATTTCATTTTTTATCATAAAACTTACCTTTGTAATAGGAACCTGCCTGGAAAGCCCATGCATTCGTGGATTGACAACATTAGTGATAGCCCTAAAAAATGCATTGAGCACTGTAGTGATATTTTTATGTTATTTTAAATTAGTAGTGTTCCAAGCTCATGAATCATAGATTATTTTAGTATTTAAAATTAATTGTTTTATGAATTATTTGTAAGTTAGATTATTTCCAAATACATGACTAATATTTTATTTTTTAACTGTTAACAGTTACTTTTAGCTCCCATGTTAATTACATTTATCACATGACTTTTTATTCATTGTTGAGCATTATTATGTTATAGAATTTTCATCAACATATTAATAAAGTACTTTTTGGAAGTTGTGCATTGAATTTGGAAGAAATGTCGGACTTATCAATGGGGCGTGCATAAACCAGGTACATCCAATTTCCTATGTTAAATAAGTGATTGTATACTTAAGTACTTATTATGTCTTATAATTTTTTTCATGAAGCTTTATCAAATGGAACATAATTGTGATGTTCATTTCATTGTATTGGCCTTATCTTTTTAGGTGTAATCTTGATCTTGTGGGTGAAATTGATATGTTTGGGTTCCACAGTTTCACCAGAGGTTGGTCCTTGGAATCTTTCTATTAGTTTTTGGGAAATTTTTCTGTGATTTATTTTAATTGAGGTGCTTATAGCCAATGCATATACTTTTAAAATTATTTGGTTTTTGAAGAATTTAATAGGATTGCTTGAGTAGAACAATCAAATGCGATTTGGGTGATTGAAGAGTTTCAAATTTCCAGATATGTTACCTTTAACTGTAAGGTTTTATACTTGTCGTAAATTTCTACTCTATTGGCTTGTCTATTTTTTCAAGCATTCCAAAAATTTTCTTACATATTGAATTTTATTCTTGTTTCTTGCAACAATTTGAGCAAACAACATCAAATACTTATGATTATTTCTTAAGTTCATTTTGTTTTATGATCTTTATTTTTTGGTCATATGGAGCTACAAAATACTGAAGCAAATGTCGTCAATTGGTTATTATTATTACTTTTTTTAGAAATTATAGTATTATATTCTAGTTCTGATTTGTAATCTTGTGTAATGTAATTATTCATGTCTTATTTTATTAAAAGTGATTTGGGGTTTGAACCCTTGTGTAATCCATCTGATCTGATTTCATCCTTTGTTGTTTATCTGGGTATCATGAATCAAGAAGAAAACAACATAGACATGTTATTGTGAACATGTGTGAAGTCAGTGACTTGACTATTTTTTCAAGGATTCCAACAGCTTTCTCACTCACTAAATTTTATTCTTCTTTCTTGTAACCATCTGAGTAAGCCACATAAATACTTATGCTTATCCCCCTAATCATTCCCTTGGTTTTCTTCATTGGGTAATACCTCCTTTAAAATGCACTATAGATGGCCTCCCAAGTGTCAAATGTGTATTATTCATATTTGAGTATTCATCCGCTTGCCTTTTAACATTACTGCTTTTAAGTCAATCCCTTGAAAGGGAAATTATTCACTATTATTATGAAATACTTGATGACTGTGTAGGCATAATCTCCTTAAATCACCATGAAAAGTTGGTAGAGCTTCCAATCGATGTTTTTTGAGTACATACTCTCATTATTTTGGTGATATAGTAATGTTTGAGCAAGCCCTTCACTTGGGTAATTTACAGGCCTCTCAACCTTAGTAGAGCTTGATTCTACTATGCTTGGGAACATGATAGTGGTTTTTTCCATCAATTTTAGCCCACATATCATGTTGTGTTCATCCTCTTTACATGCCTTGATCATGAACAAGACTTGCTGCCTTGTATTTGAAATTTAATTCCTTAATTTAGGGTCTTAAAAGTGGATTATATAGATCTTCTTAATGCCTCAATATGCACCTGAAAATAAAATTTCTACTGTTATAATTCCAGAAAATAAAATCTGTTTGAAAACGTGTAAAACCTGTGAATTCCAATTTGAGTATATTTTTTGTATTTTTATATTTTTTAATACAAAAATAGATATAAATCAATTAAATAATTTCGCATATCCTTGATAATGATACCAATTCATGGTTATAGAAATCATGAGCATAAATATCGATTAGTACTAGGACATCTATACAAAGATAGGTTTTGGATAATTCACTAATTAACTTATGTGGGGTAGAGGAAACAATATTGAATGGTGGTATTTTGTGTGTGATATGTAATACATATAAATTTTTTAATTTTTTTTATATTTAATGTGAGTGTATGAGTGTAGGTATAGGGAAGTGAGAGAAAACAAAAAGCTTCAATAAGGAGGTCAAATCCAATGAGTGATTTGTGAGGAAATTGAGTTAGTAATTGACTATGTAAAACATGCCAAGTGAATTATCAACAAAAACTGACTAGAAACATCACATAGTCCCTAAAATACACTCTAATGGTATCAAAGAACTCAATACTACAATCAAGATTCTCCATGAGGTTGCTCTTGTCTTCTAGCAGCAGTGGTTAAGTGAAATTTCTGTGATTTTGGTGTCACCACACCCCTTGAACTCTCATTATTTAGGATTCACCAATTGATGCTTTAGTGCACGGTTGAGGTTTTAACTCTTGTTTTCTTACACTCACCATTGAATCAATTAACATTTCATCAAAAATTGATATCATTATCTATCAAAGCAAGAATAATAAAAAATTGGGGTTTAAATTCTATAGAATCCTAAATTCAATCACATACCCCTAATCCACTACATGAATGTCTATCCAATCATACTAAATACAAAGAAAAAAATGCACCTTATTAAATTTATACACTTGTTTTTTATGGTATTTTTGAGTTATGCACATTCAATGAGTGTTGTATTCATGTATCTATAGAGAAGATCATCACTGATATTCTATACTTGATGGGAGTTTGCATTGGTGGTTTGTTAGCACGCGGTGCTTTATCTGGGCAGTGCTCACTTATGATGCTTTCTCTCCATCTTGTATGTTATCACTCATGTTGTTTGATGAATTTCAGCACTCTGGTTAATGTTTCTCTTGGAGGCTACAGATAATTGCTTATGAGGTGGTGGTTCTCTCTTGGAGTTGCTACCCTTATTGGATGAGGTGATTTCTTGGTAGAATGCAGGATTTTTTAGGTAGGTATGATGCATTGTGAGATTTATTTTCAGTTTTATTGTTACCTCATCTTGTTTCTCCCTCGATTACCTAATGGTGTATGCTTAGTACATCTAATTCATGTATTGTAACACTTTTTCTTTAATATATTTCTTTGGGGCATGAATTGGGTGACCAATTCATGTCACAGTTTTTTGAACACGTGATTTAAAACATTGATAATTGAATAAAAGGTAAAAAAAGAATGTGCAGGCGTGTTGAAGTTGGAAGAAAAAACAGGTCAATCAAAACTCTTCTTGATATCAATGAATGTTTAGAGGTAACCACAATCTCTGAAATTTTAAATTCTATCAGTGTATGATGTAAAAATTTGAGCAGAGACTTTCATTGTTTCATTTACTCTTACCTCATTTCACTCTTATTGCATGCATAAATATATATTTGTCATTATAGTTTCAATATTCCTAGGATTTAGTGATTTATTTACTTAATCTTTGGAAATTTGGATTTTGAAGCTCACCAGCATCACACCTATCCAAGTGGGATGATTTTGTTGAACAAATGAGTTCTTGAATGACAATTCAGTCAAACCCTATTTTATTAACGCAATTGGTTCATGTGAAGTGACATAGTGGTAAGTTTAAATATTTCATTTATTTTCATCAATATCATACACCATAATAATTATTCAATTATATTTTTTCATGTAATGCCTTGCAGATCCTTTAATTGTTACTACAAGCCTGAATGCTAAAAAAATTAATGTTCAATCCTTACACTCCATTTTCACAAATCCAGGTGATTTATTCTGAACAAATTGAATACTTGTATACGTTATACATACCATCTATTTGGTTTCATGTTCTTCAGCTTTAGTTCCATTGTAGAAACAGATTACTTGTATACATGCTTTTGAATAAAAGTTTGAATTGTCCTACAAAAAATCAAACTTATTGGTGATGGAATGAGTTTGAACTCTTACCAGCATGTCTGATGGATCATACTTGGCGTGGAAGTTTGGTGTTATCCTAAGGCTAGACACCTCCCTCTAATTTCTGCTTTTTTCAATCTCCCCTCAGCATTTACTTTGATCCTATGTTCTTCATTGTTGGATCTTTGGTGCTAGAGTTGGCTTGGACTGGTGCTAGAGCTGGACTGGTGCTGGTGTTGTCACTGGGATGGACTGGTGTCGGTGTTGTCGCTAGCATGGACTGGTGTTGGTGGTGTCACTGGCATGGACTAGTAATGTTACTAGCGTAGACTGGCATGGACTGGTGCTGTCACTATTGTTGGTGTTGGAGCTGGCATGGACTGGTGTGGTTGCTGGTGCTGATGTTGTCGCTGACACGGACCGGTGCTGGTTCTGTTGCTGGCATGGACTACTGTTGTCACTAGCATGGGTTGGTGTTAGAGCTGGCATGGACTGGTGTTGGAGATAACATGGATGGAGTTGGGTATGGGTCGCTGTTTGGGGTGATGTATGGGTCGCTGTATGGGGTGTTGTTATGGATCCTGTGATTTTGTATTAAATTTCATTATAAATATAATTATTTTTTTTATAATTTTGAATCTGTGTGAAAACGGTCTTCTATTTAATAATTATATATTATATATAATAAATTAATAAATATAATATGAAATTTTACCAGAAATAAAAATTTATAATTTTTATTTAAATGTAATTTATAAACAAATATTGTATGTTGGTAATATTATTACCAACAGATAAATTTGTCTCAGAACCTGTTGCTAAACATTTTAACCAACACATATATTATCTGTTGGTATTATTATAATTACAACAGAACTATTTTATTTGTTGAAAAAACATTTAGCAACAGAGTTTTTACCGAAAGTTTAGTAACATGGACATAAATGTTGGTAAAATGTTTTACCAACAGAAAACGCACTTTTACCAATAGATATTTACCTGTTGGAAAAAGTGAAATATTTTGTAGTGAACCCTGCCAAGACGAGGTGATACATTAGACGATAAGTGAGTACACTAAATTGGGGAGTGCTATGATATGATTCAAGATTCAAATCAAGTATGATACCCCTAGGCTAATGTTGATCCATTGAGTTTATATGGATCATCCATTATTATATGCTCAAGACTATTAAGGTAATTTATTTACTTTATGCATTGTTTATCATTTTATGCATTTTCATGTTTGTGAAAACACATAAAATAATAAATAGTTAAAATGTATAAAGACACAGTGTATGTATTCTATTAAATGCATGTCCAGTTGTGAGCATGACAACATAGTATAATCATATTTAATATAAAATGATTACGTTCATAAAAAATATTAAAAACACCTCAAAGAAATATTAAGTTGGAATATGCCTTCCATCATTTGAATTTGAACAAAAATAGGATTATAGGGTTTCTGTCAGCCAAAGTTGAGGGTGCATCCTACTATTATGGAGTTATTATGAATTTGATGGGTTGAAATGAATGAAGTTATAAGCAAATAAGTACCCAAATAGAACTTGTTTCAAATTAAGAGGCAATCCTTGAGTAATTTATGATTATGATTTTAAAAATTGGGACTACAATCAATAAATCAAGGAACCATGGGTTAATTTGGTTGGTCAATCAAACACTTACCTTGAACTCTCTAAGTGGTGGAATAACCAAATATTGTAGACCACGAGGAGTGGTATCATGGATCCTTTACACTAGAACACTCAAGAGACATATTATTTTTATACTAGTAGTGGGGGATTCTATTGTTTGAGGAAATATAGGGAGAAATATAATGATTTAATTAATTAATCTAAATGTATAAAAGGAAATCAAGAATAAATTACTTACTACTGAAGTTTATTTTTTATAGATTAAAATGGAAATCACCAACACTACTAGTACATTATCACTACAATCAATATTGGATAAAGAAATATCATGACCATCCATAGCTTTCAGGAGTGGTATAGGTTCTTGCACATAGTACTATGCAATGAAAGGAAGATTTATGTGTCAGAGTACTCAATTTATACAGACCCCCTTAGGGATCAAGCATGTCAGATAATGATAAATATAAATGGAATATATATGATACACTATAAGTACAATGAATCATGTTCTCATTTATGTCTAGTTAGTTGTAGAAAATGAATGAGGTTGAACATTCCCACAAGATGTTGACTCATCTCCAAGAGTTATAGTAGGAGAAAGAAAGGTATGAGATATATAGAGCACTATTTAGGTTCATGTTAGAATAAGGGAACAAATTAGTACCTCATATACTCAATATGATTAGGTACATCGAGATACTGGAAGCCCTTAGGTTTAAGATGAACCAAAAACTATCAACAGATCTCATTATTTCCTCTTTACCACCAAGATTCATGATTTTTATTATTAATTATAATATGAATAACATGATAAATTTTCTCCCAGATCATTTGGATTTAGTTTTCCAAGCTGATAAAGATATGAAGAATACCAATTCTTCAGTCCTTATGGTGAATAATATGAGTAAGAGTAAGGCTAAGGCATCTAAGGCTAAGTCCAAGTTGAAGACACCTAAGTACCATCCTTCCAAAAGGAAAAATATATAGAGAGATCTAAGTAAGCTAGAGACTATCTAGTTTTTATGTGTCAATAAAGTCCACTAAAAGAAGAATTGAAGATTTGGTAAGATGGAAAAAAGTGATGCATTTTTACTTCATGTATGTTTGTCATTGAATGCGATATATCTTAATCTAAAATTTGGGTATTGGATATAGTGTGTGGCTCACATATTTTTATTCAAATACAAGAACCAATTAGATTCATGATGATTGAAAAAGGCATAGTGTATCTCCAGGATACAAATGGTGCAATTCTTGCAGCCTTAACAGTATGACATTATCATATGAATTTTCCTAGTGAGTTAGTTCTTATATTGAATAATTTTTATTGTGTTCCATCGATTATAGGAAACATAATATCATTGTCAAGTTTGGATATTATGTTTTTCTAAGAGGATGTTACCTTGGCCAGAAAACCAAGGAAAAAATATTATTAAAGAAAGAAGTTACAAGAGTATAAAAGATGGAAGCGTATTACAATCCTTATTATGAAAGGGGAGTAAATCATCAGGGATATCATCAAGCCAAGTAATATATTTATTGACTTTTTTGTTAGTTATTCCATCTACAACCCAGTTTTATTCACGATATATATGAGTGATGATGTAGTTAATGTCAAGAAGAGAGTGGGTGCAATCCATCCAATGGTTGGTGATTAGCCACGCAAGATGTTTCACAGCATTCTAGATCGCTTGAAAAATGGTAGTCAAATCACTCTCCATCCAGAGTTTGTTCCAACCATAATGTTTCGAGAAAGAAATGGCATTAATCATACACATCATTTTAGCTTCCAGCGAGGAGCCAATGCTGTAGCTACCATAGAAGCATATGAGGATCTGACCAAGGTGGTTCCTAAAGATG
This sequence comes from Viscum album, assembly GCA_963277665.1. Taxonomy (NCBI): domain Eukaryota; kingdom Viridiplantae; phylum Streptophyta; class Magnoliopsida; order Santalales; family Viscaceae; genus Viscum; species Viscum album. The sequence goes on along the minus strand of OY728145.1, from coordinate 1,072,785,050 downwards.
TCACCACAACCTGTTGGACCTAGGTTTCCTTTAGAGGCACTATCCACATTTACTTTAACCCATCTAGGGAAATGAGGATGCCAAAAAAATTTAAAATTTCGGTGAGGTTGGAAAAAGTCTCCATCAATTTAAAGACATCTCATAATTACAAAATCATTCACAGTATTGTTGTAGTGTCCCTTTTGAATCATAGAAGCTTCACGTATGGCAATAAGGTTCCTCATTCGACCTGTATTATGACTAAATGATCCATTTCTGTGAATAATATTATTTCTATCATACCAGATCACATGGTGGAGCTCAACAACAATAACAAGAAAGAGATTCTTAATCTGTTGATAACTATCCATTTCCACACATCACTTTAGTTGATATTTGACAGAGTTATAGGGTATCCATCTACATTCAAAGATGTCAAAGATATAGTTCCAAATAGGAGAAGCAGTAGCACAAGAAAGAAATAAGTGATTGGTATAAAACCCACCTTTGGAAATTTATATAAAACCCACCTTTGGCACTTCACGTTTGGTCACTTAAATGAGAAGTGTTTACAAAAATTACACAAAGTAGGGTATTTAGGATTTTCTAAGTTAACACCTCTAACTTTATATCATGCTTGTTTACAAGGGAATATGACCAAAACAATCATCTATGGAAAGGGAGAAAGAGCCACAAAATTAATGGAGTTGTTTTATACTAACATATGTGGTCTTTTTCTAGTAGAAGAAAGGGGTGGTTTTCTCATACTCCATCACTTTTATAGATGACTATAGTAGGTGTGGATATATCAACTAAATGAGGTGTAATCCAGATTCCTTTTAAATGTTTAAGGAATGTTATAATGAAGTATAGAACCATCTTGGTAAGGAACTTCACTTATAATGAGGTAGCGGGTATCTTAATCAAACTATCATTGATAATTTAAAGGAGTGTGATAAAGTATCCCAACTCACTCCTCCTTATAAAACATAGTGGAATGATTTTAGTGAAAGGAGGAATAAAACCTTGCCTGACATGGTCAGATCAATGATGAGTCAGACATCTTTTCCATTATACTTTTGGGGATACACCTTGCAAACAATGACATATACTCTTAATTTAGTACCAACTAAAGAAATAAATGAGATTATATATGAGTTATTGTGTAAAATGAAACTAAATCTATCACACTTTTTTGAATGGGTATGTGAGACATTTTCAAAGACTATAGCTAGTGAGAAATTGGAATCTCAAAACACAAAGTGCATCTTTATAGGTTATACTAAAGAAACAAAAGGATATTACCTATATAAAACCTCAGATAGAAAAGTGACAATAAAAATACAAGCCATATTTCTAGAATGGGAACATATTTATAATGGAAATATTTGGAGAAAGATTGACCTCTATGAATTTAATGATCCAGATAAACAAGATCTAGTACAGGAACAATCTCCATAAGAGACAGTGGGAGATGAAGATGTTCCTAAGAAACAATCACTACATTTTTCAACTTGATATGTTAGAGAACCAGATCATTATGGTTTTCTTGGCACTGAGTCAGGTGAAACATTACTCCTTGATAAGGAAGAACTTATAACCTACAAGGAAGTAGTATATGGAAAGGATGTTGATAAATGTAAAGAAGATATTCATTATCAGATAGAGTTTGTGTATAAAAATCACGTTTGGATTTTGGTAAACCCTCCAACTGATGTAAAACCCATTTAGTAGAAATGGGTATTCAAGAAAATACTATACATGGATTTTAAGTTCAATAACTATATGTAAATATTAGTGGGAATTTTTTTTAGAAAAATGAAGGCATAGACTATGAAAAAACCTTCTCACTAGTAGTGATGCATAAATCCACCAGAATATTATTTGAAATAACAACCTTCCATGATTATAAAATTTGGAAAATTGATATCAAAACTTATTTTCTAAATGGTACGTTGGTTAGAGACATCTATATGAATCAAAATGAAGGGTTTATTAAGTCAATTAATTCCACCAAAGTGTGCAAGCTATATAGATCCATTTATGGGTTGAAGAAGGAATCATGATCATAGAATGTTCATTTTGATGAGGCCATAAGAGAATTTTGTTTTTTCAAAAAGAAAAGTGACCATCGAGTCTATAAGAAGGTTAATGGGAATGAAATAATTTTCCTAGTATTATATGTTGATGAAATAATAATAATGGGTAATGAAGTACAAGTCTTACAGTTAGTTAAGACGTTGTTAAATGAGACTTTCTCTATGAAATACTCAAAAGAAGAAGCCTATATTCTTAGGATAAAGATCTATAAAGATAGATCTCTGAGACATCTTGGGCTAAGTCAAAGTACATATATTGATAGGGTACTAAAATGGTACAGTGTGGAACAATCCGAGGGAGGGTTATTTCCAATGTCACATGGTATCAATATCTCCAAGATAATGTGTCCACAAACACATGAGGAGATTTAAAGAGTGAGTAGAATCCCTTATGCCTCGATAGTAGGATCTATCATGTATTCCATGATATGTAGTAGGTTGGTGTTTCCTTTTCATTAATCATGGTTGATAGATATCAAGCCAATCCTGGAGTGCTGCATTGGGAAGATGTCCAAAATATATTAAAGTACTCAAGGCATACAAAGGATATGCTCACAATGTATGGAGGATATAAGGAACTAGTAGGGAGAGGATACATTGATTCTAGTTTCCAAACAGATAATAATGATAGAAATCATAGTTAGACTATGAATTTTTCCTAAATAGTTGTGCAATGAGATGGAGAAGCTTAATGAAACCTATGTTCACTGAATTTATAGCAGAATATGAGTATATAGTGACTTCTGATAAAACTAAGGAGGTGGTCTAGATACAAAAATTTCTCTCAAACATTGGTGTTTCTAATAGTAGTGTAGTATCTATTCTAGTTTTTTATGATAATACCACCACAGTGGTTCTTACCAAGTATCCCAGGTCACACTAGAGGTCTAATCATATACTTTGGAGGTTTCATCTCTTAAAATATTTTTCTCAAAGAGGTGAAGTAACAGTTAGAAGAGTAGCCACATAGCATAACATATAATACCCCCAACTGAATCCTTATCTTAGCAGAATCATGATTCTCATACGAGATTCAGTGGTTTGATACTTTCTAGTAGTTGTCACTAGTGAAAGTGAAAGTCTTATGAGTGTGTGACCTATATCCAACTTGTGTATGAACTTTTATTACCATTAAATGTATACAGTTCGATATATACGTGTGTTTATCTTACCAGAACAGTGTTGATACATCTGCATCCACTATATTTATGGTGATTTCGTTATATTATGTTTCATATAAAATGGTTATTGCATTTCCCAGATTGTAATGATAACATAGAGATATTATAAAAGTAATCTTAATGTTATGTCCTATGGTCTAGATATATTATACCGATTGGACACAGTTTATGTCTGACTATAATGGTATGGCAGATAAAAAGAATTAAAAATTCTTCTCATGATGTTCACACTTGGTGATCTATAGTAGGCGAGTTGATGATGAGATACCTGTCATAGGAACACCATGTGCTTTAGGTGTCATTGGTTGTTCCTATCTAAAAACATGTGTATTGGTCTCCTTACTTGAGACTATTATCAATTTGTACAATTTGATCATGTATTTTGATTCAAAATAAGACCACGATAATGATTTATTGGCAAGGTATCTCATGTTGGGTGTGTCATTGGTGGAATGAAATTGTTTTAGTGTTCAAGATAAAAAACATTTCCTCTTAGTTAAGGAAGAAATATCTAGAGCCTAGTTGATTAGGATGGTAGTACTTTAATTAAATAATTTGTAATCATAGTCAAAGGTAAATCCATCAAGTTAGAAAAAAATAATAAAGGAAAGGACGATGACATAAGGGTGCATCCTACTTTACGAGATATCATATAAAAAAGTTATTATATGAGTGTTCGTAGTATGTTTGTCATTAAAATGACTATTCCTTGTCTCTTTAGGGGCTTTTATGCACCATTATACTCCACTCATAGTCTTTGAATAGTATTCACTGCTATTGAGATAAGGTCCTAGAGGTTCACACACAATAATACACTCACGATTCTTCCTTATTCTGGTGAATAGGTATATATAGCATGGTGGGACCCACCATGGCGTATGAGGGTTGTCCATGCATTATCGATCACCAAAAAATAAATAAATTAATTATTATTCAAGTATAGAATAATTGGTTTGAGTTTATTTTTTAAAATTATTTACATGTATTTAAGTAAATACATGGAATAACATTATATGAATTAATATTGTTTTAATATTCCAGGTTTGTTTAATATTAGTGGGAATTATGAGTCGAGTTAATGAATCAAGTTTTATCAAGTAATATATTTTATATATATTACAAGTATGTGATAAAATATAAATAATATTTATGACATAGTTAGTTCATCATAATTATTTATTTATTAATTATTTAGTAAACATTAAATATATGGGGGTGGAAGAACCCAAAACACTTATTTTAGACATCCACTATATAATCTTATGAGGAGCTCATTTTTGTGTGTAGTTCATTCCAATAGACTAAGGGATCCTCTCTCCTCCTGCATCCTAGAGAGATAAAGCCTCTATCTGAGAGAGCGATCCAAGAATGCCTTCAGGGATCGAAGGCATGAGATCGAGGTGATCATCACGATGTTGAAGAAATCATCAAAGATCCATGATAGAACCTAAAATTAATCAAATGGTATATGCATAGATTCTTGAAGCATGTGTGGATGATCTAGAGGGGTTAAAATTCAGATCCTTCATTCAACAATTAATGTTGATGAGCTGCAGTCAAACGCACGAAAAATCAAATGAGGTACCTATTTTTTGAAATTTTTACTTTGAAATATTTACAGGAGATCCTCAAACCTCTAACGAGGCTCAGATCACTAAAGATGATGAAGTTATGTTTCTATGATGATGAAAATTTTAAAATAGATGACCCATCGACTTTCGCTGTGCACCCCAATTCCTACATTTTCATTCCTTAACTATATGATTATCATTCATAGTTATGTTTTTCTTTTCATTGGAAGAAATATAAATTCATTAGAAAATAATTCATACAAGATATGGATCAAACTAACAACACTTTATTGATTCAAAATGGTTTGTTATAACAAAATTACATGAAATTAAGAATTACATTCCATAGATGATTATATCCCTTAAAAGTGAATAATTTAAAATGATACAATAAATAGAAATGAATAATATTTTCATAACTAGGAAATCCTATGAATCATATTTACCCTTGAGAGTTACCATATGTAGAACTAAAACTGCAATGAAAAAAATACATCATGAAAGGAGAATCATAATGTACAATCCAAAACTAAGACTTTTGGAATGAGAAGTGTGATATTTGAAGTTAGAATCGGTTTAATCTATAGGAGTTAATGGGGCTTACATGTCCATTATATAGCCATTAAAAATATGTATATATCCATTGAGTATAATACTTGTAAATATCTTACCAATTTAGGAATTATTGATATATAATTGATATGCATAAATTTTATGAAGATGTCACACACACACACATATAATTTCATTAAAGGTAATTTATTTAAAATAAAACAAATGATTTGTAATATAATTAAATGAGAAATAATTCATTTGCGAAGATACCTTTATTTTAATGAAATTTCACTCTTATGAAATTTTTATTTTGTTAAATTTATTAATTTTAAATAATGATATTAATGAAGTTTATTTATAAAATTTAAGAGACGATTAGTAGAATAAATTAATAACATCAATGAAATAATTAGGGAAATTTAAGTAATATTAATCTAATTATTCATGGAAAAATAAATATGTTAAATTTAAAAACATTGTTTTTATTATATATGTTAAAATTTAAAATTATTATATTTCAATAATGGAATTTAATTAAATGTGTTGTTTATTAATATAAAAAACTGAATAATTATTCAATAATTGACTATTAATTGTTTATAAATAAATATAAAATCATTTAATTTAAAAAAAAATTATATTTTTCAAAGGACAGTTTTTTAAAGTGTTATATATTTTAATTTTAAATTAAATTGATCATTTTAAAGGATTATTCAAATAAATTTCATCAATACGCAAATAATTATATTGACACTCATTTCATTGGTAATTGATATCAAATAATAACACTTTACATTTAAATAGTAATTTTCTTATAAAAAAATTTGTCATTATATTTTGTGTTTTTATTTTAAATGTTAAATTTATAAATTTTAGAATTTTAATTTTCAAAAAGTAAAAAAAAATTGGATTCAGCATGTAAAAAATAACTTAGGGTAGAATTTAGAATTTTTTCTAAAAATGTTTGTTTTTTTGGTGAATAGTAAAAAATAAAATTTTTACAAATACCATAACTTTTTTAACATCATCATGAGATATAAATAAAATAAAAATTTACAAAACATTTTGTTCAAAAAAAATATTTAAGGATAAAAATTACTATTTTAAAAATAATTTCAAAAATTTAGAAATCTATGATTTCCTTTTTAAAATTAAGTTATATTCTATTCTAATATAAAATAAGATTTTTCCATTTTTCCTTTAATTAAGTATTCATAGGAATCCATTTTGTTTTTTATTGGTTTTAAAATAATAAAAATATTATTTTATTAATAAAAAACCAATATATTATATGAGAATTAATATTATACATAATTCTATTTTAAATTCATTTCTATGCTTAAAAATATATTTATCTAAAAATTGTTTTATGCAATCGATATTTATTATTTTGGAATTATTTTATATCACATATACTAATTAAATATAAATGATGGTTATTAAATTTCATAATAGTATCTTAAAATTATTTAATAAGTTCAATTATAATTTTATGAATAAAAATAATTTACCATGGTGAATAAATAGTCACCACAGTAAAGGCTAAATCTGGTAAATGTGTTAAATTAATGGGTAAAAGAACTAAGATATCATAAAAACATCTTAAAATTAGTTGATGAATTATTCCTAGATCTACCCCTTACCTTATTTTCATTTTTTTCTCAAATTTGGTTCCACTTACCTTGAGAATGATTTTCCTTTTTATAGTAAGTAACAAATATTTACCAAAATTCCACTCATCTCACTTATAAAAGGAGCCACATCCACCCCTTAAATTCCACACCATATATTCAAATGATTCTCAATAAAATACTATATTTTCTTCCCTAATATTCATATCCTACATTGGTCTTCCTTTTTTCCATAGATATTTCCCAAACCCCTTCAAAACTAAGAAGACTTTAAAAAGGATACAAGATCTAGTCTTTGTATGTAATGATTTCTTATCCATCATTTTACTTGATATTATTCTTCTATCCATTCTCAATTATAATTTATCACATTGATAACATTTTAATGATATCATTATACTTCTATAATTATGATATTTTAAAAAAATTACTTCATAATCATACTCATCCATTGATAATAGCGCGTTCTTATTTGAGTATATTTGACTACCTATATAAACGATACTATAAATTTCTATAATGGATGACTATGAAAACTTAATTAAAATTAATATATGATATTAATAAGTAAATGATTTTTTATTTTTAGTTCCATAATTAAAATATTAATATTTAACTCGTCATTAATATACCACATTATATTCGTTAAAATTTATTGAAACTAGTGTGTTTTGGATTTCATCATAGATAACAATACCTAAAATTCCCATAGAATAGAACTGGAACATCATAAATAATTATAAAACCATTATTCTAATACCTTTAATATTCTATAGACCATGGAATCATGATCATGGAGTGGTGATGGAAGCTATTATACTGAAACAGACAAATAATGATTAAAACTAATAGCACAAAAGATCAATATTAACTAAAAATAATTAATAATTATGTAATAAATGAATATAAAATATTATTGTAAAATATAATAAACTATAATCTGTTTTTAAGAAATATGGTTAATGATTCTATTACTATCATATAAGTGCTTAGATCATGTCTAAATAAGTAGGAATCCAAGTTAAGGTTTTTGTCAACTCAATTAACTTTTAATGTTGTCAAAAACTATACCCTTAGACTATGATCCTACAAATATATTTTATTCTACCATTTCTCAACTTTACATGAATTTTTATCTATCTATCTAGGGAAATTACATTTTTACATAAAAAATATTCTCCATTGATGGATCCCAGTTTCCATAAAAAAACCTAACATTGTAATGAATAATTTATATCCTTTCTAATGGATCTTTCTCTTCCATAACAATTTTCCATATATGGTTTGAAGAATGATCTTCACTTTTCTTCAGTGACTGATTAAGTTCATTTTTTACTATCTCTAAATTTCATTATAAAATATGAAAAAATTAATCTTTTTAATGTTTTCCACATATGTCATATTTTATTTTCTTAACTAAAATATGGAATGAATATTATTTTTTAATTCTTTTCACATCATCTCCATTTCCTTATTTTTTGTTCATTATTCATTATCAATATTCCTTTCCATTTTTAATGGTTTTTAAAATATATTTCTATTCTAATTATTTTTTGAATTTTTAATTTTAAAAATAACGTATATTGTTTTTGAAGAATAAAAAATGAGTTCTAATTACATTTATATTTTTTTCATGCACTCCACATTTCCTATCATTAACTTAATTTCTTCTTAAGGTTTCAATATTTTGAAGTCTTTTGAAATTATGGTTCTAAATATTCACTTTTTAATCACTTGAAATAGAGTCCTAATGTAATTTATAAGTTGTTTTTGAAATGACCCAAACCACAAAGGACTACATAACTAGTAGAAAGCTGAGTTTTCACAAACACAAGCCCACCTCCAATAGTCTAGAGGATAGATACAAGAGATGAGATGGAATAACATAAAATTGGAGGCATTTTTCTAGTGTACCTTTACACATGCACCCAACTATTTCTATGAAACATTGTAGAGGAATAATAAAAGGCAATTAGCATAGACAGTAAACCATGAATTTAATAACATCTAGGGAATACATCATAGTATGATAGAATAAAACCAAAGTTTAAAGGGGACAAATACATTCCCTACCATAAATGAAGTCCAAACCCGAAAACAATTTGAATAAAGAAAGATGTGAGAGCCCAACTCTGGATCTCAAAGACTGACCAACATAAGTGACCTATGCACCAGTGTATCACTACACTCCACCGATTTAATTTCTAAACTATTTGTCATTTTCATATGGCACGTCACATTCAGGAAAATCCCATGCATCGGTGAGTATAATCATACCCAGTAGGACTCCCAGAAAACCACAAAGGTAGAAATAGAATTATTTGATAGAAGTCAGATTAACCCATAGAAAGGGGGAATCTAAACCTAATATATATATAAATGCAATAAAAAAACCCAAAAAAATGGAAAGGGGGTCTTCATCTCCATAGGCTAGCCTAGGTCAATGAGTTGTCCTATAGATCCAAAGGTCTATCATGGATTCCCATCATCTTGTGTGTCTATTTGATAAATCCATGTGGAGGAACCTCACCTCACTACTACTCCACATCTATAGGGGAACAATCTCTAATAGAGGACATACACCTTAGTATGAAAAGGGGGTGAAACTCAGTAGATAAAAGACCCACACCCAATAATATAGGGGGATTTCACTCAGTAGAGAGAGTAATCACACCCTAGAATTATAGGGGGATTCCACATAGTAGATGGAGGACCCTCTCCCTAGAATGACTAGGGATGTCACTCAGTGTATAGATAGAGTACACGTTCCTTAGTACGTTAGTGGGGTTCCACTCAAAGCATGGAGGAACCATTCCCTAACATGATAAGGGGGTCCACTAATTAGGGTAGATGACCCACACCCTAGTGCCATAGGGTGGTTCCACTCAACTAGTGTAATGAGTATGGGGGACCCACACCCTGGTGAGATAGGGGGATTGCCAACCTAATCCCTCTCTGATGATCCCACCTGATCATTTCTTCTAGTACAACATCACCAGAAGAAGTGTCACACTCTCAATATCTGATGATGTATCTTGAACACCATTATAAATAAAATCCCCACATTCAATATAGAGAGCTTATTAGGATAGGATACTCACAATACATAATAAAATTCTATATGAAGGTGATATGGAAGGTGGGAATCCAAGATAAAAGTGAAAGAAATGTACCAGGGGTCACATGATAATTGATCTCACCTAGCTTCCTAGCCATGTCATCACCATCACATTGTATTACTAGCTATATAGCACTATATGGTGTGTAAGGGTACTACATGGTGTGTCTTGGCCACCTAGGGCCTTCTCGTGTGACCTTTATTGTGGTCATGTACTTCGGGTTGTGCCAGTGTACTCAGTTATGCCCAGGTATTGGTCCATGTATGTGTACCCTTGGGTACACCCGTGTACCCCTAGAGTACATGATGTGTCCTCCATATGAGATCCTAGGTGTGTGCAGCTAGCACATGGCCTAAATTACTAGGGTGGGTCACATGACTTGTAGACTCGGTCACATGGCATGTGATCCTTAACTCGTCTTGAAACCCTAGGACCACAACCAGTTGGACTACATACTATGTGTTCATCAAAATACACGCCATTTATTTGGGTTTTCCATAGAAAAATTAGTTCTTCACATGGATCCCAAATCATTCTTCACCACCATGAAATAGATCTTTTGACCACTTGAAATGAATGGGGTTATCTCTATCTATTTATTGTTGTACCTCTCGTATCCCCTCGTGGTTTAATTTTCATGATCACAATCACTTTCATGTTTGTCTAACATTGTTTTAAGTGTTTTTGTTTTATAGGCAAAAGATTGCCAAGGAAATGGGCCATGAAGCACATCAAGTGGACTGAAATTCAGTCCACCGGCCAACCGGTGTGATAGCACCGGCCAGCCGGTGGACCTGGCAGAGGCATTGCCCACTGCCAGGTTCCACCGGTCGATCGGTGGCTCTGTCACCGGTCGACCTGTGGCACCCAGCCCAAATAGTGTTTGCTACTGTCTTGCCACCGGCCAGCCGGTGGCTCCTCCACCGGTCGACCGGTGGAGCCTGGACCAGAATTCTCCTCCTCTGCCAAGGCACCGGCCAGCCGGTGGAGCTGTACCGGCCAGCCGGTGGAGCTTGAGCCCGAAGACCTCTCCATTTTGCACACACCGGCCAGCCGGTGGAGCTGTACCGGCCAGCCGGTGGAGCCAGTCAAACTAGCCATTACAGCTTTGACCAGGCTGCTCCACTTGCCTCCCAACGGCTCCGAAAGCCTTTCCAACGGCTCCGAAGACCTCCAACGGCCATATGAGGGTTCCCCCTCTATAAATAAAGGACCTTGAACCCCCGGAAGTCTAAGGAATATAGCCGGAACTCTTGTGAAGCCAACAGACGCATTTCTCCATCATTTGGCAAACCTCCGGCAGTCTTCCTCCAAGGAACCCCAATCGCTCCAACTCCATTCCACATCCAAGGAGCACCTCAAGAAGCTTGGGAGAGCACGCTACATCAACTCCATCATACCTTGGCGCCCAAGTCTTCCTCAAATACGGTTTTTTATTGTATATTTATTTTGAGCTTTAATTTTGGGTTTGTGCCTACAAACCCCAAACCCTTTTCTCATCCCCCTTTCTTTTGGGTTTCACATCACCACTAAGGTGTGAAGAGGTTTCTTCAAGCCTTTCCTTTTAAAGGGCTTGAGTTGTCGGTGAGCTAGCCTTCACCCGTTAAAAAGGCTAGTGGGTTCTTGCTATTCCATTGAAAGCAAGTGGGTTCTTGCTTAACCAATAAAAGCAAGCTGTAATAGGTCCTAGTGCTACCTCAAAGCCTAGTGGGTTTCTTGCTATAACCATTGAAAATCAAGCAGTAGGAATCTCTCAACGGTTGAGTTGGGAGCGGAGACGTAGGCCGGGTTTTTGGCCGAACTCCGTTATCAATTTCTTGTGTCTTGCCTTTTTTATTTCCGCTGCATTTCAACTTTGATTTTTAATTTGTCTATCAATTTTTTAAAAGGCAATTCACCCCCCCTCTTGCCATCATTCCCGTTTTTCTCCGACCCAACATTTATTTGTATCCTTCAGTGGTTAAAAATTAGAATCTGATCAACTTTTCATGAGCCACTACACATATCACGCGCCTCCCATTGTTGTTTCCACTATGTATCTTAGATCTACAAGTCGTCACCCCAAAATAATCCCAATACATCCTTAATTTATCATCTCATTCGTTGTTTGCACAACCACAATGAATCCATGGGTTATATCAGGCTCTAACCCACCCCATCAACATTGAGCCACGATTCCATGGGCCAAAAATGAATAATGTGAAGAACAATGGGGTAAAATGCACAGAAAAGGTGAATACTTAGTTGGTTAAGCCTTCTTGGACAACGATCACATAAATGGGGTTATATCAAGTGAAACAACTTTATAAACAGATCAATAATACAATAAGTCAGTAGGGATCATATGAATGATCAAATAAATCACATAAAAAGAAGCATATATTTAATTAGTGTTCAATCATTTAATAAAAAGGGATAAATACAAAATTTACAAGTCCTAATTTGATTTAGGACCAATCGTTTGTGATGAATTAATTTTCTAGTAATGAGTAGGATCGGCTACGTTTTCTCCCTCTGATCCACCTTAATTTGATCACCCATTGTCCTCCGACGTGACCCACTAATGAAGAACAATGGTTTCCTCCTCTCAAAGATCCCAAGGTTATATGACTAACCTTGGTGAATTGTTATAGAATAAATAATATAGAGGATTTTAGATTGTTGAAAATTAAAAAAAATAAAATAAATCTAATTATTTATTTTAATTAAATGCACCACCAATGACTACCTCAATCATATGTACCACACCGACCAAACTTAGGGAACTTCTAAGGTAAACCTCGCGTTTCATAATCAATCATGGTATCGGATTTCCCTTCCGAGGTCATGAACAATACGAAAAACAAGAATCACTAAAATGATGCACACATGTGCATTAAAATATATTACTTTTTTTAATATATTAATTATGGGGTCTTGAGACACCCAAAAACCAAAAAAAAAAACTCTAAGTATATATCCTAATATATGTATATAAATATTCAAAGGACTAAATATATAAAACTAGATTCACTACATTATCACCTCCATCAAGGATTTTCATCCTAAAAACCACAATCTAAAAAAAGGTAGGTTACTGAGTCTGTATCTGACTCTCACACTCCCGTGATCTCTCCTACACACTCTCGTGCTACCAAAGCACTCGAACCAAAGGAATAGTCCAAGCATGTAGGATTTCTTCCCACTGATCCTCAATCTACACTAGGTACTATGTGAAGGTGGATCCATCCTTGATATCTAGATCATCCCAGCCAATAATTTGCATAGGATCATGCATGTATCTGCTCACCTACAACACATGGAATATGTCACACACCCAATCCAACTGTGGGGGGGAGGGCTAGGTGGTAAGAAACCTCACCAACCCTCCTTAGGATCTAAAATAACTCAATGAACCTCAGGGGTAAATTTCCTCCCTATCCAAACCCCTGAAATATTAATTATGGGGAGAATCTTAGGAAAACATGGTATCCTTACTTGAACTAAAAGGGTCTATGATGTCGATCTGTATAAAAATTATATCTTCTCTTGGTTGTATTATTATGCTCGTGTGTCACTTGGTTTTTTTATAATTGCCTGAAAAATATATATCCCAATAATAAATTTCATTCCAATCTCATACTAGCACAAGGGTGACTTGTTGGGTCTTCTGTATAGTGCCTAAAATGGTGTCATGCTAATCATAGTGTGATACTTTTTATTATAGGAAAACTATACCAATGGAAAGTGATCATCCAAGATTTGTTCTAAGGCTAACATGAAATCTATCATCATATATTCCAATACCTGGATAGTGTAGTCATTCTTCCCTTATTTTTGGGTATATAAAGCTATAATCATATGTAACTTAGTCCAAAATTCCCCCCACATGCCTCTCCACAACTAAAACGTTAACTACACATCATAGTTGGAGACAATCATCATGGATAACCCATGAAAACAGATGATCTCCTGTATGTAAAACATCCCTAGATGCTCTGCATAACTCTGCACCCTAATGGAATGGAAGTTTTCCGACTAGTTATGTCATTCAACAATCAAACAGATAGAATCATGGACTCTCTATGTTTGTAGAAGAACCATTATAAATTCCATGGATACACCATCCCATTTCCACTCTGGGATATCAAGAGGATGTGTTAAACAAACCATGACATGGAACTCAGCCTTTACTTATAGACATGTGAGAAACCAAGAGAAGAACTCAGAGACACTACACCTTATTCCAACTGACCAAAACTTCCACAAAAGGTTTTTCTACATCATTTCCACTCTCAGATGTATAAAAAAAGGGTAAGTTTAAAACTCCCTCATCAAATCATCTTATAATGTAACCCAAATCACCATCTATCCCTAAAAAATGATGACATGCTTCCCTCCTTTATAAAATCCACATGTTGAATCTTATGGGGATATATGCTCATGGAGAACCTCATAGTCAATGCCTTTCAATAGAGCATCCCTAACATACTGAAGAAGTGGAGGAGTCACAACCATTGACTGAAGAAAAACTTCACTCTTCTCCACCATCAGGGTCAGCTACAATGAATCCAACTACTCAGAATACTCCCCCACCTAGAAAAAATGGGTCTTCTTGCTAAGGGTATTTCTCATGGGGTCTCAATTTCCTCAACCCATATGTTATCACTACCTACCCCTATATTAACATGCATGTGATACCAGATCTAGAGGCATCAAAAACACTATGTACTCTGTTCCCTCCTTTAGTAGTCAACATCAGACTCAACTACTTGAAGGCTCCCTGACACTACTCGGTCTAGATAAATGGATTACCTTTTCATTTCAAGGTGTTCAAAGTGGCTGATATCTATCAAAATTCATTCAGAAACTTCCTATAGCACCTCTTCAAGCCATGTAAGCTCTACTCCTCTATTACACTCTTTAGTGGATCCCAGGTAAGCACTGCATCAATATTCACTTTGTCTAGAGATAATCCATTCTCAAAAATGACATTCCCCAAAAATTAAACCTTTCATATCCAAAAAATTTACTTCTATATCTTACCATAAAGATGGTGCTCTTAGAGTAAGTCTTGGACCATCCTCATATGTTGTGCCAACTCCTTATCCTACATGGTGTAAATGATTATGTCAACAATGAAGAAAACTAAAAAAATTCCATGTATGTATGGAATATATAGTCTATCAAATCCATAAACATCCTGAGGGAATTACTCACACCGAAAAACATCACGAGAAACTCATAGTGTATGTAGTGACATCATAATTCCATATTTGGAATATCTACCCTATGAACCTTCAACTGGTAGTAGATGGACTTAAGATCGATCTTTGAGAAGAAACTCACGCCTTTCAACTAATCAAAGAGTTCATCAATACTTAGAAAGGGGTACTTCTTCTTTATCATTAACTGGTCCAGACAACCATAATCATCACAATGATTCAAGATCCCATCTGCATTTCTCATGAATAACACTGGAGCTAACTAGGGGGCATATTGGGTATAATTAAACCCTTTTCTCAAAGGTCATCAAATGAAACACTTAGCTCATAGATATTGATAGGGTACATCCAATATATTAAAGATGATATCAGTGTGGCACCATGTTATAAGTCGATGTAGATGTCCATTTACCACCTCATAGGTAATCCCAAAACATCCATGGGAAAGATGACCATATAATCTCTACTACTAAAGGATTCCAAATTCCAGAAGATCCTTTTATGCCAAGGGATAAACTTTTTGAATGATGGGTGATGGGTTGGATCCTTCTTCTTGTAAGTCCCACTAGCTCAACTGTGATATCTCTCTTGACCATAAATGAGAACATTGTCCCATCTTTCCAAAGGAATCTATCCTAATTGTGATGATAGTTAATCTAGGCTCGAACCATGGAAAACCATTACATACCCAAGATGATGTCATAAAGTTTAATCATGATGACCAGTAGGTCCCATGAGAAACTATGTCCACTGATCATTATCTTAAACTACCAGTAGATAAGAGATATCAAAGAGTCTCACCTAGTTGAGACCTCTAGAAAAAGTTAATGGGAGAAGGAATCAACAAGGACCTATATATGTTGCACAATGTATAAAGAGATAAAGGAATGAATCACACCTATGTTTATAAATACTGGAGAAATAATAGAATAAATGAATATCGTACCTAAAATAATCTCATGTGTAGCCAAGTAATATCCCTCCAGAGCCTACACCTACACACAGCCTTGACCGCCAGCTCCTTGAGCACAGCATGGGCTGAATGGTGATGGTGGAGGAAGTAGCTCATAACAATGCCTTCTAATAGATACCCTTCCACCAATATCCCCACCTAGTAATCCTCTATAACCACCTCCCTAGGGACCACCCTGTCCATGCTTAGAAGAACCCTAGTCATGGCACTGCCTTCACCATGTTGGTCCATCCACTGCCTTCCTACCCTCCTCAACACGTTGTGTCAGTAAATCGCATGATATGTGACCTTTACTATTACATGTATAACATATCCCTCTATATGTTGACTGAAAATTTTTTATAAACCCTATTACATATATCCACATGACAATGCCCTGGCATGTTGAGGTCTCCTACCTCAAGACCCTTCCAATTAGTGCCTTTTAGTTGTTATAGAGGACTCTGCCCCATGGCAACCACTACTATCTCCTTGAGCCTGGTTTACCTATGATTGGAAACTCTCCATCACTAATTCCCGCTTGAGAACTCCAGTATAGGTAGGAGTGCATAGTGGAGCCACACTAGAATGAATGTATCTATGGAGACCCCATGCAAAATTTTACACCCAAATGTAACTATACCTCACCGTGTTGAGGGAGTATCACATAAGGTTGGTGATCCTTGAAACATACTCAAATACCATTATATTACCATGATAAATTTTATGAAGATATTGGATCTAAACTGAGTGTAAGAATGATGATTAATACTTCTCATGAGAAAGACTCTAGAAGTTGGACCATGAGTGTGTCGTCACATAACAAGTCTACATGACTAGACTTCATGAATTCCCTACTAATCCATGGAAAATAATGGTGGATAACACAACCATCTGATCAGTTGGGGTATGCACAAACCTGAAGTCTTGTATCACTGACTCAATCTAATCCTCTGTTGCTGGGGGGATCTAGCTCACCGTAAAATAACAATGGTCTCTATTACTGGAACTCTCAAAGCACTCTAAGTTAACATGAATCATCAGCTTACCCAATTGGTACTATATTCTTCCCAATAGGTGGGGGTACTTCTCCCAACCCACCTATAAGAAGGACCTAAAGATATGGCCCCTGAACTAAGGACTCATCACTCATTGGATCATCACCACAATCCTAAATCGGTAACATGGATGACTGTCTTCTTGAAGGTATCCCAAAAGTGATCAAGAGTTACCACAATAAGATGAGAATATATATATATATACACATGGGTATCTAAATCAAGAAATTAAATCAAAGGACTCAATTCAATGTGGTGAATGTACCAATTTTTCTAGAAACCAATGTCTCGATATGCTGAGTTGACAAGAAGGTAGTCTGAGTCCTGGTGAATGGATATGTCGGCTGTCACACCCACAGTGAGATCTCTAGCCTAAAATCAACACTCGAGACACATTGAAACTATTGAACTATGTTCCAAACCAATCCTCTTCCCGTGTTTAACTCCAACACTGAACTAAGGATGAACCTCCCTTTGTTTCCACTCTATAATGAACCAACTCACTAGGACTTGCCTAAATAGCGGAAGGTCGAACCTTCACAACACCAAGCCCACCTTCAATAGGCTAAGGTCTAGTGAAAAAATCCAAGAATACAAAATATAAAATGTGATTCCTTTTCCTAGTGTACTTTTACAAATGCACCCAACCATCTCCATGAAACACTAAAAATGAATAATTAAAATACAGTAACATCTAGAGTAAACCATGCATGTATTAACCTCTAGGTAATACATCGGAGTATGATAGAATTAAACCAATGTTTAAGGGTAAAAATACATTCCCAACCAAAAAATTAGTCCAAACCTAGAAACAACTGGAATAAAGGAATCCAAGAGAGCCCAACTCCTGGTCATAAAGGCTAACCACAGTACGTGACCTATGTACCTGAGTGTCACTAAACTCCACTAATTTCATTTCCAAACTATCCATAATCTACATAGGACATGACATGTGTGGGAAATTCCCATGCATGGTTGAGTATAATCATACACATTTGATGCCCTAAAAACCACAAAGGTAGAAATAGAATGATATGATAGAAATAATATCAACCCATAGTAAGAGGGAGTCGAAACCTAATATATATCTTTGTGTGTGTGTGTGATAAAAATAAACCCAAAAAGAGAGAAAGGAGATCTCCATATGCACAGGCTAGCCCAGGTCAATGAGTCTTCCTACAGCTCCAAAGGTCCATCACTGATTCCCATCATCTTGTGTGTCTATATAAGAAATCTATGTGGAGGAACCTCACCTCACTACTACTCCACATATAGAAGGGGTAAAATCTTCAATAGAGGACATGTGCCTTAGTACGAGAAGGGGGTGACAATTAGAAGATAGAGGACCCACACCCAAGAACAATAGGGGGTTTCCACTTAGTAGATAGATGAATAACACCCTAGAATGATAGGGGGATGCCACTCAGTAGATAGAGAACCCTCACCATAGAATGATATGTGATTCCAATCAGTACATGGATAGAGGACCTATTCCCTAGTACATCAGGGGGATTCCACTCAAATCATGGAGGAACCATGCCCAAAAAATAATAAAGGAGATCCACTAATTAGGGTAGAGGACCCGTACCCTAGTTCTAGAGGGTGGTTTTACTCAACCTGTGTAATGAGTATGAAAGAAATTCACCCTGGTGAGAGAGTGGGATTTCTAACCTTGATCCCACTCTAATGACCTTGCATGATCATTTCTATTCATCCAGTGTTTCCTGTAGAAGTGTAACACTCTCAACACATGACGATGTATCTCGAATTACAATACGAAGACAACCATAAAATTATACATAGAGGAATGGTCAGGATAGGCTACTCACATGAAAAAATTAAAGTACATATGAAGGAGATATAGAAGATGGGAATCTAATAGAAAAGTGAATGACATGTAAAATGGGTCACTTGACGTGTGACCTCACCTGGCCTCCAGGTCATTTCTTCACAATAACACTTAGTGGATGAACATATAGCACTACATGGTGTGTAAGGGTACGACACAGTGTGTATTGGACACTAGGGCCCTACTCGTGTGCTCCTCATTTCACCCATGTACTTCGGGTAGTTCCCATGTACCTAGTCGTGACTGGGGTACTAGTACTTGCATGTGTACCCTTGGGAATTATTGTGTATCCCCGGAGTACACAACATGTCCTCCCGTATTAGGTCTTGGGTGTGTTCATCTGGAACATGGTCTAACTTCTTAAGGAGGTTCACATGACTTGTCGACTCATCCACACGACATGAAATCCTTAACTCATCTTGAAACTCTAGCACCACAACCATATAAACTACATGGTGCCTGTTCATTAGACTACACCCCATGTAGTCCGGTTTTCTGTAGAAACATTATCTCTTCACATGGATCCCAGATCTACCTCCATCATTGTGAAATTAACCTTTTGTTCACCCAAAATTAATGGGGGTCGAATCTAGCCATTGATTCCTAGCCTTTAGTTACTGAAAATGAGAATTTGATCAACCATTGATGATCCACTGCATGTATCATGCACCTCCCATTGATGTTGCCACTATAGATCTTAGACCCACAAGTCTTCACCCAAAAATCATCCCAATACATTGTTAATTCACTACCCCATTCATTTTTTTCATAACCACCATGAATCTGAGGGTTAGATCACGCTAGAAACCGCCCTGTCAATTTTTAATCGTGACCCCATGGGACAAAAATGAAGAACTTGAATAAAAGTGGGGTAAAATATACAAGAAAAAATGGAAACATTCATTGGATAATCTTTTTTGGACAATGATAACAAAAATGGGGTGATTTCAAGTGCTACAAGTTGATAAAAAGATCAAAAATACAACAAGTCAGTAGGCTTCATGTGAAGGATCAAATAAATCACATAACAAGAAGTAGATAACTAATCAATGATCAATATTTTAATAAACAGTGATACATACACATTTTAAAAACCCTACCTTGATTTATGATTGGTAGTTGGTGAATAATTCATTCTCCAGTGATGAGGATGATCCGCTGCGTTCGCTCCCTCTTGATCCACCTTGACCTGATCGCCCGTCATCCTCCTATGTGATTCACCAATGAAGAATGGTTTTTTCCTCCTCTCAAAGATCCCAATGTTATATAGCTATCCATGAAGGATTTCTAGAACAAAAATAATATAGAGGATTTTAGGTTGTGGAAATTTAAAATAAAATAAAACAAATTTAATTATTTATTTTAATTAAATGCACCACCGACGACTTGCTCAACCAGACATCTGACACCAAACAACCTTAGGTTGTGACAAGGGTAAAAATCGCGTTTTGGAATCAAATATAGTCTTAGATTTACCATCTTTGGTATCGAACAATAGAAAAAAAATTACTAAAATGATTCACACATGTGAATTAAAAGATATTAATATTTTTAACATATTAATTTTGGGGTCCAAAGACACCCAAACACCACACCGACTCTGAAGATAAATCCAGATATATGTATAAAAATATTCGATAGAGTAAATCCATAAAACCAGATTCGATAAATTCTAACCTCCTTTAAATATTTTCATCCTAAAAATCATAATCTAAACAAAATGTTGGGGTTACTGAGATTTTATCTAACTCTCACGCTCCCAGGAGTGCTCCTACACACTCCTATGCTACTGAAGAACTCGATCCAAAGGAATGGTCCATCCATGCAGGATTGACTCATGCCAATCCTCAATCTCCACCAGGTACTATGTAAAGGTGGATCCATCCTCAATAAATAGCTCTCCCCAGTCAATAATGTGCATATGATCATGCATGTATCTTCTCAGCTATGACACATGGAAAATTTCATGCACCAGATCCAACTATGGGGGAAGGTCTAGATGGTAATAAACCTTACCAACCCTCCATAGGATCTCAAATAACTCAATGAACCTTAGGGATAGATTTTATCCCCAACTAAACCTCTAGAATCCTCATCATGGAGAGACTCTTTGGAAAACATGGTCTCCCTACTCGAACTACAAGAGCCTACGATGTCGATCTGCATAATATTCTTATATTATTTAGTGTCCAAATTTTATCATGTATCACCTAAACCTTTTTTATAATATCCAACCCAATCTATCCCAACAAGAGAAGTCTTTACAATCTCATACTAGAACAAGTGTGACCTGTAGGGTCTTCTATATAGTGCATCGAATGTTTCCATGTCGATCTTAGTGTGATACCTATTATTATAAGAAAACTATACCAATGGAAAGTGAACCTCTAACCTTTGTTCAAAGTATAACATGATAGCTCTCATCATATCCTCCAGTACCTGGATAGTGTACTCTGGATTCACATCGATCTGGGGATGAAAATCTATGCTCATATAAAACATAGTCCCAAATTCCTTCTACATTCCTCTCCATAACCACCATGTGAACTACACATCATGGGTTAAGACAATCATTGAGGGTACCCCATGAAAATAGATGATCTCTTACATGTAAAGCTTCCCTAGACTCTCCACATAACTCTGCACCCTAATGGATTGGAAGTATGTTGACTTGGTAAGCCGTTCAACAATCAACCAAATAGAATCATGGACTCTATCTATATATGGAATCCCCGTCACAAAGTCCATGGATAATCCATCACATTTCCTCTCTAGGATCTCAATAGGATGTGTTAAAAAAAATAGAACCTGGTGCTCGGCCTTTACTTGTAGACATGTGATACACTGAGAGAAGAACTCAATGACACTCCACCTCATTATAGCTAACCAAAACTACCACTAATATTATTTGTACATCATTTCCACTCTATAATGTACCTCCAAAGAGGAAGTGTGAAACTCCCTCGTCACATCATCTCGTTATGTGACCAAAATCACCATATATCCCGAGAAAAGGATGAAATTCTCCCCTCATTTGGAAAATAAATCTGGTGAATCTTATGAGGATATAGGGTCACGGAGAACCTCATAATTGATGTCTCCCAATAGAGCCTCCCTCACATACTAAAGAAGGGGAGGAGTCACAACTATCAACTATAGAAAAAATGAACTCCTCTCCTCCACCAGGGATGGCTACAATGAATCCAACTTCTCAAAATTCTCATATACCAAGTGAGAATGGGCCTTCCTATAAAGGGTATATTCCACAACATTAACCTTTATAGGAGTATAGAATATCTCGAAGTAATAGTCCTAAAGGAACACCAAAATTGCCTATATCTCATGTCAAGATCTCTCTGAATGAATATGTACCTATAAATCTTATGGTCTAAGTATAAATCAAAGTACTACCCCATAAGATAATGGCTCTTCATATTCAGATAGAATACTACCATTTTCAACTCTAGGTTGTGTGTATCATAGTTTTTCTCATGGGGTCTCAACTAACTCAACCCATAAGTGATCAATACCTACCGCTACATCTACATAAACCTAATCCCATCTTTAGAGGTATCACAAAACACTACATACTCTATTCCCTCCTTCAATAGTCAACATCAGCCTCAACTACTCAAAGACTCCCTAAAACTACTCAATCCTGATAAATAGTTTCCATTTCCTTGTTAGGGTGGTTAAAGTGGATGATGTCTAGGAAACTTTTGGCATAAACCTCCTATAGTAACTTTCCAAGCCACGGAAGCTCTACAACTCTGTTACACTCTTGGGGGGATCCCAAGTAAGCACTGCATAAATAATATCTATATACACAACTAAACCATTCTAAAAAATGACATTTTCTAAAAATTAAACCTTGAATATCTAAAATGTATATTCGAGAGATTTACATATATCTAGTGCTCCCAGAGTAATTCTAGGAACATACTAAAATGATATGCATGTTTATCCTCCTACATAGTGTAAATGAGTATGTCAGCAATGAAGACAACCACAAATCAGTCCAAGTATGGCTGGAAGATCTAGTTTATCAAATACATAAACATTTTTAGGGAATTCATCACACCAAAAAGCATCACAAGAAACTGATAGACTCCATAGAGGCATCATAATTCCATATTTGTAATATTAGCCTTGTAAACCCTTAACTAGTAGTAGTCAGACCTAAGATCAATCTTTGATAACAAACTCATACCTTTCAAGTAATCGAAGATATCATCAATCCTCATCAAGGGGTACTTATTATTTATCATTACCCAATCCAAAAAACCATAATCATCATAATGACTCAATATCCCATCCACCTTTCTCACAAACAACATTGAAGCTAACCAAGGGTCATATAGGTTTTGATGAAACCTTTCTTTCGACGGTCCTCCAATGGCTCCATCATCTTATAGAGCTTGATAGGGGAAATCTGATATATTATAGAAGATATCAGTGTGGTACCAAGTTAAAATTCAATGTGGAAATCCATTTCCCACCTTCTATGTATTCCCAAAAAATCCATAGGGAAGATGACCATATAATCTTCCATTACAGAAGAAATTTATATGTTATAAATCCTTCTATTCCCAAGGAAAAACTCACTGACTGATGGGTGATGGTCTGAAGACTCCTTATTATAAGTCCCACTAGCTCAACCATGATATATATATATATCTATATCCCATAAGGTAGAATATCATCCCATTTATCCAAAGTAATATAACACACTTGAGATGACAATTAATTTGGGCTCGAACCATGAAAAACCATGACATACTCAAGATGATTTCATAAGGATTCATTTTGATGACTAGTAGGTCCCATGAAAGAATATATCCACTGATCGTTAGTTTATAGTACCAGTATATTAGTGATATCAATGATTCACACCCAGTTGAGACCTTTAGAAAAATTTGATGGGATACAGTCTCAATGGGGATCTCTATATATTGCACAAGGTATAAGGAGATAAAGGAACATCTCACACCTATGTCTATAAATACCAGAACAAGAGTCGAATACAAAAAGAACATACCTTAGATCATCTCATGTGTAGCTGAGTCATATCCCTCCATAGCCTGCAGCTACACACGACCCCAACCACCAATTCCTTGAGCTTGTAATGGGATGACTGGTGATGTCGGTGGAAGTAGCTCATAATAATTCCTTCCACTAGAAGACCATCCTCCAACATCCACACCTGATCCTCTTCTAGCACCACCTCCATAGGTGCTTCCCTATCCATGCATGGGAGAACCCAAGTCACGGTGCTACCTTCACCATGGTGGTCCATATAATTCTTCCCTACTCTCCTCAGAACATCATGTCAGTAAATCACATGATATGTGTAGGTCTCAAACATCGAGAACCTACTAACTGGTTCCTTCTAGCTGTTTCAGAGGAATCAAACCCATGACAACCACTACTAGATCCCTGAGCCTGGTTTCCCTATGATAAGAAACGCTCAGTCACTAGTGCCTAATCAATAACTCTAGCATTGGTGGGAATTCATAGAGTAACCACACTGGTATGAATGTCTCTATGGAGACCCTGAATAAACTTTTTCACCCAAAAGTAACCATCATGCACCATTTTGAGGGAGTATCGCATAATATTGGTGATCCTCAAAACATACTCAGCTACCATCATACTACCATCCTATAGTTGAGGAAGATCCTGGATCCGAATGGAGTGTAAGAATGAGGGGTAATACTCCTCATAAAAAAGCTAATTTAAGTAAAACAATGACTGTTTCATCTCATAATGAGTCTACATGACTAGAATCCACCAGTTGCCTTCTACTCCCTAGAAAATATTGGTGGCTAACACAACCATATAATCAGTCAGGGTATGAATGAGCATGAAGGCCTTTATCACAGACTTAATCTAATCCTCTGTTGCTTGGGGATCAATCTAATCATAGAACATTAGTGGTCTCTGATGTGGGAACTTTCAATGCATGCTAAGACTACATGTATCATCATTTTGACCTATTAGTACTATCTTCTACTCAACAGTCAGGGGTGTTTCTCCCTACCCACATGGAGGAAGGACCTAAAGAGATGGCCCTTGAACTAAGGCCTCATAACTCACTAGATCATTGCCACAATCCTGAATCGGTAACTTAGGTGGATATCTACATAGAGGTATCCTAAAAGTTATCAATAGGTACCAAGGTAAGATGATAATATATATATAGGGATCATAATCATGAAATAAAATCAGAGGGCTCAATCCTATGTGATGCATGTACCAATTTTCCCTAAAACAAATGTCTCGGTATACTAACTCGACAAGAATGTATTCAGAGTCATGCTGAATGGATATTTCAGCCACCGTACCCACACTAGGCTCCCTGGTCTGAAATCCACACTCAAGACACTCTAACTCTATTTAACTAAGTTCCTATCCAATCCTCACCATGTGTCTAAATCCAACACTAAACTAAGTATGAACCTCACTTTTATTCAACTCTACAATGACCCAAACCACTAGGACTTGCCTTGATTGCGAAATGATGAGCCTTCACAACACCAAAACCAACTCCAATAGGCTAAGGGCTTGTAAACATAGCCAAGAATACATAATATAAAATGTGATTTATTTTCATAGTGTACCTACACACTTTCACCCAACCATCTCCATGAAACGGTGAAAAGTGATAATAAAAATACAATAAAATATAGAGCAAACAATGAATTTAATAACCTATATTAAATACATTAGAGTATGAAAGAACAAAATCAAATTTTAAAGGGTGAAAATACTCTCCCAACCAGAAATAAAGTCCCAACCTGACAAAAACTGCAATTAAGAAAGCTGAGAGATACCATCTTTGGATATCCTATGCAGACCACTCTACACGAGCTATACGCTTGAGTATCACTATGCTCCACCAATGTCATTGTCGAACTTCCCATCATCTTCATAAGACAAGGCATGAGATGGAAAATACCATGAAAGGGTGAGTATAAACATACCCAAAACGATTCCCTGAAAACCAAAAAGGGGGCAATAGAGAGATATGATATAAGTTAGCTAAAAACATTGAATTAGGGAAACCAAAACCAACTAATATATATATATATATATGCTCAAAAGAAACCAATATGAGAGAGAAATGGGTTCTCCTTCTACACATCTCATCTCGGGTTGATGAGTCTTCCTGCAAATTCAATGGTCCTTCACCAATTCCCGACATCACACGTGTCTATTTTAGAAAGTTATATGGAGGTCCCACACCTCGACACTTATCGAAATCCTAAGGGGGAACAATCTTCAATAGTGGAACCATTCCTTAGAATGAAAAGGAGGCCACTCAGTAGATAGAGTACCTACACCCTAGAATAATAGGGTGATTCCACTTAATTGATAAAGGACCCATACCCTATAATGGTAGGGGGATACCACTCAGTAGATAGAGGACCCACACCTTAGAATGATAGGGGACACCACTCAGAAGATGGATAGAGTACTTACACCCTTGTTTGTTTGGGGGATGTTACTCAAAGCACGGAGGACTCGTGCCCTAACAGGATATGGGCTTCACTCAGTAGGGTAGGTTACCCATGCCCTAGTTCCATATGGTGGTTCCACTCAACTAGTTCAAGGATTATAGGGGACCCATACCATAGTTTTATGGGGGGGTTCAAACTCCAGCCTCTCTATAATGATATTTCCTGATCATTTCTACTGTTCTATTGTTTTTAAAAGAAGTTCCATTCTCTCAACACCTCATAAAATATATCAAAAGCCACTATAAAGGATACCAACATGTTATACTTATAAAAAACATCAATATAGGAAAGTCTCAAGTAAAAATTAGAGTCTAGACAAAGGAGATATAGAAGTGGGAAATCCAAGAGAAAAGTAAATGATTTTTATCAGGGTCACAGAGTGTGTGACCTCACCTAGCCTCTTGGATTATTCCACACCATCACATGGATTTACTGGACTATTATAACTTCAAAATGTGTAAGGGTACTACATAGTGTTTCTCAGCTACTCGAGGCCTGACTGTGTGCTCTTTGATGTGCCTACATACTTTGGGCTATTCCTGTGTAACCCTGGGAATTCTTGTGTACCCCTAGAGTAAACAATGTGTCCTCTCACATGGGGTCCTAGGAATGTGTAGGTAGCACATGAAATGGATTCTTAGGGATGGTCACATTTAGTGTGTAACCATTCACATGGCATGTGATCCTTAACTCTGATTGAAACCATATCACCATATACATGGGGAATACACAACTTTTATTCATCATACTTCACACTATGTAGCTGGGTTTTCCATAAAAAACCCTTATTCGTCATGAAGACTCAAAATTCCGATTTACAATAAAAAATACACTATTTGATCACCAAAAATTGGTGGGGTTCATATCCAACCATCGATTCCTAGCCTCATATGCCTAGAAATCAAAATTTGATCAAATACTAATTAGTTGCCGCTTGTCCTGTGAGTCGCCCATTACTATTACCGCAATGTATCCTGAGTTTAAGAAGAATTTCTTGAAAATCATCATGATCCATCTACAAATCAACATCCCATTAATTTTCACACAACCTCTCTGAATCTAAGGCTTTGATCATTTTCAAACCTACCCTGAAAATGTTGAACCGTGACCCCATGGGCCAAAGGTGAAGAACATGGATAATAGTGGGGGGAAATTCACAAGAATGAAGTGAAATCTTCATTGGACAAGAGTTATTATCCAATGATCACATAAAAATGGTAATATAAAGTGAAACAAGGGAATAAATGGATCAATAAACAATAAGGCAACATGACTCATAAAAAGGGTCAAATAAATCACATACTAAAAATTAGTTTTTTATTTAATAATCAATATTATAATCAAAAGGGTGAAATCTAGAATTGATGAGAGATAACTCGATTTAGGAGAAATCATTGGTGATGAATGAATTCAACAGTGATGAGGATGATCAGTTACATTCACTGCCTCTCAATCCACCTCTATCTAATCACCCGTCATCCTACAATGCGATCTGCTAATGAAAAATGGTAGTTTCCTCCCCTTAATTCTCCCAGGGCTATGCAGCTAACCTTAATGAATTACTGTAGAAGTAGTTATCAAGAGGATTTTAGGTTGTGGTCATTTAAAATAAAATAATAAATTTAATTATTTATTTTTATTAAATGCATCGCCAAAAACTTCCTCACTCATATATCCTATACTGACTAACCTTAGGTATTACCTAGGGTAAACACTATGTTCTAGAACCAATAGTGATATCAAATTTCCCATATAGGGTCCTAAGAAAAGGGAAAACTAGAAAAATTGAAATGATGGGCCCACGAGTATTAAAATATATTAATATTTTTAATATACTAATTCTGGGGTCCAAAGACACTCAAAAACCATTCCAAATCTGAGCTTAAATATTGATATTTTCATAGAAATATTTAAATAACTAAATCTATAAAACAAGAGTTTCTAAAAAATTTATAACTATGTTATAAAAGATTTATAAAGACTCGTTTTAGTTTTTCTTCCAATTTCCTCCCTATTTCCAAAAGTTCTATCTATTATAGTGAACATTTCATGATTATCCTTCAATATCTCTTATGATATAATTCTTTTAGGATATTTAGTTTTGGTATTTCATGATCTATTGTTGATTTCAATTTTTGGGATACTATTTCAAACCCATTTTTACTCCATTTGTTTTCTATTATATGATGATTTATTGATTTCATAAAACACACATATATATGCTATATCATTGTATGATGGATGAGGTCTTATATATCCCTCCAATGGATTGGTTAAAGATTTGTATCTCATGAGATAATTATGTTTATATATGGAAATTATTGTTATGTTCAAAACTTGATGCATGGTAATTTTTTTTATGTTCACAACATAATTAATGGAAAATGTAGTCATGTTCCCAACTTCATTAATAGAATTGGTAATAATTATCTTTGTCCATGATGTTATGGTTTTCTATTATTATCTACATTCCACACTATTATGCCACATTTTGATGTTATACCACATTTATACATTTTTCTCCATGGATCATGATTAATTTATCATGTTTATTCCCCCTTACGCCATGGTAAATGTTTAATTTTTCATTATTTATGGATACTTCTTATTTTTAAAAGTTCATTTAATCAAACACATCTCTCCTATTCATGTTTTCTCACATACTTATGATTTAACTTTTATATACCCCTTTGATAATTTTTCCCTTATTGAGCATTTTATATCACCCCTTATTTTATTTCCCATTTCCCATAGAATTATATATATGATTTTGTGTAGAAGGAATTATTTTGTAGATATTTTTGTGGTAGATGTTGAAGCAATAATGTCTAATATAATGTTTATTTAGCATGTATCCAAAAACAACTAAACCTTTGTGTTTTGATATTGTGATATTATTTGTGAGATGTAATGTTTATGTTATGAAAATGATGTAAAATATATAAATTTTTATTTTAGGTCATATTAGTTCGTATTAGAGTAGAGTTTAGTTGTTTTTTTGGGGCAAGGTTAAGAGGTATAAGAAAAATCAACATTAAACAATATAAGTTGAACCGAAAGTATCATGGGTTTCACAGAGTAAGTCATCATGAGGATAAATTTTAATATGGTTATTTGTACTCATTTTCTTGAGATATTATTACTTATTAATCATGTTAAACTCTTTATATTTTATTATATGAATAGAACCAAGAGGAACTAAGTTAGCAATAGGGGAAATGGAAAATTCTGTGATTGTTCTAATGAACAACAAAACATGATGGTAGTTGGAGTATTATATATTTTAGTAATTCTGACCTAACTATATCGAGTGATGGTTAACAAAATTATCCTTTTCAACTCCTAAACATACCAAATAAAAGAAAAATGGATTTTTAAGGAATTTTTGATGATACAAATCATGGTAAAAAGAAGATTCATTTTACTATATGTAAAAAATATTTGAAGAATGACCTTGTAAATTTCCTAAAATTAAGAAGGAAATTTTTTAAGCTTGAAAATGTTGTCCATCGTGAGAATTAATTTCATAATGATATGAAGAAATAAAATAATGAAATGGATGAAAATATTTCTCATCATAATGAACCACCAACAATTCAATGCTTCAAATACAAGTAGTTTAGAAATTATATAAATTATTTTCTTAAAAAATAGGTAGCAAGGACAATAGACATTAGAAACCCAGTAAGATAAGGTAAAAAATGAAGGAATATAAAATCACATATACTTAATTTGTTTTTGAAAATTAAGTGGTTTAAGGTACCCTTATCACACACTCAAGAAATAAAAGTGTTTTATTTTATTTTGATTCTACCTAGTCCATCATATCCTGAAAGTTTTCAAAGTTCATCAAATCATAACAAAAAATGTCAAATATTGAATTATTAGTGGAAACTACTAATGGTATGATGATATTATCCCATGTCTATAACTCTTCACTCATATAAGTACATGATATTGTACATCATGACAATTTTATTATTCTAACTTTAATGAAATTTAATATGATTTTAGGAATAAATTAGACTTATCCATAGAGAGACAATGTGAATTATTGGAGAGGGAAGCCACATTTAATTTCTCTAATAAACCTATAATAATATATCATACATTATGTTCTCATAACTTCCTTTGAGACCTTATATATACATAGGATAAACTAAGGATAACATGAACAAAGGGATGAGGTAAATGCCCAGTAAGAGAATAAAAATTAAAATAAAGCTTAGCACATGGGTTAGAAAACATAACATAATGATATAAAAAGTCATGGAACATATGGAATCATAACATATAGAACATGGGATAATATAATAATAGAATCATAGTAATGTTTGAATAATATAAAAAAAGACTTTAGCATGATTCAAGATTAATTTCACATATAGGATCATGATTCAAGGCTCATTTCATATAGAGGAGCACGAGTTAAGGCTAACCACTAAGACCGTTTCACATGAAGCACGAGTCAAGGCTAACCACCAAGACCATTGCACATAATGTCTCATGAGTCTTAAAATTACCTAATTAATTGAATAAATATCTAGTTACACCCATCATAACATGTTCATGAATATGTGTTCCACATAAATAATCATGTGTAAGGACTCAAACATAAATATAAAGGTTACCCATGGAAAGTGACCGGTATCATAATCATGTGAAAAAGAATAATGAATGGGTGTAACTTATAAGTTTCCCTAAAATAAAGGAATTAAATCATACATGTAAAATCATAAAGTATAATAGTAATAGATCATTATAAGTTATGAAAGATTTAAGTGATAACATGTAAAAAAGTATTTATAAAACTTTAGAATTAAAACATTTTAGTGCATTTTAAGGAAAATATCAAAGACCATTTAAAATAGAAAAGAGCATAATGTTTTATATAAAACCATAATTGAACTAGTAATGTTTTCATAATAAAATGAGTGTTTTATAAAAATAATGGTTTCTTAAAACATATTATGTAATGCACTTGAAAATGGATAAGAATTTGGGAAGTGCCCTAAAATCGGGCTTGCTTATCGGTAATAATTGAGTAGGGAATCTTTTGAAAACATGTATATCCTTGAAAAAAAAGGATGAATGGATCTTCATATATGATAATGGAAAACATAAATAGTATTTACAATATGTACATAAAAATAAAATAGAATATCATTTGGGTAAAAAGGTAGAAAGGATAACCCGAAGGAATAATGGAGGTTCGGGAAGAATCATTTACCTTAAGTCCGAAGGTGTTCTTCACTTGATCTTAATTTAATAGATAATTAAACATGATTCATTAATTAATAAGTAAATAAATTTTTTTTATGAAATTTATTTAGTATAATTTTATTATGTTCTTTTATTCCCATTTTGATGAGTTATAGTGTTCTGTTTTACCATTCATGAGTGATCATTTTCTTAGTTATCATGATTGGTTCGCTTGAATAATAGTGTGGAATTTCATATAAAATGGGAAGCGTTTTCCAAAAGTGTAATTATATTATATTGATTAAATTCTAGAATATAATTTTTTTATACAATTAATTTGATAATAATGGATGAGGATGAATCATTAGATAGAATTTTAATGATAACTGCATGGATTAATTTGGAGGTTTGTTGATCACAACAAAATAATTTTGTTTTATAAATTAATATAATTTAAGAAATGATTCTAGAACAGTAAATAGAATAAATTACATATATAATAATTTTTTTCCACCATGAAAATGGTTTCATGGCCAGAATTTAATATGGTAATATAAATAAAAAACCTGTCATCCTTAAAAGTGATAAATTTACACATCTCGGATGGTGTTTTCATTTCTAGTATAAATAGAGGGGAAAGGTGATATGGTGATGAATTAGTCCATTAGAATAACCAAATTATAGTATATGTAAGTTAATGGAGTTTTCATACCTTTTTGATGATGAGAGTTTAGGATAGAAAATAAAATAAAGGAACATGAAAATAAATTGAAAGAAAACAGAAGAGGGTTTTACCTCTTGATTCCTTCCTCTTGAGAACCCCCTTAGGGGTTTGGTTTTTCTCTTTTGTTAAGAAACAAACTCCTGGTTTTGGGGTTGGTTCTTGGGAAGATATTTGAGTAGAAATTTGGAAAGGTACAAGGCTTGAGAGGTTTGAGGAGAGGGGGTGGTGAGGTGTGGTATTTATAGTGTAGGAGATGCGTGTTTTCTAATTATTTTATTCATTATTTAATTATTTTTCTCAAGATAAGGAACAATTTTGAATCCTATGACCAAAAATAGAAAAAAAAAGAATGTGAGTTAGAACTAATGGTGATTACATCATTATAACAACATCCATGACTCCATAATTCATATATTTAGTATTTATCGTAAATTATTGTATTTTACTATTCACAAAAAAATTCAAGTATTTCAGAAAAATATCAAAAAATCACCCTAACCATTTTTTGATGTGTAGAATTCAAAAATGAACTCCATTTTATGAAAATAATTTTCTAAATATTATATATTTAATTTTTAATTAAATTCACCATTTACATAAAAAATATAGATATAAAAATAATAATTTATTCTATAACACATTGAAAAATTACTTAAGATCTCATTAAATTATTTTATAATCATAATATATAAAAAATATTAATTTGTGAATACATTTTAAGAAAATAAATTTTCATTTAAATTATTAAATTAATAATAAAAATTTAATTAAATATTTATACCTTACAAAAATATCAACACTTAATTAATATTTTTTATAGTATTTATTTAATTATACTATGATATAATTATTTCATTTTGTCACTTATAAGATAGATAAATATTATTTATACATTAACTGGTGAGGTTATTATTCAATTGGCTAGTTTACTATTCAGAATGTCATGTTACTATTCCAAAGGTCAAGTTAATATTCCTTCTTTATATGTTCCTTATCTTCTAGAAATACTTCTTATTTCATGAATTAATTATTTATAATGTTTTTATTGCGTTGTTAATGTAATATTATGTGATTATCCCATATGACATAATTATAAGAAGGGAATTTACATTGATAAAACTTTGGTTCATTACATTCTTCTCCCCTTATAAAATGTATCCCTCAAAATTTTGTTTTATAATCAATGTTGAAATTAGGTGTGGGTACTTTCCCTTCATCGCTTCCTCCAGTTCCCATGTTGCCTCTTTGTACTTATGGTTCCACCATAGTACTTTGACCAGGTGAGTAGTCTTGTTGTGTAGAACTTTATCTCTATGATCTAAGATCTTCACTGGCTTCTCCTCATAAGAAAGATCATTCTCCAACTATACCACATTTGGTGTTAGTACATGTGAAGGATTTGGTATGTACTTCCTTAATAGGTATATGTGGAATGCATCTTGTACTTTAGACATGGTAGGTGGATGTTCTGGTCGATAGGATACGACTCTGACACGATCAATAATCTCAAAGGGGCCAATGTAATTGGGACTTAGCTTTCCTTTCTTCACAAATATCATGATTCTATTACACTGAGATATGCAGAGGAATACCATGTCTCTAACTTTAAACTCAAGGTCTCATCGATGATTGTCTATATAACCCTTCTGTCTACTTTGGGCTGCACTGATGTTCTACTAAATGGTTTTCAGCTTCTCTACCATTTTATTGACCATTTTAGATCCAAGAAGCTTACGCTCACTAAATTCATCCCAACACGTTGGTATTATACATCTTTTTCCATAAAGGACTTCATATGGATCCATTTGTATGATTGAGTGTAAAATATTATTATAGGAAAATTCGTCCAGTGGAAGATGTTGGTACCATCCTATTTTGAAGTCCATATAACATGCTCTCAAGATGTTTTCTAGTTTCTTAATAATCCTCTCATACTGGCCAACAATTTTAGGATGATATGTTGTACTAAAGACCATCTTAGTGCTTAGATCATGTTATATAATTATCCAAAACATTGGGATGAATCTCATATCTCAATTAGATACAATTGATAGTGGTACTCCATATAGCCTTACACCTCTTTGATGTATCTCAGTAAAAGTTGATCAAGTGATAATTTTTCTCGAATTGCGATGAAGTGAGTTGTCTTTGTAAGATGATCCACAATAACCCATATAGCAGTGCTTCCTCTAGATGTTCTTATAAGTCCAGTGACAAAGTCCATGGTAATGTTCTCCCACTTTCATGTTGGTATGGGTAGTGATTGAAACATCCCTTTATACTTTTTACATTCATCCTTCACTTTCTATCATATTAGACACTTTTATGTATATTCAGCAATCCATGTTTCCATATTGTCCCACCAAAAGTTCTCATGGAGATCACGATACATATTTGTGCTCCCTTGGGGGAGAGAGAATGTTGAGATATATGCATCATTTAGATGCTCCTTCTTTATCTATGGATCATATGGTACACATAATCGTGACCCAAATCTCACAAACCCTTCATCATCCATTTTGAAATCTGATGATTTCCCTTTCCTCATGGCTTCCACCTTCATATGAATTTCCACATAATTTCTTTGAGAATCCATTATTTTCTCTATAAGGGATGGTTACGAAATAATTTGAGAAAGGATTGATGATGTTCCTTATTTAAATATTCCCATGTCCATCCTTTAAAAGTCTATTAATATTGCATCCTTTTCCATTCTCATCATTGATAATGACACATGATCCTTTATAATTACTGCATCTTCCACCTTATTTTCTTTACCAGGATGGTAGTGGATTGAGCATTCATAATCTTTGATGAGCTCTAACCATATTCTCTGGTACATATTAAGCTCCTTCCATGTGAATATATATTTGAGAATCTTGTGATAAATATATATCTCACACTTCTATCCATAGAGACAATGCCGTTATATTTTCAATGAAAATATCAAAGCCTCCAACTCCAGATCTTGCATAGGGTAGTTTTCCTCATGTATTTTAAAATTCATTGAGTCATAGGCTATCACTTTGTCATTTTTCATCAACACACAGCCTAATCCCTTTTTTGAATAATTTTTGTACAACACAAATAGTTATACAATTTTTAAGAGTGTGATTACTGGCGTAGTGATGGGCCTCTTTTTGAGATCCATAAAGATTTCTTCACATTTTTGAGTCCAGAAAAACTTCACTTCCTTCTGTGTCATCTTGATCATTGGGTTTGAAAATCGTGATATTTTATTCACAAATCATCGCTAATACCCAAATAGACCAAGAAATCTACAGATATCCATTACAGTTGTTGGCCTAGGCCACTCTTTGATTACCTTTGTCTTGGAAGAGTCGATAGATATCCCTTTGTCAGTGATAGCATGCCCCAAGAATGATACTTCATCTATCTAGAACTCACATTTACTATAATTTTCATAATATTTCTCCCTTCGAAAACTCTTTATTACAGTATTCAAATTCTCATCATGTTTCTCCTTTCTATTACAGTATATTTGAATATCACCGATAAATTCTAGCACAAATTTGTTGAGGTAATCTATAAAGACTCTATTCATTAAATCCAGGACAATTTATAGATAATTAGTGAGTCTAAAGGGAATCATTATGAACTCCTAGTGTCCATACCTCATTCGAAAGGTAGTCATGGGAATATCTTTCTTCCTCACCTTTAATTGGTGATATCCTGATCGAAGGTCCACCTTAGATAATAACTGCCCCCATACTTGATTAAACGATTCATCTATCCATGGTAGGGGATACTTGTTCTTTATCATGATTTTATTGAGATCTCAATAATCAATGATGAGGCACATTGATCCATCCTTTATCTTAATGAAGAGGACTAGTGCACCCCATGGTGAAGCACTCGGGTGTATAAAACCCTTCAGTAGATTCTCCTATAACTGCTTCTTTAGCTCTTCCAGATCTATGATATCTATTCTATAAGGTGTCCTTGATATATATAGAGATATAGAAATAATATCAATTGAGAAGTCAACCTCTCAATCAAGATTAAGACCGTGTGACTCTTCAGGGAATGCATTTGTGTAATCCCTCACAATGGGATTTTCTTCAAGCATGAATCTCTACTTTGTATCAATCATTTGAGCAAGACATGCTTGCTCATAAGGAAACAATATCCACACTTGAGATGATGATTATGAAAGAGATTCATCTTCCTCCTTACACTTGTACATGATTGGAGGATTCTATGGGATGTGAAGAGTGATATCCCTTTCCCGATAGTTGATGTTGGATTTATATAAAGATATCTAATCCATGCCCAAAATTGAATAAAAATATCCCAAAGGGAGTATGACAATATTTTCTGGGAGGTTCAGTCCACAAATATTTACCAGGGAGGAGTTATAAAATTTGGATGCAATAATTTCCCCATTCACTATACTAACAAAGAACTCAACCTCCATATTTTTAGCTAGTGTTTGAATAGTTCTACTAAACATGAAAGATATGAAAGAATGCATTAAACCAAAATCAAATAGTATATTCACTATTCTTGAATGGATAACCAACGTACCTTTCACCACATCATTTACCAGATCCACCTCAGCAGTAGTGATATCATAATACCTTCCTTGTTGCCTTGGAGGTTGTTGTTGATTAACTCTAACTACCCTTACATTAGGGAAATAGTTCTCATAATGACCATGTTCCTTGTATTTGTAACACTACATTTGTCATGACCCATCCCCCAGGGCCCGTGCTGTGACTACCCCAAGCCCGCCTTCCATAGGCCAGGGCTTGGCGACTAGCACCGGAAAGGCCTATCCTCAAAAAAGGAAGGCATTTACTTTAAACATGTACACACACACAAACCAAGAACACAACAAGATGCAACCATGAAGTAAAACTGCAGTAGTAAAAGTGTGTACTAAAAGTAAAGGGGATGAAATACAAGCCCAACTAAAGAATACAATACAATAGAAAAATATAAAACAACTCCTGAGATCTTCCACCAAGGCTCATACCCAAAGGTTAGGTATAGATCGCATCCACAGCTCTCCGTGTCAACTGTCACCACCATCCATCATCGGGTCCTAGCTCCCCGAGTCCCAGTCAAGGCTTCCCATTGTCTAAACAAGACACAACAATGTTCGGGCGAAGCCCGTGTAGGGGTGAGTATAACAATACCCAATAGAGACCTCGAGACCCCCGAAGGTCTATTAGATTTCCACAAAGGAAAACCACAAAGCATGATCTCAATCAAAAAGAACAAAGTAAAAGACACAGATCAAACTAGGTATAAGTGATTTATAGAAGTATAGATGATTATTCTCAAAGCCAGATCATCTTATTCTGTCAAGAGGCATTACTGCTGACTATACAGAGTCTGACCCACACAGGATTGATAGGTACTAACCCCCACAAGACCCACATAGGATCCGACCCGCCCGGAGTCAATAGGTACTAACCCCCCACAAGACCCACACAGAATCTGACCCACACAAGATTGGTATGTGCTGACCCACACAGGATTGTTGAGCACTGACCCACACAGGATCTGACCCACACAGGATCGGTATGTCGCTAATCCACGATGGGCCACTCTAAGGCTAGTGCTCGTCGGGTCGCGTACTACTAATCCACAGAGGATTGCTCGGTGCTGATCCACACAAGATCACTAGGTGTTGTCCCACATAGGATCTCTTGGTACTAACCTCTATATGATCTGTCTCCAACCTATGTCTCACTGCCAGCCACTAGATTCCCGCTAATAGTACACTTGATTCTAGGAGGACCAATCCTCAAGACATAGGTCGTATTTCAACCAACACGAAGTCCCACAAAGAAGTAAATCGATGATTTGTCACATCATGAGGGTCCCAACGCAACAGACGGCAAGTCAACCAGATGCTTGGTCTGTAAGTTATTGACATTTTTATACCGAGGGCCCAGTTGGATTCTGAGTTGATCCAACCCAACCATACTCCAACCTTCTTCAAAACTCTTTGGTAGTATCTCAAAAGGAACATCTTGCTCCAAGTATCCCAGCGCCATAATAGGTTCGTCAAAAGAACATCTGGTTCAGAAGATATGGACCTTTAAGCATTTCTAGGCCCGAGAGGGGTCAGGGTCCGGTCCGATGCAGTCGGACCGACCCAGACCAACCCGGCATGGGCCGATCCAGTTTGGTTCAACCTGAAATAATCTGGTTCTAACCCATCCCAGCCCATTTGTGCAGGTCTATGGCGAGCTCGGCTCGCTGGGCCGCAGACCGTCCCGCCCCGCCCTGGCTGGGCTGGGTCGCGGTGGCTCGGCCCACCGGCTGGCGTGACCCACACAGGTCGCGTGGTCTTCTGCACCCGAATGGCTCAAAGGATCCATTCATCTCTATTAAATTGGAGACCCCAGGTGGCCCTGCCTCATCACCCATGGGACCCGTAGGGAGCGAATCCCTTGCATCGTCTGGGCTTCCTTCAGTGCATCGCGCGATGGCACGCCGCCTCCACCTCCATGGCTGGCCGCTGTCAGCTGCCCGCCCTACTATCATGGAATTGAGTGATGCCGCTCTTCCACTATGGCCGGTGATTGTCAACCACCGCTCCCGTCCACCGGCACTGGTCACTGGCACCACCGCGCCAGTGTTGCGCTAGCGCTTCTTCCGTGGGGCTCCGACAATGTTCTGGAGCTCCATTTTCACTTCCACTCGCGTCTACAGGC
This sequence comes from Viscum album, assembly GCA_963277665.1. Lineage (NCBI taxonomy): Eukaryota > Viridiplantae > Streptophyta > Magnoliopsida > Santalales > Viscaceae > Viscum > Viscum album. The sequence continues at coordinate 1,072,745,714 of OY728145.1, read as the reverse complement.
TCCTCGGGATTCCATCATCGCTGTGAGGCTCTTGGATTCTAGATTCTGACAATTTGAAGAATTTTTCCCTGAAGAACGCAACAAGAACGAAGCGGCGGAGGGTCCGGGCCTTGTTCGTTTAGCTCGTTCCCTCCACGTTAGCATTATAACAAGCGGGAGATTATTAAAATCATATTTAATAAATAAACCACATTCAAATACCCCACAACGACCAACCTCAAAATCAAGAATGAGGGAAATAATCGAGGTAAATTCTTGAATTAATTAACAACCCCTACCTCGAGATCCGTTGGAGGTGTCATGGTTGCGGCAGGAGGAGTGTCCACGTTGGATGGAGTCGTCGACATTTGTCAATCCCGGATCATTGCCGCCCGAGCTTCCATCCTCCATCAGTGGATGTTTCCATAGAAGTTTTCTAGAGTTTCCTTGATTTAATAAGTCATTCCAAAAACCCACCCCAATCTCCATTTAAATAGGATGGGGGAAGGTGAGTAGCGCATTAAGGAATTAATGAGGTTCATTAAATGAATTAGTGAACCTATTTTAATTCACTATGGTGGAGTCATGCAGTTGATGAGTCAAGCCATTAAATGTCTTGACAAGTCACCAGTACCGCCACCGCCACTCATCCATTGGAGAAAAAGAAAAAAAAATAACAATTACATGTTATTTTACTTTTCTTTAAAAAGTCCCAAAACTAACTTTTTCTCCCGACCTACTGTGGTTAAAGTGAAGTCTCCCTTAAGCAAATATCGGTGATGCAGATTCAACAGTTCCCTCAGATTTTTAATCCAAGAACTGGTTCAAAAGATAGAAAACACATCCCGTGCATTTAATGCACGTACCTTAAAAAAGGTTTAGAAATTCATTCCGTGAACACCGAGCCTCGAAATCATGCGCCATCAATTTTTGCAGACTCATAATAATCCCAAATAATTTAAAAACAATTGCATGGAATTTTATGGTATTTATAGCACTACAAGATGATTATTTATTACAAACTTCCTTTATTCTTCCATTTTAGTGTAATTCTTTATATCCCTTCAGTAGTTCTTAGCCATATGTCACATTCTTCCACATTTTAAGCAATTCCTAGTTCCCTTTAGACAGTTCCTAGAATGCATCTTCCACAATTTTAACACATGGGATATTCACTCTTCTTTCCATCATGGGATTTATTTTCGAATCCACCCATATTAGAATCCATTTTCCTCATTTTTTCACTGGGGCCATCAGTCCACTAGAAGTCTTCGATCTCAATTTCAACTGTCAGGGCACAACAGACAATCTTCTCATAACTTTGAAAGTCTTGAATCATCAAAAATTTTCATAGAATTAGCTTTAGTCTTCTACAAAAGCAATCCACCCTAATTTAGGTTTTCATGAAAAAGATAGAGGCATATTATGAAATCCTTGTAAAGTTTGATTCATATGCCCCAATCGACTCTTCTTCCTTTTGCTTCAGTTTGAGGAATTCCCTTTCTATCTTGAGACAGAGGTTGTAGGGAAAATATTTATTGAAAAATATCTTCTTGAAATATTCCCAATCCATGGAATCAATTTATTCCTTGTACTTCATATTTGTTATTAGTTTCCACCACTAATCAGCTTCCCCATAAAAATGATGGACCACTAGCACAACTTTATCTTCTTCTGAGCACTGTAGGATGGAGAATATCTTTTCAATGAAGTTAATCCACTATTATATATGGAGGGGATTAGAAGATCTACAAAATATGGGAGGCCTTTTCCACATGAATAATTCAATGGAAAATTTCTCTTTCCTTGGAATAGGGAATTCCATGTGATTCAAATCATTATTCATAACTTGATCCAGTTGAGAAAGTACTATCATGAAGTTTTGAGCACATGTTCCCAACATATCTGGCATATCATTAAGGAAATCGTTGTATTTCATATCACATAGATTTTTGGAATGTGTTCTTCTATTTCCCTTTATTATCTAAGATAAGGAAAGTACTATTAGGGGGGTTTGAATACTTAGTTAATAGGCCTATAAAAGGGAAACTTTAAACATAAAAGGATAAACTTGTAAATGAAAAGTATATTGTAACTTGTGATTCCCTAGGTTTAAATCATGGTTATCCTTGATATATTTCCTAAAACATATTCTTATGGGATATTTTTTTATTCCCTTAATAATGGTTTGTAACGAGCTTATGAATTTACCAAAGCATATCTTTCGTGAGGGTTAAACTAAGTGCGCAGTAAGGCCCACTATCATGTTCTGGGTTACCTTGAGTTAGGCCCAAAACACCTTGTCAGAGTTTCTACTTCTAGTAACATCTATTCTAGAACCACATCCACATGTAGTGTCCAAATAGGGGTGTATTTTTTTGATAAACCACTTATTCTATACTTACCAAAATTTAGGGGTGTTTTCTTATACTTAGTCTTATCGATAATGTTTTTACTAAAGTGATCTATTTCTTGTCTCTAAAAATAACTAAAACTTTACTTTGATACCAACTATAATGACCTTATCATTTGAAATATATCATTACATTATTTAAAGCATAATTAAACATCAAATTAAAAGTCAATGATTAGAAAGTCTAGTTTCTTTGGAAGACTATGTACATAAACTAAAAACTTGGGAATAAATAAAACATATTTTTATTTATCATACATTATGAGCTCCTAAATTCCTTGATACCTTACATCTGCATAGGATAAAATGAGTATAACATGAACAAAGGGATGATCTAAAAGACTAGTAAGAGAATAAACATTAAAATAAATCTTAGCACATGGGTTAGAAAACATAACATAACGATACAAAAAGGCATGGAACATATGGAAACATAACATATAGAACATAGGATCATATAATCATGGAATCATAGTAATGTGGTAGAAACATAAATCTTTAATTTATCATGATTCAAGTATTTTTTTCACATATAGGATCATGAGTCAATGCTCATTTCACATAGAGGAGAACGAGTCAAGGCTAACCACCAAGACCATTACACATGGATCACGAGTCAAGGCTAACCACCAAGACCGTTGCACATAATGTATAATGAGACTAAACTATACCCAATGAATTGGATCTATATGAGGGTACACCCATCATAACATGCTCATGAATATGTTTTCCACATAAAGAATCATATGTAAGGATTCAAACATATACATAAAGGTTACCCATGGAAAGGGATGAGTATCATAATCATGTCAAAAAGCATAATTAATGGGAGTAACATATAAGTGTCCATGAAAGAAATGAATTAAATCATACATAGAAAATCATATATTATAATAGGAATATATCCTAATAAGTGATGTAAAATTTAAGAGATAACATTTAAAACGAGTGTTTATGAAACTTTAGAATTAAAACATTTTAATGCGTTTTAAAGAAATTATCAAAGATCATTTAAAACAGAAAAGAGAATAATATTTTATATAAAATTAGAAGTGAACCAAGAATGCTTTCATAATAAAATTATTGGTTTTATGAAAATAATGTTGTCTTAAAATAGATTATGGAACACACTTGAAAATGGGTAAGAATTCAGGAAGTTCCCTTAAATAGGGCTTGTTTATTGGGAATAATTGAGCAGGGAACCTTTTTAAAACATGTCTATCGCAAAAAATAAGGATGAATGGATCTTGATAAATGATCTTGGAACACATAAAAATTATTTAAAATATTTACATAAAAGTAAAATATAATTTCATTTGGGTAAAAAGAGAGAAAGAATAACCTGAAGGAATAATGGAGGTTCAAGTAGAATCCCTTACCTTAAGTCTAAAGGTGTTCTTCACTTAATCTTAATGTCATGGATAATCAAATTAGATTTATTAATTAATAATTACAAAAAAAATATACATGTAATTGATTTATTATCATTTTATTAAGTTCTTTTATTCCCCTTTTGATGAGTTATAGTCTTTATTTTTATCATTAGTGAGTACTCGTTTTCTTTGTTTTCATGATCGGTTTTCATAAATAAAATTATGGAAGTTCATGTAAAATGTCAATGGTTTTACAGAAGTGTAATTATGTTATATTAATGAAATTATAGAATATAATATAGTTATACAAATCATTTGATTATAAGGTATTAGGATGAATCATTTGATAGAATTTTAATGATAATCGCTTGGATTAATTTGCCTATTTTTTTATCACAATGAATTAATTTTGTTTTATAAATTAATATCATGTATTAAAAATGATTCCAGAACATTAAATAAGATATATTACATATATAATAATCTGTTTTCACCATAAAAATTGTTTCAGGACCATAATTGAAGAGGCAAATAGAAATTGAAAACACGTCATCATTTAATGTGATAAATTAACAAATCTCATATGGTGTTTTCATTTCTATTATAAAAGGATGGGAAAGAAGAGATGATGATGAATTATTCCATTATCATAAACACATTATAGTATATGTATGGTATTTTATTATCATACCTTTTGGATGAGGATAACTGAGAAGGAAAATAAAATAAAGGAACATGAAAATAAATTGAAGGAAAACGGAAGAGGGTTTTAACTCTTGATTTATTCCTCTTTAGAACCACCTTAGGGGTTTGATTTTGGTCTTTTGTTAAGACCAAAATCTCCTGGTCATGGGGTAGGGGCTTGGGAAAGTCACGAGGCTTGATAGGTTTAAGGAGAATGGGTGGTGAGGGGTGGTATTTAGAGTGGAAGAGAGGGGGGTTTTCTCATTATTTTATTCATTATTTTATTATTTTTCTCAAGATAAGAAATAGTGTTGCTTATCGTGACCAAAAATAGTAACTAGAGAATGTGAGTTCTAACCAATGGTTCTTACATCATCATAACATTATCCATGACTCCATAATTCATGTATTTATCATTTATCATAAATTGTCGTGTTTTACTATTCACAAAAATTTAGGTATTTCAAAATAATTCCAAAAATTCACCCTAACCATTTTTCAACATGTAGAATTAAAAAATGACCTCTATTTTGTGAAAATAATTTTCTAAATATGTGATAATTAATTAATAATTAAATTCATCATTTATTTGAAAAATACAGATTTTAAAATTATAACTGATTTTATAACGTTTAAAATATTACTTAAGGTCTCATAAAATTATCTTATAATCATAGAATATTAAAAATATTAATTATGAATACATTTTTTGAAAATAAATTTTATTTTAAATTATTAAATTAATTATAAATTGTAATTAAATATTTATGTCTTACAAAAAAATCAACACTTTAATAATAATTTTTAAAACATCTATTTACTTATACTATGATATAATTATGTCATATCATTACTTATAATATGGATAAATTTTATTTATATTTTCATTGGTGAGGTTACTATTCAATTGGCTGGTTTACTATTCATAAGGTTCATGTTACTATTCCAAAGGTCAAGTTACTATTCCTTTTGTATATGTTCCTTAACTTCTATAAATACTTCTTCTTTCATTCATTCATCATTTATAATGTTTTTATTGTGTTCTTAATATAATTTTATGTGATTATCCCATATGACATAATTATAAGAAGGGAATTTCCATTGATAAAACTTTGGGTTGTTACACATCGGTACCCCTCGTAGGCCGATAGTGAAGGAAAACAGTGATCCCCCAAATCCCACCACAAATAAAGAATAGGTTAATGATTATAACTTAGGGTTTTGTACACATAAATGAGAGGAATTACCCTAAACAATGCTAGGAATAAAATAAACATACACCAATATACTCCATCATGTAAATATAGAGTACAAAGGCATAATCCTAATACATGACATAAAATAAAATTACAAAAGAAAATATGAAAATAAAATAATGAACCACTCATGTAGTAGTGACCACGAACTCCATCAGCTTAAGAAAAGCCTCGAGTGATAGTATAGTTATATTGATCACCCACTCTCACCTACTAACCTAATAAATAGCATATATGAATATATGGGTGAGCATTCAAGTACTTTAAAAATAATCCTCCTTGAAACCACTCATGAAAATGTGTAAGAAGTATACTAAACACCCATTTAATAAAAATAACCCACATTTCACCAAATTACATATACTATGTTTCCATCCACACCACGGATCACTCACAAATGAAAGTATAGAATATAGTAACACCATTTTAAAATCACAAATATATATAAGGTTACCCCACTACCATATTCTCATTGAACCAGTCACCATAAACCCTAATGTATCACATGAAATATGTTCTATATCCTCATATGTCATCCTCTAATGTGGGTTAGGCCTCGACATTACCTAGCCCATTCCTTAAAAATTCACAAAAAATAACATTGGCATCAGATCATATATCCATGTCGTCATCACATCTATCACCCTATGTAGCTTATCGCATCAACATCATCTTCACACCTCGTAACTAGGCTATAAGTCTAGAATCCACTATGTACTTTGTACCTAGAACTTCACCTCAATCCATTACATCTCATAAATTAACAAGCCTATATTAACAATATCTATTATATCTATAATATAAGTATATATTATAACTTCAATCCAACACAACTCACATATACAAGTATAGTTTACCTAAGATCCATCATAGCCAATCTGAGAACATACCCTATAATAGTAATCAACCAAACTCTGGGTATGTCTGTATACATAGTCAAATTAGAGGATAGTGTGGTGTAGGTGGACTTATCATCCATCTATTCTCTTAGAAACCTATATATTAGGTACCACCTAGAGCCCAAGTCAAATATGGGCATTGGTCGCCCCTACTAACTTTAGTGGTTGAGAGAAATAAATCTAAAAAAATAATGATATAAATATCAAACATCAACACTATGGGAGACTACCTACCATAGAATAGAGATATAGCTACGGCCCATATGACATCCCAACTATTATCTATAAGAAATAAACTTCTAAAACTAAAATTTCACAATAATTGATGGTTATCCATATTATTCCTTAAGAAAATTAACAATTAAAATTTAGTCTATAAACCCTAATTAAATTATAGTTAAATTATTTCATAGTCTTCCAAAGAAAAGGTATATGTATTCATTATCATTTCAATTCTATATTTCATTAACATGCCCTCAAGCACTTCCAAACCACCTCATCATTTATATTTAACTTGTTATTTCATTATCAACTCCCCTTCTAATGGGATCAAGCATAATTCGATCCCTAATTAATATCCTATGTATTCTATGACCCAACCTGAATAATCTCAAGGGGAGACATACACATAGGAATCAATCAACTACATCAAGTTGAAATAAACATAAAAATAAGAATCAGTCCAAACAAACAAATTATCATGACCAATTATCAACCTGAAGAATCAACCCCAACATTAACCTTATCACCTCAAACTCAGTGGGAAAGAACCACTCTCAACATATGGAATCAATCACAGTGTTATCCTGAATGAAAAAATCACCTCTAAAACCTAGCATATCAATCCCTTACTTCATCAAATAATTCAACCATACCAGGTTCCTCCTACACCTCCATAATACTTCTACACTCACCCTCGACACCTACAAGGCCTAAGAAATCACAATGGGAAGGTTATGAGAGTATCGATCCTTTACATTAGATACCTCTCAAATGATTCTACCCCTAATGATGTAAAGAAATATCCGAGTATCAAAGAAGAGGTAAAACAAAAGAAACCATCTATTGAGATACCTCTAAAATAAGTATCTCACTATAATGAAAAAAACATCCATCACAATGGAAACATATCAACTCAATCATATCATACATGAACATGGATCATACATATCATCAAAAAATCAATCAAAAAATATAATATAATGAGTGCACATTTGAGTCCCATATTCCCAAGTACATCCTCCTAAACCACCATACCTACCAATGGGATAGCACACCCACATAACACCTTCTTCTGATGGTATTGAATCTCAACAGGTTGTTCCTCAAAAGTCATATCATCCATAAAATCCATATCACCCTAGCGAATGACATGTTAATAATCATGGAGATATATTTAAATCTATTATTCATGGAAAACATCATGAATACATATCATATTTAGGGTCTTCTCTAACTGATATTCAACAACACTGACATGCTTTAACACCTCAAATGGCTAAAAAAAGAAAGGATAAAGGTTACTCCAAATACCAAACATTCACTTCCCATTATGAGGTGATGCCTTAATTAATAAATGATTCCCAACATCAAACTCGATATCCCCCCCCCCCCCACATGAAATATATATTACTTATGTTGATCATTTACTATATACATCCACCTACTAATAATCAGTACCTTTTCCATTGTATTCATCACCAAATATAGTATAAGAATAGTTGACTCTCTAACCATAATATAACATAATATAGATCAAAAATTTGAGTACATAATGATTCAAATAGGTCCATAGCAATGGTGGATTGATAACTATTATTATAAGAATACCCAACCAATGATAGATGGTGCACCCGAGAGCCTCCAAAACCTAGAACGCATGTATGAAACATGTCAACAAATTTTTGGATAGTATGATACTTCTAAACATATAAAAAATAGTCATAATACACAACCAAGATCTGAAATCATTCTAGAGTCCTCTCCTCACCTGGGAAGTAAGAAAAGGATCATGATCAGAGATGATCATATTTTTAACCTCATGTAACCTCACAACCTCCTACAAATGTTGCCTCATGAAAAAATTAATCGAGATCAACTCCTAGATCACCAAGAAGTTGTATGGCCATATTATGTAATCCATAACCACCCAAATAGAACCATATCTACCCAATTGTTTAGGGAAATTTGGGATAATTTCCATCGATATATCCCCTACTTCCAATGAGGAACATCGAGTGACTATAGCAACCCACCAACACACAATGCTCAGCCTTCACATTCTTGCATATCAAAAACTGAGATATGAACTCTTTAATTGAAGTATTTATCCCAAGCCACCAAAACTAGCACCTGAATGCATGATACGTCTTTTCCACACCATTATATAATAATAAAGGTGAAAAATTGAACTCTCATAGAACCACCTCATGCATCAATGAAGAAAAAAATTTCCTCCCTTAATACCACACCTAGTGTTGATCATCCTAAGACCATCCCTTAAGTCCATCACCACAAATAACTCAAAATTTCCAAGCAATCCCCTAGAATATTGAATTTAGGAGTCCTACACCAACTACACCAAATATTTCTATACAATCATATGAATTAGACTTCCTCTACCATTAAATTCTCCCATATCTAGGTTCATCATTGAGAGCCCCACCATCAATATCTTGGATTCACCAGAATCATGAACAACATAACCTCACAAATTCTTTCTCTGTGCATCAGCCACAATATTCCCTTTCCCCCTATATATATAGAATATTGAAGTTATAATCCTATAATAATTTTATCCCTTATTGATATCATTATTTTAAGTCATGTTGGGAGAAGATATACTTCATTAATATATGATTTGTAAAGACTACAAAGCATTCACCAATGATGTGATTCCACCATAACATCAAAGAAAGAACCATTAAATAATTTTAAATATCATGGGTGTTATAGTTGAATTAAAGTGACCATAACATTAAATATTGATAAGAGATAATATCATTCTACAACATCAATATGCAACCCAACCCAAGGTGTGAAGCATTAGAATAAACCTTAAACTAAACTCTATCAACAAAAAAATGGAGAACATGAGCACTAAATAAATCATGCTTAATATACTCAAAAGTATCTTGGCACTGGTCATTCCATACAAAAACATGATCCTTCATGGTCAAGGTTCTTAGAGGAGTCATGATCAAAGAATGGTTGAGCTTGAATCTCTTGTAATATCTTTTATAACAATAGAAAATCCACACCTATGAAACATTATTTAGAGTGACCCAATAAACAACTACCTTAATCTTCAATGGATCCACAGACACTCCCCACTAGTATGAAACATGTCCCAATAAATAGAATTCATGAAACCAAAAAATAGTCTCCAAGAAATTCCCAAATAGATTATGAAGTCAAATAATACCCAAGATATATCACATATTATTTGGATTATTCTCTTTATATTCCAAGTACACCAACATGTCATCTATTAATAACATTTCAAATGTAACATCCCAACATGGATGCCATTAAATTGTGCCCCAATCTATTGGATCATCTGGCCTTAGGGGCCTCCCTAAATGTTAGAGGATTCTGAATAGAATAAAGGGCCTAGGTTGTGTTTTTGAGGAGAATATTCCCTCATGTTAGAGTGTATCATAGCAGTAGTAATCATATGAATCAATAGTTAAAGCAGTAAATCAACTATATAGGAGATAAACATCCAAGATAAAAATATATAAACAATTACAAAAGTAATTTCAATACAAAATGATGTTTCATTTCATGTGTTTATAAATATAGAAAATAGTTATGCAAGCATCTGATACAACCCATTAATACAAAATACAATAAATCCAATAAGAACTATCTCTAGAGAGAAACATGAGCCCATCTCGGTCCTATGACCCCCTACTCCTAAGAAGCAAGTAAATAAAACGTTGTATACTGGGTGGTATCCCCGGTCCCTACCATCATCCATATAGTTCTTTTGGGTACCCAACGGTGGCTCGAACAGACTATATGGCTATAGGTAGGTACTATGGAAAGCGACTACTATATGATGCTTGATTTGATTATATTTTAGGAGGATGGTATCATAGGAACAAGCTAGGATTGTGATGCTATCTAGAGATAGTTATTTTTGTTTCTTTTTTTACTTTTGATTCATGTATTGTACTAGATGCTTGAATACCCATTTTAAATCTTTGTAGATACATGACAAGACACATCATTTGGTATATGATATTACTTTTTTCATTGTTTATATATTCTAGCCTTGGATGTTTATCTTTTTTCTAGTTGATTTACTACTTCTGCTATTGAATGATATGATTAATACCACTATGCTACACTCTAACATGAGGCTATATTATCCCCATGGACACAACCCTGGACCTCACTTCTTGTAAGTATACTCTAGAATTTTAGGAGGTTCATGTGAGGATATGTGTCCCACCAACTTGGGGCACCATTTAGTGGCATCCAGAACAGGACGTTAGAAATTGGTATTAGAGACTTTAAAACTATGTATTTATTATTTTGAGATAATAAACAAAATAATGGGAAGGAATTGGGTTTTGGTAATGAGTTCCTAGGAGTAGATAACCTGCATACATGGAAAAATTAAATTTCTTGGAATGAAAGATGTTTTTCTAGATTTTTTTACTATTATATTTTATTTGATTCCACCATCGGGTGATAAAATTGTTTTGTGATGTTATTATTGATATGGTTGAGGATTTTTTTACCATTTCCCGATGAGATGATGGTATAAATATCATGCGTCATTTTATGCACCTTTTAGTATTAACATTCAATGCATTATGCCATGCCATATAGGATTCATTTATTGACTAAATGAATTTGTCATATGTTCCTTGTTTGATATACATACTGTTAGATAAATGATTTTTATAGGAAATTGGGAAACATATTTAGTATTTATAGTTCCTACCATAACCAAAATATTTTTTTTATGCTTATGCTATAGTAGACACCCTAAGATTCCAATTATGGCACATTGAGTCATGGACCATTGGTTGCATAGACTGGAATGAGTTATGGCTTGGATTAAGTGGATGCCATATTTTAGTTTTTAACGTGTATGTTTCCTTATGGATCAGAAGTGGTGACCCATTTGATTCAACCATTTAATTTTAATGGTAAAGGAATATGAATTTAATAGAAAAATTGAATTGCGGAAACAAAGAACATAACCTTGACCCAGCTTTAGAGTGGGCAGTACGCAGTGTCTCTAGGGATTTTTGTGACTATTTCATTTTACCTAGTCCAAGATTTAGGAACATGAAGAGGGGTATGGATTTTTTATAATATTTATTCAACATGTACTATGATTTTAAACAACAACCTTGATGTTATCAATATTTTTATAGGTGTATGTTCAGCATTGTAGAGATTTTCCACTATGAAGACCTTCAGTCATATGTTGGGAGGGTGATGATGACCATGCTATAGATGTGGTGGGCCATGTGATATGATTATATCCTCTTATAGTTCTAGATGAGGTACCAATTTTAGTACCATATATAGGTGTTGAGGCACTGTTCTATGAGAGTTTTATGTGCTTTATGCATACCATTATGGGAGCACTGAAGCGTACCAATTCTATGGAAGAGTTGATGCATGTGTCCAAGTAGTATAATACTCCCATGTTTTCAATGGATGGAGGTCCACAGGCTTATGAGCTATGTATTGATACTACTTTTTTTATTTTTTATCATTTAGAGACACCTTCTGAAAGAAGAGTGATGGTCACTATGTATATGATTCAAGGAGCAGAAAAGCACTAGTGGGATGTTTTGAACTAGGATGATATGCTGAGAGATATGGTTTTGGGTGATTTCCACACCTGTTTCTAGGAATAATTTTTTTCTAAGACCATGAGAGATGAAATGGTTAGTGATTTTATTTATCTAGAGCAAGGTGAAATGTCATTTATGTATTATTCAATTCACTTTACAAAGATCCATTTTTTTCTCCAGTTTAACATGCTGATGAGGCATCAAGGGAGAGACACTTAAATGAATGTATTAGGAATGCCATTAAATCATAGGTAAATGTGTCTTAGTTTATTAATTCTACATAAATAGTGAATCAAGTGCAGATTATAGATTGAAATCTTAGGGAAGATGGGGGTGTCGAGTAGATCAGTTTAGTCTCTCAACCTAGTGGATCAGATTCTAGTGGTAGAAAGTGATGTTTTGAGGTTTCCCATAAGGGGAGTACCCACTAGGATGTTAGTCCTAGTAGCTCTATTTCCTTTCATCAGTGTGAAACATGAGAAAATATAAGTAATTTGTGTGATCGAGACCCAATCGATTGCCGATCTTGTATTAGGACAGGCCTCATACAACATTTTTACAGGACCTTACTGCTAGCAGTTAGTGGAATGGGATCGAATATGAATCTTGGTCTAGGAGTGGGATTCACAGCTCCAAGTTAGGCTAGGATCTAGAGTTACAATGGTTTATCAGGCCGAGGTGGTGGTTGTGGTCGAGGATTCCATGCACTAGTTATACATAGACAACAAAGTGGGCCTACTCTAGTAAGTGAGGTTTTTTCACAAGGTCATGGTACATTCTAGATATATTCTATACAACCTACACCTAAGGAGTATATCATCGGGACATATACAACGAGATTTATGGTCATAGTAGCCTCTATGATGGTATTTGATTTTTTTTGATAAAGGTGAATCTCATAGTTTCATATATGTACCTGTTGTGGAGTACCTCAATCTTTTTGTTCAGTTTTCTGATGGAACTATGAATTTGGATACTCTGTTGGGGATAATAATATGAATTATACACAAGTTTAGGGAGTTCCCCCTTGAGATTGGTGGGTGTCACTTCATATTTGATCTTTTTTCCATGATATGACAGGGTTTCATGTCATACTCAAGATGGAATGGCTAGTTTTTTATTTATCCCAGTTGATTTTTATCACCGGAGGGTGACCTTAACATCACCAAGGGGAGATTTTTTTATTCACAAGGGTGATGGGATTTCTTAGAGAGCTGATATGGACCATAGAATCATGGGATGGGTGGGATGATAGCCTAGATTTCTATTTTATATCTAGATGATCAGGGATCACATCACAGAAATTTCACTATAGTTGTTGATAAGTTCAGGGACGTTATCCTAGAAGAATTTTATAGTTTAACCTTTAAGATATAGGTGTAGTTCCCTATCGAGCTACATCCAGAAGTTACACCAATATCCATTCATCCTTATGTGATGGGTACTATGGATTTGTAGAAGCTCAAGATGCTGCTAAAGGACTTGGTAGTAAAGGGGTTTATATAACCCAATAATTCTCTATGGGTTTCTCTGGTCCCTTTTCGAAAAACAATATCAAACAATAACCTCAATCTATGTGAGAATTACTAAAAATTGAACCAGTTGATGTTTATGAACCGACATCCCTTACCATGGATAGATCAACTTTTTGATCAACTCTGAGGAGCTCGGGTGTTCTCAAAAATTGATTTGAGGTTAGGTTATCATATGGTATGTGTTCAACCTATATGCATACCTTGTAGAACTTCTCATAGTAGGTATGGTCTATGTGAGTAACTAGTTATGGAATCTGGTCTCACAAACATGACAACAATTTTCATAGTTCTTATGAATTGAGTTTTCTATCTTAATATATATTTTTTATGGTGGTTTTCATGGAAAATATATTGGTGTATTCTCAAAATAAACATGAACATACCAAACATCTTGAGATCATTTTGGATACAAAAATAGATCATCGTTTATATTCTAAGCTCAAAAAGTTCCACTTCTGGATGGATAAGATTCACTTCCTAGGTAATATTATGTAAAAGAAAGAAGTATTAGTTGACCTAGATAAGGTGAGAGTAGTAGTTTCCTAGAAGAATCCTAAGAATTTATTTTTTATATATATTTTCTTAGGGGTATTTTTATATTATAGGTGTTTCATATTGGACTTATCATGCTTATTAACACCTATTAAGGGAATGAAAAATAAGGGTGTGAGGTTTGTATAGTTAGATACCTATGATATAGACATTTAGGATCTAAAAGGGAGACTCACATTAGTGTTGGTGTTGATTCTTCCAGAGCTGGGAAGGATCTAAAATGTGTATCGTGATGCATCGGGTATTATTCTTTGAGAAGTTTTGATGCATGGGGAATGATTTGTGGCATACAGGTATCATTATTTGAGGCCATATGAGAGGAATTACTCAAGTCAACATCTTCAGTAAGATGCAGTTGTCCATGTTTTCACTACTAGAGAAATTACTTACTATGAGAGCATTTTGTTGTGTACACTGACCATAAGATCCTCAAGTACATATTCATACAGCATGATCTGAATATGAGGCAGTGAAGGTGGGTTAAGTACCTACAATATTTTTTACTTCGAGCTTGACTATATGTATGGAAGTGGAAATTTTTTAGATGATGAACTGAGATAGAGGACTCAAATATAGGAAGTCTTGGAGGCCATTATCTAGTGAAAAATTATGTACTTAGTCTCAGAGATTCACTTGGTGGTGTGGGATTGTTAGGGAAAGACCTTTTTTCATCTTTATCTATGAGATACACTCTTATGGATAGAGTTAGTATGAGATATATTTATGATGTTGAGGGACTAGTCCTACGGGATAGTGAAGTAGGTGAGGATTCACCTCTTGGTTAGACTATAGGTGAGGATGAAATTCTATGTATCCATGTTCATGTATGGGTCCCTACAGACATGCATGAGGATCTGATGCAAGAGTTTCATTCCTCGGTTTGGGAAGAACATCTCGATGTTACCAAGATGTTTCATGATTTAAATCTCCAATATTGGTGTTTGAGGATGAAACATGAGGTAGATAGTTTTGTTATGAGGTGTTACACTAGTTATCAGGTGAAGTAAGAACATCAGTGACCAACAGGGATTTTACAGTAGTTACCCATTACTGAGTGGAAGTGTGATGATGTTGTCATAAACTTCATGAATGGGTTTCCGAGGTCACCCAGAGGTAGTGATTCTATTTGTTTTGTTTTGGATATTCTCATGAAGGTTTCTCATTTACTGAAAATCAAGGAGACCTTCTCAGTAGATGATCTTGGAAGGTTTTATGTTGATGAGATAGTGTGAATTTATGAGGTTCCACAGATCATTGTATTAGATAGGGATTCTCAGTTTATTTCTCAGTTTTGGTAGTCTATATAGGGATTTGGGTATATAGGTTCTCTTGAGCATGACATACCACCCTCAGACTGATGTCCAGTAAGATCACATGATTCAGGTTCTTGAGGACATGTTGAGATCATGAGTCCCTTATTTTTTGGGATATTTGGGGGGGGGGTATACCTCGAGTTGAATTCTCATTCAACAATAGCTATCATGAGACTATAGAGATAGAACCTTCTGTTATTGTTAGATTTAGGAGAGGCATCTTTCCTGGGACCACATCTCATGAAGGAGACTTTAGAGAATGTCTAGTTGATCAGAAAGAAAATGACTACTAGAAATTCTAGAAAAAAAAACCTTACGTCACTCACCATCGATGGCCTCTAGAGTTCTAGGTTAGGGATCATATGTTTTTATGTATGCCCTTGAGGTTAGGACACAGAAAAATTAGGAGACATGGTAATATTTCACCATGATATGTCTAGTTGTTAAAGATTATAGAGATATTTGGGATGGTATCCTATCATTTTTATTAACCTCAAATGTATCGGGCCATTCATGATGTATTCCATGTATCTTAGTTGTGTCATTAACACCCATACCCGTCTCACACTCTACAATTGGATGAGGTGGAGTTACATGTTGATATGTCCTTCATGGAGCATCCTATTCATATTTTTTATTAGAGCATGAATCTTCACCGAGGCTGGTTATTTAATCTAGCATGGGTGCTATGGTAGCATGATTGTTTATAGGACAAGTCTTGGGAGAAGGTGGCTGACGTACATTCCCAGTGGCCGAAGTTATTCTCAGCCCATTCTTGACCACCCTTAGAAGGGAAATTTAGCGATGAATTTATTTAAAGGGAAAGATCATAAGATCCTGGGTTTTCTTATGAGGTACATATCTACTTAATTTTGGTTTAAATTCTTATTTATGACCTAATTTGAGTGTCTAATGAGTTCACAGGAGTTTGGGGGGGGGGGTTCAGGGCTTTTTCAAATCTTGAAGTCATGTTTTTTTTGAAAAGGAAGTTAGGCCACACGATTAAGAGAAACCATGCAACCTAGCATTAATAGTTTGAGTAAACCATGTGGGGATAGAAATAGAGTAGTAAGAGGCCGCACAATTTGATGAAACCATGAAAATAGTGGCACACACCCATGTATGGAACCTAAAATTTTTAGAAGATCCAAAATTCACGGTCGATGCCTGACTTGTCTATCTGTTCTCTATGAACCATGATAGACTCGGCTTGAGGCAGTTAAGGGTACACAGTTGGTGCACAGTTTGGCCAACCATGTACTAAACTATGTGACCCTGTGTTTTGAGGGAAAATGACATTTTTACATTAATGGGTTCATAACTTAAAACTCTTTTATCTTTTCCTCAATTGGATAACATCTCTCATTTTGGATCTCTCCATTGAAGCCAAAGAATAGTCTTTTCCACCATTTATCTTTACTAATTTAGAATCAAACACCATTGGTCTTGTTGTAATTGCACCAACGAGTCATTCATTCCTCTTATACCATTCTTTATTTTCCTTCATATTGATAGAGTTGTTTAGGTTCAAGATAATATTCCCTATTTTTAGGATTTTTGTCCATAAAATATTTTTATTCTAATCTAGAATGAATCAGAGCTCGATATAAGATGATTTTTCTACTAAAAATCTATGTTTGGTGGTCTATACATTTCCTCATAAGTTTGGTGTTTTATAAATATAGTTGTTGTTGTACCACATGTTGGGCTTTCCAACATTTCCTTGAAAGTCAATTGAATAATTGAATTAAATAAATTGGAACGTGTTAGGTTTCTCCTTGAGTACCATTTTTTTGGAAGTCATTTAGCCTCAACTTGGGCCACCCATGTGGTGTGACCTTGTTTCTACCCTATGTTGTACCACCCCATTGGGTGAGTGTGAGATCTATAATTTTAGTGGGAACCATAATGAGAATTAAATTAAATTTTTGAGGTTGTTAGAACCTTATTTTTACCTGTTCATTATAAATAGAAGGAACTTATTAAATTTAATTGACTAGGAGATGGATGTGGAATCCTTTGTATGATGTTAATTATGATTGAATTTGTTAAATGGTTATTTGGAAAATGATGAACAAGATAGAAGAAATCATTGGTTGTGAATGAATTGAGATGATGAATTGAAATGGAAGTGGATTCCTTGGACAAGATCCTTGTATCCAGATTACATTAGATGCCATAGATGATTATACCATGGATCTTGTTTATGGTAGTGGATGCATTGGACCTATTTAATCCTTGAATCCTAATTATATAGGATTCCTCATGCCTTGCTACTCCTTGTATCTATATTTCTTGGACTCACGTCGGACATGATCTATTAACATACCCCATGGAATCTACCCAAGTCTTTATCGATTTTACATTGAGATTCTCATGGGAATTTATGAGGATGCCTTCATCTTCTATACCTCTGATACAACCCTTCAGGGTCTGGAAAATTTGTTTACATGGAGAGGCTATTATGGATGGCACTTGATTATATGGTGTGGCCATGGTCAATATTATACCCTAGATTACTTGGCATAGGTCAAGGCATATTCTTTTGATTACTTTATACACAACATGTCTATTGTTATTTATTTATCTTGCTTTACAATTTTTCTGTGCTTACAGTGGATTTTTTTTATAGTTTAACTTCTTATGGGTGCTTGATCCTTGTTTTTAACGATCCTTGTTTGGATGGTAAATATGATTTAATTTTATCGCATATGAATTAGGAACTTTAATTTCATTACTATGATACCTAGGATATAAATTTCACACTAAATTAGCTTGTATACAAATACTAGACTTGTTATAGATGCCAGTGGTGGTATCCTACTAAGTGTTATCTCACACCCTATTTAGGCCATTGTTTGGTACTTGAATAGACTATATAGATGTATGAAGTAACCATGGGAAGTTCCCATTATACTATGTTTGATTGGAGTGCTGCTTAACAGCAGGGGAGCATAAGACCTAACTAGGATCATGATGATATCACAAGATTGTATTTTTTTATACTTTTGATATATTTATTATAATGTATGCTTGTATACACGTTTTACATCTTTTTAGATACATGAAATGATAGATAAATTTTAATATGAGATTACTTTTTGAATTTTTTTATGTTCCTATCTTGTTTTTTATCTTCTATTTTGTTGATTTATTAATTCTTCTATTGATTAATATGACTACTACCATTGTGCTATAGTCTAAGATGATGGAAAAGTTTCCCCATGGACACATCCCAGGCCCTCACTACTGGTCGGTAGCCTCTGGTATTTTGGGAGGCGTGTTTGCGGCTTTGTGACCCACTAGATTAGGGTACCATTTAGTGGCATTTGGGTCAGGACATTACATCAAACTAGTCCAAGAACTCATGAAAAATGGGTTTCTTTGGTTTAATGAATATAAATGGGGAATTCATGATTCCAAAAGAAATTATTGTGAACTCATAGTGACCATAAATACACCATAACACAATATTTACAATATCATCATCATTTACCCACATATAATGATATCCTGCATAATATTCAATATTAGAAAGCTAGCTATACCCCTTCATCTAATCCAATATATCATAGATCCAAAATATATGATAGTGGTTCTTTAATAACACCTAATTAAAGAAATTATATTGATTCATAGGCATATACTTCCATTCTCCTTCTTCACAAATAAGAACAAATCACCCCAAGGTGATACAATATGCCGAATAAAACCTCTTTACATTAGATCATAATTCCAAATCCAAAAATATTGAAACTCAGAAGGTGTAATTATATATAGAGGAATCAAGTTCAAAGAGACACCTAACAACATCTCTATCACAAACTTGATCTCTCAAAGAGGGAGTATCATCACATCCTCCCCAAGGAAGACATCGGGGTATATTTATAGTACCCTGGGAAACACCAGTCATTGAATATCTACTAAACACAACATTATCTCCATGATCAGGTATGTAAAGGACTCAATGTACCTCTTACGTATCCAATGGTCTTTGTCATAAAATAATACAGCAGAAGCACCGTCAGAATCATAAAACACAACTTTAAACTTGAATAATTCAATTATACCCAACAATTAATGAAACTAGTATATGATGAGTATAATTTCATATGGTAGTATCTAAAAACATAGAAAAACTCTTGAAGAGTGATACTTACCTAGAATTAACTCACAATATCTACCCACATCACATAGGATTACTCAACCACCAAATAGTGTAGTCAATGATAGGGGGAATGGAATACTCTACACCTCTTGTCACAAAGCATAGGATAGGGTGGGTGTAATTAAGTATGGTGTATCTCTTGAATCAAATAAAGTATAAAAATAAGTAGAATATAAATATATAATACCTTATATGATGTATGGATCACCTGATGCTAAAAACTCTAAGGCATACATTTGACCATGCACTGGTCCATGGTCTCTTTTGTCCCTAATAGAGACCTCCCCCATGATTGTAATCTAATCTATGTCCTTGAGGATAGGGATTATCATAAGGCTTCCCTAATCCTACCCCATATCCACTATACTGACTAAAGTAAAGAGTACCCTACTACTGTTGCTACCTCAGAGGATAATATTGTAATGGATGAAATTGAAATGGTCCACCAGCTCCATACTGACTGTCATGAAGGACATAAAAATTAGTCTTCTGATAATCATGACCTATACATGATAAAAAATCCACATCAAATCCTGTGATTTTCATCTGAGAACAAACACTACTGGTGAAATTGGATGGAAAAGTCTGGAAAAAACTCCCTACTATCTGAGACATCAACTGACTAGGAAATTGAGAACTTTTAACCCTATATCTACTACACAGAGAGTCACGATGAATCCCCTTCTAAGATGATATACTCCTAGACAATATACTATCAATTACTTCAACCTTCTCTATCACCTCGAGATATAATGGAAATATAAATGGATTGACCTGATGTTAGGGGTCTAGATATAAAGGCTCCATGAAATTAATTTCCCTATCCTCTTCATATGGTGGATGTTATGAAGAATAATAAATTTTTTTAACCTAATATTGAACTCCTACACAATATAACTACCTTTTAAATGTATAATAATCTCATACTGATAGTTTAGGTTTTCATTTGATGAAAGAAACTCAGTCTAGAACTGATTATGATATTTCTCCCATGATAATAATAACTCCTCACAGACTCCCAAAAACTAAAACCACCATTTCAAAGATTCCCCACAAATCATAATAATAGCCAATGGGATACATTTATCTATATATTCTTGAAAAAAGGAAATATCCACCTTTGCCAAAAAAATCCTATCTCTTGATCGGATATAGAGCCCTCAAACTTCCACATGCATTGACACTAAAACTACCTGAGCATCATCCTCCAAGAATAATTATCATCGATCTTAACTATGTATTGATTTTTTGGTGTATCTTGATGAAAATAATTATCACAAACTCAATGGAGAAGTTTAACTAGATCCATGCCTACAAAAGAGAAAACTATTTGAGGTTCACTAACCCAAATCATGGAATAATAAAGATGAATTAATTAATATTTAACCTAATCCCCATTAACTACATAATTTCATCACATACATAAATGATTATGATGTGTGATACTCATTTAGGTCTCTACCCTGGATGAAACATCACTTCTCTTAGTACAATTATTAAACTTAATGCCCAAACATTGAATCAAAGGGGGCCCTAAAATCCCATTTCATAGCCAACATCCCTTCTTACATAACCTTCTAATATTATTTGACAATGTTTCCCTACTAACACTTTTAATCCTCACTAGTGCCTATCCCCAATCTCCATTATATATCTCATTGAAAATCTTTGATACCACATTTTCATGACCCAAACAAACTGGCACACCTCCTGTTCTGAGACTGAAGGTCGGTAATTATCTCCAAAAGCTTCCCACTAAAAGGACATGGTTTGATGATTATAACTAAGGGTTTCATACACAAAAATTCTAGGAATTACCCTTAATAATATTAAGAATAAAAGAAACATCCACCGATACACTCCATCAAATAAATAAATATTACATCAAGATAATCCCAACACATGATATACCATACAATGAAGAAAGAAAATATGAAAATAAAATAACAAACCACTCCTGAGGTAGTGATCACAAACTCCATCAGCTCATGAACAACCTCACAATCTACTATCATCAGATTGATCACCCAATCTCACTTGTTAACATGGGAAATAATTTCTCTTAATATTTGGGTGAGAATACAAGTTTACTTAGTAAAATCCTCCCTAAATCCTCTCATGAAAATGTAAATGAATCAAAATAAAGTCCAAGTGAATAAATAGAGAAACTAACTCATCACCTAAAAAATTAAAATAAGATTTTATCCTCACCAAGGCTCACTCACCAAGGAGCTCGTAGAAAATTGTAACATCATTTGAAAATAAAAAATATATATGAGGGTACACCACTACAATTTTCCCACATAACTAGTCACCCTAAACCTCAACATATCACATATTTTCACTCCCATATCCTCCTAATTAATCCTTTGATGAGGATATGTCATGGAACCTACCTACCCAATTCTTGAATAGGGGAAAACACCTCATGCTAACATCATATGATATATCCATGTCATCATCAAATTCAACACCATGTTTAGATAATTATATCAACATCATTATCACATATCATAACTAGGTAGTAGGTATAGAATCCACCACATGCCACATAAAATACACCACACATCAACCCATTACGAGCCATATATGATAATGACTATATTAACCATATATATTACAACTGAAATATTAGCATATATTATAAAATCAAGATGCCAAATCCCATATATACAGGTTTTGTGTAACAACGAGCTATCATAACCCATTTGAGAATGTAAATTATAATAGTAATACACCACAACATGGGTATGTATACATATACAGTCTTCCCAAATAAGAGAGTGGGGTATGAGGATTAGTCAACCTTCTATTCCCTTGACAACCAAGACGTTGGGAAACACCCATAATGAAAGGTCATTTTGGGTGTTATCCACCTTAACAAATTGGGTGGTGGAGCATAATAAATCATATAACATAATGATAAAGATATAATACAGCAACATGCGAGGAAACTACCAACCCTAGATTCAATTTATAACTATATCCCACTTGATACCCCAACTACCATCTCTTGGACTAAATTTCGAAATCTCTAAGAATGCAATCATCAAGGGTTATTTATCTTATTCATTAAGTAAATTATGAGTTACAATTTTGTTTATAAACCCATCAAAATATTTTGTCAAATTATTTCATAATCACCCAAATATAAATGGATTTACATTCATTATCATTTCAATTACATATTTCGTTAACATTCTCTCACGATTTTACAAAATATCTCATGGTTTCCATTTAACTTATCATTTAATCATCAACACCCCTTCCTAATGGTTCAAGAATAATTCTACCACTAATAGATATCTTGTGAATTCTAAGACTCAACCTGAACAATATAGTGTGTAGATATACCTAAATCAATCAAACAGAGACATCAAATATAAATAAATATTTTTGTTTGAAAAAAACCCTCAAGATTTTGTTTTATAGTTTTTTGGGTCATTTTTCCTGTTAACAATATTGGATGGATATGTTATTTTACTTTCTTCGAAGAAGGTTTGAATAATGTAATATGGTTTTCCACTATTTTCTATGTTTCTTCAAGTCAAAATCCAAGGAAAATAAGTTTTTATGAAATTTTAGAATGCATACTATGAGCCTGATATCATAAACCATGAATTATAGTATGTGGATCATGTGGTAGAGTTAATAGAATATTGAATGAATCTCGTATATGGTATACAATGATGACAAACACGTGGACCACAAGGTGAAATTCAGAGAAGCATTAACGGAAACTCACAGTGGTTGGAACACAAAGTCAAGTTCACAGAGTGTTGAGGGGATCTCACAGTCATAAGGTGGAATATTATGGATGATCACAATGTTTTTTTTTCACTGCAAAGTCATGTACACAATATCCTGATGTTGAGGAAGTTTGAGAGAAAATGTTTTTGAGAAGGGATCAATAATAGTTTTGTGTTTAATATTTTTCAGAGATATTTTCCTATATAAAGTACCCGTAATTACATCATAAATATATAGATAGAAATTTCCAAGAGAATATTATTACTGGATGAATTTGGATATTTCTAAAAGGGTTTCTATGAAGTGAATGTTCACAGACGAGTAGTGTGTAAAGTTGGAGCTCATGGTGAACATGTGTTCATGAAGTTGAATTGAATGGGGGAACTCATGAGTTCATTAAGAACGAGTTCTTAAAGGATATTTTTTAGTGATAAATTGAACATAAAGGTGAGTTCATATCCATTAATTAGAGTATGCGATGATTTATCACCAAAAATTTGGAGTTCATAGTAAATCTTTTTCCTTATAGTGAAGATCAAGAAAGAAAATTTTGTGAATAAAAATGAGTTTTCAATGAAGTCAAGTATGTGATAAAAAAATCAACTATATAGTGTAAAAAGTGTTTCATGACACACTCAAATATGAATGAACAAAATATGAACTAATTGAGAACAATTAAAGAATCTTTTTGAGGAGCAGTGCATTCAATTAAGTTAAGAGAGCAGTGAGTTCTCAAGTGTGAGTGGCTCTGAACTAGGGGTACCAAGTATAATCCGAACACTGTAAAGATAGTGCACTATAATGGATTCTGGTACATTGGTATATCTTCTTTATATTCTCCTTTTACTAACCTAGTTAGGGTGAACCAATTGAAATTTATGTGTCTCTTGAATGATTATATTTCTATATACATATTTTTTTCTATGAGATGAATTGAGAAGGGAGTTTTTCTTAATGATAAAACAAGATCAAAGGTGTGGATTACTTAATCAATAATATCTTAATTCACCCCATATCAAGTTATTTATCATAGTGGAGATAATAATTGATATCAAAGCTAAAGTTTAATGTGAGATAATTTATCTTAGATAAATCCAAGATAGTAATCAGTCACAAATGGATACCAACCTTTGAGGGAAACAATTTTCAGATGTGGAAGCATTAAATAAAGAACTATATCTGATCATTAGGAATATATTTATGTATAACTACTATGAATGGGGTCTCAATATTTATAAATATTTAGGATTTATTATATGTATACTAAATAGAACATGATACTGATATGATGACTATTAATTCTTTAGGATAATATTTATCCAACATAATCTAGATAAAGGTGTATTTGTGTAAATACTAACATTCCATGTGGTAAAAGATGATGAACACCTATGATGGTTATTAAAAAGTACAAGAAACTAAATTACATTTTTGGTGGAACAATTATGGGTAAAGGAGGATACACCCCTAAACAAATATGTTAATGCATTCTTTGATTGGGTAAATGTTACTATGGAATATATGTGTGTACTTGTAGTGACCCTTGATGATAGTATGATTTTCAATCATATCCTAACTAGATTTCCACCACAGTTAAATCCGAAAGTATCTAAACTTGAGAATAAATATCCAAAGTAAATAACATTGTATTGTTTTCAAAGTACCCTTATTTCATATGATTTGAGAAAATAATATAATGAGGTGGTGAAAAAAGGGAATTCTATGGATGTGGCATTCAATTCTAGGAAGAAGATCACTATAGAGGATAGATATGAAGAGGAAGAGGTGGATGAAGTCATGAAATTAATTTAAATATATATTCATAAGGAAAGGGAATATTTAGAGGAATAATCCACTTGCATGTTTTTAATGAGGGGAGGTTTGGAACCTTGCAGCTATGTGTCCCAATAAATTTCAAGAAGATGATGATGATGATGTTCATGTGGGGAAATCTTCATCTAGTGTAAAAATAAGGAATGTACTAAACAAAAAATTTTCAAGAGGAGAAAGATTCATTCATAATATAATTATATTTAATAAGAAATTAATGTAGAGGAAATGGAATGTCTCACTGGCCATATAAAAAATACTAGGATTCTATTGTGGGAAACATGTAGACAAAGGAAAAGATCAATGATGATGAAGTAAAAATAAAAGGAAGAGTTGATCTCTAGGTTTAATTGAAGGATTCTATTGAAGGGATGTATATTTAGATATCCAAAAAATTAGATCCATCATAATGGTTCATGATTTCAAACTCTATGTATAGCTTGAAGAAGATAAGAAGTCTGAACAAAATGCATAAATTGAAAATATCAAATCTACACAACTATAAAACTCGAAGGTGGTTATTGAGTACAAATTTTGATGAATAAACTAAGTTTATAAATGGATTTAAAAAAAGAGAAATATTAGGTCAAAAATATATAAAAGGTTGAGGTGAATGTTGACAGATTATGATAAAAATTTGAATACCATGGGAGACTCTTGATTGTTGGTGTAATATTCGGTAAAACTGATCACACATGCAATGGAAAAAAGTAAATATGGAGCACTGAGGTATAGAGAAATAGGAAAAGGATTATCAAAAGAATAAAAATTTCATATTCAAATGAAAAAATTGGTATGGGATTTGATTTCAAATAGAAGTTTTTGATGGTTTATGTAAGACCACAAGCACCCACTCTGAAGGTCATGATTGATTTGGGTTTGAATCAGAATAAAAATATTATAGTAACCCAAAGGGAAAATGATATTATAGAAATAATTTAAATGAATGTACTTTATATCTGGTATAATTATTTTGGAAATATAGTATATTCCTAAAATGTATGTTCTATAGCCAAGAGGTACTGAAGATAATAAGAGAAACAAATGAATCTTAGAAGATTTCAATATTCCAAGAATACTTTTGTTGGTCATTTTTTGTGTAGAGGATTTAGGTATATGGACATATTTTCTTCATCAAAAATATAGAGGGATATGCTAATGAATGTCCAATATGGGGTTTTGTAAAACATTAATGAATCATCTAATAGGATAGAAATAGAAATTTGATTCGAAGCTCTATAAGATAAAGTTAGTCTATCTTACTCTAAGGATGATTAGGAATTCCTATCAACCCCAAGAATGAACCCAAAAAACATGGATCAAGAAGAAAATAGTTGAGAATATAGTAGTTTAAGATATTTCAATTTAATAATTATATAATGCAAGTGTATAGATCATTGATTGTGGGTAAACTTGCCACATGATGAGGAATAATGACCTCATTACAGAAATTAAGTACAATAATGAAGGTGTAACGAAATTTTGAAATAATGGAATCTTAAAGATAATTGGTTCAATAAAATAAAAGTTTGGGTAAAAATTCAGGATATGTACAGATTCCTTGGTTGTTTTAGAACATAGTCATAAATTGCTTTGTACCAATCAACTATGTCACTCTGAACATGCAATATGATTCACCAAGAATATGTGTGCCACCAAGGGAGAATATGGTGTAGTTTTTATATAGGGGAAGAAAATTAAGGGATATCTCTACTTTATAAGTGGAGAAGAAGATACATTATTTCTATATTAGGAAGAATAAAATAGGTTGCATCATAAATTAATTTTCTATTTGATCCAACCATTCATGAAATATTTGGTGAAATTTGATTAAAATCAAGATCTCCTGAAGAAATCATGTGATCTTACTCACATGTGCTATTCTTTCCAATAAGGGGAGATCACTTGAAATAATTACAGAAAAAAAATAATAAAATTCAACCAGAGTTCTTAAATTGTTGCATATTTTTTAGTGTAAACCTATCTCACTAAGATACATTAATGTGAAGAGATATTATTTTATTTTTATTGAATACTTCAAAAGAATGACAAGGATTGTAGTTATCACTCAAAAAATCAATGTGTTAAGATGAATAACATAATATAAGAGTTAAGTTAAAAAGATACTTTGACAAAAAAATTATGAAAATTTAAACTGATAATAGCATGGATATCACTAACAATCAGTGGAAGGATTACCTAATGAAACATGGTATAAGGAATAAAGTATCTATAGTGAGAACCCATCAAAAAATGTTATGGTTAATAAGAGAAATCATATCACAAAAAATATGGATAAAACTATTCTCATTGAAAAATTCATACCAAATAATTTTTGGAAGGAAGCAGTCATGACATTGGTCTAAATATCTAATAGATATTTTGTTTATACAAAAAATGGAATGACTTCATACGAGTTATAACGAACCAAAATGTTATAAATAAAATTTACCTTTTTGATTTATTTAAATGTATTATTATGTAAGATGGTTATAGAAAACACATGCACTCCTACGGTTTTATCCTATCGAATTAAATTGACCATTAAGAATCAATACCACTTATAATATAGTTGTTGAACAGTGATAACATGATAAGTATAAATATAGGGTTTTAACAAATCCAATTGTCACAAACAAAGGAAGTGATAGCCTCAACCAGTAGGATCGTACCCTATGAAGCCAATTTTTCAGAACTTTCAAGGGAGATATAATTTCTAGGATTTGCCCTTGACCAATTTCAAGTTTATATCCCACAACTTAAGCATGATATAAACCATTTACAAGATAATTTCAAGCTCATCGAGATCAAGCCCCAAAACATGTTCTCCAAACCACCCCATGAATGTCCCACAATCATGAGCTTTACTCTTAGGGAGTTTTATAGTGTATTAAAGGGACATGTATCAAGACCCTTGAAATATGATTATGCACATTATTTTGTATATAATAATGAATATATTTTCATTCAATTATTGTTACTTTGTAAATGATTTTTATTTTCATACAATAAAGAAAAAAAATTAATTTTTGGTTTTTATTAAAACTAAATTAATGAATTTATTGATTAATGTATTTTTTAAATAAATACTATTTAAATAAAATATTATTATAAATGATCATATAATTTTTTATAAAGTAAAATGTAATGTTTTATTAGGGTTTAAAAATCATTATTGCCAAAAAACCTGTGACTTTAAGTAAATGTAAGTTATTATTTTTAAAAGATAAAATTCATATATTTAGAAAATTATTTATATAAAATTAATATAGTTTTTGAATCATAACATAAAAATTATACAATGGTGAATTTTTCATAATTTTTTGAGATAGTCAAATTTTCATGTAAAAATTAAATACCGTGTAAATATAAATTGTGTATTATGAAATAATAATGATCTAAAAGAGATGTAATATTTACTATAAATGTAATTAAATACCAAATATATGGTTCCCTTTAAAATAATATTATTTTAAGTTTATTTGCTTTATTTTATGAATCCTTTTTTAATCCTCCAAAACTTATGACATATTTTATGGTTTTAAAATCATTTCTTTAAGAGCGTGACTCGCCCACACATCACCAATTGTAATATTTTTATAAGTTATGAACTTGGAATTATAAAATAATTTAATCCAATAACTTTTTTAGAATAAATTTTAAAAAACAATGGGATGGTTTTAGGTTTTGGATAGTTTATTATGTAGAGTCTAAAACCAAAATAATAAAGAAATCCACATATTTTCCTATATAAACCCATCCAAGATCCCATTTCTTTTCACTCAAAATCCTCATATAACTTACATAATATTCTATCCACTCTCTATAGACCTCCCAAGGTTCCCTTAATCTCTCTATAATTCTTTCCCAAGCCTTTGGAGTCTCACATTCAAGTAAGGGATATTCTACTGTCCTTTTTATTCAATCACTTTTTTATGTTATGATTCTTAATTTACATTTTATCATGTTTGTAAATGTTCATACATATCCCACATGTTTTCCTTTTGATTTATACATTATTATATACCCCTTTCACTCACATTAAGCCTCTCATGATCATTTATGTACACCCATTACAATGAAGAAATTTCATAAGGGATTTCTCTCTTCTCATTTCCATTCAAGCACTTCTTTTATTTTATGTTTCATAAATTAAATTTTGTTATGTTTTAATATATTATTAAATATTCATATAACTTTAAATTTAATTTATAAATGATTATATCCCATTTCCCTCTCATTAAGCCTCCCATGATCTTTTCTGTACAACTGTTACCATTCCAAACTATAGTAAGGATTCTTCTCTCTATTCAAGTTTCTTCATTAACTTATGCCTTCTATATACAAATTTTTAATGTTTGGATATGATTTTACATGTCCCTATTACTTTCAATTTTTTTCTATATGATTAGATACACCATTCTCTCTCATAAAAATATTTTTTTGAATCATTAAGTGATGACGTAATGCTTCCAAAATTTCACTATGATCTTCCATGCCAAAATAATTATGTAGTGAATACCATATCCATTTACTATCAAGGGTCTTCACATTTATGTACATATACTTTTTATTGGGTACATATATATATTTATTCCACACTCCTTAGTCATGTAATAAATTATGATGATGAATGAATACATGTTTTATGATCGATGTGGCACACTTAAGAATGAGAATGAAATGAATATGATGGGTACGCCCAGATAGTGTTCCAATGCATTGGGTAATGTTTAATATCATGATACATCATGTTAGGAAAGGGAGTGAACCAAATTCCATTATGGGAATTTTTTCACCATGAATTCTTGGTGTATTTATCCTTGACTTGTGTTTATGATGTAGGGTTTTAAGTTGTTTCCACATTTCCCATGTTGCCTTTATAATTACCAGGATATATCATGTCCCATTGTTCATGTTTATGTTTCCCAAAAATTTTATGCCCCATTGATACTTCTATTGTATAAAATTTATCATCTTATTCATGTTATTAATTTTTTATTCTCTTACTGGTCTTTATAGCTCACCCCTTTATTATGTTTTTTCCCAGGTTATCCCATGAATTTTTAAATTCCATGGATTTTAGAATAATGTTAATGAAGTTTTTAATAATGTTGGTGTATCCCATGTTCAAGATGTTATTCCATGTACCTAATTCCTAAAAACACTATAATTATCTATATTTTGGGTTGTATTAAGTGTAATTTTATGTAATTAATTATATATTAATGTGAAATAAAGAGCATGGTTGTTATAGTTTGTATCATAGGAAAAGTTTAGTTATTTTTGGTATTAGGATTAGAAAAATCTAAAGAGGAGATATTTTGACTGGATTGGGATTCTAGAGACATGGGAGACCATCTCTCTCTAAAAACCTTGAGAGATTAGGGATTCCTCGCCTAATTCATTTGATCTGTACGAGCATGGAAGATTTCCTCACGCCTGGGATATTTCATTCCCACCACTTCACGACTCCTCAGATGAAGCAGGTGTCCCATGTTAATGTTCCTGTCATGGAAAAACATAATGAAGATGCCCCTGAAGAAAATTCTCACAATTGTTCCTTCCCCAGTATATCCCAAGGGATCTTGTTCCTAGATTCTCTTAAGAGTACAGATCTATGTAAAGAAATCACGATGAAGCCTCCCCTTGTCAAGAGGCTTGATGATGGTGGGTTATTGGTGGAAGTGGACTTGGATTATCTTCAACAAAGCATTAAAATGTGCAAATTTTCTGTCATGGGATGCATCTCCTACCTCAAAGGTAACCACCCAAGGCCTTTATCTGAATTACATACCCATATTTCACACTGCTGGAATTCTAAGAACTGAAAACTAATCCCAATAGGCAAAGGATATTTTCACATTCTGTTGAAAATGCAATAGGATCTAGAAAGAGTTTGGAAGACTAGAAACCTTAATCTAAAATTGTTTTTGCTTAGAATTTCTAAATGGGACTCTACTTTCAATCCACATACTTATAGAAACACAATGGCACAAGTCTGGATCAAACTGCATGGACATAATTGGTTCTTTTGGAACCCAAAAATTCTGAATGATATTGTTTCTTACGTAGGATCTCCCCTCCAAATTGATCATCAAACCTTAAATGACGACTTAGGAATCTTTGATAGAGTTATGGTGGAAATTAACCTTGATTAAAAGCTTCCAAATACTATTAATTTCAATGATAATGACTAAAAAACTGAAATTAGAATTGAATATGAGCAGAAACCTCCCTTTTGTGACAATTGTAAGATCATTGGTCATACAATATACAACTATAGGGTGATTAAAAAACAAGTAATTTAACCAACTGAAAATGATTGGAAGGAAATAAGGATAAATATAAAATATAAATCCCCCTTGATGGATATACTTAAACCCCCCAAAAAATCTGAAACTTGGGTGAAAAAATCAAACAGTTTGGCACACATAGGGGAGAACTCGGGTACTAACTGGGCTGATATTGCTGAAGAGGATGGAAACTCCATTAAAGATCAATGAAGCTTATAAGAAATTGAAATTCTAGCCTTAGACACTATTAGGTTATCCATTGAGAAGTAAGTACCTAATACATGTCCAGCTGATTAGATCTCAAGTTCTATTCTCATATAAAATGTTGAACATACCCTGGGTAGGAGGGATAAACCACCTAAACGTTTTAAGTGCATTACATGCAATGCATGCACTATATCCCCTCATATTTTTTGTTGCCCTGGGGCTAATTCCACTAAAACTGTGGATGTGAACACCCCTACTTTGGGTACTGGATAGTCCCAGGACCCCTCCCTCTTAAAAAAATGACAATTTAGGGGATAAGAATCAAATCAATAGCAAAACAAATGAATTAGACTCTCTTCCCCATGTTAATAGTACATCTGTTAATTGTTATAACACTCTGGATTCAACTGGCCATACTATAAAATCTGGGAATATACTTTCTAACCCAAAGACTGTGCCAGACATTGCACAATCTATTAATACTAAGGTGACTGCAACTGTTTCCAAGGAATTGGAAACTGCCAAACCATTGAAAGAAAGTAAACCCTTGGTACAGGATATTAAAATGTAGGATTTCAAAGGATCCACTAAGATGTTTGAACCAATGGAGGATTCTAGGGGTGAAGAAACCATACCCAACCCTTAATTATTCATAAATTTAACATAATAAGAGATTTGTTTTTTATAAGAATAACACCTCTTCCATAGCTAACAATGATACTACTCTAGAAATGAAGAATGAAACCAAAACTAAATAGAATTAATTAGTTTCTTCTCCCACTACACACATTAAATCTCTTAGAATCCTTGTCAACCCTGTACCTAATATTTTTCAAGCCATAACAACAAAACAAAATCTATTAAACATGGTAATACACCCTCGGTATAGGTCCCTAATAATACGTAGGAAAATAATAACACCTTAGTACATACCTCAGCTCCTTGAAATCCTCTAGGTACTCCTACTTCTCCACTTATTGTTAGTGATGACTGCTCTATGAAGTATGGAAACTTGATTTCTAAACAATATATCAATCCATTGTTGTTGTGTTCTAAGAATTATACAGACTCAACTATGAATGATACAATAAAGGAGCCTACAATGAATAACCCTATCACATCTAGAAATGAACAAGAATATACCACTAACACTCAATAGGTTAAAAGTTCTACAAGAAATAAAGGTTTTGGAAAAAAGAAAAAGGGGATTTCTAACTCCAAATTTAGGTTTAAATGAAGATACTCTTTTCGAATTGTTAAGGTATCTCTAACTCTGACACATTCATTGTTTTAAAAATAATGTTTAACACCCACAATCCTATGTTATTTTCTATTGATGAACCTAAAATTAATTTTTCCTATAAATACTCATATTTATGTCAACATAATTACAAGTTTACTGGTTCTATCAATAATACTCTCAATGCTGATTCTTTATCAATTTTCCTGCACTCTTCTTTATAGAATATTAGTGTTTTCAATATCTCTGACCAAATTCTTACTTGCACCTTTAATATTGATGGCACACATAATTTCTGCTCCTTTTTTATACTAAAAATAGATATCAAGAAAGAAAAACTATTTGGAATGATCTCTCATATCTAGGCACTAGCATTAATGCCCCTTGGTTTCTTATTGGTGACTTTAATGCCATTCTTAACTCAAGTGAGAAAATTAGACCATCTCATGCTTCTATATCCACGAGAGAATTTAAATCCTCGATCGAAGACAATAATATCATTGAAATTAATCTCACTGGTGTGAAATACACTTGGTATAGGATACATTATAACAAAATGGTTGCCTCCAAATTGGATAGAGCCTTCACTAATGTACCTGCTTTAGATAAATGGGACACTATATCTAGGCTGAACTTTGATCATCACCCCATCTTAGTCAATGTCTCCTCCAAAGACATGAAACCCAGGTTGCCTTTTAGATTTAACAACATGTGGTTCTTTGATGATGATTTCATCCATATTATCCAAAACTTTTGGTCCTCAATGTCTCATAAGAATGATGCCTTTACCTATAACCTCAAATTAAAACATCTTAAAAAGACTCTAAAATCCTGGTGCAGCTCTAAATCCAAACAAGTTAACAATGACATCATGATTCTTGAGAAATAAATCAATGATATTCAAAATAATAACACCACCTCTAACCTCAACACTGATCCTACTAAAGAACTAAACATTTCAGTCAAACTAAACTCCTTGATCACGTTTAAATAAAATATGAGAAAAAAAGTGTTTAAAGTTAAATAGATAACTAATGGTGACAGAAATTCCAAATTCTATAACTCACTTCAATGGATCAGGAAGGCCTGTAGGCCTTTAACCTTTCTAAAGGATGGGGACAACCTGTTTGACAATAAAGATGACATCACTCATAATATCTTCTCCTATTATGAATCCATCTTCAATTGTCCTAATATTAACAAATACCTCCTTCCTGAGTTCATTCCTTTAGTGATCACTGATGAGAAAAACACCTTCCTCCTCAACACTCTGATGGAGAAATAAATCAAAGACATTGTCTTTAGTCTTAATCCTGATAGTTCTTCAAGTCCTGATGGTTTCAATAATGGTTTCTTTCAACATTTTTGGGATGTGATTCATATCAATGTTTATAAACTGATAAAATCCTTTTTTTCTAATGGGGTGATTCCTCATGTTCTCAATGCCCAGTTTCTAAACTTAATCCCTAAAGTGGATAATGCCCCTAAGATTCACCTTTTTAGACCCATTTCTTTTATCAATACTCTTTATAAAATCATCACAAAAATCATTTCTAATAGACTTTAAACTATCACAAACAAAATTGTCTCCTGGAACCAATTTGGTTTTATTAAGGGTAGATCCATTCAAGACTGTATCCTTCTTACCTCTGAGTGTGTCAATAACTTGAATAAAAATAACATAGGAGTCAATATAGCTATTAAACTTGACATCAGAAAAGCCTTTGACACTATGGACTAGAGATTTATCTTCAAAGTCCTGCAAGGTTCTAGTTTTTGTGCATCTTTCAACACTTCAATCAGAACTCTATTCAACTCAGCTTATATCTCCATTTTGATCAATAGCTCTCCCAAGGGATACTTTAAATGCACCAAAGGTGTCAGACAAGGTGATCCCCTTTCTTTCATCCTCTTCTCAATATTGGAAGACTATCTTTGTCATCTGATCAACCGTATGGTGGTCCAGAATAAGTTGAAACCCATCCATGTCTCTAGGAATGTGAATGCTCTTACTCACCTATTTTATGTTGATGAAATCATTCTTTTCCTTCAAGGTGATAAAAGGAACATTCTTAACCTCAAAATTGCGCTCTCACACTATGAAGACGTTTATTTCCAAACCATTAGTTGGAATAGATCCTGCATCTTCTTTGGGAAGAAATTTCCTCCCAATAGAAAATATAACATTATCAGTGACCTCGATCTGAAATAAGGTACGCCCCCTTTCACTTATCTTGGTGTTCCTATCTTTTGGGGAATTCCCAAGTCTTTTAACTTTGTGACTATTTTTGAACAAATTCTAATCCATCTTTATTCTTAAAAATGAAAATCTCTCTCCATGGCAGCTAGGAATTTCCTTGTTAAATCTACTAGTATATCCAAGATGGTTTACTCCATGATGATCCAAAAATGGAATTTTGGTCTTGTTAAAAAGATGAACATCGCTATTAAGAATTTCATCTAGACTGGTAGTACTCTAGAAAAAAACTTGGCACTATTTTCTGGTCTACCTGTTGCAATCCCATTGAGAATGGTGTTATTGGTATAAAAAAATTAAAATTCTTTAATGAATCCCTTCATGCTAGACTCGCTTGGAAACTTCTTTATAATACTTCAGATTCTATTACCTTTCTCAAAAATATATTAATTGAAAAACTTATGGTGGGAAATTTGAATTTCATTAGTTCTTCCATATGGCCTACCATCAAACACTCCTTCACCAATATTATGATTAATTATATATGGATAGTCTCTAGAGACTCCTATATGAAATTCTGGTTGGATAACTAGATGGGCACGCCTTTAATTTTTATGATATCTTCTGATCAAACTCTTTAAAATATCAATAGTGCTATCAAAGATATTTTAAACTCTCAACAAGATCACCTCCCTAATACTATTCTGAATGTTATTGAAAACTGCTCTTTAACTTACACTGATGATTTATTAATTTGGTAACCAGCTCACAATGGTATGATTAACTCTAAAAATTTCTACAATCATTATTGTTGTAACTCTGAGAATGATTATAGATGGCTAAATAATTTTAAAAAACCTTGGATTAAACCTTAGAGATTCAATCTCATCTGGAATCTCGCTCACAACAAAGTCCCCACAGAATATTGCCTCCAATATTTTGCAATCCATCATTTCTCTAAGTGTAAAATCTGTAATCAACACAGAGAATATGCTTACCACCTCTTCTTTTCTTATGTTACTACTTCTTCTCTTTGTAACTATATTCATGAAATTTTTTATTGCATATTTTTTATTATTGACTCTATCAAAACTCAACTAATGAAATGTGTAGAAATTGAAGGGTCTCAAAAAATCAAGAACCTCTTCCTTAATATAGTTTCTGAGCTCCACCATGTGATCTGGTATGATCGGAATGCTATTATTTATAACAATTACTCACTCAATCTAAATATAGGTCAGATGCAGATCCTTATTGCCATACATGAAGCTTCTTTGTTGCAAAAGGTACATTTCCACAAAATCATGCATGACTTTGGAATCCTGAAGCATCTACGAATTAATAGAAATTTCTGTCAACTTCATCACACTCTGGAGGTGTTCTAGAGAGCCCCTCTCCCTTTATGGATCAAAATCAATATCGATGGTGCCTCCAAGGGAAACCCAGGCCCTATAGGGTGTGGTGTTGTCTTCAAGAATCACCTCAGGTAGATTCTTGTATGTTTTATGGGTAATTGTAGCATTACTATTGCCCTTGAAACTGAGATGCTCAGTTTGATACATGCCATTACCTTTGTCAAGATCTTTGTTTGGAACAACCTCTTGATTGAAAGTGACTCAACGACCATCATACAAGCTATTTGGAATGTTGTAACTCATCTTTCATGGCTGATTACTACATGTTGGATGGAATGAAATCGTTCACTTATTGATATTAACTATATCATCACACATGTTTATCAAGAAGAAAACATGGTTGTAGATGGCTTGGAAAACATGAAAGTAGATCAAGACATTACTTGGTTTGAAGACCTCCCCGCTGATCTTATTTACTTTCATGAAAAAGATTGTAATATGATCCTGTATTTTCGACTCATGTAAACTTTATTTTAATAATATTTGTGCTTTGGTCATTTTAGGCCAAGGAATCACCTTCTAAAAAATTAGAAAATATAGAGAAATCATTAGGGATAAGAGTAAGTATAAGAAAACATCCCAAAATTTTGGTATGTATAGAGTATGTGGTTGATAAATAAAATACATCCATATCTTGATAGTACAATTAGACATGGTTCTGACATAGATGTACTTAGGAGTAACAAATCTAACAAGGTGTTATATTCCTGACTCGGGGTTACCTAGTACATGGATATGGGACTTACTGTGTACTTGGTTTGACACTCCTAAGGTATATGATTTGGTAAATTCATAAGCTCGTTATGAACCATTATTAATGAAAAAATGAATATAAGAATATATGTTCTAAAAAAGATCATGGATAAAATAGATTAAATCCTAGAAATTCATAAGTTAAAGAAATAAATAAAATTTATAAGTTATCCATTTAATATAATTCGATTCCACTTTATGTGTTTAAAAATACCCATCCCTAATTTTCGGTTTAATCTAGCTAATGGATGGAAAATGGATGAATTAGGGGAACAATCAATTCTATGGGCAATGTGATGACTTCCCCATGAGATTACCAACCAGATGGGATATCAAGAATGACATGTAATGATTATACAAAACCAGCTATCAAAAATCACAATTAACAATTGACATGTTATTGAATTCCCAAAGTCATCAAAGAATAGAAATATGAAATCTCATGGAAGTTCATCTAATAAAGGTGATAAGGGAAATAATACCCAATTTATTTTCTACAAAAAGTGTGGAAAGAGGCATGAAGGGAGATGTCACAAAGGAACTTTGATATGTTTCAAGT
The DNA here is from genome assembly GCA_963277665.1 of Viscum album. NCBI lineage: Eukaryota > Viridiplantae > Streptophyta > Magnoliopsida > Santalales > Viscaceae > Viscum > Viscum album. The sequence goes on along the minus strand of OY728145.1, from coordinate 1,072,707,470 downwards.
GTGGAATGATAGGGCATATGTAGCCATTTTCCATGAAAAAATGGATAATGTGATGGATGGTAGTAATATTCAATCTATGGTTCCACATACAGTTCTATGTCATAAATGTGGATAAGTCGGGCATTATCCAAGACAACACTCTATGCCAAAGGCTGAAAAACATGATGAACATCAACAATCTCTAAGATTCAGGGAATAAAGAAAGTCCTATGGTGAGATGGATCATTATGATTGAAGTACATATAACCTCTACTCTAGAGTAGTGTATGTCATGTTGTATATCAATTCATTTACTATTATAGTATCTTGTATGTTTTCTGAGAAAATCGAGTCACCGCCTAAAATGATTTTATATCATTAGGGAAAACTTCTCCGATTCTGTATCACATGTTGAAGTTTGTGAAAATTTTCTTATTTAAAATAATATTAGTTTTTATTTGGTGTAATTTGATTAAATTCTAGGTATGGATTGACTTTCCATATATAGAACCAACATAAATTGTCCTGGGAAGAAAATCACTCTCTATATTGTGAATCGACCCCCAATTATATACAAGTTTAGGGAGGAGGATGAATGTTATTTAGAAAAAAAAATCTCAAGCATGGATATTATTTCCCTATGATAAATCAAATCTATCTCAAATGATTAAGTCTATAGAGATAATCATCCTTGAAGACATGCCCAATGTTAGGGAATATGCTGATGTGTTTCTTGAGGAATTTCCTGGTCTTCCTCCTTACCAAGAGGTTGAATTTTCAATAGATATTATACCTATTATGTTACCAATATCCAATAATCCATGTAGAATGGTTGTTGTGGAACTTGAGGATCTGAAGAAACAAATACATAAAATTTTGTATAAAGTGTTCTTATACACAATTGCTTCACTATGGGGTGCATCATTCCTCTTCATTAATAAGAAGGATGGGTCAATGCTCCTTTGCATTGATTATAGTGATCTCAATAAGATCATAATAAAGAAGAAGTATCCTCTACCGTAGATTTATGAAATTTTTTATCAGATACATGGAGAACAATACTTCTCCTAGGTAGATCTTTGGTTAGGATATTATCAAGAAAGGTTGAATAAGGAAGATATCCCCAAGACCAATTTTCATACAAGGTACAGACACTATGAGTTTATAGTGATGCCATTAAGACTCACTAATTCTCTAGTAATATTCATTGAATTGATTAATAGAGTCTTTAGATATTGCCTCAAAATTAATTTGATAGTATTTATAAATGATATTCTAATATACTCCAAAAGAAAGGAAGAGTATGAGGAGCATCTGAGCACTATGTTAAAGGCCCTACTAAAGGAGAAGCTTTAATCCAAGTACAAAAAATGTGAGTTTTGGTTGAAGGAAGTCTCTTTATTGGGGAATATCATTATAAGAAAATGGATATATATGGACCCTTAAAAGATATAAACAATTGAAGAATGTAAGATTCCAACATCTATGATAGATATCCATTGCATCCTTAGGTTAGTTGGGTATTATCACAAATTTGTGAGAAATTTATTACAACTGTAAAACCCCCTTACCAAGCCAAATCGAAAGGGAGTAAAGTTTCTTTGAATGATGAATGTTAGGTGAGATTCATGGATTTTAAAAGTAGTCTCATCACTGCATCTGTGATCACACTACCCACAAGTAGTTAAATCTTCATAGTGTTAAGTGATGCTTCAAAGAAGGGATTGGCATGTGTGTTAATAAAAAATGACAAAGTCATAGCCTATTCCTCAAGTAAGTTGAATTTTCATGATAAAAACTATCCAACACATGATTCAGAGTTGGTAGAAATGATATTTGTGTTGAAAATATGGAGGCATTATCTCTATTGGGAGAAGTTTGAGATATATATGGATCACAAAAGCCTCAAGTATATATTCACACATAATGAGCTGAATAAGCACCAATGAAGACAATTAGAGTTGATTAAGGACTATGGAAGATCAATCCACAACAATCCTGGTAAAGAAAATAAATTTGAGGATTCTCTATGTATAAAGGATCCATCAATTCAATCATTAATTATAATGAATGGGATCCAATCTTCTTAGATTTGGAAATGATGGACATAGTAATCATAAAAGAAGAAACATAATCAATCCTTTAACAAATGATTTATCTACCATATCTTCTGAAGAGGTTAAAAGATGATCAAATAAATTATTTGTAAATTTAAAAGAAGTTGGAAGCTATGATAAAGGTAAAATCTTCAGAGTTTAAAATTTATATAGAAAAAATTATGATCTTTGGATCAAGAAAATGTGTTACATCAATTACTGAGTTAAATAAGGAATTATTGGATGATTTATATAGTTTAACTTTCGCCATTCTCCCATGAATCACATAGATGTATTGAGATATCTGTGAGAACTATTTTTGGGACAATATGAAGAAAGATATTTCGGAATATACATCAAAGTGGTTGGAATTATAGTAAGTGAAGGCTGAAAGGTAGAATTATAATGGGATGACACAACCATTACCCATACCAACATGGAAATGGGAGAACATAACCATGGACTTTGTCACCGTACTTAAAAATACATCCAAGGGAAAAATTCTATATGGGTTGTTGGGGATCATCCTACAAAGACAGCTCATTTTATCTCAATTTGACAGGAATTATCATTGGATCAAATTTCATGGATATAAATTAGAGAAGTGGTAAGGCTATAAGGAGTACCACTATTGATTGTATCCGATTGAGATATGAGATTCAGCTCCATGTTCTAGAAAAGTCTCCAAAATGACCTAGACACTGAGATAAACATCAATACAACCTATCATCCTCAAACTAATGGCCAATCTAAGTAGACTATTCTGAAACTGGAGTACATCTTGCGAGCATGTTCTATGGACTTCTAAGGGAGATGATACCAACATCCTCCCCTAGTTGATTCTCATACAACAATAGTTTCCACTCAAGAATCCAAATGTATCCCTATGAAGACCTTTATGGGAAGAGGTTTAGAACACCAGCATGTTGGGATGAAGTTGGGGAATGAAAACTTTTAGGTCCTGAAATGGTTGAGGAAATGGTGGAGAAGGTTAAGACTATTCAGAATCACAACAAAGATTATCATAGTAAACATAAGATAAATGCTGAAAATCATCAATGATGCCTAGAGTTTGATGTTGGAGACTTGTTATTTCTCCACATATCTCCATGGAATAAGGTGATGATATTTTGGAAGAAGGGGAAGATTAGTCCAAGGTACATCGGCCATTTTGAAATCCTTGATCGCATTAGAGTGGTGGCCTATCAACTAGAACTCATACCAAACCTATCTCAAGTAAATGATGTATTCCACATATCCCTCTTGAGAAATTACATACCAGACACCTCAATTTACTCAATCCAGAGATGGTACCATTGGAGAATGACCATTCTTATGAGGAGAATTCATTGAAGACTTTAGATCATAGAGAAAAAGTTCTACAAAATAAGATAATGTGCCTTGTCAAAGTGTTTTGTAGAAATAAAAAGTTTGACAAAGTAACATGAGAGATAGAGTAGGTTATGAAAAAGAGTTACCCTCATATGTTTTAGTGTGGGAAAATAACATTTTTATGTATAAATTTCTAAAGGGGAGAAGATTGTAATGACCTAAAATATTAAAAATAAAATTTACCTTTTTGATTTATTTAAATGTCTTATCATGTAAGATGGTTATAAAAACACATGAAATCCTTTGGTTTTATCCTATAATATTTAATTGACCATTAATAATCATTAATATTGATAATATATCCATTTAACCATGATATCATGAATATTATAACTATAGGTATTTAACAAATCCATTTATCATAGACAAATGAAGTGATGACCTCAACCAGTAGGATCATACCCTATGAAGCTCATTTATCAAATATCCTAAGAGAGATAGAATTTCTAGAATTTACCTTGACCAATATGAAGCTTATATATAATAACTTAATCATGATATAAACCATTTATTGTAGAAGTTCAAGATCATCGAGATCACAACCCAAACCATGTTCGCAGAACCACCCCATGAAAGTCCCACCATCAAGAATCTTTCTCTTAGGTAATTTCCTAGTGTACTAAATGTATATGTATCAAGACCCTATAAATATGATTATGCACAATATTTTTTATAGAGTAATGGATATATTTTTATCCTATTATTGTTACTTTGTAAATGATTTTTACTTTGATACAATAAAGTACAAATTGTATTTTTGGTTAATATTAAAATTCAATTAATTAATTTAGGAATTAAGGGATTTTTTATATAAATAAAATTTAAATAAAATATTATTATAAATGATGATTTTATTTTTTTATGAAATCAAATGTAATGTTTTATTAGGGTTCAAAAACTATTATTTCCAAAAAACCCGTCATTTTCAATAAATGTCGGTTATTATTTTTAAAAGTAAAAATTCACATATTTAGAAAATTATTTAGATAAAATGAATATTATTTTTGTAATCATAATATTTAAATTATCCAATGGTGAATTTCTCATAATTTTATGATACAATCGAATTTATGAGAAAAATTAAATATCGTATAAAACTATTTTGTGTATTATGAAATCATAATGACCTAAAAGTCATGTAATAATTACTATAAATGGAGAACACAACCAAATATATTTTTTCCCATTCAAATAATCTTATTTTATTTTTATTTAATTTATTTTATGAAGCCTTTCAAAATCCTCTAAAACTTATGATATATTTAAAGGTTTTAAAATCATTTCTTTAAGAGTGTGACTCACCTCCACATCACCAATTGTAATATTTTAATAAATTAGACCCTTGGACTAATAGAATAATTTAATCCACTCACTTTTGATAGAAAACATGGGAAATAACTATGGGTTGGTTTTTGGTTTTAGATATTTTATTATTTAGAGTCCAAAACCAAAATAATAAAGAAATCCCCCTCTTTTCCTATATAAAACCACCAAGATCCCATTTATCTTCACTAAAAATCTTTTAAGAACATACGTACTCTTACATTAACTCACTAGTGTCCTTAAAAGGTACCCCAATTTCTAAATAATTCCTTCCCAATCCTTTGGAGTCACACATTCTAGTAAAGGATATTCCACTATCCTTTTTATTCAAGCACTTATTTTATGTTATGCTTATTAATTTCCATTTTTTCATGTTTTGATATGTTTATCCATATCCCAAATACAGTCTTTTTTATTTCAACATGATGAGATACCCATTTCACTCTCATTAATCCTCCCATGATCCTTTATGTACACCCGTTACTGTGCCTAATTTTTGTAAGGGATTTCTCTATTCTCATTTCCAATCAAAAACATTGTTTATGGTATGTTTCTTAAATTAAATTTTATTATGTTGGAATATGTTCTTACATATTACCCTTATTATAAATTTAATATATAGATTTTGATATCCTCTTTCCCTCTCATTAATCCTCCCATGATCCTTTATGTACACCCATTACAGTGCCAAAATGTAGTTAGGATTATTTTCTAAATTTAAGTTTATTAATTACCTTATGCCTTATATTTAAAAATTTATAATGTTGGGATATGATTTTACATGTACTAATTACTGAAAATTTTATGTCTATATATTTAATGACTCCTTTCTCTCTCATCAACCCATTTTTATGAATGGTTAAGTGATGTCGTTATGCGGCTGAAATTTTCCCGTGATCTCCCACACTAAAATAATTGTGTAGTGAATACCATACCCATTTACTATCAAGGGTGTTCACATTTATGCACATATCATTTTTATTATGGAATTACATATATGTATTTCACACTCCTTAATCATGTAACAAATTACTATTATGAATAAATCCATGTTTTATGATCGATGTGGTACACTTAAGATTGAGAATGAAGTGAATATGATGGGTGTGCCTAGATATCACTTCAAAGAATTGGGTAATGTTTAGTATCATGATAAGTCATGATTGGATAAGGGGTGAACCTAATTTTTTTATGGGACTCTATCCACCATGAATTCTTGGTGGATTTATCCTATAATTATCTTTATGATATAGTTTTTTAAGTTGTTTCCACATTTCCCATGTCTCCTTTATGATTACCATGATATATCATGCCTCATTGTTCATGATTATATTTCCTACTGTTTTTATGACCCACTGATATGCCTACTATCTTATATGTATCATATTATTCAGGTTATGCCTTATTTATTCCCCTACTGGGCTTTATATCTCACCCATTTCTTATGTTTATCCCCTAGTTATCTCGTGCAGTTTAAAATGCCATGGATTTTAGAATCATGTTAAGGAAGTTTTTAATAATGTTGTTGTATCCCATGTTCAAGATGTTATTCCATGTAACTAATTCATAAATACACTAAAATTATTGACCTTTTGGGTTGTATTAATTTTAATTTTATGTAATTAATCATGTATTAATGTGAAATAAAGATAAGGGTTGTTATATTATTTATGGCATGTAGGTAAACCAATGTTAAAATACATTCAAATCATCAAAGGTAAGTGTTTTATTCTCAATAATGAGAAACAAAATAAGTTATAATCCCATGGTGATGAAAGGTTATCTTTTATCTACTAAAAAAGCATATAAATTCCTTAATAAGATTCTAAGAAATATTTTTGACTGAAATAATTTAAATGTGGTGGAGATTGAGGGTAATTATTATGAAATTAGTAAGCGATTCTAAGAGGATTGAGATGAGGAGTTTATAATCTATGAGGGGGAAAAAGTGTATAATGTAAATTTATAAGAATATTTAAATAATGAGATAATGAATTTAGTCCTATATCGATATAAAATAAAAGGGGGAAATCCAATATTCATAGATAGAATATCATTGATATCCAAACATCAGTAATACAGGAAATGATAATGATGTCTCAAACTGTAAGAGCCCAGTTTTTCACTCAGGTATGGATCCTTTAAATTTTGTTCTAATTTGTTATTTTGGACCTAATAAGGATGTATAATGAGTTTGAAAATGTCTCAAGGGCGTACGGGGCTTGTTCAAATCCCAAAACCCATCATTTTGGGAAAATTAGACCTACACATGGTTTGTAGTAAACCATGCGGGGAGACCACATGGTTAGAGAAAATTGTGTGGGTGGTATGTTTTTTTGGATAGATCCTTATGGAATAGTTGTTGCATGGTTTCCCTAACTGTGCTGCCTAACCATGCAGGTACCCCTCTTCACTTTCTACCCATGCATGGTTTTCACCCAGTTTTGAAAACCGTGTGGTCAAACCATGCATAGGATAAATTTTGTGTAATTTTACATTTTTATCCTTAATGATCTAATTATTCCTTCCTTCTTCTCCAATATGATTTCCAGGGGATAGAACCTCCATTTTATCCTATTTTGGAGATTTTAAAGGCTTAAGATAGGGATCAAGATATCTCTTTCATCTGGGATCCATTCGAACTCTTGTTCATCACGTTAGATGTGCAATGTTTAGTACTTAAGTCATTTTTAGCCATTCTTCGTCTCTCTTGATCTCAACCTAGTAATCAACGTGTAATAATTTATACTCCTTTCTTAGATATAATTTTTTCTAAGAAGAATTAGAGGCTAATACTGGAAGAGGAGATTTGTAGAAGACTAATGTGGGTGGTCTATAACTCATCCCTCAAGTTCATTGATTTTGGAATTGTCATGTGGGGTCCGCCAATTTTATCTAGTGATGTTTACTGAATTTATATGTCATTATTATAATCATTAAAACCATTTGGTTATTCTCTTTCCAAATATTTGATTAGTTGTTATTGGTTATTCCCACAACTCTATCCATCCCATGTTTGATGTTTCTCCATGAATGTCTTTTTAGTGTTTTGACACCTTTGATCCGTTGTTTGGATGTGCCCTGGATTCACCCCTCTACGGGTAAACTTTTCTAGATTAAATGTCTTGATTTAAATTTTGAATTTCATAATGGAAAGTACCATGTATTCTCACCACTTTAGCCACCTAAGGTAAGTGCTTCAATTTTATAATTAAATGTGAAATGGAAATTGGAAAGTATACTATGCATATGAATTGGACTTTTTAAAATGTAACTGAATAATAGGTTTCATGTCTATAGCATTCCTTACCATGTTAATGGAAGGTAGAAGAGGGAACCATAACTCTTGAAAATTCCTTAAATGGATTTAATCAATGGTTTCATGATAGTTTAACTTATCACACTAATGAAAGGAAAGTCTTGAACCAAATGGATTTATCGATTAATTAAGACTTTATTAAAGGGTTTCATGCTACATGGCCGGGTCACACTAATGAAATGAAATTATTGAACTAAATGGTATATTATATGATTTCATTATCAAATAAGAGTGTCTTGACTTGATCTTTCCTTAGATTCCATAGGGAATTCGTTGAACACTCAGGAACCCCATTCTGATTCAAAGATGCGGCTTGCTTTGGTTGAGACCCACCTCGAACCCAATCATCGTATTTCCTTATATGCCTGGTATGACACCATAGGATCCCATAAATAATACACATGATGCCTTGGATACACTCTTTGGATCCATCATTGACAAGTTGGTTCCATTGTTAAAGCCCATTAGACCTAGTCATTGCTTAGGACTATTTTACCTTGTATGAACTCCTTGAACTCGGTGGGTGTCTCATTGTGGATTTCCTTGGACTATGATCCATTTATTACACTCTTAAACTTATCCAGGCTACAATAATTACTGATTTAGAGACCCTTGAGGTCTAAATTGTCCTGGTTATTAACTTGGAACTTCATTATTAAACATCATTACAGCTTGCCTTATTAAATCTTGGAACCTTCACTATTGATAACATGTTACTTATTTATAAAATGGTAATGATAAAATAATGAATTGGTACATGTTCAGACACTATTTGAGGGCTGAAGTAGGTACATGTGTATTTAGTTACATTGTACTATTTTACTTTATATATAAATGCTTTCACACTTTTACATTTCCTTTACACAGGCCGGATGTTATAGAAACCATTGGTGGTGGCCCACATAGGTTTATCTCACACCCTCTCTAGAAATATTTTGGTACCTGAGGAAGACTATATGATTTTAGGTTTTGATAAAGGGAGCATGAAGCTTTGAACACTTTATTTCTTATTGTGTTATTATGGAGATGTTAACAGATGACTGAGCTGGAGCTCGGGATGCTTGGGATAATTTATGTATTTCCTTTTTTATACATTGTGTTTTTAATGTATGCCTACTACTTGTATCAATGTTTTCCTACTTTATAGTGACATGATATATCATCATCAATTGTTATATTATTGTATGTTATTCCAGTTGATTAAGTTATTGTTACTGTCGTCTATATTTTATTGTGCCTTCTATTTACTTAAAATTATTCTTCTATTTACCTCTGTTTATATTTATCCATTATGTTACACTCTGGTTATGAGGGCATAGTATCCCCATAGACACACCCTAGGTCCTCGCTACTGGTCAAAGACCTCTAGTGTTTGGGGAGATGCAATTGAGTCCATGTGGCCCACCATGGTTGGGGAACGTATTAAGTGGCATCTAGGTCCAGGACATCACAAAATGGTATCAAATGGGTTTTCCATTCATGATTTACTATTTTAAGATAATATTTAGGAGATTAATATTGCTATGGGGTTTGGTTATAAGCTATTCCTGGGCATCGTGAACCCAGGTTCGGGGTAAAATCTAAGTTTACCAAAATATAATTTTTGTTCTATTTTTCCTATTACAGTTGAAATTATTTCACAGTTATGTGATGCACATGTTGTGTTGAGGTTATTATTATTACTCTAATTGAGGATTTCTTTCATCCTTGGCCTGATGATATGAGGGCAAGGAGCATAGTTCATGCATCATTATAGGCACCTAGAATTCTCATGTCATGCATATTTTCATGCCATATAGGTGAATTTCACTACTTTTATTTCTAGATATTATTTGGATTATTGAGTGATGCTTGTGATTGAGTGATTTCATGTCTCAATTCATGAGGTGTATTGTCCCTCATGGGTTGGGATAAGTAATTTACAGAATTAAAACAATATGATATAATCAAATGGGTGTCGATTTTAGTGATATGGTGTATGGGCACTCATTCAATGAGAATGACTATAAATTGTAAAGTGAAACATGGAATCTAAAATAAAATGGTTGCACGTCCTTATCCCTCCATGTCATGTTTATGAAAATGTAAAAGAGGGAACCTGGTAATTAAATTTAAATTGAAATGAAACTTATACTTGAGCACTTACTGATACCTGGATGTCTAAGTATGTAGTTGTGGTAGTATACCTTGGGTAGTGAGACTTTTCTTGTTTAGCTTTCATAAGTGTTGCTATATATCTTCTTAATGCTTTTTTAGTGGTGTGTGCTTGGAATTTGTAAACCAATGATGCCATGATGTCCTCATATCATATGCCAGGAGGGTGGAAATGACCATTCTCTTGATGTGGTGGGCCCTGATCCTCCAGTCGTACTGCCAGGAGTGACACTAAAATCATCACCTTTTATACCTGATCTGAGCACTGATGCCCAATTTTGTGAGAGTTTTCTATGTCTGATGTAGTCTATGCATGGTTCCCCATAAGCTACACCTAAGATGTATGATCAAACTTTTGATTTCTAGTTACATCATCCTCCCATTTTCTCAAGAGATGGTGGTCCGCAGGCTGCTGAGTGCTGGCTAGAGGCCACCATGTCTATCTTTCAGCATCTAGAGACACCTCCAGAGTAGAGGGTCAAACTTTCTACTTACATGCTACGAGATTCGGCCAAGTTCTGGTGGGATGTGATTACCTAGGATGGTTGTTATGAGGGCATGTTATGGTTTATTTCCATACTGAATTCTATGATATTCTCTTTCCTCAGACTCTGAGAGATAATAGATCCAGAGAGTTCATGATTCTTGAGTAGGGTTCTATGTCAGCTATGGAATATTTTGTGTGTTTCACTGATTTAATGTTCTTGTAAACTGCTTATAGGTGGTTATTAGATTTTATGTGATATACATTATGAGTATGGGATTCTGTACGCCCTTCGTACATAGGTGAATGTATTTCAACTGCCTACTTTTTTTGAAATAGTCAATCATGCTCTTATCACTGAGTGCAACCTAAGGGATAGTAATAGCACCAGGCATAGAGGATCAGTGCTTTAATAGGATATTAGTTCTCTTGGTGGAAATAAATTATCCCTCAAGGTTTCTCATAAGGATAGTGAATACTAGAGTATTCGTATTAATAGCTCTATCATGTGTCATCAGTGTGGATGATGGGGGAATCTGTAGCCTCAGTGTGATAGAGATGAACATGAGTTCTGAGCTTGCATCCGTATGGGGTATCTTAATCATTTCTATAGGATCTTTCAACTATATTTTAGTAGAAAAGGATCAGCTTTAACTCCACCTTCAGGAGAAGGTTCTTTTACACTACATCAGGTGGAGAGTTCATGTAGCACCGACAGGACTGGCCGAGGAGGAGGTCGTAGCCATGGTATCCAGACCCCTGATCACCAACAGTTCCAACAGAGTAGTTATGATCGTGGTAGTCTAGATTTTTCATAGGTCCATTGATCAGGCTAGTTTCATTCACTACAACTGATACCTGAGGATCAAGATGCAGGATCATCTTTTGTATGAGGTACTATTCAAGTGGCATCTACTATAGTATCTAATTTATTTTATATAGGTGCTTCAAACTTTCTTATCTCCTTATCTATCATGGAATGTCTTGGACTACAGATATAATATTACCATGGTTTAATGAACCTGGATACACCATTAAGAGTGTGGAAATAGGGAATACACCAATGTAGGGACTATCCCCTTGAGGTAGTAAGTTACCATTTCTTATGGAACCTCTTTGTTCTCGAGATGATGGGATTCTATGTCATTGTCAGGATGAATTGGTTGGATCAGTACCATGATTTTGTATACTACTATCACCACAGGGTATCGTTTACATCACCAGATGGAAGTAGTTATCTACATAAGGGTGAGTGGGATGTCCAGAATGGTAGAGCTAGACTAGAACATCATGGGATAGGTGGAGTTACAACCCATAATTCCAATATCTTCATGGAAGATCTAGGTTTATGTCAATATGATTTCCCTCCAGTCTTGGATCATTTCAGGGTTGTTTTATTTATGATTTTTTTGGCTTACCTCCACAGAGAGAGGTAAGGTTTACGATTGAGCTTGTTCTAGGAGCAGCTCTAGTGTCCAACCTCCATAAAGGATAACCCCTATAGAGATTCAGGAACTCAAGCGGAAATTAGAGGATCTAGAGGGAAAAGGTTTTATACGACCCAGTACATCCTCTTGGGGTTCACCTATTCTTTTTTCTAAGAAGGAGGATGGAACCTTACATATATATCTGGATTACATAAGGTTGAACCAGGTTATGGCCAAGAACCGATATCGGCTGCCTTGAATAGATGATATCTTTGAATATCTTCAAGGATCTAGGGTATTTTCTAAGATCGAACTAAGATCAGTTTATCATTAGGTGTGATTCAGGCCATCAGACATAACTCATACAACTTTCCATAGTATGTATGGTCTATATGAGTACCTTGTTGTTCTTTTGGGTCTCACGAATAAGCCCACAATTTTCATGGATCTGATGAATAGGGTGTTCCAACTCTATTTGGATTCTTTTGTCATGGTCTTTGTTGGAAACATCTTGGTGTATTCTCATAACCGAATAGACCATGCCAAACACCTTGAGATCATTCTGAGTACACATAGAGAACACCAGATTTATGCTAAGCTTGCTAAGTGCCACTTCTAGATCGAAAAAGATCAATTATTAGCCCATATCATATTGGAATCAAAAGTATCTATTGACCCAGAAAAGGTTAGTTCTATAGTTTCATGGGAGCATCCTAAGAATGTGTTTGATATATGGAGTTTCTTGGGTCTTTCTAGATATTAAATAAATTTCATACATGACTTATCATGTCTTGATTCACCTCTCACTGGTCTTACAAAGAAGGCATCATGTTCTTGTGGTTAGAAGCGTGCGATAAATCCTTTTAAGAGATGAATGGGAGGATTTTCTCATCACGTATTATGTTTCTTCTAGAGCCATACATAGGTTATACCATCTTCTATGATGAATCAATTGTCATCCTAGGAGTAGTGCTGATACAGGAGGACAAATTCATTGCCTACAGATCTCGGCAGATAAACTACCTGACACATGACCTTAAGCTAGCAGTCATTGTCCAGGCCTTACATTGCTAGAGAAACTATCTATTAGGTGAGAACTTCATGGTGTACATAGACTACAATATACTAATATATATCTTTTCACAACATGACTTAAACCTCAAACAATGGAGATGGGTCAAATATCTACAATCCTTTGATTTTGAGCTTGCCTATACGGTTGGGAAGGGAAATGTAGTCGCTGATGTACTGAGCTGGAAAACATAAACACAATCCCTACATGAAGCAATTGATGAATGTAAGTTAATGGACCTATTTTTTTAATTTCATATGGAGTTTCATGAGATTCACAAGTAGTCTTACCTCTCATCATTGACAATTACCTCTTCCATCCTTGAGAAGGTGAAGGGTAGACAATTTTTAGATCCTGAGTGCTTTGATCTTCATGAGAGTATATCAGGAGATAACCCACCTCTAGATTGGTCTGTGGAAAGAGATGACATTATACATATTCATGGGAGTGAATGAGTTCCTAAAAATATGAGAGATGAGTTGATAAAAGATTCCCACACTTCTCTTTGGGTAGTTCATCCATAAATCTATAAGATGTATTGATATATGCGACGTCAAAAATTATGGTTTAGTTTGAAATATCAGATTACAGGATTTATCACTAGGTGTTCCACCTCTCAATAGGTGAAGTCAGAGAACTAGAGACATGTAAGCCTTTTACATTAGCTTCCAGTCCTAGAATGGAAATGAGAATATGATTCCATGGACTTTTTAGTTGGGTTACCTAGGTCACCTATAGGTAGCGACGTTGTATGGGTTTTTATTGACAGACTAATGAAAGTGTCTTACATCATTCCTATTCTAGAGACTTTATTAGTTAATGAGATAAGAAGATGTTATGTTCATGAGATCATATAACTGCATGGTTTCCCATGTACTATAATTTCAAATAGGGATGCTCGTTTCACACCACAATTTTGGAAGGTATTGCAGAAGGCTATGGGAACATAGGTTCTTCTAAGCACAAGTTTTCACCCTCAGACTAATGGAAAATTAGAACTGACTATATAGGTTCTAGATTATATGATTTGAGTGTGTGTCCATGATTTTTTAATTTCTAGGGAGAAGCATATCCCTCTCATTGATTTCACCTATAATAATATATTTTAGGTGACAATTCAGATGGTTCATTTTGAGGCCTTATATGGTAGGATGTGCTATTCACCCTTGTGCTGGCTAGAGGAAGATAAGGCAGCCCTGCAAGGTCCTCATCTCATATAGGAGACTTTAAAGAAGGTTCAGATGATCATAAAGTATATGAATAATGCTCAGTATATAAAGAAATATTATGCAGATCGCCATCGATGACCTCTAGAGTTTGAGGTCGTGGGTCATGTTTTCCTTCAGGTATCACCCAGGCTAGGGCATAGACAGTTACAGAAGCCATGGAGGTTGTCACCTCATTATGTAGGTCTATTTTAGATTATAGAGAGAGTTGATATGATATCCTATCAGTTGATACTACCTTATCCATACCATGCACAACAACTTCTATGTTTCATAGCTTCCCCAATATCATGCTGACATGTGTCAAACCTTTGATCCTGAGGAAGTTGAGTTAGATGCTGATTCTACCTTTGAGGAGTATCCAGTATGCATCATTGAACAGAGCACGAGGCTCTCCGAGGCTAGTCTGTCCCTCTAGTATGGATGATATGGTAGCACAACCGCGTTCAGGATGAGACTTAGGAGAGGGGGGTTGACGTGCGTGCCCAGTGGCCAGAGTTGTTATCAGAAAATGTTTCACCACCATTGGAAGGTGACCTCATGGATGTGTTATTTTAAGTGGGGAAGACTGTAAGAACATGGTTTTTCACTCAGGTATGGATCCTTTAAATTTCAGTCTAATTATTTATTTTGTACATAATATGGATGCCTGATGAGTTAGAAAAGGTCTCAAGGGTTTTGGGGGCTTGTTTGGAACCCGAAACACATGTTTTTGGGAGAATTAGGTCTAGCACACAGTGTGTAGTAAATCACGTAGGGAGGACACACAATTAGAGGAAAATTTGTGGGAGACATGTTTTTCGGATAGAACCTTACCATATGGTTGGTGCATGGTTTCCCTAACCATGAAACCTAACCGTGCATGTTTCCCTCTTATTCAGGTACCCATGCCTAGTTTTTGCATGGTTATACAAACGGTGCATCCAAATTGTTTACATGATAAATTTTGGGTAATTTTACATTTTTACCCTTAATGATCTAATAAAGCCTTCCTTCTTCCCTAATATGATTTCCAGTGGGCAGAACCACTATTTTCTCCCATTTTGGAGCTTTTGTAGACCTAATCTAGGGATCAATAGATCTCCTTCATCCAAGATCCATTTGAGCTTTAGTTCATCATGTTAAATGTGCGATAGTAAGTACTCATGTCCTTTTTATCCATTCTTCGTCTCTCTTGCTCTCAACCTAGTTATTGAGGTGTAAATGTTTTTACTCTTTTCTCAGATATACTCCATTACAAGACAAATTATAGGATAATACTGGATGAGGATAGACATAAAATACTAAGGTGTGTGGTCTATAACTCATCCCTTAAGTTCATTGATTTTTGGAATTATTGCGTGGGGCCCGTCGATTTCATCGGGTGTCTTTTAATGAATTTATACATCATTATTATAATAATTATAACTGTATAGTTATTATCTTTCTAAATATGTGATTAGTTGTTATTGGTTATTACCACAACTCTATCCATCCCATGTAGGTTTTTTATTCCTAAATTTCATTTTAGTGTTTTGACACATTTGAGCCACCATTCAGGTGTGCCTTGGAATAACCCCTCTAAGGGTTAGTTTTTCTATATTAAATGGCTTGATTTAAATTTTGAATTTCATAATGGTAAGTACCATGTACACTTACCACTTGACTTGCCTAAGGTAATTTCTTCAATTTGAAAATTAAATGTAAAATTGAAATTGGAAAGTATACTAAGCATGTGACATGTCCTTTTTAAATGTAATTTAATAATAGGTTGCATGTCTATATCACCCCTTACCATGTTAATGGAAGGTAGTGGAGTGAACCTTGACTCTTGAAAATGACTTAAATGGATTAAATGAATGTTTTCATGCTACTTGGCCTTGTCACACTAATGAAAGGCAAGGCTTGAACAAAATGGATTTATTGATTAATTATTGCTTGATTAAAGGGTTTCATGATACATGGCCCGGTCACACTGATGAAAGGAAAGTCTTGAAACAAATGGAATATTATATGACTTCATTATTAAATAGGAGTGTTCTGACTCGATCTCTCCTTGGATTCCATAATGAATACATTGAGGACTTGGGAACCCCATTTCAATTCAAGGATGTGTCTTTATTTGGTTGTGACCCACCTGTAATCAGAACCTTGTCTTTCCTTGGATACCCGGTATGACACCGTAGGATCCCTTCAATAATATTAGAGGATACCTTGGATACACTCATTGGATCCATCATTTACAAGTTTTTTCCATGGTTAAATCCCATCAGGCCCAGTCATTGTTTATTCCCATTTTACCTTGGATGAACTCTTGGACTTGGTAGGCCTATCTTTTTGGAATTCATTGGACTATGCTCCTTATATTATA
This sequence comes from Viscum album, assembly GCA_963277665.1. Lineage (NCBI taxonomy): Eukaryota > Viridiplantae > Streptophyta > Magnoliopsida > Santalales > Viscaceae > Viscum > Viscum album. The sequence goes on along the minus strand of OY728145.1, from coordinate 1,072,690,648 downwards.
CTCTTACCCTTATCCAGGATATAGTCATTACTTATTTGGAAACCCTTTAGGTATAAGTTTCCTTGGTTATTACCTTGTAACTTCATTATTTAATATAATTACATGTTTCCTTGTTACATCTTGGAACATTCACTATTGCTAACATGTGACCTATTTATAAACTAGTAATAATAATATAATGAATTGGTTACACATTCATACACTAGTCAAGGGTTGAAGCAGGTACTTGGGTATTTAGTTAAATTATACTTATTTACTTTATACATAAATTCTTTCAAACTGTTATATTTCCATTACACGGTCTAGATGTTATAGACATCATTGGTGGTGGCCCACAAAGATTTATCTCACAACCTATTTGGGAAATGTTTGGTACCTGGGTCAGACTATATGATTTCTGGTGTTGATAAAGGGAAGCATGCATCTTCTAACACTTGATTGCTTTTTTTTATATGGAGCTGGTAGTAGATAATCGAGCTAGAGCTCGGGATTCTTGGGATATTTTTTTTTCTATTTGATATATTGGGTTTTTCATGTATTCCTACTATTTGTATCCATGTTTTCCTAATTTCTAGTGGCATGAAATATCATAATCAGTTTTTATATGATTGTATGTTATTCCGGTTGATTTAGTTATTGTTATTATTATCCCTATTCCATTGTTCCTTCTATTTACTTCTATTGATTCCTCTATTTACCTCTTTTTATATTTATCTGTTGTAATAAACTCTAGTAATGAGGGTATTGCCTCCCCACGAACACACCCTAGCCCCTCACTACTAGTCGGTAGCCTCTAGCATTTAGGGAGATGTGCTTGAGGCCATGTGGACCACCAGGCTTGGGGAACCTATTAAGTGGCAGCCTGGTTCGGGACATCACACTAATGAAAATATATTTACCATCAAAGATAGAAATTTTTTTAAGGAAATTATAAAAGATGATAATTGGGTTTAGGAAATGAATGAAGATCTTGACCAAATCAAGAATAATTCTACATGGGAGATTTTTTCTTGGATGACAGGTAAGAACATTATCAAGGCCAAATGGGTCTTCCCTAACATGTTGAATAATGATGAAATTATGAATCAAAACAAAGAAAAACTGGTGTGCATGGGGTACTCCCAGATCAAGAGAATTGATTTCGAGGAGACATTTTCACCTATGGAAAGGCTAGAGAAAATTTTACTATTCATAGCCATAGTGGTGTAAAGGAAATTAAAATATTTCCAGATTGATTCCATGTCAGAATTTATAAATGGATTTCATGAATAATAGGAATATAAATAAAATAGACATATAGTTTTCTTATCAATGAAGATAAGATGAAATTTTATTGGTTGATGAAGTATTTTTATGGGTTAAACCTGGAAGCAAGATCATGGTATTCTATACTAGATCAATACTTGATGAAGCTCAATTTATAGTTTGGTGGAGTTTATTATAATCTCTATCTCAATAATGATAGCGATCAGAGGATCATGGTGATAGTGTATGTTGACAATATTTTTTTTGGTTGATTAAATTAAGAATAATGAAAATTGTTTTTTGAGTTTATGAAAAGAAAATTCAAAATGTCATTGATTGGAGATTCGACATTTTTACTTGGTTTGCAGGTGATACAAGGTAGAAAATGAACATCCCTTTCCCAATATTAATATGTAAAAGATATTTAGAGATGATTTGGAATGGATAATTCCAAGTAGATAATAATGTTATTTGATACTAGAGTGAAATTATTAGGGGATGAAGAAGGAAAAATGGTCAATGTCATAGAATACAAGAAGATCATTAGGATCTTGTTGTACTTCACAGTGACATGACCCAATATTGTTTTTTTCCATATGTTGGGTAGCGTGATATCAATGTATTCCCAAAGGAATCCACATGTTTATTGTAAAGAGAATAATGTGATATATAAAAGGCATAAATTATTTTGTCTCATTGTATAATGAAACATTATAACATGAGTGGATAATATATATAGAAGACAATTGGAGTGGTTTAATGGATGATAGGAAGTTAACATCTAATGATGCCTTGTTTCTTTGAAATTATGTGTTTATTCTCTTAAAAATAAATAATACTAGATCTATTTGAGTACTAAAAAAGATAAATATATTTTAATGACTCGTTATTTTATTAAATAACTATAGATGAAGTATCATGTTAAGTACATGGGTGTATAAGTGATGTCTTCGATCAGAATCAATTATGATTTTTTATGTTATATTAATCTCAAACATAATTCAGTACAACACTCAAGGATTAAAAAAATTAAATTAAATATATATTTATCTAAGAGAAATCATAACTTGAATTGATGATACTGGAGTATATTCCAAATTAATATCATATCATAGACATCCTAATAAAGGCCCTACCCAATGAAGCATTTGAACAACATTAGCAGGATCTCGTAGTCTAATCAAATCATTTCACTTAAGATATGTGGATGAGGAACTCCACTCCTCGATACCAAAATTGAGTGAACTTTGGGTTCATTAACAATGGGTTAAAAATCATGTTAATAAGGGAGGAAATTTTGATAATAATGGGTGAGTTGTTTTATAATGAATTAGGGGGTGTTTCAAATCTAACAATGCTTATAATTTTCTTTCAATGAAGACATATCATGAAAGTATGATCTATAGGTTCTTGATGAATTTTTTTTATAACATTTCATTGAGGAATTGGTATTCATGAGAGATAATATTTGGATAAATCTACAAAAATTAGTATCAATCACCAATAACATTTGGTATCAACTGTCAAGATCAATATCTATTGATTCAACAGTTGGTTTTGAGAAAAGTTCAACTTGTTTTATAGAGAATGAAGTATTTCAATGATGAAAATTTCATGAAAATATAATTTATCATGCCTAAATTTTCTCATGTGGGATTAGAGTATGTGTTGAGTAAATATTCGATCACTATCTAGTATCACAGAGTATGAATGATGTTTTCCATGGAAAATGTGATTTTTTCAACATTTTGGTAAAAAAAGATTGATATATTTCCAAAAAAATCCAAAGGGATAGATATTTTGGAAAAAATAAATCATGTTTCTATTTCATATGTTTTAGGTTTTTGTGTTTGTTGACAATGCTGGTCGTAAATATTTCCTTATGCTTTTTTAGAAGAAGTTTTGAAGATGGTTTTCAAAATTTCTAAGTGTTTTCATTTTTTTATATGGAAATATGTGTAGAATGATGTTTTTTATATGAAGTTAGAATATATAATTTGAGGTATATAATGTGGAATTTGTAGTAAAATACATAGATCATGAGGTTGTGTTTGAAAAATGATGGATTTAGCTTGTGGATAGAGGACCGCATGGTAAACCATGAAGACCGTGAGGTCATGTTTGTGAAAGAAGCAAAGGAAGATCATAGAGATTGGACCATGGATTCAAGTTCATTAATTGATGAGGATATTTCATAATCATAAAGAGGAAAAAAATTTATAATCATGAAGTATATTGTTGCATCGTGTGTTCAAGTATGTTTTATGTGGTATCGTGATGTTGAGGCAGTTCACGGTGAAGGGTTTTTGCAATGGGATGAATAGTAATTGTGTTTAGTGGGTTTTTAGGGAGATTTTACATTATAATGGACCCATAATCACTTAATTATGAGAGAGTAAAAAAATCCAAGAGAATATTATCACTAATGGAATTCAGCTATGTCTGAAAGGGAGTCCGTGAAGTGAAAGTTTGTATAAGGGATTTTATAAATAATTTTTCTTCAAAGTTGCATCCTACAATGATCATATGTCCACAAAGTTAAAGTATGTGAGGTATATCTCATGTTTTATAAGGAGAGTAGGTGGTGACTAGTTGACCACAAAAGGGAGTTTGTGTCTATGAAGTAGAGTACATGGTGGTTGCACATCATGAGGTTGGAGTTTGCAATGAACAATGTCCAGTGAATTAATGTTCGTAGAAGAAAATTTCATGAATAGTAATAGGTTTTAAAGAATTAAAGTACACGGTAAAGTAAATTTTATCACTCAAGTGAAAATAGATATTTGTGACACACTAACATTTATGAGAACCAATTTTTAACTAATTCAGAAAAGTAAAGGAATCTTTTAGAGGTATATTACATTAACATTAGATGAGAGAGTAGTGATTTTTTAAGATTGAATGATTGTAAACCAGAGGAATAATGAGTCCACTATGAAAATTGTAATAAATGTGATCTATAGTGGATTCTGGTACATTGGAAAATCACCTTTTCTTTCTCCTTGGACTAGCTTGGTTAGGGTAAACCATGTAAAATTTCTTTCCCTCTTGCATGATTTTATTTCTGCATACATATTTTACCATGAGAAGAAGTAAGAAGAGAGTTTTTTTTAATGAAAAAAAAATATTAAAGGGGTGGTTTTATTAATCCTTCATATATTGATTCACCCCCCTCATAGGTTATTCAACCTAGTGGGTCTGAAAATAACAAACTTTAATCTAAATTAGAAAATAGGAAAGTCCATATCTAAACCTGAGTAATCAATCATGAAATCCCCCTCCTCACATCCAAGGTTTTAGGTGATCCTTTCTCTCACCGTATTCCATCAATCCCAATGTAATATCTGAAACCCCAATCACCACCACAACCTATGATATATTTCCCCTACCTCAATTAATAAATTATCTATACCAAGTTCTATAGAAAGTCACAAAATAACATCAAGGAATATTTCATATAAATACATGATAGAAAACATAATTTCCACACAATAATTTCAATGGGAAATTAAGGCCAATTCAAACATTCATAGAAGCATAATTGAATCTAGATTAGGATTAAAATATCCTTAAGCATCTAATTCCAGTAGTAAGAATCATTTCCCTTTTACCATCTTTTATAATGGATTCATTATGTTCAGTTTCAGTGAACAAGGAAAAAAATAAAATTTGGATTATAAAAGATAATGAATCAAATTACCATGCCCAAAAAATTCTTCATATTTCATAAAAATTCTAGGTAATATTTATATCCATTACATAAATTATTTCATTTTTTTATCTTCCTTAATTTTCTAATGTTATTATATCATTTCATTTTAATACAAGTTTATCAATTAAAGAAACCATTAATCATTATTTAATTTAATCTTTATTAATCTAGATGACATTATCATAACAAAACTTAATACATGAATCATTAAAAGGAAGAATTATAACGTTCATTTAATTTCATGATTCATCATATTCACTTTTCATATCAAATTTACATTGATTATCAATTTTATCATGCCAAATTTGGAAGGGATGTATATGTAAATATAGAATCATGCATACACACTATCTAGTAAATCACATGGAACCTCCATCATGTAATGAGGTTAAAACGCATAAAATCACATAATACACTTTCCATTACTTTAATATCTTAATTTATATCTATTATATTCATTAAATACATTTCTATTAATTTAACCAGAAATATAAATCATGACCCTCAATATCTCACTAAAAGGATAATTTGTGGATCCTATACCTTAAAAAGAATATTCAGTGACACTTCTCACAAGATGGAAGGAAGATGGAGGGATCAACATAGTAAAAAACTTTTAAAATACTCTATCACAAACCATAGTAATAATATCTCAAATCATAGTTATAAAACTCAACTGAATCATATATCTTGAACTCATGGGTACACCTTGGGTTATCTCTAGTAAAATATGGTGGAGAGATAATGGAAGAGGGAATAAGGAGGATGAAGCTCGAGAAAATAAAGGGAAGACTTGTAGTAGGTCTCTAAACTACCCCTATCAACTATATCCACCTAGTGTTGATAGAAAAAGGTGGAAGATGTGGTGTTTCATACTCTATGTCACTTTCTAACCTTAGTATGTGAGGCGCCAAACATCAAATAGTAGATAAAATTAACAAATCGAGTCACCCAGCCCTATGTTAGATGAGACCCCATGAAACCACAACATGCTGGAACCAACATAACATGGTTCCCTTTAACACTAGATGAGATGATAAGTTTATATAGTGTGGTTCAACATTCCTTCCCATTTTTAAGACCTTCATGAGCTGGTCCACAACATGGAGGTCCCAAACCTACTATCATTGATCACAGTTTCTCCATGAAGCCTTACCTCGACCTAGCTCCACCACACCCACCAACATGGAATTGTGGTCTCCCCATTTACCAATTATAAATTCTCATTGTTAATATCCCAACACATGGGTATTTAAACCTAGTTATAATGCACTAGGACTTCACCCATGCACCACCCCAAGGAAAACACCCATGGTTCTAGGTGTTTCACTTCCCAAGTGTGCTGAGGACCACCAAAATAGCCCAAAATTGGTACCCCATGGAAGTTTATATTCCAAGATCACTAAGAACAAAAAATACCAATACATTATGGTTAGATAACTTAAAATTACCTCATCCCTTGGCCACCAACACTAAAACGGTGACCACCGCAGGTGTTTCAGAACTAGTGGTGTGCCTACAGCCAAAATACCTAGCCTCCATGGACATAATCTCAAAAGTATCAACCAAAATGAAAAAATAACACAAAAAAATAACCTAAACATGCTCTACCATGCCTAACACCGTGTTTTTGTGGACCTCAAGGTGGAAAACTACTCAACCCTATATCACCTTCGAGATTTCCCTCGAGACCTCCAAGGTATGTGAAATCAAAAAGGGAAGGGTTTGGGAGGACTAAGATCTTATAGAATGAGAAGTGTGCTTTGTGAAGTTATAATTTTATGAATTTATTATAGGAAATGAAGGAAATATATCCATTATATAGTTGTTAAAATGGTCTATATAGTTGTTTGGAATAATTCCTATAAATATTTTACCATTTTATGAATTATCAGTATATAGTTGATATACATAATGTTTGCATAGATAATATATATATCTATGTATATTTCAATGAAGATTATTTATTTCATATAAAATCAATTATTTTGTAACATAACTAATGTATACTAATTCATTTGTGAAGATACCTGATATTTCAAAGAAATCACCTTTTTATGAAATATGCATTTTGTTTAATTTAGTATTTTTAAATAATGATATCAATAAAATATATTCATAAAATTTAAGGAATAATTATTAAAATAAATTAATAACATCCCTGAAATAATTAATTGACTTCAATTAACAATAATCTAATCATTAATGTCTAAACAAATAAGTTTTATTTAAAACATTTTTTATTATATATTTGTTTAAAAGTAAAATTTATTATATCCAAAATATGTAATTTAATTAAATTTTTTGTTTATAAATATAAGAAAATCAAAAAATCATTCAATAATTGATTATTTACTAGTTATAAATAAATATAAAATCATTTAACATTAGAAAATTATATTTTTCAGAGGATCATTTTTAAGGTGTTATGTATTTTAATCTTAAATCTAATTGGTTGTTTTTAAATACTTACTCTAATTGAATGTTTCAATATACAAAAAATATATATTAAAATTCATTTTATTGGTAAATTATATGAAATAATCTTAAGAACACTTCATTTTTAAAAATCATATTCCTATAAAAATGGTTTTTCAATATATTTTATATTTTTATATAAAAAGTTAAATATTTAATGATTAGTTTTTTAATTTGATAAACTAAACTACATTTTTTATTTACATTCTCAAAAACATATTAAGTATAATTTTAGTATTTTTCTAAAATGTTTTATTTTTTTAGTGAATAGTAAAAAATAAAGTTTTTACAAATACTGTCACTTTTATGACGTCATCATGATATTAATGTAGAATAACAAATTATGACATGTTTTTTTTAATCAAAAATTTATTTAAGGAGTTAATAATCCATTTAAAAATAATAAGTTTAATTTATAAACCAATGATTTTCTTTTTGGAACCCAAGACAAATTCTATTACAATAAAAAACTATTTTTCTCTCATTTTCCTTTAATCAAGTATTTACAAGATTAAAATCAGTTTTGGATTGATCTAAAAGTCACATAACTCTTATTTTATTAATCATAAACCAATAAATGTAATGGGGATTAGTAATATACATAATTAATATGTAAATTCAATTCAATGGTTAAAATATATATTTTTTTAAAAATTGTTTCCTATATTCTACATTTTTATTTTAGAATTAATTTTTATCACGTGTAAAAATTAAATATAACAAAATAGTTTTAATATTTTGAAAAATCATGTTCAAAATATGTAATATGTTCAATTATTTAGGAACACAAATAAATTACTAAGGTAAAAAAATGGTCACTACGGTAAAGGCCGAATATGGTAAATGTTTTAAATCAATGGGTAAAGGACCTAAAATATCATAAAATATTATCTTAAAATTAGTGTATGAGGACTTTTTGGACTTCCCTCTTATTTTTATTTTATTTTATTCAAATTAAAATTCACTTTCCAGGATAATTACTTTAATATTTATCTTAATTAATATATATTAACCAAAATGCCACTCTTATCACTTATAAAAGGATCCTTATTCCACCCCTTCAAAGATACACACAAAATTAGAATTATTCTCAATAATAAACTATATTTATTTCTATAATAAAAATCAAACACATAGGATATCCTATGATCCCTATATATTTCCAAAATCCTATCAAAACCAAGAAGGTTTCCCAATAGTGATATGATCTCATCTTTATAAGTAATGAATTTTTATCCTTCATTTTGATTTATATTCTTCTTCAACCCATTATAAATTTTTATTAATCACATTAACAACATCTTAATTATATCCTTATAATTATTTAATTATGTTATTATGACTAAATTACTTCACAATCATTCTCATCAATTAATTATATCATGTTCTTATTTTGGTCGGTTTTACCACCGACTTAAACGATGCTATAAATTTATAAAATAGAAGGAAGTGAAAACTTAACTACTGTTAATTTATGATTAGAATAAGTAAATAATGTTTTTGGGGGGTTTTAATGATAAAATTTGTTGAATTGGATCCTTACAACTTTATTTTTGTTTTTGATAATTACAATACCACTTTGTTACATAATTATAATTTATCAATGATTTTGCTTAATTATTTAGGACCCCTAACATGAATTAGAATACAAAGACTTAATTTTCATTATAAACTTATTCTAGAGAAAAATCCATCACAATATGGGTTAGTAAATCATATTTTTTTAGTATGTTGTTAGTGTATTTTAAAGATTATATTTATGTATGGATTGACTGTGAGGTATGTATACTGGATCAACCTTGAGGGAATTGACCTCATGAAGAATGCATCAACCATGAGGTAGAAAATAGATCGACCATATGTATGAGGGATTTATCACGTGACTAATGTGTCAAAAATATATATTGACCATATTAGATATGTGACAATGGGAGAATGATTTGAAATTATTATAACTATTGAATCGGCCGCACATTGAATTTTAATCAATCATACCATTCAATTGACTAAGACTGAAATATATTTAATGTATTGGATCGATCATGCATTAATTCTAATCGAAAACACATTGTTTGAAACACATTCAATCTAACCAACATAATTTTGGAACTAATCATCTTCATAAATAAAGTAGGTACATACTAAAAGGACTGAATTACTACAATGACTAACCTACTAGAAGTAAAAATATACCACAAGGATACATCTACCTTATGATTTAAAAATTGAAAGATGAATCTTCCATGACAATTTCATCCTATAGATATACTCATTTTTTCATATTATTTTATATTTCTATTTACTCCATGTTTATATTAATTATTTTAAATGTTTTATTTTTTCTATAATTAGTCATTAATCATGTTGATGTCATGTGAACCTTTGATGAAGTATTTTTTATAGATTTAAATGATAGAAAAGAAGTCCATACTCCTTCAGTTTCCACATGAAATATTCACTGTATGAAATTAAAATTTGAATCCCTTATAATTTAAAGAGTTTTATTTATTCTATATATTTGGGAGTATTATAAGGATTATAAAATCAATTTTTATGGAATATTTACTAATAAATTAAATAATCAAATGAGTTTTGTATAAAGTTTTATTTTCCTTACAAACTATTGAAGAGAACCCACTTAGGTATTTTTTTCTTGTATATTATATTTAGAATTAATTTGAATCACTTTATGAGAAATCAATACTAGGAAAAATTGAAGTACTTCATTGAAGTTACATGCATATATTTCTTTGTAAATAAATAAATACAAAATATTTCAAAATTTTGAATTTTCTATGAATATGGGAACTCGAGATAGAGTTTGAAAAATCCAAGTCAAATAACCAGAGATTGAGAATACCTTACAAATATCTTGTTAAATACACAATTTATATAATCAATACAACACTATTAGATTAACTACATTATTAGGATCCATACTATGGTATATAACATTACTTCCTCGACTCTCAGATATTTACTTGTTCAATTAGTTCTATGGTTCTTAATTCATACAATTCCTTTTCTATGTGTATAATTTTATTTGGTTATATTAAATATAAAAGGTACGATTATTGGGTTATACAACCCCTAATGATAGGTATGTATGGGTTGTTACTAACCATTTGTTCCTTGGTCCATATAAAGGTAGGCTTGGTTTCTTTCACCACCTAAAAAGGATGATAGATAATTTTTGAATCTAGGTGTGAAAAATCCAGTCTTGGGTAAATCCCATAGGGATTAAAGAGTCGTTGTAATGGTTGTAACTCCCATAAAAATTCACAGATTCCATTACAAAGGTTCACATTTATCTCTATGTTTGAGAGGATTGAAGAGTAGAGTAGGATCAATTATATCCAAAGTACTATAAAAATTACCATGTCTATTTTATTTTTATTTCTAAAGAAAAGATAACTTAACACTAATAAGTGTTCAAAAAAAATTAACAACAAAATCTCACCCTCTTGAACATTTTAGAGTTTACACATTATGATATAACAATTTGTATCAAAATGTGACCCCTAGTTTGGTATATATTTATTTATATATTTTAATAAAATACTTACTTAACCGTTAAGGGGAAAAGTTCTTTTGATATGGTATAAAAAAGTTAAAATGATGGCTAGACAACTTGTATAAATCCATTATTCAATGTAACAAATTATGGATATTTGAAATCTCACATAGAATTCTACCTTAATCACTTGAGCAATGATAGTTGGATTTTCACTGTCCATCCTTAAAAAGAACTTGAAGTTGATCCTGATACAATGAATTTTAATTATACTATTAGATATGTCTTTAAGTTCATGGTAAAGCATATTTTTTGTTTTTCTAACAGTAGAAACGTTTACAGTCATGTATCTATAGGAAAAAATACATGATGTTCGAAAAATATTAAAATTCACTCATATTTGGTTAGAAAGACTAATAAGAACAAATATTGGTATGCAAATGGTTGAGTATTATGAATTTAAAATGGGAGAATAAAGATAAGTTAATCAAATGACTCATTTATTTACTAGTATAGTTTATTGTATAAGTTATTTGAGAGAAACTTTAGATAATTATATTTTAGTTGGAAGATATTTTAGAGATTTACCTAACAAAAGACATTATAATAATGTAGTAATTAATTAAAGAAAAACATTCATAGAATATAATTTAGATGATCTTATTGGATCTTTTCCTCAATATAAATTATGATTAAAAAATATTTCTCAAGAGGAGATATCAAAAAATAAAGGAATTGGCTTTAAATAAAATATGCATGTTACCACTTACTCCATCTATTTTTACTTGTAATGCATTGAAAATTACCAAGTTGTGTATATTTCCCAAGAGAGAATTAATAAATTCTACTTAATTTAAAATAATAGGTATTACACTCAAAATTATGATAGAGGATAAAATAATGGTAATTCAATATCCAATTAGGATTTTTATATTATTTATTATGAGTGTATAAAAAGAGGTCAAATCAAACAAGAATTCCATCGGCTCAAAAATGATAAGAATAAGAGAAAAATGTAAAATAATGATAATAAAACCATACCAGTTTGGGGGAGTTGTACAAAGTATTCTAGTTTAAGGGAAGAATCGGGTTCCAAAAAGGGTGTGGAAAACAAATTTTTATTGGATTCATCAAATCAACTAAGTGAATTTGATTATTATATTTCCTCTAAATATAATTTTTAAAAACCAATTCAATATCATACTTATAATAAAATCAAGAGATTAAATATCAAGATTTAATTTTTTTTGGTTTTCACAAGGATCTCAAAGGTATGAATAAGGAAAACATTAAGAAAAACAAGATCATTTTTTCTGAAAATAAGAAACTCAAAGAATCTTCTTGTATAGATAAAATTCTTCTCACAATGAATTGAAATATGCATATACTAAAATCATGAAACATCTCATAAAAAATGAAAAAAAATTAAAATACTCCTTTATGTTGAAATGATAAATTAGGTGTTAGCTTATAATATGATCAAATTAAAAATTCTATACTTAATGATTTTTAGTCTAATTGTGATAAAGATTAAGAAATCAAGTTCAATTATGTTTTGGGAGATCATGTTTAGATATAAAGTGAAATTGAATATATGATGATGAATCTTACCACTTTCTTACATGATAGAAAAAAGTAATGATAAAATAATTAATTTTAATAAAATAAATAAAAGTAATATTGATCTTAGATATGATAACTTTTTCCCAAAATGTTAATGAACCTATTTATTAAAGGTTTAAGTGGAAATGTTTAAAGTGTCAGATGTTTTAGATTTTAAATTAAAGGTCACTATAAAAAGGAGTATTACTTTATATTTCCAAAATATCTTGATCACGCAAAGGATATTATCTCTAAATAATTATCATATAAATTACTAATGAACACACATTTTAAAACATTCTAGGTTCCCAAAGATTAATATGCTAAACAAATTGGACCCAAGTTTCCATGGGTACCAAGTTATTCTTAAATCTTGTTTTATTTGAAGTATATATTATAAGTGTCAAAAGGACATGTGGTGGTTGGATAATAGATTCTATCTATATATGAGAATTTTTAACTCTATCTTTTCATCATTCAAGAAGGGTGATTGTTGTAGAGTCTCATTTGGTGATAAATCTAAAGGAAAATTAAATGGTTTTGGAGAAGTTGTAATTTCATATTAGGTAATCATTTTAAAAGTGTTATTTTTATATCATTTATAGAAAAAATTGATAAGAATTTCTCAACTCTATGATGGTGGAATGTTTGTAATATTTTAAAATGATAAGCATGTTGTTTTAATGTAAGAAACTGTTATATTTTATGAAAATAGAAAATATAATATTTATTCAATAATTTTTTTGGAATTAAAAATATAAATTGTTAAATATCTAAATTATATACAATCTGATGAAATTTTATGGAATATAATATTAGTTAGTGTCAATTTCTAGTTAATGTATAAGCTTTTAAATAACTAATCTATTCAGAAGTTACCCAAAATCAAGAAGGATAACACCAATTTCTATGATTCATATATGAATGTAAAATGAAAAAAAAATTCTTCCAAACCTATCAAGGAATTAATATGTATAAGTCATCTTCAACTCTTACACATAGATATATTTGGACCAGTTAAACATGCTAGTCTAGATAGAATGAAATATTTCTATGTTATTGTAGTTCGTTTTATGAGGTTTATATGGATTTTTTTCATGCACATAAATTTGAAATGTTAGAAAAGTTTATGAAATATTGTAAACTAGTTAAAATGAGAAAGCTCACTTAATTGAATCAATTAGAAGTGATATAGGTCGATAATTCTTAAATATATAATTTTAATAGGTTTATGAAGAGAATGAGTATTAATATAAATTATAATCTCCTAAGACACCACAAAAAAATGGTTTTGTGGAGATGAAGAATTAAATACTTTAATAAGTTAAAATAACTATGATAAATGAATATAATATACCAAAATTAATTTGGTCTAAATTTATAAATTATTCTTTCTATATTTATAATATGATTATTTTAAGTCCTATTTTGAAAAATACACCTTATGAACTCCAGAAGGGAAAAACCTAAAATTGGAAATGTGAGATTCCTTGATTGAAAATTATACATTTTAAATAATAAGTATGCATTGTATAAATTTGATTCCCATTCTGATAATGGTATTTTATTAGGTTTCTTAAATGTTATTAAAGAATATAGAGTAAATAATAAGGAAACTATGATTCATGAAGAAATAGTTCATGTTAAATTCGATGAAGGTGGTTTAAATAATAAATCAATTAAAGAAAATTAGTTTGTAGAAGAGTTTATAGATTTAAAATTTTGAGAAATTATAAAATAATATTTGAATGAACCCATTAAATGGGGAAAACAAACTCTTCAAAGAACCTCGAAAACTCATAAAGAGTATCCAATAGACAATATCATTGGAAATGTTGAATCAAATGTTTAAAAAATGAGACGTGCTTTGAGTTTTTTTTGTTTATCATGATTTTATCTCTTGTTTTGTTCCAAAAAATATTGATTACGTTTTGAATTATTATAATTAGATATTGGATATACATAATGAGTTACACCAATTTATTAGAATCATTTTGTAAACTTTAGTAAATCAACCTAATAATTCACATAGTGTTGGAATTAAATAGATCTTTAGTAATAAGCTTGATGAATCTGGAAAATCATTAAAAATAACTCAAGATTACTTAATCAAGGATATACATAATATGAAGTTATTTATTTTGAATAATATTAATCTCATGTAGCTTGATGGGAAGCTATTAGAATATTATTATCATATCCATATTTTCATGGTTTAAAATTATTTAAAATGGATGTTAATAGTGCTTTCTTATATGATTATATTTCTAAATAAGTATATGTGAGTTGACCACCCATATTCTAAAATGAGAAGTTTCAAAATCATGTATTAAAATATTCCAATTATTTATATGGTATGAAGCAAGCTCCTTGATCTTGGTATGAGATGTTATCATTTTTTTTAATTTTTTTTGAAAATGAAAAAGTTGATAATACATTTTTTACTAATAATTAGGTTAATGATATTTTAATTATCTAAATTTAAATATTTGATATCATTTTTAGATATTAAAATAATTTTTTAGGTCAATAATTTTTAGACTTAATAAAAAATTAATTTTATTTGAGTTTAATGGGAGAACTTAAATTTTATTTCTGGTCATAAAATTTGTTAATGGAATGATTATGATTTTATTTAAAATATTAATATGGTAAAGCGTTAGTAAAATTATTTGGTTTAGACTATTGTAAAATCAGGAATACTCTAATTATTACTTCATTTAAACTTATTAAGGTTGAATCTGGAAAATTTGTTGATGTGAAATCTTTTAGAAGCATTATTGGAAGCTAAATATACCTAACTTTTTCTAAGACTGATTAAAAGTTTAGTGTTTTCTTATGTTATAGATTTCAAATTTATCTTGAAGGATTTCATTTGAAGTCTATTAAAATAAATATAAAATATATTAAAGGATTTTCAAATCATGGCCTATTTTACCCCATTGGAACTTATTTTTGTTTAATCAGTTATAGTGATTCTGATTTTGGTATCTGTAGGATAAATAGAAAATTTATATTTGTCATATTTCAGTTTCATATTAAATTTTGTGTCTAATGGAATTATATGAATCAAAATTTGGTATCTTTATCAACTACTGAATGTGAGAATGTTGTTGTAACATCTTATTTCTAAAAATAATTATAGATTAAGAATAAAACACTTTTTGAATTTAGTTTTGATTTTAATAAATCCTTATTTATTTTGATAATACCTTTAAAATGTATATTTCAAAAAATACATTACAAAATTATATAACTAAGAATATTGATGATATATTTCATCTTCATAGAGATCATGTAAAAAATGTGATATAAACATGGAATATGTTTGTATAGAAAATCATATTGCTTACATTTTTACTAAGACTTTGGATTTATATAAATTTGAGAAAAATTAAAATTGATCTTTTCATGATGGAAGAATAATTATTTTATACTTTCCATGTGATTTTAGGGAGTTTTTTATTTTAAAAATGGAATTTATGAATTTGGAATTTTAAAACACTAATATAAATTCATGTTTAAAGATAACTATTTAAATAAATTTACATTTAGTAGTGGATCCTTGAAACTTGTTTTTAAATCCACATGGTTACGAATATTTTCTAAAAACTATACATAAAATTTACTATACCATTATTTCTATTTGTGTAAATTTAATAATCTAATATTTTCATATAACATGGCACATGTTTTCATTTATTCGATATATTTTTATTATTATAAAATCATTATATTCTTAGGAATCATAAATTTTTTGACCTACTATAAGGACAGAACAATTGAAATTAATTACCTACCATAATGATATTCCTACCACAAATTTGATCTACTACATGATGGATATGTCATGAGAATTGTATCCTATAAATATGCTATGTTTTTCATATTATTTTATATTTCTTTTCACCATAATTTTATATTGATTATTTTATTTTTTTATTTATTCTATAATTAATCATTAATTATGATTATTCTATTATATCCTTTGTTTAAGTATTGTATACATATTTAAATAAAGGAAAAATATTTCCATGGTTTTTTGGTTATCAAATGGAATATTTACTGCATGAGTTTCAAATTTGAATCCCTTAGAATTTTAAGAGTTTCATTTTTTAGATATATTAGGGATTTTTTAAAATATTTCCAAATTTATTTATATGGAATATTTAACATTTAATTAATTTTTATAATGAGTTCCGTATATAGATTAAATTTTTTATAGACGTTCAAAGTAAACCCACATGGGCATGGTTTGCATGAAAATTAAATATAGAATTCAGATGATGCAATTTATTAGAAACCAATATAGGAAAACTATGAAGTATTTTATTGAGGTCACATATGTGTTATACTTTGGAAAATATGAAATGAAATGAATTTAAAATTTTTGAATTTGATACGCATTTGAGAAATCAATCTAAAGAGTTCAGAAGATCTAGTTCCAAGGATAATAGGTTGATGATACATTCTAAATGTACTTTGTGATACATTGTTGTGATCATCACTACAATCCTATTTAATGAACTACATCATTATAATATGTACCACTAGAGTGAAAATTTCTATCTCAATTCTTAGAGAATTACTTATTCAACTGGTTACAGTGGTTCGTAATTATTCAAATTCATTTTCTTTGGACATAATTATACTTGGTTATACTAATCTTAAAGGTAGGAATGTCAGATTATAGTAACCAAAAAAATGGAATGTTCCAGTTATTCTCAATTGGTAAAAATTAAGGGATTCAATTGTGCCTTGGCCTAGATAATGGTAGTTTTGGTTTCTTCTACCACCTCTAAAGGATGTTAGATGAGTTATGAATCTTGGTATGAAAAAGTCATTCTTGTTTTAATCATATAGGGATTAACAAGGAATTTTAATGGTTTTTAATACCCATTAAAATTTAGATTTTACATTATAGTGGGTCCCATTTCTCTTTATTTTTAAGAGGAGTGAATATTGGAATATAATCAATTAGATCTGAAATACTATAAAAATCGACAAGCTCGTTTTATTTTTATACCCACTACAAAAACCAGCTTATATCTAATAAGTGTTTAAAAATATTTCAAATGGTCAATTAACCCATAATAAACAATATTTAATTATAGCACTAGGACATAAAAATAGTATTATTTATTTCATTATTAATATACAACCATGTATTAATTAAAAATTACTTAAATTAGCACGTTTTAGAATTCATCTTAGAGAATCGTACCCAAAATCCTATAGAATAGGGATGGAACTTCATAAATAATCATGGAAACATTATTCAAATTCCTTTAATATTATCATGATTATTAACTCATGAACATGGAGTTATGAACATATATGGTTTACTGACATAGACAAAGAATGGTTAAAATTACTAACAATAATAATCAATATTAACTAAAAAGAAGCAATAGAAATTTAATTAATGAATATAATATATTAAAGAAAAATTTAATATAAAAGAATATAGTTTTTAAATATATGGTTAATGAGTTTATGGTTATTATACAGGAGATAATAGCATGTCCTACCAAGTAAGAATCAGAGGTAAGGGTTTCGCCGACTCAATTTCCTCTTCATTTAGTCATAAAAAGTCTTTCATGAAAATTCACTTACAAGTATTTTTTATTATTCCATTAATCTATTATAGAAGGGTTTTTCTCTTTATACCTATGAAAATTAAATTT
Source organism: Viscum album (assembly GCA_963277665.1). Taxonomy (NCBI): domain Eukaryota; kingdom Viridiplantae; phylum Streptophyta; class Magnoliopsida; order Santalales; family Viscaceae; genus Viscum; species Viscum album. Next base: position 1,072,672,410 of record OY728145.1, on the reverse strand, counting down.
TCACATCAATATATTCTCTTTTGATGGATTCCTTTAACCATAAAATTTTGACATTAGTATAAATAATCCACATCCCTTCTAATGGATCATTCTCTTACATGTTCAAGTTATATATTTTGTTTCAAGAATCTTATTATCTGTACATAAATGATTAATTAATGTGATTTTATTCTATCATATAATTTCTATAAAATTTTTTAAAGAGATATATTTTTAACATTGTTCATAGAACTCATTTTTTATTTTCTTTATAAAAATATGAAATGAATAATCCTCTTTAATATATTCTACATGCCCATTTTTTCCTAATTTAATATTCATTATTAATTATCAAACTTCTTTTCCATGTTTCCATATTATTCCAAATAAATTTCTATTCATATTGTTTTTTTAATTTTTCCTTTAAAAAATAATTGTTATTATTTAAGAAGAATAAATAAATGGTTTTCATTATATTTATTTTTTATCAAATACTTATAATTTCATATCATTAACATCATTTATTTTCACGGTTTCAATATTTAAATCTATTTTGTAATTAATGTTATTAATAACCTATATTCACTTCCTTGAAATAAATTTATGAAGTAAATTTTAATTTGTTTCTATTAGTATGTTACAAAATATTTATGAATTTTTTTAATTTTTCTTCAATTTTCCTGTTTATGTTTTAATGTTATTTATCTTATGGTGTAAAGTTTATAACCATTCTTTAAGTTCTATTATGATTTTATTCTTTTGGGAGATTTAAATTTCATATCAAATGATATACTATTGATCTCATTTTAGGAGATACCATTTGACAGGAATTTTCTTTCAAATGGTTTTTCCATGATATGATGAATGATTGATTTCATGTGACACATATATTTATTCTATATCAATATATTATGTTTGGGGCCCTATATAGCCCTATAATGAAATGGATAAAGATTTATATCTCATTAGATAATAAATTTTATACATGTGAATTATTTTTATGTTCATAATATGTGTGTGAGCATTGTTGTTATTTTCACAATGTGATATACTGAAACTATTGTTATGTTCAAAACACTATGCATGGACTTAGTTGTAATTATCTTTTTCCATATTTTATTGTTTCCTATTTTAGTGTATGTGACACAATTTTATACCACATTTCTATGTTATAACATAATCCTTTATTATTCTATAATGTTCATGATTATTATATCATGTTTTTACTCCCTTACGCCATGGTATATTTTTCATTTTATTATTCATTATTGAAATTTTCTATTTTTTCCTTGTTCTTTTTAATCAGATGTTTCTCCTTGTAAATTTTTTCCACATTCTTCTAATCTAACCCATTTATTCTCCTTTTCAATGTTTTCCCTTACTAATAATTTTAGCATACCACTTATTTTGTTTCCTATTTTCTATGGAATCATACCCCAAATTATGTGTAGAAAGAATCCTTATGTGGAGATTATTGTTAGATATTTTCAAGAAATAATTCATAATAAAATTTTTATATATCATATATCTAAATACACCAAACATTTGGGTTCTAGTATTGTTTGATTATTTTTAAGATTCAATGTTTAAGTTATAAAAATGATTTAAAATATATGCATGTTTATTTTGAGTCATCTCACATACATTTTTATCATGACTTAGATTTCAAGGATTTCTAATATTAAAATTACAGATCGTGATTATAATTCATTATAACAAAAAATTATAATGGAAAAGGTAGTAGTGTTTCTCCCATAGGAATTGGTCTTTCATCCAAAGAATGTAAATTCATATGTATTTTCATTTATCACTTTTCTTTCTTAAATTTTTATCAATTTTTATTTTTTAGTTTCTTTGAGGTCATCTTGGTACAGTGAGTATGAGGAAAAGTATTCTTATCTTCAGGTACACCATGTTTGAATGGATTCTATTTGAATTAATTTTTTCTTCGAAATTTCATAATTAATGGATAACATTTGATGATCAAAAAATATGTAGATTCTCAAAAAGTGGTATCAAATCATGGTTCAGGTCTTGGAATCAGATAGTCTATAATAGATTTATTTAAAAAAAAAATTAGAAGTATTTTAATTTAGTGTACGTTTAATGGTATTAGAAGGACGGTGTATGAATAAGGTAATATATGTATAGACAATTTAAATGAGATAAACATTGGTATCTAGAGAATGAAGATAGAGGAATGATGTTAAAGGATATCATGGGACTCACATAGAAAATTTCTAAAACCTAGAATAATTTCTAGTGGGACTGACTAGGATCATTATCATGGAGTCATGGGTATATTTTTTCAGTTAATATTAATTAATTATGTATATTTATGTTCGTTTTTTTTTATTTTGATGCTTGAAGTAATGAGAGGGGGTGTTTTGATGCATGAACATGCAACAGAATGGAAATTAAAATACAAAATGAATGGAAGAAAGGAAACACACCTTGATTGAACCATAATGATCCTTCGTTGTCTCATCACCGTGACTCCCTATTCAACTTTATGTTTACTCCAAATGGTTACAAATAGATCAATTTTTTCATTTATGTTAATGATCATCACAATCAAGGATATCCCCTAAGTGATCAGATCATCACTCTCTCAAAAGGGCCATAATTGTGATTATACCCTCTATACAAATCACTACTGCCATCATACAACAATCTCAGTAGTGGTAGAAGAAAGGATATTATGTAGTGAAAAAGTATAGTGTAAGGAAAGAGTAATGAGGTACGATCATCTCCTCTACCTCTCACTATCCCAAGGTGCTCAAAAAAAAATAGAGGAAATCAATCTGGGTTTATGAACTCTAGATTAATGGTATTCATCTATTAGGTGGACCTCAAGATATCATTCAATCAAGGATGGAATCTTGAAATATTAGTAACTTTATAGGTGGAGGATCATGAAGAGAGGGATATGAGTAGAACAATATATATGAACAACAACAGAAATAAATTATCATGAATTAAAGAAATTATAATAAACCATAATTAAATTGGTAGGAGCCAGATACTTTCTACCATGAGAGGGGATAAATATTTATATGTAACAGCTTCTTCTTCCTCCTTCTACATGGGTTTATGTGTTGAGTAGAAGGCTCTTGATTTCATTGATTGTTTCCATGTTTAAAACTTTATAGTTTGTATTCCTTAAACTTTTTATCTTCCCAAACCTTCTTAGCTTTAAAATTCTTTCCATGATCAAGCTTTGTACATATTCTAGAAGAATCAGAATAAATTTTATTATCTACATCATAATATAATGGAATATGTATATTGATTGGCATGATCATGAGATGACTAAAGTAATGATGGACTAGGAAGGCTTGGCCCAAAACTGGGATTGGGATAATTTTAGCATCAGACTAGATGTGTGGGTGGTTTTCATATCACAAGGATTTAAAGCCTTATAATGGGGGATAAAGGTTAATTTTAATACCAAAAAAGACTTGTGTGGGATTTTTCTTCATAAAAATTAAATTTCTAAAAGCTTTATGATAATTTTAAAGGGAATATGCTCAAGGAAAAAGTGTTTCAATGAGCCTATAAAAGTATCACAATAGTTATTAACCTAAATTAATGTAAAGTTCTATAGACTTATGATTCTTGGAAAATATTTTTGATCAATTAAATAACCTTATGCTCAGCCCTAGTTTTTCCTAAATACTATAAAAATTAAATCTATTAGTGTAGTATTTATTTGAATTAAGAACAAAACGAATAAAAAAATAATTCTCATATTTATAATCCTTAAGAAAATATGATTCCTAAATTGATCAATTTTCATCTTTTAATTAAAATCCTAAGGATAAATAGAAAACCATGATTTTATAAATTTAATAAATTAATTCTAGAGTTCACAATAGAATAAAAAATGATTTAATTTCCCCATATTTTGAATTAATTAGGTGCAATTTATCAATAAAAAATAGTTAAATTTTTTTCAAATTTTGGTTCTCATAACACCCCCACACATTAACTATTTCACTCTCATGCATTATAGTGAACTCAATTATTTGGAGAGATATTCCTACCTAGAGTTAATTAAAAAATCCATATAAGAATATAATATTAGTTTCATTCATGGTTTTGAATTCTCATACCACTTCTATGACATTAATTCAATGTCTCACTTTAATTAACATAGAAGTTCGGATTTTTATGCTGTAAATAGAATAGATCCTAGTGGAATCGTTATTTTATCAAGTGGAACCATTAAAATTTCCTATCCCAGGTGATTGTTATTACCAAGTTCATTTTTTCATTTAATTGATACATCCTTAATGAAACTCAATTATATCACCTTCCCCTGTTCATCCAAGTTCATAGTTCAACAAATATTTTCACCCCTGTTGTCAATTATCACATATTGAATTTTTCCTATCCATATTTGTATAAATAAAATATTGGGTAATTGAAGCTAAAATTAGAATTAAACCATCCCAATATAGAAGGTCTCCCCAAGGAATAATTATAATAATAAAATAATATGTGTAATGTAACACCCCAATATTTTAGAATATTTGTTTGTTCAATAGATTGCCTCACACACAACCCTATATCTAAATAAATCGTGATATAGTTATTCATTATAATATAGACATTGAATTGGAATTTATGAATAGTAATAATCAAATTATGAGAAATATTTATAATGGTTTTAAATAATTTTAATTTATTGATTTGATATTAATAAATAGGCACTAAATTTTCATTAAAGTCATTTTATGCTTTAAAAACATGTTTTATTCAAAAATGATTTTTTTCATTTTGTGCAAGAAAATAGTAATTAATTTATACCATTTTTTCACTTGAATATGAATAAATTAATATCATTTTTTTAAATAAGAATTTAAATATTAAATTTATCTTATTTTTTGGGATTTTTCTAAAAGATTGTTTTTAGTGAATAGTGAAAAATACTAATTTTTGTGAAAATTGTCAGTTATTTTCAAGAGAAAGTATTAAATTTGATCATAATGTAACATAAGTTCCATTTAATTATATATAATCTAATTAATTACATATTAATCATTGTTATAATTCATTTTGGTATAAGTTAGTTTTTGGTCATAAAAACACATTTTTCTAAAAAGTATTTTTATCAGTGCAATGTGTTTTCTATCTTAAAAAAATTAATTAATATATATTTATTAATTATTTTAAAGAATAATAAAGATTATATATATTAAATTTTATATTTTAATATTCATTGGATGTTTTTTTCAAGGAAATTAATTGAATTAAATTGTGTTTTATGCTTAAAAATATATTTTTCTAAAATAAGTTTTTATTATGGTTTGCGAGCATATTTAAAATTAAATTCTACCACTAATATAAATTTAATCTGGTAAAATGGGTTCACTATCTTGAATTATAATAAATATTATAATTTAATAATTTTAAATTATTTTTTTCTATAGTGAGTAGTAAAAATAGTAAAATTCTATTACCACAGTTAAGCTGAAAACAGGTTTATTGAGGTGGAGGGGGGAGCATTAAACCAATAAATAAGGGTATGTTTTTCACCCCAATATATATCAATATTATTTTTTAAAGATAAAGTTACCTTATATTGTGATAACTCTATATATTTGGCCATTTAGAGCCATTTTCAAATGAAAGTGACCTTATATCATTGAAATGTTTTATGAAATTTCATGTGTGTCCTTCTCCTTACATATAAAATGGCTCCTCTCTGATTCCATTATTCACATAGTTTGATCCTTCTAGTTAAAAAATACATAATACAAAGCCTTATTAGATTCATTCCCTTTATCCAAGACCTTTTCATCTTATCATCAAACCAATCCTTCATGGCTTAAGGTGTAAGCCAAAGGGGGTCTCTCAAAGAAGAGGTATAAATCTTAACCAAGATCTTTTAATTTTATTTATTCTTTAACCTTATCTAAAATTTTTGTATCCATAAAAACATAATGAATATAGTTTCACAAATATACTAAAATTTTATTATGATGATGGAATAAACATTTTCCCCCCTTTTCTAACAAATGGGAAATAAAAGTATCGTTCCTACGTACGTGTGGACTACCACCTTCACATAGAGATATGATTCATTTTTTATCACCATATTTCATGGGTGGATATTATTATGGATTTAATGTTTATATATATAATTTATAACATAATTATACTTCTATAATTATAATATATTATATGCATTCTTACCTTTTGAACCGTTGGTAAATTATATCACCGCTCATGAGTACATGAGAACTATCACCTCCATGAAGTGATATGATTTTTTATCATTTATGATTTACTTAGGTGGTGAAAAGGATATAATTAATGAAAATATATGATATTTATAATATAACAATGACTCATGTGTGCGTATGGATTAGCATCTCCATGAAGTGATGTAATTCATTTTTTATTAATACATAATATGAATGGTTATAAATATGTATATTATAATTATATATGAAATTTAAATCATTACTAACATTCTAGAGATGGAGGGACCATGATCAAAGTGAAAGGACCATAATCACTAAACTAAAACATACTTGAAAAATGAAGAAACACCCAAAATAACGACTTTAATAGAGAATTTTTAATAAAATTTTTTTGAAATATTATATATGGGTAATAAAAGATATTATATTCTTGAATAAAATTCTAGTATATAATTATAATAAGTCAAAATTTATTATATACAAGGTTAGATATATTATGAATCAAGTCAGATATAAAGTAAGGGTTTCTTATATTTCTCTTCATTAAGACATGTTTTAATTTTATGCACTAATTTTTTATTTATATGGTGTATATAATTCCCAATAATGTATTTAGTTATGGTATAAGATTTAATTAATTAAATTTATATAACCATATAATTTTCAAGCTTCCAATGACCTTCAATTCAAAAATTACTCAAGTCGTAAGGGTTCTTCATCTAAATTTTGATTCATCGAGATGTTTTGATGTTATGATACTATTTATATCTATGAGTTGTATAAAATGATCCATGTACATGTCATACCATTTACCATTATTAATTAATGGTATATAAAGTTACAATTCAAATTATTTTATCCAATGGGGTTTGAATAGAATGTTATCAATGTTGTAAGGGTTTATCATCTCAAATTATCTTCTTTGGGACATATGTTATTTTATATAGATATATAATTTTATGATTTGTTTATAATACTCATTTGGAATGTTATAGAATTTAAATTAGTATGTTAATGGAATTCAATGTTTCATTTAATGGGGGTTATGAATCAAAATTCACCAAAGGAACAATGGTTTTATGTTACAATTTTATTTTCAATTGGATTATTTCGGATAAATTTCCAATGATGAAATTTTATGATCTATTTATCCTAGGTATAAGGTCTTTTATTATCCATTGTTTCTTTCAAGAGATTATATTTTTTCTTTTTTTACCCCTCTTTAAGCACTCATGCGATGAAATGAATTTTTTTTTATAGAAAACTGACTTAATTTCTCTCTTCAGTCAGAAATATTTTCTTCCATGTATATATTTTATATAAAATGTTATAAATAAAGTTTTTAATATTCCCCAAATATTTAGTATTTTCATTTTTACCAATTTTTTTATACATATAAAAATATTTGAAAGGAATCATCTTATCTTTTTCCAAATGAGGTACTTTTGAATTTTTACTAAAAATATGAACAAATATTTTCTTTTAAAACTGCATGAATGGATATCCCTACAATCATGAATAATATTTTCTTTGAAAAATAATTCATAAGTTTGTTTTTTCATTTTAAATTTTTTTTACTTAATATTTTGGAAATTTCTAGATTTTAAATAAGTGATTTCAAAATTAAAAGTGTTATTTTCCTTGAGGAACGTTCTTGTAATCTTTCAAAGGTATTTTCATATATAACAACATCCTTTGATATTTATTATGATTTAATGGAGATATTATCCAATTATTCCATCATTGTTCTTTCTCTTAATGGTTTATGAATATCAGTATGAAATGTTTATGAAATCCATTCCTTTCTATGGGTTTTTATTTGATGGTATGATGAATGTTTTATGATGTTATGGAACACATATGTATGATTTTCATTATGTGATGTGTGGATAAATAATTATATATTCTTATAATTAATTCTATAAATAATAACATCTCATGATATAGGAATTAATGTAATGGAGAGTGAACCAAGTTCAGTAAAGGACTATGTCTAACAAGATGGTCTTGGGAGTGAACCTTGACTACATAAATGATGGAATGGGGAGTGAACCCTATCCACTATTGTAGTATTAAAAGTGATCCTTGAATAAGGAAATGATTTTATATACTCATTTTTATTCCATAATATTATGAATTATTCTTATGATATTTTCTCATGGATCATGGCCGGTTATTGATAATTCTACACTCTTATGAATTTTGTATTTTTATTGATAAAACTTTATGTAAGTTTCATGATTATGATATATTAATTGATGGGTATGATGTTCTAATGTTAAGATCATGTTCTCATACCATTATTCTTATCTTGTGATCAATTATGATCAATGATATATATCTCTTATATTTACCCATATCAAGAACCTAAACTCACCCTTTCTTATGTTTCCCTTACCCAGGTTATGAAGAAAGGTTTTATGTATGTATATCTATGAAGGGTTCTAGTTGTGAATAATTTAATGGGAATAGATGTATATCCTTTATGTACTAGTTGTTTACATAAACATGATTTCAAATAAACTAAACCTTTAGGGTTCTAGCATGGATCATATTGATATTTACTTAATATTTCTCTAATAATATGTAGTATTTATATATGATAAGTTTGTGTCACTTTGGTTGGTTTCAGATCAATGTTAATTTGTTTTTGGAAACTTAATTGAGGAAGATTTAGTGGGAACCCTCTGGATAAGACTATATATAGGATAATATACTAATATTTTGGTAAGGTGGAGATCATATTGTTTTCCTAGAAAAACGTCCCTGTTTGTACACTCTATGTGGACGTGGTTTTGGAACATGTGCATACATGGGTAACAAACCCAAAAATAAGTTGGTAGAGTATATCTCATCAACAATTATAGTTAATGGTGAATATTACCTTATTGTGAACCTTGTTTGACACTCCTAGAGGATATTATTAAGTTAAATCTCATTTTTTTATGAATTTTTATAAAGAAATTGGATACATAATGACCATTTATGACATATGTTAAAATTATGGTTTTATAGGATGAAAAAAGGTAACAGGGTTTAGACATCCTATGAATGATTTTTCATGATTAGATTATTACTTATTATTGTTTCTAACACTATGCTTTCAGTTTTACTTAATGTTTAGAACCAAGAGGAATCATGTTAATGTTGAGTGGGATGGAAAATTCAATTATTTTCCTTATATAAAACCATATGAGATGGGAGATGGAATATGGAAACTTGTGATTATCCCTAATCATCTATCTAATTATATGATTATCAACCTGAACATAGGTGTTTGAATAAATTACATAAGGGGAAAATGGGGTTCCATGAAGATCATTGAGGAATGAAAAGTCATCTTCCTAATTGTTGAGAATATAGGAATAAGCACCCATGGAAATGTCTCAATGGAATTATAAGATGTTTTATGTGTAGAGAAAAAGGACATAGAGTAAGTAATTTCCCAATTAAAATGAATATTTCATTGGAGGTAATTAAGGTACATCGAAAGGTATAATTTATCACTTAATGCCTTATGTTTGGAGAACTTGGGAATCATTTGAGCCAATTCTCTATTCTAAGGGCCAACTCCTAGACCAATGAAGGGAATACTCTTGGTCAATCATTGAAGTGGAATAATCAAAGTTCTTATGTATTGGGATTTGAAAATTATATAGTTTAGGTGTCTTATTAATGATATTCTTATTATAAAAATCATGAAACATCTATGGATTATTCCATAATAGTATTTATTTAAGGGATTTAAAGCATATTTTGAATGGTACTGATAACCTAGAAAATTGTTTTAGTGGAATGGTGATATTATTTAAAAACATTTGATTAAGGGAAAAAACTTAATATTTTCCTAAGGGTGAGATAATAATGTTTATTTTGGATAAATAGATGATATAATTTTATAATGAAAATAGGAAAGTATTATTTACATTGAAATTAATTAGTGATTTCATGAAAATGTGATATATGTTTTCTTTAATGAAGTTTATTTAATTTTTGGATTTATTGAATATATTTGATAGTATGTGAATTTATTTAAGGAATAAGGATAGGGTTATATTTTTGGAATAATATTTTATTTCATTGAGGTTTTATGGAATTTCATGTTATTTCGGGAAAGGATTAGAATGTTTTAAGAGAATATATGATCATTGTATTCACATGTTTAGTAGTTTATATTAAGAGATACTTTATCTTATTTGGGTAGTATAGTTAAGTTTAATTTGTAAATTTAGTGACCATTTTATAAATTCTTAGGTTTTGAATTTTTCTAGACTTATTTTTGTAGTGTGTTAAGGTTAAATTTATATAGAATGGTTTATGTTCAACTTTGGGAGTTATTTTTTAGGTTTTAAAGATTAATATATTATTTAATAATTTAAATATTTATCCATATTGGATAAATTGTGATAAAAATTTTGGTTTTGTTAAATATATTGATAAATAATGACTAGATTTCCATTAATTTTTGGATATTATGATATGTTAAAAGTTAATTTTAGTTATTAGGTCATGAAAATAAATTCATTTTGAATATTCATTTCATGGATTAAGACATGGGATAGAAGTGGGAATTGACTGAAATACAAAAAAAATGATTAAATTATGCTTTTTAAATGGAAAGAAATCAAGTAAGATATTTTATCAAATTCTATAATACAAAAATTCCTCAAATCCTAAAAAAGGATCTTTAAAATAAAAATGTTTTTCTTTTTACAACTATTTATGAGGAGTTGATGCTAATTTTTACCCCTCACCAATTTATGATTTTCTAGTCATTAACTTTATCATGAACATGTTATCTATAACTCTATAAAATAATTTGTATGTTCTCTTTCTCATCCATGCCAAAATTTTCACTTCCCACTAATTTTCTCCTTATCCGGGAACCCAATTATGTCTTATTTTAGGTGACCTTTATGTTTCCCACTTCCTATTTTCAAATGAATTTTTACATGAACCTTTGTAAAATGTGTTTTTTCAAAATGGTATTTTAAAATATAGAACCTTTTAGTATTGAGATAAAAATTGTTAGGATAAAATTTATTTAAGAGGGGAATAATTTAACACCTTGAAAATTTGGGATATTTTTTTGTTCGGTATATTTCCTTACACTCAACCCCATGTCCAAATGAACCATGATATTTTAACCCATTATAACCAACCATTGAATTAGAAAATATGAATAATAGTACCCATATTATAAAAAATATGTAGGGTTTTTAAATAATGTAAATGTAATTATTTATTTATAATTAATAGGTACTCAATTTTCATTTATGTTATTTTATGCTTCAAGAATGTGTTTTCTTCAAAAATGGTTTTTATTGAATTTTCTAGGTCATGATCCCCTCCCTCCAAAGGTACACATCCTAGCAAGGTAATGAAGAATGGAGATAATGATCCCCGGGTCTTGCCTCTTGTAGGCTCATGTTATAAACTAGAATCGAGGGTATAAGAATCACACAATAGGAGGCATTACCCTCTATAATAATAAGATTGATATATAAGATATCATCGATCAATATAATCCATGACATATCATAAAGTAAATAAAAATAAAAACATCCCAAAATGAATATACCAAAAAGTACAGATATGGATAAAAATCTCCAAATTCAAGGTACCCAAAGAATAGCTAAGTCAACGACATAAAAAAAATCTCAAACCTGAGCTAGAAATGTCCAGACAATCCACAAAGTCATCCTTGAATCTATAAAAGCAGTTTATATATATATATGATGAGTATAAAAGTATATTGAGTAGGATATCCAAAGTATCTTGTCTATATGTGAAAAGATAATACTGATGCACTCAGGAGTAAACTGCTAAACCAGCAACACCTAAATAGGCCAACAATCTAATCTCGTACTTACTAAGGATCTCTCGCCAAATAACACATCCATGTATAATTACATAATTTGAAGAAAAAAAAATCAATGATAGGTACCCTACACTAATTTCCCACTAATTCTACACTATCACAATTCAACGACATACATCTTGATGCTACTAAATCATTTTTATATCATCACATCTCATCACATCCTTCCCATAGTCACTTGGTCTATCACATAACATCACATCTCTCCTAAAGACACTTGGATCATCACATCTCATCACATCCTTCCCATAGTCACTTGGTCCATCACATAACATCACATCTCTCCTAAAGACACTTGGATCATCACATCACATCTCTCTTGAAGACACTTGGACCATCACATCACATCATGGACATAACCAGAATAGTAGGGTATCGTGAACATGAAGGAGATAAACATTGTTCTATCCTCCTGTCATAGAAGGCCTCCACCATAATATATATCATCACATCGCATCTCATGACATATCTCAAGTAGACACATGGGCCATCATATTAAATCAAATCTTGATAGTTCACTTTCAACATCTAGCTGTCACATCCCATGCATGTCAACATCACTTAAATGAGATATCTTGGAAGATAGGGTAGCCATCCAACCATCCTCACCACTAGGATGTAGGAAAAAAACATCCCAAAAACATTTGGTTTCTAATACATAGTTCTTGACATGGGTGGGGTGCATATTGAAATCGAAAGGAAATAAAATTTATACAGTATCACAATACACAAGCTGAACATATGTGTTAAAAACATGATCATCCTCTTAACACGAAAAATTACAACCCTACCTCACAATATCACAACTTTCACTTCCATCACTGAAGTGCATAACACTACATGAAAATCCCCAAGACACATTCCATATTTCACCATCTCTTCACAAATTAAGCCAATTTTGATATTCACATTTTAAGAAAAAACCCATTCATTTAAGAATCCAATTCATTGCATTATTTATAAACCAATAAATTCATTAGTTTATCTCATTATTTCACATTTAAAGTCAACCTTAATTAACTTCACTTCCCATTATTATTCATTCCTTCATTAACCTTTCATCCCATACCATTTTAATTAATCATTAACCAATTCATTCCATTACATATTGGGTATTTTTCACAAAACCAACCACATAATAACAAGCATGAAACAATATCCCATTGAAAACATCATCACCATCCCTTTCACCCCCCCCCTTCATTCCAACAAACCTCACATCATCACTATTTAATATCCCTAGACACCTCCGCATGTCAACTACATCTCAACCACTTTCTATTACGAAAAAAATCCTTCAAGGTAACATTCTAGTTTTTTGGGGTTGATTTTATTTGTTGAAAAAGTAGGTTTCCATGGTTATTTGTGATGTTCCATAGATATTTTTGACAAGGTATGATGAAAATGATCCAATAAGAATGAATGGATTCTCTGTAAGTGGTACAATATGTTTTTTATACAAAGTGGATCTATTCCCCAGTGTTTTCTAAATTTTTGGGGTCGAAAATTTGGAGGATAGTCAATAATCGTGAAATATGGATTTTCATGAATGCCTAATAAAAATATGGTAAAGGAATGAGTTTCACGAATAATAAGTTTCATGAAAGGATTTTCATGAAGGTAAAGATCATAATGAATGAGTATCATAAATTCATAAAGGATTGACGGTAAATCTCCATAACTATGAGAAGCTTCATGAATGGGAAATTTCCTTATTGCTTCTTGAAAGCATGAATCTTCAAGAACAAGATTAGATAGCTTCATGAAATGGTGATAATGAGGATGTAATATTTAGTAATGGGAGGAAATTCCTATAAATAGACTTCTACCCGCCCCCAAGTAAAACAAGCCTTAATGTAAATTCGCAGGCTCTGAATTTGTGAAGTTGATTCACAAAGGTTATTGTTATGAAAAATTTCAAGAATAAAGGAATGTTTTTAAGGATATGAAAGGGAAAATAAATTTTTAAGCATTGAAAAAATATTGATGTTCATGAATTCTATAAAAATATAACCAAAATTTATGAGATTCTCAAAGGATAAGTGAGATTTTCGAAAGTTTTTGACCTTAACAAAAGTAGGTTACTTCATGAACGCTAGTTGAGATTCATGAAAGAGGTAATCTACGTGAAAAATATGGGGTTCATGAAGGTAGAATATTATTTTAAACAATTGATTTGTTTCATAAAGGCTATGTGATCTTCATGAAGGTAGTGATCATCGTGAAAGTTTTTAAAAGGGGTTTCCTAGAAAAACTATGGTAATGTGATATTCATTAAGTGTATGAAAGTGGGACCTTAATATATAATATTTCGACAATTGATGATGCATTAATTATTTATAATGAAGGTACCAACATGTCTATAAAATTTGTTTGAATACTTTTCGTAGAAGTGAGAAAATGAAGAGGAAGAAGGTAATCATATGCACTATCAGTGATCCATCAAAGGAAAGATTGAGGTAGTAATCCTTGGGAAGTACTGAGTTGTCCCTAAACATTGTAAAGGTAGTGAGCCTAGGCATATAAGTGATCTAGCATGAACCTTATTTTTGAAGTTATCCTTATTGGATTTGGTACATTGGAACATTTCCGTTGTATGCTCCTTGTAAATAGCCCAATGATTTTGAACTAAGTAAAATCATCGTGTCTCATGCATGATTTAATTTCTCTTCCTATATTTCCTTAGGAAGGGGAGAGAAGAGTGTTTTTTTAATGACTGAAGGAGGAGTTGTCTTAATCTATTATACCATGATTCACCCCCTCTTAGTTTATTTAACCTAGTTGGAATAATAATTGGTATTATATCTAATGGTTTAAAGTTAGTGTTTATCTCCCAATAGATGAAATGGAAGTTGTTAATCAAAAAGGGATTCTGATCGTTGATGGAAATATTTTTTATCTATGGAAGAATCGAAGGAATCACTTATTTTGATCATTGGGTATGGATGCATTCATAGCTACAATGCATGGTATTTATTCCAGTATGGACAATAATGTTTTATCAAAAGTATAACATAGATAATTGGATGCTGATTATAAAGGAAACAATTATTTAAGAGGAGTTATATCCAATTAAATCTATAAAAATGTGATATCACATAAGTCATCACATGCTATGTAGGAAAATTTGATAAATATTTAAGAGAGATACTCAAAAGTTGGAGAAGAAAAAATGTTGGTTCTATGGAACATGTATGAGGGTATGGGAGTTCACTCTAATGAGTCTGTTGATGCATTATTTGATAGGGTGAATGTTGTTTTGGAAGACATGCGTGGTCTAAGAGAAATTATTGAAGATATAAATATTTTTAAGTGAATAATGAGAAAACTTCCACCTCAGTTAAATCTAAATGTTTATGTATTAGAAGATAAAGTTCTTAATGAGTTGACATTGGAAATCTTGCATAGTACTCTTGTCACATACGATATGAGAAATGATGATAACGTTGTTGTAACACCCCGAGATTTTATGAAAAATATTCTTTTTAATTTCATTAATGTCTTGTGTTGTATGCTACACCAAAAGGATCTTGCACAACACGCATCCCTGACTTGCCTTGCATTACATGCAATCATGACCTTCCTCGATAGCGTGTGTAGTACGCAATACCGAGTTTCACTAAACGAGATATTATTATAATATTATTATGAACTAGCCGTTATGAATAGTAATACCCACTTTTTAAAATTTTATAAATTTTATCTTTCAAAATGGACTTCATTTTTGGATTTGGAATATCGAAATTAGCTTAGGGTGAAATTTTGGTACTTTTCAGATGACTTTCATATTCTGATGAATAGTGAAAATTACTAAATTTTAATTAAAAACAACTTTTTTAATCTAAATAATTAATAGTGATAAATTATTAATTTGAGTGGTTTTAAAGTATATTTAGAATATATTTTTACAATTTAATACAATTTTGGTCATTGGATGTAATTTCACATTTAAACCAGACATAAACAAATATCAATCTTTTGATAGTTATTATCTCTTAAAAACACACTATTTGTCTTGACGATGGGAATTAATTTTTAAATTAGTTAATATAACTGATATGTTTTGAATTTGGTAAAATAGAAATCATTTTTGAATTCATAATATCAAATATATATTAGGCCTAATTTTTGGTATTTTTCTGGAAACTTTCATTTTTTGATGAATAGTGAAACCACTAAGTGGTAGTTAAAAAAACTGAATTTTTCATAAAACATAATTTTACCACTTCTGTGAGTGGAATTTCAAAAATCCGAGAGACACAGTCAATATCAAGGACTAAAATGTGGTTCAATGTGATGAAAATAATTTTTGTTGAATAGTAACTTTTTACTTTTTTTTACCACGGTTAAAAGTAAATAGGGTAATTAAGGGTAAAAATGATATTATTATTACCCTAAAACATTTCCTAATTCTATTGTAAAAGTTTAATTAGACCCAAAACAACCTTAGGAATAAAATATGACCATTTAGGCCCACTTGGATTAGATTAGGACATTTATTATTAATTTATTTAAAGAAGGGTTAAAATAGTTAAAATCAAAGTTTAATAACTAAATCATTTTTAATATAGGGTTATACATAATATAAATTTGACTATAAATATTCATTATAAATATAAAAATATTTCCTACATAATGGTATTTTATTTGTAATTTTTAGACTTAAAATAATTTGATTTATTTATGACACAATGATGATGCAGTAATTATCTTATTAATGAAATATTGACATAATTGATGTTATAAATACCCAAATAAATGTAATTTGAGACTTTTAATGAATTACAATAATTTCATATTTTAATATGACATGTTAGTGTTGATTTAATTAAATTTTTTTGAACTAATCATTCTGTTATGATTTTCAAAAAAATCAATTACCAAATAGTGTCAAAATTGTCATAAAATAGTTTTTAAATAAAATATTATATTATTAATTGTTATTATATTCCTAAAAATTTAAGGTTCAGCCAAGATACTTATATAATGATAGGTGTATCATTAATGGACCACTTGGGGGTCGCTCATATGTATATGGTAAGTTTATTAACTAAATAATATAAAAATACAAAGTGACATGGTAAATGTCAATCTAATTAACTAAGAGTTAAAACTAAAAGATAAGGTTAATATAATGACCTAAACTTGTCTAAATTCTATTGGATGAGAGGATTTCGACCCATACCCACCTTAGATTCAAAATAAATCAATTTGGAGCTATTAAAAACTGAATATGACTTTATAATAAAATAATATTTTTAGTTTTTCCAAAGGTGCCCCTCTCCTCCCTTATAAAAGGGCACCTCCTCCCTCTCTTCCTAGCACCACTTTGAGTCTTAAATCTCAGAAAACCTCTGCCAAATTATCTTCTCCACTTCCCTAGAAACATCCTAAAGGTCCTGGTTCTCTTTAAAGACCAATTTTAGTGCCCTAAGAGGAGGTCTCAAATAGGCGCTTCAAAGAAGAGGTAATGTCCATTACCGATTCTTTCAACTTTATTTCTTCTTCTACTTCTTCTTCTAAGGTTGTTTCATTATGAAGTAATAATATCAGTATCACTCATATACGGATATATTATTATATGTATGAAACAAACCTATTTCACCATCTATCCATCCTATGGAAAATGAAATCACCGCACGTGCGTACGTACGGAATACCGTCTCCACGCCGTGGTGTAATCTATTTTCCACCACCACCTTACTTGGATGGGTATAATGGTGTAAATAATAACTATATATGATTATTGTAAAGTGATATTTATTCTGTAATAGTATACATACACTCCAATAAAACTTTACGATCATGGGAATGATATCATCGCTCGTGCGTACGTACGGAATACCGTCTCCACGACGCGATGAGATTCATTCTCAATGATTAACCATTCATAAATGATTATAAAGTATATATAATAAGTAATAATAAAATATATGACATAATAATGATACTAGATTTATATATATATATATATATGTATTTCAGCCAATTAATTCCATTCAATTCAATAAGGAAATGAAAATAGTGTTCATGCGTACGTACGGCCTACCGTCTCCATGAACAGTGTATTTCTTTCCATTTATTGATCTATTATATATATGTATATTCTGAATATATATTATATATAAATCATTTTTTACATTCTGGATGTAAGTAATCATGATCTAAGTAATCATATGAATAATTACAAGTTAAAACATGAACGACAAATGAAACGATTTTACCCAAAACGCTACATTAACCTTAATTTACAAAAGAATGGGTAATATAAAGTCATAAGTGAACCATATATGATATCATAACAATGAATATGATTCTGTAATAATTCAATGACATTATTTAAATAATTATACAGTAGGTTTGGATACGTACAAAGCATATCGGACCTAAGGTAAGGGATAATTTTTCAAATCTCATTTTTATTTGAGATTGCTTATTCGTAAGTATTTACTGGGGTTATTGTTATTATCCATGTCCATGTTTTATAAAAGTGTTTTCATGTATGTTTAAAGTCATTTTTTCCCATTTTGACTTTTACTACATGGTATGTAAGTAATCTTTCTTTTGTTTACGTTACGAGGTACTTTTTGACTTTTCCGGCAAAAGTATGAGAAGAATGTTTTTTTTAACTTATACGGCACGAATGGATTTTTATGGTTTTATAAATCCTTATTTTCATGAAGCTTCCTCCAAAATATTTCATGACTATTTTCAAAAAAATCCTTTTATTTTAAAATTACATGTCATTTTTTGAAAAGAGAATGATTTTGAAGAAGAAAGGATATTTTCCTCAAGAATTCATTTCAATTGTTTTATCAAAACCATTTTCCATCAAAGATGACATTATTTCATATGTGTATGTTTCAAGTTTAATTTCTATATGATTTACATGGTTTCACTTTTCTTATAATGAAATGTCCATTTGTTTTATATGGATTATGAGATGATGAGATGATGTTTATGAAACCCATTTTATTCTTTGGGTTATGATGAATGTTTTAAGTTTATTTTATGGCACAAGTAAGAATGATTTCATTATGAGATGGTGGGACCTATATCTCCCTCCAATGCATTGGGTAAAGATTTATATCTCATGAGATAGACATGGCTGGAATGGAAAGTTAAACCGGTTCAGTAATACAGGACTGGAACGAGGAGTGAACTCGATTCAGAAAGGGACTTTGTCCACTAAGATGGTCTTGGTAGCAATGCCTTGGCTACTATGGAAATCATATCATGTGCTTAATGGTTGCCACAATTACATGTTTTATTCCCATGCAATTTTATCATGATTGATGTTCCCTTATGATATATTCCTTGCGTACTTCCATGATTCATGTCTTTGATCAAGATTTTGATGTTTAAACATTTTGTCCATGTTTTTTTTAAGTTCAAATGTATATGGTATGTTTTATTTTATCCATGCTTACCCTTACTGAGCATTTGAGCTTACTCTTTTTATGTTTTATTTTTCCCCAGGATTAAAAGAAAGGTTTTAGGTAAGGAAACAAAAAGTGGAAGATCTTTATGGGATATGTTGAAGATCTTTCACCACGATTAGAAGATTACGTTCCGAGTTTCCAAAGACACTAAACTATTATAGTCCTTGAGTTTTGAATTTTGTTATGTATTAAGTATTCTGCTAAAGTAATGTAATGTCCATGTACGTTAAGCTTCGGGCCTCTACAGTTGGTATCAGAGGAAAGGTTTAGTTAACCTTTGGAAACTAGGATGCGAAAACTTTAGTGAGATCCCTAGAGATATTTCTAAGGTATGTCTAGGGATGTCCTAAGGTTAAGTATATGTATAGGATATAGTCCTAGAATTGCGCTAACGATATTAGAATTTAACCTAAGATGTTATATATTGAGGGTACTCCCCCTTTACTATGTTGTTTTCCCTAGCATGATTTTTACCTCTCACACTATTCTTTTTGGGTTATAGACGATGGCTGGAACCCGAAGGAATCATGTTGATCAATACAATGGACAATGAAATGATTGTCCTCATGAACAAACAAATGTTATGGGAGATGGAGTGAAAAATCTTATTGCTATACTTACACAAGCTATGAATCATTCTGGAATTCAAAATGAGCAGAGAAGGGAATAATATTCTATTGAGTCCTTCATGAGGCAACATCCACCTTCTTTCAGTGGGTCTTCTGATCCACTTGTTGCTGAACAATGGATCAGTACCACTGAAAAGATATTTTCAGTTCTTCAATGTTCTGAACATGATAAAGTCATCTTAGCAGTATATCGTTTGGAAGGTAAATCTAATCAATGGTGGAATCTTATCAAGAATATGAGGCCAAGAGATGAAATTGAGTCCATGGAATGGGACGAGTTCAAGAACTTATTTTTCAATAAACACTTCCCTATTATTCTTCGAACAAAGATGGAGAAGGAGTTTCTTGAACTAAAGCAAAAGGATGATGAATCTGTTGGTGTATATGAAGAGAATTTTACAAGGCTTTCAAGGTATGCATCTGGCTTTATCATCCAACCTGAAAGTAAAGTTGATCGATTATTCAGTGGATTAAAACCAAATATTCGAAGGGAATTAGCTATAAGAGACTTCAGTAGCTATGAAGAAATTGTGTGTTGTGCTATCAAGGTAGAAATAGAAGTTGGTGTTACTTATCCATCTCATAGTTTTGACAAGAAACGAAAGATGGAGTTCAAGGAGAAATCTTAGAATAATGGTGAAAAGAAGATGAATGTTTCCTTATGCTCAAAGTGTGGAAAGAAGCATGGTGGGGATTGTCTTAAAGGGACTAGAAAATGTTTTAAGTGTGGAAAAGAATGTCATCGAGCATCTGAGTGTCGAAGTAATGGAAAAAGGGTTTCTAATGATGTGAATAAAGAAAAGACTACAGAGAATGCACCACCAACACTTCAATATTTCAAGTGCAAGGAAATGGGTCATTATGCTAATAAATTCCCTAATCCAAGGGTTAGTGATGATCGACATGAGAAACCACTTAAGGAAAAGGACAAAGGGAAGTCACATGTGATCACTATTGGTGATGTTGAATATGAAAACGATTTGGTGGAATGATTAAGTGTTTATGTAATGGTATTCCAAAATAATGTTGTATATAGTATCGTGGAATATTGGAATATTTATGTATTGTTCTATTGTGGTTTTCAATAATTTTATGGTACCGGTAACCATGGAAATTGATTGAGATATTTTAAAAAAAATATGATATACGCATAATGAAGGGATAAGGAGAAAATGAAATGTTTGACAGTATTCATGAGCTCATGACTGATATAAGGAAATAGTTATATCATGGTTTGAGTATATAGAATCATGGGGTTTTGGTATGTAGAAAGAGTTAACTTTTGACAGCACTCATATTTTCACTAAGATTCAATGGGTATTCATTTTTCAAGAGAATACATGATTAAGGGCTTCGAATGTTTGGAATGTGACCAACAAGACATATCTCATGATATATGGGGATCAACGATGGTATTAACATGCTTGTTATATAAACTCTTTGAAAATCATTTTCACTATAATATGAGATTGGACAGCAGTATTTTGGATAAGCCTAAAGATTGGAACGGATTATGTTGGACATAAGTTAGTATTGTTTAAGGATAGAAGTTTTTTTGATATTATTGATGGGATGTTATATTAATGTAGTTTTAGAAAAAGGACAACCTGTAGGATGGGCGAAAACCCATCGCGTCGGACAAGGCTGTGGGAATCAAACCCACAACTGAAGTGCGATTGGCATTTATCACCTACCACTGGCCTATAGGAAGTCCCTGTTTAGTATAAACTAGTTTTATTATATTAAGCAGTATGATATATGAAGTATAAGTCCATTTTAAGAACCATATATGATTAATCTCACTATATATGGACTTATGTATTTTTTGATAACTTTTCTAACCTTTTGTTTGAGATAGATGGAATGACCCATCATTCTATCACATGATCTGATAACACTTCACGAATGACAAATTCAACTTCATTTCTTTAAGAGATGAAGTGGAAATTGTCCAAATAACGACCAACGGTGAGACTGTACCAAAATCACGAAAGTATTTCTTCTAATTCCAATTTCATGAACTTTAGAGAAATGATCTTGAAAACCAAAAATGTTGTCCTAGTGCTCTTATATCCGATGAATCAGATGGTACCTTAGATCGTCACAAATTTATGGCTTTGTGATTGTTGGATTTTTCATATCCATGTTCTCTACCACTCTCCAACAGAACTTGATGGTTAGATTTTTCTTCCATATCCATATTTTCACCTATGTTCTCCTACGTGGAAACCCAGTGATGAGTTAATTTGGGTAACCGTTACATTTCATACTTTAGTTTTTTAAAGCCAAGTTTTGGTATTCCTTTTTACGATGTGGGTTTCTATTAAAGAAACTTTAGAGTAGTAAACCATTTATAACCCTGACGAATTTCAAGGGCGAAATTCATTTTAAGGGGGGTAGAATGTAACACCCCGAGATTTTATGAAAAATATTCTTTTTAATTTCATTAATGTCTTGTGTTGTACGCTACACCAAAAAGAGCTTGCACAACATGCATCCCTGAATTTCCTTGCATTACACGCAATCACGACCTTCCTCGATAGCGTGTGTAGTACGCAATACCGAGTTTCACTAAACAAGATATTATTATAATATTATTATGAACTAGCCGTTATGAATAGTAATACCCACTTTTTTAAATTTTATAAATTTTATCTTTCAAAATGGACTTCATTTTTGGATTCGGAATATCGAAATTATCTTAGGGTGAAATTTTGGTACTTTTCAGATAACTTTCATATTCTGATGAATAGTGAAAATTACTAAATTTTAATTAAAAACCACTTTTTTAATCGAAATAATTAATAGTGATAAATTATTAATTTTAGTGGTTTCAAATTATATTTAGAATATATTTTTACAATTTAATACAATGTTGGTCATTGGATTTAATTTCACATTTAAACCAGACATAAACAAGTGTCAATATTTGGATAGTTATTATCTCTTAAAAACACGCTATTTGTTTTGACGACGGGAATTAATTTTTAAATTAGTTAATGTAACTGATATGTTTTTAATTTGGTAAAATAGACATCATTTTTGAATTCATAATATCAAATATATCTTAGGCCTAATTTTTGGTATTTTTCTGGAAACTTTCATTTTTTGATGAATAGTGAAACCACTAAGTGGTAGTTAAAAAAACTGAATTTTTTATAAAACATAATTTTACCGCTTCTGTGAGTGGAATTTCAAAAATCCGAGAGACACAGTCAATATCAAGGACTAAAATGTGGTTCAATGAGATGAAAATAATTTTTGGTGAATAGTAACTTTTTCTTTTTTTACCACGGTTAAAAGTAAATAGGGTAATTAAGGGTAAAAATGATATTATTATTACCCTAACACATGTCCTAATTATATTGGACAAGTGTAATTCGACCCAAAACAACCTTAGGAATAAAATATGACCATTTAGTCCCACTTGTATTAGATTAGGACATTTATTAATAATTTATTTAAAGAAGGGTTAAAATAGTTAAAATCAAAGTTTAATAACTAAATCATTTTTAATATAGGGTTATACATAAGATAAATTTGACTATAAATATTCATTATAAAGATAAAAATAGTTCATAAATAATGGTATTTTCTTTTTAATTTTTAGACTTAAAATAATTTAATTTATTTATGACACAATGATGATGCAGTAATTATCTTATTAATGAAATATTGACATAATTGATGTTATAAATACTCAAATAAATGTAATTTGAGACTTTTTATGAATTAAAATAATTTTCTATGTTAATATGACATGTTAGTGTTGATTTAATTAACTTTTTTTCGAACTAATCATTCTGTTATGTTTTTCAAAAAAAATCAATTACCAAATAGTGTCAAAATTGACATAAAATAGTTTTTAAATAAAATATTATATTATTAATTGTTATTGTATTACTAAAAATCTAAGGTTCATCAAAGATACTTATATCATGATAGGTGTATCATTAATGGACCACTTGGGGGTCTCTTGGATGTATATGGTAAGTTTATTAACTAAATAATATAAAAATACAAAGTGACATGGTAAATGTCAATCTAATTAACTAAGAGTTAAAACTAAAAGATAAGGTTAATATAATGACCTAAACTTGTCTAAATTATATTCTATGAGAGGATTTAGACCCATCCCCACCTTAGATACGAAATAAATCAATTTGGAGCTATTAAAAACCGAATATGACTTTATAATAAAATAATATTTTTAGTTTTTCCAAAGGTGACCCTCTCCTCCCTTATAAAAGGGCACCTCCTCCCTCTCTTCCTAACACCACTTTGAGCCTTCAAGATCGGAAAAACCCTGCCAAATTCTCTTCTCCACTTACCTAGAAACATCCTAGAGGTCCTGGTCTTCTTCAAATACTAATTTTAGTGCCCTAAAAGGAGGTCTCAAAGAGGCGCTTCAAAGAAGAGGTAATGTCCGTTACCGATTCTTTCAACTTTATTTCTTCTTCCACTTATTCTTCTTAGGTTGTTTCATTATAAAGTAATAACATCAGTATCAATAATATACTGATATGTTATTATATGTATTAAACAACCCTATTTCACCATCTATCCATCCTACGGAAAATGAAATCACCGCGCATGCGTACATATGGAATATCGTCTCCACACCGTGGTGTAATCTATTTTCCACCACCACCTTAATTGGATGGGTATAATGGTGTAAATAATAACTATATATGATTATTGTAAAGTGATATTGATTCTTTAATAGTATACATACACTCCAATAAAACTTCACGATCATGGGAACGATATCATCGCTCGTGCGTACGTACGGAATACCGTCTCCACGACGCGATGTAATTCATTCTCAATGATTAACCATTCATAAATGATTATAAAGTATATATAATAAGTAATCATAAAATATATGACATAATAATGATACTGGATTTATGTATATATATATGTATGTCATCCAATTAATTCCATTCAATTAAATAAGGAAACAAAAACAGTGTTCATGCGTACGTATGGCCTACCGTCTCCATGAACGGTGTATTTCTTTCCATTTATCGATCTATTATATATATGTATATTCTGAATATATATTATATATAAATCATGTTTTACATTCTGGATGTAAGTAATCATGATCTAAGTAATCATATGAATAATTATAAGTTAAAACACGAACGACAAATGAAACGATTTTACCCAAAATGCTACATTAACATTAATTTACAAAAGAATGGGTAATATAAAGTCATAAGTGAACCATATATGATATCATAACAATGAATATGATTCTGTAATAAGTCAATGACATTATTTAAATCATTATACAGGAGGTTTGGATACGTACAAAGCATATCGGACCTAAGGTAAGGGATAATTTTTCAAATCTCATTTTTATCCGAGATTGCTTATTCGTAACTATTTATTGGGGTTATTGTTATCATCCATGTCCATGTTTTATAAAAGTGTTTTCATGTATTTTTAAAGTCCTTTTTACCCATTTTTGACTTTTACTACATGGTATTTAAGGAATATTTCTTTTGTTTACGTTACGAGGTACTTTTTGACTTTTCTGGCAATAGTACGAGAAGAAAGTTTTTTTAACTTATACGGAACGAACGGATTTTTACGGTTTTATAAAGCCTTATTTTCCTAAAGCTTCATCCAAAAGATTTCATGACTATTTTCAAAAAAATCATTTTATTTTAAAATTTCATGACATTTTGTGAAAAGAGAATGATTTTGAAGAAGAAAGGATATTTTCCTCAAGAATTCATTTCAAGTGTTTTATCAAAACCATTTTCCATCTAAGATGACATTATTTCATATGTGTATGTTTCAAGTTTAATTTCTCTATGATTTACATGGTTTCACTTTTCTTATGATGAAATATCCATTTGTTTTATATGGATTATGAGATGATGAGATGATGTTTATGAAATCCATTTTATTCTTTGGGTTATGATGAATGTTTTAAGTTTATTTTGTGGCACAAGTAAGAATGAGTTTATTATGAGATGGGTGGGACCTGTATCTCCCTCCAATGAATTGGGTAAAGATTTATATCTCATGAGATAGACATGGATGGAAGGGAAAGTTAAACCGGTTCAGTAATACAGGACTAGAACGAGGAGTGAACTTGATTCAGAAAGGGACTTTGTCCACTAAGATGGTCTTAGCAGCAATGCCTTGGCTACTATGGAAATCATATCATGTGCTTAATGGTTTCCACAATTACATGTTTTATTCCCATGCAATTTTATCATGATTGATGTTCCCTTATGATATATTCCTTACGTACTTCCATGATTCATGTCTTTGCTCAAGATTTTGATGTTTAAATATTATGTTCATGTTTTTTAAGTTCAAATGTATATGGTATGTTTTATTTTATCCATGCTTACCCTTACTGAGCATTTGAGCTCACCCTTTTTATGTTTTATTTTCCCCTAGGATTAAAAGAAAGGTTTTAGGTAAGGAAACAAAAAGTGGAAGATCTTTATGGGAGATGTTTAAGATCTTTCACCATGATTAGAAGATTACATTCTGAGTTTCCAAAGACACTAAACTATTACGGTCCTTGTGTGTCTGTTTTTGTTATGTATTAAGTATTCCGCTAAAGTAATGTAATGTCCAGGTACATCAAGCATCGGGTCTCTACAGTTGCTCTAGAAAATGGTAAGTCCAAAGAAGTGTAATTAAATTCCATGAAGAAGATCACTATTAAAGATAGTTAGGAGGAAGACAATGTGGATGAGTTCATGTCATTCCTATCCCCAAATATTCAAAGAGGAAGTGGAAAGTTTAAATAGAAACTTGAATTTGTATGATTTTGATGTGGAAATATTATAAATCTTGCAGTAAGGTGTCCTAATAAGTTTCAAGATGATAATTTTAATGATGATGAAATTCTCGATAAGAATTATTCAGCTGATGTGAAAGGTAGGTGGAGTACTAAGAGAAATTTATTCAAAAAATAATCTTATGTCAAAAAAAAAGACGACAGTTCAGAAGAATCTGAGGTAGAAGAGTTGCAGGAATGCAAGGATCATAAATAAAAATCTATGGTGGAAGTTGTTATAAATTACCAAGTAATAAAAGATAGCTACAATGATGAAGGAGATGTATAAGGAAGAGTTTAACTTTAGATAGAATTAGAAGCTTCTCTTGAAGAGATAGATGTTTGGAGAGACAAAAAAAAGAAAGACAACATGGTGGTTAATGATACCAGACTCTATATAAAATAGTTGGAAGAATAGAAGTCTATGATAGAGGCTTAAATTTAATAGATTAAATCTAAAAATACAGAAACCTTATAAAATTCATTTAATACAAGATCAAAACTAAAGAAGGGACCAGAATTGTCAAATGTATGACTAGCATAATAAAAGATTGAGTCAAACACATCCAAGAGTTTGAATATGAGGTTGTAAATATACAAAGTAAGGGAAAATATCAAGATAAATTATTGATTCAATAAAAGTAGGATAAAAAGGCAATATAAAAAGGAAAAGTAGAATTTAGAGTTCCAGTGAAACATATAAAGGAGTTTCATGAGAAAAAAGTGACAGATCATTATGATACAGCTGGTATAGAGATTGATCACAAAAAAAAGGTATAAATGGATGAAGCTTAGCCATAATAAATCACTTAGAGGTTGAATATTGATTTGTGTATGAATAAAAACCAGAAGATCCTGATAGCCTAAGAAATAACTATTGGTTCAATAGTGACTCACATGAATGCAACTAAAATTAGATTTTATTATTGTGGAAAAATTGGATACTCAAAAAAGGTTTGTTCCATAGCTAAGAGGTCTAAAAAGGAACAAGAGAAAAAAAAAGGATGCAAATAGAGCTCCATATTGTAGGATATCATTATAGGGTTATTAATCCTGGTGTGGGGGATTTAGACACATGACCAGATATTTTACATCAACTATTTAGATTAATGGTCCAAAACAGGTTCGAAGTAGTTGTAAGAAACAACTCAATAAACCCTCAAATGATATGAAAATGCTAAATATATTTACAAAATTACAAGATGAAATTGGTCCATCATACTTTGATCATCATAAAAAATATCAGTTAAAGGGATAGATCAAAATGAAAAGAGATAAACATGAAGTGGTTTTAGAGATTTTATTCGAAGAATTATATCACACTGGAATATGGATCATTGATAGTGGATGAACCCACCATATTATAGGAAATAAGGAACTAATGTCGTGAATCTAATACAATAAGGAAATTATTGTGATATTTAGTAATGATGAAATCCTAAAAACTATTGGCTTAGGAAAATCCATGCTTGGGGAAAAACACATGAGACGTGTAGATGTATTGGTTTCTAAAGGTCTTAGTCACAACTTGATAAGTGTTAGTTAATTGTTTGAATCAGGGTGTTCTATAATATTTTCCAAGAAAATATATATCCTTAATGAAAAATATGATGTAGTTTTTTTAGTGAAAGTTTAAGAAGGTGAATGTATAAATTTTATGTGGAGAAGAACATATGTTCTTATTGTCCAAGGATGAATAAAATAGGTTGTGGCACAAATGACATGGTCATTTGATCCAATTGTTATTAGAATATCTGGTGATATGTGATGCTACTTGAGATCACCCTATATCATAAAATAATTGTACCCATATGTGAGATGATTATCAATAAAGAAATATCATTAGAAATACATATATGGAAAAAAGAAAAAAGGTCAACAAAAGGGCATGAATTGGTGAATATTGATGTGTCTATGCCTATTTCACCAAGATCTATTGATGGAAGAATATATTATTTTCTCTTCATTGATTAATTTAACAGAATGACATGGGTTTTAGTCATCACCCAGAAGTATAAGGTTTTTAGTTTCATAACATGTTTTTAAAGGGAAGTTGAAAAGATATTAGGTCAGAACATCCAAAAGATCTGAATATATAATGGAACAGAGTTAAAAAATATCCTAGTGGAGGATTATCTCAAGAAACATGAGATAAGGCACCATTTTTTAGCAGTAATAACTCCACAAAAAAATGTAGAAGTTGAGAGATGAAATAAAATTATCAATAACATGGATATAAAAATTCTCATTGAGGAAGACCTTTTAGAGAAGTTCTGGAAAGAATTAGTGATGAGATCAGTCTACACATAAAATATAGCATTATTATGTACAAAACAATAGAATACTTCATATGTGTTATGATATTGGGATAATACAACTTTGATGTACTTTGGAATCTTCATAAGTAAGTGTTTCATTTTCAATAAGGATAAGTACATTATGTTTTATCCCATAGAGATGAAGGGATATTTCTTTGATTCTCAAGAAAAATAAAAAACATATATATGTTTCAATAAGTTTCTTGGAAAATTATTTGAAATAAATGATGTAACTATAGTAGATAATGATAAAAATATTCAGAAAATACATGATCAGTTTCAGGAGGATAGTTATGAATAGATAAGTATCTTAGGGGATATTCCAGTTCCTAAGGTAGATTCAGAAATGATTCAGATAATGAAAAGGATAAAAATAAACCAATATCTGCACAAATACTAAAGAGTCAAGATGAAATTGATAGAAAAAACATAATCGGTGATCAGAAAGTTCTAGTACAGGAAATGATGATAAAGACTCTAAATAAATAATCATTCTTGTCACATGTAGATCCTAAGTGTTTTGAAGAAGTAGCTAAAGATGAAAACTGGGTTCATGCTATAAATGGAGAGCTTGGCCAGATTGAGAAGAATTAGACATAAGAGATTATTTTGAGACCAATAGATAAGAATTTCATCGGGACTAAATGGTTCTTTCACAATAAGATAAATGAATACAATTTAGTGATTCAAAACAAATCATTACTAGTGTGAAAATGGTACTCCAATAAAGAGGGTATCGATGTTGATGAAACATTTCCACCTGTTTCAAGGATAGATACAATAATATTATTCTTGTCTATAGAAGTTCAAAGAAAGTTGAATGTTTTAAAAATGGGCACCAAGTAAGTATTTAATGAATGGGGTTCTGGAAGAATAGGTTTATATTGAGCAGCCATATGGTTTTCTTATATGTGAAGATGATAAAAGAGTTTTTTGTTGATTAAAGAACTATATGGGTTTAAAAAAGCACCAATAGAATGGTATTCAAGACTAGATGTGTTTTTTAACAAGATAATTTTTCCACATGGTGGATTTGATTAAAATCTATATGTTAACAATGCCAGTAATCAAAGGATAATGTAATTTCTTTATGTTGATGACATAATATTTGGTGGATCATATGATTCATAATGTAAATAGTTTTTAGAATTCATGAAAATTGAATTCTAAATGTCAATGATTGGTGAACTGATGGTTTCCCTTAGTTTACCGGTGACATAAGGAAAGAATATCACATTCATTTCTCAATATAAATATGAGAAGAAGGTGTTTATAATATTTTAAATGGATAATTCCTAGGCAATGAAGACTCTGGTGGCTACATGGAGGAAACTATCACATGATGATAAAGGCAATATAGTTAATGTCACAAAATACATGTAAATCATTGGTAGTATATTGTACATGATAGCGACAAGACCTGATATTTTTTCCATATACCAAGTAGCATGGTAACAATGAAATCCCAAGGAAATCCACTTTCTTATAGTGAAAAGAGTATTTCATTATATCAATAGAAAAATATATTTCACATTTCTGTACAATAAAAAATCTCAAGAAAAGTTATCGAGCTATACAGATACAGATTAGGCCGATTCAGAAGATGATAAAAAATCAACATCTGGTGGCACATTCTATATTGGTAGGTTGTGTATTTATTGGAAAGGAAAGATGAAAGATTAAATTTCATTAATCACTAAAGAAGCTGAATATATTGTTTCTACTCATGTTTTTAAGTAGTTAATGTGGATAAAGTTGAAGATTTATGATATTGGATTTGAAGTGAATTCTTTGATCAGAATCTATTGAGATAATTAAAGTTCTATAAATCTTATCAAAAAACCATTCCATCAGTCAAGGATGAATCACAGTGAAACCAAGTATCATTTTATCAAGGAGAATGTGGATAAAGGTTGTGTGAATTTGGAGTATGTACCTACAATAACTATAGGTAACTGACATTCTGACGAAGACCTTACCCAAAGAATCATTTGAACTACATCAACTGACTTTGGGACTTCATTCGAATCTCAATAATTGATGAAGTGTGGATGTGAGACCTTCTGTATCAAAGGTATGATTTAATATTCCATAATGTGAATATCTTTGTTCTTTACCCTATTTTAGACCAAAATGAAGTGATCTTCAGGTTCGTTGACAAAGGGGGAGAAATTATGGCTATGAAATGGTATAAAATGTCTTAATAAAGATATGGGGGAAGTTGATAGGGGGAGTAGCTGATAGGGGGAGCAGCTGATAGGGGGAGTAGTGAAGTAAGTGGACGTTTAAATCTAACAATGGTAAAGTTGATCAATCAAAGGTTATATATCACTACAGATGGATTCCATGATGAAAGCATATGAGTGGTTTTGGAATGAAGTGATTCATTGGTGAACTTGGCATGTTACTCTTGTTTCTAATGTCGATCATGGATCATGTGTTCTTAGATTATGTGTTGACTAAATATTGTATTTCTATATGAATCATAAGAGCTTAAACTTAGTATAATATTGAATAATATTTAATTAGGTATTAAAATATGAAGATTTTTCAACAAACCTAAAGTGGGATATTTTTAGGAAAATCCCTCCAGGTAACGTTGCATTATTTTTGGGTTGATTGTGTTTGTTGAAAAAGTAGGTTTCCTTGGTCATTTATGATGTTCTAGAAATATTTTTGATAAGATATGTTGACAATTATCCAAGAAAAATTAATGGATTCTATAGAAGTAGTATAGAAATTGTTATATAAAAAGTGGCAGCATTTCGTAGTGTTTTCCAACTTTTTGGGATCTGAAAATTAGGAGGATGGATTAATCATTAATAAAGTTGTATTTCCATGAATACCTCATAAAAATATGTTAAATGCATGAGTTTTATTAATACTAGGTTTCATGAAGGTAGTTTCGCAAAGGTGTGGATCTTTGCTAATGAGTATCGTGAATGTGCGAAGGGTTGGTGATAAATCTCTGCAACTATGAGATGATTCACAAATGGGAAATTTTCCTAGTGCTTCATAAAAATTGGTAGATTCATGAACAAGATTAGAGATATTCACAAAAAGTTTATGACGAGGATTGTAGCTTATGGGATGGGAGGAAATGCATATAAATAGACCTCCACACCCCTCATAAAGTAGAGCAAGCCTTAACAAAAACCTATAGGCTTTGAATTCATGATGTTGATTCATGAAGTTTTTCTTGTGAAAAAATTCATGAAGAAATAATGTTTTAGAAGGCTGTGAAAGATGATTGAAAGTTTTAATAATCACAAAAGTATTAAATTTAAATCAGTATATAAAAATATGACGAAATTTTGTGAGCTTCATGAAGGCTATTTGAGCTTCTGAAAAGTGTTTATGCTTCATGAAAGGAGGTTGATCTGTGGAGGTTGATTGAGCTTTGTGAAGGAGGTGAACATCAAGAAATTTTTGGGGTTTGTGAAGGAATAATATTCTTGTGAATAACTAAGTTATTTCAAGAAGGTTGTGTGCACTTTGTGAAGGTAGTGAGCATCGTGAATGTTTAAAAAGGGGGTTTCCCAATAAAATTGTGGTAATGTAATATTCATCAAGTGGATGAAAGTGGTAATTTGAAAAGAATATACCTATAATTTAGGATGCATTGATTATTTCTAATGAAGGGATGTGCATGTCTAAAAAATACTATTAAATCCTTTCCATATAAGTGATCAAAATAAAAGGAAGAAGGTTATCATATCCATCTGTAGTGATCCATCAAAGGAAAGATTGAGGTAGTGACTATTGGGAAATAGTGAGTTATCCCTAAACATTGTAAAGCCAGTGATCCTAGGCATACAAGTGATATATCCTAAACCTTATTTTAGAAGAGATCCTTAATGGATTTGGTACATTAGTATATTTCCATTGTATTCTCTTTGGACGTACCCTAGTGAGAGAGAACCAAGTAAAATCACTATGTCACATGCGTGATTTCATTTTTGTTCCTACATTGATATGAGAAAGGGAGATTAGAGTGTTTTGTTTAATGAAGGAACAAGATCTGAAGGGGAAGTTATTTTAATCTATCATACCCTAAATCACCCCCTCTCAGTGTAATTAACCTTGTTGGTCGAACACATTCGATCACATAAAAAACCTTATATCACAACACCCCATCACATCTGCCACATCTCACCACACATCCTCCACAACATAGTTCATACTCATGCATCAGAAGATTACAAAAAAAACCCACACAACACATCCAATTTCACATACACATTCCACAATAATCACTTAATAGTTTTCATATTTGGAATAAGGGACTTTCATCACTTTCATATCTTTATTCATGGAAATTATCACACAAGACTTATTTCTATGTACAACCAATTCATTAGAAGTGTATAAGTAATTATAAATTTTATTAAAGGTGATAAAAATAATAATCACACATGTAACACCCCGAGATTTTGTGAAATATTTTTTTTAATTAATTTAATCTTTTTTACAATTTTCATTTCAAACAACAATGAATGTAGTTTATTTTATATGAAATCACTAAGTTTCGCATGTATTATTATAATATTATTATAGTTACCACCTAGTCATTAGAATGAATGTTATGAATAATATTAACTAAAGTGTGAAAATACTATTTACACGTGCTTATAATATGATTCCTTTGGTTATAAATTAGTTATAAATTAAAGTAAGAACTATTTGAAAACAAATAAATTCCTTTCTAAGAAAACTATTTCTCTATGTAAAAACACCATTTTATGTCAATAAATTAAAAAACCAATTTTTATGAATGTTTATAATAAAATTTATATATTATATATTCAATAAAAAAATTTAACACTCATACAATATATTTGAGAGGCATAAGATAATAATAAATCTAATTATATAAATAAAAATAGGTATTTCTCTAAAAGGTAATTTTACGTCCTTTTAAGGGTGAACCTGTTTTAAATCTAATTATTTAAAATTTTATAATTTTTATTTGAATAAATAAACATCATTTTTTAAGGCATAAAATAAAAATTTAATTTGGGTGAATTTTTGGAATTTTTCTGTGGTGTTTCATTTTTTTGAATAGTGAAAAACAATGAATTTTAATTGAAAAATGCATTCTCATCTAATTAATTTATATAGTTAAATAATATTATAATTTTTTAAAAGTTTATTTATATCAAATATAAATCTATTAATAAAATTTAGGTTATTTGAATCGATTTAAAATATAAATTGGATATAAAAACATTTCAAATTTTTGAACATTTTCACTTTAAACCCCATTGTCTCATCCCGTGTGTGAGATTAATTTAGAATTAATTTATTTCAATTATGTTCTTAGAATTTGGAAAAATGGATTCCATATTTGGAATCATTTTTATTTTTAATTTCTAGTAAGTTCAACCTGTTTTTTGACCAAAAATATTAGCAAATGTAATTAAAATTAATTATAGTAATTAAGGTAAAAATGAGTTTACTTAGTGGTTAAATTTTAACTTGAGGGGAAAAAATAACCTAGACACATGTATAATATTTATTTTATGGCCATATTTCTACCATATACTCCCTTTTATAAAAAATGGACCATTATTGGAGACACATTATATAAGGGTGGCCTCTAAATAGTGTTTACCTTTTTATATTTATAAGAATGCCACTCCTCCTACACTATAAAATGGAAATCACCCCTAACTTATTCACAACTCTAAATACCATTTTCTCATATAAAACATGAATAAATAAGCTCCAAAATTTCCTTATCTCATCTTTTAAGCCTATATTTTTACATAAATAAAACCAAGTTAGTCATTTGGTGTGAACCAAAAGGAATTACCTAAAGAAGTGGTAACATCCTTCAAAAAACACTTTTGTTTTATTTTCCTTCTCCATAACTAAAATATTATTATTATATGATCATATAATAACCTCATTATACTAAATATACTAATATTATGTTAATTTAAGGGTTATACCAACACCACACACACTTCCATCAAATGGGATACAAAATCATCATTCGTGTGTACGGCGAACTACCGCCTCATGAACTAATGTCGTTCGTTCTTCCATTACCACTTGTCATGGTTTGAAATAATGATTTAATTTATATTTTTATATGATATATATGATATTTATGATGTCTATATACTTAATGAATTTTTATATAACATATACCATTATGATTTACATTTTTTGGGAATATGATAACTTCATTAGTGAATGTGTGGACTACTACCTCCTCAACACGAGGTGTTTCTTTCACACATTACATGGAATGTATTAAGGATGAATTTAGTAAACTTATATTATATGTATGAAATAATAATTCCATTAAAATTATAATATATATATATATATAGTTCATTTACTTTCTTTCCTTCAATACGATAAGAAAATTGAAACAACGTTCACACATACGTACGACCTACCTTCTCCATGAACGGTGTATTCCATTTCATATTTATATATTTTATAGATTATTATAAATAATTATATAATGAATATGTATGATATTTATTTCAGGTTTTTAATTCATTAAATAAATAAATCATGTTATGAGTAATAGGATCAAGAATAACATCTCAAAACACATATGAAAAACAAAGCAATTATTACAGGAAACATAACTTTAAGATGAAATAGTTAATAATTGGGTAATGTAAATTCATAATCAAATAATATATGGTATTATATATAATAATATGGTTATTTTTCATATTTATAATAAACTTATATTTATTATACATGAGTTTTGAACACGTATGAATAAAGTCAAGACTTAAGGTAAGGGTTTTATCATCTCACTTTTATTTTTGTGAGATATGTGCTATATTCAACAGTTATTCTTGTTGTGTGGTGTATATATTGAACTAAGACATGTTATAACATGAATATTTATTTATTTAATGATATTAAAAGTTTTAATTGATGTTATTCTTTCATGGGGATAACAATTCAAAATTTACTCATGTAGTAAGGTGAAATCTAGTCTCACTTTTTTTCTATGAGACTTACGCCATATTCACCACCCATTTCTTTTGGGTGATGTGTATAATACACATGAATTTATTCTATTAATATTATCCTTAATTTTATGGTTATTTACATATCCATTAAATGATCTCTATTTCATGGCTTTTATGGTTCAAAAGTTACCAAATCAGTAAGGTACTTAGTCTAAATTAGCCTTCTTTGAGACACATGTTATGTTATGAACCTATATTCTTTTACAAGGTTTATATAATTCCCTTTGAAATATTTTACCATGAATCTAAATATTTTCATGATATTTTTAGTTTCATGAAATATTATTCTTTAATTTTTTTCATAACTCAAAGTTACCAAAGTGGTAACAGGTTATTTCTACAATCTCATCATTTATTGGGATTGCTTATGATTATGCTTCCATTGGCGAAATATTATGATTAATCTATCAATAACTAACATGAATTATCTTCTAATGCAATTTTTAATTATATATTCATGTAATTGTACTATTTTCCCACTATTTGGTACTTATTATTATTAATAAAATGCTTTTAAGAAAACCTGACCTTATTTCTCTCTTCGGTCAAAAATCTGTTCTATTCAAAAACCCTATTTTCTAAAAATGTTTTCAAAAATGATTTTTTAAAGGAGAAGGATTTTAATTTTTTTATGTTTTAAAAGGTTTTTGAAATGGTTTTCAAATATTCCTTTATAAATTTTCAATGTTATTTTCAAAGAAATATATTTTCAAAAATGTTTTATGTTTTAAAAATATTTTTTCAAAGATGAAAGGATGATTTTCTCAATAAATGTATTCAAAAGATATATCAATATTATTTCCCATATAAGATGACATATGATGGTGTTATTCAATCCTTTTTGGGAATATTTGACAAGGTTACCATTCATATTCTTTCTCAAAATGGATTCTGTTTTGATAGCATGATGTCTGTGACACTCGTTTCTCTTCCATGGGTAATTTTCTAATGAAACCCACTTCTTTTAACAGGTTATGAGTTGATGAAATTATTAAGAAACATGTATATTTTCTATAGGTTATGATAGTATGAATTTTTTTTTATATCTATTTCATTTCATGGGATATGTTATGATGAAATTTTATGATCTTGTGAAACATGTATGTTTGATTTCATTATAGGATGGGTTGGACCTATATCTACCACCAATGCATTGGGTAAAGATTTATATGTCATGATATAATGATTGGAAACATGTTTATGGGTTGGATACATAATGGGAAATATGTGTGTCCTGATCAAAAATGGGAACCATGTTTGTCCTAATCTAAAATGGTAAACCGGTGTATCCTGATCCACAATGGGAAACATGTGTGTCTTGTTCCACAATGGGAAATATGTGTGTCATGATACACTATGTTTATATTCTTAGGAGTGAACATTTACTATTATGATGTTATGAATGAACCTGATTACATGTTGAAAATGTTATTTATGGATCTGGTTATATGTTCATAAGTTTATGTGATGGCCTGATTTCATGTCCTTAACATAATGAGGGAATCTATTTCTACTTATACATGTTCAGAATGTAATAAACTGATGTGAATGAAAAAAATATGTGTATTATACCTATGATATTCTTACATGGTTCATGTTCTTAATTATCCTATGATTCATGTCTTATGAACTACCAATATTTATTCCTTGACTATTGATTATGATATTTGATATATAAGGTATGATCTTCTAATTTTATTATCATGTTATCATAACCTTATGCTCGTGATTATTATTACATATCTCATTTGTTTACCCTTAATGAGAATATGAGATCACCATTTCAAATGTATCATTTCCCCGGGTTATAAAGAAAAGTTTTAAGTATTAGTACTAAAAGGGAATATCTTTATGAGAGAATTTACAGATCTTTCACCAAGTTTGAAGATATTGTGTTCCATGTTTCCAAAGAAACTAAACTATTATGGTCCTTGAGAATTTATTTTTTTAATATGATTAATATTAATCAAAATTTATGTAATATCCATGTATGATAATCTCGGGTAATTATAGTTTGTATCAAAGGAAATGTTTAGTCAACCTTTGGAAACTAAGATGAGAAAACTTTAGTGATATCCCTAGGAATATATCTAATTATATATCTATATATGTCTCTAAGTACAAACCTATGGGGTCAAAAATTTAAAATAAGGTTTCATGGTTTAGACACAAATTAATTAATTTTTCATGATTATGTTGTTTTCTACTATGATAAGTGTTTCTCACACTATGATTTTTGGTCTTAATCAATAACAGGAACTAGAAGGATCTGGGTTAACAATGAATGTTTTAAATATAGAAATTATGGTAAATATTACAATCGATGTCCTAAGTGGAAATATCATGAAGAGAGTAATGAAGGCAGTGTGAGTATTAGTTACACTACCGAAGGTTAGGAGACTATGAACAACAAGTGAAAGGTGTTAGATGTTCTAATAATATTTTTTACATTAAACATAAGAATTGTGATTAAATTAAAGTTGAGGAACCTTAATAAATGATTCATATTTCATACTCTAGGAAATTTTATTAATAAATAATATTATGAAGTTTGAGTAATGGTTTAAGAATAAATTTTAATGATTGAAGTATATATATTTTGGAATTTAAATATTATGTTGTATGAATAAGGAAATATATGTAAGTATTTTCAGTATAAGTTTTAATTAAGGATTTAAAAGGATATTTTGAATGTTACCAATGACATATAAATGTGATTTAATTGAAATATGATGTTTTCAATAAGGGAAGGTAACCCTTAATGTGTTCCAAATGTTTATAGAATTTTGTTTAACTTGGATAAAGAGATGATTGATATGGATAAATTTAATTGGATAGTAATAATTACCATGAAAATGATTATTGATTTGTTAAAAAAGTGTATTATGTTATCATGGATGAAGTTTACAACTTTTTTTGGATTTAATGAATATATCCAATACTCTTTGGAATAATAAAGCATGAATTTCTTCAATAAGGTTTTATGGTGATTCAGGTTATTACCATGTTTAAAGAGAACACATGATAAA
Source organism: Viscum album (assembly GCA_963277665.1). NCBI lineage: Eukaryota > Viridiplantae > Streptophyta > Magnoliopsida > Santalales > Viscaceae > Viscum > Viscum album. The sequence continues at coordinate 1,072,633,099 of OY728145.1, read as the reverse complement.
GGAATTCACATCTTTGGCATGTGACAACTGAAATCTAATTTATGATATGTGGGGGATAAATGTTAGGCTGATTTTGAGAAATTTAGTGCCCATGTTTTAATGTTTTGGAATTTCAGATTTTAGAAGGGTTATAATCTAACCATTTATACAATGGTTTAAGTTAAAATTCAGATGAGTTTTTAGAGATTTATGGTATTATCTCACTATATGAGGATTTATGGATATTGTATAACTTATGCTAATATTTTTTTTTGATAATACCTAGAGATAGATAGAATTACTTATCGGTTTATCTATGGGTCTGATGATCCATTGGTGCTTCGAGGATAACAAATTCACCTTCATTTCTTAAAATAAGATATGAAGTATAAATTGATTAAGTCATAACCAAAGGGTGATATTGTGCTTATGAAAGGGAATGAAAGAAAGAAAGTATATTTTCTTGTAAAAATTATTCAATTTTAGGAAAAGGATCATGAAATATACTTTTGTCCTATTATCATCATTTTTTATGATATCAATGACCCCTTTCATGCATCTTTGGTTTTTAGTTTTTTTTGTCAAATTTATCTAGATCACCCACTTGGTTGAGATCAGTGATCTTTATCACTCTATAGTTATTTATTCTTTTATTCCATGTCCAAATATTCCCACCTATGTTCTTCTGCATGGAAACCCAGTTATAGTTACTTTGGCTAACCATTATGGTTCCAACTTTCCTTTTTTAAAGGAAGTTCTAGTATTCATTTTCATGATGTGGGTTTCTATCAAAGGAACATTCAAGTATTAAACCTTTGATAAACTAGAAGAATTTTGAGGGTGAAATTAATTTTAAGGGGGATAGAATGTAATACCTTGATACATTGTGAAACATATTTTTTCAAATTAATTTAATCTTTTTGAAATTTTTCATTTCACGCAAAACTGTATATAGCATTTGTTATATGAAAGAACAAAATTTTTTTCATTATACACAACACCAAGTTAATTTTTCACTACACACAACACATATTATTTTTTTATAAGCAACCCTATGTTTTTATTGTATTACACACAATGTCTATCTCCTTTTATAGCTTGCATTAGACTTAAGGCTAAGTTTTTTAAAACTATAATATACTATTAGTATTGTTATTAAAATATTATTAAAGCTACCATCTAGCTGTTTTTAGTGGAATTTAAAAATAATATTAACTAAAGTGTAAAAATATTATTTAGATATGTATATAATAAGAGTTATTTGGTTATAAATTAGTTATAAATGAAAGTAAGAACTATTTTAAAGTAAATAAAATCTTTTTCTTAGAAAACTATTTCTCTATGTACAAACACCATTTTATCTCAATAAATTAAATAAACCACTTTTGATGAATTTTTTTAATAAAATTTATATTTTATATATTTAATTATTTTTTTATACTCATCCAATATATTTTATAGGCATAAGAAAAGAATAAATCTAATTATATAAATAAAAGAGGTATTATTATAAAAAGCAATTTTATCACCTTTTAATATATAACCTATTTCAAATATAATTTTTTTTTACAATTTTATAATTTTTATTAGAAAAAATAAAATTCCTTTTTGAAATTGGAATATCAAAATTTACTTTGGGTGAGTTTTTGGTATTTTTTAGAGAAGTTTCATTTTTTATGAATAGTGAAAAACATTGAATTTCAATTGAAAACTGCATTTTCATCTAATTTATCGATAAAGAGAAATTACATATTAAATTAGTTTTGAAGTATATTTAGATCAATTATACCTCTATTAATACAATTTAGGTAATTTTAATCAATTTCACATTGAAAATGGATATAAAACATTTCAAACCTTTGAACATTTTCACTATAAAAACTTGTTGTCTCGTCCCGTCTGCAGGATTAATTTAAAATTAATTTCATCCACTTATTTTTTTTATAATTTTTAATGATATATTATATATATTTAATCATAATAATTTATAATTTATGGTAATTAAAACTTATTTTTTTACCAAATATATTAGAAAAAGTAATTAAAATTAAATAACAATTAATTAAAAACGAGTTTAATTAGTGGCTAAACTTTAACTTAAGGGGAAAAATAACCTAAAACATGTCTAAAAGACATTTTATGGAAATATTTAGACTATATACTCCCTTTTATCTAATATATACCATTATTGGAGACACATGATGTAAGGGAGACCTCTTGATATTATTTACCTTTTATATTTACAAGAATGCATCTCCTCCTCCACTATAAAAGCACACTTGCCCCCTCAATTATTCACACCTCTTTAGCACTTTGTATCATCCAAACCATTACCAAATATTATACCAAATTCTATAATATTATCATATAATACTAAATTTCAGAATAAATTAATCGAAGTCGGGCCTTTGGTAAGAACCAAAAGGAATTACCCAAAGAAGATGTAACATTCTTCAACAAGCACTTTTGTATAATTTTATTACTCCACCCTATCAATTATTATTATTAAATTATTATATAATAAACTCATTGTTCTGAATATATTGATATTTTTTTATTTTAATCATTAGACCTAAAATCACACACACTTCCATCAAATTGGTTACACAATCATTATTTGTGTGTACAATGGACTACCGCCTCACGAAGCGATGTCATCTGTTCTTCCAATAACACCTATCAAGGTTGTTAATAATTATGTAATATATATTTTTATATGATATTTATGATTTATATATACTTATTTAATTATTATATAACACATATCTTCATGATTTCTATTTTTTGGGAATACGATAACTCTGTTTGTGGACGTGTCGACTACCGCCTCCTCAAAGTGATGTGATTCGTTCACACTTTACAAGGAGTGTATTAAGGATGAGTTTAGTAAATTTATATGATAAATATAATGTAATAGTTCTATGTGAATGATAATATATATATTAATTACTTTCATTCTTTCAATACAACAAGAAAAGAGAAACAACGTTCATCCGTGTGTACGGCCTACCGTCTCCATGAACATTGTATTCCATTTCATATTTATAAATTTTATATATTGTTATAAATAATGATATAATGAATATATATATTATATTAATATAATTTATTAAATTCTGTAAATATTTATATCCTGAAATAATTAAGAGGATCAAGAATAACGTGTCAAAACATATACAAATAACAAAGCGATTATTACCCAAAATGTAACTTTAACATGAAATAGTTAATAATTGAGTAATATAAAGTCATAATAAAATAATATATTTAATTATGTATAAGAATATGGTTATTTTTTATATTTATGATAATAATATATTTATTATATAGGATGTTTTAACATATACAAATAAAGTCAAGACTTAAGGTAAGTGTTTTCTCATCTCATTTTTATTTCTATGTGATATATGTTATATTCACCACTTATTCTTGATGTGTGGTGTATATACTGACCTATGAGATGTTATATAATTATTTTATTTTATTTTATGATATTAAATGTTTTAATTTATTTAATTATTTCATAGGGAACATGATTTAAAAGTTACTCATATAGTAAGGAGATTTCTAGTCTCACTTTTATTTTTGTGAGACTTATGCCATATTCACCACTCATTTATTTTGTGTGATGTATATACTAACCATGAATATTTTATATTAATATTATACTTAATTTTATGGGTATTTAAAACTCCATTATATGATCTCTCTTTCATGGAGTTTACGGTTCAAAAGTTACAAAATTGGTGTGGTAATTTAGTCTCAATTAGCCTTCTTTGAGACACATGTTATGTAATGCACCTATATTCTTTTACGAGGTGTATATAATTATATTTCACATGTTGTATCATGAATATAATTCTTTTTATGATATTTTAAGTTTCCTTTAATTCTATTATTTTTATGGGAATCATAATTCAATGTTACCCAGGTGGTAACAATTTATTGCTACAATCTCATCATTTATCAAGATTATTTATGATCATGCTTCCATTAGTGAAGTATTATGATATATATCTCAAGAAATAAATTTAATTTTATTATCCTATGGTTATTAAGGATATAATAATGTAATGCTTCCATTTTTTCATTCTTTGGTACCTAATATTATTATGAATGTTTTTTTAAGAAAACCCGGCCTTATTTCTCTCTTCGGTCGGAAATCCATTTTATTCAAAATCCATGTTTTCTAAAAAAGTTTTTAAAAAAAGTTTTTCTTACAATATAAAGGATTTAGAAATTTTTTTATGTTTTTAATAGTGTTTGAAATGGTTTTTAAATATTCCTTTATAAGTTTTCATAGCTATTTTAAAAAAAATCAAAAATAATTTATGTTTTAAAAAGAGTTTTTCAAAGAAGAAAATATATTTTTCTCAAGAAATGTTTGAAAAAGATATTTCAAAATTATTTCCCATCTATTTTGAAATAAATTTTTTTTACTCATTCCTTTCTAGGAATATAATCCTGGGTAACCATTAATATTATTTCTCCAAATGGTTTATGTTTTTGATGGCATGATGTCTATGATGCCCGTTTCTCTTCCACGAGTAATATGTTAATGAAACCTACATCTTTATAGGGGTTATTATTTGATGAAATGATTATGAATACTGTTTATTTTACATATCTTATTTATGATGACATGTTTATGATGCCCCTTACATTTCATTGTTTATTTATGATGAATGTTTATGATCTTGTGGCACATGTATGTATGATTTCATTATGTGATTGGTGGGACCTATATCTCCCTCCAATGCATTGGGTAAGGATTTATATCTCATGAGATAATGATGGGGAAAAATTATAAGGGCTTGATCTATAATGGTAAATTGGTGTGTCCTAATCCAAAAAGGTAAAAATGTGTGTCTTGATCCAAAATGGGAAACATGTGTGTCCTGATCCACATTGGGAAACATGTGTGTCCTGATCCACAATGGGAAATAGGTGTGTCCTAATCATCTTTGTTTATAGTATTGGGAGTGAACCTTAACTACTATGGTGTGATAAATGAACCCTATTACATGTTCACGATGATATGTGTGGACCTAGTAGTATGTTCATTGTTGGGAAAAAATCCCTCAAGGTAACATTGAAGTATTTTTGGGTTGATTGTGTTTGTTGACAAAGCAGGTTTCCATGGAGAATTGTCGAGTTCCTGAGAATTTTTTGACAATCCTTGTTGACAAAGAACGATGACAAAGGAAAGGACGATCTGAAGACAGTACAAAAGAGCAGTACAAGGTGGCGCTGTTTCCCAGTGTTTGCCAAATTTTTAGGGTCCAAAATTTGGAGTTTGGTGAGAATCGTGAAAATAGGGTTTCCATGAAGATCATAATTTAATATGGAAAAGGCATGAATTTCACAAAGATAGGATGCATGTTTTGGAAATCTCGAAGACCATAAGAATGGAGGTGGTGAGTCTTCGCGATTACGACAATCTTCGCGAACGGAAGAGGCTAAAGCGCATCGCGGCGGTGAAGGGATTTGCAAGGGAGCTTCGCAGTGATAAAGGGCATTGTGAGGGAGCTTCGTGGCGAAGGCACGAAGGAATTGACGGAATGCTTCATGATTACGACGAGCTCTGCGATCAGAAAATTGCCGTGGTGCTTCGCGATTTGGACAGAATTCCGACGAAAACTTCAGAGCTTCACGATTTGAGATGACGTGGCGTTGACTTCGCGCGGAAAGTTCGAGGGTCGATGGAATCGCCTATAAATAGAGGCCAACCCCCTCGAAAGAAGTAGAGAGAATTTTCAGAGAAAATATTTTGCTCTCGTATTGTGAAGGTGGTTCGTGGAGCCAGTGTGCTTTGCGAAAGAGGAGCTTCACGGTGGCTATTGTAGCTCCGTGAAAGTTGTGAGCTCCACATTGGCTCAGTGAGCTTTGTGAGGGAAGTTGTTCTGCAACGGCTTGAGCTGCGTGAGAGTGCTTCGCGAGAGAGCTTTGCGAAAAGGCAGGAGCTTCGTGAAGGCTTGTTTGAGCTTCGCGAAATTTGAAGCCTCGTGAAGTTTGGTACTTTCCAAATGTAGTTGCCCAGTGGTCAGAGGCAAAGTGGTATTCATCAGTGGATGAAAGTGGGACTTCAAAAGAGCATCTATCAACAGTTGAAGATGCATTATTTCATGCAAATGAAGAGACCTACAGGTCTATAAACTGTGAGTGGATCCTTTCCAAGTGCAGTGAGCATAAGAAGAGGAAGAAGGTGATCCTCTCCACCGGTAGTGAGCCAGAGAGAGAGAAATAGGGAGTGACCCTTGGGAAAGCAGTGAGTTAACCCTAAACCTTGAAAAGGCAATGAGCCTGGGATAGAGTGACTGTACCCGAACATTGTAATCCACAACTAGTGAAGTATAGTTGAATTTGGTACGACCGGAAACCTGTCGGCGTATGCTCCTTGGATGTAGCCCTTAGTGGTGAACCAAGTAAAATTGTTGTGTCTTGTGCTTGCTTTACATTCTGTTTATATTGTGAAACAGGAAAGAGAGAGAAGAGTGTTTTCCTTAATAGCGAAACAAGATCAGAATGGGAATTCATTTTAAATTAGTCATACCCTGATTCACTGCCCCTCTCAGGGTATTCAGCCTTGTGGACCTAACAATTGGTATCAGAGGGAGAGGTTGATATTAGTTCTTCTCTCAATGGAGGCCACTAATCATAGAGGGATTTCGATCTTCGACAGATGTAATTTTCAGATATGGAAGAATCGAATGCAACACTATTTCCGATCTTTGGGAATGGATGTGTTTTCAGCAGCTATGCATGGTATCATAGCTGATATTACTAGTGGTGCATTATCAGAAGCTGAGCATAAATATTTGGATACTGATTCCAAAGCAATCAATGCCTTAGGGGGAGCCCTTTCCAATCCCATATATACAAAGGTGATGTCATGAAAAACGTCATATGCCATGTGGGAAAAGCTTTTGAATATTTATGAAGGGGATACAAAAGTCAGAAAGGCAAAGCTGCAAGTGTTGTGGAACAAGTATGAAGATCTGAGAATGAACCTGAATGAGTCTGTTGATGCATTCTTTGACAGGGTAAATTCTGTGGTAGAAGACATGCGGGGTCTTGGAGAAATTATCAAAGATATAAAAATTGTGAAGCGCATATTGAGAAAACTTCCACCTCGGTTCAATCCGAAAGTTTCTGTTTTGGAAGATAAAGACCCAAAAGAACTGACATTGGATAACCTACACAGCACTCTTGTTGCATATGAAATGAGAAACGATGATAACGAGACTGTGGAAAAGGGGAAATCCAAATAGGTGGCATTCAAGGCCATGAAGAAACTCACCATTGAAGATTCTAATGAAGAAGAAGAGACAGATGAGGTGATGTCATTCCTTTCTTAAAATCTGCAAAGAGGAAGAGGAAAGTTTAAAGGTAAACTTCCACTAGCATGCTTTCGATGTGGAAAGGTTGGTCATCTTGTGGCAAGATGCCCCAATAAATTTCAAGATAACGATTATGATGATGATGAAATTGAAATTCCCAAGAAGAAGACTTCAGTGTTTGTGAAAGGGAAGAATAAATTCAAGAGAAATTTCTTCAATAAAAAGAATATTCTTTCACAAGAATTTGAAAGTTCAGAGGAGTCTGACAATAAAGAGGTTGAGGAGTTTGAAAATTGTAAAGATCATAGGAAAAATTATATGGTATCGGTCGTCGGTAGTTCTCAGAAAAATGAAAAAGATGGCGCTGAAGAAGAAGATGAAATTGAAGGGAGAGTTGATATGGAAGCTGAATTGGAAGTAGCTCTTGAGGAGATAGATGTTTGGAGAGACAAATCGAATAAATCCAATAAAGTGGTTCGTGATGCCAAACTCTATATGCAACAACAGGATGAAGAAAAGTCAGAACTGTTAGAAGAAATTGAAAGATTAAAATCTTCAACACCAGAGAGCTCAGAAAATATTGTTGAGTATAAGCTTAAAATTGAGGAACAAAATAAGGAAATTGATTGTTTGACTAACATAGGAAAGGAGCAGGTCAGACGTATCAAAGGTCTTGAAAAAGAAGTGGTCAGTCTGCGACAAAAAATGAATGATCAAGAAAAACTCTTGACCCCCAATGTGATATCAGAAAAGCAGGTCATTCAGAAGACAGAGAAGATGAAAGAGGAGGCTCGTAGTTTAGCAGGAGTGAATCAGCTAGAAATCTCAAATGCTAAGGTTGATTCAGGGCTTGATAAGAAACAAAAATCAGTGGCATTTAATGTCAGACCGCAAGCACCCGTCCCAAAATTGAAGGTTGATTTGGGCACAAAACAGAATCAGAATATTCAGAGATCCCAAAGGGAAAATCGTAGTACTGAAGTATCACGAAGGAATGTATCCTATATCAGGTGTTATTGCTGTGGGAAAATGGGACATTCACAGTATGTGTGTTCCATAGCCAAGAGATATAGAAGGGAACAGGAATAGAGATGACAGCCAAACAGAGAACGGTTTTCTAGAACATATTTTGAAGGACATTGTTTTTTGGTGTGGAGGATTTGGGCACATGGCTAGGTACTGTACTTCGACCATTCATAGAAATGTGCCAAAGCAGAATCAAAACGTTCGCAAGTAGCAGGTCAATAAATCGACAGGTGAGTTAAAAATGCAGAATAGATTTGTGGCTTTGCAAGATGAGGCTAGTCCATCATACTCTGAGAAAGAACAGAAGTCTCAATCCATGACGAGTGTGAAAGAAAAAGTATAGACCAAGAAGAAGAAAAATGAGAGGGACGTGGTGGCGGAGATTGCCCTTAAAGCATCAGATCGATCTAGTATTTGTATCCTTGATAGTGGTTGCACATCCCACATGACGGTTAATAAGGATCTTGTTATAGGCATCAAATATGACAAAGAAGGAGTTTTCAAATTTGGAAATGATGAAGGCCTGAAGATTGTTGGCTCAGGGAAAGCCAAGTTTGGGGGAAAAGAGATGAGACGTGCTGATTTCTTGGTAGTAGAGGGTCTTAGTCATAACTTACTTAGTGTCAGTCAACTATGTGACTCTGGGCACTCTATCTGATTTACCAAGAAGATGTGTGTTGTGAAAGGAAAAGATGGAGCAGCTGTTCTGTAGGGAAAAAGGTCAAAGGGAAATCTCTACCTTGTAGGTGGCGAAGAAGATATATGTATTTTATCCAGAGAGGAAGAAAACCAGCTGTGGCATAAGAGACTTGGTCATCTATGCCAACCATCTATGGAGGATCTCGTAAAGTGTGATGCTGCTAGAGACCTTCCCAAACTATCACGTGATCTCACTCATACGTGTGATGCTTGCCAACAAGGGAAGATTATCAGAAAGACATACAGGCCAAAGGAACAGAAATCAACTAGAGTGCTCGAACTGGTTCATGCTGATGTATGTGTACCTATCTCACCACGAGCTATAAATGGCCAAAGGTACTATGTTCTTTTCATTGATGATTACAGCAGAATGGCCTGGGTATTTGTCATTACCCATAAGACAGAGGTGTTTAGTTGCATAAAACAGTACAAGAGGGAATCAGAAAGGATGCTTGGGCAGATAATTTTTGAAGTTCTGTACAGATAATGGTATAGAATTCACAAACAGTCAAGTGGAAGAGTATCTCGAGAAACACAGGATAAGGCATCAAGTTTCATCAGTAAGAACTCCACAACAGAATGGTGTGGTTGAAAGGAGAAATCAGATCATCAACAACATGGCCAGAACGATGCTTATTGACAAAGACCTACCAGAGAAATTTTTGAAGGAAGCAGTGTTGACATCGGTCTATGTTTCAAACAGGTCTTTGTTGTGTCCGAAGCAAGGGAAGACTCTGTATGAACTGTGGTATGAAAAGAAGCCAACGTTGAAATACTTTCGAATCATTGGAAGTAAGTGTTTAATTCTCAACAAAGAAAATCATAGGAAGTTTGAGGCATGAGGAGATGAGGGGATATTCCTTGGCTACTCAGGGAAAAGAAAAGCGTATAAATGCTTCAACAAAAGGCTGGGAAAAATTGTTGAGAGCAATGATGTCACTATAGTTAAAAATGAACAGAATACTCAACGACCCAGTGAACAGTTCCTAGATGAAAGTGATGATGAAGTAAGCAACACAGGAGGAGAAGAAGTGGAAGAGGCTAACTCGGAAGAAGATACTGATGATGAACAAGAAAGTGTCAAGTCTGTGTCTGCAAGGAAACCAAAGAGTCGAACTGAAATTGATAGGTAGAATATCATTGGTGATCAGAAAGCTCCAGTTCAGACTCGAAGAATGAATTCATTACATCAAACATTTTTTTTATCTCAGATGGAGCCAAAATGTTTTTCCGATGCAGCTGAAGATGCAAACTGGGTTCAGGCTATGAATGAAGAGCTTGATCAAATCGAGAAGAACCAGACATGGGAGATTGTTTCGAGGCCAGCAGACAAGAATGTCATCGGGACTAAATGGTTCTATCACAACAAGATGAATGAATATTGAACTGTGATTCTAAAAAAATCATGACTAGTGTTCAAGGGATGCTCCCAGATAGAGGGAATAGATGTAGATGAGACATTTGCACCAGTTGCAAGGCTGGAGACAATCAGATTATTTTTGGCCATAGCAGTGCAAAGAAAGTTCAAAGTGTTCCAGATGGATGTGAAATCCTCATTATTGAATGGTGTTCTGGAAGAGGAAGTGTATATTGAGCATCCAGATGGTTTTATCATTCATAATGATGAGAACAAAGTTTGCAGGTTGAAGAAGGCATTGTATGGGCTGAAACAAGCACCAAGGGAATGGTACTCACGGCTTGATCAGTACTTGAAGAAGCTTGGTTTCCAGCGTGGTGGAGTTGATTACAATCTTTATTTCAACAACAATAGTACTCAAATGATGATGGTGCTGGTCTATGTCGATGACATAATATTTGGTGGATCAGATGAAGCTCAGTGCAGACAGTTTTCAGAATTCATGAAAAATGAGTTTGAAATGTCAATGATTGGAGAGCTAACATTTTTCCTTGGTCTATAGGTGAAACAAGGAAGGAATGGAACATTCATTTATCAATCCAAATATTCCAAGGAGGTGTTAAGAAGGTTTGGCATGGAAAATTCCAAGGAGATGAAAACTCTAGTTGCTACCTGGATGAAATTATCAAAAGATGAGGATGGCAAGGCAGTTAATATCACAGAATACAGGAAAATTATTGGAAGTTTGTTGTACTTGACCGCGACAAGGCCAGATATTGTTTTCGCCACATGCCAAGCAGTGAGATATCAAAGTAATCCCAAGGAAAGCCACATGCTTGCAGTGAAAAGAATACTTTGGTATATCCAGGGCACATTGGATTTCGGCTTGACATATACTGATAAATCTTAGATAGAGTTATTGGGATATACTGAAGCAGACTGGGCCGGTTCAGCGGATGATAGAAAATCAATTTCAGGTGGTGCTTTCTATCTTGGTGGATTGTGTATTTCTTGGCTAAGAAATAAGCAAGATTTAATTTCGTTGAGCACCACAGAAGCTGAGTATATTGCGTCCACTCAAGCATGCACCCAACTATTATGGATGAAGCAGCAGCTTGAAGATATGGGAGTTGAAGTGAAGTCTCCGATCAGAATCCAGTGCGATAACTCAAGTGCTATAAATCTCAGCAAAAATCCTGTCCATCACTCAAGGACAAAGCACATTGAGATCAAATTTCATTTTATCAAGGAGAAAGTGGAGCAAGGGATTGTGAAGTTGGAGTATGTGCCTACAGAGTTACAGGTTGCAAATATTCTGACAAAGGCCTTACCCAAAGAATCATTCTAAAGGCATCGACTGGCTCTGGGAGTTCAGTTGATTCCCCACACTTAAAAGCGTGTGGATGTGAAACCACCCCCTCTCCCCGAGGTATGATGTGTTTTCCCCTAATGTGCTGATATGTGTTCTCTACTATGTTACAGACTACAAAGGAGTGACCTTTGGGTTTGTTGGCAAAGGGGGATAAAATAGTGATTGTTCAAGGGGGAGACAGTGTGGCTATTTGAGAAATCATGACAGATATAGGGAGAAGCTGACTAGTGGAGCAGTCAGATAGGGGGAGAAATGAGAAAGGGGGAAATTTTTAAATCTGACGATGCTAGAAGTGATCGATCAAAGCATAGATATCACGATAGCTGAGGATCGTGATAAAAGCATAAGAGTGATGTTGGAATGGTGTGAAAAGGTTTCCAGCTATCACCAATTGGGATCAGTGTGGTTCAACAATTGGTATCAATTTATGAATTGGTATCAGGTTGGAATCGACAATTGGTGTTTGACATGAAGTGATTCATTGATGAACTTTTCATACTACTCTTGTTTCTCACGCCGAGAATTGCTCATGTGGGCTTAGAGTGCATGTTAAGTGATTCCTTGAACGCTATCATAATCGCAATAGGCGAATGGTGGTAGCGGCTGGAAGAAGACTCAGTGAGTTATCAAAGTGCAGAAAATCATTCTGAGTAGAGTTGTGAAGAGTTGTCAACAAACCCAAAGGGGGAGATTGTTGGGAAAAAATCCCTCAAGGTAACATTGAAGTATTTTTGGGTTGATTGTGTTTGTTGACAAAGCAGGTTTCCATGGAGAATTGTTGAGTTCCTAAGAATTTGTTGACAATCCTTGTTGACAAAGAACGATGACAAGGGAAAGGACGATCTGGAGGCGGTACAAAAGAGCAGTACAAGGTGGCGTTGTTTCCCAGTGTTTCCCAAGTTTTTGGGGTCCAAAATTTAGAGTTTGGTGAGCATCGCGAAAATAGTATTTCCATGAAGATCATAATTTAATATGGCAAAGGCATGAATTTCGCGAAGATAAGATGCATGGTTTGGAAATCGCGAAGACAAGAATAATGGAGGTGGTGAGTCTTCACGATTACGACAAGCTTCGTGAACGGCAGAGGCTGAAGCACATCGCGGTGGTGAAGGGCTTTGCAAGGGAGCTTCACGGCGATGAAGGGCATTATGAGGGAGCTTCGCGGTGAAGGCACGAAGGAATTGATGGAATGCTTCATGATTACGAAGAGCTCTGCGATCGGAAAATTACCATGGTGCTTCATGATTTGGACAGAATTCTGACGGAAACTTTGGAGCTTCGCGATTTGAGATGACGTGGCATTGACTTCGTGCAGAAAGTTCGAGGGTCGGTGGAATCTCCTATAAATAGAGGCCGACCCCCTCAAGAGAAGTAGAGAGAATTTTTAGAGAAAATATTTTGCTCTCGTATTGCGAAGGTGGTTCGCGGAGCCAGTGTGCTTCGCGAAAGAGGAGCTTCACGGCGGCTATTGTAGCTCTACGAAAGTTGTGAGCTCCGCGTTGGCTCAGTGAACTTCACGAGGGATGTTTCTCTACAACGGCTTGAGCTTCGCGGGATTGCTTCACGAGAGTGCTTCGCGAGAGAGCTTCGCGAAAAGGCAGGAGCTTCATGAAGGCTTGTTTGAGCTTCGCGAAATTGGAAGCCTCGCGAAGTTTGGTACTTTCCAAAGGTAGTTGCCCAGTGGTCAGAGGAAAAGTGGTATTCATCAGTGGATGAAAGTGGGACTTCAACAGAGCATCTATCAACAGTTGAAGATGCATTATTTCATGCAAATGAAGAGACCTATAGGTCTATAAACTGTGAGTAGATCCCTTCCAAGTGCAGTGAGCATAGGAAGAGGAAGAAGGTGATCCTCTCCACCGGTAGTGAGCCAGAGAGAGAGAAATAGGGAGTGACCCTTGGGAAAGTAGTGAGTTGACCCTAAACCTTGCAAAGGTAGTGAGCCTGGGATAGAGTGACTGTACGTGAACATTGTAATCCACAACTAGTGAAGTATAGTGGAATTTGGTACGATCGGCAACTTGTCGGCGTATGCTCCTTGGACGTAGCCCTTAGCGGTGAACCAAGTAAAATTGATGTGTCCTGTGCTTGATTTACATTCTGTTTATATTGTGCAACAGGAAAGAGAGAGAAGAGTGTTTTTCTTAACAACTAAACAAGATCATAACGGGCATTCATTTTAAATTAGTCATACCCTGATTCACCCCCCCTCTCAGGGTATTCAGCCTTGTGGACCTAACATTCATAAGTTTATGTGCAGGCCTAATTTCATGTCCTTAACTTAATGAGTGAAATTGTTTCAACTTATACATGTTCGCAATGTTTTAACATGGTGGGTATACCAAAAAATATATTTTAATGCCTATTATATGATCACATGGTTCATGTTATTTATTATCTTATGATTCATGTCCTATGAACTACCTATATTTATATCATAACTATTGATTAAGATCTTTGATATGCCTGGAATGATATTCTAATGTTATGATCATGTTTTATACCTTTATTCTCATCATTATGCTAAAATATCTCATTTTTTTATCCTTATAAAGCATCTGAACTCACCCTCTATTATGTTTCCTTTCACAAGGTTATGAAGAAAAGTTTTTTAAGTAGGAGTAGTAAAGTGGAAGATCTTTATAGGAGACTTTGGAGATCTTTCACAATGTCAGAATATATTGTGTTCCAAGTTTCCAAAGACACTAAAGTATTATAGTCCTCAAGCATATATATTTTTAATATATTGAATATTCATCTAAAATGATATAATATCAATATATATTAAGATTTAATATCTATAAAAGAACATGTATTACATAATAACAAATATATCACAACCAAAGACCCCCAATAACTATTATTTTTAGTGAGGCATTTAACACATACAATTTAGAATATTGACAACAGTATCAAAATTATAAAACATGATATTTCATTCCATTTCCCATTAAATATCTATTAAACATTTCATTATTTTTATTAAGTTGGTGAAAACTAGTTTCCCATTTATAAACAAGAGTAAAACCCTCCCACATGGTACATAGGGTGAGAAAAAAAATGATCCCCTACCTCAAATAGAGACTGTTGATTCACCTCACAAAGTTAGAATAAGATAAACACCACCACTAATCAGCTTATGTGAGAGTTTTTCTGTCGTAAAAACCTCAATCAATAGTTTCCCTTTTAATGTAGCACAGTGGTGACCACAGGGTTGTATCTCGAGGAGGTTACAGATCGAGTTGCAAAATTGTCACTTTTGTTATTTTTACAGAAATGAAAATGGGGATTTGATTAATAATATGAAAATAAAATTTAAATTGAATAATAATGTGAAATAATTTTAAAGGAAAGATAAAGTGGGTTTGAAATCAGGATTAAAAACAGCGGTTGCAGACAAACTTCACCATCTCAGACACTCCCCTCTTCCTTGTATATAAAAAATATCTCTTAATTTAAATTCCTAAATGTACCCACAAGGACCCCCAGGTGTACACTCAAATTTGAATAGACATCATATTAAGACTTAAATATGATTGTGGTCCCACCTATAGAAGTGAATCAATTACTTAAATACCTCCAAGTAATTGAACCTAATTGAATTCGCTATGTTCAATGGCAAGACCTCACCATATAATTTTAAATAGAGAAATCAATTGTTCTACTTTATATATGGAACAACGATCAAAAAAAATTTGAAAATATATTTAAGAAATAAATCAACCAGATTAATTCAAAAATATAGGTTCAAGATAAATTCAAAAGGAGATTAAACATTAAAATAAAAACTCGGAAGAGAGTGTCTGTCGGGTGTCGTCGTCCGCAACCACTTCCTGCTTAGCCTTGCATCACTTGAGAAGACTTCATCTTCTCAATTGAATCCTCCAAGGATGGAATCTTCTTAAGTTTCTCAATCTTCACCTTCCCCTTTTCTCTCTCAAGACAAATCCCTTTGTGACGGATGGTGTGGTGATGAATGGAATGTCATTTAGAGGTAGGAGCTCCTCTCCTTTTATAGGAAGATTTCATCTTTCAAAAGTTGTCACGTTTTTTAAGCATTAATTGGCCTATTCACGTGTGTACCCCTTCATAAATGTTTTTCATAAATGTTTTTTCCGTCCACCCTCCAAATTTCAGATTCATTGGACGCACCTATAATTAGTTATGATTTTTTTATTGTTGATGACGTTTTATAGATGAAGCTTTCATGCAGCTTCCTTCAAAATTATGTCATTAAATGGATTCCACAATGGATTCAAAACTGCATGTAATTAAATTTGTGAATGAAAATTGGAGTCTTGGTCCATATACAAGTGGAATCCCATCATTTTTAGGTGTTTAGGTCAATTTATGTTTCTTCTACTGATGCAGGGTCCACGCAGTACGCCCCGAACAATTCTCAACTTCATTGATTTGTTTGGGCCTTAAGATGCATGAATATGACCCTGGTTCTGAAGACAAAGATTCTGGGAATAAAATAAGGGTTCAAAAAAAATTTAATCACAAAATTTGGAAATATAGTTTATGATAAATGACTAAAATACCCCTATGATAAAAATCTATTAAAAATCCAGAATTATGCAGTTTAAACTTTTTATCCCAAAACACACTCTAAATCCAAAATTGTTACAAATAAGATCAAATTGGTAAATTGGTGATGTTTAAATCATTTAAATAGACATTAAAATATTTGAAATATTAGCTCTATCAATTCCCCCACACTTGGCTCTTGGACTCCTGGACAGGTGAGCATGGAATCAAAGGAAAATAAAAGACATACCAATGGATTTTACCAATTTACCGCAAAGAATTAAAAAATATCATGCCTCACTAAAGAAAAATATTTAAAATTCTAAATTCAACTCATTAAATCCATTTCCACTTCTTTTGTCTTCTCAGGAACATAGCACACTTACCTCGCATTTATTTTCTCTCAGCACACAATATAGATTTGTAACAAGGCTTTTCTCATCCAACTCATGCAAGAATTACCATAGGCTTGATAAATTTCTACATCTCCACCCAATGTGAGCCAAGAAAATGTGATTATCATGAGTACTTTGCAAGTTTTTTCTGTGGCTTGGGGTTGGTAGGATTCAAACGTGAAAAATTATGTGGCTGAATAAGGAGGGTTTGACTCTTTTTGAAGCAGAAATGCATGATTATAATTTTCACTCAAGTGTGGTCTCCTCCGTATTATATTATGAAAAATAATAGGTTCCGATCATCTATTTTCCATCAATATTTTAGTAGAAAATATGACATTTTTTTTAAATAATCTAGATAAGGTATAGCTTATTTCTTTTGTGAGCTTCAGACAGGCACAACTCCATTTCATTTGAGAGCTCCAGATAGGCACAACTCCATTTCATTTGAAAGCTTCAGATGGGCATAGCTCTCAGAAAAATATTTTCCAACATCACAAATATGTCTTCAATGTTTGAATGTCCTCCCAAAGCAACACCAAATGAGGTATCACATCACAAGTCTTCTTCCCCCCCACACTTAAGTTCAACTACATCACGCATTTATACTTCCAGATCAGGTTGGAAAGGGAAATTTGGCTTGTAATGTGGCTAATCTAATAGGTTATACATGGATACTAAAGGATCAAGAAAGATAAAATGTTCAAGGAAGGCTGAAATAAAAAGGATAATCATGAAAAAGGGGGATCCAATATCCAAAAAAAATTCCTCAATCATTTTAATCACAAGTATCTCAGCCCTCAGGTTTTAATAGAAATAAATCAAGTTCTGGTTTAAACAAACACGAATTGGTTCTATCAAGAAAGAGGTGAATGTGAAGAAGATTTAAAAATGGATCCAGAGGCATCACAGGAATGAGAATTTTAATTACAACGTCAGTGATATGTGTCATGAAATTTAAAAATTAGTGGTCATTTCAAAAATTTCCAAATTTTTGAACTTGAAATAATTCCATTTTTAGCATTCATTTATGTTCATTTTCAAAGGATCAATTGGTTCACTCCTTGAAATAATTTTCAAAAGAAATTCAAGAAATTCCAAAACTTTTTTTAAAACAGTAAAAATTTGAAAATAAAATACATACAATTTGAAAAAGAAACATGCCAAAAATAGAAAGAAATTTTGAGAAGAAGAAAAAAAATATTTCAAATGAAAGCTCATAAAAACCTAATCTACCCAGCATTTTTCCTCCCACTCACACTTATTCTATGCAATTTCCCCATTGTGAAGAAAATTTATTTGAGCATGAAATTTATAAAATTAAAGACATAACAAGAATAAATGAGAAGGAAAGACACAACTTGTCCTTAATTTTATTCTATATCATGAAGTTGAATCTCCTCCCTTGGAGGATATTGAAAATTCTCTCTAAACATCTTCAGCCTATGCCCATTGATAGTGAATGATGTCCCTTTGTTTGGATATTTAATCTGTATTTCACCAAAAGAAAAAACATGAGTAACGATGAATGGGCCAGACCATTTGGAATGAAATTTACCTGGGAAGAGTTTCAATATAGCATCAAACAGCAGAACTTTGTCTCCCTCCTTGAAGTTTTTTTTGAGAATACTCCCATCATGAAAGTCTTTTCTTCTCTCTTTGTATAACCTGGATCTTTCGTATGCATTATTTCTGATCTCCTCCAGCTCCTGCAAATAATATTTTATTTCTTTCCCAGCAGAATACAGGTTCATGTTACATGTTTTTACAACCCAAAAGGATTTTTGTTCTAACTAAACTGGTAGATGAAAAGATTTTCCATAGACTAATATAAATGGTGACATTCCAATTAGGGTTTTGAAAGCAGTTCTGTAGGCCCAAAGAGCATCATCAAGTCTCAAACTCCAATCCTTTTTATTTGGGTTCACTATTTTTTCTAGGATTTGTTTGATCTCCCTATTGGACAACTCATCCATTCCATTTCTTTGAGGATGATAGGGAATAGAGACCCTGCTATTAACACCGTATTTATTAAAAAGAGATTCCAAAGTCCTATTACAAAAATGGGTACCTTGATCTATAATTAGAAACTTTGGAAATCCAATCCTTGAAAACAAATTTATTTTAAAAAATTTGGACACAATCTTTGCATCATCAGTTCGGGTGGGGATAGCCTCTACCCACTTGGACACATAATCAACAGCTAGAAAGATGTATATATATCCAAAAGAATTGGGAAAAGGCCCTATAAAATCCATTCCACATACATCAAAAACATCACAAAACAAAAGTGGTTTTTGTGGCATCTCATTCCGCTTGGAAATGTTTCCTTGGAATTGAAAATTTTTACAGGTTCTACAGAATTTGAAAGAATCTCTAAAAATAGTGGGCCAATACAACCCAGAATCAAGAACTTTTATTGATATTCTCTATGGTCCAAAGTTTCCTCCACAGTTTAATGTGTGGCAGAAATGTAGGATGTATTGAAATTCAGAGTTCGGAATGCATCTTCGTATCATTTGATCACTACCAATGTTCCATAAATAAGGATCATCCCAAATTTATTTCTTTAAATTTCTCACAAGTTTATCAAATTGATTTTGGAAAACCAGTGGGGATGTTCATTAGAAGCCAAATAGTTCACAAGATTAGCAAACCATGGTATTTCACTTTGAGCAACAAATAAATCCTCATCTTGAAAGGTTTCCTTAATTGGTGGACACATATGATGTTTTCTATTCTAAATAGATGGTATCATGCTCAAATGATCAACAAAAAGGTTCTCAAATCCTTTCTTATATTTTATTTCGACATCAAACTCCTGTAAAAGCAAAATCCATCTTATAAGTATTGGTTTAAAAATCATGTTTCTTCATCAAGAATCTGATTGCAGAATGATTAGTGAAAACAATCACCTTGGAGCCCAGCAGATAACTTCTAAATTTGTCTATAGAAAAGGCAATATCCATAAATTCTTTCTCAGTTGTTGTGTATTTTTATTGGGCTTGATCTAGAGTTCAGGAGGCATAGGGAATCACATGAGAATTCTTTTATGTCCTTTGACTCAATACTACCCCAAGAGAAAAGTCAGTTGCATCTATCATTATTTCAAAGGGAATGTCCCATTTAGGAGGTTGAACAATGGGAGGGGTTATCAGTCTTTGTTTCAGCTTATGAAATGAATTTATGCAATTCTCATCAAAGAAAAATGAGACATCTTTTTGGAGTAATCTGGACAATGGAAGTGCAATCGTACTGAAATCTTTAATGAATCTCCTATAAAATCCAGCATGCCCAAGGAAGGATCTCACATCTATCACAGTTTTTGGGTACGGTAATGAAGAAATGACCTCAAATTTGGATTGATCAACTTGAATTCCATCATGGGATACAACATGTTCAATAACGATCCCTTTAGTAACCATAAAATGGCATTTTTCATAATTTAGAACAAGTTTCTTTTCAATGTATGTTTTAAGGACACGTGACATGTTTTTCAAACAACTTTCAAAAGATGATCTATACATAGTGAAGTCATCCATAAAAACTTCCATGAAGGTTTCCAAAAAATTAGAGAAGATTCTTATCATACACCTTTGAAAAGTTCTCTAGGCATTACATAAACCAAAAGGCATCCTTCTATATGAAAAAGTTCCAAAGGGGAATGTGAAGGTGGTTCTCTCTCAATCCTCTGGTAAAATGTGAATTTGAAAATATCCATATAATCCATCAAGAAAACAATAGTGGGTTTTCCCAGCTAGTCTTTCAAGGATTTGATCAAGGAATGGTAATGGGAAGTGGTCTTTCCTTGTAACCAAATTGAGTTTCATGTAATCAATGCACATTCTCCATTTATTTGGAAGCCTTATGGGGACAATATCACAAAATTCATTCCTTGAGATTGTAAAGCCACCTTTTTTAGGAAAAACATGGACTGGACTTACCCATTGACTATCAGATATGGGAAAAATAATTCCAACTGCCAGCAGGGTGGTTACTTCTTTCTTCACAACCTCTAGAAGTGTTGGGTTCAGTCTTCTTTGAAATTGTCTTATTGGTCTAGCATTCTCCTCCAGTAAAATTTTGTGCATGAAAACTTAGGGACTGATTCCTATTAGATCATAGAGATTTCATCCTACGGCTTCCTTGTGGGACTTTAGAACTTTCAACAATTGGTTTTCCTGAACTTCTGACAAATATTTTGAGATGATTACAGGGAATTGTTCATTATGACCTAAGAAGGCATACTTGAGGTTATCTGGAATGGGTTTCAATTCTACCATAGGTGGGTTGGTTTCATTGATAACAGGGAACTATTTAGAAGTTATATTGTTTAGTGAAGCTCCATGTTCATCATGGTGATCTCTTTCCATGATCTCAAAACTTTTTTCATGTGAAAAATTGGAAACCTCTCCTGGGATACCACTAACAGGTTCAGTGGTTTCTAGAAATTCATCTTCATAAATGCTTAGATATTCAGTCTCAATATCCCAAGACTCTTCACATTCTCCAATTTCATCCTCATTTTGATCTGATTTAGTATCATACAAATTTTCATCTTTTTCTACATCAGTTGGTATTTCATCACTAAAAAATCAGGTAAAATTCCATAGGAAAACCAATCAATCATGTTTACATGGGGAGTTGAATGATCCTCAACTGGGTGTTTCATTGAATGAAAAATGTTGAAATAAACAAAATCTCCTCCAAATTCTAGTGAAATTGTTCCCTTGTGAACATTGATGATCTCTTTCATTGTTTTTAGAAATGGTCTCCCCAGGATTAGGGGATCATGTGTGCTGAACCGGTCATCTTCCATATCCAAAACATAGAAGTCAACATGAAAAATCATGTCTCTCACTTTAATGAGAACATCCTCTATAACTCCAGCAGGTTTGGTGGTACTTCGGTTGGTAAGATGAATGATAATTCCAGAGGGTTTCAAGTCTCCAACTTGAAGAGATGAGTAAACAAAATGTGGCATGACATTGATGGAGGACCCTAGATCATGCATCACATCTTTGAATTCACATTTCCCAATTGTACAGGGAATGGTAAATGTCCCAGGGTCTTTACACTTGACAGGAAGAGCATGTTGAATCATGGATGAAACATTCCTTCCTAAGTTTACTTTTTCACCTCCTTTGAACTTCCTCTTGTTGGTACACAAGTCTTTCAGAAACTTAGCATAACTTGGAATTTGTTTCACAGCATCGAGCAAAGGAATATTTACATGTACTTTCTTGAATGTTTCCAAAACCTCCTTATCTAATTCTTTTTTAGCACTTGACTTTGGCGTTGGTTCATACCTTGGATAAGGTAGTGGAGTTTTGAATGTTTCTGGGGTATTCTGAGTATGTTTTGGAAAAAAATAAGGACCATACATCCTCTTCCAATCATTCTTTGTTCGTTCAAACAATATTTCATCCTTTGAATTTGTGGTTCTATCAATTTCAGATTCATCAGAATTTTCATCAAGGGTATGATTTTTATCAACAGTGTTGGCAGCAGTATTGATGTTCTCGATTTGAGGGTTGTTAAATTTTGTGCCACTCTTGAGTTCAATTGCACTCACATTTTCCTTCCCATTATTACTTGGATTTACTTGTGGTTGTGAGGGTAAACCACCACTCATTTGATTTTTTATGCAATTAATAACAGAGGAAAGTTGACCCACTTGAGTCATCAAGGTATTAATTTTGTTATCTTGTTGTTTTGAGAATTCTTTTAGTTCCCTTATTTCCTCTTGTTGTTTTCTCATTGCTTCTTCAAGTTTACAATCAGAGTTTTGAGAGGGAGGGGTAGGCTGAAATTTGCTTCCAGAATGAGAATTGGCTTTCTCATTGAAATATATTGGTTGAGAATTACTTTATTGTCCTTGGAAGAATCCTCTTGGTTGTTCAGGCTGACGAAATCTTTCATTTGAGTTTTTGTTCCATCCCTGATTAAAATTTTGGTTGTTTTGAAATGGTCTTTATTGGTTTGATTGAAATGTTCTTCGAGGAAAAACTGCATTGCAGTTCTCAGGAGGCTCTCGAATTTGTGGGCATTGGTCACTAAAATGTTCATTCGAAGAACAAATCCCACAGTGGACATGTAGTTGGAAAGCCAATTCAGGTTTGGATTGGGTTGGTGGGGTGTAAGATAGTATCATTGACCGTACCATGGTGGTAAGATCAGATAGTTGACTTGCAATTGTGTTGTTTTCGGGACTAGTAGTAGGGAATTCTTGTGCAGCTTTGACATGAAGAAGGCCTCTTGTTCCAAATTGTTGGGCATTCTGGGCCATGTTTGCAATTAGAATCCTAGAAGCAGCTGGTGTCTTATCAACTAAAGCTCCTCCTACAGCAGCATCGATCATACTTCTATCAGTGAAACACAATCCTTCATAAAAGTATTTAATGAGAAGCTGGTCACTGATTTGATGATGGGGTCAACTAAAACAAATAAGTTTTAACCTTTCCTAGTATTTGTGAAGTGTTTCTCCTTTTGTCTGCCTAATTCCCCAAATATCCTTTCGAATTAAGGCAGTTCTAGACGCGGGGAAAAAATTTCAAGGAAAATCTTTTTTAATTCATTCCAATTTCTAATCAAGGTTGAGTGAGATTAGAAAAACCATTCCTTATCAACTCCTTCTAGAGAAAAATGAAACGACCTCAACTTCATTTGATCGGCATTGACTCCATGAGGTTTCATGTTGACACACAGGTAGCTGAATTCTTGGAGGTGTTTTTGTGGGTCTTCACCGGGTAACCCATTGAATTTAGGAAGCAGGTGGATGATTCCGGACTTGATTTCAAATCCAGTAGGGGCATTAGGGTAATCTACAGGATTATCTTGATTTCTGTCATAGGATGAATCCAGTTCTTTCAAAGTTCTATTTTCAGCTATTTGGATTTCAGTTTCAACTAAGTCCCTTCTAGGTGTGTTGGTGGATGATTCACAACTTGCAACTTGGGGATTAGTAGCTCTAACCCTATTGTGAAAATTTCTATCAATTTTGGGATCCAAAGGTAATAAGTTTGGGTCAGAATTTCGGATAATGAAAGAAAAAAATAAAACAAAATCAACTCTAGAAACCTCCCCGGAAATTGTGCCAGTTGATGTGATCGTTTTTGTGTCGTAAAAACCTCAATCAATATTTTCCCTTTTAATTTAGCACAGTGGTGACCATAGGGTTGTCTCTCGAGGAGGTTGCAGATCGAGTTGCAAAACTATCATTTTTTTTATTTTTTAAGAAATGAAAAAGGGGATTTGAATAAAAATATGAAAATAAAATTTGAATTAAATAATAATGTGAAATTATTTTAAAGGAAAGATAAATTGGGTTTGAAATCAGGATTAAAAATAGCGGTCGCAGATAAGCTTCGCCCTCTCGGACACTCCCCTCTTCCTTGTATATAAAAAATATCTCTTAATTTAAATTCTTAAATGTACCCCCAAGGACCCCCAGGTGTACACTCAAATTTGAATAGACATCATATTAAGTCTTCAATATTATTATGGTCCCACCTATAGAAGTGACTCAATTACTTAAAGACCTCCAAGTAATTGAACCTAATTGAATTCGCTATGCTCAATGGCAAGACCTCGCCAAAAAATTTTAAATAGAGAAACCAATTGTTCTACTTTATAGATGGAACAATGATCAGAAAAATTTGTTGAAAATATATTTAAGAAAGAAATAAAACAGATTCATTCAAAAATATAGGTTTAAGAGAAATTCAAAAAGAGATTACACATTAAAATCAAAACTCGGAAGAGAGTGTCTGTCGGGTGTCGTCATCCCCAACCACTTGCCGCTTAGCCTTGCATCACTTAAGAAGCCTTAATCTTCTCTATTGAATTCTCCAAGGATGGAATATTCTTAAGGTTCTCAATATCCACCATCCTCTTTGCTCTCTCAAGCCAACTCCCTTTTTGACGGATGGTGTGGTGATGAATGGAATGTCATTTAGAGGTAGCATCTCCTCTCCTTTTATAGGCAGATTTAATCTTCCAAAAGTTGTCGCATTTTTTGACCCATTAATTGGACGATTCACACGTGAAAACCTTCATAAATGTTGTTAATAAATGTTTTTTCCATCCACCCTACAAATTTCAGATTCATTGGACTCGTCTATAATGAGTTATGATTTTTTATTGTTGATGATGTTTTCTGGATGAAGCTTTAAGGCAGCTTCCTTCAAAATGATGTCATTCAATGGATGCCATAATGGATTCCAAACATCATGAAATTAAATTTTTGAATGATAATTGGAGTAATAATCCATATAAAAGTGGAATTCCATCATTTGGAGTTTAGGCCGATTTATGTTTCCGCTACTGAGGCAGGGTCCATGCAGTCCGCCCAGATATATTGTCAAATTCATTGATTTTTTTGGGCTTGAAGATGCATGAATCTGACCCTGTTCCTGAATACAAAGATGATGGAAATAAAATAAGGGTTCAAAAAAATTCTAATCACAAAATTTTGAAATATATTTTATGATAAATGACCAAAATACCCCTGTGATAAAAATCTGTTAAAAATCCAAAATTATGCAATTTAAACCTTTTATCCCAAAACACACTCTAAATCCAAAATTGATACATATCGGATCAAATTGGTAAATTGGTGAGGTTTAAATCATTTAAATAGACATTAAAAATAGTGGAAATGTTAGCTCTATCATCAGCACAAGGAAGAAGATAACTCTCACCAAACTAGAACAAAACATGAACATCATACCCTTAAAAACACCATAAATCTATTGTTTTTCCAATATAATCGCATCACAGATGAATAAATATGAAGAAAATAGAAAAAAAACAAATAGGGGAACTCACAAAAACCACCATAAATTGAACTTCCAAAGCCAGAGTTGAAATACACTGAATGGGGGATAAAATTACTCATTAGGGAGCACGTGGGACACTCTAGTAACAATAGAAACAAAGGAAAAGTGACGGAGTTTTAAGGGTATTGAAAATTTATACCTATACTGAAAAAACATAAAATCAAAGTGTGGATGAGTGGACCACATCATAGAACAACTTTAAACATGGATACCCACAATACAACACTCCCCACTACAACATATCCTAGAATGTAAAAGTCCCATCTAAAAAACACAACTATATTTTAAATGTGGATCCTATAAAAATGGTGGGAGATCAAGACACAATCCATTCCACTATGCAGTAGACCTATAGCAACTGGGAAGAGGCTATGTTGTATTCCAAGCTCTGTGGTGTAACAATGAAAAAATTGGAAGAATAGCTGAAAACCGACCCTCAGGATGCCAATGTACAACCGCCTCCCCATACTGCAACCTTCACCTACCAAGAAGGGGCTACACCGCATCCAAATCTCCAAAACACAGATACCCCCCAAATGGAAGTGTCCTCAAAACTCCAATCAATCTCTCATATGTTGTAGACTACACACCATGCCACATCCAACACATCCTATACACTATATCCAAATTCCCCCATACTATAACCACTTACTTATGGAGGAACCTCTATCTCCTTACCACAACCCTTACAAAAATGGCAGTGGTATTCCATTTCCCCCTATTTTCAATCCAAAATCCTTAAGACTTTCCCTAGACACCTACAATGCCATAATTATTTCAAAGTAACATGCCTGAAGGTAAAGGACATTACATAAGATAACTCTAAAACTATTGTCAACCTTGAGAATAAAAACTAACCTAGAAGGAAAAGGAGTATGGAGGTCTGAAAAAATATCCCATGAGATACCTCTCGAGGATATTGTCACAATTGAAACCCCACCACCAAAAAAACACACCAAACCCAGCCAAAAAAGTTCACCAAACATGCCACACCACCACACCCTCAAAAATCTTTAACAACCAAAAACCACAACCCTATTCACATAGCCAACCACACAACCATATCAACCTCAAAAAACCTAGCCAACAATTACCAAAACCAATGCCCCAAGAAAAAAATCATGGAATTACCTCTCCCATGTCAAGATATTAACTACTTTATGTGGCTCTAACTCACCCACATGGTTTTAATCATTTCAAATAATAATTTTTGTTTATTAGTGATCAAGTTTACCCTTCATCATATTCTTTAAGTTATAAAACATTCATGAAAACAAAAATGAAGAAACACATCTCATAAACCATCAAGATTCAAAAAATTGCATCAAAAATAATACAACATAAGGAAAAAATAGACAAGATAAAAACAACCCAGGGTACTAGGCATGAATCTATATCTCTTTCTCTAATGTACTCTTCTCTAGGACACCATGCCTCTACAGCACATGAAAAAAGGGAATGGTCTATCCTCATGGCACCTTCTTCTGATGATGATGGATCTCAATTGGCTTCTCTATGAACATCACATCATCCTCAATATCCAACACCCCTAGTCAATGAAATTGGTGTCATAATGAAGTTAATGTTGGAAATGAGTGATTTGAATGAAATCATGAATCCAGAATAGTCATGGAAGAAGTTATAACTGATCATCCAATTTTCCAATGCATGCCAAAACCTTTAATGATTCAAAAAACTATGGAGAGAGTTTACTCCCCCTCTAAACCTCAACTGCCCATGTTGAGTAGGAAAATTCTAGAAAACATTGTCTCTAACCTCAAACTCCAAGGTCCCCCTCCTATGATCAACATAAGACTTCTTTTTTCCTTATACTTCATTTGTCCTCTCATGAACAACCTAAACCTTATATGTCTTGTTCTGCACCACATAAAGACCAAGAACTGCTGATTCACTGACCTCTATCTAGAACAATGAGGAATGGAACATCCACCCATAAAAATCCTCGAACGAGGCTATGCCAATGGATGGCTGATAACTATTATTATAAGTAAACTCAAACAAATTCAAGTTCTTTTCCCATGAACTACCAAAGTCCTAGATACAAAGCCACATCATATAATCTTGTATCATGATTTTCCAATCTATCTACCCTTCCATATGATGGTGGAAAGAAGTGATTAAATGAAACTGAGTTCCAAAATAATGTTGCAATCCCCTTAAAAATCATGAGGTAAAATGTGTGTCTTTATTAAATATGACAGACCTCGTAACACCAAGAAACTAAACCACCACATCCATATACCAACCGACCAAAACATCCATGATTCTTGACTCCTTGACTGCTAATAACACCCAATTAACATCACAAATTCCTTGAGCTCAGGGTAACCCTATGAAAAATTCCACTGATATTTCATACTATTTGAAATCAAGAACATCCAAGAGCTGCAATAAACCCCTAAGAACATAGTTCTCAGCCTTTACGTTCTATAATACTAGTCACCGAGAAAATAATATACCAATGATCATTTCATCTGGGGCCAACAAAACTATGTCCTCAAGCCATAGTAAATATTGGATACCCATAGGTGTATCATCGAAGGTGATCTATGAAACTCCCCAAGGAATATGTCACACACCACCAATGGAACAAATAGTCTACCATAAAACAACATCTGGTTCTAACCATCATCTGATGATCCTTCTAGAGCATCACTATGGCCAAAACAATTATGCATCACCTCTACATATGAGACTCCCCATTGAGACTCATCCACCTACCACATCAAAGAAGATTTCACCATCATCTGAAATAATAAACCTCTACCATCAACCACCTTTGCATCTATGTGTAGAGAAAAAAAAACTCCTCTATTACCTTCCATGCATCCTCAAACTCCTAAAAAACATCCTTCTAGGACTTACTACACAAAGTTTCGGCCACAATATTTCAGTTTCCTAAGGTGAAGGAGTTATCAATGTCATAGTCATGAAAAAACTCCATCCACCTCCACTACCACAGATTCAAATCATGAGGATAAAAGATATACCTCAAGATCTGATGATATGTGAAGACCATAAATCACTCTTCTATTAGGTAATGTCACCAAAACTTTAGTATAAACACAATCGATG
Source organism: Viscum album (assembly GCA_963277665.1). NCBI lineage: Eukaryota > Viridiplantae > Streptophyta > Magnoliopsida > Santalales > Viscaceae > Viscum > Viscum album. The sequence goes on along the minus strand of OY728145.1, from coordinate 1,072,604,465 downwards.
CTAGAACCATATTATGGGTGGAATCTCTACACACGTAGGGAAATAACTTCCTAGAACCATAAGAAATAACTTCCCACTTCTCCATCAAGATGGATCCCATGCCCAGATGGGAAGCATCATAAAACACTTTAAACAACACCCCTTCCTCTAGAAACTAGAGCACTAGAGAAATGGATAATTTCTCCTTCAGGTAAACAAATTATTTCAAACACTAATCAGTCAAGATAAACATATGGACTTTCATAGTCAAACCATGAAACATGGCCATATACCAAGAGAAATCAGACCCGAACCTCAGCTAACTTCCCATAAGTCTAATGAATCTAGAAAAATATATTAAATTCTTGGGTGTTTCCTAGAAAAATATTCCACAACCTTTGAATTATCCATAACCACACTCTAATGAGACAAAACATGTCAAATTAAGTGAACCTCTCATGTCCAAAACTTATACCTGGAAAGGTTTCAATAGAGTTGGTGGAATCATAAAACCTTCAAGATATCTCTAAGATGATCAGAATGATCTTCCTGTAACTTTGAGTAGATAAAAAAAATTTGATGAACATAACCACGAACGGGTTTAGAAATTAATGGAACATGGACTTCATGATCCTCATGAACATAGCTGGTGAATTCAAAACATCAAACGGCATGAACATGAACTGAAAGTGTCCATACCTACATCTAAAAGTGGTCTTTAGGATATATCCCTCATTCAAACTTAACAGGTGATACCCAAAACATGGATCAACCACATAAAACTAACTCACTCCTATAATATATTTGAAAAGACCATTGGTCCTTGAAAAGGGGTAACAATTCTGGACCATCACCTAATTCATCCTCCAGTAGTCTATACACAGCCTCAGACTACCATCCACATTCTTGGAGAACATCATAAGAGAACCACAAAGAGACACACTAGGTTATATAATACCTTTATAAATAAGTTAATCTATTAATATCCTCAACTAATACAACTCGAAGGGTTCCATCTGATAAGGATCCATCAAAATCTGAGAAGCACTGGGCTACAAATCTATCATGATCTCGATATCACGTCAAGGGGGTAACATCTCAACCTCCATGGAAAAAACATCCAAAACTCCATAAAGACCCTATGAACCATCATTATCCTATAATATAATGATTCTATAAATATCTAATCCATCATGGAAAGAAGTTTCTTCACATGTCAACAACTTAACTAATAACCCCGTCCTCCAATAAAAACTACATACTAACCATCCACATCTGAGAATGGGACTCTCCTCCATAAGAAGTTGATAAAAGTATGCACAAAATAAATAAATTTGATTCTAAGGATGATATAATATGACCACATTTGATGTAGGAATTGATCATTGTGAGACTGATGTGGCCCCATCATCAGTTAACATCCCCAACAAATATCAAACAAGCTTGTATGGCCTCTGACTGGTGTAATAAACAATAAGGGTATATGAATCCTATCTATGTATAGTCTCATTGCATAGACTAATGTGGGTGTAAAAAAAGTGTGAATCTCCTAAATCAATAAAGTACATACAAGGGTACATGATGATACTTTTGTACCTCTAACGATCTCTGGACCCTCTAGCATTGATGCATCCGCTACTTGCAATTGAACACACCCAACTCATATACCTCTTTTATGATGACCACCTCCATGACAATGATTAGGTAAAGATCCCTAAACATGAGAAACATCCTAAGGTTGAACTCTACCTACTCTATATCCTATCAAAAGAGTATAAGAAAGCTACCCCTTCTACTGAAATAGTCTCACTAGTAGTTGCTACATGGGCTAATGATGAAACTAACCACATCTACTAAATTGAGCCCCAAGAACCACTGGGTATTGATCCTGAAAATGACCACATCCTCAAAATAAAAATTATACTAGTTAAAATTATCCATGAAAATTATGTAAACCACTGCCCCAAGGAGGTCAAAAAGGAAGCTATAGAGGTTGAATCACTACTAGTTGAATCCTTGAAGGTCCTGGAGCTTAAAACCTATGGGTAACAACTCTAGTCCTTTAGGAAACCTTATAGTACTCCTCTCATAGTAAACTTACTCACAATTGAATCAACTCAAACACCACATCTTTATTCTAAACTTATAGATACATTTGAAACATAAAGGGAGTAATTGCATACTGGAGAGAAGGGTGTAGTGCCTTCTCAAGGTATTGTGCATGGGACTCCTCATTAAAAAAAGGTCCAGGAAAACACACACAATAGGTCCTTTAACATGATCACAATATCAAAAATTGACATGATCCCCTTTTGAAGAGATAGAATATATTGCCTCTTCACTTACCTCATGGTTTATGAAAGTAAATCTGTCCAGAAGTATTTTTATAAGTCGAACCACAAAACAACTACAACATTCCACCCACTAGAAACATGTCCACCACTGACATGTAGCTCTCTGAATTTGGATAACTGATAAAAGATCCCAGTACTCTACTCTAGCCCATATCAATCCAAAGGATATCTCAAGGTTCTCGAATGAGGGCTCTCTCTCCACACATGAGAGGCTTCATATATACTTTTTCAAAGCTTTCCTCTAGGAAGCACAAAACTTACTCTTATACTGATCATCCTCCTAAACTAGATCAACCCTTCGATGATCAAACAATCATCTCACTGAACCTCAACTTTCCAAACCACAAATTTACAAAAACCCATATAAATAATTTAAAGGGAAAGAAATATTTCCTAATTATAGTCATATGTAATTTTATTAAGAATTATTTAATTCATTTTAAATTATATGAACATTCAGAAAACAACATATTTCAAAAAAGATAAAAATTTAATCATGATTCATATACCTTTATTAGGTGTCTACCTTGCAAGTAGTGTAACCTCACTAGGTTATTCAGTGGTCTGATAGTTGTTACATCGGACCATGGGGGCCCCAAAATCCAATTTCCTAACTGGTCTTCCCTAGCCTATGTTACACACCAATATCAACTGATGTCATTGCCTTACCAACCCATGAAATCCTCAGAGTTCCTAACTCTAAACTGCACCCTATAACTTAACCAAAACCCTCTGATACCACTCTTTCATGACCCCCTCCCTCTAAAGGAACCCCTCCTAGGCCAACAATGAAGGTATAGAGATAATTACCCCCCGAGAATCACCTCTAGTAGGCCCCAAGTTGGTTACTAGCACCATGGTTATAAAAATATCACAATGGGAGGAAGTACCCTCTATAATAATATGATTGAGAGATATGTTATCATTGATCAATCAACACGATGACATTTCATAAGATATAGAAAAGAAAAACCATCACAAAATTCATGTTTAAAATAGAAAATATATTGATGAATGTCTTTAAATGTAAGGTACAAAAATAACATCTAAGGCAGTGAAACAACAACAGATCCCAAATATGATCTTGAAATGTCCAACACAATCCAAAAAAATTCCTTCTAGAAACTTGAAAATCACTTTATATACATAGGGTTAGCATTCAATTATACATAGTAGGATATCCAAAGTCTCTCATGCACATGTGAAAAGATCATATGAATGAACCCATTTAAAAACAATAGAACCAACAACATAAAAACAAGTCAACTTTCCAATCCCATCCTCACTAAGTATTTATCACCAAATAACCCTTAAAATTATAAGAATAATATAAAGCATATCAATGATAGGTAACCTACACTTCTTTCCCACTAATTTTTCACTATTCATACATCATGGTTCTCCAACCAATTTAGTATCTCATCACATATCATCACATCATGCCCACATACACCCAAACCATGAAATCACATCATGTCTCACCCAAATACACCTAGGAAATCACATCATATCTCATCCATAACCAAAATAGTAGGGTATCATGAAAATGAAGGACATAAACATCGTGACTCCCCCTTACCATACATGATCCCCAACATAATATATCTCATCACATTTCATCAAATCACATCTCACCCAATGAAACCAAGTCCATCATATCACATCACATCTCGATAGTACACTTTTGACTTCTGGCCATCACAACCCATGTATGTCAACATTTCTTGGAGGAGGGATTGGGGTAGAGCAGGCATCCAACTATGCATCCTCACAATCAGAATGTTGGTAAAAACACCTCTAAAAAAATCAATTGCTAACATATAGTTCTCAAAATTTGTGGGGTGTGTGTAGAAATAATAAGTAAATATAATGTATACATCAAAACACACAAAAATAGTATATTGGTTTATAAAAAGACTTTCCTTCAAACTCACAAATTCACCACCCAACATCAAAATATCACCACATTCTCTTCTATCACAAAAATTAACAACACCTCATAACAAGCCATATTTCACCCTTTATTCACATATTAATCCAGTTTAAAGATTAATATTAGTAACCAAACCCATTCATTTAAGCATCAAATTCGTCCCTTTATTTCCAACCCAGTAAACTCATCAGTTTAGACCTTTATTTAACATTTAACATCAACTTCATTTAACCACATATACCATTATTATTTATTCATTAAATAGCCATTCAACCCATATCATTTCAATTCATCATTAACCAATTCATTCCATTAGTAATTGGGAATCTAGAAAAAAACCTACCACACAACATCAAGAATAACACATCAACCCATTGATAATATCATCATCATCCTCCCCATACCTTCTTTTCATGCCATAAAACCCCACAACACAATCTTTATACATCTACAACCACCTCCTCATGTCAATCACATCTCAACCACTTTACATCACATACCACATCCCATATCACAACACCACATCACATCCACCACATATCACCACACATCCACCACAACATAGCTACTTCCCATGCATAACATAATTACAAAAAAGCCACACCAGACACCCAATTTCACAAAAAAATCATGATTAATCACATAATGTTTTTTAGATTTGGTATAGGGTATTTTCATCACTTTTGTTTCTTTATTCAAAGGAATTCTCACACAATATGTATTTCTATGTGCAACCAATTAATTATATTGGTAAAAGTAATTAGACATTTTAATTAAAGGAAATGAGAAACAATAATCACACAATATAGATTCCATAATCAAAACTAAAACATAAGAAAAGACTGCCAATGCCATGATTTTTAGCTAGGAATTTAGACCATTCAATTCATAAAATCAACAACAATACCAAATGGTAAAACATGAAAATTCATTACCCTCTCCATTTCATTTAAATTAACCATTTAAATATTTTTATTAATCTGATGAAAAACATATTCCAATATATAAACAAGATTAAATCACTCCCTCATGATACAAAAGGTGAGAAACGAAGGATCCCCTAACACAAATAGAGATTTCGGATTCATTTCATAATGTTGGAACCAGAGTAAGGCCACCACCAAATACCATAAGGAAGAAGATCTCTCTCATTATCCTAGAACACAACATGAACATCATAAAATTACCAAAAAAACATCAAACCATATATTTCCCAATAGTATCCCTTTATAGATGAGGAAATAATAAAAAATTAAAACAAAACAAAAAGAGGAACTCACCTAAACCCCCAAAAATTAACTATCTAAGGCAAGAGATGAAAGGGACTAAAAGGGGACTGAAATTGATCCTTGGGACACACTTCGATCACTCAAGAAATTAGAGAAACAAAGGAAAATATAGGGAGTTTAAAGGGTTCAATTAATTTATACCTAGGCTGAACAACATTGAATCATCGCACAATCAAGAGGACCATGCCACATAAGTACTAAAAATGGGTATGAACATGCCATATCACTCCCCACTATGATGCATCTTGGATATTCATAGGCCTTTCCCAAAAAAAATTATATTTATACCATGGATCCTATAAATAAGGGGGATAACATGATGCATCCCATTCCACTACACCATAGACCCCAATCAATCGAGAAGAGGCTACAGTGCAACCCAAGCTTTGTGGCGTAACTATTCCAGATTTGGTAGAACTACTAAAAAATAACCCCAGACCACCACACTATATCCACCTCTCTAGGATTCAATCTTCACCTACTGAGAAGGGCCTAAACCACAACCAAATATCTATGTCATAGCTACCCCTGAAAATGGAAGTGGCCTCAAAACACCACTCGAGATCTCCTACATTGTTGCCTACACTTCATGCTACATCCACACCACAATCATCTCCCCATACTCTACAACCGCCTCCTTATAGAAAAAAATATTGATCCATGCCACTTGTTTACCAAAAATGGAAGGGGCATTACCGTTTCCCCCATTTTCAGTCCAAACTCCTCAGGACTACTCCCAGACACCTCTAATACTAAAATTCTCACAAAGTAACAGACCGGAAGGTTCGTGTCATTACATTGTACAAACAAAATTAATTAAATTATAGATTTTGTATAAATTTTATTTTAAGAAATTAATATCATTTTTTAAATCATCATGTCAATATTATATTAAGGTGAAATTTTAGTATTTTTATAAAAACATTTATTTTTTAGTGAATAGTGTAAAATACATAATTTTTAAAAAACTAAAATTTATTTTCAATTAAAAGTCCCATTATGTTTTGAAGTAGATATTAAATTAACATAATTGTAATTTAATTTGAAATAATATAATTAATTATGTAATAATATTCATTATACTTCATTTTGGTATAAGTTTACTTTTGGGCTTAAAGACACGTTTTTCTAAAAACAGTTACTAATTATGCAATGAGTTTTTTAATTTAATAAAATAAAATTTTCACTTTTGATTAAATTTTTTAATGAAATTTTTAGATTATATATTAAATAATATATTTTAACATTAATTTAAATGTTTTTACAAATAAATTAATGGAAGTAAATTATGTTTTATGTTTAAAAATGTATTGTTTAAAAACGGTCTTTCGTTGTGGTTAGCATACTTAATTAAAAGAAAATTATCACACTTATATAAATTGAATTTAGTAAAATGTATTCATTATTTTTAATTATTATAATTAATATAATTTAATAGTATCATGATCATTTTTTTTACAGTGAATTATAAGAACATAACAATTTTTTTAGCACAGTTTTGGTTAAAACGAGTTTACCATAGGTGGGGTAAACGAATAGATAAGGGTATTATCACCACAGAAACCAGAAACACTCTTTTGGGATGAATATATTTCAAAATTTTGTTATAATAAACTTTAATAATTGGATATTTAGATCTAATTTCCCATGAATGTTACCTTATATCATTGAAATCTATTATGAAATTCCATATGTGTCCCTCCAGTCACTATTAAAAGGGAACTTATCCTATTCCATTATTCACACCATTTGAACCTTATTACTTGTAAAATAACTAATTAAAAATCATCCTAGATTCCTTACCTTTATCATAAATTTTTTCTACTCTCTTAAGACCAATCCTTCTATGATTAAGGTGTAAGCCAAATGGGGTCTCTCAAAGAAGAAGTATAACTCTTAACAATTCTCTTTCAGTTTTATTTCTTCTTACACCTTCTATAAAAAAATTTATCCATAAAAAATAATTAATAAAATATAGTAAATATTATTAGACTTTATTATGATTATTTAAAAAAATCATCACCTTATCTATTAAATGGGATTAAAGTATTGCTCGTGCATATATATGGACTACTGAATCCGCATAGCAATGCAATATAATTTCCATCACGATATTTCATGGGTGGTTATAATGATTTATTTAATGTTTATATATTATATCTATTACACAATTACTATTTTTTAATTATAATATCTTATTCACCTTCTTACCTTCTGGTCCATTGGTAAATGATAATGTCACTTGTGCGTATGTGTGGAAAACCATATCCATAAAGAGATGTGATTTGTTTATCATATAATATTTACTTAGATGGTAACAAGGATAGATTTAATGAAACTATATGATACTTATTATATAATAATTATTTTTTAGAGGTGAACTATCATATACATTTTTTCATTCCATCCATCAAAACATGGTAACATCACTCATGCGTACGTACGTATTATTATCTCCACGAAGTGATGTGATTCAATTTTCATAAAAAATTAATATGTATTTTTATAAATATGTATATTGTTCTTATAAAATATATTTATATCATTATTATAATTATGGATATAGAGTAACCATGATCAAAGTGCGAGATCCATATCTTTCAAACGAAAACATACAAGTAAAACAAAGTAATTAACACTCGAAATGACAACCTTAATAGAGAATCGTTAACAAAAGTGTTTTTAAATGATATAAGTGGTAATATTTGATACTAAATGTATGAATATTATTTTTATATTGAATTATAATAAATATAAATTTATTATATAGAAGTCTAGAGAGCTTACAAATCACATCAGATATAAGGTAAGGGTTTGATTTCAATTTCTCTTTATTGGGACATTTTTTAATGTTATGCAGCAATTTCTTATATCTATGGTGTATTTACAGACCAAGAATTTATTTTGGAATAATCCATGATTTAATTAAAGGTATTTACTAAACTATATGAATTTAAACTTTCAAATTACCTTCTATTAAAAAATTACAAAATCTATAAGGGTTCTTCATCTCAATTTTGTTTCATTTAGACATGTTTGATGTTATGAACCTATTTATTTTTATGATGTGTATACACTGATAAAATAAAATATTATAATATTTATCATTCCTGATTCTTTTTATTTAAAGTATCATTTCAAATTATTTCTTCTATGGGGTTGTTATTTAAATGTTATCTGTAAGGGTTTATTGTCTCAAATTGTCTTATTTGGGACATATGTTATTTTATACACCTATATTATTTTATTTGGTTTATATACCACCCAATATATTTTTTTCATAATAGGTAGATTCATATTCATGGTATTTAATGTTTCATTTTATGTGTTTTATGAATCTAAAGTTACTAAATCACAAAGGGTTTTATGTTACAATTTCATTTTCACCGAGATTGTTTATGCTTAATTTCTGATGATGAAATTTTTTTATCTATCTCTACCAAGTCATGCATTTTTTATTATCCTTTTTTATATGTATATATTAAATTTTTTTCTTTTCATTTTGCTCTCTTTAAGTATTCAATAGACTAAAATAATTATTTTTAAGGAAAACTGACTTAATTTCTCTCCCTGGCTAGGAATCCTTTTTTCTATGGACATATTTTTGTTAAATTTTTTTCAAGAATGTTTTTACTATTATAAAAAGATTTATTAAATTCATTTTAACCCATGTTTAAATTTATATAAAAATATTTTAAATGAATCTTTTTGTTTTACGAATGTGGTACTTTATAATTGTTACTAAAAATATTAAAGAATTTTTCATTTTAGTATTTCATGAACAACTTTTCCCAGTATCATGGAAAATATTTTATTTGAATCCTCCTCTATAATTTTCCTAGGTTATTTTCAAAGAAAATTTTTACTTAATATTTTGTATTTTTTTATTTTAAATAAGTGATTTCAAAATTTAAATGAGAATTTTCCTTGATAAATCTTCTATTGGTCTTTCAAATTTATTTTCATCTATAAGAATATCCATTGATAATTCTTGTGATTTATTCATAATATGATCCATTGATACCATCTTTATTATTTCTCTAGTTTTTTTATGATTATGATGATGAAATATTTATGAGACTTGTATCTTTTCTGCGATTTATGTTATGATGATATGATGAATGTTTTATGATCTTGTGCCACACATATTAATGGTTTTCATTATGTGATGTGTGGGATTGGAATTATATATCCCTATGACGAATTGGGTAATGAATGATACCTCGTGTTATAAGATTTTTTGAATAAAGAGTTAAACCAGTTCAGTAAGGTAATTTGTCTAATAAGATAGTCTTTTAAGTGAACCTTGAATATGGAAATGGTGGAATGAGGAATGAACCTAATCCACTATGATAGTCTTGGTAGTGACCCTTGACTAAAGAAATTATTTTATATGCTTATGTGTATTCCACAAAAAAAAATCTTATGATATGTTTTCATGAATCATGATTGATCATTGATGATTCCACACTGTTATGTTTTATGTATTTTAATTGATAAACATAATTTTGTGTTTCGGGATTACGATCTATAAATTGATGGGTATGATTTTAAAATATTAAGATCAGTTTCTCACACCCTTATAATTTTATTATTCTCGCTTATTATTAATGATTGATATCACTCATGTTTAAAATTAATGAGAACCTATTATCACTATTTATTATGTTTCTCTTCCACATGTTATGAATAATGATTTTAAGTGTGTATGTATAATAAGGTTTATTTCTATGAGTATCTTATTGAGAAATAATGTAGATCCTTTATGTAACCATTATTTACATATCCATGTTTCTAAAGACACAAAAAAATTATAATTATGGAATTAATGATATTTATATTTATTTAGTATTACACTAATAAGATGTAGTATTTATGTATGAAAATATTGGATCACTATATTTGGTATCAGATTAAGTATTTGCTATTTTTTAGAAACTAGGAGGAGGAAACATTAGTGAGAACCCTTAGGATAATCTTAAGTATAGGATAACATCCTAATATTTTGTTATGGTAGGGATTCTATGGTTTTCCTAAAAATAAATCCATGTATAGATACTACAAGTGGACATGGTTTTGGAATTGATTCATCTGGGGGTAATAACCCTAAAAAGAGTTGGTTGAATATAGCTCAACCGCCATTCTGGTGAACTATGAATGGGTTCATATTGCACTCTTTATATGAAACTCTTTGGGAATATTCTTTGGTCAAATCACATTTTCATTATGAACTATTATGATATATTTTAATAGATAATGAGCATGTATGGCCTAGCTTAAATGTAAGGTTCCATAGGTTGAAATGGTGTCTTGACTTAGACATCCTATGAATTATTTTTCATGATTAAATGATTACTCAATATTGTTTCTCACACTATGTTTTTGGTTTTAGTTAATGGATGGAACTGGGAGGAATCATGTTGATGATGAATGTGATAGATGATGTAATGATTTTAATCATGAGAAACCAAATAATGTAGGGGATGCAATACAAAACAATATGTTTATTCCTAATCATCTATCTAATTTTACAATTAATGACCTAAAAATAGGTGAATTTATGAATGAACCAAATAATAGAAAAATATAGTTTCATAAATATCATGGAGGAATGAAGATTCAGTTTCTTACATGTTTAAAATATGGGAAGAATCACCTGAGGAAATGTATCAAAGGAACCTGAAGGTGTTTTATGAGTGTAAAAGAAGGACATAGAGAAAGTAATTTATAGGAAAAAATGAAGTGTTCAATGGAGGTAAATAAAGTACATCTCAAGGTACAATTTATAGTTCAATTTATTTTGTTTGGGGAACTTGGGAATTATCCTAGTCAATGACCTAATCCAAGGGCTAACTCTTACACCAAGGATGGGAATATTCTATTCTAATAATTTAAGTTAAATAATTGAAGTCTTTATGTATTATTATTTGAAAATTATGTTTGAGAAGTGTTTTATTAATGAAATTTTGGTAATAATAATCATGAAACATCTAATAACTATTCCATAGTAGTTTTTCATTAATGGTTTGCAAGAATAAGTTAAATGGTACTGAGAACCTAGAAAAGTAATTTATTGGTAAGGTTGTATTTTGGGAAAACACATGATTGAGGGATAAATAAACCTTAATGTTTTCTTGAGGTTGGGATAATAATGTTAATTTGGGATAAAGAGATTATTTATTTTGATAAACTAAATTTGATATTGTTATTGACCTTGAAATTAATTTGTCTTTTGATGTTAAAGTGATTTATATTGTCTTTGATGAAGATTATTTTATTTTTTGGATTTATAGAATATATTTCATAACCTGTAATTTTATTAGAGGAATTATGATAGAGGTAATTTTTTTGGAAGCATATATTTTTTTCATTAAAGTTTTATGGTGATTCATGTTATTTTGGGAAAGGATTAGCCTGTTTTAAGAGAATATGTGATCATGGTATTCGCATGTTTTGTACATGACATTAAGTGTTGCTTTAAGTTATTTGGGAGTAATGTTAAGTTAGTTTTAGAAACTCAGTAGACTTTTTCAGAATTCTTGGGTTCTATATTTGGTCAAACATATATTCAAGGAGTGTTAATGTCAACTATTTATGGAATGGGGTATGTTGAACTTTGGGTGTTATTATTGATCTTTTAGATATTAATGTATTATATCATTATATGAATATTATCCATATTATATAACTCGTGCTAACAATTTTGGTTTTGTTAAATATCTAGATATATAAGTAATGAATTGTCATTATTTTATGGGTATTATGATATGTTAAAAGTTAACTTTAGTGATTCTGATATGAGAATAATTCATTTTGAATATTCATTACATGTAGAAATAGATGAGATAAAAGTGGAAATTGACTAAAGAATAACCAAATGATGAAATTATTTTTATTAAATGGAATGATATAAAGTAACTATATTTTCACATATTCCATGGTAATATAATTCCTCAACTCTAGGAACAAGGATCTTGAAAAAGGAATTTTTTTTATTTTTATAGCTATTTCATAGGAGTTAATGGTTGTTTTCACCCATCATTGATTTATGGTTCTGTGGTCATTAAATTTTCCATGACCATATTCTCTATCACTATATATTATTACATGTAAATTATATTTATCCCCTATGTTTATATTTTCACTTCCCACTAATTTTATCCTTATTTAGGAACTTGATTATGTATTATATCAGGAAACCTTCATGTTTCCAACTTCCTCTATTCAACGGAGGTTTTATTATCCCTTTATAAAAATTAGGTTTTCAAAAAAGGTATTTTAAAATATCGAACCATTGATTACTAAGAAAAAAATTATGAGGGAATAATTTATTTATAGGGGGTAATTTAACAACCATATATTTTAAAATATTTTCTTTTTTTGATAGTCAGCCTTACCTGAAATCATATATTTAAATGAAATGTGATATAGTATCCCATTATAACCTCACTATTGAACTGAAATGTATGAATAATAATGAATACTTTATGAAAAAAATGTATAATTGTTCTAAATAATGTTAATTTATTGATTAATTCATAATAAATAGGTACTCAATAATAATTAAGGTCATTTTATGCTTCAAAAATACGTTTTCTTCATAAATAGTTTTAATTGAATATTTTTCATGTAAATAATATTTCATTTTTATAATTTTTAGAAATATATATTTTATAAAATTAATATCATTTTTTGAATCATCATGTCAATATTATCTTAGGTTGGACTTTTGGTATTTTTTGAAGATGATTTATTTTGTAGTGAATAGTGAAAAAACAGATTGTTTTATAAAAATATATTTATTTTCAAGTAAGAGACCCATTATGTTTTTGATTTGATATTAAAGTAAAATAATTATAGTTTAATTTTTAAAAATATAATTAATTACATTGGAATAATCATTATAATTTATTTTGGTATAAGTTTATTTTTAGGGTTAGAAACACATTTGTCTAAAAACAATTTTTATGCAGGGAATGTGTTTTCTTGATGAATAAATTAAAAAACTATTTATTGATTAATTATTTTAATTAAAATAATATATTATATATTCAATAATATATTTTAACATTCATTTTAGGGTTTTTACAGGTAAAATAATGGAAGTAAATTATGTTTTATTATTAAAAATGTATTTTTTGAAAAATGGGTTTTCTTTACTGTTTTCATGCTTATATAAAATTAAATTCTACCACTTTTAGAAATTAAATATCATAAAATGGATTCTATATTTTGAATCATTATAATTAATATAATTTAATAGGATCAACTTAATTTTTTATCATAGTGAATAGTAAAAATATTAAAATTTTGTGATCACGGTTAATGTTAAAACAAGTTTACTAGGGGGTGTAAACCAAGAGGTAAGGGTCATATTTCCACATAAATCTATCTAATTGTTATTAGTTTAAGATACTTAAAACATACCATGTAATGACTTATAATATTGGTTCATTTTGATCCACTTTCCCAGGAATGTGACCTTATATCATTGAAATCTTTTTAGAAATTCCATGTGTGTCCCTCCCCACACTTATAAAAGGTCACCTCTCCTCCCCAATTATCAACATCATTTGAGACTTCTAGATCATCCATGAACAAATAAAATACTATTTTTTATTCCTTCCCTTCATCCTCAAGTTTATTTTATTCTCTTCAGACCAATCCTTCAAGGATTAAGGTGTAAGATAAATGGGGTCTCTCAGTGAATAATTATAAATATTTACCTAAATAATTAAATTTATTTTTTTTATTAAAACTTCTCTAAACCTATATTATACATCAAAACATGATGAATATATTATCATAAATATATTGATAAGTTATTATAATGATGGAACAACCATTTTACACCCTTTCTCCATCAAATGAAAAATAAAAGTATTTCTTGTGCATATGTGTGGAATACTACCTTAGCATAGTGATACGATTCATTTTACATCACCATCATTCATTAGTGGTTATAATGATGGATTTAATGTTTATATATTATATTTATAAAGTGATGTAATTCATTTTTCATAACTAATTAATAAAAATTATTATAAATATTTACATATTGATTATATATGATATTCATATCATTATTAACTTTATAGAGATAGATGAATCATAATAAAAGTGAAATCCAAACTAAAACATACATGAAAAATGATGCAATTTACACCCTAAATGACAACTTAAATAGAAAATTGTTAATAAAAGGGTGTTGAAATGATTTAAGAGGATTGTATATGATGTTATATGTATTAATATTATTTTTTAATAGAATTATAAAAAAAATATAATTGTATTATATAGGAATCTAGAGTTCTTACGAATCAAGTCAGATATAAAGTAAGGGTTTCGTCTCAATTTTTATTCATTGAAAAATGTTTTAAATTTATGCTGCAGTTTCTTATTTATATTTTTTATATCATACCCAAGAATTTATTTTTTAATAATAAATTATTTAAATCAAGGGATTTATTGAACCATATGATTTTCAATGTTCCAATGACCTTCGAATCAAAATTCACAAAAGATGTAAGTGTTCTTCTTCTCAATTTTGTTTCATTGAGACATGTTTGATGTTATGCCACTATTTATGTTTATAAAGTGTATATAATAATCCATTGACATGTTATGCCATGGATATTTCTTAATTCATGTTGTATAATGTTAAAATAAAAATTATTTCATCCAAGGGGTTTTGATTCGAATGTTATCAAAGTGGTAAGGGTTTATCATATCAAATTTTCTTCTTTGGTACATATGATATTTTATATACCTATATTATTTTATAAGGTGATTCTAAAGCTGATTTCATGTGTTTTAGAATTAATATGCATATGTTTATGGTATTTAAAGTTTCATTTGATATGGTTAATGTATCAAAAGTTACCAAAGAAGTAAGGGTTTTATGTTTCAATTTCATTTTCACCTGGATTATTTATCCTTATTTTATAATCATGAAATTATATAATATATCTCTCCCAAGTATTATGTATTCTATTCTCCTTTGTTTATTTATTGATACAATATATTTTTGATTCATTTCCCCCTCTTTAGGTACTCATTTGAGAAAAAATAATGTTTTAAGTAGAACTAACTTAATTTATCTCTTCAATCAAGAATCCTTTCTTCCATGTCTATATTTTATTTAAAATATTTTCATTAATGTTTTTACTATTATATGAAGACTTTTTAAGTCATTTTCACCCATTTTTTAGTTTCTTTAAAAATATTTTAAAGGGGTATTCTTTTAATTTTCCAAAAGTGGTACTTTTTAATTTTTACCAAAAATGTGAAATACATTCTTATTTTAACACTATATGAACGAATTTTCCCGCCATCATGAATAGTGTTTTACCTGAAGATGCATTCATAATTTTCATTGGTTATTTATTTTTTTTTTAAAAAATCCTTAATATTTTGGAAACTTTTTTGTTTTAAATAAGTGATTTGAAAATGAAAAGGTGTATTTTCCTTAAGAAATGTTCTAGTGATATTTCAAAGGTATTTTCATCTATAACAACATCCATTAAAGTTTATTATTATTTATGGGGAATATGAAAAAAATTTATTATCCTTATTCTTTCTATATATGTTTTATAATTATGATGATGATTTTTTTGGAATTAAATATCCTTTCTATGGGTAATGATTTGACAATATGATGAATGCTTTATGATATTGTGGCAAAAATATGTATGGTTTTCATTATGTGATGGGTGGGATTGGAATTATAAATCACTCTAATAAATTGGGTAGAGAATGATATCTCATGAGTAAAGAAGTAATGGAATGTGGAGTGAACCCAGTTCATTAAGAGACGTTATCAATAAAATATTCATGGGAGTGAGCCTTGACTAAAGAAATGATGGAATAGTGAGTGAACCCAACCCACTATAATAGTTTGGGTAGTGATCCTAGACTAAGGTGATGATTTTTCTATGTTTATATGTATGCTAAAATTTTATGTCTTATGATTATGATATTTTATCATGGATTATGATTGATTATTGAGGATTCCATACTCTTATGTCTTATTTCTTTTGATTAATAAAACATTATGTCATGTTTCATGATTATGATCTATGAATTGATGGGTATGATCTTCTAATGTTATAGTCATGTTTTTATACCCTTATACTTATCTTATGATCACATATGATTATTTCTTGATATCTCTTATGTTTACCCTTATATAGAAATTGAGCTCACCCTTCCTTATGTTTCCTTTCCCCAGGTTATGTGGAAATGTTTTTAGTATGTATGTTTAGAATTTGTGATAGTTGTAATGAACTTAATTAGAAATGATGGAGATCCTTTATATATAATGTTTTTTATGTATACAAGTTTCTAATGACACTAAACCATTACAATTCCAGTGTGGATCATATTGATATGTATTGAATAGTCCACTAATAATAAATAGTATTTATGTATGAAAACTTTGGGTTGCTGTAATAAATTCTTAGGTAACAAGATCTCTGGATGCTATAACTTTATTTGATGGAAAACACACACACAAAAACATGTTATTATATCGAATTAAGAATAATTAAATATTAGATACCATCTAATTATTTTACTCTTTTTTATATAAGTGTTGTGATTTTATTTTAGGGGGTCTCCATAAGGTGGTACTCAATCAATAAGGGTATGTTTCCTAGGTTTGATTTTATGAGTTCAGTTCTGTAAAGTTATGATTTTGGTTCCACTAAGTTCTTCATTTATAACTCTTTTCCTAGTTCCTAAGAAAATAATTTTGAAGAAATTAGTAAAATTCTAACTTAGAAAACATTTAACTCTAATAGTTCGAGAACTAAAGGAATTTTTACACATTAGCATGGTATTTTTCATTGATAAAACAACATCAGCTCAAGAAAATTTTAAAACACAGTAAAAAAACAATATAAAAATTATTTGTACATATTTAAAAATGGAAGAATATTTTTATGTTTATTTTTTTTGGTTTTGTTGTAATTTATTTTAATTTTATTAAAGTAAGCTCACTAAAAATAAAAAAACAAAACAAAATAATGCAAACAACAACCAAGAGTTATCCCCCTTGTTGAATAAAATTTTCACTAAATCCTCAATGAAATTCAGTAGTAATATATATATATATATATATATATATATATATATATATATATATTTCAAGCATATTTTATTATAAGAAAACATGGAAAATGAGTATGGATGGAGAAAACCCTAATATAATTATTCTTTTTATTGTATAAATCCTTAGGAAGAAGATATTACAAATTTATTTATATTTTAATGGAACTTTATTTAGCTCTGGTAGTTATTATCCACCCATATCCAAAGTTGAAAAAACAAGTAGAATTTAACAATTTATTTGGAATTAAAAATAAAAAAATAAAATAAAATAAATTTAAATAAGAGAAGGATGGATATTGGGTAACCCCCCCCCCCATGAGGTAATGCATTTTATTCTATCCATAGTCATATGATAATGGGATTATCCTCAATCCATTGGTAGGTTGGGCTTGTTTTGAATGAACCAAAACATGTTTCTTTTTCCAAAACTCTTATAAACATGTTTATTCTTATAGAGGCCTTAATTTTTACTAAAGTGTTTTATGTTCAACCCCTTAGTAGTGTAATACAGCTTGATAAGTGTCATGGGGAGTAGATATAAGGTATTTTCCACTTCAACACTAGTTTATGGGATGATACAGTTCGTGATAAAATTAATTCATATATATAATTTTTATTCAATTCATTGTTATTTACTCATGTTTTAGACCATGTTACTTTTTCATTTGATTGAATTTTGTACGAAGTTAGAGGTGTTATTGAAATAGGGTTATAATTGTAAACTTATGTATTTTTATACATTTTATGCCATAAAATCAGGTTTATGGTGTAAATACCTTGAAAAGAGAGTCCTAGACACATGAAAATTCATCTCATAAAAACACTTCAGGATGTAAAAGTCTCCAAGATAATGAAAACATTCGGTTTAAGAAGAATATTAACAATGCAAAAACCCTAGGTCCCAAAAACCTCACTTATTTCATTTTTTCAGTAAATCTCAGAGATAGAAGGCTATAAAGGTTTCATTTAAGGTGTATAATAGGACTTACTATGTAAAATCACCATGTAGAGAAATAATCATGAATAATTACAATGTAAAATCCATTTACATCATAATTTTCTTGGGCATATTTATATTATAGGTGCCCTCTGCTCAATACATTGTATTTTTCATTCTGTTTTATGGGCCTAACCCTAGTTTTTTATCATTTTCACTCATTTTTTCTTCGTTTTCATCCTTTTTTTATTGTGATATCGATCAAAGAAAAATTGAATTCCTTTAATTATTATAACTATTTTAAATCCAACTGTTGTAGTTCTTATACTTTCTTCATTCAAGAAAGACTGTCATTTCAATTAATTCTTAATCATTTCCTTCCAATTTTTTGACATTCATTATATTTCTTAAATGAAAAAGAGTGATATGTTGTACTTATTTTAAACTTTTAAATATATATCTGACATGTGTGTCTAAATCGTATAGTTCTAGGGGTTGAAAGTATGGTTAGAATCACTTAATGAATTCTTGAATCCAAACCTGGGAATTTTATGGGATAAGAAATTTGTTTAATAATAATATCATATTTTATTCTCTTTTATGAATAAGACAAGGGGATTGTAAAGGAAGAATCCTAACATTATTGGAATGAACCAAACTAGGACCAATAGTTTGATTTATTTAGCACCATTGTAGTTGCACCTAAAACATCTAATATGGTAACCAACTGTGGAATAAAGAGTGGTTTTTGACTTAGGTAGATCAATTTTTCCTGACTAAACCCAAATTAGGGAATATTAAATAGCTACGTAGTCTAATCCAATAGACCTACGCATAGTAGAATTGAGAATATCCTTTGCATATGCTTCCTTAAATTGATCCCAAACCCCATTTCTATTAACTATAGTCCAACCACTTTCTTTAGATCAAATCCCAAACACATGGATTTCACATGAGGAATCCATTTTAGGTTATAATACCTAGGTCACAATTTTCTTCCATCACCTCACTGTGGGTTCGAACCTAAACTTACACTATATTAAGTAACTTAATAGTAGTTCAATTTTTGTTTCATATAAAATTCTAGTATTATCATTCCCTTATGGAATCAATGATGTTTCATGGGACAGTAAATTTTGGATCTGTTGTTGTGGATTCACTTCAGAATGGTAACCTATAGATTATTTCACTTTCCATTATTTTCCCCTTTTCATCTTATAAAATTTATATATATATTAGATGATTCATCCATGATGATATTCATTGCATGAGATATTAACCTTTGACTCGATCAAGGAGTTTGAAAAATCGGGAGTTATTTTCTATCAAACCCGAAATCAAAATATTTATATATGCATGTCGTCACACAAAAATGGATGAGTGAAACAGTATTTATACTCCTCCCAATCTAGAAAATTCTAAATATGTGCCACATGAATAATATAGAGTGAGACCAATGCCATAGGAGTGCCTCATTATGGTGTTTGGCTTGTTATTAATTTGTGGTGTTCCACCCATCATCATCCACCCTCCCATACATGCACATACTATTGAAATAAAATCTTTCCTCATTCATAGGATCTAGAACATGTGAAAATTTAGTGGACTTCAGAGAAAGGATCTACATGAGAATCAATCAAATTTCCTCAAAGTATGTGGCACCTTTATAAACTAAGTTGTATCTTTTTATGACATCCATCTTAGGGTATTTTTGTTATTTTTGTGTGACAGAGCCAAGGGATGGCTTAAAAACCAAGATTCTAAGTCCATTACTACATGGGATGATTTGGAGAATAAATTCCTTGAAAAGTACTTTCCTCCCATATAAACATGGAAGTTGTGAAATGACATTCAAAATTTTGATCAAATGGATGGAGATGTGGCTTAAGAGGCATGGGATCAATTTAAGAAATAGATTCGAAAGTTCCCACACCGCATACATGATGATTGGATGTAATGTCAAACCTTTTACCATGTCTTAAAATCATCTAATATCACTATGTTGGATTCTACTGTTAATGACAGACTCTTTCTTAAGAAACTTGAAGTAGGGAGGTCCCTTTTAGAAGAGACTCCAAACAATTATAGCCTTGGAAATAGGACCTCTGACCTGTGTACTGAACCAAGTTTAAGAGACCACCAACCGTGTTACCTAGGTCAAATACCTTACTTAGAAGTTATAAAACCTTCAACTACCTCAACACCAAACACCACCACCTTCACTTATTATGGAGATTCAAGCACATAAAATGTGTGGAGGTACATACCCTATTAGGAGTGTTCGATAAGGATAGAGGGAAATAATAATAAATATTATAATTACAGGAATTACAATCAAAAACTAAAATAATTTCAACAACCCTATCACTAAAAGAGACTTGTTCAACAATAACAAAAACTCAATCAGGGGTACTTTCAATAGAGGAGTGGTTAGGATCCTCTAAAAAATCAGGGACCACTTAGGTACCCATTTCCGAACCAAGCACCCCATCCTCAAAAAAAATTCCCCAACAACCATACCCCTAGGGTACAATATTTTCCACCCTAATGAAAATAGTTCCAACAACAGGCTTCGCCTAGACAAGCACAAACTACATCACATCTACTATC
This sequence comes from Viscum album, assembly GCA_963277665.1. Classification (NCBI taxonomy): domain Eukaryota; kingdom Viridiplantae; phylum Streptophyta; class Magnoliopsida; order Santalales; family Viscaceae; genus Viscum; species Viscum album. Next base: position 1,072,583,252 of record OY728145.1, on the reverse strand, counting down.
ATACTTAGAAATATACTCACCAAATTTTTTGAAAAGGAGGATCAATGTATGAATACATAAGATATAGATATTTGAAATCAAAGTTCTTCTCTTTGAAACCTAAAATAACATGTAGGGAAAATTTCTAAGACTCTCTCAGATCTAATACTAGGTACAATCCCCAAATAATACTAAGACACATCCAAGAGAGAAGGTTAAGGTTGTGGTCCTTTAGAGTGCAAAATATATAAATTTTTAAAAGACTTATTTAGGTAATTAGAATAGGATATAAGATCCAAAATCAATTTTTATAGTCATCAATAAATAAAATGATGAGAGTGTGCATAATGTTGGTGAATAAAACAAATCATGAATCATAATTGAGTATGTTATTGCCCATATAGGATCAATGTATCACTAATATGGGGAGGGGTGAATCAGTGATATATTTTTCTTTTATGTTTCAATTATTTTGAAACAAAATTCACCTCATATTAAAGATTTATCACTTTTCTGAAAACAAAACAATCACACATCCAGAGGAACATAAGTATTTATAAGGTTAAATACTCAACAAGATTAGATACATCCATGGCATGGTTTGGAAACAATCAAATGCCACACAATCCATAAGAAAACAATAATTTTTTTGGATACAACAAGTAGGATATACCCTTATACTTGTGTATCACTATGATGAATACAAAAGTTCATGTGATTCTTCTATCATGAATGATGTAATAAAAGTTTGGGTAACATGTAATGAAACCTTCACCAGTTGGTTCAAAATAGGTTACTATTATACCTTATCAACTACCACTTGAATACCTTAAAAACACAACTCTTTACTTTCCTAAATAGAATTAAGTAAGAACTTAATTTATAGGATTCATACAAATATATATTCTAATAGATCATTTCAATTCCCCATTCTGATTTTTCTATCTGAAAATAAGAATATATGTCTGATGGCTCAGCCTGAATTGGTAACTCTGACCACTATCTCCCTTCTTCTTCTATCCCAAAACTTCTTTAGGAAAACTTAGTCTTGAAACACTTTCAATACATTTATAAATTTATATATTTATTCACATGTGAACAAATTTCCATTGTTTGAAAGTACAATTTACCTCATACTAGTTATAGATGTTCCAAAAGTGGAATATACTAGAAACTAATTTCAATTTCCAACATAACCAAATTTATAGAATACGAATTCATATTTCATTTCAAACACATATTTGAATTATTTATTTATTCTGGACTCTTATATATTCATCTCAAAACTTCTCAAATATTCTTATAACTTCATCTTGTTTTGATCTCTCTATCAATTACTCAGTCTGATACCAAGATCATTCTAATTTTGATCCTCATTGTGATGGAACATATTCAGAGTGAATATTTCTCATTATGATGACCAATTGAAAAAAATCATTCTCACAATGATAGTTCATACCAACTAAAATTTACTTATTTAAAAGATCAAAAACTTTTTACAATAAAAATTTTTGTAACTTATTGAAAATTTTGTTTTTTTTCATAGATATCATCGCTACTTCTAAAAATTCCTACACTTCCTCGGTAACACATTAGAAAAAATTTCAAAACCACCTTTGAAAAATTATTCTGCAAAACTCTTGAAACAAAAAAAATCCATTAATTATTTTCCTTAGACCGACGATCCAGCATCCGATGAAGTCCAAAATCCGATGAATTTATCAGTGTTAGCCTCTGTATGGTGGATCAGTCTCTATCATACTTCAATGGATCAGTGTCAAGAATTTTTCAATGAATTAGTATCAATACCAGTCAAATGAGTCTTGAACCACATTGAAAAAAAATAATAGTTTCTTTTTCCCTTGAAAAATTGTAATAAAATTCAAACTAATGAAAATGGGTGACTATATTGTTGATCCTCATCTAATTGATTGGTCCATAAAACTCCCATTTTTTTATTAATTCTTCTCAACAATATAAACATTATTATTTATGTCGAAAAACATGTCGGCCTCCAATGGATCGGTGGTATACCAATTCTGATATACCAGTGTCAATAGAAAATTCCTTCAATACTTTCTTCTTCCAAAAACTTTCTCTTGTATCATGACTTCTTCACAACTTTGAGAACATAAGGATTGACATAGAATCATCTAACTTTAGGTAGAAAAAAATCATCTTCCCTAATTATTCATAAGGCTTGGATCATAAGTTTCTCAGACAATATATAATTTTTAATAACTTATCTAATATAAGAGAATCGTTAGATTTTTTCAAGCATTGTCTGATTAAAACTTTATTTTTAGAAACAAAGTGAGTCTAAAAAAAATTCTTTGAAAAAACTTATTTAGAACATAAAATAAAAAATTATTAACTTTATTATTAAAATTGTATCCAATTTTTTTATTAATATTCTTCCCTTAATTCCTATCATCTGATCAATAAAACATACAAAGTAATGTGATTTCCTTTTCTTGATAATAAAAGACAAAACAAACAACATAGACTTATTTTAGTATCCAAAAAGAACTTCCAACCAACTTGATCCCAATAATATCTCCCATTGTATTTTGATATCAATCAATATTAATAAATCTCTATATTTTGTAACCTCAAGCTATAGATCACTTATCAGTAATTGTAAGCCTTCATGAGCTAACTCATTTTAGGAAATAATAATCAATGATAGAAAAAAATGTTTTCATAAAGTAGTGACTTATGAAACCTCTTCAACTTCTTTGGATTTCACCAATCATAAATTTATTCACTTTTCAAAAAATTTATGTTTCCTAAAGAAGAAAACAAACTATCAAAAAAATTAACACACATGAGTTATGAGTTCATAGATTACCCACAACCCCCTATATATATGCTTCCTTAAAAGTTTTAGAACATACCAATGGATAGATTGATGAAACATTCACCCCCTTAGAAAATACTATCCAAAGAAAAGATGAGAGAGTGGAAAACACATAACTCAATATTGGAGAGAAAGAGGTTGGACGCCCATGTTAAAACACAATTTTAAAAATGATTCCTTTGGTAAAGGTAATGTGAATATGTCAGTGTCTTGTTCCAATATTGGAACATACTCCTACTTGATTTCATTTTTTACACATGCTCTTTAAATAAATGATATTTGATATCAATATTTTTTGAATGAGAATGTTTAACTAGGTTTTTTTAAGGTTATAGAAATTTTATTATAAAAACACAAGAAAAAAGGTTACATTACTTCAAAAATTAACTCTTACAACTAAGTATTCATCCACATAAGTTGTGTATCATCTTGAGTGGTGGAAACTTATTTAGCTTCATCCATGATAAGAGTTAATGAATTTTTTTCTTAGTATGCCAAATTATAAAAATTCCCCATAAAAATAAAACTCCAAAAGATATGGAACTTCTATCATCAACACTTCCCACCCAATCATCTTCAGTATACCCAAACAAGTCAATAATTTCAGAGAAATATTATCTGATTCCAAAATCATTTGTACCTTTGATATATCTAAGAATGTTTTTTCCAGTCAAAAGATGTTATTATTTGGGAGCACATTAGAATCCTGTACATAAGTTACCAGTATAAAAAATATCTATTCTTGGGGTAGTTATATACAAAAAACTTCCTACCATCTTTCAAAACTCTTTGGATCTAACTTCCTTTCATTCTATATATTTAGTTAACTTGGTTCACACTAAAATTTATAAGGAAAATAGTTTTGAATTTTCCATTCCAAACTTATTAAGAAGTTAATTTTCATACTTTTCATGAGAAATAAATATGTGTTTCTTATTTTTTAAGATTTGTAACCCAAGAATGTACTTAATTTCACCCAGTATAGAAATTTCAAACAACTCTTTCATTTCTTCAAAAAACCTTCACAAGTTTGTTCATCATTCTCATCAAAGAAAATATCATCAAAGTATACACTAACAATGAGGGAAATATCCTAAATTTTGTTGATATATAGATTTCTATCAAACCTTTCTTTCTTAAAATTCATCTTCCTTAGGTAGGTTTCCATTTTGGTTTATCATTACCTTGTAGCTTGCTTCATCCCATACAAGGATTTATTCAACTTGCATGTATAACTTTCATCCTTCCTAAAAAAACAATATGGTTGTTCATTATACACTTCTTATACAAGTTCTCCATTGAGAAATGTCAACTTCTCATCCATCTAAAAAATTCTATAACTTCATTTTGAAGTAATATTAAGAAATATTCTAATTGATTTCGACCATTCCACTATAGAAAATGTCTCATTAAAATAAATGCCTTCAATTTGTGAGTAAACATCACACACCAATCTTCTTTGTTTCTTATCACTTCCCCGTCTTCATTCAGATTTTTCTGGAAAACCCACATTCTACCAAAAAAAATTCATTAGGTTTAGATTTGAGTTCCCAAGTATCATTATTCTCAATTAGATCCAAATCTTTATTCGTAACTTGAATCCATTTTTGATTCTCAAAATTTTAACTCATATCTTTCGGCTCAACATTTGAATACAAAGAAGTATGTGTAATAACGTTTGATGTTCTTCTTTTCTAAACCATTTGATGTTGGTAACCAATTATGTTTTGAGATTACACTAGCTTCCTTAGCCTAAGAATATATGTATTAAGTTCTTCCTTATCATTGGAAATTTCTGAGTCTAATTGTTCAATTTTTTATTCATCAAAACTTCTTTCATACATATCAATTCTCTTAACAAAAATTCTCTCATTCTCTTCATCTTTCTCATTTGAATGTGATTTTGAAATATCTTCATCATATTTCTCAATAAATTTAACATAAACTTAATAAAGAATTATTCATATTTATTTTCTGAAACATTTATATCCTCTTTTATCCATATCATAGCCAAGACATATTCCATATTCACTTCTCTGATTGAACTTCTCACAGTTTCCATTTTGTTGTGGTGTGTATTTTTTACTAAAATCATTAAAAGTTCCATGTTTCTTTAGATAATTGTTGAACTCTTCATTCTTATATTCACCACCATTGTTAGTTCATAACTTTGTTATTTAATTCCCACATCCATTCTCATCTCTTCTCCTAAAACTTTTAAACATCTTTAGAGCATCTAACTTATGTTTCAAATACATGACACAAGTAATGTTAGTGAAATCATAAATGAAAGAAATGAAGTACATATCTCAGAAAGTTTATTTTTTTCTCATTGGACCAAAAATATAAAAATTTATAAGTTATTGGGGTTGATTTTAATGAATATAAACTTTCTTATGAACATATTTTGTAATCTTCCATTTCATAAAAATTTTGTAACACCAATCTCTTCTTCTTAACATATCAAGAATACCACATAAACTATATTTATTTGATAACTTTCTCATGTTTCTCTGAAACATGTGTCCCAAAATTTTATACCACAACTAATTTTATTCCATATTTCTAAAGTAACATGAGTTTTATACCTCACTAACTTGAAACAAGTTTCCTTTCATATATTGGCATCTGGTAACATATTTTCTATCTTCCTATCTTTTAATAACAAGCCCATATTTTCTAAAAACAACCTAATTAACACCATCAAAATTTTGTGAAACACTCAACTATTTGTGTCTCAATCCCTCTACAAAAAAAATATTTCTTAGATTTCTAATTTTCTTCCCCAATAATAGTTGACCCAACATCTTTGATTATAAGGGATTTATCGTTTCAAAATGAAACAATTCCATATTTTAAATACTTAACATTAATTGAAAATTTCAAATATCATGTCATATGAGATTAACACCCACTATCTATGATCCAGGTTAATTCTCCTTTTGTATCTTTGAGGAAGGTTTCAACAAAAAGAAATTTTTTATTTTCCATTATCTTTCTTTACATCTAGATTTTGATAATTTTTATAAACCTTTTTTTGTGATGGTAGTAAAAAATAAACCCTTTTTCATGATTTATAGGTTGTTAACATGTTTTACAAATAGTTTCTAATGTTTGGAACTTACTCTCAACTTTCACACCAACCTTCTCAGGTTTTTTCAAAACATCCTCCTCATATTTGTTTCTTTGAGAGGGTTAACTCCCACTAAAACGTTTCCTTATATAAACAATGGGATAATTGAATTTTGTTTTGTTAAATCAAAATATATTTTCCATATCCATAATCCACCACAATACCATCAATAACCATAGAAGGAATACTTTCATCTATAACTTACAAACTATCTTGAATTGTGAACATGTTTCTTAACAAATTTATTCTCTTTCACATCAGAACATTGTTGATTCCCAAACATTATGTCATTATTTATAATCTTCTTCTTTATTTATGATTTATTCCTAACCTTATCAAAAATAGCAGTGATATAAAATTTTTCTGAATCATAAATTTTATAAACTTTTGAAATTAAAACATTTTTTCTTTTAGCTACATACATGAATTTCCTAGATTCCTTCTTCTTAGGAACATATTCAACATTCTCTCCAACCTTTGAATGTAACTTTTCATCCTTATCAGGTTTAATCTATCTAAAAATATCATAAAATTCAGATATAGATTTCTTGAATCTTATGACTCATTTCTCAGCTATAGAAAAAATTTGTTGGATCAGTTCCATATCTTCTTTATTTGGATTAAACATTACTTCAAGATGTTCGTTCAAATTCCTTTCCTTCTTAAGATGCTTCTTCAGACAATCAACTTCTTATAGCAACATATATTTCTCTTCAAGAATATATTATTGATTTTTTGTTGTAGGAATTTACTTATTCAACTTCTTGATTTATTTTCTATGGCTTAAAATCATTCCAAGACATTATTTAAATTATCTATTCAGATGAAATTATAACTCAGTTTATTATTCTTCGTTAGGACTACTTCTTCCAAACTCTTCATTTACAACTATAGATATAAACATATTTTCTATAAGAACATCAGAAGGATTTTCAATCTCAATATCATTATCTTAATCTTAATCATATCTAGGAAAAAAGATTCTCCTTTTAGATTTGGAGAAGTTTCTATCTTCTCCCTTGGAATAAGATGATGTCTTATCACCATATTTATTCCAATATCTTCTTGATATTCTGTCATCTTCATCACTATCATCCTCATTTTTTCATCAAGGATAATTAGCATAAAATTTACAAAAAATTCTACATTTAAAACATTTCATGGGAAGTTTCCCTTTATACTTTGTTGTACCTCTTCTTACATTATTAGAAAACAAGGATAAAAACTCATCAAGAATGTTACATAACTCATTCTCCGATACAGAATTACTATATTATTATTTTTCAAGAATATTCATAGACATTTATTACTTAAAATCCTTAAAATTCATTTCTCAAACAATTTTTTGTTTTTTCTTTCATAACTTTCACTCTTCTCATTTCATAAGTAGTGAGAGTACTATGAAGGTCATCCTAAGATAGAGTTTCAATATCTCCATCCTCCAAAGATGAAACTTTGGAATCTAACTTATTAGGAAGAATTCCCAAGAATATTTCAATAAGAGTTGAGTCTTCTAACTTTTCACCAAGACGTATTGTGGTGATAATAATTTCATTCACACTTATAATGAAATAACCAACTGATTCTTACTCACCCATTATGAGATCTTCATACTTCAACCAATAGATTTGTAACTTTTCCTTCTTCTCCATTATATTTCCTTTATACATGTTTTTTAACATATCCAAGATAACTTTGGTAGTTGAAACTCCATTCACTCTTAGAAACTCACATTCATAAGTTGATGAGAGTAAAGAATTTTTGTATCTTCTATCATCCTCGTGATTCTTCTTATCCAAAGATATAAGAGGATTATTTTCTACAGGAGGAGGAAATCCATCCATAACATCATTAGAAACATCACACCAAAGATACATAAGATTTGGAAACATTCTATCTTTCCAGATATGATATTTATTCCCATAAAATAACATAATCCACTTACTATTCCCACAATTCAGATTATCCATCACAACACTTCTTTAAAAACTTCAAAAAAGAGTATACGAAGAGAACCTTCCCTTTTATACCACTTATTAGTGCCCATCCATGATAAATATATCACTGACAGGGGGAGGGGTGAATTAGTGATATATTTTTCTTTTAAGATTAATTTATTTTGAAAAAACATTTTCCTTATATTAATGATTTGTCACTTTGATGAAAAAAACAATCACACATCCATAAGAATACAAGTATTTTCAAGGTTCACTACTCAATAAGAGTAGTTACATCATTTGCATGGGTTGAAAATAATTCAATACCACACAATAAACTGGAAGAAAATCCTTTTGTGTTAATACAACAAGTATGATATACCCTTACACTTATGTATCACTATGTCCAATAAAACAATGCATGTTCTTCATCTAGAATGAATGATTTTACAAATGTTTTTGTAATAAGTAATGGTACCTTCACCAGTTGGTTCAAAAAAGGTTACTATGATGCCTTTTTAACTTCCACTTTAATACCTATAAAATAAAAATCTTCACATTCCTAATCAACATTAGGTATGAACATTAATTTTAGAATTTGTACAAATACTCAACCTGATGGATAAATTAAATGACTTGGTCCTATTTCTCAGTCCAAAAAATAGATAAGAAATAAATCTCTATAAGCATTACTAAACCGCTTCTTCTTTACCCAATAATCTATTTCCAATGGATCAGTTTGATCTAGTAACTCTTGACTATTATCTCCCATATTCTTCTTATGTCTGGAATTTTACTTAGGAAAACACTGTCTGAAAACTCCTTCAAAATTCTCAGCACTTTCTCTCTTTCTTCACACATGAATAGTGCTTCATTATCACAATGTACAATGTACTTCATACTATTTATAGGTGTGATAAAAGTGGAATGGGAGGAAACTAATTTCACTTTCCTTCCTAACAATATTTCTATAATTGGAATTTAGATTTCATTTTGAATACATCTTTGACTTATTCAGTGCTTATCAACTTTTCTCAATTATTTTCAAAACTTCTCAAATATTCTCATAGCTTCATCTTGTTTAGATATTTCTAATAATTATTTAGTATAATACCAAGATCATTCCAATGCCTCTCCTCTGTATGATGAAAAATATAAAGACTAAAGATTACACATTATGGTGACCACTTGAAAAAACAAAAAAAATCATTCTCATACTGATGCTCCATACCAACTGAAAATCACATGTTTAAAACATTGGAATAATTTTCTCCTAACATTATTGCAACTTTTTTATACTTATATTACTTTTATTTTTTACATAAACTTCATCAAAACTTCTATATATTTCTTCATGTCCTAATAAAATCTTCTAAAATAACTTCAGAACCCCCTTTGAAAAATAATTTCACAAAACTATTCAAATAAAAAACTCCATTAATTATTTTCCTCGGACTAATGATCCAACATTCGATGATGTCCAGTGTCTGATGAATTTATCAGTGTCAGACTACATCTGTTATATCGGTCTCTTTATCACTTCTATGGATTGGTGTTAAGCATTATCCTCTGAATCATTATCAGGGATAGTTCTATGGGTCTTGAACCACTTGGAATACAAATAATTGGTTCTTTTCTCTTGACCCAATGGATTGGTAACGATTCCAATGTACTAATGTCAACAAGAACTTCTTTCCAGATGTTATTCTTCCACAAAAAAATTTATGTATCATGCCTTCTTCGGGACTTTGAGAACATAAGGATCGACATTGAATCATTTGACTTTAGGTACCAAACAAATATTCTTCCCTATTTCATTTATAATTCTTGGGTCACAAGTTTCTCAGAAAGTTTATGATTTGTGAGATCATAATAAATAGAAAAGCATCATCAAATTTTTTCAGGCATTGTCTGATTGAAACTTTCCTTCCATACACAAAGTGAGTCCCAAAAAAAATTTCTTCCAAAAAATATTTTCAGAACAAAAAAATGAAACTTGTGAACTTTCTTATCAAACTTGTGTATGCTTTTTTGATTACTATACTTCCTTAAATTCCTATAATACAATCATAAAAACTTACAAAGTAAGTTTATTTCCTTTTCTTGACAAAAAAAAAATAAAAAACAAACAACACAAACTTCTTTCAGCATAAAAAAACTTCCAACCAACATGGTCCAAAGAGAGTAAATGATAAAAATCTCAAACATAATATAAAAAAAACATTAAAGAAGATATATATATATATATAACCACCAAAATACAAGCCCCATCTTCCATTCTTAGAGAGGATGAGACAAAGGATGATATGGGGTAAATATAATTTTTTTTGGTGATGTTTAACTAACTCTACATCCATATCCCTTTTTCTGAAGCTATTTTCTAGATTCTGGATTATGAAAAATTATTAAAGGATGTACTCTCCAATAAGAGGAGGATGGAAGGATTATGAGTTATCTACTTGAATGAATATTTCTATATGGTGGTTCAAAGTAAAATTCCCCCAAAGATTAGAGTCCCTATAAGCTACTCGATTCCATGCACCATTGGCTCATTCAATTTTAGAAATAAACTATTTGATCTTGGAATAAGTATCAATATCATTCTGATGAGTGTTTTTCAGATACTAGGACTAAAAGACCTGAAAATTACAATATTCATGTTATAATTAGATGATATATTAGTTATTTATCCTTGAGTAATTATCAAGTATATCTTATTTAATGTTGGTAAATTTATTTTCCTTACGGATTTTCTCATCCCAGACATTGAAGAAGAAGGATATGTCCCCATATTTCTAGGGTGACCATATCTTATGACCAATAATTTTATTATTCATTCCAATCAATTTAGAATAATTCTCTAAGTCATTGAAACATATTTAGTGTTTGATTTGGTCAAAACGGCCATGAAAAGTGGAGATTCACTAGAGTGTCAAGAAATTTTTCTCACAGATAAAGAAAGTGATATAATAGATCTTGAAATGAGAAAGAGACCTTGTCTCCTAGAAAATAATATTATAGAGAACACAAGGAGGTGAAATAAATTAAACCTATGATAAGAGACTCCTTCCCAGAGTTCACATATATGATTGTTAGTCCACCAACATTATCACTAAATAATCTATTGAGAACACTTAAATAATCATTCTTAGAGACTAAAGAAGCATTATCATTCATAAAAATCCCATAACTGAATTAGGAATAAGAAGATCAATTTCTAATGGTTCTTAAGAGTCACAAAATTAAATTTCTTGGAGTGCGGAAAATGTTGGTCGGAGTGGAAACTCAAGAGGGGGATGAATTTAGTTCCTACTTAAAATTTAGGTTAAAAACTTTATGATAAATATCCCCCAATTTTGAAACAGCCCAATTAATTAAGGTAGTAGAGATATAAATGTTTAGTTGGTAAAAAAGTTTCTCAAAGGTTGATTAGTCCTCAGTTAAATCAGTGAAAATCACTTATTCAACTTTTGAAACAGGTTTACTGAATTAAACATATATACACACTAACCAGAACTAACTATCAGAGTTAATGTAAAATAGTATTCTATTTTGAAAATTTAAGCATCCGAAAATAGAGAAGAAAAGTATTACAAAATATAGTACACAGCAGAGTTAAACAAGAGGTTCAGTCTTAAGCTAAGACTTAATCCTCTCCACTTGTTGATCACCTTCCACCAAGTAGTTTATATTAAAAATAAACTTGATACACAGCCTGTATCGGTCTTTACAACAATTTTCACAAACTGTCTAGGGTTCACACCCTCTACCATAGTTATTTGTGGTAAAAACACACAACCAGACTGCACACGGCCTCTTCCATAGTTAAATGTGGGAAAAAAAGTGTAAGTAATGTTTTGTGTGAGTATTTTCTATATCCTCCAGTTCAAGCACAAGAGACAGTGTGTGTAACAAACCAACATACACTTCTCAGAAATATAAGAGAAAGAACATAACAGAGCTAATATTATAAATCTTGAGTTTATAAGGCTCTATGTGTTTGGAGTTAAGCTCTTGACTCCTTGGAGTGAAGATTTTTTAGTTTGAGTCTTTCTCTAAAAGTTGTCTCCAAAACAGAGTGTCACAACTCCAGGTTCTAACTTCCAAGTACTAAGGTGTTCTTCTTCTTGGTTTGAAAGAGATTTGAAGAAGCAAAGAAGACAGTCTTGAATTTGTTCTCCCAAATGATCTTCGTGATTCTATTTCGTTTACAGTGTGAGTGTTGTTCTTCTTCTTTTGTTCTTCAGATCTAATGTGTAGTTTTTTTCATGTATCCCCTCTCTCTTCTTTTCCTTAGTCTTCTATTTTATATTTGAGGTCTGACAATGGGAATAAGTAAACCATTTGCGATATTCCTTATATCTCGTACTGTCTCCAGGTACGGTCTATTGATATGTCTACAATCAGCATTAATTAATGTCAAAAGAATTAAATTTACCAAATATGACTGTTAGAATATTCTTAAGAAATTGACAAAGTATGGAGTAAATGAGTGGGTATCAGTAGACTAGTAGTGATAGCTTTCTCAACTATAGGCTTCATCAGTATCCTTCATCAGTAGCCTTCATCGGTAGCCTTCATCAGTAGCCTTCATCGGTAGCCTTCATCGGTAGCCTTCATCGGTAGCCTTCATCGGTAGCCTTCATCGGTAGCCTTCATTGGTAGCCTTCATCGGTAACCCTCATCGGTAACCTTCACTGGTTTCCTTCATTAGTATCCTTCATTGGTAGCCTTTATCAGTAACCTTCATCGGTAGCTTTCATTGGTAGCCTTCATTGGTATCCTTCATCGGTAACCTCTAGTGGTAACCTTTATCGGTAACCTCTAGTGGTAATCTTTTACTTAAAAATTTTGAAATGTAAACTTAATTGATAGATAAGTAAGATTAAATATACATAGTTATCACTTGATAGAAACTATAAATATTAATTAAACATGATTATCATATAAAAGAAATATGATTTAGGATTATCAAAACAGGTGAGTCCAAAAATCTCCCTCTTTTTGATAACCACAAATTATGTCAGTGAAAATTTAGATTTAAGTAGTATTGAATTAGGGTTAAGCACATTTTCTAATATCTTCAGAGGTGTTAGTATACATATATTGTGTCTCAGTAGTTTTAATAGCATAAAATTTTAGGGGCTTCAGTCTTAAAAGTCTTAAAACTTCTCCTCCTTTATGATTAGAAAAAAAGAATATAAGGAAAAAAGGAGACAAAATAAGATTTTTGTATTAATGAAATAAGAGTACAACATAAAAAAATATTACAAAGATCCCTATCAACTAAGACATCCCACATTCAATCCACATCAGAGATGTCCAATGGAGATTTTTCTTTGAGAGCTGAGGAGGTAGGTTCAGAAGATGGAGGTACAGGCCTAGGTATGGAAGTGGGCAAGGTAGGAGGAAATGATATAGAAGCATCAGTAGACCGATAATGAGTAGATATATGAGGAATCATAGGGGTAAACCTTTTTATGGACTATGCAGGAGTCATCAAAGGGATAGCACTGGTGAAGCCTGATGTATCTGAGGAAGAAGGCAAGGTTGGAGGAACAATAATGGGAGTGCAGTCCACATGGAGGAAGGTCAAAAGAAGATTCTTGAAATCTATAATGATGCTTCCTCCTCTTTCTATAGCTGACATAAAATCATCCTTATTATCCATGGATTACTCCAAGGTAGGAGTCAACTCTCTAAGCCGGCTAACTTGATCCTTAAAAGCCTGAGTGACAGCTGGGATCCTCAAGTTCTTCAACATCATCTTGAAGTGACCATCCATCTGATGCTTAATGTACACCCTTTTATAATAGAAGTCAACTTGATCTTTGATGGCCTTCTGATCTTGGGAATCCTCCCTCAAATAATCTCCCACAAGATTATAAATGTCTCTGGTAGTGGAAATGACCTGAGTCATGGATTGAGGGTCTAAGGTACTTGCACTATAGAACTTATCCACTTCTTGTCTAACAACCAATATGAAAGCTTCTAGGTCAACTGGTGGAGAGGCTGAAGAGGAAGCAGATGCACACAGAGGTTCCATAGTAAAAGCTATTATTTCCTTAAAATACTCGGTTATTCCACTGATCAACCTCTTCACATCATCATCCTGACCACTCACATGTGTCTCTATATACTTATTAAAGTCCTTAAACAGAGTAACCATTTGTTGAACAACACTCTTAACAAACTTATGGTCTTTGTACAATTGATATCTTGAGGCCATATATGATTATAGACTCATAATCGACTATTTCATAGACTCCACAGATTCTTCCAAGGTTCTGACTTGATTCTAGCATGACTTCACTTCATGTAGCAAATTGGAATGAGAGGTAGAAATGATTATTTCCAAGGAACATGTCACAAATTCTTGATTGTAAGCCATTGTTCTCTCTATCCCAATAGATCTCTCATCAAAGTGTCTCTTTAAATCTGATTTTAATGATTCTAAATCATCCTTATTCACGTAATCTTGAGGGAGAAGAACTACTAGCTGGACAATAGTGGTCTCTAAAATAGAAGGAATCAGAGGGCTTCTGTTAGGATTTTCATCTTCATAGTCTCCATAATCTAAGCCCAAGACCATGAATCTAGGGTCTTCTGACCAATCTTCTATTTCATGAGAAAAAAAACTAAACTTGTGGAAACAGGTTCCTCCCCCTCACTTGGAGCATTCTTCTGGTAAACAACATTTACCTATTCCATTACTTGATCAACTATATCAACAGGAGAGTCCACTGTTACTTCTTCTACAGAATCTTCAACCATAACCATAGCAATTCCATCTCGAATAGATTCAACATTCTCTTCCTCTTCACTTTCTACCACTTCTGTATATCCTATCAAGGGACTGATACTTAAGCATTCCTCTTCACTTTCATAAACAACTGTCTCAAATTCATCATGACTAGATTCAGATTCATCCTCCTCCTCTGAGGTCTATCAAACAATAATGTCTTTTAAGATATTATCTTCTCTTTCTTATTCATTAGTTTCCTCATCATCATTTTCCCTTAGGACAGCCTCTCTTCTAGGAAATATCTTTGGTGCGATAGGCTCACCAAAAGATACAGAATTGACATGAGGACTTGGGGGAAGGTCGGTATTGCTTCTTTCATCTATAAGAGAATCCTCTCTTTCTTGCACACCAATAGTCTCCTCTTCTTCATCTGAGTAAACTGGTTCCACTTCATCAAGTTTTAAACCTGGATCTCTCTTATTATTTGGCATAGTAGGATTGGTAACAGGATTGAATTCATTATACTTCTTAGCCTCATCATTAACCCATTCCCTTTTTCAAGGATTCCAGTTTATCTTCATAAATTTTCAGACCATTTTGGTAATGTATAATTTGCCCCTTACAACTACTATTTCTTCCTTATTTCCAGAAACACCTTTCACTCTAAACATTAAGGATATCAACTTTGAATGAAACAAAGAATTTGATTTTGAACTTGGCCTATTCATATCCTCTAACTGAATCATCAGAAAGCTACAAAGATTTATCCTTTTTCCATGATTCAATAGATGAAAATATGTCTTGATACCTCGAATTGGAAAATTCCCCTCTCCTGGGACTCAAAACATGTTGAAAAATTTTAAAAAACAATTTGTTTCCCCTTCCATCTTAGCAATAATCACCTTCCTAAGGATTCCATTCCCTATCATCTCATCTAGTGCCTCTTCATAAAAGAAATACTCACTAGTGGGAGGCATCACTCCAGAGTAGTAATCGAATATGCCTTCATGTGGGACTCTTAAGAATTCATCCCATTCAGTAGAAGATAATCTCACACTTACTCCACTTAACTTTGAAGTCATCCTATTCTCATACTTAGACTATTTTAAATTTATAAACTCAAAAAATTCCTTGACTAGATTCGGGTAATACGGTCCATTGTTATTGGAAAAACACTCTACCCAATTCTGAGCTTCGAGGGCCTTCAGCACTAGAGACCTACTCGACAGCATCATTTTCAACCACGATCTCCCTCTTTGACAAATGTGGATTGATCATATTCACCATAGCCTTGATTCCACTACTAGACCCAGCTCAAGGTCTCTTAGGGTCTGGCGCATCTCCTTCATCACTAACCATCGATCTCTTTACCCTTTCCATTGTGATCTAATGTGGTTTGGGGGTTTTAGCAGAGGGTTAGGTTCAAAGATTTGGGAGAAAAAGGTTTGGTAGAGGATTGAAGTGGATCGAAATGTGTCTTGTACTTTGTTTTTATCATTTAGGGATCAATAAACAAATTGAGTAAAAGAAATAAATAAGATTAAAAACGTTTCAGATTCCAGCACACACACAAAAACTCTAAGTCCAAGTAAGATCAACTATTGGTAAGGTGCAAACGGTGAGGTCCTAACAGTGAGGTGTCCTATCGGTGAGGTCCTAATGGTGAGGTCCAATGGTGAGGTCCTAACAGTGAGGTCCTAATGGTGAGGTCCAATGGTGAGGTCCAATGGTGAGGTCCAAATGGTGAGTTCCAACAGTGATGTCCAACAGTGAGGTCCAAACGGTGAGGTCCAACGGTGAGGTCCTAACTGTGAGGTCCAAATGGTGAGGTCCAACGGTGAGGTCCAAATGGTGAGGTCCAACAGTGAGGTCCTAATGGTGAGGTCCAAACAGTGAGGTCCAATGGTGAGGTCCTAACAGTGAGGTCCAAATGGTGAGGTCCAACGGTGAGGTCCAAATAGTGAGGTCCAACGATGATGTCCTAACAGTGAGGTGTCTTGTTTGTGAGGTCTAACAGTTTATCATACCTAACTCATTTTTGATGCAATTTAACCTCTCATAATTCAAAGGCTTTGTGAATATATCATCTAATTGATTCTTAGTGCCAATGAATTCAAGAGTGATATCACCTATTTGATAATGATCCCTCAAGAAGTGATGTCTTACATCAATTTTCTTTGTCCTAGCATGAGATAATGGATTTTTAGAGATGTTAATAGCACTTGTATTATCACAGTTTATAGAGACATGTTTGAATTGATATCCATAGTCTAGTAAAGTGTGTTTCATCCACAGAATTTGAGCGCATCAACTACCAGTAGTTATATATTCATCTTTGGTAGTGGATAATGAAACAAAATTCTATTTCTTACTACACTATGATACTAGTGAAATGCCCAAAATGTGACATGTTCCAGAGGTGCTTTTTTTATCTAACTTAGAACTAACAAAGTCAGTATCTGAATAACTTATCAAATCAAATGGTTTTCCACTTGGATAAAACAGTCCTAAGTTTGTATTATACTTGAGATATTTAAAAATACTTTTAACAATAATTAAATGAGATTATTTGGGATTTTCTTGAAAACAATCACACATATATACACTGAACATAATATTAGGTCATCTAGTAGTAACGTAGAGCAGACTCCCAATCATACCTTTGTAATTGGTTTGATCCACTGGTTTACTAGTTTCATCAGCATCCAACTTACAAGTGGTACTCATAGGTGTATCACTACCTTTATTACTATCCAAACCAAAACATTTCAAAATATCTTTAGTATATTTACTTTGATTTAAAACAATACCATTTTTATTTTGAAAAAAAATTAAAATCTAAGGAAAAATTTAAGTTCTCCTATTGAACTCATTTTAAATTCATCTTGCATCATCTTTGAAAAAATCAGTACATAAAGAATTTTTAGAGGATCCAAAAATAATATCATCTACATAAATTTTTACTATTAAAAAATATTTGGAAATACTTTTAATAAAAAGAGTAGTATCATCTATTCCTTTAGTAAAACCTTTAGAAATAAGAAAAGAACTAAGTCTATCATACCAAGATCTAGGAGCTTGTTTTAGACCATATAAAGCTTTAGAAAGTTTAAAAACATGATTTGAAAAATGGGGATCTGTAAATATAGGGGGTTGTTAAACAAACACATCTTCAACTATATACCCATTTAGGAATGCACTTTTGACATCCATTTGATAATGTTTGAAATTTAGATGAGCTGCATAAGAAAGCAGTATCCTAATGGATTCCAGTCTAGCTACAGGTGCAAAGGTTTCCTCGTATTCTATTCCTTCTTCTTGACTATATCCTTGTGAAACTAATATAGCCTTGTTTCTAATTATATTCCTAGACTCATCAACTTTGTTTTTAAATACCCATTTAGTGCCTATGGTCAAAGTGTCTTTAGGTCTTTCTACTAATTCCCAAACTTTGTTTCTCTCAAACTAATTTAATTCTTCTTGCATAGCTATCACCCAAAATTCATCATTGATAGCATCAATAATATTTTTGGGTTCAAGCTATGAAATAAAAGCTTGATATTCAACCTGATTTCATAGAGAATCTCTAGTTTGTGTCCCTATATTTAGATCACCTACTACAGCATCTAAAGGATAATTCTTGAGAGTTCTAATACCTCTAGAAAGAGTTGGACTAGTCTCCTCATGGTTGTATACAGGTTTAGATTCAACATGCTTTGATTCTGGAAAATTTCCAGAACTAGTTGTTTTCACTAGGGGTTCATTGTCTTTATCATTAAGGTTCAGAATTGACATATCTTCCTCAAGGTGTTTAAGGGAGGTTTTGGGTTCATGTGGATCAGTCTCATAAAATTTGACATGAACTGATTCTTCCGCACATTTGGTTCTCTTATTGAATACTCTATAGGCTTTACTAAAGATTGAGTAACCTAGAAAAATTCCTTCATCACTTTTGGAAGAAAATTTTTCAAGATTATCCCTAGTGTTGAGGACAAAGACTTCGCAACCAAAAAATCTAAAGTAATTCACTTTTGGATTCCTATTATTCCATAACTCATAAGGGGTCTTTTTAAGAATTGGTCTAATTAAGAATCTATTGATGATGTAACAAGCTGTATTAACAGCTTTAGCCCAAAAATATATAGGCAAGTTATACTCATTAAGCATAGTCTGAGCAATCTCTTGAAGTGTCCTATTTCTTCTTTCTATAACTCCACTTTTTTGAGGTGTTCTAGGAGCATAGAAATTGTGATTATATCTATTATGTGAGAAAAAATATTCAAACTCCGGATTTTCAAACTCACGACCATGATCACTTCTCAAGGTCTTAATTCTAAGTCCACTAAGATTTTCTACAGACTTTTAATATTTAAAAAAATTAATAACATGCTTAACTTTTGTGAGCTAGAAAGTATACCCAAGTGTATCTAGAAAAATAATCTACAAGAAAATAATCATAGTTCTTACCATTTAAACTTGAAACTCTTGATGGTCCAAAAAAATCCATGTGACCAACTCAAGTAGTTGAGAATTTGAAACTTCTTTCTTTGATTTGAAAGAGACATTGTCTTGTTTTCCCTTTTGACAAGGATTACAAAAATTGTTAAGTGGGAATTCCAATTTAGTTAAGTCTCTAACTAACCCTTTTCTAGTCATTTTCCTAATAGAGTGCACGTTACAGTGTTATAATCTTTAGTTCCATAACCAAGATTCCTTTTGAAAAGCATTTAAACAAGAAACATTTTGCTTAGATAAAGATTTTAAGTCACTAGCATATACATTTTCATTTATAAGAGTATTGAATATTAAATAATTTTTAGAATTAAAAACATTGCATGCATCATTTTCAAATTTAACATTAAAACAATCATCACACAACTGAGAGATACTGAGTATATTTTACTTTAACCCATAAACAAAAAGTACTTTTAAAATTAATATAGTATTATGGTTACCAATTTGGCCTAAGCCGATGATCTTCCCTTTATCATTATCGTAAAATGTAACATGTCCACCGTCAACTTTAATTTTGATCTTGAAGAATGAATATTCTCCTATTATATGTCTTGAACATCCAATATCCAAGTACTATAGGGTTTTACAGGAGCTCTTTAGAAAATTTTCCTAAAAACGGATTAAGTATAGGGTAACTTTGGTACCCAAATTTTCTTGGGTCCAGAGAGGTTAGAAATTAAATCTTTGGGAACCCATATTTGTCTTATAGGTTTCGTATAATCAATAGATATGTTTCGAGACATGAATACTTTGTTAGGTCCTTTTGAAAATTGTTTTTCAAAATATGGTCCAGAATTTGAACTAGCAGTGAACTGTCCAGATTTTGGAATAAATTTGTTTTTAATAATCCTTCTCTGTCCAAGTTGATATCCTAGACCAGTTATGTATTTTGTATCAATTAGTTTTCCTAGAAACTGAGTCAAGGTATCTCTACCAGCATTAAACTTCTCAAGATCTCTTTTTAATTTCTCATTTGATAATTTTAGTTCAGTATTTTATTTTAATAGCTGAGAAAATTTTTCTTTCTCAATATCCAAATTAGACTTATAATTGACATTTAAAGCATGTTGTATTTTCAGTAATTTATATTTATCCTTGAGTTCATTAAAGTTATCCTCCAGCATTCCACAGTACTCAAATAGTTCATCCTTGGTCATATTTTTATCATTATTTGATTCACTTTCATTCCTAGAATAGTAAGCATCATTTATAGAAGAATTAAGTGTTACCTCATATGTTTCTATCATGAAACACATGTTTTCATGATTGTTCTCTTTAGTATCAAAATGGTTAGATCCACTAGATCTATCTTCTGAAGCACTCCAAGTAGCTTTTATATCCCTTTTATATCCCTTGACCTTGTCTTCATATTTCTTCTTAAATTTCAGCTTGGGGAAATCAGCCTTCACATGACCTTTTCATTTACACTCATAGTAGATTATCTTATTTGTGTTTTCATTCCATTTTCTATCCTTTTTCCACTATCCTTTATTATCATACCTTCCTTTATAATTTGACTTTCTAAAGAACTTATTCTTTCGATAGAACTTTTTGAATCTTCTAGAAATATGATCCATCTCATCATCACTGTCAGAATCTGAATCTTCACTTGTGGAACTATCTACAGAAACTTGAACTTTTTATTTGCATTTTCTATTTGAGGTAGCAGTCTTGAATGCTATATATTTATTTCTTGGTTCTTTATCTGCTTATTGATTCACCTTAAGCTCTTCTTCATACATCATGAGTTTTACAATTAGTTCCTTCACTGGTAGCTTTATTATGTCACAAGATTATCGAATAGAAATAGAAGTTCATCTCCATCTATCAGGTAGGTATTGAAGCAATCTCATAATCTGATCCTTGTTGGCTACTAGTTTCCCAAGTAGACTCATGGTATTTACTATTTCATTGAACCTAAGATACATTTTAGAGATAGGTTTATCAGGATTCATCTTAAAATTATCATATTTAATAGTGTAAGTATTTAATCTCATTTCTTTAACATTGGTTGTTACCTCATGGGAAACAACCAACGTGTCCCAAATTTCATAAGCAGTTTTACAGAAAGATGTTCTATTGAATTCTTCATCACCTAGAGCACAATACAATGCATTCATTTCTTTACATTTGTTATTATATGTAGATTTAGTTAACTGAGACCATGTGTCCCTAGCAGTAGCTGGTAATGCATGTTGTTATTCAATTGTGCCCCAGATTTTAAAACCTATTCTCTGTAGATACATTTTTATTTTCAATTTCTACTGAGCATAGTTATTACCATTAAAGAAAGGTGGCTTATTAGTAGCATCACCCTCAACTCGGTTATCCATAGTTAATTAGAATTTAAAGAAATGAAAATTTAGATATGACAGATATTTTAATATCTTTAATCTACAACTAAAATCACAATTGAAAAGAATTTGAAAACTTGAAAAATAGTTCTGATGGTAGCAATAAAAACACCTCTGATAGAAAATGTTGGTCGGAGTGGAAACTCGAGAGGGGGTGAATTGATCTCCTACTTAAAATTTATTTTAAAAATTTTATGATAAATATTATTCAATTTTGAAACATCCCAGTTAATTAAGGTTGTAAAGATATAAATGTATAGTTGGTCAACAAGTTTCTCAAAGGTTTATTAGTCCTCAGTTGAATCAGTGAAAAGCACATATTCAACTTTTGAAACGGGTTTACTGAATTAAACATATATACACACTAACCAAAACTAACTATCATAGTTAATGTAAAATAGTTTTCTGTTTTAAAATTATAAGTAGTGAAAAATAGAGAAGCATGGGTATTACAAAATATAGTACACAGCATAATTAAACATGAGGTTCAGTCTCAAGCTGAGGCTTAATCCTCTCCACTTGGTGACCACCTTCCACCAAGCATTTTATATTAACAATAAACTTGATACATAACCTGTATCAATATTTACATCAATTTTCACAAATTTTCTAGGTTTCCCACTCTCTACCATAGTTATTCATGGGAAAAACACACAACCAGACCACACACAGCCTCTTCTATAGTTATGTGTGGGAATCAAAAGTGTAAGTAATGTTTGGTGTGAGGATTTTCAGTATCCTCTAGTTCAAGAACAGGAGACAGTGTGTGTAACAGACAAACACACACTTCTCAGAAATGTAATAGAAAGAAAAAAATAGTTCTAATGTTGTAAATATTGAGTTTAGAAGTATCTATGTGTTTGGAGATCAGATCTTGACTTCTTGGAGTGAAGGATTTGTAGTTCGAGTATTTATCTGGAAGTTGTCTCCAAAACAGAGTGTCGCAACTCCAGGTTCTAGCTTCCAGGTACTAAGGTGTTCAGCTTCTTGGTTTGATAGAGATTTGAAGAAGCACAGAATATAGTCTTGAATTTGTTCTCCCAAATGATCTTCGTGATGCTTTTGGGTTTACAGTGTGAGTGTTGGTGTTCTTATTTTGTTCTTCAGATCTAGCGTGTATTTTTTCTTGTGCATCCCCTATCTCTTCTTTTCCTCGGTCTTCTATTTTATATTTGAGGTCCAATAATGGGAATAAGTAAACCATGTGCGGTTTTACTCATACCTCATACTGTCTCTAGGTACGGTCTCTTGATATGTCTACAATCAGTATTAATTAATGTCATAAGAATTAAATTTACCAAATATGACCATTATAATATTCTTAAGAAATTGACAAAGTATAGAGTAGAAGAGTGGGTATCTGTAGACTGGTAGTGGTAACCTTCTCAATGGTAGGCTTTCTTCATAGCCTTCATTGGTAGCCTTCATCAGTAGCCTTCATAGGTAGCCTTCATTGGTAACCTTCATCGGTAGCCTTCATCAGTAGCCTTCATCGGTAGCCTTCATAGGTAGCCTTCATTGGTAGCCTTCATCAGTAACCTTCATCAGTAGCATTCATCGGTAGACTTCATTGGTATCCTTCATTGATAACCTTCAATGGTAGCCTTCATAGGTATCTTTCATCAGTATCCTTTATCTGTAACCTCTAGCGGTAATATTTATTGGTAACCTCTAGCGGTAATCTTTTAATTGGAAATTTTTCACTGTAAACTTAATCGATAGAGTAGTGAGATTAAAGATACATAGTTATCACTTGATAGAAACTATACATATTAATTAAACATGATTATCATATAAAAGAAACATGATTTGGGATTATCAAAATAGGTGAGTCCATAGAAAATATTAATGGGATCAACGCCACGATCCGTACTCATAAAATTCTATTGGAAGAAGGAAAAAACAGAAATTCTAACCTCATAAGTGACTCACCCAACCTATGAATGAGGTGTTTAAGAATGAAGTTTAGATGATTCTTAATATTGGTATTAGTCTTTATATCACTGAAAATGAATGGGTGATACTACTATAAGTAGTACCAAATAAAGGATGCTTGAATGTAATTAGTAATAATGAAAGTGAATGAATATCATCTCAAACAATCAGTAGATGTTGTGTTTGTCTCAACTAAATAAATCTCAATACAGTGACCCATAAGGACCACTTCCCCCTCTAATTCATGGATCAAATACCTAAGAGATTTTTTGGATATTAATTCTAATGTTTCTTAGAGGGATATTCAGGATTGAATCAAATCCATGTTGACCCAATTGATTATTCAAAAACAACATTAAACTGTCAATTCATAACATTCTCCTATCAAAAAATGTCATTTGGAATGTTTAATGCACCAAAAAATTCCAATAATGTATGAAACATATCTTTTATGATATGGAAGAGGATTTTTTAGAAATATTTATTGACGATTTTTTCTATATATAGATGATCCTTTTGAATTTGTCCACGTAATTTAGAACTCATTCTACAACATTGCGATGTGAAATGTTTGGTGTTAAATTGGCATAAATTCCATTTTAAGGTGCAAGGAGGTATATTCCCTGAGCATAAGATTTCAAATCATAAAATAATTGTTGATTCTTAAAAAAATATTCATCAAAGAGTTACCCAAGCCCCCCACTATGAAGGAAATAAGGAGTTTTTTTGTATCATGTAGGATTCAACCATTGGTTTGTTAAACTCATTGCACAAATAGATTAACCACTTACACATATTCTATCCAAGGATGTTGTTTTTTAATTCATTGAATAATATCGGTGGGCCTTTATTGATTTGAATAGAAACCTGGTTGAATCCCCTATTATTATTTCACCTGACTCGGACATAGTCTTCAAGATGATGTTCCAGGATAGTGACTTCACTGTGGACACTATTTTTGGACAGCAAGTTGGGAATATTTTTCATCCCCTATACTATGTCATCCATACAATCAATGATACATAGACCAATTATAAAACCACATAACAAGATATTGTTTTATTATTCTTTGCATTTGATAAATTTAGATCTTACCTCGTGCTCTTAAGAGTTATTTTATTTATTATTTTGCATCATTGAAATATCATCTGAATAAAAAGGATGCAAAACCTTAGATGATTAGTTGGGTCCTTTTACTTCAATAATTTGACACATTCATTAAATACTTGAAGGGAAATGAAAATTTTATTGCTGATCAACAATACAGTCTATCACTTCCCAATATTTAAGACGACAAAGAGCTAGCGATTCTAGATGATTTCCTTGATGAAACACTCTTCAATATGGACATACAATGAAAACCATGGTTTTATTAGATAATAAACTATCTGGACATTTGGACCCTCTATCCAGACTTCTCCTACCAATAATAGAATTCATTTCATTTAGATGCATCACACTATTATGGGGATGAGTCACTTCTATTCAAACACTATGTTGGTGTTTTAATGCAATGAGACATTATAGAGGATGAAATTCAAAGTGTTTTAGAATTTTTTCCTACACCACCAACTAGTGGACATCATGGGTCTAAGAATACCATTGATAAAATTCATTAATGTTAATTATTTATCCCATGCTCCATCATATTTTTTCTAAGAAGATTAGTGAAAAGGTATGATCAATTCCAGTGAACATGAAAAATTTGGTGAATGTAATGAAATTTCATAAAATCCTATCATAGTGTTGAAACCTTAGATGTTTGGGGAATTGATTTCATGGTCCCATTTCCTAGTTCCCATGGAAATATGTACATATAGGTCAGTGTAGACTATGTTTCAAAGTGGGTAAAAGCAGAAGCTACCAAACATGATACAACTAAAGTAGTCATGAAATATCTGAAGAAGAACATTTTTTCCATGTTTAGATTTCCCTAATTACTCATTAGTTATTGGGAGATGTATTTTAGTAATAATTCCATAAAAGGGATTCATGAAAAATATGAAATTCAATAAAAAATTGACACTCTTTACCACCCACAAAATAGTAGGAATGTAGAACTCTCCAATAGGGTAATTAACCATATTTTTGAAAAGATTATAAATACAAGTCAAAAGGATTGGAGTATCATGCTTGATGATGCTCTATGGGAATATCACACAACTTTAAAAACACCCATCGACATAACTCCATTCTAACTTGTCTATGGAAAAATATGTCACCTTCTAGTAAAATTAAAATATTTCTCTTCTATGAAATAAAAATGGTCAACCTGGATGCTTGAAAAGATGGGAGACAAATGTTATTTCATTTATATGAGCTTGAAGAAATCAGAAGGGATGCCTATAAGAATTCCATAATTTATTATGAGAAAAAAAAAGCGATGGAATGATAGATGTATCGCATAAAGGATATTCACACCCTGGGATAAGTTTCTTTTGTTCAATTCATGCATAAATATATTTTCTAGAAAATCAAAATCCCATTGGTCAGAACCATTAAATGTTGTTAAATTCTTCCCTTATATAACTATTGAAATTTTATGAGAAGTTGTACCACCATCTAAGTTCAATGGATAAAGCTTTAAAATCTACCAAGATCCATTTGAAGAAGAGTGTGTCTTATATTCCAAATTCAATTGATTCAGGGGGATGTATTTCACTATACATAAAATGAGACACTCACTGGGAGGAAACCCTAATTTTTTTTGGGAAGATTATTATCATTGAATATTTAACTGGATCAAGGCTTCTGGTTCTATGAAGAGGTTGTTTCAAAACAAATAAAT
Source organism: Viscum album (assembly GCA_963277665.1). Taxonomy (NCBI): domain Eukaryota; kingdom Viridiplantae; phylum Streptophyta; class Magnoliopsida; order Santalales; family Viscaceae; genus Viscum; species Viscum album. The sequence goes on along the minus strand of OY728145.1, from coordinate 1,072,557,006 downwards.
AAGTAAATAAAAAAAGTATATCATAAAATAAATTTGTATTCCATATATGTCGTCGATTTTGAAAAAAATATAAACACCAAATTCACATTATAAATTATAAATTTAAGACATAAATATATTGATCATTCCTTTTAACCCTTAACCCAAGGGTTTGGGGGTTGCCTTTTCGACTCTCTCTCTACCACTCCCTCTCCTCACCGCCCTCGACCACACCTCCTCCATCGCTTCCTCCTCCACCAAGGGACTAATACCCATTCTTATTCCCCTCACCACCCTCAACCACACCTCCTCCATTCCCCTCTTTCCCCATCCACATCCACTCTATTCATTTCTTTCCACCGATGGAATGAACAATGGGTGGCGGATGGAATCCACCCTCTATGACCCCAACCAAGGATGTTCACCTGGGTGTGAGACCTCCCGTGGCCAAGCATCTTTCCAATGATCCCTCTACACCACCTATGGATACCACCCAAACTTCATCCCCATCTGTATTAGCATCCCCATATGCATCCTAATACTCCTTGACTGATTCCTATCCTACTCAAGTGTATCCACGCCTACATTTTTTAGACCCTGGTCACTAGGTCCACTTTTCCCACTTACAGGGCAAGCCCATGAAGACCAAAAAATACTTGAATCAAGTAGTCTTTCACAAGATCTTCATGGATAAGGGGGACATGTACGCTCTCCATTAGATGAACCTCTCACATACCATTTATTTCTGACAGAATATATACTAGGAGATCTTCCTTGAGTTCTTGGATAATTTCGAGTTGGACATTGTTCACATCTCCTTTATATTGGGAAGAAAGGATTCAAAGCTCACACTGGGTGAGTTTAACATTAGGATGTGTTTATATTATTCTGATTTCACTACCTTTCTAGCTTACACTACCCTCCTCCTAGACCCAAACAAGTCTAAAACATCACAGAGCTGGGAGATGGTAGCCTGCAACCCTATGATAAACCATCATCCCCTGACAATAAAGATCACCCAACTAAGGGCTGATGCCCTATGATTATTCACTAAGCCCTTAAACATTTTTGGAAAGTATGGTATGACTCACATAGGGTCATTACTCAGACTGAAGGTGCTATCCATGCCACTACAATGGGAGCCCCAACACTGAACATGGAATTCTAGTTTTTCTTATATTATGTGGGACAAACCAGGAGGAAATATGGCATGTTTATGGTGTGTGGTTGTGGGGGGGGGGGGCTTTGTTACATGCCATTACCTACACCTGGTTGTTTTAAATTCATCCCAATCCCCTACTTAGATCAATCAAATCGATCGATTTGATTCTACTCTAAAAGATGGGCATTCTCTTGAAGGTAGGATATGGTTAAGACTGGGAAACAAGCAACACTGAGTCCATTAATGTGACCCATACTCTAGATACCCCATTAGATCATTCCTTCCATACTGATTAGTTTTTCCTTATTTAGCATAAGGTTTCTCCACCATCTAAGTCGGTTCTTCCTCACCTCTTACCAATGACATAGATGCGATATTTCAGGGTAGATCTACATTGATTGTTAGAGAATCGGCATGTGATAATCTAGAACCGAGACAAACCCCTTCATCGAGCCCCCAGAGCTCCCTTTCTCACACCCACCAGCATCTATTTCTCCACCAACATCCACTATTGCACCCACTCACCCTTCTTCCACTGGCCTAGTGTCTAGATACATTCCCATTCTATCCACCTAAGTACTAGCGCTAACCTCGGTCAAGCTTCCTCCCAAGATCACTTACGCTTCTACCTAGAATGACTTCTTAGAAGAGCATGGTCGATGGGGTAAGTGCCCCATTATAGAGGATACAACATAGGTTATATTCATTGATCCCACTATTAGACTCATGGCCTCCATCTAGATCAGCACCTCACATCCTCCACCATCTGACCTAGTACCACTAGTGATGAAAAAGCCTACATCTGGCAAAACAAGACCTATTTTGATGATCGATCCACCTATTGATGCCACTATCACAATTATCAAGAGTTTTTTTTAAATAATTTTTTTAAAAAAATATTTTTTTTAAATGGTGAGGTTAAAAATATTTTTTTAAATAGGCCCCAAAGGTGGAATTTCCAATGCCGCCTTTCTACTAAATCCAATATATATATATATATATATATATATATATATATTAAATTTTTTATTTTTATTTTGTTTTATATATATATATATATATAACAAAAAAATAATAATTTTTTTAGTAGAATTTATCTGCTATTTAATATCCAACAGTACTGCCATTACAGTAGTCTGGATTCTGACAGAATCTCTCACCTAGGACTCCTTTTTATAAGAGGGATTACTCTGGAAATCATTCTGCATTTCTGATGTGGGATTCTTATTCTCCGCGCAGAATATTTTTCATTTTCGATGTGGGATTCTATTTCAAGTACATGACTTTGAACAACTATAAAATATAAACTATAAGACCAATATAAATGAAACTTCAAAAATGGATTAAACATATAATAAATAGTTGAAAAAAATAATAATTTCAGAAAAAATGTTGGTGGAAAATGATTTCTAAGATTTCAAAGCCACCAACTTGAAACTTAAAATAGTTTTAAGTACGTGATTTTGAAAGCCTATAAAATATAAACTATAAGACCAACATAAATGAAACTTAAAAAATGGATTAAAAATATAATAAGTAGTTGAAAATAAATAAAATTTCATAAAAAAATTTGATAGAAAATAATTTATAAGATTTCAAAGACACCAACTTGAAACTTAAAAATGTTTCAAGTACTTGACTTTGAAAGCCTATAAAATATAAACTATAAGACAAACATAAATGAAACTTAAAATATGGATTAAACATATAATAAATAGTTAATAATTAATTAGTTAATTAGTAATATAATTATTAATTATATAATTACTAATTAGTTAATAATTAATTAGTTACTCATTAATATACTTATTTATTATTATTTATTAATTATTAATTATTAATTATATAATTAATTAGTTAATTAGTAATATCATTATTAATTATATAATAATTAATTAGTTAATCAGTAATATAACTATTAATTATTAATTATTAATTATTAATTATTAATTATATAATTAATTTTTTAATTAGTAATATCATTATTAATTATATAATAATGAATTAGTAATACAATTATTAATTATATAATTATTAATTATTTAATAATTAATTATTTAATTAGTAATATAATTATTTATTATATAATAACTAATTAGTTAATTAGTAATATAATTATTAATTATAAAATATTTAATAATTAACTAACTAATTATTATATAATTAATAATTATATTACTAATTAACTAATTGATAATTAATAATTATAATTAATAATTTTAATGAATAATTATAAAGAATAATTATATTACTAATTACCTAATTAATTATTATATTACAAAATTCTATTTATTTTTAACTATTTTTTATATGTAAGTTTCATTTATATTGGTTTTATAGTATATATTTTATAGGATTTCAAAGTCATGTACTTGAAACATTTTTAAGTTTCAAGTAGGTGGCTTTGAAAGCTTATAAATCATTTTCCATCAACATTTTTTATGAAATTCTTCTTATTTTCAACTATTTTTATATGTTTAATCCATGTTTTGAGTTTCATTTATATTGGTCTTATAGTTTATATTTTATAGTCTTTCAAAGTCACATACTTGAAATAGAATCTCACATTGGAAATATAGAATGACTTCTAGGGTAACCCCTCTTATAAAAGGGAGCACTGGGTGAGAGCTTTTGTCATAATCCAGACTGTTGTAATGGCAGTACTGCTGGATATTAAATAGAAGATAAATTATGTTGAAAAAATTTGTTATATATATATATAAAGAAAACAAAACAAAATAAAAATACAAATACAAAATTTTAAAATACAAAAAATAGTATTTTTTTTTCTTTTAGAAAAAAGGTGGCGGCGCCGCTGCCGCCATTAGAGCTTATTTTTAAAAATATTTTTACCCTACGCATTTTTTTAAAAATATTTTCTTAGAGAAACCTACTTAAAAAATATGGGGGAATACCACGTACCCAAATAATTTTGATCCTGGGTACTGATGTTACAAATCCACCGCTGAGGACCCTTGTGATTTTGCAATGAAGACAACACTGAGACACTGGTTTCCATACTGTGTTGTCTAATGAATCGAATCTCATATGAACCAAGCTCAATGAAGAAAGAGAGAATTCTCTCAATCTTGAATAATTCACAGGACTAGGAGTACTCCCTTAAAACCACTATCATTGTTCTAAAGCAACCTTCAATCTTGAATACGGGAGACAAACCAGCCCGATTTGAAGATGGTTGATTTCACAGACAATACAAACTTGTCCGATGATTGATTTAAGAATCTCTAAGGTTGAGTGTCGAGCCTGTTGAAGATGAAGAACCCCTCATCTGGTCAATCTCGAATCAAATTTGATCTTCGCTCGAGGAAAATAATGATCACCCAAGTCAGTCGAAGATGGAATTATGGGACTGGGATCAATTGACCTTATTGCTTATGATTCAAAGTTGGTAGATTGTCTTATTTGGGGAACACCATTGGTAGAAGCTCAACAATGGAATATTTTTCTTCTTAGCTCAAATCCAATACAAAATCAAATGTCGGAAAAACTGAACTTGACCATCACCAAAAAGGGAGCTTCGGTTTTTCAGTTGTGTTGGTGAGCCTGATTAAAGTTGAAAATGAGTTGAAGATTCACCGGTACTGAATCAAGGAAGACTGAGATTTGAGGAAGAAGGCATTTCAAGCATCACCAAAACTTGGGTAAGACAACCTATACCTAAGACCCAACTCATCACTGATTTTTGGAATTCAATTTCAAATTTTGAAAAAATTCACGAGAGCCTGGGGATTACTTTCCATGGATGATTGAATAATGAATCTTGGTTTTTAGGATCAACATTCAAGTGTTGATAGGCGACAGAGCTCGATCCTAGTTTGGTTTATTGAAGATGAAGTTCTTCAAGCATTGATGGAGCCCGTGGATGTTGTAACCTTTAAATCATATTTAAATATTCAATGTTTATTGGTGGATATTCCTTGTGCAGGTATGATTGATTATGATGTAGGGATCTTTAGGTATTCAATACCATTGGTTGCGTAGATGGTCTTAGACACACACCAGGTGCTCACTCATTTTCATGTTAGGAAATATGCTGAGATCGGTTGATGAGCATTCATGTGCAGTAGTTTTGAAGATAATGGGTTTGATTTCAATGAGTAGGCTTAAATTTGGGTGTTTTATGGATTAACCTAACCAATTTTGGGAGAAGTAGATGAATTCAAGAATCAATATCAGCTGGAAATAATTAAATGAACTGCGGATTTTTAGTTGTTCAGAAATTTTGTTATTGATAGTTGTATCAATTAATGTTTCTTCATAAGTGGAAGAAGTTGGTAGGGAGTAAATTCTAAAATCACATGGATAGTGATAGAAGGTATAAGAATTATGGGTGTAAGTGATGAGTGACACATGAAATTAGAAGCATCAAGGTCAATGGAGAATTTATTTAAAAAGAGATCAACAACAGGATTCAGGGCACCCTGAATAGATAAAAAACACACAAACGAGGGATTGGAGATAGAGAAAGGGTGGTGATTCAAGGAATGAGGTTGAGGTTCTGGAGCAGGAGGACAGAGGTGACTTCAACCAGAGAATCTCCTTTCTCTTACTATCTTTCTTCATGTTATTATATTTTCAAGATGATCTCATTGAATAAATTTGTTGTTTCCTCTTTGAATATGTACAGCTAAATCAACAAATGGAATTGGATATAATTATATTGAAATTATTCCTCTTTTATACTCTTGAATTTGTAATAATTTTCAGTGTCATCTCATGTTCAATGATCTCAATTTTAGCATGAATGTATTTACTATTCAATTTTATATTTTATATTTTTTTATTTTTTTCTTCTATTATTTTTTTCTTCTGTTAGTTATAATTGGTTTCTTCTTATAACTTTCTAAATAAACTTTGTGATAAATTGTTTTAACAAAGTTTTTTTATTTGTTGATAACTAAATTTTTTGTATAAGAATGTTTTTGTTATTAAATAATCAGACCCAGTCCATCATAATGAGTTTTGTAAGAAAGTTAAAAGTTGGTGAAAGTTTGAATCCAAAGATAAAGGGGGAGAAAAGTTTTATTTTAAAGATGAAGGTTCCGGGTGCAGTGGAAGTGCGGTTGGGCTAACACCCAAGTTTAATTTTTACCATGATCAATGATTATTCCAGGATCAATACGAAGATGAACACAAGTCTCTAAGGAATAGAATCAAAGATTTAGATAAAGAAGGATGATACCCAAAACCTTTAGAGAGGATCTTGCACATCATGTTTATAATTAATTTAATTAATTTCATAAAGAAAATAATACATGGAACTTCATTAATTTCTGTATTGATGATGTTGATCATCCGGAATGACCCTTCCAAATTGTCTCATTGTGTTTACAAGGATCCAAAACAGAATCCCTCTAGTGGTGATCCACACGTGCTCTGATGGCCTCCGATTGACACCACTCGTTCTCCGAGTTCTAACGTGGTGAAGCGAGTGTCTTGTGTCAGTCATTCTTGATCGCTTGTTCTTTGACCTTGAAGAATGTCTCTCGTTCTTGAGAGGGGGTGGGAAGAGGATTCAAGAGAGAAATTGTTTAGATCAACAATTCTTAATTCATCGGGCGTGCACTTTGGTTCATGGAACAATAGACATATGTGTCTATTTATCATCATCTGGCTTCAGTTACAATATTTAATTGCATAACAGCAATTAAATACATTCATAATCTTAGAAAAAAATCATGCTCTTAATAATAATATCGCGTCATTATTTATGGTGCGCCAACTTGCGCAAAACAAAATTATAAATAAATTTCTCCGTCACAAAATTATAGCAGCGTTATTATTATTTTAACTTGTGCCAACTAGTCAAATAATTATTTACTGTCTTTCAAATAATTATTTTACTACTAGACTGGCCTTGATCTAATCTAACTCTACTTCCATTTATTGAACACCTAAATAAATAAATAAATAATTTATTCTCTTAAATAAATATTTTATTTACAAACTAGTAAATAAATATTTATTAAATGTTAAATAAAATAAATAAATATATTTTAATCACAATCCAGTAAATAAATATTTATTTAATTTATGAGATCATTTTAACTTGAATAAAATTATTCCACGGTCTTGAGAATAATATTTATTTCATCAATTAAATTCAAATAAAATTTAACCAAGACCACCAAAAACACTTAGTGTGTAATTCTATAGGATTCTTTCTCATTGGCATTAGGTGGAATTGCCTAAATTCCAAGAGTCTTATCTAACAACGGGTTAAGGAACCCAAGAGAAAGAACTTAAAGTCACAACAATGACATCCACATATGAATGCTTACTGTGTAATATAATTCTTTTGTCTTAATATCTCATCAAGCAGGTTTCATGATAGTGTCATCAACCTTTGTGCTTGATACATCATTCTTTGAATACCTAAAATAAACTCATCATTACACCATGGACATGGAATTTTTTGTGACGGTTCTATATCAATCAAATGGCTGAGATATCAACTTCCATAAATGGAAGGGACAAATACTTCCTTAACTTATCCATTAATAACATGCCACTCATGACACACCCAATATACCCTACTTCCCACCAACATATGGCATGACGGTTTTCGTCAGTAAATCAAAGTGCGCGAGTTGTGACACTTATTAATGATAATCTTAAAGTCTAAGAACTATTACACACACTCACAGATAGAAATATCTGATGACACCAAAACATGCGGAATTCCTACTGGCAGTTTTTTTCTCATAATCTTCCATCTTGGAGATTACCAAGTATGAACTTCATGAGAGGAAGTATCATCTTCTTACGAGTACCCACACCTAACGGTATGTATACTATGTGTCTCGTCATAGTATGTCATACAACCACAGAACTATATTTAAGAATATTGTTAGAGCATTTCAATTTTCCCATCATAGCGGGGAACTTCCATGACCTTATCAATGCAACAAATACTCTGGGACATTATTATATCATTGTCATGCAGAAAAATGAAAAATAAGTAATAAGATGTTTAATATTTAAATACATTAAATATCCATGTAATAAAAGTACAAATAATTGGTTCTAGGAGAATAACTATAAAAAAATAAATATTATTTTTTCAAACTCATAGAATCAGATTCAGTTCCATCGGCATGACTTTGAAGATCATCAGATCCAAAAGAATTGGAGACAAAAATTGTTGCTAGAAGTTTTTCTTTACCATAATCAAATAAAGAAATATGTTGTTGAATGAAGAAGTCGTTATGATACTGAAGAGGTTTGTAGAAGAAAGTGAAGATAGAAGTTATAAAGCTTTCATACTTTCTAAATAAAATTAGACGATGCTTTTTTTCTCATAATATTCTAAAAAATCATGAAAATTTTCATGATAAAATCTTTTAAATAAATGTTGTAGAGGTTTGAAGAAATTCAAAATTGAAAAGTGAAGAATTCCATCATAATGGTAAATTCTATCGTAATGATAATTTCATCGTAATGGGGATTCCATCATTATAAAGAAATCCATTGAATGTATAATGTTTAAAAAGAATGGATCTAGAATTTAGAATGTGTGAAAGTGATGAAGTTTGAAGAAGTTCAAAGTTTCCAAGTGGATTCATCATTGAATACTTTCCACAGTTATGGAAAAATCATCATAATGGGATTTCCATAATAATGGGAATTCCATTATAATAAGCTGATAAGGAAATAGAATTTGTAATGGGATGAAGAGGAAACGGAAATCATAATAAGATGACAAGGAAACATATCGTAATGATTTGAGAAGGAAACAGAATCGTAATGAGCTGATTATGAAGAAGAATCAAAAAGAAAATTCTAGAAGTTTTATGATGAGTTGAAGAGGTCAAACTTGAAATTTAATTTTGCATAAATCTCAAAGAAATATAAGGAGTATTGAAGAATTCAAAGTTGAATTTTGAATGTGAGATATCTTCAGAGATTTCGAAATTTGAGTAAGCGAGTAAAGTTTTCAAGTTTCCCACTTTTTCTTTCTGAGTCACCTATAAATACTTGCTCATATCATTCATTCATTGTAACTTTTCATGCAAGCAGAAAAGGTAGAGCACTGAAGAAATCAAGTGAAAGTTATTTATATCCAGAGATATCATAAGGAGTAATATACACCTGAATTTTTGATTACCGGATTGAGAAATATCATATTGAGAAGATCATATTGAGTCGATCGGACTGAGAAAGATCGTATTGAGTCTTTGAGCAGAGTTTGAGTTTTTTTAGATTGAGAATGGGTTCATCTTATTGAGTCCATCGTATTGAGAGAATCAGATCCAGCCTCATCGTATTCATAGAATCAGATCTAGACTCATCGTATTGAGATAATCATATCCATACTCATTGGATTGAGAAAATTAGATCCAACCAAATCGGACTGAGGATTCATACTGAGTATTTGTAGAGTAGTTTCAAAAAATATTTATTATTTTGTTTGACTCAATTATTTTATAAGAAAAAATTGTAAACTGGTAGGATTCAGTATAATCTTTCATATCAGGATATAGAAAGTGTCTAACGGTAGTTGGCATAAGTTGTATTCACTTCTTCATAATAGTGGGTTTCTATAGACCTATGAGAGCGGCTATGGAAAGGATGTAGGTTCTCACACTGAGGATGAACCTTGTAAATATTTTGTAATTTTCTTTCTTTCCTACTTTTTCATGCATGGGCATTTACCAAAATTTGATAAAGAAATATATCTTAATAGGTTGCAGGGGTTATGTTTCTAAAAGTTTTGAAACTTATAAAAAGTGAACAACTAATTCAACCCCCCCCCCCGTCTTAGTTGTTATTCGATCCTTTGGAACTTCAATTAGTATCATAGGGAAGGTTCCTTTGTTTAATCCTTATCATGTATAATATAAATTATGTTAATAGTAGAGAAATTTCTACATTTTATGGAAAAAAATATTATGGATGGAAAAATATAATGATTCCTTATCTCCTATCTCTTGGCCTGAAAGTTTTTTATTTTGCTACTATTGGGTTCCCACCAATTGAGAAAGATGCCCCAATGATCTTTGTTGATAATAGACATATAGAAGTTGATGAAAAGGATATAAATAATATTCTTATATCCTTATGAGAAAGTGTTTATTAGAAAGTGATGGGTCTCAAAACTTCAAAAATTATGTGGGAAAAGAATGAAAGTGTTTAGAAATAGTTAAAGTGGAATGAGTAACTTTCCTAACTTACAAAAATTTGAAAAGATTCATTCTCAAGTTGTTAGAAAAAATTTAACAGGTAATCAATTTGAATGTCTAGAAGAAGTTTGTGGAAGATGTGATCAGGATGGTCATCATGCCAAAAAATGTATGACACTCCTTCCGGAACAAGTTTCTTATGATATAAAAGAAAAGGAAGATGAAAAGAAGAAAGTTGAGGAAGGATATTTTGTTGTTGATACAGCTTTGAAATAAAGTTAAAGGAACAGACCATGGATACTTGATAGTTATTTTTCTTTACATATAATAGGTGATATAAAAATCTTGAAACATTTTGAAAGTCATGATGGTGGATCAGTTACCTTTGGAAATGATAGTTCCTTAAAAATCGAAGGAATCAGAACAGCTAAGATTGAAGTTGAAAATTTGAAATATAAGGATTTTTTATTTATTGATGGGATAAAACATAACTCACTTAGTGTAATTCAACTTTGTGATGATGGAAAAGAATTTGTTTTTAGAAAATATTTTTGTATCGTCACAAGTGTGGAATATGAAAAGGTTATTACAAAAGGCGAAAAAACTAGTGGGAATCTCTTTCAAATAGAAGAATTCAACAACTCATTTTACTTGAGTGCTGAAGATGAAAACAAATTTTGGCACCTAAGACTTGTCCACCTTGGTCAGAAAAACATGAATAAACTTTCTAAAGTTTATGTTGTTTGGAATTTTCTAGAATTGAAAAGAATAGATGAATATGTTTGTATTACATTCTAGAAAGGAAATATGACTAAAAAAGTCATAAGATAATTGAGATTCAATCTACTATACCTCTTGAACTTATTCATTCTGATTTATGTGGTTCAATGAGACATCAATAAAAAAAAGTAGATTCATACTTTATCATTTTTATTTATGATTTCACTCAGATGACAAACATAATTTTTATGAAACATAAGTTAGAGGTTGTGGAAAAGTTTATGTTTTTCAGAAAAGAATTTGAGAAAGAAATGGGGTCTTATATATAGAAGTTGATAATAGATAATGGTACCGAATTCACAAGAAATTATTTTGAAGAATATTTGAGAAAACATGGTATCAAACATCAGTATAGTTCTCTCTATACTCCACAACAAAATAGAGTATCAAAAAGAAATAATGGAATCTTGGTGGAAATGAGAAAAGTATTTTAGAAAAATACAAACTCTTAAATTTCTATTGGAGAGAAGTTATTAGTACTGTTGTACATATTCAAAATAGATGTTTGTTGAGACCTGAAACCAACATGACTCCTTATGAAATGTGGTATAACAAAAAACCTTCATTGAAATACTTCAAAGTTTTTTGAAGTCCATGTTTGATCAAAATCAAAAATACGAATTTGGGAAATTTTGATGAGAAAGCTAAGGAAGAAAATTTTATGGGTTATTCACCAAATGGAAGAAGTTAAAAATGTTGAAAAAAATGTTTAAAAAAGTTAGTGGACTCATATGATGTGAAATAATTGAAAATAAAAGTTCCTTAGAAAAATTTGTTGAGAATGTTGAGGAGGATAAACTGAAGAATTACAATAATAGTGAAAGTAATTCAAAAACATCCTTATCAAGATTCAGAAAATTCATGCGATGAGAAAATTTCAGATGGGAAAGAAACTTTGAAATTTCCTACTTTACAAAAACATCTAAAGTCTAAAAACATTATTGGGAATCAGAAGGCTCTGGTTCAGACCAGAAGGACGTTGATATTAGAAAATTATACTTCACTTATATCAAAAGTTGAAAAATAATCAGTTTCAGAAGTTATTCAATACAAAGAATGGGTGGATGCTATAGATGAAAAGTTGGATCAGATTGAGAAAAATAAAACATGGTAACTTGTTCCATATCCATCAAATAACAATGTTATTGGAACAAATTTGGTTTATAGAAACAAATTGAATGAGCATGGTGAAGTTTCAAGAAACAAAGAAAAACTTATTTGTAAAGGATATTCATAGGTGGAAGGTGTGGATTTTGATGAAACATTTTCCCCTATTGTAAGGCTAGAAAATATTTGAATGTTTCTTGTAGTGGTTGCACATCAGAATTACAAATTTTATTAGATGGATGTAAAGTAATCTTTCTTGGTGAGATTGAGGAAGAAGTTTACATTGAACAACCTTGTGGATTTCTACTTGACGATGATGAAAAAAAGTTTTTAAATTGAAGAAATATTTGTATGTGCTGAAACAAGATCCACATGATTGATATTCTAAACTTAATAGTTGTTTGAGAATGTTAAACTTTTCTAAAGGAAAAGTTTATAGAAACTTATATGTGAAAGATATTGACTCTGGAACTCTAATTGTAATTGTTTATGTGGATGATATAATTTTTGATGGGGATAGAGAAGATGTTTGTAAAACATTTTCTAAGGAAATGAAGAAGAATTTTGAAATGTCTATGTTGGGAGAATTAACTTTCTTCCTTGGCTTACAATTTCATAAAAAGGAAAAATACATTTTATTATCTCAAGAAAAGTATGCCAGGGAATTGTTAAAGAAGTTTGGCATGGCAGAATCCAAAGAATTTTCTACTCCTACTTCAGTGAGAACAAAGTTGATTAAAGATGAATCCAGAATAAGTGTGAATTAGAAAGACTTTCGGAATATGATAGGAAGTATTATTTATCTTACAACCTCAAGACCTGGTATTTTTTATGTTGTAACTTTGTGTGCCAGGTATCAAAGTAATCAGAACAAATCGCATATGTTGGCATCAAAGATAATTCTGAGATATGTCAAAGGAACAACTTCACATGGGTTATTATACAAAAGAAATTTTGAGATGAAGTTTCTTGGTTATACTAATGCCGATTAGTATAGAGATTATAATGATAGAAAATCAACCTCAAGAGGATAATTTTTCTTGGGTGAATGTTGTGAGAGTTGGAATTGTAAGAAACAAAGTTCAGTAACTTTGAGCACAGCTGAATCCTAATATATTTCAGCTACTTGGGATTTTACTCAAATGTTATGGATGAAAGTTAATTTGGAAGATTTGAAAGTAAAATTTTCTAAAACATTGAATATACCTTGTGGTAATCAGAATTCAATTGATCTTTCAAATAATCTTTTCCATCATTCAAGATCAAAATACATTGATATAAAGTTTTACTTTATAAAATATAAAGTTGTTGCTAGAGATGTTTTGTTGGAATACATTTCAACAAAGTATCATATTACTGATATCTTTACAAAATTAATTCCAAAATAAAGGTTTGTGGAATTAAGGCTGCAACTTCATGTTAATCCTCCTCCCATGTCTTCCTAAACCTCATAAGGAATAACCCTCAACATGTTGTGGATTATGTTGAAAAAAGGGGAGATAAAGTAACAACTTTTTACTTTTTAAGAATTTTTACTTATCTTTATTTTATGAATCTGAAGCTATGGTTATCATAAAATGGGGGATAGAAAAATAAAGTGAGAAAATAAAAGTGATAATGGAGGAGACAAAAATAATGTGAGAAAAAAAGTGAGAAAAGAAAAGTGAGGAGATTTTATCTTTACATGGCCACAAAATTTTCTTGCCACCGAGGGATAGAATTCATTAAAAACATTACTTTATCGAGTAGTGTGGTGTTAGGACACTCTCTTTTGAGAAAGTCTGTGTTTTGATAAAAGTAAAAAATCTTTATTTTTTTACAAAATTTTAGTTGTGAAAAAATTATGATAGTTGGAAAAGTTGTTAACAATGATTGTCAACAAATCCAAAGAGGGAGATTGAATAAGCTTTGTGATAAATTGTTTTAATAAAGTTTTTGTATTTGTTGACAACTAACCTTTTTGTATAAGAATGTTTTTGTTATTTAATAATTAGACACAGTCCATCATAATGAGATTTGTAAGAAATTTGAAAGTTGGTGAAAGTTTGAATCCAAAGATAAAGGGGGAGAAAAGTTTTTTTTAAAGAAACATTGTTTTTTCAGACTCAGAGAATCGAATTCAATTTCATCGGCATGACTTTGAAGATCATCAGGTCCAAAATAATCAAAGGTAGAAATTGTTGCTAGAATTTTTTCTTTACCATAATTAGAGAAAGAAAGATGTTGTTGAGTGAATAATTCGTAATGATGCTGAAGAGGTTTGTTGAAGAAAGTGAAGACAAGATTTATAAAGTTTTCATACTTTCTAAATAAAATCAGATGATGATTTTTTGTTCATAATTCTCTCACAAATCATGAAAAATTTAATGATAAAAGATTTTGAAGAAATTTTGGAGATTTTTTGAATAAATTCAAAATTGCAGAATGAAGAATCCCATCATAATGGGAAATTATATCATAATTAGAATTTCATAAAAATGGGGATTCTCGCATCATGAAGAAATCCATCAAAGGTATAATGCTTAAGAAGAATAGGTTCAGAAGTCAGAATGTGTGAAGCTGATAAAGTTTGAAGAAGTTCAAAGTTGCTAATTGATTCATCATTGAATACTTTCCATCATTATGGAAAAATATTCGTAATGGTATTTCCATCGTAATGGGAATTCCATCATAATAAGCTGAGAAGTAAACATAATTCATAATAAGCTGAAGAGGAAACAAAAATCATAATGAGCTAAGAAGGAAACAGATCTTAATGTGATTATAAGAAGATATAATCGTAATGATATGATTATGAAGAATACTCAAAAAAATTATAGAAGTTTAATGATGAGTTGAAGAGGTCAAACTTGAAATTAAATTTTGCATAAATCTCAGGAAAAATATAAGGAGGATTGAAGAAGTCAAATTTTAATTTTGAATGCAAGAGATCTTTTGATATTTTGAAATTTGAGGAAGTGGATAAAGTTTTAAAGTTTCCCACTTTTTCTTTCTGATTCACCTATAAATACTTTCTCATATCATTCATTCATTATAACTTTTCATGCAAGTGAAAAAGGCGGAGCACTAAAGAAATCAAGTGAACTTTATTTCTGGCCAGAGATCTCATGAGGAGGATCGTATAGCTGAATGTTTATTTGATGGATTGATTAAGATCATATTGAGATGGTCATATTGAGTCGATCAGACTGAGAAAGATCGTATTGAGTTTTTGAGAAGAGTTTGAGTTTTTTCAGATTGAGAATGTTTTCATCATATTGATTCCATTGTATTGAGAGAATCAGATCCAGCCTCATCATATTTAGAGAATCGGATCTATATTAACCATATTGAGAGAATTAGATCCAGACTCATTGAATTGAGAAAATTGGATCCAGCCAAATCGGACTGAGGGTTTGGAGTAAGCATTTGTGGAGAAGTTTCAAAAAAGTATTTATTCTTTTTTTTGGATCAATTGTTTTATAAGAAAACATTGTAAACTGACATGAGTCAGTATAATCTTTCCTATAAAGAGATAAAAGGTTTCTAACAAGATTTTTCACAAGTTTTATTCATTTCTTCATAATAGTGGATTTTCATAGACCCATGGGAGTGTCTATGAAAAGGATGTAGGTTCTCACACTAAGGATGAACCTTGTAAATCTTGTGTACTTTTCTTTCTTTCCTACTTTTTCAAGCATGATTATTTACTAAAATTTGATAAGGAAATAAATCTTAACAAGTTTCAAGGGTTAAGTTTCTAAAATTTTTGAAACTTATAAAAAGTGAACAACTGATTCAATCCCCCCCCCCTTTCTCAGTTGTTATTTGATCCTTTGAAACTTCATTTTCTGCTTCTATGAGTTATAATTTTTTTCTTTTTTAGTTATAATTGTTTGCTTCTGTTAGTTCAAAATTTCTACTTCCATCGATTCAAAATTTATTCTTCTATCAGTTCAAAATTTCTGCTTATGCCGGTTCAAAATTTCTACTTCTGTTAGATCAAAATTTCTACTTCTGTTGGTTCAAATTTTTTTCTTTTGTCGGTTTTAAAATATGAAACCACAAATGGTAGAAGATCCTCTATATACACAGTAGCACCTCTATTTTCACAGTTCCATGTTCTGCAACCATGAGTGTTGATTGGTGACCGTTGAGTGTAATGGTACCAAAATCCAGGTTCTAAAATTTATTTTATGAAAATATTTTTATACTTTTTTTATATTTCAATGTTTTATTTACTGTAATTTTGTTTTAATTAGTTTTATTGGTTTATCTATTTCTAAATTATTTATAAATCTTGATAAGTATATGTGAATTATTTTGGAGCATTTCAAACATGTTTTTAGTGTTGTTTTTATCTTCTTCTTCATTTCTATAGAAATACACGTCTTGTGTTACACTATATTTAAATATAATTTATGTTACATTTTATAATTGTTATAGAATAAATATTATATGTCTATGAACTTTTTCAAATTATTTTTAATGTATTAATTTCATAATAAACATGTTTATATTTTATATATGAATTTTGGAAGTATTTTCTAAATAGTCAACTTGGTTGTGATATTCATGGAATTATTTGACAGAATTTTTTTAAATGTTTAATTTTTAAATTATTTGACTTGTTTTAAATTTTTCAAATGATATATTTAAATTAGTTTGAATTATTTTGATATTTTTGAAATCTATTTTATCTCCAATAAAATTGGTTGACTCTATTATTATTATTCTACCTATTTGTAGGAGTTCTCTTTAGCTATTTTGGCTTATAAAAATCTATATATAGGTCTTGAAGGATTCTTGGAAGAGATATGATGAATGCATATAATTATATCGATGATACACTATTGACTCGAAGCAATACAAAGTGTTCATACTCTGTGATGCTTCAAGTGATCTTGTACACATTGGTTGTTTTACTAATGATTTTACTTTAAGTATATTTCAAGAAATTAATATTTATTTCAATGTTTATTCTGGAATTATATTCAAGATTTTAATTCATGTGGAATAAATATTAAATTGTTTGGAACACTCTTAATTGTATTCTAGAAACATTGTTCATACCCAATGTTGATAAACATAATGTAAGGAATAAACCCTATACTTGGAAAAGCACATATGGATCAAGAACCTTATGTTTGTATTAAACCTTATGTTGGAAGAACGGAATGTATTGTAAATCAACCCTATGTTGGAAGAAACGTATCTATAAAGAACCTTACATTTAGATGGAACCTTACATTTTTCAAGAGAAGAAAATATGGTTAAAGAACCCTACATAAGTATGGAA
Organism: Viscum album; assembly: GCA_963277665.1. Taxonomy (NCBI): domain Eukaryota; kingdom Viridiplantae; phylum Streptophyta; class Magnoliopsida; order Santalales; family Viscaceae; genus Viscum; species Viscum album. Next base: position 1,072,539,557 of record OY728145.1, on the reverse strand, counting down.
CCTTACATTTGAGAAGTGAATGTATTATTCATCAACCTTAATTTTTTGATCAACCTTATATTATCAACCTTAAGTTCATAGAATGAACGCTACGTAGTTGAACCCTATGTACGGTATTTTTTCATTTTTTGAAGAAACCCTACATTTGACTTTTCAACATCAGAGATTTAAATTCATGGTTTTATCCAAGATTTATGCAATGGTATTGAAATAATTTTAGGTTGTTTCAATGCTCGTTTATGAACAATTCAAAGCTTGATATGAATGATTTAAAAGAACCATATTCAATGGATAAATTAACTCATATTCTCATTGGAAGTTACCAATTCTCTGTACATTTTTGAATTTGAATATCAGCGATCTTTTAGGTGATTTTCTTGGATATGGAATTATGAAGCAATATTTATGCTTTATATATTATAATAATGTATCATTTCAATAAACAGATATACAAGTCACATATATTTTTATAAGATTTCATTCTAGGGAAAATATTTTACAGTGTTGTTGCAACAAATGATCAATTCTAAAATAGGTTATACTTTGGTGACATACATGTTGTGCCTCGTACTGCTATAAGATTATCGCTATTATTTTTTGTTGTTGTTATTTGAAGATCTATTGCAGCCGAGATTGCTTCAGAACTACTCTTTCTTAAAGACTCTTTTTTAATAAGAAGATCCATCTATTGTTAGTTGTTGTTATTGCAACTGTGAAGTTCAACCCAAACTATCAACAAATCAAACTCTTTTGATTTATTTGAGTATCAACTCCTCGTACTCAGTTGTGGTGGAGTATCAGTTTCTCGATCTAAGTTGCGGATAACTGGTTCTCTGTTAAAGAACTAGAATGCTCTGTTTTTAGCCTTTTTTTAAAGGTGTCAATTTTCTTCAATCATTTGTGGATTTGTGTTCTTTTGGTAATAGGACTATCCTAGTGAAATTCACCAAGCTTGTAGAGAGAGTGATTAGTGGAGTGGACTAGGGGATCGTTGTGCCCCGAACCACTATAAATTAGCAGTGTTCTTTCTTTATTTTTATCCACTGCATATACTTTTTACAGAAGAAAAACATTGCACATCTATATCATTCACAAAGGTATTCAAAAGAAATAATTGTGGAAGTTTATCTAAAAGACATAATTCACCCCCCCCCCTCTTGTGTTATGCTTGTATTATTCTGACCTAATAGTAAAATGACCCTTATGAATAGTAAATTGACTTAATGAATAGTAGCCTCACCCATATTTGTATAAATAAAATTTAGGCATCTTATAAATGAAAGTATGATATAATTCTATCATAATATAAGTAAGTGAATATTTTAAAAAATAATAATTAAGTATTGGTATTTTTGCAAGTCATAAATATTTAATTACAATTTTATAATTACTAAAATGATTTAAAAGAAATTTTATTTTCATAAAATGTATTCATAAATCAAATTTTTATTGTCTTGTGATTTTAATATAATTTTATGAGACCTTAGTTAATTTTTCAGAGTGTTATAAAATCAGTTTTAAATTTAAAATATATTTTTTTAGTAAATAATGATTTTATTTAAAAATTTAATTTCACATATTTAGAAAATTCTTTTGATAAAATGGAGTCCATTTTTTAATTTCACATGTCTAAAAATGGTTATAGTGAATTTTTGGTATTTTTCTAAAATACTTGAATTTTTGTGAATAGTAAAATATGATAATTTAGGATAAATGATAAATATATAAATTATAGAGTCATAGATGATATATGGATGATGTAATAATCATTGGTTAGAACTCACATGCACTTATTTTTATATTTGGTCATAATTATCAATACGATTTCTTGTCTTGAGAAAAATAATAAAATAATGATTAAAATATTCAAAAATCACCCCTCTCGTCCACTATAAATACCACCCCACACCACCACTTCTCCTCACATCTCTAAGCCTTAAAGATTTTAAATTTATAAACAATAATATCCCCAAGACTCTTCCCCATGTCCAGAATCTCTTAGTATTGCCAAAATACCAAAACCCATTTCCCTAAGGAGGTTCTTAAGGAGGGTAATTCAAGAGATAAATCCTCTTCCTTTTTCTTTTAATTTCATTTCAATTTATTTTATTTTCTTATTCTCTCATCACCTCCTATATCCAAATGATCATGATAAATTTAGTATCATATATATACTAGAATTATATCTTTTTAATGTAATATCCATTATCAATTTCCTTACTCTCTCTTTTATTTTAAAAACCAAATCATCGTTCGGGAGGTGTCGATTTACAAACTTCGTGGACAACGAAATTTTGTTCTTCAATTTATCATTTAAGGTTGTTCATGATACTATTTTTATTGTAAAACATACTATAATATATGTATTATAATTTATTTCATGTTCTATAACCAGTATATATACACAATATTAATTCATACGACAAAACTAGTTCGTGATGATCGAAATATCACCAAAATAATCTAAATGAATATCACTATTGTTTTATATAATTATTCATGCTCATTACATATAAACAAATTAATTATATAACCATTTAATATTATGGATTTCAATTAATATCATATAAATTCAATTCAGGAGAATTATACCCATTCTACATGAACTTTCATACTCATATACAAGTATACTGATCGTGAAAACCAAGGTAACGAATGCTCCAGAGCGATAAAATTGTATCTTATAACTCATCAAAAAGGCCATAAATGAACTTAAGAAATTTATAATAAATCAAATAAATATAGATAAGGTTATTAATTAAATAATTAATTTATTTTATTTGATTATCCAAGATGTTAAGGTCAAGTGCAGAACACATTTAGACATAAAGTAAGGGTTTTCTTCCTAAAACTCCATTTTCATTCAGGTTATGCTTTATTTCTCTATGTACCAATGTAATTCATCATTATTTTTATATAATTATTATAAATTATATATATATATATGTTCCAAAATCATATATCCAGATCAGTTCATCATTCTTTGATAGGATAATAAATGTTTTACATGGTTCTCTTCTCATTTCTTCCCAATATGCAAGCCCGATTAAAAAGAACATCTCAATTTCATACCCTTTTTTAAGTGTCATCCAAAATCTATTTTAAGACACCATTATTTTTCTAAAATCACTAATTTTTTTATGAAAAACTATATTTGTTCATTACTTGTTTTATACAAACAATTATGACAAATAAAGATGACTTTTCCAAAATAACTATTCTTTGTATAGTAAAAGGTGTATTTCTCTCAAGAATTCATCGATAATTTTATTAGAGTATTTTCATCTATTTTAACACCTACATTGAATCTTATTCTATATTGAGGTTTATATTTAATGATTATCATATAACATATTTTATTAAATGGTTTATGATCAATCTGACCATAGATGTGCTATCTTGATATCATTCACCGTACTACTCAGAATGGTTAGTCATTATGTTTACAATTAGATAAAGTTATTTTACATTTCATATGTATATGTTGTTTATGATTACCCCCATTAATATGAGGAATGCATTGGAATTATTAAGTGATGGTTGGGGGCCTCTATCACCCCTTGATGCATCGGTAGGTCTAATGAGACAAAACAAATATGGACTTGGTTGAGGCCTTACCCATTTTCAGATATGGTTTCAACTGAGGCCTTAATCATTTTTATATGTCTTGGTTGAGGCCTTGATGGTATGTTTCAGATTTTTGGTATATTCATTCCCTCATTATGATATTAGTAATTTATATTCCATGTGATTATTTTACTAGTATAATATCCATGGTTATGTTTTATTATGAAATTATTTAATCAGCTTTTATTCCTTCAATTTTATGCTCAAGATTATGATTTAATGGCATGTGTACTTTTAGTTATTCACCATGATTTATATTTATCCTTCCACTATTTTACTTAACCTTACTGAGTATCTGATCTCACCCCTTTCATATGTTTTATTTTTCCTATGATATGAATAAGTATATTATGAATGTCCTATAGGGATAATCTAGGAGTTGTGGATGTTTCCAAAGAAATTTCTATATTGTATTTCCTTTCAAGTTGTAATGTAAAACTTATGTTTGTATCAGGTTTTCCAAACTAATAAACTATTAGAACCAAAAGGGTCCTAGATACCTTGAGAGGGGGGTGAATCAGGGTATGAATATTCTTTACTAAAATTTATTCATGCCCCACTAGATCTTGACCTCTTTATTACAAGTGTCACTTTGTTTTCACTTGAGTGTTAATGTTGATCTTATTATTTTCTTCTTTATCCGATGATGATGCTTTGAATGTAATACAGGAAAGCAAATATATAGGCACATAGATTTTTACTTGGTTCACCCTCATTGGGCTACGTCCAAGTAGCATACAACGGTGAGTACCAAATACATTAAATATCACTACCAATTACAAGATTCAGGCTAGGTCTTCTATTCCAATTCTCACTACATTTACAATTTTTAGGGTATGCTAACTAAATTACCAAGGTTCACTCCCTATATCTCTTCCTTTGTCTCACTACAGGTGGGAGAGATCACCTTCTTCCTCTTCCTTCTCTCACTTATATTAGAATGGACACACTCACAGTTTATGGACTTGTAGGTCCCTTCATTATCACTAATGAATGCATCCTTCACTGTATATAGATGTTCTATTAAATTCCTACTTTTATCCACTGATTAATACCACTTTACCACATAAACGAACTAGGAAACCTCAAATTTTATGCACATCTCCTACCATGACTTACATGAAATTGCCTTGTCTTGTGCGCAAAACCTCTCCTTTTGTGTGAAATTTAAACTACACTTTGCACGCAACTTTTATAATTTGCGTGAAAAACCTTCTTATTACACGCAACCTCAATTTTACATGAAGATTCAAATTTTACATGAAAACTTCAAATTTACACGCAAATCCCTTGCGTATTTTTATTACGTGCATTAGAGCTCAGATATCCTATAAGTCTTGAGCTACTCCGAATGATGAGGGTCACCTCTTATTTATAGGAAATCTTGATCCATGTGCGCAAAACCATATCTATGTTGCACAAAACCCTCTTCATGCGTGAAAAAATATCTCACACAAATTCATATTTCACGCACATGTCCCAATTTTTCACACACCTCATGCCTTTTCCATTTTTCAACGTTTTTGATCTCGAAACACCTTTTGCATACAAAAATCAAAACCTCTATTTTGCGCAACACAAATTTCGTTCATATTCCAACCTTTTTCACGCACCTCTCCAATTTTTTGTGCACCACTCTAATTTTTCATGCACCTTCCTTTTCCAAAAATATCTATCTTCATTTTCCGATTTTCAAGCCCAAAATTTTGGAAAACACTAGAAAATGGTGCCACCTTATATCTGATCTTTTTGTATCGCCTCTAGATCATTCATTCCTTTTTCATGGTTATTTTTTCAATATGGATTATCAACAACATCTCTTAAACCCAACAACTCATCTTGAAAACTCCCTTTGTCAACAAACTGAACTTGGAATCCCACCTTGTCAACAAACAAAACATGGAGGCCCACTTTTTCAATAAACACAATTATCTCAAAAATACATCAGTAATGCCTTGAGGGATTTTTTCCCAACATAAACTATTCAGTACTTTGGGATGAAACTTCCTTGATTATTATGCCAATGTAATAAAGTAGGGCACTGGCTTTAGGTAACTGGGGTCGGGGGTCATTACAGTTGGTATCAAAGGAAGTTTAATAGAAACCTTGGAAACTAGATTTAGAAAACATAGATTAGTGAACATAACCCTAAGATAAACTTTAAGGATAAGAATATAATAACATTATAGAATTTTGGTAAGGTATAGATTATGTGGATATTCAAAGAAATACATCCCTGTTTGAATACTACAAGTGGACGTGGTTCTGGAACAGATGTACCTAGGGGTAACAACTCCGACAAGGTGTCTCGAGCCTGACTCGAGGTAATATAGTACACAAAATGGGTCATATTGTACACCCAGTTTGATACTATCAGGGGATATGCTTAGGATAATTTAATTTTTCTTTAAAAACCATTATAAAGGATTTAAAAGTAAATTTTTCCTCAAAGAAACCATGTTTATGATTATGAGACTAGTTATGCATAGGATTTTAATTTACGTTAAGTATTTTTCTAGTTGAGATTATACATTATGATTCATAACCTAATCTAGTGTATTCCATTATTTAGAAATGATTCCTAGTAAAAATAATGGAAACTGTATCAATGCACGTATCCCATGTAGGTATTTCCCTCCTATGTAAAATAATGATATTGGTACTGGAGCTATGACTGGTTTTGAGCAACTTATAACTATATTGGGACATCTGAATCTTATTATGAACAATAACCTTACCCATATGGATAATCTTGAACCACAATGTGGAGGAGCAATATTAGACTGCTTTATGCAACAATATCCTCCATTATTCAATGGGACTACAAACCCATTTTTAGTAGAGCAGTGGATATGTTTCTTAGAGAAGATATTTCTCTCCTTGGGATGTAATGAAAGGGAGAAGTTTGTCATGGAAGTTTATCATCTATCAGGAGATACATATCAATGGTGGTCATTAATTCAAAATACAAAGGATGAGGAAGAAATTATAAATATGGAATGGAGGGATTTTAAGGATATTTTCCTAGAAAAATATTTTCCTCTTGAACAACGAGCGGATATGGAAAAGAAAATTATTGATTCTAAAAGAAAAAGAGGATGAAAATGTTGAAAATTATGAATCCAACTTTACAAGGTTAGAAAAAATGTTACAGACTATATACATAATCCAAGGAGAAAGATTAATCCATTCTTTGATGGTTTAAACCATTCCTCTGAAGGGAACTAGTCTCCCAAAATTTCTCATCATACGAAGATATAGTCTCATGTGCTATCAATAAAAAGAAATAATTATATAAGTCTTATGAATTTAAGGTAAAACAATATAAGAAGAGGGTGGAAGATGATATAATAGATAGAGGGAAGAATAAAAAGGGGGATTTTCCAACATGCGATACTTGTGGAAGGAAACACCCTGGTGCCTTCTTAAAAGGAAAAGGAGTTTTCTATAATTACGGAGAGAAAGGCCATCTTACTAGTGATTGTAAGGGAAATAAATAAGCTATCAATGTTTAATTCTATAATTTTAGGGAGATGGGACATTATGCTAATGATTTTCCAAAGCATAAAGGAAACATGACTCAGAAAAGGCCAATGGAGCAGGGCCAAACTTATGTGATCACAACTGCTGAGGTTGAAGTTCCTATGATGTAATGGAAGGTACTTTAATCATTTCATCAAACATAGTCATTGCTTTATTTGATTCTGGATTATCACATTCTTTTATATATTCCCATTTTTCCAATAAAATTATACATTTCCCTTTTGATTTAATAAAGTAGTTGTTAGTCAAAACTCCTAAGGGATGTATCATTGTAACAAAGATGTGTTGGTTAGCCCCCTTTATGATTCATAAACGTGATTTAGTTTCTAACCTTATCATCATACCCATGATTGATTTTGATATAATACTCAGTATGTATTGGCTTTCAAATTATGATGTGAAAATCTATTACAAAAATAAGGAAGTTATAATTTTTGAGAATGATGTAGAATACCTTATATTTAGAGAAGAAACATCATTATCTGATTCTTATCTAGATCTTCCCCCAATAGCTCTATTGAATTCAATTCTTGGGGAGGATGATAATGCAATGTATATGGGTGAGGAAATAAATCTTCAAATTGAGGATGTATCTATTGTGAAATAATATATTGATGTATTTCCAGAGGATTTAATTGGACATCCTCCATAACGTGAAGTTGAGTTCTCTATTGATTCAATTATTAGTTCAAGACCTATATTAAAGACTCCTTATAGAATAGCCACTGTGGAATTAGTAGAACTAAAAAAAACAACTAGAGAAATTGAGTGATAAAGGATTTATTCTCCCTATTGTTTCTCCATGGAGAGCCCCTATTCTCTTTTTCAAGAAGAAAGATGGATCCATGAGGATGTGCATTGATTATAGAGAAATAAATACTATTACAATAAAGAACAAGTTTCCCCTGCCTTGTATTGATAATTTATTTGATCAACTTCATGGATCTCAATACTTTTTGAAGATTGAACTTTGATCCAGATATCATCGGTTGCGTGTGAGGAAGGAAGATATTCCAAAGACATAATTTTGAACTAGTTATAGACATTACAAGTTTATAGTAATGTCATTGGACTGACTAATGCACCCTCTATTTTCATGGATCTAATAAACAAAGTTTTCAAGGAATATCTTTATAAATTTTTTGTGGTATTTATTGATGATATCTTAATATACTCTAAAAGATAAAAATACCATGAGAATCCCTTTCGGATTGTTTTAAAGACTCTTAGAATAAATGAATTATATGGGAAGTTTATCAAGTGTCAATTTTGGATTCAATCAGTTTCTTTTCTTGTCCATATTCTCTCTAAGGATGGAATCTTAGATGATCCTGTGAAGACAAAGGCTGATCAAGAATGGCCTACACCAATGAACATAACTGAGGTGTGTAGTTTTATTGGTTTAGTAGGTTATTATATGCACTTCATTCATAATTTCACCTGATTATCCAACCCATTAACCAAGCTTACTCGTAAAGGGTTTAATTTTGTATGGATAAAAGAATGTGAAGAAATGTTTTGAAGAATTGAATAGGAGATTATTGAATGCTATGATCCTGAATCTACCATCAGGAAATGGTGGATTTGTGATTTATAGTGACACATCAAAGAAAGTAATTGGTTGTGTCCTTATGTAGAATAATAGAGTTATTTCCTATACATCAAGGCAGTTAAAAATTCATAAACAGAACTATTCAACTCATGATCTTGAGTTATAAATTATAATATTTACTCTAAAAATATAGAGACAATATCTCTATTATCACAAACCGTCCCTTGGGGACCGTGTCATGACAACCCCAATCCCACCTCTGATAGGTCAGGGGCTGGAGACTAGCGTCGAGTAGGCATATCCCACAAATAGGAGGCATTTTCCTAAGAACTTGTACACATGCACCCAACTCCAAGCCATATGGGTTGGAGAGTAAAAACACTAAGTAAGGAAAAATGCATGCATACAACTATAACCCAACAACAGAGTATGATAGAGAACAAAGTAGTAAAGTGAAACTGGGCCATAATACAATCCCACTAAAAGAAAGACAACTGTAAAGTCTAACCTACAAACAAGGGCATTGAAGCTACCGTAGGAAGCTGCCGGAAACACCTCGGCTCATCTGATCTCACAAGACCTTGTATGGTCCTATTATTAGTCCTACTCTACCTAGGACTCCACCAAAGCATCGGTCATCTGAATAAGACATGACATGTGTGGTAAAAGCCCGTGCAGGGGTGAGTAAAACAATACTCGATAGGGGGACCCTGGAACACAAAGTAAAAGACCACAAAGGAAACACCACCAAGAAGGTACAATCATCTCAACACGGGTATATGTCAACAACACATATAACAATAACATCTAGGTATACTCGTAAAGGATTCCAAGATGAAATGTATCATCCACTTCTAGTTGTATGGTTTTGTTTGTAGCACGCTCGATTCTGGGAGATACCACCCCTCGATCTATCTGATAGTAACCACATAGAACAAGTATACCAAAAGTATCTGAGAGAACATCTGGTCTCAATACGTCATGAAGATACCCTGAGACATCTTGTCTCACTAAGATAAGAATTCTTAATATCACAACCAATCCTTGGTCACAGGATTCTGCTCAAGGTACGCTCATTATGGGAGAACTCACTCCTTGAGCTATGAATTCAATGGGAACTCTTACAAGAGGTCCTCCTAATTTGGGCCTTGTCCAAAGCGAAAACACTGGTCAATATTATGTTATATAAAGAGGGGATTCTCTTAGAGAATACTACGAACCCTACCGATGAAACTCGTAGTGTAGGGGATTCTAAAGAATACCACAAACCTTACTGATACGGCCCACTAGATGGAGGATTAACGCCCTTCACTTGGAGGTCACCTCAATACACAACAAACTCCATCAGGGGTGATAGAGTATCATTACAGTCCCAAGGAGGATTCCATAACTCTATATGGGACTCTGTCTCTCGACAGGATTGATATGCAATGTCGTATCGAACCCTTGAGGAAAGGACCAAGGGAAAAATCTATGCACCTACAATATCCCTCACTAAGGTCTCACAAAGACATCTAAAAAGAACCACCTCATCATAAGGGTCCCAACTTTATAGATGGCTCATCAATCGGACTTACGGTTTGAAAGATATAGGCGTTTTAGTGAAAAGGGGCTTGTTGGATCCGAGTTCGGTCCGACCCAGTCAGACCGACCCAACTCGACCAAGGTCCACTAACTCAACCTAGGTCTGACCCGACCTAGCGAGTCGACCAATTACATTGCGCCAGCCTAGCACGAGGCCGGCCCACTGGAGCAGGCCGGTCTTCTCCGCCTGGGACGCGGCGGGCATCGCAGGTCGCCATCACGGTCCAACTAGACCATGGCCTCTAGCCGTGTACGTCGAACTACCATCAGCCATTGTGGGAGGCCTCTAATCACAGCTCGCGGAAGACTCCATAGGCCTCCTTCGCCGCCGCGGTGCGCCGATGGGGTCTTCCGTGAGACATCGGACATGCTTCGGTGGTCCGTTCATTAATTCAGAAGACGTTCTATAGTCCTCAGGTCACGTACTTCATCACTAGGGGTTCAAAATCAAGCCATGATCCCTTTCTGGTTTGAAACTGTTCGTGTGCGATATATCCAACACCGCCTTGATTCGTTCACCGCTGTCGTCGTCGCACCTCTGTGGTGCCGAGTCTATCCTAGATCCACGATATCATATCGTTGTGCCAAGGATCGGTTGCGCAACGATTGATCGATCACCAAATGCTAAGTCATGGGTCAAACGAAGAATGCCTGCAATGAATGAAGAACAGAGGGAGAAAATCATGAATCAACAAAGATGAACAGATCTCGATCGATGTTCGTGTTGATCGGGGTTCATTGCTGTTATAACGGTTAACCAAGAATTACTAAGAAAATCTCCCATTAAACCCCCATAAGAGTAATCACATATCATAACAATGATCGATCCGTAGGAAAATTTGTTTGTTAATTAGTCTGGGTCCATTGTGGAATATTAAGAATGGGAAAAGGATAATATTTAAAGAATAAAAACCCCTACCTTGAGTTGGATAGCTTGTAGATGTAGATTGAAGTCGCGTCTTCATGTTGATCCTTGTTCCATTTACGTTTGTCGATTCATCGCCACTTGATCGAATCCTGACCTCTGATCCCTCATCGCTGGAGAGAGAGCCTCCTCCTCCTTGCCTTAGGGAAACTCCATAGAAATTCTCCAGTGTTATGAATTATAACACTGGACCTTTTCCCCGATTAATAGAGGAAATGTATTAACGTGTTTAATCATTTCAGTATTATTGTTTCGCTTTGAAACAACATTTCCACACTGCTTCATTTAAAAAAGGATAACAGGTTGCTCTGTTGTTGCGTCGTAGTATCACCATGGTGAAAAACGTTAAAAGGAAATAAAATAAACTTCTTTAAGTTTATTTTATTCTCTTTTAAAAAGTCCAAAAATTAACTTTTAACCTCAACCAATGCCGGTCAAGGTTAAGCTCCACCTAAGGAAAGCACATCCTCACAAGCTCAACAGTACCCTTAGATTTCCAATCCAAGTTACCATTTATGAGTTATAAGTATTTGAAAATAAAATAATCTTTATTTAATTATTTTATTTACTATCATGTCCCAAAAACTAATTTCCACAGTTGACCCATGTTGGCGAATGTTAGGCTCTACCTAAAAAAATCACACCCTCATGAGCTCAACAGTACTCTTAAATTTCCAATCGGAGTTACCATTTATGAGTTATAAGGATTTGAAAAATAAAATAATTTTATTTAATAATTTTATTTATGGTTATTCCATTTTTGGGTTTTCTCACTGGAGACCCACGTCAAATAAAGTTAAGTCGCTCTTAGGGTAAACCTGTCATTCCGAATGCAACGATGCCCTCATATTTCTGATCTGGCCATCCGTTTAAGAGTTATTTCACCTTTTTAGGAAAACCACCCATACGTACTATTTAAAAACTTAACATTTTTCGACAGATCATTCCAGGTACTCTGGGCCTCAGAATCACACGCCGTCTTAGCGCCTGGTCTCATAATTTTTCCAAGAATATTCTAAAAATAGAACTGAGAAAAATCTGAGTTGTTATATTCTCCCCACCTTAAGGCTTTACGTCCTCAAAAATCCAAACAAGGTCTACTCAAACAAAAGGTGAGTGAACCGAGCATGAATTTGAGCCTCCTACTCCCATGTGCTCCTCTTAAGATCCTTGTGCTACATATGAACACATACCAAGGTAAAATATTGTACACGAAGGATCCTCAATCTTTATTGGGAATTTAACCCAAAACACTCCAGCGTCGATGTCCAGCTCTCCCTAGATTACGGCGTGCAAAGGGGTTATGCATGAAACTCCTCAGCTGAGACATGTGGAAGACGTTGTGTACCTGGTCCCACAGTGGGGTAGAGCCAAGAAGCACACTACCTTTCCAACTCGATGTGGCACATGAAAGAGGGACTATTAACCTCATAGATAGCTTTTCACCCCGGAAAAAATCTCTATAACCCTCATCGAGGTGAGACCCAAAGGAAGACATGGTCTCCTTCCTCGAACTCCAAATTTCTCCATCATCTGCTAGCCCAAAACTTTAGATGGCCCTATGCATATTTCATCTGCTCTTAGAAGACCTGAACAACCTCTTCAAACACCTTCTGCAATCCCTTTCATAACTAAGATGTAAAGCGAGTATCACGATCTGAAAAAATCATCAATGAAACTCCATGGATTCCAAATATCTCTTGCACTTAGAGGCATCCCAATCCCTCTACTAAACTCTACTCCTAGGTAGTTAGGAATTTGTCCGAATTGGTGAGTCATTAAAAAATCACCCAGATGGTATCATGCCTCCTAGATGTAGATGGTAAACCTTTCATGAATTCCATAAATATCTTGTTCCACTTCCTTCCTAGCACCCCACGAAAGAGAAGGAGAAACTGATTCCAAGCAAAAAGGGGCTTGACACGGTGAGTTGACAAACCACAAAACTGATTCAAACAAGAGTTCAACTTTTTATCTCAATAGGTAAGCCCAGTTTCAACCTGTTCCATCATCCCTAGTGTCATCCTTGACACCCACACGCATACCTGGATACATCTTTCCACTTTAGACATCCACTGTTATAACTGTGCATCCTCTAAAAATAACGACAAGCTCCCCACCTTTTGAATGTCCGTCATGGGTATTCCCTATGGACAACTGAGCACATAAAGACTCATAGTCGGTTTCACCGAGTTTTAACTCCCCAAATCATTTAAGAGTGGACGAGTAACAACCCATGACTCGAGATAAACTGCTCTATCTCCATCCACAAAGGATAACTGCAATGAGTCCAACCGCTCCAATGTCTTGTTCAGTAACTGCTAACTGGATTCATGATGAGAGCATCCGCTTCCATGTTCCTCTTCCCAAGAGTATATAAAAACTCCAAGTCATAGTCTTGTAGGAACTCTAGGCATCACCTCTATCTCAAGCCTCGATCCTTCTAAGAGAAGACATACTTGAGAATCTCAAGGTTGAAGTGGATGATGTATCGCTCTCCCATCAGGTAGTATCACCACATCTTCAACACAAATACCACCACTGCTAACTTGATATTATGGTTTAGGCAGTTCTACTCGTCAAACTCCATCTCAACCCTCACTATATTCACTGCAACTCCATCCTCTAAGCTGGAATTTCCTAGAAATAGAAGACCTCTCGAATCCAAGATAGACACTTCATGAGATTTTTGTGTAGCTGGTGCTCTCAAAGTGGGTCTAGGACTATCCTCATGCATCTTGTGTGCTCCTCCTCAGACAATGAGAACACTAATATGTCATCAAAAAAGATCACCCGGGGCTGCCCATGGTGAAACATTGGGTCTTACTAAGCCCTTCCTCTACAAGTCCCCCCTCATCTACACCCCCATATCATGAAGCTCTTTGAGAGCCATCTGATATACTGGAATAAATATCAATTCCATCCCGGGGTGTAGACTAATGTCGAATTCTAACTCTCTATGGAGAGGTAAACCTAGAATATCTTCCAAGAATACATCCCTATACTCTGCCGCCACTAAGAAACTTGAGGACTAATAATATCCACTACACCAAGGTTCGGACTAGCCAACTAAATAGAAATCAGTTATACCCTTCTCTGACTAAGTCCATCAAGAGTTTCAAGGATTTCCCCTTTGACTATAAAGGGAAATCTAGTTCCATCACCGTAGACGAACCACTTCCTTTTCCTAAAACAATCAATCTAAGCATGAACTATGGATTATTCCATACTGAGAATGACATCATAAGGCATCAAAACCACTACCAAGAGATCCCAACTGAAACTCTTGCCTCTAAGAGTCAGGTCACACAATCGGCACTAGTGTGTGGTCATTGGGTCTCCCCTAGTAGGAGTCTCTAAATGTGAGGATCAAGTCAATGGTTTTAACCGGAACCTATAGGTATCAAATAAGAAAAGTGGCATGGGAATTCACTAGTACAAGTGTTTATCAATATTGTATCTCAAGTATAAAGACAAATATCATACCTTAAATCATTCCTAGAGTCATGGGGTCATAGGCCTCGACAGCCTACAACTATCTACTCCCCTATCCTCTAACTCCCAGAGTCTGGTATGGACCACTTGGAGGTGGTGGTGGTAACACGTCAAAATGTCGGCCACCTCCTAATACTTCCCTAGCTCTCCTACCACCTCTACTGCTTGACAGATTTACCTACTCTTGTTGTTGCCTCTTCCTTGTTGGTTCATCAACCGCCTCTCTGACTGCAGCATGAATAGTGGGACAATATCGTGTGAGATGCTCCCTTTTACAACAGTGTAGAAAATCCTTTTCTTATGGGAACTAGTGTGTCCCAATAACTTCTGACGAAACCTCTGATCCTGTGGCTTATGTTCCTCACTTTCTATCAGTAGGTCCTACTGACCCTGCATCCTAGGAGATTGCTGCCTCGGATTCTTGTGATACACATTCGAACCCCACCCTTCATCATTTAGTTCCAAAAGATCCATCCACGTCTCAGTATGGAAATTTGAATCCACCTGAACCACTGGATGTGGGTCTGCTAACTAATCATCAGGAGAAACTGTCACCTACTGACCATCCTGAAGAAAAACAGCTCTACGACTGGCTCCCATCAGGGAGGCCTCATTGAGAATCAGGCCAAACTCTCGATCTTGCTGCGGAAACCTCACTGGCTAGCATTGTGAACACATCCTGAGGAAAAAAAGATGTACCGCAGTTAAAAGAGTATACCTGGTGAGCTGACTCAAGAAGGACATGGAAAACACAACCCATTCCTATATGATGTATGTACCTTTATTTCCTTGAAACTAGTGTTTTCATGTACCGGGTAGGAAAACAGGTTCCCAGAGTCCTGGTGTATAGATATGTTGGCCGTCGCACCAATACTGGAGTCCCTGGCCTGAAATCTGAACTTGAAACACTTAACACTATTGCCCCAAACCAAACTTACAAACTCTCGATCCCAATGTGGAACCGAACCAGCTCTAATACCACTATGTCATGACTCGTCCCCCGGTTCCCATGTCGTGACAACCCCAAACCCTCCTCTGATAGGCCAAGGTCTGGAGACTAGCACCGAGTAGGCATATCCCATAAATGGGAGGAATTTTCCTAAGAACCTGTACACATGCACCCAACTCCAAGCCATAGGGGATGGAGCGTAAAAACACTAAGGAAAAAATGAAATAATAACACTACAACACAACAAAAGAGTACGATAGAGAACAAACCAATAAAATGAAACTAGGCCAGAATACAAGCCCACTAAAAGAAAGATAGTTGTAAAGTCTGAGATGAAAACAAGGGCACTGAAGCTGTTGTAGGAAGTTGTCGGAAACACCTCAGATCATTTGATCTCACAAGGCCCCGTCTGGTCCTGGTCCTGGTCCTGCTCTGTCTAGGACTCTACCAAATCAACGGTCATCTACATAAGACATGACACGTGCGGGTAAAGACCGTGTAGGGTTGAGTAAAATAGTACTCAGTATAGGGACCCCAAAACACAAAGTAAAAGACCACAAAGGAAACACCACCAAGAAGGTATAGGCAGCTCAACACAGGTATATCTCAATAACACATATAACAAGAACATCCAGATAAACTTGAAAATAATTCCAAGACGCAACATATCATCCACTTCCATCCATATGGTTCTGCTCATAGCACGCTCAATTCCAGGAGATCCCACTCCTCGAGCTATCTGATAGTAACCACATAGAACAAGTCTACCAAGAGTATCTGAGAGAACATATGGTATCGATATGTCACGAAGATTACCTAAGATGTCTTGTCTCACTAAGATGAGGAGTCTTGATATTACAACCAATCCTTGGTCACAGGATTCTGCTCAAGGTATGCTCGTTCTGGGAGAACTCACTCCTCGAGCTATGAAGTCAATGGGAACTCTTACAAGAGGTCTTGCGAATTTGGGTCTCACCAATAAAGAAAACGCTGGTGAAGATTAAGTTATACAGAGAGGGGATTCTCTTAGAGAATACTATGAACCTAATCTATATTACCCCAAAACATATAATATTCTCAAAGAATACCACGAACCTTACCGATGCGTCTAGTAACGTAGGGGATTTTAAATAATACCGTGAACCCTACTGATACAGCCCACTAGATGGATGATTAATTCCCTTCACTCATAGGTTATGTCAATACCCAACAAAATCTATTAGGGGTGATAGAGTATCATTCGAGTCCCAAGGAGGATTCCATAACTCTATCTAGGACTCTGTCTCTTGAGGGGATTGGTATGCAATGTCGTACCGAACCCTCAAGGAATGGACCAAGGGGAAAACCTATGAACACACATTGTACCTCACTAAGGTCTAACAAAGCCATCTCAAAAGGACTGCCTCATTGCAAGGGTCGCAACGCCACTGACAGCTCATTAATCAGACTTACGGTTTGAAAGATATGGGTGTTTTAGTGAAAAGGGGTTAGTTGGGTCTCGATCCGGTCCGACCCAGCCCGGCCCAAGATCCACCGACCCGGTCCACTGGGTCCGACCCGACCCAGAGGGTTGACCCAGCCTGTTTGGCCTAGCTCAGACCGCTGGGCCCAGCCCTGATCGGCTGGGGGCGGCCCGCCTGTCCAACCCGGCACGCTGGAGCGGGCTGGTCTTCTCCGCCTGGAACGCGGTGGGTGCTGTGGGTCGCCACCGTGGTCTAGCTGGACCGCATCCTATGATCACCACCTGCGGAGGATGTCGCGGGCCTCCTTCATCGTCACAGCACACCGGTGGGGTCTTCCGCGAGCTACCGGACGCGCTCTAGTGGTTCATTCTTCAATCTGAAAGACGTTTCGAAGTCCTCGGGTCACGTTCTTCATCTCCAGGGGTTCAAAATCACGCCACAATCCCTTTATGGTGCAAAGTTGTTCCCATCCGATATCTCCTGCACCGCCTCGATCGGTTCGCCACTGTTGTCATCGCAACTCAGTGGTGCCAAGTCCATCATGGATCCGTGATATCGGATGGTTGCGCCAAGGATCAGTTGCGCAACGATCAATCGATCGCCAAATGTCAAGTCACGGTCCAAACGAAGAACACTCACGACCAACGAAGAACGAAGGGAGAAAAGAACGAATCAAAAAAGATGAACGAACCTCAATCGATGTTCGTGTCGATCAAGGTTCATTTCCGTTAGAACGGTTAACCAAGAATTACTAAGAAAATATCCCATTAAAATCCCAAAAGAGTAATCCCATCCCGCAACAATGATCGATCAGCAGGCCAATTTGTTTGTTAATTGGTATGTGTCCATTGTGGAATATCAAGAACAGGGAAAGGATAAGATTCAATGAATAAAAACCCCTACCTCGAGTTGGATCGCTTGTAGACGTAGATTAAAGTCGCATTACCATGTTGATCCTTGTTCTGTCGGTGTTCGTCAATTTGTCGTCGTTTGATCGAATCCCAACCTATGATCTGTCATCACCGACAAAAGATCCCCCTCCTCCTTGCCTTAGGGAAACTCCAGATAAATTCTCCAGCATTATGAATTCTAACGTAGGACCTTGTCCCTGATTAATGGAGGAAACACATTAATGCATTTTAGCGTTATTGTTTCGCTTTGAAACAGTGTCGCCACACTGCATCATTTATGAAAAGAGAACGGGTTGTTTTGTCACTGTGTCGCAAGTCGTCATGGTATGAGATGTTAAAAATAAATAAAATAAACTTCTTTAAGTTTATTTTATTCTCCTTTAAAAATTCTGAAAATTAACTTTTACCATCGACCCATGAAGTTCGAGATTAGGCTTTGCCTAAGGGAATCACATCCTCACGAGCTCAATGATACCCTCGTATTTCCAATATGAGTTACCATTTATGAGTTATATGGATTTGAAAATAAAATAATATTTATTTAATTATTTTATTTACAGTCACATCCCAAAAACTAATTTCCACAGTTGACTCGCACCGACCAATGTTAAGATCCGCCTAAGGAAAGCACACCCTCATGAGCTCAACAGTACTCTTGGATTTCCAATTTGAGTTACCATTTATGAGTTATAAGGATTTGAAAAATAAAATAATTTTTTTTAATTATTTTATTTATAGTTATTCCATTTTCAAGTTTTATCACTGGAGACCCACGATGACTAAAGTTAAGTCACTCTTAGGGTAAACTTGTCATTCTGAACACAACGGTGCCCTCGGATTTTTGATATGGGCAAGAATTTAAGAGGTATTTCACATTTTCAGGAAAACCGCTCACATGCGCTATTTAAAAACTTAACATTTTTCAACGGATCATTCTAGTAACTTTGGGTCTCGGAATTGCATGTTGTCTTGGCTCCTAGTCTCATAATTTTCCAAATAATTTTCTAAAAATAGAACCGAGAAAAATATGAGTCATTACATCTATGGAGAAATATATGATATGTTTACATATCACAAGAGCTTGAAATATATCTTCTCACAAAAAGAACTCAACATGAGGCAAAGTCAATGGCTTGAGCTACTCAAGGATTGTGATTGTTCAATACACTATCACCCAAGAAAGGAAAATATGGTAGTTGATGCATTAAGCAGGAAGGATCATGGAGTTCTAAACAAAATGAGGATTACCAAGGACCCATGTATATAGATCTAGCAAATATAGATATGGGAATTATCAAGGAAGGTGAAACATCATTACTTTTTCAATTTTTTGCCCAACCATTTTTATTAGAAAGGATTAAAAGTTCTCAGTCTAATGATGATAATCTTCAAAATAAAATTAATGGTGTAAATGATGAGAAATTGGAAGTCTTCGTGTGTGAGGATGGAATTCTGAAATTTGGGAAGAGGCTTTGTGTTCCCTCTATACCCGAGATAAAAAAGGGAGTTATTGGATGATGATCATAGTTCAAATTTCTATATACACCCTAGTAGCACTAAGATGTATATATATTTGAAGGAACATTTCTGATGGGATAACAAGAATAGGGAAATTGATGATTATGTATCAGGATGTTTAGTGTGTCAATAGGTGAAGGCTGAAAGACAACATCCTAGAGGAGTCTTGCAACCTCTTTCTATTCCTACATGGAAATGGGATGAAATCACTATGGATTTTTTCACTACATTATGAAAACCTCTAAGAAAGAATGATACAATATGGGTAATTTTTGATCAACTTACCAAATCTGCACATTTCATCGCTATAAGGGAAGATTTTCCACTAGAGCACCTTGCACGACTCTATATCAATAAAGTTGTAAGGCTTTATAGAACACCTCTTTCAATAGTGTCAGATCATGATCCATGATTTACATCAAAATTCTGGAAAATTCTTCAAAAATATTTGGATACTGAGCTTCATTTGAGTACTGCTTATCACCCTCAAACTGACAGGCAGTCAGAAAGAACGATTCAAACTTTAGAAGACATGTTGAAACCATGCTCACTTCACTTTCAAGGTATGTGGGATCAGTATTTACCTTTGGTGGAGTTTTCCTACAATAATAGTTTCCATTCAAGTATTCAAATGGAACCATATGAAGCATTGTATGGAAAGAGATGTCATACACCAACTTGTTGGGATGAAGTTGGTGAAAGGAAGCTTGTGTGCCGAGAGCTTATGGAGGAAACAATAGTGAAGGTAAAGACTATTCAAAACCATATCAAAGTAGCTCAAAGAAGGAAAAAGATCTATGCCAATAATTGAAAGAAGGATTTGGAATTTTAAATTGGAGATCACGTTTTCTTGAAAGTATCTCCATGGAAGGGTGTAATAAGATTTGGGAAGAAAGAGAAACTAATCATTGGTCCTTTTGAAATTCTGGAGAGAGTTAGAGCTGTGGTTTATTGTTTGGTGATTCCGCCTAACCTTTCAAAATTACATAATGTGTTCCACATCACCTTGTTAATGAAGTAAATTCCAGACCCAACACATGTACTCACTTCTGAAGGAATAGAATTGGAACCTGATTTATCTTATTGTAAAGAGCATTTCCTGATTCTGGACACTAAATAACAAGTGTTGAGGAATCGAATGACTCGGCTAGAAAAGGTACTTTGGAAGACTCATAAAATTAAAGAGGTGATATGGGAGCCTAAGGAACTCATGATGAAGAACTACCCAAATCTTTTTATGAGGTGACAATCTAGAAATTCCGAGTGCGAAATTTTTGTTGGAGGGGAGAATGTAACGACCCAGAACTCTATCAATGAGATTTCCCTTATTATGTTTATTTCATATATTATAGATCACATAAAATCACTTATAAAACACAATAAAAACATCATAAATGAAGAATTAATGAAATAATAGGTATTTCTATAAGTTAAGGAATCTATACCAATGAAATAATAACTTGGCCTTAGGAATAGTAATATGACCCTTATGAATAGTAAATTGGTCAAATGAATAGTAGCATCACCCATGTTTGTATAAATAAAATTTCGGAATCTTTTAAATAAAAGCATGATATAATTATATCATAATATAAGTGAATATTTTAAAAATTAATAATTAAGTGTTGGTATTTTTGTAAGTCATAAATATTTAATTACAATTTTATAATTAATAAAAATGATTTAAAAGAAATTTTATTTTTATAAAATGTATTCATAAATTAACTTTTTATTGTCTTATGATTTTAGGATAATTTTATGAGACCTTATTTAATTTTTTAGAGTGTTATAAAATCAGTTTTAAATTTAAAATCTATATTTTTTGAGTAAATAATGATTTTATTTAAAAATTAAATTTCACATATTTAGAAAACTATTTTTATGAAATGGAGTGCATTTTTGAATTCTACACATCAAAAAATGGTTA
Source organism: Viscum album (assembly GCA_963277665.1). Lineage (NCBI taxonomy): Eukaryota > Viridiplantae > Streptophyta > Magnoliopsida > Santalales > Viscaceae > Viscum > Viscum album. Next base: position 1,072,518,063 of record OY728145.1, on the reverse strand, counting down.
TGGTGAATTTTTGAGATTTTTCTAAAATACATGAATTTTTGTGAATAGTAAAATATGATAATTTAGGATAAATGCTAAATACATTAATTATGGAGTCGTAGATGATGTATGGTTGATGTAAGTACCCTTGGTTCGAAATCACATGCACTTATTACTGCATTTAGTCACAAGAATCAACACTATTACTTGTCTAGAGCAAAATAATAAAATAATGATTAAAATATTCAAAAATCATTTCTCTCCTCCACTTTAAATGTCACCTCACACCACCACTTCTCATTACACCTCTATGCCTTGAAGCTTGTCAAATTTCTGCCCAATCCTATCCCTAAGACTTTTTCCCATGTCCTGGAGCTCTTGGTATTACCAAAATACCAAAACCCATTTCCCTATGGGGGTTCTCAAGGAGGGTAATTCAAGAGGTAAATCTTCTTCCTTTTCTTTTAATTTCATTTCAATTTATTTTATTTTCTTATTTTCTCATCACCTCCTCTATCCAAATGATCATGATAACTCAAGTATCATCGATATACTGGAATGATATCATGTTAATGGAATATCTATTATCAATTTTCTTACTCTCTTTTATTTTAAAAATGAAATCATCGTCCGGGAGGTGCCGATTTACAACCTTCGTGGACGACAAACTTTCGTTCTTCAATTTCTCCTTCAAGACTAGTCATGATACTATTTTTACAGTTAAAAAAGACTATAATATATTTATTATAACCTATTTAATGTTCTAAAACCAGTATATATACATAATATTAATTCATACGACAAAACTAGTTCGTGATGATTGAAATACCACCAAAATAATATAAATGAATATCACTAATGTTTTATCTAATGATTCATGTTCATACCATATAACCAAATGAATTATATAACCGTTTTAATTTTTTGAATGTTCGTTAATATTATATAAATTCAATTCTGGAGAATTATACACATTCTACATGAACTTCCATACTCATATACAAATATACTGGTCATGAAAACCAAGGAAACAAACGCTCTCGAGCGATAAAATTGTATCTTATAACTTATCAAAAAGACCATAAATGAACTTAATAAAATTATACTAAATCAAATACATATAGAGAAGGTTATGAATTAATTAATTAATGGATTTAATTTGATTATCCATGACATTAATGTTAAGTACAGAACACATTCGGTCATAAGGTAAGAGTTTTCTTCCCAAACCTCCATTTTCATTCGGGTTATGCTTTCTTTCTCTATACACCAATGTAATTCGTCATTCTTTTTATATAATTCTTCTAAATTATATATATATATATGTGTGTGTGTTTAAAAATCATATATCCAGATCAGTTCATCATTCTTTGATGGGATAATAAATGTTTTACAAGTTTCCCTTCTCATTTCTTCCCGATACGCTAGCCCGGTTAAATGGAACATCTCGATTTCTTACCCATTTTCAAGTGTCATCCAAAATCTATTTTAAAACGCCATTATTTTTCTAAAATCACTACTTTTGCCATGAAAAACTATATTTGTTAATTAATGGTTTTATACAAACAATTATGACAAATAAAAATGATTTTTCCAAAAGAACTCTTTTTTGCATAGTAAAAAGGGTATTTCTTTCAAGAATTCATCGATAGTTTTATGAGAGTATTTTCATCTATTTCAACACATCTATTGAATCTTATGCTCTATTGAGGTTGATATCTTATGATTATCATCTACCATATTTTATTAAATGGTTCATGATCAGTTTGACTGTGGATATGCTATCTTGGTATCATTCACTATACTACTCAGAATGGTTAGTCATTATGTTTACAATTGGGGAAAGTTGTTTTACATGTCATATGTATATGTTGTTTATGTTTACCCTCATTCATATGAGGAATGCATTGGACTTAGTATGTGACAAGTGAGTCTTGTTATAGCCACTCGATGCATCGGTAGGTCTCATGAGATAAAACAGATATGGACTTGGTTGAGGCCTTGCCCATTTTCAGTATGGTTTTGACCGAGACCTTAATCATTTTCAGATGTCTTGGATGAGGCCTTGACGGTATGTTTTAGATGTCTGACAAATGCATTCCCTCATTATCATATTAGTAATTGATAGTCCATGTGATTATTCCACTAACAGAATATTCATGATTATGTTTTATTATAGCATTATTTAATCGGCTTTTATTCATGTCATTTCATGTTCAAGATTGTGTTTTAATGACATGTGTGTTTTTAGTTATTCACTGTGCTTTATATTTATGTTTCTACTGTTTTACTTACCCTTACTGAGCATTTGAACTCACTCTTTTCATATGTTTTATTTTTCTCGAGATGTGAAGAAGTATATTATGAATGACCTGTAGGGATAATCTAGGAGTTGTGGATGCTTCCAAAAAAAATTATATTGTATTTCATTTCAAGTTGTAATGCAAAACTTATATTTTTATCGGGTTTTCCAAACTACTAAATTATTCGATCCTTCAGGATGTGATTTCCTTCATTATTATGCCAATGTAATGAAGTATGACACCGACTCTGGAGAACTGGGGTTGAGGTCTTTACATTTATTCCGACCAAACAAATATTCCCACCACTTTACATGAGGATGATACAGCTTGTATAACACAATTAATTGATGGGGTTGTCAAAGGTGATAAGACAAAACATATCTCACCAAAAATTCTTATTTTACAAATAAACTTCAAAAGAATGTTGAGATTGATATTCAATAAATTATATCATCTGAAATTCTTGTAAGTTTATTTATAAAAACATTACCAACTACAACTTTTGACAAAGTTAATTTATAAAATTGGATGTAAAGACTACAAAGACTTTCATAATCTAAAAATTTGAAAGGTTGTACTCATTTTCTCTTTATCCAGTTTATTTCAATGGGTTTTCATGATGAGTTTTTAAGGATGCTCATTAAAATTTTCATTGAAATCAATTATTTCAACTTCATTTTTTTTACACAGGGTCTTTTTATGTGCATAATAAAATAACATTACTTAAAATTGATGACATCCAATAAAAAAATTATAAATTAATATTTTTGAAGATGTGGGGTTTATTATTTTCCTACATTAACCTTTCATATCATAACTCTACATTCAAACCGATATCCCGATTTTGAAAGACTTCATGGGTTCAATCAATGTTATGATCGCGTTTCATAACAAAAATATGATAATTGTTATTTTTAAAATGAAAAAATAACGATTTTTTCAAAAAACAATTATTGGCAAATAATATAAACTAAATATTTTCTGGTGGGAAATTAAATACTTCAACAAAACAAAAACAAACATTTATAGAAACCGTAGAAAACGGCTCTACTCCCAAGGAAGATAGTTTCTAACAGCACAGAAAACCCCTAAACTCCACTTCTCTGAAACATTAATGGAGACGCATTTTGATCTCACAACAACCCCTGCCGCAAGAAACATTACATCAGGGAACCCAGTACACATAAATCCCACGCCCATCCACTGCACATTAACCATTACACTCGCCAGGCAGCCAAATCAACAGCTTTGATTTGGCTGATTCTTGAGGGGTCATTCCTAGGGTTTTGAGGATAACTTCAGGTAGGGGACAAATCTCATGCATCCTTCCATTCATCGCTCACTGCTCACTCCAGAAGTTCCTTAGCTGTGCAATATGACGAAGAAGATCATTGATGCCGAACCCATCAACACTGCTAGTCATCATCCATGGAGGATGCAGGCTGTACCGCTCTCCCATTATCCGTCTAAACTCCTTGAGATATACATCGGGCCCTTTCCCTTTCCCTTTCCCTCCCCTCAACTTGTCACATTTCGTGAACACGAAGGTCATCGGTATCTCATTGCGCTCAAGCCAAATTGCGCAATCAAGATCAATCGTTTTAGGAGGAACATTTGCATCGACAAGAAGCAGAACGGCAACCAGAGTTTCCCTTCTTATGAAGTAGCCCTTTGTAAATGAGTTCCACTCCATCTTAATCGGATCCGGAGCATTGGCAAACCTGTAAAGAATGACAACTTTGACAATGTGCAACGGCAGTCTATTCACAGGGGCTAGACTATGAATTGATGATCCCATGTAGGATGCATGGTAACAAGGAATCACTCCAAAATAATAAACGGACTAGGTTTGATCACAAGATAGGAATCACTATGCAACAAAACAATTCATTAATCCATGGAGAACGATAGACACATGGTTGAGTCACATAAGTTTCATCAAGTTTCATAAGAGATAAGAAAAGCATTGGATGCCCATTTCTCAGGCAACAACAAGCAAGGACCTCTTCAGTTCTTGAGAGCATAGATCTGATGGTGCATTGGGAAAGGAAATTATCACATTAACAGTTGGCTTAGGTGGCAATGCAAATAAGAAACAAAATCTTTGGACCTGTACCAAATAAATGGCACCATGATTAGACGATTCAACCATGCTACAACTACAAGTATCCACAGCTCAACAAGAATCTCGCTTTACAGTTTGTAAATTACCATGTTAATTTTCCAACAGGAAAGTCGAAGAGGCTCATGAAAGTTATGAACCCACATCAAACAATTCATGGAAATCTTATGCAGCAATAAGTCAGGATGGCTAGCACTAACATTAATATCCCTATATTGTAAAAGCATAAATTGTTAATATAGCAAATACTAGCAGAATCACGGTCCAAAGCTCCAGTGATTGAACAGAGGGAAGGGTGGGCTCACCCATATCCGGGCAAATCCACGAGAAACCATTTCCTGTTTACCAGGTAATGGTTGATGAACTGTGTCTTCCCTGCACAGGATACAGAGACAAGTAATATAGCAGAGGTCGGTCGCCCTGATGAGCGAACTAATAGAGAAGAAACGACAGAAGAAAAAAACCTGGTGTTTTAGAAGTTGGGGCGAGTTTTTTCTGGCCAACGAGAGCGTTGATAAGAGAGGACTTGCCAACGTTGGAGCGACCAAGGACGGCGAACTCTGGGCGGTCGTCCTTCGGGCATTCTTTGGCGTGGCTGCTGCTCTTGACGAACTCGACCTCTCGAATATGGTGATGACGCGCGTATGGTCCGATCACAATGTTCGATCCTGGCAAAACCATGTTAGTGGTGACCTCCTCCGGTCTAACTCCCGGGGGTACAAAATAAAATCTTTGGACCAGCTGTGCCGCGTCCGAAAGGGGCAGTTTCTCCGCCTCGGTAATGGGCTGGTCCGCCGCCTCAGACGTCGAAGAAAAACGGCGAGTCACGGAGGGGGTTGGATTAGGGTTAGGGTTTCTTCCAATCGAGAAGGATGACGGGTTTCTTCCACTTGAGGATGAGAAAGGATGGCGGAAGCAACTCGCGGGAGTCCACGGACGAGCAGGTGATGCGAGGGAAATAGTTCGGGCGCCCGAGATGAGAACCTTCAGTGCCATTTTGCAGCATTCGACTCTTGATGAGCAGGCCAAAAAATGGGATGAGAGAACTCTATTTCTGTGCAAGAAACGGCATCATTTTTTCAGGGGGAAGTTGAATCAATCGGTGTCTTAATTGGGAACTCCGTGAGATTTGAAGCATTATTGGGTTAAGAGATTGAAAGTTTGTTTTTTATATGATAATATAGTATAAACTTTAATTCAGATCGACATGCAAATCAAAGAAAAAGTTATGGGTGATGCAAAACTGTTTTGCATATAAATAACCAGCTATAATGTTAAGAGTAAAAGGGGCAAGATATATTATTATGAAAATTTCCACAACATAGGGTACATGTTAGATTTTTCATGATAATACAATCTAATCTCTAATCAAAATGCCAACATTCAAATTTTACGTGTAATTCAAATTTACGTAGCGTAGAATTGAACTGTAATTTTTCAGTGGAAATTCTAAAATATAGTATTGAATTCTAAGTTTGAAATACAAATGCGCAGAGAGAACACTAGTGCAGAAAACGTTTTTTACGTCACCATTTTTTACGTCGGTTATATAAAACCGACGTCATAATATGTATAACGAGGTTTTTTACGTCGGTTATTTCTTAACCGACGTAAAAACCTGTGTTCGGTACACATTTAACGTCGGTTATTTTTATAACCGACGTTATTAATCGCGCGGCTTCGTTTTTTACGTCGGTTATTTTTATAACCGACGTAAAAAACGCGGTTTTCGAAGGCCCTTTGACGTCGGTTATTGAATAACCGACGTAACAAACGCGGTTTTTGAAGGCTTTTTTATGTCGGTTATAAAATAACCGACGTAAAAAAAGAATCCGCAGATGTTTTTGACGTCGGTTATTCCATAACCGACGTAAAAAAACGCGGATTTTGAGCCCTTTATAACGTCGGTTATAAAATAACCGACGTAAAAAATGAATCGGAGGAAGGTTTTGACGTCGGTTATTGAAATAACCGACGTTATAAATGTTTTTAATACAATTATCACGTCGGTTATTGAATAACCGACGTGATAACTCATTTAAAAATTTACCCAGACCCGTGGATTGTCATTCGCGAGTTTACCTTCGACAGTCGCGACTCATCTCTCTCGCGCGTAAACCCGAATCGGCTCGTCCATTTTGTTGGTTTAAATTCGTTTTGCGATCATCGTTTCTCATATTTAATCTCCTCGGATCAATCATCTAAACTCGCAGCACTCAGGTAATCCTCCCACTCGTTCGTTTTTTTTCGCGGATAGTAAATATATATGTGTTCTGATTTTTTTGTTGAAACTAGCTAAGATTCTTCGATTGCGAACCCTTTTAACTCGTTTTGGCACCATAATCTTATTTATCATCCCTAGATCTATTTGTTCGACTTGCAATATTGAGTAATTTTATGATTTCACTAATTTTTCATCGTTTTCTATAAATCCCCGAGAGGGTTGGGGCGTGTCCATTTGGATGGGTTGCCCTTTTATAGTTGTTACTACTTTATTCACACACACCCATGGCATAGGTGCATGGATTTGGGGTCGGGGGGTGTCCAGGGGGGTTTACAAGGGGGTGGGTGGGTGTGGGGGGCTGTCCAAGGGTGTGGGTGGGTGTTGGGGGGTGTCCAGGGGGTGTCCAAGGGGGTAGGGGGTGGGGGGTGGTGTTTAGGAGGGGTGGGGGGCTGTCCAGAGGGTTGGGGGGTGTCCAGGGGGGTGTCCAAGCAGGTCGGGGGTGGGGGGTTGTGTCCAGGAGGGGTGGGGGTGCTTTCTAGAGGGGTCGGGGGGTGTCCAGGGTGGTGTCCAAGGGGATGGGTGGGTGTGGGGGGCTGTCCAAGGGGGTGGCGGCCTGTCCAGAGGGGTCGGTGGGGTGTCCAGGGGGGTGTCCAAGGGGGTGGATGGGTGTGGGGGGCTGTCCAAGTGGGTGGCGGCCTCTCCAGAGGGTATTTGGGGTTGTCCGGGTGGGTGGGGGGGGCTGTCCAGAGGGTTGGGGGATGTCCAGGGGGGTGTCCAAGGGGGTAGGGGGTGGGGGTGGTGTCCAGGAGGGGCGGGGGGCTGTCCAGAGGGGTCGGGGGTGTCCAGGGGGGTTTACAAGGGGGTGGGTGGGTGTGGGGGGGCTGTCCAAGGGCGTGGGTGGGTGTTGGGGGGTGTCCAGGGGGGTGTCCAAGGGGGTAGGGGGTGGGTGGTGGTGTTTAGGAGGGGTGGGGGGGCTGTCCAGAGGGTTGGGGGGTGTCCAGGGGGGTGTCCAAGCAGGTCGGGGGTGGGGGGTTGTGTCCAGGAGGGGTGGGGGTGCTTTCTAGAGGGGTCGGGGGCTGTCCAGAGGGGTCGGGGGGTGTCTAGGGTGGTGTCCAAGGGGATGGGTGGGTGTGGGGGGCTGTCCAAGGGGGTGGCGGCCTGTCCAGAGGGGTCGGTGGGGTGTCCAGGGGGGTGTCCAAGGGGGTGGATGGGTGTGGGGGGCTGTCCAGGTGGGTGGCGGCCTCTCCAGAGGGTATTTGGGGTTGTCCGGGTGGGTGGGGGGGCTGTCCAGAGGGTTGGGGGATGTCCAGGGGGGTGTCCAAGGGGGTAGGGGGTGGGGGGTGGTGTCCAGGAGGGGCGGGGGGCTGTCCAGAGGGGTCGGGGGGTGTCCAGGGGGGTTTACAAGGGGGTGGGTGGGTGTGGGGGGCTGTCCAAGGGTGTGGGTGGGTGTTGGGGGGTGTCCAGGGGGGTGTCCAAGGGGGTAGGGGGTGGGTGGTGGTGTTTAGGAGGGGTGGGGGGGCTGTCCAGAGGGTTGGGGGGTGTCCAGGGGGGTGTCCAAGCAGGTCGGGGGTGGGGGGTTGTGTCCAGGAGGGGTGGGGGTGCTTTCTAGAGGGGTCGGGGGGTGTCCAGGGTGGTGTCCAAGGGGATGGGTGGGTGTGGGGGGCTGTCCAAGGGGGTGGCGGCCTGTCCAGAGGGGTCGGTGGGGTGTCCAGGGGGGTGTCCAAGGGGGTGGATGGGTGTGGGGGGCTGTCCAAGGGGGTGGATGGGTGTGGGGGGCTGTCCAAGTGGGTGGCGGCCTCTCCAGAGGGTATTTGGGGTTGTCCGGGTGGGTGGGGGGGCTGCCCAGAGGGTTGGGGGATGTCTAGGGGGGTGTCCAAGGGGGTAGGGGGTGGGGGGTGGTGTCCAGGAGGGGTGGGGGGCTGTCCAGAGGGGTCAGGGGGTGTCCAGGGGGGTTTACAAGGGGGTGGGTGGGGGTGGGTGGGTGTGGGGGGCTGTCCAAGGGTGTGGGTGGGCGTTGTGGGTGTCCAGGGGGGTGTCCAAGGGGGTAGGGGGTGGGGGTGGTGTTTAGGAGGGGTGGGGGGGCTGTCCAGAGGGTTGGGGGGTGTCCAAGCAGGTCGGGGGTGGGGGGTTGTGTCCAGGAGGGGTGGGGGGCTGTCCAGAGGGGTCGGGGGGTGTCCAGGGGGGTTTACACATCGATTTGTTTTATATTTCAAAATTGTTATATTCAAATTTTGATTTTTTTCATATAAACATATATTTGTCTTATCTAAAAAATATATATATTTTTGCTATTTGTTATAGGTAATAATGAGTCGAAGTTGGATTACGGCACATCGAATGAGCAATGAATATGAGGAAGGTGTTGATGCCTTTTTGGAATTTGCTAAACGAAATGTTCCAAGTAGTGACATTTTTTTCTGTCCATGCCTGAAATGTCTGAATATGAAGAAGTTGAAAAGTAGAGAGATAAAAGATCATCTGATTTGTCATGGTTTCAATCCGAGTTACAACCCTTGGATTTGGCATGGCGAAACTGGACAGAATGTCACTGATGATAATGAATCGCAAGATGGTAACTCCGATGGAATTGAAGAAATGATTCGCGATATTGTAGCAGAACAAATTGAGATAGAACCGAGAGTTGCACGTCTATATGGTGATGCCGAAAAACCATTATATCCTGGTTGTACAGATTTTACGGTTTTGTCGGCGGTGTTAAGATTGATTAACCTGAAGGCGAAACATGGATGGAGTGACAGAAGTTTTACAGAGCTGCTACAATTGATGAAAGACATTCTTCCAAAAGATAACGATCTTCCAGATTCACATTATAAGGCCAAAAAAATATTATGCCCGATGGGATTGGGATACAGGAAAATACATGTATGTCCGAATGACTGCATTATATATAGGAAGGAATATGAATTTCTGAAAGAGTGTCCTAAATGTGGGACATCACGGTATAAGGTGAAAGAAAAATCACAAGCTGATGTAGAGATTACAAAGCTCCCTTCAAAGGTATTTTGGTATCTTTCTATAATTCCTCGTTTCAAACGTTTATTTGCTAATTCACATGATGCAAAAAGGTTAAGATGGCATGCTGATGAGCGGGTATGTGATGGAAAAATACGTCATCCAGCTGATTGTCCACAATGGAAGAAAATTGATGCCCAGTACCCTACATTTGGAAATGAAATTAGAAATCTGAGACTAGGCTTGTGCACAGATGGAATGAATCCATACCGAACCCTCAGTAGCACACATAGTTCATGGCCTGTTTTATTGGTAATTTACAACCTCTCTCCTGAAGTTTGTATGAAGCGCAAATATGTCATGTTGAGTATCATGATCTCTGGTCCAAAGCAACCCGGCAATGATATTGATGTATACTTGTCACCGCTGATTGATGATTTGAAACTGTTATGGGCTGATGGTATTAGGGTGTATGATTCTTATAAAATGGAATATTTTCAACTGCATGCAGTGCTTCTATTCACTATAAATGACTTCCCAGCATATGGAAATTTTTCTGGATACAGTGTTAAAGGGCATAAAGCATGTCCAATTTGCGAACAACAGACGTCATATTGTCAATTGCATCATGGGAGGAAAACAGTGTACATGGGTCATCGAAAGTTTTTGCCTATGGATCACCCTTATAGAAGACTAAAAAAGGCATTCAATGGCTCACAAGAATTTGATACTGCTCCTCAACCTTTATCCCCAGAATTGTATTTTGAGAGGGTGAAAAACCTTGATGTGACATTGGGAAAGACACAGAAATCTGGTAATGATAGACATATTTGGAAGAAAAGGTCAATATTTTTTGAGCTACCATATTGGAGGTATCATGAAGTCAAACATAATATTGATGTCATGCACGTGGAGAAGAATATCTGTGATTCTTTGATCGGAACATTGCTAGATATTAAAGGAAAGATAAAAGATGGGTTGAATGCAAGGTTAGACCTACTGTCAATGGGAATACGTTTGGAGTTAGCTCCCACTCCTAAAGGAAGACGAACATTTCTTCCCCCGGCTTGTCATACATTATCGAAGAGGGAGAAAAGTAGCTTCTGTCAGTGTCTTCATGATATCAAAGTGCCTCAAGGTTATTCTTCAAATGTAAAAAATTTTGTCTCATTGAAAGACTTGAAGTTGATAGGTATGAAATCACATGATTGTCATGTCATGATGCAACCAGTTGCACTGCGTGGAATATTGCCCATCCGTGTCAGAAAGACTATAATGAGGTTGTGTTATTTTTTCAATTCAATTTGCAACAAGGCGATTGATGTGAATGCTTTGAACATTTTGGAAAAGGATGCAATTTTTATACTTTGTCATTTGGAAATGTATTTTCCTCCAACTTTTTTTGATATGATGGTGCATTTACTGATTCATCTGGTTCGAGAAATAAGGCTTTGTGGACCTGTATATCTTCGTTGGATGTATCCTTTTGAAAGGTATATGAAAATATTAAAGGGATATGTTAAAAATCCATATCGACCTGAAGCCTCCATTATTGAAAAGTATATTTCTGAGGAGGTAGCAGAGTTTTGTACGAGTTACTTGGCTACGGCGCAACACATAGGTTTGCCTCCATCTCGCCATGAACGGGTTAATAATGAGGGAAAGGGGATTCGTGGCTTGAAAGTCAAATCACTGTCAGCTGAACATATGAAGAAGTTAGAATCATACATCTTGAATAACATAGCTGATGTTCAACCGTATATCACATTGCATATTAATGAGTTGAAACAATGTCATCCAAAGAAGAAAGAAATGTGGATTTTGAATGAGCACAACAAAACTTTTTTGCCATGGTTTAAAAAGACCTTGCTTGGTAGATCAGATGTATCAGAGACATTAAAATGGATAGTGGGTGGTCCATCTTTAAATGTGATAACATGGTCCGCTTATGACATTAATGGCTATACATTTCATACGAAAGCTCAGGACAACAGAAGTGCAGTTCAGAATAGTGGTGTATTGGTGTTTGCAGAAGCAATGCATTTTTCGAGTGCTAAGGACAGAAACCCAATTTCGGCATCAAGTGCATATTATGGAGTGATTGAAGACATATGGGAGGCTGATTACTTTAAAATTAAAGTTCCCGTTTTTAACTGTAAATGGTTTATCGGTAACAACAGTGTCAGACACGATGAATTTGGAATGACACTTGTTAATCTGAATAGATTGGAAGACACAGCTGATTCTTTTATAATGGCAACACATGCCAAACAAATTTTCTATGTAGTAGATCAATCAGATATGCAGTGGGTTGTTGTTTTACAAGGGAAAAACCAATATGTTGGTGAGGATGAATTTGATGAAGATGCTGATTTATGTGAGATCCCTACTTCCATGGAAAGATTAACAGAACATAATGATGAGTATGTTGAAGACATGGTTTGTGCCATAAGGAACGATCACGACGAAGGAATTTGGGAAAACAATCCAACTGTACATTCCTAAAATTACAGGTAACACAAGTTTATTTCTTGTTTACATTTAGTTTTTTCATATAATGTTAGATACTGTAAATTTTTTACTTATTAAAATATGTATCAAACCAAAACGATAAAACAATAAAAACCGTAAAGAGGAGAAGTCCTGGGCGCACCGGCAACTGGTCCTCTCTGTCTGAACCACCGGCCGGCCGCTGGCTCACCACCGGCCGGCCGGTGGACCAGACAGAGCCTTCCTCTCTGTCTGGATCACCAGCGGCCGGCCGGTGTTGAGCCAGCGGCCGGCCGGTGGTTCAGACAGAGGAAGGCTCTCTGTCTGGTCCACCGGCCGGCCGGTGCTGAGCCAGCGGCCGGCCGGTGGTCCAGACAGAGAGCCTTCCTCTCTGTCTGAACCACCGGCCGGCCGGTGGACCAGACAGAGAGCCTTCCTCTCTGTCTGGATCACCAGCGGCCGGCCGGTGTTGAGCCAGCGGCCGGCCGGTGGTTCAGACAGAGAGGAAGGCTCTCTGTCTGGTCCACCGGCCGGCCGCTGGATCACCACCGGCCGCCCGGTGGACCAGACAGAGAGCCTTCCTCTCTGTCTGGATCACCAGCGGCCGCCCGGTGAGGAGCCAGCGGCCGGCCGGTGGTTTAGACAGAGAGGAAGGCTCTCTGTCTGGTCCACCGGCCGGCCGGTGGTGATCCAGCGGCCGGCCGGTGGTCCAGACAGAGGAAGGCTGTCTGGTCCACCGGCCAGACGGTGGTGAGCCAGCGGCCGGCCGGTGGCATCAGTGAGTCCACTTTTCAGCTTTCTTATGCCAACTCCTTGGCAACATTTTGCCTGTGTTTACCATGTTTATCATTGTTTAACATGCTTACCATATTACCGATGTTTACTATTATGTAATTTAGTACACTTTTCTATTTGTGAACTAATGTTTGTTTTTTTGATTTGAAGGAAAATGACAGATCAATCAGTTGATCAGCCACATGATTCTGGAGATGAGCATATTGGTCATACATCTGGGGAGGAACATTCACATGCTCCTATTACGAAAAAGAGTTCAAAGGTTGGTAAGCGTGGGTGCACACGTTTAACAAAATTATCACTTGCCCGTACGAAGGAGGAGAGGATAGTCGTGGAGTTTGATGAGGATGATCTTCCTAGAGGTCCAAATGCTAAAGATTTTAAGGGTTTTGTAGCAACTCAGGCTAAGAGAAAAGTAAGCATTCTCTATGATGATTGGAGAAGTGTGGATAAGGCGATAATTTCTCAGCTGTGGGAGATCATTTTGGTAAGATCTTTTGCTATTGTTTGACTGTTCTTTAAATGTTTCTAGTATATATAATATTTTTAACCTCTTTTTTATCAGATGACATTTGATATTCCTGACACTGGAGGAGTCAGGAAGAAATGCTTATCGTTGGCTGCTAGGAGATGGAGGGATTTCAAATCAACCCTCTCATCTGATTTCATTTATGGTCATAGGAGTCGTGAGAATCCATGTCGTATATATCCTTTTATAGATGAAGACACATGGAGAGAATTTTTTGAAAGTAGAAGAAAAGAATCATTTTTGGTAAGGGCAATGTAAACTTTTATAAGCTTTCTTATATAAATGATCTTATTATTGTTTTGTTAATGATTACTTATTCTTAATTTACAGCAAACAAGGAAAGATCATCAAGAGATCCAATCTAAAAATGTATACCCTCATAGTTTATCTCGGGGAGGGTATGCATTATTGGAAGAACAAATGATGGCAGAAAAATTTCAACAACTAAGAGCTGAGTCTTCAAGCTCTGGAGAGGTGGCCCCTCCATCCCCTCCATCTAGACATGAGAAATGGAAAAGAGCTCGGAAGGGCAAAAAAGGACAATATCTTTCGGAAGAATCGAGACTCGTAGTTGAGAGGATTGTAAGATATCTATTTTATTTATTTAAGTTTACTATTTTCGTCATATATTTCCAATCATTATAGAAATGTTCAATTAATTATTACAGGACTCTCTTGAGGAGCAGAGTTCACAGGGGACATTTACACCATCTGGGAGGGAAGATATTTTATCTGTGGCATTGGGAAAGCCCGAACATCCTGGCCGTGTAAGAGGATATCCGACAGGTGTATCGGTAAGAAAAGTGTTGCCACGTTCCTCAACTTCTAACGTTGAGGGAGTTTATAAAAAAAAATAGAATCCTTGGAGGCTGAAGTCCATAATATTAATGCGACAATGGAGGACAAGATTAGAGCATCGATGCAGTTAATGTTTGCAGACTTGCAAAGACAATTTCAGGGTGCAGCTCCCACTCCACCTCTCCCAGTAGCTCCCACTCCCCCACCTCAGCCTGCAGACCCCATTTTTGATCCTCCTCCTCCGCCGCAGCTACCTACTTATTGTGAGTTGTATGTTGATGATCCTCAACATCATATAGTTGCATATGGGATGGTATATTGTATAGGAGATACAGTTCATCATCAACAGTTAGAGGTAGAGAATCAGAGGGTCACTGTACAGGATATTATAGATAGATCAGCTCGGATACCATTACCTACAGATGAGGTGACGACAGTTGGACATAGTATCGGCCATTTTTTACTTTGGCCATCCAGACTTCTTCGACTCATTACCATAGAGGTATGGATGTTATATCTTTTATTTTATATTTTTATTAATGTTTTATCATTTGAAAACTAATATATTTTTCAATTTATTTTTACAGGAATACTTCAAAGGTAAAGAAATACTGTATAGACAACAACAAAGACAGATAGCTATGACATCAGATGCAGATACTAGCAGTCTTGACAAATTGTCAAGATATTCAAATTTGTTGGCGGATCATTATGACTTTACAATGGAAGCTCATGTCTGTGGACGTGAACTATGTGTGGGGATTATGAAAACTGATATCATGGAGTTTGTCACTGGAGATAAGTTGGGCATCAACGTGGTGCAAATTTTTATCATGTAAGTCTTAACACCTTTTCCTTGCGTTACATTTTATTAAAAATGTATACTTATGTCTGCTTTGTATTAGGTATATGTATAAAATTTGTGAGAGGAATGAGCTGACAGATGTATATGGATTCGTGGACCCACAATTGATTTCCCCTGAAGCATGTGCATTGGATGAGGAACAAAGAATGCTTTATATTGCTGATAGATTTGAAAAGAATGTAATCACACAGTGTTGGATGATGCCTTTTTGTGAGAGGTATGAAACACATCCCTCTCAAAGAGTTAATTATCTTTTAACATAAAAAACCACTAACGTTAAATTTCCTTTTCTCAGGGATCATTGGATGTTAGGGGTTTTTTGCCCTAGGGAGAAAACACTTTATTGGATATGCTCTCTCCATGATAATGTGCGAGAAAGTTTTAAGAATATATTGGAAACGTAAGTTTCAATTTCACAATAGTTTTATATATTATAATGAATTTTAAATTTACCCCATTCGTATTATTTTCTAACAGGGCATGGGTCCACTTTCGAAAAAGCGCAAAGAAAAGGAATTACAAGATCAAATATGTACATGCGAAGGTAAATATCCATTTATAATTTGTACATTTTGATTTATTACATAAAAATAATATATTGAATTTACACTCATTCAAACAGAAATGTCATGAGCAACAAGGCCTCATCGAATGCGGATATTACATGTTAAGATTTATGTATGAAATAATAACAACTGGGACAGTTCTGAGTTTTGACCTGGTAAGATTTCCTCTTTCTAATAATATTTCAATTTGATTTATTCATTATACACGTTGACTACTATCCTTTTCCTTTGTAGCTTTTTGATGACCCTCAACCCTTTACTGCTGAAGATATCAAACACTTACAAGTGGAGTGGTCAAATTATTTTACAGGTTTGATTGACTTTTAGTTGTTTGTAATGTAAAATGTAATTTTGAATATTGTCAATGTAATTGTGTATTTCGTAGTCGTTTAGGTTGGATTTAGTTTTTTTTGAAGTTGACATTGTAAGTTTTGAATGTTATATAAGTGAATGTTTAATTTTTCTCTACTTCTTGTTTTGGTCTACTGTTGATGGTTTTTCTGGTCTGGATTTTGGTATGGGGGGAGAGGTTTCAAGGGGGTGGGTGGGTGTTTGGGGGTGTCCAAGGGATATGGGAGGGGTGTCCAAGGTGTGTTTGGGGCTGTCCTAGGGGTCGGGGGGGGGGGGGGTGTCCAAGGGGTGGGGGGTGTCCAAGGGATATGGGAGGGGTGTCCAAGGTGTGTTTGGGGCTGTCCAAGGAGTCGGTTGGGTGTAAATGAGGGTGGGGGGGGGGGGGGGGGGCTTTCTAAGGGGTGGGGGGGTGTCCAAGTGGTGGGGGGGTGTCCAAGGGATATAGGAGGGGTGTCCAAGGGGTGTTTGGGGCTGTCCAAGGGGATGGGGGGGTTTCCAAGGGGTAGGGGGGGTTTCCAAGGGGTCGGGGGGGTGTCCAGGGGGTGGGGGGCTGTCCAAGGGGTGGGGGGGTGTCCAAGGGGTGGGGGGGGTGTCCAAGGGATATGGGAGGGGTGTCCAAGGGGTGTTTGGGGCTGTCCTAGTGTTCGGGGGGGTGTAAATGAGGGTGGGGGGGCTGTCGAAGGGGTGGGGGGGTGTCCAAGGTGTCTGGGAGTTCTGTCCAAGGGGCCAGTTGGGTGTAAATGAGGGGGGGGGGTGTCCAAGGGGTCTGGGAGGGCTGTCAAGGTGTGGGGGGGTGTCCAATGGGTGTTTGAGGCTGTACTAGGGGTCTTGGGGGTGTAAATGAGGGTGGGGGGGCTGTCCAAGGGGTGGGGGGGTGTCCAAGGGGTGGAGGGTGTCCAAGGGATATGGGAGGGGTGTCCAAGGGTTGTGGTGGGGCTCCAATGTGGTGGGGGAGGGCTGGCCAGGTTGTTAGGTGGGTATAGATGAGGGTGGGGTTCAGTTGGGGCTTGGGGGAGGGCTGGCATGGTTATTTTTGTTTGGTTTCTGGTTGCTTTTTGGTGAGAGCAGTGCAATTATTTAAAAAAAAAAAAATTTCTTTCACGTCGGTTATTTTATAACCGACGTAGTAAATAAATCGGTAGGGGTTTATCACGTCGGGTTTTTCTAGAACCGACGTGATAAACCGTTCCCGGGGATTTTATCACGTCGGTTCTTAATATAACCGACGTGCTAAAAGGCCTGGGAATCGATTTACCACGTCGGTTATTAGATAACCGACGTGCTAAAACGTTTCCCAGGCCTTTTTATCACGTCGGTTTCCTAAATAACCGACGTGATAATAGGCCAGGGGAAGGGTTTATCATGTCGGTTATGACATAACCGACGTGATAAACGATATCCCAGGCGTTTTATCACGTCGGTTTCGGGAATAACCGACGTGATAAAGCCCCCCGCGCATATTTATCACGTCGGTTATTATATGAACCGACGTGATAACCACTGTGATGTTATGGATATTACGTCGGTTTTAAATAACCGACGTAAAAAACGTTATTTATAACGTCGTCCGTATTAACGTCGCCTAAAAACCGACGTAAATAATAAAAAATAACCGACGTAAAAAACGTTTTCTGCACTAGTGGAATCTCCGCTGAAAATTTTCTTTCCAATAAAAGTGTATGGGTGAATCTCTAATGGTGATGTTCGGTACAAATTTACACCGTAAAGTTGAACTAGAAATCCCCATGGGAAATTTTGTATTGTAATTTTGAATTTTAACTTTAATGAAAAAATGAACACATGGTGAGAATTCATGAGCATTAAAATTTCCTGTGCATTTTTTTAGTTTAAGAGTATGAATATCATTTTTCAGTGAAAGCGTCTTTAAAATTCACAGTGTAAAATTCAGTTGAAAATTGCATTAGAAATTCTACACAGTAAAACTGAGCTTTGAGTATGAAGGGGAAATACACACGTGATGAGAATTCATGGAGATTCAAATTTCGAGGGCAAAATTTCTCTTTAGTTTAAGAGTTTTAGTGTAAATGTCCACTCCAAATACCAACTTCAAATTTATAGTGTAAATGTGATTTATAAATTTACACTTTCAATTTTACAAAAGTTGAACTTCTAGTATTAAGGGGAAATGCACGCACTAGGCGAATCCATGAACATACAAATTCCCAATGAAAATTTTATTTTTTGACATAAAACCATAACTTAATTTTCAAAGATATCAAGTTCAAATCCAGGTTTAAATTGTAAATTTGACTTCTAAATTTCAAATGGAAGTTTTAGAATTTTGAATTTAAAGAGAAAATGCACGCATGAGGAGGATCCATGGACATTCAATTTCTAAAACAATTTGTTTCCAGTGTCATAGTATGACAATGAATCTCTAAAGGAATTACCCAATTCAAATTTACACCGTAAATTTAAACCAGAAATCTCTTTGGATTTTTTTCATTGTAAAAGTGATATTTGATTTTGAAGGGGAGATGTGTTGGGAGTAATTTAAAATCTGAACGAAAATTTGGTTTAATTTTCCTGGAAAATAAGATCTCATTTTGGCTAAATTTAAACCACGCAGAAGGTTGAAAAAAAGAGGCCTATAAGAGGCGCGACAGACAATAGAGGAGGTACGCCTTTTGATGGTTCGAAAGCCCTTGCATATTGGAGGGAGTGTTGACGGATACACTACGCCGAGAGTTCGAGTAGTGGTGTGCGATGCACGACGTGGCTGCAAGCAGAGAGGGGAACCATGGGACCACAGAGGCGGTTGAAATAAAGCATGGAGCGGAGCAGAGATTGTTGCGCCAATTTAAGTGTGTGATTTGTGAGACTTGTAATTTTTATTTGACAATAAAATTATTGATTATTGGATGGAGTAGGCTTTCGCCGAACCATGATATTTTTGGGTGTTTTTTCATTTTATTTCACTGCATCTGAAATCTCCAACCCAACATCTGGTATCAGAGGAGGTTATTCATTCGTTCTTACTGAATAATTATGGGAGATTTGCGTCCAAAGATTTCTATCAATACTGATATGTTTAATGGGAAAAATGATTTCACATTGTGGCAACAACGGGTAAAGAATATTTTGACTCGGGAAGGGACAGTGAAAGCATTGAGGAAAAAATCAGAGAAGCCAGAGAAGACTAGCTCTGATGATTGACAAGATATGAGAGATTTGGCGACGAGCACCATTCAATTGTATTTTACGGACAATACACTACGGAAGGTGATGAATATAACAGATCCAGAGGAGATCTGGACGAAGCTGGAAACCAAGTATAAATCCAAATCTCTGAAAAATCGTTTATATTTGAAAAATGATCGTATAGTCTCCGAATGTCAGAAAGCGGAGATTTGGGAAACCATTTGGATGAGTTCACCAGACTCTTCACGGAATTGTCTTCAGTGGCAATCAAAACTGATGATATAGGCAATGTGGTGCCCATGGAAATGGAAGAAGAAGAAAATGATTTTCTCTTTTTGGGTTCTTTTCCAGATTCGTATGACAATCTCGTCACCACATTGTTATTTGGAAAAGACACTCTGAAATTGGATGATGTTATTTTATCATTGCTAATAAACGAGCCTCAATAAAAGACCAACAATGATGGATAATCGGATAATAGTGGGATCTTTGTAGTGACTGGTGGACGTAACTATCAAGGAAGGTCGACAGAATGAAGGAATGGTTCAGGGAGTAGGAGAGATCGAAGTCAATCAAGACCACACGGTGATTTTGTATGCTGGGAGTGTGGAAAAAAGGTCATATGAGAAGGAATTGTGAGAAGTTCAGTGAGAGAATGAAGAAAGAAGAAAAAGAAGCCGAAACAGAAGAAGAATCTGTTGAGGTGAATACCATAACTCAAGATGAGAGGTATGCTAGTGATTTATTGCTTACAATTATGGAAGACATGGATGATTTAGACTGGATTTTAGATTCTAATTTCTCTTATCATATATGTGAAAAAAGGAATGTTTTGATAGTTATGAGAAGTACGATGATGATATTGTGAAAATGGCCAACAAGTTGGAAAGTATAATTGTTGGAATCGGTACGGTGCAAGTTCGTATGTTTGATGGGGTTATTTTCAAACTTTCCAATGTGAGGTATGTACCTGATTTGAGAATGAACTTGATTTCTTTGGGTTTATTGGATTCCAAAGGTTTTGTGTTTTCTGTTAGTGGTGGAGTTCTCAAAGTGATGCGAGGAGTAATGACCATGATCAGAGGGAAGAAAACTGGGAATCTATACAAGTTGATTTGAGCAGATGAAGCTTCTTCAAGGCCCCAAAGCATCATTATAGGTGATGTTAAAAAAGATATGTATGCACATGGTTATTTGAAAAAGAATGTGACATTTTCTTCAATTCGTGGCACAGTGGATCCACAAGATTTTGTTCATCAGATTTGAGCATTTGTACACCCGTTATGGGTGTGGTGGGTCATGCCAATATTGGGCATGAAATTAAAGGTCAAAATGGATGATAATGGTGAACTATTCAAATTTTAAATCATGGTGGAGATTGTTAGGAGTAATTTAAAATCTGAACAGAAATTTGGTTTAATTTTCCTGAAAAATTGGATCTCATTTTGGAAAAATTTAAACCACGTGGAAGGTTGAAAAAAAGAGTCCTATAAGAGGCATGTCAGACAATAAAGGAGGTACACCTTTTGAAGGTTCTAAAGCCCTTGCATATTGGAGGGGTGTTGATGGATACACTACGCCGAGGGTTCGAGTAGTGGTGTGCGGTGCATGACATGGCTACAAGCAGAGAGGGGAAGCCTGGGATCATGAAGGCGATTGAAATAAAGCATAGCGCAGAGCATAGATTATTGCGCCAATTGAAGTGTGTGATTTGTGAGACTTGTAATTTTTATTTGACAATAAAATTACTGATTCTCGGGTGGGGTAGGCTTTCGCCGAACCACATTAATTTTTGGTGTTTTTAAGTTTATTTCGATGCATTTGAAATATCCGACCCAACAAGATGCATAGGTGAGGAGAATCCATGGACATTCAAATTTATGGTGAAAATTTTATTTCTAGTGTAAGAGCATGACTTTGAATCTCTAATGGTAATATCAACATCCAATTTGTACTGATTTTTTTATTAAAAATTGTAAACTATGAATTCATATTTTTTTTTTTGAATAAAGTTCACATTTTATGGTTGAGTGATAACCTCACATATGTTGACCAACACAAGCCATAACCACTATATTACAACCTTACAAGATGAAAAAGCAAAAAACAAGATTTAAAATTCAATAGGCAGATAACTGTATGACCAAATGTGGAACTCGGGGTCGACGAGATCTTCCCCTCAAGCCTTGCGCCACACTTTACGACTAAGCCCACATGCTTCTTGAAGTCATCTGTTCATCATCACCGCTCAATGAGGCTCCTGTTGGGAAAGACAACAAGCGACGAATGAGAAAATGAACAATCAAGCGAACACGTTGTGGAAAAAAACTTTCTTTTCCTTCAGACAAGCCTGAAAAATATAGCAGATGCGCAACGATAAAAAAATATGTATAAAAAAAATAAATGTTGACACCAACAATTTTTCCAATGAAGGAAAAACCACGAGACCTAGTCTAGAAATTATAATCCACTAATAATGAAGAGTACATGACATAGACTCTCAAAGATGAGAGATATCTCAAAAATAATACTCAAATAAAATAGTGGATCAAAGGAAGAAAGTAAATGCATTATGAAATAAATCCAAATAGATCTGACTGTGTAGATCAGGTGTTCGTTGTTCGAATGAAAGGTGCGGATGAAAAACACAAAGATTGGATCAAAGAGTGTTGGGGAGCAGGACTCCTTAATGATGAAATCGAGCACACACAAAGAAAAAAAATGAAGAACACACAAATTTAACATGGTTTAGAAAGGGTGCCTACGTCCATGAAAGAAGGGGTATGGTTCTATTATTCTCTCCGGATAAAACATTGGAGGATCACACAACAGGTTACAACGGCTTTTTTAATTACAATTTCATGTGATCTGATCCCGTTTTATAGATGTAGGGACACCAATTTTTTCTTTGGTTGTTTGGGTAGTTCACCTACCCTTGAAAACTTCCACCACTGCCTGCTGTGCATCTACTATGTCAGCTAGGTTGGTTTCCAACTTCAGATGTTGTTGTTGACAAAACTCCTAAGAATATCTCCTACAATTGGGAGTGACCCCTACAAATCACCCCCCCACGACCAATTTGGGATAAAATCTAGACCCATAGTCGCCTTATAGGCATCCATATTCTCCTTCAGTTGAACCTTCATTATCATATCTACCCCATTATCATTGGTGTGAATTTTCTCAAATTTTAATAGTCTTTCTTCCAACACATTTCAGATCCAGTGATATCGTATGTCGATGTGTTTGGACCTGGAATGAAATGTTGGGTTGTAAGATCCCAAACTTCATGGAGGCATGCTCTTGTTTAAATTTTGGTTTAAATCCCTTAAAGTTGGAAAATTAAACATTTATCAGGTGTATGAGGAAGATTGGGGGTGTTTCGGGGATTTGGGATATGAAAGAAAGATAAATCAGGCCTTCTGTGCATGTTGCACAGTTGGTGCATGATTAATGTAAACCATGCACCCAAACCGTACTTTCTAGGAGGAGTGGTGCGTGGTTTTTGGTAAACTGTGCAAGGGGGGGAGCCAAACCATGTGAGCCTGGACAAAGGCATTCTGCACAATTGGCACACAGTTTGTTGAACCGTGCGAGGCTCCCCAGGTAACTGTGCGACCTAGCCCCTTTTGGACAGAGGCTAGCGTACAGTTGGCACACAGTTTGGAAAACCGTGCAGACAAATCGTGCGCCATATTAAAAGTGGGTTTTAGCATTTTACCCCTTAGGATTTGAAGTGTTTCACCCAATTTTCTTCCCCATTCTTCTCCCAATAGCCCTAGTGATGAACCTAAACACCCAAATCTTCCCAAGGGTCAATCTCCTTCATTTATAATCTTTTTGGAGTGACGTTGGGTGCAGATTGAAGCTTTGGGTAAGTCTAATGCTTCTCTTTGTTCTCTTTTCTATATTAGGGCTTGTGGTTTCATTCTTCTTCTTCTTAAGCCCTAAAACCCTCTTTTTTTTAGTGGATATTAGGTTTAGGTTTCAAAGGGTGCTTGAATCTGGATCTAAGGCTAAGGTTAAGCATGCATTCATCTTTAGAATCGAGGTAGGTGGTCTCCAAGTTATATCTAATAGTATTGAAGTTGATTTTTTCATGTGTGGTTATGATTTAGGTTCTCTTTTATTGTGCTTTTTATGCCTTTGATAGTAATTGGTAAAATTGTTGTCTAAATGATAAATTAAACCCCTCATGATCCCCATGGGATGAATTGAGGTTGATTAGACTAATATCAGGGCCACCCATGGAGTGCGCCATCATCCCGAACATGGAAAATTATGATTTTGTACATGGAATTGTTATGATATAATAGAGCCCATGATATATGTGATGAAAAGTCAGTTTAAATTATGAAAGGCACTAATGGTGGATGTGTCTAGACATTGATAGTGATATATGGGATTATTTGGAACATTGTGAGCAGGTTAAATGAATTAAAGTGATTATGAAAATGGCCCATGGTTTGAAATGGGAATATGTTAATGAGTTAAGGAATGAACTCAAACTAGATCCCAAGGTAGAGGGGTTGGTCAGCTTCATGAAGTTCAATTTACACTTGGAGGTGGCAAGGCTAGACCATCAATTGTTCAAGGCATGATCCTCGTAGCTTCCACACCATATAGTGATTTATTTGATACATGTGCCACACATTATTTTATTTCTACTCAGTTTGTGGTGGTTTTGGGTCTAGAGGTGGACTATAGGTGTGGGGTTTTGTTGATTGACACGATGTTAGGGGTGCGATTAAAAAATATCTAGTAGTGTAAGGGGTGTGCTCTCGAGGTTAGTGGATACCATTTTCTTTGGGACTTGTTTGTGCTTGAGATGTCAGGTTTTGATCTGATTTTGGGTATGGATTGGCTAGTGTTGTACCACACCCATATTGACTATTACCAATGCATGGTAATGTTCACATCTCTTGAGGAAGACACTTATGTCCATCGTGGTGAATGGGATGTTCGGGCAGGCCGTGCAGGGATAGTTTGTCAGCAGTTGGGTAAACTCATATCCTAAGTGGCTTATCTCATTCTTGATGATGAGGGAGTAGAGTAAATTGTCTCTACTCCTATGGTGGATCAGTTTCAGGATGTGTTTCCTGAGGACTTCTTGGGGATTCCACCCAAGAGAGATGTTGAGTTCATAATAGAGTTTCTAACGTGAGAAGAACCAGTTTTCATTCCACCATACAGAATGGAAGTAATAGAACTCTAGGAACTTAAAACTCAGTTGAAAGAACCAGAGAACAAAGTTTTTATTCACCCTAGTACGTCCCCTTGGGGATCTACAATATTTTTTTACTAATAAGGATGACTAATCGTTGCGGTTATGTGTCAATTATAGGAAGCTGGATCAAATGATGAGTAAGAACTAATAACATCTTCCTCAAATTGATTATCCTTTTGACCAGCTAAGAGGTTCTTTAGTGTTCTGCAAGATTGATATGAGATCAGGGTATCATCATCTAAGGGTGAGACCTTATGATGTACCAAGGAATGCCTTCAGGAACAGGTATGGATTATATGAGTTTGTTATGATTCCGTTTTGGTTGACCAATGCTCCGACAATGTTTATGGATCCAATTAAATGAATCTTTAACCCATACTTGGATTAGTTTGTAGTTGTATTTGTTGACGACATCTTGGTGTACTCTAAAACTCATGATGAGCATGTCAAACATCTTAACATCATCTTGAGTACACTAAGAGATCATAGGCTATACACCAAGCTATCCAAAAGTCATTTCTATATAGATAGTGTGAATTTCTTGGGGCACATAATCTCCGAGGAAGGTGTGTTAGTGGACTCAGAGAAATTGTAGGCAGTTGTGTCTTGGGAGCAGTACAAGAATGTTTCTGATATTTGGAGTTTTTTGGGATTTTTGGATTATTACTGAAGGTTCATCAAAGACTTATCCTATTTGGCAGCACCGCTTTTGGGATTAACCAAGAAGGGTATCAAGCTTGAGTGGTCTGTGGCATGTGAGAATGCCTTTCAGGAGTCAAAGAAGCGGTTGATTACCATGCCTATTCTGATCTTACCTAAGCTAGGTAAGGGGTATACCTTGTTTTGTTATGTGTATGGTATTGGGCTTGGGGTAGTGTTGATACAGGAAGACTGGGTTGTCACGTATGGGTCATGACAGTTAATATCACATCCGTGATTTTGTTTTGAGGTATTATTTTGTCTATTTTAGTCTTATGTTTATTCCTTGGTTTTCCCATTTATTTTTGGAGAAAAATAGAGATTTTGGGCTTGGAAGAAGGTGGCGCACACTTGGTGCACGATTAGGGGAAACCGTGCACTCTTGCTGAGGAAACTGTGCAGGCAGTTGCATTTTTGGATAGTGGAAACTGCATAGTTTGTGCACGGTTTGTCTAACCATGCGGGATAATCGTGCAACCTGTCCCTCTTAGACAGTGAGGAACACATGGTTATCACACAATTTGACAAACCATTTGGGAAAACCATGCGCCTTATCCAGGTCATTAAAAAGTGAGAAATTACCTTTGTGTCCTCTTCGATTTTAACCCTATTTCCTCCTCCATCCACCCCATCCGAGATTTACAGCCATGAGAGCTACCTCTAAGCTTTCTTAAAGCCTTGGAACCTCAATCCTTGGGTGGTTTTGACCCTATTTCTTCAAGGAAACATCAAGTAAGTGTTTTTACTCTTGATTCCTCCCTCTTTATAGGGTTCTTCTTTTCTCTTTCTTGAGTTCCTATTTTCCAGCGGGTTTTGTGACCTAAGAAGGGTTTTATCTTGTGTTTTTAGGGGAAATATCGATGGTTATTTTTGGATATGTCCTTTATAGGTTCTTGTGGTGTTACAGTTGTAGTTTCACACCGATTTCTGTAAATTTCCAAGCATGAGGTAGGTGGTTCCATGCTTTTAAATTATTAGATGATTTTGATATGCTTTCTTGATTGTTTACACGTGTTCTATGGTTTATTTGTGGGGTGAGAAACTTGTTTTGTAAATGTTTTGAGACACACATGTGGTGAAAATGGGATTTCTAAAGAAAATTGGTTGTATTTATTATGTGCTTCACTATGGTATTTTTTAAATATATTTTACTCCTTGTGTGGAAGGTGAAAAATGTGTTTTTAAATTGATTTAAAGGTGAAAATGTGTTGAAAGTGGTTTTTTTTCGAGTGACATGGGTTATGATGAATATTGATTTTATTATTGTGCACCTTAAATGTGTCTTTGAAATGTGAATCATGTTATAGAAAATAATTTTGATGTAAATATGAATTTGAAAGGGGATTTTCCCATGGAAATAGTTATTTTTCATATGTATGCATTTTGTTATATTATCAAATGGGTTTCATAAATTGTTCAATTGGTGCGAAATGTGTTTCCAAATGGGTTTCAGTGTGTGTTTGAAATAAAAGTAGTGATTTCCCTGCATACTTGTGATGCTTGGCATGTATATGTTAAACTATTAATTTTTTGTGATATATGGAGTGGAATTAGAGCACAAAGGGAATCACAGGTATCTAGGTGGGTGAACTAGAACTAGTACTCTAGTTGATTCAGAAGTGGCTTATGCCCAGTTTTATCTAGCAGGATTGGTGATTGCAACACTAACTAAACATGTAATATGATTGGAGACCACTAAAATTTTGGAGAAGATCCTCTCTAGTGTCTTGTGCATAAGAACGTTGTTTTGGAGAACAATAAAATTTTGGATGAGTTCCTCTCTAGTGGATGATGCACATGAACGCCGTTAGTAATTGAGTTGGAAGATTTTGATCACTGATGTATGAGGTTTCTAGAGTCCTGCTAGTGCTAGTTACCTTTAGGGATTTACCAATGGTGCTCTTTTGTGACATGATGCTTATGTGGTGTGGTTCTATCCATAAACATACAATAGATCTTGTGTACATTATTTATTTCAATGCAAGCTTATTTATGAAAAAGTTTTTCCATGAAAAGTATTTATTGAGAAATTTTTCCTTAAAATGTTTTCTTGAAAACGTTTCAAAGGATTTTATGGAAATATACATGTTAATTTATCTTTTAATTCTATAGCATGGAATATTTTATTTTGGGTGGAATTTTACTGGGCTTTGGCACACAACATACTTAAACCTTTGGGTGTAAGTATATTTTGTTTTGTATGACCCAGGTAAAGGAAAGATCTATCATAGTGATGATGATGGATCTAGTTTCTAGTGTCCCACTTATTACAAGTGTTGTGGTGGTGGCTTGAGGGTGATGTCCCTATTGTTGCATGTAGGTTTTTGGGATGGTTTTGTATTTCCCATTCTATTTTTGTACTTTTAGTTTTGAGTTAAAGTTGTAAACTTTGAATCTAAAAATTGTTGTACCTTGTTTGGTTTTGGTTATTGGTTCATGTGGTGTTTATTATTGTTGGTTGTATATGATTTTGTAAATAGGTGAAATCATTCCCAAAGTATATTGTTGAAACCTAGACACTAGTTTCCATCCTACGGGGATCAAGAACGCCCTTTGGTCCATTCCATGAATCGGGCTGGGTGTCGGGTTAGATAGAATCCTTGCTTGGTTCATAAAAAAATGGTATTAGAGAAGGTCATGCTCTTTTTGGGTCAAGTTATTCAGGGAAAGAGTTTGGATAGACCAGATCTAGGATTGTTGGGGTTTGAGGTTCTAATTTTGAGTGGGGTTCTTGGCCAACACACCACGTGACAGGACTCGAGTCACCATGGGATGTTGGGATTTTGTTGACTTCTTCTCCAGGTGATACTTACAACCTGCAGACTGTATATAGACACTGGGTGGGGGTGGAGTGTTTGGTTTGTATTATTATTGTAATGGATTTGATTTGTTTGGATTTATGAGAGTGTTGGTATTTTTTATTGTTATGAAAATTTTCAAAATTATTATATTTATGGTTTTCCATTGTGTTTATTGCTGGTTGTAGCAAGATGCCTCCTTAGAGAGCTCCTATGCAACCACGTGAATGAGAAGGAGAGAGTTCCCCCTCCCCAATTGATCAGAGATTAGTGGAGGCTATGGTTTGGTCTGTCCAAGCATTGAGACAAGGAGCAGGCTCTGGTCCTACTCAGGTTATAGAAGCTGAACCAGCTCCCAGAAAATATAAAGTTTAGGAGTTACTCAAGAACATGTCTCCATCTTTTCAGGGTAACACGAAACCTTATAAAGCATAGGAGTGGCTTGAGAAGATAGAGAGGACATCCAAGTTTCTTGATACTCCTAAGGTAGTCAGGGTGAAATGTGCTTCATTCTTATTGGAAGTTCATAGTCATAAGTGGTGGGGTTCAGTGGTGAAAGCTAGAAAACACAAGAAATGGGTTGGAAATACTTCAATTCCATTTTCAATGAGCAATACTATCCTAAGATTTTGGCCTATGCCAAATACTAGGAGTTTATGGAGCTTATCTAGGGAGATCAGTCCATGATGGAGTACACTAACCACTTTGCAGAGTTAGTTTGGTATGCAAACAAGGTCATTTCTAATGTGAAGATGAGGGATCATAAGTTCTAAATGGGGTTGAAGTTGGAAATACAATCTCAAGTTTTCTTATTTAAGATGAAAAATTATTCTGAGGTGGTCGATCATTCCATGATGGTCGAGATGGATCATGGAGGTAAGTCTAGTTTCTCTAGGGTAGTTCCAACAGTGGGTAGTGGTAGTTCATTTGAGAATAACATGAAGCGGTATGATCAAGGGAGGAGGGGGGGGGGTAGTTCAAGCCATCCTTCTAGTCTGTCTTCATCTATGGCCTTCGACACTGGGTCAGTTGTGTGCCATCAGTGTGGGAAGCCAGAGCACATGTGACCTGCGTGTTATTCACCACCCCAACCTTGTCACTGATGCAGTGTTATGGGGAACTTACAATGATTTTTCATAATGGTACACCCATACCAAAGTGGTACAGGATCTATGGATTCTAAAGGGATGACAGCCCAGTTAGAACTATCTAGGATAGTGGGTTCTCGGTTTGGAGGTCGTGATGATAGGGATGGACCATCATCTGGGTAGAGTCAGTTCAGGGAAGAACTATAGGCTATTGGATTTCCTCAGGGTCATACAAAGATGAGGAAACTTCACATGGTGGAGTGATCTCTAGTGGAATTGGATACATGGCCTGCAATAGTTCAAGGTACCATTCTTATCGCATCGTCTTTAACTATTATTCTGTTTGATACTAGTGCTTTTGTTTCTTTTATTTCTGCCTGCCTTGTTGATGTGATAAATTCTCCTACTGAGATTATTCTGTATGTGATGGAATTGGTAATGCCTCTTGGTAAGAATCTAGAGAAGGGTTTCAAGTGTCCGTACTGTGTACTCACCATGTCAGGGGTCGAGTTGGAGTGGGATTTTCTTGTTTTGGAAATGGACTGCTATGATGTAATCCTTGGTATGAACTAGATGATGCGTTTTCAAGTGCACATCAATTTTTATTGGTAGTGAGTGAGTTTTGTGGCACCTGATGGTAATACACAAGTTTTTCAAGGTGAATGGGATCCTCAATCAGAACATGCTAGACCTCCTCTTTCGGAATTGAAAAATATTGATTTTCAGATCTCATCACTCAAATTGGAGGATGATGATGGTGCTCTTTAGGATGGATTATCTCATGTGGTAGATGAGTTCCCAGAGGTTTTCCAAGAATATTTCTTGGGTTTTCCTCTAGAGAGGGATGTGGAGTCCACCATAGATTTGGCGCTGGGAACACAGGCGATATCTCTTCCCTCATACTGTATGGACCCTATCTAGTTGAGGGAATTAAATATACAAACAGATGATTTTTAATCCAAAGGATTAATTTTTCTGAGCATCTCACCTTGGTACACCCCATTTTTATTTGCTAAGAAGGCTGATGAATCTCTCTGGTTGTGTATCGATTACCGGAATCTGAATAAGGTAATGATCAAGAACAAGTACCCTTTTCCTCATATCAATGACCTTTTCAATTAGATTAAGGGGGAAATGTGGTTTTCCAAGATTGATTTTCATTATAGATATCACCAAGTCAGAGTTAGAGAGACGAATGTTTTGAAAATAGCCTTCTGAAGCAGGTACAACCATTTTGATTACTTGGTAATGCCTTTTAGGTTGAAAAATGCTCCAACGGTCTTCATGGTGATTATGAATAGGGTGTTCCACCAATACCTTGATTCATTTGTTGTGGTATTCTTGGATGAAATTCTAGTCTATTTCGGGATTGAGGAGGATCATGATAAACATTTTAGGATTGTGCTAGGACCCCTTTGGGATCATCATCTCTATGAAAATCTTTATAATTACACCTTTTGGATTAGGGAGGTAAAATTTCTGGGTCATGTGATCTTGGAGAAGTGGGTTTCAGTGGGCCCTAAGAATATTAGTGCAGTGATTTCATGGGAGTAGTCGAAGAATGTTTTTGAGATTAGAATATTTTTGTGCATGGAAGGGTATTACATGTGGTTCATTAGATATTTTTCTTGGATTTCTTCATCCATGACAACACTCACTCGGAAGGGGGTGAAGTTTTAATGGAGCCCTGAATTTTAAGCATCCTTTGAGGAGATTAAGTGGCAGTTGACCACAACCCTTGTTTTGATCTTTCCAGAATCTAGAAAGGGATATGTGGTTTATTATGATGCTTAAAGTATGGGTCTTTGGTGTGTGATGATGTAGGATGACCATGTGATGTCTTATGGTTCTCTCCAGCTCAAACCACATGAAAATAATTATCCCACCATGACCCAGAGTTAGCAGTAGTGATATATTCCTTGAAGACATGGTTCCATTATCTTTTTGGGGACAAGTTTTTAGTTTATTCAGATCATAAGAGTTTGGATTACATTTTATCCTAGAAATATTTGAATTTAAGGAAGAATCGTTGGGTTGAGTACCTTATGGTGTTTGATTTTGATATAGTCTTTACCCCAGGAAAATATAATGTGGTGGAAGACACTTTAAGTAGGAGAGAACCAATGAAAGCATTGAAAGAGTCCAGTGATGAGTGGAACTTGATGGGGCTCTTTTTTTAGATGAACTTAGAGACTAAGGATCACATTGGGGGTGTGTTATTGTCTAGTGTTTAGTTGAAACCTTCTCTTATAGAATTGATTCGGCAAGAGAAGTTGAGTGATTAGTTATGCCAACATCATATGCAGTTTCTAAATGGTGGGGAGACACCTTGCGAATGGTCGTTGTCTCCTGAGGTAGTCTATGCTTCAAGGATCTCTTCATGGTTCCACTATATTTGAGGAAGGTGGTGATGTTGGATAGCCACTAGTATCAATGGGATGTTCATTATGGTGCTACCAAATTGTACTATGATGTGTGTCGATAGTTCTAGTGGCCAGGTATGAGACGAGATATAGTTGACTTTGTATCGTGATGTTACACATGTAAGCAAGTTAAAATAGAGTACCAAATGCCCTCCCATTTTCTTTATCTACTACCTATTTCAACCTAGAAGTGGGATGATATCATCATGGATTTTATTATTGTATTACCTCATACAACTTGGGGAAGGAACAATATTTGGGTAGTGATTGATCGTATAACCAAATCAGCCCATTTCATTATGATCAGAGACTCAACTAAAGTGGATGATTTGGGTCAGTTATATTTTTTGGAGTTTGTGAGGTTTCATGGTATGCCGTTAACACTAGTTTTTGATAGGGACCCCCATTTTACCTCATGGTCTTGGGAATTCCTTCAGAAGGTGATGGGGTTATAGGTCAAGTTGAGTATGGTATACCATCCTCAAACAGATGGTCAGACGAAGCGAGCGAATCAGATCTTGGAAGACATGCTCTATGCATGTGTGTTAGATTTTATAGGTTCATGGTATATCCATTTGGTATTGGTAGAATTTTCATATAATAATAGATACCAATCCTCAATTCGAATAGATCCTTTTGAGGCTCTCTATGGTCATCTGTGTCAGTCACCTTTGTGTTGGGCTGAGGTGGGTGAGACCTCATTGTTGGGACCAAGTCTTGTATAGGATACTTATGATAAAGTTAAGTTGAATAGGAATAATTTATTGATATCTAAAAGTTGTTATAAATATTATTCCGATCATATTCATTGATCTTTGAAGTTTTCCATGGGTTACTAGGTGTTTCTAAAGGTGGCACCTCACTTGGGTCATCATCGTTTGGATAAGAAAGGAAATCTAACACCGAGGTATGTCAAACATTTTGAGATTACAAATCAGATTGGTAAGGTGGAATGTAGTTTAGCTTTGCCTTATCAGTTGACATAAATTCATGATGTGTTCCATGTCTCTTAGATGAAAAAGTATAATCCAGATCTTCCCCATGTGTTGAATTGGTAAGAGTTGTAACTGGAGCATGATTTGTCTATATTTGAGTGGTCGGTATGAATCGTGTATTCATAGGATAAAGTGCTTCATGATAAGTATATTCTATTGATCTAAGTTCTTTGGAAGAATGGTAGTGGTTATCATGATACACGGGAGTAGAAGTCTTGGGTTGAGGAGGAGTATCCATTTTTGTTTTCTGATCAAGCTCTGGGTTGAATTTCTGAGGGCATAAAGTTTTCATGGTGGGAACAATTATCACATTCGTAATTTTTTTGAGGTATTCTTTTGTATATTTTTAGTTTTATGTTTATCCCATGGTTTCCCCATGTATTTTTAGAGAAAAAATGGTGAATTTGGTCTTAGCATCAGGTGGTGTATGGTTGGCGAATGGTTAGGGGAAACCGTGTGCCTTTGCCCAAGAAACCATGAAGCCAATTGAATTTTTGGATAGTGACTATAGAGACTCAGGTTTTGGCCCTGTCAGACTTTTGAATATTCCTATGAATAATTCTAGAGCTAGGCGTGAAGACGGTGTGCGATTCTGAGGCCCGGTGTGCCCAGAATTAATTTTATACAAATATTAAGTATTTTTATACTATGCACGTGGTGGGGTTGTGTTTTCTCCTAAACGGTAGCTCATAATAGGAATCTGAGGGCATAGTTGCATCCGGAGCACATTGTTTACCTTAGGAGGGGTGTAAAATTTGCGGGCGCGGACCTGCTGTGAGAAAATCCACCAGGGGCGTTTTCGTAAATAAATGGAAAAGTTTATTTATGAGCGTCGGCTCGAATAACTTCTGAACAGAGTCTTGGATCAAAAATATGAGTCTACCTTTGCGTTAAAAATGCTGTGTTTACCCTAGGAGCGACATAATTTTAGTCGGCGCCGGGTGCCGGGCCGAAGGCGTGTTGGCGGGGAGATGAAATGAAGTTTTTATAAAAAAAAGAAATAAAAATCCTCATCTCCCCCCAACCACTTGTACATGCAGGAGGTGAATAACACCATCCCTCCTCCATTTCTTCACCAAATCAATCTGCAGGCATCCGTTTTCAGTGCCGAACGTCAGCAGATCGAGCTTCAGGGCGTAGCGGGCGTCGTTCTGCACCCGAAACTTCGACGATCCGCTAACAGGTAGGTGTTTTGAGTTTTAAAATCCCTGATTCCAATTTGGTTGGTTTGTCTCTATTTTGAGCCTGAAGATGCATAGATTCAGTCCTGGGGGGTTCACAGATGCCTTCAAATGCGCGTTTGGACCCCCGGGGTGCCCCCAACGGCCCTCGGAAGGTCCGCTGGCACGACATCGGTGCGGCGGCGGGCCGTGGGGATGAAATCAGACCACCGCATTGCGGAGGTTCGGCCGCCAATTAGCGGCAACCAACAAAGGGGGTCGGCCGCGTGAGCGTGCGTGCTGCCCCCCGCTGTGGCCGGGTCGGCCGGCGCGGGCCGGCCCAGGCCGGCCGGACCGGCCGGTTCAGGTCGGTCCGACCCTCTCTTGGTACACGGGGGTTTTAAAACCCCCGTATCTTGCTCCCTGAAGATCCGAATCATGTGCCATCTATGGTGACGTGACCCTGGTGATGATGCGAACCCTTCGGTGCGGGTTCAGGGGTTTCGAAGTTCGGGATTGTGGCCTGGGTGCTAGAAACGTTGAATAAAATAATGATATTTTATTATTATTCGACTTCGGGCCATTGTATCTTCTACCCGGAGCGTCCGATTGATGTGCCGTCAGGGGAGTTGAGGCCTTGATGGTATGGAGGAATTTTCTTGTTGGTTTTCGGTTGTTGGGACCGAGTTTGGGGTACGAGCCCCACGAGGCTGGGTTTGGGTGTTTACGGAGAAACACAACTTTCTCACCAGGAGTCCGATTTTGGCGGATGAATAGTCGATCCTATGTCTTTTTCCAAGAGGATAGCAATGGTGCGATTCGTTTGATGTGTTCTGGGATCGAGGCATGGGCCCCACCCGATCTGGTTACGGTCAATAGTGTGTTTTTCAATGGTTTCCTGGTTCAGGCGATTAAATAGCACATCCTGCGTCTTTTTCTGCGTAGATCGTGATGGTGGCCTCGATATCGACATTGGAGGTGTGCGGGGTGGCATTGTGGTGGGTCGCTCGAGTTAGCGATGTTTGGAACAACAGTGGTTGATGGTACTCCCTTGGTTCGTTCCTACGAGGGTTCATGCAGCATCACAACCTTAGTATAAGTTTTGATCCTCTTGATGGGATGTTTAATCTATTAGAGTTATGGCATCCCTCCGGTGGGCCCGAAGCAAGATCCTATGGCATCGATTCCCTAGATGGGGTTCTTGGTATCGCTGTGACCACTTATCCACGGGCGGCAATCCTCTATCTAGTAGGTTAACCCCGTAGGGTTTGTGGAATCATTGGGAATATGATCCCATACGATGTGGGCCATGCTCAGTAGGGTTGTGGCATTGTCGGGTATACGATCCCCTACTCAGCATGAGGATTATTGTAGTGTTGCGGTATCGTTGGTTATATGATCCCCTACTCAGCGCGTGGTTTCTGTAGAGTTGGTGCATCGTCGGTTCGATCCCCTACATCGCGAGTTATACCAGATACGGTTCTTGTATCATCGTGACCACCTTTACATGAGCGACGATCCTCTATCTGAGTGACGTGTTTCTACCGAGTGCCAGATCGGGTTGTGGTATCCCCTAGCGGATCCTGGGAGTGATCCCCTATCTGTGAGATCTACGAATGCTAGATCGGGTTGTGGTATCCCCCAGAGGACCCTGGGAGTGATCCCCTATCCGTGAGATCTTCTTATACCGGTGTGGGTTTTGGTATCCCCTAGCGGACCCTAGGAGTGATCCCCTATACGAGGAGTTTGTTGTTGTTTCTATTTCAGCGTATTGTTCTCAGTGACGATATCTGACGAGCATGATCTCTCGGGTGAGCATCTGAGATGTTTGTGTGGGACCTGATGGAGTGTATCTCTTGTATGGGTGTCATCTGGGATGATAGTGATCATGGAGCGTGTTCTCCGGATTGTGAACCGTTGCTGGAGATGAGGTTGATACCTCATGTGGCTTGGTGCGTGAGCTGAGTATATCTGGATTGTTCATGGTGTATGTATGGACATACACCTGAGCTGAGCTGACTAGTCGTGTTTAGCCGAGGATAGTTACAAGATGGAGTTTCTCTCTCATCTGGGTTCCCTCTGGCTGGGATGAGTGGACTATTGCCTTTTAGTTACTCCCTTTTGTTTTGGGTTTTTGGGGTGCCTATTGAGTATTGTTATACTCACCTTTGCACGGGCTTTGCCCGCACATGTTTCTGTCTTGTGCAGAACACAAGCCTTTTGACGAAGTCCCAGGAGGACCTAGAGCAGGCGGAGTTGAGTGAGCGGGACTGACCGTGGAGTCTTATCGGAGCTGTGCCGAGGAGCTTTCCAGTGGTGCTTTTGGTTGCGTACCTCTTCTTCCGAGCAGGTTGGATGCCTTTGTAGTTTTCTTTTGGTGGGCCCTATTTTTCCCTTTTTATACTTTTTTTGTACTCTGGTTTGGGATAGTTGTATGCATGCATTTACTTTTTAGTTTTATATATCTCTGCACTGTTTCATGGAGGTGTGTGTGGGTGCGAGTGTACAGGTACCTTAGGCTAATGCCTCCCATGTGTGTGATAGCCTACTCAGTGCTAAACACCAGCCCCTAGCCTATTGGAGGCAGGCTTGGGGAGTCGCGGCATGAACTCTGTTGGGTCGGGTCGTGACAGAGTGGTATAAAAGGAGGTTCCACCTTTGTGATCTCAGAGCATAGATGGTCTATCTATGAGTTTGGTTTGAGTTTCATAGAGACAGTGTTAGGATGTTTCAAGTTCAGATTTTAGTCCAGGGACTCTAGTGTTGGTGCGACGACCGACGTATCCATTCACCAGGACTTTGAAAACCTGCTTTTTGACTCGATACATTCGTACACTGGTTGGGGGGGGGGGGTGATAATGGGACATGCGTCATATAGGACTGGGTTTTTGGGTTTTTCCTTATCCTTCTTGAGTCAGCTCTCCAGATATACTCTTTGACCATGGTGCGTCTTAATTGTATTTCAGGATGCCTCCACGATGACATATGATTAGCCACTAAATTAGGATAATATTCATTGTTAATATATATAATATTCATGTTCTTTATTATTCATAAACACCATTTTAGTGCATTTTACACTTTGAACATCATTTCACATTATGATTGTAATACCTTCTTAAAATGCACTATTATGTGGTACATTTTTGAACATCATTTGAAGTACCCAATGATTCATCTGATTATAAATATTTTAATTTTATATTTTTGTAAATTTATCTAAACTCCAATATGAACATTTTTCATTCAGGGATCAATGGAGAATTCATTGAAGAAGATGGGGATATTTTGTGATGAAAGGAAGCAATTCTAGAGAAGGCAGATTGGACACCATCCCACTGATGATACTGTGGGGCCCAAAATACAGGCCCAATTAATCTCAAATGTCTTGGTATTCTAGAAGACATGTATAGGAACAAATCACTCTTCATGAGATAATGCTAATTAGGCCTCAATAGTAGTCATTTAGGCGGCCCAAGTTAGAGATAAAATTCTGGGCCAGATTCTGAGGCCCAGAAAAACATCCCACCAATTAAACCATATCTCGAAAACCATAACTCCTTTTGGGATAAAATTTTACAGGAGCTTAGGAGACATCTTGGGATCCATTTTATTTATATATTTCCCACTCTGATTTGGCCATATATAAGGTCATCAAAGCGCATCTGTTCGGTGGATGAAGGCTGGATGCCACCTCGGGTCAAATGTGGAAAAGTCTAAGTTCCACAAGATTTCCACCACACTAGGCCTACCATAATCAATTGGGATGCTTTGTACTGTTGGAGTCTAGACCCAAGGCTTCCAAAATGCCTATTTAAGGCAGTGGTGGTGGAGGAGTTGATAATCTTTGAGCTTGTTTTCATCTTAATGTTATGCTGCCAATTTCTCTTTGTAATGTTCTTCCTTCACATGTAAGTTGTTTTAATTCATCCTTGTTTCTTAATAAAAGTTCTTCTTATATTATTATTCTGTTCTTCTCCTTATCACTTTGATACCATTGGTTCAAGGTGTGAACTTGTTCATACCAAAACTTGTGAGATTATCACACAATGGTGGAGTGATTGTTATTTTATTGCGTTTTTTTACTTCTCCATTTCCTCCCTCATGAGTCTACTTTCCGCTTCCATTGAAACCATAGAATCAATGGAGGGCTAAACCAATTATGGGTTGATCAAAGGGAGTAGAAAAGGGCTTTATTGGATGTTATTTATCACCTCATTAATGTATAATTACTTCTTTAATTGAGATTTTTATTTGATGGTTTTTAAACTCCATCGTCCTTATAGAATTTAAGGCCACACACTTCAAGTGCTAATACGAACCTTTACCTTGAAGTGCTCAAAACTTTTATCCTTCAAGTGTATAGGTGATTAGTATTAAAGGGTATAGGAATTAAACTAGTAAGTGATAATGTTGTTTTATCTCCTTAAATGAACCCATCTCAAATATAAGAAATTGAAATCATTAAAAAGGAAATACGTCCAATCCACCCCGAGCGATAACCTAGGATCAACTCATTATTTTAAATTGAATTAACTTAAATATATTAGATATCTTTCAAACCCATACAAAATAAATTCAATTTGGCCACTTCATATCCAAAAATAGTCCATATAATGTACGTGTCTATAGGTTTCTTCTTAGGTCTCTGTGGATTCGATAACCCAAGCTAAACTACAAGGACCGTCTTACCTTCTTCTCTTGGGTAAATTTGAGCGAGAATCAAATTTTGGCACCATTGCTAGAGACCCAAGTAAGTCATCTAAACACCCATTCTATTCTCCCCCATTTCTTCTTTTCTCATCCAAATTATCTTATCTTGTCCCTTTCTCGTTTTTTTTTCTTTTGGCGCATGTCCGCCTACACCCGCGATCAATCAAACCGTCTAGTTAGGGTGGATAGTCCTGGGGTTGGGGAGTCAAGTAAACCAAGGGAACTCATTCCATTAGATCCTAATCTTCCTAATACTCTAGAGTCCAAAATTGAGCCAATTTAAATGGAAGGTCTTCAAAGAAACCAACTCATAAACCCGGGTGGGAACCAAAATGGAAACCCAAATGAGGCAGCCCCAAACTTGGGGAATGCAATTGATCAAACCATGAATGACTACCTCACACCTTCTTGGACCAATGCCCCCTCATGAATTAGACACAATTCCCTAGGAGATTAAAACTACATCTTTAAACCCCATGTCCTAAACTACCTTCCCACATTCTATGGAATGGAGTCCGAGATTCCATACCTGCACATTAAGGAGTTCAATGACATTATAGAAACCATGTGTCCCCCACATCAACTAGAATCAACTAAGATGAGGATATTTCCTTTTTCTTTAAAGGATTGAGCTAAAAATTTGCTAAAAAATTTGAGACCATCATCCATCAACTCTTGGGACCAACTACAAAGAGAATTCTACAAAAAATACTTTCCACACCATAAAACAATTGCACTTAAAAAGAGTATCCAAAACTTTTTTGAAAAAGAGGGAGAGTCATTCTATGAAACATGGGAGAGGTTCAAAGAAACTCTAAACATGGTTCCACACCATGGTTTTTCTATTCCTGAACAAGTGAGAATTTTCTATGAATGGTTGGGTCCGGGGAACAAACAATTCATTGACATGATGTGTAATGGAACCTTTAAAAACAAAGCCCCAAATGATGCTTACGAGTATCTAGAAAGCCTTTCTGAACAAAACCAAACATGGGGAACTTCACCTTATTCTGAAAATCCACAAAGAACTACTGGAATTCATACACTTAGAGAAGAGGAAAGCCTTAGGGCTAAACTCGCAGTACTCTCTAGGAAGTTTGAAGAGATAGACCTTAGGAAAGTCCATAAAATCCAAACTGTTGACCCTGTTTGCACAATTTGTGACAAACATGACCATAAGATAGACAACTACCCAACCATTCCATCCATCAAGGATGTTCTCTTAGGAGGACCCCCAGCGGAAGTAAATGCTTTGAACTTTCAAAATCCTCAATACCAAAACACCTTCAACCCAAGGTATAACGACCCCCCAGGCTTCTGCTGGAAAGATAACCAACAACCTAGCCAACCATAGGGACAAAATCTTTACCCCCATCAGAACTACCAAACCCATAACCAGTTCCAAACCCAACCTATCCAATACCAACAGCCACCGGTCCATTTTCAACAAACCATCCCACCTCCAAAATATCCCCCTGGGATAAACCAACCTACTCAAGCACCCATTCAAACTGTTCCACAAAGCCTACTAGAACAACTGTGCAAACAAATGGAGAGGATGAACTTGGAGGTATCTTCCCTAAAACAAGAACTTCAAACCATCAAAACTGGAAAGGAACCCATGCCTACTCAGGCGGTGCCATCTTCAACTTCAAGGGGAGAGTCAAGTTGTGCTCAAACAACTCATGAACAACTAAAGGCTGTGACTGTTTTAAGAAGTGGTAAATCAATTGAGAAACCTGAACAAATAATTCAGAACCCACCTGAAGATTCAAACTTGGATGAAAATTCAAATGAACCACAAGATCAAACTGAGGAAACTGATAACATTATGAAGGAAACAACTCTTCAACAAACAACCCCACAACCTGCACCATTTCCTCAACGCATGAGGGGGAAAACCAAGACTGAACAGAGTGAAATGTTGAGGGAAATCTTTTCACAAGTCAAGTTGAACATACCCCTTTTCGATGAAATCCAAACCATAACTTCCTACTCAAAGTACCTTAAGGACTTGTGCACTTTTAAAAGAAAATTTTCACATAAAAACCAAGTCCTTTTGGCTGCTAATGTGAGTACCACCATTCAAGGGACCATTCCTCCTAAGTTGAAAGACCCAGGTTTCCCTTACATCAATGTTGAACTAGGAGAAAGCAAAGTTGTCAAGGCCTTGTGTGATCTAGGTGCTAGTGTCAATCTCATCCCCTATGCCGTGTACTGCCAGTTAGTCCTAGAAGAACTCCAACCCACATCTGTCACACTTCAACTTGCTGATCATAGCATTAGGGTTCCAAAGGGGATTTTAAAGGACGTTCTGGTAAAGGTTGAAAACTTCATCTACCCTACTGATTTCATTGTCCTTGACAACCATCAAAACTTAGGAAATAAGGAAAAAACCCCAATCATCCTTGGTCATCCTTTCCTTTCAACAATCAACTCTGTTATCCGAGTCCGAAATGGGAACATGACCATCACCTTTGGGAACATTAGTCTAGACTTGAACATCTATAATGCAAGCTCACAAATAGGGGATGACGAGGACATTCATGAAGTAAAAATGATAGGAAGCATTGATAATGAATCCATGGAACATCAAGTAATATTTGATGAAGGTTTAAGTCAGGATGAGATTGATTTCCTTTGTTCACATAAAGGAAGTTTATCTCCTTGGCTTGAATCATTTTCAAATTGCTCTTATGATGAAGTCTTAGGTCCAACAATCAGTGAAACCTTTAAGCAAACCACTTTCATGGAGACCACTCCAACTTCCTTCCCTAAATTTGATCAAGCCAACCTAGTAGCTGAAACTTCTACATGTGGGAAATCAATCCTATCTGAAACTCTAAAAAAATAAATTGAAATTGACCCAATGTCCCAATCTTCTATTGAAATTCCGAACCAACCTGATCTTGAATTGAAGGAAATTCCCGCTACACTCAAGTATGCTTTCCTAAGGGACAATCAAACACATCCTATTGTAATTTCTTCTTCTCTTGAAGCCAATCATTAAAGTATGCTTCTAGATGTCCTTAGAAAGCATAAGAAAGCCATTGGTTGGACCCTTTCTGATATTCCTGGGATTATCCCACTTGTTGGGACTCATAGGATTGTTTTGGAATCTGATTCAAAGCCATGTCGTCAACCTCAACGGTGAATCAATCCTAATATCATGGAGGTAGTAAGGAAGGAACTTCTGAAATTGTTAAAAGCTGGTATCATATATCCCATAGCTGAGAGTGAGTGGGTGAGACCAATCCAAGTGGTTCCAAAAAAGGCCGGAATCACAGTGATAACCAATGAGGATGGAGAGATTCTTCTAACAAGGGTGAGTAGTGGATGGAGGGTATGCATTGACTATAGGAAGCTAAACTCATTCACCAATAATGACCATTTCCCCTTACCATTCATTGACCAAGTCCTTGAGAGAGTGGAAGGTCATGCCTTCTATTGTTTCTTAGATGGGTACTCAGGGTACAATCAAATTGAGGTCTCCCTAGAGGATCAAGGGAAGACTACATTCACATGTCCTTTCGGTACCTTTTCCTTCAAACGCATGCCCTTCGGGTTATGCAATGCCCCTGGAACATTCCAGCGGTGCATGATAGGAATCTTCTCAGACATGGTAGGGTATTTTCTAGAGGTCTTCATGGATG
Organism: Viscum album; assembly: GCA_963277665.1. Taxonomy (NCBI): domain Eukaryota; kingdom Viridiplantae; phylum Streptophyta; class Magnoliopsida; order Santalales; family Viscaceae; genus Viscum; species Viscum album. Next base: position 1,072,476,150 of record OY728145.1, on the reverse strand, counting down.
ACTTCTCTGTGTTTGGGGATACATTTGAGGGATGTCTGAGGAATTTAGAGAGAGTCTTGTCAAGATGTGAAGAAAAGAATCTAGTCCTAAACTGGAAAAAATGCCATTTTATGGTTAAAGAGGGACTAGTTTTAGGCCATATGGTCTCAGGTAGGGGGATTGAAGTTGATAAAGCCAAGGTTGACATCATTCGTCACCTTCCATCACCCAAAAATATCAAGGAAGTGAGGTCTTTCTTAGGACATGCTGGTTTCTATAGAAGATTCATCAAGGAATTTAGTTCAATATCCCATCCCCTTTGTGCTCTCCTAGTAAAGGATGCTCCATTTGTTTGGACAAAAATTTGTGAGGGTTCATTATCAACCCTCAAATCCTCTCTCACCTCTCCTCCCATCATGAAATCTCCAAATTGGAACTTTCCTTTCGAACTTATGTGTGATTCTAGTGACTTTGCTGTAGGAGCTGTGTTAGGACAAAGTTGTGATAAAACTCCTTATGTCATTGATTATTCAAGGAAATCCTTAAATGATGCCCAAATCAACTACACCACTACTGAAAAGGAGTTACTTTCTATTGTGTTTTCTTTAGAGAAGTTTAGGTCCTACCTCTTAGGATCCCCCATCACTATGTTCACTGACCATTCTGCACTAAAATACCTCTTCCAAAAACAAGATGCTAAGGCTAGACTGATTAGGTGGGTCCTTCTCTTACAAGAATTTGACCTCACAATCAAGGATAAAAAGGGAGTTGAAAATGCTGTAGCTGATCACCTCTCTAGGATGGAATTCAAAGACAACTCAAATCACCTTTCTGTGTCTGATTCGTTTCCTGATAAACACCTATACTCTGTGAGTGACTGCCCTTGGTATGCCGACATATCCAATTTCTTAGTTACAGGAGTCATTCCAAAATTTTTAGGGACTCAAGATCGAAGGAAATTCCTTTCTGATGTTAGAAACTATGTGTTTGATGATCCATACCTCTATAAGTTCTGCCCTGACCAAGTCATTAGGAGGTGTGTTCCAGAATCTGAACAAGAGTCCATCCTTAAATTCTGTCATAGTGAGGCATGTAGAGGTCACTTTTCCTCTAAGAAAACATCTGCTAAGATTCTTCAATGTGGTCTCTTTTGGCCCACCCTCTCAAGGGACTCCTACACATTTTGTCAAAGCTGTCCTAGGTGTCAACAAGTAGGGTCCATTACAAAAAGGAATCAAATGCCACTCACTCCCATCTTAGTGGTTAAAATCTTTGACTGTTGGGGAATTGATTTCATGGGTCCCTTACCAAACTCTAGGGGATACCTCTACATACTCTTAGATGTTTATTATGTCTCAAAATGGGTTGATTCCATTCCCACTAAGTCCAATGATCATCAAGTTGTGATTCGATTTCTAAAAGAGAACATATTTTCAAGATTTGGAATTCCTAGGGCTATAATCAGTGATTGAGGAACCCATTTCTGCAACCGCCCATTCTCTTCACTCATGTCTAAGTATGATATTTCTCATAAAGTGTCCACTGCATACCATCCTCAAACCAATGGTCAAGCTGAGTTAGCAAATAGGGAGATTAAGCAAATTCTTGAAAAAACTGTCAACCCCTCTAGGAAAGATTGGTCTGAGAAACTCTTAGATGATCTTTGGGCCTATAGAACCGCATATAAAACCATTTTAGGAATGTACCCATATAGGTTGGTTTATGGAAAAGCAAACCATTTGCCAGTGGAGATTGAACATAAGGCCTTTTTGGAAATTAAGAAAATGGATTATGATCTCTCATTGGACGGAACAAAAAGGAAATTAGATCTCAATAAACTGGAGGAACTAAGGATGGAGGCTTATGAAAATTCAAGGATCAATAAAGCTAGAGTTCAAGCCTAACAATCTAGGAATATCAAGGTCAAACATTTTGAACCGGTAAAACTTGTGCTCTTGTATAGTTCAAAACTTCATTTACATCCGGGAAAGTTAAGGTCTAGATGGTCAAGACCTTTCATAGTGCATTATGTATTCCCCCATGGGGCAGTAGAGATTCAAGATCCCACAAGTGGTTACATTTTCAAGGTCAATGGTCAAAGGTTAAAACCATTCATTGAATCGTTCAATAAATAGGAAATAGAGGTTGAGTTAACTGAGCCAACCTATGAACAAGGAAAAAATTGATAGATTTAGGGTCCATGTCGGGATAATGACATTAAACAAAGCGCTGCATGGGAGGAAACCCATGGTTTTCAAGTTTCCTATCATTTTGTTGTTTTAATAAACTTTATATTTTAAATAGGATTAATTAATCATTTTTATATTTAAAAAAAAGACTATTGACCTGTTCTTCTATTATGAGTATGGATGGGTATGAAAGGGGAGCATTGTATTCATCTGTGTCACGTGGTGTGATCCCTGAGTAATACCTTACCCCAAAAATTAAAAGAAGATAATGTAGCATTAGTTTGATTTAAAAAAAACAAAAAAAAAAGAAAAAACCATAAAAATGATGATACTTGGAATTAAATAAGTCGTGTTGTTTGTTTTGTCTGGTTTGTTCTTATTTTTGTTTAGGTACTATTTTGGGTGATACATATTCAATCAAGGAGGTGCCTACATCCCCCAAGAGATCAAAGGACTAATTTGGAGCAACAAGAACTTCAACTTCAACCACCAGGTGATTTCATTCCATGATCCTCATTTTCAATTTCCTTTTTGAACTTCCATTATCTGCCTCTACTCCTTCTAAATTTTCATTTCTTCAAATACTGGGGACAGTGTTGTTTTAATTTGGGGGGAGATAAAATAAAAAAAATGCTTTTGTGTAAAAAAATGAATGATTTGAAAAAAAAAGTGTAAATAGAAGGAAAAATTCCTTTAACTTTGAACATGGTAATACACATTGCACACTTTGAAACTGAATATCAAATAATTTAGCATGCCTTGATTCTGATTTTAATCCTTGTATAATTTCATGAGCATAGATTTTGGAAAGTGTGGCTGTCCAATGTGATATTTCATCGTTTATATTTTCATCCAAATAAAAAAAAGATCACAATGCACGTCCTTTGGATAGTGGGGTATTAGTTTAGTTCATGGGGTCCCCCAAATAAATAGCATAGGTTTGGTGATCATTTTAGTTTAATATGAGTATTCAAAAAAAAAATATTAATTTTTTTTTTCGCGTAGAGCAATGAAATGACCTAATGCGTGGCTTTCGACACTTGGGGATCGTGACTCCATAGTTGTCTGGCCCAGAGTGAGTAATTTTATCTCTATTTTTGGTAATTTGAATTTGTTTTTGGCTCAGTTAACTCAAGATGATGCCCGAGTATGTGGGCTTCACTTGGTTCCCTAAGGTCTTTGAGCTTGGGAGTCATCGGCAAAGTCTCGCTACAGGGGTTGACTCTTTTGAGTGCAACTTTAATTACCATGGCAAAATTGCAAAAAAAAAAACAACAAAAAAAAACAAAAAAAAAATTATACAAAAAAAATGAATACTCATATTAATATTGAAATGTGATTCCACATAGTGCTTATGTAATTTCCCCCTTGAATAAAGATGAACCCCCATGTCTATTGTGATGCACAACACATCCTCATACTTAATTGATATTGGATGAAATATGGCAATGAATTTGAACAAAGGAATGGGATTGGGATTGGGATCTTCTTATGAAACTATCTTGTATTAAAATATTTTGATGGGTTTCATGATTGTTTTGTATAAGGTTTTTTTGGTGATCATTGTGTATTAAAATGTTTTTGGAAAATGGAATTTGAATTTCATATTATTGAGATATATTTTGCTCGGGACTAGCAAAACTCAAGTTGGGGGGTGTGATTAGCCAATAAATCAGGATAATATTCATTGTTAATATATATAATATTAATGTTCTTTATTATTCATAAACACTATTTTAGTGCATTTTACACTTTGAACATCATTTCACATTATGATTGTAATACCTTCTTAAAATGCACTATTATGTGGTACATTTTAGAACATCATTTGAAGTACCCAATGATTAATCTGATTATACATATTTTAATTTGATATTTTTGTAAATTTATCTACACTCCAATATGAACATGTTTCATTCAGGGATCAATGGAGAATTCATGGAAGAAGATGGGGATATTTTGTGATGAAAGGAAGCAATTCTAGAGAAGGTAGATTGGACACCAGCCCACTGATGAGACTGTGGGGCCCAACATACAGGCCCAATTAATCTCAAATTTCGTGGTATGCTAGAAGACATGTATAGGAACAAATAACTCTTCAAGAGATAATGCTAATTAGGCCTCCATGGTGGTCATTTAGGCGGCCCAAGTTAGATATAAAAGTCTGGGCCAGATTCTGCGGCCCAGAAAAACAGCCCACCAATTAAACCATATCTCTAGAACCATAACTTCTTTTGGGATGAAATTTTACAGGCGGTTAGGAGACATACGGGGATCCATTTTATTATTCTATGTCCCACTCTGATTCGGCCATCTAAAAGGTCATAAAAGCGCGCCTGTTTGGTGGATGAAGGCTGGCTGCCACCTCGGGTCAAATGTGAAAAAGTCTAAGTTCCACAAGCTTTCCACCACCCTAGGCCTACCATAATCAATTGGGATGCTTTGTACTGTTGGAGGCTCAACCAAAGGCTTCCAAAATTCCTATTTAAGGCATTGGTGGTGGAGGAGTTTATAATCTTTGAGCTTGTTTTCATCTTAATGTTATGCTGCCAATTTCTCTTTGTAATGTTCTTCCTTCACATGTAAGTTGTTTTAATTCATCCTTGTTTCTTAATAAAAGTTATTCTTCTCTTATTATTCTGTTCTAATCCTTATCACTTTGATACCGTTGGTTAAAGTTGTTAACTTTTTCATACCAAACCTTGTGAGATTATCACACAACGGTGGAGTGATTGTTATTTTATTGCGTTTTTTTTACTTCTCCATTTCCTCCCTCATGAGTCTACTTTCCGCTTCCATTGAAACCATAGAATCAATGGAGGGCTAACCCAATTATGGGTTGATCAAAGGGAGTAGAAAGGGACTGGATTGGATGTTATTTATAACCTCATTAATGTATAATCACTTCTTTAATTGAGAATTTTATTTGATGGTTTTTAAACTCCATCGTCCTTGTTGAATTTAAGGCCACACACTTCAAGTGCTAATACAAACCTTTACCTTAAAGTGCTCAAAACTTTGATCCTTCATGTGTATAGGTGATTAGTATTAAAGGGTGTAGGAATTAAACTAGTAAGTGATGATGTTGTTTTATCTCCTTAAATGAACCTATCTCAAATATAAGAAATTGAAATCATTAAAAAGGAAATACGTCCAATCCACCCCGAGCGATAACCTAGGATCAACTCATTATTTTAAATTGAATTCACTTAAATCTATTATATATCTTTCAAACCCATCCAAAATCAATCCAAATTGGCCACTTCATATCCGAAAATAGTCCATAGAATGTACGTGTCTATAGGTTTCTTCTTAGGTCTCTGTGGATTTGATACCCCAAGCTAAACTACAAGGACCGTCTTACCTTCTTCTCTTGGGTAAATTTGAGCAAGAATCAACAGCCAGTGAGGGTTCCGCAGTGGGATTATGGTGATGACCCGCTCCATGTAGAGGCTGTAGACCAGGGCGTAGGTTCTGAGGCTACACCTCTAGGTGGTCCACTAGTTGAGCCATCACTTGTCGAGAAGCTGGTTGTGCCGGAAGTGCAGGATAAGGTTGCGCACAGGCTGAGTGCACTGCACGAGTTCCAGAGGTAGTGACCTCTGAGGTTTCGGGGTGATCCATACCCTCAGGTAGCTGATGACTGGCTTGAAGCAGTCACCCGAGTTTTCCTCCTGGTGAGGACACCCCCAAATCAGATGGTGGTCCTAGCGACATATAGCATCCCGCCTTTTTATCACATGAACTTTTATTATATTATACAAAACCGAGGATCTTTAAGGTTAGTGTCTTGGAAACCAGAAACTTAATACATGACAACATAAAACATTATTCTTAAACACTTGAAAGGCTTCTTCATTTGTTCATCCTAATTTCATTATAACATCTCATAACCTGGGAGCATACATCAAAGGAAAGGGTGAAGAGAAGGCCCAGTAAGGAAAATAAGGGAAACATTTTACATGTGAACTTGAGAAACATCAAAAGTCATAAAAAATAACTTTAAGGCATGAGAAAGAGATCATGAGGCATATCATAATAAAAAGAACGTGTTTCACAACTTGAATATGTGGCTAAAAAATTTAACATAGACAATCATTTCCATTTCACCAAGGTCCATCCCCAAGGTATCATTAAAAATTACCATGGTTATTCACCAAGGTATCGTTAAAAATGGTCATCTCTAGAGATTAAGTCTTTACCCAATGCATTGGAGCGCTATCAGGGCGCACCCTTAAATTTGACTTTATTATCATGTGAGACACATATATCATCATAAATCATTTCATAAACAAGCCATATAGAATAAAATAAATGAGTTTCATTTCATAGTCATCACATTTTAAAAACTGCTTTAAAGACGTGATCTTTATGTCACTTTAAACCCACAAAAAAAGGAAAGGGGGTTTTATGTATGTAAGTACCAAAATTAAAATAAAACATTTTGATATATATGTGAATAACCCTATAGAAGAAAGAGCTTTGAGTATTAACTTAATAAAATAAAATAATTTGAGATAAAGAGAGAGACATTTTGAGACGAAAATTCTGCAGCATAACGACTATGTTATAGAGTTTTAGAAAATACTGAAAAGAGAAGGGACATGGGTCACACACTCATAAATGATCCATAAAATAGTAGAGGGACAAGATATTAAGGATATACAAACATGGTAATGAAATTTTAATGACATACCATATGAAATGAAAAACTTGAAAGGAATACAAAAATAAGATTTCTCTTATGAAAATTCGGCAGCCTAACGACATCACTTAAAACTTCAAAAAAATGAATTGGAAAGATCAAATAGGATATCTCATCATATGAAAATAAAATATCAGTATGATATATATAGAGATAATACCCCAACATAATAAAAGGAACTTGAAATACTTGACATGAAAATAGAACTTGAAAATGAGAAGGGTGAAAGAATCCATTAAAAATTCGGCAGCCTAACGACGCCACTTAAACATTATTAAAATGCAGTGATGAGAGCAAGAGGGGGTATCTCATCATATGAAAATAAAAAGGAAAGTAGGATGAATATAAAAGAAAATAATCAACATAAGAACATGGAGCATAAAAGAAATGACATAAAGGAGAGTACTTGGAAAGAGAGAGAGAGGTAGGATCCCTTACCTTAAAACGTAACTCTTAAAACTCAAAGGTTGAGACCTTGAGGGCTTGGGGGAACCTTGGGAGGACTCCTTGGGAGTTAAGGAGACCACAACTTTGTTGAGGATGATTTTGGAATCCAAAGGATGAGATAATGACTTGATATTTAAAGGGGAAGTGAGGGGACAAGGCATTAATGGCCAAGGGACACCTCATTGGTGGTATTGGAAAAACCATGGGCTTTCCCATGGTATTTCTCAAGGTGTTAGGCCACATGGGACCCCTCATACAATAATTCATCACCTTTAGTCGACCATCCCTTAAAATATCTCATGACATCATCATGATGCAGTTATGATGTCATTAAACATACCGAAACCCTAAAATTGTATTTTTACTATTCACTGAAAATTCAACATTTTCAGAAAACTCCCAAAAATTTATCTTAACATAATATTAATGCTCTGAATTAAAAAATAATCTCCATTTTATAAAAATATTTTTCTAAATATTTTTAATTTAATTTTTAAATAAAAAAACTATTCACCGGAAATTCATTTTTTTCAGAAAAAACCCCAAAAATTACCTTAACATAATATCGATGTTCTGAATTCAAAAATAAATTCCATTTTATAAAAATAATTTTCTAGATATTTTTATTTTTATTTTTAATTAAAAAACACTATTCACCCAAAAAAACTAATACTTGACTAATAATTTTTGAAACAGATATTTACCTATTTTATTGAATCACATTACTTAATCAAGGTGCCTATATTATATTAATACTTTCTTTAAGTGATATTACTAATCCATTTAGTCACATTACTAATCCTAAGCGTAAAATCACTATTCATAAATTACTATTCACCAAAAATTAAGTTGATCTTATTAGACTCCAAATTTCTTACTGAACACATTTGCAGAAGACCATTTTTTGAAAATCATTACACATCATTAATTATTTAAGGTTTACAAAAATATTTTAAAATATCCTTTTTTTCAAATTCATCAATAATATACATCCTACATTTATTCGGAAAAAATTCACAAACTTTACCAAAAGAAGAAATCACAATTTTTATTTATCAAAGTATTTACACAAAGCAGTTACGGTCTCATTACATAGCCCCTTATAACCCCAGCATAGGACCTAAGTGTAAGGTGTGCTAAGGTGAGAGAATCCAAGGGCGGCTCAACCAACATTGAACGAGTAGTAATTTATATTAGTTTGAACTTCTCGTGAAGGTGATTCTGTTCTTGCTTTACATGATGAAGTTCAACTTGGGTTTGGTCTAGAGCAAAGCCCAGTGGTGCTACCTCCTTCCCAAGTTCTGTTAGATGGGCTTCGATCGGCCCGAGACTACTGGATGAGGCCATCGAATATTCTTTCTATATTAATTAACCAAGATCGCTTGTATTTAGAGACAATAATCGCAACATTTAGTTTCCGACGCTCATATTGACCAATGGTCATATAACAGTCGAAACCCAATGGTCTCATTTTAATTATACTCATGTTATCAAATGAAACAGTTTTGTTGTGTATTAAAATAAAATAACAAACAAAATTAAGAAACAAGATTTATTCAAAATTTCGGGTCGTTACATTCTCCCCCCCTTAAGAAATTGCGTCCACGCAATTTTTTAAAATTGGACTTGGAAATTTCATTGAAAGTCCCACATCGGAAAAGGAGTCAGTAAAACTATTATTTTAAAAGAAAGAAAGGGAAGTACAAAGGTCACCCGAGTTAACCCATACTAGGATTCCATGTAGGGAAACATGGATATGGAAGAGAAATCAAAGGGTCATGTTCTGATGGAGAGTGATAGAAAACATGATTAGGAGAAAGTTAACCACAAGAAAATCACAAACTTATGATGTGTGTAAACGGTATTTGATTACCCAGTAGGAAACTTAAACCAACAACGTTTTTATTTTACATTCGTTTTAATAATTTTGAGGAATTAATTTCCTACATAGAATAAGAACACAAGGAAATATACTTACCTTCAAGTAGAGTTTCATCCTTTAATAAGTTTCTACCAGAACTAATCCTTTCTCCAAACGATGAGGATTCAAAAATACTTGGTCTCATCAAAAGCACAAGAATCATCTTCTAGAGAATCACCTAATCCACAAAAGAATAACTATCTATTTCTTCTATCTTTAAACATTATCCCAAAAACAGAAAGGGTAAGATAAAACAACTCTTCAAAAAGAATGAACCCCATAGGAAGGGAAACTACTTTTAAATCTTCAAAATTCCACGATACTACCCAAAGTTCATCATAGAACGTTCCATAAATAACTGTCCTTAAAATTCCTCAAAATAAACCAAACTAATATTGAAACCCAAATACAAGAAGGATTTGATAACATAGTATTCCAAGATAAACTTTATCGTTCATCTCCAAACAACATCAACCACTCCTAACATCTTATAACAAAAGTAACCAACCTAAACATATTTTCCCCAAGATAGGTTAATGATCTCCATAAGTAACCTAAATTACTATAAGTTCACCTTAAATTCATCTATTATTCAAAAATATAAGTCAACCATTACTCCTCAAAGAAAATACCATAGTAATCTATTTACCTCGATCATATAGGGTTCCCAAAATAGTGAACGTCTTCCAAAATAATAATCATCTTTTAATCCCCTAATCATCTTTTTTTTTTCAAGAAGAACAACTTCATAACATCAACATGTGGTACATAACAATAGATGTTTTCCTTAATGATATAAAACCTTCTTAGGTAGTGACTCGATGTTCTTAGAAAACATTAAAGATATGCTCATAGGGCACGGACTAAAATACAACATGAAATAGACAATTATTGCGAAGAAGTTAAATGTACTTTAGTCATCATGATCCATCTCAGCATAGGACTTGCATTGTTCCCTTATCCTTGAAGATTGTTGATGCTCATCATTCTTATCATCCCTTCCAAGAGAGCATTGCCTTGGATAATGTACAACTTCTCCATATTTACAAAATTGAAGAGTATAAGGTACATTAGATCGAACCTTATCTCTATTCCTCACGTTATCCATTTTTTAAAGCAATTGGCTACTTTATGCCTTACCACCCCACACTTAAAACATCTCCCAGTTCCTTTGTGACATTCTCCTTGGTTCCCATTTCCACACTTTTTTCACAAAGGAAATTGGGTCTTCTTTCCCTTATCAACTTTATCAGATGAACATCCTTGAGACTTCGTCTTCTTCTTCCTTGATGAATTTGGGCATTCAACTAGGTACTATTATTAATTATGATTTTTGATAGCTGGTTTGGCATAATCACAATATGTTCAACTTGATCTCTGGTCATCTCTGTCATATTAATAGGGCAATCATCATATTTCCTATCACATTGGTTGTTGGGACATGTTCTTCCATTTCCCGCCATTAACTAAGAAAAGAAAGTATAATTAGGGGGCTTAAATACTTAGCCAAAAATCATGAAAATGAAACTTAAAGAATAGAAGGATAAACTTATAGAAGAAAAGTATACCTTAACTTGTGATCCCCTAGGTTCCAATCTAGGTTATCCATGATCATATTTTCTTATGTGAATCTTTATATTATTTTATCTTTGTCCCTTTAATAATGGTTCATACAAAGGTTATGAATTTACAAAAGCATATCCCCCGGGAGTGTCAAACCAAGAGTGTAGCAAGACCCGTTGTCGTGCACCAGGTTACCCCAGGTCAAGCTCGAAACACCTTGTCAGAGTTTTCACTCCTAGGAACATCTGTGCCAGAGCCACCTCTACTTGTTCGTATCCAGACTGAGATTTATTTGTTTGGAACCCACTTACTCAATACTCACAAAAAATACCAGGAATATTTACTAAATTTAAACTTTTCTATAGGGTTATTCCTAAAGTTTTCATATCCTAATTTCCACAAATAACTAAACCATCCTTTGATACCAACTATAGCATCCTGCCTTTTTATCACATAAACTTTCATTACATTATAAAAAACCGAGGATCTTTAAGGTTTAGTGTCTTGGAAAACAGGAACATAATACATGACAACATAAAACATTCTTCTTAAACACTTGAAAGGATTCTTCATTTGTTCATACTAAGTTCATTACATCATCTCATAACCTGGGAGCATACATCAAAGGAAAGGGTGAGAAGAAGGCCCAGTAAGGGAAACAAGGGAAACATTTTACATGTGAACTTGAGATACATCAAAAGTCATGAAAAATAACTTTAAGGCATGAGAAAGAGATCATGAGGAGTATCATAATAAAAATAATGTTTTTCAGAACTTGAATATGTGGCTACAAAATTTAACATAGACAATAATTTCCTTTTCACCAAGGTCCATCCCCAAGGTGTCATTAAAAATTACCAAGGTTATTCACCAAGGTATCGTTAAAAATGGCCATCTCTAGAGATTAAGTCTTTACCCAATGCATTAGAGCGCTATCAGGGTGCACCCTTAAATTTTCCTTTATTATAATGTAATAAACATATATCATCATCAATCATTTCATAAACAACCCATATAGCATAACAGAAATGAGTTTCATTTCATAGTCATCACATTTTAAAAACTGCTTTAAAGATGTGATCTTTATGTCACTTTAAACCCACGGGAAAAGGAAAGCGGGTTTTATGTACGTAAGTACCAGAATTAAAATATAACATTTTGATATATATGTGAATACCCCTATAGAAGAAATAGCTTTGAGTATTCACTTAATAAAATAAAATAATTTGAGATAAAGAGAGAGACATTTTGAGACGAAAATTCTGCAGCATAACGACTATGTTATAGGGTTTTAGAAAATACTAAAAAGAGAGGGGAAATGGGTCACCCACTCATAAATGATCCATAAAACAGTATAGGGACATGATATAAAGGATATAATAACATGGTAATGAAATTTTAATGACATACCATATGAAATGAAAAACTTGAAAGGAAGACAAAAATAAGGTTTCTCTTATGAAAATTCGACAGCCTAACGACGTCACTTAAAACTTCAAAAAAATGAATTGGCGAGATCAAATAGGGTATCTCATCATATTAGCATAAAATATCAGTATGATAGATATAGATATCATACCCCAACATAATAAAAGGAACTTGAAATACTTGACATGAAAATAGAACTTGAAAATGAGAAGGGTGATAGAATCCCTTAAAAATTCGGCAGCCTAACGACGCCACTTAAACATTCTTAAAATGAAGTGATGTGAGAAAGAGGGGGTCTCTCATAATATGAACATAAAAAGTACAGTAGGATGAATATAAAATAACATCCCCAACATAAGAACATGGAGCATAAAATAAATGACATAAAATAGAGTACTTGGAAAGAAAGAGAGAGGTAGGATCCCTTACCTTAAAACATAACTCTTAAAAATCAAAGGTTGGGACCTTGAGGGCATGGAGGAACCTTTGGAGGACTCTTTGGGAGGTAAGGAGACCAGAAATTTGTTGAGGATGATTTTGGAATCGAAAGGATGAGAGAATGGCTTGGTATTTATAGGGGAAGTGAGGGGACATGACATTAATGGCCAAGGGACACCTCATTGGTGGTATTGGAAAAACCATGGGCTTGCCCATGGTATTTCCCAAGTTGTTAGGCCAAATAGGACCCCTCATACAATAATTCATCCCCTTTAGTCGAACATCCCTTAAAATATCTCATGACATCATCATGACGCAATTACGATGTCATTAAACATAATGAAACCCTAAAACTGTATTTTTACTATTCACTGAAAATTCAACTTTTTCAGAAAACTCCCAAAAATTTATCTTAACATAATATTAATGCTATGAATTCAAAAATAGACTCCATTTTATAAAAATAATTTTCGAAATATTTTCAATTTAATTTTTAAATAAAAACACTATTCACCGGAAATTCATTTTTTTCAGAAAAAACCCCAAAAATTACCTTAACATAATATCGATGTTCTGAATTCAAAAATAAAGATCATTTTATAAAAATAATTTTCTAAATAATTTTAATTTAATTTTTAATTAAAAAACACTATTCACCCGAAAAAACTAATACTTGACTAATAATTTCTGAAACAGATATTTACCTATTTTATTGAATCACATTACTTAATCAAGGTGCCTATATTATATTAATACTTTCTTTAAGTGATATTACTAATCCATTTGGTCACATTACTATTTCTAAGCATAAAATTACTATTCATAAATTACTATTCACCAAAAATTAAGTTGATCTTATTAGACTCCAAATTTCTTACTAAACACATTTGCAGAAGACTATTTTTTTGAAAATCATTACACATCATTAATTATTTAAGGTTTACAAAAATATTTTAAAATATCATTTTTTTCAAATTCATCAATAATATACATCCTACATTTATTCGGACAAAAATTCACAAACTTCACCATAAGAATAAATCACAATTTTTATTTATCAAAGGATTTACACAAAGTAGTTACGGTCTCCTTACATAGCCCCTTATAACCCCAGCATAGGACCTAAGTGTAAGGTGTGCTAAGGTGAGAGAATCCGAGGGCGGCTCGGCCAACATTTCACGAGTAGTAATTTCTATCAGTTTGAAATTCTCATGAAGGCGATTCCGTTCTTGATTCACACGATGAAGTTTGGCTTGGGTTTGGTCCAGAGCAAAGCCTAGTGGTGCTACCTCCTTCCCAAGTTCTGTTAGATGGGCTTCGATCGACCCGAGACTACTGGATGAGCCCATCAAATCTTCTTTCTATATTAATTAACCAAGATCACTTTTATTTAGAGACAATAATCGCAACATTTAGTTTCCAATGGTCATATTGACCAATGGTCATATAACAGTCGAACCCCAACGGTCTCATTTTAATTATACTCATGTTATCAAATGAAACAGTTTTGTTGAGTATAAAAATAAAATAACACATAAAATTAGGAAACAAGATTTATTCAAAATTTTGGGTCGTTACACAACAAGCCTTCTGCATGGTTCGGCCGGGCGATGGTGGAGTTTGGTGACGCAGTCCCATGATGAGGAGATGCCCACGTGGGCAGAGTTTGAGCGGATCTTCAGGGAAGAGTTCTATCCAATGATGCTGAGGTCAGTGCGGATCGAGGAGCTTATGCAGCTTCAACAGGAGGGCATGACCATTTCAGAGTACTCAGTGAGGTTTACAGACCTATCACACTACTCCTTGGATATTGTTTGGGACCCGTTCTTTAGGGATCAGACCTTCGAGTAGGGCTTACGTAGAGACATCCGGGCAGGTGTTGTTTCTTTGTGTCTGCCCACCTATGTTGGAGTGCTGGAGCGAGCCTTAGTGGTGAAGAGCTTTCTAGCTAAGCAGATTCAGCCCGTCAGTGTTGGGCGTGTGGCAGCTGAGACGTCGGCAACTGGTAGCCAGCGGCAGGCGCAAGGATCTGGACGTGACCGACGTTTTAGGAGGCACCCCCAGGATGGAGGATATGAGGCTTATGGCTCACAGGGCTTGCAGATCAGTTTTGGTCAGCCGCAGGAGAGGCGGTGTTACGTTTGCGATGGTCGGGGACATCTTACTAGGGATTGTCTGACCCGTCGTACTACTGAGAGGGAGCCGGTCGACAGACCGCCTTGGCAGAGGAAATGTCTTGAGTTTGGAGGTCCGTAGGGTGATGGACGTGGCAACGGAGTTGGTGCAGCAGCAGGAGGTGGTAGGTGGTATCAGATTCCACCACCACCACCCCCAGGTGGTCCACGCCGAGCTCAGGGAGCTGGAGGGCGAGGGTGAGGACAACTGCATGCCCTAGAGGTTGTTGACCCAGAGGCCCCGCGGATGGATAGAGGTACGCCTTGTGTCCTTTCTACTTTCTACAGTAGTTTGTTAGACACTGTTTAATGGTACTCTTACCTTTCCTTTTCTTACTTGAATTTTGTTCAGGGCATTGGTAAAACCCTGTGTGGGTGTTGTTTGGCGTGATTCGAATGCATGAGGAAGAGGGATCCTTCCCCCACCGAGACGCATTTTTGTGACGTGATCAAAACCATGCGGGTGAGTTAGTACTTCCCAAAATAGATTGTGTTGAGGTGTGGTGGATGAGTCCCTCTGACTTATGTGTTCGGGCAGGGGTGTTTTTGGCAAAATCACTGGCGTTGGCGACCCATTTGAGATTCTAGTTGCTTCCCTTGTGATTAGGGATTTTCAGAGACAAAAAGTAATGAGGTGGTGAGGATGTAGTGACTCGAGTTTTGGCCCTGTCAGACTTTGGAATATTTTTATGAATAATTCCAGAGCTAGGCACGAAGACAGCGTGCGATTCTGAGGCCCAGTGTGACTGGAATTTATTTTAAAAAAATATTAAGTATTTTTATACTATGCACATGGTGGGGTTGTGTTTTCTCCAAAACGGTAGCTCAAAATGGGAATATGAGGGCGCGGTTGCGTTCGGAGCATGCCGTTTACCCTAGGCGGGGTGTAAACTTTGCTGGCGTGGGCTTGCTATGAGAAAAGCCACCAGGGGCATTTTCGTAAATAAATGGAAAAGTTTATTTATGAGCGTCGGCTCGAATAACTTCTGAACGAAGTCTCAGATCAAAAATCTGAGTCTACCGTTGCATTCAGAACGTTGTGTTTACCCTAGGTGTGACATAATTTTAGTCGGCACTGGGTGCCGGGTCGGAGGTGTGTTGGCGGGGAGATGAAATGAAGTTTTTATAAAAAAAAGAAATAAAAATCCTCATCTCCCTCGTAACCCCTTGTACTTACAGGAGGCGACGAACCCCCTCCCTCCTCTGTTTCTTCTCTAAATCGAGTTGCATTCGTCTGTTTTCCGCGCCGATCGTCAGCGGATCGAGCTTCAGGGCGTCGCAGATGTCTTTCTGCACCCGAAGCTTCAGCGATCTGCCAACAGGTAGGCGTTTTAAGTTTTAAAATCCCAGATTCCAATTTGGTTGGTTTTTATCTATATTGAGATTGAAGATGTGGAAATCCAGTCTCAGGGGATGCGCAGATGCCTTCAGATGCGTGTTTGGACCTCAGGGGTGCCCTCAGCGGCCCTCGGAAGGTCTGTGGTGCGGTGCCGGTGGCGGCGGGCCATGGGGATGAAATCGAACCGCAACACCATGGTGGTCTGGACGAAAATTATAGGTGAACCACGAAGAGGGTCGGACGCGCGCGCATGCTGCGCCGTGGTCCGCCGGCCGGAGCGGCCAGCGGTGGCGGCGGTTGGGTCGGCCCAGGCCGGTCGGACCAGCCGGTTCAGGCCGGTCTGACCCTCTCTTGGTACACTGGGGTTTTAAAACCCCCGTATCTTGCTTCATGGAGATCTGAATCATGTGCCGTCTGTGGCAACGTGACCCTGGAGACGAGGAAAACCCTTCGGTGCGGGTTTAGGGGTTTTAAAGTTTGGGATGGTGGCCCGGGTGCTAGAAACGTCGAATAAAATAATGATATTTTATTATTATTCGACTTCGGGCTATTGTATCTTTTACCCGGAGCGTCCGATTGACTTTACGTCAGGGGAGTTGAGGCCTTGATGGTACGGAGGACTTTTCTTTTTGGTTTTCAGGTGTTGGGACCGAGTTTGGGGTGCGGGCCCCATGAGGCTGGGTTTGGGCATTTACGGAGAAACGCAACTTTCTCACCAAGAGCCTGATTTTGGAGGATGAATAGTCGATCCTATGTGTTTTTTCGAGGGTATTTCAATGGTGTGATCCATTTGATGTGTTATGGGATTGAGGCGTAGGACCCACCTGAGATGGTTATAGTGAATAGTTCCTTTTTTACTGGTTGTCCGGTTCGGGCGAGTAAACATCCCATCCTATGTTTTTTTCAACGTGGATCGCGATAGTGGACTCGGTATCGGCCTTGGAGGTGCGCGGGGTAGCATTGTGGTGGGTCGCTCGAGTTAGAGATGTTTGGACCAGCAGTGGTTGAGGTTACTCCCTTGGTTCATTCCTATGAGGGTTCGTGTGACATCACAACCTTAGTATAGGTTTGTGATCCTCTCGATGGGATGTTTAAGCTGTTAGAGTTGTGGCATCCCTCCGGTGGGCCTGGAGCGAGATCCTCTAGCATCGTTTCCCTAGATCGGGTTCTTGGTATCGCTGTGACCGCTTATCCACCGGTGACGATCCTCTGTCTAGAAGGTTAACCCCGTAGGGTTTGTGAAATCATCGGTAATATGATCCCCTACGCTGTGGGCCATGCTCAGTAGGGTTGTGGCATCATTGGGTATATGATCCCCTACTCAGCATGAGAATTATAGTAGGGTTGCAGTATCATTGGTTATACGATCCCCTACTTAGCGCGTGGTTTCGGTAGGGTTGGTGCATCATCGGTTCGATCCCCTACATCACGAGTTATACCAGATAGGGTTCTGGTATCATCGTGACCACCTTTACACGGGCGACAATCCTCTATCTGAGTGACATGTTTCTATCGAGTGCCAGATCGGGTTGTGGTATCCCCCAGTGGATCCTGGGAGTGATCCCCTATCTATGAGATCTACGAATGCTAGATCGGGTTGTGGTATCCCCCAACGGACCCTAGGAGTGATCCCCTATCTGTGAGATCTTCGTATACTAGTGTGGGTTTTGGTATCCCCTAGCAGACCGTAGGAGTGATCCCATATCCGAGGAGTTTGTTGTTATTGCTGTTTCAGTGTGGTTTTCTCAGTGACGATATTCAATGAGCATGATCTCTCGGGTGAGCGTCTGAGATGTTTGTGTGGGACCCGATGGAGTGTATCTCTCAGACGGGTGTCATCTGGGATGACAGTGATCATGGAGCGTGTTCTCCGGGTTGTGAATAATTTCTAGTGATGAGGTTGGTACCTCATGTGGCCTAGTCCGTGAGCTGATTATATCTGGATTTTTCATGGTGTATGTATGGGCATACACCAGAGCTGAGCTGACTAGTCGTGTTTAGCCGAGGATGGTCACAAGATGAAGTTTCTCTCTCGTATGTGTTCCCTCTGGTTGGGATAAGCGGACTGTTGCCTTTTATTTTCTCCCTTTTGTTTTAGGTTTTTGGGGTGCCTACTGAGTATTGTTACACTCACCCCTGAACGGGCTTTGCCCGCACATGTTTGTGTCTTATGCAGACCACAGGGCTTTCGACGGAGTCCTAGGAGGACCCAGAGCAGGCGGAGCTGAGTGAGCAGGACTGATCGTAGAGTCTTACCGGAGCTGTACTGATGAGTTTTTCGGTGGTGCTTTTGGCTGCGTACCCCTTCTTCCGAGCAGGTTGGATTCCTTTGAAGTTTTCTTTTGGTGGGCCCTATTTTTCCCTTTTTGTACTACTATTGCACTTTGGTTTTGATAGTTGTATGCATGCATTTACTTTTCAGTTTTATATATCTCTGCACTGTTTCATGGAGTTGTGTGTGGGTGCGAGTCTACAGGTACCTTAGGCTAATGCCTCCCATGTGTGTGATAGCCTACTCGACGCTAGACACCATCCCTTGGCCTATTGGATGTGGTCTTGGGGAGTCACGGCACAAGCCCCGTTGGGTCGGGTCGTGACAGTGACAACCACACTGTTTGTGCACAGTTTGTCTAACCATGCATGATAAACCTGTAGCTTGTCCCTCTTAGATAGTGAGGGACATACGATTAACGCACAGTTTGGTGAACCATGCAGGCAAACCGCGCACCTCATCCATGTCATTAAAAAGTGAGAAATTACCTTTGTTCCCTCTTTTATTTAAACACCATTTCCTCCTCCATTCGCCCATTTAGGATTTATAGCCATGGAAGCTCCCTCCAAGATTTCTTGAAGCCTTGGAACCTCAATCCTTAGGTGGATTTGACCTGATTTCTTCAAGGAAACATCAAATGAGTGTTTTTCCTCTTGATTTCTCCCTCTTTCTAGGGTTCCTCTTCTATATTTCTTAAATTCCTATTTTATAGTGAATTTTGTGACCTAATATGTGTTTTATCTTGTGTTTTTTGAGGGTAAATATTAATGGTTATTGTTGGATATTTCCTTTATATGGTATTTTGGTGTTACAGTTGTGGTTTCACAAATATTTACAAAAGTTTCCAAGTATGAGGTAGGTGGTTCCATGCTTCTACATTATTATATGATTTTTATATGCTTTCTTGATTGTTTGTATGTGTTCTATGGTTTATTTTTGGGGTGCAAAACATGTTTTGGAAATGTTTCAAGATGCACATGTGATGAAATGGGGTTTCTAAAGGAAATTGGTTGTATTTATTATGTGATTTATTGTGGTATTTCTTAAATATATTTTATGCGTTGTGTGGAAGGTGAAAAAAATGCATTTTCAAAGATATTTAAAGGTGAAAATGTGTTAAAAGAGTATTTTTCAAGTGAGATGGGTTTTGATGAATATTGATTTTCTTATTGTACACCTTAAATGTTTTTTAAATGCGAAGCATGTTATAGAAAATGGTTTTGAAGTGAATGTGAATTTGAAAGGGGATTCACCCATGGAAATGGTTATTTTTTATATGTACTCATTTTTTATGTTATCAAATGGGTTTCATAAATTGTGAAAGTATTTCGAAATGTGTTACCAAATGGTTTTAGTGTGTGTGTGAAATAAAAATGGTGATTTACTTGAATGATTGTGATTCTTGGAATGTATATATGAAAGTATTGATTTGTGTAATATTTTAAGTGGAATTAGAGCACAAAGTTAATCTCATGTATCTAGGTGGGTGAACTAGAAATAGTATTCTAGTTGATTCAGAAGTGGATTAGGCTCAGTTTCATCTAGTAGGATTGATGATTTCAATACTAACTAAACATGTGATATGATCAGAGAGCACAAAAATTTTGGACAAGATCCTCTCTAGTGTCTCGTGCATTATAATCCTATTTTAGAGACCATTGTAATTTTTGATGAGATCCTCTCTAGTGGCTCATGCACGAGAACGCTATTGGTAGTTGAGTTGGAAGATTTTGATCATCGAGGTACGATATTTCTAGGGTCCCTCTAGTGCTAGTTATCTTTAGGGATTTACCCATGGTGCTCTTTTGTGATATGATGCTTATGTGGTGTGGTTCTATCCATCAACATATAGTAGACCTTATGTACATTATTTATTTCAATGCAATCTTATTTGTTAAAAAGGTTTTCCTTGAAAAGTATTTCTTGAGAATTTTTTCCTTAAAATGTTTTCTTAAAAATGTTTCAGAGGATTTTATAGAAATATGCATGTTAATTTGTCTTCTAATTTTATAGCATGAAATATTTTCTTTTAGGTGGAATCCTACTGGTTTTTGGATCACACCCTACTTACCCCTTTGTGTGTAAGTAGATTTAGTTATGTATGACCCAGGTAAAAACAAGATGTATTGAGGTGTTGATGGTGGATCCGGTTGATAATGTCCCTATTCATGAATAGGGACGGGTGATGGGTTGGATGACATCTCAGATTGGTTTGTGATAGTTAAGGACTCATGAAGGATTCTACCAAACTCATAATCTTGAATTATCTACGGTGGTTTATTATTTAAAGTGTTGGCAACACTACTTATTGGGAGAATGGTTCATGGTGTATACCGATCATAAAATCCTTAAGTACATATTCTCTCAGTATGATATGAATCTTAGGTAGTGAAGATGGGTTGAATACATGCAGTATTTTGACTTTGATCTAGTTTACATACCTGGAAGGTAAAATAGTGTTGCAGATTACTTGAGTCAAAATACTCAAAATCATAAAGTTCAGGAATCTAGTTCCTAGTGGAGGATGATGGATTTGTTTGTTGAGATGCACCTGGAGGTGCAGGATGGTCAAGGGAAGATGAACCTTTCATCCTTAGTAGTTGAGTTTGTGCTTCTGAGATGGATCAAGGAGAGGAATATTGAGGATTTAGAATGTTTGAATTTAAGGGAAATTCTTAAAGGTGGGAAGTCACCTTCCAGTTGGACCACTAAGGATGATGAGATCATTTATGTTTATGGGTGTGTGGTTGTGCCAACACATATGTAGGAAGAGTTGATGTGAGAGTTTCATGCATCAAAGTGGGCAGTGCATCTTGGACTTACCAAGATGTATCAGGATCTTCATAGGTAGTATTGGTGGTTAGGGATGAAGAAAGTGGTGGTAGGTTTCATGGCGTTATGCCTTACTTTCTAACATGTGAAGGCTAAACATCAATGACCAGGTGGTTTACTACAGCCACTTGACATTCTGAAATGGAAATGGGATGATGTGATTATGGATTTCTTGGTGGGTCTTCCAAGGATTCCTTGGAATAATGATGCAATCTGGGTAGTTGTAGATCATTTAACTAAGGTGGATCATTTCTTGAAAATTTGAGAGACCTTCACTGTGGATCAGTTGGGTGAGCTGTATGTTCAAGAAATAATTCAGTTACAAGGGGTTCCATGTACTATAGTTTCATATCATGATCCATGTTTTACATCGCACTTCTAGTAGGGATTACATAAGGCACTGGGTACCCAGGTGTTTTTGAGTATAGCTTTACGCCTGTAGATGGACAGGTAGTCAGAGCATACTATTCAAGAACTAGAGGACATGATGAGGGTTTGTATCCTAAACTTTTGTGGATTGTGGGAGAAGCACTTGTTTCTTGTTGAGCTTACCTACAACAATAGTTACCAATCTAGGATTTATATGA
Organism: Viscum album; assembly: GCA_963277665.1. Taxonomy (NCBI): domain Eukaryota; kingdom Viridiplantae; phylum Streptophyta; class Magnoliopsida; order Santalales; family Viscaceae; genus Viscum; species Viscum album. The sequence continues at coordinate 1,072,454,276 of OY728145.1, read as the reverse complement.
CACTGTATAAGGCACTCTATGGTAGACCATGTATATCTCCATTGTGTTGGATGAAATCTAGGGAATCTGAGTTGTTGGGATCAAGTTTCATGTAGGAGACGTCAAAACAGGTTCAACTGATTTGGAAACATATGGAAATGACTTAGAGTAGGCAGAATTCGTATGTAGATCGACATCATAGACCACTTGAGTTTGTGGTGGGTGATCGTGTGTTTCTTTGGGTGTTTCCATGGTTGGGTCACCATTAGATTCAAAAATAGGGTAAGTTGACACCCAGGTTCGTGGGGATGTTTGAGATTGTGGATAGGATAGGGCCGATGGTATATCGATTAGATCTTCCACAATGGTATATTGTTATGAACGATGTTTTTCATGTGTCACAGCTTTGACAGTATCACCCTGACCCATCTCATGTGGTTGATATTGATGATGTTGAGCTTGAGGATGATGCGTCCTTTGAGGAGCATCCAATTTGTATTGTGGATTGAAGTGAGAAAGTCTTATAGGGAAAGAATATGCCTTTGGTTCCATTTTTGTGGAATCATGGAAATGTTTAGGAAGAAACATGGGAGAGAGAGATGAATATCTAGGCCTAATGGCCAAATATCTTAACTCTGGAAGCTCATTGATGCTTGGAAGTGTGGCTCAAGGATGAGCCATTATAAGGTGGGGATGTTGTAAGGTCCTCAACTTCATGGAGGTATTTTATTGTTTAAAATTTGGTTTGAATCCCTTAAAGTTGGAAAATTAAACATTTACCTGGTGTATGAGGAAGCTCGCAGGTGTTTCGGGGGTTCGAGACACAAAATAAAGAGAAATAGGTCCTTTCTGTGCATGTTTCATGGTTGGAACATGGTTAGTGTAAAATGTGTGCCCAAACTGTTCTAGCCAAGAGGAGGGCTACACGGGTTTGGTAAACTATACAAGGGGGAGAGCTAAACCGTGTGGGTCTGTACAGAGGCATTCCACACGGTTGGCACATAGTTTGTTAAACTATGTGAGGATCCCCTAGTAACCGTGAAACCTATCCCCTATTAGATAGAGGTTGGCACACGATTTGGAAAATGGTGAGGCCAAACCATACACCCTATTAAAATTGGGTTTTTACCATTTCTCCCCTTGATATTTTAAGCATTTCACCTGATTTTCTTACCCATTCTTCTCCCAACAGCCCTAGTGAAGAACCTAAACAACCAAATCTTCCCAAGGGTCAATAAACTTCAGTTATAATTCATTTGAAGTGATGTTGGGTGAGTATTGAAGCTTAGGGTAAGTCTAACACTTCTCTTTATTCTATTTTTCAGATTAGGGATTATGATTTCATTATTTTTCTTCTGAATCCCTAAAACCCTATTTTTATGAAGGATCTTATATTGGGGCTTCAAAGAGTGTTGTAATATAGATCTAAGGATAAGTTTAAGCATGAATTCATCTTCAGAATTGAGGTAGGAGGTCTCCAAGTTATATCCCATAGTCTTGAATTTTATTTGTGCATATGTGGTTGTGCTTTTGGTTATCTTTTGTTGTGATTTTAATTCAATTGATAGGAATTGGTAAGATGGTTGGATAAATGATGAATTTAAACCCTCATGATCCCCATGGGATGCATTAAAGTTGATTAGACTGATCTTAGGGCTATCCACGAGGTGCACCATCATCCCGAACATGGAAAATTATGATGTTGAACATGGAATTGTTATGATAAAATAGATCCCATGATATATGTGATGCCAAGTTAGTTTAAATAATTAAATTCACAAATGGTGGATGTGTCTAGAGATTGATAATGGTATAAGGGATTGTTTGGAACATTGTGAGTAGGTTAAATGAATTAAAGTGATTATGATAATGGACCATGGTTTGAAATGGTAATATGTTAATGAGTTAAGGCATGAAGATGAATTGATGTGTTGATTTAATAGTGAATTGAGAATGTTATGTGAAAGGATTGTGTATGTTTTGGGATATGGTAAATGTGGTTAGTGGTTAATGGAAGTATGTGCACATGACTTGGTAGTTGTGGGTAATGACTAATGCTCTACTCCTGTGGGTCAGGTTAGACTGAGGAGCTAAACCCCACCATTAGAATGCATGAATTTTGGGAGTCATACTAATGCTCTAGGCCCCTACGGATGCATTGGATGATTACTTGGACTGAGGTTCCAAGGTAAGTGTGATGAAATTGGTTGAGATTACATGGTATGACACTCTAAGGTATGTGTAATAAATTTACTTGTGTGAAGCTTTACCTAGTGAGTAAAGTAACTTGATTTATTACCTTATGCATAGTGGTTGACCGACTTAGGCCGTTGTGTAATAAATGGAACACCTAACCCATAGAATTAAATGATGACAAAGGTTTAGTTAAATAATGATTTACTATTGTAATCTTGTTACTCCTTCTTTATTTGTTATATATTAGCACATGCATACACTATCTACTTAGATTCAATATTTTGTAGACACCGTTGGTTGTGGCCTACTGAGTTGTACTCAAACCCTGCTCGGGCCGCCATTGGGTACCCAAGCAGATTTCATGGTTGCATGTTAGGATAAGGGAAATGGACCTATGCTAGAGGTTTTAGTGGATATTGGGATGTGTATGGATGAGGATCCAGATATGGAATCATGACATGTTTTGGGGATTATTCCATTGGTCTTTATTTTGGGTTTTCTGCACTTTTGACATTGTTAGCATGATATGGAATATTTAGCATTGGTTGTGGGATTGTACCCAATTTTGGGAAATGTTTGAAAATGAATCTTTATTGGTTACTATATATTTTTTCCTTTATTTGACATTGTTATCTACTGTGGCATACTCTGATAAAGAGGGTATAGTCTCCCTATGTAATTATTTAGAGCCTCACTTCTAGTCGGAAACCTCTGGCATATGAGGAGACACACTTGAGGTTATGTGGAAACCCAGATCGGGGAACCAGTTTAGTGGAATCTGGGTTGGGGATGTTACACAGGTTCTTCATAAGATGAATAACACTCTGACTATCAAAATAGATAATTTAACTTTCTTGAATCTGTCCCAACTCATGTAAAAACTTGATCACCCACAAAATCTCCTCAAAGCCTTTAATGACCGTGATATACTTTTCTTCTGTGGTAGATAAGACAACGCACTTTTCAAGTCATGATTTCCATGAAACTTACCCCCCTACAAAAGATATTAGGTGCCAAGATATAGATTTCCTCATGTCTACATCTCTAGCCATATCAGCATCTGTTTATACTTTCAAAATAGTTTTACTATTTCAAAAACATAAACAATGACAGGATGTACCTTAGAGATACCTCAATATCCATTTGACCACTATCCAATGCTTATTTCTTGTATTTAACAAGAATATATTAACAATTCCAACAACATGATAAATATTTTTTCTTGTGTAAACCATGAAATACATAATACTTCCAACTAATGACTGATAATGATCTTTTTCTATCTCTATTTTCTCCTTCTCAGTTAATGGAAATTGACTTGTCGTAATCTTGAAGTGACTTGCAAGTGGAGTTCTAACTAGTTTCACCTTGATCATGTTGAATCTTTAAAGAACATTCTCAATGTACCACTCATGTGATAGTCAAAACTTGTTATTCCTCCTATCATGAGTAATCGTCATACCAATAATCTGAGTAGCATATCCCAAGTCATTAATTTCAAAATACTTGTTCAACCCTTACTTCAACCTATCAATCTTGGTAATATATCTACTAATAATTAACATATCATCAAAATAAAGCAATAGTACAATAAAATCACCATCAGAAAACTGTTTGATGAAAATGCAGTGATCAACATTTGTCCTCTTATACTCATTTTCCTCTATGAATGAGTCGAATGTCCTATACCATTTCCTAGATTCTTTCAAACCATATAAACTTTTCTCAAGTTTATATACTAGATTTTATTTACCTTACACTTGAAATCCTTATGGCTGGTCCATGTATATCTCTTCATCAAGATCACCATGTAAGAATGTTGTTTTTACATCTAGTTGTTGAACCTATAGGTTCAGAATAATCTATAATCCAAGAAAAACTATGATAGAAGACATTTTAACAATGGGAGAAAAAATTTCATCAAAGTTAATGACTTTCTTTTGATTTAATCCCTTCGCAAAAATTTTGGATCTATAGAACAACTGTAAGTTTCAATCTTTTCCTTTGGTTATGTACAACCACTTGATCTTGAGTGCCTTAATTCCATGTGGTAACTCAAACTAATCAAATGTGTGGTCCTTATGCAAAGATCTCATCTCCTCTTGCATGACATTTTTCCATTCCATATTCTACTGACTCCTAATCATATCATCATAACTGTCTAGATCTCCCCCATTAGTGAGCATCACATACTCATGTATTGAGTATCTATTAATTATTTTTCATTCTCTGGTGGATCTCCTCAACCGTTCTTTGAGGGAAATATACTCTAGAATATCATATGATGAATACATATCAACATATGAATACATATTACCTAGTAGTGAAGTTTCATCAGTGTCATGTATCTCTCTCACACTAGATGGAACTGATGGTGTTGAGACTGGTTCCAAATTGGATGAAATTCTCTCAAACTACAACTTCTCTACATTTTATGGATTCTCAAAATCTTCAATCATCTGATCCTCAAGAAGCACTACATCTCTGCTTCTGATGATCCTCCTACTAATTGGATCCCAGATTCGGTATCTAAAATCCTCATGAGTGTATCCCAAAAATAATACACTTCTTTCCTTTTCCATCCATCTTTCCCACTCTTCTTTCGGGATGTGAACAAATTACATATATCCAAATACTCTCAAGTGATTATATGAGACATATTCAAGTATCCAAACCCTTTCTAGATTATTGTAGTTCAATGGAAATGATGGATAAAAGTTGATAATATCATCCATAATCCTTATTGACTCCCCCCAAAAGGTGTTTGGTATCTTTTCATTTGAAAGCATACACCTGACTCTCTCACAATTATTTTGTTCATCCTCTCAACAACATCATTATATTGATGTGTCTTTGGTACTGATTTTTCCATCCTAATGCCAAAAATCCTACAGTACTCCTGAAATGGACCATGATACTCTTCCTATATTTTCTACTCACACACACTTTAACCATATTCCTATTTCTCTTTCCAACTTCACATGAAACTAATTTAAAACATTATTCACTTGATCTTTAGTTTTCAAAGAAAAGGATTATAATTTTCTAGAATGATCATATATGAAGGTAAAAAAATTAACAGAACCTCCCATCAACTTAGTGCTCATCATGCATACATCAGTGTGAATAAAATCTAAAACATTTTCTTTTCTAGATGGTAAATAACCGCGAAATAATACTCTATGTTGTTTTCCCATGATGTAATAAACACAAGTATCCAAATATTTACATTTTTTTCCTAGTAAGTGATCCTTCCTAGAGAGGATTCTGATTCCTCTCTTGCTCATGTGACCAATATGCATGTGCCAAACTTCTATAGGAACATCTTTTCTAACTTCATTGATTTATCCTCTACACGGTTTGGAATTAGTGAGATAAATATAATTATCTTTCTTTTCTTTTTCAATTAATATGTTACCTTTGGTAAGCTTCCATTTCCCATCATTGAAGGAACTGAAATATCTATTATCATTAAGAATTCCAATGGATATCAGATTGAGGTGAATATCAGGAACATTCCTCACATCATTCAATAGTAACCTACATCCAATATTAGTCTCTAGAAAAATATTACCAATACCATTGACTTTATATGAACCATTATTTCCTATCTTCACATATCCAAAACTCCCTAAAGTGTAAGATGAGAAGAAATCTCTTCTGTTAGCGACATGGTATGAGGTGCCCGAATCAATCACCCATGTCAATTCTTGGCATGCAAGACTGACCTGATTATCTTTAAAAATAATAATGATCTCTTCATTCAAAACTACAACATCATTATTTTGGGTCTTACCTTTTTGATTCCTCTACTCATCCTTTATCCTTCTATACTCCCAAATAAAGTGTTCTGGATTTCCACAGTGGTGAAACTGTATGTCATATCTCAACCAGGATTTCAATTGCTTCCTCTTTTTCAGAATTTTTTCATGAGGTTCTCTTCCTATACTTCTTCCCTGCCATTTCTACTTCCATTTCCTTTTAGTGACAAGTGCTTCTGATTTAAGTTTGCACCCCCATCCTTCCTTAAAGACTCTTCATTCATCATTCCATCTTTCACCATCTCCATGGTGAGAGTTCCATCTTGAGTTGAATTATTTATTGACACAACTAGTGTTCCCCACATCTCTAGTAAAGAAATTAACATCAATAGTTCTTGTAACTCATTATCAATCATCATTTTCATCCAATTAAACTGATAAAAAATACCTTGGAACTTTCTCATGTTCTCTGATATGTTGGTCCCATATTTGTACTTCAAGTCAAAAAGTCATAATATCATGTTTTCTATATTTTATGTGCTTTTCCTTGCATTTATATTTTCCAAAATTTTCCATAGAAAGGAAGAATTGTGTTCATTGGAAAAATTCTAGAAGATACTCTTATCGATCCACTGCCTAATTTGGGCTGCACACTTCTTATTGAGCACAACCCACTATACATCAACTGACAGGGTACTTGTTGAATTCTTCTCACCAGATTGACCATTTTTAACAATTCCTCCACTTAAACTACAATAGGCTTATAGGCATCCACTATTAGTTTCCACAAATATTTAATATACAAAAGATCCTCTATTTTGGGTTTTCAGATGGAATAATTAAAAGCAGTGTGTTTAATCATATTATTGCTATTCTATTCCATTGATAGAGTGATAATTTCAAAAATATAACTATATGGATACGTCCTCAATGGTCGAAATAGTTGTAAATGACTTATGGATCACTGAAAACAGACTCTGATTGGACAAGATATAACCAAAATAGTTTCAATGGTCTAGAACGACTGATGAGGTGGCACTGATGTGGCTTGACAGATCAGTTGACAAAAACCCATCAGAAAGTTGATGCTGACATGAATGGTATTTTCTTCTCTGGTAAGGGGGTACTATAGCACCACCAAGTTGACCAAAAGTTTGACCACCTCTACCAACTTCATTCCATATCTATTTTTGATTTCGTTTGCACCATTGGAATTGTCTTGATGAGCTATTCATGAATCTGACCTCATTTCTTTTACTGACCACCTTCAATTTCTCAGTCACTAGAAAAATTCTCCTCACCACCACCATTTCAATCCCAGTGGCTCTGATACCATTTTTTGGTGCAACAGAACTCCTTGGCATTGAAATCAAATACAAACAAATAAAAAAATGAATAACACATAGATTTAACATAGTTTGGAAAGGGTTTAATATGTCTATGGGAGAAGGGGGAAAGTTCTATTATTCTCTATAGATAAAATGTCGGAGGATCATACAATGGGTTACATTGGGTTTTTTCTGATTATAATTTCATGGTATTTGAACCCGTTTTATAGATGAAGGAACACTAATTTTTTCTCCAGTTGTTTGGGTAGTTCATCTACACTTGAAAACATACATCGCCACTTTCTACACATATTCTGTGCTGGATGGGTTAATTTCCAACTTAATAAAATGATTCTGCTGAAAAAAATCTTGTGAATATCTCCCATAATTGGGAGTGGCCCCCACAAAGAGCATTGTAGATAAAAGCCAATCTTACCAGAGGAATTTCACTAGTTATAGATCTAAAAACTGATTCCTGAAACCCTAACTACATTGTGCCTGAAATAAGAGTGGGAGAGTGTGTAGGGCCTCCAAAACCATAAGCCTAAAAAATTTACTTTTTTTGATTCTTTTTTTATTAAGTTGTATGTGGTGTCCCCATATGGGGAGGACCCCCCCAAAACCCCCATATGACTCAAGTGGGGATAACCACCAACCATGTAATCAGTCAGCAAATCTCAAATTTACCTCTGGTTAAAATCTTTGATAATATGTTTAAACCATTTTAAACTATCTCAAATCAAAGATGTTGCAGATCCAATGATACCGAACATCAATATGTTTTGACCTTCCATGAAAGGTTGTATTCTTCCCAAAAAAATGGAACTCTAAATTTCACAAAATAAAACACACCTACTTGATTAATATTAATCTCTTTAATAAATTTTTTCATCCATAACAATTATTTTCATACCTCTGTAGTCTCAATAAACTTAGAATCTATGGTAGATAAAGAAACACATCTCTATAATCTACACTTCCAAGTTACAGCTCCCCCTGCAATAGTGATCAAATAGCATGAATTTGAATTCTTCAAATCCATATCACCTACCAAATATTAATCTTTAAAGACACAAAGCATATGTTCCCCATTAAAAAAAAAATCTCAGACCTGAATTACAAAAAACCACTACCTATCGAGAGATTCATCATCACCACTAAGTATATCAAGAAGAACTAGGATCCCCTGAATCCGAATTCCTACAAATAGAGAAGCCATGAACCCCATTACTACCATCGACATGCAGAGTCTCACCTTTATCAATCTTTCACCATAAAGAAACACGCTACCTCCAAAAGAGAGAAAAACTTTGGAAAACCCTATTAGGCAGAGACAAAGATGGATCCACTTTACTAGAGGATGAGAGGGAAACAACATCCACTTTCAAAATCTATTGAACGAAAGGGAAACCAACCAAGCTTACCAGGAACTCCCAACCCAAAAACCAAAATGTAGGAAAACAAACTAGACAAAGGGGAATGGAACCCAAAAACTAACACCCCATCTCCACTGACAGAGAGAAGATCATCAAATCTTCTAGTAACTATTGGGTCCAAAGGTATGTCTAGTAACACTTTAGGCTAGAAAGATTCCACTATGTCCTGAATGAATCTTTGAAGTCTACATTTTAAAGGACACAATATAGAGGTCACCACTATATTGGGACCAAAAATGATCGGTGGAGTGGTCATAAGTACGAGATAAATCAAAGTGAAAAAATGAGAAAATAAAAATGACACTAGATGTAACATAGAAACCCCCCAAAAGAAATAGGTAAAAAAGCATGGGCAAATATGTAACAAAACAATATTCCACAGTACGTTTCCCTTTGAGTAATACAATAGCTTGCGCTATACGCAAATTTGAGTTCTAACACACCAAGACCAATCAAACTAGGCGTTATGAATAGTAATACCCACCTTTTGAAATTTAATAAATTTTATTTTTCAAAAAGCACTTCATTTTTGGATTCAGAATATCAAAATTATATTAGGGTGAATTTTTGGCATTTTTATGAAAACTCCCAATTTTTGATGAATAGTGAAAAACACTGCGTTATTGTTTAAAACTGACTTTTTATTTAAATAATTATTTATTTTATTTAAATTTATTTTAAGTCAAAAAAGATACATAATACCTATATTAGTTCAATGTAATTCATTGGATTAATTTTATAATAAAATTAGATGTATAAAATTTTATTGAATTTTTTTAACGTCTTTTACCCACCTTCTAGGAATGTTAGAAAATTTTCATAAAACGTAATTTTATTACTTCTGTGAATTGAATTTCAAAAATATGAGAGACACCGTTGATATCATTAAGTAAAATTTGGTTCAATAAGATGAAAATAATTTTTGGTGAATAATAACTTTTGACTTTTATTTACCACGGTTAAAAGTAAATAGGGTAATTAAAGGTAAAAATGAAATTATTATTACCCTAACACATGTCCTAATTCTATTAGAGAAGTTTATTTAGACCAAAAATCAACCTTATGAATAAAATATGATCCTATTTGTTCCACTTGGATTAGATTAGGACATTTATTATTATTTAATTTAAAGAAGAGTTAAAAGTGTTAAATTCAAATTTTAATAACTAAAACATTTTTAATATAGGGTTATACATAATATAAATTAGACTATAAATATTAATTAGAAAGCTAAAAATATTTACTATATAATGGTATTTTATTTATAAAATTTATACATTAAATAATTAAATTTATTTATGACACAATGATGATGCAGTAATTACCTTATTAATGAAAGGTTAAAATATTTGATATTATAAATTTTAAAATAAATGTAAATTTATATTTTTGATGCATTAAAATATATTTTTAGGTTAATATGACATGTTAGGGTTTATTAAATAATTTTTTTTCGAATTAATAAAGTTTTTATGACTAACAAAAACAAAATACCAAATAGTGTCAAAATTGACATAAATGAGTTTTTAAAACAAATACTATATTATTAATTGATATAATATTCCTAAAAATATAATGTTAGGCCAAAGGACTTATATAAGGTTATATATATCAACAATGAACCACTTGGGGTTCTCTTGGATTTTTATAGTAAGTTTATTAACCATTTATTATAATAATACAAGAAGACATTGTAAAATATAAACTATTTAACTAAGAGTTAAATATAAAAGATAAGGTTACTATGGTGACCTAAAACTGTATAAAACCTATTGGTTGAGTGGTTTTAGACCCATACACAACTTATCCTCGAAATAAATCCTTTTGGAGCCATTATAAACTGAATATGATTTTTTAATAAAATAATATTTCAAGCTTTTCCTAAAGTGACCCTCACCTCTCTTATAAAAGGGTACTTACCCTTATCTAAAACTCACACCTCCAAATCCATTTAGATCAGCCAAACCCTGATCAAATATCCTCCCAACTACCCTCAATTCAACCCAGAGGCATTACGTTGATCAGAAATCCAACCTAAGGATCTCTTTTGATCAAATCAAAAGGAAACACCTCAAGAAGAGGTAATAATTTCATCACCTCTTTCAAAGTTCTTTTCTTCTTCCACTTACTATTTCTTTGCTGTTTCCATAACAAAATAATAACTCCAGTAACTTCTAAATACTGTGATGTTATTATAAATATGGTAAAATCATATTCATTATTCTATCCATCCTATGAATGACAAAGTCACCATACGTGTGTACGTACGGCTTACCGTCTCCACGTCATAGTGTAGTTTGTTATTCAACACTTCATTATTTGGATGAGTATAATAATGAGTATAATTGATGTAAATAATAAATATAACATGTTAATTATTTTTTATATATTATATACCATCCAATTACATACCATTTTAATATCAAAATAATGACATTGTCACTCATGCGTACGTACGGATTACCGTCTCCACGAACGCGATGAGATTCATTTCCCCATCATAACCATTCAAGAATAATTTTTATTTTATGATTAAAAATAATGTTTAAGAACTTAATATCATTCTGGATATGAATCAAATACATCCTATCCATAACAAACACGAGTTACGTAATAAAACATATAAAGGAAAATGAATTTGTTAACACCCGAAACAACAATACTACTAAAATATTATTAACAAAGCAATATTAGAAGATAATATATGATATAATATTTATATATGTGGTTATTTTATAATTTAATAACAATGATTTAACTATTATACATGTGGATAACGTACCATCGACCATGGAAAAGTACAAGGTAAAAGTTAATTTTACAATCTCTTTACTTATCAGAGGATGTTAATACGTAAGTATCTACTGGGACCACTTTATCATCCACATACGTGTTTCTTAAGAATGTATTTCAAAACATTTTTACTATTTTCCAGACTATGGGTTAAAGTCATTTATAACCTTTTTGACTTTTTATAAAATGGTTTTTAAAGGAATCTTTCCGTCATTTTCCAAACAAGGTACTTTATGAACTTTTCGACAAATTAAGATAAGAATGTTTTTTAACTTATATGATGGGTGTAGCTATTCTCCACTGTTATAACACCTTATAATCTTCCCTTACAAGATTATAATAATATTTTCAAAATAAATGTTTTTTTTATAATTACGTGACTTTTAAATGATCTCAAAATTTCTCTCAAATAATTTTGATTTCATCTATGTCAGCATCCTTAGATGGATTTTACAATTATTTGAAGTTGATTTATTATGATACAATCTTCCATATTTTATTGAAGGTTTTGTGATATGTTTTACTGTGGATGTGTTATTTTTATACCATTCATGGTTTATGGTTAAAGTTTTAACATTTCGTAAGCTAGTTTTAATACGAATGTTTATGTTATGTTTCAAATTTTTTCATATGAGGAATGCATTGAACTTAGTAAGTGATAGGTGGAGCCCGATATAGCTCTTCGATGCATCGATAGGTCTCATGAGACAAACTAGTTTCTTGTAATAAGGCCTTGAAGAAATCTTATTTGTAGTCTTGGCACGAGGCCTTGACTATGTGGTTATGATGTCCGACATTATGCATTCCATCATTATGAAATTATCTAATGATATTACATGCGATTATTAGACTAGTAGAATATCCATGTCACCATGTGATTAAGTAAATGGAATTATTTTGATTTATATTTTCCATATTATGCTGAGGTTTAAGTTTAAAAAGTATTTTTTTAGTTTTATACATTTCCTTAAATGCTTATGCTTATTTATGAAATTTTTCGATATATTGTTATCCTTACTGAGCATATGAGCTCACCTCTTTCTATGTTTTATTTTTCCCAAGATGTGAAGAAGTATTTTATGATTGACCTATAGGGATAGGATAACATATATGAGTGTGTTCAAAGGGAACACAATGTTTTTATTATTATTTCATGATGTAATGAAAAACTTATGTATGTATCTAGTACAAGGCTATTAAACTAATTGGTCTTTTGAGACTTGATTTATTGTGATCATGCCAATGTTATGTAATAATTCACCAAATCTGGGTAACTAGGGTCGGGGCGTTATATTTGGTATCATAGGAAGTTTAGTACAAACCTTGTAAACTAGATTTAAAAAGACTCTGATTAGAGAACATTACCCTAAGATAGAATTCGAGGATTAGTAAAGAATAACTTCTTAGAATTTTGGTAATGTAGAGATTTAGTGAGTTTTCTAAGAAATACATCCCTGTCTAGATATGATCAGGTAGACGAGACTCTGGCATAGATGTACCTAGGAGTGAAAACTCCGACAAGGTGTTTCGAGCTTGACCTGAGATATCTTGGTACACAACAACGGGCCTTGCTGCACTCTTGGTTATGACACTCTAGGGGGATATGCTTAGGATAATTCGCATTTTCTTTACAAACCATTATGAAGGATTTATGAGTATATAATTACTCAAAGAAAACATTTGTATGATTATAAATTATATCCATAAACTATTCAATTATGTTAAGTGTTTTACAAGTTTGGAATTATGTATTGCGATTCATAAACTAATCTAGTGTATGCCATTGTTTAGAAATGGCACCTAGTGGAAGGTTTCTTTGGAAAATTGGATTGGTTCGAAGGTTTGTTTGGAAAATTGGGATGGTGTTGGTGGATTTGATGATGGTGTTTCTGATATTGGAGGCTCTTGGGTTCAGTTTTATTATGGCTAGTTCCAGTGCGGGTTTTCAGTTTGTTTAGTCTGTTAATGGATCCTTGTTATGATCTGCTGGTTCTCACATTTCCTCAAAGTGATTTGTAATGGTGGGTTCTCACTTAACCAAAAAGTGTTTTTAAAAAATAAAAAAAAATGAATTTTTAGTGCAGTATCAACATATTTAATCCATGTAGGGACTTCCCCCCTACTCAAGATAATTATAGTGGAGTTGGTGATGCAATTGGTGCTGATCATCTTATCACCATACTGAGACAACTCACTCAGGTTATGAATAATAACCTTACCCGTATGGAGCACCCTGATCCACAACGTGGAGGATCAATGTTAGAACGCTTCATGAGGAAACAAACACCAACATTCAATGGGACTACAAATCCATTTGTAGCTGAGCAATGGATAAGTTCCTTAGAGAAAATATTTCATGCTTTAGGGAGTAGCAAAAGGGAAAAGGTTGTCATGGAAACACTATTGGAAAATGGACCTATCCCCATGGTTTTCCCCAAAACCGTGGGGATAGTTCCTGAAAAGTGACCTATACCCACGATTTCCCAAAACCATGGGTATAGGGGTACCTATCCCCACAGTTTTGGGGAAAACCATGGGGATAGGTCTGGGCTAAAACACCTATACCCACGGTTATAAAAAACCGTGGGTATAGGTTTCCCGTGTGTGTGCGGGAAATGTTTTTTTTCCGTGGGAAGGAAATTTTTTTGGCGGGAATCCTATACCCACAGTTCTTCCCTCTATACCCATGGTTTTTATAACTATATTTAACTAAATATATATATATATATATACATATAAGTGAAGTTAGGGTAGTGATTAGACATGGTTCTTGCAGCGAAGAGGTTGCGGGATCGAAACTCGGCGCTGACATTATTTTAGGACCTATACCCATGTTTTTTAAAATGTGGGTAAAAGCCGTTGACACCATGGAAATTGGCTATGTTTCAGTGACATGGTGGCAGGACACCTATACCCACGGGTTTGGAAAATCGTGGGTATAGGCTGGGGACCTATACCGATGCCGTTCCAGCCCACGGTTCCCAAAACCGTGGGTATAGGCTATACCCACGGTTTTGGGGGCTATACCCATGGTTTTGAACCATGGGTATAGGCCGTTTTTCTAGTAGTGAAATTTATCACATCACAGGAGATGCAGATCAATGGTGTTCATTAATTCAAAACACAAATTAGGATGAAGATGTACCAAATATGGGATGGAGGTAGTTTAAAGATATTTTCCTAGAAAAATATTTTCCTCGTGACCATTGAGTAGATATGGAAAGACAATTTCTGAGTCTGAGGCAAAAGGATAATGAGAATGTCGTAAAGTATGAGGCTAAATTTACAAGGTTAGCAAGGCATGCTGCAGATTATATACATAACCCAAGGAGTAAGATTGATCGATTCTTTTATGGGTTAAAACCATTTATCCATTGAGCATTAGTCTCACAATACTTCTCATCGTACGCAAATATTGTCTCATGTGCTATCAAGACAGAAAAGGAATTATCTAAGTCTTGCAAATTTAAAGTAAAGCAAGAGAATAAGAGATCTGCTGAACACTTTGGAAATGGAAATAAGGGGAAGAAGGGAAAAGTTAAATTTCCATCCTGTAGTAAATGTGAGAAGAAACACCCTGGTACTTTCCTGAAGTGAATGGGAGTCTGTTACAAGTGTGGTGAAAAAGGCCACCAAGCTCGTGATTGTAAGGGAAAGAAAGAGGCTGTCAATGTTTAATGCTACAATTGTAGAGAAATGGGGCATTATGAAAATGAATGCCTTAAGTGCCAAGGAAACTTACCTTAGAAAAGGCCAAGGGAGAAAGACCAAGATTATGTGATCACTACTACTGATGTTGAAGCTCCGAATGACGTGGTGGTAGGTAATTTAATGGTTTCCTCAAATTTATCCAATGCTTTATTTAATTCTGGATCATCGCATTGTTTCATATTTTATCAGTTTGCTAAGAAAATTAGATATTTATGATTTTATTTAACAAGGGAGTTGTCAGTCAAAAATCCTAAGGTAAGTATCATTGCAACAAAGTTTTGTCAATCAGTTCTCATTAAGGCATATAAACATACTTTATCTACTGATCTCATCATCATAACCATGATTGAATTTGATATAATCCTCGGCATGGATTGGATTTCAGACCATGATGTAAAAATTTATTGTAAGAAAAATGAGGTTACAATTTTCGATGATGATAAGGAGTACCTTATCTTTAGAGTAGAAATTTCACCATATGATTCTTATCTAGATCAACCACCTGTAGCTCTACTAAATTCAATTATTAAGGAGGAAGAGAGTAAAATAACTATGGGTGAGTAAAGGAATGTTCAAATAGAGTATGTACCTATTGTTCAAGAATATGTTGATGTGTTTCCAAATGATTAACCTAGACATCGTCCAGAATGAGAAATTGAGTTTTTCATTGATTTAATTCCTGGTTCAAGGACTATATCGAAGACCCCTTATAGAATGGACACTGTGGAATTAGTGGAACTAAAGAAAAAACTGGAGGAGTTGAGTAATAAAGTATTTATTCACCCTAGTGTTTCTCTATGGGGATCCCCAGTTCATTTTGTTAAGAAGAAAGATAGATCTATGAGGTTGTACATTGACTACAGGGAGATGAATACTATAACAATAAAGAAAAAGTATCCCCTACCTTGCATTGATGATTTATTTGATAAAATTCATAGAGGTAAATATTTTTCAAAGATTGATATTTGATCTGGATATCATTAGTTGTGCATGAAGAAGTAAGACATTCCAAAGACAACACTTCGAACCAGGTACAGGCATTACGAGTTTACAGTAATGCCTTTTGGACTGACTAATGCACCCTCTGTTTTCATGGATCTAATGAATAGAGTTTTCAAGGAATATCTTGATGAATTTTTAGTGGTATTTATTGATGATATCTTGGTATAATCCAAAATCTATGAAGATCATTAAAATCACTTGTGCATTATTCTAAAGACTCTTAGAAGAAATGAATTATATGGGAAGTTTAGCAAGTGTGAATTCTAGATTCAAGAGATTTATTTTCTTAGCCATATTTTCTCTAAGGATAGAATCTATGTTGATCCTTCAAAGACCAAGGCAATTCAATAATGACCAGCACCGATGAGTATAACTAAGGTATGCAGTTTTATTGGTTTGATCGGTTATTATCAGCGCTTTGTCTAGAATTTTGCCCGATTGGCTAACCCATTAACCAAGCTCACACGTAAAGGGGTAAAATTTGTTTAGAAAAAAGAGTGTGAAGAATGTTTTGAAGAACTGAAGAGAATATTAGTCAATGATCCTATCTTGACTCTACCATATGGGAATGATGGTTTTGTTATTTATAGTGATGCTTCAAAGAAATGACTTGGTTGTGTTCTTATGCAGAATGATAGAGTTATTGTCTATGCATCACGACAACTAATAATTCATAAACAAAACTATCCCACTCATTATCTTGAGTTAGCAGCTGTGATATTTGCTTTGAAGATATGTAGACATTATCTATATGGTAAAAAATGTGAGATTTATACTGATCACAAGAGTTTGAAGTATATTTTCCCACAAAAAGAACTCAACATGAGTCAAAGGCAATGGATCGAGCTACTCAAGGATTATTATTGCACTATACACTACCACTCAGGGAATGAAAATAAGATGGAATATGCTTTGAGTGGAAAGGATCATGGAGTTTTGAACAATATAAGAGTTAAAAGGGATCATATTTTCATGGATCTAGTAAAGATGGATATGGGAATAATCATGGAAAGTGAAACATCAATACTTTTTCAAATGGTTTCCAAACCATCTTTACTAGAAAGGATAAACAGTTCTTAGACTGATGATGAGGAGTTTCAAATGAAAATTAAAGCTGTGAATGATGGGATATTGATCGACTTCATATATGAATATGGAATTTTGAAATTTGGGAAGATACTTTGTGTTCCCGATGTACCTAATCTAAAAAGGGAATTGTTGGATGATGCTCATAGATCCAATTTCTCTATACACCCTAGTATCACTAAGATGTATAGAGATCTGAAGGAACATTTTTGGTGGGACAACATGAAGAGGGAGATTGATGATTATGTGTTAAGATGTATGGTTTGTCAACATGTGAAGCCTGTAAGACAACATCCTAGAGGATTCATGCAATATCTTCCCATACCTGAGTGGAAATGGGATGATATTATGATGAAATTTGTCATGGGGCTATCAAAGAATCTTAAAAGGAATGATGCAATATGGGTAATTGTTGATCATCTTACCAAGTCTGCACATTTTCTTGCTATAAGAGAAGATTTACCACTTGAACATTTATCAAGACTATATATTAATGAAGTTGTAAGAATTCATGGAGTACCCACATCAATTGTTTCTGATCATGATTCCCATTTTAAATTAAGATTTTGGAAAAGTCTTCAGAAGGCCCTGGATACTGAACTTCGTTTGAGCACTGCCTACCACCCTCAAACTGATGGAAAATCAGAACGGACTATCAAAACCTTAAAATACATGTTGATATCTTTCTCACTTTACTTTCAAGGTATGTGGGATCAATATTTACCTATGGTAGAATTTTCCTATAATAATAGCTTCCATTCAAGTGTTCAGATGGCACCATATGAAGCATTATATGGGAAGAGATGTCGCACACCAACTTGTTGGGATGATGTCGGTGAAAGAAAACTTGTAGGCCCAGAACTTTTTGAGGAAACAATGGAAAAGGTGAAGATTATCCAAACCCATATCAAAGAAACTCAAAATAGGCAAAAGAGCTATGTCGATAACTGAAGGAAGGATTTGGAATTTGAAGTAGGTGATCATGTTTTCTTGAAGGTATATCCATAGAAGGATGTTATATGTTTTGGTAAGAAGGGTTAATTAAGTCCTAGGTACATTTAACCTTTCGAAATTATAGAACTAATTGGAGTTGTAGATTATCGTTTGGCAATGCCTCCAAGTCTATCCAAAGTTCATGATGTGTTCTATGTATCACTGTTGAGAAAATACATGCCTGACCCAACGCATGTACTCACCTATGAAGAAATAAAACTAGAACCCAATCTATCTTATTGTGAAAAGACTATCAGGATTATTGATACCAGAGAACAAGTTCTAAGAAACTGGACGACTCGTCTGGTAAAAGTTCTATGGAGAAACCATAAGATGGAAGAGGCAACGTGGGAACCCGAGGAACTTATGATGAAGAACCACCCGAATCTTTTTACACAGTAGTATTCTAGAAATTTCGAGGACAAAATTATTTTAAATAGGGAAGAATGTAACACCCTAAGCTTCCATGGTATGTTTCCCTTTGAATAATTCAATAGCTTGCGTTGTACGTAACTTCAAGTTCTAACACACCACGTCCAATCAAACTAGCCATTATGAATAGTAATACCAAATTTTTGAAATTTTATAAATTTTATTTTTCAAAATGGACTTCATTTTTGGATTCAGAATATCAAAATTATCTTAGGGTGATTTTTTGGTATTTTTCTAAAAACTTCCAATTTTTGATGAATAGTGAAAAACACTACGTTATTGTTTAAAAATGACTTTTTATTTAAACAATTATTTATTTTATTTAAATTTATTTTAAGTAAAAATAGATACATAATACCTATATTAGTTCAATGTAATTCATTAGAGTCATTTTATAATAAAATTAGATGTATAAAATTTTATTGATTTTTTTAACGTCTTTTACCCACCTTTTAGGAACGTTAACAAATTTTTATAAAACGTAATTTTACTGCTTCTGTGAATTTAATTTCAAAAATCTGAGATACACAGTTCATATTATTAAGTAAAATGTGGTTCAATAAGATGAAAATAATTTTTTTGAATAGTAACTTTTGACTTTTATTTACCACGGTTAAAAGTAAATAGGGTAATTAAAGGTAAAAATCATATTATTATTATCCTAACACATGTCCTAATTCTATTGGAGAAGTTTATTTAGAACAAAATCAACCCTAGTAATAAAATATGACCCTATTTGGTCCACTTGGATTAGATCATGACATTTATTATTATTTAATTTAAAGAAGAGTTAAAAGTGTTAAATTCAAATTTTCATAACTAAAACATTTTTAATATAGGGTTATACATAATATAAATTCAATTATAAATATTAATTAGAAATATAAAAAAATTTCCTAAATAATGGTATTTTATTTATAAATTTTATACATTAAATAATTAAATTTATTTATGACACAATGATGATGCAGTTTTTACCTTGTTAATGGAAGGTTAAAATATTTGATATTATAAATATTAAAGTAAATGTAAATTGATACTTTTTATGAATTAAAAATTTTTTTAGGTTAATATGACATTTTAGGGTTAATTAAATAATTTTTTTTGAAGTAATAAAGTTTTTATGATTTTAACAATAACAAAATATCAAATAGTATCAAAATTGAAAAAAATGAGTTTTTAAAACAAATACTATATTATTAATTAATATAATATTCCTAAAAATATAAGGTTCGACCAAAGGACTTATATAAGGTTATATATATCAATAATGAACCACTTGGGGTTCTCTTGGCTTTTTATTGTAAGTTTATTAACAATTTATTATAATAATACAAGAAGACATTGTAAAAGTTAAACTATTTAACTAAGAGTTAAATATACAAGATAAGGTTAATATGGTGACCTAAGCCTATCTAAAACCTATTTAATGAGTGGTTTTAGACCCATACCCACCTTAGCCTCGAAAAAAATCCTTTTCGAGCAATTATAAACTGAATATGATTTTATAATAAAATAATATTTCAAGATTTTCCTAAATTGACCCTCACCTCTCTTATAAAAGGGTACTTCCCATTATCTCAATATCACACCTCCAAATAAATTTTCCTCAGACAAAACCTGCTCAAATATCATCCAAAATACCCTCAATTGAACCTATAGGCCTTAATTTTATCAAAAATCTAACCTAAGGATCCCTTTTGATCAAATAAAAAGAAAACACTAGAAGAAGAGGCAATAATTTCATCACCTCTTTAAAAGTTCTTTTCTTCTTCCACTTCCTCTTTATTTGTTGTTTCCATACCAAAATAATAACTCCAATAACTTCTACATATTGTGATTTTATTATAAATATTATACAACCATATTCATTATTCTATCCATCCTATGAATGACAAAGTCACCATATGTGCGTACGTACGACTTACCGTCTCCACGTCGTGGTGTATTTTGTTATTCAACACTTAATTAGTTGGATGGGTATAATAATGAGAATAATTGATGTAATTAATAAATATAACATGTTAATTATTCTATATATATGATATAACATCCAAATACATATGATTTTAATATCAAAATAATGATATTGTCGCTCGTGCGTATGTACGAATTACTGTCTCCACAAACGCGATGGGATTCATTTCCCCATCTTAACCATTCAAGAATAATTTTTATTGTATGATTAAAAATAATGTTTAAGAACTTAATATCATTCTAGATATTAATAAAATACATCCTACCCATAACAAACATGATTTACATAAGAAAACATATAAATGAAATTGAATCAGTTAACACGAAACAATGATACTACTAAAATATTATTAACAAAGCAATATTAGAAGATCATATATAGAAGGCCCCAGCCTTAAACCTAACTTAATATTGAGTTATTACAAGATTACACATTGATGATCTTTTTAGGTTTAGATTTTTAGAGAATTAGATAATAAAACTTGCATTACATTCCATATTTAAACAAAGTGATTACATAAAAGATAGTATTCATTTTTCCCATAAACGGAAACATATTTAAAATAAAACATGGATTCTTTCTCGACACTTTCTTGACACTATCATAATATCATGTACCCTTCCCTTGACCTGTGAAAAACATTTCAAAAACATGGGATGAGCATAAAAAGCTCAGTAAGGGATATAAAAATATGGAAAGGAAACATGAGTACATGTATACATAAGAATGAAATCATACTTTACCCATAAAACATAAGCACTTTAACATACCTCATAAAATCATGAATAAATAATATAAATCATAAGACATAAAAGGTAACTTGAGGCATTCATAACATTCTTACGTAGGGATTAACCCTCTTGGTTACGTTTGGAATACCCACCATAGTATATTCCCTAAATCTCTTCGGAGAAACCTTAACGTTTCACTCCTTCGCGTTACCCAATGCATTGGCGAGCTATATCGGGCTCACCCGCCCTTAGTTTATCACGTAACCAACCATCTTCATAATAATTCCCAAGAACCTCAACATAATTGTATCACATAAAACATGCATAAAGGAAACATAACATTTCCACCTTTCAATCACAAGATATCAATACAACACATTGATATAAAAACATTATGAAAACCATTTTCAATACCAAAATAAAAGAAAAGTAAAACATGGTTTTTATTTTTCTTTTAAAAAAAAGGTATGGCTTGTAGAGGAAGCCGAAATTCAAATAATGGTCATGGCGGCGGAGAAGTCGTTGTCGCCGCATACGTATGACAAAAAACATTCCTTTTTGTCGTTTAGTAAAACGCTTCATATAAAGAAAGATTCCTTTTGGATAAATGTAAAAGTCAAAGGGGTTTATACACCGTATAAAAGAAGGTTGTGTATAAAATAAAATATACCTCAATGAAAGGAGATTGAGATGAAGTCCCATACAAAGATGGTATCCTTGGTTTAAGGATAAATCAATTACATAATTATGTGTGACAAACGAATACACCAAATATAAGTGGATATTAAGTGTAAAATAATCATAGGTCATTCACACATATTCAAAGGATGACATATTCAATAACTACATGTTAAACACAAAGAAATCGAAATTGGGTTAAGAAGTTCCCTTGACAGCCTAACGACGTCACATCAAAATGAGTTGATGAGAGATAAAAAGTGTATCTCATCACTTCGACATAAAATTTACATCAATAAGGATATATGAGAACATATCCCAACATAAAAATATGTAAATTAAAAGACCCAACAAAATAAGTATTTTAAAAAGAGGAGGGTGAAAGGTTCCCTTACCGACTTGGGTATCTTTCGAAACATACACCTCGTGAAAGAAGGACAATACAACATTGATGTAAATACTCATAAAAGAAAGTATATTACACAATGAGTAAAATAATGGGCAGTACATACACCACTCAAAAGAAATTATGGTAAATGTAGCATAAATCTCACGGGAATAAAAGTGAGATGAAAAATCCCTTACGAAAACTCGGCAGCCTAACGACGCCACATAAAACTTACAAAAATGGATTGATGAGATCAAATAGGGTATCTCATCATATTAACTTAAAGTTTATAGAAAGAGGAATATAAAAGAACATCCCCCAACATAACAAATAGGATCTTAAAAGAAGTGACATAAAGGAGAGTACCTAAAAAGAAAGAGAGAGGTTAGATCTCTTACGAAAATTCGGCATCCTAACGGCGCCACTCAAAACTTCCAAAATGGATTGATGAGAGATAATAGGGTCTCTAATCACATGAACATAAAAATTACAGTAAGATTAATAGAGAATAATATCCCAATAACAAGAAAGATGAGCTTTAAAATGAATGACATAAAAGAGTGTACTTAAAAAGAAAGAGTGGAGTAGGATCCCTTACCTCAAGTCCAACTTGTCTTGTTTGTTTCTTTATATTCCTGAATAATAAAATTTGGTCAATTAATAATTGCCTAAGTACCACCTTTAGATATTATTATTCAGTTCATATCACATATTATAATGTTATAATAATTGTTTAATAATGTTAGTTCATATCAAACGTTTTTGCTGATATTTGGTACATGAGTTAAAAATGAACTTGTTTGAAAAAAGATTTCCCATGTAGTTATAAGTAAATAATTTCCAGAATAGTATTAATGATTAAAATATCATATATATCCAGTAAATATTCATTTTATACTATTCCATATCATTTGGAGATAAAAAATGAAAAGCACCGTTCATGGAGACGGTAGGCCGTACGTACGCATGAACGCTACTTTCATTTTTTGTCATATTAATAGAATTAAAACAAAATGAGAGAGATATATATATGTTATAATTCCAGAATGATATCCATAATTTAGATGTAATATATTACATATATATCCATTATATATATGTACTTATAATATTACATAACATTTTGAGATAAGAAATGAAATGTACCGTTCATGGAGACGGTAAGCCGTACATACGCATGAACGCTACTTCCATTTCTATTTCATATTTAATGGAATTAAAACATAATGATACATAATAGTATTTTAATTCAAGTATGGTATAATATATAATATCATTAAATATATCCTTTATACGTACCACATATGGTATTAACAAATCAAATCACTTTGAGGGGGCGGTAGTCCGCACTTCCTTAAATGAAGATATCGCGTATACCCATAATGGAAGCCATAAAGGTATGCCATAAATGAAAAATACAGAAGCTTAAGTAAAACAAAAATATATTATATATCATATATAAATATAGTAACATCTTAATGGACACCTTTGAAGGTGTTAAAAGAATGTTGAACAATCATCGTTTCGGGAGGCAGAAATTCGCCATCCACAGAAACAATATGTTCTTTAACCATTAGATGTAGGTGTGTGTAAGTGTAGCTCAAATCCTTCTTATAAGAACATCCTAGTATATTGAATATACTGTTTTTGTTACAAAATAAATGAATAAAAAGAGTTTATGGGGTTGGAGAAGCAAAATAATACAAAAGGACACAAGTGAAGACATTACCTTAAAATCGGGTAACTTCCTTTGGTTTGAGCTCAAAGGCTTCCTTGGGAAGACTTCTGCCCAATGTGAGGCGTCAAGGAGCTAGATAGGGAAGTTTAGAGACAAAATGGGCAGGGGTTGGACGAGAAAAAGGATTTGGGAGTGTGGGTAAGGAGGTAGAGGTGGGGGCCTTTTATAAGAGGAGAGGAGGGGCACTATTGTAAAGTTACAAAATGTTACTTTATTTTCAAAAGAGTTTCGGATTTTAAAGGTCCCAAATTGATGTATTTCTAGGATAAGGTGATAAGGGTTCTAAATCCACTCATCCAATAGGTTTTGGAAATGTGTAGGTTTTATATATTACATTATCGTTCCATTTTATTTAAATTGTTAAATAATGAGGTCATCGCTGCATCATCATGATGTCATAAATAATTTAATTTATTTAATGTCTAAAAATTATAAAAAAAATACTATGATGTAGGAAATCGGTTTATCTTTCCAATGACTATTTATAGTAAAAAATATGACTTGTATAACCCCATGTAAAAATTGTTTTAGTAAAACATCTCATGTTTGTGTCATTTTTACTTTAACATTAAATAAAAAGATATTTATGTCATTTTCCAACCAAAGTGGCTCCATGGGGTCCCCAAGTTGACCCACAGATTTTATTGGTCGGCCATGACACATCCAATTAGGGTAGGACATGTGTATAGGTCATTTAATTTTATTAAAACATTATTCTTACCAAAAACTACACTAATTACCTCTAATCGCGATTAAAAACTTAATAAGTTACTATTCACAAAAAAATTATTTTTATCCCATTGAACCAAATTTTAATTCATATTGAAAACCATGTATGTCAGATTTTTGAAATTCAAAACACAAAGATGGCAAAATTTCATTTAAACGGAAAAATCAGTTTTTATAAGTACCACTTAGTGGTTTCACTATTCATCAAAAATTGAAGTTTTTCAGAAAAATCCCAAAAATTAACCCTAAGCTATATTTGATATTCCAAATTCAAAAATGAAGTCTATTTTACAAAATTAAAAACATATAAGTCACATTAATTAATTTAATAATTAATTCCCGCTGTCAGAGCAAATAGCGTGTTTTTATGAAACAATAAGTATCAAAAGATTAACACTAGTTTAAGTATGATTTCAAAGTGAAATTAATTCCAACGACCCCTATTGGATTTAATGGTAAAAATATATTCTAATTTCACTTTAAAACCAATTAAAAAGATAATCTAATCATATAAATAAGTTAGATTAAAAAGAGGTTTTGAATTAAAATACAACATTTTACACTATTCATTAAAAAATGAACTTTATCGGAAAGATACCAAAAATTTACACAAAGTAAATTTTGATGTCCCGATTCTTAAGAAGAGTTTTTTTGGTCCAATAGAATGTATAAGAGTGAACAAAACTATATTTCATGACGATTCGCCATCAAAAGGCGATAAGTGAACCTTTAGTGAAAACTAGGGCATATACGCCTAAAATTGAATTCTTTCTGTATTTTAAGCCTTTATCTTTTATTGGATAAATGTAAAAATATTTAAAAACATATATAATCATATTTTAGTTATTTCTATCCATTCCCACCAATACAACGGCTACATGTTAACTACCATTTAAAATAATATTATTTTATTATTAGAGTGCAACGTAAGATTCCCAAGAAACTCGTTGTTGCGTGTTGGGTATGCCATCGAGCATAGCGCCCCCTTTAAAGTCATATTAATATTTTATTCACAAATATGGATAAGTATTAAAATGTCATATTCTTTATTTACCTGGGGTGTTACATCCTTCCCCCCTTTTGGGAATTGCGTCCTCACAATTTTTTAAAATTGAGCTTGGAAATATCCTTGAAAGTCCCACATCGGAACAAGAGTCGGTAAAAAAATCACTTTAAAATAAAGGAAGATAAGTACAGAGGTCACCCAAGTTAACCCATACTAGGATTACATGTATAAAAACATGGAAATGGGAGAAAAAGAAAAGGTTCATGTTCTTGAGGGAGAGTGATAGTAAACATATCTAGGAGAAAGTTAACCATAAGAAAATCAAAAACTTGTGATGGGTTAAACGGTATTCGATTCCCCAGTAGGAAAAGTTAATAGACAACATTTTTGTTTTAAGTTACTTTTTATTGAGGAATTTATTCATAAGGAAACATAATCACTTATCATGTTGACTTTCAACTTTTACTAGATTCCTTAATCAAACTCATATTTTTTTCCAAAAGATGAGTATTTAGGGAGTCTTGTTCGCATTAAGAGTACTATAATCAACTTCTATAGAATCACCTAATCCACCAAAGAGAAATATATACTTCCCATGTCTTTATACATTAACCAAAACCAAACCAAAAAGGTTAGTACAAGATCAGATAATCCAGAAAAGGATAACCCTTTATAAAAAGAAAATCTATTCTTAATCTCCAAAATTTGTCCAACAAAACCCAAAGTTCAACGAGGACCATTAGATAAACAATTTATCCATAAAATTATTCAAACTAAACCAATCTAAGATTGAAACACAAATATTTTAAGGATTTAGTCACATAGTATTCCAAGTTAAATCGTAACATTTATCTCCAAACAACATCAGTTGCTCCTAAAGTCTCGTATTGAAAAGTAATTAACCTAATCACATATCCTCCATGATAGGTTAATAAATTTCCATAGATAACCCAAAATCAACTTACTCTTAATTAAAAAAATAATATAACTAAAAAGAATTAGTCAAACTAACCAGGGAATTCACGTAGTCCAGTGGTAGGTGATAAATACCAGTCGCACTTTGGTTGTGGGTTCGATTCCCGCAGCTGTGTCCGACGCGACGGGTAGTCACACGGTCTACGTGTTGTCCTTTTTCCAAAACTATATAATTCTCAAAACATTTCCCAAAATGAGATAAAATCTTTAAAAATAAACATAACATATTTTAACCTCAAGTTTATCTCATGCCTTTCATTTTCCATCATAACATATAATAACCCATAATTACCTCAAAAGTAAGGATCATATAAACCCTAATAGTTACCTTTATAATTATTACCTGAACTTCTACATCGATTGGTCATCTCTTACATGATTCATTATAGAACATACCAAGGTTCAAGTGGTTGATCATGACTCCTTGATTGTTGGTTTAGAACAACCACGAGTTTCCTCATTGAATCCCCCATTTTATCTAGTATCTTAATCATAGAACCACCACAGTTTCCTTCAAACCTGTTGTCTCTTTGGTGCCTGCTAGATCCAGCCATTTACTAAAACCAAAAAGGTCAGTGTGAGTATATCAACATAACCATCATGTACTAATGAGTAAGATATACACTAAGATATAATTACTCATTCACTTTATCTAAAAACTATGAAACTTTCTAAAATCCTAGCCAATATGGTAATGTCACTTATGCTTAAAGAATACCCTAAACTCTAAAGTTATCTAAACCGACCTCTGATACCAACTATAAGGCCCCAGCCTTAAACCTTACTTAATCTTGAGTTATTACAAGATTACACATTGAGGATCTTTTCAGGTTTAGAGTTTTAGAGAATTAGATCATAAAACTTGCATTACATTCCACATTTAAACAAAGTGGTTACATAAAAGATAGTATTCATTTTTCCCATCAACGGAAACATATTTAAAATAAAACATGGATTTTTTCTTGACACTTCCTTGACACTATCATCATATCATGTACCCTTCCCTTGACCTGTGAAAAACATTTCAAAAACATGGGATGAGCATAAAAAGCTCAGTAAGGGATATAAAAATATGGAAAGGAAACATGAGTACATGTATACATAAGAATGAAATCATACTTTACCCATAAAACATAAGTACTTTAACATACCTCATAAAATCATGAATAAATCATATAAATCATAAGACATAAAAGGTAACTTGAGGCATTCATAACATTCTTACGTAGGGATTAACCCTCTTGGTTACGTTTGGAATACCCACCATAGTATATTCCCTAAATCTCTTTGGAGAAACCTTAACATTTCAATCCTTCGTGTTACCCAATGCATTGGAGAGCTATATCGGGCTCACCCTCCCTTATTTTATCACGGAACCACCCGTCTTCATAATAATGCCCAAGAACCTTAACATAATCGTATCACATAAAACATGCATAAAGGAAACATAACATTTCCACCTTTCAATCACAAGATATCAATACAACACATTGATATAAAAACATTATGAAAACCATTTTCAATACCAAAATAAAAGAAAAGTAAAACATTGTTTTTATTTTTCTTTTAAAAAAGGTATGGATTGTAGAGGAAGCCGAAATTCAAATAATGGTCACGGCGGCAGAGAAGTCGTTGTCACCGCATACGTATGACAAAAAACATTCCCTTTTGTCGTTTAGTAAAATGCTTCATATAAAGAAAGATTACTTTTGGATAAATGTAAAAGTAAAAGGGGTTTATACACCGTATAAAACAAGGTTGTGTATAAAATAAAATATGTCTCAATGAAAGGAGATTGAGACGAAGTCCCATACAAAGACGGTATCCTTGGTTTAAGGAAAAATCAGTTACATAATTATGTGTGACAAAAGAATACACCAAATATAAGTGGATATTAAGTGTAAAATAATCATAGGTCATTTACACATATTCAAAATATGACATATTCAATAACTACATGTTGAACCCAAAGAAATCGAAACTGGGTTAAGAAGTTCCCTTGACAGCCTAACGGTGTCACATCAAAATGAGTTGATGAGAGATAAAAAGTGTATCTCATCACTTAGACATAAAATTTACATCAATAAGGATATATGAGAACATATCCCAACATAACAATATGTAAATTAAAATACCCAACAAAAGAAGTCTTTTAAAAAGAGGAGGGTGAAAGGTTCCCTTACCGACTTGGGTATCTTTCGAAACATACACCTCGTGAAAGAAGGACAATACAACATTGATGTAAATACTCATAAAAGAAACTATATTACACAATTATTAAAATAATGGGCAGTACATACACCACTCAAAGGAAATTATGGAAAATGTAGCATAAATCTCACGGGAATAAAAGTGAGATGAAAAATCCCTTACAAAAACTCGGCAGCCTAACGACGCCACATAAAACTTACAAAAATGGATTGATGAGATCAAATAGGGTATCTCATCATATTAACTTAAAGTTTATAGAAATAGGAATATAAAAGAACATCCCCCAACATAACAAAGAGGATCTTAAAATAAGTGACATAAAGGAGAGTACTTAAAAAGAAAGAGAGAGGTTAGATCTCTTACGAAAATTCGGCAGCCTAACGACGCCACTCAAAACATCCAAAATGGATTTATGAGAGCGAATAGGGTCTCTCATCACATGAACATAAAAATTACAGTAAGAGTAATAAAGAATAATATCCCAATGACAAGAAAGATGAGATTTAAAAGGAATGACATAAAAGAGTGTACTTAAAAAGAAAGAGTGGAGTAGGATCCCTTACCTCAAGTCCTACTTGTCTTGTTCATTTCTTTATATTCCTGAATAATAAAATTTGGTCAATTAATAATTGCCTAAGTACCTCCTTTATAGATTATTATTCAGTTCATATCACATATTATAATGTTATAATAATTGTTTAATAATGTTAGTTCATATTAGACGTTTTTGCTGATGTTTGGTACATGAGTCAAAAATGAACTTGTTTGAAAAAAGATTGCCCATGTAGTTATAAGTAAATAATTTCCAGAATAGTTTAATGATTAAAATATCATATATATCCAGTAAATATTCATTTTATACTATTCCATATCATTTGGAGATAAAAAACGAAAAGCACCGTTCATGGAGACGGTAGGCCGTATGTACGCATGAACGTTACTTTCATTTTTTGTCATATTAATGGAATTAAAACAAAATGAGAGAGATATATATATGTTATAATTCTAGAATTATATCCATAATTTATATGTAATATATTACATATATATCCATTATATATATGTACTTATAATATTACATAACATTTTGAGATAAGAAATGAAATGTACCGTTCATGGAGATGGTAAGCCGTACGTACGCATGAACGCTACTTCCATTTCTATTTCATATTTAATGGAATTAAAAAATAATGATACATAATTGTATTTTAATTCAAGTATGGTATAATATATAATATCATTAAATATATCCTTTATACGTACCACATATGGTATTAACGAATCAAATCACTTTGAGGGGGCGGTAGTCCGCACTTTCTTAAATGAAGATATCGCGTATACCCATAATGGAAGCCATAAAGGTATGCCATAAATGAAAAATACAGAAGCTTAAGGAAAACATAAACATATTATATATCATATATAAATATAGTGACATCTTAATGGCCACCTTTGAATGTGTTAAAAGAATGTTGAACAATCATCGTTTCGGGAGGCAGAAATTCGCCATCCACGGAAACATTATGTTCTTTAACCATTAGATGTAGGTGTGTGTAAGTTTAGCTCGAATCCTTATTATAAAAACATAATAGTATATTGAAGATACTGTATTTGTTACAAAATAAATGAATAAAAAGATTTTAGGGGGTTGGAGAAGCAAAATAAAACAAAAGGACACAAGTGAAGACATTACCTTAAAATCGGGTAACTCCCTTTGGTTTTAGCTCAAAGGCTTCCTTGGGAAGACTTCTGCCCAAAGTGAGGCTTCAAGGAGCTAGAGAGGGAATTGGAGAGACAAAATGGGCAGGGGTTGGATGAGCCAAAGGCTTTGGGAGTGCGGGTAAGGAGGTAGAGGTGGGGGCCTTTTATAAGAGGAGAGGAGGGGCACTCTTGTAAAGTTACAAAATGTTACTTTATTTTCAAAATAGTTTCGGATTTTAAAGGTCCCACATTGATGTATTTCGAGGATAAGGTGATAAGGGTTGGAAATCCACTCATCCAATAGGTTTTTGACATGTGTAGGTTTTAGATATTACATTATCTTTCCATTTTATTTAAATCATTAAATAATGAGGTCATCGCTGCATCATCATGATGTCATAAATAATTTAATTTATTTAATGTCTAAAAATTATAAAAAAATACTATGATGTAGGAAATATTTTTAGATTTCCAATTAATATTTATAGTAAAAAATATGACTTGTATAACCCCATGTAAAAATTGTTTTAGTAAAACATCTCATGTTTGTGTCATTTTTATTTTAACATTAAATAAAAAGATATTTATGTCATTTTCCAACCAAAGTGGCTCCATGGGGTCCCCAAGTTGACCAATAGATTTTCTTGGTCGGACATGACACATCCAATGAGGGTAGGACATGTTTCTAGGTCATTTAATTTTATTAAAACATTATTCTTACCAAAAAATACACTAATTACCTCTAATCGCGATTAAAAACTTAATAAGTTACTATTCACCAAAAAATTATTTTTATCCTATTGAACCACATTTTACTTCTTAATGAAAACCATGTATGTCGGATTTTTGAAATTCAAAACACAAAGATGGCAAAATTTCATTTAAACGGAAAAATCAGTTTTTATAAGTACCACTTAGTGGTTTCACTATTCATCAAAAATTGAAGTTTTTCAGAAAAATCCCAAACATTCACCCTAAGATATATTTGATATTCCGAATTCAAAAATGAAGTCTATTTTACAAAATTCAAAACATATAAGTAACATTAATTAATTTAATAATTAATTCCCGCTGTCAGAGCAAATAGCGTGTTTTTATGAAACAATAAGTATCAAAAGATTGACACTAGTTTAAGTCTGATTTCAAAGTGAAATTAATTCCAACGACCACTATTGGATTTAATGGTAAAAATATATTCTAATTTAACTTTAAAACCAATTCAAAATATAATATAATCATATAAATAAATTAGATTAAAAAGATGTTTTGAATTAAAATACAACATTTTACACTATTCATTAAAAAAAATGAACTTTATCGGAAAGATACCAAAAATTTACACAAAGTAAATTTTGATGTCCCGATTCTTAAGAAGAGTTTTATTTGGTCCAATAGAATGTATAAGAGTGAACAAAACTATATTTAATGACGGTTTGCCATCAAAAGGCGATAAGTGAACCTTTAGTGAAAACTAGGGCATATACGCCTAAAATTGAATTCTTTCCATATTTTAAGCCTTTATCTTTTATTGGATAAATGTAAAAACATTTAAAAACATATATAATCATATTTTAGTTATTTATATCCATTCCCGCCAATACAACGACTACATGTTAACTACCATTTAAAATAATATTATTTTATTATTAGAGTGCAATCTAAGATTCCCAAGAAACTCGTTGTTGCGTGTTGGGTACGCCATCGAGCATAGCATCCCCTTTAAAGTCATATTAATATTTTATTCACAAATATGGATAAATATGAAAATGTCATATTCTTTATTTACCTAGGGTGTTACAATATATGATATCATATTTATGTATATGGTTATTTTATAATTTAATAACAATTATTTAACTATTATATAGGAGGTTAACCGAACTTTGACCAAGGAAAAGTACAAGGTAAGGGTTAATTTTAAAATCTATTTACTTATTCGAGGTTGTTAATATGTAGGTATCTACTGGGACCTCTTTATCATCCACATCCGTGTTTCTTAAAAATGTATTTCAAAATTTTTTACTATTTACTAGACTATGGGTTAAAGTAATTTATAACCTTGTTTTAATTTATATAAAATGGTTTTAAAGAAATATTTCTGTCGTTTTCCAAACAAGGTACTTTATGACCTTTTCAAAAAATTAAGATAAGAATGTTTTTTAACTTATACGGTGGGTGAAGCTATTCTAATCTGTTATAACACCTTCAATGCTTCCCTTACAAGCTTATA
Source organism: Viscum album (assembly GCA_963277665.1). Lineage (NCBI taxonomy): Eukaryota > Viridiplantae > Streptophyta > Magnoliopsida > Santalales > Viscaceae > Viscum > Viscum album. The sequence goes on along the minus strand of OY728145.1, from coordinate 1,072,421,194 downwards.
AGAATATTTTCAAAATAAATGTTTTCTTTTATAATTACGTGACTTTTAAATGATCTCAAAATTTCCCTCTAATAATTTTGATTTCATCTATTTCAACATCATTTAATGGATTTTACACTTTTTTGAAGTCAATTTATTATGATACAATCTTCCATATTTTATTGAAGGTTTTGTGATATGTTTGACTGTGGATGTGTTTTTTTATACCATTCAGGGTTTATGGTTAAAGTATTAACATTTAGTATGCTAGTTTTAATATTAATGTTTATGTTATGTTTCAAATCTTTTCATATGAGGAATGCATTGGACTTAGTAAGTGACAGGTGGAGCCCGCTATATCTCCTCGATGCATCGGTAGGTCTCATGAGATAGACTAGTGTATTAGAACAATTCATTGAAAAAATCTTATTTTTAGTCTTGGCATGAGGCCTTGACTATGTGGTTATGATGTCCAAAATTATGCATTCCATCATTATGAAATTATCAATTGATATTACATGTGATTATTCGACTGGTAGAATATCCATGTGATTAAGTAAATGAAATTATTTTGATTTATAATTTCCATATTATTCTGAAGTTTAAGTTTAAAAAGGCTTTTGTTTTAGTCTTATAAATTACCTTAAATGCTTATGATTATTTATGAAAGTTTCCACTATATTTTTATCCTCACAGAGCATCTGAGATCACCCCTTTCTATGTTTTATTTTTCCCAGGATGTGAAGAAGTATTTTATGTTTGTCCTGTAGGGATAAGATAAAGTATATGAGTGTGTTCAAAGGGGACACAATATTGTTTTTTTATTTCATGATGTAATGAAAAACTTATGTATGTATCTAGTACTTCCAAGGCTACTAAACTAATCGGTATTTCAAGACTTGATCTCTTGTGATCATGGCAATGTTATGTAATAATGCACTGACTCTGGGTAACTAGGGTCAGGGCATTATAAAATAGAAGGATCACTATGGATAAATGTGGATACACACTCCATCACTATTATAAGGAGAATATCCTTGTAATTTATCTCTATCAAATATACAGAGAAACAAACCTCACAAAATACCACACAAATACTAAGGGAGAATGATGTTGAAGCTGATGATGAAACCATTGGGAGAGAGCCCCATTTTTAGGTTATCCTCATACCTTCCCAACCCCTCTCCTGCTACTCTCAATGGTTGGTGGGGTTGGACACCCACCAAAATAACCAACATCTTCCCCTCTTTGACAGAGAAGGGGGGAATTTCCGTCCATGGAGAAGAAGGGTTATCGACATATCTCTCACATAGAAATTTGATTGAGAACTAATCAAATATCTATATTTCTTTTCTATTTTCCAAACATGATACTCATATCTTTGCAAGGACACTCAATAATTTTCACTATCTAAACTTATCAAATTCAATTGTCTTCATTAAGAAATCTATTATATTTTTTTTATTATGAATTTTATACATATTCACACTTCCTTCCTCTACCACATCTTAGAAAAAGTGATATTGTACCCCAATATGATTCATCATAGAATTAAAATATCGATTCCTTGAAATGTATAAGGTACTCTGACTATCACAAAAATAAGGAAATATTCTCTTGTCTATTACCGATCTCCTCTAAAAACCTTCTTATATACAACACCTATTTGAAAACTGGTGTAACTATCATGCACTCTGCCTTCTTTATAGATAAATCCACAACTGACTATAACTTTGAAATCCAACTCATAGATCCTCCTACAAGAGTAAACTCAAAACTAGTAACGAATTTACTCTAGTAAGAATTACCTGCAAAATCTGAATCAACATAGCCTCTAATAGTAAAATCTAATTCTCCATAGTATAATGCAGCATATGAGGTCTCATTGATGTATCTCAAGATCCTCTTCACTATGTTCCAACACTCCCATCCTGAAATTTCTATGTATCGACTAACTACTCCCATTGCATGTGAAATGTTTGGTCTAGTACAAACCATAGAAAACATCAGACTTCCCACTGATGATGCATATAGTACTTAAGAAATATCCATCATCTCTACTTCACTGTTAGGAATCATTTTAGAGGATAAATTGAAATTAATGGGAAGTGAAGGTAGATATTGATTTACATTATTGCATGTTGAAGAATTTCAAGAATTTTCACAAGTAATTATTCCATGTTAGACAAATATTCCCATTAAATCTATCATGTTAAATTTGTATCCCAAGAATCTTGTTTTCTGGTCCTAATTCCTTCATATCAAACTCCCTAGCCAACTATGCCTTCATCTCTTGGATATTATCATTTTTGGAGCCTGCAACCAACATGTCATACACATAAAATAGAAGAATGATGAAATCATTACCATAAAAAACCTTGAAGTATATACAAGGATATTAATGAAGTTTGATGAATCCATGGATTATGATATAGAAACCAAATATCTTGTACCAATACCTCAACACCTTCTTGATACCATAAAAATAGTTTTTCAACCTAAAAACCAAGTTCTATTGGCATTCTTCAGTAAAAACTTATGGTTGGAGCATATAGATTTATTTATAAAGATCACCATGCAGAAAAGTAGTATTCACATATAGCTACTCTAAATGTAAATTTTATATATCACACATCACCATAACTATTTGAATAGTCGTTGTAATGTCCCGGTTTCGGAAGCCACCCAGAGGCGCCCCGTACCCGGTTGGTCACATGGCCTCAAGCGCATTTCCCCAAATGCCAGAGGCTGCCGACTAGCAGCGAGGGCCTTGGGTGTGATAGTGGGGAAACTATGCCCTCATTGGTAGAGTACACAGTGGAAGAGAAAACAAATAACAACAATAGCGGAAGCAGTAGAAATCCATACAAGAGTAAACGATAAACAGCGGAAGACTAACAAATAAACATCTAGATCAGAAATATATGTAAATGATGCATGATACATATATGTCTAGGAAAATAGCCAAACAAGTTATAATGCTGAATACAGTACTAAACCAAAGTACAAAAGAAAAACAGATGAGAAGCTCCTCAGCATCGCTAGCCTCGGCTTGGTCCCATGCTCTCCAGCTCCAGTGCAATCAAGAACCTATAGTAGAAGGGCATTTGCCCTTATCTATTCCTGCAACAACATAATATGTTTGGGACCAAAATCATAACCCAAACAGGGTGTGAGACAAAGTCCCAATAGGCAACCACCCAAAGATCTGTGCCTAACAGTTAGTGAATATATGGTAGGTAAGGTACAGTAATAAGTAAATAGGATAATACACAATAGTAGCAATCCACAGTTTCTAGCATATAATCTACAAAAAGAAACAACCACTCAAGCAAGTAGAACAAAAAGGTAACCTCTGGGTAGTTCTCACATTCTAACCCCTAAGGTTCAACCTACAAATACTAGCAACCCTCTGGGAGGCACACATAGTCTCAACCCTCTGGTTCAGCTAAATAATATACTCTCTGAGGAAGCACTCACCGTCAATTACCCATATAGTCTCGTATCGTACTAAAGGCTCTATGGGGAAGCACTAAACATGAATTCCCCCTGTGGCCCACGTCGAGTATCTACATACTCTCTGAGGAAGCACTCAACGTCAATTCCCCCTGTGGTCTCGCATCGTAAATTAAAGAAACTCTGGAGAATCCCTTATGTCAATTCTCCCCATGGTCCACTACACTAGGTTCTCATATCCCTGTGTAAAACAACATGCATAGCGCGTGTATCGGCCCAAGTAAACCTCAAGAACTACTTAGCTATCATTCTAAGGCACAACAACATAACAATAAAACAGTTCCACTATCCTACAACCAGGCATGGCAACTGGAAAAATGCCTAACATACAAAACAAGCATGGAAAACATCCAGAGTACGATAAAAACTACCCTATTCACAAGTAATTACCTCTACTCAAGCAATCAAGAAAAGTAGGCAAACAACAGGGCAAAACAGGAAACACTTAATACCCTGTTCAAGGGTATTGGTGGAAATCGCACATAATACTCAAATAATTTCGACAGAAAGGCACAAACCACTTACCTTGATGCTAGGAGAATGATATATGTGATCCACGATGATTGATTATCTTTAGAACGTCGAGGATTTGAGAAAACGTCCAAAACGCTCAACCCATGATATCTTGAGAAAGAAGAGAAATTGGAAAACAAGGCTTTAGAAGAAGTAAGAACTCACCGCTACGGTTCCAACTCAATCAACGACGGCTGAAACGGAGATCAGATGGAGCCTCGAGAATTTGGAGAAGAATCGTGGCCATACGGGTCGCTCTTGGATGAAGAACCTGGAGAAGTAGTGTGTTCTGTCCGTCAGGCACGACCCTGATGTGTTTAATGAAAAAAACAAATACACAGAATGCACTTATGGGGTACACAACGTGTACTCTGTTTTTCCATACTCCGCTTTAAGGGCCCGCCACATCACCTCTACACACCGTGTGTGTGGCCCGGACATGGAAAGCACACGGCTTCGAGCGGCAAAGGAGTACATGGCGTGTACTTCAAAAATTTCCATAAATCCCATTTTTCTCAAAAACTCCAGAAAAAGGAAGACATACCTGAAAAAAAGATTCAGGTTCTTATAAAATTCCCCCCTTAAAGAAATTTGTCCGTAAATTTCCCTAACGAGGCGGAGAAGAAGAAATCCCAAACAGCTCCGGCCACTATGATCTTACATCGGCCTCCCTTTCCTAGGTCTTGTCCTTTACTCGCCCGTACTGCCATAGCACCCATACTATAGGAATAGACCGCCCACGGAGAACCTTTGTACTGCGATCGACAATCCAGATGGGATACTCTTCAAACGACGCATCCGCTTCGAGTTCAACTTCCTTGGGATGAAAGACATGAGATGGGTCTGAAAAGTAATATCGGAGTTGAGAGACGTGGAAGACGTTGTGTATGGCCCGATACCTCTGAGGTAACTACAGCCGATAGGAAACTGGCCCAACTCTCGCCAATACCTCAAACAGCCCGACGTACTACGGTGAAAGCTTACCCTGTCTCTGAATTCTCTTGTGTCCCAACCTCGGTGTGACACGCAGGAAAACCTGATCCCCAACCTCGAACTCCAGAGGTCGTCTCCGCTGATCAGCATAAGACTTCTGTCGAGACTGTACTGTAGCCATCATCTTCCAAATCAACTCTATCTGTTCTGAGGTCTCTTGAACCAGACGAGGTCCCAACAAAGCTGCCTCTCCTGCCTCTATCCAGCATAAGGGTGATCGACATGGCCTACCGTACAAAGCCTCGTAAGGTTCCATCTGAATAGTCGCCTGAAAACTGTTGTTGTAGGAGAACTCCACCAGAGGGATATGCTTCTCCCAAGAATATCCAAAGTCTAGTATGAAAGCTCAGAGCATATCCTCAAGAACCTGGATCGTACGCTCAGACTGGCCATCTGTCTGGGGATGGTATGCTGTACTCAAGAGTACCTGTGTACCCAAAGCCTTCTGAATCCCCTGCTAGAACCGAGAAGTGAAGCACACATCCCTGTCTGAAACAATGGAATGTGGAACTCCATGCAGACACACAATCTATCGGATGTATAGTCATCCCAGATCATCAACACTGAAGGTCTCCTTGATCGGAAAGAAGTGAGAAACCTTCGTAAGTCTGTCGATGACAACCCAAACAACATTGTTCCCTCGAGACCTCGGCAATCCTGTCATGAAGTCCATCGTGAAATTGTTCCACTTACACTCCAGAATGGGTAACTACTGTAAAAGGCCTTATAGTCGTTGATGCTACGCCTTCACCTACTGGAAAGTAGAACATCGCAAGACGAAACCAGCAACATCCCTCTTCATACCTGGCCACCAGTACTGGTGATGAAGGTCCCGATAAATCTTGGTGACGCCAGGATGAACTACCCAAACTGAGGATTGAAAATCCTGCATCAACTCCTCTCATATGTTTTCTAGCACCCATACGCGTCCCTGGAAACACAAGATCTCATCCTCGCCCACTGTCTATCCAGGAAGAGGATCCTCTCCTGACACACTCTCCCATAAGACTAAGCCTTCTGAGTCTGATAGCTGCCTCATCCATACCTGATCAAGTAGTATAGAGGTAACAACTATAAAAGATAGGTAAGTCTGTCCCTGTCTGTCATGCACCTCCAGATGCATCTCAGAGAATAGAGCCATAACCTGACACTCACTACTGGCCTCCTGAACTGCCTGAATCTAATTTCTCCTGCTCAACGCATCTGCCACTGTGTTGCCCTTTCCCGGTATATAGGCAAGCTCAAAATCAAAAGACTGAAGATACTCGACCCACCTGCGCTGTCTCATATTCAGATCACGCTGAGTGAAGATGTACTTGAGACTCTTGTGGTTGATGAAAACCACAAAGTGCTCTCCCAGGAGGTAATGTATCCAACAGCGTAAGGCATGAACAACAACTGCCAACTCCAGATCGTGCGTCGGGTAGTTCCTCTCATGTGGCCTCAACTACCGAGACTCGTACTCAACGAATCCATCTCCCTGCATAAGCACAACGCCCAACCCGATACCTGAAGCATCACAATAAATAGTATAGCTCTTGCCTGGATCTAGCAAGACTAGTATCGGTGCTGACGTCAGCCTTCCCTTCATCTCCTGAAAGGCTGACTCACAAGAATCTGAACATAAGAACTTTGCCCCCTTCTTGGTCAGACCTGTAAATGGTGCTTATAGGAGTGAAAAGTCCTGATTGAAGCATCTTTAGTATCCATCCATCCTCAGAAAACTCCGTATCTCAAAAAAGTTCTTTGGCTGCTCTCAGGAAACTATAGCTCTCACTTTCTCTGGGCCCACAGATACTCCTGCCTCTAAGATGACGTGACCTAAGAAGTGAATCTGATCTATCCAAAAGTGGTACTTCGAAAGTTTAGCATAAATCCGATGCTCTCTCAGTGTACTCAGAATGATCTCAAGATGGGTAGCATGGTCGTGTCGAGTGTGAGAGTACTCCAAGATATCATCCATGAAGACCACGTCGAAGGAATCCAAGGATGGAACACTCGGTTCATCAGTTCCATGAAAACTGCTGGTGCGTTCGTGAGACCAAATGGTATGACCATATACTCGTAGAGACCATACCTTCTCCTGAAGGCTGTCAGAGTTATATCTGATGGTCTAACGTGCAACTGATGATAAACGGACCTCAAATCGATCTTCGATAACACCCGGTCTCCTTAAAGCTGATCAAAGAGGTCATAAATACTCGGCAAGGGATATCGGTTCTTGACCATCAACTGGTCCAGCTTCCGATAATCCACACAGAGCCTAAGGGTACCGTCTGTCTTCTTCGCAAACAGGATAGGCGAACCCCAAGGAGAAGTACTGGTTCGGATAAAAACCTTTTCCTACAACTCCTCCAACTGCTTCTTGAGCTCCTGTAACTCAGGTGTAGCCATCCTGTAGGGAGGAATGGACACCAGTGCCGCTCCTGGCATGAGCTCAATAGAGAAGTACACCTCACGCTCCGGAGGCAAACCTGAAAAGTCTTATGGAAAGACATCCCTGAAACTATCCACCACTGGAGGAAAGTCCAACTGTGAAGTCCCTTGGTCATCCAAATAAATAATAGCAATCTAGGCCATCAACCTTCCTAGCCCATGATGCTCAAGTCCTGCTCGACTCGCCTAAACATCCCATTTGCCTATATGAAGAAAAGATTCACCCTCTGGTGAAATAAAACTCATCCCGCGGCGATAACAGTCAACGAATGCCTAGAAGGGAACCAGCCAGTCCATTATGAGAATGACATCATAGCCTGTCATCTCTAGGAAATAGAGATACCATAAGAAATGATACCCTGTAACCTCGAGAGGGCACTCTCTACACTGACATACACTAGATGTTCTTGTCCCTAAAGGTGTGTCTAGTGTCAAAAAGTCAACAGAAGATAGGATACAGAGCCCAAGGCTCTCCACAATGACAACAGAGATAAATCTATGTGTAGCACCAGTATCGAAAAGAGACGAAGATAAAACTAAGGCTACTAAGATCGTACCTTGAACTGTAGAAGGTCTGGGATCCTGCTCCTGATAGGTCTGCTCCACCGTAAAATTCTGGCCTACCCCGCGGCCCTGTGACCCTGCCTGACCACTCTGAGCTGATCCTCCCTACTGGTGCTGAAGTACTGGTGACTGACTGCCACGACCTCGACCTCCACCTCGGACTGAACGGCCAGAGGAACTCCAGTTCCCTGACTGGTGAGAAACTAGTGGTGCTGCTCCTGAACAAGGAGTCACGGAAGAACCCCCGTCACCAGATACTGGTGAGAAAACCTGGCAGAAATGCTGAAGGTGACCTATCTTGCCGCAAGATCGGCACTCCACAGGGTCTCTCTGGCACTGTGGCCTCGTGTACCCTACCCTTACACACTGGTAGTATACTACCCAGCTACCTGAAGATGTATCTCGCCTCCTTGAATCACCGCACGTAGACTCCCTATGACACTTCCTGCTATCAACTGGAGGAACACTAGCTCTGGAAGCAGAACCGCCCTAGCTCGCAGCTCCAGAGTCTCTCAGATTGTGCTCTGTAATTAGTTCCTGGTTGAAAATGGAAGTGATAGAAGTTAACTGGAAGATATTCACCTGCGAGCAGATCTCCCGCCTGAGTCCATCCTCAAAATTCCTTGCTAAGAACACCCCACTTCCATCCCATACCCGGTTGGTCACATGGCCTCAAGCACATTTCCCCAAACACCAGAGGCTTCTGACTAGCAGCAAGGGCCTTGGGTGTGATAGTGGGGAAACTATGCCCTCATTGGTAGAGTATATAGAGGAAGATAAAACAAATAAAAACAATAGCAGAATAAGTAGACATCCATACAAGAGTAAACATAAACAACGGAAGACTAACAAATAAACAAATGGATCATAAATATATGTAAATGATTCATGATACATATATGTCAAGGAAAAATCCAAACAAGTCACAATGATGAATACAGTACTAAACTGAAGTACAAAAGAAAAACAGACGAGCAACTCCTCAGCATCGCAAGCCTCGGATTGGTCCCATGCTCTCCAGCTCCAGTGCAATCAAGAACCTATAGTAGAAGGGCGCTTTCCCTTATCTATACTTGAAACAACATAATCTGTTTGGGCCCAAAATCATGACCCAAACAGGGTGTGAGACAAAGTTCCAATAGGCAACCAGCCAAAGATCTGTGCCTAACAGTCAGTAAATATATGACAGGTAAGGTACTGTAAGCAGTAAACAGGATAATACACAACAGTAACAATCCACAGTTTCTAGAATATATTCTACAACAAGAAACAACCACTCAAGAAATTAGAACAAAAAGGTAACCTCTGGTTAGTTCTCACAGTCTAACCCCTAAGGTTCAACCTACAAGTACTAGCAACCCTCTGGGAGGCACACATAGTCTCACCCCTTTGGTTCAGCTAAAGAATAGACTCTCTGAGGAAGAAATCACCGTCAATTCCCCCTATAGTCTCGTATCGTACTAAAGGCTCTCTAGGGAAGCACTCAACGTCAATTATCCCTGTGGCCCACGTCGAGGATCTACAGAATCTCTGAGGAAGCACTCAATGTCAATTCCCCCTGTGGTCTTTCATCGTAAATTAAAGACACTCTGGAGAAGACCTTACGTCTATTATCCCTATGGTCCACTACACTAGGTTCTCACATCACTATGTAAAACAACATGCATAACGCGCGTATCAGCCCAAGTAAACCTCAAGAACTATTTGGCTATCATTCTAAGGCACAACAGCATAACAGTACAACAGTTCCACTATCCTAAAACCAGGCATGGAAACTAGAAAAACGCCTAACAGGAAAAACAAGCATGGAAAACATCCAGAGTATGATAAAAACTACCCTATTCATAAGCAATTACCTCTACTCAAGTAATCAAGAAAAGCAGGAAAACAACAGGGCAAAACAGGAAACACGCAATACCTCGTTCAAGGTTATTGGTGGAAATTGCACATAATACTCAAAGACTTTCTACAGAAAGGCACAAACCCCATACCTTGATTCTAGGAGAATGATATACATGAACCACGATGATTGATTCTCCTTATAATGTTGAGGATCTGAGAAAACGCCCAAAATTCTAAACCCACGATATCTTGAGAAAGAAGAGAAATTGGAAAACAAGGCTCTAGAAGAAGGAAGAACTCACCGCTATAGTTCCAATGCAATCGACGGCGGCTGAAACGGAGATCAGACGGAGTCTCGGGAATCCGGAGAAGAATCGCGGCCGTACAGGTCGCTCTCGGACAAATAACCTGGAGAAGTAGTGTGTTCTGTCCGTCAGGCACGACCCCGGTGTGTTTAATGAAAAAAAAGAAAATACACGGTGTGTACTTCTGGGGTACACGACGTGAACTCTGTTTTTCCGTACTCTACTTTAAGCATCCACCACATTGCCTCTACACACCATGTGTATGACCAAGACACGACCAACACATGGCTTCTAGCGGCAATGGAGTACACAACGTGTACTCAGAAAGTACACAACGTGTACTTCAAAAATTTCCAGAAATCCCATTTTTCTCAAAAAATCTAGAAAAAGGAAGACATACCTGAAACGAAGATCCGGGTTCTTACAGTCATCAGTATAATAACATGAGATAATATTTCATTAAAATCAATACCTTTTGTCTGAGAATATCCTTTGAACACCAGTCTTTCACGATATCTTTCCACATGTCTTTTTCTATCCCTCTTAATCTTAAAGATACATTTTTTTCTTCTAATACCCTTACTTATCTTAGGTAATGGAACAAGATCCCAATTCTTTTTCATGAGTATGGATTTAATTTCATCCTACATCATCTCCATCCATGAGGATACATTTGGACTCTAGGTCACCTCCAAAAAATAAGACAACTCTCCATCCTTCGTCAATAAGCATTATGAAATGTTTATCTCAGTGACACAGTCTAAGTGCCATACTATTACTCTTTTCTCATGAGTCCACTGTTGTGATCTGGAATCAACTGGTACTTGATCATCGTGATCTAATAATACCTCAGAGGAATTTGGTTCTTCCTTTAATTCATCCCCCGCCTCGACTATTGTATTTTATATATTTTATTTCTCCATGTCTCTATCAATCATCATTTTCTCCTTATATTATGAAAAAATGAAATCTTTTTTGATGATAAGTTTGTGGATAGTGGGGTCCCACAATTGATTCCCCTTTACACCATCAATGTATCCCAAGAAGATACATTTCCTAGATCTCGAATCCAACCTTGATCTTTCCTGGTCATTAAACAATGCATATACATGACTTCAAAAAGTATGTAATAGAGAATAGTAAGTGGGTTTTCTAGTCCACATATCCATCAATGTCTTAAGATCAATCACCATTGAAGGAGATTGGTTGACCACAAAAGGTGATATTCACCGCTTTTTCCCAAAATGTTTTGGTAATTCCCTCTTAAACATTTCCCTTATTCTATTCAATAGGGTTATTTTCATCTACTTTGCCACTCCATTATGTTAAGGAGTGTACTCCATCATGAACTATATATTGATTCCTTTTTGTTGATTTTTTTTAAACTCCTTACTTGTATATTCCCCACCATTGTTAGTCCTCAAACACTTGATCTTTTTTCTAGATTCAAGTTCCTTTCATGATTTGAATATTTTGAAGACTTAAAAAATATCCTCTTTATTCTTGATTGGGAACACCCAAAATCTTAGGGAATAACCATCAATGAATGAAAAAATACCTTTCTACTCCCAGGGATATATCCAATGCTTTCCAAACATTAGAATGGATAAATTATAAGATCACTTTACTTCTCACTATTGATGTTCCAAACTTTAACCTGTGTTTATTTCTCAAAACAAAATTCTCAAAAAAAGGAAAGGATGCCTTTACAATCCCAGGAAGAAACATCTGATCTGCAAGAATCTTCAAGCCTTGTTCAGACATATGACCAAGCTTCCAATTTCATAATGTTGTCAATGATTCTATTGAGGTAGTTGATGTGACAACTATCTCTACATCATTGTATGTTTCACCCATAATAACATACAAGTTATTTGAGATATTTTCCAAATCCATCACCATAAGTTCTCCCTTCACAATTCTTATCACTCCTTTCTCGATGCGAGTCTTGCATCCAATATCATCAAATTTTCCCAAATACAATATATTCTTCTTCAGTACCTTCACATGGCGTACTCCTTTGATGGTTCGAACAATACCATCATACATATTCATTTTGATGGTACCAAATACAATGATTTTCAAGGGGTGATTTTTCCCCATGTAAAAAATTTATTCTAAGATAGATTCATACTAATAAAACCATTACTGTAAATATATCATGTCCCATGTTGCTCCTGATTCGATTATCCATGCGTCGTTGAGATATTTTGTACCTATAGTAGTCACCATGTCTTCACTGACTAGTATATCTCCATTACTAGAATTACTCACTACATTTCCATCCATGTCATGATTCTGGATCCCACTGGAACCAAACTTCATCATCACACATACTGGTCTTTTTATAATTTCTAGCTAGCAATTATCCTTATACAACATTGCCTATATCATAATTTTATACAAAAGAAAATTATTCCCATTTAATTTGTCAATATCAACATTAACATCCATCTAGAAAAACCATCAATTCAAAACCTCCACTATCTCAAAATGGTTTATTTAATAATCTCAATAAATTTTTATGATGTAAAAGATCATCCACATTCACAATCACAGAGCATACTCAAATTAATGAGAATTATTAATAACTAAAAAAGTGAACAACACAGGGACAAAACCAACTTTGATACTGCTTGTTGGGACTAGAAGTTATTGGACCACTATTGTGGTGATAAGAATGAGCTAAAATAAAGTGAAAAAATATATAAATAAAAATGACACTAGATGTAACGTGGAAACCCCCCAAAAGAAATGGTAAAAAACCATGGTAAAATAGAAGGATCACTATGGGTAAATGTGGATACACACTCTCTCACTGTTACAAGGATAATATACTCAAAATTTATATCTCTTGAATATGTAGAGAAATAACCTCAAAAAATACCACACAAATACTAAGGGAGAATGATACTGAAGCTGATGATGAAACCACTAAGAGAGAGCCCCATTTATAGGCCACTTTCAGCCCTACCCAACCCCTCTCCCACTACTCTCAATGATATATGGGGTTGGAGACCCACCAAACCTACCACTACCTTCCCCTCTTTAATAAAGAAAAAGGGAGATTACATCCCCATAGAAGAATGGTTTCTGAAATACTAAGAATAGTCCTCTAAAACAGGAACAAAATAGGAAAATAAAACATGGTTGGAGTGAAAATGATGAGACACTTCACTGAGTAGGTCGAAAATGAGGAATGAGAAAATCGGGGAGATGATCCATAAGGGGATCACTAAACAAAAAATTATCGAAAAAATATAGAAAACCACACAAAATATCAATGAGGTGAGAAAAAATAAGTTGAGACTAAAATATGTCGCCACAAGGTTTGAAACCCTAGCACATCAAAGAGAGATTTCAAGAGATATATCCAGGGTAAAACAAATCCATCACTATTATACTATAAATCTGGGACTTGATTTTAAAGTTAAAATGAATCCACAGTGATAACCCATGTACATTCACATTTTTAGTGCAAGTGTAAGAATCACTTGGTGATGTGATATAACATTGATATATTATAGTTTTCATCCTAGAACCAACTAATTTGTAATTTCAATTAACTGTATATTCATGGTCTTGAATATTAACAAATGTCCACTAGTACAAAAGTTATCTTTCATGTAAGAGTTTTCACATCAGTTATTTATATAACTGAAATTAAAACATTTTCATGGGGGTGTTTTCAAGTCATTTTTTACATAACCAACATGAAAACTCATGCTTTAACATTAGTTAATATATTAAACAACATTGAAACTATGATCAAACTAGGTTTTTTAACATCAGTTATCAATTAACCGATGTTAAAAAATTATTTTTTACATAAGTTATGTAAAAATTGATGTGAAAAATTATATCATTAATGTTATTCATGTTAGTTATATATTAACCAAAGAGAAAAGACAAATTTCATAGAGTGTGAAACCAATATTTCATTTTTTCCACAATGCATCTATCAATTTTTTAATTGTTTCTTAAAAGTTATAACATCTAGGAACATGTTTTTAAACATCATTTCTAAGTTTTAATGCTCCTCCATTATTCATTTCTAATCAACTCTTTTGAACTACATAATTATTCCATGGTTCTTCGTTCATCGATTTCAACATGTTATTTATAACTATTTTTCCATTATTTAATTTAATTATGACTAGTTTATTTGATATACATGTTATTTTCTTTTTTTTGATGTAGAATAATTCTATATATAGAGATAAAATTACAATTACTTTGTATTATATTTATATTATAGAGGATAAAATTCTTTTCAAGACGCAACTTTAGATGCCTCACGAGTTCTTTACTTAAAATAAAATTCAGTCAAAGGACACTACAACAATCATGGAAATTAAGTCCAAGATTTAAGTTTATTTTTCTAATTTCATTTAGTTTCTTCAATTTTATATTTTATCTATATTGTTTTTCCTTAAAAGGAAGTAATTGGTATTGAAATAATAATAAAAATTTAAATAATTTCCATGTCGATTTTATAATAAATGACATGAAAGGTCACTTTTCACACCGATTAAAAAAGACGATGTGCAAAGTCTTTGGAATAGTGATTTCTATATTGGTTATAAAAAAATTGACATGTAAAGTCTTAAAAATAGTAATATTTACATATTTTATTAATAACCAACATAAAAAATCTATTTACTATGTCACTTACAAGGATGTAACCTCTAAAACCAATGTTAAAAACATAAAAAAACTAACATAAAAAACCAATTTTTATACTAGTGATCTTATCATATGATGAGTTTTATTCTTTATAACATTAATGAGATAATGTAATTAGAGTATATGTCACATTGAAATGTAATATTAGTTCCCCAATATGATGGGAACCTTGAAATTATATGGATATATTCTTAAATATATGTTATATGGTTGGATGGAATCATCTGATTGGACATAGATGATACAAACTATAGGGGGTAGGAGGCTGACATGAGCCTATCATGGGGTTTGGGAAAAACAATTATTTCCTAAGTTAAAATTAAGTATAGTGGTCAACCTAGTATGTCTCTAGAGAGGAGTGCACAATAATAAAGCTATCACCTTAAAATATGAGAAAGAAGATGATGTTGTTTTTGAAATTGTTTGAGTTTAAAAAGAAAGAAAGAAATTGAAAATGATTTTTGAACACAAGTGGATGAAGAGAGTGATGGGGTTAAGGTAGGATCACCTTTTACAATGTAATAATCATCATAAAAATCATTACCGTCTCTTTCTATTGAATGATAAATTAAATAATCCTCAATCGAGTCATCAATCACCCTTGGTTGAAGGATACAATGGAACCAACTCCTATGGGAATGAAAGTTCATAAATAATTACCAAAAAAATAATTCAAGTACTAATTATGAATTTTTTCTCCTTAGAAATATATAAAAAGTTCACTAGTTCCACAGACGTTCCAACGATCGCTAGACACTCACCACCTAACGCAATATGCTCGATCAAGACAAACCGCACTAGGTAGAGGGAGTTTAAAGTACTTAAACCAAAGCTATTAACAACGAATACACTAAAAAACAAAACATGATAATATTAAGATAATTTGGAACCACTATAAATAAAAATAATTCAATAGAAAAAGAGAGTTTTTTATATTAAATTGTAAGACTCTGACATTACAAAAAGTGAAACCCCCCTTCCCCAATCACTCAAAGGATTTACCCCTCCATGTGAAGGGTAAGAGAGTTGAAAGGGGAAGAAGAGAGAATAATGAATCTAAGAAAAAATAAAAGTGAAAATATAAA
Organism: Viscum album; assembly: GCA_963277665.1. NCBI lineage: Eukaryota > Viridiplantae > Streptophyta > Magnoliopsida > Santalales > Viscaceae > Viscum > Viscum album. The sequence continues at coordinate 1,072,405,275 of OY728145.1, read as the reverse complement.
TCAATTAAATATTACAATCCTCCAGCACAACCCCTCTTACACCTTCCTCAATGACCTTTAATGGAAGTGGACACTCAAATTTATAGGCTTGAGGGGTGGAAAATTTTCCATCTAGATTTAATCCTCTGAATGTTTGACTATGTTTAGCATATTAAATTTCCAAATATAAGGAATTTTTATTCATAAAATTTGTTCCCATATCTATTTTTAATTCTATAAAAAAATTTAAGTGTATTTGGAAAAGTTTCCAAAATTTTATTCCCAAATTACTAATAAAGAATTTTTTTACCCGAGGAGACTTCTCAACTCCCTCCACTTTGTCACATGCAGTGGATGCCATAATGACTAAAATTGTACATGAAATTTATTTTGGACATGTTGAGAGGAGTAATATTTATATTACATCTATAATAAATTAATTTGGAGTTATTTAGGAAGATATACTCTTTAATAACTGATGTAGAGTCCATTCTATCAGCCAAAAAACTTTGTCCACTTGAATGATTTTTCTAGGCCAGTGGATTTCGAATTGGTTCTTGGTTAAGAAAAAAAACTTTAATAGCACAAAAAAAAGAATACTAAAAAAATTAATCACTAAATTTGGATCAAAATTTTAAAAGATATTCCTAAAATACAAAAGATCCATAAAACTGCTAAATTTCTATAATTAAATAATTTTCACAATTAAGCCCAAAATACCTCAAAAATAGTAAAATAATGCAAATCATCTCAATTTTATTAATTTTAAGGGATTACATAATTGAATATAATATGATTAATTATGAAAATATTATCTATATCAGAGGATCATAATACATTGAGACTTCTTATCATGAAGTTTTCCCTTAATAATATCCAAGGGAGGAGGTTATGAGAATAGACCCACCCATAGGAGTTCCCCATGTTTTATTTGTAATTGGATATCCATATACATGGATGTGTGTATTGGTACTTGGAATTGAGATTATTATTAGTGCATATCACAAGTCACACACTTTGATGTATTAATGAAAACCATGGTTCTATATGTTCATTGGGTAGTAGGATACATCGAGTGTGTCATGAGTGATATGGAATTAATGAATAAGTAAAGAAAGGATTTATGCCTTCCAAGTTAATTAAGGTTGATATATTAGGGACTTTGATTGGAATGAAACTATATAATTTAATCCATGTACATGGCATTTTTATCAACAAGTTTAGTAAAGTCAAAGAAAAATATATCAAGCATATAGGTTGATGACACATGCGATGTAATATATTTGATTAGATATTGAAAAAAATAGATTATATTACAAAATTAGTATTCATAGGAGGTTATTTTCATTGTAAAATTTAACTTCTTTCTCTATGAGTTCCTAGACATATTTCTAGATGATAATCTAGGAATTTAGGTGAGTTAGTCCAATGCCACTAAAAAAGTGGTCTAGAGGGTTACACACTAAATGTATTCAGAATCTCAGTTAAATTATATTAGAATATAATATTAGAATAAATATTATTCACAAGTTCTAAGTAATAATAATTATTCAAGTTTATATGATCATACATATTCAATCACCAATTATTCAAAATAATAAATATATGAGTTTAATATTAAATAAATATTTTCCCACAAGTTTAGTGAATACAATATTTATTTATTTATTGAACGAATAATGAAGTGATATTTATTTATTTAAATAAATAGTCATCATTAAAGGTTTGATAAATGACAAGGAGGATTTATAGACCAAGTTAATGGTTTTATGAGAATGATATATTTAATATCATTTAAATAAATATTAATTAATTTATTTAAGAAATGATATTAAAATTATCTGTTAGTTTTGTGCATGTTAAGGGAATAATAATAATAATAATATTATTATTATTATTCGATACAAGTTTATCTAAGGATTAAGAGATTGTCTAAGGTCCCATGTGAAATAACCAATTATCTAACATAGCTATAGAAACCTTGCTATATCATTTCTAGTTTGAGACATTATTTTGGACAATAAATCCACTCTAGAGAATTCTCTCAACCCTAAAGAAATATTTCCTTAAAATACTATCAAGAACATAGAGCATAAATCCTCCTCCTCCCTCTCAATTCCTCGAGATAACTAGAAGAATAATTCAATCACAAAATTAATTCTTTTTAGGTACAACAATGAAAAATGAAAGTAGTGAGAATCATCCTTTCTAACACTCGAAGATTCAAAAAGGATGTTTCAAGGTTCATGGATTATGTGTGAATCACCACTAGAGGGATTATATCCTTGGATCCTTTGTCTCAATGAAGGTTTGAAAAGAATATGTCAACCAATTTTACAATGATGAAATAATTACAATCCATGGTAATTCTTATTTACATAAATTAATTATAAACTATATGTAAATGATTTCATCTTTTAGGATTCAGGCATTTATTTTAATTTATTTATAAGGATTTATCTGAGGAAATTGATGAAATAAATTTGTTAGGAATGGGACCAACCACTTATGTTATAAACCAAAACCTTCAAGTGGTATCAGAGTGGTCTCCTATTAATTTATAATTATTTATTAATCATTGATCAATTTATACATTTTTACTAGTTTTTCATTTTGAGTTTAATTTTTTATTAATATGAAAGTCTCAATAAATTGTTATTTCACCTTTATATAACCAGGAATAAGTCAAAAACTTATAAAGAACAACTAGAGATACCATTAATAGGTTTCAAAGATTTTATCTGGATAACACAGATACATGATGTGTAATAGAAACATACGTGAAATGTACCCTTGTACATTATTCTAAGATGTGTTCATGTAAATCATGGATCTTCATGTGAGAGAACAATATGTGACATTATTACACACTATGTATTAACTGGGATAGATGAAACATTAATTTATGGGTTACATAACATGTAACTCGTGTAAATATTGTGTAACACACACAATTACTACCCATAGTAAACACAAATGTTATTAGGTCAATATAGACAATATCTATTCATTTCACACCATGTATTGACCACTAACTGAGCAACACATGCCATATGAGATTACATAGTGTGTAGCCAGTGTATATGGTGTGTAACCCATAAATTATTGCAAGGAAAAGTTTGTAGGTGTGTATCGTAGACTACTAGAGAGAGGAATACAAGACACATAACACTGTGTACACTGTGTAATCTATACCCATTAATGTAGAATACACATTGATCTAGGCTACACATAATGTGAATTAAATACATAAAATGAAAAATTAATTACATAATTAAATCAAACTATATAATTTGTAGCCAGTGTACATGCGGTGTGATAGGGTTTTATTGAGTATTAGATGCTTAATTGTTTTTTGTAAAATTTCAAAACTACACACTGTGTATAGACATCATACACATTGTATACTTCATGAAAATTACCAATGGTATGCACCATGTATATTAAAGGTGTTTCATGTATCATAATTGAGAAGATGACTACTTGGATTGACTCATAGAACTACACACCATGCAATATCAGGAAACTATGTGTACACTATATTCCGTGTAAGTATATAATACATGATAAAGACCATACAAGACATTGTATAGTTTAGAGGGGGTCCATGTCGTGTTGTCTCTAGTATAAGCCATGCAATTATTTAATTATAAATTAAATTAATTAAATTAATTTATTTAAAATTAAAAATGATAGGTATCTCTAGTATTGTTTGAATAAACAATTATGATAAATGAATGAATTAATTAATAAGACAATTAATTTATTAATTCATGTAATTTATGTTAATAAATAAAAAATTAAAATGAATGAAAGATAATTTCCTATGCATACTTTTTTCATGTGTAGATGATCATGATATTGACCAAACTATTTCTGTGTTGGATTTATTTTAATATAATTAGAATTTCATGGAATTTTGTTATAATTATTATTAGATTAAAATGATGATCTACGTATCACCAGTCCTCTTTATTGTATATGGGTATACATGTCCACAATTTCTTTTATATAACCAAATATCCTTGGTTCCCCACATCTATGTTTGAGTAAGCATATATAAAGGATGAAACACTCAGATGAGTAGAGGTAATTCAAGTTGGAGTCGAGGTAAAATCAACAAAGAAGATACATAGGAGTACAGGTGGAATGCAATAACATGAGCCAAGTCCCTACATAAGGATTTATTCCCCTAGGGCCAAGTGTTAGTTTATCATCTACTTGATAAACTAATAGTTAGAAAACCTCATGATCATGACACAAACATATATTTTTATTTTTTTAAGTGCATAGTTAATTAATTATGTTTAATGGATTCTTCATCACAATCACATAAAATAAATGAATTTAAAATCATGCAAGATGGAATAAAATAAATGGATTATACATAAATTATTTTATCAAAACATGGTTAATCACTTATATAAATTCTATATAATTCAAAAAATCATGTAAAAGGATAAAATAATTAATAATTTTTCATAATGATAAAAATACATCAAAGAAAATATTAATCCATATATCACAGTCCATTACTTGATTTAGGATGAAACTATGGATTGAAGTGTTGGTCTAGACCTTTTCATGACACTTCCATTTATCAAGAAGATATAATGAATGTTTTGGGTCTAATAAACCAATTTAACATGAAGAGGAGCATCCCTTGAGAGAATTGGTGAAAATTGGAGGCAATCGTTGAGGAAATTCAAGTCCAAGATTTCAGGATTGAGGAGTCCACTCAACCAATCAAGGAGATGTGCATTAATGTAGTTAGAAAGACCCTCTTACCTAAATACCTTCAAGTAATTTATTAGACCTTTTTTTAGGTTATGAAAAGGGAAATATGTATCCTTGTCACTAGAATATTCATGTGACAAGATATTTTGAATCCAATGAAGAGGGATATTTATATTTGATAAAATAGTGAGAGAATAATAAATAAAATTTATTATGTCACATTTGGTAATCTAGATTAAGTACTAAAACCTATTTTTATTTTGTTATAGAAAATGGAAATTAATATGACCCTGAATTATCATTGTTATCAATATTGGATAAATATAATACCTTTATTTTCATGAATTTCTAGGAGTGGTATAGGTTCTTGTGCATTTTACTACAATAAGAGTGGAAGTTATATGTATTGAAGCCCCAAGTTCCCAAAAAAAGCCTTACAAGAAGGATATTAAGGAGAAACATACTATCTTATTGAAGAATGTTGATGACAAATTGGATTTATAGTGCCTCATGTTATCTTCCATGTATAGTGAGCTCTAGAATCTACATGAGGAAATGGATGCATACAACATGGTGTCCCATCTCCAGGATATTTATCAAGAGAAGAGAAGATAAGAGAATTATGATATCTCCAAGGAACTCTCCACATGAATGCTTAGATAAGGTGCACAAACTAAGCCTCATGTATTCAAGATGATTGGATATATTAAGTTCTTGAATATATTGTTTTTAAGATACTTTACGAGTTACACACAAACCTCATATTATCCGCACTACCTCAAATCACATCTAATCTTATTATGACTTATTATATAAGAAATAATGACCAGATGCTTCCAAAACTCCATACCCTAATTCACCTAGTAGATAAGGACATTTGGAATGAAAAATATACAATCATTACGATGAAAAAGAGGAAGGGACATGCAAAGGGCCCTAAAAATACTTCTAACTCTAAGGCTTATACAAACTTCCTAACAAAGAAGAGAAATATCTAGAGATAAGTAAAGGAAAAAGATCCAAAAATGTTTTTCATGTGGTAAGAAATAAAATTGTAAGAATAACTACACTATGGTAAATAAGCAAGGGGAAGCTTCAAGTGAATTTATTATCAATTGTAATATTTTCATATATAATAAATTGGTATTAGATAAAATTTTTTGTGCTCACATTTATATCCAAATATAGGAACCAAGTAGATTTAGAAAGGTTGCTAGAGGTGAGGTGGATATTTGAGTTACCAGCAAAGCAGGATTTGATTCCTTAAACATAGGATGATACCACCTTACAATTACAACATGAATGATTATAGTCTTGAAGAATTTTTATTTTGTGCCTATTGTTTCCAAAAACATTATATTTGTGTCGAGTTTAGACATGGATGATTTTTTATTTAAGTTTGGGGATAAAAGAATCTATTTAACAAAGATCACATTTTTTATGGAATGAAACATATTAATGAAAAAATTTATGCACTAGATTACAACAACCAATTATTTTAAATCAATTACAAAAGATGTTTTCATGACTCATTTCACACCCAGTTGTGGCATCACCAACTTGGTCATGTAAATGAGAAGCGCTTGACAAATATCTACCAAGATTGGAATTTAGATTCTATCAAACTAAAACAACTTGAAATATGTATTTCTTATTTTCAAGGTAAAATGACAAAACTAACATTTGGTGGAAACTATGAAAGATCTATAGAGATTATTGAATTAGTACACATAGATGTGTGTAGACATTTTCCAATGGAATATAAAAGTGGATACTTGTACTTTATTACTTTTACTGATGACTTGAGTAGATATGGATATGTCTTCTTAATTAGGAATAAGTGTGAATCCTTTTTGAAATTTAAGAAGTTCAAGAAAGAAGTAGAGAATCATATTAGTAAGAAGATAAAGAAATTTTGATCAGATTGTGATTGATAATATCTTAACCAAGAGTTCATCAACTATCTCAGGGAGTTTGGGATTCTATCTCAAATCACTCCTCTTTATACACCATAATGGAATGATGTTAGTGAATGGAGGAACCAAACCTTATTATACATGGTGAGGTCAATGATGATTCATATAGATATTCTATTATCCTTTTAGGGATATACAGTATAGAATGTGGTACACATACTAATCCAATTTCAAACTAAGGTAATAAACAAAATTCTATATGATTTAATGTATGAGAATAAATACATGTTGTAAAATTTATATGCATAGGGATGTGAATATTTTGTTAAGTCTAATTATAGAAACAAACTATCACTCCAAGGAACATAGTGTTTATTTATAGGACATACTAATAAAATGAGAGGATATTGTCTATAAAACCTCTCAGATAAAAGGGTAATAGTGCCTAGACATGCCATCATCCTTAAGAGGGATCACATAACCAAAAGTGATAGTGGTAGAAAGATTCAATTTGATGGAGTTGATGATCAAGATTAGTTGAAATAAGACAAAATTCCACAAGACCTTATGGGTGATATTTTTCAAGTGACACTGGTACGATATAGTAGAACCATATAGATTATAGAACTAGAGATATATAGTTTTTTAGTCACAAAGGTTGGTCACTCATTATTAGTTGATAACGATGAACCTTTTGCTGGTTGGAGTAGAAAAGAAGGGTGGGGTTGGGGTGAATTTACTTTTTAAAAATTAAAGCAAATAAAAAAGGTAAATTCAAAATTAAAAAATATTGAAATGATAAAGTGATAAATTTAATGAAGCGATAAATTGATAAATTCAACATGTATTAGAAATTTAATTTCAATTTAGATTTAGTGAGTATGAATAAAAAAATGTTCATATAAAATTTATGTAATTATGTGCATCAATATTGAATGATGTAATGCATAACATAAATTAGAGAGCAAACATGGTTTGATAAAGGAGTTTTACAATAGCTCGATGTGAGCCCCTACATCTCCTCCCCCCGGGTTGAGTGGTTTGTCTTATTACTTTGATTTTAATAGAGACCAAGAAACCAATTCCTCATTTTATTTTTTATGGAAGTATAAAGAAACCATTCCTAACATGATTTTTGATATAAGTAGAAAGAAAAATTCCTCCCTTTCATTTTTCACATACGTAGCAATAAACCAATATTCCTTTATTTTTTGAAAGAAACCAATTTCTGAAGGTAGGATGAGAAAAGAAAGATTTGGTTTGTAAAAATCCATTTCAAATATGACCCCTTATCTCTCTAAATATTAATGTAATTTATAGGATATATACAGAGGAAAAGAGTTGAGATACTTTGAGATTGATAATTGAGAATTGGCTCTTTGAGAGGAATCTTAGAGATCACTAGATATTTGATGTTTATTTGAACATAGAGTTGTTTCATAAGTTCATTTATTAGATAAATTCCACTTTAGATATCTATTTATATCATCCAAAAAATATAATAAAATTTTAGAATCCATCCCGATCATTAAGCATCATCAATAACTAATTAATAGGTGTGAGGCCCATGAAATTGATGAATTTAGACTCACTGTTTGAATTCTATAGGTTATTTGCCTGATGACACCAAATATCTAGTAGGATTGCTAGTGATTTCAGTATCTTCCTACTTCTACCAGGTAGTTAGAGTTCCTCTATGAGCTAGCTAGTGGACTCCTATATTTCTTGAGGGGTTACTGTCCTCACCACTGGCTGGTCAGTGGCTCTGTATCAGCTGGTCAGTGCTACCTATTGTCTTCATCTCTAAATATGGCCTCACTTCCTTCAAACATATTTGAATAATTCAAGGACTTATTCTCATTATTTCAATACATCTACTAAGACTTTAACATGATACAAAAATACCTTCAAATATCTTCAAGATGAATATCCAAATTCATCAATCTTCCATGTTTTTCTTCATTAAGATCAATATATGGAAACTCAATAATATAACTTTTATCCACTCAAATGAAACCATTATATACATAATTGAGTGTTTTTCATCATTAAAACATCATGAGTGAGAGAGGGGTATAAAAATATCCCCATTTTTGATGATCACTAACAATTAACATAAAAAAAATCAAGTGTAAATCAATAGTGAAAGATACATAAAATTATTCAAGATATGAAAGTATGAAATATATTTAACAATATATTAATATAACCAAGAATTAAATGATCTTAAATATAATCAATAAGTAAATATAACATATCTAAATCATGAATAAACCCCCCATGAAATACAGAAATATTTTTCTTCCAAAATTTAAACATATACTATTTTATGAAACATTTTCCCACCTTTAGATATAGAAATAATTTTTATAAATTAAACCACCAAAAATTCCCCCTTGGTGATTATGAAAAAGAAAAAGAATTAGAGGAAAAAGTAAAATACAAGTACATTTAAAATATAATTTCAAAACATAAAATTAAAATTTAAGGATACAACTCATTATTTCAAAAAAAGTTTAAAATAAAGATTTAAAATATATTTAAAAATAGTTTAAATCTCAAGGTTGAATTCAGAAGAATTTTAATAAAATAAAAAAGATAAAATAAAAATATTTGAAAATAAGAAATTTGAAAAAAAATTTCTCACCCTTTAAGTAATAATAAAACATAAATGGGGGAGATAAAGTAGAGATATAGAAATGAGTTTGAAGAGAGAAATTAACATTAAAGACACTGAAAAACCTATCACTAGTGTAGATCATCCCATAAATTCATCACTTATTAAAATGTTAGGATTAAATTTGTAATCAAGAATAACTTATTCCCCATGAAGAAAGTTGATTCATAAAATTTTACCAAATAAGGCTCCCCCTTAATTGGTGAATTTTAATAAGGAAAGGAAACTTGACCACAAGAGAGAGTTGGAGAAATAACGATAATAAAAATGACTTCATGAGTATAATTAAAGATATATCAACAATTTTAAAAGGTAAATACAAAAAAATATATCAAAACTAAAATAATTATATTCAAAATTTTCAATAGAAAATATACTTAAAAATATTCACTAAATAAATTAAAATATCTAATGAAAAATACTTTCCAAATTGAAATAAAGAGGATATTTTTTTTGAAAAAGGTGAACCCCCTTAGAAAAAGTTTTAAAGAAGGGAATCATAAAAACATTTGAAAAGAAACTTCAAGAAGGTATGATTTTAAAATCATGCCATGAATTAAGACATTTAATTACAAACTAAGCACATGAGACATTATAATAAATCACTTGTTCTTCCCTTATACCAAAAATATAATATAATAAGAAAAGAAGTGGGGTAAGAGATAAAATAAACATAAAACACATCCCCCTTCATTTAACAGTTAGTATCCATAAAAAATTAAAAAACTAAAGGAAACATTTCTGAGATTTATAGATCTTCATTTTATAATTTAATAATCCTTTTTCATTGATAATCCACCTTATGATATGAAAATAAGGTCCAATGGTATAATCATGAAAAATATCAAAAGAAAGTTTCTTTTGGTACCCTTGTGGATTTGGGTCCGACCATATTAGCTAATAAATAATGTGATGTTGGAATAATCTTGGATCCACTAATGTTGGATAATAAAGATTTAGGAACCTAATTTTTTTTGTATAAGTTATAAAATACAAAAGATGAATAGATTTAGGTCTCCTATATCTAGAATTTTTTCAATTTCATTCATAAATTAATTACCCAAAATTCCAACAATAATTTCATTTTTTTTGATAAAATTACTTTCTTAAAAGTTGAATTTATGGAAGAAATATCATTATTTTAAAAACCAATACCATGATTATTTTTACAGGACATTGAGAACCCAAAATAATATCAATAGAATGATCAACATGGGTGAATTATGAGAATGTATTTTTAAGCCCATTGATTTGGGATTATAAATTCCCAATGTTTGGTTGTTCTTGTAATTTAAAAACCAAAAGATATTTTTTATTTATAAATAATAACCTTTTAATTAAGAACTTTTTTGTATTTATTTACACTACAACAAAACCGGCCCCTAGCGGCGGTTTTTTTTTATTTGGCGGCGGTTTAAACCGCCGCTATAGGGTTTGGCAGAGGTTTACAAAAACCGCCGCGAATCTAGGCGTCGAAAATATATTAGCGGCGGTTTTTACTATTTAGCGGCGGTTTAAGAAAAGCGTCGTAGATGCCTCTTTTCACGACGGTTTCTGTCCATTTCGCGGCAGTTTTATGCGTAGATGATACTTTTTTTCGCGGCGGTTTTAACCGCCACTATATTCTGGCGTTTGATGCACCTATGTCGTGGTGGTTAAAACCGCCACTAAATTTAAACATAATACATTTAGCGGAGGTTATAATCGCTGATAAATGCTGACCAGTACGGCATTAGCAGCGGTTAAAACCGCCACAAAATGTTGACCTGAAAAAAAATAATTCTGCTCCTACCACACCACTGCCCTGAAAAACAAATCAAACCAGAATATTGAACAGGAGACACCATACAAAAAAATAACATGGTAGTATTCATTGAAAAATAGGATATGAGAAAATGTTGTATGTTATGGAGTCCAACCTAAGGAAAGGTATGTATCACAATTTGGTGAGTAACCAATCCATGTGACCCCCAAGATGTATATGTGTTTTTAGCTTCTTTAATTTCTTATGTTTTTTAAGAAGGGTTGATTTATATTATATGGATACTAATACTCTATATAATAAATGGTTATGAATTTTGATACAATTTATGTGATCATGCTAACCATGGTGATAATGATATGTAATTGGTTATGCTCTAAGTTGGCCGATATAACATCCATGGGTGGATTGTGATATGGGTTGGGTTTTTTTAACAATGGATTTGTGTTATGGGATAGAACAAATTATGTTTATATGGGTATAGAATTTGTTCCAAAGATGGATGTTTGAGTAGTTATAGAATGTATGTTATGGTATGGTTTGTTGTGTGTTTTGGGTTGGTTGTTAATGCCTACTATAGAAAATGGGTAACTTGTGAATTGGCGTGTGTTTTAGTTTGGACAACACGCTAACCGTGCATGGTGCTTGAGAGAGTATGGTTTATGATCTTGTTGGTTATACATGATTCCTATTGAGGATTTGAGTTGTGTCATTGGATATGAGATAAGAGTTTCATGTATACATCCCAAGATGGTCATCATGTTGCAGGTTGGATGGGATGCATCATGATATAGTTGTTATTGACTTCGTTAAAGAAAATAGGTTTGAGTTTTTTAAAATTTCAACAACAACTTATCTAATGTTTTCCTAAATACCTTATTGGTGGAATTATACTTAAACAAACCAAATGATATTGTTTTTTCACAATAGTTATTATCATAAGATAATATCATTAATATATATGTGCATGTATGTGATCTTTATCCTTCAGGGGAAGTATGGTGTGTCGATTTCTAGTTAGGATTAGTAACCTAGATTTCATAGTAGGATTGGGTATGGGATTTGTGATATTCATGAGAACCCTCGAGTGGGTATATTGGCCTATGATTTTCCCCGTGATATTTGAGATGGGTTCATATATGCTTCTCCATGGGTTGTATCCTATATAGGATGTGACATGTGGACTAGGGTTGAGAGAGACTAGTAATATTGAGATGTATCTTGGGATATTGGTGATTGGAGTGTTCTAATCAAGTGAAATAGCGATTCTCATTTCCACCTGATGAGGGTTTTATTGTATGTATATAATTCAAGAGAGGACTTATCCTAGGTCTATTAGTTCATTAAATAAATGAAAGTAAGTTTAGACACTTTGTTCTATAGTGATGGTATATAGGTGGATTGTGGTTTGGTATTCAGTTAGTAATATCATTGTATTTGGTATTGTGAATGTAAAATAATGGGTAGTGCTTGTGTTTTGTTAAGTCTAACATGAATAATTGACATGGTTATTTGGGGGATAAGTTAAGTTAAACTATGATTATTTGGATGTTATTGTAATGATGCATATTAGGTGTTTCAATAGAGTGTATACATGCTTAGATTCATGTTATACTGATAACGGTTAAATTTAGGTATTGTGGGAGGCTTCCAAGATACACTCTTTCCATGTCAGTAAGAGCGTGAGTTCTTTATCAGCATAATTGGTATGTTGGTTGTATAGTCTAAGATTATCCTTTCAGGTGGGGATTTGGGTAGTTATTAGGTGTAGTTTTACTTGGTTAACATGTGGTTTATAATAATTGTTAGATTTTCATAGATCTCATAGATAGAGAGATTTAGTGATGAAGGTAATGTGACTATTGGGAATTTGGTCATGGGGACATTATGAATCCATGGTTGTTTCATGTGATGCTTTCCTAATGTATGGGTTTGTTCAATTGCGGAGACGCCAGGTTTCTCAAGATGGTTAGTGCATTGGGATACCAAATGACACATATTTTGATGCATTTTTTTATTACAATTAGATGGTCCTTGAACATTATTCCTATGGTTTATACATTATTCTATGATACATGTGATATGTGGTCTCATCGCTTGTTTTATATCAACCTTAAACTAAAAACAAATTGGTATTCCTTGACCCATTTGAGTGGTGTAAAAATTTTAAGGCCATGAAAGAGCCTTTTATCATTAACCTTTCATGCCTTAGACATTTATGGTCATGGGATTGGACTTTTAGTGTGATACATATTGGATATGGATCCAATAGGGGTATGTCTATGCTAAACTAAAACATATTGGGCCATCAGATAGGTGATTTATCTTCCACTTAGTAAGGAAATTGATTGAAAAAGGGAGTATCTAGTAAAAATTGGCATATATAAAACCAATATGTTACCTAATAACTTCTGCCTTGTTGAGTGTTACATGGGGTGACTGTTCCTCCCTCCTGAGATTTTATTCTAAGGGGATATACTTTGGTTGTGATTATGGATATAGGTTGGGCATGTGTAGACCAACCTAGCGTAGACCTAAGGATGTGTTAGAATTTATGTAAGCCCTTCAGTGAGATTTTTATCTTCTGTTGTTTTGGTTGCCTTTATACCATTGAATGTTTGGGCCTTTGGTATGTGATAGAATTTCTTCATGCCTGTGTAATGTGTTGTGACTCATTGGGCCTTGATAGTGATGGTATGAATTGGGCTTACACAGCTAGGATACCCAGGTGCTGCTATGGAGCAACAATGATATGAATGGGACTTACACAGTTGGACTGCCTAGGTACTTCTATGAATCAGTTATGGTATGAATCGAGCTTACACAATGGGGCTACCCGAATGCTGCTATATAGTAGAAATAGTATGAATATGGGTTACATATATGGTATTCTCATTGGATGTGGTACTAATTCAAACACAGGCCTAAATGGAATGATGTATACCACACTCGAGAAATCAAGACATAAAATGAAACATCATAAATAAATAAAATGCATAGAAGGAAACATGAGAAATCAAGAAAATGTTAGGACATGAAAATGTTTGGTGGAAAGTATGTGCCATACATGTTACATATACAAACCAACCGTTCTCATACTTGTTCAACACATCAACAACACTACTACTCATCATCTGATGCTGCATCGTCACCCTCTCCACCTTCATCTCCACTACCTACTGCCACCTATAAGAACATTATATTGAAAATTAAATATTGTTGCATATTTATAATTACACTTAAAACCAATAAAAGTGTGAAAACTAAATGATTTTGATTTTTTTTGTGATTTACCTGCTCACTACTAACCGATGCACTACCACCGAGGGCATATCTGCTCATATGCTGACGTATTTCAAGCAACTCTTTCTGCAAAGCAGATATCTGATCCCCCTGCTGGTGAACTGTGTTTCGTAGAGAAGACATATCCCTCTGAGTATCTTCAGGTATGAAATGACTATAACCAGGAGTAGATGTAGCCGAAATCCCTGATGGCCTTCCAAAGACCTCAGATGGTACGGGTCCCAAACCCATCCCGCACACTCTACCAGGATGCTCCTTCCCAAGGACTTTACCAACCGGGTCATCCTGGGAGACTGAGTAGGATTGCCCAGGATTGACATCCCATATTTCTTTAATTTTTACCTATAAATAAAATATCAATATATATTAACATAGTAAAAACTGATAATAAGTTATTATAATAAATAATTGACTTCATACCCCAACTTCTCTGGCAGGTTCATTAACAAAACTTCCATCTGTTTTTTTATGAACATCCAGCCACAGTTCTGTTCGGGATGCTTCATGCCCTAAACTCTGTGACTGCATTAAACAAAGATAAATCAAAAATTAAATATGTTAAATAGATAATATTGTCTTATAAATATTTAAACTAATTAAAAGATTACCAATGACATTCGGCTTCTAGCAAAGCTTTTTGAGCCCGTAGTGTGCAGGATGAATTGCTTTGCCCGGTTTGATGCATTCTGTCTTGAGAGATCCTGAAATAAATAAAATTCAATTTAACAGTAATGTATTCAATGACTATCTCCTCTTCATGTACATGTATAAATGTAAAATGAGGATAATATAATAATATATATTTCAATACCATCCGCTTCTCATCATGATGGCTATCGACAAAAACTTTCCACTATTCTTTCAGTACCCCACTGGGTAGCTTCTCATACATCTGCTGCACGGTCAACGAAGTATCATTGACATCACACCAGAACCTCCATTTGAAATCTTTCCATTTTTTTCCAAGATTTTTCAATGTCCACTTCCGTGCTATCACATCAGAAACGGTAAAGTGGAAGAACATCTGTATACAGAAATTCATTTTGAATATATTAGTAACATGACATTCAATTAAACCATAAAGTAATAAAATTACCTTTATATGAGAATCAAAAACTTCATTTTTCCAGTTTGGAGGCATATTCCTCCAATCATCATATGAAATAGGCAGGGAAATGGGCTCCGTTGCCAGCTGACCTATAATCTGACCAATTAAACCTGCGGCGTCATCCGTCGGGACCCCATAAGAATCAAATGGCACCACTAGCTTCTCGCCATTCATGTTCCAAACATCAGAACTTTTTAAGTGTTTTTCCATGGTTGTATTTTTTTCATCTGCAATTAGCAAACAATTACTATAAACAAAATGCAATAAATTAATTTAATTAAAATTTGTACCTATGACTGTGACCCTCCATAATGTCCGCGATGAACTGGAAGGGGCGTGTCGCTGCCCCACTGCTGAGGCCCCTGTAGGGGGAGGTGATGAATCATCCTATAATGAGACATCCACTGACGGTGTCAGATATGGTGCAGGGGGAGATGATGCAGGGATGTAGGCAGCTGCTGCCTCAGATGCCGTGGGGACAGACAGATCGTCATCTGTCGCAAAAGTAGATGAAATGGTGTACCGCTTCTTCCTTGGAATTCCTGTCATTTAATCAAATAAAATTAAGTTCAGAATATATATTTCAAAAAATTTATGCAGAAAAAAATTAAAAATGATAATAGATGCCCAGTACTAACAAAAAAAATATATATAACAATGATAATGAATGACTATAGAAATGAAACAAGTGGTTGCTGAATGAATAAATAATTGTACATACAATCATTTTCCCCTTCAATCATGTCGGTTTCCTACTCCATTGCTTCATCCACTTCATTCATCCTTGCTAGACTAATATTTTCAATATCATGTTGGAAAAATAATTATGCTTCCTATTGTTTATGAAATTCAATTGCAGAGGTCAAATCTTTCACTTCATCACCCATATCATACAAATATCTTTGTATTACATGAGTAACTACACTCCACCCTTCATCCACAACATCATTCACATAATATACCATTTTTTCCTGCGATTCTAAGATATATGGATCATGCAGTTCACGATCACCAACATCCATCAAGCGAGAGAAGTTTACAGAAGTAAATTGCAAGGAATCTATTTTAACACCTCTGATAATATCAACCCATTTTCATTTGAATAAAACAATAGAAAAATGCCCGTGGTAGTTTAATTCAATAATATCATGCAACTTTCCATAGTATTCCACTTTAGCAAATGTAAATATACCACTATTCTGTGTTTTCAAACCCACTTCTCAATCGACTGTACGAAATCTAAAACCATTCACATTATAAGCGTCAAACTTTCTAACTTGTTTTATAGGACCTCTAGCAAGAAACTTCAAATCTTCTGACAAGTCTGCTCGAGTATCAGTATTCATGATCTGAAGAATAAAAGTATAATTTAATAGATTTTCAAATTGTATGTGTCAAACTAATATTCGTATTTATTGCAATATTTATAAACTTACACGTCGTGCAAACCATTCTACCAGCTCTTTATTCACAGCTTTCTTTATATCTTTTTCATTTCGTGTTCGGCCTCTCATTAGTCTCTTTGTTTGTATACTCAACTCTTCAATAAATGGATCTGAAATTTCACTATTCATCATCACATATCTATGTGCCTGTAATAACTCCAATTTTTTCAGTGTCGCGTATGAGGTCCTCCCAACTGATCGGCCAATAGCAGGAAATATTTTTGATTTCTGATGCATTTGATATTGAGTTGATGTGTCGTCAACACGTCCAAATCGATTAAATCTTGTCTCAATATCATCCAAATATCTAGAACAAAAGGTGAGACACTCCTCGGCCAAATAGCCTTCAGCAATAGAGCCTTCTGGTTGGGCTTTATTTCTCACGTATGCTTTCAAATGCCCAAGATATCTGTGAAAAATAATAATAATATTATGCATTTATTTAAATTCCAAATATTTTTTACTTAACTGGAAACATATAAATAAAATACCTCTCAATTGGATACATCCATCGATAATGAACGGGGCCTCCTAATTTAGCTTCGTTAACCAAATGCACAGTTAAATGCATCATGACAGTAAAAAACGATGGAGGAAAGATCATCTCCATTGCACAAAGGGTCAATACAAACCTCTCCTGTAGGTTTTCTAGATGTAATGGATGTAGAGTTTTCTCACATAATTTCCTGAAAAATGTACAGAATTGCAATACAACAGCAGTAACTTTTTCAGGTAATAATGTACGCAATGCCAATGGTAGTAACTGTTGTAACAAAACATGTGAATCGTGACTTTTCAATCCATATAACTTACGATTCTTCAAATCAACACACCTCGATATGTTACTCGAATACCCATCATATACCTTTACATTATTTAAAATTCGAAGGAACGCATCTTTATCCCTATTTTTCATTGAAAAAATGGCCGGAGGATACTTTTCATTCTCATCTGGCCAGAGATCACGTTTTATGTTCATTACTTGTAAGTCTTTGCGAGCATTGAGATGATCCTTCGACTTTCCATGCTCATTAAGTAATGTGAAAATCAAATTATCACATACATTCTTCTCAATATGCATCACATAAAGATTTTGGCGCAAAGAATTAAATTCCCAATACGGAAGTTTGAAGAATATACTTTTTTTTCTTCCATTGTTGCATTCTGATTTCACTTGACGATGCACTTCGCACTCGTTTTCCGCTATCAGTCAAATGATGAATCTTTCCAAATTCTGTTTTAACATTTTCAAGCTGTGTCAATATTTCAGAACCGGTTAAAAACTTTGGAGGTGGTCTACGATCAATGGAACCATTAAATTTTGATTTGTTCAGCCGAAATCTATGAGATGCATCAAGAAATCTTCGATGGCACAAGAAGCACCATTTTCTACTGTGAGGTAGCCATTTGGGCTCGAAATCAAAGTTACAAACGGGACAAGCCAAACCCGTATAAGTGTTCCAACCAGATAAATTCCCAAGCCCAGGGAAGTCACTAATGGTCCACATTAAAGCAGCATGCATTTTGAACATTGTTTTAGAAGAAACATCAAATGTCTCAACACCGTTGCTCCATAACTCCTGCAATTATTCAATCAAAGGCTGCAGGTATACATCAATATCATTTCCAGGAATTTGTTTTCCAGGAATAATCATCGAACTGATAAAAGATGTTTTTTTCATACACATCCACGGAGGCAGATTATAAGGGATCAAAACAACTGGCCAAATGCTATAACTCATACTCAAAGTCCCAAATGGGTTGAATCCATCGGCAGCCAATCCAAATCGAACATTCCTAGGATCAACTGAGAAATCTGTATGTAATGATTCAAATGTCTTCCATGATTGAGAATCTCGTGGATGTCTCATTAACCCATCATTGTTATTATCTACAAAATTCCACTTCATGTTTTCGGTGATTTTTGATGACCTGAATAATCTTTACAATCGAGGCTTAAAAGGAAAGTAACGCAAAACTTTTGCAGGTGTGTTCCTTTTCTTCTTCTCCATGAAATTATGTTCAGTCATACTTCCAACATCACCTTTTTACTGACATCTAGAAGAAGAACATTTCTTACAATTCTGTCTACTTGAATCCTCTCCCCAGTAAAGCATACAATCATTGGGACACGCATGTATTTTTGTATAATTCAGACCAAGCTTGTTTACAACTTTTTTCATCTCATAAAACGATTCTGGGATTTTTGCTTCAGGAAATGCATCACGAATCAATTACAATAACATGGACATTGCCTTATTTGTAATTCCACATAGACATTTGATATGGTACAACTTCAGCAGAAATGAAAGCTTTGAATATTTCGAACACCTACTATACAACTCTTGATTTCCATCATCAAATAAATCATGAAACACATTTTCCTCACTGAAGTTTTCCCTTACATTTCGCTCCACAGAATCAAGAGGAGGATCCAATGATATGTTAAAATCTTGATCTGCTTGTGTTACAGTCTCAAAAACATCACTTGTCACATTGCAATTTGTAGCACCCTCTTCTGATTGTTCTGATATGTTTTGATGCTCATAGTGGTGTCTTGCAGTGCCGAATGCATCATTTATGAGGTTTTGTATTTCATTTTCCATTGGCGACAAACTTGGGACCTCATTCTGTGGATTAACATTAGTCCTCAATCTTTATGTATTGTTTGATTCTCCATGCCAAATCCAACACAAATATTGATCAGGGAATTGCTTCAGTATTAAATGTTCATAAACTTCATCTCTCTTCAACCATGTTCTAAATTTACATTTAGGACATGGAAATCTTATTCTCCCTTCAACAGATTGATTAGAAATTGCAAAATCTAAAAACTCATTCAAACCCTTAACATATTGAGGTGTGTTCCTCGGTAATGTGATCCAGCTTTTATCCATGTATATCACAATGTGCCTACACAAAATATATGACAGTGTAAAATTACAGAAACATAATATAATAAAGATGAACCATTGATCATAAAGTATGCATAATATAATAAAGATGATTCATTGATCGCATTTACCACTTCAGACCAACCGAACAAGTCTGGTCCATAGGAGACAACGTCAACACCTCATTGAGGAGCAATAAGAATATCGGGTTACACACTTATCATAACACTATCGATCACACATTTATGTTGCCTCAAACAACACCCCATTGATGTGTGATCGAAACTGATCATAATGCATTTTAAACCTGAGAAATTATGTGATTGTTTAGGCTTGACCTTAGATGTCCTCCAAGAGGAATGATGTTTCTCAATGGTTTCATACACAACCAACCATATCAAAGTCGTATTTCCTATGACAAAGAAGACTATCTGGGTACCAATCCATGTACTGAATTGGTGTGAGGTAAATTAAGTAGGCCACCACTAATGGTTTCTAATGCATAATCTAGTCCACGAATATAAAACAAACAATAGTGTGCAGGTATATAAAAATTAAGTGTCACTATAAATATAAATCCATGTCACACTCAGGTTTCTTAGGAGACACTTGGCACAATCTCAAACCTTAGAGATTTCATGTAAACATTGGTAATAATATCCACTTTGAAATGCACCAACCTAGAAAAGTTAGTGGAATACACTATAACAATACATTCCCATTTTTATAATGTTAGAAAGTATCAGGTCTTTTCCACATGTAACATTTTAGGATAAAACTATAGTTTATATATTTTCTTGAAGGATTCCCATGTAAGATCCTCATAAAATATAGCATGCACAACTGAGCCTCACCATTTCCTTCCCAATCCATCAAGAATATATGTTGACCCCCACCCCTTAGATTCCTTGGGAATCTTTATAATTTTAAATCTCCTACCAATCTACTCAATCCTCTCCTCATATTTCTAGATTCCATTATCACCATAAAAGATAGGTGGATTCTTGTTAGTAAATTATGAGTCATGATCCACTACTCCTCCTGGGTTTTTAATACCTTCATAACCAAAGTATGATTAGTGCATATTATAACTTCCACTAAAGAAGATACCACTAAGGGATTATCCTATTAAACCCATCTCACAAATCTATCACTTAGATTCATAAGACCTCTTCTAGTAGGAATCGTCTAACAAATACAAGATGAAAACCCCTTTAGTCATGAGAAAATTCCCAAATCATAGAACAAATTCAATAATCCATATTAATGATTTAAAATAATAACAATTTTATGAATTTATGAATTTTATTAATGAAATATAAAACATAAGAAAGGAATAGTTTTTTTAAATAGACACCAAATCTAGTTTATTCAATCAACAACAAAGACCAAGTGACAATATTTTCAAAAATAACTAACCACCCATAGTAACTTGAATTCATACATGGAGGTGAGATGTCTAGGCACCATCCCACACATATTAACTAAATTCTAGTGCTACAAAATCTAGTCTACCAATGAAACTAAACCAAAACTAGGAAGTGTCGTAACATTCCAGGCTCAATATTCCTTTTGATATTAATTTATAAAGAACCGACTAGGGAAAACTAGGCAAGTCTACCAAGAGGGTCTTATACATGGAGATGTGTAATAAAGAGACATGAAAGTAGTATCTTGTTTTAGAGAATAAAGTTATGAAACCAAATTAAAATAAAAAATAAAGATAAACATCCATTAGTATAAAAAATTCAATCTAAATAGGCCAAACCATAAAGAATTTAGTCAACCACTTTTTGTGAGAAAAACCATTTTTGAAGAAAGACCTCTTTAAAAACATGTATATTTTCCATAAAATCCATTTAAATCCATCAATTTCATGAAACAAGCCAATGAAATTAATAAGAATATAAGGAAATTTTAAATTAGAACCGCTTGTATAGATACATCTACCTTATAAACATAAGGAACCTAAGATCCTTCGACAACATAAATTGGAAACAAGCAGATATTCCTCAAATAGAAATGGAATGAGGGAAAACCACAATGGATTGATTGATAACACATATTATTTATGAAACCATCGAAACCATATCACACAACACTACCAAACCAAGAACATAAATGATAAAGAGAGTGAATGATATTACACGTACCCAAAGGAAGACAACCCACCACAATAGTGAACAAATGCTCCAAGAAAAGAAATCTGGTAGAGGAAGATACCCAATATTATCTAAAATCTTTCTAGGATTTATGAGGGAGGTATTCACATTGAATGGAAGAAGGGTAATATGTAAATCATGATAAAAACCATTGGTTCTAAATATTTAATGTCATGAACCCCTTTCATGGTGTGAATTCCACAATTTATAAAAATACCCAAAAAAGTATCCTTAGTTTGAATTAATCCTAATCAACCCATTAAAAACTTGAAAATGTTTTATGACTTATAATTATTCAAGATCTAAACCAAACTCATAGTACCTACCCTGCAGTAGATTCACTCTGTGTAACAAATTCATGATTCGAATCAAAGAACCAAGAAATAACTAAAAATTACCAAAATAGAAGGTGGTCGCGGGGGGCGCCGGGGGGTGCGGGGGTCGCCGGAGGCCGCGGGGGGTGCGGGGGTCACCGAAGGGCGCGGGGGGTGCGGGGGGCGTGGGGGGCACGCAGGGCGTGGGGGTCGCTGGGGGTCGAGGGGGGCACCGGGGGGGTGCGGGGTTCGCCGGAGGGCGTGGGGGGCGCGGGGGGCGTGGGGGGTGCGCAGGGCGCGGGGGTCGCTGGGGGTCGAGGGGGGCGCCGGGGGGGTGCGGGGTTCGCCGGAGGGCGTGGGGGGCGCGGGGGGTGCGGGGGTCGCCGGAGGGCGTGGGGGGCGCGGGTGTCGCCGGAGCCAGGGGGGGGATCGGGGAAGAGGGGGGATCGGGGAAGAGGGGCGAGGGTTTTTGGGGGAACCGCGATAGGGGTAGGGGAAAGGGTCGTGGTTTTTTGAAATAAAATAGGGTTTCGCGGTGGTTTATTAAACACCGCCGCGAAACCTTTCACTGAAAACATTTAGCGGTGGTTTTGTGAACCGCCGCCACAAAACCGCCGCTAAACCCAGTTTTTTTTGTAGTGTTATAATATATTTGTACTTTGAAAGGAGTTATTCAAAAAAATTCACAAGTTCATTTTGTTTATTAGAATAGGAAGAAGAATAGGATTAATGAGTGGATAAAGAGGCATGAGAAGGAGAGTGAGAAATATGAGAACTAACCTAATAAACTACCTTAGTATGTTCCATGAGGCATTTAGGACTTGAGTCACTTGAGGAGACTGAGTTAAGAGAGTCTTTACTAGTACTCTAGGTTGAGAATTTAAGGAATTTATTAACTTTATTCACTTCTTTCATCTTATTTTTATAGACGGAGAATTTTTGTCTAATATGTCCCTTCTTGTTTCATTTATAACATGTCACATCCGGTGCTTCAATTTGATTTTTATTTTTGGAACTATGGGTTATTTTTTTTCAATTTTTTCAATCTCTTGATCAAGAGTTCAATCTCATATTCATTACCAGTTTAATCTTCATCATTAATAGCATTGAAAGTAATTGTTCTTTTGGATTCTTTTGATTTCTTTGTTTATTTAGCTTCTTTATTAGATTGATGCTTCATGGTGATTTCATATATCATAAGAGATCCAATATGCTCTTCAACCACCATTTTCTTTATTTCCTTTACTTCTTTTCTAAAAATGACTTTGGGTTCCCTGTTTCTTGGAAATACTTAAAATATTTTTTTTCACAAGGGATTATGTAGATAAATCATCACCAAGAGACTTTTAACCATTGAAAATTCCTATAAACCGCATAAAAATACTAGTGATAGATTCATTTGGATGCATATAAAATATTTTAAAATATTTTATAAACATGTTTAATCAAGTAGCTTTAACCTTGTTGGTTCCTTCACGAGTTACTTCTATAAATTTCCATATTTCATGATCAATTTTACATGTAGTAACATGATAAAATTAATTTCGATCAATATTTTAGTGTAGAGTGTTAATGTATTTGAAAATAATCTCAAACTATTTAATATCACCAGGTTTCCAATTATCTTTTGGTTCTTTAGTAGGAATATATTCATGCATAACCATTTTTAAATAGGGTAACCAATGATAATAATAAAATTTGACATATTATTTTTTCAATAGGAATGATATGTTCCATAAAAAACAGGAGCATGTAAATAAAAAATAAAATTCCATCATGAAAATATTTCACTCTAATATTGATTAATATTAAAAATATTTTTTTAAAACATGATCTAATTTTTTTAAAAATAAATATATTTTTATTAAAAACACAAATAACCCTTTGATATAAAATTATTGGTCAGAGTAGAATGACAAGAGGGGGGATTGTATTTTTAAAAATTAAAGAAAATAGAAAATGTAAATTAAAATTTAAATAATCTTTAAATGATAAAGCACTAAAGTGATAAATTAGATAAAGATATAAATTGATAAATTTGATATGTATTATAAAGTTAATTTAAATATAGATTAAGAGAGAAAAAACAACAAAAATGGCCATATCAAATTTATGAAATAATGTGTATCAATATTGAATGATGCAATGTGTAAAATAAAGGAAAGTGATAGCATGGTTTGATAAAGTATTTTTACAATAGCTTGGTGTAAGACCCTATGTCTCCTCTCCTTAGGTTGAGAGGTTTACCTTATTCCATTGATTTTAAGAGAGACGAAGAAACCAATTACTCCCTTTATTTTTGATTGAAGTAGAAAGAAACCAATATCCCTTGATTTTTTATGGAAGTAAAAAGAAACCAATCCTTTATTTTTTTTATATAATTAGAAAGAAACCAATACTCTCTTGATTTTTGATAGAAGTATCAAGAAAGAAATTGAAGAAGTTAGGATAGGAAGGGAAAGATTTTATTGGTGCATACATTAAAAATATTATCCCTTATCTTTCTAGAATGATTTATATAATTTAAAGGAGAGACAAAGAGATGAGATCCTTTTAAATTGAGATTTTAGAATTGGATCTTTGAGAGGAATCTTTGAGATCACTAGATATTCAAAATTTATTTGATTGGAGATTTGTTTCATAGGTTCATGATTATATCCAATCCACCTTAGGTATTTATTTATAGCCTATAATAGAGTTAGGAAACCTTTTTAATCTATCCTGGCTAATCTATCCTAGCTATTAAGTGTCATCAATGACCATTTAAGAGGTGTGGGACACACAAAATTGATGAATTATGAATTTCTGTTCGAACACCCCCAACTAGAGAGCCGATTCCATCTGTTAATAGGTAGGATTACTGGGGATGCATGGATTTCCTTTATTCCACTGAGTAGTAGGTTCTCCTCCACTGGTTGGCTGGTGGACTCCTATTTATTGAGGGGCTACCATCCTCGCCATAGATGGCCGGTGGTTCTACAACTTCTGTTTGGTTCTCTCTGCTATCTTCAACTCTAAATATGGACTCCCTTGCTTCATTACAATGTTTTTGATTGATTAAACAACTCATTTCCATGATTTAAAGATATATTTTAAAACTTCAACATGATATAAAAAATCCTTCAAAGTTATTCAAGATGAATATCCAACTTTATCAAGATCCCATCATTTTCTTCATTAATATTGACATATATAAACTCAATAATGTAATTGTAATCAACTCAAATTAAACCATTAGATATATAACTAGGAATTTGTGATCATGAAAACATAATGAGAGATAAAGAGAATTAAAAGACCTATTTCCTATAAAGAAGTTGTAAGCAGCTCATAATATGCAAGATGGAAATAATCCATGAATTCTAAGATGGATTCCATATACAAAAACTAAGTTTAGGTTCTGGTCAATCCACCAGTAGACGTAAATATTGTTGATTTCAAATGGGTATTCAAGAATAAAATAGACATGGAAGGTGAATTTATTACCTATAAGGCATGACTAATGTCTTAAGGGTTTAAAAAACGTTAAGGGATAAACTATGATGATTTTTTTACCAATTTATATGATAAAACCCATCATAATCCTGCTTTTCATAGAAACTTACCATGACTAATATATTCAGAATATAGATTTAAAGATATATTTTCTTAATGATAACCTTATAGAAGATGCATATATAACACAAATAGAAGGATTTATGACTCTACATGATGAAGATAATATATGAAAGTTGTAGAGATCCATTTATGGATTGAAGAAAGCATTTAGATAATAGAAAATTTTCTTTAATGAAGCCATAAGGGAATTTAGTTTTATAAAGAATGAATGTGATCCATATGTATACAAATGGTTTAGTGGGAGTGTAGTCATTTTACTAGTAGTATATGTCTATGTCATATTACTTATTGTAAATGAGATACTAGTTTTACAATCAGTTAAGGTGTGGTTGAACAAGTGCCTCTCCATAAAAAACTTAAGTGAATAAGCATACATTCTAGGGATCTAGATCATTCATGATAGATCTAAGTGGAATTTAAGACTAAGTAATGGTAAATAAATTGACCATATACTGAATATATTAAGTATGAAACAATCCAAGATGATATTGGTTCTAATGTCACATGGTATACATCTATATAAGAAAACATGTCCTCAAATGCAATGGGAGAGAGAGGGGGGATGAGTAGAATCCCATACGCTTCTATGATAAGATATATTATGCATTCCATATTATGTATTAGACTTGATTTTTCCTATGCCTTGAGTATGGTAAGAAGATATCTATAAGATCTAGGAAAACTAAATTGGAATAAAATGAAGGATATCCTTTAGTATCAAAGGTGTGATAAGGATATGTTCTTGGTTTATGGATGAAATGAGAGGATATTCAATAGTGTATATACAAATTCTAGTTTCTATAAAGATCATAATGATCTAAAATCACAGTCAAGATATGTCTACACCCTCAATGGATGAACTATGAGTTGTAAGAGCTCAAAGTAGGTGATAGTCGTTGATTCTACAATAGATTATGAGTATATTATGGATTCTGATATAGTTATAGAAGCAATTTGGATTCACAAACTCATCTAGGATCTTGAAGTGGTTCCAAATAGTTAAGACCCTTTCACATTTTATTATGATAATGCAAATACAATGTCGCTATCCAAGGATCTAAGGTCACATTAATGGAAGAAACATAAAATTAAAAAGTATCACCTCTTAAGGGATTTTTCTCAAAGGGGTGAGGTTACAGTAAATAGAGTTTCCATGGAGGTTAATGTGGAGATCCCATTGAATAAAAACTTATATTAGAAGAATCATGAACTTCATGTGAGAGCTAAAAGACAAAAATTCATTAGTTATTGGATCTAGTGCAAGTGAGAGTCTATTTGAGTTAGTTCCTTATAACCAACTACATTGTAATATTTATTACCTTTATATTCATGGTATTTAATATTAATAAATATATTATCACATGATGAGTGTTTTTATGCATAAAATTAATGTGATAATGTCCTTAGAGTATCTATTATATTGAACTGTCATAGTAGTTCCCCGCTATCATGAGAATCTTGAAATTATATGAAAATATTATTAAATACATGTTCCATGGCCATATTATATCATCAAACTGGAAATAGTTGACATAGGCTATCATGGGTTGGAAAATCATATTACATTGAGACTTCATCTCATGAAGTTAATCCTTAGTAATATCCAAGAGAGTATGTTATGAGAAGATACCCTCCTGTAGGAATTATACATGTTTATGTTTCATTGAATATTCTTATATGTGGACATGTGTATTAGAATTTGGACTTGAGAGTATTATTAATTCATATCATGAGTCATGTACTTTGATGTATTCATGAAAATCATGATGATATATGTTCACTAGGAAGTAGGATACGTTTGGTGCGTCATGAGTGATATGGAATTAATGAATATTTCAAGAAATGATTTTTCTCATTAGATTTAATAAAAGTAGATATGTTAGGCCCTTTTATTAGAATATAAATATCTAATTAAGTATATAACCATGTATATTTTATCGAAAAGTTCATTTTAGGAAATTAAAAGAAAAATAATCAAGGATATAGGTTGTTAACACATGTGATGAAGTCTTCTTGAATAGATATTGATACAAAGAGATTATATTAAACAATGAGAGTTTGTAAAATCTTATTCTCATTGATACATATAAATTATTTATCTATGGGTGTCTATACATATTTTTAGATGCTAATTTTGGACTTTAGATGAGTTGCCTAATGCCACTAAGAAAGATACATAAAGGGTAACACTCTAAGTGTATCCAGAACCTTAGTTAAATTATATTAGAATTTAATATTAGAATAAATATTATTCTCAATTTCAAAGGAATAAAATTATTCATGTTTAGTTGATCGCACATATTTAGTCACCAGTTATTTGAAAAGAAAAAATATGTGTTTTGAATATTAAATTAAAATTTACTCATAATTTTAGTGAATATAATATTTATTTATTTATTAAAAAAATAGTGAAGTGATATTTATTTATTTAGATAAATAGTCATTATTCAAGGTTCCAAAAGTGTTAGGGAGGATTTAAAATAAAAGTTAAGGGTCCAATGAGAATGATATATTTAATATCATTTAAATAAATATTAATTAATTTATTTAAGAAATGATATTAACATTATTCATGAGTTTTTTCACATGTTAAGGAAATAATAATAATAATAATAATAATAATAATAATATTATTATTATTATTATTTAATGTGGGGTTCAGTGAGGATTAATAGATTGGCTAAGGGCCTATGAGAAATAACCAATTCTCTACCCTAGCTATATAAACCTGGTTATATCATTTCTAATTTAAGATGTTATTGCGTACAAAAAATCTTATCTAGATAATTCTATTAACCCTAGAGAGAACTTTATCTAGAATGATGTTAAGAACAAAAATCATTGATCCTCATCCATCCCATTAAGTCCTCGATAAAACTAAAATAATCCTTCAATATTGTAAAGAATTCTTATTACGATCAATGACAAACGAAGTAAGCAGTGAGAATCATCTGTGATAGCACCTGAATATTCTATGGTGATATTTCAAGGTTTGTGGAACATGTGTGGATCACCACTATATTGGGTTGGTTCTAATATGGAAAAGAAAAATACAAGATGAGGTAGGGGATGAATTTAATTTCCTTAAAAATTATCAGAGTAAATAAAATTATACACAAGAATTTGATAGATTTAAGGATTTAAGAAATCAATCACATAAAATATAAAACCATCATGTGAAAAGTGCATACAAAAATTTAAAAGATAAAAAAAGATATTTTATAGTAGTTCAGATCCCAATAATCCTACATATACTCTTCACAAACTCTATTACTCTTCAAGGGAAGTGGAACACACTATAAAATAAGTCATTTAGAGGTTCAGACCAAGCCTAGACTTTTACAAAGGAGCAGACCCAACCTATGATTTTCCATGGGAACTAGTAAAACCCAATAAATTAACAGGACATACAATATTTATGCCTTTTATTAGGTGAAATCATAACATGTGTGTTCCTACTTTTTGACCAGGTTAACATAACTAAGGTACTACCTTTTAATGGAGGTAAAAATATGTGTGAGCTGTGTAATAACTTGAGAAAAAATATATAATGAAAATGATTATAGAACAAATAAAAGATAAAATAGTTCAAACTAATGAAAGATGAAAATGAATGTTAGAATGAAACAAATATCACCATCCCTTCAAGAATAATATGAATTATAAATATTTTAGTTGAACCATAACAACCTTAAAACTTTAGAAACAACAATGTATAAATGATGAAGATCAAGAACTTTTGTAGTAATTCGAATGAAACTCTCACTGTTTACTCATTTATTACACTTCTCACCTCAACCTTTATTTATAGATGAAATTGAAATGAATAATTCTATTTAATATCCATGATCATCCTCTACATGTATGATTTCCTAAAACTCAAAAAATCTCGTATGCAATAGTTAAAAATAATATAAGAATGTAACCACACTGTTACCTATATAAGTAAATATCACATATACTTCATAAAAATATTCTTGGATTAACTCCTACACCAAACACTCTAAAAAAATTCAATTTTCTAATTTAAAAATTATTAGTATTTTATAAAACAATAAAATTATTAAAATAAATCAATAGAATTGGAAGTAAATCAAAATAGTAAAATAACGAGGAAATAGAGTATTGTAAACACATTAAATAAATTGAAACTTGGAAGAAAAGATGTGTATCATGATCTATACATTGATACTGTGAATGAATTTCAATTATTCACACTTCAGAACATCATATAAATCTTGAACAGGAAAATAAAAGACACAAAGCACAAAACAATAGAAAATAATAAAAAATTTACATCCTCACAAGAGTGATTTTACATTCTATGTTAACATGATTTTAAACAATAGCTTAAAGGTGATATTGCATTAGTATGAATCTGCTTTAAGGGGAATTTGAAGAAAAAAAACCGCCTAAACTTAAAAAATTCCTATATAAGTGTCAATCATGGGGGATTTATGTTGCGTAAAGGTAGTAATCGAATATCATAAGCAGTGTAAAGGTAGTAAAATGAAAAACACGATCTTTGTAAATGTAAATCATTATTGCATAAATGTATTATAAAAGCTTGCATGAAGGTAATTAGATACTATGTAAAGGTAAACACGAAATTCCATTACTCTATATAGGTAATAAAAATCTCACAAAAAGGTAATACAAGGATCATGTAAAGGTAAAAAAATACATCAAAAACTAGTATCCATGTGTAGGTTAAATGAATACTCAAAAAACATAAATATTAACTAATAAGGAATAACAAGTTAAGAATTTATAGTGAGAAATTATAAATAACAAAATGATTAATTATGAGGTATTTTTGATATTCAAAACAAACATAATAAATCAATATAAACAATAAAAAATCCCCCATAAATAAAATAACCCCCTTTTTGTAAATTTAAAAACCTAAAAATTAATTCATAAATTTTACCCAGTTTTTAAAATTTATCAAAAAGTCCAAATAAAAACTCTTGAAAATAAAGCTTTTCTATAAAAAAATTTCCCCTTTCTAAAAACCTTTATCAAAATGAACAAATATATAAGAACTTAATACAAACAAAAAAATATTAATCACAACAATTAAGTTCCATTTAATTAAAATGAATCTACCTTTTAATTATTGCATGAAATATTAAAATAAAAATCTTAAATTATACTAAAATTAGTTTCATGTACATAGATATTCAGAAGAATAGTTTAAACAAAACTTCAATTGAAACAAAAAATCCCCCAATAGTTAAGTATAAAAAAATCTCTTAGAGGATAATCCAAAAATATACTTTCTCCCCCAAAATTGTATTAAAAAAATATATTTTAATCAAATTACAAAAATTAAATATACACATTCTAAACATTTAAAATCAGTTTTTAAACTTAAATTTCAGCATTTTAAATGAAAAAAAATCATAGAATGAATAGCCTCCCCCGAATTCATGATTTTCTAAAAAAAATATAAAAACATTAAAGCTCCACATAAATGAAATAAAAAAAATAATCATCAAGCTTTTATTTTATTGAAATTTAAAATTGAAAATATTTATATCATGCATAATAAGATTTTAAAAGTACTAAAATATATCATAAATAAAAACATATTCTCCCCCTAAATCAGATCATTTATTAAAAATAATATTCAAATAATTAAAAAATAAAATTTTAATTAATTAAAAAATAAACAATTAAAGCGAATGATAATAAATTAAAACATAAAAAAGAAATAACACACTCACTGGACATATAAAAAAACGATTTTGAGAACATTTAAACATGCTATATAATTAAATAAGAATGGATGTGATTGCTTTTGACACCCGTTGAGTCACTGATATGTCTCATTTTGAGTTTTTCTATCTTTTATTATTTATTATTATATAATCTGGGGGATACTGAGTGAAAATATCAATTTTTTGGAGAAAAAAGACCCTGACACATGGTGAGAACATTTTTAGTTGTAACAGTGCAACTATCTATGTGGGAGAAGATTTTGGGGGGATAGTGGTGTTTTTCATATCTTGAGCATGGTTTATCAAAGTGTGTATAAATTTATAGTAACCATGAATTTTGTATTTTGGGGAGATAATGGTTCCCACATGATTAGTGCATGGTTTTACTAACTATGTAACCAAACCATATAGATTTTATAGTTCATTAAAAAATGTAGGAGAAAGACCAAAATTACATTATGATATTTGCCTAAAATATCTCATTTCTCACCCACTTGCATGGAGAACCCCATCCCTTTGGCCATGGAGGTCTCTTCCTTATATTTTGGTGGATTATTCGATAAGGATTTATGTTTTCATTCAATTTAATCTTGTATTCTTCTTGAATTCTTCACCCTTTCCCCTTATTCTTCATTTTTGTTCCATTTATATAGAAGATAGAAACCCTAGATTAAAATTTGGATGAAATTAGGATTATTAATAGGGGAGTAATTACCCTCATAAATATTAGGAACATGATAAGGAATCCACCAATCAACACCATAATGTAAAATAAAAATAATATCCCATAATAAAACACAATGAATATAAATTTAACACATGTACGAGTATCTAAAATAAAATACCAAAATAAACTCCTAGGAAGAAACTCCAACCACAACTCCAAGATTTGAGCTATTAAGGTCCTGTTTGATCTCCAAAATCTCATCAAAAACCTAAAAAATAGATTTATATTGATAGGAGAGGGCATAAATGTATATTTAGTAGGTTCCTCCTCATTAACTCTCATGAAAATGTGAAAGAAGTATACTAATGATTCAGTGAATAAACAACATATCTAATAAGAACCTATTGGGTCAACTATCACCCAAACTCACCAAGGTTCTCTAAAAAAATATCATATTCAGGCATAATATCATAATACCAGAAGAATTTATGAAAAAGGTACCTTGAAAACACTTCTCCACTGATTTTTCGCTCTCACACCCCAACAAAAAATTTCATGGTGCTTCCAATCCATGCCACACCACATTGTATCTCATGTCACAATCATGCCATATGTCACACCCACATCATCATCATCACATATTCACTACACATCATATCTAAATAATCAACATCACATATTTTCCACCATAACGGCCCATACTTTTGAATAATATTTGTTTCTTGAATTCATGTATTATTTTATTTTGTACTCAACAAAACTATACCCATTTATTAATGAAGTGAGTATAATTAAAATGAGACCATTGTGTTTTGAATATTATATGACTGTTGGAAAATATACTCTTAACGTTATAATTATTGTTTTTAAATACAAATGATCATAGTTAATTAATACAGAAAGAGTAGTTGATGAACTCATCTAATAGACTCGGTCCATACAAAGCCCATCTGTTGGAGCTTAGGAAGGAGGTAACATCACTGGGCTTTTCTCTAGACTAATCCCAAGCCGAGTTTCAACATATTAATCTTGAACGTAATTACCTTCGGGAGAAGTTTAAGCCGATAGAAATCACCACTCATGCAATGTTGTCCGAGCCGCCCCAAGATTCTATCACCATTACACACCTTAATCTTAGGTCCTATGCAGGCGTTATAAGGGGTTATGTAACAAGGCCTTAGTTACTTCGTGTAATCCCTTAGTATAAATAAAATTGTTATTTAATCATTCTTGTTTTGGGAATATATTTTCTTAATTAAGTATATGTTTAATTAAGAAAAATTTGATAAATTGATTTTAGAATTAAAAATTGTACTTTTCAAAGATTTTTCATACATAGAGATTTATTATGGTAAAATAAACATCATTTTTGAATTTCAAATGCCAAAATTAACCTAGGCTGAATTTTGGAAGTTTTCTAAGAAGCTTTAATTCGATGAATATTATTTTATGAATAGTGTTTTTTTGATGAATAGTATTTTATGAATAGTAAAAAAATTACACTATTAAATAACTTTTTTTTGTGAAATGCTTTTAAAACATCTGACATACATGGTTATAATTAGGGTAAAAAATGTGGTTCAATAAGATCAAAATAATTTTTCAGTGAATAGTAACTTTATCCTTTGGAATAGTAATTTTAACCTTGTGAATGGTAATTTTATCAATGAGATAGTAACATCACCAAAGGAGGTAGAAATATGTTTTATTCATCTTGAGTGTTAATGTGATATAATTATATAATAATATAAGTAAATAAATGTTTTAGAAATTATTAGTCAAGTATTAGTATTTTATTTATTTAATTTAATTTAAAATTAAATTAATTTTTATAAAATTGAGTTTAATTTTGTATACATTGAAAAATGGTTGGGGTGATTTTTTTGGATTTTTTTTAAAATAGTCGAATTTTCGGTGAATAGTAAAAATATAGTTTTGAGTTTTCGGTAAGTTTAATGACATAATTAATGATGTAATCATGATGTAATAATTATGGTAGAATATTGAGGAATAAAATATGTTATGAGGTGTCCCAAGTGGCCAATACCATAGGAAAATACCATGGGCAAGCCCACGGTTTTCAAAAACAACTAATGCGGCGTCCCTTGGAAATTAATAAAATATTCCCTCACTTTTGCTATAAATACCAACCCATTACTTCATTAATTTCATTCCAAATTCCCCTTACATGAATCTATGGTATTTTTACCTCCCAAGGAGTCCTCCAAAGGTACCCTCAATCCCCCAAGGTCCCAACCTTCGAGTTTTTTAAGTTACTTATCAAGGTAAGGGAACCTTTCACTTTTTTTAGTCAACACTTATTTTATGTTAAGTCTTTGTATTTCCATTTTTATATGTTGGGGTATGATATTATGTATCCATAATTCTGTCCTTTTTATGTACATATGATGAGATACCATTTTTATCTCATCAATTCATTTTCTGAATTTTTTAAGAGACACTGTTAGGCTGCGGAATTTTCGTAAAAGAAAATCGCATCTTCTCTTTTCTCTCAAGTATAATTTTCATGTGGTATATCATTAAAATATCCATAACACGATCTTATTTATATTTTATTATTTCCCTATAATTTATTTTGATTTATTTATGAGTGGTTTTCCCTTGTACCCTCTCTTTTTATTGTTTTCTAAAATCATGTTACGTAGCTGTTATGCTGTAGAATTTTCATCTCAAAACGTATCTTTTTTTTCAAGAAATCCATTCATTTTATTTTGTGAATAAACAAACCTATTTATTATATAAGAATATTCATATAGATTTCAAAATTATCTATTTAATTCTAAGAATAAAATACATGAAACCCTCCTTCCTTTTATATGGGTTTAAAATGATATAAAAATCATGTTTTTTAAGTACATTTTAAAACGTCACGATTTTGATATGAAACCCATTTCTTTTATTCTCTTTGGGTTATTTATGAAATTTTTGTTTATGATATATGTGGATCACATGAAAATAAATAAATATTAAGGTTTCACCCTGATATCTCCCTAATGCATTGGGTAAATAAATTAATCTCTAGAGATGATAAGTTTTATGATAGCTTGGTGAATAACCTTGGTAATTTTTATGACACCTTGGGGATGGACCTTAGTGATATGATTGTGAATGTGTAAATTAAATGTTTTAGAAAATTTTTAAGGTTATGTTTAAAGTTATTACTATTATGATATTCCTATTTATCATTCCTTTATGATATTACCCATGTACTTATTGATATAGCTCAAGTTTACATGTAAACTGTTTCACTTGTTTTCCTTACTGGGTCTTCTGCTCACCCTTTCATTTTTTGTATGTCTCCAGGTTATGAGATGAAGTAATTGTACTTAGGATGACCTTTTTAATAATATTTTCAATGGTATTAAAATAATGCTATATGTTTTCATGTATTATGTTCCTGATTTCCAAGACACTAGACTTTAAAGATCCTCTTTTTGTAAAATGTAATGAAAAGTTATGTAAGAAAAAAGCAGAATTACATAGTTAGTATCAAAGGATAGTTTAGTTATTTGTGGAAATTAGTCTATGAAAACTTTAGGAAGAACCCTATATAAAAGTTTAAATATAGGAAAAATTCCTTGTATTTTTGTGAAATATTAAGTAAGTGGTTTCCGAACAAATAAATCCCTGTCTGGATACGAACAAGTGGATGTGGCTCTGGAACATATGTATCTAGGGGTAAAACCCAAAAAATGCTTTGAGCTAAAATCAAATGGGAACTTGTGCATGAAAATGGGCCTTGATTCACTCCTAGTTTGACACTCTCAGGGGATATGTTTGGTTAATCACAAGATTTTTATGAATCATTATGAAGGATTTATTGAGAAATGTAATTATTATTAAAGAATAATATGTTAAAGCATGAAGTTTTTAGACATAAAAATCCTTTACAGTTAAAAGATTCATAAATTAAATAAGATTCTCACTAAGATTTTATTATTTTAGAAAATGGAGGCCAATAGGAGGAATCACACAAATGGTGACTGCAATGGACCATGCGTTGGCGACCCTTTGATGGAAGCCAAAATGGAAACTTTCATGAGAATGATGAAATAAATGACTCAAATTATGGGAAATAACTTGAATCAAGATGAGAGACTGATTTCAATGTAAAGAGAACAACTTTCTGTTGAGTCCTTTATGCATCAAAGACCACCAAACTTAAGTGGATATACCAAACCATTGATTGCTGAATAGTGGATTAGCTCTATCGAGAAGATCTTTTCTATGCTCCACTATTCAGAACAAGAAAAGACCACCCTAGATATTTACTGCTTAGAGGGATAAGATGATCAGTGGTGGGAACTGATTAAAAACATGAGGGAAAGAGTGGAGGTTAAATCTATGGAGTGGGAAGAGTTCATAGGGATCTTCTTCAATAAGTATTTCCCTTGTTTGATGAGAAAAAAATGGAGAAGGAGTTTCTCGAGCTGAAGTAAAAGAAGAATGAATGTGTTGGAATCTATGAGATGAACTTCACAAGAATTTCTTGTTACAACTCAATTTGTTTCATGGATCCTAAAGGGAAGTTTGATAGATTCTTTGGTGGACTAAGACCACATCTGTTGAAGAATCTAGCCAACTGAGACTATGATAGCGATGAAGAGATCATGCAAAGTACTATGAAAGTTGAAATGGAGTTTAGTGAGATGTAGTGGTCTCATAAATCCAATTAAAATAAGAGATAAATGGATCCAATATTAGGGAGGATATTTGATCAGGGAATAGGAGGCAAGCAAGTGCAACGTCCCACATGCAATAAATATGGGAAGAAGTATTCAAGGAACTACCTACTCGGGAGTGGGAAGTGCTAAAATTGTGGAAGAGATGTCCATATCACACAGAATTTTAGTAGTGAGGTGAAGCCTCAACTTCCCAACACTAAAGAAAAAGGGAAGATGATTTATTCCATACCTGAAGTGCAATTCTATAAGTGTAGACAACTTGGGCACTTTTCAAATCACTGTCCAAATCCGAGGGCAGTGCATGGGAATCACCAATAGCCTCATAAAAAGCCAAGGGAGAAAGGTCTTTCTTTTGATATCATGAAAAATAATGTTGAACCTCCAAATTATGTGGTGGTAGGTACTCTTGTTGTTCTCTCAAAGCTATCAAGTACATTGTTTGATTTTGGTTCTACATATTCTTTTATTTCCTCCAAGTTTACAAAGAATTTAGAATCAACCCCTGAATTGATAAAAGTAGAGTTATTAGTCAAGACTACTGGTGGGATTATCAAAGCATCATTAGTGTTTAGAAACTCTAGTATTTAATTTAGTGAGAAAAATATAATTTCAAATCTAGTAGTCATTCCCATGCTGGAATTCAACATTATACTAGGGATGGACTAGCTCTCAAAGTATAATGCTAAGATCAAATGAATAAGTAAGGAAATATCAATAGTCTTGAATGGAAAACCTATAGTTATATTCCAAGGAGAGATATATCAACCTGATATTTGTCTAGATGAACCTCCTATATCTTTATTTATGGAGTTTTTCAGTGAATAAGAATAAGTAAATGAGAGTATAAGGATAGAAAATATCCCCATCATCTAGGAATACATTGACCTATTTTCTAAGGAGTTACCCTGACCTCCCCCAGAAAGAGAGGTAGAGTTCTTCATTTAACTTATACCTGGATCTCATCCAATATTAAAGACCCCATATAAGATAGAAAATGTGGAGCTAGAGTAATTAAAGAAACAACTTCAAGATATTTTGGAGAAGGGGTTTATCCGACCGAGTGTGTCTCCTTGGGGACCACCTATTCTCTTTGTGAAGAAGAAGGATGGATCAATGAGGCTATGAATTGATTATAGGGAACTATACAAGAACACAATGATGAAAAATTCCCCCTTTAATAATTGATGACTTATTTGACCAACTTCACGGGGCTCAATTCTTCTCTAAGATTGATCTTAGATCTGGTTATCATTAATTGAGGGTGAATAAAGAAGATATTCCAAAAACTGCCTTCCAATAAAGATATGGTAATTATAAGTTTGTTGTTATGCCCTTCTTACTGACTAATGCACTTTATATTTTTATGGATTTGATGAATTAATTCTTTAATTACTACCTTGATAACTTTGTGGTAGTTTTTATTGATGATATTATGATATATTCCAAAATTCGCGAGGATCATGAGGATCATATATAAGGGTTATTATTCAAACTCTATAAAAGGAGAGGATTTCTGTAAAGTTTAGAAAATGTGAATTTTTATTACAACAAGTTGCTTTCTTGGGGAACATTGTAACCAATGAAGGAATCACAGTTGTCCCTACAAAGAAAAAGGTTGTAGAGGAGTGGCCTCAACCTACAAAAATAATTGAGATTCGAAGTTTCCTTAGATTAGCGAGATATTACAGGAGGTTTGTGAAAAAACTTTCAAAAATTTCTAATCCATTAACCAAGTTAACTTGAAAAGGGGTCAAGTTCATCTAGAAAAAGGAGCGTGAGGAAGGTTTCCAAGATCTGAAGAAGAGATTGGTTACTACACTCGTGTTAACTCTACCGTCAAGCAGAGAAGGATTTGTTATTTTTAGCAATGAATCTATGAAAGGGATTGGGTGAGTCCTCATGAAAAATGAAAAATTTATTGCTTATGAATCTCGATAGTTGAATACTCATGAGCAGAACTACCCTACACACAATCTTGAGCTGGCTTCGATTGTTTTTGCTATGAAGATATGGAGACACTATATTTATGGGGAGAAATGTGATATATACACAGACCATCAAATTTTGAAGTATATTTTCACACAAAAGGAATTGAAAATGAGACAAAGGAGATGGTTGGAACTTCTTAAAGACTATGATTTTTTAATTCATTATAATCTCAAAAGAGGAAACAAAGTTACTGATGCATTAAGTAGGAAAAACCCAATTGTTCTATCCATGATGAGGATTCAAAGAGATCCTTTGATCAATGACCTAGTAAATATGGACATGGAATTATAAGGGAAGGGACATCATCAACCCTAACCGAAATGATTTCTCAACTGTCATTACTAGATAAGATCAAGAAATCTCATAAAGAAGATACTTTGTTACAAAAGAAGTTTGAGGCTGTGAAGGTTGAGATTTTTTTGGAGTTCAATATTGATCAAGAAGGTGTACTGAAATTTCGTAAAAGACTATGTGTTCCATATATTATGGAAA
Organism: Viscum album; assembly: GCA_963277665.1. Classification (NCBI taxonomy): domain Eukaryota; kingdom Viridiplantae; phylum Streptophyta; class Magnoliopsida; order Santalales; family Viscaceae; genus Viscum; species Viscum album. Next base: position 1,072,365,783 of record OY728145.1, on the reverse strand, counting down.
TAAAGAAGGATATGATGGATTAAGATCATAGCTCTATATTCTCTATACATTTGGGAAGCATGAAAATGTTTAGGGACCTTCATGATCATTTTTGGGGGGATAATATGAAAATAGAGACTGCTAACTACACTACAAGGTGCCTGATATGTCAGCAAGTAAAAGCAGAGTGAGAAATTCCTAAAGGGGTATTATAACCACTACCCATACCAGCATGGAAGTGGGACAATATCACCACGGACTTTGTCACTGGTCTCCCGAGAACTTCCAAAGGAAACAACGTGATATGGGTTATAGTGGACCGTCTCACCAAGACTGCCCATTTTATCTCTATTAGGGAATATTTATCTCTTGATCAACTTTCCAGGATTTATGTGAAGAAAGTGGTAAGGGTGCATAGAGTTCCACTTTCTATCATATCTAATCGTGATCCAAGGTTCATATCAAAATTTTGGAGAAGTCTTCAACATTCTCTATGTACGGAATTAAATTTAAGTATGGACTATCACCCCCAAATGGATGGCCAATCTGAAAGGACTATTCAAACACTTGGGGAAATGTTGAGAACATGCTCAATGGAATTTAAAGTTGGATGGGATTAACATATCCCATTAATTGAGTTCTCTTACAACAATAGTTTCCACTTGACCATTCAAATGGAACCTTATGAAGCTCTATATGGGAAGATATGTAGAACTCCTACTTGTTGGGATGAAGCTAGTGAGAGAAAGATTCTTAGGCCTAATCTTGTACAAGAGATGATAGAAAAGGTTTATGCCATCCAGAAACAAATTAAGGCTGCTCAGAGTTAGCAAAAGAGCTATGCCAACAACCATTGAAGGGACTTGGAGTTTGATTTTGGTGACAAAGTATTTCTTCGAATTTTACCTTGGAAAAGAGTCATAACATTTGGGAAGAAAGGGAAGCTCATCCCTAGGTACATTGGACCTTATGAAATCCATGATCACGTAGGAGAAGTGGACTATCGACTTGTACTTCCTCCAAATCTAGCACAAGTTCATGATGTCTTCCACGTATCCCTCTTGAGGAAGTACAAACCTGACCCTTCACGTGTACTAAATCCAGAGGTGGTACAATTGGAACATGAACTCTCTTATGAGGATCAGCCGGTGGGGATCTTGTATCGTAGAGACAAAGTTCTACGCAACATGACTACCCACCTTATTAAGGTGTTGCGGAGGAACCACAAATGTGAAGAATCCACATGGGAATTAGAAGAGTCTATGAGGAATAAGTACCCACACCTTTTATCTTATGAGGGTACAAGTTGAAATTTCAGGGACGAATTTTTTTAAGGGGGGAAGAATCTAACGACTCGAACTTTTGAATAATATTTGTTTCCTTAATTTGTGTGTTATTTTATTTTGTACTCAACAAAACTATATCCTTTTATTAATGAAGTGAGTATAATTAAAATGATACTGTTGGGTTTTGACTGTTATATGACTATTAGAAACTATACTCTTAATGTTATGATTATTGTTTTTAAATAAAAATGATCATAGTTAATTAATATAGAAAGAAGAGTCGATGACCTCATCCAGTAGACCCGGGCCGTATGAAGCCCATCTGTCAGAGCTTGGGAAGGAGGTAGCATCGTTGTGCTTTACTCTGGACCAAGCCCAAACCAAGCTTCAACATATTAAGCTTGAACGTAATCGCCTTCAGGAGAAGTTCAAGATAATAGAAATCACTACTTGGGCAATGTTATCCGAGCCACCCCAAGATTATACCACCATTTCACACCTTACTCTTAGGTCCTATGCGGGCTTTATAAGGGGTTATGTAATGAGGCCTTAGTTTCTTTATGTAATCCCTTGGTATAACTAAAATTTTTATTTCATCATTCCTATTTTAAGAATAGATTTTATTAATTAGGTATATGTTTAATTAAGACAAATTTGATAAATCTATTTTATAATTAAAAATTGTACTTTTCAGAGATTTTTCATACATAGAGAATTATTATGGTAAAATAAAAATCATTTTTGAATTTCAAATGTAAAAATTAACCTAGGTATAATTTTTAGAAGTTTTCTAAGAAGTTTAAATTTTATGAATAATATTTTATGAATAGTGTTTTTATGAATAGTATTTGATGAATAGTATTTTTTTCAAGAATAGTAAAAAAATATTTCATTATTAAATAACTTTTTCTGTGAAATATTTTTCAAAAATCTGATATACATGGTTGTAATCAGGGTGAAAATGTGGTGCAATAAGATCAAAATAAATTTTTGGTGAATGGTAACTTTATCCTTTGGAATAGTAATTTTACCCTTATGAATGGTGATTTTATTAATGGGATAATAACATCACCTAAGGAGGTATAAATATGTTTTAGTCATCTTGAGTGGTAATGTGATATAATTATATCATAGTATAAGTAAATAAATGTTTTAGAAATTATTTGTCAACTATCAGTATTTTATTTATTTAATTTAATTTAAAATGAAATTAATTTTTTATAAAATGGAGTTCACTTTTGGATTCTACACATCAAAAAATGGTTAGGGTGATTTTTTGGGATTTTTCTGAAATAATTGAATTTTCGGTGAATAGTAAAAATATGGTTTTAAGTTTTCGATAATTTTAATGACATAATTAATGATTTAATCATGATTTAATAATTATTCTTGACTCTTGATGAATAAAATATTTTATGAGGTGTCCCAAGTGGCCAATACCATGGGGAAGACCATGGGAATGCCCATGGTTTTCAAATACCACTAATGAGGTGTCCCTTGGAAATTAATAAAATATTCCGTCACTTTTGCTATAAATAGCAACCCATTCCTTCATTACTTTCATTAAAAATTACTACAAAACAAATATCTAGCCTTTTTAACTACCATGGATTCCTCTAAGTGTTCCCTCAATCCCCCAAAGGTCCCAAACTTCGAGTTTTTGAAGTTACTCTTCAAGGTAAGGGAACCTTTCACCCTCCTTTTTTAGCCAACACTTATTTTATGTTAAGTCTTTGTATTTCAATTTTAATATGTTGGGGTATGATATTATTTATCCCTAATAATTTAATTTTTATTTCCATATTATTAGATACCCTTTTTTCTCTCATCAATTCATTTTTTGAATTTTTTAAGTGACGCCGTTAGGCTGCTGAATTTTCGTAAAAGAAAATCGCATCTTCTCTTTTCTCTCAAGTTTTCTTTTCATGTGGAGTGTCATTCAAATATACATAAAATAATCTTATTTATATTTTATTCTACCCCTATACTGTATCATGAGTTATTTATGAGTGTGTGACCCTTGTCCCTTCTCTTTTTAATGTTTTCTAAAACCATGTTATGTAGCTGTTATGCTGTAGAATTTTCGTCTCAAAACTTATCTTTTTTTTTTCTTCAAAAAATTCATTACTTTTTTTTGTGAATAACCAAACATATTAATAATCAAAGGGTATTCATATATATTTCAAAATTATCTATTTCATTCTAGTAATAATATACATGAAACCCACCTTCCTTTTTTGTGGGTTTAAAATGACATAAAAATCATGTTTTTAAGCACTTTTTAAAACGTCATGATTTTGATATGAAGCCCATTTATTTTATTCTATTTGGGTTATTTATAAAATGTTTTATTATGATATATGTGGATCACATGAAAATAAATACATATTAAGGGTGCACCCTGATATATCTCCAATGCTTTGGGTAAAGAAATTAATCTCTAGAGATGATAAGTTTTATGATACCTTGGTGAATAAACTTGGTAATTTTTATAACACCTTGGGGATGGACCTTGGTGATATGCTTATGAATGTATAAATTAAATGTTTTATCCAATTTTTCAAGTTATTTTTCAAGTTATTACTATTATGATATGCCTCTTTATAATGCCTTTATGATATTCCCCATGTTCTTATTGATATCGCTCAAGTTCACATGTAAACTGTTTCACTTGTTTTCCTTACTAGGCCTTCTGATTACCCTTTCCTTTGATGTATGTCACTAGGTTATGAGATGTAGTAATTATACTTAAGTTGAAATATTCAACAATATTTTAAATTGGATTAAAATAATGTTATATGTTTTCATGTATTATGTTCCTGATTTCCAAGACACTAAACTTTAAAGATCCTTTGTCTGTAAAATGTAATGAAAAGTTATGTGAGAAAAAAGCAGGACGCCATATCCACATATCCCATTTATTTTATAGTAGGGTAACATGAACATTTAATAAATCAAACTCTTTCCCTTCTATATCCATGAACGACCCCATCCTGTATCATTATCACATCCTCATTACCAAGTCAGACAGTATATCACATACCATAAATTTAATCCATTACAACCTATATGATTATAAATATAGTGATCCATCACAACTCATACCACAAATAGAAGGGAGTGTAGGAAATATGGATTAATTATCCACCTATTCCCTTACTAACCTATATGTTGTGGAAAAACAACCAAAACCTAAAACCTTTGGGTGTCAATAAGGTTATCCAAATCAAGTGAGGTGTTTTTGAAATGACAAGGAATATATAAGTATATACAACCAAACATAATACCAACCTAAAGGGTTAGCAAAAAAAAATCACTACCACACCCATTAAAACCACAAAACTATCACCACTACATGATACCATTGATTCTAATTAATATATCACTATACAACCTCACTTTTCACATTAAGAAACCACAACAACAATTCATAATTTCCCAATTAATCACATCATTTAACCATTTATACACTTACCATTTACCAGAAATATTACATTCATTTTGCTATTAAATTACATATTTTATGATAAACCATTACTAACCATTTCCCATGTTTATCCTAGTAGTTACCCTTCCATTTAATTTATTAACATTTCATTCACAACCCATAGTTCATCCAATTCTATCCCACACCCATTACTGTGGTCATTATTACTACTCATATTCTGTTGCTATCGAGAAATTATAAAACAACCCCACATCAACCAACCATCCAACACATCAAACTATGCACATATCATATCAATAAACACCATGACAGCCACACAACACTTCCTCTTTATGCATAACTAACCAGAACATCATTCCACATAAACAACCACATCCCTTGTTACCAATCATGGAAAGGCAGCCACAATTCCTGTTGCACAACCTATACTGATAGACCAAATAATACATGAGAAATAACCAACCAAGATACACAATCACGACATCATAATAAGAAAATATAATAGAAGAGATACCCAATTCCAGCAATAAAACGCTTCCGCACTCCCCTTTTTAAAACATGGTTTCACATTAAATTCAAGATCTCCCATATGGTTGACAAAACAAAAATCCAATTTTCATGAAATATATTCTTTAATATCTTTAAGTCATTACCATTTTAGGAAAGGAGATTCTATCAATTAAATCATAGTAACAACACATAAGCATATCTCAATATAAAAATATTTTTAACAACAACAATAGGCAATGAATAATCACAAAATAAAAATCATAGAAACATGTAAATACAGTTACATCACCCCTTAACTTAAATTTAATTAGTTAAATTCATTATATTCATTAATAAAATACAGTCTATTAAACTAATTAAAGAAATAACATATTAATTCCATATATTCACATAAATAAAGCGAGAAGCCTCAAATCCCCTTCCTAAATCGAGAATTCACAACTACTACACAATAATATGGAATGAAAGATATGATCACATGGAAAAGATCATGAAAAATAATACTCAATAACCTAAAACACAGTAATCCCTATAAAATAATACAAAAGGACAAAAAACCAAACCAAACCTCTACCACAACCTTCCTTGGACAAAGATCAGGGAGAAAACCCAAGAATAAAAAAAGGTAAAATCACCTCAGATCACCATCAGTCAATTTCTTGAATCCATGGGCTAAAAAAAATCAATGGGGGTCCAAGTGTCTTTAGGGACACATCTTAGGTCACCTAATGAAAAAGAAAAATTAAGGAAACTAGAATAATTCAGATGATATTTCAATTTTATACTAACCCAATCATTTAAGACATTATATCATGATAGATGATGGTTGCACTATGATAAGACTCAGTTGAATAAATCGATGCTAATGATGTTATTATCTCCCCTATCCCCCCATTAAATTATAGTAAACCACCTTTGAATCAATAAAATCAAGGGAGGTCACACCATGAACACTACCACCATGCCATGACTCCCAACTGGTAGAACCTAGGAAAGTATCTCCCCAAGGGTTCACACTATGGTATCTATAGCCATTCTACAAAGTTGATTTTAAAAAAAATAAATCAAACTCATAAATCCTATCTCATACTGTGATACAAATACACCAGGCCATGATCAATCCCTCTCCTTGAAACAATGAAAATATTAAATCTTATGTATTGTAACCCCAAGCCATGACTCACCCTCGCACCAAGACATATCATGCTACACAACCTCATTCCTTCCAGTCAACTTCACACACCATGAAACCCAATTACACATCATTACACACTCCTCATAGATAAAATACCAACTCAAAATCCACCTATCTTCCTCTATTATTCTCTCAAAACTTCCAACACTTGAATCTCACAAAGTAATAGATTGAGAATGTTTAGGATGTTATATTAGATACCTCTCAAATGATTATTTTCCTCAAGAACAAAAACAAGGCCTAGAAGAAAATAAAAACCTACAAACTAGACCATAACTCAAGAGATACCTCTCAAATATAATGAATCCATTAACAAAAAATAAAATAACATAGAAAACAATTAATCTCTAATAAATCACCCAAAATAAAATACCTCATCATCAAAGTTGAACAAGGTTCAAAATAGCTTGTGATACTGAGAACACATCTCTGACTCACATTCCTATGTATATTCCTCTAAACCACCATACCTATAAAAAATATAGACCAAAGGAATGAATCAATCATGTAGCACATTTTCCTGATGATCTTGAATCTCAATTGGCCACACCATGAACATAATGTCATCATCTACATCCAAATATACCTAAAAAGTTGAAGCTACGACATGTGCAAGACATCCTGAATCTAGTCTAACTTCAGGGAAGAACCAACCGATATGCCACCTCACTGATGCACCCCAACACCTCAAAAGGATCGTTAAACTTGGGAGAGAAATTAATCCCTTGAATAAACCTATACTATCCTAGATGAGGAGAAACCCTCAAGAATACATAATCTATAACCTCAAACTCTAGAGGTCTTATCGTATGATCAACATAAGACTTATGATTTCCCTAGACCACCTTCATTCACTCCTAAATCATCCAAAACATGTCAATAATTCTCTACAACAAATCTAGTTTAAGGACTACAGAATCCTTAACCTCAGTCAAATATAATGTGAATTTTTAAGGTCACCCATAGAGTGCCTCAAATAGATCCATTCTAGGGGAAGATTGATAGTTATTATTATAATAAAACTCCACCAAGGGTAAGTGATTCACCCATGATCCACCAAAATATAATATGCTGGCATGAAACATATTCTCCTATGTGTGAATGGTATACTATATCTTCCCATTATTCTAAGGATGGAAAGTAGTTATAAGGTGTAGTTGAGAGATGAAATCATGATTAAGGCCTCCCCAAAATCATGAGGTAAAGTGAGGATTTTGATCAGTGATGATGACCCTCAATACCCCATGAAGCCTAAATACCTCATCCGCATACACCTTGCCAATCATCCACATCACTTGACTCCTATATAGCTAGGAAATGATTTGACTTTATCAATTGAGCCATGATCAACCAAATAGAATCATACACTCCTTGGTATCATGGTAAACTAATGAATAAATCCATCAATATGTCCTCCCACATCCACTTGGGAACATCTATTGGATATAGAGAACATCCTAGAACATAATGATCTACCTAAAACTACTGATAGACTAGACATAAATATGTGAACTACACTATATATTACTTCATCTCTACCCAATAAAAATGACCCTTCAAAGCTTGATTAATATTGGATATCCAAGGATACACTGGTAAGGGTGATTTGTGGAACTCAAAAAGAACCTCCTCATGAATTCCCAATGAAACAAAAAAACTCCCATGAAAAAACATCTATTGTAGATCATTCTTTGTCCATCCCTCAAGGGTTTCACCATGGAATATGAGATCTCACATCACCTATACCTCTGGGACTCCCCACTATAAATCCTCCACCTACTACATGAAGTATGGTTACAATGTTATCTAGTATAGAAAACTTATACCACTAGCCTCATTCTCATCAATATGCTTGATTGAAAGAACCTTCATCACTCTCTAAGAATCCCCAGACTCCTGAACAATGCCTCTTAGAGGATTTATACTTAGGACATCAGGAAATAAATTCCCTTTCCCTAAGGTGTAAGAGATCTCAAAGTCATAGTCCTAAAAGAACTCCATCTACCAACACCAATGAAAATTCAGATCCCATTGAGATAAAATACACCTCAGGATATTGTGATCAATGAATAACTTTAAACAACCACCGATGAAGTAATTTGGCCAAATATTCTAAGAAAGAACCCCTACCAGTAATTAGAGATCGTGGATCGAATAATTATGCTCATGGGGACATAAATTCATAAACCCATATGAGATTACTACCCAATGTTTCATCAATATTCAACCAAAATAGAGACAACATGCATAAAAAAACCCTAAAAAATCAATCCCTATTTGGAAATTGGAGAATGATAGCACTGATCAATTTCTCCTTAAAGTAGTTGAATACTTCCTAACACTAATTAGTCAATATAAAATTCTAGTCCTTCCCAGTAAAGGCTATCAATGGGGCCCCAATTCAAGAAAATTCAGACATAAACCTCTGATAATAGTCCGCGGGGCCAAGGAAACTACAAACCTCTATAACATTCTTAGGTTCTACCTAAGAAACAATCACCTTGATCTTTAAAGTATTGACTATCACTCCCTACTGAGACACCACATGCCTAATAAAATTCACCACATACATCCAAAACTTTCACTTAGAAAACTTTTCATGAATTTTATGGCACCAAAGAACTTGAAAAACCTCCCTAAAATACTCAACATTCCCCCATCCAAATTCAAGTATATGAGAATGTCATTGATGAATACTACCATTAAATGATCAAGGAATTCCTGAAATATAGGGTTTATGAGTCCCATGAAAATAGATGAAATATTCATAAAATATAATGACATGACCACAAACTCAAAGTTCTCATAGTAACACTTGAAAGAAATCTTTGAGATATCCTCCTCCTAATATCTCATATGATGATACCTTGACCATATATCAAAATTTAAAAACTAGATATCTCCCTTTAATTGATAAAAAAATCATCTATAATTTTTAGGGGATAACTATTATTGACTTTAACCTAATTCAACCACCAATAATATATAAAAAATCTCAAACAAACATCTTCCTTTTTAGATAATGACACTAGATCACCATAATATGACACACTAGGATGGATAAAAACCTTATGTAACAAATCATCAATCTGAATCCTCAAATACCATAACTCAAAAGGTATAATCCGATAGGAATCCATCAATATATAAGAAGAAGAATAAGCATTCTTTAAATCTATATTAAACTCGATATCATATCGAGGGGGTATAATCACAACCGATTTGGGAATATTTTCAAGAAAAATTCATTAAATATAGGGGAATAAACCACATATTCCTCTACCAAACCCAATGATAGTGTGAATAACTAGGAATATATAGGCTCCAAAAACCTATAACCCATATAGTAATCCAAATCGCCAATGAATACCACACACTAGTGCTCCTTATTACAGAACAAAAATTTCCTTCAGAAGAGATAGATGACTATACACATGGAATAAAAATAGTCAACGTGAAAAATGAAATTGTAGGGTTATATCTGTAGTAAGAAGAAATCCACCAATAACTAATGTAGGCCCATCATCTGCTCAAAAACATGGAACATATCAAGAAAACTCATCTGATCTCAAAATATAATAGTAAAAATGAGAGGCATTGGAAGCCTCTATACCTTGAGTCCCATAACATAGATAAAAATGGGTGAAATGAATGATTATGATGCTTCAAAATCAAATAAAGAAAGGGATAAGGTAGATCATAACAAGACGATACCTCAGATGACCTATGATCCATTGGGTTCCAAAATCTCCATAGCATGAAACTATCCATATCCATATCCTCTACCCCACTAATGACAACCACCTCAATAGACATGCTTATCTCTATGTCCTTAAGGGTAGGGGGAATCATGGGGCTATCATCTACTTACTCCACCTCCTATCAGTAACCTGAGGCCCTATCGATCCTTCTACTGATAAGTCATTAGAGGAAAAAATACTAAGGATAGAATGGAAATTAAACAGCCACCCAATGCAGTTCTATGATAATGGTTGGGTATTATATTTTTTTATGACTATATCCTCTATAAGTGAAGCAAATATGAATAGATCTCCCAATAAATGCATGAGATCTACTATCTCTAGAGAAGAGAGAATAAAACTGATGATCCCAACTCCTTGATAGTAAAAAACTCGACCATATTGACATCTAAGATCCTCCATATACATCCCTAATCCTTAGTAAGATATGATGAATCCCCTCTTGAGATGATCCTGGCTACAAATGCATCCTCTTAATCACCTCTTTATTTTTCTACACCACTAGATATATGGGTAATGTAAATGGGGTAACCACATACCAAATAACTGGGCACAACACATCCTTAAATCATATTTCTCTAAACTCCCCATTAGGGAAAAGACTAGGGATAAAGTGAATAAGTCCCTTAAAGAAAATCCTAAGTACTCATAAAATCATGATTCCATGTTGAAAGAAGATAAACTCCTACCACTTCGCTTCCCTCATCTTCAACAATAGGAACTCGGTATGAAACCACCTTTGAAAATCATCCCATGAAACCTCAACCTCCTTCCACTTTCCAAGGTACAAAATTCACCACTAGTGCACTAGTCCTCTCATCTAGCTAATAGAAAAAGGAACCAAATACTCAGACATGGAGAAGATCAAATTGGAAGAGATCAAAATCTCCTTCAACCAATGCTCTATATATATAGAAGATGCTCCCATCACACTTCATCAATCCTTGATGATAGAAACCACACAACATATTCCTCCAAGACTCATCCTCCTCAGCCAGATCAACCTTCTGATGGTCAACTTGGTCATCCCACCACACCTCTCCAACCTAAACTAGAAAAAAAATAGTGACCAATAGATATCTACACAAATAAGAATGAAATATTCTAATCTTGGTGGCATAGAATTCATTTAATTATATTCATTTTAATTTACCAAGATTACCCCAATTCAAACACATATGAAAATAGAATGATTCATGTAACTCTACTAGGTCTCCACCCTGTAATTAGTATTATCTCACCTAGGTTGTTTAATAAACTTAAGGTCCTTGTATTTGATCATAAGGGTCCCAAATATCACATTTCTTATCCATTTCCCTTTCCAAATCACACAATGGGTTCTATCAACACTGTTTTCCTACCAAACCCTATAAATCCTCACTAGTTACTAACTCTAAACTCCATACTAACTCTCATCCATAGATTTGATACCACTTCCTCCACTAGGATCCCCCTAGGCCTATAGTGAAGATTAGAGTGACCCCTAAGGCGCACCTCTAATAGGTCATAGGTTAACGACCAACAAAGGGTATAAAAACTTGAAAATGCAAGGCATTGCCCTAAAAAATCCTAGAAACATGATAAGGAATCCACCAATCAACAATATAATGTAAAATAAAAACAATATCCCAAAATAGACCATAATTCATAGAAATGTCACATAAGTAAAAGTCTCTAAAATAAAATATCAAAATAAACATCTAGGAAGTAACTCTAACCAAAGCTTGAAGCTATGAGCTATTAAGGTCCAAATCAATCTCCAAAATCACCCTATAAACCTGAAAATGAATTTATATAGATAAGGGTGGGTGTACATGTATACCAGATATGATCCTCTTTATTTACTCTCATGAAATTTTGAAACAAGCATACTAATGTTTCATTAAATAAACAACATAACTAGCAAGCACCTACCAGGTTAACTATTACTCGTACTCAATAAGGCTTGCTCACCCAATATTGAATTTAATTATAATATCATAATAACAAAAAAACAAAATATAAAAAAGTTACCCCAAAACCACTTACCCATTGTTCTATAGCTCTCATAACCCAATGGAAAAAGTATTGGTGATCCTAGTACCATTTATAGCCATACCACAACACACAACATCTCATGTCACATTCAAGCCACATATCACACCCACATCATCACCATCACATATATTCCACATATCACAACCACATCATCAACATAAATTATCCACCACATATCCCATTTTTTATTATAGTATTGTATCATGAATATGAAGAACATAAACCTTATTCCCTCATCCTATCATGCATGACCCCAACCATGTATCATCATCACATACTCATAACCAAGTCAAGTAGTATATCACATAACATAAATTTAAGACATTATAGCCTGAATTGTGATACCTATAGTGAGTTATCATAACCCATACTACACCTACAAGGGAGAGAAGAGTAGAGGGAATAATCTTCCATGAATCCCCTCACCAACCTATATGTTAAGGAAAAACACCTAGAACCCAAAACCTTTGGTAACTACTAAGGTTATCAGAATTGGGTGGGGTGTGTATGAAATCACAAGGAAAGTAAAAGTATATACATCCACACACAATCCACACACATACACTACACTATCACTACCACATGCTACCATCACTACCAATTAATATTCCACAATCTAATCCCACTTTCCATATAAAACAACCGCAAAACCCATTCACATTTTCCCATTTAATCACATCATTTAACCATTTATAGATTTAATATTTACTAGACATATTACATTAATTATTCATTTCAATTACATATTTAATTTAAACCAATTATTAAACATTTTCCATGTTCATCCCATCCATTACCCTTATATTTAATTTATTAACACTTCATTCATATCCTATAGTTCATCGAATTATAGCTCACACCCATTATTTTGTTCATCATTATCAATCATGATTTATTTATTATGGACAAAAATAAAATAAACCAAATCAACCAAATATCCACAACATCACCCTCTATTCATATCATGCCAAAATCCACCTCAATATACACACAATAAATCATCTTTCCATAAAACCAGTCATACAATCTTTCCAAATCAACAACCATGTCACCTCTTGCTAACCATGGTATGGCAGCCACAACTCCCACTTCACAACATATATCAACATCCCAAACTATCCATAATAAATCCCCAACAAATTAAACACAATCATGATATCATAATAATGAAATCAAGTTACAACAATGCCTAATTCTAGTAATAAAACACTTCCACACTCCCCTTTTTAAAACATGACCTCACATTAAATTCAATATAACTTTCATGGGTGATAAAACAAAATTAAATTTTCATAAAACTGGTTATTTAACATATTTATGTTATTAACCCTTTATTAAGGGTGATTCTATCAATTCAATCACAATAAAAAGATATATACATATCTCAATAGTAACATATTTTCATCAATAATAATGGTCATCCAACAATTATAGAAAGAAAATCATAGAAACATGTAAAAACACACATATCACACCCTTACCATCAATTACCTTATTTCAATTCATCTTATTCATTAATAAAATCCATATTATCCCCCAATGAATAAAATATCATGTTAATTCCACAGATACACACAAATAAAGAGAGAAGCCTCAAATACCCTACTTAAGCCAAAGCTGCACAACCACTGTGCAAGAATAAGGTGTGGAAAGATTATCACATGAACAAGATAACTCAAAATAATTATTAATAACCTAAGACACAATAATACCCAACAACCATAACTCATATCAATCAAAACTAAACCAAACTCCTACCAAAACCTTCCTAGATGAAGAAAAAGGAGAAAACCTAAGAAGAAAAGAAGGGAAAATCATATTGAATCAACAACTATCGATCTATTAAATCCAATATATTAAACCAATTAATGGGATTCCAAGGGTATCTTGGGATAGACCTCAAGTTTCCTAAGTATTAAGGAAAATTAATGAAAATAAAATAATTTTGATGGGATTCTAAATTTATGCTAGCACTTGAATTTAAGGCATCATGGCATGGTATATGATGATCATTACATGATAGAAATTAGTCAAATGAATAAATGAAAATAGTATTTTAATATCCCTATATATTCCCCTATTGAATCATGATCACCCAACTTTAAATATATAACATCCAGGGAGGTTTTTTTCAAAACCTACCACCATTATGTGACTCCCATCTGCCAGAACCCTAGAAAGAATCTCCCTAAGGGTTCATAATACATTCGCTATAGCTATTCCATGAATCCCATTTTTATAAATAAATAAAACTCCCAAATCTTATTTTATTTTGTGATACACATACATTATACTGATAAATCTCCCTCCATGAAAAAAATGAATCTTAACTATCTTCACTTGAACCCCCAATCTATGACTCTTCGTCATGCCGCAATATACCAAACTTCATAACCCCACTTCATTCTATCCAATTACTCACACCGTGACACCCAAATCCATGTTACGACACAATACTCCATGCTAAAATACTATATCTATCTACACCTCTCATCTCTTGTCCCCCCTACACCTCCAACACTTGAAACATGAAAAGTAATATACTAGAAAATCCTGGTTTTTTATAGATAAGACATTTATATCCTCTATTATTTCCATGCAAATAAGAATCACCCTCAATTACATGAACAAAATAACAAAAATAATATATGGGAATAAGGAGGGATATTCCAAAGATAATTAGTGAGAGCTACAGGGATGATATTTGTTTCTCAACCCGTAAACCCTATTCTTTCTAGTTCAATTTTTTAGGATAACTCTCCATGCTTACTCCATTAGTCTTCCAAGTAACAATATTGGGTAGAAAGGCCTTATTACTTTTTTAAAAAATATCCTTTTCTAGAATTTTCTATTTTATATCATCCATCAAAGTACATGTGTCTCTCTATGCTAGATTAATATTCTTTAACAACTTTACTTAGGATGGAAGCACGATTAAATAATCCTTAGTACTATGTTTACCCTTCTTTCACCTTTCAAATAACTCCTTATTAACTCCCAAGTCATTAATTTTTGAAAAACTCTCATGAAATTCATGTTTTTTAATTTCAATGATATCTTTCACCAAACCAATCCTATTATTTTTCTCTTGGATTTATTATAATCTTTTTCATCTAAATTGACTCCATCAATACCAAAAATAATGTATTTCTTTCAATATTCCATAGTGTGACCTCTTCTCCCATAATATAAGAAACTTATTCTTCTTGTCGTAACATATCTATTAATCTTATTAGGATTATTTTTATTAATATTATCCTTTTACTTTTTCTTAAACACAAAGGTATATTTTTTCTTCTCTTGATTTTCCCATATTTTGTGATTTTCTTTCATCAAATGAATTTGGAACACGCTTGGTTTATTTGTACCAACATTCATTATTATAATGAAGACCTTGATTTTAATTTCTAGAGGGATCTTATAAGATTAAAAATTAGTTTGATATACCTTGTGCTCGAATCTATCACAACACCAATAGTATCTAAAAAACCTTGTTTTCTACCCTTGAACTATAGCCTAGAAAAAATTTAATCCTGCCTATTTTTAAACTTCATTGACAATCATATGAGATTATTTTGAGGGTATTTTTTCTCCACATTCTTCCGAACACCTTCAATGTAGTGGTGTGTTTCTCAACATTTTTAACTAACCATATTTATCAATATATTGATATTAAATCTATACTATTAATAAAAATCGAATTAGTGAAGAAACATTATTTGGAATAAGGTACATTTTCATTTGATCTTGTAATTGGTTTGATAGAATATGATTTTAGGACCTTATTTATAGTGGTTAGAGGTATTTTAACACCAATATCATCCTTATAATTTATAATTGTAGTAAGTATTTACTCATCATCTTGTGAGGATTCAACTCATATCAACTCTAGATTTATGAATTTTAATTCCAACTCTATAAAATTCTTATTGAGGATATTTTTCTCATCCTTAGCTTATCTCACCTTTTCTTATAATTCTATTCTTATTTTATCAACAATATATTCATGCATATCATTCTTATATTTCAAGGTAATATCAATCTCTTTAATCCCATTAGTTTTAATCCTCGATTAATCACCCTGAAAAATAATTAATCCTTCCAATTAATTAATATTTTATCAAATACCTTTATCTGCCTCATATTTTTCATAGATTATATTAATATACACATTCTCAAATATAGATCACCTTTTTTAATTTTCAACATTCATTAAACTTTTGGCTCCTACTTTCCTGGTGAATTTTACACATGTCAATAACTTTTGATCCAAATCATTCTCTATACTTTCACCATCATATTCAAGTTGGGTGATATCCTCCTACATGATTCTAAAAATACATAAATAAAATAGACTTTTTTTTGGGTTAATTATACAATATATCATTTAAAACAACAATTGAATCATTTTGATATTTATTAGAAATGGGATCTTCTCCACTTATACTTGGTTCATCAAAAGTAAAATTTTGATAAGAAATTTAATTAACCCCATATCTATCTAAAATATCTGAATCTCCAGAGGTATAATTATTTTATATTTTCTTAGTAGTGTATTTTAAATGATATCTTCTCTATTCAGTCCTTTTCTGTAACACCCCAGGTAAATAAAGAATATGACATTTTCATATTTATCTATATTTGTGAATAAAATATTAATATTACTTTAAAGGGGACGCTATGCTCGATGGCATACCCAATACGCAACAACGAGTTTCTTGGGAATCTTACATTGCACTCTAATTATAAAATAATATTATTTTAAATGGTAGTTAACTCCTAGCCATTGTAATGGAGGGAATGAAAAGAAATAACTAAAAAATGATTATATATGTTTGTAAAATATTTTTACTTTTATCCAATAAATGTTAGAGGCTTAAAATGTGAATGAATCCAATTTTAAAGCGTAAATATTCTAATATTCATTAAAAGGTCGATTAACCACATTTTGATGACGAACGCTTTTTAAATACACTTTTTGAAAATTTCATATGTTATATTGGACCAAATAAAATTCTTCTTTAGAATCGGGACATCATAATTTACATTGTGTAAATTTTTGGTATTTTTTCGATAAAGCTTCGTTTTTTAATGAGTAGTGAAAAATGTTGTATTTTAATTCAAAACCTCTTTTTAATCTAATTTATTTATATGATTAGATTATCTTTTTAATTGGTTTTAAAGTGAAATTAGAATATATTTTTACAATTTAATCCAATAGTGGTCCTTGGAATTAATTTCATCTTGAAATTGGACTTAAACTAGAGTCAATCTTTTGATACTTATTGTTTCATAAAAACACGTTATTTGCTCTGACAGTAGGAATTAATTAATAAATTAATTAATGTAACTTATATGTTTTTAATTTTTTAAAATATACATCATTTTTGAATTTGGAATATCAAATATAGCTTAGGGTGAATTTTTGGTATTTTTCTGGAAAACTTCAATTTTTGATGAATAGTGAAACCACTAAGTGGTACTTAAAAAAAATAATTTTTCTTTTAAATGAAACTTTACCACTCCTGTGATTTGAAAAATCCGACATACATGGTTTTCATTAGGATGTAAAATGTGGTTCAATGGGATTAAAATAATTTTTTGGTGAATAGTAACTTTTAAGTTTTATTAATCACGATTAAAGGTAATTAGTGCAATTTAAGGTAAAAATAATGTTTTAATAGTATGAAATGACCATTAAACATGTCCTACCCTTATTGGATGAGTCATTTCCGACCAAGAAAATCCATGGGTCAACTTGGGGACCCCATGGATCCACTTTGGTAGGAAAATGACAATAATACCTTTTTATTTAAAGTTAAAATTAAAATGTCACAAACATGTGTTGTTTTACTAAAACAATTTTTACATGGGGTTATACAAGTCATATTTTTTACTATAAATATTAATTATAAATATAAAAAGATTTCCTAAATCATGATATTTTTTTATAATTTTTAGACACTAAATAAACTAAATTATTTATGACACCATGATGATGCAGTGATTACCTCATTATTTAACGATTTAAATAAAATGAAAAGATAATGTAAAATCTAAGACCTACACTTGTCAAAAACCTATTGGATGGGTTTATTTCGAAACATTATCACCTTATACTAGAAATATATCCTTTTGGGACCTTTAAAATCCGAAAATCATTTTATAATAAAGTAATATTTTATAACTTTCCAAGAGTTCCCCTCCTCTCCTCTTATAAAAGGCCCCCACCTCTACCACCTTACACACACCTCTCAAGACTTTGGCTCAAACAAACCCTATCCATTTCATCTCTCCAAATCCCTCTCTTAATCATTGAATCCTCACTTTTGGTAGAATCTTTTCCAAGGAATCCTTTGAGCTCAAATCAAAGAGAGTTACCCGATTTAAAGGTAATGTCTTCCCTTGTGTTCTTTTGTTTTATTTTTCTTCTCCAAACCCCTAAACTATTTTTATTACTTTTTTTATAACAACACCAGTATCTTAAATATAATAGGATTTTTTTATAAGAAGTATTAGAGCTAAAATAACACACACCTCCGTCTAATGGTTAAATAACATACTATTTCCGTGGATGGTGAATTACTGCCTCACGAAACGATGATTGTTCTATCTTCTCATACCACCTCTCATGGTGGACATTATGATGGAACTATATTTATTTATGATATATATTATATTTATTTCATCTATATGCTTCTATATTTCATATTTAATAGATACCTTTATGCTTTGCATGTTGTGAAAATTCGATAATTTCATTTGAGGAAGTGTGGACTACCGCCCCCTCAAGTGATGTGACTCGTTCATGCAATACATGGAATGTATAAAGAATGAAATTGATGAACTTATGTGATCTATATAACATATATATTATACTGTAATTATAATATATATATATATATATCTCATCTATTTTAATTCAATTAATGTTCCAAAGAAATGAAAGTAGCGTTCATGCGTACGTACGGCTTACCGTCTCCATGAACGGTACATTTCATTTCTTATCTCCAAATGTTATGTACTATTATAAGTACATATATATAATGGATATATATTTCATATATTAAATCTAAATGATGGATATCTGTAACATCCCAGGTAAATAAAGAATAAATAATTTTCATATTTATTAATATTTACGAATTAAATATTAATTTTAGTTAAAAAGGGTTTCTACGTTCGATAGCGTACTCGATACGCAACGATGAGTTTCTTTGAAAACTTACGTTGCACACAAGTAATAAAATAATATCATTTTAAATGTTAGTTAACGAGTAGCCGTTGTACTGGCGGGAATGGATAGAAATAACTAAAATATGATTATATATGTTTTTAAATGTTTATACATTTACCCAATAAAAGATAAAGGCTTAAAATACGGAAAGAGTTCAATTTTAGGCATTTATACTCTAATTTTCACGAAAGGTCCACTTATCACCTTTTGATGAAGAACCGTCATTAAATATAGTTTTGATCACTCTTATACTTTATTTTGGACCAAATATAACTCTTCTTTAGAATTGGGACATCAAAATTTACTTTGTGTAAATTTTTGGTACCTTTCTGATAAAGTTCTTTTTTTTAATGAATAGTGTAAAATGTTGTATTTTAATTCAAAACTGCTTTTTAATCTAATTTATTTATATGATTAGATTATGTTTTGAATTGGTTTTGAAGTGAAATTATAATATATTTTTACCATTTAATCCAATGGTGGTCATTGGAATCAATTTCACTTTGAAATTGGACTTAAACTAGTGTCAATCTTTTGATACTTATCCTTTCATAAAAACACGCTATTTGCTCTCACAGTGGGAATTAATTATTAAATTAAATAATGTGACTAATATGTTTTGAATTTTGTAAAACGGACTTCATTTTTGAATTCGGAATATCAAATATAGCTTAGGGTGAATTTTTGGTAATTTTCTGAAAAACATCAATTTTTGATGAATAGTGAAACCACTAAGTGGTAATCAAGCAAACTGATTTTTCAGTTAAATGAAAGTTTACCACTAATGTGTATTGAGTTTCGAAAATCTGACATACATGGTTGTCATTAAGAAGTAAAATGTGGTTCAATGAGATTATAATAATTTTTTGGTGAATAGTAACTTTTTTTCATTAATCGCGATTAGAGGTAATTAGTGTAGTTTATTGTAAAAATGATATTATAAAAATGTGAAAACACCATGACACTTGTCCTACACCTATTGGGTGAGTCATGGCCGACCAAGACAAGCCATGAGCCAACTTTGGGACCCCATGGAGCCACTTTAGTTGGAAAATGACAATAATATATTTTTATTTAATGTTAAAATTAAATTGACACAAACATGAGTTCTTTTACTAAAACAATTTTTGAGTGGGGTTATACAAGTCCAAATTTTGATTATAAATAGTAATTGGAAAGATAAAAATATTTCCTACATCATAGTATTTTTTTTATAATTTTTAGACATTAAATAAAATAAAATTTTTATGACATAATAATGATGCAGCGATGACATCATTATTTGATGATTTAAATAAAATAGAAAGATAATGAAAAATCTATAAACTACACATGTCCAAAACTTATTGGATGAGTGGATTTAGAAGCCTTATCACCTTATCCACGAATTATATCAATGTGGGACCTTTTAAAACCGAAACACATTTTCAAATAAAGTAATAATTCTTTACTTTCCAAAAGTGCCCCTCCTCCCCTCTTATAAAAGGCCCCCACCTCTACCTCATTTCACACACTTCTCAAGCCTTTGGCTCGGCCAACCCCTGCCCAATTACTCTCTCCACATCCCTATCCTCATCCTAGAGGATTCTCTTTGGGCAGAATCCTTTCAAAGGAAGCCTTTAGGCTCAAATCAAAAGGGAGTTACACTTTTAAAGGTAATTCATTCTCTCTTGTTCATTTGTTTTATTTTGCTTCTCCAACCCTCTAAACTCTTTTTATTTACTTCTTTTGTAACAACACCAGTATCTTCAATATACTAGGATGTTGTTATAATATTTATTTGAGCTACACTATCACACAACTACATCAAATGGTTAAAGAACATACGGTTTCCGTGGATGGCGAAATTCTGCCTCCCGAAACGATGATTGTTCAATACTCATTTAACACCTTCAAGGGTGGCCATTATGATGTCACTATTTTTATATATGATATATAATATGTTTATGTTTTCTTTAATCTTCTGTATTTTTCATTTTTGGCATACCTTTATGGTTTCCATTATGGGTAAACACGATATCTTCATTTAAGGAAGTGCGGACTACCGCCCCCTAAAAGTGATGTGATTCGTTAATGCCATATGTGGGACGTGTAAAGGATAGATTTAAAGTTATTATATATGATGTTATACTGGAATTATAATATACCTCTATATCATTATTATTTATTTCCATTAAAGTATGAGATAGAAATGAAAGTAGCGTTCATGCGTACGTACGGCTTACCGTCTCCATGAACGGTGCCTTTCCTTTCTTATCCCCAAATGTAATGTACTATTAAAAGTACATGTATATAATGGATATATATAATGAATAGTATATCTAAATGATGAATATAATTCTGGAATTAAAATATACATACCTCTCATTTAGTTTTAATTCCATTAATATGACAATGAAATGAAAGTAGCGTTCATGCGTACGTACGGCTTACCGTCTCCATGAACGGTGCATTTAATTTATTACCTCTAAATGATTATGTAATATTATAAATACATGTATATGCTGGATATATATGATATATATGATATCCAAATTAGTAATGTCATTCTGGATATAAATAACCTTTGACCACACGAACAACATGTAATTGTAAGAAGTCCACTTTCGACTTAAGAACCAAATATTGACAAAACAAACATTATTAACTTAAATGGTTACATAATGTTTATAACATGGCAATAAATGATATAAAAGGAATAATGAACATTAAAAAGGTTCTTAAACAAGCATAAATTAACTCAAGTTTATTATTCAGGACGTTAAAGAACGATCGAGTCAAGTCGGACCCGAGGTAAGGGACTTCATCTCAATCTCCTTTCATTGAGGCATATTTCGTTTTATACACAACTTTATTTTATACGGTGTATAAACTCCTTTGACTTTTACTTTTATACAAAAGGAATCTTTTTCTACGAAGCGTTTTACTAAACGACAAAAAGGAATGTTTTTTTTAACGTACGCGGTGACAACGACCTTTTCTGCCGCCGCGAGTATTATTTGGTCGTTGGCTTCCTCAACAAGCCGTAATGTTTTTAAAATAAAATAAATACCATATACTCTTTTATGTATTTTGGTATTGAAAATGGTTTTGATAAAGGATTCTATTATGTCAATATATTTATGATATATTGTGATTGAAATGTGGAAATGTTTTCATTCCTTTATATTGGTTTTATGTTTTATGATTTTATATTGGTACTTGGACATTTTAACGGGTGGTTACGTTATAAACCATATGAAGGGTGGTGCCGTGAATACCAGGACGGGTGGTTACGTTATAACCTCCAATGCATTGGGTATGGAAGTCAGCCGTATGGCTATTCCATTAAGTATGTATGGAAATTGGCCGTATGGCTATTCCATTAAGTGATATGTGTGGAAGTCAACCGTATGGTTATTCCACTTAAGTATTTTTATGTCCCAAGTTACCTTTATATATTCTATGTGTTCTTTATATGGGTTTTATAGTAATCCTTTGGTTACAAAAAGGTAAGTAATGATACTTTATTCAGTGAAGAGTTTTTATTACTTCATAAAGGTGAAAAGTATTACTTTGATAAAGTATACATGGTTTACTTGTTGTTTTGATAAACTAACAATTTTCATTCTTTGTGTATCCCTTACTGAGCTTTTTGTGCTCACCCCAAGTTTTTTTGAAATGTTTTTCACAGGACTTAATGTGGAATAGGGTCAAGGATGGGATCAAGGGAAAGTCATGCTTTATAAAACATGGAATTAGACATGTTTCGTTTTAAGAGTTTTTTTTTATTTTTTCTATGAAAACTTGGTAGAAGTGTCTACTTTGTAATCTTTTGAGATGTAATAGTTATGTTCTAATTCTCTAAAACTCTAAACCTGAAAAGATCCTCAACGTGAATTATTCATTTAATTCAATATTAAGTAAGGTTTAAGGCACGAGGCCTTATAGTTGGTATCAAAGGTCGGTTTAGACAACTTTAGGAGTTAGAAAAGTGTTAAATTATAATATGATTGAAATGATATAGCATTTACGAATTACCATGTTGCTTCGCCTAAGATATTTCTGTGTTCAGAATGGTTTTCCGCAGAGGAAACAAAGCAGCTATGTTGGGACGACATCAGGAGGAAGATAACCTTCCAAATCAGCAACCTGAGATGGTCGGAATCGGAACTGAACAGTTTGTTGCAGTGATGGCACAGTTGACTCAGGCTATAAATGGTGGTGGTATCCATGCACGAGATCAGCCAGATCAACCGCAGAGGAACATGTCAGTGGTGGAACATTTCATGAGGCAACATCCCCCATCATTCAGAGGATCATCTGACCCTGTGCAAGCTGAAGGGTGGATTAAAGCACTGGAGAAAATTTTTGATGTCATGGGGTGTTCAGAACATCAAAAGGTTAGTCTTGCTGTTTACCGTTTTGAAGGTGAAGCTGATCAGTGGTGGTCGATGGTGAAAAATATAAGGGATAGTGATGATATTGAGGATCTTCACTGGGACGAATTCAAAGGTATGTTTCTTGAGAAATATTTTCCTAAGGTGGTTCGTCTTAGGATGGAAAAACAGTTCCTAGAATTGAGGCAGGAGGATGATTCAGTGGCTGCTTATGAAGAAAAGTTCACTCGATTGGCAAGGTATGCTCCAAACTTCATACGAGATATTGATAGTAAAATAAACCGTTTTTACTCAGGGTTAAAGCCAAAGTATCGAAGGGCTTTAGCTTCTCGTGAGTTCAAAAGTTATGAAAAACTTGTTCGATGTGCGGAGAAGGTGGAAATGGAGTTTGCCGATGATCAGGTGTTCTATGACAAACAACAGAATAAGAGGTCAAGTTGGCAGGCAATGGGGAAGAATTCATCAAAGAAGCAAGGAGGTAAGAAAACCAAATATCCATCCTGTGAGAAGTGTGGTAAAATGCATCCTGGAGAATGTTTATCCAAGTCTGGTAAGTGCTTTCGGTGTGGTAAGTCTGGTCATATTGCTCGTAACTGTAAGGAAGATGATCAAGCAGGAAATGAAAAGCCAACGGTAAGATGTTATAAGTGCAATGAGACGGGTCACTATGCAAATGAGTGTCCGACAAAGAGCTTGAGTGATGGGAAGCAGTTAGACTACAAGCAGAAAGGGGTGGTGAAATCCTTTGCAACAACTTTAGCAGATGTTGGGCCATCGAATGAAGTGGTATCTGCTCCAGGGAGCTCAGTATTTTTCGAAGATTGACTTGAGGTCGGGGTACCATCAGTTGAAAGTAAAAGAAGCAGATGTTCTGAAGACTGTGTTCCGTACTAGATATGGCCATTATGAATTTGTAGTTATGCCTTTTGGGTTAACCAATGCACCTGCTGTATTCATGGACCTTATGAATAAAATTTTCCATGAGTTCTTGGATAAGTTTGTGTTTGTGTTTTGAGGTTTGGGAAGAGGTTATGTGTGCTTTGTGATTCACAGTTGAAGAATGAGTTGTTATGTGAGGCTCATAGTTCCCCGTTTTCAGTTCATCCTGGCAGTACTAAGATGTACAGAGATCTGCGGGAGTATTACTGGTGGGATGGAATGAAAAGAGATATTGCTGATTTTACTGTGAAGTGTTTGACATGTCAACAGGTTAAAGCAGAGCGGCAGTTACCGAAAGGGATGCTTCAGCCTTTACCAGTGCCAGAGTGGAAATGGGAGAATATATACATGGAATTTGTTGTTGGATTACCGAAGACATCTCGAGGTAATAATGCAATCTGGGTTATTGTTGATCGCTTGACCAAATCTGCTCATTTCCTTTCTATACGAGATACTTTCTCTCTAGATCAACTTTCCCGTTTGTATCTTAAAGAGATAGTCAGGTTACATGGAGTTCCTCTCTCCATTGTATCGGACCATAATCCCAGGTTCACATATAACTTTTGGAAAGGCCTTCAGAAGTCGTTGGGTACTGAATTAAATTTTAGTACAGCTTTTCATCCTCAATCAGATGGGCAGTCAGAACGAACAATCCAGACATTTGAGGATATGCTACGAGCTTGTTCTATGGATTATCAGGGAAGTTAGGACCAACATCTTTCTTTGGTTGAGTTTTCTTATAATAACAGTTTTCATTCCAGTATACAGATAGCACCATTTGAGGCATTATATGGGAAGCGGTGTCGAACTCCAGCTTTTTGGGATGAAGTGGGTGAAAGGAAGTTGATGGGACCAGAATTGGTAGAAGAGATGACAGAAAAAGTTCAGCTGATTCAGAAACACATGAGAATAGCTCAGAGCAGGCAGAAGAGTTATGTGGATAACCGGAGGAAGGATCTATCTTTCGAGGTAGGTGATCATGTTTTTCTCAAGATTTCTCAATGGAAAAGTGTGATGAGATTTGGTAAGAAAGGAAAGCTGAGTCCAAGGTTTATTGGACCATATGAATTCTGGAGAAAGTTGGATCCATTGCATACCGGGTGGCTTTACCTCCGAGTTTATCTCAGGTACACAATGTTTTTCATGTTTCAATGTTGAGAAAGTATATGCCAGATCCATCTCATGTTTTGAGTCCAGAGGTAGTTCAGCTGGAAGAGAATCTATCTTATGAGGAACAACCGGTCCAGATTCTTGACCACAGGGAGCAGGTGTTACGGAATAAGGTGATTCATCAGGTAAAGGTTTTGTGAAAAAACAATGTGATTGAAGAGGCAACGTGGGAATCTGAAAATGCTATGAGGGATAAATACCCCCCACTTATTTTGATAAGTGAATAAAATTGCGAGGACGCAATTCCCAAAAGGGGGGAAGGATGTAACATCCCAGGTAAATAAAGAATAAATAATTTTCATATTTATTAATATTTACGAATTAAATATTAATTTTAGTTAAAAGGGGTTTCTACGTTCGATAGCGTACTCGATACGCAATGATGAGTTTCTTTGAAAACTTACGTTGCACACAAGTAATAAAATAATATTATTTTAAATGTTAGTTAACGAGTAGCCGTTGTACTGGTGGGAATGGATAGAAATAACTAAAATATGATTATATATGTTTTTAAATGTTTATACATTTACCCAATAAAAGATAAAGGCTTAAAATACGGAAAGAGTTCAATTTTAGGCATTTATACTCTAATTTTCACGAAAGGTCCACTTATCACCTTTTGATGGAGAACCGTCATTAAATATAGTTTTGATCACTCTTATACTTTATTTTGGACCAAATATAACTCTTCTTTAGAATCGGGACATCAAAATTTACTTTGTGTAAATTTTTGGTACCTTTCTGATAAAGTTCTTTTTTTAATGAATAGTGTAAAATGTTGTATTTTAATTCAAAACTGCTTTTTAATCTAATTTATTTTTATGATTAGATTATGTTTTGAATTGGTTTTGAAGTGAAATTAGAATATATTTTTACCATTTAATCCAATGGTGGTCATTGGAATCAATTTCACTTTGAAATTGGACTTAAACTAGTGTCAATCTTTTGATACTTATCGTTTCATAAAAACACGCTATTTGCTCTGACAGCGGGAATTAATTATTAAATTAAATAATGTGACTAATATGTTTTGAATTTTTTAAAACGGACTTCATTTTTGAATTCGGAATATCAAATATAGCTTAGGGTGAATTTTTGGTAATTTTCTGAAAAACTTCAATTTTTGATGAATAGTGAAACCACTAAGTGGTAATCAAGCAAACTGATTTTTCAGTTAAATGAAAGTTTACCACTAATGTGTATTGAATTTTGAAAATCCAACATACATGGTTGTCATTAAGAAGTAAAATTTGGTTCAATGAGATTATAATAATTTTTTGGTGAATAGTAACTTTTTTTCATTAATCGCGATTAGAGGTAATTAGTGTAGTTTAATGTAAAAATGATATTATAAAAATGTGAAAACACCATGACACTTGTCCTACACCTATTGGGTGAGTCATGGCCGACCAAGAAAAGCCATGGGCCAACTTTGGGACCCCATGGAGCCACTTTAGTTGGAAAATGACAATAATATATTTTTATTTAATGTTAAAATTAAATTGACACAAACATGAGTTGTTTTACTAAAACAATTTTTGAGTGGGGTTATACAAGTCCAAATTTTGATTATAAATAGTCATTGGAAATCTAAAAAGATTTCCTACATCATAGTATTTTTTTTATAATTTTTAGACATTAAATAAAATAAATTTTTTATGAAATAATAATGATGCAGCGATGACATCATTATTTGACGATTTAAATAAAATAGAAAGATAATGCAAAATCTATAAACTACACATGTCCAAAACTTATTGGATGAGTGTATTTCGAAGCCGTATCACCTTATCCACGAATTATATCAATGTGGGACCTTTTAAAACCGAAACACATTTTCAAATAAAGTAATAATTCTTTACTTTCCAAAAGTGCCCCTCCTCCCCTCTTATAAAAGGCCCCCACCTCTACCTCATTTCACACACTTCTCAAGCCTTTGGCTCGGCCAACCCCTGCCCAATTACTCTCTCAATATCCCTATACTCATCCTAGAGGATTCCCTTTGGGCAGAATCCTTTCAAAGGAAGCCTTTAGGCTCAAATCAAAAGGGATTTACACTTTTAAAGGTAATTCATTCTCTCTTGTTCATTTGTTTTATTTTGCTTCTCCAACCCTCTAAAATCTTTTTATTTACTTCTTTTGTAACAACACCAGTATCTTCAATATACTAGTATGTTGTTATAATATTTATTTGAGCTACACTCTCACACAACTACATCAAATGGTTAAAGAACATACAGTTTCCGTGGATGGCGAAATTCTGCCTCCCGAAACGATGATTGTTCAATACTCATTTAACACCTTCAAGGGTGGCCATTATGATGTCACTATTTTTATATATGATATATAATATGTTTATGTTTTCTTTAAGCTTCTGTATTTTTCATTTTTGGCATACCTTTATGGTTTCCATTTTGGGTAAACACGATATCTTCATTTAAGGAAGTGCGGACTACCGCCCCCTAAAAGTGATGTGATTCGTTAATGCCATATGTGGGATGTGTAAAGGATAGATTTAAAGTTATTATATATGATGTTATACTGGAATTATAATATACCTCTATATCATTATTATTTCTTTCCATTAAAGTATGAGATAGAAATGAAAGTAGCGTTCATGCGTACGTACGGCTTACCGTCTCCATGAACGGTGCCTTTCCTTTCTTATCCCCAAATGTAATGTACTATTAAAAGTACATGTATATAATGGATATATATAATGAATAGTATATCTAAATGATGAATATAATTCTGGAATTAAAATATACATACCTCTCATTTAGTTTTAATTCCATTAATATGACAAAGAAATGAAAGTAGCGTTCATGCGTACGTACGGCTTACCGTCTCCATGAACGGTGCATTTCATTTATTACCTCTAAATGATTATGTAATATTATAAATACATGTATATGCTGGATATATATGATATATATGATATCCAAATTAGTAATGTCATTCTGGATATAAATAACCTTTGACCACACGAACAACATGTAATTGTAAGAAGTCCACTTTCGACTTAAGAACCAAATATTGACAAAACAAACATTATTAACTTAAATGGTTACATAATGTTTATAACATGGCAATAAGGGATATAAAAGGAATAATGAACATTAAAAAGGTTCTTAAACAAGTATAAATTAACTCAAGTTTATTATTCAGGACGTTAAAGAACGATCGAGTCAAGTCGGACCCGAGGTAAGGGACTTCGTCTCAATCTCCTTTCATTGAGGCATATTTCGTTTTATACACAACTTTATTTTATACGGTGTATAAACTCCTTTGACTTTTACTTTTATACAAAAGGAATCTTTTTCTACGAAGCGTTTTACTAAACGACAAAAAGGAATGTTTTTTTTAACGTACGCGGTGACAACGACCTTTTCCGCCGCCGCAAGTATTATTTGGTCTTTGGCTTCCTCAACAAGCCGTAATGTTTTTAAAATAAAATAAATACCATATACTCTTTTATGTATTTTGGTATTGAAAATGGTTTTGATAAAGGATTCTATTATGTCAATATATTTATGATATATTGTGATTGAAATGTGGAAATGTTTTCATTCCTTTATATTGGTTTTATGTTTTATGATTTTATATTGGTACTTGGACATTTTAACGGGTGGTTACATTATAAACCATATGACGGGTGGTGCCGTGAATACAGGATGGGTGGTTACGTTATAACCTCCAATGCATTGGGTATGGAAGTTGGCCGTATGGCTATTCCATTAAGTATGTATGGAAATTGGCTGTATGGCTATTCCATTAAGTGATATGTGTGGAAGTCAACCGTATGGTTATTCCACTTAAGTATTTTTATGTCCCAAGTTACCTTTATATATTCTATGTGTTCTTTATATGGGTTTTATGGTAATCCTTTGGTTACAAAAAGGTAAGTAATGATACTTTATTCAGTGAAGAGTTTTTATTACTTCATAAAGGTGAAAAGTATTACTTTGATAAAGTATACATGGTTTACTTGTTGTTTTGATAAACTAACAATTTTCATTCTTTGTGTATCCCTTACTGAGCTTTTTGTGCTCACCCCAAGTTTTTTTGAAATGTTTTTCAGAGGACATAATGTGGAATAGGGTCAAGGATGGGATCAAGGGAAAGTCATGCTTTATAAAACATGGAATTAGACATGTTTCTTTTTAAGAGTTTTGTTTTATTTTTTCTATTAAAACTTGGTAGAAGTGTCTACTTTGTAATCTTTTGAGATGTAATAGTTATGTTCTAATTCTCTAAAACTCTAAACCTGAAAAGATCCTCAACGTGAATTATTCATTTAATTCAATATTAAGTAAGGTTTATGGCACGGGGCCTTATAATATCAATCTGGAATTATAATATATATATCTCTCTTTTAACTTAAATTCCACTAATATGACAAAAAAATTAAAGTAGCGTTCATGCGTACGTATGACCTACCGTCTCCATGAACGGTGCTTTTAATTTTTTTCTCCAAATGTTATGGAATAGTATAAAATGAATATATACTGGATATATATGATATTTAAAACATTAATACTATTCTGGAGATGATGTACCTACAACTACATGGAAAATTCGTTTCCAACAAGTTCAATTTTTACTCATGTACCGAACATCGACAAAAACATCTGATATGAACTCACTTTATTAACAAATTATTATAAAATTATAATATGTGATATGAACTGAATAATAAAATTTAGAGGAGGTCCTTATGCAATTATAAATTGACCAAATTTTATTATTCATGAGATTAAAGAACGATCGAGTCATGTCGGACACGAGGTAAGGGATCCAACCTCTCTCTTTCTTTTTAAGTACTCTCTTTTATGTCATTTATTTTATGCTCATATTTCTTATGTTTGGGGATGTTATTTTATATTCTTAATACTGTAATTTTTATGTTCTTATTATGAGAGACCCTATTTGATCTCATAAATCCAGTTTTTGGAAGTTTTAAGTGGCGCCGTTAGGCTGCCGAGTTTTCGTAAGGGATTTTTCATCTCACTTTTATTCCCGTGACATCTATTCTACGTTTGCCACTATTTCCTTTGAGTGGTGTATGTACTGAAAATTATTATACACTTTTTTTTGAATAATTTTATTTATGGGTATTTACATCTTCATTGTGTGAACCTTCTTCCATGGGGTGTACGTTTCGAAAGTTACCCAAATCGGTAAGGAAACCTTTCACCCTCCTCTTTTAAAAGACTTCTTTTGTTATGTCTTTTAATTTTCATCTTATTATGTGGGTATATGTTCTTATATATCCTTATTGCCATAAAATTTATGTCCAAGTGATGAGATACCCTTTATCTCTCTCATCAACTCTTTTTCTAAAATTTTATGTGACGTTGTTAGGCTGTCGAATTTTACCAAGGGAACTTCTAAACCCAATTTCAATTTCTTTGGGTTCAACATGTAGTTATTGAATATGTCATCCTTTGAATATGTGTGAATGAAATTTTATTATTTTACACTTAATATCTACTTATATTGGGTGTATTTATATTTTTCACACATAATTATGAGATTGATTTATCATTAATTTAAGGATACCTTCTTTATAATGGATTTCATCTCATTTTACCTTTATATTGAGACTTCATTGTTGTTATGCACCAGTTCACTCTTATATGGTGTATATACTATCCTTTGTAATATTATATCATGAATCACTCTATTCTCATGATATTATAAAGTTCTAATTAAATGTTATTACTCAATTATTGTATTCAAGTGTCTCTCATTTTGTTAAAAACACTTTAACTAAAATATCGTTTTAAATGTTTTAATGATTTATTCTTATAAATATTTCTCATTAATATCCATGTTTTCAAAATGCTTTTAAGGATTTATTTATATGGATATTAATGGTTTAAAATTTTAAAAGCTTCAAAGTGGTATGGGACACTTTGATTCAAAAATCTCTTTATTAAATGTTTTAAATGGTTTTGAAAATGGTTTTTAGAATAGATTCATTATTTCAATATCTTAAAGTGTTATATTGTTATTAAAATGTGGGAATGTTATATTTATTTTGTGCTTAAGTTATGTTATATGATTATGTTATGGTTCTTGGTCATTGTTTATGAATACGGGTGGTTCCATGATAAACTAAGGGCAGGTGAGCCTAATATAGCTCTCCAATGCATTGGGTAACGCGAAGGAGTTAAACGTTAAGGTTTCTCCGAAGAGATTTAGGGAATATACTATGATGGGTATTCCAAATGTAACCAAGAGGGTTACTCCCTATGTAAGAATGTTATGAATGCCTCAAGTTACCTTTATGCCTTATGATTTATATGATTTATTCATGATTTGATGAGGTATGTTAAAATGCTTATGTTATATGAGTAAAGTATGATTTCATACATGGACTAATGTTTTCTTTTCATACTTTTATATCCCTTAATGAGCTTTTTATGCTCATCCCAAGTTTTTGAAATGTTTTTCACAGGTCAAGGGAAAGGTGCATGATGTGATGATAGTGTCAAGGAAGTGTCAAGAAAGAATCCATGTTTTATTTTAAATATGTTTCCGTTGATGGGAAAAAAACTAATTCTATATTTTATGTAATCACTTTGTTTAAATGTGGAATGTAATTCATGATGTATGATCTAATTCTCTAAAACTCTAAACCTGAAAGGATCCTCAATGTGAATTATTCATTTAACTCAATATTAAGTAAGGTTTAAGACCAGGGCCTTATATTTTCTATTTTCTTTTTTGTTGCAGCATGTGAAAGTTTAAAATTCTTGATATTTACAAAAGTGGGATAAATTATTTACCATTTCCATTTCATTCTTCCTTATATTATTTATAGACCTTTAATTGATATAATTTTGATCAATAGTTGATACATATTATTCAATTCCTCACTTCACATTTCCTTTAGAAGAGAAACTCAAAACTTTATAACCTTTAATCTTTAAATATTGATAATTCAAATAGGCATGAGTCTGAATCTAATAAAAATTATCAGAATCAATTATTGATGTGATAAAAAATAAGAGGGAGAGGGTGAATCCATGTTGATACATTTTCCTTAAATTAATTGCTTTTTTAATTTACCTCTATGTTTTTTTGGTGAATGGATCTCTTTCTCTCTTCTCTCACTTGGTTTGTATAAATGTAATGATAAATTAGAATGTAAAAAAATGAAAATAAGAATTTTTTAATGAGTTTCACCTCTAATATTTTTGAATATGTCCCTAGTTTATGATGGTAATTATACCACTCACACACTAAAAGCCCCAAATTTCTATCTTCAAACTCTAGAATCAACCAGTTCTTCCTCTTTGAATATCATATTTGGACTATTCCACTTAAAGTATGATCAAAAGTGTAATTAAAATTATTTTATAAACTTAAAAAAATATTATATGCTCCTTTAGACACAGTAATCTTCAATACTACATCCTGTACAATAATATCAAATGACCATCTAAATTATTTCTTCTCATTTTGAATGATATTAAATAGTTAGTATGCTCTCTCTTCACTCTTCTTCTTATTCTTTAATTCACATGGATAATCTCTCACACAACCGTGTTAGAATTTCCTTTTCCTTCGATACAAAATATCTATTTAATAATAGCATCATCAGGTCTCTCAATCTTTATGACTTATAATATCAAAATACTATAAGGCTGGTATTATCTTCACCCCTTTGATGATGATAGAGTATTAGTAATAAAAATACATCAGTATCTATTCTTAAAATCTCAAAAATTTATTTTTCTCCTTTTATTATACTTTATAATATCGTAATATTACATGAATATTATTTATATAGTTTGAATATGAAAATCCCATGATATTCGGTACCATGGTCCTATCAATATTCATAATAGATTCATGTGGGTTTGTACCCCATGATCCATGAGTTATTTAATTCTCAATTGATCACCATGATCATAACATATTCATTTTCCTAACAGATAGTGTCATCTGATTATTCCTAAATACCAGAGACCTTCATTTTAAACTAGTCAAAAATATTCTTAACAAATCCTATTTACTTTGATATTTATAAGTGGTTTTTAAATATTCAAAATTTAATATATGATAATAGTGTAAAAATATCCTCAACATTTTCAACTTTTAATACTTCTCAATTCTTGGATTAAATCACTACTAAATTTTCATTAATATTATGATATTTAATATTTGAAGAACAACTTATCATTGTCACATTTATTCCTCTTTTCAGATACTTTATATGGATATCTTATATATTTTTTAAATATAAAAACCTTTTATATTCTTAGAAACACAAAATATATCTTCTCTGTGCTTTAGAGAATATTTTTAATCTTAAAGAAATATTACACATCACTTGGAATATCTTACATATCATCTTAAGTATATTATATACCCAGTGAATGCGTTTCCTTTTTTACATCTCACACTTCTCAAATTTTACCAAAAACTTAATCTTATATAAGAAATAATTAATTTACATATCAAATTAGTGAACTCATGTACTTTTGGAAATTCACTCAATGATAGAATTTTACATATCAACCTGAAAGATCTTACATATATACAAAAATATATTACATATTATAGTGAAATCATGAATTTTCCACATTTTTGTCTGATCTTTAAGACATATCTTTCTTATGAACTGAGAGATACTGCATTTCAGTAAGAAAACCTTACATACTATTTGAAAAATGTTACAATTATAATATAAAACTCCTAGTACTTAGTGAGAGGGGAATATGTCAGCAGACTATCTGACCTCATTGGACACCCCCAGACCAGAGAGATTATTTTTTCACAACCTACAAAGCCTAAAAACAATTAGGGTTAATATCATTATAGGGGATTTCCTCAGTCTTCACCACTTTACACCCCATAGTCTTGTTTTCCCAGGCCTGCCTTAACGGGCCTAGTGTATGTACCATTGCCTCTTTTTGAATAAAATTTTATATGATAATGATGAATAATATTATGTATGAAGTGATTTTCCATTTTTATAGAGATATGAAAATAAAAACTTCCTATAATTAATCTAAAACATTCTAAAATTTAATCTAATCATTATCACCCAAATCAATACTTTTTGAAATGATTTAAATAATTCCGATAGATTCCAAATCATTTACAAAATCCTTCAACTAGTTTCTAAGGAACTTTATAGTATGAAAAAAATCAAGTCTTCCTCAGACTCAACCAAAGAATAAATGATGGTTCTTTTACAATCTTCCAAATAATTAAACACCTATTTTAAAATCAACTCAATTTCTTCAACATCATCCAACTGAATTTACATATGATATAACAATCTTCAAGCTTAATAATTACAAGGATGGATATCATAACTTTTAACCTTTTCTATATGTGAATAGATCTCCAATAATATCTTTAATGGAAGCATATTAATGATATTATAATCTAATAATTCATGGAATCACATCAATAAATTCTCCCCCCTATTTAAAATCTTCTTTATCATGAATCATACATAAGGAAACTTCCAACCCTAGGATACAAGGTGTTCTCTAATTTTCTTAACATAATATATGTACAAAACCTTTATTATATTATACAACTAGAATATTCTTTCAATATTATCATATGATTGTGTACTTTACTCTTAATCTAATATTCTCTTCTCAACACATATTTTCACAATTCTTATTGTAAACAAATACAAATTAACACTGAGTGGGTTCAACAGTAAATTTTCATTTTTTCCTTAATAATTTGACTGGTTAGTTTCCAGTAAAAATATATAGTTTGAATTTAAAATGAAAAATTGAACTTGAATATTTCATAGGAAATCTTAAACAATTAAATTATACTTTGATATTAAAAGGTAGATATATGCATAATGTGAATCCATGGATATTCAAATTATAGTTTTATTATATGGGTATAACTGTAAAAGTATGACTTAATTTCATTTGGAAATATACAATTTAAATTTAAACTATAAATTCAAATTTTAATTTTTGAGACACTATGAATTACTACAATGGTGGATGTGATCCCTTATCCACATTTGGGGGGGGGGGTAGATCTCTTAATAGTTTTACCATTTTATATTTCCCTCAGATCCCACTTCATTCCATTTACAAGCTGTTTTCTCTCCCCTCTCTTCTAGATATCCACCTACATATAGTATCTCATTTCTTTTTTGATGGAATACTAGCAGTTAAAATTCCTCACATAGAGTTTTCCAATGATATTAACACCCATTCCTTTAATATGGTTTCCAAGTTTGACTCACAAAGTTTTTCAATCAATGATTTTGATAGGAATGTGAACATCAATTAAGGGTTGAAAATCAAGGCTATTATTGGTCTTATTAATCCTCACCTCATTAGGATTCAATGTTTTAATGCACATGACTTTTATTTAGTGTGGTTTCATTCATTCTATTTATTAAAATCCTTGGGTTTTAGTTTGATGTGATGGATTCTTGTGGCATATGAAAGGATGGATCCACCCCTAGGGTATGATTTGGATCAGATTATATAGGATTCCACTTTAATTTCAAAATCTAGCCACTATACATTGATTTTGAAACACCATTGGTCACTATCTATGATCAAATTGAAGTAAACTCATTGAAAATCTTCCACTTCATTCCTATTTTATGGATTTTATAGGAAATCTCTATGCCCATAAACAATAAAATAAAACACAAAACACATTTCAAGTTCAACTGGAAGTGTAATCAATAAGATAACCTAGGAAAAACAGAAAACAAGAATACCTCACAATCTATTATTTTTATCTTCAATGGTTGTGAGTTTTATTAATATCACTTATCATAAACCAATGGGATCCTAACTCCGATGGTATCCACCAAACACTGGAATCACTAACACTTTTATAGGAAATCCTATTCAAAATAGTGTTCTAGAACCTCATCCTAGAAGGAAAACAGTGATACAAAAATTAGATAGATCTTTTTTAAATAGAGAATAATATCTTATATATCGAATGAGGTTCAAGAAACATCATTTTATAGGAATATTTCATTGAATGATGGATCATGTTGGAGTTACAATGTTTTAAATGTTTTGAAATGACCAACCATTGATGTTCATACTCACTAATTAAGTCAATTTTTAAAATAATTTAAAAATAAATATATTATCTACACATCATCATATGATATGTCAATATGATATATTAATAATGATAATCAACATGGAAGATTCATCCAAAAATATCATATAGCATTACACATGAGCACCTCGATGTGGTAAAAAATTCCATGAGAAAACAATAACCATAACATGGTGACTTTAACAATGTCATGGTCAATGATTTAGTGTACAATATTCAACAATCTATCACTTTCACTAAAGTTTCACAAAATTTATACAAAAAATTTCAAATCTTTGTGAATAAATCCAAAATCCTTTGAAAATGATTATCATTATCTCTATTCAAATTTTCAACAAACACTTTATAACAAAATCAATCCTCATTTAAATACCTAATGGGTAACTTTGTGGTCCTTTATATCATTGAAAAAAATTATGAATTCTCTAATCCATAATTTTAATTAAGGAGAAACCATGTGTAAAATTTCATTTCTACTCAAGATATAAAGGTTTCTATCATGATCTTAATCAAACACACCCATATATCTATATAAACATGTCTAGAAAAATATGTATCCCTATACATCATATGTATGCTTATATAATCCATTTTCTAAGAAATCGAACGACCAATATACATGAAACAAGTCAATCAATTATATATCATGTTATATATTCATGATTATCTAAAATATATTGATTGGTTTGAATAAGTACACATTAGGTATTTTTCCAAGTAGTTAGAATATCATATATCACTTAGCTAAGCATAAACATGCATTTACTAAGTCTAACTAAATCATGGGAATATATATCATACTTTTCATACAAGAAGAAAAATACCATCTTGGTTAAACTCAACTAATGACATGATTAAAAACATGCCCAACAACCCCCTAATTAAATCGACCTTAAAGCTGTCATAAGAGGAGTATCAAATCACGGGGTTTCACCTGATAAGTATCTTGTTAACCTTAGGTAGTGGGGATTAATATTAAAAACACACCCTTAATTATATCAATGATCACATGACATTCCATGTGATATAATTTTGGTGGGTTGTTTATATAATATGTCTCTACATATTATAACACGATTCCACTCTGTATCTCATACATGATTCTACTCACACTAATGTTAACATATTATCACTACCCATAATACACCACTATGATCCTTGATTAGGGATAACTCAAATTCATACATTTAGGGGATTTTATCATTCCACTATTCATGTAATATATGTAGCACACATGAATGAATGATAAATGTAGTTTTCCTTTATTATAATACTATGATTAAAACCTGATGAAAAAAATTATTAAATCTAGTCCCTCATGTATATAATACCCATTATATTCACATAAACCTCATTATTTTGATATATTATTATCTTTATTGATGTATTTTCTACATTATCCTCTATTTCTATCCATCAAATCATTATATTTTCCATCCCAACAATCCATCTAATGAGATGGTATTTTCATAGGATTTGTTTAGTCCTTTGGTGAGATTGAGTTCCATTGTCCCGAGAAATAGATCCATTCACTACTACAAAATAGGCCTTTAACAACATTGGTATTTATCAGCACTACAAAAAAATGCTGATAAATGACATATTTATCAGCCCTTAAGAAAGTGCTGGTAAATGTAACCTTTTATCAGCACTTTATTTTTAGTACTAATAAAGAGAACCTTTATCAGTGCTTTATTTTTAGCACTGATAAAGTGTACCTTTTATCCTCCCTTTATTTTTAGCACTAATAAATATTTATTTC
The DNA here is from genome assembly GCA_963277665.1 of Viscum album. NCBI lineage: Eukaryota > Viridiplantae > Streptophyta > Magnoliopsida > Santalales > Viscaceae > Viscum > Viscum album. Next base: position 1,072,326,986 of record OY728145.1, on the reverse strand, counting down.
ATCAGCACTTTTTTAGCACTGATAAAGGTAAAAATAAATAAAATAAAATAATTAAATCAGTTAATAATAAAAAATGAGTTTATTAAAAGAAATATTACAGATTTTATTAATTAAAAAATTATTGATAAAAATGAATAAGATTGATTATAAATTATTAAATATTAAACATTTTATTAATTAGATAATTATGATAATTAATTTTATTAAATTATATAGATTAAATATATAGATATATATAAATGTATATAAATATGATTTATATATTACATAATATTTATGATCTTTACATTAAATATCATATATTTATTGAATAATGGTTTATAATTAAAAATTAACATGAATTAAAAATATTGACTAATTGCATAGTACTCAACATATAATTGAACATTGTTTGATTTTTCAATTTAACATTGATCAAATGTGTGTTGTATTGATTTCACATATATCTAATTCACACATTTTTATATACAATGCACACACACAAAAATTATCCATTTTCTCAATATTATTAAAGTGTACTTATTCTCAATTTATTCAATTTCACTCATTTTTAACATATATGCATACGTAATTAAAATTAGATATTAATTAATAATGTTAAAAATATATTTTTTAAAAAATATTTATAAAAAAAATATTTTTAAATGTACATTTACTATATTTATAGAATTATATGTTTATAATTATAAATAAAAAATATTTTTTTAAAAGTATTTATATAATTATAGATAAATAATTATATATATTTAAATAATTATTAAATTTATAATAAATTTACTTAAATAATGAATATATTTACTATATTTATATTCACATATATTTTTAAATATATATGTATAATTATACAAATATATATAATGATATAAATATTATTTTTTAAAACATTTATATAATTATAAATAAATATTTATAAAATTATAATAATTATATTAAAAAGGTAATATATTTAATATATTTATATTTATATACATTTATTAAGTATATATAAATATTTAAATTTTTTTATTTGTATTTATAATTATAAATCCTTTATCAGCGCTAAACAAAGTGATGATAAAATTAGTATTTATCATCACTTAAGTAATAAGCACTGATAAAGATAAGATTTATCAATGCTAAAAAAAGAGTTGATAAAATTAATATTTATCAGCGCTTATTTGTAAGTGTTGATAAAAGTGTCCTGATCTATTTTAAAAACCCTAACCATTTGAGAACCCATCGTGATATCAGAATCTTTTTGTGGAAGCCACCAGCTGCCGGTGCTTCTCCTCGGTGAATCAAAGCTCAAATCACACTACTCGACTACCTCCAGTTGCTCGAATATATTGTCCAACATCTGGTGTTCGATTATAGTTTGGGTTTCTGAAGAGGGTCTCGAATTTTCTTCAATTAAGAGAGGCAGGCCTTTTGATTTTATTTGTGTATTTTTGGTTTTGTTTTTGATTTCTTCTTCTACGATTTATTTATGATCCGTTGTTTATGATCTATTGATTACAATTTTTTTGTGATCCATTGTTTAAGGAACGATTTTTGGTCTATTGTTTGTGTTGACTACTGTTGTATGATATGTTTTTTATATATGAAACTAAACGTTGGATTTATTCATTTTTGTTTTACTGCTATGTTTTATATCTTCTTAATAAATAAGTTTTTTCATATATGTATATAAATGTGTATATATTTTCATGTATATTATTTTTTATTGACTACTGATTTGAGGCACATTGGATATTCTCTAATGATTATATATATATTGACACCTTTCATGGACACCTCAGTGGATATGCTACTTCAGATGCTATTTTTTAGGAACCAAGTTAGTGGAGTGATGTATGTTCTTTTATTGGTTATAATATCATAGGATCTAGTTCCTCTTAGAATTAACTATGGTCCTTGGTTTTCTTTTGGAGCAGATTCAAAGGGGCTATCCCCAGTTAAGCACATGAGGTTTTATCACATCAATCCTTAACTTTTTGAATCATTATGGTGAATTTAGTTTTTTTTATGTTTGAATATCAGGTTTTTATCTATTTGAAATTTCTTATAGACTATAAGTGAGTTTTTATACTGGCATGACATTTATGTGTTTCTATATAGCTATTGCATCATTTATTTCCATAGTTGTTTGTCTAATAGGTATGCCCATATCGGGTAATGATGATTTTGGATCTGCATGTCCATTGACCCCAAGGGTCATGCTAGAATTTTGTTTGACCTATGGTAATAATTGTTTCTATTTGGGGGGGGGGACCAACTCCCATTTATGGTTTTTTCACCAAAATTTTAAACCATCCTTTAGTGACTTTGAGGTGTTTTAGAGGTCATACAATGATTTGACCTGGTGTTGTTTGGGTAATTCAGGATAGGGTCATTACACTATCCATATTTCGGTTTACACCTATAAAGTTTAGTGATAATATTATTTATTATACACCTTTATCTCCTTATCACTATCATATTAATTTCTTAATAAATGCACCAAAATTCTATAAAAATAATGATAGTTCTCTCTATTTTATCATTAGAGTTATTCCTCAACCCATGAAACCAATGATCTAGTTGATTGAATGAGACTTTATTATTCTTGTTTATCATATTTGAGTTTCTTACTAATCTTTAATTTATTATATTATATTTTCATTTTTAGGGGATTTAAGAAAGATTTTATGTGGAGTAATTATTTTCTAAAATTCAATTACCTACTTTCTTCAACATAGTGGAATTATTTGAAACTATCAAATGTTGAGTTTCACATATTAAAATTGTTTATAACTTTCAATTTTGATAATGAATATCATATGTGAATTTATTTATATATTGTATAAAATTAATCTTTTATGAACCCAATAGGATGGATATGTACCGAAAATGGATTCACACTAATCATTTGACAAATGAATATGAAGATAGAGTTAAAGAGTTCATCATGTTAGCAAGATAGCATGCAAACGACCCTTTTAAAATCCCCTGTCTATGTTTACATTGTTGTTATTCAAGAAACATTATCCCAAATGAGTTATAAGAACATTTTATTTATCATGGAATAAATCAAATCTATAAAATGTGGACTAAACTTGGGAAACAATTGAATGTGGACATCGATTGGGATGATACAACGGTTTATGAATCAATTGATATGAATACCTTTGTAAACTATGGAGATAACATGGAAGAAATGACAATGGCAATTGAAGATGACCTTTGTGATTGCCTAAAGTTATTTGAGGAGTTAAATAGCTATTTCAAGAAACCATTGTATATCTATTGTACTAGATACACAACATTTTTAGTTATATTGAAGTTATATAATTTGAAAGCTTGAAGAAGATGGAGTGACACCAGCTTTAAAGAACTACTTGGTATTCTGAAATACATGCTACCATAAGAAACTGAACTACCATGATGAAAATATGACACTAAATGAATGTTACATTCAATGGGAATGATATCTAAAAAAATAAATTATTTTCCAAATTATTTCATATTGTTTCATAAGGACCATGAATCACTCATAAAATGCCCTAAGTATGGCGTAGATTGATACACGAAAAATGAATCAAGTCCTTTGAAATATGTATGGTACTTTCCTATCATCACATGGTTTAGAAGACTATATGGATGTTAAGAAACTGCGAAATAATTAACATATCATGCAGATACAAGAATTAAATATGAGAACCTATGTCATCCAACAAATTCTACTTAGTGGAAGAAAATTGATTACGAGTTTCCTGAATTTGGAGATGAGGTGAGAAACTTTCATCTTGCATTATTTACAGATGGAATTAATCCTTTTGGTGTATAGAGTAATACTCATAGTACACATCCCATCATGTTGGTAAATTATAACTTCCCACCATGGTTATGTGTGAAGCGCAAATACATTATGTTGTCTTTACTTATATCTAGACCAAAGAAACCCAATAATGATATTGATGTCTATTTGGATCCATTGATCAAAGATATGAAATTGATGTGGGATACAAGTGTTATAGTGTATGCTTATCATAGAAGTGAAGAATTAACAATGAGGGACATGTTCTACAGAAAGATAAATGACTTACTCTCTTATGGAAATTTATCAGGCTATAGTATTAAAGGAATATTGGGGTGTCCCATTTTTGATAAATGCACATACTCAATTCAGTTGAAATATTCTTGAAGACTGCATTTTTAAGACATCAGAAATTTTTACCACAATGATATAAATATTGATCTAGGTTGACAACATCCAATGGGAATATCAAACAAGGTACAACACCATCACCATCAATGAGCGATCAAATTTACAAAAAATTAAAAAATAATGACACTGTTTTTGGTAAACCATTTTTGAAAAACCTTACAAAATCAGGTTGGAATAAGAGATCAATTTTCTTTGAATTACTATATTGAAATTTTTTGTATGTTAGACATTTTATTGATGTCCTACATGTAGAAAAAATGTTTTTGATAGTGTTATTAGCACATTACTAAATGTTCCTGGCAAAACAGAAGAAGGAATCAAGGCTAGGTTGGACTTGATTGAAATGGGCATAAGGGAAGAGTTGGTACTGGTGAAGGGTAAAAGGAAAACTTTTCTTCCTCTAGCAGCTTACACTCTATCCAAAAAAAAAGAAAAATTTCAAATTTTCCTTTTCCTTACTAGTGTAAAATTTCCACAGGGGTATTCATAAAATATCAATAATGTTGTGTTAATGACTAATTTGAAGTTACAAGGACTAAAATCACACAATTGTCATGTTTCGATGAAATATTTAATACATGTTTCTTTCCAATACATTATACCTCAAAATTTACGACATAAATTAACCAGCCTCTTCTTCTTTTTTAAATCCATATGTAGTAAAGTTATAGACCCAACGAAGTTGACCATCATGTATAGGGAGGTTGCTGTAATATTATGTGAATTAGATATGTTCTTCCCACCATAATTATTTGATATAATGGTCCATATGATGGTTCACTTGGTCAGAGAGATTCAACTATGTGGTCCTATCCATTACAGATGGATTCACCCCATTGAATGATATATGAAGATTTTGAATGGGTATGTCAAGAATTGAAGTTGGCCAGAAGGTTGAATTGTAGAACGATATATTGTTGAAGAAGCTATTAAATTCTGTACTGATTACCTATCAGATGTTAAAAGCATAAGTCTCCCAAAGTATCATCATAGAGAATACCTTAATGGTGAAGGGATTTTTGGAAGAGATTTTGTTACAATTACCTTGAACGAGCGGGAGAAAGAACATATTTACATATTACATAATAATGAAGATGTTGATAGATACATTGAATCCCACAAAGAAATTATTAGATATTTGAATCCATCAAGGGCTGAAGGATGGATATCAAATACACATAATCAACAGTTTATAGGATGGTTCAAAGATAAATTTTACAAGGACTTATTTGTAAATATGAATTCAATTGCTCAATAAATTCAATGGCCAGCAAAATTACTAAATTTAAATTTATATCTTACACTGGTTTTGTAATCAATGGTTACATGTTCTATAAAAAAGATCATGATAACTTAAGTATGATGAAAAAAGAGGTGTTATGCTTGTGGCTAAAGAGATACACATATCTAGATCCAAGGTTAAAAATATAATTTATACAAAAATATCATATTTTTTCATTATCAAACATATATAAGAGTTGGATCATACCACATTTCATGTGCATACTTTCCTTTGCAAAGAGGTTGACAATATCAATGGAGTGAAAGTTGATGAAATCAGATTTGCGAATGTGAATTTCAGTGTGTAATGGGAAAAAGATGAGCTATTGATAATGGAATCACAAGTAGTAAAATTAATTTATGTCTCTGATCCAACAAACAAGAATTGGTCGATTGTCCTTCTGGAAACTAAAATAAATGTTGAGTCAGATGAAAATTCAATTGAGGATGAACCTTTCATTGGGACATCACAACCAGTTCATGCCGATCCCAAAGTAGAGCATGTCTTGTACCTTAGAGGGGACCACAAATATGGTATTTGTATTATCAAAAGAGGAACCAAATACTTGAAACCTTAAAAAAAATAAAGTGAGTTCAATGAGAAGTTAAAAGTGTTTTTTAATATATTTTGTTTTTTCTCATAATATTATATGTTCTCTACTGTATTAACATAATCTAAATTAAATGTTTTAATACTCATGAAAACAATGTCTTCTACACATGATGATTTTACAAATACCTTGGAAGAATAAACTATTAAAAATGAAACCCTTTGGAAAGATGTAAAGGTAATGTTACGATATACTTTCTCTATTTTATAGAAAAAAATATGTAATGTAACATTGATTTAATTTTCATTATTTCTTGCCAATTTTGTTTATTTTAGAAGATTTATGACCATGTGTCATTCATTTATAGAGTTTTGGTGTAGAAAGGAATAAATGATGGATATAACACCCCAAAAACTTTTCACCTCTATAGTATTTCATTTACCACTTTCCTTGAAGTTATTTTCACTTCATTTGTAGGAAGAGCAACAAAGCTGCCTCTGCTCAACAATAGAGGTAATTTTGATGTTTTCACAGTAAATAAATTACCCATACAATTAATGTATTATTTCATATTTATGTACAATTTATTTCTTTTTAGTATTACTCACATAATAATTGTTTTCTTATACAGGTGGTTTATTTTATTTGAGTTGGGGTGCTGTGTCCATCTTTCATCCCTTTATGCACCAAATATTTTACAGACTTCTTCTCCCTCAAAACCTTTTCACACCTATAGTGTTTCATTTATTACTTTCCTTTAATTTCATTCCACTACCTTTTTAGGAAGATCAATGATGATTTATTTTCTCAATAACATATGTATTTTTGATATTTTCATAGTAAAATCATTGTCCATAGAATTAATGCATTGTTTCGTATTTATGTTTAATTTATTTCTTTTTAGTATTACTCACATAATAATTATTTTCTTATACACATGGATTATTTTTTTCAATTTGGGGTTATCTTTTCATCTTTCATGTCTTTTTAGACCAAAACTTCCACAGACTTCTTCTCCATCATTTGAGACATGTTAGAATAAGCTGCAACTTAATCTTACACACAATGTGACTAGTATGAATCCAAGTGTATCTTTTTATTTAAAATTGAAATCAATTTTAGTAAAATTAACACTTTTTATTAATTTATTTCATTATAATATCACTATCATAAGAATAGTTTTCTTATACAGGCACATTCTTTTTCTCGAGAAGGGGGTGGTTTGTTCAAAAATTGAATGAGTCATGTCAAGATTAAAATAGAAAAGAAAATTTAGGTTTTTAAATGCGTGTAATATTTTGTATTGTAATTGTATAAACCAATGTTTTAAATGTCTATAACATAGTATTTTTTTATTGTATTCATGTTTTAAATTTAATTTCATTTAAATTCTATATTGGGACTTGTTTTTGTTGATGTCTGGTGTGTTTTTGGTGCTTCTGGTGCTGTGGTGTGATATTACAAAACATTGTAGTGGTGCTGCAGTGTGCTATTAAAACACACTGTAGTATGGCCCTCTTTCAGTGCTTTTTAAAATCCCTAATAAAGAACACATTTATTAGCGCTTTTCAAAATTCTGATAAATGAAACATGTACCAGTTCTTCTAAAATCTTTGAAAAAGGTATAATTTATCCGCACTTATAAAAGTGTGGATAAGTGGTTCATTTGGAAGTACTAAATAAAAGAACTAATAAATGGATCCTTTATCACTAATTTTAAAATTATCTATAAATATCCCATTTATCCATGATTTTTTAGAGCTGATAAATGACCCCTTTATCAGTGATTTTTCAGCACTGATAAAAGATTTGGGCTTTTAACATCACTCATGTAGTCATAAATTTTATAGAGCTAATAAAGGCTATTTCTAGCACTATTAATGACCAGTTTTGTAGTAGTTATTGTTATCACTGTAAAGATAAATTAACCCCTCAATGCTAAGAACTACCCAAGTTTAGTAACGAAATTATTGATCCAACCAACTTCCTTCACTGTATCTGTTCGAGTGATGTACTCTTCCTCTATTTCCAAGTTCACTATGGTGGATTTCTTAGAACTCTTTCAGTTGATATCTCCACTATTTAGAAAAAATATAAAACTAAATTGAGATCTCATATCATCTTTGTCAATTTGGAAACCACCATCAGTGTAACCCCTTATAATGATATCATCCTCACCTAAAAATACCAGGAACATATCCTTACTTCTTATCAAGTAATTGAGGATATTCTTGACTATAATATAGTGACTCTCACCCAGAATGTATTGGTATCTAATTATCATGTTCAAATCATAAGTGATATCAAGTCAAGTACATGACATGACATGACATATATCATAGATCCTATGATAGATGAATAAAAAATCTAATCCTTCATTTCTAACTATTTATAAGGATATAGAATCAATATAAGATTCATGCCATGCAACCCTAGTTAATTCCCCTTCATCAAGTTTTCCATGATAAAACTTGTCATAAATTTAACCATATATGTGTTATGAATCAGTCTAAGAAAACCATTTGATCTATAACTTCTCAAAATTTCGATGTATTACTTTTATAAATTACATGGGTTAATTTTGAGAATAGGCACTGAGACAACATGTGATTCTGAGGCCCGGTGTGCCCAGAACAATTGTTTGAAAATATTAAACTTTAAATAGAAAGCATACATGGTTTTCCTAAAAAAGTGGAATAAATATTGAGTGGGTGCCCAAATTAGAAATCTGAGGGTACCATTGAGCTCACAATAGAGACTTTAACCTAGGCACATCTTAACTTTAGTCGGCGTGATTTTTTTGTGAAAAAGTTTTCACGGGACATAGCGGGAATAAAATAATTTTATAAAAATAATTTTATTTGATGAAATGAATTTTATTTTATTAGGAATTTTTCAGAAATGTAGGGTTAGTATTAAAACCCTATAAATTCTCTAGAGAAGATGAGAAATAACCTCTGGAGAAACTATTGGTGGATGACGATGGATTAATCGAACGATGCACCTCAGATTTGACGAACCTCAGCAATTATGATAACGATTCTTCATTCTTCATCAGAGATCAAACTAAATTGAGGTAGGGCAGTTGTTTCATTATAATATTTACCCATTCTTTATTTTAATTACGAACATGGGTCAATCCATGAATAGATCTATTCATGGTTCAATCATTGCAGGTAAGTTTATAACTGCAGGGTTTATTTCTGGAAGTTCTCTGTTTTGGTTCTTCGTTCTTAATTATAATGATAGAAGATTGATTCCAAGATGAAAAAAGGACGAGGTTTGTTCCTTAGGTTTTTATTAATGATTTTATCCCCCGTTATTCATGTTATTTACCTTTAGATCCCTGTGGTCATGGATTTACTTTCTAGGAGGCTTTGAACGTGATCAGACCCCCAAATTGGAGGGAAATAGAAAGAAGAGGCCGGATCAGTGTATATTGAGACCTAAGGAACCCAGATCTACAACCGTTTCAAGATTTTGACACCAAAGGAATAATGATAGCTCACGGAAAAAGAGGTAGAAATGACAAGCACCAACAACACCGTGTGGGACACGATAGGGCCGCGAGATGCGACAGGGCCACGAGATTAGTGGCGATGTCATGTGCGACCATGGGATGCAACAACATCTATGTGGAGAGCGCCAAGTGAAAGATGTTCTGGGCTAGGCATCCAATATGACAGTAGGATAGACCAAACACATGGGATGGGCCCAACAAGATGGGTTGGACCCAATTGAATGAGTTAGTCCAAGTGGGTCGGGTCGGACCCAGGGCGACCGGGTGGGAGCTGAGCCATGGTCTACTATAGCGGTTGGCCATGATCCACAGTCTCTCTAGATACAATGAGATCATGATATTTGGGGGAATGGTTGACCATGGCAGTCAGCCGTAGTGGCTGTGGGGAAGTCAGTCTGGGTGATCGACTATAGTGGTCAACCGCCATGGTCAGTGGACTGACCGTGGAGTCTTTCCATGGGCCCAGTGACCCTCCCCCTTTTGAAACTTAGAACTGGCATAAATTTCAAATGGTAAATCCATTTGACGATAATTCTACAACATTGGTACCCTGACATTGAGACGGTCCTTTTGAGATAATGTGGTAAGTTTTTAGCTTGGAACAATATAAGTTGAGAGTGTTCCCTTGGTATTTTCCTCGAGGGTTCAGTACAATATTACATCCACATTAATAGATTATAGTCCCCTCTAGAGGTCAAGTTCTAGATAAAGTTATGGTATTCCTCCATGGGACTGGATTAAGATCCTCTATCACCCCTAGCGGAGTTTTTTTGGGAATAGACATAACCTTTAAGAGTAGGGTGTTGGTCCTTCATCTAGTGGGCCACATCAGTAGGGTTTGTGGTATTCTTTGTGAAGGATACCCTATGTTGAAAATTGATCCATATCAGGTTATTGGTATTCCCTAGTGTGTTTGGAAGGATATTATCTCTATTAATCATAGTATTCCTTTAATAATGCCTTCTCTTTGGATACAGACCAAATGAGCTTGACCTCTTCTTGAGTGTCTCCGGTGATATCATGGTTCTTGGAGTGAGTTCTACCAAAACAAGCATGCTTAGAGTATAATCCTATGGATGGAATGTGGTTGTGAATTACCTATAGACTGTGTGTCTTGGAAAGATTATATCTGGATATTCTTGTTATATGTATTGTAGACATATACCTATGTAGAACTGATTATGAACTCATGTGTGGTATTCCTATATGGTATTCCTCTATGGTACTCATGTGTGGTATTCTTGTGTGGTACTCCTTTGTGGCACGCCTGTGTGGTATTCCTATGTGGTACTCCTGTGTGGTATTACTCTGTGGTATTCCAATGTGGTACTCCTATGTGGTATTCATGTGTGGTTCTCATGTGTGGTAGTCCTTTGTGGTATTCCTGTGTGGTACTCCTGTATGGTATTTCTATGTGGTACTCCTATGTGGTACTCCTATATGGTATTCCTATGTGATAATCATATGTGGTAGTCCTATGTGGTATTCCTATGTGGTACTCCTACGTGGTATTCCTGTGTGGTATTCCTGTGTGGTACTCCTGTGTGGTATTCCTATGTGGTACTCCTGTGTGATATTCCTGTGTGGTACTCCTGTTTGGTATTCCTGTGTGGTACTCCTTGTTGGTACTTCTATGTGGTATTCCTTCATGGAATTCCTTTACAGCACTACTTTTCAGCATTACTTTGTGGAATTACTATATGGTAGTCCTTTGTGATATTCATTTGTGGTATTCCTTCATGGAATTCATTTGTGTAATTCCTATGTGGTATTTCTATGTGGTATTCCTTCATAGTATTCCTTCATGGAATTACTTTGTGGTATTCATTTTTGGTTTTAGGGTGTCCTAATGAGTATTGTTTTACTCACCCTAGCATGGGCTTTGCCTACACATGTCATTTCTTATGCAGACTATCGACCTTTCGATGGAGTTCCAGGAAGACAAGGATTAGACAATTCTTTGTGAGACCAAACAGACCGAGGTGTGTTCCTTTGGATTTTAGACAATAGTACTAGTACCACATTTCTTATAGGTTAGACTTGTCGCTATAGTCTCTTTTGGTGGTCTTGTTTTGGCCCTATTTACTTTCTATTACTTTCACCGTCTTACTCTGGTTGTGGTCTATAGTGGTTTGCATGCATTGCTTACTTAGTGTTTTTACATTTCAATATTTGTGGCTTGGATATGTGTTCATGTGTACAAGTACTTTAGGCTAATTCCTCTCATTTGTTGGATATGACTACTCGGTGCTAGTCATAAGACCCTAGCCTATTGAAGGTGGTCTTGGGGTAGTCACGACACAGGCCCCTCTGGGATGGGTCATGACATAGTGGTATTAGAGTGGTCAATTCTACTTTAGGACCGAGAGTCTGTGATATTGATTGGGGAAATAGTGTTAAGTGTTTTGAGTTTGGATTTCAGGCCAGGGACTCCAGTGTTGGTGTGGGAGGCCGATGTGTCCATACATGAGTACTTTGATAACCTTCTTTTTGACTCAGTACATGAGAAAACTGGTTGTAGGGAAAAAAATGGTACATGCATCATATATGAATGATTTTGTCTTCTATATCATTCTTGAGTCATCTCTCTAGATATACTCATTGACTGCGGTATATCTTGTTTTATTATAGTATGTATCTACCTAGATATCCATCTAGGATTCCATCATGTGATCAAAAGGATGATCTACTAGGTGAAAAGACATCAATACATGGATTTATACTAGAGATAACACCTCTAGATGATGTACCAACCATACCACCACCCGCAGAGTAGCACATGGTACCCATAGTGCCAGTGGATGGGGAATGCAGGCTGAGCACACTTAATGAGTTTTAGCGACGAGACCTCTTAGGTTCCAAGGTGAGACCAACCCTTAGGTGGATAAGGATTGTCTTGAGGCAGTGACTTGAGTTTTCCATCTAGTCAGGACACCATTAGATAATATGGTGATCCTTTCAGTGAGCCTTCTACATGGCTTAGTATGAAGATGGTGGGGGTTTGTTACTTGATCTTACGATGAGGTGACTCTTTCGTGTATAGATTTTGGGATCCTTTTAAGAGAGGAGTTCTCACCTTATAAGCTAAGGGATACGAATATACAGGAGCTTTTATATATCCAGAAGGATGAAATGTTAGTATAAGAGTATTCATTGAGGCATACAACCTCTATAGGTAATCAATGGATATGATACACAACCATTTATTTAGGGATATAACCTTTAAGCGGGGTCTGGTAGGGACATCTGAGCCATCATTATCTCTCTATTCATTCCTACAATTGCTAGGGTTCTAGATAGAACCTTTATGGTTGAGAGTTCCTTGTCCGGAAAGAAACAAATGGTGGTGGTTATCCTAGATAGAGGCAAGGATTTCATGCAATGAAAAAAGACATATTTCCTGAGATTTTCCAACCCTTCATACTGCTGATAGAGAGATAGTGGATAGACCACCAAGGAAGAGACAATGATAGGTGCAGGTAGATCCATAGGGTGAAGGACATAGTAGAGGACCTATAAGAGTAGTAGGAGGTTGAAGACATTTCGAAATGTTACCACCACAACCCCCAGGTGGTCCGCATATGGATTAGGGAGATAGAGGATAGGGGATGGGACAACTGCATGTGATTGAGGCATATGAACCAGGGGCTCCATGAATGATTTCAGGTATGATCTATGTCTATTATACCATATCTTCTATATTGATAGAATAATATGCTAATCATTCTTTTTTTTCTATGAATTTTGTTTGAGACTCATAGATTTCATTTGAATTGATGACTCGACCCTCAAACTTGGAGACTCCTAATGGATGATACTCAACGATAACACACTGGTGCTGAAAATGTGTCCTGACTCTTAGAGGTGAGAGTTTTGGTTGGGATCTATTTGTAGCGGCATAGAGGTCGTACAATGTCATTCTTAGTATAGACTAGTTATCCAAAGTTCATTATCAGATCAACTATTTTAGGTAAAGATTGCAGTGTGTCCATAGTGATGGAACTAGTTTTTCCCTTATCGGTGAAATGGGAAGGCATGCAATGTAGGATAGGCTCACGCATTGGAGGGTTCAACTGATTAATCATTAGTTGGCTAGCTTGAACCTCAGTGTAGTAGATGTTATGAGTCCTCAGTTTCCTACAGTATTGGTAGAGTTTCAATGGATCCAGTGAAGATTGATGTGGTGTTTGATTGGGAGCCACCAAATAATGTTACCAAGGTGTAGAGTTTCCTTGGTTTTTATAGTTACTATCAGAGGTTTTTACCTAACTTATCGAGAGTGTAAGTTCCCTGGAAAGATTTTACATGAAAGGTGAAATTTCCAAAGGACGGTGCTAATTATGTAGTATTATTTGATACATTAGGAACCAGGCTTGGTTGTGTCCTAATGGAGAGGAAAGAGGTGATTTCCTTTGATTCATTTTAGTTGAGACCACATGATTAGAACTACAAACCCATGATCTTGAGTTATCAGTGGTATTATTTTCATTGAATATGTGGTGACACTACCTGATGGGTGAGCAGATTATCATCTATTCCGACCATTGGAGTCTCAAGTATATCTTATCCCAGAAGGTTCTGAGCTTGAAACATAGGAAATGGCTAGAGTTCCTCTAGGACTATTACATTGATATTTTCAGTACTCCTAAGAAGGGGAGCATGGTAGAAGATGCTATCAGAAGGAGGTCTAGTTCACAGCTGTTGAATGAGGTGTCAGAGCAGTTGACCTCATTACAATTATCCTTTGTGGATAGAGATGGAGTATCTTACCTATATTCAATGGTTTTCACCCATCTACTCTTACAGTGAGTTAAGGAGGCAGAAATTTGGGATACCAACTGTGAGAGCCTACGTGCTCAGATATCCACAATACATGCACTTGATTGATACTTTTAAGGTGGGGGAGCATGTCATTCTTTTCAAAGGACGCACATTAATACTAGTGATGTTGTAGGAGGAGGTTCTTAGGGATTTTCATACGTCCCCTTTGGTGTCACATCCATGTGTGGAAGAGATTTACTGGGACCTCCGACATCAATTTTGGTGGCCAGGGATGAGTAAGGGATTTTCAAAGTTCGTTTATCTATTCCTTAATTGTTAACAAGTGATGGTTGAGCACCAGGTTCTAGTAGGTTATGCTCAACCCCTCGAGGTTCCATAATTTAAGTAGGATGGTATATAAATGGACTTCGTGACAGTTTTACCACATATGTACATGGGACATGATACCATCTGGGTGATCGTTGGCTAAATCACCAAGTCGTCCCACTTTCTAGCTATCCAAGAGAAGAGTTCAGTAGAGAGTTTGAGATGCCTCTATGTGTAGGAGATAGTTTGAATCCAAGGAGTTCCATTGACGATTGTTTTAGATTATGATGATCGCTTTATATCCTAGTTTTGGAGATTGAGGATCAGTAATATAAGATCCTTTGTGTTTGGTCGATTCCCTTGATGCATGTTTGGTGGTAGCACAAGAATTTCCAGGAGAGCACATGGGAGCGGGAGACTCAGATTCGTGCTCAGTATCCACATCTGCTAGAGTAGCCCTTGTTTTTACTTTTTGAGGACATAAATACCCAAGGTGGGAAGAATGTAATATCCTAGAATTTATATGTATTATTTTTAGAAATTACATGTGTGAATTTTGATAATAGGAAACAAGATGACGTGCGATTTTGATGTCCAGTGTGCCCAAAACAATTGTTTTAAAATATTAAAATTTAAATAGAATGTGTGCGTGATTTTATTAAAAAAGTGGAATAACTCTTGATTGGGTGCCCAAATCAAAAATCCGAGGGCACTATTGGGCTCAGAATAGATACTTTACCCTAGTCATGACTTAACTTTAGTCGGCACATGTCATTTGTGAAAAAGTTTTCGCAAGATGTAGTTTGAATAAAATAATTTAATAAAAATTTATTTATTTGATGAAATGAATTTTATTTTATTAAAACTTTTTCAGAAATCTAGGGTTAGCACCACAACCCTATAATTTATCTAGAGACGAGGATAAAGAACCTTTGGAGAAACTATTGGTGGAAGATGATGAATAGATCAAACGACGCACCTCAGATTCAACGAACCTCGCCAACGATGACAACGATGCTTTTTTCTTCATCAGCGATTGAACTGAATTGAGGTAGGGCGGTTGTTTCTTTGTGATCTTTACCTGTTATTTATTTTCCTGATGAAAACAGGTTAATCCATGGATATATTGATCCGTAGTTTGATCATTGCAGGATGGTTTATAATTGTGGGGTTTATTTCTAGGATTTTTATTTTTTGGTTCTTCATTATTTGTTCTAACGAGAACGGATTGAGGCCAACACGAAAAAAGGATGAGGTTCGTTCCTTAGGGTGTTCATCGTACTTTTATCCCATCGTTCTTCACATTCTTCACTGTTGGATCACTACGGTCATGACTTGACTTTACGAGAGTCTATGACTGCGATCAAACCCCTATATTGTAGGCAAATCGATAGCAGAGACCAGATTAGTGTAGATCAGGTCCCGAGGAACCTAGATCTATGATCATTTTGAGATTCGTGCATTGGAGGAAGATCAATGCCTTTTAGAAGTAGAGGAGATAGTGACCAGTGTCAGCGACGATGGATGAGGGATTTGGTAGGGTCGTGGGTTCGATGACCCATGCTATAGCGGGCCATGTCGAGCAGATGGGCCGGGCTAGGCCTAGAAAACTGGGTCAGAGCCGGGGCAACTAGGATGGAGCTGGTCCATGGTCAACCCTGGAGTTTGATAGTGTCAGTCAACATTTTCATTCAACCATAGAGGTCGACCGTGTCAGTTGACTGCAGTGGCTGAGGGGTGGTCGGTTCGGGAGGTCGACCGCGGCGGTCGACTTCCACGGTCAGTGGACCGACCATGTGGTCGGTCCATGGGCCCAATGACCCTCCCCCCTTTTGAAACTTTGAACTTTCATAACTTTCAAATGGTAATTATGTTTAACGAGACATATGTGGCATTGGGACCCTAACATTGACACAATCATTTTGAGACAATGTAGTGAGTTTTTAACTTAGAGCAATATAGTTTGAGAAAATTCCCTTGGTCTTTTCCTCGAGGGTTTAATACAACATTACATCAACATTACTTGATTATAGTCCCCTATAGAGGACTACTCCTAGATAGATTTATGTTATTACTCCATGGGACTAGATCAGGATACTCTATCACCCCCATTGGAGTTTTTTTTGGAATCGACGTAACCTCAGAGAGTTGGGAATTAGTACTCTATCTAGTGGGCTGTATCAGTAGGGTTGGTGATATTCTCTGGGCAGGATACCCTATATTGAAAATTGATCCAGATTGTGTTAGTGGTATTCCCCAGTGTGTTGGTAAGGATCCCCTCCCTATGAATCATAGTCTTACTTGACTAATTCATTCTCTTTGGGTGGGTCTCAAATGAGCTAAACCTCTTCGTGAGTGTCTCCGATGATATTATGGATCGAGGAGTGAGTTCTCCCAGAACAATCTTGCTTCAAGCAGAATCTTATGGATGGAAGGTGGTTGTGACTTACCTATAGACTGTGTGTCTTGGAAAGAGTATATCTAGATATTATTTTTATATGTATTGTCAACATATACCTATGTAAAGATGACTGTGCACTCTTGTGTGGTCTTCCTTTGTGGTATTCTTATGTGGTACTCCTATGTGGTATTCTTTTGTGGTACTCCTTTGTGGTACTTCTATGTGGTATTCCTGTGTGGTACTCCTATGTGGTATTCCTGTATGGTAATCATATGCGGTACTCCTATGTGGTACTCTTGTGTGGTAGTCCTATGTGGTATTCCTATGTGGTACTTCTATGTTGTATTCCTGTGTGGTACACCTGTGTGGTACTCCTGTGTGGTACTCCTGTGTGGTAGTCCTGTGTGGTATTCCTATGCGGTACTCCTATGTGGTATTCCTGTGTGGTATTCATGTGTGGTACTCCTATGTGTTATTCTTGTGTGATACTCCTATGTGGTATTCTTTTGGGGTACTAATTTTTGGTACTCATGTGTGGTATTATTTTGTGGTATTCCTTCATAAAACTCCTTTGTGGAACTCCTTTGTGGAATTCCCTTATGGAATTCCTATGTGGTATTCCTTCATGGTATTCCTTCATGGAATTACTTTATGGGATTTCTATGTGGTATTAATTTGTGGTATTTCTTCATGGTATTCTTTAGTGAAATTCCTTTGTGGTATTCCTTTGTGGTTTGAGGGTGTCCTATTGAGTATTTTTTTACTCACCCCTACATGGGATTTTCACACACGTGTCATGTATTGTTAACAATATCTACCTTTCGATGGAGTTCTAGGAAGACTAGGACCAAGCATTGCTTTGTGAGACTAGGCAGATGGAGGTGTGCTCTTGTGGCTTTCAGATGATAGTACCAGTACCTATTTTCTTAAATTTTGGACTTGTGGTTATATACTCTTTTGGTGGGCTTGTTTTGGCCCTGTTTACTTTCCAGTACTTTCACTGTATTACTCTAGTTATGGGATGTATTGGTTTGCTTATATTGTTTGTTTAGTGTTTTTACATTTCGGCTTTTGTGAATTGGAGATGTGTGTATGCGTACAATCACTTTAAGCTAATGCCTCCCATTTGTGGGATATTCCTACCCAGTGATAGTCACCAGACCCTGGCCTATTGGAGGTGGGCTTGGGGTTGTCACGACACGGACCCCTCTGGGACGGGTCATGACATGATTTAATAATTAGTATTTAATCAACATAAAATATCATAAATACCACAACAATATTACATTCCTACTTATATACACAAGAATCATCCATGTTCTTGATGAAACTAAACTCTTTAATCACATAATCAAACTAAATGTTCCAACTTTGATAATCATGCTTAAATCCAAAAATGGATCATTGCAACTCACAAACATTAGCTTTCTCATTTTATACTTCAAAAGCTTTGGGTTGTATCATGTACACATCCTTGACCAAATTATAAAGAAAAAAGTTTTGATATCCATTTGATATATCTCGTAATCATAATGATATACTTTTTCAATAAATATAATAATGTACATTATCATATCTACTAAATAAGTTTTCTCTTCATAGTCAACACCAGGAATTTTTTATATCATTTAGATACTAAAAGAGTGTTATAGGTAGATTCTATACCATCCATGTTAGTTCTATTATAGAAAACCCACTTGTATCCTATGGATATAACCCCTTCAGGTGATTCCACCAAGTTTCAAACATGGTTAGTGTTCTTAGAGTCAATATATGATTTCATGGACTCTAACCCTTTCTCAGAATCTAAACTCTCAATATCCTCTAGGTAGGTATTAGTTTCATCATCTATTAAAATCAAATAATTATCATTTTCCATAGGAAATACATATCTCTTAGGTTCTTGATAAATCCTACCAGACCTTTGAGGTTCATGTGTAACTTAAGTCAGTTCTTCCTCTATAACCTTTTGTGAAACTGGATTACTATCCAACTTAGAAACAATCCTTGTTTAGTATTTTTAAAATTATTAATGTTTAAATTTACTCTTATATAATCCTAGATTTATATATTTCTACAAAAGTAATGTAGTAAATCAGGTCACAAAAACTTTTTACTCAGTATGAATATAGAAACAATATCCCTCAATTTCTTTGGGATAAACAACAGATAAGAAATTTTCTAATTCAAGCTCAAAATTTTCAGAATAAAAAGGTTATATGTATGATTCATATCCCTAAATACTCTTAAAATAAAAATTGAGATGCTTCCCAGTCCATATCTCATATGGTGTCTTAATAACCACTTTATATGGAACATGGGTAAGTAGGAATGCAAAAAATTATAGAGAATATTCCCATAATAATATAAGAAGGTCACACCATCTCATTATCAATCAAAACATGTAAAATAAGGTATATTTACTCCTATCATACATTCCATTCCACTATGGAGTTCCAATAGGAGTGAGTTTTGTAATAATTATATAATCTCTCAGATTATTAGTGAATTCATAGCTTAAGTATTTTCCACCTTGATCTGATTGAAGAATCTTAATAATTTTTTCCAGTTGATTCTATACTTAAATTTTGAATAAATTAAACTTTTAAAATATTGAAAACCTATGTCTCATAAGAAACATCTAAATATACTTACTAAAATCATATGTAATGGTTATTAAGTACCCATACCCACCAATTTATTGAGTTCTCATTAGTCTATATACATCCCTATATATAAAATTAAATATTATCATTACCCATATCACATTTTCCACTAAAATTTGATTTTTTATTAATAAAAAATATTCACAATTATTTAATGATTCATAATATATTGAGTCCAAAATTATATCTCTATGAAGTCGTTGGATATGTTTCTTATTTATATGTCCAAGGAAAAATTTCTAGCAACAAATGGTGTTGGAATCAACCTTAGCCTTTTTATATTGAATTTTATAGATAGGATTTCTAATTTATAGTATATATAAACCATTCACTATATTCCCAATTCTATAAAAACAATTCATTAATATATATAGAACAAACCTTGTTCTTATTAATGAACGAAAATCCTATCTTGTACAAACAAGATATAAAATAAAATTTATATTTATGGTTAAAATGTAGAAAGAATTTTCCAGCTCCATAACTAATCTACATGGTAAAATTAAATCATAAGTGTTGGACTCCAATGTAATAAATCTTTCCCTATTAAAAAAACATAGATAGACTTATCATTTCATAAATTCTATTCTATTTCTAGTTTTGTGTTTATCATAAAAAATATGTGATGCATAATTTTTATCCAATAACTATGAGTTGAGATTAGAGAAATTTATTTCTATAACATTAATAGTCAATAAAAAGAGTGTATGAACCTTTTTAAAAACTCTTTTATCATTATAATTCTTTCTCTATCTATATCACATCATCTCTTTGATTTCATTTGGGATCCTATACACTAACCAAAGTTGATAATAATTATTTGAGATTTAATGTTTTGATAACCACCAATTCAACCCCCTCCAAGCCATGGTTCACTTTCACCTTGGTTTTATCAAAAACTCAATATCTATAAAACACATGTTTCTTCAATTTTGTGAAATTTTACATGTGTGGTAGCATTAAAAATATTTTATGGACAGATATAAAAATTAAGATAAATTATGCGTAGTTTGGATATGTTTTTGTGTTTGATATGATGTTTACTAAAAATAGGGAATATAAATTTTTGGTAAATTTTTCTGATTTAATTATTGTTGGGAAACTTTCAGATTTGGGGATACATTTTTTATGAAGAAAAAAATAGTTCATTTTTTTTATTTCATAAATTCATATAATTTTACAATATAAATATGACACACACTATATTTATTGATCAAGATATGGTTATAATAAAAATTATTTCAAAAATATTCCATGAAACTATCCATGACTTCACAAATGAAATTAGTTGAAAAATGTGATAAAACATATTAAAAACATGATAAATTTTCTTTATAGGTTTAAATAGTTCATTTTTTAGGTATAATAATTTAAATTATTTTGAAATGGAGTGTAAAACTATACTAGTTGTGTAAAATGGAGGTAAATCAACTTGGTTAGATAACATATATTCTTTGCGATAAAAGTGGAAACATCTTTTTATGAATAAATTTTTAATATTGGGGATACGTAACGGATAATTAAGTAAAATATTCAATGAAATGTTAAAGTATTTTATAAATTATAGGTTGATAGTGATTTATTTTTTAAATAAGCTTGATTATATGCTAGATACATATTATTATTAGAATATAAAGTCTAAATTTGAATATATGAAAAAAAATACCATGAAATCATTTACTTTACGATTAATTGGATAAATAAGTAGATGATAGGTACAATCTTAAAATTATTAAGATATTTCAACATGAATATCAACTGGTGAGGGATTTTTTTGTGAAGTATTTTGATGAATTTGAAGTTTCATATTGATTAAGGTCCAATTGTGGGGAAGCTATCATTTTTTAAACCCAAGTTAAATTTAATAAAATAGTGGGACTTGGGTTGTCTCTACAGATGAGGGTATCTTCAGTGTGTTTTTATCTTGAATTATATGGGTTAAATATGGTTGAATACCTTAAATGTGTAGTATGATTAAATAAATGAAACTAGGATTTTGAAATATATTTTAAAATATAGTGGTCTAACCTTGGATATCCCTCCCCACTCACTTTTTAAATCATTATTATCATTAGTTCTCCTATTCGATCCCTTTAACTAAATGAAAAATCTTTGATTACCCTCCTCTAGTAGTTTTGGATTGCATTAAGAGATGAAACAATAACTACATACATTACTCACACCTAGCTTAGTGACTTGATATCTCTAATCGCTTATGATTCTTCCCATTTCTAACCATCATAGGCATCAAAGAATTCATAGGTGGAATTTTTTTGAAAACTAGTGAATAAGGGAAGAATATTTTAAATAAAAATAAAATGGAAGTATCCTACTATATAAATTAATCAATAACTTCTAGAGAAAACAATTAGAATATATTTAGAAATTAATATCATAATTCATTATAGGGGAATGAGAAGTGTAATGAATTGAGATTTTAGATCTTGTAAAAAATAATTCAATGTTTGTTAACTTATCTTTCACAAAAAAACTAATATAAAATATCCATATTATGTTATAATAATTAGTAACTAAATATGGTAATAAATTTAAAATCATTTACTTTAGAAGGTAAATAATTAACACGAGTTAATATTTAAAAGGTTATTTTCAATAAATACTATTTTCTTTGTATTATATATTTTATTTTAAAAATATAAATTAAAAAATATTATAATTTAAATTTGATAAATTAAAATTCATTTTTCAATTCCTCATAATAATTTTTTAGGATGTATTTTTGAGATTTTTCTAAAATACTTTTTTTAGGTGAATATTGAAAATGCCAATTTTGATAATACCACCACTTTCATATGACTTATAATTATTTGAAGACTTTAAATATAAAATTATATATTATAAATTATAAGAAATCATTTTAAAATACTTTTTTGAATTTACAAAACTGTGCTCAACATTTGGAAAATTTATGTAGCATTTTAATGAAATCTTTTTTTTGACTGTTTTATATAATTAATTATAAAATAATGAAATATAGTTTTTTATTTATTTTATTTATGAAAAAATACTATTTTAATGATAATAAATATTTTAAATTAATTTTAATCAATAGAATTTATAATTCTATCCTAATCATAAATCTTTTTTACTTAAAAATAAACCTTTTCAAAAATGGGTTTTATACGTTACATGCGCTAATGTTAACATTAGTTTCTATATACATAGAAAGTTAATTTAATAAAATGATTATTATAATTTAGATAATAATTTTAATATTATTTAATCTAGGAAATTTCATTTTTGGGTATAAAATTTAGTTTTTAGGATTAATGCTAATTACCATGATGATGGTGAAACAATTATTTCAAAATTATTGTTTTATTAATATCAAGGATTTTATATTGAAATAATTAAGTTGAAATATTTTAAATAACTGATATGATATGATTTGTTAACAAATAAATAAATATATCAACACTCATTTATCTGATAATAAATACTAAATAATATTAATAATCCATAATGGTCAAAATAAATTTTTTTCTATAAAATTTTTTTTCTACACATTATCTATTTTAGTTTAATAGTTGAATTTATAATATATAGAAATTTAATAAGATTAAATAGATGTAAATTTAGTTCCAGAAATCCTAATTTTTTTATATGGGTTTTTTATATGTTTAATAAAACATCAAATCACTTAGTTAAAAACTTGTTACCTAGTTTAAAAGTAAAAGAGTAAAATGTAACAACTTAATGGTAAAAACCCTATAACATGTTTAAAACATGCGAGGAAACAATTTTTTGAGACTTTATTGAAAAAATACCCCACAATACATTATTTTGAAACTTTGGATCCATTGATCATAAAATAGTGTCATGACATTATTAAAATATAAAGAGTGTTTCCAAATGTACATATTTCTTCTCTTATAAAAGGAGATCACTTACACTTCTTCAAAAACACACCTCACTTTATAATTACTCATTAAATATATTATACTTTACTATAACTGTAACCATATACTACAAACATAATCCCCTGTTCAATCATATTTAGCCTAATCTCTTTAATTTTAAGGGAACTTCTAAGGAAAAATCATGTCTCCAACGTAAGTATTATCTCCTTCCTAAGTTTTTTTTCTTAATCTTACTCTTACAAATATATTATCACCATAATAGCATGATGAATTTAGTATCATTATTATAATGATATGTTGTTATTTTAATGGCATAACCCTTATTAATTTGTTTCCATCCACTTAAAAAAACAAGGGAACATCAATCACACACGCCCGTACTACCGCCTCAATGAAGAATCATTTTTTCATTTTTGTTCTAGATTTTTAGTTTTATTAAAAAAAATTACTTATTGGTTAAAAATTAAATAAAAATAAAAATAATAACATTATTATTCTATAATAATAATATTATTCCAAAATAAACACATCCTTAACCACCAAACGAGTTAAAGAGAGTTCTAGTTTGGGTCGGGTTTACCACCTATATGAATGATTCTTTGAAATACGATTATAGATAACTATGGGAATGTAAAAACTAATATTATTATAATATAATAATCAAGTAAAAAATTATATATGGGTATAAAAATATTATATTAAATACACAACTTATTATTAAAGTATCATTTTCGTTCTCCAAAATCACCTATATAAGTCCTTATCAATTCAGTTTTCACATAACATAACCAAAACGTATATGGAATGAAATGAGAAAATTTTAAATCAATATAATTTATTTACTATAAAATAATAAATTATGTATAAATAATTAATTTTTTTTTCAAATTATGGTTAACAATATCAAAATTATTAACATGCATAAAACAATTAATGTTGTTGACACCCAATAATCATAATATGATATAACTAATTATTGTAATCATCATAAAAAAATTATAAGGAGGATTAGAAAAGGGTAATTTTTATGATAAAGGTTATGAAATATAATATTATGTTATTTTTTATAGGAGGTTATATTGTGATCTAATAAGCATGGAAACAAGGTAAGGGTTTTGCGTCTAAAATTTAATTTCCCGAGACATATTTATTGTCGTGAACTATGACAAATATAGTATGGTTTTATTACCACATAATGAATGTATTTTACAATATTAATGTAATTAATGGGTTTTTAAGAGACATGCATTTAATTTCATTAAATTTATTTTGATTACAAGGATACCTAGGGTTATAAGGTTATTTATTAACTCAAATCCCCTCATTGATTTAAAATTATTCTTCTTAGAATTCTTTATTTGAAGATTGATTTATTCAATTCCACATTTACTGTGAAACTTTATGTCCTTTTCAAGTTTCCATTATTAGTGATTCTTTTTAAAAGTAATATTTTTCAAAGTATTTTCACTTAAATTTTGGAAAACATAATGTCCTTTTCAATTATCCATTATTGAAGATTATTTTTAAAAGTAAAAGTTTTGAATGTATTTATAATTAATTTTTTTGAAAACATTATGCATTTTTCAAGTCTTCATTATTAAATATTATTTTAAAAGTAAATATTTTTAAATTATTTTCACTTACTTTTTTTGAAAACTTTATTCCCTTTTCAAGTCTTCATTATTAAATATTCATCTAAAAGAAAAAGTTTTCAAAGTATTTTCACTTCTCATTTTTAAAACCATATGTATTTTTAAGGATATTTTATTTAAATTAAGGTATTAAAAATTATTATCTTTCCCATTCACATTTTTTAAAAAGTAATTTCTACTTCAATGTTTTAAAAGGTTTTGTGAAAACATTTGTATTTTCACTTATATTTACCCTACAAGGTTTATCTTTCATGAAGTGATGTTTTGATCACTATTTATATGTTATTATACTATGATTTATTTTTGAAAATGAGTGTTTCTATATTCTATGATTTCTTAAGTTCATGTTATGTGATTTTTTTTCAAGGTTTAAGAAACCCATTTTCTTTCCACGAGTTTATTAAGAAATATTTTTTGATTGATTATTTGAATGGAACACATTTTCATAGATGATGATAGGTGGGGTACTATATATCCTTCCAATTCATTGGTTAAATATTTATATCTCATGAGAAATAGATATTAAGTGTGAGTATTTTGTTTATTCACAACATGAAGTATTGACATTTTGTTTGTTTATAACATGAAACATGACCATTTTATTTGTTAACAACATGAATCATGGGCATTTTGTTTATTTATAACACAAAGTGTGGGCATTTTGTTTGTTTAAAACATGAAGCATGAGAATTTTTTTTTCAAAACATGAAGCATGAGCATTTTATTTGTTCAAAATGATAGAATTTACATATGTGTATGTTTGTTCCACAATTAATTATTATATGAAATAACACATTTGTATATGTCTATGATTATGATCCTTGACTAATGTCTATTGTCTCAATATTTTACACAATTTTTACATGATATTTGTTTTTTATACTTGACATTAAATTTCCTTATATCATGATTTATGAAAAACTAATATTGTTCCAATTTCTTTTTAAAAATAAATTCCTCAATTTCCAATCTTTTATCATGTTATTATGATCTAACTCTTGATGGAATGTTGATAAGTTTTCCCTTATTGAGAACTTTAGATCACCCTTACTTATATTTACCTTTCCCTTGGTTACAAAGATAAATGTAATGTAAGTATATAAGGGAGTCTATAAGAGTTTTATTATATATAATAAATTGTAGACTAATATTTTTATGTATCTAATCTCCAAGAAACTAAACCGTTTAGTATTTGAGTTATGAAATTATTTGTGAGATGTATTATTTAAATCATGAGATTAATGTATTATTTATGTTTATTTTAGCTTGGTTCTCTTCATTTGGCATTTTAGAAGGGTTTAATTATTTTTTATATTAGTTTAGTTTTTTTGGAGATTAGTTTATTTATTTTTGGAGATTAGTTTAGTTATTTTGGGGATTAGTTTATAGAACCTTTAAGAAAACCCTAGAGATGAGTCTAAGTAGAGGATGATATACTGAAATATTTGTAAAGTCTTGAGTAGATGGTTTTCCCTAGAAATAAATCCCTATTTTATACTATAAGTGTATTAAGGATATGACAAAGATGTACCTAGGAGTAATAACCCCAAAATAGGAAGATATGATAGTACATTTATTATCACCTGGTGTAAAATAAAGAGACCTAACTACACACTTGGTTTGAAACTCCTAGGGATTTTCTTTAGTTGATCATATTCTATTTACAAAATATTATGGAGGATTTATTTCCTAGTTAAATTGATATTATAGGGTGAGAATTAAAAGTTAACCTAACTTAAAGTAACCTAGGTTGAACCTAGAGGATTATAGGGTGGACCAAGTGTGACTTAATTTAAAATAACTTATCATAGGATGAATTATAGGTGTTATTAGAGAATAAATATTAGGATTTAGTTTTCATATTCATTTGGTCATTTACTCTAATTTTATCACAACCCTTTTTTCTATAGTATTTAGTTGGAAATGGGATCAAGAAAATGAAGTTGTGAAAGGTATGTCCATAAGAACTCCTAAGAATCATATTTGGGAGAAATATTTCCTAGTATTACCAAGGATAATTAGGTGGATATCTCTATATAAGACATATCATGAGTTTCTTATGGATCCCATAGCTTCTTCCTTTAATAAAAGATAATTAAAATTATGAGGATGTAATTTATTTAAGTTGGGAAGAATATAATGAATAGAGATTTTAGATATTCTAAAACATAATGTAATGTTTGATAGCTTATCTTTCACAAAACGCCTGATGTAAAAAAGTTGCAACATATTATAATAATTAGTAACTAAATATGGCAATCAATTAAAAATCATTACCCTTAAAAGGTAAATAATTAATATGAGTTAATACTAAAAATTTTATTTTTAATAAAATCCAATTTATTTATATTAAATATCTTCTTTTAAAAATATTAATTTAAAAATTTTATAATTTAAATTTTAAAAATTAAATTTACTTTTGAATTCTTCACAAAAAATTAGCTTAGGATTAATTTTTGAGATTTTCCTAAAATAATAGGTTTTTAGGAGAATAATTAAAATACTGATTTGGCTAATACTGCTATTTTTATATGAATTAATTTTTTTGATACATTTTCCTATAAAAATATATATTATAAATTATAATAAATCATTTTAAAACACTATGTTGAAGTTATAAACCCATTCTCAACATTTTGAAAATTTATATAGCTTTTTAATGATAACTATTCTTTTTGACTGTTTGGTTTAATTAATTATAACAAGATTAAATAAATTTTTTTATTTATTTTATTGTTAAATAAGTAATATTTTAATTATAATAAATATTTTAAATTCATTATAATTAATTAAATCAATAATTCTATCCTAATCATAAATATTTTTTCTTAAAAATAATATTTTTAAAAAAACGGGTTGTTATGCGTTAAATGTGTTAATGTTAAAATTGATTTCTTTAAACATAGAAATTGAATTTGATAAAATGATTCATATTTTTTAAATATTAATTTTCATATTAATTAAATTTTCAAATTTCATTTTTGGGTATAAAATTTAGATTGTTAGGAATAATGCTAATTATCACAACATTGGTGAAACAATTATTTTAAAATTATTATTTTTATTAATATTAATGACTTTATATCAAATAAATTAAATAAAAATAATTTAAATAATTAATATTATATTATTTATAAACACATATATAAATATATTAACCCTCATTTAGTTGGTAATCAATAATAAAAAATATTAAGAATCTATAATGGTCAAAATGCCTTTTTTCTATTAAAATTGTTTTTATATACATTATATATTTTAATTTAAATGTTAATTATATAATATTTAGAAATTAAATTGAATTAAATATATATTAAATTTATTTCTAGAGTACCCAAATTTGGTTATATGGGTTATGTTATATGTTTAATGGAATATAAAATCACTTAGTTTAAAACTAGTTACATAGTTTAAAAGTAAAAGAATAAAATGTAAAAAATTATTAGTAAAAACCATATAACATGTTTAAAAAATGCGAGGAAACATTTATTTGATACTTTATTGACAAAAAAAATACCCCACATTCCATTATTTAGTAACATTGGATCCATTGACCTAGGAATAGTGTCATGTAATTATTAAAATATAACTAGTGTTTCCAAATGTACCAATTTCCTCTCTTATAAAAGGGGATCACTTAAAACCTTTAAAACACATACCTATACTTATAATTAATCCTTTAAACTATTAAATTATACTCCAACTAGAACCCTATCCCAAAAAAATAATCCCCTGGTCACTCATAGTTAGCGTAAACCCTTCAATTTCAAGTGAATTTACAAGGAAAAACCAAGTCTCCAATGTAAGTATTATCTCATTCCTATGTTTTTATTATTAATATTACTCCTATGAGTATCTCATAACCATAATAATATTATTACATCATTATAATTATTATACTTATAAGTTCTTATATTAATGGTACATGTAACAACCCTGGTAATGATAGAATAATTCATTTTCATGTTTTTTAATATTTATGAATTAGATAGTTTTTTTCATTATAAAAATATAAATTAAATTTTAAATAAAAAAGGAAACATTTTTAAATAAAATATTTTATTATTAGGTTTTTTTAAAAGTATAATTTCTATATTATCTAAATTTAATTTGAAAAAAATTATTTTATTTTTGAAATTAGCATATTTGTTGAGCTTAGGTTTCATTTGTTGTCAATCTGTCAGTAGGAAAATTTTTATGGGCCAATTTTAAAACTGGGATGACTATTTAAGTGATATTAAGTTCCAAATACTTGTTTCATTTATGGAACTTTTTTTACTCTAAGATGAAGAATAAGATTGTCCATATTGATTTGCATGAAGAAGAATTAAAAGAATTACATTAAAAATATTAGTTTGCTTGAATATTAAAAGAAGATAATATTTTAGGGATTTGGATTTTCTAATGGGATATATATGGGTTATCTTAGGATAATTATAATATATTTGTTTTTATACTTCCATTGTCTACTTATAATAGTTCTAAGTATTTTGTTAATAACTTATGTAAAAAATTGGTCCAACCCATTAGCCAGACTTAACAAAGCTTGACCTCAACACCATGGAACCTGGAGGTCAACCATGATTAAAGAAGAATCAAAATAAAAACCATATATGGAATAAGAGGCATAGTGACCACTATACATGATTGGGATCATCTGTAAGGCTTGTAGAGCACACACACAAAGGCATGCATAGTTTGGGCCAGAAGCCCACAAAGCCGAAGACCGGTGGTGCATGTATAGTGTGACTAGTGCTTATCCCTGGAAGCCAACTTGGGGATGTTGAATCATGAATTAACTAACATAATAGAGAATATTACTGGTGAACCATCAATTTAGGATGAGGATACTATGATACTATTCATATGTTAAAAATATATAGATAGAACATGGGCCGCTGGATGGGATCAATCCAGGATGTCCGATCTCCCGAACCCCACTGGTTTAAACCAGTGGTATAGTCTCCTACCTCTCGATGAGGATACTATCTATCTGAGGTCTAAACAACCAAATATCCTCACTTTTCGCATTGAATTCTTGTGATAAAGTGGATCAAATCAAATCAAGGAATGTAACTTTTTCTTTCATGCACACTAAACATTTTAAGGACAACCACATCACATGAAGGAGAAGCCATCACAAGATCCACTAAAATCGCATGATTAAATCACATGAACCAATAATTATCATCGTGTGATGATCATGGAATATGTGAAAGTATGAATAAAACCTTGAATATGTCATATGTAGATCAACTATTGTGAGAATCCTCTATCTTTAGAGATATTTTAAAGTGAATTATCTACTATTTTCAAGTGAAAATCCAATGAAAATACACCACATAAAAAACTGAAAATAAACTAGGAATCACATGATCAATGAATTGATCATGAAAAAATATCATTGGAATCATATGATCATTCGAACAAGGCATGAGGCTTGAAGAATCCAAGGGTTTTGGCATTAAAGAGATCCCAAGATCTTCGAATGTTTAATGGAGTATTCAACATGCCTTAAAAATTGGAGACACATGTTTTCAATTCAACTATATAAACTGAGGCACCTCCAAGAGTTTGTGTGTTGAAAAATATTGAGCTCTAATGAAAATAGAAGTTCACGTGATTCATTCTCATGAAAGAGAAGAAGACCGTGTGATTTCATCACATGAAGGAACCTGCCAACACACAACCTTATCACACAAAGGTATTTGAAAGGAACCCACAAGGCTTATATGTCTCATAAAGTAAGACTAGGTTTATGTGATTTTATCATGTGAATACATCACACAGAAAACACCTCTTGTTCATGAGAATCAATCTGCAAACAAACTATGGTCATGTAAAGGACCCACAAAAAATGATTTAAGATCTTGTAAAGCACTCTATTGCTTACGTGAAGACACTCGAGGAGACACCCACTTTAATCCTCAATAGACACATGAAGGAAATGGACACATCACATGAATCATTGCTGGTCATGTGAAGGAGGTATAATACTTTCATGAGATCCCTACATGGTAATGCAAAGATGGCAGGTGAAAAACCTTGCATGCAACTCAAGCAAGCTATACAACCTACATACCATCATTATTTAATTACAAAGGTTTAGAATACAAAGACAAGAGGAATTAAAAAAGGGTTCTTGAGAAATTATGTGAACTTTTGATCAATAGATCGTGTGCTTCGCATGAGGTAGTGAATTTTTATAGGAAGTGGGAAGACAGTGAAACCAGTATTGTGGATATTTAAAAGTTTGTAATATAGTGAGAAAAAAGATAGTATACAAGATCTAATATATTTATTATTAGGAATATCGGTAAATTGATAATTTTATAATTGAATTATCTTGAAGTCTCAAAAGAAATATCTTCATCAACAGTTTTAGGAGAATACAATATTTAGAAGAGGTCATTATTATATTGTTTGTAATTGTAAGTGTGCAGTTGTTGTTCCAGTGGTACTCTAGAAAGAATAGTGTGATTCTATGATGTTGAATAATTTTATACTGTAACCTATTTTGATTATAGTAGTGAATATATTATTGTGGTGTATAACCAATCACAACAAGGAGTAAGCTCACTTTAAGACCAAACCTTGTAAAAATTTTGTGTTCCTGTGTCAATTTCTTTTACCGCATTCAGGAAAGGTCATAAAATAAAAATACTGGATCGAATCTTAATAGGTCAAAAAACGGTTAATTTAAAAAGAAAGAAAAAATATAAAATCCACCACTAATTCAACCCCCTTATCTATGGTGTAATATATCCTAGGGAACTTCAATTAGTATCAGATCACATGTTCCCACTATCAT
Organism: Viscum album; assembly: GCA_963277665.1. Taxonomy (NCBI): domain Eukaryota; kingdom Viridiplantae; phylum Streptophyta; class Magnoliopsida; order Santalales; family Viscaceae; genus Viscum; species Viscum album. The sequence continues at coordinate 1,072,294,949 of OY728145.1, read as the reverse complement.
TATCCACTAAGTACTGAAGATGGATAATATGAATTCCTTCAATAATAGGGGTGTTCCTACTTTTGATGACAAGAATTTTCATATATGTAAGAATAAGATGTTTCCCTATATTCTATATATTGGCCTTGAATTCAAAGATTCAATTACTATAGGATTCCTACCTATCACTGAAGATTCTATTATGAATTTTACTAGTAAGAGAAATATGGAAGTTGATGGAAAAGTTTATAATTCCATTTTGATGTCTCATTCAGAAAATGTTTACACAAAGGTTATGGGACCCAAAATTTCCATGGAAATTTGGGATAAATTGGAAAGTAGTTATGAAGGAAATATGAAAGTCAATGAGGTAAAATTTTAAATTTAGAAGAGAAAATTTGAAGTTATCAAGATGGGTGAAGAATAGAATTTTGATGACTACTTCACAAGAGTCAATAAAATTTTCAGTAATATTTGTGGTTTTGGAGAAAATATGGATGATTCAACTATTGTCAAAAAACTGATGAGAAATTTTCCTAATAGGTTTTATACTAAAGTATAATATTTGGAAGATATATATTATCTTACTCTTGATGAATTGCATAACATACTCATTTCATATGAAATTTGATAGATCCCATTCTTCAATAAAAAGACTAAACATGAGATAGATTTTGAGGTCATGAGAAAACTCAAAATCATAGATGATGATATGTAAACATTTAGTGAATATGATGATGAATATGAAGATGTATATTATAATAGAATAATTACTCTTTTATCAAAAATATTCAAGCAGGGAAAGTTTAAGGGTAAATGTAAATTACCACAAAGGTGCTACAACTATAATGACATTGGAAATTTTTCTGTAAACTGTCCTAAAAAAAAGTCTGTGGAACCTGAGATAGATGATCAGAAACCACAAAAAAATAAATGGGGGAAGAGATCAAAAGGCACAACCAAATTTTATAGAAACAAGAAGAAGTTATTTAAAAGTAAAATAAGAATTTTAGTGAGAAAAAAGTGGAATATAAATCCACATCAGATAGCCAATTAGAAGATGAAACTAACTTCATGGCTCATGTGGCAAAAGGGTTTAACACCTATGGTAGTGAATATGATGAAAGTGAATGAATAGAGCTAGTGCGCATGTGGAATAATGAATTAGAATATTGTATTAAGAAAAAAAATCTCAAGATGGAAAAGTGAACATCACTGAAATAAAAATAAAAGATAACCTAGGAAAGAAATAATGTTAAAAGAAAGATATTTTTTACATTGAAGAAAAAAAAAGACACAAAATGAAGGTGGCTGAAATGAAAAATATGGTAAAGGAAATTGAAGAAACAATTTATCTCAAAGAAGGAGAACAACTAAAGAATCGATCTAAATGTTTTAAAGCACAAAATAGATTGAAAAATATTATAGAATTTTTTAGTAAGGCCATTGAGTTCGAGGAATAATCATCAAAAGATAGTGAAGGGGGGGGGGGGGGGGTTCAAAGAAGCCGGTCAATTCATAAATCTATTAATTTCAAAGTAAATTTGTTATATTTAAAAATTCAAGTACAAATTTAAATTATGGAAAATTATAGAGCCTAAATACTAGTGAGAAATAATATTCTAATTCAAAGGAAAAAATAAATTCTTTAAGAATATCCTTTCCCCCCAGAGCATATTCAATCTCAGTATATGGAAATAAAACAACAATAATCATTAAGACCAGGCTATTATCAGTTAGGAAGATCAAGGTTCATAGGAAACTTCTATTTTCATGGAGTGTTTGGGAACAAATCATATTTATGATGGTATAACATGCACCTACTAGAGATGATACATGAACTAAGGGGGATATTTTTTGAGAAAAGGAGAGAAAATTTTCAAAGTAAACATTTATCAGGATTTAATCCTATTTTCCAACATAATTTTTTTTTACTAACTAGAATAAATATATGGAAATTTTGATAAGAAAGGAAATATTTTTTAAAATTTCATGAGTATTCTCCCTAAAAAACATCCAATATTGAGAAAGAAAAGGTGGTTAAAAAAAATAATGAAGAAAAATCATATTTCATTGAAGTTACATTAAAATCCTATAAAAAAACCAAGTCAAGAATTATTGATAGTGGATATTCATCACACATGAATGGTGACAAAACAATTATGTGAAACATTGAGAATAATGAAGGAGGAGTAGTAAAATTTGGATATGATTACTCCTTATAAATTTAGGGAATTGAAAAAGTAGATATTAAAGACAAAAATATGAAGTATAATAATGTGTTATTTGTTCAAGGGATGAAACATAATTTTCTTAGTGACAACCAACTTTGTGATGAAGGACATGAGTTTGTATTAAAAAAGGATTCACGTATCATCAAAATCACAAAGGATGGAAGAATTATCACTCAAGGGAAAAGAACCAATGGTAATCTATTTCAAGTTGGTGATTCTACCAATTCCTGTTACTTGAGTTCCAAATATGAAAACAACCTATGTAATAAAAGGATTGTACATATCAGTAAAATAAGTATAAGTAAAATCTTGAAGCATGATATTATGAGAGATTTACCCAATGTAAAAAGAGGAAATGATGAAATTTTTGAAACTTGTCAAAAAGGGAAATTGGATCAAAGTTCACACAAAGAGGTGGATATTCTATCTTCTAGTACCCTTGCACTTATTCATACCAACTTATGTGGTCCAATGAGACAAAAGTATGCTATATGTTATCTATATTTTATTACATTTATTTATGATTATACTCAGTTGAACAATTTCATGTTTATCAAACACAATTCAGAGGAAATTAAAATGTCCAAAATTTTTAGAAGAAAAGATGACAAGGAGATGGGTCTTTATATCAAGAAACTAATATCAGATAATGGTAAGGAGTTTACTTGTGATTATTTTGAAATTTATCTCTCCAAACATGGAATCAAGCATAAGTATAGCACACTATATACTCTATAGTAAAATGGGGTTGCTGAAAGAAATAATATAAGCATAATAGAGATGGGAAGAACTATATTACATGATAATAACATCTTAAAGTATTTCTATAGGGATTATATATGCACTGCCATACATATATAGAAAATATGTCTATTGATACCCAAAATAAAAAATATTACTTATTGAATGTGTTATAAAGAAAATCCAACTATTAAATACTTTAGAGTTTTTGGAATCCATTTCATTATAATGATCAATAACATCAATCTGGGAAAATTTGAAGAAAAAAATAGGAAGAAATTTTCATGGGATATATATATAATGGAAGTGGTTATAGATATTGGAAAAAATGTCTTCACAATCTAGTTGACTGTAGTGATGTCAAAATTATTTAAAATAAGAATAAATCAGACAACTCAATTGATAAAGATTCAAAAGATTCATTAGAAAATTGTATAAAAATGGAACAAAAGAATGATAAAGTTACTAAGAAATAGACAAACACTACTGATATTTATTATGAACAAACCAGTGATGATTATGAAGCTAATGTAAATAAGTGAAAAGGGTATAAAAAATAAAAGAAACATGTTAAAATTGAAAATATAATTTAACAAGATCATGTTCAAACTTAACAAAGATTGAGAATTAAAAATCAAAATACACTTATTTGTCAAATTAAACTTCATACAGTGGAATAATCATTAGATAATGAGGAAAGGATACATTCTACGAATGATGAAATTGATCATATTGAGAAAAACTTCACTTGGGATCTTGTTCCAAGACCTAAAAATAAAAATGTTATTGGAACCAAGTTGGTTTTCAGAAATAAGATGAATGAAAAAGGTGAGGTATCAAGGAACAAAGAAAGGTTGGTGTACAAAAGAATATTCTTAAATAGAAGGAATTGAATTTGAAGAAACTTTTTCACCAGTAGAAAGAATAGAAACTATTAAATTGTTATTGGAATTGGCATCACACACACATTATAAATTTTATCAAATGGATATAAAATATTTCTTTCTAAATGGTGACCTGGAGGAAGAAGTATTTATTGAAAAACATAATGGTTTTCTATGTAAAATTATGGCAACATGGTATTTAGATTGAGGAAATACTTTTATGGTTTGAAACAAGTCCATAGTTCTTGGAATTCCAAATTAAATGGGTTTTTAATGGATGTGAAATTTATAAAAGGTAAATCCGACAGTAACCTTTATATGAGAGAAATTTCTAAATGGAATCTCCTAGTCATTATGTATGTGGATGAAATCATATTTTCTGCCAACAAGGAATGTCTATGTGAAGAATTTATAGAGCATATGAAAAATAAATTTGAGATGTCCATGCTTGTTCAGATAATAAACTTTCTAGGATTTTAGATTGAGAAAAAACCAAATTATATATTTATATCTCAAGAAAAAATATTTTAGGGAATTGATCAAAAAGTTTGGAATGGAAAATTCAAAAGAAGCTTTAACTCCCATTTATGTTGGAACCAAAATGTGGAAAGTTGATGCTGGAAGAAGTGTTAACCAGAAATAATTTATAGGAATAATTGAATTTATTCTCTCTCTAATGGCTTCAGGAAAGAAATAACTTATATAGTGACACTATGTTCTATATTTTAGAGTGATCCTAAAGAGTCTCACTTGTTAGATACTAAGATAATTTTGAGACACATTAAAGGAATTTTGAACAATGTTATCCTATATAGACACAATGAAGATTTAAAATTGATGGGATTTACCAATAAAGATTAGGCAGGTGATTGTATAGATATAAGATCAAATTCTGGTGGAAATTATTTTCTAGGAGAAGTTTGTGTTAGTTGGTATAGTAATAAATATAGTTCAATGATACTGAGAATGGTTGAGGTAGAATATGTAGAAACTATACACGCTTTTACAGAGATGATTCAGATGAAGGTGTTGTTAGAATATTTAAAAAATGAAATTGAGAAACAACTAAAAATTTCATGTTATAATCAAAGTGTTATAGGGTTATCAATGAAACCATTTCAACATACAAGATACAAGAATATTGATATTTGATATCACTTTATCAAAGAAAATGTGGCTGGTGGAGATATAAAGCTAGAATACATTTCTACAAAAGATCAAGTTATAGAATTTTTCACCAAAGATATTCCAAGAGAGAGGTTTGTAGAACTTAGGATAAAACTTCACGCCAAACCTTCTCCTCTCCATTTATGTTTTATAAAAGGATCCTCCTTATTCCATATTATTTTATATGTCCAGATATAATATACAAGAATTTTAAGGGGAAGTGTTGTTCATCATGGGATTCATTAAGTTTCATAATGATAAAAATGAGTGCACCCATTGAGGGGGAGATTTCCTAATCTAAGGATTAGATAAATGGGAAACAATATCTTTTTCACTTTACCTATATGAAGTTTTTATTGAAGTTTGTGAAGGATTTAGTAGTTCATTGATGAATCTGATTGTTTCTATCCTCTATAAGAAAAATTGAGTTTTTATGACCATTATTTCACATGCATGGTTGTTCATGAATATCTTATAAATCCTTGGTTATATATATCTTGTTTTCTACACCAGGTCAGGCCACATAGACTTAGATTTGATTAACTAAAGAATCACTGTGAAGAGAACCATGCGATATCATTTTTTTCTCAGAAGTGTTCAAGAAATAATCTCCAAAGGGAATTGAAAATGTTTTTGAGAAGAAATTTATGATTAGTATATCCCATGCACCCTTTTAATTTTATTTCCAGTAAGGGAGATAAATTTTGAACCACATATTAACTTGATTGATATATGGTGATATTGAAAAAAATACAAAGGGGGAGATCATTGAGCTTAGGTTGCATTTGTTGTCAATAAGTCAATATAAAAATTATTATGGGGAAATTTTAAAAATATGATGATTTTTGAAGTGATCTTAAGTTACAAATACTTTTGTCATTGATGAAACTTTTTTTACTCTAAGATGAATAATAAGATTTTCCATGTTGATTTTCATGAAGAATAATTAAAAAAATTCCGTTAAAAGTATTAGTTTGTTTAAAAATGGTATTTTCTGATGGGATCTATATGGCCTGTATTAAGAGAATTATACTATATTTAGTTATATTCTTCCATTATATGCTTAGAGTAGTTATAAGTGTTTTATTAAGACCTTATATAAATAATTGGTCCAAGCCATTAACCATCCTTATTTAAGCTTGACCTCAACATTGTGGGACCTAAAGGTCAACCATGCTCAAAGAAGCATCCCATACCATACCATAGGTAGTAGAGGAGGAATAGTGACAACTATGTTTGGGAGATATCATGTGTAATGAACATAGAGTTCATGACTGAAGGAATGTATAGTTTGGGATTGAATCATGTAGGGCAGAAGCATGGTGGTGTGTGTGTAGTGTGACCAGCGCTAATCCCCAATAGATAGCTCGGGGATGTTGCATCACAACTTAGCTAATATACTAGAGAGGATTTTGGGTGAATTATCAATGTGGGATGAGGATACCATGATACTATTCATCCATTAAAAATATAATGATAGAACATGAACAAATAGATGGGATCAATCCAAGATGTCTGATATCCTGTGCCTCATTGGTTTAAACCAGTTTCGTCATCTCCCACATCTTGATGAGGCTACTATCTATGTGAGTTGAAGATAACAGGCTAACCAAAATTTTCACACTAAAGTCTTAAGACAAAGTAGATCAAATAAAAGTAAGGCCTAAAACTTCATCTTTAAGGCACACTAAATATTTTAAAGACAACAAAATCACATGAAGGAGAAGCTTTCACAAGATCCACTGACATCGCATGAGTACATCATATGAACAAATAATTATCACTGCGTGATGACCATGGATCAAGAGGTAGTAGGAAGGAAACCTTGATGGTGTCGCATGAATATTAAATATTTCAATAATAATATATCTTTATAGACATTTTAACTGAATTAACTTCTTTTTTTCAAGATATTAACCATCTAGAATCTACCACATGAACAAATAATAATCAACTAGGCATTGCATGATTAAAAAAGCGATCATGCAAATCTATCACGCAAATCATGTAATAATTACAGTGTGGCATGAGGCTCTAATAAGTTGAGAGTTTCAACATTAAAGAGATCCTAATATATTCAGGCATTTGAATGATTCCTTGACATGCCTTAAAAATTAGATATACACGATGTCAAATTGATTATATAAACTGAGGCACCTCTAAGGGTTCATGTGTTGAAAAATATTGATCTCTTATGAAAATAGAGGTTGCATGATTCATTCTCATGAAGGAGAAGAATCCCATGTGATTTCATCACATTAAGGAACTCCTAGACACATAACCTTGTCACATGAATTCATTAATAAGGAAGCCATAAGACTTCTAGGTCTTATGATGGAAGAAAAGGCTTGTGTGATTTAATTATGTGAATACATCTCACAGAAAACACCTATCATTTATGAAAAGAAATATATGTATAAACCATGGTTTTGTGAAGGAACAATAGATGGTTATTTAAGATATTGTGAATCACTCTATTTCTTACATGAAGAAACTTGATGATACACCTGTGTGAATCCTCACTGGATATGTGAAGGCATTGGAAATATCATGTGAACATTTTATGGTCACGCAAAGGATCTATAAGAACTCATGAAATACCTACCTATTAACATGAAGGAGTAAGGTGAAAAACGTTTCATTAAAATAAAGAAATCCATACACCCTACATACTATATTTATTAAATTACAAAGGTTTTGAATATAAAGGTAAGAGGAAGTCAAAAAGGGTGATCAAGACATTTTTTGAACATGTGATTGCCTAACTATTGATAGATCATGAACTTCGCATGAGGTAGTGAATTATTATGTAAAGTGGATAGAAAATGCAGGAAACATTGTGGATTGTGAGAATTTTGATAGACAGTTATCAAGAAGAAAGTATGGAAGATCAAATATATTTATTGTTAGGAATTTTGATAAAGTGAGCATTTAATAATAAAATTATCCAAAAGGTTCAAACTAAAGATCTTCATCAATAATTTTAGGAGTAGGAAATATTTAGAATAGGTATTTATTTTATTTTTTGTTTTCATATTTTTTTCAGGTATTGTGAAGCAGTTCTTCCAATGGGACTCTAGAGAGCGTAGTGCGATTCTATGCTGTTAAAGAATTGTACATTCTAACTGCTTGTGATTATTGTGAAAAATATATGATTGGGGTGTATAAAAAATCATAGAAAATATTAGTCTCACTTTGAGACTAAACCTTGTAAAAATTTTGTGTTCCTATGTTACTTTATTTTACTACATTCGGGAAAGGTCATGCAATCACAAGAGTGGATCAGATCCTAACTGACCAACAAAGGTTAATTCCAAAAGAAATAAAAATTATAAAAACGACCATTGATTCAACTCCCCATTATAATTGGTGTAAAATATCACTAGTCACTTAAATATAAAAATAAAATTAGGGTGAAAGTTTCATATTTTTTTGGAAAATATTGATTTTTCAATGAATAGTGAAAAATATCGATTTTTGTAAAAATGTCATTTCTTTTCAATATATTAAGTGATTTAAAAGTACCATTATGTTTTAAATATGATTCTAACAAAAAAAATTATTTTTTATTTATATTTAATCCACTTAATTATATTTTAATAATCTTCATAATTGAATTTATTATAAGTTTATTTTTGGATTTAAAATCGAGTTTTTTCTTCTTCTGAAAACTGATTTAAAGTGCATAAAGTTTCTCCATTTTTATTAATTAAAAAACCCATAATGAGTAATAATTTAAATTAAATTTATATATTATATATCAATAAATATATATTTAAATTCATACAATGATTATTACCATTCATATATTTAATATAAAATTATCTTTTTCCTCAAAAATACACTTCTTGTAAAACCTCATTTTCATTGTGTTTTTAGGTTTAATTTTTAATTAAATTTAGTCACTTCTATGAATTTAATTTAGTAAAATGTATTTAATATTTTTAATTATTATATATTATATTATCTAACAATTTCAACTTAATTTTTGGTCAAAATGAATAGTGAAAACAATAAAAACATTAACACGGTTAAGGTAAAAACGAGTTTATCGAGGGGTTAAATTAAAAATATAAGGGTTAAAATGACCAAAATAATTTTATAAATTATAATATATTGAAATATTGAGACCTTATATTATATAATTACTAATAATGGTCCATTTTATCCTTTTTTCATATAAGAAACATGGGTATCACTTTTTTTCTTTAAAAATTACAGGTGTCTTACTCACTTCACTTATAAAAGGACACCCCTATCCTAACCTCAACACACCTTCAAAAACATTTTTATTGGAGAATATATACCCAAATACATTCTTTAATTACCTTACCATAATCAATATCCCTTGTTTTTATCATAAATACATCATTATAAGGCTTTTGGTGCTAACCTAAGGAGGTTTTCTGAAGAAGAGGTATCATGCTTAACATCACATTTTTATTTTATTTCTTTTTCCACCTCCTTAAAACCTTATTCAATTATTATGATATAACTTCAATTTTTTATTTTATTTCTTTTTCCACCTCCTTAAAACCTTATTCAATTATTATGATATAATAAAAAAACTATATAAAATATAATTAGTTGTTATTATTTTAATAGAACAACTTAAATCTATCTCATCTTCCATAAAATGGGAAATGAAATCATCATTTGTGTGTATGATAGACTACCACCTCACGAACCGATGTCATTCATTTTTCATCATCGCCTATCACATATTTTTATAATGATGGATTTAAAGTTTATATATTATATATATATTTTTTAAAAATTATTCTTATTCAATTATTATATCACATATAAATTCCTACTTTCCAATTTGTGGGGGAATATGATAACATCAGTCATGTGTATGGCATACTACGGTCTCATGAAGCGATGTGATTCTTTTTTCACTAATGCTTTATATGTAAGGTAATAGGGATACATTTAATGAATAAATGTGATATATATGACTTAATTATGATATTAATTAAATATTTTTTATTCTAGAATGGTAATATATTATTTTATTTCTTACCCATCTATTCACTAAAAAATGATAACATCGTTCAAGCGTATGTGTGGACTACTGCCTCCATGAAGCGATGTGATTATTTTTTCATCACCATAAAAAATGGATGAAATATAAAAATATATTTAATGAAGTAATATTGTATTTATGATATGTTTATAATTTTTTAGAGATAAAATATTCCTTAACTTCTTTCTATAATTATCTTTGAAAAATGGAAACATTAGTCATGGGTATGTATGACCTACCGTATTCATGTTTGTAACATAGTTTATTTTACAATGCCATATTTCATGATTGCTTTAAAAATTATAATTTATGTATAAATATTATAAATATTTCATGATTATTATTATGTATATTTTGAAATAATGACCTCTTTGACCATATTCAACCTACCAAACTCATTTTTTAGATATAAGTTGAATACCATCAAAACTTACAAAGTAAACTTAAATTATTAACTAATTGTGTATAGAATGGTAAAAGATAAAATAAAAGGAATAATAAACTTGATTTTTTTTATTAATCTAGTAAATAATTAATACAAGTTTTTTATTTAGGAAGACAAAGAATATGTGTGACGAGTTAAACTCAAGGTAAGAGACTTCTCTTTAAAAATACTCTTTTTAAGGTTTTCATTCCAACACTTTTTCTTCCATGTATGTATTTTTAGAAAGATTTTATAAATGTAATTATATAGAAAGTAAAGTTTTATAAATTAAATTTTCATCTTTATTTTAAAGGTTTTAAAAAAGGATTCTTTTTATGAAATGCTTAACTTTCTTTACAAATGACAAAGGAATGTTCTATTTTAAAGAACATGATGACAATGGATTTTTAAGCTATTATAAAAATTATTTGATGTTTGGATTCCTTTAAAATATTTCATGATTTACTTATAGAAAAACCATATTTCCATTTTTGGGTATTTTGGTAATGAAAATGGGTTTTAAAAGAAAAATTTATTTTGATATCCGAATGAGTTTTGCATATGGTCTTAAAAGAGTTTTTCAAGGGTTTTATGTTGAAAAGCTTCAATATTAAAATGTTTTATTCATGATATAGTCCTTGGAAATTGTTTATATAATGATTTTGATGAACAAAACCACTGATCCCCTCTTGTTTGGATTTTATCAGAGTGTGAAAACCCCAATCCCACCTATAGTAGGATATGGGATGGTGACTAGTGCTATGTAGGCATATCACACACATGGGAGGCCTTAGTATACAGTACTTATAAACACACACATACAATAGCTGTGTTATCATGAAAATTCAAATTTATTATGTTTTTAAGGTTGATTTATAGTCTAGGGAAGACCCTAGGCCATCTCTCAATGATTTTTGGTAGTTTATAGAATGCATTTTTAATAAATATTACTAAAATAGGGGGGTGATTTTGAAAACAATTTAAAGAAAATAACTTAATCAAAATATTTTCAAAGTTGAAAGACTAAGTGTATTTTTAAAAATATTAGATAAATAGTTTTTTCATCCCACTACACAAATTTCATGTTCATTGTTCTTAGAGATTCATTCACGTTTTGAGTAATTCTTTGGTTGAAATTAATTGGAATACTGATTAATTCCTAATCTTTTATTTCAATGCTTAAAGAATGAAAACTTGACATAACAATCATATATTCATGGTACATAACTTATTCATGGAATAAGAGCTTCCAAATAAGATTTAAATCTCAATAAGGTAGGTATGAAAAGGATTCTTGTGCTATCCAATTAGAACAACACAATTCACCCGCTCAAAACCTCACACCGATCAGTTAGAAATTAAGAGAAAATCAACCACATGAATCAAAAAAAGTATTCAAATAATAATTGATTTAAGATATATGGAAAGAAATGTTTTAACACCCAAATAACTCTGAACTAGTAGCTAATATATGCATCATAACTCCCTTGATATGTGTGTATCTCCCTCACAATGAACACCCACCATTTAGCTCGACATCGTGAGGAGGAGGAAGCTCAGGTGGAACTCCTTCATTATTAATCCCCCTATGATGATAGGGAGGTCTAGTACCTCCAAGGGAATGAAAGAACTCATCTGGAACTTCAATTTGGCAGCACCTCACTCTCTTGTCCTTACTTATAAATGGGGATCCCAAGGTTTCATTTTATAGGAAAATTGGAAGGTGTTTTTGAGCACCCTGATTTCGAGAAACAACTTGGACCATGGTTTTAGATGGCTAGACAGTCTTATATCACATTTTAAAAAACTAAAAAGTTGTAGCCTCACCTCCTGAATATCGCCACCAAAATTTTGGAGCCATTTGGGAAATCAAAGATTGAGATATTGACAGAACACATCACACTAATTTTGATTTCGTGCAGATTCAGTGTGATGGACAGATCAGGTCAGTTGGTCCACCAGATAGCCAAATGAGTCCTCTTTTCCTTCAGATGAAATGTATAGAAATGAATTTTGGACCAGTCCAAAAAATTTCATCATATTTGGATTCACGGTTCTGTAGAAGTGTGCGGATGATTCCTTGGTGTGCATGGATCCTGTGCAGTTTGGCCCATTTTTCTTAGACAACATAATTGGCCCTCCAAATCACCTCCACCTACAATGTAATTATCAAAAAAGTAACATTGAAAATTTTAACAGTAAAAAATAGAAAATAATTTAATCAAATATGATGTTAATTTTTTTTTATAATTTTCAACACAAAACTAGTTTAGCATAGTGGTGTAAGGGTGAAAATGAAACAGTGAATCGCAGTGCAATCACACCCCCACACCTAAACATTTACACTCCTGGGAAAAGTCTTATATCCTAACCAAGTATCATTCCTAAATAAAAGGTGAGAGAAGTTCCAAGATTATTCTGAAATTAAATTCATCATGTATCGTTTATGAAATCAATTTTCCTATCATTTTTCTTCCCTCACATTCGAATTTTTTCAAATTAATTTGTTCACCCATGAAACATGTTTCTACATACCTCACTTAGAATTTTTCCCTCTTCACTCAAAGAACATATTAAAGTGGAGTTATTCCCTTTTCCCAGATTTCATGTGATCATACCATATTATTTCCAAGATTCTAAGTTCTCTAGCAGTAGAAAATAATGTGCTACTCAAGAGAACTTCCAATAGGTTGTTATGAGGTTCAAGGGTTTGTAGGATTTAATGTATAAAAAATCTGAGGCAGAAGAGGAGTGTTTAATCTCTTAAGTAAAAAATATTTCAAAATTAAGTAAGTGTTCAGAATGATTGTACACACTCATCCCCTCATAAATTTTATCACTTCCAACTCATTATCCCCATTGTCCATTTGTGTGGGTCATAGATGATTAGTGAATAATAATGAATAAACTTCATATTTTATCCATTAGTTTTTTTTATTTTTGTTTTATTTTTTTAATATACATAAATATTTTCTTTTTTTACAATTTTCATTGGAGATAAAGAAGGAAATTTTTTAAAACAATGATACAATATGGCTTGTGAACCCACTACCTAAGGAAATTGTAGGAACCCTTTCTATCAAACCATAACAATGATTCATTCCTAATAATTCCCATGGAAACACCTTATCCCCCACACTTGTGGAAATTAAAACAATAATGTACACAAAAGATAGTTTGGTAGAGATAAATAAGCTTGTAATGTGGCTACCTAATAGTTATTTCATGGTCTTTAAGGCTTAAGAAGGGTAAAATGTCGAGGTGGAAAAAATAGAGGTTAATTGTAAAAAGTGATTTTCAATGAATGATGGACTCTATCATTAATATAGAGCACTTGAATCCTATGGCTTCAAACAAAATAAAGGCAAGTTCTAGTTTCTCTACATGACCCAAGACTCTCAAGAAAGTGATTAAAAGGAATAAAATGCAACAAAGGGCTTAGAATGTCTCTCAGGTAAGGGATTAAAATATTGGTCAGTGCTAATAAAGGATGGGTTTCAAAAATTCATGAAACACCTAAGATTTATTTGAAAATATAAATTCTAGAAAAATATTCCATATCAACATTCATTTGAAAAACATCAAAAAACAATGGAATTTTCCACACAATCGACTCAAGAATGAAAAAAGTATTTGGAATTATTTTAAATCGAGAATCTTTTTCCATGAAAAAATTAACATTCCGACACAAAATCAAGAGATAAAACAGGGGGTAAAGTGAAAATACTATTCAAAAAGTAAGAAAAGAAAAGAAAAAAATGATGAAAATTCCTAACTAACCTAGGAATGTACCCATCCCCCCACACCCATAACATTCAGTGTCCTAACTATAATAAAATAGAATGTGGGAATGAAGGATAAAAGCTGGTGGGTGTCATTGGTACGTTACTTCTTGAACATGGAGTTCCTCCCTTGGGAACTCCATAAGGGTTTCGTGGAAGTTATTTAGCTAATACCCATTGACTGTGAAGGTTTTCTTGGTTTCTTCATTTGGAACCTAAACAACACCAAATAGAGATACATTAGTAACAGTGTATGGTCCAAACTAGTGGGAAAAAATCTTACCTGGATGCAACTTCAGCCTTGAATTGTAGAGGAGGACCTTATTACCAATGTGAAATTGACGACGAAGGATGAGACAGTCGTGGGAAGCCTTGGTTCGCTCCTTATAAATCTCAGAGTTCTCATATGCATCTCTTCTCATTTCCTCCATCTCTTGAATCTTCGACTTCATTTTATCACCTGAACTAGAAAGATTAGAATTGCATTGTTTGATAGACCAGTAGGCCCGATACTCAATCTCAATAGGGAGGTGAAAACTGTTTCCAAACACAAGACGATAGAGTGACATTCCAATGGGAGTTTTAAAGGCAATACGGTAAGCCCATAATGAATCATCGATTCTAAGACTCCAATCTTTTCTGTTGGATTGAAATATTTTTTAAGAATTAGTTTTACCTCTCTATTTGACACCTCTACTTGACCATTGGTTTGTGGGTGATAAGAAGTAAACACTCTATGCCCTAACCCATACCGAAACAAAACAGATTGCATTGTTTGGTTGTAGAAATGAGAACCCTGGTCAATGATGCTGAACCAAGGTAATCCAAACCTATAGAAGATTTGGGTTCTCAAAAATTCCACAACTACCTCAGAATCATCAATCCTTGTAGCTCATGCCTCTACCCATTTTGAAACATAATCAACTGCTATAATAATATAAAGGTTCCAAAATGAATTGGGGAATGGTCCCATAAATCCAATTCCCCAAACATCAAAAATGTCATGAAAGAGAAATGGTTGTTGTGGCATTTCATTTCTTTTAGATACATTCCCCATTCTTTGACAATGAGGACAAGATTTAAAGAATTTATGGGCATCCCAAAATAATTTAGGCCAAAAGAGACCAGAATTGAGGACCTTGAGAGCATTCTATTGGGGGACCAAAGTGCCCCCATAAGAAAGAGTGTGGAATAACCTAAGGACAGACTAAAACTCACTATCGGGGACACAACACCTGATTACTTGATCACTACATGTGTTCCAAATAATTTACAATTTCGGCATACCAAGGAATGGAATCTTTAACTTGGTATAGTTTTTCATCAGGAAACATGTCATTTATGGGAATACAGGGGGACGAGTCAATGTCTAAGGATGGGTGAATCCTACTGATATGGTCAGCCAACACATTCTCTGCTCCTTATTTATCTCTAATTTCTATATTGAATTCTTGAAGGAGGATAATCCATCGAATGAGACATGGTTTGGATTCTAGTTTCTTTAGGAGATACCAGAGGGCTTCATGGACTAAGAATACAATGAATTTGGACCCTAAAAGGTATGAAATAAATTTATCCAAGGAAAACACTATGGAAATGAATTATTTTTCAGTTTTGGTGTAGTTTACTTGGGTAGGGTCCAGTGTGCATGAGGCATAAGCTATGACATGTGGAGCTTGGTCGACCCTTTGTGACAAGACAACCCCAACTACATAGTTGGAGGCATCACACATGATCTCAAATGGTAAATCCCTCTAAGGTGGTTGGATTATTAGGGGTAATGTGAGACTCCATTTTAACTTATTAAAAGCTTCCTCAAATTCGTTATTAAAAAATTACTTTTCTTTTTGGAGCAATCGAGAGAGGGGGAGTGTAATTTTACTAAATTCACAAATGAAACAATCGTAAAATCAATATGACTTAGGAAAGACTGCAGATCCCATACATTTTTAGTGAATGTTAAGGAAGAAATGAAATCCAATTTTGATTTATCTACTTGGATACCATCCACAAAAATGACATTCCCCAATACTATATGTTGTCTCACCATGAAATCAAATTTATCATAATTTAATATGATATTATTTTCAATACAACGATGTAGGACTGAACCTATACTACTCAAACATTCATCAAAAGAGGATCCATAAATAGTGAAATCATCCATGAAAATTTCCATGCAATTATATAGGTAATCCAAAAAATACTAACCATATATCGTTGGAAAGTACCCAGAGCATCGTACTAACAAAATGGAATCCTTCTATAGGTGAATTTGCCAAATGGGAAAGTGAAGGTTGTATTTTCATGATCTTAGAGGAAAATATGGATATGAAAGTATCCAGAATACCCATCAAGAAAACAATAACAAGGCTTTCCTAATAGCCTTTATAAAATTTGGTCAATTAATGGTAATTGGAAATGGTCCTTCCTGGTGTGTCAGTTTAGTTGGCGATAGTCTATGGAGACATGCCAACTATTCTATATATGATTTGGAACCAATTCATTATTTTCATTTTTGATTACTATAAGACCAGTTTTTTAGGAACTACTTGAATGGGATTGAACCATTGGCTGTTAGATATGGGGTAAATGATTCAAGAAGCCAATAATTTTTTAATTCATTTTGAACTATATCTAAGAGGTTTGGGTTCAGTCGACATTATGCCTAACTCACTGGTTTAGCCTCATAATTTAATAAAATACGATGTGTAAAAACTGATGGGCTAATACCAAGAATATCTGCAAGTGTCCAAACTAATGATTGTTTATACTCCCTCAAAATTTCAAGCAGTCTTAATTCATTCTTAGGAGGGAGTGAACTAGAAATGATGATGGGTAACTTGTTTCCATTATCGAGATATGAATATTTTAAATCTTGAGGTAGTTGTTTCAGTTCCAATTTAGGAGGATTTTGGATTGATTGGAGTCTGTGTTAAAGTGAGAGGTCACTAATATCATCTAAGTGCTCAACTGTATGATCCTCAAATGAGGAATGAGCTTTTACAAGCTTAGCAATATCATCGATGATCATTGGATCCTCAGTGTTCAAGAAATTATCAATTAATAAAAATGTAGGACATTTTTAGAGACCACTAAAACAATTAATTCATGATTCATTACCAATAATTTCAATCAAGGATGAAAAATCAGAAAGGGGATCAGTGGAATGAAAAAAAGTGTTTTTAGGGGAAGGGAGTACATTAATTAAATTTACCGAGAGAGAGGAATGTTCTTATGAGGGGTGATTCATGGCATCAAGGATGTTTAAATGTACTATGTCACCACCAAATTCCATATATAATATACCATTATGCACATTAATTATGATTTTGGAAATTTTCAAGAATGGTCTCTCCAATATAATTGATGCGTGTCCATTCATAATATCATCTTCCATTTTTAGCACACAAAAATCAGTAGGAAAAATTAAGTTTTTCACATTCACAAGAGCATCCTATAACACACCAGAAGGGTGTGCTATACTCCGATTTTCTAGATAAATGACTATTCTAGTGGGATTCAGTTAACTGACCTCAAAATAAGAGTAAATTGAGTGAGGCATCACATTAATATAGTCACCCAAATCAAGTATAACATTAAAAAAAGAATACTACCCTATGGTACATAGAATTGAGAATGTTCTAGGATCATTGAACTTGGTGGGAAGTGATGGATATATAAATTCTAAGATGTTCCTCCCTATTATCACCTTCTCATCACCTTAAAGTCTCGTACGGTGTGTACACATCTCCTTTAGAAACTTGGCATATCTTAGAATTTTATTGACGACATTAATCAAGGGGATGTTCACCTGCACTTTTTTTTGAAGTTTCCAAGATTTCTTTATCAAGTTCAGTTTACTTTTGTTTTATTATTTGGGTGGCCCTTTGGGGAAATGGAAAAGGAATGGATGGGATAAGTGACTCATCAAAAGACACACTCTTTCCTTTGGAAAGGTTTCTCTCAGGATAAAGATTTTTTTTTCTCTTGGACCATTTTCAGTAGTTGGGATGGTGGTTTCCTTAGGAGTGGATGAATCCAATGGAGGGATCATTTGGGTTTTAAGTTGTTTCCCACACATAAGGGTTATGGAACTAACATTTCCCTTATCCCTAGGGTTAACTACTGGTTTAGAGGGTAGTTTACCCGACCCCCGACTTTGAATTTCCCCCACAGAGTTAGCTAGTTGGCCTAATTGGGTTTTTAGGTTTTATATGGCTACTTGGGTGGTTTTTTGGAATTAGAGATTATTGGAAACCATTTTTTTCATCATATCTTCTAGGCTAGGCTCTGGTTTTGTAGGGGGTGGTTGGAATGCCTTTTCTGGTGGTTGGGTATTTCTAGGTGGTGGTGGTGAATGACTACTCTACCCCAGTTGGTTCCATTATTTTGAGGCTGGTCTGAATACCCCCTTTCCTATAAGCTTGGTTTTCTTTCCACCCAGGGTTTGATGGATAATATGGTTCCTGACTAAAGGGTTGGTTATATGGGTGACCTGGAAAGATTGCCTCACAACTCTTAAAATTGTCTCTCAATTGAGGACTTTTTTCAGATTGGTGGGTTTCAGAAGAACATATACCAAAATGGATAGGAGGAGGAGATTGGATTTCCCTTGGGAAAGAGAATGTTGTCTAAGAAGGGTACTTAACTCTTTGAACTTAATATATAACTTCTTCTCAAATTCAGTACTTTTCACCTCATGTACTCCTCTAATGGTTACACCGGGACTTGGACCAAATTGTTGAGTGTTCTGAGCCATGGTATTAATTAAGGTTCTTGCAGCAATTGGGGTCCTATCAACTAGCGCACCACATACAGAAACATCAATCATATTTCAATCAATAGGGAATAAACCTTCATAAAGATAATGAATTAAAATCTGATCACTTATTTAGTGGTGTGGGAAACTTGAACATAACCTTTTAAATATTTCCCAATATTCATGAATTTTTTCCCCTTGAGATTATATTATACCACATATTTATTTCCTTATTGTTGTAGTTCGAGTGGTTGGGAAATAGTTTTCAAGAAAAAGGCATTTCATGTCTGCTTAACCTCTTATTGGGGAATTAACATAATATAACCAATCTTTTACAGTGGATTCTAATGAAAAAGGAAATTCCCTAAGCTTTACTTTTTCTTCATCCACATCTGCAGGTTTTAATTTAGAAAACCTAGTATGAAGTTATTTTAAGTTCTTATGTGGATCTTCTCCAATGAGTCCATGAAATCTTGGCAATAAGTGAATTAGACTAGATTTTAGTTCAAAATTGGGTGGCTCTCCTTGTATTTGAATATATGTCGGTTGGATATCAACATCAGGAGAGTTAAGTTATTTTAATGTATGGTTATTTTCAGCCATGTTATACTCTTTAATTTCTAGTTCTAATTTGGTCCCAGAAGAAGAGGTATTTTGAAAAGTCTCAAGTTGTGGTGTTTCCTCTTTCAAATGGTTGTCTTGTGCATCTCATGGTCACTGACACAAGATCCTCTCTGGTTTGGGTTCAAAAGGTGGTAAATCTCTTGGAGTATAATATGTAATGCAAAAAACCTACACAAGAATGAAATCGTAACACAAAAATATAGTTAAAGGTATAATATAAAACAAATAAATATTAACAAAATTTATAAAAAATCTTATAGAAAACATGCCCAAAAAACCAAAGAGATCCCCGGAAATGAAGCCAAAATTTGACTGTGTTGTCATGACATGTCAAATTGATTATTTTTTAAGGTTTATTTATAGTCTAGGGTAGACCCTAGGTCGTCTCTCAAGGAGAATTGGTAGTTTATAATATTTATTTTTAATAAATATTACTAAAATATAGGGGTGATTTTAAAAACATTTTAAAGAAAATAAATTAATCAAAATAGTTTTAAAGTTGAAAGACCAAGTGGATTTTAAAAAATAAGAGATAAATGGGTTGTTGCGATTTCACTACACACATTTCAAGTTCATTTTTATTAGATATTCATTCAAGTTTGGAGTAATTATTTGGTTGAAATTAATTGGAGTCCCAATTAATTCATAATCTTTTATTTCAATGCTTAAAGAACCAAACCTTGATTTAAAAATCATATTGTCAAGGTACAACAGTTATGCATGGAATAAGAGCTTCCAAAGAAGACTGAAATCTCAATAAGGTGGGTATGAAAAAGATTCTTGTGCTGTCCAATCAGAACAACACAAGTCACACACTCAAAACCTCACATCGATCGGTTTGAAATTAAGTTAAAATCAATCACATGCATAAAAACAAGAATTCAAATAAGAAATAATTTAATATAAATGGAAATAAATGTTTTAAAACCCAAATAACTCCAAACTAGTAGCTAATATATGTGTCATAACTCCCTTGACATGTGTGTAGCTCCCTCACAATGAACGCCCACTGTTTAGATCAACATTAGAAGGAGGAAGCTTGGGTGGAAGTCCTTATTCATGATTGATACCCCTACGGGGATAGGGAGATCAAGTACCTCCAAGGGGATGAAAGGAATCCTTTAGAAATTCTATTTGGCAGCACTTCACTCTCTTGGTCGCACTTACAAATGGGGATCCCAATGTTCCATTTTATAGGAAAATTGGAAGGTGGTTTTGAGCACCCTAATTTTAAAAAACCACTTGGCCCGTGGTTTTAGATGGCTAGAAATACTTATCTCACTTTTATAAAACTAAAAACTTTTATCCCCACATCAGGAATATCTCCACTGAAAGTTTGGCGTGATTTGGAAAATCACAGCTCGAGATATTGACAGAACACAACACACATCTTTTGACTTTTTGCAGATTCAGTGTTATGGAAAGATCAGGTCAGTTGGGCCACCAGATTGCTGAATGATTTTTGGGTTACTTATGATGAAATGTATCCCAATAATGTTTTGACCATGCCACAAAATTTCTTCCCATTTGGATTCATGGTTTAGTAGAAGTGTGCGGATTAGTCCTTCATGTTCATGGATCCTGTGCAGTTTGACTCATTTTTCTTGGACATCATCATCAGCCCTCCAAATCACCTCCACCTAAATTATAATTATAAAAACAAGTAAAATTTCCCTTATTAAAAGTAATAAACACAAAATAATTGAATCAAATATGAACTGTAATTTTTTTTATAATTTTCAATACAAAACTAGTTTAGCACAGTGGTGTAAGGGTGAACATGAAATAGTGAATCGTGGTGAAATCACACAAACATCTATATCCATGAAAAAATGTAGAGATAATAATACAAATGATACAAAAAATACATTTTTACATCAATAAAACAATCATAGTACACAGAAAGTACTAAAATCATGAAAGGGAAAAATAAAATCCCACCAGAAAATGATAAAAGCATCTAACTTGCTTAGAAGAAGCGGACTACTATCAATTGAAACCACTGATACACACCTCAGTATATGTAGATTACTATGATTCACCTAACTTATGTCCTCCTAGGAATCCTTCAAAATTATTTTCATCTACATAAGGAACAACATGTTCTGGAGGATACCATGTAGGGGTGGTTATAAAAATACCCATTAGGGTCCATAAAAACTCAAAATAAAAGGGAGAAACTAAAATGAAGTAATCTACTGACCCATAGAGATAGGGTACAGAAAACCCAAATGAGAGAGAATAAGAATCTCTATCTCCACCACTAGGCTATACATGACTAGTTATCCTATCACCACAATGTATGTCAATCAGAATATGATACATAACCACAAGTATTCCTAGAATCAACAAGATATACTCATCACAAACTCTACGTCCCATGGTCTCAACCAAATAAGATTCTATAGGATTCTACTTAAGGCTCAAAGGTAACACTGATTTGGGAGAATTAACTACAGGGTCCCTATTATCCCTAATGGAACACATCTGAGAGGTCTCACTCATCATGAATCACTAAGATGACGTCACACCCCTTCTATCCCTACTGGAATACAACTTAAAGAACATGATCATTGAGTCTATCCATGGAAAAAAATCACCCTGGAACCCAGTGTATCTCAATACTCAAATTGGGGATCCCACCCATATCTTAGGGGTAACTCCAAAACCCTACTGGAACTCATAATATCTCAAAACATAGATAGGGGATCACTCCCAGGACTATAGGGGGACACCATGAAACTAATATGGAACTCCATAGATCTTAGCGCTCAGATAAGGGATCACACCAAGGACCCATGGGGGACATCTAAAACCATAAATGAAGCTATCCATAAAGTAGGGGATTGTATGCACAACAATACTAAAAAAACTACTGGAATAATCTACTAAGTATGGGATCAATTCCTATGCTAGATGGTCACATCGATACCACAAATCCACCCAAGGAACATCAATATGATAAAGGATCCACACCTTGGTCTCATAGAGGGATAAAATGAGCTCTATCAGAACCTAAACCCATAAAGTTAATCCCAATCCTATAATGAGGATATAATTCCACATTTTACCCTATGAGGTAAATACCAAGGACATACACCCACATGGTGATAGTCTACATGTCACTAATAAAACCATCCAATAAGAATCACCTTGCATCGAAACTCTCATGCCAAAACTATGGGCACCATCATGTTCTACGTGAAAAAATACTTGAGATAGGATACTTGTGGGCCTCTATACAAGTCTTGAAGATATAGATGCATAATAAATAAGTATCTTAGGGAAGTATAAGGCATGTCCTCCTTGGGTACATGGCATGTCTCTTGAGGCTGACCCCTAGCTGTGTATTATACTCAGCGTGTAACAAAGTACCCAACATGGACATGGGGTTACATGATGTATAACCATATTTGATCAAATTGGCATGTCCTCACCCACACATGACATGGATTTCCATGCCCCCCTAATGAATTATACCCTAAGAACATGATGTATACCTATTAACCTAGCATAATCTCATGTCCTTGTCTATGACCATGTACTTGAGTCGTTCCCATGTACCATGGCCCGTGCCTGTGTACCTTTCCATGTCTATAGTGACCCAATATTAACATACATAGACATTACATCATTTTTTATGGAATACACAAACACATGACCAAATATCGTATTAGTTTAGTGCCTTTGGAAACTTGGAACACAAACTTCTAGTTTGTTGAAATATATTCAATGTTTCTCACAAAGATCTTCCCCTTTATATCCCTACCTAAAAACGTTCTTTATAAACTGGGGAAAAGAAATCATAAGAAAAGGGTGAGCTCAAATTCTCATTAAGTGAAAAAAGGGCGATACATAATCATAAACATGAATATAAGGGTTTGAGAACATGATAACAACATTAAAAGATCATACCCTTCATATCAAAGATCATATACATGAGTGATGGAATAAATAATGGTAGTTCATAAGACTTGAATCATGAATAAATTAAGAGAATAATCTATGAAATCAAATCATAGGAATAAGACATGGAATTTTTGGTAGGCACATAAACATGTAATATCATTCCCTATATGTCAAGGATTATTGCACAAGATTATCAAGGAACTTCATGGGGGCTGCACCTATTAGGTGGGACACACCACCATCCCCAGTCGTAGTCCTTTCCTTATAGTGGATCAGGTTTCCCCTTCTTAACATAGTGGATCATGTTTCCCCTTATTCCCATAATGGATCATGTTTCCCCTTCTTACCATAGAGGATCAATCCCGTCGACTTGTTTCCTATCATTATCTCATAATATAAAAATCTTTATAATGCATTGGAGAGAGATATAGGTTCCACTCGCCACTTAATAAAAACTATACATATGTGTACCACAGGAACATAAATCATTCATCATAAACATAAAATTACCATATAAAGAATAAAGATATAATACTTGAATCATAACCCCAATAAAACATAAGTAACATCAAATAATGTTATCATAGATGGAAATTGGTTTTGAAAGATCATTAGAAATAATTCTTGAGGAAAATATCCTATCCACTTTGAAAAAAAAACACTTTTTAAAATCATAAAACATTTAGAAACACTTTTTCATTGAAATTAACCATAAAATATTATAAATCAATCTTTGAAAATTATTTTAAATATTTTTTAAATCTTTTTCCTTGAAAATTCATAAAATATCATTTAAAACACTTTAAAAATATTTTTAGAAAACATTACTTTTATAGAACACAAATTTCTGACCATAGAGAGAATAACATTACATGAAACTTATAATATCATGAAAATAAGTTTATTCATGATACAATATTTAAAAGGGAAGTATATATATCTCATAAAATTATATAGATTCATAACATAACATGTGTTGCAAAGAAGGAAAATTGAGACCAAATCACCTGACAGATTTGGTAAATTTTGAACTGTAAAACCCATGAATAAGTGTTCATAAAATGGATATGTAAATACCCTTAATATAATTATAAATATCATAGATTAAATTCATGGATAGAATATGCACCACACAAAATAAATGAGTGGTGAATATGGAATAAGTCTCATATAAATAAAAGTGAGACTAGAAATCACCTCACCTTATGTCTTGAATCACTTTGTACTTGTTCAAACGTCCTGTATAATAAATATAAGTTTATTATAAATATATTAAAAAAAATTAAATTATATAATACCATATATTATTAAATTATGACCTTTTATTACTCATTTATTAATAATTCCATGTTAAAATTACATTTCAGGAAATAACCGCTTTGTTTTTCTCATGTGTTTTAATTTGTTATATTTTTGGTCCTATTACTTATATCATGATTTCATCATATCCATAATGATAACCATTATATAAATATTAAAAATATTCATTATATATGTATTTTTAATAATATATAAAATTAATAAATATAAAATTAAATACACCGTTCCTAGAGACGCTAGGTCGTATGTACACATGAACGTTGTTTCCATTTTCTTATTTATTGAAAGAAATAAAGTAAATGAAACATATGTATATGTATATATATATATATATATAATATCATCAAATTATCATTATTAGGTAATATATATCATATAATTTCACAAAAACCATCGTTAATACACTTCATTTAAAGTGTGAATGAATCACATCGCTTTGAGGAAGCGGTAGTCCATATATCCACAAAAAAAGTTATCGTATTTAAACAAAATGAAAATCATTAAGTTATGTGTTATATAATAATTAAAGAAACATAAATAAATCATAAATATAATATATATAATATAAAAATATGAATTAAATCATTATTACTAACCATTAAAGGTGGTAATGGAAGAATGAATGACATCTATTCGTGAGGCTGTAGTCCATCATACACACGGACGATGATTGTGTATCCCATTTGATGGAAGTGTGTAAAGTTGTAGGTCATAACCATAAAATAAAAAAAATCTCAGTATATTTAAGATAATAATGTTATTATATAAATATGAAATAAAAATAATTTAAGGTGATTAAGGAATAAATAAAACAGAAACATTCGTTGATGAACATCACCTCTTCTTTAGGTATCTCCTTTTGATTTGCAGCAAAAGACTTCCTTGGATGGATTTATGTGAAAAAGAAGGGTTATAGGGTTAAGGGGTAGAATTTTTTATGGGATTTGTACAGGTTTTGGTTGAATCAAATTGGTTTTAAAGTGTTAACAAAATATTAGAAGAGGAGTCCTATTATAGGAGAGGGGATAGACACTCTTGGAATTTCTCAAAATATTAATTTATTATAAATTTAATATTAATCCAAGTACCTCCAAAAATATATTTATTATAATATAAGATACTATAAGGTTTTAATATCATAAAAATATATATTTTATAAAAATTTTTGTGTTATTTTAAAACTTATCATTTTGATTAACCCTTAGTTAACCTATTTTAATTTTAACTATGGTAACAACTTTTTCAATATAAAAGAATGTTTTTTTAATTATAAAGTATCAATTGGAACATAAATGGAAAATTAATGATATTTTAGAACATATATCATCAAATTTGTCATTATTTAATATTTTTTTGATTTATAAATAATTTAATAAAATATCATTTTCATAAAATATCATAAGTGTCAATTTTGACACTATTCATTACATTGACTTTAATAAACTCTTGAAAACAATACATATTCGAAAACAATAATTCAATACACCCATAATATATCATAATAATATAAAAAACTCTTTTATAACCATAATTAAGAAAAATTATATTTATTTTAATATTTATAATATCATTTAATTGACTGTTTCATTAATTGAATAATTATTGCATCATCATTGTGTAATTATTTATGATAATTATTTCTTCACTAAAATTTAAAAATAAATTTACATGATGTATATAAACATTTTATATTTCATAATAATATATATAGTCAAGAATATCTTATATTTAGCCCTATATTAAAAATATTATATTTATTAAAAGTAAGAATGTGACATTTTATCACTCTCCCTGATTTTAATAATATCTAAGTTATTTTCATAGACAAGTGTCCGTTAAATAATTAAATTTAAAAAAATTATATGTTAAAGTTTTAATTGAATTCATAAAATAACATTTGTGAAAGTATTAGTGTAGTTTTATAATATTTGTATAATTATTTTTACCCTTAATTCTTCGATTTACCCTTAACCGTGGTAATACAAATTACTAGTTACTATTCATATTGACCAAAAATAAATGGGTCATATTTAATAAATTTAGACCTTATGATTAAAAATATTTAATAAAATTTTCAAAATTATAATCACATAAGTGTAATAAATTAATTTAAAATTAAACCCATAGAAGGTACGATACAATAAGTTTTTTAAAGTGAAAATATTCAAAAGATTGAAATGTTTTTTAATCTAAATTCAATATGAAATTGATTATAATGTACTAAATTGGATTAATGGATATAAATTTTGTCTAATTATACTTTAAAACCAACAAAACATATACTTTAATACTATAAATAATTTATAGGAAAAAGTTGTTTTCAATTAAAATTTAGTATTTTTCTACTATTCATCAAAACACGAAACTTTTTAGAAAAATACCAAAAATCCAAAAAAGAAAATTTTTATATTTTGATTTCAAATAAGAAGTTTATCTTTACAAATATAATTTATAAAAGTGTCAAAAAATTGATATAAAACAAGTGTTCCATTAAAAGATGGTAAAACTCTCTTTTTAGAAAAATACATCTTTTATACGTAAAATTAGATTTGTTATTATATCATGTATATAAAACACATAAGATGAATGATAAAAATTATATTTAATATATATTTCATTAATATAATCCAAACAGTTTTATTTTTTATTTATTGGTATAAATCACACTTTTTCACATTTAAGTAGTTTTTCAGAAAAACATTTCATTTTATTTTAAAAAGGGTTTTATTTTCATTTATATTTAATTGGTCACCAAATAATTAATTATATATACATTTATAAACCATATTTTCATAATTCAGTTAATCCTATTCAAACCCTACATTCTAACTGTTAGGTTATAATTTTATTGTTTAAGTAATTACAATAATAAAATGATGTTTCATAGATACTCAGTGCTGCATGTAATGCAAGTTATGATAGTGTTGTGTGTATAGCAAGATTAACATGGTGTACCATATAACACAATAAGTCAAATAAATTTAATATATTAAAAAAAAAGGTTCATAAAAACTCAAGGTGTTATATTCTATCCCCCTTAAAATCAATTTATCCCTTGAAATTCATCATTCTAATACAAATTATTAGGGATACTTCTACCTCATCATATCATCAAGTTAATATGTAGCTTCTTCAAATAGGTGGTTTTATCCACAAAACTTTAACTAGGTGAGTGGTCTTGTTTTGTAGAACCTTATCTCTATGATCCAAAATTTCTACTAGTTTCATTCATAAGAAATATCTTGTTTCGGTGGTATGACCTATGTGTTTAGTACATGTGAAGGATCATGTATGTACTTTCTCAGAAGAGATACATGGAACACATCATGAACGTGAGAGAGATTTTTTGGAAGATCAAATTGATAATATACCATTATGATATGATTAAGAATTTAATAATGGAATCATATCCTTGTAATTTTAAATTTCACTTCAAAAATGAAAGGTAGATATTTGATAATTCCTTTGTGGGAAACCCACATCATAAAAAGGGTCTATACAAATCCATTTTAAAAAGAATCAAAGTAAAAGGTAAATATCACCACATAAATAGGATTTCTATTTGGATAAAATTAGCAGAAAGTGAAAACATGAAAATGGAACAGAATTCCAACTATCATGTTATGGTGCAGAGTGATAAAGAACATGGTCATTATAAAGTTAACCATTAAAAAATGATAAATCTATGATGATCTAAGGGAACATTTGATTAAACAAAAAATAAGGTACTAGGATAATTCTTTTGTTTCAAGATACTTTTACTAAAGTTGAAGAATTTTACCAATAATATTTACTTACTTGATTTCATTCCATTTTTTAAGAACAATATCATCCATCAACCATTCCTCGATCAATTTCCACTTCATCTCTTACTCCAAGAAATGAGGTTGAAATTGTAATACCTAAAGAACTAGTGGATCATAAAATCCATAATGGGATGATAATTCATTACTTTTGTCACTAGTTATCACAAAAAAAGGTTAGTACATGTTATCCAACAAGAATAAATCTTCATATGGTTAAGTCAAAAATTAATCTCTAAAACCTCATACAAAGTAAAAAAAACCAATTTCATAAATGGTTACCCTTATGAATCTTACAAAATATTAAAATCTAAAACTATCCAAAATAAGGTTACTAAATTTCAAAAATAAACTTATCATTAATTCCCCAAACAACTTGATGTAATCTAAATTTTAATACACCAAACATGTGAAGACCATTATCATATATTCTCTTGAAACATGGTAATAACATGAATTACCATAAAAGTTTAGTGAAAACATACATGATTTCAAAATTTAATTATTTCCTCATACCATAAATCCAAAAATTCTGTAAACTGAATCCATGAAATCATAAACCACCTTGTCATTGGTTTAATGGTTATCAATATTATCCCATTTATTGTATTTGAATAAAAGATATCTTAATATCATTATTATACCAACATTATGCACATATTGAGGGCTATCTTTCCCTTAATATTAAGTTCTCCCAAAATATCACCTTAAAACCTCAATCACTTTTCATGGTTACTAGTACCATTAAACATATACTTTCAAATACTTAATAAAGAACTATAATAGACCAATCCTTAGATGTTTAATCATTCTATAATACCATAAAATTACTTCTACAACATTATTCTTGAATTCCCATACATAAACAGTCAATCATTCCACCACTTCATTGTCATACTCCATATATCTAACAGTGATTGCATATAATTTTCCTTTGTCTTTGGTCTTAAAAGGTTTATGATGTCAATCACCATTTACAACCCACAAATTTTGGAATTGATTAGCATAATGACCATTTTCCTTACACTTGAAGCATTGAAGTGTGTGAGGTGAATTCCGTATAACCTTTTCTCTATTCACATCATTAGCAATATTCTTCCCATCAATTCACCTGTAAATTTTTCAATGACCTTATTTCCCACACTTAAAACATTTACTTATCCCGTTAAGGTAGTTTCATACTTATTTCTTTCCATTTATTGTCAAAACCATGGGATTGATATGTAACTCAAACCTTTATTTCCACCTTGATAGAATAGTAAACGATCTCTTAATAGCTACATAAGTCTCTTATGGATAACTCCCTTTGAAGAATTGGTTTTAAGAAACTGAAAAATCTACCCACTTTATTTTTAGGTTGGATGATAATACCAAAAGAGTACCTCAAAAGTCTTGTAAAATTATCCTCATAGGTACAAACAAACTCATACTCCCATTTCTTTAACTCAAGGAACTATTTTTCCATATTAGTAAGAAGAAAACAAGGAAAGTAATTATTAAATAATAAGTTATTAAAATCTTCCAGATCAATGGGTTCAATTACATCCTGCTTCCTCGTATTCTTGATTAGATTCCGCCACTATTCACTTTCGACTTCTAAATGATAGACATAAAAAATAAATTTTTCATGTTCTGAACACTACAGTATAGAAAATATCTTTTTAATGGTTCCAATCCATTGTTTAATAACAAGTGGATTAGAAGACCCACAAAAAGAATATGGACATTGAATTATGAAGGAATAAAAAGAAATTTGTCCCTCTTCTGCTCATTTGTAATTCTAGCATGATTCATATCTTGTGTGAGTATAGCGATAAGATTTTTCATTCATCTCCCATAAAATTTTATTTCCCAGGAGAAAAATCATTACATTTCCCATCGCATTTAGCATTAATGTAGTTCCTTAAAGTTTCATCAATTTACTAAAACCAAAAGTATAGTATTAGTAATACTAATCATAGAAGAAAAAACACATAATCAATGTAAAGTACTTTCAATATATAAAATATTAGGTTTAATACTAGTTTATCCATAATTATTACCAAAATTATAGGATTATAACCTATAATCAGACATATCCTTATGGATATTACTAAGGTTTTCTCATACATGTTTCCAAAGGTTAACTAAAAATTTTCTTTGATACCAACTATAATGACCCAAGATTATCGTGCATAGAAATTACATCATTTTTTGAGTAATACACAAATATACACTGTAACACCCCAAAATTCCTTGGTATGTATCCTTTCGAATAATGCAATGGCGTGCATTGTACGCAACTTCGAGATTTTAACACACCATAACCAATCAAACTAGCCGTTATGAATAGTAATACCTACTTTTTGAAATTTTATAAATTCTATCTCTCAAAATGGACTTCATTTTTGGATTCGGAATATCGAAATTAGCCTAGGGTGAAATTTTGGTACTTTTCGGATAACTTTCATATTTTGATGAATAGTGAAAATTACTAAATTTTAATTAAAAACAACTTTTTTAATCAAAATAATTAATAGTGATAAATTATGAATTTGAGTGGTTTTAAAGTATATTTAGAATATATTTTTACCATATAATACAATGTGGGTCATTGAACAAAATTTCACATTTAAACCAGACATAAACAAGTGACAATCTTTTGATAGTTATTATCTCTAAAAAACACGCTTTTTGTTTTAACAACGGGAATTAATTTTAAATTAATTTCTGCCACTTCTGTGTTTTGAATTTGGAAAAATGAATTCCATATTTGGAATCAGGATGTTCAAATTGTGTAAATAGGTAACTTTTATTTTTAAACATTTTGGATAATTACTCCGGTAAATATTTTATTTACCATGGTTAAAGGGTAAATCCGGTAAACAAGGGTTAAAAAATAATATTATAATAATACTAAATTACCTTAAAAAGTGTCTTAACCCTATGGGTTGATACATGGTCGACCATGGGCATCTTTGGGTCGATTTTGGGACCCCATGGATCCACTTGTAAGTGATAATGACACTTTATTTTAATTAAGTTAAAATAAATACAAAAATGACACAAGCATATATCTTTTAACAAAACAATTGTTACAGAGGGTTATATATGTTGTATTTTAGATTATAAATATTCATTAGAAAGATAAAAAGATTTCCTACATAATGATATTTTATTTATAATTTTTAGACATTAAATAATTTAATTTATTTATGACACAATGATGATGAATTAATTACTTTAATAGTGAAATATTACAATAATTGATATTATAAATACCCAAATAAATATAATATGAACCTTTTAAGGAATTAAAATACTTTTCTAGGATAATATGACATATTAGGATTGATTTAATTGACTTTGTTTGAATTAATTAATCTGTTATGAGTTTCACAAAAATCAACTATTGAATAGTGTCAAAATTGACATAAAAGAGTTCCTAAAACAAATATTATATTATTAATAGATATTAAATTCATAAAAATCTAAGGTTCGGCCAAGAGACTTATATCATGATAGTTTCGTCATTAATGGACCACTTGGGGGTCGCTTGGATGTATATAGTAAGTTTATTAACCATATAATATAAAAATACAAAGAGACATTGTAAAAGTGAAACTAATTAACTAAGAGTTAATACTTAAAGATAAGGTTAATATAATGACCCAAACCTGTCTAAATTCTATTGGTTGAGTTGTTTTCGACCCATCCCCACCTTAAAATTTAAATAATAAACTTTGGATCCATTATAAACCGAATATGAATTTATTATAAATTAATATTTCTAGCTTTTCCAAAGGTGCCCCTCACCCCTCTTATAAAAGGGCACTCCTCCTTCTCATTTCTTCACACCTTCAAAGACCTTTGGTTCGGCCAACCCCTGCCAAAATACTATCTCAACTTCCCTCACTACAACCTAAAGGCCTTAGTTTGATCAGAAAGCCAACCTATGGAGCCCTTTTGATCAAATCAAAAGGAAGAACCCGAAGAAGAGGTAATGTCTTCACCACCCCTTTTCAAGTTCCTTTCTTCTTCCACTTCCTATTTCTTTGTTATTACCATTATAAAATAATAACTCCAGTAGCATATATATACTGTGATGTTATTATAAATATGGTACAACCATATTCAGTATTATATCCATCCTTTGAATAACATGTCACCATACGTGCGTACGTACGGCTTACCGTCTCCACGTCGTGGTGTAATTGTTATTCAATATATTATTATTTGGATGGGTATAATAATGATATGTAACTCTTGTAAATAATACATATAACATGATAATGATTCTGTATATATGATATAACATCCAATTATATATTATTTTAATATCAAAAGAATGATATTGTCGCTCGTGCGTATGTACGGACTACCGTCTCCACGAACGCGATGAGATTCATTCTCCATCATATCCATTCAAGTATAATTATAATTTGATTATTTAAAAATAGTATCTAAGGACTTGATATCATTCTCGATATTAATAATATACATCTCATTAATAAATATGTCTCACATAACAAAGAATATAAAGTAAAATGAACCCGTTAACACCCGAAATGACGGTAATTCTAAGATATTATTAACAAATCAATGTTAAAAGATCATATATGATATCATATTAAAGTAAATGATTCTTGTATAATTCAATAACAATTATTTCACCATTATACAGGAGGTAAACCTACCGTCGACCAAGGAAAAAGTACAAAGTAAGGGATTTTCTTATCTCACTTTCAATTCCGTGAGATTTCCATTGTTCGCCACTAAATTATTGAAAGTGGTGTATTGTGTTCTGCCATTTGATATATATATTATCATGATTCTATTTATATCCATGTTATTCTGTAAATCATTTGGTGGTTATTAACTTTTGGCCATACGACTCAGTTGATTAACGTGGTAAGGGATTTTCTTATCTCACTTTCAATTCCGTGAGATTTCTATTGTTCGCCACTAAATTATTGAAAGTGGTGTATTGTGTACTGCCATTTGATATATATATTATCATGATTCTATTTATATTCATGTTATTCTGTAACTCATTTGGTGGTTATTAACTTTTGGCCATACGACTCAGTTGATTAACGTGGTAAGGGGTTTCTTATCTCACTTTTAATTTCGTGAGATTTCCATTGATCACCACTTAATTATTGCATGTGGTGTATGTGTACTACCCATGATTGTATTCATTGTGTAATATACTCTAATTTATGGGTATTTACATCATCATGGTATGATAATTCTTTCATGGGTGTATGTTTCATATGTTACCTAATCGATAAGGGAATTTGAGATTTCAATTCCCACTCATTTGGCTTTACGCATATTTCATTGATTATATTACTCCATGATTATGTGTGGAATCACTATTCATTTGATTATGTCATAATTTACACTCCCCTTCCTGTGGATATAAGTTTGATACACATAATCACTCATTGGTAATTCTCAAGTCATTGATATGAATTTGATAAGAGTAATTTTAACTCATTCACCATTTATTGAGTTAAACATCCAATTCGTTGGTGCTGTTTTTACAAGAATATGTGTGAATATCCTTTGATTGTTTTACACTGAATATCCAATCATATTTAGTGTATTTATATTTGTCGCACATAATTATGTCGTTGATTTATCCTTAACCTAAGGATACGGCCTTTATGAGAGATTTCATCTGAATTTACATTCCATTGAGACTTCTTTGTTGATATACACCAAATCACTTTTATGTGGTGTATATAATGTACTTTGACATAGTATATCATGAATCCCTTTATTCTCATGATATTAAAAAGTTTTGATTACCTCAACTATTTGTATTCAGGTGTCTCTTTTGGTTAGAATCTCTAACTAAAATACCATTTTTAAATGTTTTAAAGACTTATTCATCTAAATCTTTCTCATTAATGTCCATGTTTTAAAAATGGTTTTAAGTATTTATTTATATGGACATTAAAGTTTAGAAATTAAAACTCCTTTTAAAAAGTTTCAAAGTGGTATGGGACACTTTGATTCAAAAATCTATTTTTAAATGGCTTCTTGACAAATAGTGTGACTTTTAAATGTTTTCAAGAAAAGGGGGATATTTCTCTCAAATAGTTTTGATGATTATTTTCATCTATGTCAACATCATTAATTATTCTTGATTGAGGTTAATGTGATACAATACAATCTTCCATATTGTATCGAATGAGTTATGTTTGACTGTGGATGTGCTATTTTTATACCATTCATGGTTTGTGGTAGAAGTATTGACATTTCGTATGCGAGTTTTAATACGAATGTTTATGTTATGTTTAAACCTGTTCATATGAGGAATGCATTGGACTTAATAAGTGACGGGTGGAGCCCGCTATAGCTCCTCGATGCATCGGTAGGTCTCATGAGACAAATTAGTGTCTTGGCACAAGGCCTTGGCAAAATCTTATTTGTAGTCTTGGCACGAGGCCTTGGCTATGTGGTTATGATAGTCTGGCATTATGCATTCCATCATTATGAAAGTGGTTATTGATAATGAATGGGATTTTTTGACTAGTAGAATATCCATGTGAGTAAGTAAATGGAATTATTTTATTTTATCTTTGCCATTTTATGCTGAAGTTCAAGTTTAAAAGGCTTTTGTTTTAGTTATAAACTGCCTTAAGTGTGTATGCTTATTTATGAAAGCTTCTGCTATAATGTTATCCTTACTGAGCATCTGAGCTCACCCCTTTCAATGTTTTATTTTTCCCAGGATTATGAAGAAGTAATTTATGAATGACCTGCAGGGATAGTATGAGGGGATATGAAGACAAGATGTTTTTTTTATGATATAATGTAAAAATTTATGGATGTATCTAGTTATTCCAAGGCTACTAGACTAATCGGTCTTTCGAGACTTGATCTTTCTCGTGATCATGCCAATGTTATGTAATAATGCACCGACTCTAGGTAACTAGGGTCGGGGCGTTAAAGTTGGTATCAGAGGAAGTTTAGTACAAACCTTGGAAGCTAGATTTAGATAAACTCTGATTAGAGCACGTAGACCTAAGATGAACTTTGAGGATTAGTATAAAAGAACTTCTAGAATTTTGGTATTGTAGAGATTTTGTGAGTTTTCCGAGCAATACATCCCTGTCTGGATACGAGCAGGTAGAGGCGGCTCTGGCACAGATATACCTAGGGGTAAAACCCGAAAACACCGCTTTGAGCTGGACTCGAACGGGAACTGGTGCACGACAACGGGCCTTGCTGCACTCTTGGTTACGACACTCCCGGGGGATATGCTTAGGATAATTTACATTTTATTTACAAACCGATTTAAGTAATATATATATATAAGATGAGAGTAAATGACCTTGGTTAATCCTAATATGTTTCAAATTGAGAATATGGTGACATTTTAATCTCTAAATGATTTTACGACTACTGTTACTCACACAATGCTTTCTGGTTTTAGTCAATGACTGGATTCCAAGGAAGTCATAGTGACTTTGAGAATGATGTACAAGGTGGGAACGATGGTGGCAATGAGCAACAAAATGGAATGTTGATAGGTGTAAAAGATATCGTCTTTATGCCAAATCAGTTTTCCAAAAATATGATCAACAACATATATATTAACCAAATCCTAGACTCAACAAGGAAGAGAAAGGTGATAAATGATAAGAGCTCCAGCAATGGAGACCATGGAGAAAAGAACCCTCAATTTTCATCATGCAAGAAATGTGGAAAGAGACACCCAGGAAAGTGTCTCAATGAGACAACGAAATGTTTTACGTGCGGGAAGGAAGGACATAAAGTGAAGAATTGCCGAAGAAAAATGAAGAGTACTATGGAAGAAGATAAAAATGGTCCCAAGAGTCCATTTACAGTCATTTGCCTTAAATGTAGGGGACCTGGCCATTACCCGAGTGAATGTCCTATTTTATAGGACATTTTCTTGGTCAAAGAAGAAGCTATGGGGAAATAAATGGTTGGAGAAAAATTTAAAAAGTATTAGCACTCCTTGTTGATGGGTTTACTTTGGAATAATTTTCTCTTGTATTTGTAACCCCGCAGTTTGCCATGTGAGAATGATATTTGAGGAAGAATTGTCTCTTCTCTTGTGGATATAGGTATAAATAACCATTTGGTTTAATATGATCATTGGAGTTTGAGAAAATTATAAGTTATTATAATTTGGGATGAAAATGCAAGGTATGATATAACATTTGTGGTTAAATTATGTTATTTTGAGGAATTTATCTCATTTTGGTAATATTATAAATATAGTTTTTGAAAAAGGACAACACGTAGACCGTGTGACAACCCGTCGCGTCGGACAAAGCTGTGGGAATCGAACCCACAACCAAAGTGCGATTGGGATTTATCGCCTACCGCTGGACTACGTGAAGTCCCTGGTTAGTGTGACTATTTTTTTTGTTAAATGATTTTATTGATCAATAATAAGATGATTTGGGTTCTTATGTCTTATCAAATGAATACCCTTGGTATAGTAAAATGATTTGGTGATTAAGTGATAAATGTTATTTTGGAAGATGTTCGCTTTGTTGGGAACACTATATGCCCAAGGAAAATAGAATACAATGGGGTTTCATTTGTAGAGTAATGGTGGATTTTTATCTACGTTTTTATTGTGGATTTATAGTGATTTGGGTTATTTATGGAAATGATTAACCTATAACAGAGAATATGTGATGATGTTAATTACTTTTAAGTATGTGACTTTAAGAGTAGTTGATGTCATTTGGAGATACAATTTAACATGGGAGACTACATAATCAAATTATTCTATGTTTTGGGTTCCAATATTAGTTTGGATTATATTGAAGGATTTTAAGGACAATTGATTATTTAATGGTATTTATTTTACTTTGGGGTATTGTTGGTTCAAATTTAGAAATTAAGATTAGTGCATATTTATCTCAAGGAATATCCTTTTGGGGGATCATTAGATCATTCCCTAACCATTTTGGTTTTGATTAATCTTCAAAGACAATGTAAATATATAGTTTATCCTGCATGGATCATGTGATTCTATAGAAGTTTATTCTAGCTCTTCCAGTGTGACCAAGTCTTCTTGAATACTCATCGTTTAAAAAAAATTGAGTTAGTGGTGGAAATTTATTAAAGAATGAAACTCTACTTAAAATGTAAGTATATCTCATAATGTTCTTATTCAATATCATAAATGAATTTCTCGTCCTTATGTAATGTAACTTAAGAAAATGTTGTCTGTTTACTTTCCTACTAGGAGACTAATGGTCGTTTGTCCCAACATAAGTTTGTGGTTTTCTTATTGTTAACTTTCTCATGATCATGATTTCTATCCCTCTCCATCAGAACTTGACACTTAGTTTATCATCCATATCCATGTTTTCCTACATGGAATCCTAGTATGGGTTATCTTGGATGACCCTTATACATCTCTTTCTTTCTTTTAAAGTTATAGTTTTATTGACTCTTTTTCTGATGTGGGACTTTCCATTATATTCCCAAGCAAAATTTTAAAAAATTGCGAGGATGCAATTTATTGAAGGAGGGGAGAATGTAACACCCCAAGCTTCCTTGGTCTGTATCCTTTCGAATAATGCAATGGCGTGCATTGTACGCAACTTCGAGATTTTAAGACACCATAACCAATCAAACTAGCCGTTATGAATAGTAATACCTACTTTTTGAAATTTTATAAATTCTATCTCTCAAAATGGACTTCATTTTTGGATTCTTAATATCGAAATTATCCTAGGGTGAAATTTTGGTACTTTTCGGATAACTTTCATATTTTGATGAATAGTGAAAATTACTAAATTTTAATTAAAAACAACTTTTTTAATCAAAATAATTAATAGTGATAAATTATGAATTTGAGTGGTTTTAAAGTATATTTAGAATATATTTTTACCATATAATACAATGTGGGTCATTGAACAAAATTTCACATTTAAACCAGACATAAACAAGTGACAATCTTTTGATAGTTATTATCTCTAAAAAACACGCTTTTTGTTTTAACAACGGGAATTAATTTTAAATTAATTTCTGCCACTTCTGTGTTTTGAATTTGGAAAAATTGATTCCATATTTGGAATCAGGATGTTCAAATTGTGTAAATAGGTAACTTTTATTTTTAAACATTTTGGATAATTACTCCGGTAAATATTTTATTTACCATGGTTAAAGGGTAAATCCGGTAAACAAGGGTTAAAAAATAATATTATAATAATAATAAATTACCTTAAAACGTGTCTTAACCCTATTGGTTGATACATGGTCGACCATGGGCATCTTTGGGTCGATTTTGGGACCCCATGGATCCACTTGTAAGTGATAATGACACTTTATTTTAATTAAGTTAAAATAAATACAAAAATGACACAAGCATATATCT
The DNA here is from genome assembly GCA_963277665.1 of Viscum album. NCBI lineage: Eukaryota > Viridiplantae > Streptophyta > Magnoliopsida > Santalales > Viscaceae > Viscum > Viscum album. The sequence goes on along the minus strand of OY728145.1, from coordinate 1,072,255,928 downwards.
TTTAACAAAACAATTGTTACAGAGGGTTATATATGTTGTATTTTAGATTATAAATATTCATTAGAAAGATAAAAATATTTCCTACATAATGATATTTTATTTATAATTTTTAGACATTAAATAATTTAATTTATTTATGACACAATGATGATGAATTAATTACTTTAATAGTGAAAAATTACAATAATTGATATTATAAATACCCAAATAAATATAATATGAAACTTTTAAGGAATTAAAATACTTTTCTAGGATACTATGACATATTAGGATTGATTTAATTGACTTTGTTCGAAGTAATCAATCTGTTATGAGTTTCACAAAAATCAACTATTGAATAGTGTCAAAATTGACATAAAAGAGTTCTTAAAACAAATATTATATTATTAATTGATATTAAATTTATAAAAATCTAAGGTTCGTCCAAGAGACTTATATCATGATAGTTTCATCATTAATGGACCACTTGGGGGTCACTTGGATGTATATAGTAAGTTTATTAACCATATAATATAAAAATACAAAGAGACATTGTAAAAGTGAAACTAATTAACTAAGAGTTAATACTTAAAGATAAGGTTAATATAATGAACCAAACCTGTCTAAATTCTCTTGGTTGAGTTGTTTTGGACCCATCCCCACCTTAAAATTTAAATAATAAACTTTGGATCCATTATAAACCGAATATGAATTTATTATAAATTAATATTTCTAGCTTTTCCAAAGGTGCCCCTCACCCCTCTTATAAAAGGGCACTCCTCCTTCTCATTTCTTCACACCTTCAAAGACCTTTGGTTCGGCCAACCCCTGCCCAAATACTATCTCAACTTCCCTCACTACAACCTAAAGGCCTTAGTTTGATCAGAAAGCCAACCTATGGAGCCCTTTTGATCAAATCAAAAGGAAGAACCCGAAGAAGAGGTAATGTCTTCACCACCCCTTTTCAAGTTCCTTTCTTCTTCCACTTCATATTTCTTTGTTATTACCATTATAAAATAATAAATCCAGTATCATATATATACTGTGATGTTATTATAAATATGGTACAACCATATTCAGTATTCTATCCATCCTTTGAATAACATGTCACCATACGTGCGTACGTACGGCTTACCGTCTCCACGTCGTGGTGTAATTGTTATTCAATATATTATTATTTGGATGGGTATAATAATGATATGTAACTCATGTAAATAATAAATATAACATGATAATGATTCTGTATATATGATATAACATCCAATTATATATTATTTTAATATCAAAAGAATGATATTGTCGCTCGTGCGTATGTACGGACTACCGTCTCCACGAACGCGATGAGATTCATTCTCCATCATATCCATTCAAGTATAATTATAATTTGATGATTTAAAAATAGTATCTAAGGACTTGATATCATTCTGGATATTAATAATATACATCTCATTAATAAATATGGCTCAAATAACAAAGAATATAAAGTAAAATGAACCCATTAACACCCGAAATGACGATAATTCTAAGATATTATTAACAAATCAATGTTAAAAGATCATATATGATATCATATTAAAGTAAATGATTATTGTATAATTCAATAACAATTATTTCACCATTATAAAGGAGGTAAACCTACCGTCGACCAAGGAAAAAGTACAAAGTAAGGGATTTTCTTATCTCACTTTCAATTCCGTGAGATTTCCATTGTTCGCCACTAAATTATTGAAAGTGGTGTATTGTGTACTGCCATTTGATATATATATTATCATGATTCTATTTATGTTCATGTTATTCTGTAAATCATTTGGTGGTTATTAACTTTTGGCCATACGACTCAGTTGATTAACGTGGTAAGGGATTTTCTTATCTCACTTTCAATTCCGTGAGATTTCCATTGTTCGCCACTAAATTATTGAAAGTGGTGTATTGTGTAATGCCATTTGATATATATATTATCATGATTCTATTTATATTCATGTTATTCTGTAAGTCATTTGGTGGTTATTAACTTTTGGCCATAAGACTCAGTTGATTAACGTGGTAAGGGGTTTCTTATCTCACTTTTAATTTCGTGAGATTTCCATTGATCACCACTTAATTATTGCATGTGGTGTATGTGTACTGCCCATGATTGTATTCATTGTGTAATATAATTTAATTTATGGGTATTTATATCATCATGGTATGATAATTCTTTCATGGATGTATGTTTCATATGTTACCTAATCGATAAGGGAATTTGAGATTTCAATTCCCACTCATTTGGATTTACGCATATTTCATTGATTATATTACTCCATGATTATGTGTGGAATCACTATTCATTTGATTATGTCATAATTTCCACTCCCCTTCCTGTGGATATAAGTTTGATACACATAATCACTCGTTGGTAATTCTCAAGTCATTGATATGAATTTGATAAGAGTAATTTTAACTCATTCACCATTTATTGAGTTAAACATCCAATTCGTTGGTGTTGTTTTTACAAGAATATGTGTGAATATCCTTTGATTGTTTTACACTGAATATCCAATCATATTTAGTGTATTTATATTTGTCACACATAATTATGTCGTTGATTTATCCTTAACCTAAGGATATGGCCTTTATGAGAGATTTCATCTCAATTTACATTCCATTGAGACTTCTTTGTTGATATACACCAAATCACTTTTATGTGGTGTATATAATGTACTTTGACATAGTATATCATGAATCCCTTTATTCTCATGATATTAAAAAGTTTTGATTACCTAAACTATTTGTATTCAGGTGTCTCTTTTGGTTAGAATCTCTAACTAAAATACCATTTTAAATGTTTTAAAGACTTATTCATCTAAATCTTTCTCATTAATGTCCATGTTTTAAAAATTGTTTTAAGGATTTATTTATATGGACATTAAAGTTTAGAAATTAAAACTCCTTTTAAAGAGTTTCAAAGTGGTATGGGACACTTTGATTCAAAAATCTATTTTTAAATGGCTTCTTGACAAATAGTGTGACTTTTAAATGTTTTCAAGAAAAGGGGGATATTTCTCTCAAATAGTTTTGATGATTATTTTCATCTATGTCAACATCATTCATTATTCTTGATTGAGGTTAATGTGATACAATACAATCTTCCATATTGTATCGAATGAGTTATGTTTGACTGTGGATGTGCTATTTTTATACCATTCATGGTTTGTGGTAGAAGTATTGACATTTCGTATGCGAGTTTTAATACGAATGTTTATGTTATGTTTAAACCTGTTCATATGAGGAATGCATTGGACTTAATAAGTGACGGGTGGAGCCCGCTATAGCTCCTTGATGCATCGGTAGGTCTCATGAGACAAATTAGTGTCTTGGCACAAGGCCTTGGCAAAATCTTATTTGTAGTCTTGGCACGAGGCCTTGGCTATGTGGTTATGATAGTCTGGCATTATGCATTCCATCATTATGAAAGTGGTTATTGATAATGCATGGGATTGTTCGACTAGTAGAATATCCATGTGAGTAAGTAAATGGAATTATTTTATTTTATCTTTTCCATTTTATGCTGAAGTTCAAGTTTAAAAGGCTTTTGTTTTAGTTATAAACTGCCTTAAGTGTGTATGCTTATTTATGAAAGGTTCTGCTATAATGTTATCCTTACTGAGCATCTGAGCTCACCCCTTTCAATGTTTTATTTTTCCCAGGATTATGAAGAAGTAATTTATGAATGACCTGCAGGGATAGTATGAGGGGATATGAAGACAAGATGTTTTTTTTATGATGTAATGTAAAAATTTATGAATGTATCTAGTTATTCCAAGGCTACTAAACTAATCGGTCTTTCGAGACTTGATCTTTCTCGTGATCATGACAATGTTTTGTAATAATGCACCGACTCTAGGTAACTAGGGTCGGGGCGTTACATACACCCAAATATCATGTTAGTTTAGTGCCTTTGAAAACTTGGAACATAAAATTATAGTCTGGTGAATGATCTTAAATGTTTTTCACAAAGAGATTCCCCATTATTACACCTATCTAAAACATTTCTTTATAACCTAGGGAAAAGAAAACATAAGAAAAGGATGAGATCATATTATTAGTAGGGGTAAACAAGGGATACATATAAGCATAATCATGAACATAAAGGTATAATAACATGATCATAACATTATAAGATCATTCCATACATACCAAAGATCATATACATGAGTCATGGCATAAATAATGGTAGTTTCTAATACATGAATCATGGGGGAATAAAGAGAATAAGCCATGAAATCATAACATAGGAATAAGACATGTGCTTTTTGGAAAACACATAAATATGTAATATCATTCTCTATATATCAAGGATCATTTTCATAACTTATCAGGGCACTTCATGGGGGATTCACCTACTCGGTGAGACACACCACCATCCCTAGTCGAACAGTCCTTTAATTATAGTGGATTGAGTTTCCCCTTATTCCAATAGTGGAATAATCCTATATACTTGTTTCCAATAATTATCTCATGAGATATAAATCTTCACCCAATACATTGGAGGGATATATAGGTCCCACCCATCACTTAATGAAAACCATACATATGTGTTCCATAAGATCATAAATAATTCATCATAAACATAAAATAACCGTAGAAATAATATGGATATAATCCTTAAATAATAACCCCAATAAATCATAAGTAACACCAAATAATGTTATCATATATGGAAAATGGTTTTAATATATCATTTGAAATAATTCTTGAAGAAAATAACCATTCTGCTAGAAAAACACCTTTTAAAATCATAAAACATTTAGAAAACCTCTTTCATTGAACATAACCTTGAAAATTATAAAGTAATATTTTAAAACCATTTTAAACATATTTTAAATTATTTCCCTTGAAAATACATAAGAGATCATTTAAAGAACTTTTAAAATATTTTTAGAAAACATTATTTTGAAGGCACACAAATTTATGACCAAAGAGAGAATAAAATTATAGGAAACTTATAATATCATGAAAATAATGATATTTATGATACAATATGTAAAATTCAGTATATAAAACTTGTAGAATAACATAGGTGTATAACATAACATGTGTCTAAAAGAAGTAAAATTGAGACCAAATTACCTTACTCATTTGGTAAATTTTGAACCGTAATCCCCATGAAAGAGAGTTCACCAAATGTATATGTAAATAATATTAAATTTAAGTATAAATATCATATATTAAATTCTTGGGTAGTATATACACCACAAAAAATAAACGAGTGGTGAATATGGTATATGTCTTGCATAAATAAAAGTGAGACTAGAAATCCCTTTGCCTTATGTCTTGAATTTCTTCATACATGTTCAAACCTCCTGTATAATAAAATAAGTTTATGATAAATCTATTACATAAAACTATTCATTTATATTATACAATACATGATTTACTTATGAACTTCTATTACTCTTTTATTAATAATTCCATGTTAAAGTTATGTTTTAGGTAACAACCACTTTGTTTTTTGCATGTGTTTTGATTTGTTATATTTTTGGTCCTCTTAATTATATCATTATTTTATAATATCCACAATTATATCCATGATATAAATATTTTATACATTATTTATATATGTATTTTAAATAATATATAATATATTGAAATATAAAATGAAATACACCGTTCATGGAGACAGTAGGTCGTACGTACGCATGAACATTGTTACCATTTTCTTGTTGTATTGAAAGAAAGAAAGTAAATGACATATATGTATATATATATGTGATATCATTTAAGTATCATTATTATTTCATATATATCATATAATTTCACTAAATACATCCTTAATACACTCCATGTAAAGTGTGGATGAATCATATCACTTTAAGGAGACAGTAGTCCACACGTCCACAAACGAAGTTACCGTATTTACAAAAAATTTAAAACATTAAGGTATGTGTTATATAATAATTAAAAAAGAATAAATACATCAAAAATATCATATATATCATATAAAAATAGAAATTAAATCATTATTACCAAATATTAAAGGTTGTAATGGAAGAACAAACAACACCGGTTCGTGAGACGGTAGTCTGTCATACACACAAATGATGATTGCGTATCCCATTTTATTGATGTGTGTGAAGTTTTTAGGTATTAAAATTAACATAATATAAGTATATGTAATATACTGATGTTATTATATACACATTAAATAATAATAATTAAAGGGGTTTAAGGAAGAAATAAAACAGAAATGTTTGTTGATGAACATTTCCTCTTCTTCGAGTATTTTCTTTTAGTTTGCACCAAAAGACTTCCTTGGTTAGATTTAGGCCCAAATGAAGGCTTATAGGATTAATGGAGATAATTTTAGATGATATTTGTATAGGTTTTGGATGAACCAAATAGGTTTTAAAGTGTGAAAAAAAGAGTAGAAGAGGAGTCCTTTTATAGGAGAGGGGAGGGGCACTCTTGGAATTTCTCAAAGATTAATTTATAATAAATTTAATCTCAATAAAAATACTTAAAAAAGTACATTTATTCGAATATAAGGTATTATACGGTTTTATTATCATTAAAAAATATATTTTAGATAAGTTTCAGTGTTATTTTAAACATTATCATTTTGATTAACCCTTAGTTAACCTATTTTAATTTTAACTATGGTAACAACTTTTTCAATATAAAAAGGATGTGATTTTTACTTATAAAGTGTAAATATAACCATAAATGGAAAATTTATGATATTTTATACCATATATAATCCCATTTTTTCTTATTGAATATTTTTATTATTTCTATATAATTTAATAAAATATTATTTTCATAAAATATCATAAGTGTCAATTTTGACACCATTTATTACATTGAATTTAAGAAACTCAAGACAAAAATAAAAAAAACAATTTAATAAAAACCTAATATATCATAATAATCTAAAAAATTCTTTTATCACATTAATTATGTCAAATTATATTTATTTTAATATTTATAAAATCATTTAATTGACTGGTTCATTAATTGAATAATGGCTGCATCATCATTATGTGATTTTTTATGATAATTATTTCTTCAATAAAATTTAAAAATAAATTCCATAATTTAGATAAAAATCTTATATTTCATAATAATATATATAGTCTATAATATCTTCTATTTAACCCCATATTAAAAATATCATACTTATTAAAAGTAAGAGTGTTACATTTTATCACTCTCTTAGATTTTAATAATATCTAAGTCATTATCACGAAATATTTTCCATTAAATAATTCAATTTCAAACCCTAGGTGTTAACTGTTGAAATAAATTCATCTAATAACATTTTGGAAAGTGTTAGTGTAGTTTTATAATATTTATAGTATTATTTTTATCCTTAATTACCTGATTTACCCTTAACTATGGTAATAAAAAATACTTACATTACTATTCATATTATCCAAAAATAAAAGGGGCATATATAATAAATTTGGACCTTATGATTTCAATTATGAAATATTTTTTTCAAAATTATAATCACATAAGTGGAATAAATTAATTCAAAATTAATCTCATAGACGAGACGATACAATAATTTTTTTTAAAGTGAAAACGTTCAAAAGATTGAAATGTTTTTATATCCAAATTCAATGTGAAATTGATTTTAATGAAATATATTGGATTAAATGATATAAATTTTATATAATTATAATTTAAAACCAATCAAAGATATAATTTAACAATATAAATTATTTATATGGAAAATTTATTTTCAATTAAAATCATGTATTTTCCACTATTCATCAAAACATGAAACTTATTAGAAAAGTACTAAAAATTCATCCAAAGTAAATTTTTTATATTAATATTTCAAATAAAAAGCTTATTTTTTCAAATATAATTTATAAAAGTGTCAAAAAACTAGATTTAAAACTAGTGCGGTATCAAAAGGTGAAAAAACTATCTTTTTAGAAAAATACATCTTTTATGCGTAAAATTGGATTTATTATTATATCATATCTAGAAAACACATAAGATAACTATTAAAAATTATATTTAGTATATATTTCAATAATATATTTCCAAAAAGAGTGATTTTTTTATTTATTGGTATAAAACACACTTGTTCTCATTTAAATAGTTTTTCATAAATACATTTCCTTTTATTTTAAAGAGGATTTTATTTTCATTTATAATTAATTGGTGAAAAAATAATTAATTATCTATACATTTATAATCCATATTTTCATAATTCAGTTAATCCTATTTATATCTACCATTCTAAAGGATATGTTATAGTTTTCTTATTTAAATAATTATAGTAATAAAATTAGGTTTTGTAGAAACTTAGTGTTGCGTGTAAAGAAAGCTAAGCTAGTGTTACGTATAGCACAAGCTTAACTTGGTGGAACATATTACACAAGGAATCAAAGAAATTTAATTTATAAAAAAATGGTTCATAAAATCTCAGGGTCTTACAATGTCCTCCAACCCATGTACACTTGGGACCTACCCATTTACTTCTATACGACCATGTCCCCTTATATAGAATGCCTTCCAAGCCATCGACCACATGGATGGGCCTCAGTACATGACATGTAGTTCACAAAAGTTCATCTTTCTATAATAGGAAGAACAGATGGTCCATTCTTTTGTACTATATGCCATGTGATCAGAGTTTCTAAATGGGAAATCCCTATGAGCCACCCGAAATAATTGATTTTTTTCCAATTTCCCACAGATTGACCCCCATGGGATACTTAATAGTCATAATAGGGCCCTAAACCTTAAAAAAACACATAAAAATTGATCAGGTCATGAATCTCATAAATCTCCCTACCTCATGGAGAAATAAAAACCTTTGGGCCCAATTGGATACTCAGAACATGTTGCACCTTGATCCGGTGTCAATCATCATCAAGGATGACGTTCAATTGAACCTCCTCTCCCTCAATTCGTTCTCAGGTTATCTTTCCATCACTATAAGGGGGTTCTCCCATTTCATCTATACATGAGAAATTATACAAGGGGGATGGTTAGGTTTTATGAATTAAATTTTATTTAATTAATAAACCTCTTTTAAATACCCCAGCAACGACAGCCTCAAACCATTGCCCGATGCTGATAAACATTATGCCATTCCTAGGGTAAAATCTGAATTTTGAACTCAACCCTAGTATTGGATTCCTAATCCAAGAATATTATTTGGGGTTATTCCATATTTACTTTTAAAATATGCTTGCGTGATATAATATATTTAATAGTTTTTGATATCACCATGCAGAGGCTCTCTGAGATATGAAATTCCACACCAACTTAGAAAGTAGCTTCAGAAATATTCCTATAAATATTCCAAAGTCTTACATAGAAAAATCAAAGTCATTAAACTCTATCCACCTTCAAGTATTTTTATCTTGAAAAGATAAATACCACATGAAATAGAGGAAAAATGAGATCTCAACTGGGTATCTCATTACAATGAGATATCTAGAGGGTTCCTGTGCTATCACCAAAAATGAACCTTGGGGAACCACACCCATGAAGGGCCTTCTTTGGTCAGATCTCAAACACAAATGATTTACCTAAAAAATGAAACTACAAACCCGATTCCCATCTCATTCGAGTCGACATAATGCAATGAGTCCTGCATATATCTCCTTAGCTGTGACATATATAAAATAGAAAGTATCCAATCCAACTGAGGTCATATGGTCTAGTGGGATTCCACATTGCTAACCCACACAATAACTAGAGAAAAGGTCTAAAAACCTCAAGGATATATTTCAACCCAGACTAATTCTCTGTATCCTTAAACAAGGAGATATATCATAGAACACATGATATCCACATTTAACTCCAATGTCCACTATTGTGAGTCCACAAGGAACTCTCGACATGTCCTGTCAGTCCTCATCCACCCCTAGATAAACAAAACTATCACCACTCATCACTAGGATCACAAACTATATCTTCCACTAGCTCTGACCAGTACATTTGTGACTTTCAGGGTTTCTAAAACATGGCCTTGAACCAACATAAAAACCCAAATCATGTCTACCGTAATCTGAATGGTCGATTAAATTCACTATGTGCCTAGGTTAAAATAATGATATCAACCAAAACTAAGTCCCAAAATCCTCTTTCATGCCTAGTAATCCCAAGATCTATACTAATATCTACTCTCAGATGGTTAGAAAGTGGTCCAACCTAGTGATCTGGTCTAAGATCACTAAGATAGTGTCATGACTTATAACTGATCATGGAAACCCCATCATGAAAACCATAGTCGCCACCCTATTTCCTCTATCATATGGTTACCTCAATCTCTACCTACTGATTGGTGAGATTTCAAGAGATAAATTAGAATCAACCCACCACATACATGGCCACCAAAACTGATGATAAAGTATTTCAGTACAACCACCCCTCTCTTGGTTTCACTACTGAGGGTAATCTTCCTACTCAACTACTCATCTCACAGCATTACTGGTGTCATAATAAAACCTCATAAGGTTTATTTACTCCCAACCTCTGAAAAATAAATCAATAACATGTCCAGTGGATATCTAGTAATGCGATACCTCATGACTAATATCCCCAAGTTTTTCCTCACCACATTGTTGAAATAGTGTAGTGGTAACAAACATCAACCAGAGATATGCTACATCATCCTCACCCACAAGGGCCAACAAAAAAGAGGCTAAATGATTTGTTACCTCACTCAATAACTACAGACAAGAACTTTGTTGTGAGAATAATATTCCACAAACATATCCTTGGGTGTCCCTACAACAATAATTATCTCAACCTATATTAGGTCCACCATCACTCCCATGTCCAAGTGAATGTATCACAAGAAACATACCTTCTAAATCCATACCTGAATTTACAAGATCTTCCCATGAAACTGGTGCTCTTTGAGTATAACTAGAACCATCCTTAAGTTTCTCATGTAGAACTCTGATGTTGACATTGGAGGGTTCTAATAAAAAAACTACCATGAACTGATCCAAAATGAGTTAAAGGACCTGGTTCTCAATTATCTTATTCACCTACCAAGCAAACAACATAGGGCTTCCCATGTGAATACATTGGGTCATACAAAGAGCTTCATCTACAAACCTCCAACTACAACTCATCTCATGAAGCTACTCAAGATTCAATTGATACGATGACACAAATACTGGGAAAGTCCCTTGGTTCTAGTATATGTAGAATTATAACTCTCAACGGGGAGTTAAACTAAGTATTCCATCAAGAAGGCATCCTCACACTCCACCACCATTGTAGGGAAATAAAATCTCATACTGTCCATGACTCCATGGGTCATAATAACCAACTAATAAAAAGTTGGATGTATCTAACCACACATGAGATCATCCTTATCATCCTAGAATCACTCTCTATTAAAGGAGAAAAAATCTATCCCACAAGATGGAAACACTACCACACCCATTGGAAGCAACCATATGAGCATGGTTGGTAGGTAACCAATCCACAATAAGAAAAATATCAAAGGGTCTATATACCGCTATAGAAATATTGTGAGTCTCTTTCTCATCAAGATTCACGTCACACTAAAATTAGGAGTGTATGATCTCCAATCCTATCTACTAAAGCTTCTAAATGTATGGGTTGTATAAAAATCTCCACCGGTATCAAAGTCATTGAACATGGGATATACTCAGAGAAAAGTGTCTCATGATTCTGTTCTAACTGTAGCTGGCTTAGTTAAGTCACATGATGCACCTCAAACCAAACTTTATACTCTAGGTCCCCATAATTTTTCCTTTTCTAACTATTCACTATAAACAGGGACTAATCTAACACCTCTGCACACCCCTACCCAAAACACACAAGTCAAAGGAACTTGTCCACCATACCTCAACACTATCTTATTTGGGTGGCACTAACTTTCCTGCATAGTTTTGTATTGTGTCACAAAAACATGGATTGGTAGGGTAAGTGACTATATTTCTTGCCAGTATAAATCTATGTCATAATTACCATCACAAGGATCCATTTGTGCCCCATGAAACCCTAGAAAATCCTTGAGAAATAAGTGAAAGGAACAGAGGAACCTACACCTATGTTTATCAGTACTATAAATAAAGTTTAAGGGAGATATATTTTAGCTCTAATCATCCATGGAGCCTCTGGTACATAGGCCTCTACGGACTGTAGCTATCCTTACCCCCATCCTTCAACACCTTGATCTTAGCATGAACCACCTAGTGGAGATGGTGGTAACATGTCAAAATGTCTTCCACCTAATATTGTTCTCCCCACTCTACCAAATATACTATCATGAAAATTTCCTTGCACTTGTCATTTTCACTATTGGGTAGGTACATAAATTGTATCCCTATCAGCTACATGGTGGGTTAGAAAATCAAACATGATATGTCCCCATCCATCACAAGTGATACACCACCACTCTTGTGGCTGACTAGAATCATCTTGAGAGACCTGTTTCGTAAACCCTACATCCTGAGATCATCTCTTAAAGAATATCACATTCCCAAATCCCTAATTCCACCATCAACTACTAGATACCGGGGCCTCAGCTCCCATGTTCCCAGCGTAAACAATTGGTGTATACTTTCCAAAAATCTCTCCACTACCAAGGCCTGCTCGAGCACTCCAACATATGTGGGAATAAAGATATCAATGAAGCCATGATATACCAGTGTAATACCTAATAGAAGGAATTTTATTGAAAAAATGGATCTCAAAACATATCCAAAGTGTATCTTGAGAGGTCATTGAACCTGTTCAAGTACTCATCCATGGTCATGCTACCCTATTTTAGGTGTAGAAGCTCCTCGAGATGCATTGATCACAACATGGTGGGATAAAAATATTCCCTGAGGATCCACTCAAAATCTATCTAAGTGAGAGTCACATAATTGTGCATCTGAGTCACTATTTCCCCATAGATATATGAAAAAGGCTCACTACTAGGACCACCATCTAATCGAGAGTTATCCCAACAAGGTGGAAAACAAATCTAACTGCCTCAAGATAGTCCTCTGATACCTGAGGTTCTGGATAACCAAAAAACATGATAGGTCTCCACCTTTGAAGCTCATCCAGAACACTCAGCCTACCCACTTCCTCATCTAGTACTATTGGTGAAACATACTGCTCAATGGGTGGTGGCTCGACTGAAAAACCACCTGGAGGTACAACCTCTTATGCAGACCTCTGCATCGAGGCCTCATTACTAGGTGGATCATCATCAAAATCCTTCCATGGAACCCTAGATGGTTGTCATTGAGGAGGAATCCTCAAATAATCAAGACATACTACAGTCAAAGAGTATATATGGGGACCTAACTCAAGAAGGATATGTGAACAATAACTCATTCTTATATGATTTATGTACTAAAATTTCCTTAATACCAGTGCCTATATGTACTGAATTAACAAGAAGGTTATCAGAGTCCTAGTGAATGGATACGTTAACCAAAACAACAACATTGGAGTACCTATACTAAAATATAAGCTCAAAACACTTTAATAACATTTCCATAAATCCCAAACCATGGCTCATTGCTTGAAAAATCTTAACTTTGGTCATAAGGAAGAACTGTTCTAATACCACTCTATCATGACCTGACCCACTAAGGCCCACCTATCCAGTGACGAGCTGAGTTTAACTAGCCCAAGCTCACCTAAAGTAGTATATAGACTAGAGACTAGTTCTGAGTAGTCATATTACACACATGTGAGTCTATATTCTATGGAACCTGTATACATAAACACACATCCATATCTATGAAATGGTGTAGAGATAATAATACAACTGATATAAAAAATTCATGCATACATCTATCCCCCAGTCATAGTTTAAAAAAATTACTGAAATCATGAAATGAAAAATATAATTAAACTATAATATGATAAAATCATCCAAACTTCTTAGAAGGAGGGGATTGTTGTCAAATGAAACCATTGGTACACATCTCAGTCTGTCTAGCTAACTATGATCTACCAACTCCGGGTCCTCCCTTGACTCCATAAAAAGGCATGCCATCTATATAAGACACAACATATGTGGGAATATCCCATGTAGGGGTGAGTATAAAATTACCCAATAGTCATCCTAAAACCTAAAATAAAAGGGAACTACTAAAAGACAATAGTTCACTCGACCCACAGCCAGAGGGTACAAAAAACACAAAAGAGAGATAACTTGAATCTAAATCTCCACCACTCATCTATACACGACTAGTCAGATCATCATCAAAAGTTATTTAAATCAAAATAAGAGACATAACCACAAAGATACCTAGAATCACCCATATATAATCATCACATAATCCTAGTCCCATGGTCTCAACCAAATAGGAATCCATTGGATTCCACTTGAGGCTTGAATATAATGATCATCTGGGAGAACTAACTCCACGATCCCTACCATCTCTGATGGAACACATCTAATAGGTCTCACTCATTCGGTGCCACCACACTGATGACACATACCTACCATAACTGGTGGAATACAATTGAGAGATCATGATTTTATGGTTTATCCATGAGGAAAGTCACACTAGAACCTAATGGATCATGATACCCAGAAAGGGGATCCAACCCATGTCTCATGGGGAACTCCAAAAACCCTATTTGAACTCATAAAAACTTAACAAAATGACATGGGATAACTCCTTGGACTATTGGGGGACACCCTGAACCAAATCCATAACTCTAGAGATCTCAACACTCAGATAGGGGATCACACTCCAGACCATTAGGGGACACCGAAAAACCCTATCTGAAACTACCCGCCAAGTAGGGGATCTTATGAATAAAGATACCAAGAACCCTACTAGAAAAACCTACTAAGAAGAGGATCAATTCATATTCATGATGGTCATTCTAATACCATAAAAACAACCTAGGGAACATCAATACCATATAGGATCCTACCCTGTTCTCATGGAGGGATACCATGAAATCCATAAAAATCCAAACCCATAGATGGGATTAAAATCATGTCCTAAGGATGTAATGAAACACTGTATCATATAAGGGACATAAAATGTAAACACACACACCTAGTTTTGATCTACATGTCACTAACAGAAGCATCCCACAAGAATCATCTCAAGTCACAACTTTCACACAAAAACCATGGACACCATTGTGTTCTATGTGGAAAACTACTTGGGATAAGAAACTCATAGGCCTATATCCAAGTTTTTAAGATATATATATGTGATAAATAAGTCTCTAGAGGGATTACACAATGTTTCCTCCTAGGGTACACAACATTTATTTTGAGTCCAACCCATGGATGTGTCCCCTCACGGTACTCAGTGTGAAACAAAGCACTTGACATGTACATCGTATTACATGGTATGTAACCCAACTCGATCACCTAACCCTCTCATTTCCTACACAAAATATGGATTTTTATGTCTCAAAAAATGGAATGTACCAATTTTATATGGTGTGTACCTATTGGACTAGACCTTACCTATGTTCTTGGTCATGCCCATGTACAAGATCCAATTCCCGTGTACCACGACTTGTGCCCATGTACCTGGCCATGTGCTCTTGCCCATGTACATCTGAGACCTGGCTGTATACTTCCACATGGACATGCCCTCTTATATGGCATTATTTTAAGCCCTCATCCACATAAATGATCCTCAATATATGACACATACCCCCAATTACATGGTGTGTAGTTACCAAAAGTTTATCTTCCTTGAATGGGAATAACACACTACATGTGCTCCTACACTACACACCTTTTGATTAGGATTTATGAATGGAAAATCCTTATGAGACTCCAAAAGCACCCAATTTTCCCAAATTTCCTATAGATCGACCTAAGGGATCTATATTAGTCATAATAGGAATCTAAAACCTTAAAAAAGAATAATAAATGGGGATCAGGGAATAAATCTCATATATCCACCTACCTCATAGTGAAATATCAACGCTTTTAGTCTATCATGATGCATGAAACCCATTTCACCTAAATCCAGTGTTGATATCCATCAAGAAATATGTTTGATGGTGACACCTCTCATTTATTTTTTCCTTGAGTCATCCATTCATCACCTCAAGGGGTTCTCCCATTTACTCAGTGCATGGTAATGATACAATGGGATTGAGTAGGTTTTAGGTATTAGGTTCTATGAATTAAATTTTATTTAATTTATAAACATCTATTAAATACCCTTCCAATGGATACCTCAAACTGGAACCCAACTCCAATGAAATTTATGTCATTCTGAGGGTAAAATTCACATTCTAAACTCAACCATAGTCTCATATATTTGATGAAAGACTGAGATCAAGAGTTATTCCACATTTATTGGAAACCTATGTGAATAAAATATATTATATTTAATAGTTTTTAATATCACCACAATTAGGCTCTCTGGGCCCTGTAATTCCTCACCAAATTAGTTCCTAGCTTTATAATTATTCCTTGAAATACATCAAAGTATTGCACAAAAAAAATAAAGTCATTATAATGAGTAAACCCAGATAGCATTGGGTGATCCTGATATAGCTTATATAATTGGTGTTCCTAGATAGAACTCTAATATATTGGGTTATTATTATGTTCTCTATAGAATTATTTTGGAAGTTGGTCATATGGTTATTCCAATTTTTAAGGGTTCTGTAAGGGTCCTATGAGATGATGTCTCAAGGCACCTTTATGGATTTTTTTTTCTTAGTAATGAATTTTCCATGATTGTTTTTGATTTCAAAAAGTTAAGATAATGATATTTTAAAAAAATAAAGATGATCCCCTTTTGGGGTAAAAAGTTATGTTTTTAATAAAATATTTTTCTATGTTTTCATGATTTTAACTAAACTAATTGTTTTCTTTCTTTTATATCCCTTATTTATATTTTTGAGCTCATTTCACATTTTTAAAATGTTTGTCATTGGATTTAAGGAAGGGTAAGAGAAAAGAAGAAGTCAAGTTAATGTTCATGAATATTTTTCCTAGAAAGAAATCTTTTTTTATTTTAAAAGTTTTATATTAGGGAAAAAATGGATATTGATTATAATTGTACACTTTGTATTATATAATTTTTTAATGTATGAGTTATGACCTAATTATATAAAAATTTAAACATGAATAGATCTTCGAATGTAAGAGAATGAATTCTTGACTTAAAATTCAAGATTATGTAAGGTTTATGTTCAGGTCATTATAGTTTCTATCATAGGTTGGTTTATATAAATTTAGAGTTTAGGATAATGATAATAGCATAGACATAAAATATTTTACCATATTTTTAAGTTAAAATGATATAAAACTTAAAGATTACCATGTTTTTTCGCTAAACAATGTTTTTTCAAAATGGTTTTCCATAGAGGAAATAGAGAAGAGGTGGTAGAAACGCCCCAAGAAGATGATATCCTTCCAAATTAGTGTCCTATAATGGTTGGAATTGGAACTAATAAATTTTTTGTAGTAATGGTGCAGTTGACTTGGTCTATAAATGGTGGTGGAATATATATAAGAGAGAAACCATATTTTCCACAATGAAACATGTTTATATCAGAGAATTTTATGAGATAAAAACCTCTAGATTTTGATGGAACCTCAGATCTAGTGGTAACTAAAGGATGGATTAAATCCTTAGAAAAGATATTTGAAGTCATGGGATGTTTAGAACATCAAAATTTAACTATTTCCATTTATCATTTTAAAGGCGGAGTTGATCAATGGTCGTATTAGGTTAAGAATACCAGAGATAAATATGATCTTGATTCCATGTAATGGAAGCATTTAATGAACTATTCCTTGAGAAATATTTCCCTAAGTTTTTTGACACCAAATGGAAAAATAATTCCTAGAATTGAGGTAAAAATATGATGATTCTGTAGTTTCATATGAAACAATTTTTACACGGTTGGCCAGGTATGTACCAAAATTATTCATGAAATTGATAGTAAAATTAATATATTTTACTCAAGATTGAAACTATGTTTATGAAGAGATTTGGATGGATGAGAAATTAAAATCTATCAGAAATTTGTTAGTTGTGATGAAAAAGTTTAGATAGAGTTTTATGAAACTCATGTGCCTTGTGATAATTAAAGTAATAAGTGTTCATGATGGAAGGTGATGGGAAAACATACATCAAAGAAAATTGGATGTAAAAAAATTAATTTCACATCTTGTTGTAAGTGTGGTAAAAATCACTATAGAGAATGTATTTTGAAATCAAGAAAGTGTTACCAATGTGGAATGTTTGGATATAAGGCCTATGATTGCAAGGAAAAGAATCCTGAAGAATCCTATTGGATAAAAAGTGTGTACTATGATTACAAGATGGGGGGGGGGGTGTGGTGAATTGTAGTTAAAAAGAATTTAAACTAAACAAAAAACACAAATCCTCTTATGTAAAAAATGACTAGACTCAGATATCGTCTGATTATCCGAGTGTAAAAATTAGATCTAGAAACTATTTGATTATATCATAGTATGTTAATTTATATCACATACACACTGATAAAATAAATTTTTAGAAAGATAAGTATGTTTTTAACTTTTTAATACACATACATAGTGGAAACTATAACTTGTAAAAACAAGAAATACAAAATCTTATAATAGTAAAAATTACTTACAGGATTATAAAAAAATTAATCTTTAACCTTAAGAGTTAAGGTAGTTAGAAATCCTAACTAAATAAATCTATAGTTTTATACCTATTGTAAATGTATATCTTTCCTTACCAAAAAATACCTCAATCTGATAGATCAATACCATCTCTATCTTCCAAAACCCTAGAAGCCTTCTATACAATGATTGGTGTTTGTTCTGTCTTTCTCAACCAAGAAATACCTCAATACAATGATTGGTCTTTTTCTTCACATCCTCATAAGACCTTATTAAGATGGATCAGATTCACCATCTTCCTATCCCCATAATCCATTGATCTAACCTCAATCAGGCATGTGATTACAGAAGAAATCAGTTCTTAAATAATATACAATCCTTATAAGTATTCTGTAGAACATCAACACTCTATGAAATTACAAAGACTAGGAATGAGGTGTTCACATAGAGTAATCTTTTAACAACTTGAGTTGTGAACTTAATCATCTATAAAATCTTCAAATGACCTCCTATTTATAGGGAAAATCCCAATGGTAATATTTTAGAGTTAGTTCCAATGGCCTCAAACATCTTTCACTTTAACAGTTCCTAGTGATCTGGATCTTGAACTTTATAGCTAAGAATGAGTTGTAATTTGATAGTCTGATGTCATTTAGTTCATCACCGTTACAATTATATTTTGGATTCCTTATGATAGAAATAATTCTAATGAAACCAATTATAAACTTTGGATAGTATGATGGAATTATTTATTGATTTTCAATCCGATAAACTGAATAAGAATTAGTCTGATTAATCAGCACCAAGTTATTTCCAATGGTCATGAATTTTGTTAGTAATACATAACTCTAACCACTAATCAAACCACTAGTCATTCCAATGTATTATAAAAAACCTTTATTCCAATGCATCATAATTACTAATAATAACTTTATATTTTTTATTGGAAAAATTTCTATGTTTGGTATAAAGTAATGATTTCTAAAAAACATACTAAAACACTTGAGAAAGATAAATTTCATAAAATAGTCTTTTAAGAAAGTGTTTTTAATTTCAAAAACTATGGAATGTAAAAGTAATAAGTAATACTTTTGACTCAACAAATCCAAGAATGGGGTAATAAATAGCCATAAAATTTTGAGTTTTTTAGTTGTAATGATTTGGATCATTATACTAATGTGTGCTCGAAGATAGTAAATCAGGATGGAAATCATCAAGATCATAAGAAAAAGGCTGTGGAAAAATATTTTTCTACTACTAGAATTGTTGTTGGGATATCAAATGAAGAGGTGACAGGTATTATTCTTGTTTATTCGAATTATTCCAATGCCCTGTTTGACTCCATATTTTTTCATTCTTTCATTTTTGATAAATTTTTAAGTTAATTGGGAATATAACCTCAATAAAGGAAGATAAAACTTTTGGTAAAAAATCCTGGTGGAAGTATTATTGCAATAAATATTTATAAGAATCTTCCTATTGTTATAAGTGGGATGGAATTTCTTGTAAATCTTGTTGAACTTACTATAGCGAAGTTTGATATAATTTTGTGTATGGATTGGATTTTAGTTTATCTTGATAAGATAGAATACATAGTTAATAATGTTTTATTAAATGATTCCATACCTTTAATAACTTACCAATAATATAAAAAATTAATTAGAATAAAAGTGAAATTTATTTAACTCATGTTGTTGAAAATAAATCAAATGTTCAAATTAGTGATATCCCATTAGTGAATGAATTTATGGATGTATCTTCTAATGATTTTCCTAGTGTTATTCTTGATCAGGAGGTTGAATTCACTATTGGCTTAGTGTCTGATGCTAAGCCTATTTCAAAACCCCCTTATCGATTGGCTCAATTAGAACTTTTATAATTGAAAAAGAAATTGAAGGATTTGTTAAATAAAGGTTTTATATTATCTATCACTTCACCATGGGGTGATCTTATTTTCTTTATTAAAAATATATATGGTTCAATGAAACTTTTCATTGATTATAAATCCTTGAATAATATCACTATCTATAACAAATATATTTTTCCTCATATCGATAATTTGTTTGATTAGATCTAGGGAGCGTAGTATTTTTTAAAGGTTGATATCAAGTCAGGGTATCATCAGTTGAAAGTAAAGGAGGAAAATATTACAAATAAGGAGTTAAAGACTAGATATGGGAATTTTGAATTTGTAGTTATTCCCTTTGGGTTGTCCATTGAACCCACTATATTTATGAACCTTATAAATATAGTTTTCCATGATTTTTTGGATAAGTTTGTGGTTTTGTTTATTGATGATATTTTGGTATATTCTAAAAGTTAGGAGGAACATGAAAGACACCTAATGATTGTTTTCAAACCTTGAAATAAAGGAAACTATATGGAAACTTTACTAAGTGTGAATTTTGGTTGCAATTTTTTTCTTGGTAATATTATTTCTAAATATAGAATTACTATTGACCCTACTAAAAATAAATTTATTGAAGATTATACAAGGATAAAAAATGTTATAGATGTTTTTAGTTTTCCTAGTTTAGTGGGTTAGTACCAGTGTTTTTTTTGATAATTTTACTTAGTTTTCTAACCCATTGACTAAGTTAACTAAAAATGAGTTAAATTCATCTAGAAAAAAGAATCCGATGATTGTTTTGAGAAACTAAAAATATTATTAGTGAATGATCTAGTTTTGGACCTACCCCCTAGAATTGGTGATTTTTTCATCTACTATGATGCTTCATTGAAGGGAATTGGTTGTGTCCTGTTATAAAATTATTAGGTAATTACTTATTTTGTATATCAATTAAAATCTCATGAGTTAAATTATCCTACACATGATCTATAATTAGATGATGTTTTTTTATTTAAAAATTTGGTGGCATAATTTATATGGAGTAAAGTGTGAGATATATATTGATCACAAAAGTTTTAATTATTATTTTATATTAAAGAATTAAAAAATTAGGTATATATGATGGATGAAAGTGATCAAGGATTGTGATTTCATGATTCACTATCCTCTAGGAAAGGTAAACATAGTAATCGATGTTTTGATTCAGAAAAATACTGATTCATTAACCATGTTATGTTTTAAACATAACCATTTTGTATATTATGTGATGAATTTTGGTCTATAAGTTTTGGTTGTAGGGACCTCCTCTATTTTTCTTTGGGTTTCATTAAAATCATCTCAACCATAAAGAATTAATCAAGCTTAGAATGAGGATCATGTTCAATGGGAAAAGGTAAAATCCACTAAGAAGGGTAAGTTTCACAATTTTAATGTTCATGAATAATGCGTTATTAGATTTGAAAAAATATTATGTGTGCCTTGTGATTTCTAGTTTAAGAGAGATTTTTTGAGTGAATCTCATAGTTCCTTGTTTTCCATTCATCATGGTAGTACTAAGATGTACTGAGACTTTGGGGAGTATTATTGTTGAGATGATATCAAAAGAAATATTGTTGACTTTACTATGAAATGTTTAACTTGTCCAAAGGTTAATGAAGAATGAAAATTACTTGAAGGGAATGACTCAAAATTTTTCAGTTTCAGAGTAGAAATGGTAAAATATATCAATGGATTTCATAAAAGGATTTTTAAATATATCTTGAGGCAAAAATAAGATTTGGGTTATTGTTTATTGATTAACTAAATATGCATATTTAATTATCATTTGAGATACTATGTATTTAGATTAGTATTCTCAACTATATCGCATTGAGATATTTATATTACATAGAGTTTATCTCACAATTGTATCAGATCATGATCTCAGGTTCACTTCTAATTTTTGTAAAGTTCTTTAAAAATAATTAGATACTGAATTAAATTTCAATCCAAAATTTATTCCTCAATCATCTAGACAGTCAAAGAAAATGATTTATAACTTGTAATATATGCTTCATTCTTGTCCAATGGATTACCAGGGGAGTTTGGATCATCATATTTCTTTGGTTGAGTTTTCATAAGACAATATTTTTCATTTTAGTATACATATAGAACCTTTTAAAAAATTATATGGAAACAAGTATCGAATGATATATTTTTTTTGATGTAGTAGGAGAAAAAATTTAATGGGAATAGAGTTGGTAGAGGAAATAGATAAAAAGGTGTAGTTGATTCAGAAATATATGATCATGGATTAGATTAGGAAGAAAATTTATGCAGATAAGTAGAGGAAAGATCTTTCTTTTAAGGTAGGTCATCATGTTTTTCTTAAAGTATATCCAAGGAAAATTGTTATGAATTTTGGTAAAAATTTTAAGTTAAGTTCATGGTTCATTGGACTATATAAAATCCTGGAGAAATTTAAATAAATTTCCCACCGATTGGAATTTCCTTAGAGTTTATATTAGGTACACAATGTTTATAATGTTTCAATATTAAGGAAATATGTGTCATATTCATCTAATGGTTTGATCCCTGAAGTAGTTTAGTTGGAAGAGAATATTTCATGTGAGGAAAAACTTGTTTAGATTCTTGACCATAGAGAGAAAGTGTTTTATAACAAGGTAATTCACCAGGTTAAGGTTTTATGGGAAAACCATATGGTTGAAGAATCAACATGAGAGTTTTAAAATACTATGAGGGAAAGATATCCCTACCTCTTTAATAAGTGAATAAAATTATGAGGCTGAAATTTAAAAATGGGGCGAAGAATGTAAAAAATGAGGTAATGATAAAATAAATCATTTTCATGTTTATTAATATTTATTAATTATAATTTTATATTCATTATAAAAATATTAAGTAATTTTTAAATAAAAAAGGGAATAGTTTTAACTATACACTTTTCTTATATGGTTTTTATTTAAAAGTTTAATTTATAAATTATAGAAATTTAATCTTAAAAAATGAATTTAATTTTTAAATTAGTATATAAATATTAACTTAGGGAGACATTTTGGGAATTTTTAGAAAATATTTTGTTTTTAGTGAATAGTGAAAAATACCGTTTTTTGTAAAAAATGCCATTTCTTTTCAATAAATTAAGTAATTTAAAATTTACATTATTTTTTAAATATAATTTATATTAAAATATGTTTTATTTATTTATATTTAATCTAATTAATTACATTTGAAACATCTTTATATTGTATTTTAGTATATGTTTATTTTTTGTTTTAAAACCGAGTTTTTTTCTTTTGAAAATTATTTTAAAGTGCATAATTTTTATCTATATTTATTAATAAAAACACTAATGAGGAATAAATTAATTATAATTTATATATTAAATATCAATAAATATTAATTTTAATTCATATAATGATTATTATTAGTCATAGAGTGAATATAAAATCATTTTTTTCATAAAAAATACACTTCTTGAAAAACCACTTTTTCATCGTGTCTACAAGTTTAATATTAAATTAAATTCTTACAACTTTATGAATTAAATTTGGTAAAATAGATTAAATATTTTTAATAATAATAATTTATATTATATAATAATTACAACTTATTTTTTGGTTAAAATTAATATTAAAAATAGAAAAAATCATTTACTGCAATTAAGGTGAAAATGAGTTTACCAGGGGTTAAAATAAAACTCTAAGGGTTAAAATTACCTAAATACTTTTATAAATTATATATTATGACCATATTGTTACCTTATATAATCTAATTCAAAATAATGGTCCATTTTGGATGCTTTTTTCATATAAAAAACATCAGTGTCACATTTTGTTTTCAAAAATTACAAGTGTGTCACTCACCTCATTTATAATGGACGCCCCTATCCTATCCTATTTACACATTCAAACACCTTTGTATAGGAAAATAAATAACTAAATACATTACTTAATTCCATCCACATGACCTATATACCCTAGTTTGATCATAAATCCATCCTAGGATGACTTTTGGTGCTAACCTATGGAGGTTGTCTAAAGAAGAGGTATCATGCGAAACCGAGCATTTTTATTTTATTTCTTATTAAAACTCCTTAAAATATTATTTAATTTGTGATATAATTACACCAATATATCCCATATAATAATATGTTATTATGTTATTTTCATAACCAAAATTCATCTCCTCTTCCATCAAATGGGAGACATAATCATCATTGATGTGCACGACGAACTACCACCACACGAACCGATGTCATTCATGTTTCATCATCCCCTATATTTACATGTTATAATGATATATTTAAAGTATATATATGTGATATTTTTAACACAATTATAAATTTTTAATTATGATATCACATATACCTTCTTACTTTCTATTCTATGGGGGGATATGATAACATTTCTTGTGTGTACGACAAACTACTGCCTCACGAAGAGATGAAATTCATTTTTTACTAAAGGTAATAAGGATAAATTTAATGAATATATGTGAAATATATGAAATAATTATGAAATTAATTACATTTTTATAATTATTAAAATATAATACATCAATATAATTTTTACCTTTCCATTCACTAAAAAATGATAACGTCGTTCGTGCGTATATGTGGACTACCGCCTTCAAAAAGCGATGTGATTACTTTTTCATCACCACAACACATGGATGATATATATAAGTATATTTAAATAAATAACATTATATTGATGATATTATTATAATTATTTAATGATAAAATATTACTTAAATTATTTCCATAATGATTGTTTGAAAATGGAAATGTTACTCATGTGTACATACAACTTACCGTCCCAATTTTTGTAACATAATTCATTTAAAAAAAATATATTTCATTATTTTGTTTAAAAGTATAATTTATGTATAAATTATATAAAAAATTAATGATTATTATTCTATATATGTTTAAATAATGGAAAATTTGACCATATTTAGCCTACCAAATTCATTTTTGACATATAAGCCGAATACCATCAAAACATCCAAAGAAAACTTAAATAATTAACTAATTGTGTATAGAACGGTAAGAGATAAAATAAAAGGAATAATAAACTTGAAAAAGGTTATTAAGAAATTAAATAATTAACATAATTTTCTTATTCCAAAATATAAAGAACCTATGTGATGAGTCAGACTCATGGTAATATACTTTTCTTTAAAAATAGTCTTTTTATAGTTTTGATTCAAACTATTTTCATTATTTGTTTGTGTTTTTAAAATTATTTTATAAATGTAATTATATTAGCATGAAAGTTTTATAAATGGTTTTTTTATTCCTTTATAATGTGTTTAAAAATAATCTTTTTATGTAATGTTTGAATTTATTTATAAAAGAAAAAAGAAATGTTATATTTTAATGTAAACAATGAAATTTTTTTTCCACCTCCATAACCATTATTTTAAGATTAGATTCCATTACATAATTTCATATTTTATTAAAAGAAAAAATCTCCTTCCATTTTATGGGTATTTTGTTAATGAAAATGGGGTTTTAAAATAAAGAGTTATTTTTATATCCAAAAGAGTTTTTCATATTAGATTAAAAGTGTTTTCAAGGGTTTTATTATGAAAAGGTGCAATTTTAAAATGTTTTATTCATGATATTGTCCTTGGAGATTGTTTATATAATGGGTTCACCTTGATAACACCAGACGATCTTGATATATTTTATAGGATAGGTGCGCCCAGACAGCACTCTAATGCATTGGGTAATGATTATGTTCTCTGGATAATTATATTGGAAGTTAAATATATGGTAATTACAATTTTTAAGGGTTATGTAAGGTTTATGTAAGGGTTATATTAGATAATTTTCTAAGGCACCTGCATGACTTTCCTATGCTAGTTAATGAGTTTTCATGGAAATTGTTAGATTTAAAAAAGTTAATATGATGATATTTTTTCAAAAAGAAAGATGATCCCATTTTGGGGTGAAAAGGTTTGTATTTAAGAAAATGTTTTTTACGGATTTGAATATTTTTCACTGAACTAACATCTTTTATATTTTTATATCCCTTACTAATCTTTTTATCCTCATCACACATTTTTAAAATTTTATTTTTAGGATTTAAGGATGGGTATGGGAAAATAAGAAGTCAATGTGAAAGTTTTGAAGTTTTTTCATGAAAATAAATCTTGTTTTATTTTAATAGTTTTATATTAATGGTGAAAAGGATACTAATCAGAATTTTCCACTTCATAATATATGGTTTTGTAATGTATGAGTTATGATCAAATTCTCTAAAACATTAAACTCGAAAAGATACTCAAATGTAAGAGAATTAATTCCTGACATAAAATTCAAGATTATTTAAGGTCTAATTCCGATTTATTTTACTATAACCTTTATTTAGTAATTTTCTTCCACTTATAAAAACAAATTAATGTCAATCGTGCGTGTGAGAAGACTACCATCTCCATGAAGAATCATTTTTTAATTTTTCTTATAGTTTTTTATTTTTTTCAAACATATTCAAGACTAGTTCACCATAATATAAAAATAAAAATAATAACATTATTATTCTATCATAATAATATTATGTCAAAAGAAATAATTATTTAACCGTACTCACGAAACAATGTAAAGTGTGTTCAATTTTTGGTCGATTTAACCACCAACATGAACTATGCTTTAAAATATGACTATGGATAACTATGTAAACTTACAAAATAATAATATTACAATCTAATAATAAATTCATGATTGGTATATAGTTATGGAAATATTATATTAAGTATATAATTTATTATTAAAGAATCATTTTTATTCTCTAAAATCACCGAAAAAAGCTGTTATCAATTTGGTTTTCACATAACATAACAAAAATACATATGGAATAAAACAAGAAAATTTTAAATAAATATATTTCATATATTATAGAATCATAAATAATATATCAATAATGAAATTTTTATCAAATTATAGGTAATTATATAAAAATTACTAAACATATGAAAAAAATCTAGAGTTATTAACACCCTATAGTCATAATAATCTTTAAATAATTAATGTACTCATTATAAAGAAAATTATAAAAATGATAATAAAAGGATAATATTTGTGGTAAAGGTTATAGTATAGATATTAAGTTATTTATGTTTATTTTATGGGAATTTAGAGTGTGATATACTATGCAAGGAGACATGGTAAGAGTATCGTGTCTCTAATTTAATTTCTTAAGACATATTTCTTATTGTGCACCATGAAATTTATGGTATGATGCGATTATTTAATAATTAATTTATTTTATAATATTAATTTCATTCATGGGTTTTTAATATCCATATCATTTTTATTTGTTAAATAGATTTCAATTCTAAGGATACCCAGGTTCATATGGTTCTTTGTTAACTAAACTCCCTTTATTGAGTTAAAAATATTATTCTTGAAATTCCTTATTTAAATATTGATTTATTCCACTCCAAACTTCTTGTGAAAATTTATATCCTTTTCAAGTTTCCATTATTATATATTCTTTTTAAATGTAAAATGTTTCAAATTATTTTCAGTTACATTTTGGAAAAATTTATGTCCTTTTCAACTATCCATTATTAGAGATTCTTTTTAAAAGTAAAAATTTTAAAATCATTTTCATGCCCTCTTTCTAAAGATTTTCTATCATTTTAAAGTCTAAATTATTAGATATTATTTTAAAATTAAATGTTTTAAAATATTTTAACTTTCTTTT
The DNA here is from genome assembly GCA_963277665.1 of Viscum album. NCBI lineage: Eukaryota > Viridiplantae > Streptophyta > Magnoliopsida > Santalales > Viscaceae > Viscum > Viscum album. Next base: position 1,072,227,829 of record OY728145.1, on the reverse strand, counting down.
TTGAAAACTTTATACCTTTTCAAGTCTTCATTTTGAAATATTATTTTAAATTTAATAGTTTTCAAATTATTTTCCCTCATTATTTTTGAAACATTATGTATTTTCAAGGATATTTTATTTTGAAATGCGTTTTTCAAAATTATTCTCTTTCCCTTCAAAAAATGTTTTTTGAAAGTAATTTGTACTTCAATGTTTTAAAAGGTTTTGTGAAAAAAATTTATTTTTAGTTATATTTACACTCCAAGGTTTATATTTCATTAAATGATGTTTTAATCATTCTTTATATGTTATTATGATATGATTTATTTTTGAAAATTAGAGTTTTGATATTCCATTATTCCTTAAGTTTATGTTATGTTATGTTTTTGAAAGGTTTAAGAAACCCATTTTCTTTTCATGGGTTCATTAATATATGTTTATGCTTGATTTTTTGAATGGAACACATTTTTATAGATTATGAAAGGTTGGGTAATATATTATACTCATATTCATTAGTTAAGTATATATATCTCTTGAGAAAAGGATGTGAAGAATTATCATTTTTTTTGTTGACAACATGAAGTATGTGAATTTTGTTTTTTTACAACATGAATCTTGGACATTTTGTTTGTTCACAACATGAAGTATGGGCATTTTGTTTGTTCACAACATGAAGTATGAGCATTTTTTATTTACAACAAGAAATGTGGACATTTTTTTTGTTTGCAACATGATTCATGAGCATTTTATTTGTTCACAATTCTATAATTTTCATATGTGTATATTTGTGCCATAATTCATTGTTAAATGACATTCTATATTTCTATATTCCTCAAATTATTATCCTTGAATTACCTTTATTTCTCAAGATCCTACAAAACATTTCCATGGTATATGTTTTTCCCAATTGAGGTTATATATCCTTAAATCATGATTTATGAAAAACTCATATTTTTTACATGTTATTTTTAATAATAAATTCCTCTACTTCCTAGGTTTCCTCACATTCTTTTGATCTAACCCCTGATAAAATGTTGATATGTTTTACCATACTATGCATTTTAGCTCACCACTTTCTTAAGTTTTCTTTCCCCCAGGTTATGAAGATAAGTATAATTTGTGAGAATCATAGAAGGTATTCTAGAGAAGTTTGATTATGGAGAAAATATTGTATATTTATATTTTTATGTAGTTAATCACCAAGACACTAAAACTTTTAGTATTTAGTTTATGAAACTGTTTGGGAGATGTATTATTTAAATCCTGAGATTAATGTATTATTTTTGTTTATTTTAGTGTGGGTCACATTAGGGCAATTATCCTATGACCAACCACTAATGGTTTAATGTCACATTAATGGATACATTACAACAAAATAAATAAATAAATAAATTTAAAAACCGATCAATTCAATCAAGAAATATAGCGAAACCCCCCAATAATGAACAATCCATCTATTAAAGAAGTGGTCTAGGTTCATATTTTGGTTTATCATATTCATCACCCATGTGAGTAGTACATCCTTATTCACCTACCTAAGAATAATCTTATTCTTCTATAATTTTCATTATTTTTAGTGTATTTTCTTTCATTTCCTTGAATCCCACCACATGTCGTGGATAATGGTCCATATTATTCAAGAAAACATCTCAAATACTACACTTACTTCACAATTATTCCCATGATCATTGTCCTTATTCATTATCTGGATGAATTCCATATTGATTGGTCAGAGGAACTTTTATCAATTTTGGAAGATCGAAGGAACATAATTTGATTTCAAGTTAAGCCCTATTTATTTGGGTAATTTTCTGATTAAATCTTCTACACAGGTGAAAACAGAACCTTGAAAAGGTTTTTTGAAACTTATATGATCCTTACATATTAAAAAAATGATCCTTACATAACATATTGTCCATATAGATGACCCTTACACAACGAACTGGTTCCTTTATGTGGTTATATGTGACCTTTACCTAGGTCATTGAAAAACCAAGGTTACCATTACGTAGCACCCTTACGTAGGTCCAAAACTACCTTTACGTAGCCACTTCACTTCATTGATAATGTTTACTTAGTTTAGGGACCCCTTTGATACCCTTACGTAGCTACCTATTCATGAGGATGACCCTTATATAGGTCCTGGTACTTTAGTGGTACCCTTATGCAAGTATATTGTTACCTTGATGTATCACATGTTACCCTTCCATAACACATGATGACCTTTACATAGAATGTATAATTCCAACAATAACTTTTACATATCCTCAACATGAACTTTATACAGTGGAGGGAGTACCTTTATGTAGGGCTAATGTCCACAAGATGACCTTTATATAGGTCTTTGATGAACTTTATGTTATAGCTTGAAGCACCATAATGACCCTTATGTAGTTGTCCTATTTAAAGTCATATGATTTGTCCGACTCCTAAATCCTCACGATAGAAGTAAAAATATGTATTAAGTTTGATTATGGGTAGATCTAATGTATTAAAGTGTAGGTTTAAGTCATATGATTAGTAGTAATCTCACTTTATATGAATTAAAAAGTAATATGAAGTGAAAAAATTCATATAATGGGGCTTGAAATTCGTACGATCTACCCCTTTATCTTTTTTATTTCAACCTATAGCCTATAAAAAATAAACTTACTGTAGTATATGTCCTAATTAATATATAATGAATCTATATAATTGAAATCATAATTAAAATCCTTTTAAAAATTTAAACCCAATATCCAAAAATCAATGTATGGTTTCACAATTGATTAGAAAAAATTTAATAAATAATTAAAAAATAGGATTTAATCCATTTAAAAAATTAAATATATATTTCCTAATGTATAAAAAATATTTTGGTTACCCATTTTTATCTAAATTATTGGGTAAATATTGATTTAAAAAAATTGAACAAAACAACAGATCATATGAATCCTCTACACTTACACTATTACACTCCAAAGAAGTACCTTGAATTATATTTATTTAAAAATTATTATCTATCCTAGATATAGATACAAAATCTAGAGAAAGATAAAATCATAGATTCATTAATCAATTAAAAATATCATTCCTCCTATATGAATAGATCCCAATGCCTCACTTCAATTCAAGAAATGTTATAAGTGTAGGAGTGAAAATAGAATAGAACTTCTATGGAATTAATATTTTAGAAAAAGGTACTTTCCTTTATTACTCTCCTATAAATATTCTATTCTAAGGTTCATTTTCACACTTGTTTGATACTTTTTAAATTACATCCAGATATATCATCTTCCCCCTTTTCACCAAATTCGCAAAACCTATCCATTTGATTATTTTAATTAGAACTTATTGAATATTTCTTAGCCATGTTTTATAAAAATATCTTATTGTATGAGTGTAGATAAACCCAGAAATAAACCATCCCAAGATAGTAGGTAGTCCATGATACTAATTGTAATAGTTAAGTCTTATAAGTAACATATGGGAAACTAACTCTCAATTCACTCTAACTCTTATTTGATACCTAACACACAAATCCACATGTACATATATTTATTTAGGAAGAATTCGATATAAGTTACCATGTTCTTATTTTACTCTAGTTCATATGATCTATACAAATGTATTTTAGGGAGGCTCATTGGGGTTATAATCAATAACAATGGGTTGGTCACCTAGTTTTATGTTTAAAAGTTTAGCTTCCTCATGCTATTATTTTGATTCCACTATGTTCTTTTCCATTGAAAATATATTTTATAATTCTAAATTGAAAACATTTCTGAAAATAGTGGTAAACATTACTCAGTAATCATATATTCTCTATAGTTTATGAACTAATGAAATACCTCCACACTAGCATGATACTTCTTTATAAGAAAGATAATATTGGATCTCATGTTTCCATATCTAAAAGCACAAAAAAAATATAATAAAAGAAATAAACAACCTAAATATTTTCAAAAATAGATTCTGATTTTTTTTTGAAATCACTTTGATTCATTTTATTCCAGGACAAAAACACTTAGAAATAGACTATCACAAACTAGAATGGATACCCTGGTACCCTAATACCCAATCTGGTACCAATATAGCCTAAAGAGATTTCCCAATCCCAAAGGGTTGGAAACTAGCACCTGGAATCATACATAAAAAATGAGAGAAAGATTTTTTCCATGGAATAATGGAAGATAAAAGATACAAGTCAGTATTCCCAAAACTCCAAAGGGATAAAGTACTCATAAAAAATAGGTAAAATAGTACCCAAATAGTACATCATCAAAAGAAACAACATTGACCAAGATAAAACTAAAAGATAATCCTTAGAAAAAAGTGGATCAAATAACCACTAGTCACCTCCATCACTTTGGGCTCTAAGGATCAAGAACATCCACCACCTCCAAATGGTGTTTTTATTTTACTCAAACCTGGAATAAGATAATCGACAAATGCCCAAAGGAAAAGGTAGGTTATGATCTAAAAAACCTAGTAGGGTCTCACCAAGTGTTCCATAATCAATTCCATAAAAATTAAACCAATTATACTTTCAATTTGAATAAAACATAGCTTGGAATATAATTTACATATTTTCAACAAAACATGCTTCCAATTAAAAAAGTTGGTAGTTATATCAAAATAGGACTAAATGAACATTTTATATAAAAAAATTAAATAAATCAATTAGAATGAATAGAACATTTCAATAATTCAGTGGAATGTAATCATCAAATAAAATATCTCATAGAACCATGTAATATGCCCTATGGTATGTTAGTTTCTGGTAATAACATCCTCACACTACTCATTAGTGATCTTGGCTCAATGTGTGCACACATCCCATGACTTAGGCCATCAGGACTCAAATATTCATTAGGGAAAAAAATCATTCCAAGGTATGTTTATGTCAGTATTTTCATCATCAATACTATTCTAGAGGGTCATATCATAACATTCTTGTCTTAATTACCTCTAACTACTTAGGATACATGTTCTTCAAATAAAATAATCAATAAAACATGGGAAAATCAATCATTTTAAATCATTTAATCTTTCACATTCAATTGTCCAGTTTCTATTTTCAAGATTCCTTTTCATTTCAAAACCAAATCATATATTTTCAATAAATTCATTCATTTTCACATCATCTTTCATTTTCATCCATTTTTCTCAAATCAAGGAAATCATTTTACCAAAAAATTTCCATTACAAGCCATATTTTATTAAATAACTATATCTCTCAAAACTAACCAAAATAGGGTTTTATTTCACAAAACCATTCATTTGAAATCATAAATCAAATCCACTTTAACTTAAATCAAGGAAACACAATTTTAAATTCAATTTTAATAAAATAAAGTAAACAAGGTTTAAATTGTGTGGAAGAAGCTTTATGAAACCACCTACCTTTAGTCAGCTATCAAACTAACTTAATGGCCACAATAGAAACCACCAATAAAGGATAAAGGTAGAATAGATCAGGGAAACCAATATAGAGTCAAGGTCCATAAGATTATATCCATAAATCATATGATTATATAGCACTCTATGAGGAGGAGAGAATTATAGATTAGAAGAAAACACATGATTGGATATTTACTCACTGGAAGAAGATCTAACATGATTTCCAGTGATTTGATCTGAGAATAAAGGATTTTAGAGGAGTTAGAATGCCTCTTGGGAGCCTTCAGGAACCAAGAGTTTGAATGAGAGTTGAGTGGGAGAAAATAAATATAATACATGGATTGATACATTTAGGTCTAAAAAATAGACCACATCGCAACCCCCATGGATACAAAATAGAAAGGATAGAAATATCCTGACCAAGGTGAAACCTCCTCAGACCATGCCACATCCACCCCTGGTCAACCAACCACCTAAAAATATACCACAAACCTCACCCAAATTTGTTTCACTTGGGGTAAATCCACAATAAAACACATGCACCCCACTGCAGTTATGACCAAATTGGTAGTAGCACCAAAATGAACCAACAAGGGATCCACAATGTAGTATTCCGTCTACAGAATAACTATGAAGAAATTATAAGTATCCATACAAATCAGCCTTAAGATTCCCTATGACATATCCTGATGGTCTATCATTCTTCTTGCACCCTCCATGCTGCAACACATACACCATTCCACAACTCCCTAGTGACACATTTGTACTTGAACTCCACTAACTCAATAAAAACATACATCCCCAAACTTTAGGTCATTTTCCCAACAAGATCTCTCTATCCCCAAAAAGCTTTAAATGAAACTAGAAAAGGGGAAAATGAATTAAGAGTCAATTAGTACCTTAAAGAAGGTAACAAGATATTACAAACAACACCGTAAACACTCTCTATCACCTAAAACCTATTAAGAATATTCCATATCAAAGAGATGAGGCCACTAATCTCTCACCAGTTTCTTACATACCCATACCTCATGTGAATCTGAACCATGATTTCATAGCACACAGTCGAAGGGTATTATCTTTACATGAAGAAAATTTATCTCAGAATCAATAATCATGACTGGAAGTTTAACCACAGATAAATCAATCTCAATTTAAATATCTTCCTAGCTCAAAACATGATAAGGGTTAGAAAGATACTTAAAATATTTGATACATGAAACAAACAGTGGATTGAAGCCCACTATGTTGGAAGTTCCAACCATTATGCCTATTTCCCCACTCACTCAAAAATATAGAAAGGAACTACAAACCTTGGCATAAGGTTTCCCTATTTCCCAAGATGTTGGTGACCCAAACAAAGTGAAACTCTAAAAAAAAATCACTAACAGAAAAATTCAATATTCTTTGATGATGATCAACATTCAACTTATACTAGCTATGTATCATCAAAATTCTCTAATGAATCAATTAAATCCCATCCTTCATATCTTAGACCAAAATTATCCCAACCAAGTATCTTTCACCAATATTTGACCAATACAATGTATATCTACAACGAAGACTATATAAGGCCTAAAAAGGTGCCATTATAATAGTGGATTGATAAATGTTTTTGTAAGAAAACTAAACCAGTCCCAAATGGTCATCCTAAGATCCACCAAATTCCAGAACGTAAGCACAAACCATGTATTACAAAATCCGTAGAGCTCACTTCATCTATCCATCCTTCTACATATGATATACCATGCTCAAACATTCTTGGGATCCCATGTCCTCTTGGAGGTATCTACAGAAGCGATAAGTAAAATGAGGATCCCTATTAGATACTATAGACGATGGAACTCCATGAAATCTATCAATATCATGAACAAAGAGACATAAAAATTCCTAAACTTTGGTTGTATCTTGAATGAGTATAAAGTGAGACTATTTGGTCAACCTTTAGATCCCAACCCCTATCACATTCTTCCCTCAAGGCGTATGTGGAAACCCAAACACAATGTCCATATAAATATCATCCCACTTCAAAGATTCCACATGAAGTGGATGAAGAAAACCCAAAGGTCTTTGGTGCTCAACTTTGACCTGTTAGCAGGTATAACAATGAGATAAAAAGTTGGAGATGCCTCATATCATTATTGGAAACCAAAATCATCACCACATATCATAGAACATCTTTGTGTATCTAGGGTGCATCACCCACCTAGAACTATAAAAATCCCCCATCATGGACTTTATCATTGGAAAAGGTGAAACAAATCGATTCTAGAAACATAGGATACCCTTGGAAGAGAATAAACATTCCCTAATGGTCACTCCACCATAAATAGAGTCCCTAATGCCAAAAAATGCATCATTAAGCTACTACTTCTGATGAATCATCTCAAGAAAAGGGTAGGTAAACTACATTATCACCAAATCCAACTCCAACTCATTCTACCAGACTCCCAAATGAAAATGAGAAAAGAGAGACATCAGATTCAACTCTTCTGATGATTCTTTCACATTCTGATTCAGATATTACCTACTCAAAGCATTAATAATGGAATTCCCTTTACCAGGGGTGTAGGCAGTATCAAAATTAAAATACTAAAGGTACTCCATCCAAAGCCTCTGTCGAAGGTTCAAATATTTTTGAGATAAGATATAACTACAGATTTTGTGGTTTGAATAATGATAAACCTATCATAAAAAAGGCAATGATACCAAATCTTAAGAGCATGCATCACGACTACATGTTTGAGATCATGGGTCAGATAATTATTCTTGTGTGGGCTAGGATGTTTGGAATAATATGCATGTGATCACCCTATATAAGTAAACAACCCAAACTATAACATCACTACAAAAAAGTGACATTTACCAATATAAAATTATTGATAAATGATATATCTGTTGAAAAAAATAAAAAATTCCAATAGATATTAAATATGTTGATATTAACTATAAGTATCAATGATTTGTTTTACCAACATATATATATATATATCTATTTAAATTACTAGTTCAATACCAACAAACATTTTACCAACATTTAAACTTGTTTTCTTATCATAATAATACCAAAAATAGATTTACCAATAAGTGAATATGTTATTATGAATTATTATAACCAACAAATATTTTACCGTTATAAAAAATTGTTTCAATAAATTATTAAATAATATCAAAATTTTTGTAAAAATTTAAATATATAGATATATATATATATATTACCCATTACAAACATATCATTTTGATAAAAAAAATATACAATCAATTAAAATATCCATAATTTAGTAATATTTATTTATAATATATATTTATATAAACATAATCCATATATATATACACAATTTGTTATATAAATTATATATAAATTCATAATTTTTTAAATTAAATATAAATATAATAAATAAATAAATTAATAAATAGAAAAATAAAAAACAGCCTACTGTACGACACCCCACCTTCCCACCCACGTTCCCCATGACCCCCTCCCCAAACCTGAAATCCTGTTCTAGTCAACGTCCCTCGAAGATCGCAAGAACCCCCTCTCTATTCCCAGCCTTTTCGCCCATAAACATCATCGTGTGAATACCCTCCTTATCCCCAATTGACATCCTAATGCAAAACCCCTCATGGGACTTTCCATCCCAGGTATTCCAAGATATTATACATGGTCGACCACCATCATCTATAATGTTTTAGACTAGTGGCCCCACACGACTTCTTTCTCGCCGGTGCCCTAGCTCAACCCTATCCATCATTGAAATCTATACCCATATCCCATGGAAATCCATTCACCTACACTACGACACCAACTGCTACCCCCTAGTTTGAATGTTGTCCACTTCTCATTGCTTTAGAGGGTTTTCACAGAAATAACTTTCCCCTGAGTTTCAGTTATGATGTAGCATTATGGTTTCTAATTGGAGCTGAGTTCTATGGATATGGTTCCTATGTGGCTGATAGATCCGGTATAATTTGTCTATTTGGATTTTTGGTTAGTAGTTCCTATTTAGTATGATTTTTTAACAGGCAATATGGTCTTTATTTTTTCCATAACATGGAGCATTGTTATATTGTTTGAATTTCTAGTCATATAATTTTATTTGATCTCTTTAAATTGTTCACTAGTAGGTAATTTATATATACCATTTAAATCTAATCAGAATTATTTTTTTAAATAATATTTCATCCATTTTTTTCGTTACTTATATTTTTTATTTGTGCTTACTTAGTATGAAACTGCTAAATCATCTAAAGAAAGTGTGTCAATGGGAAATACATGCTATTGGAAGAATGGATGTCACTCTTTTCTAGGCCCTCCCTTACAATCCATTTTCAATCAATGTTTTAATCCTAATTACTTTCTTTTAAGGAATAATTATTTACATTGGTCATTCCTTTTAAAGTTTTTCATAAACATTGGGTTTCTTCTTACCTTCCATTTATAGAACTGGAGAAAAATTTGTATTCAATGCTGGGTAAGAATTTTTTTTTAATCTTTTGTCTCCTTTTTATTACCCAAATTTTTTTTCCATCTCAATACATATGATGGCTATCTATTTTTTTTTCATATCATCATTCATTTTTTGCACAATCCGTTGACTTCATGTTATAACTTTCATCACACATTCAATTTCTTAATTACAAATTAGACTGGCATGACCCTTATTATTTTGGGTTCAAATAAGGATAATTTTTTCATTGGTGATATAAGTGCACTGTAAAAAGTGGTAATGCAACCTTAGATGTGATAGTGGATACAAATTCCAATGTAATATGAAATTTTTCTCGATACAACCATCGTTTATTAGGTTAAAATTCATTTATATTATTAGGAATCCTCCCATGTGTTTATAGATAATATCTTATCCCACATAAAAAGTATAGTTATCTTCATAATAACCAATCTCTAGTCTCTGTTAAAGTAATTTTAACTCAGATACAAATTTATTTAGAAATTTTAATATTTTGATTATGATATAACCACTCATTGATGCTTCAATAAAAAAATTTATAGCAAAATAGGATATTCAATTATATTTATTTCTGAATGTGTATTTATGATTTTCATTAGTCAATAAAAATATAATTTTTGAATCACATTATAATAAATGACCATTGAAATGTTAAAAGCTAAGGTCACCCGGTAAATCAATTTTTGTTTGCTCAATTTACCTATACAAGGAACCTTAAATTTTATTTTTCATGTTTATATTAATGTAAATTTATGATTATGAGACCTTATTTTTTAATCATTACATAATAATAATTTTAAATGTTAGTTCCAGACATAGGACCCATCTACATGAGTTTATAAGGGATTGAGTAAGTGTTGTTTTAGATTTGTTCAATGATGTCAAATACACATTTTTTAGTTATTATTATTTTTATTTAATTCTAGTATAGTTATTAACCTTGAATACAAGTCTAAAAAAATGAAATAGGTCTTTAAAATATTTATCATCTATCTACAAAACTAGTAAAACATCCATGAGAAGGAGTTGAGAGATACTAGGTTAACCATAACACCCATTAAAGTGACCAACTATGTTGTTTTATTTGAAATAATTGAGGTTTATACTGATAACTTGTTGAAAAAAATGAACAGGTTAAGAGATATAGGGACCTCCAAACATAGACCCTAAATGGATTTATGGAATCCATATGATCAACCAATAAGTGAAATTGAAAACTAGGTCAATACAATTTATCAAAAAGACAAGTCTTGAAATCCTTTAACAAATATAATCCTACTTAGATCATCAAGAATTAATCCCCAATCAACCTTTTAATATTACATTTATACATCAATATTAACCATAAAATTTCTACCTATTACCTTATAATATATTTCTATCAACATCTCTTATGATAAGACTATCAGCCCATAAATAATCATACCTTTAAGAAAAATATATTGTTCCTATGAGATAATAGGGTGATGAAGATAAAATATCCTATAATTATGCAATTTAATAATGATTTTATATGATATGTTACATATATTATTATAATGATAAATTCCAAAAGGAAATAGTTGGGTAGTATTGGGAATAAATACAAGAGATGTTACTTTTGTAACTGTGGGTACAATCCCACCACTAAATAAATTGAGCATTGATTTAATTAGATACTTTTTTATTATCTCCCATTATTCTACATTAAAATATCATATAAAACCATATAGTCCCTGTGCACATTAAATTCATATAATCTTTACTTTTTTCAATATTACCACTTCATCAAAAATATTAACAATACATGCATTATGATGTTCAGTTGCTTCCATCCCACTCTTCAAAGGTTTTTGGATTATAAACCCTTTTAAGCTACATCCCATGTGTTTGAAGAGAAACCTAGAAATATGGGCCTCACCTTCACCCCTCTAGAGCTGAGCTTAAAGGCCATTATTGAATTCTTCCAAGTGATGGGAATTTTCAATACTTGATGAATTCAATTATGGGAAAAAGGTGAGTTTTTGTATTTTAATTTTAGTTGTTATGACACTTATTTGGTTTCTTGTTTCATTTTACAACATGCATTAGATCTTCCTAATTCAATATTTTAGTACCAATTTTCAGAATTTATATCCTTTTCTCAAATCCTTTCTATGATTATTTTCCAAACTATTTTATCCCTCTCTTATTTTATGTACCATTTTTTAATAAGATGTGGGAATGATGTACAACAGTCTCTCTCTAAGTGTACTTTATCTCCCTAGAGATAAACCATCCACCAAAATCTAGGGAAAGAGTAATTTTGGTATATCATGTGGTATTATAGGGAGGATATCTATTCTTTTTATCCCTTAGATTGTCTTTAGGTTTGTAATTACGTTCTTTCATGTACTGTTCTTTTTTTTCCTCCTCTAATATCTGAGAGTGTCATCCTATTTTTATATTTACTTCATTGTTCCCCTTTAGATTTATTCTATCATTGATTAATTTGAGATTCATAATGGTTACATTCATGAACCTTATTGGTACTAGATCAAGAGTGTCCCATTCACTTGGGAAATTCCATCACAACTATGAGATTTGTTCTTCTTATGATAAAGCAGATGATCTCATCTTATTTTTCTGATAATATAGTCACTGTCTTAGATCTACTCACATTGTTATGCCATGATGCTTTCAAAATAGACTAATTTAATTATGAGATTGTACTGTTTTAGTGAAAATTTAGAGATGGTATGGTTACTTAAGAGATCATACATATATTAATAGAGAAACTCAGCTTGAGGTTTTCATAGTGGGAATCATTATTTTCTTGTTACTAATCTTCCTTGCATCAGTATATATGATTTATTTGTTATTGAGACCACTCATGTGCTTTGTCTTGTTTGTTATCCCTTTGAACTTGTACAAGATAGAATGTTATTTTGGATATGGTATGGTTTCTCTAAGGAACATTGTTCTTGGTTATTGACATAATTTTTACCATGGAGAGTTCACGCATGTTGGTTGTTGCTCTTTAGTTTTCTAGGTGACGTGTCTGCCAATAGAGGTAGTTTCATGACTTAGATAGATTTTTTTCAGGCATAAAGAAGCTATCTTTTTCTGATTTTGGTGACTCTTGAGTAGATGGCATGATATTTTGGATGATGTTTTGTGAAGAAGGATGGATGTTCACATCCTATGTATGGATCATCAAATATGTAAGTTCATTATCTTGATTAATTTTTGTGATCAAATCTTTGATTAAGTGAGAATTGTCTTTGGTTTTATACTTGGTCTGTATACTTATACATGATGGAGTTTTTGAGTTGCTAGATCCAATGTCTTCTTGGCTAAAGGAATTATTTGTTAGAAAATTTGAAGATGATTTGATAGCTATGTACTTATTGGATTCTGATCATGAATGATGATGTTACTTTTGGCACAAAATATAAATGATGCTTTATCTATTTTGGACCCGATGAGATGTTTTTGTCACTAAAGAATCTGTTTTCATGATCTGGTGGAAAACATTACATCTTACTTGTTTTTAAAATCCAGGATGCTGTGACAGATGAATAGGAGATATTGAGATGTTGTGTCCTTATCACTTTGATGGTTGTTGAGATATTTTACTAGATTTAATAGTTTTAAATGATCCTTAGTGGGATGGATAGTGTATCGTTCTTCAAATTATAAAGGATGGATTCTTTTAGAGTTTAATTGTTTTAAATTTTTATGTGATTTTTCTGTAAGTCTGTGTAATAATATTCAAATTATTTTTAGTGTAAGATTATTACACATAATGTATGGCTTATAACTCTTACATTATTTAATAAATTATACATAAAATATTTATAAAAAAGGCAGAAATGATATTTTGTGACATGATAGTATTTTGGATACTGTTGGCATCTTTTTGGATAAATTATTCCTTAATATGAGTCATTTGGACTACCAATTTTTGAGATGTCAACAGGGATGAGGAAAAATAATCACTTTGTAAATATTTTTTTTATACTTCAATTTATTTCTATTTAGTTTTCAACTCATTTAGATATTTTACATTGATTTATGTATAGCCTCTATGGTTGTTTGTGATGTAGATATTGGACTTGAATGGTGTGGCATAGACTGGAGCTGCCTTGATATGTTTCTTACTTGTATTGGAGTTGGCTCGTTTTTTGGTATAACCTATTTGGTTGTGTACAATGGAGATCTTGGAGCTGAAGGTTTTGGAAAGTAGTGACATGAGGTCTCTCTGGAGATGTCTTACTAGTCCTAGGGCATGGATGGTTCGCTGGTCACTGGAGGTGGCTCACTGTCATGGATGGGATGGTGTTGTAGATGACTCACTGGCATGGATGGGTTGATGGTCACTAGGGCTGGATCACTGGAATGGATGGGTTGGAGTTTCTGGTGCTGGAGTTGACTTGCTGGAGCTGACTCATTGGGGCTGGGTCACTGGGGGGTGCATGTGGGGGTGGTGGATCCTATTTGGGGGGGGGGGGGGGTCCAACATGGGGGGGGGGGGTGTTGTCAAGTGGTTTTGTATTGATTGGTTTTGTAATGAATTTCATTATTAATATAATTATTTTTTTTTAATTTTGAACACGTTTTAAAATCATATTTGGTTTAATAATTAAAATCTATGTCTTATATATGATAAATTAATAAATATAATATGATATTTTACTAGAAATAAAAATTTATAATTTATAATTAAATGTAATTTATGAACAAATATTATATGTTTATAAAATTATCACCAACAAAAAAATTTGTCAACAGAACCTGTTGCTAAACACTCTAAACAACATATATATTATCTGTTGGTACTGTTATAATTTCAACATAACTATTTTATCTATTTTAAAAACATTTAGTGATTGAGTTTTTACCAACATTTTAGTGAGAAGGACATATATGTTGGTAAAAAGTTTTACCAATAGAAAATGCACTTTTACCAACATATATGCTCTTGTTGGAAAAAGTGAAATATTTTTCATTGCTTGATACATCATAGAAGACCACAATTCCCTTACCAACCTTTAGAAGAGTCAAAACTGGTGCAGAAGTCAATATAAATTTCATCTCAACAAAATAACTTTAACATTTCTCTTCCCAAATGAACTTCAGTCCTTTTTGACTAAGAGTGGTCATCGAAGAATCCAAATTCAGGAAATCTCTAATGAATATCCGATAATATCCTACCAAACCTAAGTAGATTCAAATCTCGAAAACATTATGTGGTTTTTCCCATGTGATAACAACTTTCAACTTCTTAGGATCAACTAAAATACCATGCTTTTAGACCACATGTCCCAAGAACATAACTTCCCAAATTAAAAAATTAAAATTTGAAAGATTCATGTAGAGTCGATGTTTTCACAAGGTTCCAAGAAGTTCCCTAAAATGAAACACATAGTCTTACCTAGTCTAAGAGTAAACTAGGATTTTATCCATAAATACCACAAAAAATGAGTCAAGGTAATCATTAAATATCCTATTCATCAAATCCATAAAAACTGTAGGAGCATTAGTTATACCTAATTGCATAAGAAGATACTCATAATGGCTATACCCACTACTAATGGTTGTTTACTGAATTTTAGGATCTTTTTATACCTACCCAGGCTTAAAATACATGGATATTACAATATTTTAGATTAATATTCTTCACATTTAAAAAATACATGCCTAAAAACCACAATAGTTTTGTGTATTTGGAAAATTAGAAATATAGTCTTCTAACTTGGTGAATGATCTACAACATCTACCTTAAAGATCCTCCCCTTTAGTAATCGTACTTGAAACCTTTTTTCATAACATGAGGGAAGGAAACATAGGAAATGGGTGAGATCATATGGTTAGTAAGGGTAAATAAGGGAGATATGTAAGCATAACATGAGAATAAGGGTATGAAAACATTATATTAACTTTATAATATCATATAATACATACCAAAGATCATAATAAAGAGTTATGGAATAAATATTGGTATTTCATAAGACATGAATCATAAGGAAATCAAGATCATAATTCATGAGATCATAACATAAGAATAATACATGTGATGATGGAAGAAACATAAAAATATAAAATAATTTCCATTATAGTCAAGGCTTAATGCCAAGGATATCTTAGGGGAATGGGTCCACTCCCTAAACCATCTTAGTAGTCAAGGTTCACTCCCAGGACCATCTTTGTGGAAAATCCTTTTACTGAACTGGGTTCAGTCTTGGTTCTAACCCTATATTATTGAACCGGGTTCACTTCCCTTTCCAGCCCTGTATTAATGAACCAAGTTCACTCCGAGTTTTAGACCTATATTATTGAACTGAGTTCAATTATCATTCCATCCATTTATTAATGAATCGATTTCACCTCTCGTTCGAACCCTGTATTATTTAACCAGGTTCACTTTCCATTTCAGACCTATATTATTAAACTGGATTCAATTCCCATTCCATACCTATCACACTGAACCGAGTTCACTCCTCATTCCAGCTCTATCATACTAAACCCAGTACACTCCTCATTCCATCCCTATCATACTGAACTTAGTTAACTCCTCATTCTAGCCTTATCATACTAAAATGATTTCAGTCCTCATTCCAGCCCTATCATTCTGAACTGAGTTAACTCCTCATTCCAACCCTATCATACTGAATCGAGTTCACTCCTCATTAAATCCTTATCATAATCTAGAGATATAAATATTTACCCAATTCATTATAAGGAGATATAGGTCCCACCCATCATGTAATAAAATCATACATACATGTGCCACAAGATAATAAAACTTTCATCATATCTCAACCCAAAAAAAGATATTGGTTTCATAAACATCATATCATAACCCATGAAATGAAATGGATATTATAAAAACTTAATCCTATCGTAATATGTAGAAAATATATAGTCTTCACAATAATTTATTCATAGAATAACCCATTAAAATAAGTGGATTTAATAAGAATTTTATCAGGGTATAACCCATGGAAGAGAAACAGATCTTATAAACAACATGTCATCAAATGCATAAACCATTCATAGAAATAATAAGAATGGTACCCTTGGATCAAAATCCAAGTAAATAATAAACTAAATCAAAGGATTTTATCTTATATGGAAAATAATTTTGAATGATCATTTAAAAAAATTCTTGAGGAAATTGATCTTTAAACATTTCAAAGTGTCCCATACCACTTTGAAGCATTTGAATCATAATCCCCATGAAATAATATCATTACTTGAATATTATAATATCATGAAAAGAAGTAGATTCATGATATAAAATGTCATATGGAATTATATAAACCTCATAAAATACTATAGGTGATAACATAACATGTGTCTCAAAGAAGGAAAATTGAGAGAAAATTACTTTACCTATTTGGTAACTTTTTAACCATAAACCCCATGAAAGAATAACATCAATTAAAACATTGAATATCATGAAATAAATTAAATTCATGATATAATATGCCATAGGTAATTATATACATCACATAATAATAATAAGTGGTGAATATATAATATATCTCACATAAATAAATGGGATATGAGAAAACCCATACCTTAAGCCTTGACTTTCTTTATACACATTCAAACCTCCTCTTTTTTGGGTAACTTCTTTTAGTTTTCATCAAAGGGGTTTTTTGGTTGTATGTATTCCCAATGTGAGGCCTCTAGGATGAATGTGTAGAATTTAGGATCTTATTTGGGTAGGTTTTTTATGACCAAAGTGTCTTGAGAGGTGTTAGGAAGGGGAAGAGTGAATACCTTTTTATAGAGGAGGAGGGGTGAAATTCTTGTAAATATCAAAAGGTAAACATTATTGGGAGGTATAACATACCTCACATGATTCAAAAATGAAAAAAATTTATTAAAGGGGATGTATGGTTTATAAAAAAATCCACCACACCAAAAGAATTTCATTTTTATAATTTTGTTCCTTAACTTCTATGTTTTTCCACTTTTATCATTTTGGTTTTTATTAAGGTAACTAGTTGTATAACCTAAGTAACTTAACCATTAAGACTAAAGTAAAGTGATATTTATTAAAAAATATTGACCCACTAAAATATAAATATTATATATAATTTACAAAAAAAATAAATATCACGTGTGTTGTAAATTAATTTTAAAACAAGTGCATGTAACACGCAAAAAAACTACTTTAACCAGAATCAAACTACCAATGTGTTTTCTATTTAAATTAAAATTTGTTCATTATAAAATATTAATTGATACAATAATAGACCATATTGGATATTTATTGACATTTAAAAATAATTTGGATGAATTTAGGATTTTTAGTAAAATTTAAGTCTTTTTATAAAATATCATTTATTATAAAATAACATTAATCTCAATTTTGAAATTATTCGTTTAATTTAAATTTAAAAATATAAATAAAAATATACAATTTTAATTTATTAATTTCAAACCTTTGTAGCATGATATATTCATAAAAAATGAAATACAATAATTTACTCAATTTAATTCACTTTTAATATTTCTAGTATCATTTATTTTAGTTAATTATTAACTAAATAATTCCCACATTTGGCATTACATACGCAGTTAATCTAAGTAATTAATCTCTAAAAACTTAATATAAATTAATTTGATGAAAATAAATCCTTTAACTTTAAAAATAGTGTGTATAACCAAACTAATAGTAAGGATTGTACCTTTTTTGTCTTTTTTCTTAACTTAATATATATGTCATTTTCTTGGAATAGTGACCCATTAATTCATAAAATTAGAACCAAGAGGTGTTATGTTCTAAATATGGACATCCAATGGATTTTAGACAAGTTTAGAGGTCATTTCCCCCTTAAGATTAAATTTTAACCACTAAGTAAACTAATGTTTTCCTTAATCACTGTAATTAATTTTAATTAACTTCACTAATAATTTTTGTCAAAAACTAAACCTTAGTAAAAATTATAAATTATGATGATTCCAAATATGGAATAAATTTTTTCAAATTCTAAACACAGAAAGGGGTATAAATTAATTTTAAATTAATCTCACAGATGTGTCATGAAAGCGAGTTTCTAAAGTGAAAAAGTTCAAAAGATTGAAATATTTTTATATACAATTTAAATGTGAAATTGGTTACAATTACCAAAATTGTATTAATTGATATAAATTTATATAATTAAACTTTAAAACCAAATTAAAATATAATTTAACAATATAAATAAATTATAAAAAATGTTTTGAATTAAAATTCAGTATTTTTCCCTATTCATCCAAAAATTAAGTTTTTCATAAAAATACCAAAAACTCACCCTGAGATAATTTTGAAATTATGAATAAATAAATAAAGTTTATTATATAAAATTCAAATTTTAGAAGTTTAAAAAATTAATTGTATTATTGTTCATAGGACATAAAAAGCAGTTAATTTGAGAAAATTTTATTTTCAAACATATAAAGACAACAAAAAATATATGCTTTATTTTTATAAAACCATTATAAATAATATTTGTAACGCCCCGACCCTAGTTACCTAGAGTCGGTGCATTATTACATAACATTGGCATTATCACGAGAAAGATCAAGTCTCGAAAGACCGATTAGTTTAGTAGCCTTGGAATAACTAGATACATCCATAAATTTTTACATTACATCATAAAAAAAACATCATGTCTTCATATCCCCTCATACTATCCCTGCAGGTCATTCATAAATTACTTCTTCATAATCTTGGGAAAAATAAAACATTGAAAGGGGTGAGCTCAGATGCTCAGTAAGGATAACATTATAGCAGAAGCTTTCATAAATAAGCATACACACTTAAGGCAGTTTATAACTAAAACAAAAGCCTTTTAAACTTGAACTTCAGCATAAAATGGCAAAGATAAAATAAAATAATTCCATTTAATTACTCACATGGATATTCTACTAGTCGAACAATCCCATGCATTATCAATAACCACTTTCATAATGATAGAATGCATAATGCCAGACTATCATAACCACATAGCCAAGGCCTCGTGCCAAGACTACAAATAAGATTTTGCCAAGGCCTTGTGCCAAGACACTAATTTGTCTCATGAGACCTACCGATGCATCGAGGAGCTATAGCGGGCTCCACCCGTCACTTATTAAGTCCAATGCATTCCTCATATGAACAGGTTTAAACATAACATAAACATTCGTATTAAAACTCGCATACGAAATGTCAATACTTCTACCAAAAACCATGAATGGTATAAAAATAGCACATCCACAGTCAAACATAACTCATTCGATACAATATGGAAGATTGTATTGTATCACATTAACCTCAATCAAGAATAATGAATGATGTTGACATAGATGAAAATAATCATCAAAACTATTTGAGAGAAATATCCCCCTTTTCTTGAAAACATTTAAAAGTCACACTATTTGTCAAGAAGCCATTTAAAAATAGATTTTTGAATCAAAGTGTCCCATACCAATTTGAAACTTTTTAAAAGGAGTTTTAATTTCTAAACTTTAATGTCCATATAAATAAATCCTTAAAACCATTTTTAAAACATGGACATTAATGAGAAAGATTTAGATGAATAAGTCTTTAAAACATTTAAAAATGGTATTTTAGTTAGAGATTCTAACCAAAAGAGACACCTGAATACAAATAATTGAGGTAATCAAAACTTTTTAATATCATGAGAATAAAGGGATTCATGATATACTATGTCAAAGTACATTATATACACCACATAAAAGTGATTTGATGTATATCAACAAAGAAGTCTCAATGGAATGTAAATTGAGATGAAATCTCTCATAAAGGCCGTATCCTTAGGTTAAGGATAAATCAACGACATAATTTTGTGTGAAAAATATAAATACACTAAATATGATTGGATATTCAGTGTAAAACAATCAAAGGATATTCACACATATTTTTGTAAAAACAACACCAACGAATTGGATGTTTAACTCAATAAATGGTGAATGAGTTAAAATTACTCTTATCAAATTCATATCAATGACTTGAGAATTACCAATGAGTGATTATGTGTATCAAAATTATATCCACAGGAAGGGGAGTGGAAATTATGACATAATCAAATGAATAGTGATTCCACACATAATCATGGAGTAATATAATCAATGAAATATGCGTAAAGCCAAATGAGTGGGAATTGAAATATCAAATTCCCTTATCGATTAGGTAACATATGAAACATACACCCATGAAAGAATTATCATACCATGATGATGTAAATACCCATAAATTAAATTATATTACACAATGAATACAATCATGGGTAGTACACATACACCACATGCAATAATTAAGTGGTGATCAATGGAAATCTCACGAAATTAAAAGTGAGATAAGAAACCCCTTACCACGTTAATCAACTAAGTCGTATGGACAAAAGTTAATAACCACCAAATGATTTACAGAATAACATGAATATAAATAGAATCATGATAATATATATATCAAATGGCAGTACACAATACACCACTTTCAATAATTTAGTGGCGAACAATGGAAATCTCACGGAATTGAAAGTGAGATAAGAAAATCCATTACTTTGTACTTTTTCCTTGGTCGAAGGTAGGTTTACCTCCTGTATAATGGTGAAATAATTGTTATTGAATTATACAAGAATCATTTACTTTAATATGATATCATATATGATCTTTTAACATTGATTTGTTAATAATATCTTAGAATTATCGTCATTTCGGGTGTTAACGGGTTCATTTTACTTTATATTCTTTGTTATGTGAGCCATATTTATTAATGAGATGTATATTATTAATATCCAGAATGATATCAAGTCCTTAGATACTATTTTTAAATCATCAAATTATAATTATACTTGAATGGATATGATGGAGAATGAATCTCATCGCGTTCGTGGAGACGGTAGTCCGTACATACGCACGAGCGACAATATCATTCTTTTGATATTAAAATAATATATAATTGGATGTTATATCATATATAAAGAATCATTATAATGTTATATTTATTATTTACATGAGTTACATATCATTATTATACCCATCCAAATAATAATATATTGAATAACAATTACACCACGACGTGGAGACGGTAAGCCGTACGTACGCACGTATGGTGACATGTTATTCAAAGGATGGATAGAATACTGAATATGGTTGTACCATATTTATAATAACATCATATTATATATATTCTACTGGAGTTATTATTTTATAATGGTAATAACAGAGAAATAGGAAGTGGAAGAAGAAAGTAACTTGAAAAGGGGTGGTGAAGACATTACCTCTTCTTCGGGTTC
This sequence comes from Viscum album, assembly GCA_963277665.1. Taxonomy (NCBI): domain Eukaryota; kingdom Viridiplantae; phylum Streptophyta; class Magnoliopsida; order Santalales; family Viscaceae; genus Viscum; species Viscum album. Next base: position 1,072,205,742 of record OY728145.1, on the reverse strand, counting down.
TTCCTTTTGATTTGATCAAAAGGGCTCCATAGGTTGGCTTTCTGATCAAACTAAGGCCTTTAGGTTGTAGTGATGGAAGTTGAGATAGTATTTGGGCAGGGGTTGGCCGAACCAAAGGTCTTTGAAGGTGTGAAGAAATGAGAAGGAGGAGTGCCCTTTTATAAGAGGGGTGAGGGGCACCTTTGGAAAAGCTAGAAATATTAATTTATAATAAATTCATATTCGGTTTATAATGGATCCAAAGTTTATTATTTAAATTTTAAGGTGGGTATGGGTCTAAAACAACTCAACCAATAGAATTTAGACAGGTTTGGGTCATTATATTAACCTTATCTTTAAGTATTAACTCTTAGTTAATTAGTTTCACTTTTACAATGTCTCTTTGTATTTTTATATTATATGGTTAATAAACTTACTATATACATCCAAGAGACCCCCAAGTAGTCCATTAATGATGAAACTATCATGATATAAGTCTCTTGGCCGAACCTTAGATTTTTATGAATTTAATATCAATTAATAATATAATATTTGTTTTAAGAATTCTTTTATGTCAATTTTGGCACTATTCAATAGTTGATTTTTGTGAAACTCATAACAGATTGATTACTTCGAAAAAAGTCAATTAAATCAATCCTAATATGTCATAGTATCCTAGAAAAGTATTTTAATTCCTTAAAAGTTTCATATTATATTTATTTGGGTATTTATAATATCAATTATTGTAATTTTTCACTATTAAAGTAATTAATTCATCATCATTGTGTCAAAAATAAATTAAATTATTTAATGTCAAAAAATTATAAATAAAATATCATTATGTAGGAAATCTTTTTATCTTTCTAATGAATATTTATAATCTAAAATACAACATATATAACCCTCTGTAACAATTGTTTTGTTAAAAGATATATGCTTGTGTCATTTTTGTATTTATTTTAACTTAATTAAAATAAAGTGTCATTATCACTTACAAGTGGATCCATGGGATCCCAAAATCGACCCAAAGATGCCCATGGTCGACCATGTATCAACCAATAGGGTTAAGACACGTTTTAAGGTAATTTAGTATTATTATAATATTATTTGTTAACCCTTGTTTACCGGATTTACCCTTTAACCATGGTAAATAAAATATTTACCGGAGTAATTATCCAAAATGTTTAAAAATAAAAGTTACCTATTTACACAATTTGAACATCCTGATTCCAAATATGGAATTCATTTTTCCAAATTCAAAACACAGAAGTGGCAGAAATTAATTTAAAATTAATTCCCGTTGTTAAAACAAAAAGCGTGTTTTTTAGAGATAATAACTATCAAAAGATTGTCACTTGTTTATGTCTGGTTTAAATGTGAAATTTTGTTCAATGACCCACATTGTATTATATGGTAAAAATATATTCTAAATATACTTTAATACCACTCAAATTCATAATTTATCACTATTAATTATTTTGATTAAAAAAGTTGTTTTTAATTAAAATTTAGTAATTTTCACTATTCATCAAAATATGAAAGTTATCCGAAAAGTACCAAAATTTCACCCTAGGCTAATTTAGATATTATGAATCCAAAAATGAAGTCCATTTTGAGAGATAGAATTTATAAAATTTCAAAAAGTAGGTATTACTATTCATAACGGCTAGTTTGATTGGTTATGGTGTGTTAAAATCTCGAAGTTGCGTACAATGCACGCCATTGCATTTTTCGAAAGGATACATACCAAGGAAGCTTGGGGCGTTACATTCTCCCCTCCTTCAATAAATTGCGTCCTCGCAATTTTTTAAAATTTTGCTTGGGAATATAATGGAAAGTCCCACATCGGAAAAAGAGTCAATAAAACTATAACTTTAAAAGAAAGAAAGAGAGGTATAAGGGTCATCCAAGATAACCCATACTAGGATTCCATGTAGGAAAACATGGATATGGATGATAAACTAAGTGTCAAGTTCTGATGGAGAGGGATAGAAATCATGATCATGAGAAAGTTAACAATAAGAAAACCACAAACTTGTGTTGGGACAAACGACCATTAGTCTCCTAGTAGGAAAGTAAACAGACAACATTTTTTTAAGTTACATTACATAAGGACGAGGAATTCATTCATGATATTGACTAAGAACATTATGAGATATACTTACATTTTAAGTAGAGTTTCCTTCTTTAATAAATTTCCACCACTAACTCAATTTTTTTTAAACGATGAGTATTCAAGAAGACTTGGTCACACTGGAAGAGCTAGAATAAAATTCTATAGAATCACATGATCCATGCAGGATAAACTATATATTTACATTGTCTTTGAAGATTAATCAAAACCAAAATGGTTAGGGAATGATCTAATTATCCCCCAAAAGGATATTCCTTGAGATAAATATGCACTAATATTAATTTCTAAATTTGAACCAACAATACCCCAAAGTAAAATAAATACCATTCAATAATCAATTGTCCTTAAAATCCTTCAATATAATCCAAACTAATATTGGAACCCAAAACATAGAATAATTTGATTATGTAGTCTCCCATGTTAAATTGTATCTCCAAATGACATCAAATACTCTTAAAGTCACATACTTAAAAGTAATTAACATCATCACATATTCTCTGTTATAGGTTAATCATTTCCATAAATAACCCAAATCACTATAAATCCACAATAAAAACATAGATAAAAATCCACCATTACTCTACAAATGAAACCCCATTGTATTCTATTTTCCTTGGGCATATAGTGTTCCCAACAAAGCGAACATCTTCCAAAATAACATTTATCACTTAATCACCAAATCATTTTACTATACCAAGGGTATTCATTTGATAAGACATAAGAACCCAAATCATCTTATTATTGATCAATAAAATCATTTAACAAAAAAAAAAGTCACACTAACCAGGGACTTCACGTAGTCCAGTGGTAGGCAATAAATCCCAATCGCACTTTGGTTGTGGGTTCGATTCCCACAGCTTTGTCCGACGCGACAGGTTGTCACACGGTCTACGTGTTGTCCTTTTTCAAAAACTATATTTTATAATATTACCAAAATGAGATAAATTTCTCAAAATAACATAATTTAACCACAAATGTTATATCATACCTTGCATTTTCATCCCAAATTATAATAACTTATAATTTTCTCAAACTCCAATGATCATATAAAACCAAATGGTTATTTATACCTATATCCACAAGAGAAGAGACAATTCTTCCTCAAATATCATTCTCACATGGCAAACTGCGGGGTTACAAATACAAGAGAAAATTATTCCAAAGTAAACCCATCAACAAGGAGTGCTAATACTTTTTAAATTTTTCTCCAACCATTTATTTCCACATAGCTTCTTCTTTGACCAAGAAAATGTCCTATAGAATAGGACATTCACTCGGGTAATGGCCAGGTCCCCTAAATTTACGGCAAATGACTGTAAATGGACTCTTGGGACTATTTTTATCTTCTTCCATAGTACTCTTCATTTTTCTTCGTCAATTCTTCACTTTATGTCCTTCCTTCCCGCACGTAAAACATTTCGTTGTCTCATTGAGACACTTTCCTGTGTGTCTCTTTCCACATTTCCTGCATGATGAAAATTGAGGGTTCTTTTTTCCATGGTCTCCATTGCTGGAGCTCTTATCATTTATCACCTTTCTCTTCCTTGTTGAGTCTGGGATTTGGTTAATATATATGTTGTTGATCATATTTTTGGAAAACTGATTTGGCATAAAGATGATATCTTTTACACCTATCAACATTCCATTTTGTTGCTCATTGCCACCATCGTTCCCACCTTGTACATCATTCTCAAAGTCACTATGACTTCTTGGAATCCAGCCATTGACTAAAACCAGAAAGCATTGTGTGAGTAACAGTAGTCGTAAAATCATTTAGAGATGAAAATGTCACCATATTCTCAATTTGAAACATATTAGGATTAACCAAGGTCATTTACTCTCATCTTATATATATATATTACTTAAATCGGTTTGTAAAGAAAATGTAAATTATCCTAAGCATATCCCCCGGGAGTGTCGTAACCAAGAGTTCAGCAAATCCCGTTGTCGTGCACCAGTTCCCGTTCGAGTCTAGCTCAAAGCGGTGTTTTCGGGTTTTACCCCTAGGTACATCTGTGCCAGAGCCGCCTCTACCTGCTCGTATCCAGACAGGGATGTATTGCTCGGAAAACTCACAAAATCTCTACAATACCAATATTCTAGAAGTTCTTTTATACTAATCCTCAAAGTTCATCTTAGGTCTACGTGCTCTAATCAGAGTTTATCTAAATCTAGCTTCCAAGGTTTGAACTAAACTTCCTCTAATACCAACTGTAACGCCCCGACCCTAGTTAACTAGAGTTGGTGCATTATTACATAACATTGGCATGATCACGAGAAAGATCAAGTCTCGAAAGACCGATTAGTTTAGTAGCCTTGGAATAACTAGATACATCCATAAATTTTTACATTACATCATAAAAAAAACATCTTGTATTCATATCCCCTCATACTATCCCTGCAGGTCATTCATAAATTACTTCTTCATAATCCTGGGAAAAATAAAACATTGAAAGGGGTGAGCTCAGATGCTCAGTAAGGATAACATTATAGCAGAAGCTTTCATAAATAAGCATACACACTTAAGGCAGTTTATAACTAAAACAAAAGCCTTTTAAACTTGAACTTCAGCATAAAATGGCAAAGATAAAATAAAATAATTCCATTTACTTACTCACATGGATATTCTACTAGTCGAACAATCCCATGCATTATCAATAACCACTTTTATAATGATGGAATGCATAATGCCAGACTATCATAACCACATAGCCAAGGCCTCGTGCCAAGACTACAAATAAGATTTTGCCAAGGCCTTGTTCGAAGACACTAATTTGTCTCATGAGACCTACCGATGCATCGAGGAGCTATAACGGGCTCCACCCGTCACTTATTAAGTCCAATGCATTCCTCATATGAACAGGTTTAAACATAACATAAACATTCGTATTAAAACTCGCATACGAAATGTCAATACTTCTACCACAAACCATGAATGGTATAAAAATAGCACATCCACAGTCAAACATAACTCATTCGATACAATATGGAAGATTGTATTGTATCACATTAACCTCAATCAAGAATAATGAATGATGTTGACATAGATGAAAATAATCATCAAAACTATTTGAGAGAAATATCCACCTTTTCTTGAAAACATTTAAAAGTCACACTATTTGTCAAGAAGCCATTTAAAAATAGATTTTTGAATCAAAGTGTCCCATACCACTTTGAAACTTTTTAAAAGGAGTTTTAATTTCTAAACTTTAATGTCCATATAAATAAATCCTTAAAACCATTTTTAAAACATGGACATTAATGAGAAAGATTTAGATGAATAAGTCTTTAAAACATTTAAAAATGGTATTTTAGTTAGAGATTCTAACCAAAAGAGACACCTGAATACAAATAATTGAGGTAATCAAAACTTTTTAATATCATGAGAATAAAGGGATTCATGATATACTATGTCAAAGTACATTATATACACCACATAAAAGTGATTTGGTGTATATCAACAAAGAATTCTCAATGGAATGTAAATTGAGATGAAATCTCTCATAAAGGCCGTATCCTTAGGTTAAGGATAAATCAACGACATAATTATGTGTGACAAATATAAATACACTAAATATGATTGGATATTCAGTGTAAAACAATCAAAGGATATTCACACATATTCTTGTAAAAACAACACCAACGAATTGGATGTTTAACTCAATAAATGGTGAATGAGTTAAAATTACTCTTATCAAATTCATATCAATGACTTGAGAATTACCAATGAGTGATTATGTGTATCAAACTTATATCCACAGGAAGGGGAGTGGAAATTATGACATAATCAAATGAATAGTGATTCCACACATAATCATGGAGTAATATAATCAATGAAATATGCGTAAAGCCAAATGAGTGGGAATTGAAATCTCAAATTCCCTTATCGATTAGGTAACATATGAAACATAAACCCATGAAAGAATTATCATACCATGATGATGTAAATACCCATAAATTAAAGTATATTACACAATGAATAGAATCATGGGCAGTACACATACACCACATGCAATAATTAAGTGGTGATCAATGGAAATCTCACGAAATTAAAAGTGAGATAAGAAACCCCTTACCACGTTAATCAACTGAGTCGTATGGACAAAAGTTAATAACCACCAAATGATTTACAGAATAACATGAATATATATAGAATCATGATAATATATATATCAAATGGCAGTACACAATACACCACTTTCAATAATTTAGTGGCGAACAATGGAAATCTCACGGAATTGAAAGTGAGATAAGAAAATCCCTTACTTTGTACTTTTTCCTTGGTTGACGGTAGGTTTACCTCCTGTATAATGGTGAAATAATTGTTATTTAATTATACAAGAATCATTTACTTTAATATGATATCATATATGATCTTTTAACATTGATTTGTTAATAATATCTTAGAATTATCGTCATTTCGGGTGTTAACGGGTTTATTTTACTTTATATTCTTTGTTATGTGAGCCATATTTATTAATGAGATGTATATTATTAATATCCAGAATGATATCAAGTCCTTAGATACTATTTTTAAATCATCAAATTATAATTATACTTGAATGGATATGATGGAGAATGAATCTCATCGCGTTCGTGGAGACGGTAGTCCGTACATACGCACGAGCGACAATATCATTCTTTTGATATTAAAATAATATATAATTGGATGTTATATCATATATAAAGAATCATTATAATGTTATATTTATTATTTACATGAGTTACATATCATTATTATACCCATCCAAATAATAATATATTGAATAACAATTACACCACGACGTGGAGACGGTAAGCCGTACGTACGCACGTATGGTGACATGTTATTCAAAGGATGGATAGAATAATGAATATGGTTGTACCATATTTATAATAACATCATAGTATATATATGCTACTGGAGTTATTATTTTGTAATGGTAATAACACAGAAATAGAAAGTGGAAGAAGAAAGGAACTTGAAAAGGGGTGGTGAAGACATTACCTCTTCTTCGGGTTCTTCCTTTTGATTTGATCAAAAGGGCTCCATAGGTTGGATTTCTGATCAAACTAAGGCCTTTAGGTTGTAGTTAGGGAAGTTCAGATAGTATTTGGGTAGGGGTTGGCCGAACCAAAGGTCTTTGAAGGTGTGAAGAAATGAGAAGGAGTGCCCTTTTATAAGAGGGGTGATGGGCACCTTTGGAAAAGCTAGAAATATTAATTTATAATAAATTCATATTCGGTTTATAATGGATCCAAAGTTTATTATTTAAATTTTAAGGTGGGGATGGGTCGAAAACAACTCAACCAATAGAATTTAGACAGGTTTGGGTCATTATATTAACCTTATCTTTAAGTATTAACTCTTAGTTAATTAGTTTCACTTTTACAATGTCTCTTTGTATTTTTATATTATATGGTTAATAAACTTACTATATACATCCAAGCGACCCCCAAGTGGTCCATTAATGATGCAAATATCATGATATAAGTCTCTTGGCAGAACCTTAGATTTTTATGAATTTAATATCAATTAATAATATAATATTTGTTTTAAGAACTCTTTTATGTCAATTTTGACACTATTCAATAGTTGATTTTTGTGAAACTCATAACAGATTGATTACTTAGAACAAAGTCAATTAAATCAATCCTAATATGTCATAGTATCCTAGAAAAGTATTTTAATTCCTTAAAAGTTTCATATTATATTTATTTGGGTATTTATAATATCAATTATTGTAATTTTTCACTATTAAAGTAATTAATTCATCATCATTGTGTCATAAATAAATTAAATTATTTGATGTCTAAAAATTTCAAATAAAGTATCATTATGTAGGAAATCTTTTTATCTTTCTAATGAATATTTATAATCTAAAATAAAACATATATAACCTTCTGTAACAATTGTTTTGTTAAAAGATATATGCTTGTGTCATTTTTGTATTTATTTTAACTTAATTAAAATAAAGTGTCATTATCACTTACAAGTGGATCCATGGGGTCCCAAAATCGACCCAAAGATGCCCATGGTCGACCATGTATCAACCAATAGGTTTAAGACACGTTTTAAGTTAATTTAGTATTATTATAATATTATTTTTTAACCCTTGTTTACCGGATTTACCCTTTAACCATGGTAAATAAAATATTTACCGGAGTAATTATCCAAAATGTTTAAAAATAAAAGTTACCTATTTACACAATTTGAAAATCCTGATTCCAAATATGGAATCCATTTTTCCAAATTCAAAACACAGAAGTGGCAGAAATTAATTTAAAATTAATTCCCGTTGTTAAAACAAAAAGCGTGTTTTTTAGAGATAATAACTATCAAAAGATTGTCACTTGTTTATGTCTGGTTTAAATGTGAAATTTTGTTCAATGACCCACATTGTATTATATGGTAAAAATATATTCTAAATATACTTTAAAAACACTCAAATTCATAATTTATAACTATTAATTATTTTGATTAAAAAAGTTGTTTTTAATTAAAATTTAGTAATTTTCACTATTCATCAAAATATGAAAGTTATCCGAAAAGTACCAAAATTTCACCCTAGGCTAATTTCGATATTCTGAATCCAAAAATGAAGTCCATTTTGAGAGATAGAATTTATAAAATTTCAAAAAGTAGGTATTAATATTCATAACGGCTAGTTTGATTGGTTATGGTGTGTTAAAATCTCGAAGTTGCGTACAATGCATGCCATTGCATTATTCGAAAGGATACATACCAAGGAAGCTTGGGGTGTTACATTCTCCCATCCTTCAATAAATTGAGTCCTCGCAATTTTTTAAAATTTTTCTTGGGAATATAATGGAAAGTCCCACATCGGAAAAAGAGTCAATAAAACTATAACTTTAAAAGAAAGAAAGAGAGGTATAAGGGTCATCCAAGATAACCCATACTAGGATTCCATGTAGGAAAACATGGATATGGATGATAAAATAAGTGTCAAGTTCTGATGGAGAGGGATAGAAATCATGATCATGAGAAAGTTAACAATAAGAAAACCACAAACTTGTGTTGGGACAAACGACCATTAGTCTCCTAGTAGGAAAGTAAACATACAACATTTTTTTAAGTTACATTACATAAGGACGAGGAATTCATTTATGATATTGACTAAGAAAATTATGAGATATACTTACATTTTAAGTAGAGTTTCATTCTTTAATAAATTTCCACCACTAACTCAATTTTGATTTAAATGATGAGTATTCAAGAAGACTTGGTCACACTGGAAGAGCTAGAATAAACTTCTATAGAATCACATGATCCATGCATGATAAAATATATATTTACATTGTCTTTGAAGATTAATCAAAACCAAAATGGTTAGGGAATGATCTAATGATCCCCCAAAAGGATATTACTTGAGATAAATATGCACTAATCTTAATTTCTAAATTTGAACCAACAATACCCCAAAGTAAAATAAATACCATTAAATAATCAATTGTCCTTAAAATCCTTCAATATAATCCAAACTAATATTGGAACCCAAAACATAGAATAATTTGATTATGTAGTCTCCCATGTTAAATTGTATCTCCAAATGACATCAAATACTCTTAAAGTCACATACTTAAAAGTAATTAACATCATCACATATTCTCTGTTATAGGTTAATCATTTCCATAAATAACCCAAATCACTATAAATCCACAATAAAAATGTAGATAAAAATCCACCATTACTCTACAAATGAAACCCCATTGTATTCTATTTTCCTTGGACATATAGTGTTCCCAACAAAGCGAACATCTTCCAAAATAACATTTATCACTTAATCACCAAATCATTTTACTATACCAAGGGTATTCATTTGATAAGACATAAGAAACCAAATCATCTTATTATTGATCAATAAAATCATTTAACAAAAAAAATAGTCACACTAACCAGGGAGTTCACGTAGTCCAGTGGTAGGCGATAAATCCCAATCGCACTTTGGTTGTGGGTTCGATTCCCACAGCTTTGTCCGACGTGATGGGTTGTCACACGGTCTACGTGTTGTCCTTTTTCAAAAACTATATTTTATAATATTACCAAAATGAGATAAATTCCTCAAAATAACATAATTTAACCACAAATGTTATATCATACCTTGAATTTTCATCCCAAATTATAATAACTTATAATTTTCTCAAACTCCAATGATCATATAAAACCAAATGGTTATTTATACCTATATCCACAAGAGAAGAGACAATTCTTCCTCAAATATCATTCTCACATGGCAAACTGCGGGGTTACAAATACAAGAGAAAATTATTCCAAAGTAAACCCATCAACAAGGAGTGCTAATACTTTTTAAATTTTTCTCCAACCAATTATTTCCACATAGCTTCTTCTTTGACCAAGAAAATGTCCTATAGAATAGGACATTCACTCGGGTAATGGCCAGGTCCCCTACATTTACGGAAAATGACTGTAAATGGACTCTTGGGACCATTTTTATCTTCTTCCATAGTACTCTTCATTTTTCTTCGGCAATTCTTCACTTTATGTCCTTCCTTCCCGCACGTAAAACATTTCGTTGTCTCATTGAGACACTTTCCTGGGTGTCTCTTTCCACATTTCCTGCATGATGAAAATTGAGGGTTCTTTTCTCCATGGTCTCCATTGCTGCAGCTCTTATCATTTATCACCTTTCTCTTCCTTGTTGAGTCTGGGATTTGGTTAATATATATGTTGTTGATCATATTTTTGGAAAACTGATTTGGCATAAAGATGATATCTTTTACACCTATCAACATTCCATTTTGTTGCTCATTGCCACCATCGTTCCCACCTTGTACATCATTCTCAAAGTCACTATGACTTCCTTGGAATCCAGCCATTGACTAAAACCAGAAAGCATTGTGTGAGTAACAGTAGTCGTAAAATCATTTATAGATTAAAATGTCACCATATTCTCAATTTGAAACATATTAGGATTAACCAAGGTCATTTACTCTCATCTTATATATATATATTACTTAAATCGGGTTGTAAATAAAATGTAAATTATCCTAAGCATATCCCCCGGGAGTGTCGTAACCAAGAGTGCAGCAAGGCCCGTTGTCGTGCACCAGTTCCCGTTTGAGTCTAGCTCAAAGCGGTGTTTTCGGGTTTTACCCCTAGGTACATCTGTGGCAGAGCCGCCTCTACCTGCTCGTATCCAGACAGGGATGTATTGCTCGGAAAACTCACAAAATCTCTACAATACCAAAATTCTAGAAGTTCTTTTATACTAATCCTCAAAGTTCATCTTAGGTCTACGTGCTCTAATCAGAGTTTATCTAAATCTAGCTTCCAAGGTTTGTACTAAACTTCCTCTGATACCAACTGTAACGCCCCGACCCTAGTTACCTAGAGTCGGTGCATTATTACATGACATTGGCATGATCACGAGAAAGATCAAGTCTCGAAAGACCGATTAGTTTAGTAGCCTTGGAATAACTAGATACATCCATAAATTTTTACATTACATCATAAAAAAAACATCTTGTCTTCATATCCCCTCATACTATCCCTGCAGGTCATTCATAAATTACTTCTTCATAATCCTGGGAAAAATAAAACATTAAAAGGGGTGAGCTCAGATGCTCAGTAAGGATAACATTATAGAAGAAGCTTTCATAAATAAGCATACACACTTAAGGCAGTTTATAACTAAAACAAAAGCCTTTTAAACTTGAACTTTAGCATAAAATGGCAAAGATAAAATAAAATAATTCCATTTACTTACTCACATGGATATTCTACTAGTCGAAAAATCCCATGCATTATCAATAACCACTTTCATAATGATGGAATGCATAATGCTAGACTATCATAACCACATAGCCAATGCCTCGTGCCAAGACTACAAATAAGATTTTGCCAAGGCCTTGTGCCAAGACACTAATTTGTCTCATGAGACCTACCGATGCATCGAGGAGCCATAGCGGGCTCCACCCGTCACTTATTAAGTCCAATGCATTCCTCATATGAACAGGTTTAAACATAACATAAACATTCGTATTAAAACTCGCATACGAAATGTCAATACTTCTACCACAAACCATGAATGGTATAAAAATAGCACATCCACAGTCAAACATAACTCATTCGATACAATATGGAAGATTTTATTGTATCACATTAACCTCAATCAAGAATAATGAATGATGTTGACATAGATGAAAATAATCATCAAAACTATTTGAGAGAAATATCCCCCTTTTCGTGAAAACATTTAAAAGTCACACTATTTGTCAAGAAGCCATTTAAAAATAGATTTTTGAATCAAAGTGTCCCATACCACTTTGAAACTTTTTAAAAGGAGTTTTAATTTCTAAACTTTAATGTCCATATAAATAAATCCTTAAAACCATTTTTAAAACATGGACATTAATGAGAAATATTTAGATGAGTAAGTCTTTAAAACATTTAAAAATGGTATTTTAGTTAGAGATTCTAACCAAAAGAGACACCTGAATACAAATAATTGAGGTAATAAAAACTTTTTAATATCATGAGAATAAAGGGATTCATGATATACTATGTCAAAGTACATTATATACACCACATAAAAGTGATTTGGTGTATATCAACAAAGAAGTCTCAATGGAATGTAAATTGAGATGAAATCTCTCATAAAGGCCGTATCCTTAGGTTAAGGATAAATCAACGACATAATTATGTGTGAAAAATATAAATACACTAAATATGATTGGATATTCAGTGTAAAACAATCAAAGGATATTCACACATATTCTTGTAAAAACAACACCAATGAATTGGATGTTTAACTCAATAAATGGTGAATGAGTTAAAATTACTCTTATCAAATTCATATCAATGACTTGAGAATTACCAATGAGTGATTATGTGTATCAAACTTATATCCACAGGAAGGGGAGTGTAAATTATGACATAATCAAATGAATAGTGATTCCACACATAATCATGGAGTAATATAATCAATGAAATATGTGTAAAGCCAAATGAGTGGGAATTGAAATCTCAAATTCCCTTATCGATTAGGTAACATATGAAACATACACCCATGAAAGAATTATCATACCATGATGATGTAAATACCCATAAATTAAAGTATATTACACAATGAATACAATCATGGGCAGTACACATACACCACATGCAATAATTAAGTGGTGATCAATGGAAATCTCACGAAATTAAAAGTGAGATAAGAAACCCCTTACCACGTTAATCAACTGAGTCGTATGGCCAAAAGTTAATAACCACCAAATGATTTACAGAATAACATGAATATAAATAGAATCATGATAATATATATATCAAATGGCATTACACAATACACCACTTTCAATAATTTAGTGGCGAACAATGGAAATCTCACGGAATTGAAAGTGAGATAAGAAAATCCCTTACTTTGTACTTTTTCCTTGGTCGACGGTAGGTTTACCTCCTGTATAATGGTGAAATAATTGTTATTGAATTATAAAAGAATCATTTACTTTAATATGATATCATATATGATCTTTTAACATTGATTTGTTAATAATATCTTAGAATTATCATCATTTCGGGTGTTAACGGGTTCATTTTACTTTATATTCTTTGTTATGTGAGCCATATTTATTAATGAGATGTATATTATTAATATCCAGAATGATATCAAGTCCTTAGATACTATTTTTAAATCATCAAATTATAATTATAATTGAATGGATATGATGGAGAATGTATCTCATCGCGTTCGTGGAGACGGTAGTCCGTACATACGCACGAGCGACAATATCATTCTTTTGTTATTAAAATAATATATAATTGGATGTTATATCATATATACAGAATCATTATCATGTTATATTTATTATTTACATGAGTTACATATCATTATTATACCCATCCAAATAATAATATATTGAATAACAATTACACCACGACGTGGAGACGGTAAGCCGTACGTACGCACGTATGGTGACATGTTATTCAAAGGATGGATAGAATACTGAATATGGTTGTACCATATTTATAATAACATCACAGTATATATATGCTACTGGAGTTATTATTTTATAATGGTAATAACAAAGAAATAGGAAGTGGAAGAAGAAAGGAACTTGAAAAGGGGTGGTGAAGATATTACCTCTTCTTCGGGTTCTTCCTTTTGATTTGATCAAAAGGGCTCCATAGGTTGGCTTTCTGATCAAAGTAAGGCCTTTAGGTTGTAGTGAGGAAAGTTGAGATAGTATTTGGGCAGGGGTTGGCCAAACCAAAAATCTTTGAAGGTGTGAAGAAATGAGGAGGACTGCCCTTTTATAAGAGGGGTGAGGGGCACCTTTGGAAAAGCTAGAAATATTAATTTATAATAAATTCATATTCGGTTTATAATGGATCCAAAGTTTATTATTTAAATTTTAAGGTGGGGATGGGTCGAAAACAGCTCAACCAATAGAATTTAGACAGGTTTGGGCCATTATATTAACCTTATCTTTAAGTATTAACTCTTAGTTAATTAGTTTCACTTTTACAATGTCTCTTTGTATTTTTATATTATATGGTTAATAAACTTACTATATACATCCAAGAGACCCCCAAGTGGTCCATTAATGATGCAACTATCATGATATAAATCTCTTGGCCGAACCTTAGATTTTTATGAATTTAATATCAATTAATAATATAATATTTGTTTTAAGAACTCTTTTATGTCAATTTTGACACTATTCAATAGTTGATTTTTGTGAAACTCATAACAGATTGATTACTTCGAACAAAGTAAATTAAATCAATCCTAATATGTCATAGTATCCTAGAAAAGTATTTTAATTCCTTAAAAGTTTCATATTATATTTATTTGGGTATTTATAATATCAATTATTGTAATTTTTCACTATTAAAGTAATTAATTCATCATCATTGTGTCATAAATAAATTAAATTATTTAATGTCTAAAAATTATAAATAAAATATCATTATGTAGGAAATCTTTTTATATTTCTAATGAATATTTATAATCTAAAATACAACATATATAACCCTCTGTAACAATTGTTTTGTTAAAAGATATATGCTTGTGTCATTTTTGTATTTATTTTAACTTAATTAAAATAAAGTGTCATTATCACTTACAAGTGGATCCATGGGGTCCCAAAATCGACCCAAAGATGCCCATGGTCGACCATGTATCAACCAATAGGGTTAAGACACGTTTTAAGGTAATTTAGTATTATTATAATATTATTTTTTAACCCTTGTTTACCGGATTTACCTTTTAACCATGGTAAATAAAATATTTACCGGAGTAATTATCCAAAATGTTTAAAAATAAAAGTTACCTATTTAAACAATTTGAACATCCTGATTCCAAATATGGAATCTATTTTTCCAAATTCAAAACACAGAAGTGGCAGAAATTAATTTAAAATTAATTCCCGTTGTTAAAACAAAAAGCGTGTTTTTTAGAGATAATAACTATCAAAAGATTTTCACTTGTTTATGTCTGGTTTAAATGTGAAATTTTGTTCAATGACCCAAATTGTATTATATGGTAAAAATATATTCTAAATATACTTTAAAACCACTCAAATTCATAATTTATCACTATTAATTATTTTGATTAAAAAAGTTGTTTTTAATTAAAATTTAGTAATTTTCACAATTCATCAAAATATGAAAGTTATCCGAAAAGTACCAAAATTTCACCCTAGGATAATTTCGATATTCCGAATCCAAAAATGAAGTCCATTTTGAGAGATAGAATTTATAAAATTTCAAAAAGTAGGTATTACTATTCATAACGGCTAGTTTGATTGGTTATGGTGTGTTAAAATCTCGAAGTTGCGTACAATGCACGCCATTGCATTATTCGAAAGGATACATACCAAGGAAGCTTGGGGTGTTACAATATTAAAAAATTAGTTATTAATATTTATATTACTAAGATTAATGGATATGTTTTAACTATCTCATTTATATAATAATAATAAAATTTTGTTTTGTAGAAACTTAGTGTTTCATGTAATGCTAGCTAAGTCAGGGTTGATTGTAGCACAAGATTAACTTGGTGTAGCATATAATGCAAGAAAAAATTAGCTCCTTCATATAAAAAAGGTATATTTCAGTGTTGTGTGAAATTAAAATATCTATAAGATTAAATTAATTCGAAAGAAGAATACTTCAAAAAATCTTGGAGTGTTACACTTTTATTACTAACTGGTGATAAACAGATCAAATATCAATCTTCAAGAACCACTTCTCCCATTTTAACTATTCAAATAGATCATCAATATATGTTAAAATATTCTTATTCTTTATCATAACTCAATTGATTTTCTGTCAATCAACACATATGTGAAGTATCCCATGATCTTCATTCACAAAGAGAATAGGTGTCGCCCAAGGTGAAACACTCAAGAATATAAAATATTTTCTATAAAATAATATAATTGATATTTAAACTATTTCAGCTTCATTGGTTCCATATAGTATGAAGGAATAGACACTGGCTGGGTACTAGGTACCAAATCAATATAAATACACACCTCTCTTACTAAAGGAAAACCAGATAAATCCTAAGAAAAAACATAGGGAAACTAAATGAAACTTGAGGGAGATCATCACTCAAATATCTCTATCTAGGTCGAAAGTGATCACCAATGTTACCCTACGCAACTCTAGAATATAGGGTCTAACTTTACTCGACATCGGGTCCCATTCTCCCTAAAAAACAGAGCACACCCCATCCAACATAGTAAAGGAGACTCACCGAAGGTAACAAACAATACGAGCCTTATGAGAAATCAACCAATCCATATTGAAAATGATGTTAATAGTTTTTATATAGAGAACGATAAAACTCCAAGTAAGCTCAATCTTTGATAAATATAAAACACAAGAAGGACACCAAAGATACTACTCTCTCTTCATTCCAAGGAGCATATTAATATCCACCACATATGAAAAAATATCTAGAGGAAGATTAAGAAAATTTATAACTTGGGTATATATAAATGAGTGAGATGTACTAGTATCAAATAAAGAAATCACTAAAGATGAATCTATAGCGATGGTATGTCTCACAGTCGTTGGACCCACATTAGTTTCTTCTGGATACTCTTACACTGTGTAAAAAAGCTTAATTTTAAATGATTGTGGATAGAATCCCTTAGTTCTTAAAGTACCTGATTGCACCATAGTATTTTTTGGTGTTGATGTGCCTATGACACTATGTGGAGTAGAAAAGAAATGGAAGAACTTTTTTAGGTGGCCTGAGCAACTACAAAGACTATAGATCTAGGGTGCCTCAGTGTAAACCCATCTCAAATTCCCAACATTGACACAATAAATGAAATTCAAAGGGACTCTACTAGGAACAATATTTGTTCTAAACAAAGACTAATATTTAGAAATACCACATAACTCATAACGCTTCCTCTTTCCTTCAAATGAACTCATATAAATACCACTGAGAGAAAAGGGAACTCCCATCAACCCTGAGTTACCATCCAGTTCAAGGTTAACCATCACCACTCTATCTATCACATAAACATAAGAAGTGATATTCTGTAAAAAAATCTATGATATAATATCAAAATGAAGACCCAATTAAAATATTCATGCATTCATCTTCTCGTTAGATAAAAACTCAGGTAAAAATAGAACAATCTTAGTAAAATGGTTCTCATACCATGCTAGAGTCCTATCACCCTAATGGAGCTTAAGAAAATCCATGGACTTTTCAAAGACCATAAAATTTGGATAAATATTTTATATAAAAATAATTATAAATTCTTTACACTCCAATCCCACATACCTATTTTCCATCCCCATGGAATCTCACCATCTCCTAATAGGACCCTCAAGCTTGAAGGTAACATACTTTACCATTATCGAATGAAGACTTTAAAAGAACATACAAAGTATCTTGATATTTTTCGACTAATACTAATCCTATTGAGGATCATTTGAACATTAGAATGTTGGTGTATTTTGGTGAAGAAACTCTGGATCATGATCTATTGACTCATCCCTTACAGGTTACACAATTGGAGATTGAACGGGAACAGGTGTTAGTGCATGTAATAATCTTAGACACACACCACTAGCTCAATAAGATTCTGGTTGATAAGAAGATTATCCAGATATGGTACATCATTAGCTTACTACTATATCCTATTCCAAAATCTTCTCAAAAAATATGATGCTATACAACATCAACATACAACAATAAAAGCATCAGCAAGGATACACCAACCATAAACTCAAACAAGACTCCTAAGAACATCAATTCCATCAACTAGAATTCAAGATTGGGTTTTAAATACAATCATATTACAATCAGGTGAAAGTTTTAGAAAATAGATCAAATCATTCCTCAAAGATGATTTTCCCAAAAACCCATGGCGACTTAAGTCCTGTTATAATGAGATTTGTCCATGTACTTTCTCGCAACTACCTCGTAAGTCCCATAAAATCCTACTTCCTATCTACCAGGACAACCCAACTACATATTTTCATCAAGGAAATATGAAAAACCTGCAAATTTGATACCACCTTTTCACAAAACATCCTGAAAATCTTAATACATTGATACCTAAGGTGACACTAACATGGATCGAAGGGTATTTCCAATCCCCATAGGTTGGCGACTAGCACTTGGAATCATACATGGAACATGATCAAATTATATTTTACATGGAATAATAGAAGATAAAAGATACACGTTAATATGATCAACACTCCAAGGGATAAAGTCATAGTAAAAATAGGTATAAAAACTCCCAAACAATACATCATCCAAAGATACAATATATACCAAGATAAATTTCAAAGATAAACCCATGAGACAAGTGGATCACATCTCCACCAGTAACCTCCATCACTTCAGGTACCAAGGATCCAGAACATCCACCACATAAAAGGGATGATTTTACTTTACTTGGACATGACATAAGATAATCTATAGGTGTATATTGTCAAAATAGGGTTTGAGATAAACAGACTAGTAGGGTCTCATAAAGTGTTCCATAACCAATTCCAAAACAATTAAACCAATTATACTTTCAATTTAAATAAAACTTGGCATGGAATACCATTTACATATTTTCAAAAAAAAACATGCTTCTAATACAAAAAGTTTGTAGTTATATAAAAATATTCTTAGATGAACATTTTATATACAAACATTTATATAAATCAATTGTCATGAATAGAATAGTTTAATAAATCATTGACATATAACCATAAAATCAATCATCTCATAGCACCATGTAATAAGACCTGAGGTATGATAGTTTTTGGTAATAGGGGCCTCACACTACTCATCAGTGTTCTCAACTCAATGTGTTCACACATCCCACAACTCTAGCTATCATGACTCAAATCCTAAATGGGGAAAAAAATCATGCCACAATATGTTTAAGTTAGTGTTTTCATTGTCAATCCAGTGCCAAGGGTTCAAATCCTCGTTTTCTTATCCTAATTACCACAAACCACTGAGTATACATGTGCTTTAATTAAAAAATCAATCAAATATGGGAAAATGAATCATTTCATCATTCACATTTCAATTTACCAATTTTAGTTTTTAACATACCTTTTTATTTCAAAACCACATTATAGGTTTTCAAAAAAATTCATGCATTTTCAAATCATCTTTCATCTCAATCAATTTTTCTCAAATCATAGAAAATAATTTTCATAAATGATTTCTATTACAAGCCATATTTTATAAAACAATTCCATATATCAAACAAAAAAACTAGGTTTTATTTCACAAACCCATGCCTTAGAAATCATATATCAAATACACTTTAATTCAAAGAAAGGAAAACTAGTTTTAAAGTCACTTTGAATAAATCAAGAAAAAATGTTTCAATTGTGTAGAAAAATCATTACAGAAACACCTACCTTTAATTAATGATCAAACCAACTCAACACCCACAATGGAAATCACCTTTTAGGAATGAAGGAATTGGAGATCATGGAAACCAACCAAGAATCAAGGTATATCAAAATTGATATTGGATCTATCAATAAAATGATGATCTATCACTCTTGAAGGAGGAGAGAAGGTAAGATCAAAATAAATCACATGAGAGGAGATTTAATCATTGGAAGGTGATAAAATATGACCCCTAGTTCTTTGATCAGAGTAGGAAGGAGTTTGGCAGAGTCAAAATGCCTCTTGGGAGCCTCCAAGAGCCAATAGTTTAAATGAGAGTCGAGTGGGAGAATAATAAATATAACATGGGGATTAGTACATTTAAGTTTGAAAAAACATAGACCACACTGCATCCCCTAGGCCATGTTACAGAAAGGATAGAAATATCCAAACCATGGTGCAACCTCCTTAGACCACGATGAATCCACCCTCAGTCAAACAACCTCCTAAAAATACACTGTAGACCACGACCAGATCCATCTCACCCAGGGTAAAGACACGTAGAAACAAGATAACCACACAGATTATATGCATTGATTGGTAGTAGCACTAAAACTTACCAATTAGGGCTCTATGGAATAATCTTCCCTCCACTGTATAACTATTTTGAAATTAGAATTAACCATAAAAACTAGCCTCAATATTCTCTATTCCATAGCATGATAGTCGACAATGCATCTTGCACCCTCCATTTTGCAGCACATAGACTAGAACACAACTCCCTATTAATATATTTATGCCCAGAATCCATTAAATCTAAGAAAATATACATCCTTGAACTTTATTCCATTTTCCCAAAAATATATATCTATCCTCGAAAAGATCAAAGCATGCCCAGAAAAAAATGGAAAACAAAACAAGATTCAAGTAGTACTTGAATGAAGGTAACCTGATGTTACATAGACAAAGAAAATAAGAAAAAAATTTACATCCTAAGATACCTTGTCCTCTCCCCCACACTTATCTTAGAAAAAACTTCAATTAATTATATCATGCTATTATCAAAGAATTATAGTCATAAAAATAGATATCTATACTAGTGTGAAGTAAATAGACAGCCTAAGGTTCCTTTTTTAATATCAACAAATAGAAGATTGAACCCATCCATTTATTTCTTCTAAAAAACATTATGAAATTAATTCAATTACTATCCATTCATCCTAAATTATTATTTTTATTCAGATCCTTTTATCATAAATGAACTAAATAGAAAAACATTATTCACTTCAAAATATTTAGTCTACTTGGAACAAAGATTATCAGACAAGAGATTCATCCTTGAGGAGAATAACATCACTTTATCCCCTACTTAAAACCTTATTTTAGAAAAGAGTTTTTTATGGAAAAATATAGATTTATCTTCTATATCATGGAGTTATCATTAGTTTACCTTCTAAAATCCTCATGCTCCATCATTTGGAGCTTCCTTTATTATCCAACCTTACTAAATTATAAGTTCACCTTATTCACAACCTATTAGGCCTTGTGATAAAGCTCAACAACCAAGGGAAAACTATTTTCATAAATAATTTTATAAGGGGGTATACCTAGGGGGTTTGGAAAGAATACTTGTATGCTCACAATTCATCTTTTATCTTTATACCCCTTTCCTTCTGGTTGGGTTTCATTATTATTTCTAAAATCATCTTGATCTCTCTATTTAACACCTTATCCTACCCATTTTTTTGGGTGGTAGGAAATATAGGTCTTGTGGTGTACTCTATATCTCTTCATGAAGGATTAAATGTTCATGTTACTAAATAGTGTCCCTTGATCAGTAATTATATCTCAAGGTATTCCAGACCTAAAAAAATATTTGACCTTATAATCTCAATAAAACAATTTTCATCATTAGTTTGAGTTTATTTTTATTTAATCAATTTGAAAAAATAATAGACTTATAATAGGATATAGGAAAATCCAAAATGGATAGAAAATGGACCCATAAAATACAATCCCCGCACATCAAATATTTCACAAAAAATTAAAGGATTTTGGTGAATTTCATGCCTCCTGGAAATCTGCAAGAAAATTTTCAGTTTGGACATACTTTATAAAATTAAAGTGAGTATTTAAAAATTTATTTATATAATTAAAAAGTATCTAATACCATCCTATATATTCTTTTAGGTCTAATATAGCCTCTATATAAAATTAAATTACAAAATAAAATCACAAACTTAACCTCTTCTTCAGGGATACATATTTTAATCACTTGGTTACTGCATAACTTACATAAATAAGGATTATCCCAAACATATAACTTTGACTCAGATTTTAGTTTCAGAGTTTTATGATCAGTAAATAATAAGGGTACCTTTGATATAACAAAAAAATTCACCAGGTCAACATATCAGAGAACTTGGGTGACTTTGTACAACTTCTCACCAAAGAGAGAGTCATTAGGGGTTGTCTTGGTTTGTATTTCTACCTCAATAATGTGAGGTAACATGGTCATGTGTCCTACAAAACATTATCACTTCCATTCTTATCCTTGATATCCAAATCAAATTCTAATAACATTAGTTTCCATCTAACCAATATTGGTTTTTCATTATATTTCTTGACTAAATATCTGAGTGTTTCAAGATAAAAAACAATTACTTTTATCTCAATCAAGTATGACTGAAATTTCTTTAAATTGACAAAAATAGATAAAAACTCATTTTCTATTGTTTTATAATTGATTTTGGCTTTATTAAAAGTCAAAGAAGTGTAATATATTACATGAGAGTGAATATAAATATTTTGGGGCAACACTTCCCCCATGGATTTGTTTGAGTCATCACACTACATATCAATGGGGTTATTCTAGTTGGGTGGAAATATTATAGTGGCTATAGTCAAGATATCATTAATTTTTTCAAAATACATCATGCATAAATCATCAAAAAAAATATCAGATTACATTTTCATGAAGTTAGTTTGGGGTAAATAAATTTTTATAATATCCTTAATAAACCTTCTATAAAACCTAACATCATATAAAGATGATCTAATATCTATCATAGTGGAAAGGTAAGTGAGTGTGGAAATGATTTCAACCTTGGACTTACCTACTTCAATTCTATACTTAGAAATTATGTGGACCAAAAAATTACATTTTTCCACCATGAAATATATTTTTTCAATGTTCAGAACTAACTTTTTCTCAATGAATATCTTTAAAAGTTTTTCCAGATTTTCAATATAGGTTTCAACCTCTATATCCTTAAGTTACTAGTCATTTCTAGTACAGTTATTTTAACCTTTGGATCAAATCCAATGATGTGATTTGAACTATAATTGGTTATGTATCGAAATAATTTTAAATGAAAAAAATTGTCCTGCCACCCCGACAATGATGCCAAGTTTGAACTTTTTATAGTTTTTCAATTTGATCACGCCACTGTTATGGGAAGTGTTCTAACAGAAATTTAGAACTCTTCAATGCGGCATAGTGGCTGAGCATGGTCATTTTCCATGGAGTATGTGGTGGTTCTTCACTATTCTCAATCACTTATTAGTATTTTTTATTGCTTATTTTTTTAATAATATAGACAAATGGATGAGAGTGTTGATATTGTGTGTGTTCATTCAAATGAAAGAAAGTGGAAAATTTTAAACAAGTGTTAGCAAGGAAAGGGGACAAACTTATGGTTCTACCTAAAATAACCTTTATTATCTATCTACATTTCCATTATCAAATTGATAATGAAATAAATAATATTCATGAATCACCATCCTCTACTGAAATTGTAAGATCCTATACATTTTTAAAAATCCCCTAGGTAAACATATTCCCACCCCTCCCTAGTTACATATGATGAAAAGTCCATAATTGTAGATATAACACCAAAATCCACCAAAATCCATTGTTTTTTGTTCATGACCTAACTCCCTCCATTCCATCATATATAAAGATAACTGAGACAATAGAGAGAAAAGGACTTATCATAGGTTGGAATGAAGCAAGGATAATTCTAGGGAAGGAATATGATCTCTATAAAAATCCCAAAACACTGTCACCACCCCCATCACAATTGAATAAAAACTTGAGAAATCAGGATGGATATTTGAGTAACTATGGACCTCCTCTGGGAATTTACACATCAAGTTAGTAATATGTTATCATGGAGTTGAGAGATCACATTTGTATAACCAATTAAGAGATCATAAACACTAATAAGAAGAGATAATGAAGAAAAGTTTTGCTTCACAAGGCATAATTAGATTTATAATTAAAAAAGCAGATGAAAAGAGTTGAGAATCATCATGCAAAGAGGGAGTTATCTAATCACTTCATCCCATACCCCAATTTATAAATCAACCAAGCCCCTCCACTCTAATGGAATTGAAAAATGAGTTACAACCAGTTGATAGAATCACCCCATGATTGATCTCCATATTCTTTCAAGAAGAATCCCGAACTAGTGTGCTTTGCTACGTCATAGATATAGTGGAGATTCGGTTCTCCTAAAGGATTTTTCAATAATAAGACTCATCTGAGGAGTATTGGGGGAGAATTAATGCACATGAAGACTAGTTTCGGTTTCAATGAAGGTAGGATTAGGCTTGATATTTCTTGGTGGGATTCATATGGAACATGGATGGTGCTTAATGATTGGTTTCTTGGACTAGGTCCAGGGTTAATTTAGGTTTGCAAGAGGAGATTTACATCGATTCTTGAGCATAGATTCATGAAATTATTCATTTTTGTGTCTTGGAAGTAGACGAGGATCAAAGATTAAATAGATCCATAGGTATTTAGAGACATTACATCAATCACTTAGTGTGCACTCACATGTGTACAAACAATCACAATGATTGGGAAGAATGAGGTCCTACCACCTTTATTAATTTTATCATATAAATAGAAATAACGAAGTAGTAATCAATAGATTTATCATCCCAAAATCTCATTAGTTGAAGGTGTTTATTATTCTTCAAGGTCCAATACCATCTCAAATTTGATTATCTCGGACTCCTTTTGTTTCAATATAGCTTGGATGAGATAAGTTAATTCATATAGATTTTGATGAATTTAGTTGGGCCTTCTTAAAATATTTATTTCAATCTTATATCTATTAGATATAATCTCATTTATGGGAAGAAATTTCTTGAAAAATATTTTTTAGAAACCCAAAAAAATATGGAAGTGATGTAAAGTAGAATAAATAAATTAGTACACAAGATTTTTTAATGTGAAAAAATCCTCCGATGCGGAGGATTAAAAAAACCACGAGGTAATTCCGAAATACCCACTATGAATCAGAGAGTACAAATAATCCAAGTAATTCCCGAAGTTGAATTGAAAATGAGAGAGCATAGAAAACCTGTGTGAAAACCACACCCCAACATGTCTCTGCCTCCTCTCTAAAAAACATATCACCAACACTATGAATCAAATGATCCATATGTGAAAAAAATTACCCTTATATCGATGAAATGACACTATCTCAAAAATATTCATCTAAAAATGCATCATTATCACAACATCTTGCGGCACCAGAATAATTTCTCTCTCTCATGATCTCTCTATCATGATGTGTTTCTGATCATTACCATGGAATGTCACCTAATCAATGCTATCAATAAGACATTCGATACATGTCCCCAATTATCGATTTCTTCACTGATGCTTTATACCTATTAAATGATGATGCACCACAAATGATATCATCAATAAAGTATCACTCTTCTTACTCTCGGTGGACTACATCTCGAACAACTTTCCAAGATCCTTTCCACGAGTACATGTTAAATGTGTCATCATCGTTGAGTCACACGAGCCACCTAAAATGAGGAAACCCCTTCCCAGTTCTCCATTTCTAGCTACGCCATACTGGAACTCCTCCCAAAATGTGTTACACATCCTATTATATAGACACCAGGTTTATATCTCCATTAAATACAGTCAACATCCATTTTCCATACATTCATTTCGAGAATTAACTCTCTATTAATGTTGGAAGAAAAGTGTCTATTAACGTTGAGATAAATCTCTCCATTAATAATTTTCTCTCTCATCAATAAATGTGATGAATCCCAACGATCTCCCCTTTCATCAAATAAAAGAATAGAAGCATAAAACAAACCTATTTGGAAAGAAAAAAGGTTGGTATAAAACCAACCATCCTTATCTGTAGAAAATATGACAACATCCTTTTTTATTTATGAAAAAAATCAAGTCCCCCTACAAAAAATAAATCCAAACATTGAATTCTTTGTCACATATATATCTACACCATCCTACTGAACAAGACCAGAAATAAAAACATCTGGATCCCCCATAATCATGATCACCACCCAATATGGAGCACCCACATTAACAAATTTCCCTCCAACTCAAAATATCTTAAGAATCTAGCGCATAACCTCTCCCAATTTTCTTTGATTCCAAAAACTTATTAAGATTAATGCACACATCAACGATACTTTGAGAAACTTCCATAATTGTCACATTAAATTTCAAGAAAAATCCTTCATCTTTGATACCATTGTAGTGGATAATATTGATTCTGGGTAGAAATATCTTGAAAAATATTTGTGAGAAACCGGATGAAATATGGAAGCAATGTAAATAAGAATAAAAAAATCAGCACGTAGGATTTTTTATTATGAAAAAACCCCACAATGAGGAAGATTAAAAAACCATAGGGAAATTAAAAAGTATAAACTATGAATCAGAGATTATAAAGAATCCAAGTAATTATGAAACATTAATTAAAAATGAGAGACCATAGAAAAACCATGTGAAAACCACACCCTGATATGCCTTTTCCTTCTCTCCAAAAAACATCTCACCAAAACCATGAATCAAAATATCCATATGTGAGAAAAATATCACCCTTCTGTCAATGAAATGTAACTACCTCAAAAATATTCATCCAAACATGAATTAGTTTCACACCATATTATGAAACCCAAAGGATTTATCTCTCTCATGATCTTTCCATCATGATGTACCACCAATCCTTAATTGGGACATGCCCCCTGATCACCACTATCAGGAAGACTTTCGATACATGACCACAATCATCGATTGTGTCACTACTGTGTCAAACCTATTAAATAGTAATGCACAACACACGCTACCACTGATGTGGTATCCCCATTATTTCTCTTGGTGGAACACATCTTGAATAGGTTTCCAAGATCCTCACCATGTGTACAAGTTAATTTACTTGTCGTCGAGTCACACATGCCACCAAAAATGTGAAAACCCCTTCTCGGTTCTCTATTTCCAACTAGATCATGCTTACAATCCTCACAAAATGTGTTACTGCATCCTCTTATATAGATAACAAGTCCATATCACCAATAAATATAGTCATCATCCCTTTTCCATCAATTAATTTTGAAATAAAATCTTATATCAATGTTGAGATAAATATCTCCATTAATATTTTTCTGTCTCATCAATAAATGTGATTAATCCCAAAAGGATCTAGAAAACAAAATGTGTTCATCGATCTTAGGATCAATCTAAATATTATCATCTTCATTCTAGATCAAATCATTGGACAAGAATTATCTAAAAACTAACAAGTTAGGCCAAATTCTTATGAAGGATTTATATAGGATGAGGAGATGCCTAAATTCATATGATAAACCCATACAAAGGTCTAGATCCACTTATATTTCATTGAAACCAGTCATTTGATGGGATGATAACCTTTACATAGTTCCTTGAGGCCACAACGATACCCTACCATATCTCTCAGAACTCTATAAGTACTCTAAAAAGAGCTCCCTTTTCCACTTGATACCTTTATGCAAGTATGTGATGTGAAAAATCACCTTTATATAGGTGGATGATGAACCTTATGAGGGTTTTCATCCATATAGATGGGTAAGAACTTTATATAGTCAAGTAGACATGTATACCATGACCTTTACTTAGTTTATGTGAAACACAACTAACCATTATGAAACTATTGAAAATTACATCCAAAAAATAATTAAATCAATAAATGGATTTCAATAAATTCAAAAACGTGTTAAACAAATAAAATTCAATATTTAATCCATTTAAACATTTAATTCCATATTTATTAAGTAACAAGACTTATTTATTTTCTCAGGATTTAAATCAATTGCGGTGTTAATTTCCATTGAAAAACTGTATAAAATTATGAAAATGTTGGTTTTCATCACCCCCACACCTATACTATTTCACTTCTAGGTAATTATTAATAATGTATTTAAAAAAAATAAGTGAAACATAATTTAACATTAAAAAATTCATTCAATGAACAACAAAAAATCCTTCACAACATCATGTAAAAATTTTAATTAACCAATTAAAATATGACAGTTTGTTATCAATAAAATATTGAAAATACAAATCATAACTGTTAATAAATATGTATTTGTTTTCAAAACATTGTTTCAATGTTCCATCCATAAATGATAATTTAAATAAAATATTTATATAAAACTAGTTGGGATAAAACTGAGGATAGTAAAATACCAAAATATCAAAGATCATTATGATCAAAACATAGAGGAGATGCAATTAGGCAATCCCAATATAGATGTCTTTATAAAATAAGGATTTTTTATGATACTCAGTCAACAGTAGCTTGAAAGAGTTATCCCAGTCTAGATTTAGTTCAATAGAGAATTTCAAATTTAGGTTGGAAATATGCACTAACCAGGTCAAAGACAACAAAAAATATTCAAATATTTACAAAATTGCATAATAAGCAAAAATTAGACAGACCTAAGAAATTAAAATCAATGAATCAAATAACTACATTAGATTCAATTATTACAATGAAAAATATATTCCAAATAAGATTTAGGAATTCCAGTTTAAGTGGACTATTATAAAAAATCTGTCAATGAACAAGGAATGATAGAATCATAAAAAATTCTAACTACCAAGAAAATAGTAAAGGAAACTTTTCAATTATTTCCATGAAAAATTTCACCATGCTTCATACATGAATTGAATCTCAAAGAATGAAATTATCCTATCCACATAAAATTTAACCTTCAATATCCATTTAAAACTATTTTGTAACCTACCTCACAAAGAAATCAATGTCACTCTTTACTCAAGTGAATATATTTACTTGGAGTTATACCAGTACATAGAAAATGGATATTTACCATATAATTGTAAAAATTATCATCTCTCCACACTGTGAATAAAGAAAATACAATCAATCATGAGAGATTGAAAAAGTTATTTAGTGGATTTAAGGTTTATGGGTAAGTGTTTTAAAAAACATAAAATGTAAAGATAAAGGTTTGACTATTCAAATTATATATGTGATTTACCTTTTTGAGTGATGAAGATCCCCTTTACTCAATCCCAGTTTACAATATTTTATTCTTATACTTCCCCTTTTTTCATTTTATTTTTCAGGCTATGATTCATAAAAATTCATCTGAGGAATAATTTTATTCTCACTCTCCCTTATTTTTTTTGTGTTTTTTAAAGGAGAATAAGATGATAAAAAATTGAATACAATAGATGATAATGAATCATTTCCATTTCTCTCTTTAAAATCCCCCAAAATGATGTCACACACCTCTCACATTCCCAACTACATATAATGCTTCAAAAATAAAAACACATAGAAACCTATTTAACCCACAATTATACTTGAATTAATCATGAAAATATATTTTAGAGTGGGGGTAGGTAAGGAATAATTAGTCTCGAATTCCACTTAAACATAAAATGTCATTTATGATTATCTAAGAGATTATATAGTATAAATGTTTAAGGTAGGTCTCAAGGATAGATGAAGGGATAGCTAATTGAATGCCTCAATCACATTAAAAGGATCTCATGAATTCCAAATATTTTAAAGAGAATAAAAAAGTTATAGTTTATAAAAAAAATATTCTCTCAATAAGTGAGGGTATTATAAAGATTATGTCAAAGAAAATTAGAAACCTCTATGTATGGGTATTTAAATAAATTTTAGTCACTAATGGTTTTTGAACTTCACTTTCTAGTTAAATATCATGAAAATTCTTGAAAATAAAAGAATAATAAAATGAATACAAATCAGTTATCATTTGATATTTTGAGGTTCAATAATAAAATCAACATCATCAAAATATACTCATAGTTAAAAAATTATTAGATCTTTCAAGTTATCTCAATTAGAGTTTAAAAAACACACACAAAAGAACTTAAAATAACTTTGTACATTTTCCAAAACAGAGTAGAATATTTTCATGTTTGAAATTTTAAATCAAATAAAAAAAATTGAAAACACATAATATAAAATAAAGTTAAATGAATAAAAAATTAAAACAAAAAAATTACCCCTCTGCGCACAAAATTTACACTATATCATCAAATAAATCAAATAAAAATCATGAAATATTCAATTATATTTTTAATAGGACATCATGAAAAAATGAGTATAGAAGGAGTTCACCTGGATGTAGTTATTTCTTACATTTGTAAATCCTTGGGAATGTGTAAATCATTATTTTATTGGATTTTAGTTTTCTTCAATTATACTTTAGTAACTATTATCTAGCTTGTTTCTTATAATAAAAACATGTATAAATTAATAATTTATTCAAAGTTAAAATACAGAACTGAAAATAAAAAAAAGTAGAAAAAAGGAGAATATTGGGTAAAACCCCCTAAGAGTTTCTGAATTTTATACTATTTGTAACTAGGAAACACTTGGATTATCCCTAATCTATTGTAAGGTTGGGCTTGTGTGGTAACAACTATTGTATGTGCTTTCTCCTATAGTTCTTCATGAACTTATTTTTTAGGTTTTCTTGTTGATAGTGTATGCTGTGAAATATACCATTAATGATGATTTTGTAAAGTCATAAAGGTAGTAGCAAGATATAGGGGTTGTCTTCTTCAACATCAGATAAAGATGGATTGGCAGTGGTGTCCATTTAATAATTCTTTATCTAAGTGGGAAACTTAGTGAGCTCCTCCATGTTCCCTTTTAATTCAGCCTCTTTCTATAGGGAAGATTCTATTATAAGTCCTCCATAGCCTATAATACATTGGCTTATTCAGTAATGTAACAATATATGAAATATAATTTAAATTTAGTTTCTATGAAATCTGAAGATTTTTTTTAAAAAGAACAATCCCAATCATTTTTATCAACTTTTAGTTCCTTTAACTCTATAAGTAGTGCTAAAAAATCATTTGATGGTAATGGAATAAGTATTGGGCTACCAAAATTCACTTCAAAACTAAACGTATATGACATGGTTTATTATTTATTCTCTATTCTTTATTCTATATGGATAAATGTGGATTGACCAAGACTGCATTATAAACATAAGGTAAGTGAGATTATAATTCAAGTAAATAAAGATCAAAATAATTTGAGTTCGAGGAAAGATTAACTCCATTAATTAGCTCGACCCAAAGCTCCATTAATTAATCAAGGTCCAATTGGAGTTTTGTAAAAAATGTTTGAGAGGAGAAGTTTCCAATGTGTATTCCACCTTCATGATATCTTCTTCATATGTTGGAGGGATGGTCTCATTGTGTGCCTCGATTGAATGTTGATGGAAATCAGAGAAGTACTCTAGGATCTTGATAAGATACTTATCCAATGATATTAGCATTTATGGTTTTATTTCCTTGATGAGATCCTTAAATTCCTCCTAACCTATTAATATATTTACACTTTTCACATGTGTAGTAATTTTTTAAGAACTTATTCCAGGGGAAAGGGTGAGTCAAAAGTATATTCCATTATTTTTTATATTTTTAAATTTTAATTTGAAATAAATAAAATATTTTCAAAGCGAAATAGAGAAAATAAATTTCTGAAATAACTATTTGATAACTACTCCAATGTGATCATGTGACTATCTCAAGCCATAGTCAAAAATAATTTCAAAACTCTCTACTGTATCAAAGTGGTTGACCAAGACTGTTTCCCAAGTAGTGTGTGTTGGTTATTACCTATTATCAATCAATTATTTATTTAATTTATATTTTCCTAAGAATATAATAAAATAGATGAGAGAGTTGATATTAGGTTTGTACATGTAAACAAAATAATTTTTCAAAATACTAAACAAGGGGAAAGTTAATGAACACAATGTTTATCCAATAATAACCTTTAGTATACATATATGCTATCATCATCCAATTGATAAACACACATGGGAGCAGGATCCAAAATAGAAATTAGAGTAGTAGCAGCCACCAGTAGATCTAATCGGATTGGAAGAATGAGAGGGTATGAAAACCATAATTGGTACCTGGAACCACAAAATTTTTCATGGGGAAATTCTTTTCAACCAGCCATACAAGGTTGGGAGCTAAGCGATATCAATGAAGTAGATGTTGGGGAGGGGCAGTTCTAGTGTAGTCAGGACTTTATGCCTCTCGGTCATGTATTAGGCCCTATGACACTGGGATATGGATCATGTAAGGGTTCCCTCTCAACCTAGTTAAAAAGTGGATTAACTAAAATAAATAAAAAATCTAAGGCCTTCATTCCATTTCAATCATATGATGAACATACAACTATAGTAGACATGTCACCAAAATCTACTAAAATCAATCATTTTTTTATGCCCCACCTCCCTCCATTTCATTGTATATAAAAAGAAATGGGACAAGGGAGGGAGAAATAATTTTCAAAGTTTGGAATAAAATAAGGATAATACTAGAAAAGGTTTAAGATCTATATAAAAATCCCAAAAAACTATGACTTTCCTATCAAAGTTGAATAAAAACATGAGAAATAAGAATGGGGATTTGAGTAACCTCTCTTGAGAATTGACACACTCATATTAGCAATATATTATCATAGAGTTGGGAGATCAAATTTATAGAATTAAGGAATAGATCACAAACACCTAGAAGAAGAGGGAATATGGGAGCTTTTCAATTTTAAAAATAAAATTATATTGATAATTACAAGGAGAAGAAAAGAGTTAAGAATCATCCCAAAAAGGGGGAATTATCTCATCACTATCCCCCCTTGCCCCATTTTATAACTCATCCTATTCACTCCTCTCTAACTTAATTGAAAAATGAATCATACCTAGTTGAGAAAATCATCTCACGATCGAGATCCATATGATTTTGAGAAGAACCAAAATCTAGGATGCTTTGCTACATCGTGGTTGAATTGGAGATCAAGTTATTCTCAAGGGAGTTTCTATTGAAAGACTCATGTGAGGATGAGTTGGGGAGAAGTGGTGTAGGTTATGACTAGTTTGGTTTTTAGTTAAGGTAGTCTTAGTCCCGATTAGTCTTAGTGGTATTGTCTTGGAACTTGGATGGAGTAGCCAGATTGCTTTCCTAGACTCAGGCCTGGGTTGATTTGGGTGTGCAGGAGGGGATCCAAATTAGTTCATAAGTGTGAATATATGAAATACATTAATGTTATGGCCTAAAATTAGAAGAGACTCAAAAATAAGAGAGAGTTTCAGGTATTCACATTCATTAATTAAAGTACATGGTGTATACTCACATGTGTAAAAGCAGTCACAATGCTCAGGAAAAAATGAGGTTCTAACACCTTCATCACTTCTGTCCTGAAAATATAAATGAAGATCCATTAAATGTAAATGTATTAAAATACTTCAATTTCAACCATCCTATATTTAATCAATAACTTTAATATCTTAGACTCTATTTTGTTGAACTTGGTACATCTTATTCTTCGATCTTGAGATCTATCTCAAATTTTTGAAAACTGAACTCTTTTTTTTATGATGTGGATTAGTTGAGTTTAGTGAATTCATATTGATTTCCATGGATTCAGTCGGGTCTTCTTCAAATCTCTATTTCAATATTATCTAAAGAAATAGTTTCGTTCAGCATGGGATTAATCATATAATTCCCATATTTGGTTGATATCAAAGTGTGGAATAAGAATTATAGGAAGAATTATGAGGTAGGATAAAGTCTTATAAAGGATTCATAGAGGATGTAGAGATTTCAAAAGTCATAAGATGAACCCTTATGTGGGTTTCTAGTTGTGAATATGACCTTGATGTAGGTTGATTGAAGCACCAATGAACTTTACACAATGCCTTATGGCCTCGATGTTACCCTGATGTATCTCTTATAACTCTTCAAGTATACTTATGTGGTATCTTTTAGCCTTTTGATACTTTTGAAATTAGGTATTTTAATTTCAATTTTTTTCATATTAAAATTGCCTTGTTTTTTCTACCATTTATTTTTATTTAAATACACACATTTAATTTTATTTTACTTTTCTCAATTTTCTTTTAATGTGATAGGCTTTTTTATTGGGACAAGTTGTTGTGGTCTATTAAACATTAGGATTATCATCGTGGTGATTTATGTGCTAAGTTTTCCTTTATCCCTGGCCATCCAATCCTATTTTCACCCAACAACTAAAATTTTCCCACCTATTTTTGTGGTTTCACCCTTATTTGGCCATTCATTTTGGGTTTTTTTGCATCATGGAATCCTCCCAATTGCTTATCTATTAGGCAGTTTAGGGCTAGCGGGGGGTTTCATCACCCCTTAGGCGCCCTCATTTTCAACTGAACAGATCTTGAAATTTCTTTTTCTCTCTCTCACTACTAATAGGATTATCATGCTACTGGAAATTGGAAACTACATTACATTCTCCCCTGAAGTGATGGTTCAATAGTGGTGTAAGAAAGTTTGAGATTTGATCTCATCTCTACTATTGGTTCTGGAACAACTTGGGGAGATATGCAGAATCATCTTCTTGGGGTCTTTTCTTGGGTGCTTTCTGGTATGAGTTCTATCAGAAGGGTTCATCAGTGTTCTATTGATTTGTGATGGCTTGATCTAGGAGGTTCATGGAGAGTCTAGATTGGAATTTTTCTGGTCTCCATGTCTCCTGATCTGAGGTTTTTTGACTACCCGACTCCAGATCATGTGTTGTCCGGTCACATCGGCTCCAGATCTGTGGTCTCTAACCGTGAGAGTTCAGATATGATGGTTTGATAATGAGTATCTATTCATCATAGTTTTATTATGAACCAAGGGGTTTCTGTGTGATTTGGATTTATCCTAGATCCACTTCTTGAATAAGATCTACTTCTTGACATTGACTTGCTTCCATAAAAACATATAGGAGTTGAATGCTTGAAGAGATCTGGACTTCCAAGCCCAATCATCCAACATTGTGAGTATCTTTCCTTTCTTGATTCTATTTTTACATAGTTTGTTTTGATTACCATATATTTCTGTAGCCCTTATATTTTCAGCTTACCATTATCCCATTTGTAATCTAGTTTTCCTTGAGAAATTATTAAATAGTGTGCATGGGGTGGTGTTCTTTTCAAACAGTAAGTCCCAAAGTGAGTGAATCATGTAAATAATAGTTTCATTTACTATTTTCTACATTTTTATTATATTATTTGGTTCTAGTGTTTTAGTCATAAAATTTAAAAGTTCTTGATTTGGTCCTTCTCATTGTTTAGTTGTTTTATTAGTTCGCATAACCTCTTTACCACCACATGTGGTATGAGAGTCTCTATGGCTTACTTTGGATTTTAATTTCGATCACCGTTTCTAGTTCTTTTTAGTTATAGTTTTTTTCTAGAATTTTATGTCTATTTAATTTATGCTTATTTAATTCATTACTATTTGTTATTTAAATATTTGTGTTCATTTTAATTTCTCTACATTCTGTATCCCACTATATGCGTTTACCTAGTGAGATTAGTCAGTTCTTGGGGGCATACTCCTAACATTGTCCCCAACAACTTTTCATATACTCACTTGGATAAACATGTCTATAATGAGATACTAAATCAATAAATTTGAAGGAGACAATGATATAAATATTTGGAGAATTAAAATAAGGGACTTGATCATACAAAAGGCTTAATTGATGCCCTATGTGGGATAAAGAAACCCATTACGATTGTTAATCAAACTGGACAAACCATTATAGAATACCAAGAAGTTCCCCGTGATTTGTTTGTTAAGTCACATTAATCCTTTTTTACTTTCCCTAGGATATAAGGTCCTTAGAGAGGCTTCCTTCAAGTCCACTACTACCAAAATTCGGTTAAAATTAGAGTAATTGTATATGAATACTTCATTAGTTGATAGAATCTATAAGAAACATCACATGTTTACTTTAAAGATGAAACATGGTAGTTCTATCAAATCTCATCTTGATGAGTTTAATAAAGTGATATTATATCTTTCCAATATAAAGGTAATTATCTATGAATATTACCATGGAATGATCATAGTAATTTATCTTGAGAACAATTATAGTTCTTTAGTTGAGACTATGATGTATGGTAGAGATTCACTAACCCTAGAAGAGGTTAAGTTAGATCTTATTTCAAAATAACTACATACAAAGAATGGGTTAGGATTAGAGGGAGAGGGACTCAATGTAATTTATATATAAATTAATAAGGGTGAAGGAAGAAACAATGATAAGGGTAAAAATAAAGGTACGATTGAGTTTAAGACTCTGAAGTTCTACCAGTGTAGTAAACTGGGTCACTTTAAAAGGGAATTTCTTGAAATAAATGGTTCAAAGGGTAATGGGGATCAATCCAATGTAGTTGAGACTAGTTTTGATGATGATGATGTTCTGTATTTTGTATAATTAGATTCAGGTGGTAGATTTTTGTGTTCAATTCTGGGTT
The DNA here is from genome assembly GCA_963277665.1 of Viscum album. Lineage (NCBI taxonomy): Eukaryota > Viridiplantae > Streptophyta > Magnoliopsida > Santalales > Viscaceae > Viscum > Viscum album. The sequence goes on along the minus strand of OY728145.1, from coordinate 1,072,169,148 downwards.
TTTTTCTTTCTTCGTGTCCTAGGAGGGTTGGTCTTCTCAGGAGGTAACCAGGTGTGAGGTTAGTAATGTCTTGGGAAGTGGTTAGAGAAGCAGGTTCATGGGTAGATGTCTGGCTGATCAACCAACTTCATAATGGTGCAGTTGGTATCTCTTTGATGACATTGGATTGGTACCTTAGAATTAGGTGTTTGATGTCATTAGTGGGGTAGATTTAATGGGGTTTTCCTTAGGTTAGTAGCGGATTTCCCTTTCATGGTAGTTTTGTTTCCTCATGGTTACAAGTTGAAATTTAGTAATGGGGTTTTATGGGTCATATAATGTTATAGGATAGGATGTGGTTTCCCCTGCTACACTATACTAGGTAGTGTATTCTCTTTAGGTGGAGAGTTTTCTGGGTTTGTCTTAGATTCAGGTAGAGTAATTGGTTTTTTTGCTCCGATCCTTGTGGTTCTTTCATTGTTTGATTATTTGTTTTCATTTTCATGAGATATTTTATTTGCTTCTACTATTTTCAGATGACCTTTTGAGTTTATGTTCATACCTTGTATTGCAGTTATGCATCAAGGATGGGTAATTCTAGTTTATTGGTGTTCTTCAGTAACTGGAGTTGTCCCATGAACCTTTGGTAGACATGTGACCAGTAGGAAGTTGAGGTATGTGAAACAGGAAACTCAAGATTGTGAAGGTAAGTTCGGTTTATAAAATTGTGTTATATGTTTTAATTATAATGTTGTTTAAGTTGTATCTTAGATGTAATTGATTAGGGAAAATGTGTGTCACATTGATACACATTTTGGGCATAAGCAGTTTATAGTTCTACTATCCATCCTCATTGTTAGTTTTGTTTTTCTTAAGTTGTTTAGAATAATTTTGTGATTCAATTGATAGGTTAGGTGCAAGAACATTGCCACTTTAGAATGAAAATGGTGGACATTTGTGAAATCAAGTATTTTAATTTCATTTTTTTTCATATTAAAATTTATTAATTTTTTCTTCCATTTAATCTTATTTAAATAAACACATTTCATTTTATTTTCTTTTGCACAATTTTATTTTAATAATTTGGTATTGTTTTGTTGGGATGAGTTTCTATGGCCTATTAAACCTTATTATTACCATCATGGAAATATGGGTGTTGAGTTTTCATTCATCCATAGCCATCCAATGCAGTTTCCTCTCAACACTTCCAAGCCGTCCACCTATTTCAGTGGTTTTAACCTTTTTTGGAAGTTCCATTTGGGTTGTTTTGCATCATGGATGCCTCATGGTTACCTCAATATTAGGTGGTTTAGGGTTGGTAGGGGGTTTCATCACCCCCGCGACACCCTTATTTTCAGGATAATAGATCTCAAAATTTATTTCTTTTCCTCTCACTATTAATAGTATTCTCGCACTGCTGGAAATTGGAATCTACAGTGTGTCCTCCCATGAAGTGTTTGTTCAATAGCGCCATAAACAGATATGAGATTCCACCTCCCCTCTACTACTGGTTTGGGAAAAAAATGGTGGGATTCGTGGAATTGTCTTCTTGGGGTCTTTTCTTGGGACCTATCTGGTATGAGTTCCACCAGAAGTGTTCATTTTTGTTCTCTTTATTTGTGATAGTTTAATCTAGGTGGTTCACAGTGAGTCCAGATTGAATGTTTTTTGGTCTTGGAGTCTCCATATCTGAGATTTTATGATTGAGAAACTCCAGATCGGGTGTTGTCCATTTGCAATAGCTCTAGATCCATGGTCTCCGACAAAAGGAGTTTAGATCCGATGATTTGATTATGAGTAGCTATGTGTCATGATCATATTGTGTGATAAGGGGATACTACACGACATGGATCCATCAAGGATCCACATCTTGAAGAAGTGATGCTTCTTGATGTCGAATTGCATCAGCAAAAACATCCTGGAGTTAACATCATGAAGAGATATAGACTTCCTGACCCAAGTGTTTGGTATTGAGAGTATTTTCCTTTCTTACTTCTGGTTTTACATTTTATTTGTTGATACCAATTGATTATTGTATCCCTTTTATTTTCTGCTTATTGTTATCCCCTTTGTAATCTGGTTTTCCTTGAGAAATTAATAAATAACATGTGTGGGGTGGTGTTCTTTCCATGAAGTAGGTCCCAAAGAAACCAAAGAATGTAAATAATGACGTCATTTACTGTTTTCTGCATTTTCATATTATTTTATTTGGTTTTGGAGTTTTATTCATCCAATTGAAAAGTTCCAAATTCAGTCCTTGTCATTTTTTGGTTGTCTTATTTTTTTCACATCACATATCAACCACAAAATACCTTTACTCAAGTTTTTAAAGTGTGAAATTACTTTCACGTAGGCGAACAATGACCGTATGTGGGTTTCTAGTTGTGGAGATGGGCAAGACTTTTATACAGGTCAACATAAAACCTTTACGTAGTCTATGTGAAACATGTATGAACATCATGAAGCTATTTACAATTACATATAAATGACAATGAAATCAATAAATTTATTTAAATATATCATAAAATGAGTAAAACAAATAAAATTCATGATTTAATCCATTAGAAAATTTAATTCAACATTTATTAGAGTAACAAAAACTAGTAATTTTACAAGATTTTTAATCAATTTTGATGTTAATTTCCATTAAAAAATAGTATAAAATTATAAAAATGTTGTATTGCAACACATAATACTATGTTATTGGGATGATAAATTTTGATCATGAGTTTTGATTTCTATATGATGACAATACGAAAAGTAAAAAATTAATCCAAAAATATTTGAGTTGGGGGGGAATTATTTATTACCATGTCTAGAAACTATTTGAGAAACTAGATGGAGATCCATTTATAAACCTTAAATCTTAAATAGGTGGATGATAATGACAAAAAATATTTTTATGTTTTATGTATTTTTTAGTTCTATAGTGGGTGATAAATTTTTTTAAAGTGAAACACTATAATAAAGTAGTGTGAATGATAATTAAATTTGAAATGATGACATGTGATAGATATTTTTAGTCAAGTTTCACAAATTTAAGAAATTTTTCAATGGATATTGAAAGGTTAAAAGAAAAATAATATAATGGAACAATGAGGGTGGTAGTTATTACACAATTAGGGAATTTTATACTTTTAAAAGAAAATAAGTTCATATGGGAGTAGACCATGAGAAAAGTTGTTTAGAGAAAATGAATCATTAGGGATGAAAAGTAATTAGAGAATCAGAAATTTTATCTTAAATGATTAATGTATAATTTTTTCATTTGAATTAACTTACTAAAAACATTTTTTTATATATCATATTGTTCTATAAAAATTTTATGTCAAATTATGGAGTTTTCCAATAGGTGAGAAGTGATGGTGCTTTTGTCAAAAAAAGTTCTATGTTAATGTAGATATCATACTATCTCCTAAGATGTTAAAAATTGATTTATTGGTTTTTCATATCTTCATTTTGAAATATTTTATAGAAATATCCTTTAACTAGTATGAAAGTATAACTTTGGGACTTAGCTAGATATACAATTAAGACCGTTGGTGCAGTTTTTAGATTATAAATCAAGAATATTCATAGTTGGTTTGAAACACCATGTTTAGATAAAAACTATTGTAATATTATTTATTTAAAATGTTTAGTTAACCATACTTCATGTTATTTAAAAATTGTTATAATGTTCTTTAATTCTATGACTCAGATTACCTAGAACTTGAACCGGGTAACCATAAAACCTTGAAAACTCCCTTTGAATCATCTTAGGCTGTCAAGAATATTTGAGGGAAGAACACATATCACATGGGACCAATTTCCATTAAAATGACCCTTAGGAATATAATATATAAAACAAACACTTTGTAAACCTTAATTACCACTGATAAATGTATACATCATAAATATAAATGGAATAAAATAAAACAATTTTGATAATACAATCCAAGTGAATAAAACCAATATTAAAATCCATGGACTATAATTAATTGATAAATAAAATAAAAAGAGCTAACCTTAATAGAAAAATCAACACTCATAGATGAACAACCTAGAAAAATATTCAATCTCTAATTGAACTATCAACCTAAACCATTGACTAACCCATTAAAAACGACCATCACTAAACTTTCAATACAATAATGAGGGAAACAAGTGCACAAAAGTGCACATGTAGGGGATGAGAAAAAGTTCAGTAGGATAACTCTGAAAATCCCTAATGAAATTTTATGACTGATAAAATAATGAATGTATGAAATGGTATCCATAAATTAATTCCATGTATGGGTATCAAATAATAAATTATTTATATAAAAATCTAAGAAATTTTCCCAAGAAAAAATAATCATGGAAATATCATAATCTATCATATAAACTTCTTGTGTTCATCACAAAATAATAATCCCAAAATAATTCTCAAGTCATTAAATAATTAGTTTGTTTTTAACTAACTCTAATAACCACCTCAATCCCTCAGGCATCCCAACCCCAAACCTATTATACCAAAGCTAATTATCTATAGGCACCATAATACAATATAAATAAATAAATAACCAAGGTCCTATATGATCCTAATATAATATATGAGAAAATATGGAACACTTCATAAAACTAAACATAGGTAATTGAACACTCTATATGAGTGTACCACACATGAAGCATCAATCATGAACAAACCTCAAAGGTTATGATCCTCAAGTTGAAAACCAAAGCACCACCTACTAACCAAGTCATCACTTTGTGAGAAAAATGAATATATTAGTTCTTTTAAGATGGTAGTGGTAAATAAAACGAATTTCATGTAACATGAAAACCAGTCACCTCCCCATGCTTAACCCAATATTAAAATAGAAACACATTAAAATAATTTTTTTTTTCAATTCTAGAGAATCATAAAAAAACCAAACCATGTTAGCACTCACCTAAAATAAGAATTCTAATTTAAGCTTAATTTTAAAGATCACCAATAAGATATAGAAGGTCTCTTTCATATGAATTTCGTCTCTTATAACTGATTAATACAAAGAAAACTCCCAAAATTATATTATAAAAGTTATTAAATTCCAAATATAATATTTAAAGTCATTATATTTCTCCAAAAACACCAAAAGTGATTTATTAAAGAATTCCCAATCTTACAAATAAAAAAACTCACTATCCCTAAACCCACTAGGATAGTTCACTCTTAAACAACAAAATTACATGCCATATGATTTATAAAATAAAAAAAAATCTTATAAATTAAAAGATAATCTGAACTACTATTTTATATTTTTATTCATGAATAAACTAATCTAATGAAAGTAATAAATTATATGAAATCAAATACAAATATCCAGACAACTAAATTTACCCACATGTTCATTTTAGGAAGTCATTATAAAACCTATATTTTGGGAAATAAATAGGTATTCATTCATTGGAAACCCATATCAAAATCGTTTTACCAAAAATTGATATAAATTGATATTACCTACCTTAAGGATGTTTTTTGGAATTCATAGGAGGTTAACTGATGGTCCATCAACATTCCCATTTAAAATTTGAAATCCAAACATTGAAAGCTCCAATTTAGATTCAGGGTTGACATCATGTTGTGGCATAAAATCAGAGAAAAATAATAATATAAGAATGAGTATAGATACTCCCTAATACTAGTTCTTTAAAGATCTAGTAATCGATAGAAGATGTCATTGAAGGAGAGTTGGCGAGGAGAGAGAGATCCCCCATGAGAAACCAAGGATAAATATGAGGGTGGGGGTCTCTCTCTTTATTATTATATACACATGTAATTGTAACATCCTAACTCATATTACTCTATAGTAACTAAATCAGAGCTCCAATTAACCTTATGTACACCTCCACATATGTCAAAGGCTACCGATTGACATCGATAGTCTATGGGGCGATAGTGGGGAGACAATATCCTATGAAGGTAAATAATAATAACAACACAACAACAATGAAAGAAACTTTAAATAATTGGAAATCACAAGGGAAAAACTATATATGACAAGCATAGTAAAATATCTAAAATTAATTTCCAATCATACAAAAATAACATGACCCCTCATAGGCTGATCAAATATGTACATTCAAAAAAGTACCCAAACAATAAATAGGTATGTTGGCATTGACGAAACACCAGAACTATCATCTAAACAATAACATTCTACTCATGAACCATCAATACTCTCATCTACACTAGGATTCTGATGATTAATCCTTATCTTTACCTATACCATGAAACATAAAGTCTTCATGTGTCCTATATGTCCCATAAAGGATGTGAGTGTGAACTCAGTAGTCCACCACGAATGATGTAACTAACTATTATCTATATGTATACCAATGTATGTGATGATTAATGATCAATAAGCAACTCACACCACCCAACATAATATACTTATTCTCAACTAGTGGATCATTAAGGGACTATGATGATCCACATCATACCAATCATTTTCATCCTGTATCATATGATATATCCAATATCATCCCACATCATACCCGATGCCCACATTATTCCTCATCATACATAATTCCCACATTTTACCCATACTTATCACACATCACATTTGATATCCATATCTTAACTAGTATATGATCATTCCATTTACCACATACAAACATCCTACACCAGTATATGACATACAAAAAATAACCGCCATGTTCATGGTGTACCTTTAACTATAGATGAATCCCGACCTTCTCTAAGTATGTTAGCTTTCTTGCATATAGATGACCTGAATCCCAACTATTTGATACCAATCATCTCTGCAAAGTCACACCCATTATCAACAATTTCCCCTACAACTGGGTATCCCATCCACCACCTTAGACCGGATGTTCTATCTCATCCTAGTTACCAACTCCTGACACTACTATCAATCTTACCTCATATTCTAGGGTCTAACCCAATCCACATACTCCAAATTTTTGTGAGGTTATCTAGCAGGACCAATCTAGATGTTTCATTTGGCCCCATTCCCTATACTCTTTTTTCAGTCAATCACACTGGGCCCAAACATGACTTATCATACAATAATGCAAGGAATTAACTAATGACCCTATGTATAATTTCATTATCAAAGATCTTATCTAATATCCCTATTGAGTATCCTCATTCCCTCACTTCAAGATACCTGAAACTCCATTACCTTTCTTGCCCAACACCACTATCTGGCTTGCTAAGATCCCATATTCTAGGTTCAACTATACTACCGTTTCCTAGTTCACCGCCTATGAAAATATAGTCAACATGAATATATTTACCTACACCTTTATAACATTCCATAAACTATATTTGAATCAACTCACCTTAGTAATTCGATCTCTCACTAGCATCAGTGCAAACCAAAGAAATTATGTGAACATCAAAACATAATCCACTACTGATGTATCTCCCTTCACAAGTAAAAAACTCCTGTTATATATTCATACTCAAAGTCTTAGGGAATAATTACTAAAATAACATTAACTCAAATTCCTTTAACGTTAACCCCTCATTTCTACATGCATATACCTGTACATCCCACCAACCTTTCACTAGTTCCCTAAGCCTGTACATAGAAAACTTCACTCTCTACCCTATAGGAATCTTAATATGATCAACGATCATCAATAATGAATCAATATAGTACAATTATACCAAGGCTCTATCATCTCCTTAGAATAAAGGAGGATTCTATAACTAGAACTTCCATGAAAAGTATGCCATGGATGGCTCAACTCCCTAAGCTTCCCGATTAATAATTTATATAACTTGCACGAAGCTCACCCTAAAATTATCATCTAGCCACTTCCCTAGAAGAACTGGGGAACCTCTTCACTAAACCCATGATCAATAAAAATATAATAGTCCATATATCTCCAATAAGTAAATTTGTAATAGGTATCACGACCCACTAGTCCTTACACTTCCCTCTCGTACTCATGGATACAAATCATCCGACCTCATGGCACCACCTACCTATTTTAGGATCATGTAACACACACCATATACATACAATATCCACATAGTTATTCACACTAAGAATCAAATACATAGTTTTGATGAGTATAGTGCCACCAAGAATCAATATGTGAAAACACAATATTGGTTGTTGTTTACACATTAAATAGTTGAACCCCTTTACATTTTAAATCCATAATGAAAATCCCAACCACCACAAACATGTAATGTGAACCCTATAAGACAATCATATTTCATGAGTGACAACTCTTATCTCTCTGGTCCAAAAGTATAAAAAAACAATAACATCAAATACTAATTTATCAACATCAAACAACTCAATTGTATCAATTAAAATAAAAACTACAATCCCAATTCCCCTGGTAACTTGAACTTTAGTCCATACTTGTGTTAGCCTGGAACACAACATAATATACATCCCAATTTCCGTTTCTAGAAGTACTTTCTAACACTTCCCTAAGTCTCTAATATATTTCAACTTAAATAACAAACACGATTAACTCTATAAACACCCTACTCTGATATGAATTTGTAATAAAAAAATATCTAACACTGCTTTATAAAATCCCAATCCATCTCACTTAATAGTAACTAGATCATAGTTCCACTTGACCATATGCATTCCTCCTCATATGCTAAAGGGTTCTGACTAGTATCAAGGGTTTATGGGGTGATAGTGGGGAGACTATACACTCAAAATATAAATAATAATAATAACATAATGAAAATTAAAGAAACTTTAAATAAAAAACTACCAAAATCCAAAAAATACATGCAATAATCATAATAATACATCTAAAATTACATTACAATCATATAAAATTTACAATATTTCCCACAATACAATCATATATTTGCATGCATAAAAGTACCCAAAAATAAATAGCTAAATCAGAATTAAGTAACTACTATGCCTGCTAGTAAAACTATAACATCTATTTCATGAAGTATCTACACTCACATCTTCACTAGGATCCTAAAGATAAATACATATATTTAACTATACCATGAATCATAAATTTCATATGTATCATAGTGGGACTGTGTTGGGTGTGAGTATGAACTCAATAGGATATCAAAAATGGTGTCACTAGATAGTATCCATACATATACTAGTTTATGAGATGAGAAATAAAAAAAACAAACACACACCAGCAACCTACTCCAAACATGCTCAACCAACACCGAGTGAGACATTAATTAATTCAGTTAGTGTTATAGTTGAATGATACATCCATAGTGTGTCATACTAGAAATTCTCCCAACATTCCCACTAATTTTTTTTTTCACTTGACATCACATTACTACTCATAACTTATAACCATTCTGATTCAAACACAACACCCCAATGGAATATCCATCACTCATATATCAAATCCCATGGGCATATGAACCATTTAAAAGCTTTTGAATTAGTTTCCAACTACAAAATTTTGTTCCTCTATATTGATGGCCAACAACATCTCCATTAGCCTCTCAAACTACAAAGTATACTGCCCATGATGAACAAGTGGTGAAAACCCCATCATGGTTCCCGTCTTGTGCACACATGACCCCAAAAACCTCATCCGCATGGTGAGAGACTATCACTATCTATAAGGAAATACCTCGATGAACCTGTTTCACTACAATAAAAACGGTAATCACTATCTACATCACTTTGAAAAACCTCATTTTCTATAAACCTGATGATCAACATCACCCTCTATCACCTGGATTTCACCCATAAAATCTAAAGCAAACCATATCATCGATTATATATCATAGATCTACTCCTTATAACATTCGAAATCATACACCTCAAACCCTATAACCATATAACTAACCCACACTAGGAAAAATATATCATTTCCCACCCGATAACAGCCCTTGGTATCTCTCACAAACAATAAAAACTCAAAGTGGTTCCATTCCACACCACACATACATAACTCTATGCTTTTCCATTTATCACATGATGCCTGTCACATGTATAACTTAGGAAATATCTTGAAAACACCTACATAGAGTTAATAGGATTCCACTTGTCAAGAAACTTTATAATATCTAACCTTAATTGGAAGAAATATGATTATCCATAGTTACTCACAATGAAAAATAACATGAAGAACCTATGATAATAGATGAAGAACTCACTTAGATACAAAGAGTGGAATGGGTTAGAAATTTGGGATGTATCCTTTATATTCTATTTAAAAAATCCCCAAATCCCCTTTTATAATCAAATTCCCAGCAAATTTATCCATTTTATACATTTTATAAAAATCTATATTTTTTTTTATTTACAATTTTTTAAAAATTATAGGACCCTTATAAATGGACATTACTATAATGCCCCGACCCGGGAACCACACACCGGTGCCCCAAACCAGTCAGTTAAGTGACCTCATGCACACCTCCCCATACTCTAGAAGCTTCCAACTAGTAGTGAGGGCCTAATATCAATCAAGAGGTGACTATACCCTCTTTTATTAGAATAATAAATTACTGAAAAATAAGAAATAATAATGGAATAATATATAACCATAACTAGAATAGTACCAATATCACGAGATGACCAAAACTGGAGATATAATATCAATATTGACAGTAGAAATGCCATTAGAAAGTAAATTCCAAGTATAAAAATGAAAACCCAAAAGTAAAGACACTAAACACTCCCAAGAAGCTACCAAACCATGTTTGGTTCCCTCATCCACTACCCCATCACAATTGAATCAAAACTTGAGAAATCATAATGGAGATTCGAGTAACTATGTACCTCCTCTAGGAATTTACACCATCAAGTTAGTACTCTATTATCAAGGAGTTGATAGAACACATTTATAAAAATAAGGAAGAGATCATAAGCACTAAAAAGAAGATAGAAAAAGGGAAATTTTTTCTTCACAAAACATAATTAGATTTATAATCACAAAAGTAGAAGAAAGGAGTTAAGAATCATCTTAAAAAGAAGGACTTATCTAATCACTTCATCCCCAACCCTTTTTATAAATAAACCTAGACCCTAAAATCTAACAGAATTGAAAAAGAAATCACACCCATTTGAGATAATCACCCCCTGATTGAGCTCCGCATACATTCGAGATGAATCAAAAACTAGTGTGATTTTACACTTCATGGTTATAGTAGAGATTAGGTTCTGGTCAAGGGTTTTTATGATGTAAAACTCATGTGAGGAGGAGTAGTGGAGAAGTTATGAACATGATAACTAGTTTGGGTTTAATTTATGGTAGTCTAAAGCTTGATATGTCTTGGTGGTATTCACCTGGAACATGGATAGAGTTGCATGCATGGTTTCTGGGACTCGGGCCTAGGTTGATTTGGGTGTACAGGAGAAGATTAACACTAATTATTGACTGAGACTTCATAAAATGATTCATGGTGGTGTCTTGGAACTACAAGGGTTTCAAAAATTAGAGAGATTCATAGGTCCTCAGAGAAATTATGTAAATCACTTGGTGTGCGCTCACATGTGTACAAACAATTACAGTTCTTGGGAAGATTGATGTTCCACTACCATTATCACTTATATCATATAAATACAAATAAAGAACCAGTGAACTAAAATGTCTTCAACTTCATCATGTTCGACAATCCTAGTTTTAATAAATATCATTAACATCCCAAACTCTCTTTGATTGAAGAAGGTATATCTTATTCTTTGAGCTCAAGCACCATCTCAAATTTGTGTATCTCTGCCTCTTATTGTTTTGATGTGGCTTGGTTGATCTTAGTTAAATCATATAGATTTCCATGGATTTATTTGGGTCTTCTTAAAATATATATTTCAATCTTAGCTCTTAAAATCAAAATGGGTTCTTCAAGCTCGGTCTCAATCTCAATATTTTCAGCTTCAAACCATATCAAAGTATGGGACAAGAATTATCTGAAAAATAAAAAGGTTGGATAGATTCTTATATATGATTTATATTGGATGAAGAGATACATAAATTCATATGATGAACCCCTACATAGGGTTACATCCATTGATATGACCTTGAAACAGGTTGGTTGATGGGTTGATGACCTTTACACAATGCCTTGAGGTCTCAATGATACCCTAACATATCTATCAGAACTCTAGAAGTAATCTTAAAAGAACACCCTTAGCCTATTGATACCTTTATTCAAGTGTGTGATGTGAAACAATACCTTTATATAGGTAGTTGACGACCCTTTTGAGAGTTTTCATCCATAGAGTTGGGTATGACCTTTATGTAGGCTAGAAAACATGTAAAGTATGAAATTTACTTAGTTTATGTGAAACACAACTGACTATTACAAAACTATTTAAAATTTCATCCAATAAATAAATAAATAAATGGATTTTAATAAATTAAAAAATGTGTAAAAAAATAAAATTCAATATTTAATCAATTTAAGCATTTAATTTCATATTTATTAAAGTAAAAAAATCAGTTATTTTCCCGATATTTAAATCAATTTTGTGTTAATTTCCATTGAAAAATAGTGTAAAATTAAGAAAATGTTGGCTACATCACTCTCCAACACTTATACTATTTTACTCCCAAGTAATTTGTAACAATGGATTTCAAAAACACAAGTGAAACATCATGTAACTTTATGAAATTCTTTGAATGAACAAAAAACCTAAAGCATGATATAATCTGAAAATATTAGTAAACCAATTAAAACACGACGTGTTGTTATCAATTGACTTTCCAAAATAAAAATATGATGTAATCAACAAAATGTATTCTTTTATTTATAAAATAGTTTCAAATTTCCATCCCAAAATGATAATATAAAACAAAGATTTATATGAAACTAGTTGGGAGAAAATTTAGGATAGTGAAAGACCAGAATATCAAAGATCATTATGTTCAAAACATAAATACAGGAGATGAAATTATCCTATCCCAAAATGAAAATTTTCATAAAACAGAGAAAAAAATATTATGGTACTTTGTCAACAATAGATAAAAAGATTTAGCCCAGTCTAGATGTAGTTCAGGAGATAATTTCAAATTTTGGTTGGAAATATGCATTAACCAAGTCAAAGGCAACACAAAATATTACAATATTTACAAAGTTTCATAATAAGACAAAATTAGATAGACCTAAGAAATTAAAATCAATGTATCAACTAACTAGATTATATTCAAGTATTACAATGAAAAAAAGATGAAAAATCAGATTTAGGAATTCCATTTCAAGTGGATTATTATAAAAAATCATTCAATAAACAAGGAAAAATCGACTCATAACAAATTCTAAATACCAAGAAAAGAGTAAGGGAACCTTTTCAGTTCTTACCAATAAAAATTTCATTATGATTCATACATGTATTCAATCTTAAAGAATGTAATTATCCTATCCACAAAAAATTTAAACTTCAATATCCATTCAAAACTATTTTGTGACCTGCCTCAAAAGGAATTCATTGTCACTATCCACTCAAGTGAATGTATTTATGTAGAGTTATACTCATAATTAGAAAATTAATATTTACCATAGGATTTTGAAAATTATCATCTCAACAAATTATGAATTAAGAAAATACAATCTATTGGGAAATCAATTCACCCCCCTATTAAGCTAATCACTTCGAACAATATTTGGTATCAAAGGAATTTGAATTATCTTTTTCCAATGTGATTTTATTTTTATTCTAAAGATCTCAAATTTCTATCAATTATAAATTTTATTTCTTTATGGATAATAGAAAAGAAGTATTTTCTACAAATAGACCTCCTTATTTTATTTATACAAATTATGCTCAATAGAAAATCAAAATGAAAATGCATTTAGAAAGTATGGGTATTTACATTTGGACTATAATAGAATATCATTATGAAATACCAAAAATTTCTAGAATTACATATATTGATGCTACAAAAACTACATACAATAATAATTATAAAGATATGAATTCTTTATTTTGTGCCTTGGGGGATGATAAATTTAATAGAATATCTACTTGAAAATATGATTTTAAAATATGGGATACCTTATTTGTCTGTTATGAAGGATCATAAAATGTTAAAGAAATGAGACTGAATACAAACACAATAAAGTATGATACTTTGAAAAATAAATATGGTGAACCTATTTCTAATATGTATATTAGGATCAATGAAATAGTAAATAATATGCATTCACTTGGGAAAAAAGTGATAGAAAAAGATCAAGTGATGAGATTTATTAGATTCTTACCAGAAAGATGGAGGGGAACCTCTGTGTCAATTAGAGAATAATTTGATGTATTTAAACATCCTATTAAGGAATTGATAGGAAAAATGATGATGTATGAATAAGATATTAAATTCAACAAGGAGATCGATGAAGATGAACCAAAAAGAAAATTAATAGCCTTCAAGATTACTAACTCAAAACAAATAAAAAAGGTACAAACTAAAAATACCAGTGAAGAAGAATCTCCTGATGATAGTAATGAAGATATAACACACATGTACATAAGATTTATGAAATTCTATAGGAAAAATAATTTCTTTAGGAAATAAAATTTGAAAGGAAATTATGACAATAAGGGAAAGATGAAAAATTATTGTAAAAAGGATGATACTCAAAATGGAATCACCTACTATGAATATAAAAGGAAAGGACCTTAAAAGATGACTATCCAAAATTTAAATATAAAAATAAATATGAGCATTAGGACATAATATTCAACAAATACATGAAATAAACTTGGAGTGCCTCTGAATATAACTCTAGTGATTCAGATAATAATTAAGAAGATAAGTCTAAGAGGGAAAATATGTCCTTTTTAGCAAGCACATCAAAGGTACAAAATATTATTTGAGATTATTCTACTAATATTTCAAATTATTCTAAAAATTAAAATAATAATGATATTGAGGAAATTATGACCAATGAAGATCTGTATTAATACTATAACATTCTAGAAGATAACTTTTATGAACTGAAAAATAAATATAAAACTCTGAAGAAAAAACATTCTTGGAATATAAATATTGAAACTAACCTTACTATTTTAAAAGATAAAAATGTTCAATTATTAAAAGAAAAAGATGAATTAATATTGTAAAATGGATAGTTAAAGAAATACTTAGAAAGGTTTACCAATGGTAAGAAAACTTTAAATCAAATACTGGAAAATAAAATTTCTCCCAAGTATAACACAGGTATAGGTTATCAAACTGTACAGAGAAAAAATAAAAATACTAGATTTATGTCCTGTACCGATTTTCAAAATTCATATAATTCCAATACATACTCAACTGGACCTAATAAAGTATTTATTTCTATAGGCTTACAATCTATTTATAAGAAACCCATTAGGCCACTATCGGTGCCAAAATCTCTTATTACTAACATAATTGGACCCAAGAATATTTGGGTTCCAAAATAATTTTTGTAATAAAATTTGTTTTGTAGGAAACCTATTTGAAAACCTACAGAAAAATACTATGATATCTGGACAGTGTGTGTTCTAGATATATAAATGTTTTGTATTCAAAATTCAAGAATTTAATCAAATTTGATCATGGCCATGTCACTTTTGGTGACAATGCTAAAGGGAAAATCATCAACCTTGACCAAATCAGTAATTCTAATTTAACATTAATTTCTAAGGTTTGGTATATATATGGTCTAAAATATAATATGATTCACATTTATCAATTATGTGATAATGGGTTTTATATAAAATTTGAAAACAATGCTTTTCATGTTTTTAATGATAAAAATGTTTTTAATTTTTACTACTTTAATAAATGATAACATTTATTCTATGGATTTATATTATTTATCTTCTAAAAATATTTCTTTCTTAAGTTCCTTTCACAAAGAATATTGGATTTTGAATAGGTGACTAGTCCATTTCAATATTCATTCACTTATAAATCTAACTTTAAAAGGGTTAATTAATGATCTACCAAAACTAGAAATATCAAATGATAAGGTTTATGACCCCTTTCAAAAAGGTAAACTACATAAGATTTATTTTGAATAAAAGAAATAAATTTTCACCTCTCAACCTTTAGTTTTAGTTCATATTAACCTCTTTGTACCTTCTAGAGTATCTAGTTTAAATGGAAAACATTATTTTTATGTTATTGTAGATGAATTTTCTAGGTACTCTTGGGTGTTCTTTTTAGCTAAAAAAAGTGACTATTGTTCTTACTTTTTTAAGTATGCCAAATCTCTAGAAAATATAATTGGACTTAGGATTAAGAACATAAAAAATTATCATTGTTTATAATTTAAAAATCAATACTTTGAATCATTTTGTTCTCAAAATGGTTATCATCACAACTTTTCTTCTCCTAGGAGACCACAAAAAATGGTGTGGTATAAAGAAGAAATAGAAATATTCAAGTGATAGCCAAAAATATTTTAAATGAGTATGACTTACCTATCTAATTTTGGGAAGAGGATGTTAACACAACCTATTATAAGATAAATAGAGTTTTAATTATACCTTTTTAAAAAAGACCACCTTATGAGTTAAGGAATAATATAAAACCAAAGGTTAATTTCTTTAGGATTTTTGATTTCAAAGTATTTATTCTAAATAAAAATGATAATTTTGAAAAATTTTCTTCTATGAGGTGTGAAGGAATTCTTCTAGGTTATTAAAATTCTAGAAAGTATTATAGAGTGTTTAATAAAAGATCCAAAATAATGTAAGTGTCTGTTCAAATTAAATTTGATAAAACATACCCTAATGAATCTAAAAAAATCTTAGAAAACCTTGAGGATGATATGTTAAATATGAATCTCAATTAAAAACCTTCTAAATGTTATGTTAAACAAGAAGAAAATTCATCCAATAAAATACCATAACCAAAACCTAAATAAATTCCTTAGATAACCAGACACTATTTTCAAAGAACTATTAGGACTCATAGAAACCACCCTTTAGATACAGTAATAATAAACCTATATATAGGTACTCAAACTAGAGTTTTGATTAATAATCTAATTAAAAATCAAGGTTTCTTGTCACAAGTTGAACAAAATAACATAAAAGATACTATTAATGATGAATTCTGGGTAATTTCTATACAAAAAGAACTTAATCAATTTGAAAAAAATAGATGTAAAGAGAAAGGGAGAATAACAATTATTCTTTATTTTAAGGTGTAGTAGATAGTGTGTGTTTGAGAATAGAGTAACAAAAAACTTCTCAATAAATAAAATAAATAAATAGAATGATAAATAAAGAAAATAATGATACTCAGTATTCTATGCTTAGAATGTTCTAAATCCTCAGATCAGTTTTGGTGAGGATTTCAAGGTTTTTTTGAAAGTTATAGAAAAATAGAGGATCTTTGGAATTTGAAGGAATATTCTAATTGATCTCTATCAGTGTATCAATCAATATCTGTAATGGATTTTTTGCTTATGTGTAGTTAATATTCACAAAAGATGAACCATTAAGCTTGTATAGGTTCACAGATTCAATCGCACCAGTTTCCTGTAGACTTTTCAGTGAGTAACTGTTGTAAATAGAGAGAGATAGAGAGAAGGTACTTCCCATAGATATAGAATCAATGATTTAAGGAGATCCAAAATCCCCAGATCATTTTTGACTATGTCAATAAGACTTGGTCAAATGATTTAATCATTAATCCTTGAATATAATTATTTGTTGAGACATTAACATGAAAGTAATTGGAAATCAATAATAGTAAGAAGCTGGAGGTGACTTAGCATCTTATGGTAGCTCAGATTAGAGGTACCTTAGGCAAGTTGTGACTCAGAGTCCAATGACGACTCAGAGTCTAGCGATAATAGGTTCTGGAGTTATCAAGCCTAGTGGTGACTCCACTGGCGGTAACAAGTTAGGAGGTGAATCTACTAGGGGTATCTCATCCTTAGCGGTGACTTGTGCCAGGAAGTGAATCGCCTCAAAACTTATCCAAATTATCATAAAAACTCTATTATCATATAAAATACTATCATAAAACATGTGAATCATTAGTAATAAAAGAAACATGGTTTGTTATTATTAAAATAAGGAATCTCTAAACACTCTCCTCATAAAGAGGTTCCAACACAATCAATCATGAATGTTTGAAAAGCTTATTCGGTGGATTTAAGGTTGATGGGTAAGTGTTTTTGAAAAACATAAAATGGAAAGATAAAGGTTTGACTCTTTAAAAAAAATGCATGATTTATCCTGTTGAGTGATGAATATCCTCTTTACTTAATCCCACTTTTTAAGATGGTACTCTTACACTCTCTTTTGTTTCTTTTTATTTTTCAGGACATGATTTATAAAAATGAATCCGATGAATAATTTCATCCTTACCCTCCCTTATTTTATTATTGTTTTTAAAGTATAATAATATGATAAAAATGGAATACAATAGATGATAATGACTCATTCCCATTTCTCACTTTAAAATTTCCCAAAATAATGACACACACCTCTCACTTTCCCCACTATGTATAATGCTTCCAAAAGAAAAACACAAGGGAACCTCTTTACCACACATTTATAATTGAACTAATCTTGAAAATATATTTTAGAGTGGGGGTAGGTAAGAAAATATTAGGCTTTTATTTCCACTTAATCATATAATTTTATTTCTGATTTTCTAATGGATTTACTAGGGAAAATGTTCAAGGTAGGTCTCAAGGATATATTAAGGGTGTGCCAATTGAATTCCCCAATCAGATTGAAAGTATCTTATGAATTCCAAATATTTGAAAGAGAATAAACAAAAGTTATATTTCAAAAAAAATTCAAATATTCTCTCAATAAGTGAGGGTATTATAAAGATTATGTCAAAGAAGTTTATAAACATCTAAGGATGGGTATTTAAATAGTTTTTAGTCACTAATGGTTTTTAAACTTCAATTTCCAGTTAAAGATCAAGAAAATTCTTGAAAATCAAAACCTTAAAAAATGAATACAAATCAATTATCATTTAATATTTTATTGTTAAATAATAAAATAAATTTCCTCACAATCTACTAAGAGTTCAAAAATTCGAGTAGTTTTCATATTCTCCCAATGAGAGTTTAAAAAACACACAAAAAATAACATAGAATAGGTTTTTACATTTTATAAAATAAAGAATTTTTTTTCACATTTGAACATTCAAATCAAATAAAAAAAAGAAAAAACACACATAATAAAATGAAAATAAATGAATAAAACATAGAAACCAATAAATTCACCCTTCCCCAAACTATTTCTACTATATCCTCAAATAAAACTAATAAAAATAATTAAATTCAAGTATATTTTTAATAGGACATCATGAAAAAAATGAGAATGTAAGGAGTTCACCAGGATGTAGTTATTCCTTGCATGTGGAAAGCCTTGGGAAGGTGTAAATCCTCATTTTATTGTATTATAATGTTTTTTCAATTCTACTTTAGTAACTGTTATCTATATTTTTTCTTACAAGAAAAATAAGTATAAATTAATATTTTATTCAAAATTAAAATACAAAACTAAAAATAAAATAAAAGTGGAGAAAAAAGAATAAGAATCTTGGGTAGATATCATATAAGAGTTTCTATATTTTATACTATTAGTAACTAGAAAACACTTGGATTATTCCAAATATATTGGAATTTTGGGCTTCTATTGTGAGAAACACCATATGTTCTTTCTCCCACAGCTCTTCACGCACTTCTTTTTGAGTTTTTCTTGTTGACAGTGAATGGTTCAAAATATATCATTAATAATGATTCTCTAAATTCATAGAGGCTGTAGCAAGATATACGAGTTGTATTATTTAACATTAGCTTAACATGGATGGGAGGTGGTTTCCATTTAATACTTTTCAATCTCAGTGGGAAACATGGTGAACTCTTATTTGTTACCATTTTAATTTTGCCTCTTTATCCATAAAAGATTCTATTATAAGTCCTATAGACCCTGAAATATATGGGCTTAATCAGTAGTGAAAAATATGGGAAATATGATTTAAATTCAGTTTATATGAATTCTAAATATTTTTTTATGGAATAATAATAACCCTAATTTGTATTAATTTTCAGTTCCTTTTACTCTAGCAGTATCTCTAAAAATCTATTTGATGAAAATGTAATAAGTAGTGGGTTATCTAAATTCTATTCAAAACTAGACATATCTAACATGGTTTCATATTCATATCTATTTATTCATTCTCCAATGATATATGTGGTTCGACCGAGATTATATTATAAACATAGGGAAACTGAGATAGTAATTCAAGTAAATAAAGATCAAAAGATTATGAGTTTGAGGAAAGATTAACTCACTTCATTAGATTGACCCGGAGCTCTTGTTCCTAATCAAGGTCAAATTGGTGGTTTGTATAAAATTGTGAGAGAGAATAAGTTTCCAATGTGGATTCCACCTCCATGATATCTTATTCGTAGGTTGGAGGGATGAGCTCATTTTGTGGATCGACCTAATATTGATGGAAACCCGAGAAGTACTCCAAGATCTCGATACAATCCCTATCAAAGGATTTTAGAATTTATGGTTTGAGTTACTCAAAGAGATCCTTAAATGCCTCTCAACTTGTAGATCTAAGGGTTCTTTTCACATGTCTAGTAATTGTAGCAACAAGTTCTTCCATGAGTGAGGGTGAGTAAAAAGTAGATTCCATTATTTTTTATATTTTTAAATTTTAATTTTTAAAAAATAAAATATTTCCAATGCGAAATATAAAAAATAATTTTTTGAACTAACTCTCGGAAAACTACTCCAAGTTGATCACTCAACTATCACAATCCATGGTCAATTTTTTTTTTCAAAACTCTCGAGTGTAGCACAGTAGATGACCAAAACCATTTCACAAGGAGTGTGTGTTGGTTCTTCACTATTCTCAAGAACATTTTTTAATCTCTTTTTTCTTAATAATATAATAAAATATATGAGTGTTGATATTATGTTTGTTCATGTAAATAAAATAATGTTTCAAAATCCTAAACAAGGGGAAAATGGATGAATAGGAGGTTTGACTAATAATAACCTCCATTATCCATCTCAATAATCGTCATCTAATTGATAATGCAATCAATAAAATTCATGAATCACCATCCTCTATTAATATTATAAGATACTATGAAATTTTGGAAATCTCATAGGTATTCATATTCTCAATACCTCCATGATTCCATATGATGAACATATAGTAGACATTTCACCAAACTCCACTAAAATCCATCATTTTTTTCTTACCCTGAATCCCTCCATTTCATCATATCTAAAGAGAACTGGGATAAGGGAGTAATAAAGAATTATCAAAGGTTGGAATAAATCAAGGATAGTACTAGGAAAGTTGGAAGATCTATATTCAAGTCCCAAAAAACTATCACTTCCCTATCACAATTGAATAAAAACTTGAGATATCAGAATGGGAATTCAAGTAACTATAGACCTCCCCTGAGAATGTACAACCTCATATTAGTATTATATTATCATGGAGTTAAGAGATAAAATATATATAATTAAGGAAGATATCACAAACACTAATAATAATAGAGAATAAGGAATAATTTCATTTTAAAAAATAGAATTATATTGATAATTACAAAAGGAGAATAATAGAGTGGAGAGTCAACCCACAAAGGGGAAATTCTCTCGTTACTGTCTCCCCCTTTCCCCTTTTATAACTCATCCTAGACCCTCCTCTCTAACGTAATTTAAAAATGAATCATACCTATTTGATAAAATCATCTCACAATTGAGATCCATATTATTTTGAGAAGAATCAAAATCTAGGGAGATTTTCTACATCATGGTTGAAGTGGAGATCAAGTTATTCTCCAGGAAGTTTCTATTGAAAGAATACTGTGAGGAAGAGTTGGGGTGAAGTGGTGTAGGTTTTGATTGGTTTTGGTTTCATTGAAGGTATTGTTATTCAGGATCTATCTTAGTGGGATTGTCTTGGAACTTGGATGGAGAAGCCTTCTGGATTTCCTAGACCCAGGTCTGGGTTTATTTGGGTGTGTAGGTGGGGATCCGAACTAGTTCTTGAGTGTGACTTTAGAAAATACATCAATGTTATGGCCTGAAATTGAAAGATGATAAAAAATCATAGAGAGTTTTAGGTATTCACATGCCTTAATTCAAGAACTTGGTGTACACTCACATGTGTACAAGTAGTCACAATGTTTATGGAAAATGAGGTTCTGAAACCTTCATCACTTCGGTTCTGCAAATAGAAATTAAGATCCATTAAATGGAAATGTCTTCAAATACTTCAATTTCAACCATCAAATATTTAATCAATAACTTCTATATCTTATACTCTATTTGGTTGAATTTGGCACATCTTATTCTTCAAGCTCGAGATCTATCTCAAATTTGTGCAAACCGAACTCTTTTTTTTCTGATGTGGATTAGTTGAGTTCAGTGAAGTTATATTGATTTCCATGGATTCAGTTGAGTCTTCTTAAAATATATATTTCAATCTTATCTAAAAAATAGGTTCGTTGAGCACGGTATTAATCGTATAATTCTCAAATTTGATTGATATCAAAGTGTGGGAAAAGAATTATAGGAAGACTTATGAGGTAGGATAGAGTCTTACGAAGGATTCATAGTGGATGTAGAGATGTTGAAAGTAATACAATGATACCTTATGTGGGTTTTATTTTGTGGATATGACCTTGACGTAGGTCTATTGAATCACCAATGACCTTGACACAATTCCCTATGGCCTTGATGATACCCTGATGTATCACTTAGAACTCTACAAGTACCCTTACATAATATCCATTAGCCTCTTGATACTTTTGAAATTAGGTATTTTAATTTCATTTTTTTAATATTAAAATTTCCTTGTTTTTTTCTGCCATTTATATTTATTTAAATGCACACATTTCATTTTTTTCTTTTGCTCAACTTTATTTTAATCGACTGGGATTGTTTTGTTGGGATAGGTTGTTGTGGTCTATTCAACCTTACAACTATCATCATAGAGATTCAGGTGATGAGTTTTCCTTCATCCTTGGCCATCCAATGCAGTTTTCACCGAACAAATAAAATCCATCCACCTATTTTGGTGGTTTCACCCTTTATTGGCCATTAATTTTGTATTGTTTTTCATCATGAAAGCCTCCCAGTTTCTTGGCTATTAGGTGGTTTAGGGACGGTGGGGGGTTTCATCACCCATACGACGCCTTCATTTTCAGGCGAATAGATCTAGAAAATTATTTTTTTCTCTCTCTCTCACTACTAATAGGATTCTCATGCCACTGCTATTTGGAATATAAATTACATTCTCCCCTGAAGTGATGGTTCAATAGTGGGGTAAATGTTTTTGAGATTCGACCTCCTCTATACTGCTGGTTCTGGAAAAACTTGGTGAGTCCACAGAATCATTTTCTTGGGGTATTTTCTTGGGAGATTTTTGGTATGATTTCTGTCAGAAGGGTCCATTGTTGTTCTCATGATTTGTGATGGTTTGATCCAGGTGGTTCAATATCGAGATCCATATACTTTTTAGAATAATCAAAAGCTGGTGTACTTTTCTACATTGTGGCTAATGTGGAGATCATGTTCTTCTCAAGGGAGTTACTATTGGAAGAATCACATAAGAAGGAGTTGGGGAGAAGTGATGTAGGTTATAAGTGGTTTGGGTTTCAGTGATGGAAGGTTTAGTCTTGATCTCTCTTAGTGGGCTTGTCTTGGAACGTGGTTGGAGCAGCTTTCTTGGTTTCATAGAATCAGTCCAGGGTTGATTTGGGAGTACAGGAGGGGATCCAAACAAATGATTTAGTGTGAATTTATGAAATACTTTAAGGTTATGGACTGAAATTGGAGGAGAATAAAAAATTAGATAGAGTTTTATGTCTTCACAGGCATTAAATTAAGAACTTGATGTACACTCACATGTTTTAAAGAAGTCACAATTCTCAGTAAGAATGAGGTTCTTCCACCTTTATCACTTCGGTCCTACAAAAAAAAATTAAGTACCATTAAATATAAATTTATTCAAATACTTAAATTTAGACCAAACCATATTTAATAAATAACTTTAATATCGTTTAATCTTTTGTTTGAACTTGGTACATATTATTCTTTGAGTTCATGCTCCATCTCAAATTTGTGCAAATCAATCTACATTTATTTTGAGCTGGATTAGTTGAGTTCAGTGACTTCATATCGATTTCCATTGCTTCAGTTGGGTCTTCTTAAAATCTATATTTCAATCTTAGCTAAAAAATATATTTTTTAAGCTTGGTATTAATCATAGAATTCACGGCTTTGGTTAGTATAAAATTGTGGGAAAATAATTATAGGGAGACTTATGAGGTAGGATAGAGTCTTATGAAGGATTCATATAGGATGTGGATATGTCAAAAGTCGTATATTGTACCCTTATGTGGGTTTCAATATGTGAAGATGATCTTGACGTAGGTCGATTGAAGCACTGACGACCTTTACATAGTGCCTTATGGCCTCGATGATACCCTGATGTATTTGCAAAAGGTGGGGTTGGTTCAAGCACCTCTGCCTCTGGAACTTAAATAAGAGAATGATAAATCGATACTCTCTATATTTTTGGGATCTGTACATATGGAAACAAGGCCTCAGAGATCTTCTTAGAGCCACAGTTAACTAGATCTTGACTAAAAGAGCCTGATTCCCCTCTATAAAATCCCTTCTACATTTGATTATTTTTTGCACCTGACCTCATTCCACCATGAAATATGACATATTCCTAAGGTAAGGGAAAATAAATATATATAGAATGGGAAAGACTTGGGTCCAGAGGGTCAGAAAAAATCTGATTTGGCTTGTAGGGGGCTTAGATGAATCCTCATACCTTAATCCAGTCCGTTCATACAGAGATACCATATCTATATAAGAAATACCCTCTAAATTATGAAAAATAACAAACACACTAAAATCATGATGGGGATCTGTCATCAATTATTTAGCTGTAATGTCTTGACGAACTATTGAAGACGAACAAGGAGGAGGGCCTTCCTAATCCAAAACAACATAAATTTGTGGGGTGGGGTGGGATGGGGTGTGGGGGTGGATAAGCTTCTGACAACGTCACCCCTCCCTAAATGCCTTCATTTTTGAGATATTTATCAAATATGAAAGAGTGTGTCTTTCCAGAATGAACAATTGGGGATCTTAGTGGAAATATGTTGAGGGGGTTCATCCTCCTATGCTTGTTAAACCCCTCGGTCCAAATGGCTTCCTCCCCCTCTTAGTGTTTCGAAACTTAATACTAATGCATCAATTCATAGCAATGACTCTATAAGCATTGGGGTAGTTCACCAAGACCATATTGGCTCTATTATTATGGATCATCATTCCTCATACTTTTCATATTATTCTCATCCTCTAGAATAGGCCATGGATATTTGGAAGGGTTTTCAGTTCGTATCATCTCTCAGTTGGAAGGATATTATAATCAAATCTGACTGTTAATTTATTATCAATTCTTTGGTAGTTGAAGGTGGAAACCCCCAATATTCTTCATCTCTCATTGAAACAATGTGGTATTTGGTGCCCTTATTTTATTTGTGTTGTTTTTCCTTTTTTGGGAGAGATGAAAATCTTGTGGCTCATTTTTTGGATGTCTTCAGGAACAGTTATGGGTCTTGTTGTTGGATTTCATCTTTTCCCTCAGAGTTGTTTACTTTGTCTTTAGATGATATATAAGTTTAGTTTTTTCTTCGAAAAAAACCTACGGATATGGGAATGACCTTTATATAGGTCAACATATGAACTTTACATAGTCTATGTTAAACATGGTTTACCATCACATAGTTGTTGACAATTACATCTAAAAAATAATTAAATCAATAAATATATTTCAATAAATCCCAAAATGCGTAAAAAAATAAAATTCAAGATTTAATCCATTTAAACATTCAATTATAAATTTATTATATTAATAAAAAACTAGTTATTTTCCAAGAATTTAAATCAATCATGGTTTTAATTTTTAAATGGATTTTTGGGTTCTATATGATGACTATAAAAAGTGAAATATTGCTCCAAAATATTCATGTTGAGAGGAATTATTTATTACCATTTCTAGAAAATATTTGAGAGACTTGGTGGAGATTAATCTCTTAATCCTACATATTAAATAAGTGTATGATAATGACAAAAACTAGTCTTATGTTTTATGTATTTTTTAGTTCTTTAGTGGGTGATGATTTTTTTTAAAGGGAAACACTCTAACAAACTTGTGTGAATTATAATTGAATTGATAATGATGACATGTGATAGATCTTTTGAGTCAAGTTGGTCAAATTTAAGAATTTTTTCAAAGGATATTGAAAGGGTAAAAGAAAATAATTCAAGGAAACAATGAGGGTGGTAGTTATTACACAATTATATAATTTTCTACTTTTAAAAGGAAATAAGTTCAAATGGGAGTATATCCTAAGAAAAGTTGTTTGGATAAAATGAAGCATAAGGGATGAAAAGTAATTATAGAATAAGAAATTTTATTTTAAAGGATGAATGTATAATTTTATTCTATTTAAATTCACTTAATAAAAAAATTTATTTATATATAATATTGTTTGATAAAGATGTTATATCAAAGTATGTATTTTTCTAATAGGTTAGAAGTGATAGAGATTTTTTAATAACAAATTTCAATGTCAATGTAGATATTATTCTATCACCTATGAGGTTGCAAATTTATTTTTTGGTTTTTCATATCTTCATTTTGAAATATTTTATAGAAATATCATTTAACTAGGATGAAGCTATAACTTTGGATCTTGGCTAGATATACAATTTAGGTTTTTGTTTCAGTTTTTAGATTATAAAAAAAGAATATTTGTAGTTGGTTTGAAACACCATGTTTTGATAAAAACTATTTTTAATATTATTTGTTTGAACCATGTAGTTAAACATACTTCATGTTTTTTGAAAATTTTAATAATATTCTATAATTAAATGACTCAGATTTCCCAGAACATGAACCGGGTAACCATAAATAATTGAAAAACTCCCTTTGAATCATATGAGGTTGTTGAAAATATTTAAGGGAAGAACACATATCACATGGGAACAATTTCCATTAAAATGAAAATTAGGAATATAATATATAAAATAAAAACTTTGGAACTGTTAAGTACCACTAATAAATATATACATCACAAACATAAATGGAATAAAATCAAACAATTTTAATAATACAGTCCAAATGGATAATGCCAATATTAAAATACATGAACCATAATTAATTGAGAAATGAGATAAAAATAACTAAACTAAAACGAAAACTCAAAACTTATAGAAGAACAACCTAACAAAATTTCAATCTCTAATTGAACTATCAACCCAAACCATTGACCAACCCATTAGCAATGACTAGCACCAAACTTGCAATACAATAATAAGGGAAACATGTGAATAGATTTTCACATGTAGGAGATGAGCCAAAGTTCAATAATATATCTCTATAAAGCCTCAATGAAATTTTTTGATTGATAAAATAATGTATGTGTGAAATGGTATCCATGTATGGGTATCAAATTATATGGTATGCATATAAAAATCTAAGGAAATTTGTCCCAATAAACAATAATCTTGGAAATATTATGATATATCATATAAACTCAATGTTCTCATAACAAAATTATAATACCAAAATAATTTTCAATTCATTAAATAAATATTAAGGTTTTTATATAACTCTAACAAACACCTCAATCCCTCGGGTATACCAACCTCAAACCTAATATACCAAATCTAATTATCCCTAAACACTATAATACAATATTAAAAAAATAAATAACCAAGTTCTTTTATAAACCTAATATAATAGATGAGTAAATATGAAACCCTTCCTAAAAATAAATAGAGGTAAAAGTTACTTTATTGAACCCTCTATATGTGTGGCCCACTCATAAAGGATCAAACATAAACAAACCTCACAAGTTATGATCATGAAGAAGAAAACCAAAGCACCACCTACTAACCAAGTCATCACTAGGTGAGAAAAATGATTATATTAGTCCCATCATCATGGTTTTAGTAAATAAAATGAATTTAATGTAACATGAAAACCAATCACCTACCCATTCTTAAACCATTATTAAAACAGAAACACATTATAATAAATAACAATTTTTTTTTTCAATTCTACACAATCATAAAATTACGAAACCATGATTGCACTCACCCAACATGAGCATTCTAATTAAATTTTCATTTTAAAGATAACCAATAAAATAAAAAAGGTCTATTTCATATGAATTTCCTATCTTATAATAAATTAATACACCTAAAAACTCCCAAAATTATATTATGAAAATTATTAAATCCCATATATAATAATTAGCAGTCATTACATTTCTCTAAAAACAGAAAAGGGGATTTATTAATTAATCAACAAGATTACAAAGCCATAAAAAATCACCATCCCTAACCCACAAGGATATTTCACTCTTAAACAACCAAATGACATGCCATATGATTTATAAAATATAAAAAACTTATAAATTAAAATATAAGCCTAAATACTATTCATAATTGTATCTATGAGTAAACTAATCTAATGAATGTAATAAATCATATGAAAATAAAAAAAAGTAAAGTAAATTAACCCACTTGTTCATTTTATGAAATAATTAAAAAATCACCATTTTAGAAAATCAATAAGTCTTCATTAATTTTCAAACTGTATCACATTCGTTTTTCCAAAAAATTCTAGCAATTGAGAGAATCGACCTTAAGGATGTTTTTTGGAATTCATAAGAGGTTAACTGATGATCCTTCAACATTCCCATTAAAAATATGAAATTCAAACATTGAAAACTCCAATTTTGATTCTAGGTTGACATCATGTAGTGGGATAAAATTAGAGAAAAATAAGAATATAAGAATGAATATAGATAAAACCTGATAACAATCCCTTAATGATATACTAACAGATAGAAGAAGAGATTGAAGGAGACATGGAGAGGGGGTAGAGATCTTCCCCCTATGCAAAACCAGGGATAAATATGAGGGTGGAGGTCTATCACCTTATTTTTATCTATTCACTTAATAATAATATAATTATCATAATTATTTCAATAAGACTTCAAAATAAATTTACTCAAACTCCTCCTTTATATTTAATTCAAAAAAAAAACTTATTCTCAAGATTTAAAATACTAAATTAGAAATATTTAGTTATTTACACAAAATTAAGGTGTTATATAATTAAATTATAAAAATGTAGGATTCTTTTAAACAAAATAGGATGATTGTATGGTTTAATAAGATTTTTTATAAATTGTGCACAATAACTGTGTACCCATTAAAATGTTCAAAAATTAAAAATTAAAAATTAAAAAATTAAAAATATAAATAAATAAAAATTAAATAATAATAATTTATAAAAACCATGGTGTTACAATTATTATCACCATACATTTTTCTTCCCTTTAAAAGAAAAAGATAATTTTAGATAGATTAAAATCCCTTATTGTAGATTTATATTAATCAGGCCACAATGAGGGGATAAATTTATACCAATGATTTCACAATTTTACTAACTCAATTCTTGATTACACATCACTAATAATTCCCCAAGATATTTACTATTACCATTTTATATATTAAATAAAAAATGTTTCTTATACATTTATAAATTTACTATTACACTAAAAAACATTCCTATTTACTTTATAGTTTTATAATAACAAATCGGTACATTCACTTATAATCAATATACTCATAATAACATCTAATTAGAAGAGGGATACCTACTATATAGAATTATAAACATGTAATTGCAACATCCCAACTCATCTCACTCTACAGTAAATAAATCAGGGCTTCACTTAACCTTATGTGCACCCCCCTATATTCCAAAGGCTGGAGATTAACATCGATGGTCTATGGGGTGATAGTGGGGAGACTACATCCTATGAAGACAAATAATAATAATAACACAAAAACTATGAAATAAACATTAAATAATAAGCAATCACAAGGAAAAACTTATATATGATATGTATAGTAAAACGTCTAAAATTAATTTCCAGCATTAAAAAAGAAACTTGGTCCCTCATAGGCCGATCACATATATACATGAACAAAAGAAACCAAAAATTAAATAGATAAATTGGAATTGAGGAAAAACCATACTTATTAGAAAAAATATAACATCCTACTCATGCACCACCAATATTACCATCTTCAGTAGGATTTTGATGATGAATTATTACCTCTACCTATACCATGAATCATACAGTCTCATGTGTCCTAGTGGTCTCAGAAAGGGTGTGAGTATGAACTCATTAGGCCACCACCAATGATGTACCTAACTAGTATCCATACATATACCAGTGTATGAAATGAATAATAATCAACTAGCAAGTCAAACCAGCCAACATACTCTATTTATGCTCAACTAGCCCTGAGTGAACCTTTTCTTACTTCAACTAGTGCCAGAGTGGGACGAAATATCAATAGTAAACCTTACTAAATGTTCCCTAGGCCTTCACACCACTTTAATATCACTTTTAATCACTTGAAAACTCATAATATACCACCATTCCATGGCAACTAAGACACCCCAATGATATGTCCACAACTCACATCTCAAGTCCTATAGGTATCCGAACCCTTTAACAACCTCCATCTTCACAGTATGAGAAAACCTCACTTATATGATGAGCATACTACTCTCATATGGGGATCTACATCACCTTACATAGAAAACTATAACACATATATACTCTATGTTGATATCCAATACTATCACCCCTAAGCCACTCAAACTATAGAGTATACCTCTCATAAAGAGCGGTCAAAACCACCTCATGGGCCTTGTCCTGTGTGCCCACAACCCCAAATACCTCATCCCAATAGTGATTAGTTATCATAATATCTAAGTACACACCTTAGTGAATCTCTATCCCCATTATGATAATTGTTAACACCATTTTAATAACATCAGAAAACTCCATTTCCACAATCCCAATGATCAACATCAACTACTATCACATAGATTTCAACCATTATGTTCCCAAAGAACCATATCAAGTGTCACATCTCATTGGTCTACTCTTTAAAAAATATAATATAATACTCCTCAAACACTAGAACCACATAACCAACCCATACTAGGCCAAATCCATCATTTTTCTAGGGACCACCTCTTAGGATCTCTTACGATCAATGGAAACATCAAGTGGTTTTATTCCCTATCATAAAAATAGAACCCTATGATTTCTCATTTATCACATGATAAATTCCACACATATAACACAATATATAAAAAGTAACCACCTACCTAGAGTTAGGAAGACTCCCTTCATAACGAAACTCTAGCCGACCTGACTTTAGTTGGAAGAAATATGAAAATCAATGGCTACTACCTATAACAGATGACATAAATAACCAATGAGAATTGATAAAGAACTCACTTCGAGACAAAGATAGGAACAAGAGAGAAATTTGGAGTGTATCCTCTATATTATTTTAAAAAAGTCCATAAATCCACTTTTATAATTAAATTCCTATATAATTTATTCATTATAAAAATTTTAGTAAAATTTGGATGAAACTCAAGTTTATTAATTATTGAAAAACTCTGGGAGCCTAACATATAAACCTTACCACTACATATCCCCCTTTAGAAAAAAACACTTTCCCTTTTATATTGCCCCTCATGATCCTTATGTATCAAAATTCCTTTAACACTTAACCAATTTTTTAATGAGGGATTATTAAATATAAGGGAAATAACCCTTATGTATTACATGGTCTCTCAACAATTTAGCTTTCTTCTAATCTTTACAAATAAAACAATAGCTCTTACATATCATATGGAACACCCAAAACTTATCCAAATTTCACATTACAATATAGTCAAAGTTACTCTTATGTATCCCACACGGTTACTCTTATGTATTAGGGGAACTTACTATTATGAATTTCCTTATCCATAAATTTAATCTTACATATATAAGGAAACTCTAGAGGTACTCTTACGTATCTTACTTAGCCATTTGTAAAACTATGCACTGGATGAATTGTTCATATCATAGGGTTGATTTTATGTATTAAAAAGTCATTCCTATGTATTATAGTATATTCCCACACTTATCCATTTATATAAAAGAGGCAGGTTCACTTATATATGGGGTACCCATACATAAGAGTAACTTTCACACATGGTGTTTTCTAGAACTTAGCCATTCACCCAACCCTCCATAGGGTAGCTTTTTTACTTATGAGACTTACCCAAATTTCCCAAACACAAGGACCTTTACACATGATGAATCATACCTATCATAAAATGAATCTTACATATAGAAATTTTCTAATTTTTCAAAAATCTGCTGCAACTTCTACAAGTCAGTCATATCCTATGACTCACCCCTGTTGTACCATATGACTAAAAAACATTTTTTCTAAAATTTATCCCAGATTATTTTAGACTCAAAATTTTATAAAATCAAGAATTAAATTCATATACCACCAAAAAAAATCATCCAAATTCAACCTATAATAAAATTTTACAACAATTAAACCCCTAAGCCTGGTACAACTCTTGATATTTGTTTCCCAACCCATATCAACACACCCAATACCATGACATGGTGTAAATTAAATGATCGATCCATGATCTAACCTGAATTACCATTCATGAATACACATGAATTTATAACCTCCCCACTATATTATATCTCATTCATGATCAATATTAGACCCCACACTAACTAACTCTTACCAAAACTTGACCACCCCACTCACTAAAATCCCAAAACTCCAAGACAATGACAAATAAATATGTCTCTTTCTCAGCCACTAAAATTACCCAATTTATACTAAATAATCTGTTATATAGAAATACCATCCATAGGAATCAACTGCTTGGTATCATCCTAACCAAATGACCAAATACAGTCACAATGTCATACCCATCCATCATCTTGAATTTTGAATGCACCGACTATCCATCCATTTCAAAGGGTCATCAACTATCATGATCCAACATCATACCAATGATCATTTTCATCATGTATCATACCCTAAATACACTATCATACCACATAATACTTGATTCCCACATTATCCTACATCATATCCGATACCCACATTTGAACCATACTTATCACACCTCACATCAGATGTCCATATCTTAACTAGTATCCGATCATTACATTTATCACATACACACATCATGAACTGATATATGACACAAAAAAGAATAACCACCAAGATAATGGTGTACTTTTAACTATATACAACTCTCTGGCCCACTCTAAGTATGTCATCTTGATTGCGTATAGATGACCTCAATCCTAACTACCTGATACCAATTCTATCTAAGGATTCACATACAATATCAACCATTTCCCCAACAACTGGGTATCCCATATACCACCAAGGCCCAAATGTTTTATTTTATCATGGTTACCAAATCTTTGCACTGGTCCTTATCCTACCTTATATTCTTGGGTCTAACCCAATCCATGTACTTCAACTTATTGCAAGGCCATCTGGCTGAACCGATCTAGATGTTTCATTTAGCCACATTCCCTATACTCCTTTGTTGGTCAGTCACATTGAGTCCAAACATGCCCTATCTTTCAATACTATAAGCACTTAACTAATTACCCTCTCCATCATGGCATCATCAAACCTTTTTTCTAATAGCCCTATTAGATCTCCTCATGTCCCCACTTCCAGCTACCCAAATCCCCACTACCTTTCTTTCCTGACACCACTATCTAGATCACCAAGATCCTATATTATATTTTCAAAATACTATCATTTCCTAGTTTACGGCTTATGAAAATCCAGTACACCTAAATATATTTACTTACACCTTGATAACATTCCATAAACTATCTTTGACTCAACACACCTTAGCAATCTAACCTCCCACCATCATTCATGCGAACCAAAGAAATAATGTGAACTTACCAA
Organism: Viscum album; assembly: GCA_963277665.1. NCBI lineage: Eukaryota > Viridiplantae > Streptophyta > Magnoliopsida > Santalales > Viscaceae > Viscum > Viscum album. Next base: position 1,072,135,372 of record OY728145.1, on the reverse strand, counting down.
CATAATCAATAACTAATATATATCTCTTAAATAAGTGTATAAAATACAAATCTATATTCATAATCAATTTATCATAGAAGAATTACTTGATGAACATTTCCTCAAATTCCTTTAATGTCATACCCTCATGTCTACCTGTCTATACGTGTACATCCCACCAACCTTTTACTAGTTCCCTAAGCTTGTATATATCCAACTCCACTCTCTACCCTATAAGAATCTTAATATGATCGATGATCATCTATAATGACTCAATATAATACTCTTATACCGAGGATCCATCCTCACCCTAGAATAATGGAGGATGTTATAACTAGAACTTCTATGAAAAGTATGCCATGGATGGCTCATCTCCCTGAGCTTCCGGATTAATAATTTATATTACTCAAACCAAGATCACCTTGAACTTCTCATCAAGCCACTTCCCTGGAATAAATAAGGAACATCTTCACTAAACCCATTCTAAATAAAATATTATAGTCTATATATCACCAATAAGGATGTTTTTAATAGGTATTATGATCCACTAGTTCTTACACTTTCCTCTCGCACTCATGTTACAAATAATCTGACCTCATGGCCCCACCTACCCGTTTTAGGATAAGGTACGACACACCATATACATACAAGATCCACATAGTTATTCATAATAATAATCACACACTTTGGATGGATGAGTATAACACCACCAGGAAGATATATGTGAAAATTCCATATAGGTTGTTTCTGACACTTTAAACAGCCACACTTCTTTACATTTTAAAACTATAATGAAAATCATGACCAGAACATACATTTCATGTGAACCCTACATGCCTATAATAATTCATGAGTGAAACCTCTTATATCTTAGGTCAAAGGGTCCAAAACATAAATAGGTAGCATCAAATACTAATTTATCAAGACCAAATAACTCAATTGTATCAATGAAAACAAAGACTATAATCCCAATTTCCTTGGTAACATTGAATTTAGTCCATACTTATGTTAGACAAGAACAAAACATAACATCCATACCCAGTTCCATTTCGAGAAGTAGGTTCTAATAATTCCCTGAGTATCAAATCCACCACAACCCAAATAAAAAAATGATTCACTTTTTAACCACCATGTTATGATATGAATTTGTAATAAAAAATATATATGACCCCTTTATAAAATCCCAAACCGTCTCAATTTATAGTAACTAGATCAAAGTTCCACTTAACCATAAGAATGCCTCCTCACATGCCAAAGGATACTGACTAGTAGCAAAGGTATATGGGGTGATAGTGGGGAGACTATACCCTCTAAAGATTAATAATAATAATAACAAAATTATAGTGGAATGAAATTTAAATTATAGAGAAAAAAATCCAAAACATATATACAATAAGCATAATAAGACATATAAAAATCCATTCCAATCATACAAAATTTACAAGATAGCGCATAGGCCGATCATATATTTACATTCATAAAAGTACCCAAAAATAAATATGTAAATCGGTATTGAGTAACTACTATATACACTAGTAAAACTATAACATCTATTTCATGTACTTTCTTCACTCACATAACCACCAGAATCCTAAAGAGAAAGCCTTTCCTTTACCTATACCATGGAGAATAAATTCTATATACATCCGAGAGGGGCCATGCTGGGTGTGAGTATAAACCTAGTAGGCCATCAACAATGGTGTCACTAGCTACTATCTAAACATTTATCAATTTATATGATGATAAATAAACAAAAAAACACACCCCACCCAACCTACTCCACACATGCTCAACCAATACTGAGTAAGACTTTACTTATATTCAGTTACTGTTAGAGTTGAATGATACATCCACATTTCATCATTCTAGAAATTCCATCGACATTCCCAACAATTTTGTATCACTTGACATCACAATACAACTCAAAACTTACAACCATTCTGAGTCAACTATGACACGCCAATGGAATATCATCAAATCACATTTCAAATCCCATGGGCATATAAAACCTTTAACAAAATCTGAATTAGTGTCCAAGTACAACATTTCCTTCCTCTATATCTATGGTCTACATCATCACCATAATCCACTAAAACTACAATGTATACTTCCCATGATGAGTAAGTGGTAAAAACCCTCTCATGGATCCAATCCTATGCACACATGACCCCAATAACCTCATACCCATGGTGAGAGATTATCACCATATTTATGGGAATACATCAGTGAACCTCTTTCACCACTATGACAATGATAATCACTATCTGCATTACATCGACAAACCTCATTTTCAATAAACTTGATGATTAACATCACCCACTATCACATGGATTTCACACATCCAATTCCAAAAAAACTATATCATTGGTCATATATCATAGATATACTACTTATAACAGTCCACATAATAGAACTTAAACCCTATAACCATATAATTAACCCATATTAAGAAAAATATATCATTTCCTCCTTATAAAAGCCCTTGGTATCTCTCAAGACCAATAAAAACCCAAAGTGGTTCAATTCCTCATTACATATACATAACCCTATTATTTTCCATTTATCACATGATTCATGTCACATATATAGCACATGAAATATATTGGAACCACTTACATAGAGTTAAGAGGACTCCACTCGTCAAGAAACTCTAGCCGATCTAACATTAATTGGAATAAATATGATAATCTATGGCTACTCCCAACAACAGATATCATGAAGATCCTATGGGAATCAATGAATAAATAACTTAGTGATAAAGAGTGTAATGAATTATAAATTTAGGATGTATCCTAGATATTATATTTAAGAAATACCAAAATCCCCTTTTATAATCAAATTCCCAGCTAATTTAGTCATTTTATACATTTTATAAAAAGCTGGATTTTTTTTTTCATTTCTAATTTTTAAAAACTTATAGGACCCTTATATATGGAAATTACCCCTACATATATTCTGTTAGAAAAAAAACATACCCTTACATATTTATACTTGATGAACCTTATGTATCACAATGTATTCAACACTTAAACCAATTTTTGAACAAGGTAAAGACTCTTATATATCAAAGAAATGACCCTTTTGTATCCTATAGTCTCCTAACACTTTACCATTTTTCTAACCTTTAAATATTAAGAAATGAATCTTAAATATCATAAGGAACACCAAAAAATTATCCAAAATTCACACCATATAGTAATTGAAGTTACTATTATGTATCCTAAAAGGCCACTCTTATGTATTAAGGGAACTTACTCTGACACATTATTAGGTTCTTACCAAGATATATAAAATATAAGAGGTGGGGTAGGTGAATTTTCAATATAAAAATAGTAATATTAACCTAAAATATTAAATAGAATTTGGTTGATTATAAGTTTAAAAAATTTATCCTTAAATAATAGTTATAATGGAAGTGCGAAAAGTGTACATAGTAAAGATAAAAAATAGAACAAAAATATTTTATAGTAGTTCATATCCAAATGATCATATGTATACTCTTCAAACTATAAAACCAAGATTATGAATATCCACTATAGATATATCCTTTTACAATAGGTGTAGAAAAAACCCAGGTTATTACAAAGGGAGAATACATGGACTAATATTCTATATGGGATAAGACCTAAGTTAGAATTTTCAAGGAGTAACCCTAAACCTAGTTCTTTTTAACACAGAATCCATGTAGCTACCTTTTGGTCAGGTGGGAATAACCAACTAATACATTTTAATGGTGGTATAATCAGTATAAGTGACACATTATAGTGAAAACAAATGTATGAAAAAAATAAAAAAAAACAAACACTTAGAAGTTATTAATGAAATTACTCAGATAAAAATTGATATTTGACCCTTAAATTAATTTAATGATGTAGTTTAAACATTCCATCAATAGAGTAACTTGAAAATGAAGCCTCAAAAATTTTAAGTAATTTATGAAGAGAATGATTCACATATCATTTGTGTGTATCCACTACAAGAATGATTCCATATTATAAAGATAAAATAGAAATAGATATTTTTCTCCAAATGAGTCTCCATAATCTTTGATATTAATTATCAAACAATAATATTCACATGGATGAAAACAAAATTATTACAACATCCTGTAATCTAATTCAAATAGACATTTAAACAATTATTAAATAAACATACAATAATTATCATTAAATAAACCATAATAATATATATTTAATATTTTTAAATACTCCCTAAACTCACATGGAATATATAGTTGAATTTGAATATCAGAATCCAAGAATATTAGTTATAAATAATGACTAATAATGATGAATAATACTATTGTAAATAATATTCCATGAAGTGTATATAATTATCAATGGTGTAACTCTTTTTCTATTTCTCAAATAGGTCTACATGATCATAGTGTGGTTACCGGATTCACAGTGTTATTACCCTCTAAAAATCATAATAATAACTTATTAAATTCAAATCATCAAAACCCTAACTTATGAACAATCTGTATTGCATAAAAAATAATCTCCCCAAGATCAGATCCATACATAAAATTATTCATTATGAATACATTAAAGTAACATTCAAATTACCTGTAACAAAAAATTAGAAAAAATAAAACCCTTATTAACTTCTGATAATAAATAAGAGAAACTATGAACTTATTGCTATATATGTAAGAGTCAATCCTTCAGAAAGTAAGAGTCATTCCTGAGAAAAATTTTATAATAGAAATTATATGTTAGAGTAAAACTTAAGAATGTAAAAGTCTTATCATTAGATAAATTTCCTAGTGTAAGAGTAAAACCCTTGAAACATAAGATCAAATACCAACCCCCATGTAAGTATATATGATTTGAGACACAAAATTTTTTTTAACACTCAACGTACATAAGAGTCATTTCTTTTGAACATAAAGATCATGCACTTTTCCAAAATTCAGAACTTTTACAACATATAGAACGTATATATAACACCATAAATCTAGAAACCTAGATCCAATTTTTACTTTATTACATTGGTAAAAATTCCATGGGATCTCACCATGCATGATTAGTCATTTTATCAGTCTTGGAAAAATAGATACATACATGATTCCCATATAAAATTGAAAATATAAAAACATATCATAAGAAATATTTTTATATCCTTGAAATCTTTCATGATATTATTCTTTATATCCCGAGGAAAGGAAAATAAATAAAGGGTGAGATAAGATGCTCAGTAAGGGCTATATAGCGTGTAAGATATCATAGGTAATTAAGGTATATTCAATATAACAAAGTGGATAATCAAAAAACATTCCATTCAATCAAAAACACAAGTTCAATAGATATCCATAGATAATATTAAAATAAAAATCACAAGGATAATGGGAACTGAATGTTTAATTAAGGAAATGAAAAATTATGGATATTCATGATCGAGGACTCTCAATAATGATATCATAAATTTTACCGTCAAGGCCTCTTAACCCAGACATAATTCTTAATAAATGAGTAGGTGTAAAATAAATACCCATCTAATTTGGATACTTGTTTTGTCTCATGATACCTGTCAATGCATCGAGGAGATATTTATAATCGGGCCCAACCCATCACTCAAATATCCTATAGATTCCTTAAATTTTTAATGACCAATAAAATTAATTCTCAAAATTCATTATAATTCAACAATTATCCATAATTAATCAAGAATATAGAACATCAATATTTCCCCATTAAATGAAATAACTTAGATAATAAAATTATTTAAAATGATATCATATATATAAATTGTATACTATTACAATATCACCATATTAATAGAAATGAAACTAAATTAATCCATCATCTTGGGAATATGGAAACGAAATAGAAAAATAATGGAGTGTGATTGAGAAAAAAATCATAAGAAATTGAATGATCTCAAAAAAAGTATAATCTATTGTCAGTAAAGGATGACAGCAGACCATAAATTCATAAAAAATGAAGTTTTTATACTAAAAACAAATATTTATTATATAAAATAGAATAAATACATTAAAAATAACTTAATTTTCACTTCATTAAATAATGGAGTTATAAATCCATTTTCAAAATTCTTTTTATCCCTTTAAGAAAATATTACTCTTTTATTTTGATATCATTTTAAATAAAAATTCCCAAAATATTGAGATTTTTTTATTTAAAAATAATAATGAAAAATTTTAAAGGAAAATTAAAATCAATGAATTTTAATTATAGTAAAATCAATTCATTTAATATATATTAAAATAAATATTCCTTTGACTATTTTTTTTAAAAAGTCATAAATATCCCGTTAGATGTTTTTAAAAAAATCATTTTTAAACAATTGAAAATAATTATAGATATGTTTTAAAATTAATTTAAAAAATAATTGGATCATAGAAAATAAAATTCTTTAGAAAATTTTAAAAAACATGGATATGAATAAAAATTTCATCAACCAAAGAGGAAATAAGGTTAGTTACTATTAAAAATATTTTCTTGATCATTTTAAGTATCAAAGAGAGGAAAAATGGTAATAATACTTGAAAATTATATCAATAAATATAAGATAAGAAACATAGATGGGGTTTTAAGGATAAGGATCATAAAATATCTCTTAGTTTAAATATAACATAAAATATCCTAAAAATAAATGAGACTATAACATAAATCACTTACCGTTTTGGTAACTTTCGAATCAAAACCCATCAGATGGAATAAATTGAATTGAAAATTTAAATAAAATGGTATATGAATTATTACTGATACAAAATTTAAAAATTAAATTATACACACCTTATAAAAGAAGATAGGTTCATAAAAAACATATATCCCAAAGAAGACAATTTGAGACGATAAACCCTTACCTCAAGTCGAACTTGCTTCATATGCACCCTTAAACTAAAATATAATAAATTTATATTTATTATAAATATAAAAAGTAAAAATATTAATATTTATAATTCCATATATGGTTCACTTATAACATTATATCACCATTTTATTAATAATTCATTATTAACATCACCATTCTGGATGTTAACTCTTTAATTTTTCATACATTTTTCAATTTGGAAGTTCCAGTCCTTATATATTGGTAATTTTTTCATAATCTAAATAATATTAATAATGAAATAATTATAATAATTATAAATTAAATAAAAATTTAGAATCATCCATTAAAGGAATACATGAGAAATAAATCACATCGCTTCATGGAGGCGGTAGTCCACACGTATGCATGTACAACATTATTATTTTCCAACATATGTAAGAATAACAAGAAAACTAATATGTTATATTTTAAAAATCATTATTATGTATTTAATATCATGTATATTCATTAAATACATCATAATAACCAGCCTTGTGATGTGGCTATGAAAAACAAATTACACCGTTGTGTAGAGAGGGCATGTTAAACGTACCCCTGATTGATGTTTTCATTTTCCATTGGATGTAAAGGATATGAATAAGGGTTATTAACCCATAATAATAAAATTTAAGTATATTTAATGTAATTATTTTATTATATAATCATGGTTATATAATATTTTAAGTAGGTATGATGATAAATAAAATGAAAAATTTAGTTAAGAGTAATATTTCTTATTTAGAAAAACCACCACTGGAGCACACCTTAAGACTTCCTAGGATGGTCTTAAGGTAAGAAAAGGTGATAAATAATGAAGGTAAGGAATATAAGAAGGTATTAGGATAGATATAATTTTATTTATAAGGTTCAAACTTTGGGAATAATGGAGGATAAGAGGTACCCTTTTATAAGTGAGAGAACTGATACTCATTAAATTATATAAAATAATTAAATATAATTAATTTATTTCTTAAGTAAAATGATTCCAAATGGTAATGGATTTTATAAAAAATGTTTAATTTAAAAATATAAACATAAGATAAAATTTATATAGTTTTTGGTTTAATTTTTAACTTAATATTTTGGTTTAACCCCTTTGTTAAGCCTTTTTAACCTTAACCATAGAAATACATTTTTAAAATTTAATGGTTATAAATTTACTTCTAAGGTGATAAGTTGAAAAAAATTGTCCATGGAAGAAATTTTAGAGAATTTAAAATCCGAATTTTCCTCTTAGATTTTTTTATTTTTAAATCATTCAATAAAATACTATTTAACATAAAATATCATTAAAGTCATTTTTTGAAACTATTTATTTAATTTGACTTTAAAGTCATAAATATAATAATTTATTTAGAAAAAAACCTTTTAACATTAATTATACATTATTATTTACCACAAAATTCATGGAACACCATAATTAATCCAAACAATATTTTTTTATGTTTCTAAAATAATTTACTACATTTTTTCTAGTATTTGCAGAAGCACTACATCAACATCGCATAATCATTTAAGGTAATTATAGCATCTCCAAAAAATATAAATATATTAAAATCATAAAAATAATTTATCTATGTTCAAAATATATTTTTATATTCATTTATAAATTGTTTTTATCCCCACGACAACATATAAGAGAAATTATAGTCAGGAGAGTGACATTTTGTATCTATCCATTTCAAAAAATATTTTAAATCTGATAATCAAAGGAAAATGACACCAAAATTTCATATATTATAATTAAGGATGTTCATGGTATAAATATTTTCATTAAATTATATAAAGTCAATTTTTAGGTTGATTTTGAGACCTTATCCCATAGTTTTAGCCTTAATCTACCTGTTTAACCCATTACCATGACAATAATCTTTTTTCCATGGGTACTATTCAATATGATTACAAATGAAATTGAAATATTTATCAAATTTATGCTTCATTATTATAAAAATTAAATCCATTTTTCAAGATTCAATTCCTATAAGTTTTTCAAATCAATTTTCATATAAATGTGTAAAATGCAATGAAAAACAATTTTTAGAAAAATACGTTTTAAGCCCCAAAATAAACTTATACCAAAATTAATTATAATGGCGATTCATATGTAATTAGTTAGATTATATATAATTAAAGGAGACCTATTTTAATTTAATATAAAATGAAAAATGTAATTATACTTTTAAATTATTTTATTTAATGAAAAGAAATGATAGTTTTATAAAAATTTGTATTTTTTGACAATTAATTCAAAAAACAATCATTTTATAAAAATATAAAAAATTAATTATATTACTATTATGAAATAATTATATAAAAATGATATATTTTTTTAATAGTAGTTAGAAAAGTGGTATAAATTAATTATTATATTCGTGCACAAAATTAGATGGAAATTATTTAAGAAGAAATTCAACTTTAAAGCATAAAATGGATTTATTCTTGTTCATTTGCTTTTAACAATAATTGGATGAATGGTAAATTTATTTATTTAATTAATTATTTTTATTAAGGAAATTATTTATACATATATTTCATAATTTTATTATTCCTATTCATACCCTCCTTCCCAATAACTATGTTATCATTGTTATATTTAAATAATATCATTTTGTGGTTTGTTTAATATCAAGGTTGAATGTGGTTTATTCTATAAAACATAGTGTTATTTAAAAAGAAAATATAAACTAAAATATTAAGTTATTACGTTATCCCCTCTTTATATAAATTTAATCCAATGAATGTTAATTCTTAATTTCTAAACTGAATATAAAATTATAATAAAATTAGATATAGATTTTATCATAAACAGTAATTTCTTTTCATGACCATGAAACTTATTATGCGTGTACCTATATAAGGCTCATAATTGGACATGAGTTTCATAAAACATACCTTTATTGTTGAGTATTACTTTTCAAATAATTATTGATAGATTTGAGAATTTATTTTACTATCAAAATAGATATTTTAAGAAAATATACACATATGATTGCTTTTTAATACATAAGTATAATTTCATCATTAATTTTTGGTTCCATAAATTTCCACTTCTATCACATATATTACTCTAAGAAATTAATATTAAAGGTATGTTTTTCTTGTCTAAAGCAATAAATTCAACTTTTAGCTAACTATAAGATAAAAAAATGCTGAAAAGTTATTCCTTCACTCTAAAACTAAAGTGATTAGAACAAGGTACAATAATAACCAATATTAATAAGTCTTCATATGTGGAAATACTACAGTAATGTAAAAATCCTCAATAATGACACCAAAATTTGAACTTAAATCATTCCATAAGAAATTAACCTCAAAGCTCTTCAAAAATATTATTTACCAAGTTGAAAACCCCAAAATAAAAACAATTTGATAAAATATTATTATATGATAAATTTAAAATTTATTGTAACGCCCCGACCCTAGTTACCTAGAGTCGGTGCATTATTACATAACATTGGCATGATCACGAGAAAGATCAAGTCTCTAAAGACCGATTAGTTTAGTAGCCTTGGAATAACTAGGTACATCCATAAATTTTTACATTACATCATAAAAAAAACATCTTGTCTTCATATCCCCTCATACTATCCCTGCAGGTCATTCATAAATTACTTCTTCATAATCCTGGGAAAAATAAAACATTGAAAGGGGTGAGCTCAGATGCTCAGTAAGGATAACATTATAGTAGAAGCTTTCATAAATAAGCATACACACTTAAGGTAGTTTATAACTAAAACAAAAGCCTTTTAAACTTGAACTTCAGCATAAAATGGCAAAGATAAAATAAAATAATTCCATTTACTTACTCACATGGATATTCTACTAGTCGAACAATCCCATGCATTATCAATAACCACTTTCATAATGATGGAATGCATAATGCCAGATTATCATAACCACATAGCCAAGGCCTCGTGCCAAGACTACAAATAAGATTTTGCCAAGGCCTTGTGCCAAGACACTAATTTGTCTCATGAGACCTACCGATGCATCGCGGAGCTATAGCGGGCTCCACCCGTCACTTATTAAGTCCAATGCATTACTCATATGAACAGGTTTAAACATAACATAAACATTCGTATTAAAACTCGCATACGAAATGTCAATACTTCTACCACAAACCATGAATGGTATAAAAATAGCACATCCACAGTCAAACATAACTCATTTGATACAATATGGAAGATTGTATTGTATCACATTAACCTCAATCAAGAATAATGAATGATGTTGACATAGATGAAAATAATCATCAAAACTATTTGAGAGAAATATCCCCCTTTTCTTGAAAACATTTAAAAGTCACACTATTTGTCAAGAAGCCATTTAAAAATAGATTTTTGAATCAAAGTGTCCCATACCACTTTGAAACTTTTTAAAAGGAGTTTTAATTTCTAAAATTTAATGTCCATATAAATAAATCCTTAAAACCAATTTTAAAACATGGACATTAATGAGAAAGATTTAGATGAATAAGTCTTTAAAACATTTAAAAATGGTATTTTAGTTAGAGATTTTAACCAAAAGAGACACCTGAATACAAATAATTGAGGTAATCAAAACTTTTTAATATCATGAGAATAAAGGGATTCATGATATACAATGTCGAAGTACATTATATACACCACATAAAAGTGATTTGGTGTATATCAATAAAGAAGTCTCAATGGAATGTAAATTGAGATGAAATCTCTCATAAAGGCCGTATCCTTAGGTTAAGGATAAATCAACGACATAATTATGTGTGACAAATATAAATACACTAAATATGATTGGATATTCAGTGTAAAACAATCAAAGGATATTCACACATATTCTTGTAAAAACAACACCAATGAATTGGATGTTTAACTCAATAAATGGTGAATGAGTTAAAATTACTCTTATCAAATTCATATCAATGACTTGAGAATTACCAATGAGTGATTATGTGTATCAAACTTTTATCCACAGGAAGGGGAGTAGAAATTATGACATAATCAAATGAATAGTGATTCCACACATAATCATGGAGTAATATAATCAATGAAATATGCGTAAAGCCAAATGAGTGGGAATTGAAATCTCAAATTCCCTTATCGATTAGGTAACATATGAAACATACACCCATGAAAGAATTATCATACCATGATGATGTAAATAACCATAAATTAAAGTATATTACACAATGAATACAATCATGGGCAGTACACATACACCACATGCAATAATTAAGTGGTGATCAATGGAAATCTCACGAAATTAAAAGTGAGATAAGAAACCCCTTACCACGTTAATCAACTGAGTCGTATAGACAAAAGTTAATAACCACCAAATGATTTACAGAATAACATGAATATAAATAGAATCATGATAATATATATATCAAATGGCAGTACACAATACACCACTTTCAATAATTTAGTGGCGAACAATGGAAATCTCACGGAATTGAAAGTGAGATAAGAAAATCCATTACTTTGTACTTTTTCCTTGGTCGACGGTAGGTTTACCTCCTGTATAATGGTGAAATAATTGTTATTGAATTATACAAGAATCATTTACTTTAATATGATATCATATATGATCTTTTAACATTGATTTGTTAATAATATCTTAGAATTATCGTCATTTCGGGTGTTAACGGGTTCATTTTACTTTATATTCTTTGTTATGTGAGCCATATTTATTAATGAGATGTATATTATTAATATCCAGAATGATATCAAGTCCTTAGATACTATTTTTAAATCATCAAATTATAATTATACTTGAATGGATATGATGGAGAATGAATCTCATCGCGTTCGTGGAGACGGTAGTCCGTACATACGCACGAGCGACAATATCATTCTTTTGATATTAAAATAATATATAATTGGGTGTTATATCATATATACAGAATCATTATCATGTTATATTTATTATTTAAATGAGTTACATATCATTATTATACCCATCCAAATAATAATATAATGAATAACAATTACACCACGACGTGGAGACGGTAAGCCGTACGTACGCACGTATGGTGACATGTTATTCAAAGGATGGATAGAATACTGAATATGGTTGTACCATATTTATAATAACATCACAGTATATATATGCTACTGGATTTATTATTTTATAATGGTAATAACAAAGAAATAGGAAGTGGAAGAAGAAAGGAACTTGAAAAGGGGTGGTGAAGACATTACCTCTTCTTCGGGTTCTTCCTTTTGATTTGATCAAAAGGGCTCCATAGGTTGGCTTTCTGATCAAACTAAGGCCTTTAGGTTGTAGTGAGGGAAGTTGAGATAGTATTTGGGCAGGGGTTGGCCGAACCAAAGGTCTTTGAAGGTGTGAAGAAATGAGAAGGAGGAGTGCCCTTTTATAAGAGGGGTGAGGGGCACCTTTGGAAAAGCTAGAAATATTAATTTATAATAAATTCATATTCGGTTTATAATGGATCAAAAGTTTATTATTTAAATTTTAAGGTGGGGATGGGTTGAAAACAACTCAACCAATAGAATTTAGACAGGTTTGGGTCATTATATTAACCTTATCTTTAAGTATTAACTCTTAGTTAATTAGTTTCACTTTTACAATGTCTCTTTGTATTTTTATATTATATGGTTAATAAACTTACTATATACATCCAAGTGACCCCCAAGTGGTCCATTAATGGTGAAACTATCATGATATAAGTCTCTTTGCTGAACCTTAGATTTTTATGAATTTAATATCAATTAATAATATAATATTTGTTTTAAGAACTCTTTTATGTCAATTTTGACACTATTCAATAGTTGATTTTTGTGAAACTCATAATAGATTGATTACTTCAAACAAAGTAAATTAAATCAATCCTAATATGTCATAGTATCCTGGAAAAGTATTTTAATTCCTTAAAAGTTTCATATTATATTTAGTTGGGTATTTATAATATCAATTATTGTAATTTTTCACTATTAAAGTAATTAATTCATCATCATTGTGTCATAAATAAATTAAATTATTTAATGTCTAAAAATTATAAATAAAATATCATTATGTAGGAAATATTTTTATATTTCTAATGAATATTTATAATCTAAAATACAACATATATAACCCTCTGTAACAATTGTTTTGTTAAAAGATATATGCTTGTGTCATTTTTGTATTTATTTTAACTTAATTAAAATAAAGTGTCATTATCACTTACAAGTGGATCCATGGGGTCCCAAAATCGACCCAAAGATGCCCATGGCCGACCATGTATCAACCAATAGGGTTAAGACACGTTTTAAGGTAATTTAGTATTATTATAATATTATTTTTTAACCCTTGTTTACCGGATTTACCCTTTAACCATGGTAAACAAAATATTTACCGGAGTAATTATCCAAAATGTTTAAAAATAAAAGTTAACTATTTACACAATTTGAACATCCTGATTCCAAATATTGAATCCATTTTTCCAAATTCAAAACACAGAAGTGGCAGAAATTAATTTAAAATTAATTCCCGTTGTTAAAACAAAAAGCGTGTTTTTTAGAGATAATAACTATCAAAAGATTGTCACTTGTTTATGTCTGGTTTAAATGTGAAATTTTGTTCAATGACCCACATTGTATTATGTGGTAAAAATATATTCTAAATATACTTTAAAACCACTCAAATTCATAATTTATCACTATTAAATTTTTTGATTAAAAAAGTTGTTTTTAATTAAAATTTAGTAATTTTCACTATTCATCAAAATATGAAAGTTATCCGAAAAGTACCAAAATTTCACCCTAGGCTAATTTCGATATTCCGAATCCAAAAATGAAGTCCATTTTGAGATATATAATTTATAAAATTTCAAAAATTAGGTATTACTATTCATAACGACTAGTTTGATTGGTTATGGTGTGTTAAAATCTCGAAGTTGCGTACAATGCACGCCATTGCATTATTCGAAAGGATACATACCAAGGAAGCTTGGGGTGTTACATTTATCTCCTAAAAAAATTAATCACTCATAGAGTAATATACCAAAAATGTATATGGCCTATAATATAATCTCTAAAATATGATAATATTTCACATAAATAATCTCAATCACCATAAAACTGAAATTAAATCATATATGCTTCGAATAGATAACTATAACATTATTCTTAAAATAAAATCCCATATTGTCCAAAAATAAATCCATTTATCTTAATCATATAATGTTCTCAATATAGTATATTTATTAAAAATTAGCATTAATAATTAGTCACCAAATCAATTTTTAATCCCATAGTTATATAAATTATAAAACATATGTTTTCAAATTGTAATAACCCTTTTATACCAATTAACAATATTAACATCAAAGATCATATTAAACCTAAATGTTATCAATACCTTTCAACTCATGTATACAAAATATAAAACCATTCTTACAAAACTAACCTTTTCAATAAAACACATACTAAGCCAAAGGGTTATATTCCCATAAATGTCTCTAAATATATATTTAATCATATTAAACTCTTATGACATAAAACCTATAAAGGGGTATATATGAACTTAAACTTATGATCAATATTAGACTTATCAACCGATTAAACTCTAGGTTTATCCTATATTACTATTGCATATCATAGGCTTCCATAGGTTCTATCCTATCATTCATCATTACAGTTCATTAATAAAATGTCAATTAACACAAGAATATCCCCTAAGAGTATCTAACGATGTGTGCAGTCTTAGGCCCACTCATCATAAACTAGTGAAGATCTATTTAATACCCAATCTTCCACTTCCAAAGTTGCTACCACTTGGTTCATATATGTACTAGTTTTATCCACTAGATAGTATCCATATAGGGATACATTTTATAGGGAAACCACAAAATATATACTTCACTAAAGCGTTATGATACTACTATATACTTAGAATTATCCCTAAAGTTTATCACATGGTTATTTTATCTAGTTTATTTTTTCCTAAATCTAGTTCCCATGAGTCTTACTAAACGTTATATGATACTAACTGTAACACCTAGGATCTATAAGCATATATTTGGTGTTTAATTTATTAAATTGGTACAAAATACATGGGATATCACCATGCAGGATTGATCATTTTAGCTGTATCATAAGTCTATATACATACATGATTCCCCTACTACCTTATAAATATAAAAACATAACATAAGAAAGATATTTCATCTTTGAAATGTTTCATTATTTTCTTATTCATATCCTGGGGAACAGAAAACAAATAAAGGGTGAGCTCAGATGATCGGTAAGGTTTACATATTGTGGAATCAATCATAATTAAATAAGGAATAATTAATATGTTAGATTGGATAACTAAAAAAAATACCATTCAATCAAAAACTTGAGTCCAATGAACACCGATGTATAATATCAACATATTAATCACATGGATAATGGAAACTGAATTATTAATTAATGAAATGAATAATTCAATAAAATCACGATTAATTACTCTAAAAAAGATATCATGAATCTTACCATCAATGCCTCTCAACCAAGACATAATTCATAATAAATGGGTTGGTGTAAAAAAAAATAATCATCTAATGTAACCACATATTTTGTCTCATGAGACATGTTGATACATCGAAGGGATATATATAATCAGGCCCTCCCATCATTTTCACACCATATTCATTCCTTATATATTTAAATATCTATACAGTTAATTCTCATAATGCCTTTCAAGTCATCAATTATCCATATTGAATCAAGAATATAGAACATCAATATTTAACTAGTAAATTAAATGACCCACTTAATAAAATTCATTCAAATGTTACCATATATATAAATGTTATATGGTTCCAACATCATAAAATTAATAGAAATGATACTAAATTCTTTAATGATGTTGTAAATACTGACATTAAGGGGAAAATTAATTTCTAATGAATAATGGAGAGTGATAGAGAACATGATCAAAAGAAAGTGAATGATATCAAAAAAGTATAATCTATTAACATTAAAGGATGAAAAAAGACCATTGATTCATAATAAATTAACTATTTTTAGTGAAACTAAGAATTTATAAATGAAAATAGAACTAATAAATTAAAAATAATTTCTTTGTAGCATTGTGTAATAACAAAGTTATAAAAAAGTTTTCAAAATTATTTTCATTCCTTTAAGAAAATAATACTTTTTTATTTTGATATAATTTTAAATTAAAAATCCCAAAATATAGAGGAAGCAATTTTATTTGAAAATATCCATGGAAAATTGTAAAGGAATCTTCAAATAAATGAATGGTTATGGTAGTGGGAAAATCCGTTCATGTCCAATATGTTAAAACAAAAGATTACTTTCACACCTTTTGTAAAAAGTCATAATTAAACTGTTTGGAAAAAAATTTAAAAATTAATTTTTAATTTTTTTAAAAGAAATAAAAATATGGTTTAAAATTAATTAAAAAAAATACTTGCACCATATAAAAGAAAATTCTTTAAATTTTTTAAAGAACATGGACATGGAATAAAAAATTCATTGACTAAATAGGAAATAAAGTTTGTTTTTTTAAAAAACATTTTCTTGATCTTTTTAAGTTCCAAAGAGAAGATAATGATATCCATACTTTAAAATTATAGGAATAAATAAATGAGAATGAAATATAAGGGTTTTAAAGTATAAGTATCATATAATTTCCCTTAGTGTAAATCTAACATAAACAATCCTGAAAAGAAATGATATTGTAACATAAATCCCTTATCGCTTTTTTAACTTTTGGATCATAGCCTATTGAATTAAATAAATTAATTTTTAACTTTAATTATCCCAATTTATGAATTATTCATGATGTAAAATATTAAATGGGAACTACATATACCTTATGTAAGAAGCTAGATGTATAACTTAATATATGTCCCAAAAAAAGAAAATTTGAGATGATAAACCCTTACATCAAGTCCAACTTGCATCATATGTGATCTTAACCTCCTATATGATAACTTTATATTTATTATAAACATATAAAATAAATATATTCATAGTTATCATATCATATATGATTCACTTGTAACATTTTATCACCCATTTATTAACAATTCAGTATTGACATCATTATCTCGGGTTTCAACTGTTCCGTTTTTCATACAAGTTTCAGTTCGGTAGTTATGGTACTTGAATCTTGTTCACGATTTCATAATATCCTTAATATTAATAATTAAATAAATATATTATTATACAATTAATTCAAATTTACAATTATTTATGAAATAAAATCATGAGAAAAAAATCACATCTCTTTATAAAGGTGGTAATCCACAGGTACACATGAAGGACGTTATCATTTTCCAAATGATAGAAGGGTAATAAAGAAAGAAATATATAAACTTTTAAGAATAATATTTTTTTTATTTAATAGCATATATAATAATTAAATCCATCATTATAACCATCCTTGTGATGTGTTGATGAAAAATGAATTACACTACTACATGGAGACAGTAGGTCGGACATACACACGAGTGATGTTTTCATTTTTGATAAGATGAATATGAGATAAAGAAGGGATGTAACTCTAGAATAATTAAATTTATTATAATTAAGATATTTATTTTATCATATGATCATGTATATATAAGATTTTAATGAGGTAGAATAAGAAATAACTGAAAATACTCGATTAAGAGTTATACATCGTCTTCAAAAAACTACCTGTAGAATACAACATAATACTTATTATAATGGTATTAAGGTAAGAAAAAGAGATGAATAATGAAGTTAAGGAATATAGGAAGGTATTAGGGTAGTTATTTGATGAGATATAAGGCTTAATATTTATGAATAAAATAAGAGAGGAGGTTACCTTTTATAAGTGAAGGGAGGAACACACATGAAATTACTAAAAATATTTAAATATAATAAATCTGTTTCTAAAGTAAAATGATTAAAAATATCCATGTAATAGAATAAAAATAGAATAAGTTTAAAATAACATTATATTATAATATTTATACTTTTTTATGTCATTTTAAACCACATATTTTGGTTTAACCCCGTCATTAACAGTTTTTAACCTTAATTTCGGTAACAAATTTTTTAGACTTCAAGGGTTAAAAATTTACTTATAAGGTGAAAAGTGGAACACAAATAGTCCAGGGATGAATTTTTATACATTTAATATTATAATACTCCTCTTTTAAATTTTTTCATTTTTAATTCATTTAATAAAATATCATTTGACATTTAATATCATTTAATTTAATTTTAGAACTATTCATTTAATACGACTTTAAATTCATCAAATTAAAAATAGATTTTGAATATATAATATTTTATCATCAATTTCACATTATATTAACCATAAAATTCTTGCAATACCAAAATCCATCTAAAAAATATTTTGTTTAGTTTTTTTTAAAATAATTTTCAATATTTTTTATAATGTTTGTAGAAACATCGAGTCAACATTTTTTAAGTATTTAAGGTTATTTTAAGATCACCAAAAATTATAAGTATATTAAAATAATAATGATAATTTATTTGTGTTAAAATAATATTTTATATTCATCTATAAAATGTTATCCCTAATATAACATATAATATAAATTAATGTCAATAGAGTAACATTTTGTATTTATCCTTTTCTTAAAATAATATAAATTTTATAATCAAAGGAGAATAGAACCAAAATTCTATATATTCTGATTTAGGATAAAAATGTTCTAAATAATCTGATAAAATGAAATAAATTCATATTTTGGGTTGATTTTAGGACAATATCCCATAGTTTTAACCTTAATTAACCTGTTGTACCCATTATAACGGCGATAAACTTTTTTCCATGGTTACTATTCATTATAACTATAAATGAAATTTAAATATTTACCAAATTTGAACATCATGATTCTAAATATGAAATCCAATATTAATATTCATTTCTTATATTTTTTAGAAATCAATTTTAATAAACATGCGTATAATGTTGTAAGGAATAGTTTTTAGAGAAATTCATTTTTAAGCCCAAAAATAAACTTATTCCAAAATTAATTATAATTATTATTACTATGTAATTAATTATATTATTTATAATTAAATAAGAATTATGTTATTTTAATATCAAATTAAATATATAATAATACTTTTAGATATGTTTATTTAATGAAAAAATGACAGTTTTACAAAAATCAGTATTTTTCACTATTCACTCCAAAATAAACCTCTTTAGAAAAATATAAAAAATTCATTCTAAGCCTTTTAAGTCATTCTGATTTTAAAAACCATTTTATAAGAAAAATAACTTTAAATCATAAAATGAATTTTTCTTATTAATTTCCTAGTAACAAAAATTAGATGGATGTTAAATTTATTGATTGAGTTCATTATTTTTATTACAAACATACTTTCTACATATATTTCATAATTAATTTATTCTTATTCATACTTGTCATCCCAATGACTAGGTCATAATAGTTATATATAAATAATATTATTTCATGGTTTGTTTATGATCGAGGTTACATGTGGTGTATTTTATTAAACATAGTGTTATTTTAAACGAAAATATAAATTAAAATCATAGGGTATTACAATATATACTATAAAGTAAAATTAAATGTGGAAAGTTTAAGAGTAAATTACTTGAGAAAATTTCTTAACATAAAATCAACAACATTCTTTTCTTATAAAAGTAGAGAAAGCTTCAAATAGAAATATGAAAGTGAAAATGAATAAAAAAATAAAAAATAATAAACAATAGATAAGAGAGAAATTTAGTTATTAAAACAAAATAAATAAATTGGAAAGGATCCACTCAATATTCTCTCACCATTTTGAAAATTACAAAACAACTCGAACATCTAAAACTCGAACATTTCTCCCCCTATGTTTAATAATCAAATAAGATAAGAAAATAAATAAGTGTAAACATAAATATAAAAATGAACATCTATCCCAATTTAGAACATGTATGAAACTTAATAATTTTTTTTACCATATTAATAAATAATTTACAATAAACAAGAATAATAAAAAATCATGATCAAATAGTTAAGAATAATAAAATAGAAAATACAAAATGCTCATGAATAAATAAACCAACATATTAAAATCTTGATCGACAAAATGAAATATCAATATATTAATAAGATAATAAATCTCCATAAACGCATTTATAATAAAAAATATACCAACTATTTAAATACTAAATAAATGACAAAACTAATAAAATCTCCCCATTTATCCACGTTTTTATTTTAAATGATATTAAGATAATATAAAGCTTGTGAAATCCACCAGAATAAAACCAAACATTCCATATCTTGAATAAATTTAGAAGCACAAGAAAATAATTCAAAAACCTCCTATATAAATAAACAATACTATAAGGATCCATGTAATTGGTTAATTATCTCTAAAGAGTTAATAAAACGATATGAAGTAAATAAAAAATAATTAATAATTTAATCATATTTCAATAAAAAAATTAAAAACTATAAAATTCATGTTTCTTAGCCTAGTAAAATAACTCATAGAGTAATAATTATATCATACTAGTATATAGAATAATAATAATTTTACAGGCTAGACATAATCAAAATAATCTTACATGGGCATGTAGGAAAACTTAGTTCTAATCTGATTTAAAGAAGAACCTTTAGTAACCCATGCTATAGAAGGGTTAAATAGTTCAATTTTGAAATTAGATTTATAAATAAATGCCTTATTATGACTAATACATTGAACAAAATGTAAAGAAAAATAACTTTTATAATGACCACGTAATCCACACTTAAAAGAGATAACTAAAAAAATACCACCAATTTTACTTTTAAAAAAGGTTTTACTATACATCTTAATAAGTTGTCCATTCTAACTATGAAAGTTCCTATTCTTACTCATTCTAGTCACATTTTTAAAATCTCATAAGTTTATTTAGACTTTATCTTCTAGTAGTAAACTTAGAAAAATATTTCTTCAGATTTTCAACCGCATCCTTAAGTTTCTCAGTATCCTTTTAAACAATTTCTAGATCATCATGGATTTTTTACTTTAGTACAAGAAGCAATATTTTTCAAACCATCATTTTATTCCTTTAAATTAGAAATTACAACAATTAAATATTTTTTTTATGTTTTCTCTTCATCATTTTTAGAAGTTGTATCTTTTTACTTTCTATTTTGTAGAATGAGATTCTATTTTTATTTTATAATTTTATTATATACCTTATTTTGTTTCTAGTACAAGGTAGTGATTTTTTTAAATTATTTATGATAATTACCAGAAATATCATTTAAATATTCAATTTCTAGATTATCAAAATCAGAATCATTATAAGAATCAAAATAATAATAAAAAGAAATATTATTGACCTTACTCATGTCAGCCATGAAATAAAGGTTTTCAATTTGATTCTCTTTTTTAGATTCTTCTCTCTAATCATAATCTTATATCCAAATCTAACCTATATCCAATGATTTTTTTATCAATTTCATTTTTCATATTCTTTTCTTATTTTTAAATTTTCAATGTTGAGCATTCTTATTTTTCATGACCCATCTTCTTGAATTCAAAACATCTAATATTAGAATAAGGATCACCTTTCTTAAATTGCCTTTTAAAATCCAACCCGTAATTGTTCTTCCATTGATTATTTAAAAATTTTATTTTCTCCATAAGAACTTGTATATATATTGAAACTTGAATTAACTCATAACATTTTTCACTAATAGATAAACCTTCACTATCATCATAAGAATAAAAAGATACAATTTTAGTTGATTTAAATGTAGTTATCTTCCTTTGGTCATTGAATTCACTATCAATATTCTTCAAAACAAGATAATATTTCAATAATGATCCAATGATTTCATCCATATTATATCCAGCATAGAATTTACTTTATTCAATTGTAACCTTCTTGGACTATCACTACTTATATAGTGCTTAAATAATTATTTGAATCACAACTTCGTTATTCATGATATCACATAGAGTGGTCATGCTTTTTATAATCTTAGCAAACTTTTTATGAATTTTACTAACAACATTATGCTAAAAAATTACTTATTATTTAATTTCATCCTTGTGAATTCGAATATTAATTATCTACAATTTTTTATTACTTTAATGAGCGACTTTTAAAGTCATCCAAATGTCAAAAGCATTTTTACATGAAGAAATATGACTATAAAAAATTATACTATTAAAATAATAAAGAAAATTCATAACATTGTAATTAAAAACATATTTAGTATCATCAATAAAAACTAAAGTATCAATCACAACTTGTGGGAGATTTGAAGGTTTAACCATGAAGATCTATTAATCAATACCTGTATTCTTAAAAATAATTACAATTTTCCTTCCAATAACCATAGTCCTTAACATAGAAATGTTGTGGTAATATAGGATTTAAATTATAAACCTACTAACTTATAATAATTCAAAATATAACTCACTCATAAAATGTTAAATCTAGGATAATATATATATATATATAAAATATCCAATTTACTAATACCAAATTTTAAGGAATCTGAGTAATATAAATCGAGAAAAACTCATAAAATGTTATTTATCTGATAAAAATAGTAATATATTATATATTACAATAGATAAAATATCCTTATAGGGACAAGCTTTGATACCAATAGTTAGGTCCCAACTAAGAGATTACAAAAAGATGGGGGGGGGGGTTATTTTTAATCTAAAAATAACTAGAGTAACTTAAAATATTACATGTAATTTTATGGATTATAAAATTTAACAATTTATCCCTAAAAAATAAATGCAATAGAAGTGTGAAGAGTTTGAGAGGTAAAGATAAACATGAGAAGAAAATTATTTTATAGTAGTTTATATCCAAATGATCTTAAATATACTCTTCCAAATCTCAACTTAGAGAGTAATAATATCTAATATATATATATATATATCATTATACAATGGGTGTAGATAAAACCTATAGATTTACAAAGTGGGATTAATCATCACAATTTTTTAAAAGGGAATATAATTAACAAGAAAATATCAAGGAGTTCCCTAAAATTAGTTCATTTTAATTGGTTTAGACAGAACCCATGAGATAAATTTTTTTGGTGGGAATAACTAGTTTAAACCTTTTAAAAATGGAATAACTAATGTATATGATACATTATAGCTCAAAAAATTCTTGAAAAAAATCATAAAAACAAATAAACCTTTGGAATGTTTTGTTGAACTTATGGTGATGAAAATTGATCTCCATACCTTTAAGTAATTTCTCAATGAATTTCAAACATTCTATAAATTCAGTGACATAATAACAAGGCTTCTAAACATTGTGACCATTTAAGAATAAAACAAATCATGTATCAATCATGTGTATCTACTTCTTGAATGGTTTTTTGTTTTATAGATAAAATTTAACTATTTTCCTCTCAAGTAGTATCAATGATCTTCCATATTTATTTTAAAATGATAATATTCAAGTGGATTTGAACTAAATTGTCTCTATATCTTATAATCTAACTCAAAGTAACATTTAAACCATCATTAAATAAACACATGATAAACAACATTAAATACAATATAATAATAAAAATTTAATAATTTTAAGTAATATCTAAAATCATGTGTAATAATTTCTTTAATCATTCAACTATATTTGAATTTAAATATTATAATCCTATAATATTAATCATAAAAAAGGAAAAATAACAATAAATAATTCTGTTATAAACAATATTACACATAACAAAATACATTATCCACATCCTAACTATTTTCTACTTATAAAATAAGTTGACAGGATCTAGGAATGATAATCAGATTCATAGCATGAAAATATTATCCATGACATAAAAATAACTTAAAAAATATATAACATCCAAAACTCTAACTTTTAAACAAATTTTAATGTGTAAAAAAAATCTCCTTAGCATCTGATCCATATGTAAGGGAAATATTTCTGTATATATAAAAGTAATTTCAACTTCCTCGTAAATAATACTTAGATAAAACAAAAATCTTCTAAAATTATGATAATATGTAGGAGTAAATATAAAATTCTAACTATATACATAAGGTCCAATCCTTCAGAACATAAGATTCATGCCTTAGTGAAATTTACCAACAAACTTCATACATGAGAGTAGAAATTCTATATATGAATTTCAAGTCCTTATCAAAATTTTAAATATTAAAATTTAAACCCTTGAACTATAAGTGTAAATACCAACTATAACTAAAGTACATATGAGTCATGACATAGAGAAATATTCCAATTTACAGCATATGTAAGGGCCATTTCTTATAAACATAAAGATCATGCACTTTTAGAAAATTTAAAAATCATACAATATGTAAAATCCATATCCTAAAATGTAAAATTAAACTTTTAAAGCACAAGGGTTTATCAATTTAGTAAATTTCTTAGTACATAATCAATATCATTCATTTTTTATAAGGTGTGAAAGATTTAAATAGAAATCTAAGAGAGTAATATTATAAATTGATAAAGAATAATGCGAGAGAAATATAATTATTAAAATAAAATAAATAAAATGGAAATGATCCAGTCAACATTCATTAACTTAGCTTCAAATATTCTCTTAAGTATATAGTGAAACTCTAGAGTTTATCTTACATATCATAATTATCCATTTTTACAAATATCTATAGGACAAATCTTACATATCATAAGGTTATTATTATGTATTAAAAACTTAATATTATGTATTACAATGTATTTCCACACTTATTCACTTCCACACAATAGGTTGTTACTATTACACATGGGGGTACCCATACATAAGAGTTAGTTTCACATAGGGTGTTTTCCTAAACAGTCATTTTTCCTATCCTTTCACAGGGTGACTCTTACATATGTGACTGACCCAAATTTTCTAAGAATCGGATCCTATATACATGTTGAATCTAATACATTATAAATTTACTATTACATACATGGGTTTTCCATTTTTTTTAAATCTATTATAACTCTTCCATTCAATCGTAGCTTACAACTCACCCCTATCACACCCTACGACTGAATACATATTTTTTCCTAGATTCCCAAAATTTATCCCAAATTCATCTGGACTAAATATTTTAGCAAATAACACTCAAATTTATATCCCATATATACAAATATTATATACAATACCTATAATAGAATTTTACAACAAGTAAAACCCCTTTCTTAGTCTAACAACAGAGACTCATTCTCCAACCTATACTGACACCCTCAACACCTCGACATGATCTAAATTCACATGTTCATTCTATGATCCAAATTGAATTATCATCCCCCAATACCCAGGACTATATATTAATCATTACACATAGTCTATATTTTAATGAACCTCACTATTTTGGCTAGTATTTTTTATTTTAATATCACTTATTTAATTGATAAATTAAATTAAATTTAAGTTTTAAGATGTTCAAATTTTTTAAAGAAGTGTGTTTGGGTTCAAAAAAGTTTGAATATGGATAGAGGGACAACATTAAATACCTACTGTCTATTTAATATATTTTTATTAAATTCAAGGTAATTTTTTTATATTTTGGGAGATGTGTTCTTTTCCATTTAAAAAATAATTTTACCAAGACAATCCTTCCTAATTTTAATTTAGAAACTCATACAAGTCTTCATTAAATACTATATCCTCATACCTATTCTCTTCCAAGAAAATACTATCTTTATTCTTTTTCTGGAAGTTCATAAATCTACTATTAGAACTTTTATTTAGTAGGTATAAGGTAAGGAAACCATTATTTATTCAAAATTTCTTCTACTTCCTAGAGTAGAAAATAAAATCTCTAATTACTTCTAGGTTTCTAAAATTTATCAAGACAGTGTAAAACGTCTTCCTCTAACCTTAATAATTGAACTCAATACAATATTTTATTAGAGACCCTACCTATCTCATATATTAGTATATTATATTGGTTAATAATGATATGGGGTTGAGTCAGACTCAAAATAAAATGAATTTATTCTAAGAAAAATATTTTCATAAATTTGGTTTATCATGAACTTGATTTGGTTGTGGTGTTTATCCTCCTTGATATTAGTTTTTGATTGTTTTATATGACATCATGAAATAATTCTTGTTAGTTATTGTTAATCATTTTATTTTTATTATTTAATTTCATTCTAAAAAGGTAAATATTATATAGATAGAATTATAAATTTCATGTCTATTTGTCATGAAATTGAGGAAGGTAACCATGTGTTTATGTGTTTATACTAGTTATATATATAATTTTTAAGGCTTTACAATGGTATAAACTTGTTGGGTATATATATGTAAATATATTACATGATTTATCCCCCAATATAGATGTTCCTGTGACACATGATTACTTTTCCTTCTCATTTATACCATCATAGATTCTATTCTTGGTTCAAGGTAGCTATGATTGATTTCCATTATGGTTTATTCAATACATGGAAACCAATAACCAAGGTAACATATTCTATTTAGTTTCAACAATTACAAAATAAAATGATTATTTTTATACTTTTTCTTAATTTTTTATTTTAAGTTATTACTACATACTCTTTCACTTATGGTATATATGAAGGGGTTTAGTGGTGACTATCTATTAGGAACTCACACTATACATGTGTCACTTTGGATGCATGTAAATATTATCATTAGTGATCCAAGAAAGGGAAATTACCCAACACCTAAGGGGTGAATGGTCTAGAATGTATGATTATTGGTGGTTTTTTGAGTGAGATATATCTATCTATCCCAAATATGGTCTAAGGATGGTTTTGGATTAATTTTTGGATATTGTATATATTGTTTCACTTCATTCACAAACTGTGATTTTTTTTCATGTATGTCATCTTATATATATATTTTTATCACAACTCTAAGAATATTATATATCTAATGATGATTAAAAATTTATAATTATATATATATACTTTGAAATTGTATCTTTTATTGTGATTAAATTATATATTGAGGGAAACTCACTTCACACTTAATTATATTTTTCCCTTTTGAATTTATTCTAGGATCATGCTCATGGTCTTGTGGCTATTTGGGATAGACCGTGTGATCCAGATTGGGTTGTTTCAAAATGGTACCAAATCTATCTTGGGTAGTTGGTTCAAGGATAACTAAGATATAAGATTGTTCAGACTGAAGAAGTAAGTCATAAATATACATAACTAGCATAATTAATGTGAAATCATGAATTTACATGGATTGTAAAAGGCTTAATTTTGTTATTATTATTGGTTATACTTATTTACAAAAAGTCTCATAAATCATTGGTAGGAACATATCAGAAATAATAAAATAATGTGCTTATATTTTCTTTCCTATTAATTGTTTAAATCACATAGATATTTATATTAATCAAAACAATAATAATATATAAATAATCTTTTTATAAAAATTTATTAGTCATTATTATATTAATATAAACCTTCAAGTAATTTTTATGAATAAGAAAATGAAATTATTGTTATTATCAATGATCGGTGATTTATGATAATGTTGAGAATAATAATTTTAAAATGTATTATTTTATAATTTAATTTGATTAATAACACAATTAATGGGAATTAAAGAGAAAGGGGTATGAGTATAGTATAAAAACTACCAACATTTTATTGAGATATAATTTTATATCCTTGGTTAGTAGATTAATGTGAACTATACTTAAATATAGAGTATTATAACATTATGATCACTTGTATCCATGCTAGAGGTGGATGATGAGAATTCACTAATTTCTAGTCCAGTTGTTGATCCATAGGTTCTTAAGGGGTAATCCCAACTATTACATATTGTAGGGAAGTTACTACCTCAAAATGATTCCATAATTATCGATGTTATACAAGACCTAAAGATTCATCAAACCCTAACATTTTAGGGTGATATAACATCTCATGAGGTATAGGAATGAATTAAATGAATCTATCACATTTCTAAAATTATTGAAATCTTAGGGCAGTATAGAGTTCAACCGGTTACTTATTATTCTAGAAGAAGTTTCTTTTCATTGGTGTGAAGTTGTGATATAATCCAAGGACTAGGGGTTTATGTAGAAATTTTTTTAGGATATTTTCTATGAGAAATTCTATGATAATACTATGCGTCTATTTAAGGATAAGGAATTCATGGAATCCAAGAATGGGGTGATGAAAATGATGGGGTACACAACTGTGTTTAATAATCTAATTCACTTCAAACCATACTTGAGTATGGATAAATAATATAATAAATGAGACTCTAAGTTGGGATTGAAAGAACTTGTACATGAACAGATGATGCTATTTGGTCTTCCTATATTCTTATAGGTTATGAAAAAGGTTTTTCTTACTAATAACGGTTCCATGGGAAGTTATGAAACTAGTGGTTTACCTCATGGATGAAACACAGTTAGGGAATTACCTTATTGAAAAAAAGGTTATAGGAATAAAAGAGTCAAGGAAGATATTATTAGTATAATTTGGGTGGAAACACTCATCTTCCTCCTAGATTTAGGATATAATAAATCTTTTTTTATTGGTGTGAATTCCAGATACACACAAAAACATATTGTATATACGAGGTTAAGAAATTCAATCTATTCGTACGGTAATTTCTTGAGGTTTTTTTCAGAAGAAACCTAATGGTTGTATTATTCAGTGACCCTAACAGAATTATGCATCTCTCACCAAGTATGGAGGACAGTTAATGGGGTGTGCCTACCACTTTTAGGAAAACCTGGTTAGGTAAAGAAGCTGTCTGGAAAGTTTCAAAATTCAATGGTGTAAGACCCCATGTTTTTTAATTTTTTACTTATGATTTTTTTAATTTTAGTGGGGAAATGAAAATATATTAATTTTTATTATTTATTTATCTTCTTTTTTAGTTTTTTTAATATTTTTAATTGTTAAGTGGAATTTAATGACTCTAGTTTTAATATTTTTCCCCTTATAAAATTTTCAATGCACACACACACACACACACATATATATATATATCCCCAATTGTAAAATAATAAATATTTCATAGAAAAAGAACTAAAAGAAATATATTTAATTGTCCTGTTATTCTAGGGTGTGGGGTTTACCCTCAGGATAAGATGACATGGAATTGAAAGGGAAAAAGGTCCTCGATAAAAATATTTAAAGTATGAAAATATTATTTTTATCCCATGTGAGTTCATTCTTGAGAAAAATTATCTTTATATTAAGAGAAGTGTTAAAATAAAATTCTAACACCATGGTTACATATGGGATGCATTTTTTACCCTATGTGTGGTATAACCTTTATTCACAATGGGGACACTATGACTTGGCCATCATTTGTGGGTCAGGTTGTGATTTTTAAATGATAAATTATAAGAATATTTATTATTATTTTTAAAGTCATTAGATGGGATAAACCATATATATTACACTATAAAACCATATTTTACAAAATTAAAAGGGTTTCTATATGGGCCATAGGAATTGAAGTCACCAAAAAAGAAGACCTTCTTGAGATGGATCAAGGAATGACTCTGTGGGTTTGTTGTCCATGGGCATAGAGACTTGATTAATGAACAATACTTTTTTGAGGTAGGGATATATGATTTCTCTTAAGATTCATTCTTTGTGATTATCCATTGTAATTTTTTAGAATAATTCAATTACTTCACCTTTGTGTTTTATAATTGATCTATATTTAGGATTCCATTTTTTTCATTTGATTTTATTGTTGATTTGAAAATTTATACCATTTTCATTCATGTGTTCCTCATGAATATTCAATTTCATTATCAATTTAACTTTTTTCTTTATGGATACGTTGAATTATGGAGGCATAACAATTACTATATTCACCTATCTCTCTTATCTTTATATTATCCACCCTCTTTCCTACCTCTCTCCCCTTCCCTCACATACAGACATTAGTCGATGACCCAAATGTTAGCCGGTGGTGGGGAGATGTGGAGCCCTTTGTGTGGAATGGGTTTAATCATGGCATGGAATGATTAGAATCATGTCATGGTTTTAGAGGAAATGAGGAAGGTAAAGTATGGATGGTGGCTCGATAATGGGGAAGGTGGAACATGTGTGGTTTGATGGAACCACAACATGGTGAAAACTGCACCATACTAGGATGATGATGATGCACAAGAAGGGAGGGTCATTCTATGTTGTGTGAATACAGAGGGATGGACACCGGAACATCTTATGATGTGTATTGGTGAGGTTGAACATGTAGTGGTTGAAGCTATGAATAGAATAGAAGCTTGCTTGGGCTACTAGGAAATGGGGACATGGCACGTTAATTACACTAGTCTCTACTGAACCAAGATGAACCCTTTGACTGGTGTTGATCTAGAATGGTGACCCATAAGATGTGTTATGTTCGATGGTAAACACAAAACCTTTAAAGATCTATGGACCATTGGTAGGAATGGATCCCACATGTAATGACCCACAAATTTGTGAGTCACAATTTTTAGAGAAAATTTAAAGTTTTGTTTACTGAAGGATTTATTTTGAGAATAGAGACTCATAATGGGATTATGAGAGTTTGAATATATCTAATATGTGTTTTTTTGGATAGGGTTTAAGGCTTGGGTAGTGTCCTAGGTTTTTTGGAGAGTGTTAGAGAAGGGAAGGGTGACCATGATATTAAAAAATAGTAGTAGCAGGTCATTCAAACTATATATAGGAATTCACACCATGAAATTCTCATAGACATAGGTAGTTTAACTTTACCTAGGTGGTTCCTGGTGTGAACACTTGTTCATATTGTAAAAGGTGTTTTTTTGGTAAAAATAAAATGGGGGGGGGGGGTCGACCCCCCTTTGTTTTGCTCGACCAGGCATACATGAGGAGGGTAATTTGGATGAACCAAACCATATTTTCCAAACAGTAATTTCTAATTATAGTGAATGGATCTTTGTGGTGACTCTAGGTATGTTCCTCCATTTTATTTCCTCTATTATTGGTTTATTATTTCTGGACATAATTTGGCTCAATTTTGACTAGGGTTTGATGTCGATTCCATCAGAGCATGGTGAAATCTACCGTGTGTGATGAAGATTTTTGATAGATTATTCACAGGGAATCTTGTTATGTGTTATTAAATCCATCACATGCCATTTCAGTAAAGGTACATAATTGTGTAAATTTCGTAATGATTTTAGTGAAATTAAATAAAATCACCTCTTGTAATGGGTTTATTAATTGGGAATTTTTCATAGATTAGGTCCAGGTGCATGTCCGAAGTATAATTATCCTCATTTATCATGATTTTGGTGAGTGTATTAATCGTGGTTAGTTTTTAGGAAATTATATCTATTTATATTAATTTTAATAATTAATTATAAGTGTTTATAATTAATTATTGTTGTTGTGTGATGTGAGACATGTTTCTAAGAGTGTGGACGAGGCTCAATGGGTTTTGAAAAGGCACGATATTGATCAAAGAGGGGATAAAACTATGTTTGAGGTAGTTTTCCCCTTTAAAAAAACTTAAAATGTATATTTACACATGAGTGTGAATGTGTGTGTTCATACTGCATGGGTTTGGGTAGAGTTAGGGGCTGAGATAATACTGTAGGTAGATGGTGGGGTGGTATTGATCCTCCCAGGATGAGACCAAGTGCTCTTTAAAACTCATGTAGATCAATATTTCCTAGATACTATGTCACCAATAGGGTAGGTGTGTTTTTAGGATTATGTGAGACCTTGGTTAGGTCTTGGGTAATGAGTAGTGATTCATAATATCATAGGTTGGGTTGATAGGGCTAGTGGGAAAGCATGAGAGGCACGAGATCAAGTGATAATGGGAACAATGGCCGTACATATTTTCAGTGACTAATAACTACCTACTAGGGTTAGAGGAGAGTCTTGGTGAACATGGATGGAGAGATGAGTGCTTGGGGACTTTATGTGTGTGATGGAGAGGGGTTGCCTCCCAGTGACAGGATGAAAGATCTCACTTAGGACATGTGAGATGAGAAGTAGGCGCGGGTCATGGGTGGTGGCCCAAACTTAGCATCAGGTTTCTAATGAGTTTTAAAGAATGATAAATAGGGAGTCCCTAGGTAGTAGAATAAAGAGTGAAGTAGGATTTGGATGAGGATTTGGATCGACCTCTTGAGGTTTGGGTTAGTGGGAGTCTTCGAGCAATGATGTCATCAATGGGCAATAGACGTGGGTTGGTATTAATGAGAAGAGGTTGTGATTGGTCTAGAGGACCCAATGGACACCTTAAATGGTGGTATGATATGTGTTAAAAGTGAGGGGATAGGTATTTAGAAACTAAAACCTTGATATCAGATGGTGGACTGTGATATGGGCTATATTCCCTACTTTTTTTTCAATAATTTGTGCTAGGTGAAAAATTATAGTAAGGGATAGGGTCTTGAGGCCTAACCATTCCCCGAGTGATATGGATTAGGTTATAGAATGATATTAAAGACGCTTTATTTGTGCACTATAAAGAGTTTTCATTGGTTTTATTGGTTTGAGGACTACCCATGAGAGGTTTGAGTCATGGTAATATTTTGGGAAAAGATATTGGAACTTTCGATAAGTAGGTTTGGGTTGAATATAATACATGGTTAGGGTTATATTGTTAAATGTGATTAGATGAGGACCTTACCATTCATAGGCTTGGTTCATGGACTACCCATGAGAGGGATGGGTCATGATATGATGCTAGACATGGTCGATGGACCCTACCTGGATTGATCAAGAAGTGGGATGAGATGCGGATGTATGATCATTCACTATCTCTTTGAGTATTGGGTTGAGGTTTGGATTCAACATTACCATGATTCTTCAGTTACAGGATGGGAATCAGTAATTATGTCATGAGATGTGATGATTATAAGATTCTACATGGAACTGATGTAGGTATGGTCAGATGCCATTTTGGCCTATTTAGGACATGATGGACTAACAAGCATGTTTATATCATCAGGTGTATTGGCGGACTATTTAGCACACAAAAACCTAATTAGAATGTTTATTTATAGGTTTATTTTCCTCGAGAACACACACATATATGAAAATGTATATTTGGGGTTTTTATTGTGACCGTAATAAATTATATACTCACACCTAACATGGGAACTTTGGTACACATGATGACCTTTTGTCTAATTTCAGGTTGAGCATGATACATGCAGCGGATCTGGCTGGAGCGGCTTGATGGGTATGTGAAGATATGGTGTGTGAGGCCTGGGGGTGGTAGTTAGTAAACTTTTTATGTTTTTTATTTTTTTTGGTTTATTTTTTTATTTGGGTTTGATGTAGTGGGTGATGAGTTATATGTTGTTTATGAAAACATCATATATATGTTATTAGATATGTTTATTGTTACTCTTTGTACTTTGATGGTTGTCTATAAATAGATGTTTTTTGGTTTTTTTTGTTTTTTATCTCTAATCAGAGACTATAGGCTCCCCATTATATATATTAGGCCCTCAATGTTATCAATAGCCTATAACATATAGGGAGGTATGATTGATGTCATATGACTTCTCAGCTCAGATGGTGGTTCCAGGATGAGGTGTCACAAAGTGGTATTAATGATTTGTTTTATTTTATGATTTTTTGTTATGGTAGATAGGTGGAATAGAAATTTTTTAGAGATTATGATGGATATCATACCAATGTTTTGAGAACTCCTTTTCTAATAGGAAGTCTATGTTCCCCAATGCATGTGATTATTGTTCTTAGTATTGGATGTTATAGTTGAATGATTTTACCTCATGTGACACAATTTATTTATTTAGAATTATGATTTATTCTAGTTTTGGACCTTAGACCATTTGAAAGCGTTCATGTGCCTACATCATGATTATGCATGTAGGATTCACATGAAATATATGTCCTTTTCTACAATTGTTTTCTAATGATAGATTCAGTTGTTTAAATTTGTAGTAACAACTTACAGAACGTTTTCCAATATAACATATTGGTTTTATTCAACTTAGATAGAATAAAATGTATTTCCTTTCAATTGTAGGTCATGTGGATCTTATGGTAAAACAGTTTTTGTTGATGGTAATAGAGTCCCTTCATAAAGGGATGTATAGAGACCCATAGTGGGTCAATCCAGGAATTGATACCCTGATAATGAATCAATGAAAGAATGGTATGCATGGGGGGTGATTTGAGGATGGTTAAGGGTTATCTTTATGATGCGAGTTTAGTTGATTAAACTATCAACAACAACCTATATGAAGATTTATGATATAACTTCTTGGTGGAATTCTACTTAATCATACTATGTAGTGATGAAAATACCCATCATAGATTCTATGAGTGATGTTGAGTTTTGAGGGAAGGACCAGTTTAGATGCTTTCCCCTATAGTTTTTGGATTCACATTTAGTTTTGTGATGTGTGTTTGGGTTGACACACATGGTTTTGGAAAAAATACAATGTTATGGGTGATCATACAGTTATCCTTTGCATGGGTGAGATTCCACGAGATATGGGATGATCCATGAATGCAGTGGGGAATGGTTAGTGATTTATTCATCTGATCCTAGGATAGATAGGATGAGACTCTTGGGAGCACGAGTCGATTGTGTGACCAAGTAGTACAAGTTATTATAACTTTAGAGTTTAGGTGAGACAGAGTAGTATCACAAGTGATAACCTATGATACGGTTCTTGATGGATGACTATTCTATTAGAGGATAGTGAGGTATGCATGTGTAGGGTTCTTCTAGACACATTCAGTTCTCAATTGGTTTGTGAATTGATAAATTGGTCATCTTTAGGTTCATTATGAATTGTTGGGATTATGGATGAAATCAATTGATACTGTGATGATAGTGAGGTGGGGATATTCTTATGAACATGATTAATCAGGGTTTTGGTCCTTGATAAGAATTTTCATGTAGGAATTTTTTTGTAACTCATTTGGGGTCAGTTCTCAAGTAGTGTAATAAGGGAGTCCATATGGAAGAAAGTGATCCATTAGCTATTAGAGGATTGCCTTTATAGTGACACAAGAATAGGTAGCTCTGTGTATCTTGTTGAAACACTGATAGGATTAAAATGATCATATTCATTCATTATGTGAGGTATTGGACATAACATGACCTACATAGATTGGGTGGTTGGTTTTATGGGTGATGATAACAATACTCCTATTATGGGGAGCATTGTTTTGGTTACAAGTGAATAGACCTCGTATTGGATGGGTTAAGGGAATGGAAATATTGATCAGTGGATGGTCAAATTTATGCATATTTTTAAGTGTGTGGAGAGGTCGAATGTGATATGGTTCTTAGAAAATACTAGATTCATGATCCATATCTACTATTAGGAGTTGGTGTGTTGGCATCGAGCTCGGGGTGGATTTGGGTGATCTGAGTGTGAGTCGTATTAGAGGTGCACTAATGCTTTAGGTGATAACATTATGGATGGTGCATTGGTGATGTTTCAACCATATCATTACACCAAATTTGAGCTCTAAGTTCACTATGAGTGTTTATACGATTCCAAAATTCCTTTGGGTATTAATTCATAGTGATTGATTGATGTGGTGATGTGATAGATGGTGTGACCAGGATTTTTTAGAGAAGTCATCAAAAGGAAGTCTGATTGGATTTTTCGAATGGAATCAGATGTGGTGGGTGGAATCTAGATCGATAACGTTGTTTAGAAAATAGTTGGTGGGTCAGTGGATCACTGGAAAATCATTTTTAGAAAGTATATTCTTATGTTGTGGAGTATTATAGCTTAGAGTTGTCCTCGTTTTTAAATAATCCTTACAGTTGTGAGGCCTATAAGATTCATCATAAATTTATTAGTGACACTGTGGTGTGTCGGGCCAAATGGGAGAGTTTATTTCCATCTTGGTGTTTGTATTGGTAGTGAGAAGGGGGCACACCATCTACGGAATATCACATTTCCATGTTTGAAGTTGCACAACATAAGTGGGCTGATCATTCAAAGTAGAATATAGTGAGTTCTCAGTGAATTGACCATTGAGTTGGGTAGGGGGATGTGGTTCAGGGATCACCATGGATCCTCAATGATGATAATCATTATCATGGGGACTTTGTAATAACCCACATATTTCTAGGTTATCATTTTTAGATGAAATTTGAATTTTACTTTTTTGAATGCTTCCTTTTGAGAACTGAGAGTTAAAAAATAATTCCAAGAGTTTTAAAATCTCTAAATGGTGTTTTTGGATGGTCTTTTAGGCACTGGTGGTGTTTTTGGTGTTTGAGAGTTCTTCTGAGAAGGGATGGGTGGTTAGGCTGCTGAAAAGTAGTAGTAGAAGCCTATTGATGGAATAAACACCTGTTTACTCTATGAAAGGATCGGTAATAGAGGGAGGGTCCCCTTCTATAGGCGGTTCATGGTGTGATCAATTTTTCATGTCGTTAAAGGTGTTTAATATTTCTTTTCAAAATATAAGTGGGGTAAACTCCCCTTTTTTTTCTTGACTAAGTGCACATGAAGAGGGATGCTCAGCTAGTTCATCCACATTATTCTCCCCCACCAATTACCCATGTTAGGGTATGGATCTTGGATCCAATTCTAAAAACATTTCTATATTTTATAATATATATTCTTGGTTTCATTTTTCTATACCAAAATTTTCTTGATTTTGGATAGGGTCTGAAGCTAATTCCACTAGATCATGAGATAATTGACCACATGTGGTAGGTTTTTTATCTTTCATAGAGGCCATCCCAAGACTAGGTTTTCATGCCTTCACATTCCGTTTCAGTGAAGGTATGACACTCGGCAAATTTTCTTAGAGTTTTTGGTAAAATAAAATAAATTTGGTAATTAGAAAGGGTATATTAATCAATCATTTTCATGTTTTATGTTTGAGTTTATGTTATAAGTAAACCTCACCTCATTTATCATAGGTTCAGTGAGAAGAAGTTTCCAAATTAGTGTTTAGGAAATTATGACTACTTGGATATTTTTTATAATTAATTAAATATGTTTATAATTAATTATTATTAATGTGTGGTGTGAGATGGGAGCTCAGAAGAATATATGTGGATCAATGGGCTTAGGATGGGCTCAATAGAGCTCGATGATGGGTTAATTCCATGTTTAAGGTAGGTGGTCCCTATAACACAATTTCATATGTATGTTTAAAAAAAATCATGAATGTGTGTGCATACTACAAGGGTTTGGGTAGAATTAGGGGTTAATAGAGGACTATAGGTAGATGGAGGAGTGTAATTTATCCTATAAGGATGATACTAAGTGGTATTTAGCATTTAGGTAGATCGAGATCACCCATAGAGTATTTATCTAAGGGGAAATGGGTGTTGTTTGGTTGACATGAGACCTCAAGTAGTTCTTGTGGTATGCATAGTGATATAGAATAGCGTAGGTTGAGTTCCTTGGACTAGTGGATAGGAATGAGAGGCTCCCAGTTGAGTAATGACAGACGAGATGATCGTACATGTCACTAGTTAATAAGAACACCCTCACAGGGTTAGTGGAGAGTCTCAATGCACATAGAGAGTGAGATTAGTCCCCCAATACTTGATGTGTATAACATAGATGGATTTAATCTTGGATATACGTTGAGAGATCTCCCTTAGAAGATGTTAAACAAGACCTAGGTATGATTCTTGGGAGTTGACCAATGCTTGGAATTGAGTTTCCCAGGAGGCTTAGAGCATGATTTTGAGGTATGATCCATGAGTAGTGGGACAAGGATTGGATCAATATTTATGTGAGGTTGTGGACCAGCCAAATGAGATCTGTTTTTGTGGGAGACTTTAAAATATTTTGTCACCAATGATTGATGGGTGTGAAATGGTATTGATGATTAGATACCATGATAGGTCTATAAATGAGTGTTGAATTTTTTGAGGTGAAGTTCTAGGTATCAAGTTACTAGAACCCTAGGATCAACTGGTGATCTATGTGATGATTTGTGATCCATTCTTATGTTTCATGTGTTTGGTCTAAAAACTAATTTTTGTGGGGGATAAAATTAAGAGGTATAAACTTACCTTGAGTGAGAATTGTTAGGTCATATAACTTTCCCAACATGGCATGGGTAATGTGCTAAATGGACCTTTCATTGGTAGGTTTTGGTTGAAGATCACCCATGAGAGGGCTAAGTCATGGTATGATTCAGGATGTAGATATTGGACCCTTCCATGTGTAGTCTGGTGTCTAGGATCACTTGGGGGATGTGTCATATTGTGACATGAAAATTGGATGAGTAAATTTTATTGAGTAGTCTTGGGTCTAGGACCACCTTTAAGAGGGATGTGTCATGATGTGATGCAAGAATTGGCCGATGGACCCCTCATGGAGTGATAATGCAATGGGTCGAGATGTATAAATTTGACCATGCCATATCTCTAATATTGGGTCATGGTTTGGACTTCACACTACCATGAGTCTTTAGGTATAGGTTTAGCATCAATTATGATAGTGAGAGATGAGGTGATGATAAGATTCTATCATGTTACCAAAGCAGGTATTGTCAGTAGTTTGGTCGCCTGGTTATCCCCTGGTGTCCTGAAAAGCATGGGTGTGTCATTGTGTTCCATGGAGTACTAGTTATCATGTGATGATCTGATGATAATGTATATTTATACATTTTTCCCCATGAATAAAAAAGTACATGATGGAATATATTATAAGTGATTGGTGAGACCCTACTGAGTTATATTCTCTCACCTTGAACAATCAATCTAGTGTGTATACAAACCTTATGTATTATTTTATAATGAGCACAAGATATGCATTAGAATAAGATATAATAACTCAAGAGGTTTGTGGATATAGGGTTTGTGAGGCCCTAGGGTGGCAGTAGGGCCAGTGTGAACATTTTGAATTATTATTTTTGTTTATTTTGTATATAGGAATGGCTTATTAGGCAATCAGATGTATGTTTCATAAGAAATCATCATATATGTTGCTGGGTAAATTTATTATTACTATGTGTACTCTGATGATTATTTTTGGATGGATATTATTTGGTTATTTGAATTTATGTTTCACTCTAATTCATTGGGATAGTCACCCAACTGTATGGAGTAGGACCTTTCCACTAGTCAGACGCCTCAGGCCTTTAGTGATGTATTCTTGAGCCATGTGTAACATCATCTAGATAGAGGTTCTATGATGTGGAATCACATTAATGGGATATTCTGTGTCGGCCTGAGCTCTTTCCACTCAGGCCAGTCAAGTGGCCCTAGCAACATGGGCCAATCCATGACCAAATCACGAGTTTGAGCAACCCATCCTAGGATGTTATTGGGAGAGTTATGTGGGTAAATTATTTTTGACCTAATCGTATCCTATTCGTGGTGAGTAAGAACACACACCTATGCTAGGTCATGTTTATTAGAAACATTCACCTCACAACAACATTCCATGTGGCATGATCCGGGGGCCCCCACATGGCTTGGGGTTTCCTCTTAATGATGTCTTCCTGATTTTTAACCATTTTTTCAGGTAAGTAAATAATCTATCCTGATTTGTTTCCATATAGATTACAGTGGTGCAGTTTATTT
Organism: Viscum album; assembly: GCA_963277665.1. NCBI lineage: Eukaryota > Viridiplantae > Streptophyta > Magnoliopsida > Santalales > Viscaceae > Viscum > Viscum album. Next base: position 1,072,095,150 of record OY728145.1, on the reverse strand, counting down.
GACTGTATGAGGCTATTTTCAAGGCAGTAGAGGTAGAATTTGGAATAATATCTATAATACTGATGGTGAATTTTGGGTGTGATGATCATAGTATTCAAGGGACCAATACCTATTTACAATATACTATGTGATAATTAGATATTGTGTGCTACACATCATCCATGTTCTCTACCTATTACTGTGTCCCACCCTCACCAACTGTGTGTTATCTGATGAGGCATGAGTTCTTCTCTATGACTACAGTGAGGTGATGGTACTACTAGTTTGGTAAATTGATTCTTGAGGTAACGATATTATTTCGATATGGAAAATCTATACCGAGAGTTAATTCCTTCAGTGTTCCATGTTTACTCACCTTAAATCATTTCTAGGTTAAAAGGTATATTCTTCCCTTTGCGTTTTTATGGTATGAGATAAATTTCTTTTTTTTCCTTTGTGGATTTCAGGGAATCAAGAAAGGTTTGTATATACTCAACCCTTTCATGGAAATCATCTACCACATGTGTCATTCCTTTTGTAGATGACTTATAGTTTAATAGAGATCTTGGTGGTGTTAGTGGTTCATGAAAGTAGTTGAAGTTGGTGTTTTTTATTTTAATATCTTAGAGTTATGGGGAAATATCTATTACTATCTAGGTTGGTGTTTTCCCTTTGCGGATTATGACGGATGTGAATTTTTACCTATTACTTTTTTAGTTGTATGGTTATGTCATTGTGGGACTTAGTGGTTATTTCATGCATACTTATTATCTTCTACTATTTTTTTATTTTATTCTTCAATTTTATTATATCTTATACGGAGATGTGTACTGTATATAGGTGAATTAGAGAAAGTCATAACATTACAGGTGATATTCCTACTCAATGCTATTCATCCTCTTCTGGATTACTGAAGGTGGGATTGGGGTGACACTCTTGTAATACCACCCCATAGAGGAGTCCTAATGGGCCGAGTCATGATAAAGTGGTTTCAAAGTAGGGTTTTCATTGGAATAAAGTTTGGTGTTATATTCCTAGTGAGGATTGGTTTGGGAATATAGGGAAATGGTGTTAAAGGGACTTGAGTTCAGCTATTGACCCATGTAACCTATTAGTGGTGAAAATAATGATGTATATATTAACTAGGACTCTACTATCCTTCTTGAAAACGTGGCACACTAAGACATATGTTTTAGGTAATAATGGTATAAGCATAATATAGAAATGAGTCTTTGATTTTGATGTTGTTCTTGAGTCATCTCTGCAGAAATACTTAGATGACCATAGTTCATCTTTTTAATTGTATAATTCCACAATATAGGTAGCCAAATCGGATTACAAGGTAGGATCATATCACACCTATGCCAATTATTGATCCCTATATTTATGATCAGTTGAGAAATCATAATTATTTTATGGGTCCAGTTTACAAGTTGTTTGCATTAGATGGGAAGAAGGCAGTGCCTTAAGCTATTTTGCAGTGAATAGATCCACACCCCACAGTGTAGTTGGATGATTATCAACATGCTGATCGACTAATGATTCTGGTAGGATGAGATAAATATCCACATAGGATGAGTGATTTACATGAGTTCCAGTAGTAGAGAACGCATAGGTTTAGAGGCAATCCCAACCCTCATCTATCTAAGGATGGGATGGATGTTGTAGTATGAGACTTACGACTAGTTAGAATACCCATAGACCCAATGGTGATTGTTGCATCCACTATTTTATATAGTGTGGAAGGTCACTAGTTGGGCCTGATCATACATACTTATGATGAGGTGATACTACCATGGTATGAGTTCAATCACTTATTCCACGATGGTTGTTACTCAATGACATTTTTGTCCATACAAATTTAGGATATATTATAGTTACAAAAGGGTTGTATAAAAAATTTCATAGTATGCATCGATATTCACTAATATCACATGGTTCTCTATTGATATAGTCTATGATGTATTTTTTCAGGCATTGAAGGGCAAACGAGTCCTCTATAGAGATATTAGAGTAGTAATTGTCCCCTTGTGTACCCCCAAATGTTAAAGGTTTCTAGATCAATACTTTGTGATTGTGAAATTACCTAATGAGGGGAAACAAGTGAAAGGATTTTGTGGTGGTCATCATAGAGTTGAGTCATTATCTATGGATGACCAGTGACAGACATCATCATTATGGCATAGTAAGAAAATGCGCGAGAAGTATCAGACCCGAGGATCAAAATATAATGGATAATAAGGATCTAGAAATCCAAGTGACAGTATTTTCCATTCCTATGAAGTATATTTCATTTTTTAATGTGACCACCTGACCCACCATGCATAGGAGGACAGTTAGTCCATTATAAAACCTCTGTGTTAGAAGCAGTGATGTGATTATAGACCTCTCAAAGGTGGTTGGAAGGAAGGTGGTTTTGAAGAGGAGATGGAGGTTCCCCTTAAAGAGGGTATCGAGTAGAGAGAAACCATGAACCACTTATACTACCACAACCCATAGGTAGTCCACACTAGACTACAAGGTTTGATGGTCAGGGCCATGGTCATATGTATGCGATAGAAGGATATGACCAGGTTATGCCTGACATGATATGCGGTATGATTTTTGTCTTTTATACTATGAAACCAGTACTTTTAGGCAAAAAATTAATCAATTATTTTATTGTTTTACTTCTCTTATTCATGATCTAGAGATTCTAGTGGATCCACTGACCCAACCCATGCAGCTAGATACTCAATTGAAAATAATCCTATTCTCACTCACATATTCTAGTAGTGTGAGCTTGTTCTTAGTAGAGAGACGGTTAATGGGATATCATGGTGGCTATGATGAAGCTGTATGATAGAATCCTTTGTATTTATTGGATATCTTCATCATATGACTAGATATACTACCACTTTCAATGGGTGAGGTGCATATAATACAGAGGATCAAGGGTCTCCTTTATGGATGAGAAATAATTCTAGAAAAAATTGGAAGGAAATTTGTGTGTGAAGTTCTAGACGATCACTCATCAGTTTGAGAGCTTGTACCTTTTTGTGGAAGACACCTTAGGTGACCAGTACCCAGATGTGGTGGAGGAGTACATGAACATTTTTTTCCAAAAAGGTGACAAGATTTCAACCTTATTTAAAGGTTGTTTTTTTGCAATGACCTACATCCCGAGACTACACCGATATCTTCTATAGTTTATCAGATAGCTCAGGACATGTTCAAAGAGCTAAGGGTGTTGGTATATGACTTCATAAATAAAGGATTTATCAGGACCAGTGTATCCCCATGGGAAATTACAATATTGTTTTCCAAGAAGATAAATGAGATATTGAGGCTATGTATTTACTATTGTCACCTGAACTAGCTGAAAGTCACAAAAAATACTCATTGAAGATTGATGGAAAATTTTACTAGATGAAGGTGGAGAAGTGGTTTTCAAAGATCAATATTTGGTAAAGATATCACTAGATTCAAGTTCGTGAGGATGATATCCCAAAGATATAATTTTAATGTCACTATGATCATAATAAGTTTATGCTAATTCACTTTGACATGAAGAATGTACAAACTATATTTATGGGTTTTTTGAATGATATTTCATGCTTTTATTAGGCTGTTTCATGGTCATGTTCATTAAATTCATTCTCATTTATTTAGAATTAATATTAAGAATTTTAAACACCCATGGAATGTCATAGAATTACTTTAGGAACACTAGTTGTATGAAAATATCTTGAAGTATATGTTTTGTATTAGAGAGGTCAATTTCCTGGGTTATGTTATCTTAGAGGCTAGATTCACTGTGGATTTGCAGAAGATCAAGGTGGTGTTAGCATATGATCCACCCATGAGTTTGTTATAGGTTTATATTTTCCTTATATTAGTAGGGAATTACGAGAGATTTGTAGTAGACATATCTAGGGTTGGGGGCCCCATTCTTGGCATTACCTGAATAGAGAAGATATTTTTTTTGGTTCAAGTAGTGCCAAATAGAATTTGAAGAGCTAAATAAGAGGATTAATAATGAACCTTTCATATGGTTTCTAGATAAGGGAATTAAGAACATCGTGTTATATGATAACCATTGAGTGGCACTAGTATGATTCTTGATACAGAGGATGGTGGGGATTGTTTATGGGTCTATCTAGTTGATACCTCTTGATTAGAATTATACAACCCATGACATAGGTATTCCAACAGTTGTGTTCACCTTGAAAAATAGGACGTACTATATTCTGGGTGAGCATTATTTAGTTTATTCAGACAATCAGAGTCTATGGTATATCATTACCTAGAAGGATATATACCTAAGATAGAGCCATTGGTTTGAGTTCCTGTAGGATTATAACTTTGAGATAGTTTATACACTAGGGAATGGAAATGTGGTGGCTAATTCAATTAGCTAGAAGTATCATTATTTATTTTTAGAGGAGGATTTAGATTAGTTGGTATCATTTTCATTTTCCTTAGTAGATTACAGAGGTATGACCTATCTTTGATTAAATGTTTGAACCCACCGTTTCTTTAACACAAGGAGGCAGCTTAGTTAGGGGACTTCAATTATGAGATTTTTCATTAATATATATTCAAAGGTGATGCACATGATGGATATTATGAAGGTTGGGAGCACATCATTCTCTTATGAGGATAGATTATGATACCATTTTTATTGTATAATGATGTGCTTAGGGATTTCTACACATTACCCTTGGTGGTGAATCTAAGAGTGGAAAAGATTTTATAGGAATTTTGATACTAGTTTTGGTTAATAGGGATGAATAAAATGTTTTCTAAGGTTATTAATCAATACCTCATCTCTAAATAGGTAAAGGTTGAAAACTAGGTCCCAATTGGTTTGAACTAGCTTATTGAGATTTCGAAGTGAATGTGGGATGCCACATCAATAAATTTCATGATATAAATCCCTTTATTAGGGATATTACATAATTCTATATAGGTGATCATAAATAATCAGACTAAGCCACTCCACTTCCTTTATATATATGAAAAGAGTTTATTCGACAGGTTAAGATGCTTGCATGCAGGGATATTATCTAATTACATAGGATACCCTTGATGGGATTTTATGACCATGATGATCAATTCACATCCCGATTGTGGAGAGGCCTGCATGAGGCTTTTAGGACCCAGTTATAGCTGAGTAATACATTATATCTTAAGATATATGGTTATACCAAGTAAACCATTCAGGTTTTCAAGGATATTCCAATGGCATGTGCAATGTATTTTGGCTGTAGCTAGGAGGATCACTTCACTTTGGTGGAGTTCAGTTATAATAAAAACCACCACTTGACTATTGTAATAACACCCTTTTAGGACTTATATGGGAGACCCTATAGGTCACCCCTATACTATACAGAGATATGAGAGTCATTGATGTTGGGGATGAAGTTGGAGTAGGTAATGAAGGAAAAGGTACAAGTGATATAGAAATGGATGATGACTACTTAGAGCCATTAGAATTCCTATGTAGACTGATGATGGAGGCTTGTGGAGTTTTAGGAGAGAGATCATATATTCTTGAAGGTTTCTCCTTGATGTGCTTTGTATATATTTGGTTGAGTATTAATCTATAACTGAGATTCATTAATATTTTCCGGATCATGTTCAAAGTGGGGGATGTTTCTTACCACAAAGCATTACCCCTATAATTACATTGGGTTCATGATGTCTTCCATATATTACAGGTAAGGATATGCATGCATTATTAATTTCAAGTCATGACAAGGGAGAACTGGAGATTGAGGATGAAACCTCATTCTCTGAGAACCAAATGATGATTGAGGATCAACAAGAGAGGTCCTTTCATGGGTGAGCCATTACAATAGTGCACATCGTTTTGCATCATGGGAACCTTCAGGATATCTTGTGATAGTGAGGGGGTCATATTCAGGCTCAATACACTCACCATTTTATAGATTAGTATTTTTGAGATGAAAATCCTTGAAGGTGGGGAGGATTTAATGAATCTAGTTTTTCCCATTTATCCCCTATAAAATATTTTAAATAATATATATATATATATATCCCAAGGGATAAAATAGTAAATCAATTCTGGAAGAAGACCTCATAAAAATTATCTGATGGTCTCGCTAATTTTTTGGGTGTGGTATTTACCCCTAGGTTAAGATAGTGTGGAATTCTATATATGGTAGGGTCCCGATAAATAAATTTAGTTTATAAAAATAATATTTTTAACTCTTTCCTGTTTATTCATAAGAATTTTTTTACTTTAAAATAGAGAATAATACTTAAATTATGACACCATGGTTGCATCCCAGATGAGGGTTTTACCCTAGGGGTGTTATAAAATTTATTTACATTGGAGAAACTGAGACATGTCCATAGTTAGTAGCTCATGTTGTGATTTTTAAAAGGGAAATTATGATAAAATTTATTATCATTTGTATGGTAATTAAATGGGTGAAATATTAGTTAGATAAATATGGAATGTGTGTGTGTGTGTGGGGGGGGGGGGTGAATTTACCTTTAAAAATTTAAATTAGAAGTCAAAGGTAAATTTAATATTATAACTATTAAGAAAGAATAAATCAAAAAATAAGTTGAGTGATGGTTGATAAATTTGATATGAGTTATAAAGATAATATAAAAGTAATTTAAGAGGCAAAATGATCGAATAAAATTTGAAAATTGATGATAAATTATGAAATTCATCAAAGTAAATAGAGATCAAACACAATTTATAAGGATTTCTAAAATATATCGATGTGAGCACCAATGTTTCGAACCCTTGACTCGAGAGGTCAATAATATAAATCCCTTAAACTTAGTGGTGATAAAGAAACCTATCCCTTAAAATTGTGTTTTTTGATAACCCTCTTGGTATTTTTGGGTATCCAAGGAACCCATCCCTCACTTTTATGGATGAAGAACTCATTGAAGAAAGGTGATGAGATGAGATAGGTTTTCTTTAGGAAACCCCATTACAATGCCTCTCACAAATATCTTAGTTGAATGATTATAATTTGGGAGGAGAGATTTGAGATAATTTTTGAGATCCTTGAGATATTAAGAATATGAGAAATGAACTTTGAGAGATCTAGTGATTAGATATTTATTAATATAGAGTGAATCATTGGGAGAAAGTATAATCTTCAATGAGTCTAAGGGACTCATTTTATAGGCTCAAAGAGGATTGAAAAAATTATATAATTCATCAGGTGAAATGAATATTTGGTAGACCTACATTACGAGATTCTTAACTATATTAAATTCATTCTTCTAGAGGCTTATTCAATGCCACTTCTTACCTTATAGCTTCCAATGGGTAGTTGGTGGCCTAACTAGAGGTAGGAGTGCTTCTGGATCCTAGATTGGATAGTTGGTATACCTAACTCAGCTAGTTGGTGAGTTTTAGGAAAATTAGAGATTATTCCTTCACTACTGTCCATTAAGTGGGACTCCACTAGCTAGCCAATGGGTCTTTTAGATAGGAGGAGCTACTGGACACATGGAACCGACTAGCTGGTGCAGCCTAATGTTTCCCATATTCAATCATGACCATCTCCAATTCCATATAATGACTTCATTATGTTATCAAATATTATTCTATATTCTTAAAGAATGATAACATATTAGATAACACTTAATAAGAATTAAAAAATATTTTTAATATTATATTAAATTCCACGACTTGGAATTCGAAAAAATAAGTTAAAATCACTTAAATAGAATTGTTAAAATGTAGGTGAGTGTTTTTGATCATGAAAACACTATGTGTGAGAGAGTTACAATAATCACCCATTTTTTATTATAAAAAACACTTAACATAAAAGTATAAATTAAGTAAAAATCAAGAATAAAAGAGATAAAAATGTAATTCAAGTTATTATAAAAATATTTAATGATATCAACAAGTAAAAAAACAATAAATGTTAATTTTAAATAATGTTCAATTTTAAAATCTCCCCTTTGTGAAAAAATTTAGTTTCAGACCATTTTTTAAAATAAAAGACAATATTTCTATAGTTCGAAAATGAAATTATAAAATTTCCAAGATACTTAAACACTTAACCTTTAGTAAAATAATATTTTTGAAAATTTATCCCATTTGGTGATTATAAAAAAACAAAAATAAGGAGAGTAATGAGAAAAAATAGGGTTCTTTGAAATAGAGTTCATGAGAGAAAAATAAACTTTGAAAAGATAAAAACAAAATAGATTTTGGAAAAAAATTTAATTTCCAAATTCCCTTTTTAATAGAGGAACTATATATAGAGATAAAATATAAAAATAAGAGAGATATAGAAGAAGATATTTTGAAAAGAAAAAAAGAGAAAAAGAGAAAAGGAGAAAATTTAAAAAAAAGAAGAGAAAAAGAGAAAATATTGAAATAGAAATGAACCCTACCTTTGCAATGACACTACTTTCCTCAAGGAATGGATTTAACTCAATTTAATGAAATATTAATTAAAATATCTTTAATATGTTCTTTTTAAGTGAAATTATACTTCAAAAGAATTATTTTATTTTCATTTCTATAAAGGAAACTTATGAAAATTTCTAGATAGAAAAGTATATAAAATATTTTACTCATCATTAATTTTATGTTAGGTTATAAAAATGATTTATCTTAAAAAAATAACATAAATAAAAATAATTTTATTGATGATGGCTCCCCATTACCCTGGAGAGATGATCCCCTCTTAGGTTACTTGCATTCCACCATGGTTTGGATCACCTTCATCGGCTTCGATAGAGGATTTTGGTTATGAATTAGTTCATCCAATTCCTCATATTATCTGGTAGATACTACTTATTATGAGAATAATTGAGGACTTCTCCTATATCCATAACTATTTAGAATCTCTCCTTATCACTTTTGGGTTCCGAGACATTAAATGTGACCCCTAGGATAATCTCATCCCCATATCTGGCTTCAGATCTGGGCTTCCATGGCGTGGATTGAAATTTGTTCTTGTGAAAATAGTTTAGTGCTTGGGTGGTTGGTATTTGATAAAAGGTTCCTATTTGGCATCTCTCCTGGGTGGTGGTGTGTGATGGCCATGTAGTGGTTTTGATCTCTTGGTGGTGGCCAGGTAGCGACATTCATCTTGGGTGTTGATCAAGTCATGTGTGGTGGGCTATGGAAATATCAATGGTGTTGACAAGGGAGTCATGTGGTTTTTGTTGCTTGATATTATTCTCCGGTGGTATGTTGGTTGATGCATGAGATGTTATAGTGGTTTTTTTTACCGATGGTAATCTTCTCTGGTGTGTTTTGATTGGTTTATCTTGTTTTCTTCTAGTTCATGGGACCATTGATTTGATTGGGTTGGAGGTAACATTATTTTCATCAGTTTGGTCTCATTGTATTTAGAAGGTAGTGAATATTAGGGAAAGTATCATTGGGTGGGAGGACTCAAAAGAGGGATGAGTGTACTAACATCCATCATCCAACCATATTTCCTCATTTTGGATGGATGGGAAACTGGATTGTGACTTTTCATGGTGTTTTGTTTCTAGTTATGAATTGCATGAGGTTGACAGTGTAGTGAGTTCCTCACAAGAACTATTAGGTGGGAAGATCAAAAGAGAGATAGGTGTGTTGAAATCTATGATCTGTTCGTCCTTCCATAGGACTGTGTGGTTGGGAGGTGTGCTCTACCACAATGTGTTACCAACACAACACAGCTTATTGAAAGGGGGATACACATATTCTTTGATTGATTACAATATTGTATTATCTTTCAAGGGGGTGAATAGTCTTTTATTTGACACTTGTCATGATTTTTCAGCCTTTTGGAGACTCAAGACCATTAATTCCTTTGGTTCATTCTTGATTAAGGCATTTTCCTATATGTTTGTAATGCGTTTCCTATTTTTCCAATTTTTCAAAAGAGGGTTCATTCTTTTTATGCCTAATAAATTAAGATTGAACCTAAATATTTTAAAAAAAAATTATAAGTTTTGAAGAAAAATTTAAAATCATATTTAAAAATAAAATTAAGTAATTATAATATAAAAATAATTTATTCTAGAAAATTGATTTTTTGAAATTTTGAAAATAAGAGATTTTTTTTTGAAATTAGTTCATTTGAAAACAAAATATCTCCCTTAAGAATATTTAATAATTAAAATAGATAATAATACCCATTAAATGATATCACATGTGAGATAATAGGGTCATATACAATATAAAATAAATTGATAAAACAAGAAATTAATGTTTTAAAAAGATTTTAATTTTTTTTAAAAATAACTCAAGAAAGCCATAGATCAAATAAAAGGTGTTACAAGTGAACCGTACCTAATTAAACATTAATGAATTATAAATGATAAAGGTCTAGAGGTTTGGTAAAAATATGAGTGAGTTGATATTCCGTTGGAACAAAATATAATAATATATAACCTTTTTAGAAGTGATCTCTTAATAAATGGTGTCTAAAGTCAATGTTTTTTTTCAAGAATGATGGCTATGATTGTTGAAGATATATATGTGGTTGATATTGTCATAATTAATATGGATATGGTAAAATTTAATCACAAAGTCTAAGAGTGTTTCTTTCATTCATAATATGGGTCACAACAACTTTTGATGATTATGTATTCTGATTCATCTATAAAAATAGAAACAAAATTATTATTTTATCACTCCCTGAGATGAGGGATTTTATAATTAGGTGTAAAGTACCACTTAAACATTTCTTATATAGTGTTTATCCTCCATAATCAGTGTTAAGAAAAAAGTTAATTCAAAATAATTCCCTTTTGGATAAAATAAACTAATATTTTTAGATCATTTTAAAAAACATAATCCTTTGGATATATTTAAAATGTGATTCCTTGGAATTTGATTGAAAATGATTATAAAGGAAAACATTAAATATGATATCATGGATATTATTTGTAAATAAAGTAGACTACCAATCATATTTATATATATTTTTTACCATCTTTCTATAACCATACAACATTTATTTACAAGTTGTACTCATGGGTGTACTAATTTATATAGCGTGAGCCATTCAAAATCATTTTAAGAGTTTATTGATTTATTTTAGTTGGTTTAAAAACATTACATCATTAATTTAAGAAATTTGGAAACTGAGAAAGAATTTGACTTCACCCATAATTCTCATTTCAAATTACTTTTTCATTAAGTCATAAAATTCAAGAAAATATTTTCATTGTTATAACTGATAATCCCATCATCAATTTAAATTTGAATGAGTAAAAAATCATTTGAGATGCATTTTAGTAAAATATTTGATTTATGTTTTCCCATTTTAAAACAATTTTAAAAAATATAATTTGAAATATTATCATACAAATTTAGTGGGGATGTTTTGAACTATAAATATCTTTAGTTAATTTGAAATCACAATTTGGGAAAATTTGATTTTCAAAAACAGGTGGATGTAATAATTTTTTTCAAAAATTAAACCATCTTAAAAGATGATTTTGACATACAATTAAAATATTTTGAAATTAAGATGATAGTTGAATTCAAAGAATATTCTAATATATTCTAACCGAGTGACATGTTTAATGTTTTCCCTATATTTGATTCCTTCCTCTTGGTTATAACATTTTTCTACTAAACGAGCTTTATTTTTGGTGATATTACCAAGCTCGTCTAGATTATTTCTGAAAACTTAATAAGAACCTATAACTAAATTATAATTAAGTATTTACATGAGAGTACATATATAATTTTGAGTGAATTGATTTAGTTTCTCTCACATAATAAGGACCCAATATTTATCATCAAGGGTATCATTAAGGTTTAGGGGTTCTATGTGAGAGGTAAAGGTCAGGTGTTCAACCTGACTAATATTCTATTATGAGTTACTGCTTGTATATTCTAATAAAATTTCATAGGGAACGATCTTTATTTTGTTTGAAAGAATTAGGATATGAATTTGTAGGATATTCTTATTATTATTCAACTTCTTTATTTAATAAGGATTATTTAAAACAACATTTCCAAAAATACTTTGAGAAAGATATTTTTGAAAATTTTCATCAAAAATATAGATTATTATTTTATATTTTTAGTCATTTTTTGAAGACTTGGTATGACTTACTCTAGTTAGAGTACCTAATAAATATACCTTTATTGGATTTAGAATAAAATTTACAAAGATTGAATTTGGTTTTTAAAATAAAACATTTTCAACAAAAAACATTTAAAAATCCAACTTTAGTTTTTTTAGTATTCCAAAGTCCATAAGGGTTTTTTTAGAGAAGGTACCATGAGAACATGATTAATGATATAACATGCAGTATTCACAACCTCTTCCTAGAAATATTTTCATAAATTAAAATCAATTAAAAGTGTTTGAATGATTTCTCTGATAATTCTATTTCACCCTATACTACCCCATTTTTTTGAGTGATTCAAGGAGTAGAAAAAGAAATATTATAGCCTTAAAAATAACATAAATCATAAAATGAATTTCTCTTGAATTATCCAGCATGATTACTTCGAATTGAAATAATTTTAAAACCATTTTAATTTTTAATTTTTTCTAGAAAAAAAGATGAAGTATTTACAAGGTTCACTTTTATGAGATGATAAATATTCCCATGTGAATCTTTTAAGGTCATTGGTCATAACAAAAGTATAATATTTACCGCTAATACTTTAAATTTTAGAAGGCCCAAATTATTCATGATGAATTAAATAAATATATTTTGAATAGGAAATTACTTTTTTATATTTAAAATAGGATTTTTTTGATTACCATATTGAAATTATTTACAAAACATGTCATCTTTGAAATTTAGTTTATAAAGATCTCATGTTGTTGATAACATTTGAGTTTGATAAGTGATTTTGTTCTATATTGACTGCAACCTCAATGAAAAATCTATGAATCACTAACTTGTGTACTAAAAAAATTTGATATCTAGAAAGATATTTTAAAGTATCCATATAAACATTTTTAAATTTATATATGGTAAATTACAGTTTTCCTTTTGAGTTAAAACATTTCAAAAATCATTTTCAAATGAGATTTTAAAACCAATATCATAAAGTTGATTGACACTTAGTAAATTGTGTTTGAAGCGTTTTATAAATTTTTTTAATTATATTTAAGTTAGAAAAATTGATGTTACCTCCATAAATTATATTACCCCTATAATTATCACTTAATGTTACTTGAATTTTTTTGTTTTAGCGATTTTATTGAATATGGAGATGTTTTTGAACACGTTTCTTGAGAAAAAACTATCTCGATACCATAGTACTTCTTGGGTTTTTCTCAAAAGAAAATTTTTCCATACCCACATAAACATGGGTTATATTATGTTAGACAATAAATATTTTGGAATCTATATTTTCTTATCATTGGATTATATTTTTGAAAAATTATAAGAAATATTAATTGATTTTGATCTCCCATAACATGTATTATTACAATCACATTCATAGATTAAATGTCCAATTATTTTACAATAATTATAAATTTTATCTTAACTTTTAATAAAAATAGTTTTTAAGGTATTCTTAGAGATACTTTCATGATTTGAGAAACCAAGGCCTACCCATTATTTTACATATCTTTGAGAACCTAAAATTTTATTTAAATTTTTTTCTCCATGGGTGAATTTAGAAATATAACTTTTGAGGTATTTAATGGTGGATTTAGGTTTATGGACATCTACTTTATTCTTATGATTTTTTTATATATCTTATTTTAGATGAATAGATGATCCTTATGTTTTTGAATATTTTCCTTTTCATGAACCACTTAATTATATTTATTTTCAATTTCACTATATAATGAATCATGTTTATGAAAACCGTTTTCAAGTTAATCATGATAAAATTTTTGGTCCTCATAATTAAAGTGGATTGAGTAGAAAGAAGAATATGAGAAAGGGGAATAATTAGGAGAAGAGGATGAAATAGGAAGAGGGGTACAAACCTTGACATCTTTATCAACATGTTCCACAATTCCCTTAGGTCTTGAGTTACTTAAAATAGATGAGGAAGTTAAATCTAGGGATTCATCACTTTCACACCACATTATGACTTTTAAATCTTTTATACCTTGTTTATATTATTTTTATCTTCTTTGTATAGATGCGGAAATCTAACATGATGTGACATTTCATTTTGGATTCATTGTATGTTACTTCTAATTATACCTTTTGAATTACATTTTTGGAGTAGTTGTAAAATTTATTCTTTTGAAATTAACTATTAATGTTCTTATAGATTCAAGGAAATTATTTAACCTCACCTCAGAATGGTTCATAATTGGTACCTTTTAAGGTGATGGTTTTCTTACCATCTACGGTTTTTTGGAATCATTTTATTCTTGTCACTTCATCATTATTTCTTATTTATTTATGGATCTGATTAGTTCTTCAAATGTTATCTTCTTCACATCTTTCAATTCTTTAATAGATATGAATTTGGGATACCAAGAGTTAGGGAAAACCAATAAGAATTTATTTATAAGAGTTTTTGTGGATAAATCATCATTGAAGGACTTTATAACAATGAAAATGTCAATAATTCTTATAAACATGATTATAATAAATTCATTTAGTTTCATAGAGAAACTTTCAAAATCATAACAATAAATATCCAATATAATGTCTTTTAATTTATTTTTCACTACATGTGTGAATTATAATAATTTTCATATTTTATAATTATTTTTTTCACATAGAAACATGTTTAAAATCATTTATATGTAGGAAAAAATGTAAGGCATTCATAGATTTTATATTAAGTTCAAAATTCTTAACATCCTTGGGAGTATATATATTTTTTCAGATTCCTTACTTTGAATATGCTCATGCATTTCCATTTTTCATATAGAATAATTAATAATGCTAATAATAGTTGACATATTTTTTTTTCAATAGGAGTAATTAATGTTATAAAAAATAAGATCATACAAATAAGAATTAGATTCTATAATAAAATTGATATTTAAATATGATTAATATTTAGAAACCATTTTTTTATAAAAATAACAATAATTTTGAAAATAAAAACACAAATATTACATTTAATAACAATTATTTGTTGGAGAAATATGGAAATCAGAGGGAGATTAATTGATCAATTAAAATTTAAAGTGAAAGTAAAAGGTAAATTCAAAATTAAAATGGTTATGAAAGAATAAAGAGATAAATTGATTGAGCGATAGTTCATAAATTATGTTTAAGTTATAAAAAATATAAAATTAAATTAATCATGAAAATTATTGAATAAAAGTTAAGAGATTATATGGATCAATGATAAAAGATACATTGTGATAAAGTAAATGGTATAAAAAAAATTGATAAGGAGTTTGAAAATAGGTTAATGTGATCTCCTATGTCCGTACCCCTCTAATCAAGAGTTAAATTGTAAAATTCCCTTGGTCTTAGAAGTGATCAATAAATTCATCAATTACAATTTTGGTTTGTGAGAACCCTATTTAGATTCACCGGTAGATAAGGAACTCATCTATCACTTTTTCAGAGTGAGAACCCATTAGAGAAAGGTGATGGTAGGAGAGAGGTTTGATTTAGGAAAATTTGTTACAATGCAACTCAAAAATATCCTGTATAGATGATTACAATTTGGAATGAGAAATTTGAGACAAATGTTGAGAGCCTTGAGAGATTGATAAGATGATAAAGTCTCATTGAGAGGTCTAGTGATTGAATGTCTATTCAGTTAAAGATCATTGTTGGGAGAAAGTGTAATCTTCAAAGAGGCTAAGGGTCTTTTTTCATAGGCCCCAAGAGGACTATGAACATTCTAGAATTTATCAAGTAAAATGAAGATTTGGAAGAATACCATTATGGTATTTTTGGCCAAAATAAATGCATTCTTGGAGAGGATACTTTGATGCAACCGTTTACCCACTAGTCACCACCGGGTAGTCGATGGACCAACTGGAGCTAGGATCGCTTCCTAAACTAGAACATATTAGCTATTACACATCAACTAGTTTATCATTGGAGCATTACATACTACATGGTGGGTATTTTGAACTATTGGATGTACATGACACATGGTACCTGCCAGCTGGTGCACCTTGCTACTTCCCATATTCAAGAATATCCATCTCTGTCTCCTTCTAACTCCTTCTTTAGATCTTAAAATGTGATTAAATATTCTCGAATCATGATAATAAATTGGTTTAAGTATTTAACAAGGATTAAATATATCTTTAAAATTAAATTAAATTCCAAGACTTGGTAATCAATAAAATCACTGAAACTCACTTAAATGAAATTTTTAGAAACATAGGTGAGTCTTTGTGATCATGAAAACAACATTAATGGGAGAGAGGTAAAAGAAATCATATCAGTAAACCTATAAAAATCTTCATAAAATAATATTTAAGGTAACCGCATGAACCCTATGAATTATAGTATCCAACATATAATAAATTCTTGAGAGGGATCAAAGAACAAGTCCTTTGGTTCAACATCAATGGGTACATAACCTTTGTAAATGAAGGATCCTATTTTAATGTCGGGGTACAAAAATTATATTAATATTTTGTATTTTTTATTATCAATTGTAATTATTTATAATAATTTAATTGGTTAACCTTTATGTTTTATTAATGATTTATATTCTTTATTCGTTATTATTCATGATCTTCAAGTTGATTTGATAATTTAGACCATTGTTCTCCATGAATTCTTCATGAGTATTCATTAAGATTATTAATTTTTATCTATTCACTTTGGGGGAATTTAATGAAATAGGCACATAGATTATTATCTTATCCTCTTTATCTTATCTTTATATTATCCTCCATATCTTAAACCTCTATCTCATTCCCTCACATGTTGGTGTTGTGTTGTAATAGTGGGTGCCCTAAACCAAACTAAATAGTAATTTTTTATTACCATTTCATGTATACAATGAGATATGAATGATGTACACTTACCAATATAGTGTATACATTTCTAAATCCACAATTTAAATTTTAATGTACATAGATTAATTTTCATATCAAAAGGTTATAGGATATCCCAATCTATAATGATAACCTCAAGCTACAATGACTTCAATCTTAAATATATGTCCTATGTTTTAGATACATCATACTGATTGGATATAGTAGATGTATGACTATTAGGTGATGGGGACTCATAAGCATTGAGACTTATTCTCATAAAGTTTTTACTTGGTGATGTCTAGTAGGTGATATCATGAAGACAGACCCACAAATAGTAACACCACATGTTTTGGGTGTCATTAAGTGTTCCTATGCTTGGACATGTGTATTGGTCTCTTGAATTGAGATCGTTACCGATGTGTTCCATTTGATCACATACTTTGATGAAAGGAAAAAACCATGAAAATTAAGCCATGTCAAGGTAGCTTGTGTTAGGTGAATCATTGATGGTATGAAATTAGTTGAATGATTAATAAATAATTTGTCACTTTTGATTTGAGGAAGTAATATCTCACACTAGGTTGATCAAGATGGTAGTACCTACATAAATCCATGTCCATATTTATTGAAGGTAAATCTATCCAGATTGATCATCAAATAATAAAGTAGGAAAGGACTATGACACATGTGTGTGTCCTACGTTATGAGATATCTAAATACAAAGAGATTATATAACACAGTGCATGTTCATTGGTCGGTTTCCATTGCTATGACTATTCTCTGTCTCTTTAGTGGCCTTGATGTGTTGCTAAACTTTTCTCTTTGACTATGAAAACTATTAACTGATATCGAGTTAAGGCCCTAGAGGGTCACACATAATAGCATTTTCAAGAATCTTCCTTATTCAAGTGAATAAGTATATGGTACTTGGTGGGCCCCACCACGGGGTCCAAGAGTTGTCAAAGTATTGTCAGTCATTGATAAATAAATAAATTAATTATTATCCGAGTTTAGAATATGTGGGTTGAATTTATTTATTCAAATTATTTACAAGTGATAAGTAAATAAAAGGATTAATATTAAACAAATTAATACTATTTAATATTCAAGGTTTGTTTAATATTAGCAGGAATTAAAAGTCAAGTTAATGAATTGATTTTATCACATAATATATTTAATATATATTAAAATTACGTGATAAAATATAAATAATATTCATAATACAGTTAATTATTCATAACTATTTATTTATTTCTTATTTAGTGGGTGTTTTATTTATGGGGGTGGGGAGCCCTTCTGGGTATTTTGAGATTACCAATTTATAAGTAGGAGGAGAAGCTCATTACAATAGAAATCAATCATTTGGAATGAGATATTATCTCTCCTCCCACATCCTAGAGAGATAGAGTCTATCTTTGAATGATTGATCGAAGGTGCCTTTGGTAGATCGAAGGGACGAGATCGAGGTGATCAACCAGACACCGAAGGATCCATCAGAGCTTAGTGCTAGAACTTGGAATTCAATGAATGGAGAGTCTATAGTTTTTTTGGAGTTAATGTGGATGATTTTGAGGGTTTTTGATTTTTATCATTCAAGAAACAATCGCCGATGATGAGTTATTGTCATGCACACTTTGTTTTCAAATAAGGTATTTTTTTAGTTTTTTTCATTACTCAATTTAATTGACATGAGGTCCTTGAAACGTACTAAGGCTTAGATCATCATATATGGAAAGTTCCATCGCTTTGGTGATAAAATTTTTAAAATACCTAGCCCACTAGATTCTTCTATGCTCCCCAGTACCAACACATTGGCCATTAGACCTAATGTTGAATGATTGTGGGGTTACATGGCATGGACGAAAACATGGTATAGCGGTAGCATAAGTAAGGGTGGTGACATGTTGATAGTGTCTAATTAGTGGGGGAGGTGACAAATGCATGGTCCAATGGCACCACAATATTGTGATAGCTACACCATGGCATGATGGTGGTAGCATGCACACAAGGAGGGATGGCTACCAGTGTGGTCGATAGTGTGCATAGTGGTGGTCGACTACATAGTGGATAGTGATATACACTAAATGATATAAAGATACAGCCATCATGAAAGGGGATGAAATTCCTAAATGGTGTAGTGGTGTGATGAATACAACTACATCATGTGGCTGGTTTTTCACTAGAATTATGGATATCGTGGGATGCTGTAACCATAGGGAGACTTGGTGACTTTAAGGTATTGCAACCTGCAGGTGGGATCAGGTCCCACCATACCGGTATAGTCTGGGATTACCCCTATCATGTGTTACCTTAGACTGAACACCTAGGTTTTTTAGAGGACTAGGCCATGAGGGCCAACCATATGGGCTTAACCCATGGTCTAATATTTCGTTCGAGAAACCCTTCCTAGGTCACAGTCTGGAGAGGCACACATGCTCGCTGTACCCGACCTGATGTGAAATCGAATACAGGCACATGCACTCATTCTAGGGAATTCAAGTGAGATAAAAATGCCTCACTGTAACATGCCACATCGTGCACCCTCAAGGATAATACGTTTCCTATGGTTTTGCCTTTAAGAAATCTTTACGACTTCTTTATAAAATTTATGTTTTGGGTAAGTAAATATCCCATCTAGATATTTTTTATATATAAATCACAATGACATAGTTCATTCATTTATCAAAGGAAATTTTCAAGGTCAGTTAGGTAAAATTTGGAATTATATTGGATGGGTTGATTTCAGGGTTCGAGCATAATGATAAGAGCATTCATGGGTCCGGTACCTCTCTCTTATATGTTATGGGATAATCATATGTTGTGTGCTACTCATAAACTATGAGCTATACATGATTATTTTGTGCCAAACTTATCTACTGATGATATCTGATGAGTCAAAAGTTCTTCTCTATTAATCCAGTGAGACGATGAGGCTTTTGATTGGGTAATTCTATTCTCGAGGTTGTGTGATGATTATCTTAGGGACATGTTATGCGGAGTGTGAATTCCTTTAGTATTATATGTTTAGTTTCCTTAATGAATATCTATGTTAAAATGATTATTCTTCCCATCACATATTTTTCTGGTAGTACTTTTATTTCGTCTTTCCTTTTTTAAAGGTATTAAATTAGGTATTCATATACTCTCCCATTTAGGGGAATCATTTCCTGAATATGTCACGATTTAAATAGAAGACATACAATTTAGAAAAAATCTTGGTGGACATGGTGTTGGAAATTCTTAGTGGTTACTAGGAGTAGTTGTAGCAGGCACTGTTTGTGTTAGGATATTGGTGTTCCATAGAGGAATTCATTGTTTATAATTTAATTAGGATATGACCTCTTAGAACAAGTGTCATGCATTCTAAGTGCTAGTCACCATCTCTTAACCTATTAGAGGAAAGATTTTGGTGGAACTCTCAACTTACCCCCTCCCAAGAGGGGTCCCGATGGGTCAGGTCTTATCATGGAATTTCTTATTTATTTAAAGAGAGTTATAATTATTTTATTTTAAAAGTGGCTGTTGAGTGCATTTTTTATTTAATTAAATATTTGTTATTCCTCTCTAAATAATGAAAATAAGAAGAATATATTATCATACTGTTTTAAAAAATGAAAATTCTTGTGTAAAATTATTTATAAATATATTATTTTAATTTTGTTTATTTCAATTTGGTGGTTTTGGTATAACAACTATTTTATAATAATTAGTATTTTTTTTATTTTCATACATGTGTTATATTTTATTTAATTGTTAGTATTGATATATATATATATATACGTGAATTATTGAAGGTTAGTGGGGAAATATCAATTTTTGAGATTGATAAAAAATGAAATAAAAAAATTGAAATCAATTCATTGTGTGTGTGAGAGAGATTAAAAAACATGAATTCTTTTAGTGTAGGATCATTGGGGTTTTGACCACTAACTCCAGATGTTATTAATTTCATTATTTATTTAAAAATTTCAAATATTATCTCTACACTATCACATTTAAAATTAATCTAATAGACAAGACACTAATGGACATGGATTTTTATATATGAGTATTGTTAAAGACTTATCATTTTGTTCGAAGGTGATTATATTTCAGAACTACATTATTCTAATATGTAGTTTTTTTATATTTTGGGTGAATATTGGAATATAAGAGATTTTTGATTGTTCTAGTATATAATTTGAGTATGAATTATTTATGCTGATTGAAGTAAGAGACTTCATGAATCTATTTGTGTTTACATTGTGAGTAGATGTAGTTTAATGGTATAACTCCTTAGACCCGTAAACATGAATATAGTGATAAAAACATATTCCTTACATACAACTGTTAATAAAAACATATAAAAATTAATTGTAAAAATCCATAAATACATTATCAATAACTAAAATTGAGTCACTTATATACCCATGCACTTTTAGGTTTATAGTTTTAGTGACTAATGAAAACTATTATGCAACAAACCCCTTGTCCGTCTCATAAAATAAGAATTTTTTCTATTATAACAATATTTAATTATTCCATAAGGAGTATCTAGAATATTCCACCAAATTCTCCACACATTTTACCCTTATAGACATATAATACATAATAATTTTATCCATTACCTAGGGAAATGAAAACATAATAAGGGTGAGCTAAAATTTATAGTAAGCTTAAAAAAGGCATTATCAATCTAAGATCATAAGTGAGTATAAGAATATCATATGGGTATGAAAATATAAGAAATAGATTGAATATATCATAATTTATTCATAAAAAACAGACAAAAATTTATATGATTTTCGAATTCTTAGTTCTAAAACTCTATGGAACAATATCATAATAAATCACACAATATAATCATGAATATTACTTGGGAAAACATGGGAACCCATGAAATAAAAATATTTTCTTAAAAAAAATTTTACATTTAAAATATAATATAATATAATTTTATCATGAAATTATTTTCTTATAAAAATATTTCTTTTAAACATTATAGAAATCAAAGAAAAATCATGTATTCATCTTGGGATATTGTCCTTACAATCACTCTTACAAAGGAATAAATTTCACAGTTAATTCCAACATGTCTCTTTATGAGAGCATATAATTACTCAATGCATGATGGGGATATATCCTACCCAACCATAATAATATAAAATCTTAAATAACTACAACATTAATAAAATGGATAATATATTACACTTTCATCATAAATCACATAAAAACATTCATTATTCTTTCATAACTTAAAATAACCCGCAGAAAGGAAATAAGTTTCTTGAAAATTTACTTAAAAGACAATCATAAGATGTCTAGAGAAATATGGTGGATGGAATAATTAGAAAACATACCTATTTAAGAATACCAAACATTAAAAAATGTTTTCATATATGAAAACACCTTTATAAAAGAATTTGAAATATTCTTTTGAAAATAAGAAGAAATATCATTTTCTTTTAGAAACCCTTTAAAAACTAAAATTTCATAGAATAATGGGAAAGATATTTTATTAAAAACCATTTAAACATGGAAAATAATATTAATATTGAATAAGTTACATAATAGAGGAAGAATTTATTCATGTCATATTCATTAAAAAATATCATTTTTTACACTTTTGTAAATAAAGTGAAAAGTGACCAATGCATAAAATGTTAAGAATATTCCATTTAATATTTTTAAAATAAACTCAAAGATAGTTAAAAATGAATTTAGTCACTCATTTTTTTTATAAATAATAAAATTCTTGAAACATTTTAATGAATATGTATATCGATGAATTTTTTTTTGGTAAAATACTTCAAAACCTTTAATGCAACGTTTTTAAAGAAAAATCATTTATATACTTTTAAAATAAAACACCATTTTGAAAGAAATAAAAATAGAAGGAACTTAAAATTTCATGATTATAATGTGATTAATTATATTATATTTAAAATAGGAATCATAAACACCCTATAAATTAATATAGGTGAATCAATCAAAACACGTCTCAAATATGGATGTTTGTGACAAGAAAGCATTACAACTTTGGTAATTCTTTAATAAATATTCATTGAATTAAGGAACATAATATGATTCTATAAAATCCACTATTTACATGAAATAATATTTAAAAATACATTCTTGGGTATTTAAGTAAACCATATAAAATAATGTATGGTGCACAACATGAAACATGTCTCAAGGAACTGAAATTTAGATCAATGAACCCTTACAAAGACCATAACATTAGAAGTAAGAATAAATTAATGGATATTATGTGAAAAAAATTTAAATCCAAATAAAAAATTGGAAATAAAACATAAAAAAATAATATATAATAATTCACACAATCATTATGGAACATTGTCAATGAATAAGTGATATAACACAATAAAAGGAAATTGAGTAAAAAATCATCTTACCTAGACTTCTGCTTGGTCTGACACATTCTAACATATTGTATAATAACTTTAGACTTATTATAAATTTATTTTATAACAAATTTTATATTTATAATACTTTATACCATTCAATTATAATTTCATATTACCCACTTTTTAGTAATTGTTTGTCAAAAGCAATGTTTATTTGTTAGTTGTCCCGTTTCCTATGCATGTTTCGATTTTGGGGTTTGAATCCTTGCACCTTTTTCATGGTTTCATCATATATATAATATTAAAAATATTATAAATATAATTTTTATACATTAAATATGATTTTATAACCATCCATTTATGGTGGTCATGAATAATGAAATACATCGTTTCATGGAGATAATAGTACGTACATACACATAAGCGATGTTTTCATTTTAATAATGGATGAAAAATAAATAAAATAGATAAAGTTTTACTTATAAATAATCATAAAAATATTATAATTACTATATTTATTCATTAATTCCATCCTCATGACCATCCATGAGAGAATTTAATGAAAAATAAAATATATCACTTAAGGGAGATGATAGTCCATACACAGACATGAGTGATTTTTTCATTTTCCATCAGATGGAAAGGAGACAGATAATTATTTTCATATTAATATTACAAAATTTCAATATATTAAACAAAACTATTTCATTATTTTAGGATTTTTATAGAGGATATGAAGGATTTAGAAGAAGAAATAAACTTGAAATAATTCAGTTAAGACTTATAGCACTTTTTTTGATATCCTAATTTCGATTGAACTTAATGCCTTTAGAGGAGAGGATTATGGTCAAAACATAGGCTTAGAAACGTGATATGGAATGCTTAGAGAGGTATCTTGTCATATTTTTTAGATAAATATAAACTCATATGTTTCTTTCTAAAGGTTATATCAAGTCCCCTTTATATGAAAAATCAATCATGTTTCCACAAATATAAATTCTTTAAGGGTCTTGAAAGAAATATTAATATTGAAAAGTAGCTAAAAAACGGACCATGGATGAAATTTTAGATCATTTAACATATCTATTGAAATATTTTAATATTTTTATTTTTATAATCAATTAATACAATATTCTTTAACATTAAATATCCTTAAATCCATTTTTAGAGCTATTGAAATAATGTGTCTTTAAAGTCACAAGATAACAATGGAGTTTAAACATAAAATTTATAATCATAATTTCTTCTTCATAATTATATATAAAATTAGTTTAAAACGATAAAAAATACAAAATATATCAATTTTAATGTTTTTAGAATCGTTCACTTTATTCTTATACTGCTTGCACAAGCATTGTGTGGATGCCGCATTAACATTTTATATAATAATTCTATTATTTAAAATTTGAAAAAAATTAATAACATAAATATAATTTAATAACAATCATTACGATCATAAATATTCATTCATAATTAAGTTCTTTTTCCTTATCATTATCATAACAACATATTTAAAAATACTAAGTGAGAGAGAGTGACATTTTTAATAATATTATATCTTAATATAAAAAGGAAAGTAATTATTTTGGAAGGTGTGTCAAAATTTACCAAAAATGGGATTTAATATAAGGGGGAGGTTAGTAAATATCTCATAAATTCATTTTTTATATTTTAAGGCTTCAATCCTTGATTTAATACTTTTACCCTATTTTACGTTTACCTTGCCAACTTTATTTTTACCTTGGTAACTTATTTTTATGAATAAAAATGAAATGAACCATATTAAATAATAAGAATATTATAATTAAAAATATGAAATCCATTTTTTTGATTAAATTTCTATAAGTTACATAAATTAATTATAATATAAGTGAATAAAATATATAAAAAACTTTTTCATAAAAATTATTTTTATGTATAAAAGTGAATTTGTAATTATTTAGGATAATGATTATTGAGTAGTGGTGATTACAAAAAATTTATTAGAATATAATTAAAAAAATTAAGGATGTTTGACTATATAACCATGCAAAAATAGAATGTAATCATTGAACCACCTCATTAAAAATAATGAATCCAAAATAAATTTTTATTATAATAAAATATAGCTTAGGTTCCAAAACATTAGACATGAGTTTTAAATTTAAAAATAATTTTTTATTACATTATTATAATTCTTAAATACGTATTTAGTATAGCCAAAATATTTAAAAAATTTTAATTCAAGCTTATATCACAATGATTTTATAAAAACTTTGGTATTTGTAAAAACGTTATTTTTTACTATTCACCAAAAAAACAAACCTTTTCAGAAAAATACAAAATATTTAACCCCAATTAAATTTTAATATTAAAAACTCAATAATTAATTTCATTTCACCAAATTAACATTATAAAATTTATAAATATATATTTTAAATAAAATAAAAATATATAATAAAAATTGATTCTATAAAAAAATTACCCTTTTAAACTTTATGTGGTTTTAACCTTACTTCACATAATATACGCAATATTGTTAATTTATTTGTTTTCATATCATATAATCATAAATTATTGATATTTTACTTTTATTTTAATAATTTTTTTTTGTAAATTTTAGTTTAGTGTTGCATATACCATAACATATCAAACATAGTATTAAATACATCATAAAATACCAGGGTGTTACATTCTCCCCCATATAGAAATTTTATCATAAAAATTTTAATTTTTTATTAAAAAAATAATGTATCATTAAATTGTAATAAAATAAGATATAGAATTTATTATTATAAGTAATTTTTATTTTACTTAAATTTTTCCAAAACCATACTTTTGAATGAGTTTCCAAAAGAATACCATAATAGTTGGGTGATAAGGCTTGATTGATTTATCTTCCTGTTGCTTGATTGAAGGAATTATTTTACTATCAATATAGAGAATATGAAAAAATATTCTTACTTTATTCATTTCTATTCTATAATCACAATTTCATAATTCAGTCATGTTAC
The DNA here is from genome assembly GCA_963277665.1 of Viscum album. Lineage (NCBI taxonomy): Eukaryota > Viridiplantae > Streptophyta > Magnoliopsida > Santalales > Viscaceae > Viscum > Viscum album. The sequence continues at coordinate 1,072,068,981 of OY728145.1, read as the reverse complement.
AAGTAGTTTTCCATCTATACTTCATCTCATATTCAAATTAATAAATAACAATGATGATTTTTTCATGTATAACACAATAAAATTAAATTTTAATGGAACTTAAGATCTATACAAGGATGAAATTTTATTCCACACATTTATACCCATTAATCAAAACTAAAGGATTATCAAAATTTAAGATAATACACAGTGTGTATAAACCTTCATATACATTAATCTTCAAAACATCAACAATAATAACCAAAGTTACAATTAAATCATTCCATAAATAAATAAACTTAAAAACATTTAAAAAATATATGTTTGACCAAATTTGAAACCAGAATATAAGAAATATTTTATAACACACTCTTCTAAATTTAAATTAACATTTATCTCCAAAAAACATAAGTTCACATTACAGAAATTTATATGCCCTAATCATATGCTCTTCAAAATATAATTTCCTAAAATAACCTGAATCACCATAAAAATATCATAAAATATTATATAATTTTAATATTTAAATCAATATTTATTCTTTAAATAACATCGACCACTCTGATATAAAATCCCATCCAATACAATAATTTCCCATTAACCCTAATTCTTATAATGTTCACAAAAATATAGCGAACTTATCCAAAAATAACTTTAAACACCTAATCACTTTATAATCCCATGGTCATCTATATGATAAAATATATATTCCCAATATAAAAACCTTTTATCAAAATCTACAATAATCACCTCAACATCAAAGACCATATTAACCACAATGGTTATTTGTACCTTTAAAATTATTCCCCCAATAATATTCTTTAAAAATAACCTTCACACTAAATCACATGTTAAACCTAAGGGTTAAAAATATGTCAACTAGTTACTAAAACACAATAAATGTCACTAAAAGTATCCTTCATCAAGTTAAATTACCATAAAAAACCCAAAAAGGATATATATACCTCTAACATTATGATAAACCTTATACTTATTCACCCATTATGGTATCTAAAACTATTAAATTATCCTCTTTTAATAACATCATAACCTCTAAATTTAACTAAATGCCTTGATCTGATACCAACTATAATGCCCTAAACTCATAAACCGAGATCCAGTGCAAAAATAGATTTTTACATATAGGATTTGATACCAATAGATACAACTCAATTTTAATAATCCTTAAATACATTACCAATAGCTCACATCGAGTCACTAACATACCAAATACCTTTTAGGTTTAGATTTGTATAGAATGAAGAAAATAATTACATAATAAAACCCACATGTTTATCATAAAATAGGAATTTTCTCATTATACATAAATTTTATTATTCCATAAGGAGACTTTAATATCTCCCATAGAAATCCCCACACATTATACCATTATATACATAACATATTTAATAATTTTCTATATAACATATAGAAATGGAGACATGAGAAGGGTGAGCTCAAACACTTAGTAAGGTTAAATATATACATTATCTATAACGGATAAGAAGTAAGTATAAGAAGATCATATGAATACGAGAACATAAACAAATTTATATAATATAACATAATTTATTCATATCAAAAAATTAATAATATAGATAAATTTTATCTTTTTTGTTAAAAACTTCTTTAGAAACTTCTCATACGTAATCATAAAAGAACATTCATGAAGATTACTCTGGAAAACATGAGAACTCAATAAAGAAAAATGTTTTCTTTGAAAAAAATCCTTTCAAATTTAGAATTTCATAATATTTCCCTACATATTGGGACATTATTTTTATAATCACCCTAACAATTACCCTTAAAATGGAATAACCTTCATGGCTAATTCCAAATAGTCTCTTCATAAGAACAAATCATTACCCAATTAATTTGGGTGATATATTGAACCCAACCACAATAATATAATATTTCCAAGAACAATAACATGGATAAAATACATAAGACATTTTCATTTCATAATAAAACTCATAAAACATTTATCATTCCTTTATAACATAAAATAACCTATGGAAAAGAAATAGTTTTCATGAAAATTTTCTTAAGAGATCATCACAGGACAACCAAAAAAAATAATTTGGATGGAATATTTAGAATATACCCCTATTTAATTATAATAATCATTAATGTATGTTTATATAGTTGAAAAAACTTTTATAAAATCATTTTAAATATACTTTTGAAATCAAGAAGGAATATATTTTTCTTTTGGTAACCATTTAAAAAATAAAAAATAATAGAATAATGGGAAAAGGTTTTTCATTGAAAAACAATTTAAACTTGGAAAGAATCATAATAATGGATAAGTTACATGATTACTTGAAAATTTGTTCATGTAGTATATGTTAAAAAATAATCTTTTCACACTTCTGTAAATAAAGTGAAGAGTGACTGATACAAAAAATGATAAGAGGATTCCATTTATTTTTTTTAAAAATAAATTAAAATATAGTTGAAAATGACTTTAATCACTCATTTGATTATAAATAAGTACTTCATAGAAACATTTTAATGAATATGAATGTTGACAAAAAAGATTGTGGTAAAATAGTTCAAAACCATTAAAGAAAAGTTTTTAATGAAAAACCCCATACTGAACTTTAAAATGAAAAACCCTTTTGAAAGAAAAAACATGAGAAGTAACTCAAAATACCATGAGTATAAAGATATTAATGATATTTTATGTTAAATAGGTAGTATATACATCATATAAATTAATATATATACATCAATCAAAACATAATGAGGGCTAAGACCAAGGATTGATAATCTCTTGGCACTCGGCTTGAAAGTGCCACTCGTAAACCCTAATCCACTGAAAATGGAAGAGGATTAATGATTCTCCCTCACAATGTCTCTACCATGGCATTCTCGGATCTCATCTGGGAACTTCACTCAAAGGAAACGACGAATCTAAATAAAGATGAACCACCAAAATAAACAAATTCAAGGGTAAAGGGTATCTCTTTCTTCGATGCTTTGACGGGCTCCGAGCATACAAAGCCGACATCGATGAAGTCAACAAGGATTAAGAAACTAGATGATGGGGGTTTTCATGTTGAAGCAGATCCATTCGTGATATAATATAGATATAAAATTAATAATTTCTCTATCATTGGCCATGTCACATATCTTAAAGGTTATAAACCATGGTCTTTATCCAACTTAAAACCTAGAATAGCTTCTTGTTGGGATTTCTCTAACTGGAAATTAGTACCGCTTGGTAAAGGCTATTTCTATATCATTTTCTCTTCACAATATGACCTTGATAGGGTCTAGAATATTATAAATCTTATCCTAAAGCCATGACTACTTTTCCTCATGGAGTGAGACTTTTAATTTTATCCCAATTATCATAGGAACAATTCCGCTCAGGTATCGGTAAGGTTTTAGAACATTAACTAGTTTTTTTCACCTACAAATTCTGAATGATCTCTCTGCTTGAATTGGTACACCCTTGAAATTTGATCAAAGAACACTTAATGGGGACCTAGGTCTATATTCTAGGGTGCTTATTGAAGTTAAATTGGAATCCAAACCACCTAAATCTATTACCTTCACTACTAATGAATACAAAACTGTGGTGAACCTGGAGTATGAATGGCCACCCCCAGTTTTGTGAGTTTTGAAAAATTATTGGTCACACAGTTCACAATTGTAGGAAAGTTCATAAGAAACCTCCCCAACCAAACTATAATGGGTGGATAGAAGTTAAAGAGCATAGGAGGGAGAAGGAAACTATTTTTGATAAACCTGAAACATCACAGAAAAATGAGGAAAATGGGTTGTCAAAACCAATCCCTTTGTACAATTGGAACCCGAAAAAGGAAACACATGGGACGAATTGGCTGAAGAATAAGAAATTGAAACTGTTGAGAAGTATATTTGAAATGATATTGAAGAGGACGTACTAGGTATTATTTCACACACACAAGCTGATTTGGATCTACCAGGTCCTACTTCAAAAGATTATTCTCCTTTGAACCCTCTTCTGAATGAATCAAACACTGATCCATATGATCAATATAATAAGACTCATGAACTCTCAAAAACCTCCAATAAAGAATGTAATCCTCCCTCTGATAACCAAAACTCTTCCCCTAAAAACACCACCATAGATGGTCATCCACCCTATGAAAAAGAGGAAAGTAATAGGAAGGTTGAAAAGGACTATAGGGATGCCCTAATATCCTCCCTGAGTAGCAAGGATATGATGAAGGAATGTAAGAGGTTCCTCCCAGAATAGCCTAGGAGGATGTGTAATTCTACTCCCTCCCCAATCTGTCTCACTTCCCTGAATAGGCAGCCTTCTTCTTTTCAGGATTCCAAATGGCACCAAGCAATTTCTCCTTCAAACAAGAATACTATCTCGGACAATTACACCCAAGGTGAAAAAGATAGAAATTTATTGGGCAATGTAGATGCTTCTAACCTTCCTTTGGCCCCTAAATATTTGCAGGTTACACATAGTAGTACTCCAAGGGAGGATTCTTCTAGAATCTCAACAAGGTCAATGACCTCAAGATCTAAAAAAATGGGATAACCCCTCCAAAAAAAGGTACAAATGAATTTGTTATACTGGAATTGTCAGGGGATTGCCAACCTGAAACCTTTAATGTTTTGAAAAGGTTTATTATTACTCAGTACCCTAAACTTTTTTCTATTGCTGAACCGAAATTCAATTATGCCACTAGATTCAAACATTCATCCCCCTTTGGTTACTCTTTTCTAGGGTCTTGCAACAATGGTAGATCTACTGAATTATTATGGTTATTTTCCCACTCTTATATGCAGAATGTTAATGTTTACAATAGCTCGAATCAAGCTATTACCTGTGACTATATTTTTGAGCTTGCTCATATTTACACTACTTTTGTTTATGCTTAAAATAGATACCAATATAGGAGATCTATTTGGAACGAGCTCACCTGACTTAGAAACACTATCCATAATCATTGGTTTATAGTTGGGGACTTTAATGATATTTTAGCTCCTAGTGGGAAAGTAGGCCCTCCTCATGACTCCATCTCCACTAGGGATTTTAAAGCTTGCATTGAGATTAATAAACATACAAGGGTTAACCTAATGGGTGGTAAATTCACCTCATATAGAAAACATTATAATAAGATGGTGGCTAGTAAACTAGATAGGGTTTTACTAATGACCATGCCCTGGATAAATGGGACAATATTTCTAGTATCACTCTTACGAAGACTAATTATGATCACCATCCCATATTAGTTATCTTTTCCCATAACACTAAAAAAACTAGGTACCCTTTCAGATATAACACTGCTTGGTCCTCAGTCTCAGACTATATAAAGATCATAAAAAACTCTTGGGATAATATGCATAGTCATAATGCTGCGTTATCCTGCCTAGTGAAATTGAAAATGCTTAAGCATGTCCCCAAAATCTGGTGAAACTAAAAAAAATGAAATAGACAACAATATCAACCTTTTGGAAAAATAAATTACTCAAATTAAAAAGGATAGCACCACCTCTAACTTTGATCAAGACCCCCAAAATGAAAGCATAATTTCCTCTAAACTTATCACTCTGCTCAACTTTAAGGAAAACCTAAAAAAGAAAATCTTTAAATCCAAAGGAATTAAAGATGGGGATAGGAATAATAAATTCTACAATGCCCTCCATAGAGTTAGAAATGACTGTAGGCCTCTTTCCTATCTTAGAGAGGGGGGGGGGGTCAGATTCTTGACAATGAAGAAAGAATTTCCAATCATGTGATATCTTATTTTCATAATATCTTCAATGGAACTGTGATTGATAATGTTCTTATGACTGATGTCATTCCCATACTAGTTACTGAGGAAGGGAACTCTTTGATTAATAGTATCCGTTTTGACCAAGAAATTAAAGACACAATATTTAGCTTAAATGCAGATGGTGCTCTTGGGCTTAATGGTTTTAATAACGGTTTCTATCAAAAACACTGGGATGTGATTCAGGATGATATCTGTCACATGGTGAAAACTTTATTTTCCAGAGGCATTCTTCATCATGGATTAAATTCTTAATTCTTATTCCTCATCCCTAAAATTGATAATGCGGATGAATTACACCTCTTTAGGCCCATTTCTCTCATAAAATCTCTCTTCAATATTATCACCAAATTAAGTGCAAATAGAATTGCTACAATTAGAAATAGAATTGTCTCTTGGAATCAATTTGTCTTTATAAAAAAAAGATCTATTCAAGACTGTATTTTTCTTGCCTCTGAATCCAAAAATCTCTTAAACAGAAAAAATTGAGGAGGGAAAGTTTCCATTAAACTTGACATTGCAAAGCCTTTTGATACCATCAATTGTAATTTCATATATAAAGTCCTTATGAAGTTTCACTTCAATGATAAATTCATAAATAGAATTAAAACCCTTTTTAATTTGGCCCACATTTCCATCCTCATTAATGGATCCCCTGAAGGTTATTTTAATTTCTCCAAGGGATTTAGACAAGGTGACCCTCTCTTGGCTATTATTTTCTCCATTGCTGAAGACTATCTAAGTAGATTAGTTACACAATCTATAGAAAAAGGTAACATTAAACCTATCTATGCCTCTAGAAACTTGAATTCCAACTCGCACCTTCTTTATGCCAATGAAATTATTATTTTTATTCTAGGGAACAAAAGAAATGTGAATAATCATAAGTCCATCCTTCTTCACTACCAAGAAGTGTCTGGTCAATACATCAATTGGCACAAATCTTACATTTACTTTGATAAAGACTTTACCTCCTATAGAAAAGTCAATATCCCAAATTACTTAGGCATTAAGGAGGGCATATTAACCTTCAATTATCTTGGTGTTCCCATCTTTTGGGGTAGACCCAAAGTAGCTACTTCTACCCCATCATTGATCAAATGCTTCGACACCTTTCTTCTTGGATGGGTAAGAACCTCTCAATGGATTAGAGAATTTCTCTTGTTAAATCCACTATAGTCTCCAAATTGGTTTAATCTATGATGATTTAAAAATGGATGAAGATTCACCTAAAGTGCATTAATGTATATATTAATAACTTTTTTTGGACTGGGAGTACTCTAGAGAGAAAACTGGTTACTGTCCCCTGGAACACTTGCAGCAAACTGATTGATAAAGGGGGTATTGGTATTAAAAACCTTTCTAATTTTAATGAAGCTCTTTAAGCCAAGCTCATGTGGAACCTCATTCATAATAACTATCCTTCCATGGAATTTCTTAGGGTTTTTTTCCTTAAAAATCTTAGAAATAATCAGTCTCACTTTTTCATGTCTTCTATTTGTCCTGGAATTAAAAACACCTTCAGTTATATTATGTCAAATTTCAGATGGATGGCTAGTAATGATTAAAATTTAAATTTTTGGTTGGATAACTAGACTAGCGCTCCCCTGATCTCTTTAATTCCCAACAACCTACCTCCGCTCCACACCAACGACACCATAAATAATGCTATGCATTTGAAAAAACCATGTTTACCTGAGGATATCAATAAAATTGTTGATAGTTATCCCTTCACTAATACTGATGAATTTGTTATTTAGGAAACCGTTCATAATGGGGTGCTTGACTCTAAAAATTACTACAATCACTTGTTCAAAAATGCGGACAAAAATTTATCCTGGTTAAAAAACGTAAATAAAGCCTGGTTAAAACCCTAGAGATTCACTCTAGTTTGGCGTATCACCCATGGTAGAATCCCCACAGATACCAGCTTATAAGATTTTGGGATTAATCTTTGTTCTAAATGTCTTATGTGTAACCAACATCATGAAGATATTAATCACCTCTTTCTTTCTTGTGATATGGAAATGGCTCTCTGGCATTATATTTTGGACATTTTTGAGTATAGATGGTTGTTTTTTAGTTCTATAACCTCGCAGCTACAGCGGTGTGTGGACCAACTAGACTCCCAACAGATCAAGAATTTTTTTTCGCAGCTATAGCGGAGCTCCTTCATGTGATCTGGTATGGTAGAAATGATCTTACTTTCCTTAGAAACTCATTCAATATTAATGAAGATAAAATGAGAATTCTCATCGTGATATGGGAGGCAGCTTTGATTCAAAAATATCTTTGTATCAACTCGGTTCGCGACCTTGGGATTCTTAGGCGTATTGGGGTTGATGTGAATTACCCTTGACCTAGATCTACTTTTGATGTTTTTTGGCAGCCACCTCTCCCAGGCTGGATTAAAATCAATGTGGATGGTGCCTCTAAAGGCTACCCTAGCCCAGAGGGTTGTGGAGACATCTTCATAAATCACCATGACCAGACGCTCTGCTTCTTCTATGGATTTTGCGGTTTTTCATCCTCTTTGGAATCCGAGATGATGAGCATTTTCCATGCTATCTCGTTCGCAAAGCTTCAGAACTAGAAAAATATCTGGATTGAAAGTGACTCCACTACTATAGTCTAGGACATCTGGAATGGTACCATCTAACTTTCTTGGATTCTCACTGTGCGTTGGATGGACTGCCTAAACTCTGTTTCAGATATCAACTTCATTGTCACTCATACGTATTGTGAAGAAAACAGGATCGCTGATGGACTTGCTAATATGGGTGTTGCGCATGATATGCTTTGGAGGGACGATCTTCCTCCCGAGTTACTCCCGCTTTATGTTAGGGATGTAAACAAGATTTGTTATTTCATACTTATGTAACCATTTGTTTTTATGAATAAAATTTGTATTTTGGTTGTTTACTAGAACACTACCTATTAAAAAAAATCAATCAAAACATGTCTCAAAGAAGGATGTTTGAGATGAGTAATCCTTAAAACTTTGGTAATAATGTAATAAAAAAGAAATTAAATGATGGAACCTAAAATGATTTTATAAAAATAATGATTTTTATGAAAAAATACATAATAATACATTCATGTTGTTGTTATTAAACCATATAAAATAAATCATGGTCCCTAACATCAAACTTGTATCATGGAATGGAAATTGAGAGTAAGAAACCCTTACGAAGATTGTAACATTTGAAGTAGAAATAAATTAATGAAATTAATATATAAACCAAATTTATAATCATATAAAACATTTTTAAATAATATATAAAAAATAATATTTTATAACACACATATTCTTGGCACAATACCGTCAATGAATAAGTGGTATAACCCAATGAAAGTCTCCTTACCTCAGATTTCCGCTCGGTCAAACACATTCTAACCTAATGTATAATAAATTTAGTATTATTATAGATATATTTTAGTACCATATTTATATTTATCCTAATTTATACCATTTAGTTGTAATTTTTTATTACCCACTTAGTAATAATTATTTTTTAAAATCAATGTTTATGTGTTAGCTGTGGTTTTTTCCTATGCATGTTTCAATTCGGTGGTTTCAGTCCTTGTACCTTGGTCACAGTTTCAAAATCTCTAGAATATTAATCAAGTTATAACTATAATTTTTATAAATTAAAAATAATTTTGTAACCAACCTTTTAAGTTGGTCATGAAAATTAAAACAAATCATTTCATGGAGACATTAGTCCGTATGCACACATGAGTGATGTTTTCATTTTTTCTAAAGGATGAAAAGGAAATAAAGTAGATAAAGGTATATTTTTAAAAAATAAAAATAATATTATAAATATTACATCTATTTATTAAATTCATCTTTATGAATTTCCATGTGAGTCACTAATGAAAAATAATGTATATCACATCATGGAGATGATAGTTCGAATGTACACATGAGTGACATTTTCATTTTCCATTAGATGGAAAGGAGGTAGCTAATGATTATAACATTAACGGAATAACATTTCATAATATTGAATATAATTATTTAATTATATTAGGATGTTTATATATTATTTTAAGGAGGTAGAATAATAAATAAACTTAAAATAATTCAGTTAATACTTTTACCACATATTTTGATATCCTCCCATAGATTAAACTTAAGGACTTTGGGGGAGAGGTTTATAGTAACATCAAAGGCTTAAAAACGTGGTATAAGATCTTTTAAGATGGATTTTGGTATAATTTTAAGATAAAATAGAACTCATATGTGTATTTTGAAAGGTTAGATTAAGTCACATTTTATACGTAAAAATCAATGGTTTTTTTGCTAATATTAAGTATTTAAGGGTCTTGAAAGTGACTTAAATGACAGGTGGTTAAAAAATGGGCGTGGATAAAATTTTAGGTAATTTATCATCCCAAGTTTTCTGTTATCATTTTTTTATGATTTTTAAATCACTTAATAAAATATTATTTAACATTAATTATCCTTAAAGTAATTTTTGGAACTATTAACATAATTTGACTTTAATGACATCAAGATAAGAATGGAATTAGAATATAAACACTGAAATCATAAATTACCCTTCATAATTATATATAAAGTTTGTGTAACACCATAATTCGTCCATAAAATACCACTTTTAATGTTTTTAATTTCATTTACTTGTTTTTTCTACTACATATAAGAGTGTTGTGTCGACACTACATAAACATATTAAATAATTATACTATTATTAAAAATTAAAAATAAATTACTAACAAAAAAATAATTTTATACCCATAATTACATTCATATATATTCCTCAATAATTGTTTTTATCATTATCATTTCCATAACAACATATTTAAAAATATTAAGTGAGAGAGAGTTACTTTTTTTATAAATATTTTATCTCAATATTAAAAGGAAATAAATTCTTAATGAAAGTAAGTCAAAAAAAAACTAATGTTAAGACAAGGGGAGGTTAATAAATACCTCATAAAATCATTTAATGATATTTTTTGTGATATTTCAAGGATTATACTAATGATTTTACACTTCTACCCTATTTTAGCTTTACCATGGTAATTTGTTCTTTTACCTTAGAGACATATTTTTATGACTGAAAATAAAATAGACTATATTAAAAAATTTTAATTTTCAAATTAAAAATTTGGAATACATTTTCTAATATTTAATTTCTATAAGGTTATGAAATTAATTATAATATAAACCCACAAAACACATAAAAACCACTTTTCGAATTTTTTTTCCTGTAAAAATGACTTTATACTCATTTATACCAAATATTATCGATTAGAGTTTCTTAACATTAATTTATTAGCTTATTATTAATAAATTATGATTATTTGATATTATAACAATGATAAATGTTATTCCCCATGCTGGATAGACCACTGAGGGGGGGGGGGGGTGAATCATTGACATTCTTTTGTGAATTTATTTCCTTTTAAAATTCAAACTCTTAAACCTATGGAAGTTCTCAATCCACTAAAATTTATCTCCCAGTATCACTTGATATGAAGAAATATTAATAGATAATATAACACATGATATTTATAAGGTTTGGAATGAAAAACTACTCCTTTCCATGTTTTTTATATAAGACTATATGGATTCTCTACTAAATGTAAAAGTTGGTACAACATGAACTAGTTAGACCCATGATCCCATAAAAAATGTTTTTGGTTATACATTCTATATAAAATTATCTTGAAACTTATTTTACACCCTAGTTACAACTTCCTTAAATTTTTATTTGGACAGATATATCTTGATAATCTTTGGGCTGCTTCTGTAATAATTGAGATTCGATCTTCCTCAACATGCAAGAAATATCTACAAGTCTTCTCATGTATAGTCTTCAAGAACATTAGTAGTAATGTTAGTCTCAAAAGTCTTCACCAGATATTGTTTTATTTGGGTTCTATTCTATCTTATATCTCTCCTAAAAAAAGTGTTTTTTTGGATCTCAGAATTCTCATAATGTTCTTGATGAGCTTAATAAAAAATATTCTCAAAGATCAAAAAACATATTCATTTCTTCCTACATGAATATATATTTATCCTATCTATATAGTTATTAAAAATAATTAAAAACTATTTCTAAAAAATAATAATTTTTTTAATTTAATCAAATTAAGATTCAAATATATAATCCCTTGATTTCTTCTTTAAAACTATATATAATTGAAAGAAGTTATTTTTATTTTAATTCAACACAATAAATCCTAAATAATTTCCTCATAAATTACAGATATTATTTTCTATTTAATATCCCAAAATTATTCATCATGAAATGCTATATGAATCAAGATTCATGTATCATGATATTATTTAATGAAATCTCAATACATATGCATCATTATATCTATATGTGGGTCTGACTATATAGAATTATGGCTATATCATTATATCGAGTATGATGAAAATTCTACTATTCAGCATCATTTTTAAGTGGGTCACTTTAGTTATGAATAAGCATTTTCATATATAGATTCTCCTACATCACTTCACTCCCTTACATCATCCCAAACCAAACATGAATCCTCATTTCAAATATGTATCACTGTTTGGAAACATAAATATTCAGTTCACATATGTAGCAGTATTCGACTCTACAAATCTTCAAGAGATATCAATATCATAGGTCATAATCATTTCAAAAACATAACAATATTAGGTATTAATATCTCAAAATATATACTCATTTGTATGGTAGATCCATGGAATTATTAAAAAAGATTCGTGAAGACTTCTCATTATAAGGTAGATCCATGATCTTCCTTATGGAAACAGTAGCTCGATACTCATAAAATCACCTTACACATGGAAGTTCCATGCACTATCCGTCCCCATGGAAGCTTCATGTATCTTTAATGGAATATCATAGTTTTGAACATTTATAATATTCATTGTTCTTGTAGTGGATTATTCATCACGTGGAAGGAAGACACTCATGAAATATCTATAGTCCTTGAAGATCCTCAAGAACGAAATATTCATCGTCATAGAAGATATGTGAATGTTAGATACTTATTAAAACTCATAAAATCTTATTTATCATATAATATCATCCCAAAGATGCTCAATCCATGTAATTATAGTCCACAAAAGAATAGTCCACCAACACTTGTCAAATTTGCATGAATATCTGTACATCAATCATCAGATATTCACTTCAACATGACTTGAACTCCTATACTAGAATTATTCAAACTAGAAGCCTCCCATAATCTTATTAAATAATATAATTTAGTTGTTCTCACTAAATCAAAACATATAGACATATTGAAAATAAATGAAAAAAATATCGAGGCACAAAAATCTCTCTATTTATATATATTTTCAATATCACCTCACATCATTAATTCAATATGTGCACACACTTATTTCTCCCCCTTATTGAAAAAAATTCAAAGGTGAAATGTTAGGGAATTATAATATCACATTGATTCTCAAAACACATAATCCTATATTTTAGTATCATTACCAACCATTCTAAGAGAGCTATGATAATATATGTTCATTTATTAAAGGGACATTATTTAGTACACTCTAAGTATATGTGGACAAACTCGTTGTATAATAAAAGAGAGAGTTAACCAAGGTGACCTATTTTTTCTATAGGATACCGTACTCAGGATTTTTTCATTCCTCAAATTAGGGGATATATAAAATAGATAAATCAAGAAACAAGTAATACTTCACACTTCAAAAAACCCTTATGAATTTTCAAGTGTGGGATTTATAGCTCACCCTTTTGTCATAAATTTCATCAATAAACACCCCATTAATAAAAATGATTAATATGATAAAAAAGTTTCTAAGTGAGGTTGATCACCTCATTATTCAAGTTTAAAAATTTATCTATAATTTAATGATTCACTAAAAATTCAGTTAAATGATAGATTCTTCTCAAGGACGCTACCCCTCAATGGATGAAATCATATTCATCCGTATAATTACAGTGAGTAGACTCCATAGGGGTTAATATAATCCTCATATCTAGTATTGATAGCCTCAAAAAACTCCTTCCAAATACATAAAAAATAGGTAATAAGGATGTACCACTTTTTTTCTTTAGAAGTAACACTCATAATGAGAGTTTCCACTAAACCTAGGCTACTCTATCATTCCAATATCAACACTTCTTTTTCTATTATTATTATTAATATATTTTGAACTCATTTTTTGTCGATGATCTATCTTCATTTGAGTGCGAGTATTATTTTCAGTAGAAATTAATTCAACCTCATATTATTTTCATTTCAAGGGAATTTTCATTAATTCCTTTTAGGAAAGAATTATAGTCATCCATATTTTCATCTAATTCATAGTTTTCTCACATCTTTTACATATCCTATTTTTGATTTTCAAGTGATTACCTATTGATGAATTACCATGAACATTGACCTTTTCTTCTACCACCACATGTATTCCATTATCCTCAATAATCACTTTTGTTTAATCCATTTGTTTATCCTTGTCCAGTTTGTCGTGGAATATTTCTAGACACCCTTTCTTGACCTGATCAACTTGTTTAAACTTCTCACAAGTCTTCTAGAATTAATTATAAGTATATGATTTCACTTTTTAATCATAATAGATATTATAGGTAGTTTAGTAATACATACCTATTCTTAATGACCCTCCATACCAAATCTTCCACAAACCTCAACTAAAGATTAAAATCTATTTTGGGTGAAAGGATTTAGTGTAGACTTTGCAACTTGATTCCTTTGATTTTTTTATATCATTTTATCACCAAAACTCCCCCTTGGTTATCACCTCATTTTTTTGAAGAGACATATTGTACCAAAAATAATAGGATTTTGTGTCCATACCTTCCATAACACTAACAATAACCATCGAATTATAATCTTCCCAAATGTTTCTAGAGTTGTCCAATATTTTATATTTATATCCTACATCAGTGTGAAAATTATTTTTATTAGGGGAAGGTTATCTTATTGGAATAATTTATTCCATTAAAGGGGAAAGTATATCTCAAAAAACTTCATGATCCAATATTATAGTGGTTAGTCTTTTTGAACTACACTATCAGTTATAGTAGATATACCTTGATATTTATAAGCACCAGATTTTACCTCATTTACAAAACAATTCTTCTCACCATCTAATGAAAATTCTCTATTAACCACTATTTATTTTTTTAAGTATTATCTATCCTAATTAAAATCATATTGAACTGTGAAACATATGGATTGTGTCTTAAACAAATATTCTTATTTCCAAGTTAAAATTTCTTTAAGATCGTACACCATTTTATCCTTCATAGAAACCGCCAGCTTGTAAGTTCAAATCTCATCAACACATGCCACTTACTTCTTGATTTGACCTTAATTTTATTATGCATACTTATTATTCTCTCTTTTTTTTATTTCTTAATCTTTGAAATCACCTCAATAAATTCCACTAACTCAAGCATTATTTCTATTATAGTTATGTACTCTCCTATCCATCATTATAACTTCTTGAAAAATCAAACACATTTTCAATTTTAGTAAATTAATTCACCTGACCATATAAAGATCTACTTGGATATGAATTATATTTCTCAATACTTCTCATCAAATGATTTATAATACTATTATAATACTTACCTTTATTCTTATCCTATTTTTGTTTTTTATGTTTTTACATCTTCCTCTTCAGATTTAGAGTCAATATATTTTCTATTTTGATAGACATAGGAAAAGTGTCCAATGCCTTAAAAATTCCATCATTTTAGTAATTTTTCCTTTTCCTTTCCACTTCCCCTTTTGTACCCTCTTGATATAAGAGTAATTATATCCTTAAGCTCTTTTCCACCCTAATTATATGAATCTTTGGATTCAGAAACCACTTATTATTTAATTTTTGATTTTATTTTTTTCTTCAAAGGCCATTTCATATGTGGAACTTGGCCTAGATACCCTCTCAAACCGATACCTAACCTGAATTGTCACATACCCCAAGAGAATTTATGATCTCAATGGGCTAGTGACTATCACCTGGGCATCAAAAATAACTAGAGGGAACAATATCACCCAACATGAAGTATGAAAAATGATACACATATATACACATGATAGGAAGAAGTAGTGGAAGAGTAAAAGAATAAATATATGTCATAGAAAAAGGGAAATAACAGAATTGATACAACTAAAAATTAACTAAAACATTCCCAAGATATAAGTCCAACATAAAAATAAAACACAGACTAAAAACTTTAGTCTATGTGATAGCATGGGAAAACTCTAACCATCTCACCACCAGATACCCATATATAGATAATGGAAACCTCACTGCCTCACTATAACACATTACCTTTCTCTGCATTGAAATATATAACAAGGTCTACACATAGGTGAATGAGTGCACAATGTGTGATATAACAGGCTTAGTATTACCCCACCCAAGTGTTCCTTAATAAGTATCTATATATAAATTATAACACTATCTACTTTAAAGAAAATAAGGCATGATAAATAGTAATAAATATTTATGTCAAAAAGCATGGTAAAAATTCCCCTTTTTTCTATAGTTCCATATAAATCAGGTAAAACAGTTTCAAATAATATCACATATATCAAAATATTCACAGTATGCATATATATCATATAAAATCCAGAATAGTACAAAAAAGTACATGTAACATAATTTCGAGGATCACTACAGGTTAGAATAGCTAGAAAACTCATACCCAATCATAGAAAGCCACATATATATAGTATCACTGTATATTTATAGAATTAGAGAGCATAGGAACACCCTATCAAGTGAAAATCCCAACAGGTCTAATAAATCCCTAGAATAATGGGCCTAGGGAGCAGAGGAACACCCCATGAGTGAACCCCCCGACATTATCAATGGAAGAGACCTATTACAACAACTCCCACTTAAGTAACTAAAGCTTTAAAGGTTCTATATTTTCCAAACCATTTCATCAAAACCATGATTTTAAAACCATTTAATCAATCCATTTCACACTTATTTGAAAATTCCCATTTATTTCACTAAAAAGGGGGAAAACCATATTTTCACAAAAACCCATTTTCAAAAACCCAATTTAATCATAACAAGTAATTTATAAAATATTTTATAAAAATGAAGTGATATAGTTTATCCAATATAGTCTAGATAGGGAACCACTTTCCTCAAGATTAGGTAGAACACACCCACAATGGGATCCACCAATATAGAAGAATGAAAAGAATCCAACAGATAGCCTGGAATCAATCCTTACATCTCATAATCAACTTAACAAGAAAATTAGATGGTAGAGAAGATAACACAACACATAACTCAATAAACTAAAATTCCAAGCCACAACCAACATAATGGTCAACCTCAATAGAAATATAATAACAATAGATGTAGAAATGATCAAGATAAAAAACACCACAAGACCAACATATCTGAAAACAATATCGTAATAGCACTACCATGACCAAAAAAGAAGAAGAAGAAATTTAACTTACATAGAGATATGAAACACAACCCCCACAATAATTGTAAATCATTGAAAAAATGATCTATAATGAGTAGAGATACCCAAAATATCCCCAGAGAGCTCCTAGATCTTGAGAGAGAAGGTTGCGGTCAAATGAAAATAAAAAAGAGACATGAAGCATGGTTAAAACCATAAATCTCAAAACATACATGATGTTTCAGATCCACCATATTGAGAATTCGACGGACGAGGTCCTGGATGTGCTTAGTCGTTACCATCATGTTGTTGGTTAGTTGGGTTTATTGTAGTCGAATCATGGTAGGACTGACGTTCTCTTCCCTGGTCATTACAAGGTTATAGATAGTGACCTCGAGAATGCTTGGAGCAAGAGGCATCCCATTTATAACTCTACTCTAAATCATAATGGACAATATTATTTGCATCTCTTTTCTTATTCACTTGGTTCTATATTTAAATGACTTTCTACGAATACATCCCCATTTCTCACCCTTCATTGACGGTTTTGGTGGGTTCCTATGTATAGGTTTTCTAACAGACTTGCTCCAGTGTTGTATAACCCTTTGTGGGATTCCTTTTTTTCTTGACATAGATTCAAATGGTTATTCTTATTATTGTATTTATTTTCCATTTTGTTCTTCTCCATCATGCATGACCCCACTTTGGTCATGCTTGACAAATTACATTGAATTTTGGATTGTGTTGGTGTCCTCAATGATGAAAGTTATACTGTGGTATTCAGGAATGGTGGTGTTGTTCCTCGTTTTGGAGGTTTTGATGAACCCCTCTCTATCGTGCTTCCTCCATTGAAGGTTCAGGGGGATCTGGTGGTGCATTCTCTTTTATTTTCATTGGTGGTTTTCCATGTTCTTGGTGATGGTGGTGTTCCGGTGATCATCTATAGAACATAGTTTCTATATTTCTATGTGATATTGGTTGCAGACATAGGTTTTACTATCTGAGAGGTTATGGGATTATTGGAGAGGGTGAGTGTATGGTGGTGAAAAGATGAGTACAAGGGACCCAATGTGCTCCCTCGATTCTTTTGGGGAAAGCTTGGCTTTGTACTAGACTCTTCGACAGGCCTGGTTTTTCTTTGTTTGTATGGTGTCTTGGCCTAAATTTTTGGTTCTAACATATCCATAAAGTGATTTATTAGAAAATACAATTTTTTAGTAATGATCATCCCAAACCCTAAACCAATTCATGGAATCAACCTGATAATAGACTTAGGTTTTGTAACCTTTTCATGATGTGAAATCATTTAGTAGGTAGGTTATGTAGAAACATTTAGAAACACCCCTAGTCAACTCGAACCCGAAAGGAAATTCTCATAATATGTTTTCACATTTATACCTAGATTCCATTAATTTCAAAAAACACACATAATCAAACTTTAGTTCATTTTACAAAAAAAATGTTATCCATAATTAGGATTCCCAAAACACACCTAAAAAAGAGGGAAATGAAAAGAGAGATAGAGATACCTGAAATAAGCTAAAGGGGTGTTATAGGCTCGCCACTATAAAAATTTACTTCTCCGAGTAGTTATGTGGAAGAATGGTATCCAAAAAGTGGTTAGGACACTTATACCTCATAAATGATTCACACTCCAATGTCGCATGAAAATATGATCCGTGTCTCTATAATACGATGGCTAACAGAATCAACTTCCAACACAATACTTTTACCTAAGAGTCAAAAATCTCCATTGGTTTCTCTAAAACCAAAATGTCTGAATCCAACTTGATCTCTTCCCCAACAATAGCATGAGATGTATCATGATGGTATTTTTTTTAATATGGGATATGTGGAAGAAATCTTGAATACTCATCAACTAAACTGCTAATTCCAACCGATAAGAAACTTTCCCTAGCCACTTAGTGACCTCAAATGATCAAACATATCTTAGATCAAACTTTCCCTATTTTATAAAATGATGATGAACCAATTGAGGATAAAAATTAAAGAAAACCTATTCACTAATATAAAACTACCAAGAGAATCTTTGATGATCCATATATGTTTTTTATTAATCTGAGCTACAACCAGGCACTGATGTATATCCTGAATCCTCGCTTATATCTCCTAAATGAGACTCTATCTTATAAGAGAGGCCTCACCCACCTCTTCCCAATAAATAGGTGGCCTTCACAGGAAAATATACAAATCCATAAAGGGATCCATTCAGATAGAAAAATGATAACTTCTATTATAAGAAAACTCAACTAATCTTATGTGGATATCCTATGATCCACCAAAATCCAAGACACATGCATGGAGTATATTCCCTAGGATCTAAATAGTATGCTGCTCCTGACCATCTATTTGTAGATGGTAAGATGTAGTTAGAAATTAGTATCCATTTCCTTAGAGAGACTATACAAGAACCATGAGGTAAACCTAATATCACTATCTAAAAAATAGAATAGGGAACCTTGTGCAACCTCATAACCTCTTACACATATAGCTTACCTAGGTCTTTAAATCTAGTTGTTTCCCTGATTTGAATGAAGTGAGATGACTTTTTCAAATGATAAATCACAATCTAGATAGAATTCATAACATAAGGAGTCCATGGAAATCTATACAAAAAGTTCATGGAAACCTCATCACATTTCCAAACTAGCACTAGAAGAGGTTGAAACAACCCAGAAGGTTTAAAATTATCTACCTTTTTATGTTGGTAGGTGTAACAACATGACACATAATCTACAATGTCACACCTTATATCGAAACCCTAGAATCACAATCTCATTTCATAGAACATATTCATAGTTCCCAAATGAATGAACCATGGAGAAATATGATAGTAAAAAAACTAGGCTCTTCATAGATGCTATGATGACAGATCGATCCTCAAAACAGAGAATTCAATCTAAAGGAGATACCAAATAGAAATAGTCTCCCCACTATATAGGCTTTCTTAAATTCCTCTAAACTCATCATTATACTACTGATCTAGAAGAATAGACTCAAGGAGATATGATAATAGCCAAAATCTGTTCATAACTACACCTTAAACTTCATATCGAGCATCTAGGTAAAACTAATCCGAGAGACCCATATGGCTCCACTCTTCCATTGATTCTAGAGCAACCTATGATGGTACTTTCTGGATGAGAGCATATGCAATTATATTCTTCTTCCCCATAGTGTAGGTGATTTTAAAGTCAAATGTATGAAGTTATTCCACCCAAAACCTCTGTACGAGATTTAACACTTTAAGAGAAATGGTGTATCTCAGACTCTTATGGTCAGAAAATACTATTAACCTTATACCAAAAAGATAGTGTCTCGAAAATTTAAGAACATACATAAATTTTTAAAGCTCTAAATCATGAGTAGGGTATTTCTTCTCATGTGGTCAAAGTTGGTGAGAGATATAAGCCACCACATGATCATCATGAATAAGCATGTAAACCAAACCAACACTAGAAGAATCATAGAATCCACACACCCCTTACCATGCTTAGGTAAGACAAGAACATGAATTGATGTCAAAATTTATTTCATATCATTAAAAGAAGACTGAAACTTTTCATTCCATAGGAATTTCAGACATTTTCTAGTAGGATCAGTCAATAGTGATTCCAAATTTTATAAATCCTTGGAGAACCGTCAATATTATCCAAAAAGGACAAGGAATCTCTGAATCTCAAATACATTCTATTACTCATCCCATGAAAAGACACCCTTCCACTTCTCAGGATCAACTAATAATCCCTGCTCAGAAATCATGTGACCCAATAAATATACTTCTTAGATCTAGAAATTTCATTTCTATATCATTCCATACAAATAGTGATTCATCATGATTTCCAAAACCAAACTCAAATGGTTATCATGATTGAGATCAAATCTCAACAAAAACAAAAATATCATCCCTGAAATCTACCAAAAAGTGTTGAGATACTCATGGAATTTTAGATTTATTGAAGCCATGAAAAATATATGAGTGCTAGTCAGACCAAACGACATCACAAGATATTCATAATGTCCATACCTTATACTAAAGTCCATCTCTGACATATAATACTCCAAAACTTTGAGTTTATTATAATGCAACCAATGATCAATATTTAAAAATCACTTTTCCCTATTTAACGGGTCAAATGAATCATCCACACAAGAAAAATGATACTTATTCTTAAATATTACTGTGTTCAACATTTGATAGTCCACACACAATCAGAGTACACCATATTAATTATTCTAAAAGAATATAGGGGAATCCCAAGGTGAAACACTAGGAATAATGGAACCTTTCACCATCAGATCATCCAATTGAATCTCAAGCTCTTTTAGCTCCATTGGTTCTATATGATAAGTGAGTATCAAGATCAGTTGTGTTATTGGCACTAGGTCAATCATAAACTCTACCTCCCTCTATAGAGGAAGACTAGAAAAATAATCTGGGAAAACATTAGAAAATCCCAAAAAAATTAATGGAAGATTAACCATAAAAGAAACATAATTGGGTTCAAATGAAAAAATAGAAAAAAAAATCTTAAGCTTTGTGCAGGAAGGACCTGCATGACTTGAGCTCTGATCCCACTCTCCATGAAACTCCCAAGAGACCCCATAAACCGTAAGAAATGAGACACCAAATCATAACAATCAACCTCAACATGATGATTGATAATCCAATCCATCATGATGATGACATTAAATATTTATACATCGAGAATAAGTAAATACGAGACTAACTCAGCATTGGCTATTAATAATGAATAATAAGGAAACAAAAAATCCTATTATATAATCCTTCTAAGAGGTGTCGATAACTCCATAATAAAGTACAGGGGTTATTTTTTGTAATTTAAATAATATAGACAATTCTAATAGATATAAATTAGCTGGAGTTACTTTTAAAAAATAAATAATCCGCTAATGAATATGAAATAATTATTGTACCTCTCGCATTCACTGGACCTGCATGTTCCTCTAGGGAAAAATCATCCCCTATGTAAAGGTGCTTCACTCCTGAGGCATGTGGTTAGAGATATGTAGTCTTTAAAGAATCCGACTGTGCCAAAACATCATTTGGAGGTATAAATCCTTGACCATAATGATGTGTAAACATATCCTGATAGAAACACTACAGATAACCATTGTATCCAGAAATGTTACACATATTCACAGGTGCTAAACAAAAATATCATGCGTTCCTGACCTTACCACATAGATAGACATTCAGGGAAAAAATACAGGATGTAATTGAAGGTACAGAGTAGTTTCACCACTAAGAACCACCCCACCACTCCTGTGATGATCATTCCACTTCCTCTTCCTCCCCTATGCACCACTGACGTTTCCACCTGGCAGAATTGATGAGGTAAAATATATAACATTTCCTACCATATCCATATCATCCATCATTTCCCTATCTACTATCTCCATATAGGTTCAAATATTTAGTATATATACATATGATATGTTATCCAATCAAAAACCATTTAGGTACTTCTAATACTTTAGCTGGTCACTCTTTACTACTTCTAGAGAAAAACAAACTAGCTTTATAAACTGATTAGTGTAATCCGATATAGAACACTATCCTTGATTCATGGAGAGAAATTTCAGAGGCTTCAAAATCATCAATAAATCTATAAAGAACTTCCAAAAGAATTTTATCTTAAAACCATTCTAGTAAAAGACCATATGTTTATCTTCATGTACCATGGAATCCCACCATCAGTTACTGGGACCCTCAATTATGATTGTCGTGAACTTCACCTTGATATTCTCAGGTGTATCCATAATGTTTAAGATCTGATAACTGTTGTTAGGCAAGTTATCCACACATTTTGTTTCATTAATACCATTGAAGGATGGTGGATTCTAATGTAATAACTCCCATGATCGATCTATTTCTCCTTCATCTCCTAAAAATACATCAAAAATTTAATTATGGACTTATGGTACATTTTGGTCTACAACGAAAACTACTCATATGATTTACTTTTCTTAAATTTAAAGACATAATAGGGTCTATACACATTCAAAGGGGTGCACAAGGTATGGGATAAAAGTATCATCAGGATCCCAACTAGGTGTTTTATAACAAGTCTCTGTAACCTAATCTGAACATGCAAAACTTTAAAAAAAATAAGGCAAGATAAACAGTAAATAGTTTTTATATCAAAAGAATGGTAAAACATTTCCCCCTTTTCCAAGTTTCCAAATAGAGTAGATAAAATTGTTCAAAAGAATATCACATATGAAAAAATAGTTAAATAATGCATCATATATCAAATCAAATCCAAATCAGTACAAACAAAATCATATGTAACTTCATGCTAAGGATCACTATAGGCCCGGATATCTATAACACTCATACCTAATCATAAAAAATAATAAGAATCAAGTATCTATATATATGCATCAAATCTAGAGAGAATAGGAACACCTCGACAAGTGAACCTCTAAAAATTTCAAACAAGTCCCTAGAACAATGAGCATATAGAGCATAGGAACACCACATGAGTGAACCCCCCTGATAGTACCAAATTATGAGGCCTATTACTACACCTTCCACCTAAGTAACCAATGATTCCCATATAATACATTTTAGAAATCATTTAATAAAAACAATTATTTGAAAACCATTTAATAAATCGATTGTGTAATGATTTGAAAGTACTGTTTTCTTTTACCAAAATAAGGGGAAAACCATCTTATCTTAAAAACCCATTTTCACACACACAATTAAATATTTACAAATCATTTATATAATATTTTATAAAACTAGGGAAATATAGTTCATCCAATATAGGCTAGATATGGAAGTACATACCTAAAACATGGGTCACACATGCCCGTAATGGAATTAACCAAGACATAAGAAAACAAAGACAACAACAGAGGCCCTAGAATCTAACCTTAAATCTCAGAATCAATTCAACCAGAAATATAGTTGGAACAGAATATAACACAACACATACTTCAAGAAACCCAAACGCCACACTACAACCAACACAAAGGTCAAAAACTAGAGGAATATAACATAATAGATCTATAAAGTTTAAGGAGGATCAACACCAAAAGACAAAAATATCTAAATTCACAGTGCAACAACACTGTTGTGACTAATAACCAAGGAGAAACAGAAATATCACTTACCTGAAGAGACTCAAGGAAACCAAAATGATGATCAATTGATGAATGAAATGATATGGAAGGGGATAATATTACCCAAATTTTTTGGGACATCTTCTTGGTATCAAGGGAAATGGCTGAAGTCGAATGGAAATAAATATGAAATGTTTAGTGTGGTTAAAACAACAAATCCAGAAACAAACATTATGCGAAAACCATTCACAATTTGGATAATAAAAAATTTAACACACACCGAAAAACACATTGCCTTAGATTAAGAATAAATCCAATAAACATTTACATGATGTGAAATAGTTTCACAACATGTGATCATTTTATTCCATGAACTAGTTCATGAAATCATCCCGACAATAGATTCACATCATGTAACCCATTCATGATGTGAAATTGTTCACCAGGTAGATTTTTCAGAAACATTTAGAAAAATAACCAGGGTTAAGACAAACCCCAAAGAGAATTCTACTAGGTATTTTTCAGATTTATAACTGGACTCTATTAATTCTAATAGACAAATATCCCAGAAATTTTGTTCATTTCCCACCAAAATTCTCTTTGTCCTTGAGAATCCCAAAATGAACCCAAAAAAAGGGAAAAAAATAATCAGAGATATATAGATGAGATAAGGTATTGGAATGTTACATATCATCTTTTGATTTTTTATTAAATGATGTAATTTTCCTCATCTCATAATGTATGAGAATGTTTTTTTAACTCATCAAGTTTTAAAACCTCAATTTCTTCTAGGGGTAAAATTTATGAATCAAATTGATCTAGAAAATTCCTCAAAAGTTTTTTTAATAATGATAGAATCTTTTATATTCTACTTGAAACACTAAATTCTGATCACAATGTCCTTGAACCTTGTAAAATAATCCTCAATAGTCTCATCATCATACACATATATATATATACATATCTTTAAACTAGATCCTACAAACTTATAGATTAACTTCTTTGACTTAGATATTTAATACATAGATCCTTTCCATTTTTTTCATATTTCATATTATGTTTGAAGTACCATAACATTGGTATAAACCTTTTCTGATAGAGAAATTATGATGATATTTTTATCATTTAAATATTAATTTATATTTCTATTATCATCTTAATTTAGAATAGTAACTTTAGTAATAGGAGATTTTTTTTTGGTTTAATCTCTAACCTCTATCCTAATACATAAGAGATAAGGTAGATTCCTATTTATCCCACTGATATAATTCTTCCAATAAAATGCTGGAACACATAGTCTATTGACTGACTTGATATTTTCCATATAAAAAAATGTTCTTGGATCTTTAGAGGAGATGTTTTATATAATAACATTTGTTGTTTCCTAGGATAGATTGACCAATGATGGGAGGGGGCGTTTGGTAGGTGAATTAGTTGTAATATTCTAGGAATTAATTTCCTTTTGAATTTAACCTCTTTAACCTATTATATTTCATTATTCACTCAAAATTATCTCTCAATCTCACTTTGTATGCAGTAATATTAAGGAAGAACACATCACATGAAATTTTAAATGTTTAAAATTAAATACCACTCTTTGACATATTAGTTATACATAAAAACATGGATTAACGACTAAATATCCAAGTGGATACATATGGAACAAGTTATACAGCCCAATCCTAGAATATTAGTTGTTGGTCATACACCACAACTATAATTCTCTAGTAACAAGTTATACATCCTAATTAGAATCACCTTTATTTTTGATCTAGATATAAATATCGGAATGATCGTTGGGTTGAATCTATACTAATAGAGATTTGAACTTCCTCTAAAATAAGGCTAGATTAATATGTCTGTTTTGGTTCATGAAAATTTTGATTAAGACACAAGTTGGAGTTAAATTGTGTCATTTTTAAAAAATTGAAAAATTGAAAACACCCCTCTTGTAATAAACTGATCACAACCTTCTCCCTTAATATAGATTAATATAGTGTAAAATAATAGAAATATAAGGATGAAACAATGCATAGTGGTTAGGGGTACATATATGTTCTAGTTCACTCCACCAATGCTCTCTCTATGAGATTAGTGATTTTCACTAAACATGTCCTTTTATCCACAGACCTCAAAAACTAAGTGTAGTCCATTGAAACCTCACAAAAAGTTCATTTATTTTATAGGTAACCTAGATAGATTAGTATAATAAGGTAACAATATTCCATGAATGATTATAATCATTTTACACTTTAGTAAAAATATATGAGATGTATAATTATTGAAGAACTTCTGCACACATTCTTCCAAAACTGATAGATGGGTTGATCTTCAAAAAAGAACAAAAATTTCCAAAATATTATCAATAATTACATGATTTCTTTCTCAAATGAAAATAATGTTAAAATAATAATACAATTTTTTTGTTTACATCAAGGGTTTCATCATTGTGTATTTCTATTAGTAAAATCACCTCCATTTTAATTCTAAATTTATGATATAACTTTTCAATCCATTGAAGACTACATATCGATCTTCAATACTTTAGAAATTATAGATTCAAAAGGGCTTCTATAATTTTCTCCATAATTGTAGAGTTGTCTTTGAAGAATTCCTGATATAAATTCTAAAGATACTAATTTAAACCAATAATAACAATAATTTAAAATTAAAATAATTCATTAGAACTATATGATATTCTCCAAATAATCTTCACGTGGCCATTAAAAAATTCAAATATCCTTTAATTTTAATTTCCCTAAATATCTCCTTGAATAATTCTATAATAATTCCATAAATGATCCTCTATAAATTGGGGTGGTATTAAAATTTTAAATTTAAATATTATTTCCAAAATTATCTCATTGAATCTAGTTATAAAATAATCACATAAAAATTCTTTTATAATGATGATAAATAGTTCAAAATAAAAAATTTAATTTTAATTTTAAACTTTAGCTTCCCCCCAAAATCACCATGATTGTGAAAATGAGATCATTTAGAATTTCTTTAACAAATGTGGTCGTCAAAATATAAATACAAATATTTAAAATTTTAATATATCCTTCCAAAATTATCTCAATAATAATATAGATGAAAATAATTTTACTAATATTGATTAATTTCATTCAAATATTTGAATTTTAATTTCAAACACCATCCATATTAACTCATAGTTATCTCAATTTAAATTTTTAAATAATTAATAGTACGCTGATATCATTGGGTTCAGTCAATTTTTAGAGTCTTAATAAATATGATTCAACATTGATCCTAATTGACTTATATTTATATAATTTATAGATATTTAAAATGGATAAGAAAACACATCAATTAGACTTATTTATCTTGAGATATTATCAAAAATATGTCACAAACATAATATGAAAACTGTAGAACATTGCAGTGATTTTTTTCCAAAAAAAGAATATCAAATGACTGATTCAACTTTTATCATAGTTTAGTGAAATGAAGATAAAATTATTATCTATTTATCTCAATAATACTCACCTAATTCGGGGTCCTAAAAATCATGTTATAATCAATATACCAAAACCTAATAAAAAAATAATGAAATAAGACATGCAGATAAATACTTGGGCTTCAATATATTTAAATTATGAAATAAAATTAATAATTCAACAGTTAGATATTTTTAGGTGATAATAAAATAATATAGAAAATTTAATCTTCCTAAAACTTTATTCATGAATACTATGATTCTTGATAATATCTCAAGTCTGTAGAATTTATAGAATTATTCCTAATGATCTGAGCTATATCCCAAACATGAGGATCTTGAACACGAGGTATATTCCAAACATGTGTTTCCAAATGTGAGATTCATCAATAATATATGGTTCCTGAATGTATGGTTCAACACTATTATGGGGTTCTCAAAAATGTGGTTGATCACTAACATGGGGTTGATGGATAACATAAGAACCATTTCCTTTGTAAACAAGAATAATAAATGAATAAAATAATAAATATTGATAGTAAATAATTAAAATCGAGTAATAAAATCATTGATAGGGCTTTATTAATTATCAAAAAATAAATAGAGTTTCGAGGAGTCACTCATTTATCTCCACCTTTCTGATAATTAGAAAACCTAATCATATAAAATAAATTCCAGAAAAAGTTTTAATGATAAAAAAGTTAAAATAATGATAAATCAAAATAAATAATAAAATAATATTTAATTTGAGCACATGATAAAATATGACACCAAAATTTTATATTTCAATTAATTTATAAAACATGATTTTAATAAATAATTAAGATAAAACAATGAAATTTAAAAAAATACTGACCATTTAGAGATTAAAAAATGTATAGAAAATTTTGATTAAAATATTTAACAAATTTGAAAGCAGTACTAACCCCCCCAAAATAATCTTCCTTATAAAAAATTAATTTCAAGGAGACACAAAACATGAGAAATAATTTTCAATGAATAATAAAGGATTTGAAATAAATTTTAATTGATTTCTAACATTTTAAATACACTCAATAAAAATAATACATTTAAAAATATTGAAAATATTTTAAATAATTAAACCTTAAATTAAGCATTGTGGTTAAGGATATTCAATTAATAAAAATAAAATATATTCAAAAAATTAAATAATTGTTTTTCAAATAATTTAAATATTTTTTTCACATTCAATAATTATTTTAAAATAAAAAATAATTTCATATAATAATTTATCATTTTGGAACACAAAATAATAACACATACTAGTTTATAAAATAATGAAACATTAATGACATGATTATCAACAAAAAATTCAAATTAATTTTTTATAGAAACAAATAATTTGTTATGAAAAAGCATGTTTCTATATATATATATAGTAAGATTTAAAAAATTATAAATTTAACACAAACATGTATTGAGAAAATTAATTTCAAACAAAAAATAAATTTATTGAAAACCTTATAATGATAAAATAGGGAATTACTTTTCTCCTTAAAATGAGTTTGTCAATTTTAAAATATTTTTAAAAGATAAAAATGATAAATATTTAAAACTAGTGAAGTCCATCTGAGTAAAATATTTAAATAAAAGGACAAAAAAAATTAAAAAAAATTCAAGAAATATTAAAATGGTTCTCAAATAATTTTGCAAATTTTTTAACACATTCCAATAGACAATACATTTAAGTATGTGATTATTATTAAATAAAAAATAATTAAATTAACACAAGTTAACATACCAAGATATAAAATTGTAAATAGAATGAATGCTGGCTAGAAATAAATATAATATTAAAACTATAATATAAAGAAAGTACTTACGAAATTTTAACAGTTGGAAGTGTAGGACCTCGGGACACCCAGAGAGGGGAGAGGTGAATCAGGGTGTCAAATTTTCTTTTAAACTAATGGATCTTGTTCCCAAGTTGGTAGGAACTAGTCAAACCTATATGATGGATATGATGAGAAATCAAACATTCAATTCAAAGAGACGACACATCACTTTTTACTTGGTTCACCACTAAGGGCTACGTCCAAGGAGCATACGCCGACAGGTTTTCGGTCGTACCTAATTCCAATAAACTTCACTAGCTACATATTACAATGTTTAGGTACAGTCACTCTATCCCAGGCACACTGCATTTACAAAAGATCAGGGATAGCTCATTGCGTCCCTCGGGTCACTCCTGTTTACTCCCCCTGGCTCACTGCCTTTGGTGAAGTCCCAGTCAGTTTATAGACCTAAAGGTCTCTTCCATAGATTTGAATTGAAGTCTTTGAATCTACTTAGCATGAGACTATGCTTGCATCGGAGTCCGTAAATGATGCACTTGAACACACTTAACCACTGAACTGGATAAACAAAACGTGCAAACAGGTTACACTGAGGATTTCATGTAGCACTTACCCTTTACGCGCATGTTCTCACTTTTGTACGCAATACATGATTTTCGTGCAGAAAAATATTTTGTGCAATTTCATCTTTTTATGTGCAACCTCGCCTTTTTCTTGCAACTCTGAATTTTTCATGCATCTCAGAATTTTTTCACGCAACTCAGGATTTTTCGCAAAGCTCCGTATTTTTCATGTAGCTCAGGATTTTTTTTTCAAAACTCCCATTACCTGAACCTTTTACATGCATCTGACCATGGATCTCCTCTAAGTCTTCAACCATACGGAATTAGAGTGGTCACCTCTTATTTATAGGCATCTCAGACCCCCGCGCGAAAAACCCCATGTGGCGTGAGAAACCTCTCATTCAGCGTGTAATACTTCGCGCCCATCTCCATGTTTTTCGCGCAGCCCATGCATTTTCCATTTTCCGACGTTCTGATTCCGAAACACCTCTTGTACGAAAAATCTCTCACCACTATTTCGCACTCCACACTGTTTTTCATGCAACACTCTATTTTTCTCGTACGTCGCTGATTTTCACGCACACCACTATTTTTTGTGCATGCCGCTATTTTTTCATGCACACCTCCTTTATTTCATGAACCAATTCCTTTTTGCACGCACCTCCACTTTCCAACAACCTATTTCTTCATTTTCCGATTTTTAGGTCCAAAAATTTTGTAAACACTGGAGAACATCGCCACCTTCAATACTATTGTCTGTTTGAACTGTATGATCACTTTACTAGAACACATTCCGAACTTCGACTGAGGATTGACAAAAATCACAAACCATACTCCAAATCATGCATAAAACGACCATGGTTCCAATAGGAAGTCCAACAAACTTTTAATTTATTCTTAAATCCTCTACTTAGAGAATTGATTGTTAAATTTTAATAAGTCTCTATTTATTTTTATTTTCCATTAAATTATATAAAAATGAATTGTAGTGGAATATAACTAAAAAGTATTAAATATAAGTACAAATATTCTTTTGGATCTTTCTATGCATTCAATTAAATATTTTGGTAACTATAGTGGTTTAATTTGAGAAGAAATTCCATATTTGAAGCTAGATAATACTTTTGAATAATAAACATGCTTGAACCCACAAAATTGATGATTTCTATAATTGCGGTCATTAGCATAATGTCCATTAATACAACAATGAAAACCGCCATCACTAGATATGATTTTGATTTTGGATCCCAGAAAAAATAATTTATTTATAATTTAGGAATTTATCCATTAATACCTACACCAATCATGTCTTTATTAGTTTTATTATTACTAATAATTTTATTTAAATAATTCCCAACCTTAATAAACATACTAGAAACTTTTTTTTAAATAATCAACTTTATCCACTAATTCATTAATTTTATTTTCATGTAACATACAAGATGTTTTAAAAAAACTTGACCTTAAATCCACTGAATTATTAGTCAGAATCTCATTTCCAATAAGATAGAATCGTGATTTTTTTTGATTTTCTATTATTATTATTTAAATATTAAAGTTTATCATGAATAATATTGCAATATTCATTAACCTAATAAAATGAATTATTTTTTGATTTAGAATTAAGAGAGCAAGATGAATGTACCTCATCAACATGATTCATAAGACATTGATTTACCTTTTGAACTTATTTCTCATCTTCAACATTAGAATTACATTCATAAATTGAATATTCAAATGCACTCTAAGTAAAATTCTTGGATGTATTTCATTTTATTTTATAACCAACTTTATTTTTATCCTTATGTTGAGGGTAGTGAGTTCTTATATAAATTTTCTTCTTACCTTCATAGAATCTGGCTTACTTCAATTTATTATTCTTCAATTTCTATATTCTATTTTTATAAATATTTCCATATTATCTATAAATATTTGATAACTCATCAGATAAACCTAAATCATTAGAATAAAAATCAAAGTATCCAAACTTCAAAACATTGAATAAAACATTTTCCTTTTTCATAGAAATATGATCTTTATCTTTATCTTATATCTCATTGTCATGAATCATCAAGGTTCCAATAAATTCCTTAATATATAAATTTTTAACATTTGTGTATTTTCTAATAGTAGAAGAGATTCCAATTCACTTAGAAGGAAATACTCTAACTAACTTTAATGCATGATCAGGTTCTAAAATTATATTTCCTAAGGTCGTAACATCATTGAAAATTTATTTCAACATCCAATTCACAAGAGAAAAACGTTATTCTTAAAACATAATCAAAGTGTAAAATTTAAGCTTATTTGTATTGTAACTCAGTCTCTAAACATTATTAGTTCGTTCATATGAAAATGAAATGGTATCCCATATTTCATAAGCTATAGTGCACTGAGAAACTCGATTATTTTCATAATTTCCTAATCCACAAATAATAACATTATTAGCACTGGAATTAATGTCATAATCAACCACTTGAGAAGAAATCCACAATTTGGATTCAACTTTAGAAATATTATTTACTTTTATAACTACCATATAAAAAATAAATCCATGATTCTTCAAATAGATAATATTTCAATGTTTCCAACAACCATAATTATTGACATTAATGTATGGATCATTAATCATCGTCAAACATTATATAAGATCATCCATTTAAACTAGTCTTCATCAATTCAATTTTTAACACAATCTAGTTAAAGAAAAATCAAATATTTTTTATAGAAGGTTCTGGTACCAAGTGTTTTTATCAAGTAGAAAATATGAAATGGTGTTAAATATTTCTATAAATAAAGCCATCCCTTTGATGTAAATTTTTTTATGAGACAATGATGATGAATGCACAAGATGGGGGGGGGGTTAATTGTGTACTTCCTTAAAGACTTGAAAAATTCAAAACATCCCTATTGAAACAAAGAGATATTTTCCTTCTCTCTTAATATCGATTAATTCATCATACAATACAAAAAATAGTAAGACATTGAAATTCATAGTGGTTCAGGGGAAAATGGTACCCAAGTCTACTCCATCAATACTATCTCAGTAATATTGGTGAATTTCCCCAAGGTTATTTTATTTAGGGACCTATAAAACCAAGGGAATGTAGTTGGATCCTTATAACATGTCAGGTTCTTTTTAGGGAACCACAATTAATTAGTCTAAGAAGCTAACAATCCACCATGACTGAATATAATAAGTTGACACTTTTGTTGTAAGATATGAGATGCATAATCATTTAATAGCTTTAGTACAATTTTTATCAGCAACTGACATATGGTTTGATCTTTAGAAAAGAACCACATTAACCCATAAATGTTCAATGTGTACATGCTTACTTATTCAAATGAAATAATTAGAAAGACAATAATAAAATTATTTTTGTTTATTCCAAGAGTGTCTTTATAATTCCTTGTTGTTAGTAATATCCCCACCATCTTCTTTCTGAATTTATAAATGAACTTTTCAAGCCAATACAGACTACATCTCCATCTTAAATAGTTTTAAAATTATTGAGTTAAGAATAAATGCATAATTTTCACTATAATTTTATTTTTTCAATTGAATAATTCTTAAAATAAATTCTAAAGATAATAATTTGAATCAATAATAATAATATTTGAAAATTTAGACATTCCTCTGATACTTCAAGATATTCTCTAAATAATTTTCACATGGAAATTAAAAAATGAAAATATTTTTTAATTTTAATTTTGATAAATATATCATTATCTAATTCTATAATAATTCCATAACCAATCCTCTTTAAATAAAGTTAATATTAAAATTTTAAAATTGAATATAGTTTCCAAAATAATCTATACGCTTATTTCTACACAATGAATCTGGTCAAAAAATAATCTCTTAAAAATTATCCTATAATAATGAAAACCAATTTAAATTCAAAATTTGAATTATAATTTAAAATGTTAGAATCCCCCAAAAACATTCATGACTTTGCAAATAAGATCTTCTTGAATTTCTCCAAGAAATGTGGTCTTTAAAATAGAAATATTCAAATTTGAAATTTTAACATAGTCTTCCAAAAGTTTCTCTACAATAATCTCTATGAAAATATCCCATGAAAATAATTTAACTAATTATTAATAAATCCCCTCAAATATTTGAATTTTAATTTTAAAAACCATCAAAATAATCAAAAAATTATATCACCTGATTTTTTTAGAAAATTCATAGTAGAATGATGTAAGAACCCAGACCTTCTTTTTAGGTATGTTTTCATTTTCTGGAAGTTTTTAAGAAAAATAGGTTTTTCGGGAGGTTGTACAGGGGCACACGGTTGGCGCATGGTCTGAAAAAACTGTGCGGCCAGCCCAAGAAACCATGCACCCTTGATAGTGGGCTCCGCACGGGCTGTGCACAGTTTTTCAAACAGTGCGGGAAATCCGTGCGAAGCCCCTAGGTGAGACAATGTCAATCGAATGGTTGGCGCACAGTTTTTAAAACTGTGCGGCCACTTAATGTTTGGGTTTTTATGTCCCGAGCCACTCAAGATTTCCCATTCCTCCACCATTCTTCCTCCTACTTGTGGCCTGCGTGAGATTTGTAATTTTTAGAGGTTGGGGGAGCTCCTTGGATTGTTTGGAGGCAAATAGAAGGGGTTTCTTAGCGGATCGAAGGCAGTTATCCTCGGGTAAGTCCCTCTTTTGGTTATTTGAGGTTTTGGTTAGGGTTACCCCTCTTCCTCTCTTAGTTTCATAGATCTACAAGGGTTTCATGTAGATCTAGAGTTGTGTTTTCCTTTTGTGTTAAAGGTTGACCTTGTTGATGTTAGGGAAGAGTTTTTGAGGTGGTTTCAAGGAGGCGTTCACCCGGTTTGGAGCACGTTTGGGTGAAGAGGTCGATTTCACCAAACCCCAAGAGGTAGGTGGTTTATGCCTTTAACTATAAGGAATTTGAATTGTTTATGCAAAATCTCCAATACCCATGAAATGGGTATTGTGCGTTTACCGTTTTAACCCTGTTAATTTCTTTCTTTGCTGGTGTGTGCGAGTAGAGGTTATTTTTATGTGAATAGGGTTGATTGCTATGATATGGATGTGTTTTCCCATGCTTATACTATTTATGACTGTTTGATCTAGTTTTTTCTATTAGGATATTTCCAGTTCCCATGCCCAGTTTTATAGGATGGTTTGACTGTTTTTATAATATGCTGATCTACTTTAGAATGTTAGCCAAGTAGTTCTTGAGGTTTACTTTGGCCTCTACACTTTGTGATACTTGTTAACTTACATGGGGCCATGAGAACTTGGTGTAGAATACCATAGGGAGAATGTACATAAGGGATTCTCTAGAGTGTCTTTATAATTATAATATGCGAGACCACATGGGGAATTGATGTTGAGTGCTTCCTTAGAGAGGCTGTAGATCTACGACGTGGGTCACAGGGGGAGTAGATGTTGAGTGCTTCCCCAGAGCGCCTTTAGTTACGATACGAGACTATATGGGGAATTGATGGCGAGTGCTTCCTCAGAGAGTCTATGCTTAAGTTGAACCAGAGGGGTTAGACTGAGTGTGCTTCCTAGAGGGTTGCTTGTACATGGTAGGTAAGACTAGAGGGGATAGGCTGTGGGCAATTCCCGGAGGGTTACCTATTTATTAGCTGCTTTCTTGTATTATTTAGGTAGGACCAGAGGGGATAGGCTGTGATTAATTACACGAGGGTTACCTGTTGTGATTATCTTCTTTGTTTAGTTGTTGCTTAATTTCTGAAACTGTGGATTGTTACTGTTGAGTAATTCCTTGTTTACTGCATTATGCACCTTTACCTGCCATATATTCACCGACTGTTAGGCAAAAATATTGTGGTGGTTTTCTACTGGGATTCGTCTTACACCCTATTTGGTCCATGCTTTTGGGCCCAAACAGATTATATTGTTGCAGGTATAGACAAGGGAAAGTGCCCTTCTACATCAGGTACTTGATTTGCTGTGGAGCTAGAGAGCATGGGACCAAGATTAGGCTTGCGATATTGAGGAGCTGTTTATCTATTTCTTTTGTACTTTGGTTTAGTACTAGTTGTATTCATTATTTTTACTTGTTGGACTTTTTTCCTAGAGCTATGTACCATGCATCATTTTATATATATGTGCTCTAGTTGTTTCTTATCTCAGTCGTCCATTGTTTACTGTTGTTGGATATTTACTACATCTGCTATTGTATATTTTTTTATCTTCCATTGTGTTACTCTACCAATTAGGTCATAGTATCCAGACTTTTACACCCTAGGCCATCGCTTATAGTCAGCAGCCTCTAGCATTCATGGAAATGCGCTTGAGGCCATGTGACCAAACAGCCACGGGGTGCCTTTGGGTGGCTTCTGGAACCGAGACGTTACAAAGTGGTATAAGTGAAATTATTTTCTCTTGACTTAATATTTGGAGCCTTTATCCAGGGATATCAAGGAATAAGTACTTGGTCATAATTTGTGCCGAGGGGTAGCTAACCCATGTACAGAGAAAATCTAATCTACCTCGTTTGTTGCAATTTTTTTGGTTTGCAATTTTACAGATGATTTGATTTCACCATTGGGTGATTCAAAGGTTTTTGGCTTTTACCGTTGACATTATTGAGGTTCTATTTTTGTCGCAACCCGATGAGATGAGGGTATACCATATCATGCATCATATTGGAACTTGCTAGAAGTCACATGTCGTGCATTATTTCCATGCCATCTAGATGCATTAGAGATTGCATTCTGTTATAATAGATGTTGTGTGGAATATGCATGATGTTGTGATAGATGCCTTGATAAAATACCTTCTGTTTGATAAGGCATTTTTTGACTAAGGTTTTGTTTAGGATGAACACCGAATTTTGGTTCCTGAGGTGTTATGGGCCCTCATGGACCAGAACTTGGTGGATCATCACCTTGTCTTTTCTTGTTTATTACTTGTGTAAGATTCCAAGATTTTATTCATGGGGAGTAAAGGCCCTCACGGATCGGAATTTGGTACTTTTAATATTCGTTTCAGTGTTTCTCTGGGTTCTGGAGTAGTTTCTATGGGTTACTGTCCGAAAAAACCGAAAATGCACACCGTGTAGTTTTGACTACACGACTTGTGTTATTCTGTTCGAGAAGAAATAATCATTCTTATGTACATGCCATGTACTCTCTGTACACGTCATGTAATCTTATGCTTCAGTCCCTTTTAATCTTGATCTACGGTGTGCATTTGACCTTGTAGAGTGATGCCACCGAGACGTACTCCAGTTGTACGCTAGTCACAAGGCGGTGATTAGACACTGGATATGGATGATCAGGGACTCCTATAGATCCTCCGACTGTGCCAGTTTTGGAACCAGTAGTTATACCTAACCCTAGTGTTGATGCACAGTTCAGGGAAGGCTTTTGAGGATGCTGAAGACCTTTCAGGGAGCACCGCCTCCTGCCCCGTCGATGGAAGATTTGACGTGGGTCTTTCAGCAGCAGAATCCTCCCACTTTCTCAG
The DNA here is from genome assembly GCA_963277665.1 of Viscum album. Lineage (NCBI taxonomy): Eukaryota > Viridiplantae > Streptophyta > Magnoliopsida > Santalales > Viscaceae > Viscum > Viscum album. Next base: position 1,072,031,367 of record OY728145.1, on the reverse strand, counting down.
GGGATGCTGGACCCTAGGCTATAGAGTCATGGCTAGAATTCATGCTGACGATCATCATGCATCTGGATATGTCTATAGAGAGGAAGTTCAAGCTCACTACCTATATGATTTGGGACTCCGCCAAGAGGTGGTGGGATGCGATCTCATAGGCAGGACGCCAATAGGTTATGGCGTGGGATGAGTTCCAATGTATCTTCTTTGTCTAATTCTTTCCGGAGACCTTGTGGGCCGACCGAGCCCAGAAGTTTATGAGTCTAGTGTGGGGTACCCTTTCTATTATTGAGTATTACTCTCGCTTCACCGAGATTTAGTGTTTCAAACCCTTCCTAGGAGGAGATGGGTTATTCCTGGCAAGGAATTTTGAGGATGGCCTCAAACAGGACATCTGCTCTTAGGTGAATATCTTCAGGTTGAATTCCATCGCTTCCATCATCAACCGGGCACTGATCATGGGGCACAATCTGAGGGATTCTAGAGCGGTGATATAAGGCGGTTCAACATCCAGAGTTAGTATTCCTCCTCCTGACAGTAGGAAGCGCCACATGGAGACTACACGGGGGGATCCGAGTAGGCGGGATGCATCTTCGGGTAGTTAGGTGGTGTGCTACCAGTGCGGGCGAAGTGGGAATACGAGGCTACAGTGCCAGAGAGACCCGATGGAGTGCCGATCATGCCGAAAGATGGGTTAACTTCACCGCTTCTATCATATCTTCCCACCAACAGCTGGTGACAAGTATTATTCTATGAATCCTCATACAAGAGCAGCTCCACCAGTTTCTCACCAATCTGAGAACTGGAGTTCTTCCGGCTGTTCAGGCCGAGGTGGAGGTCGCGGCCACAGTGGTCAGTCACCAGGATATCAATGACAATAGGTTGGATCAACATAGAATGATCAAGAAAGGTCATAGGTCCGTGGTATAGGCCATAATTTTGTAGTGGAGCAGACCCAGAAGGAGCAGGATCCTGGACCCTCTATAGTTCGAGGTATGATCTTAGTAGCCTCAGTTTTATCTTTAGAACATTTTGACACAGGGGCTTCCCATATCTTTATATCTATTGTTTTTGTGGAGATCCTTGAGCTCTGAATCATTTCTTATGTTGATATATTGACACTAAACACTCCGTTTGGGACTATAACTACGTGTGTACGTCAGTGCAAGGAGTTCCCTCTAGATGTTGGTGGGTATCACATCTTATGGGACCTTTATGTATTATAGATGACAAGCTATGATGTCATTCTTGAAATGGAATGGTTAGTTCCCTTCCTGGTAGTCGTCGATTGCTATCGCATTAGGGTGAGTTTCATATTACCAGAGGGTAGGTCATTTCTTCATAGGGGTGAGTGGGATGTCTAGGATAGCAGAGCAAGTCTAGAGCATCCTGGGTTAGGAGGAGTTATAGCCCAGATTGCTAGTCTATATCTGGATGACCAGGTGAATTTACATTTTGAATTTCCTCTAGTGGTGGATTGTTTCAGGGATGTATTTCCAGAGGAATTTTCAGGTTTACCTCCAGAGTGTGAGGTTGAATTTTCTATTGAGCTTATTCTAGGAGCGACACCGGTGTCCATTCCTATTTATATAATGGATACACCAGAGTTAAAGGAGCTCAAGAAGTAGTTAGAGGAGTTGCTGGAAAAGGGTTTCATCCCTCCAAGTACTTCTCCTTGGGGTTTGCCGGTCCAGTTTGCAAATAAGGAAGACGGTACCCTTAGGCTTTGTGTGGATTATCAGAAGTTGAACTAGTTAACGGTCAAGAACCGATATCCCTTGCCTAGGATTTATGATCTCTTTGATCAGCTTTGAGGATCCCAGGTGTTCTCAAAGATTGACTTGAGATCCAGTTATCATCAATTGCGCATTAGACCATCTGATATACCTCTTACAACCTTTCGGATTAGGTATGGTACATACGAGTTTATGGTTATGTTGTTCGGTCTCACGAACGCACTAGAAGTTTTCATGGCACTGAAGAACCGAGTATTCCATACATACTTTGATTCCTTCATGGTTGTTTTCTGGGATGATATATTGGCGTACTCTCACACTTGACATGACCATGCTACACATATTGATATCCTTTTGAGTACAATGAGAGATCATTAGTTATATGTTAAGCTCTCAAAATGCCACTTTTGGATAAATCATATTCACTTATTGGGTCATGTTATCTTAGAGACAATAGTATCAGTGGACCTAGAGAAAGTGAGAGCTATAGTTTCATGGGAGCATCCGAAGAACATATTTGAGGTGATAAGTTTTCTAGGGCTAGCAGGATACTACATACGTTTCATTCAGGACTTTTCGTGATTAGAAGCACCGTTGATGGGTCTGACTAAGAAGGATGCGAATTTCCTGTGGTCATATTCTTGTGAGTAAGACTTTCAGGAGCTGAAAGGGAGGTAGACTTCTGCAACGATTCTAGTCCTGCCAAAGACTGGAAAGAGCTATACTGTGTGCTGCGATGCATCAGGTATCGAGCTAGAGGATGTTCTTATGAAGGGAGATGAATTCGTTGCATATGGGTCTTGGTAGTCGAGGACACATGAGAGGAATTTCACAATGCACAATCTCGAGTTGACAGCTATTGTTCATGGCTTGTGCTGTTGGAGACATTATCTATTGGGTTAAAATTTTGTGGTTTTCATTGACCACAAAAGTCTCAAGTACATCTTCACTCAGCGTGATCTGAATTTGAGATAGTGAAGGTGGGTTGTGTACCTTCATTCCTTTGACTTTGAGCTTGCCTACACGCTGGGGAAAGGCAGCACAGTGGCTGATTCATTGAGTAGGAAGACTCAGATACAGGAAATTGAGGTGGCCAGCAGTGAGTGGAAGCTTATGGCCCTATTTTCTGAGATGTATTTTGAGGTGCATGACAGATAGGGGAAAACTTTCCTTTCTTCTGTAGCTATTACCTCCACCCTTATTGATCAAGTACGAATGATGTAGCTATCATATTCTGAAGGCATAGTCCTATGATAAAGTGTGTTAGGAGAGGACCCTATTCATGGATGGACCGTAGGCGAGGATGAGATCTTGTGTTTCCAGGGACACATATGGGTTCCAGCAGATATGCACAAGGAGATGATGTGGGATATTCATTCCTCAGTTTGGATAGTTCATCCTGGCTTCACCAAGATGTATCATGATATACACCATTAGTATTGGTGTCTAGGTATGAAGAGGGATGTTTCCAGTTTCGGCATGAGGTGTTCCACTTGTCAACAGGTGAAAGAGGAGCATCAACGACCATCTGGTTTTTTTAAAACAGTTACCCATTCTTGAGTGGAAGTTGAATGATTTCACGATGGATTTCATGACAGGTTTTCCAAGGTCACCTCGAGGGAATGATGCAGTTTGGGTTGTCATCGACAAACTCATTAAGGTAGCTCACTTTTTTCCGATCAATGAGACCTTCAGTGTTGATCAGCCGGGACAATTGTGCATCTGAGAGATTGTACGTCTGCATGGATTTACACACTCCATCATTTCAGATAGGGATGCACATTTTACTTCTCGGGTATGGAAGGGGCTACAGAGAGAATTGGGTACACAGGTACTTTTGAGTATAGCTTATCACCCCCAAACTGATGGAAAGTCCGAGAATACGATTCAGGTTCTTGAGGACATGCTCTGAGCATGCATCCAAGATTTTGGAGGTTATTGGGAGAAACATATACCTAATTTATAGTTTTCCTACAAAAATAGTTTTCAAACAACTATTCAGATGGCTCCTTATGAGGCTTTGCACGGTAGGCCATGCCGATCGCCCTTATGTTGGCTGGAGGTAGGAGAGATAAATTTGTTGGGACCTCATCTTGTTCAGGAGACCACAGAATAGATAAGGTTGATTTGGAAGAGGATGGCTACTGCACAGTATCGACAGAAATGTTATGCTGATTAGCGGAGACGACCTCTGGAGTTTGAGGTTGGGGATCAGGTTTTTCTACGGCTCTCACCGATGTTTGGACACAAGAGTATTAGGAGATAGGGTAAGCTTTATCCGAGGTATGTCAGGCCGTTTGAGGTGTTGGAGAGTGTTGGGCAAGTTGCTTATCAGTTTCAGTTACCTCAAAGGTACTGGGCTGTGCATGACGTCTTCCATGGTTCACAGCTTCGACGTTACTTTTTCAGATCCATCTCATGTCTTTCAACCTGAGAAGGTTGAGCTTGAAAGGGATGCGTCAGTCAAGGAGCATCCTATCCGGATTGTTGATCATAGTACAAAGGTTTTCTGTGGCTGGACTGTTCCTCTGGTATTAGTGCTATGGCAGCAAAGACGAGTATAGGATGAGACTTGGGAGAGGGAGGCCGATGTACGAGCTTAGTGGCCAGAGCTATTCGAGGTTTCTTCTTCTATGTAGTGCTAGGGAAATTCAAGGACATATTTCTTTAAGGTGGGAAGTTTGTAAAAACCCGGACCTTATTTTCATGTATGTTTTCCTTTTCTGGTCATTTTTGAGAAAAAATGGTTTTTCGGGAGGTTGTGCAGGGGCGCACGGTTGGCACATGGTCTGAAAAAACCATGCATCCAACCCAGGAAACTATGAACCCTTGACAGTGGGCTCTGCATGGGCTGCACACGGTTTGTCAAACCGTGCGGGCAAGCCATACGAAGTCCCTGGGTGTGAATGTGGAACCACAAGGTTGGAACACGGTTTTTCAAACCATGCGGGGTAACCATGAGACCACTTAAAGTTTGGGTTTTTAAATCCCAGGCCACTCTAGATTTCCCATTCCTCCACCATTCTTCCTCCTACGCATGGATCTTGTGGGAGTTGTGATTTTCAAATGTTGTGGGATATCCTTAGCTCGTTTTGGAGGAAAATTGAAGGGGTTTTTTGGCGGATCAAAGGTGGTTCTGCTTAGGTAAGTCCCTCTTTTGGTACTTTGAGGTTTTGGTTAGGGTTGGCCCTCTTCCTCTCTTAGTTTCCTAGATCTACAAGGGTTTCATGTAGAAATAGGGTTTTGTTGCCCTTGGGTGTTAAAGGTTGACCTTGTTGATGTCAGGGAAGAGTTTTTGAGGTGGGTTTGAGGAGGCTTTCAACCGATTTGGAGCGCTTTTGGGCAAAGAGGTTAATTTCGCCAAACCCTAAGAGGTTGGTGGTTTGGGCCTTTTAGTTTAAGGACTTTGAAAATTATGTGCAAAATTTCCAATACCCATGAATGGGGTATTGGGTGTTTACCGTTTTTAACCCTATTAATTTCTTTCTTTGTTAGTGTGTGCGAGTAGAGGTTATTTTGATGTCAATAGGGTTGATTGTTATGCTATGGATGTGTTTTCCTATGCTTATATTGTTTATGACCATTTGGTCTAGTTTTCTTATTAGGTTATTGCAAGTTTCCATGACTAGTGTTATAGGATGGTGTGACTATTGTTCTGATATGCTGATATGCTTTAGACTGTAAGCCAAGTGGTTCTTGAGGTTTACTTTGTCCTCTACGCTTTGTGATACTTGTTAACTTACACAGGGCCGTGAGAACCTGGTGTAGTAGACCATAGAGGGAATGAACGTAAGGGATTCTCCATAGTGTCTTTATAATTATATGATGCGAGACCATAGGGGGAATTGACGTTGAGTGCTTCCTCAGAGAGTCTGTAGATCCACGACATAGGCCACCTGGGGAATAGACATTGAGTGCTTCCCTAGAGTGTCTTTAGTTATGATATGAGACTATAGGGAGAATTTACAGTATGTGCTTCCTCAGAGAGTCTATGCTTAAGCTGAACCAGAGGGGTTAGATTGGGTGTTTTTCCCAGAGGATTTCTTGTACTTGATAGGTAGGACTAGAGGGGATAGGTTGTGGGCACTTCCGAGAGGGTTAGCTGTTTTTTAGCTTCTTGCTTGTATCCATTAGGTAGGACCAGAGGGGATAGGCTGTGAGTACTTCACAGAGGGTTACCTGTTGTGATTTTCTCCTTTGTTTAGTTGTTGCTTGATATCTGAAACTATGGATTGTTACTATTGAGTAATTATTTGTTTACTGTATTCTTCACTTTTACCTGCCATATATTCACTGAATATTAGGCATAGATCTTGTGGTCATTTCCTACGGGGATTCTTCTCACACCCTGTTTGGGACATGTTTTTTTTCCCAAATAGATTATTTTATTACAGGTATAGACAAGGTCAAGTGCCCTTCTAATTCAGGTATTTGATTTTCTGTGGAGCTGGAGAGCATGAGACTAAGCTTAGGCTTGCGATGCTGATGATCTGTTTATCTATTTCTTTTTTACATTGGTTTTTTATTGGTTGTATTCAACATTGTGACTTGTTTTGATATTTTCCTAAACATATATACCATGCATCATTTTTATATATGTGCTCTAGTTGTTTCTTATCTCAGTCTTCCGATGTTTACTATTGTTGGATATTTACTGCTTCCACTATTGTATATTTATTTCTCTTCCACTGCATTACTCTGCCAATGAGGGCATAGTTTCCATACATTCACACCCAAGGCCCTCATTGCTAGTCAGCAGCCTCTGGAATTCATTGAAATGCGCTTGAGGCCATGTGACCAACCGGGTACGGGGCGCTTCTGGGTGGCTTCCAGAACCGGGACGTTACAAATTATATCACAAGATTTGGTCAATTTTTACAGTCTCTAAATATCTGATTAAGGATTCATTATAGTTTAAATGTATTTATAAAATTTCAAGGTATTTCATATCGATTAATAAACACATTAATTGGAATTATATAGCATGAGATATCATAAAAAATAGTAGTCAATATATTATTAGAACTGAAAAACATTGATGTGAATTCAGAAAAAAAAACAAAATATCAAACAAAAAATTAAACTTTCATCATATTTTAATAAAATGAAGATAAAATCATTATTAATACCTAATAATAATAATAACAGAATTATAAGGAATAGATATCAAGTAAAAAATAAAATACCAAAAGATAATAAAATTGAAACCGCTTAACACATACAGATAAATACTTAAGGCATTGGTATATTTAAATTATGAAGGATAATAAATAACTCCAAGATAAAATTATCTATAGGTGATAATAAAATAATGTGGAATATATAATCTTCATGTAACTTTGATCATAACTATAATGATTTCTGATAACATCCTATGTTCGTAGAATTTAAAAAAGATTCCAGAAAACATGAGGTATATCACTAGTGTGAGGATGATTAACAATACTGGGTCCCAACCGGGGGTTGATGACTTACGTATGGATAATTTTCTTTGTGAATAAAATATATTTTCTATTCGGATAAAATATTGAGATGATAATTTCTCATAGAAAATTTGTCAACATAAAAGTAAGTGTACGAACATAATAATACAAGAATAAAATAGAAAATAATATTAATAATAAATTAAAAAACTAGTAACAAAAATATTGAGAGGGTTTTTATTAATTATCAAAAAGAAAAATAAAGTGGCAAGGCACCACTCAACAATATGATCATGTACATTCTTCAGGAACATCTTCAATAATTCTAGTCTAAAAAATCTTCACCAGATCTTGATTAATCTGGGTTCTCTTTTTTATTATCTCTCTATCACTCCACAATACTGGTGTTTTATCGACTGTCATAATTCTCATTATGTTCTTGAGGAGTTTTCTATAAAATATTCTCAATATTGAAATGAATTATTCATCTCATCCTGCATGAATATATATTTCTTCTATCAAATATTTAAAATAATTGAGAGATGTAATTATAAAGATATAAATATTTGAATTTAAACAACTAAATATTAAAATATAAAATTCCATGATTTCTTCTTTGTAACTTCTTATAACTCCAAGCTCTTATTTCTCTTTTAATTTGAGCTAATGAATCCCAAATTTCATCCTTATAAATTCTAGAAATTATTTTCTATTTAATAACCTAGAATTATTCCTCATAAAGTATTTTATTAATCAAGACTCATTTATCATGATATTCTTGAATAATATCATGGTATTGATGCATCATTTTATGCACACATGAGTCTGACTATGTAGCAGTATTGTTATGTCAATGCAATAGTTATACCAACGATTTGGCTATGTAGAAGCATTTACTTATGTGGGAAAATTTGAATATGCAATAATATTCACCTACATAGACTCCCCTATGTCAGTTCATTCCCATACATAAGGATAAACCCTATTTTAATCCTCAATTCACATATGTATCACAATTTCAATATGTGAATATTCAGTTTACATATTTAGTAACATTCAGCTACATGAACCTTCAAGGGATATAAGTATCATAACTCATCTTCATTTCAAATACCCAAAGATCTCAAGTATTAATATCTCATTGTAGCTACTTATTTCATTATTATATCCATAGAGGTCTTATGAAAAATCTATATAAACTTTCCATCATATAGAATATCTATGCACTTCCCCACTGAAGCAAAAACTCAATACTCTTGGAAGATCATCACTCATATAAGGTCTATGCACTGTCTATCCTCATGAAACCTTCACATATTTTTCATAGAATATCAGAGTTTTAAATGTACAGAATATACTATGTTCTTATGTAATATTACTCATCATGCAGAGGAAAGACACTAATGGATGATCCATGGTTATGGAAGATCCTCAATAATAGAAGATTCTTCTTCACAGAATATGGATGCATAGTGGATAAACATCAAAACTCACAAAATATACTTATCATAGATTTTAATCCCATATATTCTCAATCCATGGAATATTAGTCTACATAATATTAGTCCACCAACAATTTTAAAATTTCCCTTGAATATCAATATATAAATTTTCAGATATTTATTAACACTTGTACTGAACATCTATACTAGAATTATTCATTCTAGTAGCATCACATCATCTTATTTAATCATCTCCTTAATTGGTTCTCTATAACTCAAAACATTCTGATATATTGAAAAAATGTAACCAAACAATCATGGAAAAATAATACCACCATTTTGTATGTTTTCAATATCACCTCACACCATTATGTCAATATTGTTTCACATTTCTCCACCCCTTACTGATAAAAAAATGATAAGAGACAATTCAAAGGAATTATTTTTTGACTTTGCTTCTCAAAACACATACTCCTTTCTTGCAGTATCATTATCAACCGTTCTGATAGTGGGATGATAACACATGTTTACTTAAAAAAATAGCCTTTAGTTAGCATACCATAAGTAAACATGGGCTAACCTAGTGTATAAAATAAGATAGAGTTAACCTAGGTGATCTATGTTACCCATAAAAAATAGTACATGTGATAACCTACTTAGAATCTTCTCATTCCAAAAATTGGGGATATATAAAATAGATAAATCAAGAAATATATAATCCAACATAATTCAAAAAACCCATTATAATTTTTAAGTTAAGGATATGTAATCCCCCTTTTTATCATCAATTTCATCAATCAACACCCCCTAATAAACATGACTGATACACTAAAAATAATTCTTGAAAGTGAGATTGAGTACCTCATTATTCAAGTTTTAAAATCAATCTAGAATTTATAGATTCATTAAAATTCATTAAAATGACATATTCTTATCAATTATGATCCCTATCAAGTGATGGAATTCCCTTAATCCATTTCATTATAGTTATTAGAATCATTAAAGGATAATATCATCATGTTTTCTAGAAGTGAAAATCTCAAATTTCACCATAAATTCCATGAATTTTAGTTCCAAACATATATATAAAAAAGGGAATGAGTAGGTGTTGGGAAAAAATCCCTCAAGGTAACATTGCAGTATTTTTGGGATGATTGTGTTTGTTGAAAAAACATGTTTCCATGGTGAATTGTCAAGTTCTAGAGATGTTGTTGACAATAAATGTTGACAAAGATCCATGACAATGGAATGGACGATCTGGTGGTGGTACGAAAAGAGTAGATACAAGGTGGCACTATTTTCCAGTGTTTGCCAAATTTATGGGGTCCAAAATTTGGAGTTTGGTGAGCATCGCGGAATATGGATTTCATTTAAGAACTCATAAAAATATGGCAAAGGCATGAGTTTCAAAAAGATAGGCTTCATGGATTAGATTTCATGAAGATAAGAAGAATTTTGATGGTGATCTATACGATTACGACGAGCATCGCGAACGACAGTGTTGAAGGGCAATGCGAGGGAGCTTCGTGGTGGCGGCGCGGAGTAATTGACAGAACCCTATGTGGTTACGACGAGCTCCGTGATCTGAAAATTGTCATCGTGCTTCACGATATTGAGAGAATTTCGGTGGGAATTTCGGAGCATGGAAATTTGAGATGATGTGGTCCTAACTTTGAGTAGAAGGTTTGAGGATATGTGGAATCACATATAAATAGGCCTCGACCCCCTTGAGAGAAGTAGGGAGTTTTTGAAGAAAATATTTTTCTCTCGGCTCAAAAAGGTAGTTCGTGAAGGAAGTGTTCTTCGTGAAGAAAGGAGCTTCACGACGACAAATCTAGCTCTGAGAAATGTGTGTGATCCACGTTGGCTCAGTGAGATTCATGAAGGAAGTCGCTCTATGAAGACATGAGCTCCATGATGGCCTAAGCTTTGAGAAGGCTTGAGCTTTGCGACAGTCTGAGCTCTGCAAAAGTAGTGTGCTCCGCGAGGCAGGAGCTCTGTGAAGATGTGTGCTTTGTGACAAGGTACAGACTTCACGGAGGCTTGTTTGAGCTTCATGAAATTGGGAGCTTCGTGAAGTAAGGTGCTTTGCGAAGGTATTTCCAAAAGGAATTGCCCAATGTTTCAGTGGGAAAGTGGTATTCATTTGTGGATGAAAGTTGAACATTAACAGAGAATCTATCAACAGATGTGTATGCATGTATTCATGCAAATGAAGATACCTATAGGTTTATAAATTGTGATTGGATCCCTTCCATGTGTTGTGATCAGAGGAAGAGGAAGAAGGTTATCCTTTATACCAGCAGTGATCCAGAGAGATAAGAGCAGAGAGTGACCCCTGGGAAGCAGTGAGATAAACCTAAACATTGTAAAGGCCATGAGCCTGGGCATATAAGTGATCTAGCCCGAACATTATTGGCAGTGAGTTTTAGTGAATTTGGTTCAGCGGCACATCGTCATTGTATGTTCCTTGGATGTAACCCAGTGAGGGTGAACCATGTAAAAATATCTGTGTCTGCTTGGTTGCTTCCCTTCATTTCATTTAAAGCATCATCATCTGATAAAGAAGAAAATAAGTGATCATAATAAACACACAAGTGAAAATAGTGTGACCTTTGTAATAAAGAGGTCAAGATCTAGTGGGGTAGGAAGAATTTTGAAAAAGAATATCCATACCATGATTCACCCCCTCTAAGGGTATATAGGCCTCTATTGGTCCTAGAAATTGGTATCAAAGGGAAGGTTTATTTTATTAGATTTGTTTTCTTAGAATTGGTTTAGTAGATTGCTTAAGTTAACTATCCAGTCTTCTCTTTTCTTGGTGTGCCATGGAAAAGGGGAGAAATTCAAAGAAGAAGTAGAAGTCTGGTGAAATTCTTTAGTGTGGAAGTGTCAACTGAAAGAGTGTGATTCAGTTAAAGGAATCATGTAATGAAAAAAATAATGGTTTGGATGAATCATACAGTGAAAATACATACTCATTCAATGATGCTAAAGGAATGAGTGAAGAACCTGATATTCCAAGTGATGTTAGAACATGTGATGATGAATAAACTCCATGAAGTCAAAAAGTGGAAGTTGTCCATGAGACAAAGGAAGTGGATCATAAGTTGGATGAAGATATTAAATCTAAAGATATTCCAATAAAAGAAATGGAAATTGAGGTTAACAAGATAAGAGGATTAAATCAAAGGCTTATTTATGTGGCCACTGATATGAGGTAGAAGAATGATTCTCAAGATGAAGAACTGAAAAAGATGTCTATAAAGAGAGAAAATTTCAAAGATGATGTTAAGGGAATTTTTTTAACACAGATGAAAATTAGAATTTGAAAACCAGAAATGATGATCTTGCTACACATCTATCTGAGCTAGTTCAGAAGAATCAATGGCTACAATGATAGAATGCATCTATCTCTGAATTTGTTGCTCAGAAAAAATTGAAAGTAAAGGAGCTATGTGACATGGTGGATAAGATGACACATGAATTGGAAGATGAGATGAGTAGAGGGAAGATTATTAATAAAGGAATTTATTACCAACTTGAATCAAGGGATATAAAGATTAAAAATTTGGAAGAAGAGATAGAATCATTAAAGAAGGAAGTGGAGAAATCCAATACCAAAGGAAAGTCTAAAATGAAGGATGACTTGCACTTACTATTTGATTATCCTTCAATAAGTGATGATAAAATGAAGAACAAATATGCTACTTCTGAAGAGAAACAACAGAATATTTTTTCATCTCAAAGAACATATAGTTTGGAAAAAACTGGCATTGGATTTGATGAATCCCCTTCCATGTATGATAGAATGCGAGCCATGAACAGTTCTAGAAGTGGAGAAAAACCTATAGGTGATGGGGATAAGCCTATGAGGACAATTACAAGAAGTAGTGATGACATGTGATATTTCTGCAGGATTCATGGCCAGACATCAAGCTTTTGTTCAGAGGCTCTGGAATAAATTTCAGGCTGTGAAAATAGAAAGATTACTAAATCTTGTAATAAGAAGATTGGTCATGAGAAATTAGAAAGAAGAGTCTCTTAGTGGAAAGAATTCATTAGATGCTATTACTATGGAAGAATGGGACACACCATGAATATGTGTCAGGAATATCAGGAGCTCAATGTCAGTGGAAGAACTCAAGTTACATCAACATCTCGACATAGAAATGATGAAATGAGGTATTCCTTTGATAGAAAATGTTTTATATGTTCTAACTATTGGAATTTGGAAAGACATTGCAGCAAGAAGAAAGCATGAAAGGAAAATGAACTCAAAAAGATATTATGAACTCCAGTGGTGCATGATAAGAAATTATGCACTAAAATACAAAGTGGAAAGATGAATAACAAACTTATAACGTCATGGAAATCACAAAAAGCTGAAAGAAAGGTGTATCAATTACCTTCCCTACCACACATAGAATAACTCTCATGGAGAGAATGTGAATAAACCTAGAAGATTAAGGGTAGATCTACTCCAGTTGTGAGTTAGAAGAATGCACATTCAGTGGAGAACTCACCACCAATGCAAAATAGTGTGGTGACTAAGATATATGATAAAAGAAATATGAACAAATAATGTGTTGAAAAATTCACAAATCGTGTGCCACAAAGAGAAGTGGAGGAAAGAGGAAGATCCCTGCAATGGTGGAAAAAGAAAGGGAAGATGACAAGAAGAGAGATTCCGAATCAGAGAAGGAATCAGGGGAAGTGGCATATTGGTGGAACATCAAATAAGAAAATGTCTACCCTTGGGTTTATACCTCAAAATGTGAGAAAGGCGAAGCCTGTGGAATCTACATATCAGAAAAAGACTCAACATGTGGGAAATTAATGCTTAGTCATATGGCCAGAGTAGTTGAAGTTGGATAGGTAGCTAGAAGAAGAATGGAAGGAGTGTGACACTCTGAAAGAAAGAATCAACGGGTTGACAAATCCGGATTAACCACAATCCTCATCTTGAGGATTCTAGAAGACCCCTATCCCTATGTATATACATGCTATTAACAGATGATTCATTTGTTTTAGGTTTTAGAGAGATAAGATCCAAGGGGAATTGGCATATAAAGATGACAAGTGGCAAGTTATATGTTTTATAGTTTCAATTGATTCAAATCAGGTACTAGAGTTGAAGAAGAAAGAGAGAAAGAGCGCATTAAGAAGTGATTGTGTTATTAACTTTATATCTTGTTTATTACACTGAGTTCCAACTCAGTAGGCTTAGAGATTTTGTTAATGGATCAAAGACGAGTACCAGATTAGAATAAATGATGCAGGAGGAGAAGAATTGTTATGGGTATAAATAGTGGGCCTAACCACAAGAAGTTTTGCATAGCATTTGGGGAGCATTCAATATCATAATCAAATGTAATATCCATCAAAGAAATAATTGGATGACCCTGCTCAAGTGGTGTCTATCGAGAGAAGATGTTACGACCCACCTCCCCAGGCCATGAACCTTGTCATCTGACCCCATGGGTATCCTATAATACCTTGGTTTCCTTCCTAGCACACCATAGGCTATTACTCAGTAGGGTCGCTTATCAGACTAATGACTGTCCCCACAGGCCAACACATGTTCTTTCAGTGTGTTTTGTCCTCATCACCCACACCCTGGGAAAATTCCCAAAAGGTCACCCATCTTGATTACTACTCCATTCCAAGCATGCTTAATTGTGGAGTTCTAATCAGGTAGGCTCCCGAAATGAAAGGTACACCTTGTTGACATGGCTAGTAACATTTAGCCTTTTAAGTATCACTTTTCCAGGGGTGTTACTTAATACAACCCTTTAAAGTACAACGCCCTCGTTGTGGACCCCAAGCCTCAAACCCAGGCAGTACCTAAGCACTTCCGGATGGGTATTGGCTCTGATACCATTTACTTTCCAGCACTTACAGTTGTACCCAGTTTACTTAGTGTTTACTTCAGTTTGCTTCCTCTGTGGTGTTTCTTTACTTTATAAAGGAAATTCCTTCCCTTTTTTTGGGAGTTACGCCTTTAGTGCTAGTCACCAGCTCCTGGCCTATGGAAGGTGGGCTTGGGGTAGTCACGTTAGGGGCCCTGAGGACGGGTCATGACAAATTGATATCAGAGGAGTTCGGTTCTACCGCAGAAATCAGGACTCTGATCTTTCTTCTATGTGAAGAAATAGTGTTAAGAGTATTGAGTGTGGTTATCAGTCCAGGGAGTCCAGTGTTGGTGCGGCGGTCTACTTATCCATACACCAGGACCCTGACTTCTGATTTCCAACTCAATGCATGAAAACACTGATTACATGTGTGTTTCAAAATTTTTCTTTGTGATTACTTTGTGTCAGCTCACCAGGTATACTGTTTTGACCATGGCACACCTGTTTCTTTTCAGGATGGCCCCACGACGGTAGCCAGCTAGGGTTCATAGCTTTGTATGAGATGACAGACCACCGAGCGACAAGGCCTTGGTGCAGGGCCCTTTTACAGTGGAGGCACCGATGGTACTTCTACGCGCCGGCCCACCGATGGCACCAGCCCCAGCCGCTGAGAGTGCACATCGCCTTAGTGAACTGCACAAGTTTCAGCATCAGAGACCGCCCAGGTTCCACGGGGAGACGAACCCTCAGGAAGCCGAGGATTGGCTGGAGGCTGTTGTACGAGTTTCAAGGTTAGTAGGGATTCCAGCTGACCTCATGGTGATCCTTGCAGTGAGTCTCTTGCACGCGGCAGCAGGCAGATGGTGTAGCCTGATACTCTAGGTGCACGACAAGGAATCTCTCTTCTGGATGGACTTTGAGAGCCTCTTCAACTTAGAGTTCATCCCAGCCACCCTACGTGCATTGCGCATTCAGGAGCTACTACAACTACGACATGGTATCATGACGGTAGCCCAGTACTAGGTGATATTTACCAATCTCTCGTGCTATTCGACGGACATGGTATGGGACCCATTCTTCTGGGCCCGGACCTTTGAGTAGGGACTGAGACATGAGATCAGGGAATCGATGATCTCCCTCAGCATTCCAATGCAGGTAGGAGTACTTGAGCGAGGCATTCTCATAGAGATCTTTCTTGCTGAGCCTATACCAGCAGCGAGACCTACCGCAGGGCGATACGTAGCAGAGTCTTCTGTAACTGGCAGTCGACAGACGTCACATGGGTCTAGGCGGACCTGACCAGCAGGAGGAATACCTCAAGACACTGGCTCAGAGGTGCAGGGCACACGGCACATATCCAACCTTCCATGGAGCAGACAGTGCTACGCATTCGGAGGGCAGGGCCACTTGGCTCATGACTTCCCCACCCACCGTTCAGAGGAGTAGCAGATTGTTGAGGGACCACCCAGGCAGAGGCAGAGGGTCGACCGTGGCCGTACGAAGGGAGCAGGTGGACGAGGCAGAGGATCTGGCCGAATAGCAGGTGGTGGGAGACACTTTGAGGCTTTACCACCACCACCACCAGGAGGTCCACCCCGACTACAGGGAGCTGGTGGGCAGAGGCATGATCATCTTCAGGCAGTGGAGGCCTACAACTACGGCGCACCAGAGATGATTCGAGGTACTATTTGTGTCTACTACACCCTTTCTACAGTTCTTATAGACACAAGAGCGAGTCATTATTTCATTGTCGCTGCCCTTGTTCGGAGCTCGGAGATTCTGACGGAGCCGTTGGATCGATCCTTACGGCTAGATACTCCTACGGGAGCAGACTCGATGATTATGCACTACTGCTGGAAGTGTGAGCGTACTCTAGGAGGCGAGATCTTCGGATGGGATCTTCTTGTAGCGGCGTTGAGGCCTTACGACGTCATCTTGGGAATGTATTGGTTATCTATAGTCCATGCTCAGATCGACTGTATTAGGCGCAAGGTGCGGTGTGTTCGCTCCGATGGGAGTAGGTTCACCTTCACTGGCGAGAAGGGAGCCTTTGCAGCGTAGTATGGACTCACACAGAGGAGAGGACATCCGATCACTCATGATTTGGCTAGCCTCATCCTAGGAGTAGTTGACGTGCGGAGTCCGAGTTTTTCTATGGTGGTGGATCAGTATGCAGATGTATTCCCTGACGATGTTTCAGGACTACCTCCTCGCATAGAGGTAGACTTTTATATTGACCTATACCCCGGGACAACCCCGATATCCACTCCAGAATATCAGATGGATCCCGCCAAGATTCAAGAGCTATGGGTACAGCTGGAGGACTTGCAGGGTAAGGGATTCATCTGACCCAGTGTTTCACCCTGGGCTTCCCCGATTTTGTTCGCCAAAAAGGCAGACGGGAGCTTGCGACTGTGTGAACACTATCATCGCCTAAACCAGGTGACCATGAGGAATAAGTATCTTCTACCGAGGATTGAAGACCTCTTCGATCAGCTCAAGGGAGCACGGTGGTTCTCGAAGATAGACCTCAGGTCAGGCTATCATCAGCTCAGAGTTCGGGACGAGAACGTGTAGAAGACGACCTTCAGATGTCGGTATGGCCACTATAAGTTCTTGGTTATGCCTTTCGGCATAACCAATGCTCCGGAAGTGTTCATGAGCCTCATGAACAAGATCTTTCAGCCTTACCTCGATCGATTTTTTGTGGTCTTCATCGACGACATATTGATATACTCGACCACTGAGGAGGAGCACGCCTACCACTTGCGGGTTGTACTGGACACACTCCAAGAGCACCGGATTTATGGTAATCTCTCAAAAAGTCAGTTTTGGATATGTGAGGTCCACTTCTTAGGACATGTCATCTCTGAGGTGGGAGTTTCGGTTGATCCTGTGAAGATCGAAGCAGTGATAGCTTGGGAGCCACCCAGGAGCGTGACGAAGGTGCGGAGTTTCCTAGGTTTGGATGGGTACTACCAGAGGTTTGTGCCAGACTTCTCCAGAGTTGCGACACCACTTTTAGCTTTGAAGAAAAGGGTAAAACCTTCATGTGGTCAGATAGATTTCAGCAGAGCTTCCAGGAGCTGAGACAGATATTGACCAGTGCACCTATCTTGAGGCTACCGGAGGAGGGAGTAGGGTACGTAGTCTACTGTGATGCATCAGGGACCGGACTCGGGTGTGTACTGATGCAGGAGCGGGCGGTGTTTGCTTATGGATCACGACAGTTGAGGCAGAACGAGCAGAACTACACTACCCATGACCTGGATTTAGCAGTAGTGGTATTCACTCTAAAGATGTGGCAACACTATCTGATGGGCAAGCACTTTACAGTTTACTCTGACCACCAGAGTCTCAGGTACATCTTCTCGCAGAAGGACTTGAACTTGAGACAACAACGATGGCTCGAGTTCCTCTAGGACTATGACTTTGAGATAGTCTATACTTCTTGAAAGGGGAACGTAGTAGCCGATGCTCTTAGCAGGAGGACGGGCATTCAACTACTTGGGGAGGTGACAGAACAACTAGCCGCTTTGCAGATATCCTTCATGGATAGAGATGGAATAGCCTTTCTTCAGTCACTCACTGTTACTCCTCCACTACTACAGTGGGTCAGGGAGGCTCAGATGCGTGCTTAGTACCCTCATTTGTTCCCATAGTTTGTGATGTATCTTTATGGGGACGTAAAGCCCTGATGTGGTAGTAATGTAAAGACCCGTAAATTTCAAGGAATTTTTTTTCTTATTATCTTTGGGATTTTACGAGTATGCAGTTTTTGATGGCATCTGATTCCGAGGCTCGGTGTGCCTGGAATCAATTTCCAATGTTTAGCTCAGTTACGTTCAGTGAACGAACGAGCGGGTTTTTCTAAATTTTGAACCGGTGCTCAGAATCAAAATCTGAGGGCACCGATGAAACCGTAGTGCTGGTAATTTCTTAAGAGCACATTTTCTAAACAAGGATACGTAGGTAGCCCATCTACGGGTATGATCCCAACTATGAAATAATCCATGTCCTTCTGAATGACAATAAACTTCAAGTGCCTCGCTGAGTGTCTTTAAAACCAGTATGGTTATCATAATTACCAAGATATTTCTATATAATGTGTTGAAGGATAACATTGACTATGAATCTCTAAAAAATACAGATGATTCTATATCGATGAATAACCTCAAATACATATAAAAGATTCTCTAAATCTCATACATATAAATCATTGATTGTTAGATCTAAAAAAATTCTCATTTTCATACTTGGTAATTTAATAAGGACTCATGAACATAATTTAAATCTATAAAGAGATTCCCTAAGTAGACAATAATTCCCCCCAAAATGGTTTGATGAGAAAATTCTTAAGCCTCATTGGTTCACAACTAATGAGCACCTACCTTTGGAAAGTAGGTACATATGGATATAGAATCAATGGATGTTTCTAGTTCTACAAACTAACCTGTTAGAAACCGATTGGAATGTTTGAACCTTAAACAAATGAGGTCATCCCCATATTCCAGTGCGAAACAAAAAATGGTGAACCTGACATGAACCCTTAACCAAGTTAATGTGATGTTTTACTTATTTGTTAGGCCCCTATTTAAACTCAATGAGAGGGACAACAAAAAAATAAATAAAATATGTGCTCATCCAAAAGATGTAGTAGATGAACTTATCTTGATTATGTCTGTTATATCAAACATGCACTCTTTTCAAAGATCTTCTGCGTTGCAGAAATGGATTCTCTTAAGTTCACACCTGTGAATACCTTTGCTGTGAATACCTTTGTTGCTACTCTTGCTGGATCATCATCTGTTATGAGGATGACATCACCTACTAATCATCTTCAATGCTGGGTATCAAATGCACTGGTTAAGGAATACCATCAAAACGGTACTATTCCGACTCTAGAGGCCGCTTGACAAGCCCTCCAAGTCAATAATTCTCCTTGGTTGTCCGGACAGCGACGACCAGTGATCAAGAAGCAGGTGGTGCCAACCACCGTTTCCAACCATTTCAGGTCGTTATCCCCAGAACACAATCACCAGTTCCTCCCATATTCTGGGGAGGTGAATAAGAAGGTCACTGAAGGCCTTAATTGAAGGAGACATGATTCCTTCCCAAGGGATCCCATCAAGAATCGCTTCCAGACTCGTGTGGTAGTGCACCCTCAACATGATGAGGGTATCACCTTCATGGGTTCGGCTCAGGTTCCTCATACCCGAGTCCGCAAGATGAACTGCCAGAGATGAAATATGGTCAACAATGATCCGGTTCTTATGTATACCATTTCTATAGAAGTCCACCAACCTAACTTGGTGGAAAGCAACGAGCGGGCACACACACCCATCCGTTTTAATTCCACTGTCCAGTAGACTCGTCTGGAAGCAACACATCATCCCCACTAGGAAATTACGATGGAGTACTATAGACAGGAATATAAACCTATTTATAAATCATCAGCTAGTCAGTAGGATCTTCTGACTACATACGATGAATCCCTCCAACCCAATGCGTTGACAACTGGTAAACATGCACATACACCTTCTTACACTCATCAATCCTGCCAGTAACCTCGTCTACTAGTATTGAATGAAGTTCATCGACCACATTCGTCAGAGTGCAATAAGAAGGCACATACACCTATTATTATTGATCAAGCCTACAAACAGTCTCGTTTGGTAGCACCCGGAGAAGTCAATTGGAAAGCCCCAATGACAAAAAAGAGGCAGACTCAACTCTCTACCCCTGCACTTGAGTACTATTAGAATTCAATGATAGGAAAAGGAGGATAGGAGCAGACACATACACCTACTCCAGACATGAAATGAACATATATCCCCATTCCGGAAGCTGAAGTCACCAAGCATATTCTGTCAATGGTGAAAGAGCAGAAGGAAATCCCTGCTCATATTTTGGATGCCTGTCAGAATATTATAATAGCTTCAACAGCATCACATGGAAGGAAATGAAAATCTATCCCTACCAGTGGAGTGACACATCAACATATCACTTCGGAACAGACACACACCTCTGTTCCAGTCCAAGAGGGTTGTGGGGCATACTCCCCCATGTCATACGGACAACCATGTCAAGCACATAAACCTGATTTGAGTGGAGATAATTAGCCTAACCTGATCATTTCTCCTAAGAAGGCACATACACCTTCCCATAATAACAACTTTTGTCAACAATTGGTTCCTAAAGTGAGTATGAAGGCGTCTAAGAAGAAGACCCATCCAACACAATCAAGAAATCAAGAGCTGATCTGTAATAAGGCCTTGATCGATGCTGGAGTTCTTGAAGCCCTCAGACAATTATCTGTTGGAATTCAAGATCCAAATCTCTCATTTCCCAATATTGGGAACATTAATTCCAAAGGTCTTCATCAGACACTTCTTCATAAAGTCTTGCCTCATGACAATTAGGTCGATCTCGAAGTATTATATTCAGATGAGAGCCACAAGAACCCTTTGTGTGGCCAGAAGACCAAGGAGAAAAATGTTTCATCATTTGTTGTAACCCACCATGGTGGTCCTCCCCATGATGATGAATTTAGATACGAAATTACTCTCTGAAGTAGTAATTCACATTACTTGGAAAATGATTCAATGGACAATGTAGTGATGAGAAATACCTCTTATCTTCAGGCACTTGTAAATGTGAATCCGGTCATGTCTGATGATTTACCGTTAACAGGTGAAATACTTTCTCAATCAGAAGATAGCTCGACATGTAGGTCATTCTCCGAACCACCCCTGGGTCATTCATCTTCTAATCTGGTAAGTTAATTCTCTACCAATATTCTTGAATTTGATAAATCAACAAGGAAGTACCAGCTCTAGTCTAATCAGGTAGAAGAATCTTTATTGAATGATAAAGAGGAAGTGCTGAATATGAGAAAAAAACTGAAAAAAGGTGAAGTGCTAGTCATGTTTTGCCCATTGGCTGACTCTCATTATGACATTTCAGAAATGTTGACAGAAGATTCTATTCAAGATATTCATCTCAACATGTGGAATACTCGTTGTCAATTGAAAAATAAAATATTATCTTATGATGAATATGAAAATCATGTCAAGATAATAGAAGGGTTACAATGCCAAATTGATTTAGCATCTCTCTCAGGTTCTTGATATCTGAAAGCTGAAAAGCAACCGAGAGACCTTCAGCATTCATGCCTTGGCGCACTAAAAAGATTTTGCCAGTTAATTTCCAATGCCCCATCTGTTACTCATATTAGGGGATGGGGTGTTCATGGAGTACTACATTTCACTGTACTCTCTAGTCAACAAAGCCTACTGAAGATGGTCTCATGCAATGTTATTGCCCATGGCCGACCACAACCAATTGGCTTTGTTTTTAATCAAAGGCTTTCTTAGGAACATGACTCAACTACTTCTTCCCAAAGTCATTCATACAAAGAACAAGTTTTCCAATTACTCTTGCATCAGGCTGATGAGAATATCGAACATGCTTCTCGTTTAGAGCGAGCGCATCATCATGTGACATAAGTGTTAGAAATCATCTAGAGTTCATTTGAGCCAGGTTATTTGAGTGGATGTAGGTTGATTCGTCCAGCCAATTTACGGACTATAGTCCGCAAGATCAGGAGATCTTTTAAGAAAATCTCATATATAGAAGCTCAAGAACCACCCCAACTTGCTAGACTGGGGACTCTTTTAACCCAACCCTCAGAATCAACAAATAGGATTCAAGGAGTTGATCAAAAACAGCAGGAACAAACCTAGTCCACCAGACTGGGGAGTTTTCCAAATCCTGAATCTCTTCCTCAGAGAAGGTCAGTCTTATCTCGATTAGGAAAGATTCCACAAGAGGAATGAAGAGCTGAATTATCAGGATATTCCCTCCAAATTAATGTTCATCAAGATGTTCCTGAGGGATCAAATCAACAAAAGGAAATGTCTCATCAGGGACATGGAAGAAGAAAATATCGTAGAAATGACGATAGAAGGGATGAAATGCGTTATGCATCAATTAATGTCATCAATGATCTTGTTGCTAATCCTCCAGAACATGAGGATCACTCAGAGGGATCAAATTAAGATGTTCTTGCTCAAGAATTTGTACGCACAGACACGAATGAAGAAGGTGTGCATACACAAAATCAAAGGCTTACCCAGAATCTAGGTATTTCTTCAAATAATCAACTTCCCCCTCTCCGAAAGGAATCCAAAAAGGGGAAATGAAAGAATCAGGTTACATACCCTTCCTCTGGATAAGGAAAATCACTCTCACTGGAGCAAAGATTTGCACAACATGAGGAAGAAATGAAGGAATTAAGGAGGTTGAATGCAGAACTACTTCAAGGTAGTCTTCCCTCTAAGCATGCTAGAGTCAGTCAGCCAAGGGAATTTGTTGCAGCTACTAAGATGGATCAAGAATATCCTCCTTTATTAATACACCCTCATTGGTCTAATCCTATGGGTTAGGTGAAACAACAACTGGTGGTATTATCATCAGTTGCCGTACCAGCTACCACATCTGTCCAAACTCCAGTTATTGCACCTTCTCAGGTCCAAGCTCAACCGGATGTTTCTCAAAAGTTAATAATTACTATTGAGTCATTAATAACTTGGTTGGAAGCTATGGAGGGAAAACGTGCTCACATTCAACCAGAAAAGAGAGATTAACCTGAATGGGTTGATGCAATTCCCCCCATAAAATTTTTCAGGTACAAAATTCCCAATATTTAATGGTTCGGGAGACCTAGAGAAATACTTAACACATTTTGTTTCTCATTGGGATCCTATGATGGGAACCCCTCAGCAACAAGAAGCAGTTAAGCTCAGGTTTTTTGTACAGTCATTACAAGGGTCTGCCTTTGTCTGGTATATAAGCTTTCAATCCCGATCGATTACCGGATGAGAGGATCTCCGCCAACGATTCCTTCTTCAATTCAGCTCAACGTTTCCAAAGACAATAGTTTTTGATCTTACAAATTGTAAGCAAAGGGATAATGAAAGAGTTTCGGTTTTCATTACTTATTGGAAGGGATTAAGATATTCCCTAAGATTAGAACTCCCTTAAGAGGAATTTTTTCCAATATGTGTGGCAAATTTGCGTGAGGAATTGCGCACATCGTTGATCTCTGTGAAATACACAGGAGGTTTTTGAGACATTACTTCGATCGCTCAACAGATTGGAGACTCTCTTACAAAGACAAAGGATAAAACTCCTGTAATTCCATCACCTCCAGGAAAGAGAATGGGTAGAGAAGAGACTGCTACAGTTACACTTAAAAAAGAACCTGTACGTGCTTCTACTTCAAAAGATTCATCTCATCGAAGGGCTCCACATCTTGAGCATCAACAACAGAGGCCATTTGATCAATATGATCAAAGAGATAAAAGACAGAAACAATTTGACGATATGAAGAGCAAATATTATTCTTTTCGAAATGAAAAAGTTCTTGGTTACTTCATTTTGTCTCAGGAGAATAATTTGTTTCAATCTCCAAGTCCCAAAAGGCCAAACAAGGAAGGAGATGAAGACCATCCCAACTATTTCACATTTCATCAGATTTTGGGGCATACCATTCAGGAGTGTTTTTTCATCAAAGACCTCCTGCAAAAAATGGAGGACTCAGGACAAGTCAAATTTAAAGGTTCTTTAGCTCAGGCAGCATGTGTTACTGCTACAGATCCGGAGGAAGAAGACGAGTGTCAAGAAGTCAAAAGAAAAAATGCACAAAAATATGATGATTGGATGGTCCAAAAAATGATAAACCAAACTCATGTCATTTTACGAATGCAATTGAAGAATCCAATTGTTCCCTCTACTATGAATTCCACATAAAAACTCTCTTCATCAAAGGGAAAATACTCAAAGAAACGACATAATTCAAAGAAATAAGAGAAATTAGAAGAAGATGAGATCGTGTCAAATCCCAAGATGTCTTTGATTCTAGAAGATTTTATGCCATCTACTTCAAAGCCATGTGCACCGTCCCACCAAAGGACACAACCTAAAATGGATAATCAGACAGAGTCTTCATTAGATGAAGAGTTGATATTTGGTTCTGTTAACATGATTCACTTAACAGATCCTTATGTCAGTCACAGTTTCAATCCTGATGAACTTGAGTTACCTGTATCAAACAGAGTAATTAGAAGAAGTTTCAAAGGTCTTGGATATAGAGGAAGACTGGATATCCCAGAAGCCACTATTCCAATTCTACCCCTGCTAGAATTGTATATGCTGCAGAAACTCGTGGCAGAGCCCTTCAGCGAGCTCAACAAGAAAAAGCAAGTTCTTCCACACATGGAAGATTCAATCCTGGTACTGTCATTCTGGAGGATCGGTTGGAGGCTACACCTTCTTCCTCTTAGCAAGTAAATAGACCAATTCGGTCTAATATTCCAAAGCTAGGAGTATTTCCAACTCCTACCCTGATACAAGATGCATCTACTTCCAAAGCATCAACTTCTAAGGCACCTACAAAACCACATGTTCCTGTTGGAAAAAACCGACCTTTGGATCACAGATATGATGTCTTGAAACATTTGTCCCAATTACCGGCCAAGTTATCAATTCTAGATTCCTTGAATCTATCAAAGGATCCACAGGAGGCACTCATTGAGGCTTTGTCAAGTCCTCAAGGATTTAAAACTGAAATTGCTGCGGCTGAAGTCTACCATGTAGAGAATAATCCTGCAGAATTCCATGCAGTGATATCTTTCATAGATGAAGATGAAGATGATGTTGTGCATGGAAATATTAGACCTTTGTATTTATCTGGAAAGGTGAATGATATAGACATTCAATGAGATTTCATTGATAATGGTTCAGGAGTCAACCTCATCCCCATTCGTACAGTTCATCGATTGGGCCTCACCGAATATGACTTAACTCCTTCTACTTTGATGTTGCAAGGATATGATAAAAATGAACAAGAACCTATCGGTGAGATCACACTCAGAAATCAGTTTGGAGATCTTGTATCCAATTCAGATTTTAGGGTTGTTTGTCTTGACACAGCTTTCAACATTTTTCTTGTAAGACCTTGGCTACATCGGCATGCGACTATACCCTCATCATACCATCAATGTCTCAAATATTGTTTCAATGGTCAAATTGGGAAATTGTATGGTGATAAAGCCCCATTCCAAACATGTGAATCTCAATACATTGATGCAGAATTCTATCACACGGAGGGTAATGAGAAATCCACAACAAGGGAGGTTACCAAAGTTAATGCTTCACATGGTTTGGAAAAGATTCCGGTAAACCGATTCATACATGTGAGTATAGATTATGTGTTTCCTATCAGTCAAATTGATAGGATAGACCCAAATTCAAATACTCTTATGGAAACTTCCATAATGTCAATTACGAGAATCAAGCCAGGCAACATGGGAGAAATTGGTGATTCACTAGGCAATGATGAAAGCTCAAATAGAGATGTCTTCATTTCATCCGCTGAAATCTAGCAAGTCTATACTTCGCAAACCAGGCCAGAAGAATTTATAGAAATGTTAGATGTGAATGATGATGTCGATTCTCAATCCATCATCTCCTCTTTATTACCCAAGGAAGACCCTTCATCATCAATAGGGTCAAAAATGGAAGCCTCTTCTTCAAGATGTTCAAATTTTAACATCTCTTCTGATCATGGAAATTCTGATTCATCATCTACTATGTGTTGTACATCTCGTTCCCCTCGTTGTTTGATTTTCATGATCACAATCACTTTCATATTTGTCTAACCTTGTTTTTAAGTGCTATGAATGATAGGCAAGAGATTGCCAAAGGAATGGCCCAAGAAAGCATCTCAAGTGGACTGAAATTCAGTCCACCGGCCAGCCGGTGGCTTCACCACCGGTCAGCCGCTGGAGCCTGGACAGAAGGCATCCTTCTGTCCAGACCACCGGCCAACCGGTGGCACACCAGCGGCCAGCCGGTGGAACCTGCACTCAAAGGGAAGCTACTGCCTCCCCATCGGTCAGCCGGTGGCCTCAGCACCGGCCAGCCGGTGGAACCCTCTCCCAACAGTGCCAGCTTCTGTCTTGCCACCGGCCAGCCGGTGGCTCTGGCACCGGTCGACCGGTGGTGCCTGGAAAAGAAGACTCAGCCACTGTCAAGGCACCGGCCAGCCGGTGGCCCTGCACCGGTCAGCCGGTAGCACTGGTCAAACTAGCCGTTGGCTTTGACCAGTCAACTCCAAAAGCCTCCCAACGGCTCCGAGGCCTTTTCCAACGGCTCCAAAGCCCTCCAACGGATACTTGAAGGTTCCTAGCCTATAAATAAAGGACTAGGAAGCCCCGGAACTTTAACTAAGCCACCGGACATATTGTTGCACATTTGGCGAACCTCCGGCGCTCCACCTTCAAGGATCCTCAAGTGCTCCATCCATTTCCAATCCAAGGAGCACCTCAAGAAGCTTGGGAGAGCACGCTACATCAACTCCATCATCCAATTGGCGCCCAAGTCTTCCTCCAATACGGGTTTTATTGTTTTATCCTTTTTGAGCTTTAAAATCGGGTTTGTACCTACAAACCCCAAACCCTTTTCTCTTCCCCCTTTCTTTTGGGTTCTCACACCACCACTAAGGTGTGAAGAGGTTTCTTCAAGCCTTTCCTTTTAAAAGGCTTGAGTTGTCGGTGAGCTAGCCTTCACCCGTTAAAAAGGCTAGTGGGTTCTTGCTATTCCATTGAAAGCAAGTGGGTTCTTGCTAAACCAATAAAAGCAAGCTGTAATAGGTCCTAGTGCTACCTCAAAGCCTAGTGGGTTTCTTGCTAAAACCATTGAAAAGCAAGCGGTAGGAATCTCTCAACGGTTGAGTTGGGAGCAGAGACGTAGGCCGGGTTTTGGCCGAACTCCGTTATCAATTTTGTGTGTCTTGCCTCTTTATTTTCCGCTGCATTTATACTTTGATTTTTAATTTGTTAATCAATTTTGTTTAAAAGGCAATTCACCCCCCCTCTTGCCATCATTTCCCCGTTTCTTCCGACCCAACATTTGGTATCAGAGGGCGTATTTGAATAATTCCTTAACCGGTTTCAAATTAAAGATCCTATTTATTTTATTTTTTTATGGCTTCTACCGCTTCTTCCTCTCAATTCCCCGAAGGATTTTCTTTGGATCGTGCTCCATTCTTTGATGGAACCGATTATTGTTTTTGGAAAACCCGCATGGCCACATTTCTTAAAAGTATTAGCTATCCTATTTTTAAAATTGTCATGCATGGTTTTACCCTCACTTCTATCGATGAGTCTAAATGGACCCCCACCGACATTGCGAATTTCGAGCTTGATGGTAAAGCCATGAACGCTCTACATTGTGGGCTAGACCGAAATGTATTTAATTGTATTTCTTCTTGCTCTACTTCACATGATATTTGGAAATATTTAGAGCTAACCCATGAAGGTACTAGCAAGGCTCCAAAGCAAGAACCCGCTCACAAGCAAGAACCAGATGCAAAATCCGTACCCGCTTGCCCACTTCACAAGAAAAGGGCCAAGAAGAAGAAGAAGAAGGCTTCAAAGGCAACATGGAGTGATAGCTCCACCTCTTCCTTCTCCTCCTTCTCCTCGAGCGACAACGGTAACAATTGCCTAATGGCAAAACATGAGGTATCTTCCTCCTCTTCCTCCTCTTCCTCCTCTTCCTCCTCTTCCTCCTCTTGCTCTTCAAATTCCAATTCTTTAAATCATTTGTCATATGAAGAACTCTCACATGCTAGAGATCAATTAGAAAAAGGTTTTCATGAACTTTCTTCAAAATTTGTTTCTTTGAAAAAGTCTTTCAAAAAACTCTCCTCCGAAAAAGAACAACTTCTCAAAGAGAAGGAGGAACTCTCCCTTAAAATCCAAAATTTCCCCAATGTTGATTCTTTGGAATCAACCATTAAAGACCTTAGAGAATCATTAGCCAAGTTCACCCAAGGTGAACAAAATTTGAACAATTTGCTTGGTTCCCAACGTGTATCCCGAACCACCAATGGACTTGGCTATACCAACCGAGCCTCCTCCTCCCATGCTCCAACTGTTTTTGTAAGGGGGAGCTCTAGTTTTAAATTTTGCAACTATTGTAAAAAACCCGGGCACCTAATTTATGAATGTAATTGTAAAAACGCCCGGTACGGCCAACCCAAGTCTATTTTCTATTCCGATGAGTTCTATAGGAGAAGACCCGCCATGAGACAAATTTGGATTGAAAAATCCCTTTTGGCGAGTCTCTTCGGGCCTAAAATTGTCTCTTTTCAAAATCCCTCTCCCCGGTGATTTATTGTTTTTATTTAGGGGGAGTTAGGATCGTTTAAGCCCTTTTAATTTGAATTTCAAAATTTTCAATTCCAATTTTCAATTTTCGATTCAAACCTTCAATTTCAACTCTTGGTTTCAAAACTTTCATTTCAAAGTATTCAATTCAAAATTTTTCATTTCAATTTTTGATTTCAAAACTTTCAATTCAAACTGTTATTCAATTTTCATTTCAAAATTTTCAACTCTTGGTATCGAATTTTTATTTTCAATCTTTCAAATTCCAATATTTTAATTGATCTTCAAATCTCAAATCTTGTTTTTCAAAGTATTCCCTCAATCAAGTTTTATGCCCCATTCTATTTTGATAATCACAAAGGGGGAGAAATTTCTTGATTGATTGGGGGAGAATCCTTTTAATCGATCTAAGCATTTACTTTCTTTATCCCTTAAGCATTTTCCTTTCACTTTCAGTATTTTACTTTAATTGTTTTGGTGATTGTGATCATCAAAATAGGGGGAGATTGTTGTACATCTCGTTCCCCTCGTTGTTTGATTTTCATGATCACAATCACTTTCATATTTGTCTAACCTTGTTTTTAAGTGCTGTGAATGATAGGCAAGAGATTGCCAAAGGAATGGCCCAAGAAAGCATCTCAAGTGGACTGAAATTCAGTCCACCGGCCAGCCGGTGGCTTCACCACCGGTCAGCCGCTGGAGCCTGGACAGAAGGCATCCTTCTGTCCAGACCACCGGCCAACCGGTGGCACACCAGCGGCCAGCCGGTGGAACCTGCACTCAAAGGGAAGCTACTGCCTCCCCACCGGTCAGCCGGTGGCCTCAGCACCGGCCAGCCGGTGGAACCCTCTCCCAACAGTGCCAGCTTCTGTCTTGCCACCGGCCAGCCGGTGGCTCTGGCACCGGTCGACCGGTGGTGCCTGGAAAAGAAGACTCAGCCACTGTCAAGGCACCGGCCAGCCGGTGGCCCTGCACCGGTCAGCCGGTAGCACTGGTCAAACTAGCCGTTGGCTTTGACCAGTCAACTCCAAAAGCCTCCCAACGGCTCCGAGGCCTTTTCCAACGGCTCCAAAGCCCTCCAACGGATACTTGAAGGTTCCTAGCCTATAAATAAAGGCCTAGGAAGCCCCGGAACTTTAACTAAGCCACCGGACATATTGTTGCACATTTGGCGAACCTCCGGCGCTCCACCTTCAAGGATCCTCAAGTGCTCCATCCATTTCCAATCCAAGGAGCACCTCAAGAAGCTTGGGAGAGCACGCTACATCAACTCCATCATCCAATTGGCGCCCAAGTCTTCCTCCAATACGGGTTTTATTGTTTTATCCTTTTTGAGCTTTAAAATCGGGTTTGTACCTACAAACCCCAAACCCTTTTCTCTTCCCCCTTTCTTTTGGGTTCTCACACCACCACTAAGGTGTGAAGAGGTTTCTTCAAGCCTTTCCTTTTAAAAGGCTTGAGTTGTCGGTGAGCTAGCCTTCACCCGTTAAAAAGGCTAGTGGGTTCTTGCTATTCCATTGAAAGCAAGTGGGTTCTTGCTAAACCAATAAAAGCAAGCTGTAATAGGTCCTAGTGCTACCTCAAAGCCTAGTGGGTTTCTTGCTAAAACCATTGAAAAGCAAGCGGTAGGAATCTCTCAACGGTTGAGTTGGGAGCGGAGACGTAGGCCGGGTTTTGGCCGAACTCCGTTATCAATTTTGTGTGTCTTGCCTCTTTATTTTCCGCTGCATTTATACTTTGATTTTTAATTTGTTAATCAATTTTGTTTAAAAGGCAATTCACCCCCCCTCTTGCCATCATTTCCCCGTTTCTTCCGACCCAACACTATGCAAGTAGAAACAGAAGAAATAACACATGTTGAAGAAGAAGAAGAAGATCAGAGGGATGCTCCTCCAACTTTTGAAGATGGTATCTCTACCACAGTGGATGAACTCAGAGAAATAAATCTGGGTACAAAAGAAGATCCACACCCCACTTTAATTATTGCGGCCATGAATCTTGAAGAGTAGGAAATGTATATTTCATTTTTGAAGAAAAATCAAGATATATTTGCTTGGAACTATACAAGGATTCCAGGACTTGATCCTAATGTTGCTACTCATCATTTGGTTTTTCCTAAAGAACATCGGGGATTCAAGCAAGCTAGAAGAAGAACACACCCAACTTATGCTTCCAAAATTGAAGCTGAAGTGGATAAGCTTTTCAAAGCTAACTTCATCAGAGAAGTTCAATATCCCAAGTGGTTGGATAGTATTGTCCCTGTGAAAAAGAATAATGGAAAAATTAGAGTTTTCATTGATTTCAGAGATCTTAATCGGCATTTTCCTAAGGATGATTTTACAGTTCTGATCATAGAACTCTTAAATGATGCAACAGCTGGCTATGAAGCACTTTCCTTCATGGATGGATATTCTGGGTATAATCAAATCTGAATGGCTCCTGAAGATGAAGAATCTATAGCTTTCAGAGCCCCTCAGGGTGTGTTTTGCTATTGGGTAATTCCCTTTGGCATGAAGAATGTAGGCGGAACATATCAGCGTGCCATGCACCGTATCTTCAAACCCTTTTTAGGGAAATTTTTTGAATGTTATGTGGATGATTTGGTGGTTAAATCCAGGAAACATTTTAATCACTTGGCTAATTTTGAAGTCATATTCCACAAACTTCGACAACACAATTTGACTATGATCCCCTTAAAATGTGCTTTTGGGGTAACCTTAGGAAAATTTCTCGGATTTGTTGTATGCCATCATGGTATTGAAGTCGATCCTAAGAAGAAAAAGTCAATCCTTGGTATGTCACCTCCTCGAAATTTTAAATAATTGAGAGGACTTCAAGGACACTTGGCCTATATTCGGCGTTTCATCGCCAATTTAGAAGGAAAAAGTTTACCCTTCACCAAATTGATGAAGAAGGGAGTCACTTACTAGTGGACTAAAGAATTTCAAGAAGCATTCAATATTCTCAAAAAATATCTCTTGAGTCCACCAGTATTAATTCCACCTATTGAAGGAATGCCAGTTATCCTTAATGTGACAGCTTTAGAGTGATCATTGAGTTCCTTCCATGCCCAAAATAATGATGCTGGGAATGATAATAGCCTTTATTATCTTAGTCAGACTAAGCTTGAAGTCGAAACCCGATATTAAAGTAGTGAGAAGTGATTCTTATCATTAATTTTTGCAGTTCAGAAATTGAGACACTATCTACAACATCATGAGGTCCAATTGATATATCGTAATAACCTGCTCAAATTCATCCTTAGTCGTCCAATGCTTACAGGATGTCTGGTAAGGTGGGAAGTTATTTTGCAGCAATTTGATATCCAGTATGTGTCTCAAAAGGTGATAAAGGGACAAGCTCTAGCTAATTTCCTTGCCGAACATCCTTCAGTAGAAGATACATCTTCAGATATTGAACTTCCTGATGAAGAACTCTTTTCTATTCAAGATAATATTCAAACATGGGAAATGTACATTGATGGTGCATCCATAAGTCCAACAGGGAAGAAAATGAAAGATCCTAAATTCAAAAACGTTGGGTCAGGAATTGTACTTATTTCCCCAAAAAAGGTAGTGCTAACTTATTCCTTCTTATTGTGGGAAGACGGTACAAATAATGAAGCCAAATACCAAGATCTCATCGCAGGATTGGAGTTGGCACTTCAGGCACAAGTGAATCACTTAATGTTGAATGTTGATTCAGACCTGGTAATCAAACAAGTCAATGGGAATTATTCCATCAGAAAAGAAGAGTTATTCCCTTTGTATGATTACGTCAGAGAGTTAATGGCAGAATTTCCTTTAGAACCGACATTTTCTTATGTCCCGCGATCACAAAATGCCTAAGCTGATGCACTGGCTAATATAGCCATAACTCTGGAAGATCCAAATCGGGACGATAAAATCATCAGTATTGCCCACCACCGTACAATTTCACCTTATGTTCAAACCAGAACAGAGGAAATCGATGAAATTAGTCCCATTTTTGAACCATATGGTCATACTATAGGATGGATGACACATATCAGGGAGTACCTTCAAAATGGAACACTTCCACCTGATAGAGCCGTGAAAGAACAAGTCTAGAGATGTGTGGTCAATTGTATTCTTAATGATAGCCCAAATAACCTAGATAGAATTCTATACAAAAGAGGTTTTGATGGAATTCTCTTTAGATGCATTGATGGTGAAGAGACAATGGCTGTTATGAGAGAAGTGCATGCAAGAGTCTATGGTGCCCACTAGTCTGGACATAGACTGTCTGATCAAATTTGAAGGCATGGATACTTTTTTTCATCAATGATTCGAGATTTTGTTGATTTCACAAAGAATTTTCATTATTGACAAGTATGTTCCAACTCTATTCATCAACCCCCAGAGTTTCTTCATACAGCTAAATACTCGTGGCCATTTGCCACATGGGGAATGGATGTGGTGGGACCATACCATTCAGCTACAGCCAAGCAGTTTAAGTATATTCTTACTGCTACAGAGTTCTTTTCCAAATGGGCAGAGGCAATACCTCTCAATAAAGTTAGTTCTAAAATCATTGTTAGCTTCATCAAGTCTAACATCATTACTAGATTTGGTGTCCCTCATACCATATTGACGGACAATGGCACCAAATTCGGTTCATCTGAGGTAAAGAGGTTGTATCAAGAATACAACATCAAATCCAACCATTCATCTCGGTATCATGCAGCGACCAATGGTCAGATAAAATCCTTCAATAAGACTCTTTCAAATATACTGCAAACGATGGTGGATAAAGATATAAAGTCATGTCCTGGTAAACTCTTTCATGATTTATGGAATTATCGAACCACCACTAGCACTGCAACGCTGTCAACTCCATATTCATTAGTATATGGAACGAAGGCAGTCTTGCCCATTGAAGTTCAATTACCTTCGCTCAAAGTATCCATTTGTGATTAGTCATCTACAGATGAACAATATCAAAAGAGATTAGATGAATTGGAACGATTAGATGAAAAAAGATTGATCACCCTGAATCACTTGGAAGTCTATCAGAATCGAATAGCATGAGATTTCAACAAAAAAGTTCATCTTCATTCATTCATTCAGGGAGAATTGGTATTGGTTCTCCGAGTGCCAATGATACCAGGAAAGAAACCTCCCAAGCTTGAGCCAAAGTTGGAAGGACCTTACACAATACATAAGGTCTACTATAATGGAGCTTATTCTTTAATCTCAATGGATAGATAACTCATCACGACTCCAAACAATGCCATATTTCTGAAGAAGTATTTTTTATAACACAAATAAGTCACTTTAGTCTATGTATATGACCTTAAACTATTTGCACCATCGTCCAACATGACGTTAAACTGTGACGTCCTAGCTACATGATGCTAAACTATACAAAAGTCCCTTTATGTCCAGCAAGACGTTAAACTGTGTTGTCCTTACTTCATGACATTAAACTGCACAATCCCCGAAGTCCTTACTTCAAGACTTTAAACTGCATAATATTCTCTTATGTCCTAGCTACATGACGCTAAACTGTACAACACCCCAACATCCTACATGACGTTAAACTATGAAAAAGTCCATAATATGTCTAACATGACGTTTAACTGTGTCCCCATTGTCCTTACTGAATGAAATTAAACTGTATAGTCCCCCATTGTCCTACATGACATTAAACTGTGCATCATTAGGGTTGTTGCTACCTCTTGTTTCTCACACCGAGTATGACTCACATGAGCTTATTATAAACTTCAACCATAACACCCTCTCTAGGCCGCTAACCATGGGTAAGTCCCAACACCATTTTTTATGTCGTTGTCCTCAAAGAACAACTTGATCACCAATTCATTCTTCAGTTGAACTACGTGGACTTTGATCCTTACCTTCTAGGCTGGGTACATAGGCAACCTCCCAAGGTTCAAGCCCAAATCTAGTTTCTTTACATCGGTTCACCTCCATCTCATACAATGTTAATTCGTGCAGCCACCCCCAGAATCAATATCTTCACATTGGTTCACCTTTTTCATTGTTATATGACGTTAAACTGTACAAAAATTTTGTCGTGTATGATAATAAACTACAACATTCTTTGACACCCTCACCTGAGAGGGAATCATTATTTACATTGATCTCTAATCATGTTATATTATAAAGACTAAGTGCATACATGGTAATGCCCATACCTTTTATCTTGGGTCAAACCATCATTGCACTAAATACCCCTTTCACCCTTCACTTGTACGAACCAAATTTATATAGAGGGTATTTCAAGAACTACGTGCGGCTTGATTCCCATCCTTATGGGATATGTAGGAATGTTTGAGCGTCCCTTGAATCTAGCCCCAAGTCTTTGGGCCTAACCAAAAATTTCACTTTCAGTCCCTTGGCTGAAAATTCCCCCTGTGAAAACATGAATGTGGTATGAAAACCCAGGTCTTCATTCACATCAGGTTTATAAAACACGCACTGTGTATTCCTTATAATGGTCCGAGCTCTATGAACTTAAACTAAGATCTCCTACACTCTCATCCCACATGATGTTAAACTGTATTTAAAGAACTACATTTGGATTGATTCTCATTCTAATGAGATATGTAGTGAAGTCCAACATCTCAATTCAGGACCCATCCACAACAGGATTATGGTTAGCATTGGTCTGTGTATCTCTACATGCATTGTACAAATACCCATTTTGATGTGTCATACTCCAAACTTTAAATACTTCCAGATCTCCATAACCCTTTTTTGACTTCTGGTCACAAAATATTTGATACTTGAGAGTTAGTTTTCCTGACTATGCAGCACATGCCCTTAGGCAGCCTTGCATAAACAGTCCACATAATAGACCTGTCAGCCAAAATATGCTATTATTTGACTATGCTGTCAATGCCCTTAAGCGGCCCTGCATAATTCAACCCCCTAATGGGTTTGTCAAAATGTGGAAACTTCATTCATGGGAGAAAAACCCCTTTTTGTCCTTATTGGTCTTATCTACAATATGTAAGGATCTGCATAAAATAGCCATCCTTAACATATTTGTCCCATACTCTTTTTCATGATCTGAAAGTATTCAAGTCTATGGTTTATATTTCCCTTCCCTATGTTTGGGTCAGACCTTTGCATGAGTGAAATTCATCCAGTTCTTAGAAAATCTTGATTGTAAATATCTTCTCCATATTCAAGTACCACTCTCCATACAACAAACTCTATGCTTTGGAAAATTTGAATCTCCATAAACTTCCACTAGCTTTTTAGTAGTAGAAAAGTAAATTTCTAATTGTTCTTTTTCCTAACTATAAAGCACGTTCCCTTAGGTGGCCTTGCATAAACAGTCTACATAACAGACCTATCAGCCAAAAGATGCTATTATATGACTATGCAGCCAATGCCCTTAGGTGGCCCTGCATAATTCAACCCCCTAACAGGTTTGTTAAATAATAGTAACTTCATTCTTGGGAAATACTTTTCTAATGCCTTTTAGCCCTTTTCGTATCATTCCTCAGATTAAAAATTTCTTAAGTCATAGTTTACATGTTTCCCCCCATACTTGAGTGTGGTAATATGTTTTTAGATTAATTATCAAGGAATTTAGTCAATTTTAATCCATTCGGTCAAAGCTATTTCGAACTTAAACATTATCCTTTTTATGTATGACGTGCATTACATTAAACTGCCCACAAAAGGCAAGGGAACTCTGAACAAAAGTCAAGTCCCAACTCACTAAACATACATTTCGTATGATTTAGGTAATATTTAGAAATTAAAAGATTAAATGTTTGTAGGGTTATTTATAATAATCCTAGAAAAAATCAAACTATGCTTACTAGGCCTATTGGCTTTGGTAAAAATTTAAAGCAAGTAGAAAAAGAATGTAGGCAAAAATGATTGAAGATGAAAGTGTTTTTCATTGATGCACAAGAGTTAGAAGGGCATCCACATACCAGAGTCTCTTCTATTTTTCAGGAATTACAAAAGGATTTCAACGTAACTCTTCATTTGATTTACAGTATCCCAAGATTCATCAGCAGCCACCTGGAATTCATTCATTCAAATGGATACAATAAGAGATGTAGTGATACTAGCTCTTCTTGGAACAATTGTAAAAGGATGTTCTTGAGTACGGTTTGAGAAAATTTTCTACTGATCAAATAGGGACTCTGTTTCTGTCCAAAGGGACTTTGAAGATGGATACATGGATTTGAGAATGGGGAATTGGAAGTAAAGATCCATTTGGAGAGAGTACTCTTTTCGGATATTGTTCTAATTCCATGATAGTCTTCTCTCCACCAACCAGCAGCGGAAAACATATCATCCCATGGGTTTTCCATTTTCATATCTACAAGTAAACGGAATGGAGGGAAAATTCAAAAGTTCACACCATTATTTCTACTCTTAATGCACAACATAACCGAAATAGAGGAGTAGCAGCACTGCTGCATCTCGGGCAGATAGTTCTTTGGCTCTGGAATGTTGACTCCATGAAGATGACCATAGCCATACAGTGGTAGGTAGATGCTCTGTGGAAAATTAAGATGATATTTCTTCAAGTACTTAGCCAAATCTGGGAGAGTTCTGTCACAGATATCATAGTAATCATTTCCAACAACGTTCATCATGTCATCAATTCACTTGCTAGCTAGTCGTCAGCCATTCCAATTCTTCTAGGAGCTATTGAATCTGCACAAAGGTTGAATAATTAACTCTTAAGTGAGTTTATTTTCAAAAAATTTGTGATGAAAAGTGAAAAAATGGATAAGGTATTAAGGCGCACAAGTCCAATGTTGGCACGCAAGTGTAACTATGTCGCGCAGTTTTTGGCGCGCAGGTATCACCGCGCAGGTCAAAATACCTCTATAGTAGCGCGACACGAACTGAAGCAATGAAACCGCAGAAAATCAGCAATCTGCACGACAAAAGAAACCTGCGTGATGAGAGTGGAAATTTTTGAGAGCCGGATGCTTTGAGCGAGATTGGATGCATATTTAAAGGCTAGGCTGCACCCCTACGTGCTGAAGCCTATGCACCGCTATATGCGCGCTCAAAACTTGCGCGCTTCCCTTCCTTGGATTTATTCTTTACCTCAGATTCACATCCTCATTCCTTTCAAAACCAACTCTGAGGGGGGACTTTTGTTGACGCTCCTTTCCATCCCAGATTCTAACGAATGAAAAGGGAAATACCTTAACACAAAGTGATTCATCCTTTGAAGAAACTTCAAAAATTGACAAAGGCATGAAGACGGATTTGGTTAAGAATGGGCCGCGCAGGTTTCATCATGGTCACACATGTATACCTGCGCCCCACATATTTGGCGCATATGTGACCTACGCACCCTATTTGATCTTTGGTTGGGGTCTTCAGAAGCATATAAATACCCCTTGTGGGCCCCCCATTTTGAGGACGGAAAAAATTCCAAAATCCAGATTTAAGCTCCCGGCACCCTAGTCTCTTATGTAAGTCTTCCGAACACTTTTAAGGTAATTTCTTACCTATAATGGAAGCTCTAAAGAGGGGTAATAAGGCCTAAGTGTTGAAATTCATCAATACATGCGTGCCTAAGTGTCTAAACCCTTAAGGGAAAATGAAGAAACCTGTGCGCCGCCTTATCCCTTCACCAGAACGTACGCACCACTCTTTTGGAAGCCCCTAGGGATAATTCTAAGGGCTTGAGCCAAGTCTCACCCAAGTATTACCCTATGGGTTGACATGCGCACAAGTACACCTGTGCCGCACAGGTAAACCTGTGCACCCAGTACCTGTGCGCCCCAACAGGACCTGCGCGCCTACCTCTCTTAGGGTGACTCTCCTGCTTATTCACCTATTTTCTTCAAATCCACCTCTCCTCTTCAAGAATTAGCCTTCAAAACCTTCTTCAAATCCATTTATGGCATGATTCCTTGGTTGGCTTCCTTATCTGAAAGGAATTATGTGGAAAATCTCTCAAAACCTAGTTATTTACATATCTTCATATCACTAAGGTGAGAGATTTCATTCATTCAACCTCATACTTTAAGATGTGAAGATATTAACCTGGGAATCCTCCTTTGGAGTAAGCACCAAGTCCCCTATTATTGGGAATCCTCCTTAAGAGTAAGCCCAAAGTCCCTTAACCTGGGCCTCCTTCTTGGGAGTAAGCCCCCGTCCAAGTTCTCTTAACCTGGACTTCTTTTTCAAGAGTAAGCCCCAGTCCAAGATATTTAATACGGGCATCCTCCTCAAGAATAAGCCCCAAGTTCCAAAATATGGGCATCCTCCTTAGGATTAAGCCCCAAGTCCCCTATTCTTGGGCATCCTCCTTCGGAGTAAGCACCAAGTCCCTTAACCTGGGCCTCTTTCTTAGGAGTAAGCCCCATGTCCCTTAACCTGGGTCTCCTTTTTCAAGAGTAAGCCCGATTCATCAAGTTCCCAAATTTGGACATCCTCCTCAGGAGTAATCCCCAAGTTCCCAAATATGGGATCCTCCTTAGGAGTAAGCCCCAAGTTCCCAAATATGGGCAACCTCCTTAGGAGTAAGCCCCAATCATAATTTCCTTTAACATGAGCCTTCTTTCTTGTGAATAAGCCCCAGTTCTCAAGTCCCTTTAACCTGGGTCCCCTTCTCAGGAATAAACCCCAGTCATAATTTCTCTTAACCAGTCATAATTTACTTTTTATTTGGGCTTCCTTCTCTATAGTAAAATCCAATCATAAGTCCCCTATAATTTGGGAATCCTTCTCAAAAGTAATCCCTAAGGTAAGTATCCAAATCTCCATAAAGCACATATACCTTTATGGACCTTGTTCCTGGGTTTCTTCCCTGAAGTAAATCATAATCTTCATCTATCTGGGCAGTCATACCTACATAAGTTGCACATCATTTCTTATGATTTCATCTTTTGTGGCACAATTGTCAGGTTTTACTAATACCTATTTTTTCTTACACCGAGCATGACTGACGTGATCTTAGAGTGTAAAAGTAATTATGACGTCTTTCTTTGAGCCATAAATCATGCATAAACCTCATACTTGTTTTACCGAACTATGTGGGTTATAATTCCTTTTCTAAAAAAGGATACGTAGGTAGCCTATATGTGGGTATGATCCCAACTATGAAATAAT
The DNA here is from genome assembly GCA_963277665.1 of Viscum album. Classification (NCBI taxonomy): domain Eukaryota; kingdom Viridiplantae; phylum Streptophyta; class Magnoliopsida; order Santalales; family Viscaceae; genus Viscum; species Viscum album. The sequence continues at coordinate 1,071,991,593 of OY728145.1, read as the reverse complement.
ACATGTCTTTTTGAATGCCAATAAAATTCAAGTGCCTCACTGAGTGGATTTAAAACTAGTATGGTTATCATAATGACCAAGATATTTCTATATAATGTGTTGAAGGATACCATTGTCTAAGAATCTATAACAAATACAGATGATTCTTTATCGATGAAGAACCTCGAATACATATAAAAGATTCTCTAAATCTTATATATATTAATCATTGATTTGTTAGATCTAAAGGAAAGATCATTTTGGTACTTGGTAATTTAATAAGGATTCACGAACAGAACTTAAATCTATAAAGAGAGTCCCAGAGTAGACAATAATTCCCCCCAAAAATGTGTGATGAGTCCGACCTTCCATCATCTCGACCACTACAAATTCTTAAGCCTCATTGGTTTACAACTAATGAGCACCTACCTTTGGAAAGTAGGTCCAAATGGATATAGAATCATTGGATGTTTACGGTTCTACAAACAAACCCATTAGAAACTGATTGGAATGTTTTAACCTTAAACAAATGAGTTTATCCCCAAATTCTAGTGCGAAACAGAGATGAAGCAGTATCTTGATGATATGGGAATTGAAGTGAAGTCTCTGATCGGAATGCAGTGTGATAAATCACGTGATATAAGTCTCAGAAAAAATCACGTCCATCACTCTAGGACAAAGAACATTGAGATAAATTATCATTTTATCAAGGAGAAAGTGGATAAAGGGATAGTGAAGTTGGATTATGTGCCCAGAAAGGTATAGGTTATGGAAATTCTGACAAAGGCCTTACCCAAGGAAGCCTTTGAGAGGCATCGACTGGCTCAGGGAGTTCGGTAGACTCCCCACACTTGAAAAAGTGTGGATGTGGAACCCCCCTCTCCCTGAGGTATGGTATATTTTTCCTGAATGTGATCATTTGTGTTCTTTCCAATGTCTCAGACCCCAAAAAAGTGACCTTTGGGTTTGTTGAAAAAGGGGGATAAATAGTGACTCCTAAAGGGGGAGAAAATATTACTAAGGAAGAGAGAGAATGTATTATTCAAAGACACAGGGAGAAGGTGAAAGGTGGAGCAGCGAGATAGGAGGAGAGAAATGAGATTGCGGGAGAGTTTTAATTCTGATGATGCTAGAAGTGATCGATCAAAGAATAAATATCATGATAGTTGCGGATCGTGATAAAAGTAGAAAAGTGATTTTGGAATTGTGTGAGAAGGTTTCCAGTGATCAAAAAATGGTATCAGTTTGGTTTCAATGGCTGGTGTTTGAAATGAAGTGATTCATTGGTGAAATTTTCATTTACTCCTATTTCTCATGACGAGTATTGCTCATGTAGGCTTAGAGTATCTGGTGAGCTTGATCTTTGGTCTCTATCTAGATCACCAGAGGTGAAGGATGGTTGATAATTGAAGGAGACTCAGTGAGGTATCAACGTGCATAAAATCCTTTAGAGAAGAGTTCTCAACAATCCCAGAGGGGGAGATTATTGGGAAAAATCCCTCAAAGTAACATTGCAACATTTTTGGATTTATTGTGTTTGTTGACAAAGTAGGTTTATGTGGTGAATTGTCATGTTCCAGATATGTTTTTGACAATACATGTTGACAAAGAACCATAAAAAGGAATGGACGATCTGGAGGCAGTACAAAAAGAGCAGATACATGGTGGCACCGTTTTCTAGTGTTTGTCAAATTTTTGTTTTCCAAAATTTTGAGTTTGGTGAGTATCGCGAAATATGGATTTATTTGAACATCTCATCAAAATATGGAAAATTCACGAGTTTCGCGAAGATAGGCTTCATGGATTGGATTTTGCGAAGACAGGAAGAATGTTGATGGTGTTCTTTGCGATTATGATGAGAATCACGAATGGTAGTGTTGAAGGGAAATGAGAGGGAGATTCGTAGCAGCGACATGAAGTAATTGACTGAATGCTCCGTGATTACGACGAGCTCTGAAATTAAAAAATTTTCATGGTGCTTCGCGATATTGAGAGATTTTGGGCAGGAATTTTGGAGCATTTTGATTAGATATGACATGGCACTGACTTCTAGTAGAAGGTTCAGGGGTCGGTGGAATTGCCTATAAATATGCCTCGACCCCCTCGAGAGAAGTAAATAGTTTTTGAAGAAAATATTTTTCTGTTAGCTCGGGAAGGTGGTTTGTGAATGCAGTGTGCTTCGCGAAAGAAGGAGCTTTGCGGCGACTAATCTAGCTCCGTGAAAGGTGTGTGCTCCACATTGGCTCAATGAGCTTCGCAAAGGAATTCACTCTGCGATGACATGAGCTCTGTTAGAAACTAATATTTGGAAAGGATTGAGCTTTGCGATAGTCTGAGATCCGTGAAAGTAGTGTGCTCTGCGAGGCAGGAGCTCTGCGAAGATGTGTGCTTCATGAAAAGGCAGGGACTTCACGAAGGCTTATTTGAGCTTCATGAAATTTGGAGCTTTGCGAAGTAGGATGCTTTGCAAGGGTATTTAAAAAAGGAATTTCCCAGTGTTTCAGTGGAAAAGTGGTATTCATTTGTGTATCAAAGTTTAATGTTAATAGAGAATCTATCTATAGTTTAGGATTCATGTATTCATGCAAATTAAGAGACATATAGGTCTATAAACTATGATTGGATCCCTTCCAAGTGTAGTGAGCAGAGGAAGAGGACATAGGTTATCCTTTCTACTGGCAGTGAGCCAGAGAGAGATGAATAGAGAGTGACCCTTGGGAAGTAGTGAGATAAACCTAAAAATTGTAAATGCAGTGAGGCTGGTCATAGAAGTGATCTAGCCCAAACATTATTGGTAGTGAGATTTAGTGGATTTGGTATAATGGCACATCACCGTTGTATGCTCCTTGAACGTAACCCAGTGAGGGTGAACCAAGTAAAAATCTCTGTGTCTACCTGGTTTCTTACCTACATTGCATTTAAAGCACCATCATCAGATAAAGAATAAAATAAGTGATCATAATAAACACACAAGTGAAAACAGAGTGACCTTTGTAATAAAGAGATCAAGATCTAGTGGTGTAGGAAGAATTTTGAAAAGGAATATCTATACCCTGATTCACCCCCTCTCAGAGTATATAGGCCCCTATTGGTCCTAACAGTAGGTTCATCTTTGATTCATCATAAGTAACACTCAGGATGATAGTTTCCCCTCAACTTATTCCACCCTTTCCTTTTAATATCAACACTTCTTCTCTAATCCTAATTATTAATAGATTTTAAACTCATTTAATCTCCATGAGCTATCTTTATTTAAGATATATTCTTATTTTACTTCTAAATTAACGTGACTTCGTATTATTGTGATTTTGAGGATATTTTTATCAATTCCTTTTGGGTGGGAAGAATATTCATGCATATCTTTAAATAATGTAAAGTATTCTCACACCTTTCAAAAATCATCATTTAGATTTTTAGGTCATAACCTATTGATGAATTTTATAGAAATTCAAAGTTTTCTTCCACCACCACTTGTATTCCAGTAGCCTTAGTATTCACCTATTTTTTCTCTATTTATTTATCCTTGTCTAGGTGGTCAGTACAAATTTCAAGAAACCCTTATTTAAACAACTCAACATCTTTGAACATCTTAGAAGACGTCTTGAATTACATAGAAGTAAATGAATTCCATTTATAATCATAAGAGATTTCTCTATGGATTTTAGTCATTCTTAAATATTCTGGATGACCTTCCTAACTCTATCTTCCAAACCCATATTTTAAATAATCATTTTTTTGGGGTGAAAGGATTTGGTGTAGATTTTTCAACTTGATTCATTTGAGTTTTTGGTCTCATTTCCTCACTAATAGCCCTTGGATACTGTGTCATTCTTGTAAGTTATATATTATACTAATCAGAATAGGATTTTTTGACATACCTTAAAAAAATTACCAATAACCAATGAATTATGATCTTATAGTTTTATTCCAAAACTATCCAGTATTATGTTTTTGATATCTTGCTTTATTGTGAGTATTATTTTTCTTAGGGTAACGTTCTCTTCTTAGCCTCCATTATTCCTTTAAAGAGGAATATAACTCAACATTCTTATTGATCCATCCTTGTACTAGTTTTTTTATACCTTCATGGCTTGTTATAGTATACCAAACTAGAGATTTATAAGAATTATATTTTATCCCATTGATGGAACTACTCATCTTAAAAGTCTGACAAGATTCACCATTATCCATTATTGAATTTTTAAAGTATTCTATTTCCCTATTCTGATCGTTTTGAACTATGAAACATGTGGCTTGTTTCTTAAAAAAATATTCTTCTTTTGGAGTTAAAAATTATTTAAGACTGCACACCATTTTTTTGAGTAAACTTCATCTTGTAAGTACTGATCACATCAATATTGGACACTTCCATTTTGATTATCTCTTTCAATTATTTAGTATACTTATCTTTATATCTTCGTAATTTTTTTTTCCGGATCTTTGTAATATACTCAATATATACTTCCAACTCATGCTTTATTTTCCATTCCAATTCTATCCCCTCTTATCAATCATTATCATTTAATGATGAATAAAACCTTTTTTCAACTTTTGAAAAGAAATTTACTATATAATCTAGATAGCTACTTGAAGATGAATCTAGTTTCTTAAGATTTCACATCAAATTATTTTTCATACTATTGGAATTATTCTTTTTTATTCTTATCTATAATTTTTTATGATGTTTTCATCTTCCTCATCATATTCATATTCAACATGATTTTTATTTGGAAGATCAAACTAAAAGTTTCGAATACATTCACAATTAATTTATTTTCTAATTTTCATTTTTTAACCCTCTTGATATAAGAGAAAATATATCCTTAATCCATTTATCAACCTCAATATCAAAATATTTTGTTTTAGAAACCTTTTCCTCTTTAAAATTTCTTTTCCTAAAAACATTAATGGAAATTTCATCATTTTTATTTCTTTTTAAAAGCCATCATTTTCTTCATCTCATAATCTATGAGAATGTTGTGTATCTCATCAATTGTTAAATCCTATATTTCTTATAGGTTTTAAAGTTTTGAATCAAATCGATCTAGAGAATTATCCATCAGTTTTTAACAATGATGGAATATTTTAGGTTCTCACCAAAACCCCAAATGTATCCTAAAATATAATTGAACTTTATAAATATTTCATCGATAGTATCATCATCAACCATATTTATATCCTCAAAATAAATCCTCTAGACTTGTAACTTGGATTATTTTATAGATACATTAATATGGAATTTAGAGCCTTTCCATTAAAATTGAAATTCCTCTTGTCATCTTATGTTATTGAAAATCCTTCAACAATAAGAGAAAATCCAAATGTGGATGCATCTCTCACCACTAGGATGATATATAGGAGATAGGGTAGAATCCTAATCCTAAAGATATGATAATTTTTCCCATAAATTATTGGAACACCTCAGATGTTGACTAAGATAATATTTTACATATCACAAAAATATTATTGGATCCAAAGAGGATACCTTTTCTAGAACGGATTAACCATTAAGTTGGGGGATGGGGTGGTGAATCCATGGTCATCTTTTTAGAATTCCATTAATTTTGAATTCATCCTCTTAAACCTGTTAAATTTCTTAATACAGTAAAATTTATTTCCTAATCTCACTTCCTATGTAGTAATATTATGAATAAACATGAAACACAATATTTAAAAGTTTTAGAATAGTATCCTAATCCTTTCCATGTTAATCATACACCCCCACATGAATTATCTACTAAATGTATAGGTGGATATAACATGAAATTTTTATAAACCCCAATATTATAATAATATTAGTTGGTTATATTCCCCAACTAGAATTCTCCTTAATTTTGTTTTACACCCTAGTTACAACCTCCATTAGTTTTGATCTAGATAGAAATATGTTGATAAAATACAGGTTTCTTCTATACTAATTTAGATTTTTTCTACCTCCACAAGTAGGTAGGATAAAAAATTCTTTGAATGTATTTTCTTCAATAACATCAGCATCAATACTGGTCTCAAAACTCTTCACTAGATCTTGAGTAATCTGGGTTCTTTTCATTCTTCTCTCTCTCTCTCTCTATCTCTTCTTAATACAAGTTTTTTGTCACCTTTCATAATTCTTATAAATTTCATGTTGTGTTATCTCAAGGATATTCTTAAAACTTGAATGAATTCTTCATATCATCCTACATGAAAATTTATTTATCCTATCTATGTAGCTACTCCAATTCATCAAAATGCATAATTAAAAAAATTATATTTATTTTAATTTAACAAATTGGGGATTCAGATATAAACCACCACAAGTTATTATTTTTAACAGCATATAACATTAAGTAGTTATTTAACTTTTATTTTGAGCAAATGAATCTCAAATTATTTCCACATAAATTATTGATATTATTTGATATTTAATATCCTAAAGTTATTCCTCATCAAAAGATGTATAAATCATGATTCTTATATCATGAAATTCTTCATTCAAATATTGGTACAGATGCATCATCATATGCATACTTGGGTTCAGCTATATAGAATTATGACTACATCGCTACATCATATATGCTATAAATTTAGCTCAGTAGAAACATTTTCTTACATGGTTTACTTTAGCTCTATAGTATCATTCACTTATGAAGATTCTACTATGTCACTATATTCCCTTATGTTGTCCCAAAACCTACATTAATCCTCAATTTTCATAGATAAAACCATTTAGATATGTGAATATTCAGTTTTCATATGTATAAACATTAAAATATATGAATATTCAAGTGATATCAATATCGAAACTTATCCTCATTTCAAATTACCAAAGATATTGGGTATTAATATCTCACGGTAGCTCCTCATTCCCATAGTAGATCTGTAGAGGTCTTATATAATATCTACGAATACTTCTCATCATAGGAAATATTCATTATCTTCCTCAAGGAAAATGTAACTTGATACTTAGGGAATGTACTCAAACATAAAAGTTTCATGTACTTTCCATCCTTACATAAGTTTTGTGTGTCTTTCACAGAGGTTATGAACTAACCTCGAAGTGGCACTATCCCTTTTCTAGGACTTGGAATAAGAAAATATAATAACACCCAAAGGAAACGATAGGGTGTGAGAGATAAATCTGAGTAGGGTATCACAAAGTGTTCCATAATAGATTCTATAATAATTATGCAATAATGAATTTAATTTAATTAAATCAATAAATGAAATAATATATCATTTTTATATTTAAAACAAAACATTATTTCTTTTCAATAGATGGAAAAAATTTCAATAATGTCTTAAATTGACGTTTTATATAATATAATTTATATAAATTAATTGGATTGAGTAAAATAGTTTTATAATCAATGAAATATATTAAAAATTTACACAACAGCCACCATGGACCTATTCCCTAAAGTATGTTAGTTTATGGCTATAGTATCATCAAAACTCTCAAAGAAATGATCAAAAAAAAAAACATGTGTGCACACATCCCTATGGATTAGGCCGAATAGGACTCATCAACATCCTATCAAGGATAATCATTCCTAAATAGGTTTTTGTTAGAGTTGTCATCAAAAAATCATTTCTAGGTGATCAAGATCCTAGTTTGTTTGTTCCAAATATCCCACTAACTACACAGACTCACATGTGCTCAATCAATCAATTAATAATGGGTAAATCCCCTCATTTTAAATAAATCATAAATTTCAATTTAATTTCACAATTTTTAGTTCCAATATAGAAATTTAATTTCAAAGACAAAACAAGGGTTTTTTCATCATTTAGTGACTTTTTTAATAAAAAACCAATAATAGGTTTTCATCATTTCACTTTAATCCATTTTTCTCAAAACAATTCTCAAATCATTTCATCGTTTCCATCTTTTTCAAAATTCATCCCACAATTCCGATTCCATTTGAATTGGTGTTTTTTCTCATATCAATTCCATATAAAATTTCATAATCAAATCATTAGAAATTGTGGTTTTATAAATCAATTAACATCTATTTAAAAAACAATCAAGAAAATAAATGTTTCAATTACATAGGAAATCTCAAATAGAACCACCTACATTTAATCAAAGACCAAGAATTAACACCCACTACATGATCTCCTAACAAAGAAAAAAGGCATTAGAGATTAAGAAATGAAACCTGGACTCATGATCCAATTAAACAGAGTTTAGATCCATCAAGAACATAATGATATATAAAAATATAAGGAGAATAGAAAGAGGGATTAGAATAAACCAAACAAGAGAGGATCCACATACCAAAACGATATTTAATAAGATCAACCACACTTTGATCTACCAAAAAAATCAGATTTGTGATACAAAACAACTATTGAGAGCCTTTACAACCCAAGAAATTGTTTAGGGTTGAGATGGGAACTACTAGGGTTAAAATTGGATAGTTTGATATTTATAAAAAATATTTTAGGATGATTAAAATCTTGTGTGCATGATTTTATGGGAAGGACCACACCGTTAAACAAACCGTGTGACCTAACCATGCAACCCTATTATTTGGGGTTCACAGTTTCTCTATGATGGGTGCATGGTTTGGTTAACCATGCACAACATTTTCAAATTCTTACTACATAAGAGAATATGATTTAAAGGGTCTAAGTGCACATTTTGGAAAAACCATGACCCCCCTTCAGAGCACTATAAAATTGATCACGATTAGCTGGGCCAAATGAAACGATTTCCCATAACCATCCACCAACCATGCGTAGACCCAAAGGCCTACAAAACTCTTCAAATTCCACACAAAACATCCCAAAACAACCCCAAACCAAGGTATGATTAATAAAATGGCTGATATTACCTAAAAACAAGTTACATGGTGTTATAACCTATCCACCATAAAAACAGCACATCCCTAGAAATCCTATCAAGAAGTTACCATATCAAAGAGATGAGGCCAATTCTTTCTCAATAGTGTGTAATGGTCCCAAGTATCATGAGAATGAAAAAAATTCCACCAAAACACATATAAAAATGGTATAATCCTACCATGAACTATCTTCATCTTAAAATCAAAAATCTTAACTGGATGCTTAGTCATGGATAAATCAATATCAACATCAAGATCCCCCAACTCTAAACATTAAAATGGTCAGAAAGAAACTTCAAAAGATGTGATACAAGAAACACATTATTCATCAATGTAAACTATGATGGAAGTGCTAAATGGTAAGCCACCTCCCTAGCCTTATCAACCACCCCAAATGGTTGCACAAACCATGGTGTAAAATCCCCCTATTTTCCAAGTCTTCGATGAACCAAATGGGGATAAACTCTCACAAACAACTGGTTTCTAGCTAAAAACTATCACATTCATCGACATAGATCAATATAGGGTTTATAACAGATCAATATGATCAAGATTATCTGAAAAATAAACTGAATGTTTGTTGTCATCTCTTGGACCAAACTCATCCCAACCAGGTAAGTTTCACTGATCCAAAACTAACACAATAGATATTTACATGACCTACCTCAAAAGGTAACAAATGTATCCATTTTGATTGAGTATAGGTAACTACTATTATAAGAAAACATAACTAGTCCTAAATGGATGTCCCAATCTCCACCGAAATCGACGATTCTTGCACAAAGCATGTTTTCCAAAATATGTATATCCCATTATATTTGGCCATACATCTGTGGAAGATATGTTGTGCTCAAGATCACATGATATTTTTTGCCTCATAGAGGCCTCTCTAAATATGATAAGTGAACCTAGGATACCTATCAGATACTATCATAGAAGTAACACCATGGAAGCTAACAACCTCCTGCACATAAAGGATTCCCAAGTCCTCAACATTTGTGGTATCACTAATGTGTATAAATTTAATTATTTTGGTAAGACGATGAATCACAACCCATATCACATTCTCTTACGAGGGGTACAGGGAAAACCCACCAAAAATTCCATATAAATATTGTGCCACTTCCATGTCGACACTTGAAGGGGATGGAGAAAACCCAAAAGTTTCTGGTGCTTGGCTTTGACCTATTGAAAAGTATGATGAAAAGAAACAAAGTCAGCAATGTATTGTCTCATAACAAGACACCAGAATCATCACTGTATAATATTGAACATATTAATGCTGCCTGATTGAAAAAACCCACTAATAACTTTTATAATATCCCATCACAACATTCCTTGTAAAATAATTCACAACACACCAGTTCAGGAAAATATATAATACCCAATGTGGAAAAGGACCACTCAACGATGGTCTCCCCACCATAAGGGGAGTCTCTAATGTCACAGAACTCATCATCATGACACTGATCTTAAATAATCTTCTCAAGAAGAGAATAGTTCAACTAATCCTTGATTAATGTAGTCTTCGACTCATTCTCTAGGAATCCTAAATGCAATTGTGTAAATATATCCATCAAATTACACTCTTTTGATGATTATTTATTATCTTGGCTAAGAACTTTCCTATTCAAATCTTGAGGGATGACATTCCTATTGTCTAGGGTATATAAAATTTAAAAATAAAATGACTACAGGTACTCTACCCAATGCCTCTGACAAAGATTCAAATATTTTTTAGAGAAGAAATTACCTAGGATTTTTTGATCAGAATAAATGGTAAACATTTCTCTACAAAGTTAATTCCACCAAATTTTAAGAGGATTCTTAACAGATGTGATTTAGAGATCATGAATTATATATTTTTCTCATATATCTTAATCTACAAATATCCATAGGAAAATACCCAAAAAATAACATTTTAATTTTTCATCCCAATTTTTTTTACTCCTTTATGAGTGAGAGTGTTCATTGAAGAAGAGAATTTCAAGAAATCCTCTATGAACCAGTGGTAATATCTTCCTAAGATGAGTAAGATACTAATCTTGAAAACACTTTTTGGTTTCTACCAGGCGATAAAAACTTTAACCTTCTTAGGATAAACTGAAATACCATGTTTTGAGACCATGTGTCCTAATAAATTCACCTAACAAATCCTAAAATCAAATTTTTATAGATTGGAATTTAGGCGGTGATTTCTCAAAACATCCATGAGATCTCTTAGATGACATAAATGATCCTCCTTATACATAGAGTAAACCATAATTTCTTCCACAAATACCACCACAAACATATCAAGATACTCATGGAAGATCCTGTTCTTCAAATCCATAAAATCTATAGGATAATTGGTTTTAAATATTGTATAAAAATATTATTATAATGGACATATCAACATTATAAAGTGGTGTTTTGAATGTCAGATATTTTTATTATAAATAGGTTATAACTGGATCAGAGAAGAATATTTAGGAACCACTTAAACCCTTTCAAAGGGTAAAAAAAATCATTTATCCAAAAAAATAAATACCAATTATTTACTGTAACTCAGTTGAGTTTATAATAATAAAAATAAAGGTGAAGTGTTCCATCAAATTTATTTGTAAAAGCATATGTGTCTCCCAAGGTGACATGCTCAAGCATATAAAACCCTTCTCCAAAAATTCATCCAACCATATATTTAACTCTTTTAGTTTTTTTTGTTCCATACAATAAGAAGGAATACATACTGGCTGAGTACTAAGTAATAAATGAATTAAAAAATATAACTCTCTTATTGGTGGAAGACTAGATAAATTAGAAGGAATAATGTTGAGAAACTCGATGATGACTGGAGGGATATAATAAGTAGAATATTCTTACTCCAAGTCAAAAGAAAAACAGATTTTACCATGACCAACTACGGAAAGGAAGGTTTGGATCTACTCGTTATCGTTCCCCATTCAGCCTAAAAGACATGTCCCACCCCATCGGGCATGGTAAAGGAGACCCACCAAAGATAGTATTCAATTAAATACTTATTAGAAATTACAAAATCCATCTTGAAAATGACATCAATAGATTTAATATCGAGGAACATGAAATTCTAGTTAATATCAAACTCAAATAAAGAGAATATACAAGTTGGACAATGAATACCTTTATCTATTTTTGTTCTGAGGGGTGTAGTGACATCCATAAAATAAGATTAAAGTTTCATAGGAAGGATTAAAAATTCAATAACATGGGTCAATTTAAATGAGTGAGATTCACCAATATCACATAAAGTAGTCACTAAGGATGAAGCTATAGTGATGGTATCTATCACAGTCACTGAAAAAATATCAAATTTCATTGTAGAATCTTCCACTATGTGAGGAAGCTTCATTCTAGATTCCTTTGGATGAAAACCTTTTTTATATTGAAGCAACTGATTGAACATTAGTAATATTAGGTGATGATGAGCCCCTTCCAATACAAGGGTAAGAAAAGATATAAAATAATTTCTTTAAGTGACCCGAGCATCCACAAGAACTGTTGATCTTTGGTGTCTTAGTGAAAAACCATTTTGAATTCCCTACCTAGGCACACTAAAATAAAGTTAAATGGCCTATATTAGGCACTAAAATAGGTCTAAATGAACCCTGTTATCAAGATTCACCACGAGACTCATAAAAATTACCCTTTCATTTAAAGGAACTCACATAACTACAACTAGGAGAAAAAGGAACTCCCGTCAACCCTACATTACCATCCAAGTCAAGATCATACATTAATTCTCTATTTAGTACATCATTACAAGAATTCAACTTTAGCATAAAAACATTGGATCAAATATCAGCTCAATGTACCCTAAAAAATCTCCATGCCTTACGATTTTCATTAGTCATAATCTTAGGAGAAAACTATACCAGCTCAATAAGGTGATTTTATTATTGAGTCACTATCTTGTCACTTTTTTGGAGATTAATAAACTCCATTGACTTTTCTAAAACCATATACTCAAGATAGAACTAATCAGTAAAAAGTACCATTAAATCATTCCACTCGAAGCCTTCATGATTATTTTCCATCACCATCAAATCCCACCATATCCTGCTAAGTCCATCAATAATTAAGGAAGAATAATTAACATTGATTGAATCGATCATTTACAAGAACATAAAAAGATGCTCAATTCCTTTCAACTAGTCCTCAGCCTCTTGAGGATTATTAGAGCCTTAGAATTATGGTTTCTTCTGGTGAAGAAACTCTTCCACATGATATCAAGAGTCATCCCATTGATGTTACAAAATTGGATACTAAACAGAAATGGTTTAGGCGGCCTATCATAGGGCTTGGATAGTACACACAACTATGTCAATGATATTTGTTTCAACATGAGGGTTTTTCTATTGCGGTTTATTGACATATTCATCCTAGGTTGGTTTAAAAATATTGTTGGAGGAATGATTCTACACACAATCAAAAAAACAAGTCAACAATAATAAAGACACTCAAATATGAAAATAAAATGTGTGTCAAAAGAAGGATTTTCAGAACACCCTCATAGAATAAGGAAAATATTAGAAACCAATGAAAATTCTTATCAGATAAATTTTCCCCACAACCCATGGTGACTTAAGGATTATTATGAAAAGAGTTGGCCCAAAAAGTTCTCATAAATACCTTCCAAGTACCATCAACCCTACTTTCTTTCTACTAGGAAAACCCAGACCACATACCAACTTTAATGAAATATGATTAAATTGCTTTGATACAACTTTTTCATGAACCAGTGAGAATACCCTAATATCCTGATACCCGATTCGACACTGACATGGTTTAAAGGGAGTTATCAGTCCCCATGGGTTGGATAAAAGCACTTGGAATCATAGAAGTATAAATAGGGAGATAGTTTTCCACATAAAATGGAAGATAATAAGATACAAGTCAGTATATCAACACTTCACAAGGATAAAGTACTAGAAATCAAAAGGTAAAACAGTAACCAAATAGATAGGTAAACAACTAAAAAGAAACCAACACCTCAAACTAAATAAAACTATTATATCCTATATTTGATAAGTGGAAAATAGCTCCACTAGTCACCATCACTACTCTATGATCCCAAGGTTAAAGAACATCCACCAACTCCATGTTTAGATTTTTTATAGTTGCTATCAGAGAATGGTATAGATAAATTTAAAGATTATGATGTTTTTATAAGAGAGTAACTTAGGAGTTGTGGATACAATCATGGTATTGTGATTATAAGGTTGATCTTATATTCAAAGGAATATATACCACTTTTATAAGGTTTTTAGTAATGGGATTTTAAAGTGATTAATGATTTTTTTGTGATAATTTATTTGGTTGAGGCACAAGTAACCATAAAATGTATCATGTGATTTAACGTGAATGATTATATTGTAAAAATTATATTACATTTTTTGGGATATAATATGAAATTTATAAGCTATCCTTTGATATTAAAATATTCATTAATGTTGAGATTAATCAGTATATAAGGTTATTTATTTATGGAATGATCTATGTTGAACCTTTGGTGTTATTGTGAAAATTTGTGAGATTAATTTATTATTTATTCTGATTTTTCATTCATTTTGGGTATTATATTATCCATGTGCTAACTATTTTCGTTTTAGTAAATACAAGAGGATTTTTTTCTTTTTCTAGATCCTATAATCTATTAAAATTTGATGGTTTAAGCATAAGAAAGATTCATCATGGAAAAGCATCACTTAGAACATAGGATAAGATAGAGGTGGAAACTTGTTAAAACGTGAAACTAAATGATTAAATATCATTTATGGATTTGAAGAAAACAATATAAGTATATTTTTTCATGTTATCTATCTTAATGATAAATGGATACCGCACCTTCTGATAAATGATCCTGAAAATGAAAATGTTTACCTTTATTAAAATAATTTATGATGAATTTATGGTATTTTCCACACCTCATTGGTTTAGGGATTTTTGGTCATTTAATCTTTCATGATCATTCAATTTATTTTTGATCAATTTTCTCTATAACTCTCTAGCATTATTTCCAAATTAATTTTCCCCTTCATGTCCATATTTTCACTACCCAAAAATGTTATCCTATTTTAAAACCTAGTAATGTGTTTTCTAGATGAACTTCATATTTCTATTTCCCACTTTTCAAAAGGAAGTTTTGTTAACCCTTATTATGATGTGGGTTTTCAACAAAGGTATTTTCAAATATTAAATCCTTGAATTAAAAAGATCAAGATCAAATTTCTAGGACATAATTTTTTTAAGGGGGATAATTTAATAACCAAATATTTTAAAAGAAAACTATAGTTGATAGTGTACAAGACATGAAACACCAATATTTAATGAATACAATATATTATTATCTAAATATGATCATTATAATTATCAGGACCCATACTAAAATGTAAAGACCTCGGCCCTAAGAGCCCAAATTTATTTCTTACTTTATTTCAATAATACTAGATACAATAAATTGAATCACAATGGACCAAATAGATTATTAGCCTTCGTAATATAGATACATTCGTGAATATCACATTATAATTGAAAACTTAAAATACAACATAATATTTTCTTTGAAAAAATTATAATTTCCTTTAGCGTAACCTTGCATATTAAAAATAATTCACTTCATAGAAACCTGGGGAAATGAAAAATAAGAAATAAGTGAGATGTAATTTTTATTACGGGTAAACATATAGTGGAAGATAACATAAATAAATAAGGAATAATCAATATGGAAAGGTAAATACATTAAAACACATTCCATTTAATTAATAACTCAATAAAGAAAAATAATATTATAGGAATAAACGATGATCAAATAATTCCATATAAATAATCACCTCAGCTTGAAAATTATCCATGTATATTTAAATAATTTAATAAACAGATGGATGTCAACAAATAATCTCATAATGAGGGAATTCATAATGTCATCCATCATAAATATATCATTATGGCCTCATAATAGGAAATCTTACATAAATGGGTATGCCTCACCCAAATCCCCAAACTAGTTTGTCTTATGAGGCCTATCAATACATCAAGGGGATATACTAGGCCTCATCTATCATTTAATATGTTCAATGAATTCCTAATATTAAAGGAGTGAAACATAATCAACAAAATCATTCATATTGAAAACTATCATATGAAATGTTAATACTTTCCCTAATCAATAAAAAATAACCACAAACCATCTAGAGTAATATGGAGAATGGTATTAAAATTGTACATCCCTAGTCAAAAAAATAATAAAACATCCATATAAATAAGGAGGATATTATCATTAGATTATATTCTCAGTATAAAATTCAAAAATGTATGTTTACATTGATGAGAATACATTAAAACAAACATTAGAAAATTTCTTGTTTAAAATACCATTTTCACAACGAAATCACTTATTTAAAATCTAGACTATTTTTAAATATTAATGAAAAATTCTATTTGAAAATAAACATTGAAAATTTTAAAGTAAGACTCAAATAAAATAGTAGTCATGATGATGTTAATTTATATTCATGGTGTATTAGTTAAAAAAAGCATTCTTTTCAAAAAGTTGTAAAAAGGTTAAAAAGTACATCATTCGGAAAATGAAAAGAAGATTAATTTTAAACCTTTTTTAAAATAAAAACATGGGTAAAAATATATTCTATAAATAATTTTTAGGTTTCATAAAAATTATTGAAAATATTTTTAGAAAAAATGTATATGGATGAAAAAGGGTTTTCGACTGAAGAGAGAAATAAAGTCAACTTTTCTTAAAATTATTTTATCAATTATTTTAAGTATAAAGGTGTAGAAAATGTTACTATTATTTGAAAAGTTTATTAATACATATAGAGGAATAAAATATATTAGGTCTAATAAATAAATACCCAATAATTCCTCCAAAGGATATTAAAACATAAACAATCCCGAATAATGATGAGATTGTGAAATAAACCCTTACCCATGGTTTCACTTCCATCATATGTGTACAAACCTACGATATCATTAATATTAATTTATTAAAAATATATTACAGAAACATATTCATATATATCATACCATAATATATTTACATATGATATTTTACCACCCATTTATTAACAATTATTTGTTTAAATCATTGTTCGGGGTAATGACTGCTTCATTTTTCATGTTTGTTTTCATTGGGTAGTTTTGGTAATTTTACATGTATCATGGTCCCATAATCTCAATAATTTTTATAATTATATAAATATATTATATTAAATATTTATTTATTTATATTAATACATAGATTATAGAAGTATAAAAATGAATTACACCATTTATAGATATGGTAAGCCGTATGTATGCATGAATGTTGTTTTCATTTTTTGATGGATGGAACAAAAGAAAGGAAAATAACAATTAATCTTTCCATAATAATTATTAAAACATATAAATAATATATATTCGTTAAATAAATACTTATTACTATCCATGTAATATTTAAATAAAAAATGGATCACATCACTTCAATGAGTTAGTAGTCTATACATATGCATGAATGACCTTATCGTTTTCCAAAAGACTGAAAGTAAAGAAGGTATATATGATAATATAATTATATAATCATATTTATTTCATAAATATCATATATATTAATTATTTATATCTTTTTAACCTTACAAGTTAAATGGTAATGAGAAAACAAATTAAACTTTTACTTGGAGATGATAAGCCATACGTATGCACAAGCGATGTTTTTTGTTTTCATAGAATAGAAAAGAGATGGAATATGATTGTAACATAATATTAATAATATTTAATTATATTTATGATACCATATTTTTTTATCTTATGATGATTATAAAAATTTAATTTTAATTATAAAAAGAAATAAAATTGAAGGAATTGATATAGATGATTACCTCTTGTTCGGTAGAAGTCCTTTAGATCTCTTCTTAAGAAACCTGGGTATGTATTTTTGGGAAACTATAACCAAAATAACTTGTATAAATATGTTTATAAGAGTAATATTAAGGTTTTGGTCAAGATACATGGCTCAGAATTTTGTGAATAATTGGTATAAGGGTGTCCTTTTATATGTGAGGGTAGGAACATTCTTTTAATTTCATAAAGTATTAAATTAATATAAATTATTTTCATGTTAAAATGGATCAAAATTGTTATAATTAGAATATAGGATGATTATGAGTCCAAATAATTTCATAAAATTAAGCTTGGATAAGTTTTAGTCATGTTTAATCTTTTTATTTCAGTTTTAACCACTTTATAACCCTTTGGAAAATTTCTGTAATATTAAAATATTTTACCCTTCAGGGGTTAATAATGTTTCTAAAAAATGAAAAAGCCCGATAAAAGGATTTAGGTTGATGTTTAAAACTATATACCTTTAATTTGTAAGAATTAAATATTTTTATGAATTCTAAATCATTTGGAAAAAAATAATATTTATGAATTTTAAATCATTTAATAAAATTTAATTTATTAAAAAATATCAATAATTTCATTTTTAACACTATTCATTTAATTTCAATTTAAATACATCATGAAAAATAGGGAATTCAAATATAATAATTTTAAACCAACGTAAAATTGTATATATATCTAAAAAATTTTAGGATCATATTAAATAATACAAATTATTTTTCTTTTAATAATTTTATTATAATTTATTTTATTCTTCCATTAATTGAATAATTATTGCATCAACATTGTGTATGCATTTAAGGTAATTATTTATTTACAAAAAAATGAAAATTAAATACCATGATGAACATATATAATTTATATTTTAAAATAATATTTATAATGGAACATATACTTTAGTTATCACCATGTTAAAAATATTATAGTCATTCAAAACAAGAGTGTGAAATTTTTGACTTTTCTTTACTTAAAATATTATAAAGGTCATAATAACAAACAAATGAAAAAATTACATATATTAAACATTTAGATTATTATAGATTATTTATACCAATATATTAAAATCTAGTCTAGTGTTAGGGTCATTTTGTAGTCCTTATCAATTTATTTTTATCTTTAATTACCCGATTTTCTCTTTATTCTCATAACAAAATTACTAAAGTTAGTATACATACTGAAAAAACATAAAAGGGGTCTATTTACCAAATTTGAAACTCATGATTAAAGATATGGAATCAATTTTATGAAATTAAATTTATAAAATCTTAATAAATTAAAATTAAAATAAATGAAAAAAACATGATAAAAAACATTTATTCAAAAAATTTCCATTTTTATTTATAAAAATGTTTTTATAATACATTAAATAATGAAATTTACTAAAATGAACCTAATTGGATTATTATGTATATAATATAACTTATTTAGGTTTTAAATAATTTTAAAACAAAAATTATCTTTTAAAATGATTGAAATAAATATACAGTTTTCAATAAAAATTAATATTTTCACTATTCATTAAAAATTATTCTTTTCAAAAAAATATAAACATTTCACTGTAATATAATTTTGATAATAAGATTTAAAAAATGATATTATTTTTATAAAATAAAATTAATTCAATTTCCAAAAAATTCTTATAATATTTCCTTTAAAAAATTAATATAAACCATTTTTGAAGAAAACGTATTTCTAAAGCATAACATAACCTACTAAAAATCGAGTACTTATTTTTTAATAATAAATAAATGTGGTTTTATTGAGTATTTACTTTATATATATTTTATAATTTATTTAAGTCTATTCATACCCTCTAATTTAATGTCAAATCAATATTTATATGAATAATAACATCTTAGTAGTATATTGAGGTTTGTTTATACTTGGTTCTATGTGTTGTGTATGCTATCAATTACATTGTTCTTAAAAAATATCAAGGTTTTACATTATACACCCTTAAAAAATTATTAACTCCGTATTTTAACGTTTTCTCGATAATCAAGGGTCTATCATATGAAAATTGTTCTGTGAAAAACCCACATCAGAAAAAGGATTAATAAAACATCATCTTAGAAATAGGGAAGAAGTAGTGTGAAGGTCACCACAAAACTAGGTTTGCAAACAGAAGAAAAATAGTGGGAAGTGAAAATGTTGATATGGTATAGGAAACTAACAACTAAGGATTAATAGAGAGTGATTGATAACATGTTCCTGAGAAATTTTTCCATAATAAAACCATAAATCTATGATGGGTTGAAAGACCATTAATTTCTTGGTAAGAAAAGTAAACATATAAAATTTTTATTTCACAGAATATTTCCTAAAGTTGAGGGGTTATTTTATTATCCAGATAAAGCACTAGATAAAATATAATTAATATATTCCTTTTATATGTAATAAAATTAATTTAATATTTTGGTTGTTATTTGATATATTTAAACTTAATCTCTTACTCCAAGAAATGAATATTCATAATAAAATTTTTCATGCCTAAATAACGAAAATTATCTTTTAACGGATCATAAGATCCACAAGTCATCAATTATACCTCAAAATATTTACCAAAACAAAAAGGTTAGCAGAAGCAATCCAATAACACCCAAATATTAACTTAAAATATTGCATAAATAGTTAAATTTAATTCTTCTCCAAAAATGTCTGACCAATTTTTAAAAAATACAAAAATTTAGGAATATGGTCACTCAATTTCTAAAATTGAATTATCGATAATTATTTATAATGTGTCTCTCAATATAACATTCAAATACCTTTATCATATATTCTACTAAAACACCATAAAAACATGAATCACCAAAACAATTAATGAAAACATGCATGATTCCAAGAATTAACTCCCTCATTATTCCTTAAATAAAATCTTAGATTACTGAATATATTTCATAAATCAAAAAAATTAGTAAACTCCAAAATGAATTATTTTTTCATCAAATTACTAAACATTTTCAAGGTCAAAAATACTATCAAATTGACTATTTTAATGTCAATATTCTCTTTATACCAACTCAAAATTATCAACTCAACATCAGTAACACATTATGGGTTGTCTTTCCCTTATCCATGCATTATCCAAAAAAATTTCACATCACCACCAATCCCTTTTCTTGGTTATCAATACAATTCAATATATGTTTTTAAATCAATATAGAAAACTACTACATTAAAATCCTTATACATTTCATGATTATTATAACCATAATATCAACGATGAAATACTTCTATAATATAATTATTTAATCCAAGTACATATGAACTTCAATCATTCCACTTTGGATATAGTAATACCGTAAGCTTGACCTTGATCCATTGGTTATTCTGAGCTATATTCCCTTGATGTTTTGGGAATTTATTTTCAAAGTGCCCCATTTCATTATAGTTGAAGAAATAAACAATAAGGTTTTTCTTATTACCCTTTAATTCATGCAACTAAGGTCCTTTCTATCCACACATGAACCAAGCTCCTGTTCTCTTTAAGAATGTTTCATGGTGTTTCTTTCCACAATTATCACATGCAGGAAAATACTTTTTTACCTTATCTATTTATTTTATACAACATAATTTTTTTCTATTTATTTCATTCTAGGATATAAGACTTATAGAATTATTTCTATATCTTGATAACACATGATACCATATTCTCATATGATGAGAAATTCTAGGAGACTTATACCCTATGAAGTATTCTACTAAGACCATCGAATAAATGGTCAATCTTTCTATTTTAATTATATATGTAGTGAAAAACATTTATTACCAACCACGTAAATTTTAATTCATAATTAGAAATATTTTCATCTTCATTTTGTATTATAATCAATAATTGTATCTCTATATCCCCTCATTGCTAATGAGGAGAATATTTTTCTAGGAAGTGTACCATAAAATCCTCCCACTACATGTTTTCTATTTCTTATTCATTTTTAGTGTTTTGAATCAATAAACACAATTGATATAAATCACTTGAGAGAAAATAAGCTTCCATTAAAACCTTCTCTAATTCATTAATTCCCCAAGAAATAATTATCTTCACTATTGAACTTATCCATTGTTTATCTACAAATGGATTTATAGTTCCATTAAATTTGGGAGGTTGTTGATGCATGAAGTGGTATAACATTGCTAAACTATGTTGTGGATTAGTAGGATACTCCATATATACATGGTCATTGGTGATAACTTGAGTGAGCTGACCCAATATAGTTATAATTTCTTCAGATCTTGCAGTAGCTCCAACCCCAACTTCATTATCATTCCCATGATGAAAATCCCTATATGGATTACATGAATTGATATGGTTTCCATTACATCTTCTAGGAACCATTTCTAAATAGTTTTATAAACTATATTACATCACAAAAATATGAATCATAATTTATAATACCATAACTAGTGAAACACTTATCATGAATTGATTTTTAAAACTAATCTCTAAATTATAATCCTGATTTATTTGGGAATATCCTCAACATCTTTCATAAGATTACATTCTATAATATATTCTATCTTAAATATTATTCCAAATATTTATACTAAAAATTCTTTGATACCAGCTATAAATACCCTAACTCTAGTACTCAGTGTTGGGTATTAATTTATTTCATTGGAACTAGATACAACCAACTAAATCATAATAGGCTGAATAGTTTCGTTTTCTTGGAATGCATGATACATACTTGAATCTCACATTACAATTGAATACATAAAATATAGAATAGTATTTTCTTTGAGAATACAACAATTTCCTTTAGCATATCCCTCAATATAAATCATAATACACTTCCTGACATCCCAGGGAAAATAAACATAATAATGGGGTGAGGACTAAGACTTTGTAGGGTATGATTACAGTGGAATATAAAATAAATAAATATTATGTAATCAATATTCCAAGGTAAATATCTAAAAACATTTTCCATTTAATAAATAAATAAACCATGATGAATAATATGGAATAAATAAATGATGATTAAATAATTACATATAAATAATACCTTGAGATTAACACTAATACATGGATTTTATAACTAATCCAATAATTTCATGGATATTAATAACTAATCTCATAATGAGAGAATTCATAATACTGGACATTATAAATACATCGTGATGGCCTCATGCTAAGATATATTATATAAATGGGTATGAACTTGGACAAATACCCATGATATATTGTCTCATGAGACCTACCAATGCATTCCACATATGAATGGGGTGAAACAAAATCAACATAAGAATATTTATTGAAATCTAGAATATGAAATTTTAATACTATCCCCAATCAGTAAACAAAACGATAAAAAATCCGTATTAATATAATGAATGGTATTAAAATAGTACACCTCCAGTCAAACATATCATAAGTCATGTAACGCCCCGACCCTAGTTACCTAGAGTCGGTGCATTATTACATAACATTGGCATGATCATGAGAAAGACCAAGTCTCGAAAGACCGATTAGTTTAGTAGCCTTGAAATAACTAGATACATCCATAAATTTTTACATTACATCATAAAAAAAACATCTTGTCTTCATATCCCCTCATACTATCCCTGCAGGTTATTCATAAATTACTTCTTCATAATCCTGGGAAAAATAAAACATTGAAAGGGGTGAGCTCAGATGCTCAGTAAGGATAACATTATAGCAGAAGCTTTCATAAATAATCATACACACTTAAGGTAGTTTATAACTAAAACAAAAGCCTTTTAAACTTGAACTTCAGCATAAAATGGCAAAGATAAAATAAAATAATTCTATTTACTTACTCACATGGATATTCTACTAGTCGAACAATCCGATGCATTATCAATAACCACTTTCATAATGATGGAATGCATAATGCCAGACTATCATAACCACATAGCCAAGGCCTCGTGCCAAGACTACAAATAAGATTTTGCCAAGGCCTTGTGCCAAGACACTAATTTGTCTCATGAGACCTACCGATGCATCGAGGAGCTATAGCGGGCTCCACCCGTCACTTATTAAGTCCAATGCATTCCTCATATGAACAGGTTTAAACATAACATAAACATTCTTATTAAAACTCACATACGAAATGTCAATACTTCTACCACAAACCATGAATGGTATAAAAATAGCACATCCACAGTCAAACATAACTCATTCAATACAATATGGAAGATTGTATTGTATCACATTAACCTCAATCAAGAATAATGAATGATGTTGACATAGATGAAAATAATCATCAAAACTATTTGAGAGAAATATCCCCCTTTTCTTGAAAACATTTAAAAGTCACACTATTTGTCAAGAATCCATTTAAAAATAGATTTTTGAATCAAAGTGTCCCATACCACTTTGAAACTTTTTAAAAGGAGTTTTAATTTCTAAAATTTAATGTCCATATAAATAAATCCTTAAAACCATTTTTAAAACATGGACATTAATGAGAAAGATTTAGATGAATAAGTCTTTAAAACATTTAAAAATGGTATTTTAGTTAGAGATTCTAACCAAAAGAGACACCTGAAAACAAATAATTGAGGTAATCAAAACTTTTTAATATCATGAGAATAAAGGGATTCATGATATACTATGTCAAAGTACATTATATACACCACATAAAAGTGATTTGGTGTATATCAACAAAGAAGTCTCAATGGAATGTAAATTGAGATGAAATCTCTCATAAAGGCTGTATCCTTAGGTTAAGGATAAATCAACGACATAATTATGTGTGACAAATATAAATACACTAAATATGATTGGATATTCAGTGTAAAACAATCAAAGGATATTCACACATATTCTTGTAAAAACAACACCAACGAATTGGATGTTTAACTCAATAAATGGTGAATGAGTTAAAATTACTCTTATCAAATTCATATCAATGACTTGAGAATTACCAATGAGTGATTATGTGTATCAAACTTATATCCACAGGAAGGGGAGTGGAAATTATGGCATAATCAAATGAATAGTGATTCCACACATAATCATGGAGTAATATAATCAATGAAATATGCGTAAAGCCAAATGAGTGGGAATTGAAATCTCAAATTCCCTTATCGATTAGGTAACATATGAAACATACACCCATGAAAGAATTATCATACCATGATGATGTAAATACCCATAAATTAAAGTATATTACACAATGAATACAATCATGGGCAGTACACATACACCACATGCAATAATTAAGTGGTGATCAATGGAAATCTCACGAAATTAAAAGTGAGATAAGAAACCCCTTACCACGTTAATTAACTGAGTTGTATGGACAAAAGTTAATAACCACCAAATGATTTACAGAATAACATGAATATAAATAGAATCATGATAATATATATATCAAATGGCAGTACACAATACATCACTTTCAATAATTTAGTGGCGAACAATGGAAATCTCACGAAATTGAAAGTGAGATAAGAAAATCCCTTACTTTGTACTTTTTCCTTGGTCGACGGTAGGTTTACCTCCTGTATAATGGTGAAATAATTGTTATTGAATTATGCAAGAATCATTTACTTTAATATGATATCATATATGATCTTTTAACATTGATTTGTTAATAATAACTTAGAATTATCGTCATTTCGGGTGTTAACGGGTTCATTTTACTTTATATTCTTTGTTATGTGAGCCATATTTATTAATGAGATGTATATTATTAATATCCAGAATGATATCAAGTCCTTAGATAATATTTTTAAATCATCAAATTATAATTATACTTGAATGGATATGATGGAGAATGAATCTCATCGCGTTCGTGGAGACGGTAGTCCGTACATACGCACGAGCGACAATATCATTCTTTTGATATTAAAATAATATATAATTGGATGTTATATCATATATACAGAATCATTATCATGTTATATTTATTATTTACATGAGTTACATATCATTATTATACCCATCCAAATAATAATATATTGAATAACAATTACACCACGACGTGGAGACGGTAAGCCGTACGTACGCACGTATGGTGACATGTTATTCAAAGGATGGATAGAATACTTAATATGGTTGTACCATATTTATAATAACATCACAGTATATATATGCTACTGGAGTTATTATTTTATAATGGTAATAACAAAGAAATAGGAAGTGGAAGAAGAAAGGAACTTGAAAAGGGGTGGTGAAGACATTACCTCTTCTTCGGGTTCTTCCTTTTGATTTGATCAAAAGGGCTCCATAGGTTGGCTTTCTGATCAAACTAAGGACTTTAGGTTGTATTGAGAGAAGTTGAGATAGTATTTGGGCAGGGGTTGGCCTATCCAAAGGTCTTTGAAGGTGTGAAGAAATGAGAAGGAGGAGTGCCCTTTTATAAGAGGGGTGAGGGGCACCTTTGGAAAAGCTAGAAATATTAATTTATAATATATTCATATTCGGTTTATAATGGATCCAAAGTTTATTATTTAAATTATAAGGTGGGGATGGGTCGAAAACAACTCAACCAATATAATTTAGACAGGTTTGGGTCATTATATTAACCTTATCTTTAAGTATTAAATCTTAGTTAATTAGTTTCACTTTTACAATGTCTCTTTGTATTTTTATATTATATGGTTAATAAACTTACTATATACATCCAAGAGACCCCCCAAGTGGTCCATTAATAATGAAACTATCATGATATAAGTCTCTTGGCCGAACCTTAGATTTTTATGAATTTAATATCAATTAATAATATAATATTTGTTTTAAGAACTCTTTTATGTCAATTTTGACACTATTCAATAGTTGATTTTTGTGAAACTCATAACAGATTGATTACTTCGAAAAAAGTCAATTAAATCAATCCTAATATGTCATAGTATTCTAGAAAAGTATTTTAATTCCTTAAAAGTTTCATATTATATTTGTTTGGGTATTTATAATATCAATTATTGTAATTTTTCACTATTAATGTAATTAATTCATCATCACTGTGTCATAAATAAATTACATTATTTAATGTCTAAAAATTATAAATAAAATATCATTATGTAGGAAATCTTTTTATCTTTCTAATGAATATTTATAATCTAAAATACAACATATATAACCCTCTGTAACAATTTTTTTGTTAAAAGATATATGCTTGTATCATTTTTGTATTTATTTTAACTTAATTAAAATAAAGTGTCATTATCACTTACAAGTGGATCCATGGGGTCCCAAAATCGACCCAAAGATGCCCATGGTCGACCATGTATCAACCAATAGGGTTAAGACACGTTTTAAGGTAATTTAGTATTATTATAATATTATTTTTTAACCCTTGTTTACCGGATTTACCCTTTAACCATGGTAAATAAAATATTTACCGGAGTAATTATCCAAAATGTTTAAAAATAAAAGTTACCTATTTACACAATTTGAACATCCTGATTCCAAATATGGAATCCATTTTTCCAAATTCAAAACACAGAAGTGGCAGAAATTAATTTAAAATTAATTCCCGTTGTTAAAACAAAAAGCGTGTTTTTTAGAGATAATAACTATCAAAAGATTGTCACTTGTTTATGTCTGGTTTAAATGTGAAATTTTGTTCAATGACCCACATTGTATTATATGGTAAAAATATATTCTAAATATACTTTAAAACCACTCAAATTCATAATTTATCACTCTTAATTATTTTTATTAAAAAAGTTGTTTTTAATTAAAATTTAGTAATTTTCACTATTCATCAAAATATGAAAGTTATCCAAAAAGTACCAAAATTTCACCCTAGGCTAATTTTGATATTACGAATCCAAAAATGAAGTCCATTTTGAGAGATAGAATTTATAAAATTTCAAAAAGTAGGTATTACTATTCATAACGGCTAGTTTGATTGGTTATGGTGTGTTAAAATCTCGAAGTTGCGTACAATGCACGCCATTGAATTATTCGAAAGGATACATACCAAGGAAGCTTGGGGTGTTACATTCTACCCTCCTTCAATAAATTGCGTCCTCGCAATTTTTTAAAATTTTTCTTGGGAATATAATGGAACGTCCCACATCGGAAAAAGAGTCAATAAAACTATAAATTTAAAAGAAAGAAAGAGAGGTATAAGGGTCATCCAAGATAACCCATACTAGGATTCCATGTAGGAAAACATGGATATGGATGATAAACTAAGTGTCAAGTTCTGATGGAGAGGGATAGAAATCATGATCATGAGAAAGTTAACAATAAGAAAACCACAAACTTGTGTTGGGACAAACGACCATTAGTCTCCTAGTAGGAAAGTAAACAAACAACATTTTTTTAAGTTACATTACATAAGGACGAGGAATTCATTTATGATATTGACTAAGAACATTATGAGATATACTTACATTTTAAGTAGAGTTTCATTCTTTAATAAATTTCCACCACTAACTCAATTTTTTTTAAACGATGAGTATTCAAGAAGACTTGGTCACACTGGAAGAGCTAGAATAAACTTCTATAGAATCACATGATCCATGCAGGATAAACTATATATTTACATTGTCTTTGAAGATTAATCAAAACCAAAATGGTTAGGGAATGATCTAATGATCCCCCAAAAGGATATTCCTTGAGATAAATATGCACTAATCTTAATTTCTAAATTTGAACCAACAATACCCCAAAGTAAAATAAATACCATTCAATAATCAATTGTCCTTAAAATCTATAATCCAAACTAATATTGGAACCCAAAACAAAGAATAATTTGATTATGTAGTCTCCCATGTTAAATTGTATCTCCAAATGACATCAAATACTCTTAAAGTCACATACTTAAAAGTAATTAACATCATCACATATTTTCTGTTATAGGTTAATCATTTCCATAAATAACCCAAATCACTATAAATCCACAATAAAAACATAGATAAAAATCCACCATTACTCTACAAATGAAACCCCATTGTATTCTATTTTCCTTGGGCATATAGTGTTCCCAACAAAGCGAACATCTTCCAAAATAACATTTATCACTTAATCACCAAATCATTTTACTATACCAAGGGTATTCATTTGATAAGACATAAGAACCCAAATCATCTTATTATTGATCAATAAAATCATTTGACAAAAAAAAAATAGTCACACTAACCAGGGACTTCACGTAGTCCAGTGGTAGGCGATAAATACCAATCGCACTTTGGTTGTGGGTTCGATTCCCACAGCTTTGTCCGACGCGACGAGTTGTCACACGGTCTACGTGTTGTCCTTTTTCAAAAACTATATTTTATAATATTACCAAAATGAGATAAATTTCTCAAAATAACATAATTTAACCACAAATGTTATATCATACCTTGTATTTTCATCCCAAATTATAATAACTTATAATTTTCTCAAACTCCAATGATCATATAAAACCAAATGGTTATTTATACCTATATCCACAAGAGAAGAGACAATTCTTCCTCAAATATCATTCTCACATGGAAAACTGCGGGGTTACAAATACAAGAGAAAATTATTCCAAAGTAAACCCATCAACAAGGAGTTCTAATACTTTTTAAATTTTTCTCCAACCATTTATTTCCACATAGCTTCTTCTTTGACCAAGAAAATGTCCTATAGAATAGGACATTCACTCGGGTAATGGCCAGGTCCCCTACATTTACGGCAAATGACTGTAAATGGACTCTTGGGACCATTTTTATCTTTTTCCATAGTACTCTTCATTTTTCTTCGGCAATTCTTCACTTTATGTCCTTCCTTCCCGCACGTAAAACATTTCGTTGTCTCATTGAGACACTTTCTTGGGTGTCTCTTTCCACATTTCCTGTATGATGAAAATTGAGGGTTCTTTTCTCCATGGTCTCCATTGCTGGAGCTCTTATCATTTATCACCTTTCTCTTACTTGTTGAGTCTGGGATTTGGTTAATATATATGTTGTTGATCATATTTTTGGAAAAATGATTTGGCATAAAGACGATATCTTTTACACCTATCAACATTCCATTTTGTTGCTCATTGCCACCATCGTTCCCACCTTGTACATCATTCTCAAAGTCACTATGACTTCCTTGGAATCCATCCATTGACTAAAACCAGAAAGCATTGTGTGAGTAACAGTAGTCGTAAAATCATTTAGAGATTAAAATGTCACCATATTCTCAATTTGAAACATATTAGGATTAACCAAGGTCATTTACTCTCATCTTATATATATATATTACTTAAATCGGTTTGTAAAGAAAATGTAAATTATCCTAAGCATATCCCCCGGGGAGTGTCGTAACCAAGAGTGCAGCAAGGCCCATTGTCGTGCACCAGTTCCCGTTCGAGTCTAGCTCAAAGCGGTGTTTTCGGGTTTTACCCCTAGGTACATCTGGGCCAGATCCGCCTCTACCTGCTCGTATCCAGACATGGATGTATTGCTCGGAAAACTCACAAAATCTCTACAATACCAAAATTCTAGAAGTTCTTTTATACTAATCCTCAAAGTTCATCTTAGGTCTACGTGCTCTAATCAGAGTTTATCTAAATCTAGCTTCCAAGGTTTGTACTAAACTTCCTCTAATACCAACTGTAACGCCCCGACCCTAGTTACCTAGAGTCGGTGCATTATTACATAACATTGGAATGATCACGAGAAAGATCAAGTCTCGAAAGACCGATTATTTTAGTAGCCTTGTAATAACTAGATACATCCATAAATTTTTACATTACATCATAAAAAAAACATCTTGTCTTCATATCCCCTCATACTATCCCTGCAGGTCATTCATAAATTACTTCTTCATAATCCTGGGAAAAATAAAACATTGAAAGGGGTGAGCTCAGATGCTCAGTAAGGATAACATTATAGCAGAAGCTTTCATAAATAAGCATACACACTTAAGGCAGTTTATAACTAAAACAAAAGCCTTTTAAACTTGAACTTCAGCATAAAATGGAAAAGATAAAATAAAATAATTCCATTTACTTACTCACATGGATATTCTACTCGTCGAACAATCCCATGCATTATCAATAACCACTTTCATAATGATGGAATGCATAATGCCAGACTATCATAACCACATATCCAAGGCCTCGTGCCAAGACTACAAATAAGATTTTTCCAAGGCCTTGTGCCAAGACACTAATTTGTCTCATGAGACCTACCGATGCATCGAGGAGCTATAGCGGGCTCCACCCGTCACTTATTAAGTCCAATGCATTCCTCATATGAACAGGTTTAAACATAACATAAACATTCGTATTAAAACTCGCATACGAAATGTCAATACTTCTACCACAAACCATGAATGGTATAAAAATAGCACATCCACAGTCAAACATAACTCATTCGATACAATATGGAAGATTTTATTGTATCACATTAACCTCAATCAAGAATAATGAATGATGTTGACATAGATGAAAATAATCATCAAAACTATTTGAGAGAAATATCCCCCTTTTCTTGAAAACATTTAAAAGTCACACTATTTGTCAAGAAGCCATTTAAAAATAGATTTTTGAATCAAAGTGTCCCATACCACTTTGAAACTTTTTAAAAGGAGTTTTAATTTCTAAACTTTAATGTCCATATAAATAAATCCTTAAAATCATTTTTAAAACATGGACATTAATGAGAAAGATTTAGATGAATAAGTCTTTAAAACCTTTAAAAATGGTATTTTAGTTAGAGATTCTAACCAAAAGAGACACCTGAATACAAATAATTGAGGTAATAAAAACTTTTTAATATCATGAGAATAAAGGGATTCATGATATACTATGTCAAATTACATTATATACACCACATAAAAGTGATTTGGTGTATATCAACAAAGAAGTCTCAATGGAATGTAAATTGAGATGAAATCTCTCATAAAGGCCGTATCCTTAGGTTAAGGATAAATCAACGACATAATTATGTGTGACAAATATAAATACACTAAATATGATTGGATATTTAGTGTAAAACAATCAAAGGATATTCACACATATTCTTGTAAAAACAACACCAACGAATTGGATGTTTAACTCAATAAATGGTGAACGAGTTAAAATTACTCTTATCAAATTCATATCAATGACTTGAGAATTACCAATGAGTGATTATGTGTATCAAACTTATATCCATAGGAAGGGGAGTGGAAATTATGACATAATCAAATGAATAGTGATTCCACACATAATCATGGAGTAATATAATCAATGAAATATGCGTAAAGCCAAATGAGTGGGAATTGAAATCTCAAATTCCCTTATCGATTAGGTAACATATGAAACATACACCCATGAAAGAATTATCATACCATGATGATGTAAATACCCATAAATTAAAGTATATTACACAATGAATACAATCATGGGCAGTACACATACACCACATGCAATAATTAAGTGGTGATCAATGGAAATGTCACGAAATTAAAAGTGAGATAAGAAACCCCTTACCACGTTAATCAACAGAGTTGTATGGCCAAAAGTTAATAAAAACCAAATTATTTACAGAATAACATGAATATAAATAGAATCATGATAATATATATATCAAATGGCAGTACACAATACACCACTTTCAATAATTTAGTGGCGCACAATGGAAATCTCACAGAATTGAAAGTGAGATAAGAAAATCCCTTACTTTGTACTTTTTCCTTGGTTGACGGTAGTTTTACCTCCTGTATAATGGTTAAATAATTGTTATTGAATTATACAAGAATCATTTACTTTAATATGATATCATATATGATCTTTTAACATTGATTTGTTAATAATATCTTAGAATTATCGTCATTTCGGGTGTTAACGGGTTCATTTTACTTTATATTCTTTGTTATGTGAGCCATATTTATTAATGAGATGTATATTATTAATATACAGAATGATATCAAGTCCTTAGATACTATTTTTAAATCATCAAATTATAATTATACTTGAATGGATATGATGGAGAATGAATCTCATCGCGTTCGTGGAGACGGTAGTCTGTACATACGCACGAGCGACAATATCATTCTTTTGATATTAAAATAATATATAATTGGATGTTATATCATATATACAGAATCATTATCATGTTATATTTATTATTTACATGAGTTACATTTCATTATTATACCCATCCAAATAATAATATATTGAATAACAATTACACCACGACGTGGAGACGGTAAGCCGTACGTACACACGTATGGTGACATGTTATTCAAAGGATGGATAGAATACTGAATATGGTTGTACCATATTTATAATAACATCACAGTATATATATTCTACTGGAGTTATTATTTTATAATGGTAATAACAAAGAAATAAGAAGTGGAAGAAGAAAGGAACTTGAAAAGGGGTGGTGAAGACATTACCTCTTCTTCGGGTTCTTCCTTTTGATTTGATCAAAAGGGATCCATAGGTTGGCTTTCTGATCAAACTAAGGCCTTTAGGTTGTAGTGAGGGAAGTTGAGATAGTATTTGGGCAGGGTTTGGCCGAACCAAAGGTCTTTGAAGGTGTGAAGAAATGAGAAGGAGAAGTGCCCTTTTATAAGAGGGGTGAGGGGCACCTTTGGAAAAGCTAGAAATATTAATTTATAATAAATTCATATTCGGTTTATAATGGATCCAAAGTTTATTATTTAAATTTTAAGGTGGGGATGGGTCGAAAACAACTCAACCAATAGAATTTAGACAGGTTTGGGTCATTATATTAACCTTATCTTTAAGTATTAACTCTTAGTTAATTAGTTTCACTTTTACAATGTCTCTTTGTATTTTTATATTATATGGTTAATAAACTTACTATATACATCCAAGAGACCCCCAAGTGGTCCATTAATGATGAAACTATCATGATATAAGTCTGTTGGCCGAACCTTAGATTTTTATGAATTTAATATCAATTAATAATATAATATTTGTTTTAAGAACTCTTTTATGTCAATTTTGACACTATTCAATAGTTGATTTTTTTGAAACTCATAACAGATTGATTACTTCGAAAAAAGTCAATTAAATAAATCCTAATATGTCATAGTATCCTAGAAAAGTATTTTAATTCCTTAAAAGTTTCATATTATATTTATTTGGGTATTTATAATATCAATTATTGTAATTTTTCACTATTAAAGTAATTAATTTATCATCATTGTGTCATAAATAAATTAACTTATTTAATGTCTAAAAATTATAAATAAAATATCATTATGTAGGAAACCTTTTTATCTTTCTAATGAATATTTATAATCTAAAATACAACATATATAACCCTCTGTAACAATTGTTTTGTTAAAAGATATATGCTTGTGTCATTTTTGTATTTATTTTAACTTAATTAAAATAAAGTGTCATTATCACTTACAAGTGGATCCATGGGGTCCCAAAATCGACCCAAAGATGCCCATGGTCGACCATGTGTCAAACAATAGGGTTAAGACATGTTTTAAGGTAATTTAGTATTATTATAATATTATTCTTTAACCCTTGTTTACCGGATTTACCCTTTAACCATGGTAAATAAAATATTTACCGGAGTAATTATCCAAAATGTTTAAAAATAAAAGTTACCTATTTACACAATTTGAACATCCTGATTCCAAATATGGAATCCATTTTTCCAAATTCAAAACACAGAAGTGGCAGAAATTAATTTAAAATTAATTCCTGTTGTTAAAACAAAAAGCGTGTTTTTTAGAGATAATAACTATCAAAAGATTGTCACTTGTTTATGTCTGGTTTAAATGTGAAATTTTGTTCAATGACCCACATTGTATTATATGGTAAAAATATATTCTAAATATACTTTAAAACCACTCAAATTTATAATTTATCACTATTAATTATTTTGATTAAAAAAGTTGTTTTTAATTAAAATTTAGTAATTTTCACAATTCATCAAAATATGAAAGTTATCCGAAAAGTACCAAAATTTCACCCTAGGCTAATTTCGATATTCCGAATCCAAAAATGAAGTCCATTTTGAGAGATAGAATTTTTAAAATTTCAAAAATTAGGTATTACTATTCATAATGGCTAGTTTGATTGGTTATGGTGTGTTAAAATCTCGAAGTTGCGTACAATGCACGCCATTGCATTATTCGAAAGGTTACATACCAAGGAAGCTTGGGGTGTTACAAGTCATCCAGATAAATAAGGTGAATGGTATCATTAGAGTATAGTATTAGAAAAATATTCAACAAAATATTTTGAAATTGAAGAAAATACTTTAAAAAATCACTGGAAAATTTCATGAATAAAATATCCTTTTCACACTGAAATTACTTATCTAAAATCTATTTTTTCCAAATAATGAGCATAAAATTTTGTTTAAAAGAATCACATAAAATTTTAAAGGAATATTCAATGCATTTAGTGTTCATTATGATTGGAAATTCCATTCATACTATATATGTTAAAAAATAACCCTTTCATATTGTCGTAAAAAGGACAAAATGTACCTTGTTTAGAAAATGACAAGAATATTCATTTCAAACCATTTTATAAAAAGTCAAACATGAGTAAAAATTTCTTAAATGAATAATTTATATAATTTCTTAAAAAATGTTAAAAATATTTTTAGAAAACATGGATATTAAATAAAAAGGGTTTTCGACTTAAGAGGGAAATAAAGTATGATTTTATTAAAAAAAATTCTCAATTATTTTAAATTTCGAGGAGGGAAAAATGGTAATATTACTTGAAAATATAATGAATCACTAGAGGTAAATAAAATATATTTATTTTAATAAATAAATATCAAATAATTATCCAAAGGGAGACTTAAAAATAAATAATCCTAAATAATTATGAGATTGTGAAATATTTATACCTTAGGTATGCCTTTATTTGTATGTGTTTGAACTTCATGTATAATAAATATTGAAATATTAAACATTTATTACAAAAATATTCCTACATATATAATACTATAAGTTTTTTACTTATGATTTTTTGTTACCCATTTTTTAACAATTCTTTGATTAAATCACTATTTCGGGTAATAACTACTTCATTTTTCATGTATTTTTTGGTTGGATTGTTTCAGTCCATTTTAATTTTATCACGGTTCTTTCATAAAAATAATTTAAAAAATTATAGAAATATCATATATATATATATATATATATTCATTATATGTGTATTTAGTGTAATCCATAAATTATATGGATAGAAAAATGAATTACAAAGTTCATGGAGACGGTAAGTCGTACATACACAAGAATGATGTTTTCACATTTCGAAAGACAGAATGAAAGAAAGGTAAATAAAAATTAATCCTTCTAGAATTATTATTGTAACATATTAATCATGTATATTCATTAAATATATCCTTATTACCATCCCTGTAATGTCTAAATGAAAAAGGGACCACATTAGTTTGTAGAGGTGGTAATCTACACGTATACACATGCAACGTTATCATATTCCAATAGATTGGAAGGTAAGATGGTATATATGATACTATAATTACATAAGAGTTTTTATGTCATAAATATAATATATATTCATTATTTCCATCTTTATAACCATCCAGGTGAAATGGTGTTGAAAACAAAATTACACCGTTACATAGGGACTGTATGCTATACGTACGGACGAGCGATGTTTTCACTTTCTATAGCATGAAAAAGAGATGGAATATGGTGTAACATAATAATAATAACATACAACTATATTTATGTTACTATATTTATTATCTTAGGATGCGTAAAGCAATTTAATATGGAGAAAAATAAGAAATAAGCTTGAAGGACCCTGTAAAGACGATTACATCTTCTTTGGAAGAAGTCCTTTAGATATCTTCCTAAGGGACCCATGGTAACTATTTTGGGGATACCAACACCTCAAATGTTTGGGTAATGATATTTAGAAGAGTAATCGGTTGGGTTTGGTCACACTATATGGTTCAATGTAGTTTGAATAATTTAGAGAACGAGTGTCCTTTAATAAGAGAGGATAGGGGCAATCTTGGAATTTCATAAAGTATTAAATAAATATAAATTAGTTTTCGAATTATAATCGATAAATATTTTTATAATTAGATTATATTATTATTATGATTTGAAATAATATTATAAAATAAAATTCGGACATGTTTTAATTGCGTTTCCATCCTTATCATTTAGTTTTAACCCCTTATTAACCCTTTCGACTATTATCTTAGTATTAAAGTTTTTTACTCTTTAAGGATTAATAATATTTAAATAAAATAAAAAAATATAGATAAATATATAATGGTTATTTTTAAAACCATATACCATTAATTTAGAAGAATATATTATTTTTATAAATTTTAAATCATTTAATAATATATTATATAATATAAAATATCATCAATATCATTTTAAAACTATTCATTTAATTTGACTCTAAATACATTAAGAAAAATGGGGAATTAGAATAAAATCCTTCAAAACATCCATAAAATTTCATATACATCTATAAAACTCATGGGACACATTAAATAAATCAAATTATTTTACTTTTAATATTTTGTAATAGCATTGATTTTTTCCCATTAATTGAATAATGACTATATTAGTGTTGTGTAATTTCTAAGGTAATCATCTATTCACAAAAAATTTAAAATAAAGTACCATGATTAATATTTATAATTTAGGTTTCAAAATAATATTTATGACCAAACAATTACTTCAGTTATCCCCATGTTAAAAAAATACTATAGATATTAAAAAGAAGGGTGATATTTTTGACTTTTCTTTACATAAAATATTTTAAAGGTCATAATCACATAAAAATAGAAAAAAAATACAATATATAATATTTTTTATGAATATGTATGATATATATTAATAAAATAAAATTTAGGTATGTTTTATGGTCATTTTTGGTCCTTATCATTTTATTTTTAACATTAATTACTAATTTACCCTTTATTATGGTAACAAAATAAAAAAATATTATTTTTCATATTGAAAAAATAAAAAGTTAATATATATAAAATTTGAAAGTTTTTATTAAAAATATGGAATCCATTTTATCAAATTAAATTTTTATAAGTTTTATAAAATAAAATTAAAATATACACACAAAACGGGATGCAAAACTATACAAAAAATGCCTTTTTTTATGTATAATTTTTTTATACTAAATTAAATCGATAAATTTTTTAAAATAAAATTAATTGGATTATAAATAATATAATAGAACTAATTTTAATTTTAAATCATTTAAAAAAATGAAACTTAATAAATGCTTGAAACAAAAATATAGTTTTAAATGAAAATCGATATTTTTAACTATTCATTTGAAAAATTAATGTTTTGAGGAAAATACAAAAATTTCACTCTAATATAATTTTTATATGTTTATTTTGAAAATTAAATTATTTTTATAAAATAAAATATATATTAGTTTAAAAAATTAATTAAAATATTTTATCACAAAAAGAAATAAAAATCATTTTTGAAGAAAACATATTTCTGAAGCATAGAATAACCTTACTAAAATTGTGTACTTATTTCCTAAGAATTAATAAATGAATTTTTATTGAGTAAATTATTTATATAAATTTAATAATATAGTAAATAATATTCATACCCACTAATTCAAAGTCTATGTGATAATTGTTTAAATAATAATATTTTAACAGTATATCAGGGTTTATTTAGAATTGGTGTTTTGTTTAATGTAAAATATCAAACATCGAGTTTTTTTTAAATATTATGGTTTCACATTAAAAAATTAAATAATATTATTTTTTTAGTCAATAATTCACATTCTTTCATTCCCGACGATCTTTACAATTTTGAGTTTTAGTGAATTAGGTTATAACTCTTACATATAAAATCTATATATTACAAAGTGTGAACTTCTAATCAGTATCTATTTTTCCATAATACAGTTTTTTTAAAAATAAAACATGTTTTTTTAGTGAAAAATATTCATGGATTTCTAAATTATTTCTTTTTTTTCCTTACCCATCCTTAAACCCTATGATTTTTCAAAACATGGGATGATAACAAAATTCTCATTACGGGACATAAAACGAAGAATTTCATTAGTCAAATGAATAACATGAAAAATATAAAATGATTACCTTTATCACATTATTCTTTGATCATATGAAATAAATCATATCCACATAAAAATTCCCATTTTTCTCAAATAAAACATTTAAAATCCATAAGAAATTATAAAACCTTTTAGAAAACATATAGTATCATATTTATAACCATAATTAAAATAATGATTGAAATAACTGGAGCCTAGTTAAATCCATAGGAAAAAACATCCTAGTTAAATGCCTCATTCTTTCCTACGAATATAAGGAACAATACACAACACATTGGAGAACATTAATGAGGATCACCCATTATATAAGCAATATCAAGAAGAGTCATCATATAAGATGTATCAGGATCACCCACTATTATATATAATGATAAATTACCATATCATGAACAAAATATTTTATGTTGTCACATTTTCATCAAAACACATAGAAAAATGCTTTTGAACCCATATGCAAAACGCTTTTGGATATTGAAATTTCCTTTCCTTTGAAAAACCCATTTTAAAAACTATAATACCTAGAAAAAAGGGAAATGGGGTTTTTATGTGAAGATAACATGAAATCATATAATGGAATCCAAACATCAAGTAATTCTTATGATAATGGAAAACCCATTGATTCTGTATTTTTTAAAATTAGACATTCCTTTTACCTCATGTAAATATAGTCAAAACATTTCATCTAGAATATATAAAATGATTACTTTGGGAAACCTTTGAAATAAAGTAAAAAGTGAAAAAAATTTAATTTAAATTTAATTTATGACCATATAAATACATCCATAAACTCATTTTTTAATGCGTACATAGATGAAAATTATTTTTAAAATAGATGTTTGAAAAATTTTAAATGAGGTTTTAAGTAAAATTTTCTTTTACCCTAAATCCGACTCATCCATTACTATCATTATCTTTATGATTAATAAAATTATGTTAATTATTTACTTTACTAATAAACTTTTTAATGTTTGCAGTTTTTTTTATTTTATTCAATACCATGTTATATTCAATTAATCAATGAATTATGTTCATATAGGAAATTTTGATGATATTCGGATAATATATCAAAAATGAATTTAGTTGGTTGACTATGGTCATTGATTTAATTATTTAATCATCTATATAATAATCAAAATATAATAATTATCATTTTTTTAATTCAATTATCCTTTTAAAACTTACCATGAAAATGGTTATGAAAAATTAACTACATTACAATCTTGGAGATGGTAGACCACACATATGCAGGATTTATGTTTTCATTTTTCAACGATCATGATGAAAATAAGGTAGGTATTGTTTTATATTTCCAAAATAATAATTATATCATTAATACCATTTTATTTATTTAAATACACTTATATATTCTAGCTTTGTGATGTGGTGATGAAAAATGAATCACATTGCTTCTTGGAGGTTTTAATCCACATGTATGCACGAAAAACATTACTATTTTTTAATGAATTAAAATGTAAGAAAATAGATGATATATTATTTTTGTATGATAATAAATAAATCATTAAAATATCCTACACACACTAAAACCATTTTTATAACCATTCGTGAGAGGCTGCGATGTAAAATGAAACACATCGGTTCGTGGAGGTGGTAGTCCACATATTTGAACGATCAATGTTTTTATTCCCCATTAAATGGAAGAGGAGATTGATATTGGTTATGACTTTAAAATAATAAAATTTTATAATAATTAATATACTTATGTTATTCTTTCTTCAAATTTCAAGAATTTTTTATAGAGGTATAAGAATAAATAAATTGAAATCTCTTGGTTAAGAAATGTACGTCTTCTTCGGATATCCACTTTAGGTTTACACCAAATTCATTCCAAGGAAGATTTTATAATCATAACAGGGAATCTACTATATGGAGATTTAATTTTTGGAGATAATTGTGTAGGTTTTGGTGGATATAGACTACTCCAAAGGTTCTATAAATATATGATAAGGGCTTTTCTTTTATAAGTGAGGGGAGGGACACTCTTCAAATTATATAGAATATAAAATTAATATAAATTAATTTTAATTTAATAAATTATCAAAATTGATATAATTAAATTTTTTAACGATGGTGAGTATAATTTATCTCATATAATAAAACTTGGATAAGTTTAGGGGATGTTTTCACCCTTATCTCTTTGTTTGAACACCCCGTTAGACCTTTTTACACTTACCATTGTATCAATGTTTTTGACACTAAAAGAGTCATGAAAGTTAATATAAAAACGAAAGTGACTCATAAATGGGCCATGGATGAACTAATTAATAATATTCCATTAAATGTTTTGAAGATATGTTTTTTATGAATTTTAAGTCATTTAATAATTTTTTTTGTTATAAAATATCTTTAATGCCATTATTGGAACCATTCATTTAATTTCACTTTCAAAATGACATGATAATGAAAATTAGAATATAATCATTTAAAACATACATAATATTTTATATTTATCTTAAAAATTCAGGTAACACAATAATATATTAAAATCATATTACTGTTAATATTTTTAATGTCATTTATTTTATTTTTCTATTAATTGAATAAATACTATCTCGACATTTTGAAAGAATTTAAATTAATTATTTCATCACAAAAAATATAAACAAACTACCATGAGAAAATAATAATTTATCATTAAAAATAAATTATGAACTGAACATAAGTTATTTTATGCCTCTCATAAAAATATTATTGATTTTAAAAGCAAAAGTATGGCATTTCTTACATTATTTTTTATAAAAATAATATAAATGTTATATTAAAAGGAAAGTGGAATGAAATTGACACATTAGGTAGAAAACCATTTATCTAATAAAATAAAGTCACGTTTTATGGATATTTTTTGTCTTTATCACCTTATTTTTAACCTTAATAACCCGATTAACCCTTACCAAGTTGAGAAATATTTACTACAATTACTATTCATAATGGAAAAAATAAAATGAATATATTTACTAAAATTTTAACTTCTGATTAAAAATATTCAATACTTTTTTAATGATTCAATTCACATAATTTTTTGAATTAAATTTAAAAATCAACTTACAAAACACGATGAGAAAATAATTTTTAGAAAAAACCCTTTTTAAGTATAAAAATATTTTTATACCAAATTCAATTATAAAATTTATTCAAATGACCATAATTGGATTATTTTTAATCAAAATAGATGAATTAATTTTTAAAACTAATCTAAAATCTAATTTTACTTTCCAAATACTGGAAAATTTAATACAATTTTCGATAAAAATCAGTATTTTTTATTATTCATTGAAAAAAAATCTTTTCAGAAAAATACCCAAATTTCACCATATGTTAATTTTAATATGATTATCTCAAAAATTAAGTTAAATTTATCCAAAAAATTTTATAATGGTTCTATAAATCAATACTAATATTTGATCGTAAAAATCATGAAAAACCATTTTTTAATAAACTGTATTTTTGAAGAAAAAAATGTCTTTAATAAAAATTAATAGATTATTTAATAATAATTTATCAACTCATTTTTAATTAGTATTAAATTTATACATCTATTTTATAATTTGGTTATTTATATTCACACTCAAAAATTTAATGGTAAAATTATAACTATAAAATATAAAATAATATTATTTCATGGTTTGTTTAAGATCGACATTGAGTGTTTTATATGCCATGAAAAATAGTGTTCTTTTAATATATAAATATATAATATTTTCCCACATTAATAAATTGAATCATCATAGTTTTAACTTGATTTTACTCATCAAGGGTTTTATATTTTTAAATTCCTTTATTGAATTCACATATCATAAAAAGGGTTAATAAAACATCCTCTTGAAAAGAGGGAAAGATAAATATGAAGGTAATAAGGAATAAAACAAACTAGGTTTACAAATAGGATAACAGTAGTGGGATATAAAAATATTTACATGGAGAAAAAATGTGAGGTCCAAATAATTAAGGAGAGTGACAAAGAACATTTATCATAAGAAAGTGAATGATCATGAGGAATTCAATGATAAAAAAATCATAAATCAATGATGCGTTAAAAAGATAATTGATCGATCAGAAATAAAGGTAATAGGATAATTTTTTTGTCTCAAGATCCTTCTCCTAGATTTTATAAATTCCTTTACCATGTAATCTAAGATAATAACTAAATATACACACTTTAAAAGTACACTTTAAACCTTTAATAAATTTCTAAAAAAATCTCATACTTTTCTCCAAATTATGAGTATTGAAGACAATGCTTTCATTTATAAAGAACTAAAATCAACTTCTAATGAATCACATAATTCCACAAAAGGTTAACAATCTATTCCACCAGCCTTTAGAAATTAACCAAAAAATGGATCGAACAAAGTATTATAATTACAAAACTGAATAAACATTCAAATAAAGAAATAAAAAATTAATATCCAAATCCTTAAAAATAACAACCAATGTTCGTCTATCTTTAAAATTATACAAAAAAATCTCTAACAAGGTATAAAACTGAAAAATCCAAAGGGTTTGATCACATATTCTTCTGAGATTAATTTAAAATTTACCACCAATCAACATTAGTCACTCAAAAATTAATATAACCAAAAAATGTATATTAAATATCATATAATCTCCAATATATGATAATCCTTTACATAAATAATATGAATCAAAATAAGGCCACATTAAATACATACATTCTTCCAAAATACAATTCAACATTTATTATTCAAATAAAATACCGTAATATTCTCTTTTCTTTATCATATAATGTTCTCTAAAATTATAGTGAAATTATTCTGAATTAACATTAAACAATTAGTTACCAAATCAATTTTCATCCCCATTA
This sequence comes from Viscum album, assembly GCA_963277665.1. Taxonomy (NCBI): domain Eukaryota; kingdom Viridiplantae; phylum Streptophyta; class Magnoliopsida; order Santalales; family Viscaceae; genus Viscum; species Viscum album. Next base: position 1,071,948,106 of record OY728145.1, on the reverse strand, counting down.
TTATTTATATAATAAAAAATATGTTCCAAAATTCAGACTAGTTTTTATCTATCAAATTGTTTAAGTATAAAAAATTTCATACTAATATAGGCATCACGTAAGATAGTGGTAGAAATTTCACCCCTATCGCTATTAAATTGAGGTTTCCAGCCTGAAAATCTTTTCAGATCAAAGAATTGTTTACTAGAGTATGTTTTTCCCTTTTTCTGAAACTACATCAATAGAATTCCTTTATAAATCCCAAAAAAATGATAAATTCCACAAAAGATTAATAAAAACATCAACAATAAAGAAATTTTTATCCTCAAAGTTTATCTCATATAATTTAGCTTACATCCACAAAATTTTAAAAGGATTATTTAGAAATGACCTTTCACATTAAACCTAATGGTGACATATAAATCAACTCAATAAAATTTTTCCCAAAAATCCTTCATCACCTCAAAATCAAATAACATAAAACCTTAAAATGGGATTCTAATATTTTGAATTAATTTCAAGCTTAAACTTATAAACCCATGATGGTATCCATAACTCATAAGTTGAGTTCACAATAAAACATATTAATCTAAAAAGTTATCCAAAAGGTTCCTCTTTTAAAAACTATAAGGACACATCCTTAAACAATTCCTCCATATTTAGTTTTAAATCAAGAATTCTGATTTTGGAATTCTTGAGGATCATTATTGTTTATTTTTTTAGACAATTGGGTCCTAAATCTTATATACCTACTACTTATATTAAAAAGTGGAAACTTATATATAGTATCCATTTTTCCACAATATAAAACTTTTAAAAGGAAACAAAATTATTTTCATATAAAATCATCAACTTAACTTCTTTATTTCCCTTTCCCACACTTAAATCCCATGATAAACATTTTAAAACATAGAATGAGTAAAATAAATTTATTATGAGCCATAAAAATAAGAAATCTATTTGTCTAGTGAAAACGTGAAAATCCATAAATTTTTTACCTTTATCCTAATATTCATTAATAATATGAAATAAATAACATGAACATGAGAAATACTAACTTTTTTCTCAAATAAAACATTTAAATATATATCAATAAATTATAAAACCTTTTAAAAAACTTATAAAATTAAATTCATAACCCATGTTAAACTCGTTTAAGAAATAAATAGATCCTAGTTAACTCCATAGGATAAACCAACTTAGTTAACTTCTCCCGTATTGACTATGAAGACAAAGAATATTACCTAATGCATTAGAGAGTTATAATAAGGATCATTTATTGTATAGGTTATATTGGGATCACCCACTTTATAATCTATATCGGGATCACGTTTCATTATATATACTTTACAAGTACCATATCATGATTTTATTTTATTTTTTCTCCTTTTCACTATAAACCCTTGAAAAAATATTTTGAACCCATATGCAATACACATTCAAATATTAAAATAGCCTTTCCTTTTAAAAACTAATTTTAAAAACTAAAATACCTAGAACAAAAGGGAAATTGGTATTATATTTAAATAAAAAATTATGTATTATAAATAAATAAAAGAATTCAATAATGTTTAGAACAATGGGAACAACCATTTACATCATATATGTTAAAATAGAATAATTCTTTTACTATTTGCAAAAAAAGTCAAATCGTTTCAAATAAAATATATAAAAATATTAATTTTAAAAACCATTGAAAGAAATTTAAAAAGTGATATAAAATGACTTTTATTATTAATTTAGTCCCATATAATTACATCTATAAAATCATTTTATGAATGTGGACATGGAATAAAAATATTTAGAAAATAAATCTTTAAAACATTAAAAGGAGGTTTATGTTATGGTTTCCCTTACCTTGAGCCCGACATATCATGAACATTATTTATATTCCAAAATAATAAAATTTGGTTAATAATTTACTTTACCAAGATACGTTTCCAGGTTAATTAATCGATTTATTTTATTTAATATAATCTATATTCACTTACTTAATCAATTAAATTCACATTAGATGCTGGGATGATATTCGGCTCATATGTGCAAAATGAATTGAGTAAGTTGAATATGGTCAATGTGGTCATTATTTAATCATATATAGAATAATAATCATTAAAAAACTATAATTTTATAGACAAATTTTACTTTTACAACCAACAAAGAATGATGGTTATGACAAATGAACTATGTTGTAATCACAGAGACAACATGCCGTATGTACTCATGAGTGACATTTCCTTTTTTCAATGATCATGATGTAAATAAGGTATGTATAATTTTCTCATTATAAAATGGAAATGATATCATAAATACCATAATATTTCTTTAAATGTTATATTATATATCATACATGTGATACAGTATTGGATAATGAGTCACATCACTAAGTGGAATTGGTAGTCCTCACATGCACATGAACAACATTATCATTTATCAACGAATGAAAAAGAATGAAAATAGATGATATATGAATTTTTCAGGATTTCAAATATGTCAATAATAACATATATATACATTACAACCATTTTTATAACTTTATGTGGGAGGCATGGATGGAAAAAGAAACATATTTCTTCATGGATATGGTAGTCCACACGTACGCATGAGTGATGTTTCCATTCTCAATTGGATGGATGAGGAGATGGATATTGATTATAGATTTAACATAATAAAATCATATTTTCTGGAATATATAGATGTTAATATTTCAGTATATTTTAAGAAGCTCTCAATGAGGTAGAATATGAAATAAATATGAAATTCTTGGTTGAAAACTATACTTTTTTCAGAAAACCTCTTTAGGTTTACACTAAAATACTTACTAGGATGTTTTTCTATTGAAAATAGGGAATCTAAGACATGGGGTGTGATATTTGGGAGAGAATGGGTTGGTATTTTTTTAACTATTTTACTGAAAATGTTCCAAAGTAGAGTTCTCAAAAGGTGTGAGGGAGATATAGTAGACGAGGGGCCCTTTATATATGTGAGGGGAGGGGCACAATTGGAATTACTTATAATATTAAATTAATATTAATTAATTTTCATGGGAAAAAAGGATCAAAATTGGTGTAATTTTAAGATAATATGAGGATGAGTTAATATAATCTCATCCAATAAAATTTATATACGTTTAGGTTATGTTTTTACCCTTATCTCTTTGCATTATCCCCCCATTAACCATTTTGACAATCACCACTGTATCAATGTTTTTATACTAAATGAGTCAAGAAAGTAACTATAAAAGGAAGAGTGACCCATAAATGGATCATGGTTGATATTATCAACCACAACTCATTCAGATGGGTGAATATAATATTTTTAGGATTTTTGAATAATTTAATAAAAGTTATTTATTATGAAATATCATTAATTTTATTTTTGGAACTGTTCATTTAGGTCGACTTTCAAGACAATATGAAAAGAATTCAAATATAATCACTTAAAACTTCTGTTGTATATTATATTTATATATAAAACCCTTCTAATAAAATAATTTATTCAAATTATATTAGTTTTAATATTTTTCAAAATAATTTATTCTATCTTTATACTAATTGAATAAATATATTTCCGGATTTGTGTAAGAATTGAAGGTAATTATATCATCACTAAAAATATTTAAAAAATTCGAATTATAGTAAAATAATATTTCATTAAAATAATTATTTATAACTAAATATTATTTTTTTATATCTATTAAAGAATATTATAGATAATAAAAGCAAGAGAGTGACATTTTGCACATTATATTTACTTAAAATATTATAAATGTTATAATCAAAAGTAAGTTTCAAGAAATTTTAATCATTTCATATCCTATACAATCAGGTTCAAAAAAATATCTTATAAGTTAAATACAAGTTTTAGAGAGGGTTTTAGGCCATATCAAATTATTTTTAACCTTAACAACCCAATATAGCCTTATCAAGATGACAAATATTTACTACGATTACAATTCATAATAAAAAAATAAAATAGAATAATATATTAAATTCTGACCTCATGGTTTCATATAAGGAATTAATTTTTAAATATTAAATTCATATAATTGGTATAATTTAATTTAAAAATAAACCCACAAAATGTGATGAAAATGATTTTTTTCCAGAAAAATACCCTTTTAAATATAAGAATATTTTATTTGAAATTCAAGAATAAAATTTATTCCAAGGACCATAATTTTATTATGTTTAATAAAAATGGAATAATTAACTTTTTAAACTAATCCAAAATAGAATTTTACTTTATAAATACTTGAAAAGAAAATACAATTTTAAATTAAAATCAGTATTTTCACTATTCATTGAATAATCAATATTAAAAAAACAAATTAAACCTTTGATAAATTTGATATGATGATATAAAAAAGGAAGCTAATTTATCAAATAAATTTTCTTAAATTTTCCGAAATTAATGATAATATTTTCTCCAAAAATAAATAAAAACATTTTTTAGGAATTGTATTTTGAGGAATAAATTTACTTTGCTAATAATTGAGTTATTATTTATGAATAAACAATCAATTAATTATTATTGAGTATGAAAATTATAAATTTATTTCATAATATGGGTTTTTATCTTCCTTCCCACTAATTTAATGGCTAGGTTCTTACTGTAGCATTTAAAATAATACTATTTCATAGTTCGTTTAAGATCTGTGTTACATGTTGTATATTCTATCAAACATAATGTTCTTTTAAAATATAAAGTTATTAAACAAATCATGTAGTTAAATAAAAATATATAAATATAATATATATAATTATAAAATATATGTAGATATTTACTACTCAAAACAAATGTATTGATTAATGCTTAAAGAATAAGAACTCGATTTTTAGTGAATACATTTTATAATTAAAAAAATAAATTTTCTTCAAAAATTGTTTTTATTACAATTTTTGGGTGAAAATTATAGTCAATGTTTTGGTACCACTCTTTATCAATCATGTGTTTTCTGATCAAAACAATCATTTATGTTTCTAATGAATTCTTTTAGTGATTTTTAGTGTTTATTTTGAATACGAGGTGATGGGAATAATAGGAATGCTGAAGATATTTTGAGATTTTTTCAATGGATTAGACCTATATTTTATTATCTATTAGGATGAGTGAATAACGTTATAAGATATGATGATGATTTTAGGGATTTTCATATGGAATCTTTTGTAGGTGAACTAGTGTAGGAAGCATTGACTACCTGGTGTAGGGTACTCGCCAGTTGGTGTTATGTGTCCAGAATACCTCATGATAACAAGACCCACCAGATAGCTGGTGGAGTCAAACTTACCAACCAATGGTGAAGGTAGAATCATATTCCAATTTAGACGCTCTACCAGATAACCGGTGGAGGTGTATAAGCTCACTGATATCAGTTCTAAAAGTGAATTCATCCTTAGGTAGTATACATGATAACCTATAAAGGCTACTGGGTACTAGTGGCATCCAAATTTCTATTCTGAGAGTTCATTTATTATGGAAAAAAGACATAATGAAATTATTTTTTATAATCATTACCCCTGATGAATTGAAGAAGGCTCTCGGTTCCCTTGGAGCTAATAAAAAGAGGTCCTTGGCATCTTAGATGACTACCTTACCAATAAGGATCTATGATAAAATAAACACTTAATCTCTAGCAATATCAAATTCCTCTCAAAGTTCCAATTACATATTTTCAATCTCTAAAATTATCTCACCATTTCCATAAAATACCTTATCCATAATTGTTTTCATTCATACAATATATTTTTGAGTGGTTTTCTAATGGGTTTTTTCCAACCCAAACCTCTCTCTTATCATTAATTTTCCTCTAATGGGTTGTCACTCCAAAAAAGTGAGGGATTACTTCCTTGGATACTATTGAAGCTCAAGAGGGTTCTCACAAACTATAATATCAATTTATGGGTTTTTTGTTCATCAATAATTTCAAGTTATTAATGTAACTTACCTATCAAATCAAGGGGTGGATAGTTAGGGGCTCAATCCAAGTCATTTCCAAACTTCTTATCAATTGTGTTTTATATCTATTTACATTATCACATTTCATTATTCAATAACAATTTAAATAATTTTATAAATTTTATATTATCATTTCCATGTTTAATCTACTTCGACATTAACTATTTAACATGTATCATATTTCTTAATCATCACTTCATTTATTTTATCACATTATCACCTAATCATTTTATTTTAAATTTTCCAATTTCGTTTTCCATTTTAATTTTTAAAATAGAAATTAACCCCCTCTTTCTATTTCTACTCCAATCAATAATTAGAATAAAATTTCAGTTTTTTTCTTAAAAATATTTTTTTTCAAAATTTTGTTTCCAAAACAATTGTTTCAAAATATTAATAAATTTCAATAGATGATCCTTTTATAATTGAATCTAATTATTATTCTCATGATCATATTTTTGATAGAACTAATTTTTCCTTTTGAATAAATCATATGTAAAATTTTATTAGTAGTATTAGTTACCCAGTTTAGAAAATTTTAATGCATGAATATTTTATAACTAAAGAATATGAATAAAAATGGACCCTCGATGTTGCTAAGAAACTTGAAATAAAAAAAATCTATGAATTTTTTAAACATTGGTCTTGATTATAATGTGATTAATCATGTTTCTTTATATAAAATGGATTAAGAAATATGGAAATTTACTGAAGTCACACATGAATTCATGAATAAAGTTGAGACACTATATTGGATATTTTTTATTGGATTTTTAAAGATTCTTTATGTATCCTATTGAATATATGACCAGACTATTTATGAGTATTATTGAAATTTAAAATTATAGAAAGTCTCTTATTGATGATTCATGAACAATATAATTAGTGAAAATGATACTTTGGGTGCCACCATTTAATTAGGAAACCAAAGTCATAACCATTGAAGAAGAAAAAATGTGAAGAAAATGGAAGTTGATGAACGCATCAGATCTCTAATGGCATATAAAATTACTATGAAGCTATAAGATAATAATTAGGCTAATAAATCCAATGACATAAATAAAACAATCATTCATAAAGCTACTAGAGATAATTTATCTCAAGGTGAAGTTCATGAATTTTCTCAACTCTCCAATAACATCAATGATTTATTCATGATGAGTAATTTTTTTAATTGATCCAAGAAGGTAAATCAAAAAAATATAACTAAAAATTAAATTACATAAATTAATAAAAGAAAGGTCACATCATGCTGGAGTGACCCATCTATAAAAATAATACTAAAGAAATTAAACAAGGTAAAAAGGATTTTAAAGTTACAACATAGAGTGAAACATATGAATCTATGGACTCTACACCACCAACATCTTCAAGTGACAAAAGTTATAAGTACCTTATAGAACATTTTGAAGAAAACAAATAGGTTAGTAACCCTCTTATAATTTCTTCATATTCTTATATTATTTATACTTCCCCTTTCTCTTCTTTTTCATTATCCCCAAGTCTCTATAATTATTAAGACATAAAATATTCTCATGATTAAGTCAAAAATTGTTTTCATAAGCCTTCTTAATTATACATAGTACTTGATAATAAACACAATGATGCAATTAATGAAGAATAAAAACTTCAAAATAGAAGGATCCTTATTTAATAGAAAATAATATTTATCCATGAAAATTAGGGATCAAATGGATGTTAATAATCATAAATATACCATAAAAGTACTCAAAAGTTCTCTTTCCAAATTCACCTAATGAGAAAAAATTCTAAATACAATGTTGAGATCTTAAAATAATTAAAAATAATGGGTTGGTCTTAGTTTCTAATATAATTTAATCAACTTAAGAAGTAATCAAAAAAATAATATTATTAAAGGATTCTCACAAGATAAAAATATCAATTATTGTTGAATAATTGGTTATTTAATTTATGAATTTGATTGTAATAACCCACGATATTGGTGAAAAAAGTAAACTCATATTTTATCCAATATTAACAAAAGAAAACCTCAAGTTAGAAATGTATATATTAGTAAATCTTTATTTTCTAACATTAATGGACCTAGGTTTGTTTAGGTACCAAAACATTTATTTGTTTGATTTTTTTTGGAAAAGTATTGTCTGAGAAAACTCAATAAGTACTATGGTACCTAGATATTTGTTTTTTTAATACACATGTGTTGAGACCTCTTTGAATTTAATAAAATTAAAAAATTAAAAGGATCTCATGTCACTTTTGGTGTTAATTCGAAGGGTAAACTAATTTGTGAAGGTACCATACAATTCTCTAGATCAACTATTATTAAAAATATTTTATTCATGAATGGATTGGAACAAATGTTTCTAAGAATTTTTCAATTGTGTGATAATCATTTTAAAATTTCATTAAAAAAATAATTTTTTCATAATTTCTAACTAAAAAGGAAAAATATTTTTTACCACATATCATTTTAAAAATATATATACAATCAATTTAAAAGATCTCACTAGCAAAAACACCATTTTTTGAGTTCACAATTTAGTTGGTTGTGGATTTGATATAAACTCCTTGGTCAATACAACACACACTCACTTGTCAAAATCAAATGTTATCAACTAGTATGAGATTTAATAAAACTATATTTCAAAGATGACATGGTTTTTAAATTATGACAATATGGTATGAAACATAAACCCTTATTTAAATATCACAAGGGAATTTATTTTTCAAAATATCTTGATTTAATGCAACATTATTTATTCATAAAGTTTAAAATAAAAAATTCTAAGAAGAAAATACTATAAATTCATTATTATTGTTATCTTTACAAGATTCAATTGGTATTATTTCTTATCTTGGAAAAGTGAATCTTAAAAATCCATCATCATGTTTTCTTAAACATTTGAAAATTAAAATGTTTTTAAAATTATTTTTATTCAAAGCTATACAAGTGGAGAGTTGGATAATAAGTAATTTCATGAAATATGTTCATTTTTAGGCTGTAATCATTTTTCTCTACTCATCATACACCTCAACAAAATGGAGCAGTAGAGAAGAGAAAAAAATATCTTATAATTTACTTGAACTATTTTAAATAAATAATTTACAAAAATATTTTTTTTATGTTGAGGTTATTAATACTGTATGATTTATCATTACTAATTTTCATAAAATATCTTTTCTAAAAAAATAACCTTTATAAACTTTTGAAAAATAAGAATACCAAACTAGCATTTTATAATTTTTTTGGTTAAAAATGAATTGTTTTAAACACCAAAGACAATATTAGAAACTTTTATTCAAAATACGATGAATTTATTTTCATGGGTACGATAACTCATGAAAGGAATAACAATTATTTAACAAAAGTACTAAAATGATTGAATAATCTATCCATGTGGTATTTGATAATTTATTTCCAAAATTGCTTTCATAAAATGTTTTTGAAAATGATGTTTTAAATGAGCCTTTATAATCTAAAGAAGTTGAAACTAAAAAAGAATCTCCTTAAATTTTTTTTACTAAATATTTTATAAAATATTAAAAATATCCCTTGAAAATATAATTGGTGATTTTAAAGTAGTAACTTATACTAGAAGATTAGTCCTAAATGAGATTTTACATCTTTCCTTTTTCTATCACTTAGAACCCTAAAAGATTAATTATTTCACTAATGATAAAATGTGGGTTCTTTAAATATAAGAGGAACTAAATAAATTTTATCTAAATGATGTATGGAATCTCATATAAAGACCTAATTAACATACAATAATAGGATCCAAATGAGGGTTTAGAAATAATTTTGATGATCTTGGTAATATCACTTAAAATAAATCCCATATTTTATTAAAGGTTATATCCATGAAGAAGGAATCAACTATAGTGAAACCTTTAAACCTCTCACTTGGTTAGAAATAAATAGAGTCTTATTTGAATTCACCTATCATATTTATTTCAAACTATTCACATTGAATGGAAAAAAGAGCTTTTTTAAATGGTTTAATTAACGAAAATATTTTTTAGAATAACCCCCTAATTTTGAAAATCCTTGTTTTCAAATTCTCTTTTTAAATCATCAAATTATATTTATGGTTTAAAATAATTCCCCTAGGCTTAGTTTAAATGTTTATCAAATTATATTTTATCAAATTGTTTTAAAATGATAAAATCCTATTCAAAACGTTCTCTAAAACACATATGAAATGAATTTTCACTTGTGTATATTTACATTGATGATGTTATTTTTGGATCTACCAATGAATCTTTATTTTTTTAATTTTATTATTTAATGAAAAATTAATTTCCAATGAGATTTATGGATGAAATAAAATTCTTTATTTGTCTTAAAATTTATCAAAATAAATTATGGTATTTTTATAAACTATGGAAAATACACAAATAAACTCTTAAAATGATTTTTCATGTATCACGCTAAAGAAATTAGTACTCCTATGAGTGTAACATGTAGGAAAAAATTGTATAAAGCTTATAAGATGATTGGATACAAAATTTATAGAAGTATTATTAGTAGTCTACATTATCTTACTATGACTTAGGCTGAAATCGTGTTTAGTGTTTGTTCTTGTGACCATTTTAAATCAAATCCATATAAATATCATATTAAATAGGTTAAAAGGATTTTTCAATAATTAAATGTATATATAAATTTGGGTTTTTTTATCCTAAATAAACTTCTTTTTGAGTTAACTTATTTTTTGATGATGATTTTGGAGGATTCGAACCAGATAAGATAATTGCAGGTGTGTCTTTCCACTTACTTGGAAAGTCCCCCATCTCAAAATTTATTGAGGAGCAGAACTCAGTTATTATTTCTATATCCAATGTGTAATACATAGCCACTTGGATTTTTTGCACTCATATGACATATATGTAATAAAATATATTACACTTCAAGCTTAAATTTGACCATATACCTTTTAACTATGATAACACTATTGTTATTAATGTTTCCAAAAATCATATCCAACACTATCACATCAAAAACATTGACCTTTGGAAATATTTATTTAAATATCACTTCTAGATTTGTGATATATTATTAGAATATGTTAATATGTAATATTAACTCATTGATGTTTTCACTAAGCCCCTTTCCCTTGATTGTTTCAACATCAATAAAGTTGAATTAATAATAGTTCACCTCTAACACTTTTCATTTTTCCTATATATATCTTGAGTTTTCCTTTCGATTTATTTTGAATATTAAATTTCTATATTATATTTTATTACTATTTTTTGTATTTTTTATTTCATTTTTGGGACATCCTTACCTCATTAATTCAAAAATTTTCTTCAAGAGATATTTTTTTTCAAATTAACTATTTCTTTTCAAAATATATTCTATTATTTTCAAATTTATTAAATAATATTATCTAAAATTAGTACTTTTTATTGGTTTTAATCTATTTTTTTACTAATTTAACACTATTTTTAATTTTGTTTTCAAAAATTATATTAGCAATTATGTATATTCTAAAATTATTTTTGGATAAATGAGTTTGATTATATCTCTATTAAAGGAATATTAATGATCAGTAATTTAAATTTCTATATGTACTTGTCTTTATAACTAATGCTATTGAGATGTCTTTGATAGAATAAAAAATGATTGATTCATTCATGGTATTATTTCACATCAAAAGAATATTCTTCCTTCAATCATTTTTAATGGATAAATCCTTCAAGGTGGTGAAACAACTCTATAAAGGATGGGAGTAGACATATTTGTAATGGTATATAAAACTTTTATTGTCTTATTTTTTTCCTTTTTAACCTTACCTATTTGTTTTTATCTTAAAAAATACTTATAACTTTCTATTATCTCCATTTATCTTTCAAATGAACCTATTAAGAGAGATTTTGGAAAATAAAAGTATTTCTTCAAATATTTTTCTTATAATTTTTTATATCTTTATCTTTGGACCATTATTTTCTCCTAATAATTGTTTATATTTTTGATAATCAAAATGGTGTAGAAGTAATCAAAATGGGTATAATTTATTGAAATTTAAATTTATTATTTATATTTTTCTTTAAAATGGGATAAGTTTTCACAAATGAGGAGATGTTATTGAAAGGGTAGGTAGTTTTGAAATTTGTTATTTTGTATTAATTATTTTGAAAAGAGGGAGTTATTGAAATTTGAGTTAATTATTTCATTCAGGAATATGTAATGTTTGATTTACTTATTCCTTAAGAATATTTATTATCTTAACATCCAATATTTTTTATTACCTTTTTATATATATTTAACATTGATTTAAATTTAATATATCTTTTTATATTATGTGTTTTTTGATCTTCAAAAAAGGGGATATTTTTGTACCTCTCTCTATCACATGTGTTTTCATGATCATATATACTCATTTATGTTTTAAATTATTTCATTGAGTTATTTTAATTGTTTATATTGAATAACAAGTGACAAGAATCATTATGATCTTTTAGATATTTTCATGTCTTGTTGAAGGCTTTGATATATCATTTCACATCACATAATATCATTTAATAATGTTATAAGATCCAAAAAATGTCATTTAAGGAAGTGAATATGGAACCTTTTGAATGTGAACTAGAATAGGTAGCACCAACTACCCAGTGTAGAGAACCATACTGATAGTTCCATGTATCCACAATCCCTAGGGAGGGGAAGACCCTCTGATATACCGATAGAGTTTCACCGAATAGCCGATGGTGAAAGAAGAAGAAAACTTAGCTTTAGACACTTCATCAACCATCTGATAGTGGTTAACCAGCTAACCAATTCTTATTCTAGAAGCATAGTCCACCCCAAGTAGTCTACAGAATTCTCAGTGGAGGCCATCAGGTATCTAGTGGTTTCAGAACACCAATTCTGAGAGTACATTTATTAATATAAAAATAGAATAATGGGGGAATTATTCAACTCCAATACCCCTAATTAATTCCAAATGGTTATTATTCCTAATGGAGTTTATAAAATGAGGTCCTTGAAATATTGAAATATTAACTTTCATACCAATAATTCACTATGATTAAATTTATTCTAAATATCTAGAAATCTCAAAATCTTGTGAAGTACCAATTATATTTTCTCAATCTCTAAAAGGATATCACCCTTTATCTAAAATATATCATCCAAAATTATAATAATCCATATAATAGAATTTTGAAATATTTTTTATTTTGTTTTACAATGTAAAACTTTCTCTTCTCAATACCTTTCTCTAATGGGTTATCACTCCACAAAAGTGATGGAAATTTCCTTGGATACTAAGAAGCACAAGGGGTTCTTATAAAACATAATTGTGAGGGATAAGTTTCTTGATATTCTAAAAAATTAGGGATTAATAATATTTACCTCTCAAATAAAGGTGTGGCTACATATGGCTTCACACTGAGACATTTCTTAACTCCTTATAAATTGTCTTTTCTCTCTTATTACAATATCTAATTGCATCATTCCATATCGATACACATAACTATATAAACTTCATATGATCATTTCCACAATTAATCAAATTTGATATTGAATATATAATATACATAAAATTTATTAATTATTTATTCATCTATTTTATCTTGTTATCACTTATTCATTATATTTTGAATTTACCATTTTCCATTTCCATTTTAAAAGTTTAAAAGAAAATTTACCCCCTCTTATCATTTTTACTCCGAACAAAAAATTTCTGAAAAATTTATAAATTATATTTGATAAAAAAATATCATATTTTAAATAAACTTATACTCTTTTAGGGATAAAAGTTTTGATTTTTTTTGAAAAGATTGATTTGTTCCGGGAATAGTTAAAAATAATGATTTTATTAAAAGATGTCATTTATTTTCAAGTAGTTAGAATACACAAATTTTATTAATTATTTTTCATATTCAATTAATTCATTTTGAATAAAAATATTACTATTAATTTTATTTTAATCAATATTATGCTTAATTTGGATATAAAATATTTTTTATACGTAAAAATACATATTTCTAGAAAATTGTTTTCATCGCGTTTTGCGAGTTTATTTTAAAGGTAATTTTGGAAAATTTTAGGGAATGAATTTGATAACATTTAATCCATATTTAGAGCTATAATTCTGAAATTTAGTAAATAGTTCAAATTTATATTTTTTAATATTGAGTTGTAGCCCTCGTAAAAATGCTTCTACCATAATTAGCGTAAAATGAGTAAAACAGTGTTTAAAATATGAAATAAGACTTGAAAATCATCCATAAACTTGAATATATTTAATTTTATGATTTTAGTTTCACTAAAACTTCATATATAAAAAATATTTCATTTTGGTTTTATTTTTCTTTGATAAAAACCATTATTTTATTTTAACAAATGAAGAATTCCAAAATGTCTCTTTCTTTATTTTAGTATCTATAATATTTTATGATGGAGATAAAAAGAATTTATGAACTATTATAAGAGGTTATTTTTAATATGAATAAATTTATTTCACTATGGTATCTTATTATTAATTTTTAGTTATTAAATAATCACCTTAAATTCTTACATAATGTCGATACAGTGTTTTGTGAAAGCTGTAGAAAAAATCAAGTAAATGATTTTAAAAACATTAAAAGTAGTATTATTTGGGCGAGTCAAGGTTTTGCACATATATTTTAGTTAAATATAATTTATTATTGATGTTTAAAAATTTTATATCCAATCTAAATTACTGTCTTTATAATTTTTTAAAGTCAATTATATAAATAGTCCCAAAAATGACTTTAATAGTATCTTATACTAAATAACATTCTATTAAATGATATAAACTTATAAAAAATTATATTTCGAAAAGATAATGGGATAAATTTGATAATATCAACAATTTTGTCTTATGGGTCAATTTTACTTTTATATTAACAATTATTGATCACTAAAGAGTAAAATGTTTGATATTATGGTAATCATCAAAAGTGGTAGTCAAATATTAAAACAATAATATAAGGGTTAAAAGATCACCTAAATTGGTGTAAATATAAATTTATGAGGGGTTTAGATTCATAATAATCATATATTATAAATATATAATTTTTTTCAACTTGAAAATGAAAAATTATTTATATTAATTTAATACTTTAGGTAATTAAAAAAAAGCCACTCACCTCATTTATATAAGGGCACCACCCCTCCTCTCTTCCACACATTTAATGACCTATAGCATAACTAATATCATCCCCAATCACTCCCAAAAATTATTCACCACTTTCTATATGGCCTGGTCTCTCTAAAAGAACAACCTATATGACTAATGGTATAAGGGAAAGGTTGTTTTCATAGAGGAGGTAATCGTCTTAATTGAGTATTTTCATTTTTTTATTATTCTACCTACTTAAATTATATCAAAAAAATTATAGTATAATATAACTAATAACTTTTATTAATTGAGATATAATTATGTTAATGGAATAACTATATTAATATCCTTTTCCATTAAATAAGAAATGAAAGTATTGTTCATGAGTACATGAGGACTACCCCCGCCACGCAACGATATAATTTATTTTATATTACCATATTTTATGATTGGTTATTATGCCAGATTAAAATTTTATTTATGATATTTATGTAATAGTTATTCTTCTATCATTATAATATCTTATCTACCTTTTTACCTTTATATCAGTTGGGAAATGGTAACTTCGCTCATGCATACGTGTGAATTACCACATCCATGAAGTAATGTGATTTGTTTTTCATTTATTATTTACTTTTATAGTAATAAAGAATGGTTTAATGAATATATATGATATATATTATATAATAAAAAAGATTTAATGTTTACTTTTTTACCATTATTTTATAATTTCCATCGAATATTGAAAACATCACTTATTCATATGTACAAACTACTATCTCCACAATGTGATGTAATTCATTATAAACCACAAGATTTTATGAATGATTATAAAGGTGTATATATTAAATAAATATAAAAATTATACTATGATTAATATTATAGATATGATAAAGAAAACACTAATGTATAAGGAATATAATTTTTGAACCGAAACATGAATGAAATACAAAAACATTTATCGCTCGGAACATTGATTTTAATAAAGTATAATTAATAAATGGGTGATAAAATGTTATAAGTAAATTATATATTTTATGATATATGTTAATAGGGTTATTTATAATTTTTATAATAAATTTTTAATTATTATATAGGATTTTTTAACCCGTATGAAGTAATATGAGACTCGAGGTAGTGGTTTCACATCTCACATTTGTTTCCGTGAGACATATGGCATATTTATTACTTGTTTGTTTCATGTGGTTTATATAGTACACATTAGATATGATATATCATAAATTACTTTAAATTAATCGTATTAAATTCTTTACTATAATTTCTTTCTTTCATGAGGATTATGAATCAAAAGTTATCAAAGTGGTAAAGGGTTTATATTATAGTCTCATTTATTTTCAGGATTGTCTATAATAAATTTTATTATATGGGAAATTTATGTATCTTATCCATTAAACCACATATATTTTATTATCTTCTTGTAATTCCTTAATTTTGTTTGTTTTATTACCATTTCCTATTTTTGGTACTCAAAATGATTGAAAAATATTTTTTAAAGAATAGTTGTCCATATTTTCCTTTTGGTCAATTTAATTTTTCTACAATGTTCATTCTCTTAAAAACTATTTTATGGAAGTTTTTACACTACATGTTTTGTTTTAAAATTTTCATTTTCATTAATTACGAAGGTTTAAAAATTGATTTTTTTAATAAAACATATTTCAAATATGTCTTTTTTTGGGTTTTTAAAAAAGTGTAAAAATAATATTATCTTTTAACATATATAATATAGAAATATTTCATTTCCATATTGATCATTATTTTCTATTAATATTCCTTTAAAATTTTAAATTTTCATTTTTAATCATAATAATTTTCTTAATATTCTAGGAATTTTCTGTTAAAAGTTTATCAAAATAAAATGTTATTTTCTCATGTTTTTAAATAATGGTTCAAATTTTATTTTAATGGAATATTTAATATATATTAACATCCATTATAGATTTTTATTCTTCACTGAGGATATTATATTATGATACCATACACATTCTTCCTCTCTATGGATTTTTATAATGATGATTTAAGGATTATTATATGGATCCCATTTTATTCCCACGAGTTAATTAAGTAATGATGAAACGTTCATGAAATATATTTCTTTTACACAAGTTGTTTTATAATAAAATTTTGAAATGCTTATGAAACATGTTTCCATCCCATGGGATATGATATAATAGTATGATGAATATTCGATGAAATTGAGGCAAAAGTATGTATGATTTTTATTTTATGATGGGTGGTCACATTATTTTATATACCTCCAATGCATTAGGTAAATATGGAAACATCATGAGATCACAATTTTCTTAATAAAAAAGATTTCTTGTTTACAACATTATGAATGGACCTGGTTTCATGTCCATAAGTTTATGTGTGGACTTGGTTCAATTTCCATAAATCTATAAAAGGACATGATTTTATATATTCAACTTTATAAGTGAAACTATTATTATTTATAAATGTTTACAATGTTATAAAATTTTTATTGTTCCAAATTTTTATTTTTAAAATATGATATCACGACTTATGATTGGTTATTTATGGTTTCACAATCTTATGAATTTTTTCTTTTTTTTGTGACAAATCCTTATGTATTAATCACAATTAATGATATTTAATTTATGAGGTATGACTTTATTTTGTTAAGATATTGTTCTCATAACCTTATTCTCACTTAAGTTTTCTGATTTTTATCTATGATATTTACGCTTATTGAGAAATTTATCTTACCCTTATTATGATTCTTTCCCCATGTTATAAATAAATATGTTAAGTAAGATATGTCTAGAAGAGTTTTTTATAGGTGATGATGAAAAATTAATATGGAATAAAACAATATAGTTATATAGTTTAATATTATCACTTAAATACATGGTTATTGTTTTGTAAGTGTTTTAATTTATTCTCTAAAAATTTAAACCTAAAATTTCCATGAGTATGTAAGTAAACCAATATTTTTGTTTGATGTTGTTTGTATTGGATGAGTAAAATTGGGTCATGTTTAGTGGTATCAAAGAAAAAAATATAATGATTATACTTTGGTCAATTGATCCAGGTGTGTGGGTTTGTGTCTCTTATATCCCAAATATCTTCAAGGTTTTAAATCTTTTGGATAAATACATCTAGATAATTCCTCATAATATTCATTATAATAGTTTAATATTTACGATTATATCTAAAATGTATAATATAACAAAAAATATCATTGAACCTCATAAATTATTAATCAATAACCGCATCATCATCTATTTAAATTTCATTAAAAATTCCTGTCTAATCTTGAATGTTTCCATCCTTAATCTTTATATTTTCTTAATATATATCCTATAGCTTTTCCAAAATATCCTTTGCGGTTTTGAGTCCCATTATATTGGTGTAGGCCTTATCAAATTGATATAACTTGATGAAATTTATATATTTTTAATCAACATCATTATTTATCTTGTTATCATAATTAATTGGTTCATTTATTCTAAGTGGAGTATATCTATAATGCCTCATGTCCAAAAAGGCTGGAAAATTCCAAAGAGAAACTCAATTTTCAATTATTGTGTGGGTCAAATTTTGATTGGAGAATCTGAATGGAATTTCAATAGTTCAAATTCTTAAAGTGGCCTTTTTAGACATTAAATGAGTATTAGTTGGTATCTCAGGTACTCGGTTTAGACTCATGAGATTCAAGTAGGTTTTAGGGGGTTTTTATATGATTTTACTCAGGGCATAAAACTTGTGGTATGCAGTTTTGGTGAAACTATGTGACACATTGAAGTTGATGAAATTTACAGTTCTTTTTCTAGAGAGAACTATTTGATTGCACATAAAGATCATATTTAATGGAAAACTATGAAAAAAGTGTATTGGAAAGCACAAAAAAAATTCTAAGGAGTTATAGAGTTTCCCACATGGTTGGTGAATGGTTGTGTAAACCACATTACCAAACTATTCAAGGTAGAGGGATTAGTGGGAAAACCATCTACATGGATGGTTCATGGTTTGGAGAACTATGTACCCAAACAATTTGACTTATTAAAATCACTAAATTACTATTTCTTTCTACTGATTTATTAATATGTAAGGAATTATGTCTTTCTTCCAATATTAAATGAAACTAGGGGGACTCTCCCATATTCCTCCTTTCAACCCTTTTGATTTTTAGTGTTTTTGATGTGTTTTCCAACAATTAATTGTGAGTCTTTGACTTCACTCACATATATTTTTATTATTTCCATATAATTTTCTTCTTCATTGGTTATGGTTTTTGATTTTGATTCCACTGGATCATGGAGGAATCATGCAACGATGATGGGGATTCCACTCTACCTTATAAGAGGGTGTCCCAAGACCCAGTCTTCATGTCTTCACATGATTTTTTAATAAGGTATATTTTTATTGTAAATTTTTGAAGGTTTTTCATTAATTTTAATTATAAATTCCTATGGGTTTGGTGAATCGCATATGGGATTTTCCTGGGAATGAGTTTTGGAGAATACCATATATCATTGACATTATTTTGATTGTGGTTCTATTGTGAAGTGGAAACCAATGAGATTTTCAGGGTTTATTACAATTTGGGTTAAAATAGAAAATTAATTATACTAAATTTTAATTAATTATTTTTTTGTATTTGGATTGTGAAAGGGTATTTATATGGTTGGATGTGCATGGTTGTATCTTCTAGGAGATTAAGTGGAGATACTGATCCACGATAGGTTTAAATGGAAAATATCTGAATTGCGGTAGGTGGTTCTAGTACAGGAAATAGGGTTTTATGCATTGTGTTTATATGAATGTGGGTGTATGACCTCTCTAGTAAGGTGAAAGACCCTATAATTATTGAAGTTTTCAATTTAATTTTAATATTTTTATATACATTCAATTATTAAAATCGCATCATCACTAAGATTTAACGAAAAAAGTTCTTAGGACATTTTGGCCATGGGATTTGGATTAATGCCCTGTCCCCTAATGGATGATGCCAATACTAAGAGAATACCCAGATGGATGGAAATACTTAATCTAGGGGGGGTATAACCTGACTAGATATAGAGAACCTTGGTAGGTTGGGTAGTAACCCATGAAGTATGTTAGGCCTAAGTGGATTAAATTTACCTAATGTATAGATATGATAGGTGAGTCTAATAATCAAGAGTGACCCGGAACATAAATATAGGCCTTGATCTATCTCTCAATACTATCTCCACTGTGGTGTACCCCCGGGCACTATAAGTCTGTTAAATGAATTTATTGACGCTAAGGGATTGAATTTACTCAGAGCCTCAAGAATTGGCCCAAGGGACTAGTTGTGGTCTAGGATCATGAGTGGGACACCTCCACTGTAGTGATGACCTAGGAGACCGTGTGGGTTCCCCTTTACGAGATGACCTTGATAGGGTTTATATGGATACATGTAGAGATGGAAGTGAGTGTTACATAAAACCTATTCCGAACATGCGAGCCTGAGGGGATGTGAATAAAAAGGTGGATTTTATTGTATGAACACCTTTATTTCTTTTACTTCATAATGTTTTGGTAACACCCCTTGATGCGGGTGTGGCTCTTTTAGAACACAAACTAGAGGATGTTAGTTAGTGATATGGAATACACCCTTGTGTTGATCTTGTATGGTGAATGGAATAAATCATGGAGAATCTATGTTGGATTATGATAAGACTCCCTTAAGGGAGGTTTGTGATAATTAAATACATATTACATCACTAAGATACTTATAAGGTGTATGCCTTAGATGATAATACTTAAACAGGGGAGATATGTGATACTTAAAGGGTCATGCATTTACTAACATGGATGTAGGGCTTATGAATCAAATGATAATACTTATATAGGGTATATATCTGAAACATAAAGGATTATTCCTTAATAAATATTATTATAGCTATTACTACCTAGAATATAGGACTTCAATAGGAGAGGTTTGTGATACTTGGGATTATTCCATAGTAGAGAAAAATCCTATAAGTGGAGGTCCGTTATGAATTATAATGACAAATCTCATAGAGTAGGTCTTTGAAACTCTAGAAACCATCCTTTTGGGTGATATGTGGAACTTGATCTAGTATATACCTAAGGGGATTCCTGGGATACCATGGTTGACATGATTACATGACATGCTCAGAGACAATCTATCATCTCTCTAGAGCAGTTATTAAAGGTAGTTTTATTTATTAATTTATAAAATATTATTTATTTATTCTTATTATGTCACATAAATATATCACTTATTTTCTGTTATATTATAAGACCACATTTTTGGTTCCCTACTGAGTTATGTACTCACACCCTGCTCGGGTGACCATGACACTTTGGTACCCAAGTAGGTTTCACATGGTATTTAAAGGAACATGTTTGGGTAAATCCTCAAGATAGTATGATTGACTGAGACAAGTTGAAATAGACTAGAATATCAGTATAAGGGATAGATCTGAGTCCATGGGGATCCAATAACTTTTTTCTTATTTCTTGATGATCTGTATATAGAACTGGCCCCCAGAGGGGGGGGGGGTTAGTGTTTGTTTTTTATTCAATAAGTTAGATTTTATTTTTTATATCATTTTTATTATCGTTATTCATTCCACATACTCTAATTTTTAGGATTTTTAGTTGTTTATTTATGATTTAGAAACTTTTATATATGGCGTATAATCTCACCATAATACCATCATAGAACCCAAATTCTAGTCTAAAACTTCTATCATATGGGGTGGCATTTCCAAGGTAATGTGGGGAACTACTCTCATTACATAGGCTAGAGTTATTGGGGCTAGGAAATTACAAAGTGTCATCAGAGATGTTTTTTTTGCTTTAATATTTTATATATAGTAGATAGGAGATAAGAACGTGTCAGATCCAATGTTGGATACCGTGTTGGTGAATCATGAAAACATTCTCCAGTTGTAATTATTTGTTTCCAAGGATTTGATTAATGTTTTTTAATTTCAATTTAATAGTTTATTTATTTCACTTTGAGTGATTCACATGGAGGTTTGATAGTTTTATGATTTTCATTGGAAATTATGGATCTTTTCCCACTAGAAAGAGTCTATTTTTTTAAACTCTTATAATATAGTGTTTAGAGATGAATCATGATTCACGATTATTCATTTAGTATTAACATGACATGTATATTATAACTCATGCATGGTTATCACTAATGATATTCCCTACTATTTAAATTGTTAGAAACTACTCATATGACATTTTCCTATATATGTACTTCATTGAATTAAACTCAGTTAGGCCGCCATGTATATGTTATTTTTTTTGATATCATGTCATGTGGATTCTATAGTGAGATTACAGATGATGATAGAGATGATACTGTCCCTTTAGTGGGGGATGTGTGGTGACCATAATAGGCCAATGCATGCACTTGATGCCTTAGTGGGAAACCCCTTGGGGATGTTTCTTATTTCATTTTTAGGGTTAGTGACAACCTATATAGAATATTCCTATATATATTGGAATTAAAATCTTCTCAATCAAACACTATAAAGGTTTTTATGTATATACATACCCCCATAGGGCAATCTGGTTAAATGTTCTTTGTAGGTTCAATTATTTAAAGAGCCAGTAACAACCTATATGGTTCTTTCTTCTATATATCAGAATGGAATTCTATCCAAAAAAAAACTTGTTTACAGTTATTTTGAATTAATCTTATACTAAATTTTCATTATGTATATGACCTAGTATCAATTTTAGATTATGAAGGGTATAGTCTCCTCAGGGGATGCTTGTTGAGAATCAATGCCTGAGAATATTATGAGTTTGGATGATATGATATTTGTATGTATCTAAGGCCCTAAAGTGGGTATTTGGAATATTTTATGACAAGTGGTTTTTGGAGATTCGATCATTGATGTTTTGATATGATATATTTATTTTCTATGACCTGACTAAATGGGCTTGGTGGAAGACTTATAGAACCTAAGACTCGAATAGGGACTATAGTGAGTATGTGTTTATTGCATTTTAGGGGAAACCCACCTGAGGGGTTAGCCTAAACTTATGATGGCTTTATAGGTTGTGATAATTTTTTAAAATTATATTGAGACTAATTTATTGTAGGTTCAATGTTTCTTTGACTAAGAACCTTGGGCTCTTGTACCACTGAATTAGTTATCGAGGTTGGTTTTAGAGGAAAGGATTGTTCGGGTTCCTGATCTGATTATTTTAGGATGTTCTTTTGAGTGTAGTGAGATAATGGGTGGATTCTTGTGTCTTTGAATAGTTCCTGATGGTGGATAATCATTTGGTTAATATTTTTAAAGGTGATATTTTATTTTTTGAAGAGGAACACTAAGGGTGATTGTAATGTGTGGGATTAACATACCCTAGAGTATGGTTTACAGTTTATGTATTTTGGCCTTGATTTGATGTGATATGATTAGTGGGAAAATGATTTGGGGTTTCAAGGGTTGGGAAGTACCAGATAAAATGAAATATCCTTTTTAGGGGATTGAGGAAGAATGCACTGGATATGCATGAAAATATTTTGTTTCAACACAGTGAGTGGAAGGGTTAAATCTATAGAATGATGGAATTGGTGAAATAGATATGGATAAATTTCCAAGAGTTTTTGATCAAATTGGGAAATGTTCCTCAATTCCATTAGAGACATTGGAATTGAATTAGGATGAATGGAAATGAAAATTAGGTGATCATTATCAAATTTGGGGGTTAGGAAGCAGATTCAAATTCACTTAGATTCCTTGACAAATTTCAGGTGTGAATTTGGGTATGATATTAGATGGGGTTGAAATGTTAAAATTCGGATTGAAATAAATTTGAGCTGATCCAAGCATGATTAGATTCACAGATTTTGGTTCTCATGGTGTAAGATACCACAAATGTTAATTTGGTCGATTAAGGATTCAAATGTGGAGTCACCCCTAAGTAAGGTAATGAGATTTGTTGAGTGTATGCAAATTAAAATTAGATCCCTATAAATATAAGGGAATCATGATTTGGTAATTTGAAAATGTATATGTTGTTGAATTCAAGAATCTCAAGATAGGTTGGGCAGAGGAGGTCCAACCACTGGTTTTATGTGTAATTAGATGTGGTGGGTTAACAACTGTTGTAGGTGCATTATATTTTATATGAAATGTTTTCTTCGAGTAATGGCTAGGGATTTTATCAGAAAATTCAACATGATTATGTTAATATTTGATGAAATATGTTTATTTATTTGATTTGGATTTTGATAACTTAGAGTGGTTCTCACACAAGCCTATAGCTTTGTCTTATGTCTGAATATGGAACTTGAAAATTGCATCAGAGGTGTCATTAGAACACCAGGATCATGTTTTGATGAGCCATTAAAATGGTGGAGACACTTTGGTTTAGAATTGGATTGCGAGATATGTCATATGTTTGGGAGAACCATTGTTTGGATGATTAATTGGATGATGACATTTGGGTGCATTGGGATAGATGAATGTTCGGGAATATCATCTCGGTGTTTTAATATTAAATATGAGTTTTGGATCATATTTTGGTGATTTAAGAACCATGGTTTTTGAGTTTCACTTTAGATGGGTGTTAAGTGTTTAAGGATGGAATGAGTATGTTTATATATGAATTAACAATTTACATAGTTCATGATTCAAGTTTGTATGACCACCAAGAATTTTCGTGTATATGAATTGTTATCACGGGGAGTTCATAATTCCACATGTTTATATTGGTTGGAAAACTAAAGTGGGAAATAGAATTATAAATTACTAGATGGGTTGAATGTTTATTGAAAATGTAGAATGGAATTATGAGTTTTGAAACATCATAATGATAATTTTAGACATGCAATGAGGATTATAAGGAAACTCAGGTGATAGGGTGAGATTCAGGTGCTTCAGGTAAGGTGGTGGAGGGGGGGGGGGGGGGGTGGAAAATTCTTCTTAGGGCGCATGGTTTAGGGGTAAACATGAAACACCTTGAAGATAAGGGTGAATATTGTTATTTTTATAGAGAGAACGGTTTCACCCTGTGTCTAGAGAATATCTAGGAGAATAACATATAGAAATTTCTGAGGAAATAGTGTGAAAATTTTTGAGGAGTTGAAGACTCTCCCACATAGTTGGTGTATGGTTTGGTAAACCATGAAAACAAACTGTTCAAGGTAGGGGGATTGGAGGCCAAACAATACAAATGAAAACCACATGTTTTCTCTAACCCCTCATCCAAAATATAAAACTTGTTAAAATTTGAAAATTACCATTCTTCCCTCTTGATTTATAAGAGGGTATCCACTCTTCCTTCTCCCCTATCTCTCACATGCCCAAGGAGCCTCTCCCCATCTTCCACCTTTCACCCCACTTAATTTGGGGTGTTCTTAGTGTAATTTTATAGTGACTAATGCTGAGTATTTAACTTTTCTGACCTTTTTTTTATTCTCTTCCTCTTCCTTTAATTTTATTCTTCTTTGATTAGGGTTTTTGATTTCAATTCTATCGAAGCATGGTTGAATCAAACATTGATGATGGGTATTCTGAAATGCCTTGGAAGAGGACATACCAAGGTGTAATTTACATACCTTCTCTTGATGTTTTGATGATATTATTTCCATGGGAAATTTTATTAGGGTTTTCCTTAATTTTAGGTAGAAATTATTATAGTTTTTGTGATGCGTGTAATGGGATTTATTGGGAATGATTTTGGGGGAACACTACAGATCAATGGAATGTATTTGATTGTATATCATGTGTGATGAAGCATCTAGTGAGAAATTTTATGTTTATTCTTGTGTGGGTTATATTATATAATTAATTATAATGGATTATAATTAATTATTTCTAGTATACGACTTTAGGAAGGGGATCAAGATGGCTAGATGAGCTCAGTTAGACCTTGGATGAGCTTTGATGGAGTTGCTGATCCATGGGAATTTTAAATGGTAAAGATTTTAAATAATGTAGGTAGTCCTAGTACTATCCCTCTGGCATTATTCATATTGTTTATATGAATGTGGGTGTGTTGCCTCAACAGTAGGGTGATGACCCCTATTATTATTGAAATGTTCAATTAAATTTAAATATTTTAATTTCAATTTTTCTAAAACTACTCAGGCACCATGATTTAAATGACAAGGTGTTTGGGACCTTTAGACATTGGGAATTGGCTTGATGCCTTATCCACCGATGGACAAGGACTGGTGTGATGACCCAAACTTTTATAAATGAAATTACTTTCTGAATGAATAAATTAGTTATTAAAAAATGTAGTTACAGAAAAAAATATAATATATTTCACTTTTTATTTTTGAATAATTATAAAATATGGCAATAATTATGTGATGGGATTAAAATAATGTTAAGAAACATAAATGTTGATAATATATCCAATATACATTGACTATTAATATTATTATATATTAAGGGCTATTATAAGATCAAATTTACACAGAAAGAAGAATCTATGGCCCCAACTAGTTGGATCATACCTTATAAAGACCATTTATCGGAGCCTTAAAGGGAGATGATATCAATGGGATTTTCCATTAACCAATCCCAAGGTAATATTAAATAACTAAAACACAAGAAAATACATTTATGGGATATGTTCAAGGTCAAATAGATCACTACCAAACCATGTTTTCCAATCCATCACAAGAAAGTACTACTATCACACACTGTACCCTTAGGGTGTACGCTAGTGTAATATGAGGTTACATATCTAAACCCAAGAAATATAAATTAAAATATATATTTTTTAAAATAATGATTATATTGATTCATTTCATTTATATATATATATTATTAAAAAAAATATTTTCTATAAATTCAAGAATTTAGAAATAAAACACTTTTTTTTGACAAATTCAGGAATTCTGAAATAAATTTTATTCTCTTGAAATAGAATTATTGAGTAAAACATAAATACAAATGATAATAAAATGTAATAAAGTCTAATGCATTTTTATAAGGGTAAAAAAGTCATTTGAATAATGAAAAATAATTTTTTTAAATAAATAATGACTGATATTTAAAAGTTGAAATTACTATATTTATAATTTTTTTGAAAAATAAATATCATTTTTTAAAATAAGAACATCAAAATTAGCTAATGGGTAATTTTTCATAATTTTTTAAGACATTTGAATTTTTGGGTAAAAATTAAATATGATATAAAAATATAATATGTTTTATGACATCATAATAGAAAAACATTCATTTAATAAATGTTATAATATGAATACATGATCAAAAATAGGGTTTCCATTTTAAATAATGTGTTTTCAAGTTAATTTATTAATTTTAAAAACCTATAATGAGTCCTCCAAAAACTATATTATATTTCAATGTTTTATAAAAAATATTTTGAACATGAATCACTTCTTCTTCATGAATGATATTATTTTATGAAGTTTTGTTCTTAAACTAATAAAATATCTGAAATACTCTCATATTTTATAGAAACCATGTAAATATTTTATGTGTTTATTATTTTATTACTTTTATTCCAATACCTATGTTTTAAAATTAAAAACTAATTCCCCTACCTATTTCTATAAATACCCACCACAACTACCTTTACTCTTCACTAAAACCCCATTAAACACAGATATACTCTCCCTATCCCTCTCTAAATCCATCATAATGTGTCCCCAATATCTTAATTAGCTCCTCCCAATCTTTTAGAATCACCCTCTCAAGGTAAAGGATCCTCTTCCTCCTCATCTTTATTCAAGTACTTTGTTTGTATTAATCATTCTGATTTCAAACATTCATGTTGGAATATGTTTTTAGACACACATTAACTATACTTATTATTCCAAATTAATGAGATACCAAATTTCACTCATCAATACCTTATATGAACCTTTACATACACCCATTTTCTTGCCGAAGAAATTCTATGATTTTCCATTCCAAACTTTGTGTTGTGAATACCCAAACCAATTTCCAATCAAGTGTATTCACCCAGTTTTACATATCCTTAATTTATTGGGGATTAAAATTTATATAACCCATAATCCTTAAATATGGTATTAATTATGATAAAATAAATTCTAATGTTTTATGATCTATGTGGGAAACAAATGCATGTACATAATACGAATGAGACAGGTGTAACTAAAATTAAATAGCCCTAAAATTCATTGGGTAATGTTTTTTTATCTTAGGAGATACCATTTACAATGAATGGGAAATTACCCTAAGAACCATATTTTATGATGCATGTATTGTTAGCCTTTATTTATTCCTATAATATTTTACTTTATGTTGTTTCCACATTCCTATGATTCCTTGATGTTATAATCTTATACCATGCTTGGATGTTCATGACTATGATTTTCACCTTTATATGTCATAATTTTTTTCCTCTTGACTAACATGTACTTAATCACATTTTTCTATTCCTTTATTATCCCCTTACTAGGATTTCTAGACCACCCCTTTCTTATTTACATCCTCAGGTTATCCCGAGTAGTTTTTGAAGATCAATGGACTTTTAAGGTTATGTTATGAAGGTTTTAAATAAAGTCTATATATATTTGTTTCAATTTATTATGGTATGTATATAATTAAAAAATCACAGTATGCCTCTCGATCCTTTGTTATTGTATTATGTTTATCTTTATATAATAAATAATTATATAAAGTGTATAAAAGATATGGGTTGTCATAGTTGGTATCAAAGAAAGGTATAGTAATTTTTCGGACTAGGATTATAAAAACATAGTGAAAACCATTGGTATAAGCCTAAATATATAAAAATGTACCTAAATTTAGTTAATTTATAGAGAAAGTGGTTTCTAGGAAATAAAATCCCTATCTGGATACTACAATGAGTGTGGATCTAGAACATATGTACCTATGGGTAATAACCCTGAAAGGGATCATTGGGTATTAACTTTACTTTTACATAATTCATGACATAGCGGCCTTTTATCAAACTCTTTGAAATTCCTAGGGGATATGCTTATTTAAATTCACAAGCTCTCTATAAATCACTATAAAGGGAAAAATAATTCCTATGAAATTTAATGTTAGTAAATAAATTGTGGATAACTTAGATTGAAACCTTGAAATTCATAGGATAATAAATAAAAGTAATTTATGAGTTAACACTTAAATGTTCAAAAATTCCATTTTATGTGTATAACAGTTCATAAATTCTCATCCATAATTTTCCTATTAATCTAATCAATGACAAGAAATGGGAGGAATTAGGTCAATAGGAAATATGATATGAAATATAATGAAATTCTAAATGATCTGGCCTAATCAATGGGAGTGAGATATGAGAAAAAAATGAATATAATTATTAAACTAACTCAAGTTTACAATAGAAACATGAATAAGGAATGTAACACCCCAAGCTTCCTTGGTATGTATCCTTTCGAATAATGCAATGGCGTGCATTGTACGCAACTTCGAGATTTTAACACACCATAACCAATCAAACTAGCCGTTATGAATAGTAATACCTACTTTTTGAAATTTTATAAATTCTATCTCTCAAAATGGACTTCATTTTTGGATTCGGAATATCGATATTAGCCTAGGGTGAAATTTTGGTACTTTTCGGATAACTTTCATATTTTGATGAATAATGAAAATTACTAAATTTTAATTAAAAACAACTTTTTTAATCAAAATAATTAATAGTGATAAATTATGAATTTGAGTGGTTTTAAAGTATATTTAGAATATATTTTTACCATATAATACAATGTGGGTCATTGAACAAAATTTCACATTTAAACCAGACATAAACAAGTGACAATCTTTTGATAGTTATTATCTCTAAAAAACACGCTTTTTGTTTTAATAACGGGAATTAATTTTAAATTAATTTCTTCCACTTCTGTGTTTTGAATTTGGAAAAATGGATTCCATATTTGGAATCAGGATGTTCAAATTGTGTAAATAGGTAACTTTTATTTTTAAACATTTAAGATAATTACTCCGGTAAATATTTTATTTACCATGGTTAAAGGGTAAATCCGGTAAACAAAGGTTAAAAAATAATATTATAATAATACTAAATTACCTTAAAACGCGTCTTAACCCTATTGGTTGATACATGGTCGACCATGGGCTTCTTTGGGTAGATTTTGGGACCCCATGGATCCACTTGTAAGTTATAATGACACTTTATTTTAATTAAGTTAAAATAAATACAAAAATGACACAAGCATATATCTTTTAACAAAACAATTGTTACAGAGGGTTATATATGTTTTATTTTAGATTATAAATATTCATTAGAAAGATAAAAAGATTTCCTACATAATGATATTTAATTTATAATTTTTAGACATTAAATAATTTAATTTATTTATGACACAATAATGATGAATTAATTACTTTAATAGTGAAAAATTACAATAATTGATATTATAAATACCCAAATAAATATAATATGAAACTTTTAAGGAATTAAAATACTTTTATAGGATACTATGACATATTAGGATTTATTTAATTGACTTTTTTCAAAGTAATCAATCTGTTATGAGTTTCACAAAAATCAACTATTGAATAGTGTCAAAATTGACATAAAAGAGTTCTTAAAACAAATATTATATTATTAATTGATATTAAATTCATAAAAATCTAAGGTTCGGCCAAAAGACTTATATCATGATAGTTTCATCATTAATGGACCACTTGGGGGTCGCTTGGATGTATATAGTAAGTTTATTAACCATATAATATAAAAATACAAAGAGACATTGTAAAAGTGAAACTAATTAACTAAGAGTTAATACTTAAAGATAAGGTTAATATAATGACCCAAACCTGTCTAAATTCTATTGGTTGAGTTTTTTTAGACCCATACCCTCCTTAAAAGTTAAATAATAAACTTTGGATCCATTATAAACCGAATATAAATTTATTATAAATTAATATTTCTAGCTTTTCCAAAGGTGCCCCTCACCCCTCTTATAAAAGGGCTCTCCTCCTTCTCATTTCTTCACACCTTCAAAGACCTTTGGTTCGGCCAACCCCTGCCCAAATACTATCTCAACTTCCCTCACTACAACCTAAAGGTCTTATTTTGATCAGAAAGCCAACCTATGGAGCCCTTTTGATCAAATCAAAAAGAAGAACCCGAAGAAGAGGTAATGTCTTCACCACCCCTTTTCAAGTTCCTTTCTTCTTCCACTTCCTATTTCTTTGTTATTACCATTATAAAATAATAACTCCAGTAGCATATATATACTGTGATGTTATTATAAATATGGTACAACCATATTCAGTATTCTATCCATCCTTTGAATAACATGTCACCATACGTGCGTACGTACGGCTTACCGTCTCCACGTCGTGGTGTAATTGTTATTCAATATATTATTATTTGGATGGGTATAATAATGATATGTAACTCATGTAAATAATAAATATAACATGATAATGATTCTGTATATATGATATAACATCCAATTATATATTATTTTAATATCAAAATAATGATATTGTTGCTCGTGCGTATGTACGGACTACCGTTTCCACAAACGCGATGAGATTCATTCTCCATCATATCCATTCAAGTATAATTATAATTTGATGATTTAAAAATAGTATCTAAGGACTTGATATCATTCTGGATATTAATAATATAAATCTCATTAATAAATATGGCTCACATAACAAAGAATATAAAGTAAAATGAACCCGTTAACACCTGAAATGACGATAATTCTAAGATATTATTAACAAATCAATGTTAAAAGATCATATATGATATCATATTAAAGTAAATGATTCTTGTATAATTCAATAACAATTATTTCACCATTATACAGGAGGTAAACCTACCGTCGACTAAGGAAAAAGTACAAAGTAAGGGATTTTCTTATCTCACTTTCAATTCCGTGAGATTTCCATTGTTCGCCACTAAATTATTGAAAGTGGTGTATTGTGTACTGCCATTTGATATATATATTATCATGATTCTATTTATATTCATGTTATTCTGTAAATCATTTGTTGGTTATTAGCTTTTGGCCATACGACTCAGTTGATTAACGTGGTAAGGGGTTTCTTATCTCACTTTTAATTTCGTGAGATTTCCATTGATCACCACTTAATTATTGCATGTGGTGTATGTGTACTGCCCATGATTGTATTCATTGTGTAATATACTTTAATTTATGGGTATTTACATCATCATGGTATGATAATTCTTTCATGGGTGTATGTTTCATATGTTACCTAATCGATAAGGAAATTTGAGATTTCAATTCCCACTCATTTGGCTTTACGCATATTTCATTGATTATATTACTCCATGATTATGTGTGGAATCACTATTCATTTGATTATGTCATAATTTCCACTCCCCTTCCTGTGGATATAAGTTTGATACACGTAATCACTCATTGGTAATTCTCAAGTCATTGATATGAATTTGATAAGAGTAATTTTAACTCATTCACCATTTATTGAGTTAAACATCCAATTCGTTGGTGTTGTTTTTACAAGAATATGTGTGAATATCCTTTGATTGTTTTACACTGAATATCGAATCATATTTAGTGTATTTATATTTGTCAGACATAATTATGTCGTTGATTTATCCTTAACCTAAGGATACGGCCTTTATGAGAGATTTCATCTCAATTTACATTCCATTGAGACTACTTTGTTGATATACACCAAATAACTTTTATGTGGTGTATATAATGTACTTTGACATAGTATATCATGAATCCCTTTATTCTCATGATATTAAAAAGTTTTGATTACCTCAATTATTTGTATTCAGGTGTCTCTTTTGGTTAGAATCTCTAACTAAAATACCATTTTTAAATGTTTTAAAGACTTATTCATCTAAATCTTTCTCATTAATGTCCATGTTTTAAAAATGGATTTAAGGATTTATTTATATGGACATTAAAGTTTAGAAATTAAAACTCCTTTTAAAAAGTTTCAAAGTGGTATGGGACACTTTGATTCAAAAATCTATTTTTAAATGGCTTCTTGACAAATAGTGTGACTTTTAAATGTTTTCAAGAAAATGGGGATATTTCTCTCAAATAGTTTTGATGATTATTTTCATCTATGTCAACATCATTCATTATTCTTGATTTAGGTTAATGGGATACAATACAATCTTCCATATTGTATCGAATGAGTTATGTTTGACTGTGGATGTGCTATTTTTATACCATTCATGGTTTGTGGTAGAAGTATTGACATTTCGTATGCGAGTTTTAATACGAATGTTTATGTTATGTTTAAACCTGTTCATATGAGGAATGCATTGGACTTAATAAGTGACGGGTAGAGCCCGCTATAGCTCCTCGATGCATCGGTAGGTCTCATGAGACAAATTAGTGTCTTGGCACAAGGCCTTGGCAAAATCTTATTTGTAGTCTTGGCATGAGGCCTTGGCTATGTGGTTATGATAGTCTGGCATTATGCATTCCATCATTATGAAAGTGGTTATTGATAATGCATGGGATTGTTCGACTAGTAGAATATCAATGCGAGTAAGTAAATGGAATTATTTTATTTTATCTTTTCCATTTTATGCTGAAGTTCAAGTTTAAAAGGCTTTTGTTTTAGTTATAAACTGCCTTAAGTGTGTATGCTTATTTATGAAAGCTTCTGCTATAATGTTATCCTTACTGAGCATCTGAGCTCACCCCTTTCAATGTTTTATTTTTCCCAGGATTATGAAGAAGTAATTTATGAATGACCTGCAGGGATAGTATGAGGGGATATGAAGACAAGATGTTTTTTTTATGATGTAATGTAAAAATTTATGGATGTATCTAGTTATTCCAAGGCTACTAAACTAATCGGTCTTTCGAGACTTGATCTTTCTCGTGATCATGCCAATGTTATGTAATAATGCACCGACTCTAAGTAACTAGGGTCGGGGCATTACAGTTGGTATCAGAGGAAGTTTAGTACAAACCTTGGAAGCTAGATTTAGATAAACTCTGATTAGAGCACGTAGACCTAAGATGAACTTTGAGGATTAGTATAAAAGAACTTCTAGAATTTTGGTATTGTAGAGATTTTGTGAGTTTTCCGAGCAATACATCCCTGTCTGGATACGAGCAGGTAGAGGCGGCTCTGGCACAGATGTACCTAGGGGTAAAACCCGAAAACACCGCTTTGAGCTAGACTCGAACGGGAACTGGTGCACGACAACGGGCCTTGCTGCACTCTTGGTTACGACACTCCTGGGGGATATGCTTAGGATAATTTACATTTTCTTTACAAACCGATTTAAGTAATATATATATATAAGATGAGAGTAAATGACCTTGGTTAATCCTAATATGTTTCAAATTGAGAATATGGTGACATTTTAATCTCTAAATGATTTTACGACTACTGTTACTCACACAATGCTTTCTGGTTTTAGTCAATGGCTGGATTCCATGGAAGTCATAGTGACTTTGAGAATGATGTACAAGGTGGGAACGATGGTGGCAATGATCAACAAAATGGAATGTTGATAGGTGTAAAAGATATCGTCTTTATGCCAAATCAGTTTTCCAAAAATATGATCAACAACATATATATTAACCAAATCCCAGACTCAACAAGGAAGAGAAAGGTGATAAATGATAAGAGCTCCAGCAATGGAGACCATGGAGAAAAGAACCCTCAATTTTCATCATGCAGGAAATGTGGAAAGAGACACCCAGGAAAGTGTCTCAATGAGACAACGAAATGTTTTACGTGCAGGAAGGAAGGACATAAAGTGAAGAATTGCCGAAGAAAAATGAAGAGTACTATGGAAGAAGATAAAAATGGTCCCAAGAGTCCATTTACAGTCATTTGCCGTAAATGTAGGGGACCTGGCCATTACCCGAGTGAATGTCCTATTATACAGGACATTTTATTGGTCAAAGAAGAAGCTATGTGAAAATAAATGGTTGGAGAAAAATTTAAAAAGTATTAGCACTCCTTGTTGATGGGTTTACTTTGGAATAATTTTCTCTTGTATTTGTAACCCCGCAGTTTGCCATGTGAGAATGATATTTGAGGAAGAATTGTCTCTTCTCTTGTGGATATAGGTATAAATAACCATTTGGATTTATATGATCATTGGAGTTTGAGAAAATTATAAGTTATTATAATTTTGGATGAAAATGCAAGGTATGATATAACATTTGTGGTTAAATTATGTTATTTTGAGGAATTTATCTCATTTTGGTAATATTATAAAATATAGTTTTTGAAAAAGGACAACACGTAGACCGTGTGACAACCCGTCGCATCGGACAAAGCTGTGGGAATCGAACCCACAACCAAAGTGCGATTGGGATTTATCGCCTACCACTGGACTACGTGAAGTCCCTGGTTAGTGTGACTATTTTTTTTGTTAAATGATTTTATTGATCAATAATAAGATGATTTGGGTTCTTATGTTTTATCAAATGAATACCCTTGGTATAGTAAAATGATTTGGTGATTAAGTGATAAATGTTATTTTGGAAGATGTTCGATTTGTTGGGAACACTATATGCCCAAGGAAAATAGAATACAATGGGGTTTCATTTATAGAGTAATGGTGGATTTGTATCTACGTTTTTATTGTGGATTTATAGTGATTTGGGTTATTTATGGAAATGATTAACCTATAACAGAGAATATGTGATGATGTTAATTACTTTTAAGTATGTGACTTTAAGAGTATTTGATGTCATTTTGAGATACAATTTAACATGGGAGACTACATAATCAAATTATTCTATGTTTTGGGTTCCAATATTAGTTTGGATTATATTGAAGGATTTTAAGGACAATTGATTATTGAATGGTATTTATTTTACTTTGGGGTATTGTTGGTTCAAATTTAGAAATTAAGATTAGTGCATATTTATCTCAAGGAATATCCTTTTGGGGATCATTAGATCATTCCCTAACCATTTTGGTTTTGATTAATCTTCAAAGTCAATGTAAATATATAGTTTATCCTGCATGGATCATGTGATTCTATAGAAGTTTATTCTAGCTCTTCCAGTGTGACCAAGTCTTCTTGAATACTCATCGTTTAAAAAAAATTGAGTTAGTGGTGGAAATTTATTAAAGAATGAAACTCTAATTAAAATGTAAGTATATCTCATAATGTTCTTAGTCAATATCATAAATGAATTCCTCGTCCTTATGTAATGTAACTTAAAAAAATGTTGTCTATTTACTTTCCTACTAGGAGACTAATGGTCGTTTGTCCCAACACAAGTTTGTGGTTTTATTATTGTTAACTTTCTCATGATCATGATTTCTATCCCTCTCCATCAGAACTTGACACTTAGTTTATCATCCATATCCATGTTTTCCTATATGGAATCCTAGTATGGGTTATCTTGGATGACCCTTATACCTCTCTTTCTTTCTTTTAAAGTTATAGTTTTATTGACTCTTTTTCCGATGTGGGACTTTCCATTATATTCCCAAGAAAAATTTTAAAAAATTGCGAGGACGCAATTTATTGAAGGAGGGGAGAATGTAACACCCCAAGCTTCCTTGGTATGTATCCTTTCAAATAATGCAATGGCGTGCATTGTATGCAACTTCGAGATTTTAACACACCATAACCAATCAAACTAGCCGTTATGAATAGTAATACCTACTTTTTGAAATTTTATAAATTCTATCTCTCAAAATGGACTTCATTTTTGGATTCTGAATATCGAAATTAGCCTAGGGTGAAATTTTGGTACTTTTCGAATAACTTTCATATTTTGATGAATAGTGAAAATTACTAAATTTTAATTAAAAACAACTTTTTTAATCAAAATAATTAATAGTGATAAATTATGAATTTGTGTGGTTTTAAAGTATATTTCGAATATATTTTTACCATATAATACAATGTAGGTCATTGAACAAAATTTCACATTTAAACCAGACATAAACAAGTGACAATCTTTTGATAGTTATTATCTCTGAAAAACACGCCTTTTGTTTTAACAACGGGAATTAATTTTAAATTAATTTCTGCCACTTCTGTGTTTTGAATTTGGAAAAATGGATTCCATATTTGGAATCAGGATGTTCAAATTGTGTAAATATGTAACTTTTATTTTTAAACATTTTGGATAATTACTCCGGTAAATATTTTATTTACCATGGTTAAAGGGTAAATCCGGTAAACAAGGGTTAAAAAATAATATTATAATAATACTAAATTACCTTAAAACGTGTCTTAACCCTATTGGTTGATACATGGTCGACCATGGGCATCTTTGGGTCGATTTTGGGACCCCATGGATCCACTTGTAAGTGATAATGACACTTTATTTTAATTAAGTTAAAATAAATACAAAACTGACACAAGCATATATCGTTTAACAAAACAATTGTTACAGAGGGTTATATATGTTGTATTTTTGATTATAAATATTCATTAGAAAGATAAAACGATTTCCTACATAATGATATTTTATTTATAATTTTTAGACATTAAATAATCTAATTTATTTATGACACAATGATGATGAATTAATTACTTTAATAGTGAAAAATTACAATAATTGATATTATAAATACCCAAATAAATATAATATGAAACTTTTAAGGAATTAAAATACTTTTCATGGATAATATGAAATATTAGGATTGATTTAATTGACTTTGTTCGAAGTAATCAATCTGTTATGAGTTTCACAAAAATCAACAATTGAATAGTGTCAAAATTGACATAAAAGAGTTCTTAAAACAAATATTATATTATTAATTGATATTAAATTCATAAAAATCTAAGGTTCGGCCAAGAGACTTATATCATGATAGTTGCATCATTAATGGACCACTTGGGGGTCGCTTGGATGTATATAGTAAGTTTATTAACCATATAATATAAAAATACAAAGAGACATTGTAAAAGTGAAACTAATTAACTAAGAGTTAATACTTAAAGATAAGGTTAATATAATGACCCAAACCTGTCTAAATTCTATTGGTTGAGTTGTTTTCGACCCATCCCCACTTTAAAATTTAAATAATAAACTTTGGATCCATTATAAACCGAATATGAATTTATTATAAATTAATATTTCTAGCTTTTCCAAAGGTGCCCCTCACCCCTCTTATAAAAGGGCACTCCTCCTTCTCATTTCTTCACACCTTCAAAGACCTTTGGTTCGGCCAACCCCTGCCCAAATACTATCTCAAATTTCCTCACTACAACCTAAAGGCCTTAGTTTGATCAGAAAGCCAACCTATGGAGCCCTTTTGATCAAATCAAAAGGAAGAACCCGAAGAAGAGGTAATGTCTTCACCACCCCTTTTCAAGTTCCTTTCTTCTTCCACTTCCTATTTCTTTGTTATTACCATTATAAAATAATAACTCCAGTAGAATATATATACTGTGATGTTATTATAAATATGGTACAACCATATTCGGTATTCTATCCATCCTTTGAATAACATGTCACCATACGTGAGTACGTACGGCTTACCGTCTCCACGTCGTGGTGTAATTGTTATTCAATATATTATTATTTGGATGGGTATAATAATGATATGTAACTCATGTAAATAATACATATAACATGATAATGATTCTGTATATATGATATAACATCCAATTATATATTATTTTAATATCAAAAGAATGATATTGTCACTCGTGCGTATGTACGGACTACCGTCTCCACGAACGCGATGAGATTCATTCTCCATCATATCCATTCAAGTATAATTACAATTTGATGATTTAAAAATAGTATCTAAGGACTTTATATCATTCTGGATATTAATAATATACATCTCATTAATAAATATGGCTCACATAACAAAGAATATAAAGTAAAATGAACCCGTTAACACCCGAAATGACGATAATTCTAAGATATTATTAACAAATCAATGTTAAAAGATAATATATGATATCATATTAAAGTAAATGATTATTTTATAATTCAATAACAATTATTTCACCATTATACAGGAGGTAAACCTACCGTCGACCAAGGAAAAAGTACAAAGTAAGGGATTTTCTTATCTCACTTTCAATTCCGTGAGATTTCCATTGTTCGCCACTAAATTATTGAAAGTGGTGTATTGTGTACTGCCATTTGATATATATATTATCATGATTCTATTTATATTCATGTTATTCTGTAAATCATTTGGTGGTTATTAACTTTTGGCCATACGACTGAGTTGATTAACGTGGTAAGGGGTTTCTTATCTCACTTTTAATTTCGTGAGATTTCCATTGATCACCACTTAATTATTGCATGTGGTGTATGTGTACTGACCATGATTGTATTCATTGTGTAATATACTTTAATTTATGGGTATTTACATCATCATGGTATGATAATTCTTTCATGGGTGTATGTTTCATATGTTACCTAATCGATAAGGGAATTTGAGATTTCAATTCCCACTCATTTGGCTTTACGCATATTTCATTGATTATATTACTCCACGATTATGTGTGGAATCACTATTCATTTGATTATGTCATAATTTCCACTCCCCTTCCTGTGGATATAAGTTTGATACACATAATCACTCATTGGTAATTCTCAAGTCATTGATATGAATTTGATAAGAGTAATTTTAACTCATTCACCATTTATTGAGTTAAACATCCAATTCGTTGGTGTTGTTTTTAAAAGAATATGTGTGAATATCCTTTGATTGTTTTACACTGAATATCCAATCATATTTAGTGTATTTATATTTGTCACACATAATTATGTCGTTGATTTATCCTTAACCTAAGGATACGGCCTTTATGAGAGATTTCATCTCAATTTACATTCTATTGAGACTTCTTTGTTGATATAAACCAAATCACTTTTATGTGGTGTAT
This sequence comes from Viscum album, assembly GCA_963277665.1. Lineage (NCBI taxonomy): Eukaryota > Viridiplantae > Streptophyta > Magnoliopsida > Santalales > Viscaceae > Viscum > Viscum album. Next base: position 1,071,908,309 of record OY728145.1, on the reverse strand, counting down.
ATAATGTACTTTGACATAGTATATCATGAATCCCTTTATTCTCATGATATTAAAAAGTTTTGATTACCTCAATTATTTGTATTCAGGTGTCTCTTTTGGTTAGAATCTCTAACTAAAATACCATTTTTAAATGTTTTAAAGACTTATTCATCTAAATCTTTCTCATTAATGTCCATGTTTTAAAAATGGTTTTAAGGATTTATTTATATGGACATTAAAGTTTAGAAATTAAAACTCCTTTTAAAAAGTTTCAAAGTGGTATGGGACACTTTGATTCAAAAATCTATTTTTAAATGGCTTCTTGACAAATAGTGTGACTTTTAAATGTTTTCAAGAAAAGGGGGATATTTCTCTCAAATAGTTTTGATGATTTTTTTCATCTATGTCAACATCATTCATTATTCTTGATTGATGTTAATGTGATACAATACAATCTTCCATATTGTATCGAATGAGTTATGTTTGACTGTGGATGTGCTATTTTTATACCATTCATGGTTTGTGGTAGAAGTATTGACATTTCGTATGCGAGTTTTAATACGAATGTTTATGTTATGTTTAAACCTGTTCATATGAGGAATGCATTGGACTTAATAAGTGACGGGTGGAGCCCGCTATAGCTCCTCGATGCATCGGTAGGTCTCATGAGACAAATTAGTGTCTTGGCACAAGGCCTTGGCAAAATCTTATTTGTAGTCTTGGCACGAGGCATTGGCTATGTGGTTATGATAGTCTGGCATTATGAATTCCATCATTATGAAAGTGGTTATTGATAATGCATGGGATTGTTCGACTAGTAGAATATCCATGTGAGTAAGTAAATGGAATTATTTTATTTTATCTTTGCCATTTTATGCTGAAGTTCAAGTTTAAAAGGCTTTTGTTTTAGTTATAAACTGCCTTAAGTGTGTATGCTTATTTATGAAAGCTTCTGCTATAATGTTATCCTTACTGAGCATCTGATCTCACCCCTTTCAATGTTTTATTTTTCCCAGGATTATGAAGAAGTAATTTATGAATGACCTGCAGGGATAGTATGAGGGGATATGAAGACAAGATGTTTTTTTATGATGTAATGTAAATATTTATGGATGTATCTAGTTATTCCAAGGCTACTAAACTAATCGGTCTTTCGAGACTTGATCTTTCTCGTGATCATGCCAATGTTATGTAATAATGCACCGAGTCTAGGTAACTAGGGTCGGGGCGTTACAAGGAATAACACCCACAAAACCTAAGAATGATCAAGTTGCAATTGAGACCTTTATGCAATAAAGGCCTCCAAATTTCTGTGGATATTCTGATCCCTTAATTATAGAACAATGGATCAACTCCATTGAAAATTTATTCTTTATCCTTTAGTTATATGTCTAATATAAGATCTTTATAGCTATTTATTACATATAAGGATAATCTTTCTAATGGTGGAACTTAATGAAGAATATGAATACTAAGGAAAAAATAAAAGTGACAGAGTGAAAAGAATTCTATAATTTTTTTTGATAAATATTTTCCTCTCAATCTCTAAATTATAATAGAGAGGGTGTTACTTGGACTCACGTAAAAAGAGGATGAATCCATATGGGTGTAAGAGGAAAACGTTCCATGACATGCATGATACACCTATAACTTTTTCATTGACCCATAAAGTAATGTTGATCGCTTCTTTAGTGTGATAAATATAAATATATGAAAAGATTTAGAGATTCAAGACTTTTATATCTAGGAATAAAGTTAATGATGTTCTCTCAATGAAAAAATAAAGATCAATGAATCTCAATGGTCACATGGGCCTGGAGATAGAAAGTGGATAATAGAGTTTAATTCTTGTGTACTGATGGATAAATATCATGGTGGTAAAAAATTCCAACATCTCACTTGTCAAAAGTGTAGGAAACATTATCACTAAAATTTACTAAAGGGGATAAGGAAACAATTTTAGTGTGAGATAAAGGGCCACCTAGCTAGAGAATGAATCTAGTAGAAACTCATAGTTGTGATGAATGGATAGAAAGTTCCATTCAACCCTCATCTGATTTTCCAATGTTTCAACTACAAGAAAAAATGACACCATATGAATAAATTCTCTAAGACTAGGTTTTTCAATGATAACGGGAAACAATAAAATCCACAACTAAGAGAGAAAGGGAGAGAATATTCCGTCAAAATTTTAGATGTGGATCCTAAAAATGAAGTGGTGAAAAGTGAACTAGTTATTAACTCCGGAATAGGGAATATACAATTTGATTCTTGTTCTTTACATTCTTTCATACCACCCAAGTATATTATAATTATTTAAACACAACCTCAAAACATGTATGTTGAGTGATCAGTAAAATTGAAAAATGGGGAAATCGTTTCATCAAATATATATAACTTCTCCATTTACCATATTTGAAAGCTAATTTTTCAGCGAACCTTGTGATACTCCCTTTTTTGTAAGTCGATGCAATCCTGAGTATTGATTGTAATTACTTGCATAGGAATGTAAAATTTTGGGAGAATGGAAAAACCCTATATATTATGAATTCCCAGATGATTCTATATATGTGTGAAGAGGGGGATGAATCTTATTTGGAATCATCATCTTAGAAATGGATATTATTTCCTTGTGAGAAATAATTTCTAGTTCAAATGATTGAGATTTTGGAAAAGATAATCCTTGATGACATGACTATTTTATGAGAATATGGTGATGTGTTCCATGAATAATTTCACAATATTTCTCATAACCAAGAAGTTATGTTCTCAATTGAACTTATACTCAGATATTTACTAACATCCAATAATCCATTTTTAATGATCACCATTGAACTTAAAGAGCTGAAGAGGAAACTAAAAGTGAATATAGATAAAGGGTTTATACACCTGTGTGTTTCACCATGTGGTGTGGTGATACATTTTATTAAGAAGAAGGATGTATCAATACACCTTTGCATTGATTATTTTACGTTCTACATGATATAAATATATAACAAGTATCCTATTCCCTAGATGGATGACTTGTTCGATCAACAACATGGATCCTAGCACATCTCTAAGGTGAATCTTTGGTTAAGATATTATCACGTAAAGGTGAAGAAAGAGGATATCCCCAAGAAAATTTTTTATTTAAGGTATGAGAACTATGAGTTCATAGTGATATAATTTGGGCCCACTAATGCTAGAATTAAATTCATGGACATAATTAATAGAGTACTTATGGATTATCGTGAAAATTTTATTCTTTCCTTTATATAATATGTTCTTGTCTACACAAAAATCAAGGAGTAACATGAGGTGTATTTGAAACTAATCTAAATACTTGGAGAAATAAAAAGTTATATGCGAAGTATAGTTAATGTGAATTTTGGAAAGAGAAAGTAACATTATTATTGAATGATATCACTAACAAAGGGATATCATAGGCTACTTCAAAGATAGAGAGGATTGAATGATGGCCCTAAAAAACATATGTGAATAAGATCTATAGTTTCTTTGGAATAATTGGGTACTATAGTTTTTTTTGATATACTTCTCATGATTTTAAAACTCACTAACTTTGATAAATTGAAGGGGGTAAAGTTTTTCTAGACCAATGGATGTAAGGATAGATTTAAAAAATTAAAAAAGATGTTAATCACTACACCATTACTAACATTTCCCACCAATGGGGAAGGATTTGTGACCTTTATTAATGTATCTTAAAAAGTATAGGGTAGTGTACTCCAAAAAAATAAAAAAGTGATAGCCCATTCCTTCTTTTAATTAATGATCCATGAGAAGAACTTCCTAACACATGATATGAAATTAGTTGTAGTGATATTTTCATCGAATATTTCTTAACATTGTCTCTATAGGGAAATTTGTAACACATATACAGATTATAAAATCATCAATTATATATTTAGATAAAAGGTGCTCAATATGTTATAATGAAGGTGTTATATATAATAAAGGATTGTGATTGTTCAATCCATTACCATCTTAAGAGGGAAAATAAAGTGGAAAATTATATAAGTATAAATCACCTCAAGACACTATCCATGATGAGGTTTAAATGGGATCCAATCTTATTATACATTAAATAGATAGACATAGGTATCATAAAGGGAAATTCATCCTTATTTTCTCAAATAACTTTTCAAGAATACATTCTTGATCGGATTAAAGAGTCCCAAAAAGATGATAAGGAGCTACATAAAAGGGTATTGAATATTCTAGAGTTCTGCATTAATAAATATGGATTTATATGGTTTGGAACCTATATATTATTCTCATGAAAACCATAATTTATGAGAGATATTTTAGATTATGGGATTTACTCATATGTATCTATTCATTTAGGAAGGACTAAGATGTATATATATCTACATAAATACTTCTAGTGGAATAAATTGAAGGGAAATATTGTAGAATTTATATATCTATTCTTTCTAAGGAAATAAGTCAAGGATAAATAGCATATGTCTATGGGTATGATACAACTATTTTCCATAATATTATAGATTTAGAAAACATAATAATGTATTTCATTGTAAGAATACATAGTACATCTAAAGTCAATAATTCTATTTTGGTGGTAGTAAATAACCTTATAAAGTCATCATATTTTATCACTATCAAGGAAGATTTTAATCTTTAACAACTCACTAATATATACATAAGAGAAGTCGTATGATTTCATGGAGTACCAATCTCCATTGTATCTGATCCATATATGAGGATTAACTCAAGGTTCTAGAGAATCCTTTAGAAATCATTGGACATAGAGCTGAGTTTAAATATTTCTTATCACCCTCAGATGGATGGTTATTATAACAGATCCATTAAAGCTCTAGAGGATATAATAAGATCATTTTTAATGAATTTTTAAGGATGTTGGGATCAACACCTTCCCCTAGTGGAGTTTTCATATAACAATAATTTCTATTATATCATTCAAATGAAACTATAAGAGGCTTTGTGTAACACCCCAAGTTTCTACTGTACGCTTCTCTTTGAATAATACAGTAACGTGTGATGTACGCAACTTCGAGTTCTAACACACACCACGACCAATCAAAGTAGCCGTTATGAATAGTAATAAATATTTTTTAAAATTTTATAAATTTTATCTCTCAAAATGGAATTCATTTTTGGATTCAATGTATTGAATTTAACCTAAGGTGAAATTTTGGTACTTTTCGGATAACTTTAATATTTTGATGAATAGTGAAAATTACTAAATTTTAATTAAAAAAATCTTTTTCAATCAAAATAATTAATAATGATAAATGATAAATTTGAGTGGTTTTAAATCATATTTAGAATATATTTTTACCATTTAATACAATTTTGGTCATTGGACATAATTTTACAATTAAACCGGACATAAACAAGTATCAATCTTTTGATAGTTATTATATCTTAAAAACACGCTTTTTTGTTTTGACAGCGGGAATTAATTTTAAATTAATTTCTGCCACTTATGTGTTTTGAATTTGGAAAAATGGATTCAATATTTGGAATCTGGATGTCCAAATTGTGTAAATAGGTAACTTATATTTTTAGACATTTTGAATAATTACTTCGGTAAATATTTTATTTACCATGGTTAAAAGGTAAATCCGATAAATAAGGGTTAAACAAATAATAGCATAATAATAATAAATTACCCTAAAACGTGTCATAACCTTATTTGTGGATACATGTCCGAACATGGGCATCTTTGGGTCGATTTTGGGACCCCATGGATCCACTTGTAGGTGACAGGGACACTTTATTTTAATTAAGTTAAAATAAATACAGAAATGACATAAGCATATATCTTTTAGAAAAACAATTTTTACATAGGGTTATATATGTTGGATTTTCAACTATAAAAATTCATTAGAAAGATAAAGATATTTCATACATAATGTTATTTTATTTATAATTTTTAGACATTATATAATGTAATCTATTTAGGACACAATGATGATGCAGTAATTACCTAATTAATGAAAAATTAGAATAATTGATATTAAAAATATCAAATAAATGTAATTTGAGACTTTTTATAAATACCAATAATTTTATAGGATAATATGACATGTTAGGATTGATTTAATGTACTTTTATAGAATTAATAATTATGTTATGATTTTTACAAAAATCAATTATTGAATAGTGTCAAAATTGACATAAAAGAGTTTTTAAAACAAATATTATATTATTAATTGATATTAAATTCCTAAAAATATGAGGTTCGTCCAAGAGACTTATATAATTATATTTGTATTAATAATGGACCACTTGGAGGTCTCTTTGTTGTATATAGTAAGTTTATTAACCATATAATATAAACATTCAAAGAGACATTGTAAAAGTGAAACTAATTAACTAAGAGTTAATACTTAAAGATACGGTTAATATAGTAACCCAAACCTGTCTAAATCTCATTTGATGAGTGGTTTTAGACCTATCCCCACCTTATCCTTTAAAAAATCAGCTTTTGAGCCATTAGAAAACGAATATGAATTTATTATTAAATAATATTTCTAGCTTTTCCAAAGGAGCCCCTCACCCCTCTTATAAAAGGGCACTCCCCCTTCTAATTAATTAACACATTATAAGCCTTTTGGTTCGTCCAACCCCTGACCAAATACTCTCTAAACATCCATAACTACAACCTAGAGGGCTTATTTGGATCATAAATCCAACCTAAGGATCCCTTTTGATCAAATCAAAAGGAAGAACTCGAAGAAGAGGTAATGTTTTCACCAACCTTTTTCAAGTTCATTTCTTCCTCAACTTCTTCTTTATTTGTTATTCCCATTCTAAAATAATAAATCCAGTATATCCTATATAATTTTATATTATTATAAATATGGTACAACCATATTCAGTATTCAATCCATCATTTGATTGACATGTCACCATACGTGCGTACGTACGACGTACCGTCTCCACGTCGTGGTGTAATTGTTATTCAATATATTATTAATTGTATTGGTATAATAATGATAGGTAATTCATGTAAATAATAAATATAACATGATAATTACTATTTATATATGATATATCATTCAATTATATATTATATTAATATCAAAAGAATGATATTTTTGCTCGTGCATATGTACGAATTACCGTCTCCACGACGCGATGAGATTCATTTCCAAGTTCACCATTCATCTACGATAATTAAAATATATATTACTAATAAGTATGTAATATATGACATAATAATGCTACTGGAAATATATGTTTATATATAAAAGTACTTAAATATATCTTATTCAATACAATGTAAAAACGGAAACAACGTTTATGCGTACGTACAGACTACCGTATCCATAGGAGGTGTTTTCCATTTAATATATACGTCTATTATAAATTTTTATATTATAAATATATATGATAAATATATCATGTTTTATATTCTGGATGTATTTAAATCATGATCTATGTGATACAATCAAGAGTAACAAGTTAAAACACGTACGATAAAGAAAGTGATTATTTCCCGAAATATTAATATAACATGGAAATTATCATTAAATGGGTAGTATAAAGTCATAAATGAATACTTTATGATATCATAAATATTAATATGGTTCTGGTATAATTTAATAACATACTATAGTCTTCATATAGGAGGCTAAATGTATCCCCGACTAAAGCAAAGTTCAAGGTAACAGGTTTTTATCTCACTCCTTATTCCTGTGAGATTCATGCCATATTCTAACTATTACCTTTTGTGTGATGTATGTACTGTCCATAATTGTATAATTTGTTTAATACACTTTAATTTATGTTTATTTAAATATTCATTGTATGATACCTCTTTCAAGGGGTGTATGTTTTGAAAGTTACCAAATTGGTAAGGGTTAATTTCACAATCTCTTTATTATCCGAGGTTGTTTTTACGTAAGTATCTACTGGGACCTCTTTATCATCCACATCCATGTTTCTTAAAAATGTATTTCAAAGCATTCTAACTATTTTACAGAATATGGGTTAAAGTCATTTATACCCTTGTTTGACTTTTTATAATAAGTTTATAAAGGAATATTTTCATCGTTTTCCAAACAAGGTCCTTTTTAACCTTTTTGATAGAATTAAGGTAAGAATGTCTTTTCAACTTATACGGAGGGTGTGGCTATTTTACACCATTATAAAATCTTAGAAGATTCCCTTACAATATTATAATGATATTTTCAAAGTAAATGTTTTTCTTTTATAATTATGTGACTTTTAAATGATTTCAAAAAATAGATATTTCTCTCAAATAGTTTTGATTTCATCTATCTCAACATCCTTTGATGGATTTTAATATTATTTGAAGTTGATTTATTATGATACAAAACATCCATATTGTATTGAATATTTTGTGATATGTTTGACTGTGGATATTTTATTTTTATACCATTCATGGTTTATGGTGAAAGTATTGACATTTCGTATTCAAGTTTTAATACGAATGTTTATGTTATATTTCAACCTCTTCTTAAGATGAATGTGTTGGACTAGTATGTTCCGGGTTGGGGACCTGTAAAAGTAAGACCTCCGGGTTGGGGTCCAGTTATAGAAGACCCTCCAGGTTGGTGTTCAGTTATTAGAGGCACTCCGGGTTGGTTTTCGGTTATTAGAGGCACTCCGGGTTGGAGTCCGGTTACAGAGGCTCTCTGGGTTGGGTTCCAATTACAGTTATCCCTTAGGTCTGAGCACGAGGCCTTGACACAGAAATTAAAGTTCGGAATTATGTATTCCATCATTATGAAAGTGTTTAGTGATATTTCTTGTGATTATTAGACTAGTAGAATATCCATGTGAATAAGTAAATGGCATTACTTCATTTTATTTTTTCCATATTATGGTGAAGTTCAAGTTTAAAAGGATTTTGTTTTAGTTATAAATTTCCTTAAATGTTTATGCTTATTTATGAAAGTTTCTACTGTATTGTTATCCTTACTGAGCAATTGATCTCACCCCTTTCTATGTTTTATTTTTCCCAGGATTCCAAGAAGTGTATAGTGATTGATATGTAGGGTTAAGACAAGGGAATAATGGTGTTCGTGAAGGATAATTTATGTTTTTTTGTATGTTATGAAGTGTAATGTAACATTCATGTATGTAATCTATTTTCCAAGACTGCTAAACCGATCGGTCCTTCGGGACTTGATTCCTTGTAATCATGCCAATGTATTAAAATAACGTACCGAATCTGGGTAACTGGGGTCGGGGCGTTACAGTTGGTATCAGAGGATGTTTAACAATAACCTTGGAAACTAGATTCAGATAAACTCTGATTAGAGCACATTACCCAAAGATAGACTTTTAGGAATAGTATAGAAGAACTTCCTAGAATTTTGGTAATGTAGAGATTTTGTGAGTTTTCCAAGAAAATACATCCCTGTCTGGATACGAGCAGGTAGAGGTGGCTCTGGCACAAATGTACCTAGGGGTAAAACCCGAAAACCCCGCTTTGAGCTAGACTCTAACGGGAACTGGTGAACGATAATGGGCCTTGCTGCACTCTTTGTTACGATACTCCCAGGGGATATGCCTGGGATAATTCTCATTTTACTTAAAAACTGATATGAAGGGTTTTTGAGTATATACCTCATCAAAGAAAACATTTTTGTGATTATGGATTATATCCATAATCTATTAAATTTATGTTAGGTATTTTATATGTTTGGAATTATTCATTCAATTCATAAACTGACCTAGTTTATGCCATTGTATAGAAATGACGCCCAGTAGAAGGAATGTGAACTCCAGTAATACGTATGATCCAAAGAATAAGAAGGATCATATCATTAATGGTATTAAGACATCATTTATAAGGGAAATAGTCTCCCACTTATTATCATCATATGAAGAAATAATATCATGTGTTGATAAGATAAGTAAAGAGTTTAATGAGTCTTACGAATTTGAAAGGAAACAAGAGAAGAAAAGGATGGAAGAGAGAAAGATGGATAAAGGGAAGAGGGAAAAGAAGAATTTTCCCATATGTGATAACTGTGGGAAGAAACACCCTGGAACTTGCCTGAACGGAATGGGAGTTTGTCATAAGTGTGGAGAAAAAGGACACCATGTACGTGAATACAAAGGTAAGAAAAGATTTTAAAATGTAAAATGCTTCATCATCAAGGATTTAGGACACTACGCAAACCAATGTACAAATAATCAGAGTATGCACCAAATGATGCTATTGGATAATAATCAGGTTATGATACTACCACAGAAGAAGAGGAATGACCACTGTTCTTATGTTGTTATTTTGGAATTATTTCATTGAAGTTTCGTTTCAATGATGTACTAGAAATAAATAAGGATTGTACTGCAGGACTATTTCATTGAGGATTTGAGATTTTATGTTACTAAGAAATGTGACTCTACAGCGAGTTAATTTTTTTGGAAATTATATGGTTGAAGGAAAGATAAACATTAATATGGTTCTACCACTGAGGTACGGTTTTTGGAATAAGATATGGTTGATTTGGGTAAATTATATTGGATATTCTTGACTTCCTTGAAACTGATTAAAGATTTGTATATTCCGTTATTGTTGGGATTTACAACATTTTTGGATGGATGAATTATATCCAGTATTCTATAAGGAATAAGGGAGCATGAATGTAATCAATAAGGTTTTATGGTAATTCAAGATGATTCAGTGTTTTAAAATAATACATGATGAAGGTATTCACATGCTATTACGGGGTAAAAAGGATCTACATTATGTTTACATATCATATAAATTTTGGACTAAGAGTTTACAGAAGTATTTTGGATAAGTCTAAAGGTTGGAAGTGATTAAGTTTGAAAGGTTATTTTTTGATTTTTATGAAAGGACAACACACAGACCGTGTGACGGCCCCTTGCGTTGGATAAAGCTACAGGAATCGAACCCACAACTATAGTGCAATTGGGATTTATTGCCTACCACTGGACTACATGATGTTCCTGGATGGTATAATGTAGTTTTTTTAAGGTTCTGATATGTGAATTATAAATTCATTATATTTGGAACCCTATAAGATTAGGATAAATAGAGTATTTTTGAGTTGTATTATATTTTGGGGTGAAAGATGAGTTTGGGGTAGAAATTTATTAATGAATAAAACTCTAATTATAATGTAAGTAAATCTCCTTATGATCTTATCCAATCTCATAAATAAATTCCTTAGCATTAAGAAAAGGAACATAGAACAAAAATGTTGTCCTAGATGATACCTTAGATCATCACAAATTTATGGCTTTGAGATTGTTGGCCTTTTAATATCCATGTTCTCTACCACTATCCATCGGATATTAATGGTTATATTTCTCTTCCATATCCATATTTTCCAACATGGAACCCTAGTATGTGTTATTTTCGGTAACCTTCATACTTACCACTATTTATTTTCAATAGAGGCCTCATTAATCAATTTTTCGATGTGGGATTTCAACTAAGATATTTTGAAATGTCAACCCCAAGTTTCCAATAAAGAGTATAAATTGTGAGGAAAAACTTTATTGAAGTAGGGTAGAATTTAACACCCCAAGCTTCTACGGTACACTTCTCTTTGAATAATATAGTAGCATGTGTTGTACGCAACTTCGAGTTCTAACACACACCACGACCAATCAATGTAGCCATTATGAATAGTAATAAATAATTTTATAAATTTTATAAATTTTATCTCTCAAAATAAACTTCATTTTCGGATTCGGAGTATCGAATTTAGCCTAAGGTGAAATTCTGGTACTTTTTGGATAACTTTAATATTTTGATGAATAATGAAAATTACTAAATTTTAATTAAAAACAACTTTTTTAATCAAAATAATTAATAGTGATAAATTATAAATTTCAGTGGTTTTAAAGTATATTTAGAATATATTTTTACCATTTAATACAATTTTGGTCATTGGACATAATTTCACAATTAAACCGGACATAAACAAGTATCAATCTTTTTATAGTTATTATATCTTAAAAATACGATTTTTGTTTTGACAGCGGGAATTAATTTGAAATTAATTTCTGCGACTTCTGTGTGTTGAATTTGGAAAAATGGATTCCATATTTATAATATGGATGTCCAAATTGTGTAAATAGGTAACTTTTATTTTTAGACATTTTGAATAATTACTTCGGTAAATATTTTATTTACCATGGTTAAAGGGTAAATCTGGTAAATAAGGGTTAACAAAATAATATCATAATAATACTAAATTACCCTAAAATGTGTCCTAACCATATTGTAGGATACATTTCCGACCATGGAGCCACTTGTAGGTGATAGGGACACTTTATTTTAATTAAGTTAAAATAAATACAAAAATGACATAAGCATATATCTTTTAGAAAAACAATTTTTACATAGGGTTATATATGTTGGATTTTGGACTATAAATATTCATTAAAAATAAAAAACTATTTCCTACATAATGGTATTTTATTTATAATTTTTAGACAATATATAATTTAATTTATTTATGACACAATGGGGATGCAGTAATTACATAATTAATGAAAAATTAGAATAATTGATATTATAAATACCCAAATAAATGTAATTTGAGACTTTTTATAAATAAAAATAATTTTATAGGATAATATTACATGTTATGATTTATTTAATTAAATTTTTTTGAAGTAATAATTCTGTTATTATTTAAAAAAAAACAATTATTGAATAGTGTCAAACTTGACATAAAAGAGTTTTTAAAACAAATATTATATTATTAATTGATATTAAATTCCTAAAAATCTAAGGTTCAGCCAAGAGACTTATATAATGATAGGTGTACCATTAATGGACCACTTAGAGGTCTCTTGGATTTTTATAGTAAGTTTATTAACCATATAATATAAACATTCAAAGAGACATTGTAAAAGTGAAACTAATTAACTAAGAGTTAATACTTAAAGATAAGGTTAATATAGTAACTGAAACCTATATAAATCCTATTGGTTTAGTGGTTTTCGACCGATCCCCACCTTAACTTTTAAATAATTTGCTTTGGAGCCATTAGAAACCGAATATGAATTTTTTATAAAAACATATTTCTAGCTTTTCCAAAGGCTCCCCTCACCCCTCTTATAAAAGGACACTCCCCCTTCTAATTAATTCACACCTTCAAAGCCTTTTGGTTCGGACAACCTCTGACCAAATACTGTCTCAAAATCCCTGAATACAACCTAGAGGCCTTAGTGTGATCATAAATCCAACCTATGGAGCTCTTTTGATCAAATTAAAAGGAAGAACCCGAAGAAGAGGTAATGTTTTCACCAACTTTTTCAATTTCATTTCTTCTTGAACTTCTTCTTTCTTTGTTATTCCCATTCTAAAATAATAAATCCAGTATCTCCTATACAATAGGATATTTTTATAAATATGGTACAACCATATTCAGTACTCTATCCATCATTTGAATGACATGTCACCATACGTATGTACGTACGACTTACTGTCTCTACGTCATTGTGTAATTGTTATTCAATATATTATTATTTGTGTTGGTATAATAATGATGTTTAATTAATTTAAATAATAAATATATCATGATAATGAATCTTTATATATGATATATCATCCAAATATATATTATATTAATATCAAATGAATGATATTTTCGCTCGTGCGTACGTACGGATTACCGTCTCCACGACGCGATGAGATTCGTTTCCAAGTTCACCATTCATCGACGATTATAAAAATATATATTACTAATAAGTATGTAATATATGAAATAATAATGCTACTGGAAATATATATACTTATATATATAAGCAATTACATATATCTTATTCAATACTATGTAAAAACGGAAACAACGTTTATGCGTACGTACGGACTACCGTCTCCATAAGCGATGTTTTCCATTTAATATATACGTCTATTATAATTTTTTATATTATAAATATATATGATAAATAAATCATGTTTTATTTTTTGGAAGTATTTAAATCATGATCTACGTGATAAAATCAAGAGTAACAAGTTAAAACACGTACGATAAAGAAAGTGATTATTACCCGAAATATTAATATTACATGGAAATTATCATTAAACGGGTAGTATAAAGTCATAAATGAATAATTTATTATATCATAAATATTAATATGGTTCTGGTATAATTTAATAAAATACTATAGGCTTCATAGAGGAGGCAAAACGTACCCTCGACTAAGGGAAAGTGCAAGGTAATGGGTTTTCATCTCACTCCTTATTCCCGTGAGATTCATGACATATTGCAACTATTACCTTTTGTGTGATGTATGTACTGTACATAATTGTAGTATTTGTCTAATACACTTTAACTTATGTGTATTTAAATATTCATTGTATGATACCTATTTAAAGGGGTGTATGTTTTTCACGTTACCAAATTGGTAAGGGTTAATTTCACAATCTCTTTATTATCCGAGGTTGTTTTTACATAAGTATCTACTTGGACCTCTTTATCGTCCACATCCATGTTTCTTAAAAATGTATTTAAAAACATTCTTATTATTTTACATAATATGGGTTAAAGTCATTTATACCCTTGTTTTACTTTTTATAATATGTTTATAAAGGAATCTTTTCATCGTTTTGCGAGCAAGGTCCTTTTAATATTTTTGACAGAATTAAGGTAAGAATGTCTTTTTAACTTATACGGCAGGTGTGGCTATTTTCCACCGTTATAAAATATTAGAAGCGTCCCTTAAAAGCTTATAATGATATTTTAAAAGTAAATGTTTTATTTTATAATTATGTGACTTTTAAATGATTTCAAAAAATAGATATTTCTCTCAAATAGTTTTGATTTCCTCTATGTCAACATCTTTTTATGGATTTTAAGCTTATTTGAAGTTGATTTATTATGATACAAAACTTACACATTGGATTGAAGATTTTGTGATATGTTTGACTGTGGATGTGTTATTTTAATACCATTCATGGTTTATGGTGAAATTATTGACATTTCGTAAGCTAGTTGTAATACATATGTTTATGTTATATTTCAACCCCTTCTTAAGATGAATCTGTTGGCCTAGTATGTTCCAGGTTGGGGATCGGTAAAAGTAAGACCTCCAGGTTGGGGTCCGGTTACAGCAGACCCTCCGGGTTGGTGTCTGGTTTTTAGAGGCACTGTGGGTTGGTGTCCGGTTATTAGAGGCACTCCGGGTTGGAGTCCGGTTACAAAGGCTCTCCGGGTTGGGTTCCGGTTACAGTTATCCCTTATGTCATGGAACGAGGTCTTGACACAGAAATTAAAGTGCAGCATTATGCATTCCGTCATTATGAATGTTGTTAGTGATATTTCTTGTGATTATTAGACTAGTAGAATATCCATGTGAATAAGTAAATGGAATTACTTCATTTTATTTTTGCCATTTTATGCTGAAGTTCAAGTTTAAAAGGCTTTTGTTTTAGTTATAAATTTCCATAAATGTTTATGCTTATTTATGAAAGTTTCCTCTGTATTGTTATCCTTACTGAGCATCTGAGCTCCCCCCTTTCTATGTTTTATTTTTCCCAGGATTCCAAGATTTTTATAGTGATTGATATGCAGGGTTAAGCCAAGGGAATAATGGCGTTCGTGAAGGATTATTTATGTTGTTTTGTATGTTATGAAGTGTAATGTAACATTCATTTATGTAATATATTTTCGAAGACTGCTAAACCGATCGGTCATTCAGGACTTGATTCCTTGTAATCATGCCAATGTATTAAAATAACGCACCGACTATGGGTAACTAGGGTCGGGGCGTTACACTTTGCATGGGAGGATGTGTCAAGATATAACATGTTGGTATAAAGTCAGATAATGGAAAAATGAGAATTGATATTATCAAAGAGATGATTTAGAATTTTGAAACTATTCAATATTATATGAAATATTCAAAAACATGAACGAAAATATTTACAGACAATAATTGATGAGACCTAGAGTTTTAGGCTAGAGAAAAGGTGCTCAATCAAATATCACCATGGAAGCAATTCATGAGGTTTGGGAATAAAGGAATGATTATTACTAGATAAATTAGCCTCTTATATATCCTTGATCGCATCTGAGATTCAACCTCTCGACTAGTACTCCCAACAAACCTTTATCAATAACATTAAGTGTTCCAATTATCCCTTTTATAGATGTACATACCAGATCCCTCACATGTACAGAATCCTTAGGTGGTACATTTAGAGAAATATTATTCATATTAGGAGTAGATAGTGAATATCTTAGATCAAAGATACAAAATTATATTAAACAATATATCTCACCTAGTAAAATTATATGGAGAACCAAAAGTTTTAGGAAGAAACCTGGGAACTAAAAGAGGCGATAAAAAAATAAACTTCAACTATTTTAGTGTATGACATAAAGTTTTAAAGAAATAATATTTTAATGGAGGAAGAATGACCCAATCTTTTATAAATGAAATTTCTATATGAATAAAAAAATTCAGGATTAAGTAATTTAGTTATAGAAAACACATGAAGTATATTTAGTTTTTTATTTTATATTATTATAAAGTTTACCTATAATTTTCTCACTAGCTTAAAATACTATTAAGAATGAAAAATATAGATAATTTATTTATTCTATAGTGACCATTAATTTTAGTAAATATTAAGGGTTATGATATGATATAATTAAGATAGAAGGGAGAAGTAATGAACTCAACTAGCATGATTGTACCCTATAAAGCCCAATTATTAGAACTTTTAAGGGAGAAGGAATCCTATGGATTTTCCCTTGACCATGCCCAAGTTTAGATTTAACTACTAAAACATGAGTGAAACCCTTTAAGGTAGAACTTCAATCTCATAAAGATCACTGCCCAAATAATGATCACTAAACCACCCTAATAAAGTACTACTATGCCACACCTTACCCTTAGGCTGTACACTAGTGTGGTAAGCAGTGACATATACAGACCCTAGTAGTATGATTTTTATATGTTATTTTTAATATAAAAATGATTATATTTATCTCTTTTTATTATTAATTGATTCATATACATTATTACATTATGAGTTCGATAAAAACAAATTTTATATGAAGAAGAAGAAATTGTATTTTTGGGAAATATTTAGTTTCAATTAAATCAATCTTTTTAAAAAATTAAATAATTTAGAAAAAAGTTTTATTTTAATTAATTGGACTTATTAAATAATATTGAAATATAAATAATAATATAATTTAATGAAGTCCAATTTATTTTTTATAAGGGTTAGAAAGTTGTTTGTATCATGAAAACTAGTATTTTTCAATAAATAAATTTTTTATTTAAAAGTTGAAAATTTTAAATTTAGAAAACTATTTTGGAAAACTCAATATAATTTTTCATGTAAAAACATAAACATTATCCAATGATTCATTTTCCAAAATTTTCTAACATAGTCGAATTTTTTGGTAAAAATTAAATACAGTATAAATATAAAATATATATTCTGACAACATAATATACCAAAAGTGATGTAATAAATGTCATAAAATAAATCCATGAACAAAATTAGATTTTATCTTCAAAATAATGTGTTTAAGAAGTTATTTTATTAATTTTATGAACCTATAATCTATCTTACCAAAACTTATATTATATTTTAAGTTATTAGAAACAATCTTTTATGAAAATGTCTCACTTCCACATTAGGAATGTTGTTATATTAAGGAGTTTAAATATTAAACTAATAAAATACTGAAAACCACCACTCTTTGGTTGAAACCACGATAAAAAACCATTGTAAGGTTTTTGGTTTTGATTATTTTATTTCTTTGAATCAAAAACCAATGTTTTGAAAGAAATAATGACTTCCCATCTATTTATGTATAAATACCCACCCAAAATCCCATTCATATTCATTCAAAACCCATTAAGTAAAAGGTTAATATCCCTATCCCTCAATAAATCCCTTTCAAGGTGTTTCTAATCTCTTAATAATCTCTTAAAAATCTTTTAGAAGCACCCTCTCATGGTATGGGATTCTCATCACCACTCCTCTTTATTCAAATACATTATTTTTATTAATCCTTTTTTATTTCTAGATTTTTATGTTGGAATATACTTTTACACTTACCTTCACTATAATTATGATTCCCAATTAATTATATACCACCTTCTCTATTATTATTCCCTTATATGAACCTTTATATATAAATTTTATGCTGAAAAAAACATTCATTGATATCCAATGCTAAAATTTGGTGTTATGAATACCAATCCCCATTTACACTCAAGGATATTCATCTAATTTTATGTATGATTTATTTATTGATTAATTCCATTTGTGAAACCCACACTTAATAATAATTAGATTAAATGTGATAAAATATTTTCTTATTTTGTATGATCTATGTGGAACACAAATACATGTACAGAATATAAATTTTAAAAGTTGGACCAAATTATATTTCCCTCCAATTCATTTGGTAATGTATTTTATCTCATGAGATACCATGTATGGTGAATGGTCTATAATACTAAGAACACTTTTCTATGATGTCTCTATGGTTATCCTTGACTTATGCTTATAATGTGAGGTTTTATATTGTTTCCACATTCCTATGGTGCCTTGATGTTATCATCTTATACCAATATTTGATATTAATCATTATGATTTCCACCTTTCTATGTCATAATGTTATGACTCCTGATACAAATTTACTATACTTTATATTATGATTTTATAATTACCTTAGTAGGATTTAATTCTAACCCTTTTCGTATGTATATCCCCATTTTATCCCATGTAGTTTAGAAGATTAGTTATGTTTTAATGGAATATTATTTTGTTTTTAAATAATTTCGTTGTATCCCTATCGCATGTTATTATGATACATATCTAATTACCCAAAGAAAATATGTCTCCCAATATTTTGGTAATATATTATGTGTATCTTTATATAATAAATAATGAAATAAATTGTATAAAATATACGGGTTGTAAACCCTGGATCGAGAGGACATCTAGATACATGGACATATCAAAGTGGGGGTGTGATGTGACTTGATCTGTATGAACCTACAAGGAAAATTAAAGACCCTTGAAATATCATAGCCCTAGGTGGATGTATTTTAGGCATAACACAAACTAGATGTGAGAGTTGATTGGTCTAGAGTAACCATATACATAGAGATGGGCCTTGAGCCATATTTCACGACTATCTCTAGTGTGGAATACCCCTGAGGCCTATGAGGCTATGAGATGAATTTGGTGATGCTACGGGGTGGAATTTTATCTATGCATTGGGAATTTTCATGACGGACCAGTTTTTGTTGAGGAATATGTGTGGGATGACTCAACTGTAGTGATGACCTAGGGGACCCCATGGGTGACCTTTTGAGAGATGACCCTGATTAGGTGTATATAGATATAGGTAGATGTGGAAGTAGGTGTCACCGAGATCCCATAAAAAACATATGAGTATCGGTGTCTATGGATAATTAAGGTTTGTTTTGTCTTATAAACACCCTTGTTTTATTTATTTAAAAATGTTTTGGGAGAACCCCTTGATGTGGGCACGAAACTGTTAGCATAAAACCTAGTGGAAGTTATTTTGTGATATGGAATATACCCTCGTGGTAGTCTTATATAGAGTTTGAAATACACTAATGTGGCATTTGTGTTCGATTACGAGAACAATCCCATTGGGTATGTCTGTGATAATTAATGGTTTATAACTTCACTGAAATGATTATAATGATTATTCCTCGTATGATAAGACTTCCATATGGGATGTCTATGATACTTAAAGTCTTATGATTTTAATGATATGATTATAGGGATTATTCCCCATATTATAATACTTACATAGGGGAGGTGTATGATACCTAAAGGTTTATTATATATCTAAGATTCTTATAGATCCTATTCCTAGGATGAGAGGACTCTCATAGGGGAGGTTTGTGATACTTGGTCATATTCCATGGTAGAGAAAACTACTATAAGGGTAGTTCAATGATGAATTATAAAAAATACCATTTTAATGTTCCTTTTTACTTTGGGAAAAAAAATCAAGAAGGTATATGGTACTTGATCTGGTATATTCCCAAGGGCTGACCTATGCTACATTGGTTGGAATGATTACACGACATGCTCAGAGACAATTCGAAATTGGGAAAAGGAAGGTATTGTTGGTATTTTTAATTATTTATTTATATAATATTATTTATTTATTGTGAGAATGTTACCTAAATATATCATTTCACTGTTGGTATAGTATGATACCATGTTGCTAGTTCCCTACTGAGTTATGTAATCGCACCATGATTGGGATGCCATAACACTTAGGTACTAGAGAAGTATTCACATGGTATTTTAAAAAAAACATGTTTAGGTACATGTCTGCGATGAGGATTGAGGTAGTATAGTCTAGTTTTATATCTTAGATGATATTAATAGACTGGGATAAAGGGTGGATTGTTCTAAATAGAGAACCTATTTTTCATTCTTTTTAGTTTGTATATGTACCCGACCCGAGGGGGGGGGGGGTCAATGTATGTTTTGTAGTCCATATGTAAATTTTTATTTTTTATAACATATTCAATATATTAATTATTTTTACACACTATAGTATTTAATATTTTTGGTTGTTTAATTATGATTTTCACACTCTAATAGATGGGATATTGTCTCCCCATAATACCATATTAGACCCCACTACTTGTTAAAAACATTTTTCATATGGGGTGGTGCACCTATGGTCATGTGAAGAACAAGACAAATTACTATTCATAGAGTGAGACGGGAAAATATGTTACAAATTCTCACCATTATAGTATCATTCACCTTAAGAATATCTAATATAAAATATGAAATCATATGTTTCTTGCATCCATGAAAATTATTTACATAAAAAATAGTTATAAATATGCTATTAATATGATTTATATTCTCCATTTTTTACTTAAATAATTTTAGGAAACTTGGATTTTCTCTGATACCACTTGTAGTGTCCAAGTATGGTGAAAACACTAATAAAGAAAATGAGGGAATTAGTAATCCATTTATTTATAAGAATTTGTCTCTTTTAATTAAACCTATGTGACCAGTTAAATTATGATGCACTCTTTCTTATTTATATCATCCTTACTTGAGTTATGCTATAAATAAAGGTAAGAACATTATTTATCTACACAGTTAGTCCATGAAAACCTACTCTTTTCACGTTTTAGGTTCAGTTCTGAGATATGGTTTCTCTAATATAAAACAATGTGTACAAATATAAAAGCATCTCTCCATATTCGTGGAAGAAAATATCCCAAAATTTTTGTTCTTCAGTGTCTGCAATGGATACCTCCAAAAGGGTTATTTATAAAAGTTCTACTAGTTAAATCTATCTCCAAAAAATCTTATTCCCACATATTAGTGGTGTCTTTATAATAACTCCCAATAATGTTTCAAGGGTCCTCCCGAAAACCTCTATGAACAAGTCATCAACTCTCCCTATCTACTGATGTAGTGGTGGGTTGGAATTATTCTCATTTAATTTTTCACTTAATAATCTTTTTGATGACTTATTTACCTTTCTCAAGAATTGTTATGATGTTGTAATATAATAGGTATAAAGAAGTGATTATTTCTTCACACTTTATCCCTAGGATTTAACACAAGTTTTTTTTGTTTACCTCTTTTGATGTCCTTGATGCACAAGTACACTCTTAAATATACAAAATTCAACTTATTATTTTATGCATAAGGAATTCATGAATTTAATTGGAATCCTATTTTTCATACACATAGGTTTTCCTTTTTCTTTATTATTGAGTTCTCTTTAAATTTTTTTGTGCCTCTCTTCCTCATTGAAGACTATCCAATATTCCCATAATCATTAATATTAATTTCATACAGGATTATTAGAACCCAAAAATCTTTGGCAGTAGGATATTTCCTTATTCAAAATTCATTTAATTTCATGTTAGGGAATTCCTTAATACTCTAACTTCTTTCATTCTTAATGTAATTATAGAAATATCACAGACTCTAATTTCCTCAAAAAATAAAATTTTATTAAACTTTGAGAAACTCCACATGTGCATGATGCTACATCATGAAACTTCCCTCTTATATT
The DNA here is from genome assembly GCA_963277665.1 of Viscum album. NCBI lineage: Eukaryota > Viridiplantae > Streptophyta > Magnoliopsida > Santalales > Viscaceae > Viscum > Viscum album. Next base: position 1,071,886,299 of record OY728145.1, on the reverse strand, counting down.
TTCGAACTCTTCTCTTCTATGCATGAATCAAAATATAATTGTATGGTCATGATTTTTGAAAATTTTATTAATAGATCTTGAGAATCATCTAATTTATTAATGAAGTAGTAAATTATTCCTTAGAAACATATTGTGGGGTTTCTTCATTATCTCTGATTGATAATTCCCATTCATTTGAAATGTTTTTCACAAATTTCTCCTACTATGTTTTGTACCCTAGTAATTTTTAATGTAGGGTTTATGTAACCTATTAAAAAATTTTCTCACCTAATGTAGGGCTTAATAATTATACCCTTTGAAGTACTATATACCCTATTATATCTACTATGTACCCTATAAATATTGATATACCTTATGAAGGAACATTATGAAGAAACTTTGTACCCTAAAAAGTACTTAATAAGGTTTATTCCTTTTCTAATTTGTTTTTTCTCAGTTTGCAGCTTATGTTTTCTATTGTTTGTATCATACAAAGTCTATATATAATCTAAAAAGTTCACAGGGTTCCTCTATTTATAATTTTTTATCCAGTACATCATTTCTCGATTTTTATAAATATTAGCCAGACTTATTTAACTTACTTAAAAGGATTCTTAATCACTTAAATACATCATCAATACTATTCTAAAAGATATCCAAATTTTCATTCCTTAATGGATATTTTTTTTAAATTATGTATTTCATTATTGAATATCCATTATTCAATATTATTTGAAAACTCTCCCACTAGTTGGAGACTTCCAATTTTTTTTAAACCTACTATAGAAAAAACACTCATCATCCGTACTAGTCTTTAACACTAATTATTTCTCATAGGTAACCACATGTTGGAAAAATACATGAACTATATGTATTAAAATGCAATAAAAATGTCATCTCATTTACTCTATAACATCATGTTACATTTATCAGGTAATTTTTCCACCATTTTCAAAGTTCCTATTCTATTAAAAATCATTTTATGTGATTTTTATGGTTTTAATACAGACTGTATAATAGGCACACGTCGCATACCTGAAGTACACATTGTGTACTTGGTGATGGTTGCATGTTGTAGACTGGGAGATCATGTCGTGAAGGGGGAGATCAGGATGTGAACTGGTACACACCGTGTACCCAAGGTACATGCCGTGTAGGGACTAAATAGTTGTTTTTTATCCTAAGGTGATGGGGTTTTTGGCGTACTTATCCAGCATGGCCTACACATTGTGACCCCTTGGTAGACGTCCTAACTCAGCCTATACCAAACCTTAAGTAATGCGTTTGGTAGTTCTGCTTGGTATATTATTCCCATACCTCTTGGATCTTGACCCTAGAATCTAACTAGGTGTTTTTCATAGGATCCCAACCTTCCAGTTTGATGCAAACAACTTCCGACCTTCATTGCATATATGGTGTGATTTCGAAGTAAGGGTTCTCACTCGTGCTCTAGGTTTCTCTCCTTATCTCTCCTTGGTATTTCAATGGATCTTCAAGGGATTGATGGATATATTACTTGTGGTGTTGGATATTGTTTATAGGTTGAGTTTCATGACCTCATTCACCTTTGTTCTCATTGATGGGTGTTGTTGTGAGTGTCATTCTGTGGGAAAGAGGTAGGTGGTTTCGTCCTGACTTTCAAAATTTATTACCTTCATATTGATTGATTTATTTCAATTAATGATTTAAATTAAATTGATTAATATTTCTTTAAATTTCATTGATAAAACCCAATTCCAATAAATTGGAGGATTTGAAATGGTTTTTTCCCAAATATTTGGAAAACCCTCATTCCAATTAATTGTGGTGGGTTTGTGGGAAGTTAACCAATTTAAATTGTCGAATTTAAATGGAGGATCCTAATGGAAATTTTTTTAATTAAATTTTTGAGTTTAATTATGGGAATGACCTGTGAAAAGGATGGAATTGGTTTTTAGTGGATTTCAAACTCAGGAAAATGGATTAAAATTATTGATACAAATTTAATGCATTTATCTCATGAAAAGCCAAGTTTTTTAATGAAACTTATTTTTGTTTTAAATAGAATAAAATTTTCATTTTTTTGAAATGGAAGAATGGGATTGATCATATTTTATGCAGTCTTAAAATAGTTCATCCATCAAGTAAGATAAAATTCAAGACTTAGGTAGTTAGTGCGTTATTTGGACACACTCTATGCTATTATAATGTTCTAAAAAAATACAAGCAACATGTCACTTCCCCAATGGCTTGGTGAAGAGTTTCCTTTTTCCTATGTCACAGGGACATGTGTATACAAATTTTTCCAAGTTTATATAGAGAGTGATTAATCCCGTATCTTTTTAATACTATCATACCTATTGGTAGATGACCATTTTGGTTGCTTTTTTTTTGTATTTGAGATATAATTATATTCCAATATTTGTTTGATCTACTTTACATTCATGCAGAATTTATATAAAATATTTTGTATAAATTCTTTACTTAAGCCATTGTTTTATAAATATTTCATCTATTTAAAGTAAATCCCATGATTTGAATGTATTTTCCATCACTTTGAAAATGTATAGCATGTTTTGTATAAATATTCCATTAATTTTTTCAAACCCATTTTTTCTAAAAAATTGAAAGATTTTCTTTGGGTAATCTATATTTTCATCTATTATAGAATCTTTGGTGGTGTTATATAAGGCTTAGCCTCACACCCTAGTTTTCCCTTTAGGTTTTTGTAGCCTTTATTCTTCCAATATCGAGAAAAGGGAAGGGATATCTTAGATGTGAATCCAACTGTTGAGATTTGGACTTTGGGAGTTATCTCCTTAGGGACCTTGGGGTTGTTTTCTTGTTTTTTACTTTGGGTTTTAGTACTTTGGATATTCTTCCACATTGTATAATGGTACCATTACCCCCTGTTGAGTTTTATTTTTGATATGCATATTGTATTTTATCATTTTCTTCCACATTCCTTGGGAAAAATTGTTCCTACTTGTATGTTGTATGATGCCAGGTGCTGGTCTCTAGCCCATGAGGATTGGGAATGACCTTTAAGTCATGTCAGGGATGTATTGTTTATTTGGATACCAGGTTACCTAGGATGGTTCGTGAAAAATTGGTATCAAAGGAGGCTATTGATCTTTCTTATTTCTTGAAGTCAGTATGCATTTTGAAATCTTGTGAGGACATAGGAGGTAGTTGCGATTGTGTGCTTAGCCAAATCTCACCGCAATGAACCTTAAGTCACCAAGGGTGGTTAGGGAAATAAATCTTGTGGATTATTTCTAGTATTTTCCCTATTGATATTTGGATATAGATAAATCCAAATCTTGTTTTTCCCTTCTATTGAGAATATTTTCTCTTTCAACTTAGTTTGAGTGTTAATCTAATGTATTCCTTTTGTCTGATGATGTTGTGTAGCATCATGTCTCTGAGAAGAAGTGGGAATTAGATAAAAGAAATGAATGATGATGAACCTCAGCAAGAAAATACTACTGTTGATCCAAATATAGTTGAGGTGATTGTGAACACTATCCAAGCATTGGGACATGCACCACCTCTAGTTCCTTCTTAGGCTCTACCTGTGTATCATCAGGTAGATGTTTTAAGGAATCATTCTCAAGAGTTCCTTCACTAAAAGCCACCATTCTTCAAATGATTCACCAATTGTCAACATGTTGAGGAATGGTTTGGAAATACATAATTTCTATTTGAGTTCTTGGAGACACTAGAAGTGATTAGGGTGAAGTGCACCACCTTTGAGGAGGAGGGACCGACCAGGAGTTGGTGGGACATGATGGTGATGATAGTGAAACATGAGGGATTACAGTGGAAATACTTCATGGTTCTTTTCACAAATCATTTCAATCTAGAGTTGATATTGTTGGCTAAGGCTGTAGAGTTATTTAATCTTGAGAATATTAGAAAAACTTTGAATGAGTATTCAAATCACTTTTCTATGCTGGTCCAATTTTATCCTGAGATTGTATCTATTAAGAGGATGAAGATTCAACAGTTCGAGTTCGGAATTCGATCAGATATATGTCCTCAGGTTTTATTTCTAAAGCTACCCACTTATGATGATGTGCTGGATAGAGCGATGATGACTGATATGGGCTTGGGTGGAAAGTTAGGGTTGATTGGAGTTAATTTTTCTCCTAGTGACAACATAAATTCCTTCAATGTAAAATGGATGCGTGATGATCCTTGAGGTATTTCTTGATGGTAGAGTCATTCTAGACCTCCAACAGCTCCAGGAGGATGTTCTTTGACTTGATACTATTGTGGAAATCCCAGAAATTCTAGGAGGGTTTTTCAATGAGGCACCCAAGAACAATAGATCACTTGGAAATTCAGGGAACTTTTAGAGGTTCTACCATCACTTCAATACTCACCATAGTGGTACATGATCATCATATCCTCAAAAAACTACAGGGCAGTCAAATGGTTCACTGAAAAAAGGGTTCCATCCATAAGCATCCAGAATGAAGCTTCTTCACTCAGTGGAATATTTTTCATAGGAATCATACATAGGTCCAACAACTATGAGAGGTACCATTACCATTGCTTCTTCATTATTAACGGATCTTTTTGATACTGGTGCATCTCACTCTTTTATTTAAACCCATATCATTGATCTTATAAATATTCTTATGGATAAAATTTCTTGTGCAATGGATATTACTACACACCAAGGTACGAGGAGAGAGAAGGGTCTTCGTAGTCCTGCCTGTGTCTTGTCTCTATCAGATGTTGAGCTAGCTTGGAGTTTTCTAGTTCATGATATGAAATCTTTTAACTTCATATTCATGATGGATTGGCTCATTTCCAATAAAGCCTGAATTGATTATTATCTTCTATGGGTCTAATTTACTACATCTAGTGGTGTGTCTCTTGTTTTTTAAATAAAATGTGAACTAAGGTCAAGTAGAGATGAACCTTCTTATCCAAAATTGGGGACAGTGATATCAGAGTTTTCTTTTTTACATGGTGTGAGATTCAATAGGTGGGGATCTTCCGCTAGTTGTCGCTGAGTTTTCTGACATGATCCCTTAGGTTTTCTCTGGTCTTCCACTAGTGAGAGAGGTTGAGTTTTCTACTTACTTAATGCCTGGTACTCAAACAGTATCTATCCTCTCTTACCACGTGGAACCATATAAATGAAAGAGATAGAGTCTTAGTTGGATGAACTTCTTGAGAAAGGATTTATTTGTCTAAGTGTATCACCATGGGAAGATCCAGTGCTCTTTGCTAAGGAGGCCGATGTTCTCTTTTCCTATGTTTTTATTATCAAAATCTCAATAGAATTACGATAAATAACGAATACCCATTTTGGATGATTGACGATCTATTTGATCATCTAAAAGGGTCTAAGTGGTTTTCAAATACCTAACTTTGATATGGGTACCATTAGTTGAGGATAAAATAATATGACATTCAGAAGACCACCTTTTGGAGTAGGTATGGGACCATTGAGTACCTTGTTATGCCCTTTGGTTTGATAAATGCTCATACTATTTTTATGACTTTAATGAAAAAAAATTTCCATGAGTATTTAGATACCTTTACAGTAGTCTTTTAGGATGACATTTTTATTTACTCCATGACCAAGGATGATTATGTGTAACATCTATGAATAGTTCTGAATCTGCTAATAAATCCCCACCTTTTTTACAAGCATTCAACATGTGATTTATAAATTCAGAAAGTGAATTTCTTGGGACACATGAAGTATGAATAAGGTGTATCAGTTGATATTGATAAAGTGAAGGCTATTATGATGTGGGAGAAACCACAAAATGTCTTCGAGATCCGGAGCATCTTGGGCTTAGCTGGATATTACCGTAGGTTTGTGAAGGACTTATTCAAGTTGGCTACACCAATGACTGATCTGAATCTAAGGGGGTGAAGTTTGTGTGGGATGATAAATTTCTGAGTTATATTGTTGATTTGAAACATCTGTTGACTACTACACCGGTGTTGACTCATCAAGAAGTTGGGAATGGCTATGTAGTCTTTTGTGATGCATCAAGTTCAGGCTTGGGCTGAATAATTATGTAGGGAAATCAAGTATAACATATGGATCTCATCAGCATAGGAAATAGGAGAAAAAGTATCCTTCACACTTTATGGAACTTGCAGCTGTGATGAAAACACTTAAGACTTGGCAGCAATACCTTTTTGGTGAAAGTTTTATAGTGTATTTATACCCCAAGATCCTGAGTTATATCTTCTCCCAAAATTGTTTGAATCTTTAGCATAGGTGTTGGGTGGAGTACCTGCAGTCTTTCAACTTTGAAATCACCTATACCCTAGGGAAATGGAATGTCATTGTTGATGCTCTAAATTAGAAACTTCCCACCCAGGCAGTGAAAGAATCTTCTGAAGAGAAGAATTTGATGGCTCTTTTTGAATAGTTTCATATTGGAGTTCAAGAAGAAGGTGATGAGGTTTCTTTAGCTATCATGCAGTTGACCTCTACTCTTCCTGAGATGATTCATCAAGATCAAGATCTTGATGATGAGTTCTATAGAATTAGAGAATCATTTTATGACAGGGAGATAGTTTCTCAGTGGTATTCCTCAAAATAGTGTGTTCTATGCTATCAGAATAGCTTCGTGTTATCGTTATTGGCAAGTAAGGATGTGATGGGAGATAGTCATAGCTCTCAGTGGGTGGTGCACCCAGGAACTACTAAAATTTTCTATAAAATTAGGCGGCAGTTTTGGTGGCTGTCAATGAGATGAGACATTCCAGAGTTTGTATCTTATTTCTATATGTTCCAATAGGTGAAATCCAAGCACCAGAAACCTTTGGGTTTACTTCATCCACTTATAGTTCCTACATAGAAGTGGGATGAGACATCTATGTAATTTTTGGTTGGTTTACCTCGTACCCATATAAATAATAATTCAATATGGGTTGTGATCGATAATCTGACCAAGTCGGCTTACTTTATACCCATTAGGGATACAACCAAAGTCAAGGAGTTTGGAAATATCTAGGTGAGAGAGATTGTTTTTTCATGGAGTTCCATATTATATAGTCTATGATAGGGATCCTCAGTTGACTTCTTGATTTTGGAGCAGCCCTCAAGAGGCACTAAGATCTTTGGTTTTTTTGGGCACAAACTACCATCCATAATTGTATGGACAGAAAGAAAGAGATATAAATATTCTGGAGGTTATGATTCGCACCCATGTCATTGACTTCAGTGGGGCTTGGCATTATCACTTGGGGATGGATTATTTCTCTTATAAAAATAGCTACCAATCTGGGATTAGATTGGATCATTTCGAGGCCTTTTATGGTCTGCCTTGTAAATCTCTATTGTTTTGGTCGAAGGTTGGTGAAAGGTCTTTGGTTAGACCAAGAATGGTTTAGGAGATGACAGAAAATATTCAACTGATATGTTTGAGGATGTTGACAGCACAAAGGTGATATAAATATTTTGCTGATCAGAGTTATAGACCTTTGGAGTTTTCAGTTGGTGACTAGGTGTTATTGAAATTTCACCCTATATGGGTTATCGACAACTTGGTAAGTAAGGGAATCTTGATCCCCGCTTTTTAGGATCTTTTGAGGTTGTTGAGAAGGTGGGTAAACTAGCTTACTATTTGGAACTTCCACCAAAGTTGACATCGCTACATGATGTGTTCCATGTATCAAAATTGAGGAAGTATCTATCTAATCCATGTCACTTTTTGAGCTGGAGTGATATTGAGATCGAGTGTGATTTGTCATTGACTAAGAAAACAGTTCGGATAGTTGATTATGAGACCAATTTACTCTAAAGGAGGAATATACCTTTGGTTTGTGTGCTATGGTAGCATGGTGCTGATAATCACGAGACGTGGTAACATGAGGCACTGATAAGAGAGGAATGGACTCTTTTTTTTGTCATGGAATCTTCTTCATAGGATTTCTAGGGACATAAAATTTTTATTGTGTGGAGGTTGTAACATCCCGTTACCTTGATTAGGTAATTATTCCACCTTTTCTAAGTTCCCATTCTGTTAAAAATCCTTTTATTTGATTTTTTTGGGTGTTATGCATACTTTAGAATAGGTACACACCATGTACCTAAAGTACACACCCTATACTTGGTACTGGTTGCGTGTTGTGGACTAGGATATCTTGTCGTGAATGGGGAGATCATGAAGTGAACTGGTAGACACTGTGTACCTGAGGTACAGATTGTGTAGGGATTAAATATGGGGGTTTTAACATGAGGTGATGGGTTTTTCGGGGTACTTATCCAGTGTGGGATACATGTCGTGACCCCTTGGTACACATCATGACTCAGCCCACACCTAGACTCATGTAATTTGTTTCATAGTTCTATTCAGTCTATTATTCCCATAACGCTTAGATCTAGACCCAAGACTCTCCCTAGGTGTTGTTTAGAGGTTTCCCACCTTCCGGTTCAATCCGAACTGCTTCAGATCTTCGTTACTTCAATAGTGTGATTCCCTGGTAAGGGTTTTCCATTGTTCTTTAGGTTTCTCTCCTTATATCCTCTTGGGATTTCAATGGATCATCTATGGATTTATGGATATATGCCATGTGGTGTTGGATCATGCTTCTAGGTTGAGTTTCAAGACCTACTTCACCTTGGTTCTCATTGATGGGTTCCGTTGTGAGTGTCGTTCCTTAGAAAAGAGGTAGGTGGTTCCGTCCCAACTTGCCAAATTGATTACCATCATATTGCCTGATTTATTTCAATTGATGATTTAAATTAAATTAATTAATATTTCTTTCAATTGATTTGATAAAAACCCAATTCCAATGAATTAGAGGATTTGAAATGGTTTTGGAATAGAAATTTGGAAGACCCCCAATTCCAATGAATTGGGGTGGGTTCGTGGAAAGTTAACCGATTTAAATTTTTGAATTGAAATGATAGATTTTGATGGAAATGTTTTTAATTAAATTGTTGAGTTTAATTATGAAAATGAATTTTGAAAAGGATGGAATTGTTTTTGAATGGATTTCATACTCTTAAAAATGGCTTAAAATGATTTATAGAAACCCAGTGGTTTTATCTCATAAAAGAAGGGATGTTTTTTAATGAAACCTCTTTTGGTTTTAAATGGAATTAATTTGGAATTTTTGAAATGGAATAATGGGTTTGAATATATTTTAAGCAGTCTTAAAATATTTCTCCCATCATGTAAGAGTTCATGCAATCCTTAGGCAGTTATTGAGTAATTTGGATAAACTCTAAACTATTACAGTGTTCTAAAACATACCTACAGTGGGTCATGTCCCTGAAGAGTTGGTGATGAGTTTACTTTGGTAAATTTCATAGGGACAAGTGTATAAAAATTTTTCTGAGTTCACATAGAGAGTGAGGAATCCTATAGCAGGTAAATACTATAATACCTTTTGGCAGATGGCCATGTTGTTCACTTATTTATTTGTATTCGAGATATAAATGTATTCTAATGTTTGTTTGATCTTCTTTACATTCCTGCTAAATTTATATAAACTATTTTATATAAATTCATTACTTAAGACATTGTTTTAGAAATATTCAATCTCTTATGAAGTAAAGCCTGTGATTTGAATGTATTTTCCATCACCTTGAAAATGTATATCATTTTTTGTTTAAATATGCCATTAAATTTTACAAACACGTTTGTTATGAAAAATTGAAATCTTTTCTTTGGATAATCTATATCTGGAATCTGTTATGGAATCTTTAGTGGTGTCCTACAAGGATTAGGATCACACCATACGTTTTTACTTCAGTTGTTTGTAGTCTTTCTTATTTTAGGCATGAGAAAAGGGAAGGGATCTATTGGACTGTTGAGCATTGAAGTTGGTGAGTTGTGTCCTTAGGTAAATTCGGTATTTTTTGTTGTTTATTACTTTGGGTTGTAGTACTTTGGATTTTATGACTCATTATATTTTGGTACCTCTACTCCCTGTGATGTTTTCTTTTTTGATATGCATACTATATATTTTTTTCTTGGACATTCTTATGGAAATATCAGTCCCACTTTAATGTTGTATGATTCCAGGTGCTAGTCTCTAGCCTGTGGGGATCGTTAATTCCTTTCGGGTCATATCAGGGTCGGCTCGGTTATCGGGTTACTAGGGTACCCAGGCTGGTTCGTAACATACTATCATATAAATTCCTCCTAAACGGAATCCTTGAGAGTTATCTGAGAGAATAATATTCTCCACCATGATACTCTTCTAATTAATATACATCCACCTTCAGGATTGCCTCATACATCCTTAACACATATTAACAACCTTCTTTATTGAAAAACAAGTATAAAAAATTACACTTTGTTTCCTATCAAATAAATTTACCCTAAATGGAATCCCCAAGAGTTCTTAAAAGTAAAAAACTTTTCTATCACATTCCTCTGACAATAAACATTGAATCACTTTTAACATTACACATATACTTCTTCAACACATATTGAAAAAATTTTATATTTTAAAAACTAAAATTCATTCATGGTCACTTCAATGTCAAAAATAGGAACACCACTGATGTTTATAGAATTCATATTTTGCATCAATTAAAATAGGATATTAGGGAAATTAGTTTTCTATGATACCACTATAAGACCTATGTTCAATTGATATACCTCTAGGGGGGGGGGGTTAATTAGTGGTATGTATTTTTATTAATTATTTTTTAAATAAACCTATGTGATTTTTAAGGGCATGATATATTCTTCAATCTCTTCGTCAACTGTATGTAATTTTAATGAAAATAAAAATAATATAGTACTTTTTAGAAGTTTTTTATCTAATGAGGAAACTTAATCCTTACTATGTTTGGTTGGTTACTGAGAAAAAAATTATATCACTTGTTCTATTTATAGTTATTAAAAATGCTTAACAATCGCTTAAAAGGGTTGAGAAGTATCCTCTATTTTCTAGGGCATGTATTATCTGATTTCTAAATATAACATGTTATTTCATATATTGAAATATTAGGTAATTAATAAATTATTAAACTTTTGTTATAAAAAATATCTTCAATATTTTTTATTATGTTTGTATATATAATATTAAATCTTCTTCTTTGAAATGTAGTCTTAGACTACCAAAAAAATATCCATGTTTCCAACGAAAATTTGGGGCCTGATTATTGATTGTAGGGGGTTGCGTTTGGTTGAAAATTCCTTTCATAATGGAAAAATATGTCCTTGTACTTTTTGGGTGGTTCTGTATGATTTTTATTCATGGAACTAGAAATGCCTAATGGTTCCCCTATTCAAAATGTTTTGTGAACCTACTTTTCAAAGGCAGGTGGTTGTTGGGAAATGGTCAAAAAATGATTAGGGACTCACAATGGTTATGTTAATGGCGGGGTCAGGATAATCACACCCTTTTGAGGGGAATTATTTCCTACTCCAGTTCTCTCTTGTTGATTTAATAAATTTTCATGAATACTTTATTAAATCCCAAATATAACACAGGTGTTCCTCAAGTTAACAATCAATTATTCACAAGTACTGGTTTTAGAATCATTTGTATGTGTTCGAGGTTCCCCGTCGATGGTAACCATTTGTAAAAAAATCAATTTTCTTATGTTGATTATTATTATAATGATTTTTTAATCCACAGTAAAAGGTGCTCTAGAATTTATCATCATCCAAGAAGACATGAGTTGTTTTGATGTCGGGATCATTCCCATGAATAAGGGATTCCTATGTATCCTTGTGAAAGGAATTAGAACCCACATAGTCTAGTTCCACTTAATGGGACACATAATAACTTCTATGGTCATGTGACATGGACCAAACAGTGCTGTTTAACATCATGGAGCAAGGATTTCTTGGAGAAAGTTTTCTAGTGAAGGGATGGTGTGGGAATTACATCAATGTGGGGCATCAGTCCTAGAAGGAATGTAGCCTCTTTAGATAGATGTGACCCTACTAAGAATATATCCATGATAATATTTTGATGAATTTGGGGTTATGACACTACAATAAAAGGCCTTTAACCTTGCTATAATTGGCCTTTATCAGTGCTAAAAAAGTGTTGACAATTGAAGCGCGGTTAAAATTCTGACACTTTTACCAGCATTGAAAAAAGTGATGTTAAAGGCCCCCTTTAACAGTGCTAAAAAAGCGATAATAAAATGGTCCTTTAAAAACACTTTTTTAGCACTGATAAAAGCATCCCTATTAAAGGGGGTAAAATTATATTTTTTCAGATTTCCATGTGCTCGACACCTTTATTAGAGCTTCCACAACCCCTTTAACAGTTCTACATCCCCCTTTATCAATTCTTCTCTCCCCAAACCCCTTTATCAATGATTTGTGAATTTCTAGCCTCATGCGTACCCTCCTGGATTCTAACCCTACACCTCTCCTTAGAAGATGAAACACCTTTACAACTACTCCATGTTGTTTTGCTTTATGTTTAATGATTTTTCTATATATATATATATAAATACATTTATACAATATATGTGTGTGCATGTGATATATATATACTTATATTTATTTAAATATATTATATATTATATTCATTTACATATACTAGAATATAATATAAATATATATATTTTATTAATACAGACATATATGTATATGAGTATATAATGTAAAAAACGGTAAGATATTATTTTAAATAAATTTTTAGAATATGTATTTATTAATGTATATTAAAATATAAATTTTGACATAAATATGTTCATATATGTATTTAAATGAGTAATTTTTTATTAGTAAATATAAATAAATGTGTATATTTAATTATAAATAAAATTACTTTGTGAAAAATGGGAAAATTTCAAAACAATAATATCAATATGAATGTAATTCCTGAGAATAAATTCAGTCTCCACTAAAAAAGGTAATAATACCCCCTTAAATGTGGTTGAAAATCCATGAAATGTTAAAAAAATTGGAGTACCCCAACAAAAACTTAGTTTCTAATGGATTATGGGCATTTATTGGCTGCTAAAAATCTGAAAAAGGTTTACATATGTCATAAATAGTGTGGATATCATTTAATTCTTCGATGTGATATGTGGTAGAGCCCAAGCGGACACCGAAATCAAAAGTTATGGATGTTTGAAGTGCGAGTTATGTTTTCAACTTATTTTAGATCTTTTATTAATTTTTTAATTTTTTTTATTAAAATTGATATTAAAATACTATCAATGCATAATAATAGAAAAAATTTTAATGAAAAATATATTTTTAATTATTCTATAATCCATTTTCACTAAATATCTTATATATTAAGTTTAAATTCCTTTTACCTTCTCAAAAATATATTTTAAAAAATATATATTATATTTATATCAGTGAAAATATATTTATATATTAATATATTATTTTTAATGAAATATAATTTTTTTGAAGTATAATATTATCAGTGATACAAAAGAGAACTGCCAAAGCTTGGTCTTTAACAAATCTATTTTTAGCGCTATCAAAGACCCCCTTTAGCAACACTAAAAAAACTCTATTAAAGACCCCCTTTAATAGTTATTTTTGAGCACTCACAAAGGGGGCCTTTAACAGTGTTTTTAGCTAGTGATATTAACTCCCTGACACTAGATAACCCCAATTTTTTAGTATTGTGAGTTTGAACCTCAAGAAGGTTTATAACATATCCCATTTGGATAGGAATCAAACCCCACATAGTTTGAATTATTGGGGATTACAACTTTAGAGGAGGCCTCAGGGTGCTTCATTTGGTATGTGGTCCTTTGAAGGTTTGTATCATAGGGAATGCGACCCTTTGAGATAGATACATGTTTTTTAGAACATAAAAAATAGAAGTCCCTTATCAATTAGTGAGGAAGATACATCATAATGGATCTATACTCAGATATGTATTTGATCATGTGGATGTCATGGTCGTCACTAATATCTAAGACCACGTGAGTCATGATCAGTTTGAGAAACAATAAGAGCATAAAGATATGGAAAACTACACAATATCATTCATCCACTGGTGGATGAAGCAGGGTCTATAGAATATAGAAAGATATTTTATGTTACCATGTACTCTTCTGTTTTCGTAATTGGGTTATGGACTCATGATCCCATATAGATTCAAACCACAAGATATACTAGGGGATTACTCAAATATGGATTCCCTAATCCTTATTTCATAGAAGGTGAGAGGAGGACAAGACACTAACCCTCATCAAAGGAAAATGCAAGTTGTTCCCCTCACTATCTAAAATGGGGAGGTCCCTAGCACTTCCACTAAAATTAGGGTCTTCATTACCATAGTAATGTATAATCGAGAACACATTGAGGATCTCACCAATGAGGTAGTATAAATATTGTACCTCTATTACCTTGGGAATTTATAATCAATTGGACACATTGATGTGACCTATTCTCTAATTAAAAATATCTGGTGGCTTTGGGGAAGGCCTTGACTTTGTCCCACTCAGATGAGGGATCCAAGGGAAGATGTTCCATACCATTGGTGGCATGATTAAGGGTCCTAATTTGTTGTTAATGTAGGTGAGTATTGGGAAGAAAGAAGGTTGCTCACATAGGTAAGGTCTGGGAGAGAAGCATTATTCCCACATAGGGTAGACCGGGGAATGAGGAAGATGTCCTGTATAGGTGAGGGATGGGGCAGAAGAAGATGCTTTTCACAGGTGAGGGTTGGTGAGTAGAAGATGTCTTTGAGTGATGAAAAACTTGGGAAAAACACATTGGAGGTTAATTTCTATAAGATCCAAGGGTTTCCTCAGGTCTCTTTGGATGACTAGTGTGCAAGTCCGGAGATCAATAAGGAGACTTTACCCTAGTGATCATAGACTAGGGTAGGATGATTACATATTTGGTTTGAATTTAAAACACTAGGGGAACTCTAATTATATTACCCTCACTAATTTCCTCTTCTCTTGAGGCTTATGAATCTACCTGAAAAACTTTGAGGTCCTGGAAAAGTGACTAGGGTGAACAAATATTCAATTATTCTTCTACGTTTGCATTCATATTTAATGAGAATTCCATGAGCCCTATTTATAGGCATTTTTTGTAGATTGGGTAAAGGATAAAACTCATGAAGGTGTTTCTCAATGGATATTGTGTAGGTGTGACCTCCATAAGTCTATTGGGTTCACCTCTCTGGGGCCTAAATGTGGGTTGTGTTATTCAGGATAGACTGATGTAGTGACACTAGGTGTGAAGGTTGGGCCTGTGGGGTGATACTGGTTGGGCCTTGTGTGGTATTACCTAGGTGAGTGTGAAATACTTGATATATTTTATGTCTCTTTTTCTTGAGTCATTTCATTTGAAACATACTATTATCACATGAAGAAATGGAGTGTCAACAATCCCCCAAGGATTGGATCTAAGAGGAAAAATAGGGTCTAATCCTAAGGTAGAGGAAAAAGGACATCGATGGATCATTAATTTTTCAAACATCACATGTTCATTTAGATTTTTAATTAGGCTTAAATAAAATTATGAATTGAATAATGTGAAAGGGATAAGTGATAGAGTGATCTGTATAGGTATGTAATGTAGGTATGTTGTGCAATTATGTTTAGTAGGCAGACTGAGTGGGTTGACCACATATTTGTCCCTATGTCTAAAATAAAACCAAATTTTCTAGAGGTTATTCATCTATCCTATGCGCTGATTCTCTTTTTATGCAAGTGATCTTATCACACTAGTCTATCTTCTAAACTTAAATTTACACATATCTAGTATTTCCTTATCTACATGACACATCCACCTGGGCGAGTGACCTGCATGAGGTCACCTGGGTGAGTGACCTGTATGAGGTCAGTTGGGTGGGTGACCTACATGAGTTCACTTTGTTGAGTGACATGTGTGAGGCCAATACTTTTAAAAATTTCTAAATTTCTTATTTTTTTCAAAACCAAGTATTTATCTCATATGAAAATATCAATACTTCCTTACATATTTCTAATGGATACTCATAAGGTTAGAGTCTCTGATGAAAAGGTCAATAATCATATTAAAAAGACACTGGATGTTATCAGGAAAAATTACTATGACACATGTGACACCAATCTCCCATATTAGAAGATTAATTTGAAGATGTTTCTTCACTAATACCCTGAGTTTAATTATGTGCCACTTTTTGTCCCTAGGCTTTTGAATGACGTCCTCATCCTGAAGTTGAAAAATTACCATCCAATTTCCCAGTTCCAAGAGTACAAGAATTTTTCCACATCCAAAATCTTAGAAAATGGAATGTATATCCATAATGTAGCATAAATCAAAGGATGCATCATGCATCATAGTAGTTGTGACCTAGATTTAAATCCACATACTTCTGAGTTGAAGCCACACTACTACTCATCCATCTTTTTCACTTCCAAGACTGACCAATTGAAAGGCTGGAAGGAAGACTGATACCTCCATCCTAGAGGGGGTGTCAGATTAGATTCGACATGGGTGTAATTGGTACGTTAAATGTGTGACCATTTTTTGGTTGATATAATGGTAGTTTAAAATTATTATGCTTTCTGGGTTCCCCATAAATATGTATAGAAAAATCCGGATATTATCCCTAAACTAATGAACCAATGAATCATGTATAAAAACACCTTCCACATAATGTACGATGAATTCATCATCAGATTATGGGACATATACAAGGTCTTAGTGGAGCCTATTCTTAGAGAGATGTATGATGAGTTCATTCCACCAAAACCCACCTAATATGATGCTAAAAGGATACCCATTTTGGTTTATGGGCTATAGAAGATATCATTGGATATAAAGAAAGAATACCCTCACCCAAGGGGGGATGTCCACTCCCTGGCATGGTACAATTATTTCTTGTATCCCAAGGGGTAGGTACCTCCATGAAAATTTCCCACAGGACATCCCACTATAGAAGAGTGAGGTGTTCTTAGTAAACTATGCCCCACATTAGAACAAGCATATTACAACCTATGGGGTATACCATCAAGTTATATATACATGATAATATATATCTTTCTGGCTTCCTATAAATGTGTTCAAGCATATATATGATACGGGTTCATGAATGGAATGGTGGTGTGAGGTCGGAGACATTTTTCGTAGTGGAAAATCTAGTATAGGGTTGGCATATAGGGTTTTCATCTCCTATATTGTTTAAGATAAATCAATTCTTATTTCATGTGCACATGAGGAACATCCCATTTAGCATTTGATGTCTATTTCAAGTACCGTGGGGATGGATTGTGGCACATTTGTCTCCATATACTGTTTTTATTGGAATTTGAGTTCCAAGAGGATGGTTTTGACCATTCGTTCAGGCTGTTTCTAGTATCCAACCCATATATGTAATTTATGGTGAAGCCTCAAAGTAACTGAATCCATTGAAAGAATTAAAATTCTCTCAATTTTGGGAACCCTCCACGGGGACGTTCACCGATGATGATAATGATTGCGCTGAACTGATATTGTATGTGATTACTTTTAGGGAAGAAATGGTAGCAGACTGAATTGATGGTTTGGTTATTTGAGAATCTTATGCCCTTATAGATTTGCAAACCAATTTATGTGCTTAAATTAACCAACTGTATCCCATATTGTGAATGTTCAATTGGAGAAGTATCTAATGGTGGATGTAAAATTCTAGGTTCTCATGGATATGGAGGTGAGTCAAGCTATAATAAAACTACCTCCAATGAGTGAATTCGCTATGTTTAGCTCCTGGTATGCTAAATACTGGATTTCATCATATCCCCAGGGTGCAATGGAAATGAGAACGCCATGAGTCAAATTCATAATGGCTGTTAGGCAGTAGAAGAATGATAGAAAGGCCCCACCCAATCCTAAGGCAGATTATGGTGAGGACCCTAGATTTCTTAAGCAACCCCATGCATGGTTTCTTATACCACTTAGAATTAAAAGGGTTGTACCAATTGATGTTGAACCTAGATGGTCCAACTACCATTTCTAATAGGAAACCTAGGGCCTAGTTTCCAATCCTACAACTATGATAGAGATAGGTGAGAAGTTAGTGAAATTGAGGACCATTAGGACTTATTCAAAGTAGAATGGAACAAACTCAGATTCTAGGTGATCGGAGGTGGCCTAATTTTGGTAGAATAATCCATCTAACTCTATAGATCTATGGTCACTCATTATTCCAGTTTTTAGATTCCAAAAATTGGGAATGTTCAATCCCCACCCCTCCATCTTTATGGAAACTATATTGAGGCATGAATACACACTTTGGAGCTGGAAATTCTCATTTACACCATCGAAGATCAGATCCCTAAAATTAAGTGAGTGGAAGATATGATAAATTAGGGTTGAAATAAAGGGGTCGATTAGTAGTCCACTGATGAATAGGATGACTTCATCGGTCTTCCCTATGTAAGTTTTTCATTCTAATAATTCCTCCATTTTTAGTATTGTCATTCTTTAAACAATATTTTTACAATGTTTGATTTAAGAGGAGATGTAATGCCCCAAACCTAGTAACCCAGAGTCGGTTCATTATTACATAACAATGGCATGTTACAAGGAATCATGTTCTGAAAGACCGATCAGTTTAGTATCCTTTTCAAGTACTAGATAAATACATATTCTTTACATTACATCAAGAAATAAAAACAAAAACAAAATTGCGTCTCTTGTGAACACACTTATATACCATATCCTATCTTTCAGGTCAATCATAATTTACTTCTTCATATCTTGAGAAAAATAAAACATAAGAAAGGGGTGAGCTGAGATGCTCACTAAGGATAACAATAGAGAAGAAACTTTCATAAATAAGCATAAACATTTAAGGCAATGTATATGACTAAAACAAAATCATTTTTAAACTTAATCTTAAGAATAATATGGAAAATATAAATCAAAATAATTCCATTTACTTGTTCACGAGGATATTTTACTTGTCGAATAATCACATGTAAGAATTAATTTCATAATGAGTTAATGCCTAAAGCCATACATAATTACCACATAATCAAGGAATCATGCCAATACTAAAAATAAGATTTCTTCAAAGCCTTGTTCCAAGACACTAGTTTGTCTCAAGAGACCTACCAATGCATAGAGGAGCTATAGCGGGCTCCACCCATCACATACTAAGTCCACAACATTCCTCATATGAAAATGTTGGAACATAACATAAAAATTCGTATTAAAACTTGCATAAAAAATGTTAATACTTTAACCATACACCATTAATGGTATAAAAACAACACACCCATATTCGAACCTATCACAAAACCTTCAATAAAATATGGAATATTGTATCATAATAAATCACCTTCAGACAAGTGTAAAATCCATCAAAGGATGTTGACATAGATGAAATCAAAAATATTTGAGAGAAATACCTCTTTCTATTTTGAAATAATTTAAAAGTCACATAATTATAAAATAAAGCATTTATTTTGAAAATATTTTTATAATCTTGTAAGGGAAGATTCAAAGATGTTATAATGGAAGTGAAAAACTGCACCCGTAGTATAAGATAAAAAAATATTCTTACCTTAATTCGTCGAAAAGGTTATTAAGTACCTTGTTTGAAAAAAGATAGAAAGATTCCATTCAAAAGTATTATAAAAAGTAGTAAAAGGGTATAAAATAAATTAACCCACAGTCTAGTAAATAGTAAAAATGTTTTGAAATACATTTTTAAGAAACACAGATGTGGATGATAAAGAGGTCCCAGTAGATACGACCTCAGATAATAAAGAAATTTTCAAATTAACACTTACCATGTAGTTTTACTTGGTTGAGGGTACGTTAACCTCCTGTATAATAGTTAAATCACTGTTATTAAATTATACAAGAACTACATTGATAAAGAAGATATCATATATGCACTTTTTAATATTTCATTTTTAATAATATTTTAGTAGTATCATTGTTTCGGGTTTAATTGATTCTTTTTTCCTTTATATGTTTTGTTACGTAAGTCATGATTGTTATGGATAGGATATATTTAATTCATATCCATAATGATATATTGTTTTTAATATTAAAATGAAAACTATTCTTGAATGGTTACAATGGGGAATGAATCTCACCATGTTCGTGGAGACAGTAATCTGTACGTACGCACGAACACTACATCCATTTCATTTTTATTTTAAAAGTAAAGAAAACCAAATGATACATGAGTATATTATTATCCCAGTATAATATAATATTTTATATACATTATTTAATTTCATTAACACAACCTTTTATACATTCCATGTATAGTATGAACGAGTTATATCACTTTAATGGGGCGATACTCCGCACTTCCTCAAATTATATTATTGTATATATAAAACATGAAAAGAATAAAGGTATGACATAAAATATAATTAAAGAAGCTTATGGATAAAATAAATATCATAAATATCATATATGATTACAGTTCCATCATAATGGACACCATAAAAGGTGGTGGTAGAAGATTGAACAATCATCGTTTCGTGAGGCCATAGTTCGATGTCCACAGAAACATTATGTTCTATACCCATTAGATGGAGGTGTGTGTAAGTGTAGTTTAAATAATTATCATAACAAAAACCTAGTATATTGAAGATACTAGTTTTGTTATAAAATAAAGGAATAAAGAGAGTTTATGGGGTTGGAGAAGTAAAATAAAAGAAAATAACTTAAGAGGAGATGTTACCTTTAAATCGGGTAACTCTCTTTGGTTTAATAAAAAAGGCATCGTTGGAGTGTCTTCTGACTAAGGTAAGGCTTATAAGAGAAATAAAGGTATTAAAGAAGATTAATTGGGTAGAGGATGGACGAACCATGGAGCTTGAGAGGTGTGAGTAATGGTTTAGAGGTGATGGATTTTTATAAGGGAGGGGAGGGGCTCTTTAAGAAAGTTTGAAAATATTATTCTATTATATAATTTTTTTCCACTTATAAAGGTCCAAAACTCATTAATGTTGAATATAAGATGACTCATGCAAAAAATAAAATCATCCAATAATAATTGGTCATATTTTGGATATTTTTTTAATTTTAATAATATCATTTATTTAAATCATTCATTATTGAGGTAAACACGACATCATTATTGTGTCATAAATAATTTTATTTATTTGATGTCTATAAATTATAAACAAAATAACATGATATAGGAAATATTCATAGATTTAAAATGAATATTTATAGTCAAAAAGATAACATATATAACCCAATTTATTTTTTTTACTAAAATATATATGTTTATGTCATTTTTTGTCTTTACTTTAAATTAATTAATATAAAGTGCCATTATCACACTCAAGTGGCTCCATGGGGTGACCAAATCGACCCAAGGATTCCCATGGTCGGACATGTACCATTAAATAGGGTTAGGACATGTTTTAGGTTAAAATAAAAATATTATAATATTATTTTGTACCCTTATTTACGGGATTTTCCCTTTTCCCATGGTAGGTAAAATATTTACCGAAGTAATTATTCATAATGTCTAATAATAAAAGATAACTATTTACACAATTTGGACATCCTGATTCCAAATATGGAATCCATTTATCCAAATTCAAAACACTAAATTCACATAAATTAATTTAAAATTAATTTCCATTGTCAAAACAAAAAGCATGTTTTTAAGAAATAATAACTATCAAAAGATTGACACTTGTTTATATCCAGTTTAAATGTGAAATTACATCCAATTACCTAAATTATATTAATTGATAAAAATATAATATAATGATACTTAAAAAAACCTTCAAATGTATAATTTAACAATATAAATTATTTTGATTAAAAAAGTTTTTTTAATTAAAATTTAGTATTTTTCACTATTTATAAAAAATGGAATGTTTTCAGAAGAGTACCAAAAATTATCCCTAAGCTAATTTTGAAATTTGTAATCCAAATATGAAGTCCATTTTGAAAAAATTTTATAAAATATCCAAAAGTGGGTATTACTATTCATAACAACTAGTTTGATTGGTCATGGTGTGTTAGAATCTTGACGTTTCGTACAAGGCAAGCTATTGCATTATTCAAAGGGAAACGTACTATGGAAGCTTGGGGTGTTATATTATTACCTCCTTGAAATAATTTCATTCTAAAAATTTATATAATATTACTAAATAAAATGATTTGGTTGGTTCTTCATCAAAAGTTCCTCGGGATCCCATGTTGCCTCTTCCATCTTTGATTTCTCCATAGAACATTCACCACACGAGTCGTCTGATTCCTCAACACTTCTTCTTTGGTATCAAGAATTATAGTAGGCTCTTCGAAATAAGACAGATCAGGTTTTAGTTCTATTTCTTCATAGGGTAGTGCATGCGTTTGGTCAGGCATGTATTTTCTCAATAGAGATACGTGGAACACATCATGAACTTTGGAGAGACTTGACAGAATTGCCAAATGATAAGCTACAACACCAATTCATTCTAGAATTTTGAAATGTTCAATATACATGGGAATTAATTTTCCTTTCTTAACGAATCGTATAACACCCTTCCATGGAGATACCTTCAATAAAACATGATCTCCTACTTTAAATTCCTAATATTTCCTTCAATTATTAGCATAGCTCTTTTTCCTACTTTGAGCTGCTTTGAGGTGGGTTTGGATAATCGTCACCTTTTCCATTGTTTCCTCAACATGTTCTAGGCCTATGATTTTTCTTTCACCAAAATCATCCCAACAAGTTGGTGTGTGAAATCTATATCCATATAACACTTCATATGGTGACTGAAACGTGTGACCGATTGTCGCCTATCGACCGGTCAAGGTTCCTGTGCTCTGCTAATGTGTATAATAGCACTCGGGTCAAATCCTCGGCAATGATACTTTGTAATAGTCGTTTGTTTTTAGTTGATTGTATTTTGATTGGTGGGGTTTGTTTGTAGAGCTTAATTGAAAATTTTGATGGTTGATTCTTGATTTAGCGAATATATGAAGATTGGGGTGAGTTCATTATTGGGGAGTTAAGCTTGTGATATCCTAGAGCCTTGCTTTGTATTGCATTAAATTAACACCCCATGTCATAAGTTAACGTTTATTAGAATTACTAAGTGTTAAGAATTTAATAAAAGGATTAACTTAAATTAGGGTTCTAATCCCAATCAAAAAATATTTATGGTAGTGTATTTTTGGTTCCAATAATCCATGGAAACCACTTTTTAATCAAAACATATCATTAATCCATGACATATTATGTTTAACATACACAATATTAATTTAAAGAATACTCATTGAGCAAAAACTCTCAATCACTTAACATCACCAAATTATAAATCACCCCAATGGTAGATTTACTCATACATTGGATTGTTGATAATCTAGGTTTAATGTTTATGGTGACGATTTAAAAATATTAGAAAGAGAAAGGGACAAGAAAAGAGTAGTGTGCCGAACACACACACAAACAATTTTGAGAATCAAAAATGGAATTTCGATTGAATGGGGAAGAAAAATAAGGTTCTGTAATTTAAAATTATTCAAAATAATTAAAGAACATTAATATTATACTACAGAAGGTGGAGAAGAATCAGAGGTATTGAAGAAGAAACAAGCACTAAAATTTGATTGAAATGAAAACAAATTTACACAATTACAATTGAAAGAAAACATAAAAAAACATGAAAGAGAAGTGGAGGAGAGGTATCTCTTGTTGAACGAGATCAAAGAATATCCTACCATAACCTTGTCAAGGGCCTATTAATGCCAAACCTCCTCGTTAAGTGCTGAAGTGCCAACCTCTTGGAATGAGAGGAGGGGGTGTATTTATAGCCCAAGGTTGTGGGATGTTTGCATTCCAAAACTCTCCCTCCACTTTAAGCACAGATTTACTAATCTAGATATATGAATCACGATATGGTGTATTCTTCAAATATGTAGATATGGATGTCTTCTATCCACCCTCAAAATGTGGCCTCCTATAGAATTTTGTAGACTATGTTACAGCGGTTTTAATAAATAATGTCATTCCGTCTATTTCAATCCAAACTTTTCAAAGGAAGAAATGTCAATGGGTTTTTCCATAGTAAGATACCCTCAAATAAAAATAATTTCTTCAACAATGTTGTCCTCATATATCGTGGCTTTCACACTGAAAAATATCAGCTTGCATGGATGTATAAATCTGGAGAAAAGTCTACATTTGTGTGCTGATTTCAATTCCCAACCATAATGGTGGGCTGAGTTTAAATGAATTAGTTGGGCTCATTGTACCCGGTAGGGCCTTGAAATTTTTATCCAAGATGAAATGTAGTGTCCCAAAAATTATGGGGGAGAATTAATGTTTTTGGACTTCTGTATTGAGCCCAGTAAGTCAATATTCATGGCTAGTCCAGTTTGTTCACAGATTCATTGGACCTTCTTGTATGGTTCATATGACCCTTCAAATGGCAGAATTGTCTCATGATCCCTTATATTGAAATGTTTTATATTGAAATTGGAATCCTAAAAAACACAAACCAAACAATTTGGATAATAAGGGTGAGAGTTATAAATAATATAGTAAACTGAATCAATTGGACTACTTTTAAAAATGCTCAAAAATTATACATAGTATTAAAACATTAATATTTCACCCAAATTATGCATATTTCATATAAAATAAGTAAATAGAGTATATAATAAGTCATTAAAATATTAATAACATCAACTACCCCACACTTAGTTTTGTAAGTGTCCTCATGTGCAATAAATATAAAAACATGACAAAATCATTTTCACTCACCAACAAATATTATAATCTTGTTTTCTTCAATAAGGGGAGATTTTTACTATTTCACTAATCCATTTTGAAATCCACCACAAGTTGTTATAGAAACAATGTTCCAAAACTATTTCATTTTTTCAAGCTCAAATTTAGAAATGGAAAATGTGGACACTCAAAACTCACACCTCTCAAGATGATAAAATTCATTTGTGGAGGTTCACTCCTACACCAACCAAAAGTGAAAATCTTAGAGTTTGAAAGAGATATCAGCTTCCAATACCTATCCAAAGTGCACAAGAATCAAGAGGTATTTTTAAGGGGGTTTTCTATGGCTATGGGATGGTAGAAATATAATGTCCAAGAGAGAGAAGAAGAGGGTTAAAACACTAACATAGAAAAAGCAATGCATATTTTTTTTTGAAATAAAACATGGAAAGAAATTAAAACACATATTTACAAGGGAATGATTGTGTGAATAAAGACACACTAGAGGAAGAAAATATGAAGGTAATGAGAAGATAGAATATTTATAAAACCCAAAACTTCTCCCAATAAGAATATAATGCAAGTGTTCCTTTTTTTCTTTTCCTTTTTTTTCGTTTATTTCGAAAGTTAAACTTAAAATAGATCTCACACTCATATCCCAACCCATGTTTGATCTCCTCATGACACTAATTGTAATAGTTATAACAAGATAAAAGGTTGAGGAAGAGTGATTTTTGACCTACCCAAGACACAACCAATTGTTTTCATTTTGTTTGATTTTCCCCCATTTTTGATTTTTTTGATCACTTGTCAATAAAATTTACAAAATTACATAAATGGAAGTAAATTACATTCCCCAAAACACACTGAATGAAAACATCTCCCCACACTTAAATGGATGATTTCCCTCAATCAGATGATAACTCATTGAAAATCAATAATAGGGTACCCAAACATTGAAATCCATTCCCCCCACACTTAATTTTCAAAAAATTATGCAATGAAAATCCATGTTTATATTGGGTGGGAAAAGTTATTGTGCTTGTCATGTGGCTATCAAAGAAAAAGTTTTCATAGGCTTGAAGGGGATTTCAAAATGAGGATTAATGTAAGGAAAATGGGAGGCTATTTGGCTATTGTGATTCTCATGTGGTTCAAAAAATACCTCTATCATATTAAAGAAAACTGTGGTAGAAAATTCTGCTCGAAGGTCCACAAACTCAAGACTCAAAAATGGGGGTGAAAATAGACATTTTGAAAAGATGGTCATAGGTGGCCTTGGCATGAAAGAAAATGTTGTTCCTCACGGTTTGGGAAAATCATTTTCCAAATCAAAAATTGAGCATTCAAAATATGTTAATTTTGACCCAAAATTATTTATCCAAAGTTATGATGAAAATACAAAAATTTCGAGATGAAAACATGTTTGTTAACACCCCAAAATGGTTGGACAAAATTTCAAAAATCTATGGTGAGTAAGCATGAATCATAATTTTTTTGTAATTTTTAAGTAATTGTTTTTTTTTGTTTTTTGTATTTTAGGTTTTTATTGTTGTTTTTTATAATGATACACCCACACAAAATAGAAAGTGAAAAATAATGGTTTTGATAAAGAATGTGTTAAAAAAATGAAAGAGAGAGGAAGAAGAAGAAATAGGTAGAGAGAGGAAGAGACAGAGAGAGAGAGTTAATGGGAAAGAGGTGCCCCCTGGTTTGGATTTTGTGGGTCGTCGTCTCCATCTAGTGGTGGGTTGACTATAAAAGTTGGGGATCCAGTGGAAGTCCATGTTGATCATGGATTGTGGGATGTTTACCTAAAAAAGAAAAATCATTATTCATCTAATGAAAAAAATAAAAAGAAATTAAAATTTCATAATAAATGTAAAAGAAAACATGGATTGACTCCCAAGAAGCACTGCATTTATTTATCTTTAGCTAGATAGTTGCAGTGGACTACCCATAGTCTGACGGTGGCCATTGTATATTCTCAATTCCAGTGTGCTTCCAGAAAAATATTTTCTTTGGGAGGCTTGATGATTCATTGGATAATTTCATCCCTTCCTTGTTTTACTTGCAATTCAACAGGGTTAGAAAGAGAATATGACTACTCTCCCTTTGGTCTTTAATGTGAGGAATGATTTTATCCAAAAAGTGATGATTTTCTATTCTTGGAAATCCAGGAAGTTGTATCAATTCTGATGGTTTATTTATGTAAGGTTCAGATAACAAGAAATTAGAGTATGAGATCCCAATTGTTTTTGACTCATTTATTTTATCACTTACCGATGTAGAGTAATGAGGATCAGTGGAGTCATAAGACTGAATAAAATTTTCAATATCCTTTATTTAAATATTGTTCGCCAAAGAATGGTCAATTTTAACCTCACCAGTGACCACTTTATTAATTAGGGAACAAATCGCACAACCTTCACTCTCATTGGGACAAGATAAACACATTTTTTGGGGTTCACCTCACATATAACCGAATTTTCAGAATCATGGATAGGAAACGATGAATGTTGGATAAACTGATCTGAATCAAAAAATGATCATTCCAGTTCATTTTCCTCATTACCATCTATGTTGGAGAATTGGAGGTCAGAGGTGAGATGATATTCCAAAGAGTTTTCAATATCCTTTAGATCAATGGAGTTTTCATTTGTAATGTCAACATTAATTTCTCCATTTATGACTTGGTTAATGAGGATTCAATATTCAAAAACTCTTCTATTAGTATAACATGAAGAACATGTTTGATTGGGATTCAACACACTCTCAAAGATACTTTCGGAAGCATGGATAGAGAATACAGATTGATTCTCTAATGGGCATCGCATGGATTGAAAAATATTGAACTTGAATATTTGGTCACCAAATTCCATGGATAAGATTACAACATGGACATAAATTTTGGTTTTAGATGTCATAAGGAATGGTCTTCCTAGAATCATAGGAGATTGACAAGAAGTTGTCCCACCTTCTATGTCAAGGACATAGAAGTCAGCTGGGAAGATAAGATCATTGACTCGAACAAGGACATCCTCAAATATTCCCTTGAGATTGGTTGTGCTTCGATTAGACAATTTAATGACAACACTCATTGGATGTAAGGGACCTAGACCAAGGTTGGGAAATATGGATTTGGGCATGACATTAATTGAGGCTCCTAGGTCTATGAGTGCATTATCAAAGTTGGAACTTCCAATTTGGCATGGAACCGTAAAGGTCCCTGAATCTTTGCACTTTATGGGAATAGACTGCTGGGTGGAAACATTTCTGAAGGTGCTATGTTGCCTCTTGTGGGTACACAAGTCCTTGAGAAACTTGGCATACTTAGGAATTTGTTTGATGGCATCTAAGAGCAGAATGTTGAATTCAACACATCTAAACATGTCGAATATTTCAGAATCGGGTTCAAAGGACTTCTTTGGCTTAGAAATAGCTTGAGAAAAAGGAATTGGATTCCTAAGTGGAATGGAAGGAGGTGAGGGAATGGATTCAGGTTCCTTTTGAAGTTTATTTTTCATTTCATTTTCTAGGTCGACATTCAAAGGAGGGTTGAAAGAATTATCTTGAGGCATATCAATTTTCTTTCCCAATCTAAGTGCAATTTCACTTACATTACCCTTGGGGTTGGGTAATGGTTGAGCTGGGAGTTGGGAATAATTTGATGGTTGCTGCTGACTTAGGTGGGATGCAAGTTGAACAATTTGGTTTTCAATGTTCTTGAGGCTTGAACGGATGAAGGAGGCAAGATCTTCCACTGTACTTTCCCATGGTTTCTTGGACAGAGGCTTGACCCAAATTGGGATTACCATGATTTTGGTTCTTGGGAAAGTGATTGTATTGGTTTTGGAATGGGGAAGGCTCACTAGGATAATGGAATCCAGGAGGAGGATTGTTCCTTTGAGGTTGAGGAATAAAAGGATAAGGTTGTTGGAAGTTACCAACGACTTCACCATATTAAAACTGGTTTGGGTTTTGAGGAGGGAATTGTCGCACAAGACCTGTAAGTTCACTCATCCACTCGGTCATCTTGTTTGGCTCAATTGATTTATTATCTTAGGCTTGTTTGACTTGAGCATGTTCTGGAGTATGGAATTTTTGTGTGTTTTTAGCCATGTTACTTATGAGATCTCTTTCTACTGTGGGAGTTTTATCAACAAGAGCATCGCCACTTGCAACATCTATGAGAGTTCTATCCATATCCAATAACCTCTAATAGAAGTATTGGATCAAGATTTGGTCATGAATTTGATGGTGTGGACAGGTTTCAACAAGCTTTTTGAACCTCTCACAGTACTCATGGAGTGATTCACTTGGGAATTGATGTATACCACTTATTTCCTTTCGAATAGAAGCAGTACGAGAACCAGGAAAGAATTTTTCTAAGAAGAGTCGCTTCATGTCATTCCATGTGGTTATGGAACCAGGAGGTAGGTAGTAAATCCATGACATAGCCATGTCAGCTTGGGAGGAAGGGAATGCTATATGTTTTATTTGTTCCTCAGAAACCCCTTGAGGCTTCATCGTAGAGCACACCACTTGGAACTCTTTAAGGTGGAGATGTGGATCCTCATCGGCTAGCCCGTGGAAATGAGGAAGAAGATGAATCAAACCCGATTTGTGTTCAAAGTAAGCCTCTATGTTTGGATATTGAATACCAAGAGGTTGTTAATTCATATCAGGGGTAGAAAGTTCTTTAAGGTTTTTTCCCTAGGATTGGCCATTTCTAATTCAACTGGTTGGAGAAGGACTGGTTCATGAATTATTTGATTATCTCTTATGTTCCTCCTAATTTTGCGAAGTGTTCGCTCAATTTCAAGGTCAAAAAAATATGAGAGATTGTTTGAGAGGCTATGGGGAATTCATAGAGATTTTGGAAGAAAGAGGAAGGCATGTTTTTCTTTTTATTTTTTCCATTTACGATTTTTATGAGAAGACGTGTTTTTCTTTGTTTTTTTTTCATTTTGTTTAAATTTTGTTTTTTAATTATTTTTACAATAACCAGAAACTAATGACTACTTAAAGAACCATCCCTTGAAACGGAACCATTTGAAACCTGCGACCGATTATCACCTATCGATCGATCAAGGTTCCGGTGCTCTGCTAATGTGTATAGCAGCACTCGGGTTGAATCCTTGGCGATGATACTTTGTAATAGTCGTTTGTATTTTGATTGGTGTGTTTTTTTTGCATAGATTAATTGAAATGTTTGATTGTTTATTCTTGATCTAGAAAATATATGAAGATTGGAGTGAGTTCATTTTTGGTGATTTAAGCTTGTGATATCCCTGAGCCTTTCTTTGTATTGAATTAAATTAACACTCATGTCATAAGTTGATGTTGATTGGAATTCCTAAGTGTAAAGACTTTAATCCAAGGATTAACTTAACTTTGGGTTCTAATATCAATCAAAAAATATTTATGGTAGTGTATTTATGGTTCCAATAATCCATTGAAACCACTTGTTAAACAGAACATATCATTAATCCATGACATATTCAGTTTAACATAAACAATATTAATTTAAAGAATACTCATCGAGAAAAAACTCTCAATCACTTAACATCCAAGAATTATAACTCACTCCAATGGTAGATTTAATCATCCATTAAGATTTTTGATAATCTGGGTTTAATGTTTATGGTGACGATTTAAAAATATTAGAAAGTGAAAGGGACAAGAAAAGTGTACTGTGACGAACACACACACGAAAAATTTTGAGAATCAAAAATGGAATTCCGATTGAATGGGGAAGCAAAATAAGGGACTTTAATTTAAAATTATTCAAAATATTTTAAGACCATTAATATTATACTATAGAAGGTGGAGAAGAATAAGAGGTATTGAAGAAGAAACAAACACTAAAATCTGACTGAAATGAAAACAAAGTTATACAATTACAATTGAAAGAAAACATAAACAAACATGAAAGAGAAGTGGAGGAGAGGTCTCTCTTGTTAAAACAAGATCAAAGAATATCCTCCAATAACCTTTTAAATTCCATAGTAATGGAAAACCTCCTTTTTAAGTGCTGAAGTGCCAACCTCTTGGAATGAGAGGAGGGGGTGTATTTATAGCCCAAGGTTGTGGGCAGTTTGCATTCCGAAAATCTCCCTCCACTTTAACCGCAGATTTAACAATGTATAAAGATGAATCAAGAGCTGGTGTATTCATCAAAGATTTATATATGGATGTCTTCTGTCCACCCTCAATCTTTTTCCTCCAATATACTTTTGTAGCCAAAGTTATGGCGGTTTTAATAAATAATGTCATTCTGTCTATTTCAATTCAGACTTTTCAATAGTTGAAATGTGAATGGGTTTTTTCATAGTAAGATTCCATCAAATAAAAATAATTTCTTCAACAATGTTGGCCGCATATATCTTGGATTTAACACTGAAAAATCCCAGCTTGCATGGATTTCTAAATCATGAGAAAAGTCATCATTTGTCTGCTGATGTCAATTACCGTCAAGAATGGTGGGCTGAGTTTAAATGAATCAGTTGGGCACCTTGTACTTTGATTTGGGCCTTGAAATTTTTATACAAGATTAAATGTAGTATAACCTGAATTATGGTGGAGAATTAAGGTTTTTGGACTTCTGGATTGAGCCCCGTAAATAAATCTTCGAGGCTGGTCCATTTTGTTCATAGATTCATTGGGCCTTCTTGTATGGTCCATATGACCCTTAAAATGGTAGAATTGTCTAATGAGCCCTTATAATGAAATGTTTTATATTGAAATAGGAATCCTAAAAAACAAGAACCAGAGAATTTGGATCATAAGGGTGAGAGTTAGAAATAAAATAGTAAACTGACTCAATTGGACTACTTCTAAATATGCTCAAAAATTATACTTAGTATTAAAACATTAATATTTCACACAAATTATGCATATTTCATATAAAATAAGTAAAGGGGGTATATAATAAGTCATGAATATATAAAGAACATCAGTGAAATATGAATATTTTAATGGAAGCTATTGTTATAGGAAAATTCTACCAGGGGTAAATACTAATCCCATATACCTTGAAAGTCAAGTGAGAAAGATCTCAACCTGTCTTCTACGGTTTGAATAGTCTGTTCTGATTGTCCATCAGTTTGAGGGTAGGTAGTGCTAAAACGAAGTTCAATATCTAGGTCCTTCTAAATACCTTTCTAGAATCTTAATGTAAAAAGGGGGTCACGATCAGAAACAATCGATAGGGGTGCTCCAGGAAGTCTTACAACTTCATTAATATATATTCTTGCTAAACGTTCAAGTGGTAAATATTATCTTATAGCAAACAAATGTGCTTACATGGTAAGATGACCAATAATGAAACATATTGCATATTTCCTTCTAGTATTCTTTAGTAGTCCCATGAAAAAGTCCATCGTAATATCATCCCATTTCCACTCAGTTATGGAAAGAGGCTTCATGACTCCTCCCAGATGTTTCATTCCAACATTCACTTGTTGACAAACCATACATCTTGACACATAATAAAAAATATATCTATTTATGTAGTCCCACCAAAAATTTTCCTTCAAATATATATAAATCCTCGTGCTACTAGGGAGTATAGAGAAATTGGATCTATGAGCATCATCCAACAATTACTTTTTTCGATCAGGTATATCAGGAACACAAAGTCTCTTCCCAAATTTCAAAATTTTTTCTTCACATACGATATCAATCAGTCTCCCATTTTTCACAACTTTAATTTTTATTTGAAACTCCTTGTTATCAGCTTGAGAACTTTTTAACATTTCTATTAAATATGGTTTGGCATCCATTTGAAAAAGTATTGATGTGTCACCTTCCATGATTATTCCTATATCCATCTTTACTAGATCCATGAACATAGGATACCTTTCAACTCTAATCTTGTTAAAATATCCATGATACTTTCTACTCAAATCATCTGACACCTTATTTTCCTTCCCCGGGTGGTAGTGCACAGTGCAATCACAATCTTTGAGTAGTTCAAGCCATCACCTTTGTCTCATGTTGAGTTATTTCTATGAGAAAATATAATCCAAAATATTGTGATCAATATATATCTCACATTTTTCACCATATAGATAGTGTATCCATATCATCAAAGAAACGATTACAGCTACTAACTGAAGATCATGAGTAGGATAGCATGTTACATGAATTTTTAGCTGTCGTTAGGCATATAAACTAACTCTATCATTATACATAAGGACACAACCAAGTCTTTTATTTGAAGAATGACTCTAAATAACATACCCATCGTTCTCCGATTGTAGAGTAAAGATATGAGCATTGACTAATATTATCTTCAGATCTTTAAAACATTCCTCACACTCTTTTGTCCTAATAAATTTAACCCCTTTACATGTGATCTTGGTTAATGGGATAGCCAATCGGGCAAAAGTCTGGACGAAGCGCTGATAATAACCTACTAATCCAATAAAATTGCATACCTCAGTTATAATAGTCCGTGCTGGCCATTCTTGTATTGCCTTGTTCTTTAAAGGATCAACATATATTCTATCCTTAGAGAAAATATAGCCATGAAAAGAAATATCTTGAATCCAGAATTCACACTTGCTAAAATTCCCATATAAATCATCTCTTCTAAGAGTCTTTAAAATAGCATGCAAGTGATTTTCCTGATATTCATAGATATTGGAGTATACCAAGATATCATCAATATATACCACTACAAATTCATCAAGATATTCCTTGAAAACTCTGTAAATTTGATCCATGAAGACAGAGGGTGCATTAGTCAATCCAAAATGCATTACTGTAAACTCGTAATGCTCATACTCGGTTTGAAATACAGTTTTTGGAATGTCTTCCTTCTTCACACCCAACTGATGATATCCATAACGGAGGTCAATCTTTGAAAAATATTGAGATCCATGAAGTTGGTCGAATAAAACATCAATATGAGGTAGGGGATACTTTTTCTTTATTGTTATAGCATTGATCTCCCTGTAGTCAATGCACAGCTTCATAGATCCATATTTCTTCATGACCAAAAGAATAAGGGCTACCCATAGAGAAACCCAAGGGAGAATAAATCCTTTATTACTCAACTCCTTTAGTTGTTTCTTTAGCTTAAAAAATTCCACAGTGGACATTCTATTAGGGGTCTTCCATGTAGTCCTTGAACCTGGAATTAAATCAAAGGAAAACTCAATTTCTAATTTTGGAGGATGTCCTGGTAAATCCTTTGGAAACACATCAAAATATTCTTTTACAATAGGTACGTCCTCTATTCGAAAATTATCTTCCTCACCCATAGTTATTTTATTATATTCCTCCCCAATAATTGAATTTAGTAGAGCTATTGGAAGTGGATATAGATAAGAATCAGGTGGTGACATTTCTACTCTAAAGATAAGGTACACCTTATCATCATAAAAAATTGTAACCTCATTCTTCATACATTAAATTTTCACATCATGTTCTGAAAGCCAATCCATACTAAGGATTACATCAAATTCAATCATGGGTATGACAATGAGATCAGCAGATAAAGAACATTTATATGCCTTAATGGGAACTGATTCACAAAACATTGTTACAATGATACTTACTTTAGGAGTTTTGACTGACAATTCCCTTGTTAAATAAAATTGAAAATATATAACTTTCTTAGGAAACTAGGAAGATATGAAACAATGTGATGATCCAGAATCAAATAAAGCGTTGGCTAAAATTGAGGAAACCATTAAATTACCTTCCACCACGTCCTTCGGAGCTTCAACCTCAATAGTAGTAATCACATAAGCTTAGCCCTTATCACTTGGCCTTTTCTTAGGTATGTTTCCTTGGCACTTAGGAAATTCATTTGAATAATTCCCCATTTATCTATAATTGTAGAATTCAACATTGACCACCTCTTTTATTCCATTGTAATCACGAGCTTGGTGGCCTTTTCACCACAATTATAACAGACCCCCATTCCCTTCAGGAATGTACAAGGGTGTTTCCTCCAACATTTACTACAGGATAGAAATTTAACTTCTCCCTTCTACCCCTTATTTCCATTTCTAGAGTGTTTAGAAGATCTCTTCTTCTCTTGCTTTGATTTAAAGTCGTAAGACTTAGAGAATTCCTTTTCTATCTTCATAGCACATGAGACAATATATTCATATGATTAGAAGGATTGTGAGCCTATTTTTTGATGGAGAAATGGTTTCAAAAAATTAAATAATAGATAAATATTACTCCTTGGTTTATGTATATAATCTGCAGCATGCCTTGCTAACCTTGTAGAGTTAACCTCATACTTTGAAATATTCTTATCCTCCTTTTGCCTCAGACTCAAAAAATTGTCTTTCTATATCTGCTCGATGGTCATGAGGAAAGTATTTTTCTTAGAAAAGATCTTTATAATTCCTCCATTACATATTTGATATTTCTTCATCTTTCTTTTTGTTTTGAATTAATAACCACCATTGATCTACATCTCCCGTGAGGTGATAAACTGCCATGATAACTTTTTCCCTTTCGGTACCCCCAAAATCATGAAATGTTTTCTCTAAGGAACTTATCCATTTCATAGAAACAAGTGGATTTGTAATCCCAATGAATGTTTGTGGGATTTTCCTCATGAAGATGTCTAACATTGGTCCTACGCATTGTGGATTAGGGTGATCCATATGTGTAAGGTTTTTATTCATATCCTGAGTAAGTTGTCCTAGTATGGTGATAAGATGATCAGCACCAGTTGCATCTCAAACTCCACTATAATTATCTTTAGTAAGAGGGAAATCCCTACATCAATTACATGCATTGATACAGTTTCCATTCCTTTCCCTAAGCGCAATTACTAAAAAATGGCACACACTAGATTAGTTTATGAATCATAATACATAATTCCAAACTTGTAAAACACTTTATAAAAATTGAATCGTTTATGGATATAATCCATAATCATAAAAATGTTTTTCTTTAGAAAGTATATACTTATAAATCCTTCATAATTGTTTTTAAAGAAAATGAGAATTATCCTATGCATATCCCCCTGGTGTGTCATAACCAAGAATATAGTAAGGCCCATTGTTGTGCACCGGTTCTAGTTTGAGTCTAGCTCAAAGCAGTGTTTTCGAGTTTTACACCTAGGTATATCTGTTCCAGAGACACCTCTACCTTCTCGTATACAGACATAGATGTATTGCATGGAAAACTCACAAAATCTCTATATTACCAAAATTCTAGGAAGTTATTCTATACTAATACTCAAAGTCTATCATAGGATACTGTTCTCTAATCCGATATTTTCAAAATCCACCACCAAATTAACCTTTTTATTTTCAAAAAATTCATAGGGGAAAGCGAAAAACGTGACATTTAAAATAGATCAAGTATAAAAAGAGACAACTGACTTATTAAAGACAAGTCTAAGACAGTTAGAATCACATTCCCTAAACAATTTCCAATGAAAGGATTTTACTTGGCTATCTGGATCATCCTTTAAGACATCTTCATAATGATACACTAGATAGTCTCGAGCTTTCATGTACTCTTCTTTATTAATCTTCCCCATGTTGAAGCCTCTAACCAATATGTGATCTTTCTTGTCAATCAACTCACATTACTCCCTGTTAATATCCACTTGCAGTAATCTTTCCATTATTTGATCAACATCTTCCTTCATTGCCTTAATCGTCAGAACTACCTCCACCATTTCTTCACCAGAGTGCATGAGTAGATCCATCTTATGTTCTAGACCTGTGGCCTTCTGTCTCTGTGAGCCATCAGGATTCCCTACCTCACACCCTTGTCTAGGTAGGAGTTCATCTTCCTTCACCAGCATCACCCCCTCAGATCACTGATGTATCTCCCCTTACTGATCCACCAGCATCTAGTCGGTATCCCCATGAGGGGTCACCAAAGCTACCGAGGTACCTTCTATCTTTGAGGCCTCATTGTCATTCAATTGAGACCCGATGTAACACCCCGACCCTAGTTACCCAGAGTCGGTGTATTATTACATAACATTTTCATGATACAAGGAATCATGTCCCGAAAGACCGATCAGTTTTGTAGCCTTGGAAGTACTAGATACATACATAAGATTTACATTACATCATGAAATAAAAACAACAACAACTTTGTGTCTCCTGTGAACACACTTATATCCCTTATCCTATCCTATAGGTCAATAATAATTTACTTCTTCAAATCCAGGGAAAAATAAAAATAAGAAAGGGTTGATCTCAGATGCTAAATTAGGATAACAATATAATAGAAACTTTAATAAATAAGCATAACCATTTAAGGAAATGTATAAGACTAAAACAAAAGCCTTTTAAAACATAAACATCAGCATAATATGGAAAATATAAATCAAAATATTTCTATTTACTTATTCACATGGATATTCTACTAGTCAAATAATCACATGTAATAATTAATTTCATAATGAGGGAATGCCTAATGTAGGACATCATCACCACATAGTCAAGGATTCCTTCCAAGACTACAAAGAAGATTTTGTCAAGGCCTTGTGCCAAGAAATTAGTTTGTCTCATGAGACCTACCGATGCATCAACGAGCTATAGCATGCACCACCCTTCACTTACTATGTCCACTGCATTCCTCATATGAAAATGTTGAAACATAACATAAACATTCATATTAAAACTAGTATACGAAATGTTAATAAATTAACCATAAACCATGAATGGTATAAAAATAACACATCCATAGTAAAAAATATGACAAAAACTTCAATACAATATAGAATATTATATCATAATAAATCAACTTCAAACAAGTGTAAAATTCATCAAAGGATGTTGACATAGATAAAATAAAAACTATTTGATAGAAATTACTATTTCTATTTTGAAACCATTTAAATGTCATGTAATTATAAAAGAAAACATTCCTTTTGAAAATACTATTATTATCTTGTAAGGGTAGCTTCAAAGGTGTTATAATGGTGGAGAATAATCGCACCCACAATATAAGTTAAAAAAACATTCTTACCTTAATTCGTCAAAAAGGTTATAAAGTACCTTTTTAGGAAAATGACAGAAAGATTCCTTTAAAAACATTTTATAAAAAGTAAAAAAGTGTATAAATGACATTAACCCATACTATATCAAATAGTAAAAATGTTTTGAAATATATTTTTAAGAAACATGGATGTGGATGATAAAGAGGTCCACATAGATACAACCTCGAATAATAAAGAGATTATGAAATTAACCCTTACCTTGTACTTTTTCTCGGTCTAGGGTATAGTTAAAAACTTTTATAATAGTTAACTCATTATTATTAAATTATAAAAGAACTACATACAAAAATATGATATCATATATTATTTTTTAATATTGCTTTGTTAATAATATTTTAGTAGTATAATTGTTTCAGTTTTAACTGATTCATTTTACTTTATATGATTTGTTACGTTAGTCATGTTTGTTATGGATAGGATGTATTTAATTCATATCCAGAATGGTGTATTATTTTTAATAATCAAATTAAAATTATTTTTAATGGTTACAATGGGGAATGAATCTCATCACATTCGTGGAGACGGTAATCCGTACGTACGCACGAACGCTACATCCATATCATTTTTTTATTTTAAAAGAAAATAAAACCAAATGACACATGGGTATATTCTTATTCCAGTATAATATAATATTTTATATACATTACAAAATTTCATTAACACCATCCTTTATACGTTCCATGTATGGTATGAATGAGTCATATCACTTTGAGTGGGCGGTAGTCCGCACTTCCCCAAATGAAATCATCATATATATACAACATGAAAAGAATAAAGGTCTGATATAAAAGAGAATTATATAATATTATAGATAAAATAAATATCATAAATATCATATTTTTTACAGTTCCTTCATAATGGCCACCATAAGAGGTGGTAGTAGATGATTGAACAATCATCGTTTCGTGAGGCAGTAGTTCGTTGTCTACAGAAACATTATGTTCTATACCCATTAGATGGAGATGTGTGTAAGTGTAGTTAAATTATTTATCATAAAAACAAACTAGCATATTGATTATACTATTTTTGTTATAAGATAAGGAAATAAAGAGATTTTAGGGGGTTGGATAAGTAAAATAAAAGAAAAGAACTTAAGAGGAGATGTTACCTTAAAATCAGGAAACTCCCTTTGGTTTGAACCAAAAGGATTCTTTGAAGTGTCATCTTCATAAGGAAAGGATTTTAAGAGGAAGATATGGATTAAGGGAGACTAATTGGGTAGTTTTTTGGACGAACCAAGGGGCTTGAGAGGTGTGAGAAATGGTTTAGAGGTGATGGATTTTTATAAGGGAGGGAAGGGTCTCTTTAAGAATGTTTGAATATATTATTTTATTATATAATTATTTTAGGTTTATAAAGGTCCAAAACTCATTAAATTAGAAAATAAGTTTACTCATGTTCAAAATAAAATCATGTGATAATAATTGGACAGGTTTTGTATATTGTTTTTAATTTTTATAATATCTTTTATTTAAATCATTAATTAATGAGGTAAACACAATATCATTATTGTGTCATAAATAATTTTATTTATTTGATGTCTAAAAATTATGAACAAAATACCATTATGTATGAAATATTTTTATCTTTAAAATTAATATTTATAGTCTAGAAGATAATTTATATAACCCCATGTAAAAATGGTTTTACTAAAATATATATGTTTATGCCATTTTTGTCTTTACATTAAATTAATTAATATAAAGTGTCATTATCACTCTCAAGTGGATCCATGAGGTCCCAAAATTGACCCAAGGATTCCCATGTTCGGACATGTATCATTAAATAGTGTTAGGACACGAGTTATGGTAATTTCATTTTATTATAATATTTTTACCCTTATTTACCGGATTTACCATTTAACGATGTTAAGTAAAAAATTTACCGAAGTGCTTATTCATAATGTATAAAAATAAAAGTTAACTATTTACACAATTTGGACCTCCTAATTAAAAATATGGAATCCATTTTTCCAAATTCAAAACACAGAAGTGACAGAAATTAATTTAAAATTAATTCCCGTTGTCAAACCAAAAAGAGTGTTTTTAAGAAATAATAACTATCAAAAGATTCACACGTGTTTATATGTAGTTTAAATGTTAAATTACATAAAATAACCTAAATTTTATTAAATTATAAAGATATAATCTAATTATACTTAAAAACTATTCAAATTTATAATTTAACACTATAGATTATATCTATTAAAAAGTTGTTTTTAATTAAAATTTTGTATTTTTCACTATTCATCAAAAATTGAAAGTTTTCATAAGAGTACCAAAAATTCTACCTAATATAATTTTGATATTATGAATCCATAAATGAAATCCATTTTGAAAAAAAAATTAGAAAATTTCAAGAAGATGGTATTACTATCCATAACGGCTAGTTTGATTGGCCGTGGTGTGTTTGAATCTCAAAGTTAAGTAAAATGAAAGCTATTGCATTATTCAAAGGGAAATGTACTGGGGGAGCTTGGGGTGTTACATGAGACTGCATGTGAGTCTTCTTGATTCCCACATACAATACCTATATTTGAGGTGGAAAGTTCCTGCCTTCCTCTATCAAAATTGAAGTGATAGCGAAGAATAAAATCCGTATCCAAGAGTATTATTAATCTTGGTAAAAATTCACAACATAATTTGTGTTTGATTTGTCCATAATAAATATATAATCATGATTTTGGGTTATAGGATAAACTCCCCAATCATCTATTAAGGGTCTTAAATATGACGATTCTAGGATTGAGGAGGAAATTCCAGACATGGGGCAGGTTCTTATTGGCAATTTCTTCCCTTTGGCAGGAGAAGGGTCAATGGATAATAAAAAAGTT
Source organism: Viscum album (assembly GCA_963277665.1). Taxonomy (NCBI): domain Eukaryota; kingdom Viridiplantae; phylum Streptophyta; class Magnoliopsida; order Santalales; family Viscaceae; genus Viscum; species Viscum album. The sequence continues at coordinate 1,071,845,929 of OY728145.1, read as the reverse complement.
ACTCATGTCACTGTATAGAGGGAAGATAGTCCTAGTAATTTAAAATTCACAATGTATTGTTTCATTTACCAAACATTTTCTTCCCTTTCTCATGATACTTAGATTTTTCGTAAACACCGGAGGACCCTGCAACAACCATGACAAGTCATGACACTACTCTAGAATGGAATGACATGGACATCAGACAAAATAATAAAGGTATGGGTGTTGATATTGAGTAATTTGGGACTAAATGTTTTGTACCTATCAAATTGAAGTGGGTGATACTGGCGGAGGAGAAAATATGGGTCATGAGCCTAACATCTTTGGCACCCTTAATGGTAAGGATTCTATGATTTTTATCACACTATATAATTAAATAATGGAAGGAATTCAGCATGATATGGATATTCCTAGATCCCTAGAGGAATTTAGGGACCATAATAAATAGTTGGATGGATGTGAGTTTTCATTTTTAGTGTTTCATCACATGATCAACCTTTTTACATCCATTGCATTACATCAATGATATTGATTAGTAAAGGTTTAACTATAAAAAATGATTCCAGGGCTACCCAAAACTAGGGTGTAGTTGTTTATCCAAATCATGCTAATATGGAAATGATATTTGAGGTCCAAGAAGTGGGAGATTATTTATATACTTTCATCCTAGGCCATAAGAAAACATATGATAGTATTCCTTAGCAGTAAATCCTAGTCCAAACCTATGAAGACAAGGATGCTAGGGATGAATCCAACCAATCAACTGATCCATCAATGGGTATGTTTCATCAATGGAGTTTGTCCACCTATTCATTTATCCATGTCATATTTCAATGTCAACTATGAATTTTATTCTCCATTTCGTTCCATCATTCTTAGTGGTCAAACTATAAGGGGAACCCTCTGATGCAACTCAACCTATTATAAAAGGAGAGCATGATGTCACACTAGGATGGTTATCATATGTTCATTCCATAATCTAAAAAATTCTAGAGTAAACTTTTCCTCATGATAATAGATCCATGGAAAGCAAGGAGTCTTAGGATACCTTCCAGGCATTCTAAAAAATCATATGGAAGGACATAGGTGAGTTAGTCTGAAGGAAACCAATGGATGATCTACCATCAAAACAACATCATCTATAAAGAATGTTTTACATGTTGGGGTATGGTGGATTTAATAACCATATGTTCCACATTACAATGAAATAGATCTTTTATATAACATCATCATTTAATAGAAGGGGCTCAAGCTAAGGGGGTGACTTCCATTGCGACCATGGTGGATGAACTACACCTAGTTTAGGAGGCTAACACCACCCAACTAGCCACGATTTGATATTCCATCAATGATGCTTAATATACTGTTCGACAAATCAAGAGTAATGTTGATGGTCTTTCCTAAAATATGATAGAGATAATCCAATTTATTTATGCTCCCCTGAATGTTTTTCCATAAATAAAAAAAATATTGTTTCTAATCATTTATGCCATCATCCATGTTTTCCTCTATAATTATAACATAACATTGATTCTAAATTATTTTTCTAAAAATCCTTGTGTAAATGATTTTTAATCACAATGATAAGAATGAAATAATTCTTTAATTTTTTCCTAGGTGGTTTTACCCAGAAAGCATAGTTTAATTGTTAATAAATTCATATTATAGTCCCTAAGAACTATGTGTCTTTTGTCTCATTGCAGTAATTTTTGCCTAAGTCAGATATGAAGAAGACTTAGTGGGTGAGACTTGAATTTCTATTAGGTATCAATTTTTGGATTTTCAACCTATCATGTTTTGTGCCCTTCTATCTTGATTGATAATTTGTTTCTTAAACCATGATAAGTGCATGCCTAGTGAGCTAAAAGTTAACTCTTTCGTAGGGTTCCCATTTGTGGGGTTTCAACTTAGAATGCACTATCTCTATTTCGGTGGGAAGTTTAGTGTCTTGAAATCTAGACTAATGAAACTAATTTTTTAGGTTTAAGAGATTGGACTATGAGTAATGGGATGATGACCCATATAAGGATTCATGATTGAGAATGTTCTGAAATTCTTCAGATACACTAAGTGTTATTTTATGTCATGATTTTATGATTTCTAGATTTTAAACATGAAAGGGGAAAATTATGAGGTGAATGACCCCATACCATGTTTGAAAACTTGTTTCCAACATGATATTGTTAGGTCTTACAAATATATAAGAGGTTTCTCCTAAATAATAATGTTCCTCTTATTGACATGCTTTTTGGGAGTAACTTATGAAAATATAGATTGGGGTGTATCAATTCATATTGAAACAAATGGTGTCCTCAGGAATGATACATTCTATCATCTGTGGCCAAGAAGTTTGTAAGGATTCATATTTCTCAAGACCAAAACGGGTTGTTTGTGATGGTAATGTGTCTAAGAATGAATGGATAATGTGGGTTGAAACTATCCACCTCCTATATAAGTAAAATTTGTGTTTAAAAGTGGGGGAATTCTATTTTGACTCTATACTGTATAGGAGGGTTCTTGGGAGAAATCCAAAACCTCCATCCTAGATTAGGGATGCACCAATAAATAGGGAGACATGAATGTTTTTGTTTCTATATCAGTGCGTCTTAAAATGGGGAATCTATGCATCATTAATTATATTGATAGAATGAGAATCAAGTTGTACACATTTTATTGGGGTGATGTGATGGATAAACGACATAAAGAGAAAAGGATCCCCCCTAATGAGGGTTGAAACACTGTACAGTTTAATGTCTTATGATCAGGACATGGGCTATGCAGTTTAACATCTTATAGAAAGAAAATTGAGGCTACAATTTGAGGTCATTTATCTTTGACTGAATGATTAGTGATTCTCCATTTCATGGAAATATGACAAAAAATGTTCCATCATCCTTTATTCATAATGAGGTAAAGTTATAAGCTCTGGGGGACTTTATATCAAAATAGTGATAAAGGAAAAGTACATAAGGAATGATCAGTGAACATATTAAAAAATTGATTTCCAGAATAATTTTTTAGGGATTACAGAGATAGAACAGGTTTATCTTAAGGATGAATGTGCCTCTGGTTGATATGAATTTTTGTGAAAACTTATGAAAATCCAAATTTTTCCATATTAATGAATAGTCAAACAAAAACATCCATTAGTCGACATGAATTTTGGGGGAGACTTATGAAAATACAAATTGCAGCGTATCAATTCATAGTAAATTTATTTCCTTAGGGATAAGACAATCTATCATCGAGTCATGTAGAAATATTATAGATATTTGGATTTCACTAGATGAAAATTATATTTTAGGTGAGGAAAGTACCTGAGTATGGGAGCATTTCATCTCCAAATCACATAAGAATGGGGTAAATTTTTTCCCACAAAGGTCTGAACCATATGCAAGGATGTGCGATTTTTTTTATATTTAAGATTGGCCTAAGATAGAGGATATTGGAATAGTTACATATCTTATCAATATGAGAATCATTCCACAGATAGTTCTAGAATATATTCCTTACAATGATCAAATGCTTGGGTGGATAAGGGGATTAATTTTTTGAAAACAGGATCATGAGTGGGGTAAGAACCTATAATAGATCCTCCTATATAGATCTAGATAGTACATAGGAGAGTGAGGAAATTTTTATTTTTTTGTTGGACCAAGATGTATTATTTGTGATTCACTATGTATCCTGTCAAATCAAGAATCAATACACACATAGTTCTTGAACTTACATCCTGAAAAATATGTCTACCATGCACTTTAACATCATTTGGTAAGGATTTTTAGTGTACCTTTTAAGGTCTGGAATCTAAGGCAGTCATAGCCTTGATGTGAGCTGATAAGACTTAATCATATGGGTAAGGCCTTACCAAAACTCTTAAGCCCATGTGAACTTTGATCGGTGTGAGGAACAAGGATTGGTAAAGTTTACACTCACCACATAGAAGTGATTAAAAGGAAGGACATGGGAATTTTGATCTTGGTGTGGTTGGACTAGGATGTAGGATCTGTGCATTTCAACACATATCGTTGGAATGAGAATCATTCTCTATTTAGTTATGATAATCCGTGTTGTTTAATGTCCTGTGTAAAAGATGAAGGTTTCCTAATGTTAAAAAGAAGGAATTAAAACCCATAAATTCTATCTAGGTGTTCAAGGAATCATATTATGGGAGGAATCCCATGTTTATGACATGAGGGTTCATGAGTTGGTTTCCCATGGCATACTTTGCTTCGTACATAGGGTAGGACTACATTTTAATGTCATGTGCTGAAGACATTGTCATATAGTTTTATTTAATGTGACTAGGAAGTTATGGGTGTGGTAGTTTTAGGTCATATGTATAGGACTACACTATATGATAATGATCAGTGATATAAGACTTACCAGGATAAGGATGTTACAAAAAACTTTTTTCGCGAATAAGGATATTGTAAACCCAGATCTTGGGGATTCTTGGATCCTTAGAAGTGAAATGGGATAAGTATTCAGGGAGTGACCATGAAACATTTTCAAAAATTATTTTCTATCATGATGTTGTTGGGTCTTATAGAGATAGAAGAGGTTTCTCCCAAGAAAATTGTTCCTCTCATTGAAAGGCCATTTTGGGGAAACCTATAAAAATATAAACTAGGGCATATCAATTCATAGTTAAAAATGAAATCCTCTGGTTTTCATTCCTTTTGAGGGAGACCATTTAAAGTTCAAATTTCATAGTATAAATGCATATTAAAAAACATGTTGTCATCAGGAATAAAACAATCTATCACATATATCCATAGAAAGCTTATGGAGATCCATAGTCCCTAGGATAAGGGATACGATATGTGAAAGGAATGTGTCTGAGAAAAATAATGCATTTATATAGGCATTGTCCATGGAATCTAAAGTACCCTGTATACATCACTGATTGTATTTAAGATAAGGGTATTTTATTTACTTCATGGTTGGGCCTATGACATAGGGTCTAGGTGTCACTATGTATCCCATTGAGATGCGATCTAATCCACATATAATTCTATAGTGGAGGTGTGGATGGAGACCAACACGAAGTGTTTTGATCCTATAAAGCATATATTGAAATGTTATGAAGTTTTATTTCATGTAATAGGGATGTGAACCATTAATTTTTACATCATTTGACATGAATGTAGTCACATAGTTTAACAAATTATGACTAGGAAATTAGGCTATGTTGTTTGGAGTCTAACATCTTGAACTATGGTGTCTTATAGTTTTAGGTCATACGATTAGGACAATGTTTCATGACTTTTAAGGAAAATTGACAAAGGCCATTTGGTGTTACTTTCAAGGTATATTATTCAGAATGTAATTTCATATAGTTTATCATCATGAGACAAGGATAATATTTGTGGCATTATCACATGAAGTATCTATTGAGGAGTCTTAAATTAGAATGGTATGTAACAAGATCTCCATCCATTGATATCAAGGAACAATCTCTATTAGAGTTGACCTTGTGTTATGTATAAGGTCCCTACCACTTTGGATTGAACATTGGAGGTTTCTTCCTTGAAATAATCAGGGTCATGATGACCAGTACCAGTTCTCATTGGAGGAATGAGTAGAGGAATACATTCTTCGTCAAATTCCATTCTATAAAAGTTTTATGGGACTCCAAGTGACGTATAGTATGGAGTCTTTTCTCATCATGTTCCTCAAATTCGTCTTTTGATTTATAGAATTTATCATCTATAGATAGTTGATTTCATATGGAAACAAAAAGAAAGGTAAATTGGAACTAAATGGGAATCACTACTTCCGACCCATATACAAAAAATATGGGTCACCCATGTGGTAGTTTGGGTTGTAGAATTGTAATCCCAAAAGGAATTAATGAACTTATAAACCCAATATTTTTTAACTCTATCCCCCATATTCTGATGTATGTTTGATGGGATCCTTTTGAAGGCCTCTATATGTCCATTAACCACTTAAATATAGTGAAAACAATGGTTGGATTTGATATTATAATGCTCATATAGGTTATAAAACTTCATAGAATAAAAACTCGTTCCATTGTTCTTCAATATCGCATATGGTACACAAAATATGGTAATGATGATGGGTTTTACAACACTAGAAATACATTCTATTCCAACCTCATTGAGGGGTATTTCATTATCCCATTTGCAAAATAAGTCGGTAGTAGTTATGATATATTTGAACTATTTGGCCATAGCTAGAGGACATGGCACTAAATAATCCATTCCCCATATGAAAAATGGCTGGGAGTATTTGGATGTGTGTAAAACATTCAGGGGTTTATGGATGAAGTTGGAACGTACTTAGAAATAATGTAACTTTTTTGTGAATTTTGTTAAAGACTAGATCATTAAAAGCCCGTATTATCCAAGCCTCTAGATTTTATGGGAAACACTAAACCTTGATTGGTGGACACCAGAAGATCCCATATATATATATAGTTCATAACAACAACATTCTCTTTTCCATCAATGCACATGATAAGGACTCCATCAAGTCCCCATTTATATAAGACTTTATAGTGAAATGTTTTTTCTTAAAGATTGATGTTAGTCAGTTATCATTGGTTTTTCTATTTTCTGGAATTGTCTAATGAGAGAAATCCATTTTGAAGGTATTCCAAAATTTGTATCATCAATCCAATTATAGGACTTTCTGGTTCGAGTATGGAATTAACCTTATTGATTTCTTCCCCGTTGACATAAACAAAAGGAGAAACCATCCAGCGGTGTGAAATGCTAATGACTATTTCATCCTAATTTAGATTAGCTAATGTCATGGATTCATTCAACAATGTATCTTCCTAGGAATCATATGTTCATGGGACGTGCATCAATGTCATCTCTAAGGAGAATTCTTCTAGTACACCAAGGAAAGAGCCATGTAGAAAAAGTAACTCCTCCATTCAGATATCATAATCCCAGTTGATCTTCTTGATTACCAAATCCGAATAATATTTTACCTTCAAGTGGTCCTCTATAATTTTAAGTTCCATTTATATCCCTTTCATGAGGGCCGGATATTCTACATCATTATTTGTCAAACCTTCTGGAAATAAGGATTAAGGAAAGAATTCCTTTTCTGGAGAGATGATCATGACTCCGAACCCGAATTTGTTGAGCTTGGGGGTTTTCCATTCTCTTCCCTATTTGAGTTTCTAGATGGACCTCCAAAATATATTTCCCATGTATGGGAGACTTCTTAAAAAGATAAGATATATTCATCATTAAATTCAGTATTTATTGAATTCTTTTATCGATGAATGTTCTGCTAGGTAGTCTACCAATGCCTAGCCTTTTATTTATTTTTGAGGCACAAACTGAATGTCAAATTGCAACAAGATGACCACCTATAATGCCAAATTTCCATTCAACATAGGATGGGTGAAGATGTATTTGAGTAGGTTGTTTTGAGAGAACAAATGGACCTCATGGTTCTAATTTCCCCCAGAATTATGTTCAGTTCAGGAATCATTATTTCAAAATGGTTTCCAATGGGGATTTTCATGGAACCCGAAACATCCAATGCTTTTGTATACATAGGGACCTTCCTTCCAAAGGCATGTTGTGATTTGGATGTTTGAAAAATGATGCTTAAGAACTCACATTGGTCCATAGGAGGGGAGGTCGGGCTCATCACACCCTTTTTGGGGGAATTATTTCCTACTCATAGAATCTCTTATAGATTTAAGATATGTTCATGAATCTTTTATTTAATCAATATTTTAATTTTAGTCACCCTAAAATTAACAATAAATTATTAGCAATTATGAAATTTAGAATCATCTATATGTATTCGAGTTTCTTCATCAACAGAGATATCTATATGTATCCAAGGGTCTCCAACAATGGATTCTATTATATATTGATTATAGATTCTTTGATCATTATTATGATGATATTGGTTTTCCAGCCACACAGTGGGGCTCTCTAGAGTGTATCACTATCCAAGGATATGGGAGTTGATTTGATATTGGGATTGGACCCATGAAATTGGATTCTTACGTATCTTGCAAGAGGGATCAGAACCCACATTGTTTAGTTTCACTTAATGGGACACAACTTATCTTTTTAGGTCATGTTATAAGGACATAACTATATAGTTTAATGTCATGTGGAAAGGAAGTCTAGGGGGAGTAACCTAGTCAGTATTTGGTATGGGACTTACTTTTAAGAGGCCCAAATAACCTTGAAGGGATACAAATTTCTAAGTTTAATAAGACCCTAATGTGAATTTGGCCTAGAGTTAATAATATTTATTTGGGATGTTGGGTTTGGACCTCATGAAGGATTCATATATATCCCATTTAGAGGGGAATCAAATCTCTCGTAGTTAGGTTGTGAGGATATGCACCTATGGTGTCCCTAAGGGTTATCTTGCCGGGAAGTAAGAACCTTTGGGATGATAAAATTGAGGCTTAATATTGAATAGGATTCCCTAGAAAAGGTACCATGAAGGTTGTCTCAACTATGGGTGATTTGGAGGCTTGTTTTGGGGATTAATCTTAAAGAGTATGCCTAGATTGAGGGGGTTATGATGGGAGATATCTCTTAAGGAGGGTTCCCATAGATCTTGGGCCCAACGTGGGCATCCTATGTATCTTGATTATAGAAGTAATTACAGTTTTTATAGTTAAATATTTGGGGCTTACACACTGAGGCTTTCCTTGTAAATGGGGTGACAATTGAGGCTTACTTCTGAGGAGGATGCCCAGATGGTTTGGGATCATGTGGATTCCATGACCACCATCAACTTGTAAGCCCACATGAGTCAAGATCAGTGTAATAAACAAGAGGAAATAGAGTATCTGTAAAACTACATGATCCACTTATCACTGATTTGGATACATATCTTTGATGACTCATGCCTATAGAGGCACTCTAAAGGACGGTGAGAGGAAGATTTAAAGGATGATCACCTGCCAAAACATGCACCTAGTAGGGTAGATCCTATGATCATGGATATCATTTTTATCCACATGAGTTAGGATGAGTCATTCTTGAATGTAATGGACAAGGATGAAGATAAAGATCTTGCATGAAACAAACTTCTCCTACCCCACTAGTGGAAGAGACCAGGGCTACGAAAGAGAGAAGAGGGGACTTCGTTTCCCATCACCTCTCTGATCTAGTGGCTAGGAGGCATAGAGGATAAATGGTGAAACCTCATACAAGAAAGGCTAGATCCTTACTCAAGGATGTATTTCCTTCAGGTTGAACCTTGTATAGGAGTTAGGTGATGAATTTTACATAATTTCATGAGGAGTTTGTTGAATCAAGTTACTCAAGGAATCAGAGAGGATAATCTCAACTTATAACACGGTAAATGAACCAATAAGAGTATATCAACAGAAAATAGTTTAGGGAGTGTGGGGGAGTATCTCAAATTATGGTATTCCATTGGTGGATGTTACAGTTGTATAAGGTCTAACCAAAATGTGATCGACTTGGCCCAACATGTTCGCGTTGAAACTCTCCATTGTTCATGGGGGTTAGTGAAGGTACGAAAGCGATTAGCCTAGAGGGATAGGATCACAACCAAACACTGATACTGAGTAGGGGTTTGGGGCCACAACCCCCTTTGTATAGACTAATGGGTTCTCCTAGGTGTGTTGCCCAGGTGGGTCACCTAGGTACGGGTCGCCCAAGTATGGGTCACCTAGGTGGGTCATCTAGGTTGGTCGCCTAGGTATGGGTCACCCAGGTTCTATAAAGAGGGCCTCTCCATAGTTAGGGAAGACCATGGTAGGTCTCCCATGAAATTATGTACTACTTGGGTGAGGGGGATGCGCAACTAGAGGCCTATCTTGGATTTTTCATCCGAGAGTTTGACTATCATCCAAAAATGTGAGGTAGAGGGGTCTATTTATAGACTTGTTGGCAGATCGAAATGAATGGACCTAGGAAAATAGGCCTTCATGAATGGGAATGGGTGAATGGCCAGAGCGAATGGCCTATGAGAGGAAGAAATTTCATTTATCAAAATTTTCCATCTTCCGACTTCCATAACCTTTGATCCGTATGTCTTTTGGGCTCCACAACCATTCAAATAAAATATTTCGAAGAGATTTAAAATTATCAATTTGGATAATACACCAATATTTCTCAAAGGAAACACAAAACTTTTGATTAAATGCGTTTTAACCTTTTTATCATTGATCTTGGAAATCTATGGCCTACTCTTGGAGGGGGAGGGGGGTCTTTAAAATTATCCCTAATCATGGAGTAGTATTTTGGAACCTAAAAATACATCCTACACATTATTCTAGTATGGATACACATATCTAATCAAAATCTAAATTTGATGTGTAAGTGAGGATCACATAATGAATTATTTGGAAAAATGAAGAAAACAAATTTAGAGGTGTCAACAGTGCTACATGTAGTACCTCATATTATAAACCATAAAGATCAACACAAGGAAACTCTTATTGATATTTGAAAAATTATTCTCTATATCAAGCATTATTTGAATAAGATAATGTGGCTATATTCATTATCAAAATCATTATTTTTTATTAGGAAAGAAACCAAAGATCATTCCAGGGCTATCACATATAAAATGAGCAGTTTCCCCTCAATAGGTGGAATGAGAACAAGGGTAATCAAAATATATTTATTGAGACTATCAAATGATTCATGACTATTAATAGTCCACTAATATTCAACTCTTCATGTGACCAACCTGGTGAATGGAAAACACTTGACTATAATGTTTTCTATAGAGAATCGAATATAATAAAGGAATACATGTATTCACCTAAACTCCTTAAGGTTTTGAGGAGTGACAAAGCAAGGATAGCCTTTGTCTTCTTAGGATCAACTATAATGGTATAATGGAATACCATGAAGTTGAGAAACATTCAGAAGGTAAATTTTAAAATCCCAATTCAATTTGTTCAACTTCAGGATATGATGTCCAAGTTTATTGAATATGGTGTCAAGATTATCCAAGTGGTCAGGACGCTATCGAGATTTATCCACCAGATCGTAGATATAACAATTGATTGACATTTCTAGGAAAGGTATAAATACGAAATGCATGAGATGTTGGTATATATCACCATAATTCATTAAGCTAAAGGGAGTTACCTGATATCATTAGACTCTTTGGTTTGATCTAAAATAAGTGTATTATTCATATTTAGGGGTCGTACTAATTTAATTTCACTCTGAATAAGCATCAATGAAAGAAAGGTCCTAGTATTCGGCCATAAAATCAATTAACAGCTCTGTAATTTGAACTGGGAAATTAGATTTTGGACAATGCTGGTTCAGATCTAGGAAGTTGATGAAAACCCAAATTCTACAATCCTTATTCTTTATCAGGTTGATGTTGGCTAGAAATTTATAATAGTTAACTTCTTAAATGAAAATGGCCTTGATAATATCATCAATGTCATCTTCAATTTTGGTGGCATGAGTCGGGTGGTCCACATGGATACATATTTTTGTCATTGATGTTTTTTTGGAAATCCCAGGTGGTTATTAACCACATCAGGATCAAGGACTATAATTTCTATGTAATTCAAGGAAATAAAATCTGAATGATAATTTAGAAAAGAAGTATATACCTCTTGTTATTTAGAATACATGGTTTCACTAATATTGGTTGATTATGGGTCCTTCTTTGTACATAAATTTATTTGTCTGAGTTAGTCAATGGTGGTAGAGACACCTTCCTCAAATTTTGAAGGGGGATCCCTAAAGTTATCTGCCTCTCACTCTTAATATTTTACTTCCTCTCCCATTTCCTATTTTTCATTAATATTAGGGGGAGGAGGCGAAGAAGAAAATTTCTTAGAGTTGGGATAGGTGGTAACATTTTGACATCTGAAAGATGAAGTGACTTCCCCAGACCATACTAATGATATGGGGTTTCTTTGAAGTTTTGAAGGAGAGATGAGGGATAGAGAAGGAGTATCTTCACTATCTCATAGTATCATGGAAACGCTTCTTGAATCATTGGTGGAGTAGGGATTTTTTGATGCCTAGGGGATGGAATGAGGGAATTTTAACCTATGATTTTACCACTATTTAGAGTGTTGATGACCTTTTCAGCATTGTCGATCTCAGTCCCCATGAATGATATCATGATGTTTGTTGAATATGATCCCAAATTTGGACCCATATCTTCTATTTTATTAATGGATAACATTTATTCATCACCAGGATATTTGAAAGGATTAGTCATGGTTACTTCTAAAACATTTAGGGTAGTGAATAGGGTTCCACTGTTAGTCATGGGTTGTTTCTCTTCCCTCTAGTAGAATCCCACATAAATATATTGTGGTTTATAATATTTGAATGGGGGTTTTATCACGATGAAACATCCTAATTTTAACATCAATGAAATATTTATGGAATTGGTGGTATGATAAAGGGACTACCACATGTTGATGAATCTTAGGCCTTCCTAGAGGAACATTGAAGGTCTTGTATTTATGGGAAACCATATATTCTGATTCAAATACGATGTCCGCAAACTAATCTCGGAGATTTATTCTACCAATGGTTTTATGTTTGATTATTTCAGAAAACTGTATCATTAGAGTTGAAGGGGACATGTGGGCCTTACTATAACTCATTTGACAAAGTATTTGGACTGGAATGAGGTCGAATTATGATCTATTTTCAATGAAATTCCATCAAATGTCAACATCATTTGGCCTTCTAGAAACATAAAATGGTATGATGTGTCCTTGTATAAAAAATATTTTTCATTCTCCATCAAAGAGATGATCGTGTGAAATTCTGTAGGACCAATCTATCCATGATAGGTTTTATCATTGGAAACCTCAGCTTCAGACTTCTGAGGGCTCAACTATGCCTCCATGAGTACTTTAAAGATGTCTTTTGATAGACTTACAGAATATAGATCTAAAATTTAAATTAAACTAGGGAAAATTTATATATAATTTCATACTTATTAGATAATTTTATGCACTTCCCAGTATAATGATGTTATTTCAAAGGATCATTAGGAAATAAAGCACTTGACATAGGTAGATCACCCCTTGGAACATGAGTTGATGGCGCTCTGGTCCTTGGTCAGTTAGGTCAAACTGGTTTTCATACCAATCAAATTAAATATGATTAAAATTACCCCTTTGATCAAACTTACAGGACAATCAGGTTCGGGAGACACCAGTAACATGTGGGGGAAATTTCCTTCTCAATCTGGGGTTGCTGGAGGGATCTAACACATGTTTCAACAACATATATAGTTCGAGCATGGATATTTCCGGAGTACTGATTTATGCAATGAACATATATTCTCTTACATCCTTGGATAATGTTCCCTCTTCTTATGGTTCACCAATATAATTCAAGGAACCTAATTTTACGGATATATTCATCATTAGAGAATGGGCTCATTAAGTGAATGAAATTAATGGAATATAAGATTAATTCCTTGTTTGATGAAGATTCTGTATGGATGGTCAACTCTTGTGGTACCATTAGGTGGGATAGTTCCTATAATTTTGGTATATAAGGAATGAATATTGGGAGAGTTAAAGATAAAATTTTCCATGGTACATGTTCATATTCATGAATTTATTTCCATCCATTTTGGCTATGTCACTTTTTAGAATACTATCCTTTAAAGGACTACGGTGTCGAATGGTTTGGTTCTACTGTAGAGGAAGTGAAAAAGTGAATAGTTAGTTTTTTCAAATTTTCTTTAAGGATACCATGTGTTTGATTGATTTTATTCTTGGATATATAACCATCAAACTTTTTCACATCTCTAATAGTGACTTCTTTCCACTCACTTTCTTCCTCTAAGGTTGTGGCAGAAATACATCCCACTTGTGATGATGGTTTCCACAACATCAATTTCCAAGAGTCCACCATTTTTACAAGATTTATTTGAAAATAAACCATTACTATAAGGTGTTCCCAAATTTCTGGTATAATGGGAAATATTTTCGGAGATCATTACGACCAGCATGACAGGGCCTCTTAGGCATTGGAAAAATGAGAATTTTATTCTCAAAATCCATGATGAAGTATCTAGGGACTTTATCATCTTAGAATTAATATAATTTATTATTTAGTTCCTAAAATTAGTTTTTACTCTCCAAATTTATTTTTCCAAAAGATGTAGATATTTTTGTTGATGATCAGGAGGGGGTCCAACATGATATGGTGTAGGTTTTGGAGCTGGAGATGGTGTAAGAGATAGCTTAAGTGCTATAACGGTAGCCTATACTCTCAAGGTTACCTTCTATTGAGTTGATGAAATTACTCAAGACATGAAATTGGTTCATAAAATGGAATACACTAATGTTTGAACAACTAAAAAAGATACCAATCCCACAATTATATTTCATAGGGATGAGTGGCGTACATAACTTATCCTGAAGATTCTCTATATAGAGGGAAAAAATATTCTTAAGGAAACTATAGGTTTAACAAGTTGGTAAACCCCTTACCGTAAGAAATTAAATCTGAGAACTTATCATTCTACCACCTTTTATAGTTTGATAGGTTTAGTATTTTTGTCTTCTATAATGTTGAGATGAATTTAATGAGAAACTGTCGACATCGATCTTCCCCTCCCACGATTGACTAAGACAGAAAACTAGTGTACCATAAGAATGCTTTCCCTTATAGTGTTTTCACAAAGAATATGAGTTTCACTACTTATTATTATGAAAGGGTTTCCATCATGAGATCACAAAATGACACAAAATGTGTCAAATGCTTCTATGGGTCCCCCAATAAACTGAATTTTGTAAATATAGGTTTCCCAATGGTTAGTGCAGGAGGGGATAGATCCACCTATGTAGGGTATGGCTTCCTTTCCTACTATACTGTTTCATTCCATTCCACCATATCTTTCAATAAATATTTCAATGATTAAATAGTATTGGTAAGACCTTGAGGGTAATATAATTGAATAAGATCTTGAACATGGACATCAATAGGTAGGGATAACTGTGGCAGCTATGCTTATTCCCACGATGGGTAACCTATAGGGGATAGTTTGTGAAGATGCATCCAACCTAACACTAGTGTGGACCCAATGAAAGGAAATCCTTATATCTTGTTGTATTGGGGTCCAAGTATATTAATTGTCATTAACCCATAATGAGCGAGTGTTCTAGCTCCATTTTAGTTGTTGGGATGAACCCTCTAAGATGAGTTTTGTTAGTTGAGACTGTTGAGTGAGGCTATTCTTATAGAAAATATTTGGTAGGGATGTTTCCTCAGATTAATTCCACATTTAGTTTTCTAAAATCTTTTTTTCTCGTCCTCATGTTGAGAAAACATTTCCTCAAGTGTGAGGTGTTCAAAATCTTTAGGTGGTGGGTGAGGTAAAACCAAAACTTTACCCTTTTTTGGATTATTCTCATTGATGAGGTAGTAGTAGGGTATTCAAGGGAATACCCCAATTCATAGAATGAATCCAGTTTTAGGTACACACACCTTCTTTAATTATTTTTGTGTGGAATATATTATAGATAAAAATAAAATCCTCTTGTTCCTATGTATTAGGCTCGTATTCTGTAGCATCTAAAGGGGTGGTGTTAATGATGTTCACCAATGCGTAACACATTGTAGGAAGTTTATTACCCTAATTGGGATCTTGTTTTTGTTTATTCCCACCAAGAGGCTTTTTCCTCTCCTTCTCTATTATTTTTGGGATCATATAATGAACAATGATCTAAAGGGAATCTCCAAAAATATTTCATGTGTGTTCCTTATGAGGAAGTCAATTCATGGGATATGATGAACTGTGAGGATTCATTTTTTGTATTATTCCCCTGAAACAGGAAAATAGTAACTTATTTTGTGGATTATGTTGAGAGAACCCCCCCCCCCATTTCTATTGGCTAGGTCCACTCCCTTTCCATTTTCATGACATTTTGATGTTGGTTTATTAGCCTCAATGGTTTAAAAAAAAATAACCCTGGCTTTCGGGCTGGGGTTACTCCAGGATTACCATGGATAATGCTATCACAGGTGATATCTTGATTTTATCTAGATTTGATTGATCATGGTTTGGGTGAATTGTATGATTTCACCCAAACCACCATCTTTCAAAGATATTGGTGATGCTTTCCAATTATCTTCCTTCAAGTGGGAGGATTTCTCAATTTTTTCATCTTCTTGATATATGAGTCTTTCAATAGATCATGATATCTTGTTTTTACATCTATAAGAGTCAACTAGGGATGATTTTGGTTGATCACTCCTTCTATTGTGAGCAGATCCGATTCCATGAATTTGACTTGGGGCTGTGACATTATATGATTTCACCTTTGGAGGGAGTTACTAATCAAAGATCTAGGTGAAGTGAAACACTCCATTTTCATGCCAACCTATGATATGAATACTTAATGGTGTATCAATGATTAGTTGACAAAAAAATATTTTAATGCATCAAGACATTCATGTTAAGGGGTTCCTTTTTGTTTTCCCAATTTATGGATTCAAGTAGCGAGGAGATTCATCAAATTGATTTGATAGTGTACCCATTATATTTCCTTGATGTGGCTTGGATATTCATCATAATTAAATACATTTTTTCAGGAAATGAATAGTGGTCCATACATTTAAGCAGATTCCATGCACATAATCATCTGAAAAACCTCCTTTAAGGCTATATTTGGGAGTTTCTAAAGGACAAAACATGATTGGTATATTTCCCATAGCCAAATTTTTTCTAAGGAGTAACATATCTTCTACTTATTTTTAAAGATATTCTTTAACCTAGTCTGATCTAAGTGGACATTTCCTTACTTTTTTTATTGTAAAAATTAGGATTGGAAGGGGTTTCCTTTGTAATATTAGAATTTTAGCAATCCAATGGTTGTTAGAGAATGGTTTTTTCCATAGGATGTATTTCGGCTGATAAAGGATGTCACTTGTAAATGATGAAACATTATGAATGAATGAACTTATTCTTCCAATTTCCTTATGATACGAGGTATTTATCATAATTAATTCATCAAGGGGAGGTCCTCCTTAATGAAGTGAATTGTCACTACGAGAAGGACATTCATAGTGAAATCCATCACAGGGAGGACTACCATCAAAACTTGACATCATTCCATAAGGAGAATTATTGTAGTGTATACACTGGGCAAGGCCTTCATGGTGGTTGATAGAAAGGGGAGTTACTCATTGTTGTTTTATTTTCCAACCATGAGGAGGTTTTTTGTAGTTATCATTAGGCGATGGTATCTAATCATCGATCAAATTCTTGACATGAAGCAATCTTTCATGGTGATAAATCTAGGGAGGACCTCTAGAACTACTGGAAGAAAACATGCAGGGAGGATGTTTAAAATTGTAAATACTATTTTTTTAATTAGGTAATGGAGGATTATGATCCGAAGAGGATATAGATAAATTTATGAGTGATTCAAGAACTCTAACATTAAGGAATGAAGGATCGTAGATCAGCTCTTTATGTCCTATCACCTTTAGTGAGGCTTATTTTCGGATGCTTTCTTGTGGGAGACTAGGTCCACTTTCTATGGATAATGACTTTTATATTTGAAATATAGTTTCATTAGCTCCTATTTCATTTCTAATCTTTTCTGATATGTCTTTAAGATTTTTTAATGGATATGTGCCTACCCTGGAGTGGCCACCAGGGTTGACTGATGACCTATAATCAGAATGGTGATATGGGAATGATCTGATTGTCAATATATAATGGGATTTATCCCATGACCCACATGGATGAGAGTATAGGGATATGAATCTGACCCATAGTGAACATCATGTTGTGTTGATGAGTCATCCCAATTGTAGGTATGGAGTTGTGTGTATTCCTATCAACTAATGCCACTGTAGTTATTATATCTTGGTAGGTTTTTAGGTTATGGAAAAGAAGTTTTGTCTCCCATTTCATTATTTTTAGGATATGCTAAGTTACTTCAGCATTCAAAACAAGGGTATCTGCCCATTTCAAGGTTGAAGAATGGGTTTAGGCAAGATCTTGTCCTCTATTTATTGTTGGTATATACAAAAAGAAATTAGGTGTGGGGGAATAGATATGGGTATGATCCCTATTTGTGGATGAGATATGATGGATGGTTTCTACAGATGCTCCCAAACTATGCTAGTAGTTTTGGTAGATGTTGGAAGGTGTGTGTATATGTTCGTTTTTCTCTAGCATATTTGGTTGGAAGCCTTCTATGTATTCTACCAAGAATCGTAAAAGTCTTGCTAAATGTGGGAAGGTGTGTGTTCATTCTCAAGGTTTGTCACCATATTTGGTTAGCAGGCTTCTCTATAGGGAACATAGGTAGGGTCTTATTCCATGTTAATCAGATTCTAGCATCAATGGAATTTCCTATGTGCTTAGGTCTAAGGGACCCTGGATGGACTCCCGATGGAAATATCCTCATCATGCGGAGGGTTTATTTCCACATATCATTGGCGATGATGACTATAGGCATCATCCCTTTGGTGAGACCCTAGTGTTTTCTGATGAGGCCATTAGTGACATATTGATCTGTCTCCCTATGATAAGTTGGGAAATATTTTCTACATTCTATGGTTATCCTCCAAAAATAGTTTGAGATGGAAACTAGTGACTTCAACTTCTAAGCCACCAGCCTCTGTTGAGCTGGAATTTGGTGGGGATTCATGCATTGGAGGTATTTTTTACTGGTCTCTAGGGTTGGGATGGAACAGTTTAGGTGGTACTCCTAAACCAGTTCATTTGAGACCCAACATTGATGATTCTGGGATGGCGATGGTGTCCTATGACTAGAAAAGGACCCAACATGTACACTAGCTAATGCATATGTTTATGACAATAGGAAGGTATCCATTGGATTGAAGGGTGTTCTTGTCGAAAGTTCTTTAAATTTACATGAAAAATACAAAAAAAATATAACCACCTCAAATAAGTATCATAATATATTAACACATGTATAATCAATTTTTTGGATCCATGTTTGGACTTCGTTTATATTATAGATGAAAGGGGCCTGACATGTGGGAGACATAATAATTTTTATTTAAATATTCACATATGGTTCACCGTATTTGTTAATGATGAAAATTTGGGTCTTGATGATTGATTTTGGGGGATTGAGTATATTTTCACAATCCTTTCATGTCTGACACATATGTGTACATCTTTTCTTGGATGTTTTTTGTAGGTTTTATTCATAGAACCAAAAGCACCCAACTATTACCTTATTCAAAATGTTTCATGAACATTATTTACAAAGGTAGGAAGTTATTGGGAAATTTTAAAAAAATGGTCAGGGACTGACATTGGATTATAGGTTGGGTGGTTGATATCATCACACCCATTGGGGGGATTCTTTCCTACTTTGTGACTCTCCTACAGATTTAAAACATATTTGTGAATCCTTTATTAAATAAAAAATATAACACAGGTCTCCCTCCATTTAATAATCAATTATTCACATGTATTGGCTTCAAAATCATTTGTATATATCTGGGTTTCTCCATTGATGGTACCCTTTAGTAAACATATTATAGATTTTTATGTCGTTTTTTATTACTATGCTAGTTTTAAGATACAAAATAAGTATTTATGAAATTTATCATTATCCAGGAAGGTGGTAGTTGTTTTGATGTTAGGATAGGGACCATGGAGATGGGGGTCCTATGTATCCTTGTCAAAGGAATCAGAACCCATGTAGTTCAATGCCACTTAATAAGACACTTCATACCTCTTAATGGCATGGGATGAGGACCAAATCATGTAGTTTAATGACATATGACAAGGGAATCTATGCGAAAGGTTCATAGTCAGGGGATAATCTATGAATTACACCGAAGCATCCCAAGGGTCGTAGAAGGGATGTAGCCTCTAAGGATGGATGTGACCCTACTAGGAATATAACCCAAGAATATTAGATGTGTTTGGGTGTGGAGTTTGAAAATTAGGGAGGTTTCAAACATATCCCATTTGGATAGGAATCAAATCCCACATAGTCTGAATTTTTGGGTCTTACTCCTATGGGAGAGGCCCATGGTTGATTTAGTAGGGAAGTGTCCATTTGAATGTTTTTCATGCAGGGAATGTGTCCCTATGATATGGATACATGTATTTGAGGACTTACATTGAATATGAGCTACTTATTAAGGTGAGAGGAAGATTAATCATAAAGAATTTATACCAAGATAGGTATTTTATCATGTAGATTTCATGATCATCAAAAACTTATAAGATCTTGAAAGTCATGATTTATAGGATAAGTAATAGGAAGTGGAAGATATACCAAACAATACAATCTACTTCATCCACTAGTGTATGAGGGCGAGGCTATGGGAGAGATAAATGGATGTGATGTTTCTATCTCCTATCTTTTTTTCATAACTTGGGATGGGGATTATGTACCCATATGGATACCATATACAAGAAAGACTAGGCAATTACTATAGGAATGATGAACTAATCCCAATTTCAATGAAGGTGGGAGGTGGATAAGGTAGTAGCCATCATCAAATGTAAAAGAACATTTTTTCCCTCACTGTTTGAAATTTGGAGTTCCCTAGAACTACAATCAAGGTTGGGTTCCTCATTACCACGAGAATGTAAAATCAAGAACACTGTGAGGATCCCACATATTAGTTTAGATAAATTCAGGACCATTAATACCATGGGAATTTATAATATAGAGGACATTCTAATGTATCCTATGATTTAATTACAAATATATTGAGGATCTGGGGAAGGACTTGTCTTGGACCCACTTGGATGATATATCCAAGATATGATGTTCCATTATAATGGTGGAATGAAAAAGTTACCCAAAGGATGAATCACATATGTTATGCATGAGTGGACAGAAGGTGGAACGTACAATTTGGGTGTGTGAGAGAAGAAAGGTTTTCATGCAGGGTAGACCTAGGAGAGTTGAAGGCATCTCACACATGTGAGTGTTGGGGAATTAGAAGTTACCTCACATAGGTGAGGGATGGGTGAGCAGAAGGTTTCTTTGGGAGATGAAAAAACTATCCAACAACATTCGAGTGGGGACTTTATCTAGGCCCCAAGGGTCTCCTTATGTGTCTTTCGACAACTGGCACCCAAGTCCCTATCCCAATAAGGGGAATACTCCCAAGTTATATTAGACTAGGGGTGGTGGCATACACAAGAGTTTTGTGTTTAAAAAACAACGGGAATATAATCATACTAACCTAATGAATTTTATCTTCATTAGAATCTTGGAAATCTACCTGGAATGTTCTAAGGGCCTGGGAAAAAGACTAGGGTGAGCAGGTATTCCTGGATTCTTCTTGTTTTCCATTCATCATTAATGAGGTTATAAGGGGTCCATTTTATAGGAATTTTTGGACCCAGAGAATACAAGATGGATCTCAAGGGTGTGTCAAACTGGGTATCGCACATGTGTGACCTATGAAAGTCTCATGGGTGTAACTTTCTATATCCTGTATGATGGTGTTGGCACACATGCTAGACCTAAGAAATGACACCTATCACATAGGATGGAACTGCATGGTCACGCTGGTTAGGCCTTACGTGGTATTACCCAAGAGAGTATGCAATCCCCGACATCTTTCAATTAACTTTTTATTGAGGTATTTCTCTTTTAAACTTATCATTCTCATGTGAAAAATAGTTTCAATGATTTATAAAAGATGATTCATGTTGACCTTCCATTTTAATATTTCAAAATGATTGAAATGAAAAATAGAGTATGAACACACACATCCATCATATTTCTCTTCAAAATTTATTCACCATATAGTCAAAAAAATCTACCTTAATCAACATAGTTAGTCAAAGTATATTTAACAATTATTTATATATTCTTCCTCCTAGCACTTCAATACAATTATTATGAAACTCTTTCACACAATATCAACTTCCTAAAACCCAATCCTTGATCCATAAAATCTTCTTCATTTTTTATTTTATATTTTTAAAATTATGTGAATAATATTTCTCTAAATTTTATGGAAATTTCTCCTTGTTTTTCAATAATACAATAAACTATAGTCAAAAGATCCTAAATATTTTTGTATCTCAATCATGATTGTGAACTTCATATATTTCTGTTTGAAATTATTATATTGAATCATGACTTGAAAAATAACTAATGATATTTTATGTTTTGAAGTCCTGATAAGAATAATCATATTTACCTTTCACAATTCATCTACTCCTCAAAAATGCTCTATGAATTTGATCCTTATATGACTCCTTATAAATATCCATTCATAAGAGTAAAATTAATATTAATGTTTCTACTAGAATCCCTTACCTTCTCCATATTTTCTTAACATAAAATGATGTTTCATAATAGTAAATTAGTCTTACAAACATCATGGAATGAATATTATGGTTTTATATTTGACTCTTATTAAAAGTTAGTATTACTCTTTAATAATCTTCAAGACTCTTATAGAAAGTCCAAATAAATCTTACAAAATATCAATGACTCTTTCAGAAGGACAGAATGATTATTAAAAAAATATAAATGACTATTTTGGATTATAAAATGAAACTTACGATCCTCAAAGGTCTTAATTAATTTTTTGGTAAAAAATAAAACATTCTACAATAATTCAATTGGGAACTTTAATTTAGTTGATTACAAAGGGTTAATTTAAGGAGCATACATCGAAAACATATCAACCTACAAGAAGGTAACACTAATCATTGAAGTTATTAGAAATTTTTAATAAATTCACATTTTCAATCTGCGGGTCACTCCATTTTATTTCATCCATTCACTACTTTGGTGAAGGCTTGGTTGATTTATATATATGAGGGTCTCTAAAATGGTTTATATTATTGAAGGTATTTTCTATATTAACATTGATTTCCCTGATAAATTTCATCCACATCTATAAATATATGCTCAATTAAAATCCTCATTACTATGTTATACTTACTTCATAATAGATGATATAAACTCCTCAATGTCAGTGATGAGTCATTGTCTTCTAAAAACATGCAATAGTAACTAATCTTCCGCTAGATAGATATAATTATGCACTGTAATTATCTTTCTTTGTTAGTTTTTCAACACTCAGATATGAAAATGGAACCCATTCTTCTTCTTTGTTCCATTCTCTTGAATAAATCCAATATGTAATTCGAATTCCACTAGTAGATCTATTCTTCTCTTTTGTGAACTAGATATATCAATTATGGTCAACCACCATATTTTATTTTTATTTTTATTCTCTTTATCATATATTCATTAAACCACATGGATATTACTTTATATAAACATTGAAATCATGATTTTATCGAAAATAATTTCATAACTGAATTAGGTGAATATGTTCCCCATGAAGAACATCACCTTCTATTATAAATCACTCTCCATAATTCTTTATTTTTATTTCCTCACGATCCTCTTTAATTATCACGACGTGATCCTCTAAATCTTCTTGATCACCTAATCTACTATGGTGTGATATTATTCTATGGATTTGACATATCTAAATAGGATGGGTCCCCTAAGAAAAATTAACAAACTTAACGATGTATCTGCCCTTCCAATCATGTGACAATATTCATTAATTTTATCCATTATTAGTAATATCCTATGATGTTTTGAATATCATAAACCACATATGTCCAAATTACCAAAAGTGTATTACGATTAATAATGAACTTTATATATCAGCTTTATCTATCTATTTACCCTTTTATATGATTAGGGTTTACTATTTTGTATTCTAGTGTGATCTAACACTTTTACATTATTATTATTCAAATGACCCTTAAATATAATCTAGAGTTATGAAAATGAACTACACATATAGTCCCTTATTTCAGGGAAATTTTCTATTTTTCTACATCTGCTTAACTATTTCAAATTACATTAATGACCCTTATATGCCATAGTGAGAGACAAATTCAATTAAGGAATTATATTTTAATAACATTTAATTTAATTAATTACCCATATTTATTAATTCATTGAGTTTTATGGATTTTTTAAATTACAGTTTCAATTAATTTAATATTTTCAATATTGTTAGAAATGGATGAATTGTGAATTTTATTTATTTACTTGTTTTTTTAAGTAAAATTATTGTATAGCTATTGATTATTCTTTATCATACTATTTTTAAGACTTATAGAAATTAAGTTAGATTAACTTTATTGATTGATAAATTTTCTATTAAAGAAAGTGGTGATTCTTAAAGTATTATTATAGATTCATCCTAAAAGATATCTTGAAGAATGGAATTTTGAATGGATCCAGTTTTGAGGAGTGATTATTAGGAGTTTTAAATACTCCTCTAGAATCATTGGAGATGTTCATAAGATGATCCATTAAGGTTAAAAGAAGTAATGATGGTACCTAGTTTGTGAGTCAAGTCTAGTTGTAATCATAAATTCCCCCACTATAAGCATGATATGTAGCTCCATAATCATTGATTCCCTTGATGTAAGAATTATCATCATCTTAGTAAAGATAAATTAAGTCAATTAAAACATTAATTAGTATGTGAAATCCAGAATCTAGTGCAACATAAACATCATTTCATCACTATGTAAGTATCATACATCCACCGTAAGCATGGTTCTCAATCTCTGTAAGAATCATTCCATTGAAAAATCTCACTATTTAATGATTATTATCACTTTTTTAAAACTCATTTCCACTTGTGTAAAAAACATGAATTTATGAATAAACTAAAATAAGGTCATACCAAGAAATGTTCATAAGAATCAAATTTACTTCATGTCAAATATAGGTTGTTAGTGATGAGTATTAATGAAATAAATCAGAGGTATCTACATGGATTTTAATTTTCATGATATTTTGATCAAGTCAAAAGAGGGAAGTAGTAGATTTCATGGAATACCATATCTTGACTTAGAATGATTACAAGGAAGTAATAATCATTCCGAATATTTAAAAAAAAGTAGGAATATCACAAGGATTTTTTCATTTGGGGAAAGTGGAATGAAAACAAATTCTACATATTGAATGGATTGGGCTACTCCTACCATGTATTTCTAGTTTTTCATTCTTTTATTTTCATTTGTTATTATGCTGAAAAGTCCTGGTCTTCCCCATTCAGAACTATTTATGTTCACATGAAGGGGTAATTTGACACTCGAATCCCATAGTTCTCTCTATTTGGTAGTATATCCTTCAAAATTCATCTTTAATATCCTCTCACGTTTCGAATGACTCTTACTCTTGATTAAGCATCCATCACTTTTCCACCCCCTCTAAGTAGTAAGGGAATAATATCTAGATGAATTCCTATTTTATTAACCACTTCAGATAGATTAATTGGACTCACATCAGGAATTTTGTTACAAAAATTAGATCTATTGGATTATACACCAAAATGGGCATGACCATGACATAGTCTATGTAGTTTTCTATACTGGAGTGAACTATGGAATAGTGAAAGTCACTATATCGTGGTTCATGTTCATGAAACTGTTATTCAATTTTATAGTTAACTAGTTACTTTTTCCATTCATCCCAACAACTATACTAATTATGTTTTCATCATGTGGTCATGAATTTTGGGTGTTTGAATATTGGGAAAACTAATCTAAGTGTACAAATAATTTACAAGGATCACAGACAAATGTTTCAATGAGTTGAAATGCATATAGTTTTCACAAAACATTATTATTTATATTGTCTAAATATTATGATTTCCTTGATCCTTATATATTATGGTATGAACATTATAATATTTATTCAGTTCTGTTAGGATGATAATTTTGATAGAAACTCTTTGAGGATGAAATTATCTTCCTATCATTCTTACCCACATTTAAACAAGGTTCTAGTAAACTATGTTGTTGAAATAGGTCTTACTTAAGAGTTTTAGGATTTCCACGATACATAAGTACCTCTCAAGGAAGGATTATTCTAGATATTTTTAAGTGGTATCGATTAAACTCCATTAAAAATCTTTGACCAGCCAGATCGACTAGTTTAAGGTTTGTTGTTCATATTCTATATTTATATTCATTTCAATAATATAGATAGATTTTTTTATTTTTGGTGTTTTTTAGTTGTTTTTATACTATTATTACAATATTATATATCCCTCTAAAATCAGATAGTGGTATTAGTGTAAATATATCAACGCTTTGTTTGATTTTCGAGTGCATAAATTAATTTTAATAATAATTTTCCTATGTACTATTATATATCCCTTTGAAATAGACATTTCATTTCTTATTTTTTCTTGACCACTATCTATTCGAGTGAAAAATATGTGTGGATCATATAAAAGTACTGACACTGCACCACCAAACATGTGAAACAACCTTCTTTGTGATGAAATAAAATCAAAGAAAAGTTGAGAACCATTGGATGATGCTCTATGAAGTTTTGAACAGATATCTGTATGATTCTAGACTTCAAAACATATAGTTTCCATGATATAGTCCATGAAATTTTAGACTTTTTATGTCCTATACAGAATGGGATTCTCCCTATAATGACTATGAATAATGGCGAAGGGAAAAATAGCTTGATCCTGGAATGTTCAGGATAACATGAAAAAAAACAACAAAACTATGGAAACACATGGTGTTTTAAACAACCAAACTAGATTTCATAACATACATGATCTAAGACATTATCAACATAATTTTAAATATAATTTTTTTATTAAAATTATCAAATAATTTCTCCCGTGTAGGGAATGAAACCAAACCCAAATGGTTTTGGTATGTTAGATATAGATTTAAAAGTGTATTTATGTGGTAAATAATTTATAAAGTGTTTATAAATTTAAAATAAATTATAATGTAGCAGAGTTTTTATTTATTTTTACATACTTTATAAATGTAAATATAAAATTATTATGTTATGGACATATGTGAAAATTTTATTTTAACCAATCTAAATAGTGGTTTGAATGATGTGGAAAATCGATTAAATAAAATCATATGTGAGATATTTAGTTTATGTTGATTATTTACATAAAATATGAATTTTTCTTTATTTTATATTATATGCTTTTATAAAATATATCATATTTTTAATATTAACTAGTTTATATTAAAAATATTTCGATGATATTATGAAATGTTTTAAATTAGATAAAAGTGAATTTTTCATATTTATATATGTCAAAATTAAAAAGTGTTTATATTTTTTTATTTACGAATTTTTCATATATTGTTTTTCTGATCTTTAAATATATAATTTTTTCATTTATTTATTTTTTACCTACTTTTCTTATAAATATAAATTTATATTATGAATTTTTATATATTATTTTTTATAGAGTAACTAATTTTAGATTATAATTAATGATTATAAGGAGTTATATGCTATGTATGATAAATGATTTAGTTTTTCTCTATCTTGAATTTGGATCATACAAGTTAATGAGCATGGATTTAATGTTTAATAATATTATATATATATATATATATGATGTGTAATAATTATGATGGAATTGAAATATTTTATGAGAAAAGTATCTCTATATAGTAAGACTTTTAGTCCGATTAGTCATTATCTTGGAGGCTTATGAATTTTCTAGAAAAGTATGAATTGGTTACTTGTCGTTCTTAGATTAATCTTCAAGGGATCATCTATTTTATATTATTATTAGTATTTACATGGAAGGGTATAATGTACCTAATTCATTGGAAGCATTTGGATATTTATGAATCTAACTAACTTATAATTTTGGTTCGTTATACTAGATATGAGTTGTGTAAAGGTTTACACATCAATATGGTTTAATCATATTAATTTGGTGGAAGAAATAAGATTCAAAACAAAATTACTAGAATAATTTATACATTTAAAGGGAATATATGAGATAATACAATGAGATTACACCCCCTTTGAAAATACTAAGATTTAGATGTTGAGGTAATGGTTCCTTTGTATCCTTTGTTTCTGAAACCATTATACCTATTTGGTGACATTGATTTAACTTTAAATATTGTCTTGTAGTTGTTTATTGTGTATAGAATGAATATTTAGTGAACCGAGGTTTCATTCCATATTTTATTTTACCATATAAAGGAGAAATGTTGTAATAATGGACTAACATCATAGAAAGATGCTGAGTAACATTGAGTTCATCAAAAGATGAAAAATCTTTTTCTAATATAGACAAAAATAATCCCAAAGAACATGTAATATTAATGTTGTGGCCAATTACATTCATTTTTATAAAAAGGACTTATAAATCGAGGACCATATGAAAAATAACGTTTTATAAATCACTGAAATAGATGCTAGTAATTTATAATATTGAAACATCTTATTACAAAGTTCACATACAATTAATGTATTTTTTATTTATAATAAATTTTCCTAGAGATTAAATTTTTTAAGTTATCATAGTAGGTAAACTATGTCTTGTTGTTGTAAACATTATGTTTCTAAATATTATCTTTAGGAAATTTCAGTATTTAAGAGAATAATTTTTGGAACCCCGTTGTCGAGGGATTATAAGGATTGAAATAAAATGGTTTGTATGATTTTTCCGATCATGGTATTTGAGGGATAAGAATAAATAGATACCTTTTGATAGGTTTATAGTCAAGGGACTGCCATGGTCATAATTATGATACCTTGGATTAAGTTCAAAAATCCTCCTTAAACATTAGATAAATGTATAGAATAGAAAAATACTTTAAATAGGTTTTTAGATTATGATTTAATACTTCGTGTTTTGTTATATTTTCCACTATACATATTTTCTTCTTTTATATATTTTTAATTTGGATGATATTTTGATAAACTAAATTCCACTGTTCTTAGTCTTTTTATTTTATTACATATTATTTACTTTACTCTGATTGTGATTTTATTGAATGTTATGTTCACTAATAAACTAAATATTTATGTGTCACAGAAAATTGTATGTTAACTTTTAAACTATTATTCACCGCATCTTATTGATTTCACTATTTTTTTCATTTGGGAAAACACTTGGTATCAGACTAGATCAATTCATAGTTCTAAAGTCAGATGTTATTTTCTACTGATACCATAACTTGGTATCAAATCATCTATCTATGTTCATGTCTATATCCTGTATTTATTTAGTTTATCATTAATATATTAGTTTCCTTTCACTAATCATGTGGTAGAGAATTTTTTTTCTTTTGAAATGGCAGGATTAACTATTGGTATGATTGAGAATTTGAATTTCAATAGAACATGAATCATTCATGGGAATTATTATGAGTACTATCATGATCAAATAAATATTTCCATAATTAATATAATAGTGTATGGAAATTATATAATGATTATTAATTACAATACTCTAGATGAAAAAATATTTATGATTACTAGTGATGAGAAGGTGGAGAATCAAGTTAATTATAGTGGTCAAAAGACTTCATTGTGTTTGATAATGAGAAACATATACAACCAAATATATTCTTT
The DNA here is from genome assembly GCA_963277665.1 of Viscum album. Taxonomy (NCBI): domain Eukaryota; kingdom Viridiplantae; phylum Streptophyta; class Magnoliopsida; order Santalales; family Viscaceae; genus Viscum; species Viscum album. Next base: position 1,071,816,597 of record OY728145.1, on the reverse strand, counting down.
TGAGATAGATAATGGGATTTAGAAGAAGTTATAATGTATAAACTTTATAAATTCCAATATTGTTCAAACTAGAAGAGACATGTTTCATATAGACTATCAGACTTTTGATTTTATTCCAAGATGGTATATTGATCAAATGCATCATCATTTCTTGACTATTGTGAATAGTTTTCAATGTTATAAAGATAATGATCTATCAGATGAAAAACTGGTGGATAAAGTTAATGATATGATTATGAAGTAGTGAGATTTTAAACATGTAACTATTTATGACATAGATAATTTTACTAAGATGGGTCTAAAATATTTGATTCAAACTCTCAAGAAATATGAGAGTAAATTTAAAAGATATGGTGAGGAAGAGAAGAGAAGAAACAACCTTACATTTTCTTAAATTTTTTGATATATTTATTCTATATTTATAAATTATGGATCTATTCATAAAAAATAATTGTAATGATAATTTATTATTATAAATGTTATATCTTGTGAAGGATAACTTGCTCAACTCGTTAGAAGAATAAATAATATTATCACAAATATGAACTTTTGGCATGATCACCATAATGATAGAGTAGAAAGAGATGAGAAGAAACAATATTAATTTTTTTTCTATATCGAATTTAATAATATTTTTTATATATCAAAAAACTGTATAAGATTAAATATAAAAGAAATAAAATAGAAGATATTATTTAAATGAAAAGGGAATTTCTTTTGAATCCTTCAATACATGGAGTGAACATGGAAAATACAGAACATATGATTATTCATATGAAGAAATTTTTAGTGAAATTCAAAATATTATTGGATTATATGAAAATATTTTTAAAGATGATATGCATCTTATAAAGAAGGTAACCATAGAATTTATTACCAATTTAATAATGGATTCCAAATTATTTTATACATCATATGAGGAATCTTTTAAATCATAGTAAAATGAAAAAAAAATTAATTCAACAAAATTTCAAAAAGATAATTAATTTAATGATGTGGAATATTTTCCTATATATGATGAGTTTATGTGATATTTAACTCTCATAGACAAAGAGAATAATAAATTGAATAATTACTATGATTGTGTTTAAGAATAATGTAAATAATAGAATTTCTGAACTTAATTATGAAATACATAAAATTTATAAGAATAATTTAGAACATAGGTGTAAGGTTGTTGATAAAATGGATAATTTTGAGAAGGATATCAATGTGATAAATAAATTGAATAATTAAAATGATAAACTTTTTTCTCAGTTAGATAAATGAATGTATATAATTACTAAGATGGTTTATAAAAACAAAATGAAAATTTGTGTTATTTAGTTGAAAGAAAATTGACCATCATTTGAGTGAAACTATAGAAAATAAATATCATTTTTGGATAAAAGAGATAAGGATACAATTTATTTAGATGATATAATAATTAATTTTATTTTGAAAGTAGAAGTTTAAATCATAGAGATATTTTTATCAAAAATTATAATAAGAAATTATTATTATTATAAACATTACAACCACTTATGATCAGAAGATACATCTTATGGATTGGGTTATAAAACCTATGGATGTTCATGTTTTCATTAAAACTATTTTATTCTAAGTAGTTCACCATTCTATACCACGTGTTTCTAGGGATATCACAGAAATAAGTAATTCTCATTAAAATAAGATCATTTATTAAATAAACACAATATTTATCTATAAAAAACTAATAACCTTTGAATAATAAAGAACTAAAAAATTTCAATTTCTAAAGTTTTTATTAGCTAATTCCTTTAGTCTAATATTGTCTTTCATTTAAAGACATGAAATTTTTAGTAATTGAAGTCACCATGTACCATAAGTTGAATTAATAATTCTTTATCTCATTAATATTTATTATGTATAACTAATTAGATTAACATATATTTATTAAAATTTTCACTTTATATTTTTAACACTTTTTGATAGGTGGGGTTTTCTTGTTTGGATACCACTTAAATAATGTTTTTTTAATGATATCTAAAATATCGTAAAATCATTACATGTAGTAAACTATAAGGAATAAGTTAAAGTGTGTGATACTAAAACAAAATTTCAATGAAATTTTAAATTATTGGTAATGAAATTCATATACTTGATTCTTTTAATTTATAAATCACTAGTACACACAAAAAATGAGACAATTTTCTTGAATTTATTGGAATAAAAATCATATTACTACAATTTATTGTAAACTATTATATTCTAATGGAATTTAATATATTAAATGGAATATGGAAATGATCAATTTAAAGTGATCTTAAATCTACTTCTTTTTTAAACTATCTCCTTATATTAAAATAATCCTTGAAAAAGAGAGGGTATTCATTATTTTCATATTTTTGTTATTTTTTATATTGGATAACCAAATTAATTTTTATGGATATTTTCTAAATTATAAATTAATTTCATTATAAATTCATTTAATATATGTTATTATTATTGTTTTTGAAAATTATTATTTCAAATTAATTTATCGCTAAAGAATATAATGATTCAAATCTTTCTAGATTTACTAAAGTGTTCATTCAAGACATAAAAAACAAATAATTTTTCAAGTATGTTATAGAAATTGTAGGATTAATACATGAAAATATAAGAAATTTTGATTTATATTGTTATTAGAACCATATTTCATAGAAGGATATCATATATATGAATTGAAATATATCTTTAAAGGAATGGATCAAAATTCTTTATTGTTTTTATGCATTTTTTACAACAAATTTCAAAGTAGAGAGAATGTTTTTTCTTATTAAAATATTCTTAATAACAAAATAATTTCATTTCAAATGGAGAGAGTTCTTTATATTCATTAGATGATACATTAAGAATATTAAATAATATATGCACTTCTGAATATTTTAAATCAACTAAAAGTTTATTTTTTATAATATTTACCTTATTTTTTCATGAGTATTCAATGAATTTATAATCAATTTACCTTTTTTATTATTTATGAAAATCAAGGTATATAAATTTCAAAACTTTTTTGGTTTAAATTGTTTTAACAATATTTTAAAATGGACATAATTTTAAAAGTTTTGAGACAATTATTTCATAAATTGTGCAAATACTAATTTTGATTGATTTTATGAAAATGGTAGAAAATTAATTCTATCATAATTTATTGGGAATGTTTCTCATATTTTTCTACATTTGTTATTTTATTTTATACATTTTATATGATTGTTTTTAAAAATCTCAAAGGGGTGGTATTTTGGAAGAGAAACTTTTACCTTGTATATATTTTATGGGAGATAATGTATTTCATGTTTATCAAATAAATTTTTGTGGTTATTAAAAATTTGTTTCATTGTGTTTATTATAGAAATTAAATGTTATATTGATTAAAAACATGAATTATTTTCATTTACATTTCAATAAAACCTTTAAATTTCTTTACATGTACTATTCTTTCTGAATATGGGTAGTTTTTGATTCAAGTATTCCTTTATATCCATCGTTTTGAAAATAAATAATTATTTTTTTATTGAAATTGATTTAAATTTAAGTGTTTTTTAATTGTTTTGGGGTATAAGAAAAGAATTATTTCAAATTAGGGTTCACAAAAGATTAAATTTTATCAGATATAGAAGAACTATATTAGTGCTAGAATGACTTCATTATCAAATATAGAGTGATACTGAGTTTATCATAAGATGGAAAAGATGACTTAGGTACATTTATAACTAGTCCTGAAAAATATATAATATAACCATTGGAGTTATTTATGTATAAATTGATGTGCCCACACGTGTCATTGAATTCTGCATGGGATGTAGTAAGGATATAATTTGTTTGTTTTCCCAAACCACACTTGATACCCGGGCATAGTATATTGAAAGTTAGAAGTCAATCCCATAGGGAATGTAATATGTAATTGACAATTGATAGTTTAAGACCTTTGGGGGTAGGAATAATTTCAAAATGGTTTGAGTTTGGGAGTTTTATGTCTAAGATTTGATGGTTTTCATCAAGGATGAGAGAGGAATCAAGATCAATTTTTGGTATCTGTTGAAAGGATGATCTTTATTATAACTTGTTAGGATCCTAAGGTTAAGGATATGATTCTAGAAGAGGTTTCTAGTTGATTTTGATGAAATCTACTAGTTATACCTATGAGGTAACTATTCCTTAATTGAGATATAGTAACAACCTAGATGAATTAATATTGGATTCTAAGGCCGAAATCATTTTAAACTATTGGTAATAACCTAATATACTTCAACCAGGAAAGGGAACATCACTTAAATATCCTATGGTTTGGGATGATTAAATGAGTTATATTGATGATTATTATTTATCCTGATTACCAAAACATAAGGTTACCAAATAAGGAATTAAATATTTAAGAATTCAGATGCTCCTACGCTCAATCCCTACCTCGGGTAGTTCAACCACTCATGGTATGAAGAGATGCCAACAAATGAATATTTAAAACCATTCTCAACATGACAGAATGGATGAATTTAATTATTTGACCTATATATTATGAAAAAATGTATGAGCCTTAAATTAGGATTAAATTAATTTAAAATACAATTTAATTAAATACATAATTGAAATGAGGCCGAAAATGGATGAAACATGAGTTTTCCGATAAGTCATGAATGAAGGTGATGATTAAAAAAATTAATGAAGGAGATGATGAAAAATAATCCACAAAACATGTATTATAAAAATAATGAAATTTGTGAAGAAATTTGTGTTTATAATCTATGTAATAGATATGAACTCGAACGTAATGAAAAACACATAAATCCTCTTCTCTAGAGGATCTCCCAAATCCAATGACCGGTTGATTTAATTATAAGAAAACAATTACACGATGTGTGATGGGATTCACATTTTGTAATGTAGATACATATATATCTCCACTGATTTTGAATCTTACACATATATCGTACATATCTCATTTGAGATATGAGGTTTGACAGCTTTCACATTGTGTATCAAGCTTTTACGACATGTTATAGCATTCCAACTATATCATTAGAGCATATTTCTCATTGAAATAGTTTACAATGTGTGTTTTACACTCACAACATTTACTGGATTTTTAAATTCCAATCTTCATGACTTGGTTCATGACTTTCAGGATTATGTGAAACCCAATTACATGACGTGTACTATAGTTTCATGATGTGTAATTGTAAATTTCTACTATTTTTTTGTATTTCCACCTTTGAGACCATGGAATTCACATTCCTAAAAAATTTAGCTCATACCAAGAACATTATCAAATAAATCAATTAACGTCCTTAACTAAATAATAGTAAAAATTATATATGATTTTGAATTATCAAATTCCCCCAAACATGAACAATTTCTTACCCTCAAGAAAAAAGGTCCCAATAGTGATTTTAAAAAGATAATAATTGTTTAAAACATGAAACATTAATTATATGCATGAAAATTAAACTATGTTTAAGAAGAAAATGTTAGTCTCCAGAATCATCCCTGCATTGAAAATTGTGCATTACACATAGATTAGTTCTTTAAACAAATTCTAGTCATTTAATTACAATGTATTAATTGTTCATTGAATTCTTTACCCATTTGAAATTTACATCATAATGAATTTTCTATCATCACTCAGGGTAAAATGAAAGTGGAGTTATGATCATACCCTAAGTACATGATCCAAACCATAGGATTATATTGGTTGTATAATATCCACATTGTAAAGAGAAGAATACAATTAATCTTGAGGGATTCAACAATTAGGTTCTAATGACTCTGAGGCTATGGGAAGGTGGAAAAATAGTGAAAATGAAGCTCAAAGGTAGGGTAATATATGAATTATAATGAATGGTTGTTGTGAAAAGTATAATAAAATGACTCCTATAATCTAATCAAGTCCACACTTCTAACAACTCAATGTTAATCCATATAGATATCAAGTAAGTGAAAGAAGGGAATCCTATAATTTATTTTTTCTTTTGTATTTTTTATTTTACAAAAGTCATGTTTAGGAAAGATCTCTCATCCACCCCCTAATCACATATGATACTTTAGAAGATTCATTGGTCTTGAAATATTGAATGTTGACCTTCCTAATATAAAAATCATGTCAATATTTTCATTTTTTATTTTTCCAAGGTAGAGAATAGAAGTGAAATTATACAAAGTATACATGGATCAAAATCATATACTATGATGAGTAACACAATATAACTTTTTAATATGATCATCCTGTGATCTCTAATTAATTCCCCCACACTTGTTCAAAGTTCAATAATGCATTATACAAGGAGCAGGGAAGAAAGGGATCATCATCTTGTAATAAATTCACCCTAAATGTTCCTTCATGGAAACAACAAGCATAATGTATAAAATATTTAATGTGGGTATCAGGAACAAGTGTCTCAAAAAAGATTACCTTAATCATTTTAAAATTGCACTTGTTCAGTCATAGCCTTAAAAGATCTCAATTCATGTTTTGATAGGTTTACATGTCCCAGGTATCACTCAATGAAAATTATCACAAAGGAATATGCAATTGTGGGCTTATAATCCTCATAGGTAATGGGAATAAAAATATAAACTATAAATTAAGAAGGGTATAAAAAAGTAGTAATTCAATTAACCATAATTTCAAAAATGATGAGACTGAATTAAAATTTTATGCTCATCAATCATTCTGAAAATATAAATAGAGAAAAACCTAGATTATTTCAATTTCCAAATGATGATTTTCTTTTATTAAAAGGGGCATATTATTTTTTGGTTTAAAACATTCTTAGAGTTTGAAAATATTCTCCTAGGCAAATGGGAACATGCAAAAATTCAAGTGTTTCAAAAGAGAAAATAATGAGAAACTCCCTCACTTTAATAAGGAGGCAATTTCCACACTATCTATGAAGTTATTGTGGGAGTGTTACAGAATTTAAGTCATAGAAAAAATGAAATGGATATTTTATAATTGTATGATTGAGGGAAATAAGATCTCCCAATAAGTAACAACATTCTATGAGGGAACTTAGGATTTCTTTTTCAAAATCTAGGTCACCTTGTAAATGGGTAAAAAAATTCTGCACTAAATGAAACATTAGTATACAGGTTCAAAACAAGGATAAGAAAAATAACTGGAAGGTGCATAGTATAAAGAGAAAGAGTAACCAATTTTAATGAAATGCCTCATATTTGTACAATAAAGCTCCAAAAAGAAATTAGAATGAAAAATAATGGAAAACACTCTAGCATGAAAACTCAATATAGATAATGGTAAACTATGGGTTTCCACCCATAAAGCACTAATAAGACATCATAATCCAGATGAATGGACCAAAATATTTTACAATGTGGTCCATCAGATCAGTTTCAACTCTTGAATCTATAGCTACAAGTGGAAAATTCCTCTAGCTCGTGGGGTCTCTTGACCAGATTGATGACTTCAGGGGCTGTGTGAGCATCAATGAGATGGGGAAGGAATGGTATCATAGCACGAGGTGGTTTCTACTAGGCATAGATCTCCAATTAATTTTCCCTAAGATAGAATTATATTTCTTCAATGCACTAGGTCACCCTTTGGACCACAATAGATGGTGTTATGGGTCCGTCAAAAACCATAGATGACACAGAGGAGATATACATGGCTACGAAATATATGCAAGATAAATAAAAAATAAGCCAAGTAAAAGTGGTTCAAAAATATATTCCCATATATATAAATGAGAATTACATAATATGGGCATACACAGAGGATACTAGAAATACATATAGATATATCACATAAAGTATAAAAAAAATGAAATAAACAGATGACAAATAATATTCTATAGGACCATAAGTCTCCTCCATCGTTAAACCACCATCCTGGTGGTGATGATAGTTGTTCATCTGGATTAGTGGAAGTGGGTGTAAGAGTTGGTGGATCAGTGATTGATGGTGGAATAAGGGAGCATGACAAATGGGTTGGTGTGGGTGGTGGAGAGGTTCTGATACATAGTGAGGTCGTCAGTCTTGTAGATGGATCAATGAAGGGAACCTCAGTGAATGTAGTGGTGGCCTATTCCTTTCCATTTTGGGCCTATTCTGCTATGCACTCATATTGTGCAAGAGGGTTAGTAATGTTTAGGGGAAGGTTGGGATGTGATTTAGGTGATGTGGGAATAGTAGTAGAGGAGAGGCCAACATGGGCTGGTGGTGGTGGAGTGGTGAACTCATAAGGATTGGGGAAAGGGAGATTTAGATGGGCGGATATCCAATTTAGATTGTCCTGGATGCATAACTATGTATCATAGAGAACTGACAGGGTGGGTTGGGTGGGTGTTGGAAGGGAATATGTGTTGGTGGTAGAGGTAAGAAGATGAGTGGGTGGTGTTGGTGGGGATGTTGTGTGTGGCTCAGTTGGTGGGTCTGCTATTGCTGGTGGATCTTCTGCATGCAGTGCTACATCATAAACGCCCGATGACCAATGGTAGATATCATCTTTTAAAAAAAAATAGATGAATCTTTTGCAACATCATGAAGTCAATAATTTCAATGGGTCTCAGGGAGGTGAGTGGAAGTGCAACATTGAAAACACCAAGGTTCCGAGCTAGGTGGTTAATAAAAGATCCACCCATGAAGGTGCCTCAAATCCACTATGCATGTGAAATATAGTAATGAGAGAACTGTAAAGCCATGTTAATGGGCGGTCCACCCATGGCTGCTTCTATAATAAAAACATGTGCCTGGAAGATTCTCCCATGTGACTCAACCATTGAAAACCAAGCGTGTATCATAGATCGATGTAGTATCTTTAAGTTGGGGCTTCTTAAATAGGTAGACTTGGTGATCCTTGGGTCATAGGGTAACTTAGAGTTATGTGGAATTATCTACCAATGATTCTACAAATCAGATTGGGCTGGCTCTTGCTAAAGGGTCAATAGGTATCTTACTTGATAAAATCATTTCTATAAACACCTAGGCCACAACATATTCAGAGAATGAAATCTCATGTGGTCGACAACCTAGACCAAATTCAAGGTTGTTTATGGTACCTCTAATGTTGATAGGAACTCTAAAAAAAGATCCATGTATGTCTCTCCATGGACCTCAATGATGTAGTCTAAATATAGTGGCTCTAGGAGGTAGAGGATGGCTTCAGTGATGGTTAGTTGGGCTAGGATATGCATGTCCAGAGTCTTTTTCATCTGCATAGGCTTCGCCTGTATCTTGGTGTGGTTTACCTAGTGCTTCATGTTGGAAAAGCATACAATAGGGTGAAAATGGTGGTTATCATCACTAGATGAATCCTTAGAGATAGATGAGGAGTCCTGCTGGGTAGCAAGAGTAGAAAAAGTTTATGCAGGTGTTTACTCTCCTACCAAAACATGTGATCTGTTTAGAAATCACTACTTCTGGGTGGTTTCCACTGGATTTATTTATGGAACCAGAAACATCCAATGGTTCTTTTTCCAAAGGGACATGCTTTCCAAAGGCAGGCGTTTGGTAGGTTTTAACATATGATACTTAAGAAAAAACATTGGTTGGGAGGCTGGGAGGTTGGAGTCATCATACCCTTTTGGGGGGAATTATTTCCTACTTTGGTAATCTCTTATATATTTGAGATATTTTCATGAATCCTTATGAATTCACCATGTATAACGTTAGTTTCCTTGGAAAATTTCAATCAATTATTAGCAAGTGTGAATTTTAAAATCATCCATATTTAATTGAGGTTCTTATATAATGGAGATATCTATATGTATTCGAGTTTATCCATCAATGGTATCCTCTTATATACTATTTAGAAATTCTATAAACCATTGTTATGATATTAATGGTTTTTACGACATTTAGTGGGGCACTCTAGAATTTATTATCGTCTAGGGAGAAAAAAGTTTTTTTAGATGTTGGGATCATACCCATAAATCAGATACCTACATATTCTTGTGAAAGGAATCACAACCGTCGTATTTTAGTGCCACTTAATGAGAAATATAAACCTTTTAAGGCCGAGTGATAAGGACCTAACCATACAGTTTAATGTGATGTCACAAGGATAACTAAGAAGAATGTACTTAGTCAAAGATTGATGTGGGACTTATGCCTAAGTAGCCCAAGGAATCTGGAAGGGATATTAAGTTCCATGTTGAATTATACCATACTTTAAATGTGGCTCTAAAAGGACCGGGTTGATTTAAATTATTGGGTTTTAAACTTATGGAGGCTGTTTACATATCTCGTTTGGATGAGAATCAATGACCACATAGTTCGTGGAGTCTCGTAGGGGTGTATGATCCTATGAGAGAAACAGGCTAGGGAATAATCCTCTAGATGAAGCCCAAATTAAGGGAATTAGAGTTGGATTTCTAAAGAGGATATCTAGTGGTCTCGGGCTTTGATGAAGGCTTCCTATGTATCCCAATTATGGTGGGAATCCGAGTTCTCGTAGATCATGAAATGGGGGATTTTGTGGATGTTGTGATCATCACAGATCTCCAATCCCAAACAAGTCATGTTGAGTGTGAGAAACAATAGGATGTGAGAGATTCAAAAAACCACATACTCTCTCTCCTTCTAATGGAAGAGGGAGGGCCTATGAAGAAAAAATGTCGAGGCAATGGTGGGAGAGGGTGAGAATCAATGAACCCTTCAATATGAAATGAAATTGAGGGTCATTAGATCCGGCCCGAAAGGATAGAGGATTACTCTAAGAGAGATTCCCTAAAATTGGTCCCGGTAGGGGAGTGAGACTTTTCCTTTGTTCAAAAGGAAAAGTAGGTGTGAACCGTTCCTTTACTACCAGTGACCTGAGGCTCTAGGTTTTAGAGATTATAAGGGAAAGGCATGGCCCGAACCCTAATCCTCCAAAACAAGAACTACCGAACACTGTTCCTAGGAGACAGGTCTATGGGACTGATTATTGAAACCCATAGCCACTCCATGAAACCTGACCCCATTATAAATTTTTTTTGGAAGCCTCTGACTGTGGATAGACAAACCCAAATGGGAGACACGCTGATGTGCCTTTCCCAAGTTATTGGTATGTCAGGAGGTTTTGGAAGAGGTTTTAACATATTCCCTTTCAGACAAGGGATCGAATGAAGAGAAATCATTGCCATGAATGAATTTAAATAAGGATTGATGAAAGGATTGTATAGGCTGAATGGATAAGGTAAATGAAAGAGGGTCTCCCAAGTAGGTATTTGGAACAAAAGTATGGGCATGCAAGTAGGCTTGGGTGACCTGATGTTTACGTAAGTCACGAACAACCTGGAAGTTAAAACATGGGAAATACATGGCTCAAGACATCAAGAGTATTCACAAGTTTTCCTATAAGGGGGTCACTCAAGATCCTTTGAGAGGAATGGGTGGTGCACAAGTGCATCTGATTTAGAGAGGTTGGGCTCTTTAAGCGCACAAGTGTTATGGATTTCAAACACTAAAGGGACTTAATTCCTATGATTCTCATTTAATTCCTATGCCTAAGGTTTTAAAGAACTACCTTGAGGGTTTCTTAAGACATGGGTGAAGCACTAGAGTGACTAGAGAAACAATTGGGCTTGAGAGAAATTTGTCTGTCACAAATAAAGACCCCATGGGTCTATTTATAGGAAAATATGTGACCCTGGGCAGAGAAGTTTCTGGCCATGCAAGTGGGTTGTGTGCGAATGTTGTGGCGTGCATGTGGCTATGTGCTAACGATGAATTTGTTTGACTAGGGATATTTTTAATATGACCCTTTGAAAATCATGAAATTCACCATATTTATCTCCTATTTTTTCTAAGTCATTTCCCTTTGTAGCTTTTTCATCGATGTGATGGAACAAAGAGTCACCCCCCCCCCCGCCCTCAGAATTTGATCCCAAATGAAGAGAGGTTCTTATAATGAGGTAAAGTTATGAAAAAGTTCAAATAGTTTGATATGGCAACCAAATTGATAGCATGTGAGGTACAGACATGCAAGGTCATTGTGCACAGGGTTCCCTTTATTGCTTATATATATTGGCTTCACTTCAGCAAAAATTTAAAAGGATTTAATAAATCTATCTCTTGATGCATAAGTGTTTTCATTCATACGATCCTTCAGAAATTCTCATTCATGGATGTTCTGTATGGTTTTGATTTGCGCTCCACAAATTGGGTGTCATATTTGCATGCTGGATTCATACTTGCACACCGAATCCATACTTGTGTTCCTTAATGACTTTGGAAAAATTTCTTAATTCATTTGTAATAAAAACCAAAATGATCTTACTTCAGGTTGAATTTTGGTCTCTTTTATAGGTTCAGTGGCTCCTAATAGAATCAAAACTAATGATGAATTGGCTAATAGGAGAATTGATGATATGATGAAGATTTTTAGGCATTATTACATTGACATGTGTTACATTACTCTCCAAAATTTGGGAAAGCCTATGAGGAAATATCACCTCAATTTTCCGATTATTTATTTTCCTCTCTATGGTTATGTCCATCTGTAGGATGCCAACATACTAGATCCAAAGAATTATGTTCCACTTTCTTGGTTTCAAGACCACACCAATTTATCATCTGCCAATATTTCTGTTGTTGGAACAAATATCAATGTTGGGATGGAAGCTATGGACCATTTCATACATCACACCTCATGTGCTTCATATTTGTAATCACATAATCCCAAGACACAAAATCATATTTATTCATCAGTTTTTCAAGATTCTCAGACAGATAAATCAAAGGGATGGAAGAAAAGTTTGAATTTCAGCCTAGGAGGGGGTCTTAAACCCGCATTGATGTGGGAGTATTAGGTGTGAAAGACATGTGCGGAGTTTATAGATGACTTAAAATGAATTATAATTTATGAGGTTGTATGGGTCGCGAAAACCTATGTATATAGGAATGATATATTTTTTTCCAAATTTGCTGAGCCGATGGAGTCCAGAGACTAATTCCTTCCATCTGACACATAGAGAAGTAGGCATTAGTTTGTGGGATGTCTACAAGATCTATGGAACTATAATCCTTGGAGACTTGTATGATTAATTTATTCCTATAAAGGTGATGTAGAATGACTTAGAAAAGACACCAGCCTTAGTTTGTGAGTGAAGTAATATATAATATAAACTAAAGAATAAAAACAAAAAAAAGACCCACACATGAAAGGGTTTTCACCGAGAGGAATGGAATGGAATATTCCTGATGAAGAAGAGGAATAATAAAGGTCCCACTTGCACTCATCTAAAAAGATTCCCAATGGTAGATAATAGAGGTACACCCAACACTCTTTTTCCAACATTAGAGAAGGGAGAGTTTGAAAAGTGGGGGTATAAAGACAACTCCAAAATTTCTGTGAAGACATGTCTTGTGGGTTTCATGGACATCTTGATTAGTCTATATCTATTGCCTGTTTGAGATTCCTATGGTGGCGTAAGGTTGCGAAATTTTGATATATCAGCCAAGCTGGTAGAGAAGAGGATGGTAGGGTTGGTACCCCTATTTTGGATACGATCCATAGGATCTTGTTCCATATTTATAGATGGGAGTCTCTTTTAAAAATAACAGGACCATTCTAGGTTTTACAGGGATGGATCACCACTCATTTTATAACTTAGGCTATGCATAGTGGGGTTTAGGTCATTGAATGTTTGTTCCGACCATCTGTTAAAGTTTTTTTATTTTATTTCACCTCTGTAATTGAACGTTTACGACAATATGGATAATTAAGTATGTACAAGTAATGTCATCTTTTCTCTTATGAGAATCTGCCTACATGGTGATTTTTTGATGACGGGATGACCATATTAGATCTCAGGTCATATGTGTTAGCTTCTATGGATGGAATATTGTCCACTAAGATTGATAGGGAAATCATATGTGAGGCCCATGATCCTTATAGATTCACAAATCAATTCAAATGTCTAGAAAAATTTACCACATATTCTCCAGTTTAGGTCAGATAAGAGAAACATCTGATGGTGGCCTGAGAACTATGGTTGTTGACAACTGTAGAGAAAACCAGGGAAATATTCAATATACTTGCAATTTATGATACAAATAGATTTACTATCTATTATGATGAGAGTTGGGTTGTATAATACCCTGAAGTGGGTACTAAACAATGATGTCCCTTGGTTCGGGGGAAAATAGAGGCAGTATAAAGGAACCATCTAATTTGAAAGGTAATTCCACATCATCAGAGCCCGATTCATTGGAGTTAGAGGGTGGGGGTGATGAGGCTCCAAGATCACCAAATCGGCCTTGTGCAAGATGTAATCCACTTATTAGAGTCAAGAGAACTAAACCATCAGTACCAACTGAAGCTTTACTAAGGCGATCTAGTCACCATCGTTCAGAAGATCCATGGGTCCCATTTTCTCATCCACCAAATATAATGACAGGAATTGGGAAGAAATATGAAATAAAAAACCATGGGATCATCTTCACAACCCTATGGAATGTACTATGAATATGTATGACCATAGGTAGTTCAAACTTGGAAACTATTTCATTGTGATGCTGAAACCACATGGATAAATGTATTTGAAGGGTTGTGTATCCCAAGAAAAGGGGATTTACAAGCATATAATGATATTATTTTTAATAAAAACCCTAATGAAGTAAGAACTTATATCTGGGAACTGGAGATCCTCATATACACAACTGATGAATCAATTACCACCACAAAAGAGTGAAAGAGATGATATATCTTGGTACCATTGAAGGGATTGACCCTTCATTTATTGAAGAATTGTATGATTTTGGTAATATTGAAGTTATAAGTTTTATATTTTTTCTCACATTCATTTCTTCTATGCTATTTAAATTTAGTCAATAAATTATTTCTTAAGGGAAATACCATTTTAACTTGTAGTTTAATAAGTGAAAAACGTTGAAGTTCCATCACCAAATTATAGCCCTGTAGGTACTACACATGGAGATGTTGGATCAACCCATGAGTCAGGAGAGATATCTCTAGGACAACATGCCATGGAAGATGATATATAAGGTGGATTACGGTCTCTAATACCTATTTTTGGAGATGGAAATTTATGTGCTCTCATGCAAGTAAATAAATAGAAACATCGAAGAAAGAAAATTATGGTTAAACATTTTTTGAGAAGCGATAAGAATTATGGAGAGCATGAATTTTAACTTTATTCATAGAAATCATTTAAACATATTATAACAGTAAGAACATCTTCTGCCTCTTATGTTAGAGAAATTACTTATGACTCTTGAGAAACTACAGAGGGTGCTTCTAGAAATTCACAAATTACTGCTAACCAAGTAGCTGCATTCAGTGAAGGGGAATTTTGGCTACAAGAGTCGACATCTATTCCTAGAACTACTCATGTTCCTTATACTAGGAGATATGATACCTCTAGTAAATCAGAAGTGATTCATGAGAAACTATGTGTTACAAAAAATTACTTCCACTCTGTTATAATTTAGGTTCATCGCATGCACCGGAAAAGATTACGACAACTATCTCTAAACCCACAACTATTACTAAGGAAGTTTTTTGGGTCAAATTTTGTTAGAGGAGGGTCCCAAAACAACCACTCCATGTGCTCCCCTGTGTGAGACTAACATGGGATTTGGGATATCATTGGATGCTATGATGAATCTTGGTATGTATTTTGAAGCAGTATTAGAACACGTTAATATGAAAAATAATTTAGAAGATTTTGATGTTCCTTGTATAGAAGCAAATTGATTTGAGTTTTTATTTTCCATCCAATCAATCTTCCTATGGTTAATTTTCTAATCACGATCGATTAAAATATGTAGTTCGATCTACAGAAACTGCTACATGGACAATTTTTGAAGGAAGCGTCAATATCATATCAATACCACTATTGCAAAGACGTTGGATCAGGTGAAATTTTAAATAGAATATCTTCTTGAGATTCATTTATAGAATCATGAGAAGGTAAAATGAAGTATTCCCCAACAAAAGACGTCAACCAAAACTACTGAAGTTGGGAATATTGGGGAGGAGTCTTCTCAAGATGCCGACCTATTGTTAGGTAAGGGTTACCAATATTTTTATTGTGCTTGCTCTAGTTATTCTATTGAAACTAAACATAATTTTAATTCAACATATAGGATTATCAACTTCAATGGATTGTTTTATAGGTGAAGCTTCTACATCAGCTCAAACAACATTAGGATGTAAAATGAATACTATAAAGGAAGAAGAAGAACATGGTACTTCTTTAGGTGAATTAATTTGGGAATACGTTCTCCTTATGACAGTGATTCTAAATCATATTTGGAGCTACAGAAGTATATTATCCTTACACGTCATAAGGAAAAGCAGAACATATAGAAAATAACATCTGTAATTCCCATTGAGGCACTTTCTTCATGAATTCCATGAATTTTATCTATATTGAATATGTTGCGGTTTGGTAGTTTTTAATATAATAAAATCCATTCTGTAGTGAATGAAATCATCTGAAAATTGAGTAAGAGAAGAAACTTCGACAAGATATGATAAAAACCAGACGTTGGAAAATATTGTGGAATTCCATGTAGAAATATTCCAACATGAGGCCAATCATACTGCAAATTTGATAAGAAATAAGTTGAAAGTTGAGGAAAATAAAGTTCAACGGTTTCATCTTCTACAATATTTGGATATTTTTACATGCGATCTTGACCAACTTATGATTCAATAGAGAAAGTCTATAATGATGGCGCATAAACCATTGCATATGCAAAGAAAGCACTGCATCATGAAGGAGAGAATGGGACTAGTTGGCTAACATAACTTAAATATGAAGCTAATGGAGCTCAAGAGTCCATTAATCATATAGAAAAACTCTTATGAGTTATGATAGAGATACTCTAATACATGGATGTTCCTCTAGGGTTTTTTACTCATAAATGAATATAATTTTCTCTCTAATAATCTATGTCTTCATAATTGATTTATTTCAATTTTAATGTCAAAGTTGACTTCCATAATATGATATTTTCATACTATATAACTGTAATTACAATGATATGGATGGAATGTACTCTTTTTTACCTAAGACAATGGGCCTAGTGAGCATAGTTTGATTTTCAATAGGGTTACGAAAACAACCCCAAAAACATTAGATCTTTTGACTTTATTATTTCTCAATATTTCTTAAACCATAATAAATGTAGATCTAGAGAGTTGAGAATTCAACTTTTTTCCAGAGTTCCCTTTGTGGACTTTTAGTACAGTGAGTACCAGGTCTCTTTTTAAGGGAAGTTTGAGTCATCTATATTGAATAATAAGGCTAGTGTTTAAGGTTGAATATATTTGATCATAAATTTTGGAATTTGATCCCAAATAAATCTTGGTGGCTAGAAATTGCTCCAATATTCTTTAGATACTTCCAAGGGGAATCTTGAGTCATTTTTTTATGGTCAGCAAATCTAAAACATGATGTATAAACATGGAGGAGGTATTATCCATGAATGAAGTTACCATTGCTTGAAAAACCCATTATGGGGGATGTATTATATAGGTCCAATAGGGTCATGTGATGTATCAAAAAAAAGTGGTATCCTTTGACTGATAGTCCAATTATATAGGTTAATTTTATACAAGGCCACCTAAAGACACATACATCATAGTTAAAAAAAGCTATCTATTTTTTACATTTTATTGTTGACAGAGAAGGGAAATTACGATTTGGGTTACTCAAGACCACAATGGGTAGTTTTTTCAAGGAAATAGATCTAAGAATAAAGGGCCATCTATGCCGACATAGGTCATGAATGGGGAAACCACTCATATAAAAATTTGGTGTGTGAAGAATGGTTAAAATTGTTCAGAATGGGGATTTTTGACATTGTGCTGTGTAGTTGGAGTCATGTAGAAAGGAAATTATGCTGTTTATTTTCAAGTCATGCTAAAAGGAAATTAGAGGGATTTAATTTATGGTCATTGGCTTTGAACAACGGTTTATGAGTCTCAAATTTCATGATAATTTTAATGGAATCATGCTACCATATTTAGGCATGATAAGGAAGAAATGAAAATTGTGATTTGAAAATTTCTGGATCTGAAGAATGACATGTTAACAAAATGTATAATAGAATTTAAAGAGGTCTATTCCAAAAAGTGTAGTTACCACTTTTTGAAAAACCCATTATGGGGGCAGTATTATGCAGGGGCAACTAGGGGCATTTTTTTATATCCAAATAGTGGTATCCATGACTGATAGACCAATTATGTAAGATAATTTTATGCAAGGTTTCTGGGGGAACGTAGTACATCGTAATGAAAAACGAGCTCTCAAGAATTTGATAATTTATTGCTAAAAGACGATGAAAGTTTATGAATATTTGGATTTTCCCAGGTATGAAGTTAATTTTATGGGAAAAAATACTTGAATACGGAAAGAGTATTTCCAATCATGATTTCCAAATAATCATTGGAACAAAATTTCTATGATGGTCTAACCTAAACGTTGGATTTATGGTGTTTGTAGTTTATGTTATGAAACTAAACCAGAATATTATGGAAATAATGGATGATATGTGGTCAAAAGATCCAAGGTTGTTTCAAGATGATTTAAACATATGTAGAGGGGAAATATTTAACCATAGTCTTGGAAACATTCAAGTCAGGATAATGGATATGAGACAAGTATAAAAAGGATGACCTCTTTAAACTACGGGTTCCTGCATACCATCCTCTACGTTTAAAGGGACAAAAGAGGCTTCTCCTAAGAAAGATGTTTCCACTGTTTGAAAAACCTGATATGTGGGCTGTATTATCTAGGGATGACCTGGGGCATATAATGCGTAGTCAAATAGTGGAATCCTTTACCGGACATGCCTTTTATTTAGGAGAATTTTATGCAAGGCCACCTAAGGAAATGTACTGAATTTTTAGGAAAAAGAGCTCTCGGGTATTAGATATTCCATCACCAGAAACCAAATTAAGATTATGAAGGTATAAAATTACCCAATATTAGGAGTTCAAATTTTGAAATGGGTATTGTCCAATGTCCAAGGGAAATATTTGGAATGATATTGGCCATATATTTTGAGTTCCTAACATTGGTCCAACATATATGTAAAATGGGGACATTCCTTGTTTCCATGATGGGATCTATAATGAGTGGACCCAATATAAGAGCTCATTCATAGATTTTAAATTTTATGTGGGAGAGGGAGAATTTTCTTTTAACTCATGGTTAGGACTAAGGGTTAAGTACTAGTCTTCACTACGTCTCTCAATGGTATGAGAATCAATCCATATGTATTTTTTGAGTACTGTGCATTTTAAATTCTTGCAATTAAGACATTAGGGGCCTTGATATGAATAGAAATTGAATCTCCTAATGTATATCTTACTCATATTTAATATAAATGATGCTTTTTTATATCATGATGCATCTGGTTCTATGATTTTAAATATGGACGTCACCAGGTATCTCATATAGACGAGAATAAAGCTATACGTAGTTCTTGAGGTTGTTCCCTATATCAATCATGTTTTGATGTTGGGAAGCGGGAATATTTTATTGTGGTGACTAGGCCTAATATTGGAGATATATGTGTCTTTAAATATCCCATTGAAATGAGAATCAAGCCAAACTTAGTTCATGATAAAATCATTCCCCACACCAATTGAGTTTGATGTGAGAGACGAGGGCTTCTATCACATTCCAGAATAATTGTTAAACATAAGACACAAGATGAAATAAAGATCAAACCATATATCGAAGAAGAGTACTCTGTATAGATTTGGTTTATATATAAGATAAAAAAGGGAAATAAATTTCTTTATGGTTTCAATTGGGCCCAATATTGGTGATCCAAGTATCTCTACATATCCCATTATAATGAGAATCAACCCAAACATAGTTCTTGAGGTGAGGTCTCTATGTAGATCTAATTCAAACAAAGGGAGAAATGGAACTCCTGTTCCACTTTAGAGTAACAACGATGTGAGTATCTATTTTTCATGGAAGACAATCATATTATTTTTAAGAAGCACAAGGAATATCCATTTTTGGTATCTTATGGGATTTCTTAACATTAAATGAAGAAGACATTAACCGTATAGTTTATTGTCATTTAGCAAGGAAAAATAATGTCATATGTTTTAATTTCAGGTGACAAGGACAATGATGATATGAATTTTATCATAGTGCAGCATAGACACATATTGTTGTTATGTAGTTTAATGTTTTGAAACTAGGACATTATCCTGTGCAGTTTCAAGTCATGTAGTGAGGACATTACTCTATTTTATTACACAAAGTTCATATTCATGAAACATGCATTCATTGGAGTAGTAATAAGTTATCCATCCATTGAGATTAGGGAATAAACTCCATTAGATTAGACCTTATGTATAGAGTAAGGACCTTCCCACTTTGGCTCAAACATTGGAGGGTTCATTGTTGGTATCATCAGAGTCCTGAGAACTAATATTGATTATCCTTAAAGAAATGAGTGGAGGTAAAATTCCGTATTTAATGATCGTGTAATTCTATTCTGATAAACTTTAAAATGATGCTAATTATGAAAAATCTTTTAATCTAATCATCCCATCTCATCAAATGGCTTCTAAGACTATTCATCTATAGATAAGTGGTCATAAATTTCAACTTGGATTGAAGGAAATATAATTTCAGTTGGCAAAAATGCTTCTTTTTTATAAACCAATGAAGATGGAGTTTCCCGAGTGGTAGTACGAGTAGTAGTATGATAATCCCATAAATCATGAAAACGTTTATTCAGACAAGATTTATTATCTTTATCCACCATTTTATAGAGTATATTTGATAGTTTCTTGTTTAAACCCTCTATATATCCATTGGTAACTGCAAGATAGCAAGATTAATGGTTGGATTTGATATTGTGCTCCTGAAATTTCTTCGTTACCTCAATAGAATTGAAATTGGTGTTATTTTACATCAATATGGTATGAGGCACACCGAATTTGGTATTGATATCATAGTTGAAAAAAATAAAAATTATTTTGTGTTAGAATTATTTGAGTGGTATTTCCTTTGCCCATTTGAAGAAGAAATCAATAGTAGTAAGAATATAATTAAACTGATTAGCCGTAACTACAAGATAAAGTCCTACTACATATATTCCCCATGTAGTGAATGGTAAGGAGTATTTAGTTGTGTGTAGAAACTCTGGGGGTTTATGTTGGAAAGCACTTGGCCGGGTTGACAATTCTTGGTGAAATTTGTGCAATCCTCTGTCATTGAAGACTAGAAGTATCCAAGACTTCAGATTTGACTAGAAAGCCTTTGCCTAGACAGGTGATCACCAAATTATCATACATGTACTTCTTTCATGAAAACTGCAATTTCTTCTCCATAAATACACATGAAGAGGACTCTATCAATGCCTCATTTGTAGTGTATCTTCTAGTGATCTGGGATATCATAAAGAGTGAAATTGACCACTATTCACTGGATTTTATCTTTCCCACCTCTAGTAGGTGGAAGTATTCCATTTCAAAGGTATTCCATGATATGAGTCATACATCTTTTAGTATGACCATATGGCTCAGAAATATGGCTGATTTCATTAATTTCCTCTATTATAGTTTGAAAAAAAGGGGAAAATAAATGACGATGGGCAATACTGATGATTGTCTCATCCCTATTTGGATTTACCAGGGCTATGACTTCATTATCCAATGCATCGTCTTGGGAACTTTTCTGATCCTGGGACATGTGAAAATGTTGTCTCTAAGGTAAATTCAGACCTTAACTCTTTTACATAATAACACAAAGGAATTAACTCTTGTTCTCTAATAGAATAATCCCCATTGATCTGTTTGATTACCAATTCTGAATCACCTTTGAATTTTAGGTGGTTCACTTGTACTTGGAGCACAAATTCAAGGCCTACAATGAGAGATTGATATTCTGCCTCATTGTAGGTACCACCTTATGATAACAGGAATTAATATGGCAACAATGCTTTTTCTAGGGAGATAAGCACAATTACTAACCCAACTTTGTTAAGGTTAGGATCTTCAATTCTCTTCCCCATTGGACTTCTCGATGAACTACCAAAGTACATCTCCCATATTTGGGGAATATGTTGAATATAAAATATTTTTTCATCAGGAAGTTCAGTATTAAGGGATTCCTTTTCATTAGATGGGTTTTTAGAAATGAAGTCCGATACGTCTTGTACTTTTACTGCTTTCAGAGGCACAACATGGATATCAAACTGTTGAAAAATAATAGCCACTGTGCCAAATGTATTATAAGAATAGGATGACTAAGCATAAATTTGAGCACGTTCTTGTGAGATACCAAGTAGACTTCATGATGATGCATGTTGTTCCTCATCTTATGAACTATAAAGATTAATTCCAGGAAACACTTCTCGATTCTTGAATATCGAGTCTCCATGTCAAGCATGGTTCAACTAAGAAATTAAAGGTTATTTTAATTCCCACCACTATTATTTTGTGTATGGAAGACACCTAGTGATTTCTACAAGGCTATAACATAGATAATAAGAGGATTGTGTTCAACAGTTGGAATTAATAACGGCGGACTTAAGAGATGTTTCTTGAGTGTATCAAATGACTATTGGAAGTCTTCGGTCCATTGAAAAGTAACTACCATCTTCATTAATTTAGTGAATGAGAAACACTTACCTGCCAAATTGGAGATAAATATCTTAATATAGGCCAAGTGTCCTTGAAGTCCTCTTAATTCATTCAAATTTCGATGAGGTTACATGCCAATGATATATTTTTTCTTCTTAGGACCAACTTTAATGCCATGATGGTGTATAATAAAGCTGAGTAATTTGACTGAGGTATCTTCGAAAGTAAATTTTAAGGGGTTTATCTACAGATTATGTTTCTAAATTTTAATAAATATTGCCTCAAGATAAGCCAAGTGATCATAAAATTTTCTGTATTTCATTAGTAAATCATCCGCATAACATTCGACAAATTTTACATGGAAGGGTTTGAAAATATGGTGCATGGCACATTGATATGTTTCACTAGCATTTTTCATGCCAAAGGGAATTACCTGATATAAAAACACACCTTGAGGGGATTTTAAGGTGGTAGAGTGCTCGTCTTCTGGGGCCATCTAGATTTAATTATATGAAGAGTGTAAATCCATGAAGAAATAAAACTTCATTATAAGCTGTTTCATCAATTAAGAGCCTAATGATTGGAACCGAGAAGTCATATTTGGGAAAATGCCAGTTTAGATCTATAAAATCAATGAAATCTATGATTTTTACATTATTATTTTTCATTGGTACAATGTTGGCCAATCAGTTTGGATATTTCAACTCTTTTAAAATGTTTCCATTGATAAGCAAGTTGAATTCAGCTTCAAATTTAGAGGCGTGAGTTGGGTGATTTCTTCTTGCTTCCTGCTCAAATACTCAATGATCTTCTGGAAAACCCAAATGATGAGTGACCACATCAAAATAAAGGCATGTAATTTCTATATATTTCTAAGAAAATACATCTCAATTTTTCTTTAGAAATGAATTATACATCTCTTGCTCTTCATAATTCATCACCACACTAATTAGGGCAAGGAATGAATCTTCTTATGTACCTAGATTTATTTCTCGGATCTCATTCAAAGTGCCAGAGACGCCTTCCTAAAATGATGGAGGGGCATCCTTAAGATCTTATTCTTCTTCTTCCTCACATGTCACTTCTTATGTTTCTATTTGATGGATATGTGATGAATAAAACCTTTCAGTGATAGGGGTGGATTCGGTATTTGTATATCTTGAAGAAGAGGTAACCATTTATAACCCTACTGATGACGAAGGGTCTTCCTAGAGTATTGAAGAGAGAATTATGGGTTGGTAATCAACATACTTATCTTCCTTTATTAATGTGTAAACATCTTCCAGCTTGACTGATGAAGCATAGACTTTCTGACGTTCGGTGGGTGAGGTGAGTAAATCTCTATTTAAGCTTTCACTATCAACAATTTCTCCCTTACTGTCACGCTCAATTACCACAAATGACATTATGGAAGTCATTGGATGAGTTATTGGATTTGGGTATATCCTTTCAATTTTATTTATTGGAAACATATTATCTATACTTAGATGTTTGAATGGGTTAGCTAAGATTTTTTACAAACCATTTAGAGCATTGATTCTAGTTACATATTTTTCTACATATCTTGTTCCCTTTGTGTGATAGAATTATACCTCAATATAATGAGATTCACATGTTTTGAATGGATAATTTTCACCATAAGTTGTCTCGATTTTACCATTGATGCAATAATTGGGACATTGGATATATGACGAAGGAATTGAAACATGTGGATGTAGCCAACGCCTTCCAAGAAGAGTGTTGAAATTTGTGTCCTATCAAACAAAAGTGAAATTTTAATGGGATACTTGATCCCTAGACTGTGTTCTGTTCATAAAATATTCTAGAGGTTTATGTTTATTATTGTTATATCCTTGAAACAATTAGGGTGGAAGGAGATATGTCATATTTAATGAGACCCAATCGATGTATTGTACCAATGGGAATGAGGTTGACTCTTGATCCATTATCAATGATGTCTCGTCAGATTTCTATATCATTAACCCCATCAGATACATACAAGGACATGATGTTTCCATACACAACATCATCCCCATCTTGATCCATGAAAGATATAACTACATAAAATTTTGAAGGATCGTTCTCTATATGATAAACCTTAGTATTAGAAACTTCAGTGTCAAACTTTTGAGGACTTGACAAAGACTCAATAAGTGCTTCACAAAGATATTTTGGTAGATTCAAGGCATCAGGGATTGATAACTTTTCTAGTACATGGGAATGTTATTTCAAAACATCCTACTTCTTTTCCAAATGCCGGTATTTTCCAGCATGGAAATTCAATTTTGTAGTTTCCTTTGAAGTTGATTCTCCTGATGTTGATGTATCATATGTCTGGGAAAAAGATGGAAATTCTTCTTCTCTTGGTAGA
This sequence comes from Viscum album, assembly GCA_963277665.1. Lineage (NCBI taxonomy): Eukaryota > Viridiplantae > Streptophyta > Magnoliopsida > Santalales > Viscaceae > Viscum > Viscum album. The sequence continues at coordinate 1,071,791,695 of OY728145.1, read as the reverse complement.
TTAGACTTACTAGGTTTATCTACCTGTTGAGAGAGTGATGGTGTAACCTCTAATTGGTCATAAAATATTATCATGTTATGGATGATCATGTCATTTGTACGAGAGTTCTCATTTTCTTTCTAGGATTTATGAAGGGATCTTCCACAAGTTTCTGCCGTATAAACAGTTTGAGTAGGGGTATAGTTAAAATAGTTTTTTCTAAGAAATCCTCATCTTCCCGAATATCCTCAAACATGAATTTTTACCATAGTTCCCCAATTAGGTATAGAGAATTTAGGTTCATAACCAAAATTATCATTTTCATAGGGGTCCATTAAGTGGATAACATTAATAGACCGAAACATCAATTCCTTATCTGATGAAGATTATTCTTGACATGTCAGTTATTGTTGTTCCATTTGGCGGGGAGGTGCCTATGCTTTTGAGACAAATGGAATGAAATTTTCCAAATTCAAGGAAAAATTTGGCCTTGAAACAATCTCATCTTCTACAGACTGCACTTTACCTTTCTGATCAGGTCACTTCTTTGAGGATTGACCTTGGGAGGACTGATCGTTTGATGATGATGGATTTTTTGTAGAGGAAGTGGTAGGAGGTAAAATTGGTTGTTTCGACTATATTCATAGAATGGAATGTTTTCGGTTGACAATTTTCTTGAACATCCAATCATTATACTTCGGTGCATTTTTTGTTTTTACATCATATCATCATCCTTCTTCCAAGGGATCTATAGCAGTAACACATTCTACATTAGATGATTCACTTTTTAGATTCACTTATCGAGAGTCTACCATTTTTTTGATAAGGTATTTTAAAACAAAACAATCATAAATAGGATGCCAAAAATTTTTAAGAAAGGGGAAATAATTTGGGAGATCATCATCTCCTTCTTTGTTCAGTTTTATGGGCCTTGTCAACTGAACTAAATTGTTTTCCAAAGTTGAAATTAAGTAATTGAGAACCAGTTCATTCCAAAAAGAATAAAATTTGTTATTTAATTTCTCAAATTGTCTCCACCATTGACCTTTTTGATCATCTTTACTAGGTGGTCATTACTTTTGATGCTCATGAGGTGGATCCCTTTGTTATGATGAGGATTTTGAAGTAGAAGCAGGTACATGTCCTTGTTTGAGTGTGACAGCAACAACCTCTTCTTTCCCTATTGTCATTCCCAGAGCTGATAGAAGTGGGGATGATTTTAGGTCATAAAATTAATATAAAAAATTTAATAATATCAAATATTATAAGGTTATTATATCATCAAGGATTAATAATAATTTAAGTAGGTGGGGGAAGAAATAAAATCAGAACACTCGTTGAAGAATGTCACCTCTCTTTCAGGTATCCTCCATAGAATTGTCGTAAATGACTTCCTAGGATGGATTTATGCCCAAAATATTGCTAATTGGATGAGAATAGGGATTCTGGGAATTAATTTGGGAAGGTAAGTTTAGAAAAAATGGGGTTTGGGTGTGAATAATAGAGGATAGTGGGTGACCTTTTATAAGTTAGGTGAGTGGCACAACAATTATTTTTTGAAAATAAAAAGGGGGAACCATATTTTTCTCATGAAACAAAGATCATAAAGGAAGTATTTCAAATCTTAAGATAATATATTGTTTAAATATTTCTTGAAAATATATTTTATAGATGTTATTATTTCATTTAAACCCTTATCTTTTTAGTTTAAACCTCTGGCAAACCCATTTTTACCTAAACCATGGTAATTAATTTTTACACTTTTCACTATACGTTTTTTTTTCAAAAATTATTTATAAATTATTAAGTAATATAAATTTTCATTTTTCCAAATATGGAATATATTTTTCCAAATTCAAATTATATATATGGAAAATTTAATATAAAATTAATCCCATAGACGCCATGAGAAAATTGGGTTTCAAAGTGAAAATATTCAAAAGTTCATAATGTTTTAATATAAATATTAAAATTGAAAAATGTTAAAAATAACTAATTTTTATTAATATATATATAATTAAACTAATTTTAATTTTTTTAAAAATTAAAATGTTGTTAATCTTTGTAAATGTTTTTTGATGAAAATGTAGTTTCAATTTGAATTCAATATCTTCACTATTCTTAAAAAAATTAATATGTTCTGAAAATTCTCAAACAATAACCCTATTTTTTTTAAAATTTATGATTAAAAAAACTAAATTTAATTTAACTAATAAATTTTATTAAAGTGTAATTTTTTAAAATAAATTTTCAATGGCTACAAACATTTTTTTAATAAAATTATTGATTTTAAGCACAAAATTAGATTTATTCTTATATCTTATCTAGAAAACGTATAAGATGAATTATAAATATTTTATTGAATTTATAATATATAAATTGCAATAAAATAATTTAAACAATGTGATTTATTTAATATATTGATGTAAAATACATTTTTGGTAATAAAAATATTTTTTTAGAAAAAGATTTAATTTATTTTTAAATATTATTTATTATCATTTATAATTATTTGGTCACCAAAAAATTAAAATTACATAAACTTTTAGATAATATATTTTCATAATTCATTTATTTATATTCATATTTTCTATTATAAAATATAGGTGATAACTATCATATTAAATGATAATATTTTAATAGTACGTTACGTTTCATTTAAACTAAATGTTGCATGTATCACAATTTACATTCAGTTTTGTTTGTAATGCTATCTAAACATAGTATTGTTTGTAACAGAAGATAAAAATAGGATTTTATGTAACAAAAAATATCTAAAATATTAAAATCATTTGAAAAACAAAATTCCCAAAATCTCAGGGTGTTACATTTTATACCCCTTAAAATGAATTTCACCCTCAAAATTCATCTTGGTCATCAAAGGTGTAACATTTGAAAAATAATTTATTGAAACCCATATCATAATGTGGTTAATAAAATATACTATTCAAAAAGATAAAGGGATGTGTTGAATTCATTTAGATTAAAACATACTAGGTTTCTTGATTTGAGAACATAGGTGGAAGTGAAGATATATACATGGAAGAAAAACATAAATAATTATTTAGAGTGATACAGATCATTGATCACAAGAATGTGGGTGGTTAAGAGATGTGTCACAACCAATCCCCTGGAGCCCGTGTTGTGACTACCCCAAGCCCGTCTTCCAAAGGCCAGGGGCTGGTGACTAGCACCAAAGGTGTATTCCCTAATCTGGGAAGGCATCGCCTTTATAACCCGTAACACACACAACCAAGAACACAACAAGACACGAACTCAAGTAAATTGAATAGTAAACAATGTGAGTACAATAAGTAAAAAGGGGCCATAATACAATCACAATTGGAAAGTACAAGGAAAATTGGAATGTACAAGACAAATGATTGGTGAAAAGTAGCTTCTGAATCATCCACCACAGATCCTACCTGAAGGGTAGGTACAACTCTCGAACAACCGTCTCTACGGTTGGCCTCGTCTAACGTCCACCTCCGAGCTACCTCTAGTCCTAGTATCCTTGTCCTCAGTCAGCGCTGTCTGTCGTCTGCACTAAACACAATGAGGTGCAGGCATAGCCCATGAAGGGATGAGTATAACGATACTCAGGAGGGAACCCGAGACCCTCAAAGTCTCACAAAAACCACCAAGGATAAACCACATTGCATGAAATCAACTAAGAACCCTACTTAGGTATATGCACATACATATACCTATTTTATCAAGTAAACCAATCTCAATCATGAGGAAACATAGAATCCAACCCAAAAGCCCAAAGCTAAACTATTCTATATAGGAAAGAATACCATGAAGGTAAGTACCACATAGGTATGCCACACAAAAGATTACCACAAAGGTTCTGACTCAGCTCACACCAGGTATTTCTTAAGTACTGTAGTAGTGATGATTAGATGTAACTACTGAATCTTCTTACTATGTTAAGAGGCTATGTTGCTGACCCACAAAGGATCTCTTGGTGCTGACCCACACAGGATCCCTCAAAGTGCTGACCCACATAGGATCGCTCTAGGTGCTGACCCACACAAGATCGGTCGGTGTTGACCCACACAGGATCGCTCTATGTGCTGACCCATGCTGGATCACTCTAGGTGATAAACCACATTGGTTCGCTCAGTGCTGACCCACATAAGATTGCTCTATGTGCTGACCCACACAGGATCACTCTATGTGCTGACCCACACAGGATCGCTCGGTGCTGACCCAGACCGGATCGCTCTAGGTGTGGACCCACACTTGATCGCTCTAGGTGCTGACCCACACATGATTGCTCGGTGCTGACCCGCACAGGATCGCTCGAGGTAACCCACATAGGATCGCTCGGTGTTGTCCCCCATAGGATCACTCTACGTGCTGACCAACACAGGATCACTCTAGGTGCTCTCATACGTCGTCAGACCCACAGGGGACCCAGTACATCTCCTGTACATTGTCTGACCCACACAAGATCCTAGTACATCTCCAGTACATCATCAGACCCACACAGGATCCTTGTACATCTCTTGTATGTCATTAGACCCACATCGGATACCAGTGCATCATCACATCCAGCTACTGGGTTCCCACACTAGGCTTGCTTGTCTCCGAGAGAGTTCTCTTCTTAAGCCACTGGTCGATACTCCAACTTCCACAAAGTCCCATGAAGAATTATCTCAAAGGAACTCTACATCATAGGAGTCTCAACCCAACAGAGGACACATCAATCAAATTTCAGGTCTGTGAGTTATTAGCCTTTTAGTCTCAGCAGCCCGGTTAGATTCGTGGTCAATCCAACCTGACCATTCCCCAAATTTTTTAGAAACTACGGTGCGGTATACCAAAGGGACTGTCTCACTCTATGGTTTTTGGCACCATAGACGGTTCATCAAACGGATGCCTGATGCCAAGTTATGGCCAAAAGAGCGTAATTGGGTCGTAGTGGGCCTGGGTCTGGTCCGACTTGGTCAGACCAACCCGGTCCGACCCGGCCAGGGCTGACCCAATTAAGGTTGACCCGGTCCAACCTACTGGGTCGGGCCAATCCCACACTGAGCGGACCAACCTGGAGGCCCGGACTGGGCGGTGCGGGGTGGTGTAGAGGCCGCGTGGGCCGTGAAGGCCGTGGGAGGCTGCGGGTGCCGTGGGACGGCGTGATGTTGTGGGTGCCGCGGGGCGGCGTGAGGCTACGGGTGGCATGGGGTGGTGCGGCACGACCGTGGGTGGAGGAACCACAGGGTGGTGCGGTGGGGCCGCAGGCGGCGGAGCTGCTGGGCGGCACGGCCGTGTCACGATCAACATGACGGGGCTGCGTGTGGCAAAGCCGCGGGGTGGCGGTGGCTGTCAGGCGGTGCCATGCGCCTTCGCCTTCTTCGCGGCCGACAGTGTTTCCGGTTTCCATTATCGTGCCTCATCGGTGCCTAAAAACCTGCTCTGGTTGTCGTCTTCCTCCGTCGCAAGAATCATCATGTTTACACAAGTATTGCGGAGAGTTCGGTCCATGTTTGTTCAGCATGCACTCTCCCCATTAGAGTGGCAGCAAACGGCTCAAAAAAAATATTTAATCTAGAACATCAAACTCTATAAATTCATATGAATCGTGGATCACCTCATTTTGGATGATCTATGTTTTCCATGATTTCCAAGAATGAGGAATTTAATCGAGAAATTTCATTAATCCAATAACAACACCTACCTCATTCGTTTGATTCGTTGATGATTTTCCGCGGGGAAGGAGATGATGTCATTGGGAATAGGCAGACGTCAGTGACGTTGGTGTTTCCTTGATCATCTGTTTGTTGATTTTGAAGAAATTCCATGTCAACGAATGTCCCATGGAAGAAGTCGAAGTCGAAGTGAGAATTCTTTGTTGGCATTCTTCATTGGAGAGCTTTCTCCCAAGGTTCCTTCCTCCTGATTCCACCAAAATAAAGAGGTAGCACAAATAATAGATTATTTTTTCTATTAATTTGTTGGAATAGTTTTCAAATTGGTATCATTAATCTATTTATGGGTTGTCTTAATTAATAAAAGGGTAGAGTTGACATAAATAAGTTTGGGAGGTCAAGAGGTTTCTCCCCATTAAGAGGGGAGATCAAGGTGGTTTAAGTCTCTGGTGGTCCCCACCACCATAACCCACATGGGAGGTTAGGCTCGGGTGGTCCCCAAAACAATAACCTATGTTGAGAGGTTTTAGTTCAGGTGGTACCCACCTCTCAACATCCACATGGGACTTCCAAATAAAAATAAAATAAAATGTTACACAATTTTATTTTATTTTATTCATTCATTAAAAACCCAAAAATTAACTTTCACCCTCAACCTATTGTCGTCGAGGTGAAAGTCTTCTTAAGAGAATACTGGCTCTGTGAGTTCAACGGTGCCCTTAGGATTCAATTCCGAGCACCGGTTCAAAAGTTAGAAAATTCCACTCGCACGTTTTCTGAACGTACTCGAAATAAAGTTAAAAAATACATTCGGAGCACTCTGGGCCTTGGAATCACGCGTCGTCAATTTTTTTGGACTTGTAAAATTCCCATATATCTAAATAAACAATTTACATGGAAATTATGGGTTTTTACATTCTCCCCACCGTAGGGCTTTACGTCCCCGTAAGCCATAACTCAAAACTAGGTCAACAAGTGGGGGTACTGAGCATGAATCTGAGCCTCCCGCTCCAAGGTGCTCTATTGGAGGTTCCTATGATGCCAACGTACACACACTAGAGGTATCGACCACCCATGAAGGACCCGCTACTGTTGATCCTAAATCGCCATTGGAACTTCTATAAAAGTTTCCCCGTCATCGATGCCCAGCTCACCGTGGATGATGTTGTGGGAAGGGTCATGCACGTATCTCCTTAGCTTAGATACATGGAAGACGTCATGCATGCGGTGCAACTAAAGTAGAAGAGCTAAGCAATAAGCCACCTCACCAACTCTATTTAGGACTAGAAAGGGTATGATGAATATCAGAGATAACTTGCTGCCTTGGCCAAATAATCGAAAACCTCATCGCGGTGAGACCCGTATAAAGATGTGGTCTCCATCCTCAAACTACAGAGGTCTCCATCTCATATCTACATACGACTTATGCCTTCTCTATTAAGTCTTTATCCGCTCCTGGATGTACTTCTAGAGGGAAATTGTTGAACTCCCTCAACACTTCCTCCTTAAGTGACACTGGTACCATGGTACGTCCTCTGAAGTGGATGAAGTGCTCCCCACCTTCAGAAAATATATTAGGTTCCTACCTTGTAGATATCAGAGCACATCATGTCTCGCAGTCAGCGTCCCCACACTGTGCCTCCATGACTCAATGAAGAAGTGGAGGAGTGACTGTAAGAGATTGAAGAAAAGCTGCTCCATCTTGATCCACAAAGGATATCTGCAAAGCGGCAAGCTGCTCCGTCGTCTCGCCTAGCAGTTGTACACCAGATCTCCTACTGAGTGCATCTGCTACAACATTTTTCTTCCCAAGAGTATTGACTATCTTGAAGTCATAGTCCTGGAGGAACTCAAGCCAACGTCACTGTCTCAGGTTCAGGTCCTTCTAAGAGAAGATATATATGATACTCTTGTGATCATAGTACACTGTAAAACATTCTCCAATCAAGAAATATCACCACATCTTTGAGGCAAATACCACTGCTGCTAACTCCAGGTTATGGGTAGAGTTGTTCTGCTCAGGTTGTCTCAGTTGTCGAGAACCATATGCGATAACAGCTCGCTCTTGCCTCAAGACACATCCGAGTCCGGTCCCCGATGTGGCTTAGTAGAATACGTACCCTACTCTCTCCTATGGAAGCCTCAGGATGGGGTAACTAGTCAGCCTCTGCCTCATCTCTTGAAAACTATACTAGAATCTCTCCGACCACACGAAGGGTTGCCCCCTCTTCATCAATGATGAAAGTGGTGCAGCAACGCTAGAGAAATCTGGCTCAAACCTTCAGTATTATCCAACCAAACCTAGAAAACTCTGTACCTCTGTCACCCTCCTGGGTGGCTCCCAAGAAATTACCACCTCAATCTTCGCTCGATCCACCACTACTCAGGCTTCTGATATGACATGTCCCGGAAATTGATCTTCTCAGAACCAGAACTGGCACTTCGAGAGCTTACCATAAAGTTGATGCTCTTGCAGTGTGTCCAATACTACCTGCAAATAATAGGCATGCTCCTACTATGTAGCTGAGTAGATCATAATGTCATCGATGAAGACTACTATAAAGCAATCAAGGTATGGCTGAAAGATCCTGTTCATGAGTCCCAAGAACACTATTGGAGAGTTGGTCATGCCGAATGTCATAAACAAGAACTCTTAGTGGCCGTATCGACATTTGAAAGTCGTCTTCTGCACATCCTCGTCTCATACTCTGAGCTGGTGATTGCCTGATCTGAGATCTATCTTCGAGAACCACTATGCTCCCTTCAGCTGATCAAAGAGGTCGTCAATCCTTGGGAGTGGGTACTTGTTCTTCACAGTCAGCGTGTTCAGGTACCAATAGTCAACACGAAGTATCAATCTCTCATCTGCCTTCTTGGCGAACAGAATCGGGGCTGACCAAGGAGAAATGCTGGGCCGAATGAACCCTTTCCCCTGTAAGTCCTCTATATATACCCATAGCTCATGAAGCTATGTGGGGGCCATCCGATATGCTGATGTAGATATCGGTGCTATCTTGAGGTACAAGACAATGTAAAATTCCACCTCTCTATGAAGAGGTAGACCCATAACACTGTCAGGGAAGACATCAGCATACTGGTCCACCAGTACAGAATAACTCGGAATATCTACATCAACCGCTCCGAGGGTAAGGCAAACCAACTAATGAGTAATTGGTTGAACCCTCATCCGGGGAGGTCCATCATGCACTTCAAATGCTCCCTTCTCACCGGTGAAGGTAAACCTAGTCCCATCCGTGTAGACTCGCCACACTTTGCGCCTAATACAGTCAATCTGAGCATGTAATATAGATAACCAGTCCATACCCAAGATGACCTCATAAGGCCATGACGCTGCTACTAGGAGATCCCAGCCAAGGCTGTCGCCTCCTAGAGGAAGCTCGTACTGTCGGCACCAGTGCGTAATTGTTGAATATGCACCTGTATGAGTATCTAGCCATAAGGATCGACCCAATGGCTCTGTCAAATATTCAAGCTCCGAACAAGGAAAGTGGAAATAAAATAATGACTAGAACCTATATCTATATGTACTACATCTATGGTGAAGTAGACACAGACCGTACCTCGTATAATCTCGGGAGCGCCGTGATCGTAGGCCTCAACTGTCTGGAGCTGAGCTCACCCATATCTTCCTGCTCCCTGTAGTCAGGGTGGACCACCTGGTGGTGGTGGTAGTAACATCTTGAATCATCTTCCCCTACCATCTTCACAACCATCTCCTCTTCCACGTCTACCTGATCCCGAAGGGCCTCCTCGGTCGAACATCTGTCTCTACCTTGGCGGTAGTTTGACCATATGATGATCATCCGTAAGGCGGGTTGGATAGTCATGAGCCATGTGACCCTGCCCACCACATGTGTAATAATTCCCACTCCTAGAATGAATGACTCTATCTCAGGTGCCCCGCATAACCGATCATGAGTCATGCAGTCGTCTACCTGTAGGTCTGTTCCTCTTGGACCTCTGTGACATCTATCTGCTGCCAGCAGTAGAAGACTCTTCTACGTGACTACTGGTGGTGGGTCTCACTACTGGTGACTTCTCAATAAGGAAACTCTCCACTAAGAGGGCTCTCTCTAATACCCCTCTTATGTTGGGATGCTGAGAGAAATTATCGAAGCCTTGATCTCACACCTGATCCCCTGCTCGAAGTCCCGGGCCCTGAAGAATGGGTCCCACACCATATATGTGGAGTAGTGGGAGAGGTCAGGGAACCTAGCTAAGTACTGATCCACAGTCATACTTCCCTTCTACAGATGAATAAGCTCCTGAATGCGCACTACATGAAGAGTCATTGGGACAAACTCCACCAGAAACAAGCTCTTGAAGTGTGCCTAGAGAAGCATCACCTCGTCGTGAACCTAGAGCATCAAGCTCCACCATCTGTCTGCTGCTATTTTTAGAAGGATGGTGGCAAGGATTACTATGAGATCAGCTGGTGTCCCTACAAGTAGAACGACTCTCACTATAGCCTCTAACCAATCCTCAGATGCATGTGGGTCTGTCTCACCGCTGAACCTGGGTGGCATCTGGCACTGGGACTCATGCAATACACTCAAGTGGCATGCAATCTCTGCTAATGGGGATGGTGGCATCATTGGCCCAATGGGTAATGGTACTATTGGTGGCTTGGATGGTGCCTCTACTAAAAGAGGGCCCTACACCGAGGCCTCGTCACTCGGTGAGATATCAATGCATACTATATCCAAAACCCTAGCTGGTTGTCTTTGTAGAGGCATCCAGAAAATAAATAGGTGCACCCTGTTCAATATGTTATACCTGGTGAGATGACTCAAAGAGATCACAAATAAAACTCTTGAAAACACACACACAATCCGCATTTTCATGCATTGAGTCAGAAATTAGAAGTTAAGGTCCTGGTGTACAGATGCATCATCCGCCGCACCAACACTAGATTTCCTAAACTGATAACCACACTCACTACACATAATGCTATTTCCATTAAAAAGAAAGATTAGAGTCATTTTTTATACGGTAGAATAGACTCCTATGATACCAATTTGTCACAACCTGTCCCCCAGGGCCTGTCCCATGACTACCCCTAGCCTGCCTTCCATAGGTAAGGGGCGGGTGACTAGCACCGAAGGCATATTCCATAAACTGATAAGGCATTGAATTTATAACCTGTAACACACACAACCAAGCAAAAAACAAGATACGAACTCAAGTAAACAGAATAGTAAACCGAGTGATTACAGTAAGTAAAATGGGGCCAGAATACAAGCACAACGTGAATGTTCAAGGAAAACTGGAAAGTACAAGACAACTGATAGGGGAAAACAAGATCTTGGATCACCCACCACGAATCCTACTTGAAGGATAAGTACATCTCAAGAACAGCCGTCTCTATGGTTCGCCTCGTCTAACGTCCACCTCTGAGCTACCTCCAGTCCTGGTACCCTCATCCTCAGTCATCATTGTCTGTCGTCTTCACCAAACTAAATGAAGTGCAGGCGTAGATCATGTAGGGGTGAGTATAATGATACTCAGTAGGGATCCCGAGACCCTCAAGGTCACAAAAAATCCACCATGGATAAACCACAAATCATGAAATCAACTAACAAACCTACTTAGGTATAGGCCCATCCATATACCTAAGTTATCAAGTAAAACCATCTCAATCATGAGGAAACACAGAGTCCAACCCAAAAGACCAAAGATCAATTGTTCCACAAAGGAAGGAATACCACGAAGGTAAGTACCACACAGGTACGCCACACAGAATATTACCACAAAGTTTCTGACTCAGCTCACACTAGGTATTTCATAAGTACAATAGTAGAGATGATTATATGTAACTACTGAATCATCTTACTTTGTTAAGAGGCTCTACTACCGACCCACACAGGATCGCTCGGTGCTGACCCACACAAGATCGCTCTACATGCTGACCCACACTGGATCGCTCTAGTTGATGACCCACACAAGATCGCTCTAGGTGCTGACCCACACATGATTTCTTAGTGTTGAACCACATAAGATCACACTAAGTGCTAACACACACATGACCACTCTTGGTGTTGAGCCGCACAATATCGCTCGGTGCTGACCCACACACGATCTCTCTACGTGCTGACCCACACATGATCGCTCTAGGTGTTGGCCCACAATGGATCGCTCGGTGCTGACCCATACATGAAAGCACTATGTGTTGACCCACATAGGATCACTCTAGTTGCTGACCCACACATGATCGCTCTAGGTGTTATCCCACACAGGATCGCTCTAGGTGATGACCCACACAGGATCGCTCGGTGCTGACCCACACAGGATCGGACTAAGTGCTAACACATACATGATCTCTCTTGGTGTTGACCGACATAAGATTGTCCAGTGCTGACCCATGCAGGATCGCTCTACGTGCTGACCCACACAAGATCGCTCTAGGTGCTGGCCCACACAAGATCGCTCGGTGCTGACCCATACATGATCGCTCTATGTGATGACCCACATAGAATCGCTCTAGGTGCTGACCCACATAGGATCACTTGGTTCTAACCCACACAGGATCGCTCTAGGTGCTGACCAACACAGGATCACTCTAGGTGCTGACCCACACATGATCACTCTAGGTGCTGACCCACACGGGATCGCTTGGTGCTGACCCACACAGGATCGCTCTACATGCTGACTCATATAAGATCAGTCTAGGTGCTCCTGTACATCGTCAGACCCACACAGGATTCTAGTAAATATCCAGTACGTAGTCATACCCACACAAGATCTTAGTACATCTCCATTATGTCGTAAGACCCACAAAGAATCCTAGTTATCTCTAGTATGTCGTCAGACACACAAAGGATCCTAGTACATCTCCAGTATGTCGTCATACCCACACATGATCCTAATACATATACATTACATCGTCATACCCAAATAGGATCCTAGTACATCGTCACAGCCAGCTATAGGGTTCCTTCACTAGGCTTTCTCATATCCGGGAGAGTCCACTACTCAAGCCACTGGTCGATACTCCAACTACCAAAAATTCTCACGAAGAAGTATCTCAAAGGACCACCACATAATAGGGGTCTCAACGCAACAGACAGCGCGTCAATCGGACGCCCGGTCTGTGAGTTATAATCTTTTTAGTGTCAGGGGCCTGATATGATTCGTGCTCGAGCCAACCCCACTATTCCCCAAATTTATCAAAAAATCTAGTGGGTTATACCAAAGGGACTCTCTCTCTCCAAGGTTCCCGACACCATAGATGGTTCATCAAACGGACATTTGGTGCCAATGTTATGGCCAAAAGAGTGTAATTGGGTCGCAGTGGGCCCGGGTCCGGTCTGACCCTGTTGGACCGACCCAGCATGACCCTGTTTGGGCCAACCGGATTCGGGTTGACCTGGTCCGACCATCTGGGTCTGGCTCGACCCACAGTGTGGCCCGACCCGCTGGGTCGCAAAGGCCACTGGTGGCCGAGGGTGCCGCAGGTGCCGTAAGGCGGTGGAGGCCGCGGGTGCCGCAGGGCAGCACGAGGCCATAGGGCGGTCTGAGGTGGCATGGGCCGCAAAGGCCATGGGTGTCCATGACTATCATAGAGAGGCAAAGGCCATGAGTGACGCAGGGCGACATGAGGCCGTGGGTGCCACGTGGTGGCATGAAGCCGCAGGGGCTGTGGGGTAGCGCGTGGCCGCAGGGCAGCGAAACACGACCACTGGCAATGGGGCCGCGGGCGGTGAAGTCGCGTGGCGGCCGGGCGGGGACGTGGATGATGTGACGGGGCCGCGGGGTGCACGGCAGAGCCGCGGGATGGCGCGACGGGGCTGCGAGTGGAGGAGCCGTGGGGCAGCGGGGGCCATAGGGCTGTGTCGTGTGCCATCGCCCCTACCGCAGCCGACTGTGTTGCCGACCACCGTTCGCGTGTGTCATCAATTCCCAAAAACCCGCTCCGGTTTCTATATTACTCCATCGCAAGATTCATCAAGTTTACACAAGTTTTGTAGAGAGTTCGGGCCATGTTTGTTTGGCCTACACTCTCCGTGTTTGATCAGTAGAAAACTGCTCAACAAAAATCTTTAATCAAGAATTTTAAATTCAACAAATTCATACGAATCGTGGATCAATTCATTTTGGTTGATGCGCATTCTCCATGCTTTCCAGGAATGAGAAATTTAATCGATAAATTTCATGAGTTCAATAACAACCCCTACCTCGTTCATTTGATTCGTTGAATATTGTCTGCGGGGTAGGAGATGATGTCATTGGGAATAGACAGATGTCGATGATGTCAGCATTTCCTCGATCGTCGATTTGTTGATGTTGAAGAAATTCCTTATAAACGAATGTCCCGTGGAAAAAGATGAAGTCGAAGTCGACGTTCATCGTTGGCGTTCTTCGTTGGAGAGATTTATCCCAAGTCTCCTTCCTCATAATTCCACCAAAATAAAAAGGTAGCCCAAATAATAGATTATGTTATCTACTAAGTCGTTGGCTTAATTTTCAAATTTTTCTCATTAATCAATTAATGGGTTGGCTTAATTAATTAACTGGGAGAGTTGGCATAATTAAGTGGGGGAGCTCAAGAGGTTTCTCCCCATTAAGAGGTTAGTTCAAGGGGGTTTAAGTCTCAGGTGGTCCCCACCACCACAACCCACATGGAAGGTTAGGATCAGGAGGTCCCCACCATCATAACCTATGTTGGGAGGTTTTAGTTCAGGTGTTCCCCACCTCTCAACATCCACATGGGCATTCTAAAGAAAAATAAAATAAAATGTTACACAATTTTATTTTATTTTATTTTTTCACGAAAAAACAAAAAATTAACTTTCCCCCTCAACCTATTGTCATTGAGGTAAAAGTCTTCTTAAGCGAATACTGGCACTACGAGTTCATTAGTGCTCTCAGATTTCAATTTCGAGAACCGGTTCAAAAGTTAGAAAATCCCGCTCGCATGTTTACTGAACGTACCCAAAATAAAGTTCCGAAATTTATTCTAGGAACTCCGGACCTCATAATCATGCACCATCAATTTTCACGGACTCATCAAATTTCCATATATATATATAAAATTTTATATGGAAATTCCAAGTCTTTAAAAGATGTATAATGACCAAAAACCATAAACCAAATAGGCATGAAAAAGATCATTGATATTATATAAAATATGGTCTTTGGATAATATATTATTTCAATATCCCTTTATTAATATTGTGTAATTTTTATGAGAAGATATATTCATTTGATTTTGTTTCATTTCATAAGAACAATATCATACTTTGGTTTTGAATTGATCAATTTCAACTTCATCAATTTCTTTAATATATTAATTTTTTTTTCATTTGAGAAGCACTAAATAAGATCCATAATATAATTGGTATCATTGCTTATATATCTAGTTTTAAATAATGGTTTGTACTGGTTATCTAATGTGTATAAATCTTTATGTGGTGAAATAAATTATTTATCTATAAAACCTCATTAAAAGGTAAACATAATTCAATCGAAAATGGTTAACCATGTAAAACTTCTAATAGAATAAAATCCAAAATGTTATAAATAATATCCGAAAATTTACCAAATCAAGTTATCATTAATCTACTAAACAACAGGAAATATCTCTTAATTCTTGCATGAAAAATATGTGAATTCCTTTATTAGTTATTCCATTTGAACATGTATATAAACTGAAGTAACATAAAAAATAAATGAAAAAATAAATGGTTATTTATTCCTTTAATAAAATAAGAGATTATTGAACATATTTTAGAGATTCAATAATGTATTAAACTTCTTTAATGATAACATAAGCCAATTTTTTGAAATATATTTTATCACTTTCGAGGTCATGAATACAATCAAATTTACATTATCCATATAAATCATCTATTTATCCAAACTAAAAACCATTATCTTGCAATCAAGAACATATTAAGGGTTATATTACCTTAATAATGAATTTAAAATAAAATATCATGTTTCCATTAAATCATGTTTCTAGGTCATCATCACCATTCAAAATATTCTAAAAAATCTTTAATGGAAAACTTACACTAAAAAACTCTTATATATATTATGATTAGTATAGAATAATTTTGGAATTCTAATACATAAATTCATCAATTATTCCACCTCATAAATAATCCATTAACTAGGCTTACTCATCTTATTCCTTAATATCTCTATCCTAAAATATGAAATATGAATCATGTCTCCAGATTCCTCAACCACAATTCAATCATTGTTCTTACATTTTACATAAACAATACTGTTAAAACAACCCATACCTTTAACATGTAATTATTTGTATCTTCATAATTAGTATTATAATATTTACTCATACCACCTTGGTGATTCTATTTTGGATCTTTCCATAGAGGAAATATATTTTCATAAAGTCAATACATTACACAATTAAAATATCCAGCCATTTCTAATACCTTAGGGAAAAATTTAACCCCATCTAGTGAGTTAACTAAAATTTTCATTTTCCCTTAGCAATTACTAATTATATTACCTTCTTCTCCACAAATAAAATATCTTCTTCTTCCTTGAAGACATTTCCTGGAGTGATTCTTCCCATATTCTTAACATATAAAAAACTAATTATTCTTTTCTCCATGGTATCCACTATCTGAACTCCTAGTGAAATATATCCATCTCTTATTTAGTGACCTTGAGAGTTATTTAAGGTTCATGATGTTAATCATGATTTATTATAAATTATTAGGTATAATAAAAACACCCTTCACTCTATTAATCATCACATTTTGAATCTCATTGGAAAATTGTCTGTCAATTCAATGTTAAAACACTTCCTTCTAGTTTCAACCACTGAATAAAACCAAAATTAATAGTGTGAGAAACACTAAACATAGTCTAAAATCAAAAAATAATGGAGAAGTCACTCTGGTATGTCTAAATCATGACATATTATTTTTAATCTATGTCACCATAGTTTTATCCAAGGATATTCATAGTGAAAATATATTTAAATCCTATATAATGGTTGATAAATAGGTTTTGAATTTTCAATGAATATCCCCCAATAATGTCAAAATAAGTTTATAAATAGGCCCATTTTTATATACTAGTTGATGATCAATTATATCTTAAGGAATACTTTTATGATTTATTACACATAGGTACATCTGTGCTAGAGACACATCTAATATTGGTATCATGACATGGTTGCATTTTCTTGGAAACCAGCTTCTCAATCAATTACCTAAATTCCAAGATGTTTTAATATAATTTGAATCAAACTTATTCTTATCCTTATAGATATAACGATATATATATATATATTTATAAATATCCCCAGAGATATCACTAAATTTTTCTCATCCTAGTTTCTAAAGGTTAAGTAAAACATTCTTTTAATACCAACTATAATTATACAGGCTTTTCATACATGGATATAATATCATTCTAAATAAATATTAAATATATTACACAAAATCATGCCTAAGGACCATAATACTTTTGTGTCTTCAGATACTAGGTACATAATATTATACTTTTTTGAAAAATCATCAACATCTCCCATAAAGATATTTTTAATTAGTGATATTCATAAACATACCCCACTTAAAACCATTTTTCAAAACATAGGGAAATAAATTATAAGGGTGATATCAAATGATTAGTAAGGGTAAAAAAGGAAAATAATTAATCATTAAATGAACATAAGGGTGAGTGAACATGAGCATAAAAAATGAAAATCGTACATTGTATATCAAAGATGATAATAGTTAGTAATGGAATAATGATTGGAAGTTAATAAGACATGAATTATAAAGAAATCAAAGAACATGATCCAAAAGAGAATACCATTTAAATAAGACATTTTATTGTTTCATACACATAAGTATAGAAAATAATTTCTATAGTAGTCAAGGATTACTGATAAAGATATCATAGTTCAATTTGATCAATCCCTAAAACATCATAATAGTCACGGTTCACTCCCATGACGATAATAATAGACAAAGTCCCTTATTGAACCCGGTTCACTCTTATTTCTAGTCATATCGATTTATTAATAGAAAAATATTTACCAAAAAAATTGGATGAATATATAGGTCCCACCCATCACACAATAAAATCATACAATTTTTTCATCAATATAATAAAAGATTTATCATATTATAACTCGTTAAATGAAATGGGTTTCATAAGCACATGATCCTTAGCCTGGTTGGTAAGGTCTCCGTAAGTGTATCCAAGTGACTAGGGATCAAATCCAGGAGGAGGCAAAATTTCTGGGGTACTATAGCATACTGTAGCAGGAACTGTAGCAGCACTGTAGTAGTTACTATAACGGGAATTGTGTAGTTCTATAGCAGGCACTGAAGCGGGAACTATAGTAGTCACTGTTTGGCACTGTAGTAGCAGGGAATATGCCCACGTTTGGGCCTTCGGGCCACCGATTTGGTCCCTGAGTCCATTAAGGCATTCGAGCCACCCAGGCCTTTAGGTCAGTAAGGCCTTAGGGCCACCTCAAGGCCTTCGGGCCACCATTAAGTGCATATGAAAATCATACAACCTACAAGGAACACACTCTACAAGGAGGATAAAAAAGGAGCTTTCACCACAACAGAAGCTAAACAGATTGCAAGAATGAAAGGGTATGACACCTGCCATCAGGATAAGCCTGTGCATACACGGGAATGCCTAACCGAACAGCCATGCGAAGGTGGAGAGTGGATTTCACGATGAAGATGCTGGGGAGGAGAAATTCCAAGTAGTTAGTCTGGGTTGTATGTAATGTTTAAAGCCTAGAGGCAATGAATTACTCTATGGCCTACGGGCCATGTAATACTTACGCCTATGGACCTTGTAGGGGTTCCACATCACCCCTTGAAAGGTGGATTATCAAAAATCAATAAAAATGAAGGCCTTGAGGCCATTGGAGGTTTCATAAAAATTTCATCATATTATAAATTTTGTAAAAGTGACATGTTTCATAATCATTTCATCATATCATAATAGCGTATATTATAAAAAATGAAGTATTTTTCATAATAATTTTATCATTTTATAACATGTGGAATAGAAGTAGGTTTCATACACCTCATTCCATCATAAATAAAAACAATTCATAAATGAATAATAATGGAATCCTTAGATCATATATGGTGAAAATAATAAGTTACATCAAAGAATGCCATCTTATATGGAGAATGATTTTGAATGATAAATAAGTTGAAACATTTATTAAGTAAAACTAATTAGATTTGAAAACCCATTTTTAACTAAAAATTGATAAAGCATTTTGTAAATGATTTTTATTGAAAATAATCTTTGAAATTTATAAAGGAATATTTAAAAATCATTTAAAATATTAATTGAGGAAAATATCTTTTCCACTTTGAATTTTGTTTTGAAAAACTAAACATTTTAAAAATACATTCCATTTTAAATAACATTAAAAACATATAAAGGAATCTTTAAATATCATTCAATACATTTTTGGAGGAAAATTAATTTTCTTTTAAATTAACCTTTTAAAACAAAAAATTTATAATGATTTTTTTAAATTACCAAGAAAAATTATAAATGAAAATTAAAAAAAAATGATGTCCATAAAGGAAAAATATTATATTTATAACATATATGATGAAATAAATATTCCTTTTACATTTTTGGAAAATCACGATCAATAATGTTTTAGAAAATGACATGAATATTCTTTTAAAAAGATTTCTAAAAATTTAAATGAAGGGAAATTTTTTATATAATAAATAATTTTATTAATTTTTATAAAAAATTTAAAATATTTTTAGAAAACATTGTTTTGAGTGAAATTGGACTGAAGAGAGAAATAAATAAAATTTTCTTATAAATATTATTTTAAATATATTGGGTACAAAAAGAGTGGAAAATGAAGGGAAATATAAATTATTATTAAATAAATATATTATAATAAAATTCATGTTAATTATTGATAGGTTGGTTATAATATTTCAATATTTAGGACTTAATATTAAATAATCTTCATAAATGAAGAGATTGTAACACAAATCAATTCCCACTTTGGTAATAATTTGAAACATAATACAAATGAAAGAGGGAACCTAAAATTGATATGTAATCCATATAATATGTATGATGAGAATCATAAAATATATTTTTGAGCATTATATACGGGAAAAAGATAAATATGTGGTGAATATGTCATGTGTCTCACAGAAGTAAAAAATGAGATAGAAATCCCTTCCCACTTTAGTAATATTTTGAATAGTAATCCCAAAAAAATAATAAAATAAAATTAAATGTCAAATATTATTAAAATTTGGATGTTAATGATATGAAATGTAAAATGGGAAGTGTATACACTACAAAAAATAAATGAGTGGCTATTTATCATATGTATCCCACAAATGAAAGAGAGACTAGAAATCACTTACCTTAAGTACTGACTTCCGCCGTACTTGTTCAAACCACCTATATAATAAGTATAATTTTATTATATATCTATTATAGAACCATAATTATATATATAATATCATATATTATTTACTTATGAGAATTTATTTCTCATTTATTAACAATTCCATTTTAAAATCATGTTTTGTTTAATAACCTATTTTTTCCGTATAGGTTTTAATTTGTTGTCTTCAGTCCTATTACATTGGTAATAGTTTATAATTTATAATGTTATAAGAATTAAATAATTTTCATATTTATACATTAATTATAAATTTAATACAAATCATTAAATTTTGTTTTGAGACATGAAGTATGTTACGATCATGGGGATGGAAGGTCGTACTTATGGTTGTGTAATGTTTTTATTGTTTCTACAACCATAATGGAAAAGGAGGTAAGCAAAAAATTATATTTCTAAAATGATAATAGTATCATAAATAAAATATTATTCCCCAAAATATACTTATACATATCATACATAAGGCTTCGTGAGGAATAGATAGAGTCACATCGCTTCATGAAGGCGGTAGTCTACCCGTATATGAAGGATATTATCATCTTTTAGTGAGTGAAAAGGTAAGAAATAAAATGATATATTATATTTTAATACTAAATAATATTTAATCAATATCAAAATTATTTCATGTAAATCATATATATTAATGAAATTTATCCTTATTATCATCCATGTACAGTGTTTGTGAAAACGAATTACATCATTTCCCTAGGTAGTAGTCCACTATACACACAAGCTACATTATCATATCCCTTATAAAAATGTAATTTGAAAAGATATATATGATATAATAAATCCATATGTATAATTATGTTATAAATATCATATATATATTCTTTATATCCAATATCATACCCAATAATGAGAGGTGGTAATGGAAAAATGAATGACATTGGTTCGTGAGTTGGTTGTCTGCCGTAAACACAAAAGATGAATTCGTAAACCATTTGATGGAAGTTGAGATGGTTAAAAGACATAACCATAACATAAAACCATATAATTATATGAAAGATATTTTTTTTATTATATTATAATTTTTTGGTAAAAATTTAATGACTTGGACAAATAAATAAAATAAAAACGCTCGTTGAAGAATGTTACCTCTCATTTGGGTATCCTCCTTTATTTGCAACCAATGCCTTCCTATGATGGATTTTTTTTCTCAAAACAAGGATTCTAGGATTATATTATTTATTTTGGGAAGTTATTTGGAAATTAAATGGATGATAAAATTGTGTTTTAATGTGTGAATAAGAGAGGATATGGGGTGGACGTTTATAAGTGCGGTGAGTGACACACTTGTAATTGTTTGAAAAGTAAAATGTGTAACCATGTTTTTATCAAGAAAAAAGGCTTAAAAATGGATTATTATCCATAATAAGACATTATAGTGTCACAATAGGCCCATAAAATATATTTTAGACAAAATTTAGGGTATTTTAATAACTATATTTTTAGTTTAACCCCCAACAAAATTTTTTTTTCCTTAAAGGTAATATTTAATTTTTCTTTTTTGTGACTATTCATTTTGGTTAAAATTTAATTTGAAATTATTATATAATATAATTTATTTTTTTTTAATAATGGAATTCATTTTTTTAAAGTTTTATTTACATTATTAGAGAATATTTATTTAAAATTAATCTCATAGCCGAGATGAGAAAGTGAGTTTTCAAGGAGAGAATGTTCAAAAGATTATAATGTTTTAATTTGAAAATTCCATACCAAAAAATTCAATTATATAAATTGGATTAATAGAATTATAATTAAAATAAATTTAATTAAAATACAATCTAACATATAATTTATTTTTTTAAAATATTTAAATGAAAAAGTAAAATTTGAATTAAAAATCAATATTTTTCAGTATTCATTAGAAAATAATTTTTTTTCATAAAACTCAATAAACATGTCTCTGGATAATTTTTAAATTAAGATTAAAAGGTGAAATTTAGTGTTTAAGATATTTGTTTTAGAATTTTCAAAAATTTGTTTGTAAATAACTATGCCAATAGAGGACCAAATGTCTTTTTTGAAAAATAAATATTTAAGAGTAAAATTGTATTTATTATTATATATTGTCTCGAAAACACATAAGATGAATGCTAAAAATTTTACTGAATATATATTATATAAATTCAATTAAAATAATTCACCCAATATTATTATTTTAATTTATTTTATAAATTTTTTTTTGTGTGCATAAAAATAGTTATTTATAAAAAAAATTCATTTCTTTCCCAATAGTATTTAATTTTATTTATAATTAATCTGTACCCAAAGAATTAATTTTATGTACATTTGTAGTTCATATATTTTCATAATTTAGTTAATCATATTCATACACACCATTCCGATAGTTAGGTGATAACTATAATATAAAATAATAATACTTTAATATTTTGTTACTTTTACATTAAACTCAATGTATTGTGTATCACAATTTACACTCAATGTTGCATGAAAATCAAGATAAACTAAGTGGTTCATGTAATGAAAGATAGACTTAGTGTTGTGTGTAAAAAAATAGCAAAAAGGTTATAGTAATTTGAAAATAAAATATTCAACAAAACCTCAGAGTGTTACAAGAACACTCCACTACATATGATGAACCATACTTTACATACATAGATATTAGTTCAAAATTGAAGAATATTGATTACAAAATACAACAAAACCATGATATGACCGTGTAGGTATAGTGTATTTAGAAATTAGGAATCATAAACAATTGGTTCATTAGAAACCTATATCGTGTCCCACTTATTCCATAATAACCTGTCCCCTTTTTGACATATCTTACTTAATATCCTTATTCCTGACCTAGGGTAAAAACATATAAAAGGATGACTCATAATGATCATTAAGGGTAAATAAGGGATATATCAATCATATCATAATCATAATACATATGAACAAAAAAATTTAAAATCTTATCCTGAATAAGAAAGATTATGAAATGAATCCATGGGATAAATCAAATATATGAATGAATGTAATCCAAAAAGTCATAAAAAGGCAATACGTTTTTGGAATATACATAAGCATAGAAAATCATTTCATATTAGTCAAGTTTCATTTCCAGGACCATCATAGAGGAAAAATTCCATTACTGAACCAAGATCACCCCTCCTTGCAACTCGATATTACTGAACCGAGATAATTTCCCATTCCATCCCTATTTATCTCATGAGATATAAATCATTAAAAAAATGAATTATATGGATACATAGGTCTCAACCGTATAATAAATAAATCATTCATACGTGTGCCACAAAGACGTAAATCATTCATCATAGTAAAACCCAAGGAATAAAATGGGTTTTTTAAAAAAAATTCCTTCATAATATATATATATAGTGGATTTCATATAATTCCATCATAAACATAATAAAATCACAGTAGTAATAGGTATAGAATTATAACCCTATTTAAATAATGTCATCTTACGTGGAAAATTATTTTTCTAAAACACTGGAAATTAATTCTTGAGGAAAATATCATTTCTTCTTAAAGATGTTTTCTTTTTTCAAAATACCATGAAATTTTAAAATGAAATAATTTCATTAAAATAAATATGAAATATTTTTAAGTAACATTCTTCTATGTAAAGAATTATGAGAATGTGAAAATCCATTTATACTGTTTAAGTTAAAAGAAAAAAAAATTTCTCGTACGTTTTTTAGAAAGTAAAAAAGTACCTCGTAACAAAAATGAAAAATGATTCCTTTGAAACCATTTAAAATGAAATAGACAATCGGAAAAATCAACTATAAAAGATGTATAAGGATTAAAAAAAATATTTTGGAATAAATATTTTTGAAACATGGACATGGATTATAAATATACTCCAGTAAATGCTTATAAATAAACAATCTAAGATAATAATGAGATTGCAAACTTATCCATTACCTTAGATCCAATTTCCTTTGTATGTATCTGAACCTCCTATATAATTATTTAAATAATTTCATTGAATTATTTCAGAATCATATTCATTTTTTATGGTATCACATATGATCATATTATCATCTGTTTGTTAGTAACATTATTACTCGTCCATTGAGTGTTAACTTCATTATTTTCCTGTGCATTTTTTGTCAGATAAGTTCTTGTTAATATTCCTAGGTTATAGATATATAATTTAAAAAATTATATTTTTATAATATATATAAAATTTATTCATTAAATTCATTTATATAATCATTATTTAATTATGATCATGTAGAATGAATCTCATCACATCATGGAGACGGTAGGTAGTACGTACAAACGAGCGACGATATCATTCCCATAATTGATTAATGGAATTGAAGTGGTTGGTGTTTATATTTAAGAATAAATATAATTTCACAATAATAATATATTTTTATTATTTCCATAAAAAGTATCCATCCAATTACGGTTGTAGTGAAAAATAGATAACACCACAACGTTGAGACGGTAAGTCGTACGCACACATGCATAATGATTTCATTTTTCATAGGATGGATAGAAGGTGTAATATGACTTTTTCATAATCATAATAACAACTAAGAATATAATTGATACTGGATTTATTACTTTATAATGAAACAACTCATGAGTAGGAAGTAGAATATGAAATAAGTTTGAAATAATTGGTTGGGTAGATTACCACTTCTTCAACTTGCTCCCTTTAAATCTCCTCTAAAATCACTATATATGGTCTTTGGAGAATAACAAAACCTCTATAATGTTACTAATAAATATAATAATGGAAAATAGTATGGGATAGATGATCTTGAAGGCTCAAAGAGTTGTGAAGAAATGTGGGAGGAGGTCCTCTTTTATAATTGACTTGATTGGAACTTTTAAAAACTTCAAAAATATTAATTTATAATAAATTCAACCGAAATCAGAAAACCTAAAAAATGACCCATTTTTTAGTTTTTAATGATATATGGTTGAAATATCATCAAAAAATAAATTTTAATATTTTATTTCTTGAAATTTAAACCTTGTCATTTTAATTAACTATTAGTTATTCATTTTACTTTTTAAATATTGTAACAAATATTTGAATATTGAAAGGGTGAAATTTTTAATTATTTGATTAAGGTTAGACACTAAATAAATAATATATAAAAATTTAGACCATATAATAAATATTATATATTTTTTAAAAAAATTAGGAGTTTCAAATAATTTTATAAAACATTATTTAGATAAGCAATCAATAGTGTAAATTTTGACACTATTCAATTCGTTGATTTTCAAAAATATTATGATAAAAAGTTAACTTAAAAAAATATTTTCTTATATTAGTAAGACGTAAATTTTATAATGAAAATTCATTAGACATATTATTTATCCAAAAAACATATTTATTTTAATATTTTTAATAACATTTATTTGATAGTTTAATTAATAAAATAACCACTACCACCGTGTTGTGTAATTAGTTATTATAATAATTTATTGAATTCAAATTCAAAAAAAATATTATGAAGATAAATCCACTATATTTTAGAATAATACTTGTAGTCAAATATATCTTCTGCAAAATACACCATTAAAAATGTTATACTTGTTAAAACATGAATGTGAAAATTGTATTATCATTTTCAATAAAATATTATAAGTGTCATAATCTCATATATAAGGATCCAAATGGTCAATAACACGACCATTGGATGTTTATCGTAGAGATATAATTTACCAATATTATTTTACAAAGTGTTTGGGTATTTTAATTGTTATTATCATTTTAATAATAACTATTTTATTTATTTCTTATCAATTAAATAATTTCTAGCAGTTGATAATATATATGTATTTAATGTAATTATTTATTTACTAAAAATTAAAAATAAATTACCATTAAAAATAATAAATTTAAAATTTAAAATGATTATTTATAATCAAATTTATATTTTTTATATCCTTATATTAAAAATGATTTAGTAATTTAAATTTGAGTGAGGCATATTTGACTTTCCTTTAAATAAAATAAATTAATTGTCATAATATCATCCAAGTGGATTAAAATGGAAACCATTTAAACCCAATAATGATTTATGTAGAATCAAACTCATACAATGATATTAAGAAAATTGTTTGGGTAATGTTAAAATATTATTGTTACCCTTAATTTCCTGATTTATCCTTTTACCACATTAATAAAAATTATTGAAGTTACCATTAATAATGACCAAAAATAAAAGAAATATATTTTAATAATTTGGAGATACTGATTAAAAATATGTAATCCATTTTTAAAAATTCAAAACATATATGTTTCAGTCATTAATATAAAATTAATCTAGTTGTTAGAAAGAGAGAATGCGTGTTAAAAGCTAAATATTGCAAAAGATTGAAATGTTTTTATATCTGAATTCAGTGTAAAATTAATGCCAATGAGATAAATTATAATAAATGATCTATATATATTATATTTATAATTTAAATCAATTCAATAATAAAAATTAACTATATACATTAATTTGATGAAAAAAATTGTTTCCAAATAAGGTTTAGAGTATTTTTTCTCTTAATGAAAAATTAAAATTTATCAGAAAAATATCAAAATTAATCCAAAGTATATATATTTTTATCCAAATTTCAAAGAAGGGTTTTAATTTATCATGTAAACATTATTAATGTTTCAAATATTTACATTAAAAATTGTTCGCCATTAAATGGTAGTAAAATTTCCTTTTTGAAAAATATATGTTTTTATGTAAAAAATAGGGTTTATTCATACCCAATGAAAAAATTTATATTGGAGGAATAAAAGAATATTTTATTAACTATATAACATATATATTTCATTAAATTATTTTACTAATAGAAATTCACTCAATTTATTAATACAAATATACAATTTATTAGTAATTTTCAAAATTAAATGGAATCCAATGAATTCACCATAAATTTTCATAAGTTAATTATATTAATTCTTAATAAGGAAAAAAAATAAGTTAAAATGGTCATTTTTTATTAAGGTTGACTTTAAATTCTTTTAAACTCACGATTACATGCAATGCAAGCTATTGAAGTAAAAAATATTTAGAGAAAATATTTCATAAAACTTCTAAGTGTCACATTCTACCCCTGTAAAAATGAATTCTACCTTTAAAATTCATCACTTTGATACAAAAATATGAGGATAACTCTACCTTATCATCTCCTAAAGTTCCCACATTGCTTCCTTAAATTGGTGGTTCCGTCATCAAACTTTAACAAAGCGAGTAATCTTGTTTTGTAGAAAGTTTTTCACTATAATACAAAATCTCTATCAATTGTTCATCTTAAGAAAGATCATGATATAGTGGTACAACTTTTACTTTTTGTACCTGTGAAGGATCAAGTATGTAAATTATTAGGAGGGAAACATAGAACACATCATGAACATGATAGATATTCTATGGAAGCATGAATCGGTAAGCTACCTTCCCAACATGATCCAAAATTTAAAAAGGACTTATATACCTAGGGCTCAGCTGGCCCTTCTTTCTAGATATCATTACTCTCTTCTAGGGAGATATCCATAGAAACACCTTGTCAGCAACTTCAATCTCTAGGTATTTTCTTAAATTGTCAACATAGATTTTTTTTCCGACTATGAGCTTCTCTTATTTGTTGTTGAATAGATCTAACCTTTTCTGCCATTTCATCAATAAGATTAGGTCCTAATAAATTTCTTTACCTGACAACATCCTAGTAAGGTATAGTTCTACACTTCCATTCACATAGGGATTCATATGTATCCATTTATATATTGGATTGAGAGAAATTGTGGAAATAAAATTCCACCAAATGTAGGTGTTTATCCCAACCACAATTGAAATCCACAAAGAAATCTCTCAATATCTCTTCTAGAGATTTAATTTTCCTCTCTGACAGACCATCTATTTGTGGATGATAAGCAGTGATGAAACTTAACTCTGTATCCAAATACTATTGAACACTTCTATAGTACATCAAGGTAAACCTCATATCATGATCATATATAATGGAATGTGGTACTCCATGCAATATTACCACTTTACAAATATTCTCTAAATATGATCAAGAGAGAAATCCTATCTAATAACACTAAAGTGTGCTGAAATCATAAGTAAATCAACAATAACCCATATTATGATATGGAATTTTGATGTTTTTGGAAGGTATATGAAAAATTACATAGTTATATTTTATCTTTTCCAATATGGTATGGGTAATGGTTTTAACATCCCCTTAGACTTCTGTCCCTCATCCTTAACTTGTTGAAAAACCAAGAACCGAGAGACTTATTCAGAATTATCTCTTTTTGTGACATCAAAAAAATAGTCTTTTAGGTCCCATGAAATCTTTGTGATTCTAGTATGAATAAATAATGATGAACTATGAACCTCAACCAACAAACCCTTCTTTATTTCTAGTATGGTAAGAGTAAAACATGGTTCTTGAACCTTATTATTCCATCTCAATAAAGGTTGAATTCATGATCATTTCTCACCTTCTTTGGTAGCTCTACATATTCCTCATATTCCACCTTAATATTCACTTTTATAAATGGTTGAACATTCATTTGTGAAAGATAATATTTCTACCCTTATTTAAAATTTCAATGTCCATCCTTTGTAAATCAATAAATGGTGGATCTTTTTTGTCCTCATCATGGATAGGCTTGTGTGGTATTTTTAACTCAAAGTATGTACCACCTTGTTCTCTTTCCTAGGGTGGTAATTCATTGAGCAGTAGTAATCTTTAACCAAATTTAACAATATACTTTGGATTATATTCAGCTTGTTTTGTGTGAAAATGTACTGTAAACTTTTATTATCAGTATAAATATGAAAAATTTTACCATAAAGATAATGTGTCCATATAATTAATGCAATGATTATAGCAGCTAACTACAAATCAAGAGTTGGGTTATTTTACTCATGAATTTTCAACTTTCATGAGGCATAATCTTTCCTTATATCATATTGAAAGGGAACGCATCCCAACCCCATTTTTGGAGGCATCACAGAAGATCACAAACCATTATCTACTACAAGGCAGTGTAAGAATATATTAACTGGATAACCTTATTTTTAGAACATTTAAATTATATTTAAATTCCTCTATCCACACAAACTAAACTCCTTTACGAGTCAAATTGGTTATTGTATTAGATAATAATGATTTTTTTCACAAAACACTGATAATATCCAACCAAACCAATAAAACTTTAGATCTCAGTTACTGATGTTTGTCTTAGCCAACATTCAATAAAATATATTTTTGATGGATCCATATATATCCTCTATCTTGAGATTATGTGAAAAAATAAAACTTTCTAAAGAAAAAAATTCACACTAGGTAAATTTTGCATAAATATTATCCTTTCTCAAGGTATTTAGTACAATTATCAAGTGATCTTATTGATCTTCCTTGCTATTCGAATAGAAAATAATATCATCTATAAAGACTATGAAAAACTGATCATGATAGTCTCAAATGACTCTATTCATTAGATCTATGAAGATATATGGAGAATTATTAAGAATAAAAGGAATAACGTTAAATTCATAGTGTTTCTATATCATACGAATTGTTGCCTTTGGTGTAGCCTCCTTCTTGACCCTTAATCGAGGATATACTAAATGAAGATCAATCTTGGAAATGTATTTAGGTCTATATAGTTGGTCAAATAAGTCATCAATGCGGGGAATAGGATATTTTGTCTTGATAATGATATATTCATGTTCTCAAAAATCAATGTAGAGTCTCATTGATATGTTATTCTTCTTAATAAATAGAACAAGTTCTCCCCATGTTGATTCACTAGGGAATATGAATACATTGTCAAGATTATTTTGGATTTTCATCTATAAATACTACAACTCAATTGGGTATATTCTATAACATTTATTTGAAATAATCATATCACCAAATATTAGTTTTATTGAAAAAATAACTTCATGATTTTGTGGAAGAATAATAAATTCATCCAGAAAGACAAGAACAAATTCTTGTATAATAGGAATAAGATGGAAGAAAAATAAACTTCATTGTGTGATATATAACCTTTAATATAAATAAAGTAGAGTACTTCCCATATAATATTTTTATTATTAATTGTGGGTTTCTACCAAACCATTTGAGATAGATATCCTTCATTTATTGGAATCAAGACCCATAAAATGGAAGAAATTTCCACTGAAAGGCCATATTCATCCTTACATTGATAGATGATCCTAGATTGACATGGAATACAAATTGTGAATTCCCATATATGTAAGCTGATATGAGATCCATATAGAGAAATAAAATCAATGCCAAGAATCACCTTAAATTCCACTAATAGAAGGATCATAGGATTTGCAGGAAGCACTTTCCCCCAAATATCAACCTGCGAAGAATTATAAACTTTTGATGTGACCTTTTTTCCATTTTGAGTTGTCACAGCTAACTCAACATCTAATTGTTTAGGTAATGTGATGATACCCTTATAAAATTATTCATAAATAAAAGAGTGAGGGATATAGAATCAAATAAAACATTTTCTACTTTGAAGTGGATGGTAAGTGTACCTTTCACTACTTTATTATCGTAATCCACATCACTCACAGTGATCACATGTGACTTTACTTTTTCTTTTCCCTTAATAAATTAATGATGTTTACCATCATCAATAACCCTTGGATTAGAGCATTAGTTAGAATATTTACACATTTACTTGCACTTGTAACATTTAATTGTTTGAGTTGCATTATACATTTATTTATTTATATTGTTAGTCATTTTTTCCCATAACGTTGGAATTAAACTACTTGATGACCTTATTTTCCCCACTTAAAGTATTTTAAAGTCCCTTTAGTAAAATTTACTCCATGTATCATTCCACAATTTATCATAAGGTAAAAATAGTCTTCTTATTAGTGTAGTCTTTAGATTTTACCTATAACTCTATTTTTCATTCTTATCAATCCAATAGGACTAATGGGTCACTCCAATATCCATCTTAACCTTAAAATCACATTGAATTTTCTACTTATATATATTTAAGTCCCTTATGGATAATTACCTTAATATACTTGGATTAATGCCATTAAATAATCTATCAATTTTACTCTCAGGTTAGATAATAACTCCAGAAGCATACCTTACAAGTCTGGTAAAAGTTTCATCGTAGGTACCAACATATTCATAATCCTTTTTCATAAGATCAAGGAACTCATTATCCATATAATTTTTTGAAGAAGATTAGGAAAATACTTATTGGAAAATAATTTCTTGAACTGGTCCCATTCTATGGATTTAATTTCATCTCTTCACCTCTAATTCCTGATAGGATTCCACCATCGATCAGCTTCACCTTCCAAATGATAGACTTCCAAGGAGACTTTATGATGTTATGGAATTCAGAGAAATTAAAATATATTTTTATTGGTATAAATCCATTGTTCATCCATTAGTGGATCCGAAGAGCCACTGGAAGAATGTGGACACTGCCTCATGAAGGACTCAACCGAATGTTGTTCCCTCCTTTTTTCATTTGGAAGTCCTACATGATTTATATCTTGAGAAAGTTTTGTGAGCATAAAAAAGGATTTTCATTCCATCTCCCATAACATTTAGTTTCTAAAGAGGAAAATATTTTCATTTCCCATCGCATTACATATTTACATGGTTTTTCAAGGTTCGATATATTGACTAATACCAAGAATCATCATTTGAGCAACACAAACCATAATGGTAAAACCAAATAATAAAGAATAAAATTTAAATTTAGGACATTTTTGGTTTTTTCCTAGGTTATTCAAGATTATTTATAGAACACTAGGTTTATAACCTATACTTCATCACATCTTTAGGGTTCTTCTTATGGTTTTCTCATCCTAGTATCCAAATGATAACTATAAATTTCATCTCATACCAACTATAATGACCCTCAATTTACATACATAGATATTAATTTATAATTGAATAATATTCATTACAAAATATAACAAATCCTTGATAGGACCATATAGTTATAGTGTTTTTATAAACTGGGAAACAAAAACAACTCATTCCTAAGATATCTATATTGTCTCCCATTTATTCCATCATAACTAGACCCATTTTTTGACATATCTTACTTAATATCCTTCTTCATGAACTAGGGAAAACAAAAATATAAAAGGGTGATCTTATATGCTCATAAAGTGTAAAAAAGGGAGATATAAATCATATCATAGTCATCATACATAAGAAAATAACCTAAGGAAATCTTATCCTGCATATGAAAAATTGTTATATCAAACCATGAGATGAATCTTAAAAGTTCATAAAAATAAATAAAATTAATCCAAAAAATTCACAACATAAGACATGATATTTTTTTCATACAAATAAGAATATAAAATCATTTTATATTAGTAAATCCTCATTACCAAGACTATCATAGTAGAAAAATTCAATTACTGATCTGAGCCCACTCCTCGTTCCAGCCCTGTATTATTGAACCGAGATAATTTTTCATTATATCCCTATCTATATCTAATGATATAAACATTTACCTAATTCATTGGAGGGAGATATAGGTCCTATCCATCTTATAATTAAACCATTATTACATATCCTCAAATACATAAACCATTCAACATAGAAAACCCCAAGGAATAAAACGGGTTTCTTAAACATCATTCCATCATAATCCATATAAAAAATGGATTTTATATCATTAAATAACATATATATATATATTAAAATCATATTAATGATAGGGATAAAATAATAACACTATTTAAATAATGTCATCTTATTTGGAAAATAAGTTGCATAAAACACATGAAATTAATTCTTCAGGAACATATCCTTTCTTCTTCGAAAATGTTTTCTTTTCTCAAAATGTCGGGAAATTTTAAAATAAATAAATTTACTTGAAAATAAACTTGAAACCAACTAAATTAATTTTCATTTAAATAAGTAGTTTTTAAAATATCCAAATCAATTCATGTTGTATAAGTTAAAAGAGAACATTATTCTCATACTTTTGTCGGAATGTCAAAAAGTACCTCATAGAGAAATCAACAAAATATTCCTTTCATACCATTTAAAAGAATCACCAATGGGTAATATTGAATTTTAAAAATTTCAGAAGGATAAAAAAATATTTTTGAAAACATATTTATGAAATATTTCGTGAATGATAATTATACTCTAGTAAATACTTACGAATTAACAATCTTGGATAATAATGAGATTGTTTAATTATCATTTACCTTAAGTCCAATTTCATTTGAATGTATTTGAAATTAATGTATAATTATTTAAATAATCTCATTAATATATTTTACAATCATATTAAATTACTATGATACCATATATGATAATATTATCATCTGTTTGTTTGTAACATTATTACTCCTCCATCAAGTGTTAACTTCATTATTTTCTTATGCATGTTTTTTCATATGAGTTCCTATTACTCTTCTTAAGATATAGTAATAACATTTATATAATGATATTAGTATATTATATATAATATTTTTTCATTAATATCATTTATATAATCATGATTTAAAAAGGATAAAATATAATGAATGGTATCACATCATGGAGATGGCAGGTCGTACGTTCGCACGAGCGACAATATCATTCCCATAATTATTGAATGGTATTGAAGTGGTTGTTTTATAAAATATATGAATTAGTATATTTTTATAATAATCATATATATTTATTATTTTCATCATTATAATCATCCATGTAAGGTGGCAGTGAAAAAAAGATTACACCACAACGTGGAGACGGTAAGCTGTACGTATGCACGAATTGTGATTTCATTTTTCACAGGATGGATAGAAGGTGAAATATAATTATTTCATAACCATTATAAAATCTAAATATATAACTAATACTTTATTTATTACTTTATAATGATATAACTCATGAAGATTAAGTAGGAGTTGAAATAATTTTGAAAGAATCAGTAGAGGAGATTACCTCTTCATCGACATACTCCCTTTAGATCTCCTCTTAAATCAGTAGAGTTGGTCTTTAAAGAAGACCAGAACCTATATTATGTTACTAGGGAATATAATAAGGTAAAATGGTAGGGTATTACTAAGATTTAAGGCTAAATGTTTTGTAATGAAATAAGGGACTATGTCCCCTTTATAATTGAGGTGAGGGGCACATTTAAAAACTAAAATAATATTAATTTATAATAAACTCAAACCACATCCATAAACCTCAAAAATAACCCAATTTAGTATATAATAGGAGATAAGGTTTCCATTTAATCAACAAATAAATTTTTGACATGTATTTCTATCAATTTAAACCTTATCATTTTAATTAACAATTTTTATTCATTTTACTTTTTAAAATAGGAAACAAATATTTCAATATTAATAGGGTGAACTATTTACTTATTTGATGTAAATTAGACCATAGATAAAAAATTTAGAAATTTTTTGACCATATAATAATAATTATATATTTTTTAAAATGTATTTTTATTTTTAATCAATTTAATAAAACATTCTTTTGATAAACAATCAAAAGTTTTAATTTTGACACTGTTCAAATGATTGATTTTAAAAAAATATTAACATAAAATGAAAAATTTTAAAAAACTACATTATAATATTACTAAGAGGAAAATATCATCTATAAAATTCATTGGATATATTACTTATCCCATATTATGTTTTATTTTAGTATTTTTATTAATATTTATTTGATATTTCCCTTGATAAAATAACTACTACAACAGTTATGTGTAATTATTTTTTACACTTATCTGTTAAATAAAAATTAAAAATAAAATACTATGATGAAGTTAAATCTACTATATTTAGTAATAATAATCTTAGTCGAATACATCTTCTTCATAATCCATTTTTGAAAATGTTATACTTTTTAAAACATAAATGTGACAAGTTTATTATCACTTTAAATAAAATAATATAAGTCTCATAATATCTTCTATAAGGATCCAAGTGGTGACTAACTCTACCTTTAGATGCATATGGTCGATATGTACTCTACCAATAATAATTTTTCAAGTTTTTGGATCTTCTAATGGTTATTATCATTTTTAATAAAAAGTATTTTATTGATTTCTCATCAATTAAAAAATTTCTACATCATTAAAGTATATTTATAATAATTATTTATTTCATAAAAATTAAAAATAAATTAACATGAAAAATAAAAAAAATTTACCTTCAAAATGAGTATTTTTTTAGTTTTTAAAATTTGGGTGAGGCATATTTAACAAGTCATTAGATAAATTAAATTAAATATCCTAATCTTATCCAAGTGGACTCCAATGGACACAATTTTGACCCATGTATGGTTTAGGTCAAAAAAGCTCATATAATGATATTAGGAAAAGTTTTAGGGTAATTTTATAATATTATTTTTACCCATAATTACCCGATTTACCCTTTACCATATTAATAAAATTCACTGAAGTTACTATTAATAATTCCCAAAAATAAAATAAAGATACTTAAATAATTTAGACATACTGATTCCAAATATTGAAACATTTTTTCAAAATTCAAAACATATTAGTCTCAGTAATTAATTTAAAATTAATCTGTTTTTCTAAAGAGGGGCTTTAAAATTTTGAACATTGCAAAAGATTGAAATGTTTTTAAATCTGAATTCAATGTAAAATTAATGTTAATGAACTAAATTATAATAAATTATAAAAATATGTTATATTTATGCATTAAAACCATTCAATATTATAATTTATCCATATAAATTATTTTTTTTGAAAAAAGTTTTATTCAATTAAAATATAGTGTGTTTTTACTATTAATCAAAAAAAACTTATAAAAAATATCAAAAAGAACATCCAAAGTAAATTTTTTTATCCTAATTCCAAAAATAGTTTTATATTTTAATATATAAATTATTAGCATGTCAAAATTTTTATTTTAAAAGGGTTCTCCATCAAAATGTGGTAAAATTACCCTTTTGAAAAATATTAGGTTTTATACAAAAAATATTGTTTATTCATACCTAATGGCACAAATTTATATTAGATGAATATAATTTTTTATTAAGTATATAAAATATATATTTCATTAATTTCATTTTCTAAAAGTAATTTAATCAATTTATAAATAAAAATTTAAAATTGATGTATAATTTTCATAAAAAATTGGTAGCCAATGAATTAACCATACATTTTCATTAGTTCATTATATTTATTCCTAATAACCTAACAACTAGGATAAAATGGAAATTTTATACCTAGGGAATATCACATTTTGTTTAAATTCAAGATTCCATGCATTTAATTCTATTCAATAAATAATTATTTAAGTAAAATATTTCATAAAATCATTGAGGTGTTACACTACATCCCTTTAAATTCTTGTTATGGTCGATCCATAAATCTCCCCATTACTGTTGTCTAGAATAAAATAAATAAAATATTTAAATGGTTATAAATAACATGTTCTTAAAATGTGGGAAATACCATGGGATTATGATGGTGGTGTGTGATTAATTTTTTTTCATGTTATTAGATATATTTTTCAGATCGACATGTGCGGGATGATTCCTAGATAGGATTGGTCTTCCCTAAACTACTCCTTCCATTTCATATAACTATTTTCAAAGAAAACTTTATATGATTTTTTTTAAAAAAACCTCTTAGTTTTATTATTTGGAGAACCATTGATTTATTTTAAATTTTATTAGATGAACCCTTCTATTATCATATTTTAAATATTATACCTTGATTTTAAAAATATGATGTGTGTGATAAATTGACGAAAATAACTATTATCTATAAAATTGATTATTGAAATGATAATTTCATATATATAAAATTATGTGTGTTCATTCATATCTGATGGGGTCCTTTTGGTTTATTTGTGGTGTCTGATGCCACTTAGGGAACATAGAGGATTATAACTAATGGATGGATTTGTGGATGAACGAGTTATCAATCATGAGTATTGGTACTATCATGGAATACATGGGTGTGTTAATGTGAGGTAACATGAACGGGATATGCTAAGTGTAATTAATAGATAAAATATTTTAGCGTTTTATATTTAATTTTTTAAATTATTAATTTTTTTTGGATTTCTTCAATTATTTTTATTTATATTTTGAACTATGAGCTAAATTGTTATTGTCTTAATGGTGTGTGTGGGAAGCTGTTGGTGGGTTTGATACTGAATTGTATACTCACCCTCTACATATGAACCTTGGTTCATATGACAGTGTTGTTTTTCATGACATATGTAAAGTGAAAGTGTCTTATTTTTCTACTGGATCTTCATGATGGTACATTATTAGGATGGGGGTTAGAGATTACAGATGTTCTTTTGGAGTGGTTGTAGTGATTCCACATTAGTGTTTTTGTATTAGGATTCCTTTTAATCATTAGGTGGTGTATTTTTCAAATTTTCTACAACTTTGATATTTTTTTAGTTTTTATATTTTGATTGTTTTGTTTACATTTCATGTGGTTTAGTCTATTCAATTATTTTCATGAAAAGTTGTGTATGGTTCAAGGGGAAATATTCACATAATGATTTTGTAAGCCCTTATCATTTATCTACAACGTTTTGTAAATGGGGGATGTGCCCTAAGGGTAATGGAACCTCTAATATTTCTAATTCAGTGGTTAGGTTCAGGATGTTATAGAAAGGACAAATAATGTGGGTACACTTAGGATTTCCCAAATAATTTTTGGTTTAAATAGTGAACACAACTATCAACATGGTCAATAGAATATTGGTCACTCCATTAATATAAGAAATTCCAAAGAAGTTACAACCTAACAAATCCATACACATTAGCTACGTAAAAATCTTTTGTATTATCACTTATTTCCTTATTAGTTCCAAGGATAAGAAAAACATGAGGTAATTTAAAAGGCATGTTTCTTTATAAAATATAGTGACATAATTTTTGTATTTCATAAATAGAATGATGAAAAGTGATAGGTATTTATAAATATAAATGCTCATGTAAGGAGAATGTCCTCTAGATAGACTAGAACATAGATGAAGTGTAATTTGATAACAATGGATCATCTAATCATGTCTGAGTTGATCAAATTAGAATAATAGAAGAACACAAGTTCAATAGAGTTTAGATGGTAGCATTGAAAATCCAGTAGATAGACCAATGGAAGATGTTCCTGAATTATCTAGAACTATTGAAGTTCAATGTAGAGAAATAAAATAGATATAATTAAAATATTTATTACTATATGTATGTGATTAATGTTAAATTTTTGAAATATACTCGTTTCAAGAAACCAGTTCATTTATTTTGGAGTTTACATAAACTTCATACATCTAATTGATAGAAGAGAAACTCAATGTTTTAAATGCATTTCCACTCTTAGTAACATTAAAAATTGGGGGTGAGAAAAAAATACATTATATTATAATGGAACATAGAATATGAAGGTTTTATGACATAGGAAGAAACAATTAGAGAATAAGTGGGGTTTCCATTTGTTGAAAGAAGCTGATGGGAGGAAATGTTTCATGACTGATGGTGAAGGTAATTTAACATAAGGAATTGACTTTTCATTAATTTTATCACCATTAGTTTAACATGTTACCATCCTATTAGTTATGAGCATGGTTATTATAAATAATTTACCCCTAGTGTTGTAGGATTTAAAGACGACTTTTTTTTTGTTTTGACATGGAGGAAGAGATTTACATGAAGAAACTAGTAGCTTTCAGGGATAATAGGATTGGGTACATGGTGGGTAATCTAAAAAGAAGAATCTATGGCTTTTAAAAGGATATATGGTTGAGAATAAGGAATTTTTTCTTTCTTAGATCAGGAATATTTTAATTAGAGAAACATGGATCACTATTTCTATGAAATGACATAGGGTGGGGGGAGTTTTAATATCCTTATCTAATATATTGATGACATGATTTTGGTAGGTCTAGAAATGAGTATGAATAAAGAGTTTATGTAATATTTTTATATAATATTCAATATGAAATATGTTATTCAATATAATAAAATTTTATTGACAAATATTGAGATGGATAGATAAGTTGAGGATTTGGTTCAATCTCAAATAGTGTATATTCATAAGATTTTTAAATGGTTTTCAATGTATAGATGTAATCCTATCTCAAATCCATTGTATACAAAATTATAATTTTCTAGGGAGATAACATAAAAAGTGGAAGATTTGGTAAAGTTTATATTGAGAGTTCCATTTTAATTAGTTACTGGTAGCCTAAATAACACTATGGTTTGTACTCCCCCCACGTATATTACTTGTAGTGGGAGTCATCATACGGTTCATGGAGAATCTAAATAAGTAACAGTGTGAGGACATGAAGTAGATCATCAATTATATAAAATGATTATAATCTTTAACTCTTGTTTTGACACAAATGATTCATTATACTGTTTCAAATATGTTAAATTTATTGAAAGTTCATATACCTGCTAGGGCACCACTCCTTCTGTGTTGACTTATAGAGGAAAGATAGATTTCCTGATGTAACGGTTGCAACCAATTGTTACTTTAATGATAATGTAATATGAGTATGTAGAAACAAATAAACTAGGGAATTAATTTTTCTAGTTTATGTGTCAATTGAATGATATTAGAAGGATTTTAGAGAGTGGGGTGCTATTTGGTAATAATTAGAGTGAAATCTATATGGATCAAAATCTAGTGTTTCAATAACAAAAGTAACATATTAACCTAAAATAAAATTTCATTCAGAAGAAATACGAGTAAAAAGTACATGAGTAGTAGAATATATAAATAAAGAATAATCTATTGTAAATGTTATATAAGT
Organism: Viscum album; assembly: GCA_963277665.1. Taxonomy (NCBI): domain Eukaryota; kingdom Viridiplantae; phylum Streptophyta; class Magnoliopsida; order Santalales; family Viscaceae; genus Viscum; species Viscum album. The sequence goes on along the minus strand of OY728145.1, from coordinate 1,071,751,874 downwards.
CTTCAGTTTATGAAATTCTATGGAAATACAATGCTTTAGTAGGACTTACATACTGTCGGAGTGAGTTATTCGATGTTTATAAAAGGTTTTGGATAAATTTAATGAATTATAATAAGTAAAATTAATTTGGGAGATTATTTTTAATAGTTAATCTTATTCAAGTATTTATTATTTTATTAGAAGGAGAATATATTAAATATATCTTGACCTTGAGACTTAGTGTAACGACATCAGAAATATTTTGTAATGGAAGGATGATCAAAAGATGTTCTCTATTAATGGATGCATGTAGCTGGTCTAGGCTATAGAATATGTATAATAATAGTTATTATCTAATTAATTTTTTTCTATTATGAAGATTCAAAAATGTCATTCCTTATAATTTTATTCAAAGGGATGGATTTTAATAGTTATTAAGATAATTGTAAGAGTAAAATGGATCGTTCAACAAATGTAAGTGGTTAGGTGATGATTTCAATATAAATTTTCCAATATCCAAGATCAATAAAGTAAATTTATCATATTTAGAAAGTTTATTCCATTGGATTACTAGTTGTGACCATGTATAAGTGGGTGGTACCACTTGTACATGTGGTGTGATTTTATTTGGGATTAATTGGAATTTGTGATCTAAAGTGATTGCTACTACTTATAAATATTGATAACTAAAAATGGAATTAGTTTTCCACTATCGATATATGACTCATTTCACAACCACATAAACCAATGTGTTCTTTTTTTCTTGTATGGTTTAATTTCTACTTATATTAATTCTTGTGAGGCCATGTGGGAGTATCTGTATGGAAGTTTGTTGTTTTAGTGAGTAGGGTGTGATGAACTTACTAATTTTTAGTATATCAAGTTTAGGGGATTCCATTTTATCAAGGGATTTTTCAACAATGTTTTTGTGAGTTGTATTTTTATTCAGTGAATTATTATTAAGGAATGTAAATATATTGATAAAAATATATTTCTTTTCGTATTTTATTTATTTATTTTTTCATCTTTTTGTTTTAAGGTCTGGATTCATATTTATTAGTGAATGTAGTTGTTCAATTGACTATTTTTGGAGTTTCATGGAGAATGAAATTCATAATAAATAAAATTATATATCTCTATGATGAAGTAGTAATGAATATCTATCCATGTTGTGGATAAATTCAAGAAAGGTAATTTGAGGAGATATAGTGAGACACATTGTAGGTGAAGCTACAATTAGGGTTGATATATCGACTATGTAAATAAAAGATCTTCCATGGTAGAGCATCCATGGATGAGCTTCCATAGAATGAATCTTATGTAGAGAAGATCATCCCTGGAGGGGAGATTCAATAGAGATGACCTTCATTGAATCAAAATTCACATGATAGGATGATTGGTTCATTAAGACGATAAACTGTAGATAACCACTAAAGATTTTGGACTTGAAAAAAAGGTAATATACATGAACATAAGTTATAATACGCAAAAAGGAATGAGATTAATTTTGTCGATGAAAATTAAGGTGTTCTTATAGAGAATAAATACCATGATAATGGTTATCATGAATCTTTTAAGGAGTTTATTTAATAAAGATTAAGATATCTAAGAAGTGTAGTACAATGAAAAAGATTAATTCATGAATTTTTTTATGTAAAATTTAATTACATATCTTAATTTTTATACATGTTCCATATAAGGGAATGTCCACCTATGGGTTTTCATTACATTGGAATATTTGCATAGCTGAATGCCCTGATATGTATGGGAATTTTTAATATTGGACAATTCCTATATAAATTAATGAATAAATATAGATGCATGATTGAAATATGAGATTTCATAAATATTCATGTATAAAAATTTCAATTTATCAGAATTATCCAAGTAGTTAATTCTTCTACGAATGTGAATTTGGATGTGTGATTCATTACAAAGGGTATTAATTAAGGATATTTCAGGTAATAAGTGATTTAATGATATAATAATCAAGAGGATTCAATTTATTCCAAGATTATAAAGGACATAATTATCAAAGAAATGCATGAGAAATTTCCCATTCATGAATAATTAGAAAAACTAGCATGGTTTGTACTGAAATCATTAAGGTTCAATGACTGAATATGATGAAGAAACATGCATATTGGCATGTTTATTAAATTTAGTAATTTTTTCACGGATTTAAGGAGCATTTTTGAATAATGATTAGGTCACATAAATTATAGTATATTGTCCTAAATTTTATATTTTTGGTTATCATAGGTGAAGTTGTGCAATGATATCTATTATCATGGGATTTGTTAATGATGAGTCATAATTTTAAATTGGTATAAGTAAAAAAATAAGGACAATAAATATAATTGAAGAAAATATTGAAGATAAAAACATGTGAATAAGTAATTGATTGTGCAATTATCTTTTATTATATATATTCTTATAACCCAAATAAATTTGTGTGTATATGAAATAGAGAGGTTCAGCACTATTTTTTGAGAGAAAAAAATTTCGTGTCTAGAATAAAGAGACCGAAGTCAATGATAATGATCCTAATACAATGTTACAGTTCAAAACAAGGTGGATAAGAGATCTAATGCATGTTTTTTGAGTGTAGTAAATAAAAAAAGAATAAGAAGTGAGAAGAAATAAAGAAGGTAATATGTATATTTTCATCTCTTGAATAGGAAGAAAAAGAAATTTTGAAGAATAATAATCGGATAAGTTTCCCACGAAGTTCACAAGAAGTATAATTCTCTATGAAATATAGTTATTATAGGTAATGGAGGGTGTTTCAGCCAGTGTATGAAAATAATGATAAAAGAAAAAAGGTTCTTGTGTGATTCAATACAAACAATATATTGGCCTATTAGAAAAAATCTTGTTTTAATGATCACAAATCACGTTCCCTTTATTACTGAACTTCTATGTGTGGAAGGATAAATCTTTAAAAATTAATTAATTTATATACATTTTCTATATATACATTGTGCTACCATTATAATACTTCTTATATCGATAGTTCAGTCATGCTATCGCTATAAGGAACTTGATATAATCAAGTAAAGTCGTCTACTTACAGTATAATTATTCTAATGCTCGAAGAATATTTATACCTATAAGGAAAATATTGGTACTTCTTGTTTAAGTCTTCTACCATCAGAAGATATGTCCAACCACTATCACATGTATGTTACCACAAGTTCAAAAATATTTTACTGTGAGAACATGTTTTCTACCATCAATTGAAACTTGTTACCAGCAGGATTCATCTTCTTCTATTAGTTAAATAATTATAGAACCAAGATAATTATCCTACCATTAGTTAAAGATCATCTACTTAGCGGGTGAATCTATTATCTCCATATGATAATACTACACATAATTGAAGTATTCTATCATTATATAAAACTGCTACCGCTAGTTGAAGTTCTGTAACAATATTTCTCTATAATTAAATTCAAATTAATTATTCTCATGGATATTTTAGGGAATTTATTAAATGACAGAGATTTCAAAAGTATGATAAATTAATAATGATTATTATTTAAACACCTATTCATATGCATTGAATAGAAAGTCATAATTTATATAAGTTTCTCCTCAGTATATGGAATTACATTTTTCTGTGATTGTCCTACAAAAATAATTGCAGTGTTTGAAAATAAATAATTTTGAGTAATTCCTCAAACAAAAAATATTATTTATTAATAAGTGACACTAACTAGTTGAATAATTAAGTTAATTTGGGCCTTTTGAAAAATTAAATTATTTTTCAGGCGACATAAACACTCTGTTTTTATGGAAATGTAGACATATAGTGAAAATAGCTCAAAGAGAATTCAAGGATTGATATAAATAAAATCCTAAAGAAGAAGAAGATAATTTATAATAATCCCAATATGGTTAGATAAACAGAACAACATAATCAATTCTATAATTATTCTCTATTCTTATATGTTTTATTTATGTTTGATTTTTCATTGCGTACATTTAAGTTATTAAGATGAATCTCGTATAATAAATTGGATAGTACTCAAATTCCCTCTTCACTATTTATTTTCTTCTTATATCCCATCCAAATATAATTAAGAGGCTCTTTATGGCTAGGACTTTCTATATTTAATTTTTATTATAAAACCTGATTCAAGTTATGGATCATGTTTATGATTGTTTAAGGTTGTGGGTGACAATCAAGTGGAAATAATTATATTTAATCATAATATTGAACCTATTATATTTAGTTCTATTGTGTGGAAATTTTTTTATTTCTTTTCAGAAAAAGAAAACTTGTTATAGTTTAAAAAACATCATTAGAAAAAAAAATGACAGTTAACTTTAATCAAATTTTATATATATTTTTCGATATAATTATATTTGTTTCTTAACCTAAAGTGATTGTAAATTTTTTTAATTGGATTGTGATCGAGACATTAAGATATATTTTTAAAATATAAAATTTTTATATTTCAACTATTTTAGTTAACTAGGAGGTCTCTAAAATTTGGAGAATTTTTCAAAGAATTTTTAAAAAGAAACTTTTATTGGATACAAAATTCACTCCTCTCTTGTGTACTCCACTATGACCAACATTTCTATGAAATGAGTATATATATTTTTATTATCCAGATTTAAATGTGATCATGTTTTCTTACACAAGATATAAATTTCTATTAATTATAAATTTCTATCTTTTGGGAAAATGATATATATGAGGTGACTTTTACTAGCCTAGATCCTTATTTTAATTCTAGAAACTTTTCTCCATGGATGTTTCAAATAAAAATACATCTTGAGATTATAAGATTTTACATCTTAAAAAAATAGATGACAAAAAAGAATAACCAAATGCTACTAGAGTAGATCAGTGTGAATCCACTAAGTCTTCTTATGATTGCAATTATACTCTACTTTTGGATAAGATGCGTTTAATTGAATACTTATATGTTTTATAACATTTGAAATATGGGATACAGTTACCAGGTCTCATGAAGGAATATTAAGTATTAAATAAATGCAACCAAATAATTATATTGTTAAATATGATTCCCTTAAAATGATTTTTGATGAATATATATATGAAATGTACCTCAATTTCAACGAAATCATCAATACAATGCATGAACATAGAACAAATATCGAATACAAAGATCACGTGATTATAATTCTGTGATTCTTACCTGATCAGTGGAGAGTAGAACCAATATCTTTTTGAAGTGTCATGTGAAATAAGAAAACTACTAGTGAAGTAGAGGATCTCCAAATTAATGATGTATGTGGAAGGGTTGAAAGTGAATAAAGAAGATGATGAACTCAAAAGGAAAATGATGGGTTTTAAAAACATCAGAGTTAAGGATGAAAGGGAAACTAAAATATATTAGATCTTGTGAGGATTATCCATATTTTTACAGTGATGAGGAGATGGATCATCTAGCTAAGATTTTTATGAAATTATACAAAAATAAAAAATTCTTCTTGAAATCAAACTATGGGGGAAGGTATTAAAAAGATGATGTTCTATTAATTAAAATCAACTAGGATAGTAACGTTATATGAGTTTAAGGGAAAAGGAAATATAAGAGATTAATTTCAAAAATTAAAATAAAATAAAGTGTGAGGATAGGGGAAAAATAACATTGAGAACTATAAAGTTGACTTAGAGTGTCACTAAGGACAGTTTCTGTGAATTTGATTCCAGTAGGGAAGTCAATAATTAAAGGGATAATATGTACTTTACAGAAAACACAACTAAGTAACCTACTTATTATTTCCTTATTAATAATACTAATGTATTATAAATGACCATTGATGAATTGGAGGAATATATTTATATTCTTAAAGAGAGTATGAATAAATTTATAGATAGATATTAATATCTAAAAAGAACCAATTTATTTACATTCAAGTGAAAATAGTTACACATCTATAGAAAGAGACAAGAATACTTATTTTTCATAGGAGAAAAAGAAACTTAAAATTTTAAATGAGTAAAATAAAAAATTTCATGAAATAATTACAAATAAAAGATAAACCACAAATATAATTCTTGGTAATAATACCAAATTGAAGTACACTACTAAGATTGGGTATCGGCCTGGTTAGAGGGATGTTTATGAAAATATGTTCATTCCCCACTCATGATCTTCTAATTCTATAAAAGAATTCATAGTATCATGAACCTAATAAAGTGTTTATTTCTAAAAATCTTAATTATTCTTTTGGTAAAACTATTTAATAGAATTTAATTGAAAAATATATTGTTTTGAACTACTCTGGACGCATGATAGTGTGGATACCAAAATCATTATTATTTTTTAAACGTGTTGTAGTTAACATGATTGAAAAGTATAGGTACCAGTTTATGGTATTTATATAGTGCATTTTCCTTAATCATTAATAGAGACTAATCATTCTTTTGGATCATTATAAGGGTGGATGGCAGACATTCCACATATGGTGATAATTCTATAGAAAAAATAATCATACATTTTAAAATTTATAATTATAATTTCTATACATGTTTTTTATGGTTTAGAGTATAATTTTATTAGAAAAGATCAATTTTTTTATAATGAATCACGACTAAGAAATAGGGAACTAGGCCACGAAAACCTTCACTCTTATAGAAATATAATGAGAAAAGTTTTATTTAAGGATCTTCCAAAAATATATTTACCAAAATTCAATGTATGTAACCCCAATAAAAAAGGGAAACAACATAATATTTATTTCAAAACAAAGATAAAATTTTCAAATTCTTATCCCCTAGAGTTGTTTCACTGGGAGTTTTTTGGACATTATATAGTTTCTATCCTATGTGGGAATCATTATTCCTATTTTCTTGTAAATAAATTTTCTATATTAACTTGGGTATAACTTTTAGCTAACAAAAAGTGAATAATTTCCCAATTTTTTAATGTATGTAAAATATTTAGAAAAACTCATTGGAAAATACTATTAAGACCTTAAGGAGTTATCATGGTCATGTGTTTGAAAATCAATACTTTGAGACTTTATTATCACTAAATGGTCATAAGAACAACATATATTCTCTTATAACCCCAAAAACAATGGATTACATGAAATTAAGAATATGAATCTTCAAGATATTATAGTGACCCTGATTAAATAAAATTAATTACTTGTTTATTTTTGGGAATAATGGGTTAAAAAATCCTACTATAGAATATATAGGGTTCTTTTTATAGAACTTTTAAATACGATTGCATTTTATTTATGGAATAGATGAAAAATAAAGGTTAATTTATTTAGATTAATCTGTTGCGAGTTCATTATTCTTAACAAAAAATAATGTTTAGATAAATATGAATCTAAAAGAGATGAAGGAATTTTTCTTGGTCATTTATCCTCCTGTAAATCATATAAGGTGTTTAATAAAGGACCCAATGTTATGGAAGAAAAAAACATATAAAATATGATGAAATGGATCCACATGATCCTAAAACTCCATTAAAATTTTTTGAGGATGATGTTTTTAACTTGGATATCAATACCTCAACCAAACTAGTGATAAACCTGTAAAACATGTTTTTATAAAAATCATCCAGTACTGATGATATGTTGAAACTAGACATTGAAGAACAAAATTTCGTAGTTAGTATTTAGATCTCCAGATACATTTGAACACATAGATACCATCATTTAGATTCTATTGCAAGATATATATATAGGGTCTATCATACCAGAGCTTCTCTTAGAAACTAAGTTCAACATCAATCCTTTTGTCAGAGCTAAAACCTAAAAACATCATTGAAACTGTGGATAGAGAATTTTTGGTAATGGATATGTAAGAATATTTTAATTAGTTTTAAATAATTTTAGTCTAATAATTTATGGTAATACTTAAAGACTACATAACCATTTTCACTAAATGAGTGTTTAGTAACATGATTAATGATTCTGGAACCATAGTAAGAAATAATGATAGATTATATTCACATGGATATCATAATATAGAATGCATTTAATATTAGTAAACCTTTTCGGTAGTAGTCAAACTTGAGGCTATTGGAATTATTCTTATTTAAGAAACACCTTTTAATTTCAAACTATATAAATTGGATATTATGGGATATTTTCTTAATGATTATATTATTTAGGATTTTTTTGAAAAACCACATAGATTTTAAAATATTCATTTCCAAAATCATATTTTCAAATTATAAAAGAATATTATGGTTTAAAACAATATCTTATATCATTTTATGATAGGATTAACTCTATCATGATTTCTATATATTTTTCCAAGGTGATAGCTGATACAAAAGTATTTATAAAAATGATTAAAAAATAAGTCTTTTTGTGAAAATTTAAATTGATGATATTATATTTGGACATTCCAAAAACAAATTCTTGAGCATATAATTTCGAAAAATTATACATACTAAATTTAAAATGAGATTAATTGGTGAGTTAAAAATCTTCCTTTGTTTTCAAAATTTTCAAAATAAGTAAGATATTATCATAAGTCAAAGAAAATAAAAAACAATATTTTGAAATGTTTTGGAATGTATATCAAAATAAATAAGTAATACTAAAATAATAACCACCTATAAATTGGGTCTTGATGAAAATGGGAAACCAATTAGCCAAACCATTTTCAAATGTATGATTGGTAGTTCACACTACATAATAGCAAATAGACCTAATATTTTTTATGTGTGTTTATGTGTTCCCATTTTCATGAAAATACCTCTAAATCTCAATTGGATTCTGTCAAAAGGATTTCTAAATACATTAAGAATACAATTTATTTTATTGTTTTAGTCTAGAGGAAAATCCTATGAATTTATTAGTTATTTAGATGATGTTTTCAGCATCTACGAGTAAGATTGAAAAATAACCCCACGAACATGTAACATTTTGGGAACTCAACAATATCATTGTGTAGTATAAATAATATTTTTGATGAATTATCCACTACTAATACTAAGTACCCAACTTTATGAATTTATTGTGCATAGATTCTATGGATGAAACATACATTACTATACTAATTGTGTATAGATTCTATGGATAAAACACACATTACTGGACTATGGATAACCATTTTGAATTGTCCTTATA